>CM077935.1:8079043-13894314 GCA_039797435.1 Crotalus adamanteus
AGAAACTTAGAAAAGATCTGCCATAAATAATTAGGCTTTAAAAAAAGTTGAGAGAATTGTACTTTCAGGCTTGCAAGGTTCTGTTAATGTAGCCTCACAACAAAGTACAATTAGCTCATCCTGTTATGTTTTCTGTCTGGTCTTCTTGGCAGGTTGGCAGTTTCCCTCTTTACGTAGGTATTCTTAAAAGTACTGAAAAATAGTGGTTCCGCACGAAGACGCTCCTCTTGCAGAGTGCCCTGTATTTGCATGTGAACATCAGCAAAGAGGAGACCTTGCTGGGTGCAATTGCAAACATAGAGGACTTTCCCAAGCTAAAATGCCCCAAAGGCAACACTCGGGTCATGTGGAGGCTTCTATGCATACCATAGGCAGGGCTAAGACTCCCCTCTGCAGATACTGGTCCCGTATATACCAGTGACTGAGGGTATGTAGGAATATGCTTGGGAGACAGGAGGAAGAGCTACAGACTAGGCAATATTAGATAAGAGGAAGCTGAGTCCACAGAAGCAATGAGAGGGTGAGGCAAGCATCTCAGAAGGGACCCTCCTGAGGTTCTTCAATCTGACAGGTAAGCAGAGAGAGATGGATTCTCAGACTGGAAGGAGTCTGTGGATATAACTTTATTATGCAGTTATAGATAGTACTTTGGGTGTGCTTCTTGTCTGGCCTGCCTTGCAAGATTAACATTGGGGCTGCAGGAGTCTGGCGACTCTCTTTTGGATTTGGAAGTCCTCATGAGAAAAGAAAAGAAAGATGTGTATGAAAACGAAAATCAAAGAACTAGCAATAGCACTTAGACTTATATACCACTTCACAGTGCTTTATACCATTCTCTAAGGGGTCTACAGAGTCAACATATTTCTCCCAACAATCTGGGTCCTCATTTTACCGAACTGGGAAGGATGGAAGGCTGAGTCAACCTTGAGCCAGCCAGGATCGAACTGCTGGCAGTCAGCAGTTAGCCTGCAATACTGCATTCTAACCACTGTGCCACCAAGGCTCTTCCATATAGATATTTCAACTGATTGATCTGGAAAGGAAATGGAGGCTGGCAATTAGAAACTTTCGGGTGGGGATTTTGTTAATGGGAGAATTTTTATTCTCTCTATAAACCCTGAACTTTTTGCTTGTGCCCTTTTCTGCTGCAGGAAACCACTCTATATGGTGCCTGCATTCACTTTCGAGAACCTGTTGGTGTCCTGGGAATTGCCTGTCCAGACGAACACTCCCTCCTCAGTTTTGTCAGCTTGTTTGCTCCAGCCATTACTCGTGGCAACTGCATTGTGATTATTCCTAGTGAGCGATACCCTTTGCCTGCCCTGGACTTGATTCAGGTATTTTCTGAATGTTTCTGACCTATTTTGAAGATCATTAAAAAAGGCATGAATGAACACACACGTGACGTATGCCTGCCCTCATGTGTGAACCTCAATTACTCCAGGGAGTGTACCACCTATTTCTCTTTTAAGTATTTTTCCCCCTGCTCATGGAATATTTATTTATTTAGCAAAAAAAAAAAGTACATATCAGCCACTTGGCAAGACTCTGGGGTGTTGACATTATCAGAACTTGATAAAAACATAAAATTAAAAGTCATACAAATGTGATTAATGCAAGTTTTATGCAAGTTTAAGAACTCCAAAATAATCTTAGTTTGGACAAAACAGCAAGTGGCTGATTAGAAGTTTGATTTTGGAAATTTATAAACAGACTAAGGGGCCAGATGGATTTTAAATAAGATGTTGAAATTAATTACAAGAATCCTTCCTGTGGATTGTAAATATGTTTATTTTTGAAAGTGTATAAGAAATGTTGCCATGAGAAAATGCTGTTGATTAGGGGGGAAAAGATAAGATGGGACTTTGACGCTTGGACCACTAGAAGGAACCAGAAAGAACTAAAGATTATAATTAAAGAGGGATCCACTATGCAGAATGGAGCAAAACATTCTTACCTTTTGAAGAATTCATGGATTTTTGAGAACAGTGCACTGAGAAACTCTTAAAATTGTCTGCTGTCATAAAGCCAGGTTCAAAAGAGGTTATAGAAGAGAAAGTAGTTTTATTGGACAAGACAGAGGCTGATTCGAATGTGGATTTTAAAATGACAGGTTACAAGAATGATATGAAAAAGGAAATGTCTATGTCTAAAAATCTTTTGGAGACGTTGTCAGAAACCTTTCTTGTTGTTTTCTCTGTACTGGGGGTGGAGGAGAAGCTAAAAATTGAGCCAAAGAAGTTGTGGTTATTATTATCCTTATGGTGGTTGTTATTTTAATTTGCTTTAGGAATGTCTACATTTTTTTTCCTTTTTAGTCTGGAAGGAACAGGCAGAATGGCTTCTGTGGTACCCCAAGAATGCAAAATTCCTCACTTGGGAAGAGCCTAAGTCTGTCTTCGGGAAGTTGCATAAGAAGACAATTGTACACATGCCCTTATCCTGTCATAGTGTTAATAGATGTACAGATATATTTGTAATTTATTACACAATTAATAAAAGCAAGGAGCTAAGATGGTTTAATAAAATGGAAGGAATTGAGGTGATAGGAGTAGGGAGTCAGATATCATTGCTATTAGCAATGTATCTCAACCTTGGCAACTTTAAGAGGTGAGGACTTCAACTCCCAGAATTCCCCAGCCAGCATGGGAATTCTGGGAGTTGAAGTCCAGAATTCTTAAAGTTAAGGTTGAGGAACAACTGTATTAGAGTCACACATGATTTCTTAACAACATATAGATTTATCCTCCCTTCCTTTAAGGCAGGGTCTCAAATTATGTGTCTGCTTTCTGCCATTTTAGCATATTTTCTCACATTTTCAACAACACACTGAGGCCTAAATGTATCCATCCAAGACAGTGGTTCTCAACCTTTTTAATGCCGCAACCCCCTACCGGTCATAAGTCGAGGACTACTCAACTGGTGCAGCACCGTTTGCAGAATGGGACTTTTGGCGGGCTCAGCAGGGCAGAGACAGCCTGGACAATTCCTATTGGCTTTTGAAAGCCAATAGAATTAGACTCTATTCAAGAGAGTCTATTCTATTGGCTTTCAAAAGCCAATAGAATAAAAGGGAGTAGCACAGCTAAGGAAAAGGGGGAAAAAATGGCGGACTGCGTTGTTTGGCGACCCCCGTGAAATGGTCGTTCGACCCCAAATGGGGTCCCGACCCACAGGTTGAGAACCACTGATCCAAGAGTTCTTGAAGAACTCATGTAAAATTGCTGATCTAGCAAAAATAGGTAATTTGTTGCTCAAATCAGTCTCAGTGCTGGAACTCCACAAAAGTAAATTTAGCTCCATCAAATTTTGGCAGATTTTTAGAGGGTCAACAAATATGTGAATAGAAACAAGATGCTGTACTTGGATTCGCAACAGCCCTTCACAAAGTTTTTCATCGATGACTCTTGAGTAAACATAGTATCTGTGGGATGAGATAAAGTGTTTCTTTATGGCCTACCAACTGCTTAAAGAAGAGAGAACAAAGAGTAGGAATAAGTAGGCATTTTTCTCAGAGGAGAAAAGACATGGAGGCTCTTGAGGATCCCTGTGCTGGGAACCATTGCTTTTTAAATTCTTGATAAAGGCTCTTGATTTCGGATTAAGCCCTGAGCTGGCTAAATTTGTAGATGATTCCAAACTGTACAGAGTATAGGTAGTCCTTGACTTACAACCATTTGTTTTAGTAACCATTCGAAGTTACAACAACACTGAAAAAAGTGGCTTATGGCCATTTTTCACACTTACGACTGTTGCAGCTTCCCCATGGCCACATGATCAAAATTCAGCCGCTTGGCAACTGGCATCGATTTATGATCGTTGAAATGTCCTGAGGTCACGTGATCACCTTTTACCAAGCTTCTGATAAGCAAAGTCAATGGGGAAGCCAGATTCACTTTAGTAACCATGTTACTAATTTAACAACTTAAGTGATTCACCATAACAACTGTGTCAAGAGAAGTCATAAAATGCGGGCAATACTCACTTAACAAATGTTTCTCTTAGCAACAAAAATTTTGGGCTCAATTGTGGTTGTAACTCCAGGACTACCTGTATCAGTTGCAATTGCCCTTTTGTATGTTTTAGACTGCCATTCCTTGTCATTCTTCATGCTGGTTAGGAATGATGAGAGCTTCAGTCCCATTAGAAGATGATAGTCAATTCTTTATTGCAGGGGGTCTCCAAACTTGGCATTTTTTTTTTATTCCCACGCTGGCTGGGGAATTGTGGGAGTTGCAGTCCACAAGTCTTAAAGTTTCCAAGTTTTAAGACCCCTGCTTTTTATTGGAAAATATTGTCAATGAAGAACAGGAATAAATGGCTCTTTTAAAAATAATAAAGCAAGCATAAATTAAAACAATATTAAATATGTACATTAAAATAGAAAGGAGGAAGAAGAAAATTATAAAGATTTCTTTCTACTCTTCACAACGAAAAACCTGGGTGAAACTATAACCTTCAACAGGCGTATAAACTATTTAAATCCATAAAATTATCATGCCTCGGCTTCCATCTCTCCTAGATTTTGCATATAACATGTTAGATAGCAATCATTTTCTGAAAAGACAAATAGACATGTGTATGGCCTACTTTAAAGCAGAGACATCACCCTGCCAACAAAAGTGCATATAGTCCAGGCCATGGTTTTCCCAGTTGCAATGTATGGCTGTGAAAGTTGGACCATAAGAAAGGCTGAGCGCCAAAGAATTGAGGCCTTTGAACTATGGTGCTGGAGAAGACTCCTGCAAGTCCCTTGGACTGCAAGGCGTTCAAACCGGTCAGTTCTAGAAGAGATCAACCCCGACTGCTCTTTAGAAGGCCAGATCCTGAAGTTGAAACTCAAATACTTTGGCCACCTAATGAGAAGGAAGAACTCACTGGAGAAGGGCCTAATGCTGGGAAAGATTGAGGGCAATAGAAGAAGGGGACGACAGAGAATGAGATGGCTGGATGGAGTCACTGAAGCAGTAGGTGTGAACTTAAATGGACTCCAGAAGATGGTAGAGGACAGGAAGACCTGGAGGAACATTGTCCATGGGGTCGCGATGGGTCGGACACGACTTCGCAATTAACAACAACAACAATGGCCTACTTTAGAAAAATCTTAGGAAAACTGTATGATTCACTTTGTGTTGCTGGTTAAAGTAACAAGCAGATTGTTGGCTGACTTTGGATCTGTATTTCCCAAAAACCGGTCTTCTCTAGAATTGCAAAATAATAACCAGAGCCAAGGAGCTTCAGAACTCTTGACCTAATTATGTCAATATTGTTTCTTGGACTAAGTGATTGGTCAAAAGAATGTGAGAGAGGTATTCCTTGCAGCTGGGTAATTCTAGGGCCTTTGGGAATGGATGCAATAAAAGAAAACAACTGGAACCCTAAACAAAAAGGTTCCTATATGCTTTCCACGCCATGCTCCATGCAAAGATAGATGAAAGTTATAGTCTGGCATAGCTGGAGGACACCAGCTGAGGGATTCATTACATGTACAGAAATTTCTAATGGTGTACTTGGTATTTCGTCTTCTATAAATCCAATTGTTTGCTTTTTGAAATCCATATTCAAACTTCCAACATTCAAGTGGATCTTTTTAAACATGGCAGTCAGACTTGCTTATTTTATCATTTGCTTCCTCATCTCATCCTATGATGTCTTCTTGCCGTTTGGAGGGTTTGGTGCGTTTTTTCATTTCATAGAGTTCATCACAGATAGTACAGTACAGCTTTCTGGGTTATAACAGTGAGAAAAATATTAAGGGTTTCCAGTTACAAATAGTCTAAGCTGCTCGAGGTGGCAGGATGTGCTACATCTACTGGGAAAATGTATGAAGATCTAAAGATGGGACAGAGAAAGTAGACAGTAAAGAGCACAATGTTACTTTACAAGCTCTCATTCCCAATCTGAAGTTAGCAAAGCCGTAGCATTGTTTTGTACAATTGTTTTGTATACTATTAAGCAGAATCACCTGTTGTCAGAATAGCATTGATAGAAAAATACTGACTTACTAGAGATTCTCTCTGTGGGATGAAAATGCAGTCGTTCAAATAGGAGAAGGGAGCCCTTGGGACTAAAATTCTTAATTCTTATAACAGGAATCATCTTGTCTACCCATCCCTACCTGCTCAAAATAAGCTACTTTGAATAAAATATGTCTGACATTTGAGAAGACAAGCATTAGATTGCAATATTGACTCTTAAACCAAGGGTGGACAACTGTCAGGACTGAAAAAGCTACTTTTTTATTTTACTAAAGGACCCACCAACTTGAACCAAGTGCAGAATTCTGGTTCAAGAATGCCAGAATTTATCGTCTATGGAGATTCTCAGTCATCCAGGTCAGTTGTCCCAAAGGTGCTTTTTTCAAGAGGCAACTGGACTTTCTTATTTTTTCTTTGAAGACATTTCACTTCTCATGCAAGAAGCTTCTTCAGCTCTGAGAGGATGGTGGGGAATGGAAAGATTTATACTCCTTGCAGACAGCTGGTCATTTGCTTTCTTTTAGAGAGTCACTGAGGCCATTTGGAGGTTTATCTGTGTGTCTTCAGGGCCACCTGAGTAGTGCAAATGGGTATGGAGCCTTCTTGGAACTGCTGAAAGGACTGTTGTGTGAAGCTTCTTGGATGAGAAGTGAAATGTCTTCAGAGGAAAAACAAAGTTCAGTTGCCTCTTGAAAAAGTACCTTTGGGCCAAAATTTATCAAAACTGAACTACAGATTTATTAGGCCCCGAGAGTGTGGAAGGATCCATCTCCTGGTTATATTAGCTCTGTTGACTGGTGTTTTACTTAAGTTTCTATGTGCTTGAATTTTTGTCTTTATGATGTAATTGTTTTTATTTCTATTGGATAATGTTCACCATCCAGAATCACTTCTTGAGATGGGCAGCTTTATAAATTGATTAAATTAAATGATTAATTGCCTGAGCTCCTGCTCAGCTACAGAATTTGTTACTAATACGAGAACCAAACTCGCTAGTATAATGAGTCCACTTCTGGTTTTCTCCCAAGAGATCTTCAAACACTTAGTTTAAGGGAAGGAGACGGGAGGAATTGTGTTTCCATGTTTCATCTTTGTTAGATCATTGACAGCCCAAAGCTGTCATCCCGACATTTATGGCAGTATGCGTATTCTTCTGCTATCTTCTGTTTTTAGTAAAGTTGGCAAGAGATGTTGATTTCTAAAGAAAAACTTCTCAATTTATCCAAACAAAGATTGTTTTTGGATGAATGGATTGAACAATAATGTACTGCAGCAAGAATTTTATAGCATGGGACAGGTTTCTCTGACTTAGGGTCTGTCCTTCAGATACAAGTAGTTGTCAACTTACAACCACAATTGACCCCAAAATTTCTGTTACTAAGCAAGACAGTTGTTAAGTTTGCCTCATTTTACAACCTTTCTTGCCACAGTTCTTAAGTGAATCACTGCCATTGTTAAGTTAGTAACATCCTACATTATAACTGTCAGTGCCCCAAACAGGCAGGCATGCTGGTTTTGGAGTGACCTTTCCTAGAAACCTAATGGCTTTGATAGAGATGTGTTGATGGAAAGAAATATCAGCTGTGTTTTTGCGTGTTTTATTTATTTTTATTTCTGTATAAACTTATAAATAATTTGGGGAAAAGCAGTAAGGAAGAAACAATATACAAGAAGCAAATCTGACAATTTTGGCTTAATGAGGCTTTTTTCCCATTTCTCTTCCATTTATCAAATAAAGTACAGGTAGTCCTCGACTTATAACAGTTTGTTTAGTGACCATTCGAAGTTAAAACGGCACTGAGAAAAGTGACTTAGGACCAAGTTAATGGGGATACCAGATTCACTTAACAAGCATGCTTAACAACTGCAGTGATTCACTTAGCAACTGTGGCAAGAAAGGTCGTAAAATGGGACAAAACTCACTTAACGAATGTCTCAGCAACAGAAATTTGGGGCTCAATTGTGGTCATAAGTCAAGGACTACCTGTAAGGAAACAAGTTGGGGGTTCATATGCGCATGAGGAACATGGTACTAAAAATGGTAGATACGGGTTCACTTAGGTTCAGCCTAGAAATCTCAAATGGTTGTCAATAGGGCATTATAGTAGTCATTGTGTTTTCATTTTTTGCGGCTAGGGTTCTGTGGCAGCTTTTTTCCCCCCAATACCAAAAAACAGACACAACATGAATCATGTCTAAAGCATGAGAGCTACACATTCAAGGATAGGTGTTATCCTGTAAGGAGACCATATTGGCTTATTTTCCTGTCATACTGAAGGAGACTGCATCTTGCTTTAGGTGGTTAATGGCATCCACTTTCCCATCCCTCTTTATTGTTAACAGGTATTCGACACCTCTGACGTGCCTGCTGGGGTGGTGAATATCATCTCTGGCTCCTGGGATTATTTGAGTCGAAATTTATCTGAGCATCATGATGTCCAAGCCATGTGGTACTTCGGCTCTAAAGAGGTGAGTGTCCTTGCAGGCTGTGGGACGGGATGGGCCAATTTGCCACGGCCAACTCACCATGGCCAACGTGCTATGGAACAGCTCATTGCAGTCAACTTGCCGTGGGACAATTCAACATTTCAATGTTATTATTTAAAATAGCTTAAAAATATTTTAATTTTTGTCGTTCCCATTTTATTTTGTCCCTCCTTTTGCAGCATCCTTCCTTTTTAATGATTCTGTTCTACCTTTTCTTCAATATTAGTGCGGTGAGTTGTCCCGTGGTGAGTTGGCTGTGGTGAGTTGTCCTGCTGTTGGCCACAGTGCAGTAAAATACAGAACTACAGCCTCAGGTTTTACCAACTTAAGTACTAGCCATTTCTACAACAAGTTATATTAATCAACAAAACCCCAAAGTCAAGAGTTCATTTTTTTTTGTCTCGAGCACAAAGTCTAGAAGTGGTTTCCAAGTAGAAACAAAGCTGGATATGTTCTTTTCTCTAAAGAGAGATTGAGTCTGCTTGGGAATGCAGGTTGACAGTTTTCAACTATGAAAACTATGTTTTTGTTTATTTGTTCATTTATAGAATTTATATGGCTGCCCACTCTGAAATGCATGTTATTCTCAGTTCTTGAGTTTGCCAACTGTTCAGCCTTTTGTAGGGGCACAAGCCCTATTTGAAAATTATATGAAACATGCCCAAGCCTATTCTGTTTTCTTAAGTTTTTGTTATTACTATTAGGAAATTTTGACTTTATAAGCACACCATTGCTGTTATTCCTTTCTTAAACTTCCTTCTGAGCCTTAATGTTTAGCTTTGGCAATGAAAGTTAAAGGCTAGAACTGCTTTCTAATGAAATCATAATGAGAAGCGCTTTCTGCCTTCAAGACATAGCCAAGGGAGCAGGAAGGGATGGTTTCTCCTACCCTTAAAGCTGTAATATTGGGATTCCCCATTTGTCAGTGCCTTGCAACTCTAAATGCTGACACTACAGTATTTGTATTTTGTTGTAAGAAAACTCAAAAAATTACCATAGGTTCCTTCCTGACAAACAAATGACCCAAAGGCAACCTGTTCAAACAGGTCCTGGGTCACTGGACTCCAGGAAATCCCACTACAGCTAGTTCTTGACTGACGAACACAATTGAGCCCTACATTTTGAGCCCCAAATTTCTGTGGCTAAGCGAGACATTTGTTAAGTGAGTTTTGCCCCATTTTACAACCTTTCTTGCCACAGTTCTTAAGTGGAATCACTGCAGTTGTTAAATTAGTAACACAGTTGTTAAGTGAATCTGGCTTCTCACGTTGACTTTGCTTGCCAGAAGGTCACAAAAGCTGATCACGTGACCCCCAGACACTGCAACCATCATAAATATCAGCCAGTCTGCCAAGCTTTTGAATTTTGATCACGTGACCTTGGGGATGCTGCAACAGTTGTAAGTGTGAAAATCGGTCCTAAGTCACTTTTTTTCAGTGCCATTGTAACTTTGAAAAGTCACTAAATGAACTGTTGTAAGTCAAGGACTATTTGTACTGCACTGTGCCCTGTCCATCTTCAAATGTAACTGAGTTCCACAACTGATTTATTGAGCAAGCCAAAGTCAGTCTTTCCAGCAAGCAGATTAAAAAAGGCCTGGTTTGTTCAGCCAATGACTAGTTTTATTTTCCCTTGCTTTCTTCTATCAGTTCTCAGGTGGTATTCCAAGTATACTAAACAAGTTAAGAACAATAAGGTTTTTATATGGTGAGGGGTTTTTTTTCTC
The DNA here is from genome assembly GCA_039797435.1 of Crotalus adamanteus. NCBI lineage: Eukaryota > Metazoa > Chordata > Lepidosauria > Squamata > Viperidae > Crotalus > Crotalus adamanteus. The sequence continues at coordinate 8,089,235 of CM077935.1, forward strand.
CATACAGTCAATTTTGCCTGTGTGCTGTGGACTTTTTTGTAAATGAGCATTTTTGAAGTTTACCTCTATTTATAGTTGGTGTGAGTCTGCTTCTGAGTTTGAAGCATGTGGGTTTTTTTCTGTTTTTGTGGGGATTATTGGGGGATAGGTCTGTCATTTTTGTTTTTCTTTTGTGGGTGCATATTTTGGTAGCATTGTGGGGATTGATATTTGTTGGGTTTTGTGGGGGATAGTTGTGGAATATCATGCAAGACGTGTGTCTTTTTTTTTTTAAATGTCACTAAGTCCCCTGATGGGAGATGAGTTTTTCTGGGGGCTTGTATGTGGTTTGGCATTTGGGGACACGATCTTTAGGGGTTTAAATGAAGAGCAAAAAAGGGCAGATTAAGGAGTGATATCTGTTAAAGCTATTTTTGCTTTGTTCAATAAGAGATGCATAGGGATGAGAGCAGACCAGGAATAAATGCTAGGCTTAGCATGACAAGCATAATTTATCAACAGCTTCCATTTTAGATTCCTTGCCCAAACTAAACCTTGGTTTAATGTCTTGAATGAATTAAAATCTTTGGTAATGCTGCTTCGTGATTCCTGTGAGAAATATAAGTGGCAATCCAACTCAAGGTATTCTGACAAGGTCCCCCTTAACCTGGAAGCAGCCAAGATACTGTTCTGTCCTTGTTTTTCTTAAGCTTGTGAACTCTAAGATGTATGGACTTCAATTCTCAGAATTCCCCAGCTAGCATCTTAAAGGTTGAGACACACTGTATTAGATAATCACAGAAGAAAACTGGGTGTTCCCAAACCACAGTTTTTAGGGTTGTGAGCCAAGTCTTGTCTTTTAAAATGGAATCTGTTTTAAATTACCAGCAGTCTTTTCTTCTTCCTTCATAAAGTGTTAGGTGACATTATACCTTTACTTAGCAGGAGCCACTGTACTCAATCCTTTCCTTTGGCAATCAATAATATAAAAACAATGCATCCATGTTAGATGACCAATAAGGGAAAATATATGTAGCTCAGGGTTGAAATGAGAGGGTCTTTGATACTCTCTGAGCTTGGTTGTTTTCTTGCAGATGTTTCATTACCTAGTCCAGGGGTAGGCAACCATGGCTCTTTTATGACTCATGGACTTCAACTCCCAGAATTCCTGAGCCAGCCATGCTGAGGGGAAAGATAGAGGTTTCCAAGCTGAGCCATACTGGTTCAGGAATTCTGGGAGTTGAAGTCCATGAGTCATAAAAGAGCCAAGGTTGCCTACCCCTGACCTAGTCTATCATTAGTCTGACTAGTATGGATGATATTACCTAGTTTGGGTAGTGAAACAAATGCAAGAAAACAGCCAGGCTCAGAAAGCACCAAAACCCACTCATGTTCGAAAACGTTGCATCGGATTTATTTATTTTTTATCACATTTTTATTAGTTCATCAAAATATAAAATACAAAAGGAAATTCAAAACAGTAATAGAAAACTAGTAGGAGGGGGAGGGAAAAAGAAAAAAAATGTTGTAAAGAGGAAAAAGTAAAGAAAAAGGCACTGACTTCTAACTCTCTTTAGCACAGTAGAAAATAACATTATAACCTCAACTTTTTACTTTTACACAGCAGTATATACTAGCTATTTTTATAATAACAACCCTATCTAATTAGCAAAGACAAAATCAAAGTTTCTTTTTTTTTTTTCATTTTCAGCTCAAAATCCAGAAGCAATTTCCGAATAGAAACAAAATTAAATATATTCTCCTCTTTGGGTAAAAGAATCAATTTGACCATCTCTGCTTCTCCTAGCTGTGGAGAATAATATAAACTTCTGTTTACTCATTAATCTTTATCATAATTTATATTAAAAGAATTCCCTATGCTATTTCAATTTTTTTTTCTAACCCTGAAGGGAGAAAAGGTTGCATCACATTTATGATACTGACACTAGCTGAGAGACAGTGTTTGAGAATGTACTCTAAATTCACAGAGTAAGGCCTATTCAAGAAACTTAAAAAGAGTGCTTGCCATGAATCAAATGCTATGCATCAGGGAGGATCCTACAAGGAAGAGGTATAAACATTCCAGAACAAACAGGAGGAAGAGGAGAAAATTTTTATTACATTTTATTAAATTTATATATAAAATTCTATTTATTTATTAAAATTTTATGCCACCCTTCTCCCCTAGAAGATGACTCTGGACTCTAGTGTAAAGATGCAAAGGTTTTGAAAGTCTCAGTCCTAAATCAGTACAGCTCTATTCGCTTTATTGCTTTATTGTTCTATTCATCTACATACCATTAATATCCAAACAACTTCAACAGTGTTTTCTTTAGTGTTTTGCTATGTTTGGACCATCCTTTTAAAGTCCGTCTTATAGGAGGTTGTTGAAGTGGGTGTCTCCTAACTGACGGGCCACCACCATGTCTCTTTTTGTAGCCATCTGTTGTCTGGTAAACAAACATACAATGGCATCATAATGATGTTGATTCTTTCACAAACAGGGTTCTGGCCTTGTGGAATGGGCTTCTGCTGGGAATCTGAAGAGGACATGGGTGAATTACGGAATTGATAAACATTGTTGGAGAGATCACGAAGAATCAGGAGAAGAATTTCTCTACCAGGCCACCCAGTGTAAAAGTGTCTGGATGCCTATGGGTGACATATTTGCCAACTGAGCTTCAGGGAGGTAATTGGGAGGTGGGGCAGGGTAAAAAAAACCCCACCCCTATTGTTGATAATAAAAGAGCATTTCTCCATTTTGTTTAAACTGGTATCAAGCCGTTTTGAATGGAATTGTTGGATCTTTCTGGGTATTTTCCCTTAGCAAATTCGCATTCCTGGTGAGACAACACAGCTTCCCTCCCATGTATCCTCATCCATCCTCAGGTTAAGTGTCATGTTAGGCAACTGTTAGGTGGTGTGGGGCTACCCTTAATTCTTTTGAAAGGAGAAGGGCCACCCTAGGCTGTAGGAAGAGCCATAGTAGCCAAAAAATCACAAGGAAATTTCCTAGCACCTTTTTCAGACCACTGTAATGAATAAATGCCTAAGCTGTTGAGAGTTGAACATAACTTCATCAGATGCATGTGAAGGTATTTTATTGTGCTTATGATTTTAGTATGTTTAAGTTTGACATTAGCATTTATTTTATATATAGTAACCATTTTATATTGATACTTACAGTGTTATCGTGTAATCATTGTTTTGTTATTTTGTAATCATTATTTTGTAGTTAATTGCTTGATCAGATGCTTTATATAAATATATTGGAAAAGTAAGGGCTTCATGCTTTAGGTACAGGTGATTGCTTATATGAAAAGAGCACAGTAAGGGGAGGGGGGAAAGGAGTTACGGATGGAGCCTGGGTTGCTGTGTATGAGTCATCATCTAGGAATTATTTTTTGGTGCCATCTTATGCCTGGTACCAAGACCTGATCTCTTTGTTCTGAAAAGGTATAAAAGGTGGAAGACATCTTTTCTGGTTGTTGCCTTCATCTCTCTACCAGCCACGAAGAGAGATGGGGTCACCCATCTCTATTTTGATCAAAATAAAAGTTGTTTGCTTGCTGAAACCTCGGCTCAGGAGTTTCTTTGGCTCTTTTAAATTCCTGAGTAATGCTGGGGCAATTGTGAGGCTAAGTGGAAAACCTTACAGTGGATGGCTAAAGCAGTGTTTTTCAACCATGGCAAAGTGTGGACTTCAATTCCTAGAATTCTAAGCCAGCCGTTCCCCATGCTGGCTGAGGAATTCTGGAAGTTGAAGTCCACACATCTTAAAAGTTGTCAAGGTTAAGAAATAATGGGCTAAAGTAACATGGAATTTATAGCAGGATGTGGCAGAGGGAGGGAGGGGAAAAGACAGGATGATTAGTATACAGGTGATGGAGCTGCAAAGTGGTTGAGATGGATTTTTGGAAAGGGGGATTCTGGTGGATTTATCAGGTAATTTTACAGGGTTTCTTTGTTTTTGTAGAATTTGCAACTATCCCATTTTATGGCTTACAGTACAGTATTCACACTTTTCTCACTGGGCACCACCTGTTGGCAACTGTGCTGAGAGGAGCCTGCAAGGTCTATGGAAAAGACTAGTCGTCAGAAGCTCCAATGTGTCTCACATTGCTTAGTCCAAGAATAGACTGTTACCCAGTAAAAAAGGTCAGATTTAGGATTGCCAAATGAGATATTTCAGGAGCTGGATTAATTTCTCAAATGTGTGTCTCTTATCCAAGCTTAGTCTAATTGCAACTGAGTTAATTATAACTTAAAGAGAGCCAAGTTGGAAAAGATGGATGATTATTGCCTTTTTTTTTTTGTAACAAAAATTGCCACTTCCTATTCAGCTCAACACAATATTCTTTGTAAACTTTTTTTTTCATCACTCAGCTTAGGGAAGGGAGAGAGAGACATAGTTCAGTGGTAATATGATTTATTGTGTTCAGAAAGTTCCTGGTTGTCATCTGTGATATCTCTATTCACTTGTTCATCAAATGTCGAGGTCATTGAACTCCAGAATAACTCTGAGTCCCTTCACAATTAAAATAAGATAGAAAACAGTATCAAATAAGATCATCAACTCCAATGGAAGGGAATATGCATAGCTCAGGGTTGAACTATGGAGTGCTTGGTGCTCTCTAAGCTTGGTTGTTTACAGATGTTTCATTACTAAACTAGGTAGCATCATCAATGCAAGTAAGTGGGGGTGAGAAGTGAAATGTCTTCAAAGAAAAGCAAAGTCCAGTTGCCTCGTCAAAAAGCACCTTTGGGATAACTACGATCTGGATGACTGAGAATCTCCATAGACATTCAGCCATCAATAGACACACAGAGATAAAACACATTTACGCACCATTCAAAAGAGACAATAAAATAGTTAAGCAGGAAAGAGATAGGAACACATCCTCTCCAGCAGCCAACACCAGATAAGCAGGGTTTAATACCAATCAGGCAGAAAACAATACCCTAATCAAGGAACTATCAAGGAGAAAAACCACGCCTCCATCAAAACAGGCAAGTTACTGTATATAAACAGAACAAATAATTACGCTCACTAATAATGTTACTTAAAACGTTGAGGATCTGCTGTCATGCTGGCTGAGGAGTTCTGGCATCCTAAAGTTGCCAAGATTGAGAAACACTGGATTAGACTGACCAGGGATGTACATTAGCTTAAGGCCATATTGCAGTGTTAATTTTTTCAGTTTTAATTTTATTATTTTTCCATATTTCTAGTACTTACACCTGTGGAGACCTTGGTGCTCTCTTAGCTTGGTTGTTTTCTTGTATATGTTTCATTACCCCACTAGGTAATGTGATGATGTTACTTAGTTGAGTAATGAAATGTCTACAAGAAAACAGCCAAGCTCAGAGAGCACCAAGGATTCAATAATTCAACCCAGAGCTACAAATATTCTCTTCTATTGATAGTACTTATCTTCACCACCCAGAGGCCTTAATATTTCAGACATTAGGTGGAAAGCCCCAGCTTTTAAAGTTTGTTTTAGACTTCATCCTTTCCTGTCTATTTGGGGCACCAGAAGTTTAACAGATTGAGGCATAAAAGGTTGCAGTATTTGCAGACTTGCTAAAAGTGTAAACATCAGATATGCTCAGGTGAGCTTGAGTAAGAAAAGCAATTCACAGCTGAGTTCTGGAATTCTTTGTGACTCAGAAATGGAAAAACGTCCACAATTTGCAGTGACTTCATGACCCTTCAAAACTACTTGCAGAACAAGGTTATATTGAGGTTAAGGGCTATCTCAAGAATTGTTTCCTAAACTGGTATCTTTCACATCTGTTGGGACTTAGAATCTGAGCTAGCATAATCATTCATGATGCTGGGAATTCTGGGAACTGTAATCGCAATACAACCGGAGAGTGTCGGTTTTGGGAAGTGGTTTTCAAACTCCACCTCAACACAACTTGCTTGTAAACACTGTTGGAGTTCCATCATTGCCTTGGGTCAATGGGACATTTGAGACCTCTCTCACTAGGAAAAGCTGGACTCTAAGGGATCAGTGGCAAAGCTGCTTTCCAAGTAATCAAACTCAGCTATTCTGCAGCTTTCCTTTTTGAAATGTGGCATGGGAGAAAAAAACTTCCTTCAGGCTTTTTCTGATTGGTGACTCTCTGCTTCTCTTCCCAGCATCCCTTTTACACCATTCATTTGGATGGAATGAAAAGGGAAAGTGACTCAAATGTCTACCATACTTTAAATACGTTAGTAAGGCATAGGGAAAAAACTACTTGCTTGCCCAATCTCCAGAGTCTTTTTGTTTATTTCTGTTTTTATTCTAGGAGTAGTTTTTGGGGCAAATTATACAACTGCATTTTTTTTAAAAAAATAAAATCTTAAGAGACCAACACAATAAGCAACAGCAAGAACAAGAACAATGCCAATAGCTATGGTGTCAGACCTGCCCTAGTCTGATCACTTAGGGAAGAAAACCCCTCGACTCCATTTGATTGAAATAAAGGTGATGTTGTGGTTCCGGCTAATGAAACATTCCAAAGAACTTCCAGGCATTTATTTTCCTAAAAGTCTTTTATTGTTACAAAATGTTGGCACAGGCACAACGGAGGGATGCTAGGATCTAAGTTCTCTTCCTCTGAGCAGTTAAATTATCAGCATGTTCCCTCCCTAAATTACCCGTCATATCTCACATTATCCAATTAGTGTGAAGGTCAAATGTTTTCTTCCTCTTTCTTTCCTGGGCTTTACCCCCAACCCCCCTTCTGCTCTGTATTAACCCCATAATTACCAGACAATTCCACATATTGTCAAAAGCAAGAATATACAATATTTGCAGCGTTGACATCCGGCCCCCCTTACAAGAAGGACAGATCCTGTAAAGTAAACAAAAGCATATGTTAAGGGTTATCTTTCAGTTTGTTGGGGTGTTTCATATGAAACCTTTTGACCAATCTGTCAGCTTTCACTTCACTGGATTTCACCCAGGTGGCTTCAGACAACGGGTATCCCTTCCATTGGATTAGGTACTGCAATTTCCCTTTAAAAATTCTAGAATCAAGAATACATTTTACTTCATAGTGGGTCTGTCCTGTGACTACCAGGGGCCCAGGCGCCTTCTTCGGAGGAGGTCTTAACGTGGAGCCCCGATAAGGCTTCAATAAGCTACAATGGAAAACTGGGTGAATTTTCCCTAAAAGTCTAGGGAGTTTTAGTTCTACTGTGACCAGGTTGATGATCCTTACTATGGGGAAAGGCCCCAAGAATTTTGGTCCCAATTTCTTGCTGGGCAATTTGAGGCGTAGATATTTAGTTGACAGATAGACCTTTTCCCCAACTTGGAATGTTCTTTGGCGAGCCCTCTTTTTATCAGCCTGCTTTTTATAGCTCTCAAAAGTCTTTTTTAAAGCAGTTTTTGTGTTTTTCCAAACTTCTTCCCACCCTCTCACCCACTGATCAAGTGTCTGGGAAGCGGAGGGCAACTGAGGATATTCAGGTATTGGGTTGAACTCTTTTCCTGTGGCCACTCTGAAAGGCATGTAGCCGGTGCTGCTGTGCACAGAATTATTGTACACCACCTCCACAAATGGGAGGAGATCAGTCCAGTTCATCTGTTGGTAAGAAACGTAGCATCTAAGATATTGCTCCACCATTTTGTTAGCGGCCTCTGTGGCCCCATTGGTGGCCGGATGAAAAGCAGATGATAAACCTTGAGATGATCCAATTAATGTAAGGAAACTTCTCTAAAATTTCGCTGTGAACTGCACCCCCCTGTCCGAAATTATTCGCTTAGGGGTGCCATGCAGCCGGTAGATATGTTTCAGGAACAATTTGGTCAGTCGTTGGGCAGATGGGAGACCTTTGCAGGCGATGAAATGAGCCTGCTTTGAGAACAGGTCTATTACAGTCCACATGACAGTATTTCCCTTACTTTCAGGTAGGTCTACTATAAAGTCCATAGCTATTTCTTCCCATGGTTGAGAAGGGTCTGCTACGGATTGCAGTAACCCAGGGGTTTTCCCTGGGATTCTTTTCATTGTGGCACATACAGTACAACTTTTTACATAGTTTTCCACATCCTTTTTCTGCCCCGGCCACCAGAATTGCCAGCGGGTGAGGTGTAGGGTTTTCAAATATCCAAAGTGTCCAGCCTGTTTTACATCGTGGCTGTGTTTGAGAGCATTAAGACGGAGCGCTTCTGGCAAATATAGCTTCCCCCCTTTGTAAGCCAAGCCATCCCTGCACGTTAGGAACGCTTGATTATCTTTGAACCATTGGTCGGTGAGGAGCTCTTGTTTTATTTTCTTCGCTCCAGGGTCATCAGGATTGGGGACCCTGCGAGGTGTAAGTTGAGCGACAGTTTGTGGATTGGGAATAATCGCCTCGTTAACCTGCTCTCGTTCGCTTTTGTACTGGGGTAACCAGGATAGCGCATCAGCTAGGAAGTTCTTTCCTCCTGGTATGTACTTTAGAGTGAAGTTGAAGCGGTTAAAGTACTGTGCCCACCGTACTTGCTTTGGTGACAAATTGCGGGGAGTTTTCAGTGCTTCTAGGTTTTTGTGATCTGTCCATACCTCAAATGGCACTTTGCTCCCTTCCAGATAGTGTCGCCAGTTTAATAACGCACATCTAATCGCGAAGGCCTCTTTTTCCCAGATTGCCCATCTCCGCTCGCTCTCAGTAAATTTCTTAGAGGTGTAGGCGCAGGGTTGCAGGATCCCATTTTTGTTCTTTTGCAGTAACACAACTCCAACTGCCACATCGCTGGCATCAGCTTGAATCACAAAGGGTTCCCCTGGGCAGGGGTGCTTTAGAACTGGTTCAGCGGCAAATAGTCTCTTTAAATTCTCAAAAGCTGTTTGACAGCTCATTGTCCATGCTAGTGGTTGGCCCAGTCGTGGCTTCCCTCCTCCTTTGCCTGTTTTGAGTAGTTCTGTAAGAGGTAGGGCAATCTCGGCAAAAGAGGGGATGAATTGACGATAAAAGTTGGCAAAACCCAGTGACTTCCGGTGGATCTGCGCGCGCGATGGCGGCTACTTTGTAGCCGTCCTCCTGGGTAAGTGTTTGAATCGCTATGAACAGCGGACATCAGCTGTTCAGCGGTTCAAAAACCCCCTCCTGGGCAAAGGGGGGGGGTTAGAGAGGTGTCTGAATAGTGGTAGAGCCTCTTATGCACCCCCAAAGGTTTTTTTGGGGGGGTGAAAAGAGTGCTCCCACGGAGTTCAGACTGTCTCCGCTTCCCAGCTGCTTTTGTCCCTAGGGACAAAACAAGCCGCTGCAACCACCTCCGCGATTAAAGTTAACTGGTGAGGTTTTTTTAGAAGCGTACAGAGCTGAGTAGAGGATTTAGTTTTTGCTTTCTTGGATTTTATTTGGATTTTAAGTTCAAAGATTTATTTTTACTTTTATATTCCCTCTTTTTATTTTTTTTTCCTTTGTTGAAAGGGAAAGTAAAATGGCGATCGGCAAGCCTTTCGGTGTTTTTTTTTCGGAAGGTAGAATGGCGACCGGCAGGCTTTTTGGGGTTTCTTTTTTCCCTTTCCCTTTTCCTTTTTTTTGTTTTTTTTTAATGATTGGAATGGAGTGTTAGTATTATTATTTTTGTACTTTTTTGGTTTGTTTTTTGTACTGTTTGTATTTTTAAAAAAATGGAATGGATTTTTTCTATTTAATTATTCTTTTTTCTTTCTCTCTTTTCTTTTTTTTTGAACTCCTTTTTTTTATTATAATGATCTCCTCTTGAAGGATTTTTTTTATTTTATTTTATGGAGTTAACTTCTTTTTTTCCTTTGTTTAATTTTTGCAATTTCTAAGAAGGAGTAAAGATTTTTTTAAGATGGCTCCAAAGCGTCCAGTAATCCCTACAGCTTCTAAAGTGGCTTCTTCCTCGGTGTCATCATCAGCGCAACAACCTAAATTAATAGCCTCATCTTCTTCTTTGCCACAGTCAACAATGGTGAAGGATTTGCAAGATATGATGGGAGATGTTATACTTCAAATTAGGGGAGAAATGAAAGAGATTCTAGAGGAAAACAATAAGACTTTGAGGCAAGAGATAGTTTTGGCTTTAAAAGGAGTTGCCTCTGTTCTTGAAAAGTTGAATTCTCGCGTAGAAGAAGTAGTAGAAAAAGTGGAATTGATGGAGGAAAAATTTGAAAGTATGGAAAAAGAGATGAAAAATTTTCAAGATGAGATTCTTATGCTTCAATATAAACAAATGGAATATGCTTTAAGAATCAGAGGTTTGGGTGAGTCTGTGCAAGGAGATCTGAGAGAGATGGTTGCAAAGGACTTTGCTGTGATTTTGAATAGAGAAAAAGAGGAAATACTTAGTGAAATTGAACAGACATTTAGAGTTAACTCTGTGGTGGCAGAGCAAAAGAATTTGCCAAGAGATGTGGTAATTTACTTTGGGAAAAGATCCCTGTGCAATGAAATTATACAAGCTTTTTATAAGAAGAGGTTTCAAATTGCTTCACAAAATGTTATAATTTTAAAGGAGATCCCATCTAAAATTTTAAGAAGAAGAAAGGAGTTTGCTTTTTTAGCAGACGAACTTAAAAAGAGACAAATTTTGTTTAGATGGGATGTTCCGACTGGAATGGTGGTGAATTACCTGGGGATACGTTATAGTCTTAATACTGTTTCTAAAGCAAAAGACTTTTATACTTCGGTCCTGGGGGTATGTTCATCGCCACCTATCACGTTTAAAGCTTTGGAAGATAAAAAGGCAGAATTGCAATCTGAAGTGCTTACACTTATGAAAATTGGGAAACTTCAGTTTGAGGGGCCTCAACAAGTAGAGATGGAGGAGCAGAAGACAACCGGTGTAACATACAATTGTAAAGAAAAGGATCAACAGAAGAAGGTCAAGGAAGTTTCACAAGTATTGGTTCCTGAATCTGCGGGAGAAGTAGGATTTATAAACTCTTTGGAGCAACCTTTAAGGGCAGAATTGCAGTGTGAAGAGCCTATATTAATTAAAAATGGGAAATTTCAGTTTGAGGGGCCTCAACAAGTCGAGATGAGAGAGCAGAGGACAACTTGTGCAACATATAAACGTAAAGAGAAAGACCAACAGAAGAAGGAGGTTAAGGAAGCCTCACAAGTATTGGTTCCTGAGTTTGTGGGAGAACCAGGACTTACAAATTTTTTGGAGCTACCTTTAAGGGCAGATTTTAAAGTACTTCTTTCGAGATTTATGGACAAGAGAGACTGATAAGGATTGTGTTTACAGTGGATGGAACTGGCTATTGGAGAGAAGATTATGGAGATCGAATGAAAATTTTAGATAAGAAGTTTAAGTTTAAGTATTTAGATTAAGTATTTAGAAGACTATTGAGATTGCGGGAGAACTAAGATTTACAGACTTTTTGGAATTACCTTTAAGAGGTTTATGGATAAGAGAAGGAATGTGTTTACTGTGGAGGAATTTGTTATTGGTAAAGATTTAAACAGGTATAAGGGAATTTTAATGTTTTAAGTTATGTTTATGGGATCTATTATTATTATTATTTTTTAGAGAAGGTAATTTGTTTAATTAAACGTATTTAGATTTGTTTAGGATTTATATGCTTTTTAAGTCCTTTTTTTTGATAGGAGAGAAGATCATGGAGATTGAATGAAAATTTTAGATAAGAAGTTTAAATATAAGTATTTAGTTTAATTATTTAAATGGGTATCCAGTTTTGATGGTATAATGAATGTTTATATGCTTATTTTTGTGTTCTAGAGTAAAGAAAGAGGGAGATTAGATTTTATATTGTAGGTATAGATATTTAAAGAAAGCAATGTTTAAAATTGTGTTTTGGGGATTCTTTATAGAATGATGGATAATAATATAAGTACAATATTAGAAAAGGTTTAGAGTATATTATAATGTGTGTTTAATGTTTGCAACTATTATGTTTTAGAGAAGATAATTTGTTTAATTTAAGGTATTTAGATTTGTTTAGGATTTATATGTTTTTTAAGTTTTTTCTCTTCTTGATAGGAAAGAAGATTATGGAGATTGAACGAAAATTTTAGATAAGAAGTTTAAATATAAGTATTTAGTTTAACTATTCAAAAGAGTATCCAGTCTTAATGGTATAATGAATGTTTATATGCTTATTTTTGTGCTCTAGAGTAAAGAAAGAGGGAGATTAGATCTTATATTGTAGGTATGGATATTTAAAGAAAGTAATGTTTAAATTTGTGTTTTGGGGATTCTATATAGAATGATGGATAATAATATAAGTACAATACTAGAAAATGTTTAAAGTATATTATAATGTGTGTTTAATGTTTGCAACTATTATGTTTTAGAGAAGATAATTTGTTTAATTTAAGGTATTTAGATTTGTTTAGGATTTATATGTGTTTTAAGTTTTTTTCTATTTTTTATTTTCTTTGAAAATTTTAATTAAGCCTGCACTCAGCTCTGGGAAGGTTGAGGGAGGGTATGGGAGGTTTGGGGAAGATGGGGGAGGGTACGGGAGGGTGGGGGTTTGGGGAAGGGATTTGTTTTGTAAAATTTAAAAACTTTCAATAAAAAAAAAAAAAAGTTGGCAAAACCCAGAAAGCTCTGGAGCTGTTTGCGAGTCCTTGGGGGCTGCCATTCGATTATAGTTTTCACCTTGGCTGGATCCATTTCAATACCCTCGTTGGAAATTCAGTAGCCAAGATAGTCTAATCGGGTTTGGTGAAATTCACATTTCAACAATTTGACATAAAGCTTGGCGTTTAATAGTTTCTTTAACACTTCTCTCACTAGCTTTATGTGATCAGTCATATTCGTGTTGTATATCAGGATATCATCAAGATACACCAAAACCCCTTTGTACAAGTGATCATGTAGAACCTCATTAATCAACTGCATAAATACAGCTGGGGCCCCCTGTAGTCCAAATGGCATGACTTTGAACTGATAGCTTCCCATAGGACAGTTGAAGGCAGTTTTCCACTCGTCTCCCTCTTTTATTCTCACCCGGTAGTAAGCCTCTCTTAAGTCTAACTTAGTGAAGCCACTCCCCTTAGCCAGATGGGTCAATAAATCCTTTAGGAGGGGGAGGGGGTATTCATTTTCCACACTCACAGCGTTGAGTCCCTTGTAGTCTACACAGAGACGAAGAGACCCATCTTTTTTCTCTTTGAACAACACAGGGGCTCCCACGGAAGTTTTGGCCCGTTCGATAAACCCCCTCGCTAGGTTTTTGTTCACGTATCGCTGCATCTCCTCCATTTCGAGAGGGGACATAGCATACATCCTCGGTTGTGGGAGTTTGGCTCCGGGCACCAGTTCGATGGAGCAGTCATTGGCTCTGTGAGGAGGTAGGGCATCACATTCTTTTTCACTGAACGCCGCCGCCAGGTCCAAGTATTCCTTGGGGATGACTGGTTTGCCTGGAAGCAGTGAGGCGGCCATGTGCGCTCGCTCATTGGGTGGCCTAAGATGCCCAGTAACATCTGTTGAATCAATGGGGGGATCAGGCCCTATAGGTAGTCTCACAGTTCTCATTCCTTTCTCCCACCAGATAAATGGCTTCCATTTGTCTAACCAGGCTAGTCCTAGGATCACCACCTCAGTCATTTTTGGAGACACCAGGAAGCGAATAAACTCCCAGTGTGCACCTATTTCTAGGCGTAAAGGCTCGGTTAATTGTGTGATAAGAGTCCCTCCCATCAGGGAGCCATCGGCTTGCTGAAATCTCACCGGTTTGGAAAGCTGTTTTGCCCTTATGCCCATTTTCATGGCAAATGCCAGACTAATAATGCAGCGGGTACATCCCGAATCAATTAGTACGTTCAAGTCTATTTGTGCCCCAGACTTAGGGATTATAAGTTTGGCGGCCAGTGAAAAAGGTAGGATTTGTCAACTCACCATTGGGTCGTTTTCTCCTTCATCGTCGCTGTCAAAGAAGGGTAGAGCAGGGGCGGGTCCATCTGGAGTCTCGGCGTCCTCCTGTGTGTGGGGTGTAACCTGGGCGACAGGCTCCTGCGTGAGTCGGTTGGATTTTTCTCTCGTTGGCCGTTGAGCAGGTTTCTTTCGCATTGCTGGTTCTGGCCTGCTCTGCAGTCGGGGGTAGGGGACTGGACAGGAGGCCGCTCGATGTCCTCCTTGTCCACACCGGAAACACTTGAAGGAAGGGCGTGTAGGTGGCCTGGGTCTCTCAGCTCTTGCAGTAGTCAAAGGCTTTTGTGGGGGTGATTGCTGTCCGGGTAGCTCTGGTTGCCGTTCGGGTTCATGTGGAGGAGGCTTCTTATAGTGAGAGAGCTTAACATCTAGCTTCACAGCCGTCTGGTACCACTCCTGCAGCTGATCAGGTACTTCTCAATAGATGCAGGCCTGAGAGAGGTGATCGTCTAATCCCTCGATGAAGTAATGGATGAGGGACTGCTCAGACCACCCTTCTATTCAACCTGCTATCTTGTGGAATTCTCGCACATACTCCAGGGCAGGCCTCCCGGCTTGTTTTATTTTATGAATTTGTCCTGCTGCTTTGAGGCTAATGGATGGGTCCTCAAATCGTTCTCTCAGACTTAAGAGAAAGCGGTGGGGATCTTCCAATTCGGGGGCTTGCTCGCTATATAAATTGTTCAGCCATTCAGATGCTTCTCCCTCTAGGTTGGACGCAATGACATCGACCATGGCCCCTGGTTCCGGGTACAGATAGGCCCAGCGTTTCAAGTGAGAACGCACTTGATTTAGGAAAAAAATCAGCTTCTCTGGGTCCCCATCAAAGGTTGCATTGAAAGGTGGTGCAAACACAGGCTGCTGTGGCCCCTACTGGGGCTGGTTCCACGGCTGCTGGGCCCTCTGCTGCTGGCCAGCGGGGTCTGATGGTGCCCCCTGCTGCTGTAGGCCTCCCAATGGTGGCTGCACAAGTGGGGGTTGTAGTGGTTTTCTCTGTTGTTGGACTGCAGGGGGTGGTGATGCCCTCTGCTGCTGATCATTCATCTGCTGGGGAAGCCCATCTACCCATTGCTGCAGATGCCTCAGACTGGAACTCCCCCTCTCTTCAGGGTTGGGGTCTCTGGCTGGTGAAGGCAGGGTCTGACAGGCTTCCTGCTGGGCTCCCCACTGCTCTTGTGGCCCCCCCCCCAGTTGCTGTAGGCCCCAACCTGGCTGCAGATTTATGCCCAGGGGTTGCACGTTTGGGGGCTGTGGCCAACCTCCTTGCTGTGGCTGTTCTCCCAACAGCTGCTGATCTCCTGGCTTCTGTACCACCCCAAGGCATTGCAAGGCCTCTATTAGCTGTGGTAAGTTCAGGGGACATGGATCAGCCACCTGCTGGGAAACCCAATCTCCCCATTGCTGCAGAGGATTCAGACTGGGATTCTCTCTCTCTTCAGGGCTGGAGTCCCTGGCAGGAACATCTCCAATGGAAGGGCTGTAGGTTTCACTTTGTAGGAACTGATTTCTGGTTTTCATTTCTGAGTTTTGAAATCTTTCCAATGACTCATCCATAACTGTGTTATCTGTCCATTCTGCTTTTGAAGTCTTTGCTCTCAGCTGGGAAATCTGCCAAATTCCTCTCTCCCCTGGCTTGCTGGCTGTCGCCTCCCCCCCCCCCCGGGGAAACTGTTGCAGCCACGGGGCTGGTCTCAGACAATCTTTCTTTCTCCATAATGAGATCTTCCCCGAATCTTTACCAGCTCCTCTCAAGCATAGAGATAGAGGATGGGGCTCGGGACCCCAGGTCGTTTGAAAATAATGTGAGATCCTAGCATGATGTTGTGGTTCCAGCTAATGAAACATTCCAAAGAACTTCCAGGCATTTATTTTCCTAAAAGTCTTTTATTGTTACAAAATGTCGGCACAGGCACAATGGAGGGATGCTAGGATCTAAGTTCTCTTCCTCTGAGCAGTTAAATTATCAGCATGTTCCCTCCCTAAATTAGCCGTCATATCTCACATTACCCAATTAGTGTGAAGGTCAAATGTTTTCTTCCTCTTTTTTTCCCCGGGCTTTACCCCCAACCCCCCTTCTGCTCTGTATTAACCCCATAATTACCTGACAATTCTACATATTGTCAAAAGCAAGAATATACAATATTTGCAGCGTTGACAGGTACTTTTACTAAGAGATGCTGGTTGTGGTAAAGTCAGGTAGAATCTGAGTTCTTGCACAAAAAGACAAGAACTATTCCCTTTAGTCCCATCCCCCCGTCCCCCCACATGACTGGTCCAAATCCAGCCAATGCAGTGCCACCTGGATGAATTGGGAACTCAGGTGTTTTGGCTGATAACTTTCCACATTCAGGGCAAATAGCCTTGAAGACGCCTTGGCACGAACCGGTCCCACAATGATCTGCTTTCTTCTGCTGCCATCCCCTAATTCCCACACAAGAATGCATACAGGTTTATGGCTGCCCATTTGGTTCTCCATGCCTCTACCCCCCCCCCAAGTCCTTTGATGATAGGATGCCAGAGCAGGCGCCAAACTGAAAATGGTGGACCTGACATATGGTATAAAACACAAAAAAGAAATTATTAAAGTGGAAATGTAAAAAGTTCTTCACCTAGTCCTGGAAAAACAGTCAAAGGACTTCTGAAGAAAGCATTCCACGGATTCTATCTTGCCTCATTGGGTGAGAAGCTTCAGGTGAAGATCTTAGATCCAGCCAGTTAAATGCTTAAGAATCATATCTGATGCAGTCCTGAAATTTTGGTATCCAAAGTAATTCACCTGTATTCTCCTTACATACGACACTTATCCATCAGCACAAAGACTTTGTATGTTGCATTAAGATACTATAAACCAATTATGGTTTATAGTAAGGATGTCCAACCTTGACAACTCTAAGTCTTGTGGACAGAATTCCTCAGCCAACCATGCTGACTGGGGAATTCTGGGAATTGAAGTCCACAAGTCTTAAAGTTACCAAGGTCCGACGACCCTAGTTTATGGAATCAACAGCAATTGTGAGATTGCATAACGCACTATGCCTAAACCATTTATTTGCAACTCATTCTAGTAAGGTTCGCACGAGTGAGGTTATGGCTTCGCATTTTCTGCAAGCTGAGCCAAAATGAGAATGAAGGTCTTTTAACATGCCCTTGCTTAATTCCAAGACATCCATTAAGTGGTGGAGCTCATTTAACCTTGATTTATTCAAGGCTTCTTCCCTATTGCCAGGACAAGCTGTACAGCACCATGGTATGGAAGAGAAGCTTTAAGGTGGACCAAACTGATATCCAGCAAGCACCTGTTTCAGAGATGCAGGAGGGAGTCTTTTACAACTATGATATAAATGATGCGTGCCTACTCAGGTGGTGAGACACTGGGAGTATCCTACTCAAGGATCACCTTTTATTTCATGGGAATAAATGCACTAGTTTTAACTTGCTCTCGGAACTGAAAGCCAGGGCTTATCAAACTACAATCTCCAGAATCCTACGGTGGGATCCACAAGAATTTGATAGGTTCTGTAAGGGACAAGAGCAAAGAGTTCTTGATTGGGTGTTCCACAATTTGTTTTAACTACAGGTAGTCCTCAACGTACAACCAAAATTGAGCTCCAAATTTCTGTTGCTAAGTGAGACAGTTGTTAAGTGAGTTTTGTACCATTTTACAACCTTTCTTGCCACGGATGTTAAGTGAATCTCTGCAGTTGTTAAGTTAGTAAGATGCTTCCCCATTGACTTTGCTTATCAGAAGGTCACAAAAAGATCCCGGGACAGTGCAACCATCATAAATATGAGCCAGTTGTCAATCTTTTGAATTTTGATCATGTGGCCATGGGGATGCTGCAACGGTCATAAGTGTGAAAAATGGTCATAAGTCCTTTTGTCAGTACTGTTGTAACTTTGGTCACTAAACAAACTGTTGTAAGTCGAGGATTACCTGTAACAGATTCCAGCCCTGAAAAGGTACTGAAAAGCTGTAACACAGATGAAATTCCTTCTAATTTCCAATTATTGACACCCTGCCTTTCTGCTTGCCACTGTGTGACCATTTTCAAGAATTAAACATATCCTTCAAATGTACAGTATAAACAAAGCACCAGATTTTAGGACCTGGTCATCGTTCCATTGACTTGTTTTTGTTCAATTCTTCAGTACTCAGTCATGTCTGGCTCTTCATGATCCTGAGGACCATAGCACACAAGCCCCTCACCCATCCTCCACTGTCTCCTGTAGTTTACCTAAATTCATGTTCATTGCATTGATGGTACTGTCTAACCATCTCATCTTCTGCTGTCCCCTTTTGCCTTCAGTCTTTCCCAACATCTCATTAGGTGGCCAAAGTATCTGAGCTTCAGTATCTGATTGTGTTATGAGCCAGGTCGCCTAGGCAGAAGCAGGCATCAGTGGAGTCCTTTATTGCTTTGATTAAAGACCACAACAAATGGCCCTGCAATGGCCTGGTAAGGCTCCATGCCACACTACCCTGAAGGCAGCAACCCTCAGTCCCCAAAAGGCAGTAAACAACAAAGGATGTCCAAAGAGAGGGTGCAAGCTCACAGGGCAAGGTCCAGAATCCAGGCACAAAAGCTAAAGGCAAGTCCACAGGGACAAAGGCAAGTCCACAAGGGAAAGCGAGTCCACGAGGCAAAAGGCAAGTCCACAAGGGAAAGCAAGGCACAGGCAAGAGCACAAGTCAAAGCCAGGGCAGTGTAAGCCAAAACAAACAATTGTTCCTGACAAAGACAAACTTGCCCCAGGTGTTCCTTGTGAGGAGGGGCAGAGCAATCTTCTCCAAAGTAGCCACGCAGCGCTCCTTTGAGCCTGCCTCTGCTCTACTCTCCATGGCCTTGGATTGAGTGGGGGAGGCAGCTGTTCCTCATCAGAGGGGATCTGCTGCCTCTCAGCACCACTGCCTGTCTGCAGCTGATCCCTGTGTCTGTGAGGGTAGGCAGCTTCCCATCCAGTGGACCACCTCCCCCAATGCCTTAGGGGCCTGGGACAGCATTCCAGGGGAGATGTGCCATCCCTGTTAGATGGTCCCAGTTCCAACTCCTCCGAACCAGCCTCCGACAGGGCAATGACAGATTGGCTTCTTAAAGTATGGTTTAAAGGGGGGGGGGGACTTTTACTGCTTCTAGCATATTTATTTAATTATTTTTAATCTCACTTATCACTCATGTGTAAACTATGAGGATAAAACAGAGAACCTTTTTTTCTCTCAAGAGCCAAGTAGTGTGTGAAATTAACTTGATGGGTACATAAGGGAGGAGGGTGTGAAGTCCAAGATGAAAGGTATGTAGGTAGGACACAGCTGACCCACCCACTCAATTTGCCCAGAAAGTGTGAGTTTTTTCTTCATTGACAGCTCTGGTTTGTCAAAGAAAGAGCAAGATAAGAATCCCCACATCGAAGTAACACTAAGCAAACTACAGACAGTGGTTTTGTTCTAATTTAGCTGATTCCACAACCAGAAACTGCCAAGCAGGAGCAAGTCACTGGTTTGCAACACCTGGTTTGTTTCCAGTAAGCCAGAGGTCTTGGCTTATCATTACATGTGAACCAGATGGTGTGGTTAAAGTCCATGTTATGAACTCAGTCACCCAATCAGCAACGTAAATGTAAAAAGTTTGACCCATTTGCAGGTGTTTGAGTTCCTGTGATTGGATACAACCATTCTGCTATGCTTTAGTTGGGTATTTTGTCTGTGTATATATGCCTTTGAGTCAGGGTCAACTCCTGATGATTACCTGGACAAGGTCTGCAGTTTTCTTGGCAATATTTCATGCTAATCTTCTCTGTATTGTTCCAATTTTAGTATATGTGCTGTACACTTGGCAATATTTCAGATGTGATTTGCTATTTCCTGCATCTAAGGGCTAAAAGAAAGTGACTGGTCCAAAGTCACCCAGCAGGCTTCATGTCTAAAGCAGGACTAGAACTCACAATTTCCTGGTTTCTAGGAAACCTTTAGTGCCTTTAACCAGTGCACTAAACTGGCTCTTTTTAGTTGCCTACATTAACTGAGATTATTACTTAACATTACATTGCTCTACACCTATTACAAGCTGCAGCTATGCATTTTTGTGAACACCACTATAACCCTGCTGAAATATATTATGAATCTGAAGTCATCTTAAATCATGGACTAAAGGAAAAGAAAAATTCTAGGTGCTGTTTAAAGTCAAAATGATGGTATGGCAATTTAAAAACTATTAGGTCCAGTATGTTTGCATTGATACATACTTCCTTTTGAATACTAGCATAGGTTTACATACACATTTCTAAACTGTTATTTATTTACATTTCCTTTCTTGAAAAGGAAAATCTAAACCTTCAAGAATCTGAAAGCCCAATCCAGCCATAAATGCTATTCATATTTTCCCCATCTTTATTTTATGCAATTCTCAGTTTAAAAACTAGAACAATTTCTGATGCCTGAAAAGAAAACATTTTTATTCCAAATATACTATCTTCAGGCAAAATTACCGTATATTCCGGCGTATAAGGCGACCCAGCGTATAAGACGACCCCCATCTTCGGCGCCTAGTCGCATGCCTAGAAAGTTGTCTTATACGCCGGAAACTACCGTAATTTCCAGCGTATAAGACGACTCGGCGTATAAGACGACCCCTGACTTTGGCGCCGAGTTTAACGCTTGCGAAAGTCATCTTATACGCTGGAAAGTACAGTATATATTTCTGGTTCATAGTGGTAAGATTACAAAAGCACAGAGATAAATCCATCTATTTTAATTTTGGTTTTTCTTTTCTTTAATTCTTAAGTGATCTAATTTTTAGAACCTAGATCAGGGTTTTTGAACCTTGACAACTTTAAGATGAATTTCAATTTCCAGAATTCCCCAGCCAGCATCTACACCACGGGTCAGCAACCCGCGGCTCTGGAGCCGCATGCGGCTCTTTGAGCCATCCCCTGCGGCTCCGGAGCCTCCCCCTGCCATTTTCAGAGAGAGACAAGGAAAGAGAGAGGCACTTTCTCTCTCTCTCTCTTTCTCTCTCTCTCTCTCTCTCTCATGTGGACTTGCCCCCTCGCAGGGCTCCTAATTGGCCCTGCACCTGGGTGCCCCACCCCCTGGGAGAACGGCGGACAGGAAGTCCCTTTCCCGGGCTGGCCCCATCTGAGGCGCATGTGGCTGGGGAGCCGTGCGGGGAAGCCCCAAGATCCCCTCTGGGAGCAGCCCGCCCGAGCCTCCGCTGAGCGAGCCAGCCCTTCCACAAACCGCGGCCCCGGGGAGAGCAGCCCCTCTGAAGCCCAGCTGGTGTGACCATTGGGCCGAGCAGCAGCAGAGCCGGAGACAGAGGGTCAGTGGAGGGGGGAGGGAGGGGGCTCTGAGTCCAGGGAGCACTGCTGCGAAGCGGCCACAGGGCAGGTGGTGCCCTCCCGGCTTACTTGTTCCAAGTGGCAGTCTCAGCTAGGGCATCACTTCCTGGGCTGTCCCCGGGCTGCTCCCTGGGCAGCTGAGCCAGCCACATGTCACCCTGGGCCGGGCGGCAGTCATGGCTGGTGTGGCAGCCAGCAAGGGCATCGCACCCCGGGAAGCCAAGCCAGCCACATGTCTCCCCAGGCCGGGCCGGGCGGCAGTCATGGCTGGGCCAGCAGCCGGTGGGGGCAGGTGTCCCTGGAAAGCCGAGCCGGCCACATGTCTCCCCAGGCCAGGCGGGGGTGGCAGACAGGCATGAAGCTCGCCTGGCTGCCACAGGGCTCTCCACCACCCGGCCCCATTGGTGACGCCTTCCTCGGCCACTTTCGGGCAGCCGCCGCCACCACCGCCCTCAGTGTTGCAGGAGGAGACCTTGGGCTGTGAGGCCAGCAGGGCTGGCGGTGATCGGGACCCCCCCTCATCCCTGCGGCGGCACTCCCCATTGCTGGCGCGGCCGCCCATGGTGCACCTGGCCTTGGCGCCCTCCCTTGCAACGGCAAAGTGGCTGAGGATGTGGCGGGGGGGCAGCTGGGTGCTGCTGCCTCCCGTCCTGCTCCCCTCCCCGTCCGTTTAGCTGAGGATGCGGCGGGGGGGGGGCTGGCTGGGAGCTGCTGCCTCCCGTCCTGCTCCCCTCCCCGTCCGTTTAGCTGAGGATGCAGCGGGGGGGCAGCTGGGAGCTGCTGCCTCCCGTCCTGCTCCCCTCCCCGTCCATTTAGCTGAGGATGTGGCAGGGGGGCGGCTGGGATCTGCTGCCTCCCGTCCTGCTCCTCTCCCCGTCCATTTAGCTGAGGATGCGGTGGGGGGGGGGGCGGGGGGGAGCTGCTGTCTCCTGTCCTGCTCCCCTCCCCGTCCGTTTAGCTGAGGATGCGGCGGGGGGGCAGCTGGGAGCTGCTGTCTCCCGTCCTGCTCCCCTCCCCATCCGTTTAGCTGAGGATGCAGTGGGGGGGCGGCTGGGAGCTGCTGCCTCCCGTCCTGCTCCCCTCCCCGTCTGTTTAGCTGAGGATGCGGTGGGGGGGGGTGGCTGGGAGCTGCTGCCTCCCGTCCTGCTCCTCCTCCCCGTCTGTTTGGCGCCATCTGCCTTTTGCTCTCTCTCTCTCTTCACCTGCAGGGAGAGAGAGAGAGAGAGAGAAAGAGAGAGAGGAAAGAGAGAAAGAGGAAAGGAAGAGAAGAGAAAGAGAAAGAGAGGAAAGAGAAAGAGAAGAGAAAGAGAGAGGAAAGAGAGAGAAGGTTAGAGAAAAGAAAAAGGAAAGAGAAAGAGAGGAAAGAGAGAGAAAGAGAGAGGAAAGAGAGAAAGAGGAAAGAAAAAGAGGAAAGAGAGAGAGAGAAAGAAAGAGAGAGGAAAGAGAAAGAGGAGAGAGAAAGAGAGAGAGAGGAAAGAGAGAGGGGGAGAGGAAAGAGAAAAAGAGGAAAGGGAGAGAGAGAAAGAGGGGGAGGAAAGAGAGAAAGAAAGAGAGGGGGAGAGGAAAGAGAAAAAGAGGAAAGAGAAAAAAGATTGAGAAAAGGGAAAGAGAGGAAAGAGAGAGAAAGTTAGAAGAAAGAGAGAAAGAGAAATAAGAGAAAGGAAAGAGAAAGAGGAAAGAGAAAGAGAGGAAAGAGAAGAGACAGAGGAAAGAGAGAGAGAAAGTTAGAGGAAAGAGAAAGAGAAAAGAGAAAGAGAAAAGAGAGAGAAGAGAGAGAGGAAAGAGAGAAAGGGGAAAGAGAGAGAGAAAGAGAGAGTAAAGAGAGAGAAAGAGGAAAGAGAGAAAGAAAGGGGGAGAGAGAGAAAGAGGGAGAGGAAAGAGAAAGAAGAAAGAGAAAGAGGAGAGGAAAGAGAAAAAAGAGGAAAGAAAAAAGATTGAGAAAAGAGAGAAAGAGAAGAGAAAGGGAGAGGAAAGAGGAAAGAAAGAAGAGAAAGAGAGGAAAGAGAAAGAGAGGAAAGAGCAAAGAAAGAGACAGAGAAAGAGAGAGAGAAAATTAGAGGAAAGAGAGAAAGGAAAGAAAGAGGAAAGAGAGAGAGAAAGAGAGAGGAAAGTGACAGAGAGAGACCCTTTTGACATCTAAAATGAAGATAACGCTGCATATATCCTTTTTTTACCTTTATTTTATATACACACACACACAAACACACACACACACACATTAAAGGTAAAAAAGGATATATGCAGCGTTATCTTCATTTTAGATATCAAAAGGGTTTTGTGGCTCCCAGTGTTTTGTTTTCCGTGGGAAATGTGTCCAAGTGGCTCTTTGAGTGTTTTGGGTTGTCTACCCCTGATCTACACCAAATCCTCACCCCAGGACTTGTGTCTGATCAGCCACTAAATCATTTATGTCAGATGGGCTGATATGAGTCTAGACAAGGAGAACACACCTGGCTTCAGAACCATACAAGGCCTACTGCCAGGTAAACAGTAACATCCATCTTCAGAGGTGTTGACTGAAATACAAGTTGAGATGGATGCTCTAAAGGAGATTTTCCAAAAGTATGATTGAAAGCCAACAAAAAAACCCACAGAGGAGACTACAAAAAATATAGCTGTCATGGTTCCGATAGATGAAACAGTTTGCTTTAACAATAGCCTTAATACCCCCCAAAAAAGGGAGGGGGAAATCTTTGATGGTCATATAATGGGATTGAGTTGACTTTCATTGACTATTGGCCATCTGATCAATGTACCATAGCATGTGTAAGCAGAAGACCCTGACAGCAAAAAATTATGGCCAGAGCTTACCTAGGTAGGTAAAAACAAGCAATAAAGAAGCAATTTTCATACTGAACAATTTATTTTCAAAGAGATGGTGGCATGGATGTATCTAGAACAATGTTTCTCAACTTTGGCAACTTTAAGATGTATGGACTTCAACTTTCAGAATTTCCCATCCAGCATGCTCTGCATCAAAATCAGGGAATGGGGCAGTCTTTCCAATTTTAGCACAAGACAGGTTAAGAAAAGTGATGGATTGGAATTGTTTGCCCTCCTCCTCAACATCACCAGCCAATAGGAAAAACTTCCAATTGAAGGTAAATATACATGGATGACGTTGCAGGATCCAATATGAGTCAGTCACCAGGACCAAAGGTTTAATCTTCCAGGTTTTCAAGCTCATGCTGAAGCCCATCATCAGGGGCTGTAGCTTTTAGTTGTTAATTACAGTGTTTGAGGACTGGCTGTTAAGTCATTGTTGTTTCTTTGTGCGGCTGAGCCCTCTGCCCCTAAGTACTTGATAAACTGGTGGTAAATTAGTACTCCTGTTGCTCTCCCAGGCCCTTTGTCAGTCAACAGGAGTGCTGATTTACCACTAGCTTATCAGCTACTTATGTGCAGGGGGCTCAGCTGCCTAAGGAAACAACAATCAATGATTTAATAGCCAGCCGTCAAACACCAGAATTAAAAACTAAAAGCTAAGCACAACCAGGCACCAAGTGAATTCAGTGCATAGAACAGCCCACTGCACATATTCTGGAGAAAGAGAGAAGTTCCCTCCTGCAGGAGCCCAAAAGCTTGGAGGAATAAACCTTTGGTCCCAGTGTTCAATTCAGATAGGATCCTGCAAAACTTTAGTTCTTCCTGATGCAGGGTGGATCTGGGAAAGAAGGCTAGCCTAGGGATGTGGATCCCTGCTCTGATGTTGTGCAAGTGTTTTGCACTGGGGTGTCCAAAGAAGCCCAAGCTGATAGTTTGGGGCACACTCTGGAATAATGTCATTCTGAAACAGTGCTAAATCCATCTCTCCACAGAATGCTACATGTGTTTTAAAAATAATCCCTGAAACAACTGACAGGAGTGTCTATGGAGATTCTCAATCATTCAGGTCATGGTTGTCCCAAAGGTGCTTTTCCAAAAGGCAACTGGACTTTCTTGGTTTTTTCCTTGTAGATGTTTCTTCCTTTCCTTCAGTTCTGAGAAGCAAAACATCTTCAAGGAAAAAAATAAAAGTCCAGTTGCCTTTTGAAAAAGCACTTTTGGGACAGTTGGCAGGTGGTTTGATGTGTACAATAGGAGCGTAGGAATATGCTGAAGGCAACAGGAGAAAGAGATGGCTGTTTTTATGGGGAGATTATTCATATGGCAAGACGTATTCTTAAAGAAGCTGGAAATCCCCACTTTAACTCTGGAACAGCTATAGATTAGCAAGTCTCAAGCATGGCAACTTGTTGGCTAGAGGATTATGGGAACTGAAGTCCACATGTCTGAAAGTTGCCAAGCTTCAGAAACACTGGATTAAAACTGCTTATATGGTGGACTGAGAATGAGATTAACGTGACATTCATAAGGATCTGTCTTGCCAGGGCAGGTGGAAAAAGGCAGCCAGGTTGAGAAGCATGCTACTCAAGCTGGCTTCATCTGACTCACCACTCTTGGCCTTTGAGAGCAAGCACCCACTCATACTTTTCCACCGGGTATGTCGGTGCACATTCTGTGGGCCACTCTGATAGACTGTGTTTGGCTTTGGGGTTTCTTTTGTTTTTTCCTAGAGTTTCCTGCATTGTAAAACAGAACCCTCTCATCTCAATTGGAGAACTTCATGCTTCATGCAGGTGCTCTCTGCTGGAGCAGAATCTGAGCGAGAGGGAACATATTGTGGTTAATGGCCCTGTTCATTTCTAAGAAAAGATGTGTTCAACCTACCATTAGCTATGATTGGGAACTGTAAAAAGCTTTCAAAATATTGCCCCTCCGCATAACTTTCTTGTAAAAGCCACTGTCCTTAATCTCAACTCTGCAGAACAAATTGTTGTTATCTTAGTTATGCAGGTAGTCCTCAACTTACAACAGTTCATTTAGTGACCATTCAAAGTTACAATGGCACCGAAAAAAGTGACGTAGGACATTTTTCACACTTACAACCATTGCAGCATCCCCATGGTCACGTGATCAAAATTTAGAGCCTTGGCAACTGACTCATATTTATGGCAGTTGCCGTGTCCCAGAGTCATGTGATCCCCTTTTGCAACTTTCTGACGAGCAAAGTCAATGGAGAAACCAGATTCACTTAATAACCTGTGTTACTAACTTAACACTGTATTGATTCACTTAACAACTTAGGCAAGAAAGGTCATAAAATCGGGCAAAATTCACTTAACAAATGTTTCGTTTAGCAACAGTAATTTTGGTCTCAATTGTGATTGTAGGTTGAGGACTGCCTCCATAGGATAATTAAACATTTGCATTCAGCATCTGTTTGAAGTATCTTTCATTTTCCATTATTTTTAATTTACATTTTCCATAATTAACCAATCGATTTTATCTATGGCCCAAAAGCAACCAACAAATATAAACTTAGCATTGGATGAAACAGTTTAACAAGTATAATATTTAATAAATGTTACATAATAGGCTTAAAACACAGCTGATTGATTTGATACTAAAAGCCTGTTTTTATAGACATAGTTAAAAATCTTGTTAAATGGATTTACAGTTTGCCGCCGCAGCCACTGCAGACATTGGAAGGCGAGCTCCATCTTCCACGTCCGATTTCGCACCGCTGGAGGACCCTGGAAAGGGTTGAAAGTCGCCCTGTAGGGGTGACAAGCAAGGAGGGGACCCCTGCTTGATCGAGGGAGGGCAGTAGCCCTTCCACTCGATCCGGGGCAGCCCTCCAAATCAGCAGACGAAAGACCGGCCATAGAAATATGGCCCATCACTAGGCTGCAGACAGCCGAAGTCAAACTTGTACTAAAGATACTTGTATGTCATTGAATTATCGATTAACTCAGCCACCACATTGCTTTTTAAATACTTAAATGTAAAATTAGAAAATCAATAAAACATTAAATAAATAAATAAATAAAAATCTTGTTAAATGGTGTGATTTTTTTTCCAAAATTGGTTATTATTTTCCATGGTTCCCTTCTAGCCTGACAGCAGCAGCCCCGTGAGATAGATGGCTGAGCAGAAGGACCTCAGTCCCAGCTACCCCACAGGGGCTGTTAAAATGTACAAAAGGGCCTACATCACAATGCCACACCTGCGATCTTGCTTACCCATCACTGACTAGTAGGATAATCTTTGCACAAGGAGAAAACAGGGATGGGATTGAAAGAAAAGTCAGCTGCATCTCCAGAGTTGCTTTGCAGAGTGAGATGAGCAGCATATACATTTAATAAATACAGGCAGCCCTTGATTTATGACCAAAATTGAGCCCAAAGTTTACATTGCTAGGACAATTATTAAGTGAATTTCCCCCATTTTTTAATCTTTCTTGCCACAGTTGTTAAGTGAATCACGGTTGTTAAATAAATCTGGCTTCCCCATTGACTTTGCTTCTCAGAAGATCACAAAAGGGGATCACGTGACCCCCAGGACATTTCAACTGTCATAAATATAAATCAGATGCCAAGTATCTGAATTTTGATCATGTGACCATGGGGATGCTGCAATAATTGTTAAATGTGAAAAACAGTCGTAAGTTATTTTCTTCAGTGCCGTTGTAACTTTGAACAGTTACTAAATGAACTGTTGTAAGTCAAGGACTACCTGTATAAATTTAATAAATAAATAAAATAAATTAGCATCTTTCTAGCCCTTTAGAACAGGGGTCACCAACCTGTGGTCCGCAACCCACTACCGGGCTGTGGGCTGTTGGCTACTGGGCCATGTGAGTGGCTAGCAACGGCATGACCGTTGGACAGGCACTAACATTGCCATGAGCGCACCCCCCTTGGGCTAGCGTCGTGGCATCACGCAGGCACTAGCAATGCCATGAGTGTCGAGCAGGCGCTAGCGTTGCCACAAGCACACACACCCCATTTACACTAGCATTGCAGTGTCTTGCCGGTGCTATCGTCGCTGCAACATCCCCACTTGTGCTAGCATCACGGCATTGTGCAGGCGCTAGTATTGCCTGAGCATTGCACAGGCACTTGTGGCCCCGTTTGTGGCACATGCACAATCATGGCCCCGTTCATGCACATGTGGCCCCATTTGCGCTTGTGCATGCTCACATGTGTAAAGGTGCCTCCACCCTCCCTGCCCCGGGCTGCCAACCCAGAAAGATTGAGGACTCCTGCTTAGAAAAATCAATAGGTCAAGTGAGATTCACAACTTCAAAATAGTTGCTCAGACATGACTAAGAGGAAGGGGCAAAATTGATTATATAACAGTGGTGGTGAACCCTCTCTGTTGGCACGCGTGCCACCGCCACCAGCAGCAGGTCCATCAGGCCACCACCGCCACCTGGACCAGGAGCCCTGCTCAGCACAAAGAAGGCGAAGCAGCCAACTAGCAAGCTCGAGTAGAGGTGGTAGAGCAGAGGTCACCAACCATTGTCGATTGGTGGACTGGAAGAAAAGGGAGGGGGAAGCATTTTACATGCGTGCATGCACGCACGGGGCTGCGAGCACGCACACACTGCAAATGGGGTGGGGCTAGTGCCTGCGTGATACTCACTAACCCTGCCCCATTCTTGCGTGGTGCAGTGCCTTGTATCTGCACCTCACGGTGCAGCAGCGGCCGTTTTTGCACCTTGCAGCATGGTGGCCCATTTTTGTGCCCCCGGTTTTTGTGTGCCAGAGGTGGCACTCAGAGGCACCTCCCTGCCCCCCCCCCAAGGGTACCACAATGCTGATGCGGCCCTGGCACTTTGTGATAAATAAGTGGGTTTTGTGTTGCGGTTTGGGCACTCGGTCACTAAAAGGTTTGCCATCACTGCTATATAATATTGAATTACTATTCTCACTTTATACAGTACAGGTAGTCCTTGACTTACAACAGTTCATTTAGTGACTCTTCAAAGTTACAATGGCACTGAAAAAAGTGACTTATGACCAGTTTTCATTCTTAACTGCATACTTATGTAATAGCATCCCCATAGATATGAGCCAGCAGTGTGCTGCAGCTGCCAAAAAAGCCAACACACTGTTAGGCTGCATTAACAGAGGGATAGAATCAAGATCACGTGAAGTATTAATACCACTTTACAATGCCTTGGTAAGGCCACACTTGGAATATTGCATCCAGTTTTGGTCACCATGATGTAAAAAAGATGTTGAGACTCTAGAAAGAGTACAGAGAAGAGCAACAAAGATGATTAGGGGACTGGAGGCTAAAGCGTATAAAGAATGGTTGCTGGAACTGGGAATGTCAGTGTCATGCCTCCGTCCGAGCCTGACTCTGAGGACAACATGGAGTTCCCTGTTGAGGCCCAGGAGGGGATGTCTGTGGCTTCGGAGGACTGTGGGGAGGAACAGGCTGAAGCAGGCCAGGGCCCTTCAAGTTTGGAACAGGGAAGGCAGAGCTCAGGCGAGGAGAAAGGCCCCTCCCCGCCAGATCCCAGAGCAAGGAGAGCAGAGAGGAGGAGGGAACAACGGAGGCAGGCTCACTTGCTGGGAGGAGAGCGTCACGCCCCACTTCACAAGGCACACCTGGGGAATAGGTATTTAAGGAGATGCTGTGGGGTGGGGCATTTGCCGGGAACAAATGTGAACTCTTGTGATGTGAGCTCTTGTACCTGGACTCTTTGTATTTTGGATCAAGTTTGTTTCCTGCTAAGTTTTCCTTGCTGTCTTCAGTTTTGCAGTTTGCAGGTTACAGGCAAGCTGGGCGTTGAAAAGATCATACTTTGTTATCTGTTTTACTTTAAAGAACTGCTTAACTCCGTTGACTGTTTTATTGAACTTGTGCCAGCATATCTGGGGGCTGTTGGGTGAACATTGGCAGTGCTTACAAAGACAATTATTCTGACCAGCTCATTGCTTTGCCTCCGTTCGGGGCCCTGGGTCATCACAGTCTAGTTTAATGAAGAGAAGGTCGAGGGGGGACATGATAGCTGTTATGTCCTGGGCCTGTGATTGACAGAGCAGGTGCAGGAAGTTGCAGAGAGACCCAGGCAGACCACGTGGCTGTCCGGGCCAGACAGGCTGTCTCCAGGCTATTGCGCACACACAAAGTGGGAAAATACGTTGCATTTATTGGCTGATGCTGTCCCTGCAAAAGGGTATAAAAGGGATCTGTGCCATCTTGTGTGTGTTCTGTTGAGGTTCTGTTGAAGCTTTAATAAAGTAGCAACTGTTGTTACTCCTGCCTCGTCTCAAAGCCTTACCAATGCACAGAACAGAACATTGGCGCCGAAGGTGGGATCGTGCTGCAGAGAAAATTAGGCTGACTCACCCAAATCATCAGTGGTAGACTGTCTGGTAGTTCTCCACAAATCTGTATTTGCCTGCCAGCTGATTGTCTGCCAAAATTCATCTTCCCACAGCATGCTGTCTGTTGCTTCTCCCTCTGGGGTATCAGCAGCTGCCGGGTTATCGTCTCCAAGCAAACTCCCTTTTTCCATGATAGATTTTCCTCCTGAATCTTTACCAGCTTGTCTCAAGCCTAGAGACAGCGGATGGAGTTCAGGACCCCAGGTTGTCTGAGAAGGATTTAGATCTTGGCATGATGTCATGGTTCCGACTAATGAAACACTTCAAAGAACTTCCAGGCATTTTTTATCCTAAAAAGTCTTTTATTCATGTAACAAAATGTCAGCATGGCATGAATGAGGGATGCCAAGATCTAAATTCTCTTCCCCTGAGCACATATTTTGCCAGCATGTTCCCTCCCTTAATTTGCTGTCATAAATCACGTTCTCCTATCAGTTTGAAGGCCAAAGATTCTCTTCCGTTTGCAGTGGGATTTTTATCTAATATAATTACCCACATACATTCTTTCTCCTCCCCTCCCAGCGTCATCTGAGTTAACTCTAAAAATATCACACAGTTCTGCATATTTTGTCAGAGCAAGAACATCCAATGTTATCAGCGTTGACACTCGTCCTCCCCACTCAAGGCGCAGCAGCAGGATTGCTCTCAATAAGGCAGGCGCACACGAGCGAGCAGCGCACCCACTTACTGGGAAAATCTAACAAATTCCAATCCTTTTTGTCTTTTAAAGGGGGGTGGCTGCCACTCGCCTGTCTCAATAACTGTCTGACAGTTCCTAGGAAACAAGAAAAATAAAAGGACCACAACAGTTTGCTTTACATTCTTTTCCTCCCCCAATCTTTTAAAAATTAAATTCAATATATTCCAGAGCAGGCCTGTCCACCTGGCTGTGGCTTTGCGGCATCCCTTAAATTTTGTTTGGAAGCTAATGAGACTAGAGCAGCCAAATTAATGTTGAGAAGATGACAATATCCAACATAGAGTTGATAGAGCCCCTCCACACGACACACCAGGCAGGATGATTACCTCTTGAGCTGCTTTCTAATTCTTAGAATAATGATTTCCATACACATAATTCTAGGATTGAATTTGCATGGCTAATTAAAGAACTACTCAAGGCAAATAAAGACCTCGCAAAAAGATGCATCCCAGGGCTCTGAAAAGATGTCTGGAAACGAAATACATGCTTCAGCATTTGGGTTGTGAAGAGACCAGCCTCTGCTGCAGTTCACATTCTCCCTCCCCCTCCCTCCCTCCCTCCCTCTCCCTCCCAGCAAACCACTTACTGGGAAAATCTAACAAATTCCAATCCTTTTTGTCTTTTAAAAGGGGGTGACTGCAATTCGCCTGTCTCAATAACTGTCTGACAGTTCCTAGGAAACAAGAAAAGTAAAAGGACCACAACAGTTTGCTTTACATGCTTTTCCCAGGGCTCTGAAAAGACATCTGGAAACCAAACTGAGGCTTCACCATTTGGGTTGGGAAGAGATCAGCCTGTGCTGCAGTTCACATGCTCTCTCTCTCTCTCTCTGCCAAATGACACTGCCAAATGAATAGCCCCTGCCACTCCTGTCATAGCCCGTTCACTTCTCCTTCGTGCTCCTCATTGCGCCCCCCTTTCGCCAGAATACCCTGCATAGAGTTGGATGAGGCTTCTGAAAGAGGAGGGGTCTCCATCCAAGTTGAAGAAAGCGGAGGCCAGCAGAAAGCAGCTTTCTTCAATTTGCTATACAAGGGCTTAGTTTATAATAATAATAATAATAAAGTTGGAAGGGACCTTGGAGGTCATCTAGTCCAACCCCCTGCTCAGGCAGGAAACCCTATACCATTTCGGACAAATGTAGGTTGCCTCTACAGCTTGTAGAATCTGATCCTGGTCCAGCTAACTACATCCTGGCTATCCAGGATTTGCCTGAGTCTCCCCTCAATGCAGGGGATGTGGCTGCAGAAACAGCCACTGATCACACACTAACACACGTGTTGACATGGGTGCTGTCAGGGTGGCCTGACACGTGTCCTGGCACCAATTTCCAGAGTTTCTGGAAAAGGAAGCATGAGCTATCCACCTTTAAGAGTTGTGTCCTGTGGGGTAGCAGGGTAGTGATCCCAACCTCATTGAGGACTAGAGTCTTGCAGTCTCTGCATGAGGGACATCCGGGAATAGTCCAGATGAAAGTGCTTGCACACAGTTATCTTTGGTGGCCTGGGCTTGATAAGGAGATTGAGGCCCAGGTCCAAGTGTGCCACATTTGCCAACAGTCCGGGCCTGAAATGCCACAGGCTCCTGTACATAGGTGGGAGGACACACATGCTCCTTGGTCGAGGGTTCATATCGACTACGCTGGCCCCTTTCAGGGGCAATTCTTCCTCATTGTTGTGGACAGTCACTCTAAATGGCTAGAGGTCGTTCCAGTGTCCACCACGACTACTGCCAGGACCATCCAGGTGCTGAGAGGGATCTTTGCCTCTCACGGGCTGCCAGATGTCCTTGTCTCCAACAACGGACCTCCATTCACCTCTTTGGAGTTCCAGACTTTCCTGCAAGCCAACATGATTCGTCATGCTACTTCTGCACCCTTTCATCCGGCTTCCAACAGCCAAGCTGAGCGCATGGTGCGCACAACCAAAGAAAGACGCCTTGAAGAGGTTCACTCACGGGAGCTGGCACCACAGGTTAGCTGATTTTCTCTTTTGCACAGCTACAGGCAAGAGCCCAGCTGAACTCCGCTGGGGTCGCCGTCTCATTACCAAACTGGACAGGTTGCACCCAGACCGTGTGGCTTCACAGGTGTCACAGCCACAGGCACCTAGGAGACTACAGGTGGACGATCCGGTTTGGACAAGGAACTATGGACTTGGACATCTCTGGGTGACAGCAGTGGTCTGCAAGGTTACTGGGCCACTGTCATATGAAGTGGCCTTGGAAGATGGTCGCGTGCTGCATTGGCAAATTGACCAGCTGCGCTGGAGGCTACCTAGTCACCCTTCCGCTCCTGACTCTGCTCTCGGGGGGGAGGAGGACCACGATTACGATTGTGGATCTCAGTCTCTCTGCGAAAGTGGGGGTTTGCACTCTGCAAATAGGGGTTTTGCCAACGAGGCGGCTCCTGACTCTGGCACTGGGTCCATGGGACATTGCACGCAACCGGCTTTTCATGCCACTTCTACTTCAGGCCTTGTGCCTACGGGACAGTGCTCCCAACAGGGGTCTTTTGAGGACCTGGGGAATTCCACTCCACCAAGGAACTCTGGTCTGGGCTTACCGGAAAGAGCCAGCCAAAGTCAGATGGACAAAGGGTTGGGTTTACCGGACCAGGCCAGTCAGCAAGATGCGGGTTCGCCTGTATCAATTGGGCCTCAAAGTCCCTGTCTGCCGAGCCTGGCAGGTGAGCTTGCAGACCGGGCACTTGCAGCAACTCCGAGACACTCGGAGTGGGTCAGAGGCCCTCCAAAGTTTTTACAAGATTATGTAAGGTTCCTGTCAGTAAGCTGGCAGACCTAAGGGTTCCCTAGAAATAAGAACACGCTCAAAAGGGTAACCTTGTAGTAGTTAAAAATAGTAGTGTACGTTTTTTTGAACTAAGAGGGGAGGGGTATTATATCCTGGGCCTGTGATTGACAGAGCAGGTGCAGGAAGCTGCAGAGAGACCCAGGCAGACCACGTGGCTGCCAGGGCCAGACAGGCTGTCACCAGCCTATTGCGCACATGCAAAGTGGGAAAATACATTTCATTTATTGGCTGACGCTGTCCCTGCAAAAGGGTATAAAAGGGATCCGCGCCATCTTGTGTGTGTTCTGTTGAGGTTCTGTTGAAGCTTTAATAAAGTAGCAACTGTTGTTACTCCTGCCTCGTCTCAATGCCTTACCAACGCACAGAACAGAACAATAGCAGTGTTCCAATATCTCAGGGCTGCCACAAAGAAGAGGGAGTCAAGCTATTCTCCAAAGTGCCTGAAGGCAGGACAAGAAGCAACGGATGGAAACTAATCAAGGAGAGAAGCAACCTAGAACTAAGGAGAAACTTCCTGACAGTGAGAACAATTAACCAGTGGAACAACCTGCCTCCATAAGCTGTGAATGCTCCAACACTGGAAGTTTTTAAGAAGAGACTGGACAGCCATTTGTCCGAAATGGTGTAGGGTTCCTGCCTGAGCAGGGGGTTGGACTAGATCAGTGGTTCTCAACCTTTTTAATGCCGCGACCCCCAACCAGTCGTAAGTCGAGGACTACTCAAGCGGTCGTAAGTCGAGGACTACTCAACTGGTGCAGCACCGTTTGCAGAATGGGACTTTTGGCGGGCTCACCAGGGCAGAGACAGCCTGGACAATTCCTATTGGCTTTTGAAAGCCAATAGAATTAGACTCTATTCAAGAGAGTCTATTCTATTGGCTTTCAAAAGCCAATAGAATAAAAGGGAGTAGCACAGCTAAGGAAAAGGGGAAAAAAATGGCAGACTGCATTGTTTGGCGACCCCCGTGAAATGGTCGTTCGACCCCAAATGGGGTCCCGACCCACAGGTTGAGAACCACTGGATTAGATGATCTCCAAGGTCTGTTCCAACTTTTATTATTATTATTATTATTATTATTATTATTTGATCAAAATTCAGATGCTTGGCAATTGACTCATTTTTTATGACGGTTGCAGTGTCCCTGGGTCATGTGATCCCCTTTTGCGGCCTTCTGACAATGGGGGACCCAGATTCACTTAACAACAGTTTGACCAATTTAACAACTACAGTGATTCACTTAACAACTGTGGCAAGAAAGGTCGTAAAATGAGGCAAACTCACTTAACAAATGTTTCACTTAGCAACAGAAATGTTGGGTTGAAGTTGTGGTCATAAGCTGAGGGCATGCTTACTTGGCTGTAAGGCCCACTAGGTTCAGTTTAGCACAGTAATCCAAAAACCCACTTAAGGAAGGAAGTATCAAAGCTTTCTAAGAAATAGTGCAGTGACCAGGGGCAACAGCATTGGGACAGGAAGAGAGGCAAGTGGTAAAAGCAGCACTGCAGCAGCATAATGCAAAGTTCATCCATTTATACGTGCATTGTGATGTGTGGATGTGTACTGTGAAGCACACGTGTAAGGAATAGATTAGATTTTTAGATTTCTTTTAATCTTGACTTTATTATTTTTATAAATAACTCAAGGTGGTGAACATACGTAATATTCCTTCTTCCTCCTATTTTCCCCACAGCAACAATCCTCTGAGGTGGACTGGACTGAGAGAAAATAACTGGTCCAAAGTCACCCAATCACCTTTTATGCCTAAGGCGGAACTAGAACTCACACTCTTCTGATAATTGGTCCAAAGCACCCAGCCAACTTTTATGCCTAAGGTAGAACTAGAATTCATAGACTCCTGGTTTCTAGGCCAGCACCTTGTTGCTTTTGTTATCCTGATGAAAGGATTGGATTCTTTAGATCCCTGTGACCAGAAACATCTCTCCCTCTCTTTTTGCAAGGTAGAACACGCTGCTGGATTCAGGGTTATCTGCTGGGGGTCAAAAATATAAAGTTGCAACATGCGTTAAAAAAATGGGGGTCAGGGGCTTCCGGTGCCGACTGCTGCGCCGATGGTGGCTGTTCTTTAGCCGCCAGCCCTGGGATTGCATGAAAGCGCGCAGAGATGGCGAATATCAACTGTTCCGCGGCTTGAAACCTCTTTCCTCGGGAGAAGAGGAGGAGGAGAGTTTTCCATGGGTAGAGGTAGAGCTCCCCAGGACCTCCTTAATTATTTGGAGGTCTTAGGGTGAGAGCTCCCTCAGAGCCTGTGGTTTTTTTTTGCTCTGCATTCCAGGACGCCTTTGTCCTGATTTTCAGGAACAAAGCAGGACGCTGCTTCCACATCTGCATCTTAAAGAGTCTTGTGAGTTAATTAAAAGCAGACAGAGCTGACCAGGAGAGATTAGAATTGTTAATGCTTGGGACTTTAACTCAGGAAAAGAGTTAAAAGATTCTTCTCCACCTTTCGATTTCACTAAAAGTAAGAGCGAAAAAATGGGGCTGGAGTGTTGTTTCTTTGATTGAAAAGACAGAGTTAATAAAGACTTATATTTGGCAACAAAGTTTAAATATGTAACAGATTTTGGCTATCTATTTAAAAAGCAAGAATCCTTCTTTTTTGGGGGGGGGGGAATTGTTGATTTTATAAGAAGTGGTTTTAAATAGACAGAAAATGGCTTCAAAGTGTCTCGGAATCCCTGTGGTTCCTAAAGGTTCAATCTCCTTTCCAGTAACTCAGACAACTAAGCCTAAGTCACCCCCACCCTCTCCTCCACCACCAGCATTTACACTTAAAGCTATACAAGATGCTTTGAAAAAAACAGCGCAAGAGATTAAAACTGAGGTGGCAGAGCTTTTTGAGAATAAGAATAGGGAGATGAGGGAAGATATTGTGCTTACATTCCAAGGGCTAGCCGTATAGATGACAGGGTGGATGAAGTTGTGGAAAATACTGCAAAATTAGAAAACAGACTTGGTAAAATTGAAGATAAGATTGATACAACACAGGATGAAGTTATCATGTCACAATATAGAGACATGGAATTTGCTTTGCGAATAAGAGGATTGAAGGAGAATTCACAAGAGGATCTGAGAGAGGAGGTGGCAAGAGATATTGCTCCTATTTTGGGATGTGAACCTGAGGAAATATTGAGAGAGATTGATAGAATATTTAGAGTCAATTCATGGATTGTGAGGCAGAGAACTTTACCTAGAGATGTGGTTATTTATTTCTCTAGGAGATCACTTCGTAATGAAATTATACAGGCTTTTTATAAGCAGAGATTTTAAATTGCAGCCCAAGATGTTACAATTTTAAAAGAAATACCTCCAAAAATCTTTACAGCAGAAAGGATTTTGCTTTTCTGGCTGAGGAGCTTAAAAATCGACAGGTTCAGTTCAGATGGGAGATACCTGTTGGAATAGTGGTGAACTACGCTGGGACACGTTATAGACTCAATACAATTTTAAAAGCAAAAGATTTTTATACTTCTGTCCTGAAAGCAAGTTCGCCACCATCTCCACGATCTAAGAGAACAGAAGAAAGGCCAGAAGAACAAGCTGAAGGTGCAATGTTTTTGGCTGCAGCTGATTTACAGGCTGGACCTATGGAACAGTGTTTGGAGGTAAAAGGTGATTCAAAGGAACAGAGGATGACTCGTGCTGCACATAGACGTAAAGAAAAGGAACAGCAGAAGGCTGATGTTGGATCCATAATACAAGGTTCGATTACTACAGAGCCCATGGGAGGGACAAGACCGAAGAGATCATCTACAGCTGATCTTCAAGCAGTGTTCCAGAGGCTTCAAGCCATTAAGAATGGCAAAGTTTCTGACATGGAATGTTAATGGCTTGAATTCACCACAGAAAAGAAAGAAAGTATTTTGTTATTTGAAACAACATAAGAATGATGTTGTTTGCTTGCAGGAGACTCATATTGCTTTAAAGGATCAAAAGTATTTGATTAATTCCCAGTTGGGATCACATTTTATAGCTTCTGCTCCAGAAAAAAAAGGGGGTGTAGTTATTTATGTAATAAAAGACTTACCGGCTAAATTAATTGATTCTGATACACAAGGAAGATATGTTATTATTGAACTAATATTACAAGGCAAGAAATTTCTTATTATTGGATTATATGCCCCCAATCAACATCAAAAACAGTTTTATAAGTTGTTACATCAGAAGCTAACTCAATCGGATTATAAATCTGTTATTATGATGGGTGATTGGAATGGTGTTTTAGATTCAAGTAAGGATAAGAAGGTTTTTTTTAAAACTTCTAATCACGCTAAACTACCTAAACCTTTCTTTGATTTGAAGGACGATTTGGAACTTAGAGATATTTGGCGAGAACGGAACATCGAAGACAGAGACTTTACTTTTTTTTCGGATAGGCATCAATCGTATTCCAGAATTGACTTTTTTTAAATCACTACTCCCCTTTATGGATTACTGCCTTGTCGTGGCGAAGGGGCTTGCGTAACTCAATGAAGCTATAAGCTATGCCGTGCAGGGCCACCCAAGACAGAAAGGTTATAGCAGAGAGTTCTGACAAAATGTGATCCACTGGAGAAGGAAATGGCAAACCACTCCAGTATCTTTGCCATGAAAACCCCATGGACAGTACTAAAAGGAAAAAAGATATGACGCTGGAAGATGAGCCCCTCAGGTCGGAAGGTGTCCAATATGCTACTGGGGAAGAGCAGAGGGCTAGTACTAGTAGCGCCAGAAAGAATGAAGTGACTGGGCCAAAGCCAAAAGGACGCTCAGCTGTGGATATATCTGGTGGTGAAAGGAAAGTCTGATGCTGTAAAGATTTTTTCTCCATAGGAACCTGGAATGTAAGATCCATGAATCAAGGCAAGCTAGACATAGTCAAAAAAGAGATGACAAGACTGAACATCGACATCTTAGGAATCAGCGAACTAAAATGGACAGGAATGGGTGAATTTAACTCAGATGACCATCAGGTATACTACTGTGGGCAAGAATCCCTCAGAAGAAATGGAGTAGCCTTCATAGTCAATAAAAGAATAGGAAAAGCAATACTGGGATACAATCCCCAAAATGACAGAATGATCTCAATTCGAATCCAAGGCAAACCATTCAATATCACAATAGTCCAAATCTATGCCCCAACCACTGGTGCTGAAGAGGATGAAATTGACCAGTTTTATGAAGCCCTACAGCACCTTATAGAATTAACACCAAAAAATGATGTCCTTATCATCATGGGGGATTGGAATGCTAAGGTAGGAAGCCAAAAGATAACCGGAATAACAGGCAAGTTTGGCCTTGGAGTACAAAATGAAGCAGGGCACAGGCTAATAGAATTTTGTCAAGAGAATACGATGATCATAACAAACACTCTTTTCCAACAACCCAAGAGACGGCTCTACACATGGACATCACCAGACGGTCAACATAGAAATCAGATTGACTATGTGCTCTGCAGCCAAAGATGGAGAAGCTGTATACAGTCAGTAAAAACAAGACCAGGAGCTGACTGTGGCTCAGATCATGAGCTTCTTGTTGCAAAATTTAGGCTTAAATTGAAAAAAGTAGGGAAAAGCACTAGGCCACTCAGGTATGAACTAAATCATATTCCTGATGAATATACAGTAGAGGTGACAAATAGATTTAAGGAATTAGATCTGATAGACAGAGTGCCTGAAGAACTATGGATGGAAGTTCGCAACATTGTACAAGAGGTAGCAACTAAAACCATCCCAAAGAAAAAGAAATGCAAGAAAGCAAAATGGCTGTCTGAGGAAGCTTTGCAAATAGCTGAGGGAAGAAGGGAAGCGAAAGGCAAGGGAGAAAGAAAAAGATACACCCAACTGAATGCAGAATTCCAGAGAGTAGCTAGAAGAGATAAGAATGCCTTCTTAAATGAACAGTGCAAAGAAATAGAAGAAAACAACAGAATAGGGAGGACCAGAGATCTCTTCAAGAAAATTGGAGATATGAAGGGAACGTTTCATGCAAAGATGGGCATGATAAAGGACCAAAATGGCAGAGACCTAACAGAGGCAGAAGAGATTAAGAAGAGATGGCAAAACTACACAGAAGAACTATACAAGAATGAGCTTAACATCCCAGATAACCACAATGAGATGGTCACTGACCTCGAACCAGACATCCTAGAATGTGAAGTGAAATGGGCCTTAGAAAATCTGAGCAACAACAAAACTAGTGGAGGTGACAGTATTCCAGCTGAGCTATTCAAAATCTTAAAAGACGATGCAGTAAAAGTGCTACACTCAATTTGCCAGCAAATTTGGAAAACTCAACAGTGGCCACAGGATTGGAAAAGGTCAGTTTACATTCCAATTCCAAAAAAAGGCAACGCCAAAGAATGTTCAAACTATCGCACCATTGCACTCATTTCACATGCTAGTAAAGTTATGCTTAAAATCCTACAAGCTAGACTCCAGCAGTATGTAGATCGAGAACTACCAGAAGTACAGGCAGGATTTCGAAGAGGCAGAGGAACTAGAGATCAAATTGCCAACATACGCTGGATCATGGAGAAAGCTAGGGAGTTCCAGAAAAACATCTACTTCTGCTTCATTGACTATGCTAAAGCCTTTGATTGTGTGGATCACAACAAATTGTGGCAAGTTCTTAAAGAGATGGGAGTACCAGACCATCTCATTTGTCTCTTGAGAAACTTATATGCAGGTCAAGAAGCAACAGTGAGAACTGGACACGGAACCACTGATTGGTTCAAAATTGGAAAAGGAGTCCGGCAAGGCTGTATACTGTCACCCTGCCTATTTAACTTATATGCAGAGCACATCATGAGAAAGGCAGGGCTAGATGAATCAAAAGTTGGAATTAAGATTGCCGGGAGAAATATCAACAACCTAAGATATGCAGATGATACCACTCTAATGGCAGAAAGTAAAGAGGAACTAAAGAGCCTCTTGATGCGGGTGAAGAAGGAGAGTGCAAAAGTAGGCTTGAAACTCAACATTAAGAAAACCAAAATCATGGCATCCGACCCTCTCAATTCCTGGCAAATAGATGGGGAAGAAATGGAGGTAGTGACAGATTTTATTTTTCTGGGCTCAAAGATCACTTCAGATGGGGACTGCAGCCAAGAAATTAAAAGACGCTTGCTCCTGGGGAGGAAAGCTATGGCAAATCTAGACAGCATTCTAAAAAGCAGAGACATCACCCTGCCAACAAAAGTGCATATAGTCCAGGCCATGGTTTTCCCAGTTGCAATGTATGGCTGTGAAAGTTGGACCATAAGAAAGGCTGAGCGCAAAAGAATTGAGGCCTTTGAACTATGGTGCTGGATAAGATTCCTGTGAGTCCCTTGGACTGCAAGGCGTTCAAACCGGTCAGTCCTAGAAGTGATCAACCCTGACTGCTCTTTAGAAGGCCAGATCCTGAAGTTGAAACTCAAATACTTTGGCCACCTAATGAGAAGGAAGGACTCACTGGAAAAGAGCCTAATGCTGGGAAAGATTGAGGGCAATAGAAGAAGGGGACGACAGAGAATGAGATGGCTGGATGGAGTCACTGAAGCAGTAGGTGTGAACTTAAATGGACTCCAGAAGATGGTAGAGGACAGGAAGACCTGGAGGAACGTTGTCCATGGGGTCGCGATGGGTCGGACACGACTTCGCAATTAACAACAACAAAATCACTACTGATCTTTTTTCTAGGGTCAAGAATGCCAAGATTTTCCCTAAAATATTGTCAGACCATAGTCCTGTATGGTTGGAGTTATCTGTTGAAGATGGGAACAGAAGGACTTGGAGATTGAATGAAAATTTATTTAGATATGAGGGGATTTCACAGAAATGCAGAGAATATTTGAAGGAATTTTTTCTTTTGAATATGTATAAGGGTACCTCTATGGCAATTGTTTGGGATGCTAGTAAAGCTTACATGAGAGGGGTTCTGATTCATAAGAATAATGCACATAGGCGTAAACAGATGCAAAAACGTAAAGAGTTGGAAGAAGAGACTAAACTGAAAGAGAAGGCTTTTGTTGTAGGAATGAAAGACTTGAGTCAGCTCTTTCCAGGAAAGGGAAGTTTATTGCGCAGGTTCAGAGAGCCATCATGGCTAAAGAATCTGAACCCAGATTGTACATTGATGACCATTTTTATAACCCTTCAGGCGGGGGTTATTTTCAGGTCACATTCCACACATGGTTACATTCTATAGGTCCTTATTCTAACATAGAAAAACTACTAGACAGATCTATAATCGATAGCTCCTCGTTTACATTGGAATGTTTTTAGCAATCAGCAATATATCAAGTGTTAAGCAATTTAGATACACCATGTGACAAGCAGTTAGTAATATATCATGTGCAGAGCTGGGAACAGGATGTCTGGCCATCCTAAATTTAAGAGTTGTCTTGTAAGCAAAACAAACCTCCCTTTCATACACATTCTTTGGTGGGCCATCTGCTTTTTACCCATATTCTTTGTCGGACCATCAGTATTTTTCCAGGTACCACTTTATTCCCCCCTGATGAGACTTATCTCATCTATGCAGATAAGTTTCATTCCGTAACACTTGGGTCTGATGTATGTATGTTGTTATACTCTTGTCTCTGGAATTCCCACATGTGAAGAACCACCCTTTAGGTAACCATATGTTTGCATACCCAAAAGACACTGTTTGGAAAGATGTGCAATTTAGCTTTTCTTGGCTCACTTTCAGGCAATGAGGTGAAGGTGTATTCTGCTCACACCCTGTGATATGTGCACATTGTAAGTCTTCTGGAATGGCTACGTTACGAGTATGTAAAGCTAAAGCATCAGTGGGTAGAAACTTGGAAATGTGACCCCAGCTGTACATTGTTTCATAGCCTATGTGTTCTTTAAACCCGTATTGACTAAACTCCTTGGCTGCTGTGACAGGAACACATACAGGTATTAAACATGTGGACAGCAAATTTTCCATGTCATATGCTTCAGAAAGGCAAAAATCAGTTGTGTTGGCTAGTTTAGCCAATTGGACCCACAAATTATATTGCATCCTTGACTCCAATGGATGGGGCATATCCTTATTCTGCTGGGACCTTTTGCTTCGTTTTCTCTCTGGGCGCTTCCTCGGGGGTCGTTGGTTAGTAAC
The DNA here is from genome assembly GCA_039797435.1 of Crotalus adamanteus. Lineage (NCBI taxonomy): Eukaryota > Metazoa > Chordata > Lepidosauria > Squamata > Viperidae > Crotalus > Crotalus adamanteus. Next base: position 8,132,257 of record CM077935.1, read on the forward strand.
TCCTAATTCCCCCGGGATTACATGTACGATGCAAGTCCCCTTCCATCCCGTCTTCAACTGCGAGACTAGGGTGACCCGCTCCCATCCCCAGAATAAAGGAGGCCCACACTCCAGAGTAACAGGAGGAGGAGGCTTCTTATATGGGGCCTTTACACATATGCCTTTCCTAAGAATATACCCAACATACTGACAGGCTTCGGGATTGACAGGTTGTCTTGTCATACAGACTTCTTTAACTATTTTGTCAAATGCTTGGGGAAATTGACAAGGATGAGGCCAGATACCATTCCAACATTCTGGGGAAAATCCAATAGGGGGTGACCTTTACAAGTGCCCGTGCCTATAGCATAAGATTGGATAAGGCGTGGAGCTTCTTCTGGCTTGCTCCATTGGCCTAAATTAGAAAGACAAACATTATTACATGCAACAATAGTACTATATAAAAGCAGAAGGAAGCCTTTCATCCTTTCTTCTCCCGTGCGTAGAAAGCCAGCTTCCGAGTGTGGCTTAGCAGGGGGTTGAATTTCAGCCAGACAGCCGTAGATATATGTGCAGGATACACTTGTGCTAATACAATATCTGGTTTACAAACAATAAAATATTCATTAAACATACTAAACACGTTTAAGAGTGAGTTTGGTGGGAACCTTGGGGTCCCTGTTCACTGTCCACAGAGGTTCTGCAGCTGCTTTAACTCTGGTCCAGTGAATCCAAGATTTAGATTCTGCAATCTTTATTGCTAAAGGAGAGGCCATTATTATTCCCCTCCAGTTGTTCATGTTTCCAATGTTTTACCCACACCTTATCCCCTGGTTTAAAGGGATGAAATCTTGTTATTAGTTTAGAAGGTGTTTGTTCAACAACATAGTCCCTACATTTTTCCACTTGCTTATTCAGTTCCCCCATACTCCCCCCTGATGGCCCTTTACAATGCATAACTGAAACCTTTGCTGGCTTTTGTACTGCATCGAGAAGATGCTTTATCAAGTGTCCTTATAACCCATGTTTGCCAGCCGAATCCCTGAATCCCCTCTCCTTATACACAGCACCATGAGCATGCAGAGTTAGAAAAGCATATTTACTATCAGTCCAAACATTCAAAGTTTCCCCTTCAGCTCTTTCCTAATTAATGCCCACAATTCTGCTACTTGAGCAATGCAGCTTGCTCCTAGCGGACTACTTTCCACCACTTCCTCATCATTCACAATCGCATATCCAGAAACCCTCCTCCCATCCTGCATGTAACTCGAGCCGTCTGTATACCAATTCAGGGCAGCATCCTGAAGAGGAATATCAGACAAATCCGGACGGCTTGAATATACAGTTTCCAAAACTTGCAAGCAGTTGTGTTCTGAATCCACTTCTGTGGGCAATAGGGTGGCAGGGTTTAGCCGGTTAGACACCACTAATTTCACTTGAGGATTTTCAATCATCATCGCCTGATACTTAAAAAGCCTTTGACTGCTGATCCACAAATGCCCTTTATTATCCAAGGTAGAATGAACTGCATGAGGGGTGTGGACACTTATGGGACATGAGAAGGTCAATTTAAGAACCTTCAGACAATGTGGCCAGCCTTGGGCAACCCCATCTAATTGCTTAGATAAGTAAGCCACCGGGCGCTGCCACTGTCCTAATTGTTGAGTTAACACCCCCAAGGCAACATTCTTCCTGGTTGTTGTTGTTAATTGCGAAGTCGTGTCCGACCCATCGCGACCCCATGGACAACATTCCTCCAGGTCTTCCTGTCCTCTACCATCTTCTGGAGTCCATTTAAATTCACACCTACTGCTTCAGTGACTCCATCCAGCCATCTCATTCTCTGTCGTCCCCTTCTTCTATTGCCCTCAATCTTTCCCAGCATTAGGCTCTTCTCCAGTGAATCCTTCCTTCTCATTAGGTGGCCAAAGTACTTGAGTTTCAACTTCAGGATCTGGCCTTCTAAAGAGCAGTCGGGGTTGATCTCTTCTAGGACCGACCGGTTTGAACGCCTTGCAGTCCAAGGGACTCGCAGGAGTCTTCTCCAGCACCATAGTTCAAAGGCCTCAATTCTTTTGCGCTCAGCCTTTCTTATGGTCCAACTTTCACAGCCATACATTGCAACTGGGAAAACCATGGCCTGGACTATACGTACTTTTGTTGGCAGGGTGATGTCTCTGCTTTTTAGAATGCTGTCTAGATTTGCCATAGCTTTCCTCCCCAGGAGCAAGCGTCTTTTAATTTCTTGGCTGCAGTCCCCATCTGAGGTGATCTTGGAGCCCAGAAAAATAAAATCTGTCACTACCTCCATTTCTTCCCCATCTATTTGCCAGGAATTGAGAGGGCCGGATGCCATGATTTTGGTTTTCTTAATGTTGAGTTTCAAGCCAACTTTTGCACTCTCCTTCTTCACCCGCATCAAGAGGCTCTTTAGTTCCTCTTCACTTTCTGCCATTAGAGTGGTATCATCTGCATATCTTAGGTTGTTGATATTTCTCCCGGCAATCTTAATTCCAACTTTTGATTCATCTAGCCCTGCCTTTCTCATGATGTGCTCTGCATATAAGTTAAATAGGCAGGGCGACAGTATACAGCCTTGCCGGACTCCTTTTCCAATTTTGAACCAATCAGTGGTTCCGTGTTCGGTTCTCACTGTTGCTTCTTGACCCGCATATAGGTTTCTCAAGAGACAAATGAGATGGTCTGGTACTCCCATCTCTTTAAGAACTTGCCACAATTTGTTGTGATCCACACAATCAAAGGCTTTTGCATAGTCAATGAAGCAGAAGTAGATGTTTTTCTGGAACTCCCTAGCTTTCTCCATGATCCAGCGTATGTTGGCAATTTGATCTCTAGTTCCTCTGCCTCTTCGAAATCCTGCCTGTACTTCTGGTAGTTCTCGATCCACATACTGCTGGAGTCTAGCTTGTAGGATTTTAAGCATAACTTTACTAGCATGTGAAATGAGTGCAATGGTGCGATAGTTTGAACATTCTTTGGCATTGCCTTTCTTTGGAATTGGAATGTAAACTGACCTTTTCCAATCCTGTGGCCACTGTTGAGTTTTCCAAATTTGCTGGCAAATTGAGTGTAGCACTTTTACTGCATCTTCTTTTAAGATTTTGAATAGCTCAGCTGGAATACTGTCACCTCCACTAGCTTTGTTGTTGCTCAGATTTTCTAACGCCCATTTCACTTCACATTCTAGGATGTCTGGTTCGAGGTCAATGACCATCTCATTGTGGTTATCTGGGATGTTAAGCTCATTCTTGTATAGTTCTTCTGTGTAGTTTTGCCATCTCTTCTTAATCTCTTCTGCCTCTGTTAGGTCTCTGCCATTTTGGTCCTTTATCATGCCCATCTTTGCATGAAACGTTCCCTTCATATCTCCAATTTTCTTGAAGAGATCTCTGGTCCTCCCTGTTCTGTTGTTTTCTTCTATTTCTTTGCTCTGTTCATTTAAGAAGGCATTCTTATCTCTTCTAGCTACTCTCTGGAATTCTGCATTCAATTGGGTGTATCTTTCTCTTTCTCCTTTGCCTTTCGCTTCCCTTCTTTCCTCAGCTATTTGCAAAGCTTCCTCAGACAGCCATTTTGCTTTCTTGCATTTCTTTTTCTTTGGGATGGTTTTAGTTGCCACCTCTTGTACAATGTTGCGAACTTCCATCCATAGTTCTTCAGGCACTCTGTCTATCAGATCCAGTTCCTTAAATCTATTTGTCACCTCTACTGTATATTCATCAGGAATATGATTTAGTTCATACCTGAGTGGCCTAGTGCTTTTCCCTACTTTTTTCAATTTAAGCCTAAATTTTGCAACGAGAAGCTCATGATCTGAGCCACAGTCAGCTCCTGGTCTTGTTTTTACTGACTGTATAGAGCTTCTCCATCTTTGGCTGCAGAGTACATAGTCAATCTGATTTCTATGTTGACCGTCTGGTGATGTCCATGTGTAGAGCCGTCTCTTGGGTTGTTGGAAAAGAGTGTTTGTTATGACCATCGTATTCTCTTGACAAAATTCTATTAGCCTGTGCCCTGCTTCATTTTGTTCTCCAAGGCCAAACTTGCCTGTTATTCCAGTTATCTTTTGGCTTCCTACCTTAGCATTCCAATCCCCCATGATGATAAGGACATCATTTTTTGGTGTTAATTCTATAAGGTGCTGTAGGGCTTCATAGAACCGGTCAATTTCATCCTCTTCAGCACCAGTGGTTGGGGCATAGATTTGGACTACTGTGATATTGAATGGTTTGCCTTGGATTCGAATTGAGATCATTCTGTCATTTTGGGGATTGTATCCCAGTATTGCTTTTCCTATTCTTTTATTGACTATGAAGGCTACTCCATTTCTTCTGAGGGATTCTTGCCCACAGTAGTATACCTGATGGTCATCTGAGTTAAATTCACCCATTCCTGTCCATTTTAGTTCGCTGATTCCTAAGATGTCGATGTTCAGTCTTGTCATCTCTTTTTTGACTACGTCTAGCTTGCCTTGATTCATGGATCTTACATTCCAGGTTCCTATGGAGAAAAAATCTTTACAGCATTGGACTTTCCTTTCACCACCAGATATATCCACAGCTGAGCATCCTTTCGGCTTTGGCCCAGTCGCTTCATTCTTTCTGGTGCTACTAGTACTAGCCCTCTGCTCTTCCCCAGTAGCATATTGGACACCTTCCGACCTGAGGGGCTCATCTTCCAGCGTCATATCTTTTTTCCTTTTAGTACTGTCCATGGGGTTTTCATGGCAAAGATACTGGAGTGGTTTGCCATTTCCTTCTCCAGTGGATCACATTTTGTCAGAACTCTCTGCTATAACCTGTCCGTCTTGGGTGGCCCTGCACGGCATAGCTTATAGCTTCATTGAGTTACGCAAGCCCCTTCGCCACGACAAGGCAGTAATCCATAAAGGGGATTCTTCCTGGTATCAACATACAAATTGAAAGGCTTTTCTAAGTTAGGCAAGGCTAAAGCTGGAGCTGATGTGAGGGCTCGTTTCACTTCCCTAAAGGCATTCTTTTGTTCTCCCTCCCATTCAAAAGGTTCTCTATCACCTCCTTTTGTAGCTGAATAAAGAGGTGCTGCTAACAGAGCAAAATTTGGTATCCATATTCTGCAAAACCCTGCCAAACTCAAAAAGCCCCTCAGTTGCCGCCTATTAAGGGGTTCAGCAATAGCTAGCACAGCTTGTTTCCTCTCCCAGCCTAAAGCCCTATGCCCCTCCTCAATCTCATACCCCAAATACTTCACCTTCCCTCTGACTAATCGTGCCTTCTTTTTGGAGACCCTATAGCTGCACTTCAACAGTAAGTGTAAAAGAGATTCTGTGTTCTCCCAGCATGTCTCTTCAGTTCTGCCTGTCACCAGCACATCGTCTACATATTGCAGAAGTGTGTCACCCCTCTGTCGGGGCACAAAAAGCTGTAAATCTTCTGCTCAGGCTGTTCCAAACAGGGTAGGTGAATTTTTAAAGCCCTGTGGCAGCCTGGTCCAGGTATACAGTGCTTTTTGCCCTGTATTTGGATTTTCCCACTCAAAAGCAAACAACGGCTGGCTAGCCTTGTGAATAGGAATCGTGAAAAATTCATCTTTCAAATCCACAACTGAAAACCACTTTGCTATGAACAAGTGTATACCTCCTTTAGGCTTCCTGATTAAAATTGTCCACTTGATAAGAAATGCTAACCACCAAGATGTCCCCAAATGTCAATTTTAGATAAAAATGCCACTGGCTGCCTTTCCCCCCCACGCACACACTTCTGGGTCAAAACCTCCTCCAACCTTTGTCCATGTTTATAAATAAATTACCTAGCAAAGAACCAACAAAGGAGAGCTCACCAAACCCTGTTTGCATTTATTAACACAAGCTCTTTTTCTAACAGTTTTGCATACAAATCTTTACTCAAAACAGCATAGCTATTTATAATCCCAAAATTTTCTCAACTTTGTTTTAACTTCACACAAAAAAATAAACAAGTTTAATAAGATATTCTGAGTTACTGAAAGTTTTTTTTTTCTAAACTCTAGTATTGCTTTTAATATAAAGTTAGTCAAATTCCAATTTAATCAAATTCCATTCAGATGGAAACAGATTTCCATTAAAATTCCATTAAATAGGGAGAACATTTACAAATCTAAGCAAACAATTTAGAATCATTTCTTTTGGTTGATATTAAACAATTTAAACTCAAAAATTTCCAAAAAAAAATTGTCCAACAATTACTGACTCCTCTTTTGAATAGAAAAAATTGCAAAAGTGGGCATTAAATTTTCACAGCCACCCAACCTTTCTCAAACCTGAATTCTAAGCAGAGAAAAAGTTAAAAAGATCAACCCCCCCCCTTTCTCCTTTCTCTCTCTATCTCTCTCCGTCTTAAAGCAACACAGCCAGAAAAAAAACAGGGGGGAAAGGGGGTTGTGTCTGCAGATAGAGTTTGAAAAGGGATTAACACACTAACATTTGCAAAAGGGAGAGAGCAGAATAGGCAAGAAAATGGTATAGGATTTCCTGCCTGAGCAGGTAACTTTGGGCTGTTCTTAAGAGGGAGAGAATAAATAAACAAACACATCTTTCTTCACTTTGTTTGTTGGCCAGACAAACAGAGTGAGGTTATTTCTTTTGGTATCTTCTTTTCTCTTGAGGTTAGTAACAGTCATATTTACTTCACACACAAAGACTCTGCTTTCAAATCCACAACTGATCTTCCTGCTCCAGTATCCACCAAAAACGTTGTCTGTTTGCCCCCTATATTTAAAGTAACCAATGGCTCAGGGGGGGCTTCCTCCAAGCCAGGTCCTCGTCAATCTGACCAGTTAGTCCCTGCCAATCCAATTCCTTCAATCTCCCTGTCTCTATTCCAATCTCTCACTTCCTCAAACCATCTCTCACCTTCCTTGGACCATCTCTCACATTCATTGGAGCCCCTCTCTGCCCTCTACCCATGAAGGGGGAGTGTATGGGGGGCCCACTGCCAACACCTCCACGTCCTCTGCCTTCTCTTCCTCTCCAACCTCTACCTCGCATCTGCCTTCTTGGACATTCTCTTTGCCAATGACCTTCCTCCTTGCAATTAGCACACTGGTTGGGTCCCAGCGTGATCCCTCCTTGCAATGCCACAGCCAACAACTCAGTTTTCTTATGCATTCTAGCATTTCTTTCCTGTTTTCCCACCTTATCCCTATTAACAAACACCTTCCTGGCCACCTCCAACAATTCTGTAGTGTTCTTTCCTAATGCTCCCTCCAACCTCTGCAACTTCTTTCTTATATCTTCATAACTCTGTGCTATGAACCTCTCATTCAACATTCGCACATTGTCTGCACTCCTTGGATCAACCTGTGTATAAAGCTCATAAGCCTCAATCAACCTCTGCAAGAAACTTTCCGGACTTTCATCTGCCTCCTGCATCACAAAAGACGGCTTTAACACATTCACTGAAGGCTTTCCAGCCTTGCAAAGAGCCTCAACTACTAAATTCTGATATTCCTTCAGCAATCTCATCTGCGGTGGATCCTGTGCATTCCATTCTGGATCCTTCTCTGGTGCCCTTGTTTCCAACTCTGGCTGTATATCCCGTACAGCTGGCAACCTATCTTTCAAGCACTGCCTAACAGCAGCCTTCCACTTCTCCCTTTCCTCGGGAGTCAACAAAGTATTCAACAATTGCTGTCCATCCTGCCACGTCCTCTTTACTTACTTCTCCCCTCACATTTACAGAGAGATCTTCCAAATCCCCTTCCTCCTTGGGGGCTGACAGCCTCCCCCTTTCTGTTTTCGTCTCACAGCTGGCTGCCTGTCTTCAGACACAGCAGGGGCAATCAGCCCTTCCTCCGGCAGAGTGGCTGCTGCCGCAGCCGGCACTGGGGGGGAGGGGGAGAAAGGTGGAACGTAGGGAGGAGGTCTGAGAATCAACTCCTCTACCTCCATCCTTATCTCCTTCTTAGCATCTGATACCTTAGTCTCTAAAATCTTCACATCTTTCACTCTTTTAGTTTGTACTTGAAGCTTTTTTTCCTTTGGGTCTAGCCACACACAAACGAACCATTTCAGCCTGACATTGCAACAAATCCTCTGCCTGTCCTGCAACAGCATCCCCCCACTGATCTATATACTGAAATTGGTTAGGATAGTTTTCTTAAAAGTCCCCTCTGGGGGCCACCCCACATCCATACTACGCCCCCCCATCCTAACACACTGCCAATGACCTACAGCGCCGGCGGTCACTAGTAGGGAATGCACTGGCTTAACCACCCACACAACCTAACACGGACTTCATTAGGATCGCCGTCCCGAGTCCAGGGGAGTGATCAGGCCCCCTCTTCTATCTTCAAATGAGATAGGTACCATTACTTTAAACACATACTCGCCTGCCTTGTAGTTACACCCGTCCTGGCCAGGAGTTGGTTCAGACTTCCTTTCCTTTCCCAAAGGGTTCTTGGACTGGTCTTCAGTACTGTCGGCTCTGCTGAGAAGCCACAGCTGTCTCCTGGAGGAAACACACCCCCATGGCGCCTGGAGAATTGTTCAGAGATGGCTTACCAGCAGGTCCGAAGGGTCCAGCCGTCCTCAGCGAAATATCGCCTCACTCAAGCTTTTCCCGGCCAACGCACCAGAAAATGTTGTAGGAATGAAAGACTTGAGTCAGCTCTTTCCAGGAAAGGGAAGTTTATTGCGCAGGTTCAGAGAGCCATCATGGCTAAAGAATCTGAACCCAGATTGTACATTGATGACCATTTTTATAACCCTTCAGGCGGGGGTTATTTTCAGGTCACATTCCACACATGGTTACATTCTATAGGTCCTTATTCTAACATAGAAAAACTACTAGACAGATCTATAATCGATAGCTCCTCGTTTACATTGGAATGTTTTTAGCAATCAGCAATATATCAAGTGTTAAGCAATTTAGATACACCATGTGACAAGCAGTTAGTAATATATCATGTGCAGAGCTGGGAACAGGATGTCTGGCCATCCTAAATTTAAGAGTTGTCTTGTAAGCAAAACAAACCTCCCTTTCATACACATTCTTTGGTGGGCCATCTGCTTTTTACCCATATTCTTTGTCGGACCATCAGTATTTTTCCAGGTACCACTTTACTTTTATTTTAAATCCATTGGACAACAGTTTAAAGGCTTCTATAACTATGCTTAGGGAGCAATTTAATATCTTAATGGCTGATCAGATTGCAATTAACTTGCGTTATATGAAACATGACACATTTTGTAATGCAAATAAGCCTGGTAGGTGGTTGGCTTATCAATTACGGAAGAAACAGAAGTCAAGGATTATAGAGAAAATAGATTATAAAGGTAAAGAGGTATATCAACAAAATTTGATTAAAAGGAGTTTTTTAGATTTTTATTGAAAGTTATATGCTAGTGAAAGCATACAAGTTTCAGATATAGAAAAGTATCTACAGGCAGCACATTTTCCTAGACTTTCAAATGATCAACGAGATGAGATGAATTGTTTAATTACTTCTGAGGAAATTATTTGGGCAATTAAACAGTTAAAGGTTGGTAAGGCTCCTGGTACAGATGGATTAACAGCAATCTATTATAAAATGTTACCTGAAGAAATGATAGAACCATTAAAGCAACTTTTTAATAGTATTTTGTTGGGAGCAGAGGTACCTCCGTCTTGGAGAAGGGCTTTTATATCGTTGATCCCAAAGGAGGATCAAGATCTTACCCAGCCTAAGAATTATAGACCTATATCTCTTTTGAATACAGATTATAAGATTTTTTTGAAAATATTGGCAAATAGATTAATGCATGTTTTGAAGCAATTGATCCATAGTGATCAATCTGGATTTATAATTGGGAGATATATGAAATATAATGTAAGACAAATTGTTAATCTAATTGAGTATTTGGATAAGAACAATCAAATCCCTGCGGCTTTGATATTTTTGGATGCTGAAAAAGCTTTTGATCAGTTAAATTGGCAATTTTTATTGAGAGTTGTAGAAAAAATGAATTTTGGGGATAAATTTTTATATGCTCTTAAGGCTATATATCAACAACAATCAGCACAAATTATAATTAATGGGGGATTAACAGAAGCATTTAAAATTGAAAAGGGTACAAGACAGGGATGTCCATTATCCCCATTGTTATTTGTTTTAACAATGGAGATTTTACTAATTAAAATTCGTGAATCAACTACAATAAAGGGAATAAAAATAAAAAAGAATGATTATAGGTTGAGAGCTTTTGCTGAGGATTTGGTTGTGACATTATCTCAACCGACAGATTTGGTAAGGGATTTGGTGGAAATCATAACCCAGTATGGGAAAGTCTCTGGTTTTAAGGTAAATAACAATAAGACTAAAATATTACCGAAAAATATGTCTACGAAGGAAAAGGATATGTTAGTTAAATTAACAGGTTTTGAAATAGTGAAAAAGGTTAAATATTTGGGAGTATATATTACAGCTTCTAATGTTAAATTGTACAAAAATAATTATGAGACATTATGGGTAAAAGTGCAAAAGGATTTAAATGATTGGAAAAAATTAGTTATCTTTGTTGGGGAGAATTTCAGCAGTTAAAATGAATGTTCTTCCAAAGTTTCTTTTTTTGTTTCAAATGATACCTATTTTGAAAAAAGATGCCAATTTGGAGGAATGGCAGAAGGGTATTAATAAATTTAATTGGGCGGGCAAAAAACCAAGAGTTAAGTTTAAGATTATACAAGATGTACGGGAAAGAGGTGGACTTAAGGCGCCCAATCTGAAATTATATTATGATGCGGTGGCTTTAACATTGATTAGTGACTGGCTTAATTTAACAAATAAAAATATACTTTTTCTTGAGGGATGGGATTTATTATATGGATGGCATGCATATTTAATTTATGATAAAAAATTGGATCAGGTTTTTAAATCCCATATTTTAAGAAGTGCTGTCTGGAAGAAGTATTATTATAGGTTAAATTATAAAATACCAATTTGGGGGATTCCTGGACACGCGATAGAGGGGGTATCTAGGGGTGTGAATTTGGATAGGATTTCTTATAAGGAATTACTTAGATTGGTAGGGAATGATTGGCATTTAAAATCGTTAGTTGAGTTAAAGCAAGAAAATATTGTACAGTCTTGGTTTCAGTATAATCAATTGTTGGTTAGGCGGAAGTTAGATCAAAAGGTTGGTATTACTTTAGTGGACGAGAATTTGGTAAAACAGATTAAAGATCAAAACCGAGCGCATATAAAGAGAATTTATAATGTTTTAATAGAAATGGATTCGGAAACGGAATTACTTAAGGATTGTATGGTAAAGTGGGCTCAAAATATTCAAGAACTGATTCCATTGGATACATGGGAGGTAATTTGGGTTAGAAATGTAAAATTTACCCAGGCCCAAAATTTAAGAGAAAATTTTTATAAAATGTTTTATAGATGGCATCTGGATCCTAAAAAGTTGTCTTGTGTGTATCCTAATTTACAGCCCAAATGTTGGAGATGTGGTAGTTTGGATGCCACTTATTTTCATATATGGTGGACTTGTAGAAATATAAAAGCCTTTTGGATTAAGATTTGGTGGAACATTCAACAGATTTTCAAGAGAAAGAAAGTTTACCCCACAATTATTTTTATTGGGTGTTATTACAGATTGTGATGCTAAAGAAATTAATTTGATGTTGAATTTGATAACAGCTGCAAGGTTACTAGTAGGGCAATATTGGAAGAAGGATTGCTTGCCTACTATAGAAGAATGGATGCTTAAAGTGTCAAACTTAGCAGAAATGGCTAAGATTTCTGCTTACTTGAAGGATCACTGACAAGAAAGATACACTTCGGTTTGGAGAAGATGGATAAATTATATTCAGAATAAATATGGGACTAAAAAGTTTCATTTAGCTTATGAGTGAATTTTAGAGTATTATTATGATATTATTATTATTTTTAGTATTAGTATTGTTTAATAATTTGGAGATTGTATTGTTTAATAATTAGGATATTAACTTGTTTATGTTTTCATTATTATTGTTTATTTTCAATTTGTTTATATTTATGTCAAAGGGGAGTTAAAGTGCATTATGGACTTGGTTATTTATATAGTTGGTTAATGTTAGTTAGATTATGATTGTCATATTTGTAACCCTGTACTCAGCTCTGGGAAGTTGGGGAGGGAGGGGGGGTTGGGTGGGTTATATTGTAATTTTTATAAAACTTTTTAATAAAAAAAATGGGGGTCAGGTTGCTTACTCAATCAATCAGAATAGAGCTGGAAGAAACTTTGGAGGTCTTCTAGTCCAACCCCCTGCTCAAGCAGGAGACTATACCATTTTCAGACAAGTGATTGTCCAATCTTTTCTTAAAAATCTCCAGTGATGAAGTACCTACAACTTCTGAAAGCAAGCCTGGTTTATTGGTTTATTGTTCCCACTGTTAGGAAGTTTCTCCTTAATTCCAGGTTGCTTCCCTCCTTGATTAGTTTCCATCCATTGTTTCTTGCCTTGCCTTCTGGTGCTTTGGAAAATAAGTTGACCCCCTCCTCTTTGTGGCAACCTCAAATACTGGAATACTGCTATCATGTCCCCACCTAGTCCTACTTTTCTCTACACTAGCCAAACCCAAATCCTGCAACTCTTCTTTATATGAGCAGGGGGTTGGACTAGATGACCTCCAAGGTCCCTTCCAACTTGATGATGATGATGGTGATGTTGATGATGTTTTAGTCTCCAGGCCTTTAATCCTCTTAGTTGCTCTTCTTTGCAGTTTTTCCAAACACTCAAGATCTTTTTTGTAATGTGATGACCAAAACTGGATGCAGTGTTCCAGGTGTGGTCTTAGTAAAGTTTTATAAAGCGGTACTATACTTCACATGATTTTTATTCTATGCCTCTGTTTAGAATGTGGCTGCCATCTTAATTTTTGGGTTGCTTCTTAATTTAAGTTGCTAAAGGTTGAGAAAACCTGGGCTAGACTGATGTAGGATTCTCTATCCTCTAATTCTAAATGTAGTCCTCAACTTACAACAGTTCATTTAGAGTTTGTTCGAAGTTACAATGGCGCTGGAAAAAGTGACCTATAACCGTTTTTTTTCCATACAACCATTGCAGCATCCCTATGGTCATGTGATCACACCTGAGTTGATTGACAACTAACTCATATTTATGACGGTTGCAGTATCCTGGGGTCACATGATCACCATTTGCGACCATTTGCCAAGCAAAGTCAACGGGGAAGCCAGATTCACTTAACAACCGTGATACTACTACAGCAATTCACCTATCATTGGTGGCTAGAAAGTTTGCAAAATGGGGTAAAACTCACTTAACCACTCACTTAGCAACATAAATTTTGGGCTCAATTATGGCCGTAAGTCGAGGACCTGTACATGACTGTAGAATTCTACATGTTTCTGATTAGAATTATTCTAATTGTACATAATTCTAATTGTTCTGATTTGGGGCCACCACAGAGTAACCACAGCTCTCTTCTTACATTGTTTGGAGAGGTCAACTTGCCAAGGAGCAGATGCTTCGCCTTAAGGATACTGGATAGGTCTGAAGGATTTCAGTTTAACAGCAGAAGGAGAGAGATTTAAAAAGTGGGGGCCTTCCCACTGACCCTATTATGCATTCTCTGGATTTGGCAGAATGCGTTTGGCAGCCTCTCTTCTAACAAATAATAAAGTTTACTTAAATTATTTGTGTTATTCAAGGGACTTATTCTTTTTTTAGCATGGGAAATTCAAAACAGATTAATGTACAGTAGTAGCCAATACACTTTTTGGGAAAAGTGTATTTTTGAGGTTTGATGGCTAATAACACCACTTTTTTTGGAGTAGTACCATAAAATTATATATCAATGGAAAGATAATTTAATCAAGAATGTAATGCAACAAAAAAATTTCAATTATCTGTACTGTATTCTATGAAAGGTTATAGCCAAATAACCAGAAAAAGGAAGCACAACTTGCTTAGGTTGATCTCAGGTAGTTTTCCTTCATCTGATTGTAGCCAATGAGCATGAGTGTTTAGAGACCCAGTCAGGTGTCATCTTGTTTTGGCAATGAGTCAATCAGATCACAGTAGGATTCAGTTATTGATGTCATGTATTGACGCTGAGAAGAAGACATTTGTCAGTGTGTTATGTGATCGCTATCAAGTTGGTTGGGGGTTTTTTTGTGTTCTTTCATTTAGTGAGCTTGTAAAACATAATAAAATTAAAGTAATGGTACAAAGAGTTGACTGGTTGCCCAGAAAGCGATGTAAAATAGTATTATTAAGTGAACAAGGCTACAATTATAAAGAAATTAGAAGAAAAATTGGTGGAAACTTAACCAAAGGTGGCATTTCTACTGTACACTTTTCTCAAAAGATTTCCACAATTTTGGCCACTACTGTATAACGCTAACTCCAATAGCTGGGTTGATATGGATGATATCATAAATATAAATCCATATAAGGAAAATAGTTTTCTAGACCAATTTCAGCATTTATAAAATCAAATCCTTTGGCACATGCAGACTTCCTCAAACTGGTGTATTTTGAAGGCTGAAAAGGGGCACTCAAGGCAATTATGCCAATACTGTAGTCTATATTTTGGTAATTGATTTCAATAGTTTTAGTACTCCTTTTCTGTCACTATATTTTCCCCTCACTTTTTTGAACACCACAGAGATTATAGGTAGTTCTTGACTTACAGCCATTCATTTAGTGACTGTTCGAAGTTACAATGGCACTGAAAAAAGCGACTTATGACCCGTTTTCTCACTTATCACTGTTGCAACATCCCCATAGTCACATGATCAAAATTCAAGTGCTTCACAACTGGCATGCATTTTTGACAGTTGCACTGTGGGGAGGGGTGAGAGAGTCATGTGATCACCATTTGTAACTTTCCCAGCCAATGTCTGACAAGCAAAGTCAATGGGGGAAGCAGATTCACTTAACAACCACACATTTTACTTGACAACTGTGACCAAAAGGTCGTAAAATGGAGCAAAACACATTTAAAACTGCCTTGCTTAACAGTGAAAATTTTGGGCTCAATGGTGTCAAGGAGCTGTGGTATACTCCACGGCAGGTAAATTTGAAATATTTTTAAATGACAACTGTTTTGGATTACAGTGTGCAGTATGTCAGCAAAGCCTTTCCCACTGGGTGGAAATTCTTGGAGTTGTTCAGGTGCTATTAGCTTCCCAGGTTGAGAAAATGCAATATATGGCTGGCAGTTTGACACCCCTACCCTGCAACGATTCCCATAAAAGCATGCTATGTTTTAAAGTTACCAGTAAAGGAGAATATTTGTAGCTCAGGGTTGAAAGTACACTGATGATGTTACCTGGTGTGGAAAGAATCCTGATAAAGAAATATTTGGGGAAATATTGGAAAGGCAGAATATATTTCCCCACAGGAATAATGAAGAAGATCTTTAAAAAGGCAGAAACTGCCCCCCCCCCCAACAACTCAGAAATCAGCTTTTAGAAATGCAGATGTAATAATCCATTCAGGAAGGTTGGAGCCAGGAAGCTAGAAGCTGAAGAGATTAGGAAGACAAAGACCCTTAAAATCTACATACCCCACCCAAACTCTAAGACAGGACATAATAGGATTAACCCACCAATGCCAAAGGAGAACACTCAGACTCAGGTCAAAGTACATGACACAGGAAATACAAAGCCTCAAACAGGAACAGGAAACAACCTCAAGAGCCCCAGAAGGTATAAAAACCCACCACTCCCTGCTACATGTGGTCAGTTTTTTCCAGAGCCATGTTTCTGTCTGGCTCTCCTCTTCAATAATCTACAACCTTCCTTCTAAAGCAGTCTCCATGTTGTTTATTCCCAGCTTGGACTGGACCCTGATGAAGATTTTTCTTTCAACACTGGTTTGGGTAATGAAATGTCTGTAAGAAAAAAACCATGCTCAGAGAACACCAAGGACCCCTCCATTTTTACAGTATCATACTACGTTTGTGATGTATTTTGCCTTCTGCAGTGATCATGAAGTCAAGAAAACTCAGATGGGCCCTAATATTACCCTGCCCGTAGCTGAATGTCACTGGAAGAAATCCAGAAGGAATCCAGACATTCATTTGCACCCAGGCCAGACTGTTTATTAGCTACTGTCTAAACATCCATGGGTTTGTACAATGATACAAAAGGAGTACTAAAACCTTTGAAATCAATTAATAAAATATAGACTACCAGTAATGCTATAATTGACTAGGCTGCCCTTTTTTTCAGCCTTCAGAATGCACCAATTTGAGCAAGTCTACATACACCAAATGATTCGATTTTATAAACGTTTAAACCGGTCTAGAAAACTACTTTCCTAATATGGATTTAATAGGGATTTTCTGGATCACACCTGATCTCCACCCACTGGAAGTCGGCCATGTGTGGACCAGGCCTCCCTAAGCCCTCACCAGGGTCATCACTTCTCTCCCTGCAGGTCTCGCTCCATCCCAAACCATTGGCCCCAACTTCCACCCAGATTTTTTGACTTGTCTGGATGCCCTTCCAAACCCCAGGCTTCCCCCGGGGAGACCTCTCAAATCGCTTGCTTGAATGCTTGGCAGGGCGGAAAGCTGCGCCCTTTCCAGGGAGATCGAAGAGCCGCCCCAGCCTAGGAAAGAAGCGGCTGGGAATCCTAAGGACTGAAGCGCAAGAATACTCGAGAAGGACTAGCGGCTTGCAAAGTCCTCTAAGGAGAACGGAATCCAGAGGAACAGCAGAAGCCGCTAGATTGCCCGGCCCGCTATAATTTGTAACCTCTGGTCTCCTGGGGGCTTTTTTTTGGTGGGGGGGGGCGGTGGGTATGTGCGTGAGTTTACAATGCCGAGATCGACGAAGTCTTTCGCTCGGATTCCCGAACCCACGAGGTGTTGGTGGCGTTGCAGGAAGAGGAAGAGGGAAGGGGTTGCGCTCTCCAAGACCTTCGGAACGCGAGCCGGGGCTGAGAACCCCGATCCTTTGGGAGGCTGATAGTGGATTCCTGGATCGGATCGCCGCCGCCGCCACCCACCCTTTCTGCGCAAGATATCAGCTCCCGGGTGGCCGGGCTCCTCCCCCTCCGAATAACTTTCGCTTTCACACGCCAATGCAAGCAAACTCCTGGGCCTGTCTACTGTATTCTTTTCCCCTTTCGCCCGATGTAACTTACGTGTCGGCATAGCTGGTAACTCTCCTGCAGCAGCACCTCCTCCGGCGAGGAAGCGGGAGGGGTCGGCACCGAACAACGTACCCTCCCGACCCCGAAACAGCTACTGCCATCCAGGGACCCGGCGCGCTTCGTGTACCTGCCCGCCTCGCATCTCTACAGGTAAGAAATTGGCTCTTGCTAGACGGAAGGTTCAAACCCCCCCCCCCCGCCCCGTTCTTTCAAAGCGGGGCGTCTCGAAGAGGGGGAAAGCGGGGGCTACCGCCCCTTTCGTTTTGGGGGAGGTGGAGGGGGAAGCCTTCCGGGGAATGTCGAGGGCTGGGTCCTAACTAGAATAGCGGGCGGGGGGGGGGGGCCTTCGGGTGCTCTTTCCCTATAAGCTCGATGAGGTTGGAGCTGGGGACTTGGACACCTGTGTTGTAGAAATGAAAGACTTGAGTCAGCTCTTTCAAGGAAAGGGAAGTTTATTGCGCAGGTTCAGAGAGCCATCGTGGCTAAAGATTCTGAACAAAAGCCTGGGCATTGATGACCATTTTTATAATCCTTCAGGCAGAGTTATTTCCTGAGCAGGTCACATTCCTCACATGGTTACATTCTATAGGTCATTATTCTAACATAGAAAAACTACTAGACAGATCTATAATCGATAGCTCCTCGTTTACATTGGAATGCTTTTAGCAATCAGCAATATATCAAGTGTTAAGCAGTTTAGTTACACCATGTGATAGGCAGTTAGTAATATATCATGTACAGAGCTGGGAACAGGATGTCTGGCCATCCTAAATTTAAGAGCTGTCTTGTAAGCAAAACAAACCTCCCTTTCATACACATTCTTTGGTGGGCCATCTGCTTTTTACCCACATTCGTTGTCAGACCATTAATATTTTTCCAGGTACCACTTTATTCCCCCCTGATGAGACTTATCTCATCCATGCAGATAAGTTTCATTCTGTAACACTGGGGTCTGAGGTATGTATGTTGGCAGGAATATAATTGAAAGTGTCTTTCCCACAAGTGAAGAACCACCTTTTAGGTAACCATATGTTTGCATACCCAAAAGACATTGTTTGGAAAGATGTGCAATTTAGCCTTTCTTGGCTCACTTTCAGGCAATGAGGTGAAGGTGTATTCTGCTCACACCCTGTGATATGTGCACATTGTAAGTCTTCTGGAATGGCTACGTTAGGAGTATGTAAAGCTAAAGCATCAGTTGGTAAAAACTTGGAAATGTGTCCCCAGCTGTACATTGTTTCATAGCCTATGTGTTCTTTAAACCCATATGGACTAAACTCCTTGGCTGCTGTGACAGGAACACATACGGGTATTAAACATGTGGACAGCAAATTTTCCATGTCATATGCTTCAGAAAGGCAAAAATCAGTTGTGTTGGCTAGTTTAGCCAATTGGACCCACAAATTATATTGCATCCTTGACTCCAATGGATGGGGCATATCCTTATTCTGATGGGACCTTCTACTTCGTTTTCTCTCTGGGCGCTTCCTCGGGGGTCTTTGGATAGTTACTCCAAATTCCACCAGGATAACATGTACGATGCAAGTCCCCTTCCATCCTGTCTTTAACTGCGAGACTAGGGTGACCCGCTCCCATCCCCAGAATAAAGGAGGCCCACACTCCAGAGTAACAGGAGGAGGAGGCTTCTTATATGGGGCCTTTACACATATGCCTTTCCTAAGAATATACCCAACATACTGACAGGCTTCGGGATTGACAGGTTGTCTTGTCATACAAGCTTCTCTAACTATTCTGTCAAATGCTTGGGGAAATTGACAAGGATGAGGCAAGATACCATTCCAACATTCTGGGGAAAATCCAATAGGGGGGTGACCTTCACAAGTGCCAGTGCCTATAGCATAAGATTGAATAATGCGTGGAGCTTCTTCTGGCTTGCTCCATTGGCCTAAATTAGAAAGACAAACATTATTACATGCAACAATAGTACTATATAAAAGCAGAAGGAAGCCTTTCATCCTTTCTTCTCCCGTGCGTAGAAAGCCAGCTTCCGGGTGTGGCTTAGCAGGGGGTTGAATTTCAGCCAGACAGCCGTAGATATATGTGCAGGATACACTTGTGCTAATACAATATCTGGTTTACAAACAATAAAATATTCATTAAACATACTAAACACGTTTAAGAGTGAGTTTGGTGGGAACCTTGGGGTCCCTGTTCACTGTCCACAGAGGTTCTGCAGCTGCTTTAACTCTGGTCCAGTGAATCCAAGATTTAGATTCTGCAATCTTTATTGCTAAAGGAGAGGCCATTATTACTTCATAAGGTCCTTTCCATCTCCCCTCCAGTTGTTCATGTTTCCAATGTTTCACCCACACCCTATCCCCTGGTTTAAAGGGATGACATCTTGTTATTAGTTTAGGAGGTGTTTGTTCAACCACATAATTCCTAAGTTTTTCCACTTGCTTATTCAATTCCTGCACCATTTTCAGAGTCCATACTCCCCCCTGAAGGGCCAAATCAGGCCATCCAGCCAAACTTCTTCTCAGCAGCGTAGGAGGACGCCCAAACATCAGCTCATATGGGGATAGGTTGTATTGTCT
This sequence comes from Crotalus adamanteus, assembly GCA_039797435.1. Classification (NCBI taxonomy): domain Eukaryota; kingdom Metazoa; phylum Chordata; class Lepidosauria; order Squamata; family Viperidae; genus Crotalus; species Crotalus adamanteus. The sequence goes on from CM077935.1 coordinate 8,151,929, forward strand.
ACGTGGAGCACATCTCACAGCGTAGAGAGCTAAGGGCAATGCATCAGGCCATTTCAGGTGACTTTCAGCACAGATCTTAGTAATTTTCTCTTTCAGTGTGCGATTCATTCGTTCAGATTTCGAACCGGACTGAGGATGAAAAGCACAATGAAACCGCCATTTGGATCCCACAGCAGTAGCCACTGCTTGATTAACTTGATGAACAAACTCAGGACCATTATCGGAGGAAATAAAAGACGGGCAACCAAAACGAGGTATTAGTTCTTTTAACAATAGTCTTGCCACTTCCCTGGCTTGTTTAGTCTTTGTAGGGAAAGCCTCTGGCCAGCCAGTGTATTTATCCACAAATACCAATAAAGCTTTGTATAGTCCACATTTTGGCATGTCTGTAAAGTCAACCATGACAGAGTCCATAGGAAAGTAAGAAACAGGTATGGTCCCAGGTGGTAGAAGGGGCCCTTGTCGAGGATTGACCTTAGCACAGATGCCACATTGTGAAACCACTCGAGCAGCTATCCCAGCCGACCCATGTACATAATAATCCCTCCCAATAGCAGCATCCAATCCAGTTTTCCCCATGTGTGTTGTTTCATGTGCTGCCTGAAGTAAAGCCCATGCTGAAGATTGAGGGACAAAAATACGTCCATCAGGCAAAAGATACCACCCATCCCTAATAGTAGCTTTGAGATCATTCACTGCTTTCACACACTCCTGCTGAGAGTATGTTGGTTTAATGATAGGAGGCAAGTCCCCTATGTCTATTGCCACATATATTGACAGATCAGGAATGGGCCCTGTTTTCATTGCCACCTTCTTAGCTTCCAAGTCAGCTCTTCTATTCCCCTGAGCCACCCGATCCACCCCTTGCTGATGTCCTTTGCAATGCATCACAGAAACTTTTGCTGGTTTCTGCACAGCATCGAGAAGTCGCTTGATCAAATGTCCATGCAACACATGTTTGCCAGCAGAATCCCTGAATCCCCTTTCCTTATACACAGCACCATGAGCATGCAGAGTCAAAAAAGCATATTTACTATCTGTCCAGACATTTAAAGTTTCCCCTTCAGCTCTTTCCAATGCCCTAATTAATGCCCATAATTCTGCTACTTGAGCACTGCAGCTTGCTCCTAGCGGACTACTTTCCACCACTTCCTCATCATTCACAATCGCATATCCAGAAACCCTCCTCCCATCCTGCATGTAACTCGAGCCGTCTGTATACCAATTCAGGGCAGCATCCTGAAGAGGAATATCAGACAAATCCGGACGGCTTGAATATACAGTTTCCAAAACTTGCAAGCAGTTGTGTTCTGAATCCACTTCTGTGGGCAATAGGGTGGCAGGGTTTAGCCGGTTAGACACCACTAATTTCACTTGAGGATTTTCAATCATCATCGCCTGATACTTAAAAAGCCTTTGACTGCTGATCCACAAATGCCCTTTATTATCCAAGGTAGAATGAACTGCATGAGGGGTGTGGACACTTATGGGACATGAGAAGGTCAATTTATTACAATCCTGTAAAAGGACTGCTATAGCAGCAAGAACCTTCAGACAATGTGGCCAGCCTTGGGCAACCCCATCTAATTGCTTAGATAAGTAAGCCACCGGGCGTTGCCACTGTCCTAATTGTTGAGTTAACACCCCCAAGGCAACATTCTTCCTGGTATCAACATACAAATTGAAAGGCTTTTCTAAGTTAGGCAAGGCTAAAGCTGGAGCTGATGTGAGGGCTTGTTTCACTTCCCTAAAGGCATTCTTTTGTTCTCCCTCCCATTCAAAAGGGTCTTTATCACCTCCTTTTGTAGCTGAATAAAGAGGTGCTGCTAACAGAGCAAAATTTGGTATCCATATTCTGCAAAACCCTGCCAGACCCAAAAAGCCCCTCAGTTGCCGCCTATTAAGGGGTTCAGCAATAGCTAGCACAGCTTGTTTCCTCTCCCAGCCTAAAGCCCTATGCCCTTCCGCAATCTCATATCCTAAATACTTCACCTTCCGTCTGACTAATTGTGGCTTCTTTTTGGAGACCCTATAGCCGCACTTCAACAGTAAGTGTAAAAGAGATTCTGTGTTCTCCCAGCATGTCTCTTCAGTTCTGCCTGTCACCAGCACATCGTCTACATATTGCAGAAGCGTGTCACCACTCTGTCGGGGCACAAAATGCTGTAAATCTTCTGCTAAGGCTGTTCCAAACAGGGTAGGTGAATTTTTAAAGCCCTGTGGCAGCCTGGTCCAGGTATACTGTGCTTTTTGCCCAGTATTTGGATTTTCCCACTCAAAAGCAAACAACGGCTGGCTAGCCTTGTGAATAGGAATTGTGAAAAAAAAAATCTTTCAAGTCCACAACTGATCTTCCTGCTCCAGTATCCACCAAAAACGTTGTCTGTTTGCCCCCTGTATTTAAAATAACCAATGGCTCAGGGGGGGCTTCCTCCAAGCCAGGTCCCCGTCAATATGACCAGTTAGTCCCTGCCAATCCAATTCCTTCAATCTCCCTGTCTCTATTCCAATCTCTCACATTCCTCAGACCATCTCTCACATTCCTTGGAGCCCCTCTCTGCCCTCTACCCATGAAGGGGGAGTGCATGGGGGGCCCGCTGCCAACACCTCCACGTCCTCTGCCTTCTCTTCCTCTCCAACCTCTACCTTGCATCTGCCTTCTTGGACATTCTCTTTGCCAATGACCTTCCTCCTTGCAATTAGCACACTGGTTGGGTCCCAGCATGATCCCTCCTTGCAATGCCACAGCCAACAACTCAGTTTTCTTATGCATTCTAAGATCTCTTTCCTGTTTTCCCACCTTATCCCTATTAACAAACACCTTCCTGGCCACCTCCAACAATTCTGTAGTGTTCTTTCCTAATGCTCCCTGCAACCTCTGCAACTTCTTTCTTATATCTTCATAACTCTGCGCTATGAATCTCTCATTCAACATTCGCACATTGTCTGCACTCCTTGGATCAACCTGTGTATAAAGCTCATAAGCCTCAATCAACCTCTGCAAGAAACTTTCCAGACTTTCATCTGCTTCCTGCATCACTAAAGAAGGCTTTGACATATTCACAGGAGGCTTTCCAGCCTTGCGAAGAGCCTCCACCACTAGATTCTGATATTCCTTTAACAAAGTCATGTGTGCTGGATTTTGTGCCTTCCATTCAGGGTCCTTTTCTGGTGCCCTGGCTTCCATCTCTGGCTGTATATCCCATACAGCCGGCAACCTATCCTTCAAACACTGCCTAACAGCAGCCTTCCACTTCTCCCTTTCCTCGGGAGTCAACAAAGTATTCAACAATTGCTGTCCATCCTGCCACGTCCTCTTTACTTACTTCTCCCCTCACATTTACAGAGAGATCTTCCAAATCCCCTTCCTCCTTGGGGGCTGACAGCCTCCCCCTTTCTGTTTTCGTCTCACAGCTGGCTGCCTTTCTTCGGACACAGCAGGGGCAATCAGCCCTTCCTCCGGCAGAGCGGCTGCTGCCGCAGCCGGCACTGGGGGGGAGGGGGAGAAAGGTGGAACGTAGGGAGGAGGTCTGAGAATCAACTGCTCTACCTCCATCCTTATCTCCTTCTTAGCATCTGACACCTTAGTTTCTGAAATCTTCACATCTTTCACTCTTTTAGTTTGTACTTGAAGCTTTTTTCCTTTGGGTCTAGCCACACACAAACGAACCATTTCAGCCTGACATTGCAATAACTCATCAGCTCGTCCTGCTACTGCATCCCCCCACTGATCTATATACTGAAATTGGTTAGGATAGTTTTCTTAAAAGTCCCCTCTGGGGGCCACCCCACATCCATACTACGCCCCCCCATCCTAACACACTGCCAATGACCTACAGCGCCGGCGGTCACTAGTAGGGAATGCACTGGCTTAACCACCCACACAACCTAACACGGACTTCATTAGGATCGCCGTCCCGAGTCCAGGGGAGTGATCAGGCCCCCTCTTCTATCTTCAAATGAGATAGGTACCATTACTTTAAACACATACTCGCCTGCCTTGTAGTTACACCCGTCCTGGCCAGGAGTTGGTTCAGACTTCCTTTCCTTTCCCAAAGGGTTCTTGGACTGGCCTTCAGTACTGTCAGCTCTGCTGAGAAGCCACAGCAGGAAAGGGAAGTTTATTGCGCAGGTTCAGAGAGCCATCGTGGCTAAAGATTCTGAACAAAAGCCTGGGCATTGATGACCATTTTTATAATCCTTCAGGCAGAGTTATTTCCTGAGCAGGTCACATTCCTCACATGGTTACATTCTATAGGTCCTTATTCTAACATAGGAAAACTACTAGACAGATCTATAATCGATAGCTCCTCGTTTACATTGGAATGCTTTTAGCAATCAGCAATATATCAAGTGTTAAGCAGTTTAGTTACACCATGTGATAGGCAGTTAGTAATATATCATGTACAGAGCTGGGAACAGGATGTCTGGCCATCCTAAATTTAAGAGCTGTCTTGTAAGCAAAACAAACCTCCCTTTCATACACATTCTTTGGTGGGCCATCTGCTTTTTACCCACATTCGTTGTCAGACCATTAATATTTTTCCAGGTACCACTTTACCTGGGGCACTTCCTCTGCGGCTTGGTTTAGCCCTCTCCCAACCCCAACTCAGGAATTCGGAGTTTTCTGCAGGTGAACTACTGTACCTGCTAGTTAGGCTTGTTTTGGCTGTAGGAGCGGGGCGGCTGAACGTGGGAACGAGGGAATGGTGGTTTAGCTTAATAGAACCTCCCTAGTTAGGTGTTTATGGAGATTCTCAGTCATCCGGGTTATGGTTGTCCCATAGGTGCTTTTTCAGGAGGCAACTGGACTTTTCTTGTTTTTCTTTGAAGACTTTTAGCTTCTCATCCAAGAAGCTTCTTCAGCTCTGACTGGATGGATAGTGGATCATTCTTGGATGCTTCTTGGAGGAGAAGCAAAACGTCTTCAAAGAGGGACAAGGAAGTCCAGTTGCCTTCTGAAAAGGCACCTTTGGGACTCCATGGTTAGGGACTGATAATCATGACTTCCGAGAACTGGTCTCCTGGTGAACTTCCTGGGCTCTTACGGCGCTTGGGCTGGTATCTGTGATGGGGTTGAGCCCCCATTTTTAAGGCCTTCTGGATGGAGCATCCGCATGTGGCTACAGACACTGGAGAGGAGCTTCGGATGGACAGCTCTGTTTTCCAGTCAAGTGGAATCCTGCGGCAGCCCTATTTTTTTCCCTCTCTGGTGCTTTGTGTGTTGTTTTTTTATTTTTACATAATGAAACAGAACTTTTCCTGATACAGGTAGTCCTCAACTTAGTTCACTTAGTGTTAGTTCAAAGTTACAACACTGAAAAAAGTGACTTATGACCATTTTTCACATTTACAACCATTGCAGCATCCCTGTGGTTACATGATCAAAAGTCAGATGCTTGGCAACTGAAGTATTTATGATGGTTGCAGTTTCCTGGGGTCAGATGATCCCCTTTTGTGACCTTTTGACAAGCAAAGTCAATGGGAAAGCCAGATTCACTTAACAACCATGTTATTAACTTAATGACTGCAGTGATTCACTTAACAACTGTGGCAAGAAAGGTCATAAAATAGGCAAAACTCACTTAACAACTGTCCACTTAGCAACATAAATTTTGGGCTCAACTGTGGTCATAAGTCAGGGACTATGTGTACTTAAGCTGTAGTGATGCTTCACTACCTACAGAGCAGAAAAACCTGGGGTGTGTATGTGTATCTCAGCAAGCCATCTAAGGATGAGGAAAGGATTAGAAAGTTAACGGGGTCTGTTCCTCCCCTACATCCTTTTTGTGCTAAATCTTTGCAAGGCAAGAAGAACACAATTTTGCAAAGCTCCTCAAGGCACAGTGCAAGTGAAAGGGGTGGGAAGAATTTCCCTTCTCCCCCCCCCCCTATTTATATGAAGCTTTTGAAAAACAAACATCAAAAGCTGCGCTGCTGTCTCAGCTGACCCATAAGATACAGCGAAGAAAAAATTCCCCTCTGCCAACGAAAGTGTGATTGAAATGACTTTTATTTATTTATTTATGAGACTTATATACCGCTTTAAGTACAAGCACTCTCTAAGTGGTGTACACCAGTAAGCAATGTATATATATATTTACATTGCCCCCAACAATCTGGGTCCTCATTTTACCTACCCCGGAAGGATGGAAGGCTGAGTCAACCTTGAGCCGGTGAGATTTGAACTGCTGACCTGCTGAACACAGTCAGCTAAAGTGGCCTGCAGTACTGCACTCTAACTGCTGCGCCACCTCGGCTCTTTTGGCATATACATTGCAGTAATATTTGATTAATGCGGTTGATGTCATGAATGATAATTGTGTGAACAGATGTAATAAGACTGCATGTCATGTAAACAATATAATCTGCCAGTGTGTAATCAGAAAAGTTCTTTGTAATTGATATTATTTTGACATGGAAACTGCTTTGGTGGTTTTTGTAGAGTCAAAGCTAGTTTAATAAGAGCTTCAGAAGGGATTTTAGTTTTTTTCTAGCTATTTAAAAGCAACCCCTTTCATGTTTTGGCTTGAAGACAGAATCCTCCATTTATTGGTGCTAAGTCAAAGAACAAACCTCGGTTGGTCTTGAAAAATGAACAGGACCAGACCTGGAAAAGACTAGGAACAAAACCCCATGATAACAGGGTAGAGTGGAAACTGGGACAGTGATAGGGGGTGGAAGATGGGGGTGAGAAGAAGACAACCCACAAATTACTTCTAGAAGTCCCCCCCCCCTTATTTATATGAAGGTTTTGAAAAACAAACAGCTGAGCTGCTGTCTCAGCTGACCCATAAGATACAGCGAAAAAAAATCCCTTCTCTGCCAGCAAAAGTGTGATTGAAATTACTTTTGACATATACATAGCAGTAATATTTGTTTAATGTGGTTGATATCATGAATGATAACCAGTTTAGAAAACTGGTGAACATGTGCCTAATGTTATCAGGAGACAATTTGAAGAGTAGGATTTCTTTATAATATATTTTTCAGAATCTTCCAGCTCAGTGCAATGTGATGCTCCATATGCCTGGAGCCCAAGGAAGTAAAGAAAATAAAAACCACTAAGTTAAAATTAAGATTTAGTGTGGGAAATTTGGAAATCTCCTGGGGAAGATTCTGGTAAATTTGGGTATTAGTTTTTGTGAGAGCTCTTCTAATTTGCTCTTCTAATTTTAAATTGGTTCCCTAGCCTCTTGGCTTTCTTGCAGGTTTTGGGTGCAGAATGTTTCATATTGAATCCCTGAAATCTCTAGTAAAGGAACTGCTGGTAGATATCCTGTTCAGACATTTCTTGAACAACTTGGAGAAATTTGTGCAATAGATAGCATTGGACTAAATCACTGTTTCTCAACCTTGGCAACTTTAAGATGTGTGGACTTCAACTCCCACAAATCCCCAGCCAGCCAAGCTGGCTAGGGAATTGTGGGAGTTGAAGTCCACACATCTTAAAGCTAGGTAAGCAAAGGAAGTTATTCAGTATTCAATAGGTTCATACATTTCAGTGTCTCTATACCACGGGTCGGCAGCCCGCGGCTCTGGAGCCGCATGCGGCTCTTTGAGGCTTCTCCTGCGGCTCCCAGCCTCCTCTGCCATTTGCAGAGAGAGAGAAAGAGACAGATAGAGGCACTTGCGCTTCCCTTCTCTCTCTCTGTGTGTAAAAAAGAGAGTGGCCTCACCCTGGTTTCTGACGAGCTGACAAGCTTATTGGGCAGGGCTCATGTCTTGGCTGCGTCTCTGCAGGAAGCAGGAAGGGCAGGAGAGAGCCAGCCCAATAAGAATGTGTGTCAGCTTGTTGGAGAACAGCTTGAAGCCAGCTTGCCAGGTGAGCAGAAGATCGGAGAGAGGGAGGGGGGGAGAGAGAGAGGGAGAAAGAAGAGAGAGAGAGAAAGAGAGAGAGAGAGAGAGGGAGAGAAAAAGAGAGGGAGAGGGAAAGAGAGAAAAGAGAGGGAGAGGGAAAGAGAAAAAGAGAGGGAGAGAGAAAGAGAGAGAGAGAGAGAGGAAAGAGAGGGAGAGAGAAAGAGAGAAAGAGACAGAGAGGAAAGAGGGAGAGAAAGAGAGAGAGGGAGAAGGGGAGAGAGAGGGAGAGAGGAAAGAGGGGGAGAGAAAAAGAGGGAGAGGAGAGAGAGGAAGAGAGAGGGAGAGAAAGGAAAGAGAGAAAGGGAGAGAGAGGAAAGAGAGAGAGGAGAGAGAGAGAGGAAAGAAAGAGAGAAAGAGAGGGAGAGGAAAGAGAGAGGGAGAGGAAAGAGAGAGAGAAAGAGAGAGAGAAAGAGAGAGAGAGAGAACTTATGCACAGCAGCCTCTATTTCTTTTTAATTAAACTCTTCAATCAAGCTCCCCCCCTCGTGCGCGCGCAGTGCGCGTGCAAGTTTTGTGGCTCCCAGTGTTTTGTTTTCTCTGGGAAACGGGTCCAAGTGGCTCTTCGAGTGTTTAAGGTTGCCGACCCCTGCTCTATACCCTTCCATGTCTAACTGAGCACCATATACTCTCTGTGTGGCATCCTCTGCCGAATGGGGCATCTTAGCCTCTGAAATTCGGCAGGCCACACCCTTTTAACTTTCTGTAAATCCTTAGAACCTGATTCCCCCCCCCCAAACTTTGAGAGACTAAAAATGATACATTACATGGATTGGCCCCGGATGTTTATTTTTATTTGCTTTTTAATGTTTTACGTTTTAACCGAGTGTGTTTTGCAGTTTGTAAAATGATGTTATTGGGAGCTGCCGGGACTTGTCTGAAAAATGGGCAGCTACGTAAATGTTTTAAATAAATAAATAAATTTCAACTATTAGACGCGCGTGATATTCTGTGATTTATTGAAAAACAGCCATCCATCGGTTGGGCCATGATGCCTAAAGGGGCAATTGTCTAAGGGTAGGAGTAAGAAGGAATGGTGTAGAACAGGGGCCTTCAAACTTGGCCCCTTTTATGACTTGTGGACTTCAACCCCCAGAATTCCTCAGCCAGCCTTGCTGGCTGAGGAATTCTGGGAGTTGAAGTCCACAAGTCATAAAAAGGCCAAGTTTAAAGGCCCCTGGTGTAAAAGAAGGAAGTATTAAGTGCTTTAAAATGCCTACTTAGAAATTGTGTGAGAAAACTCTAGAAGATCCTACATCCAGAAGAGAGAAAAATAACCCCCTTGGTCCTCAATTTATGATCACAGTTGAGCCATTGCTAAGTGAGGTGGTTGTTAAGTGAGTGGCACCTCATTTTTATGACTTTTTGCCACAGTTGCTAAGTGTATTGCTGCAGTTGTTATGCGAATCCTATAGTCATTAAGCGAATCTGGCTCCCCCCATTGAATTGGTTTGTCGGAAGCTGGCTGGGAAGGTTATAAATGGTGATCACATGTCCCACATGTCATAAATACATGCCAGTTGCCCAGTGCCCAAATTTTGATCACATGACCATGGGGCCGCTGCAACAGTCATAAGTGTGAAAACCGGTCATAAGTCACCTTTTTTGGTGTTGTCATAACAATGCCATTAAACAAATGGTCGTAAGTCAAGGACTACCTGCATTGTTGCCAAGAAAAACAACATGGAACTGTCCATTTTGTCACCAGTTCAGATTTGGTTCATGCTCTTCAATTACTTTTGACTGAAATATTGCTGGTTATTCTAACTTGTAAATTGATCATCTGCAGCAGGGGACAGAGTAAAATCATACGTTTCTTAAATAATTGGCCCATGCAAAAACCTTTGAAATTGACTTGTGGAAAGGAAGTTGCATACAGGTTAGTCGTCAACTTGTGACCACAATTGAGCCCAAAATTTCTGCTGCTAAGTGAGACATTTGTTAAGTGAGTTTTGCCACATTTTACAACCTTTCTTACCACAGTTTTTTAAGTCAATCACTGCACTTGTTAAATTAGTACCACGGTTGTTAAGTGGATCTGGCTTCCCCATTGACTTTGCTTGTCAGAAGGTCGCAAAAGGGGATCACATGACCCCGGGACCCTGCAACCCTCATAAATATGAGTCATTTGCCAAGCATCTGATTTTTTATGACATGACCATGGGGAATGCTGTAATGGTTGTAAGCGTGAAAAACGGTCCTAAGTCACCTTTTTCAGTGCTGTTGTAACTTCAAACGGTCGGTAAATGAACTGTTATTAGTTGAGGATTACCTGTACTGATTATTTTTAACTGCATGGTGTCTTTTGCTGCTTAATCTTAATCAATGTGCTTTCTTTTATTCCAGAACCTCTTACCCTCTTTTTTAAGGGGAAACCTCAGCATGCTGGCCACCTACCAAACTACGTGGAGATGATTTGGTATCATGGAATTCCAGATTCTTCTGTGGTAAGTCAAATGATATCAGTTGATGACAGCTATCTCCCATTGCTTGCCCTTCAGAGGTGGTAAACTACATGTCCCACAATTCCTGGGCAGCACGGCCAGTGGAATCCTAGGAGCTGTATTCCTTTTTTAATATTTTTTTTAATTATTTTTTTCTTAATATAAAATACAAATGAAAATAGACAGTAGGGTAAAGGGAAAAGAAAGTGAAGAAAAAAGAAAGAAAAAAAATAGTGACTTCCAATTTTTTTTGTGCAGCAAATTATATATTAAAAATGATAACCTCCAACTTTTTATTTATATAAGAATAGCATTAGCCATTTCTGTAACAAAAACCTATTTAATCATCAAAACCCAAAGTTAGAATTTCATTTCCCCCCCTCTTTTGAGCAGAAAGTCCAGAAGGGTTTCCAAATGGAAACAAAATTTAGATACATTCTTATCCCTAATTAAGACAGTTAATTTTGCCATTTCTACCAATTCCATCGCTTTTTCAATCCATGGAGTTGACATACCTTTCCATTTTTGTGCATATCCGATTCTTGCTGTAGTCAGCACATATAATAACAAAGTACCAACTTTTTTTCAAGTTCTTTATCCAGTAGTACTAAAAGAAAAATTTCAGATTTTGATTATATATTCATTGTCTGAATCTTGGGGAGCTGTATTCCTGACATATTTGTAGAGTCCCAGCTTCCAAAAAGCTTCTGTATTGCAAACTACTCTTGTACTTTAAAAGGGATTCAGAAAGAAGAGGGAAGTTAAGATTATCAGACCATTGGAAGTTAAATTGTGGTGAAAAAGAATCGGGGATGTTTAGCCTTAGGAAACAAAGAGATCTTTGTCTGGAGGTTAACATCTGTAGATGCACATAAAATAAGGTGACCAACTTTTTTACAATGAAAAGGAGGACACAAATAAATTGAAGAAAAAAATATCGTAAATAAAAGAAACATTTTATTCATTGCAACAATAATACAGACAACTTGCATGTGCAAAGTTTGCCAGCCGGGTGTTTTGACGCACTCAGCAGCAATTCCTATTGGCTTTCGAAAGCCAATAGGGAGCAGCACAGCTCATGCAAAAGTTGAAAAAAAAACCCATAAAAAAAAGGTGCCGGAACGCCGTTCTGAGCGTTCTATGAGAAAAAAAAAGCCCTGCAGATTAGTCTTCAAATATCGAAAAGGAGGACATGTAGGAGGACACTTTTTGAGGGAGGACAGAACTTACAAAAGGAGGACTGTCCTCCCTAAAGGAGGACGGTTGGTCACCTTACATAAAAGGGTCAGGTCCTCTATCATGTTAAGGCCGCCATCTTGATTTTTTAATCTCATCGTACCTGACAGATACTCCTGATTCTCCTGTATCATTTCCAAGCTGTAAAATTCTCATCCTTTTGTTCTCATTTTCTACCTTTTGCAATCAAGAATCACAACTGGCAATGCTTTTCTTACCATCTTGCACACAGATGCCCCTAAAAGTGATCAAGGCACATTTCTTTTCCCAGGCTTTTGATCATAACTGTTGTTAACACTTTTTTCTCAATTTAATTTTGTATTTTACTTCAGCAAGTTAAACTAGGAACAAGAGATTCTCAAGACAGAGATTTGGTTCTGTCAAGAAGTGAGAGTCACCTAGTGCAAAGATTGAAAAGTACAAGGCTAAGCACCCAATAAACCATGAAAAAAGTCTGGGTATAAGAAAGAGTTCCACTTCATTTGGACACTAAACAGTCAACTGTTTAGAGTGGTTATTTCCTAGTCATAAAGAAGATTTTTATCTAACTGACTCCCAATTAGCATCTAAGTAGTTTCTGCTGAGACAGAACAAAAAAGCAAGATAGAATAAAATAAATATTAATCAACTAATCCAGCTCCCACACATTCCTCAAGCTTTATTAACTGTGAACGGGACATTCTAATATAGAACTAAGTAGTCTAATAAAGCCACTGAATAAATAAATAAACTAACATATAGGCAACTCATCTAGTTTAACCCTCAAAGGGCATGCTTTTTTTTTTTACAGATTTGGAATTTTAAGAGGGTTTGTTTTAAGTAGCTTCGCTTGACTGGGTTCATACATCATGCTAAGTCATAGTTCACTTATGTTATTAAGGAAACCACAGCTATGCAAAGGAAACCACATTACCACTTAACATAATATGCAATTTAACTATTTCATGGACATTTGCTGGATTTACATGTTAAACTTAGTCATAAGGTTTTGGATTAATATGTGAGTATCCAGCCAAAAGTACTCTATAATCATGATTTAGCTTAGTATTAATAAGGCTGACATGACTAATCAACAAACTGACTAAAGTAGACTAAGATTAAAAACCATTGTTGAGCATCACAATTTCTGAACCCAATAGTGTATTAAACCACTTTAGATCTCCTTTTAGTCGGGAGAAAGTGGCAACGAAAAATGTAAATAAAGCATGAAAGTCCTTTTTCTGAAAAAACATATAGTGATATAACAATCCATTACCATCATTTTATCCATATGGCAACTCTGCAAGATGAATAGGCTAGTCTTGGGCTTAGCTAACTTTAATTCTAAGGCTAGGCTAGTAACTTCCATACCTGAGTAATAATTGAACCCAGGACCGTTCAACAGATGCACCACAAATGTTCACAAGATTAAAACAATTGGGATCTAGATTCAAATGACAGTGTGAAGGAGCACGAAGTGTTACTAGAGCACTGCTGGAGTGTAAAAAGAGATTTTGAGTGACACAGGAACATTGATCCCACAAAAAATCCCATGAGGAGTTACATTAGGTCACACATTTCAAGTGCTTTGTTGGCGGCATGAAATTGTTCCCCAAACTGGCATCCTTAAGACATATTTGGAATAGACTTCTGTCCCCAAGTTAGGAATGGCTGACCCATCATGCCATTAGAGTATTTCAAAACTATTAGGTATTTCCTAATTTCTTTTCTTTTTTTTTTAAATAAAAGAAAAGGAGGAAGAAGACTGTTTCTTGGAATGATTCTCTGAATGAAACACACACTCTTAAATATTTGCAGAAGAGGTTATCTTGATCTATAAAACAAGGATGGCACTCAAAAAGGATTTCAGAAGCCTATGGATGAGATAAGAGGAATAAAGTCAGGAATGTATCAATTGAAGAGAATATATATAGTTCAGAGTTAAAGTTTAGAGTCCTTGGTGCTCTCTGAGCTTGAAGATGTTACCTAGTTGAATAATAAAACATCTGCAAGAAAACAACCAAGCTCAGAGAGCACCAAGGACTCCACTCATGAATAGTTTTTATTACTGTAATTAAAATATTCAATAAACTGATGTAGTGATACATAGATACAGATAAAATGGAATGTGCCAATTGTCTCCTAGGTCTTGCTGCTCGTATTGCTGTTTTTCTCCCCATTTGGGCCACTGAAGGGCTGCAAGTTTGATTATTCTCCCATCGCTACTTCTGACTTTTCCCAGGATATAAAACCACTGGTGAGTATGAGTATATTGCATAGTTCAGCAGGCTGCCAGCCCCATTTGGTAGACCAGAGCAGGAAATTACCCCCATGGAAGATTAAATCTATCTTTCTTGACAGTGGCTATAATTTATTTATTTAACAAACTTATATGGCTGCCCATTTCAGAATAAAAAAATACTCTCGGCATTGTACAGCAATGAATTAAAATAAATGTATAAAACAATTATCCAAAATATCAGAATGTACAAAATAATTACAGAATCATGCAAGTCTGATTGTGCTGTATTTCCCCCAAATGTCCTACACTCCTGAGAATCAGGGAAGTCCCTTCCTGAGTCGCTTCTGAATATTATCTTGTTTCTTAGGCCTTAAAAAACATTTCAATTCCATTTGCCTAGATCAGGGGTTCCCAACCAGGGGTGCTCTCACCCCCTGGGGGTGCGAGACGATATTCCAGGGGGTGCAAAAACTTGGGTTTTCAAAATTATAGTGTATATGCATAATTCATTGCTGTTATTTTGAACTTTTTTAAGGAGTGCGAGAATACATCAGAAGCGTTCTAGGGGTGCGGGGTATAGAAAGGGTTGGGAACCACTGGCCTAGATAATGGTTCTTACACATCCCTATCAAGGTCCTCTTCCTTACTCTGCACATCTTCTCATTATTGTTTTTACTTCTATCAATGGCAGAAATGGAAGTGCTGGTGATAGTGATGAAAAATTCTACAGCACGGGTCGGCAACCTGCGGCTCCAGAGCCATCCCCTGCAGCTCCGGAGCCTCCCCCCGCCATTTTCAGAGAGAGACAAGGAAAGAGAGAGGCACTTTCTCTCTCTCTCTCTCTCTCTCTCTCTCTCTCTCTCTCTCTCTGACTTGCCCCCTCGCAGGGCTCCTGATTGGCCCTGCGCCCCACCCCCTGGGAGAAGGGCGGCCAGGAAGTCCCTTTCCCAGGCTGGCCCCATCTGAGGCGCACATGGCTGGAGAGCCGTGCGGGGAAGACCCAAGATCCCCTCTGGGAGCGGCCTGACCGAGCCTCCGCTGAGCGAGCCAGCCCTTCCACAAACCGTGGCCCCAGGGAGAGCAGCCCCTCCGATGCCCAACTGGCGCAACTGTTGGCCAAGCAGCAGCAGAGCCAGAGACAGAGGGTCAGTGGAGGGGGGAGGGAGGGGGCTCTGAGTCCAGGGAGCACTGCTGCGAAGCGGCCGCAGGGCAGGTGGTGCCCTCCCGGCTTACTTGTTCCAGGCGGCAGTCTCAGCTGGGGCATCGCTTCCTGGGCCGTCCCCGGGCTGCTCCCTGGGCAGCTGAGCCAGCCACATGTTGCCCCGGGCCGGGCGGCAGTCATGGCTGGTGCGGCGGCCAGCGAGGGCATCACACCCCAGGAAGCCAAGCCGGCCACATGTCTCCCCAGGCCAGGCTGGGCGGCAGTCATGGCTGGGCCGGCGGCCGGCGGGGGCAGTGCTCCCTGGAAAACCGAGCCGGCCACGTGTCTCCCCAGGCCAGGCCGGACGGCAGTCATGGCTGGGCCGGCGGGGGCAGCGCTCCTCGGGAAGCTGAGCCAGCCACATGTCTCCCCAGGCCGGGTGGGGTGGCAGTCAGGCATGAAGCTCGCCTGGCTGCCACAGGGCTCTCCACCGCCCGGCCCCATTGGTGATGCCTTCCTCAGCCACTTTTGGGCAGCCGCCGCAACTGCCGTCCTCGGTGCTGCAGGAGGAGACCTTGGGCTGTGAGGCCAGCTGGGCTGGCGGCGATTGGGATCCCCCCTCCTCCCCACGGCGGCACTCCCTGTTGCCGGAGTGGCTGCCAATGGTACACCCGGCCTTGGCGCCCTCCTCTTGCAACGGCAAAATGGCTGAGGATGCACCGGGGGCCGGGCCGGGGGCGGTGGGGACCCCGACCATGCTGCAATGGCTGCCGCCGGAGCCACTGCGTCCCGTCCTGGTCCCCCTCCCTGCCTGTTCGGCTGAGGATGCGGCGGGGGGGGGGGCGGCTGGGAGCTGCTGCCTCCCGTCCTGCTCCCCTCCCCATCCGTTTAGCTGAGGATGCGGGGGGCGGCTGGGAGCTGCTGCCTCCCTTCCTGCTCCCCTCCCCGTCCGTTTAGCTGAGGATGCCGCGGGGGGGGGGCTGGGAGCTGCTGCCTCCCATCCTGCTCCCCTGCCCGTCCGTTTAGCTGAGGATGCGGCGGGGGGGCGCGTCTGGGTGCTGCTGCCTCCCATCCTGCTTCCCTCCCTGTCCGTTTAGCTGAGGATGCGGTGGGGGGGGGGGTAGCTGGGAGCTGCTGCCTCCCGTCCTGCTCCCCTCCCCGTCCGTTTAGCTGAGGATGCGGCGTGGGAGGCGGCAGCTGGGAGCTGCTGCCTCCCGTCCTGCTCCCCTCCCCGTCCGTTTAGCTGAGGATGCAGCGGGGAGTGGTGGCTGGGAGCTGCTGCCTCCCATCCTGCTCCCCTTCCCGTCCGTTTAGCTGAGGATGCGGGGGGGGGGCGCGGCTGGGAGCTGCTGCCTCCCGTCCTGCTCCTCCTCCCCGTCCGTTTAGCTGAGGATGCGGCAGGGGGGCGGCGGCTGGGAGCTGCTGCCTCCTGTCCTGCTCCTCCTCCCTGTCTGTTTGGTGCCGTCTGCCTTTTGCTCTCTCTCTCTTCACCTGGAGGGAGAGGGAGAGAGAGAGAAAGAGAGAGAGAGGAAAGAGAGAAAGAGGAAAGGAAGAGAAGAGAAAGAGAGAGGAAAGAAAAGAGAAAGAGAGAGGAAAGAGAGAGAAGGTTAGAGGATAGAAAGAGGAAAGAGAAAGAGAGGAAAGAGAGAGGAAAGAGAGAAAGAGGAAAGAGAGAGAGAAAGAGAGAGGAAAGAGAAAGAGGAGAGAGAAAGAGAGAGAGAGGAAAGAGAAAGAGAGAAGAGAGAGAAAAGAGAGAGGGAGAGGAAAGAGAAAAAGAGGAAAGAGAGAGAAAGAGGGGGAGGAAAGAGAAAGAAAGGGGGAGAGGAAAGAGAAAAAGGAAAGAGAAAAAAGACTGAGAAAAGGGAAAGAGAGGAAAGAGAGAAAGTTAGAAGAAAGAGAAAAAGAGAAAGAGAAATAAGAGAAAGGAAAGAGAAAGAGGAAAGAGAAAGGAAAAAGAGGAAAGAGAAGAGAAAGTTAGAGGAAAGAGAAAGAGAAAAAAGAAAGAGAAAAGAGAGAGAAGAGAGAGAGGAAAGAGAGAAAGAGGAAAGGAAGAGAAGAGAAAGAGAGGAAAGAGAAAGAGAAGAGAAAGAGAGAGGAAAGAGAGAGAAGGTTAGAGGATAGAAAGAGGAAAGAGAAAGAGAGGAAAGAGAGAAAGAGGAAAGAGAGAAAGAAAGAGAGGAAAGAGAAAGAGGAGAGAGGAAAGAGAAAGAGAAGAGAGAGGAAAGAGAAAAAGAGGAAAGAGAGAGAAAGAGGGGGAGGAAAGAAAGAAAGGGGGAGAGGAAAGAGAAAAAGGAAAGAGAAAAAAGACTGAGAAAAGGGAAAGAGAGGAAAGAGAGAAAGTTAGAAGAAAGAAAAAGAGAAAGAGAAATAAGAGAAAGGAAAGAGAAAGAGGAAAGAGAGAGGAAAGAGAAGAGAAAGTTAGAGGAAAGAGAAAGAGAAAAGAGAAAGAGAAAAGAGAGAGAAGAGAGAGAGGAAAGAGAGAAAGGGGAAAGAGAGAGAGAGAGAGAGAGTAAAGAGAGAGAAAGAGGAGAGAGAAAGGAAAGAGGGAGAGAGAGAAAGGGAGAGGAAAGAGAAAAAGAAGAAAGAGAAAGAGGGGGAGAGGAAAGAGAAAAAAGAGGAAAGAAAAAAGATTGAGAAAAGAGAGAAAGAGAGGAAAGAGGAAAGAAAGAAGAGAAAGGAAAGAGAAAGAGGAAAGAGGAAAGAAAGAGAGACAGAAAGAGAGAGAGAAAATTAGAGGAAAGAGAGAAAGGAAAGAAAGAGAGGAAAGAGAGAGAAAGAGAGGAAAGTGACAGAGACCCTTTTGACATCTAAAATGAAGATAACGCTGCATATATCCTTTTTTTACCTTTATTTTATACACACACACACATTAAAGGTAAAAAAGGATATATGCAGTGTTATCTTCATTTTAGATATCAAAAGGGTTTTGCGGCTCCCAGTGTTTTGTTTTCGGTGGGAAACATGTCCAAGTGGCTCTTTGAGTGTTTTGGGTTGCCTACCCCTGTTCTACAACAACTGAACAAGTCAATCCAAAAAAACATGTTTGTAGAAATGACACACTGTCCCTTTTGTTGATTGGAATTTTTATGGGAAAGAACTGAAACCTTGAATAATTAAAATATAATAATCATGCTGGTCACATGACCACGGAAATGCCTTTGTCCAAGGGCTAAGAAATGGAGATGAGTACCACCCCCCTAGAATTGGATGGAGAAACCTTTACCGTTTTACCTTTATAATCATCAAATCATGTTCTCACCTTGGGCCTCTGCAAACAACTACAACTCATTCTTCCCTTTTCAGTCCCCAAAGTAGAAAGATAAGGAGCAAATCAGAAGGTGACAAAGAAAAGCAGTTGTAAACTCCATTTTGTCAAAAGGTTAGGATGAACATTTGTCAATATTTGTTAAATCTAAAGCATTAGTCATGGTGTCACACAGAATCAAGTTGCATCATTTTACCCTGACGTGGCACTCTCCAAACCTGTTGGACTACTCATTCCCAGCCAGGAGGGCAGTTGCTTGTGATTTAGGAATTAAGGGCACTTTATTTCTACTCTTCAGGCTGTCCAAGGAACTGAAATGCAAGGAGCATCTAATTTAATGGCACTTTACAAGTAGTCCTTGACTTATGATTGATTGCTTAGCGACTGGTCAAACTTACAACAGACTTCCTTGGGGGTAATTATGACCTGGTTCCAAAGTCCCAACAGTCAGGCATGTGATCACATGACCATCTATTGAGCACTCAATAACTGGCCCTCATTTACAGTCATTTGCAGTTTCCCATGGCCACATGACAGTGTTTTATGATGGTTTTGCCAATAGCTGGCATTTACTTCCAGTTTTTGGCAAAACTGGCCCATTGGTTTACTGAACAATTTTCTTAGAACGGTGACAGTCACTTAACAACCACAGCATTTGCTTAATGACCATGTCAGTTGTTTAATTCATAACATTGGGTTTCTCACATGGCTGATCAGATTTATGACCATCACGACTTACAACCATGACGGGCAGTCGCCATTATGGTTGTAAGTCAAAGACTATTTGTAATCTTGTCTTTCTCTTTCTCTCTCAGAAAGAATATTTGCTCCTAGACTACAAAGTATCAATGCCGTTCAGTCTGAAACAGGTACAATTTTTACCGCAGCCTTTACATCGGGTGGGGGAACTATGATCTGTGAACTTCAACTCCCAGAATTCCTGAGCTAGCTTTTTCTTATTTTTTTTCAATTAATATGCTGGCTCAGGAACTCTGGGAGATGAAGTTCACAGATAGTAAAAGGGCCATAGTTCCCCACCCCTGCTTTACATAAATGCTATTGCCTTTCCGTGAACATCAACAACATTGCTGTTGTTGGTTTGGCAAAAATGTATATTGTACATTGATCATTGATCATTCTACTATTGTATATTGATCGTTCTACTACTCATGAAAATAGCCAAACCTCTTTCATGGAACTGCCCGTGGCACATTGGCTAAAGATGACGGGTCAACCTCCAACAAATTTCCTGCCATGCAACTGAGAATATAGCCTGATGTTGAAATAAGACTCTTGTATCTAGTCAATATTTTTTCGGAGGAGGGAAGTTCAAAGCTGGGGCAGTTCAATTTGGAAATGCTTTGGGTTGTTTTTTTTTAAGAAAAAAATATGCCTGTTTTAGGCATCTGATATGCTAATGGTACAGTTTAGATATTTTCCTGTGTTAAAATGGCCCAAAATTGCTGTCTTTGTTTAGCAATCATGGTTAAAAAAGCTCCAAAGATTGTAGAAAGCAGACGTGGGGTGTGTGTGTATGTGCCCCAGCACACACATGTGCAGGAGCTTATGATCACAGGTTGCCCATCCAAGCTACTGTTTTGCTCTTGAGTTTGCTTCTGGCATAATTTTACTGTTTATATGTATGTTGCCAAGGTGGCTTTTTAGAACAGAGTCCTAAAGGAAGGCAATTGTTTTATTGAGGAAGGTGGCCTGTTGGAGTCTTCAATCAATTTCACACAGAGAAGATTTAATTCAGTGGCAAAGAACATGTCTTGAATTTGCAATTGTTTTGGGCTACCATCCCAAAATTCCTTGTGGATGTCCATAACAGGGTGATAGGAACTTAAGTCTGCAAGGGTCCTTAACATCCTTTGCATATTCATTGAAGGCTCCTGGTTCAATCTTTGGCCTGTCCAGCCACATCTGGGAAAGTCTTGTCTCAAATAACTGAAAAGCTACTGCTGGTGACTCTTGATCACCCTTGTGGAGCCTTCCAACTACTCTGTTTCCCTGAAAGTAAGGCCTACCCTGAAAATAAGCCCTAGCTTGATTTTTGGGGGGTGGGCCTAATGTAAACCCTACCCCCCAAAATAAGCTCTAGTTTTAGGGTAAGGCACACACTTAAAAATCAAGCTAGGGTGGGGGTGTGGATCTGCCCCATGCACCCCGCACCCACTTACTTTGCAGCCAGGCCTCGCCTCACTGGCCCACTTCTTCCGAGGCGTCTTCTGCAGCCAGGCCTGCATTTCTCAGTCAGGCCTGCATTTCTGGAAAGGCCACTGCAGCATCCATAGCTCGGTACTTGGCTGCAGAGGCCTTCCGGAAAGGCCTGACTGTGAAATGCAGGCCAGAATGCAGCTGCAGAATGAAGCTGCTCCTTTGGCTGCAGAAGAAGTAGACCGGCTAGGCAGGGTTGTCGATGCAGGAGGTGAGTAAAAAAGACACCTCCCCCCAAAAAAATAAGACCTGGTGCCTCTTTTGGAGGCAAAAAAATAATAATAATAAGACCCGGTATTATTTTCGGGGAAACACGGTTATGTAGAAAATGCTCCTGAACTGACTGGAAAATCATGTCTTCTGGTTAAGAACCAGTGCTTTGACTCACTAATCTACCAGAATGTTCCATACAGTCAACTTTTTCCCTTAAGTGAGCATGGAATTACAGACCTCACTTTATGATAGGCCTCTGGATATAGGGTTTTAACATGATTTTCATCTCCCCTCTTGGATTCTGACTGAGTAAAAAATATGTTCTTGGTGGCTACCAGATTTGTGTTGCAATGATATACAGAAGAGAACCACTAGATGGCAGCAGTGAATCCAGATTTTCTGTGTCTCTGTTCCCATCTAGAGGTGATCCAAAGATTTGCAACCCAAGTGTGGTAGCCTTGGTTTATAATGAGGGTACAATCTTTTTTCTTCTTTTTGGTCTCATGTTTTCTCTGCATCCCATTTCCATTTATATTCTCCAGGACATATTCTGCAGTGAGTTATGGAATCTTCATTTCATCAATGAAAACTTAAAGAAATTAATCAACGTGTCTGGGGAAAGACTGAAAAAGTTAATCAAGAAGATATATAATCACACAAAAGTTGTTGAATCTTGTAATATTGAAGTAGTAAGTTGAAGATCTTTGTTTAGAGTACTTCAGAATACAACACAAATCATTCCTATTTTATTCACAGTTTAACCCAGCTTGTCTTGTCCTAATAGCTTAAAACAGACTGCAATCAAAATTTCTATTTTTTTTTGGGGGGGGGGGGGGGAATCAGTATTAATTTAGATCTGAACTAAGCAAAGAGGAAAGACTTAAATCAATCCAGGGCTCTAATCCTTATGAATATTTCTGGAAAAGGCTGAGCTGTGAAATTTTTTTGCCTCCAATGTTGAAACAGGAAACCTGAAGCTGGCAGTATGGGTGGATGTTTTAGCAAAAATGTGATAAAATGCAGTCACATGACTGTGGTTTTTTGCAAACAGCTGTAAATGGCTGGTTGCTAAGGATCCCAATATGTGGTCACATGACTATGAGGGATGGGGACTGGCTGACGTAACTTCAGAATTGGGTCATAAGTATTGGGGGGGGGGTGTTCGTCGTAACTAGTCAGAATTGGTGGATTACCTGTATATTAGTGTTTATTAGTTTTTAATCTTCCTTTTAAAAAATCTTTAATAAAAATTATATAAAAAAAATGACCATGAAGGTAATTGCCTCACATGACAAATCAAAGGCACGCAAAATGTACATACTCCTTGCCTGATAGGAACAGTTGTGACCCATGGTCACGAAGGGTCAACACCAGTTTGACCACTTTTAATCAAAATGAGGGAAAGAGGAACTTTTTTTACCCTATTTTTGGGCTGGGAGACAATGGAAAAGAATCTGAATTTATTTAAGTTCTTCACTTTTTTTTCTGGCTGAAAAAATTCCTCCCTTCCTTACAGGTCATCCTTGACTTACAACCACATCGGAGCCCAAAATTTCTGTTGCTAAGCAAGACAGTTAAGTTGAATGAGTTGTGCCCCATTTTACGACCTTTTATGCCACCCTTGTTAAGTGAATCACTACAGATGTTAAGTGCATCGTGTGGTTGTTAAGAGAACCTGGCTTCCCCCATTGGCTTTACCTGTCAGAGACCAGCTGGGTGACAAACAGATGGTGATCACATGACCCTGGATGGTGCAACTGTCATAAACCATCATAAGTGTGAAACAGTCATAAGTCAATTTTTTCAGTGCCATTGTAACATCGAATGGTCACTAAATGAATGGTTGTAAGTCAAGGACTACCTATATTTGTTATCTGCAGACCACAGGTTGGGAACCACTGCTTTACTGCAAATGTAAATAAATACGTAAAAAGCCCAAATAAAATGTGCAACTATTAAACTCCAACAGCACACATTTCTATAATAATTAAAACATATCTAATCAAAATCAAGACTTCATTTTTATCTTTATCAGGCAAAAAATCCCAAAGCATCGTCATGTAGAAAGAAAAGCAGTCTAATTGTTATCTTTAATCAAAGCAGTCACTTTTGCCATCTCAGTCAGTTCATGTTGTGTGTGGTTTTTTCCCCTCAAAATAAACTTCAAAAGATGTAAAAGCACAAATAATGCTGTCTGAACTTTGGCACTGATTTCTGAAGTATGAAGTAGTAACTACACCTGTTGTACTGGGATGAGCAAGCTGCAGTTAATGCTCTGTGGGGTTTTTTTTGTTCTTTTTCAGGATAATAGTTCTGTCAGTTTTGCGTTGACAAATATCTCTCAGTTTGTAGATGTCATTCCTTTCCACCTTCAGTCTTTATCAGCGAAAATAGAGAAGATTACATCAGAAGAAAAGTGTGCTGATTTTAAGAACTGCACCGTTATTCAGAGCCAAATAGGTAACATTTTTGAGTTATGGGGAAAGGGGTGAGGAGACAAAGTTTTGGCTATTTTCCCACGTGAGCCTAACCATGGTTCATTGAACAATTTTATCTGCTGTGTCCAGTGTCCCATTCGATTTGTCCCCAGACGAATAAGTGTTAAAATAATGTTTTCCCCCTTGTCCCTCCATCATCCAAGGACAGGCTAATGGTGTGTCATATCTATACGGCTTTGTCCCTAATTGCCATGAAGGGAAATGGGGTAACTAACAGAGAAAAGACACAGAAAATGGCACCACTAAAGGCAGGATAGGGATCTGCAATGTTTTCCACAAAGGATTGTTTATTGTCAGTTCAATAACGGCATAGTGGGGTTGCAGGGAAGAGCACCATGTGACATGCCAGTGGGGAAAGGCCCTTGGTACGTGTTAACCTTCAGAAGATAATGTTCCCACAATGCAATATGGCAGACCGGTGGGGCTGGGTGGGAGAGGGGATGGTTCCAGTGATGTGATTCAAATAATTTAACAACCGGTTCTCTGCCTTAATGACCATTTTAAGTATAAAAAACAATGTACTGAAACTAGAGAGATGAAGCGTCTATTCCTGAAATTACCTCAGAGAAGCACCACCTAGTTTTCGCCTGAGTGACATGATCGAAGGCGCCGTATCTCCATTTGTTTTCCGTTGCTCCTTTCTTGGACATTTGGGGAGGGTTTTTTTTCCCGCCTGGAAGGAAGTTGAACGAAAACCAGATGTGTTCCGGAAAACACAGATTTATCATAACTGGTTCGCCGAACTCAACAAAAAATTAGGTATCGGTTCTGCCGAACCGGTGCGAACCGACTGAATCCCACCACTGGATGATTCCACGCAAGCAGCCAGCAAGCGTGTGCATGTGTGCGCAGCTCCATTTGCGTGAGCAATGTGCATGGGCGCCTGCCACTCCCTTAAATGGAGAGCACGAATGTGCACTTGCCTGCTGCTCGCCAGCCGTTTCCACGGCCCGGTTGCAGCCCCATCATGGCCCACTAGTGGGCCGTGGCCCACAGGTTGGGGACTCCTGGAATATGGTCTACCGTGTCAGCTTGCCCCAACCTGGTACCCTCTGGACTTTAAATCCAACATTGATTGGGGCCAGATGATGTACAACATCTCAAGAATTCATCTCAACATCTCAGTACAGATAGTCCTCGACTTACGATCACAATTGAGCCCAAAATTTATGTTGCTAAGTGAAACATTTGTTAAGTGAATTTTGCCCCATTTTACGACTTTTTTGACACAGTTGTTAAGTGAATCATTACAGTTGCTAGTAACGTTATTAAATGAATCTGGCTTCCCCGTTGCTTGTCAGAAGGTCACAAAGCTGATCACATGACCCCAGGACACTGCAACTGTCATAAATATGAACCAGTCTCCAAGCATACTAATTTTGATCACGTGACCAAGGGGATGCTGCAACAGTCGTTTAGTGTGAAAAACGGTCATAAGTCACTTTTTTCAATGCTGTTGTAACTTTGAATGGTCACTAAATGAACTGTTGTAAATCGAGGACTACCTGTATCCTGTTCCTTAGTGGCTACAGTCACAGCATCCCTGCAGATGACACTCACAAAGTACCATTTTGAAGCACCGTGAAAACTTCATTGTCCTAAAAATAGCTGTGGATTCTCCTGACATGGGTCAGGCCCAAATGCAACAAAGACACATGGGGACTCCTTCAAGTCGTATTCTATATTGTTTCATACCTTAGACAAAACCTTGCCAGACTGAGGATTCTACAATCTGCATCTACAATATACTCTGTGAACTATTAAGGAGGGACTGTCTTCTCTCACACATGATATTTGGGCTAAGCTGCCTCTTAACTCTTCTGGAACGCAGCCTCTCCCTCCTGAGGGAGCCACCTCCTCACTACTTTACATCACATATGATTTTGCAATATTGGAAATGGCAGCTCACAGATGCTACCAAAATTGCCAAAGAGAAGATTGATACCAAACTGGATGGAAGACCTTTCCAATTTGGAGGAGGCCCTAATTATAGTAATATCGCTGACCTGGAATCACTCTGATTTCTACAGGAAGTAGAGACTCTTAATAATTCTCAGCACCTATACTAAAATTCTTATTTCTTTTTGTAAATGATTTGTTTGTTAATCTTATCAAGGAATGTCACCACCACAATCACTCAGCTGGCAAGGAAAAATGTCAGCAAGGAGCAACAACTAGTATCAAAGCTTTAAAATCAGAAAAGCAACGTTAAACCTTCCAGATCTGTTCATAGCTGGATACCATGGAATAAAGAATGCCTAAACTTCATCTGGGATACATTGAAATCCTTTGAGAAAGAAGTCCATAATTTATCTCAAGTTGCCACCACCCAAACTCTTTTAGTAATTGGACATAAAAGAGGGATTTCTCCATGATAATTTAACAATGTAGAAACAGTAAACAGTTACAATTAAATATGCTTCATTACTTCTCTATTCCTTTTTACAAGACCCATTGCAATGTCACATATCTTCAGGCAGGTCAACCAGTGGAACGTGGGGTGCAAAATGTGACTCATAGGGTGATTTATATATGAATAAGATTAAGCTAAAATGGCTGGGTAGTTTGTGGGTCAGCACATCGGGGAAACCCAGCTGTTGTCTTAGCCCCATGTTTCTCAACCTTTGTGACTTTCAGAGGTATGGACTTCAATTCCCAGAATTCCCTTGCTGGCTGGGGAATTCTGGGAACTGAAGTCCACACCTCTGAATGTCGCCAAGGTTGAGAAACACTGCCTTAGCATGCTTTGGGAGTACTACCATCATGTTAAAGCCATAATATGATTGATTGATTCTGGCATGGCAATGTAGCCAATGAGTTTTATGAACAGGTTGAAAATTTAGCATGTGTATGTACCCAGCCATTGTGTCTTTCCTCTGAATATCGTTTACTCTCTGCTCCACCCTTCCCACCCCTTTGTTACCAGCTGGCATTTAATCTGCCCCTATAGGTCAGTCTCTCTCTGTACTACAGAATCTTCTAAGTTACCTATCAACACTTCTGATTGGAAGCTAGAGAAGAAACAGTCATCTCAGCCAATCTCCCACAAAAGAACTTACTGGTGGTTACTTCTTCCAGCTATCTTGGTCTGTCTTATCTTCAGTTTATGGAAAAAATGCCAGGTAAACTCTTAATAAGAAACAATTTCAGGTAAAAATGCAACACAACAGCTACATGTGAAACAGCCTGGGACTCTACCTCTACAGAACAGATATTGTCATGGAAAGATCTGGATGAAGAGATAGAGCACGGGTGTCAAACTCGATCAATGTGATGTATCGTGATGTATCACAATGTTTTTTGCCTTCGTGGAGCCGGGGTGGCCGTAGTCTGTGTGTGACGCATCCAGCCCGCAGGCCGTCAGTTTGACACCCCTAAGATAGAATCAGGTCTATAGATGACATTTAATTGGATGGATTACTGATCCCTCAGAAGATAGAAATAAAATTCACAAATGTTCTTTGAGAGAGTGGAACTATGGACTGCAAGTAACAGAATGAACTTTACTAGAGATACATACAAATTTCCTCACTCAGGAAACACAATTCACATATAGGGGATTGAAGATATCTAGCTTGATAATTGTATTTGTGCAAAAGATCTTGGAATAATAGCTTATTGCAAAGTGAACATGGGTCCATACTGTCATAGAGCAGCAAAGAAGGCAGATTCGGTTTTAGACTGTATCAACAAGTACCATTTCCAAAATAGAGAGCATTGTTCCTTTCTTGCAATGGACCACATACTATCTTTCTACTGCATTAACGTGTCTTGATATTTGCCTGTTTTCCCATCCTTTACAAACATACATACATTTACAGCATTTGCTTCCTCTACGTTTTTACCATATGTGCATAATACATAAATATTAGGGATAACTGTAATTTGAGAAGCCTCCCCCTTTCAGGCATTTCATAACTCTGTTAAAACTACACAATTCAACCATGCTTTAACTAGGATTGACTATATCTTGTGTCCATGTGGAGGAATTCTATTAATTGCACATACAGTATTATTTTGTTTTTATTCTGCATTTTTACTCTGTTAGAGTGTGACCCGTAGCTTGCCAATTGGGGGAGGTTATAAAAACCATGAACTAAACTGGATTGCAGCAGAATATAACTAGAAACCATCATAATCCTCGTGTTTGCTCCATTTTCCCTGGCAAATACAAAACAGTGAAGACAAAGGATGTGTTCTAAGTTATCAGTTTCCTTCTTAGGCGTTTAATTGGATATTTTAAATGGTACATAAATAAGGCTTATCTCTATGGCTGATGTGGTTGAATGGCAAGCTTCTAAGATATCCCTTGCATTTTTAAAAGATACCTCCTCCAAAGCCAGATAAGCAGCAGCAGATAGATAATTAGACAGGAAATAATATTCCAATCAAAGATCAAGGAAGAAGCCACACCCCCATAATATCCATACATAAATGGATATTAGCCCATGAACTAGTGAAGTAGTCCTCCATTTATGTCCACAATTGGGGCCAAACTTTCTATTGCTAAGCAAGGTGGCTCTTAAGTGAGTTGTGCCCAATTTTATTATTTTTTTGTCACAGCTGCAAAGTGAATCATGCAGTCATTAAGTGAATCCGTGATTGACTTTGCTTGTCAGAAGCCAGCTGGGAAGGTTGCAAATGGCAATCAGATGACCCCGGTTGGCCACTGACTGAATTTTAATCATGTGACCATGGAGATGCTGCCATGGTCCTGAGGATCAGTGATAAGTCATTTTTTCCCCTTGCTGTTGTGACTTCAGACACTAAATAAATGGTTGTAAGTCAAGGACTACCTGTATATTTATGAGGCTCCATATCTTGTATAATCGCATTTGACTAAGCAATCTCATGAGCGAATACCCCTCCATAGGAAATTAAATTATGTTTCTCCTCAAAATTAATACATCATAAAAAATACTAGATTAGACATGTTGTGTGCTTTTTCTCTAAGAAAATCAAAAGGTGGTGGGGCTTTTTGTTTAGAAAAGGGGGGGGGGGAATCTAGGCTTAAAAGTCATAGAATCAAGTCAGCTAGAACTCTCCTTGCTGACATTTTATCCGGGTGCAGAGAATATGAGGCCTCTCCTGCCTCTTACTAATGCTGTGGATCCGTGTTTCTCAACCTTAGCAACTTTTAAGATGTGTGAGCTTCAATTCCCAGAATATCTGGGAGGAATTCTGGGAGTTGAAGTCCACACATCTCAAAGTTGCTAGGGTTAAGAGACACTGCTGTAGCTATGTGCCTGACAGATTGTATCTGCCCCACGTTTTCTTCTCCATACATTTTCCCTTTCTTGTCTTTTTATCTTTTCAGTGCTCCTCTTCAAGTGCAATTTAAAAGTACCACCTCCCCGCGGCATGGGATCTAACCTCAACATCACTCAACATCTTAGAGCCTGCTCTATCCCATTCCTAGCCTTTATCTTGAAGGACTAACCTGGCACCATCTGTCAGAGGGGCCACTGCCAAAAAGGACCTCAGTTCTGACTCCCACCCCTCGGTAGATGCTTGCATCTTTCTTTTTTGTAATGTATAGATGGTCCTCAACTTACGACTGCAGTTGGGACCAGAATTTCTGTTGCTAAGGAAGATGGATGTTAAGTGAATTGTGCCTGATTTTACATTCTTTTTTTTTGCCATGGTTGTTAAGCAAATTACTGCAGTTCTTAAGTGAGTCATGCAGTTGTTAAGCAAATCCAGCTTCCCCCATTAACTTGCATGTCAAAAGCCAGCTGGGAAGGTTACCAATGGTGACTGCATGCTGCACCCATCTTAAATACATACTTGTTGCCAAGCACCTAAATCTTGATCTCATGAACATGGGGATGCTGCGATGGACTTAAGTGCAAGAATTGGTTGCAAGATTTTCAGTGCTGTTGTAACTTTGAACAGTTGTTAAATGAATGGTTTTAATTTGTGCTTACGCATATGTGCTGTATGTGCTTATGTAAAAAGGAGAGACAGAGAGATGGTTAATACACAAGTTTTTTTATTTTGTATAAATAAAAGCAAATATTTAGTAACCACATGAATGTTCCACAAAGAGGAACTTTCCGGTGCATTTTTGTTTAATGTGAGCAGCTAACATGTATTGGTCTCTTATCAGAATCAAGCAATAGACAGCCTCTCCTAGAATCATCTGTGGACAGCAAAGTCCAGCCTTTGAGACTTTCACATGTGTGGACTTCTCACCTTCATCAACTTTAACATGTGTGGACTTCAACTCCCAGAATTCCTCAGCTAGCAGGGAATTCTGTGAGTTGCTGTCCATACATCTTAATGTTGCTGAGGTTGAGAAACACACTCTGACATAACATCTTTAGGCAGCTCAGCATTCCCTGACTCATGCTAATATGCACATCTTAAAGGGCACCAGAGCTATTTGCTTTGGACTAGACCAGGGATAGGCAACCTTGGTTCTTTTATGACTCGTTGACTTCAACTCCCAAAATTCCTGAGCCAGCATAAAAGAGCCAAGGTTGCCTACCCCTGGACTAGACAGTTCAAACCAGATAGGAGAAAAGTCAGAATTTGTGTATCATTGTACTGTCACCTAGTGATCACTCAGAATGCGCAGCCCAGATCTGGTAGCCCTGTTCATCTCACTGCTGACAACATTTTATAAAGAAGGCAAAAGGATGGTGAAGGATAACAAAAACAATAATAAATAAATACATTTGCAAATCATGGACACAGGACACTGCAAAACACCATGAATATGGGTTGGTTGCCAAGCACCCAAAAGGAGATCACTTGACTGGAGGGGGGGGCAGCTTTCAGAATTTTGAATCTGAGTATCTTTTTTTTTGATCCATTGGAACTGATCGCTAAGTGACCAGTTGTAAGTGGAGGACTTCCTACAGTTACAAAATGCCTTTTAAATGCAATTCCTAGTTAAGGAAGAAGCACTTGCATCCATCAGAAATGCACTCCTACAAGGTGATTAATATGTGTCATAATGTTGATGTCAACTCTCAGCAACCACATAGATAGATTTTCTTCCTGATGATCAGTCCCTAATTTGGTCCTTCAGACTTTCCAATAGTTCTCCCATCACCACTGTACCCAAGTCCACCCACCTTGCTGCTGGTCGCCCTCTTTCCTTCCATCCTAAAAGTTATCCATGTTGATATTCATCATAATTTCCATGGAAAAGGAAATTTGATTTCAGCCATTCATTATAATTTAAAGAGCCTTTTCCTTTGGGAGAACAACCTCTAATTGAAATTCCCTATAGTGAAAAACTGTCCAATTTTCCATGGCAGAAAGACCACAGATTAAACCTGAGATCTGTCTTTCTTCACCTCAAGACATACTGCTGAAAAAGGCTTTCCTGTTTATTCCTGCCAATTTGGTACAATGACTCATTCATTTTCTGTCCCAAGTCTTCATCCACATAATTAATGTCTGATAACAACTAGAATTTGGATTTCCTCAACCACAATTGATTTGGCTTTGGTTGAAAGTTGTTCTGAATAAATTTTAGGAATGTCTAGAAAACTGAGTGATGGAGTTATCTAATGAGCTCTTTGATAGGAAATCATCTCCTTTCTCAGCTCATTTCCCAGTCTACCTCTGTAATGATATGTATGAATGACCTTGAGAACCACACTCTACATAATGGTCTGATAGACAAATCTGAATCTGAAGGAGGGATTGGGTTGGAGAAAGCATCTCAGATGCTCCCTAGTTTGGGGGAAAATAAAAGTAAGAGTGGGAAGAGGTCCTTTCAAACTTGCAAGATTCTGTTAGTTTCCTCTTATAATAAAAGTAGTGTTAGGAATCGCAGTTAGTGCTTCTTGTGAAGCCAGGCTAAGATTTGCTGAGCAAATAACTGGTTAACTTGCTTATGAAATTGCATGATAAATTGGACCTAATATCTTGCATGAGTCAGAACTCAAGGAAATGAGCAATGGAGATGTTCTCTTAGCCATTTATGAAATGGAAAACATCTCCTTTTGGCAGGAGAATAAAAGTAAGGCAGTGGAATTCTTTCAAATAGCCATTAAAAGGCAATAAATTTGGGGGTCACTTGTATCTGGGCATTCTTTTTCATTCATGTTAAGGCAATACACATTACAACAACCGAAAAGGGAAAAAATTCACTGTCCCCTCATACTTAACCAGGAAACATAATTTTCCTCATCCATTTCATGGCCATCTCTTGCATACTGCATTTTAACAAAGCTAATCTTTATTATGAATTTACGTTCACTGTTTTCTCCACCCAGCTATTGGGTTTATCTTCAGAAACAGGGTTTATGATACTCTCCCATGACAGTAGGGGTTGACTCTGTTAATTCTGCCTTGACCCCACCCTGTCCCATAACAGATTTACACATATAAGAGAATGACCCACCCCACTTTGCATCTTAAGAAGACAGAACTCTTGGAATAATTCTTCCAACAGGAATCCTTTATTAAGAGAAAATGGTTGCAGGCGTTCTAGACAGGACTTGGGGTCCAAGCTCTCCCATTCAAGGTTTTAAGGGGTTTCCCAGTAGCCCCACCCAATCTCCCCCTACTTCCAGCAACAGTCTCAGGCATTACATTTCCCACCCCTTTTCCTTTCTGCCGGCTGGATGGAGACTTCAGAGAAAACTACATGAAAGGTAATAGCCTCCTTTGTTATGATAAGGCCTTTTGGTGCTATCCACATTCAATCCCTTTGAAGTTGTACCGAAGGAAGTGAGGGCCATAAAGCCCCTTTGTTCACCCCCTTCCCTTCCTTGTATGACAGAATCCAGAGAAGGCAGAAATGGGGTTTTCTATAATTGATAACTAGAGATGAAGTATAATTGGATTCTGACATCCGGCCCCCTCAAAAATAAGAGAGATCCACCTAAAAGAAAACAAAACAGGTGTAAAAGTTAGTCAGGCTTGTTAGGATACTCTGTGTGAAACTTCTTTAATAGGTTCGGGACTCTGACATGACGTTTATGGACCCACTCGTTTTGTGAGGCAGGGAGGTGTTTCCAGGCAACTAGGTACTGAGTCGCTCCATGATATCTCCTAGAGTCTAGGATTTCCTTTATTTCGAAGTGTTGTTCGCCCTCTACCATGATTGGAGGTGGTGGTGGGGGGATTTTTGGTCGGAAATCTGACTGATGCTCTCTTTTCAGCAAGCTGCAATGAAAAATTGGGTGTATTTGCCTGAGATTTTTTGGTAATTCTAATTCTACTGTTACTGGGTTTATGATCCTTTTAATTGGAAAAGGCCCTATATATTTTGGTCCAAGTTTTTTACAGGGTTGTAGGGACTTTAGGTATTTTGTAGATAAGTACACCATTTCACCTATAATGAATGGTGTAGGCTCAATCCTTTTTTTATCGGCTTGTGCTTTGTATGCCTGCCTAGCTTCATCTAGTGCTTTTCTAACTATTGGCCAGGTGTTTTGTAGTTTTTCCATCCATTCTTTCAATGATGGGATCGTTGGTTTGTTTGGGGTTAATTCTGGCATGGGGTTGAAACTTTGACCGGTGGCTATTTGAAAAGGAGTGTAACCTGTGCTGGAGTGGACTGCATTATTGTAGGCAACTTCTGCAAAAGGGAGTAGGTCCGCCCACTCGGTCTGCTGGAAACTAAGAAAACATCTTAAATATTGCTTAAGTACGGAGTTCATTTTTTCAGTGGCCCCATTTCCTTGTGGGTGGTGGCTAGATGTCAGTCCCTGAGTGGTTCCTAAGAGGGATAAAAATTCCTTTCAAAATGCAGACGTAAATTGCACCCCCCTGTCAGAGATGATGCGTTGGGGTGCCCCATGTAATCTATAAATGTGCTGGATGAAAAGTTTTGCTAAGGCTTTTGCAGTGGGAATCTTTTGGCAAGGGATAAAGTGCACCTGTTTGGAAAACAAGTCCGTGACCGTCCAGACAACAGTATTCCCATTGCTTTCTGGCAATTCCACTATAAAGTCCCTGGCTATTTCTCTCCAGGGGGCTGAGGGACTTGCCACTGTTTGTAATAGTCCTGGCGATTTCCCTTGCAACCTCTTTGCAGTGGCACATTTTGGACAACTGGCTATATAACTTTCAATGTCCTTTTTCATGGATGGCCACCAAAATTGCCGTTTAATTAAATGTAAAGTTTTTACAAATCCAAAATGCCCTGCTGATTTTGTGTCATGGCAAAGCTGCATGAAAGTGACTCTTTGGGTTGTTGGTATATATAACTTTTCCCCTACCCAAGGCAACCCGTCTCTCATTGTGCACACATTTTTGTTTTTCTGGAACCATTCATCTGTTTCCAAACTTTTTCTGAATTCAATTCCAGTTTGGCTGTCCAGTTGTGGTTTTAATTTGGCTTGGGTTCTTGTGGTTACTGGTGCTGCCAGTTGTGACTCTGCCATTATTGGTTTAGAGTCTGTGGTTCGTGCGCTGTTATATTGGGGCATGCGAGATAGTGCATCTGCCAGGAAGTTCTTTCTCCCTGGTAAATGTTTGAGCTTAAATTGGAACTGGTGAAAATGCTGGGACCAGCGGGCTTGTTTGGGATTGAGTTTCTTGGACGTTTTCAGGGCTTCCAAATTTTTGTGGTCAGTCCACACCTGGAAGGGGATTTTGTTGCCTTCCAGGAACTGTCGCCACATGAGTAATGCCCAACGTATCCCATATGCCTCCTTCTCCCATACGGGCCAGCGCTGTTCTGTTTCTGTGAGTTTCTTGGATGTATATGCACAGGGTTGCAATACTCCATCATCATTTTCTTGTAATAGAACAGCCCCCACTGCCACATCACTTGCATCTGCCTGTATCACGAAGGGCTTGTCCATGTCTGGGTGTCTTAGTACTGGTTCGGCAGAAAAAAGTCTCTTTAGTCTCTCAAACACTGCTTGGCACTCCATTGTCCATGTTAGTGGCTGGCTAGGTTTTACTGAGGATGCTCCCTTCGTTTTTAGTAAGTTAGTGAGGGGCGAGGCTATCTGGGCAAATGAGGGGATGAATTGGCGGTAAAAGTTTGCAAAGCCCAGGAAACTTTGTAGTTGCTTTCTTGTGCAGGGTGGTGCCCAATCTAATACTGCTCTGACCTTCTCTGGGTCCATCTCAATGCCCTGGGGGGATATGCGATAACCTAGGTAGTCTATCCTTTCCTGGTGGAATTCGCATTTTGAGAGTTTGGCATATAGGTGGGCGGCTCGCAGCTTCTTTAAAACCGCTCTGACAAGGTTGACATGTTCCTCTTTTTTTTCGGTGAAGATAAGAATGTCGTCCAAGTAAACAAGGACCCCCTTAAACAGGTGCTCCCTTAGAACGTCATTGATTAATTGCATAAAGACTGCAGGGCCCCCTTGTAATCCAAATGGCAAGACTTTGAATTGATAGCACCCCAAGAACCCTGTAAAAAACTTGGACCAAAATATATAGGGCCTTTTCCAATTAAAAGAATCATAAACCCAGTAACAGTAG
This sequence comes from Crotalus adamanteus, assembly GCA_039797435.1. Taxonomy (NCBI): domain Eukaryota; kingdom Metazoa; phylum Chordata; class Lepidosauria; order Squamata; family Viperidae; genus Crotalus; species Crotalus adamanteus. Next base: position 8,186,430 of record CM077935.1, read on the forward strand.
AATTAGAATTACCAAAAAATCTCAGGCAAATACACCCAATTTTTCATTGCAGCTTGCTGAAAAGAGAGCATCAGTCAGATTTCCGACCAAAAATCCCCCCACCACCACCTCCAATCATGGTAGAGGGCGAACAACACTTCGAAATAAAGGAAATCCTAGACTCTAGGAGATATCATGGAGCGACTCAGTACCTAGTTGCCTGGAAACACCTCCCTGCCTCACAAAACGAGTGGGTCCATAAACGTCATGTCAGAGCCCCGAACCTATTAAAGAAGTTTCACACAGAGTATCCTAACAAGCCTGACTAACTTTTACACCTGTTTTGTTTTCTTTCAGGTGGATCTCTCTTATTTTTGAGGGGGCCGGATGTCAGAATCCAATTATACTTCATCTCTAGTTATCAATTATAGAAAACCCCATTTCTGCCTTCTCTGGATTCTGTCATACAAGGAAGGGAAGGGGGTGAACAAAGGGGCTTTATGGCCCTCACTTCCTTCGGTACAACTTTAAAGGGATTGAATGTGGATAGCACCAAAAGGCCTTATCATAACAAAGGAGGCTATTACCTTTCATGTAGTTTTCTCTGAAGTCTCCATCCAGCTGGCAGAAAGGAAAAGGGGTGGGAAATGTAATGCCTGAGACTGTTGCTGGAAGTAGGGGGGGATTGGGTGGGGCTACTGGGAAACCCCTTAAAACCTTGAATGGGAGAGCTTGGACCCCAAGTCCTGTCTAGAACGCCTGCAACCATTTTCTCTTAATAAAGGATTCCTGTTGGAAGAATTATTCCAAGAGTTCTGTCTTCTTAAGATGCAAAGTGGGGTGGGTCCTTACAGTTTCTTCACATCTTCCACAGAAAAATTGCTTTCTCAGGACAACATCTGCATTTCCTGAGAAGTTTCGTCTTTTGATTAGCTCAAGAGTTTAATAACCTAAATTTCCTGCCTTTGGAAAATGCCAGACATTGACTGACAACCTGAAATTATTCATAATGCCTTTTGTTAGGCAGCTGATTGGGGTGGGCTTAAACCATCTGGTCAGTTTGTAGGCTTAGCTTATGGATTCTTAAACCTTTTGCCATCACAACTTTAATCTTAATGAATACATCTGCAGTAAATATCCAAACACCAAAATGAACACAAATGAACAATGGAAATAGTACAACGAAACTTTGGAAAAAGTATAGTATTTATTTGTAACAATATAACTGAAAGGATCTCCACACCACTCCTTCACTCTGTTTGCACTAAAGGAGGTATACCTTACCTCTACAATATGACAAGCAACTCTTACAAAGTTTTAGGTGTGAGTTTTTCAGTAATTAGGATGCAGTAAAAGTAAGCCGTTAATTTGCAGAAGGGGTGAATTACACTTGTTTTGTGCTTCGGTTTAAACGTAGCCCATGGGATTATATTTTAATGAAACTGTTATAAAACTAGTTCATAACTTAAGCAAAGAGAAGAAACTAGCATTTTCCTCAATGGAAAGATCTCACCCAACATCAGTTTTCCCAAGCTGATGTCTTCAGATGTATTAGAGAACAAAGACCACATTCACCACCATCAAGGCTTTGGGGACATTCCCTTTAGGGAAGACTGCCTTGCAGAGAGATGCCATCTTGGTGTCTAGACTTTGCTGGTGACATGTTTGAAGGAACTACCTTCATGACTGATTATGTGCTGTCAACTCTTACTGACCACATTGATCAATTTTGTCCAGAATAAATCTGTCTCCAGCCTGGTCATTCAGGTCTTGTATGCTTATTGCCAAAATAATTGAATCCATACACCATGTTATCCTCTTCTTCTCCTCATTCCTTCCACCTTTTCCAGCATTATAGCCTTCTCCAGAGAGCTAGATCTTCACATGATGTGACTGAAGTAGGATAATGGTCATTTGTGCCTCCAGTGAGAACTCGGGGTTGAATTGCTTTAAGGCAGGGGTGTCAAACTGCCGGCCTGCGGGCTGGTTTCATCATACTGGAGCCTTGCCCACCCCATTGCTGGCAATGGCAAAATAGTCCCGATACGTCTCGCGATGTCACGTGATGTCGCAAGTTTGACATGTCTGCTTTAAGGATTACACACTGGCTATTGCTCTCCATAATCATCTTTGAAATGTCATGTTTGAGGACAGGAACAAGCCCAGATAAAGCCTGAATTCCCATGCTTTGCAAGTCGGGCTTGTACATAGTTCCCTCTACATCTTCAATAAGAGGTCATCTGAAGCACCAATTTGCTGGTTCCTATCACCACAACATAGTTTTTTCTTAATATAGTGTCAGAATCCAATTATATTTCATTTCTATCTACCTACTCTGATATAAAATCAATTCTTACTCTCTTCTGGATTCTGTCATACTACGAAAGGGGAGGAGGGTAAGCATGGGGTTTTTATGACTCTCACTTCCTCCATTAACTACAAAGTAACCTTTTGTTGATTCTCTTCCAGAGTACTAACCATAACAATGCAGCCAGCCACCTTTCATTCTACTCCCTCTGAATTTTTCCCCTTTGCCAGCAGCGAGGGAAAAGGGGGGGGGGGGAATGCAACGCCTGGGATCTGGGTAAAGAGAGAATGAGTGATCGTGCTGACGGAGCAGACTGATGATATATTTCCTGGACTTAACACCTAGAAATCTGCCAGATTGAATCGCCCAGAAGAACTGTGGGGTGGGGCTGCTTGGGAACACTTTAAAACATTGAATGGTGGTGGTGGTGGGGATCCCTCAGATCCTGTCTAGCATGCCTGCAGTCAATTTCTCTTAATAAAAATTCCTGTTGGAAGAGACGTTCCAAGAGTTCTGTTTTCTTAAGATGTAAATTGAGGTGGGTCCTTACATTAGACAGGATCTGCAAAATTAGTCAACCTGGAAGGGAGAACCTTGCTGGGGGACTTTGCAAAAAATACCATGTCAGACGATGAAGCAGGGAAGGGAGAAAGCCCCCCAGAGAGGGAGACGTTGCCCCGACTGAAAACCTGCCAGATGTCAGGATCTGAAAGGTCAGATTCCTCAGGAGAAGAGGTGGTGGAGACCCATAACCACAAACCTCAGTGGTCAATGGGCAAGTGGAAAAAGAAATCAAGAAAGGTGACCCTGAGACGGGGGGCCAACCAACCAGAATGGAAGCAGGAGATGGAGAAATCCCTGCACGCAAGCGAAGAGGAAGGAAGCTGGGCACAGCACTCGAACTGGATCCTAGAGAAAGCTATCGACTTGATGAAGAGAACCCTCGGTTCCCTAGGAGAGGAGAATTCTGAGCCCCACGGATGCACCAGCTCCTGGAGCCACAACTGGAGAGACACTGAGGGGGAATTGGAACCTGTAGCCCCGGGGATGTCCGCTGATCCAGTAGTCCCCACTCCCCGCCGACCCGCAGATGGCAATCTGGATGGAAGACAATACCACCGACAACGAAGGCACCAATCCATTCAAAGACTCCCGCCACTGGACGCGAGATTCAAGGGGGAGCCGACATGCTTGGGGTTTTTCCTAACCCAAGTCCTCAGCTACATGGAGGAACACAGGCGGCACATCCCTAGCGACAAAGCCCATATCTGGATCGTGCAATCTGCTCTGGATGGGCCGGCCGCAGATTGGGTGGTGAATTTGCACGACTCTGATACCCCAGAGCTCAACAACGTCAACCGTTTCATGTCCTCTCTGAGAAGGCTATTTGAAGACCCCCTGGCTGATCACAAAGCCCGCGAAAGGATCAAAACGATGAGGCAAGGCAGACGCCCGGTAGCTGAATATACGCAAGAATTCCAGGCCATTGCCAGCAAGCTGAACTGGCCGGAAGACATCCTCCTTAGCCATTTCAAAGATGGCCTAAATTACAACCTATATGACACTTGCCTGCCCCGGGGGGACCCACACCAACTCGACAAATGGTACGTCCTGGCAGAGGAAGCAGAGATCGACCTACTGAAGAGGCACCGCCGAGAAAAACAATGTAACCGCTCACCGCCTCAGCCGACGCACGAACCAGCGAAACCATTGGCTATGGCCAAGAAGCCAATGGGCTGTTTCAAATGTGGGAGAGAGGGGCATCAGGCTGTAGAATGCCGCTCAAAAGCCCCCCAGCACAACCCAGACAGATCACTGGCCAGCAAATTTGGGAAGTCCCCAGCTAAGCCAAAAGAATCTGCCATGAGAGTGATAGAGGCTATGGAATCCCCTACCTCTGCCCATTGTGGGGAAAGAACTCCAGCCAACACCGCAGGGCCGGTGCATGCCTCAGACAACAGCTCGGAGGGCGAACCCCTGGTAAGTGGACCCATCGTACCCATCCTCAAGACAGTGACTATATTAATTCCCTCCATGCCCGAAGCTGTCAAGGTGAAAGCCTTAATAGACTCTGGCTGCACCCGCTGCCTCATTAGCCCGATGCTAGTGGGGAATCTGGGCATTCCGTCGAGGAGGCTGAAACAACCAATCTCATTTGGCCAGTTAGATGGGTTCATAGCAGGGGGGGGGCAGCTACCCTAGCCACTTTACCAATCCACCTCTCCCTGGGCAAACACGAGGAGGACATAACGTTTGTAGTGACCCCAGGCATGGAATGCCCGATAATCCTAGGGATGGAATGGTTAAAGAAATGGAACCCCTGGGTAAATTGGAGGATGGCAGAAATCAATTTCCTGAAAGGGGACCCTACGGACTTAAAACCCCAAGGGGATCTACCAAAATTAAGAGCAGAAAAAGTGTCCATGGGAGAAGAAAAGGGGCTACCAGAAATACCAGAGGAATACAAAGATCTTGCTGAAGTTTTCAGCGAGGAGAGGGCAGATGAGCTTCCCCCCACTGACCCACAGACTGTGCCATAGAATTCAAGCACGGGGCAAAACTCCCGAAGCCCAGATTATACTCCATGAGCCCAAAGGAGAAGGAGGAAATGGAAAGATTCATAAAGAAAAACCTAAAATGGGGGTTCATTGAACCAGCCAAGCCTAAAGTGGCCGCTCCGGTCCTCTTTACAGAGAAGTATGGCTCTTTACACTTATGCGTGGATTATAGGCTCCTGAATACAATCAGTGAAACCAACCTATACCCCCTACCCCTCATGAAGGACATGTTATCATACCTCTCAAAAGGAATTTTTTTTACTAAACTAGATCTAAGGGAAGGAGGAGGAGGGATGGATGAGATTGACAGGAAATATGGGAGGGAGGGAAAGAAATACAGGTACTCCTTGACTTAAAACCATTCATTTAGCGACTTCAAAGTTTGAAGTTATCCCAGCCCTGAAAAGGGCGGCTTACAACCAGTTCTCCCACTTAGGACAATTGCAGCATCCCCATGGTCACACAATCAAAAGTCAGATGCTTGCAATCGGTATGTATTTATGATGATTATATCATCCTGGTGTGATGTGATCACCTTTTGTGACCTTCCCAGCTGGCTCCCAACAAGCAAAGTCAATGGGGAAGGCTGTGTTCATTTAACGACCAAGTGACTCACTTAACAACTGCAGTGATTTCATTAACTTAAAATCCAAGGTGACTCACTTAACAAGTGCCTTACTTAGCAGTGGAAATCCTGGTCCCGACTCTGTTTGTGTGTCAAGGACTACCTGCATACAAGTACACTCTATAGCAGTGGTGGCGAACCTATGGCATGGGTGCCAGAGGCGGCACTCAGAGCCCTCTCTGTGGGCACGCACACCGTCACCCCAGTCCTAGGTCTTCAGCTGTTTTTTTTTATTGAAAAGTTTTATAAAAATTACAGTACACACCCCAAAACCCACCCACCCTAAACCCCCCCCTCCCTCCCCCACTTCCCAGAGCTGAGTACAGGGTTACAAATATAATAATCAAACTCTAACTAACATTAACCAACTATATACATAACCAAGTCCATAATGCGCTTTAACTCCCCTTTAACATAGGTATAAACAAATTAAAAATAAACATAATAATATAAACAAGTCGATATTATTAAACAATACAATATCCAAATTGTTAACAATACTAATACTAAAAATAATAATAAAACTAATAAAAATTCTACTATAATAAACTATTAATAATAATAATACTCTAAATTTTACTCATAAACTAGATGGAACTTTTTAGTCCCATATTCATTCTGAATATAATCTATCCATCTTCTCCAGACTGAAATGTATCTTTCTTGTGAATGATCCTTCAAGTAAGCAGAAATTTTTGCCATTTCTGCTAAATTTGACACTTTAAGCGTCCATTCTTCTATAGTAGGCAAATAATCCTTCTTCCAATATTGCCCTACCAATAACCTTGCAGCTGTTATCAAATTCAACATCAAATTAATTTCTTTAACATTACAATCTACAATAACACCCAATAAAAATAATTGTGGAGTAAACTTTATCTTTCTCCTAAAAATCTTTTGAATGTTCCACTAAATCTTAATCCAAAAGGCTTTTATATTTCTACAAGTCCACCAGATATGAAAATACGTAGCATCCAAGCTACCACATCTCCAACATTTGGGCTGTAAATTAGGATACATACAAGACAACTTTTTAGGATCCAGATGCCATCTATAAAACATTTTGTAAAAATTTTCTCTTAAATTTTGGGCCTGGGTAAATTTTACATTTCTAACCCAAATTACCTCCCATATATCCAATGGAATCAGTTCTTGAATATTTTGGGCCCATTTTACCATACAATCTTTAACTAAATCCATTTCCGAATCCAATTCTATTAAAGCATTATAAATTCTCTTTATATGCGCTCGATTTTGATCTTTAATCTGTATTACCAAATTCTCATCCATTAAATTCAGCTGGGTTTTATAAAACCTTTTCGCTTTAGGCCTCCATTGCCGTGTGCAAAAAAAAAAAAAGGTTCAATCAATCAGTCAATTTCAACTTCTCAGGGAAAAAAAAAGATCTTGCAAAGTTGGAATTGATTGATTGAACTTTTTAGTCCCACCCTGTCTGCCGTTACCACCGCAGCCACGCCCACCCAATGGGCCACGCCCACCTGGCACCTCACAATACATAAGTGGGTTTTAGGTTGCAGTTTGGGCACTCGGTCTCTAAAAGGTTTGCCATCACTGCTCTATAGCTACACATATATTCTAATAGCCTAATTTAGAAAGGTGGATTGTTTTCATCACTGTTGGGAGCCTTACATGGATCTGCAAATTCATCATTCTTCCTTCCAACCACACTTAGCCAGATTATTCCAGATTGAGACACACATTGAATATAATAAGGGAAGGAGTAGAGGAAAGGGGAGCTGCTAGAGAGGAGCTGGACCTCAGATGAGATTTCCAAGGATGGCTGGAGACAGGCATTCCAGTTTCACAGGGCTTTGTGGCAGCTCCTTGGGGTCAGGTCCTGACTCAGGTTTAGCAGGTTCCTCTGGTGATGTTTCAAGTCCAGGAGAGGGTTGTTTGAGATCTGGGACTGAGAGGACCTGCATTGGTTTAAGTTGGATTTTTATTGGAGTTGGGTAGACGTGACCATCTGTTTCATGGAAGAACCAGTCATAATTCTGGGGTCTGTCCAGAGAGAGAGCTGAGAAGAAAAGAAGAGAGCTGGAAGTTAAAGGAATATGTGTAGTGTAGTCTATATCAGTTTATCATTCCAAGTCTGGAATGGTTGGGGCATTTGAAAAGTTCAGTACCTGATATGGGTTCTCTCCCAAAATGGCTGTTGGGTGGACTTTCCCATTCATGAAACTGTTGCCATGGGAGGCACGATTATATGAGAATGTTACTTGAGGCCCTTCCTAGATCATCTTCCATCCTACTTATTTACACATTGTTGTCAAATGATCCATCTAGGCCAGGGGTAGGCAACCCAAAACACTCAAAGAGCCACTTGGACACGTTTCCCACTGAAAACAAAACACTGGGAGCCACAAAACCCTTTTGATATCTAAAATGAAGATAACACTGCATATATCCTTTTTTACCTTTAATGTGTGTGTGTGTGTGTGTGTGTATAAAATAAAGGTAAAAAAGGATATATGCAGCGTTATCTTCATTTTAGATGTCAAAAGGGTCTCTCTCTGTCACTTTCCTCTCTCTTTCTCTCTCTCTTTCCTCTCTTTCTTTCCTTTCTCTCTTTCCTCTAATTTTCTCTCTCTCTGTCTCTCTTTCTTTCCTCTTTCCTCTCTCTTTCTCTTTCCTCTCTCTTCTTTCTTTCCTCTTTCCTCTCTCTTTCTCTTCTCTTTCTCTCTTTTCTCAATCTTTTTTCTTTCCTCTTTTTTCTCTTTCCTCTCCCCCTCTTTCTCTTTCTTCTTTCTCTCTTTCCTCTCCCTCTTTCTCTCTCTCCCCCTTTCCTTTCTCTCTTTCCTCTTTCTCTCTCTTTACTCTCTCTTTCTCTCTCTCTCTTTCCCCTTTCTCTCTTTCCTCTCTCTCTTCTCTCTCTTTTCTCTTTCTCTTTCCTCTTTCTCTTTCCTCTAACTTTCTCTCTTTCCTCTTTTCCTCTTCCTCTTTCCTCTTTCTCTTCTCTTTCCTCTCTTTTTCCTCTTTCTCTTTCCTTTCTCTTATTTCTCTTTCTCTCTTTCTTCTAACTTTCTCTCTCTTTCTTCTCTCTCCCTTTTCTCAATCTTTTTTCTCTTTCCTCTTTTTCTCTTTCCTCTCCCCCTCTTTCTTTCTCTCTTTCCTCCCCCTCTTTCTCTCTCTCCCTCTTTCCTCTTTTTCTCTTTCCTCTCCCCCTCTCTCTTTCCTCTCCTCTCTTTCTCTTTCCTCTCTCTCTCTTTCTCTCTCCTCTCTCTCTTTCCTCTCTTTTCTTTCTCTCTCTCTCTTTCCTCTTTCTTTCCTCTAACCTTCTCTCTCTTTCCTCTCTCTTTCTCTTCTCTTTCTCTTTCCTCTCTCTTTCTCTTCTCTTCCTTTCCTCTTTCTATCTTTCCTCTCTCTCTCTCTCTCTCTCTCTCTCCCCCTCTCCCTCCAGGTGAAGAGAGAGAGAGAGCAAAAGGCAGACGGCGCCAAACAGACGAGGAGGAGGAGCAGGACGGGAGGCAGCAGCTCCCAGCCACGCGCCCCCCCCCGCATTCTCAGCTGAACGGGCGGGGAAGGGGAGCAGGACGGGAGGCAGCAGCACCCAGCCGCCCCCCGCCGCATCCTCAGCTAAACGGATGGGGAGGGGAGCAGGACGGGAGGCAGCAGCTCCCAGCTGCCCCCCCGCCGCATCCTCAGCCGAACGGGTGGGGAGGGGGAGCAGGACGGGAGGCAGTGGCTCCAGCGGCAGCCACTGCAGCATGGTCGGGGTCCCTGCCGCCCCCAGCCCGGCTCCTGCCGCATCCTCAGCCACTTTGCTGTTGCAAGAGGAGGGCGCCAAGGCCGGGTGCACCATGGGTGGCCGCGCCGGCAATGGGGAGTGCCACCGCAGGGACGAGGGGGGGTCCCGACCGCCGCCAGCCCTGCTGGCCTCACAGCCCAAGGTCTCCTCCTGCAGCACCGAGGGTGGCGGTGGCGGCGGCTGCCCAAAAGCGGCCGAGGAAGGCATCACCAATGGGGCTGGGCTGTGGAGAGCCCTGTGGCAGTCAGGCAAGCTTCATGCCTGACTGCCACCCCACCCGGCCTGGGGAGACATGTGGTTGGCTCGCCTTCCCGAGAAGTGCTGCCCCCACCCGCCACCGGCCCAGCCATGACTGCCGCCTGGCCCGGCCTGGGGAGACATGTGGCCAGCTTCGCTTCCCAGGATGCGATGCACTCGCTGGCCGCTGCACCAGCCATGACTGCAACCCGGCCCGGGGCGACATGTGGCTGGCTCAGCTGCCCAGGGAGCAGCCCGGGGACAGCCCAGGAAGCGATGCCCTAGCTGAGACTGCCGCCTGGAACAAGTAAGCCGGGAGGGCGCCACCTGCCCTGCGGCCACTTCGCAGCAGTGCTCCCTGGACTCAGAGCCCCCTCCCTCCCCCCTCCACTGACCCTCTGTCTCCGGCTCTGCTGCTGCTCGGCCAACGGGTGTGCCAGCTGGGCATCGGAAGGGCTGCTATCCCCGGGGCTGCGGTTTGTGGAAGGGCTGGCTAGCTCAGCGGAGTCTCAGGCGGGCTGCTCCCAGAGGGGATCTTGGGGCTTCCCCGCATGGCTCCCCAGCCACGTGCGCCTCAGATGGGGCCAGCCCGGGAAAGGGACTACCTGGCCGCCCTTCTCCCAGGGGGTGGGGCACCCAGGCACAGGGCCAATCAGGAGCCCTGTGAGGGGGCAAGTCCACATGAGAGAGAGAGAGAGAGAGAGAGAAAGTGCCTGTATCTCTCTGAAAATGGCGGGGGGAGGCTCTGGAGCCACAAGGGATGGCTCAAAGAGCCGCATGCGGCTCCGGAGCCGTGGGTTGCCGACCCGTACCCTAGTGCTTATAATGTTTGTTTGGCATCATTTGGCACCTACATTAATGTCTTTTTGGTACCTGACAAAGACCTTTTTCAATTTACAAGATGTGGTACAGAAACATTCTTATGAGCTTAGTTTCATTCCTGTGTTTATGACTGGATGTTTTAATTGTACACTAGTCCTCTATGGAGATTCTCAGTCATCCAGGTCATGGTTGTTCCATAGATGCTTTTTCAGGAGGCAACTGGACTTTCTTGTTTTTTCTTTGAAGACGTTTCACTTCTCATCCAAGAAGCTTCTTCAGCTCTGACTGGATGGTGGGGAATGGAAGGATTTATATTCTTTGCAGACAGCTGGTCATTTGCATTCTTTTAGAGAGTCGTTGAGGTGCAGGAGTATGAACAGATTTCCAGAAAACATTGCAGACTAAAGGAACCATTTGCGCTTCAGTTTGAGATGCAGACAACACAGACTCATCCCCAACAGCCAGCGCCTGTCTTCAACAATAAAGGGACACAAGGCAGAAAACATCCTGTAGCCAAGAAGGCTCCACACCCATTTGCACTACTCCGGTGACCCTGAGGACACAGGTAAACCTCCAAATCACCTCAACAACTCTCTAAAAGAATGCAAAGGACCAGCTGTCTGCAAGGAGTATAAATCCTTCCATTCCCCACCATCCAGTCAGAGCTGAAGAAGCTTCTTGGATGAGGAGAAGCGAAAGTTCTTCAAAGAAAAACAAGAAAGTCCAGTTGCCTCCTGAAAAATCACCTTTGGGACTACCATAGCCCCCACTTAACAACAGTAATCATGACCAGAATTTCCACCACTAAGTGATGTCATAAGCGGGATGTCATGTGACTGCATTGCTTGTGACAGCAATCCCAGCACTCCCCTTTACCATTGTTAAGCAAGGATCACGAGTTATTAAACAAGTCCCAGGCAGCTTGCAAGCAGGCTGGCGGGCAGGTAAGCAGCTGCTGCTGGGCAGAAAAGGGTGCACAGGTGGCTGGCAAGCCATGGCATGAGCATGGCAGGGTCAGAGGTGGTTCCTGCCAGGCAAGGAAACATATGAGAGACTTACCACAGTGACCTGCGACCTTCGTTGCTGACTTCCCCATTGACTTTATTTGTGGGAAGCCAACAGGGAAGGTCATAAGTAGTGATCACATGACTGTGGGATGCTGCAAGTGTTGTGAACACGAGTCAGTTGTCAAGTGCCTAGATAAAGGTCACATGGCCTTGATCAACTTGAGGACCAGTCATAAGTACCACTCATTCAGCACTGTCGTAACTTTGAATGGTTGTTGAACAAGTGATCATTAAAAGTCTATGCAGATAATCATCCAGGTTATGGTTGTCCCAAAGGTGCTTTTCCCAAAAAGACAACTGTACTTCCTTGGGTTTTTGTTTGAAAAGATTTTGGTTCTCATTCAAGAAGCTTCTTCAATTCTGAACTTCTTGAATGGGAAGCAAAATGTTTTCAAACAAAAAAACCAAGAAAGTCCAGTTGGTAACACGGTTGTTAAATGAATCTGGCTTCCCCATTGACTTTGCTTGTCAGAAGGTCGCAAAAGGGGAACACATGACACCGGGACGCTACAATGGTCATAAATACTGTGTTTCCCCGAAAATAAGACCTAACCCGAAAATAAGACCTAGCTTGATTTTTACGTTTGCGCCTAATATAAGGCCGACCCTCAAAATAAGCCCTAGTCTTGGGGCGAGGCGCACGGGTAAAAATCAAGCTAGGGCAGGGATGGGGAGGTGCAGCTGCCCCATACACCTTGCACCTGCTTACCTTAGGACCACTGCAGCCAGGCCTCCCACACTCCGATACCTGCACCACTGCCCGAGTTCTTCTGCAGCCACTTGCGGCCACACACCACATGGTGCATCGTGCCAGTGCTGCCACTTGCAGCAGGACGCCGCATGGTTCATCTCACCAATTGCACTGGTGCTGCCTCTCGCGGCAGGAGGCTGCATGGCTCATGTCAATTGCGCCGGTGCTGCCGCTCGCGATGTGCTGCATGGTATGTGGCCACAAGCGATCACAGAAGAACTCAGGCAGCAGTGCAATAGGTGTTGGGGCGTGGGAGGCATGGCTGCGGCGGTCCTAAGGTAAACGGGTAAGACGTTCCCCGAAAATAAGACCCGGTGCCTCTTTTGGAGGCAAAACAAGTATAATTTTTGGGGAAACAAGGTATGAACCAGCTTAATTTTAATCACGTGACCAAGGGATGCTGAAATGGTTGTGTGAAAAACAGTCGTAAGTCCCTTTTGTCGGTGCCGTTGTAACTTTGAATGGTCACTAAATGAACTGTTGTAAGTCGAGGACTACCTGTAATGCTTCAACATGTTAAGGAACCCAGCTGTTGCTCCCCTATGTTGGCTGAAGGTATGATGTGATTGCTTTGGGCATAGTGGTCTTTAGAGCAATCCTATTTTATTAACCTGGGTTTATAGCCAGAGAGTGTGCTGAGTACACATCGTGATGCAAGCTACTGTGGATTATGAGAAGGAAAAGTGATACTGAATTCTTATTTTTAGGCTGGACCATCTTCTAAACCAGAGATCTGCAACTATGGCCATTTTATCTTGCGGACTTCAACTCACAGAATTCCTGAGCCAACCATGCTGACTCAGGAATTCTGGGAGTTGAATTCTAAACGTTCTAAACTTTCAAGCTCTCTCTGTATTATGGATAAGCTAAATCTGGACTATTCAAGAATCCCAGATTCAACTGAACAAAAATGAGATTTCCCCCAAGGAACCTCCTTCCCAATTGCCCTTCACCTTGTGCAGGGGTAGGCAACCCAAAACACTCAAAGAGCGACTTGGACACGTTTCCCACTGAAAACAAAACACTGGGAGCCGCAAAACCCTTTTGATATCTAAAATAAAGATAACACTGCATATATCCTTTTTTACCTTTAATGTGTGTGTGTGTGTGTGTGTTTGTGTGTGTGTGTATATATATATATAAAATAAAGGTTTAAAAAAGGATATATGCAGCGTTATCTTCATTTTAGATGTTGTTAGACACAAAAATAGTCACAAATTGAAATCCACTCTGAGTTACAAATAGAAAGGAAGTTTATTAGACTTCACATCCAAGTCTAAAAAAATAACGGTTTGCAAAGCGTGGTGGATTCAGGAAGGCAATGCAATGTAGTCAAGCACTGAACCACACCCCAAATTCCAAAATCACATATTATTATACATCCTATCGCGACGCCCCATTCCCTCCCCCATGGCCCCATTGGTTTAGGCTTTGGAGGTTACAATCTATCAGAAGCGCCTAAACAGAATACATTATACTAATAAGATCCCTCCCCTACTATCCTATATCAATTCTAGAGGAGAGATGTCTCCCATCTTCTACACCTGTTAGATCCAGTAGGGGTACCAGGCACCAAAAGGTACTTAAAAACAATTCCTAGATGGTGACTCACACTGGGCCCCATGGTAACTCCTGTTCTCCCCCCTTCCTCCACCTGAGGCTTGTATGTTCCCTATATACTCAAAGCATCTACTCAGGCAATTGATTATACAATGATAATTATAAAATATAAAATATGATTACATGAGGATAATACTAAAAGTATATATTTTTATTTTTAAATATTCTCGCTACTTCCAGTTTTTTCCACAATCCACCCTTTTTCTTTTTACCCATTCTTTAAAAATAAAACATTAAATTTTTTCCAAATTTCTTTGTATTTCTAAGGTCTTTTCATATTCTACAAAATTAGTTTCTTCATTGATTTGTGTAAGGTTATACATTTTTCTCCCTAATGATTCCTTCTGATTACTGTGTATTATTCCTTCTACAGTATTCTGAACAATATTCTTAATGAGAGGGATGAGACAGGGTAAAAACATTAATCCCATAATGATTATTATAAGCATGAATAAAGCTTGCTTCCAGTTTCTAAAAATTCCCCCTAAAAATCCCCCTTCATCTAAAAGACCAGTCCAAGTCTGGACTGGAACATGTACAAGTTGTCTCATTTCAGTGGTTAATTGCTTCACCACTGTATCTGTTTCATCTATTTGTAAGCAACAATTAGTTAAATTAAACTTCCCACATACCCCTCCTTCTTTAGCTAATATATAATCTAATGCTAATCTATTTTGATACACAGCCACTCTAAGCTTATCAGTAGTTTTTGCCAAAATATTTAAAGCAGTATCTATTTTTCTTCCAACTAATTCTAATACAGCCTGTAATCTTATTATTCTGTTTAACATATAAATGGGCGTTCTATATCCCCAAGATCCATCTTCGGCCCAAGTAGCAGGCCCATAGACGCACACGATCTTTTCTGGTGTCCACTCCTTTCCTCTCATTGTTTCAACATTACATGGAATATCTATCCCAAATCCATAACTTACTACTTCAGCATGGTTCTTAGTGATTTCCAACTCCATCGTATTAGTTCCGTATATTCTGTTAAATTTGGTAATACCACTACATCCTGGATAACCCCCTCCAGTATAATCACACACACAACTCCACCCTGAACATTTAACAGATCCCCCACAAGATGACCATTGATTGGGGTTCCCATTTGCAAAGTTCAAATTAGTGGGACATATATATTTATGATTTTGTTTATATGCTGAGATCCAACTAGAGTCTCCACACTTTGTGGCGAGAGGAGATAAACTTAATATTGTACAGGCATCAAACCGTATTAAAGCCTTTTCTGTCCCTTTTTCTAATATTTTTGTGGAATTAACATATATTAATCTTCCTTCACCTTCAGGTCTCTGTCTCGCTCCTGTTTTAGCTAGACCTACATATATACTAAAATTGAAATATGTTGGCATTGATGGATCATAACATTGTATCTTCTTGTCTTCTCCCTTACAAACTGAATATTGTGTGTTATTTAATTGACACATAGATTGAAATATACATCCCTTAGGTGCTTGGGTATGATATACCAAGGTTTTAATTACTGTGTTTCCTTTGGTGGCATTCGTAATGCAGGCTTCACATCCTTCTGTTTTTGTTGCTCTCCTATATCGTTCTCTAGAAAGAGAGAGATAGATAACCATGGACAAATATACAACACTAAGGATTTGCATTTTAGTCACTCTCGTTGTTCGTCCTGGACTAGTTATCTTTTAAAGTATATAGTATATTGCTCAAAAGGTTTCAATTTCCAGAATGTTCTTCACATCTGGTACATCTTACACAGTCAATACAATGGAAACAGCAACAACAATCAGCAAGACGGAACACATGGCTCTGAATTCAATCTAAACAGACAGATAACTCGATAGAAATGATTTAAACAAACATTTATTGTCCAGGAATTCTAAGCAGAGACTTACTATGCTGTAGATGTGTCTGGTTTTCCATATTTGTTCATTCCTATAGGTAATTTAATATTGCATTTTCCCCTCTTCTGCTGAGAGTCACATGTTGGCAAAACACATGTGGCTGGATGAACAAAGGCTTCCATCTGGCTTGTGTCCAGGAAGTCTCCCAATGACACTTTTTGACTCCTCCTACTAACCCATCAATATACCCAGCATTTAACCCAATAACTGCCAGATATTCTAACATACTAACACATGCTCCCTAGTTAGAGTTATGTAGGTCTATGCTAAGTCTAGAACACTCCCCGCTTGGAAATTTACATTTCCACTACTAACTAACTGAAATAGCAAAGAACATAGCATTAAGGCATACAATACTCAAAGGTAACTAACTTGTGGCTAAATAGGTAAAAAACTTGGTATGAAACATGCATAACTATAAAGTAATACAAACATGCACGATTATGCTAAAAAGAATAAGCAAGTGTTACATCAAACAATGCATGGGACAACACATAATCTGAGGTTTGATCTTCTGGTTCAGTCTTCATCAACGACGGGATCAAATGGTGGTCAGCCTGGTACAAGTGTCTTTGAGTCACTCCCTGACTCACGTGGCTTCACGATCTGGACCTCAGCTGGGCAAATTAGTTCATCAAGTGGGTGGGCCGAGTGCATAAGTCCCATGGGCCAATAGTTCTGATATGCAGTCTTGTCTCCCAGCGAGACAAGGTCTTCTTCCTATGGAGGAAACTGGAACCAAATCTGGAACAGAAAAACTGGAACTGAAAGTTTCTCAGGAATGAAGGGAACTGGATTCACAGGATACTCAGGAACTGAAGAACCTGGAAAAACATGAACAGCTGGATCTGGAAACACAGGAATAGCTGGGGCTGAAGAATCAGGATCAGGAACAAAAGAATCAGGATCAGGAACATCTGGAAACTCAGGAACAGCCGGAGCTGAAGAATCAGGAACAACAGCTGGAACTGAAGTGTCAGGAACAACAGCTGGAAGTGAAGAATCAGGAACAACATCTTGAGCAGAAAACTCAGGATACTCAAGAACTGAAGGGTCTGAAACCACCGGTGGAGTATTGAAGAGGGCTGATACTGTTGTCGTCAGGGTAGTGAGGACTTCATGTGTGGGTGTGGGTGTCTTCAACGACATGGAGTCCGTGAAAGTCAGTAAGTCCTTGCAGGCTCCTACAAGGCTAATTCTTGGGGTGCTGAGACAAGTGATCAAGATGATCAAAAGTATGCCTAATTTCAGGTGTCTCCGCTTAGACAGGGGTTTGAAGCGGATTGGTTGACATTTACTGGGTGTCTGAGGTTGAAGGTTGGCACTTTGATATGAAGCTAGAAGTGCATAACGTTTTGGTCTCTGTGGCATCTGTCTATTTGGACAGGCCAAGAACTGAAAGCTTTCTGGCCAGATCAATTTTGTTATCTGTGTGGCAAAGTTGGGCCACTTCACTTGGTTAACAAAGTTCTTATTTGTTGGCACATGTTGCCATTGTTCGGGGCTTAAGGATGTTTCAATCCTTTTCTCTCTGTTGCTTACATGGACGTAGAAGTGTCTGCTTTGTTTGCAGATGTAGCTTGACATCACCTTGCTGTCTGCGTAGAAGGTGGTGGACTGTAGTTCAAGACACAACGTCTTCGCTGTCAAGTTGGTGAGCTTTACAGCCAAAGTGGTACCACATAGTTCTAACCTTGGTACTGTGTGGCCTTCTTGCATTGTTAGTCTCGCTTTCCCAAAGAAGACACCGAGACTGCAGCTCTCCCCGCTGTAGACTCTGATGCATCTTATGGTCGCAAACAAGATGACGTAAGTGTGGCTCTCCCCGCTGTAGAGTGAGACGTATCTTAAGGCTGCAGTCACCTTCGTAGACACATCTAAGGAAGTGTACAATTCTTTCTTCTGCACTGTAGTGGGTGAGCTGGAGACGTATGTACGCTGCACTTGCATGGTTTGGAGACATCTTGGGAGTACACTCCATGACTCCCAGTCTTGGAGACATTGTTTGTCTTGTTTGTCCTTTATGGACAAGGCTAAGTTGTTGTAATTGTTGCCTGTCTGGAACACTGTTGCTTCCAAAACAGGTTTGGTTGTCACAAGCGTGCAGTGTTCTAGGTGTGGTTTTAGGTGAGATGCTGTTCCATTACTGGGAATGGAGATTTTTTTTTTTTATTGAAAATTTTTAAAAGTTTTTACAAATAAGGAAAAAAATATATATAAAACAAAAAACAACCCTACCCAACCACCTCAACCCTCCCAGTCCATCCCCCCCCACCTTCCCAGAGCTGAATATAGGCTTGATTAAAATTTCTAAAAATCTTAAAAAAAATTAAAAAAATATAAACCATTAATAAATCTAAATACATTACCTAAGCTTATAAGATAATTAACAATAATATATATGTAAAAACAAAACAAAACATAGATATTAAAAAAGAGAAAAAAAATTACTTAAAAAGAGAGAGAATAAAAGAGAAAAGAAAGAAGAAAAGATATATATATATAAAAAAGAAGTAAAATAAGATGAGATAAAAATAAAAAATATAAGGAAAGAGAAGAAAAAAAAATACAATCTATAAAATATTAAAATTTGTATATAGGTTATTGAAAAACTAAGTAATATTTTTTTATATCCAACTTATGTTGTATAAAATCTATCCATTTTTCCCATACCGCAAAAAACTTCTCTTGCAATTGATCCTTTAAAAAAGCCGAAATCTTTGCCATTTCCGCCAAATAAGAAACTTTAAAAAACCATTCTTGCAAGGTAGGCAAAGATTCCTTCTTCCAGTATTGCCCTACTAACAACCTTGCGGCTGTGATTAAATTTAACATCAGTATAACCTCCTTAACATCACAATCAGTAACAATACCCAACAAAAACAATTGTGGGGTAAATTTTACCCTCCTTCTAAAAATTCTTTGAATATTCCACCATATCTTAATCCAAAAAGCTTTTATATTTTTACACGACCACCAAATATGATAATAAGTAGCATCCAAACAACCACATCTCCAACATTTAGGCTGTAAGTCAGGATACATACGAGACATTTTTTGTGGATCAAGGTGCCATCTATAAAACATTTTGTAAAAATTCTCCCTTAAGTTCTGGTCTTGTGTAAATTTAACATTCCTCACCCAGATGGTTTCCCAAGTGTCTAGTAGAACTGGTTCACCAAAATTTTGTGCCCATTTAATCATACATTCTTTAATTAGTTCTGGTTCTGAATCCAGTTCTACTAGCACCCCATAGATTCTCTTAATATGAGTTCGTCTTTGGTCTTTTACTTGTTTAAAAAGATTTTCATCTTCTCTAAGCAAACCCATATTACGATCTATCTTCCATCTATCCACTATTTGTCTATACTGAAACCATGAATATGTAATATTTTCATGTGCTAAATCTTCCAAAGATTTTAAGTGCCAATTTTTACCATCCCATCTGAGTAATTGTGCATAAGAAACACTATCCATCTTAACTCCTCTCCTTATCCCCTCTATCGCATGCCAAGGTATAGCCCATAATGGTATTTTAAAATCACTTTTATAATATTTCCTCCAAACCCGAAGTAAAGAAATCCTTATAATATGAGATTTAAAAACCCGGTCAACTTTTTTATTAAAAATTAAATAGGCATGCCATCCAAAAAGTAAATCCCAACCCTCCAAGTGGAGTACTTCTACATTTGTTAAATTAACCCAGTCACTAAGTAATGTTAAAGCCACAGCATCATAATACAATTTCAAATTCGGTACCTTGAGTCCACCTCTCTCACGAATATCTTGCATAATTTTAAGCTTTACTCTTGGTTTTTTCCCTGCCCAAATAAATTTATTGATACCTTTCTGCCATTCATTTAAGTTAACCTCATTCTTTAGGATAGGTATCATTTGAAATAAAAAGAGAAACTTTGGCAGGACATTCATTTTAATCACCGCAATTCTTCCCATAAGGGATAATTGCAACTTCTCCCAATTTTTCAAGTCTCTTTGTACCCTGACCCACAACCTTTCATAATTATTTTTATACAACTTTGCGTTAGAAACAGATAAAGTGACCCCCAAATATTTTATCTTATCAACAACTTCAAAATCTGTCAAGTTAACCAAAGTCTGCTTATCCAAATTAGTCATATTTTTGGGTAATATTTTAGTCTTATTATTATTAATTTTAAATCCCGAAACCCGTCCATATTGGTAAATCAATTGCAACAACTCTACTACAGAATAGGTAGGTTGAGACAAGGTAACCACCAAGTCATCTGCAAAAGCTCTTAGTTTATATTCTTTTTTATTAACTTCTATTCCTTTTATTTCCTGGGATTCTCGAACTTTAATCAGCAGAATTTCCAAAGTTAAAACAAACAGTAGTGGTGACAATGGACATCCCTGTCTTGTCCCTTTTTCTATTGTGAAAACCTCTGACAAGCCCCCCGTTAACTATAAGTTGTGCCGTTTGTTTTTGATATATAGCACCAAGAGCTTGTAAAATTTTTTCTCCAAAATTCATATCCTCAATTAATCTTAACATAAACTGCCAATTCAATTGGTCAAAGGCTTTTTCAGCGTCTAAAAATATCAGTCCTGCGGAAACTTGGTTATTCTTATCTAAGTATTCTAGTAAGTTAATAATTTGTCTAACGTTATTCTTCATATACCTGCCAGTTATAAAACCCGTTTGGTCCTTAGGTATAAGCTGGTGGAAAACCCTCATAAGCCTATTAGCTAAGATTTTTGCAAAAATCTTATAATCTACATTTAAAAGAGATATAGGTCTATAATTCTTTGGTAAAGTAAGATCTTGATCTTCTTTTGGAATTAAAGATATGAAAGCTCTGCCCCATGACGGAGGAATCTCTAAACCCTGTAATATATTATTAAAAAGCTCACATAAAGGTTGAATCATCTCTTCTAACAAAGTTTTGTAATAAATAGATGTCAAGCCATCCGTACCTGGTGCTTTACCTAATTTTAATTCCTTAATCACTGTCACAATTTCCTCAGTAGTAATTAAACCATTAATTTCTTGTTTCTGATCTTCTGTTAATTTGGGAAAGTTGGCTTCACTTAAATAATTATTTATATCTAAAATTTGTACATTAGTACTCTTATATAGTTTTTGATAATAATCTAAAAAAGATTTCTTGATCAACTCCTTCTGGTACACCAATTTACCTTTATAATTTATTTTATCTATAATTCTCTGTCTCTGTTTCTTTCTCAATTGATAAGCCAACCATCTCCCTGGTTTCTTGGCATTACAAAATGTATTTTGTTTCATATACAATAAGTTAGTTGCGGTTTGATCAGCCATCAACATATTAAATTGTGTTTTGAGCAATTTTATAGAGGGAATGGAGATTTTTGAGATGCTCACCTGGGTTGGGGTTTGCGATTGATCAACACAAACCATGCCTCCTATGGCCCATCCGAGTTCCGTCTTAATGGCTACTGGGGTTCCTGGTGGACCTTTGATTCTTTCATCAGAGCCAATGGACTCTGGGGCATCTCTTCCCACCATGAGTAGGATTTCAGCTTCAGGATCTAGAGGAGGGATTAAATCGGCTATGTGTGCTAAGTGAGGTATTTTTCTTGCTGCCTCTGGCATTGAGATTTCGCTGCGAACATCTGGTAAGGTCTCCCATTCTAATACTGATGGTAACCAGAAATTTGAACTTCCATCTATCGCTTCTATGCGTAGACCAGTGATTTTCCTCCCTGCCGTGCGCATTGGTACTGTGCACGTATTTATTGCAAAATGCTTCAGTTCACTTGGGAGGTCAAAGAGGTCAAAAAAAGTGGGCTTAGCTATAGTAACTCTGCTGTGTGGGTCTAGTGTGGCGTACATCTTTACGGCCCTTTCAGGTTGCCCGTCGGGGTAGACTTTTGCAAGACAGACGGGCGAGCATGAAGGAGGGCATGGTGAGTCGCAGCATATATCTGTGTAGTATGTCCTGTACTGTTGTGGGTGCTCTTCGGAGTCAGCTTGAGTTTCCATCGTTGAAGTCGCTTGTTGTGTCCATTCAGAGGGCTTCTTAGTTTCTAGATGCAAGGCTGCTGGGTGCTTGTTACTATCACACAGGTGGCATTTCACCCTGACTGCGCAATCTTTTGCTATGTGATCTGTAGACTCACAGCACTTGTAGCATATCCTGTGTTCCTGGAGTAGGGACTTTCGCTTGTCCATCGTCTTCCTTCCAAATTCTCTGCATTCGTTTAGAGAGTGTGAAGACTTATGGAGTGGACAAGACATGCCCTTTTTAGCTGGACTAGGATTCGACAGATCACTTCTCGATGTTCGTTTGTCTGGAGACTTCTTTGGGCGAGGTGTGATCTCTGTTTTGAACACTGAAACAGTGGTTCTGTCCTTTGTGGCTTGGGAGGAACTTTGGTTAGGGCTGAAGTTGTCTTTTGTTGGCTCGAAGTTGCTGGCATTACGACGTAGTTTTGCTTGGTTGGTCACAAATTCAGCGAGGACAGCGAAGGCGGGTGGTGCGTTAGGGTCTTGGTTCCTGTGAGTTTCTGATATTTTGGCCCATTCGTCCCTTGACTGCTATGGTAGTTTTCTAACTATAATCCTTTGCTTCTCGAACTGATTGAGGCAGGTGAGTTTCGGCATGTTGGGTTGCTCGCGAACTGAATGTAGCATCGAGAGCGTGTCTGCGAATTCCAACATCTGGGTGTGATCATTGATATTGATGTTAGGGAAGGTGTAAATGCAATCCAAGAGCAACTTTTCTGTCAGTTCATGCCAGCCGTACTGCTCGTTGAGCCTTTCCCAAGCTTTGAGAAGGGCGGTAGCTGGATCGCCTAGGTGGGCTAGTTGAGTGTTCTCTACTAATCGTGCGGAAGCTGGTCCCAGCCATGTTTTCATGTGTCCGAGCGCTTCGCTCGATGTTATAGCTTCATCTTGGATAGCAGCCTGGAACGTGAGCTTCCACAATACGTAGTCCTTCCCCGGTTTATCGGAGAATTTGTGTACGCCCTTGGATGCCAGAACTAGTTTGTTTCTGTAAAGTCTCATAGGGGCGTACATAGGGGGATGGTACATCGCCTCCAGGAGCAGGGGCGTGTGTCATGTTTGGCTGGTAACTTCCTTCGGTGTATTGTTGGCTGAGGGAATTTTGCCGTGTCACATGCAAGGGACCTTGTTGGCTTGGTCTGAACTCCTCTGCTCTGGCGTTGAGCTGAGGGAACCCAGGCTCCTGCTTGCTTACATGTTGGGGGGTCTGTCTTTCTGGTAGAGCGTATCTCGTTCCCTGGTAGGTTGGGATGGCTGGTGTTCGAGACTCACCTCTGTGGTCAGGTCTGGTGGTGGTTCCTTGGAACGCTGCCTCCTGTTGGCGTAGCAGGGATTCTAGTGTGGCTCGAGCTCTTTCAATCTCGTCCTCAAGCGGTGGATGGTTCTACTGTAGGGTCGTTGGCGCCACAGGTGGATCCATCTGATTGCCATTAGTGGTATGGTTCGGCGGGTTCCGTGGGGCAACGATGGTGAAAGGATCTTGTGGCACTCCCGGCTGTGTGGCCGTTGCCGTTGCTGGTGGACCCATCCTGTTGTCATCAAGGGTGTGGTTCTGTGGGTTCGATGGGGCAGCAACGGCGGGAAGATCTCGTGACCTAGGTGTTGTGACATCAACTCTGTGGCTGACCGGCGCATCTGGTCATTGAGATTCCTCTGTTTATCTACTTGGTCTTGCGGGCCTCGTGGCTGGCTGTGGCGCTCTTGCCTGCACATTCTGGAATGCGCTTTGGTTGTCCATGTAGGCCTGTACACGGCTGTGATGCTCTTCATTTTCCAGTTGTTGCCTGTTTGGCAAGAAAGTGGTGTGCTGGAGTATTTTCTGAAGGCCTTTTGCTCTTGCCACTTTGTCTGCCACATCTTGCTGGCTACATATGAACTCAAGCTCATCTTGAGTGGTCTTCCTTTTGGCTTTCCTTATATCTGCTTTGGCTTCCACGTCAGCCTCTGCTTCAGCTTCTCTTTCGGCTGCTTCCGCTTTTCTTTTGGCTGCTTCCGTGTCTGCATCAGCCTTTCTTTTCGCTGCTTCCGCGTCTGCATCAGCCTTTCTTTTGGCTGCTTCCGCTTCTGCATCAGCCTTTCTTTTGGCTGCTTCCGCTTCTCTTTTGGTTGCATCACCTTTCCTTTTTGCTGCTTCAGCCTTTCTTCTGGCCTTCAGTCGAGCTTCTTCTATTTCCATTGCTTCCAGTTCCTTCTTCTACAGCTGCTCCTCTTGTGCCATGTGGAAGACTACTTCAGCGGCGTTAGCATCTATGATCATTTGCTCTTCATGTGAAATTCTGGATGCTCGGCTATGACGGGAGGATGCTTTTGAAAGGCGGGAGGCGCCTGTGACGCGATTGTTGGGACACGCCGGAGTATGCTTTGGACATATGGTGCAAGGATGAAACCCTTTCAGACACATGAGATGGATCTGCGTGTGACCGTTGATATGGTGCATATGAACAACAGGAAACTTCGGACTCGGCTCTTTCAGCTGGTCTGCCTCTCTGGTGAGACTCAGACTGTGAGCAACCATGTGTGCTTTCTAGAAGCTTCTTATGTTCCTCGTTTAGTAGATTGAGGCTATGCATCTTGCTATCGACTCTTGAGTCTTTTAATTGTTCCTGAATATCCTTTAGTTGCCGTTCAGAGTCCATCCATTGCACATAGGCATCTTCCTTATCTCCTTCTACTGCGTGTGCACGTTCTGGGGAGAGTTCCTCCTTCTGTTCATGGTAGAGTTTGTATAATCTCTCCCAGCCGCTTTCATGGCACTTGTAGATGGTGTCCCATTTCTCCATCAGATGTGAGTGCATGGCTTCTGTGGGCTTTCTTTGTTGTCTCAGATCATAATGACTCTGAGAGGTCTTTGGCTTCACTGAGGCTTGAGCTACAGCCTCTGTGTACAGGTTGGCTGTGTGTAGCGTCTCTCCTTGACTGGTTGGTTGGGGTGTCTCAACTAGGCTGGCTTGTTGAACCCCTTCATCTAAATCACTACGACACTCTGTCATGGCTAAGACAGCTTCAGAACACTTCCTAGCTATTTTGAAGCAAATTGGGTGAACTTTTCTTTTTGGCCACTAGGGGTCGCTTGTTGCGGGTCAACTACCAGGGTGTTCTCCCTTCGAGGTTCACTCCTTGTCCACTAGAGGGCCTTCTCTGGGCACAGTTAAAGACTTACGTGTAGTTCCTCCTTTAACCACTAGGAGGCGTCTGAGGAAAGGGCGGCCAAATTCTTCTTATTACCACGTTACTGCTAGTGGGCCACTGAAAGAATGTAGAGGTACAAACTCCCACCTGGCGAGTTGCAGGCTGGGACTCTGGGTCATCAGCTGTGATAATAGGCGAGGGCAATTGGCTCTTGCTTTCTTTCTCTCAAGCTGGAACAACTTGGTCTTCAGCTTGAGTGAGTGAGTGGGTGCTTTGGCGAAGTTCACTCTCTGTGCCCTCTAGGGGTGTTGGTAGCTTGGGATAAATTTAAGTAGCTTGCACTTTAACTAACAGATTCACTCTGTGAAGTTAGTGCTGTGGGCAATGAAGTTCCTTTTCTCCCCCTAAGAAATGCTCTTGGCTAGGCTTGCTGTGAGCCTGTAACTGTCAGTTGTAGTAACTCAGCTTTAAGTTGACCACCAGGGAGTGCTCCTGCAATGCTATTGGAGTTGGATCTGCTTCTGTAACCATAACATTGGCTGAAATTTCAAGCATTCCTAAGGGAGGAGGGAGCTTAGCCTTTTCTCCAGTGCTGTGATAGCTGACAAAATTAAACTAATCACTTCCTTTGGCAAATTAGTTGTTCAGAGAATTCAAAAGACACGTTTTTGGCAGCGAGCTGATTGAGCAAAGACACCTTTCTGTTGGGTCTAGCTACATAGGCAGTAATCTCTGTGATCACTTAGAAGCAAGCGAACACTCCTCTCATCAATGCTGGGTCACTATGGCAACAAATGGTTTATTGTGTGCCATCTGGGGCCCGAGGGAGGAAATGGCTTTGCAAGGGCAATTAGCTCTCCTTGGCTGTTTAATTTAACGGCAAAGAAAGAAGGGGAAATAAGGCCCAAAGCTTCTTTCGGTGTTAGAAATCAGAGTTTACATGCAAGAACAAGAACATGGATTTTCTCTTTCCACCTAGCGAGGTAAGCATCACAATGTCTCCTTGTAGACAGATCCAAAGGCAATTTAAAAACAACACAAGGCACTTTATAACTTTACTTTACTTTGAAGCGTTGGCTAGCAAGCATGATTTGACTGGTAATGAATCCTTGCCAGCAGGTAAACTTTGTCATGCAGTGGCTGCTTGTGAAGCTGACAGCGAATTAGCAAAACAATGCATCTGACTCACACCTTCTTTGAAGCGCTGACTGCCTTTACAAACACACTGACTTCGCTTTGCAGGCTTTAATGGGAGACAGATCTCAGAGATTACTGTTGCAGGCAATTGAAGGAAATTAGCCCCGTCAAATTACTACTTGCAAGAAAATATCTGCTTTACTTCCTTCAAACCGTTGCAGGAGCTCAGAGGAGGAATAATCTTTATTAAATTACTGTTCTGCCCAGACGGAACACGTGGCTCTGAATTCAATCTAAACAGACAGATAACTCGATAGAAATGATTTAAACAAACATTTATTGTCCAGGAATTCTAAGCAGAGACTTACTATGCTGTAGATGCATCTGGTTTTCCATATTTGTTCATTCCTATAGGTAATTTAATATTGAATTTTCCCCTCTTCTGCTGAGAGTCACATGTTGGCAAAACACATGTGGCTGGATGAACAAAGGCTTCCATCTGGCTTGTGTCCAGGAAGTCTCCCAATGACACTTTTTGACTCCTCCTACTAACCCATCAACATACCCAGCATTTAACCCAATAACTGCCAGATATTCTAACATACTAACACATGCTCCCTAGTTAGAGTTACGTAGGTCTATGCTAAGTCCAGAACAATAACCATGGACAAATATACAACACTAAGCATTTGCATTTTAGTCACTCTCGTTGTTCGTCCTGGACTAGTTATCTTGTAAAGTATATAGTATATTCCTCAAAAGGTTTCAGTTTCCAGAATGTTCTTCACATCTGGTACATCTTACACAGCCAATACAATGGAAACAGCAACAACAATCAGCATGGCATGGGATTTTGGGCACAAGACAAAGGAAAACAGCAAACCCTAATTCCACCCAGTCATATAGATCTGGTTTGGACATTCGATTACTGTCGCTTGAGAGTGATCTTTAAAGGTTCTGGATTTGGAACACAGGTCCACTGTTCTTTTGGTTCAGCTACTGGTCCCTTCACTCATATGTAGTGGGTCCACCCTTTTTCTTTCATCCAGACTGCGGTTTCAGAGGTCAGCAACACTGGAATGGTCCTTCCCACTTAGGTTGCAGTTTTTCCTCCTTCCACGTTCGGATCAGGATCCATTGTCCCACCTCAAACTTGTAGACAGGAAATTTCAAAGGGGGCGTTTGGATCAGCAAGCCTTGTTTACTGAGATAAGACAAAGCAGAAAACAGCCCCAGTATCTAATTCTTTATAAACATGTCATTAGTTTTCATATTGTGGAATTTCCTACTTGAGATAATTTAAAATCAACTTGAATGCATTGAAATAGCCTCACCATTAGATGTTATAGAGCATTTTATGTATTTGTCTACATATCATATAACCAACCACATATTAACCATAGAAAAGTATCAATTATCTCTCCCCTAGCCATTCCTTTTGTCCGTATTTACAAACACATTGCTTAGTAAAGAGCCAACAAAGGAGCGCTCACCAAACCCTGCTTGAGTTTGTTTGCATACAAATCTTTATTCAAAACAACATAGCTCATTTATAATCCCAAAATTTTTCTCAACTCCTTCATTTTAAACAAGGGTTGAATTACCATTCCTTCACATCTCCTAGATATTATGTTTTTATCAGTGTGTCCTGCACACAGACATAAAAACATAAAAATAAAACAACAGTATAGGTGTATTCAAGTTCTTCTCATATTTCATTACTATAAGAATGGGTATTAAATTTCACATCCACCCCACCTTCCTCCCAAAGCAGAATTCCAAGCGGAGGAAAAAAAAAGTTAAAACGAGCAGCCCCCCCTTTTCTTTCTGTCTCTCACTCTTAAAGCAACACAGCCAGCTGAAAATGAAAGGGGGGGAATAGCTTTCTCTCCTTCACATGCATTTGCCATAAATTCTCTCACACATTCTCCATGGAACTCTTCTCATGCAAACACTTGCTAAAACAATAAAATCTGCAGTTTAGATGGGGGAGAAACTCACTCACTCACACACACACACACACACACACACAGAGAGAGAGAGGATCAGCATATCCACACATTCACTTCCATTCAAACTGCTTGTATAAACACTTTCACATAGAGATACTTCATTTCATACTTTCTCTTGACAAATCAATAACTATTTTTATAATTTCAAGGAGCTGTTCAAAAGCCAATGAGCTCCTTTCCTTCCCCTAGTAAAAACTATCCTCTTCTTCCCACACTGAGTAAACTTGCTGTTCTCTCTCTCGTTTAGGGCAATCTTTTTTTTAAAAGTGGCCCTTCATTCCACATCCAAAGCACGTTCTCTCCCTATTCTGGTATCCACCCCGAAATCCTCCAAATCCCCTTCCTCTACTCCCATTAACATACTGGTTCCTTTCATCCCTCCTATATCTTGTCTCAAAGGGACTCTTCTTATCCCCAAACTCTCTTATAGGAGGTTTTTCCTGCTTCATCACTTGCTGTACTGTTCCTACCATCATCTTACTTTCTGCCTTACTTTCTCTGTACCCCTCTGAACATACACTTTCTGAGCCTCTGGCTGTTGTTGGGGCCAGGTTCCAATTCCTCCCACCAAACAAAGCAACACAAATTCACCACATCTTCTTTAGTCAAATTTAATCTATCAATTATCTTATTATAAGGCGACTTACCCCAATTACTTAGTAAGAGTCCTAAAGGACTCCCTGTATCTATGCTCAACTTAGGATTCTTCCTAGTTTTCTTCACACATTTCCTTCTGGGAACACTCCGAGAATTGCCCATACTGGTTTACCGTACTGTTATCTTATCCTTACCAATCTAATGAGACCAACTTTCGCTTCACCAAGCTCCTGCTTCTCCCTTTTTCTCCACCAATCCTCTCATGAGGGTATGGCAAAAAGGGTCAGCTCCCACACCGTCTTGCTACCCCCTGTGGTACTTGGGACTTCTAATGCACTCCTCTCACAGATCTCAGATTCAAACAGTCCTACCCAGTCCTCCCCCACCGCCTAGGTGGTTTTCATCTGGCCACCCCAGATATTACTCACCTAGGTCTGTGCATGAAATTACCCGGTTTTTCCTGAGGCCGGCAATCTCTATTCCTGGTTCCCTCACCCTTCGTTTCTATTTGCAACTTCTGTTTAGGTTCGTAGGGCTCTAAGGTTCGCTCAGCACTCACCACTCCTGGAGTTCGAAGCTGGACTGTCGAACTCGACAGGGCATGCCTTCTACATCGTCCTCCAAGTTAGGGAGTCCCAAACGAAATCCCATTGAGTCCCGGGTTTCGGCACCAAAATTGTTAGACACAAAAATAGTCACAAATTGAAATCCACTCTGAGTTACAAATAGAAAGGAAGTTTATTAGACTTCACATCCAAGTCTAAAAAAATAACGGTTTGCAAAGCATGGTGGGTTCAAGAAGGCAATGCAATGTAGCCAAGCACTGAACCACACCCCAAATTCCAAAATCACATATTATTATACATCATACCGCGACGCCCCATTCCCTCCCCCATGGCCCCATTGGTTTAGGCTTTAGAGGTTACAATCTATCAGAAGCGCCTAAACCAGTGGTTCTCAACCTTTTTA
Organism: Crotalus adamanteus; assembly: GCA_039797435.1. Taxonomy (NCBI): domain Eukaryota; kingdom Metazoa; phylum Chordata; class Lepidosauria; order Squamata; family Viperidae; genus Crotalus; species Crotalus adamanteus. Next base: position 8,215,927 of record CM077935.1, read on the forward strand.
ATGCGGCGACCCCCAACCGGTCGTAAGTCAAGGACTACTCAACCAGTCGTAAGTCGAGGACTACTCAACTGGTGCAGAATGTGACTTTTGGCGGGCTCAGCAGGGCAGAGACAGCCTGGACAATTCCTATTGGCTTTTGAAAGCCAATAGAATTAGACACTATTCAAGAGAGTCTATTCTATTGGCTTTCAAAAGCCAATAGAATAAAAGGGAGTAGCACAGCTAAGGAAAAGGGGAAAAAAATGGTGGACTGCGTTGTTTGGCGACCCCCGTGAAATGGTCGTTCCACCCCAAATGGGGTCCCGACCCACAGGTTGAGAACCACTGGCCTAAACAGAATACATTATACTAATAAGATCCCTCCCCTACTATCCTATATCAATTCTAGAGGAGAGATGTCTCCCATCTTCTACACCTGTTAGATCCAGTAGGGGTACCAGGCACCAAAAGGTACTTAAAAACAATTCCTAGATGGTGACTCACACTGGGCCCCACAGTAACTCCTGTTCTCCCCCCTTCCTCCACCTGAGGCTTGTATGTTCCCTATATACTCAAAGCATCTACTCAAGCAATTGATTATACAATGATAATTATAAAATATAAAATATGATTACATGAGGATAATACTAAAAGTATATATTTTTATTTTTAAATATTCTCGCTACTTCCAGTTTTTTCCACAATGTCAAAAGGGTCTCTCTCTGTCACTTTCCTCTCTCTTTCTCTCTCTTTCCTCTCTTTCTTTCCTTTCTCTCTTTCCTCTAATTTTCTCTCTCTCTATGTCTCTCTTTCTTTCCTCTTTCCTCTCTCTTTCTCTTTCCTCTCTCTTCTTTTCCTCTTTCCTCTCTCTTTCTCTTCTCTTTCTCTCTTTTCTCAATCTTTTTTCTTTCCTCTTTTTTCTCTTTCCTCTCCCCCTCTTTCTCTTTCTTCTTTCTCTCTTTCCTCTCCCTCTTTCTCTCTCTCCCTCTTTCCTTTCTCTTTCCTCTTTCTCTCTCTTTACTCTCTCTCTCTCTCTCTTTCCCCTTTCTCTCTTTCCTCTCTCTCTTCTCTCTCTTTTCTATTTCTCTTTCCTCTTTCTCTTTCCTCTAAGTTTCTCTCTTTCCTCTTTCTCTTCTCTTTCCAATTTTCCTCTTTCTCTTTCCTCTTTCTCTTCTCTTTCCTCTCTTTTTCCTCTTTCTCTTTCCTCTTTCTCTTTCCTTTCTCTTATTTCTCTTTCTCTCTTTCTTCTAACTTTCTCTCTCTTTCCTCTCTTTCCCTTTTCTCAATCTTTTTTCTCTTTCCTCTTTTTCTCTTTCCTCTCCCCCTCTTTCTTTCTCTCTTTCCTCCCCCTCTTTCAATCTCTCCCTCTTTCCTCTTTTTCTCTTTCCTCTCCCCCTCTCTCTTTCCTCTCTCTTCTCTCTTTCTCTTTCCTCTCTCTCTCTCTCTTTCTCTCTCCTCTTTCTCTTTCCTCTCTCTTTCTTTCTTTCTCTCTCTTTCCTCTTTTTCTTTCCTCTTTCTCTCTTTCCTCTCTCTTTCTCTCTCTTTCCTCTCTTTCTCTTTCCTCTTTCTTTTCTCTAACCTTCTATCTCTTTCCTCTCTCTTTCTCTTCTCTTTCTCTTTCCTCTCTCTTTCTCTTCTCTTCCGTTCCTCTTTCTCTCTTTCCTCTCTCTCTCTTTCTCTCTCTCTCCCTCTCCCTGCAGGTGAAGAGAGAGAGAGCAAAAGGCAGACGGCGTCAAACAGATGGGGAGGAGGAGCAGGACGGGAGGCAGCAGCTCCCAGCCGCGCCCCCCGCCGCATCCTCAGCTAAACGGACGGGGAGCAGGACGGGAGGCAGCAGCTCCCAGCCACACCCCCACCGCATCCTCAGCTAAACGGACGGGGAGGGGAGCAGGACGGGAGGCCGCAGCTTTCAGCCACCCCCCCCCCCGCTGCATCCTCAGCTAAACAGACGGGGAGGGGAGCAGGATGGGAGGCAGCAGCTTCCAGCCGCCGCCGCCCCCCCGCCGCATCCTCAGCTAAACAGACGGGGAGGGGAGCAGGACAGGAGGCAGCAGCTCCCAGCCACCACCACCCCCGCCGCATCCTCAGCTAAATGGACGGGGAGGGAAGCAGGACGGGAGGCAGCAGCTCCCAGCCACGCCCCCCACCGCATCCTCAGCTAAACGGATGGGGAGGGGAGCAGGACGGGAGGCAGCAGCTCCCAGCCACCCCCCACCGCATCCTCAGCTAAACGGACGGGGAGGGGAGCAGGATGGGAGGCCGCAGCTTTCAGCCACCCCCCCCCCCTGCATCCTCAGCTAAACGGACGGGGAGGGAAGCAGGACGGGAGGCAGCAGCTCCCAGCCACCACCACCCCCGCCACATCCTCAGCTAAACGGACGGGGAGGGAAGCAGGATGGGAGGCAGCAGCTCCCAGCCACCCCCCCACCGCATCCTCAGCTAAACGGACGGGGAGGGGAGGAGGACGGGAGGCAGCAGCTCCCAGCCACCACCACCCGCTGCATCCTCAGCTAAACGGACGGGGAGGGAAGCAGGACGGGAGGCAGCAGCTCCCAGCCGCCCCCCCCCACCGCATCCTCAGCTGAACGGGGAGGGAGGGGGAGCAGGACGGGAGGCAGTGGCTCTGGCGGTGGCCACTGCAGCATGGTTGGGGTCCTCACCGCCCCCAGCCCTCAGCCACTTTGCCGTTGCAAGATGAGGGCGCCAAGGCCAGGTGCACCATGGGCGGCCGCGCTGGCAATGGGGAGTGCTGCTGCGGGGACGAGGGGGGGTCCTGATCGCCGCCAGCCCTGCTGGCCTCACAGCCCAAGGTCTCCTCCTGGAGCACCGAGGGCGGCGGTGGCGGCGGCTGCCCGAAAGCGGCCGAGGAAGGCATCACCAATGGGGCCGGGCGGTGGAGAGCCCTGTGGCAGCCAGGCGAGCTTCATGCGTGACTGCCACCCCGCCTGGCCTGGGGAGACATGTGGCCGGCTCGGCTTCCTGGTGAGCGCTGCCCCCGCTGGCCGCTGGCCCAGCCATGACTGCTGCCCAGCCCAGTCTGGGGAGACACGTGGCCTGCTCGCCTTTCCAGGGAGCGCTGCCCCCACTGGCTGCTGGCCCAGCCATGACTGCCGCCCGGCCCGGCCTGGGGAGTCATGTGGCCGGCTTGGCTTCCTGGGGTGCAATGCCCTCACTGGCCGCCGCACCAGCCATGACTGCTGCCCGGCCCGGGGCAACATGTGGCTGGCTCAGCTGCCCAGGGAGCGGCCCGGGAACGGCCCAGGAAGTGATGCCCCAACTGAGACTGCCACCTGGAACAAGTAAGCCGGGAGGGCGCCACCTGCCCTGCGGCTGCTTCGCAGCAGTGCTCCCTGGACTCAGAGCCCCCTCCCTCCCCCCTCCACTGACCCTCTGTCTCCGGCTCTGCTGCTGCTTGGCCAACAGTCATGCCAGCTGGGCATCAGAGGGGCTGCTCTCCCTGGGGCCGCAGTTTGTGGAAGGGCTGGCTCACTCAGCGGAGGCTCGGGCGGGCCGCTCCCAGAGGGGATCTTGGGGCTTCCCCTCATGGCTCCCCAGCCACGTGTGCCTCAGATGGGGCCAGCCCGGGAAAGGGACTTCCTGGCTGCCCTTCTCCCAGGGGGTGGGGCACCCGGGCGCAGGGCCAATCAGGAGCCCTGCGAGGGGGCAAGTCCACATGAGAGAGAGGAGAGAGAGAGAGCGAGAGAGAGAGAGCCTCTCTCTTTCCTTGTCTCTCTCTGAAAATGGCGGGGGGAGGCTCCGGAGCCGCAGGGGATGGCTCAAAGAGCCGCATGCGGCTCCAGAGCCACGGGTTGCCGACCCGTGACCTTGTGGTTTCAGCAGTGCCATTGCCACGCCCCGAGGTACAGGCTGATTTTTTCCAGAATCTTCCATGTTTAGCCTGGAAAGATTGAAACGAGCCCTCTCCTCTTCTTGAAACATCTCAGTCATTTTCAGCACCATATCCGCATGCCTAGCTGCAGCCTCCCACTCATAATTTCTTATAGGATCATCCATGTTTTGTTCAGAAAACCCAAAAGGACTATCCCTTTCTTCCTGGATCAATTCAGTATTCTCAGTCTGGGCGGTGGAGACCGAGGGTTGAGTCTGTTTCTGCTGAGGCAGGGATGAATTGAGTACAGATATGGTGACCGGACTGGGGTGCAGGAGAGATTTGGGGTCTTGTGTGGATTCAGAGGACATTGGCAGCGTAGATGACAATGTGGTGGGGAGAGATGAAGAAGAGGAGTAAAGGGATGTGCTTGATTGAACATCAGGCTCTGCATAACTCAGACTTATAAGTAACAGTGGGCCAAGAGCAATCCAAGGTAGATTCATTTTCAGACATACACCTCAGGAAATTTCTATGAAGAAAAATAAAAATACTTACAAATACAATATCAGTCACACATTACATCTTCTAAAAGTTCTTGATTGAACACACAAATCCTGTGCTTACCCTTTTTCACACTTTTTCACGCTGGTGTGGTTTGCCACACAATGGAAAGCTATAGCTTGTTTCACTCAGCAATAATTACACAATTTCAGTCACCTATGTCATTTGAATGTCATCAGGCAGCAACTTGAGGCATAAATACACTTCTCTGTAGTATCTCAGATGAATTCTTTTAAATGGCTAGTCCACACATTCAGTCTGCAAGCTGTTTTTCCTGGATTTCTGATTCTAAGTCTGCAAATGTTATCCCTAGACAAGCAACATCCATACAGAAATAACTGATATCAGCAATTGGACAGTGTTGAGCTTCAGGGTTTAGTGACTATGGTCTATATCAGTGATGGCAAACCTTTTAGATGCCGAGTGCCCAAAAAAACTCCACCGCCCGCTCTGCCCCCGCCTGCCTGCAGGGCCACTCACCGCCTACATGGCCTGCTGTAACAGATCGGCCAGGCGGCCCTGCAGCGCCATGGTGGCCACGCCCTCCACCCGTGCCCCGCAGCATCATCTGCGCGTGATGGGGCGCAAGGGCGAAATCTTGTCCCTGCTGTCTGGCTGCCATGTGCTTGGCTGTGCTGCTCTGCGTGGGCCACACCCAGGGGCGACTGTCCTCCAGGGGGGCTGCTGGTGAGGAAGGGGCTGCGGGGGGAGGCGGGGCTGGGAAGATGGCACGTGTGCCCACAGAGAGGGCTCTGAGTGCCGCCTCTGGCACATGTGCCATAGGTTCGCCACCACTGGTCTATATACTTCTGAAGATGCCAGCCACAATTGCCAGCAAAACAGCAGGAAATCTGTTGTCTAGAGCAGGGGTAGACAACCTTGGCTTTTTTATGACTTGTGGACTTCAATACACAGAATTCCTGAACCAGCCATGCTGACTCAGGAATTCTGGGGGTTGAAGTCCACAAGTCATAAAAGAGCCAAGGTTGCCTACCCCTGGTCTAGAGTCTACTAGATGAGGGCTACCATGGTCTATGCAGATTCTCAGCCATCCAGGTCATGATTGTCCCAAAGGTGCTTTTTCAGAAGGCACCTGGACTTTCTTGTTTTTCTTTGAAGATGTTTTGCTTCTCATCCAAGAAGCTTCTTCAGCTCTGACTGGATGGTAGGAAATGGAAGGATTTATATTCCTTGCAAACAGCTGGTAATGGCTATCACTGAAGCTCAACACTGCCCAACAGATACTGGCTGTGAAAACCTATACAATATTAGCAATATTCATAGAATATCAAGTACAGAGAAATGTTGGTTCACCTTTTTTACATTAAGCAGTGTGAATTTTAAACAACCTACATTATCTTTCTCAACCTCTTGTGTAGAGATAGAGGTCATGTAGAGTTCATGTGCAGCACACTGCCTTGGCTCAAATACATGATCTCACCTAGTTCACATGATCTCACCTAGTTCACACCAACAGGATGTTGCAGAAAACTGCTCCTGGCTGGTAAATTCTTAAGGATTGACAAAGAGTATCCACCAATAAAAGTGCTGTTGCTATGCTGTTGCTATGTTATCTTTTGCTGCTTGGAATAACTGTATAAGAGCAATAAACACTGCGAAAGGCAGTCAGACACCTTTGCACCCTGCAATGACTGGTCTATGATTCCGTCAGCTGGCACCCCAGATGGGACCCCCCATGGGTAGCAACAGCCAACATACTTACCAGCATCTGGAACAGACCCCTAGGTGCACCTTCGTCCTCTGGGACCCCTCAGTGGTAAGTATGGGTTGCAATCTATCTCAACACCAGCAGAAACATGTACAGGAACTTCGATTCCTGTTACACAAGTCAGGCGTGACAGCGCCTGAGGCAGACATAAGGAAGCTGGTTGAGGAGGTAGGGAAACATTGCCCCTGGTATCCAGAGCACGGGACACTCCGTTTACGAGATTGAGTAAAGATAGGGCATACTTTACATCTTGAACCCTGGGCTCCAGTACAGATATTACATCGATGATATCAATGCCGTCAAGCAGTGGAAAAATTTGGCTCTGATGCTTCGGCAGGGCAACAATTGACTACAAGCCCCCCGCCTGATTATGATCAAGTAAAACTTGTTCCCCCGAAAGCATCTCCAATTGGATCTTCAGCTCCTTCTGAAGAGGCTAATTCTTTTGCCTCCTTACGGCCATCGTACACCCCCATAAGAAAAATATTAGAGGAACAATTAGAAAAAAAGGGGGGGGGGATATAGAAGAAATTACTGATATGCTTTCTGTTTGTCCAGTACATGCCACAGGACAAGTAAATCAGAATGGAGCTCAAATAGTGGAATATCGCCCTTTGTCATATGCAATTTTAACCGAACCTAGAAAAGGAATTAGAGATATGGGGTTGGGAAGTACGTATGTGCAGGGAATGCTGGAAGCCACTATGAGAAATCATATCTTAGTGCCTGAAGATTGGAAAACTACCTTTCGCATGTTGCTTACTCCAGCGCAATATGTAGTTTGGGACAGCGAGTTTAAACATCAATGTGTTGTGCGTGCTCTTAACTTGGGGGGGGGGGTCTTTATCCCTGATCAATTGTATGGTTCTGGTCCCTTTGCCCCAGTTGATGCCCAGGTTGTTCTACTGGCTGCCACTTTACAGGTTTCTTTGGAATGCGCTTATCGAGCCTTCAGAAAAGTGCCTGTTTCTGGCAAGCCTTCTCTAATATCAGGCAGAAGGCTACTGAGCCGTATCCTGATTTTATTAATAGACTACAGGATGCCTTACGGAGACAAATAGACAATCCTGAAGCTCAGCAGGAATTGTTGATGAGGCTGGCAAAAGACAACACCACTTCTGAATGTCGAAGGGCAATTATCGGTCTGGGGAAAGATCCTGAATTGGCAGATATGATTAGAGCATGTCAAGATATAGGAACAGCCTCTTATCAAACCAATTTATTGGCGGCTGCTTTATCACAAGGCAGCAAGCCTCAAGGAAAGTGTTACAACTGTGGCAAACCCGGTCATTTTAAAAGGGAATGTAGAAATCCGGGGCGGGGGGTGTATGTCTGCAGCATCTTGCTCCTCTTTCCATCGCTCCTCTTTCCATCCGGGATTGAAGCCAAAAAACAAAATGCCCAAAGTGTCAGAAGGGTTATCATTGGGCAAGTGAATGTCAGTCGGGAAACTGCCAACCAGGCCGGTCTCTTGCCCCAGTCCAAACAGAGATAACAGACCAACAATAAAAAATACTCCTGCAGCTACAAAAGGTAGTGCCAGTATTGATTTGATACTGCAGGAGGAAGTGAAATTTAAATTTCCTGGGAAGGTTCAAGTAGTTCCATCTCAATTATCAGGCCCCCTACCACAAAATTATGTAGGGCTTGTCCTTCTGCAGTCAAGCATGGGTAAAAAAGGCATTTTTGTTTTCCTCGGGGTGATAGATTCGGACTACTCCAGAATTATTTATGTTCAATTGTGGACCAACTTGCCTCAAATTTTGCCCATTTACACTAGCCCTGCTCAGCTCTTGTATTTGCCTTATTTTGTCCTGGCAGGGGGAGAGTTAAAGGAGAGAGGGGAAGGAGGCTTCGGTTCTACTAATCCGCCCACTTCCGTTATAGCTGCCATCACTACCCCGATCACATTTCAATGGCCCTGTCAGATCATTGAGCTGCAGGGTAAGCCATTTGAGGGAATTTTGGACACTGGAGTGGATGTTTCAGTGATCTCTGCCAAGCAGTGGCCTGCCACCTGGCCAACTGAGCCCTGTCCAAGTGTGTGGGGTGTGGGGGGTCATCAAAGTGCACGTCAAAGTGCACAGTTTCTTTCAGCCCATTTGCCTAATTCAGATTTGGTTATTCAGGTCCGCCCCTTTATATTAGATATTCATGTCAGCCTTTGGGGACGTGACCTGCTCAGTAAATTGGGTGCCACCCTCACTTTGGAAGACTGAGATTACTGCCCTCCCATTGACTTGGCTGGTTAAAGAGCCGGTGTGGATTGATCAATGGCCCATGTCACACGAAAAATTGACGGCTCTCCACCAACTGATTAATGATCAGCTGCTTGCTGGTCATGTTGTGCCTTCCACTAGTCCATGGAATACCCCTGTTTTTGTCATAAAAAAGAAAAGTGGCAGGTGGCACGTCTTGCACGACCTTAGGGCCATTAATGCCTGTATTCAACCTATGGGCCCTTTGCAGTGCAGAACGCCTAAACCTAATTTGATTCCTCAAGATCATGAAGTAATGGTAATTGACTTAAAGGATTGTTTTTTCTCTATTCCTCTATGCCCCCTGATCAGGAAAAGTTTGCATTTACTGTGCCTGCAGTGAATCATTCAGAACCTAATAAACGTTATCACTGGACAGTTTTACCACAGGGAATGCTGAACAGTCCCACACTATGTCAGCTTTATGTCGCTGCAGCATTAGCCCCTTTTCGCAAACGTCATCCATTGGCTTTGGTATATCATTATATGGATGATATTTTAATTGGAGCACCAAAGATACAACCTAATTGGCTTTCCGAAATACAAAATGATTTAGGTATCTATGGATTGCAGGTTGCCCCGGAAAAAATACAGCTGCACTCTCCCTATCTTTATTTAGGGCATAAAATGTTGCAATCTTATTCTGCTCCAGCTTTTCCTCGCTTGAGCTTACCCAAAGTTATTTCGTTGGTCAATTTGCAGCAATTGCTGGGCACCCTCAATTGGGTTCGCCAATATTTTTCTTTACCTACACATTTGCTTAGTCCATTATTTGACTTATTGACCAAAGGAAAACAACCTGGAGATCTCATTATAGTTCCACCTGCAGCACTTGCCACAGTTGAACAAATTAATGACATCTTGAGTACTCAATTTGTGGACCGAATTCCACATAAAAATGGTCAGTTAACCCTTTTGATATTTCCTACTAGTAAGCTACCTACAGGAGTATTAGCTGTGTTAGAAGCGCAAAAAGTATATTGTATTGAATGGCTTTATTTACCCCATACCCCATCCCAAAATGTTTTGCCATTTATCCAGGCTGTTGCTGAAATAATAACCTTAGGACGCACTTGAGCTTGCCATCGAAATGGGACTGATTTTATTAATATTGTTCTTCCTATCCCAAAATCTGATTTTCAATTTTATTTTCAGAATAACTTACTGTAACTCTTCAGTGCTCTTTAACTGATTATATAGGCTGTATTTCATATCATTTGCCTAAAGATCCTCGGCTTGCTTGTTTAATGACTTCTTCCTTTCCTGTCCGCCCACTGCTTTCTCCTTCTCCATTGTCGCAAGCTCCTACTGTTTTTTCCGATGGAGGGCAAACGAGAGGAGCGATTGCTTACAAGGATCCTAATGATGATACCTGGAAAGTGTCCTACACTGCAGTGCAACCCTCACTGCAATGCTCAGAATTATCTGCTGCTATTCTAGCTTTCCACACCTTTTCTCAACAGCCTTTTAATTTAATCTCTGATTCTCGTTATGTGTGTCAACTTATTTTTAATCTTCCAGGTGCTTATATCACGCCCAGGATTGACCCCAATCTCATGGCTTTGTTTTTAACTTTACAGCAGCTGCTACAAGATCGGAAGCATTTATACTTTGTTTCTCATATACGCAGTCACTCATCCCTTCCTGGCCCTCTTTCTGAAGGCAATAGTCATGCTGATGCTGCTGTTCATGTTTTCCCCACTCTATTTTCAGACCCTTTTTTCAGTCACTCTTGTTTTCATCAAAATGCTAGGGGGCTGGCACAACCTTATCATATTCCACTCAACCAAGCCAAGCAGATTGTTTCATCCTGTCCCCAATGTTCTGGGGCATCTCCTTCGGGGGACATGGGAGTTAATCCCCATGGGTTTACCGCTAATCAACTATGGCAAATGGATGTTACCCATGTTCCCTCTTTGGCTCCCTGGAAATATATTTATTTATCTATTGATACTTACTCAGGAGCAATTTGGGCCATGTCTCAAAGAGGGGAAACAGCTCAACATGTTATTTCTCATCTTTTTTCGGCCATTACAGCCTTGGGTAAGCCCTCTTCTTTAAAAACTGATAATGGGCCAGCCTATTCTTCAGTGGCCTTTTTGCAATTTTGTACAACCTGGAATATTGTTCTTACTCATAGTCTCCCCTATAATTCCACGGGTCAAGCCATCGTGGAACATGCTAATCGGTCCTTTAAGGACTGCCTCCACAAACAAATAAAAAAGGAGGGCTCTCGGGTACCCAATTTATCATGGGTAACACAACAGGTTAAAAAAGTATTATTTACATTAAACCAATTGAATGTTTCCATTCAAAATTCCACTGCTTATCAGAGACACTTTCAACAGAAAACAAGCTTGCCTCCCCCTCTGGTATATTATTGGGCTTTACCAGACAAAGCATGGCTGGGACCGGTCTCTCTGATCACTTGGGGACAAGGCTATGCTGCTGTGCTTACTCCTACAGGACCTTTGTGGATTCCAGTGCATTGCATTTGCCCAGCCAAGGATGTCATGGCACCAGTCCCTGGATCCGGTCCCAGAAATGGCAAGGGTGACTCTACAGATGGCACAGCAACCAATCCAATCCCATCAGGCCAGTTGGCCAGTAACGTGGGGAGATGTGAAGAACTTGACCGCCAAAGCGCAGGCAGTGCTGCAGCAGCAGCAAGTAGAGCAAACCCCCGAGAATTTGTGCACTGCCATTTTTGCGGTTTTAACTGCAAATTCCTTAGCCATCATTTGTTTGTGTTTGATTGTTAACAGCTGCCCTTTGGCAACAGCAGCTGTCATCCCACCCAAACAATCGTTCGAGCAACGAATGAAGCAAAATCTATGGGTGCAGCTGGCTAACATCACACAAAATGATGTCTTTTGCTTATCTGAAGCGTATGACATGGAAAATTTGCTTTCTACATGTTTAGTCCCTGTTTGTACCCCTTCTGCAGTAATTCAAAACTTCACTGGCTTAAGCAGATTTTTATTAAATGAGAACTTTAACTATGGGGCTATATGTAGTTGGGGGGTCACTGCTTATTATCCACCCTCTGCACACCCCAGTGGTAGCAATCCCTGTAAATATAACATGTGCAAAAATAGTTAATTGTACTTCTTCTAGTAAAAAACCGCACTGTCATAGCATTAGCTCACCTGTTTTAAACTGCACAGCTTTTGAAGAGACTTCCTTTAATTTTGGCCATGTTTGGCTACCACAAGGATGGTTTTTTACATGTGGTCAAGAAACTTTTAATTATATTCCTGCTAATATTAGTGAAGTGCAGTGTTGCCTCAGCTGGCTGATTCCTGTTTTGCTTTCCAAACAACAATTTCACTCGAACCGTTCTCGGCGTGGTGTCACGCTAGATAGCACTTGTGACTCTGAGACAGCATTATTTAATAAAGCGGAATATGTAGCGCTGGCTGTGTCTCCAGTGGTTGTGCTAGGACTTGCTGTTCGTGCTCACCTCAACATTAACGCTGTTGCGTGTAATTTAGCAAAAACAATTAATGCTACTTCTTCAGCTATCTCCGCAATCAACCATGAACTGCAAGATTTGAGAAATGCTATTTTGCAAAATCGTGCTGCTATTGATTATTTGCTTCTGCACCAGCATTTGGGTTGTGAAAGTTTTGAAGGAATGTGTTGTTTTAATATTTCAGATAGGTCACGAACCATCCAGCACCAGCTCAATATTTTACACAATTTGGCCTCTGATTTGAAAATTGATACTTTAGGATCTTGGTGGGAAGGCCTTTGGGCTTGGTTGCCCACAGGATTATTGGGAAATGTCCTACGTTATTTAGTCATTATTTGTGCTATTTTGATTGGTGGGTGCCGCTTTGTTCAGTGTATTCCTTCCTTTTGCAACATATGTATCATAGCTTTTCGGCCCCAACCTTCTCCCACATTGCCTCAGGGTCACGTTTATGCCCTATATAAACAACTGCAAGGATGTTCCTCTCCTGATTATGATTCTTTTACTAACCCTTCTTACGACGATGTCTCGTCTAACAAAAAAAAGAGTGAGATGTAGAGATAGAGGTCATGTAGAGTTTGTGTGCAGCACACTGCCTCAGCTCAAATACATGATCTCGCCTACATGATCTCACCAAGTTCACATGATCTCACCTGGTTCACACCAACAGGATGTTGCAGAAAACTGCCCCTGGCTGGTGCCTCTGGCTGGTAAATTCTTAAGGATTGACAAGGAGTATCCACCAATAAAATTGCTGTTGCTATGCTGTTGCTATGTTATCTTTTGCTGCTTGGAATAACTGTATAAGAGCAATAAACACTGCAAAAGGCAGTCAGACACCTTTGCACCCTGCAATGACTGGTCTCTGATTCCGTCACTCTTGCCTTCTAGAAATGTTGGATTTTGATTCCCAGACTTCTAGACCAAGAATAGATGACTTTTTTAAAGCAACAATTGATTTTGGATCCTTCTAGGGTATGCCATTCAATACTTTCCCTCCCCATTCCATGTTCCATTGATTTTTGTTCAAAGTGAAGTGGTATTTCTTGGCCAGTGAGCATGCTTAGTCTTCACTGAGCTTAAATTACTTTATGTTGCTACAAAAATACGTTTCTCCCAACCCTAGTGATATTTGTATGGCTACATAAGAATCCACACATTACTTGTGATTAGAATTTTGATTGGATGTAGGATTAAGCCAGTTGTTCTCTAAGGGGATTGTAATTATCTTTTTCTGTGATTGTGAGAAGAGATTTACAAATAATTTTTGCACTAGGAATTGAAAGATTCTCCAAGAATCATCAGTCAAGCCGAAATAGTTGTACTGAAGATAAGCTTTATATCACTAACAATGGTTGGGTGATGCTATATCGATACTATAAATAGCTAGAATGAAATTGACCATCATTTCAATTTACAAGTGGCTGTCCTGATCAATGGCCAAAAATTACACGAAGTGAATAATTCTCCATCACTTCCACTAAATAGATGTGGCAATGAAGATATAAGTGTAAGAAAAAAAACTTACAATATTTTGGGGGATTAGATTCAATAAAAAAAATACAAGGGGGCTGAATTGGGTTTCTAAGGGTCTGACGTTTTCTCCTGCCACCCAAAAAATCTGATATGAGAAGTGTGAATATTGGAGTCTTAACCAATCTTCTACCTGTATACTTGTACATATATCATTATGAGTTGCCATGTATTTTCAAAGATGACCTGATCTCAGTAACAAAACCTTAAAGTCTCTCAAAGAATTTGCATTCAAAACAAGCTGGCTAGCTGAATGCTGCATTACAGAATATCAGAGTTGGAAGGGATTTTAGTTTTCTGGTCCAAATCCCTGTTCAAGTAGAAGAACCTATATACCATTCCAGGCAAATGGCTGTCCAATCTCTTCTTTAAAACCTCCCATGATGGTGTATCCACAGCTTCTGGTGGTAAGCTGTTCCACTGGTTAATTGTTCTCACTGTCCAGAAAATCCTCCTTAGTTCTAGGTTGGCTCTCTCCTTGATTAGTTTCCATCTGTTACTTCTTATCCTGGCCACAGATGCTTTGGAGAATGTTGGCCCCCTCCTCTCTGTGGCAGCCCCTCAAATCTTAGAAGACCACTATCATGTCACCCCTAGTCTTTTCTTCATTAGACTAGACATAACCAGTTTCTGCAGCTGTTCATCATATACTTTAGCCTCCAGCCCCGTAATCATCTTTGTTGCTCTTCTCTGTACCCTTTCTAGAGTTTCAACATCTTTTTAACTCAAACGCCACTACCAGCAACACCTGGAAAATCCCTCTGGTTATGAAACCTTGCCTTTCACAAGAACTTCTGACAAGAGGTTATAACCCAGTCCTAGATACAAAAACAGGGCCCCAACTCCCCTGAGTAACAACAGTGACCTCAGAATGGTTTATTGTTTACACAGCTTTCATCACCCGTTTCCTCCTGGCCATCATCATGAACAAACTTTTCTATTTCTAAATGACTTTCAAAATCTAGATTTTTAGGGGATGCTATTGGAGAAGGTGAGTGTTAGTACAAAAAGCAAAGTGTTCTTTATGACTTTGTCTATTTGTGTATTGGAATGGCATACATTTTAATTTTCTCTCTTTGTAGTCCACAGTTTCCCTGTGAGAACTGCTAGATTTCTCATCTATTAACCTTCAATTACCTTCTGCAGCTCTACAGAAGCAAAATCCTGTATCCACTCACCTCAGAATAAATCCCACTGAATTAAAATTACTTCTGAGTAGATCAGCATCACATTATGTGAATCAGTGTCTCCCTTTTGATGGATTTCATTTTTTCAAACTATAAAACTGTAGCTTATAGGAATTTTTTTTGCCCTTCTAAAAGCCACATAGTCTAGATGTGATGAACGAGGTATAAAGAATTTCTAAATATTCAAAACTCTACCACTATTCTAAAATTTATAATTTTATAAATAAAATTATTTGTGTCAAAGGGAGACTGTATGTTTTATGCATACATATATATAATCACCATCATTTTAGCCTTTGTCTATCCATTGCAGGATGAAGGCCTCTCTTGCATGTTTCCAACCAATATGGTCCTGAGCTTTTTATTATTATTATTTGTAAATGTTTTAATTAGCCTTTTTCATATAAAAAATTGAGCCATTATAAAGTTTTGGGAGTTCTGTTTATAACATTAGTTTCAGATCTTCCATCCGCTTTAAAAAAGCTTTAATTTGAGCAAAGGGTTATTTACTTTGAGGTTATTTTTTTTCCAGTATTTTATTATTTTTTTATAGTCACTAATCCTTAATATTTTATCAGCAACATATTGTCTGGGTTCCAATGTTTAGTTTACTAATACATGTTAAACTCCTTTCTCTCTACCTCATTTTTCTAGTTATTGATCAATTGTATCCCATGTTCTAAAGTAATCTGAATATTCTTTCTCTTTTATTTTTAGTGTTAATCTGTCCATTTTTGCACAATCTAAATTTTTCTTAATTATCTCTTCTTCCACTGGTAATTCTTCATCCTTTCAATATTGAGCAAATACAAATCCTGAGCTTTCTTATACATACATACATACATACATACATACATACATTTTTTTAAAATAGTCTAACCAAAACTCAAAAACTAACTTGACTATACAGGAAGAGTTCAGCATGTCTGCATAGTTGCTAAAAGGATATGTTGAAAGGCAGAAACACATAAAACGAGCTGACAGTGTACTTACCATCCAATAGAAGTTGGGTTTCTGATATGGCCTAAGGAAAAGAAATTGATCCAGGTAACCTAAAAGAAACAATTTGCAGCCAGGTAGAAAAGCATGAAAGGTTTGCAGCCAGGTAAAAAAGCATGAACGGAAAAAAAAAGGCTCCACCCCCATTTTACCAAGCTCCCCTTATCTCAAGGGAAAGAGAAGAAGCTGACAGCTTATGAGTCCCAGGAGAGAACAGCTTAGCAACACACTTGTTTGAGGAGATTATCCCTGGTTTCCCAGAAAGGCACCTCTGATTTTAATGTTCTATCACAGTGGTGGTGAACCTATGGCACTGGTGCCAGAGGCGGCACTCGGAGCCCTCTCTATGGGCACACATGCTGTTGCCCCAGCCTTGCCTCCTCCCACGACCCCCTCACCAGAAGCCCCCCTGGAGGAGCGCACGTGACATGTCGCGACTTTTTTTCCATCGCCGGCAAGGAGGGTGCAGTTTCGGCATGACACATCCGGCCCGCGGGCAGCAGTTTGACACCCCTGTTCGAAGCAGTTTCCTTTAATGTTGCTCACCTATAGACAGAAATCTTGCCAAAATAGATGAAAGAGAAGAAAAGCCAGATCCTGGGGGTGGAGTCAAGATAGGAATCAGTCTGGAATCCTTACATTCTCACAAGAGATCCAAATCCAGTCTCCCTTGAATTCCGTTAATTCTTATCTATCGCCAATTTAGTGATGACCATTAGTTGGCTAGATTCTTACATATAGGCTTGAGCAATAAATCAGCTTAACTGGAACTTAACATGTGATCTTGATTCTTCACATCTGACATTAAAGCAACTATTTGCATAATTAAAGATATACTCTAAGAACTACAAAGGAGCTGTCTTGAACCTCTTCCTCCCATCCGAACTATCTAAACTTCTCTGTCTCTTGCTCTTCAGGAAGGCTGCCCTGCCTCCTGGGAATCCAGACTACATCCACCACAATGTTTCACAACCATCATATGGCTTATTTATTTATTTAAGATTTGTATGGCCGCTTATGTTAAAATACAATTCTGGGCATCTCACAATAACTATAAAATCCAAAACTATAAGACCATAAAACGTACGACCAAAACAGAATTTGGTGCCTCAGTCATTCCCTAGAGTTGCCACACAACCCAGATATCCTCATTCTATCCTGAGTAAAAAGCCAGGCCTTGATGGCCTTCTGAAAGACTAAAAGGGTGGGGACTTGCCAGATTGCTGGAGGGAGGATGTTCTATAAGGTAGGGGCCATCATGGAAAAGGAACACTGTTGAGGTCTTGCTAGAGGGCAAGATTTCAGGGAAGGAAGACCTGGAGAAGATTATCAGCTTAATATTAATGTTACTAAAAGAAAAGGAGAACAAAAACAACTACCAAGTAGAAAAGTATGCTTGTATCTCATTATTTCTAGCCATAAATTAATTTCCTCTTTCCAGCTTGTGTTTGGTTTGGTTCCTGTATAGGTTAAAGTTCCTTAATCTAATGTGAAATAAATATGAGTGTGTCTGAATATGTACGTATATGGGAAAGAGAGAGAGATGGGGGGACTGGCTAAAAGTCAAACACCCACTCTCTGAAAAAAGATTATGCCAGACAGAACTGCACATCTGAAGGCGGTACCCAGGGTCGTTAATTTATCAGCACAGTTTCGTATCTGGCTATGTATCTCTGGTCTGAAGCCTAATTAGCCCTATTGAGATCAACATTGTCCACTGTCTTACTGTTGAGAACTTTAGAGGAGATGACACTTGGCTTGGCTTTTTTCAGAAAGACCACCATCTCCATGCCTGAATAAAAGATTTATTTTTAAAAAATGGAGACCCTTTTTGCTTGGGAAAAATCAACTTCTTGTCTAAGTTAGAAGGTTCCTTCTCAAAGAACCAGAGGCCCGGAGTGCTTTCCTTGTCATGTTTCCCCATTTTCTAATTTTTTAATCAGGAGGGAGGGAGGGAGGGAGGGAGGGAGGGAGGGAGGAAGGAAGGAAGGAAATCCGTTTTTGATTAGTCTCTATGCATTTTTTTCAAAGTCTTGGAAGCTAGATGACCTTCCAAATTTCCTTAAAAGATGTCTATGCTATACAGGTAGTCCTCGACTTACAACATTTCATTTAGTGACTGTTCAAAGTTACTACTGCACTGAAAAAAGTGACCTATGACAGTTTTTCACACTTACAACCTTTGTAGCATTCCCATGATCATGTGATCGAAATTCAGATGCTTGGCAACTGATTCATATTTATCACAGTTGCAGTGTCCCAAGGTCATGTGATCAACTTTTACGACCTTTTGACCAGCAAAATCAATAGGGAAGCCAGATTCACTTAACCATGTTACTAACTTATCAACTGTGGTGATTCACTTAATAATTGTGGCAAGAAAGGTTGTAAAATGTGGCAAAATTCATTTAACAAATGTCTCACTTAACGACATAAATGTTGGGCTCAATTGTGGTCATAAGTCACGGACTACCTGTACTAGTGAGAAAATGGCTGAAACAGAACTACTTTAAACCCCTCTTAGGAACTGAAGCTTGAAATAGCTTGTAGTTGGGCACTAGAGGGAACTAAAAGACGAGGCAGAAAAGAGTTAAAATGGCCAAGTGGCTATAACTCTGTTTCATTTCAAAAATAATTCTTCAAAAAAAAGAGTTTTTGAATTATGGACTGGGATTTTAATTAATAATATTAATTAATTCTCGGGAAGGATGCAGATTTCAATGGACAAACTTTTAGAACACAATGAGAAAAACTTCAAAATACTTTTACCTGACATAAGGCATTATAAAGTTTGAAGGCATGAAAGGCAACAAAATTGAGATTACCTGTTGGAATATTCATGAGCAGGAAGAGTCATGTGGTTACTCAGTCAGCCAATGTGAAGAAAGTGCTACTGAGTCTGTGCAAAAGGGTATTGAGTTAGGAGCTGGATTTTTTATTCAGTCTCAGGTCTGTCTCTGTATCTCTCTGTAAGAAGTCTTCATTGTGCTATGTTGCTGTAAAGAAGAATGTATGGTATTGTAAATATTTTGATATGAATATAAAGAAATTATTTGAATCAGCTAAATGCAGTCAACTGTGAGAGCTTCTGATTTATTTTCACCAACAGAGAAATTAAAATTCTCCAACAGGTTATGGGCCCAGAGCTTACTAAGGACTGCATTGTAATTTAAAGCTGGAAGAAATTGCCTGTGTTTAGAAAGTATAAGAACAAGGCAGAATTAGCAGAATGGCTGCAATGGAATTTAAGGAAAGCTCTGTGCCTCATTTAGGCCAGAAAAATTACATTGTGTGTGCTGCTAAAATGGAATGTTTGCTCAAAGCAAAAGAGCTGTGGTATATCATAGAAAATCCACCACAAGTGTTTGCAGCTGCTGATCAGAAAAGTCATGATCAAGCAATGGCTTATCTCATCTTGAATTTAGATGATGAACAATTTCTAAATGTTGCAAATTTAAAGACTGCAAAGGAGATTTGGTTGAAGTTGGGAGCTGTGCACGTGAATGTTTCTGCATGCAATATAGTGCAATTGTCAAGAAAACTTTACAGGGCCTGTTTGCAACCAGGTGAATCTGTGGAACAGCATTTAAATAAAATGCAAAGTTTATTTTTGGACTTAGAACAACGTGGGATTAAATTCCCTGAGTCCCAGAAGGTTTTATTGGTGTTGAACAGTTTAGATAAAACCTGGGACACAGTTTCTGTGATATTTGAGTGTAAAGAAGAGCAAGACTTAAATTTTGAGGCTTTAAAGGCATGTTTGCTTAATGAAGAAGAAAAGCAACATTTTAGGAACAGCCATGAGGAGGTGAAATTCCTGAGGAGGGGGTCCAGACTGCAAGTCTCCGGAGAAGGAACAAGCAGCAGATGGGACCAAGTTGCAACAAAGGAAAGATTGTGCAAGCAGAGGGCTCAGCAAGAGAAAAATTGCTACATTTGCGGTGCAAGCACACATCTGAAAAGGAACTATTTGCAGAGGAACAATTTGCAGCAAAGGACATCTGTGCAAGCAAAGAAGACTGAGTTGCAAAAGGAACATTTTGGTGTTGCAAAAGTTTGCTATAGCAACAACAGAGACAAGTGGCTAATAGATAGTGGGGCAAGTCAAACAATTGTTAATGACTCTGAATTATTTTTCAGGTTTGTTCCAGTGACACAAGAAGCTGTGGCTTTGGCAAATGGCCAGAAAGCAAAAGTCATCGGAAGAGGCAATGTAAAAATTCCATATTTGGAATCAAAGTTTACCAATGTGCTTTGTATACCTGAGATGGAACATAATTTGTTAAGTGTGTCTAATTTAGACAAACAAGGTTTTGAGACCATTTTTGTAAATGGGAAGTGTCTCATCAAAAGGAATGGGAATATTTGTGCAGAAGGCATAAAGGAAAATAATCTATATGTATTGCAGGGACAAAAGGTTCAATGTTCCCATATATTTAAGAATGTTGCAGAGCATGATTCGTGCGTTCATCTTCTACATAGAAGACTTGGCCATGCAAGCTTTAAGGTTTTGCAGCAAATGCAAGAGTTTGCAGAAGGGCTAAATTTGAAGGGATGCAAAACATATCTGGACTGTGCAGTATGCAAAGCATCGAAGTCAAAGGCATTCCCAGTTAGTAAATATAGCACAAGACAAACAAAAAGAGCTCTAGAACTGGTCCATGCAGATCTGGTGGGACCTATGCAAGCCAGTTTGGGAGGAGCAAAGTATGCACTGGTAATTGTTGATGATTATAGCAGGTATGGTTTTTGTTACCTGCTTAGAGGAAAGACAGAGGTGCTACAACAATTCAAACAGTGGGTAAGTTTTGTAGAGAGAAGGTACAGACAACAAGTGTGTCAGTTGCAAACTGACAGAGGTACTGAATTTATGTCAACTAAATTCCAACAATGGTTGGGGCAGTTGGGGATAAGACACAGATGTACAAATCCTTACACAGCAGCAGAGAACGGTGTAGCTGGAAGAAGGAATGGTGTTTTGCAAACAATGAAAGATTCATTATTAGAGGATTCTGGTATGAACAGGTCATATTGGAGAGAAGCCATATTGACTGCTAATTATATAGTTAACAGGCTTTGGAGTTCCTCCATTAATAATACTCCATATGCCATTCTATATGGGAGAAAGCCATCACTGGCACATTTGAGAATTTTTGGAAGTACGGCATGGGTACATATTCCAAAAGCAATCAGAAGAAAGGGACAGCAAAAGGCAAGAAAGCTAAGGTTTGTGGGCTATGAGCCAGGGTCAAAAGGATATCGCTTTAGCGATGGAAGTAAAAGAATTGTAATTTCAAGGTCTGCTAATTTTGCAGAATAAAATTGGGACAGAATTAATGCAAATTCTGGGTATGTCTCACTTAATGACGGTGATCTATTTAACAACAATAACTCATCTAATGATGAAAAAAATGATTATTGAAGATGTCAATGTTCAGGGAGGAGAGGCTGAAGAAGACATGAAGCCAGATAGACTTGAGACACAGGAGCAGTTAATACCACGTAGGTCAGAGCGATGTAATAAAGGAATTCCGCCTGACAGGTATTCTGCCAGCAAGGTAAAGGTTTGCAATGTGTGGTATGAGCCAAGAAGTTATAAAGAGGTGTTGGCATTACCAGAAGCTGAACAAGAAAGATGGAAGGAGGTCATGGATAAAGAGATGAAATCCATGGGAGAACATGAAGTATTTAAATCAGTGACTTTGCCACAGGGAACCAAAGCTGTGGGTTGTAAGTGGGTATATAAGAAAAAGGTATTGCCAAATAATGATGTACAGTATAAGGCCAGGTTAGTGGCACAATGTTTTTCACAATTAAAGAATGTGCACTACCATGAAGTATTTGCGCCAACTGTGAAAAGTGAGAGTATAAGATTAGCACTGGCGTTGGCAGCGGCATATAAGCATAAAATCTGGCACTTTGATATCACAACTGCATTCCTCAATGCTGAGTTAGAGGAAGAAATTTATATGATCCAAGCACCAGGATATGAAATTGCAAAACCTAACATGGTGTATAAATTAAACAAGGCTATTTATGGACTGAAGCAGTCAGCCAGAAACTGGAATATCTGTTTAGATACTGCTTTAAAGGGTCTTGGATTTAAAAGTTGCAAAGCTGATAATTGTATATATACTGGACAGTTACAAGGAGGGAATTGTCTACTGTTATTATTTGTGGATGATCTTTGCTTCATCGCAAAGGATGCATCACAAGTCAAGGAATTTGCTGATAAATTAGGAAAGAAATTCGAATTAAAGAATTTGGGAGAAATAAAAAATTATCTTGGTGTAGAGATACAGAAAAATGAAAAAGGTGGTTATATTCTCAGTCAAAGGAGAAAAATTGAGCAGTTATTGGAAAAATATAATATGAAAGATTGCAATACTGCTCCCACACCCATGAGTACGGATTTTTATAATAGTTTAAGTGCAGACAAAGGTGAAACCTGTGATCAAGATATATATCACTCAGCAATAGGGAGTTTGTTATATCTATCACAGTGGTCCAGACCAGACATAGCTTGCGCAGTAAGCATTTTGAGTCGTTTTACTGCTGCACCTACAAAGTTACATTGGATGGGTGTAAAAAGGGTTCTCAGATATTTAAAGGGAACCATAAATTTGGGTCTTCAAATACAGATTACTGAGGAATTGAAATTAAAGTGTTATGTCAATAGTGACTATGCAAAAGACATAAACACAAGGAAATCAAATTCTGGGATTATAATATTATTTGGAGGGACTCTAATTGGACGGAAGTCCAGAAAACAAACAACTGTTGCTATTTCAACAGCGTAAGCAGAGTTTATTGCTTTATCTGAATTGTGTTCTGAAGTAACATGTTATGTACAGTTGTTGCAAGATTTAAATATTAATGTAGAAGAATCTGTAAAGGTATTTGAAGACAATGCTGCCTGTATAAAAATGGCAACTGGTGACAGGGTGAAGAAAAGAAGTAAACATGTAGACATTAAGTATTGTAATGTCAGGGAAGCTGTAAAAGGAAAATTGATTAGTTTACATCATTGTTCTTCTGAGGATAATTTGGCAGACATGATGACTAAACCATTGGGTAGTGTTCACTATGGAGAATGTATTAAGTCAATAGGTCTGATGTCTATTCCTGTCATGAAGGGAGGAGTGTTGGAATATTCATGAGCAGGAAGAGTCATGTGGTAACTCAGTCAGCCAATGTGAAGAAAGTGCTACTGAGTCTGTGCAAAAGGGTATTGAGTTAGGAGCTGGATTTTTTATTCAGTCTCAGGTCTGTCTCTGTATCTCTCTGTAAGAAGTCTTTATTGTGCTATGTTGCTGTAAAAAAGAATGTATGGTATTGTAAATATTTTGATATGAATATAAAGAAGTTATTTGAATCAGCTAAATGCAGTCAACTGTGAGAGCTTCTGATTTATTTTCACCAACAGAGAAATTAAAATTCTCTAACATTACCAAAATGGGAATACAAAAGATAATTCAAGAAAACAATCTGGACAGGGAACAATTATGACAAGAAATCATGACAATGTCTCTTTATAGGATTTATAAAGTACGTTGATGAAAGCTTTGAAGAATCCTTTTAAATGCCCAAGAGTAATGAATGATCAAATCCTGAAATGCCACAGGAATTATTTAAATTAAAGGTTAAGATTGTGCAGAGCTAAAAAAGAAGGACTATAACATTGTACTATTTGATCAGGGATTAATAATTAGTTTAATACTTCTGGTAACGCCTAATGGATTTTTTCCCCTTTATGGATTACTGCCTTGTCGTGGCGAAGGGGCTTGCGTAACTCAATGAAGCTATAAGCTATGCCGTGCAGGGCCACCCAAGACGGACAGGTTATAGCAGAGAGTTCTGACAAAATGTGATCCACTGGAGAAGGAAATGGCAAACCACTCCAGTATCTTTGCCATGAAAACCCCATGGACAGTACTAAAAGGAAAAAAGATATGACGCTGGAAGATGAGCCCCTCAGGTCGGAAGGTGTCCAATATGCTACTGGGGAAGAGCAGAGGGCTAGTACTAGTAGCGCCAGAAAGAATGAAGCGACTGGGCCAAAGCCGAAAGGACGCTCAGCTGTGGATATATCTGGTGGTGAAAGGAAAGTCCAATGCTGTAAAGATTTTTTCTCCATAGGAACCTGGAATGTAAGATCCATGAATCAAGGCAAGCTAGACGTAGTCAAAAAAGAGATGACAAGACTGAACATCGACATCTTAGGAATCAGCGAACTAAAATGGACAGGAATGGGTGAATTTAACTCAGATGACCATCAGGTATACTACTGTGGGCAAGAATCCCTCAGAAGAAATGGAGTAGCCTTCATAGTCAATAAAAGAATAGGAAAAGCAATACTGGGATACAATCCTCAAAATGACAGAATGATCTCTATTCGAATCCAAGGCAAACCATTCAATATCACAGTAGTCCAAATCTATGCCCCAACCACTGGTGCTGAAGAGGATGAAATTGACCGGTTCTATGAAGCCCTACAGCACCTTATAGAATTAACACCAAAAAATGATGTCCTTATCATCATGGGGGATTGGAATGCTAAGGTAGGAAGCCAAAAGATAACCGGAATAACAGGCAAGTTTGGCCTTGGAGTACAAAATGAAGCAGGGCACAGGCTAATAGAATTTTGTCAAGAGAATGCGATGGTCATAACAAACACTCTTTTCCAACAACCCAAGAGACGGCTCTACACATGGACATCACCAGACGGTCAACATAGAAATCAGATTGACTATGTGCTCTGCAGCCAAAGATGGAGAAGCTCTATACAGTCAGTAAAAACAAGACCAGGAGCTGACTGTGGCTCAGATCATGAGCTTCTCGTTGCAAAATTTAGGCTTAAATTGAAAAAAGTAGGGAAAAGCACTAGGCCACTCAGGTATGAACTAAATCATATTCCTGATGAATATACAGTAGAGGTGACAAATAGATTTAAGGAACTGGATCTGATAGACAGAGTGCCTGAAGAACTATGGATGGAAGTTCGCAACATTGTACAAGAGGTAGCAACTAAAACCATCCCAAAGAAAAAGAAATGCAAGAAAGCAAAATGGCTGTCTCAGGAAGCTTTGCAAATAGCTGAGGAAAGAAGGGAAGCGAAAGGCAAAGGAGAAAGAGAAAGATACACCGAATTGAATGCAGAATTCCAGAGAGTAGCTAGAAGAGATAAGAATGCCTTCTTAAATGAACAGTGCAAAGAAATAGAAGAAAACAACAGAATAGGGAGGACCAGAGATCTCTTCAAGAAAATTGGAGATATGAAGGGAACGTTTCATGCAAAGATGGGCATGATAAAGGACCAAAATGGCAGAGACCTAACAGAGGCAGAAGAGATTAAGAAGAGATGGCAAAACTACACAGAAGAACTATACAAGAATGAGCTTAACATCCCAGATAACCACAATGAGATGGTCATTGACCTCGAACCAGACATCCTAGAATGTGAAGTGAAATGGGCCTTAGAAAATCTGAGCAACAACAAAGCTAGTGGAGGTGACAGTATTCCAGCTGAGCTATTCAAAATCTTAAAAGATGATGCAGTAAAAGTGCTACATTCAATTTGCCAGCAAATTGGAAAACTCAACAGTGGCCACAGGATTGGAAAAGGTCAGTTTACATTCCAATTCCAAAGAAAGGCAATGCCAAAGAATGTTCAAACTATCGCACCATTGCACTCATTTCACATGCTAGTAAAGTTATGCTTAAAATCCTACAAGCTAGACTCCAGCAGTATGTGGATCGAGAACTACCAGAAGTACAGGCAGGATTTCGAAGAGGCAGAGGAACTAGAGATCAAATTGCCAACATACGCTAGATCATGGAGAAAGCTAGGGAGTTCCAGAAAAACATCTACTTCTGCTTCATTGACTATGCAAAAGCCTTTGATTGTGTGGATCACAACAAATTGTGGCAAGTCCTTAAAGAGATGGGAGTACCAGACCATCTCATTTGTCTCTTGAGAAACCTATATGTGGGTCAAGAAGCAACAGTGAGAACCGAACACGGAACCACTGATTGGTTCAAAATTGGAAAAGGAGTCCGGCAAGGCTGTATACTGTCGCCCTGCCTATTTAACTTATATGCAGAGCACATCATGAGAAAGGCAGGGCTAGATGAATCAAAAGTTGGAATTAAGATTGCCGGGAGAAATATCAACAACCTAAGATATGCAGATGATACCACTCTGATGGCAGAAAGTGAAGAGGAACTAAAGAGCCTCTTGATGCGGGTGAAGGAGGAGAGTGCAAAAGTTGGCTTGAAACTCAACATTAAGAAAACCAAAATCATGGCATCCGGCCCTCTCAATTCCTGGCAAATAGATGGGGAAGAAATGGAGGTAGTGACAGATTTTATTTTTCTGGGCTCCAAGATCACCTCAGATGGGGACTGCAGCCAAGAAATTAAAAGACGCTTGCTCCTGGGGAGGAAAGCTATGGCAAATCTAGGCAGCATTCTAAAAAGCAGAGACATCACCCTGCCAACAAAAGTGCGTATAGTCCAGGCCATGGTTTTCCCAGTTGCAATGTATGGCTGTGAAAGTTGGACCATAAGAAAGGCTGAGCGCAAAAGAATTGAGGCCTTTGAACTGTGGTGCTGGAGAAGACTCCTGCGAGTCCCTTGGACTGCAAGGCGTTCAAACCGGTCAGTCCTAGAAGAGATCAACCCCGACTGCTCTTTAGAAGGCCAGATCCTGAAGTTGAAACTCAAGTACTTTGGCCACCTAATGAGAAGGAAGGATTCACTGGAGAAGAGCCTAATGCTGGGAAAGATTGAGGGCAATAGAAGAAGGGGACGACAGAGAATGAGATGGCTGGATGGAGTCACTGAAGCAGTAGGTGTGAATTTAAATGGACTCCAGAAGATGGTAGAGGACAGGAAGACCTGGAGGAACGTTGTCCATGGGGTCGCGATGGGTCGGACACGACTTCGCAATTAACAACAACAACAATGGATTTTTTGCTGAACTGGTTGGTGATTTCTGGATTGCATCTAGACAAAAATTAGGTTATGGGGAGAAGAGATATTTTTTTTAATTGTAATTTTAAAAAAGGATGAAATTAGCCTATGCTTGGTGTGATGAAGTTTGGAAGCCTCTTCTTTATTGCCTTTCTCTTTTGCTTTTTTTAGTCTATTTTTTCTTTTTCTTTTCTTTTTTCTTCTAGTCTAGTTTTTACTATGTGAATTAATAATTTCAATAAAATTATTTTTTTTTAAAAAAAGAGGACTTCCTCTGGAGTCCTTGGGGGGACATGTGATACCCTGTGTTATGACATCATTGCCCATATGCAACATTTGTGTAATGATACTATAATGCATGTTGTTGAGTCCTCGGTTAATGGCAATGACGGCTCGAGACATTCTGTGGTTTCAGGAACTCTTTATTGGTCTTCAATAGCCCCTGTTACAACTCTGAGCAGCACAAGCCTCTCAGCCTCTCTTAAAGACAAATCCCGGGCCAAAAAGCAACATTTAGGCGCGCTGCATGCCTCATGCATGTGTGCGAGCGCTGGCGCCAGCCAGTCTGGTCCCGGGCAGCTTGCAACTGCCCGGGACCATTGCAACGTCCCGAGCCTGCCTCTGCAGGCTCAGGACACAACACATGTGACATCATCATGGCTTGCACCAGACTTCTAGGGTGTTTTGTCTGACTTAAAAACATAATGCTGTTTCTCCTGGAAACAAGAAGAATACAAAATACTTTGAGACCGTTGGACTCTTCTCCAATTTGAGCTACATAGTTGAGTCTATCTATCTATCCGATATAACATGTCCTTTTTTCACAAGCTTCGCCATCTTACTCAGCCCACAGAAATATCCGCTGCAACTTATTAGTGTGTCTGTACTAATGAAGTCAATATTAACAAGGCCGCAAAAGAAGTGGGACCACATTGCCACCCACTTTCCATTGAAAGCCCAGCATTGAGTCACCTTATAGTATGAAACAGGTTGGCATTAGTGCGATGTTGACAAGACCTTTCAAGCAGGGTCAAGGGGAATTCAATACAAATAGTTCAATAATGAGAATGAAGTAATGGAGCTATCTAAATCCCCTGCCTTGTTAACGTTCATTTTATCTCCTCTCTTCATACAGTACATTCACACTTAAAAAAAAATCTGCTAGTTATTATTTCTGACTTTCACACTTAAATTCCTGTCTGCTTGTGACCAAGTTCAAAAAGTATGCTACTATGCCATGGCTGGTTTAACCAGGCAAGGAACTATTATTAAGCAATAAATGGCAATTTACTAATAAACCAAGATAGTTGGCTTGACATAAAACATTAAAGTTTAATTATTTTATGGTGTCATTTAATTCATGATCCCAACCTATCTGCCCTTCCATTAGCCTTGTTTTCTTTGTACTGTGTGTTCTGAATTTTGTTTCATTTTCCTTTGTATTATGATCTGTCTTTTAAAGTTTAATACCTGTTTTCCTTGTTACCTTCTGGGAGAAGGGGGCTCCGTGGTATCCGTAGCAGAACATCCAGATTCAGCCATAGTTTCATTCCATACAGCATTAACCTTGTGAACTCTCAAGCTTCCTCCTTCCGTTATATATTCAAGATGGACAGTATTTAATATTTATTTGCTACGTATATGTAAGGGTGTGGGTCTCTATATATGTTGTTCATAGTATGTTTAGGTGTGTGTCATGTATGTGTTTCACTTTGAGAGCGGGGAACTAAATTTCGTTTTTGATGTGTACCGTTGTGCCCACAGTAAAAAAATGACAATAAAGGTTATCTTATCTTAATAAATTATTTTTGTTATGGCTAGTTGCACGGTCATCCAGATGTTTAAACAACATTTGGCATTTTTATCCACCAAGGACCTGGGATAGGCTGATGTCATTTGACGATGTTAAAGGTATAGTCACAGGATGTAAACTGATCCAAGTAAAGCTGCCTTTTGCAATTGACCAATAGTGATTTTTGTCAATGCTGACAGTGTTCAAATGGTGCCCCAGATATTTAATATTATGTGTGGGTAATCTACAATTAGGTTCACAGTGTAAGACTGATGGAAACATAATAATTCAAGTCCTAACCAAGGACCTAAGAATTATTAAGGTAGTGTCTAAAAACACAGGAAGATGCATATTTTTATTATTTACTTTATTATGGTTTGTCTCCCAGCCAGCTAACTGTATAGACTGGATTTGGCATTTTTATCCATTTATTGAGTCTTTCCCAACAACTGGAATAGGCAGGTGTTGTTTGATGGTGTTAGAAGTACCGCTGCAGGATGTAAGCTGCTCCAAGTAAAGCTGCCTTTTGCAACTGACTGATGGTGATTTTGTCAAGGCCAGTGGTGTTTAAGTGGTGCTCCAGATATTTTGGGATTTCACCCAAGGTTTCTATTACTATTGGTACTATCTTTGCTCTTTTTGGGCCACAGTTTTTCTACTCCTATTTACAGGTTGTAATTTTCTCCAAGTCCAGTCTAAAAATCTGGCTGACTGTGCAACTGTGAGATGTAAAAACCCCAAATTTTTATACTCACAATACGAAGACAAGTCTGATTAACAAAACAAAGGTTTATTGGAAAATAACATAAACAGAATAAGAAAGAAAAAGAATAGAAGAGAGAGGCGTTTGCAAACGCGGCCCCCTGGATCCTTCCCTATGGATTGGATTCCAGGAGCACACCGACCTGGTTTCAGGTTTTGCATTTTATAGCCCTACAATGCATTGTCACATCTCTTTCATCTTAATGGTTTTCTCTGAAGTGGTACTTTGTTAACCTGACCTCTTCCGTCCATCTGCTGTTATCTTGTTTATCTGGAATTCTCATTTTGGGTTAAAATCCCCTTCTTTGATAGTAGGATTTCCACTCAAAGTGTAATTTCCTATGTCCGGGAGATTTTTAGGCAGGATATAGTAAACATTTGGTCATATATTGGCATTGCATTGTTACATTTGTGTTACAGCATTACATTAGTACTAAAGAGACAGTTTCATATAATGGCATTACATTTCTACAATTATTTCTACAATTATTAAAAGAATAACTTTTATTTCCTTAATTTTTATTTCCTTCAATCCCCCCTTTTCCTTTTCCACCTGAATTTATTCTTTTATACTTTTAACAATTCATAACTCCCAATATTTTCTTTAGGTTCCTGTGGAAGCAAGTTTTTACATTCTGAATCTACTTCTTTCAACCCCTGTCTTCCTATTCTCATTACCAACATTGTTTCTTTCTTTCCACTCTCTATTGAAGTTGTTATTAAAGTCATGCTTTTCATTGTTCGTTTTATTAATGTTTGTATGAGAGGAATCAAACAAGGAAAAAACATAATAGCCAAGAATCCTAATATTGCAAATTTTGCTAACTCCTTCCAGTCTGTAAACCATCCTCCAAGCCAATTATTTACTCCATCTAAGGTCTGTCCCCTCCAGGTTTGAACTGGGACATGAGCTAATTTTATCATTTTGTCTGTAATTTCCTTTACTACTTTTCCACTCTCATCCACTTCAATGCAGCAATTACTCAAATTAAATTTCCCACATACCCCTCCTTCTTGGGCTAATAAGTAGTCTAAGGCTAAACGATTTTGCATGATGTAGGTTCGAGATTTTACGCTTTCCTTAGCCAGATGTGTCAGAGTACTTAAAGTGTCATTAGTAATTATTTCAAGTACTGCTTGCAGCCGGATCACCCTGTTTAAGATATAGATGGGCTCTCTGGCACCTAAAGTACCATCTTCCGCCCAAGTAGCAGGTCCATAATATTTGATGATCTTCTCTGGAGTCCAATCATCATCCTTCCAAGTTCCAATTTCTATATTGTTTGGCTGTATGGCTCTTTTTGCTCGGACCTTATCTGATAAATCATCATATACAGTTAGTCCCAGCAATTGTTTCCGTTCGATGGGGAGGAGGAAAAAACTTGGCTTTATTATCCCTAAGATGCAAGATCCATACCACCCCTTGGGTAGATACCCATAGGCATATTTTCCACATATCCAATACATACCTTCGGGGGCTACCCAGTCCAGGGTGTCGTTTTCAGGATCTTTCAAATAAGCCATCTCAGTTATTTCACTTAATGTCTCCTTCTTTGATATTCCACTTCCTCCCCACCAACTGCCATTATTCCATATAGCCAAGCAAATCATGTCTCCTACTGCAACTTTCCTATTCTTCTTTTTCCTTTCATAACATATTTTTCCCACTAAATTTGTGGTTAATGCCCAAGTTCCCTCTGTTCCTTTCATTTGGGTTTATAGTAGTATACCAGTAATCATAGCTTGGAGCAAAAGCAACATGTCCCGTACTCAATGTAGGTGCTGTTTCCTGGAATAAGTATTTCCTTTCCTTCATATAACTTCTTTCCCACTCTAAATTTTTACATTTTACCCCAAATGAGTTGTCAGATCCTTGTCCATTATTAATAGCTTGGCAGGCATCAAAACACACACCCACACTAGTTTCACCCCTAGTTTCATTATGAGCTATATAGCCTTGTCTGATTTGGCTTAATGAGAACATTTGAAATGCATTTTCCCCTCCTTTATAAGCATATACCCACATTTTTGCAGTTACTGGTCCTATTGCTTTTGGGTCATAACATTCTACCCCTGTGCTAGTGTTGCAGCGCTTGTATTGTGTTTCATTCTGAATGCAGTCTGTCAAGTCAGTCTGTAAACATTCAGGGATCATAGTGTGGTATATCATTGTGTATTGAATTTTCCCCTCTCTCTTTGTCATTTTTACACATTGCTTACATGACTCCAATGGTTGGACAGGTTTTAAGAATATAATAAGAACCCCTCCCCAGACATACCACCTTGTAACGTTCCAATACATCTTCTAAAACTTTATATCACACTTTATCTCACCCTGTACGCTGAACACAATTAATACAGTGAGAGCAGCACAACACCCAGAAAGATACCCACAAAATCAGTACATGCGGGAGGTCTTGGTTTCCATTTGGTTCTAGATGGAAAAAGAAATATAAAGTTTAGTCCTCTTTCCTCTATTACCCCTCCTTCTGTCAGGAAGATTGACTATTAGTCCATAAAGTCCTTCGGAACTTTAGCTTCAGTGGATCTCCTTGGTGAGATTCCACCTTCCACTCCTCAGGGGCTGGCACGGGCCCTTTTACTCGGGAGTAATGGGTCCAACCTTTTTCAGCTGTCCGGATAGCTGTCTCAGTGGTTAACAAGACAATGTAAGGTCCTTCCCAGGTTGGAGTTAGTTTTTCCTCTCTCCAGGCTTTTATCAACACCCACTGTCCTGCTTTGTATTGGTGTACTGCAAAGTCCAAGGGTGGAGTTTGGGCAAGAATGCCTTTCTGTCGCAGGAGAGAAAAACATCTGGACAGTTCAAGAACATATTTTCTAATTATTTTATCTTTTAATTCAATTCTTGGTAATCCCTCCTTCCCCATATAAGGTACTCCAAACATGAGTTCAAATGATGACAATCCAATATCCTTACGTGGTTGTGTTCGTATCCTTAATAAGGCCAAGGGGAGGCATTTATTCCAGGGTAAATTTGTTTCTTCCATTAATTTAATCAAAGTTTGTTTTAATTTTTGATTCCCCCTTTCAACAATAGCCGAGCTACTGGGGTGCCAAGCTGTGTGATAATCCCACTTAATTCCCACAGCCTCATTAATTAATTTCACTACCCTTGCTGTAAAATGCGTCCCCTGGTCACTATCTATTACTTCAGGAAGACCATACCTGGGTATTATATTTTCTAACAATATTCTGACCGTGGTGCTAGCATTTGCATTTACACATGGAAAAGCTTCTACCCATCGGGTTAAATGATCCACGATGACCAACAAATTTCTCATCCTTCCTGCTTTTGGTAATTCAGTATAGTCAATCTGAATTCTTTGAAAAGGTCGTATTGCCAACTCCCTCCCCCCCATTGGTTGTTTTCTTAGTGCTGCTTTGTTTGTTTTCAGACAGACCACACATTTTCTAACCATTTGTAAAGCCAAACTGTATATTCCTTTGCATACATATTTTCTTTGTATCAAATCTATTAAAGCCTGTGCCCCCCAGTGTGTCCCTTCATGTAGCCTCTCGATCAGATTCCTCATGATCGGTTTATTTAACATCTTTCTACCATTGGGCAACACCCATTCCCCATCTGCATTTTTAACTGCCCCCTCCTTCCCCATTGCTTCTTCCTCTACCTTGGAGAACTTTGGTATCCCTTGTTTTTCTATTTCAGGTATCATTATAAAAACTTTTTCTTTTTCCTTTTCTATGAGTCCTGCTTCCTTAGCTCTTTCGTCTGCTAAATTGTTGCCATAGATTTCAAATCCCTCCCCCTTTCGGTGTGCTTCTACGTGAATTATGGATAACCTCTGAGGTATAGCTATTAATTTTAAAATATCAGTGACCAATTCTTCTTTTGCTAATCCTTTCCCTTTACTGTTTACCAGCCCTCTTTCTTTCCATATCTTTCCAAAAGTGTGTGCTATTCCAAAAGCATACATAGAGTCTGTGTATATATTACCACCCTCCTTTCCCAATTCCTTCAGAGCCATTTTTAATGCATATAGTTCACAAGTCTGAGCAGACCACTGATTTGGTAATCTCTCAGCTAGCACAGTTTTCCATGACTCTCCTTCTACTATAGCATATGCACTTCTTCGCTCCCCTTCTATCACCCTGGAACTCCCATCTATAAACAAAGTCCTTAATCCTTCTATTCGAGTTTCTTTCAGATCATCCCTCACCTTTGTCTGATAGTCTATTGCTTCTAAGCAATCATGTTCTATTTCTTGGGAATCTCTTTCTCCACTTAGAAACTGAGCTGGGTTTATATTAGCTTCAGTCACAATTACTAGGCTTGGATCTTCTAGTAAAATGCTTTCATATTTCATTAATCTAGAGTTTGTCATCCATTTTTGAGCTTGTTGATTCAAAATATTCCTTACTTGGTGTGGACTACTTGCTACAATTGCCCCCCCAAAACTTATCTTCCGACTTTCTTGAACTAGCAAGGCAGTGGCTGCGATGGCTTGAATACAAACCGGCCACCCCCTTATTACTGGATCCATTAGTTTTGATAAGAATGCTACAGGTTTCTTTAACCCTCCCCATTTCTGGGCTAGAATTCCCTTTGCCACTCCATTTTCTACAGCAACAAAAAGATGAAATGTTTTTTCTACGTTTGGCAATGATAGGACCGGGGCCTTTTCTAACTTCTCTTTTAGTTCCTGGAATTTCTCTTTCTCTTCCTCCGACCACTTGATTACCCATGGTTCAGAGTCTATCAGTTTTGAGTACAATGATTTTGTTATTTCTGCATAATTTTCAATCCATTGTCTACAATACCCTACCAGTCCCAAAAATTTTCTAAGGGCTTTTTTATCTTTTGGCAGTGGTTGTGTTATTATACCCTCTATTCTAGAGGGAGTGATTTTTCTGCTGCCTTTACTTATCAAGTGCCCTAAATATTTCACCTCTCTTTCTACATACTGGAGTTTGGTTTTAGACACTCTCAGTCCTTGAGATGCTAAATAATTCAGCAAGTCATTTGTTCCTTTCTCTACATCCTGTTTCTTTTCCCCTGAGAGTAACAAATCATCCACATATTGTATTAAAGATAATTTTGGATCTTTTTCAAAATTTTCCAGGACTTGTTCTAAGATCTGACCAAATAAGTTAGGACTTTCAGTATACCCTTGGGGCAATACTGTCCATCTGAATTGACTTTTTCTTCCTGTGTCCGAGTCTTCCCACTCGAATGCAAACACATCCCGGGATTCAGGATCGAGTGGACAAGCCCAAAAAGCATCCTTTAAGTCAATTACACTAAACAATTGATGCTCTGGTGGAATTTTACTCAATAATGTGTAAGGATTGGCAACCACAGGATGTCGAGATACAATTATTTGATTGACTTTTCTCAAATCAGCTACTAAGCGATAATTCCCATCAGGTTTTTGAACTGCTAAGATAGGAGAATTATATGGGGACATGGCTGGTTCCAACAATCCATCCTGTATTAATTCTTCTATCACTGGTTTTAACCCTCTTCTACCTTCTAAACTAATCTCATATTGCTTCTGCCTTATGGGCTCCGTGTTTTTGAGAGTAATCTTTATAGGGGTTACTTGCAATCTTCCCCGGTTTCCTTTCTTGGCCCAAACTATCGGAGTTATTTCTTTCTCATTCTGTTCAGTTAATACTAACATCTGTTCCCTGAGTATTTGTATTCCCCACCCCCAGTGTTGGAGTATGTCCCTCCCTAGCAAGTTTACTCCAGCTGCTGGGACGTATAATGGTTGGATCTTAGCTTCATAGTTTTTCCATTTCAGAGTTGTTTCTTCTATTTGAGGGACTTCAAAAGATTGTCCGGCTACCCCTGAAATTTTTATTGTACTATTAATTAAATGGCAGCCTTGAGGTATATTTATTAGAGATGTCCTAGGAGCTCCGGTGTCTATTAGAAACACTGATTCCTGTTTTTCGGGTCCCACTTGAATGTTTATCAAGGGCTCTTGGTGGAACCTTAATATCAAGGGCCCCTGACTCCCCTATTCTTCATCTTCATCGATTAGCCTATACACTTTCTGCTCCCTCTCCCTTTCTTTTGCTAGCTGTGGACAATTCCTTGCAAAATGCCCTTCCTTCCCACAATTAAAACACTGGTTCCTACTGCCTTGTCTCATCACTCCCCTGCCTTTTCCTCTTCCTCTCCCTTTCCATTGTCCTTCCTTCCCAATTTCTCTTCTCTGTCCTTTCTGATCTCCTAACTTTCTATCCATCATTTCTCCTACTGCTGACAATAACACTTTCTTATCCTCTCTCCTTTCTTGCAAATCACGATTCACAAACACCTTCTGTGCCTCTGCTAATAAATCCATTATACTCTTTTCTCCCCATCCATCAATTTTCTGTATCTTCCTTTGTATATCTCCATATGCTCCTATCACGAACTGACTCTTTAATAACTGTTTAAAATTTTCACTTTCTTCCTTCATCCCTCCGTATTTCCTCATCTGCTCTCTAAGTCTCTCTAAATATTCCCCTGGAGATTCTTCCTTTTTCTGTCTTACATTAAAAGCCTTACTGATACTTTTGCTTTGGGGCACACAGTTTCGAATGCCTTCTATAATTATGTGTTTTAAATCATCCATTTGCTGCCTATGGACAGGATCGTTATTATCCCAGTCCGGTCTTTCCAATGGAAATTTTACCTCAGGAACTGGATCATTTGCCCCTGGATGATGATCCTTCCAATATTTCATGGCAGCTTTCCGAATTAGATCCCTCTCTTCTGGGGTAAATAGAAAACCCAGAGAGTACTGGAGTTCATCCCAAGTGTATGTATTGGGCCCCAAAAAGGCAGCAAATTCCTCAGCTACTGCTTGGGGTTCCTCTTGAACTTTTTTCATTCTTTGTTTAAATTCCCTCAGTTCAGTAGCTGTGATATTTACTGCTACATAACCCATCACTGGTTGCCCATCTGTATTTATGCCTTGAGGGACTTGTCTCAAAGGATATAACCTCTCCTCTTTTTCTATTTCTCTTTCTTTTTCTCTCTCTCTTTCCCTTTCTCTTCCTCGAGTTCTTTCAGCTATAGGTGGTTCTTCGGCTCCCCCTTCTGCTCCTTGATCATCTTCTAGGACTGGAGCATTTGGTATTACTTGTGGAGGGGGAATATAAGGAGGAGGGAGACATTCTAAAGGATCCCATCCCTTTCTTTCCTCCTTCAATTTAAAAATCCTATCTTCCACTGGTGGAATTGGTCCTTCGCAATTCAAAAAATACCATGGCTTTACGTATGGTATTTCACTGCTTAGGGTAGGTCTCTCACGAATATATTGTTCTAATTTTCCTATCCAATATTTATTTGGCTCTCCCAACCGATCCCAATGATAATCAGGCAGACTAATTACGTAATGAGGCCATTTCTTTAAGCACAACATTATCATTCTGCTTTTTGTTATCTTACATGTCCATGCTTCTAAATTCTCATCATCCCACTGGCTTAGCAATTGTCCTAATGGACTGTCAGAAGGTATTTCTATTTCCCTATTAGTTAATTTTACAGTTATTTCCCTTTCTTTGGGTTTGCAACCATGACTACAACAACTGCCCATCTTATTGAGAGTTTCCCTGATTATGGTTCCCTGAGGTCCTCGATTTGACGGCCACTCAAAACTCTTAACACTAGTTCGCTTCCCTTCAGGCTGGCCTTCCCCCTCGCGGGAGTAAGGGACCTCAACCTTTAGGTCCGCACTCGCTCTGGACTTACCAGTGTTCCCAGAACACAGCCCATCACACTCACACAGCCGTTATCACAGAAACCTCCCACAATCACTCTCCTGACCACCCAGGTACAATTGCATGCTTCCCTGCTTCGGGGCAAAAGTTTCTTACCTGGGCCAGTGCACTGGGTTACCTGGTCTGGGCTCCAGTTGTTGACTTTCTTCTTATTTCTTGTCCTTTGATTTTTGTAAACCAGAGTTGTCAATTTAGTTTGGCTCGGAGCCTGCAAAGGGAAACTAGATCTCCGATAACTTCAGGCAGTTGAAATCAACAGGCGCGCTCCTGATTTTACTGAGAACAGTGTCCCCTAGAAGCTCTTCATGCCCACATCCTCCACCAAGATTGTGAGATGTAAAAACCCCAAATTTTTATACTCACAATACGAAGACAAGTCTGATTAACAAAACAAAGGTTTATTGGAAAATAACATAAACAGAATAAGAAAGAAAAAGAATAGAAGAGAGAGGCGTTTGCAAACGCGGCCCCCTGGATCCTTCCCTATGGATTGGATTCCAGGAGCACACCGACCTGGTTTCAGGTTTTGCATTTTATAGCCCTACAATGCATTGTCACATCTCTTTCATCTTAATGGTTTTCTCTGAAGTGGTACTTTGTTAACCTGACCTCTTCCGTCCATCTGCTGTTATCTTGTTTATCTGGAATTCTCATTTTGGGTTAAAATCCCCTTCTTTGATAGTAGGATTTCCACTCAAAGTGTAATTTCCTATGTCCGGGAGATTTTTAGGCAGGATATAGTAAACATTTGGTCATATATTGGCATTGCATTGTTACATTTGTGTTACAGCATTACATTAGTACTAAAGAGACAGTTTCATATAATGGCATTACATTTCTACAATTATTTCTACAATTATTAAAAGAATAACTTTTATTTCCTTAATTTTTATTTCCTTCACAACCAACCTCCTCCTCCTCCTCCTCCTCCTCCATCATCATCATCATCATCAGTTCTTCTTGCAGGCCATTTGCCTCATCATAGCACTAGGCAAAATACTTGCATTAAGCTGAAAATTTATGGTTCTTTTAAATGCCACATCAGGAAACAGAAATCTGATATTTTATCCTCCTGTGTTTGGTAAGTCTTTTTGTGGGGGTGTTTACATAGCGTTTGGATCTTTGAGAGGAGGTAAAAAAAGTCTTGTGTTTTTTTTTTTACACACACACACACACACACACACACACACACACACACACCCCTTGATACCTCTGGTTTGAATTCTCTACTTCAAGGAATCATTCTTCAGCTTATGAGCAGAAGCTGTACTTTCTTATGTCTTGGGAATATCATGCAATCAAAGCCCCACCATTTTTTTTAATGTGGGTTGTGACTCTACTATTTATGTCTAATCTGATATTCCTTAGCACAGTGTTTCTCAACCTTGGCAACCTTTAAGATGTGCAGAGTTGAACTCCCAGAATTCCCCAGCCAGCCATGCTGGTTGGAGGATTCTGGGAGTCGAAGTCCACACATCTTAAGGGTTACCAAGGTTGAGAAACGCTGTCTTGGCACAATGATAACAGATATGCAAATTGTCCTAGATTCCGAAGTACGTTTTCACTAGGTGGAATCTATAACAACCTATTTTAGAATGATTTCTATGTTGATCTGCTTCAGCAAA
This sequence comes from Crotalus adamanteus, assembly GCA_039797435.1. Lineage (NCBI taxonomy): Eukaryota > Metazoa > Chordata > Lepidosauria > Squamata > Viperidae > Crotalus > Crotalus adamanteus. The sequence continues at coordinate 8,254,391 of CM077935.1, forward strand.
ATTATTTAATGGGTCTTTTGAAGTTAAAAACACTATTGGGGGATAAATATCTGTGGCCCAGCATTAATTTGTGGCTATTTTTTTTCTTCTGTTCAGTTGTGTCCAGTTCTCAAACAAGTCCCTGCAGGTTTTTGGCAAGGTTTTTCAGATGTGGTTTACCATTGCCTCCTTCCTAGAGCTGAGAGAGAGTGATTGTCCAAGGTCACCCAGACGGCTTTGTGCCAAAGACAGGACTAGAAATCAGTATCTCCCATTGTAACCATTACACCAGACTGGCTGTGATACAAATTCCTTTGTGACTTTTTATATACAATACTGGTCTTATTTTGCTTTGAATTAATAATAATAATAGTAATAATAATAATAATAATAATAATAATAATAATAATAATAATAATAATAATCTGAAGAACAATGATGAAGATGCACTGAAATTAGTATATCAGGAAGGCTTACTGACTACTGGAGAGACCAAACTGGCCTACAAGAAAGACCAAATGAAGAACAGAATAGAGGCATGGGAAGACAAAGCACTACATGGCCAATACATGAAAAAAATAGCTGGGAAAGCAGATAATAACAAGACCTGGCAATGGCTAAGAGCAGGAAAATTGAAGAAAGAGACTGAGGGACTAATTCTGGCTGCACAAGACCAAGCCTTAAGGACAAATGCATACAAAGTCAAAATTGAGAAGACAGCAACAGACAGTAAGTGCCGCCTATGCAAAGAAGATGAAGAAACAGTGGACCACCTGGTAAGCTGTTACAAGAAGATTGCACAGACTGACTACAAGCAGCGGCATGACAAAGTAGCAACAATGGTGCATTGGAAGATCTGCAAAAAATATCATTTGCCTGTAAGCAAAAACTGGTGGGATCATAAAATAGAGAAAGTCATAGAAAATGATAAAATTAAACTGCTCTGGGACTTCAGAATTCAAACAGACAAGCACCTGCAACATAACACCCCAGACTTAACAATTGTCGATAAGAAAGACAAAAAAGTCTGGGTAGTGGACGTGGCAGTGCCTGGAGACAGCAGAATAGACGAGAAAGAACTGGAGAAGATAACAAAATACAAAGACCTACAAATAGAAATAGAAAGACTGTGGCAAAAGCAAGCAAGGGTAGTACCAATAGTAATAGGCTCTTTGGGTGCAATCCCAAAACAACTGGAGCACAACTTGAACACCATTGGTATTGACAAATTCGCTATTAGTCAATTGCAAAAGGCGGCCTTACTAGGAACTGCTTCCATCCTGCGACGATACCTGTAATACCATCAAACATCCACATCTGCCTATCCCAGGTCCTGGGTAAGGACTCAATAGGTAGACAAAATGCCAAATCCAGTCTGAACATCTGGCTGACTGTGCGATGATCAATAGTAATAATAATAATAATAATAATAATAATAATAATAATAATAATAATAATAATAAGAAGAAGAAGAAGAAGAAGAAGAAGAAGAAGAAGAAGAAGAAGAAGAAGAAGAAGAAGAAGAAGAAGAAGAAGAAGAAGAAGAAGAAGAAGAAGAAGAAGAAGAAGAAGAAGTAGTTGCTTCTTGTTCTGCCCTCAGGCGCTCTGGAGAATAGCTTCACTCCCTCTTCTTTGTGGCAGCCCTGAGATATTGGAACACTGCTATCATGGCCCCCCTCATCCTTCTCTTCATTAAACTAGACATTCCCAATTCCAGCAGCCATTCTTTATATGTTTTAGCCTCCAGTCCCATAATCATCTTTGTTGCTCTTCTCTGTACTCTTTCTAGAGTCTTAACATCTTTTTTATATCGTGGTGACCAAATTCTTTTTTTAGAAAAAAAAAACACCTGAATGTATGAGGTAAAAAATAAAGTAAAATTTTAATTGTACAGAAATATCTCTTAGTTCCACTTGCCTTTATCTTTCATTCCATTTTATACGTGTCTTAAAAATATATAAGTAACTGTCCAACCCCCCCATCCCCCACAACCCATTATTCTGTTTATTACCATTTCTCACTATTGTCTTTCTCCTACTTAGAGAAACTTCCCCTAACAATCACTGTTACATCTTCCGCCACTTAAACAAGCCATGTCATGACTCCATGCTTATGCTACCTCATTATTTTCTTGATTGGAATGACACGGGGCAATCCATTCCAACCGGATCCATTCCATCTTTTCCTCATTCAAAAGTTTGACTTGGTTTTCTATTGATTTGGACCTTCATGCCTCCATCAGCCTCTTGTGCTGGCCTTGCCGAGCACGTCACAAGCAGAGCTGGACGGGTATAAATGCCCCTAAAAGAGGCTGCTGGTGTGTGGGAGGACAGAGAATTAGATTAGGAGAAGTCAGAGGAGTGCCACAGAACACATTTGGGTAAAGATCTGGTGGCCGTCTCAAAAGAAGAGGCTGTAGGTAATTACATCAATAGGGCGTGACATTGGTCCATGTTGGTGCTGATCTCTTCTCTATTTTTCTTTCTAGCGGCAAGCAATGGATCCTGTAACTGGTGCACAGAAAGGGATCTTGTCCATCATAGTCATTCTTAGCTCAAGTGGGCTACTTGCATCGGGAATCTTCTTACCAAGATTGCATGCTCCAGTCAGGTAAGCTGTAACTTTCGATTCATTGCCATTTTGTTTTTCACCAAGTTATTCTAGATCACAGGATCAGCTCTGTATGTAATGATTAGTAAGGAGAGAGTGAGAGCGAAATGTGCAAATTAAGGAACACAGACGGTCTCTTACACAGAAATAGGTGACAGAGAAGGATATCAAGCAAAGGTAGGAATGAAGCTCTTCTGCATATAAGCCTCTGAGATAACCAAGTTAACACAACTTTGTATACAAATATATGTTCTCGATTGCCCCTATTCTTTAGGCACTCTTCCATTTTCCCATCTTCTGGATGTTACTTATGTTTTCAAAAGAAGACCATAAAGAAAACCTCACCCTTAGAACAGGGAGATTATTATTTCAGTAGTCCTAAAGTAAGCTCCCAGTATCTAGTCATTCAAAGGTTGAACCGGAGCGACAAAATTCCATTCATATGGAACTGGCAGGCACAATATGTGGGGATAACCACTACTTACATGTACAGAAAGATCTGATGGCCAAATATTGCTTCCAGAGACAGCAAGTCTTTAAAAAGAATGAATAATGTTATTATCCTCACGCCTGGCTAATGGACTTCTCAAAAGCTGCTCTCCAATTTTCTCTTTTATAGGAAGGTTGTTGAGAAGTTGGTAGGGCTCTATTTGTGGAGATCTCTGGAGGAATGGATGATCTAGATTCTTTCTAACTAGACTTGATTGCTCTTGTAGACAGCCTGTAATAGGACCAGAATAAGGAACGTACCAACCTCCTTTTCTTCCTTGAATTCTCATCAGCTTTCATACCTTTGATCAATATCCTTCTGGACTATTGTACACACAAGTACTGTGAGTAGGCAACATTCTGTGCAGGAATACTTTTCGACAATCAATATGTATGTGTTTGTGTGTGTGTGTGTGAGACGGGGGGGGGGCAATCAGATAGACAGACAGACAGAGAAAGAGACAGATACAGATGCTACAGGGTTGAAACTCTCAGCCCTCCTATTTTACACCTACATGAAGCTGCTGGAGATCATCTGCTGGCACATAATCAGCTATCAGCAGTATGATGATAGCCAGATATACTGTATGTATCAACACCAGGATAAATAGGAGATGTGGTTGAAATTTTGTTTTGTCTTCTAATCTGGGGATCCTTCTGAATTCATAACACCTGGAAGAGCAGGTGGTAGTTCTGGCTCTATCAAGTACAGTTCTGGCATTTCCAGATTGGGAAGCTTTGTTCATAATCATTCACGCCTTGGTCATCTCCCATTTGGATTATTGCGATCACTCACATGAAGCTACCCTCAAAGACCACTTGGAAGTTTTACATAGTCTGAAATATGGCACCCAAATAGTTACGGGCACTAGTTATCCACTGAGACCCATACAGGTTATTGAGTACAATGGCAGTTGTCCCAAAGATACTTTTTCAGGAGGCAACTGAACTTTCTTGTTTTTTTCTTTGAAGACATTTTGCTTCTCATCCAAGAAGCTTCTTCAGCTCTGACCGGATGGTAAGAAATGGAAGGATTTATATTCCTTGCAGACTAGTCATTTACATTCTTATAGAGCATGGGTGTCAAACTCGCCACGTCACATGATGTGTCATGACATATCGTGACTTTTTTGGCATTGCCAGAGCTGGGGTGGGCGTGACCTCCATATGATGTAACCGGCCTACAGGTGGGCAGTTTGACAACCCTGTTTTAGAGAGTCATTGGGACCTTTTGGGGGTTTTCTCTGTCAGGGTCACCTGAGTAGTGCAAATGTGTGTGGAGCCTTCTGGCTGCAGGATGTTTTCTGCCCTGTCCCTGTATTCTGCAATATTTTCTGCAAATCCATTCATACTCCTGCACCATTCGAAGGGTGTTCATCCCAATTTAGCTATGCACTTTGGGATGAACACCCTTTGAATGGTGTGGGAGTATGAATGGATTTCCAGAAAACATTGCAAATTACAGGGACAGGGCAGAAAACATCCTGCAGCCAGAAGGCTCCACAGACAGGGCAGAAAACACCCATTTACACTACTGATACTCAGGTGACCCTGTGGACACAGAAAACCTCCAAATGGCCTCAATGAATGCCAAATGACCAGCTGTCTGCAAGGAATATAAATCCTTCCATTCCCCACCATCCAGTCAGAGCTGAAGAAGCTTCATGGATGAGAAGCAAAACGTCTTTAAAGAAAAAACAAGAAAGTCCAGCTGCCTCCTGAAAAAGCACCTTTGGGACTTCCATGACCTGGATGACTGAGAATCTCCATATACAATGGCAGTTGTCACTTTAAAGCCCATTGTTCAGATCTGAGCATCTACAAAGTCACCTACTCCTGGAGGTTTCTGTCCTTTCATTAAGTTTTGGGAAAGAGGGCTTCATCCAGATCCTATTCCTTAAGGAGCATCATCTATGGCGAACCTATGGCATGTGTGTCAGAGGTGGCACTCAGAGCCCTCTCTGTGGGCACGCGCGCCATGCCCCGAAGATGGCAACCGTCCTCTTCAACCAGCCGCCTGCTAACTCGCCAAGGTCCCACGTGGCCGGATGCATCCCAGCACCCATGTGCTCACTGGCTTGTGTGCGGGGGCCAATGGTGTCAGGCAGCAGCCGCCCCGGCCCCTGCCTCGCCTTGCCCTGAGACAATGGCATCCCCGCCCTGCCTTGCCTTGCCTTGCCTCACCTCACCCCGCAGGACAAGCCTCCTGCCCACTGCCCCACCCACCAGAGACCCCCTGGATCTCCCCCAACCCTGCCCAGCCCCCACAGGCGTCCCTCCCCAGGAACAACATCGAGCTGGCCACGCCCACCCTGGCCATGCCCACCCATCTGCCATGACCACTGTAGCCACACCCACCCGGCGGGCCACGTCCACCCGGCACCCAGCGATACATAAGTGGTTTGGGGTTGCAGTTTGGGCAGTCGGTCTCTAAAAGGTTCGCCATCACTGATCTATGGGGATGCCTGCTTCCACTCTTTCCTGGAGGAGCATCATCCTCACATCAGACACTGACTCTTAGGCTGACTTGGTTGCTCAACAGTGAGAAACTGGTGAAGCGGGCACAGCAGCACCTGCATTTTCTCTGTCGCATGAGAAAAGCACATCTTCCTTCCCCTGTCCTGACCACTTTCTACAGGGGGACGATCAAGAGCATCCTGTCATACAGCATCACAGTCTGGTTTTGAAGCATCCCTGCTTCAGACAGGAAGGCGGTGCAGAGAGTGGTGAGAATGGCCAAAAAGATCATTGGCAGTTCTCTCCCTCCCATCCAGGACATAGCACAGAAGCGTTACTTGAGCAGGGTCCGCAAGATTATCTGGGACACTACACATCCTCTTCATGACCTGTTTTCCTTGTTACCTTCTGGGAGGAGGGGGCTCCATGGTATCCGTAGCAGAACATCCAGATTCAGCCATAGTTTCATTCCATACAGCATTAACCTTGTGAACTCTCAAGCTTCCTCCTTCCGTTATATATTCAAGATGGACAGTATTTAATATTTATTTGCTACGTATATGTAGGGGTGTGGGTCTATACATATGTTGTTCATAGTATGTTTAGGTGTGTGTCATGTATGTGCTTCACTTTGAGAGCGGGCAACTAAATTTCATTTTTGATGTGTGCCATTGTGCCCACAGTAAAAAAATGACAATAAAGGTTATCTTATCTTATCTTATCTTACCTTATCTTTCTTATCTTTCTTATCTATCTATCTTACCTTACCTTACCTTACCTTACCTTACCTTATGCTAAGCTGTTAACACTAGGCTTTTCCAGGGGGTTGTTGAGATCTTGTTCCCACCTAGTGGTGAATGTTCATATATGCAGTTTGTTTGCACATATGAAACATCTATCATTGTATTATCAATTGATGGGATTCCGTAACAATGCCATTATTAGCTCACTAAGTTCCTTATCATCAGAGATGCTGATGGTCATGTAGATATAACAAATTCTTGAGAGTCAGGTCCATCGGTGGTTACGTCAGTTGGAAGTCATGCCAGTTGGAAGTGAAATTTTTACATGTGGATGGAAAGATGCTTATCTTCACTGGAATTAATGATAAGGAACAGCCTTTTTCTCTTGCTTATGATGGATACTGTACAAGCAGGATGCTAGAGGCAAAGGCTGAGCCACAGCAAAATCTAAACTGGGTTCCCATAAATGGTGGAAAAAGACTAGATCTGTGCAAATTAAATGTAGAGAGTAAAGAAGAGGAACTTGGTGGAGGCCCAGGGTGACAAATCTTTCATATCTCAGTCAATATCATCTTCCTTAGCCTCCACAGTAAGGATGTCACTGGAGTGATTTGGATTTTGTCCAAGGTTTTCTCAAATATGAGCCTTGCTAATTAACCACATCAAGAAATCAAGTCCACAGGAAACTAATTTTATTGAGATTGACTATAACAGTGTTCTATCCCAGCCTATTGCTGTCCTTGTTAAAGGCACAAGGACCAAACCCCTGCTGATGCAATAGGCTGGAGACTTTACAACAAAACAAAACTTTTTTAATATGGTTGACAAACCTGTCAAATAGTCCAAAACACAAACAGCAAAACTCAAGTCCAAAGGAGACACGATGCAAACAGACGAGAAGTCACAAGCAAGACAAACAGACCAGGATTTCAAGAAGCATTTTGCAAACGGTTGCCTTCAGCAACCAGCACCGCCCACACCTCCTCCCTTTATTCAGCAGTCCCAAGGTGTTGCCTCTCATTGCCTTTTCTTTTTACTCTGGAGGTGCCTCATTGACCTCTGTTGATTTACTCTCACTAATTGACGTGTGCGGGCGTCAATTAGCAAGTCCCTGAGGTGTGGGTCTTCCAGGTCTGACTCATGCTCCTCACACAGCTGAGCTTCATCAGGAATACGACTAGAGGGCCCAGGCTCTGCATCAACCTGTGAGTCCTGTAATTCATCAGAGCCTCCCTCTGCCCCTGATGGCCCTTCAAATGCCTCCTCTACCTCCTCCTCAGATTCCTCAGACTCAGCTGTTGCAAGCACAGGCTGGCACAGAATCACAACACTATCCCGCACTGCAGGGCCCTTCCCCCAGGTCTGCCGATCTGGATGTGGTCAGGATGGGAATTGTTCATGAAAGGCAGTCACCAAGGTAGGAGCATGAATGGTAGACGCATCCTCCCAGGTGAACTCCTCCGGTCCGTAGCCTTTCCATTCTATCAGGTACTGGAAGTGTCCTTTCACCCAACGGGAGTCCCGAATGCTGGCAACCTCATACTTGGGGGCACTGTCTCCATCACGTTGTTCCAGTGGGGGCGGTTCGGCTCAGTGGAGTGGACACGCTGGTTGCTCAGGGACCAACAGAGAACAGTGAAAGACCGGATGTACCTGCATGGAACATGGCAGAGTTAAGCGATAGGCGACCGGATTGATGACAGCCTCGATTGGGAACGGTCTGACATATCGGTGGTCTAATTTCTTGGTTGGCCAGGTTGACGGTAGGTTCCTAGTGGACAGCCATACCCGATCTCCCACCGATAGTGGAGGCGTATCCCGCCTTGACCGATCAGCAAACCGTTTGTAGTCAGCCTTGGCCTTTTCCAACTGTCGTTGCACCAATCGATGGATCGCCTGTAACTCTGCCAGGTAGTCGTTTGCTGGTGGTTCCAGTGCATCTATTGGAGAACTAGGGAAAAACCAAGGATGATAGCCCACATTGGCTAAGAACGGTGTCATCTGCGTGGAGGTGTGCTGGGAGTTATTGAACGCAAACTCAGCCACCGCCAGATAGTCTACCCAATTGTTCTGCTGCTGATTGACATAGCAGCGCAGATATTGCTCCAGGATTCCAATGACCTTCTCGGTCACTCCGTCGGTTTGAGGATGATGCGCAGACGAGAGGCAGATCTTGATATCCAATGCCTGCATCAACTCCTGCCAGAAACGGGCTGTGAACTGGGCCCCTCTATCGGACACGACCTTATCAGGAAGACTATGCAGACAGATCACCTGCTGGATGAACATGCAAGCGGTGGCGTGGGCAGACGGTAAGCCATGGCATGGAATGAAATGTGCCATCTTGGTCAACATGTCAACCACCACGAATACTGTTGTGAATCCAGAAGACAGGGGTAAATCCGTCAAAAAATCCATGGACACCACCCCCCAGGGTCTTTTGGGTGTCGGCAAGGGTTGCAGTAGTCCAGGTGGGGCCCCTGTCGCTGACTTGGCTTGCCTACAGGAAATACACGATGAGACGTAGGTCTGAACGTTGTGTCAGATTCGGGGCCACCAGAAGGTACGGGATACCAAATTCAGGGTCTTGAACAGGCCAAAATGCCCCGCTGCTGGATTATCGTGACACTGGCTGAGGATGAGTCCTCTGAGCAGGCCTCCAGGCACATAGAGCTGATCATGATAGTGGAGGAGTCCATCCATGACTGTCCATGGTGAATTGGGCCCCACCTCCTCCTTTCGCTGAGCCACCCACCCATCCTGCTGCTGGGCCTCCTGAATCCGAGCCTGTACATCTATTGGCTCCCTCACCACAGCAAAAGACTCAATAGGGAGCACTGTCCTGGGCAGAAGCTTGTCTTCTGCTTGGGAATATTCGGGCTTCCTGGACAGAGCATCCGCTCTTTGATTGTGACCGCTCGGTATGTAGGTCACCCGGAAATTGAACCTTGCAAAGAAGAGAGACCATCGGATCTGGCATTGGTTCAATTTCCGAGCAGTCTGCAGGCTTTCTAAATTCTTATGGTCCATCCAGACCTCGATTTGATGCTGCACCCCTTCCAGATGATGCCTCCAGGTCTCGAACGCCACTTTAATGGCCAATAGCTCCTTCTCCCAGATGGTACAGTTGCGCTCCACCGGATTCAATTTCTGTGAATAGTACGCGCAAGGGAAGAGGGCACCGCCGGGCGGCGTCGCCTGGAGTAACACCACCCCAATGGCAGTGTCGGAGGCATCTGTCTCCACGACAAATGGCCGTTGCGGGTCAGGATGCTTCAGGATGGGCTCCTTCATGAAGGCTTCCTTCAAAGCCTGGAAAGCCCATTGTTCTGGAGCCTCCCACTGAAACCGAGTCTTTCTCTGCAGGAGCCGAGTAAGGGGAGCTGTCATGGTAGCAAATCTGGGGATGAAAGTCCGATAATAGTTGGCAAACCCAAGAAATCGCTGGACATCCTTCACACGACGTGGTGGTTGCCAACTCTGCAAAGACTGCACCTTACTCGGGTCCATGGCGATGCCCTCAGGAGAAATGCGGTGACCCAGGAACTCAATAGTCATCTGATAGAACTGGCATTTCTCTAATTTAGCATAGAGCTGATGTTCTCGAAGCCGCTGCAAGACCTGACGGAGATGCCGATGGTGCTCTTCTCGCGATGGGGAATAGATCAGGATGTCATCCAGGTAAATCACCACAAACTGATCTAACAAGTCCCGGAAAATGTCATTCATAAAGTGTTGGAAAACAGCAGGGGCGTTGGTCAGGCCAAAGGGCATCACCGTGTACTCGAAATGCCTGTACCGAGTACCAAACGCCGTCTTCCACTCATCACCCGACCGAACTCTGACAAGGTTGTAAGCTCCACGCAAGTCCAGTTTTGTGAAGATTTTGGCCTCATGGAGCCGATCCAAGAGTTCGGGGATGAGGGGCAGCGGGTATCGGTTGCGCACTGTGATGGCATTTAATTTCCGATAATCGCAGCAAAGCCGCAATTCACCGGACTTCTTCTTGACGAAGAGTATGGGTGCAGATACTGGTGAGGATGAGGGCCGAATAAACCCCCGAGCCAAATCCTTGTCCAAAAAGTCCCTCAACGCAGCCAACTCGAGGTCCGACATGGAATACAAACGCTCCACTGGGAGAGGCGCGTTAGGGACTAAGTCAATGGGGCAGTCATAAGGCCTGTGCGGGGGTAATCGATCCGCCTCAGTCTCGCTGAACACATCAGCATACTCTGCCAATTCAGAGGGTAAGGAGACCCCCGTGGGCCCCTCTATCTGACCGGCACAGATGTGGCGGGTGTGGTCCACACACTGCAGGCTTGGAAAGGTGACCAAGTTCTGAGACCAACAGATCTGGGGGTCATGCGCCCGGAGCCATGCCATTCCCAAGACCATGGGAAAATGCAGGTCTGAGGTGATATAAAACTGAATGGCCTCCTCATGATTACTGATGGCCATACATAGCGGTTGCGTGGCGGCCTTAATTGGCCCAGACAGAAGCACTCGACCATCAGTGGTCTCCACTAACATCGGTGGATCCACCGGGCATTGGGGAATCGCCCATTTAGCCACAAATGCTGCGTCCATAAAGTTCGTAGTGGCCCCAGAATCAATCAATGCATGGACAGGAATCCCCTTGGGCAACATAGGAAGAAGCAGGCGCACCTCCAAAATCAAATGTTTTGGGGGTCCATGGGCCGCATCAGGACGTGATTCAGAGTTGCGGGACGCCCGACCCAAAACGCTTTTTAGGGAAGCCGAGGGCAGTCTCGGGACCGGCTCCGTCACAGATGCCCCTCGCTGCTTCTTGGGGCAGAAAGCAGCCAAATGTCCAGGGTCCCCACAATAAAAACACAACCCCCCCAAATGTCGCCTGTTCATCTCTGCCACTGATAGACGAGGTCTGGCAGCATCTAACTCCATTGGCTCCTCCCTCTGGACCGGGGTCGCACTCACAATGGGGGGCGTACAGATCTCTGGGGTACCACGGTGACTCCTTTGCTGCTGCAGCCAGGCATTGATCCGCAGGCAGAGATGAATGAGCCCATTAAGGTCCGGGGGAAGCTCAACACGGGCCAACTCATCCAACATCTCCTCTGACAAGCCATCCTGGAAAGCGTCCATGAGTGCAGCCTCATTCCAGGCTGAATCCTGACTAAGCAGCTGAAATTCACTGATATAGTCCTGCAGGGGGCATCGGCCTTGCCTCAGGGCTTTCAAATGCCGGGTAGTTGTCTGAGTCTTGATGGGGTCCTCATACATCAACCGCATGTGATCACAAAACCCCACAAAGTTGTCCAGCAATGGGCTACGTTGGGCTAACAAGGGTGTGCCCCAACGAGCTGCAGAACCAGAAAGCAGGCTGATCATAAACCCCACTTTATCCTGGTCAGTGGGGAAATCCTCTGCTTTGACACTAATGTACAAGTGGCATTGTCCCATGAACAAAGGAAACATGTCAGGGTTGCCATCAAATTTGTCCAGCCTCGCCACTTGGCATTTTCTCCTGGGTGGTGGTGGAGCAGCAGTAACCTGGGCAGATAGCTGAGCAACTTGAGCAAATAACAAAGCCAGCTGCTGGGCGAGCTGGGTGTTCTCAGCACGTAGCTGCTCCATGATAGTAGGGGGTGAGGCTGAAGGCAAACTGTTCTATCCCAGCCTATTGCCATCCTTGTTAAAGGCACAAGGACCAAACCCCTGCTGATGCAATAGGCTGGAGACTTTACAACAAAACAAAACTCTTTTAATATGGTTGACAAACCTGTCAAATAGTCCAAAACACAAACAGCAAAACTCAAGTCCAAAGGAGACACGATGCAAACAGACGAGAAGTCACAAGCAAGACAAACAGACCAGGATTTCAAGAAGCATTTTGCAAACGGTTGCCTTCAGCAACCAGCACCGCCCACACCTCCTCCCTTTATTCAGCAGTCCCAAGGTGTTGCCTCTCATTGCCTTTTCTTTTTACTCTGGAGGTGCCTCATTGACCTCTGTTGATTTACTCTCACTAATTGACGTGTGCGGGCGTCAATTAGCAAGTCCCTGAGGTGTGGGTCTTCCAGGTCTGACTCATGCTCCTCACACAGCTGAGCTTCATCAGGAATACGACTAGAGGGCCCAGGCTCTGCATCAACCTGTGAGTCCTGTAATTCATCAGAGTCTCCCTCTGCCCAGATAGCCCTTCAAATGCCTCCTCCACCTCCTCCTCAGATTCCTCAGACTCAGCTGTTGCGAGCACAGGCTGGCACGGAATCACAACAAACAGGACCTTGCAAATCTGATGTGTGTACCTCCTCTCACTTCTTATATTCCAGTGAGTTAGGGAGGTGTCTGTCTAATCTGCTTCCAAATATTATCTGGATGTTGTGGACTTAGAAAATGTTTTATCCTTTGTCACTTTGGCAGCACAGTTTGCATATCTCCATCATGATCAGGATTCATTCAGTAATCAGGATTCATCTGTCATAACTCCCTGACTCCTGGGTTTTTTTTAATCTTAACTTTTGCCAGACACATTTTCCAAAATACATTTTTTCATTTTTTTTTAAGTCAATGGAGAAACCAGACAAAAACTGGGATTTCAGTCAAAAGCTTGACATCTAAACAAATGTTTTAAAAGCCTTTCAGATGTACTTCAAACTACCTCAGAAGAGTCAGAACTGAATGTTATGTTTAAGACACCTGAGAATTAAAAAACAGAGGTGAAGTGACTTCCAAAAGGGTTTTGATCAATTCTTTTCTTGGTGGCCAAATTACTTATCCACCTGTTATTTCTATCAGCTACCTTGTGATTTCACTCTCTAGTAAAAAGAAGCCATTTTGCTTTATTTTAGAGAAAGTGAAAAAGGCAAATCAATATTGACTGAATTCGCGCATTTATCAAATCATAGTTTGGTTATCTGCACAAAAAGCCACAATTGACTGGTTTCACAGCACTCATTAAGCCAGGGGTCTTCAAACTTGGCCCTTTTATGACTCGTGGACTTCAGCTCCCAGAATTCCTCAGCCAGCATGCCTGGCTGAGGAATTCTGGGAGTTGAAGTCCACGAGTCATAAAAGGGCCAAGTTTGAAGACCCCTGCATTAAGCCATCAGCTAAAGCAGAGTTCCCCAACCTTTTGGGGTTGGCAGCCCAGAGTGGGGGGAGGGGGGAAAGAAGGGATGGTTTCATAGGAAGGGTAAACGCATGCGTTTGCTCACATACATGGGGTCGTGAGCGCTTGTGCGCAGGGGGCCACAAGCGCCTACAATGCTCATGTTGATGTAAGTGTTCAAGCGTGGGGCTGCAAGCGACCCTGAGACACTTGCAGTGATGTGTGCACTCGCACATGGGACCGTGAGCACCAGCGATGCTCGCATGAGTGAGGCCACAAACGCCCGTGATGTTCATGGCAACACTCATGCCAGTGGGGCTGTGCATATGTGCACACATGCACACCAGCCAGATACACGGCCCAGTGGCCAATAGGCTGCAGCCCACAGATTGGGAACCCCTGAGCTAAAGAAAATACTGGTAGTCCTCCACTTACAACAGTTCACTTAGTGACTGTTCAAAGTTACAATGGCATTGAAAAAAGTGTCTTATGACCATTTTTCACACTTATGACCATTGCAGCATCCCTATAGTCACGTGATTGAAATTCAGACTGTTGGCAACTGACTCATATTTATGACGGCCACAGCATCCTGGTGTGAGATGTAAAAACCCCAAATTTTGATACTCACAATACGAAGACAAGTCTGGTTAACAAAGCAAAGGTTTATTGGAGAATAACATAAACAGAATAAAAGAGAAAAGAGAAAGAATAGAAGAGAAGAGCGTTTGCAAACACGGCCCCCTGGATCCTTCCCTATGGATTGGATTCCAGGAGCACACTGACCTGGTTTCAGGTTTTGCATTTTATAGCCCTACCCATTGTCACATCTAAACAGCTCTTTCACATCTAAACAGCTCTTTCATCTTTATGGATGTTCTCTGAAGTTGTACTTTGTTAACCTGACCTCTTCCGTCCATCTGCTGTTATCTTGTTTATTTGGAATTCTCACTTTGGGTTAAAATCCCTTTCTTTGATAGTAGGATTTCCACTCAAAGTGTAAGTTCCTATGTCCGGGAGATTTTTAGGCAGGATGTAGTAAACATTTGGTCATATATTGGCATTGCATTGTTACATTTGTGTTACAGCGTTACATTTGTACTAAAGAGACAGTTTCATATATTGGCATTACATTTCTACAATTATTTCTACAATTATTAAAAGAATAACTTTTATTTCCTTAACTTTTATTTCCTTAACTTTTATTTCCTTCACTGGGATCATGTGATCACCTTTTGTAACCTTCTGACAAGCAAGTCAATGAGGAAGCCAGATTCATTTAACAACCGTGTTACTAACTTAACAACTGCAGTGATTCACTTAACTGTGGCAAGAAAGGCAAATGGATGTCTTCAGATGCCACAGCTTCACAAGATGATGACAATCGTGATGAAAAACAGAACAAAAAAAATGTACCCATGGGGTTTAGTGAGAAAAGAAGCTGTACCTGCTTGGAGCCCAAAGGGGGCAGTAGATACAACTGGCTGGCTACCAGGGTGGCGCGGGAAGCGGAGTATTGTGGTAGCAGATGACGCAGCTTTTCGAGACAAAAGTAAGATGTTAACCGCGATGGAGAGGCAGAAGTGGCTCAACTCTTACATGCAAAGGTTTTTGATGGTAAACTCGGATTAAAAATGAAGTAGCAGCACATAGGGGAAGGGGAATAACATTACGCATAATTAAAGTCAAGCTATGCATTGCCACACTCACGGACCCCCATCAGGGACCAATTCCAGCATGACAGAATGGAAAGACCTATAGAGGCTTAGAAGCTGAATTTGTTCCTGTTCTAAAGGCTTTCCATGGGACCTGAAAGGCAAATCCTGGTCCCTGGGGATCTTAGTACTTCAAAGCATGCTCTCTTCACTGCTTTCTCCCAAAATCAGAGCCACATAAGGTGTCCTACTCTATAGAGCAGATGTTTTTGCACATTACGCTAAGCCATAATATGGGTTACTTTGTTTTGGTTTAACCTGGTTTGTAAATCCAGCCACTGAGATTTAACAACTGCTACTTATGTGAATTTAGCCAATAGTGGTTCATTCAGTAAAACATGGTTAGATGAACCAGGACTTGGTCTAGGAATAGCAAGAGGGATTTTGGCAGAGGCTTAATTCAAATTATACCCTTCATGAATTGCAGAGCATGTCATATGTGTGAATGGTGGGCCTGTAAATTGCTTTATTGGCTTGAGACTTTCAATACCTGTCCTAATAAAATATGAGATTTGTTTGCTTTATATTTTTTTTGGTGGGGACATTTGTGGAAAATATGAACAGAACAGCAATGCTTTACAGAGGAAGTCTGAAGAAGACTGTGGTTATCACCACACTGTCAATATTTAAATATAGGTAGTCCTTGACTTTCAACACTTTGTTTAGTGACCGTTGGAAGTTACAACGGCACTCGAAAAAGTGACTTGTGACCATTTTTCATGTCATGTGATCAAAATTCAGACGCTTGGCAACTGGTTCATATTTATGACAGTTGCAGTGTCCTGGGATCATGTGATCACCTTTTGCGACCTTCTGGCAAGGAAAATCAATGGGGAAGCCAGATTCACTTAACAACCTTGTGACTAACTTAACAACCGCAGTCATTCACTTTAATAACTGTGGCAAGAAAGAACGTAAAAGTGGCAAAATTCACATAACAGCTGTCTCGCTTAAAAACAGGAATTTTGGGCCCAATTGTGGTCATAAATCAAGGACTACCTGTAGTAGTTTTCTTCTCCTTACAAACACACCATTTTTAATTTTAGGTGCAGTAAAAGAGCTCAGATGAGCTACTTCATTGCTTCTGTCTGGCTTCTCCTGACAGCAAAAACTCTGAAACCAACCTGAACATGCTCAGCATACAGTTTGTTTAGCATTATATGAAAACAGGAATCCTGGAGTCTAGCTTTTCCCCAAGGTTTGCTTGTGGCTTATGACACTGGTTTATTAGAAACAAGCCAGAATTTCCAATAGACCCCCTAATACTGAATAAGATGTAGGCTGAACTATCTGGTTTCATTAGCTTATTCTATTCACCCAAATACTGTCTATTCACAATTAGTATCATAACGTAATATCTGAACACTGCCCTGCTATCTTTCAAATACTATTTACTGTTAATTCCTTGTATTTTTGCCATTTCTATTAGTTTTATCATCACCCTACCCCACACATAATTTCTGAACTATAATTTATATGAATGACAAGAGGGATTTTTACCAAAACACTACAGTGTAGACCAGGGTTGTCAAACTCGCTGTGTCACGTGACGTGTCATGACATATTGTGACTTTTTTCCCCTTGCCACAGCTGGGGTAGGTGCGGCTTCCGTGTGACGCATCCGGCCTACGGACCGGGAGTTTGACTCCCCTGGTGTAGACTGTCTTTTCAGAGTCAATCAGTTATCTCTTTCCTTGACAATCTATAGTTTACAGTAGTAGTTCTCAATCTCAGGAATTCTGGCTGGGGGATTCTAGGAATTGAAGTCCACATATCTTAAAGTTCCCAAGGTTGAGAAACACTGGTCTACAGCATTAATGCAATGCACTTGCCAATTTTCTCATGGAGGGGAGAAAGAGCACCTGCAAATTATTTCTGCTAGTGTTACCACTGAACCAAACTCAGATTTAATCGGTGTCCACTCACACTGCAACAGCACTGGCCAAACAGACCCATACTGGAAGCAAGTTAAGTTAGAAGAGAGAATTTATTCAGTAGACAGTTTAAACAGCCTTATGTGAATCGTGATACACAAATGTTGCCCATGCTGGCTGGGGAATTCTGGGAGTTGAAGTCCACACATCTTAAAGTCGTTAAGGTTGGGAAACATTCTTCTACAGGCACATTCAGCATGCTCTAGACCCCAATTTGTGACCTTCTCATAAAGGTACAAAAACACAGATCCCAAAGAAGTGTGCCAATGTCTGTTAAAAACATGAAGCTATAAGGATAAGAGGAGATGAAAGTACAGTATTGTTGCATAACTTGTAATTGTTTGCATTGGGGAAAAGAATAAGAATGTCCCCAAGAAGGAGGATTATGGGGGCCGTGCAAGAGAATGAACTACAGAGTAAATGGCAGCTTTAGCTAAAGGGTCACTAGGAGGATTAG
Source organism: Crotalus adamanteus (assembly GCA_039797435.1). Taxonomy (NCBI): domain Eukaryota; kingdom Metazoa; phylum Chordata; class Lepidosauria; order Squamata; family Viperidae; genus Crotalus; species Crotalus adamanteus. The sequence continues at coordinate 8,271,868 of CM077935.1, forward strand.
CTAGATTAGAAGTGGATTCTTTTGAGCAAATTGCTGAATAGATGAGCAGTGGGCAAAACACAACAAAGGATCTGACCCACACCTGCATGTGTGAAACAAGGAAGGAACTGCAATGCTACAAGCACCTCTAGAAGTGGCAGGCTGAAGAACACTACTGTTGCATCGATTCTTCTGACATCTGGAGGAGCAGGCGTCCAATCACTCTTTGATCTAAAAAAGAAAAAGCACATTTTGAGGTTTTAACTCAGTCCTGCCTATGTAACGCCCAACTGTCTTTGATTCTTAATATCCCATGTTATAACAAATCTAACATAGATTCCCTCTGTCTGCAATCAATGTCTATAGATAAAATAATCAAAACATATTGTGAACAATATATATATAGTGTGTGTGTGCCATGCCCGCTTGTAACCTAAGGGGCAGTTCCTGCAATTAATTCTATAGACTATGGAAGACTGCCCCTGCAATTACGTTGGGGAAACAGCTAAAAGGCTCAGGACTAGGGTCCACAAACATGAACTGGCAATCAAAAGGCAGGAGCAGCGCTCACAAGTGTGGGCTCACATGGCCGATATGAACCACACATTCAATCTGGAAAACGCACAGACCATATCTCGTGAGACCACTAAGGGTGGCTGCCTTCTTAAAGAAGCCTGGCTTTCGGATAAGAATTCCATCAACTGGCATATAGACCTCCTACCAGCGTACCAGACTCTCAGAAGGTGGGAGAGACAATGTTGTAATCCATGGAGTAAATGGCCACCCCACACGGTGCAAAAGCAAGACCATGGCTTTACAAATGGGGAAGCTGCGATCCCTAGGGTGGACAGCAAACCGGCAAAAGAGGAGGGGGGCCGGGTGACACCACAAGTCATAAAAGGGCCAAGTTTGAAGACCCCTGGTGTATATATATATATGAAGTCTTTTAGAAAACACCAGTCAAACGTTATACAGCCAGATGCTCTGTGAAAGCAACATTTGCACTCTCTTCTGCAAGTCAAAACAGCCGTGGAGAGTAAGAGGCAAAGACCACCGGGGGTCCTGGACTTACAACCACAACTGGGACCAGAATGCACATTGCTAGGCAAGGCCCTTGTTAGATGAGTTGCACCCCCTCCTTCCTTCTGAAGCCCCCGTGATGTGCTCTCACCTCGGAGATTCAGGTAGGAGAGAAAATCCATCAGCGTCTGGAGGATGCTGTAGTCAGAAGGTTGCAGAACAGGTGCTGAAAGAGGGAGGAAACGGCATGAAGGGCTAAATCGTGGAAAATACAGGGAGAGCTCAGAGAAGGGCGCTCACCCACAGACTCCTGCCCCACAGAGTACAAGTCCTCAGCTGCATCTCGCTTCCCAGCCAAGGCTCCTTTATCAGGCAACGTCTGGTGGGCATCTGCTTTGGGGAGAGGAGAGTGGGACGGAAGAAGTGCTGCAGGTACACCGGGCTTATAAACCAGGAGCCCCTTATTAACTGAACGGCCTGGTGGTGTTTTATAATCACCCCACTGCCAGGCAGTCACCAAGGAATTTGGTGAACAGGAAGTGAATCCAGATGAAGCCTTCACAGGTAGTTCTCGGCTTATGAGCCCCAAGTGAGCCCCAAATTTCTGCTGCTAAGTGAAACATTTGTTAAGTGAATTTTGCCCGACCTTTCTTGCCACAGTTGTTAAGTGAATCAGTGCAATTGTTAAGTGGTTCAGTGAATCTGGTTTCCCCATTGACTTGGCTTGTTGCAAAAGGGGATCCCATCACCCCAGGACACTGCAACCGTCATAAGTATGAGTCAGTTGCCAAATGTTTGAATTTTGATCACAGGGGATGCTGCAACCGTTTAAGTGTGAAAAATGGTCATCAGTCACTTTTTTCAATGCTGTTGTAACTTTGAATGGTCGCTAAATGAACTGCTGTAAATCAAGGACTACCTTTTGTTGTTGTTAATTGCGAAGTCGTGTCCGACCCATCGCGACCCCATGGACAACATTCCTCCAGGTCTTCCTGTCCTCTACCATCTTCTGGAGTCCATTTAAGTTCACACCTACTGCTTCAGTGACTCCATCCAGCCATCTCATTCTCTGTCGTCCCCTTCTTCTATTGCCCTCAATCTTTCCCAGCATTAGGCTCTTCTCCAGTGAATCCTTCCTTCTCATTAGGTGGCCAAAGTACTTGAGTTTCAACTTCAGGATCTGGCCTTCTAAAGAGCAGTCGGGGTTGATCTCTTCTAGGACCGACCGGTTTGAACGCCTTGCAGTCCAAGGGACTCGCAGGAGTCTTCTCCAGCACCACAGTTCAAAGGCCTCAATTCTTTTGCGCTCAGCCTTTCTTATGGTCCAACTTTCACAGCCATACATTGCAACTGGGAAAACCATGGCCTGGACTATGCGTACTTTTGTTGGCAGGGTGATGTCTCTGCTTTTTAGAATGCTGTCTAGATTTGCCATAGCTTTCCTCCCCAGGAGCAAGCGTCTTTTAATTTCTTGGCTGCAGTCCCCATCTGAGGTGATCTTGGAGCCCAGAAAAATAAAATCTGTCACTACCTCCATTTCTTCCCCATCTATTTGCCAGGAATTGAGAGGGCCGGATGCCATGATTTTGGTTTTCTTAATGTTGAGTTTCAAGCCAACTTTTGCACTCTCCTTCTTCACCCGCATCAAGAGGTTCTTTAGTTCCTCTTCACTTTCTGCCATTAGAGTGGTATCATCTGCATATCTTAGGTTGTTGATATTTCTCCCGGCAATCTTAATTCCAACTTTTGATTCATCTAGCCCTGCCTTTCTCATGATGTGCTCTGCATATAAGTTAAATAGGCAGGGCGACAGTATACAGCCTTGCCGGACTCCTTTTCCAATTTTGAACCAATCAGTGGTTCCGTGTTCGGTTCTCACTGTTGCTTCTTGACCCGCATATAGGTTTCTCAAGAGACAAATGAGATGGTCTGGTACTCCCATCTCTTTAAGAACTTGCCACAATTTGTTGTGATCCACACAATCAAAGGCTTTTGCATAGTCAATGAAGCAGAAGTAGATGTTTTTCTGGAACTCCCTAGCTTTCTCCATGATCCAGCGTATGTTGGCAATTTGATCTCTAGTTCCTCTGCCTCTTCGAAATCCTGCCTGTACTTCTGGTAGTTCTCGATCCACATACTGCTGGAGTCTATCTTGTAGGATTTTAAGCATAACTTTACTAGCATGTGAAATGAGTGCAATGGTGCGATAGTTTGAACATTCTTTGGCATTGCCTTTCTTTGGAATTGGAATGTAAACTGACCTTTTCCAATCCTGTGGCCACTGTTGAGTTTTCCAGATTTGCTGGCAAATTGAGTGTAGCACTTTTACTGCATCTTCTTTTAAGATTTTGAATAGCTCAGCTGGAATACTGTCACCTCCACTAGCTTTGTTGTTGCTCAGATTTTCTAAGGCCCATTTCACTTCACATTCTAGGATGTCTGGTTCGAGGTCAATGACCATCTCATTGTGGTTATCTGGGATGTTAAGCTCATTCTTGTATAGTTCTTCTGTGTAGTTTTGCCATCTCTTCTTAATCTCTTCTGCCTCTGTTAGGTCTCTGCCATTTTGGTCCTTTATCATGCCCATCTTTGCATGAAACGTTCCCTTCATATCTCCAATTTTCTTGAAGAGATCTCTGGTCCTCCCTGTTCTGTTGTTTTCTTCTATTTCTTTGCACTGTTCATTTAAGAAGGCATTCTTATCTCTTCTAGCTACTCTCTGGAATTCTGCATTCAATTGGGTGTATCTTTCTCTTTCTCCTTTGCCTTTCGCTTCCCTTCTTTCCTCAGCTATTTGCAAAGCTTCCTGAGACAGCCATTTTGCTTTCTTGCATTTCTTTTTCTTTGGGATGGTTTTAGTTGCTACCTCTTGTACAATGTTGCGAACTTCCATCCATAGTTCTTCAGGCATTCTGTCTATCAGATCCAGTTCCTTAAATCTATTTGTCACCTCTACTGTATATTCATCAGGAACATGATTTAGTTCATACCTGAGTGGCCTAGTGCTTTTCCCTACTTTTTTCAATTTAAGCCTAAATTTTGCAACGAGAAGCTCATGATCTGAGCCACAGTCAGCTCCTGGTCTTGTTTTTATTGACTGTATAGAGCTTCTCCATCTTTGGCTGCAGAGTACATAGTCAATCTGATTTCTATGTTGACCGTCTGGTGATGTCCATGTGTAGAGCCGTCTCTTGGGTTGTTGGAAAAGAGTGTTTGTTATGACCATCGTATTCTCTTGACAAAATTCTATTAGCCTGTGCCCTGCTTCATTTTGTTCTCCAAGGCCAAACTTGCCTGTTATTCCGGTTATCTTTTGGCTTCCTACCTTAGCATTCCAATCCCCCATGATGATAAGGACATCATTTTTTGGTGTTAATTCTATAAGGTGCTGTAGGGCTTCATAGAACCGGTCAATTTCATCCTCTTCAGCACCAGTGGTTGGGGCATAGATTTGGACTACTGTGATATTGAATGGTTTGCCTTGGATTCGAATTGAGATCATTCTGTCATTTTGGGGATTGTATCCCAGTATTGCTTTTCCTATTCTTTTATTGACTATGAAGGCTACTCCATTTCTTCTGAGAGATTCTTGCCCACAGTAGTATACCTGATGGTCGTCTGAGTTAAATTCACCCATTCCTGTCCATTTTAGTTCGCTGATTCCTAAGATGTCGATGTTCATTCTTGTCATCTCTTTTTTGACTACGTCTAGCTTGCCTTGATTCATGGATCTTACATTCCAGGTTCCTATGGAGAAAAAGTCTTTACAGCATCGGACTTTCCTTTCACCACCAGATATATCCACAGCTGAGCGTCCTTTCGGCTTTGGCCCAGTCGCTTCATTCTTTCTGGTGCTACTAGTACTAGCCCTCTGCTCTTCCCCAGTAGCATATTGGACACCTTCCGACCTGAGGGGCTCATCTTCCAGCGTCATATCTTTTTTCCTTTTAGTACTGTCCATGGGGTTTTCATGGCAAAGATACTGGAGTGGTTTGCCATTTCCTTCTCCAGTGGATCACATTTTGTCAGAACTCTCTGCTATAACCTGTCCGTCTTGGGTGGCCCTGCACGGCATAGCTTATAGCTTCATTGAGTTACGCAAGCCCCTTCGCCACGACAAGGCAGTAATCCATAAAGGGGAAAGGACTACCTGTTTCATGCAATTTTCCTTCATTCCCAGACATGTGATAGAGATGTTTCCCACCTCATATTTCAGTACTAAATCTTAGCATTAGTAATGCCAGGAAGCCTCCATGTGGAAGCACTGTCATCATCATCATCATCACCACCACCATCATCATCACCACCACAACCGCCACATCTCCTCATAGTTTTCTTTTTCATCAAGGAGCCACAAGCAAAGCAATACAGATAGTCTCTGACTTACGACCACAATTGGGATCAGAATTGCTAAGCAAGCCAGTTCTTAAGTGAGTCATACCCAATTTTATAATCATTTTGTCATGGTTGTTAAGCGAATTGCACTGTCCTTAAGTGAATCCAATTTCCCCATTGACTTTGCTTGCTGGAAAGCCAGCTAGAAAGTCAGAAATGGTTATCACATGACCCCAGGATGCTGTGATTGTTGTAAATACATGCTGGTTTGCCAAGTGTCCAAATTTTGATATTTGTGACCACGGGGATGCTGAGATAGTCATAAATGCGAGGACTAGTCATAAGTCACTTTCTTCAGTGCCATTGTAACTTTGAACAGCGTATTTTAACTGTCTGAAAGTGTTTACTTTTTGTAACATTTTCTTAGATTATAGAATAAAATACAAAAATACAAAAGCAAATAGTAGGACACAGTGGGGAGGGAAAAGGGAAAGAAAAGTGAGGGGGAGAAGGGAAAAAGAAAAGAAAAGGCATTGACTTCCGACTTCCTCTGTTGCAGTAGAATGAAGCACTAACATCGAACTTCCAACTTTTTACTTTTCCATAATAGTATAAACTAGCCATTTCTACAACAAGTCAATCTAATTAGTAAAACCCAAAATCAAAGTTTCATTTTTTTTCACCTCAAGCGCAAAATCCAGAAGCGGTCTGCATGTGGAAACAAAAGTACTTATATTCTTTTCTTTAATCCAAACAGTCAATTCAACCATCTCTGCCAACTCCATCAGCTTCTGTAGCCATTTCGTCCACAGTGGGAATCGAAATGTCCTTCCATTTTTGGGCATACAATATAGTCTTGCTGCCGTCAACATATATAAGGTCAAAGTTCCAAATTTTTTTCCTAAACTTTTTTCCATTAAGTCCAGAAGAAAAGTTTCTGGTTTCATCTTTATCTTTACTTTAAGAATTTTCTGTATTAGGATATGAATCCTAAAAGCAATTATTTTTCAAGCACGATTGTCCTCATACTTCTCTTTAGCAAGATTTATTGAGCTACACAAGATGGAGTTACGTGAGTTCCAGCAGCTGAACTATTTTCTATTCAGGACACATAAATCTCCTGTACATCAAAAGCCTTTTAATTTTCTTTCCAAGACTTATAACCATTAGTTTAGTGACTGCTCAAAGTTACAACAGCACAAAAAAAAGTAACTTACAAGTAGTCTGTCAACGCTGCTAATATTGAATATTCTTGCTTTGACAAAATATGCAGAACTGTCTGGTACTTTTAGAGTTAATTCAGATGAGAAAGAGAGAGGAGAGAAAAGCCCGCGGAAGGGAACGGAAGTGAATCTTTGCCCTCCAGGTTAATTGGAAGATGTGAATCATGACCCCAAAATAGGGGAGGGGAAATGCCTGGAATGTTATGTGCAAAGGAAGGGAAATTCAGATCTTGGCATTCTCCATGCCGTGCTGACACTCCTTTTGCACTAATAAAAGCTTTTTAGATTAAACCATGCCTGAAAGTTCTTTAAAGTGTTTCATTAGTCAGACTCATGACATAGTCCTTGTACTTACAACTGTCACAGCTCCCCATGGTCACATGATTAAAATCCAGGCATTTGGCAACTGGCATGTAATTTCAATGGTTGAAGCATCGCAGGATCATGTGATCACCATTTGCAGCCTTCCCAGCCAGCTTCTGACAAGCAAAGTCAATGGGGGAAAGCTGGATTGGTTTAACAGCTGGCTTATTTGCTTAACAACTGCAGTGATTCACTCAACAATTGTAGCAAAAAAAGGTTGTAAAATCGGGCAAAACTCACTTAACAACCGCTTTGCTTAGCAATGGAAATTCTGATCCCAACCGCAGTCATAAGTTGAGGATTACCTGTACTGAATCTCATTGATCTAAGGAACCAATTATAACAGCCAGATTGGGTTTCAGTAGATGTACAGCTAGGTTGTTGCTCTGATCCCCTGCTATGTTTTTTATAATAACTTTATTAATTATTATATTATTACAATTAAACAGATAAAACTAATAAAACTTCAAAAAAGGATAAAATGAAGAAATAGAAATGACAGAAAAATAGAAAGAACATATAGGAAAGAAAGAGAAATAATAATGTGATAAAGAAGAAGAAGTATATAGAGACCTTACTTCCCCCTTTGTCACAAGTATAAAGTTTTAGCAACTTATCACCTTCTCTTAAAGCAGGGGTCTTCAAACTTGGCCCTTTTATGACTTGTGGATTTCAACTCCCAGAATTCCTCAGCCAGTGTGCCTGGCTGAAGAATTCTGGGAGTGGAAGTCCACAAGTCATAAAAGGGCCAGGTTTGAAGACCCCTGTCTTAAAGTATAACAAACTATCTTTCCTTCCTGTATTTCCTTCTTATCTACAAACAGATCCTTAAAACTTCATCATTCAGTCCTGGTAAGCAAAAGTCCATTAAAGGTTACCAGAAATAATAACATTGATCACCTGCTGCTCTTTAGGGGGTTATCAGGAGCCCCATCCCTGGATGCTGATAGTACAATGCTACACATATTTCCTTAGAACAGTGTTTCTTGTCCATAACGCCTTTAGTGAGAGTTATTAAGCAATGGGACAGCTTGCCTCCTGGAGTTGTGGGTGCTCCATCACTGGAGGTTTTCAACAAGAGTGGTATGGGGACCCCTGCCTTGAACAAGGGGTTAGATAAGAAATCCTCTCTGTCCCTTCCAGCCTTATGATTCTATGATTCTGATTCTGTGCTGGCTGGGGGAATTCTGGGAGTTGAAGGCCATACATCTTAAAGGTGTTGAGGTTGAGGATCACTGCCTTAGAAAGAAATGTCATTAGGTTCAGTAGAATTTCTTCCCCTGTGACCTTAAAGCAGCTTTCACTTTAACCCTGTTTTCTCCTGTCTGTGAAATTCTGAATCAACTTACGGGGTCCCAGCAGGTATCCAGCACTGTTCAAGGTCCAACCACGTTTGTCTTTGGGCTACAGAAGGAACAGTAAGAAAGGTGATGTTAATGTAAACTTGTATTTGCCTCATCTGGATTATAATTCTGTCCCTCCTCCACAAAAGTCAAATTAAAATTTTACAAAATTTAAGACAGTCCCTAGTCCAGTGTTTCTCAACTTTGGCAAGTTTAAGCTGTGTGGTCTTCAACTCCCAGAATTCCCCAGCCAGCAAAACTTGCCAAAGTTGAGAAACACTGTCCTAGTCTAATACAGGAATTTAAATTCTCATGAATAACAGAGTTTAATTGATGATAATTTTTTTAAAAAATAATGTTCTTAGTGACTAGCTGGAAGCAAGTCCAGATGAAAAATTAAGTAACATGAGAAACCAATAGGCTGGATATTTAAATCAAAACCCTCTCAATGATTACATCCTGCATCAATTTTTAGACTAGGAGAAAGGAGCAGAAATTTAAGAGGACAAAATCCATGATTCAGAGAGCCACATTTCCCATTCAAAATAATAATTTAAAAAAAGGATCTGCAAAATTTCACTTCAAAGGAATGAAAAAGAGAAACTCATCCTCAGAAGGGAGAAAAATTGCACTGTTCTGTTTCTTTTTGTTCAATATCTTCCAGGTCCGAGAAGAAAATGGAAGATACCAAGAAAAGAACTACAAGTTCTATCATCTGAACCAAGAAAAATGTTATTTTATAAGACCACATCTGGAATACTGCATCCAGTTTTGGTCACCTCATTATAAAAAAAGATGCTAAGACAAGGGTCTTCAAACTTGGCCCTTTTATGACTTGTGGACTTCAACTCCCAGAATTCCTCAGCAAGGCATGCCTGGCTGAGGAATTCTGGAAGTTGAAGTCCAAAAGTCATAAAAGGGCCAAGTTTGAAGACCCCTGTGCTAAGACTTTGGAAAAAGTGCAGAGAGGAGCAACAAAAATGATTAGAGGGCTGGAGGTTAAAACATATAAAGAATGGTTGCAGGAACTGGGTATGTCCAATCCATTAAAAAAAAGAACTAGGAGTGACATGATAGCAGTGTTCCAATATCTGAGTGGCTGTCACAAAGAAGAGAGGGTCAACCTGTTCTCCAAAACAACTCAAGGCAGGACAAGAAGCAAAGGATTGAAACTAATGAAGGAGAGAAGCAACCTAGAACTAAGGAGAAATGTCCCAACAGTGAGAACAATTAACCAGTGGAATGGCTTGCCTCCAGAAGTTGTGGGTGCTCCATCACTGTAGGCTTTTATTAAGAACAGAGTGGACAGCCACTTGGCTGAAATGGTATAGGGTCTCCTGCTTGAGCAGGGGGTTGGTCTGGAAGACCTCCAAGGTCCCTTCCAATTCTATTATTCTATATCTTGTATTCACTCCTTTCTGAAATTTTCTTTTAATGGCAAAATGGTGTTCACATGCTCTGAATGGTATTTTCGCAGAGTGATATACTGTATTGTAGGCTAGGTAGCCATGAAACATATCTATGATTTGCTCTGAGGAAGAACCTCTCAAAAAGGCCATGAAATTAGGGATGTATGAAAATCTTTCCACACCCAAGCAGCTAGTAAAGAAATGAGACAGAATATTCCTTGTGGGCTGCTACCACCATGCTTTTCTGGTTGGCTAATTCTTGTGTGAATCACAATAAATCAGACCCCATTTTCCCCTTCACCAATTGGATGGAAATGCCACCGTAGTACAGATATTCTTGGTGCAGATGTTCCTCCATAATTAATTATACTTTTTTAAAAAACCATACAAATAATACATATGCTTTAAAAAAAAAAACACCCACCACCATGGAGCATTCACACCTGAAATCCACAATCTGAAATCTGGCCGTCCACGGTGCAACCACCGCCTTTACCATCTTCTTCCTTCTGGATGTGAAAGCCAGACCTGGGTATTGTAATTCTCCCCCCAGTAAATTGACAAAATAGATTTGGAAGATCTGATACAACTCACCACAAACGTAACTCCAAAACAGTCCCCAAACAGCATGCAGAAGAGCAAAGAAAAGCAAAAGACATACCAAGAAATCCTCATCTAGAGAGAGGAAAGAAGAGGAGCAGAGAAAGGATGCTGCTTTCCAATCACATGACATGTCTTTGCTAATAAATTTTTCCTTTGTAGGAAAATAGGATTACAATTATCTTCTTTGGTTTTGCTATCATCTCTGATATTTAAAAGTTAGCAGGTTTTTTTGATTTTGATAAATAAGCATGCAACAATTTATCTGAAATTATATTGCAACCATGGTTGATAATATACTCGTGTTAAACCAAAGTGAGGTTTGCTTATCTGAATTCAGCTATGATCTATCTGTTGCGTAGAACAGGGGTCTCCAACCCCCGGTCCGTGGACCGGTACCGATCCGTGGCCTGCCAGCAACCGGTCTGGAACTCCGTTCTGGGCGTTCTATGACAAAAAAAACCCTGGCTCTACAAGCATTCTGAATTATAGTTCTTATAACCTACAACCACATCAGATGCTAGAAGAGATGGAAATTGCAGTTCCATTAAGGCAGTGTTTCTCAATCTTGACAATTTTAAGGCATGTGGACTTCAACTCCCAGAATTCCACAGTCAGCAATGCTGGCTGTGGAATTCTGGGAGTTGAAGTCCACATACCTTAAAATTGTCAAGGTTGAGAAACACTGCATTAAGGCCACCTTATCAAGTTGCCAAAACCCCAGATGATCACTAGATGGCAGCAGAGGATGTTTTCTGTGCCTATGCTGCTATTTAGTGATTGTCCAGATTTTTGCCTTTCAGAATGGGTTGTTTTTAGTTCCACACATATGGTGAATACTTCCTCAAGAAAATTGCTATTTTTATACTGATCTTATATTGTGTGAATAAGCAGTCAAAACCTGGTAAAACAATTTGGAAAACTGTTCTGCATAAAAAAAGCAAGCGTTCTCTCATCGTTTCGATGCTTGCATGATAATTAACTGAGGTTCCGATTTGTCTTCACTCCACGATCCAAGGTCCTATGAGTTTGGACCTCCAGTTCTTGAAAATGCTCTGCACTTTTAGAATATTTCATCAAAATGTTTTGAGACTGTTTACATACCTGAAGGTACACGGTATGTATGCTTGGTAGATACAAGCATACGGACATTTAGCTAATAGGACTCTTGAGTCACTGAACAGCAGCACAACAGGTAGAAACTCTATAGATAAAGACTTTTTTCAGTGCTCTTTTCTATCACATGCCCACCTTAAAAAACAGTTAGCAACCCTTCCATCTCCCACATAAATGCTTCTGCCAGGATTACCTTCATCCACCCACCCACCAAGACCCCCTGACTCCTGAACCTCACAGATTAGAGGAATCATACCTTCATGTCTTTATGGAATTGCTTGAGCTCTGATTCCCCAGGCAGGAAGAAACCCAAGTTTTACAGAGGGAAGAAACGTGGATTTGGGTGCGTCATTAATCCGCAGACAAAGCATATAAGGATGTCAGTATAAATGACAATAATGGCCCCACGAGGTTTGCTTGCCTAGGGCGGGAGGGGGGATGTTGATTTCTTTTAGTGTTTATTCACATCCTGTGTCAGAAAATGGATAGAAAATTGGGGTAATTAGCCCTACTTGACTACTCAATTGGAGGAGAGCCACTACAAGTAGAAGACACATTCCATATTGTTTGTAAAGCAGGAGGAAAACAGAGTGCTCACTGGTTAATTTTCCGTTTGCTAACTTTATCTGGGAAAGCATCAGTCTTGAACTGTTTCATATATTACCCATCCTCAGCACCATAATTTGTCTGGTCAGTTTTTTGACATTTACATTTTTAATGGCTCATTGGAGGCCTAATGCATCTTTTTTGTACTATTTATTTATTGTTCATTTATATGCCACCCATCTTACTTTGAAAATAACTTTTTTCTCCTAATAACAATTAGGAAAACACTAATACTAATTCTCCTACATAATCAACAGGCCAAAACTTTCAGCCACTTCCATTCCCTTGATATTGTCATCAGGTCCACAAGGCCCTTGGAAGGAGCTGAAAATACAGGTAGTCCTCCACTTACAACAGTTTGTTTAGTGACCATTCAAAGCTACAAGTAGACTGGAAAAAGTTTTTCACACTTGCAACTGTTGCAGTGTCCCCATGGTCACATGATCAAAATTGAGATGCTGGGCAACTGACTCATGTTTATGATGGCTGCAGTGTGTCCTGGGGTCATGTGATCATCATTTTGTGACCTTCTGACAACCAAAGTCAATGGAGAAACCAGATTCATTTAACAACCATGTTACTAACTTAACAATGTGCAGGGATTCACTTAACAAATGTGGCAAGCGAGATCGTAAAATGGGGCAAAATTCATTTCACATCTCTCATTTAGCAACAGAAATTTTGGGCTCAATAAGCCCTTGATTTCGCAGGTCAGGGAGGAGGATTGTGTATTAAAGCAGAGGTCTCCAACCTTTCTGGAGCTCAAGGACCGGAGGGAAGGAAAGCAGCTTTAAAATTGACGTATGTGCACGTGCGCACACGCACGGGGCCACACACACTGGCGTGGCACTAGCAGCCCCATTTGCGCATGTTGCATGCACTGGCGTAATGCGCATGTGCAAACAGCCATGCACCCCCCACGGTGGCTAGCGGCCCATTCGTGTATGCACAAATGGGCCGTGCAAGCCGCCTGGGCTAGCGGCACATGCGCAAACCAGCTGTGGACACCTGCCCCGCACTAGCATTCCCATTCACACCCACGCGCATGCACAAACAGGGCCGCAGGCGCTAGCATGAGTGGGGAGGGAAATGCGTGCCCACACGTGTGCACACCGGCCAGCAGTTTCCACGGCCCGCTGGCCAAGAGCCCAGGGCCCAGTCCTGAGCCACGGACCATAGGTTGGGGACCCCTGTATTAAAGCATAACATCCCTGAAATCCAAATGGGATTTTACTCATTTATATTTTACTTACTTTGTACCTTGTTTGTTATTCAGTTACTAAGTTGTGTCCAAGTCTTTGGGACCCCATGGACCATAGCAAGCCAAACCCTCCTGTCCTCCACTGTCTCTCAGAGTCTGCCCAACTTCAGGCCTACTGCGTTAATGACCCTCTCTAACCACTATCATCTTCTGCTGCCTCCTTCTCCTTTTGGCTTCCAACTTTCCCAGCATCAGGTTCTTTTTCAATGAGTCCTCTCTTCTCATCTGGTAGCCAAAGTATCTGAGTATTTTACAAATGTATATTTTGCATATTTTGCTTGTTTTGTAAAATGGGGATGTGATTTTTACAAATGCATTAAAATAAGGGAGGAGATTTTATGAAACATGTAGTACAGTCGGTCCTCAAGTTATGACCACAATTGAGCCCCAAATTTCTGTTGCTAAGCAAAATAGCTGCTCAGTGAGTTTTGTCCCATTTTACGATCTTTCTTGTCACTGTTGTTAAGGGAATCACTGCAGTTGTTATGTTAGTAACACAGTTGCTAAGTGAAACTGGCTTCCCCATTGTTTTTGCTTGTGAGAAGGTTGCAAAGGGCAATCACATGACTCTGGGACACTGCAACCATCATAAGTCCAAATTTTGATCACATGGCCACAGGGATGCTGCAATAGTCATAAGTATGAAAAGGGTCATAAGTCACTTTTTTCAGTGCCATTGTAACTACGAATGGTCACTAAATGAACTGTTGTAAATCGAGGCCCAAAATCACCTGAGAGCTTCTATGAATGAAAGTGGACTTGAACCTGGATCTCCTCATTCCTAATCCAACACTAATAGGACCCATTTTGGAAATAAAGAGCAATTGACTCTTTTATATGACAGCTTTCCCTTGAATTTGCTTATACTACAATCTAAAGAAGCTAGGGGGCAATCATCAGAACTTTGAATCTGGGTTGTAAGTTCCTTTGGGGGGCCCGTCATAACTTTGAACAGTTGAATAGAATAGAATAACAGAGTTGGAAGGGACCTTGGAGGTCTTCTAGTCCAACCTCTGCTCATAGTTCCCTACATCCGGTTAGATCCCACAGGCTGGGCCTCCTTCAGACCCCGTTGGCCAAGCAGTGCCATTTGGCGGGGCCGCGGAGGAGGGCCTTCTCTGTGATGGCACCTACGCTTTGGAATCAGCTCCCCCCGGAGATTAGGACCGCTCCCACCCTGTTGGTCTTCCGTAAGCTACTTAAGACCTGGCTTTTCTGGCAGGCCTGGGGTTTATAAAACCTTACCCCTGGATGATTGTTTTTGTATTGTTGTTTTGTTATGTTTTATGTGTTTTTTATTGTTAGCCACCCAGAGTCCTTCGGGAGTGGGGCGGCTTATAAATTTTAAAAAATAAAATAAAAAATAATAAATAAAACAGTTGGATACAACATCCAAATTATTGAAAAAGATAGAAGAATTTGGAGAAATAGCAGGATTGAACATAAATAGAGAAAAAACCAAAGTTATAGTTAAAAACCTTACAGACAAGCAAAACACACAACTGTCAGAAAAAGTAGACTTACAAATAGTTAAGAAAGTGAAATATTTGGGAATATATTTAACAGAAGATGCGCAACGATAAAAGAAGATAACTATATAAAATTACTAATTCAAATAAAAATAGACTTGGAAAAATGGAAAAACCTACAATTATCATTACTAGGAAGAATAGCTACTGTGAAAATGAATATTTTACCAAAACTTCTTTTTTTAATTTCAAACAGGACCTGTAAAAAGAGAAAAAAAGTTTTTTGATTATTTAAATAGATTGATCTTGAAATTTATTTGCCAAGGACGGAAAGCCAGAATTAAACTGAAAATGTTACAAGAAACCAAAGAAAATGGAAGATTTGGTTTACCAGACTGTTTTCCTATACTACCATGCATGTGCTCTAACTTGGCTAAAAGAATGGATAACTCTCAGAAACAAAAGATTGTTATATTTAGAAGGACATGACCTGCAACTTGGGTGGCACACATTTTTATGGTATGAAAAGAATAAAACCCATAGATATTTCCAAAACCATTATATAAGCGATGCATTACTATCTGTATGGGAAAAGATAAAACCTAAAATTTACATGAAAATCCCAGGATGGCTATCAATGATGGAAGCTTTTGCTCACCCAAATCTAGTTAAATTTGAAAAAATCTTAACATATAAGGATATTTTGAATACAGATGGGAAATTAAAATCTAAACAAGAGCTAGAAGACCAGGGCATTAACTTATTACAGTGGCCCCGTTTGCAAATGCAATCGAGGTATGACAAAGATGTTAAAACATATGGTTTTTACAAAGATCAGACAATGTTTGATAGATGTTGATGACTTCTGATGAAAAAATGATTTAAAAATCTTATAATTTTTTATTGAATTTAAAAATGGAAGATGAACAAGTGAAAGAAACAATGATTATATGGGCAAAATTTTTGGGATATAACAGAATTAGAAAAATGGCAAAATCTCTGGGAAAGAAATTATAAGCTGACAATGGCTCCTTCATATAAAGAAAACTTATATAAAATGTTTTATAGATGGCATTTTCCACCTGTTGGATTAGCAAAAATGTTTAAAAATATGTCTAGTAAATGTTGGAAATGCAATCAAAATCCCGGTACATACTATCACTTATGGTGGACATGTGTTAAAGCAAAAAAAAAAATAAAAAATGGACCAAAATACATACTTGGTTACAAAAGATGTTAGGAAAACATGTAGATTTTAAACCTGAACTTTTTTTACTAGGCATAATGCCAGAAAAATTTGATAAACAAAATGTATATTTAACATTACATGTACTAACAGCAGCGAGGATTGCATTTGTGCAGCACTGGAAAAATGAGATAACATCATCGGAGGAAGCGCTAATTAAGAAAATACTGGACTATGTGGAAATGGATGGACTCACATTGAGAATTAAAGAAAAAGAAGATACAGAATACTTTCAAACGTGGAACTTATTTTATCAATGGTTGGAAAACTGAGATCGAGAGTAAGAACTTAACTTTTATGACTAAGCAAAAATTAACCCAGACAACACGTTGTTCATTAAGCACAAATGAATTGTAATGACAGAAAATTAATAAAATACTTTAAAAAAAAAAACATCTTTTTTACATAGTGGTGACCAGAACTGGATTTAGTCTTCCAAGTGTGGCCTTACCAAGGCATTATAATTAAAGCAACTGATAATTAGTCAAGGACTACTTGCAGGGCTTTTTTTCTCATAGAACGCCCAGAACGGAGTTCCGGCACCTTTTTTGGATGGAACCTTGTACGGTAGGCAAGGCGGGTTGTATGACATGTGTGAGTTCCGGCACCTTTTTTTTTTTTTTTTTTTTACAAAAAAAGCACTGACTACTTGTACCATGCTGGAATCTCAGCTACCTATAAAGTAAATCATCAACCAAATAGGAAGAAACAACCAATGAGACAAAGGAAGCTAGAATTCCCAAATACACATAATAATATACGAAGACCTTACAGGCAATGCTCATTTAATAATAATAATAATAATAATAATAATAATAATAATAATAATAACAACAACAACAACAACTTTCAAATTACTAACTGGTGTGGTAGCTGATGCAGTACAACAGCATCTAGTTGAAAACAATCTCTTTCCACCTGAGCAGAAAGGAAACCGCCCCAATAGCAGAGGAATAAAAGATCAACTCCTAATAGACAAAATGATCTTGGAAAACTGCAAGAGAAGGAAGACCAACCTGAATGTGGCATGGATTGACTACAAAAAGGCATTTGACTCTCTGCCGCATGACTGGATAATCAAGTGCCTAGAAATAACAGGAGTCAGTAGAAACATCAGAAAATTTGTGCAAAGATCGATGACACAATGGAAGACACAGTTGCAGATCAATGGTGAGACACTGGGAGAGGTTAATATCAAGAGAGGAATATTTCAAGGAGATTCATTATCACCATTACTATTTGTTATTGCACTGTTTCCTCTGTCAACAATACTGAATAACTCAGGACATGGCTATCAAACATCAAAAACATCTGCCAGACTATCCCACCTCCTGTACATGGATGATCTGAAGCTGTATGGAAAAACATCATCTGAAATAGAATCGCTGCTCAACACTGTCCGTATATATAGCCAAGTTATTGCAATGGAGTTTGGCTTGGACAAATGTGCCACACTTACTATCAAACAAGGAAAAATAGTGAAAACTGAAGGAATCAAGATGTCCCACAAAAATAACATTAAGAGTCTGGATGAGGAAGATTACTACAAATACTTGGGTATCCTTCAAGCTGACAACATCAAGCACACTGAAGTCAAGAAAAGATTAGGGTGAATACATCAAGAGAGTGAACAAGATCTTAAAGTCCAAACTCAATGGAGGAAATACCATAAAGGAAATCAACACCTGGGCAATTCCAGTCATTAGGTACACAGCTGGAATAGTGGACTGGACTCAAGCAGAACTAAAAGCAATGGATAGGCAGACCAGAAAAATAATGACAATGAATCATGCCCTTCATCCATGCAGTGACATTGACAAACTTTATCTACCAAGGCAAATAGGTGGGTGTGGAATGCTGCAAGTACATCAGATGGTTGAAGAAGAAAAAATGGCTTTGGAAGAATATCTGAAGAACAATGATGAAGATGCACTGAAATTATTATATCAGGAAGGCTTACTGACTACTGGAGAGACCAAATTGGCCTACAAGAAAGACCAAATGAAGAACAGAATAGAGGCATGGGAAGACAAAGCACTACATGGCCTATACGTTAAAAAAAATAGCTGGGAAAGCAGATAATAACAAGACCTGGCAATGGCTAAGAGCAGGAAAATTGAAGAAAGAGGCTATTCTGGCTAGGCGGATCCTCTCAAATGGGACCTAAGGGGAGGGGATGGGGGCGTCGCGATAGGAGTGTATATAATGTTATGTGTTTGAATATTTTTGGTGTGGTCTCTGGGTTTAGAACTTCATGTTGAAGTCTCTCACCAGGATCCACCGCGCTTTGCAAACCACTTTTCTATTTTCTGCAGAATAAACTCTTTTTCTTACCAATCCAATTTTGTTGGTATTTTAATCACGTTTCCAACAAATTGGTGCCCAACGTGGGGCCTTGGGCATCTGTTCCTGCATCTTCGGGAGGCAAGGTCAACTGAGGAAGGCATGCCCCATTGATTTCAATGGTCCAAGGTTGCAGTCGTAGGTTGAGGAAGCAGAACAGAGCCAGGCCCACGGACCAAATAGTGATTGGTAAGAACTGAGGAGAGGGGACCAGAGAATTACCAGGACAAGGACTGGGGAACTTCGTGCACGAACCTAGGTGAGTAAAACTTGGGGTAAACCAAGGAATAAAACCTAGGCAGTCGGGGGTGGTTGGGTAGCACAGTTTGAGTCTGAGATCTGTGAGAGGTGTGTGTAAGACGCCGCGAGGGTCCACAGGACTGGCAAGACATACACAAGCTGTGAATGTCCCGAGGGTTTGGACTGGCAAGGCGGAGAGAGGGAACTCCTGAGTAAAAGGAGAAAGAGGCTTGGTGAAGCAAACCGTGGTCTCATTAGATTGGTAAGGACAATAAAATTGTGTGGTAAACCAACCATGGGTAATTCGGGAGGGTCCCAGGAGAAGGAATGTGTGAAAAAGGTTAGGAAAAATCCAAAACTAAAAATAGATCCCCACAGCCCATTAGGAAAATTGTTAAAAAACTGGGGGAAACCACCATACAACAAGCTGATTACTAAGTTAAATTTAACAAAAGAAGATATGGTAAATTTGTGCCGCTTCGTATGGTGGGGGGGGATGAGAAAATTGAGTAGCCCCAAACAGGAAAAGGAAACATAAACCCATCTTGCTGGCACAGACCCTTTGTGTCTGTAGCCAGGGTAGAAAAGGGAGTTTTGGGTTTAAGCTCAAGGACTGCTTTGGAAAGAAGGGGAATGAGAGAAATGTGTGTATGTCTCTGTGTGAGTGAGAAGACCTTTTTTTTTTCCCAATCACAATTGGATTTTGCTCCTTCTGGTCTTTCCTAGCCACAGAAAGGATCTGTTGGAGTGTCAGAACCTGGAAAGCATGGGAGTTTGGCCAGAGCGCAGGACCTTTTGTTAGGGAAAAGGGAAAGGCTGTGTGCAAATGGAATGGAATGGGTGAATGAAAGAATTGGATTTGAGTAACTAGCTGGTTAGGTCCTGTAAGCAAAGCAAAGCAAAGCAAAGTTAGGAAAATGGAATTGGCTAAATAAAGGTACTTAAAAGAAAAATAAGAAGTAGTGATTCTCTTTTTCTCTCTATCTTTCTGTGCAATCACATGGTATGTTTAAGATTCTTGCCTTCTCTCATTCGACATAGCTGAGATTTGTGGTGGGAATGACCAGGATGTGTAGAACTAAAAGTTCTGTTTTCTTTTCTGTTCTCTTTTCCTTGTTGTGGTATGTATATGTGTGTCAAAGTTTTTGTGTGTGAGGTAAATGTGACAAGCTACCAAAAGGAAATATTTTCACTCTGTTTGTCTGGCCAACAAAAAGAGTGAAGAAAGATGTGTTTGTTTGTTTGTTTTTCTCTCCCCCCCCCCTCTCTATATATACTCTTAAGAACAGCCCAAAGTTAGCAGGAATAATAAAGTTGGAAGGAACCTTGGAGGTCATCTAATACAACCCTCTGCTCAGGCAGGATGCCTTTTCAACTTCTGTCTGCAGGCACAAAAACCCCTGCTTTTTCTGGCTGTGTTGCTTTAAGAGCGAGAGAAAGAGAGACAGAAAGAAAAGTGTGTGTGTGTGGGGAGGGGGGGTGTTTGATCTTTTTAACTATTTTTTTTTGTTTAGAATTCTGGTTTGAGGAAGGAGGGGTGGATGGGAATGTTTTAACCTACTTAATGGAAATTTGTTTCCATCTGAATGGAATCTGATTAAATTAGAATTTGACTAAATTTATATTAAAATCAAAGAGTTGATACTAGAGTTTGATACAAAACTATTTCAGTAACTCAGATTTTTTTTGTGTGTGGAGTTGGTTTTTGTTGTTGTTGTTTTATCTTTTTTATGTTTTTATGTCTGTGTGCAGGACACACTGAAAAAAAAAAATACCTAAGAAGGAATTGGAATTCAACCCTTGTTTAAAACAAAGGAGTTGAGAAATTTTGGGGGGATTATGTTCTTTTGAATAAAGATTAGTGTGCAAACAAACTCAAGCAGAGTTTTTGGTAAAGTGCTCCTTTGTTTGTTTTCTATTAACCAATTTGTTTGTAAATACAGACAAAGCAATTGCTAGGAGAAGGGGGGTTTACCCAGAAGTGGGGGAAAAGAGAGATGAATGAATGAAATGGGAAGTAGAAGGCAGGGAGGCATTATTTATAGATGGCTCCTCCCGGGTAGAGAATGGGTTAAAGATAAACGGGTATGCAATCATAAATGGACACACCAAAGAGTTGGTAGAATCCGGTAGCCTGCCAAAGAACTGGTCAGCCCAAACTTGCAAACTATGCATTAAATCAGGCCCTAAAATTGTTAGAAAACAAAGCTGGAACTGATTATACGGATTCAAAGTACACCTTTGGGGTGGATGGGCCACACCTTTGGAAAATTTGGGTGGAAAGGGGAATGATTAACAGCAAAGGAAAGGAATTGACCAAAAGAATTGCCATAACCTATGTGAATGCACATCAGAGGGGCAATTCTTTTGAAAGTGTGGGAAATAGGATTGTGGATGAGGAAGCCAAGAGGGCAGCAAATGAAGAAAGCATAAATGTCTTAATACCCATTGTAGAAACACTAGAAGAGATCCCTGTGTTCAGAAACAGAAGAAAAGAAATAATGCAGATAGGTGGGCAACAAGGAGAGAAGGGTAAATGGTTTCTCCCGGATGGGAGTCAGGTAATCAATAAACCCATAGTGTGAGGATTATTGGAGAAGTTACATGAAGGAAGCCACTGGGGGAGTTCAGGCATTGGTGGATGAGCTCCTGAAGCATTATGGATGTATCGGAATTTATACACCAGCAAGACAAATGGGGGATGAATGCTTGATATGTAAAAAGGTAAATAGGCAAGCAATCAGGAAACAAAAAGGGGGAGGGAAGCCTCCAGCCCTTAGGCCATTTCAGTGCATTCAGGTAGATTTTACTACCCATGTAGTACCCGTGTAGTAATGTAACAACTAATATGGTTTCTAGAATACTATTGGAAGTAATATGTGCATAAACTGTCCAGATATTTTGATTTTCTCAGGAAACAAGGATTGCTGGCACAAACACCTCCCTTGGAGTTTCCAGTCCACAGATTCCAGATCGGAGATTGGGTGCTGATCCGGAGTTGGATGTAGTAATCAGTCCTTAGTCATTGAAGGGTGCAAAGAAATGGCCGCTTTCTACGCAGCATTTATTGTTTATATAGTTTTACAAATAGCAAAAGATACTGCATGGCAATAGCATTTCATTGGCTAAAATCCTTTACCAATCTTCAAGAGTAAAAAGGCCAGAGGCCAGAAACAGGGAATAGTTAGTAGAATCTTGTTGACGTGAGCTAGCTCTTATCAGACAAGGTCAAACAGAGCTGCGCACTTTCACATCGCCATGGTGATGTGAAGGAATGAGATAGATGCAGAAAGGAGGGGCACCCAGGCTTTGGAGGGGCAGTGTTCTGCACACGACCTTTGCCTGTCTCTCACCTCTACATCTCACTCTTTTTTGTTTTGTTAGACGAAATATCGTCGCAAGAGGGGTTAATAAAAGGATTGTGATCAGGAGAGGAGCATCCTGGCAGTTGTTTATATAGGGCCAAAACTTGACCCTGAGGCAATGTGGGAGAGAATTTGGGGTTAAAAGCTCTAATACATATATTGCAAAATGAAAGAAATACATTACATAAACAGCACCCATAAAGATCCTAAGGTACCAATTTTCAAATCAGAGGCCAAATTGTGTAAAATATAAATCTGGTGCTGGATGGTTCATGAATTATCAGAAATATTGAAACAATACATTTCCGCAAAACGTTTACAACCCAAATGCTGGTGCAGAAGCAAATAATCAATTGCAGCGTGATTTTGCAAAATAGTTCTCAAATTTTGCAGTTCATGGTTGATCGATGAAATAGTTGAAGAAGTAGTATTAATTGTTTTTGCCAAATTTCATGTAATAGCATTAATGTTGAGGTGAGCACGAACAGCAAGTCCTGGCACGCCCACTAGAGATATAGCCAATGCTACAAAGTAAGGTTGTCTCAGAGTCACAAGTGTTGTCTAGCCTGACACCACGTGGAGAATGGTTCGTGTAAATTTGTTGTTTGGAAAGCAAAACAGGAATCAGCTGGCTGAGGCAACATTGCACTTCACTAATATTAGCAGGAATATAATTTAAAGTTTCTTGACCACATGTAAAAAACCCTCCTTGCAGTAGCCAAGCATGTCCAAAATGAAAGGAAGTCTCTATTGAAGCTGTGCAGTTTAAAGCACGTGAGCCAATGCGATGACAGTGAGGTTTTTTAAGCAATAACCTCTCAAGAGTCAGTGAAGTTTTGAATTACTGCAGAAGGGGTGCAAACAAAGACTAAACATGTAGAAAGCAAATTACATGTAATACATTTCAGATAAACAAAAGAAGTCATTTTGTGTGATGTTAGATTTTGCTTCATTCGTTGCTCGAATGATTGTTTGAGTGGGATGACAGTTACAGTTGTCAAAGGGCAGATGTTAACGATCAGACATAAACAAATGATGGATAAGAAATTTGCAGTTAAAACCGCAAAAATGGCAGTGCACAGGTTCTCGGGGATCAAGTTCTTTACATCTCCCCACGTCACTGGCTGCCTGGCATGTCAGGATTGGATTACTTGCTGTGCCATCTGTAGAGTCACCCTTGCCATTTGTGGGACTGGGTCCAGGGACTGGTGCCACGACATCCCTGGCTGGGTGATCACAACGCGCTGGAATCCGCAAAGGTCCTGTTGGAGCAAGCACAACAGCGTAGCCCCGCCCCCAAGCGATCAGAGGGACTGGTCCCAACCATGCTTTGTCTGGTAATGCCCGATAATATACCAGAGGTGGAGGCAAGCTTGTTTTCTGTTGAGAGTGTCTCTGATAAGCAGTCAAATTTGGAATAGAAACATTCAATTGGTGTGATGTAAATAATACTTTTTGAACCTGTTGTATTACCCACGACAAATTGGGTACCCTAGATAATCCATCCTTTTTTATTTGTTTGTGAAGGCAGTCCTTGAAAGACCAATTAGCATGTTCCACGATAGCTTGACCCGTGGAATTATAGAGAAGACCATGAGTAAAAACAATATTTCAGGTTGTACAAAATTGTAAAAAGGCCACTGAAAAATAAGCTGGCCCATTGTCAGTTTTTAGGGAAGAGGGTTTACCCAGGGCTGTAACAGCCAAAAAAAGATAAAAAATAACATGTGAAGCTGTTTCCCCTTGTAGAGGTGGGGGAAATTGTTCCTAAATACCTATTTATGAATATACATTTCTAGGAAGCCAAAAAAAAAAAAGAACATGGATAACGTCCATTTGTCATAGTTGATTAGAGGCAAAACCACATAAAAGACATAAAAAAGACATACAAAAAAAAATTAGGCCCAGGAAGGGAGGAGTGATTGTGTATATGAGAAACAAAATTATAAATGCTTTCAGTTATGGAGCAGCTGCTGCAAAGTTAAAAACAAAGTCATAAGATTGGGGTCAATCCTGGGCGTGATGTAAGCACCTGAAGAAGTAAAAGTAAGTTGGCACACATAATGAGAGTCAGAGATTAAGGTAAAAGACTGTTGAGAAAAGATTTTAAAAGCTAAAATAATTCTGAGCATTGTGATAAGGGTTGCATTGCAGTGTAGGACACTTTCCAGGTATCATCCTTGTAAGCAATTGCTCCTCTCATTCACCCTCCATCAGAAAAAGCAATAACTTGTGGCAAGGGAGAAAGAGGAAGAAAATAGTGGCTGGACTGGAAAGGAAAAAGTCATTAAACAAGCAAGTCAAAGATCATTAGGCAAATGATATGAAATACAGCCTATATAGTCAGTTAAAGCACATTAAAGAGATAAGTTATTTTGAAAACAATATTAATAATCAGTTCCTTTTTGACAGCAAGCTCTTGTGCATCCTAAGGTTATCATTTTAGCAACCACCTGGATAAAAAATAAAACATTTAAGTAAATATTATTCAATTCAATATACTTTCTGCACTTCTATTACAGTTAATACTCCATTAGGTAATTTACTAGTAGGAAAAAATCAAAAGTGTGGAATTCTGTCCACAAATTGAGTATTCATGATGTCATCAATTTGTGCAACTATATTTTTTCTAGGACTTATTGCAATCCTAAATCATTTTATATTTTCTGAAAGCCAATTAAATTGTATCTTTGGTGCTTCAATTTAAGCAAAGTCCATTCAGATGGAAACAATTTTTATATAAATAGGTTAAACATGTATAAATCTATAACAAAATAATTCAGTTAGTTCTTTTGGTTGTTGGATATTAAAAAATATTGTCCAACATTACTGTTTCTCTTCTGAGTAAAAAAATTTATTTGCCGAAACTGCATAGGTGAATGTCAAGTTTCAGATTCACTCCACTCTTCTCAGATTACTAATTCCAAGCAGAGGAAAAAAAGTTTTAAACGAACAGTTCCCCCCCCCCCTTCCTGTCTCTTGCTCTTTAAGCAACGCAGCCAGCCGAAAGAGACGGGGGGGGGGGGAATCTCACCACCCAAAAATAGTTTCATCTCCTTCCTATGTGTTTTTCAATAAATTCTCTCATACATTCTCCATGAAATTCTTCTCATACAAATATTTACTATTATTTTCACAGTTTGGGAGAAAATGGGTGGGTTTTGAAGGCTAACACACACTTCAACAAATTAACTCATTCAGTTCCATACTGACTGTTTGCATAAAACCATTCCACATACAATTATTTCATTTCCAACTTTCTCCAGGCAAACCATATATTCTTAGCAAGGCCTTTTTGTCTTGTTGTTATCAGAGAGGGCTTTGAGCCTCTTCCAAGTCTTGGAATAACACAGAACAACATAGACAAACGTATACACAAATACTGTTACAACAACATTTATTTAGACATATAACTTGTCCTGCAAGAAGCGAGAAAAATGACAAGGTGATTTCAACCAAAAAGTGGTTTTGAGGGCCCTAATCATCTCCCATTTTTCTCACCATTCCAAGCCCAAGCATAATGTTCTGAGTGGCCACACACACGCACATAACACAAAACACAACAGGGTTAAACTTAACAGATTGCAGAGTTTCAAAGCATTCGAATTGCTCAAAAGACTTTGTTCTGAGGGAGTACATTTTGAGTTATGTCTAACTAATCAGCAAAGAATTAGCCTCTTCAGAAGAAGCTGAAAATCCAATTAAAGATTGGATTTTAGGAGGAATAAATTTTACTTAGTTGCAAGCAGAAGGGGGCTGATAGTTAATTGCCACCCTTCTAAAGTATATGGGTCCATTTTTTTCTTCCTTGCCTGACAGGACTGAACACTATTAGATGTTTATACTGAAGCCCAAGGTTCAAGATGTAATTTATGCTCTATCTTTTAGCCTAAGCGTCCGATGCTCAGGATTCAAAGAACACTGTTTTCCTATCTCCCCAATCAGCTTCCTTATGTCCGTTTCAAGCGTTGCCAGGCCTGATTTCTGTAGCAGGAGTCTGAGCTCCTGTACGTGCTTTTGCTGAGGGTGAGATAATTTACAGCCCATACTTACTCACTGAGGGGTCTCGTAAGACGAAAGTGCACCTAGGGGTCTGTTCCAGACGATGATAAGTATGTTGGTGGCTGCTTCTTCCTGTAGGGGTCCCAAAAAGAAATGTCCCTGCTGAGGGCGCCAGCTGTAGTAATCAGTCCTTAGTCATTGAAGGGTGCAAAGAAATGGCCGCTTTCTATGCAGCATTTATTGTTTATATAGAGTTTTACAAATAGCAAAAGATACTGCATGGCAATAGCATTTCATTGGCTAAAATCCTTTACCAATCTTCAAGAGTAAAAAGGCCAGAGGCCAGAAACAGGGAATAGTTAGTAGAATCTTGTTGACGTGAGCTAGCTCTTATCAGACAAGGTCAAACAGAGCTGCGCACTTTCACATCGCCATGGTGATGTGAAGGAATGAGATAGATGCAGAAAGGAGGGGCACCCAGGCTTTGGAGGGGCAGTGTTCTGCACACGACCTTTGCCTGTCTCTCACCTCTACAGTTGGAAGGAGGAGAAGCTGGTTCCGAAGTGGGGAGGCCCTTTCCAGGTGCTGCTGAAATCCAAAACAGCAGTATGAACAGCAGGGAAAGGCTGGACCCACTACACCTGTGTGAAAGGACCAGTGGATGCTCCAACCAAGTGGGAAAGTGTGCCTCAACCTGACCCTTTGAAGAAAAAGCAAAATATAGAGACATTAGGGGGGGAAA
Source organism: Crotalus adamanteus (assembly GCA_039797435.1). NCBI lineage: Eukaryota > Metazoa > Chordata > Lepidosauria > Squamata > Viperidae > Crotalus > Crotalus adamanteus. The sequence goes on from CM077935.1 coordinate 8,298,530, forward strand.
AAGGGGGGGGGTTAAATTTGTTGGTTTTGTGACTGTAAATGTTGGTGTAATTGTTGCTGTTGTACCCATTGCCCAGACTGCGCACCGATACACAGAGACTGCGGAGAAGAATGTGATATAGTGATCATCGAAGACTGGTGTCCCAAGCACCAATCTCAGCCCGTTACAGGCGGTGGTGTCAAAAGTGAAAGGGAAGAAGTACTTTTCCAGGGGTGGACAGAATTGTGACAATGTTAAACCTCAATATGACCTTGGTTACAGGAGTAATTAAGATATGGATTATAGTGGGAGTAGTAGGGTCCGGGAACATATGCAGAGGTCAAAGTATAAATACCTCTGATAACTGTAATGATTGCATTAGAACCACCAAAATGGGTAATAAGATAACCAAAACTGTGACATATCATACTCAGATGAACTGCAAGAGGGTGGTGGGAACATGTGTTCATAATACCACTCAATTTTCCCTGTGTAATGAAACAGAAAGGGTTACATGCGTTGACCCCTCTAGTATGAAATATCAACAAAATCATTCAGATATTTACTTCATTATTATTAGGACAGAACACCAGTACCTTGGCTAATCACAAGAGTAGAACCTGCTTTGATGCCTGCTATGCCATGAAGTTTAGTTCCTGGACCACCTGTGGGGGCCTGAGTTGGAAGTGGAGTTACCTTACATATTGATACTCCGATGGTAGGGGCCCACCTAGGGTGTGGACTGAGAAGGATAATGAATGACCACCTGAACATATAATATAGGTGTATGGACTTGCCACTTGGGCTGAAGATGGATCATGGGGATATAGGACTCCAATTTATACGCTGAATCGCATTATTAGGTTACAAGCGGTTCTGGAGATTATCACTAGTGAGTCAGCACTAGCGTTAAATAAGTTGGCTAAACAAAATACCCAAATGAGGACTGCAATTTATCAAAATAGGTTAGCCTTGGATTATTTATTGGCAGAAGAAGGAGGGGTCTTGGAAAATTTAATTTAACCAACTGTTGTCTGCAAATAGACAATGAAGGGAAAGTCATTGAGAAAAAAAAAACAGGATGAGGAAAATAGCCCATGTACTGGTCCAAACCTGGACTGGAATACTTGATGATGAGGGGTTCTTGGGAGGAATTTTTAGAAACTGGAAACAAGCTTTATTCATGTTAGCAGTTGTATTTTTCGTGTTAATGTGCATATCCTATTTGATCCCTATAATAAGAATTATTGTACAAAACACAATGGAGGGAATGGTAAATGCAACCAATAAGAGTGACAAACAAATGCTGATGTTAAACAAGGTGACTGGACATGCTGCACTACTTCACTTCCAGAATGCAGAGGAGATCCGGGAAAGTTTAAAACCATTTGAGGAAAAATTTTATTTTTAAATTAGTATAAAAAATGGAAAGGGTGGATTTGTGAGAAAGGAAGAAGTTTAAAAATAAAATGGTCACAACTGACTAACAATAGAAAGATTAGCCAAGCCCTGCAGGTAGGCACTAGATTCCATGAGGCTTGGGTAGAAGACACACTCAACAAGACAAAAGGATGGCAGAGGGAAGTTCTAAACAATGTAACCAAGGGGGGGGGGGGACGATGTATTTTGGCTATTCTGGCTAGGCGGATCCTCTCAAATGGGACCTAAGGGGAGGGGATGGGGGCGTCGCGATAGGAGTGTATATAATGTTATGTGTTTGAATATTTTTGGTGTGGTCTCTGGGTTTAGAACTTCCTGTTGAAGTCTCTCACCAGGATCCACCGCGCTTTGCAAACCGCTTTTCTATTTTCTGCAGAATAAACTCTTTTTCTTACCAATCCAATTTTGTTGGTATTTTAATCACATTTCCAACAGGTGTTCGCTGATTCGTTGTTTGATTATCTTTTCCAGAATCTTACCAGGTATTGAGGTCACGCTGATAGGTCTGTAACTTCCTGGATCCATTTTTTTCCCTTTTTTGAAGATGGGAACTACATCAGCTCTTTTCCAGTCCTCTGGTAGTTCCCCAGTGCTCCAGGATCTTTGAAAAATATAGTTCAGTGGTTCTGAGATCACATCTGCCAGTTCCTTGAGAACCTTGGGATGTAATCCATCTGGTCCTGGTGATTTGAACTCGTCTAGGCTGGACAGGTACTCACTTACCATTTTCTTGTCTATCTTAACTTGTGTTTCTATTCTGTTTTTTATGGCACTATTTTTGATAGGTTGGTGATGAGAGTTGGACACCCCCTCCCCAGCCCAACTAAGAAATAACCTAGGAACACCCCAACTAAACTGGGTCAACAGCAGCCTGAGGCTAAATGGCAAACACTTGACACACACAATGAGGAACCAGTTAGCAACAATCAGGACACAACAATAAAGTAATTAACACCTTTCAGGCAGGATTAGCAAGGAAATTTAACCAACAATAGTCACTGACCAACAAATCAGAAAAGGCAGATTCAAACTCACCAATCAAAAATGACAAATTTGGAAACCACAAAAAGGTATAAAACCTCTGTTTAAAAGATCATTCTGTCTAGCTAGCCGGGGACTCGAGCTGAATTGTCACTCAACGCTGATCCTCGAAATTAAACCTCTTTCCGGTAGCTGGCTTCACGATCTATTTCTTCTGCGCCGCGCCGTCAAGGGGAATCCCGGCTGGAAGGACCGAATGGGGGAGTTCCTCCCATCAATCTGGCGACCACGAAGGGACTTCCAGCTCACCCAGCGACCGGACCGGGCCCGGAAGAGCCATCACCCAGCCGGCAGCGGACACTTTGATCCACGGGAAAGCCTCCCCGGACCCTGCCCGGTCGGCATCGGGTAGTAAAGGGAGTTTTTGAGTCTTACGCTCGAACAGCTACCAGGAAAGAGGGTAAGTGCCACCAAATTTAAATCTATTAGGTTAAAGGGTCTGGGGGAACGAAAGGAAGAATGCATGAGTGTGTGTGTGAGGCATCCTCCTCTTAGAATCAGCTGGAGCTCGCTCCCTCCATGTGCCCTCTAGCCGCACCCCGACCTGCTGCTAGCTCCAGTGGAGCCGTGACCGGCGGAATTCGGGAAAGCAAGGGGGGGGCATCGGAGCGTGAGACCTTCTGGTGAGAGAGGAGGACTGAGCGGGCAGAGAAAGAGAACCCTATTCTGGGCAAGCCAGGACCCCTTCTGCCAGTAAATATTAAAGCAGTAGCCCCGAGCGGAGGTGGCCGCTCACCTCCGAGAATCTGTATTGGGAAAGAAGTCTCGCAAGGAGACTTCGACTGTATTGGGAAAGAAGTCTCGCAAGGAGACTTCGACTGTATTGGGAAAGAAGTCTCGCAAGGAGACTTCGACTGTATTGGGAAAGAAGTCTCGCAAGGAGACTTCGACTGTATTGGGGGAAAGAAGTCTCGCAAGGAGACTTCGACTGTATTGGGAAAGAAGTCTCACAAGGAGACTTCGACTGTATTGGGAAAGAAGTCTCGCAAGGAGACTTCGACTGTTAGTGCCCTTTAACATTGAAAGGAAAACCCCGTTATAAAAGAATGGGGAGTTCCAATTCAAGGGCTGAAGTGGGTTTAAAACCCCGTTATAAAAGGATGGGGAGTTCCAATTCAAGGGCTGAAGTGGGTTTCCCAGTTGAGAGCTTGCTCGAAGCCTGGGACAGGAATCAGCTTCCTGTCCAGGCTGGAATGAAGAAGAAGCGATTAGAGGAATTATGTAGGAAATGGGCTTTGCTTAAAGATGACCGCGGGAGACAAATTTGGCCCGAAGGTGGCACCCTAGAAATCAGAACACTAAAAGAACTTAGGTCAAGGATAGAGCCAACCCAACTACCCTACTGGTATTGCTGGGCCGAACTGTCCAGACAGAGGAACCCGACCCAAGTCAACTTGGACCCCCAGCCTCCCTTAGATAACCCTGAACCGACCTTCATGCCCCCCCTGTTAAACAGGCCCGTACCCGGGCGACAGAGGGGCCAGACTGAACACATTTTAACCCACACCCCTTTCTCTCCGTCTGATTTGGTCATTTGGAAGAAAGATACTCCCACCTTCCGAGCGGACCCTCAGACCGTTATAGAAACCATAAAGTCTATTGTAGACACTCACAATCCGTCTTGGGCAGACATGACCCAGCTGCTACACGTGTTTCTGACCAAAGACGAATTGATAAAACTTTTTGAAAAAACAGAAGAAATAGCCCGGCGTCCCGTAATACCCACGCCTGGGCAAATAGCCCCTGCCAGGATAGCCTGGCCCCTCGACCGCCCAGATTGGGATTATAATAATCAGAACCACTGGGACGATTATACTAGGGCAAAAATCAACTTAATGGAAGCCCTACAGGAAATAGGAAAAAAGCCCCTCAATTGGGCTGAGTTCCAAAAGACCACACAGAGGGACAAAGAGACCCCTGATGCCTTCTGGGTCCGCCTCTTAGAGGCCAGAACCGCATATGCACACTTAGACATAGGCTGCTCAAAGGATAAGAACATTCTTGCAGCCACTTTCGTTAACCAATCTGCAGGCGATATCCGGGGGCACTTCCACAAGATAGTCTCCAACTGGTCCACCTTAGATATCTCAGAGTTGCGCAGGATTGCAAACTTTGTATTTGACCAGAGGGAAAGGCGAGCAGAAGAAGAGAGAGAAAGGAAGGAAGCGGAACGAGAAAGGGAGAAAGAGAAAAGACACAGAACAGAAAGGAGGGAGGATTTGCAAGCTTTTGCCATGATAAATAGGGAAAGTGGGAGCAGATATCGTAAACCTACTGTCAATGCTGCAAATACTGTATATTCTTGCTTTGACAATATGCAAAACTGTCTGGCATTTATTGGGTTAATACTTAGCTTAGACTGGGCGGGGGAAAAAGCCCGGGAAAGAAAGAGGAAGTAAACGTTTGACCTTCTCACTAATTGGATAATGTGACCTGTGACTGCATGAGAAGGGAGGGGTTGAGCAAGGAAAGCTTGATGCCAGCGGCAGGAAGTTCAGATTCTGGCATTAACCAGTCGAACATGGCGACCGACAAAAATTGTAGCTCTGCAAATAAAGACTTTAGGAAACATGCCTGAAAGTTCTTTGAAGTGCTTCATTAGTCGGAACATGTGACATCATGCCAGAATCCACACTTTTTTCAAACGATCTACGCCCTGATCTATTAACAGTTGCCTGTATGCCTGAGAGGAATTGGCAAAGTTTCGGGGGAGATCTCATTATGGAGAAAGAAATATTGCCTGAAACCAGCCCCGTAGCTGCAACAGTTTCCCCGGGGAGAAAAGCGACAGCCAGCAAGCTGGGGGAGAGAGAAATTTGGCAGATTTCCCAGCTGAGAGCGAAGACTTCAAAAGCAGCATGGACAGATAACACAGTTATGGGTGAGTCATTGGAAAGATTTCAAAACTTAGAAATGAGAAACAGAAAACAGTCCCTACAAAGTGAAACCTTCATCCCTAAGAGAGAGAATCCCAGTTTGAATCCTCTGCAGCAAAGGGGAAATTGGGGTCCCCAGCAAGTGGCTGATCCATGTCCTCTGAACTTACCACAGCCAATAGAGGCCTTGCAATGTCTTGGGGTGGTACAGAAGCCAGGAAATCAGCAGCTAGGGAGAGAACAGCCACAGCAAGGAGGTTGGCCACAGCCCCCAAACGTGCAACCCCGGGGCATAAATCTGCAGCCAGGTTGGGGCCTACAGCAACTGGGGTGGCCACAAGAGCGATGGGGAGCCCAGCAGGAAGCCTGTCAGACCCTGCCTTTGCCAGCCAGAGACCCCAACCCTGAAGAGAGGGTGAGTTCCAGTCTGAGGCATCTGCAGCATTGGGTAGATGGGTTTCCCCAGCAGATGAATGATCAGCAGCAGCAGAGGGCACCACCACCCCCTGCAGTCCAACAACAGAGAAGACCACTACAACCCCCACTTGCGCAGCCACCATTGGGAAGCCTACAGCAGCAGGGGGTACCATCCAACCCCGCTGGCCAGCGGCCATGGAACCAGCCCCAGTGGGGGCCACAGCAGCCTGTGTTTGCACCACCCTTCAATGCAACATTTGATGGGGACCCAGAGAAGCTGATTTTTTTCCTCAACCAAGTACGTTCTCATTTAAATCGCTGGGCCTATCTCTATCCGGAACCAGGGGCCATGGTTGACGTCATTGGGGCCAACCTGGAGGGAGAGGCATCTGAATGGCTGAACAATCTATATAGCGAGCAAGCCCTCGAATTGGAGGATCCCCATCTCTTTCTCTTAGGACTGAGAGAACGATTTGAAGACCCATCCATCGGCCTCAAAGCAGCAGGACAAATTCACAAGATAAAACAAGCAGGGAGGCCTGCCCTAGAGTACGTGCGAGAGTTCCGCAAGATGGCAGGTCGAGTAGAGGGGTGGCCTGAGCAGTCCCTCATCCATCACTTCATCGAGGGATTAGATGATCACCTCTCCCAGGCTTGCATCTATCGAGAAGTACCTGATCGGCTGCAGGAGTGGTACCAGACGGCCGTGAAGCTGGATGTTAAGCTCTCTCGCTATAAAAAGCCTCCCCCACAGGAACCCGAACAGCAACCAGAGCTACCTGAACAGCAATCACCCCCACGAAAGCCTTCAACCACTGCAAGGGCTGAGAGACCCAGGCCACCTGCACGCCTCTCCTTCGAGTGTTTCCGGTGTGGACAAGGAGGACACCGAGCGGCCACCTGTCCAGTCCCCTACCCTCGACTGCAGAGCAAGCCAGGACCGGCGATGCAAAAGAAACCTGCTCAGCGGCTACCAAGAGAAAAATCTAATCGACTCACGCAAGAACCAGTCGCCCAGGTTACACCCCACACACAGGAGAATGCCAAGACTCCAGGTGGACCTGCCCCTGCTCTTCCCTTCTTTGATAGCAACGATGAAGGAGAAAACGACCCAATGGTGAGTCAACAAATCCTGCCTTTTTCACTGCCCGCCAAACTTGTAATCCCTACGTCTGGGGCACAAATAGACTTAAACGTACTAATTGATTCGGGATGTACCCGCTGCATTATTAGTCTGGCGTTTGCCATGAAAATGGGCATAAGGGCAAAACAGCTTTCCAAACCGATGAGATTTGAGCAAGCCGATGGCTCCCTGATGGGAGGGACTCTTATTACACAATTAACGGAGCCCCTACGCCTAGAAATAGGTGCACACTGGGAGTTTATTCGTTTCCTGGTGGCTCCAAAGATGACCGAGGCAGTGATCCTGGGACTAGCCTGGTTGGACAAATGGAAGCCATTTATCTGGTGGGAGAAAGGAATGAGAATTGTGAGACTACCTATAGGGCCTGATCCCCCCATTGATTCAACAGATGTTACCGGGCATCTTAGACCACCCAATGAGCGAGCGCACATGGCCGTCTCACTGACCCCAGGTGAACCAGTCATCCCCAAAGAATACTTGGACCTGGCGGAGGTGTTCAGTGAAAAAGAATGTGATGCCCTACCCCCTCACAGACCCAATGACTGCTCCATCGAACTGGTGCCCGGAGCCAAACTCCCACGTCCGAGGATGTATGCTATGTCCCCCCTCGAAATGGAGGAGATGCAGCGATATGTGAACAAGAACCTAGCGAGGGGGTTTATTGAACGGGCCAAATCTTCCGTGGGAGCCCCTGTGTTGTTCAAAGAGAAAAAAGATGGGTCTCTTCGTCTCTGCGTAGACTACAAGGGACTCAATGCTGTAAGTGTGGAAAATAAATACCCCCTCCCCCTCCTAAAGGATTTATTGACCCACCTGGCTAAGGGGAGTGTCTTCACTAAGTTAGACCTAAGAGAGGCATACTACCGGGTGAGAATAAAAGAGGGAGACGAGTGGAAAACTGCCTTCAACTGCCCTATGGGGAGCTATCAGTTCAAAGTCATGCCATTTGGACTACAGGGGGCCCCAGCTGTATTTATGCAGTTGATTAATGAGGTTCTACATGATCACTTGTACAAAGGGGTTTTGGTGTATCTTGATGATATCCTGATATACAGCACAAACATGAATGATCACATAAAGCTGGTGAGAGAAGTGTTAAAGAAACTATTGAATGCCAAGCTTTATGTCAAATTGTCAAAATGTGAATTTCACCGAACCCAATTAGACTATCTTGGCTACCGAATTTCCAATGAGGGTATTGAAATGGATCCGGCCAAGGTAAAAACTATAATCGAATGGCAACCCCCAAGGACTCGCAAACAGCTCCAAAGCTTTCTGGGTTTTGCCAACTTTTATCGTCAATTCATCCCTTCTTTTGCCGAGATTGCCCTTCCTCTTACAGAACTACTCAAGACAGGCAAAGGAGGAGGGAAGCCACGACCGGGCCAACCACTAGCATGGACAATGAGCTGTCAAACAGCTTTTGAGAATTTAAAGAGACTATTTGCCGCGGAACCGGTTCTAAAGCACCCCTGCCCAGGGGAACCCTTTGTGATTCAAGCCGACGCCAGCGATGTGGCGGTTGGAGCAGTGTTACTTCAAAAGAACAAAAATGGGATCCTGCAACCCTGTGCCTACACCTCTAAGAAATTCACGGAGAGCGAGCGAAGATGGGCAATCTGGGAGAAAGAGGCCTTCGCAATTAGGTGGGCGCTATTGAACTGGCGACACTATCTAGAAGGGAGCAAGGTGCCATTTGAGGTATGGACTGATCACAAGAACCTAGAGGCACTGAAAACTCCTCGCAAATTGTCACCAAAGCAAGTACGGTGGGCACAGTACTTTAACCGCTTCAACTTCACTCTAAAGTACATACCAGGAGGAAAGAACTTTCTAGCTGATGCGCTATCCCGGTTACCCCAGTACAAAAGTGAGCGAGAGCAGGTTAACGAGGCAATTATTCCCAATCCACAAACTGTCACTCAACTTACACCTCGCAGGGTCCCCAATCCGGATGACCCTGGAGTGAAGAAAATAAAACGAGAGCTCCTCACTGACCAATGGTTCAAAGATAATCAAGCGTCCCTAACATGCAGGGATGGCTTGGCTTACAAAGGGGGGAAGTTATATTTGCCAGAAGCGCTCCGTCTAAATGCTCTCAACCACAGCCACGATGTAAAGCAGGCTGGACACTTCGGATATTTGAAAACCCTACACCTCACCCGCCGGCAATTCTGGTGGCCGGGGCTGAAAAAGGATGTGGAAAACTATGTAAAAAGTTGTACAGTATGTGCTACAATGAAAAGAATCCCGGGGAAAACTCCTGGGTTACTGCAACCCGTGGCAGACCCTTCTCAACCCTGGGAAGAAGTAGCTATGGACTTTATAGTGGACCTACCTGAAAGTAAGGGAAATACTGTCATTTGGACTGTGATAGACCTGTTCTCGAAACAAGCTCATTTCATCGCCTGCAAAGGACTCCCATCCGCCCAACGCCTGGCCAAATTGTTCCTGAAACATATCTACCGGCTGCATGGTGCCCCTAAGCGAATAATCTCAGACAGGGGGGTGCAATTCACAGCGAAGTTTTGGAGAAATTTCCTTACATTGATTGGATCATCTCAAGGGTTATCATCTGCTTTTCACCCAGCCACCAATGGGGCCGCTGAAGCCGCTAACAAAATGGTGGAGCAATATCTTAGGTGCTACGTTTCTTACCAACAGACGAACTGGACTGACCTCCTCCCTTTCGCGGAGGTGGCATACAATAATTCCGTGCACAGCAGCACCGGCTACACGCCTTTCAAAGTAGCCACAGGGAAAGAATTCAACCCAATACCTGAATATCCTCAGTTGCCCTCCGCTTCACAGACACTTGATCAATGGGTGAGAGGATGGGAAGAAGTTTGGAAAAACACAAAAACTGCTTTAAAAAAGACTTTTGAAACCTATAAAAAGCAGGCTGATAAAAAGAGGGCTCCCCAAAGAACATTCCAAGTTGGGGAAAAGGTCTATCTGTCAACTAAATATCTACGCCTCAAATTGCCCAGCAAGAAATTGGGACCAAGATTCTTGGGGCCTTTCCCCATAGTAAAGGTCATCAACCCAGTCACAGTACAACTAAAACTCCCTAAACTGTTAGGGAAAATTCACCCAGTTTTCCATTGTAGTTTGTTGAAGCCTTATCGGGGCTCCACTTTGAGACCTCCTCCAAAGAAGGCACCTGGACCCCTCGTAGTGGCAGGGCAGACCCACTATGAAGTGAAACGTATTCTTGACTCCAGAATCTTTAGAGGGAAATTACAGTACTTGGTACAATGGAAGGGATACCCATTATCTGAAGCCACCTGGGTGAAATCTAGTGAAGTGAACGCTGACAGATTGATCGAACAGTTTCATGTGAAACACCCCAGCAAACCGAAAGATAATCCTTAACATATGCTTTTGTTTCCTTACAGGATCTGTCCTTCTTGTAAGGGGGGCCGGATGTCAATGCTGCAAATACTGTATATTCTTGCTTTGACAATATGCAAAACTGTCTGGCATTTATTGGGTTAATACTTAGCTTAGACTGGGCGGGGGAAAAAGCCCGGGAAAGAAAGAGGAAGTAAACGTTTGACCTTCTCACTAATTGGATAATGTGACCTGTGACTGCATGAGAAGGGAGGGGTTGAGCAAGGAAAGCTTGATGCCAGCGGCAGGAAGTTCAGATTCTGGCATTAACCAGTCGAACATGGCGACCGACAAAAATTGTAGCTCTGCAAATAAAGACTTTAGGAAACATGCCTGAAAGTTCTTTGAAGTGCTTCATTAGTCGGAACATGTGACACCTACCTCAAGGGAAGCAATGTGCCAGCGGTGCGAGACTGAGAGACAACCCTTTTGCCGGCATTGTTTCCGTTGTGGTAGGGAAGGGCATCTTATGAGATACTGCAGGGAGGAACCGGAGAGGAACACCTGGAACCAACGTCACAAGCCAAGGCCCCCCTTCCCAAGGATGGCCCCTCATCGTCAGAATGAGGAAAGGGGCCAAAATATGCCCCGATGGGGACAGCCAGAACACGACCTAGCCTGACTAGAAATTGATTATAAGGCTACGTTTCAGGGGTTAGCTATCCCCTTAAAGGGCGGCCCTGATGGGGAACCCCTGTTAACAATCACTGTAGGGGGAAAGACATATGAATGCCTCATTGATACCGGAGCTACCTCCTCCCTCCTCACAACGGCACCCTTTAAGGATTCGATAGTGCCAGGAGCCAAAGATAATGTGATAGGGGTTGGAGGAAAACTTATTCCAGTCGAATTTACAGACAACTTGAAGGTAGAAATTGGCCCCTTCTCCTTGGAACACCATTGTACTGTTTGTCCTCAATCCCCCTTATCCCTCCTGGGTAGGGATTTGCTTTGCAAACTTGGAGCGACCATTAAATGTACTGCAGAAGGGCTTCACTTAGACATCCCAGTTAAGCGGGCACATTTTTCCATGGTATATTCAACCAGCAAGGAGATCCAGCTTCCTATGGATCTCCGAAGCTTGCCGGCCTCTCTGTGGGGATGGGACCCGGCTGAAGTAGGGCTGCTAAAAGCGGCTACCCCATTTACAATCCAAGTTAAGCCAGGACCACCACCATGTATTCCCCAGTACAAGATACAACCGGAAGCAATAGAACCAATTCAAAAATTGATAACAGCATACTTAAAGCAGGGGGTGCTGCGTAAATGCACTTCCCCTTGCAACACCCCAATCTTCCCGGTTCGAAAACCAAAGGTAGACAGTGAAGGGAACCCCATTTACCGCTTTGTGCACGATATGAGGGCCGTGAACAATCATGTAATACCCAGAGCACCAATAGTGCCAAATCCGGCTACTATAATTACCGAAGTACCGGCATCAGCCACCCATTTCACAGTAATTGATCTGTGCGCAGCTTTTTTCAGCATCCCTGTGGACCCTGCCTCACAATACCTCTTCGCTTTCACATGGGATAAGCAACAATACGCCTGGACTCGATTGCTGCAGGGCTATACGGAGTCTCCCACTTTGTTCTCACAGATTTTAAGGGAAGACCTAGCTTCCATCCTTCTACCATGCAAATCCACACTTATCCAATACGTGGATGACCTACTGATAGCTTCCAAAGCTGAGGAAAGCTGTAGGGCAGATACCTACCACCTACTGAAATGTCTGGGGGAAAAGGGGCATAAAGCGTCCCCTTTTAAATTACAGTACTTAAAAAGGGAGGTGTCCTACTTAGGGTACATTATTGCTCCTGGGGTCCGAAAATTAGCACCCGAGAGAGTCGAGACCATCCTAAGAATGAAGGACCCGCAGACGAAACGCCAGGTGCGCGCCCTATTAGGGGTCTTAGGATTTTGCCGACCATGGATACCAGCCTTTGGGGAATTGGCAAAGCCTTTGGTCCAACTAACGAAAAAGGACCAACCTGATCCTATTGAATGGACAAAGGGATTGGCAAATACCCTAGAGAAAATAAAGCAAACCCTAGCCTCAGCCCCAGCTCTGGGTCTCCCTAACTATACGAAACCTTTTTTCCTGTTTATCCACGAATGCAAAGGTGTAGGTTCAGGGGTGTTGGCGCAGAAGTTTGGTCCAAACCTTATACCGGTAGCCTATTATTCAGTCCAGCTAGATCCAGTAGCTAGAGGAGCTGTTCCATGCCTGAGAGCAGTGGCCGCCACGGTAGAGCTAGTTAAGCGATCAAAGGACCTGGTTTTGGGATGCCCCCTCACTCTGAGGGTTCCCCATGACGTGTTTGCCATACTCTTAAAGTCGCAAACCCAGGCATTTACCCAACAACGCCTGGCCCAATACGAAGCAGAACTATTCACTTCGGAAAATATTTCCTTTGAACGCTGCAACACGCTTAACCCAGCAACATTGTTACCGACTAACCTAACAGATAAAGCATTACATGACTGCCTGCACCTAGTCCAGGATGCTGAACTGCCACGTCCTGATTTAACAGATAATCCTCTCCCCAACCCAGACCTAGAGTTATTTACCGATGGCTCTTCCTACCTTCTGGATGGGACCCGCATAACGGGAGCAGCAGTCGTTTCTCTGCATGAGTCAGTCTGGGCTTCCCCCTTGCCTCCACATTACGGCGCTCAAGCAGCTGAACTCATTGCATTAAAAAGGGCATGCGAAATAGCCAAGAACCAGTCTGCCAATATATATACAGACTCCAGGTACGCTTTTGGGGTCTGCCATGCGACCGGTCCCCTTTGTAAACAGAGAGGTTTTTTTACGTCCAGCGGCCAGCCAATTGCTCACGCGGACCTCATATCTGATCTGTTGAGAGCTATCCGTCTACCCTCATCCCTATCAGTCATCCATTGCAAAGCACACCAGAGGGACGATTCAAGGATCACAAAAGGGAACCACTTTGCTGACGTTACGGCTAAGTGGGCTGCCACTCAACCCCTGAAAACATTTACCATGCTCCCCACATTACAATTAAGGCCAACAGTACAGTACCTAGACTTACTGGAGCCTGGAGAGGGAAAAGCATGGGAGGAAAAATGTGAGGCAATATACAGAGAAGGATGTTGGTGGGTCCCTGACGGAAGACCCATAGCCCCTAGACGTCTGCTACGGCTGATCTGCCAACAGATACACTCTAAGGGGCACTGTGGGACACAAGCAATGGTAGATGCCATAAGGAGGGTATGGTACGCCCCAGGGGTCTATAGTGAGGCCACTCGTATAGCTAAGACCTGTCAAATATGCCAAGCAAATAATGCTTCCACAAGGAAGGTCACACACGCAGGGGGAAGACCATGGGCCCAACGCCCTTTTGAGAAACTCCAGCTGGATTACATCCAGCTCCCTAGGAGCAACGGTTACCAATATGTGCTAGTCTGCAGGGACCAGCTGACCCATTGGGTGGAGGCTTATCCGTGCCGCCATGCCACAGCTCTGGAAACTGCCAGACACCTGTTAAAGGAACTTGTGCCCAGGTTTGGAGTCCCAAGTGTTTTAGACATGGACAGGGGCACACACTTTGTATCACAGGTAATCACGTATGTTCTCCAAGCATTGGGTATCAGGCAGGACCTGCATGCACCAGGACACCCCAGTTCCTCAGGGGGTTGGAAAGGCAAAATAGAGAATTAAAGACTCTCCTAGGCAAACTCTGTCAGGAGACCCACCTGCCCTGGCCCCAAGCATTACCCATAGCATTGTTCCATCTGAGAACCCGACCAAGGCAAGACATAGGTATCTCCCCCTTCGAACTGCTGTTTGGTCGACCACCTGACACACTCAAAGGCCTGGACCCCCAGTCCCTCTGCTTGGAGAAAGGGGAGATAGTCTTATCATCCTATCTTACAGCTCTGCACCAGAGACTCAGAGAACTGTGGAAGCAAAGTGCCTTGACACAGACTTTACCGTTAGAAGAAAATCTACACCGTTTTGAACCAGGGGGCTGGATTTGGATAAAATCATACAGCCGGAAGTCACCACTGCAACCAAAGTGGAGTGGACCCTTTCAGGTTCTACTAACCACCCAGACAGCAATCAAGGTAGCTGAAAGGAACGCTTGGATCCACTGGACACATGTTAAACCGGCAGTTGTAGACCATAGCGTTGTACCTGAGACAACACCCAAGGTTCCACCTCTGAGGCTCAAGAAAAACCCAGAAACTGAAGAGTGGACACTAAAAACGTTTTTTGAAATTGAGACAAATGGGGGAGGGGATTAAGTTTACCATTGTTAGAATCTTATGTGTTATGTATATTATGTTTTTATATTTGAAATGTACCTCTGGGTTTATAGAACCAAACCTATTTCCGGAAAAAGGGAACGTGTGGGAGTATTTAGCGAAGGAAGTACTGAACACTACAGACTTTTGCCTTGCTGGAGGTAGATCAGTGAAAGACATCTTAACCACATGCTTGATGGGGGTGGCAATAGCACCAAAAGCTATCACCAATAACACTAAATTAAGGGGACACTCATTGATAGCCTCATACTACAACATTTTTGACTGGGGAACCAGCACAAGCATAAAAGACAACAGCATGTACACATTACAAGTAGCAGCAGTAACTCAAGCAGCTACTTGTTTCACACTGACTGGGTGCCACCAGCCTAAAGTTTCCAACTGCCACAACCTCACTAACACTGAACTGGCCTGCAATAACACCAAAGCCATCACCTTCTCATATGGCTATGTAAAACTTCCTATGGGATGGTTTCTATTATGTGGCCTGAAAGCTTATTCCTACCTGCCTGCAAATTCCACTGGGGGCCCTTGCACGTTAGGACAACTAACCATGCTGATGCCCTCCCTACAAAGGCGGCAAAGAAGGAGCTTCCACACATTACCTCCTGACTGTGATTTCAAAACCCCCCTTCTCACGAAAACTGAATATATTGCATTGGCTGTCTCTCTAGTGGGAGTGCCAGGGCTCGCAGCACGAAACTCAAGGAATATAAACAGCCTGGCATGTACCCTAGCTAAAAGTTTAAACACCACTTCCCATGCCCTGGACGCCTTAAACAGAGAACTAAGGCAAATCAGAGAAGCTACCCTTGAAAATAGAGCAGCCATTGACTACCTATTATTGAGGCACAATCATGGCTGTGAAGAATTCAGAGGGCTCTGCTGCTTCAATTTATCCGACCAATCTGGGCTAATTGAACAAGATATCAAACATTTAAGAGAACTAGCACAAAACACTGGGCACAACCAGTCATCCTGGGACCTTTCCTGGCTCTTTTCATGGTTACCAGACTTCCATTGGTTGAAAATTCTTATTGGTAGTATAATCACAGTCATAATAGGTGGAGCCCTCCTTTGTTGCCTATGCCAATTAATTCCTTTAGGGTTAAAATGCCTAAAGGTCTGCACAACTCCCATCAGAAGCAAGGGACAAAGCAAGAAAACATCTCTCATGATGTGCCAAATTGATCACCACTACCGTATATATGAACCAGTTGGGCTAATCACTGATACTCCAGTGATAGCCCAAAATGGGGGAATTGATGAGAGTTGGACACCCCCTCCCCAGCCCAACTAAGAAATAACCTAGGAACACCCCAACTAAACTGGGTCAACAGCAGCCTGAGGCTAAATGGCAAACACTTGACACACACAATGAGGAACCAGTTAGCAACAATCAGGACACAACAATAAAGTAATTAACACCTTTCAGGCAGGATTAGCAAGGAAATTTAACCAACAATAGTCACTGACCAACAAATCAGAAAAGGCAGATTCAAACTCACCAATCAAAAATGACAAATTTGGAAACCACAAAAAGGTATAAAACCTCTGTTTAAAAGATCATTCTGTCTAGCTAGCCGGGGACTCGAGCTGAATTGTCACTCAACGCTGATCCTCGAAATTAAACCTCTTTCCGGTAGCTGGCTTCACGATCTATTTCTTCTGCGCCACGCCGTCAAGGGGAATCCCGGCTGGAAGGACCGAACGGGGGAGTTCCTCCCAACATTGGTCTGCTTTTTCCCTTTGTGTAAAGACAGATGCAAAAAACGAGTTAAATAGTTCTGCTTTCTCCCTGTTGCTTGTCACCTTCTTGCCACTTTCACCCACTAATGATTGCCAGTCACTGTATGATGGTAATAAAAAAGTAAATTGGGACCAATGCCTGCATTTACAACCTTTGCAGCATCCCTATTATGTGTTCACCATTACAGTGAGTTAGTATACATTGTTCTGGGTGTCATCTTTTTTTTTCCCTTTCCCCCTGCAGATTGCCTAAGCTATCTCTTCCTAAACTGATTTTTTTCTGCAGTGCAACACCACCAAAAGTGCTAAGGGCAAGTTAAACTCAGCTCCGTGGCCTTAATTACTACAGTTCGGTGATTCTTGGAACCAGCATGCTGGCTGTGGAATTCTGGGAGTTGAAGTCCACACATCTTAAAAGTTTCCAAGGTTAAGAAATACTATTATAGTTGATTATTATAGAACCCTCCAGGTTCAGCTGCTGCCTGAAATTGACCCTAATCATTTTCACTCTTTTGTTTGCTTCCTATACTGCTTGCTCCATTGGATGTGTATTCCCTAATTATGTTCTGCTTACTCTCTTGTAATCCTTTCCAATGAATGTACATGCCAACATCAATCCTTTTCTTGCTAATTATCCCTACACCAGGGTGAGCATTCCAAAACATAGGGGAATGGGAGAAAAGGGCTATACTTTGCCCTTTTATCCAGCTTCTTCATGAGTTCAACTCCAGAAACCTTCCCCTCCATTTGGTCTTAGCTGGCTATTTGGGGCAGTATCTCTTTGATGCTGTTGTGGGAAGTCACACACACACACACACACACGCACACACACACACACACCGAGAAGGAAATATTAAAAGGGCAGAAAAAATATATTTCCTCAGGATCTTGAAGAGGCAGGAAAGCATGCCCAGTTTTCTTAATAGTCCCAAGTCTGCCCGCATCAAGAGGCTCTTTAGTTCCTCTTCACTTTCTGCCATTAGAGTGGTATCATCTGCATATCTTAGGTTGTTGATATTTCTCCCGGCAATCTTAATTCCAACTTTTGATTCATCTAGCCCTGCCTTTCTCATGATGTGCTCTGCATATAAGTTAAATAGGCAGGGTGACAGTATACAGCCTTGCCGGACTCCTTTTCCAATTTTGAACCAATCAGTGGTTCCGTGTTCGGTTCTCACTGTTGCTTCTTGACCCACATATAGGTTTCTCAGGAGACAAATGAGATGGTCTGGTACTCCCATCTCTTTAAGAACTTGCCACAATTTGTTGTGATCCACACAATCAAAGGCTTTTGCATAGTCAATGAAGCAGAAGTAGATGTTTTTCTGGAACTCCCTAGCTTTCTCCATGATCCAGCGTATGTTGGCAATTTGATCTCTAGTTCCTCTGCCTCTTCGAAATCCTGCCTGTACTTCTGGTAGTTCTCGATCCAC
The DNA here is from genome assembly GCA_039797435.1 of Crotalus adamanteus. Classification (NCBI taxonomy): domain Eukaryota; kingdom Metazoa; phylum Chordata; class Lepidosauria; order Squamata; family Viperidae; genus Crotalus; species Crotalus adamanteus. The sequence goes on from CM077935.1 coordinate 8,316,295, forward strand.
ATACTGCTGGAGTCTAGCTTGTAGGATTTTAAGCATAACTTTACTAGCATGTGAAATGAGTGCAATGGTGCGATAGTTTGAACATTCTTTGGCATTGCCTTTCTTTGGAATTGGAATGTAAACTGACCTTTTCCAATCCTGTGGCCACTGTTGAGTTTTCCAAATTTGCTGGCAAATTGAGTGTAGCACTTTTACTGCATCGTCTTTTAAGATTTTGAATAGCTCAGCTGGAATACTGTCTCCTCCACTAGCTTTGTTGTTGCTCAGATTTTCTAAGGCCCATTTCACTTCACATTCTAGGATGTCTGGTTCGAGGTCAGTGACCATCTCATTGTGGTTATCTGGGATGTTAAGCTCATTCTTGTATAGTTCTTCTGTGTAGTTTTGCCATCTCTTCTTAATCTCTTCTGCCTCTGTTAGGTCTCTGCCATTTTGGTCCTTTATCATGCCCATCTTTGCATGAAACGTTCCCTTCATATCTCCAATTTTCTTGAAGAGATCTCTGGTCCTCCCTATTCTGTTGTTTTCTTCTATTTCTTTGCACTGTTCATTTAAGAAGGTATTCTTATCTCTTCTAGCTATTCTCTGGAATTCTGTATTCAATTGGGTGTATCTTTCTCTTTCTCCTTTGCCTTTCGCTTCCCTTCTTTCCTCAGCTATTTGCAAAGCTTCCTGAGACAGCCATTTTGCTTTCTTGCATTTCTTTTTCTTTGGGATGGTTTTAGTTGCTACCTCTTGTACAATGTTGCGAACTTCCATCCATAGTTCTTCAGGCACTCTGTCTATCAGATCCAGTTCCTTAAATCTATTTGTCACCTCTACTGTATATTCATCAGGAATATGATTTAGTTCATACCTGAGTGGCCTAGTGCTTTTCCCTACTTTTTTCAATTTAAGCCTAAATTTTGCAACGAGAAGCTCATGATCTGAGCCACAGTCAGCTCCTGGTCTTGTTTTTACTGACTGTATACAGCTTCTCCATCTTTGGCTGCAGAGCACATAGTCAATCTGATTTCTATGTTGACCGTCTGGTGATGTCCATGTGTAGAGCCGTCTCTTGGGTTGTTGGAAAAGAGTGTTTGTTATGACCATCGTATTCTCTTGACAAAATTCTATTAGCCTGTGCCCTGCTTCATTTTGTACTCCAAGGCCAAACTTGCCTGTTATTCCAGTTATCTTTTGGCTTCCTACCTTAGCATTCCAATCCCCCATGATGATAAGGACATCATTTTTTGGTGTTAATTCTATAAGGTGCTGTAGGGCTTCATAGAACCAGTCAATTTCATCCTCTTCAGCACCAGTGGTTGGGGCATAGATTTGGACTACTGTGATATTGAATGGTTTGCCTTGGATTCACACTGAGATCATTCTGTCATTTTGGGGATTGTATCCCAGTATTGCTTTTCCTATTCTTTTATTGACTATGAAGGCTACTCCATTTCTTCTGAGAGATTCTTGCCCACAGTAGTATACCTGATGGTCATCTGAGTTAAATTCACCCATTCCTATCCATTTTAGTTCGCTGATTCCTAAGATGTCGATGTTCAGTCTTGTCATCTCTTTTTTGACTACGTCTAGCTTGCCTTGATTCATGGATCTTACATTCCAGGTTCCTATGGAGAAAAAATCTTTACAGCATCGGACTTTCCTTTCACCACCAGATATATCCACAGCTGAGCGTCCTTTCGGCTTTGGCCCAGTCGCTTCATTCTTTCTGGCGCTACTAGTACTAGCCCTCTGCTCTTCCCCAGTAGCATATTGGACACCTTCCGACCTGAGGGGCTCATCTTCCAGCGTCATATCTTTTTTCCTTTTAGTACTGTCCATGGGGTTTTCATGGCAAAGATACTGGAGTGGTTTGCCATTTCCTTCTCCAGTGGATCACATTTTGTCAGAACTCTCTGCTATAACCTGTCCGTCTTGGGTGGCCCTGCACGGCATAGCTTATAGCTTCATTGAGTTACGCAAGCCCCTTCGCCACGACAAGGCAGTAATCCATAAAGGGGAAAATCTGCATACCTCACCCAAAGTCTTAAAATACCCTTTGAAGCCTTTTGTTTTGAGTTGTTTCCTGTTCCTGTGGCATGAACTTTGAACTGAGTCTGAGTGTGCTTTTCTGGGCCTTGGTATCTGTGGTTTAATCCTATTATGTCCCAAAGGCCATATCCTGCTTCCCTGGGGCTGGGCTAATGACTCTTAAGACTTTGGGTGAGGTATGCAGATCGTAGCTGGCTATTTGGGCCAGTATCAACCCCACTCCCTGCATGTGTTCCCTCTCTTTTCTGCCAGAGCCATCTTTCTGTCTGGCTCTCCTCTCCAATAAACTACAACCTTCTTCCCAAAGCAGTTGCCATGTTTATTCCCAGCTTCGATGAACCAGGATGAAGACTTTTCTTCCAACACTGTTAAGCAAAGGAAAGTTGTAGGCACAGTCATGTGATTTTCACTTAGCGACCACTTCACTTAATAATCAAATTGCCAGAACTAATTGCAGTCACTAAACAAGGATCAACTTACATTTGAAAATAAACAGACCATCTCATGTTGACCTAGGTAGGCCCTATCTGCATGTTCCGTGATTCTTCCTAAGTAGAAATCTTTTCCATCAGCCTGTGTAGATTCTACTGACTTCCTGGAATGTTTTGTACCATAAAACACTGTGCTACCACACACAATTGTGGAGGAAATTTAAAAATAAAAAATATATGCTTTTAGTATTATCATGTAATCATATTTTATAATTATCATTGTATAATCAATTGCCTGAGTAGATGCTTCAAGTATATGGGAAAAATACAAGCCTCAGGTGGAGGAAGGGGGGAGAACAGGAGTTACCATGGGGCCCAGTGTGAGTCACCATCTAGGAATTGTTTTTAAGTACCTTTTGGTACCTGGTACCCCTACTGGATCTAACAGGTGTAGAAGATGGGAGACATCTCTCCTCTAGAATTGATATAGGATAGTAGGGGAGGGATCTAATTAGTATAATGTATTCTGTTTAGGCGCTTCTGATAGATTGTAACCTCCAAAGCCTAAGCCAATGGGGCCATGGGGGAGGGAATGGGGCGTCGCAATAGGATGTATAATAATATGTGATTTTGGAATTTGGGGTGTGGTTCAGTGCTTGGCTACATTGCATTGCCTTCCTGAATCCACCACGCTTTGCAAACCATTATTTTTTTAGACTTGGATGTGAAGTCTAATAAACCTCCTTTCTATTTGTAACTCAGAGTGGATTTCAATTTGTGACTATTTTTGTGTCTAGCAATTTTGGTGCCGAAACCCGGGACTCAATGGGATTTCGTTTGGGACTCCCTAAGTTGGAGGATGATGTGGAAGGCATGCCCTGTCGAGTTCGACAGTCCAGCTTCGAACTCCAGGAGTGGTGAGTGCTGAGCGAACCTTAGAGCCCTACGAATCTAAATAGAAGTTGCAAATAGAAACGAAGGGTGAGGGAACCAGGAATAGAGATTGCCAGCCTCAGGAAAAACCGGGTAACTTCGTGCATGGACCTAGGTGAGTAATATCTGGGGTGGCCAGATGAAAACCACCTAGGCGGTGGGGGAGGACTGGGTAGGACTGTTTGAATCTGAGATCTGTGAGAGGAGTGCATTAGACGTCCCAAGTACCACAGGGGGTAGCAAGACGGTGTGGATGCTGACCCTTCAGTTTTTGTCATACCCTCATGAGAGGATTGGTGGAGAAAAAGGGAGAAGCAGGAGCTTGGTGAAGTGAAAGTTGGTCTCATTAGGTTGGTAAGGATAAGGTAACAGTACGGTAAACCAGTATGGGCAATTCTCGGAGTGTTCCCAAAAGAAAATGTGTGAAGAAAATTAGGAAGAATCCTAGGTTGAGCATAGATACAGGGAGTCCTTTAGGACTCCTACTAAGTAATTGGGGTAAGTCACCTTATAATAAGATAATTGATAGATTAAATTTGACTAAAGAAGATGTGGTGAATTTGTGTTGCTTTGTTTGGTGGGAGGAATTGGAACCTGGCCCCAACAACAGTCAGAGGCTCAGAAAGTGTATGTTCAGAGAGATACAGAGAAAGTAAGGCAGAAAGTAAGATGATGGTAGGAACAGTACAGCAAGTGATGAAGCAGGAAAAACCTCCTAGAAGAGAGTTTGGGGATAAGCAGTATCCCTTTGAGACAAGATATAGGAGATAAAAGGAACCAGTATGTTAATGGGAATAGAGGAAGGGGATTTGGAGGATTTCGAGGTGGATACCAGAATAGGGAGAGAACGTGCTTTGGATGTGGAATGAAGGGCCACTTTTAAAAAAAAGATTGCCCTAAACGAGAGAGAGAACAGCAAGTTTACTCAGTGTGGGAAGAAGAGGATAGTTTTTACTAGGGGAGGGAAAGGAGCTCATTGGTTTTTGAACAGCTCCTTGAAATTATAATAGTTATTGATTTGTCAAGAGAAAGTATGAAATGAAATATCTCTACGTGAAAGTGTTTATACAAGCAGTTTGAATGGAAGTGAATGTGTGGATATGCTGATCGTGTGTGTGTGTGTGTGTGTGTGTGTGTGTGTGTGTGAGTTTCTCCCCCATCTAAACTGCAGATTTTATTGTTTTAGCAAGTGTTTGCATGAGAAGAGTTCCATGGAGAATGTGTGAGAGAATTTATGGCAAATGCATGTGAAGGAGAGAAAACTATCACACACACACACACCCCTTTCGTTTTCAGCTGGCTGTGTTGCTTTAAGAGCAAGAGACAGAAAGAAAAGGGGGGGCTGCTCGTTTTAACTTTTTTTTCTCCGCTTGGAATTCTGCTTTGGGAGGAAGGTGGGGTGGATGTGAAATTTAATACCCATTCTTATAGTAATGAAATATGAGAAGAACTTGAATACACCTATACTGTTGTTTTATTTTTATTTTTTTATGTTTTTATGTCTGTGTTCAGGACACATTGATAAAAACACAGTATCTAAGAGAATTGAAGGAATTGTAATTCAACCCTTGTTTAAAACGAAGGAGTTGAGAAAAATTTTGGGATTATAAATGAGCTATGTTGTTTTGAATAAAGATTTGTATGCAAACAAACTCAAGCAGAGTATGTGAGCACTCCTTTGTTGGCTCTTTACTAAGCAATTTGTAAATACGGACAAAAGGAATGGCTAGGGGAGAGATAATTGATACTTTTCTACGGTTAATATATGGTTCGTTATATGATATGTAGACAAATACATAAAATGCTCTATAACATCTAATGGTGAGGCTATTTCAATGCATTCAGGTTGATTTTAAATTACCTCAAGTGGGAAATTCCACAATATGAAAACTAATGACATGTTTATAAAGAATTAGATACTGGGGCTGTTTTCTGCTTTGTCTTATCTCAGGAAACAAGGCTTGCTGATCCAAACACCCCCTTTGAAATTTCCTGTCCACAAGTTTGAGGTGGGACAGTGGATCCTGATCCGGAGTTGGAAGGAGGAAAAACTGCAACCTAAGTGGGAAGGACCATTCCAAGTGTTGCTGACCTCTGAAACCGCAGTCCGGATGAAAGAAAAAGGGTGGACCCACTACACACGAGTGAAGGGACCAGTAGCTGAACCAAAAGAACAGTGGACCTGTGTTCCAAATCCAGAACCTTTAAAGATCACTCTCAAGCGACAGTAATTGAATGTCCAAACCAGATCTATGACTGGGTGGAATTAGGGTTTGCTATTTTCCTTTGTCTTGTGCCCAAAATCCCATGCCATGCTGATTGTTGTTGCTGTTTCCATTGTATTGACTGTGTAAGATGTACCAGATGTGAAGAACATTCTGGAAATTGAAACCTTTTGAGGAATATACTATATACTTTAAAAGATAACTAGTCCAGGACGAACAACGAGAGTGACTAAAATGCAAATCCTTAGTGTTGTATACTTGTCCATGGTTATCTATCTCTCCCTTTCTAGAGAACAATATAGGAGAGCAACAAAAACAGAAGGATGTGAACGCCACCAAAGGAAACGCAGTAATTAAAACCTTGGTATATTATACCCAAGCACCTAGGGGATGTATATTTCAATCTATGTGTCAATTAAATAACAACAATATTCAGTTTGTAAGGGAGAAGACAAGAAGATACAATGTTATGATCCATCAATGCCAACATATTTCAATTTTAGTATATATGTAGGTCTAGCTAAAACAGGAGCGAGACAGAGACCTGAAGGTGAAGGAAGATTAATATATGTTAATTCCACAAAAATATTAGAAAAAGGGACAGAAAAGGCTTTAATACGGTTTGATGCCTGTACAATATTAAGTTTATCTCCTCTCGCCACAAAGTGTGGGGACTCTAGTTGGATCTCAGCATATAAACAAAATCATAAATATATATGTCCCACTAATTTGAACTTTGCAAATGGGAACCCCAATCAATGGCCACCTTGTGGGGGATCTGTTAAATGTTCAGGGTGGAGTTGTGTGTATGATTACACTGGAGGGGGTTATCCAGGATGTAGTGGTATTACCAAATTTAACAGAATATATGGAACTAATACGATGGAGTTGGAAATCACTAAGAACCATGCTGAAGTAGTAAGTTATGGATTTGGGATAGATATTCCATGTAATGTTGAAACAATGAGAGGAAAGGAGTGGACACCAGAAAAGATCGTGTGTGTCTATGGGCCTGCTACTTGGGCCGAAGATGGATCTTGGGGATATAGAACACCCATTTATATGTTAAACAGAATAAGATTACAGGCTGTATTAGAATTAGTTGGAAGAAAAATAGATACTGCTTTAAATATTTTGGCAAAAACTACTGATAAGCTTAGAGTGGCTGTGTATCAAAATAGATTGGCATTAGATTATATATTAGCTAAAGAAGGAGGGGTATGTGGGAAGTTTAATTTAACTAATTGTTGCTTACAAATAGATGAAACAGGTACAGTGGTGAAGCAATTAATCACTGAAATGAGACAACTTGTACATGTTCCAGTCCAGACATGGACTGGTCTTTTAGATGAAAGGGGCTTTTTAGGGGGAATTTTTAGAAACTGGAAGCAAGTTTTATTCATGCTTATAATAATCATTATGGGATTAATGTTTTTACCCTGTCTCATCCCTCTCATTAAGAATATTGTCCAAAGTACTGTAGAAGGAATAATACACAGTAATCAGAAGGAATCACTAAGGAGAAAAATGTATAACCTTACACAAATCAATGAAGAAACTAATTTTGCAGAATATGAAAAGACCTTAGAAATACAAAGAAATTTGGAAAAATTTTAATGTTTTATTTTTAAAGAATGGGTAAAAAGAAAAAGGGTGGATTTGTGGAGGAAATTTAAAAATAAAAAATATATACTTTTAGTATTATTATGTAATCATATTTTATATTTTATAATTATTATTGTATAATCAATTGCCTGAGTAGATGCTTTGAGTATATAGGGAACATACAAGCCTCAGGTGGAGGAAGGGGGGAGAACAGGAGTTACCATGGGGCCCAGTGTGAGTCACCATCTAGGAATTGTTTTTAAGTACCTTTTGGTGCCTGGTACCCCTACTGGATCTAACAGGTGTAGAAGATGGGAGACATCTCTCCTCTAGAATTGATATAGGATAGTAGGGGAGGGATCTTATTAGTATAATATATTCTGTTTAGGCGCTTCTGATAGATTGTAACCTCCAAAGCCTAAGCCAATGGGGCCATGGGGGAGGGAATGGGGCGTCGCAATAGGATGTATAATAATATGTGATTTTGGAATTTGGGGTGTGGTTCAGTGCTTGGCTACATTGCATTGCCTTCCTGAATCCACCACGCTTTGCAAACCGTTATTTTTTTAGACTTGGATGTGAAGTCTAATAAACTTCCTTTCTATTTGTAACTCAGAGTGGATTTCAATTTGTGACTATTTTTGTGTCTAACACAATGACCATGCTGCTTGGCACATTGAGAATCCTAGTTCTGGTACATCCGGAAGGTACTGTGCTGAAGAAACTGTTCTGAGCTTTGATTTCTTCTCAGACTGCTTTTCACAGCATTTTGTTACATCTCTTCAGTTGTTGGCTTTAGCAGAAAGACTTGTTTTGAAGCCCAAGTGGGTCCTCTTTCGTAGTAGCTCAATTAGAGCTCCTATGTCACCTATCACAGAACTATCTTTTCCTCCCCTCCATGTTTTTCAGCCTTGGTGAAGAGCTTTTGGGAAAGAGTCAGGTTCAAGTTAAGAATTCAGGATGCTATGGGAAGGGTACCAAATAGGTCAGAGTTGCTTTTGAAGGGATTTTATTGTGCTTATGATTTTAGTATGTTTAAGTTTGACATTAGCATTTATTTTATATATAGTAATCATTTTATATTGATACTTATAGTGTTATCATGTAATCATTGTTTTGTTATTTTGTAATCATTATTTTGTAGTTAATTGCTTGATCAGATGCTTTATATATATATATTGGAAAAGTAAGGGCTTCATGCTTTAGGTATAGATGATTGCTTATATGAAAAGAGCACAGTAAGGGGAGGAGGGAAAGGAGTTACGGATGGAGCCTGGGTTGCTGTGTATGAGTCATCATCTAGGAATTATTTTTTTGTGCCATCTTATGCCTGGTACCAAGACCTGATCTTTTTGCTCTGGAAAGGTATAAAAGGTGGAAGACATCTTTTCTGCTTGCTTGCCTTCATTTCTCTACCAGCCACGAAGAGGAATCAGGCAGCCCCTCTCTGTTTTGATCAAAATAAAGTCGTAATCTTTGTTGAAACCTCGGCTCAGGAGTTTCTTTGGCTCTTTTAAATTCCTGAGTAACGCTGGGGCAATTGTGAGGCTAAGTGGAAAACCTTACACTTTGTTGGATATTAATAAGCTCTCAAAGGTTGAAAGAGGCCCTCAAAGGCCTCTTGTAAGGTGCAAAAAGCATATTTGCACATCCACTGTTCATTACATATTGTAATGTTCCATGATTTTCAGAGACTGCAAACCAGAAATCTTTGAGCTACAGTAGCTATATCCATGAGCTCAAAAAGGAGTCCCCTCTCTGCAGAGTTATAGTTTTGTCAAGAATAAGATGACCCTGATGGAAATATGTAGGAACCATTACCTAGGCAAAAGAGGCTGAAGCATTTTTTTTTAAGTCCAGAACTACAAGAAAACATTCAGAAGTGGTTCAGGCAGACACTTTCCCAATTCATTGAGAATAAGGAGGAGGCACAATGACAATGAAACTTGTAAGACTGAGGTCAGTCCCATCAGGTAGACTAAACCAACTCAACAGGAAGGCCAAAACACTTTGAGATTGGGTGTAATAATGTTGTAGAAAATGAAAGACTTGAGTCAGCTCTTTCAAGGAAAGGGAAGTTTATTGCGCAGGTTCACAGAGCCATCGTGGCTAAAGAGTCTGAACAACAGGCTGTGCATTGATGACCATTTTTATAACCCTTCAGACGGGGTTATTTCCTGAGCAGGTCACATTCCGTACATGGTTACATTCTATAGTTCCTTATTCTAACGTAGGAAAACTACTAGACAGATCTATAATCGATAGTTCCTCTTTTACATCGGAATGCTTTTAGCAATCAGTAATATATCAAGTGTTAAGCAGTTTAGATACACCATGTGATAGGCAGTTAGTAATATATCATGTGCAGAGCTGAGAACAGGATGTCTGGCCATTCTAAATTTAAGAGCTGTCTGGTAAGCAAAAACAAACCTCCCTTTCACACACATTCTTTGTCGGGCCATCTGCCTTTTATACACATTCTTTGTCGGACCATCAGTATTTTTCCAGGTACCACTTTATTCCCCCCTGATGAGACTTATCTCATCCTTGCAGATAAGTTTCATTCCGTAACACTGGGGTCTGATGTATGTATGTTGTTATATTCTTGTCTCTGGAATTCCCACATAGCCATAACCTGAGCTGTAGCTTTTCTCTCTGCAAGCAGGGACACTCGTTTAGGTAGTGTTATGTTGTGCATCATTGAAAAGGTACATTGCAGAAGACAACAGCTACTGATCAGAATAGCAATAAAAATGATTACTGCTCTTATGATGTTTCCAATAAGGCCTATTGGGAGCCAAGACCATAAGTTACTCCACCAATTTCCCAGGGAATCTATTTGCAGCTCTGAGGCCATTTTATGGAGTACTTTGATTTGTTTATTTATGACGGGGGATTGATCTGAGAGGTTAAAACAACACATCCCCTCAAAGGCCTCACATCCCATATGTTGGCGAAGTAAAAGATAGTCGATGGCTGCCCTATTTTGCAAAATGGCCTTGCGTAATTCTATCATCTCCTGATTGATGGCAGACAAGGCTATTGAAGTGGCATTTATAGTTTTAGCCAAGTTGCAGGCCACAGAATTTATGTTGACATGTGCCCTTAGAGCAAGTGCAGGAACTCCCACCAATGAGACAGCCAAAGCATTGTATTCTGCCGCATTCAGAAGAGTGCGAGATGACTCACAATCCTCTGTTAGTACCTCGGCCCTTTTGTACCGTGTGGTGTTAGGGGTGGTGAAAAGTGATCTATCTGGTAAAAAGGTAGTCAGTCTACTTAAACAACAATATGATGTGCTTAAATTGGCAGGGATATAATTAAAAGTGTCTTTCCCACATGTGAAGAACCACCCTTTAGGTAACCATATGTTTGCATAACCAAAGGACACTGATTGGAAAGATGGGCAATTCAGCTTTTCTTGGCTCACTTTCAGGCAATGAGGTGAAGGTGTATTCTGCTCACACCCTGTGATATGTGCACATTGTAAGTCTTCTGGAATGGCTACGTTAGGAGTATGTAAAGCTAAAGCATCAGTGGGTAGAAACTTGGAAATGTGACCCCAGTTGTACATTGTTTCATAGCCTATATGTTCTTTAAACTCGTGTTGACTGAACTCCTTGGCTGCTGTGACAGGAACACATACTGGTATTAAACATGTGGACAGCAGATTCTCCATGTCATATGCTTCAGAAAGGCAAAAATCAGTTGTGTTGGTTAGTTTAGCCAATTGGACCCACAAATTATATTGCATCCTTGACTCCAATGGATGGGGCATATCCTTATTCTGATGGGACCTTTTACTTTGTTTTCTCTCTGGGTGTTTCCTCGGGGGTCTTTGGATAGTGACTCCAAACTCCACTGGAATTATACGTACAATGCAAGTCCCCTTCCATCCCGTCTTTAACTGCGAGACTAGGGTGACCCGCTCCCATCCCCAGAATAAGGGAGGCCCACACTCCAGAGTAACAGGAGGAGGAGGCTTCTTATATGGGGCCTTTACACATATGCCTTTCCTAAGAATATACCCAACATACTGACAGGCTTCTGGATTGACAGGTTGTCTTGTCATACAGGCTTCTTTAACTATTCTGTCAAATGCTTGGGGAAATTGACAAGGATGAGGCAAGATACCATTCCAGCATTCTGGTGAAAAACCAATAGGGGGTGACCATCACAAGTGCCAGTGCCTATAGCATAAGATTGAATAATGCGTGGAGCTTCTTCTGGCTTGCTCCATTGGCCTAAATTAGAAAGACAAACATTATTACATGCAACAATAGTACTATATAAAAGCAGAAGGAAGCCTTTCATCCTTTCTTCTCCCGTGCGTAGAAAGCCAGCTTCCGGGTGTGGCTTAGCAGGGGGTTGAATTTCAGCCAGACAGCCGTAGATATATGTGCAGGATATACTTGTGCTAATATAATATCTGGTATACAAACAATAAAATATTCATTAAACATACTAAACACGTTTAAGAGTGAGTTTGGTGGGAACCTTGGGGTCCCTGTTCACTGTCCACAGAGGTTCTGCAGCTGCTTTAACTCTGGTCCAGTGAATCCAGGATTTAGATTCTGCAATCTTTATTGCTAAAGGAGAGGCCATTATTACTTCATAAGGTCCTTTCCATCTCCCCTCCAGTTGTTCATGTTTCCAATGTTTCACCCACACCCTATCCCCTGGTTTAAAGGGATGACATCTTGTTATTAGTTTAGGAGGTGTTTGTTCAACAACATAATCCCTAAGTTTTTCCACTTGCTTATTTAGTTCTTGCACCATTTTCAGAGTCCACACTCCCCCCTGATGGCCCTTTACAATGCATAACTGAAACCTTTGCTGGCTTTTGTACTGCATCGAGAAGATGCTTTATCAAGTGTCCATGTAACCCATGTTTGCCAGCCGAATCCCTGAATCCCCTCTCCTTATACACAGCACCATGAGCATGCAGAGTTAGAAAAGCATATTTACTATCAGTCCAAACATTCAAAGTTTCCCCTTCAGCTCTTTCCAATGCCCTAATTAATGCCCATAATTCTGCTACTTGAGCACTGCAGCTTGCTCCTAGCGGACTACTTTCTACCACTTCCTCATCATTCACAATAGCATATCCAGAAACCCTTCTCCCATCCTGCATGTAACTCGAGCCGTCTGTATACCAATTCAGGGCAGCATCCTGAAGAGGAATATCAGATAAATCCGGACGGCTTGAGTATACAGTTTCCAAAACTTGCAAGCAGTTATGTTCTGAATCCACTTCTGTGGGCAATAGGGTGGCAGGGTTTAGCCGGTTAGACACCACTAATTTCACTTAAGGGTTTTCAATCATCATTGCCTGATACTTAAAAAAGCCTTTGACTGCTGATCCACAGATGCCCTTTATTATCCAAGATAGAATGAACTGCATGAGGGGTGTGGACACTTATGGGACATGAGAAGGTCAATTTATTACAATCCTGTAAAAGGACTGCTATAGCAGCAAGAACCTTCAAGCAATGTGGCCAGCCCTGGGCAACCCCATCCAATTGCTTAGATAAGTAAGCCACCGGGCGCTGCCACTGTCCTAATTGTTGAGTCAACACCCCCAAGGCAACATTCTTCCTGGTATCAACATACAAATTGAAAGGCTTTTCTAAGTTAGGCAAGGCTAAAACTGGAGCTGATGTGAGGGCTTGTTTCACTTCCCTAAAGGCATTCTTTTGTTCTCCCTCCCATTCAAAAGGTTCTCTATCACCTCCCTTTGTAGCTGAATAAAGAGGTGCTGCTAATAGAGCAAAATTTGGTATCCATATCCTGCAAAATCCTGCCAAACCTAAAAAGGCCCTTAGTTGCCACCTATTAAGGGGTTCAGCAATAGCCAGCACAGCTTGTTTCCTTTCCCAACCTAAAGCCCTATGTCCTTGCTCAATCCATCCATCCGGTCCCTGCCAATCCAATTCCTTCAACTTCCCTCTCTATTCCAATCTCTTACATTCCTCAGACCATCTCTTACATTCCCTGGAGCCCCTCTCTGCCCTCTACCCATGAAGGGGGAGTGCATGGGGGGCCCACTGCCAACACCTCCACGGCCTCTGCCTTCTCTTCCTCTCCAACCTCTTCCTCGCATCTGCCTTCTTGGACATTCTCTTTGCCAATGACCTTCCTCTTTACAATTAGCACACTGATTAGGTCCCAGCATGATCCCTCCTTGCAATGCCACAGCCAACAACTCAGTCTTCTTATGCATTCTAGCATCTCTTTCCTGTTTTTCCACCTTATCCCTATTAACAAACACTTTCCTGGCCACTTCCAACAATTCTGTAGTGTTCTTTCCTAATGCTCCCTCCAACCTCTGCAACTTCTTTCTTATATCTTCATAACTCTGCGCCATGAACCTCTCATTCAACATTCGCACATTATCTGCACTCCTTGGATCAACCTGTGTATAAAGCTCATAAGCCTCAATCAACCTCTGCAAGAAACTTTCCGGACTTTCATCTGCTTCCTGCATCACTAAAGAAGGCTTTGACATGTTCACAGGAGGCTTTCCAGCCTTGCGAAGAGCCTCCACCACTAGATTCTGATATTCCTTTAACAATGTCATATGTGCTGGATTTTGTGTATTCCATTCAGGGTCCTTTTCCGGTGCCCTGGCTTCCATCTCTGGCTGTATATCTCGCACAGCCAGCAACCTATCCTTCAAACACTGCCTAACAGCAGCCTTCCACTTCTCCCTTTCCTCGGGAGTCAACAAAGTATTCAACAATTGCTGTACATCCTGCCACATCCTCTTTACTTACTTCTCCCCTCACATTTACAGAGAGACCTTCCAAATCCCCTTCCTCCTTGGGGGCTGACAGCCTCCCCCTTTGTTTCTGGCTCACAACTGGTTGCATGTCCCCAGGCACAGCAGAAGCAGTCAGCCCATCCCCAGGCACAGCAGCTGCTGCAGCCAGCACTGGGGGCATGGGGGAAAGGCCGGCACATAGGGAGGGGGTCTAAGGATTACTTCCTCTACTTCCACCTTTATCTCTTTCTTTACATCTGATATCTTAGTCTCTAAAATCTGCACATCCCTAACTCTTTTAGTCTCAACCTGAAGCTTTTTTTCCTTAGGTCTAGCCACACACAAATGAACCATTTCAGCCTGACATTGCAATAACTCATCTGCCTGTCCTGCAACAGCATCACCCCACTGATCAATATACTGAAATTGGTTAGGATAGTTTTCTTCATTTGCTGCTATCAGAGAAGTTAAGTCATCAATGATTTGGAGGTTAAAAGTTCCCTCTGGGGGCCACCCCACATCCATAAGGGGCCATTGATATTCACACAGATGCCTCAGCCTATCCTTAGTTACCTTAGGGTAAGGGACCCTATACTGGGTACGATTAAAATAATTATCAAATCCTTTTAACATGCATTCCAGCGGGGTGCTGGGAACGCTACTACGCCCCCCCCCATCCTAATACACTGCCAATGACCTACAGCGCCGGACGTTCCAACGGTCACTAGTAGGGAATGCACTGGCTTAACCACCCACACAACCTAACACGGACTTCTTTAGGATCGCCGTCCCGAGTCCAGGGGAGTGATCAGGCCCCCTCTTCTATCTTCAAATGAGATAGGTACCATTACTTTAAACACATACTCGCCTGCCTTGTAGTTACACCCATCCTGGCCAGGAGCTGGTTCAGACTTCCTTTCCTTTCCCAAAGGGTTCTTGGACTGGCCTTCAGTACTGTCGGCTCTGCTGAGAAGCCACAGCTGTCTCCTGGAGGAAAAACACCCCCATGGCGCCTGGAGAGTAGTTTAGAGATGGCTTTCCAGCAGGTCCGAAGGGTCAAGCCGTCCTCAGCGAAACATCGCCTCACTCAAGAACTTTGCCGGCCAATGCACCAGAAAATGTTGTAGAAAATGAAAGACTTGAGTCAGCTCTTTCAAGGAAAGGGAAGTTTATTGCGCAGGTTCACAGAGCCATCGTGGCTAAAGAGTCTGAACAACAGGCTGTGCATTGATGACCATTTTTATAACCCTTCAGACGGGGTTATTTCCTGAGCAGGTCACATTCCATACATGGTTACATTCTATAGTTCCTTATTCTAACATAGGGAAACTACTAGACAGATCTATAATCAATAGTTCCTCTTTTACAGCGGAATGCTTTTAGCAATCAGTAATATATCAAGTGTTAAGCAGTTTAGATACACCATGTGATAGGCAGTTAGTAATATATCATGTGCAGAGCTGAGAACAGGATGTCTGGCCGTTCTAAATTTAAGAGCTGTCTGGTAAGCAAAAACAAACCTCCCTTTCACACACATTCTTTGTCGGGCCATCTGCCTTTTATACACATTCTTTGTCGGACCATCAGTATTTTCCCAGGTACCACTTTAATAACACAATTGTAAGTGCTCAGTGCAAACCTATTTTGTATAAGGTGGCAGATGACATTTTGCTGGGCATACTAATTGTCTCAGCATACATGCAAGTTTGGATCCCAGTTGCCTGCAGATAGCAGTACGTAGCCCAAAACTCCTATCCCTCAGCTCACCCTTTGGGATAACTTTCTTCAATTTGATAATTTCCAGATACCAGTGATGATTAAGGAATGATGGAATTATTAAGGTGACCAACTTTTTTACAACGAAAAGGAGGACACGAATAAATTGAAGAAAAAAATATCGTAAATAAAAGAAACATTGTATTTATTGCAACAATAATACAGAATACACTATTGTAGTGGAAAAACCACGATACTTACATCAGAAGACAGGACCACGAAGGGTTGGAGAAAACAGGTTTATTTGCACAAAGGTTCAGAGTATTCATATGACAAATTCTGAACCCTGGGTTATTTCCAGGGTGTCATTCTTATACAGCTTGCCGCCCACGCTTAACCTAATGGATGACTTCTTATCTACCTTTAACACACTAAAAGAGAGAAGTTCATGTCCTGAGACCATACACATAGGAAAAAGGGAAGTTTATACAATGTGCAGAAAACCACACTCCCCTACACGTGTAATATCTTACACCATTTGTGACTTTTGGTTGGCACTTCTTGTAAAAATGTTTCTTCATAGAATTGCACACAGGTCATCACACTTAGCCAGTTTATACTATTAGTTAATGCTTTCAAAACATCACCTCTGTTAATTAAAATGTTGTTTATAGTATTTTTCCATCTCCCTTAATGGCATTTTCTACCTGCCAGAAGAATACCAACCTTGCTATCAAGCAAAATGAAGCCTCTAATAGCGAGTGCCACACAAAGTGCACTAACCAAATAGGTGGTAAGACAATAGGGGAACTCAGGCACCACACAGGTTATGTAGAAAGTAAACATGGAGTCGGTCATAAAGGACTCAAATGTCTATACACCAATGCACAGAGTATGAACAGCAAACAGGGTGAACTAGAAATTCAGGTTAATGAGGGCAGATATGATATTGTTGCCATTACAGAAACATGGTGGGATGAAACCCACACATGGAACACACAGCTAGAGGGATTTAAATTATTTAAAAGAAACAGACCAAATAAAAGAGGAGGTGGAGTTGCTCTCTATATAAGAAATAACTACATCTCTACAGAAATAGAGCACAACAATGATAAAAACTGTCTTGAATGCATTTGGGTCAATATAAAAGGGGGGGGGGGGGGGAAATGACATTGCCATAGGTGTATACTACAGACCACCCAACCAAACAGAGGAAATAGATGAACTTTTTGCTAGTCAAGGTAAGGCTAGCGGGGCAGCCAAGGTAAGGCTAGCGGGGCAGCGGCGGCCACAGGGAGGGTTTCTGGCACGCGTGGGGCCCGGCGGGTGCCTTACCTGCCTGGACTGGGCCAGCTGGTGGCCCAGCCGGTGGTCGCCCTGCGCCGTCGCTGCCACTTGCCAGCTACGCCTCAGCCGGTACAGGGGGTGGCACCACGCATGCGCGGCGCTCCCGGGCAGGGAAAGACCTCGACTTACGACCGGTTGGGTAGTCCTCGACTTACGACCGGTTGGGGGTCGCGGCATTAAGAAGGTTGAGAACCACTGTTCTATTCACTCTCTCCACCCTTCCTCCCAATTGAGCATGGAAACTACAGAGAAGCTTCCATGTTATTCCTAGCATAGCTGCTATCTTTTGGGTAGCTCTATGGATAAATTCAGGACCATTGTCTGAGGAAATCCTAGATGGCAACCCATACCTGGGAATAATAACATGAAGCAAGGCTTTTGCGACCTCAGTTGCCTTTTTTGTCCTTGTTGGGATGCACTCCGGCCATCCAGTGTATGTGCATACTATAACTAGCATTGCTCTATAGGGACCTGAACGTGGCATGTCATTAAAGTCAATCATCAGAGAATCAAAGGGGTAATTTCCCCTGGGTTGGTGTCCTTGGGGCAATTGGGGTCCTTGCCTTGGGTTATTGACTGCACAAATATCACACCTAGCACAAACATTTGCTGCAATGCTGTGTATTTTGTCATTATAGACCTCTCGCTTCAGGGCATCTGCCAACGCCATCTTTCCCAGGTGCAGTTGCCTATGGACCTGTTGCACTGCATCCCATGCCATATATCCTGGGATAAAGACTCGCTGGTCTGGCAGGATCCACCAGCCATCTTCCTGGCATGCTTCAAGCACCTCAATTTGCTTTAAGTCTTCCAGGGAATAGTTTGGTTTAACTTGCTCTTGGGGGACCCATACAGCTAGGCAGTTTGTCTGCACTGCAAGTGCCTTTTGTGCTGCAATACGAGCTTCCCGGTCTGCTTTGTTATTTCCCAGCTGAATATCTGATACTCCCTTCTGATGCCCTTTACAGTGCATTATAGCTACTTCGCTGGGTTTCCACACGCTATCCAGCAGATGCAGTATCTGTGATCCATGCTTAACATCCTTTCCCCCTGCTGTTATTAGACCTCTTTCTTTGTATAATGCTCCATGGACTTGCACTGTCAGAAACACATACTTAGAGTCTGTATAAATGTTAATGCGTTTTCCTTTTGCCAGCTCCAGAGCTCTAGTTAATGCATGCAATTCAGCCAGCTGAGCACTTGTGCTGGTGAGAAGGGGCTCAGCTTCCCAGACTTCCTCCAAAGTCACCACAGCATATCCTGCCTTCCGAGTTTCTTCTTGTATAAAACTAGTTCCATCTGTATATATTGTAAAATCTGGATTAGGGAGGGGAATGTCCTTCATATCTGGGCGGCTAGCATAAGTCTCTTCTATGGTCTGTATGCAACTATGTGTGGTTTCCAAGTCTGGTTCAGGCAGCAACGTGGCTGGATTCAGAGCATTTGATTGTATTAAAGTAATCATTGGGTCATAAGTTATCAGGGCTTGATACTTTAGCATGCATGGGTTAGTCAGCCACAAATGTCCTTTTGCTTCCAAGACAGCTTTGAGGGCATACAGTGTGTAAATATTTAATTCCTGCCCAAAAGTCAATTTATTAGCTTCCTGTGTTAACAACGCTGTTCCAGCAATTGCTTTAAGGCAAGCCGGCCAACCCTTGTGTAAGGACCCACCCCACTTTGCATCTTAAGAAGACAGAACTCTTGGAATCTTTCTTCCAACAGGCATCTTTATTAAGAGAAACTGGTTGCAGGCATTCTAGACAGGACTTGGGGTCCAAGTTCTCCCATTCAAGGTTTTAAGGGGTTCCTCAGTAGCCCCACCCAATCACCCCCTTCTTCCAGCGACAGTCTCAGGCATTACATTCCCACCCCCTTTTCCTCACTGCCGGCGGGAGGGAGACTTCAGAGAGGAGTACATGAAAGGTAATAGCCCCATTGTTATGGTTAGTCCTTTTGGTGATATCCACATCCAGTCCCTTTGAAGTGTACTGAAGGAAGTGAGGGCCATAAAGCCCCTTTGTTCACCCCCTTCCCTTCATCATATGACAGAATCCAGAGAAGGCAAAAATGGGGTTTTCTATAGTTGATAACTAGAGATGAAATATAATTGGATTCTGACACCTTGGCTACATTAGCAAGCTGTTTAGACAGATAAGCAGCCAGACGATGCCAGTTCCCCATTTTCTGGGTGAGAACCCCGATTGCCACATTTTGTTTTGTATCTACAAACAGTTGAAATGGCTTTTCCAAGTCTGGTAGACCTAAACTAGGGGCGCACATTAGAGCCTCCTTGAGAGCGGTGAAGCTGTTATTTTCCTGCTTTTCCCATCATAATGGTTCTTTATCTCCTCCCTTTGTGGCCTCATATAAGGATTTTGCTATTAAACTAAAGTGAGGGAACCATATTCGGCAGAAGCCAGCAGCACCTAAAAATCCTCTGAACTCTTTCCTATTGTTCGGTACAGGCAGCTGGCAGATAGTGGATGACGCCTTGCAAAGCCAGGGGGGTTGTCCTCTGCCCACAGGTACGGTACATCAAATTCCTCCCATTTGGCATTCTTCTCTATTGTTCGTGCCAGCATCACCATTCTCCATTCCTCTGCACGAGGTACTTCCATTAGTACCTTTCCATATTTTATTGCCATATGCCATCCTCAGTCTGGCATATACACAAACTGGTGAGTTATGGTTCTTCCTCCCATAGTGCAACTTAAGGGTTCTAAAAATGGTCGCTGTAAGATTCTTCCTGTCGCTCCTTGTATATTGATAGAGTGGGGGGAAGCTTGGCTCAGGGGTTGAGTTAGGACTGATCGGGTAGCTCCAGTATCCACAAGGAAGGGAATAGGTTTGCCTCCTACTATTAGACTGACCACAGGTTCTGGGAGGCAGGCTGAACCCGGTCGGTCTCAGTCCCAGTCCTCCACTTCTGCCAGGCCTATGAGGGGAGTTCTTGAAAATCCTCTTCTTCTTCCTTTCCCTCCCTGGCTTCTCCCTGGGCCATCTCTGTAGCTCTTCGCAAACCTGCCTCTTCCCCCTACTTGTTCTTCATCCTTTTCTCTTTCTGGACATTCACCCTTCCAGTGTCCTTCCTTCTTACATATGGCACACTGGTTTCATCCTAACATCATTCTATTTCCCCTACTTCTGCCACCTCCTCTTGGCACCCCCATCATAGCAACAGCCAGCAATTCAGCCTTCCTTTGCATCTTCTAGTCCTTCTTTCTTTCCTCCTCTTTTTCCCTATGAACAAAAGTCTTTCTGGCCACTTCCATTAGTTCACTCATGGGCTTTCCCAGGGCTCCCTCCAATCTTTGCAACTTTCTATGGATATCAGGGGCACTTTGTGAGATAAAGGCCATGGCAAGCATTCGAGCATTGCCAGGCTCTGTTGGATCAATAGGTGTATACATTTGGTAGGCTTCAAGCAATCGAGCGTAAAATGCTTCCGGACTCTCTGTGGCTTCCTGCACTACTAAGGATGGTTTAGACATGTTAACAGATGGTTTTCCTGCTGCACAAACTGCCTGCAGCACTAACTGTTGATAAGCCTGCAGATCCCCGAGGTCATGATAGGGATTCCAGAAGGGGTCTTTGGAAGGGAAGCTTTGCTCAACGAAGAGAGAGCGTATTAATGGTAGATCGGGCTTCAAGATTTTTGTCACTGCTATCCTAATCTTTTCCCTTTCCTCCGGATTGAACAAAGTCCCCATAAGCAGCTGCAGGTCCATCCAGTTAGGGTTGTGGGTGTCCACAATGGTCTTTACCAAGTCTCCCACTTCATTTGGTTTTTCACTAAATGGGCCATAATGAAATTTCCAATTAAGAAGGTCTGATGTAGTAAAAGGCACAGGTTGGAATAGAGGAGCTGTGGCTGTTTCTGCTGGATCGTCCTTACTGACAACCAATTGATCTACTTGTCTAAGGGGGACGTTCAAAGACGCTTGCTCAGTCTTCGCCCTCGTTCGTTCGGCTATCGGTCCTCCCACTTCTCTGTCTTCTGTTTGCAGTCCCGTCCGTTCCTCCTCTGCCTCAGCCCCCCCCCCCCCAGCACCTCTTGCTGAAGGTCCAGCTTGGGTCCCTTGATCCTGGACATCTGGTTGGATTATAGCTTGTCCCCAGCTTTTTCTATCCTCGAAACCTTTTAACATAGGGGACGGTTTTGCATTTCTGGATCCATGGTGGAGGTCTTTGCAACAAGCCGAGCCACACATCAATATAGGGTGCCTGGTCTGGGTGTCCTAACATGGGGTGGAACACTAGCTGATGTACTTTTAAAGCAACAGAGAGATCTAACGTCCCTGTGCCAGGCCAACCTAGGTTAAAGCTTGGCCAGTCTACCTCACAGAAAATCCTCAACTTATGCCTGCTCCACTTAATACCATAGTCCTGGGTCCCATAAGCAGAACTAAAATGCTTTAACATACACCTCAACGGAGTGAGGGGCACACTTCCACCACCCCTCATGATCCTCCCAGGGCACCAGAGAAGACAAATGAGGAAAAGGGATGAGAGGAAGGTAAGGGGTCCTTCCACTCAGAATAACACTGGGATTTACACTTGTTCACGCTCGACCCAGGGAGCCGGAAGATCACGATCTCCGATGGGAATTGTGAACACCACTCACTCTCTACTGGCCCAGGGTGCCGGACACTCATGGTCACCTTTGGGAAACTCAGTAGCCTTTCACATCAAGCACTCACAACAGTCCTCCCACCTTATTCCAAAGAGAGGGTGATCAGTCCTCTCCTCCGTCCCTGCTTACAGGGAGGGATTTTTTTCCCCATCCAATACTTGCCTGCAGGCGAATCCTTTGTCCTCTAGCCGGCTGGAAAGATGCCTGGTCTCCTTTCCCTTCACCTGTGGTTCTTGGAGTGACTGACCGCCGATGCTGGAGCCCTGTGCCACAAGGAAGTCCCTCGGAGTAAAAGTCCGATGGCGCCTGGGATGTTCCCCCTAACACTACAGGCCCCTGGCACCAGGGTGTGCCCTCCAGAGAGCCCCAAGACTCCTTGCCATCCTGCCACAGTCGCCAGATAATTGTAGTGGAAAAACCACGATACTTACATCAGAAGACAAGACCACGAAGGGTTGGAGAAAACAGGTTTATTTGCACAAAGGTTCAGAGTATTCATAAGACAAATTCTGAACCCTGGGTTATTTCCAGGGTGTCATTCTTATACAGCTTGCCGCCCACGCTTAACCTAATGGATGACTTCTTATCTACCTTTAACACACTAAAAGAGAGAAGTTCATGTCCTGAGACCATACACATAGGAAAAAGGGAAGTTTATACAATGTGCAGAAAACCACACTCCCCTACACGTGTAATATCTTACACCATTTGTGACTTTTGGTTGGCACTTCTTGTAAAAATGTTTCTTCATAGAATTGCACACAGGTCATCACACTTAGCCAGTTTATACTATTAGTTAATGCTTTCAAAACATCACCTCTGTTAATTAAAATGTTGTTTATAGTATTTTTCCATCTCCCTTAATGGCATTTTCTACCTGCCACACTATAATATGATAAATGCATAATAAAAAACATTTGTAACAATAACATTTTATATTGTAATTATGCTTACATGCCTATTAATTATTTAAATGAATACTTTTCCATTGAATGAATATTTTTTGTCAATGTATCATCTTCTCACAATATATTGGAAATATCTGAACAAGAAATATCCTTCATATTGAATTTTACGGCAAGTGCTGCAGCTAGAGTATCAACATTCAATCTCGATTTCTCACTTGTCCAAAAATCATTAGCACTTGAAAAAACCCTTTCAACTGCTGCATTAGTTCCAGGGCAGCACAACGTAAATTGAACAAGAATAAATAAATTTTCACATGGAATATGTTCATTTTTGAAATGGCTGAATATTTCCACCCATCTTTTATCAATTTCAACCTGTTCATTTTCCCATTGTATTAATTTTTCAGAATTTAAATATACATTCAGTTTTCTAATTTCTTCAAAGAGACAACTGTCGTCTATTTTAATGTCTGGCATTTCTTTAGATAAAAACTCAATACAAGATTCAATATCTGTCCAATATACTTGCGATGAAGTCAAAAAACACCATTGAAAACTGTTATTTCCTGTGATGTTTGTTTCAGACCATTCTTCAATATATTGAAAACATGTTTGGTAAAAATTCTGCACTTCTTTGATAAACTTTTCCGTTATGCCCGGATTTGATTCCTCTAAGTCTGACAATTTTCTTTTTATAACTAAAGGAAGAAATTTTTCTTCAAATCGAGTTTTATACTGAAGGATAAAGTCATTCAAAATAAGACTAACTTCTGTAGCTGAAATGTGTTCACCTTCAATCTTTTGAATCGTTTTGTGAAAATTAGATGCTTGATTATGTACAAAATACATTAATATCTCAGATATTTCATTATTATAAAACGATTCCAGGATTTTAGGACATTTGTCTAAACTTAAAAAATATGAACGGAGAGGCTCAAATAATTGTAGAACACGCTCTATAGCAGGTGTTAGAGCAAGCCATCTAACTTTTGAATATCCTAAAAGTTTTTTGTATTGAACATTCGCTTCTTCACAAAATTGTTTTAAAGTAGCCACACGAACAGTAAAACGACTGAAATACAAATAAATTGTAGTTATTACTTATTGTATTTAAGGCAAATGATAGTAAATTCCAAAGTTTTGTCCAATGTTCCTGCCAGAATAAGAACATTGAATTTATTGCAGATGGTTTGTAATTTCACTCTTGGGACATTCTTACTAATGTTGCATCTTAAAGATTTGAGCCAAGTTTAATTCATAATTGCCTTTAGTTTTTTTCATGTTTTTGGCTTAGATGAAGTAATGCATCTTTCAAGCATTCACCAAATAAACTAGAATTTGTTGTGAGCATCCTCCTTAAATACAAACAGCTCATAAGCCGGACCTACCTATATTAGCAACCACATTATTGATGGCTTGTACATACCATTTTAAAGATATGATCACATTGGTTCAAGTGAATGAGATGCTCCTATAACCCAAAATGCATGCTATTAATTCATCCCTGCGAAAATAGTTATTTTCATCAGACTTAGTTCATGATGAACTTAGAACATTAAGTTCTGTTTTATCAAATTAATCATGAAGACAGCATAGTAGGCTGCCATAGAGGTGAAAAATTGTGAGATAGCTCCCCCATGTTTATATACTGCAGGTGAGTATAGTAAAGATGTAATATTATTTTTTTGTCTACTTGGGAAATAATGTGTTGCACTTTAATAGAGGAGGAGACAACTTTTGCATATATAGTATGACATATATTGAGTTGGTTTTGGAAGGACTAGCAGTGGGAGATAATACATGTCTAATACAAGTGCATATGCTGCCTTCAACATATATGTGTTTAATTGATGGAATCATGTTACTGACAAGATAATGAATTGCAAAGAAATTGTTATTAATACACAAGTTAAACATTTTGTTTCTATTTCTTTACAACTGCTGATAAAAAGTGGCCTGGCTATGTTCAAAGTATACACACAAGAGAAGAGACTTAAGTGAGAGGGAAAGTGTTACAATTCAATCTATTTATGAATATGAATGAATATGTCCATAACTGCCCAGTGTATTTTAACAATGATATAGAACTGTGCTATGAAGAGCTTACAATTTACATTTCTTATTCTTGGAGAATTAATGACAGAAAGAAAGTGGATTGAAAAAAGTAGATGCCTCTTTATCTATATTTAGATCTTGTTACTATTGTTGGTCTAGACTCTTTAGCTTGTACTTCTCTTTCCACTGGCATCCTTGTTGATCTAACCTCTTTGGTTGCTTTAGGTCTATCCTCATCATATTTCCTATTGTCTTTTTCAGTCTCTATATCATCGCCACTCCCAATTCCCTTCTCTTTCATTTGTAGTTCCTTTCCTTCTGTGGGCTGTGGCGAGGTCTCACCTTCTTCTCTTGCCTGTCTATCAACTAGTTCCTCCTCACTTCCAACATTTTGTCTATAGAATTCCTCTACTTTGTCAATTGTGTCTAGCCGAAACCTCTTTTCCTGCCACGTGACCATAATCCCTTCCGGTACCAACCATCTAAAATTAATATTTTTCCTTATCAATTTAGAAGTTATTTGTTGGTAAGGTCTTTTCATATCTCTCACCCTTTTTGGTACTTGCTTAAGCACAATTAGCTGTCTGCCTTGATATTCCAGAGGGTCGTCCCTGGTCCTAAATAATATTTCATCTCGGACAGATTTTTTAACAAATCTAATATGGACCTCTCTGGGGAGGTTGTGCCGTCTTGCGTAGTTCGTGTGAATTCTATAAGTCTCATCGATCTCACTCGCCATATCCTCTTTAGTAGTCCCCAGGGCCCTTGCCAAAATATCTGTCACCATTACCGGTAAATTTTCACCCTTCGTTTCTCTAATATTTTGGATCCGTAGGTAGTAGGCAGCCTTCTCTACTTCCAGAGAAATAACTGTCAATTCTAATTCCCTGTTACCCTGAACTAATCTCTCATTCATTTCGTCTACTCTCAATTCTTCTTTTCTCATTCTTTCTTCCATTTCCTGTAATTTTTGTTCGTTTTTCATAATCTGTTGCTGAAGGCACTCAAATTTCCCATCCATAGACCTCATCTTTTCCTTGAGTTCCCCTGTATCGTTTCTCACTTCCCCTATCTCTTTTTTAAAGTCTTCATGATTTTTACACATCACCTCTTGCATTGATTGCAACATTAGTTGTAATCTTTAAATGAATTTGCTCTGTCTCTTTGTGTCACCTCTTCCAAGGATCTTTGCCTAGCTGGACTTGGTTCCATTGGTGAGGTAAGTGTTGTCTGCTTCTTCCCTACTCCAACTCTCATAAGATTAGGGATGCTTGACATTTTTCTCAACTCTGCAAACCAGCCACCCCACTTATTTACAATCACTCCATTTCTCTCCAGAGTATCTAAGTTGTCTATATTAAAGCCAAATATGTTGTGCTTTATGTATAATAGTAACTTATTAATTAAATATATTGAATACAATTATATACTTAACCCTAAATATCAATATATGTAACAAAAATCAGTATTCACAATAAGCTTGTCAGTAACTACAGTCCCAAGTCAATTTTTGTTTAAAGGTTAGAATCCATCATTTCAAAAAGTTCAATGGTTATATATTTTCCTTATAGTCCCTTATAGTATCTTTTAAGTTTTGAGATCAAGAAGAGAGATTTTATACTGCTTTCTGGTTTATACTTACAACCAAAACTAAGTATTTTTTAAGTCACAAGTTTGTTGCTTCCTCTTATCTTCTTTCCCCTCCTTCCTCCTCACTTTCCCTTCTGCGTTGTTCTCAATTCAACCAGCAGGTGTCTCTCTTGCTGTTGTTTCATTTTCTTTTAGATCAGACAATGTATGAAGAACAGGTTAAGGAGACCATGTTAATTTGGAGTAGGGATTTTGGTTTTAGTATCGACCTACATATTTGGTAAGAACTGTGGGAAAGGAATAGGAAACTCACTTTAGCTACCTCATATAAGGAAAATCTTTACAGGATGTTCTATAGATGGCATTTCCCACCCGTAAGGTTAGCCAAAATGGGTTCAAACATTTCACCCCTGTGCTGGAAATGTAAAACAGCATTAGGTTCATACTACCATACGTGGTGGGAATGCCCAAAGATCCATGAGTATTGGAACAGGACACGAAACTGGTTGAGGGATATATTAACACTGGACTTAGAGTTAAAACCTGAACTCTTCTTGTTGGGAATAATGACAGAAAAATACGACAAGGGAACAATCTACCTGCTGCTACACATCCTGACTGCAGCTAGGCTTACTTTAGCGCAAAAATGGAAGAGCAAGGAAATTCCCACAGAGGAAGAG
Source organism: Crotalus adamanteus (assembly GCA_039797435.1). Taxonomy (NCBI): domain Eukaryota; kingdom Metazoa; phylum Chordata; class Lepidosauria; order Squamata; family Viperidae; genus Crotalus; species Crotalus adamanteus. The sequence goes on from CM077935.1 coordinate 8,343,221, forward strand.
TTAATACCTAAAATATTAGCATGTGCAGAAATGGACAGGCTCACAATGATACTAAAAGATAAATGTGGATCAGTTTATTATGAAACCTGGGATAAATTTTACCGCTGGAGGAATTTGAAGAGGACAGTAGGGATTAAAGACGAATGTTAAGATAGAAATATGTTATTTTAGAACAAGTATTGTATATAAAACTTAGATGTATATGTAGAGATGAAGAATTGATTGTAAAAAGTGGAATAATCTGATAAGAATGTATATACTGGAATGTCACGTCAAATCCAATGTTTGTGTGTTTTTAATTGTATTATAAATAAAATTTGTATATAAAAAAAGAAAAAAGTAGATGTAAAAGTAACATGGGAGCCACGGGGCCCTCTACACAGCTGGACTGCGCGGGGGTGGGTGGCGGAGGCAGGTGTTGTGAGCCAGGCGCTCCAGGACGGCCACGTAGGTGCGCAGGGAGAGGTGGTGGCAGCGCAGGTCAGCACTGCGTAGACCACCAGCTAGTGCGGCCCATGGAAGGTCAACTGCCCGCCGCGCCCTCACCCACAGCCGCCCCTCCAGCACCGCTGCGCTGCCATGGAGAGCCGGCCCCGCGGCTCACAAAGCACCAGGCGAGCCGGCTCTGGCCCTGCAGCCGCCCCCCAGCACCACCGCCCACCCTTCGCATCCCCGTAGAGCTGGCCCCGCGGCTCGCAAAGGCAAAGCAACAGCTGTGCCGGCTCCAGCCCTGCAGCCGCCCCCCCCAGCCACCCCCCAGCACCACTGCCCACCCTGCGCATCCCCGTAGAGCTGGCCCCGCGGCTTGCAAAGGCAAAGCACCAGCTGCCCTGGCTCCGGCCCTGCAGCTGCCCCCCCCAGCACCACTGCCCACCCTGCGCATCCCCATAGAGCCGGCCCCATGGCTCGCAAAGCACCAGCCGCACCGGCTCCGGCCCTGCAGCCACCCCCCCAGCCGCCCCCCAGCACCACTGCCTACCCTGTGCATCCCCGTGTAGAACCGAACAGGGAAGATCAAGAGAAACTTACCGCTCCAGTCTTCTCCAGCTATCTTCGGAACTAAGTAGGAGATGGTGTAGTTGGGTAGCAGTGAGGGGTGCAAAGTTCCTGCAACCTGCACGTGCAAAGTTTGCCGCCCAGGTGTTTTGGCGCACTCAGCAGCAATTCCTATTGGCTTTCGAAAGCCAATAGGGGGAGTAGCACAGCTCATGCAAAAGTTGAAAAAAACCATCAAAAAAAGGTCCCAGACTGCCTTCTGAGCGTTCTATGAGGAAAAAAAAGCGCTGCAGATTAGTCTTCAAATATAGAAAAAGAGGACATTTAGGAGGCCACTTTTCGAGGGAGGACAGAATTCACAAAAGGAGGACTGTCCTCCCAAAAGGAGGACAGTTGGTCACCTTAGAATTATTGCCTAAAAACATCCATACCCAAAGCCTGTTCTGAGATAGAATTTTTATTATTAAATGTTCATCCCACTGAATCCTTCCAGCTTCAGAGCAGCTTAAAAAATCAAAAAATCCAAGAAAACTCATCACTTCCCCCCCGCCCCCGAACACAATACATAATATAACAGTGAAGGAAATAAGTTATTCTTTTATTAAATGTAAAAATAAAGCCCCAATGTAACAATGTATGAGACTATGTTTAGCACAAATGTATTAATGTAGTGTAAATGTAACAATGCAATGCCAATGTATGAGAAGGAATGTTTACTGCTTCCTGCCTATGTAGAGTGACCACAAATGGTAACCACAAATGGTAATCAGCAAAGATAATGAATTATGACCCAGATGGATGGAAATTGGAAGGAAATTGTCAGGATGAACTATTATGTGTAAAAACAACTTCAAAGAATGGCTATGGAGTTGAAAACAGCTTCTTAGATGTGACGTGCATTGTAAAAAGTATAAAATGCAAAGCTTGGAAACTATTGCGCTCCTGGAATCCAATCCATTGGGAAGGATCCAGAAGGCCGCATTTGCAAACGGCTTTTTCTTTTCTTCTCTTTTTTATTCTTTTTATGTTATTCTCCAATAAAACTTTGTTTTGTTAACCAGATTTGTCTTCGTACTGTATCAAAATTGGGGTTTTTACATTTCACAATAGCCTCCACAGTTGTAGATGGGGAAGTAGTGTCTTCTCAAAGGAGTTTTTTAAATTAATTTCCACGTGGGCAAAGGCTCCTTAGAATAGATGAACGGAACAATGGAATACCCTCCAATGAAATAAATTCCGTAGCTGATCAAACACAGCTAAGGGCAAACAATAGAACGGCTCTCCCAAAGGTGCCTTTTTCAAGAGGCAACTGGACTTTCTTGGTTTTCTTTGAATTTGTTTTTCTTTGAATAGAACTGCTGCTTTATGGGGCCATGTAAATCCGATACCGCCCAGGCTTTTAGAAGATGTAAATTGGGAGTGACCATAATTTTCCCGGTTGGTGCAGGTAGACCAGAAGCTCCATTCAACTACCGCTATCGCATTCGCCGCTTTTAACTTCCACCGCTGGCGTATTTGCTAGTACCGTAGGAGAGGAGGGGGAAACCAATGGAAAAGAGGCTCTTCTTTTTAGACTCTTGCCGCGTTCGCACTACTTCCTGCTGACGCTCTTGCTTTCTCTTCTCAGGTCCCCGCCCTTTCCATTTCAGCAGCTCCTCTACCCTGACCCATTTATCTCGTCTCTATGGTATCGGCGTCTCCGATTAGTCGTTCTGGGGCGGTACCTCCAGCCTATTGGTTGGGCGGCCCTGCGTGGCCGGGCACGGAAGGGAGCTGTCAGGCTACAGAGGGAGGGGTCTTTCGTTGCCGGCCCTAGGCCCTGGCCTTGGAGAAGGAGGCCGCCCGACACCGCTAGCCCTCTGTCCCCATGGGGGGTGCCTGAGTGCGGTCCTCCTTCCCCTTTCTACGGGTTGGGTGAGTCCGTACGGCGGGTGGGGTGGGGTGGGGCGGGGGGAAGCATTGATTTAATTGCACGAAGAGTTGCGCTAAGGAATGGAGCGCTGGGATGGTCGGGGACGAAGGGAAAGGGAGGCTGAAGCTTCATTCTGGAGGTGCCGGTGGGGGAGTTTTCCCAAGTCCTTAAAGAGGGCAGCCATTGTAGGGCTGCACCAGGGTGGGGCCCTTGTTTGGGAATCCTGGCAATTGAGATAGACTGGGTTGCTGCGCCCGCGGCGGAGGGGAAGCTCTTGCAGTACAGTACCAACTCGCGGGCCATAAGCTGGCTTTGCTTGGCGGTGCTCGCTTTTGCCCCCCCCCCCCCCGGTAGTGGAAGAAGTCTGCGATTCGGAATGCTGCTAATAAGCTGACTTCGGTGGCCGCTCGCCTTATGGGAAGTGGCGACTGCACGCCTTGCGTTTTGCAGGTGCGCTGATTCAGCAGGTCTAGACTTGTTAACTTGTCAACGAAGCTACTTTCTGCACAGGAGGAAAGAGATATCTGAAAAAGCAGCAGCTCTGATTCCATTGGTCTTTGTCTCTATATTTTTCCATGAAATGCAAACCTTTAGGAGCATAAAAACATGGAAATGGGCAGGTGGACCCAGGCAGTCATAGAATGGATCCCACTCGATAAAAAGCATCCATGAAAGAGACCTAAAACAAGAAGAATTGATGACATCAGCAAGTATTGTGGGTCCAATCGCAAAAGAAAGCTCAGGACCATATTGATTGGAAACACGTGGAAGAGACCTTGATCCTGCAGTGGATAGACAATGGCTAAAAGGATGATGATGACCCAAACATAACTATCTCCCACTATTTTATTTCCCTTCTCTCTCTTAACCCTTGAAAGGGATTTCCATGCTAATCAATCTGTTAAACATACTGTAAACATACCCTTAAAGGTACTGTGTAAAGAAATAGTAAGAACCCATGGAGCTATACCCCATCTCATTTTGCTTTTTACTACCTGTGGGCAAATGTATATATGTATGGTTCATCTATTTTGCAGGGAGATGCACACAGGCTGCCATGTGATGCATCCACTCCAAAATTGTTGAAAGTGTTTCTGTTTAACACAGACACGAACAGGAAAGTGAGCATGTGTCAAAAATACATACTATAGTCAGCAAGATACAGATGGGTAAGCGTACAGGACCAGTCAGTAGCAGGTACAAACAAAATTATAGTGGGCACAGATAAAGGAATAGAGATAGAAGAGACAGAAATTACAGAAATTGTGTTGAAAAAGGGACACCAAAGAAATGGCTACACCCTCACAGGAAAAACCAAGAGACAAAGGGAATGGGACGGGTAATTATACCAGCCAGAAAGTGAACGAAATCCTCCCAGAATAAGAATTTTGGAGATAACAGAATTGTTAGTGGAAGGTTAGGCTTCCCTCTTTCCAGTTTTGGAAGAGTTTCCTGTTTTCATAAGAGATTGGTAGAAATCCTGGTGTCTTGAGCTTTTCTAAGTTAAATGACAAGAAACCTCTTTATGATGATGATGATGATATCCATTCAGTCATGTCCGACTCTTGGCGATTCTATGGACCAGGTCTCTTCACATCTTCTGATCTTGTACTGCTATTGTCTAATTCAAACAACACCAAACTCTATCTGCTTACCGTAGTGTAAGCCATTGATTCTCAGAAAGAAATAGCAGCAAATATTCAGAAATTGTTGCCCAAATGTGACTTTTAAGATCACATGAATACTGAGAAAAAAATGAATTTACTGTAGTGTCTTCTGTTGGTTTTAATTTTTTTTTTTTTTAGTTTGTCCTGGAGCCCAGCAGAAATGACGGAATATAAGCTGGTAGTTGTGGGTGCTGGTGGCGTTGGAAAGAGTGCATTAACCATACAGTTAATCCAGAACCATTTCGTGGATGAATATGATCCCACTATAGAGGTATATAATCACTGCAGCACTGGCACTGACCTTTGAATTGCCCAGTGTCTGCATTCTCTTACTCTTGTCTTACTCAAAGAGTTCATTGCTCTTTGATTCTGCCATCTGTTCCATTGTCCTTCCTAGGTTTCTTAAAACAAAATTGTGAATGACTCCTGCTACATCCTTTTTTAATGAGCTACATATATTTTAATACAAGATAGCACCGTTCAAAGTTGCTCGGTGCTTTATCTGGCTGCTTTTATTGGTGTGTGTGTGTGTGTGTGTATATATATATATATATATATATATATATATATATATATATATATATATATATATATATATATATATATATATATAAACAATAAAATATACGAACACCAGGAAGTTATAACACTATAAAAAGTTTTAATAAAACCAGAATAAAACCAAGCTTTCGCTGGCATCTGCCAGCATCATCAGGGTAGTCTCCAGTCGATGGGAGAAGCTATTTATAGATGTGGCGTTCTTTGCGCCCGGCTTCTTGACCTCGTCATGGGTCCCAGCCAATCCACCTGCGTTTTGATCGTAGTTTCTGTGTTGCAAGCTGTAATTTCCTCACTTTCCTTACTTGTGCTGGTACCGCAGCTCTTCCTCCCTTCCGTTCTTTGCATAACTGTAAGTCGGGGGGACTCCTTAATTCCATGTAATTAGATGTGCACTGTCTGTGTTTATGTTGTTTATTCTCCTCATCCTCCTTGGTACTCCCTATTTCTCTTCTCCCCCTATTTCTTTGTTTACGATCCTCTTTCAAAACTATATCCTCATTGTTTGTCTCTGTAGCCCAAGATTCCATTGTGTTTACATCATCCTGTTTCCCGATCCTTCGTATCACTTTATTAACTCCCCTTTCTATTTTCTCTTCAATGGGGGTGATTTTAACACCCTCTCCAGAATTCGTGGCGCCCACAAATTGATTGCTGACCCCTTTTTCCGAGGGGGCTGTCCCTTCACTGTTGTTTGTGTATTCGCTCATTACTTGGGGGTATGCAATCTTCCTTAAAAGGAGAGAGGCGGAATCCTTACGGTTGTGACTTGTATCTCCTTGTGCATTCCTACGGAGAGTCGTTCCTCTCAAATGTCTGTAGGAGCGTGTGGAAGCTCTAAGATTATAGCGAACAGGCTTCTCATCTCCCCGTTGTTCTCCTGCGTTCCCAAGGCCATAACAGCTCAAACGGGAAATGTCATTAGTGAAGTTAGTTGCAGGATCGCCGGTGGAATTACACGTGGCATTCCAATCCTTCGAATCATGATTGTTTAATAACCCGAAGTCTATACCAGATCGCTTTTTTGTCAAACTCCTCGCTGTTCCCGGGGAGACCCTCAATTCATCGGCACTTGGCTCTTGGTTGTCAATCCACTCCTGTGTCCATGGGGGAGGGGCATATGTTTCAGCAGGTGGGGAGTTACTCTGCTGCTGATTATTCCCTGTCTGGGTATTTCCAAGGCTCGTCTCCTCCGTCAACCCTCTTTGCCGAAGGCACGTAATGTTACATCATTTTTCTCCGGAGGGACGGTCGCGCATTGCCCATGCTCTTAATGTTACATGCGCTGGGCATAGGTCCACATGTCTGTTGATGGATTCTTCGTTGGAGAGCCACGCCTCTTTAAGGAGCCGGCCCCCCTTCGTGCTGTCACTGGCCATCACCTGCACGTTGCTAAAATCGAACCTATGCCCAGATTCTAGCATATGCGCCCCGATTTGGGAATACTGGTCGCCTCTCCTTACCGCCAACTTATGCTCGTGAATTCTAGTTTTGACACGTTTGGAGGTCTCCCCCACGTAATTGGCAGAGCAGCTTTCACAGTTGATCCTGTAAATGACATTGGACTTCTCTATGGTGGGGAGTGGATCTTTCAATCTCATCACCTTGGATCGCAGCATCTGGTTGGGGTTATGTGCCACCCTCACATCATAGGGTGCCAATATCCTAGCCGTGGCTTCTGAGACAGTGTTAATATAAGGAAGAGTGATATGAAGTCTCGGTGATGTATGTTCTTCTATTTGAGACCTGATGGGGAGGGAGGGTCTGGATGATAGTCCATGGCGCCTGATGAACTTCATAGGGTAACCATTGTGCCTGCACACCTTAAAAAGGTGCTTCTTCCGTCCTAGCCTTGGCAGTGTTGCAGTGGGAGCCTACTCTCTTGAAGAGTGTTCTAATACAGCTGGCCTTGTGGGCTACTGGGTGATTGCTATCATAATGTAGAATTCTATCTGTGTGCGTGGACTTGCGGTAGACCCTGGTCTTCAGGGTTCCATTAGGTTGGCGGTGGACCAGGACATCAAGAAATGCCAACTCACCCTGGTGCTCTTCCTCTTCCGTAAACTGCAAGTCCACGCACACCGAATTGAGTATGCCCACAAAGCCAGCTTTTTGGCTCCTCTTGATGATGACAAATGTATCGTCCACGTAGTGAGCCCAGAATTTAGGACAACACTGGGTCATCGCTACGTGCTCCAATTGCTGCAACGCTGCCTCTGCTATGATGCTGGATATTGGTGACCCCATGGGGGTGCCCTTAACCTGCTCAAAGGTAGTGCCCTGGAATGTGAAGTATGTTTTTAAACATACTTCTAATAGATTTATGAGGTCCTGAGGCCGAAGGTGGTCCTGCTGGTGACCTAAACCTTTTTTCTCAAGAAGGTCTTTTATCGTCTTGATGGCCAGATCTTGTGGGATAGAGGTGAAGAGGGAGACGACATCAAAAGATATCATCACCTCATCATCCTCTATCCTCAAAGACCTGATCCTGTCAAGGAAATCCTCAGCAGATTTGACAGTGGTAGAACCACCCTCAACCAAATGGTTGATGCGATTACTCAGCCATTTGGCAAGGCCTGAGGTCGGAGTGTCCCTAAACGCCACAATATATATATGTATGTATGTATATCTATCTCACACACATGCACACACATACTATATATATATGTGCATGTGTATACATGTGTGTGTGTGTGTATACATGTACATATATATCTATAGTGTTTAAGCTTTTAAACACTAGCTCACTCTGAGAATGATATGGATGATATCTAAATTTGACCAATAAAGAAAGCTTCTTTCCCTCTTTTTTGGGGGGGGGGAGAACCATTGCCCTCCTCCCCTACAATTGATCATTTCCTTAGCTCTTTGGGGAAAGACATATACTCTGAAGTTAGGATTAACATGCTCAATAGGCTTAACAGTTTAACCCCTCCCCCCAAAAAACTAAAAGCTCAGAAAAAAGCCAAAAATCTTGGTTAGGGTTAGGTATAAATTCTGACTAGCAAAAGGATGCTCATCACTTCATCAAACTGCTACAATCTTTTTCGCTTCTTCAAGACTGACTCCTTTTTTTTCCTGGTAACTGGAGATGTTTATGTACAGTAATGTTGTGACAAAGTATTGCCTTGTTTCTGCCTTTTGTTTTTTCCTTCTCCCATGTTTCTCCTGTGTTACATTTTTCTCTCTGTGCGGGTGTGCTTCTGAATTCAGGATTCCTACCGGAAGCAGGTAGTGATCGATGGAGAGACATGCCTTTTAGATATCCTGGACACAGCTGGGCAGGAAGAGTACAGTGCCATGCGTGATCAGTACATGAGGACAGGAGAAGGCTTCCTGTGTGTCTTTGCTATCAACAATACAAAGTCTTTTGAAGATGTTCACCACTATAGGTAAGAGGACAAGTAAAGTTCTGTGGTCTATCAGTCAGCATCTATTCTTTTTTTGTTAGCTTCTCTCCAGTAGCAGTGATGGCAAGAGTACCCAAAACCTCTCTAATACTGAAAATATGATGGAACTTTAAGACTGGAAACCTCTTACAGATTTTTTTTACAAAGAATGGGGAAAAATTAATTGGTGATATTGCTGATTAAAAAAGAATGACTAAGGGAAGAATTGTATTATGGTGTAATTTTAAAGAGGGCAAAGTGATGATACATTTGTAACTGCCAAAAAGATTAGAAATTGCTGCGTCATGTAGTTTTTTTCCCCATTTGTACTATTCCTATTTTTTCTTAATCTTACTTTATATCATTTCATGCTTTTTTATTTCTACAAAAACCTTTAATAAAAATCATATGAAAATATGAAACTTCATTTTGTGTGTCATGCAAACATTCATTTAAAGTGTCTCTTCCAAAACAAAAAAAACAGGATTTCTCCAGAAAACTAAATGAGCAGCAAGCCAACTCCAAATTCAAGTGGGGGGGGGGAGAGAGAGAGGGAGAGAGAATGCAAGTAGAGTAGAAAAGACTAAAATAGAACAGTTCATTGGCCAAATATTATATATAAGGGAAATACGGTTACGTCATATTTTTTATTTCAATTTTGAAAGTCTCAGCCTGTTCTTTAAAGCCAGACTACTTGCACTTATAATTGCATATATAAACACCTTATTGATAAGAACTGTTCTGTGATCTGACAAAGATATTTTTTGCTCAAAATAACTTAGTTGGGTTTTTGGTTTTTTGGGTGGGATGGGATTTAAAGCAGCAAAGGGTTTAAAAGAGAAAGTATTCAGGACCTCCCACCCCATGCTATCATTCCTCCATTCAGACTCATGGTTTTGATTACTAAAGCGCCAAAACTGATGGAAAGGCAATTGTATTTCTAATGTATATTGCATGTAATCTGGATTTCTGTCCATCTATTTTAAATAGAAGAGAACACACAGGGCAAAGTGAAGCACTGGAATATATTTCATTCAAATCTAGGAAACTCAGGATTGAATTTAGGAACTGTTGATTTATTCAGAAGCACCTTGTTCACATTTTCCTCTTATGTAACTCCAGGGAACAGATCAATCGTGTGAAGGATTCTGATGATGTTCCCATGGTCCTCGTTGGCAATAAGTGTGACCTGCCTTCTCGAACAGTGGATACTAAACAAGCTCAGGAGCTTGCAAGAAGCTATGGAATCCCCTTTGTAGAGACTTCGGCCAAAACCAGACAGGTGTGGTATTGTGCAAGTAGGATAAACTGCTATATTTCAGTCTGATTTCACAGCCTCATTATTTATATGTTAATCACCAAGTAGGCTAAATGTCAATTGCTTTGCTTTACAGTAGCTGTGCTAATACTGAAGCAGTGGGATTCACACTAGAAGCCAGTATCCTGTGGTTATATCTAAGAGGGTAGAAATAAAATTCATATAAAATTACCCTTGTAATGATTTATGTCAATCTTCTCATTTCATGTACATCTTATTGAGAGATGTTTATCAACATATTGTTCTGCTACTACACATTCCCTGTTTGAGAAAGGTTTCTGAATATAGATAATAAATTGTATCTTAGGTTATTCACTACTAAATAAATTAGTGGGGAGAATAAACAAGGTTACAGTACATAAAAACAATGATTTTTTCCCCCATCCAAATAATTCTACCTATAGGTAACAGCCTAAGAAAAGTTAGCTAGAATCCAGGTATTTCTTACTTTGGAATCTTTGTATTGATCATTTTTGTTGCCTAAATGTGGGTTTGAAATCCCACTTCATAAAAATTAATGCACCTGAAATAGCTAATATAATTGTAAAAGTACTAATAAAGCCTTTTGTTACATCTTCCTCCACTTTTTGTATTTTTACTTATCTAAAGGGAGTGGAAGATGCATTCTATACCCTGGTGCGGGAAATTCGAAAGCACAAAGAAAAGATCAGCAATGGACACAAGAAGAAATCTTCTAAAAGAAAGTGTATTATCCTCTGAAAGAGAGACATTGTTGCACTGCTGGAAGTGTGGAAAAAAACCTTTGAGTTTGGGTATTTTCCCAGCCTGCAAGATAAGTTCTGATGGCCTTGTCCCCTCATCCTTTTCAGCTGGACGGCAAAGGTGGTGGTGTTCTTAAAAAAAAAAATTATTTTTTTTTGCTACTTTTAAAATTTGGACATCACAACCAATATTAATAACCACATTTGATAGTCTTGTTGCTTCTCTGCAGATTAAAAAAAAAATCCTTAGGATAATAAGGATTACTCCATAAAATCATCTGGTGTAACCTGATCCCAGAAACTAAATTGAAGGAACAGCAGGAAGGCAGTGTTTCATCACAGTATTACCTAGTGGTCTTTCTCATTTGTAGCATTTTCTTTACCTTGGTTCTTTGCAAGATTGAAGAAAAAGTCAAATAGATGTGATGTCACCTTTTTTGCTACCTGGAGAACAAATAAGACTGAAGGTGACAAGAAATGCCAACTGCAAGAATGTGGAAAGTGAAACCCTGACTGTTTCAGCTCTCCGTATTAAAATAGATGGTGCTCAGCTTTTCTGGATGGTTAAGTCCAATATTTAATTTTTTGTCTCTTCCTAATTTTCATTTGACTTGTTTTGTGTAATTTCTGGGCAAAATTTCCTGTGCTCTCTAAACTGAACCAGAAATGATGATACATCAACAATGTGAAAGAGAAGTAGGACTATTTGGGTAATATAAGAAACTTTCTTTCCAAATGTAGTGAAATATGATTGTTGTTTGAAAATTAACTCTGAAGATGATTGAATACTAGCACTGTGAAACATCCTAAATATAATCTGTCACTCTTGTTCTTACTTAATAGGTATTCATGTTTTGGGGAATATGGTAATGTTTACACATCTTAGAAAACAGAAAAGAGGAATATGATCAGAAGATCTCTTATCACTTTGTCCCTTTTAATCATCTGAATATTTTGTCTAATCCCTGGGAGTAGGAAGTGTAGGTACTTAAAGATTGGCAGTGAGAAAACAGAAGAAATATGAATTATCATTCTGTTAGTGTTTTAAAATATCAGCTATTGTCCTTTTGTATATTTAACTTTTTGTTCTTCCTCTCCTAATTCAAAATCCTTTGTTACCTATGTTCCTAAGGAACTGTACAATAAATACATGCCACCACTTGGAATAAACCTGTGAATAAGCTACCTGATATGAGATTCAATATTTTTTTCTTCAGAGAATATCAAATTCAGAAGAGTATAACCCTCCTTGAGTTTGCTGTTGCTAGTTTTCTTGGTTATAGTATTTCCTAGAACAATATATATACATATATATATATATATATATATATATATATATGTATATATATATATACACATACATACATACATATATATATATATATATATATGTTAAAATCAATAAATAGTCGATCACCAAGAGAATAAAATATAAAAATATAAAAGATTTTATTTACTGAACCTAGCTTTCGTCAAGAGCTCTTGACATCATCAGGGTGTAAATGGTAGTCGTTGGGAAAGCTTATATGCAACTGCTAATCATTTGCACTCGGCTCCTGGACCGTGTCACGGATCGAATCCTCCACTATAACAGCAACCACCCAGTATCCCATAAAGTTAGCTGCATCAGAACGCTATTTAAGCATATACACTCACATTGCAGCACGGTGGAGGCTAAGGAGGAAGAGAGATATTTGTACTGGGTTTGCCGACTCAATGGGTATCCACTACAGTTTATAAGACGCCATAGTAGTATACCTGGACCCCGACATAACCATCAGGAAGAACCACCCCAAAGACAGGTAACACGCATTTCCCTACCATACATTAACAACGTGTCCGAGGCCACAGCCAGACTGTTGGCCCCCCACAACATAAGAGTGGCACATAAATCTGACCAGACTCTGCAATCAAAGATCATGTGCCCCAAAGACCCCCTCCCCACCGCAGAAAGATTGGCGGTGGTGTATAGAATTGATTGCATAGACTGCCACAGCAATTACGTGGGGGAAACATCGAAAAGATTGAAGACCCGCTTGCATGAGCACAAGTTGGCGATCAAGAGGGGCAAACAGTATTCGCAGATCTGGTCACACGTGGCCGAAAGTGGCCACAGCTTTGACTTTGAACACACACAAATCTTGGCCAGCGATGCCACAAAGGGGGGCCGTCTGCTAAAGGAGGCCTGGTTCTCCGGGGAAAATTCTATCAACCGCCACATAGACGTGCCCAGCACAACGGGCATTACAGACATGGCACATGAACCGCCGTTTGAACCATTGGAGAACACCAAGGCATCGACCATGCGACTGGGAGAAGAACAGGGCACCCCCCGTACGGCACGGTCAAACAGACACCCTTTTAACATCTGACCAGGACGGCACGACCTTAAATAACTCCCTGCGAACGGCAGAGATTCATCGGAAGCCCGACCATCGACAACGGAGAAATTCCCCGATGAATAGAATGAACGGACGTGTTGTGACAACCAGACCACACCAGGAAAGAGAGAACAACCCCCCCCCCCCCCAACTGATCCAGTAAGAGAACGAAGGATCGTGAGACGGATCGTTACTAATGCATCCACAAGGAGTTTTACTCAGAAACACAGGGGGAGAAGTGATGGACCTGACAGCACACAAATGGAGATAACAACCATAGAAAGGGAGGGGAGAATGGAGAACGTGGTACGGGATAGAACGCCTAAGCTGCGATCTAAACAACGACAGACCGGCACATGTATACTTCAAAACGGTTGCTCCCAGGAACATGGGGGGGAATGGCGATGGATGTGAGGAACTACAAATTGAGACAACAGACGGGAGGGAGAATAGCATAAAATGGGATGGAACATGTGAATCACGATCACAGAAGACGGCGGGATCGGACCGTAACTCGATTAAGACAATTGGAGGAACTAGGAGGAAACAGGAGACAACATACATACCCCCTAGCAAACAGAACCATGAGCAAGAGGCTGGTGGGAGGGAAATAACCTCCACCCGTAAGGGAAGTGAAAGTATTCCAGCCAACCTTAAGATTAGCGAAGGAGATATGCGCGATGGAGCACAGAGAAGGAGTAAGAAAGAACTACACCCTGATGCAAGACACACACTCAGATTACAGCACGCTCAGCTGGGACCCGTGACACGGTCCAGGAGCGGAGTGCAAATGATTAGCGGTTGCATATAAGCATTCTCAACGACTACCGTTTACACCCTGATGATGTCAAGAGCTCTTGACGAAAGCTAGGTTCAGTAAATAAAATCTTTTATATTTTTATATTTTATTCTCTTGGTGATCGACTATTTATTGATTTTAACATGAACATACCCAAGAGTCATATTTTTACTTGTATAGCTGATATATATATATATATTAGGAAATAAAACGTGAGCACCAGGAAGAGTTAAAACATTAAAAGTTTTATAAAACGTTAAAAGTTTAAATAGCTTTCGTTGGCTCCTGCCAACATCATCAGGGTGCAAATAAATCAATGGGAGAGACATTTATAAACAAGCCAGCGCCTGCGCTCGACTTCTGGACCATGTAACAGGTCCCAACTGGCTAATCGCTGCACATGTGTCAATTGCTACACAATTATTCAGTTTGTCCTCATTCCCCCCATCTACATGCGTACTAGCTTTCATTTTCCCACCTCTCTGCATCTGTGACTCAAGAGGGCATACGGTCTTTCTACAATCCAGTGTGTGATCATCATCACCAAGTTGCTTCCCCCCTCCTCTCCCTTGAAACCTTCTGCACAGATGGATCTCTTCCCCCTCCACCCTTTCGACATCCATCACCATCATGTTCCTGCTCTCTATTCCGAGATCCTATTACAAACATCCTGCACGCACTTGCACTATCTGACTTCCCTTCACACTCGGTCTTTCTAACCACCCCCCTGCTGTAATCCTTGACAGCATCAATCTCCTTCTTTCTTGTAATAGTTCCTATTCCATTTGGGGAACCAGTCCGTGATTCCTGCCGTCCGCTAAGCGGGGCGGCAGATACTCTCCGGGGTGATCGTTTCAGCGCCCGATCTAATTGGCATCCAATAGTCATCCCCTCTTCTTTCGTCGCTCAAAACGCTGCTGTCCGGGGATGTATGATTGTTCCTGAGGCAGGGAGCTTACAAGCGCTCTCCTCCCATGCAACCGCAGGGGGCGTGGCTTTCCTTGAACGCAGTGAATAGGGAGGCGGGTTGAACCCGCATGTCATCGTCCTTCTGTCTTGTGGCAATTCCGCTGCTCTATAAGGGTGCGAGTGCATTCCAGATGGGTGGGTGAGGAAGTCCACAGTAACGGGGGCTTCCATACAAGTGGGGGGAGTGTTCAGGCCGACGGGGGTGAGGTCTCTAAGGTTGTTGGGTTGCCTCATACACGGAAAGTGTGTATCCATCCTTAAGGTCGGGAGGGTCTCTGATCTTTGGCTGTTATTCTCACGAGTATCAGTTCTCTGAGGTGAGGGGATGGGACTACAATTATTGGGTCGTCCATTCCATAGTGATCGAGTATGAACTTCCCACGCTCTTAAAGCTAAATGCGCAGGGCGTAGGTCAATGTGGCGGTTGATGGATCCTTCACACGAAAGCCAGGCCTCCTTTAATAGCCTGCCACTCTTCGTGGTGTCATTAGCTATCACCTGCACCCCATCAAAATCAAAGCTATGACCAGACTCTATCATGTGTGTAAGCATTTGGGAGTACTGCTCCCCTCTTCTTATGGCCAGCTTGTGCTCTTGGATCCTGGTCTTAACCCTCTTAGAGGTCTCACCCACATAACTGCTGGGGCAGTTATTGCAATGGATTTTATACACTACCCCAGATTTCTCCAATGTGGGGAGTGGATCCTTGGGTCTCATGGCACAAGACCGTAATGTCTGGTTGGGCTTGTGTGCCACCCTAACATTATAGGGTGCCAACAGCCTAGCAGTGGCTTCCGAGACGTTATTAACATAAGGGAGGGTGACACGTGTCGTCTGGGATGGTATAACCTCCTTCTGTGGACCGTTGGGAGGTCTGGACAGGGCACCATGGCGCTTAACAAAACTGGTGGGATACCCGTTCTGCTTACAGATGCGGAAGAGGTACTGCCTTTCTTCCGCTCTGGCTTTGGCTGTATTGCAGTGGGAGTCCACTCTCTTAAAGAGTGTCCTAATACAGCTAACTTTGTGGGCCACCGGGTGATTGCTATGATAGTGCAAAACCCTGTCAGTGTGTGTGGGTTTACGGTAGACCTTAGTTCTCAGGGTCCCATCAGGTTGGAGATGGATTAAAACATCCAAGAACGCCAACCTGACCTGGCGTTCTTCTTCCTCCGTAAATATATATTTGGAGGGTGGAAGTGGGATAGTTGTGAAACCTGGAGGCTTTTAATGAACTGGTTGTTGATTGTCAGTTCAAAAAGGACCTTGATACTACTATTTAATCTGGAGAATCTTACATCAAATTTCACTTTATTTTGAATTTTCAACTTTTAAAAACATTTTAAATTTATGAATTCTGCATCAGTACATCTGATCTTAAAAAACAAAAACCCTGTGAAGTTCTTAAGCATTCTTTCTTTTGTAAAAGATGATTCTAAGTTGTAGAAGTATGTCTTCTTCTGTTTCTTGAATTTTGTTTCTCTGCTCCAATAGTTCTGAACTCTAATATTTTCAAGACTCACAGTAGCTTTCTATATAATACAGCAATACACTGTGTGCTCATGCTATATAATCCCATCCACTCAGTTTGATTCATTTAGGTCCATGGTGGCGAACCTGTGCCTCGGGTCGGCACTGCCAGCAGCTTGCGCAGGTCCATTAGGCTGCCGCTGCCACCCAGACACCTGGCCCACCCAGCACAAAGGAGGCGAAACAGCTGGCTAGCAAACCCCACATAGAGGTGCATGCCCACGCCCAGCAGGCAAAAGGCTACCCGGAGCAGGGAAAGCCAGATCCCCATCGGCATCATGGCCGCCCAGGCCCAGCAGAGACAGGGGGGGAGGCACGCAATCCTGGCTGGGACTGGGGGGCCATGGCGCCAATGGGGATCCGGCTTTCCCCACTTGGGGTGGCTTTTGGCTTGCTGGCCATGGGCTTGCTAGCCGGCCATTTTGCCTCCTTTGTGCTGGGCGGGCCAGGTGTCTGGGTGGCAGCGGCAGCCTAATGGACCTGCGCGAGCTGCTGGCAGTGCCGACCCGAGGCACAGGGGGGGAGGGGGAGGCAGGCGGTGCAGATTCCCCATGCATAAGACTGGGATTTTTCCCCCACTATTGGATTTTCGCTACCAGACTGTTTAACTTGATGCAGAAAGGGAAGGATATGCATTCTGCATCAAGTACACTTTTAAGAAGTTAAAGAGTCTGGCAGCGAAAATCCTCCCCGTCCCCCCTGTGCCTCGGGCCGGTGCCGCCAGCAGCTTGCTTAGGTCCATTAGGCTTCCGCTGCTGAGGAGAAGAGTGGTGAGGTTTTGTGCCGGCCGGCCGGCCAGACAAGAAGTATGAAGTCAGCAAGAACAGGAACATTTCTTGACCATTAATTTAGTGAAAGAAAATGATTAACTGGGAAGTTTGTTCTTAGGTGAATAATGTCAAGTTCAGTAGAGAACACTGAAATTTGAGGCACTTAGATTCCTGCAGCCTGGCTCCTATTAAAATGATTTTGATGGGTAGAGTGGAGATATGACAGGAGGTTGTGTTCCATTGTGATTCAATGAAAAGAATAAGCTATCCTATTTTACCCAGTTTTGAGTTATCTCCAGCTTTGATAAGGATTCCTTCTACTTCCTCACCCAAGATATTAGCAAAAATTTTGAAAAGTCCAGAGTCCAGGGTTGACACGTCAGACCATATTTTAATGCCTTTCTCCAGTTTCATGAATCACCATTAATAAATACACTCTCAGTACAGTTTTCAAAGGTGGGTGGGTTGTATGCTTGACTTCTCAAAGATTCATAGTTATGAGTAAGCTATTTGTCTGCATCTTGACATTTCTCATAATTTACCTGGGAAACCTATCTGTAGGAGTTGGGGCAAGTACCAATTATGAAAAAAAAGATTACATGCTTAATGCACATAGATCAATGTGACTGTCATGCAAAGAATTGATACACAAACTCTGCAGAGTAGTGATGTGGAAGAAACCAAGCTCTTGCAGACTGGCCCCAGACAGCTCTTGGAAGTTGCAGACATTGCAAGATAAAGTCATATGGTCTGTCAACTCATATAACAAAAGTTAAAAAGAAATGTGTAAGCCATTCTGAACAAAAATAATACAAAAAGGGCCTTTTGGATTAGTAGAAAGCTTCAGTTTAATCCATGGAAAAACTAAAGCACATCTATATCTAAGAATGGATTCAGAAAGAATGATGGCAAACCAAAGGTTATTCAAATGAAAATGTTGTAGAAAATGAAAGACTTGAGTCAGCTCTTTCAAGGAAAGGGAAGTTTATTGCGCAGGTTCAGAGAGCCCTCGTGGCTAAAAAATCTGAACCACAGGCTGTGCATTGATGACCATTTTTATAACCCTTCAGACGTGGTTATTTCCTGAGCAGGTCACATTCCATACATGGTTACATTCTATAGTTCCTTATTCTAACGTAGAAAAACTACTAGACAGATCTATAATCGATAGTTCCTCTTTTACATCGGAATGCTTTTAGCAATCAGTAATATATCAAGTGTTAAGCAGTTTAGATACACCATGTGATAAGCAGTTGGTAATATATCATGTGTAGAGCTAACAACAGGCCGTCTGGCCATTCTAAATTTAAGAGCTGTCTGGTAAGCAAAAACAAACCTCCCTTTCACACACATTCTTTGTCGGGCCATCTGCCTTTTATACACATTCTTTGTCGGACCATCAGTATTTTCCCAGGTACCACTTTATTCCCCCCTGATGAGACTTATCTCATCCTTGCAGATAAGTTTCATTTCGTAACACTGGGGTCTGATGTATGTATGTTGTTATATTCTTGTCTCTGGAATTCCCACATAGCCATAACCTGAGCTGTAGCTTTTCTCTCTGCAAGCAGGGACACTCGTTTAGGTAGTGTTATGTTGTGCATCATTGAAAAGGTACATTGCAGAAGACAACAGCTACTGATCAGAATAGCAATAAAAATGATTACTGCTCTTATGATGTTTCCAATAAGGCCTATTGGGAGCCAAGACCATAAGTTACTCCACCAATTTCCCAGGGAATCTATTTGCAGCTCTGAGGCCATTTTATGGAGTACTTTGATTTGTTTATTTATGACGGGGGATTGATCTGAGAGGTTAAAACAACACATCCCCTCAAAGGCCTCACATCCCATATGTTGGCGAAGTAAAAGATAGTCGATGGCTGCCCTATTTTGCAAAATGGCCTTGCGTAATTCTATCATCTCCTGATTGATGGCAGACAAGGCTATTGAAGTGGCATTTATAGTTTTAGCCAAGTTGCAGGCCACAGAATTTATGTTGACATGTGCCCTTAGAGCAAGTGCAGGAACTCCCACCAGTGAGACAGCCAAAGCATTGTATTCTGCCGCATTCAGAAGAGTGCGAGATGACTCACAATCCTCTGTTAGTACCTCGGCCCTTTTGTACCGTGTGGTGTTAGGGGTGGTGAAAAGTGATCTATCTGGTAAAAAGGTAGTCAGTCTACTTAAACAACAATATGATGTGCTTAAATTGGCAGGGATATAATTAAAAGTGTCTTTCCCACATGTGAAGAACCACCCTTTAGGTAACCATATGTTTGCATAACCAAAGGACACTGATTGGAAAGATGGGCAATTCAGCTTTTCTTGGCTCACTTTCAGGCAATGAGGTGAAGGTGTATTCTGCTCACACCCTGTGATATGTGCACATTGTAAGTCTTCTGGAATGGCTACGTTAGGAGTATGTAAAGCTAAAGCATCAGTGGGTAGAAACTTGGAAATGTGACCCCAGTTGTACATTGTTTCATAGCCTATATGTTCTTTAAACTCGTGTTGACTGAACTCCTTGGCTGCTGTGACAGGAACACATACTGGTATTAAACATGTGGACAGCAGATTCTCCATGTCATATGCTTCAGAAAGGCAAAAATCAGTTGTGTTGGCTAGTTTAGCCAATTGGACCCACAAATTATATTGCATCCTCGACTCCAATGGAGGGGGCATATCCTTATTCTGATGGGACCTTCTACTTTGTTTTCTCTCTGGGCGCTTCCTCGGGGGTCTTTGGATAGTAACTCCAAATTCCACCGGGATAACATGTACGATGCAAGTCCCCTTCCATCCCGTCTTTAACTGCGAGACTAGGGTGACCCGCTCCCATCCCCAGAATAAGGGAGGCCCACACTCCAGAGCACAGGTCGGCAACCTGAGGCTCCGGAGCCGCATGCGGCTCTTTGAGCCTTCCCTTGTGGCTCCCAGCCTCCTCTGCCTTTGCAGAGAGAGACAGAGACAGAGAGAGGCAATTGCACTTCCCTGCTTCTCTCTCTCTCTCTCTCTCTGTGTGTGTGTGTCTGGGTGTGTGTGTGTGTGTGTGTGTGTTTTGTTTGTGTGTGTGTGTGTGTGTGTGTATGTGTAAAAGAGAGTGCACTCACAGTGTTCTCCGAGGAGCTGAAAAGCTTTCTGAGCAGAGCTCCTCCCTTTGCTGCGTCTCTGAAGGAAGCAGGAAGCAGGAAGGGCAGGAGAGAGCTAGCTAGCCCAGCTAGGCTGACTCAGGAATTCTGGGAGTTGAAGTCCATGAGTCATAAAAGAGATGAGGTTGCCTACCCCGGAGGTTGTTGGACAACAGCTTGAAGCTTGCCAGGTGAGCAGCAGATAGGAGGGGGGGGGGGGGAGAAAGAGAGAGAGAGAAAGAGAGAGAGAGAGGGAGAGAGAGAGAGTGGGGGAAGAGGAGTGGCAGACCAAGGGCAGATAGAGAGGGAAGGAGAGAGAGACCCTTTTGACATCTAAAATGAAGATAACACTGCATATATCCTTTTTTTACCTGTGTGTGTATGTAATTTTATTCTCTTAAAGCATTCTCTTGGTGATCATTGTTTTAATAGTATGGATATTCCCAAGAGTCATATTTTTACTTTTATTTTTAATGTGTATATGTGTGTGTGTGTCTGTGTGTGTGTATATATATATATATATACACATATACACATACACATACACACGCAAACATACACATACACAAACCTATAATAAAGGTAAAAAAGGATATATGCAGTGTTATCTTCATTTTAGATATCAAAAGGGTTTTGCGGCTCCCAGTGTTTTGTTTTTGGTGGGAAATGGGTCCAAGTGGCTCTTTGAGTGTTTTGGGTTGCCTACCCCTGCTCCAGAGTAACAGGAGGAGGAGGCTTCTTATATGGGGCCTTTACACATATGCCTTTCCTAAGAATATACCCAACATACTGACAGGCTTCGGGATTGACAGGTTGTCTTGTCATACAAGCTTCTCTAACTATTCTGTCAAATGCTTGGGGAAATTGACAAGGATGAGGCAAGATACCATTCCAACATTCTCGGGAAAATCCAATAGGGGGGTGACCTTCACAAGTGCCAGTGCCTATAGCATAAGATTGAATAATGCGTGGAGCTTCTTCTGGCTTGCTCCATTGGCCTAAATTAGAAAGACAAACATTATTACATGCAACAATAGTACTATATAAAAGCAGAAGGAAGCCTTTCATCCTTTCTTCTCCCGTGCGTAGAAAGCCAGCTTCCGGGTGTGGCTTAGCAGGGGGTTGAATTTCAGCCAGACAGCTGTAGATATATGTGCAGGATATACTTGTGCTAATATAATATCTGGTTTACAAACAATAAAATATTCATTAAACATACTAAACACGTTTAAGAGTGAGTTTGGTGGGAACCTTGGGGTCCCTGTTCACTGTCCACAGAGGTTCTGCAGCTGCTTTAACTCTGGTCCAGTGAATCCAGGATTTAGATTCTGCAATCTTTATTGCTAAAGGAGAGGCCATTATTACTACATAAGGTCCTTTCCATCTCCCCTCCAGTTGTTCATGTTTCCAATGTTTCACCCACACCCTATCCCCTGGTTTAAAGGGATGACATCTTGTTATTAGTTTAGGAGGTGTTTGTTCAACAACATAATCCCTAAGTTTTTCCACTTGCTTATTCAGTTCCTGTACCATTTTCAGAGTCCATACTCCCCCCTGATGGCCCAAGTCAGGCCATCCAGGCAGACTTCTTCTCAGCAGGGTAGGAGGACGCCCAAACATCAGCTCATACGGGGATAGGTTGTATTGTCTACGCGGAGCACATCTCACAGCGTAGAGAGCTAAGGGCAATGCATCAGGCCATTTCAGGTGACTCTCAGCACAGATCTTAGTAATTTTCTCTTTCAGTGTGCGATTCATTCGTTCAGAATTCGAACCGGACTGAGGATGAAAAGCACAATGAAACCACCATTTAGATCCCACAGCAGTAGCCACTGCTTGATTAACTTGATGAACAAACTCAGGACCATTATCAGAGGAAATAAAAGACGGGCAACCAAAACGAGGTATTAGTTCTTTTAACAATAATCTTGCCACTTCCCTGGCTTGTTTAGTCTTTGTAGGGAAAGCCTTGGGCCAGCCAGTGTATTTATCCACAAATACCAATAAAGCTTTTTACAGTCCACATCTGGGCATGTCTGTAAAGTCCACCATGACAGAGTCCATAGGAAAGTAAGAGACAGGTATGGTCCCAGGTGGTAGAAGGGGCTCTTGTCGAGGATTGACCTTAGCACAGATGCCACATTGTGAAACCACAGTAGCTATCCCAGCCAACCCATGTACATAGTAATCCCTCTCAATGGCAGCCTCCAATCCAGTTTTCCCCATGTGTGTCGTTTCATGTGCTGCCTGAAGTAAAGCCCATGCTGAAGATTGTGGGACAAAAATACATCCATCAGGCAACAGATACCACCCATCCCTAATAGTAGCTTTGAGATCATTCACTGCTTTTACACACTCCTGCTGAGAGTATGTTGGTCTAATGATAGGAGGCAAGACCCCTATGTCCATTGCCACACATACTGACAGATCAGGAATGGGCCCTGTTTTCATTGCCACCTTCTTAGCTTCCAAGTCAGCTCTTCTATTACCCTGAGCCACCCGATCCACCCCTTGCTGATGTCCTTTGCAATGCATCACAGAAACCTTTGCTGGTTTCTGCACAGCATCTAGAAG
The DNA here is from genome assembly GCA_039797435.1 of Crotalus adamanteus. NCBI lineage: Eukaryota > Metazoa > Chordata > Lepidosauria > Squamata > Viperidae > Crotalus > Crotalus adamanteus. Next base: position 8,365,936 of record CM077935.1, read on the forward strand.
GCGCTTGATTAAGTGTCCATGCAACACATGTTTACCAGCAGAATCCCTGAATCCCCTTTCCTTATACACAGCACCATGAGCATGCAGAGTCAGAAAAGCATATTTACTATCTGTCCAAACATTCAAAGTTTCCCCTTCGGCTCTCTCCAATGCCCTAATTAATGCCCATAATTCTGCTACTTGAGCACTGCAGCTTGCTCCTAGCGGACTACTTTCCACCACTTTCTCATCATTTACAATAGCATATCCAGAAACCCTCCTCCCATCCTGCATGTAACTCGAGCCGTCTGTATACCAATTCAGGGCAGCATCCTGAAGAGGAATATCAGATAAATCCAGACGGCTTGAGTATACAGTTTCCAAAACTTGCAAGCAGTTATGTTCTGAATCCACTTCTGTGGGCAATAGGGTGGCAGGGTTTAGCCGGTTAGACACCACTAATTTCACTTGAGGGTTTTCAATCATCATTGCCTGATACTTAAAAAGCCTTTGACTGCTGATCCACAGATGCCCTTTATTATCCAAGATAGAATGAACTGCATGAGGGGTGTGGACACTTATGGGACATGAGAAGGTCAATTTATTACAATCCTGTAAAAGGACTGCTATAGCAGCAAGAACCTTCAAGCAATGTGGCCAGCCCTGGGCAACCCCATCCAATTGCTTAGATAAGTAAGCCACCGGGCGCTGCCACTGTCCTAATTGTTGAGTCAACACCCCCAAGGCAACATTCTTCCTGGTATCAACATACAAATTGAAAGGCTTTTCTAAGTTAGGCAAGGCTAAAGCTGGAGCTGATGTGAGGGCTTGTTTCACTTCCCTAAAGGCATTCTTTTGTTCTCCCTCCCATTCAAAAGGTTCTCTATCACCTCCCTTTGTAACTGAATAAAGAGGTGCTGCTAATAGAGCAAAATTTGGTATCCATATCCTGCAAAATCCTGCCAAACCTAAAAAGCCCCTTGTTGTTGTTAATTGCGAAGTCGTGTCCGACCCGTCGCGACCCCATGGACAATGTTCCTCCAGGTCTTCCTGTCCTCTACCATCTTCTGGAGTCCATTTAAATTCACACCTACTGCTTCAGTGACTCCATCCAGCCATCTCAATCTCTGTCGTCCCCTTCTTCTATTGCCCTCAATCTTTCCCAACATTAGGCTCTTCTCCAGTGAATCCTTCCTTCTCATTAGGTGGCCAAAGTACTTGAGTTTCAACTTCAGGATCTGGCCTTCTAAAGAGCAGTCGGGGTTGATCTCTTCTAGGACTGACCGGTTTGAACGCCTTGCAGTCCAAGGGACTCGCAGGAGTCTTCTCCAGCACCATAGTTCAAAGGCCTCAATTCTTTTGCGCTCAGCCTTTCTTATGGTCCAACTTTCACAGCCATACATTGCAACTGGGAAAACCATGGCCTGGACTATACGCACTTTTGTTGGCAGGGTGATGTCTCTGCTTTTTAGAATGCTGTTTAGATTTGCCATAGCTTTCCTCCCCAGGAGCAAGCGTCTTTTAATTTCTTGGCTGCAGTCCCCATTTGAGGTGATCTTGGAGCCCAGAAAAATAAAATCTGTCACTACCTCCATTTCTTCCCCATCTATTTGCCAGGAATTGAGAGGGCCGGATGCCATGATTTTGGTTTTCTTAATGTTGAGTTTCAAGCCAACTTTTGCACTCTCCTTCTTCACCCGCATCAAGAGGCTCTTTAGTTCCTCTTCACTTTCTGCCATTAGAGTGGTATCATCTGCATATCTTAGGTTGTTGATATTTCTCCCGGCAATCTTAATTCCAACTTTTGATTCATCTAGCCCTGCCTTTCTCATGATGTGCTCTGCATATAAGTTAAATAGGCAGGGTGACAGTATACAGCCTTGCTGGACTCCTTTTCCAATTTTGAACCAATCAGTGGTTCCGTGTTCGGTTCTCACTGTTGCTTCTTGACCCACATATAGGTTTCTCAGGAGACAAATGAGATGGTCTGGTACTCCCATCTCTTTAAGAACTTGCCACAATTTGTTGTGATCCACACAATCAAAGGCTTTTGCATAGTCAATGAAGCAGAAGTAGATGTTTTTCTGGAACTCCCTAGCTTTCTCCATGATCCAGCGTATGTTGGCAATTTGATCTCTAGTTCCTCTGCCTCTTTGAAATCCTGCCTGTACTTCCGGGAGTTCTCGATCCACATACTGCTGGAGTCTAGCTTGTAGGATTTTAAGCATAACTTTACTAGCATGTGAAATGAGTGCAATGGTGCGATAGTTTGAACATTCTTTGGCATTGCCTTTCTTTGGAATTGGAATGTAAACTGACCTTTTCCAATCCTGTGGCCACTGTTGAGTTTTCCAAATTTGCTGGCAAATTGAGTGTAGCACTTTTACTGCATCGTCTTTTAAGATTTTGAATAGCTCAGCTGGAATACTGTCACCTCCACTAGCTTTGTTGTTGCTCAGATTTTCTAAGGCCCATTTCACTTCACATTCTAGGATGTCTGGTTCGAGGTCAGTGACCATCTCATTGTGGTTATCTGGGATGTTAAGCTCATTCTTGTATAGTTCTTCTGTGTAGTTTTGCCATCTCTTCTTAATCTCTTCTGCCTCTGTTAGGTCTCTGCCATTTTGGTCCTTTATCATGCCCATCTTTGCATGAAACGTTCCCTTCATATCTCCAATTTTCTTGAAGAGATCTCTGGTCCTCCCTATTCTGTTGTTTTCTTCTATTTCTTTGCACTGTTCATTTAAGAAGGTATTCTTATCTCTTCTAGCTATTCTCTGGAATTCTGTATTCAATTGGGTGTATCTTTCTCTTTCTCCTTTGCCTTTCGCTTCCCTTCTTTCCTCAGCTATTTGCAAAGCTTCCTCAGACAGCCATTTTGCTTTCTTGCATTTCTTTTTCTTTGGGATGGTTTTAGTTGCTACCTCTTGTACAATGTTGCGAACTTCCATCCATAGTTCTTCAGGCACTCTGTCTATCAGATCCAGTTCCTTAAATCTATTTGTCACCTCTACTGTATATTCATCAGGAATATGATTTAGTTCATACCTGAGTGGCCTAGTGCTTTTCCCTACTTTTTTCAATTTAAGCCTAAATTTTGCAAGGAGAAGCTCATGATCTGAGCCACAGTCAGCTCCTGGTCTTGTTTTTACTGACTGTATACAGCTTCTCCATCTTTGGCTGCAGAGCACATAGTCAATCTGATTTCTATGTTGACCGTCTGGTGATGTCCATGTGTAGAGCCGTCTCTTGGGTTGTTGGAAAAGAGTGTTTGTTATGACCATCGTATTCTCTTGACAAAATTCTATTAGCCTGTGCCCTGCTTCATTTTGTACTCCAAGGCCAAACTTGCCTGTTATTCCGGTTATCTTTTGGCTTCCTACCTTAGCATTCCAATCCCCCATGATGATAAGGACATCATTTTTTGGTGTTAATTCTATAAGGTGCTGTAGGGCTTCATAGAACCGGTCAATTTCATCCTCTTCAGCACCAGTGGTTGGGGCATAGATTTGGACTACTGTGATATTGAATGGTTTGCCTTGGATTCGAATTGAGATCATTCTGTCATTTTGGGGATTGTATCCCAGTATTGCTTTTCCTATTCTTTTATTGACTATGAAGGCTACTCCATTTCTTCTGAGGGATTCTTGCCCACAGTAGTATACCTGATGGTCATCTGAGTTAAATTCACCCATTCCTATCCATTTTAGTTCGCTGATTCCTAAGATGTCGATGTTCAGTCTTGTCATCTCTTTTTTGACTACGTCTAGCTTGCCTTGATTCATGGATCTTACATTCCAGGTTCCTATGGAGAAAAAATCTTTACAGCATCGGACTTTCCTTTCACCACCAGATATATCCACAGCTGAGCGTCCTTTCGGCTTTGGCCCAGTCGCTTCATTCTTTCTGGCGCTACTAGTACTAACCCTCTGCTCACTTTGCAGTTGGAGGAATTAAGCTCAACAACGTATAGGGGTTGGGCACAACAGGGTGGATCGTGACAGTTATGGAATTTATGAGCCTTAGGTCCTGGGCTGGCTGAAAGGAACCATCGGGCTTTCTAATAGGCAAAATGGGGGTGTTCCAAGGTGATTGGATGGGCACCAAAATGCCTGCTTTTAAATACTTTTGGATGCTCTCATATATAGCAGTTATAGCCTCCTTGGAGCAAGATCTCTGCCTGATGCGCACAGGCGTTGCTAACGGTTTCATTTCCACAATCACAGGGGGGTGGTGAGCTGCGAAACCAGGGGGGTTATCCTCAGCCCACAGCCCCGGCACTCCAAACTCCCTCCATCTCTTATCCACAACTTCCTCTTCCAGAGTCCTGTTAACCATCAATCTCCACATTGCCTCAGGCTGATGTTTAATCTGAAGCATCTGTTGCCCATCATCAAAAGAAATAGTGGCCCCTAACTTGCTAAGTAGGTCCCTACCTAGCAGGGGAACCGGACATTCGGGGACAAATAAGAACTCGTGTTGAATCTTAGAGCCCTCAAACACACACGTGACAGGCTGTAAGACCGAACGCCCTAAAATCTCCCCTGACACTCCTTGAATCTGAATTTTATGGGGTCCTATTTCAGCAACTTGATTATTCACAACTGATCTTCCTGCTCCAGTATCCACCAAAAACGTTGTCTGTTTGCCCCCTATATTTAAAGTAACCAATGGCTCAGGGGGGGCTGCCTCTAAGCCAGGTCCCCGTCAATCCGACCAGTTAGTCCCTGCCAATCCAATTCCTTCAATCTCCCTGTCTCTATTCCAATCTCTCACATTCCTCATACCATCTCTTACATTCCTCAAACCATCTCCTACGTTCCCTGGAGCCCCTCTCTGCCCTCTACCCATGAAGGGGGAGTGCATGGGGGGGGCCCACTGCCAACACCTCCACGGCCTCTGCCTTCTCTTCCTCTCCAACCTCTTCCTCGCATCTGCCTTCTCGGACATTCTCTTCGCCAATGCCCTTCCTCCTTACAATTAGCACACTGATTAGGTCCCAGCATGATCCCTCCTTGCAATGCTACAGCCAACAACTCAGTTTTTGTATGCATTCTAGCATCTCTTTCCTGTTTTTCCACCTTATCCCTATTAACAAACACTTTTCTGGCCACCTCCAACAATTCTGTAGTGTTCTTTCCTAATGCTCCCTCCAACCTCTGCAACTTCTTTCTTATATCTTCATAACTCTGCGCTATGAACCTCTCATTCAACATTCGCACATTATCTGCACTCCTTGGATCAACCCGTGTATAAAGCTCATAAGCCTCAATCAACCTCTGCAAGAAACTTTCCAGACTTTCATCTGCTTCCTGTATCACTAAAGAAGGCTTTGACATGTTCACAGGAGGCTTTCCAGCCTTGCGAAGAGCCTCCACCACTAGATTCTGATATTCCTTTAACAATGTCATGTGTGCTGGATTTTGTGTATTCCATTCAGGGTCCTTTTCCGGTGCCCTGGCTTCCATCTCTGGCTGTATATCTCGCACAGCCGGCAACCTATCCTTCAAACACTGCCTAACCGCAGTTCTCCATTTCTCCTTTTCCTCAGGAGTCAACAAAGTATCTAACAACTGTTGCACATCCTGCCACGTTGGATTATGGGTCCGCATAATGGTCTGAAACAAGCTTGCCATTTCAGCCGGCTTAGTAGTCATAGGGCCATAATGTTCCTTCCAGTTCAAAAGATCCGTCGTAGTGAACGGAACATACTGGAACATGGACTTAATCTGTACGGCTCCCTGCTGATCTGGCACTGCCTGGTCCACCTGTCTCAAGGGAGCTACCACTTCAGGTCTTACAGCCTTAACCTTTGCAGCAGCCGCTTGCGTCACAACGCCAGACGCCACAGCCGTTCCTGCATCGCTTTCTACTTCATCCTCCTCACCCAGCTCCTCCCTAACTTCCAAAGGGAAATCTGTCCCCCTTAGCTCCCTTTCCTCCGTAGGGGCCGACGGCTTCCCTTTCTGTTTTCATCTCACAGCTGGCTGCCTTTCTTCGGACACAGCAGGGGCAATCAGCCCTTCCTCCGGCAGAGCGGCTGCTGCTGCAGCTGGCACTGGGGGGGAGGGGGAGAGAGGTGGAACGTAGGGAGGAGGTCTGAGAATCAACTCCTCTACTTCCATTCTTATCTCCTTCTTAGCATCTGACACCTTGGTTTCTGAAATCTTCACATCCTTCACTCTTTTAGTTTGCACTTGAAGCTTTTTTCCTTTGGGTCTAGCCACACACAAATGAACCATCTCAGCCTGACATTCCAACAAATCCTCTGCCTGTCCTGCAGCCGCATCCCCCCACTGATCAATATACTGAAATTGGTTAGGATAGTTTTCTTCATTTGCTGCTATCAGAGAGGTTAGGTCATCAATGATTTGAAGGTTAAAAGTTCCCTCTGGGGGCCACCCCACATCCATGAAGGGCCATTGATATTCACACAGATACCTCAGTCTATCCTTAGTTACTTTAGGGTAAGGGACCCTATACTGGGTACGATTAAAATAATTATCAAATCCTTTTAACATGCATTCCAGTGGGGTGCTGGGAACGCTACTACGCCTCCCCATCCTAAAACACTGCCAATGACCTACAGCGCCGGACGTTCCAATGGTCACTAGTAGGGAATGCACTGGCTTAACCACCCACACAACCTAACACGGACTTCTTTAGGATCGCCGTCCCGAGTCCAGGGGAGTGATCAGGCCCCCTCTTCTATCTTCAAATGAGATAGGTACAATTACTTTAAACACATACTCGCCTGCCTTGTAGTTACACCCGTCCTGGCCAGGAGCTGGTTCAGACTTCCTTTCCTTTCCCAAAGGGTTCTTGGACTGGCCTTCAGTACTGTCGGCTCTGCTGAGAAGCCACAGCTGTCTCCTGGAGGAAACACACCCCCATGGCACCTGGAGAGTAGTTCAGAGATGGCTTTCCAGCAGGTCCGAAGGGTCAAGCCGTCCTCAGCGAAACATCGCCTCACTCAAGAACTTTCCCGGCCAATGCACCAGAAAATGTTGTAGAAAATGAAAGACTTGAGTCAGCTCTTTCAAGGAAAGGGAAGTTTATTGCGCAGGTTCAGAGAGCCATCGTGGCTAAAAAATCTGAACCACAGGCTGTGCATTGATGACCATTTTTATAACCCTTCAGACGTGGTTATTTCCTGAGCAGGTCACATTCCATACATGGTTACATTCTATAGTTCCTTATTCTAACATAGAAAAACTACTAGACAGATCTATAATCGATAGTTCCTCTTTTACATCGGAATGCTTTTAGCAATCAGTAATATATCAAGTGTTAAGCAGTTTAGATACACCATGTGATAAGCAGTTGGTAATATATCATGTGTAGAGCTAACAACAGGCCGTCTGGCCATTCTAAATTTAAGAGCTGTCTGGTAAGCAAAAACAAACCTCCCTTTCACACACATTCTTTGTCGGGCCATCTGCCTTTTATACACATTCTTTGTCGGACCATCAGTATTTTCCCAGGTACCACTTTAAAACCACTTTGGAGAAATGTGGTATCTGAAGGGGTATTTTACCCATACAAAGTTGAAATTAAGAAAAGAGTGCTCAGTGCACAGAAATTAATGCCTCTAGAAGTAATGGCTATCAGAAATGCAGCCTTAAAAAACAGGAACTGAACATAACTGGTAAAACTTCAAAGGTTTATACATTAATAAGATGGGATAACATAACAGAAGAGATATCTGAATTAAAGGAAGTACTATAGAATGTATATTTTTCTGAAAGTTGTCAGACTTCTGTGAGACTAGAGACAAAAGGAATTAAGAAACCAGTAGCGAAACGTCTGGGATACATCAAACCATCTGGATTCAACAAATGCAGTTTTCTACAAATAACTTCTACTCTGACAAATACAGTCTGCTTTCTTGCACAACTTAGGAGGAAAGGTTTCGTGCTACTTAAAACACATCTTTAAATAAGGATGAGAAAACTGCTATCGACCCCAGCAGTTTCAGGTCAGGATGAAGCCTCTGAGGGCCTTTCAATAGAGGAATCAAGATATGTTTCCTTCAACAGCTAAGGGGAGAGCAGAAGCATGGCTCTCTTAGCACTGTAGATACTGATTTACTTTAAGATGGAATGGTGGAAAGGATCTCCATTCCAGGGTTCCCCAAAGTACACAGTACTGAGCCTCAAAGTCAATGGGACTATCCAAGGACTGGATAAAAAGTTAGGGGTCAGTTAATGGCTATGGGTCAATAAGTGATGGATAAATGGAAAGCCGATTGGGGTCAATCTTTTGGGGTCTCTGTAGAGCTCCATGCCACTGCCTAGTCCTGAAGATAAAGTGGCTAGACACATGACAACATTACCCAGGGTTGGATGATCAGCCACCAGAAACAGTGGCCTTGAATTGTTCATACTGTTGTTGTTGTTCATAGAACTATTAAAGTTCTATTAAATTTAATAAATAAAGTATTCATTTATTTTCATATAATAAACTTTCGGGTTCAATGAATGATCAAATTCATGAGGCGGTTGATGAGCTGAACCCTTGATCTATTCAATGGGGAAAAAAATCTCCTTAGAGAGGACAGATCACGACCCAGAGGACAGATTATGTTGGAAAACTAAGACTGGGCATTGTTCCAAGAAACAAATAAGCCTACTGAGGGCAAAGATCTAATGAAACATGATGAACAAGCAGTTCCTGATTTGCCACCTGGGTCTGCTGAGCATCTACCAGAATATTATCCATGCTGAATTGACATAAGAAGCATGTAATATTGTAACCTTAGAATCAATGGTTAGGAGGTGAAGAAAAGTTGAAACGTACAACTTTCTTGCTCGCTGATATACAGTATTTGGAAGATAAAAATGGTATTGTAGAACTCTAACTGAATTATATGTCAAGGAAACTCATCATCCAGGTACCAGTACCTAGATGCAACCTAGAAAAATTATACTTAAGAGAGTGGTATGGCAAATGAAGTGTTTAAAAGTAACTAAAAGAATCTATGGCAAGAACAATTCCAGAATTTCTGTTGAATCTGCTGTTTCATAGTCAGTACTGAGTGGGCACACTTTCAAAATAGGAATGAGTGCCTGACAAAGAGTTTGGTGACCTTTTATACATCTTTGCATTCTACTTCACATGCACATTTACAACTTTCGTTTTTACAACCGTGGAATGTTCTTATCAGTTTCTTTTGCCTCATATAGATATTCACTTCTTTCTAAATCCCCTCTTTCAGTGTATGTTCTCTCTTGCTTAGACTAATGAAGACTTCTGTGCAAGTGTATTTACAAAAGCACACGGCATTTAGCTGACTGATATTTGCGCCACCTCCTACAGATAGGATTACCAGGTAAATATTAGAAATGTCAAGAACTAGACAAATAGCTTACTCAAAACTATGGATCTTTGAGAAATCAATTACCTCCTTCATCCACTTTGTTGTGGCTAGCATTCTGTTTTGTAATGTTGTAGAATTGAAAAACTTGAATCAGCTCTTTCAGGAAAGGGAAGTTTATTGCACGCAGGTTCAGAGAGCCATCCTGGCTGAAGAAATCTGAACCCAGATTGTACATTGATGACCATTTTTATAACCCTTCTGGCGGGGGTTATTTTCAGGTCACATTCCACACATGGTTACATTCTATAGGTCCTTATTCTAACATAGAAAAACTACTAGACAGATCTATAATCGATAGCTCCTCGTTTACATTGGAATGTTTTTAGCAATCAGCAATATATCAAGTGTTAAGCAATTTAGATACACCATGTGACAAGCAGTTAGTAATATATCATGTGCAGAGCTGGGAACAGGATGTCTGGCCATCCTAAATTTAAGAGCTGTCTTGTAAGCAAAACAAACCTCCCTTTCATACACATTCTTTGTTGGGCCATCTGCTTTTTACCCATATTCTTTGTCGGACCATCAGTATTTTTCCAGGTACCACTTTATTCCCCCCTGATGAGACTTATCTCATCCATGCAGATAAGTTTCATTCCATAACACTTGGGTCTGATGTATGTATGTTGTTATACTCTTGTCTCTGGAATTCCCACATAGCCATAACCTGAGCTGTAGCTTTTCTCTCTGCGAGCAGGGACACTCGTTTAGGTAGTGTTATGTTGTGCATCATTGAAAAGGTACATTGCAGAAGACAACAGCTGCTGATTAGAATAGCCATAAAAATGATTACTGCTCTTATGATGTTTCCAATAAGGCCTATTGGGAGCCAAGACCATAAGCTACTCCACCAATTTCCCAGGGAATCTATTTGCAGCTCTGAGGCCATTTTATGGAGTACTTTGATTTGTTTATTTATGACGGGGGATTGATCTGAGAGGTTAAAACAACACATCCCCTCAAAGGCCTCACATCCCATATGTTGGCGAAGTAAAAGATAGTCGATGGCTGCCCTATTTTGCAAAATGGCCTTGCGTAATTCTATCATCTCCTGATTGATGGCAGACAAGGCTATTGAAGTGGCATTTATAGTTTTAGCCAAGTTGCAGGCCACAGAATTTATATTGACATGGGCCCTCAGAGCAAGTGCAGGAACTCCCACTAATGAGACAGCCAAAGCATTGTATTCTGCTGCATTTAGAAGAGTGCGGGAAGACTCACAATTCTCTGTTAGTACCTCGGCCCTTTTGTATCGTGTGGTGTTAGGGGAGGTGAAAAGAGATCTATCTGGTAGAAAGGTAGTCAGTCTGCTTAGACAACAATATGATGTGCTTATGTTGGCAGGAATATAATTGAAAGTGTCTTTCCCACAAGTGAAGAACCACCCTTTAGGTAACCATATGTTTGCATACCCAAAAGACATTGTTTGGAAAGATGTGCAATTTAGCCTTTCTTGGCTCACTTTCAGGCAATGAGGTGAAGGTGTATTCTGCTCACACCCCGTGATATGTGCACATTGTAAGTCTTCTGGAATGGCTACATTAGGAGTATGTAAAGCTAAAGCATCAGTGGGTAGAAACTTGGAAATGTGACCCCAGCTGTACATGGTTTCATAGCCTATATGTTCTTTAAACTCGTGGTGACTCAACTCCTTGGCTGCTGTGACAGGAACACATACGGGTATTAAACATGTGGATAGCAGATTCTCCATGTCATATGCTTCAGAAAGGCAAAAATCAGTTGTGTTGGCTAGTTTAGCCAATTGGACCCACAAATTATATTGCATCCTTGACTCCAATGGATGGGGCATATCCTTATTCTGCTGGGACCTTTTACTTCGCTTTCTCTCTGGGCGCTTCCTCGGGGGTCTTTGGATAGTTACTCCAAATTCCACCGGCATAACATGTACGATGCAAGTCCCCTTCCATCCCGTCTTCAACTGCGAGACTAGGGTGACCCGCTCCCATCCCCAGAATAAGGGAGGCCCACACTCCAGAGTAACAGGAGGAGGAGGCTTCTTATATGGGGCCTTTACACATATGCCTTTCCTAAGAATATACCCAACATACTGACAGGCTTCGGGATTGACAGGTGGTCTTGTAATACAGGCTTCTTTAACTATTCTGTCAAATGCTTGGGGAAATTGACAAGGATGAGGCCAGCTACCATTCCAGCATTCTGGGGAAAATCCAATAGGGGGGTGACCTTCACAAGTGCCCGTGCCTATAGCATAAGATTGAATAATGCGTGGAGCTTCTTCTGGCTTGCTCCATTGGCCTAAATTAGAAAGACAAACATTATTACATGCAACAATAGTACTATATAAAAGCAGAAGGAAGCCCTTCATCCTTTCTTCTCCCGTGCGTAGAAAGCCAGCTTCCGGGTGTGGCTTAGCAGGGGGTTGAATTTCAGCCAGACAGCCGTAGATATATGTGCAGGATACACTTGTGCTAATACAATATCTGGTTTACAAACAATAAAATATTCATTAAACATACTAAACACGTTTAAGAGTGAGTTTGGTGGGAACCTTGGGGTCCCTGTTCACTGTCCACAGAGGTTCTGCAGCTGCTTTAACTCTGGTCCAGTGAATCCAAGATTTAGATTCTGCAATCTTTATTGCTAAAGGGGAGGCCATTATTACTTCATAAGGTCCTTTCCATCTCCCCTCCAGTTGTTCATGTTTCCAATGTTTTACCCACACCTTATCCCCTGGTTTAAAGGGATGACATCTTGTTATTAGTTTAGAAGGTGTTTGTTCAACAACATAATGTTTTACCCACACCTTATCCCCTGGTTTAAAGGGATGACATCTTGTTATTAGTTTAGAAGGTGTTTGTTCAACAACATAGTCCCTAAGTTTTTCCACTTGCTTATTCAGTTCCCCCATACTCCCCCCTGATGGCCCTTTACAATGCATAACTGAAACCTTTGCTGGCTTTTGTACTGCATCGAGAAGATGCTTTATCAAGTGTCCATGTAACCCATGTTTGCCAGCCGAATCCCTGAATCCCCTCTCCTTATACACAGCACCATGAGCATGCAGAGTTAGAAAAGCATATTTACTATCAGTCCAAACATTCAAAGTTTCCCTTCAGCTCTTTCCAATGCCCTAATTAATGCCCATAATTCTGCTACTTGAGTAATGCAGCTTGCTCCTAGCGGACTACTTTCCACCACTTCCTCATCATTCACACTCGCATATCCCAGCATCCTGAAGAGGAATATCAGACAAATCCGGACGGCTTGAATATACAGTTTCCAAAACTTGCAAGCAGTTGTGTTCTGAATCCACTTCTGTGGGCAATAGGGTGGCAGGGTTTAGCCGGTTAGACACCACTAATTTCACTTGAGGATTTTCAATCATCATCGCCTGATACTTAAAAAGCCTTTGACTGCTGATCCACAAATGGCCTTTATTATCCAAGATAGAATGAACTGCATGAGGGGTGTGGACACTTATGGGACATGAGAAGGTCAATTTATTACAGTCCTGTAAAAGGACTGCTATAGCAGCAAGAACCTTCAGGCAATGTGGCCAGCCTTGGGCAACCCCATCTAATTGCTTAGATAAGTAAGCCACCGGGCGTTGCCACTGTCCTAATTGTTGAGTTAACACCCCCAAGGCAACATTCTTGCTGGTATCAACATACAAATTGAAAGGCTTTTCTAAGTTAGGCAAGGCTAAAGCTGGAGCTGATGTGAGGGCTCGTTTCACTTCCCTAAAGGCATTCTTTTGTTCTCCCTCCCATTCAAAAGCAAACAACGGCTGGCTAGCCTTGTGAATAGGAATCGTGAAAAGAAAGCATCTTTCAAATCCACAACTGAAAACCACTTTGCTATGAACAAGTGTATACCTCCTTTAGGCTTCCTGATTAAAATTGTCCACACTTGATAAGAAATGCTAACCACCAAGATGTCCCCAAATGTCAATTTTAGATAAAAATGCCACTGGCTGCCTTTCCCCCCCCCCCACGCACACACTTCTGGGTCAAAACCTTCTCCAACCTTTGTCCTTGTTTATAAATAAATTACCTAGCAAAGAACCAACCAAGGAGAGCTCACCAAACCCTGTTTGCATTTATTCACACAAGCTCTTTTTCTAACAGTTTTGCATACAAATCTTTACTCAAAACAGCATAGCTATTTATAATCCCCAAATTTTTCTCAACTTCGTTTTAACTTCACACAAAAAAATAAACAAGTTTAATAAGATATTCTGAGTTACTGAAAGTTTTTTTTTTTTCTAAACTCTAGTATTGCTTTTAATATAAAGTTAGTCAAATTCCAATTTAATCAAATTCCATTCAGATGGAAACAGATTTCCATTAAATTTCCATTAAATAGGGAGAACATTTACAAATCTAAGCAAACTCTTTTGGTTGATATTAAACAATTTAAACTCAAAAATTTCCAAAAAAAAGTTGTCCGTGTCCAACAATTACTGACTCCTCTTTTGAATAGAAAAAAATTGCAAAAGTGGGCATTAAATTTTCACAGCCACCCAACCTTTCTCAAACCTGAATTCTAAGCAGAGAAAAAGTTAAAAAGATCAACCCCCCCCCCCTTTTCTCCTCTCTCTCTATCTCTCTCAAAGCAACACAGCCAGAAAAAAAGCAGGGTGGGAAAGGGGGTTGTGTCTGCAGATAGAGTTTGAAAGGGCATTAACACACTAACATTTGCAAAAGGGAGAGAGCAGAATAGGCAAGAAAATGGTATAGGATTTCCTGCCTGAGCAGGTAACATTGGGCTGTTCTTAAGAGGGAGAGAAAAAATAAATAAATAAACAAACACATCTTTCTTCACTTTGTTTGTTGGCCAGACAAACAGAGTGAGGTTATTTTTTTTTTTTTTTTTTGGTATCTTCTTTTCTCTTGAGGTTAGTAACAGTCATATTTACTTCACACACAAAGACTCTGCTTTCAAATCCACAACTGATCTTCCTGCTCCAGTATCCACCAAAAACGTTGTCTGTTTGCCCCCTATATTTAAAGTAACCAATGGCTCAGGGGGGGCTTCCTTCAAGCCAGGTCCTCGTCAATCTGACCAGTTAGTCCCTGCCAATCCAATTCCTTCAATCTCCCTGTCTCTATTCCAATGTCTCCCATTCCTCAGACCATCTCTTACATTCCTTGGACCATCTCTCACATTCCTTGGAGCCCCTCTCTGCCCTCTACCCATCAAGGGGGAGTGCATGGGGGGGCCCACTGCCAACACCTCCACATCCTCTGCCTTCTCTTCCTCTCCAACCTCTACCTCGCATCTGCCTTCTTGGACATTCTCTTTGCCAATGACCTTCCTCCTTGCAATTAGCACACTGGTTGGGTCCCAGCATGATCCCTCCTTGCAATGCCACCGCCAACAACTCAATTTTCTTATGCATTCTAGCATCTCTTTCCTGTTTTTCCACCTTATCCCTATTAACAAACACTTTCCTAGCCACCTCCAACAATTCTGTAGTGTTCTTTCCTAATGCTCCTTCTAACCTCTGCAACTTCTTTCTTATATCTTCATAACTCTGTGCTATGAACCTCTCATTCAACATTCGCACATTGTCTGCACTCCTTGGATCAACCTGTGTATAAAGCTCATAAGCCTCAATCAGCCTTTGCAAAAAAAAAAACTCTCCGGACTTCCATCTGCTTCCTGCATCACAAAAGACGGCTTTAACACATTCACTGAAGGCTTTCCAGCCTTGCGAAGAGTCTCTACTACTAAATTCTGATATTCCTTTAACAAGGTCATATGTGCTGGATTTTGTGCCTTCCATTCAGGGTCCTTTTCTGGTGCCCTGGCTTCCATCTCTGGCTGTATATCCCGCACAGCCGGCAACCTATCCTTCAAACACTGCCTAACAGCAGCCTTCCACTTCTCCCTTTCCTCGGGAGTCAACAAAATATTCAACAATTGCTGTACATCCTGCCACGTCCTCTTTACTTACTTCTCCCCTCACTTTTACAGAGAGACCTTCCAAATCCCCTTCCTCCTTGGGGGCTGACAGCCTCCCCCTTTCTGTTTTCGTCTCACAGCTGGCTGCCTTTCTTCGGACACAGCAGGGGCAATCAGCCCTTCCTCCGGCAGAGCGGCTGCTACCGCAGCCGGCACTGGGGGGGAGGGGGAGAAAGGTGGAACATAGGGAGGAGGTCTGAGAATCAACTCCTCTACCTCCATCCTTATCTCCTTCTTAGCATCTGACACCTTAGTTTCTGAAATCTTCACATCTTTCACTCTTTTAGTTTGTACTTGAAGCTTTTTTTCCTTTGGGTCTAGCCACACACAAACGAACCATTTCAGCCTGACATTGCAATAACTCATCAGCTCGTCCTGCTACTGCATCCCCCCACTGATCTATATACTGAAATTGGTTAGGATAGTTTTCTTAAAAGTCCCCTCTGGGGGCCACCCCACATCCATACTACGCCCCCCCATCCTAACACACTGCCAATGACCTACAGTGCCGGCGGTCACTAGTAGGGAATGCACTGGCTTAACCACCCACACAACCTAACACGGACTTCATTAGGATCGCCGTCCCGAGTCCAGGGGAGTGATCAGGCCCCCTCTTCTATCTTCAAATGAGATAGGTACCATTACTTTAAACACATACTCGCCTGCCTTGTAGTTACACCCATCCTGGCCAGGAGTTGGTTCAGACTTCCTTTCCTTTCCCAAAGGGTTCTTGGACTGGCCTTCAGTACTGTCGGCTCTGCTGAGAAGCCACAGCTGTCTCCTGGAGGAAACACACGGTCACCCCGTCTTTGGCACGCACTCAAATAAAAGAAGCACCTCGCCAGGAACGGAGAACACCCAGTTTATTATACAAGAATAAACGGAATAAAGTCAGCACTGACAGTGTGTACACTCATTTCCTTTTTATACAATTTACCGAAACCGCGCCTAAACCACACCCCCTATCACCACCCATACGCCCATCGTCCCAAAAGTTGCTTCGTCATCCTGACCTAAACGTTTCCCGACGCCCCGGCCACTTCCCGGTGCCTCAGCCGCTTCCCGACGATTCGCGATTCTCCAGTACCTTCCAATAATGTTTATTATTGCGTCCGCAGGTTTCTCCAGCCGTGCATGCCCCGTCGGTCTCTAATAGTTCCCAACGATACTTATTCCACGATCCTCGGCGTCTGCGCATGTGCACCCACCAGCCGGCTGTCAAGCCGTTACTTCGGAGTGTTGGCTTCCCCGGCGCGTGCTCGGCCGTCCGTTTGCATGGCGGGCCGGCTACGGGTCGTTCCGGGACAAAGGATGCCTGCTGCTGCTGCAGTCCATGTAGGCGGCCCGACATACTGCCCCCTCTTACCAAGGCTCCCCCTGGGGAAAGAAAAGGAAGGTTATACCATTTCCATTGTGTCACTTATTCCATCTCCCCTGGCCCAGATAATTTCGGTTTTCCAGGGTTATTCTTGTGAAATCGTTTCACTAGTCGAGGAGCTCGTACTTCGTCCGCCCGTACCCATGTAGCATCCGTTAACGGATAGCCTTTCCATTTGATCAAATAATACAATTCTCCTCTTTGAACACGGGAATCGAGTATGTCCTGTACTTCATAATACTCATTACCGACAGGACCTGGTTCAGATCTCTTTTTATACATATAGGCCGGTTTGATTAAACTACAATGGAATACTGGGTGCACCTTGCCCAGGAATCTGGGTAATTGCAATTGCACAGTTACCGGGTTAATGATCTTCACAATTTTAAATGGACCAATATATTTGGGCGCCAATTTTTTGCATGGGACTTTCAATTTCAAATACTTGGTGGACAGATATACTAGTTGCCCTATCCTGAATGGTTTACAGGGTTGCCTTCTTTTGTCCGCCTGCTTTCGCATCCTTCTTCCATACTCTGTTAACGCTGTTTTTACTGCCGACCATGCTCCTGATACCCATTGAACCCACTCTCGTGGAAGATAAGACTGTGTCTGTAAATTCGTACATTCAGGTATAGGAACAAACTCCTTTCCCGAGACTACCTTAAAAGGGGCAAATCCAGTACTGGTATGTACCGCGTTATTATACGCCACTTCCGCAAATACCAAAAGATCAGCCCAGTTAGCCTGTTGATAGGAAACGTAACTCCGCAAAAATCTCTCAACGGCTGCGTTCGCCCGTTCAGCAGCTCCATTAGTGGCGGGATGGTACGCGGTGCTGAGCCCCTGTGACGTTCCCAGAAACGCCGTAAACCCCTTCCAAAATTTCGCTGTAAACTGAACCCCCCGATCTGATATTATTCGTCGAGGGGCTCCATGGATCCGATATATATGTGTCAAAAACATATATGCCAATCGTTTAGCAGTTGGTAATCGTTTACACGGAATGAAATGCGCCTGTTTTGAAAACAGGTCGATTACTGTCCAAATGACGGTATATCCTCTACTGCTTGGTAATTCTACAATAAAATCCATGGCAATATCTTGCCATGGATGCTCAGGGTCTGCCACTGGCTGTAAGTATCCCACCGGCTTTCCTGGCTGATTTTTGCAAGCAGCACATACAGAACATGCTTTTACGTAGTGTGCAACATCTTTTCTTAATGTAGGCCACCAGAATTGGCGCCTAATTAAATGTAACGTCTTGACGAATCCAAAATGCCCCGCTAGCTGTGCATCATGGCACCTCTGAAGAACCTTAGTCCGTAATACAAGGGGAACATATAGCTTCCTACCAAACCACGCCAAACCGTCTCTCTGAGTGAATAGCGTACAATGAGTTTGAAACCACGAATCCTGGGATAATGTTTTTCTCAGTTCCACCTCAAAATTTTCGAAACTAGAACGGGCTCTTAGCCTACTCACCCCCTGGGTATACGGCGGCAATATAGCCTGTATTACCTCCTCCCGTTGGCTCTCGTACTGGGGTAGCCTGGATAAGGCATCTGCCAAGAAGTTACGGCCCCCAGGAACATATTTAAGCCGGAAGGTGAACCGTTGAAAGTATTGTGCCCACCTCACATGTTTTGGTGCTAACCGCCGGGGGGATTGCAATATAGCTAAGTTTTTATGGTCCGTCCATATCTCTATTTCATGTGTCGCGCCTTCTAGAAGATGCCTCCATGTTACTAGGGCCCATTTAATAGCGAAAGCCTCCTTCTCCCATATAGCCCATCTCCTTTCAGCTTCTGTCAGTTTGCGCGAGGTATAAGCGCATGGTTGTAAGTCTTCCTTATCATTTCGTTGTAACAACACTGCACCCACTGCCACATCGCTCGCATCAGCCTGGACAATATACTGCCTATCGGGATCTGGATGTAATAAAATGGGCTCTTTAGCAAACAATGTCTTTAAATATTCAAAAGCAGCTTGACTTTCCCTGGACCACACTAGTGGTTGACTAGGCCGTACCTTTACTGGGGAGTTCCTCGTTTTCAACAATTCTGTGAGAGGCAAAGCCACCCGTGCAAAATTAGGAATGAACTGCCTATAGAAATTTGCGAACCCCAAGAAGCTCTGCAATTGCCGTCTCGTCCGAGGGGCCTGCCATTCGAGTACTGTCTTCACCTTTTCTGGATCCATTTCTATGCCCGAAGCTGTTATTCTGTACCCCAAATATTCAATACAAGTTTTGTGGAATTCGCATTTCGAGAGCTTCACAAACAACTGAGCCTTAAGGAGTTTGCGTAATACTTCCCTGACCAACCGTATATGTTCTGTCATTGTTTTAGAATATATCAAAATATCATCCAGATAGACTAATACCCCGCGATATAAATGATCATGCAATACTGCATTAATGGTCTGCATGAATACTGCAGGCGCTCCTTTAAGGCCAAATGGCATAACTGTAAACTGGAAACTGCCTAGAGGGCAATTAAATGCGGTCTTCCACTCATCCCCCGCCTTTATTCGGATGCGATAGTAAGCTTCCCGTAAATCAAGCTTAGTGAACACCCTCCCTTGGGATAAATGAGATAGCATGTCCTTTAACAAGGGTAATGGGTACATAGTCTCAGTGCTCACCGCATTTAACCCCCTGAAATCCACACACAACCGCAATCCACCATCCTTTTTCCCTTGAAATATCACTGGAGCCGCTATTCTTGATCGGGCCGGCTCTATAAACCCCCGTTCCAAGTTTTTATCAATATACTTCCTTAGTTCCACCAACTCTTTAGGCGACATGGGGTACATCCGGGGCTTTGGTAGCTTTGCCCCCGGTATGATATCTATCGCACAGTCGGTGGAACGATGTGGCGGCAACGTGTCGCACTCCCGTTCGCTGAATACCTCCTTTAAATCTTCATACTCCACAGGGAATAGCCGTGTAGTTCTGGTAGCTTCTACTGCTACTTTAATTCGTTCTATGTGTTGTGTTTCAGGAAGGGGTAATTGTGTCTGCGGCTCTTTGTCGCCACCACCTGGGGCCCGGGGACCTGTTGTCAACCGCATACGGCGATATCCATCTGCCCACCAAATCACCGGCTGCCATTTGTCAAGCCAAGCTAGCCCTAAGATCACTTCCTCAGTCATTGAGGGGATTACAATAAAACGGAGCAACTCCCAATGCTCCCCCATCTCTAATTGTACCGGTTCGGTTACCTGACATACCGGCGCCCCCCCTAATAAAGAGCCATCCACCTGTTCAAAGTTAATAGGTCGGGACAGGTTGGCCAATCTAAGCTCCAACATATTCGCCAATTTCCGACTAATCAAACATCGAGTACAACCCGAATCTATTAAAGCTTTACAGTTTTTATATTGTCCCGATCTACAATTTGTCAGACGTATCGATATGTTAAACGGTACCACCGGAGTACATACCATGGGATCCTGTTCCGGATCATCCTGACCATACGTCTCAGGCACTACCTCCGAGGCGGAAACTGGCACTACCGGTGTAGACCTATAGGGAATGCTGCTTTCATCTTGTAACACCTTTGTTTGATCCTTCCCTCGGAACGGGGTGATGGTTTGTCTTTTTGTCTCCAGGGTGGACTGTCCCGAACTCAAACCCTGTCTAGGTGGGATTGGGCACTGAGCCACCCTATGACCCGGTTTGTTACACCTATAACAGCGGAAAGTCCCCCTTGACATCCCAGGTGGAACTGTTTGGACTGGTACGCTTAACGCCCTTGGTTTACTTGCCGCTTGCTGAGTGGATACCGGAAGTAAGGCGGGTGCTCTTGGCGCCAATTCTTGTAGTCCCGCATGGAGTTCGGTTACTGTCTTATACCATTCAGGTAAACGGGAGGGCACTCCTCTTACCAAACAAGCCTGACGGAGTTCGACATCTAGGCCCTGCTTGAAGTAATGTACCAGCAATTTCTCAGGCCAGGACCGCAACCGACCTGCCACCCGCTGAAACTCTTTAATGAATTCCCTCACTGGTCTCCCTCCCTGCCTCAGTGTCACTATCTCTGCTTCCGCTCTCTGAGCTCTGGTAGAGTCTTCGAACCTAATCCTCAAGGCATCCAAAAAGGAACCTATGTCGGCCAATTCACTGGCATGGTCTCCAAAGAGGTCAGCTGCCCAGGAAGCTGCTTCGCCTTGTAAACTGGCCGTTACCGCCACCACTATCGCCCATTGGGAGGAATAATGGGCTGCAAAACGATCTAAATGGTTTAACACATGTCCCAAAAACATAGCCAACTTATCCGGATCCCCATCAAAAGTAATTCCAATCGGTGGAGGGGTCCATGGTATACCTGTGGGCCATGCTACAGGTGGTTGGCCTCCATGCCGTCCTTCTACGACGTTAGGGCGCTGACCAAGATCCCCGGGTCCCAAAGGCAGGGAGGCCAGAGTGGTCTGAGTAGCAGCCATGGGTCCCATTCTCACACCTGCATGTCCCCCATGTCCCAACTGTACTGTTGACCCCCTCAATTGTGGACTAGCCAAACGGAATCCAGGTGATTCAATGGGGCGGCATGGAATCGCTCCCTGTCTTGGCAAGAATCCTGGTTCCCCAAACCTAGCCTTTAACACGTCAAGGGTATACTGTCCCGGGGTTGTGGAGTAGCTCCAATCACCCTCTTCACCGCTAACAGCTCTCCTTTCCCTCCATCCCTCAGCAGGACCTTTGTCCATCGTTATAAACCGACGCTCAGTATCCAAACGCTGACGCGTAGAACTCAACCCCCATTCCACAGCCTCAGGTAACGCCGGCTGCTTCATCCCAGGATCCACATCCAGCACCGGTGGAATACTCTTCTCCTTCGGACGAACGACCGGCCCCTCCAACGCTGTCCCAGGATCCACAGACGACCCGGGATTCCCCGCCTGCTCCGGAGTATCTTCCAATACTTCGGCACCTTGCACCCCTTCGGCCATGATGCCCTCAAACTACTCCACAAGAGCCCGGCAAACGTCTCTGTGTGAGTGCTGACTTACTGTCACCCCGTCTTTGGCACGCACTCAAATAAAAGAAGCACCTCGCCAGGAACGGAGAACACCCAGTTTATTATACAAGAATAAACGGAATAAAGTCAGCACTGACAGTGTGTACACTCATTTCCTTTTTATACAATTTACCGAAACCGCGCCTAAACCACACCCCCTATCACCACCCGTACGCCCATCGTCCCAAAAGTTGCTTCGTCATCCTGACCTAAACGTTTCCCGACGCCCCGGCCGCTTCCCGGCGCCTCAGCCGCTTCCCGACGATTCGCGATTCTCCAGTACCTTCCAATAATGTTTATTATTGCGTCCGCAGGTTTCTCCAGCCGTGCATGCCCCGTTGGTCTCTAATAGTTCCCAACGATACTTATTCCACGATCCTCGGCGTCTGCGCATGTGCACCCACCAGCCGGCTGTCAAGCCGTTACTTCGGAGTGTTGGCTTCCCCGGCGCGTGCTCGGCCGTCCGTTTGCATGGCGGGCCGGCTACGGGTCGTTCCGGGACAAAGGATGCCTGCTGCTGCTGCAGTCCATGTAGGCGGCCCGACACACACCCCCATGGCGCCTGGAGAATTGTTCAGAGATGGCTTACCAGCAGGTCCGAAGGGTCCAGCCGTCCTCAGCGAAATATCGCCTCACTCAAGCTTTTCCCGGCCAATGCACCAGAAAATGTTGTAGAATTGAAAAACTTGAATCAGCTCTTTCAGGAAAGGGAAGTTTATTGCGCGCAGGTTCAGAGAGCCATCCTGGCTGAAGAAATCTGAACCCAGATTGTACATTGATGACCATTTTTATAACCCTTCTGGCGGGGGTTATTTTCAGGTCACATTACATTCTATAGGTCCTTATTCTAACATAGAAAAACTACTAGACAGATCTATAATCGATAGCTCCTCGTTTACATTGGAATGTTTTTAGCAATCAGCAATATATCAAGTGTTAAGCAATTTAGATACACCATGTGACAAGCAGTTAGTAATATATCATGTGCAGAGCTGGGAACAGGATGTCTGGCCATCCTAAATTTAAGAGTTGTCTTGTAAGCAAAACAAACCTCCCTTTCATACACATTCTTTGTTGGGCCATCTGCTTTTTACCCATATTCTTTGTTGGACCATCAGTATTTTTCCAGGTACCACTTTAGTAAGGTTTTCCACTTAGCCTCACAATTGCCCCAGCATTACTCAGGAATTTAAAAGAGCCAAAGAAACTCCTGAGCCGAGGTTTCAGCAAGCAAACAACTTTTATTTTGATCAAAACAGAGTTGGGTGACCCCATCTCTCTTCGTGGCTGGTAGAGAGATGAAGGCAACAACCAGAAAAGATGTCTTCCACCTTTTATACCTTTTCAGAACAAAGAGATCAGGTCTTGGTACTAGGTATAAGATGGCACAAAAAATTCCTAGATGATGACTCATACACAGCAACCCAGGCTCCATCCGTAACTCCTTTCCCCCCTCCCCTTACTGTGCTCTTTTCATATAAGCAATCACCTATACCTAAAGCATGAAGCTCTTACTTTTCCAATATATATATAAAGCATCTGATCAAGCAATTAACTACAAAATAATGATTATAAAATAACAAAACAATGATTACATGATAACACTATAAGTATCAATATAAAATGGTTACTATATATAAAATAAATGCTAATGTCAAACTTAAACATACTAAAATCATAAGCACAATAAAATCCCTTCACTCCTCCCTTTTTAATATAAAAGCCGAATAGGCTTAGGGACTCTTAAAGAGGGGAATATAGTCAGAAGGGAAAGGTTGCGAAATCATTGCTTTAGCTGGTCTATCGTTATAGACAGGAGTGGCAATAAAAGTTGGTCTGGATATAGTAGATCTAACAATTCTCTAAATAAGCGGGATAAGGCATGATAAACACAACAACCCTCCTAAGGCCAAAACCACAATGAACAATATCCATTTCCAAGTATCAAACATTCCCAAAAACCATCCTCCAACATCCAGTACTCCTGTCCATGTCCGGACAGGGACATGAGCCAACTCTCGCATACTATCAGTGACTTCTTTGACATAATCCTTATATGTAAGGTCAGACTGGGGTCTAATAATACAATTTAGGGCCACAATGACAAAATAGAGGGCCCATTTGGTTGGACGGTCCTTTCCAAGTCAAATTAAAATAAGAAGTGATGTTCTCTCAAGCTTCACATTTAAAAATGAAACAATTCTTTAGGGCCAGATCAATAATAATAATAAAAAGAGTCTTTGATACTGAGGGAATCTCAGTTGTGGTTTCCAGTTCATGAAAATCAACTTGAACCCATATTTGTATCTGGTTCAATTGATAGCGAGTTCAAATGATGCTGAAAAATCCATTGGTCTGGTTATCGTGAAGCACACCAGGTTGCAGGAATCCTTCGAATGTGCCAGGTTGGGTAGGATGTGCAAACATATTTGGTGTTTAATGTGTAGGCCTGTCTCCATACTTAGTCCATTTAGCGTGATTATAGTCAATAGCTTTACATGCATCAAAGAAGATTCTGGCACTTGTCCATAAATCTCGTGTTATTCTTCCCCAAAAGGTAATGTCTGTATGTTCTTCCATATGTCCAGATTTAAAGTTGTGGGTAAAGCTGCACTGTATTGACAGGAGCATAACAAGTGACCCTGTTGCCCCTTTGCAAGTGGAATACGTAGTCTTGTGATAAACACAACTCCCATTTGTTCCTTAAAGTATTGGGTCTATGGTCCTTCCTTCTACCAAAGAAGGTACGAGGAAAACAACAGTAGCAGAAGAAAAATATTGCAATACATAGTCCAGGTTCTAGGAACACGATTTCCAGGGTAGTCCAATTCATTGAGGTTCTTCTCCTACTTAGATGGAAACAGTTCAACAGGTGAGGCAGGTTGAAATTTCATTTTCAGGCCCTCCAGCTGCGGAGCTTGTCACTGGAGAGGATATGATGGGACTTTCCATGGACTCACGCCTTGATTCCTTAAATCAGGAGGACCTGGCATGGTTGAGACCACTGAGGACTGGTATTTCTAGGTGACAGTTCGTTTCACCTGAACCCACTCTCCAGGAACAACAATGGCCAGAGACAGGTGGTATGGCAGCCTGGGCCTGTACTGAGATAGAAGACAAAACCTGCGCCAGATTATGTAAATACTGAGTAACTTTCTTCTCTTCTTCATTGACATTCTTGAACCTTCATGTAACAAAAGCCTCCCATACATCATGTCAAAGGGACAAAGATAGTTTTCCAATTGAGGCCTATATTGAAATGGCCTCACCGCTAAATGTTGTAAAGCATTTTATTTACTTGTATTTATCACAGATTTGTTTAACTAAAGTATAAATACAACCATCCTGTTTTTAAAAAGTATCTATCATCCCTTGCAACCTCCCCTTCAGTGGCTGCTTCTGTGTCCCAGCTATTGCTTTCTTTCTCGTCTTTCTTTCATTCTTTCTTTCTTTTCAACCTCCTCCAATCTTGCAACATTCATCTCCCACTTTCTTCTGTTTCTTCATTGTTCTCTCTTTTCATATTTCTATAGTACATTCTAGTTCCTTCAACATTTTAAGGCTTGTGTTAAGGCATACAATTCACATGTTTGGGCTGACCACATTAATGGCAGTCTCCCTGCTTAATGCATGCAATTTACAAGTCTGTGCACACCCACTTAAAAACAACTTTCCTGCTTCTTCCTCCTATTATGCATTCCTTCACTTCCCTTCCACCACTTTGGTCTAACTTCTACTTTTTTTTTTCTTCCACAATTACATCTGCTATCTACAAGTGTATACCTCCTTTTGGCTTTCTGATGTAAAATTGCCCACACTTGATAAGAAATGCTAACCACCAAAACGTCCCCAAATGTCAATTTGAGGCAAAAATGCCACTGGCTGCCTCTTTGCCCCCAGTTCTGAGTCAAAACCTCCTCCGAGACATTCCTTTGCCCATTTTTACAAACAAATTACCTAGTGAAGAGCCAACAAAAGAACAGTCACCAAACTCTGTTTGTATTTGTTAACATAAACCCTTTTTCTAACAGTTTTGCATACAAATCTTTAGTCAAAACAACATAGCTATTTATAATCCCAAAACTTTTCTCACCTTCTTCATTTTAACTTCACAAAAATAAACAAACTTAATAAGATATTCTGAGTTACTGAAATAGATTTATATCAAACTCTAGTATTGGTTTTAATATAAAGTTAGTCAAATTCCAATTTAATCAAATTCCATTCAGATGGAAACAAATTTCCATTAAGTAGGTTAAACATTTACAAATCTAATCAAAACAATTCAAAGTCATTTCTTTTGGTTGATGGATATATAGGTCTAATTAAACAATTTAAACTCAACAATTGTCCCCCCCCAAAAAAATTGTCCAACATTACTGTCTCCTCTTTCGAGTAAAAAAAAATTGCAATCCACCCCACCCTTCTCAAAGTGGAATTCTAAACAGAGGAAAAAAAAGGTTAAAACGAACAGCCTCCCCCCCCCCCCTTTGTTCTGTCTCTCTCACTGTTAAAGCAACACAGCCAGCAGAGAGACGAAAGAGACAGGAAAAAAAATCTCACCACCAAAAAATAGTTTTCACTCCTTCAAATGCATATGCCATAAATTCTTTCACACATCCTCCATGGAACTCTTCTCATGCAAACACTTGCTATTGCTTTTCAATTTACTTTTACAACAATAAAATCTGCAGTTTACAATTTCTTTCACAGCCTGGGAGGGAGTGGGTGGGTGGGGGTTGAGGGCTAACACACACTTAGGTATCAACAAATGAACTCATTCACTTCCATGCTGCTTGCATAAACAATTCCACATACAAATATTTCATTTCATACTTTCTTCAGGCAAACTATTGTTAAATAAGGCCTTTTTTTGTGTTGTTATCAGAGAGGGTTTTGACCCTCGTCCAAGTCTTGGACATAACACAGAACAACACAGACAAACATATATACACAAATACTATTAAAACAACATTTATTTAGACATATGGCTTGTCCTGCAAAAAGCGAGAAAAATCATGAGGTGATTCCAACCAAACATGGTTTTTTATAGGGCCCTTTAATCATCCCCTATTTTTCTCACCATTCCAAGCCCAAGCATAATGTTCTGGGTGGCCACACACACACACACACACACACACATACATACATATATATAAACAAAACACACTACACATCAATTTGGGGTTTGAGGCTAAAACAGGCCTCCCCTTTTATTGCATACTGCCATAAGGAAACAGGTTGGGCCCCTGGGTGAAGATGGGCTCGGTGAGGGACAGCATAATGAGCAAATCCTGGGATTCCATGAGACCAAACCTCAGGGGAAATGGAATCCGGAAAAGAAACAGGAGGTGCACTAGCATCCAGATAACAAATATAAGCTTGTAAAGCTGGAAAATCCAAAGAAATACCCTGGGGTTGACAAGCGATTGTTGCTCCCAATTTCCCCAGCAAATCTCTGCCCAGCAAATTAATAGGGCCCTGGGGTAAAACCAGAAATGAGTGTTGAACTTTGGGCCCTTGGCTTGGAGTCACACACAAACGGGTGGTGCAGGGAGCCATTTCAGTTTGCCCACTGACACCAACAATAGGAGTAGTCTGAGAACTCAAACAGTCTTTAGGGGCATGCTGCAAGACACTGTAAGTTGCCTCAGTATCTACAAGAAAAACTTCATTCCTTCCCCCTACCTGCAACAGGTTCAGTGGAGGAAACAAGACCTCTGGAGCCACATCAGTATTGGGAGGGATAGCCATTATTAGCATACATCTGCATTGTAGGATGGAACGGTTAAGCCTGTGGTGACAGCCGGGATGGGGGAGGTCCCCTGCGATTGGATGGAAATCCTCCCCTTCCCCTCCAGGGCACTTGGCTTCGTCCCCATCCACGGCCCCGATTCTTTGGACATACACTTTTCCAGTGGCCTCATGCTTTGCAAAGGGCACACTGGTCTCACCCGAGGGTAGCCTGATGAGGCTGGAGAGCGACAGCCAAAAGTTGGGCATGCTTCCTCATGTTGTCTTCCTCCTTCCCCTCTGCAGCCTCCTCCCTCTGGGCATAAACTCTGAAAGCAGTTTGTATTAAGAGTTCAAAAGTTTGAGCACTGGGTGAAACAAGTTTTTTTGCAATTTGCGCTGAATATCGGGGGCACTTTGTGCAACAAAAGCCATTTTCAAAAGTGGTTCACTGGCTGGGCTATCAGGATCAATGTCTGCATAACAACGAAATCCATCTTTTAATCGGTTGATAAAATTAGTAGGACTTTCTTGTGCTGTCTGGAAAATCTGATTCACTCTATAGTAATTAACAGTCTTGGGGTCCCCAGTTCTAATGCCATGGAGAATGGCTTTGTGAAAATTCAGTAAGGCACCATATCCCC
Organism: Crotalus adamanteus; assembly: GCA_039797435.1. Taxonomy (NCBI): domain Eukaryota; kingdom Metazoa; phylum Chordata; class Lepidosauria; order Squamata; family Viperidae; genus Crotalus; species Crotalus adamanteus. Next base: position 8,394,022 of record CM077935.1, read on the forward strand.
CATCAGTGTTAACATCACATTCAAAACTTGGAACAAAAACAACTTCAGGTGCTGGCCACTGTTCAATGTCTCTTTGTCCATCATTGGTGGCTTCCTTCCATCCCCCAGTATATTCCTCCAAGGCTTTTTTTCAAAACCTGGCGTTTGTCCTCAGCCTCCAAAAATCCAGATAACAAAGTGTCTATATCAGGGACCGTTGGCTTGTGGGTGGCAAACATCCTTTGAAATAAATCAACGTACTGCTGGGGGGATTCTCTAAATGGTGGCAAGTTAGCTTTCCAGTTAAAAAGGTCACTGGTGGTAAATGGGGTGTGAACCAGGACCATTTTTCCATTTGCTGCTGGCACCTGTCACAGGGGCATATTGTCTTCTCCTCCAAGTGTTTTGTTTTAGCATAAACTTTGCCCTGTCTCGTGTGAGAAGGGCTTTGAATCTGTGCAGCAGAGGAGGATCCCTCAGTCTTCAGAGACAGAGAGAAGGGGGGCTGTGGGGGAAGCAGCAGCTGAATGCAAGGACGGAGAAGAGACAGAGGGGGCTGTGGGGGAAGCAGCAGCTGAGCTCAGGGGTAGAGCTTCAGATGCAGCAGCAGGAGCAGTCGGGATCACATAAGGTGGTGGGTAATCTTCAGGTTCAGGACAAGTTTGAATTGCTTTCTTTTGAAACTTATTTATTTCTGGGCGGATTGGACAGACCAAATTCAAAACCTTTGGAGGGACTAACAGGCCACATTGTTTTAAAATGTCCTGTCAGATGCTCAAATTAAAGAAAAAGCCTGCATATAATTCTTCATCCATCCGCCCTTGTACAGCAAAAACATCTGTAAGCTTATTAATAATATCCAAGTGCACAGACCCTTCTCTGGGCCAAGGTTGTTGCCCAGGGCCCATAAAATAAGTTGGCCACACATCAAAACAAAGCACCACCAGACGTTGTCTGACAGGGTTAAACTTAATAGCCACTGGAGGTTTCAAAACCTCCCAATTTTTCAAAACATATTGCAGAGGATTAAATTTAGATTTAATTTGTTTGTTTAAATTACTCTGACGATTCTCTCTTTTTTTTATTTTATTTACTTCAAGATAGTTTCTCGGCTTCCTCCCTTTTCACTTAATTAATTTGGAATTTTGTAATGAATTTTTCCTTTGGAGGACTAGTCGGGGAGATCAGCCCCCTATCTTATTCCAAAATTACCATAACCTCTGCAAAAAAAAAATTACATACCAATTCAGTTATTTTATCCTGTATTAGAAGACAGTTGCTTGGCTTCCTCTTTTCTTACATTTATTTATTTATTTATTTATTTATTTATGCTTATCTATAGAGGACTAGTCAGAGAGATCAACCTCCTGCCTTATTCCAGGATTTCCAAAGCTTTTTAATTTCTTTTACTTACCAAGGCGCCTGTTGCAATTTCTCCCGTCAGTAGAGAAGCATGAAACCTCGCTGAATTCGGGCTGTCAGAATCCAATTATATTTCATCTCTAGTTATTAACTATGGAAAACCCCATTCCTGCCTTCCCTGGATTCTGTCATACGATGAAGGGAAGGGGGTGAACAAAGGGGCTTTATGGCCCTCACTTCCTTCAGTACACTTCAAAGAGACTGGATGTGGATACCACCAAAAGGACTAACCATAACAATGGGGCTATTAGCTTTCATGTACTCCTCTCTGAAGTCTACCTCCTGTCAGCAGTGAGAGAAAGGGGGTGGGAATGTAATGCCTGGGACTGTTGCTGGAAGAAGGGGGTGATGGGGGGCTACTGGGGAACCCCTTAAAACCTTGAATGGGAGAACTTGGACCCCAAGTCCTGTCTAGAATGCCTGCAACCAGTTTCTCTTAATAAAGATGCCTGTTGGAAGAAAGATTCCAAGAGTTCTGTCTTCTTAAGATGCAAAGTGGGGTGGGTCCTTACATTAGACAGGACTTGCAAAATTAATCCACCTGGAAGGGAGACCCTTGCCGGGGGATTTTGCAAAAATTACCATGTCAAACAATGGAGCAAGGAAGGGAGAAAACTCCCCGGAAAGGGAGCCGCTGTCCCGACTGAAACCCTGCCAGATGTCGGGATCTGAGAGGTCAGATTCCTCAGGAGAAGAGGTGGTGGAGACACGAGACCACAAGCCTCACTGGTCAATGGACATTGGAAAGAAAGGCGAGTGGGAAAAGAAATCAAGAAAGGTGACCCTGAGATGGGGGGCCAAGCAACCAGAATGGAAGCAGGAGATGGAGAAATCCCTGCACGCCAGCGAAGAGGAAGGGAGCTGGGCACTGTACTCAGACTGGATCCTAGAGAAAGCTATCGACCTGATGAAGAGAACTCTCAGCTCCCTAGGAGAGGAGAATCCTGAGCCCTACGGCCACCCCAGCTCCTGGAACTGCAAAGGGAGAGACACCGAGGGAGAAGTGGAACCTGCAGCCCCGGGGACATCTGTTGATCCAGTAGTCCCCACCCCCTGCCGAACCACAGATGGTGATCTTGATGGAAGACACTACCACCGACAACGAAGGCACCGATCCATTCCAAGACGTCCGCCACTGGATGTGAAATTCAAAGGGGAGCCAACACGCTTGGGGTTTTTTCTAACCCAAGTCCTCAGCTACATGGAGGAATATGGGCAGGACATCCCCAGTGACAAAGCCCGCATCCAGATCGTGCAATCTGCCCTGGATGGACCGGCCGCAGATTGGGTGGTGAACTTGCATGACTCCAATGCCCCAGAGCTCAACGACTTCAACCATTTCATGTCCTCTCTGAGAAGGTGATTTGAGGACACCCTGGCTGATCACAAAGCCCGCGAAAGGATAAAAACAATGAGGCAAGGCAAACGCCCGGTGGCCGAATATACGCAAGAATTCCGAGCCATTGCCAGCAAACTGAACTGGCCAGAAGACATCCTCCTTAGCCATTTCAAAGACGGACTAAATTATGACCTATATGATGCTTGCCTGCCCCGAGGGGACCCACACCAACTTGAGGAATGGTACGTCTTGGCAGAGGAAGCAGAGATCGACATATTGAAGAGGCACCGCCAAGGAAAACAATGGAGCCGCCCCCCGCCTGAGTTGACACACGAACCAGTGAAACCATTGGCCACAGCCAAGAAGCAAATGGGGTGTTTCAAGTGCGGAAGAGAAGGACATTGAGCTGTAGAATGCAGCTCAAAAGCCCCCCAGCACAACCCAGACAGATCCCCAATCAGCAAATCCGGAAAGTCTCCAGCTAAGCCAAAAGAAACTGCCATGAGAATGACGGAGATTGTGGAACCCCCCACCTCTGCTCATCAGGGGGAAAGAACTCCAGCCTACACCGCAGGCCCGGTGGACGCCTCAGACGACAGCTCGGAGGGCGAACCCCTGGTAAGTGGACGCATCGCACCCATCCTCAAGACAGTGACTATATTAATTCCCTCCATGCCTGAAGCCGTGAAGGTTAAAGCCTTAATAGACTCTGGCTGCACCTGCTGCCTCATTAGCCCGACACTAGTGGGGAATCTGGGCATTCCATCGAGGAGACTGGAACAACCAATCTCATTTGGCCAGTTAGATGGATCCATAGCAGGGGGGGTGCCAGCTACCCTAGCCACTTTACCAATACACCTCTCCCTGGGCAAACATAAGGAGGACATAACGTTTGTGGTGACCCCAGGCATGGAATGCCCAATGATCCTAGGGATGGAATGGTTAAAAAAATGGAACCCCTGGGTAAATTGGAGGATGACAGAAATCAAATTCCTGAAGGGGGACCCTATGGACTTAAAATCCCAAGGGGGGCTACCAGAATCAAGAATAGAAAAAGCATCCATGGGAGAGGAAAAGGGACCACCAGAAATACCAGAGGAATACAGAGACCTTGCTGAAGTTTTCAGTGAGGAGAGGGCGGATGAGCTCTCCCCCCCACCAACCCACAGACTGTGCCATTGAATTCAAGCCTGGGGCAAAACTCCCAAAGCCCAGATTATACTCCATGAGCCCAAAGGAAAAGGAGGAAATGGAAAGATTCATTAAAAAAAAAACCTAGAAAATGGGTTCATTGAGCCAGCCAAGCCTAAAGTGGCTGCCCCGGTCCTCTTTAGAGAGAAGAAGGATGGCTCTTTACGCTTATGCGTGGATTATAGGGCCCTGAATACAATCAGTGAAAGCAACCTATACCCTCTGCCCCTCATGAAAGACATGCTGTCACACCTCTCGAAAGGGAAATTTTTTTCTAATCTAGACCTAAGGGAAGCTTACTATCATGTGAGAATTAAGGAAGGGGATGAATGGAAGACCGCATTTAATTGCCCCATGGAGTGCTACCAATTCAAAGTCTTGCCATTTGGATTACAAGGGGGCCCCGCAGTATTTATGCAATTAATCAATGACGTTCTAAGGGAGCACCTGTTTAAGGGGGTCCTTGTTTACTTAGACGACATTCTTATCTTCACCAAAACAAAAGAAGAACATGTCAACCTAGTCAGAGCGGTTTTAAAGAAACTGCGAGCTGCCCACCTATATGCCAAAGTCTCGAAATGCGAATTCCACCAGGAAAGGATAGACTACCTAGGTTATCGCATATCCCCCCCAGGGCATTGAAATGGACCCTGAGAAGGTCAGAGCAGTATTAGATTGGGCACCACCCCGCACAAGAAAGCAACTACAAAGTTTCCTGCGCTTTGCAAACTTTTACCACCAATTCATCCCCTCATTTGCCCAGATAGCCCTGCCTCTCACTAACTTACTAAAAATGAAGGGAGCATCCTCAGTAAAACCTAGCCAGCCACTAACATGGACAATGGAGTGCCAAGCAGCGTTTGAGAGATTAAAGAGACTTTTTTCTGTCGAACCACTACTGAGGCACCCAGACATGGATAAGCCCTTTGTAATACAGGCGGTTGCAAGTGATGTGGCATGGGGGCTGTTTTATTACAAGAAAACGATGAAGGGGTATTGCAACCCTGTGCATATACATCCAAGAAACTCACGGAAACAGAACAGCACTGGCCCGTATGGGAGAATGAGGCATACGGGATACGTTGGGCATTACTCACGTGGCGCCAGTTCCTGGAAGGCAACAAAATCCCCTTCCAGGTGTGGACTGATCACAAAAATTTGGAAGCCCTGAAAGCACCCAGGAAGCTCAATCCCAAACAAGCCCGCTGGTCCCAGCATTTTCACCAGTTCCAATTTAAGCTCAAACATTTGCCGTGGAAAAAGAACTTCCTGGCAGATGCACTATCTCGCATGCCCCAATATAACAGCACCCGAGCCACAGATGCTAAACCAATGATGGCAGAGTCACAACTGGCAGCACCAGTAACCACCAGAACCCATGCTAAATTAAAACCACAACTGGACAGCCAAACTGGAATTGAATTCCGGAAAAGTTTGGAAAGAGATGAATGGTTCCAGAAAAACAAAAATGTGTGCACAATGAGAGATGGGTTGCCTTGGGTAGGGGAAAAGTTATATATACTAACAACCCAACGAGTCACATTCATGCAGCTTTGCCATGACACAAAATCAGCAGGGCATTTTGGATTTGTAAAAACTTTATACTTAATTAAACGGCAATTTTGGTGGCCATCCATAAAAAAGGACATAGAAAGCTACGTGGCCAGCTGCCCAAAATGTGCAACTGCAAAGAGGTTGCAAGAGAAATCGCCAGGACTATTACAAACAGTGGCAAGTCCCTCAGCCTCCTGGAGAGAAATAGCCATGGACTTTATAGTGGAATTGCCAGAAAGCAATGGGAATACTGTTGTCTGGATGGTCACGGACTTGTTTTCCAAACAGGTGCACTTTATCCCTTGCCAAAAGATTCCCACCGCAAAAGCCTTAGCAAAACTTTTCATCCAGCACATTTACAGATTGCATGGGGCACCCCAACGCATCATCTCTGATAGAGGAGTGCAATTTACGTCTGCATTTTGGAAGGAATTTTTATCCCTTTTAGGGACCACTCAGGGACTGACATCTAGCCATCATCCACAAGGGAATGGGGGGGCTGAAAAAATGAACTCAGTACTTGAGCAATATTTAAGATGTTTTCTTAATTTCCAACAGACCGATTGGGCAGACTTACTCCCTTTTGCAGAAGTTGCCTACAATAATGCAGTCCACTCCAGCATAGGTTACACTCCTTTTCAAATAGCCACCAGTCAAAGTTTCAACCCCATGGCAGAATTAACCCCAAATGAACCAACGATCCCATCACTGAAAGAATGGATGGAAAAACTACAAAACACCTGGCCAATAGTTAGAAAAGCACTAGATGAAGCTAGGCAGGCATACAAAGCACAAGCCGATAAAAAAAGGGTTGAGCCTACACCATTCATTATAGGAGAAATGGTGTACTTATCTACAAAATACCTAAAGTCCCTACAACCCTGTAAAAAACTTGGACCAAAATATATAGGGCCTTTTCCAATTAAAAGAATCATAAACCCAGTAACAGTAGAATTAGAATTACCCAAAAATCTCAGGCAAATACACCCAATTTTTCATTGCAGCTTGCTGAAAAGAGAGCATCAGTCATCTTTATGGCCAAAAATCCCCCCCCCTCACCACCTCCAATCATGGTGGAGGGCAAACAACACTTTGAAATAAAGGAAATCCTTGACTCTAGGAGGTATCATGGAGTGACTCAGTACCTAGTTGCATGGAAACATCTCTCTGCCTCACAAAACAAATGGGTCCATAAACGTCATGTCACAGCCCCGAAGCTATTAAAGAAGTTTCACACAGAGTATCCTAACAAGACTGACTAACTTTTATACCTGTTTTGTTTTCTTTCAGGTGGATCTATCTTATTTTTAAGGGGGCATGATGTCAGAATCCAATTATATTTCATCTCTAGTTATTAACTATGGAAAACCCCATTCCTGCCTTCCCTGGATTCTGTCATACGATGAAGGGAAGAGGGTGAACAAAGGGGCTTTATGGCCCTCACTTCCTTCAGTACACTTCAAAGAGACTGGATGTGGATACCACCAAAAGGACTAACCATAACAATGGGGCTATTAGCTTTCATGTACTCCTCTCTGAAGTCTCCCTCCCGCCGGCAGTGAGGAAAAGGGGGTGGGAGTGTAATGCCTGGGATTGTTGCTGGAAGAAGGGGGTGATGGGGGGGCTACTGAGGAACCCCTTAAAACCTTGAATGGGAGAACTTGGACCCCAAGTCCTGTCTAGAATGCCTGCAACCAGTTTCTCTTAATAAAGATGCCTGTTGGAAGAAAGATTCCAAGAGTTCTGTCTTCTTAAGATGCAAAGTGGGGTGGGTCCTTACACGGGTGTTCAGGTTCATCAGACACGGATCTCACCAGCGATGATGAAGCATAGAATCTTCCAGGTCAAACACCTGAGAGCGCTCTAAGACTCACAATTCAGTTGTCGTTGGTTTCGTCCTGCTGAGAATTGAAGGCTCGCTGGGACCTTAACAGGGGTCTCCAGATGTGGGGGGGGGGGCATTGTGGCTACCACCACGTTTAGGCGCCAGGATGTAAGGTTTTCCACTTAGCCTCACAATTGCCCCAGCATTACTCAGGAATTTAAAAGAGCCAAAGAAACTCCTGAGCCGAGGTTTCAGCAAGCAAACAACTTTTATTTTGATCAAAATAGAGTTGGGTGACCCCATCTCTCTTCGTGGCTGGTAGAGAGATGAAGGCAACAACCAGAAAAGATGTCTTCCACCTTTTATACCTTTCCAGAGCAAAAAGATCAGGTCTTGGTACTAGGCATAAGATGGCACAAAAAAATAATTCCTAGATGATGACTCATACACAGCAACCTAGGCTCCATCCGTAACTCCTTTCCCCCCTCCCCTTACTGTGCTCTTTTCATATAAGCAATCACCTGTACCTAAAGCATGAAGCCCTTACTTTTCCAATATATATATAAAGCATCTGATCAAGCAATTAACTACAAAATAATGATTACAAAATAACAAAACAATGATTACATGATAACACTATAAGTATCAGTATAAAATGGTTACTATATATAAAATAAATGCTAATGTCAAACTTAAACATACTAAAATCATAAGCACAATAAAATCCCTTCAGTTTGTTCTTCAAAATTAAAGGTAGTCTCATTAACTGGCAGATCTCTGAAAGATCTCTTAGTTTTGTTGCTGAACTTTGGGGGTATTAGAATTTTTGTTCTTCCGGTTTTTTATGAATCTGAGGTAATGAAACATGTAGAACATATGGGACAGTACAGCTACTTTGTTAACATTTTTAAAATGAAGTTTTTAATCTTTTTAAAACAAAGCAGAGAGGGAACAATCTGAATTCTAGAATGAAGGTTTCCATAAACCTGATGCTTGCACCAAAAAAGCCTTACTCCTTGTTGATTCTAGAATAAGCTCTTACAGAACTTCCAGCTTCACAACATAGAAGAGAATCCATTACTTCGGCTATAGACCCAAACTGTTAAGGGATTTATATGTTAACATAAGCACAAATTTGACTCAGAAAACTACAGAAAGACAAGCAAATCAAACTTCATTGGGAGTACGACTCTGTTTAGTATAAGTAAGGGCTCCAACATTTTTTTTCTACCCAAATCATTAGACCCTCTCATTTGTCTGGACTTAACTTTCACCTGTTCTATCTGATCCAGTATATAATCTGATTCAAACAGTAGGACCCTGACACTTCTGATAATAGAAAGAAACATATGTGAGCATTATATAAATAACATGTAGCCCACACATCCTGATAACCACTCCCAATATATATTCTTTGTCCATCAGGGTGACTAGTCTGTTTCTGTGCCTGAAACTGGATAGAAATAGATCGGAAAATCAGCTTCATCTTGAAGCATGTGGCCATCATTTGTTTCAATGATAAATTTGAAACAGAATGATAAATTTGAAACAGGTCTATGGGATATTAAAAATGGAACGATTTCAAGAGGGTTTCTTTATCAAACGTCTACCATCTCCTTCAAGGCAGGCAATATCAGATTGGATAAGGAAAGAACTAATGATCAAAAGTGATACCTCCCTAAATTGATATTTCTCAGCCATGATACATATACCTATTTTTTCATAAGTTATCACACAGCTTTCAGAATACTCAATAACATTCCCCATCCATACATACACACTTCATGGCTGACAATGGCCCTTGTCTCACATTCAAATTAGTGCGGAAACAGATATATAGGTAACATTTCAAAAACTAATTTCATCTTCAACCATCCTTTGTTAGGAAATATCTAAAGAGAAACTGGAATCATGTTTATCAGCTGAATCTGGTTACAATAATTCATTGGAATTTTCCTTTTTCCCTTGAAAAACTAGGTAATTTGCCTTTCCCATTAATGAAAGAAGGCAGGAAATGTAGCACATGCCATCTTATATCCCACAAATGACTGAAAAAATGCTCCATTTAATTTATTCTTGTAAAATGTTTATTTACATGTTGGATCTTCCCAGACATCTCCTTTTCTTTGTATGGATTTAAGGGATGGGATAATGGTCAGATAGGTGGTACATGTCGATACTGCAATGACAAGAAATGCCAAAAGTTTCCCTCTGGCTCAATCCACATCTAAAATTGGTTGTAGAATATAACTAAACAGAAAACTGCTAGCAAGGAAACAAACAAAAAAAGCAGCATCCCAAGGAGTAATAGTTCCTGGAGGATGTGCAGGATTAGATAGCCTAATGGGACATCAAAAAATCTGTGTGGAAAGAAGAGGGGGGGAAAGGAAATAAATACTAAGAGAAAAAAGGCACCTGCACATTTAAGTCAGATACAGAATCAGGAAACACAGAAGCTGTAATGAGTTTTTACTGAATGGGGATTAGCAGGATCCTTTTAAATTAGAGCTAACAATATGAAATTCATCATTTCTGTTTGCTATGGCACAGATATAAAATATTTAAAAATCATCAAAAAGCAACACAAATGATATTGTGGCTTTCTTCCTTTTAAAACATTGTATATGCAAAATAGAAATAATCCAAACAGCTGGATTGTAGCTCTTTTCATAGGAAAAGAATGTGGCCTCTATTAATCGGGTCCATTTTTTATTTCAGTGTTTAAACAGCATTTAAACATTAAGAAACAAATTGCAATCTTGCACTCCTGATAAAGTTCTTCCTTAATCAAGCCTAAAACAATATGTTGAGAAATCAGCACATTTTACATGTAAATATGCTTCAGGGGCTATATTCTTAATTATTTAATTATTTTTCTGTTTTGTTCCACTTTCAAACATTTCAAGATCCTATGTCAACTGGATGTACATCATTAGTCTGTTTTATTTCATATTGTAGATACAAGAAAACTGGGGAAATATTTAATTACTTCAAGAAGCGTTTGTTACATTTTGAAATTGAGAATCAAGAGTCTAGTTCAGGGGTGTCAAACTGGCGGCCCGCGGGCCAGATGTGTCACGCACAGGTCAGGCCCACCCCAGCTCCACAAAGGTAAAACATGTCATGATACGTCACGATATGTCACGTGATGCGATTGAGTTTGACACCCAGGGTCTAGTACAGGGCTTTTCAACCTTTTAACCCATTGTACCACTTTTAGTATATGGCGATATCTGAGTACCACCAGTCGCATAGCAAGGTGTCAAAAACATGATGACCAAAAAAAAGGGAAAAAAGTGATAAAGTACAGGTAGTCCTCAACTTACAACAGTTCGCTTAGTGACTGTTTGAAGTTACAATGGCACTGAAAAAAGTGCCCCCCAAGCCACAGCCGAGCAAGACACCTGCTCACCCGGCTCTTCCTCCTGTCCGAGGTTTTCATTGTTGTGAGCATTTCTGTTGAGGATTGGCAGCGGGGGTGGGGTGAATTTTAGTGGGGGAGACAGAGAACAAGAAAATGGCAAAGCCCTCCTCCCTTACATAAAAGGCACCACAGACAGAATCAGCAAGATCCTCCACAAACACAACATCAAGACAGCATTCTGCACAAACAGAAAAATATCCACTATCCTAAGAAACCCCAAAGACAAAATTGAGTTAGAAAAGGAGTATACGAAATCCCATGTACCACTTGTCCCACCACATACATCGGACAAACCAACAGAAGAATAAGTGCACGCATTGAAGAACATAAGAACTCAGTCAAAAAAGAGGAACCAACTTCTTCTCTGGTCCAACACCTTAAAATCACAGGACATGAAATTGACTTTAAAAAGACCAGAACTATCGCCAAAACTGAACACTTTAATAACAGAATAATCAGAGAAGCCATCGAGATAGAAAAACGCCCACACAGCATGAACAAATGAGATGATACTTCCCACCTACCAGCCATTTGGAAACCTGCCCTTATTGACAAACAAGTCCCTAACACAAAGAATGACACCAGACCCACACTCACGAAAACCACACAGGATGTCACCACCACACATCCATGCAAAAAGCAAGCCCAAACCCACACCGGTGATGAGGCACGACCACAAACCAGAAGCCAGACCACAGCTGCATCATTAGCCACTTTAAACCCCTCCAATCCATACATGAAGTAAACTGACACCCACCATGAAGATGAGGCACGACCACGAATACGAAGCCAAACAATAGCAATGCAGCTCACCATCTTAAATCCCCCTGCAACTCAGACTAACCTGAGCACAACAAAGCCCCCACCCAAACAGAACACTCCCCCACCCAATCAGAGCACAGCCAACCCCCCATCCAATCAGAGCACAGCCAAGCCCCTAACCAATCAGAACACACCTCCACCCAATCAGAACACAGCCAAGCTCTCATCCAATCAGTTCATACCCCCACTGGCAGTTAAAAGGAAGAAACAGCTACGATCACACATTGCTCCTAGAAGCATGAAGCCGAAAACACCAGCCTGAAGATGATGAATGAGACTTCGTCGAAATGTCGGCAAGACACTTCCAATTTGACGCGGGAGAAAACCCGAATAACCAAAGACCTACATACAAACACCCGCAAAAACCTCAGAAAATACACACACACGCACACACACACACATATATGGTCTCTAATTATGTTAAAAATGCGAATCCTGGGTAAATCCATACCATAAAATAATCCGAACACCAGGATAATACTAAAAACAAAACTGTTTAATTAAAAGCTGAGCCTTTCGTCGGTCAACACTACCGACATCATCAGAGCGTGATGCAAGATTGCTGGGAGTCCTTCTTATGGTGCCGGGCGGCTTTGTGCTCGGCTCCTTGACCTAGTTACTGGTCCATCCGTTCTCTCCATCTGGTTTCTTAAAGGGCCCACGTCCTTTATTGTGTTAGTGCCCTCCGAGGTTGCTGTTTCCTTCCTCCTGGGTCCAACCACTCTCCGTTTCTGCTCACCCACTCTCGCGTCCAACATCCTCTCTAGCCCCATTCCGTGGTCCGTTTGATCCTCCCTGGACTGACTATGCTTGCGTGCGTTTGAGGGAGGGGGTGTGTCAAGCGGATCCGGATGCCTATCGGCGCAATCCCTGGCGGCTGTATTCCTGCATACATTCCTCCACCCAGGAATGCTGTCTTCCTCCTCGGGTGTCCGTGAGTATGCTGTACTGCTTCTAGTTGTCCTCCTATGTACAGAATGCTGTCTTGATGTTGTGTTTGTGGAGGATCTTGCTGATTCTGTCTGTGGTGCCTTTTATGTAAGGGAGGAGGGCTTTGCCATTTTCTTGTTCTCTGTCTCCCCCACTAAAATCCAAGACAGAGAACAAGAAAATGGCAAAGTCCTCCTCCCTTACATAAAAGGCACCACAGACAGAATCAGCAAGATCCTCCACAAACACAACATCAAGACAGCATTCTGCACAAACAGAAAAATATCCACCATCCTAAGAAACCCCAAAGACAAAATTGAGTTAGAAAATCAAGGAGTATAAGTGCATGCATTGAAGAACATAAGAACTCAGTCAAAAAAGAGGAACCAACTTCTTCTCAAGATACTTGCAACTACATACAGGTGAAACTCGAAAAATTAGAATATTGTGCAAAAGTTCATTTATTTCAGTAATGCAACTTAAAAGGTGAAATTAATATATGAGATAGACTCATTACATGCAAAGCAAGATAGTTCAAGCTGCGATGTGTCATAATTGAGATGATTATGGCTTACAGCTCATGAAAACCCCAAATCCACAATCTCAGAAAATTAGAATATTATGAAAAGGTTCAATAGTCTAGGCTCAAAGTGTCCCATAACACCTGCAAAGGGTTCCTGAGCCTTTAAATGGTCTCTCAGTCAGGTTCAGTAGGAATCACAATCATGGGAAAGACTGCTGACCTGACAGTTGTGCAGAAAACCATCATTGACAACCTCCATAAGGAGGGAAAGCCTCAAAAGGTAATTGCAAAAGAAGTTGGATGTTCCCAAAGTGCTGTATCAAAGCACATTAATTAAAAGGTATGTGAAAGGGAAAAGTGTGGAAGAAAAAGGTGCACAAGCAGCAGGGATGACCGCAGCCTGGAGAGGATTGTCAGGAAAAGGCCATTCAAAAGTGTTGGGGACTTTCACAAGGAGTGGACTGAGGCTGCAGTCAGTGCATCAAGAGCCACCACACACAGACGGATCCTGGACATGGGCTTCAAATGTCGTATTCCTCTTGTCAAGCTGCTCCTGAACAACAAACAACGTCAGAAGCGTCTTATCTGGGCTAAAGAAAAACAGAACTGGTTTGTTGCTCTGTGGTCCAAAGTCCTCTTTTCTGATGAGAGCAACTTTTGCATCTCATTTGGAAACCAAGGACCCAGAGTCTGGAGGAAGAATGGAGAGGCACACACTGCCAAAAGCACCAAAACTTGGTTCAATGACCGTGGGATTACTGTGTTTGATTGGCCAGCAAACTCGCCTGACCTGAACCCCATATAGAGAATCTATGGGGCATTGCCAAGAGAAATATGAGAGACATGAGACCGAACAATGCAGAAGAGCTTGTGAGATGTAAAAACCCCAAATTTTGATACTCACAATATGAAGACAAGTCTGATTAACAAAACAAAGGTTTATTGGAAAATAACATAAACAGAATAAGAAAGAAAAAGAATAGAAGAGAGAGGCATTTGCAAACGCGGCCCCCTGGATCCTTCCCTATGGATTGGATTCCAGGAGCACACCGACCTGGTTTTAGGTTTTGCATTTTATAGCCCTTCAATGCATTGTCACACCTAAACAGCTCTTTCATCTGTATAGTGTTCTCTGAAGTTGTACTTTGTTAACCTGACCTCTTCCGTCCATCTCCTGTTATCTTGTTTATTTGGAATTCTCACTTTGGGTTAAAATCCCCTTCTTTGATAGTAGGATTTCCACTCAAAGTGTAAGTTCCTGTGTCCGGGAGATTTTTAGGCAGGATATAGTAAACATTTGGTCATATATTGGCATTGCATTGTTACATTTGTGTTACAGCATTACATTAGTACTAAAGAGACAGTTTCATATAATGGCATTACATTTCTACAATTATTTCTACAATTATTAAAAGAATAACTTTTATTTCCTTCAATCCCCCCTTTTTCTTTTCCACCTGAATTTATTCTTTTATACTTTTAACAGTTCATAACTCCCTGTATTTTCTTTAGATTCCTGTGGAAGCAAGTTTTTACATTCTGAATCTACTTCTTCCAACCCCTGTTTTCCTATTCTCATTACCAACATTGTTTCTTTCTTCCCACTCTCTATTGAAGTTGTTATTAAAGTCATGCTTTTCATTGTTCGTTTTATTAATGTTTGTATGAGAGGAATCAAACATGGAAAAAACATTATAGCCAAGAATCCTAATATTGCAAATTTTGCTAACTCCTTCCAGTCTGTAAACCATCCTCCAAACCAATTATTTACTCCATCTAAGGTCAGTCCCCTCCAGGTTTGAACTGGGACATGAGCTAATTTTATCATTTTGTCTGTAATTTCCTTTACTACTTTTCCACTCTCATCCACTTCAATGCAGCAATTACTCAAATTAAATTTCCCACATACCCCTCCTTCTTGGGCTAATAAGTAGTCTAAGGCTAAACGATTTTGCATGATGTAGGTTCGAGATTTTACGCTTTCCTTAGCCAGATGTGTCAGAGTACTTATTGTGTCATTAGTAATTATTTCAAGTACTGCTTGCAGCCGGATCACCCTGTTTAAGATATAGATGGGCTCTCTGGCACCTAAAGTACCATCTTCCACCCAAGTAGCAGGTCCATAATATTTGATGATCTTCTCTGGAGTCCAATCATCATCCTTCCAAGTTCCAATTTCTATATTGTTTGGCTGTATGGCTCTTTTTGCTCGGACCTTATCTGATAAATCATCATATACAGTTAGTCCCAGCAATTGTTTCCGTTCGATGGGGAGGAGGAAAAAACTTGGCTTTATTATCCCTAAGATGCAAGATCCATACCACCCCTTGGGTAGGTACCCATAGGCATATTTTCCACATATCCAATACATACCTTCGGGGGCTACCCAGTCCAGGGTGTCGTTTTCAGGATCTTTCAAATAAGCCATCTCAGTTATTTCACTTAATGTCTCCCTTTTTGATATTCCACTTCCTCCCCGCCAACTGCCATTATTCCATATAGCCAAGCAAATCATGTCTCCTACTGCAACTTTCCTATTCTTCTTTTTCCTTTCATAACATATTTTTCCCACTAAATTTGTGGTTAATGCCCAAGTTCCCTCTGTTCCTTTCATTTGGGTTTATAGTAGTATACCAGTAATCATAGCTTGGAGCAAAAGCAACATGTCCCGTACTCAATGTAGGTGCTGTTTCCTGGAATAAGTATTTCCTTTCCTTCATATAACTTCTTTCCCACTCTAAATTTTTACATTTTACCCCAAATGAGTTGTCAGATCCTTGTCCATTATTAATAGCTTGGCAGGCATCAAAACACACACCCACACTAGTTTCACCCCTAGTTTCATTATGAGCTATATAGCCTTGTCTGATTTGGCTTAATGAGAACATTTGAAATGCATTTTCCCCTCCTTTATAAGCATATACCCACATTTTTGCAGTTACTGGTCCTATTGCTTTTGGGTCATAACATTCTACCCCTGTGCTAGTGTTGCAGCGCTTGTATTGTGTTTCATTCTGAATGCAGTCTGTCAAGTCAGTCTGTAAACATTCAGGGATCATAGTGTGGTATATCATTGTGTATTGAATTTTCCCCTCTCTCTTTGTCATTTTTACACATTGCTTACATGACTCCAATGGTTGGACAGGTTTTAAGAATATAATAAGAACCCCTCCCCAGACATACCACCTTGTAACGTTCCAATACATCTTCTAAAACTTTATATCACACTTTATCTCACCCTGTACGCTGAACACAATTAATACAGTGAGAGCAGCACAACACCCAGAAAGATACCCACAAAATCAGTACATGCGGGAGGTCTTGGTTTCCATTTGGTTCTAGATGGAAAAAGAAATATAAAGTTTAGTCCTCTTTCCTCTATTACCCCTCCTTCTGTCAGGAAGATTGACTATTAGTCCATAAAGTCCTTCGGAACTTTAGCTTCAGTGGATCTCCTTGGTGAGATTCCACCTTCCACTCCTCAGGGGCTGGCACGGGCCCTTTTACTCGGGAGTAATGGGTCCAACCTTTTTCAGCTGTCCGGATAGCTGTCTCAGTGGTTAACAAGACAATGTAAGGTCCTTCCCAGGTTGGAGTTAGTTTTTCCTCTCTCCAGGCTTTTATCAACACCCACTATCCTGCTTTGTATTGGTGTACTGCAAAGTCCAAGGGTGGAGTTTGGGCAAGAATGCCTTTCTGTCGCAGGAGAGAAAAACATCTGGACAGTTCAAGAACATATTTTCTAATTATTTTATCTTTTAATTCAATTCTTGGTAATCCCTCCTTCCCCATATAAGGTACTCCAAACATGAGTTCAAATGATGACAATCCAATATCCTTACGTGGTTGTGTTCGTATCCTTAATAAGGCCAAGGGGAGGCATTTGTTCCAGGGTAAATTTGTTTCTTCCATTAATTTAATCAAAGTTTGTTTTAATTTTTGATTCCCCCTTTCAACAATAGCCGAGCTACTGGGGTGCCAAGCTGTGTGATAATCCCACTTAATTCCCACAGCCTCATTAATTAATTTCACTACCCTTGCTGTAAAATGCGTCCCCTGGTCACTATCTATTACTTCAGGAAGACCATACCTGGGTATTATATTTTCTAACAATATTCTGACCGTGGTGCTAGCATTTGCATTTACACATGGAAAAGCTTCTACCCATCGAGTTAAATGATCCACGATGACCAACAAATTTCTCATCCTTCTTGCTTTTTCGTAATTCAGTATAGTCAATCTGAATTCTTTGTAAAGGTCGTATTGCTAACTCCCTCCCCCCCATTGGTTGTTTTCTTAGTGCTGCTTTGTTTATTTTCAGACAGACCATACATTTTCTAACCATTTGTAAGGCCAAACTGTATATTCCTTTGCATACATATTTTCTTTGTATCAAATCTATTAAAGCCTGTGCCCCCCAGTGTGTCCCTTCATGTAGCCTCTCGATCAGATTCCTCATGATCGGTTTATTTAACATCTTTCTACCATTGGGCAACACCCATTCCCCATCTGCATTTTTAACTGCCCCCTCCTTCCCCATTGCTTCTTCCTCTACCTTGGAGAACTTTGGTATCCCTTGTTTTTCTATTTCAGGTATCATTATAAAAACTTTTTCTTTTTCCTTTTCTATGAGTCCTGCTTCCTTAGCTCTTTCGTCTGCTAAATTGTTGCCATAGATTTCAAATCCCTCCCCCTTTCGTTGTGCTTCTACGTGAATTATGGTTAACCTCTGAGGTATAGTTATTAATTTTAAAATATCAGTGACCAATTCTTCTTTTGCTAATCCTTTCCCTTTACTGTTTACCAGCCCTCTTTCTTTCCATATCTTTCCAAAAGTGTGTGCTATTCCAAAAGCATACATAGTGTCTGTGTATATATTACCACCCTCCTTTCACAATTCCTTCAGAGCCATTTTTAATGCATATAGTTCACAAGTCTGAGCAGACCACTGGTTTGGTAATCTCTCAGCTAGCACAGTTTTCCATGACTCTCCTTCTACTATAGCATATGCACTTCTTCGCTCCCCTTCTATCACCCTGGAACTCCCATCTATAAACAAAGTCCTTAATCCTTCTATTCGAGTTTCTTTCAGATCATCCCTCACCTTTGTCTGATAGTCTATTGCTTCTAAGCAATCGTGTTCTATTTCTTGGGAATCTCTTTCTCCACTTAGAAACTGAGCTGGGTTTATATTAGCTTCAGTCACAATTACTAGGCTTGGATCTTCTAGTAAAATGCTTTCATATTTCATTAATCTAGAGTTTGTCATCCATTTTTGAGCTTGTTGATTCAAAATATTCCTTACTTGGTGTGGACTACTTGCTACAATTGCCCCCCCAAAACTTATCTTCCGACTTCCTTGAACTAGCAAGGCAGTGGCTGCAATGGCTTGAATACAAACTGGCCACCCCCTTATTACTGGATCCATTAGTTTTGATAAGAATGCTACAGGTTTCTTTAACCCTCCCCATTTCTGGGCTAGAACTCCCTTCGCCACTCCATTTTCTACAGCAACAAAAAGATGAAATGTTTTTTCTAAGTTTGGCAATGATAGGACCGGGGCCTTTTCTAACTTCTCTTTTAGTTCCTGGAATTTCTCTTTCTCTTCCTCCGACCACTTGATTACCCATGGTTCAGAGTCTATCAGTTTTGAGTACAATGATTTTGTTATTTCTGCATAATTTTCAATCCATTGTCTACAATACCCTACCAGTCCCAAAAATTTTCTAAGGGCTTTTTTATCTTTTGGCAGTGGTTGTGTTATTATACCCTCTATTCTAGAGGGAGTGATTTTTCTGCTGCCTTTACTTATCAAGTGCCCTAAATATTTCACCTCTCTTTCTACATACTGGAGTTTGGTTTTAGACACTCTCAGTCCTTGAGATGCTAAATAATTCAGCAAGTCATTTGTTCCTTTCTCTACATCCTGTTTCTTTTCCCCTGAGAGTAACAAATCATCCACATATTGTATTAAAGATAATTTTGGATCTTTTTCAAAATTTTCCAGGACTTGTTCTAAGATCTGACCAAATAAGTTAGGACTTTCAGTATACCCTTGGGGCAATACTGTCCATCTGAATTGACTTTTTCTTCCTGTGTCCGGGTCTTCCCACTCGAATGCAAACACATCCCGGGATTCAGGATCGAGTGGACAAGCCCAAAAAGCATCCTTTAAGTCAATTACACTAAACAATTGATGCTCTGGTGGAATTTTACTCAATAATGTGTAAGGATTGGCAACCACAGGATGTCGAGATACAATTATTTGATTGACTTTTCTCAAATCAGCTACTAAGCGATAATTCCCATCAGGTTTTTGAACTGCTAAGATAGGAGAATTATATGGCGACATGGCTGGTTCCAACAATCCATCCTGTATTAATTCTTCTATCACTGGTTTTAACCCTCTTCTACCTTCTAAACTAATCTCATATTGCTTCTGCCTTATGGGCTCCGTGTTTTTGAGAGTAATCTTTATAGGGGTTACTTGCAATCTTCCCCGGTTTCCTTTCTTGGCCCAAACTATCGAAGTTATTTCTTTCTCATTCTGTTCAGTTAATACTAACATCTGTTCCCTGAGTATTTGTATTCCCCACCCCCAGTGTTGGAGTATGTCCCTCCCTAGCAAGTTTACTCCAGCTGCTGGGACGTATAATGGTTGGATCTTAGCTTCATAGTTTTTCCATTTCAGAGTTGTTTCTTCTATTTGAGGGACTTCAAAAGATTGTCCGGCTACCCCTGAAATTTTTATTGTACTATTAATTAAATGGCAGCCTTGGGGTATATTTATTAGAGATGTCCTAGAAGCTCCGGTGTCTATTAGAAACACTGGTTCCTGTTTTTCGGGTCCCACTTGAATGTTTATCAAGGGCTCTTGGTGGAACCTTAATATCAAGGGCCCCTGACTCTCCTATTCTTCATCTTCATCGATTAGCCTATACACTTTCTGCTCCCTCTCCCTTTCTTTTGCTAGCTGTGGACAATTCCTTGCAAAATGCCCTTCCCACAATTAAAGCACTGGTTCCTACTACCTTGTCTCATCACTCCCCTGCCTTTTCCTCTTCCTCTCCCTTTCCATTGTCCTTCCTTCCCAATTTCTCTTCTCTGTCCTTTCTGATCTCCTAACTTTCTATCCATCATTTCTCCTACTGCTGACAATAACACTTTCTTATCCTCTCTCCTTTCTTGCAAATCACGATTCACAAACACCTTCTGTGCCTCTGCTAATAAATCCATTATACTCTTTTCTCCCCATCCATCAATTTTCTGTATCTTCCTTTGTTTATCTCCATATGCTCCTATCACGAACTGACTCTTTAATAACTGTTTAAAATTTTCACTTTCTTCCTTCATCCCTCCGTATTTCCTCATCTGCTCTCTAAGTCTCTCTAAATATTCCCCTGGAGATTCTTCCTTTTTCTGTCTTACATTAAAAGCCTTACTGATATTTTTGCTTTGGGGCACACAGTTTCGAATGCCTTCTATAATTATGTGTTTTAAATCATCCATTTGCTGCCTATGGACAGGATTGTTATTATCCCAGTCCGGTCTTTCCAATGGAAACTTTACCTCAGGAACTGGATCATTTGCCCCTGGATGATGATCCTTCCAATATTTCATGGCAGCTTTCCGAATTAGATCTCTCTCTTCTGGGGTAAATAGAAAACCCAGAGAGTACTGGAGTTCATCCCAAGTGTATGTATTGGGCCCCAAAAAGGCAGCAAATTCCTCAGCTGCTGCTTGGGGTTCCTCTTGAACTTTTTTCATTCTTTGTTTAAATTCCCTCAGTTCAGTAGCTGTGATATTTACTGCTACATAACCCATCACCGGTTGCCCATCTGTATTTATGCCTTGAGGGACTTGTCTCAAAGGATATAACCTCTCCTCTTTTTCTATTTCTCTTTCTTTTTCTCTCTCTCTTTCCCTTTCTTTTCCTCGAGTTCTTTCAGCTATAGGTGGTTCTTCGGCTCCCCCTTCTGCTCCTTGATCATCTTCTAGGACTGGAGCATTTGGTATTACTTGTGGAGGGGGAATATAAGGAGGAGGGAGACATTCTAAAGGATCCCATCCCTTTCTTTCCTCCTTCAATTTAAAAATCCTATCTTCCTCTGGTGGAATTGGTCCTTCCCAATTCACAAAATACCATGGCTTTATGTATGGTATTTCACTGCTTAGGGTAGGTCTCTCACGAATATATTGTTCTAATTTTCCTATCCAATATTTATTTGGCTCTCCCAACCGATCCCAATGATAATCAGGCAGACTAATTACATAATGAGGCCATTTTTTTAAGCACAACATTATCATTCTGCTTTTTGTTATCTTACATGTCCACGCTTCTAAATTCTCATCATCCCACTGGCTTAGCAATTGTCCTAATGGACTGTCAGAAGGTATTTCTATTTCCCTATTAGTTAATTTTACAGTTATTTCCCTTTCTTTGGGTTTGCAACCATGACTACAACAACTGCCCATCTTATTGAGAGTTTCCCTGATTATGGTTCCCTGAGGTCCTCGATTTGACGGCCACTCAAAACTCTTAACACCAGTTTGCTTCCCTTCAGGCTGGCCTTCCCCCTCGCGGGAGTAAGGGACCTCAACCTTCAGGTCCGCACTCACTCTGGACTTACCAGTGTTCCCAGAACACAGCCCATCACACTCACACAGCCGTTATCGCAGAAACCTCCCACAATTGCTCTCCTGACCACCCAGGTACAATTGCATGCTTCCCTGCTTCGGGGCAAAAGTTTCTTACCTGGGCCAGTGCACTGGGTTACCTGGTCTGGGCTCCAGTTGTTGACTTTCTTCCTATTTCTTGTCCTTTGATTTTTGTAAACCAGAGTTGTCAATTTAGTTTGGCTCGGAGCCTGCAAGGGGAAACTAGATCTCAGATAACTCCAGGCAGTTGAAATCAACAGGCGCGCTCCTGATTTTACTGAGAATAGCGTCGCCTAGAAGCTCTTACTGCCCGCATCCTCCACCAAGATTGTGAGATGTAAAAACCCCAAATTTTGATACTCACAATACGAAGACAAGTCTGATTAACAAAACAAAGGTTTATTGGAAAATAACATAAACAGAATAAGAAAGAAAAAGAATAGAAGAGAGAGGCGTTTGCAAACGCAGCCCCCTGGATCCTTCCCTATGGATTGGATTCCAGGAGCACACCGACCTGGTTTTAGGTTTTGCATTTTATAGCCCTTCAATGCATTGTCACACCTAAACAGCTCTTTCATCTTTATAGTGTTCTCTGAAGTTGTACTTTGTTAACCTAACCTCTTCCGTCCATCTCCTGTTATCTTGTTTATTTGGAATTCTCACTTTGGGTTAAAATCCCCTTCTTTGATAGTAGGATTTCCACTCAAAGTGTAAGTTCCTGTGTCCAGGAGATTTTTAGGCAGGTTATAGTAAACATTTGGTCATATATTGGCATTGCATTGTTACATTTGTGTTACAGCATTACATTTGTACTAAAGAGACAGTTTCATATAATGGCATTACATTTCTACAATTATTTCTACAATTATTAAAAGAATAACTTTTATTTCCTTCAAGCTGAAGGCCGCTATTGAAGCATCCTGGTCTTCCATAATACCTCAGCAGTGCCACAATCTGATAGCTTCCATGCCACGCCGCATTGAGGCACTAATTGCTGCAAAAGGGGCCCAAACCAAGTACTGAGTACATATGCATGCTTATCCTTTTCAGAGGTCCGATATTGTTCTATGTACAATCCTTGTTTTATTGATTGCATGTAATATTCTAATTTTCTGAGATTGTGGATTTGGGGTTTTCATGAGCTGTAAGCCATAATCATCTCACTTATGACACATCACGGCTTGAACTATCTTGCTTTGCATGTAATGAGTCTATCTCATATATTAGGTTCACCTTTTAAGTTGCATTACTGAAATAAATGAACTTTTGCACGATATTCTAATTTTTTGAGTTTTACCTATAGATTAAAGATAACTCTTTTACCTAGGAAAGGCAATTAAATAAAATAGGAAGTGATTGAAAAAAACCTTATTTGTTATGATACCATTCTCTGACTGCTTGAGAATTAATTCTAACAATGGATAGGAGAATAAATTGAAAAAAAAATAGGTTCACTACTGTTGTAGATTTCTTAGTCACAGCTATAGTTGACAGGCTGAAAAAAGCTCAGTTCCTATTCCCACCAATACCTTTATTTCCATTTGTTTCTTCTTCATACTTTGAGAAGATAGACAGGGCTAACAGACAAAGAATACCGAAGTAGTCTTGTTTTGTGGTCACTCCAAAGCCTTCATTCTTAAAGGAGAATCAACTATAGATTATACTCTGGCTTAGATTCAAAGTCATACAGGAATATGGTATGAATAAGGAACAACAGACAGCAACAGAAGAAAGTAATTGTTGATTCAGTGCATAAAAAGGGCTGCCAATCAGTCTATCTAAAAATATCCCCATTCCAAATTAGAAATCTCTATGTCATTATCTATCTTTGCAAGTACAAGAAAGTACCTGAGACTCTGTATTAGATGGGTAGGTCCACACATCCATGTTCTTTAGAGTCAATTCAAGAGTCTTGCTATTGCCAGTGTGTTCATTTGTCAGGCTTTGTTTTGATTCCTCCTTCCTGGATTGGAAAAAAAAAAGATACTTATTAAAACACAGATAGATACAGAGATACAACAGAAAACTTTTTCAGTCTGAACTGAGGAAACTTTTAACAATAAGATTAAAATGCTCACTGTATATGGACATTTCCCTTTTCTAGATAACAATGGCAGAATATGCCCTAGAAACTCTTTTTTGCCATATCCTTAAGACATTGGCAACTCATATTTAAGGCAGTCTTAAGTTGTCCTTAGCTGTTCTAATTTTAAAGTAGTTTTCCCCTTTAAATAAGCATAAGTCATAACAAATTTTCTATGAGTATAATCTTCACCTTCATCTTACATGCCTGCTAGGTATGTAAGCCACAATAAGCAAGGGAAGAATCTGGAATGCTATCCAGAACTAGTTGATAGTTATAATAAGTTTGCAGAATCCAATATGGGGCATTCAACCAGGACCAGAGGTTTAGGCTTCCAAGCTTTTGGACTCATGCTGGAGCCCATCCTCAGGGAACTTCTCTCTACCAGATTGTGTTCTTTGGGCCACTTTATGTGTCATATTGTTGTAGGAAATGAAAGACTTGAGTCAGCTCTTTCCAGGAAAGGGAAGTTTATTGCGCAGGTTCAGAGAGCCATCGTGGCTAAAGATTCTGAACAAAAGCCTGGTCATTGATGACCATTTTTATAACCCTTCAAGGATAGTTATTTCCTGAGCAGGTCACATTCCTCACATGGTTACATTCTATAGGTCCTTATTCTAACATGGGAAAACTACTAGACAGATCTATAATCGATAGCTCCTCGTTTACATTGGAATGCTTTTAGCAATCAGTAATATATCAAGTGTTAAGCAATTTAGATACACCATGTGACAAGCAGTTAGTAATATATCATGTGCAGAGCTGGGAACAGGATGTCTGGCCCTTCTAAATTTAAGAGCTGTCTGGTAAGCAAAACAAACCTCCCTTTCACACACAATCTTTGGTGGGCCATCTGCTTTTTACCCATATTCTTTGTTGGATCATTAGTGTTTTCCCAGGTGCCACTTTATTCCCCCCTGATGAGACTTATCTCATCTATGCAGATAAGTTTCATTCCGTAACACTTGGGTCTGATGTATGTATGTTGTTATACTCTTGTCTCTGGAATTCCCACATGTGAAGAACCACCCTTTAGGTAACCATATGTTTGCATACCCAAAAGACACTGTTTGGAAAGATGTGCAATTTAGCTTTTCTTGGCTCACTTTCAGGCAATGAGGTGAAGGTGTATTCTGCTCACACCCCGTGATATGTGCACATTGCAAGTCTTCTGGAATAGCTACGTTAGGAGTATGTAAAGCTAAAGCATCAGTGGGTAGAAACTTGGAAATGTGACCCCAGCTGTACATTGTTTCATAGCCTATATGTTCTTTAAACTCGTCTTGACTGAACTCCTTGGCTGCTGTGACAGGAACACATACTGGTATTAAACATGTGGACAGCAGATTCTCCATGTTATATGCTTCAGAAAGGCAAAAATCAGTTGTGTTGGCTAGTTTAGCCAATTGGACCCACAAATTATATTGCATCCTTGACTCCAATGGATGGGGCATATCCTTATTCTGCTGGGACCTTTTACTTCGCTTTCTCTCTGGGCGCTTCCTCGGGGGTCTTTGGATAGTTACTCCAAATTCCACCGGGATAACATGTACGATGCAAGTCCCCTTCCATCCCGTCTTTAACTGCGAGACTAGGGTGACCCGCTCCCATCCCCAGAATAAAGGAGGCCCACACTCCAGAGTAACAGGAGGAGGAGGCTTCTTATATGGGGCCTTTACACATATGCCTTTCCTAAGAATATACCCAACATATTGACAGGCTTCGGGATTGACAGGTTGTCTTGTCATACATACAAGCTTCTTTAACTATTCTGTCAAATGCTTGAGGAAATTGACATGGATGAGGCAAGATACCATTCCAACATTCTGGGGAAAATCCAATAGGGGGTGACCTTTACAAGTGCCCGTGCCTATAGCATAAGATTGGATAAGGCGTGGAGCTTCTTCTGGCTTGCTCCATTGGCCTAAATTAGAAAGACAAACATTATTACATGCAACAATAGTACTATATAAAAGCAGAAGGAAGCCTTTCATCCTTTCTTCTCCCGTGCGTAGAAAGCCAGCTTCCGGGTGTGGCTTAGCAGGGGGTTGAATTTCAGCCAGACAGCCGTAGATATATGTGCAGGATACACTTGTGCTAATACAATATCTGGTTTACAAACAATAAAATATTCATTAAACATACTAAACACGTTTAAGAGTGAGTTTGGTGGGAACCTTGGGGTCCCTGTTCACTGTCCACAGAGGTTCTGCAGCTGCTTTAACTCTGGTCCAGTGAATCCAAGATTTAGATTCTGCAATCTTTATTGCTAAAGGAGAGGCCATTATTACTTCATAAGGTCCTTCTCATCTCCCCTCCAGTTGTTCATGTTTCCAATGTTTTACCCACACCTTATCCCCTGGTTTAAAGGGATGACATCTTGTTATTAGTTTAGAAGGTGTTTGTTCAACAACATAGTCCCTAAGTTTTTCACTTGCTTATTCAGTTCCTGCACCATTTTCAGAGTCCATACTCCAGAGTCCATACTCCCCCCTGATGGCCCTTTACAATGCATAACTGAAACCTTTGCTGGCTTTTGTATTTGCCTGCAGAATCCCTAAATCCTCTCTCTTTGTACACAGTACCATGAGCATGTAAAGTCAGAAAAGCATATTTACTATCTGTCCAGACATTTAAAGTTTCCCCTTCCGCTCTCTCCAATGCCCTAATTAATGCCCATAATTCTGCTACTTGAGCACTGCAGCTTGCTCCTAGCAGACTACTTTCCACCACTTCCTCATCATTCACAATCGCATAACCAGAAACCCTCCTCCCATCCTGCATGTAACTCGAGCCGTCTGTATACCAATTCAGGGCAGCATCCTGAAGAGGAATATCAGCTAAATCTGGACGGCTTGAGTATACAGTTTCTAAAACTTGCAAGCAGTTGTGTTCTGAATCCACTTCTGTGGGCAATAGTTGGGGTTTAGCCGGTTAGACACCACTAATTTCACTTGGGGGTTTTCAATCATCATTGCCTGATACTTAAAAAGCCTTTGACTGCTGATCCACAAATGCCCTTTATTATCCAAGATAGAATGAACTGCATTAGGGGTGTGGACACTTATGGGACATGAGAAGGTCAATTTATTACAGTCCTGTAAAAGGACGGCTATAGCAGCAAGAACCTTCAGGCAGTGTGGCCAGCCTTGGGCAACCCCATCCAATTGCTTAGATAAGTAAGCCACCGGGCGTTGCCACTGTCCTAATTGTTGAGTTAACACCCCCAAGGCAACATTCTTCCTGGTATCAACATACAAATTGAAAGGCTTTTCTAAGTTAGGCAAGGCTAAAGCTGGAGCTGATGTGAGGGCTCGTTTCACTTCCCTAAAGGCATTCTTTTGTTCTCCCTCCCATTCAAAAGGTTCTCTATCACCTCCTTTTGTAGCTGAATAAAGAGGTGCTGCCAATAGAGCAAAATTAGGTATCCATATCCTGCAAAACCCTGCCAAACTCCAAAAGCCCCTCAGTTGCCGCCTATTAAGGGGTTCAGCAATAGCTAGCACAGCTTGTTTCCTTTCCCAGCCTAAAGCCCTATGCCCTTCCGCAATCTCATATCCTAAATACTTCACCTTCCGTCTGACTAATTGTGCCTTCTTTTTGGAAGCCCTATAGCTGCACTTCAACAGTAACTGTAAAAGAGATTCTGTGTTCTCCCAGCATGTCTCTTCAGTTCTGCCTGTCACCAGCACATCGTCTACATATTGCAGACGTGTGTCACCCCTCTGTCGGGGCACAAAATGCTGTAAATCTTCTGCTCAGGCTGTTCCAAACAGGGTAGGTGAATTTTTAAAGCCCTGTGGCAGCCTGGTCCAGGTATACTGTGCTTTTTGCCCTGTATTTGGATTTTCCCACTCAAAAGCAAACAACGGCTGGCTAGCCTTGTGAATAGGAATCGTGAAAAAAGCATCTTTCAAATCCACAACTGAAAACCACTTTGCAGTTGGAGGAATTAAGCTCAACAACGTGTAGGGGTTGGGCACAACAGGTTGGATCGTGACAGTTATGGAGTTTATGAGTCTTAGGTCCTGTGCTGGTCGAAAGGAACCATCGGGCTTTTTAATAGGCAAAATAGGGGTGTTCCAAGGTGATTGGATGGGCACCAAAATGCCTGCTTTTAAATAGTTTTGGATGCTCTCATATATAGCAGTTATAGCCTCCTTGGAGCAAGATCTCTGCCTGATACGCACAGGCGTTGCTAAAGGTTTCATTTCCACAATCACAGGGGGGTGGTGAGCTGCGAAACCAGGGGGGTTATCCTCAGCCCACAGCCCCAGCACTCCAAACTCTCTCCATGTCTTATCCACAACCTCCTCTTCCACAGTCCTGTTAACCATCAATCTCCACATTGCCTCCGGCTGGTGTTTAATCTGAACCGTTTGTCGTCCCTCATCAAAAGAAATAGTGGCCCCTAGCTTGCTAAGTAGGTCCCTACCTAGCAGGGAAACCGGACATTCGGGGACAAATAAGAACTCGTGTTGAATCTTTGAGCCCTCAAACACACACGTGACAGGCTGTAAGATCGAACGCCCTAGAATCTCCCCTGACACTCCTTGAATCTGAATTTTATGGGGTCCTATTTCAGCAACTTGATTATTCACAACTGATCTGCCTGCTCCAGTATCCACCAAAAACGTTGTCTGTTTGCCCCCTATATTTAAAGTAACCAATGGCTCAGGGGGGGCTTCCTCCAAGCCAGGTCCCCGTCAATCCGACCAGTTAGTTCCTGCCAATCCAATTCCTTCAATCTCCCTGTCTCTATTCCAATCTCTCCCATTCCTCGAACCATCTCTCACATTCCTCAGACCATCTCTTACATTCCCTGGAGCCCCTCTCTGCCCTCTACCCATGAAGGGGGAGCGCATGGGGGGCCCACTGCCAACACCTCCACGGCCTCTTCCTCCTCTTCCTCTCCAACCTCTACCTCGCATCTGCCTTTTTGGACATTCTCTTTGCCAATGCCCTTCCTCCTTACAATTAGCACACTGATTAGGTCCCAGCATGATCCCTCCTTGCAATGCCACAGCCAACAACTCAGTTTTCTTATGCATTCTAGCATTTCTTTCCTGTTTTCCCACCTTATCCCTATTAACAAACACCTTCCTGGCCACCTCCAACAATTCTGTAGTGTTCTTTCCTAATGCTCCCTCCAACCTCTGCAACTTCTTTCTTATATCTTCATAACTCTGTGCTATGAACCTCTCATTCAACATTCGCACATTGTCTGCACTCCTTGGATCAACCTGTGTATAAAGCTCATAAGCTTCAATCAACCTCTGCAAGAAACTTTCCGGACTTTCATCTGCTTCCTGCATCACAAAAGACGGCTTTAACACATTCACTGAAGGCTTTCCAGCCTTGCAAAGAGCCTCAACTACTAAATTCTGATATTCCTTCAGCAATCTCATCTGCGGTGGATCCTGTGCATTCCATTCTGGATCCTTCTCTGGTGCCCTTGTTTCCAACTCTGGCTGTATATCCCGTACAGCTGGCAACCTATCCTTCAAGCACTGCCTAACAGCAGCCTTCCACTTCTCCCTTTCCTCGGGAGTCAACAAAATATTCAACAATTGCTGTACATCCTGCCACGTCCTCTTTACTTACTTCTCCCCTCACGTTTACAGAGAGACCTTCCAAATCCCCTTCCTCCTTGGGGGCTGACAGCCTCCCCCTTTCTGTTTTCGTCTCACAGCTGGCTGCCTTTCTTCGGACACAGCAGGGGCAATCAGCCCTTCCTCCGGCAGAGCGGCTGCTGCCGCAGCCGGCACTGGGGGGGAGGGGGAGAAAGGTGGAACGTAGGGAGGAGGTCTGAGAATCAACTCCTCAACTTCCATCCTTATCTCCTTCTTAGCATCTGACACCTTAGTCTCTAAAATCCGCACATTCCTAACTTTTTTAGTCTCAACCTGAAGCTTTTTTCCCTTAGATCTAGCCACACACAAACGAACCATTTCAGCCTGACATTGCAACAAATCCTCTGCCTGTCCTGCAACAGCATCCCCCCACTGATCTATATACTGAAATTGCTTAGGATAGTTTTCTTAAAAGTCCCCTCTGGGGGCCACCCCACATCCATACTACGCCCCCCCATCCTAACACACTGCCAATGACCTACAGCGCCGGATGTTCCAACGGTCACTAGTAGGGAATGCATTGGCTTAACCACCCACACAACCTAACACGGACTTCATTAGGATCGCCGTCCCGAGTACAGGGGAGTGATCAGGCCCCCTCCTCTATCTTCAAATGAGATAGGTACCATTACTTTAAACACATACTCGCCTGCCTTGTAGTTACACCCGTCCTGGCCAGGAGTTGGTTCAGACTTCCTTTTCTTTCCCAAAGGGTTCTTGGACTGGCCTTCAGTACTGTCGGCTCTGCTGAGAAGCCACAGCTGTCTCCTGGAGGAAACACACCCCCACGGCGCCTGGAGAATTGTTCAGAGATGGCTTACCAGCAGATCCGAAGGGTCAAGCCGTCCTCAGCGAAATATCGCCTCACTCAAGCCAATGCACCAGAAAATGTTGTAGAAATGAAAGACTTGAGTCAGCTCTTTCCAGGAAAGGGAAGTTTATTGCACAGGTTCAGAGAGCCATCGTGGCTAAAGATTCTGAACAAAAGCCTGGTCATTGATGACCATTTTTATAACCCTTCAAGCAGAGTTATTTCCTGAGCAGGTCACATTCCTCACATGGTTACATTCTATGGGTCCTTATTCTAACATGGGAAAACTACTAGACAGATCTATAATCGATAGCTCCTCGTTTACATTGGAATGCTTTTAGCAATCAGTAATATATCAAGTGTTAAGCAATTTAGATACACCATGTGACAAGCAGTTAGTAATATATCATGTGCAGAGCTGGGAACAGGATGTCTGGCCCTTCTAAATTTAAGAGCTGTCTGGTAAGCAAAACAAACCTCCCTTTCACACACAATCTTTGGTGGGCCATCTGCTTTTTACCCATATTCTTTGTCGGATCATTAGTGTTTTCCCAGGTGCCACTTTAATATTTATGTGGTGCCTCATTGGTGTGGCTTCCTATTGCATAACTGGTATTGATGGCCGACTACTGGTTTCCTTGTGTTGCCAAGTCCTTGGTTCCTAAGTACCTGATAAGCTGGTGGTAAATCAGCACTCCTGTTGACTGACAAGAGGCATATTTCCCAGGCTTCAATCATTTCCCTGGCTACCTTTGTACCTGCTCAGCCAACAAACTTAGTAGCTGTGAAATGTATATCCTTGTTCATTGCAATGTGAGGCTACCAATGAGTTTGGGTCTCCTCATCTGTCCACTCGCTTGTGTTCTTGCAGTCTGGCGATTAGCTTCCTCCCCATCTGTCATACATAGTCACAGGGGTAATCCATGCAGGAAATCTGGCAGAAGTATCTCCCAACTCCAAGTGATCTTTGCAATTCATGATTTGTCCTCGTATTGTAGCCTCTGTGCGGCACGCAGTGCCCACTTGCACATCTCGGAAGCTGCGTTCTACTGCTTCCAAAATGTTTTTGATGTATGGCAGGGTGGGCCATAAAGCTGGTCTTATACATTCTTTCTTCATTTCTCTTCCTTGCATGTTGTACAGGCATCTTGTAATAAATGCTTGTGGGTACCTATTCTGTCTGAATTGTTCACGTAGGTACCTTTTCTCCAGTTGTTTAGCTTCCTGGGTACTACAGTGGGTTCTCACCCTGCCATATACAGTAGTGGCCAAAATTGTGGAAACCTTTTGGGAAAAGTGTATTTTTGAGGTTTGATGGCTAATAACACCACTTTTTTTTTGGAGTAGTACCATAAAATTATATATCAATGGAAAGATAATTTAATCAAGAATGTAATGCACAATAGTTTGTTCAATTATCTGTACTGTATTCTATGAAAAGTTATAGCCAAATAACCAGAAAAAGGGAGCACAACTTGCTTAGGTTGATATCAGGTAGCTTTCCTTCATCTGATTGTAGCCAATGAGCATGAGTGTTTAGAGAGCCAATCAGGTGTCATCTTGTTTTGGCAATGAGCCAATCAGATCACAGTAGGATTCAGTTATTGATGTCATGTATTGAAGCTGAGAGGAGGACATTTGTCAGTGTGTTATGTGATCACTATCAAGTTGCTTGGGGTTTTTTCCCTGTCATTTAGTGAGCTTGTAAAACATAATAAAATTAAAGTAATGGTGCATAGAGTTGACTGGTTGCCCAGAAAGCGATGCAAAATAGTATTATTAAGTGAACAAGGCTACAATTATAAAGAAATTAGAAGAAAATTTGTTGGAAACTTAACCAAAGGTGGCATTTCTACTGTACACTTTTCCCAAAAGGTTTCCACAATTTTGGCCACTACTGTAGTGTTTTGACAGTGGATGGTTACTGTTGAAACTAAGAATATTTGCAGTGTTGGTGACCTTGCAATAAACCGTGGTTTCTAGGCTTCCATCTTCCTGCCTGTTGACAAGCACATCTAAAAGTGGTAATTGTCTAGACGTTTCTTCTTCCATTGTGAATTGTATGTCTGGAAAAATGGAGTTCAGTAGAGTATGAAAGTCTTTCAGTGCATTTCTTTTGATGACAAATGTGTCATCCACAGAGCGGCACCAACATTTAAGAGTGTAGTTTTGAAATGCATGGTGTATTCATGCAGGGCAGTGTCTGCAACGACTCCTGATATTGGGGATCCCATGGGTGTCCCTTTTATTTGCTCATACATTTCTCTTTTGAATGTGAAGAAGATATGTTGGCAGTACTGGAGTAGCTTCATGATTTATTACCTGGTTAGGTTATTGTGATCTGTGTTGTACTCTTCTTCTGGTTTTTTATCTATTATTTCGTATTCTAAATGAGGAGGGATGGATGTAAATAGGGAAACTATGTCAAAGGAGACCGTGATCTCATCAGGAGCCACATTTCAGCCTTGCAGTTTTGTTGAAAATTGTATGGATGAGTTTGAGGGTGGGCTCAGGAAGCTTAAACGTTGTGCCAGCCATTTAGCCAGGTTGTAGGTAAGGGTATCTCATAGCGCTATAATAGTCTCAGGGGACTCCTATTTTGT
Organism: Crotalus adamanteus; assembly: GCA_039797435.1. NCBI lineage: Eukaryota > Metazoa > Chordata > Lepidosauria > Squamata > Viperidae > Crotalus > Crotalus adamanteus. Next base: position 8,426,819 of record CM077935.1, read on the forward strand.
GTATCTTGGGGTATCATAAAATCTCGCTGGGGTGGCATCTGTTGCTCTCATTTTCCAACATTTTTTTCTCTTATTGTCTCTATTGAAGGAAATAAAAGTTATTCTTTTAATAATTGTAGAAATAATTGTAGAAATGTAATGCCATTATATGAAACTGTCTCTTTAGTACAAATGTAATGCTGTAACACAAATGTAACAATGCAATGCCAATATACGACCAAATGTTTACTATATCCTGCCTAAAAATCTCCCGGACACAGGAACTTACACTTTGAGTGGAAATCCTACTATCAAAGAAAGGGATTTTAACCCAAAGTGAGAATTCCAAATAAACAAGATAACAGCAGATGGACGGAAGAGGTCAGGTTAACAAAGTACAACTTCAGAGAACATCCATAAAGATGAAAGAGCTGTTTAGATGTGAAAGAGCTGTTTAGATGTGACAATGGATAGGGCTATAAAATGCAAAACCTGAAACCAGGTCAGTGTGCTCCTGGAATCCAATCCATAGGGAAGGATCCAGGGGGCCGTGTTTGCAAACGCTCCTCTCTTCTATTCTTTCTCTTTTCTCTTTTATTCTGTTTATGTTATTCTCCAATAAACCTTTGTTTTGTTAACCAGACTTGTCTTCGTATTGTGAGTATCAAAATTTGGGGGTTTTACATCTCACATGTTGCTCTCATTTTCCAACATTTTTTTTCTGTTATTGTCTCTATTTACATCTATCCCTTAGAACAGCGGTTCTCAACCTGTGGGTCATGACCCCTTCTGGGGTCGAACGACCATTTCACAGGGGTCGCCAAAGTCCTGGAGTTTTTCCTCATAGAATCCTTATGAAACACAGTCCGGCATTTTTGTTGTTGTTGTTGTTGTTGTTGTTTTCCCCTTTTTCATGAGCTGTGCTAGTCCCTCTTATTCTATTGGCTTTTGAAAGCCAATAGAATAGACTCTATTGAATAGACTCTTAATCTATTCAATAGATTAAGAGTCTATTCAATAGACTCTATTCTATTGGCTTTTGAAAGCCAATAGGAATTGTCCAGACCTGGTCGTTAATGGCTGTCTCTGCACTGCGTGAGCGCACCAAAAGACCCAGCCCGAAAATGTTGCACATGCAAGTTGTCTGCAGCAAAGGCAAGTTTGCAGGAACTTTTCACCCCTCCCTGCTGAGCAACTACGCCATCTCCTACTTGTAAGTAAAAGAGGACCAGGGGTGGGAGGTGGGGAGCAGCACTTAATTCGGCCCTGCCGAAAAAGCGGAGTCCATGTGCACTCCTGCCTCATGCTCACCCGTGTCAGCCAGGCTCTCCATGTCGCGCTGCTACATGGAGAGCCTGGTACTGAAGCACGGAAAACATGTGCTCACCTGCCTCGTGCTCACCTCATGCGCCATCGGTGTGCATTGCGGCTGCTGCTGTGGGAGCTGCAGGGCCCGCTTGACACAGCGCAGCTGTGCGGGAAAGGTGGTGGCAGAGGTGGTGCTGGTGGGGCAGATGGCTGACCTTCCTTGGGCTGGGCCAGCTGGTGGCCTAGCCAGTGCTGAACCTGCGCCGCCACTGCCTCACCCTGTGTGCCTAATGGCAGCCCTGGAGCGCCTGGCCCACGATGCTTGCCGCCGCCTCAGCCTGCCCGCAGCCCGTGCCCTCCTGCTGCCCTGCATTGGCGTCTGGCTCAGCAACCACAAGCTCTGCACCATCAGTGTGGTGTGCAGCTGGTGCTGTGGGAGCTGCGGGGCCCGCTCTACATGGCGGGGGTGGGCGGTGGGGCTGGCGGGGCGGCTGCAGGCTGGGGTATGGGGGCGGGGGTGGCTGCACCAGCCGCTCCAGCTCTGGGGGGCAGCCCGCCACCGATGCCCCCCATGCCTCACACATCATATTCTTAGGAACCTGTCTCGCTTTCAACTCCCCCTAAAATTCTTCATTCAGGCAGGCTTCCAGAGTTCGGCCAGCAGGATGCAGGTAACCCCTCCCCTCTGTCCTGCCGCCTCCCACGGCACCGCGCCGCTCCGCGTCCTGCACCTTAAGCCTCCGTGGCACCGAACCACTGCCGTGGTCCCCAATGGCCACTGACGTGCTCCCCGCCACCGGCGACCATGCAAGCCCTGGCAATTGCTCCAGCCGAAGAAGTGGGTGGCTGGTTGGCCGCCGCGGCACCGATCTTCTGCACCCGTCAGCTGGCTATCCCCTGAATGTGAGCTTGTCAGCTGGGAGGTCTGGCAACGGAGCCGGCTAGCATGGAGGGCGATGGGGAGATGGCTCAGCAGGCGGGTTCCCGCCTGCCCGCGAATGTCGGGCCCACGGGGCTCAACACAGAGTCGACGGTCCAACATAACTTCCCTCCTCGGATGAGAAAGAAGGAATCTTTCCCGCCCATGTCCCTTCGCCCCCCCCCTTAAGCATCAACAGGAGGTTGCAGACAACTAAGTCAGCTGGTGCAGGAAGCCCTGGAATGGCCAGTCCAGGGCGCCTGGTTGCAGTGCTGGATGTCTTTTGCTCCTCTTAGAAGCCGGTGGCAAGAGAAAGAAGTTGTTCAAACTTCAAGCTAGCTACTGAATACCTATTCGCACTTTTTTCCTTTTTTTTTTTTTTTTTTTTGAGTACTTGTCTGCCAACCCATCCCATCTATAAAAGAAAAAGTCTTCCACCCAAGCATAACTTTTAAGGATTTTAAGGATCTTTGAGCGGAAGAGAGGGAGAGAGAAATAGAGAGAGGGAGAGAAAGCGGGAAAGAGAAATAGAGGGAGAGAGAGAAAGAGAGAATGACAGGGAGAGAGAGAAGGAGAAAGAGGGAGAAAGGGAGAGAGAAAGGGAGACAGAGGGAGAGAAAGGGAGAGAGAGAGGGAGAGAGAGAGAAAGAAAGGGAGACAGAGGGAGAGAAAGAGGGAGAGAGGGAGGAAGAGAAATAGAGGGCGAGAGAGGGAGAGAGAGAGAGGGAGAGAGGAAAAAAAGGGAGAGAGAGGGAGAGAGAAAGGGAGAGAGAAAGGGAGAGAAAGAAAGGAAGAGGGAGGGAGAGAGAAAGAGAGGGAGAGAGAAAGAAAGGGAGAGAGAGGGAGAAAGAAAGGGAGAGGGAGAGAGAAATAGGGGGAGAGAGGGAGAGAGAGAGAAAGAGGGAGAGAGAGATTAAATTAGTAACGGTTGTTAAGTGAATCTGGTTTCCCCCATTAACGTTGCTTGTCAGAAGGTTGAAAAAGGGGATCATGTGACCCTGGAACAATGTGGCCATCATAAATATGAATCAGTTGCCAAGCATCGAAATGTAAATCACATGACCCTGGGGATGCTGCAACGGTCATAAGTGTGAAAAATGGTCATAAGTCACTTTTTCAGTGCCATTGTAACTTTGAACAGTCACTAAGCAAACTGTTGTAAGTCAAGGACTACCTGTACTTTATCACTTTTTTCCATTTTTTTGGGTCATCAAGTTTTGGACACCTTACTAGGTGACTGGTGGTACTCGAATGTTGCCATATTCTAAAAGTGGTACAATCAGTGAAAAGGTTGAAAAGCCCTGCACTAATGGACCAATTATTTCATAACAGTAGCAAAATTACAGTTATGAAGTAGCAACGGAAATAATTTTATGGTTGGGGGTCACCACAACATGAGGAACTGTATTTAGGGGTCGCGGCATTAGGAAGGTTGAGAACCACTGCCTTAGAAGAATTCAAGTGTTAAAAAGAACAGTTTATTTCCAAGGAGGTCTTGGTATTCCCAATCACTTGCCCAATTTATAGCTAAACTCTTGATCAAAGAATATCTTTGAGACTTAAAACATTCTCACTCATACAGCAATGTCATCATTGTTCCTACCTTCCCCCTTTCTCTGATAGAAGATGATTTCAGTCTTGTTTATGTTCCTGATTCTTTGATATTAGTTTACCATCAGTTGCAAGGCTTAGCTGAGGCATATTATGTGAAACTGGAAGTAATGCCTTGGTATCATCTGACCCATTCTTGCTATGTTTCTAGAAGAAGAGAAAAGGAATAGCTGCTGGAACAATGAATCTCACATTAGGTCTTTATCAGTTCTTAACAAGACTGAAAGCAGGACTTTTTAACCTACTTAAAAAGGTTATGAAAGTAGTGCTATCATATATAAGCTACAAATATCCAGATAATTATTGCCCAGATAGTTAAAGAAAGAGAAAACTACAAGTGAGATTCTATCTTTTATATGAAGCAATAAAGACAAGGCTTTGAATTCTAATTAAGTATATATTAATCTTAATGCTACATTGTTTATCCAAAGAGTTCTAAATTAAGAAGAAGAAAGTTATCTTGGTGATTTGTATAGATTCTTTTAATCCATTACAGCAGATTTCCAAAAGCAAAAGGGCTGAAAATAAGTCATTGTTGACTAATCAGTCACCTTCTGCTGATGAGAATGTGTATGAGTAGATGAATGTGTACTGAAATTCTGAACAGTATCTGCAGAAAGCTGGACATGCAAAGTTGAATTGGCTCCAGATATAATTTGGAATTAATTTGTTTAAAAAAAAAAAACAGAAGTAGGGGCTACCAAAACCATGTGTCCAAATCAACTTTTGGAATTATTTGCATAATTAAAGCAGGAGTTAAACTTTAAGCACTCACTGCTATGAAATCTACAGTATGTGTCATGGTAATTCAGGTTTTCAGGAAAAAAGGGGGAAAAAAACCAGTTTACTTGTGATTCTATACTTACCTGTTCTGTCAAAGAATCAATGCTTCCTTCAGCCACTGGATGTATCACCAAAGAATTCAACATCCCACACAGGACTAGGCAAGCCACACTCCCTACTGATCTCCTGCTACATACAACAAAGGTATATCAAGTCATAGTTTGAGGAATGTTGACAGTTAAATATTTATTAATATAGCATTTCATGACAGAGATTGCTTTTTTCTAACACTCAAGAGTAAAATATTTTGTTCTTGGCAAAATGCTATTCCACTCCCAGAACAATATCTGTTTCTACTACATATGTTATATGCATTATAACTATAACAATCCATTCTGGTACTGAACTGTAGTGTGACAACTCCATTCCCATGCTGATTGAGTTGTTAATGACTACTCAGTGTAAGACAACATAGGTGTGACCATCCAACTTTAATTATAATTTAATATTAGCATCTCTATAGGTATTGTGCAATGCTTTAAATCTGAAAAGAAAGATGTGTTTTGGAGCATGGATACAGGTAGCACAATTGCAATTCCTTACATTCATCTTCACAAGAATACGAAAGGAATTATGCAATTCCAGGAGGCAGCTATTTTTGTGTGGAATGAACTAGTAAAGCCAGAAGCAAAGACTCTGAGATCAGACAGTACTATTACCAAAACATGCATAGGTACCCTGCACATTCAGAGCTGAGAAATGAATGGCATTGTCCATTACTATGTAAAAACAGGCAGAGGAGTTGTAACATTTAAACTAAAGTGGTACCTGGAAAAATACTGATGGTCCGACAAAGGATGTGTATAAAAGGCAGATGGCCCAACAAAAATGTGGGTAAAAGGGAGGTTTGTTTTGCTTACAAGACAACTCTTAAATTTAGGATGGCCAGACATCCTGTTCCCAGCTCTGCACATGATATATTACTAACTGCCTGTCACATGGTATATCTAAATTGCTTAACACTTGATATATTGCTGATTGCTAAAAACATTCCAATGTAAACGAGGAGCTATCGATTATAGATCTGTCTAGTAGTTTTTCTATGTTAGAATAAGGACCTATAGAATGTAATGTGACCTGAAAATAACCCCCACCAGAAAGGGTTATAAAAATGGTCATCAATGTACAATCTGGGTTCAGATTCTTTAGCCATGATGGCTCTCTGAACCTGCGCAATAAACTTCCCTTTCCTGGAAAGAGCTGACTCAAGTTTTTTTTTAATTCTATAACATTTTCTGGTGCATTGGCCGGAAAAAGCTTGAGTGAGGCGATATTTCGCTGAGGACGGCTGGACCCTTCGGACCTGCTGGTAAGCCATCTCTGAACAATTCTCCAGGCGCCATGGGGGTGTGTTTCCTCCAGGAGACAGCTGTGGCTTCTCAGCAGAGCCGACAGTACTGAAGGCCAGTCCAAGAACCCTTTGGGAAAGGAAAGGAAGTCTGAACCAACTCCTGGCCAGGATGGGTGTAACTACAAGGCAGGCGAGTATGTGTTTAAAGTAATGGTACCTATCTCATTTGAAGATAGAAGAGGGGGCCTGATCACTCCCCTGGACTCGGGACGGCGATCCTAATGAAGTCCGTGTTAGGTTGTGTGGGTGGTTAAGCCAGTGCATTCCCTACTAGTGACCTCCGGCGCTGTAGGTCATTGGCAGTGTGTTAGGATGGGGGGGCGTAGTATGGATGTGGGGTGGCCCCCAGAGGCAACTTTTAAGAAAACTATCCTAACCAATTTCAGTATATAGATCAGTGGGGGGATGCAGTAGCAGGACGAGCTGATGAGTTATTGCAATGTCAGGCTGAAATGGTTCGTTTGTGTGTGGCTAGACCCAAAGGAAAAAAAGCTTCAAGTACAAACTAAAAGAGTGAAAGATGTGAAGATTTCAGAAACTAAGGTGTCAGATGCTAAGAAGGAGATAAGGATGGAGGTAGAGGAGTTGATTCTCAGACCTCCTCCCTACGTTCCACCTTTCTTCACCTCCCCCCCCCCCAGTGCCGGCTGCGGTAGCAGCCGCTCTGCCGGAGGGAGGGCTGATTGCCCCTGCTGTGTCCGAAGAAAGGCAGCCAGCTGTGAGACGAAAACAGAAAGGGGGAGGCTGTCAGCCCCCAAGGAGGAAGGGGATTTGGAAGGTCTCTCTGTAAATGTGAGGGGAGAAGTAAGTAAAGAGGACGCAGAAAAGGACCCTGAATGGAAGGCACAAAATCCAGCACATATGACCTTGTTAAAGGAATATCAGAATTTAGTAGTAGAGACTCTTCGCAAGGCTGGAAAGCCTTCAGTGAATGTGTTAAAGCCGTCTTTTGTGATGCAGGAGGCAGATGAAAGTCCGGAAAGTTTCTTGCAGAGGTTGATTGAGGCTTATGAGCTTTATACACAGGTTGATCCAAGGAGTGCAGACAATGTGCGAATGTTGAATGAGAGGTTCATAGCACAGAGTTATGAAGATATAAGAAAGAAGTTGCAGAGGTTAGAAGGAGCATTAGGAAAGAACACTACAGAATTGTTGGAGGTGGCTAGGAAAGTGTTTGTTAATAGGGATAAGGTGGAAAAACAGGAAAGAGATGCTAAAATGCATAAGAAAATTGAGTTGTTGGCGGTGGCATTGCAAGGAGGGATCATGCTGGGACCCAACCAGTGTGCTAATTGCAAGGAGGGAGGTCATTGGCAAAGAGAATGTCCAAGAAGGCAGATGCGAGGTAGAGGTTGGAGAGGAAGAGAAGGCAGAGGATGTGGAGGTGTTGGCAGTGGGCCCCCCCATGCACTCCCCCTTCATGGGTAGAGGGCAGAGAGGGGCTCCAAGGAATGTGAGAGATGGTCCAAGGAATGTAAGAGATGGTCTGAGGAATGGGAGACATTGGAATAGAGACAGGGAGATTGAAGGAATTGGATTGGCAGGGACTAACTGGTCAGATTGACGAGGACCTGGCTTGAAGGAAGCCCCCCCTGAGCCATTGGTTACTTTAAATATAGGGGGCAAACAGACAACGTTTTTGGTGGATACTGGAGCAGGAAGATCAGTTGTGGATTTGAAAGCAGAGTCTTTGTGTGTGAAGTAAATATGACTGTTACTAACCTCAAGAGAAAAGAAGATACCAAAAAAAAAAAAAATAACCTCACTCTGTTTGTCTGGCCAACAAACAAAGTGAAGAAAGATGTGTTTGTTTATTTATTTATTTTTTCTCTCCCTCTTAAGAACAGCCCAAAGTTACCTGCTCAGGCAGGAAATCCTATACCATTTTCTTGCCTATTCTGCTCTCTCCCTTTTGCAAATGTTAGTGTGTTAATGCCTTTTCAAACTCTATCTGCAGACACAACCCCCTTTCCCCCCCTGCTTTTTTTTCTGGCTGTGTTGCTTTGAGAGAGATAGAGAGAGATAGAGAGAGAGGAGAAAAGGGGGGGGGGTTGATCTTTTTAACTTTTTCTCTGCTTAGAATTCAGGTTTGAGAAAGGTTGGGTGGCTGTGAAAATTTAATGCCCACTTTTGCAATTTTTTCTATTCAAAAGAGGAGTCAGTAATTGTTGGACAACTTTTTTTTGGAAATTTTTGAGTTTAAATTGTTTAATATCAACCAAAAGAAATGATTCTAAATTGTTTGCTTAGATTTGTAAATGTTCTCCCTATTTAATGGAAATTTAATGGAAATCTGTTTCCATCTGAATGGAATTTGATTAAATTGGAATTTGACTAACTTTATATTAAAAGCAATACTAGAGTTTAGAGAAAAAAAAACTTTCAGTAACTCAGAATATCTTATTAAACTTGTTTATTTTTTTGTGTGAAGTTAAAACGAAGTTGAGAAAAATTTGGGGATTATAAATAGCTATGCTGTTTTGAGTAAAGATTTGTATGCAAAATTGTTAGAAAAAGAGCTTGTGTTAATAAATGCAAACAGGGTTTGGTGAGCTCTCCTTTGTTGGTTCTTTGCTAGGTAATTTATTTATAAACAAGGACAAAGGTTGGAGGAGGTTTTGACCCAGAAGTGTGTGTGGGGGGGGGGGAAAGGCAGCCAGTGGCATTTTTATCTAAAATTGACATTTGGGGACATCTTGGTGGTTAGCATTTCTTATCAAGTGTGGACAATTTTAATCAGGAAGCCTAAAGGAGGTATACACTTGTTCGTAGCAAAGTGGTTTTCAGTTGTGGATTTGAAAGATGCTTTTTTCACGATTCCTATTCACAAGGCTAGCCAGCCGTTGTTTGCTTTTGAATGGGAGGGAGAACAAAAGAATGCCTTTAGGGAAGTGAAACGAGCCCTCACATCAGCTCCAGCTTTAGCCTTGCCTAACTTAGAAAAGCCTTTCAATTTGTATGTTGATACCAGGAAGAATGTTGCCTTGGGGGTGTTAACTCAACAATTAGGACAGTGGCAACGCCCGGTGGCTTACTTACCTAAGCAATTAGATGGGGTTGCCCAAGGCTGACCACATTGCCTGAAGGTTCTTGCTGCTATAGCAGTCCTTTTACAGGACTGTAATAAATTGACCTTCTCATGTCCCATAAGTGTCCACACCCCTCATGCAGTTCATTCTATCTTGGATAATAAAGGGCATTTGTGGATCAGCAGTCAAAGGCTTTTTAAGTATCAGGCGATGATGATTGAAAATCCTCAAGTGAAATTAGTGGTGTCTAACCGGCTAAACCCTGCCACCCTATTGCCCACAGAAGTGGATTCAGAACACAACTGCTTGCTGCCCTGAATTGGTATACAGACGGCTCGAGTTACATGAAGGATGGGAGGAGGGTTTCTGGATATGCTATTGTGAATGATGAGGAAGTGGTGGAAAGTAGTCTGCTAGGAGCAAGCTGCATTACTCAAGTAGCAGAATTATGGGCATTAATTAGGGCATTGGAAAGAGCTGAAGGGGAAATTTTGAATGTTTGGACTGATAATAAATATGCTTTTCTAACTCTGCATGCTCATGGTGCTGTGTATAAGGAGAGGGGATTCAGGGATTCGGCTGGCAAACATGGGTTACATGGACACTTGATAAAGCATCTTCTCGATGCAGTACAAAAGCCACAAAGGTTTCAGTTATGCATTGTAAAGGACCATCAGGGGGGAGTATGGGGGGAACTGAATAAGCAAGTGGAAAAACTTAGGGACTATGTTGTTGAACAAACACCTTCTAAACTAATAACAAGATGTCATCCCTTTAAACCAGGGGATAAGGTGTGGGTAAAACATTGGAAACATGAACAACTGGAGGGGAGATGGAAAGGACCTTATGAAGTAATAATGGCCTCTCCTTTAGCAATAAAGATTGCAGAATCTAAATCTTGGATTCACTGGACCAGAGTTAAAGCAGCTGCAGAACCTCTGTGGACAGTGAACAGGGACCCCAAGGTTCCCACCAAACTCACTCTTAAACGTGTTTAGTATGTTTAATGAATATTTTATTGTTTGTAAACCAGATATTGTATTAGCACAAGTGTATCCTGCACATATATCTACGGCTGTCTGGCTGAAATTCAACCCCCTGCTAAGCCACACCCGGAAGCTGGCTTTCTACGCACGGGAGAAGAAAGGATGAAAGGCTTCCTTCTGCTTTTATATAGTACTATTGTTGCATGTAATAATGTTTGTCTTTCTAATTTAGGCCAATGGAGCAAGCCAGAAGAAGCTCCACGCCTTATCCAATCTTATGCTATAGGCACGGGCACTTGTAAAGGTCACCCCCCATTGGATTTTCCCCAGAATGCTGGAATGGTATCTGGCCTCATCCTTGTCAATCTCCCCAAGCATTTGACAGAATAGTTAAAGAAGCCTCCTCCTCCTGTTACTCTGGAGTGTGGGCCTCCCTTATTCTGGGGATGGGAGCGGGTCACCCTAGTCTCGCAGTTGAAGACGGGATGGAAGGGGACTTGCATCGTACATGTTATCCCGGTGGAATTTGGAGTAACAATCCAAAGACCCCCGAGGAAGCGCCCAGAGAGAAAGCGAAGTAAAAGGTCCCAGCAGAATAAGGATATGCCCCATCCATTGGAGTCAAGGATGCAATATAATTTGTGGGTCCAATTGGCTAAACTAGCCAACACAACTGATTTTTGCCTTTCTGAAGCATATGACATGGAGAATCTGCTGTCCACATGTTTAATACCCGTATGTGTTCCTGTCACAGCAGCCAAGGAGTTCAGTCACCACGAGTTTAAAGAACATATAGGCTATGAAACAATGTACAGCTGGGGTCACATTTCCAAGTTTCTACCCACTGATGCTTTATATTGTATGAAATTTATCCATTTTTCCCATACTGCAAAGAATTTCTCTTGAGATTGCTCCTTTAAAAAAGCCGAAATCTTTGCCATTTCTGCCAGATACGAAACTTTGTGAAACCACTCTTGCAAAGTAGGCAAGGATTCCTTCTTCCAATATTGTCCTATTAACAGCCTAGCAGCTGTAATCAAATTTAACATCAATATAACCTCCTTAGCATCGCAATCAGTAACAATACCTAATAAAAATAATTGCGGAGTAAATTTTACCCTCCGTTTAAAAATTCTTTGAATATTCCACCATATCTTAATCCAAAAAGCTTTTATATGCTTACACGTCCACCAAGTATGATAATAAGTAGCATCCAAATGTCCACATCTCCAGCATTTCGGCTGCAGATTAGGGTACATAATGGACATTTTCTTTGGATCAAGGTGCCATCTATAAAACATCTTATAAAAATTCTCTCTTAAATTTTGCGCTTGTGTGAATTTAACATTTCTTATCCAAATAAGTTCCCAGGTATCCATTGAAATCGTTTCACCAATATTCTGTGCCCATTTAATCATACAATCTTTAACTAATTCAGGTTCTGAGTCCAATTCCACTAAAACCCCATAAACTCTCTTAATATGGGTTGGCCTTTGATCTCTTACTTGTTTTAAAAGAACTTCATCTTCTCTGAGCCAGCCCATTTTACAATCCATCTTCCATCTGTCCACTATTTGTCTATATTGGAACCATGAATAAGTTAAATTTTCATGTGTTAATTCTTCCAAAGATTTTAACTGCCAATCTTGGCCATCCCATCTAAGTAACTGTGCATAAGAGACCATATCCATATTAAACCCTTTCCTTATGCCTTCTATGGCATGCCGAGGTATAGCCCATAATGGTATTTTGAAGTCACTTTTATAATACTTTCTCCACACTCTAAGCAAAGAGATTCTTATAATATGAGACTTAAAAACCCAATCCACTTTTTTATTAAATATTAAATAGGCATGCCATCCAAAAAGTAAGTCCCAACCTTCCAAATGAAGTATTTCTATATTTGTTAAATTCACCCAGTCGCTAATCAATGTTAATACTACAGCATCATAATACAATTTCATATTTGGTACCTTGAGTCCACCTCTCTCACGAAAATCTTGCATTATTTTAAGTTTCACCCTTGGTTTTTTCCCTGCCCAAACAAATTTATTAATACCTTTTTGCCATTCATCTAAATTACGTTCATTCTTTAGAATAGGTAACATTTGAAACAAAAAAATAAACTTTGGCAGGACATTCATTTTAATAACTGCAATTCTACCCATAAGGGATAACTGTAGATTGTTCCAGTTTTTTAAATCCTTCTGTACCTATACCCAAGATTATTATCAGTTCATCTAAAGCAGGAGTGTCAAACTCGCAACGTCACGTGACATGTCGCGACGTATTGTGACTTTTCCCCCCATTGCTGGCAGTGGGGTGGGTGCGGTTTCAGTGTGACGCATCCGGCCCGCAGGCTGACAGTTTGACACCCCTGATCTAAAGCAATGGCATCACTGTCTAAAAAGAAATGCTTCTTACTCTACGTGATTCTTCAATCTCTTTGTAGAGTGACTGTGCGGATGTCTGTATGGAACCATTCATGTTTTGTAGAGAGTCTGTTGGTGGCCTGCATTAAAAAAAAACTACTGCTGAGTTGTAGAAAATTTTCCATTTCTGTTACATTTCTGCAGCTACACATCTGGTACACTTAACAACTTCTATGTTGTTATGGATAGCTAAACCATCAAGCATTCATCCCATCCCCCCTTTCTACATCTGAACTCTAAAAGAATAGAAAAGGCACGTTAGAAGCAAAAGTAAAAATGGCTGCTGATTTTCAATTGTCAGAGCGATGACATCCATTGTCACAGCGTTGACAGAATATATTGGCAATAGGAACTATTCGTTCACAATTATTCTGGACCCCATAGTTGTGATGAACAATTTGTTGCTTAAGATAAAATATTTGATCCAATGTTGCATACCATATGTAGAATATGTAATGATGAGTGTGGTATAGTTAGCATTGTAATGGAATATAATTGCAAAAATCACTTTCCAATTTATTGTTTTTTTCTGTTTTTTTCCAAAAAAGGGAAGAGGCTACTGATTTGACAAACTGTATCAAGGACTTACACCATGACAACAAACAGCTAGCAATGCAGAATGTTAAACTACAGAGAACTATTGAGGCTGCCGAAGAGCTCAATTCAAGATTCTCTGAAGAGATTTCTCAATTGAAAGGGAAGCTGAGAGGGTAAATGACAGAACTGTCTTACATGATTGTAAGGATTGATAAGGATTAATCTCAGAATGCAACTAATACATTAAGAATGTGAGAAAGTACTTAGGAAAAGGAAAAAATAATTTGACGCCTTTATGCAACATTGTGCATATATTGCTGAAAGTTAAACAGAGAAGTAACTCAGTGAGGGATCAGTACAGATCTTTGAAATATTCCCACTACACTGAACATCTCTTAATACCTCATACATTTTTCTGTCAACATCTTTTTATAATGTTTTTTGCTTCTTTCTGCAGTGCCAGTTTCCCAATATAAGTTTGTGCCTAGAGTAGACTATCTCTGTCTTAATTTTGAGTTTAATATCTAATTATTTCTTCCTTTCTTTTTCAACATTGTTGTCTGTTCATCACATATTCATGTTAATAAAGTTTAAAGGCAGAGTTCAGACCATTACGACTGAACACATACTTTGTTATATTATAGTAACCAAGAAACACTGGAACAAGCTAAAGTCTTGGCAGATGAATTGGAAGATCTGAAATTTTTTTCAAAAAGTATGGAAGAGGAAAACAATAGATTACACATACAAGCGCGGCAGCTGGTAGGTCTCTCTGTACCAGTGGTTCTCAACCTGTGGGTCGGGACCCCATTTGGGGTCGAATGACCATTTCACAGGGGTCACCAAACCATGCTGTCCGCCATTTTTTTCCCTTTTTCCTAGCTGTCCTACTCCCTCTTATTGGTGGCCACACCCACTTGGGGGTCACCACAACATGGGGAACTGTATTATGGGGTCACGGCATTAGAAAGGTTGAGAATCACTGCTCTGTACATTTAATCTATCTTGTAAGGTAACTCAATGTTTTTTCTCCTTTAGGAAATCAATGTATGCATATTTCCTTCACCTTATATTTATTATTTGTTTGGCATTTTATTGGAAAGTTCAAGGCTTTTGCAAAATGAATTCTGAAACTATTAGAGACTTTTCATATGCACATTGCTGTTGTGCAGCAGAACTGATTAATTTCTTAGCAGCTGCATAGGAGATATCATTGCAAACAGTTGGTGATTGAAACACTTGAAAGCATTTATTTTCCATTGGTAGGTACTCCTGTGTCAGTCCAGTTCCTTGAATCTCATGCTTCAGACTGGATTTAAGTCACAATTCAGGACACCTTTTAAATAAGAAAGTTACGAACTCAGAATCCATGACTTATGGAGTGATTATAGGCATGTCTCTGGGTATCTTGGGTTTGATGCATGTTGGCAGGCATACTTTCAATCTTATTTTTCCCCCTTAAGCTGTTATTGAAAGATCTGGAGATGGAGAGACTTTCCATCCTATTGCCATGGTCAGATCATGCCCTGGCGTAGGAGTAAAGGCATTAGGTTAGAAATGGGGACCCTAAGTTCTAGTTCCGTGCCTTAGGCACAAAATCAGCTGGGTGATCTTAGGCCACTTCCTCTCAGCCCTAGGAAAGAGGCAGTGGCAAATTGCTTCTGAAAAAGCCTTGCCAAGAAAACTGCAGGTAGACATCAACTCATGATCACAATTGAGATTGGAATTTCTGTCACTAAGCAATGCAGTTGTGAAGTGATAGCAGTCCTAGCACTCCCTGTTGCTGTTGTTAACTGAATTCCATTGGTTGTTAGCTGAATATCCACGCCAATCCAAGCCATTCTGGGCTTGGCCCCTCTTGACCTGAAGTCTCAGCCAGGTGAAGGACTGCCTCTTTTTCAGTTCCTCCCACCTGCCTATTTCTTCTTCATCTGTGCTTTTTTGGCTGCCCTGCACCCTGCCATATGAGTGGCAAATGCCCTAGAATTGCTTAGCTCTGGGATTGCTTGCCATATTGTGGCTCAGAGGCTTTTTGGTGCATTGGGGCTTTGTGGATGCAAGAAGTCCCTGAGCTACAGTAAAGCCCCAACCATCTCAGGAGTTTGGTGGAAAACCCCAGCCACCTCAGGAAATCTCAGCTGCCCTAACCCAGTGTCAGATACAGTTGGCCTTGCCACCCTGCACTTCACTGCCCTAGCCTTTGCCATCTTCTTGCTCCCGTTGCTTATGAAGCATGCTGGCTGTTATGTCCTGGGCGTGCTGAGTCATTCAGCAGGTGCAGGAGGCTGCAGAAAGGCCCAGGCAGACACATGAATGCCCGGGACCAGACAGGCTGTCTCCTGCCTTGCGCGCATGCGCAAGGCAGGAGAAATGCCTTGCATTGATTGGCTGTGACTGTCCCTGCAAGGGGGTATAAGAACAATCTGCGCCATTTTGTTTTGGTTCTGTTGGAGAAAATAAAGAGAAGACTGTTTTACTTCCTTGCCTCATCTCAATGCCTTTGCGAATGAAACAGAACATTGGCAACAAAGGTGGGATTGTGCTGCAAACGAAACAACGAAAGAGAGGCTGACTCAACATGGAAGGCCTGAAGAGCTGAGAAGTCCGGCATCCCGAAGAAGCAACTCTGCCTGCCAGTACGAGAATGCTGGAGGAGAGCTCGGTGAAGGGACCCATTCTTCAGCCATTGCAGCACAAGGCGTTGTCGAGGCTACTGGACAGCAACAATGTCCAAAATCGGTCGTCTCTCTGAATTCGATACAGCACATCCAGAACGCTCGAGTTCCTACGTGGCTCGGGTAGAGAATTACTTCCGAGTAAACCAAGTGAGAGAAGATGGCCTTAAAGCTGCTACGTTATTGTGTGTCTGTGGGCAGGAGACTTTTGATATTGCGGAAAATCTGGTTGCCCCAGCACCACTTGAATCCATCGCTTATGCTGAGCTGAAGAAGATGCTGTGTGAACATTTTGAACCGAAGCTTTCGGTGATTGCATGGCGACATGCATTCGACCAGAGGGACCAGAGGCCTGGTGAGTCTGCTGCGGACTTTATTGCTGCGTTACGACAAGCAGCTAGGCCATGCGAATTCAAGGACCTGGAAGAGAGATTTCGGGATCATTTAGTCTGTGGACTGAGAAGTCGTGAGCTGCAACAGAAAATCTTCACAAAAGAAGACATCTCTTTCCAAAATGCTTTAAGAGAAATTGCAGCCGAAGAAGCAGCGGGCAGAGCTGTGAAGGCCTTGTGGCTCGCCAAGAACCCTCCAACGGCGGTCTCCGTCCATCAAGAGGTCACTCGAGAAGAATCCAAACAGGATCCAGAGATTGAGATGGACAGACTACAGCAGCCAGCAGAGAAGAGGCCTCAAGAAACTTCTGACAAGGCGACTTTATTCCCTCGGTGTTTCAGATGTGGAGGACACCACAAGCGCTCCGATTGCCGTTTCCGCTCCGCCATTTGCTGGGCATGTGGCAGGCAAGGCACATTGCCTCTGTCTGTTTGGGTCGCCAGAAGGACAAGCCTTCAGAAGAATTGCTTCGGAAAGGTACCAGGGTTCCCAGCCAACATAGGGTGGGTTTCTGCGTGTCGCACAGAAGCATTTTCAAAACAGGGGCTCATAAGCCGCTTAGAAAGAAGCTTCACATTGATGTGAGGTTGCAAGGGGTTCCCCTATCGATGGAGTTGGACACCGGATCCGCTTTATCGATTATCTCGCAGGACACTTTTAAAAAGAATTGCTGTAGAAGCAGCCAGCAAGTTAAACTCAGGCTGTCAAATCTGATTCTTACTGACTTTCAGAATTCCTAAGTCAGCATGAAGGGGGAAGCCACGATCCAAGTGCAGCGTAGGAACTTCAAGGGATTCTTAGATGTAGTGGTAGTTGGAGGTGATCGTACGAGTCTTATTGGACTCGATTGGTTCGAGGCCCTGGGAATCCAAGTGACTGGACTTCACAGTCTGCAAACGACTGGCCTTGCAGAAGTTTGCAAGGAATTTGCTGATGTGTTCAGTTCAGAGGTTGGCTCGTACAAGGGGCCTCCCATTTCCTTGTGTTTAGATCCAGCCATTGCACCCATTAGGATTAAGCCTAGACGGGTGCCCTTCGCATTGAAGAATAGAATCAATGCACAGCTGGACAAGCTGCTCCAGCAGGGCATCTTAGAACCCGTGGACAGCAGTCCATGGGAAACCCCCATAGTAATGCCACTGAAGGCCAATGGAGATGTCTGAATTTGTGCGGACTATAAGTGTACACTTAACAAAGTCTTCCAGCAGCATTCGTACCCGGTGCCCACGGTGAGCCACATTCTGGCTTCCCTCAAGGGAGGCCGCATTTTTGCTAAACTTGATTTGGCTCAGGCCTATCAACAATTACCAGTTGATGAGGCAACGGCTGAGGCCCAAACATTCGTAACGCACCGGGGAGCGTTCAAGGTCAAAAGGCTGCAGTTTGGGGTTAATGTAGCCCCTGGCATCTTCCACAGTGTGATGGAGAGAACGCTCCATGATATTCCAGGTGTTTGTCCATACTTTGATGATGTCCTCATCGCTGGGGAATCATCTGAAAATCTGGCTGAAAGGCTTAGAGCCGTCTTGCTGCATTTCCGCCAAACGGGGCTGAAGCTAAAGCAAGACAAATGTAAAATTGGGGTCACTTCAACAGAGTTTCTGGGGTTCTGTATTGATGCTGAAGGCATCCATCCTGCTGAATCTAAGCTTAAAGCAATTCAGCAGGCCCCAAGTCCCAAGACCAAAAGCGAACTCCAGGCTTTTCTGGGACTGTTAAACTTTTACCATTCATTCCTCCCTCACAAGGCTGCAGTGGCTGAGCCATTACACCGGCTCTTGGATAAACAGGCTCCATGGCTGTGGACAAAGGTCCACGAAAGGAGTTTTGCAGAGGTCAAGGCTTTGCTATCTTCAAATACGGTTCTAGCGCATTTCAATGAACAATTGCCTGTATGCATAGCCTGTGATGCATCCCCTTATGGGATTGGGGCTGTGTTGAGCCACTTGAAGGCTGATGGGACACAAGTCCCTGTAGCCTACTATTCTAAGACCCTATCATCTGCTGAACGTAATTACACGCAGATAGATAGGGAAGCCTTGGCCATAGTGGCTGGTATAAAGAAATTCCATGACTTTCTTTATGGCCGCCATTTCACGGTCTTTGCAGACCATAAGCCACTGCTGGGGTTGTTCACAACCAATAAGCAAACCCCACACATCATCTCTCCTAGAATGCTGAGATGGTCTATTTTCCTGTCTGCATATGACTATACACTGGTTCACAAACCAGGCAAAGAAATGGGCCATGCAGATGGCCTCAGCAGATTACCTCTACAGTTAGTGGAGTCAGATCCTGCTCCAGCTCACCACATACTGTCCATTCAGGACTTACCTGAGTCTCCCCTCAATGCTAGGGACGTGGCTGCTGAAACAGCCACTGATCACACGCTTACACGCGTGCTGACATGGGTACTGTCAGGATGGTCTGACACATGTCCTGGCACAGAGTTCCAGAATTTCTGGAAGAGGAAATCCGAGCTATCCACCTTCAAGGGGTGTATCCTATGGGGCAGCAGGGTAGTCATCCCTGCCTCATTGAGGACTAGAGTCTTGCTCTCTCTGCATGAGGGACATCCGGGAATAGTCAGGATGAAGGCGCTTGCGCGCAGCCATCTTTGGTGGCCTGGGCTCGATAAAGAGATCGAGGCCCAGGTCCATGGGTGCACAGTTTGCCAACGGTCCAGGCCGGAAATGCCTCAGGCCCCTGTACATAGGTGGGAGGAGAAACAAGCACCTTGGTCAAGGGTTCATATCAACTACGCTGGGCCCTTTCAGGGGCAATTCTTCCTTCTCCTCGTGGACAGCCATTCCAAGTGGCTAGAGGTCATTCCAGTCTCCTCCACTACTACTGCTAGGACCATCCAGGTGTTGAGAGGGATCTTTGCCGCTCATGGACTTCCAGATGTCCTTGTCTCCGACAATGGACCCCAATTCACTTCTTTTGAGTTTCAGACTTTTCTACAGGCCAACATGATCTGTCATGCCACGTCTGCACTGTTTCATCCAGCTTCCAACGGCCAGGCTGAGTGGATGGTGCGCACCACCAAAGATGCGTTAAAAAAAATAACTCATGGAAACTGGCATCACAGGTTGGCTGACTTTCTCTTCTCACACCGCACCACACCATGCACAGCCACTGGGAAGAGACCAGCTGAACTTCGCTGGGGTCGCAGGCTCATTACTAATCTGGACAGGTTGCACCCAGACCAGGTGGCGTCACAGGTGTCACAGCCGCGGGCACCTAGGAGACCAGGTGAGTGATCCGGTCTGGGCAAGGAACTATGGCCCTGGACATCTCTGGGTGACAGCAGTGGTATGCAAGGTCTCTGGGCCGCTCTCATACGAAGTGGCCTTGGACGATGGTCGGGTGATCCGGTGACATATAGATCAACTGCGCTGGAGGCTTCCCAGCCACACTTCTGCTCCTGGCTCTGCTCTCGGGGGGGGGGAGGAGGACCACGATTACGATCGTGGACCACAGTCTCTCTGCGAAAGTGGAACTTCCCAGGCACCAGAAGGGGGTCTTGCCATGGAGGCGGCTCCTGACTCTGGCGCTCCTGACTCTGGCACTCCTGACTCAGGCACCAGGTCAATGGGACATTGCTTGCAACTGGTCTGCCGGGCCTATCCAGCTGCCGGTCTTGGGCTCAAGGGACAGTGCTCCCAAGAGGGGTCCATTGTGGACTTGGGGAATTCTACCCCACTACTGGACTTGGGGAATTCCACCCCACCAAGGAACTCTGGCTTGGGTTCAGAGGATCCAGCCAGTCAGCAGAAGGGGAGGTCACCTGAGGTTAGGGGGCATCACAGTCCTGGCCTGCCGAGCCTGGCAGGCAGATTTGCAGGCCAGTACATCACAACCACTCCAAGAAGGTCAGAGCGAGCAAGAGGTCCACGCAAACACTTACAAGACTACGTAAGATGCCTGTCAGCATGTGGACAGGTTTAAGGTCACTTAGAAATAAGAATGTGCTCAAAAGAGCAAGTGTTCAGTCAATGGTTAGGCACAATGGTAAACATCATTGGGAAAGAAATATAGGATTGCCAAGGGTTTTCCTTGTAATCTTAAGTATGTTTTGAAATAAGAGGGGAGGGGTGTTATGTCCTAGGCATGCTGAGTCATTCAGCAGGTGCAGGAGGCTGCAGAAAGGCCCAGGCAGACACATGAATGCCCGGGACCAGACAGGCTGTCTCCTGCCTTGCGCGCATGCGCAAGGCAGGAGAAATGCCTTGCATTGATTGGCTGTAACTTTCCCTGCAAGGGGGTATAAGAACAATCCGTGCCATTTTGTTTTGGTTCTGTTGGAGAAAATAAAGAGAAGACTGTTTTACTTCCTTGCCTCATCTCAATGCCTTTGCGAACGAAACAGAACACTGGCCTTGGCCTTTTGTGAGGCAGCTGCTAGCTACATGAGTCCATCTTCCCCAGTTCTTGTGAGGAACCACTGTGAGTGACACTGGGGGAAAGCCCTCTGTGGCTAGCAGTTGCATCCAAAAGGTCAAGCTAGGTATACTTGGTCTGCAAAAGGAACAAGAAGATGGAGAAGGTCAGCTAGGGCGTCAAGGGCTCCGTAGTGCAAGGAGCCAAAATGGCATAGATGGGGAGGAGATAGATGGGTGGGGAGAGTTGAAGTGCCCCTGCAGTAGTAAGTGCAAGTGGCCTGTCAAGTGCCTGAATTTTGATCATGTGATTGTGGGGACTCTGCAACAGCTGTACATTTGGGGACTGCTTGTAAGTCCTTTTGTTCACCACTGCCATAGCTTCAAAAAGTTGCTGAATGAATGGTTATAAGTCAAGGACTACTTAAAGTCCAGGAAATCCCCAGGAGTCAGAAATTGAATCAAAGGCCCCCACAAACAAATAAACAAACAAAACCACAACCCAGATGCATGATGGATTTTATGGATTTTCAGAAGGCACTCGGGAATTTGCCAGCTTTCTGATGGGCTTTTTTTGTGCAGGATCTGGTAAGAGGCTGCCATGAGGCAGCGAACCAGGCACTAAATGTTATTGCCCCTGTGAATCCAATAAAGTATGGATATGTGCCTTTGTTCAGGCCTACATCATGGTGATAAGGAAGGAGAGTTATGTCTACTTCTCCTTACTGCATCAGATAGCTGCTATCCTGTGGCCTTGTATAGGGTTGTAAACTCCCTACTAAGGAAAAAACAGCTTTATGATCTTACACTTGGCCACTGCAACCAGTTTCTATAACATTTTGCAAGCACAGGAAGGTGGGGAAAGAAGGCAAGATGTGTGGGAGCAGAGAGAGGCCAGGGAAAGATGGCTTGGGGTGCCTACATGTGTACGTGAGCTGAGGGGAGCCAGGGAAAGAGGGTGTTAAGTTGATCTGTGTGAGTACAGAAAATCATGATATCCTTCAGGGACACCTGCAAGAGTTGGGAATAGGTGTTGTTTTACAGGTAATCCTCGACTTACAACCAATCTATTTACAATTATTTTAAAAAGTGACTTACTATTGGTCCTCACACTTAACGATCATCACAGTGTCTCTAAGATTACATGATCAAAATGTGGGTGTTTGGCAACCGACATGGGGGGGTCACATGATCAATATTTGCGATCTTCCCAGGGGCTTTTCAACAAGCAGAGCCAATGGGGGAAGCTGGATTTACTTAATGATTGTGTGATTCACTGAATGACTATAATGATTTGCTTAATAACTGTAGCAAAAAGAATTGTAACATTGGAGGCAACTCACTTAATGACTGCATCACTTAGCGGAAGAAATTCCCATGCCAATTGTGGCTGTAAGTCAAGGATTATCTGTACAGTGGTTCCACTTATTCTTTGATCTGTGTTGATGTGGGAAAATAGGTTGGCCTAGTGGTCACTGACTTGTGAGGTGCCTCAGGGTCAGCACTGTCTCCCTTGCTTTTTAATATCTATGTGAACCTGTTGGGAGAAGTCATTCAATGGTTTAGGGTCCATGTGCTGGATCAATATAACCCTGACCAGAGCATATAGATCTCTATGTTAGAATGTTTGGCATTTATAGGGTTAAACGCTGTCTCCTTAAGAGATGGCTTATGGGTAATGTAGTTTTAGCTGTTCAGTGAATCCTATGTTAATAAGTCAGTGGGAGGGGCTACTAAGTTCATCACAGGATATCCTGGTTCAGCTACTGGTCCCTTCACTCGTGTGTAGTGGGTCCACCCTTTTTCCACCGTCCGGACTGCGGTTTCAGAGGTCAGCAACACTTGGAACGGTCCGTCCCACTTAGGTTGTAATTTTTCCTCCTTCCAACTCCGGATCAGAACCCAATTCCCCACACAGATCTTATGGACAGGAAACTCCAGAGGCGGCGTCTGCGCCAGCAATCCTTGCCTCCTGCAATGATCAAGATACTGGGACAGTTTATGCACATAATTTCTCATCACTTTATCTCTAGTAGATAATGAATCCATGCAGATTTCTCCAGATGGGAATCCCACCCCATATAACAATTCTGTCAGAATCCAATTATATTTCATCTCTAGTTATCAACTATAGAAAACCCCATTTCTGCCTTCTCTGGATTCTGTCATACGATGAAGGGAAGAGGGTGAACAAAGGGGCTTTATGGCCCTTACTTCCTTCAGTACACTTCAAAGGGACTGGATGTGGATATCACCAAAAGGACTAACCATAACAATGGGGCTATTACCTTTCATGTAATCCTCTCTGAAGTCTCCCTCCCGCCGGCAGTGAGGAAAAGGGGGTGGGAATGTAATGCCTGAGACTGTCGCTGGAAGAAGGGGGTGATTGGGTGGGGCTACTGGGGAACCCATTAAAACCTTGAATGGGAGAGCTTGGACCCCAAGTCCTGTCTAGAACGCCTGCAACCATTTTCTCTTAATAAAGGATGCCTGTTGGAAGAACTATTCCAAGAGTTCTGTCTTCTTAAGATGCAAACTGGGGTGGGTCCTTACAAATTCATACGGTGATAGTCCTATGTCAGTGGTGGCGAACCTATGGCACGGGTGCCAGAGGCGGCACTCAGAGCCCTCTCTGTGGGCACATGCACCATGACCTGGAGATGGCAACTGTCCCTCTTCAACCAGCTGCCTGCTAACTTGCCGAGGTCCCACGTGGCACAGCTGGTCTCCCTCCCCCCCATCCCATCCCTCCTGGCCTCACATGCTGTCCTTTTCCTGGGCACGACCCACTGCATCGCCTCCTCAACTGTTGGCCAGCCATCCAGCTCAGAGACAGCTTCTTTGAACTGCTGGCAATGGGCTGTGGAGCCCCAGAGTGCACCAGTTGAGGGGCCAGCAGGCTGTGGATACTGCCAGACACTTCGACCCCCATGTGCTTGCTGGCCTCTGTGTGCGGGGGCCAATGGTGTCAGGCAGCCACCGCCCCGGCCCTTGTCTTGCCCCATGGCAATGGCACCCCTGCCCTGCCTTGCCTCACCCCACAGGACGAGCCTCCTGCCTACCGCCCCACCTGCCAGAGGCCCCCTGGATATCCCCCAACCCTGCCCACCCCCCACAGGCATCCCTCCCCATGAGCAACGTTGAGGTGACCACGCCCACCTTGGCCACACCCACCCAATCTGCCATGACCACCACAGCTATACCCACCCAGTGGACCACGCCCACCCGGCACCCGGCGATCAATAAGTGGGCTTTGGGCTGCAGTTTGGACACTCAGTCTCTCAAAGGTTCGCCATCACTGTCCTATGTCTTTCCTTGGCTGAGTCCTAATTCTTAGAAGAGCCAAAGGTAAGCATTTGATCCAGGGCATCTTTGTTTCCAAGATTAGTTTACTGATTCCTTCTTTTAATTTTCCATTAGCCCTTTCCATTTTCTTGCCCAGTTTGAATTTCCTCCAATTCCTTTACATAAAATCCTTCTCCCTTCACTCCAGACACTCTAACTTGATTCTGACTAATCTTCATGGTAGGTATTAAAGTTGACACTGAAGTGCGCGTTGCCCCAGTATCAATCAAGAACACTACCTCTTCCTTCTCGGGTCCCACTTCTAAATTTACCAAGGGCTCGTTGTGGGACCTAAAAATAAACTGCCCCTGACACCCCTAGTAAAAACTATCCTCTTCTTCCCACACTGAGTAAACTTGCTGCTCTCTCTCACGTTTAGGGCAATCTTTTTTAAAGTGGCCCTTCATTCCACATCCAAAGCACGTTCTCTCCCTATTCTGGTATCCACCCCAAAATCCTCCAAATCCCCTTCCTCTACTCCCATTAACATACTGGTTCCTTTCATGTCTCCTATATCTTGTCTCAAAGGGACTCTTCTTATCCCCAAACTCTCTTCTAGGAGGTTTTTCCTGCTTCATCACTTGCTGTACTGTTCCTACCATCATCTTACTTTTCTGCCTTACTTTCTCTGTATCTCTCTGAACAAACACTTTCTGAGCCTCTTTCAACAAATCATTTATTGGTTTGGCTGTCCAATCATCCAATCTCTGCAGCCTCTTATTTATATCAGGCTAGGATTTAGTAACAAATTGAACTCTGACCAGTGGTATATTGGCAGCATCATCTGGATCCATCCCTGTATATTTATGCATACCATCTTTTAGTCTTTGCAAAAAGGCAGCTGGGGATTTGTCCCTCTCTTGTTCTATCTGCAATGCCTTGGTCATATTTTGAGCCTTGGGTATAGCTTCTTTCATTCCTCTAATTGTACGATTTCTCATGTCTTCCATATTTTGTCTTCCAGCCAAATCATTGTTATCCCAATTTGGTCTGGCCAGAAGAAGTTTTACATCTGCCGCTACCCCCCCCATTCGGGTGTTCCCTAGTCCAAATTGCTGCTGCTGCAGTTCTAATTAATTGTCTTTCTTCAGCTGAAAATAAAGCATTTAAAATAGCCGTCAGTTCGTCCCAGGTATAAATGTTTGGTCCCAGTAAATTATCCAACTGTTCAGCAGCCCCCAGCGGGTCCTCAATTAGATTTTTCAATTCTTTTTTAAATGCCCTTACTTCAGATGCCTTTAACGGCTCTTGGACAATGCTTATTCTTGGGACATTGTTTCCATCTACCCCATTCAGCACCTCCCTTAAGGGGAAGGCTGATATATCTGGATGCTTATGAAAGGGAAAATTTTCAATGTCCTTTTTACACTGTTCTATTTCTCTTCTCAATTTTTTATATTTTGTATCCTCCTTCTCTGGCTGTTGTTGGGGCCAGGTTCCAATTCCTCCCACTGCCCCTTGAGGCATCGCCAGTGGGGGTTGGGCTGGAGCCTGATTTGGATTATAGGATGGTGGACGATAGTCCCTATATCTTGGTTTTGTTTCTTCCTCTTCCTCTAATTCTTTTTCCTCCTCTTTTTCCTCCTCTTTTTGTACCATTACAGGGACAGTTGATAATGTATCTTCCCCAGAGATCCATTTATCTGGATTCCAAATTAACGCATAATCCAACTCATTATCTAATGATTTGCACACTTTTCTCTGCACATAATCATATAAATTTTGGCACGTGAAATAATCATTAGTTCCCATTCGTGGCCACTCTACTTTCTCATCCTCCCACCAAACAAAACAACACAAATTCACCATATCTTCTTTAGTCAAATTTAATCTATCAATTGTCCTATTATAAGGCGACTTACCCCAATTACTTAGTAGGAGTCCTAAAGGACTGCCTGTATCTATGCTCGACCTAGGATTCTTTCTAATTTTCTTCACACATTTCCTTTCGGGAACACTCCGAGAATTGCCCATACTGGTTTACCGTACTGTTATCTCATCCTTACCAACCTAATGAGACCACCTTTCACTTCACCAAGCTCCTGCTTCCCCCTTTTTCTCCACCAATCCTCTCTTGAGGGTATGACAAAAACTGAAGGGTCAGCTCCCAGACCGTCTTGCTACCCCCTGTGGTACTTGGGACGTCTAATGCACTCCTCTCACAGATCTCAGATTCAAACAGTCCTACCCAGTCCTCCCCCAACTGCCTAGGTGGTTTTTTTGTATCTGGCCACCCCAGATATTACTCACCTAGGTCCGTGCACGGAGTTACCCAGTTTTTCCTGAGGCCGGCAATCTCTATTCCTGGTTCCCTCACCCTTCGTTTCTATTTGCAACTTCTATTTAGGTTCATATGGCTCTAGGGTTTGCTCAGCACTCACCACTCCTGGAGTTCGAAGCTGGACTATCGAACTCAACAGGGCATGCCTTCCACATTGTCCTCCAAGTTAGGGAGTCCCAAACGAAATCCCATTGAGTCCTGGGTTTCGGCACCAAAAATTGTTAGACACAAAATAGTCACAAATTGAAATTCACTCAGTTCAAGTTGCAAATAGAAAAGGAGTTTATTAACCTTAACAATAAAGTCTAAAAGGTAACGGTTTGCAAAGCATGGTGGATTCAGGAAGGCAGACAATGCAATGTAGCCTAACACTGAACCACACCCCAAATTCCAAAATCACATATTATTATACATCCTATCGCGACGCCCCATTCCTTCCCCCATGGCCCCATTGGCTTAGGCTTTGGAGGTTACAATCTATCAGAAGCGCCTAAACAGAATACATTATCTCCACCTGTTTGCTTACATTATACTAATAAGATCCCTCCCCTACTATCCTGTTTACTCAGACCAAATATGTACATGCTTAGCAATCTTGGAAATAAGATGTGTCCACACGGCTATTAATCTTCTGCCTTTCAGACCAAGTAGTGGTACCAGGCACCAAAAGGTACAGAAAAACAATTCCTAGATGATGACTCATACCAGACCCCTTAGTAACTCCAGTTTCCCTCTCCCCTCATTTGGGACTTGTAATTTTCCAATATACATAAAGCATCTACTCAGGCAATTGATTATAAAATAATGATTATAAAATAACTAATCAATGATTACATGATAATACGAAAATATATTTTATTTTTATTTTTAAATGTCCTCACTACTTCCAGTTTTTTCCACATAACTTTCTTTAATATAATATCACAACATCACAACATTTGAGAACTGAATTAATCTGGGAAAGTTAATATTGATGCCAGAGCAAACTGTAAGACAACTTCTCAATACTCTTAATACTCACCCTTCCTGTTGACAGTCTGCAATCCAATCTTTCATAACAGAATAGAAGGTAGAAAAATCAACAGTAAGTCCTTGTTCTTCAGGGTCCAATCTCTTGTAGAGAGACTGAAGCCTCCAATCTTCACAGCTTTGCCCTGTCATTTCTTGTAAGTATTCAGTTATGTGTATGGGGTGTTCAGTGAGGGGTAGTACCTCTGGCGTAGGGCATGTCATGCCTTTTTAGGGCAGCTCGTACACCTTTGGTCCCCACCTGACATTCAACTCTCACCTGTGGCTCCTAGTAGCTGTAACATGCACAGCAGCCACACTCCGGGCAACAGCTTCAACAGGCTGGCCAAACCAGGTTGACAGTAGCCATTGTGTCTTCGACACTCAGTGAGCAAGGGATTTGTCTATCCCAAGCATGTGAAGACAGACTCTGGCCGAGTGAGCGGATGAGATCCATTAAAATAGAACCAACGGTCATGAAGGCAGTTTCTGCAAGCGACGTGGTATGCTGAGAGCACGGCAAGACACGAAAGATGCCCTGGTCAACCACTGCACCCAGCCCATCTCCAATTGTCTCGACTTTTGTCCTGCCATTGGAATAAGATGGAATCTGGGAAGAGAGAGTGAGGCTAACTATGCACACCTCTCCCTCACTTAAATCCAATCCACGCGCAAGTCTTGACATCTTGACTTTCCCTAACTCCAATAAATCTCAAAGTCCTGTGGCGATAGGCGAGCGAAGAAGCAGCAGGTGTGGAATCACTGGGAGCTGTGGACGCGGACCTGCACACAGGCGGCTCAGGTCTAATGGCCGCTTCTTGCTGATGAAGCCACAGCTGGATTCGGCATCTATCTGAGCGACTGAACAGCCCTCTTTAGGATCACACTGCTCCCCTCCGTAGTATGAGGAAGGGGCTAGAAAATGTGCCCTAAACATTGTTGCTTCTCTCAAACCCTGTCCAGCCTACCGCAGTTGGAGGGGATCCCATCTCATGCAGTCGAAATACAAAATTTAAGATGAAACACAAGGTGTTACCACTTACTATTGGTACATGGAATGTACGTACGCTTCAAGACAATCCATTAGCAGATTGCCCAGAAAGAAGAACAGCTCTGGTAGCCAGAGAGCTTGCAAGATTTAACATTGACATTGCAGCCCTGTGTGAAACTCGTCTAGCCAATGAAGGTCAGCTCACAGAAACAGGAGGCGGCTACACATTCTTTTGGTGTGGACGTAGCAGTGACCAACGTCGTGAGTCTGGAGTTGGCTTAGCAGTTAAGAACCATCTTGTTCGCCAACTTGCCAGTCTTCCTAAGGGTGTGAATGATCGACTCATGACACTGCATCTCCCATTACTAAGTGGAAAACAAGCCAAACTGATCAGTGCCTACGCACCCACAATGACAAATCCAGATGAAGTAAAGGACAAGTTTTATGAAGATCCCGATGCCCTACTTTCATCTGTGAAGCGCACCGATAGGCTGATTTTACTTGGTGATTTCAACGCGAGAGTGGGGTCCGATCACTCTACCTGGGATGGCGTTATTGGTAAAAATGGAATTGGCACGTGTAATAGCAATGGCCTGTTGCTATTTTTTTTTTTTGTAAAAAAATTTTTATTTTCAATTTTACATTACATTCATAAAAAATACTTCAGATAAAGAGTAAAATAAATTTATACACACAACTTTCGGTATTGCTCACCCATTTCCCCCCAAACCGCATCCACCCTCTAACCTCTTCTCTCACTTCCCTCTTTCCCTCTTCTTCCTCACTCTCCCCCTCTCCTCCTCCTCCTCAACCTTCCTACTTACTTCTCCCCTTCCTCCTATCTTCTCACTCCGGATGCAGTCCAGGGGAAATGCCCGAGCAATTCCTCTCTCCAAATTAAAACATCAATATTATATACAATAAAACTATTTCTACTTATCTGAGCTATTTAACCTCCAACCCATCCTCCCCCCACCCCCCTCCCCCCCTCCCCCCTCCCCGCTGACTTCCCAGAGCCAAGTACAGGGTTATACAAACATATTAAACATAATCTATTTAAGTTTACTAATTATACAATAACCAAAATCATACTAACCCTGAACTCTATATAATAATAGTAGTAAAGTTGGAAGGGACCTTGGAGGTCATCTAGTCCAACCCCCTGCTCGGGCAGGAAACCCTACACCATTTCGGACAAGTGGCTGTCCAGTCTCTTCTTAAAAACTTCCAGTGTTGGAGCATTTACTGCTTCTGGAGGCAAGCTGTTCCACTGATTAATTGTTCTCACTGTCAGGAAGTTTCTCCTTAGTTCTAGGTTGCTTCTCTCCTTGATTAGTTTCCACCCGTTGCTTCTTGTCCTGCCTTCAGGTGCTTTGGAAAATAGCTTAATTCCCTCTTCTTTATGGCAGCCCCTGAGATATTGGAATACTGCTATCATGTCCCCCCTTGTCCTTCTCATCGTTAAACTAGACATACCCAATTCTAGCAACCGTTCCTTCTATGTTTTAGCCTCCAGTCCCCTAATCATCTTTGTTGCTCTTCTCTGTACTCTTTCTAGAGTCTCAACATCTTTTTTACATCATGGTGACCAAAACTGGATGCAGTATTCCAAGTGTGGCCTTACCAAGGCATTGAAGAGTGGTATTAATACTTCACGTGATCTTGATTCTATCCCTCTGTTAATGCAGCCTAGCACTGTGTTGGCCTTTTTGGCAGCTGCAGCACACTGCTGGCTCATATTTAGGTGATTGTCTACTAGGACTCCGAGGTCCCTCTCACAGTTACTACTATTGAGCATGGTGCCACCTATGCTGTACTTGTGCATTTGGTTTTTCTTGCCTAAATGTAGAACCTTGCTTTTTTCACCATTGAATTTCATTTTGTTAGTTAGTGCCCAGTGTTCAAGTCTGTCCAGATCCTTCTGTATCTTTAGCCTGTCTTCTGGAGTGTTGGCTATTCCTGCCAGCTTGGTGTCGTCTGCAAATTTGATGAGTTCCCCATCTATCCCTTCATCCAAATCGTTGATGAAGATGTTGAAGAGTACTGGGCCCAGAACAGAGCCCTGGGGCACCCCACTACACACTTCCCTCCATATAGATGCAGTTCCATTGAGGACCACTCGCTGAGTACGGCCGGTCAGCCAGCTATGGATCCATCTGGTGGTGGTTCTGTCTACCCCACATTTTTCTATCTTGTCAAGTGGTAGGTTGTGATCTACTTTATCAAATGCCTTACTGAAGTCCAAGTAAATTATGTCCACAGCATTCCTCTGATCCACTAATTTTGTCACTTGGTCAAAGAATGCAATAAGATTTGTCTGGCATGATCTATTTTTGACAAACCCATGTTGGCTTTTAGTAATGACTTTGTTTGCCTCTAGGTGTTCGTTGATTCGTTGTTTGATTATCTTTTCCAGGATCTTCCCAGGTATTGAGGTCAGGCTGATAGGTCTGTAATTTCCTGGATCCATTTTTTTTCCTTTTTTGAGGATGGGAACTACATCAGCTCTTTTCCAGTCCTCTGGTAGTTCCCCTGTGTTCCAGGATCTCTGAAAAATATAGTTCAGTGTCTCCGATATCACATCTGCCAGTTCCTTGAGAACTGTGGGGTGTAATCCATCTGGTCCTGGCGATTTGAACTCATCTAGGCTGGACAGGTGCTCACTTACCATTTTCTTGCCTATCTTAATTTGTGTTTCTGTTTTGTTTTTTATGGCACTATTTTTGATAGGTTGGTCTGCTTTTTCCCTTTGTGTAAAGACAGATGCAAAAAATGAGTTAAATAGTTCTGCTTTCTCCCTGTTGCTTGTCACCTTCTTGCCACTTCCACCCACTAATGGACCAATCATTTCCATCACTTTTTTCTTGTTTTTTACATGTTGAAAGAAGCTTTTTTTGTTATTTTTGACTTTGGTCGCAAGCCTTAGTTCATTTTGAGCCTTGGCTTTCTTCACTTCATCTTTGCAGGCTCGGGCTATTTGCTGATATTCTGACTTAGTTATGTTCCCCTCTTTCCACTTTCTATACTTGTCCTTTTTATCTTTCAATTTGTCAGAGAGTTCTTTATGCAGCCATGCTGGTTTCTTTTGGGAGCTGTTGTTTTTCCTCTTTGTTGGTATTGTGCTAGACTGTGCTTTTATTATCTCATTTTTCAAAATTTCCCAAGCTTCTTGAGTTGTTTTCCCCTTGAGGATTCTCATCCATGGAATCCTTCCCAAGCCCTCTCTAAGTTTATTGAAATTAGCTCTCTTGAAGTCCAAGACTCTAGTTTGACTGTGTTCTATTGCTTGTGCTTCTATAATGTTGAATTCTAATATTGCATGATCACTTCCTCCCAAGGTTCCTGTGGCTTCAACACCTTCTATCATTTCATCTCTGTTAGTGAGAATTAGATCCAAAATGGCTAATCCCCTAGTTCCCTTCTCTACTTTTTGGGAGACAAAGTTGTCTGCTAGGTTTGCCAGGAACCTGTTTGATCTTCCACTTGGTGCGGAGTTTGTCTCCCAGTTGATGTCAGGGTAGTTAAAGTCCCCCATTACTATTGTGATGTGCTTCCTACATACCTTAGTTAGCTGACTAGCAAAAAGTTCATCTATTTCCTCTGTTTGGTTGGGTGGTCTGTAGTATACACCTATGGCAATGTCATTTCCCCCCCCCCCTTTTATATTGACCCAAATGCATTCAAGACAGTTTTTATCATTGTTGTGCTCTATTTCTGTGGAGATGTAGTTATTTCTTATATAGAGAGCAACTCCACCTCCTCTTTTATTTGGTCTGTTTCTTTTAAATAA
This sequence comes from Crotalus adamanteus, assembly GCA_039797435.1. Taxonomy (NCBI): domain Eukaryota; kingdom Metazoa; phylum Chordata; class Lepidosauria; order Squamata; family Viperidae; genus Crotalus; species Crotalus adamanteus. Next base: position 8,458,679 of record CM077935.1, read on the forward strand.
TTTAAATCCCTCTAGCTGTGTGTTCCATGTGTGGGTTTCATCCCACCATGTTTCCGTAATGGCAACAATATCGTATCTGCCCTCGTTAACCTGAATTTCTAGTTCACCCTGTTTGCTGTTCATACTCTGTGCATTGGTGTATAAACATTTGAGTCCTTTGTGGGTGGCCCTGTGTTTCCTTTCTACATAACCTGTGTGGTGCCTGAGTTCCCCTATTGTCTTACCACCTATTTGGTTAGTGCACTTTATGTAGCACTCGCTATTAGAGGCTTCATTTTGCTTGATAGCAAGGTTGATATTCTTGTCCACACACACATCTATGCTACATGCACTGATAGCCCTATAGTTTTTAAATTGCCGGAGACAGGGTTGTTCCGTATCAATTAACTCCCTGTCCCCGCTGATTAACTCCCTGTCCCCGTTAACTCTCTTCAAACTTTAACATCATAATTTTATAAACAAATCCATTACTCATAAAATAAACGAAACTTTGTAGTTCCATATTTCTTCTGAACATATTCTATCCATCTTCTCCATACAATAACATATCTCTCTTGCGAATGGTCCTTTAAATAAGCAGAAATTTTAGCCATTTCTGCTAAGTTAGAAACCTTAAATACCCATTATTCTAAAGAAGGCAGAGAGTCTTTCTTCCAATATTGACCCACCAATAATCTTGCTGCTGTTATTAAATTCAACATTAAAATAGTTTCTTTAGCATCAAAATCCACAAAAATACCCAAAAGAAATAACTGGGGAGTAAACTTAATCTTCCTTTTAAAAACCTTTTGAATGTTCCACCAAATCATAATCCAAAAGGCTTTAATATTTTTACAAGTCCACCAAACATGAAAATAGGTTGCATCCAAGCAACCGCATCTCCAACATTTAGGTTGCAGGTTCGGGTACATACAAGACAACTTTTTAGGATCCAGATGCCATCTATAAAACATTTTATAAAAATTTTCCCTCAAATTTTGAGCCTGCGTAAATTTAACATTTCTAATCCAAATTACCTCCCATAAATCCAATGAAATCGGTTCCTGAATATTCTGGGCCCATTTAATCATACAATCTTTTACTAACTCTGTTTCCGAATCCAATTTTATTAACTCATTGTAAATTCTTTTAATATGAGCATATTTCTGATCTTTAATCTGAATTACCAAATTTTCATCTGCTAAAGTAATTCCCACTTTCTTATCTAAGGTCCACCACTCCACTATTTGCAAATATTGAAACCATGATTGTAAAATATTTTCTTGCCTTAACACATCTGAAGACTTTAGTTGCCAATCAGTACCCGACCAAATAAGTAATTCTTTGTACGAAATATTATCAAAATTCACCCCCTTAGAAACCCCCTGAATTGCTTGTCCAGGAATCCCCCAAATAGGTATTTTATAATTTAACTTATAATAATACGCAATGGCCTGTTGCTATTGAAGACATGTGCTGCTCATGAACTGGTCATTACTAATACCATCTTTCGCCTACCTACTTGTAAAAAGACGTCCTGGATGCATCCACGCTCCAGGCACTGGCATCTCATTGATTATGTCATTGTGCGGAGGAAAGACATGCAAGATGTAAGAGTAACTAAAGCTATGCCAAGTGCTGACTGCTGGACTGACCATAGACTCATCATTTCCAAGTTAAATATTCACATCAAGCCAAAGAATCGTCCACAGAGTTGTGATGAAAAAGATCAACGTCAGTACACTGGAAAACCCCGATGTAGTAGCTTCATTAGTAAAAGATCTTGACAATCAATTCCTGGAGCTGCAAATACAGTAAAATGCTGAGAAGGACTGGGTATGTTTCCGGGACATCTTGCACTCTTCTGCACTTAAGGTTCTTGGACCCTCATATAGGAAGCAGCAGGACTGGTTTGATGAAAACGATGAAGAGATTAAGGCCTTGCTTGCCGAAAAACACCATCTGTACTGCGCTCATCAGAACGATCTGTCGTCAACTGCAAAGAAAAATGCTTTTATAAACACTCGCAGGATTGTACAGAGCAAGCTCCGCAAGATGCAAGACTCCTGGCTGAGTGCCAAAGCAGATGAAATCCAGAAGTTTGCTGATAGAAACGATGCCAAACGATTCTATGAAGCCCTTAGATCCCTGTATGGACCTCAGCCCTTAGGAAACTCTCCTTTACTGGATTCGAGTGGTGCAACTCTTATCACTGAGAAGACCCTGATTTTACAGCATTGGGCCGAACATTTCCACTCTGTGCTGAACCGCGCATCCACCATCAATAATGAGGCGATTGACAGGATACCCCAGGTAGATATCAACTATAGCCTGGATGCCCTACCATCAGAGTCTGAAACCTCACAGGCCATCAATCAATGTTCCAGTGGTAAGGCGCCAGGATCTGACGCAATCCCAGCGGACGTCTATAAGGCTGGTGGTGCTGTGCTTGTTGAAAAACTTACCCAGTTGTTTCGATCTTTCTGGAAACAAGGTTCCATTCCTCAGGAACTGAAAGACGCGTCCATCGTGCACCTCTACAAGAGGAAGGGAAATCGACAAGTCTGCGATAAGTATAGAGGAATATCACTTCTCTCCGTTGCAGGCAAGATCTTTGCACGAGTGTTGCTAAATCGCCTGAGTGACCATCTGGAACAGGGTATACTACCTGAGACACAGTGTGGTTTCTGCAAAGAGCGTGGCACAGTGGACATGATCTTTGTAGCTCGACAGCTCCAGGAGAAATGTCAGGAGCAGAATCGTGAACTATACACCACCTTCGTGGATCTCACCAAGGCTTTTGACACAGTTAGTCATGAAGGATTATGGCGCATTATGTTGAAGTTTGGGTGCCCTGACAGGTTTATTCTGATGGTACGACAGTTCCATGATGGCATGGCGGCTCGTGTTCTGAGTAACGGTGGAGCCTCAGAGGCCTTCCCTGTTACTAATGGCATTAAGCAAGGCTGTGTGCTGGCACCAACCCTGTTCAGCATGATGTTCTCAGCCATGCTGTCAGACGCCTTTCAGAACAGCTCAGTGGGAGTTAATCTGAGGTACAGAACCGATGGGAAACTGTTCAACCTGCGAAGACTTCAGGCTGTCACCAAGGTAAAGGAGACTGTGCTACGAGATCTCCTCTTTGCTGATGACAGTGCCCTTAATGCAGGATCGGAGCAGGAAATGCAAGCCAGCATGGACAAATTTGCAGCCGCTTGTGACAACTTTGGCCTCTTCATCAACATGAAGAAAACTGAAGTGATGTACTAGCCAGTTCCAAAAGCCCAATATCAAGAGCCTACCATCACAGTAAAGGGACAAAAGCTGCAAGCAGTGGACAAATGTACGTATCTTGGTAGTACCCTCTCCCGTGCAGTGACAATTGACATCGAGGTCAAGTGTAGAATTGCCAAGGCAAGTTCTGCATTTGGCAGATTGCGGACTAACGTGTGGGACCGCCGTGGAATAAGTCTTGCTACCAAGCTTAAAGTTTACCAGGCAGCAGTGCTAACTACCCTGTTGTATGCTAGTGAGACCTGGACAGTGTACAGGAGGCACGTTAGGCAACTGAACTACTTCCAAATGACTTGCCTTCATAGAATTCTGAGGATCCAGTGGCAGGATAAGATACCAGACACAGATGTCCTCTCCAGAGCAGGCCTATCATCAGTTTACACTCTGTTGATGAAAGCCCAGATGCGTTAGGCAGGCCATGTTGTAAGGATGTCAGATCATCACATCCCTAAACAGCTCTTCTATGGTGAGCTGTCTCAAGGAAAGTGATTGCATGGGGGACAAAAGAAGCGATACAAAGACACATTGAAAGCCTCTCTTAAGTCCCTGGATATTAACACCATCTCTTGGGAACTTCTGGCGCATGATCGACCGACATGGCGCACCTTGGTGTACCAGGGTTGCCAGACATATGAACACAGAAGGACAATCTTGGCACAAGAGAAGCGAGCACTCCACAAAGCCAGAGCTGTAAATGCAGAAGTAACAGTGTCTACATTTCTTTGTTCAGTATGTGGCAGAACATTCCGTGCTAACATCGGTCTTATCAGCCACCTACGGACACATTGTTGATGGCCCATAACCCACAAGATGTCAAGGTCTTCATTGAAATCGATGGACGAACAACAATGATGTGGAAAACAGAAACTTGTCCTATGATCAGAATAAAGTGGATTATGAATGTGGATAGACAATCCAAAATTATATGTACAATTATTTTAATGAAACACAGGCTAAACTGATATAAATATAAACAAATCAGTACTAGAAAACTAATATATAAGGCCAAAGGTATTAAACTGATCTCCCTTGTTAGTTTTTCCATGTAAAGACAGATAAAAAAGGAGGAGGAAGAGGATGAGGAGAAGAGGAACAGCTATGTGTATGTTCATGTATATTATCGAGAGAGAGAGAGAGAGATTGTCATTGGTAAACATAACTAGTATGTAACTTTTTTTTTCAGTTCCTTTGAGACAGTGTTGACTCCTGGCAACTGCCTGGAGAAGTCCCTGCAGTTTTCTTGGCAAGATGATTTCAAAAGTGGTTTGCCATTGCCTCCTTCCTGGGGCTGAGAGAGAATGACTGGCCCAAGGTCTCTAATTGGCTTTGTGCCAAAGGCAAGACTAGAACTCACAGTCTCATATTTCTAGCCTGGTGCTTTAACCACTACAACAAACTATGTGAACTAGCTGCTCTGTAAATGAATAAAGTCTTAGAAAACTCACAGAAGGAAATTTGTCTGAAATCTTTAATGTAGGATAATTTTTGTTTCCTTTTTTTAAATGAGTTTCTTATGAACACAGAAAATCACTTGCAGCAAAACATTCTATACTGAAGCCTCAATATAGAAGTAGGGAAAGGTCTAAAATACCCTGAACATTTTCACTAAATCTTAAAACATTTTCAGCTTAATATATCATTTCCCTGTGTTAATTATATGTTATTATTTTTTCTACATTAACTTTATACATCCCATTTAATAAAAACTTTCTTTAAAAAAGATAAAAACATGTTCATTTTTCTCCTATGCTAATTTCCCCAGCATTTTGTACAGCCATTTAGCTACTGTTGTATCAAAATGATAATTATGAGGCAGGTTATATGAGTCCTTTTCACTTGCCCCTAATGATGGCATAAACATGCAATTTACTTTTTCTACTATATTTTCATGAAGCTGGCATCCCTAGCTGATTCACCAGTACTTCCAGCAATGTTTCCTTCCTTATCTCAAAAACATTTTCCCCATGGATTTGATCTGATATGCTTGAAGTACTTTCATTGCTGATGTGGTCAAGAGCTGCAATCTGCCCAGAGTTTATGGGTTATCTTAGGCTACTGTAGGCATAGCGCCTTCCCTCCTAAGTACTGCTTTCCATAACTATTTTATAAAAGGCTGAGTGAAACTGGATACCTAACTTCCACAGAGTAATCTGCCCATTTGTCGGATCTTACATATTGATCAGATTTAGCTCTCTTTTGAAAAAGTAGGAGCACTGTGCTGCCCAGATTGATTTAAACTGGGAAAGAGCCAGGTTCTGCCATATGTTGTTTGCTAGTTCTATCAACACTGAATACATTACAGATCTTTTGTTATCCAAAATGTAGTTTCATACAACATAAACCATAGGGCTGGAAGGGACCTTAGAGGTCTTCTAGTCCAACTTCCTGCTCAAGGCAGGAGGCATTATACTTCCTTGGTCAAATGGTTTTCCTGTCTATTTTTGAAAACCTCACTGATGGAGCATCCACAAATCCAGGAGGCAATCTATTCCATTGATTAATAGTTCTCACTATTAGAAAATTTCTCCTTACTTCTAGGTTGGATCTCTCTTTAACAAACTTCCACCCATTACTTCTTCTCCTGCACTCTGGTGCTTTGGAGAATAAGTCAATCTGCTCTTCTCTGTGATGGCCTCTCAAGTACTGGAAGACAGTTATCATGTCCCCCATAATCCTTCTCTTCAATAGCCCAGACATACCGGGCTCCCTCAACTGTTCATTACACAATTTAGCTTCCAGACCCCTTATTATCTTTGTTGCTCTTCTCTGCACATTTTCTAGTGTCTCAGCATCTTTTTTGTATCATGGGGACCAGAACTGTATGCAGTATTTCAAGTGTGGCCTCACTAGTGTGGTATAAAGCAGTGTTATCACTTCTCATGATTTTGATGCTATCCTTTTGTTGATGCAGCCCAGGACTACATTGGCTTTTTGGCTGCTGAAGTTTTACGTAGTGGCCATATTTTTTTCCAATTTAACTACTTTTAACTTGGAACTGCTTGCTTGGAATTGCTTGCTTGGAATTTTACAAACTGTGAGTTGAAAAGAAGGGGAGGAGGAGAAAAGTAGCAAAGACCCTACTGATTGGATACTTCATTGCATTTAACTCCCCAGAGTTTGCTGGGAACTGCTTGCTTGGAATCATATAACTAAAAATCATAAACAGCAGTGGTACATTCAGGGCAAGTGCATCTGAGATTCCTTGTATGTAAGAATGTCTGGCTTAGTACAGTGCAACACTTGCTTTGCAGCTGTTTTTCGCAGTACCCTCTTCAAACTTGGAAACTGTCCTATCTGTAAACAAATCACTAGTCTACAAGGACAGATTATCTATCTAGGGTCTGTAATCTGTGCTCTTCAGGCAGAAATTAGGTGTCCAGTTCAGTCCTTCTACTCTATTGAGCCTCCGCACTATCAGCCCCCTCTACCACAAAGATTCTGCAGGAGAAGGGCAGTATGGACAACCGTGGGATCTGGCAGGGTGAGAGCTGTGAACCATAAACACAAAGCTTTCGCTGTGTCCCTGCACAACAGATACAACGCCCTTGCTGACCTTAATAGGGAAATTAAGGAGACAGGTAAAGGTATTTCTGATGATAACTCAAATAAGTAGGGGATCGTGGACCGAGATGAAGAACTTGTTTCCGACAGGGAGAAGTGCAAATCAGGTATTACACATCAGTCATGCAAGAACAGAAAGCATCCCAAAAGAGAAGCCACCTTCAATTATAAGGGATGTAAATTTAGGAAAGGACACAGAGGTTTCAAAAGAGGTCAGATATCTCCCAGGTGCTACTGCCAGTAGGGACAAGAAACGTACAGTATTTCTAAAATAATTAAGAATACCAGCAAGGACTTTGATGTGGAGGCTATTGTACATCTTGGCACTAACTGTCCCAAAAAGATGTACTCTCTGTGCAGAATGATTTCAAGAGCTTGGGGCAGGAACTTAGCAAAATAGGCTGTAGGCTAACTTTTTCAGGGGTTTTACCAGTGTATAAAGAGCAAAATGGAAAAGGCCAGCATATAGCACAATTCAATATGTGGCTAAAGGAGTGGTGTAAAGGGGAAGGCTTTGGATATATTAGTCACGATGTCAGTAGCTGGTCCAATGAAAAAATGTACAAAAGAGCTGGTTTGCATCCATCAAAGAAAGGGACTGAGTTACTCAGCTATAAATTCACAGATTTGGTGTGTGGACAAGAATACCAACCTTGCTGTCAAGCAAAATCAAGCTTTTAATAACACATGCCACACAAAGTGCACTAACCAAATAGGTGGTAAGACAATAGGGGAACTCTGAGCTTCCGGTACGGGGCGACGGCGATGGCGGCTAATTCTTAGCCGTCCAGCTGGGAAGGTGTCAGAATCGCGGAGCCCAGCGCGTATCAGCTGGCCCGCGGTTCGCAATTCCCTTCCCGGGCAAAGGGAAGGGATAGAGAACGCAGGAGTAGAGGTAGAACCCCTGAACCCCCTCTGGATTTATTCCTAGAGGGGGTGAAAGGAGTGTTCCCTCGGAGCTCCTGCTGATCTCCGCCTCCCAGCTGTTTTTGCTTCCTTTGAAGCAAAAGAAACCGCCGCCTCTATCTCCGTGAATATAGCGTCTTGGTGAGTAACTTTTAAAACGGACAGAGCGGATTAAAGGATTTTTTTTTATAGTTTAGGGTTTTATTTCTTTTTTTTTTAGTTAGTTTTGGTTAGTTTTGGTTATTTCTCCTTTGTTCTTTTTTTTTGTACGGAGAGAGGAATTAAGATGGCGTTTTGAAAGTGTCGGAGTTTTTTTTTCCTTCTTTAGTTTTTCTTTACCTTTAAAGGACTGGATTTTAATAATTTTGCTTTTGATATTTTTGCTCTTGGTACTGGATTTTTCCTTTGACTTTTTTCTTTTTTTCTTTTTTGGATTTCTTAAGGACTATGTTGGTGCTGTTTTTTTGAAAAAAAATCTTTTCCTCCTCCCCCCTTCTTGGGGAGAAGGGAAGTGAGAACGGTGTTATATAAAATGGCTTCAAAGAGACAGCTGCCTTCGACAACACCTAAGGTGGTTTCTTCCCCTATAACTCTTACTGCACAACCACAACAACAACTTAAACATGTATCACCGGCTCAGCCACCACCCTCCCCTCCTTTGCCAGGCCTGTCAGCACAAGAGGTTAAAGGTATAATGGGGGATGTTATGTCTCAAATGAGAGATGAAATGAAGCAATTTGTTATACAGATTAAATCTGATATTAAATCTGACATTAAAGAAGAGATAAGTGGGATAAAGGGCTTATTAGAAGCTAATAATACCATCTTGCGACAAGATATAGTTGCAGCAGTATCAGGCTTGGCTACGGTGGTGGTGAAGCTGGATGCAAGATTGGAGGAAGTGGAAGATAAAGTTGACTCTTTTGATGATAAAATTCAAGATGTGGAAAGGAAGGCGGAGACTTCACAAGAAGATATTCTTATGTTTCAGTACAGACAGATGGAGTATGCCTTGAGGATTAGAGGCCTCAAGGAAGATATGAATCAAGATTTGATGGAGATGGTGCTTACTGACTTAGCTGTTGCTCTGAATATGGATAAAGGAGAATTACGCAGAGAAGTGGAAAAAATTTATAGAGTCAATTCTTGGATTGCGAAGCAGAAGAATTTGCCTAGAGATGTGGTGATTTATTTTACAAAGAAGTCTCTGCGTAATGAAATTGTACAAACTTTTTATAATAAGAGATTCCAGATTGCTACTCAAGATATTATTATTTTAAAGGAAATCCCATCAAAGATTTTAAGAAACAGGAAGGATTTTTCTTTTCTAGCTAATGAGCTTAAAACCAGATTGATGCCATTTAGATGGGAAATCCCAATGGGTATTGTTCTGAGCCATGCGGGGACACGTTACAGATTGAATACGGTTGATAAAGCTAGAGAGTTTTACAACACGGTCCTGGGTGCAGGCTCAGCTCCACCTGTTCAGAAATCTTTGAGTGGCAAAGAGTCGGAGCAGCAACCTGAGGTATTAGGTTTGGTCTCCGCTGGGATGCTGCAAGCTGAATGGCAACGTCAAACGGAGGTTAAAGAGCAGAGAATGACCCACGCAGCTTATAGACGTAAAGAGAAGGAGCAACGTAAGAAAGAGGCCAAAGAAGCTTCTTCTGAAAGTGCATCACTGCCGGTGGGAGGAGCAAGACCCAAGAGTTATGCAACACATGCAGCAATGGCAGATCTCGAAGGTGTCTTCTCCGGGCTCCTGGCCAAGGGAGATGGCAAAGTTTCTGACCTGGAATGTTAACGGATTGAATTCTCCTCAGAAAAGGAAAAAAATTTTCTACTATTTGAAGCAACATAACAATGATGTTATTTGTTTACAGGAAACTCATATTTTACTTAAGGATCAGAAATATTTAGTTAATGCTCGCTTGGGATCCCATTTTGTATCTTCTGCTCCTGGGAAAAAGGGGGGAGTTGTTATCTATGTGAAGCAAAATCTACCAGCTTGTCTGGTAGAATCAGATCCCCAAGGAAGATATGTGATGATTGAACTTGGCTTATATGGTAAGAAAGTACTTATAGTGGGACTTTATGCACCAAATCAGCAACAGGAACAATTTTATAGGTTGTTACATCAAAAAATAACTTTGCTGGACTATAGATCCGTGGTATTAATGGGTGATTGGAACGGTGTCTTAGATATACAAAGGGATAAGAAAGGTTCTTCTCCTTTTTTTAAACAAGCAAAATTACCTAAAGCCTTTTTTGACATGAAAGAGGACTGGGAACTAAGGGATTATTGGCGGGAATGTAATCAAGAGGAGAGAGATTTCACCTTTTTCTCAGATAGACACCAATCCTTCTCAAGAATTGACTTTTTTTTTTATTACAACGGACTTATATAATAGAGTAAAGAATGTAAAGATTTTTCCTAGGTCGCTGACGGATCATAGCCCAGTTTGGATGGAGCTGACTCAAGAAAAAGAGGAGAGAAGATCTTGGAGAGTGAACGAAAATCTATTTAGACAAGAAAAGAATGTTCAAAAGTTAAAGGAGTGTTTAAAGGATTATTTTGCTTTAAATATGTATAAGGGGACTTCAATGTCAATGGTATGGGATGCAGGCAAAGCATTTATGCGTGGTATTTTGATAAAAATGAATAATTGTCATAAGCGAAAGCAGATTCAGAAACGTAAAGAATTGGAAGATGAAATTAAATTAAAAGAAAAGTCTTTGATCTTAAATCCTTCTGATGAAAGTATTAAAGAATCTGTAAAGTTATTAAGGACACAATTTAATATGTTGTTAGCAGATCAAGCTGCAACCAACTTATTGTTTATGAAACAAAATACATTTTGTAATGCTAATAAGCCAGGGAGATGGTTGGCTTATCAGCTAAGAAAGAAACAGAGACAGAGAATAATAGATAAAATAAATTATCAGGGTAAATTAGTTTCTCAGAAGGAATTGATTAAGAAATCTTTTTTGGACTATTACCAAAAATTATATAAATCTACCAATGTCCAAATTTTAGATATAAATAAATACTTAAACGAGGCTAGTTTTCCCAAATTGACAGAGGATCAGAAACAGGAAATTAATGGCTTAATTACTAAGGAGGAAATTGCGTTAGCAATTCAACAATTGAAACCAGGGGAAGCACCGGGTACGGATGGGTTAACAGCTGTTTATTATAAAGCTTTAATGGAGGAGATGATTCAGCCATTAGGTGATCTTTTTAATGATATTTTACAGGGTCTAGAGATTCCTCCTTCATGGCGTAGTGCTTTTATATCATTGATTCCAAAAGAGGATCAAGATCTTACTTTACCAAAGAATTATAGGCCTATATCTCTTTTAAATGTGGATTATAAGATATTTGTAAAAATTTTAGTAAATAGGCTCATGAGGGTTGTGCATCATCTTGTGCATAAAGATCAATCTGGGTTTATAACTGGAAGGTATATGAAAAATAATGTTAGACAAATTATCAATTTATTAGAATATTTAGATAAGAACAACCAAGTTTCTGCAGGGCTGATATTTTTAGATGCTGAAAAAGCTTTTGATCAACTGAATTGGCATTTTATGTTAAGAGTAATGGAAGAGATGAATTTTGGTGAAAAGATAGTACAAGCTCTTACGGTAATATATCAAAAACAAACGGCACAACTTATTGTTAATGGAGGGTTGTCAGAGGTTTTTACAATAGAGAAAGGTACCAGGCAGGGATGTCCATTATCACCGTTGTTGTTTGTTTTAACATTGGAAATATTGTTAATCAAAATTCGAGAGTCGCAGGAAATTAAAGGAATAGAAGTTAATAAAAAAGAATACAAGTTAAGAGCTTTTGCGGATGACTTGGTGGTTACTTTGTCGCAACCTACTCATTCTGTAGTAAAGTTATTACAATTGATTCATTATTATGGTTTGGTCTCGGGTTTTAAGATTAATGTTAATAAGACTAAAATTTTATCTAAAAATATGACTAGCCAGGAGAAGCAAATCTTGGTTAATTTGACGGGTTTTGAAATTGTCAATAAGGTAAAATATTTGGGGGTGATGTTATCTGTTTCTAATGCAAAACTATTTAAAAATAACTATGAAAGGTTGTGGGTTAGGGTACAGAAAGACTTGAAGAATTGGGAGAAGTTGCAATTATCCCTCATGGGAAGAATTGCAGTGATAAAAATGAATATTCTACCCAAGTTTCTTTTTTTGTTTCAAATGTTACCGATTTTGAAGAATGAGATTAATCTAAGCGAATGGCAGAAAGGCCTTAATAAATTTATTTGGGCAGGGAAAAAGCCAAGGGTTAAGTTTAAAATTATGCAAGACTTCCGTGAGAGGGGTGGACTCAAGGCACCGAATTTGAAATTATACTATGATGCGGTGGTTTTAACACTAATTAGTGACTGGGTAAATTTGACAAATCCTGAGATACTCCATCTAGAGGGATGGGATTTACTTTTTGGGTGGCATGCCTATTTAATATTTAACAAAAAAATGGATTGGGTCTTTAAAGCTCATATTTTAAGAATTTCTTTACTTAGGACTTGGAGAAAATATTATAAAAGTGATTTTAAAGTACCATTATGGGCTATACCTTGGCATGCGATAGAAGGAATAAAAAGAGGTGCTAAAATGGATATGGTGTCTTATAGACAGTTACTTAGATGGGATGGACAAAACTGGCAGTTAAAATCACGGGAAGAGTTAGCACAAGAAAATATTATTTATTCTTGGTTTCAATATAGACAATTAGTAGATAGATGGAAGCTGGATTGTAAGGTGGGTTTTCTTAGAGAAGATGAAAATCTTATTAAGCAAGTGAAGGATCAAAGACAAACCCACATTAAGAGGATTTACGGGGTTTTAGTTGAATTGGATTCAGAAACGGAACTAATTAAAGATTGTATGATCAGATGGGCGCAGAACTTTGGTGAGCCAGTTTCATTGGACACCTGGGAAACCATCTGGGTCAGAAATGTCAAATTTACACAAGCACAGAACTTAAGGGAGAATTTTTATAAAATGTTTTATAGATGGCACCTTGATCCACAAAAAATGTCTCTTATGTACCCTGACTTACAACCTAAATGTTGGAGATGTGGTTGTATGGATGCTACTTATTATCACATTTGGTGGTCGTGCAGAGAGATAAAAGCATTTTGGATTAAGATATGGTGGAATATCCAGAGAATTTTTAGAAGGAGGGTAAAATTTACTCCGCAATTATTTTTGTTGGGTATAGTTATTGATTGTGATACAAAGGAGGTTATATTGATGCTAAATTTGATTACAGCTGCGAGGCTGTTAGTAGGACAATATTGGAAGAAGGAATCTTTGCCTACATTGCAGGAATGGTTTCTTAAAGTGTCTTATTTGGCGGAAATGGCAAAGATTTCGGCTTTTTTAAAGGAACAAACGCAAGAGAAATTTCTTGCTGTTTGGGATAAGTGGATAAAATTTATACAATTTAAACTGGATATAAAAAAATATCATATAGCCTTTTCATAATCTTTATTTTTATATATATATATATATGTTTTAATGTTATATTTTCTTTTTTTATATAAACATAATTTTTAATTGTTTTTTAATTAAGCCTATATTCTGCTCTGGGAAGCTCTGGGGGGGGGGGAAGGGGGGGGTGTTTGGGTGGGGGTTGGGGAAGGGGGGTTTTGTTGTGTAATGTTTAGTTTTTTCTTTGTATATGTTGTTTTTTGTTTTTGTATTGTTTTGTTCTTTTTGTAAAACTTATAAAACTTTTTAATTAAAAAAAAAAAAAAAAAGACAATAGGGGAACTCAGGCACCACACAGGTTATGTAGAAAGTAAACATGGAGTCGGTCATAAAGGACTCAAATGTCTATACACCAATGCACAGAGTATGAACAGCAAACAGGGTGAACTAGAAATTCAGGTTAATGAGGGCAGATATGATATTGTTGCCATTACAGAAACATGGTGGGATGAAACCCACACATGGAACACACAGCTAGAGGGATTTAAATTATTTAAAAGAAACAGACCAAATAAAAGAGGAGGTGGAGTTGCTCTCTATATAAGAAATAACTACATCTCCACAGAAATAGAGTACAACAATGACGAAAACTGTCTTGAATGCATTTGGGTCAATATAAAAGGGAGAAAAAATGACATTGCCATAGGTGTATACTATAGGCCACCCAACCAAACAGAGGAAATAGATGAACTTTTTGCTAGTCAGCTAACTAAGGTATGTAGGAAGCACATCACAATAGTAATGGGGGACTTTAATTACCCTGACATCAACTGGGAGACAAACTCTGCACCAAGTGGAAGATCAAACAGATACCTGACAAACCTAGCAGACAACTTTGTCTCCCAAAAAGTAGAGAAGGGAACTAGGGGATTAGCCGTTTTGGATCTAATTCTCACTAACAGAGATTAAATGATAGAAGGTGTTGAAGCCACAGGAACCTTGGGAGGTAGTGATCATGCAATATTGGAATTCAACATTATGGAAGCACAAGCAATAGAACATAGTCAAACTAGAGTCTTGGACTTCAAGAGAGCTAATTTCAATAAACTTAGAGAGGGCTTGGGAAGGATTCCATGGATGAGAATCCTCCAGGGGAAAACAACTCAAGAAGCTTGGGAAATTTTGAAAAGCAAGATAATAGAAGCCCAGTCTAGCTCAATACCAACAAGAGGAAAAATAACAGCTCTCAAAATAAACCAGCATGGCTGCATAAAGAACTCTCTGATAAATTGAAAGATAAAAAGGACAAGTATAGAAAGTGGAAACAGGGGCACATAACTAAATCAGAATATCAACAAATACCCCGAGCCTGCAAAGATGAAGTGAAGAAAGCCAAGGCTCATAATGAACAAAGGCTTGCGACCAAAGTCAAAAATAACAAAAAAAGCTTCTTTCAACATGTAAAAAACAAGAAAAAACGTGAAGGAAATGATTGGTCCATTAGTGGGTGAAAGTGGCAAGAAGGTGACAAGCAATAGGGAGAAAGCAGAACTATTTAACTCGTATTTTTGCATCTCTCTTTACACAAAGGGAAAAAACAGACCAACCTATCAAAAATAGTGCCATAAAAAACAGTATAGAAACACAAGTTAAGATAGGCAAGAAAATGATAAGTGAGCACCTGTCCAGCCTAGACGAGTTCAAATCACCAGGACCAGATGGATTACACCCCAGGGTTCTCAAGGAACTGGCAGATGTGATCTCAGAACCACTGAACTATATTTTTCAAAGATCTTGGAGCACTGGGGAACTACCAGAGGACTGGAAAACAGCTGATGTAGTTCCCATCTTCAAAAAAGGAAAAAAAATGGATCCAGGAAATTACAGACCTATCAGTCTGACCTCAATACCTGGTAAGATTCTGGAAAAAATAATCAAACAATGAATCAGCAAACACCTAGAGGCAAACAAAATCACTACTAAAAGCCAACATGGGTTTGTCAAAAACAGATCATGCCAGACAAACCTTATTGCATTCTTTGACCAAGTGACAAAATTAGTGAATCAGAGGAATGCTGTGAATATAATTTACTTGGACTTTAGTAAGGCATTTGATAAAGTAGATCACAACCTACTACTCGATAAGATAGAAAAATGTGGGTTAGACAGCATCACCACCAGATGGATTCGTAGCTGTCTGACCAGCCGTACTCAGCGTGTGGTCCTCAATGGAACCGCATCTACATGGAGGGAAGTGTGTAGTGGGGTGCCCCAGTGCTCTTCAACATCTTCATCAATGATTTGGACGAGGGGATAGATGGGGAACTCATCAAATTTGCGGATGACACCAAGCTGGCAGGAATAGCCAACACTCCAGAAGACAGGCTTAAGATACAGGAGGACCTGGACAGACTTCAACACTGGGCGCTATCTAACAAAACGAAATTCAATGGTGAAAAAATTAAGGTTCTACATTTAGGCAAGAAAAACCAAATGTACAGGTATAGTATAGGGGGTACTTTGCTCAATAGTAGTAACTGTGAGAGGGATCTCGGAATCCTAGTGGACAATCACTTAAATATGAGCCAGCAGTGTGCTGCAGCTGCCAAAAAAGCCAACACAGTGCTGGGCTGCATTAACAGAGGGATAGAATCAAGATCACGTGAAGTATTAATACCACTTTACAATGCCTTGGTAAGGCCACACTTTGAATACTGCATCCAATTTTGGTCACCATGATGTAAAAAAGATGCTGAGACTCTAGAAAGAGTACAGAGAAGAGCAACAAAGATGATTAGGCGACTGGAGGCTAAAACATAGAAGGAACGGTTGCTGGAATTGGGTATGTCTAGTTTAACGAAGAGAAGGACGAGGGGGGACATGATAGCAGTGTTCCAATATCTCAGAGGCTGCCACAAAGAAGAGGGAGTTAAGCTATTCTCCAAGGCGCCTGAAGGCAGGACAAGAAGCAACGGATGGAAACTGATCAAGGAGAGAAGCAGCCTAGAACTAAGGAGAAACTTCCTGACACTTAGAACAATTAACCAATGGAACAACCTGCCTCCAGAAGCAGTGAATGCTCCAACACTGGAAGTTTTTAAGAAGAGACTGGACAGCCATTTGTCCGAAATGGTATAGGGCTTCCTGCCTGAGCAGGGGGTTGGACTCGATGACCTCCAAGGTCCCTTCCAACTTTATTATTATTATTATTATTATAACTACTACATTTTTGGTGCTATGGTAATGAGTGTGATTATGCAAGTTAATCCAGCTATTGGCTACAACTGGGTGCAAATGGCAACAGATAAATTCAGAATGGACTCCTTAGTCCTTTTTGCAGGCCGAACTATTCCCTTGCAGCACTAGTTAAAGACAAGGTGTGCTTGTTAGCATTACTCCCTCCCACTTCACTCTGCATCCCTCTTCTGTGTTTTACCTACCAGCTGGGCTATTTCTGAACTCAGGCTTAGCATTCTTTCAGAATAGCACTAGAACATGTGAAGAAATAATGTGGCAGGACCCAGGTGCAGAAAAGGGTTGCAAAAGGACCATTGAGAGAGGTCCCTCTCCTAAAGTTAACAAGCGGGTAAGCTTGTAATTCTAAGTATCCATTCAAACTCTCCACACTTCACATAAGAGTGGAAGATATTTCTTCTGCTAGCACAGGGGTGTCAAACTCGCAATGTCACGTGACATGTTGCAACGCATTGCAACTTTTTTTCCATTGCCAGCAATGGGGTGGGCGTGGTTTCGCCATGACACATCCGGCCTGCGGGCCAGCAGTTTGACACCCCAGTGCTGGCAGGTAAAAATTTGATGGAAAACAAAATGAAGCCAGAGAATCCACTGTTTTTTTTTAACTTGGCCCACAATAAAGATAGCCCATACACAAACCTCCTTATTGTGGGAGAATAAGGACTGTAATGGGGTATTTATGTTAGCATTCTTTTCTGTCACCTCAAGGACTGGTGGATAGCATTTTTACTGAGCTATTAGGAAGACCCAACATCACTTCAGCAACTGTTGAGTGATGCTATAAAAATGCTTTAAGTCTAGTGACAAAATGACTTAAGTCCTTGAATGCCCTTTACCTACCCATCTTACAAAACTTATTTTAGTACAGAACTCACCAGTTGGAATGAGAATCTGCATATAACCAAAAATCACTGTCAGCCTGGACTCTGTTGTATATGCTGCTATACTACACAAGCATGGAAAATTATATGTTAGTGTTCTGGACCATGTTTGGCATTTATTGGGTTAAGTGCTGTCTCCCTAAGAGATGGCTTATGGGTAATATAGTTTTAGCTAGTCAGCTATAGCATGTTAGCAGGTTAGTGGGAGGAGTTTCTAAAGGGCATCACAGGACTTCCTGGACACAAGCCAGTTTCAGAATGTCTTTGTCTGAAATAAGCATGGGCCATCAGAGGTCAGATGGCTCCGCTCCATGTGAGAAGTTGGTTTGGAGAAGCTAATGAATTTACCTAATGGAGATCAACAGATTGCTTTGTCCAGACGGAATCTACCAATAGCAAGTATTATTTCTGACTGAATAAATATATATCTGTTTTGAAATCATCTTCATTCGAGTTAATCTGTCTGTGATTGGATTAGGGCATTCTGATTCATGATCAGAACAGTAAATTCATTAGCCTTTCTCTACATCAGCTTTAAAGAAAGAAAAGTAATTTGATAGGTCTAATTTTCCTCTAATCGCCTGCCAAAGTAATTCAAGGTTTGTGAGAAAGTAAAGTCAGCATATGTGCTTGTCAGCTTGATGCATTGTGTTGCTAATTCACCTTTAACTCTGCAAAGTCTGCACCGGTCTGCATGATAAAGCTTATCTGCCTGGAAGAGAGAAATCTTGTCATTAGCACGTGAATTTCTGCTAGCAGCTAGAAGTGAAGGACTGTTATATGTTT
Source organism: Crotalus adamanteus (assembly GCA_039797435.1). NCBI lineage: Eukaryota > Metazoa > Chordata > Lepidosauria > Squamata > Viperidae > Crotalus > Crotalus adamanteus. The sequence goes on from CM077935.1 coordinate 8,476,810, forward strand.
GTTCTAAAATACCTTGGAATTTGGTCTGCTAGACAAAGCTGCATGTAAAGCCTGCATTTCTAAGATCAAACGAGCACTGGGCAGTTACCCCCCTTCCCTTTCTTTACCAGCACTTCAAACAGTTCAAATGATTATTTGTGAAACCAAGCCCGTTTGCTTGAAAAGCAAATACAAAGTTTAATGCCTGTGTTGCTAAACCCAGAGGAATTGTGTGTGCATTTGATCTGACTGCTTGGGGTAGAAGCCTTCTGAACACATGATTTTAACAGTCTCTGCTTAGAAGTACGGAATGCAACCAAGCCCCCTTTCGCATTTGAAAGAAAGGAAATGTTATTTAGTTGTGAGAAACTTTTCTATCGCCAGAAGCCAGAGGCAGGCAATTAACTCTCAACTAAATGCTGCTCTCTTTGTCTGAATACCCCCTGGCCTCATGCCTTAGCCCCTTGGCCTCATGCCTTAGCAACCAGCCAACTGCCTCGTTACTAAGGAGAGCAATTAAGTAATTAATCTCCTCAGACAACTCAGCGCTGCTGAAAGAAACTATATTACCCCCTCCCTTTGGAATGCTAAGAATTTCAATGGAAAGAGAAGATATGCAGAGGCTCCAATAGCAGGGCAGCAGCATCCCCTGGTGGCCAATCTGCACACAACACCTTTATGAAATTCTTCTGTGCTGGACCTACTACAGTGGTTCTCAACCTTTTTAATGCCGCGACCCCCCAACCGGTCGTAAGTCGAGGACTACTCAACCGGTCGTAAGTCGCGGACTACTCAACTGGTGCAGCACCGCTTACAGAATGGGACTTTTGGCAGGCTCAGCAGGGCAGAGACAGCCTGGACAATTCCTATTGGCTTTTGAAAGCCAATAGAATTAGACTCTATTCAAGAGAGTCTATTCTATTGGCTTTCAAAAGCCAATAGAATAAAAGGGAGTAGCACAGCTAAGGAAAAGGGGGAAAAAATGGCAGACTGCGTTGTTTGGCGACCCCCGTGAAATGATCGTTCGACCCCAAATGGGGTCCCGACCCACAGGTTGAGAACCACTGACCTACTACAACTTGATAATTAATTCAGCACATAGCAGGCTTACACCAAGCCAAGAGCACCCCCTAGAGGGGAAAGAAGGTACTTCACTAAATACATTTCTAACTACGCAGAGTGAATCTGATAGTTAAAGAGCAAGTTACTTAAATTCATCCCAAGCTACCAACACCCCCTTAGAGGGCACAGAGTGAACTTCACCAAAAGTAATCACTCACTTAAGCTGACGACCAAGAAGTTCCAGCTTGAGGGCAAATTAAGGAGAAGAACAGGCAGCAATTAACCTTGCTTATTATCACAAAGCTGATGACCAAGAACTTCCAGCTTGCAACCTAACGACCAGGTGGGAGTTTGTAAGAGCTAGTGGAAGCTCAGCTGTCAACGCTGCAAATATTGTATATTCTTGCTTTGACAATATGCAGAACTGTCTGGTATTTTTGAGGTTAATACAGAGCAGAAGGGGGTGGGGGCTAAGCCAGGGGAAAGAAAGAGGAAGGAAACCTTTGACCTTCACACTAATTGGATAATGTGATATATGACAGCTAATTTAGGGAGGGAACATGCTGATAATTTAACTGCTCAGAGGAAGAGAACTTAGATCTTAGCATAAAGCCTCTGTTGTGCCTGTGCCGACATTTTGTAACAATAAAAGACTTTTAGGAAAATAAATGCCTGGAAGTTCTTTGAAGTGTTTCATTAGCCGGAACCATAACAACATGCTAAGATCTCAATCCTTTTCAAATGACCTGGGGTCCCGGGCCCCATCCACTTCCTCTAGGCTTGAAAGGAGCTGGTAAAGATTTGGGGAAGATCTCATTATGGAGAAAGAAAGATTGCCCGAGGCCAGCCCCCTGGCTGTAACAGTTTCCCCGGGGGGGGGGGGAAGCGTCAGCCGGCAAGCCGGGGGAGAGAGGAATCTGGCAGATTTCCCAGCTCAGAGCAAAGACTTCAATAGCAGAACGGAGAGATAACAAAGTTGTGGGTGAGTCACTGGAAAGATTTCAAGACTCAGAGATGAAACCCAGAAATCAATTCCTACAGAGAGAAGCCTACAGCCCTTACATTGCAGATGTTCCTGCCAGGGACTCCAGCCCTGAAGAGAGTGAGAATCCCAGTCTGAGTCCTCTGCAGCAATGGGGAGATTGGGTTCCCCAGCAGCTGGCTGATCCATGTCCTCTGAACTTGCCACAGCTAATAGAGGCCTTGCAATGCCTTGGGGTGGTACAAAAGCCAGGAGATCAGCAGCTGGTGGGAGAAAAGCCACAGCAAGGAGATTGGCCACAGCCCCCAAACATGCAACCCCTGGGCATAAATCTGCAGCCAGGATGGGGCCAACAGCAACTGGAGGCACCACATCAACAGGAGAGAGCCCAGCAGCTGTTGGATCAGCCAGCAGGATGGGGCCAACAGCAACTGAGGGCACCACAAGTGTGGAGACTAGACCAGCAACCAGAGTGGGACCAGCAGCAACAGCCCCAGTGGGGGCCACAGGAGCCTCTGTTCGCACCACCCTTCAAAGCAACCTTTGATGGGGAACCAGAGAAGCTGATTTTTTTCCTCAACCAAGTGCGTTCTCACTTGAAACGCTGGGCCTATCTGTACCCGGAACCAGGGGCCATGGTTGATGTCATTGCGTCCAACCTATAGGGAGAAGCATCTGAATGGCTGAACAATTTATATAGCGAGCAAGCCCCCAAATTGGAAGATCCCCACCACTTTCTCTTAAGCCTTAGAGAACGATTTGAGGACCCATCCATTGGCCTCAAAGCAGCAGCACAAATTCATAAAATAAAACAAGCTGAGAGGCCTGCCCTGGAGTACGTGCGAGAATTCCGCAAGATAGCAGGTCAAATAGAGGGGTGGCCTGAGCAGTCCCTCATCCATTACTTCATCGAGGGATTAGACGATCACCTCTCTCAGGCCTGCATCTATTGAGAAGTACCTGATCAGCTGCAGGAGTGGTACCAGACGGCCGTGAAGCTAGATGTTAAGCTCTCTCGCTATAAGAAGCCTCCTCCACATGAACCCGAGCAGCAACCAGAGCTACCCGGACAGCAATCACCCCCACAAAAGCCTTCAACTACTGCAAGGGCTGAGAGACCCAGGCCACCTACATGCCCTTCCTTCAAGTGTTTCCAGTGTGGACAAGGAGGACATCGAGCAGCCACCTGTCCAGTCCCCTACCCCCGACTGCAGAGCAGACCAGAACCAGCAATGCAAAAGAAACCTGCTCAGTGGCTAACGAGAGAAAAATCCAACCGACTCACGCAGGAAGCTGTCGCCCAGGTTATACCCCACACACAGGAGGACGCCGGGACCCCAGGTGGACCCGCCCCTGCTCTACCCTTCTTTGACAGTGACGATGAAGGAGAGAATGACCCGATGGTGAGTCGACAAATCCTGCCTTTTTCACTGGCCGCCAAACTTATAATCCCTAAGTCTAGGGCACAAATAGACTTGAACGTACTAATTGATTCGGGATGCACCCGCTGCATTATTAGTCTGGCGTTTGCCATGAAAATGGGCATAAGGGCAAAACAGCTTTCGAAACTGGTGAGGTTTGAGCAAGCCGATGGCTCCCTGATGGGAGGGACTCTTATCACACAATTAACCGAGACTTTACACCTAGAAATAGGTGTACACTGGGAGTTTATTCGCTTCCTGGTGGCTCCAAAAATGACTGAGGCGGTGATCCTAGGACTAGCCTGGTTAGACAAATGGAAGCTGTTTATCTGGTGGGAGAAAGGAATGAGAACTGTGAGACTACCTATAGGGCCTGATCCCCCCCCTTGATTCAACAGATGTTGCTGAGCATCTTAGGCCACCCAATGAGCGAGCGCACATGGCCGCCTCACTGCCTCCAGACGAACCAGTCATCCCCAAGGAATACTGGGACCTGGCGGAGGCATTCAGTGAAAAAGAATGTGATGCCCTACCCCCTCACAGAGCTAATGACTGCTCCATCGAACTGGTGCCCGGAGCCAAACTCCCACGACCGAGGATGTATGCTATATCCCACCTCAAAATGGAGGAGATGCAGCGATATGTGAACAAAAACCTAGCGAGGGGGTTTATCGAATGGGCCAGATCTACCGTGGGAGCCCCTGTGTTGTTCAAAGAGAAAAAAGATGGGTCTATTTGTCACTGCGTAGACCAGTGGTTCTCAACCTTCCTAATGGTTGAGAACCACTTAATCGATTGAATAGATTAAGAGTCTATTGACTCTTAATCTATTGAATAGATTAAGAGTCTATTCAATAGAGTCTATTCTATTGGCTTTCAAAAGCCAATAGAATAAGAGGGAGTAGCACAGCTCATGAAAAAGGGGAAAAACAACAACAACAAAAAATGCCGGACTGCGTTTCATAAGGATTCTATGAGGAAAAACTCCAGGACTTTGGCGACCCCTGTGAAATGGTCGTTCGACCCCAAAAGGGGTCGCGACCCACAGGTTGAGAACCGCTGCTCTAAAGTACATACCAGGAGGAAAGAACTTCCTAGCTGATGCGCTATCCTGGTTACCCCAGTACAAAAGTGAACGAGAGGAGGTTAACGAGGCAATTATTCCCAATCCACAAACTGCCGATCAACTTACACCTCGCAGGGTCCCCAATCCTGATGACCCTGGAGTAAAGAAAATAAAATGAGAGCTCCTCACCGACCAATGGTTCAAAGATAATCAAGCCTCCCTAACATGCGGGGATGGCTTAGCTTACAAAGGGGGGAAGCTATATTTGCCAGAAGCGCTCCATCTTAATGCTCTCAAACACAGCCATGATGTAAAACAGGCTGGACACTTTGGATATTTCAAAACCCTACACCTCACCCACCGGCAATTTTGGTGGCTGGGGCTGAAAAAGGATGTGGAAAACTATGTAAAAAGTTGTACTGTATGTGCCACAATGAAAAGAATCCCAAGGAAAACCCCTGGGTTACTGCAACCCGTAGCAGACCCTTCTCAACCATGGGAAGAAATAGCTATGGACTTCATAGTAGACCTACCTGAAAGTAGTGGAAATACTGTCATCTGGACTGTAATAGACCTGTTCTCAAAGCAGGCTCATTTCATCGCCTGCAAAGGTCTCCCATCTGCCCGACTGACCAAATTGTTCCTGAAACATATCTACCAGCTGCATGGCGCCCCTAAGCGAATAATTTCGGACAGGGGGGTGGAGTTCACAGAGAAATTTTGAAGAAGTTTCCTTACATTAATTGGATCATCTCAAGGGTTATCATCTGCTTTTCATCCGGCCCCCAAAGAACATTCCAAGTTGGGGAAAAGGTCTATCTGTCAACTAAATATCTACGCCTCAAATTGCCCAGCAAGAAATTGGGACCAAAATTCTTGGGGCCTTTCCCCATAGTAAGGATCATCAACCCGGTCACAGTAGAACTAAAACTCCCTAGACTTTTAGGGAAAATTCACCCAGTTTTCCATTGTAGCTTATTGAAGCCTAATCGGGGCTCCACGTTAAGACCTCCTCCGAAGAAGGCACCTGGGCCTCTCATAGTCGCGGGACAGACCCACTATGAAGTAAAACGTATTCTTGACTCTAGAATTTTTAAAGGGAAATTGCAGTACCTAATCCAATGGAAGGGATACCCATTGTCTGAAGCCACCTGGGTGAAATCCAGTGAAGTGAAAGCTGACAGATTGGTCAAAAGGTTTCATGTGAAACACCCCAACAAACCGAAAGATAACCCTTAACATATGCTTTTGTTTACTTTACAGGATCTGTCCTTCTTGTAAGGGGGGCCGGATGTCAACACTGCAAATATTGTATATTCTTGCTTTGACAATATGCAGAACTGTCTGGTATTTTTGAGGTTAATACAGAGCAGAAGGGGGGGGATGCTAAGCCAGGGGAAAGAAAGAGGAAGGAAACCTTTGACCTTCACACTAATTGGATAATGTGATATATGACAGCTAATTTAGGGAGGGAACATGCTGATAATTTAACTGCTCAGAGGAAGAGAACTTAGATCTTAGCATAAAGCCTCCGTTGTGTCTGTGCCAACATTTTGTAACAATAAAAGACTTTTAGGAAAATCAATGCCTGGAAGTTCTTTGAGGTGTTTCATTAGCCAGAACCATAATATCAGCATTCTCTCAGTGGCCACTAGAGGTAACGTGGTAGTAAGAAGAATTTTGGCTGGCCTCTCTCAAGATGACCCCTAGTGGTTAAAGGAGGAACTACATGCAAGCCTTTAATCATGCACAGAGAAAGCCCTCTAGTGGACAAAGGGTGAACCTCAAAGGAAGAGCACCCTGCTAACTGACCCCTAGTGGTATAAGGGTGAATTGCACTGAAGTACCCATAAACACAGGAGAACACACCCAGTGGTGCCTCCACCCACAGACAGCACCTCTGTAGCTGATCTGCAAGTAGCGACCCCTAGTGGTCATAGAGAGAAGTTCATCAAATTTGCTTCAAAATAGCTAGGAAGTGTACTGAACCTGTCCTAGCCATGGCAGAGTGTCCCACTGATCTAGCAGAAGGGGTTCAACCAACCAGCCTAAATGAGACACCCCAACCAGCCGGTCAAGGAGAGATGCTGCAAACAGCCAACCTTGACCTGTACACAGAGGCTGATGCTCAAGCCTCAGTGAAGCCAAAGATGTCTCAGGTGCCCTATGACCTGAGGCAACAAAGAAAGCCTACAGAAGCCATGCACTTACATCTGATGGAAAGATGGGAGTCGCACTGCAGGTGCCATGAAAGACACTGGGGAAATTACTCCAACTCTACCAAGGGCCTAAGAAGGAGCTCTCCCCTGAAAGTGCGTGAAAATTAGAAGACGATAAGGAAGATGCCCTCGAACAATGGATGAGCTCCAAGCAGCAACTCAAAGACATTCAGGCACAATTAGGAGACCCAAGAGTCGATAGCGAGATGCAAAGGTTCAAGCTATTAAACAAGGAACATAAGAAGCTCCTAGAGAGCCCACAACGCCCCCTGGAACCCGAGCCTCACCTGAAAGACAGACCAGTCAAGAAGGCTGAGTCTGAAATTTCCCGCCATTCGCAAACACCACCCCAACGATCACATGCGGCCCCATCTCACGCTTCTGAATAAGCCTTATCCTTTCACCATATATCCAAGGCGCATTCCAGCGTGTCACAACAATCTCATGTCACAAGTGCCTCCCACCATTCTAAAGCGTCCTTTCGTCATAGCCGAGCATCCTGAATTTCACAAGCAGAGCAAGCAATCATTGATGCTAATGCTGCCGAAGCAGTCTTTCGCATGGCACAAGAGGAGCAGCTGAAGAAGAAGGAATTGGCGGCGATAAAAATTGAAGAAGTTCAAATGAAGGCCAAAAGAAAGGCTGAAGCAGCTAAAAGAAAGGCTGAAACAGCTAAAAGAAAGGCGGATGCAGAAGCTGAAGCATCTAAAAGAAAGGCTGATGCAGAAGCTGAAGCAGCTAAACGAAAGGCTGACGCAGACACTGAAGCAGCTGAAGCAGCTCAAAGAGAAGCTGAAGCAGAGGCTGACAAAGAAGCTGAAGCAGATATAAGGAAGGCCAAAATGAAGGCCACTCAAGACGAGCTTGAGTTCACACAAAGCCAGCGAGAAGTGGCAGATAAAACGGCAAGAGCAAAAGGCCTTCAGAGAACACTCCAGTGCACCACTTTCTCTCCCAATAGGGTACAACTGGAGGATGAAGATCGGTGTAGCCATGTGCAGGCCTATGTGGACAACCAAACCACGTTTCAACGCGAGCAGGTGAGAGCGCAACATCCATCCACCAGCCCCCCAAGAACAAGTAGACGAGAAGAATCTCAACAGCCAGATGCACCGAGCAGCCAGAGAGTTGTCATCACAACATCTAGGTCACAAGATCTTCCCACCATTGCCGCCTCATTGAACCCACTGAACCATACCACTGATGGCAACCAGACGGGTCCATCTACAGCGGCGACGGCCCCACAGCAGAATCAACTATTGCTTGGGGATGAGATTTCAAGAACTCGTGCCAGACTAGAGTCCCTGCTGCGCCAACAAGAGACAACGCCCCAAGGGACCGCCCCCAGACCGGACCACAGAGGAGAACCTCAACCATCAGCCGTGCCAGCCTACCAGGGAGCCAGCTACGTGCCACCTGAAAGGCGAGAAACCCTCCAACAAGTAAGCATGCAAGAACTCAGGTCCCCTCAGCTCAACGCAAGAGCAGAGGATGTTGTGGTTCCGGCTAATGAAACATTCCAAAGAACTTCCAGGCATTTATTTTCCTAAAAGTCTTTTATTGTTACAAAATGTCGGCACAGGCACAACGGAGGGATGCTAGGATCTAAGTTCTCTTCCTCTGAGCAGTTAAATTATCAGCATGTTCCCTCCCTAAATTAGCTGTCATATCTCAAATTATCCAATTAGTATGAAGGTCAAATGTTTTTTTCCTCTTTCTTTCCCGGGCTTCACCCCCAACCCCCCTTCTGCTCTGTACTAACCCCATAATTACCAGACAATTCTACATATTGTCAAAAGCAAGAATATACAATATTTGCAGCGTTGACATCCGGCCCCCCTTACAAGAAGGACAGATCCTGTAAAGTAAACAAAAGCATATGTTAAGGGTTATCTTTTGGTTTGGTGGGGTGTTTCATATGAAACCTTTTGACCAATCTGTCAGCTTTCACTTCACTGGATTTCACCCAGGTGGCTTCAGACAATGGGTATCCCTTCCATTGGACTACGAGGGGCCCAGGCGCCTTCTTTGGAGGAGGTCTTAAAGTGGAGCTCCGATAAGGCTTCAATAAGCTACAATGGAAAACTGGGTGAATTTTCCCTAAAAGTCTAGGGAGTTTTAGTTCTACTGTGACCGGGTTGATGATCCTTACTATGGGGAAAGGCCCCAAGAATTTTGGTCCCAATTTCTTGCTGGGCAATTTGAGGCGTAGATATTTAGCTGACAGATGGACCTTTTCCCCAACTTGGAATGTTCTTTGGGGAGCCCTCTTTTTATCAGCCTGCTTTTTATAAGTTTCAAAAGCCTTTTTTAAAGCAGTTTTTGTGTTTTTCCAAACTTCTTCCCACCTGCTCACCCACTGATCAAGTGTCTGGGAAGCAGAGGGCAACTGAGGATATTCAGGTATTGGGTTGAACTCTTTTCCTGTGGCCACTCTGAAAGGCGTGTAGCCGGTGCTGCTGTGCACAGAATTATTGTATGCCACCTCCGCAAAAGGGAGGAGATCAGTCCAGTTCATCTGTTGGTAAGATATGTAGCATCTAAGATATTGCTCCACCATATTGTTAGCAGCTTCTGCGGCCCCATTGGTGGCCGGATGAAAAGCAGATGATAAACCTTGAGATGATCCAATTAATTTAAGAAAACGTCTCCAAAACTTTGCTGTGAACTGCACCCCCCCTGTCCGAAATTATTCGCTTAGGGGTGCCATGCAGCCGGTAAATATGTTTCAGGAACAGTTTAGTCGGTCGTTGGGCAGATGGGAGTCCTTTGCAGGCAATGAAATGAACCTGCTTCGAGAACAAGTCTATTACAGTCTAGATGACAGTATTTCCCCTACTTTCAGGTAGGTCTACTATAAAGTCCATAGCTATTTCTTCCCATGGTTGGGAAGGGTCTGCCACAGGTTGCAGTAACCCAGGAGTTTTCCCTGGGATTCTTTTCATTGTGGCACATACAGTACAACTTTTTACATAGTTTTCCACTCGTCTCCCTCTTTTATTCTCACCCGGTAGTATGCCTCTCTTAACTCTAACTTAGTGAAGACACTCCCCTTAGCCACATGGGTCAATAAATCCTTTAGGAGGGGGAGGGGGTATTTATTTTCCACACTCACAGCGTTGAGTCCCTTATAGTCTATGCAGAGACGAAGAGAACCATCTTTTTTATCTTTGAACAACACAGGGACTCCCACGGAAGATTTGGCCCATTCGATAAACCCCCTCGCTAGGTTTTTGTTTACGTATCGCTGCATCTCCTCCATTTCCAGGGGGGACATAGCATACATCCTCGGTCGTGGGAATTTGGCTCTGGGCACCAGTTCGATGGAGCAGTCATTAGGTCTGTGAGGGGGTAGGGCATCACATTCTTTTTCACTGAATGCCTCCACCAGGTCCAAGTATTCCTTGGGGATGACTGGTTCGCCTGGAGGCAGTGAGGCGGCCATGTGCGCTCGCTCATTGGGTGGCCTAAGATGCTCAGCAACATCTGTTGAATCAATGGGGGTATCAGGCCCTATAGGTAGTCTCACAGTTCTCATTCCTTTCTCCCACCAGATAAACGGCTTCCATTTGTCTAACCAGGCTAGTCCTAGGATCACTGCCTCAGTCATTTTTGGAGCCACCAGGAAGCAAATAAACTCCCAGTGTGCACCTATTTCTAGGTGTAAAGGCTCGGTTAATTGTGTGATAAGAGTCCCTCCCATCAGGGAGCCATCGGCTTGCTCAAATCTCACCGGTTTGGAAAGCTGTTTTGCCCTTATGCCCATTTTCATGGCAAACGCCAGACTAATAATGCAGCGGGTGCATCCCGAATCAATTAGTACGTTCAAGTCTATTTGTGCCCCAGACTTAGGGATTATAAGTTTGGCGACCAGTGAAAAAGGCAGGATTTGTTGACTCACCATTGAGTCATTTTCTCCTTCATCGTCACTGTCAAAGAAGGGTAGAGCAGGGGCGGGTCCATCTGGAGTCTCGGCGTCCTCCTGTGTGTGGGGTGTAACCTGGGTGACAGGTTCCTGCGTGAGTCAGTTGGATTTTTCTCTCGTTGGCCGCTGAGCAGGTTTCTTTCGCATTGCTGGTTCTGGCCTGCTCTGCAGTCGGGGGTAGGGGACTGGACAGGTGGCCGCTCGATGTCCTCCTTGTCCTCACCGGAAACACTTGAAGGAAGGGTGTGTAGGTGGCCTGGGTCTCTCAGCTCTTGCAGTAGTCAAAGGCTTTCGTGGGGGTGATTGCTGTCCGGGTAGCTCTGGTGGCCGTTCGGGTTCATGTGGAGGAGGCTTCTTATAGCGAGAGAGCTTAACATCTAGCTTCATGGCCGTCTGGTACCACTCCTTCAGCCGATCAGGTACTTCTCGATAGATGCAGGCCTGAGAGAGGTGATTGTCTAATCTCTCGATGAAGTAATGGATGAGGGACTGCTCAGGCCACCCCTCTATTCGACCTGCTATCTTGCGGAATTCTCGCACATACTCCAGGGCAGGCCTCCCAGCTTGTTTTATTTTATGAATTTGTCCTGCTGCTTTGAGGCCAATGGATGGGTCCTCAAATCATTCTCTCAGACTTAAGAGAAAGCGGTGGGGATCTTCCAATTCAGGGGCTTGCTCGCTATATAAATTGTTCAGCCATTCAGATGCTTCTCCCTCTAGGTTGGACGCAATGACATCGACCATGGCCCCTGGTTCCGGGTACAGATAGGCCCAGCGTTTCAAGTGAAAATGCACTTGGTTGAGGAAAAAAATCAGCTTCTCTCAAGCATAGAGATAGCGGATGGGGCTTGGGACCCCAGGTCGTTTGAAAAGAATGTGAGATCCTAGCATGAAGTTGTGGTTCCGGCTAATGAAACATTCCAAAGAACTTCCAGGCATTTATTTTCCTAAAAGTCTTTTATTGTTACAAAATGTCAGCAGAGGCACAACAGAGGGATGCTAGGATCTAAGTTCTCTTCCTCTGAGCAGTTAAATTATCAGCATGTTCCCTCCCTAAATTAGCCATCATATCTCACATTATCCAATTAGTGTGAAGGTCAAATGTTTTCTTCCTCTTTCTTTCCCGGGCTTTACCCCCAACCCCCCTTCTGCTCTGTATTAACCCCATAATTACCAGACAATTCTACATATTGTCAAAAGCAAGAATATACAATATTTGCAGCGTTGATAAGGAATTCAGACCAAGCCAACAAAGTCCCTCACAAGATACCTTCAGTGGACAACACGCTGAAGAAAGTTACCAGCCAGACATGGCACTTGCCCCAGCCCCTGGAAGCAACGCACCACCTCCACCACACTACAGCTCACACACGGGACGATGTATTCCCCAACACTCAGTGGAAGAAGGTTGGACATGGCATCCAGAGGCGTGCAAAAATTCTCCGACAAACCAGGGAAGGAGTATTTAGCGTGGAAGCAACTTTTCAAGCAAGCCCTACACGGTGAAAGGATACGCCCAGGGGAAGAGCTCGGGCTTATGATGTCATGGCTTGGACTAGAATCCTCAAAGGAAGTGGATGATATCTTCGTCTCACATCTACGTGACCTACCCGTCACCTTTCAACAAGCATGGGAAATGCTCGACGAACACTATGGGGCACCTTCCCTAATACAGCCCTCATTCCTGAAGGACCTTTACAATTTCCCTAACATCAATATCAATAATCCTACTCAGATTTGGAAACTCTCCAACTTACTACAGCAACTACAAGCAGCACAAGAAAGTCGCACCATGCCGGGGCTGGACTGCCTTGAACAGTTCGACACGCAGCAGATCATCATCCAAAAACTACCATGGCACTTGCAAGATCAATGGCTCAGAGACTCCCGGCCCTACAGGAAAAAGGACCCCAGCAAACCTCCACCCTTTGCTGCACTTACAGATTTTGTTTCCGATCATGCAGCACTGTACAATGATCCTTACTCCCTCGACATCATCCAAAAACGTTTTACGATGCGTAAATGGACCAGTCACAACTCTAGCGCTAATAGAGGTTCTTTCCAAGCCACAAAGGATAGAACTCCTATTTCAGTGTACAAAACGGAGATCACGACTCATCCAATGAAAACTTCAGTCGAACAAATACCGAGGAGTACTCATTCAAACCCTCACCCACCAATAAAAGGCCTGACTTGTCCAATTCATAATTCTTCACACTCTCTAAACTATTGCAGAGAATTTGGAAAAAAATCCCTAGATGATCAAAAGGCCCTACTCAAGGAGCATAGAATATGCTACAGGTGCTGTAACTCTATGGATCACATGGCCAAAGATTGCACAGCTAAGGTGAAATGCCACCTGTGTGACAGTGACAAGCACCCGGCAGCCTTGCATTTAGACTCTAAGAAGCCCTTTGACGAGCCTCAACAAGTATCCCTGACGACGGAGCCTCAACGTGCTTCCAAACAGCATCCAGAAACTATCGGGTCCCACTGCACAGTGATATGTGGTGACTCACTGCGTCTTCGTTCATGTGCTCACATCTGTTTGTCTAAGGTCTATCCCGAAGGATGACTGGAAGAAGCTGTAAAGATGTACGTGGCTATTGGTACGCAAAGCACCAATACAATCGCTAAGTCAGAATTCTTCGACCTTTTTGATGTACCAACCGAGGAAGCATTATACACAGTATCTATGCTCACAGTGCCTCAGAGCACAGCGGGGAGGAAAGCCTATGGACTATACATAGAGTCCTTGGATGGAAGCTCAGGGTTCCAACTGCTGCCAGTGACAGAATGGGACTCCCTACCAAATGTCCGCAGTCAAATTCCAACACCAGAAGTGGCAAGACACATACCTTACCTGTCGTACATTGCAGATCACATACCTCCCTTAGATCCCGAGGCCAAAATCCTACTTATGTTGGGATAAGATGCCCCCGACTCCTTTGCCTATAAAGATATAGTCAGAGGTCCATCAGGCAGCCCGATTGTCTTCAAGACGGAGCTTGGATGGGTAATCGCAGGAAGAGTCTGCATTGATCGGCTGCAAGCCCCAACCCAAATGTGCATGGCAGGGACTTCCATTCTCAAGAATAGGAGAGCGTCCCACATGAAGCCTTGCCAAGAACACTTCATGCTTTTGACAACCAAGCCTGCTTTAGGAATGACAGTATTCCAGACCAACAAAAATGACAACGACGTGGGCCTGTCAATAGAAGACAAAGAATTTCTAGAGCTCATGGACAAAGAATGCCTGCAGGATGACACAGGGAGTTGGGTAGCTCCACTACCTTTTTGCATACCCAGGCAGCGCCTTCCTAACAATCATGAGCAAGCTCTCTCTCGCCTCAACAATCTAAGGAGAGTCATGCACAAGAAGCTGGAAATTAAAACGCATCTAGTAGAGTTCATGGAAAAGATGTTCCAGAATGGATACGCAGAACCTGCCCCACCAATGAAGGAAGGTGAAGAATGCTGGTACCTACCATTCTTTGGGGTGTACCATCCACAAAAGCCAGGACAAATAAGAGTAGTCTTTGACGCCAGTGCACAGCACCAAGGCATCTCTTTGAACAAGGTCCTTCTCACAGGGCCTGATCTCATCAACAGTCTGCTCGGAGTGCTTATCCGCTTCAGAAAGGAAGCTGTAGCAGTCACGGCTGACATCCAGAAGATGTTTTATTCGTTCTACATCAGAGAAGACCACCAAGACTTCCTATGCTTCCTGTGGTTCAGCGATGAGCAACACAACCAGCAGGTAAGCAAATACAGAATGCGGGTGCATGTCTTTGGAAATGGTTCTTCCCCCGCAATTGCCAACTATGGTCTGCAACGTACTGCCCGTATAGGTGAAGCCGAATTCGGCGCTGACGCCAGACACTTCATAGAACGGGACTTCTATGTCGATGACAGCTTAAAATCTGTACCCACTCCCACAGAAGCTATAGACCTGATAAAAAGGACAGGGCAGAGGTATAACTGATTCTGAACTCCATATCTTTTAGCTGTATAAAAAGACTGCTACCTTTTTCTTTTGGAACATACATAGTGTTAGACACCAAAAATAGTCACAAATTGAAATCCACTCTGTTTGAGTTACAAATAGAAAAGTTTATTAGACTTCACAACAAAGTTTAAAAGGTAACAGTTTGCAAAGCGTGGTGGATTCAGGAAGGCAAAATGCAATGTAGCCAAGCACTGAACCAAACCCCAAATTCCAAAATCACATATTATACATCCTATCGTGACACCCCATTCCCTCCCCCATGGCCCCATTGGCTTAGGCTTTGGAGGTTACAATCTATCAGAAGTGCCTAAACAGAATACATTATCTCCGCCCCTGTTTGCTTACATTATACTAATAAGATCCCTCCCCTACTATCCTGTTTACTCAGACCATATATGTACAAGCTTATCAATTCTAAAGGAGAGATTTCTCCCATCTTCTACACCTGTTAGATCAAGTAGGGGTACCAGGTACCAGAAGGTACTTAAAAACAATACCTAGATGGTGACTCACACTGGGCCCCACAGTAACTCCTGTTCCCCCCCCCCCCCCCGCCTCCACCTGAGGCTTGTATTTTCTCTATATACTCAAAGCATCTACTAAGGCAATTGATTATAAAATGATGATTATAAAATAACTAATCAATGATTACATGATAATACTAAAATATATTTTATTTTTATTTTTAAATGTCCTCGCTACTTCCAGTTTTTTCCACAAATCCACCCTTTTTCTTTTTACCCATTCTTTAAAAATAAAACATTAAATTTTTTCCAAATTTCTTTGTATTTCTAATGTCTTTTCATATTCTACAAAATTAGTTTCTTCATTGATTTGTGTAAGGTTATACATTTTTCTCCCTAGTGATTCCTTCTGATTACTATGTATTATTCCTTCTACAGTACTTTGAACAATATTCTTAATGAGAGGGGTGAGACAGGGTAAAAACATTAATCCCATAATGATTATTACAAGCATGAATAAAGCTTGCTTCCAGTTTCTAAAACTTCCCCCTAAAAAACCCCCTTCATCTAAAAGACCAGTCCAAGTCTGGACTGGAATATGTACAAGTTGTCTCATTTCAGTGGTTAATTGTAAAGATGCTAAGAAAAAGACTCAGGCATTTCTTGAGCAGAGGTTTGAAGCTGCAGGACACAGCTTGACAAACTCTGAGTTTATTGCTTCTTATATACTTTTTACATACATAGGCTTTTACATTAAATGCTGACATTTTACATTCATAAGTTTAACCTTTAGATGCTGACATAAAGTTTCTTTATTGGAAAATTCCTTCATATAAGCAACTATTTTCTAGTAACATATTACCTGTTCAGAGACCAGGTAAAGACAAATACAGATAGCTCAGAAGGAGAAAGAACTAACAGAGGCAGGAAGAGATAAGAGGGAACTTAAGCATATTATTTATTTAGGTAGGTAAGATATTAAGTCAAAAGGGTATGACCTTTTGGCTGCTTCCTTGGGACAAAGGGTATCAAAAGGTTATGAGGTTTGTGGGGGGGAAAGCATGGCAGTTTGCTGCGCGTGCTTTTTTCCTCACATCTCACTCTTCTTTATTTTATTAGTGAAGACATCCTAAGAGGGAGTAGTTAGTGGGTCTTAGTTTAGTATGGAAGATTGCAAGACATCTTATTAAGTAAAGAGAAAAGACATTGAAATAAACAACCACAGCTGATAAGGATAGCAACTATTATAATGAGATATTGAACAATCTTTCCAAGAAGGCCAATGGGAAGCCATGACCATAGAGCACTCCACCAATTTCCTATGGTATCAATTTTTAAATCAGAAGCCAAGTTATGTAAAACATTAATTTGCTTTCGAATAATGCCAGATTGATCAGAAAGATTGAAACAACACATTCCTTCGAGTACTTCACATCCTAGATGTTGCCGGAGCAACAGATAATCAATTGCAGCACGATTTTGTAAAATAGCTTTACAAAGTTCTATTAGCTCTTGATTAATAGCAGATAAAGCTAGGGAGGTCGCATTAATGGTCTTTGCTAAATTACACGCAAGAGCATTTAAATTTACATGAGCTCGGACAGCAAGTGCTGGTACCCCTACTAATGAAATGGCTAAAGCAGTATATTCTGCTTTATTGAGGAGGGTTTTAGAAGAATCACAAGTATTGTCCAGGGTTACTGATCTTCTATGACGTTTTGAACTGAATATGTTGAGTTCTGTTCTTGTTGGCAAAAATGTGGTGAGTCTACTAAGGCAACAGTGTGTTGTACTTACATTGGCAGGAATGTAATTAAATGTCTCTTTCCTGCAGGTAAAGAACCATCCCTTTTGTAACCATATATGTGTAAAATTAAAGGATACCTCTTGAAAGGAGGTACAATTTAAAATCCCTTGACTGACATGTATACAGTGAGGTTTTTTAGGTGAAGTAGTACAATTGACAAATTTTTGCACAAGTAAGATTTGTAGGCACAGCTACAATTGGTGTATGCAAAACAATAGCATCAAGGGGTAACATATAAGAGGCATGACCCCAGCTTGACATAGTTGCATAATGAAATTCATTGTCTGATAGAAAATTGCTTAAACCAGTATAATTTTTTAAAACTGAAGCTGGGACACACACAGGTATAAGACAGGTAGAGAGTAGATTTTCCATGTCATATGATTCAGAAATACAAAAGTCTGTCACTTGTGTTACATTAGCTAATTGCACCCAAATATTATATTTCATCCGTGATTCTAAAGGATGAGGTGGGAGAGCTTCAGCCCCCACACAGCAATTAAGAAGGAAAGAGAGGCAAAGAATGACTAAGGAATTTGCAGTCAAAATCACAAATATGGCAGCGCATAAATTCTCTGGTGTAGGTTCTTTTCCCTGTTGCCTCAGAACCTCCTGCGCTTTGGATATTAGGTTCTTCACATTGCCCCAGGTTGTTGGTCAACTGCGATGGCGAGAGCAAAAGGGACGTTGTGCTGTCTGATGTAAGCACCTGTAAGATTAAAAATAAGTTGGCACACTTATTATGAGAATCAGAGATTAAGTTAAAAGTCTGTTGAAAAAAGGTGTGGAAAGTTAAAATAGCAGCAGAAGAGATAAGTTATTCTGAAAATAAAATTGAAAATCAAATTTTGGGATAGGAATAACAATATTAATTAAATCAGTCCCATTTCAAGGACAAGCTTGATTGTGTCCTAAGGTTGTTTCAGCAACAGCTTGGATAAAAGATAAAACATTTTGGGATGGGATAAGTAAAGCCATTCAATACAATATACTTTTTGCGCTTCTAACACAGCCAATACTCCTGTAAGTAGCTTACTAGTAAGAAATGTTAAAAGTGTTAAGTGACAATTCCTATGTGGAATTCTGTCCACAAATTGAGTACTCAAGTACTTAATTTGCGCAACTGTGGTAAATGCTGCAAGTGGAACTATAATAAGATTTCCAGGTTGTTTTCCTTTGGTCAATAAGTTAAATTCCAAGTTAATCAAAGATGGAAACAAATTTCTATTAAGTAGGTTAAACAATTACAAAACTTAAGTAAAACAATTCAGAGTCATTTATTTTGGTTGATAGAAAAAGATTTTGCCAGCTGAAACTGCAAGAGCGGGGATTAAATTTCATCTCCATTCGCAAACTGGAATTCTAAGCAGAGAGGGGGAAAAAAAGTTTAAAATGAACAGTTCCCCCCCTTCTTTCTTTTGGTCTCTCTTGCTCTTAAAGCAACACAGCCAGTTGAAAAACAAAAGAGACAGGAAAATTTTTTGTTACAAACTTCTCACTACTTCTTTTTGATAACAAAAACTGGAGTGTTCCATGGACTAGTGGAAGGGGCTATGTGTTTGGCTCGTAATTGTTCTTGAACAAGAATTTTTAAGGCCTGTAATTTGTACAAAGAGAGACCATTGTTCCACCCAAACAGGTGTAGCAGTTAACCAAGTTAAGGGTAAGGCAAACATTTTATTCATCGAAGGTGACGGTAGCCCCCCATTTACTAAGCAAGTCTCATCCCCATAGGTTGATATGAATGTCAAGAATGAAAGGACGAAGTTGAACAGTTACAGTAGAATTAGGAAGACTTGCAGAAAGAAATTGTGTACTTTGTCGTGCACCTTGTCGCCCTCCTATACCCCAGACACTAGGGCATGGGTCAGTGGGCCAAGATGCAGGCCAATCTTTAGCTGAAATTACTGAAACATCAGCACCTGTATCAATTATGCCCTCAAAAGGCTTACCCTGAAAAAAGATTGTCTGACGGGGTCGCTGGGTGGTGATTGGGGTGGTTAATGCAATTACAACAGGATCTGTGGAACCAAACCCGCTGTCCCCTTGATCCCTATCAAGACCCCCTGCATGAACAAAATAGGGCAAATGGAGTAATTGTGCAGGACTAGTTGTCACATGTTCCGACTAATGAAGCACTTCAAAGAACTTTCAGGCATGTTTCCTAAAGTCTTTATTTGCAGAGCTACAATTTTTGCCGGTCACCATGTTCGACTGGTTAATGCCAGAATCTGAACTTCCTGCCGCTGGCATCAAGCTTTCCTTGCTCAACCCCTCCCTTCTCATGCAGTCACAGGTCACATTATCCAATTAGTGAGAAGGTCAAACGTTTACTTCCTCTTTCTTTCCCGGGCTTTTTCCCCCGCCCAGTCTAAGCTAAGTATTAACCCAATAAATGCCAGACAGTTTTGCATATTGTCAAAGCAAGAATATACAGTATTTGCAGCATTGACACTAGTATTGCTTGGCAAAGTTTGTGGCATGTTAGTCCATAATTGAATAAAGATTACACCTGCATAATCAGAATCAATTACTCCAGGTATTACAAAAATTCCCTTTTTTCCCATGCTAGATCGAGGCAAAATTAATTCAACATATCCAGAAGGGAGAGGTCCAGAGAGTTGTGAAGGAACTACTTGTACTTCTCCTGGAAATTTGAAACACACTTCTTGTTGGATAGTTAAATCTATCCCAGCACTCCCTCTAGTGGCAGCAGGGGTATTATTAATTGTTGATGGAATTACTGAAGGGTCTCTGTTTGGACCGGGGCCAGAGACCAGCCCACTTTGAAGTTTTCCAACCGACATTCATCAGCCCAATGAAATCCCTTATTACACTTAGGGCATTTTGTTTTTGGACGTCTCCCAGAATTATTTTTAAATGGTCAGGAGGCATACCTTCCTCCCCCAGGATTTCTGCAATCCTGTTTAAAGTGTCCAATTTTACCACAATTATAACATTTCCCCTGAGGTTTCTGAGTTTTTGTAAGAGCTGCAGCTAAGAGATTAGTTTGAAAGGAAACAGTTCCTATGTCCTGACATGCTTTTATCATTTCTGCTAAATCTGGTTTTGCTCCCAATCCAATAATGGCCCGTTTACATTCAGTGGTGGCATTTTCTTTAGCCAATTTCATAAGCAATTCAGCTTGAGCATCAGGATTATCAATTTGTCGTTTCAAGGCATCTTGCAGACGGTTAATAAAATCTGCATATGGTTCATTTGCCTTTTGACGAATATTTGAAAATGCTTGAGATGGTTTCCCAGTTATAGGAACTTTTCCAAAAGCTTTGTAAGCACATTCAGAGGATATTTGAAGAGTAGCTATAGGCAAAACAATTTGTGCATCCACTGGAGTGTAATCACCAGAGCCATATAACTGCTCTGGGAGGTAAGCACCTCCAGAAGTTGCAGCTCTTAATGCACATTGATGTCTAAACTCACTATCCCATACCACATACTGAGCTGGTGTTAATAACATATGAATTGTTGTTTTCCAATCTTCTGGTACCAAAACATGATTCCTCATTGTTGCTTCTAACATACCTTGCACATATGAACTGCTTAACCCAGTATCTCTTATACCCTTACGCAATTCTGTTAAGATTGCATAAGAAAGTGGTCAATATTCAACCACTGGGGCTCCATTTGGACCTACCTGCCCAGTCAAATGTACAGGACAAACTGAGAGCATATCTGCTATTTCCTGCATATCTCCCTCTCCTTTCGCCATTTGATTTTCTAATACATGGCAAATGGAAACATAAGATGTAGAATTCTTTTGCTCTGAAGGTGTCACATCCATTGTGGAAGATACAGGAGCTGATGGAACTGAAACTTTTTCATGATCAAAACCTGGAGAAGAAGTAGAACTTAATTGTACTGCATCAGCCCCATATTTTTCCACTGCCTGGCGACATTGATGCCAACAATGCAAAACATACACTGAGGCTTGGTGTTCCTGATGAAGGGTGTTACCTATTCTTTCCCAATCCTTAAGTTGGAGTGTCCCCCTTTCAGGATACCAAGGACAGTTTTTTCCTATCTCACTCACTAGCTTCCTAAGCTCCCTTTCAGGCATTGTCATGCCTGATTTGTGTAAGAGAAACTTTAACTCTCTTACATGCTTTTGCTGATGGTGAGATATATCGCAGCCCATACTTACAGTTTGAGAAATCTTGCAGGACGAGAAGACGAGAAGGTGCACCTAGGGGTCTGTTCCAGACGACTGTAAATATGTTGGTTGATGCTTTCCCTTGGGAGGGGATGTCCCTGTTCGGGCGCCAGTTGTAAAGATGCTAAGAAAAAGACTCAGGCATTTCTTGAGCAGAGGTTTGAAGGTGCAGGACACAGCTTGACAAACTCTGAGTTTATTGCTTCTTATATACTTTTTACATACATAGGCTTTTACATTAAATGCTGACATTTTACATTCATAAGTTTAACCTTTAGATGCTGACATAAAGTTTCTTTATTGGAAAATTCGTTCATATAAGCAACTATTTTCTAGTAACATATTACCTGTTCAGAGACCAGGTAAAGACAAATACAGATAGATCAGAAGGAGAAAGAACTAACAGAGGCAGGAAGAGATAAGAGGGAACTTAATCATATTATTTATTTAGGTAGGTAAGATATTAAGTCAAAAGGGTATTGTCAATGCTGCAAATACTGTATATTCTTGCTTTGACAATATGCAAAACTGTCTGGCATTTATTGGGTTAATACTTAGCTTAGACTGGGCGGGGGAAAAAGCCCGGGAAAGAAAGAGAAAGTAAACGTTTGACCTTCTCACTAATTGGATAATGTGACCTGTGACTGCATGAGAAGGGAGGGGTTGAGCAAGGAAAGCTTGATGCCAGCGGCAGGAAGTTCAGATTCTGGCATTAACCAGTCGAACATGGCGACCGACAAAAATTGTAGCTCTGCAAATAAAGACTTTAGGAAACATGCCTGAAAGTTCTTTGAAGTGCTTCATTAGTCGGAACATGTGACATCATGCCAGAATCCACACTTTTTTCAAACGATCTACGCCCTGATCTATCAACAGTTGCCTGTATGCCTGAGAGGAACTGGCAAAGTTTCGGGGGAGATCTCATTATGGAGAAAGAAATATTGCCTGAAACCAGCCCCGTAGCTGCAACAGTTTCCCCGGGGAGAAAAGCGACAGCCAGCAAGCTGGGGGAGAGAGAAATTTGGCAGATTTCCCAGCTGAGAGCGAAGACTTCAAAAGCAGCATGGACAGATAACACAGTTATGGGTGAGTCATTGGAAAGATTTCAAAACTTAGAAATGAGAAACAGAAAACAGTCCCTACAAAGTGAAACCTTCATCCCTAAGAGAGAGAATCCCAGTTTGAATCCTCTGCAGCAAAGGGGAAATTGGGTTCCCCAGCAAGTGGCTGATCCATGTCCTCTGAACTTACCACAGCCAATAGAGGCCTTGCAATGTCTTGGGGTGGTACAGAAGCCAGGAAATCAGCAGCTAGGGGGAGAACAGCCACAGCAAGGAGGTTGGCCACAGCCCCCAAACGTGCAACCCCGGGGCATAAATCTGCAGCCAGGTTGGGGCCTACAGCAACTGGGGTGGCCACAAGAGCGATGAGGAGCCCAGCAGGAAGCCTGTCAGACCCTGCCTTTGCCAGCCAGAGACCCCAACCCTGAAGAGAGGGTGAGTTCCAGTCTGAGGCATCTGCAGCAATGGGTAGATGGGTTTCCCCAGCAGATGAATGATCAGCAGCAGCAGAGGGCACCACCACCCCCTGCAGTCCAACAACAGAGAAGACCACTACAACCCCCACTTGCGCAGCCACCATTGGGAGGCCTACAGCAGCAGGGGGTACCATCCAACCCCGCTGGCCAGCGGCCATGGAACCAGCCCCAGTGGGGGCCACAGCAGCCTGTGTTTGCACCACCCTTCAATGCAACGTTTGATGGGGACCCAGAGAAGCTGATTTTTTTCCTCAACCAAGTACGTTCTCATTTAAATCGCTGGGCCTATCTCTATCCGGAACCAGGGGCCATGGTTGACGTCATTGGGGCCAACCTGGAGGGAGAGGCATCTGAATGGCTGAACAATCTATATAGCGAGCAAGCCCTCGAATTGGAGGATCCCCATCTCTTTCTCTTAGGACTGAGAGAACGATTTGAAGACCCATCCATCGGCCTCAAAGCAGCAGGACAAATTCACAAGATAAAACAAGCAGGGAGGCCTGCCCTAGAGTACGTGCGAGAGTTCCGCAAGATGGCAGGTCGAATAGAGGGGTGGCCTGAGCAGTCCCTCATCCATCACTTCATCGAGGGATTAGATGATCACCTCTCCCAGGCTTGCATCTATCGAGAAGTACCTGATCGGCTGCAGGAGTGGTACCAGACGGCCGTGAAGCTGGATGTTAAGCTCTCTCGCTATAAAAAGCCTCCCCCACAGGAACCCGAACAGCAACCAGAGCTACCTGAACAGCAATCACCCCCACGAAAGCCTTCAACCACTGCAAGGGCTGAGAGACCCAGGCCACCTGCACGCCTTTCCTTCGAGTGTTTCTGGTGTGGACAAGGAGGACACCGAGCGGCCACCTGTCCAGTCCCCTACCCTCGACTGCAGAGCAAGCCAGGACCGGCGATGCAAAAGAAACCTGCTCAGCGGCTACCAAGAGAAAAATCTAATCGACTCACGCAAGAACCAGTCGCCCAGGTTACACCCCACACACAGGAGAATGCCAAGACTCCAGGTGGACCTGCCCCTGCTCTTCCCTTCTTTGATAGCAACGATGAAGGAGAAAACGACCCAATGGTGAGTCAACAAATCCTGCCTTTTTCACTGCCCGCCAAACTTGTAATCCCTACGTCTGGGGCACAAATAGACTTAAACGTACTAATTGATTCGGGATGTACCCGCTGCATTATTAGTCTGGCGTTTGCCATGAAAATGGGCATAAGGGCAAAACAGCTTTCCAAACCGATGAGATTTGAGCAAGCCGATGGCTCCCTGATGGGAGGGACTCTTATTACACAATTAACGGAGCCCCTACGCCTAGAAATAGGTGCACACTGGGAGTTTATTCGTTTCCTGGTGGCTCCAAAGATGACCGAGGCAGTGATCCTGGGACTAGCCTGGTTGGACAAATGGAAGCCATTTATCTGGTGGGAGAAAGGAATGAGAATTGTGAGACTACCTATAGGGCCTGATCCCCCCATTGATTCAACAGATGTTACCGGGCATCTTAGACCACCCAATGAGCAAGCGCACATGGCCGTCTCACTGACCCCAGGTGAACCAGTCATCCCCAAAGAATACTTGGACCTGGCGGAGGTGTTCAGTGAAAAAGAATGTGATGCCCTACCCCCTCACAGACCCAATGACTGCTCCATCGAACTGGTGCCCGGAGCCAAACTCCCACGTCCGAGGATGTATGCTATGTCCCCCCTCGAAATGGAGGAGATGCAGCGATATGTGAACAAGAACCTAGCGAGGGGGTTTATTGAACGGGCCAAATCTTCCGTGGGAGCCCCTGTGTTGTTCAAAGAGAAAAAAGATGGGTCTCTTCGTCTCTGCGTAGACTACAAGGGACTCAATGCTGTAAGTGTGGAAAATAAATACCCCCTCCCCCTCCTAAAGGATTTATTGACCCACCTGGCTAAGGGGAGTGTCTTCACTAAGTTAGACCTAAGAGAGGCATACTACCGGGTGAGAATAAAAGAGGGAGACGAGTGGAAAACTGCCTTCAACTGCCCTATGGGGAGCTATCAGTTCAAAGTCATGCCATTTGGACTACAGGGGGCCCCAGCTGTATTTATGCAGTTGATTAATGAGGTTCTACATGATCACTTGTACAAAGGGGTTTTGGTGTATCTTGATGATATCCTGATATACAGCACAAACATGAATGATCACATAAAGCTGGTGAGAGAAGTGTTAAAGAAACTATTGAATGCCAAGCTTTATGTCAAATTGTCAAAATGTGAATTTCACCGAATCCAATTAGACTATCTTGGCTACCGAATTTCCAATGAGGGTATTGAAATGGATCCGGCCAAGGTAAAAACTATAATCGAATGGCAACCCCCAAGGACTCGCAAACAGCTCCAAAGCTTTCTGGGTTTTGCCAACTTTTATCGTCAATTCATCCCTTCTTTTGCCGAGATTGCCCTTCCTCTTACAGAACTACTCAAGACAGGCAAAGGAGGAGGGAAGCCACGACCGGGCCAACCACTAGCATGGACAATGAGCTGTCAAACAGCTTTTGAGAATTTAAAGAGACTATTTGCCGCTGAACCGGTTCTAAAGCACCCCTGCCCAGGGGAACCCTTTGTGATTCAAGCCGACGCCAGCCATGTGGCGGTTGGAGCAGTGTTACTTCAAAAGAACAAAAATGGGATCCTGCAACCCTGTGCCTACACCTCTAAGAAATTCACGGAGAGCGAGCGAAGATGGGCAATCTGGGAGAAAGAGGCCTTCGTAATTAGGTGGGCGCTATTGAACTGGCGACACTATCTAGAAGGGAGCAAGGTGCCATTTGAGGTATGGACTGATCACAAGAACCTAGAGGCACTGAAAACTCCTCGCAAATTGTCACCAAAGCAAGTACGGTGGGCACAGTACTTTAACCGCTTCAACTTCACTCTAAAGTACATACCAGGAGGAAAGAACTTTCTAGCTGATGCGCTATCCCGGTTACCCCAGTACAAAAGTGAGCGAGAGCAGGTTAACGAGGCAATTATTCCCAATCCACAAACTGTCACTCAACTTACACCTCGCAGGGTCCCCAATCCGGATGACCCTGGAGTGAAGAAAATAAAACGAGAGCTCCTCACTGACCAATGGTTCAAAGATAATCAAGCGTCCCTAACATGCAGGGATGGCTTGGCTTACAAAGGGGGGAAGTTATATTTGCCAGAAGCGCTCCGTCTAAATGCTCTCAACCACAGCCACGATGTAAAGCAGGCTGGACACTTCGGATATTTGAAAACCCTACACCTCACCCGCCGGCAATTCTGGTGGCCGGGGCTGAAAAAGGATGTGGAAAACTATGTAAAAAGTTGTACAGTATGTGCTACAATGAAAAGAATCCCGGGGAAAACTCCTGGGTTACTGCAACCCGTGGCAGACCCTTCTCAACCCTGGGAAGAAGTAGCTATGGACTTTATAGTGGACCTACCTGAAAGTAAGGGAAATACTGTCATTTGGACTGTGATAGACCTGTTCTCGAAACAAGCTCATTTCATCGCCTGCAAAGGACTCCCATCCACCCAACGCCTGGCCAAATTGTTCCTGAAACATATCTACCGGCTGCATGGTGCCCCTAAGCGAATAATCTCAGACAGGGGGGTGCAATTCACAGCGAAGTTTTGGAGAAATTTCCTTACATTGATTGGATCATCTCAAGGGTTATCATCTGCTTTTCATCCAGCCACCAATGGGGCCGCTGAAGCCGCTAACAAAATGGTGGAGCAATATCTTAGGTGCTACGTTTCTTACCAACAGACGAACTGGACTGACCTCCTCCCTTTCGCGGAAGTGGCATACAATAATTCCGTGCACAGCAGCACCGGCTACACGCCTTTCAAAGTAGCCACAGGGAAAGAATTCAACCCAATACCTGAATATCCTCAGTTGCCCTCCGCTTCACAGACACTTGATCAATGGGTGAGAGGATGGGAAGAAGTTTGGAAAAACACAAAAACTGCTTTAAAAAAGACTTTTGAAACCTATAAAAAGCAGGCTGATAAAAAGAGGGCTCCCCAAAGAACATTCCAAGTTGGGGAAAAGGTCTATCTGTCAACTAAATATCTACGCCTCAAATTGCCCAGCAAGAAATTGGGACCAAGATTCTTGGGGCCTTTCCCCATAGTAAAGGTCATCAACCCAGTCACAGTACAACTAAAACTCCCTAAACTGTTAGGGAAAATTCACCCAGTTTTCCATTGTAGTTTGTTGAAGCCTTATCGGGGCTCCACTTTGAGACCTCCTCCAAAGAAGGCACCTGGACCCCTCGTAGTGGCAGGGCAGACCCACTATGAAGTGAAACGTATTCTTGACTCCAGAATCTTTAGAGGGAAATTACAGTACTTGGTACAATGGAAGGGATACCCATTGTCTGAAGCCACCTGGGTGAAATCTAGTGAAGTGAACGCTGACAGATTGATCGAACAGTTTCATGTGAAACACCCCAGCAAACCGAAAGATAATCCTTAACATATGCTTTTGTTTCCTTACAGGATCTGTCCTTCTTGTAAGGGGGGCCGGATGTCAATGCTGCAAATACTGTATATTCTTGCTTTGACAATATGCAAAACTGTCTGGCATTTATTGGGTTAATACTTAGCTTAGACTGGGCGGGGGAAAAAGCCCGGGAAAGAAAGAGAAAGTAAACGTTTGACCTTCTCACTAATTGGATAATGTGACCTGTGACTGCATGAGAAGGGAGGGGTTGAGCAAGGAAAGCTTGATGCCAGCGGCAGGAAGTTCAGATTCTGGCATTAACCAGTCGAACATGGCGACCGACAAAAATTGTAGCTCTGCAAATAAAGACTTTAGGAAACATGCCTGAAAGTTCTTTGAAGTGCTTCATTAGTCGGAACATGTGACAGGTATGACCTTTTGGCTGCTTCCTTGGGACAAAGGGTATCAAAAGGTTATGAGGTTTGTGGGGGGGGAAAGCATGGCAGTTTGCTGCGTGTGCTTTTTTCCCCAAAGTTAATTGCTTCACCACTGTACCTGTTTCATCTATTTGTAAGCAACAATTAGTTAAATTAAACTTCCCACATACCTCTCCTTCTTTAGCTAATATATAATCTAATGCTAATCTATTTTGATACACAGCCACTCTAAGCTTATCAGTACTTTTTGCCAAAATATTTAAAGCAGTATCTATTTTTCTTCCAACTAATTCTAATACAGCCTGTAATCTTATTATTCTGTTTAACATATAAATGGTCATTCTCAGTGCTTTTTTTCTAAAAACAAAAAAAAAAGGTGCCGGAACTCACACACATCATACAACCCACCTTGGCTACCCTACAAGGTTCCATCCAAGAAAGGTGCCAGAACTCCGTTCTGGGCATTCTATGAGAAAAAAAGCCCTGGGCATTCTATATCCCCAAGATCCATCTTCGGCCCAGGTAGCAGGCCCATAGATGCACACAATCTTTTCTGGTGTCCATTCATTTCCTCTCATTGTTTCAACATTACATGGAATATCTGAATCAATAGATATTTTATAGCGATCTAAATAATCGTAAATAGGGATTCCCAGTGTCTATTTAGTTCTTAGGGGTAATAAAAAGAAAGATGGTTTAATCCATCCTAAAACACATGACCCACCCCAGTTACCAGGCAAACTTTCACAGGCTTGTTTCCCACAAGTCCAATACATATTCTTTGGGGCTATCCATTTGCTGTTATCTGTTTTATTTAAATAAGTTCCCCATTCAGTGAAATTAAACTTTTCTGGTTCACTTTGATTCCCTACACTTGTCCATTGTTTATATTTACCATCCCAATATCCCAAACATATCAAATCTCCTACCTTTTTAGTTCCATTTCTCTTAAAACAGTTTTTTCCTACTAGATTAGGACTTAGGGTCCATATAATCTGTTGGTCATTTCCAGATCGCCCCGTAATATTTCCTTGCTTAGTCATGATGTTGAAGATCACTGGGTCTGCTTCTAATGCTTCCCAAGGCCACTGTTGTCCCATATTAGTTCCTCCACATACAAAACAATTTTTAACGGTCAAGGTTTTGGCTATATCCTCAGCCATATCCATAAACAAGTTACTTGCTTTCTCACTAATATCTATTTCCTTTTCCAATTTTCTTAAAGTATTATAAACTGACCATCCTATTGTTTTGACTTCCCCTGCATATATCTTTTCTTTATAGTAATATAAGTTGATGGATCTAATCCTGTACCATCTATCCCAAATCCATAACTTACTACTTCAGCATGGTTCTTAGTGATTTCCAACTCCATTGTATTAGTTCCGTATATTCTGTTAAATTTGGTAATACCACTACATCCTGGATAACCCCCTCCAGTGTAATCACACACACAACTCCACCCTGAACATTTAACAGATCCCCCACAAGGTGACCATTGATTGGGGTTCCCATTTGCAAAGTTCAAATTAGTGGGACATATATATTTACGATTTTGTTTATATGCTGAGATCCAACTAGAGTCCCCACACTTTGTGGCGAGAGGAGATAAACTTAATATTGTACAGGCATCAAACCGTATTAAAGTCTTTTCTGTCCCCTTTTCTAATATTTTAGTGGAATTAACATATATTAATCTTCCTTCACCTTCAGGTCTCTGTCTCACTCCTATTTTAGCTAGACCTACATATATACTAAAATTTAAATATGTTGGCATTGATGGATCATAACATTGTATCTTCTTGTCTTCTCCCTTACAAACTGAATATTGTGTTTTATTTAATTGGCACATAGATTGAAATATACATCCCTTAGGTGCTTGGGTATGATATACCAAGGTTTTAATTACTGCGTTCCCTTTGGTGGCATTCGTAATGCAGTCTTCACATCCTTCTGTTTTTGTTGCTTTCCTATATCATTCTCTAGAAAGGGAGAGATAGATAACCATGGACACTACAACACTAAGGATTTGCATTTTAGTCACTTTTCCTCTGTATCTAAACTTTGATATTTTCTAAAGGCTTCTCGTTGTTCTTCCTGGACTAGTTGAATTGAAGGAGTATCTTTGAAAGTATATCTTACCACTCCGGTCAATATCTCAGTATATTCCTTAAAAGGTTTCAATTTCTTCTCAATGAGTACTATATCACATGGTCCAAAATGTTCTTCACATCCAGTACATCTTATACAGTCAATACAATGGAAACAACAACAACAATCAACATAGCATTTACAGTCACAGTACCAACACATCAGGTAAAAGATTAAGTTCTTGAATCTCTCGAGGCTGTTGGGATTCTGGGCACAATATGGATGTGAATTTGTTCCTGGTTCGGCATGCAATCACAACTCCTATAAGACAAAGAAAGATAGCAAACCCTAATCCCACCCAGTCATATAGATCTGGTTTGGACATTCAATTACTGTCGCTTGAGAGTGATCTTTAAAGGTTCTGGATTTGGGACACAGGTCCACTGTTCTTTTGGTTCAGCTACTGGTCCCTTCACTCGTGTGTAGTGGGTCCACCCTTTTTCTGCCGTCCGGACTGCAGTTTCAGAGGTCAGCAACACTTGAAACGGTCCGTCCCACTTAGGTTGTAATTTTTCCTCCTTCCAACTCCGGATCAGGACCCAATGCCCCACACAGATCTTATGGACAGGAAACTCCAGAGGCGGCATCTGTGCCAGCAATCCTTGCCTCCTGCAATGATCAAGATACTGGGACAATTTATGCACATAATTTCTCATCACTTTATCTCTGGTAGATAATGAATCCATGCAGATTTCTCCAGGTGGGAATCCCACCCCATATAACAATTCATACGGTAATAGTCCTATGTCTTTCCTTGGCTGAGTCCTAATTCTTAGAAGAGCCAAAGGTAAGCATTTGATTCAGGGCATCTTTGTTTCCAAGATTAGTTTACTGATTCCTTCTTTTAATTTTCCATTAGCCCGTTCCACTTTACCACTAGAGGGCGCATGCCAAGGTGTGTGAAACTTCCAGTTTATTCCCAACGCTTCCCCAATATTTTGCAGGATTTTCCCATTAAAATGACTACCTTGATCACTATCAGTTTGGGTTACTAATCCATATCTTGGAATAATGTGTTCCAATAGGATTCTAGTAATCGTTTTAGCTGTAGCATTCACAGTGGGAAAAGCCTCAATCCATCCTGTTATATGATCAATGATTACAAGGAGATATTTATAGCTACCCACTTTAGGTAGTTCAGTATAGTCTATTTGTACACACTGAAATGGTTTAAATGCTGGAGGTCTTCCCCCTGCTGGCTGCTTTCTTAAAGCCTGTCTGTTTATTTTTTTACAGACTAAACATGATTCCACCACTTGTGCTGCAATTGTATAAATCCCAAAGCAAGCATAGAATTTCAAAATACAATCTACTAGAGCCTGTGTTCCCCAATGACTGCCTTCATGCAAATATGCTATTAATTCTTTAGCAATCACTTTATTGATTACTTGTCTACCATCCGGTAGATGCCAAACACCACCTTTCCCCTCCTGTCCCCCTGCTTATCATATTCACTATTTTTCTTTATCGTTAACTATTGGAACTTCAATCTTTGTTTTGTGTCCACTTCCATGGAGCCTGTTTGTCCAAGAGCCGGTGTACACTTCTCTTGTTTGTGCTTCAGCCCCGCTTCGAGGAAATGCCGCAAAACGGCCCGAAGTCTATCTGCCAAGTTTTCGACTGACTCCCCTGCGATGAGGACATCATCGAAGTATGGACAGACCCCTGGAATATTATGGAGCGTGCGTTCCATCACGCTCTGAAATATGCCAGGAGTTACATTCACTCCAAACTGTAACCTCCGAACATTAAAGGCTCTCCGGTGAGTTACAATTGTTTGGGCCTCTGCCGTGGCGTCGTCCACTGGCAGTTGCTGGTAGGCCTGAGCCAAATCTAGTTTGGCGAAAATATGCCCTCCCTGTAGAGATGCCAGAATATGGCTAACTACAGGTACTAGATAGGAATGCTGCTGAAGAGCTTTATTTAATGTATATTTGTAGTCAGCACAGATTCTGACTTCTCCATTGGCCTTTAGTGGCGTGACAATGGGGGTTTCCCATGGACTGCTGTCCACAGGTTCCAGAATGCCTTGCTGAAGCAACTTGTCCAGCTCCTCATTTATCTTTTCCTTGAGAGCAAATGGCACCCAACGAGGCTTAATCCTTATCGGTGCTATTGAGGGATCAAGTCTTAAAGCAATAGGAAGCTGCTTGTGTGCCCCTAACTCTGGGCTGAAAACATCAGCAAACTCCTTACAAACCTCTGTAAGGCTTGCCATTTTCAGACTGTTTAACCCCGTTACCTGGATGCCTAGTGCATCAAACCAATTGAGTCCAATCAGACT
This sequence comes from Crotalus adamanteus, assembly GCA_039797435.1. Classification (NCBI taxonomy): domain Eukaryota; kingdom Metazoa; phylum Chordata; class Lepidosauria; order Squamata; family Viperidae; genus Crotalus; species Crotalus adamanteus. The sequence continues at coordinate 8,508,771 of CM077935.1, forward strand.
CGTGCGGTTGCCCTCGACCACTACGACATCTAACGGACCCTCAAAATTCCTAAATTTGACATTCAATGTGGCCTCCCCCTTGATGCTGACTCTGGAATTCTGGAAATTGGTCAAGAGGATATTTGACGGCTTGAGCTTAACTCGGTGGTCGCTTTTCCTACATATTTGTCCCAGTGTTGTCTTAGAAATTATGGACAGAGCGGAGCCCGTGTCCAATTCCATGTCCAAGGGAACTCCCTGCAGTTTAACTTCAAGATGAAGCTTCTTTTTCAAAGGCCGGGTGGCCCCTGTTCTCAACATGCTTCTTCTCGTCGCGCAAAACCTCACCTGGTTCTGACTAGGGACCCCGGTACCTTTCCTTTTTTTAAAAAAAATATATTTTATTGGGTTTTTTTTAATTTTAACAAAGAGTACTTTAGACACACCGTGGTGTTTGGGTAAACAAACAATTCAAGGTGAAAAACATACATAAACAGCTCAACTTAATACATTCACTATCATCTCTCTATTTCTCACAAATAACATAATAGATTTAATATATTCCATTTCTAGCTTGAATTTCTGTTACTACTCCACCTGTTTTATAGCTTTATCAATTTAAAATTACCATAGTCAAATATTGTTTTACATCAACAAATTATCACTTCAAGTATCTCTACCATGTATATTAAAGTTTTTAATCTCTCAACCCTCTTCTTATCACCAATCTCATTCATTTCTTCTTCCAGTGATAACTAACTTAATTAAAAAAAAAGCAATGTTAAACCTTAGTTCCTTTCAATTCATTACTCAAACTTCAGATATCCAATTAGTTGTCATACCTTATCAGATCATATTATTATAGGCAAAAATCACCTAATCAATTTAAGCAAGCACTTCAAAATTACATTCTCATGACTGAACTTTTTTTTTCAACTCCAGAACATATATATATATATATATATATATATATATATATATATATATATATATATATGTATGTATATGATTATATATTTTTTATCCTTAATACAATCCATAGAGCCAAGGTTCTTTTATCCAAACCATTCCATACAACAAAAAAAGCATCTAACTAATTTAAACACATATGTATATAGTTATAACTGATTTAATTAAGAGAAAAGAAAAAAGAAAAAAATAATAATAATGTTAAACCTTAATTCCTTTCAATTCATTACACAAACTTCAAATTCCATCCAATTAATTATCATACCTTATCAGATCATATTATTATACACAAAAATCACCTAATCAGTTTAAGCACTTACTAATTTAAACACGCATATATATAATTGCATTTTTCTTAGTTCTGGTTCTAGATCATTATCCTTAAAACAATCCATAGAATCAACATTGCCTTTTACTCCATTAAACATTTTTAAATTTCTTTTTCACTCTAATTCTGGGTTTCTTTCTATGCCACCCGGGCTTCCATAAAAGCGCTTCCCTTTCAACCAGTAAATCCATTCTTGATGCTTGTAGTAATCTTTGGGAAAATGTACGTCCCTTCCTCTGCAGTAAACGTCTTTTTCCCCTTTCAACCAATAGATCAATTCTTGTTGCTTGTAGTAATCTTTGAGAAAATATAAATCTCTTCCTCTGCAGCAAACATCTTTTTCTGTTCTCCTTGCAATGTAGTTGCTTTGTATTTTGAGGTCTTAGTCTTTGCTTCTTCTGGTTCTCTAAGTTGCTGAAGAAAGGATTGTTAGATGAAATAAATTCCACTTCTATCTCTGTAAATTCCTCTTCTGGTACATTTTGATTTATACCATGATCAGTTGTAACCTGGACATCAGTTTGAGCAAATGTAGTAGAATCTCTGGATCTTAATTCCAAAGTACAGTTTTTAAATGTAGCACAAATTTCTGCAGTGCCCTCATAAATCTTTTCCAATATAAGTGCACAGTTCAGTTGTATCTGAGGTTTCTCCATTTTAATATTAATGCTTAAAAGGAAATCTCTTTTTCTTTTTTGTAGAGGCTTTGTTTAATGTAAAAACCTCCACCCCCACAGCTTCACAGATGTACAGCTTATCTTTAGTGTTTTGGAATTCAATAGAAGAATAAACAAAGTTGCAATATTAAATTTTCACCACTAGATGCCCTCAGTGAGTTAAGAAAGTCTTTTCCAAAGATCAATTCTTTTTTTCCTGTCTTTTAGAGTATAGCATATATATAAAAAAATAGAAATAGTAAAGTTCTTAAAAAGAAAGGAGAGAGAAAACCTTTTCCTTCTTTTTTTCCTTTTTAGTGTCCAAATAAAAGTAAAATATAGTCTTTCAGTATTTGTAAAATGCCTTTCTTCCCAAAGAAAGCAGAAGCCGCCTTTCCAAGCCAGGGAAATAATTTCAAAAGCTCTTACAGGTACACAAACGAAAAAAGGCGGAAAAGAGAGAAAAATAAGAAAAAATTCTCACCCGGATTCACCACGGGGGCACTCAACGCTTAGATGTTGTCTGACTTATGGTCTGAAGCGGCAGGGCGATCGGCCATTTTACTGGCTGATCTTCTTCTCCGTCAGCCCTCGGAGATTCGTCCGGACAGCTGGAGCAGCCACTGCTCCTCTGCAGCTGGACAGCAGCCTCCTTGATGAAAGTTGCACCCTCCAGGGTGATTTTGGACCCGTATAAGGGTCCACCGACGGAGGGAAACCTAGCCGACGAGGAGAGAAGTCTCCCTGTATGACTAGTGACACCGCGGACCGGAACCGGAAGTCGGGACCCTGGTACCTTTCCAAAGCAACTCTTCCACAGAATGGTCTTTTGTGCGACCCAGACAAATGGCAATGTGGCCTTGCCTGCCACATGCTCAGCATATCGCGGTGCGGAAATGGCAGTCAGCTCGCTTGTGGCGGTCTCCACACCCGATGCATCGAGGAAAGGAAACTGCCTTGTCAAGTAGCTTGCGGAGTCTTCTTTTTAGCAGTTGCTGTAACGGGTCTGTTATGTCCTGGGCTGTGATTGACACAGCAGGTGCAGAAAGCTGCAGAGAGACCCGGGCAGACCACGTGGCTGCCCGGGTCAGACAGGCTGTCTCCAGCCTATGGTGCATGCGCAAGGCGGGAAAGACACGTTGCATTGATTGGTTGATGTTGCTCCCTGTAAGGGGGTATAAAAGGGATCCACGCCATTTTGTGTTGTTCTGTTGAAGATTAAATAAAGAAGCAACTGTTGTTACTCCTGCCTCGTCTCAATGCCTTACCAACGCACAGAACAGAACATTGGCAATGAAGGTGGGATCGTGTGGCAAGAAAACAACGAAAAGAAAATAGGCTGACTCACCATGGAAGGCCGAAGTGCTTGGAAGTTCGGCGTTCTGATTGTGCAACTCTGTCTGCCAGTACGAAGACGCTGGAGGAGAGCTCGGCAAGATTCATCCTGGAACCCCTTCACAAGCCGGAGCAGCATGAGGCATTGACAAAGCCACTAAGAAGTAACGATATCAAAGATAGGGCATTTGTCCCAATTCGATACAGCTCACCCTGAACGTTGGAGCTCATATGTGGCCAGAGTAGAAAACTACTTCCGAGTGAACCAAGTTCGGGAAGACGGGCTCAAAGCTGCAACATTACTGTGTGTCTGTGGGCAAAAGACATTTGATATTGCCAAAAATCTGGTTGCCCCAGCACCTCTGGAATCCATCGCTTACACTGAGCTGAAGAAAATGTTAAGGGAACATTTTGAACCGAAGCTATCGGTGATTGCCTGGCATCACGCATTCGAACAGCAGGACCAAAGGTCAGGAGAGTCTGCTGCGTACTTTATTGCTGTGCTGCGACAAGCTGCTAGGCCCTGTGAGTTCAAAGACTTGGATGAAAGACTTCGAGATCGTCTAGTTTGTGGTTTGAGGAGCCGTGAGCTGCAACAAAAGATTTTTGCAAAGGAAGAAGTTTCCTTCCAGGATGCATTAAGGGAGATCACAGCCGACAAAGCTGCAGGAGGAGCAGTAAAGGCCTTGAGACTTTACAAGCATCCTACGAGTTCAGGATCCATCCATCAAGAGGTTGCTCAAGAAGTAGCTGATCCTGATTCCGAAAACGAGGTCAACCGTCTACAGCAGTCAGCGAAGAGAAGGCTCCAAGATCGAACCGACAAGGGAGCTGACAAGGCAGTTCCATTCCCTCAGTGTTTCGGATGTGGAGGCCGCCACAAGCGCTCCAATTGCCATTTCCGCTCTGCCATTTGCTGGACATGTGGCAGGCAAGGCCACATAGCCGCCGTCTGTTTGGGTCACACAAAAGACCGTCCTTCGGAAGAATTGCCTCGGAAAGGTATCAGGGTCCCCAGCCAGAATAGGGTGGGTTTCTGCGTGTCCCGCAGGAGCATTTTGAACACAGGGGCCCACAGGCCATTAAAAAAAAAGCTTCGCATTGATGTCAAATTGCAGGGGGTCCCCTTAACGATGGAACTGGACATGGGTTCAGCTCTGTCAATCATATCCCAGGACACCCTTAAGCAAATCTGCTACAGAAGCGGTCAGCGAGTTAAACTCAGGCCGTTGAATCTGGTCTTAACAGATTTTCAGAATTCCCGAGTCAGGGTAAAAGGGGAGGCCACACTCAAGGTGCAGCGTAGGAAATTCGAAGGGTTCCTGGACATTGTTGTGGTAGAGGGCGACCGCACGAGTCTAATTGGACTCGATTGGTTTGAGGCACTTGGGATTCAAGTGACTGGGCTACACAGCTTGCAAACGGCAGGCCTTGCAGAAGTTTGCAAGGAGTTTGCTGATGTGTTTAGCCCAGAACTAGGGTCGTACAAGGGGCCTCCAATTGCTTTGCGGTTAGACCCATCTATTGCCCCGATTAGAATTAAGCCTTGTCGGGTGCCTTTTGCGTTGAAGCAAAAGATTAATGCTGAGCTGGACAAACTGCCCCAGCAAGGTATTTTGGAACCTGTGGATAGCAGTCCATGGGAAACACCCATAGTTACGCCACTGAAGGCCAGTGGGGAAGTCTGCATTTGTGCTGACTATAAATGCACGCTAAACAAAGCATTACAGCAGCACGCTTATCCGGTGCCTGTGGTGAGCCACATTTTGGCCTTGCTTAAGGGAGGCCGAGTTTTCGCCAAACTTAATTTGGCTCAGGCCTATCAACAGCTACCGGTTGATGAGGCAACGGCTGAGGCCCAAATGATCGTAACGCACCGGGGGGCTTTTAAAGTCAGAAGACTGCAGTTCGGGCTTAATGTAGCCCCTGGCATTTTCCAAAGCGTTATGGAGTGAATGCTCCATAACATTCCGGGAGTTTCCCCATACTTCAATGATGTCCTCATCGCAGGGGAATCACCTGAAAGCTTGGCTGAGACGCTTCTGTCCGTTTTGCTGCGGTTCCGCAAAGCGGGGCTGAAGCTTAGGCAAGACAAATGCAAAATTGGAGTCACTTCCACTGAATTACTGGGGTTTCATATAGATACAGAAGGCATCCATCCTGCTGAATCTAAGCTCAAAGTGATTCAGCAGGCCCCAAGCCCCAAGTCGAAGAGCAACCTTCAAGTCTTCCTTGGGCTTTTAAACTTCTATCACTCCTTCCTACCTCACAAGGCTGCAGTGGCAGAGCCATTACACCGGCTCTTGGACAAACAGGCTCCATGGAAGTGGACACAAGTCCACGAAAAGAGTTTTGCAGAGGTCAAGGCATTGTTATCTTCAAATGCTGTTCTCGCTCATTTTAATGAGCAGCTGCCAGTGTGTATAGCCTGTGATGCATCCCCTTATGGGATCGGGGCTGTCTTAAGTCACCTGAAGGCTGATGGGACACAAGTCCCTGTAGCCTACTATTCTAGGACTCTGTCATCTGCTGAGTGTAATTACACACAGATAGACAGAGAAGCCTTGGCCATAGTGACTGGCATAAAAAAGTTCCATGACTTTTTGTATGGTCGCCACTTCACTGTCTATACAGATCATAAGCCACTGCTGGGGTTGTTTACAACGAACAAGCAAACCCCACATATAATTTCTCCTAGAATGCTGAGGTGGTCAATTTTCCTTTCTGCATATGACTACTCACAGGTTCACAAACCTGGCAAAGAAATGGGCCATGCAGATGGCCTTAGCAGGTTGCCTCTACAGCTTGTAGAATCAGATCCTGCTCCAGCTAACCACATGCTAGCTATTCAGGATTTGCCTGAGTCTCCCCTCAATGCAAGGGATGTGGCTGCAGAAACAGCCAATGATCACACGCTAACACGTGTGTTGACATGGGTGCTGTCAGGATGGCCTGACACATGTCCTGGCACTAACTTCCAGAGTTTCTGGAAAAGGAAGCATGAGCTATCCACCTTTAAGAGTTGTGTCCTGTGGGGAAGTAGGGTAGTGATCCCAACCTCATTGAGTACTAGAGTCTTGCAATCTCTGCATGAGGGACATCCGGGCATAGTCCAGATGAAGGCTGTGGCACGCAGCTATCTCTGGTGGCCAGGGCTGGATAAGGAGATTGAGACCCAGGTCCAGGGTTGCCAGGTTTGCCAACAGTCCAGGCCTGAAATGCCATAGGCTCCTGTACACAGGTGAGAGGAAACACATGCTCCTTGTTCGAGGGTTCATATCGACTACACTGGCCCCTTTCAGGGGCAATTCTTCCTCATTGTTGTGGACAGTCACTCTAAATGGCTAGAAGTCATTCCAGTGTCCACTACGACGACTGCCAGGACCATCCAGGTGTTGAGGGGCATCTTCGCCTCCAATGGGCTTCCAGATGTTCTTGTCTCCAACAATGGACCTCAATTCACTTCTTCTGCATTTCAGGCTTTCCTACAGGTCAACATGATTCGCCATGCTACTTCGGCGCCCTTCCATCCAGCTTCCAACGGCCAAGCTGAGTGCACGGTGCACACAACCAAAGACGCCTTGAAGAGGCTCACTCACGGAAGCTGGCATCACAGGTTAGCTGACTTTCTTCTTTGCCAACACACCACACCTTGCACAGCCACTGGGAAAAGCCCAGCTGAACTCCGCTGAGGTCGCCATCTCATTACCAAACTGGACAGATTGCACCCAGACCGGGTGGCTTCACAGGTGTCACAGCCGCGGGCACCTAGGAGACTACAGGTGGGCGATCCGGTTTGGGCAAGGAACTATGGACCTGGACATCTCTGGGTGACAGCAGTGGTCTGCAAATTCACTGGGCCTCTGTCATACAAAGTGGCCCTGGAAGATGGTCGTGTGTTGCGTCAGCACATTGACCAGCTGCAGTGGAGGCTACCCAGTCACTCTTCTGCTCCTGACTCTGCTCTCAGGGGGGAAGAGGACCAAAATGACGATCGTGGATCTCAGTCTTCCTGCAGAAGCAGGGGTTCGCACTCTGCACATAGGAGTTTTGCCAACAAGGCGGCTCCTGACTCTGGCACTGGGTCCATGGAAAATTGCACACAACTGGCTGTTCAGGCCACTCCATCTGCTGGCCTTGTGCCTACGGGACATTACTCCCAAGAGGGGTTTGTCATGGACCTGGGGAATTCCACCCCACCAAGGAACTCTGGTCTGGGTTTACAGGACCTGGCCAGTCAGCATGATGTGGGTTCGCCTGTACCTAGTAGGCATCCAAGTCCCGGTCTGCCAAGCCTGGCAGGTGAGCTTGTAGACCGGGCAACCGCTCCAAGAAGTTCAGAGCAGGCCAGAGGCCCAAGGTATTTGCAGGACTATGTGAAATTCCTGCTAGTAGGTGGGCAGGCTTAAGTGTACTTAGAAATAAGAACATGCTCAAAAGAACTGAAAGGGTATTAGATTTGTAGTAATGTAAAATAGTAAGTTCTATGTGTTTTTGAGCTAAGAGGGGAGGTGTGTTATGTCCTGGGCTGTGATTGACACAACAGGTGCGGGAAGCTGCAGAGAGACCTGGGCAGACCACGTGGCTGCCCAGGCCAGACAGGCTGTCTCCAGCCTATGGCACATGCGCAAGGCGGGAAAGATACGTTGCATTGATTGGTTGATGCTGCTCCCTGTAAGGGGGTATAAAAGGGATCCGTGCCATTTTGTGTTGTTCTGTTGAAGATTGTATTTATTTATTTATTTATTTTTAAAATTTATAAACCGCCCCACTCCCGAAGGACTCTGGGTGGCTAACAATAAAAACAACATAAAACATGACAAAACAAACAGTACAATAACAGTCATCCAGGGGTCAGATTTTATAAACCCCAGGCCTGCCAGAAAAGCCAGGTCTTAAGCAGCTTACGGAAAACCAACAGGGTGGGAGCGGTCCTAATCTCCGGGGGGAGCTGGTTCCAAGACGTGGGCGCCATCACAGAGAAAGCCCTCCTCCACGGCCCCGCCAAACGGCACTGCTTGGCCAACGGGACCCGAAGGAGGCCCAGCCTGTGGGATCTAACCGGACGAAGGGAACTATGAGGTAGTAGGCGGTCTCGCAAATAGCCTGGCCCTGAGCCATATAGGGCTTTAAAGGTAATAACCAACACCTTGAATTGGACCCGGAGACCAATAGGCAACCAGTGCAGCTCACGGAGGATAGGTGTAACGTGGGTGTATCGAGGAGCACCCACTATCACTCATGCGGCTACATTCTGGACCAACTGTAGTCTCCGAATACTTTTCAAGGGTAGCCCCATGTAGAGCACGTTGCAGTAGTCCAAACGTGAGGTGACAAGGGCATGAGTGACTGTAAGGAGAGCCTCCCGGTCCAGGTAGGGTCGCAACTGGTGCAACAGACGAACTTGTGCAAAGGTCCTCCCAGCCACAGCCGTCAAATGATGTTCCAAATTCAGCTGTGGATCAAGGAGGACACCCAAGTTGCGAACCCGCTCCGAAGGGGGTATATTTTCCCCCGCTAGAGTCAACACTGGACAGTCGACATGATCCTTGGGAGGCAACATCCAAAGCCACTCGGTCTTGTCAGGATTGAGCCTGAGTCTGTTAACCCCCATCCCCCTCACGGCTTCAAGGCAACGGCCCATCACATCAGCCGCTTCACTGAGAGAGCTCGGGGAGGAGATATATAGCTGGGTATCATCAGCATACTGATGAAACCTCACCCCGTGCTGTCTGATGATCTCACCCAGCGGCTTCATGTAAATGTTAAATAGGAGGGGAGAGAGGACCGACCCCTGCGGCACGCCGCATTCAAGGGGCCTCGGGGTTGACCTCTGCCCTCCCACCAATACCAATTGCAACCGGCCAGAGAGGTAGGAGGAGAACCACCGTAAAACGGTGCCTCCCACTCCCACCCCTTCAAGTCGTCGCAAAAGGATACCATGATCGATGGTATCAAAAGCCGCTGAGAGGTCAAGTAGCACCAAGACAGAGGAATAACCCCTGTCTCGGGCCCGCCAGAGATCATCCATCAGCGCGACCAAAGCAGTTTCTGTGCTGAAGCCGGGCCTGAAGCCAGATTGAAAAGGGTCTAGATAATCTACTTTACCCAGAGACCGTCGGAGCTGGAGCGCCACCACTCTCTCTACAACCTTCGCCAAAAAGGGGAGATTGGAGACTGGACGGAAGTTATTTAAGTCAGCCGGGTCCAGGGTAGGCTTCTTGAGAAGGGGCCTCACAACCGTTTCCTTCAAGGATTGCGGGAAAGACCCCTCCCTCAATGAAGCATTGATCAACACCTGGAGCCAGCCTCGTGTCACCTCCTTGGCAGCCGAGACCAACCAGGAAGGACACGGGTCCAATAAACAAGTGGAGGCGCTCATCGCTCCCACCGCTCTGTCAACATCCTCAGCGGTCACAGACTCAAATTCATCCCATAAAACTGGGCTAAGACCTGCCCCAGTCATCTCAGAAGGCCCTGCCCAATCGGAGTCTAGGTCTGTCCGAATCCGAGCGATTTTGTCTGATAGGAACTGCACAAGTTCCTCCGCCCTACCCTGTAAGGGCTCCCCGGCTTCCCGAATGTTAAGTAGGGAACGGGTCACCCTAAACAGGGCGGCGGGGCGAGATTCTGCAGACGCAATAAGTGCGGAAAAATGTGAACATTTTGCCGCTTGTATCGCCACTAAATAAGTCCTAATATAGGCTCTTAAAAGTGTCCGGTCGGATTCGGAGTTACTAGCCCTCCAGCGTCGCTCTAGACGTCTCTTCTGACGCTTCATCTCCCGTAGCTCCTCGGTAAACCAAGGTGCCCTCCGGGATCCACAATCACGGAGAGGTCGCAAAGGCGCAATCCGGTCTAACGCCCCTGATGCCGCCTTATTCCAAGCAGCGACCAAGGACTCAGCCGGTTCGTGGAGGAGGGAGTCAGGAAAACCCCCAAGCGCTATTTGGAACCCCTCCGGGTCCATTAAACGCCTGGGGCGGAACCACCTAATCGGTTCCGCCTCCCTGCGGTGGGGGGGGTAGGACCGAGAAATCTAACCTCAACAGGAAGTGATCCGACCATGACAAGGGAGAAGTAACTATACCCCTTAAATCGAAATCACGTCTCCACTGCCCCGAGAGGAATACCAAGTCGAGCGTGTGTCCTCCCCTATGGGTCGGACCGTGAATTATCTGGGTCAGGTCCAAGGTTGTCATGGAAGCCATGAACTCCTGAGCCACACCGGAGGATTCACCGAGTGATGGCAGATTGAAATCCCTCAGCACCATAAGCCTGGGGAATTCCACCGCCAACCCGGCTACCCCCTCCAGCAGCTTGGGCAGGGCTGTTGTCACATAGCTGGGAGGCAGGTATGTCAACAACAAGCCCGACTGAACCCTTGAATCCAACCTCAAGAGAAGGGACTCACACCCAACAACCTCTGGGACAGGGATCCTGCAAGGTCTCAAGGATTCTCGGACAAGAATCGCCACTCCCCCACCCCTTCCCTGGAATCGCGGTTGGTGCATTATCTGAAACCCGTCTGGGCACATCTCTGAGAGAGGAACACCTCCCTCTTGGCCCAGCCAGGTCTCAGTAATACATGCCAGGTCGGCCTCCTCATCTAGTATCAAGTCCCGGATGAGGGGAGCTTTATTAATAACCGACCTGGCATTAAGAAGCAGCAACCTGAGGCCAGGGTCCTGAACACCCCCCTCTCCAGGTATTGGAGAAGAGTCCAAGGGGTCGGAACAAGTAATCGCTTTAATGCAGCAAGTCCTTGTTCCCCGAAGATGGCCCACCCCTTGGCTCCCGCCATATCTACCTCTCCCTACGATAACCGGGATGTTCCAGCCCACCTCCACCCCCAAAAACTCCCCACCCACCCTGCAGGTCTCCCTCCCACCGTCCCCCCCTCCCGGCAGTCCACATCTCACATTCATATCGAGCCGAGAAGTACATCTGGCCACCCCTCCACTTCTGTTTACACACTCAGCAGAGGGGGCACCAGTTCTCGTTCCCAGCTCCATCACTCACACCCGTACACACCCTAATACAATAAAACTAAAAGAAAATTAAAAACAATCAATCATACAGTCAACATACAGTCAACAAGATTAAATAAAGAAGCAACTGTTGTTACTCCTGCCTCGTCTCAATGCCTTACCAATGCACAGAACAGAACAGGTCGACCTCGCCTTCCAATTTGGAGTCATCGACTCGCTCAGCGTCCTCTTGGTGGATGGTTCCGGGACTTGGAGGGTTTTTTGATAGTTGCAAAGCCTTAACAGCTCCGCCCTCTGCTTCTTCTGCCATTACTTTCCTCAAAACATCTTGGAAAGAAACGGTTTCTCTGGCGAATATCTTCTGTTGAAGATCACAGCTTCTCAGGCCACAGACAAGCCGGTCCCATAACCGCTCTTCCAAGTCCTTAAACTTGCACGGTCTTGCCGCTTGTCTTAACGCAGCAATGAAATCAGCAGCGGACTCGCCTGGACGCTGGTCCCACTGATCGAAAGCATGTCACCACGCGATGACTGACAGCTTGGGCTCAAAGTGTTGTTTGAGCATTCTCTTTAGTTCAGTGTACGTGATGGACTCCAAGGGTGCCGGAGCAACCAGGTTCTCCACTATATCGAAAGTTTCTTGTCCACAGACGCACAACAGCGTCACGGCCTTTAGTCCATCGTCCTGCACCTGGTTCACTCTGAGGTAGTTTTCCACCCTGGCAACGTAGGAGCTCCAACGTTCAGGGTGCTTGACGTCGAACTCCGAGAGACGCCCTATCTTTGCCATTGTTGTGCTGATGGCGGCCTATTCAACGCCTCGTGCTGCGCAGGCTTCTGAAGCGGTTCCAGGACGGCTCCTAGCGGCACTCTCCTCCAGCGATTCCGTACTGGCAGGTAGAGCGAAGGAGCTGGAATACCGTACTTCACAGCGACTTCAAGGCTTTCCATGGTGAGTTAGCGCTTGACTTTTGCGGCAGCACGATCCCATCCTCGTCGCCAATGTTCTTCGCGTTGGTAGGCATTGAATAGTCAGAGTCATGCACAGATAAGTCTTTATTCAAGTAAAACAGAACAACAACAAAATGGCTCCAACCCCTTTTATACAATCTCCCTGGGGCGTCACCAGCCAATCATTGCAATGGCCGTTCCTGCTCAAATTGCATGCTTATTCATTCCTTGCAGACAGCAAGTCTCCCCGGGCAGACCATATGATCTGCTGATTGTTCTGGTGCAGCTCCCTGCACCTGCTCTCAATCAAACCCAGTACATAACAGGGGTGTTTGGTTTTTATTCCCTCTGTCTGCTGGGTGGTTGCAGCAGGTTTTGGTCACTTCACATGACCCTGGGACACTGTGACTGTCATAAATATGAATCAATTGCCAAGCATCTGAATGTAAATCACAAGACCCTGGAGATGCTGCAACATTCCAGCTGATCGGCGCTTCTTCTGGGCTCAGCAGAAGCGCCAGGATCAGTGCTGCTTTCCAGCTGATTGGTGCTTCTTCAGGGCTCAGCAGAAGCACCAGGATCAGTGCCAAGCTCCAGCTGGAGCCTGGCACTGATCCTGGCGCTTCCACTGAGCCCTGACAGCCCCGAAGAAGCGCCGATCAGCTGGAGCCTGGCGCTGATCCTGGCGCTTCCGCTGAGCCCTGAAAGCCCTGCAGCTCCAGCCATTTCTTGCTCAGGCTTGTGCAGTGCTGCCACCAGTTCAGCTCATTCCCCTCCCCTGCTACCACTTTTCTAGGATGGTCGCGTACCACCTGCCAGGTGCCAATGTACCACAGGTGATACCCGTACCACTGGTTGAAAAGCCCCGAATTACACAACAGGCTTTATGGATATAATAAAATATCCAATGGAATGTCCACAAATAAAACTCATTTATAAATTGGGCTACATCAAATCTTCCCATCTACTCATTGTGCAAAAGCCTGATAAACATTTAAAATGTGAATGTTACAAAATCAATATTTTGGAATTTACTTTCATGCTTTTGGTAGTGGTTGCAGCATTCATGTCTTGGTTGGCTTTGAAAGGGGGTTAGTATACCATCATACTACATTTGTGCAACAAGTCTGTTTTAGGCCTTACTGTATATGGTTAGAAGTGGAAAAGTATTTAGAATATGTAGTAATAAATCCCCCTAATTAGGAACAATACTTTTCTCCCTTCTATAAGACACTCTGATGTTTTCATGAAATTGGAAGAGATTTCCCAGTGTGTCACACTGTCAAGAAACAAATATATTACTTTATTTATTTCTCGTCACACACAGGGGGATTAGAAAAGGAATAAACTGTTCACAGGATAAAGTAGGCACAACTTCAGATATATTTAAACAAATAATATGAAGTTAGAATTATTTAATCTCTCCATATGAAGACATCTGGCCAAATTATTTCTTTTCGCCAAATGATTTGGAATTTCCAACCCATGTGTGGTTGGTAAAATTTGACGATATAGGTGGCATATAATCAATTGATCAATTAATCCAATCAATTAATACATGGCAGATTCTAGGACATTTGAGACCCCTCCCCCCTTTTTTTTATTGTAAATATTTATTAAGTTTTTTAAAATTTTACAGAAACAAAACAACCCATCCCCAAACCTCCCCAACCCTCCCATTCCCTCCCCCGAGCTTCCCAGAGCTGAACATAGGCTTAATTAAGATTTCTTCAAATAATCTAAAAGAAAGTATAAACCATAATTAAATCTAAATACTAAAAACATTAATTAAACAAATTATAAGATAATTAACAATAATATATATATAAGAAAATATAACTATCAAAAGAATAATACTTAAAAGAAAAAAGAATTAAAAAAAGAAAAAAAGAAAATCTAAAAAATATTTTAAATTTTAAATATAAGTTATTGAAAAGCTAAATAATATTTTTTAACGTCCAACTTATATTGTATAAAATCTATCCATTTTTTCCATACCGCAAAATACTTCTCCTGCGATTGATCCTTCAAGAAAGCCGAAATCTTTGCCATTTCCGCCAAATAAGAAACTTTAAAAAGCCACTCTTGCAAAGTAGGCAGAGATTCCTTCTTCCAAACCCCTCCCCCTTTTTTTTAAAGGAAATGGTAGTATGTAATCATTCTTTTAGAATGCTGTTCGCTTAGGAAGACAGAAGTAATTTTAAAGCAGTCCTCAAGTCAATGAGGTCTTATATAAATAAAGATTATAGCTCACAAGGTACTGTTTAAGGGCTAATAGCTATGAACCACATGTTACATTAGTAAATTACTATTAAGGTTCAGTTGGAAACAGTTAAGAAAGCGGCCTGGTTTGTCTGACAACCAATTTGCAACGTTATTACTGGTAGCAATCTGTCCGCATTAAATTGACTGAACAGGGAAACCCTGGAACTCCCAAGCCATCGAGTACTGCAGTCCTTGAAAAACTACCACGCTAGAAAGGCTTTTTGCTCACGTTGTGGAAGGATTAATTTACAGCAGGGGTCCTCAACCTTGGCAACTTTAAGACTTGTGTCGTAAAGTTGCCAAGATTGAGGACCCCTGAATTACAGCAAGAGGGAGGAGTTCATGGCGACCACCTCAGCCTGGGATGTGCGTGTGAGAAAGGTGTTCCTACGCCCGGCGAAAAGTAAAGAACAATGGTGACAGAAAGGAGTCTCTTCCCTCAGAGAAGGAAATGGAGGGGAGGGGGGAGAGAAGGGGAGAACAATTCCTCATCCAAGGCGCGAGCTGAGATGGAGGAGGGGGCTTGGCAGTTGGGGCGCACGCCTTCTTCCTGGCTCTTGGGGAAAAAAAGGCGGGAAAACCCCAAAGGGAAGCTAATGGCGGATGCTACTCCCTCAGCATCTGGAAAATGCGAGTCCCTAATCTGCTTGGGGGTGTCCAATAGTTCACTTGGTGATGTAAGCATAAGTATAAGGCAGGACTGAGTAATGCCTTATTTTAAGGTACAGTTGTTTCAGTTTGTAGATAGAAAAATTGTTTATTGGGATTAGCTGTCTTTTTTCAGTACAGGTAGTCCTCGACTTACAACAGTTTATTTAGTGACCGTTCAAAGTTACAAGGGTACCGAGAAAAGTGACTTATGACCAGTTTTCACGCTTACGACCGTTGCAGCATCCCCATAGTCACGTGATTTACATTTGGATGCTGGACAACTGACCCACATTTATGACACTTGCAGTGTCCTGGAGTCAATCATGTGATCTCCTTTTGTGACCTTCTGATAAGCAAAGTCAATGGGGAAGCCAGATTCACTTAACAACCGTGTTACTAATTTAAGAGCTGCAATGATTCACTTAACAAATGTGGCTAGAAAAGTCATAAAAGGGGCAAAACTCACTTGACAAATTTCTCACTTAACATAAATTTTGGACTCAATTGTGGTCGTACATTGAAGACTACCTATACTAAGGGCCTGTTCTTGTCATAGCCATCCCCCACTCTTGTTTTGATCAATATTGTGAGATAAAAGTGGATTATCAATTACTTTATACTTTATATTTGAATTGTAGAAAGAATGTGCCTCTAAGTCATACTGTAGTTGCTATTTCCTTCAGCAATAAGTAGTACTAATACTATAATAAAATTGTGGTTTGTAAAGGGCAGCACTTTATTATTAGGAATCATGATATGAGAATTTCCTGACAATATTTTTAGATCCAGAAATGGAGTTAATGGGTCAGCTAGCAGATTTTACTGTCACCTAATGCTGTTCTGCACTGCAGTATTACATAGTCTATATCAGGGCTTTTTTTTGTCATAGAATGCCCAGAACAGAGTTCTGGCACCTTTTTTGGATGGAATCTTGTAGGGTAGGCAAGGTGGGTTGTATGACGTGTGTGAGTTCCGGCACCGTTTTTTTTTTTTTTTTTTTTAGAAAAAAAGCACTGGTCTATATACTATGTCTAAAGCAGCCAGGAATAAAGCTTGCTTAAGAAATCCCATTCATGGGTGATGGCCTGGAATTTTGTCCAGACAGTCTTAAAACAGCACTGGTTTGTTGATTCTCCTGAATTTTTAAATTTTTTCCCACCTTTGCATGGGCAGAATTTTCAGTCATATGGGTCCCATTGATATAACTTTTGTATTAGCCCCCTGTGCTGATTATCCTTCATACTAGGGATCTTCCTATTTAGACATCCACTTTTAGACCAATAAAAAGAAAAACAGTTTTATCATTCTTCCTGTTATTTGGGGAAGAGCCCAAGAAAGGCCCCAGGGCAGGAAGGGCTCTAAGGCAAAACTGGCAAAATTCTTGCAAAATTTACTGGAGAAAGAAAGAAGGTCCAGCCTTTCACTTTTTACTATTGTGGGGTCCTTGGTGCTCTGAACTTGGTGGTTTTCTTGCAGACATTTTATTACCAAAATAGGTAACATCATCAGTGCTAGATGATTAGACTACTAGCACTGATGTTACCTAGTTGATTACCTAGTTTGGTAATGAAACATGTACTGGAAATCCACCAGGCTCAGAGAACATTTCCACAGTTCAATCTTGAGCTACAAATATTTTCTTCTGTTGATATTTTCACTATTCCATCACTGAAGAAGAGTGGAAATGAGATTGGTCTTTCATTATTTTACTAATTAATTTATTTTTAAAAAGTGATCAACGGATGAACTGAAGAGGGATTCGTCAATCAAGGTTTCTTCAGAAGATGAAAACACATATACACGTTCACAGGGCTTTTTTTGTCATAGAACGCCCAGAACAGAGTTCCGGCACCTTTTTTGGATGGAACCTTGTAGGGTAGGCAAGGCGGGTTGTATGACGTGTGTGAGTTCCAGCACTTTTTTTTTTTTTTTTAGAAAAAAAGCACTGCACGTTCACCAGAAATCCAGATTGAAAGAAATACAGGAAGTCAGGAATCAGAGGAGCCATGGAATTGAGGTCTTTGAGTACAATGAAATGAAGCACAAATCTGCTCTGCTATTTTGGAACAGGTTGAAACACATTCCTGATGCACAGCAGAAAAAGATGGGTGAAAGTTGCATTCTCAGGGTAGATAGAGGACACGCTGTGCATTCTTGTCCTTGAGAGTGGGCCATACTCATGCGGTGCAGATAAGCACTCAGTCTGTGTTGTAGTTCAGAATAAACCATTTTTATCAGGAGATCTTGATGGTATTTTAAAATAATTTTATTAAAGTTTGAAAATGCAAACAAAACCCAATGCAAACTAATTAGTATGAAAAGAATGCAGAGAAAAACATAATGAAAAAAGAAAAGATATTATTCTGACTCTGATATAAAACGCCTATCAAGTCAGATAGATAACTCAAAAGAAACGATCTTATAATAAACAAAAAATATATTTTAATGAGAAAGATTACTTGCATTCACGCTGTGGTTGATACTCCTGGAAAATACATCTTTTGTCCATTTCTTCAGACCATATCTTTAGGTAAAAGTATGATGCTCTTCCAACCATCTTTATAACGGCTCAGGCTTATTGTGTGACCTTCCATGGCCCATGCTTCTTACAGACGAAGAGATTCCCATGTGGCTTGTGTCCAGGAAGTCTCCCAATGACCTTTTAAGACTCCTCCCACTGACCCATCAACATACTTAGCATTTAACCCAATAACTGCCAGATATTCTAACATGCTGATACCTGCTCTCTAGTTAGGGTTACATACGTTCCAGAATACTCCCCGCTTGGAAATTTATATTTCCACTACTAAAATAGTAAAAACATAGCAATAAGGCATGCAATACTCATTGTTAACTAACTTGTGACTAAATATGTAAAAACTTGGTATCAAGCATGCATAACTATTGGTAAATATAAAACATACACAATTATGCAAAAAAGCAAGTGTTACATCAAACAATGCATAAGACAATACACAATTTGAGGTTTGATCTTCTTGTTCAGTGTTCATCAGCAACGGGAACAAATCGATGATCAGCCTGGTACAAGTGTCTTTGAGTCACGACCTGACTCACGTAGCTTCACGATCTGGACCTCAGCTGGACAAACTAGTTCATCAAGTGGGTGGGCCCAGTGCTCAAGTCCCATGGGCCAATAGTTCTGGTATGCAGTCTTGTCTCCCAGCGAGACAAGGTCTTCTTCCTGTGAAGGAAACTGGAACCAAATCTGGAACAGAAAAACTGGAACTGAAAGTTTCTCAGGAACGAAGGGAACTGGATTCACAGGATACTCAGGAACTGAAGAACCTGGAAAAACATGAACAGCTGGATCTGGAAACACAGGAACAGCTGGGGCTGAAGAATCAGGATCGGGAACATCTGGAAACTCAGGAACAGCCGGAGCTGAAGAATCAGGAACAACAGCTGGAACTGAAGAATCAGGAACAACAGCTTGAGCAGAAAGGGTCTGGAACCACCGGTGGAGTATTGAAGAGGGCTGCTACTGTTGTCATCAGGGTGAGGACTTCATGTGTGGGTGTGGGTGTCTTTAACGACATGGAGTCCGTGAAAGTCAGTAAGTCCTCACAGCCTCCTACAAGGCTAATTCTTGGGGTGCTGAGACAAGTGATCAAGACGATCAAAAGTATGCTTAATTTCAGGTGTCTCCGCTTAGACAGGGTTTTGAAGCGGATTGGTTGATGTTTACTGGGTGTCTGAGGTTGAAGGTTGGCACTTTGATCTGAAGCTGGAAGTGCATAATGTTTTGGTCTATGTGGCATCTGTCTATTTGGACAGACCAAGAACTCAAGACTTTCTAGCCAGATCAATTCTGTTAACTGTGTGGCAAGGTTGGGCCACTTAACTTGGTGAACAAAGTTCTTATTTGTTGGCACATGTTGCCATTGTTCAGGGCTTAAAGATGTTTCAATCCTTTTCTCTCTGTTGCTTACACAGACGTAGAAGTGTCTGCTTTGATTGCAGATGTAGCTTGACATCACCTTGCTGTCTGCGTAGAAGGTGGTAGACTGTAGTTCAAGGCACAACGTCTTCACTGTCAAGTTGGTGAGCTTTACAGCCAAAGTGGTACCACATAGTTCTAACCTTGGTACTGTGTGGCCTTCTTGCATTGTTAGTCTCGCTTTCCCTAAGAAGACACCAAGACTGCAGCACTCCCCGCTGTAGACTCTGATGCATCTTATGGTTGCGAACAAGGTAACGTAAGTGTGGCTCTCCCCGCTGTAGAGTGAGATGTATCTTAAGGCTGCAGTCACCTTCGTAGACGCATCTAAGGAAGCATACGATTCTTTTTTCCACACTGTGGTGGGTGAGCTGGAGACATACGTGCACTGCACTTGCATGCTTTGGAGACATTTTGGGAGTACGCTCCATGACTCCCAGTCTTGGAGACATTGTTTGTCTTGTTTGTCCTTTATGGACAAAGCTAAGTTGTTGTAATTCTTGCTTATCTGGAACACTGTTGCTTCCAAAACAGGTTTGGTTGTCACAAGCGTGCAGTGTTGTTCTAGGCGCGGTTGGAACAATGTTGCTACCAAAACAGGTTTGGTTGTCACAAGCGTGCAGTCTTTGGCTGTGTGATCCATAGAGTCACAGCATTTGAAACATATCCTATTCTCTTTGAGTAGGGTCTTTCGGTCATCTAGGGATTTTTTCCTAAATTCTCTGCAATCGTTTAGAGAGTGAGAGGACTTGTGCATTGGGCAAGTCAGGCCTTTTGTAGTTGGATGAGGATTCGAAAGAACACTTCTCGGTATTCGTTCGTCTGGATACTTCTTTGGGGGAGGCATGACGTCTGTTTTATACACTGAAGGGGTGGTTCTGTCCGTAGCTTGGACAGATTCCTTGGTTACATCAGGGCTGTGACTGCTTCTCCCGGTCGTCGGATAGTGTGCTTCTCTGACGGGAAGGTACCGGGGGTCATTGTGGAGTTTAGCCTTCTTGCTGATAAATTTAGCGAGAACCACAAAGGAGGAAATTTTGTTTTGGTTGTCTTCCCCGTAAGTTTGAGAAAACTCGATCCATTGTTCACATATCAACTGTGGTAGTTTTTGGATGATAGGAGTTTGTATTCTAAGCAGGTCGAGGCGAGCTGATCCTGGCAAGGTAGGATTCTGTTGTGCTGACCGTAGTTGAGTGATGAGTGACGAGAAAGTCTTCAGCTGTTGGCGGTCGTTGATTCTTATGTCGGGGAAATTGAGAACATGGTCCAGAAGCGAGGACTTCGTCACTGAGGGATCACCGTAGTCTTTGTCAAGTGTGGCCCAAGCCTCTGCAAGGCCGATGTTGGGGTCGCCCAAATGGGATGCGAAGATGTCGTTCACAGTGTTTACAGATTCTGGGCCTAGCCATGCTGTCAGCTGGACAAGTTCTTCGTCTGGCCCAGCCCTTTCTTCATTAATGGCGTGCTTGAAGATGTGTTTCCACAACAAGTAGTCTCATCCAGGTTTGTTGGAGAATTTCCATACCCCTCTGGCTGCCAAGTCTAACCTTCTTCCAAT
The DNA here is from genome assembly GCA_039797435.1 of Crotalus adamanteus. Taxonomy (NCBI): domain Eukaryota; kingdom Metazoa; phylum Chordata; class Lepidosauria; order Squamata; family Viperidae; genus Crotalus; species Crotalus adamanteus. The sequence goes on from CM077935.1 coordinate 8,529,412, forward strand.
GTACATATTGGGGTATGCATCGATCCCATGTGTGGGCTGTAGTTTGGTGGAGGTGTTGCGTCCCTTCCGGGAGAGGGGGCGTGCACCATGGCTGGCTGGTAACTTCCTTCAGCGTATTGTTGGCTGAGGGTACTTTGCTGTGTCACGTGCAAGGGACCTTGTTGGCTTGGTCTGAACTCCTCTGCTCTGGCGTTGAGCTGAGGGAGCCCAGGCTCCTGCTTGCTTACGTGTTGGAGGGTCTGTGTTTCTGGTAGAGTGTAGCTAGCTCCCTAGTAGGCTGGCACAGCTGATGCTGGACTGGTGGAAGTTCCTTGGGATGCTGCCTCCTGTTGGCGCAGCAGGGACTCTAGTGACTCTAGTGTGGCTCGAACTCTTTCAACCTCTTCCCTGAGCGACGGCTGGTTCTGCTGTAGGGCCGTTGGCACTACGGGTGGATCCGTCTGATTGCCATTAGTGGTATGGTTTGGCGGGTTCTGTGGGGTAATAATGGTGGAAAGATCTTGAGGCATTGCCCGCTGTGTAGCCGTTGCCTTTTCTGGTGGACCCATCCTGTTGTCATCTAGGGTGTGGTTCAGTGGGTTCAATGGGACAGCAACGGTGGGAAGATCTCGTGACCTAGGTGTTGCAACATCAACTCTGTGGCTGACTGGCGCATCTGGTCGCTGAGATTCCTCTTTTCGTCTACTCAGTCTTGGGGGACTTGTGGCTGGCTGTGGCGCTCTCACCTGCGCATTCTGGAATGCACTTTGGTTGTCCACGTAGGACTGTACACGGCTATGACGCTCTTCATTTTCCAGTTGCTCCCTATTTGGCAAGAAATTGGTGTTCTGGAGTGTTTTCTGAAGGCCTTCCGCTCTAGCCGTTTTGTCTGCCATATCTCTTTGGCTTTGAACAAGTTCAAGCTCTTCTCTTTTGGCCTTCATTTTAGCTGCGATAACCTTTCGTTTGCCTTCCATTTGAGCTGCCTCATTTTCTCGATCGGCCTTCACTCTGTCAGCTTCAGCCTTCATTCTGTCAGCTTCAGCCTTCATTCTGGCAGCTTCAGCTTCTCGGTCGTTCCTCATTTTGATTGCTTCGGCTTCTAGCTTGACCTCTATTTCGGCTTCTTCGAGTTCTATTGTTGTGGAAAAACCACAATACTTACATCAGAAGACAAGACCACGAAGGGTTGGAGAAAACAGGCTTTATTTGTGCACAGTGGTTCAGAGCATTAGCATGACAGATTCTGAACCCTGAGTTACTCCCAGGGTGTCATTTTTATACAGCTTGCCGCCCACGCTTAACCTAATGGATGACTTCTTATCTACCTTTAACACACTAAAAGAGAGAAGTTCATATCTTGAGACCACACACATAGGAAAAAGGGAAGTTTATACAATGTGCAGAGAACCACACTCCCCTACACGTGTAATATCTTACACCATTTGTGACTTTCGGTTGGCACTTCTTGTAAAAATGTTTCTTCATAGAATTGCACACAGGTCATCACACTCAGCCAGTTTATAGTATTAGTTAATGCTTCCAAAACATCACCTCTGTTAATTAAAATATAATTCAAAAGTACTTTATCATTTCTCTTAATGGCAATTTTCCATCTACCTCATTTCCCCCCTTTGAAACTTCACTTAAATCTTGAGATTATTGGGGAGTTTCATATATTGGGGGGTCTCCATCTGGAGCACTCAGTTTTACATACTCCCCCCTCATCCCACAAGGCCATAACCTGGGCTATGGCTAACAGGGAATTAATGACAATACTAATCAGCAACACCACAACCACCCAAATAGTTGGCATGAGCCCCTTTCTAATATAAGCAGTTTCCCTCATCCTTTGGCTGGGTTCCATGATTAGAGAAGCCTAATACTAGTGACGTGATTGCAGTTTCCAGGGCAGGGGATTTTTGTTGCCCGTACGATGGGTGTTAGCTTCCGGAGTAACACCTGCAGGGGTTTTCTTCACCTCTTCCGTTCGCAGGGAGACAGCTTCCGGAGTGTCACCAGAAGAGGAGAGGCTCCTTCTTCTACGATGCAGGGTAAGCTTAAGAGGTTGAGTTGGGTCACTAGTCACTTTCCACTGGGTGGGGGCGGCCAATTTAACTTGGGACCAATGGATCCACGATTTGATTTCAGCCACCTTAACAGCAAGGGGAGAACACATAACAACAGTATATGGCCCTTTCCACTTTGGGCTTAAAACTTCCCTCCTCCAGTCCTTTACCCAGACCTCCTGTCCTGGTTGTATGTCATGTGTGGGTGTGACCAAGACATGGGGTCTTTGGGTTAGAACATATCGTTGTAGCCACTGGACTATTGTGTTAAGAGCCTGCAGCTGTTCTAATTTAACATTATCTGCCACTTGTCCAGAGTTCTGGTCACCTGGTTTGAGTAAGTTGGGGACTCTACCATACAATAATTCAAAGGGAGACACGAGCAGCCCCCTTTGTGGAGCACACCTTACCGCAACCAGGGCCATATTTAAAGCATCTGGCCACTTAAGCTGAGTTTCCTGACATATTTTTGCCAATTTTTCCTTAATGTTCTATTCATTCTCTCCACCCTTCCTCCCGATTGAGCATGGAAACTACAGTGAAGCTTCCATGTTATTCTTAGCATAGCTGCTATCTTTTGGGTGGCTCTATGGATAAATTCAGGACCATTATCTGAAGAGATTCTAGATGGCAACCCATACCTGGGAATAATAATATGAAGCAAGGCTTTTGCGACCTCAGTTGCTTTTTTTTCTTCTTCCTTGTAGGGATGCAATCCGGCCATCCAGTGTATGTACACACTATTACTAGCATTGCTTTATAGGGACCTGAGCATGGCATGTCAGTGAAATCAATCATCAAGGAATCGAAGGGATAATTTCCTCTGGGCTGATGTCCTTGAGGCATTTGGGTCTTTGTTTTGGGTTGTTGGCTGTACAGATCTCACATCTAGCACAAACATTTGCTGCAATACTGTGTATTTTGTCAATACAGACTTCTCTCTTGAGGGCATTTGCCAGCTCTGTCTTTCCCAGGTGCAGTTGCTTATGAACCTGTTGCACTGCATCCCATGCCATATATCCTGGGATAAAGACTCGCTGGTCTGGCAAAATCCACCAACCATCTTCCTGCCTTGCTTCCAGCACCTCAATTTGTTTCAAGTCTTCCTGAGAGTAGTTGGGTTTCACCTGCTCTTGTTCTTTAGGGGTCCATAAAGCTAGACAATTTGTATGTTCAGTAGGTGCCTTTAGTGCAGCAATGGGAGCTTCCCGGTCTGCCTTATTATTTCCTAATTGAATATCTGATGCTCCCTTTTGATGCCCTTTGCAATGCATTACAGCTACTTCTTTAGGCTCCCACACATTATTCAGCAGACGCAATATTTGTGGTCCATACTTAACATCCTTTCCCCCTGAAGTTATAAGTCCCCTTTCTTTGTATAAGGCTCCATGGACTTGCACTGTTAGGAATGCATACTTAGAGTCTGTGTAAATATTAATGCACTTTCCTTTTGCCAACTCCAAAGCTCTAGTTAATGCATGCAGTTCAGCTAGCTGAGCACTTGTACCGGGCGGAAGGGGCTCAGCTTCCCAGACTTCCTCCAAAGTCACCACAGCATATCCTGCCTTTCGAGTTCCTTCTTGCATAAAACTAGTTCCACTCGTGTATATTGTAAAGTCTGGATCAAGCAGGGGGACATCTCTCATGTCTGGGTGGCTAGCGTAAGTTTCTTCAATAGCTTGTATGCTACTGTGTGTGGTTTCCAAGTCTGGTTCAGGCAGCAACGTGGCTGGATTCAGTGAGTTTGATTGAATTAATGTAACCATTGGATTATGTATTATTAGGGCTTGATACTTTAGCATGCGTGGGTTGGTCACCCACAAATGTCCTTTTGCTTCCAAAACAGCTTTAAGGGCGTGCGGTGTGTGGATATCTAATTTCTGCCCAAAAGTCAATTTATTAGCTTCTTGTGTTAACAACACTGTTCCAGCAATTTCTTTAAGGCAAGCTGGCCAACCCTTAGCTACATTGTCAAGCTGTCTTGATAGATAAGTGACCAGGTGATGCGAGATTCCTATTTTCTGGGTGAGAACTCCTACTGCCACATTTTGCTTTGTATCTACAAACAGTTGAAATAACTTTTCCAAGTCTGGTAGACCTAAACTAGGGGCGCACATTAGAGCCTCCTTGAGAGCGGTGAAGCTGTTATTTTCTTGCTGTTCCTATCACAATGGTTCTTTATCTTCCCCCTTTGTAGCCTCATATAGGGATTTTGCTATTAAACTAAAGGTAGGGATCCATATTCGGCAGAAGCCAGCAGCAACTAAAAATCCTCTTAACTCTTTCCTATTCTTCGGTACAGGCAGCTGGCAGATAGTGGATGATGCCTTGCAAAACCAGGGGGGTTGTCCTCTGCCCACAAATATGGTACATCAAATTCTTCCCATCTGGCATTTTTCTCTATCATTTGTGCCAGCATCACCATTCTCCATTCCTCTGCATGGGGTACTTCCATCATCACCTTTCCATATTTTATGGCCATTGTGCCATCCTCTTCAAAGGAGATCTGCGCCCTTAGTTTACAAAGCAGATCCCTTCCCAATAAAGGAATTGAAGAGTCTGGCATATATACAAACTGATGGGTTTCCCCCCCCCCCCCATAGTGCAACTTAAGGGTTCTAAAAAGGGTCGCTGCAATATCTTTCCTGTTGCTCCTTGTATATTGATAGAGTGAGGGGAGGCTTGGCTTAGATGTTGGGTTAGGACTGATTGGATGGCTCCAGTATCCACAAGGAAGGGGATAGGTTTGCCTCCTACTGTTAAACTGACCACAGGTTCTGGGAGGCGGGCTGAACCCGGTCGGTCTCAGTCCCATTCCTCTGCTTCTGCCAAGCCTATGAGGTGGGTTCTTGAAAATCCTTCTTTTCTTCCTCTCCCTCCCTGGCTTCTTCTTGGGTCACCTCTGAAGCTTCTTACACACCTTGCAAATCTTCCTCTTCCCTCTCCTTGTTCCTCTTCCTTTTCTCTTTCTGGACATTCACCCTTCCAGTGTCCTTCCTTCTTACATATGGCACACTGGTTTCGTCCTAACACCATTCCCCTTCCTCTACCTCTTCCACCTCCCCTTGACACCCCCATCATAGCGACTGCCAGCAATTCAGCTTTCCTTTGCATTTTCTGATCCTTTTTCTTTTCCTCCTCCTTTTCTCTATTCACAAAAGTCTTTCGGGCCACTTCCATCAGTTCACTCATAGGCTTTCCCAGGGCTCCTTCCAGTCTTTGCAGCTTTCTCCGAATATCAGGGGCACTTTGCGAGATAAAGGCCATGACAAGCATTCGAGCATTGTCAGGCTCTGTTGGATCAATAAGTCTACACATTTGGTAAGCTTCAAGCGACCGAGCGTAAAATGCTTCCAGACTCTCTGTGGCTTCCTGTACTACCAGGGATGGTTTAGACATATTAACAGATGGTTTTCCTGCTGCACGAACTGCCTGCACCGCTAACTGTTGATAAGCCTGCAAATCCCCGAAGTCATGATATGGATTCCATGAGGGATCTTTGGAAGGGAAGTTTCTCTCAATGTGTTCCTCAAGAGAACGAAGCAGTGGGAGAGAGGGCTTTTGTTAGACAATTTTAATTTCTCTGTTGGTGAAAAATAAACCAGAAGCTCTTACAGTTGACTGCATTTAGCTGATTCAAATAACTTTATATTTATATAAAAATATTTACAATACCATTCTTCTTTACAGCAACATAACTCAATGAAGTCTTCTTACAGAGACAGACCAGAGAGGAACCCTGAGACTGGAAATCCAGCTCCTAACTCAATAACCTTTTTTTGTACAGACTCAGTAGCACTTTTTTCCCATTGGCTGACTGAGTTACCACATGAGTCTTCCTGTTCATGAATATTCCAACACTCCTCCCTTCATGACAGGAAGAGACATCAGACCTATTTAATACATTCTTTAATAGTGAAAAAACCTTGTGCCACTAACCTGGCCTTATACTGTATATCATTATTTGGCAATACCTTTTTCTTATATACCCATTTACAACCCACAGCTTTGGTTCCCTGTGGCAAAGTCACTGATTTAAATACTTCATGGTCTCCCATGGATTTCATCTCTTTATCCATGGCCTCCTTCCATCTTTCTTGTTCAGCCTTTGGTAATGCCAACACCTCTTTACAACTTCTTGGCTCATACCACACATTGCAAACCTTTACCTTGCTAGCAGAATACCTGTCAGGCGGAATTCCTTTATTACATCGCTCTGACCTACGTGGTATTAACTGCTCCTGTGTCTCAAGTCTTTCTGGCTTCATGTCTTGTTCAGCCTCTCCTCCCTGAACATGGACATCTTCTATCATCATTTTTTTTATCATTAGATGCATTATTGTCACTAAACAGATCACCGTCGTTAAGTGAGACATACCCAGAATTTGCATTAATTCTGTCCCAATTTTGTTCTGCAAAATTAGCAGACCTTGAAATTATAATTCTTTTACTTCCATCGCTAAAGCGATATCCTTTTGACCCTGGCTCATAGCCCACAAACCTGAGCTTTCTTGCCCTTTGCTGTCCCTTTCTTCTAATTGCTTTTGGAATATGTACCCATGCAGTACTTCCAAAAATTCTCAAATGTGCCAGTGATGGCTTTCTCCCATATAGAATGGCATATGGAGTATTATTAATGGAGGAACTCCACAGCCTGTTAACTATATAATTTGCAGTCAATATGGCTTCTCCCCAATATGACCTGCTCAGACCAGAATCCTCCAATAATGAATCTTTCATTGTTTGCAAAACTCCATTCCTTCTTTCAGCTACACCATTCTCTGCTGCTGTGTAAGGATTTGTACGTCTGTGTCTTATCCCCAACTGCCCCAACCATTGTTGGAATTTAGTTGACATAAATTCAGTACCTCTGTCAGTTTGCAACTGACACACTTGTTGTCTGTACCTTCTCTCTACAAAACTTACCCACTGTTTGAATTGTTGTAGCACCTCTGTCTTTGCTCTAAGCAAGTAGCAAAACGAATACCTGCTAAAATCATCAACAATTACCAGTGCATATTTTGCTCCTCCCAAACTGGCTTGCATAGGTCCCACCAGATCTGCATGAACCAGCTCTAGAACTCTTTTTGTTTGTCTAGTGCTACATTTACTAACTGGGAATGCCTTTGACTTTGATGCTTTGCATACTGCACAGTCCAAATATGTTTTGCATCCCTTCAAATTTAGCCCTTCTGCAAAATCTTGCATTTGCTGCAAAACTTTAAAGCTTGCATGGCCAAGTCTTCTATGTAGAAGATGAACACATGAATCATGCTCTGCAACATTCTTAAATATATGGGAACATTGAGCCTTTTGTCCCTGCAATACATATAGATTATCTTCCTTTATGCCTTCTGCACAAATATTCCCATTCCCTTTGATGAGACATTTCCCATTTACAAAAATGACCTCAAAACCTTGTTTGTCTAAATTAGACACACTTAACAAATTATGTTCCATCTCAGGTACACAAAGCACATTGGTAAACTTTGATTCCAAATATGGAATTTTTACATCGCCTCTTCCAATGACTTTTGCTTTCTGGCCATTTGCCAAAACCACAGCTTCTTGTGCTACTGGAACAAACCTGCAAAATAATTTAGAGTTATTAACAATTGTTTGACTTGCACCACTATCAATTAACCATTTGTCTCTGTTGTTGCTATTGCAAACTTTTGCAACACCAAAATGTTCCTGTTGCAAAGCAGTCCTTTTTGCATGCACAAATGTCCTTTGCTGCAAATTGTTCCTTTGCAAACAGTTCCTTTGCAAATGTGTGGTGGCTCCACAAATGTAGCAATTCTTTACTGGTAAAGCTCTTTGCTTGCAAAGTCTCTCTTTTGTTGCAATTTGGTCCGGGTCTGATCTGCTTGTTTCTTCTCCTCTGGAGACTTGCAGTCTGGACCCCCTCCTCAGGAATTTCTCCTCCTCGTGGCTACTTCTAAAATGGCGTTTTTCCTTTTCATTAAGCAAACATGCCTTTAAAGCCTCAAACTTTAAGTCTTGCTCTTCTTTGCATTCAAATATTGCAGAAACTGTGTCCCAGGTTTTATCTAAACTGTTCAACACCAATAAAACCTTCTGGGACTCAGGGAATTTAATCCCACATTGTTCTAAGTCCAAAAATAAACTTTGCATTTTATTTAAATGCTGTTCCACAGATTCACCTGGTTGCAAACAGGCTCTGTAAAGTTTTTTTGATAATTGCACTATGTTGCAAGCAGAAACATTCAGGTGCACAGCTCTCAATTTCAACCAAATCTCCTTTGCAGTCTTTAAATTTGCAACATTTAGAAATTGGTCATCATCTAAATTCAAGATAAGCCATAGTTTGATCATGGCTTTTCTGATCTGCTGCTGCAAACACTTGTGGTGGATTTTCAACAATATACCACAGCTCTTTTGCTTTCAGCAAACATTCCATTTTTGCAGCCCACACAATGAAATTCTTCTGGCCCAAACGAGGCATACAGCTTTCTTTAAATTCCATTGCAGCCATTCTGCTAATTCTGCCTTGTTCTTATACTTTCTAAACACAGGCAATTTCTTCCAGCTTTAAATTACAATGTAGTCCTTAGTAAGCTCTGGGCCCATAACCTGTTAGAGAATTTTAATTTCTCTATTGGTGAAAAATAAATCAGAAGCTCTTACAGTTGACTGCATTTAGCTGATTCAAATAACTTTATATTTATACAAAAATATTTACAATACCATTCTTCTTTACAGCAACATAACTCAATGAAGTCTTCTTACAGAGACAGACCAGAGAGGAACCCTGAGACTGGAAATCCAGCTCCTAACTCAATAACCTTTTTTTGTACAGACTCAGTAGCACTTTTTTCCCATTGGCTGACTGAGTTACCACATGACTCTTCCTGTTCATGAATATTCCAACAGCTTTACTATTTTTATCACTGCCATCCTAATCTTTTCCCTTTCCTCTGGATTGAACAAAGTCCCCATAAGCTGTTGCATATCCATCCAGTTAGGGTTGTGGGTGTCCACAATGGTCTTTACCAAGTCTGCCACTTCATTTGGTTTTTCACTAAATGGGCCATAATGAAATTTCCAATTAAGAAGGTCTGATGTAGTAAAAGGCATATGTTGGAATAGAGGAGCTGTGGCTGTTTCTGCTGGATCATCCTTACTGACAACCAATTGATCTACTTGTCTAAGGGGAGCATTCAAAGATGCTTCCTCAGTCTTTGCCCTCGTTTGTTCGTCTATCAGTCCTCCCACTTCTCTGTCTTCTGTTTGCAGTCCCGTCCATTCCTCCTCTGCCTTGGACCCCCTCAGCACCTCTTGCTGAAGGTCCAGCTTGGGTCCCTTGATCCTGGACATCTGGTTGGATTAAGGCATGTCCCCAGCTTTTTCTATCTTTGAAACGTTTTAACATAGGGGACAGTTTTGCATTTCTGGATCCATGGTGGAGGTCTTTGCAACAAGCCGAGCCACACATCAATATAGGGTGCCTGGTCTGGGTGCCCTAACGTGGGGTGGAACACTAGCTTATGTACTTTTAGAGCAATGGATGGATCTAGCATCCCTGTGCTTGGCCAGCCTATGTTAAAGCTGGGCCAATCTACCTCACAGAAGGTCCTCAACTTATGCCTACTCCACTTAATACCATAATCCTGAGCCCCATAGGCAGACTTAAAATGTTTTAACATACACCCCAACGGAGTAAGGGGTACACTTTCACCACCCCCCATGAGCCTCCCAGGGCACCAGACAAGACAAATGAGGAAAGGGAATGAGAGCAAGGTAAGGGGTCCTTCCACTCGGGATTACACTGGGGTTTTTCACTTATACATGCTAGACCCAGGGAGCTGGACACTCACGGTCTCCGATGGGAAATTCGAGTGCCACTCACCCACTACTGGCCCAGGGTGCCGGACACTCACGGTAACCTGTGGGGAACGCAGTAGCCTTTCACAGCAAACACACACAACAGTCCTTCCACCTTATTCCAAAGAAAGGGTGATCAGTCCTCTCCTCCGTCCCTGTTTACAGGGAGGGATTCCTTATTTCCCTTTCAATACTTGCCTGCAGGTGAATCCTTTGTCCTCTAGCCAGCTGGAAAGTTGCTTGGTCTCCTTACCCTTCACCTGTGGTTCTTGGAGTGGCCGACCGCTGATGCTGGAGCCCTGTGTCACAGGGAAGTCCCTCGGAGTAAAAGGTCCGATGGCACCTGGGATGTTCCCCCTAACACTACAGGCCCCTGGCACCGGGGTGTGCCCTCCAGAGAGCCCCAAGACTCCTTGCCGTCCTGCCGCGGTCACCAGATAATTGTTGTGGAAAAACCACAATACTTACATCAGAAGACAAGACCACGAAGGGTTGGAGAAAACAGGCTTTATTTGTGCACAATGGTTCAGAGCATTAGCATGACAGATTCTGAACCCTGAGTTACTCCCAGGGTGTCATTTTTATACAGCTTGCCGCCCACGCTTAACCTAATGGATGACTTCTTATCTACCTTTAACACACTAAAAGAGAGAAGTTCATATCTTGAGACCACACGCATAGGAAAAAGGGAAGTTTATACAATGTGCAGAGAACCACACTCCCCTACACGTGTAATATCTTACACCATTTGTGACTTTCAGTTGGCACTTCTTGTAAGAATGTTTCTTCATAGAATTGCACACAGGTCATCACACTCAGCCAGTTTATAGTATTAGTTAATGCTTCCAAAACATCACCTCTGTTAATTAAAATATAATTCAAAAGTACTTTATCATTTCTCTTAATGGCAATTTTCCATCTACCTCACTATGGCCACCAACTCCTTCTTTTTCTGCCTCTCCTCTTGTGCCACACGAAAGACAGCTTCAGCAGCTTTAGCATCTATGATCATTTGCTCTTCATTTGAAATTCTGGATGCTCGGCTATGACGGGAAAATGCTTTCGAAAGGCGGGAGGCGCCTGTGACATGTGGTTGTTGGGACACGCTGGAATGTGCCTTGGATATGTGGCAGAAAGATGAGGCTTTTCCAGACACGTGGGATGGAGCCGCATGCGACCATTGGGATAGTGCATGTGAATAGCGGGAAACTTCGGACTCGGCTCTGTCGACCGGTCTGCTTCTCTGGTGAGGCTTGGGCTGTGGGGAACACTCCTTCTGTTCGTGGTAGAGTTTGTACAATCTCTCCCAGCCTCTTTCAATGCACCTGTGGATGGTGTCCACCAGATGTGAGTTCATGGCTTCTGTGGGCTTTCTTCGTTGTCTCAGATCATACTGACCCTGAGACGTTTTTGGCTTTGTTGAGGCTTGAGCTTCAGCCTCTTTGTGCAGGTCAAGGTTGGCTGTTGGCAGCATTTCTCCTTGGCCGGCTGGTTGGTGTATCTCAACTAGGCTGGTTGGTTGAACCCCCTGTGCTAGACCAGTGGAACACTCTACCATGGCTAGGGTAGGTTCAGTGTTCTTCTCAGCTATTTTGAAGTGAATTTGAAGAACTTCTCTCTTTGACCACCAGGGGTCGCTACTTGTAGATCAGCTTCAGAGGTGCTGTCTGTGGGTGGAGATGCCACTGGGTGCATTCTCCTGAGTTTGTGGGTACTTCAGTGCAGTTCACCCCTTCACCACTAGGGGTCACTTGCTGCGGGTCAGCTACCAGGGTGCTCTGGCTTCGAGGTTCACCCTTTGTCCACTAGAGGGCCTTCTCTGGGCACGGTTAAAGGCTTGCGTGTAGTGCCTCCTTTAACCACTGGGGGCGTCTGAAGAAAGGCCAGCCAAATTCTTCCTATTACCACGTTACTGCTAGTGGCCACTGAGAGAATGTAGAGGTACAAACTCCCACCTGGCGACTGTTGAGCTTGTGATAATAAGCAAGGACAATTGGTTCAGCTTGAGTGAGTGAGTGAGTACTTTTGGTAAGTTCACTCTGTGCCCTCTAGGGGGTGTTGGTAGCTTGGGATAACTTTAAGTAGCTTGCACTTTAACTAACAGATTCACTCTGCATAGTTAGTGCTGTGAGCAGTGAAGTACCTTCTTTCCCTCTGTTGTGTGCTGAATTAATTGTGGCTGTTGTAACTCAGCTTTAGATTCCAAAGGGGAAAAAAAAAAAAAAAATCACATAAGGTTGTCATGAATAAGTTGACCACCAGGGGGTGCTTCTGCAATGCTATTGGGGTTGGTTCTGCCTCTGTAACCAGATTCCTCCTTATCCCATAACATTGGCTGAAATTCCAAGGGGTGGCTGAGTGAAGAGGTTGATTGCCTTTTATTGTTCTCCTTAATGACGGCCTTAGGCTTGGTTGCTAAGGCAACAAATGGCTTTATTGCCTGTTGTTGGGGCCAGAAAGAAAGGGGGAATCGTCCTTTCTGAGGGTTAAACAAAGCCACAGAAATTTGCTAAGGTTTGAATTTTTCTAGCCAAGGAACTTTTCCAGTCTGCTCTGTTCGTTTAAAAAGGATCAGACTCACACATATCAAAGCATCCCAAAACAAGCTAGTTGAATCCATGTGCTAACATCAAAACTCTTCAAGGCTTACTGGCTCCCTCACTTTACAGGCATACTGAGTTGAGTTCACAGACAATCTTTTGCAACCATCCCTCCTTTCTTCAAGACGTTTTGCCTCCACGGGGGAAGGGAGAAGGGGGGCTGCTGCTTGAAATTCCTTTGCTTTAAAACGTTGGCTAGCAATGATTCCTTGCTGAGTTCTCAGTGAATTAACAAGACAATGCATCAAATCACACTTTGAAACGCTGTCCTTTACACAAACACACTGGCTTTGCTTGTAGGCTTTAATGGGAGACTGATCCCAGAGATTACTGTTGCAGCTTTGAGAGGAGAATTAATCTCTATCAATTTACTATTTGCCTTCACAAAGCTGGCATGAATTAAGAGCATACTTTTACTATTCTGACTCTGATATAAAACACCTATCAAGTCAGATAGATAACTCAAAAGAAACGATCTTATAATAAACAAAAAATATATTTTAATGAGAAAGATTACTTGCATTCACGCTGTGGTTGATACTCCTGGAAAATGCATCTTTTGTCCATTTCTTCAGACCATATCTTTAGGTAAAAGTATGATCCTCTTCCATACCATCTTTATAACGGCTCAGGCTTATTGTGTGACCTTCCATGGCCCATGCTTCTTACAGACAAAGAGATTCCCATGTGGCTTGTGTCCAGGAAGTCTCCCAATGACCTTTTAAGACTCCTCCCACTGACCCATCAACATACCTAGCATTTAACCCAATAACTGCCAGATATTCTAACATGCTGATACCTGCGCTCTAGTTAGGGTTACATACGTTCCAGAATAGATAGATAGATATATATATATAAAGAAAGGACTTCCCCCTTGTTAGACACAAATTGAAATCCACTCTGAGTTACAAATAGAAAAGAAGTTTATTAGACTTCACATCCAAGTCTAAAAAAAATAACGGTTTGCAAAGCGTGGTGGATTCAGGAAGGCAATGCAATGTAGCCAAGCACTGAACCACACCCCAAATTCCAAAATCACATATTATTATACATCCTATCGCGACGCCCCATTCCCTCCCCCATGGCCCCATTGGCTTAGGCTTTGGAGGTTACAATCTATCAGAAGCGCCTAACCAGAATACATTATCTCCGCCCCTGTTTGCTTACATTATACTAATAAGATCCCTCCCCTACTATCCTGTTTACTCAGACCATATATGTACATGCTTATCACTTCTAAAAGAGAGATGTCTCCCATCTTCTACACCTGTTAGATCCAGTAGGGGTACCAGGTACCAACAGGTACTTAAAAACAATTCCTAGATGGTGACTCACACTGGGTCCCACAGTAACTCCTGTTCTCCCCCCTTCCTCCACCTGAGGCTTGTATGTTCCCTATATACTCAAAACATCTACTCAGGCAATTGATTATACAATAATAATTATAAAATATAAAATATGATTACATGAGGATAATACTAAAAGTATATATTTTTATTTTTAAATATTCTCGCTACTTCCAGTTTTTCCACAATCCACCCTTTTTCTTTTTACCCATTCTTTAAAAATAAAACATTAAAATTTTTCCAAATTTCTTTGTATTTCTAAGGTCTTTTCATATTCTACAAAATTAGTTTCTTCATTGATTTGTGTAAGGTTATACATTTTTCCCCTAGTGATTCCTTCTGATTACTGTGTATTATTCCTTCTACAGTACTTTGGACAATATTCTTAATGAGAGGGATGAGACAGGGTAAAAACATTAATCACATCATGATTATTATAAGCATGAATAAAGCTTGCTTCCAGTTTCTAAAAATTCCCCCTAAAAAGCCCCCTTCATCTAAAAGACCAGTCCAAGTCTGGACTGGAACATGTACAAGTTGTCTCATTTCAGTGGTTAATTGCTTCACCACTGTACCTGTTTCATCTATTTGTAAACAACAATTAGTTAAATTAAACTTCCCACATACCCCTCCTTCTTTAGCTAATATATAATCTAATGCCAATCTATTTTGATACACAGCCACTCTAAGCTTATCAGTAGTTTTTGCCCAAATATTTAAAGCAGTATCTATTTTTCTTCCAACTAATTCTAATACAGCCTGTAATCTTATTATTCTGTTTAACATATAAATGGATGTTCTATATCCCCAAGATCCATCTTCGGCCCAAGTAGCAGGCCCATAGACACACACGATCTTTTCTGGTGTCCACTCATTTCCTCTCATTGTTTCAACATTACATGGAATATCTGAATCAATAGATCTTTTATAGCGATCTAAATGATCATATGTCTGTTTAGTGTTTAGGGGTAATAAAAAGAAGGATGGTTTAATCCATCCTAAAACACATGATCCACCCCAGTTACCAGGCAAACTTTCATAGGCTTGGTTCCCACAAATCCAATACATATTCTTTGGGGCTATCCATTTGCTGTTATCTGTTTTATTTAAATAAGTTCCCCACCCAGTGAAATTAAACTTTTCTGGTTCACTTTGATTCTCTACACTTGTCCATTGTTTATATTTACCATCCCAATATCCCAAACATATCAAATCTCCTACCCTTTTAGCTCCATTTCTCGTAAAACAATTTCTTCCTACTAGATTAGTACTTAGGGTCCATATAATCTGTTGGTCATTTCCAGATCGCCCCGTAATATTTCCTTGCTTAGTCATGTTGTTGAAGATCACTGGGTCTGCTTCTAATGCTTCCCATGGCCACTGTTGTCCCATATTAGTTCCTCCACATACAAAACAATTTTTAACAGTCAAGGTTTTGGCTATATCCTCAGCCATATCCATAAACAAGTTACTTGCTTTCTCACTAATATCTATTTCCTTTTCCAATTGTCTTAAAGTATTATAAACTGACCATCCTATTGTTTTGACTTCCCCTGCATATATCTTTTCTTTCTTTATAGTAATATAAGTTGATGGATCTAATCCTGTACCATCTATCCCAAATCCATAACTTACTACTTCAGCATGGTTCTTAGTGATTTCCAACTCCATTGTATTAGTTCCGTATATTCTGTTAAATTTGGTAATACCACTACATCCTGGATAACCCCCTCCAGTGTAATCACACACACAACTCCACCCTGAACATTTAACAGATCCCCCACAAGGTGATTGTGGTTCCCATTTGCAAAGTTCAAATTAGTGGGACATATATATTTATGATTTTGTTTATATGCTGAGATCCAACTAGAGTCCCCACACTTTGTGGCGAGAGGAGATAAACTTAATATTGTACAGGCATCAAACCGTATTAAAGCCTTTTCTGTCCCTTTTTCTAATATTTTCTGTGGAATTAACATATATTAATCTTCCTTCACCTTCAGGTCTCTGTCTTGCTCCTGTTTTAGCTAGACCTACATATATACTAAAATTGAAATATGTTGGCATTGATGGATCATAACATTGTATCTTCTTGTCTTCTCCCTTACAAACTGAATATTGTGTGTTATTTAATTGACACATAGATTGAAATATACACCCCTTAGGTGCTTGGGTATGATATACCAAGGTTTTAATTACTGCATTTCCTTTGGTGGCATTCGTAATGCAGGCTTCACATCCTTCTGTTTTTGTTGCTCTCCTATATCGTTCTCTAGAAAGGGAGAGATAGATAACCATGGACAAATATACAACACTAAGGATTTGCATTTTAGTCACTCTCGTTGTTCGTCCTGGACTAGTTATCTTTTAAAGTATATATTATATTCCTCAAAAGGTTTCAATTTCCGCTGATTGGGCAATATTGGAAGAAGGACTCTTTGCCTACTTTAGAAGAATGGTTTCTTAAAGTTTCTTATTTATCTGAAATGGCAAAAATCTCGGCTTATTTGAAAGATCAATCGCAAGAGAAATATATTTTGGTGTGGAAAAGATGGGTGAATTTTATACAGAATAAATTTGAGATTAGAAAATATTATTTAGCTTTTGAATAATCTATGCTTAAGGGTAATGGTTAGAATTTTTGCTTTTATGTATTGGAGTTAAAGTATTTAAATTTTGTTTTTGGGATGTATGTATAATTGTTTGATGTTCATCTAAGTTGTATGTTTTTTGTTTTTAACACTGTATTCAGCTCTGGGAAGCAGGGGGGAGGGGGGTGGGGGGCGGGAGGGGGGGAGTATTTTATTGTAGAATTTTAAAAACTTTTAATTTAAAAAAAAAAGGTTTCAATTTCCAGAATGTTCTTCTCATCTGGTACATCTTACACAGTCAATACAATGGAAACAGCAACAACAGTCAGCATGGCATGGGATTTTGGGTACAAGACAAAGGAAAATAGCAAACCCTAATTCCACCCAGTCATAGATCTGGTTTGGACATTCGATTATTGTCGCTTGAGAGTGATCTTTAAAGGTTCTGGATTTGGAACACAGGTCCACTGTTCTTTTGGTTCAGCTACTGGTCCCTTCACTCGTGTGTAGTGGGTCCACCCTTTTTCTTTCGTCCGGACTGCGGTTTCAGAGGTCAGCAACACTTGGAATGGTCCTTCCCACTTAGGTTGCAGTTTTTCCTCCTTCCACATTTGGATCAGGATCCACTGTCCCACCTCAAACTTGTGGACAGGAAATATCAAAGGGGGTGTTTGGATCAGCAAGCCTTGTTTCCTGAGATAAGACAAAGCAGAAAACAGCCCCAGTATCTAATTCTTTATAAACATGTCATTAGTTTTCATATTGTGGAATTTCCCACTTGAGGTAATTTAAAATCAACTTGAATGCATTGAAATAGCCTCACCATTAGATGTTATAGAGCATTTTATGTATTTGTTTACATATCATATATTAACCATAGAAAAGTATCAATTATCCCTCCCCTAGCCATTCCTTTTGTCCATATTGTGGTGGTCTCCCATGGAAAATGAGACACGCAGGCAGGTATCTCGGGATGAGAGCCCAGAGCTGACTCCAGCACCCTCTTTTATTGTTACTAAGGTTTTTACATCACACAGCATAAGCAAAAGACGTATATAGGGGTGGTTACAATGTATCAAATAACAGACACTCTCCAGATACAAGGCTACTGCAGGTGTTCTTATCAGAGTCTGTCCAAAAGGCTGATGAATGTATCCTGTGTCTGAAACAGTTATCTCAGGCCCTTGTGGGAGATGCCCATGGATAGATGCCCATGGACATTTGTGCAATTAGTCCCACATCTCCTGCTTTTCTGTTTTTTCAATGTTACTCACTTCCAGTTCCAGAAGGGATCTTGATTCACTGATTAAGGCGTCCTTCCTAGTGGAGGGCGTAACATTTTTGCACATTTGCAGGAGGGAGGGAATACATTGAATGCAACAACATAGCAATACAAATAATATCAAAATGGTTACTATAATAGAAATCAAAGATCGTAGCCAGGATCCATCCGGTAGCCAGGACCAAAGGGCACCCCAGATATCCACGGTGCCTGATCCATCACTGCGTAAGGGATTATTTTGGAGCAAAGATTCCATTTTTCTAGCTGTAGCAGAAATATTAGGTTGAAAATCATGTATATACATACAACAATGAGAATGAATTAAAGCACATACACCGCCTTTTGCTGCTAAAATAATATCTAAAGCATACCGATTTTGCAAAACTACTTCCCTTATTTCCCCCATTTCTTGATTAATCATTTTAATGCTGTTAATTGTTTCATTAAACATATAAACAGTCCAATTGTTAAGCAAATGAAGGTCTCTATAGTTCATGGCAACTCCTAGATTGGGTAGAATCCCTCTGCTGATTTGAGTCTCTAAACTACCACCCAATGTTAGGGGTGGATCCGAGGAACCAGTATCACGTTTGTTCCGCAGGCGTCCATCAGGGAGATGAAGCAAAACATATACAGCAGGAGTCAAAAGGCCCAGTGTACAGGTGCCTTTCCAATCCTTAGGCACCTGGCGATAGGCTCTACGGCCACATAGTAGCCACATATCGGGTAACTCATAATAACCCTGGTGAGACTCATTAGCAAATGTTATTATGGATTCCATGTCAAGGCAAGCCATGTAGGTACTGATGTTTGTCCATTGATTGCTTTGATAAGTGTCATTTACCTTAGTAAGGTTGCTTTTGATGGATTTACATTTCTTTGCTGAATTCCATATAATAACTTGTTGACAATTACTATAAGTTCCCAAATAAATGGCAGTACGGAATAGTCCTGTGCTATAAAAACAAAATCTGGCAGGTTCCATTATACGAGCACCCACAGCATATGTCATATTCAATGTCTCTGTAGTTATGCTCCACAGCTGCTTCCATCCTGTTTCATTGAACGGGATGGCATGGAAAATAAGGCCACCACGACTGTCACCAGGAATTTGCATGCAGATCCAACAGTTCGTGACATTAAGTGTAAGAGCAGTGCGCCTGGCATCCCGTACAAAAGCATTAAAAGCCCACAGTCCCTGATCCTCATATGCCTGGCTGAGGTGGTGTACGTTGAGCCATATAAGGACGAACACAACGAGCTGGAGTCCAAACGATCTCGCCATGGTCGTCTATTGCAGCGTAGCCTCGACCCCAAGTAATGAGGGAGGCAGGCCCTTTCCAGGTGGGATCAGGCAAACGTCGATAGTATACCTGGGGGCGTGAAGAATCTGTGGGAGAAGCAGAAAAATGCCTGCTTGCGGCAGTTGAGCCAGGGGTGCCAGAAACATTCAAAAAAGTTTAAGATAAAAAGTACAAGATTAAAAGTGTTTTGTATCCCAGGCAAGCCGGGGGTATTTTCCCCTTTCTTTTTTGCATGCATGTCTAGAGCCCTTTTTATGGTCTGATTGGCTCGTTCCACGATCGCTTGACCAGTGGAGTTATATGGAATGCCAAATTTATGAATAATAGACCAGCGAGAGCAAAACTGCGCAAAGGAGGTGCTGGTATAAGCAGGAGAGTTATCAGTCTTAATTTCTTTTGGATTGCCCAGGGTAGAAAAAGTACGAATACAATGATTAATAACATGTTTAGCAGACTCACCCCTTTGAGGGGTGGCCATAATAAAACCTGAATAGGTGTCAATGGAAACATGCAAATATTTCCAAGGGGCAAATGGTAAATATTGTGTAACATCCATTTGCCAAAGTTGACAGCTCTGCGTCCCTCTTGGGTTGACCCCTTGAGGAACAGAGTGTGCTTGGAGGCTGCAGGTGGGACATTGTTGTATGATAGCCGCAGCCTCCGTAGCTGTTAAAGAAAATTGTTTCATTAAAGCCTTCTTATTTTGATGAAAATATGAATGGCTGTCCCATGGGGTTATGGGAGATAAAACAAGGACAGAAACATCCTGGTGAGTGGAGGCGGTCGAAGCGGCAGCATCCGCCTTGACATTGCCTTCGGAGATAATACCAGGGAAAGGTTGGTGACTTCTAATATGAGCAGGAAAAAAACAAGTAGAGCGGGAATGAAGAAGGGATTTGAGTGTGAGAAATAGACTGAGGAGAGAGTCATCCAGTGAGGGTGACACATATGAATCAGATAAAGAGGTGAGAACTTTATATACATAAAGACTATCTAAAATAAGATTAAAAGGTTCAGAAGAAAAAGTTTGTAAGGCCAATATTGTAGCAGCAAGTTCAGCACGCTGAGCAGAAGTTTGAGGAGGAGTAATTTTTGTGTGCCATTGTTCACCCTCCTTCCATACACATGAACCATAAGTCTTGCTGCCATCAACATACAGGGTGACAGCGTTAGGAATGGGAGAGGAGGAAATGGGAGAATGCAGAGAAATTGAAACATTATTAAGGAGTTGGAAGCGAGGGTCAGAGGGAACATGACAGGAAACAGATCCTGCCCAGTCAGCAAGAGAAAGTTGCAATACATCTGAAGAGTATAATTGAAGCAAGTGCCTTGGGGTTGATTCCCCTTTTGGATTGCAGCTGCAAGAGTGTCCATTTGAAAAGCATTGGTTCCCACAATGCGACAGGCTTTAAGAAAATCTGCTAAGGTGGCCGTGGGAGTGGAAACAATTGGTTTAAGAATGGACTGGCAGTCTGCATTTGCATATTCATAAGCCAATTTTATGAGGATTTCATTTGCTGCATCTCTGTTTGAAATTTGATGCTCAATGGCAACTTGCAGGCAATTCACAAAGTCTGCATAGGATTCAGTTGCAGTTTGGTGAATGGCAGAAAAAGATTGAATCGGGGTGCCAGACTCATCAACACGAGCCACGGCAGAAAGAACACAAGCATTAATGATAGGAAATGCAAAGGGAGTAAAAGTTAGAGCTTGAGCATTGAGGGTAGTAAAATTGCCTTCTCCAAAGAGTTGTTCTGCTGTGTATTGTGAACCTGGGTGATTAGCTCTCTTTTGTGCCTCTCTTTTATATTCAGATTTAAAGACTACGTATTGTGTTCCGTTAAGAAGCATGCGGAACAGATCTTTCCAATCTTGAGGCAACATTCTATATTCACTAGCAATTGAATGTATTAGTCCTCTTGTATAGGGACTGGTTATGCCATAATCTTTTGTAGCCTTTTTCAATTCTCTGATCATAGCCAGGGGAAGTGTTTCCCAATTAACAATTAACCCTGTAGCAGTCTGTTGGTAAGTAACAGGGAACAACTCTGTCTCGGATAGTTCAGAGACGCTTAAATCACCATTGTTTAAAGCCTTTTGAAAAGCACCACGGATGATTCCAGGCTGGGAGAGAGGAGGCAACGTGGCAGGAACAGGAGAGGCTGTAGAATTTGCAATGGCAGAGGGAGGGTTAAAACCTGCTCCAGGGGGCAAGGGAGTGGCCAACATAACAGACGGATTTTTATAAGGTGGAGGATCTAATAAAGGCTGATGAGGCAATTCAGCATAGGTTTGAATCAGAGTATAGGCAATTTTCCAAAGGCATAAAATCTCTGCTGGGGCTCTTGGAGACTGGTGGAGAATAGTACCAATTTTCCTCCATGTATCTACTTTTAAAGATCCAGACTCCGGATAGGATGAGCAGTTAGCCCATACATAAGCAAGCAATTTAACAGCCTCAGATTTAGAAAGGTGACGGGTTAATTTCTGTTCCTGATCAGTAAGATATTTTTTCCTGCCAAGTAGCCTCAGCTCTTCCACATGCTGCTTTTGAGCGTGAGACATTCCACCCCCCATACTTACGAAGAGGAGTCAGTTGCCAGCAACTTCGTCGGGTGCACCAAGCCTATTCCAGGCGATAAGTAAAGGGTTGGCAGGGACGTATCCTTCAGTGGATCACGTCGGGGTCACCAGATGTGGTGGTCTCCCATGGAAAATGAGACACGCAGGCAGGTATCTCGGGATGAGAGCCCAGAGCTGACTCCAGCACCCTCTTTTATTGTTACTAAGGTTTTTATATCACACAGCATAAGCAAAAGACGTATATAGGGGTGGTTACAATGTATCAAATAACAGACACTCTCCAGATACAAGGCTACTGCAGGTGTTCTTATCAGAGTCTGTCCAAAAGGCTGATGAATGTATCCTGTGTCTGAAACAGTTATCTCAGGCCCTTGTGGGAGATGCCCATGGATAGATGCCCATGGACATTTGTGCAATTAGTCCCACACATATTTACAAACACATTGCTTAGTAAAGAGCCAACAAAGGAGCACTCACCAAATCCTGCTTGAGTTTGTTTGCATACAAATCTTTATTCAAAACAACATAGCTCATTTATAATCCCAAAATTTTTCTCAATTCCTTCGTTTTAAACAAGGGTTGAATTACAATTCCTTCAATTCTCCTAGATATTATGTTGTTATCAGTGTGTCCTGCACACAGACATAAAAACATAAAAAATAAAACAACAACAGTATAGGTGTATTCAAGTTCTTCTCATATTTCATTACTATAAGAATGGGTATTAAATTTCATCCACCCCACCTTCCTCCCAAAGCAGAATTCCAAGCGGAGAAAAAAAAGTTAAACCGAGCAGCCCCCCCTTTTCTTTCTTTCTGTCTCTCGCTCTTAAAGCAACACAGCCAGCGGGAAAATGAAAGAGACCGGGGGGGGGGGGGGGGATCTTTACAGAAATCTCACCACTAAAGAAAAATAGTTTTCTCTCCCTCACATGCATTTGCCATAAATTCTCTCACACATCCTCCATGGAACTCTTCTCATGCAAACACTTGCTACTTTTAAAACAATAAAATCTGCAGTTTACAATTTCTTTCACAGTCTGGGATGGGGGAGAAACTCACACACACACACACACACACACACACACACACAGAGAGAGGATCAGCATATCCACACATTCACTTCCATTCAAACTACTTGTATAAACACTTTCACATACAGATATTTCATTTCATACTTTCTCTTGACAAATCAATTATTATTATAATTTCAAGGAGCTGTTCAAAAGCCAATGAGCTCCTTTCCCTCCCCTAGTGAAAACTATCCTTTTCTTCCCACACTGAGTAAACTTGCTGCTCTCTCTCTCGTTTAGGGCCATCTTTTTTAAAGTGGCCCTTCATTCCACATCCAAAGCACGTTCTCTCCCTATTCTGGTATCCACCCCGAAATCCTCCAAATCCCCTTCCTCTATTCCCATTAACATACTGGTTCCTTTCATCCCTCCTATATCTTGTCTCAAAGGGACTCTTCTTATCCCCAAACTCTCTTCTAGGTTTTTCCTGCTTCATCACTTGCTGTACTGTTGCTACCATCATCTTACTTTTCTGCCTTACTTTCTCTGTATCTCTCTGAACAAACACTTTCTGAGCCTCTTTCAACAAATCATTTATTGGTTTGGCTGTCCAATCATCCAATCTCTGCAGCTTCTTATTTATATCAGGCCAGGATTTAGTCACAAATTGAACTCTGACCAGTGGTACATTGGCAGCATCATCTGGATCCATCCCTGTATATTTACGCATACCATCTTTTAGTCTTTGCAAAAAGGCAGCTGGGGATTTGTCCCTCTCTTGTTCTATCTGCAATGCCTTGGTCATATTTTGAGCCTTGGGTATAGCTTCTTTCATTCCTCTGATCATAAGATTTCTCATGTCTTCCATATTTTGTCTTCCAGCCAAATCATTGTTATCCCAATTTGGTCTGGCCAGAGGAAGTTTTACATCTGCCTCTACCCACCCCCACCCCCCCAATTCGGGTGTTCCCTAGTCCAAATTGCTGCTGCTGCAGTTCTAATTAATTGTCTTTCTTCAGCCGAAAATAAAGCATTTAAAATAGCCGTCAGTTCGTCCCAGGTATAAATGTTTGGTCCCAGTAAATTATCCAACTGTTCAGGAGCCCCCAACGGGTCCTCAATTAGATTTTTCAATTCCTTTTTAAATGTCCTTACTTCAGATGCCTTTAATGGCTCTTGGACAAAGCTTATTCTTGGGGCGTTGTTTCCATCTACCCCATTCGGCACCTCCCTTAAGGGGAAGGCTGAGCTATCTGAATGCTTATGAAAGGGAAAATCCTCAATGTCCTTTTTACACTGCTCTATTTCTCTTCTCAAATTTCTATATTTTCTATCCTCCTTCTCTGGCTGTTGCTGGGGCCAGGTTCCAATTCCTCCCACTGCCCCTTGAGGCATCGCCGGTGGGGCTTGAGCTGGAGCCTGATTTGGATTATAGGGTGGTGGATGATAGTCCCTATATCTTGGTTTTGTTTCTTCCTCTTCCTCTAATTCTTTTTCCTCCTCTTTTTCCCCCTCTTTTTGTACCATTACAGGGACAGTTGATAATGTATCTTCCCCAGAGATCCATTTATCTGGATTCCAAATTAAAGCATAATCCAACTCATTATCTAATGATTTGCACACTTTTCTCTGCACATAATCATATAAATTTTGGCACATGAAATAATCATTAGTTCCCATTCGCGGCCATTCTACTTTCTCATCCTCCCACCAAACAAAACAACACATATTCACCATATCTTCTTTAGTCAATTTTAATCTATCAATCATCTTATTATAAGGCGACTTACCCCAATTACTTAGTAGGAGTCCTAAAGGACTCCCTGTATCTATGCTCAACCTAGGATTCTTCCTAGTTTTCTTCACACATTTCCTTCTGGGAACACTCCAAGAATTGCCCATACTGGTTTACGGTACTGTTATCTTATCCTTACCAACCTAATGAGACCAACTTTCACTTCACCAAGCTCCTGCTTCTCCCTTTTTCTCCACCAATCCTCTCATGAGGGTATGGCAAAAACTGAAGGGTCAGCTCCCACACCGTTTTGCTACCCCCTGTGGTACTTGGAACGTCTAATGCACTCCTCTCACAGATCTCAGATTCAAACAGTCCTACCTAGTCCTCCCCCACCGCCTAGGTGGTTTTCATCTGGCCACCCCAGATATTACTCACCTAGGTCCGTGCACGAACTTACCCGGATTTTCCTGAGGCCGGCAATTTCTATTCCTGGTTCCCTCACCCTTCGTTTCTATTTGCAACTTCTATTTAGGTTCGTAGGGCTCTAGGGTTCGTTCAGCACTCACCACTCCTGGAGTTCGAAGCTGGACTGTCGAACTCGACAGGGCATGCCTTCCACATCGTCCTCCAAGTTAGGGAGTCCCAAACGAAATCCCATTGAGTCCCGGGTTTCGGCACCAAAATTGTTAGACACAAAAATAGTCACAAATTGAAATCCACTCTGAGTTACAAATAGAAAAGAAGTTTATTAGACTTCACATCCAAGTCTAAAAAAAATAACGGTTTGCAAAGCATGGTGGATTCAGGAAGGCAATGCAATGTAGCCAAGCACTGAACCACACCCCAAATTCCAAAATCACATATTATTATACATCCTATCGCGACGCCCCATTCCCTTCCCCATGGCCCCATTGGCTTAGGCTTTGGAGGTTACAGTCTATCAGAAGCGCCTAACCAGAATACATTATCTCCGCCCCTGTTTGCTTACATTATACTAATAAGATCCCTCCCTTACTATCCTGTTTACTCAGACCATATATGTACATGCTTATCATTTCTAAAAGAGAGATGTCTCCCATCTTCTACACCTGTTAGATCCAGTAGGGGTACCAGCTACCAACAGGTACTTAAAAACAATTCCTAGATGGTGACTCACACTGGGCCCCACAGTAACTCCTGTTCTCCCCCCTTCCTCCACCTGAGGCTTGTATGTTCCCTATATACTCAAAGCATCTACTCAGGCAATTGATTATACAATAATAATTATAAAATATAAATTATGATTACATGAGGATAATACTAAAAGTATATATTTTTATTTTTAAATATTCTTGCTACTTCCAGTTTTTTCCACACTTTTTTCAGTGCCGTTGTAACTTAAAATTGTCATTAAGTCAGCTATTGTAAATCGACGACTGCCTGTACTTCCTATCTACCGCATTTTCTTTTTGCCTCCGAATCTCACCCTGCATTCACCTGTTTATTTTTTTTGCCCTCCCTTTCGATTTCCCTTCCACCGAAAGCAATTTCCAGGAAGCCTCCATTTCCCCCCCCCCCTTCGCGACGGCAGCGACGCTACTCCTTTAAGTCCTTGTTAACAACCTCCTGGGCGTGGCTTCGGGGTCTGCGTGGTCCAGGCGGTGGAGGGAGGGGGTGGACAGGGAATCCTTAGACTTCGGCTCCCGAGAGGTAAGTGCGAGCGGGCTTCCCCGCACTTCGCCAAGAGATCGGGGTCCTCCATTCCTTTAAAAGCCAAAAGAACCTTGCTGGTTTGTTTTGTTTTTTCAATGCACAAAATCCTTTATTCATTCCTAGCTCCTTCCTGCATCCCCGATTTCTCCCGTGACTGAGCCCTGAATGCTCCACTGCAAATCTTGCGACGTTGATTTCCCCCTTCATAGTCATTAATGTGCCCTCCCCTCCCCGGGCAACTTAGAGGCATAAATTTGGTTTCCCTCAAAATCTTGAGATTTTCCCCCATCCCTTGTTCCTGTTTGCCTGTAGCCCCTTAAAGGAACTTTGTTGCCTGTTCTTTCCTTTGCACGTCTCCCTGTCCAAATAGGGGACCCGGTGTAGAAAACGGGGATTGGGGGGGGGGGGGCATCGTTTCTTTTAGGCCATCGTCTTAAACTTAAGAGTTGCTTTTCATGATTTAGCATTCTTCTTTCCTTGCTGCGCCCAGGAATCTTATAGACTACTCTCCGGGCTAACTCCCAAATGAAACCCTTTTGGAAAGCTCCAGGACATAAATCTGTTGCAGCCTCCCCCATTCCAGGCGATTTCTACCATCTTACCCTGTTCCTTCCTTCAGCTGTTGCTGCTACTCTAAACTAAAAGACAAGCATCTCAAAGATGGGGTTGGAAGAGCGGGGGTGGGGGTGGGGGGATTGACTTACAATGTTTTTTTAGAACCAGGTAGGCCGGCAACCCGGTGAGGTTGCAAGATAGACACGTGACATATTTAGCGGGGGGGGGGGGGGGGGAGTTTAGATAAAACTAGGAACTAAGATGCAGAGGAGTTCTGAAGTGCCACCTGCTGCAACTGGTCCTGAGCAGATATTGGCCTGTCTTTTGACCACATCTTCCTTTCTCTTTCTCCAGGTTAGGCCCTGACACCCCTTCCCCACCCCCAAGTCCTCTTGCCCTTGCTTTTGCCCTCTTGAGACTATGCCGCTGACCCGCAGCCTGTCCGCGACCTCCCTCTCTGGGTTGGATGATTGGGAAGATGAACTTGACCTTGATAATACCATTCTTTTCGAAGTGGCTTGGGAGGTGGCCAATAAAGGTACGTGGTGACTATTTTTAAAGAAGATCTTAGGGAAATGATCGGGTTTCCAAAGTTGGAGCAGGAGAGTGTTTGGGAATTGGAAGGCCTGGATTTCTTGTGGGAAGGTGGCTGGAAACAGATTCTGCAGAACTATTTGCAAGCCAAAGGATGAGCAGTATTGAAAGAACTGAGGCTAGAATTCAAGTATCACCTGGGAATGGAGTCTATAGAAATGAAGACTTATCTGATTGCTGGTCAAAGACTTTTGGTTGAGCAGGTTCAGGCCTAATCAACCATTATATGGGCAACTCATTGAATTGTGGAAGGGCATGACATGGAGGCAAAAAAAAAATTGGGAAACAGGTTGTCTGTCTGTCTTTAAAAATGATTGGCTGGCATGTTGAATGTTAAAGCAAAAGGTGCTTATATTTTTTTAAAAATCCTCATGTGGGGGGAAAGGAAGTTTTTGTAAGGTTGCAGTTTCTTCTAAGCAACGTTGCTCAGCACTTTAGGAAAACTCTTAGACCTTTCCTCCCTCCCTTTGCAGTTCTTGGATCCTCCCATCCATAAATCTTTCATATGTGGGTTAGTGATGTCTGAGATGACAGTACCCTTTTATAGTGAACATTTCCATTTTGAAATGCTACTCATTCCTTCAGAAGCTGCATCTCTGTTAGATTTACCTTCAGGTCAGGGTAACTGCTTACCACAGCACATGACCACTGAACAGGATCTTCCCCAATGTGAATTTTTAATACATTATTTTTTTTATCAAGTACTAGAATAGATTATCACCAATATGCAGGATGTAGAAAACCTGGGGTCCTCTTTAGATAGCTTCCAATTCTCTCAGTGCCAGCAAAAAGGGGGCTTTGCATGCATGCCTTTGAGTAACTCTTGATTCCTGGTGATTACCTGCATAAGTCCTTGCAGTTCACTTGGCAACATTTTTGAAAGTGATGTACTATTGTCTTTGTCACACAGCTGAGAGAATGACTGGCCTGTGTCAGCTAGCTTCAGGCCTAAGGCAGAATTAGAACTCATGGTCTACAACAAACCTACAGAATTGTTGGTGCATGCAGAGATCCTGGTGGATAATCGTTGTAAATTAGAATCTGTTTAATGCAGCGAATCCTGCTGAATGCAGGATTCCATGCCAATACAAATAGAATTTGTAATTTTGCAAAAAAGAATTGGCTTTTAAGCCTTTTTGTGAATCTACATACATATATGTAAATATACATCTAAATGATATAGTTAATAGATTTTTAAATGCCACATTCTCCAGCACTGGAGATGGAGAATCCACCAATGGGTTTAGACTGTGTTCCTGCCCAATCAGATCAAGTCAGCCAAAGTTGCCACGCCTCTCCTGGGCTAGAAGGTCCCAGTCTTGACTTGATCTTGCCCATGAACAGACGTGCAAGTTTGGCTCTTAGGCAGGTATAGTCTTCATTGGTGGATTTTCCATCTTTCCTTGACTTTAAATAGTTTTCTGATCAGTGCTGGGCTCAGCACTGGGGTCAGATTGCTGTTTATTTCAACCCCCCTCCTTCCCCTCTTAACCTTAAAGTGAGACTGGGATCAGCTTCTCTTTCTGCGTTTCGTTGTCTTTTGGTTTCATTTTCTTCTATCCTCCCTAACCTTCTCTGTTGGATTCCTATTAAGTTCAGTTCCATTTAATAATTTCTCCAGGAACAACTATAGTTGTCCTTTCTATTTTGCTTTAGTTTCCTTCCCTGATTGGGGTCTGGAACACAGCTCCAAGAGTTACGATTCAAGGGGGGGGGGGTGGAAGTGCTAATCAGCAGGCAGGCTTATCAGCAGTTTAAAACGCTGGGGTTTTTGCCTTTTTTCGTTATTTACGGGCTGTCCTTGCTGTTCTGGGAGGCTGAGGGATCATCGCTTCCCTATTGTAGCCCCTGTTGCCGGCTGAGCACATGCTGCTCCGAAGGGTTTTTTTTTGTCGAATCAGCTGGCTGGCGGTTCAGTTAGGCGGCTAAGCAGGGCGGCAGACGCAGGCGAGCTCTGTTTGCATTTTGGAGGCTTTGACTGCTCCGTTGAAGTTCTTTAGTGTTTTTCTCGTTGGAGGAGTTCTCTGGATCCTATAGGGAGGCTCAGAGACGTATAGTGGTGGCCAAATAATTATTAAGAATTGCGTCCGCCATTTTGTGGATCTGAACACCATTCTCTGTTGTTGAACAGTCTCAGTGAGTTTCATTTTCACATCGGCCGCCATCTTGAATCCGCCATTTTGAGAACAGTTCTTTTCATGATTATCTGGTTTTTTTGTTGGAGCCTGCACTGAATCCTTTTTCAAAACAGTTATTCAGTTAGTAACATTCTCCTTCTAGCAGAATTTGAACTGATGTCTCCTCATATACACTCAATATTATTTACACACACAGTAGGTCCTGGACTCTCCCTGTATAGCAGCATTGAATTCCAGGTGTACCTTTTCGTGCATCTGGGTTTACCCACAAAATAGCAGTTTCTGGATTCCAGGTGTACCCTATCGTGCACCTGTGTTATCCATTAATTGGTAGTTTCTGGATACCAGGTGTACCTCATGGTGCACCTGTGTTATCTACAAATTAATAGTCATTGGTTACCAGGTGTACCCTATCGTGCACCTGTGTTAGCCATAAATCAGCAGTCCTTAGATACCAGGTGTACTCTATTGTGCACCTGTGTTATCCATAAATTAGTAGTCCCTGGATACCAGGTGTACCCCATTGTGCACCTGTGTTATCCACTAATTGGCAATCTTTGGATACCAGGTGTACCCTATTGTGCACCTGTGCTATCCACAAATTAACTGTCTTTGGATACCAGGTGTACCCTATCATGCATCTGTGATTATCCAAGTAGACAATAACAGCTGCCTCTGGATACCAGGAGTACCCAATCGTGCTTCTGTGATAATCCACGAGGATGGAAGAATCTGGCTCTTCCAAGAAGGGACTTTCACCTTTCTCATCAGCCTCTAAACGACAGAAATCTTCCAACCAAGAGGCGGCAGATAAGATTTCGGCCAAGGCTAAAGCCAAGGCTAGATGTGCAGGAAAAACATCTAAAAAGGAGGAAAAACAGGCCAGTAGGAGACACTGGGCATTAGAGAGGGTATTCTCTAAAGCCCAAGAACAGACCAGGACTGAAGCCACTCAGGCTGAAGTTCCTTCATTTGATTTACCACTGGGACCCTCCACTTCCCCTCTGGGAATCTGGTCCACAGGAGACACAGTCTCTACCACTCTACCGGGTGATTCATCTCATCGAGAACACATCTTGCAGCCTGTGGCTCAGCGGGCTCTGCCGTCCGCCCCAGAAGCCACTTTTACCCCCACAGCGGCTATACTCAGACTACCAGAGCCGGTCCCTCTGCCCACGGAGGACCGTCTAAATGAGTTGATTGCTCAGGTGGTAGAGTGTGCCTTTCAGGCTAGATCTCAGGTACCTAGGGCTACCTCGGTTTCTCCCCTACCGATTCACCAGCCAATGACAGAGGCATATGGTGCACCTACTTCACCTTCACAATCTTCTTACTCTGAGGGTTCATCCTTTCGTGAGTATGATGCGGACGTGGGGATTCCGATGTCGGATCAGGAGGATGACCCTCCTGAAATGCCATCCTTTACGGGTCTCTTTAATCCATCTCATTTTGTTCCCTTGCTCCGAAAGGCCACTTCCACGGCCCATCTTGGTCCCGAGCCTTCTACATCAACTTTGACTGCGGCTCTGGACTCGGAGGCGGATCCGAACTTCATTGAACCGGTAACCACACAACACCGCATACCATATCCTTCTATGTTTCTGAATGTGATCAGGAAACAGTGGGAATCGCCGGGTACCCTTCCCATCCCGAGTGGCAGCGATAAAAGACTATAACGTGGCCCAGGACTTGGCAGATGCCCTAGAGGTCCCCAAGGTGGATGAACCCTTGGGAGCCCTGGTATCTCCCACTGCCACTCCTGGGGATGTGTCTGATGCTCTAAAGGCAGAAGACCGTAAAAAGGAGCTCACCTTTCGCAAGACACACCAAGCCACAGCTTGGGCTATTAGGGCAGCTACATCGCCTCTTTCTTCAATAGGTCTGCTCTCCGCTGGCTGAGACAGCTCCAGGCCAGAATTCCGGTGGAAGATATCCGAACCCACCAGGATTTGAGCAAGTTGGTGGCAGCAATGGAATATGCTTCCGATGCAACACTGCAGGCAGCCAGATTTTCAGCCAGGGCCATGGCTTCCAATGTTACTGGACGTCGTATGCTTTGGCTGAAACACTGGCATGCAGACGCCAGGTCCAAATGGCACCTGTCAGCAGCCCCTTACCGGGGGGGGGGGGGGAGCTGTTAGATCCTTACCTTTCAGAGAATAAGGATAAGCGTAAGGTACTCAATCACCTTATTAAACGTCCGGACAAAAGATCCAACACATACTCACGGAGGCAGTCCTTTCGTTCAGGGACTAGGTCCACTTATTCCTATCCGCCCCGCTCCTTTCCTTTTAGACAGGACAGACAATCAGACAGAACGGGCTCTAAGCCCAGACAACAATTTCAGGGCAAACGGCCCTTTCGTGGGAGCGGTCGGCCATTCCAGATGACTCTCCGGCGGTCCCTCCCATAGGTGGCAGACTTTCTCTCTTTGCCAGCCAGTGGGAGGTCACCACCACAGACGCATGGGTGTTGAACACGGTTCGTCACGGGGTCTCCCTAGAATTCCTCACCTACCCTCCGAATCGCTTCCTCTCTTGTCCCCAATCAAGGAATCTCACAAAGAAAAGGTTGATGCAACAGGCCGTTCAGCATCTCGTAAACATAAGGGCCATAGAACCGGTACCATTGGATCAGAGAGGTTGGGGATTCTACTCCATCCTCTTCGTCATTCCCAAAGCCTCGGGAGGATGGAGAGCAATCCTAGATCTAAAAAGACTGAACCGGCATCTTGTTTACAGAAAATTCAAGATGCAAACGCTCCAGTCAGTTCTCGGAAGCATAAGACGAGGAGACTTCCTGACGTCTGTAGACCTCACGGAAGCTTATCTTCACATCCCCATCTCTCTCAGCCACCGCCGGTTTCTACGGTTTGCTTACAGGGGCAGACACTACCAGTACAGGGCGTTACCTTTCGGTCTATCCTCGGCCCCGAGGGTTTTTACCAAGGTCCTCGCTGTGCTAGCAGCTCACCTCCAGATGGTGCCTGTCAGGGTCCAGTGTTACCTGGACGACATTCTGATTCAGTCATCATCAGGACAAGCCGCTCTCACGGATCTAGAAAGGGTGATCAACCTTCTCCAAAACCACGGGTTTTCAGTGAAGTTTTCAGAGTCACTTGTCCCCTACAACAAGGCTATTACACCTAGGGGCCATCATAGACACGGTCGACTGCCGTGTCTTTCTATCCCAAGAACGTCGGGACAGCATACGTCAGTTGGTCCTACAAATATGCGGGAGTGGCATGGCAACAATAGCAAGTCTCTCCCAATTACTGGGGAAATTGATATCAGCCATTGCCATCGTTCCTTGGGTCAGGCTCCATTCCAGGACACTTCAGTGGTTTCTGCTCCCTTTCCAGAGACGGAACCTCAGCTCGTCAATTCGGAAAGTGCGAATTCCACCCAGAGTGTCGCGCTCCCTCAGGTGTTGGCTCTCATTGGCCATACTCAGAGGGTCCTCATTCAAGGAACCGGACCGAATAACTCTGACAACCGATGCCAGTCTATTCGGTTGGGGTGCACATCTACAATCACAGTGGGCCCAAGGCCATTGGTCCCGGTCCGACCTTCGACACAATATAAACTGGTTGGAGCTCAGTCAGGGCCATACACCTGGCCCTTCGACACTTTTGCAACTTGGTAGCGAAACGTCACGTACTAGTCCTCACAGAAAATGTTGTGGCCAAGGCCCATGTGAATCGACAAGGGGGCACTCGATCCCGTGCCCTCCTTACCGAGGCTCTCCTTCTGGGTTCTTGGGCGGAGGCAAATCTGGCCTCCATCAAGGCAGATCACATATCAGGAGAGGCAAACACTCAAGCAGATCTCAGCAGAACAACGGTGAACCACTCAGAGTGGTGCCTGCACCCGAGGATTTTCAGGGAAATATCCCACAGATTTGGACTTCCAATTCTAGACCTCTTCGCCTCCACGTCAAACACTCAGGTACCGAGGTTCTTCTCCCATTTCCCATGCCCGGGGGCAGAGTGCACGGACGCTCTATGGAGTCCGTGGCCGGAGGGTTTACTTTACGCCTTCCCTCCTCTCCCCCTTCTCCCGGCGGTCATATGCAAGATCCTCAGGGAAAGGGCGGAAGTTCTCCTAGTGGCACCGTACTGGCCTCGGAGACCGTGGTTCGCCGACTTAGTGAACCTCTCATTAGCGGATCCATGGAGGATTCCTCCAGACAGGGTCTCGCTCAGTCAAGGGACACTACTTCATCCAGACCCACAATGGCTACAGTTAGCCGTATGGCACTTGAGCGCTCAGTTTTAGCTCAGGAGCACTGCTCGTCTGGAGTCATTTCTATAATCCAGGCCTCCCGTCGGGCCTCTACCAATCGGATTTATGAGGCCACATGGAGAAATTTCTGTTCATGGTGCTCAAGGCACCACCTGACATTGTCAGATCTGACAATTTCTTGCATATTGGACTACCTCCTGGAGGGTCTGGAGAGGGGTCTGGCTCCAAACACACTACGCAGACAGATTGCTGCTTTGTCCACCATCCTTACATGCGAATCTGCAACTTCCCTGGGTCACCATACCTTGATCCGATCATTCATCAAGGGTGCTACCAACACCAAGCCTCCTGTAGTGCACAGATATCCCTCCTAGGAATTACCGAGGGTATTGCGGGCTCTTACCAATCCGCCCTTTGAACCCCTCAAAACATGTGAGTTGAGATTCTTATCACTCAATGTAACCTTTTTGGTGGCTATCACCTCCGCACGGCGGATTTCCGAACTAGCCGCTCTCTCCACTAGAGATGATTTCTGTATCTTTCACCGTGACTGAGTGGTCCTTCGTCTTGATCCAACCTTTGTTCCAAAGGTAAATTCCTTATTTCACAGGACTCAAGAAATTGTGTTACCAGATTTCTGTCCTAATCCCTCACATGATCTGGAACGGCAGTGGCATCTGCTGGACGTCTGCAGAGCACTTCGCTATTATATCTCGTGGACAGCTGTCTTCCGCTCTACCGAAGCCCTTTTCATTTCATATCATCCTCCTTCCAGGGGCAGGATAGTGTTGTCCTCCATGATTGGCAGGTGGATCAGGGCTTGTATTGCGTAGGCGTATAAGGTGGATTCAGTGCCGGTTCCAGGGCGCATCACGGCCCATTCCACCCGTAGTGCGGCTACTTCTGCAGCCTGGGCTACTCAAGCGTCCATTGAAGACGTTTGCAGAGCGGCCACATGGTCCTCTCCGTCACCCTTCATTAGGCATTACAAAATCAACAGGTTCGCCTCTGCGGAGGCGTCCTTTGGCAGGAGGGTTCTGCAACAGGTACTATCCCAAAGTGCCTCGCTGGGCAGGTCTGATTCCCTCCCTTAAGGACAATTAGATTTGGTATGTCCCATTGGTGGATTCTCCATCTCCAGTGCTGGAGAAGGGGCGTTGTCTTACCTGAACGCCTTTTCTCAGCACGGAGATGGAGAATCCACTCCCACCCTAGCAGGGTATTAGGCCTAGCTTTACATTTATGAGCCAACACGTCTTGCTGTCAGTCATGGCTTCGCCTTCGTCAAGACTGGGACCTTCTAGCCCAGGAGAGGCGTGGCAACTTTGGCTGACTTGATCTGATTGGGCAGGAATACAGTCTAAACCCATTGGTGGATTCTCCATCTCCGTGCTGAGAAAAGGCGTTCAGGTAAGACAACACCCCTTTCACTTTAAATATTTTATCACGGAATTTACCAGGAATGGCCGTATCAGAAAATTAGTCTAGTCAACCACTTGTTTCTTCAAAGAATTGTTGCAGTGTGAAATAGCAATAGTACTGCTGCTGGGCAAGATGTTCACCCCTTTATTTCATACATTCCTTCTGTTCTTCATCTGTCTTCCCCGCAGACTATTAGTAGAATGACTTTGTGAACTTTCCCCACAAAGTGATTTTTTTTCCTATGATTTTTTTAAAAATCTGCATAGGACCTTTCCCTGAATTGACTATAAGTATTGCCTTTTTCTTGTCAATGGGTGGTACTATTTTGCTACTAAAAATGATGGTCTTAGAATACAGGATGATACTCAGGGCCATCTCTGCCTCTGAATAGGGTATCTGCCTCAATTGTGGGTTGTTCCCTCAGATAAGACTACCTGCATGTTTTGTGGCCTATCTCTGTCCTTTGCCTTGTGATCATTTGCAGGACTCTCATCACCTCTGTTCAAGTAAGCAAGTAAGAATAAAGAGTCATGGGGTTTTTTTGCTTCAGGCAAGAACATTTCTGGAGAAGCTTTGGATCTTCTGAACAGGTTGCAGATACATCAGTATAGAGTACATTCATCGTGGAATGCGGGATACAAAATCCTGGGTGTGTGATGCAGGCACTCCGGAGAAATAGGACAGAGTTCAACTTATTGTTCATTTTTTCCCCTCTGGATCTTTAATTTGCAACTGACTGCAGCTCCAAGATGAGACTTGGCCTAGAGCTATAGAGCAGTGGTTCTCAACCTTTTTAATGCCGCGACCCCCAACCGGTCATAAGTCGAGGACTACTCAACCGGTCGTCAGTCGAGGACTACTCAACCGGTGCAGCACCGTTTGCAGAAGGGGACTTTTGGCGGGCTCAGCAGGGCAGAGACAGCCTGGACAATTCCTATTGGCTTTGGAAAGCCAATAGAATTAGACTCTATTCAAGAGAGTCTATTCTATTGGCTTTCAAAAGCCAATAGAATAAAAGAGAGTAGCACAGCTAAGGAAAAGGGGGAAAAAATGGTGGACTGCGTTGTTTGGCGACCCCCGTGAAATGGTCGTTCGACCCCAAATGGGGTCCCGACCCACAGGTTGAGAACCACTGCTATAGAGAGAGAAGCAATGCCCTGTGATGTTGATATGAGAGGCTGGCATTTGCCTAGTTCTAAAATGCCGTAGAAAAGCATGCAATTGTAATTGATGTGTGGTAGGAAGGCCAGGTTCTGATGTTTGGAGGCAGCAGCTCAAGAAAGGTCTCTGAAAAAGAATTTAATCTGGTCTTATAAATGGAGGTGAATATATGTGTCCCAGGATAATGTTGCAGGATCCAATTGGGGTCGGTCACCAGGACTGGTGTTTTGTCTTCCAAGCTTTTAGACTCGTACTGGAGCCCATCTTCAGGGAACTTCTCTCTAGCAGAGTGTGTGTTAGTTAATCTGCTCTTTTTCATTGTTGTGCTATTAGAGTGTTTGACATCTTATGAACTTTGAGAGGGCAGGTTCCTGCTTTGTGTTGCTTACAACATAAAATCTAGTGTACTGAACCAACAGAGGAAGGGGAGAGTAGTGAGGCAATCAGGAAGCAAGGTAAGTTTGTTTCTAAACCACGTGCTCACTTTTTGTTACAGGGTGAGTAATAGAAGAGTAACAATGGTTGACTCCTTGCTAATTGGGAGCGTTGCTTATTATTTTTTTTTTTAGAAAAGAGTTTGTGGTTATAGTGGGTAGGGGGACAACGTGCTATCGGGGAGACTTTCCATGATTTGAGTTAGTTCAAGATAGTCTTGGATGTTTTTCCTCAGAGTTGCATTTCCCTCCTTTTTTTGCTATATTAAATCTTATTTTAGATTTAATAGTAGGATATTTCTCCTCAATGATACTTTTGGGAGAGGTTTATAGGGGCCCAGAAAAGGATTTCAGAAGCTATAGACTGCCATTCCTTCAGCAAGGTATCTACGTTAAAGGATTGTGCCAAAAACTTTGTGGAAAAGATTTCCATTTCACTTCCTTGCTTCTGAGAGCAAATCTGAAATGCAAAATGCCTATAAGTGTACCGTGTTCACTTTCTAGCTCTTCTGCTATGATAACGAAATGATCTCACAAAGAAAATCAATTTAACCCATTAAAAGAAGTCTTCTCCAGCCTAAGTATTCTCCAGAAGTATGGACTTCAACTCCTAAAATTTCCCAGATAGCATGGTGACTGTTAAATTTTGGAAGAAACATATATAGGGTACCCAAGCTGGAAAGGTTGCTTTAATGACTATTTGGATAAATCCTTCTAAATGCACACAGTTCCTCAGCAATAAGACATTACTGTTTCTCACCACTCTAAACCTCCACCTCTAGACACAGTCCAAGCTCTGTTTGGTTTCATTGCGAAGCTTCAAGATCTTGTATTCTACAGTGCCATTTCCCATTCATTCTTCCCTCATAGAATATTCATGTGGGTGTTTTTATTGCTTTTCCGGTACAACTCCCTGTTTGGAAGAGGAAGCAAGGCTCCTCAAGAGGGGAGGAGAATGTAGTTGAAGGAGCCAGGGTCCTTGAGTGTAAAGTAAATACAGTGGTTTGTAAGTGCTGGCTGGGTTTGCCTGCTTCCCAGGAAGGGAGTTGGAGTCCAGCCACTTAGAGGAGATTGAATATATGAAGAAAGTCTTTTGGCTTAGTTGTATAGCATAAGACAGAGGTCCCCAACCTTTTGGGCACCAGGACTGGTTATGTGGAGAGAGGTTTTTCCATGGACCGGAGGGGGCGTGGATTTGTGTGCTGTCTGCATCTCGCTGATGGGGCTTGGCTTGTTTTTGCGGACCAGTTGTGGCATGCCACAGCCTGGTACCAGTCCATGGACTGGGGGTTGGGGACCCCTGGCATAAGACACACAGACACAGACACCAAGAGAGAGAGAGAGGACTAAGAACTGTTGCAGCAATCTTCTGTGCTGGGTATGACTGATAGTCTGGCTACTTCCATAATCCATCTGCTTTTATGTGGGGTGCAGGTATGACAAAACCATGGTTTGTTTAGGTCAGGGGTTCCCAACTCGGGGTGCTTGTACCCTCTGGGATTGCAAGATGATATTCCAGGGGGTGAAAAAACTTGGGTTTTCAAAATTATAGTGTATATGCATAATTCGTTGCCGTTATTTCGAACTTTTGTATCAGAAGCATTCTAGGGGTGCGGCGTATAGAAAAGGTTGGGAGCCGCTGGTTTAGGTGAATGGAACATAAAGAGTTTTGGGTTGATCATAACACTGAATTTTTGCTTTCTGGTGAAGTATTGGTCATTTTAGCTGGACTGTCAAGTGTCTCAAAAATACAATGTTAAAATAACAGTATAAAACAATCGCACACGAAGCAGCGTCTAAAAATAGGAGATCTAGACTAAAGAGAGAAAGCATTGTAAAGGCTTCAATGAATAACCATGATCTTTATCTGGACCAAAAAGATCATAAAGATAATATTAGGTGAACATCTCTGGAAAATCTATTTCATAATCAGAGTATCATAAGCCAGGGGTCCCCAACCCCTGGTCCGTGGACCAGTACGGGGCTGTGGCATGCCAGCAACAGGTCCGCACAAACAAGCAAAGCCCCATCCGTGGGTTGCAGGCAGCACACAAAACCACGCACCCTCTACTCAATGGAAAAACCTTTCTCCACGGAACTGGTCCCTGGTGCCCAAAAGGTTGGGGACCTCTATCATAAGCCACCAAAAGGCCAAATCAATCTCCTTGATACTCTCTACTACTTTGCTCATTTGGGAAGGTCACATAGAAATGGAAGGCCAAAGAAGAACATAAGATTTGGATAGGGGGAATGCAGCCTTCAAGACTTTAAGGTTCAAATTAGTCCTTTAAAAGGAATCGGGAAAGAGACTTATCAGCAGAGATTTTGATAAAGATCCCTCAGTGCAATGGGTTAAAAATGAGATACAAACACAAAGGCTCACCAATAACCCTGCAACAGTGTAAAAATTGCATGCAATTTCAAAATAGTTTTAGAAGTTTTCTACATTCAGCTAATTTCAATATTGAAACAGACATTGGGGCCAATAGCCAATAACAGGCCAATTTTCCATGCATTAATCAAAGTTACTTTTAAAGACATATTTAGATTGTGAAGAATGATGTAATTCAACTTTGACCAGCTTACCTTGATCTTCACCTGATAGGTGATGACTACAATTCCCAGAATTCCACAGCAGCATGGTTAAAAACATTGTGTTAGCAAAATCTGCAGTAATTTAAAAGGGATTATATGAAAAAATATGCTACTTTGTCTGTCCTGGAACTACAGTTGATGAATTTCACATTTAGAGTCAAGTGAGCATAGGCTGATCAGATACTGAAATCTGTACATTCTTAGATTTATTTTAAACAGGTTTATGTTGCTTGTTACATATTCAGGATGTATTAGCATATCCATACAATGTAAAAGAATAAATTGCATTAAATAAAGCCATTAGAGCTGATTTTCCCAACTTTGGCACCTTTAAGATAAATAGACTTCAACTTCCAGAATTCAACTTCCAAAGCTGGCTGAGGAATTGTGGGAGTTGAAGTCCACACACATCTTAAAATTGCCAAGAGTGAGAAAACCTGCAGTACAGTAAATGTACATTGCTCTACAGCACGGGTGTCAAACTCGTCACGTGACGTGTCATGGGGTATCATGACTTTTGTATTGCTGCAGCTGGGGTGGTCGCAGCCTCCGTATGATGCAACCGGCCCACGGGCCGGCAGTTTGACACCCCTGCTCTAAAGCTTCTTGACTAAGGTGGGTGGTCAGGATAATTTACAAGCATGCAAGGAGAAAACAAATACTTATTCTCTCTTCTTTTAGTTGGTGGAATCTTCACTGTTATCCAAACGAAAGCCAAGATTACACTGGATGAATGGGGTGAGAATTACTTCCTGATTGGACCTTACCTGGAACTGAATGTGCGCACACAGGTGGAGCTGATAGAACCTCCCCACCCTGCCATTCGCCGAACCATTGACTCCATGAATTCAAAAGGATGTAAAGTAAGAGACTGCAGGATGGGGGGAAAAATATGTGGGACTTGCGCCTCAGTGGGCTTAATTCTCATAAGCAATTCTTTGCCTCTGTTGGTGAGGAATGTTTATGGATACAGTGGTACACCAAGAATATTCAATTCAGTTCATTGTAATTCTAGTTTAAAAGGAGTGTCAGGTAGCTGGTGATAGGTAAAAGCTCTACTTTAGGCTAGGAAGAAAGAATTTCAATTCAGAGGAGATTAGAGATAACTTTGTCTCTGAGGAATCTACATAGATACATATATACATATCCAGCATGCTGTTTCATCTTGGACTAACCAACATAATGCCATGCGAAAAGGTGTAAATATTATAAGCTGAAGAAATGAAGGTATTGTAAGTAAAGTACAGGTAGTGCTTGACTTACAACCACAATTGAGCCCAAAATTTATGTTGCTAAGTGAGACATTTGTTTAGTGAGTTTTGCCCCATTTTATGACCTTTCTTGCCATAGTTGTTAAGTGAATCACTGCAGTTGTTAAGTTAGTGACACGGTTGTTAAGTGAATCTGGCTTTCCCATTGACTTTGCTTGTCAGAAGGTTGCAAAAGGTGATCACTCTGGGACACTGCAACCGTCATAAATGTGAGTCAGTTGCCAAGCGTGTGAATTTTGATCACATGACCATGAAGATGCTGCAATGGTCGCAAGTGTGAAAAACAGTCATAAGTCACTTTTTTCAGTGCTGTTGTAACTTTGAATGGTCACTAAATGAACTGTTATAAGTCAAGGATTACCTGTAGTTCATAATACCATCACTACATCTTTATATTCTTACAAACTGTCCTTGCAAACTATATCTGTAAATAATTTCATACATTTCCTTTTGTTCTTTAAACTTCTCACTTTTTTTGAGGACCTCATCA
This sequence comes from Crotalus adamanteus, assembly GCA_039797435.1. Classification (NCBI taxonomy): domain Eukaryota; kingdom Metazoa; phylum Chordata; class Lepidosauria; order Squamata; family Viperidae; genus Crotalus; species Crotalus adamanteus. Next base: position 8,570,360 of record CM077935.1, read on the forward strand.
ACTCCACTCAACCACAGCTTTCTTGGTTACTTCCAATCCACTCATTCTTAGAAAGAGTACAGAGAAGAGCAACAAAGATGATTAGGGGACTGGAGGCTAAAACATAGAAGGAACGGTTGCTGGAATTGGGTATGTCTAGTTTAACGAAGAGAAGGACGAGGGGGGACATGATAGCAGTGTTCCAATATCTCAGGGACTGCCACAAGGAAGAGGGAGTCAAGCTATTTTCCAAGGCACCTGAAGGCAAGACAAGAAGCAACGGATGGAAACTAATCAAGGAGAGAAGCAACCTAGAACTAAGGAGAAACTTCCTGACAGTTAGAACAATTAACCAGTGGAACAACCTGCCTCCAGAAGTGGTGAATGCGCCAACATTGGAAGTTTTTAAGAAGAAACTGGACAGCCATTTGTCCGAAATGGTGTAGGGTTTCCTGCCTGAGCAGGGGGTTGGACTCGATGACCTCCAAGGTCCCTTCCAACTTTATTATTATTATGGATCATCGCACAGTCAGCCAGATGTTCAGACTGGATTTGGCATTTTGTCTACCTATCGAGTCCTTACCCAGGACCTGGGATAGGCAGATGTGGATGTTTGATGGTATTACAGATATCGTCGCAGGATGGAAGCAGTTCCTAATAAGGCCGCCTTTTGCAATTGACTAATAGCGAATTTATTATTATTATTATTATTATTATTATTATTATTATTATTATTATTATTATTAATAATAATAACAATAATAATAATATTAATATATGACCAAAGTATCTCAATATATATTTTTCATAGTGGTCTCTCTTGTATTTGATTCATCCATTCAGCACTGATTGATTTTTGACTGTATTAAGTACTCCAATTCCCATCACACTGCATTTCCTCTGATATATTCAACTTTTATTTCCATATAAAATGTAGACAGAAATCTACATTTATACACATCCATTATATGTCTTTCAATAGACATTCTCATAATAGACTATTTACTATATTTTTTCAGCATTTGCACATCTTAAAATTTCTCTATCCATTTCTCTATATTTAACAAACATCATGGATGCAAATTCATCTATTTTTGCCATTTCTGAGTAATTTACAATTGTTCATTTTTGTTGTCAGATGCAAGTACTTTGTTTTCTGATAGAGTGTTTAGATCCATACTTCTTTTTTTTTTTAATATGCATTTTATTGGTTTTTTAAATTTTAACATCAAAGTGCTCAGGAAAACACCGTGGTGAAAGGGTAATCAATCATAACAAAACAAGTCATATATATAGAACTAAAATTAATACCTTAAAAAAATTAAAGAAAAAAAACAAAATTTCCCCCATTTCCTCACATAATATAGCAAATTTAGTTTAATCTATTTCTTCTTAAAATTCAGTCAATCCATAGAATCATCCCTACTATTCCATCTACATAAGTCACTCCTGCTTTTAAGATCTACTAATTTCAATTAAAATATTCCAATTGATCTTAAACAAACATATTAATAAAATTTTGGGTATCCCTTCTAAACACATAATATTCCAAGAATAACATTCTAATATTTTCACATATATTCCATCTCTTAATTTGATACATCATTAATTAATACCCTTTCTTCTCTTATCATAGATCTCTCTAATTCTTCTGCTATTACAAAATAGTTTTCTATATAAACAGAGTAAAAAAAACAAAAAAAAGAATCATTTCGACCTGTTAAGTAAAATTTAACTCTCAACCAAATTAAGTATCGTATCTAAGACAGACATATTATTACACCAATTATTATCTTACTGCTTTCATTTACTCAATTAGATTGTCCAATCAGTCCAAATTTCTAAAGCCTTTTTGACCCAATAATTAAAATTTTAAATCACATTTTTAAATCTAACTCTGGCTTTTTTTCTATACCAAGCTGGTTTCCGTACTGTCGCTTCTATGTCATCAAATCTCAGTATTTGAGTACTAATGTTTATCAACAAATCAATCTGATCAAAATTCTCTTCCCCTTCTTCCAGTATCATATACGCAGTATAGTCCATTTTATTCCATATTATAATTTCAGCTTGCTTATCCAGGTTGTCATAACTTTCAATCAATTGCGTCTGGCTGTCAGTTCCTGTTAATTTTGGCAATGGGAGAACTTTACTTATAGTCATTTTTTGATCTTCAAAGTTCTCCATTTGTAGATAGACTTGTGAAATATCCTCCTCTGTAGTAGTTAGTTGATTTATAGAGTAGTTATTTAAGGTCTCAATCTGGGTTTTTGGGTCCAGAATTTTTCCAAAGTTCAATTGATCAGTGAGTTCTTCCATCTCAAATTGTGTACACTGTTGCATATAAGCTTCTTCTTGGCCTGTAGATTGGTCTTTTAAAATTTGGGGCTCAGCTTGTGATTCTAGAAGATGGTCTTTAGTTTTTCTCCATGACTTCATCTCCTCTGTCATTTTCAATATTTTTTCCAATATCAGCTCATAATCCAGTCCAGAATTCAATTGATCAGTAACTTCTTCTTCCATCTCAGATTGTGTATACTGTTGCATATAGGCTTCTTCTTGGCCTATAGCAGTGGTTCTCAACCTGTGGGTCGCGACCCCATTTGGGGTCGAACGCCCATTTCACGGGGGTCGCCAAACAACGCAGTCCGCCATTTTTCCCCCCTTTTCCGTAGCTGTGCTACTCCCTTGAATAGAGTCTAATTCTATTGGCTTTCAAAAGCCAATAGGAATTGTCCAGGCTGTCTCTGCCCTGCTGAGCCTGCCAAAAGTCCCATTCTGCAAACGGTGCTGCAAGTTGTCTGCAGCGAAGGCGAGCTGTCAGGAAGTTTCCACCCCTCCCTGCTGAGCAACTACTAAAAATGTAAGTAAAAGAGGGCCAGGGGTGGGAGGCCAGTGGGCGCAGGGAGGGTTGCTGGCGCGCGTGGGGCCCGGCGGGTGCCTTACCTCCCTTGGGCTGGGCCAGCTGGTGGCCCAGCCGGTGGTCGGCCTGCGCCGTCTCTGCTGCTTGCCAGCTACGCCTTGGACGGTGCAGGGGGCGGCACCACGCATGCGCGACGCTCCCGGGCAGGGAAAGTCCTCGACTTACGACCAGTTGGCTAGTCCTCGACTTACAACCGGTTGGGGGTCACGGCATTAAAAAGGTTGAGAACCACTGTTCTAATGCATTTGGTTTGTGGGACTTCATGTATATATACAAGTCCTCATTAATTGATAAATTGTGGAAAACAATGACAGACCCCAGCCACTGTGACAAAACCAAGAATGCTGGTTTACAGCTCCCAAAACTAGGATTATAAATCTGGCAAAGATCTGTATATTGTTCATCTAATTAGCCAGAAATTTTGGCCTATCTTTGTATCATGTAAGTACTGGTTCCAAACTGGATACGATATCAAATATATTATGATCAGTTCCCTGATGAAACCGACTAAAACAGTTACAAGCAAGCAGGAAAACACTAGTGCAAAAACAAATTTAAATGTATGCTGGAACTATTGAATATAGATATTGACTATTTCCAGTATGGAAGGTACATATAGCATACATTTAATACTCCCTCTTTTTTTTACTTGATTTTTCTATTTCCTAACCTCATTTGAGAGCAAGAGGTTATTTTGGGTTGCCCAGCAAAAAACAACCCCAGGGAAAGCGACCTTTTATAAAATGGAGATGAGGTAACATGAACCAGAGACTAAAATTAGAGATGTACAAACACACATGGTGCACATATCTCTGCACACTTTGGTATGTGAAATGAGTGGAGAAGGGGTGATGATCCCATGAATTAAAGCAGGTCCGAGAGATGAAGGAGAAAAAGAGTACTGGATTAAAATGGAGTCACGATTTACAAGGTCCACTGGAAAGTAAAGCATTTGGAGAATTTGAGAGTTAAAAATAAGTTACCGAGATATTCTCCTCAGATTTGGAGGTCTGCAAAATCTGAACTGCAGAAGTCATGATCTAAGCCTCCTTGCATGTACAGATTCCACATTAAATGTATACACAAATAGTTTTAAGAAGCTTACTTTTTTGTAATTCTATTGATAAATCTAATGGGTATAAAGTTGGGCCCTTGAAGTATTTCAGCTTCTGCAGAAAAAGATATATTTCTAGCACACAAAACAAAAGACAAAGTTTGAACATGTAAATAGGCAGAGCTGAAAATTCAGATGATTTAAAGTAGAAGTATATATGGAACTTCCTTATATAAGATCCCCTTCTTTTGTATTCTTCACTCTGATGGTTATCTTTTTTTGCTATATGCAGTGTACTGATTCAGCATTCCTTTTTTTCCTGAAATTGTAAAATGTATGTTCCTTCAAGAATCTGAGAGACAAAATGCTTGTTTATCATTCTAGAACATAACCTCATGAGTGTGGTTATTATTAAGTTGATGATAAAACTTGCTTAATTGAGCACTGACTTTTATGATTGATGCTTTGTTGATTGTGCTTTAAGAATATCTCTGGATTAGATACAAAAATGTCAATTTATACCTCTCCTATTCATTAATCTGCTGTCTATCTAGGTTTACTTTGGCCGCTGGCTGATTGAGGGGGGTCCATATGTGATCCTCATTGATATTGGGGCAACCGCTTGGAGCTTGGATCGCTGGAAGACTGAATTGTGGGAAAGCTGCTCCATTGGGATTCCCTGGTATGACCGAGAGGCCAATGACGCCGTCCTCTTTGGCTTCCTCACAGCCTGGTTCCTAGGGGAGGTAAGGCAACATGTTTCTATCAGAAAACCTGTTCCTTTCCTCTCTCCCAATAACTTTCTCTTCACTCTCTTCTTCTGTTTTTTTGTACAGTTTGCTGCACAGTGTGAAGAAAAGCCATTCATCATTGGTCATTTCCATGAGTGGTTGTCTGGTGTTGGCCTCTTCCTCTGTCGGATCCGGAAACTTCCAATAGCTACCATCTTCACCACCCATGCTACCCTGCTTGGCCGCTACCTGTGCGCAGGAAGTGTGGACTTCTACAACAATCTGCAGACTGTGAGTCTTTTAACCATTAGGATTGAAAATCGATTGGTGGGTGGAGAATTCCTGGAAGTGTGGCACTCAGACAAATCAGCCATCAGCAGGCACAGAGATATAAACAACATCTACAGTAGTGGCCAAAATTGTGGAAACCTTTTGGGAAAAGTGTATTTTTGAGGTTTGATGGCTAATAACACCACTTTTATTGGAGTAGTACCATAAAATTATATATCAATGGAAAGATAATTTAATCAAGAATGTAATGCAACATAGTTTGTTCAATTATCTGTACTGTATTCTATGAAAAGTTATAGCCAAATAACCAGAAAAAGGAAGCACAACTTGCTTAGGTTGATTTCAGGTAGCTTTCCTTCATCTGATTGTAGCCAATGAGCATGAGAGTTTAGAGAGGCAATCAGGTGTCATCTTGTTTTGGCAATGAGCCAATCACATCACAGTAGGACTCAGTTATTGATGTCATGTATTGAAGCTGAGAGGAGGACATTTGTCAGTGTGTTATGTGATCACTATCAAGTTGTTTGGTTTTTTTTTCTTTCATTTAGTGAGCTTGTGAAACGTAATAAAATTAAAGTAATGGTGCAAAGAGCTAACTGGTTGCCCAGAAAGCAACGTAAAATAGTATGATTAAGTGAACAAGGCTACAGTTATAAAGAAATTAGAAGAAAAATTGGTGGAAACTTAACCAAAGGTGGCATTTCTACTGTACACTTTTCCCAAAAGGTTTCCACAATTTTGGCCACTACTGTACATGCCATTCAAAAAAGACAATCAAAAAGCTAAAAAGGAAACAAAATGACCCAAACACCTCTTTGCCTGCCATCAATACTCAGATAAGCAGAAATTAACATCAAGATTAATACTAGATGAACCATCAAGCAGTAAGCAATACTCTGCTCAAAAAACTACCAACTCAGACAAACAATCAAACAGTAAACAACAGCCTAATCAAGGAATCACCAAGACCACTCCCACCAATACTGTCATAGCAACTCACTTGTATAGAAACAGAGAGCAAACCCAACTTCCTGTAGCACTGATAATGTTACCTAGTATGGGTAACCATACTATGACCATTTTTCACAGTTACGACCTTTGCAGCATCTCCATGATTATGTGATCAAAACTCAGATGCTTGGCAACTGGTTCATATTTATGACCATTGCAGTGTCCCTGGGTCATGTGATCACCTCTTGCGACCTTCTGACAAGCAAAGCCAGTGGGGAAGCCAGATTCACTTAACAACCGTGTTACTAACTTATCAGCTGAGAGAATCACTTAACTGAAGCAAGAAAGGTTGTAAAATGGGGCAAAACCCACTTAACAAATGTCTCACTTAACAACAGAAAGTTTGGGCTCAATTATGGTCATAAGTCGAGGGCTCTGTGTAGTTGGAACTGGATTAACAAGAGAAAACGCTAAAAAAGCTATCCTCAGTTTCTCTAACTCTCAGTCTAGGCACCCATTTGTTAGCACTCGTGAGAGGATTACAGAAGAATTTCACAAAGAAAAATTGTAGAATTATTAAGTTCTTAGAATCTTGGAAATTAGATTATTGAATTGCATTCTCCTTTGTTCAACCTTCAAGATACTACAGGTAGCCCTTGACTTAAAACAGTTCATTTAGGGACCGTTCAAAGTTACAGTGTCACTGAAAAAAGTGACTTAGGAGCATTTTTCACACTTAACGACCATTGCAGCATCCCCATGGTGATTATGTGATCAAAATGCGGATGCTGGGCAACTGGTTCATATTTACGACGGCTGCAGTGTCCCAGGGTCATGCAATCTGCTTTTGCAACCTTCTGAAAAGCAAAGTCAGTGGGGAAGCCAGATTCACTTAACAACCGGGTTACAAACCTATCAACTGCAGTGATTCACTAAACAACTGTGGCAGTAAATGTTGTAAGATGGGACAAAACTCACTTAACAAATGTCTCACTTAACAACAGAAATGTTGGGCTCAATTGTGGTCATAAGTCGAGGACTACCTGTATTCTTTCCTGCTTTTTTACTCCATGCAATTCTGTGCGTTTCAGGATGTTTAATATACTTTATCTTTCCCCCAGTTTAATGTGGATAAGGAAGCTGGAGACCGGCAAATTTACCATCGTTATTGTATGGAGAGAGCTGCTGTCCACTGCACACATGTTTTTACTACAGTTTCTCAAATCACAGCAGTAGAAGCTGAACATCTGTTAAAACGGAAACCTGGTGAGTTGCCTTAAAAGCTAAATGATTGTTCTGTGTGACAAGATCCTATCCAGTTTAAGATTTCTTTGATTTATGTACAGAATAATATTACAAGGAAATCGGTTGCTTTGCGTAGAATGCAGAATTTCAGGTCTTGTGGTTTTTAATGAAATTTTCTAGTCTTTAAACAATACTAATTAGACTGCTGGTAGAAATCGTACATTGAAGCTTGATGCTTAATCTCTTTCTTAGATAGAAAGAATTCCTGATATAAAATAACCATTTTACAATTCATTTAAAAAATTCATAAAAATATTTTTAATCTTAATATGTACTGTGAATTTTTGATTGTATCCAATGATTTTTTTTTAAGGACCAGCCTGCTTATCCTTTTTCAGAATAAAGAAAGGGATGTAGGAGGAGGAGAATTTCTATTCTTATTTGCAGTTAAGACTAGTAGTTCTGATTGGCTGGCTCCTTGTGATGTCACAAGACCACTCCCCTTCCTTCTCCTTGGGGTCTGTTTTACCCCATCCATTCCTATACGTTGAATCAGTTGCTCTCAAATGCATTCATCAATTATATTTTCAAGGATGTCTGAGGAAGCTGAATACATCTGGGGAAACACCTGCTGTGACTCACACATGTGCTTTTCTGTACATATATCATTGCAGCTTGAGTAAATTCAGAAACTTAAAGTGCTAAAACTCCCCACTTTTTACAAAACCCATCTCCATATGCATTCCATATCCAGATATTGTGACTCCCAATGGTTTGAATGTCAAGAAGTTCTCTGCTATGCATGAATTCCAAAACCTCCATGCCCAGAGCAAAGCTCGTATCCAGGAATTTGTCCGAGGCCATTTTTATGGGTGAGTTATCATTAGTTTCACTAATATCATATCAATTATAACAGCTTGCCCTAAGAAGCTGAGTTTCTAGGGAACAAACTGAAGCTAGTAGTGACAAGTGATGTAAGATATTCATGAATTAAAAACAAATGACTATTTGTGCTCCATTCATCTTCTGCAATGTTGTTGTCATAACACACCTTCAAGTGTAAAGTGAAGGCTTAGTGTTCTTCCTTTTAAAAGAGTGCATGTGACTGTAGAACAGTGGTTCTCAACCTTCCTAATGCCGTGACCCTTTAATACAGTTCCTCATGTTGTGGTGACCCCCAACCATAAAATTATTTTCATTGCTACTTCATAACTGTAATTTTGCTACTGTTATGAATCGTAATGTAAATATCTGATATGCAGGATGTATTTTCATTGTTACAAATTGAACATAATTAAAGCATAGTGATTAATCACAAAAACAATATGTAATTATATATTGTGAAATATTTATTTCTAATTACAAATAAATGAAATTTTGTTTTGAAGCATGGTGTAGCATGGGTAACAGTCTTAATATAACAACAGTAAACTACATTGCTACATTTTGCGACAGTATGCGTAAAAAGCCAACCCACAGGTTGAGAACCGCTGGTTTAATGCATCCAGCAGTAAACTAAAGCAGGGGAGGGGGCTGGCTTTGCACGGTATTTAATCCCCTCCCTGCAAAAGAAAAAAAACCCTGAAGCCTAAAATGATGGCCAATAACTTTAGCAAATAACACAAATAGAATCAGCAGGATCCTGTCCCGGACGGAGACCAACTGAGTTAATGTGAAAGACAGTTTTTACTAGGGAATCCTCAAGGATAAAGAGATTCTGCCTTAGGTATAGGTCTCCAGGTGGGATAGATTTGGCTGGTGGGGGTGGAGAGGGAATTTCAACAAAAGCCTCCCAATCTTAAACCCTCAGACCTCTCCAAAGGGTTTTTTCCTGAAACTTGTGAGATCTTTTTCTCATTTTACATTCTCTTCCTGATGGAAAGAAACTATTTTCTAAAATAAGTAGGCTTGGTTTTTCTCTGCAGAAAAAGTAAAGCGGGGAGAGGCTGGACTGGAAAAAAAACGAGGGGATCACACAGTCTGAATCTGGCAGAAGTCTGGGTATGCTGCCTTCTTTTGACAACCCCCCTCCCCTCTTTTGCATATTGGAGCCTTTGAAAAGCATTTTGAGCAAATAATACAAGCTGCTCTCCAACTTTTATCCCCCACCTTCTGTTAGGGGGCATCAAATTCACCCGATCTTCTCTTGAATATTATTTCTCTCATGTTCCTAAACGGGCTCTTCCTATGATTTACTTCTTTCTTTTTTTTTAATATGCCATTTATTCATTGATATTTGAAGGTAATAAATCCGGGAGGTTAAAAAGTTTGAGCAAACTATTAAATGGACAAGCCTTTGCCTATTTAATAAGGGATTGAAAAACCCAGACACCCGACTCTCCGGGGCTTTTTCCTTGCCAGCTGCTTGAGCAGAAAAGCTGCCGAACCTCTCCAGTGGGTCTTTCCCTTCTTCCTAGGACCCCCCCCCCCATCAGCTCTCCCCTCCCCCGGCTCAGAAAAGCTGAAGAAGTGCAGGATTCCCCACCTGGGAAGGACTTTTTTTTTTTTTTAATGCCCCAGCAACAACTCTTGGCTTGAAGATCCCCTGGCTGCTATTTTTAAAAAGCCGAGAAGAGGGAAAGAAAAGGGAAAAAAAGAGACTAGGACTTTTTTTTTTTTTGCACTAAAAAAAGAGGGAGAAGGAAGGGGGGGAAAAGGGAAATTCTCCCCAGCAGCTGGCTGGTCTGGCGGCGGTGCTGGTGGTGGAGCAAAGGGGAATCAGGGCCCTGTGCAAAGCTCTCCAGCTTTCCTGGGCTTCAGTCTGGGGGTCCCTTTCCTTTGCAAGTTGCAAAGGAAAGGAGGGGAGGGGGAAAAAAGTCGGGGTTTGGGAGGCCCCGCCTCTTTCTTTTCAGCCCGGCTGGCTGGCTGGCTGGCTCGGTTTACTCACTGGCTGGGGCTCGCTGACTCTTCCTCTCCCGCCCCCGCCGCCTTTGCTTTCGTGATATCGCCGCCTTTGATTTGAGTGCGTTTCAAAAATCGGGCTCGAGCCGCACCAATCAGTTCCTAAGACCATCGGAAATATGTGTTTTCCGATGGTCTTAGGCGACCCCTGTGAAAGGGTCGTTTGACCCCCAAAGGGGTCACAACCCACAGGTTGAGAACCGCTGCTGTAGAAGAAGAGGCAGAGACTGGGGGTGGAGTCAAGAGAGGACTTCGTCTGGAATCCCCATAACATTATGTTGCCACAAATGATTCACATCCAGCCCCCCCTTGAATTCTGTTGACTCTTATCTAGTGCCAATTTAGTGCTGACTGTTAGTTGACTAGATTCTTGTGTATAGGCTTGAGCAATAAATTTTAACTGGAATTTAACATGTCCTGATTCTTTGCACCTGAAAGTGACTCAGTTTTGGTCTCCACCTTTTAGGTGAAATAAGTTTCCTTTCTGTATGGAGAGCAAGAGATGCCACTTTGATAGCATACAAAAAGGGAAAATTGGACGAGAGAGAAGCTTTCACAGGAAAGGCAGGATATAAATTAATGAAATAATAAACAATAAATAATGTTAATAACTTTCAAAGACGAGTAGGGAAAATGAGCAGTTGTTTTTGCTCAAGGCTAGCAAAATCAAAGAATGAGGTATAGAAAAAAAAATTCCTGGACACTCATATGAGAGAAAAATCATTTGTTATTCATAAAGAATAGGTTTATAAATGACTAAATGAAGAACTACTGCTTTCTTATTCAGGTACAGGCATCTGTACATTAATGAAAATCAGACTGCACTAGAAATACTGGTAGTCCTCGATTTATGACCACAATTGAGACCAAAGTTTCTCTTGCTAAGTGAGACAGTTGCTAAGTGAGTTTTGCCCCATTTTACAACTTTTCTTGCCACATCTGTTAAGTGAATTGCTGCACTTGTTAAGTTAGTAACACGGTGGTTAAGTGAATCCCACGGGGATTCTGCAACGGTCATGAGCCACTTTTAAAAATGGTCATAAGTCACTTTCAGTGCCACTATAATTTTGAACTGTCACTGAACAAGCTGTTGTAAGCCGAGGACTACCTGTATATGCTTCTATTTGGCTTCCCTCATCTGTCACGGCTCTGACATTTTTCCTGTTCTTGCTTCTTATTTTCTTGTCCACTCTCTTTTCTGTTTTTATTGCACTGAAAAACTCCTACACGTGGAGCTCTATCTCTTTTTTGTTTTGTTTTTCCACTTTGCATTCATAGTTTGCATGTCTAATGCTTAATAAATAATACCATTGTGACTGGAATCCAGGGAACTATTAAGATTTTCAAAAAAAAGGATTTCTGCCAGCTGTACATTCTGCATGTGTGTGTGTGTGTGTGTGTGAGCTATTTTGAAATACACACACACGCACACTTCATTTTAAAACATTTTGCTGCATGTTGCTAGGGAAGACTCACAACTATTTAAGTATGCACATTGATCCCATCCATAAAAAAAGTTTTTCCCAGCAGTTTATTGGGAAGAGTGTGTGGTATTACCAGAAAAGTATAAACATTGAAGGATGACTGTATTCTGGTTTATACAGATTTGGAAAGTGCAAATTTCATTTTTTCACTTAAATACTACACCAAACTTATTTTGATTTCTTCTCTCTAGGGCATAAAAATAATTTCTGTTGAACACAGTGGCACTTGCTTCTTCATATTGGGTCAGATGATGTTCCACCCACCCACCCACCCCACCCCCATGGATTCCCTCAACTATTTTTGCAATGTTGTGGTTGTTGATATAAGCACCATTGATATTTCTAATCTATTAGTGCGTCTTTTTATTTATTTAGCCAATTTACTTGTCTTGGCTTTTAAATTACATAAGATTTCTGGTTTTTCAAGCTCGGACTTAGAGTCATCTTCACCATCACTACGTGTTGTTTTCCTAGGCACCTGGACTTCAACCTGGACAAAACTATTTTCTTCTTCATCGCTGGACGCTATGAATACTCGAACAAAGGAGCTGATGTTTTCTTGGAAGCCCTAGCCAGGCTCAACTACCTGCTGAGGGTGATTAGTAAAATGGGGACTGTAATGGAACGAGATGTGAAAGATGGTGGGCAGGCAATTAGATGTGGCTGTGTTGAGAGGGTGTGGCCCACAGCAGTGGCCCCCAATGTTTTGGTCACCAGAGACCGGTTACGTGGAGAGGTTTTTCCATGGACCAGAGGGGGCATGGTTTCGCATGCTGCCTCCATCCTATGGATGGGGCTTTGCTTGTTTGTGTGGCTTGGTTTCTGGCATGCCGTGGCCCGGTGCTGATCCACGGACCGGGGGTTGGGGACCCATGACCTACAGCAACGGAACAACCATGTGTCTCGAGTTAAGGAGCTGTAGCCCAAGGAATCTGGAGATAGTTTTTGGATTTATCTTCACGCTTACATTGTTGTAGAGAGGAAAGACAATGGGTAGAATGACTACACAGGATACATTTGGACGAAAGCAGGAAGAATATATTGGAACTATTTTAAGCTGGCAGGAGTGGTAATTGAACCATATCCCAAGAATACTCCATGAAAAGATACTTACAATAGAGGACTCCCAGTTTGGCCATCATCTCCTAATCTGTCCAGCTGAGATGTTTTAGCCATAAGGAGTTCTCTCTTCAACCCAGTCCTAGGGAAAATAGAAAGGAAGAGAGAACGTATTGCATTTCAGATCCATATTAGCTGTAGATGTTCACACCAGCCTTACTGTCACGAATCCTTTCCTGGGATTAGATGATAGTTTCATGATTCTTGGAGATCCATGTAGCTCCTACAAGAACATCCCAGGAACATTCCTGATTTATCCATCTATTCATCCAGTTTTCCTCATCCTTGCCAAGCATAGTCAGATTTCTAGGCTATTGTTCATTTATCTGCCTGGAACATGTGAGTTTCTGCTTTTTAATAAGCACCTCAGGAGTCCTCATGCTGTAAGACTAGTGCAAATGACTGGTGAGGAACCAGCCACATATTAGAAGGGGGGAAAGATGAATTCTAGAAACAAATTATGAATTCAATTAATTAAACTCTTTTAACATGGGTCAGCTTATCCATTGCTTCAGGGAGCAGTTTTGACCATACTTAAAAGTACTGTAGTGATCTTTCATACCCATTTTTTGTGGCTTCTCTCTCTATAGGTGAATGGAAGCCAGATTACAGTAGTAGCATTTTTTATCATGCCAGCTAGGACAAATAATTTCAACGTGGAGACACTAAAAGGCCAAGCCGTCCGCAAACAGCTCTGGTAGGTTTGTGTCAGGTTCTGGATCTCATAAATTTGTCCTTGTAACAGGCTTCCTTCGGCATTAGGCTTTATAGTGAATGAAATAAAAATATATTACACCAACCTTCCTTATCAGGAAAACCAAATTGCCCATACAAGTTCAAAGTACATTTGGAAAGGATGTGCTGATATAAGGTAAATCATTCAAATATCTTAAAGTTTGTTCTCTAACCAGATATAACATTCATTTAGTGAACGTGCAAAGTTATAGTGGCACAGAAAAATGCAAGTTACAACTGGTCCTTGCACTTGCAACCATCATAGCATTCCCCACAAACACGTGAACAGAATTTAGGCACATGGCAACTGGCACATATTTACGATGGTTGTGGCATCCTGGGCTCATGTGGTGGCCATTTACCACCTTCCTAGAGGGCTTCTGACAAGCAAAGTCAATAGGGGAAGCTGAATTCACTTAACAATTGCATGATTTACTTAATAACTACCGTTATTCACTTAATAACCATTGCAAAAACGGTCCTAAATTGGTCACAATTCAACGCCACCTTGCTCAGCCGTGGAAATTCTGATCCCAATTGTGGTCATAAATCAAGGACTACTTGTATACAAATTAGAGGATTGCAAAGGTAAAATGGGGGAGAGTAGAATTGTTCTTAGGGTTTATTTAGCATACATTTTAAGCCAGTGGTTCTCAACCTTTTTAATGCCGCGACCCCCAACCGGTCGTAAGTCGAGTACTACTCAACTGGTGCAGCACCGTTTGCAGAATGGGACTTTTGGCGGGCTCAGCAGGGCAGAGACAGCCTGGACAATTCCTATTGGCTTTTGAAAGCCAATAGAATTAGACTCTATTCAAGAGTCTATTCTATTGGCTTTCAAAAGCCAATAGAATAAAAGGGAGTAGCACAGCTAAGGAAAAGGGGAAAAAAATGGCGGACTGCGTTGTTTGGTGACCCCTGTGAAATGGTCGTTTGACCCCAAATGGGGTCCCGACCCACAGGTTGAGAACCACTGTTTTAAGCTTTTAGCCCAATGGCTACTACAGGTAGTCCTTGACGTATGACCGCAATTGAGCCCAAAATTTATGTTGCTAACTGAAACATTTCTTAAGTGAGTTTTGCTCCATTTTATGACCTTTCCTGCCACAGTTATTAAGTGAATCTACAGTTGTTAAGTTAGTAAGATGGTTGTTAGTTGAATCTGGCTTTCCCATTGACTTCACTTGTCAGAAGGTCACAAAAGGTGATCACATAACTCCAGGAACTGCAGCTGTCATAAATATGAGTCAGTTGCAAAGCAGCTGAATGGAACTGATGGAAACTAACCAAGGAGAGAAGCAACCTAGAACTAAGGAGAAACTTCCTGACAGTTAGAACAATTAACCAGTGGAACACCCTGCCTCCAGAAGCGGTGAATGCTCCAACACTGGAAGTTTTTAAGAAGAGACTGGACAGCCATTTGTCTGAAATGGTATAGGGTTTCCTGCCTGAGCAGGGGGTTGGACTAGATGACCTCCAAGGTCCCTTCCAACTTTGTTATTATTATTATTATTGATCATGTGACCTTGGTCATGCCACAACAGCCATAAGTGTGAGTCCCTTTTTTCAGTGCCGTTGTAACTTCGAACAGCCACTAAATGATTTTTTTAATTTCGACAAGTACCTGTTCTCAGTATAACCTACCTCAAAGCGAAAATGTTATGGGGATAAAGCTAGTGAATGAGACTTTTCCCAGTAAATTGCTTTTTCAAAAAAAGCCGGATTAAAAATGCACCACATAGGTAGTAATGAAAGATTCCCATAATTCTCATCCAATTCGGCCTTCAGTCTATGACCTACGGCAAAGTCCAATCTATTCTGAAGCCTCAGAACAGGGAAGGTTTCTCCCTACCTGAAGAAATACTGATATTGAGACAGTCTTCCTGTTTTCTCAAGTCTGTTAGATCTAATTTAACTCTCTCTGGGAAGAAAATCCCACAGCCACTGGAAGCCATTTTTCTCAATCCTTGATTCAGAAGCATTCAAGGAATCCTAGGTCCTGTCACAAATCATAATTTCTTCCTCCCTCCCCTCCTGCCCCCACCCTTTTTTCCCTTTTTTTTAATTCTAGGGACACAGCTAACGCAGTGAAGGAGAAGTTTGGTAAAAAACTGTATGAATCCCTCCTCGTGTAAGTCTCCTAGGAGAAGGCAAGAAGAAATATGATAAAGTGCTGAGCATCGGAGAATGGACTGCTGGGTTGCCATGGCTACAGAGAATGGGAACTTAAGAGACCTTCTCCTTCTCTTTGCCTTGTCTCTTCTGAGAAGTATTAATTTGATAGAAGCCTGTTTCAGAAATCCTGGTTCCGATATAAAAACTAGAATGCGCATCCATGTGATAAGCAGTACTGAAAATATTATTTTTTAAAATATTTTTATTCATTTATGACATAAAATACGAAAATACAAAAACAAATAGTAAGGAACAACAGTAGGGGAGGGGGGAAAAGAGAAGTGTGGAAAAGGGGGAAAAGAAAAAAAAGGCGTTGATTTCCAGCTCCCTCTGTGGCAGTAGGATAAGGCATTAACATCGAATCTCAACTTTTTACATTTCTATAGTAGTACCATTTCTATATCAACAAATCAGTCTAATCAGTAAAACCCAAAATCATAGTATCATTTTTTTTTCTACCTCAAGCACAAAGTCCAGAAGCGGTTTCCAAGTAGAAACAAAAGTACTTACGTTCTTTTTTTATCAAAACAGTCAATTTAGCCATCTCTGCTAAATCCATCAGCTTTTGTAGCCATCCGTCCCTGGTGGGGATCGAAACATCCTTCCATTTTTGTGCGTAGAGCAGTCTTGCTGCCATCACCATATATAAAATCAGAGTTCCATTTTTTTTCAGGTCTTTTTCTATTAGACCCAGAGTACTGTAAATATTAATTTCCACATTATTCATTGCCTGCTTTTCCATTTCAGGGGGAACCTTCCTGACATGAACAAAATGTTGGACAAAGAAGATTTCACAATGATGAAGAGAGCCATCTTTGCCACTCAGGTACGGGCCATGAAGAAAAACGAGTCTTGAAAAAAATTGGTCAGAGTATTTGCACATGAAAAATGAGTTTATTTCACATTAATAATACAGGTACTCCTCGACTTAACAATCATTCATTTAGAGACAGTTCAAAGTTGCAACAACACTGAAAAAGTGACTTGCCACCAATCTTCACACATATGACTATTGCAGTATTTCTGATCAAAATTCAGGCACTTGACAGCTGGCATCTATTTACAATGGTTGCAGCATTTTGGGGTTATGATGGCCATTTGCGACTTTCCCAGCCAGCCAGATTTGTTTAACAACTACATAATTCATTTAACAACTGCTGCGATCTGCTCATTAACTGTGGCAAAAAAAGGTTGTAAAATTGGGCACAACTCACAACCCCTTTGCTTAGCAATGGAAATTCTGGTCCCAATTGTGATTGTGAGTTGAGGACTACCTGTAACCATTTATTTATATGACTGTTCATCTCACACAAAGCAATTCTGGGCAGTTGCAATTAGGCTGAGAGTCTCTTAGAAGGACATGTAGCTAGATGAGTGTGAGCAGAGGATTCTGGGAGTCTGGAACTAAATTCCTGGATTGTAGGTTGCTTTCATTCAGCCCTCCCCGTATTGGCTGAGTGGACTTCTGACTCTAGATTGTCAGCAATGACGATGCTGGTTCTGGAGATAGAAAAGACTCTTGTGATTGAAGCTGCATTGGAACAGAGATGATAACTGCATAGAAGAGTGTTGGATTTGTGTTCCTTAATTAAGGTATCTTGGTTTACTGGACTTGTCTTAGAAAAAGGGAAAAAAATGAACATTGTTCAGAGTTTGAGGAAGGATCTTGTGTTTTGTATAAAAGAACATTTATTCCTCCTTCCCTTCTTTCCCCATCTGGAATTTTTCAGCTCAGTCTCTGGTTTACCATCTCAGTGAAAGCTGCACCTCAGTAGAAAATAAGCCAGAATATTCTGTAACGATGCTAAGAAAAAGACTCACGCATGTCTTGAGCAGAGGTTTGAAGCTGCATGACACATCTTCACACAGCTTGACAAAACTCTGAGTTTATTGTTTCTTATATACTTTTTACATACATAGGCTTTACCATTAACTGCTGACATTTTACATTTAGAAGTTTAACCTTTAGTTGTTGACATAAAGTAATTGAAAAATTCCTTCATATAAGCAATTATTTTCTAGTAACACATTACCTGTTGAGAGCAGGTAAAAACAAATACAGGTAAATTAGAAAAGGAGAAAGAACTGATAAAGACAAGAAGAGATAACGACAGGAAGAGATAAGGGGGAATTTAAAGCATATTATTTATTAAGTCAGAAAGGGGGTGATCTTTTGGCTGCTTCCTTGGGACAAGGGGTATCAAAAGGTTATGAGGTTTGTGGGGGGCAATGCATGGCAGTTTGCTGCACGTGCAGATTCCCCCACATCTCACTTTTCTCTATTTTATTAATGAAGACATCTTAAGCAGGAGTAGTTAGTGGGTCTTAGCTTAGTATGGAAGATTGCAAGGCATCTTATTAAGTAAAGAAAAAAGACATTGAAATAAACAACAACAGCTGATAAGGATAGCAACTATTATAATGAGATATTGAACAATCTTTCCAAGAAGGCCAATGGGAAGCCATGACCATAGAGCACTCCACCAATTTCCTAAGATATCAATTTTTAAATCCGAAGCCAAATTATGTAAAACATTAATTTGCTTTTGAATAACGCCAGATTGATCAGAAACATTGAAATAACACATAAAACTGAAGCTGGGACATACACAGGTATAAGACAGGTAGAGAGTAGATTTTCCATGTCATATGATTCAGAAATACAAAAGTCTGTCACTTGTGTTACATTAGCTAATTGCACCCAAATATTATATTTCATCCGTGATTCTAAAGGATGAGATGGAAGAGCTTGAGCTCCCACACAGCAATTAAGAAGGAAAGAGAGGCAAAGAATGACTAAGGAATTTGCAGTCAAAACCGCAAATATGGCAGCGCATAAATTCTCTGGTGTAGGTTCTTTTCCCTGTTGTCTCAGAACCTCCTGCGCTTTGGATGTTAGGTTCTTCACATCGCCCCAGGTTGTTGGTCAACTGCGATGGCGAGAGCGAAAGGGATGTCGTAGAGTCACCTGCTTCATTTCCAGTATTGGGTTCTGGACTTGATGCCATGACATCTTTGGCTGGTTGCACACACTGGGCTGGAATCCAGAGAGGGCCTGTAGGAGCAAGCACAGAACATAGCCTCGCCCCCAAGTTAGTACTGGAATTGGATCTAACCAGGTTTTATCAGGCAATTGCTGATAATATACCAATGGATTAGGAAGCACAGCTTTCTGCTGAAAGTGACGCTGGTAGGCAGTAGTGTTTTGAAAAGAAATATTTAGCTGGTTTAAAGTTATTAAGACTTTATTGACTTGATGCAAATTATCCATGCCAAATTAGGTACCCTTGATCCCTCCTTTTTTAATTGTTTATGAAGATAGTCCTTAAAGGACCGATACATATGTGAGAAACAAAGGATAGCTGCTGTAAAGTTAAAAACAAAGCCATAAGATTGGGGTTGATCCTGGGCATGATGTAAGTACCTGTAAGATTAAAAATAAGTTGGCACACATAATGAGAGTCAGAGATTAAGTTAAAAGTCTGTTGAGAAAAGGTATGGAAAGCTAAAATAGCAGCAGAAGAGATAAGTTATTTTGAAAATAAAATTGAAAATCAAATTTTGGGATAGAAATAACAATATTAATTAAATCAGTCCCATTTCAAGGACAAGCTTGATTGTGTCCTGAGGTTATTTCAGCAACAGCCTGGATAAAAGATAAAACATTTTGTGATGGGATAAGTAAAGCCATTCAATACAATATACTTTTTTGCGCTTCTGACACAGTAAATACTCCTGTAAGTATTTTACTAGTAAGAAATATCAAAAGTGTTAAGTGACAATTCCTATGTTGTTTTCCTTTGGTCAATAAGTTAAATTCCAAGTTAATCAAAGATAGAAACAAATTTCTATTAAGTAGGTTAAACATTTACAAAACTTAAGTTTTGCTAGCTGAAACTACAAGAGCGGGGATTAAATTTCATCTCCATTCGCAAACTGGAATTCTAAGCAGAGAGGGAAAAAAAAAAGTTTAAAACGAACAGTCCCCCCCCCCTTTCTTTCTTTCTTTTGGTCTCTCTTGCTCTTAAAGCAACACAGCCAGTTGAAAAACAAAAGAGATAGGAAAAAATTTTGTTACAAACTTCTCACTGCTTCTTTTTGATAACAAAAACTGGAGTATTCCATGGAGTAGTGGAAGGGGCAATGTGTTTGGCTCGTAATTGTTCTTGAACAATAATTTTTAAGGCCTGTAATTTGTACAGAGGAAGAGGCCATTGTTCCACCCAAACAGGGGTAGTAGTTAACCAAGTTAAGGGTAAGACAGACAGTTTATTCATCGAAGGTGACAGTAGCCCCCCATTTACTAAGCAAGTCTCTTCCCCAAAGGTTGACATGAATGTCAAGAATGAAAGGACGAAGTTGAACAGTTACAGTAGAATTAGGAAGACTTGCAGAAAGAAATTGTGTACTTTGTTGTATACCTTGTCACCCTCCTACACCCCAGACACTAGGGCATGGGTCAGTGGGCCAAGATGCAGGCCAATCTTTAGCTGAAATTACTGAAACATCAGCACCTGTATCAATTATGCCCTCAAGAGGCTTACCCTGAAAAAAGATTGTCTGACGGGGTCGCTGGGTGGTGATTGGGGTGGTTAATGCAATTACAACAGGATCTGTGGAACCAAACCTGCCGTCCCCTCGATCCCTATCACGACCCCCTGCAGGGACAAAATAGGGCAAATGGAGTAATTGTGCAGGACTAGTATTACTTGGCAAAGTCTGTGGCATGTTAGTCCATAATTGAATAAAGATGACACCTGTATAGTCAGAATCAATTACTCCAGGTATTACAAAAATTCCCTTTTTTCCCATGCTAGATCGAGGCAGAATTAATCCCAACATATCCAGAAGGGAGAGGTCCAGAGAGTTGTGAAGGAATTATTTGTATTTCTCCTGGAAATTTGAAACACACTTCTTGTTGGATAGTTAAATCTATCCCAGCACTCCCTCTAGTGGCAGCAGGGCTATTGTTAATTGTTGATGGAATTACTGAAGGGTCTCTGTTTGGACCGGGGCCAGAGACCGGCCCGCTTTGAAGTTTCCCGACCTACATTCATTAGCCCAATGAAATCCCTTATTACACTTAGGGCATTTTGTTTTTGGACGTCTCCCAGCATTATTTTTAAATGGTCGGGAGGCATACTTTCCTCCCCCAGGATTTCTGCAATCCTGTTTAAAGTGTCCAATTTTACCACAATTATAACATTTCCCCTGAGGTTTTGTAAGAGCTGCAGCTAAGAGATTAGTTTGAAAAGAAACAGTCCCTATGTCCTGACATGCTTTGATCATTTCTGCTAAATCTGGTTGAGCTCCCAATCCAATGATGGCCTGTTTACATTCAGAGGTGGCATTTTCTTTAGCCAATTTCATAAGCAATTCAGCTTGGGCATCAGGATTATCAATTTGTCGTCTCAAGGCATCTTGCAGACGGTTAATAAAATCTGCATTTGGTTCATTTGCCTTTTGACGAATATTTGAAAATGCTTGAGATGGTTTCCCAGTTATAGGAACTTTTCCAAAAGCTTTGTAAGCACATTCAGAGGATATTTGAAGAGTAGCTATAGGCAAAACAATTTGTGCATTCACTGGCGTGTAATCACCAGAGCCATATAACTGCTCTGGGAGGTAAGCACCTCCAGAAGTTGCTGCTCTTAATGCACATTGATGTCTAAACTCACTATCCCATACCACATACTGAGCTGGTGTTAATAACATATGAATTGTTATTTTCCAATCTTCTGGTACCAAAACATGATTCCTCATTGTTGCTTCTAACATACCTTGCACATATGAACTACCTAACCCAGTATCTCTTATACCCTTACGCAATTCTGTTAAGATTGCATAAGAAAGTGGTTGATATTCAACCACTGGGGCTCCATTTGCATCTACCTGCCCAGTCAAATGTACAGGACAAACTGAGAGCACATCTGCTATTTCCTGCATATCTCCCTCTCCTTTCGCCATTTGATTTTCTAATACATGGCGAATAGAAACATAAGATCTAGAATTCTTTTGCTCTGAAGGTGTTAGATCTATCGTGGAAGATATAGGAGCTGATGGAACTGAAACCTTTTCATGATTAAAACCTGGAGAGGGAGTAGAACTTAATTGTACTGCATTAGCTCCATATTTTTCCACTGCATGGTGACGTTGATGCCAACAATGCAAAACATCCACTGAGGCTCGGGGTTCCTGATGAAGGGTGTTACCTATTCTTTCCCAATCCTTAAGTTGGAGTGTCCCCCTTTAGGATACCAAGGACAGTTTTTTCCTATCTCACTCACCAGCTTCCTAAGCTCCCTTTCAGGCATGGTCATGCCCGATTTGTGTAAGAGAAACTTTAACTCTCTTACATGCTTTTGCTGATGGTGAGATATATTGCAGCCCATACTTACAGTTTGAGAAATCTCGCAGGACGAGAAGACGAGAAGGTGCACCAAGGGGTCTGTTCCAGACGACTGTAAATATGTTGGTTGATGCTTTCCCTTGGGAGGGGATGTCCCTGTTCGGGCGCCATTTGTAACGATGCTAAGAAAAAGACTCACGCATGTCTTGAGCAGAGGTTTGAAGCTGCATGACACATCTTCACACAGCTTGACAAAACCCTGAGTTTATTGTTTCTTATATACTTTTTACATACATAGGCTTTACCATTAACTGCTGACATTTTACATTTAGAAGTTTAACCTTTAGTTGTTGACATAAAGTAATTGAAAAATTCCTTCATATAAGCAATTATTTTCTAGTAACACATTACCTGTTGAGAGCAGGTAAAAACAAATACAGGTAAATTAGAAAAGGAGAAAGAACTGATAAAGACAAGAAGAGATAACGACAGGAAGAGATAAGGGGGAATTTAAAGCATATTATTTATTAAGTCAGAAAGGGGGTGATCTTTTGGCTGCTTCCTTGGGACAAGGGGTATCAAAAGGTTATCAGGTTTGTGGGGGGCAGTGCATGGCAATTTGCTGCACGTGCAAATTCCCCCAAAATATTCCATTATAAAGTCAAGAATGCCACACTGAGGTGTGTGGAGAAGGGAGATCTGCCTTTCTTTCCAGGGTCTCTGAATGAGGAATAAGATTCCCCCGGAGACATGGGTGGCACCCTCTCTCCTGGGGTTCCAGAAGGACTTTAAAGCATGATCAGTTCTCAGGCCTGGGGTAGTGTATCTGAGACACCCCTATAATGTTTTGTATTATGCTTTTATTGGTATGGTTGTTTTTAATCTAGGCTTTCACATTTCCTACATGTGTTTCTTAACTTTTTTCAAATGGTTTTTTAATATATTGTAATCCACTCAGAGTCTGCTGGAGTGAGTGGCCATAAGAAATGTGATTAAATAAATAAACACTGATGAATGTAGGATTCCTAGTACTAAGTTCTGCACATGCCCCCAAACACATTTCATGCATTCTGTGATTAGGCAGGAAATCCACATTCTTCACTCAGAAAACATATGAGAAAAGGAGAGAGAAATTATCTTTAAATATAAAGTGATTCCTTCAGGTAACCATCATGTATTGTCCTGCCAGATTTATACAGAAGGGGAAGCAGGAATAATATAGAAGGTATCTTGGATTCAGTTTAATGTGTGAATTACAGGCTTTGCTTCTCTTCCAGACTTAAGATTTTAAATCTGAGGTGTTAACATCAGTCTGGATTTTTTTTCCCCCTCTTCAATCAGCGCCATTCTTTCCCCCCAATCTGTACTCACAACATGTTGGATGATTCTACTGACCCTATTCTCAACACCATCAGGCGCATCGGTCTCTTCAATAGCAGTGCCGACCGTGTCAAGGTGAGTAACAGGTGCCAGGTGAGGGGAGATATTTGCAGTGCAGTATTTTTAAAATATAACTTCCAGCATTTTTAAGATGATGCTGGAAATTATAATATTTCGTGCCTGATTTTATCTGGTAATTTTTGTCTTTTAATTGTCCTGTTGACCTTTTATTTATTCTTGGAAATCTTATGGTAATAATGATAAGCCAAAATGATTGAAGGAAAGAATGGTGGTTTGCAGTCTATTCTGAATTTCCTCTGCTGGCATTTTTTGAACTCAGGCTCTTTTCTTTTAGTCTTGGTGTCTATAGTTGCTGTGAATAATAATAAGAATTTTTAGTGGATGCAATTTAGATATATGTCCAATATATTTTAAATGTTTTGTTGTAATTGGTATATGGCAGTGGTGGCGAACCTATGGCACGGGTGCCAGAGGCGGCACTTGGCACCCTCTCTGTGGGCACACGTGCCATTGCCCCAGCCTTGCCTCCCCCTGCGACCCCCTCCTCTCCAGCAGCCCCCCTGAAGGAGAGTCGCCCCCGAGCGTGGCCCACACGGAGCAGTGCAGCCAAGGACATGGCAGCCAGGCAGCGTAGACAACACTCTGCCCTCACACCCCATCATGCAGTTGATGCTGCAGGGCACGGGCAGAGGGTGTGGCCACCATAGCGCTGCTGGGCTGCCTGGGCGATCTGCAGTGGGCCCTGGAGGCGGTGAGTGGCCCTGCGGGCAGGTGGGGTGGGGGATGGGGGGCGGGGTAGGGGGTGGAGCGGGGGCGGGGGCAGTTTTGGGGCACTCGGTCTCTAAAAGGTTCGCCATCACTGATATATGGCCATATTTTACTGTGTTTTATAGTTGCCATATTATTTTTTCTTTTCATCTTTTGGCTTTATTCCTAAAACGAAGTTATCTGTTTATCAGAATCTTTGTACTTTTAGTTTGCTTTTTTAACTGCTTATTTCCATGGAATATATTATTTTTAAAAAGGATCCTGTATTATCATGATCCCTTACAGACACATGAATTGAATACTAGCAGTGTAAACCTGAATCAGCTATATGCACATACATAAAGATACACATGGTTGAAATGCAATATAGAATTTTAAGGATGGCTGTGCCTACAAGAGCAGAAGTGATGTATGTTTCCAAATGTATCCTCACTACATCACCATGGTGTTTTATGGCTTTTTTATAATTATTCATAATAATATCACAGGTAGTTCTAAACTTACGACCACAATTGAGACTATCACTTCTGTTGATAAGCAAGACAGTTGAGTTTTGCCCCATTTTACAGCCTTTCTTACCACAGTTGTTAAGTGAATCAGTGCAGTTGTTAAGTTGGAGACACGGTTGTTAAGTGAAATCTGGATTCCCCTTTGACTTTGATTGTCAGAAGTCACAAAAGTTGATCACATGACCCAGGCACATTGCACAACTGTCATAAATATGAATCAGTTGCCCAGCATCTGAATTTTAATCATTTGACCGTGTGGATGCTTTGGTGGTTGTGTGAAAAATAGTCATGTCACATTTTTCAGGGCTGTTGTAACTTTGAACAGTCACTAAATGAACTGTTGTAAGTCAAAGACTACCTGTATTGTATTGCATTATATTAAATCACTAGAAGCTGGTTCTTGAGTTTGATAGTATATAAACAAATAAATACAATCTCTCTTTTTTCTTTTCTCCTCCCTAGGTCATCTTCCATCCAGAATTTCTGTCTTCCACTAGTCCGTTGCTTCCTGTTGACTATGAAGAATTTGTTAGAGGCTGCCATTTGGGGGTGTTTCCTTCCTATTATGAACCATGGGGCTACACACCAGGTAGGTGGGTTGTAAGGGCAGGCTTACACACACACACACACACACACACACACACTGTTCCAATGTACTTGGGTACTGAAAATAAACCCTAGTATTTCTGTCATCAGAAACAGAATGAAATAATTACGTAGTTGTAATCAATAGACTACTTAGTTGTGCTCACTTTGAAGACATCTACAGATGTTCAAAATTTAAACAACATTGAAAAAAGTGACATTATTTTCACACTTATGACTGTTGCAATATCCCCATGATCACGTGACCAAAATTCAGGTGCTTGCCAACTGCCATGTGTTTATGATAGTTGCACTTTCCCAGGGTTATGTGATCCCCATTTGTAACCTCTGCAACTGCCTTCCAACAAGCAAAGTCAATAGAAGCCAGATTCACTTAACAACTGCAGTGATTCATTTTTTTTTAAATTTTTATTATTTTATTTTCATTACAATCATAAGAAAAAAAATTCAGATACATAAGAAGTTAAAATACAACACACAAATTCTGACATTGCTCACCCATTTCCCCCCAGGCCGCATCCCCCTCTCATCTCTTCACTTCCCCCTTCCTTCTACCTCCTCCTCTCCTCCCCTCCCTCTCTCCTCCATCTTTCTACTTACTTATCCCTCTCCTCTTCTTCTCAATCGGATGCGGTCTGAGGGAAAATGCCCGAGCAATCCTCTATCACCAAAATCTGAACTATTGAACATACTACCCATACTCTCCCCTCCCCCCTCCCCCCACCCCCTTTCCCCCCCCCCCCCCGACTTCCCAGAGCTCAGTACAGGGTTACAAAAAAAAGAAGAAAAGAAAAAAAAAGAAAACTAAACATAGTCAACTTAAATTTACTACTTATACAATAACCGGAATCCTAATAACCCTTAACTCTCTGCAAACTTGAATTCATAATTTAATAAAAATCCATTATTCATAAAATAAATGAAACTTTGTTGTTCCGTACTTCTTCTGAATATATTCTATCCATCTTCTCCATACAGAAACATATCTCTTTTGTGAATGGTCCTTTAAGTAAGCAGAAATTTTAGCCATTTCTGCTAAGTTAGAAACCTTGAACACCCATTCTTCCAAAGAAGGCAGAGAATCTTTTTTCCAATACTGACCCACCAATAGTCTTGCTGCTGTTATTAAATTCAGCATTAAAATAGTTTCTTTAACATCAAAATCCATAAAAATACCCAAAAGAAATAATTGGGGAGTAAATTTAATTTTCCTTTTAAAAACCTTTTGAATGTTCCACCAAATCATAATCCAAAAAGCTTTAATATTTTTGCAAGTCCACCAAACATGAAAATAAGTTGCATCCAAGGAACCACATCTCCAACATTTGGGTTGCAAATTCGGATACATACAAGATAACTTTTTAGGATCCAAATGCCATCTATAAAACATTTTATAAAAGTTTTCCCTCAAATTTTGTGCTTGAGTAAATTTAACATTTCTAACCCAGATTATCTCCCAAGAATCCATTAAGATTTGTTCCTGTATATTCTGGGCCCATTTGATCATACAATCTTTTACTAACTCTGTTTCTGAATCCAATTTTATCAACTCATTATAAATTCTTTTGATATGAGCAAATTTCTGATCTTTAATCTGAATTACCAAGTTTTCATCTGTTAAAGTAATTCCCACCTTCTTATCTACCCTCCATCTCTCCATTATTTGTAAATATTAAAACCATGATTGTAAAATATTTTCTTGCCTTAACATATCAAAAGACTTTAATTGCCAATCTGTACCTGACCAAATGAGCAACTCTTTATAGGAAATATTGTCAAAATTCACCCCTTTAGAAACCCCTTGAATTGCCTGTCCAGGAATCCCCCAAATGGGTATTTTATAGTTCAATTTATAATAATACTTCCTCCAGACACGGAGTATGGCATTTCTTAAAATATGTGACTTAAACACCCAATCTACTTCCTTATCAAAAACTAAATATGCGTGCCAACCAAATAATAAATCCCAGCCTTCAAGAACCAAAATATTTTTGTTTGTTAAATTGAGCCAATCACTTACTAAAGTTAAAATGGCCGCATCATAATATAATTTCAGATTAGGTGCTTTAAGTCCACCCCTTTCTCTAGCATCTTGTAAAATCTTAAACTTAACCCTTGGTTTCTTGCCACCCCATATAAATTTATTGATACCTTTCTGCCACTCTTCCAAATTTGCATCCTTTTTCAAAATGGGTAACATCTGAAATAAAAAAAGAAACTTTGGTAGAACATTCATCTTTACTACTGAAATTCTCCCCAACAAAGATAATTGTAGTTTTTGCCAGTCATTTAGGTCTTTTTGTACCTTTATCCACAATTGTTCATAATTATTCTTATACAATTTCCCATTAGAAGTTGTGATATATACTCCTAAATACTTAACCTTATTAACTACATCATAACCTGTTGCTTCAGCTATAAAATCTTTTCCCTTCATAGACACATTTTTAAGTAAAATTTTAGTTTTATTCTTATTCACCTTAAAACCAGAGACCTGTCCATACTGCGCTAAAATTTCAACCAATTCATTAACCGAATCTATTGGATAAGATAATGTCACCACCAAATCATCAGCAAAAGCTTTCAACCTATAATCAATCTTATTTATTTTTATTCCTTTTAATCTAGAGGATTCTCAAATTTTAATAAGTAAGATTTCCATAGTTAATACAAATAACAAAGGGGATAAAGGACAACCTTGCCTAGTACCTTTTTCTATTTTAAATTGCTCTGTTAATCCCCCATTAATTATAATTTGTGCTGATTGTTGCTGATATACAGCTTTAAGAGCACACAAAAATTTATCTCCAAAATTCATTTCCTCTACCACTTTCAATAAAAATTTCCAATCTAATTGATCAAAAGCTTTCTCCGCATCTATAAATATTAAGGCAGCAGGAATTTGATTATTCTTATCCAAATATTCTATTATATTAACCAATTGTCTTACATTATTTTTCATGTATCTTCCCGTTATAAATCCCGATTGATCAGTATGAATCAGTTGTTTCAAAACCTGCATTAATCTATTTGCCAAAATCTTTGCAAAAATCTTATAGTCCGTATTTAACAAAGATATAGGCCTATAATTTCTAGGCTGGGACAAGTCCTGATCATCCTTTGGAATCAATGATATGAAGGCCCTTTTCCAGGATGGAGGTAACTCTGCTCCCAGCAAAATGTCATTAAAAAGTTCCTTCAATGGTTCTATCATTTCTTCCAATAGCATCTTGTAATAAATTGCAGTTAGTCCATCAGTACCTGGCGTCTTACCAACCTTTAATTGTTTAATTGCAGCGGTAATCTCTTCAGCAGTAATTGCAGCATTAATTCCATCACGCTGATAAGTCGTAAGTCTGGGAAAATTGGCTTGTTGTAAATAATTTTCTACATCTGAGATTTGTATAGCTTCACTAGTATATAACTTAGAATAAAAATCTAAAAAAGCCTTTTTAATCAAATTTTGTTGATACACCTCTTTGCCTTTATAACATATTTTGTTTATAATCCTTGATTTCTGCTTCTTACGTAATTGATAAGCCAACCATCTACCAGGTTTATTTGCATTACAAAATGTATTATACTTCATGTACCTCAAATTAATTGCCATCTGATCCGCTATTAACATATTAAATTGTTCCTTAAGCAGAGTTATAGAAGCTTTCAAATTATTATCCATTGGATTTGATAATAAAATCTTTTCCTTACATTTAATCTCATCTTCCAACTCTTTACGCTTCTCAGTTTGTTTACGTCTATGAGCATTATTCATAGAGATCAAAATCCCTCGCATGTATGCTTTACTGGAATCCCAAACCATTGGCATCGAGGTGCCCTTATTCATATTCCAAGAGAAAAATTCTTTTAAATAACCTCTACATTTCTGTATATTCTCTTCATATCTAAATAAATTCTCATTTAACCTCCAAGACCTTCTAGACCCTTTATCCAAAGAAATTTGCAACCATACAGGACTATGATCTGAAAAAAGTCTAGAAAATATCTTAGTATTCTTCACTCTGAAAGAAAAGTCATTAGTAACTAGAAAAAAATCAATTCTAGAATAAGATTGATGCCTGTCTGAAAAAAAGGTGAAATCTTTTTCCTGAGGGTTACGTTCTCTCCAAATATCTCTGAGTTCCAAATCTTCCTTTAAATCAAAAAAAGTTTTCGGAAGTCTAGCCTGGTTACACACTTTAAAAGAACCCTTCTTATCTTTGCTTGGATCCAAAACACCATTCCAATCTCCCATCATAATAACCGATTTATAATCCAAAGAAATTAGTTTCTGATGAATCATCTTGTAAAAATGTTTTTGTTGTTGATTGGGAGCATATAATCCAACAAGAAGAGTTCTATTATCATTTATTAAAAGATCAATAATAACATATCTGCCTTTTAAGTCCAAGTCAATTAATTTTGGTGAAAGCTCTTTTCTTACATATATAACTACACTTCCTTTTTTCTGCAATGCAGGAGCTATAAAATGTACCCCAAGCCGAGGGTTAAACAAGTATTTTTGATCTTTGGAAATAATATGAGTCTCTTGCAAACAAATAATATCATTTTTATGTTGTTTCAAATAGTAAAAAACTTTCTTTCTTTTCTGTGGAGTGTTTAGCCCGTTAACATTCCAGGTTAGAAGCTTTGCCATTCTTGGCAGGTTGAAGCCTTTGGAACAAAACCTCTAGACTTGCAGTCGATGACTTCTTTGGCCTTGCTCCTCCCACTGGCTCCGAAGTAAAGTGTAATCCATCATCAAACTTTTGTTGTTGTTGCTGTTGCTGTTGTTGTTCTCTTTCTCTACGTTTATAGGCAGCACGTGTAATTCTCTGTTGTTTTGGGTCATCAATTAATTGAATAGATTCAACCAATAACTCTTCTCCTGGGCGTGGCTTTAAGCCTACATCAGATTGTGTTTCTGCCTTGCTCTCATCTTTTTTTGATCTTGGAGATGGTGGTGACTCTGCTTTTAACACAGTCATATAAAAATCTTTTGCTTTAGAAATTGTATTAAGACGATAACGTAAGCCCAGATAAGTCACCACTATCCCCACAGGAATATCCCATCTGAATTGAATTTGTTGTTTCTTAAGTTCATCTGCCAAAAAAGCAAAATCTCTCCTCCTCCTAAGGATTTTTGAAGGTATTTCTTTTAAGATTATCACATCTTGAGTTGCAGTCTGAAATCTGTGCTTATAAAAAGCCTGAATGATTTCATTCCGCAAAGATCTTCTAGCAAAATAAACCACCACATCTCTTGGTAGCTTCCTCTGTTTTGCGACCCATGAATTAACTCTAAAAATCTTTTCTATATCTCTCAACATTGCTTCAGGGTCGCATTCCAAAATAGAAGCCAATTCAATTGCAATTTCTTCCTTCAAATTTTCCTGAACATTCTCCTTCAAGCCTCTTATTCTCAAAGCAAACTCCATTTCTCTATATTGTGACATTAAAATCTCATCCTGAACATTGTCTGCATTATCTTCTATCTTATCAACTCTATCTTGTAGTATTTCAACCTTCCCCACCACTTCATCCACCCTGTCATCAATTTTTTCTACAAGTCCAGCAAGCCCCTTCAGTGCAGAAATAATATCTACTCTCATCTGATCATTTTTTTTCTCAATAGGTTCTGCTGTCTTTTGTATAGTTTTCTCATAAATGTTTTCCAAAGCATCTTGAAAATCTTTAAGTGTTATTGACTGCGGTGGTGGTGAGGGTGGAGAAAGTTTAGGTCTGGGTTGTTGTTGTACAGTCTGAGTTACTGAAGAAGGAGTTGCAACTTTAGGAAGAGAAGCAGGTCCAGGATGTTTTGAGGCCATTTTAACAAAGGAAAAAAAAGGTTTTTTTTAAAAAAAGAATTAAAAACTAGTAAAAGTAAAAAGAGCAAGAACAGCAAAAAAAAAAGTTTACACCTTAAAAAAAAGAATTCTCTTAAACAAATCAAGTCCATTACGTTGATAAAGCTCGATCAATAAAAAGTAGAAAATGAAAGTGTTCAAACAAGAAGAGTAACAAAGAAACAATATTCCTCCACCATATTTCTTTTTTTTTTTAAAATTGAAAATTTTTATTTTTTAAAACATACAATCATTTATAAAAATACAATAAAATTTTAAAATAGAGAAACCCCCCCCCCTTACCCTCCCTCCCACCCCCACCCCCCCTCCCTTCACTTCCCAGAGCAGAATACAGGGTTAAAAAAAAAAGAAAATTATAATAATTAAGAAAAAAGAAAAAAAAAGAGAGAAAAAAAATATCATAATTAACCTTTAACTCCATAACCTATAAAACAATTCTCTATAATATTTGATATTCATTCATAAAATAAATAAAACTTTTTAATTCCATACTTTTTCTGAATATAATCTATCCACCTTCCCCATACAGTAATATATCTTTCTTGTGTATGATCCTTTAAATAAGCAGAAATTTTTGCCATTTCTGCAAAACTAGATACTTTAAATATCCATTCTTCTAAAGTAGGCAAAGAATCTTTCTTCCAATATAAACCTACTAGTAACCTTGCTGCAGTTAATAAATTCAACATCAAAGTAGTTTCTTTTTCATTTAAGTCAACAAAAATACCAAGTAAAAATAGTTGAGGAGTAAACTTTATCTTTTTTCTAAAAATCTTTTGAATGTTCCACCAAATCATAATCCAAAAAGCCTTTACTTTTTTACAATTCCACCAAATATGAAAGTATGTCGCATCATTATTGCCACATCTCCAACATTTGGGCTGTATGTTGGAATACATACAAGATAATTTTTTAGGATCTAAGTGCCATCTATAAAACATTTTATAAAAATTTTCTCTCAAATTTTGAGCTTGTGTAAATTTAACATTTCTTATCCAAATTGTCTCCCATAAATCCAATGAGATCGGCTCCTGTATATTCTGAGCCCATTTAATCATACAGTCTTTAACCAATTCTGTTTCCGAATCTAACTCTAATAAAACATTATATATTCTTTTTATATGAGCCGGACCTTGGTTTTTAATCTGAATAACCAATTGTCTATCTTCTAGTGTTATTCCCTCTTTCTTGTCTACAGTCCATCTGTCCATTATTTGTAAATATTGAAACCATGACTGTAGAATATTTTGCTGCCTTAATACATCTAGGGATTTCAAATGCCAATTCGAACCAGAACAAATTAACAATTCTTTGTATGAGATTTTATCAAAATTTGTCCCCTTAGAGGTTCCCTCAATTGCATGTCTGGGAATCCCCCAGATAGGTATTTTATAATTTAATCTATAATAATACTTCTTCCAAACACGAAGTAAGGCATTCCTCAAAATATGTGATTTAAAAGTCCGATCAACTTTCTTATTAAAAATTAAATATGCATGCCAACCGTATATTAAATCCCAACCTTCCAAAAAAAGAATATCCATATTTGTTAAATTAAGCCAATCACTTAACCAAGTTAGGGCGGCTGCATCATAATATAATTTCAAATTAGGTGCCTTAAGTCCCCCTCTTTCTCGAGCATCCTGTAATATCTTAAATTTAACCCTTGGTTTCTTCCCGGCCCATATAAAATTATTGATACCCTTTTGCCATTCCTCCAAATTTGCCTCTTTTTAAAGAATAGGTATCATCTGAAACAAAAAAAGAAACTTTGGTAGAACATTCATTTTTACAGCTGAAATTCTCCCCAACAATGACAATTGCAATTTTTTCCAATCTCTTAAATCCTTTTGGACTTTTGCCCATAATGGTTCGTAATTGTTCTTATACAATTTTCCATTTGAAGCAGTTAGATATACTCCCAAGTATTTAACCTTTTTTACCATCTGAAAACCTGTGGCTTTAATCAAACTTTCCCTTTCTTTAACTGACATATTCTTAGATAATATCTTAGTCTTATAATTATTAACTTTAAAACCAGAAACATTCCCATACTGTGTTATAAGTTCTAATAAACCATCAATCGCCTGATTCGGCTGTTCCAAAATTAAAACCAAATCATCCGCAAATGCCCGCAGTTTATACTCATTCTTCCTTATCTTTACACCCTTAATTAACTTCGATTCCCGAATCTGAGTCAATAAAATTTCCAATGTTAAAACAAATAACAATGGGGATAATGGACATCCTTGTCTTGTCCCTTTTTGAATATTAAAATTCTCAGTCAATCCCCCATTTACAACAAGTTGTGCAGATTGCTGCTGATATATAGCTTTAAGTGCATGTAAAAAATTATCCCCAAAATTCATTTTCTCTACCAAAGAAAATAAAAATTGCCAGTCCAATTGATCAAAAGCTTTTTCAGCATCCAAAAAGATAAAAGCCACAGGAATCTGATTATTCTTATCCAAGTACTCAGTTAAGTTAATAATTTGTCTGACATTATGTTTCATATATCTCCCTGTTATAAATCCTGCTTGGTCACTATGAATCAAATCTTTCATGACCTGCATTAATCTATTTGCCAAAATTTTTGTAAAAATCTTATAATCAACATTCAATAATAAAATTGGCCTATAATTCTTAGGCTCTGTAAGATCCTGATCTTCCTTCGGAATCAGTGATATAAAGGCTCTTTTCCAAGAAGGAGGAACTTGCATACCCAACAAAATACTATTAAAGAGTTCCTTTAACGGCTCTATCATTTCTTCAGATAAGATCTTATAATACCTAGAAGTCAGTCCATCTGTTCCAGGAGACTTTCCAACCTTTAACTGCTTAATAGCTAAACCAATTTCCTCCACAGTAATTAAACTATTCATCCCATTTTGTTGTTCCTCTGAAAGTCTAGGAAAATGTACTGATTGTAAATATTTATCTATATCCAAACCCCTTATATTATCACTTGAATATAATTTTGTGTAAAAGTCCAAAAAGCTTTTTCTAATCAAATCTTGCTGAAAAACCTCAGTACCTTTTTTTTTTATTGAAAATTTTTAAAAGTTTTACAAATAAACAACAAAAACAAAACAAAACAACCCTTGCCCAATCCCTCCCAAACCCACCCCTCCCTCCCCCTTCCCCGAGCTTCCCAGAACTGAATATAGGCCCATTTAAAAAATTTTTTTAAAAAACCTAAACAATTTTTCACAACTTATAAAATAATTAATAATAAAATATTTATGATATAAGCATTAAAAAAATACTTAAAAAAAAGAGAGAAAAAAGAGAGGAAAGAGAGAGAGAAAGAAGAAGAAAAAGAAAGAAAGATGAAAGATAAAAGAAAAAGAGAGGAAAGAAAACAAAAGACGGAAAAAGAAAAAAATATAAAATATCAAAAAAAATTTTTTTAATAAAAATTATAAAAAAGCTAAATGGTATTTTTCCATATCCAAATTATATTGTATAAAATTTATCCATTTTTCCCATACAACAAAAAATTTCTCTTGAGATTGCTCCTTTAAAAAAGCCGAAATCTTTGCCATTTCCGCCAAATAAGAAACTTTATAAAACCACTCTTGTAAGGTAGGCAAAGATTCCTTCTTCCAATACTGTCCTACTAACAGCCTTGCGGCTGTAATCAAATTTAACATCAATACAACTTCCTTAGCATCACAATCAATAACAATACCTAATATTGATGTTCCTTTATACATGTTTAAAACAAAATAATCCTTTAAGCATTCCTTCAATTTTTGAACATTTTTTTCTTGTTTAAATAAATTCTCATTCAACCTCCAGGATCTCCTCTCCTCTTTCTCGGCAACCAGTTCCATCCAGACTGGACTATGATCCGTCAATGACCTAGGAAAAATTTTAACATTCTTCACCCTATTATATAAATCTGTTGTAATCAGGAAGAAATCAATCCTTGAAAAAGATTGGTGTCTATCAGAAAAAAAGGTAAAGTCTCTTTCCTCTTGATTACGTTCACGCCAATAGTCTCTCAATTCCCAATCTTCTTTCAAGTCAAAAAAGGCTTTAGGTAGTTTAGCCTGTTTAAAAAAGGTAGAAAAACCTTTTTTGTCCTTTTGTGTATCCAAAACACCATTCCAGTCTCCCATTAATATCACAGACTTATAATCCAACAAAGTTATTTTCTGATGTAACAACCTATAAAATTGTTCCTGTTGCTGGTTTGGTGCATACAAACCCACTATAAGTATTTTCTTACCATATAAGCCGAGTTCAATCATAACATATCTTCCTTGAGGATCTGATTCTACCAGGCAGGCTGGTAGACTTTGCTTAACATAAATAACCACACCCCCTTTTTTCCCAGGGGCAGGAGATGCAAAATGAGATCCCAAGCGAGCATTAGCTAAATATTTTTGATCTTTAAGTAAAATATGAGTTTCCTGCAAACAAATAATATCATTATTATGTTGCTTTAAATAATGAAAGATTTTCTTTCTCTTCTGGGGGGAATTAAGGCCGTTAACATTCCAGGTCAGGAACTTTGCCATCTCCCTCAACCAGGAGCCTGGAGAAGATTCCCTCGAGATCTGCCACTGAAGAATGTGTTGCAGAACTTTTGGGTCTTGCCCCTCCCACCGGCATCGAAACAATCTGATGAGAAGATTCTTTAGCTTCTTTCTTCTGTTGTTCCTTCTCCTTACGTTTATGTGCTGCACGAGTCATTCTCTGTTCTTTAACCTCTGCTTGACGCATCCATTCCACCTGCCCAGCAGCCATCAAACCTGGTCCTTCAGACTGCTGTTCCACCTCTTTGTCACTCAAGGCTCTCTGAATCATAAATGAAGATGAGCCTGCTCCCAGGACCGTATTATAAAATTCTTTAGCTTTAGCTACTGTGTTAAGTCTATAACGTGTCCCCGCATGGCTCAAAACAATACCCATCGGAATCTCCCATCTAAATGGCATCAATCTTGTTTTAAGTTCATTAGCTAAAAAAGCAAAATCTTTTCTGCTTCTTAAAATTTTAGATGGGATTTCCTTTAAAATGATGACATCTTGGGCAGCAATCTGGAATCTCTTGTTATAAAAAGCTTGTAAAATCTGATTGCGCAGAGACTTCTTAGCAAAGTAAATCACCACATCGCTTGGCAGATTCTTCTGTTTCGCAATCCAAGAGTTAACTCTGTAGATTTTTTCCACTTCTCCACGTAGTTCATCTTTATCTATATTCAAAACAACAGCTAGATCATTGATCACCATCTCCATCAGATCTTGATTCATGTCTTCTTTAAGACCCCTAATTCTCAGGGCATGTTCCATCTGTCTATACTGAAACATAAGAATATCATCTTGTGAAGTTTCCATCATTTTTTCCATATCTTGGAATTTATACTCAAGAAAATCTACTTTTTCTGCAACTTCTTCCACTCTGGAGTCCAGGTTCATGACCACAGAAGCCAATCCAGATAAGGCTGAAACTATATCTTGCCTCAAAATAGTATTATTCTGGGCAAAAAGCTCCTTAATTTCTTTCTTCATTTCCTCCTTACTTTCAGACTTGCTCTGTTCAAGAAGTTGCTTCACTTCCTCCCTAAATTGAGACACAGCATTTCCCATTATATCTTTAATGTCTTGTACAGACGAGCCTGATGGGGGAGGAGAAGGTGGAGATGTAGCCTTAGGTTGCTGCACCGGTGGTGTTACTTTGAGTTGTTGTTGAACAGTTGCAATAACAGGGGAGGAAATCACCTTAGAAACTATAGAAGCTGGTTGTCTCTTTGAAGCCATTTTTTAAAATTAATCTCTCTTTCTTTCTTCTTAAAAAAAAAAATGCTTAAATCTTTACAAATAAAAAAGACCAGGAAAAATACAATAAAAATAAAAACTTACAAAGCACTTTGAAAGAAAAAAGAAAAAGAAACTTAAAAGGGAAAAAGAAAAAGCAATGCTAAGCATACATTTCATTTAGTCTGTCTTTTCTTTCCGGAGATAAAAAAAAAACTTTCAAAGCGCCATTTTACTTTCACTCTCACTCTCACTTTCCGCCCAAAGGAAAAAAAATCAAAAAAAAAAAAAAGAATCAACATAAGCTAAAAAGAAAATTAGAAAAAAATAGATCTCTAACTCTAAATAAAATCCTTTAAACAGTTCTGTCCGCTTTAAAAATCACTCACCAGAAAGCTTTAAGCGCGGAGATGGTAGCGGCGTTTCACTTTGCTTCCGAAGAAACAAAGACAGCTGAGAGGCGGAGAAGGCACAAACTCCGAGGGAGCACTCTTTCTACCCCCCCAAAAAAGAAATCCAGGGAAGGTTAAGAGGTTCTACCTCTATTCATGCAGTCTCTACCCCTTCCCTTCGCCCGGGAAGGGGATTCCGAA
Organism: Crotalus adamanteus; assembly: GCA_039797435.1. Lineage (NCBI taxonomy): Eukaryota > Metazoa > Chordata > Lepidosauria > Squamata > Viperidae > Crotalus > Crotalus adamanteus. The sequence goes on from CM077935.1 coordinate 8,607,801, forward strand.
CCGCGGGCCAGCTGATGTACGCTGTGCTCCGTGGATCTGACACCGTCTCAGGAGGACGGCTACAAAGTAGCCGCCATCACCGTCGCTAACCACCGGAAGCTCTCAACCTCAGTACCTTTATATTTTACTTTCTCTATAATTCTAGCTTTCTGTTTCTTTCGTAACTGATAAGCCAACCACCTCCCAGGCTTATTCGCATTGCAAAAAGTATTATGTCTCATGTACGACAGATTGGTAGCCACCTGATCTGCCATCAACATATTAAATTGTTCCTTAAGCATCTTTATAGATACCTTTAAATTATTATCAGTAGGGTTAAGAACCAACTCTTGTTCTTTTGATTTGATCTCTTCTTCTATTTCTCTACGTCTTTGTGACCCTTTTTCCCTAAAAACTTTATTCAATTGAATCAAAATTCCCCTCATATATGCTTTACTAGCGTCCCAAACCATAGACATCGATGTTCCCTTATTCATATTTATAGTAAAAAAGTCCTTTAAATGTTCTTTACACTTTTGTACGAACTCCTCCCGATTAAATAAGTTCTCATTCAATCTCCAGGATCTTCTATTCCCGTCTTCCGAATATAACTCCATCCACACAGGACTATGATCTGACAATGTTCTGGGAAAAATTTTCACCTTCCTCACTCTAGGGAGGAAGTCATTAGTAATCAAAAAAAAATCAATCCTTGAAAATGACTGGTGTCTATCAGAATAAAAAGTAAAGTCTCTATCACTTGTGTTCCTTTCTCGCCAAATATCAATAAGCTCCAGTTCTTCCTTCAAATCAAAGAAAGTCATAGGTAGTTTAGTTTGAATAAAAGTTTTAGAGGAACTTCTTTTGTCTATAGTTGGGTCTAAAACCCCATTCCAGTCACCCATCAAAATTACCGATTTATAATCCAACTGAGATATCTTGCCATGCAGCAACTTGTAAAATTGTTTCTGTTGTTGATTGGGAGCATATAGTCCAACAATAAGAACCTTTCGGCCTTGTAATAATAATTCCACAAAAAGATATCTTCCTTCAGAATCAGCCTCAATTAGTTTAGCTGAAAAAGTTTTCTTCACATAAATTACCACTCCCCCTTTTTTCCCAGGGGCTGGAGCAGTAAAATGTGTGCCCAGACGGGAATTCATCAAGAATTTAGAATCCTTTAAAGTTATATGAGTCTCCTGCAAACATATCAAATTGTTATTATGTTGTTTCAAATAATGGAAAATCTTTCTTCATTTCTGTGGCACGTTTAAGCCATTAACATTCCAGGTCAGGAACCTGACCATCTCCCCCGGCCTGGAGCCTCTGGAGCATGGCCTGCAGATCTGCTGTCGAAGATCTTTTTGGTCTTGCCCCTCCCACAGGCTCTGTAACAACCAAACTTTCACCACTCTTCTGCAACTGCTCTTTTTCTTTACGTTTATGGGCAGCTCGTGTCATCCTTTGCTCTTTTATGTCAGAATTCTGTACAGCTTGTTCCATAACCATCATTGATGAGGCTCCTGCCATAAGAGACTCTTCCGTCATCCTTATTTGTGGAGGTGGTGACAATCTTGCTTTTAAGATAGACTGATAAAAATCTCTTGCTTTGGAAACAGTAGTTAATCTGTGACGTATCCCTTCATAATTTACTATTATTCCTCTTGGAATCTCCCATCTGAACTGAATTTGACGATGTTTCAGCTCATCAGACAAGAAAGTAAAATCTTTTCTGGCTCTTAAAATTTTTGGAGGTATCTCTTTTAAAATTACCACATCTTGATCAGCAATTTGAAACTTTTGTTTGTAAAAAGCCTGTATAATTTCATTACGGATAGATCTTCTAGAAAAGTAAATAACCACATCTCTTGGTAAATTTCTCTGTCTAGCAACCCGTGAATTAACTCTAAAAATTTTTTCTATCTCATTCTCAATTATTTCAGGCCGCCAGCCAATATTAGGAGCAATATCTTTCACAATAAGCATCTTTAAGTCTTCCTGAGGGTTCTCCCTCAGGCCTCTGATACGCAATGCGTGTTCCATCTCCCTATATTGTGAAATGATTTGTTCATCCTGTGTAATTTCTATCTTGTTCTCTACCTCCTGCATTCTAAATTCCATCCTTGATGCATTTTCAGTAATCTTTTCCATCTGGTCATCAATCCTCTCTATGTGCAGGGCTAAGCCCTGAAAGGCCAGAAGGATATGGTCTCTTACTTGTTCGTTCTTTTTCTCCAATAATTCTTCTGTATTAGCCCTCTCTGCAATTATAAGATCTTTTACCTCCTCCTTAATATCCAAGGCATGCTGTTTTAAAGCATCTTGTAAATCATTAAGAGAAATTGCAGGAGGAGGAGGAGAAGGTGGAGGTGATTTTGGTTTCTGAGATACAGGCTGAGGCATTGGAGAAGAAATAGGAACCTTAGGGGCGGGAGGCAGACGTTTTGAAGCCATTTTCTTAAGTTCCAAGAAGAAAGATTCTTATTGAAAAAAAAAAAGGGGGGCACAGTTCTTTTAAGTATTCTTAAAAAAAAAAAAATAGAGAAAAAAAAGAGGAAAGAATAAAAGCCAAATTCTTACTTCTGTATTTAAAGAGTTAATCTGTATCCAGGTTTTACTTTGTAATGCAAATCAGGCAAGAAAGACGATCGCCATTTTACTTTTCACTTTCTTCTAAAGGGAAAGTGAACAAAAGAAAAGGAAGAGGAAACTTGCTGAAGTTAAAGGCACCATCAAACTTGAGCACAGTCTCTCCTGGTCTGCTCTGTCTGCTTTCAAATACTCACAAGCAGCTGGAAAAAAAAGCAGATGTGGAAGCGGCAACTTGCTTCATCCCAAAAGCTTCGGAATGAAGTCTCCCTGGAACGCGGAGTTGCTCAGGCTCCGAGGGAGCTCTACCCTCCGATCCCCAAAATAACAGGGATCCAGGGGAGCTCTTACCTCTACCTGAGAGCTCTCCTCCTCCCTTTTTCCCAGGGAGGAGATTCAAGCCGCGGGACAGCTGATTGTCAAAGTCCCGTGGCTTTTACACGCACCAGGAACGGGCGGCTTTGTAAAACGCCGCCATTCGTCGTCGCTGGAACCACCGGAAGCCCTCCACCATATTTCTTGCTCCAGCAATTTGTTCAGATAATAACAGGAGAAGATGTTAGTTCTCCCTGAGTTAAGTTAGAAGTAAAATCCAGTCATTGTTCTCCTGAGAGCTCTGTCTGCTTTAAAAGTCACTTACAGTTTTCATTAGGAGAGCAGCAGTGGAGGCGGCATCTGGTTTCGTTCTCGGAGAACAAAGGCATCCCAGGAAACGGAGCAACACCCGGACTTTGGAGGAGCTCTCACACTTCACCTCCCGAGAAAAAATCCCTGGGAGGTTGGTGAGGTTCAACTCCTATCCAGGAGAAAGCTCACCTTCTTCCCTTCACCCAGGAAGAAGGTTTCAAGCCATAAAACAACTGGTCGTCGCTGTTTAACTGGCTTTTACGATCTCCCGGGAGAGGCAGCTGTAAAACAGCTGCTATCAACACCAACGCAGCCACCGGAAGCCTCTTGATTCATTTTTAACAATGTGGCAAAAAGGTCATAAAATGAGGTTCAACTCAGTTAACAACTGCCTTGCTCAGCAACAGAAAATTTGGGCTCATATGTGGGTCAAAACGTAGTCATAAGTCAAGGCCTACCTGCATATGAATATAGGATTTTATTTTTTTGCATAATTAAGTGGTGTATTATAATGATCAGTTTTAACTGCCAGAAAACAAGAAATATGAAAAATTGAAAGAGCAGTTGGAAATGAGAATAACTAGGAAAGTATTCAGAGAAAAGGACAAAATTACATTTTGTCACCTGTTGTTTTTTTTTTAATGGCGAAACTGAAATTTCCAGGCAGTCTCCCCAACTATACCATCTTTGGAGTAAAGCAAATACATAAATATTTTGGCTGTACTTCAGTTTATTCAGTTTCTGTTTATAAACAGGCCCAAAAAATTATCTACCTACTACTAAAGTGCTTGTTCCTGTAATTGTTCACTGGGTAAAATAGTGCATTTTATTTTGGGGCCACATTTTTGAACCAAGGTAGGGGTTCAGAATGGGCAAATTTTATAAAATGTTTTATGACATAATACAAAATGCCTTGCAACATTTCCCATGCTGATGTTTGACTGTGCTACACAGTTCAACATGGGCTATTTTCAAGAGGGATACCCCTGTGAATATATGCCAACTTTTCCAGTGAAGGCAATGCCATAGAAACACTTTCTCTGTTGAAGCTATTGAGGAAGGGAACATGTCTGAAAGGACAACCAAACAGGCACAGGTTGTCTGGATACCACAGTGTCACAAGATTGCGCCAGGTATGTTTTGCACATAATTCTACGTGCATCTTGTTAGTCTTGAGACCTTTTAACTTTGCTTTCCAAAAGTGATGGAAAAGAAAGAGCCAAGATGGTCTTGAATTTTTCATCTGAAATTCATTTCTTTTAGTGTATTTTATCATTGTTCGGCCCACTGCAAACAATAAGGCCTTTTTTAGCCATTCACCTACATGTTTCCCCACTTAATTCCTCAAGTACTTTCCTAAGTGTTGGCTTTTCCTTCTTCAGTTTAAGGAGATGGAGCTATTAAAAATAACGGAGGTGCATGTTTTATATACAATTTATCAGGAAACCTTGTCCAGAATAAGTAATATGACATCAAAATACATTGGAAATATCCAAGTGGGGCGATAATAAAACACTATAGTAGATTGCTAGTGTTTTTAGCCAGTTGTGCCTTATTCCAGGTTATTGTTTCCTTCTTCTCCGGTAGTCAATCAGCTTTCCACATAACTATGTAGTGTTATGATTATATCATATCATGTCATGTTAATCATCTATTGATTAAAAATAAATTATGTGAGTAGTTCTGCTTTGGCTAGAAAAGGATGACAACTCATTTCTGAACCTTATTAAGCGAAGAGATATAAAAACAAAATTTTATTATGTATCGTGGCTGAAATGAAAAGAGGGGCAGATAAGTAAATGTAAATTTGAGGAAAGCACAGCCTCTTCTAATGCCTACAACAAAGTTCTGGTGATAATAAAATAGCTGTTTACTATTCTTAACATGTACATAAAATCTGTAGGGAGTGGAAAGCTTAGTAAACTCAAGTGACCAAAACTGAACAAGCTCCAAGGTAAATTCTTGAGATGGTGCATATCCCCAGGATTTAATCCTCCCATGTCCTCCAATGACCTCTCTCTTATCCTCCAGCTGAATGCACCGTGATGGGGATCCCCAGCATTTCCACCAACCTCTCTGGCTTTGGCTGCTTCATGGAAGAACACATAGCAGATCCATCTGCCTACGGTTGGTATCACATCGGGACCTCTGGAAACAGGGATTGGCGCAGTGGGAACATGTGCAACCCTTGCTCAACCACAAGATAATTCCTTCAGGTGGATCTGGGGAGAATAATTTGAGTGGGTAGATCAATTTATACATTTCTGGAGGAAAAAATATTGGGAGAAATGACTTAGGGTGATTCCATTCAGTTTGTTCTAGCCCAGTCTTAGCTGATTAAAGCAAGATTTCTGGGGCATAAGGGAGCAAAAATTCAAAGATCAGTGCTATTCCACTTGGAGAAGATTGAGCCATTTCAGTCTACTGTATAAGATAGATGTTAAGATATTTAAATTTAGTAGGTTGCTACACTGTGATTGGTTGCTATGGGTGTGGAGGGGGAGTTTCACTTCCCCCCCCCGTCTTTTTCTTCTGTGTGTCCCATATGCTCTTGATTTACCTGATGGTGCTCCTGTTTGCCTGACTGTCTTGTCTGATGTATATATAGATGTAAAATATATTTATATAAAAATTACAAGTACAAGTCAGCGTGTATGATTCCATTTGGATACCAGCTGCACAATTCCCTGACAATAGAGCATCATAAAGGCAGGCGTGTACTGGATACAACATTTTTCATACAGGCAATCCTTGACTTGTGACTATTCATTCAGTGACTGTTCAAAGTTACAACAGCACTGAAAAAAGTGATTTACCAGCAGTCCTTACACTTACAACCTTCGGAGTGTTCCCACAGTCACATGACCAAAATTTGGATACTTGGCAACTGACATGGTTTTATGACAGTTGTAGTGTCCCAGGGTCACATGATCACCATTTGCAACTTTGCCAGCTGGTTTCTGACAAGCAAAGTCAATGGGGGAAGCCAGATTCACTTAAAGAACATGTGATTCAATTAACGACCATGGTGATTCACTTAAGAGCCATAGCAAAATAGGTCATGAAATTGGGAGCAACCATAACAGTCACCTAACTTACCAATGGAAGTTCCTGTCCTAATTGTGGTCATAAGTCGAGGACCGTCTGTATATTATTCTCTAGCATCTCAGGCAACAGCCATTCAGTTAGGCATAAGAGAGTCAGCCTTGTCTTCCTTTGGTCAATTGTCAGCTCTCTGTATTGAATCCAAGGTGATGCCATGCTTTGATATCTTTTTGGTTCCCACCAGGGATCTACATCTTAGACAGGCGTTTCCGAAGCTTGGATGAGTCGTGCACCCAGTTGACCTCTTTCCTCTACAGCTTCTGCCAGCAGTCACGGCGGCAGCGCATTATCCAGCGAAACCGCACAGAGAGGCTTTCTGATCTCTTGGATTGGAAATATCTTGGAAGGGTGAGCTTTTTCTTCACAGTGACATGCAATGGTGGTAGTCCTCCTCCTCTACTCTATGGCAGTTCACCTGCTTTCCTTCCTGTGTTGTAATCCCCACGTTTGCCTCTAGAGGGCGTATAGTGCAAATACTACTTTATCCATTTTTTTTTTTCACTGATGGACATTTCCTGTTCAACCAGTCCTTTATTAAGATCATAACTTCTCTTCTCTGCCCTGTGCAATTTCCTGGAAGCAGAAATAAATTTCAGGACAGATCAGGAATATTACCAGCTTTTTTTTGGGGGGGGGGGGGGTTAAGTTAAAGCACCTGTCAGTAGATTATGGGGAGTAGTACAAACAATTATGTGCATAATTATTTATTTACAATGTATAAGGTCTCCAAGAAGTTTTTCCCCACCTATAACAAGGCTAGTGTCAAATTATTCTCAACTCACTGTTGAAAAAGTTGGGTATGGTAAAAGCTCCTTGAAAAGGTTTTCTTCCCAGTACATTCTGGTTCACGTCAGAACGCAACTCTGCATTTGAAGTGATTGGATTGTTTTCCTTTCTTAAAGGAAAAAAAAAATCGAGAAGGAAAAAATGTCTACTTTATAAACGATCATTATTAAATCTCTTTTACCTAAAGAGTAAATTTAACATTTTGTTGTTGTTAATTGCGAAGTCGTGTCCGACCCATCGCGACCCCATGGACAACGTTCCTCCAGGTCTTCCTGTCCTCTACCATCTTCTGGAGTCCATTTAAGTTCTCACCTACTGCTTCAGTGACTCCATCCAGCCATCTCATTCTCTGTCCATGGGGTTTTCATGGCAAAGATACTGGAGTGGTTTGCCATTTCCTTCTCCAGTGGATCACATTTTGTCAGAACTCTCTGCTATAACCTGTCCATCTCGGGTGGCCCTGCACGGCATAGCTTATAGCTTCATTGAGTTACGCAAGCCCCTTCGCCACGACAAGGCAGTAATCCATAAAGGAGAAATTTAACATACAGCATTTCATATACAGGTCCCGAGTTCCTAATTTAGAGAAAATCTAGTACAAATGAGGGAGAAAAATTCTTCTTCAACTCAACTTTATCAGTGAAGTCAAAGCAAATGATAGATTGCATATTCCTGTGGCAACTGCAATTCACACACACACATGTACTCCCCTAAATGAGAACTTAATAACTGGAAGTTTCCTCATACAATAATATAAATAGTCCTCGACTTATTACCATTCATTTAGCAACCGTTCAAAATTATAACAGTGCTGAAAAGAAGTGACTTACAACAACGTCTTACAGTTATGACCATCAAAGTATCCCTGTGGTCACATGATCAGAAGTCAAGCACTTGGCAACTGGCATGTCTCTATGTCAGTTGCAGACTCCTGGGGTCATATGATGGCCATTTGTAACCTTCCCAGCCAGCTTCTGATAAGCAAAGATTGCCCCTCCCCCATTGAGGGAGAAACTGGATTTATTCAGCAATCACAAGATTTACTTAAAAAAATGTGGTCATACATTTAAGGACCATGGCAAAAAAGGTCATAAAATTAGACTCAGTGCATTTAACATCACCTTGCTTAGCGACAGAAGTTCTGGTGCCAGTTGTGGCCACAAATCAAGGATTACCCACATTTTCCTTATAGGCAAAAGGGTATTGTAGATCTTCAAAATGTTCATTTTGAAAGTTATATTTGTATAGGAAAGCCTTCCACCCCACAAGCTGCGATACAAAGTGATGTTGCTACAAATATGAATTAATTTCATTTATTCAGAAATGTGCAACATCTTATTGTTTTGACGTTTATGAAGCCTTCATTATGGGGCCCAAAGTTCATTCATCCCTAAAATCAAAGGGAAGTTCAACAAACTGTTGAAAATATTGTAAAATTCTAGGTCCATTTAAGTATATGCTGAGATATGGTAATAAAGAAAAACTGGGGAGATAAAATAGATTATAGGATTAAAGACATACAGTAGCTATTGATATGGGTCCCTAATTATGGTATCCTCCAGATGTGTGATCTTCAGCTTCCAGAATTCCCCTTAGCGAACTTGGCCATTTCTAAGAATTCTGAGAATTGCCCCCATCTTGGTGAAGGCTGATCTAATAAACCGTGGTGGGAAATACCTATCTTTTTAATCAAGGGTGAACTGCCATGCTTCCCAGCTGCTTCACTTGCCCTTATCCCTCACCTGTCTCTTTTCCACAATCATCTTGCAATTCAGGAAGCGATCTGGCATTTGCCAATTTGCTGGATACCTTTTTGTAGGCTGACAAAGTTGCCTCTGTTTCTCCATCTACAGACAAGGAAGTTGGGTGGTGGGGAGAAGAACTCTGTGTGGGGAAGACGGGAGACCATGTTTTGATCTCACCAAGCACTTGTTTTGAGCCATATCAACTCATGGCAGTCATGGATTCCCAAGAGGATTACACAGACGCAAATGCAACGTAAAAATTGAGCTGCCCAGGGCAAAGCATGCCACAGCTTAAGTGTAGATACAGGGAAAGCTCCCCTGCTTATCCTCATCAGCCCCATTCCTTCCATCCATCAAAGAATCTGACTGTAGAGAAATCTGATCCCATCAACTCTTGAAGACAAAAATCAGTTGTTTTAGAACCAAGTTGATGATTCTGCAGTTCTGGGCCCAAGGGGAATCTTTTCAATGGGTTTTGGAAAGCAGATGTGTGTTGACTGCCTGACTGATAACAGATTCTGTGGCTTGCAGTGGGAATGGGAAGAAAATCAGCAATGGGGGCAGAATCCCAGCATTCATTTTGTCTTTTCTCCTACCATACTCTTCTTTGCAGTATTACATGTATGCCCGGCATATGGCCCTTGCAAAGGCCTTCCCTGATAACTTCACCTATGAGCCACACGAAACAACTGCGGTAAGTAAGGTCCCTTGTGGGAGGCGAAAGAGACCTAAGCCTTAGATAGGGTCCCCTTACAACTTGATTTACAGCTGTTCATTTAGTGACCATTCAAAGTTAGAGTGGCATTGAAAGCAAGTGACTAAGGCCGATCCTTAGATGCAGCATTCTCTACAGTCACATGATCAAAATTTGGGTGCTTGGCAACTGGCATGTGTTTATAATAGTTGCAGCATCCCAGGGTCATGTGAATGCCATTTGGGACTTTCCCAGCTGGCTTCCAGCAAGCAAAGTCAATGGGGGAAGCCCAATTTGCTTAATGGCCACAGGATTCACTTAACAACTGCAGTTTTTTTGCTTAAAAACTCTGGCAGAAAAAGGCTGTAGAATTTACTGTGATTCACTTAACAACCACCTTGCTTAACAACAGAAAGTCTGGTCTCAATTGTGGTTTTAAGTCTTTAAAATCCAGCATCAGCTCAGATGATTGTCCACTAATACAGCAGCTCCTCAAGGCACAAGTTCAGATTAAGGAGATCCACTTGAAAGAATTACTAGATGGGATCTTTTAAAAGTGGTAACGCCTGAGATCTTTGAGAGCCACAGTCAGTTAGAAAAAATGCAAACATCAACTCCACCAACCGGTGTCTGTTGCCATATCCTGGATTTTGCCTAAAAAGCCACAGTTGTGTCCCAGCTTTGCTCTTTTTCATATTTATTTGTGCTCCAGTCTCCCCCAGCCTTTACCAATCAGGTTGGAAAAGTAGTTTTAAAAAGTCAAAGAAAACAGGCCCAGCTTTGAAGGCCTTAGGACAGGGGTGTTAAACTCCTGGCCCACGGGCCGGTTGAATCATAAGGAGGCCACGCCCACCCCAGCTCCGGCAATGCAAAAAAAGTCATGATATGTCAAGACACATCACGTGATGCGGCGAGTTTGACACCCGTGGCTTAGGAGATCAGTTCAGAGGAATGGGGAAGAGACAGAGGCAAGAATGAAAGCAAAAAATAGTGCAGTTGTTCCATTATAACCAAGCTCAAATTTATGGAAGGCAAGAAGGGCAAAAGGTAAATCTAAATATACTGCTTGGTGATGCGCAGTAGAGTGGCATGGATTTCTAATCAGCTCAATACAGGTCATCCTCAACTTACAAACCATTTATTTAGTGACCCAAGTTACAATAGCACTGGAAAAAGTGATTTATGGTCGTTTTTCACATGTCAGTTGCAGCATCCCTGTGGTCATGTGGTCAAAATTCATTTGCTTGGCAACCGGCATGTATTCATTATGGTTGCAGTGTCCCGGGTTCATGTGATCCGCTTTTGCGACCTTCCGACAAGCAAAGTCAATGGGGAAGCCAGATTCACTTAACCACCATGTTACTAACTTAACAATTGCAGTGATTCATTTAACACCTGTGGCAAGAAAGGTTGTAAAATGGGACAAGACTCACTTAACTGTCTTAGCAACATAAATTGTGGGCTCAATTATGGTTGTAAGTTAAAAACTACCTGTGTCTAGAAAGATTTTTTTGCCTTGCTAAAAAGGCCTGAAAGGGTTGAGGAGATTTGCGTGTGATTTGATTCTACTGTTGATCACGAACTCCCAACTGGGCATATGTCCCAAATTTGTAGGGTCTGTCCATTTATTTGAGCCAGTTCCAGTAGGTGAACTTCAAGGTTCCAGAAAAAGGGCAAAGTAGTTTCTACAGGATAAAATGTCCCGTTGCACAGCTTGAGGCTGAAAGTCCATGATGCAGGTCCCAGTAACCCTCTTTCCAAAATTGTCCCCAAGTTGTAAACTGCTAGAATGAGAAAACAGTAAATCCAAGTGGCTAATGAAAGAGAAGGCTACTTCATGGATTGCATTCCTTTCTGTTGTCTGGATTGCAGTTCTCAAAGGGCAGGTAGTGTTCTCACCTTGGAAAAATGGAATAGAACCTGGGATGCTGGTCCTGCAGTGTGATTTCAAAAAGAGAGTTCAGAGGTTCTAGGAAGTGGTTGAAAGTGGGGGGGGGGGGGGGACAAGAGACCCCAGGCAACGTTGATTGATTTTTTTGCCGTTCTTTTTTTCCCCATCCACTCTGCTCCTGTCCTCAACTTTGCCGTTCTTTTTTTCCCCATCCACTCTGCTCCCCTGTCCTCAACTTTGCAGGCTCAGGGTTTCCGCTACCCACGGCCTGCCTCGGTCCCACCCTCTCCTTCCATCTCCCGCCACTCCAGCCCCCATCACAGTGAGACCGAAGAGGATGATGAACGGTACGACGAGGAAGAAGAGGCAGAAAAGGACAGGCAGAACATCAAGCCCCCAGCCATGATGGGTCCGGTCCCTGAATGGCGAAAGCACTCCAAGAAGGGGTCTAGCGAGGCAAGCACTTCCTCTAATGCTAGCACCCCCACCCTCCCCAGCAGCCCCAGTGACCTCAGCAGCCCCACCAATTCTCTGATCGAAGAGAAGAATTAGGTAGGCAGGCTGACTCCCCTGCCTGCTCTTTTCCCACGCCTCCCCCTATCCTCAAGAGGCCAGCTTGTTACCTAGTGCTGCATTCTGAAATAAGCCTAGAGTGTAGGTTCTAGGGTGTTCCAGACATAAGTGTTGGAGGCTCACACTTGACGTAGTTTGGTTAAAGAACAGTAAGACAGTCTTCTCTGGATGACAGAATGCCAAGGATGGAGGACCTCTTCCTCTGGAAGGTCAGGAAGTGACTCATTGGCTCTTTTTGCAGAACACAAGAGAACATCCTTGTGTTGAGCAGGATTGAAAATGTAAGGTCATGCATTTCCTCCTCCCAAACACCCTCCATATGCTGCTGAGGTTTTGGAAGGCATTCTCCAGGTCTTAAGAACCTAGCTGCATTTTTTAAACAAATAATAAATACTACTAATGGGAGAAAAGGGAAAATGGGAGGCCTTCATGGGAAGGACACAGGAAAGGTATCGTGTTACCTCCTCTTCCATACCAACAAAGGTTTCATTGAACCAGAAACAGAGCAGACCTTTTAAAGGCTGCTCATAAAATGAGTGCATCTAATATTATTATCTTTTTGGGTAACCCTAGACCAGTGTTTCTCAACCTTGACCATTTTAAGGCATGTGGACTTCAACTCCCATTGCTGGCTGTGGAATTCTGGGAGTTGAAGTCCACATGCCTTAAAATTGTCAAGGTTGAGAAACACTGCCCTAGATGGTTGATGTGAAGGCCTGGTGAGGATGTCTGCTCAACAGGGTTTTAGAGTGATCTGGAGGACTACGAAAGACAGTGTATTGCTCAGAGTTTGGGAACTTCCTTTAAAAGCCATGACTCTGCACTTCTTTAGACAGAGCCTTTTTAAAAAAAGAAAAGAGGATGTTTCATAATATGTCCAGACAATCTCAGTTCATACTTTGGGACCGTTTGCCAGTTAGCTGTGTCTGTTTCTGGAAAGGAATTTGCAAAGCCATTTAGAGCAAAGATTCTAACAAAAGGAAGGTCTTCTGAAAAGGACTGTTGTAGAAAGAGCTGAAAAAGTGCCCATGGAAGAGGATATGGAATTTGAGGAAAAGCTTTCCTGCTTGATGTTTTCCAGCCTGTTGTTCTCCAGATGTGCTGGGCTTCAACTCCCATCATCCTCGGCCAACGTGGTCAGGGATCAGGGATGGGTATTGTAAAGTGTCCAAAGGATCAAAATGTGCATTTATATGAAATGCTAAGGTGCAAGGAGACTTAGGACCACCTTGCCACATAAATTGCTCTCCTGTAGCTCTGTCATATTCCAGAGATACTAATTTCTTTTCAAGTTAGTGGCTTTTAGGGCTGCCCTTTGAAACTTTAAAAAAATGACTTTATCCCCATGGACACTCAAGAGCATTCTAAAATGATTTCCAGGGTGGTGATAGCCATTCTGCATATAGACCATGATGAATTTCAGAAGACCGCAGAGTCAAGTTCTACTGCAGGATCAAGGCCGGCAGAATAGACTGCATGCTTAAAAATCTCTGGAACAAGCTAGAGGAGAGTGTTCTAAAATGCACTTTGCTCAAGGATAGTACTAATAGGACTTCTTTTCCAAGCTGGATGCACGAGTCAACCTCACTATCATCCTAGCTAGGTTTCATGGGAGTTACAGTCTAGCACATCCTGAGGAAAAGCTAGTCTAAAATCCATCAGCTCTCCAGCATCCATCTTTACTCTTAATGAAAGAGAGAGTTCTAAACTAGAATCCAATCACATTGCCCATCAGGTTAAACCCCTTGCGGTTTCTGTTAGAATGATGCTGGCTATCAACGCTTTAGATTGGTTTAGTTGGTTGCCTCTAAGAAAGATCCAGAACTGTTGAACTGTCCCTATCATATACTGTAATGTTCGGGATCAGGGTTCTGCTGATACAGTACGAAACAGTGTGACCCTGCATCAGGGATGACATAGCTATGACCAAAACAGACAGGCAGCAAAGAAGTGCTCCTGGACGCTGAGAGACTTAATTAGCTGTTATACGGATAATACCCACCCTAGCACGAGAGGCAACTACCTCAAAAGGCAGAGCAGATGCCAACACACTCAAGAACCCTTTCTGTTCTGCTTCTCCTGCCAATTTTATTTATCAATATGGAAAATCGTTTTTTTACAGAAAAATCTTGTGAACTTCCTCTTTCTCACAATTCTTTGATGCAATCATGCATGAAGAACCAGGTATTTTGGGAGGCAGCCCTGCAAATTCCTGGCTTACTTGCCTCTAAACTTGGGGAAGACACAGCAGGACATTGGTTTGGGCCTTAAACCCGTTTTTTCTTTTCTCCAACTTTCCCCACCTAGATTTTTATTTATGGATGTCAAAAAAAAAAAAAGAATGCTTGAATTTTGTTGTCTCTTTCTCCCCCTTCATGTGGAAAAACAGACTATGAAAACAAACGATTTCAAAATAAAATTTGCTTTGGAAATTGTTTTGGAAAATAGGAAGTGTGGCTTGTGCTGCAGAAAGGCTCTTCTGGATCTGCTGGTTTTCAGATCCTTGAGACTTTGTCCTTATCCTACACAGAAATAGCCATCACAGATAATAGACACTAAATGCTAAAGCCCATTGGATTGCTGGTGATGGCACCGGAAAAGTAGTCCCTTCATAGGAAGGGGTGGCCATGATTCAAAAGGATGTATCGCAGAGTCACACAATTGATTTGCATGCTGTAGGCTCAAGGTTCTGCCTTCAACTCCAGTTCCAAGTTTCTTGTTGAGAACACAGTACATAATTACTTTCTGATGAGTGCATTAATTGTGATGACTTTTTGATTTAATTTAAAATCCTCGCTCAAAGCCAGCAAAAAATTGTCCTACTAGCATTTGTGATACAGCCCTGTTCATTTTTTTCTGCAATTCCTTACCTAGAACTTCCAATTCCATATGGCTGTTATCTCAGATCTTCCATTAGCAGTAAATGGAATTTACGTTAGGAACATTCCATGTTTGACTTAGATGCTGGTTTCGTGTTAGTTTGACACTAGTTGTGACCAGATCCTGGATTAAACAGATCTTTAATCTAATGCAACAGTTGCCAAACCATTAAGCAGGACGGGCATATTCACTATACCAGGGGTAGGCAACCTTGGCTCTTTTATGACTCGTGGACTTCAACTCCCAGAATTCCTGAGCCAGCCATGTTGGCTCAGGAATTCTGGGAGTTGAAGTCCACGAGTCATGAAAGAGCCAAGGTTGCCTACCCCTGCACTATACCATTCTCCCAATTATATACACATTCACAGGATGTAGTGCTTAATGCCAAGTTTATTTAATGCCAGTTACAGACTCAGCTCCTTTCTCCCCCAAAATGGATAGGGGTACAGAGGCCATATTGACCAGCCAGATTTTAATACATTTAGTAATAGTAATAGTAATAGTAAAGTTGGAAGGGACCTTGGAGGTCATCTAGTCCAACCCCCTGCTCGGGCAGGAAACCCTACACCATTTCGGACAAATGGCTGTCCAGTCTCTTCTTAAAAACTTCCAGTGTTGGAGCATTTACTGCTTCTGGAGGCAAGCTGTTCCACTGATTAATTGTTCTCACTGTCAGGAAGTTTCTCCTTAGTTCTAGGTTGCTTCTCTCCTTGATTAGTTTCCACCCGTTGCTTCTTGTCCTGCCTTCAGGTGCTTTGGAAAATAGCTTAATTCCCTCTTCTTTATGGCAGCCCCTGAGATATTGGAATACTGCTATCATATCCCCCCTTGTCCTTCTCTTCGTTAAACTAGACATACCCAATTCTCGCAACCGTTCCTTATATGTTTTAGCCTCCAGTCCCCTAATCATCTTTGTTGCTCTTCTCTGTACTCTTTCTAGAGTCTCAACATCTTTTTTACATCGTGACCAAAACTGGATGCAGTATTCCAAGTGTGGCCTTACCAAGGCATTGAAGAGTGGTATTAATACTTCACGTGATCTTGATTCTATCCCTCTGTTAATGCAGCCTAGCACTGTGTTGGCCTTTTTGGCAGCTGCCGCACACTGCTGGCTCATATTTAAGTGATTGTCTACTAGGACTCCGAGGTCCCTCTCACAGTTACTACTATTGAGCATGGTGCCACCTATGCTGTACTTGTGCATTTGGTTTTTCTTGCCTAAATGTAGAACCTTGCTTTTTTCACCATTGAATTTCATTTTGTTAGTTAGTGCCCAGTGTTCAAGTCTGTCCAGATCCTTCTGTATCTGAAGCCTGTCTTCTGGAGTGTTGGCTATTCCTGCCAGCTTGGTGTCATCTGCAAATTTGATGAGTTCCCCATCTATCCCTTCATCCAAATCGTTGATGAAGATGTTGAAGAGTACTGGGCCCAGAACAGAGCCCTGGGGCACCCCACTACACACTTCCCTCCATATAGATGCAGTTCCATTGAGGACCACTTGCTGAGTACGGCCGGTCAGCCAGCTACGGATCCATCTGGTGGTGGTTCTGTCTACCCCACATTTTTCTATCTTGTCAAGTAGTAGGTTGTGATCTACTTTATCAAATGCCTTACTGAAGTCCAAGTAAATTATGTCCACAGCATTCCTCTGATCCACTAATTTTGTCACTTGGTCAAAGAATGCAATAAGATTTGTCTGGCATGATCTATTTTTGACAAACCCATGTTGGCTTTTAGTAATGACTTTGTTTGCCTCTAGGTGTTCGTTGATTCGTTGTTTGATTATCTTTTCCAGGATCTTCCCAGGTATTGAGGTCAGGCTGATAGGTCTGTAATTTCCTGGATCCATTTTTTTCCTTTTTTGAGGATGGGAACTACATCAGCTCTTTTCCAGTCCTCTGGTAGTTCTCCTGTGTTCCAGGATCTTTGAAAAATATAGTTCAGTGGCTCCAATATCACATCTGCCAGTTCCTTGAGAACTCTGGGGTGTAATCCGTCTGGTCCTGGCGATTTGAACTCATCTAGGCTGGACAGGTGCTCACTAACGATTTAAGGCTATAAGAGCTGGGAGGGAGCCAATACCTCTAGGCTCAGTCGCTGGATTTACCTAGGGTGAGACGGTCAAACAGGTATTCCCCAAGGCCTTCCTCCTGGGCACGGACACGCTTCAGGTTGGTCACATGGTCTCCCAGCTTCTTGATCAACTTCACCTCCTCATCCAAATAGTGAGTCTCCAAGAAGTCACAAAGCTTAGGAAAAGAGTTTTAATTCAAGGATTCCACAGGAAAAGCCTACCTATATTAAATAAGTAGTCCAAGGATTAGAAAGACTAATGCCTCTCAATCATCCAATCTATCAGGAACTAGGAGGAACCTCAAAATCAGCTGATCCTATCTTCTACCAACGTTAAAAAAACAAAAAAACCCACTGCATTCTTGATAATTGGCCAGTTAGCATTTGGGACAGTAGGAATGCAGAAAGCACATATACCGTGCAAAGAACTCAACCATAATCCCATTAAAAATTGAAAGCAGATTTTGAGTTCTTCAAAGAAGATGGTGCATCCAAGGTCTGTCAATCACAATTCACTTAATCGGCAGCCACCTTAGCTGGGTGGTTTTAGGTGGATTAAATAGGGGAAACCCTGCTGTCCAAATGTTGCTGAATCTCAACTGCCTGTAGTACATTACCACCCAAACTAATGAGGAATATTTCTTGCAGCTGGATTCTTGCAGGTGCTCCATCCTTCCCTAACTGTAACCCCATGCGAATGTGCCGAAACAAAATTTGACAAGTGTAATTAAAGAACATATTATTCCAGGATACCTTGGTGGGCATTTACTGTAATAGTCAACGGGAGTGAACCTAACCTTGGAAACCTTCTCCTGTCAACTTACATGGGGATCTGTATGGTGTGAAGCAACTTGATGCAAATCCAGCAGGGCCTGGTTCAGGCTCTTCTCCAACTTCAAGGCAGCTTCCATGGCAGTGATTCCACTCTTCCATTCATCTTGCTCTGGTTTCTGGAGTATTGGAAAGAGTTAATCAGGTCTCAGTAGCACTCCACTTATTCATATGTCCCCTGTTGGCCGACCACAACTTTCATTCAGCCTCCGTAGGCCCCAACATACTTCTCCGCTCTCACCTTGACATCCTGCAGGACAACTCTTCCTCCACGGCGGTTCTGGAAAGTCAAGAACTTCTCAGCTTGTTCATGCTTCTCCTCAGACAGGTGGTGGAAAAAGGAGGCAAACTTAGACAGTGCCACATCGTCCCGGGTGTAGTAAAAATTCTGGGCAGAAGGAAGAAAAAGCAAAGTTTAGAATTGCCACAAGTTTAAAGTTGCCTTTTCACCCAAGTTTCTGTAAAATTATCGCTCATGGTCATAATTGCCTACCTACACAAAAGGAGCCTCTCTTTAATTCACATATTGTACTACATTACGATATAGTTTGTTTAGGCTTGGTTTTATTGTGTGAATTTAGTCAGTATGATTTATAAATCATAGTTCATGGCTTTTAGCATGCTATATTCCCAAATGCTGATGGTTTCAATCCAGTGTGCATCTCACATCATGGGTTGGAATCAACAGTATGGTTTGATAAGACCCCAAAATAGAATAATAGATTTGTAACTAACCTGCAAACCCAAAAAAAGCCCTATGATTTGAACTACAATACATAACCATATTTTGTAGCTGTATCTTATTTTGGGGGAGGGGTAAATTACGCTATCTAGAATATATTTTTTAATGACATTGTTTTACATGCTGGCTTGCAGCCAATCCACAGTGATAGTTTGCAGCTCTGCCTTCCCCTGAACAATCCTGAGAGGACCAAAAGCTAGAACAAGTAAACAAACATATGATGGCTTGAATTCCAGATTCAATGTAGACTACAGCAAATCTGCAGTTTGATGCAATGCACAACTAAGCAGTTGCCCGTATGTGCTTTTTAACAGTCACTTTAGCAAGGAAACTGGATATATTTCTGGAAAAGCACTAATCAGCAGTAATATGGGTACATGAACCCTATGTAAGAATTGCCTGATTCAACCCTCACCAGCAGCATTCCTAACTTAAGCCCTTTGAAAGTTTTTTCCAGGCCTCTGCCTATTCAAAGACAACCCCCCCCCTCAACTGCTATCTACTATATGGATATGGACAGGTGTTAGTTAAAAAGGAGAAACTTTTGGGTATCTAGAAAAAAGGTTATTTGCTTATTTGCTTCTGAAATACCGTAGATCAAAAATTGATTACCAATAACCAAAATATTGTTATGGCTTAACACATTGTGTAAACCTGCCCACTGTGGTTTATAAACTACAGTTTATGGCTAACCAAACTTAACTGTTGCTATACCCAAAGTGCCCATTGCCCCTTCCTCAGCTGATCAGTCCAGCCTTTGGTTCTGGTTTATGTACTGATAAAGGAGTTTGACATAATTAAATCATTAACCCCACCTCATTTCTCCCTTAAAACCATTCTAGAGGATGCAACTAAGGGTAAACATGAAGAGGTGGACTTTGTATCAAAACAAAAATTGTGTAGAGTTCCTTGCTTGCCAAAACCAAGTACACTGCAAGGACAAACAAGTATCTTATTTTACAGGGCAAAAAGGACTATTTGCCATGGCACTTTTCCTAACCAGGTACCTTCTGGTAGTGGGATACAGTTCCCATCATCCCCAACCAGAACAGCCTGGTGAGCGGAACAAGCTCTTTTTAATAAGCTGATAAAGAGCTGAATTGTATATATATGAAGGCAGTGTTAGGATTTGGAGCAAAGCACAACCTGAGGGCAAATGTGTACAGCATTTAAAAAGAGGACTATGTATATATAATTAATAGGGCTATCAAAAATCTCAAAGGGAGCTGCTCCTCATATGATAAAACCAGAGCCGCTGACATGTAAAAGAATTCACTCAGCCTATGGGCTCACCTTAAAGGACTGGCTGATTCAGCCAGGAGAATCAGAATATTAACAGGATCAAAAGCAGAGGACAAACAAGGAAACCTACAGCGGTTAGTATAGCCCCACAAAAAGATGGGGATGAAGTCCCACACATCTGGAGATCCAGGGTGGGAAAGGTTAACTTCATGGCTAGATAAGCTACCCTCATGAAGAATCCCTTTTCTCTTTCTCCTATAATGCCAAGTGAACAGAAGAGCAGAGTTGCTGGAAAACTGAGCTTAGGTCTCCATGGTTACTGCAGGAAAAGAAAAAAGGGGTGAATTTTCTGGAGGAAGAAAGGAAGAGGCCCATCTAAAACCAGAGCCTACGGTGGGGGAGAATGGGGGAGGGCAGTGTTTTTCTTATGCAGTTTATAAACGGAGGAAGGCAGACTCCACGGATTTAGAAAAAGGACTCGCTGGGTGGGGCTATGGTACAGAATAGCACAACACAACGCACACAAGAACCCTAGATGGCGGACTGTAGGAAAGGGCAGCACTTTTGCCAGTTACCTCCAATAAAGCAATCGGGCCCCTCCAACCACATAAACGTGTATCCATCATTTAAGTGACCGGCTCTTTGGAAAAACAAGGGTGGGGAAGCAACCTGATGCTTTCCAGAGGTACCGATCTGCAACTCCCATCATCCATATCAAGTATGGGTACGGATGATGAGAGCTGTACTCCAACATGAATACAGGGCACCGGGATGGGCAAAGCCAGGAAAACGTCAGAGAAAGGGGGCGATTTCTGCCTTCTGATACTCACCAAGGACAAATAGGTGTAGCTGGCCTGAAGGAATTGATTGACCAAGAGATTCACGCCTGCTTCGCTTTCGGCTTGGTAGTTCTGGCGGATCTGAGAGCTCATGGTGCAAGTCGAGGTTGGTTGGACTGGCTGGCAAACGGACTTAAGGATGGGGTGGCTGCGAGCCTGCTCCGTTCAAGCACTGTTGAAGCAAGAGCTAAGGAACAGAAGCCAAAAGCGAGGTCCGGACTGAGCGCGACGAGCCCAGGAGGAGGCTTTTATAGGCAGCCGGGGGCTCTTCCAAAACCCTCCCTCCGCACCGACTGCAAATGCGAGGCTCCGCCCCCCTGGGCTAGCCAAGAGAAGGGGGGTAGATGAGCGGGCTCAGGGGGTTGAGCTGAGTTTGCGCAAATTCTGGTTATTATTATTATTATTATTATTATTATTATTATTATTATTATTATTATTATTATTATTATTATTATTATTATTTATGAGACTTCTATACCGCTTTAAGTGCAAGCACTCTCTAAGTGGTGTACACCAGTAAGCAATGTATATATATATATATTTACATTGCCCCCAACAATCTGGGTCCTCATTTTACCTACCCCGGAAGGATGGAAGGCTGAGTCAACCTTGAGCCGGTGAGATTTGAACCGCTGACCTGCTGAACACAGTCAGCTAAAGTGGCCTGCAGTACTGCACTCTAACTGCTGCGCCACCTCAGCTCTTTGGTTCCGAGTGAGGCTTTGGCTTGGCCTTCAGCTCCGAAGTGCTGATAGTGTTATCAGGGTGTTGCTGTCCTGTGGAATACGAGGACCAAGTGACCACGGTAGTGACATTAATTTAGGGCTGATCCTAACTTGGAAGGCACAAATTTAGAGATGCTGGTTTGCACCACAACACTCTAGGCCAATTTTACTCAACCTTTGCCCATTGAAGATGTCTGGACTTCAACTCCCAGAATTCCCCCACCAGCATTGCTAGTTGAGGAATTGTGGGAGTAGAAGTCTGCATGTCTTCAAGGAGCACAATGTGCATTGGTCACCTTTGATCTCTGTAAGCAGCAGCACTGGAGTCTGCAGAAGCCAATTGGATGAAGCCTGGATGGTAGATGAGAGACCATGAGGAGATCCGAAGCTGAAGGATAGGCTGGGTAGCTGAAAAAGTTCTCTTGGAAGAAGATAGTGGCAAACCTCTTGCAAATTGTTGCCAAGTCAATGACATGGACATATCCATTGTCACCAGGACTCAGATTTGACTCAGAAGCATCTTTAAAGTCTTTCATTTTATTAACTCCAATTACAGGATTACAGTAATGTGTTGTGTGAATCAGCAAAGGGCATACCAGGCTATGATCCTTTTCCTCATAATATCCTTTCTTTTTTTCTTTTTTCTCTTTTCTTTTTTCTTTTTTTCTTTTTTAACATGCGATTAACAAGAGATAGATGCAAATGCTTATTTAATTTTTAAAACATTCATATTACATTATCTTGAAACAAAATGATTCAGCCCATAAGACCATGAAGTCTATCCATAGTATTAAAAAAAAAGTGCTTGCACCACTCAAAATGTGTTTAAAAAAACACAGTATTATCTGGAGAGGAAATTCAACAGCTTGGAGCCACCATTAAAATGAATGTTCTTCCAAAAATGTTGTTTCTATTTCAATACATACCAATTTGGCTTAAAATGATCTTTTTACAAATTTGGATAGACTCATTTCAAAATTCATACGGCAAGGGAAATGACCAAGAATCAGATTAAAACTATTACAAGATGCTAGAGAAAGAGGAGGATTTGGCCTACCAGACTGGACAAAGTATTATCAGGCAGCGGCGTTGGTTTGGCTGAGTGAGTGGATGCATCTCAAAAATACAAGATTATTAGCACTAGGAGGTCATGACCTACAGACATGGTGGCACGCTATTTTATGGGAAGAAAGACATTTAGCCCAGCAGTACTTCCGGAAGCATTATATTAGGAGAGCATTATTGGATATCTGGAAAAAAATAAAAAGAAATAATTATACGAAAATTCCCAACTGGGTGTCTACATTAGAAATGTACATACATCCAAATTTGATAAAACGTGGGGGTGCTGCCACCTATAAAGATATTTTGAATGAGAAAGAATTAAAAGCGAGAAATACTTTAAAGGAAGAAGGAATCGAATTGGAATGGTGGGCGTATCTTCAAATTCAATCCAAATTTAATAAAGACAAAAAGGAACGGGGCATAAAGCAAGACTCTTCAGAATTGGATAAAATCTTATTTAGTAGGGAAGGCAAGACCATAAGTAAACTATATCGATATTTATTAGAGCAAGATAGAATCGAGGAACAGGTGAAAGAAACGATGATAATTTGGTGTAAATATTTTGGGCACAATATTGGTTTGGATAATTGGCAAAGTTTATGGGAAAAAAACCTAAAAATTACTTTAGCAACCTCCTATAAGGAAAACCTCTATAAGATGTTTTATAGGTGGCACCTCCCTCCCACAAGATTAGCACAAATGAATAAGGGGAAATCCTCGATATGCTGGAAGTGTGGAGAGACCGTTGGGAATTACTACCACGTGGGAATGCCCAAAGGAACAAAAATGTTGGAATTTATTAAAGAAATGGCTGGAAGAAATTTTGCTAATAGATATAGAGGCCAAACCGGAAATTTTTTTATTGGGAATTATAGAAAGAAAATATAAGAAAGATACAAATTATTTATTACTGCATATAGTAACAGCAGCACGAATAGCCTTTGCTCAAAAATGGAAGGAGAAAGATATTCCAACTGAAGAGGAAATATTACTGAAAATTTTCAATTGCACAGAAATGGATAGACTTACACTGGAACTCAAGGATAAAAGTGAAACTAAGTACTACAAAATCTGGGAACAATTTTATGATTGGATAGATAACAAGAGGGTAGCGAAGACAAATGTATAGTGTTAGAATAAAATATAGATTATAGACAAATGTATATTTAAAAGATAAATAAATATACAGAAATAAGGGGAAAATGTTAATATTATATTATAAATAGTGAGCAAGCTCAAGAACTATGTCTATAGGAGTACTAATATTACTGTAAAGTGACGGAAGATGTATGGAACCAGTGACATCATATCTATGTCCAATGTTTTTTTAATTTTGTATTATTAATAAAATTTATGTAAAAAGAAAAAAAAAGAGTTCCTACATAATCTGACCCCAAGAAGAAACCTCAGGATGATTCAGCAAAAAAAGTACTTTGTTCCTGTGCTTTCTGAAACCTTAAGGCTGTTTTGTCCACTAATCCTTGGTCTCGGGATGGGGGTGGGGACTCACTGGAATAGTACAGTGAGGTGGGGAACCAAATTTCTTGTATTTTTAGCAAAACTAGGTTACCCCTCTTCCATAAACTAATTCTGCCAGCAGCTATCTATCAAGTGAGCTAAATATTGTGAAGGGTAAAATAAGAAAAACGGGAGAATTCTAGACCCACCACCCAGATTAATGTCAGGCACGAGGGAAATCAGGAGATCCAGGCAGTTCAAATGTGTATAAAGATTTATTGTAAGCTTAATCTCTCTACAATAATCTGAACTACTAACGGTCAAGGGAAATTAGCGGGAGTTAAGAACAGAAAGGAATTCAAGTTGGGCTGGACTTAGATCTCTTGTGGGCATGACTGATGACATGTTTGACCCCTCAGCCTGGTCATCTCCTACAGCATGACTCACATATAACAACCACCTTGCTTAGCAATAGAAATTCTGGTCTGATTTGTGGTCGTAAGTTGAGGACTACCTGTACTTTGCTGTAATGATACTATGCTATGTACACTTTTTTTTAACAAAACATGCTTATTATTTTGCACCTCAAGCATTATAGATACACATATACACATACTGGTCTAAGCTTTCACAGCTGATATCTGTTGGGCAGTGTTCAAGTTGAGGGTTTACGGACCGTGATGTGGCCAGCAGATTTCCTGCAATTTCCCCTGCAACAGTAGCTGGTAGAACAAACCACTTTGCATCTAAAGATACACCCACAGTTGCTGGTGAAACATCAAAAAAAAAAAAATCTGTGTAAACCATGATCAATAAACCCTGAAGCTGAACACTGCCCAAATTAAAAATGCAGTTTCCTAGGTTTAAACTGTTTCTTTAACTATATTTTACTGAACAAGCTATTAATCCCACAGAATTATAAATCATAAACTAGATTGTAAATTGGAATGACTGGGTATACATATGTCACTGAGTTAAAACCAGGCTGGCAAGCTAACGAGTGAAAGATTTAGAAAGCATTCAAATGTGCCCTTCATGAATTAAATGGAAAGGCCGATTATTAGGATTTTGCGTTGGCAAGCTTTTAATTTATTGTTTAAAAGCTGACTTGCTTATAAGCTGA
Organism: Crotalus adamanteus; assembly: GCA_039797435.1. NCBI lineage: Eukaryota > Metazoa > Chordata > Lepidosauria > Squamata > Viperidae > Crotalus > Crotalus adamanteus. Next base: position 8,632,768 of record CM077935.1, read on the forward strand.
ATTCTTTTGTTTTTTGGTGTCTTCCGGATATTTTCACTTTGTTATGCATTTTGCTCTCTGTTTTGCTGTATTTGCTTTTTACATTTTTCTTTGTAGATTATAGAAATAAAAATTAAACAAAAAGGGATGAGGGTACTCAGCCACTTATACACTGAAAGTGGAATTTTCCATCTTTGTAGAATCTTCGCAGTCAAATACAGGTGTCTGGTAAATTTTTTCCACTCTCATTTTTAGGAGATTGGAATGTTTAACCACATATAATTATAGACAATTGCAAATTTATGCTGGGAAAAAACCCAGTATCTGCTAAAATTGTATCCTACCACAACAATGTTTGCCTCTCGATTACATTTACTTGCTAGTGTCTTTGGGTATTGTGATGCACTTTTTAGAAATCTTGAGTAGTTTGTGATGAAGACAAACCAAAATATCTGTATATACTAAAAATCTCCTGTTTATCTGTTTGCAACCTTTGATTAGGCAAAACAAAACAATGCATCATAGGGCAACAATTTTTGAATCAACATACCTAAAATGGGTTAACTTAAAGAATATGTCCAAATCAGGACACATTGCTCCAGTGGGATTGAAATTTGGCAAAGCTGTGTCCATTTAATGCCACTGCGCCACCATAAGCAGCTGTAGCCATATTGTCTTCTCCAATGTTCCCTGCCAGCTTCCCACAAGGAAAGTCAATGGAGGAGCTGGCAAGAAGTCAGAAGTCATTCCCACTGCTTTTTTCCCACCTGTGGTCATTCTGTTTCTCAGTTTGGATAAGGAAATATCTCTGAAACAATGACCCAAAGGGTCAGGGGTTGTTTATTTATTTCTCTTCTCACATTAGAATAGGTATAGATTTTGTCTTCTAACATTTCCATTTTCTTGAATACAAAATCTCTAAGTTACCTCTCCACTAGCTGTCATGCACAGGCCACATGATGATGACCTTGGCAGAAATGTTGCACAACACAGAGTCCTTAAACAAGCAAATAGAGAAGCAAGGCAGATTGTTGTTCCTCACCATTCTCCTCTTGGTCAATTTATTGACGCCTTATTTCAAAGCATAAAGCACCTTTGTTTCCCTGGTGCCTGTCAGAGGTGTCACACTATATGTTCTGCGGTTGTTAGTTGAGAGTTCTGCAAATTGTAGGAGGCAGACATGGTGGGGAAGCTGTCATATAGTCTTGATCTCTTTTAAACCTATCTGTCCCAATCTCATGTGACTCAGCTATCCTTTTGTGACAGTGCACTCCCCCCCCCCCGCACCTGACTTGTTTTCTTAATGATGACAACATTAAACCCATGATGAGTTATTGTGAAAGAATCAGATCTGTAAAGGAGCCATGAAACGAGGAAACTAAACTCTTTGTCTTGCTCCTCCAGGAAACAGGAGAAAGGAAGAAATGGATTTATAATGGGTTTGCATAAAATCTAAGGATGTGAATAAATGAAAATGTTATTATGGCCAAAGGCCAACAACTTGCTAAGGAAGCTAGCTTGTGGCCTAGCTTGCTACATGAACTTAATCAAATGAAGAGGAATCTGGTGGCACAGGAGGAAGATATGTCAGATCCTGAATTGGCATAAAAATAGATTGTATCACAGGAACACCCTTCAGAAGAGGAGACAAGATCTGCAAGATGGTGGGCAGTGACACAGTCCAGCCCCCTTCCCCTTTTGTATGGAGATGAGATGTTAATGCCAGTGCTAAGGCACTTAGTTTGCAATGTCACAGATGTTAACATAAATCTTTGGCCACGCCTCCTTTGTTTTCCCCCAAAGAAAGAAATGCATCTCTGTCATGTGTCTTGCAGAGTTCTCCCAACTACCAGTGTATTTGCCCAAGAGAAGGGGGAGAGAGCGGCCCACTGTCCACCCATAATACGGCCTGTGACATTAAGATGCGTAGCTTGCCACCACCTGTGCTAGAGAACATAAGAACATTTACACCACACACTTGAATATCATCAAGTCCTAACCTATACAGTACACATCATTAATATCCCTCCTCACTTTATGAAATGCCCTGGTCACAGAGGATGAGGTTTGTCAGTTTCTCTGGACTGGAATGAAAACTAGAGGGTTAAAACTTCACACATTTATGACAAAGATCACATAGTTCTAAGGTGACCAACTTTTTTACAACGAAAAGGAGGACACGAATAAATTGAAGAAAAAAATATCGTAAATAAAAGAAACATTGTATTTATTGCAACAATAATACAGAATACACTATTGTAGTGGAAAAACCACGATACTTACATCAGAAGACAAGACCACGAAGGGTTGGAGAAAACAGGTTTATTTGCACAAAAGTTCAGAGTATTCATATGACAAATTCTGAACCCTGGGTTATTTCCAGGGTGTCATTCTTATACAGCTTGCCGCCCACGCTTAACCTAATGGATGACTTCTTATCTACCTTTAACACACTAAAAGAGAGAAGTTCGTGTCCTGAGACCACACACATAGGAAAAAGGGAAGTTTATACAATGTGCAGAAAACCACACTCCCCTACACGTGTAATATCTTACACCATTTGTGACTTCTGGTTGGCACTTCTTGTAAAAATGTTTCTTCATAGAATTGCACACAGGTCATCACACTCAGGCAGTTTATACTATTAGTTAATGCTTTCAAAACATCACCTCTGTTAATTAAAATGTTGTTTATAGTATTTTTCCATCTCCCTTAATGGCATTTTCTACCTGCCACACTATAATATGATAAATGCATAATAAAAAACATTTGTAACAATAACATTTTATATTGTAATTATGTTTACATGCCTATTAATTATTTAAATGGGTACTTTTCCACTGAATGAATATTTTTTGTCAATGTATCATCTTCTCACAATATATTGGAAATATCTGAACAAGAAATATCCTTCATATTGAATTTTACGGCAAGTGCTGCAGCTAGAGTATCAACATTCAATCTCGATTTCTCACTTGTCCAAAAATCATTAGCAATTGAAAAAACCCTTTCAATTACTGCATTAGTTCCAGGGCAGCACAATGTAAATTGAACAAGAATAAATAAATTTTCACATGCAATATGTTCATTTCTGAAATGGCTGAATATTTCCACCCATCTTTTATCAATTTCAACCTGTTCATTTTCCCATTGTATTAATTTTTCAGAATTTAAATATACATTCAGTTTTCTAATTTCTTCAAAGAGACAATTGTCATCTATTTTAATGTCTGGCATTTCTTTAGATAAAAACTCAATACAAGATTCAATATCTGTCCAATATACTTGCGATGAAGTCAAAAAACACCATTGAAAACTGTTATTTCCTGTGATGTTTGTTTCAGACCATTCTTCAATATATTGAAAACATGTTTGGTAAAAATTCTGCACTTCTTTGATAAACTTTTCCATTATGCCCGGATTTGATTCCTCTAAGTCTGACAATTTTCTTTTTATAACTAAAGGAAGAAATTTTTCTTCAAATCGAGTTTTATATTGAAGGATAAAGTCATTCAAAATAAGACTAACTTCTGTAGCTGAAATGTGTTCACCTTCAATCTTTTGAATCGTTTTGTGAAAATTAGATGCTTGATTATATACAAAATACATTAATATCTCAGATATTTCATTATTGAAAAACAATTCCAAGATTTTAGGACATTTGTCTAAACTTAAAAAATATGAACGGAGAGGCTCAAATAATTGTAGAACACGCTCTATAGCAGGTGTTAGAGCAAGCCATCTAACTTTTGAATATCCTAAAAGTTTTTTGTATTGAACATTCGCTTCTTCACAAAATTGTTTTAAAGTAGCCAAGTAGAAGTAGTGTATACCTTTTGTTAATGAAAATTATCAGCACTTTTGATCAGTGACGTCATCAAAGTAAACAAACCCACGTGCTGATTATGTCAACAGGTCATGGCCCTTCTCTGGGGTAGCAGGTCACAAGGGTAGACCCCTAGAAAGGCAGTATTTCCAGAGAACAATTGGAGGAGCTGCAGTGTGTCCATACTCACATATAATCAAAAAGCACATTCCTTGTGTGACTTATTTCAATAAGGTTTTCAAAGATTGCATAGAGAATCATGTTGACAGTGTTGGGGAGGGGTTCTGCAAATCTAATTTTGGCTCTGAGGTTACTATTCCTGATCAAAGAATAGTGCTCAGAGCACCCCTGATCAGGACTCAAGTCAAAACAATACAAAGTATACCCTCGGTTAAACTCTTCCCGTCTGATTATCAATGGCCTGTCTTTCATGCCTTTGCCTGTGGCTTGCACCATCTGCATGTACTCTCTCACAAAAAGACCGTGTTCATAATCAGGCTGAAGAGGCTTTGCGGGGATCTGCTCGCCATCACAATACAGGGCGCAAAAATTGACATTGCAGTGTTGAAAATTGAACAGGTTTCTTTCATAACCCCACTAAAAGATGCATTGTCCACAAACCCAATCACTAATTGTTTAGGTAGCTGCCCCAGAAATAGATTTTCCTGATTACACACAAGGCTACCTGCAGGAATGCTGTAAACCTTCATCCCCACTCGATCAATGGGGTATTTGGCATTGGAGGTGAGCAAAGCTTCTGCATGGCCAAGGCGCACTCCCGGGGCTACTTTTACACGTTTTACAAAGAGAGAAGCTGCCAGGAGTTGCACTTTATAATTCTCATTGCCGTCCTTCATCACACAAAATTCATTTCTGCTTCTTGACTTTCACATCAACGCCATTAATCAGCAGTCTGTCTTGAAAAAACAGATCACTATGCAGAGGCCCTAGCAAATCCCATTTACGACTACCTGCCGAGTGTCTTGCTCTTGTTTTGAAACCGGAGTTCCCAGCAGCTGTCAGTAGAGTACTCTCCATGAGTTCTGAGTCATCTTTGTAAAAACCCCCAGCTGTAAATTGGGTACCCAGTGCATCACTACCAAAGTTCAGTTCAATCATGGCCCGATAAGAATAGCAATGATGGCTCTGTGTAATGAGCCGATCTCCCAAGGTAACATCCAGCTGGTTAAACAGTGATGCTATAGGGTAGTTGGTCAGGCCCACCCTTGCCCCATCATCAATATCCATCCCATCCGCCTTTACAATCTTGCAACTCACATGCAGCAGGGTGTTGTTTAAATCCGTGTAATGCTCACCATGCCCTGTGATAAAAAATTCCAGGGGAGCATTGGGTGTTAGCGCTGATAAAGGAGGGATCTTGACATAGGTACTGTTTTCAATACAGGTCTGTGTAGGCGCCAGTTGAAAAAGATCCAGTTCTGATTTAACACATTCCTCTGAAGCAGAATGAATAAATGACATATTGTACTAGAATATGTCTTCCTTGTCACAGGGCTTCCTCTTCTGCGTACGTCTCCTCTTGGTATGACGGGCCTTTTTCACAAGTCTTCTCTTTTTAAACGGAATAGGCGGGCCCAATGCGTAATTCTTCCTGGCTATGAACATCCCTGATCCATCCTGCCCCCTTTCAACAACTTGGGATACAAGATGCCCCGCAACATCTCTGGCAATGTTTTTGGCAGCAGATTTCACATGCGGCTTAATGATTTCTAATCCACGCCTCAAAAAGGGCATTGCTTTTCGAAAAAGTCCACGGAAGAGACCCCATAAACCTGTCCCATACATAATGGGGGCTCCTTGGAAGCCTGGAAGGCCTCCACCGGCTTGTGCCCTGTAGTAAGCCACATAGTCTTGAGGGTCCCTGTGCTCCTTGATTACAACCATCCTTCACTTTTCCAAGGCCTAAAATTAAGCTTGACAATCACCTTCCCGTGATAAAAATGCACGTTTTTGTCCTGGTTGGTTTTGATTTCTATAGTAACGGTATCAATGTGATATTTGCTGACCAGTACATAATGTGGACGGTCTAGGTTATTGTGATGAAATCATTGTCTTGCCCTTGCACAGCCACAAAGCGCAGTAATGGCACATAGTAGTCACCCACTATCTGGAGCTCTACAATGTCTGTGTAAACATATAAGGTGCTGAATCCAGGGAACATACTTAACAGATGTCCAAGTTCTCCGCTAACTAGAATGGTATGCGGTTCATCCCCTTTAAGGTTAATTTTTCGACCCACTGCATCATACTGTAGGGTTGTCTTAGGTCCGTCCTTGGCATTTTATATAAGCTTGTTCATATTTTCTAACAGTTGTTGGATGCTGCTATAGTACCCGCTTCTCAAAGAAAAATGCCATCTCTTTCTCTCATTAGCAATTTCAAAATATCCAGGAGAAGTTAATGTGTGCCAACTATGCGGATACTGTATCTCTGCTAGCCCTACTTCCCATGACCCTGGAAGATCCAATGATCTTGCTAATTGTATAGTAAAATTAGAATTTCTGTTTTGGGGGAAATTGCTGCTGACGCATTGCTGGGAAGGGTGATGTAAAACTCTGCCATATCAAAGATGTTGTACTTCAGTCTCCTTAACCCAACTGTTGAACTTCTCTGGCCATCCAGTCCATTTGACTAGAAACTCTCTGTGTCTCCCCCGCTCTCTTTTTTGGATAATTTTCTCTATTCTGTATATGCGCTGTTGGTCAGCAGGAACCTTTTGGAGCTCCTCAAAGTAAAAAGCCCCCTTTACAGGGTCACCTGTGTAATCATTTAATCTATACACCACTCTTTCCCCCCCTTGTCTGCAGTTCTTTGACGATGAATATCTCATCCGTATAGGTTTCCTGATAGCCCTTTTCAAACTTACCCTTCAGTCTGGATACCCTGACATGATCTCCCATCTTAAGACATTTTTCCTTTCTTTTCCTTTTTAAAGCTACCCCATAAAGTCTCATCCACACACCCCTTTCGTTAGACAAATTTACGGTGTTAGGAGCAGTCCCGATGCTACAATGGTAAGTGTTATTGTACCCCTGGATAGTATCTGCTAAAGCAGTGGTTCTCAACCTGTGGGTCAGGACTCCATTTGGGGTCGAACGACCATTTCACGGGGGTCGCCAAACAACGCAGTCTGCCATTTTTTCCCCCTTTTCCTTAGCTGTGCTACTCCCTTTTATTCTATTGGCTTTTGAAAGCCAATAGAATAGACTCTCTGGAATAGAGTCTAATTCTATTGGCTTTCCAAAGCCAATAGGAATTGTCCAGGCTGTCTCTGCCCTGCTGAGCCCGCCAAAAGTCCCATTCTGCAAACGGTGCTGCACCAGTTGAGTAGTCCTCGACTTACGACAGGTTGAGTAGTCCCTCGACTTATGACCGGTTGGGGGTCGCGGCATTAAAAAGGTTGAGAACCACTGTGCTAAAATGTCCACATACCAATGGGTATTTCTAGCTGTGAAATATCTCCAGAGTTTGTTTTTTAGGGTTCTATTAAACCTCTCTATAACGGCTGCTTTAGTTTCACTACTGAGTGACAAAATGATGAATGCCATAACGTGCTAAAAGTTTCTTCAGCGGAATATTCAAGAACTCTTTACCTGCATCTGTCTCTATTTTTCGGGGTGCACGCCCTTTTTCAAAGATATTCTGGAAGGTGGATGTAACTTCCCTCCCTGATTTGTCAGATAAAGGGGAGGCCCAGGCATATTTAGATAACACATTGATAACTGCTAAGATGTACTTTTTTCCATGGTTCTCCTTAGAAAATTTGGAGACATCTATGAGGTCAGCCTGCCATTGATGATCTAAGCCAGACACTACTGTTTTATTTCTAGGAAAATTAATTCATGCAGGCTTATGAAGCGTATAAGCGTCTTGCCCTGACAGCCACGTCTTGACTTGTTTCATGGTCAGGTTTTTATCATGTTTTCTAGCTTCCTGAAAAAGGGTATTCACACCTCGATAACTCTCTACATATCCTGGTGTATAATAAATACAGCTTAGAAGCTTTTCATGCATCGTTATACTGAAAGACCACTGACAAATGTTCAAGTGTTGACTTTAACACAGTCTTTTATTGGCTATACAGAGTTCAGAGGGGACATGGCTCCTCCATCAGAAAAATATCCCTCATCACCACTATCAGAATCAGAAGATAAAGGACCATAACACGCTATTTTACAATACGTTGACCCGCCTGTGCCCCACAAATCACGCCTGCAGCCACAAGCAAACCAGTCTTTACACAAATTGCAGCTCTTTAACTCACAGGGTAGATAGCGTGGTTTCTGGGATAGCTCAGAATCCCTGTTATAGTCTAGATCAGAAAAATCTGCAGAAACTTTGTGACCACGGCGATTACCACAGGAATATAAAATCAGGGTGTCTTGAAGTGTTTGCTGTCTAGGTGTTATTAATTCAGAGTCTGCAAAATATAAAAATACCTTTTAGAAAAAAGGGATTAAATGCAGGTTCTGGCTGTCTTTCAGGGGCTTCTTTTTCCCCAGCTTTTGAGGCACTGATTTTTAAAACTCCACAAAAATTAAAAGCATCGTTAGGCTAGAATGATTAGAAATAAAAAGCCTTTTTTGTTTTTTATTTCACAGATCCCCAAAGTAGGGCTTGTTTCCCAAAAACACAGGCCTCTGCTAATTATTCACTTTACTTAGCTCTTTTTGGTTTTGAATGTCCACAGAATTAGTCTAGGGTTAACCTAATCATGTACCCAGAGGATTGACAGCCAATCTTGATGGGATTAGGCCAAAACGTCACAACCGGAGGGTGGGGGCTGAGCACGTTGTTGTAGAATTGAAAGACTTGAGTCAGCTCTTTCCAGGAAAGGGAAGTTTATTGCGCGCAGGTTCAGAGAGCCATCCTGGCTGAAGAAATCTGAACCCAGATTGTACATTGATGACCATTTTTATAACCCTTCTGGCGGGGGTTATTTTCAGGTCACATTCCACACATGGTTACATTCTATAGGTCCTTATTCTAACATAGAAAAACTACTAGACAGATCTATAATCGATAGCTCCTCGTTTACATTGGAATGTTTTTAGCAATCAGCAATATATCAAGTGTTAAGCAATTTAGATACACCATGTGACAAGCAGTTAGTAATATATCATGTGCAGAGCTGGGAACAGGATGTCTGGCCATCCTAAATTTAAGAGTTGTCTTGTAAGCAAAACAAACCTCCCTTTCATACACATTCTTTGGTGGGCCATCTGCTTTTTACCCATATTCTTTGTCGGACCATCAGTATTTTTCCAGGTACCACTTTATTCCCCCCTGATGAGACTTATCTCATCTATGCAGATAAGTTTCATTCCATAACACTTGGGTCTGATGTATGTATGTTGTTATACTCTTGTCTCTGGAATTCCCACATAGCCATAACCTGAGCTGTAGCTTTTCTCTCTGCAAGCAGGGACACTCGTTTAGGTAGTGTTATGTTGTGCATCATTGAAAAGGTACATTGCAGAAGACAACAGCTGCTGATTAGAATAGCCATAAAAATGATTACTGCTCTTATGATGTTTCCAATAAGGCCTATTGGGAGCCAAGACCATAAGCTACTCCACCAATTTCCCAGGGAATCTATTTGCAGCTCTGAGGCCATTTTATGGAGTACTTTGATTTGTTTATTTATGACGGGGGATTGATCTGAGAGGTTAAAACAACACATTCCCTCAAAGGCCTCACATCCCATATGTTGGCGAAGTAAAAGATAGTCAATGGCTGCCCTATTTTGCAAAATGGCCTTGCGTAATTCTATCATCTCCTGATTGATGGCAGACAAGGCTATTGAAGTGGCATTTATAGTTTTAGCCATGTTGCAGGCCACAGAATTTATATTGACATGGGCCCTCAGAGCAAGTGCAGGAACTCCCACTAATGAGACAGCCAAAGCATTGTATTCTGCTGCATTTAGAAGAGTGCGGGATGACTCACAATTCTCTGTTAGTACCTCGGCCCTTTTGTATCATGTGGTGTTAGGGGAGGTGAAAAGATATCTATCTGGTAGAAAGGTAGTCAGTCTGCTTAGACAACAATATGATGTGCTTATGTTGGCAGGAATATAATTGAAAGTGTCTTTCCCACAAGTGAAGAACCACCCTTTAGGTAACCATATGTTTGCATACCCAAAAGACATTGTTTGGAAAGATGTGCAATTTAGCCTTTCTTGGCTCACTTTCAGGCAATGAGGTGAAGGTGTATTCTGCTCACACCCCGTGATATGTGCACATTGCAAGTCTTCTGGAATGGCTACGTTAGGAGTATGTAAAGCTAAAGCATCAGTGGGTAGAAACTTGGAAATGTGACCCCAGCTGTACATTGTTTCATAGCCTATATGTTCTTTAAACTCGTGGTGACTCAACTCCTTGGCTGCTGTGACAGGAACACATACGGGTATTAAACATGTGGACAGCAGATTCTCCATGTCATATGCTTCAGAAAGGCAAAAATCAGTTGTGTTGGCTAGTTTAGCCAATTGGACCCACAAATTATATTGCATCCTTGACTCCAATGGATGGGGCATATCCTTATTCTGCTGGGACCTTTTACTTCGCTTTCTCTCTGGGCGCTTCCTCGGGGGTCTTTGGATAGTTACTCCAAATTCCACCGGGATAACATGTACGATGCAAGTCCCCTTCCATCCCGTCTTCAACTGCGAGACTAGGGTGACCCGCTCCCATCCCCAGAATAAGGGAGGCCCACACTCCAGAGTAACAGGAGGAGGAGGCTTCTTATATGGGGCCTTTACACATATGCCTTTCCTAAGAATATACCCAACATACTGACAGGCTTCGGGATTGACAGGTGGTCTTGTCATACAGGCTTCTTTAACTATTCTGTCAAATGCTTGGGGAAATTGACAAGGATGAGGCCAGCTACCATTCCAGCATTCTGGGGAAAATCCAATAGGGGGGTGACCTTCACAAGTGCCCGTGCCTATAGCATAAGATTGAATAATGCGTGGAGCTTCTTCTGGCTTGCTCCATTGGCCTAAATTAGAAAGACAAACATTATTACATGCAACAATAGTACTATATAAAAGCAGAAGGAAGCCCTTCATCCTTTCTTCTCCCGTGCGTAGAAAGCCAGCTTCCGGGTGTGGCTTAGCAGGGGGTTGAATTTCAGCCAGACAGCCGTAGATATATGTGCAGGATACACTTGTGCTAATACAATATCTGGTTTACAAATAATAAAATATTCCTTAAACGTTTCTTCTCCCGTGCGTAGAAAGCCAGCTTCCGGGTGTGGCTTAGCAGGGGGTTGAATTTCAGCCAGACAGCCGTAGATATATGTGCAGGATACACTTGTGCTGATACAATATCTGGTTTACAAACAATAAAATATTCATTAAACATACTAAACACGTTTAAGAGTGAGTTTGGTGGGAACCTTGGGGTCCCTGTTCACTGTCCACAGAGGTTCTGCAGCTGCTTTAACTCTGGTCCAGTGAATCCAAGATTTAGATTCTGCAATCTTTATTGCTAAAGGGGAGGCCATTATTACTTCATAAGGTCCTTTCCATCTCCCCTCCAGTTGTTCATGTTTCCAATGTTTTACCCACACCTTATCCCCTGGTTTAAAGGGATGACATCTTGTTATTAGTTTAGAAGGTGTTTGTTCAACAACATAGTCCCTAAGTTTTTCCACTTGCTTATTCAGTTCCCCCATACTCCCCCCTGATGGCCCTTTACAATGCATAACTGAAACCTTTGCTGGCTTTTGTACTGCATCGAGAAGATGCTTTATCAAGTGTCCATGTAACCCATGTTTGCCAGCCGAATCCCTGAATCCCCTCTCCTTATACACAGCACCATGAGCATGCAGAGTTAGAAAAGCATATTTACTATCAGTCCAAACATTCAAAGTTTCCCCTTCAGCTCTTTCCAATGCCCTAATTAATGCCCATAATTCTGCTACTTGAGTAATGCAGCTTGCTCCTAGCGGACTACTTTCCACCACTTCCTCATCATTCACAATCGCATATCCCAGCATCCTGAAGAGGAATATCAGACAAATCCGGACGGCTTGAATATACAGTTTCCAAAACTTGCAAGCAGTTGTGTTCTGAATCCACTTCTGTGGGCAATAGGGTGGCAGGGTTTAGCCGGTTAGACACCACTAATTTCACTTGAGGATTTTCAATCATCATCGCCTGATACTTAAAAAGCCTTTGACTGCTGATCCACAAATGCCCTTTATTATCCAAGAGAGAATGAACTGCATGAGTGGTGTGGACACTTATGGGACATGAGAAGGTCAATTTATTACAGTCCTGTAAAAGGACTGCTATAGCAGCAAGAACCTTCAGGCAATGTGGCCAGCCTTGGGCAACCCCATCTAATTGCTTAGATAAGTAAGCCACCGGGCGTTGCCACTGTCCTAATTGTTGAGTTAACACCCCCAAGGCAACATTCTTCCTGGTATCAACATACAAATTGAAAGGCTTTTCTAAGTTAGGCAAGGCAAAAGCTGGAGCTGATGTGAGGGCTCGTTTCACTTCCCTAAAGGCATTCTTTTGTTCTCCCTCCCATTCAAAAGCAAACAACGGCTGGCTAGCCTTGTGAATAGGAATCGTGAAAAAAAGCATCTTTCAAATCCACAACTGAAAACCACTTTGCTATGAACAAGTGTATACCTCCTTTAGGCTTTCTGATTAAAATTGTCCACTTGATAAGAAATGCTAACCACCAAGATGTCCCCAAATGTCAATTTTAGATAAAAATGCCACTGGCTGCCTTTCCCCCCCACGCACACACTTCTGGGTCAAAACCTCCTCCAACCTTTGTCCTTGTTTATAAATAAATTACCTAGCAAAGAACCAACAAAGGAGAGCTCACCAAACCCTGTTTGCATTTATTAACACAAGCTCTTTTTCTAACAGTTTTGCATACAAATCTTTACTCAAAACAGCATAGCTATTTATAATCCCAAAATTTTCTCAACTTCGTTTTAACTTCACACAAAAAAATAAACAAGTTTAATAAGATATTCTGAGTTACTGAAAGTTTTTTTTTTTCTCTAAACTCTAGTATTGCTTTTAATATAAAGTTAGTCAAATTCCAATTTAATCAAATTCCATTCAGATGGAAACAGATTTCCATTAAATTTCCATTAAATAGGGAGAACATTTACAAATCTAAGCAAACTCTTTTGGTTGATATTAAACAATTTAAACTCAAAAATTTCCAAAAAAAAGTTGTCCAACAATTACTGACTCCTCTTTTGAATAGAAAAAAATTGCAAAAGTGGGCATTAAATTTTCACAGCCACCCAACCTTTCTCAAACCTGAATTCTAAGCAGAGAAAAAGTTAAAAAGATCAACCCCCCCCCCTTTCTCCTTTCTCTCTCTATCTCTCTCCCTCTTAAAGCAACACAGCCAGAAAAAAAGCAGGGGGGAAAGGGGTTGTGTCTGCAGATAGAGTTTGAAAAGGCATTAACACACTAACATTTGCAAAAGGGAGAGAACAGAATAGGCAAGAAAATGGTATAGGATTTCCTGCCTGAGCAGGTAACTTTGGGCTGTTCTTAAGAGGGAGAGAAAAAATAAATAAATAAACAAACACATCTTTCTTCACTTTGTTTGTTGGCCAGACAAACAGAGTGAGGTTAATTTTTTTTTGGTATCTTCTTTTCTCTTGAGGTTAGTAACAGTCATATTTACTTCACACACAAAGACTCTGCTTTCAAATCCACAACTGATCTTCCTGCTCCAGTATCCACCAAAAACGTTGTTTGTTTGCCCCCTATATTTAAAGTAACCAATAGCTCAGGGGGGCTTCCTCCAAGCCAGGTCCTCGTCAATCTGACCTGTTAGTTCCTGCCAAGCCAATTCCCTCAATCTCCCTGTCTCTATTCCAATGTCTCCCATTCCTCAGACCATCTCTTACATTCCCTGGACCATCTCTCACATTCCTTGGAGCCCCTCTCTGCCCTCTACCCATGAAGGGGGAGTGTATGGGGGGCCCACTGCCAACACCTCCACATCCTCTGCCTTCTCTTCCTTTCCAACCTCTACCTCGCATCTGCCTTCTTGGACATTCTCTTTGCCAATGACCTTCCTCCTTGCAATTAGCACACTGGTTGGGTCCCAGCATGATCCCTCCTTGCAATGCCACCGCCAACAACTCAATTTTCTTATGCATTCTAGCATCTCTTTCCTGTTTTTCCACCTTATCCCTATTAACAAACACTTTCCTAGCCACCTCCAACAATTCTGTAGTGTTCTTTCCTAATGCTCCTTCTAACCTCTGCAACTTCTTTCTTATATCTTCATAACTCTGTGCTATGAACCTCTCATTCAACATTCGCACATTGTCTGCACTCCTTGGATCAACCTGTGTATAAAGCTCATAAGCCTCAATCAGCCTTTGCAAAAAACTCTCCGGACTTCCATCTGCTTCCTGCATCACAAAAGACGGCTTTAACACATTCACTGAAGGCTTTCCAGCCTTGCGAAGAGTCTCTACTACTAAATTCTGATATTCCTTTAACAAGGTCATATGTGCTGGATTTTGTGCCTTCCATTCAGGGTCCTTTTCTGGTGCCCTGGCTTCCATCTCTGGCTGTATATCCCATACAGCCGGCAACCTATCCTTCAAACACTGCCTAACAGCAGCCTTCCACTTCTCCCTTTCCTTGGGAGTCAACAAAATATTCAACAATTGCTGTACATCTTGCCACGTCCTCTTTACTTACTTCTCCCCTCACATTTACAGGGAGACCTTCCAAATCCCCTTCCTCCTTGGGGGCTGACAGCCTCCCCCTTTCTGTTTTCGTCTCACAGCTGGCTGCCTTTCTTCGGACACAGCAGGGGCAATCAGCCCTTCCTCCGGCAGAGTGGCTGCTGCCGCAGCCGGCACTGGGGGGGAGGGGGAGAAAGGTGGAACGTAGGGAGGAGGTCTGAGAATCAACTCCTCTACCTCCATCCTTATCTCCTTCTTAGCATCTGACACCTTAGTTTCTGAAATCTTCACATCTTTTACTCTTTTAGTTTGTACTTGAAGCTTTTTTTCCTTTGGGTCTAGCCACACACAAACGAACCATTTCAGTCTGACATTGCAATAACTCATCAGCTCGTCCTGCTACTGCATCCCCCCACTGATCTATATACTGAAATTGGTTAGGATAGTTTTCTTAAAAGTCCCCTCTGGGGGCCACCCCACATCCATACTACGCCCCCCCCATCCTAACACATTGCCAATGACCTACAGCGCCGGCGGTCACTAGTAGGGAATGCACTGGCTTAACCACCCACACAACCTAACACGGACTTCATTAGGATCGCCGTCCCGAGTCCAGGGGAGTGATCAGGCCCCCTCTTCTATCTTCAAATGAGATAGGTACCATTACTTTAAACACATACTCGCCTGCCTTGTAGTTACACCCATCCTGGCCAGGAGTTGGTTCAGACTTCCTTTCCTTTCCCAAAGGGTTCTTGGACTGGCCTTCAGTACTTTCGGCTCTGCTGAGAAGCCACAGCTGTCTCCTGGAGGAAACACACCCCCATGGCGCCTGGAGAATTGTTCAGAGATGGCTTACCAGCAGGTCCGAAGGGTCCAGCCGTCCTCAGCGAAATATCGCCTCACTCAAGCTTTTCCCGGCCAATGCACCAGAAAATGTTGTAGAATTGAAAGACTTGAGTCAGCTCTTTCCAGGAAAGGGAAGTTTATTGCGCGCAGGTTCAGAGAGCCATCCTGGCTGAAGAAATCTGAACCCAGATTGTACATTGATGACCATTTTTATAACCCTTCTGGCGGGGGTTATTTTCAGGTCACATTCCACACATGGTTACATTCTATAGGTCCTTATTCTAACATAGAAAAACTACTAGACAGATCTATAATCGATAGCTCCTCGTTTACATTGGAATGTTTTTAGAAATCAGCAATATATCAAGTGTTAAGCAATTTAGATACACCATGTGACAAGCAGTTAGTAATATATCATGTGCAGAGCTGGGAACAGGATGTCTGGCCATCCTAAATTTAAGAGTTGTCTTGTAAGCAAAACAAACCTCCCTTTCATACACATTCTTTGGTGGGCCATCTGCTTTTTACCCATATTCTTTGTCGGACCATCAGTATTTTTCCAGGTACCACTTTAACGTCACTTCCGTTTAGGGCCATGACCTGTTGACATAATCAGCACGTGGGTTTGTTTACTTTGATGATGTCACTGATCAAAAGTGCTGATAATTTTCATTAAAAAAAGGTATACACTACTTCTACTTAGCCACACGAACAGTAAAACGACTAAAATACAAATAAATTGTAGTTATTATTACTTATTATTGTATTTAAGGCAAATGATAGTAAATTCCAAAGTTTTGTCCAATGTTCCTGCCAGAATAAGAACATTGAATTTATTGCAGATGGTTTGTAATTTCACTCTTGGGACATTCTTACTAATGTTGCATCTTAAAGATTTGAGCCAAGTTTAATTCATAATTGCCTTTAGTTTTTTTTCATGTTTTTGGCTTAGATGAAGTAATGCATCTTTCAAGCATTCACCAAATAAACTAGAATTTGTTGTGAGCATCTCCTTAAATACAAACAGCTCATAAGCCGGACCTACCTATATTAGCAACCACATTATTGATGGCTTGTACATACCATTTTAAAGATATGATCACATTGGTTCAAGTGAATGAGATGCTCCTATAACCCAAAATGCATGCTATTAATTCATCCCTGCGAAAATAGTTATTTTCATCAGACTTAGTTCATGATGAACTTAGAACATTAAGTTCTGTTTTATCAAATTAATCATGAAGACAGCATAGTAGGCTGCCATAGAGGTGAAAAATTGTGAGATAGCTCCCCCATGTTTATATACTGCAGGTGAGTATAGTAAAGATGTAATATTATTTTTTTGTCTACTTGGGAAATAATGTGTTGCACTTTAATAGAGGAGGAGACAACTTTTGCATATATAGTATGACATATATTGAGTTGGTTTTGGAAGGACTAGCAGTGGGAGATAATAGATGTCTAATACAAGTGCATATGCTGCCTTCAACATATATGTGTGTCAGAATCCCATTATATTTCATCTCTAGTTATCAATTATAAAAAACCCCATTTCTGCCTTCTATGGATTCTGTCATACGATGAAGGGAAGGGGGTGAACAAAGGGGCTTTATGGCCCTCACTTCGTTCAGTACACTTCAAAGGAACTGGATGTGTGCATCACCAAAAGGACTAACCATAACAATAGGGCTATTACCTTTCATGTAGTTTTCTTTGAAGTCTCCATCCAGCCGGCAGTAAGGAAAAGGGGGTGGGAGTGTAATGCCTGAGACTGTTGCTGGAAGAGGGGGGTGATTGGGTGGGGCTACTGGGGAACCCCTTAAAACCTTGAATGGGAGAGCTTGGACCCCAAGTCCTGTCTAAAATGCCTGCAACCATTTTCTCTTAATACAGGATGCCTGTTGGAAGAATTATTCCAAGAGTCCTGTCTTCTTAAGATGCAAAGTGGGGTGGGTCCTTACATTAGACAGGACTTGCAAAATTAATCCACCTGGAAGGGAGACCCTTGCCGGGGGATTTTGCAAAAATTTACCATGTCAGACAATGGAGCAAGAAAAGGGGAAAACTCCCTGGAAAGAGAGCCGCTGCCCCAACTGGAACCTTGCCAGATGTTGGGATCCGAGAGGTCAGATTCCTCAGGAGAAGAAGTGGTGGAGACATGGGACCACAAGCCTCGCTGGTCAATGGGGGTTGGAAAGAAAAGTGAGTGGGGAAAAGAATCAAGAAAGATGACCCTGAGACGGGGGGCCAAGCAACCAGAATGGAAGCAGGAGATGGAGAAATCCCTGCACGGAAGTGAAGAGGGAGAAAGCTGGGCACCGTGCTCAGACTGGATCCTAGAGAAAGCTATTGACCTGATGAAGAGAACTCACAGCTCCCTAGCAGAGGAGAATCCTAAGCCCTACGGCCGCCTCAGCTCCTGGAGCCGCAAAGGGAGAGACACCGAGGGGGAAGTGGAACCTGCAACCCCAGGGACATCTGCTGATCCAGTAGTCCGCACCCCTTACCGAACCACAGATGGTGATCTGGACGGAAGACACTACCACCAACAACGGAGGCACCGATCCATTCCAAAACGTCCGCCGTTGGAGGTGAAATTCAAAGGGGAGCCAACACGCTTGGGGTTTT
Organism: Crotalus adamanteus; assembly: GCA_039797435.1. Taxonomy (NCBI): domain Eukaryota; kingdom Metazoa; phylum Chordata; class Lepidosauria; order Squamata; family Viperidae; genus Crotalus; species Crotalus adamanteus. Next base: position 8,650,766 of record CM077935.1, read on the forward strand.
TCCTAACCCAAGTCCTCAGCTACATGGAGGAATACGGGCGGGACATCCCCAGCAACAAAGCCCACATCCAGATCGTGCAATCCACCCTGGACGGATCGGCTGCAGATTGGGTGGTGAACTTGCATGACTCCAATGCCCCAGAACTCAGCGACTTCAACCGTTTCATGTCCTCTCTGAGAAGACGATTTGAAGACCCCCTGGCTGATCGCAAAGCCCGCGAAAGGATAAAAACGATGAGACAAGGCAAACGCCCAGTGGCTGAATATACACAAGAATTCCGGGCCATTGCCAACAAACTGAACTGGCCAGAAGACATCCTCCTTAGCCATTTCAAAGACGGACTAAATTATGACCTCTATGACGCTTGCCTGCCCCGAGGGGACCCACACCAACTTGAGGAATGGTACATCTTGGCAGAGGAAGCAGAGATCGACATATTGAAGAGACACCACTGAGGAAAACAATGGAGCCGCTCCCCGCCTCAGTTGACACACGAACCAGTGAAACCATCGGCTACAGCCAAGAAGCAAATGGGGTGTTTCAAGTGCGGAAGAGAAGGGCATCGAGCTGTAGAATGCCGCTCCAAAGCCCCCCAGCACAAGCCAGACAGATCCCCAATCAGCAAATCCAGAAAGTCTTCAGCTAAGCCAAAAGAAACTGCCATGAGAATGATGGAAATTGCGGAACCCCCCACTTCTGCTCATCAGGGGGAAAGAACTCCAGCCTACACCGCAGGGCCGGTGGACGCCTCAGATGACAGCTCGGAGGGCGAACCCCTGGTAAGTGGACGCATCGCATCCATCCTCAAGGCAGTGACTATATTAATTCCCCCCATGCCCGAAGCCGTGAAGGTGAAAGCCTTAATAGACTCTGGCTGCACCCGCTGCCTCATTAGCCCGACACTAGTGGGGAATCTGGGCATTCCATCGAGGAGACTGGAACAACCAATCTCATTTGGCCAGTTAGATGGATCCATAGCAGGGGGGGTGCCAGCTACCCTAGGCACTCTACCAATACACCTCTCCCTGGGCAAACATGAGGAGGACATAACGTTTGTGGTGACCCCAGGCATGGAATGCCCAATGATCCTAGGGATGGAATGGTTAAAAAAATGGAACCCCTGGGTAAATTGGAGGATGACAAAAATCAAATTCCCAAAGGGGGACCCTATGGACTTAAAACCCCAAGGGGGGCTACCAGAATCAAGAATAGAAAAGCATCCATGGGAGAGGAAAATGGACTAACAGAAATACCAGAGGAATACAGAGACCTTGCTGAAGTTTTCAATGAGGAGAGGGCGGATGAGCTCCCACCGACCCACAGACTGTACCATTGAGTTCAAGCCTGGGGCAAAACTCCCGAAGCCCAGATTATAATCCATGAGCCCAAAGGAGAAGGAGGAAATGGAAAGATTCATAAAAAAATACCTAGAGAGAGGTTTCATTGAGCCAGCCAAGCCTAAAGTGGCTGCCCCGGTCCTTTTTAGAGAGAAGAAGGATGGCTCTTTACGCTTATGCGTGGATTATTGGGCCCTGAATACAATCAGTGAAAGCAACCTATACCCTCTGCCCCTCATGAAAGACATGCTGTCACACCTCTCGAAAGGGAAAATTTTTTCTAAACTAGACCTAAGGGAAGCTTACTATCACGTGAGAATTAAGGAAGGGGACGAATGGAAGACCGCATTTAACTGACCCATGGGGTGCTATCAATTCAAAGTCTTGCCATTTGGATTACAAGGGGGCCCTGCAGTCTTTATGCAATTAATCAATGATGTTCTAAGGGAGCACCTGTTTAAGGGGGTCCTTGTTTACTTGGACGACATTCTTATCTTCACCGAAACGAAAGAGGAACATGTCAACCTTGTCAGAGCGGTTTTAAAGAAACTGCGAGCCGCCCACCTATATGCCAAACTCTCAAAATGCGAATTCCACCAGGAAAGGATAGACTACCTAGGTTATCGCATATCCTCCCAGGGCATTGAAATGGACCCAGAGAAGGTCAGAGCAGTATTAGATTGGGCACCACCCTGCACAAGAAAGCAACTACAAAGTTTCCTGCGCTTTGCAAACTTTTACTGCCAATTCATCCCGTCATTTGCCCAGATAGCCTTGCCCCTCACTAACTTACTAAAAACGAAGGGAGCATCCGCAGTAAAACCTAGCCAGCCACTAACATGGACAATGGAGTGCCAAGCAGCGTTTGAGAGACTAAAGAGACTTTTTTCTGCCGAACCAGTACTAAGGCACCCAGACATGGACAAGCCCTTCGTAATACAGGCAGATGCAAGTGATGTGGCAGTGGGGGCTGTTCTATTACAAGAAAACGATGATGGAGTATTGCAACCCTGTGCATATACATCAAAGAAACTCACGGAAACAGAACAGCACTGGCCCGTATGGGAGAATGAGGCATATGGGATACGTTGGGCATTACTCACGTGGCGCCAGTTCCTGGAAGGCAACAAAATCCCCTTCCAGGTGTGGACTGATCACAAAAATTTGGAAGCCCTGAAAGCGCCCAGGAAACTCAATCCCAAACAAGCCCGCTGGTCCCAGCATTTTCACCAGTTCCAATTTAAGCTCAAACATTTACCAGGGAGAAAGAACTTCCTAGCAGATGCATGCCCCAATATAACAGCACACGAGCCACAGACTCTAAACCAATGATGGCAGAGTCACAACTGGCAGCACCAGTAACCACAAGAACCCAAGCTAAATTAAAACTACAACTGGACAGCCAAACTGGAATTGAATTCAGAAAAAGTTTGGAAACAGATGAATGGTTCCAGAAAAACAAAAATGTGTGCACAATGAGAGACGGGTTGCCTTGGGTAGGGGAAAAGTTATATATACCAACAACCCAAAGAGTCACTTTCATGCAGCTTTGCCATGACACAAAATCAGCAGGGCATTTTGGATTTGTAAAAACTTTACACTTAATTAAACGGCAATTTTGGTGGCCATCAATAAAAAAGGACATAGAAAGTTATGTAGCCAGCTGCCCAAAATGTGCTACAGCAAAGATGTTGCAAGGGAAATCGCCAGGACTATTACAACCAGTGGCAAATCCCTCAGTCCCCTGGAGGGAAATAGCCATGGATTTTATAGTGGAATTGCCAGAAAGCAATGGGAATACTGTTGTCTGGACGGTCACGGACTTGTTTTCCAAACAGGTGCACTTTATCCCTTGCCAAAAGATTCCCACTGCAAAGGCCTTAGTAAAACTTTTCGTCCAGCACATTTACAGATTGCACGGGACACCCCAACGCATCATCTCTGACAGGGGAGTGCAATTTACGTCTGCATTTTGGAACGAATTTTTATCCCTCTTAGGGACCACTCAGGGACTGACATCTAGCCATCACCCTCAGACAGATGGACAAACAGAACGTTGTCATTCAGTACTTGAGCAATATTTGAGATGTTTTTTGAATTTCCAACAAAGTGATTGGACGGACTTACTCCCTTTTGCAGAAGTTGCCTACAATAATGCAGTCCACTCCAGCACAGGCTACACTCCTTTTCAAATAGCCAACGGTCAAAGTTTCAACCCCATGCCAGTATTAACCCCAAACAAACCAACGATCCCATCACTGAAAGAATGGATGGAACAATTACAAGACACCTGGCCAATAGTTAGAAAAGCACTAGATGAAGCTAGGCAGGCATACAAAGCACAAGCCGATAAAAAAAGGGTTGAGCCTACATCATTCATTATAGGAGAAATGGTGTACTTATCTACAAAATACCTAAAGTCCCTACAGCCCTGTAAAAAACTTGGACCAAAATATATAGGGCCTTTTCCAATTAAAAGAATCATAAACCCAGTAACAGTAGAATTAGAATTACCCAAAAATCTCAGGCAAATACACCCAATTTTTCATTGCAGCTTGCTGAAAAGAGAGCGTCAGTCACCTCTACGGCCAAAAATCCCCCCCCCCCCACCTCCAATCATGGTGGAGGGCGAACAACACTTCGAAATAAAGGAAATCCTTGACTCTAGGAGATATCATGGAGCGACTCAGTACCTAGTTGCCTGGAAACACCTCCCTCCCTCACAAAACGAGTGGGTCCATAAATGTCATGTCAGAGCCCCGAAGCTATTAAAGAAGTTTCACACAGAATAATGAATTGCAAAGAAATTCTTATTAATACACAAGTTAAACATTTTGTTTCTATTTCTTTACAACTGCTGATAAAAAATGGCCTGGCTATGTTCAAAGTATACACACAAGAGAAGAGACTTAAGTGAGGGGGAAAGTGTTACAATTCAATCTATTTATGAATATGAATGAATATGTCCATAACTGCCCAGTGTATTTTAACAATGATATAGAACTGTGCTATGAAGAGCTTACAATTTACATTTCTTATTCTTGGAGAATTAATGACAGAAAGAAAGTGGATTGAAAAAAGTAGATGCCTCTTTATCTATATTTAGATCTTGTTACTATTGTTGGTCTAGACTCTTTAGCTTGTACTTCTCTTTCCACTGGCATCCTTGTTGATCTAACCTCTTTGGTTGCTTTAGGTCTATCCTCATCATATTTCCTACTGTCTTTTTCAGTCTCTATATCATCGCCACTCCCAATTCCCTTCTCTTTCATTTGTAGTTCCTTTCCTTCTGTGGGCTGTGGCGAGGTCTCACCTTCTTCTCTTGCCTGTCTATCAACTAGTTCCTCCTCACTTCCAAAATTTTGTCTACAGAATTCCTCTACTTTGTCAATTGTGTCTAGCCGAAACCTCTTTTCCTGCCACGTGACCATAATCCCTTCCGGTACCAACCATCTAAAATTAATATTTTTCCTTATCAATTTAGAAGTTATTTGTTGGTAAGGTCTTCTCATATCTCTCACCCTTTTTGGTACTTGCTTAAGCACAAGTAGCTGTCTGCCTTGATATTCCAGAGGGTCGTCCCTGGTCCTAAATAATATTTCATCTCGGACAGATTTTTTAACAAATCTAATATGGACCTCTCTGGGGAGGTTGTGCTGTCTTGCGTAGTTTGTGTGAATTCTATAAGTCTCATCGATCTCACTCACCATATCCTCTTTAGTAGTCCCCAGGGCCCTTGCCAAAATATCTGTCACCATTACCGGTAAATTTTCACCCTTCGTTTCTCTAATATTTTGGATCCGTAGGTAGTAGGCAGCCTTCTCTACTTCCAGAGAAATAACTGTCAATTCTAATTCCCTGTTACCCTGAACTAATCTCTCATTCATTTCGTCTACTCTCAATTCTTCTTTTCCCATTCTTTCTTCCATTTCCTGTAATTTTTGTTTGTTTTTCATAATCTGTTGCTGAAGGCAATCAAATTTCCCATCCATAGACCTCATCTTTTCCTTGAGTTCCCCTGTATCGTTTCTCACTTCCCCTATCTCTTTTTTAAAGTCTTCATGATTTTTACACATCACCTCTTGCATTGATTGCAACATTAGTTGTAATCTTTAAATGAATTTGCTCTGTCTCTTTGTGTCACCTCTTCCAAGGATCTTTGCCTAGCTGGACTTGGTTCCATTGGTGAGGTAAGTGTTGTCTGCTTCTTCCCTACTCCAACTCTCGTAAGATTAGGGATGCTTGACATCTTTCTCAACTCTGCAAACCAGCCACCCCACTTATTTACAATCACTCCGTTTCTCTCCAGAGTATCTAAGTTGTCTATATTAAAGCCAAATATGTCGTGCTTTATGTATAATAGTAACTTATTAATTAAATATATTGAATACAATTATATACTTAACCCTAAATATCAATATATGTAACAAAAATCAGTATTCACAATAAGCTTGTCAGTAACTACAGTCCCAAGTCAATTTTTGTTTAAAAGTTAGAATCCATCATTTCAAAAAGTTCAATGGTTATATATTTTCCTTATAGTCCCTTATAGTATCTTTTAAGTTTTGAGATCAAGAAGAGAGATTTTATACTGCTTTCTGGTTTATACTTACAACCAAAACTAAGTATTTTTTAAGTCACAAGTTTGTTGCTTCCTCTTATCTTCTTTCCCCTCCTTCCTCCTCACTTTCCCTTCTGCGTTGTTCTCAATTCAACCAGCAGGTGTCTCTCTTGCTGTTGTTTCATTTTCTTTTAGATCAGACAATGTATGAAGAACAGGTTAAGGAGACCATGTTAATTTGGAGTAGGGATTTTGGTTTTAGTATCGACCTACGTATTTGGCAAGAACTGTGGGAAAGGAATAGGAAACTCGCTTTAGCTACTTCATGTAAGGAAAATCTTTACAGGATGTTCTATAGATGGCATTTCCCACCCGTAAGGTTAGCTAAAATGGGTTCAAACATTTCACCCCTGTGCTGGAAATGTAAAACAGCATTAGGTTCATACTACCATACGTGGTGGGAATGCCCAAAGATCCATGAGTATTGGAACAGGACACGAAACTGGTTGAGGGATATATTAACACTGGACTTAGAGTTAAAACCTGAACTCTTCTTGTTGGGAATAATGACAGAAAAATACGACAAGGGAACAATCTACCTGCTGCTACACATCCTGACTGCAGCTAGGCTTGCTTTAGCGCAAAAATGGAAGAGCAAGGAAATTCCCACAGAGGAAGAGTTAATACCTAAAATATTAGCATGTGCGGAAATGGACGGGCTCACAATGACACTAAAAGATAAATGTGGATCAGTTTATTATGAAACCTGGGATAAATTTTACCGCTGGAGGAATTTGAAGAGGACAGTAGGGATTAAAGACGAATGTTAAGATAGAAATATATGTTATTTTAGAACAAGTATTGTATATAAAACTTAGATGTATATGTAGGGATGAAGAATTGATTGTAAAAAGTGGAATAATCTGATAAGAATGTATATACTGGAATGTCACGTCAAATCCAATGTTTGTGTGTTTTTAATTGTATTATAAATAAAATTTGTATATAAAAAAAGAAAAAAGTAGATGCAAAAGTAACATGGGAGCCACGGGGCCTACTCTACACAGCTGGACTGTGCGGGGGTAGGTGGCGGAGGCAGGTGTTGTGAGCCAGGCGCTCCAGGACAGCCACGTAGGTGCGCAGGGCGAGGTGGTGGCAGCGCAGGTCAGCACTGCATAGACCACCAGCTGGCGCGGCCCATGGAAGGTCAACTGCCCGCCGCGCCCCCCGCCCACAGCCGCCCCACCAGCACCGCTGCCCTGCTGTGGAGAGCCGGCCCCATGGCTCGCAAAGCACCAGCTGAGCCGGCTCCGGCCCTGCAGCCGCCCCCCAGCACCACCGTCCACCCTGCGCATCCCCGTAGAGCCGGCCCCACAGCTCGCAAAGGCAAAGCACCAGCTGCGCCGGCTCCGGCCCTGCAGCCGCCCCCCCCAGCCAACCCCCAGCACCACCGCCCACCCTGCACATCCCCGTAGAGCTGGCCCCGCGGCTCACAAAGGCAAAGCACCAGCCGCACCTGCTCTGGCCCTGCAGCCACCCACCCAGCCGCCCCCAGCACCACCGCTCACCCTGCGCATCCCCGTAGAGCTGGCCCCATGGCTCGCAAAGGCAAAGCACCAGCCATGCCAGCTCTGGCCCTGCAGCCGCCCCCCATCCGCCCCCCATCCGCCCCCCAGCACCACCGCTCACCCTGCGCATCCCCGTAGAGCTGGCCCCGCGGCTCGCAAAGGCAAAGCACCAGCTGCGCCGGCTCCGGCCCTGCAGCCGCCCCCCCCAGCCGCCCCCCAGCACCACTGCCCACCTTGCGCATCCCCGTAGAGCCGGTCCCGCGGTTTGCAAAGGCAAAGCACCAGTTGCCCTGGCTCCGGCCCTGCAGCTGCCCCCCCAGCCACCCCCAGCACCACTGCCCACCCTGCGCATCCCCGTAGAGCCAGCCCCATGGCTCACAAAGCACAAGCTGCGCCGGCTCCAGCCCTGCAGCCACCCCCCAGCCGCCCCCCAGCACCACCGCCTACCCTGTGGATCCCTGTGTAGAACCGAACAGGGAAGATCAAGAGAAACTTACCGCTCCAGTCTCCTCCAGCTATCTTTGGAACTAAGTAGGAGATGGTGTAGTTGGGTAGCAGTGAGGGGTGCAAAGTTCCTGCAACTTGCACGTGCAAAGTTTGCTGCCCGGGTGTTTTGGCGCACTCAGCAGCAATTCCTATTGGCTTTCGAAAGCCAATAGGGGGAGTAGCACAGCTCATGCAAAAGTTGAAAAAAAAACCATCAAAAAAAGGTCCCAGAATGCCTTCTGAGCGTTGTATGAGGAAAAAAAAGCCCTGCAGATTAGTCTTCAAATATAGAAAAAGAGGACATTTAGGAGGACACTTTTCGAGGGAGCACAAAACTCACAAAAGGAGGACTGTCCTCCCAAAAGGAGGATGGTTGGTCACCTTAATAGTTCTAAAGTAGCTTTGTGGGCAAAACAAAGTATTCAATGAAGGATTTTGTGGCAGAGTTATGAGGAATGTTAGTTCTATGCAGCTGTATGGAGGGTAGCCCTAGTTAAAACAGAACATAGATAGGAATTCTGTCTCCCCAACTGTCCATTTATCCAGGTTTGGAAAACACAACAATGATTTCATATAGTTTCACAAATTCTATGAATAATTTCCAGTCATAATTTTCTCCCTACCAAATAAGATGCCCAGTTTAACTGTGAATAGTAAATATGCTTCGAAATCATTTCAAAGTTTTTAACAGAATGCTTCATGTAGTATACAGATGAGAGTTACCAAATTTATAAGAACCACTGCATTTTTTTTCTTTCTTTAGTTCATCTGTAACCAGGTGTCATTAGTGAGGAGTAGCTTTCTTTCTGAGCCTAGTCGACCAGAAATAAAATTTTAAAAAAGTAGCTGAACTGGTAATGTGATAGACTTGTGGGTTTTTTTCTGGCTTCCTCTGAATTCCCAATCTAAAACATATCACAGGGGTTGAGATTTGGGGGAGAGGAGGACGCTCACCACTGGAATTGGTTGATGGGGTAAGAAGACTTCATCCCTCTGTTATCTGTCTCTTAGTCCTGGGTTTTTGTTTAGTTTTAAACTTTTAATTTGCATAGTTTTAACATTTTAATTACTTTTTTATTTATCTTTTTGTAATCTGTAAGCCACCCAGAGTCACCTTATAGGGGAGATGGATGGCATAAAATATAAATATAAATAAAAATTCTGACCGAATCTTCCATTCAAGGACTCTCCAGGCCAAATCCTACTTAGCTTATATTTTAAGACCAAACAAGGTCACTCAGTTGGGACAGAATTTCCAATGCTAAGCAAGGCAGTTCTCATAGGAGTCGTGTCTGATTTTACATCCTTTTTTGCCATGGTTGTAAAGTGTGTGTGTGTTAAATGAATCCAGTTTCTCCCCACACCCCACACCCCCTTGACTTTGCTTGTTGGAAACCAGCTGGAAAGGTTGCAAATGGCTGTCACACGACCAGAGGGAACTCTAATTGTAAATACCTCTGTTGCCAATCACCCAGATTTTGATCATGTGACTGCAAGGTTGCTGTAATTGTCATTGCTGATAAGACTGTCATAAGTCAGTTTTTTCAGTACCATTCTAACTCTGAACGGTTGCTAAACAAACAGTCATAAATCGCAGACTATCTGTATTACATTTTTCTATCTTTCACATTGAAAATTAAAATGTAAATTCAATGTAAAGATTGATTTATATGAAGCAAAATTTGGTACCAGCTACAAAATTTGCATAATGGTATAATTCACAATTCACCAAAGCCGCCCTCCTCCCCACTTCAGCAGAAAACTGCATCTTTTTCAATGACATCTTTGGAGTAGGAAAATCCCATAGAAATTTTCAGAGCAGTGCACTAAGTTTTTTTTAAAAATGTGCAGATATAAAACATCCTGGAAATTGGATTTCTTTTTAGAAGGTTTAACCTAGCCTAAGGGATAAGGCTGCTATCTGGCAATATCCAAAGGAATATTTTTATATAATGTACTTATAATTAATGGAAATGAGCAATGTCACCTGTAGTAAAAGAATACTTAGTTAATATTCACCAGATATATTGATTCTGCAATTATAATCTGACGACCAGTAATTATCAAATCTAACCATCTGTATCTGTTTGTTCCAGACCCATAATGATTTACAACACATTAGAAAGGTATTTATGCTTTGAATTTACAAGAGGAATTACTTTTTTCTTTCCAAGTTTTTTATTAATTTTACAATATTACATTTACATATTTGAAAAGTAGCGTGGCGGCTGAGCACAGTAATTCCATTACATTTGAATATCATCAGTAAAAATCTCAAAGTATTACAACAACTAATTCCCTCTCTTTCCCCCATAATATCTACTGTCAGTTCGAACCAATACAGTTCTTATTCTATCAAACAAAAAGTACCTTTCTAATATTCATCAATAATCTTTAGTCTATACATATCTTAATTAATTTGACATTCCACCTTTTAGACAATAACCTAGTAAGTTTTTCTTAACTTTAATTTCCCATTGATATTTAAGTTTAATGTTTAATCTTTCTTATTTCCAGATTTTAAATGATCCCAATTTCTAAGTCTCGTATCTCACATTTGGGGCTAATAATTTTTTTTCTTTTCTACCTTCTACTTCCTTTCTTTCTTCCTTTCCAGAAAGAGAAAAAAAATAAAAAAATAAAAATAAACCACCAACATTTGTACCACAAACCCATATACAAATTTAATTATTAGTATTTATACTTCTAAGTTTTATTTAACCTTTGTCTCAACTCATAACAATATCTTAAATTCAAATCTTAGTTATTTGTAAACATTCAAACTTTTAGCCAATCAGTAACCTGATGGTTAATTTTCCCTTACTATTTTAATTTAACATTTAATACTTATTTTTTCCAAATTTTTAATTAAACACAATTCCTTTATCACAATTCCTCATACATTCTTGTTCTGGATCCTGAACTAAGATGCTTTGTAATTCAAGACCAGACAGATAACTCAATGAAATGGTTTAAAACAAATATTTAATCTGGGAATCCTTAACAGAAACTTACATTTCTGAAGATGCATCCAGAAGCTGAACATTTGCCCATTTACGTCGGTAAAATCAGTAATTCCTCCATATTCACTTTAGCCTGGTTACAGACAGTGTCCATGCGTGCGGCATGGTTGGTTTCGCACAAAGACAATTAAACACGAGCTGGCACGTAGCCAGGATATCCTGTGATGAACTTAGTAGCCCCTCCCACTGACTTGTTAACATAGGATTCACTGGACAGCTAAAACTACATTACCCATAAGCCATCTCTTAAGGAGACAGCACTTAACCCTATAAATGCCAAACATTCTAACATACAGATCTATATGCTCTGGTCAGGGTTACATTTATCCAGCACACTCCCCGCTTGGAAATATAAATTTCCACTACTAACTAGCTAAAATAAGCAAAAACGTAGTATTAGGCATGCAATTCTCATTGCTAACTGACTATTAACTAAAATAGGCAAAACATGGTATCAAACATGCATAACTATAAGGTAAATACAAAACATGCACAAGTATAACAGAGATAAAGGTGTTACATCAAACAATGCAATCATGAGGTACACAGATACATAGTTTGAGGTTCGATCTTCCAGTTCGGTCATCTTCAGCAACAGGACCAGGTCGGTGATCAGTCTGGTGTAAGAGTCTTTGAGTCACGATCTGACTCACATGGCTTCACGACCTGGGCCTCAACCTGGCAAACTAGTCCATCAGAACTGGGTGGGGCCCAGTGCACAAGTCCCATGGGCCAAGAGTTCTGGTATGCATCCTTGTCTCTCAGCAAGACAAGGTCTTCTTCCTGTAGGAGAAACTGGAACCAAAGGAACTTCTGGAACAGAAAAACTGGAACCCAAAATTTCTCAGGAACAAAGAACCTGGATCCACAGGATGCTCAGGAACAGAAGAAGCTGGAACCACAGGAAACTCAGGAACAGCAGGAGCTGGAAACTCAGGAACAGCAGGAGCTGGAACCACAGAAAACTCAGGAACAGCAGGAGCAGGAAACTCAGGATTGTCGGGAACCTAAGGATCTGGAACCACCGATGGAGCATTGATGATGGCTGCTACTGTTGTCATGAGGGTAGTGAGGACTTCATGTGTGGGCGTGGGTGTCTTTGTCGACATAGAATCCATGATTTTGCGGGGTACACCAATCATGCACTCCCACGCTTCGCCCATGTGAGATGCATGGGGAGGGTAATTTTTGGCCTTCAGGTATTTGTCAACCACTGCATCATGACAAATACCTTCAATAGTCTGTAAGTCCTTGCAGGCTCCTACAAAGCTAGTTCTTGGGATGCTAAGACAAGTGATCAGAACGATCAATACTATGCCCAATCTCAGGTGTCTCCTCTTAGAGGAGGGTTTGAAGCTGACTGGTTCTAGGAAATGGCTAGAAGGCGGTTTCTCCGTCTCTTTGCCCATTGAGGACAAGCAGATGGTCTAGACGGTCATTTTCTCGTTCTGTTTGAGAAATTTACTGGGTGCCTGAGGTTGAACATTGGCATGTTGATCTGGAGCTAGAAGCATATAGTGTTTTGGTCCCTGTGGCATCAGGATGTCTGAACAAGCCAAGAACTCAGGACCTTTTAGCCAGATCAATTCTGTCAACTGTGTCGCAAGGGTGGGCCACTTAGCTTGGTCCACAAGGTTCTTATCTGTTGACACATGTTGCCATTGTTCAGGGCTTAAAGATGTTTCAATCTTTTCTACTCTATTGCCTACATAGACGTAGAAGTGTCTGCTTTGTTTGCAGATGTAGCTTGACATCACTGTTGTGATTCAGTGCCAGCCTGTGCTCCCAACAGCTGAGTTGGAGGAATCTGAGGAGGAGGTGGAGGAGGCATTTGAAGGGCCATCAGAGCCAGAGGGAGGCTCTGAGGTACAGGACTCACAGTTGGATGCAGAGCCTGGGCCCTCCAGTCGTGTTTCTGATGAAGCTCAGCTGGGTGAGGAACATGAATCAGACTTGGAAGAATCACAACAGATGGACTTGCTAATTGACGCACGCAGGCGGCGTCAATTAGCCAGAGTAAGGCAACAGAGGTCAATGAAGCACCTCCAAAGTAAGAAGAAACGGCAAGGGGAGGCACCACCTTAGGACTGCTAATTAAAGGGAGGAGGTGTGGGTGGTGCTGGTTGCTGAAGGCAACCGTTTGAAAACCGCGTCTTGGAATCTTGATCTGTGACTTCTCTTGTGATTTCTTGTTTGTTTTTCATCGTGCTCTTTTGGACTTAAGTTTGCTGTATTTGACAGGTTTGTCTACAATATTAAAAGGGGGTTTTGTTTTTGTTTGCAAGTCTCCAGCCTATTGCAGCAGCAGGGCTTTGGTCCTTGTGAAGTTAACAAGGACGGCAACAGGCTGGAACAGAACAATCACCTTGCTGTCTGTGTAGAAGGTGGTAGACTGTAGCTGAAGGCCTATCATTTTCGTTGTCAGGTTGGTGAGTTTTATGGCCAATATGGTACCACAGAGTTCTAACCTTGGTATGGTGTGACCATTTCCAGTGGTGAAAATGACACTGCAGCTCTCCCCGCTGTAGACTCTGATGTATCTTATGGTTGCAATCACCTTCGTTGACACATCTGAGAAAGCGTACAATTCTTTCTTTTGTATGGTGGCGGGTGAGCTGGAGACATACATGTGTTGCACGTGTATGCTTTGGAGACATCTTAGGAGTGCACTCCACGACTCCCAGTCTTGTTTCTGTTCTGGCAGACGTGGCCTGTTCCAATGTGTAGTGCTTTGGGAGAACGCGTGTAGCTGCAGAGATTGTTTGTCCACTATGGACAAGGCTGAGTCATTGTGGCTTTCACTGGTCTGGAACACTGTTGCTTCCAAAACAGGTTTGGTTGTCACAAGCGTGAAATGTTCTTGGCATGGTTTTAGGTGGGAATCTCTTCCATTGCTGAGAATGGAGGTTTTTGAGATAGTCACCTGGGTTGGAGTTTGCGGCTTATCGATACAGACCGACCCTCCGATGGCCCATCCCAGTTCCGTCTTAATGGCTACTGGGGTGCCTGGTGGACCTTTGATTCTTTCATCGGAACCAATGGACTCCGGGGCATCTCGTCCCACCATAAGTAGAATTTCGGCTTCAGGATCTAGGGGAAGGATTAGATCGGCTATGTGCACTAGGTGAGGAAAGTTTCTTGCCGCCTCTGGTGTTAAAATTTCACTGCGAACATCTGGTAAGGTCTCCCATTCTAACACTGATGGCAACAGGAACTGTGAACTCCCATCTATCGATTCTATGCGTAGACCAGAGATTTTCCTCCCCGCCGTACTCATTGGTACTGTGCACATATTTATTGTGAAATGCTTTAGTTAACTCGGGAGGTCAAAGAGGTCGAAAAATGCAGGCTTAGCTATTGTGACCTTGCTGTGTGCATCTAGTATGACGTACATCTTTACAGCCTGTTCTGGTCGCCCGTCAGGGTAGACTTTAGCTAGACCACAGGTCGGCAACCTCTTTGAGCCTTCTCCTGTGGCTCCCAGCCTCCTCTGCCATTTGCAGAGAGAGACAGAGACAGAGAGAGGCAATTGCGTTTCCCTGCTTGTCTCTCTCTCTCTCTCTCTCCCTCCCTCCCTCTCTCTCTCTCTCTCTCTCTCTCTGTATGTGTGTAAAAGAGAGTGCACTCACAGTGTTCTCCAAGGAGCTGAAAAGCTTATTGGGCTGAGCTCCTCCCTTTGCTGCGTCTCTGCAGGAAGCAGGAAGGGCAGGAGAGAGCTAGCTAGCCCAGCTATGCTGACTCAGGAATTCTGGGAGTTGAAGTCCATGAGTCATAAAAGAGCCGAGGTTGCCTACCCCTGAGCTTGTTGGAGAACAGCTTGAAGCCAGCTTGACAGGTGAGCAGCAGATAGGAGAGAGGGAGAGAGGAGGGAGAGAAAGAGAGAGAGAGAGGGAGGGAGGGAGAGAGAGAGAGAGAGGAAAGAGAGAGAGAGAAAGAGAGTGGGGGAAGAGGACTGGCAGACCAAGGGCAGATAGAGAGAGAGGGAGGGAGAGAGAGAGACAGAGACCCTTTTGACATCTAAAATGAAGATAACACTGCATATATCCTTTTTTACCTTTATCATAGGTGTGTGTGTGTGTTTGTGTGTGTATACACACATACAAACACAGACACACACACACACACACCCCCCTATAATAAAGGTAAAAAAGGATATATGCAGTGTTATCTTCATTTTAGATATCAAAAGGTTTTTGCGGCTCCCGGTGTTTTGTTTTTGGTGGGAAACGGGTCCAAGTGGCTCTTTGAGTGTTTTGGGTTGCCTACCCCTGAGCTAGACAGACAGGGGACCATGAAGGAGGGCGCGGTGAGTCGCCACATATATCTGTGTAGTACACCCCAAACGTTTCTGGGTGCTCTTTGGAGCCACGTTGAGGCTCCGTCGCCGTGAGAGGGGTCAAGGTTGCTTGTTGTGGATCCTCAGAGGGCTTCTTAGAGTCTAGATGCAAGGCCGCCGGATGTTTGTCACTGTTGCATAGGTGGAATTTCATCCTAACTGCACAATCTTTGGCCATGTGATCCATAGAGTCACAGCACTTGAAGCATATCCTATGCTCCTTGAGCAGGGCCTTTCGATCATCCAGGGACTTTTTTCCAAATTCTCTGCAATAGTTTAGGGAGTGTGAAGATTTATGAATTGGACAAGTCAGGCCTTTGTCGGACAGGTGAGGTTTGGAATGAATACTCCTTGGCAGTTGCGCATCTGAAGTCTTCTTTGGCCGGGTCGTGACCTCTGTCTTGTATACTGAAATAGGAGTTTTGTCCTTTGTGGCTTGGAAAGAACCCTTGTTAGTGCCGAAGTTGTGAACTGGTCCATTTGGGCATCGTAAAACATTTTTCATCGACATCAAGGTAACTGGGGTCATTGTACAGTTCTGATTGATCGGAAACAAAATCTGTAAGAACAGGAAAGGGTGGAGGTTTGCTGGGGTCCTGTTTCCTGTAGGACTGGGATTTTTTGAGTCATTGATCTTTCAACTGCCTTGGCAGTTTTTGGAAGATAATCTTCTGCATGTCGAACTGGTCAAGGCAGACAATTCCTGGCATGGTGAGACTTTGTTTTGCTGCCCGGAGCTGTTTTAGTAAGTTGGAGAATCTCCAAATCTGACTAAGATCGTTGGTATTGATGACAGGGAAATCGTAAAGATCCTTTAGGAATGAGGACTGTGTCAAAGAATGTGCCCCATAGTGCTTGTCGAGCATTTCCCAGGCTTCTCGAAGGGCGACAGGTGGGTCACTCAAATGTGATATGAAGATCTCATCCACTACCTTTGAGGATTCTGGTCCCAGCCATGCCGACATAAGCCCGATTTCTTCCCCTGGGGGTAACATCTCTCCATGGAGGGCTTGCTTGAAAAATTGCTTCCACAATAAATACTCTTTCCCTGGTTTGTCGGAGAATTTTCGCACGCCTCTGGATGCCATGTCCAACCTTCTTCCACTGAATGTTGGAGGTTACATTGGTCCTGCGTATGTGCTGTAGTCAGGTGGAGGTGGTGCATTGCTCCCGAGAGCGGGGGCGTGTGCCAGGTCTGGCTGGTCACTTTCTTCAGCATGATGTCTGCTGAGGGTATCTTGCCATGGCACGTACGAGGGACCTTGTGTGTTTGGCCTGAATTCCTCTGCCCTTACATTGAGCTGAGGGGGCCTGACTTCTTGTGTGCTTACTTGTTGGAGGGTTTCTCGTCGTTCAGGTGGTGCATTGCCGGTTCCCTGGCTGGTTGGCACTGCTGGTGGTCGAGATTCTCCTCTGTGGTCAGGTCTGGGGGCAGTTCCTCGGGATGCTGCTTCCTGTTGCCTCAATATTGACTCCATTCATTCAAGTTAATCCCGTAGCCATTGCACTTCCTGCTGTGTAATCATTGCCACTACAGGTGGACCCATCTGGATACTGTCTCTGCTTTGGTTCATTGGGGTCGATGGTGTAGTGCCAGTGGGAAGATCTCGTGATCCAGATGTTGCGACGTCAACTCTCTGGCTGATTGGCACATCTAGCCATTGAGATTCTTCTCCTTGTCTACTCAGTCTTGGGGGGCTTGCGGATAGCTGTGGCGCTCTTACCTGCTCATGTTGAAACGCGCTCTGGTCGTCAACGTAGGCCTGCACATGGCTACGCTGGTCTTCATTTTCCAGTTGTTCCCAATTGGGTGAGAAGGTGGTGTGTTGGAGTGTTTTCTGAAGGCCTTTCGCTCTTGCCATTTTATCTGCCACTTCTTGTTGGCTTTGTATGAGCTCAAGCTCGTCTTGAGTGGCCTTTATTTTGGCCTTCATTTTAGCTGCTTCAGCTTTTCGTTTGGCCTCCATTTGAGCTGCTTCAGCTTCTCGTTTGGCTTCCATTTCAGCTGCTTCAGCCTCTATCGCCGCCAATTCTTTCTTTTTCCGCTGCTCCGTCTCTAACATGCAAAAGACTGCGTTGGCAGCTTCAGCTTCGATGTTTGCTTGAATGGCAGAGCTTTCTGCCCTTGAAACTCGGGACACTTGGCTATGATGAGAAGATGCTTTTGAATGGCGGGAGGCACCTGTAACATGAGATTGTTGTGACACGCTGGAATGCGCCTGTGCTCATGGTGAGTTATGGTGAAAGGGTGAACCTTTTCCAGAGGCGTGAGAGGGGCCCACATGTGATCGCTGGGATGGTGCATGCAAATGGCGGGAAACTTCGGACTCAGTCCTCTCAACTGGTATGACTTTCGGGTAAGGCTCGGTCTCTGGGAGATGGTCTATACTCTCCAGAAGCTTTTTACGTTCCTTGTTTAGTAGCTTAAGGCTTTGTATCCTGCTATCAACTCTTGGGTCTCCTAGTTGCGCCTGAATCCTTTCAAGATGGCGTTCGAAGTCTATCCATTGCCAGAGAGCATCTTCCCTAGCATCTTCCAATGAGCGCGCATGTTTGGGGGAGAGCTCCTCCTTAGGCACTTGGTAGAGTTTGAGTAATTTCTCCCAGTGTCTTTCATGGCGTTCATAACTCGACTTCCATCTTTCCATCAGATGTGAGCGCATGGCTTCTGTAGGCTTTCTTTGTTGCCTCAGGTCATAGTGTACCTGGGATGTCTTTGGCCTCACTGAGGCTTGAGCATCAGCCTCTGTGTACAGGTCAAGGTTAGCTGGTTGCAGCATTTCTCCTTGGCTGGCTGGTTGCGGTGACTCATCTAGGCTGGTTGGTTGAACCCCTTCTTCTAAATCAAGGAGACACTCCGCCATGGCTAGGACAGGTTCAGTAAACTTCCTAACTATTTTAAAGTGAATTCTATGAACTTTGCTTTTTGACCACTAGGGGTCACTCTATCTGGGTGGGCACTTCAGGGAAATTCCCTCTTTGGCCACCAGAGTACACTGTTTGCGTGAGTACTTCAGTGAAGTTCACCCTTTGACCACTAGAGGGCTCTGCTTGTGGGTCAGCCACCAGGGTGCTCTTCCTCGAGGTTCACCCTTTGACCACTAGAGCAGGGCTTTTCAACTGGTGGTACGCGTACCACTTGTGGTACATTAATGAGTAACAGGTGGTATGCAGCCCTGCCTAGCCAAGTGTAGTGGGGGAGGGAAAGAGCCAGCATAGGCAAGGACTTACAATGAGAGAGTCCTCTGGAGCTGCAAAGGCCCCAGGCTCACTTCTGGCTCACCCTCCCCCATGAGAAAGGAGGAGGGGGGCGGAGACAGGAGAGCCTATAAAAGGAGGCAGTTTGGCCAGGAGAGGGACAGAGAGAAAAAACAGCAGCCTTGGGAGGAGGTGGAGTCAGCTGCACAGAAGAAGGAGGAGGAGGAGGAGGAGGAGGAGGAGGAGGAGGAGGAGGAGGAGGAGGAGGATCAAGCAGGCTGGCCATGAGCCGATCTACAACTGCTGTAGCAGCCACCTGTGCTGGCAGCAGCAAACAGGCAAGAAATGCAGTGGCGGAGGGGTTACCCTCCAAGAGGAATGAAAAAAGGCAGCAATGGCTAGAGGTGAGGCACGAGGGAGGGAGATGGAGAGTGGAAGGATTCTTATGTGCTTTTGTGACTTTGAAGTTCTGGGATTTGTGCAATGTGGGCTTTGTGTTCTTAAGGAGTGTTTAGCAATTTCTATTTGGCTGATGTCTCATGTTAGGTTCTATTGCTCTGCTGTTGTTAGCTGTAAGTTTTGCTGCAAGGGATTTTGAAGTATTTTTCTCCTGAATGGATTTTGCCTGTAGCATTCCTTTACTTATGAATGGAGCCATTTGGGGAGGCTGCCTTAGCCAGCAGCCAGTACTTACATTTTTTTTTTCTTCCTTAAGTGCCGGCTGCGCTCCTTACTTTCCTTTCTAGCCAGTAGTTAATTCTTAAAGGGGAATGTGCCTTTTTAAGCTAGTTCACTCAGCAGCTTGTCTTTTCTGTCTGTGGAGGCCTTTCCTTGTTTGATCAATATATGGAAGAGGGAAAATATGGGGGGGGGTTCAAATTCTTCCTTCAGAAGGAGATGGGAATGAGAAAAAGGGAGGCAGGGAAGGGAGGGAGGAAAGGAAGTCCCACCTTAACACTTGGCCACCAGCAGCTCTGCCATTGACTTTACTTGTCAAAAGGTTGCAGAAGAGGATCACATGACCCTGGAACACTGTGACCATTATAAATATGAATCAGTTGCCAAGCATCCAAATATAAATCACATGACCCTGGGCATGCTGCAATGGTCATAAGTGTGAAAAATGGTCATAAGTCATTTCAGTGCAATTGCAACTTTGAACAGGTTTTTATTCAACCATTAAGTTTTTGACACCTTGCTAGGTGGTACTCGAATATTGTCATATCCTAAAAGTGGTACAATCGGTAAAAAGGTTGAAAAGCCCTGCGTTAGAGGGCTCTCTCTGTGCGTGATTAAAGGCTCGTGTGAAGTTCCTTCTTTAACCACTGGGGGTGTTTGGAGAAAGGCCAGCTAAATTCTTTCTTCTTAGAACCACGTTGCAAGCGGTTGACCACCTGGAGATTACTGAGCTCCGACTAGCTCCCATAAACTTCCACCATGGTCGTTACATTGCAAGCTGTTGACCGCCTGGAGATTACTGAGCTCCAACTAGCTCCCGTAAATATCCACCTGGTCGTTACAGCTTTGTGATAATAAGCAAGGTTAATTTGCTGCCTTTTTTCTCCTTAATTTGCCCTCAGCAAAGACACCACTAAGGGTGACTGCTTGCGTGAGTGATTACTTTCAGTGAAGTTCACTCTGTGCCCACTAGGGGGTGGTGGTTACTTTGGATGAATTCAGGGAACTTTACTCTTTGACCATCAGAGACACACACCGCATAGTTAGAAATTTCAGCGAAGTTCCTTCTTTCACCTCTGGGGGTGCTATTAACTTGGTTGGTGCAAGCCTGCTATTTGCAGATCAGCTACCAAGGTGTGGGGGCGTGCTGTTCTTCCAGCAGGGCTGGTGCTTTGCAAATGTGGGTTGGTTGGTTGCAGGTTGCCACTAGAGGGGGTTACTGTGTTGCCTATACTTGAGAGGGGTTTGTTTGCCTTTGAAACCAGAAGCCCCCCTTTCCCCCATCTGAATCCTGTCATTCCAAGAAGAGGGGGAGGTGAGTCAGTATTCTTTCACCAGATGCTTAATTACCAAGACAACGAATGGATTTATGGTTTGGGTTGGGGGCCGGCAAAGGGTGAATGCCTTACTTTGCTGAACCTTTTCAAAAGGCTTTACATAAAGGAAATCAGCCTTCTCTGACTAGCTGCTTTACAGTCAAGAAGAAACAGATAAGGTTGTTGCTTTGAATTGCCAGCAGGTTTGCAGAAGATACACAGTCTTTAAACATGCAAGAAATTCTGGCAATGATGCAGTAGGCACAAACGTTTTGAGAGGGAGGCTGCACCCAATATTAACTTTTCTTTTCCTTTCAAATGCGAAGTGCCACAGAAAGGTAGGGGCTACGTTGCATCCAAATTTCTCCCTTTGGGTTTGCGTAAAGGCACAGCTTTAGTCTTTCACTCCATTTAAGCAGGGCATATAGAATAAACAACGCTTTCTTTACTTTAACGAAGAGAGATGCATGCAGACGAAATTGGTGCTTAGGGAAAGTTAAACTTTTCCTCTTCTACTCAGCGAGATAGTAACACGCAATATCTCTTCACTTTAAACGTTGGCTGGTAAACAGAGTACTTTCTTAGAGCAGACATAGAGAACTCTCTTTAACTCTTTACTTCAACGGAGGGAAATGCAGGCAGACGAAAAAGCAGTTAGAGGAAATTAGCCATATCAATTTACTTTTTCTTCCTTTAAAGCTGCTACAGAATCAATATTGATTTTACTGTTCTGGATCCTGAACTAAGATGCTTTGTAATTCAAGACCAGACAGATAACTCAATGAAATGGTTTAAAACAAATATTTAATCCGGGAATCCTTAACAGAAACTTACATTTCTGAAGATCCATCCAGAAGCTGAACATTTGCCCATTTACGTCGGTAAAATCAATAATTCCTCCATATTCACTTTAGCCTGGTTACAGACAGTGTCCATGAGTGTGGCATGGTTGGTTTCGCACAAAGACAATTAAACACGAGCTGGCACGTAGCCAGGATATCCTGTGATGAACTTAGTAGCCCCTCCCACTGACTTGTTAACATAGGATTCACTGGACAGCTAAAACTACATTACCCATAAGCCATCTCTTAAGGAGACAGCACTTAACCCTATAAATGCCAAACATTCTAACATACAGATCTATATGCTCTGGTCAGGGTTACATTGATCCAGCACAATTCTAATATTTAAAATACACACCTTGTATATAAATTCTACTATCTATCTTACCAATCTAATAAGGCAGTATAATATTCTTATTTCAATATATTTCTAGATTTTATATGACCAAAATTTTCTTTATCTCAAATCGTTACAATATCTTGTGTTCAGAATACATATTCTATCCATTTAGATATATTCTATTTTAGATCTCATGTATAGATCAAAACCTCAATCTTTTTCAATCTTATTCTAGCTTTTTTTCTCTGCCAGGTCATTTTTCATATCTTTGCCTTTAAATCATCAAAAAAATCTCCTTGTATTGTTGTGGCTATTGTTTGATGTTGATAAGAGCGTCCAGTTGATGTTTACTTAAGAGGACTAGTTGATTTAGCTGGTAGTCTCTTTGTTTTTCTAGTTTGATGCAGTTGTCCCGAAGTATTTATCTTCTCTTTCATCTGCTTTTTTTATCTTCAAATTCCTTCTGGTTTATAAGAAAAGTCCTTTCCTTGTTCTCTATTATCAGTTTCTTTTTTGTGTTTTCCATTGTCTGTATTTGTTGAGTATCTAAGTCTTCTGTCATAGCATTTAGTTGTTTCACTTTCTCTATAGAATTCTGTATAGATAATTCTTTGGTTGAAGTCATAGTTTGAGTTTGCATATCCAGACTTATACGTAAAGTTTGGATCATCACTTTTAACATGCAAAGAATTTGTTCCTGTACTTCCTCTGTAGAAGAAATCCATTCCTGTTCTTCTTCCATTGTAGTATATTAAACTCAAAAAAAAAAGAAAAAAAGAAACTTACAGTCAGAAAGTCCACGAAATGGGGAGCTGAGCTGAGTTTTTTGCAGATGGTGTTTCAAGGTTGCTTTATATCTTATCTATTTTCAAAGCTGTCAACAAGTCTCTTGAAGAATAGCAGGTTACATCTCAGAGTTAGTTGGATCTTTTTAGTTTCCCCCCCCCTCTATTTTAAGAGGAAAAAACCCCAAATCTTCAATAGTAATTAGAGTGAAAATCAGAGAAAAAAAATAGAGAGAGTAGAAAGTTACAAATCTTATAATCCACCAATTTTAGGAAATAGAATTCCAATTAGGATCCCAGTATTTTTCCAATGTTTTAAACTCCCGAGTGGTTAATTGCGCTGTTTCTGGAGGGAGGGCTAGAATCCCCCTTCCCTCACCACAGGGGGGAAAGTACTTTAGCAGCTTATGCAGGAAATTAAGTAATTAGGATGTAAGAGAGGCAAACCTCACTCAGTCCTGTCCACGCTGCTTTGAAGTTGCCAGATGGTAATGTGACTTCGGCTGTTAGCAGCCTAGGGACGAGCCATATTTCTATGGCCGGTCCTTTTGTTCACTGGTTTGGAGGGATCGCCTGCTCTGACGGGAAAGTTGCTGTTCTCCCGCGATCCAGTGAAAGCCCCTCCTCACTGGTCGCCTCTTCGGGGCGACTTTCAGCCCTTTTCAGGGCCCCACAGCGATGCAAAACTGAACAGGGGAGAGAGAGCAAGTCTCCCAGCCGTCCATGGCGGCCACGTGACAAACCAGAAGCCTACAAGAGGAATTACTATAACCATGCAAGTGGATTATATATAGTCCTCAACTTACAATCAAAATTGAGCCCAAAATTTCTGTTTCTAAGTGAGAAACTTGTAAAGTAAATATTGTCCCATTTTACAACCTTTCTTGCCATGGTTGTTAAGTGAATCACTGCAGCTGTTAAGTTGGTGAGATGGTTGTTAAGTGAAACTGGCTTCCCCATTGATTTTGCTTGTCAGAAGTACGCAAAAAGTGATTGCGTGACTCCTGGACACTGCAACCGCCGTAAATATGAGTCAGCTGCCAAGTGTCTGAATTACGATCATGTGACCAAGGGGATGCTGCAATGGTCATAAATGTGAAAAACAGTCATAACTCACTTTTATTCAGTGCTGTTGTAACTTTGAATGGTCATTAAATGAATTGTATGTATGTTGTATTTTATTGTATGTCGTACTGATTTGTGCAATTACATTTGCAAACACTCAAAGAGTATACAGAAGTTTAAGAGTATAGTTTAATGGAGTTTTTTTTATAATTAACTAAGTTTGTATATCAGATTCTGGAAGAGACTGTCCAAAGAATATTGGCAAAGATGTTTTTTTTTCCTTTTGCTCCTCTTAAATTCCATGAATTTCTTTGAAAAAGCAAACTAAAAAACAGTAGCTCTGAGTTCACATGTTCCTTTACAAGGCAGAAGGAAGCATAAAAACTGGGTGAAGGAGAAGAGAAATGGGCGGGATAGCTTTGTAATTGATTTAGGCGACAATATAATACATCTATTGTTCCCCAGCTGATAAAGTCCAAGGAGATAAGCTTGATACATTTTGCAAAGAATAGTAATTCTAGATTTGTTTTATCACTGACAACCTCTTGTCATGCAAGCTAGAATTTGTTATGAATGATAACTCAACTTGTCTAAAGGGCAACATTTATGGGGAGGCTTTTAACGGGGTGTTCCTGAGGATACAGTTGAATGAGTGTTTTGCTATGGAGGAATAGTTGTCAGTCATTCTCGACTATTGCAAGTCATTTGACTCTACAATTTTGTTCCTTTAGATTCTGTGTTGTCTAGCTCTGAAGGTTAGCTACATTCAAAGATTTCAGGCAAATATTTTCCCCCCAAAACACATCATACCTGTTTTTTTTTTAATTGGAGGAGATGCAGTCTTTATGAGGGATTTTTGTATTTTTGTTGGGTGGCTTCATAAGCTCCCTAGAATGGGTTCAGTGACCAACTCCTTTGTTGTTGTTAATTGCAAAGTCGTGTCTGACCCATCGCGACCCCATGGACAACGTTCCTCCAGGTCTTCCTGTCCTCTACCATCTTCTGGAGTCCATTTAAGTTCATACCTACTGCTTCAGTGACTCCATCCAACCATCTCATTCTCTGTCGTCCCCTTCTTCTATTGCCCTCAATCTTTCCCAGCATTAGGCCCTTCTCCAGTGAGTCCTTCCTTCTCATTAGGTGGCCAAAGTATTTGAGTTTCAACTTCAGGATCTGGCCTTCTAAAGAGCAGTTGGAGTTGATCTCTTCTAGGACTGACTGGTTTGAACTCCTTGCAGTCCAAGGGACTCGCAGGAGTCTTCTCCAGCACCATAGTTCAAAGGCCTCAATTCTTTGGCGCTCAGACCAACTCCTTAAAAGCCCTGAAATGTAGGAGCCCTCTGACCTGCATGGTGGACTGCATCTCTAGGCCCAGTGAGCCAGGGCCAGATACTAAAATATCTGGGAAGAGCCACTGATTCCTCCTAGCCCTTCTCCGATTGTCCCTGTCTTGAAGACCAGTGGTTTCTGTTTGTGTGTGTGCTTATGCACATGCTCACAGACATTTCCTGAAACCTATTCTGCACCAGATATGATCCAGTCACCAATGATGAACCAATAATGAGCTTATCAGATTCTGCAGGTGGGGTGAGTAGGGTGAGCATATCTGGTCTTTCACATGAGGTGAGGAATATCTTTGGCTAGTCCTGCTCCTTATAACTGAAAACCAGGTTTGGCATCAACGTCCACAATCTTTAGGTCAGTGTTTCTGAACCCTGGTAGCTTTAAAATGTGTGGGCTTCAATTCCCAGAATTCCTCCATGCTGGGGAATTCTGGGAATTGAAGCCCACACATCTTAAAGTTGCCAAGGTTGAAAAACACTACTTTAGGAAGTTCCAAAGCCCAAGCAATCCGATAGAATTGATTTTCTTCAGTAATTAATTAAGGTCTTCCAGAGATTGAGTTGAGCATCCATTGTTTTTGGCTTACAGCCATGCTGACTAGGGATGAGAGATAAGTTTGGCACTGACATAGCTGAGATTATTCAATACAACGCCTTTTGTTATGCAGTTTGTTGTTTCTTTCATGCCTTTTGCTTGTTTCACATTTTTCCATGGGACATAATTTAAAACTTTTCTCCTTTCTTCCTGAGCATAAGAAGCCTTCTAAAAACACCATTTATTATTTGAAATCCAGTTAGATTAGCAGCCATTGTGCAACCAAGCCATGTCAAGACAGAGAGCCAGAAATGAGGGAGAAATGACTCCAAAATGACATTTGATCCAGCAAACGATGTCTCAAAAATTTCCTTTCATTTCCAGAGTTCAGGAGTGAATTTTATGGTTGTTCAGTTGCTAAGTTATGTCCAACTCTTTGCAACCCCATGGACCATAGAACGCCAGCCCCCCTGCCCCCGTCCTCCACTGTCTGTCAGTTTGCCCAAACTCAGACCCACTGTGTGAATGACCCTATCTAACCATCTCATCCTCTGCTGTCCCCTTCTCCTTTTGTCTTCAATCTTTCCCAACTGCAGGGTGAATAGGGAACCTTAAATAGACAAAATGGTACATTTGTACATAAATGTACATAAGAAGGAAGTGACAGTGATTTTCAGGAACTGAAAGAGTGGTTTAAGTACAGAAGTATCTGTATCTATTAAAAAATAAAACTAGCAGGACCAAAACCCACCCACTTAAGGTCTGAACATCTTACAATGTGTATCTATGAAAGGGACCATACAAGGAGGAGGAAACAATGGAGTATTCTGAAACTGAGTGTGCTTTGGCTGGAAAGTAACAAGAAGAGAACTAACCCACAAGGCAGAGCTTCATACCCACGTATCTAGTCCAGCATACTATCTCTGACTGCAGCCAGCTTTATCTGGAACAGCAAAAGCAGAATATGAAAACCGTCCAGTATTAATTTTTGAATAGAAAGCCTAGGTAGGCCTAATGAACGAGCGAGACATCTCTCTTCCTCAAATGTTAGCTAAACCTACTCCCTTTGTCTTCTGAAATGGTAGCATTTGGGGGCCCTCGTAGTAGGAACCTCTTTGAAATTCAAGAATTAAATAATAAATAGCCTTCCTTGCAGTTTGTCTTCAATCTGTGGTATTCTGTTACATTGCCCATGTGTGTGGATGTGGTACTTAGCCTATTAATCAGTAGTATGCTCATTCTTCATTAATTTTTCTAGTTTAAGGCCTTGTATAACTGTGAAAGGTAATAACTAGATAAATTATTTGTGCATTGTTTGGAGATGTTTTTGATCCTATACTTACTGCCAATCAGTTTCAGGGATGATGTTTTAATAAGAGAAAATTGTCCTTCTCTATAGAGTTAAACATTTCATAAAATTTGATCAGTGCTACATAAAATTTATTCTCCCCTCTTAAATTACCGAACTTCCAGAAAGCAAATGAAAGTTTACTTTCATTTATAATAAAGTCTTAACATGCCCTACTGATGTTCATTCCTTTTCTTTTGTTCACAATTATTACAATATTCCAGTAATTAAGCTACAATGAAGATCATTAGAGCCCTATAGAGAATTTAAAGAAGCCCGTTGTTCAGGCCAGTTATTAAATCTGTCCCATTAAGTTGAAGTCTAACCTTCAGTCTAGATGTACAGAAAGTGGGTGGATGGTTTTCACAGCAAAGGCACACAAGCTGTCCTAGGAATTTCTATATTCTTTAACAGAATGGGAGGAGGGGGTGAGGCAGTCACAGAACAGCAAAATAGCTTGAGAAGTTTGGTATCTTCCACTTTAATTTGCATATTGGGTCATATGATGTTTTGTTTCTGGGCAGTCTTTATATCTACTTGTGATGGTATTGTGTGGAGCAAACTTCAAGTATTTGCAACAACAGAATTTGAACAGCATTAGGAATGTTGCAGGTAGCATTATACCATCGGATTTATATACATTTGTTTTCCTTCTTTCTCCCACTAAAGTATATTATCCAGTACAAAGACATACATTATGTTCCTGTGGCGCTGCGCTGTGCCCATGGCAGCTACTTTGTAGCTGTCCGTCTGAGATAGTGTAAAAACTGCAGAGACAGCAGACATCAGCTGTCCCGCGGTTTGAAACTTCTTTCCCGGGCAAAGGGAAAGAGGTGAGTTTTTTTTTCCTTGGATAGTGGTAGAGCCTCCAACCTCAGAGATTTTTTGGGGGGGTTGAAGGGTGAGCTCCCACGGAGTCCGAGGCATTCTCCACTTCTCAGACGTCTTTGTCCCTTTTTGTTTTGGGACAAAGCAAGACGCCGCTTCCACATCCGCAATTAAAGTGAACTGGTGAGTTGATTTTGAAGCAGACAGAACTGATCAGGGGAATTTATACGTTAATTTTGAACTTTAACTCTGGAGAAGAGAAGAACAATCTTTTCCTTTTCTTCATTTTAAGGGAAAGTAAAATGGCGATGAGAGGTTTCTCTTTCTCATGCGCATGAAAGGAAAGTGAGGAAAGGACTTTCACTTTTTCATTATTTTTTTTTTGTTATAAAGTTTTAGTAACTTTTGGGACTTTGGGTGTTTGCATGAGAAGGATATATTCTTTTTTTTCTCTTTATAAATAGAAGAGGGGTTTTCTTTTCCCTCTTCTTTTTGTTTTTTTTTTTCTGGTCTTTTGGATTTTTTAAGAAGGAGAAAAACTTTTTAAAATGGCTTTGAAGCGTCAAGCGATCTCTGCTGTGCCTAAAGTGGTTTCTTCTCCTGCAATACTTATAGCTCAACAACCTAAACCTAGATCACCACCACCCTCTCCGCCTGTACCACCACTTATGGTAAAAGATATTCAAGATGTTATGGGTAATGTTGTGTGTCAAATTAGAGAAGAAGTGAAGGAACTTTTAGAAGAGAGAAATAAAATTATGAGGGAGGATATAGTACAGGCTCTGCAAGGACTTGCCTCTGTTGTTGAAAAGCTGGACTGTCGTCTTGAGGATGTTGCAGATAAAGTGGTTTTATTGGAAGATCGTGTGGAAAGTGTGGAAAAAACAGTGGAGAATTCACAGGATGAAATTGTTATGTCTCAGTATAGAGAAATGGAGTTCGCTTTAAGAATCAGAGGCTTGAGGGAAAATATGCAAGAAAATCTGAGGGAGGTGGTGGCAAATGATATTGCTGGGATATTGGAGAGGGATCCAGAGGAGATATTGAGAGAAATAGAAAAAATATTCAGAGTCAACTCGTGGATTATAAAGCAGAGAAATTTACCAAGAGATGTGGTGATTTACTTTGGAAAAAAATCTTTATGTAATGAAATTATACAAGCATTTTACAATAAGAGATTTCAGATTGCTGCTCAGGATGTTATAATTTTAAAGGGGATTCCATCAAAAATTTTAAGAAGAAGAAAGGATTTTGCTTTTTTATCAGATGAATTTAAAAAACGACAAATGCCATTTAGATGGGACATCCCAACTGGAATTGTGGTGAGCCATGCAGGGACACGTTATAGACTTAATACTGTTTCAAAGGCAAGAGAGTTTTACATTTCTGTCCTGGGAGCGCGCTCATCATCACCTCTAAGGTTTAAAGTATTGGATGTGAAAGAGGGAGAGCAGTTGGTTGAAGATGTTGTATCAATGAAAGCTGGAAAAGCACAGGCTGAGTTGTTACAGCAGTCTGCTGAGATGAAAAAACAGAGAATGACCCGAGCAGCTTATAGACGAAAAGAAAAGGAGCAACAGAAGAAGGAAATAAAAGAATTTACACAAGAATCTGTTTCTGAGCCTGTGGGAGGAGCAAGACCTAAGAGATCTTCGATGATTTGATCTTCGATGGCAAATCTTCAAGCAGTCTTCTCCAGGCTGGCAGCCGGAGGAGATGGCAAAGCTCCTGACCTGGAATGTTAACGGCCTCAATTCTCCACAGAAAAGGAAGAAAATATTTCATTATTTGAAGCAATATAATAATGATATTGTTTGTTTGCAGGAAACTCATATTATTTTAAAGGATCAAAAATATTTGATTAATGCTCGATTGGGTTCACATTTTGTATCTTCTGCTCCTGGAAAAAAAGGGGGTGTTGTTATTTATGTTAAGAAAAGTTTGTCAGCTAAATTAATAGATTCTGATTCTCAAGGAAGATATGTTATGATTGAAGTGGGATTGTATGGTAAGAAATTGCTTATAGTGGGTTTATATGCTCCTAATCAACAACAAAAACAGTTTTATAAGTTTTTACATGAAAAATTGATTTCATTGGATTATAGATCTGTTATTTTGATGGGGGATTGGAATGGAGTGTTGGATACACATAAAGACAAGAAAGGACTTTCTACTTTCTTCAAGCAAGCTAAATTACCTAAGGCTTTTTTTTTATTATTTGAAAGATAACTTGGAATTGAGAGACATTTGGTGGGAACATAATACGGAAGAGAGAGATTTTACGTTTTTTTCTGATAGGCACCAATCGTTCTCAAGAATTGATTTTTTTTTTACTACTACGGACTTATACTCTAGTGTTAAAAATGTAAAAATCTTCCCAAGGACATTGACTGATCATAGTCCTGTATGGTTGGAGTTAATTGCTGAGAAGGAGGAGAGAAGATCGTGGAGGTTGAATGAACATTTATTTAGATATGAGGTGAATGTACAGAAACTTAGAGAATATTTAAAGGAATTTTTTACTTTAAATATGTCTAAGGGAACTTCAATGGCTATGGTATGGGATGCCAGTAAGGCTTATATGCATGGGGTTTTGATTCAAATGAATAAGGTTTATAGGCAAAAACAAATGCAAAACCATAAGGAATTGGAGGATGAGATTAAAATAAAAGAAAAAGCATTAATTTTGAATCCTTTGGATAAGAATGTAAAGGCTTCTATAAATTTGCTTAAAACACAATTTAATATGTTAATGGCTGATCAGGTTGCAACTAATTTATGTTATATGAAACATAATACATTTTGTAATGCAAATAAGCCGGGTAGGTGGTTGGCTTATCAATTAAGGAAGAAACAGAGGTCGAGAATTATAGATAAAATAAATTATAATGGTAAAGTGGTTTTTCAGAAAGAATTGATTAAAAAATCTTTTTTAGATTTTTATACAAAATTATATATGGGTCAGAAGGTACAGAGTTCGGATATAAATAAATATTTACAAGATGCTCATTTTCCGAAATTAACAAATGATCAAAGAGATGAGATTAATGGATTGATTACTTCACAGAAAATTATTATGGCAATTAAACAACTAAAAGTTGGCAAAGCACCTGGTACTGATGGATTGACATCAATTTATTATAAAACTTTAAGTGAGGAGATGATAGAGCCCTTGAAAGAACTTTTTAATAGTATATTGATGGGCTTAGACACACCTCCATCTTGGAGAAGGGCTTTTATTTCCTTGATTCCAAAAGAGGATCAAGATCTTACTTTACCTAAAAATTATAGACCTATATCTCTTTTGAATATAGACTATAAATTTTTTTCAAAAATTTTAACAAATAGACTTATGATTGTATTGAATCAAGTGATACATACTGATCAAACAGGGTTTATAACTGGGAGATATATGAAGAATAATGTTAGACAAATTATTAATTTAATAGAATATTTGGACAAAAATAATCAGATTCCTGCAGGTTTGATTTTTTTAGATGCTGAGAAAGCCTTTGATCAGTTAAATTGGCAATTTATGTTAAGATTGGTTGAAGAGATGAATTTTGGGGATAAAATTTTGCAAGCTCTTAGAGGTATTTATCAAAAACAATTGGCGCAACTTATAATTAATGGAGGTTTATCTGAGGTTTTTCAAATTGGAAAGGGTACAAGACAGGGATGTCCATTGTCCCTTTGTTGTTTGTTTTAACATTAGAAATTTTGTTGATTAAAATTCGTGAATCATCTAAAATAAAGGGAATAGTGATTAATAAGAAAGATTACAAATTAAGAGCTTTTGCAGATGATTTGGTTGTTACTTTGTCTCAACCAACCTATTCGGTATTGGAGTTGTTACAGGTTATAAATCAGTATGGGCAAGTTTATGGTTTTAAAGTTAATAATAATAAGACTAAAATATTATCTAAAAATATGTCTAATTCGGATAAGGAGATTTTAGTTAATTTGACAGGTTTTGAAATTGTAAAAAAGGTAAAATATTTGGGGGTTTATATAACTGTCTCTAATGTAAAATTGTATAAAAATAATTATGAAATGTTATGGCTTAAAATGCAGAAGGATTTGAACGATTGGAAAAAATTGCAATTATCTTTGTTAGGGAGAATTGCTGCAGTTAAAATGAATGTTCTGCCAAAATTTCTTTTCTTGTTTCAAATGATACCCATTTTAAAGAAAGAGATAAATTTAGAAGAATGGCAGAAGGGTATTAATAGATTCATTTGGGCTGGGAAAAAACCAAGAGTTAAGCTTAAAATTATACAAGATGTTCGAGAGAGAGGTGGACTCAAGGTGCCGAATTTGAAATTGTATTATGATGCAGTGGTTTTAACGTTGATTAGTGATTGGGTTAACTTAACAAATTCAAATATACTTTCTTTGGAGGGATGGGATTTATTATTTGGATGGCATGCGTATTTAATTTATAATAAAAAGGTGGATAGGGTTTTTAAGTCCCATGTTTTAAGAATTGCTTTATTGCGTGTCTGGAAGAAATATTATAGATTAAATTTCAGAATACCGTTGTGGGGAATTCCTGGGCATGCAATAGAGGGGATAAGGAAAGGAGTGAAAATGGATAGGATTTCTTATAAACAATTGCTTAAGTGGGAAGGGAATAATTGGCAATTAAAATCTATGGAGGAATTAATGCAAGAACATATTATTTATTCTTGGTTCCAGTATAGGCAATTATTAGAAAGATGGAGTATAGATCAAAAAGTGGGTTTTGCTATGGAAGATGTGAATTTGATGAAACAAATTAAAGATCAAAGTCGAACTCATATAAAAAGAGTTTATAATGCTTTAGTGGAATTGGATTCAGAAACAGAATTAGTTAAAGATTGTATGGTTAAATGGGCTCAGAATTTTGAAGAGCCGATTTTATTAGATACGTGGGAGTTAATTTGGGTGAGGAATGTTAAATTTACTCAAGCTCAAAATTTACAAGAAAATTTTTATAAAATGTTTTATAGGTGGCACCTGGATCCACAAAAGTTGTCTCGTATGTATCCAAATGTACAGCCCAAATGTTGGAGATGTGGTTGTCTGGACGCAACTTATTATCATATTTGGTGGTCATGTAGAAATGTAAAGGCTTTTTGGATTAAGATTTGGTGGAACATTCAGAAGATTTTTTTTTTATTATTATTATTATAAATTTTTACAATTTTACAATAAAAACCCCTTTCCCAATCCCTTCCAACCCTCCTCAAAACCCTCCCTCATTCTTCCCAGAGCTGAATACAGGGTTAACTAGAACTTAAAAGAAAAAACTTTCAAACTCAAATAAACCTCAAACAAATATGATTACATTCAATAAACGAATTGTTAAATACTTTAACTCCATTATATATAAAAAACAGAAAGAGAAAAAGAAGAAAAGAAAGAAAATAAGAAAAGTAATGAAAAGAAAAAAAAAACTATTCTACACTTCTAAATAATATCTTAAACTTTAAATATAAATTATTCAAAAGCTAAATGATATTTTCTAACATCATACTTATATTGTATAAAATTTATCCATCTTTTCCACACCAAGAGATACTTCTCTTGCGATTGATCTTTCAAAAAAGCCGAAATTTTTGCCATTTCAGATAAGTAAGAAACTTTAAGAAACCATTCCTGCAAAGTAGGCAAAAATTCCTTCTTCCAATATTGTCCTATTAACAACCTTGCCGCTGTAATTAAGTTTAACATTAAAATAATTTCTTTGTCTTCACAATCAGAAACAATACCCAACAAAAACTATTGTGGGGTAAATTTTATCCTTCTTTTGAAGATTCTTTGAATATTCCACCATATCTTGATCCAAAAGGCTTTTATACTTTTACATGACCACCAGATATGATAATACGTTGCATCAGAGCAACCGCATCTCCAACATTTAGGCTGCAAATTTGAGTACATATGAGACATTTTTTGTGGATCAAGGTGCCATCTATAAAACATTTTATAGAAATTTTCCCGTAAATTTTGCGCTTGTGTAAATTTAACATTCCTCACCCAAATAATCTCCCATGTATCTAATGAAATCGGTTCATCAAAATTTTGAGCCCATTTAACCATACAATCTTTAACTAATTCTGCTTCTGAATCCAATTCCACTAATACACCATAAATTCTTTTTATATGGGTTTGGCTTTGATCTCTAATTTGTTTTAGCAAGTTCTCATCCTCTCTAAGCAAACCCACTTTATAATCTATCTTCCACCTTTCCAATAATTGTCTGTACTGAAACCATGAATAATTAATATTTTCTTGTGCTAATTCATCTATGGATTTTAATTGCCAATTTTTACCATCCCATTTAAGTAATTGTATATAAGAAATACTATCCATCTTAACTCCTTTCCTTATTCCTTCTATTGCATGCCATGGAATAGCCCATAATGGAATTCTTGAATCAATTCTATAATATTTCTTCCAAACCCGAAGTAAAGAAGTTCTTAAAATATGAGACTTAAAAACCCTGTCAACCTTTTTATTATAAATTAAATAGGCATGCCATCCATATAATAAATCCCACCCCTCCAAAAGGAGTATATCTACATTTGTTAAATTAACCCAATCACTAATTAATGTTAAAACCACAGCATCATAATACAATTTCAAATTCGGTACCTTGAGTCCACCTCTCTCTCGTATATCTTGTATAATTTTAAGTTTTACTCTTGGTTTTTTCCCTGCCCAGATAAATTTATTGATACCTTTCTGCCATTCATCTAGATTTGCTTCTTTCTTTAGAATAGGTATCATTTGAAACAGAAAAAGAAACTTTGGCAAGACATTCATTTTAATCGCTGCTATTCTCCCCAATAGGGACAATTACAGCTTTTTCCAATTCTCTAAGTCCTTTTGTGTTTTAAACCACAGCCTTTCATAATTATTTTTATACAGTTTTGCATTGGAAGCAGATAAAATAACCCCCAGGAACATTCAGAAGATTTTAAA
The DNA here is from genome assembly GCA_039797435.1 of Crotalus adamanteus. Taxonomy (NCBI): domain Eukaryota; kingdom Metazoa; phylum Chordata; class Lepidosauria; order Squamata; family Viperidae; genus Crotalus; species Crotalus adamanteus. The sequence goes on from CM077935.1 coordinate 8,685,324, forward strand.
TAGAAGGATAAAATTTACACCACAATTATTTTTGTTAGGTATTATTGTAGACTGTGATGGTAAAGAGATTACCTTAATGTTAAATTTTATTACGGCGGCAAGGTTGCTGATTGGGCAATATTGGAAGAAGGATTCCTTGCCTACTATAGAAGAATGGTTTCTTAAAGTTTCTCATTTATCAGAAATGGCAAATATTTCGGCTTATCTGAAAGACCATTCACAAGAGAGAGATATTTCGGTGTGGAAAAGATGGGTAAATTTTGTACAGAATAAATATGGGATTAGGAAGTATTATTTAGCTTTTGAATAATTTATAGTTTAAATTGGGTATGGTTGGATTTGTAGTTTTTATGTATTGGAGTTAAAGTACTTTAAATTTTTTGGGATGTATGTATAGTGGATTGATGTTCATTTAATTTGTATGGTTTTTTTTGTTTCTTTAACCCTGTATTCAGCTCTGGGAAGGAGGGGGGAGGGTTATGGGGTGGGAGGGGGGTATTTTATTGTAAAAAGTTTATAAAAAATTTCAATAAAAAAAAGACATACATTATGTATTTATAGTTTAGCCCAAAGAATTAGAAAATAGGATTTGTTACCTAACACCTGCAATATACAGTAAATTAAGCTACTATGCAAACACATTCCATTGTATAGAAGACAAGAAATCATTGAAGCCTAAGGCTCTATTGGCAGGAAGAAGAAAAAAGCTTCAGTAGAATACAGTTCAGAAACAAAGTCCCTGCCTGCCATCTAAAAAATCCCATCCTTCATTTTGAAGAAGCGGGTTATAAGCAGCATTTTAACTCATGAAGATTTCAAGCAACACAACTTCATTGTTGCTGGAGGCCAACCTTCATGAAACTCCATCTACAGAAAATAACACATGCTTTGGTTTACTTATCTATTTATTAGATTTTTCTCCTGCCTTTATTACTTTATAAGCAACTCAAGGTGGCAAATATACCTAAAGTTCCTCCTTCTATTTTCCCCACCACAACAGTCCTGTGAGGTGGGTTGGGCTGAGAGAGTGGCTGCCCTGAAGTCACCCAGCCAGCTTTTTATGTACAGATATAGACACACAGACACAAATGTAAAACAGGTGAACCCTTGTTTATTGGAAGCATGCCAATGAGAGATGGCAGGTAGGAGCCCTCCTTGACTGGGGCACAGCAAAATTGATGGACATGGGCTGTTTTTTGTGGGTTCATGGGAAGTGATTCCCAGGAATTGGGGAGAAAGGGAAATCAACTGCTGTTGCTCTCTCCTAGGGTGTGCTTGTCAAAGAGATATTCTCCAAGCCCTCCCTGGGTTGTACCCAAGCGCCGGAGATTGGTAATGTAGTCGCCCAGGACTTTGATAGCTTTGACTTGCTCATCGAGATAATGAGATTCCAAGAAGTCACAAAGCTGGAAAGAGACACAAAGGATAAGAGTTATACACTGCTTGCAGTCTCATTGTCTAGGCAGGGTTTTCCAACCTTGGCAACTTTAAGACATGTGGACTTCAATTCCCAGAATTCCCCAGACAGCCATGTAGTGTGCTTGTAAAACGTAATAAAATTAAAGTAATGGTGCAAAGATTTAACTGGTTGCCCAGAAAGCGATGTAAAATAGTATTATTAAGTGAACAAGGCTACAGTTATAAAGAAATTAGAAGAAAATTTGGTGGAAACTTAACCAAAAGTGGCATTTCTACTGTACACTTTTCCCAAAAGCTTTCCACAATTTTGGCCACTACTGTAACTTAGACTGGTGACATGAGCAATCAGTCCCTGGTGGGAATTTGGGGATGAGGGGGAAGAATCCTGATTATATCCCCATTCACAAGACTCACATGTATGTCTCCCTGGTCACTTGCCAAACGGTGCAAATCCAGAAGGGCCTGGTTAACACTCTTTTCCAGTTGGAGTGCTGCTTCCATGGCATTCAGGGTGCTCCCCCAGGAATCTTTCTCAGGTTTCTGTGGAGGGAAAGCAGCTTGTTTAGAACTTGTGGCTGCTCTTTTTAAGACTGGATACATTTTATCCCAAAATCAAAACTTTGGCAAGGCTGTTATGTGCTCCTGGCTACTTTCCTTCATGCCCAGAGGCAAGCTCGCCTGACCAATAACCAGCCAAGACACAGTGAAGGCCTTTTGTTTTGTTTATTGCAATAAGCGGGGAGAGAAGCTATCAAAGCTTGGTTCTCTCCAAAGTTTTAACCCAAAATATCTCCATCTTTTATTCATCCCTATCACCGGCCGCTACAGCCCTCCTCTTTCCCCATTGGCTGAGGTAGTATGAGGTTACACTCTTTCTGTCCGCCTATACACATTTCCTGATAACATACTAAATCATATTCACATATACAATAAGAATAAGAAAAATTAGACATGTAAATGGTTATTTTAAACTCAGTAGATATTTATGTCTCCATTTTAAACAATAAGTTCTTTTCCTGCTTTTCAATTCAGTGTGCCTCTCTTCTTATCTTATTTGGCTTGGTTTCCTACTTTCTCATTCAACCTATCCTTCCTGGCTAGCCATTTCCTTTAAAAAAACTATTTATCTATTTTATGACTTCCCTCTTCCTTTCTCAGACCCAACTATTTTTGCCTATATGGTTTATCTTACTTCCTTAATCTCTTCCTGACTCTCACCATCTGTATTTTTCTTATTCAATTAGTTTCCATTGTATTGTAGGTTTAACTGACTCTGAAGATTTATCATATTGATGTATATTTATCAAGGCTAATGGGGGGGGGGCGGGGCTGGCAAAGGGCTGCTATTTATCTATCACGCTAGGCCAGAGTTAACATGCTAAAGTTGCATAGTTCATAAACAACAATGCCTGGTTTAGTCTAGTGGCTAAGGCACCAGGCTAGAAACGGGGAGACTGTGAGTTCAAATCCTGCCTTAGCCATGAAAGCCAGCTGGGTGACTTTGGCCAGTCACTCTCTCTCAGCTCTACACACAAGGTTCTTATTACGGGGAAAATAGGAGGAAGGTGTGCTGGCTATGTTCATCACCTTGAGTTATTTGTAAAAATAATAAAGGCAGGATACAAATAAATAATACTAAGCCAACCCCTGCAGTGGCTGAGTCTGCACAACTAGCTAAATGCACATTAATGCAGGACCTGGTCAAGCCCAAACAGCACAGTCAGGTTATGGTCAAATGTGTTTATTAAATTTAGAAGTCTGTGAGACTGCCTAATGACTCTGGGAAGATTACATAAATAAAAGAAAGCAATTTTTTTTAAAAAGGGACATGTCCAAACAGGCTTATCACACATTCCCTTAACAAAACAAAACAAAAAAAATCACCAGGGCCTAAACAAAAATAAAGTCCAGGTCTTGGAGCAAAACCATGTTTTTAAAGATTTGCAGAATCCTTGTAGGTCCCTTACATTGGGGATATTAGTAGTAGTTAACTGAATCACCACAGTTAAGTGATTCATGGATGATTACATTATGAAAACAGCCATTATGGCTCGGTGTGATGTGTAAATGCAGACTCAGGGAGGCCCGCCAATCTTGTTATAGGCATTCTATAACACCCCCTTCCCCAAATTGGTGCCTTCCAAATTTGCTGGGACTAGAACTTCTATCAAACTCTGCAGAGCCACACTCAATAGGGCCTATAGGCTTAAATTAGCTGGCAAGACCAAGCAATTCAATAATGACACTAAATTCAGAAAGGGATATTTAATGTTAAGCTAGGGTAAATACAGGCAGTCCTCAACTTACAACAGTTCATTTAGTGACCATTTGAAGTTCTACCAGCATTGGAAAAAGGGACTTTTGACTATTTTTCACATTTATGACCATTTCAGCATCCCCATGGTTGCATGAACAAAATTCAGATGCTCGGCAACTGACTCATGATGGTTGCAGTGTCCCAGGGCCATGTGATCACTTTTGCAACCTTCTGACAAGCAAAGTCAATTGGAAAGCCAGATTCACCTAATAACCATGTTACTAAATTAACAACTGCAGTGATTGTCTATGGAGATTCTCAGTCATCCAGGTCATGGTTGTCCCAAAGGTGCTTTTTCAAGAGGCCATTATGTTGTGGAAAAACCACAATACTTACATCAGAAGACAAGACCACGAAGGGTTGGAGAAAACAGGCTTTATTTGTGCACAATGGTTCAGAGCATTCGCATGACAGATTCTGAACCCTGAGTTACTCCCAGGGTGTCATTTTTATACAGCTTGCCGCCCACGCTTAACCTAATGGATGACTTCTTATCTACCTTTAACACACTAAAAGAGAGAAGTTCATATCTTGAGGCTACACAAGGAAAAAGGAGAAGTTCACACAAACGGTTGTCTTACCACACCTCTCTACACGGGTAATATCTTACACCATCTGTGACTTTCAGTTGACACTTCTTGTAAAAATGTTTCTTCATAGAATTGCACACAGGTCATCACACTCAGCCAGTTTATAGTATTAGTTAATGCTTTCAAAACATCACCTCTGTTAATTAAAATATAATTCAAAAGTACTTTATCATTTCTCTTAATGGCAATTTTCCATCTACCTCATTTCCCCCCTTTGAAACTTCACTTAAATCTTGAGATTATTGAGGAGTTTCATATATTGGGGGGTCTCCATCTGGAGCACTCAGTTTTACATACTCCCCCCTCATCCCACAAGGCCATAACCTGGGCTATGGCTAACAAGGAATTAATGACAATACTAATCAGCAACACTACAACCACCCAAATAGTTGGCATGAGCCCCTTTCTAATACAAGCAGTTTCCCTCATCCTTTGGCTGGGTTCCATGCTTAGAGAAGCCTAATACTAGTGACGCGATTGCAGCTTCCAGGGCAGGGGATTTTTGTTGCCCGTGCGATGGGTGTTAGCTTCCGGAGTAACACCTGCAGGGGTTTTCTTCACCTCTCCCGTTCGCAGGGAGACAGCTTCCGGAGTGTCACCAGAAGAGGAGAGGCTCCTTCTTCTACGATGCAGGGTAAGCTTAAGAGGTTGAGTTGGGTCACTAATCACTTTCCACTGGGTGGGGGCGGCCAATTTAACTCGGGACCAATGGATCCACAATTTGATTTCAGCCACCTTAATAGCAAGGGGAGAACACATAACAACAGTATATGGCCCTTTCCATTTTGGGCTTAAAACTTCCCTCTTCCAGTCCTTTACCCAAACCTCCTGTCCCGGTTGTATATTATGTGTTGGCGTAACCAAGACATGGGGTCTTTGGGTTAGGATGTATTGTTGTAGCCGCTGGACTATAGTGTTAAGGGCCTGCAGCTGTTTTAGCTTGACAGTGTCTGCCACCTGCCCAGTGTTCTGGACATCTGGTCTGAGCAGGTTGGGGACTCTGCCATACAACAATTCAAAGGGAGATACAAGCAGCCCCCTTTGTGGAGCACACCTTACTGCCATCAGAGCCATATTCAAAGCATCTGGCCATTTAAGCTGAGTTTCCTGACATATTTTTGCCAATTTATCCTTAATGGTCCTATTCATCCTTTCCACCCTTCCTCCCAATTGAGCATGGAAACTACAGTCAAGCTTCCATGTTATTCCTAGCATAGCTGCTATCTTTTGGGTGGCTCTATGGATAAATTCAGGACCATTATCTGAAGAGATTCTAGATGGCAACCCATACCTGGGAATAATAATATGAAGCAAGGCTTTTGCGACCTCAGTTGCTTTTTTTTCTTCTTCCTTGTAGGGATGCAATCCGGCCATCCAGTGTATGTACACACTATTACTAGCATTGCTTTATAGGGACCTGAGCATGGCATGTCAGTGAAATCAATCATCAAGGAATCGAAGGGATAATTTCCTCTGGGCTGATGTCCTTGAGGCATTTGGGTCTTTGTTTTGGGTTGTTGGCTGTACAGATCTCACATCTAGCACAAACATTTGCTGCAATACTGTGTATTTTGTCAATACAGACTTCTCTCTTGAGGGCATTTGCCAGCTCTGTCTTTCCCAGGTGCAGTTGCTTATGAACCTGTTGCACTGCATCCCATGCCATATATCCTGGGATAAAGACTCGCTGGTCTGGCAAAATCCACCAACCATCTTCCTGCCTTGCTTCCAGCACCTCAATTTGTTTCAAGTCTTCCTGAGAGTAGTTGGGTTTCACCTGCTCTTGTTCTTTAGGGGTCCATAAAGCTAGACAATTTGTATGTTCAGCAGGTGCCTTTTGTGCAGCAATGCGAGCTTCCCAGTCTGCCTTATTATTTCCTAATTGAATATCTGATGCTCCCTTTTGATGCCCTTTGCAATGCATTACAGCTACTTCTTTAGGCTCCCACACACTATTCAGCAGATGCAATATCTGTGGTCCATACTTAACATCCTTTCCCCCTGAAGTTATAAGTCCCCTTTCTTTGTATAAGGCTCCATGGATTTGCACTGTTAGGAATGCATACTTAGAGTCTGTGTAAATATTAATGCACTTTCCTTTTGCCAACTCCAAAGCTCTAGTTAATGCATGCAGTTCAGCTAGCTCTTGTACCGGGAGGAAGTGGCTCGGCTTCCCAGACTTCCTCCAAAGTCACCACAGCACATCCTGCCTTTTGAATGTCTTCTTGCATAAAACTAGTTCCACCCGTGTATATTGTAAAGTCTGGATCAAGCAGGGGGACATCTCTCATGTCTGGGCGGCTAGCGTAAGTTTCTTCGATGGCTTGTATGCAACTATGTGTAGTTTCCAAGTCTGGTTCAGGCAGCAGCGTGGCTGGATTCAGTGAGTTTGATTGAATTAATGTAACCATTGGATTATGTATTATTAGGGCTTGATACTTTAGCATGCGTGGGTTGGTCAGCCACAAATGTCCTTTTGCTTCCAAAACAGCTTTAAGGGCATGCGGTGTGTGGATATCTAATTTCTGCCCAAAAGTCAATTTATTAGCTTCCTGTGTTAACAACGCTGTTCCAGCAATTGCTTTAAGGCAAGCCGGCCAACCCCTTGCTACATTATCAAGCTGTCTTGATAGATAAGCGACCGGGCGATGCCAGGTTCCTATTTTCTGGGTGAGAACTCCTACTGCCACATTTTGTTTTGTGTCTACAAACAACTGAAAGGGTTTTTCCAAGTTCGGTAGCCCTAAACTCGGAGCACACATTAAAGCCTCTTTGAGAGCTGTAAAACTCTTATCTTCCTGCTTCTCCCATTGCAGAGGTTCTTTATCACCCCCCTTGGTTGCTTCATACAGGGGTTTTGCTATCAGGCTAAAATTGGGAATCCATATTCTGCAAAAGCCAGCAGCCCCTAAAAAACCTCTTAACTCTTTTCTGTTTTTCGGGATAGGCAGCTGACAGATGGCTCCTTTTCTTTCATGTCCAAGTGTTCTCTTTCCCTCCTCTATGTCATATCCCAGATATCTAACTCTTGTTGCTACCAATTGGGCTTTCTTTCGGGATGCCTTGTAGCCTCAGTCTTGCAGGAGCTGAAGCAATTCATAAGTATTCTGCCAGCAGTCCTCTTCTGTCTGACCAGTGACTAATAGGTCATCAACATATTGCAACACCACGTCTGGGTGGGGGATGTCTAAGTCCTCTAAGTCCTTTCCTAATGCAGCTCCAAAGAGACTTGGGGAGTTTTTAAAACCTTGGGGTAGCCTTGTCCAAGCATATTGGTGTTTTCTTCCAGATACGGGGTTCTCCCACTCAAAGGCAAACAAGTGCTGGCTCTTCTTATGTATAGTTATTGTGAAAAAGGCATGCTTTAAGTCAATTACAGAGAACCACTTGGCTGTGGGGGGGATTAACCCCAAAATGACATAAGGATTTGGGACCACTGGGTGGATAGTGACTGTAGCCTGGTTCACAACACGCAAATCCTGGGCTGGACGAAACTTCCCTTCCCCCTTAGGTATTGGCAGAATTGGGGTGTTACATTTTGATTCTATAGGGACTAGAATGTGATGAGCTAGATAGAGGTTTATTACCTCCTGGATAGCTTGTGCTAAAACCCTGGGATATGAGTGTTGCCTAATTCTGACGGGTACTTTGGTTGGTATTTCTTCCACTATAATTGGAGGATGATGTTTTGCAAAACCAGGGGGGGGTTGTCTTCTGCCCACAGGTGTGGCACATTGAACGCTTTCCACTTTGTATTTGCTTCTACTGCTTGTGCCAACATCACCATTCTCCATTCCTCTTCACGGGGTACTTCCATGGTTATTTTTCCATATTTTATGGCCATTGTGCCATCCTCTTCAAAGGAGATCTGCGCCCTTAGTTTACAAAGCAGATCCCTTCCCAATAGAGGAATTGGCATATATACAAACTGATGCGTTATAGTTTTTCCTCCCATAGTGCAACTTAAGGGCTCCAAAAAGGGTTGCTGCAATATTTTTCCTGTTGCTCCTTGTATGTTGATAGAGTGAGGGGAGGCTTGGCTTAGGGGTTGGGTTAGGACTGATCGGGTGGCTCCAGTATCCACAAGGAAGGGAATAGGTTTGCCTCCTACTGTTAAACTGACCACAGGTTCCGGAAGGCGGGCTGAACCCAGTCGGTCTCAGTCCCACTCCTCTGCTTCTGCCAGGCCTATGAGGGGAGTTCTTGAAAATCCTTCTCTTCTTCCTCTCCCTCCCTGGCCTCTTCTTGGATTACCTCTGAAGCTTCTGGCAAACCTTGCAAATCTTCCTCTTCCCTTTCTCTTTCTGGACATTCAGCCCTCCAGTGTCCTTTCTTCTTACATATGGCACACTGGTTTCGTCCTAACACCATTCCCCGTCGTCTACCTCTGCCACCTCCCCTTGACACCCCCATCATAGCAACTGCCAGCAATTCAGCTTTCCTTTGCATTTTCTGATCCTTTTTCTTTTCCTCCTCCTTCTCTCTATTCACAAAAGTCTTTCGGGCCACTTTGCGAGATAAAGGCCATGGCAAGCATCCGAGCATTATCAGGCTCTGTTGGATCAATAGGTCTACACATTTGGTAGGCTTCAAACAACCGAGAGTAAAATGCTTCCAGACTCTCTGTGGCTTCCTGTACTACCAGGGATGGTTTAGACATATTAACAGATGATTTTCCTGCTGCACGAACTGCCTGCACCGCTAACTGTTGATAAGCCTGCAAATCCCCGAGGTCATGATATGGATTCCATGAAGGATCTTTGGAAGGGAAGTTTCTCTCAATGTGTTCCTCAAGAGAATGAAGCAGTGGGAGAGAGGGCTTTACTATTTTTATCACTGCCATCCTAATCTTTTCCCTTTCTTCTGGATTGAACAAAGTCCCCATAAACTGTTGCATATCCATCCAGTTAGGGTTGTGGATGTCCACAATGGTCTTTATCAAGTCTGCAACTTCGTTTGGCTTTTCACTGAACGGGCCGTAATGAAACTTCCAGTTGAGAAGATCTGAAGTGGTGAAAAGCACATGTTGGAATAGAGGAGCAGTTGCTGTGTCTGTGGGATCGTCTTTACTAACAACCAGTTGATCCACTTGCCTGAGGGGGGCGTTCAGAGAGACTAACTCCATCCTGGCCCTGGTCCTTTCAGCTATTGGCTCCTCTTCCTCCCTTCCCTCCATTTGCTCTTCCTTCTCCTCAGTCCCAGAGCTCCCTTCTGCTGCTTGGGACGATGGTCCTGCTTGGGCTCCTTGATCCTGGACTTCTACTTGGGCTGTTGTTCGTCTCTGACCTTTCCGTTCCTCAAGATGGGGGCTTTTTAGCATTGGGGACAGCATGTCCAAACGCCACATAGATCCTGATGCTGACGATGACCCTGGGGTTCCCCTCAATGCATGCGGAGGGATGTACGGTGGTGGATGTGGCAATTCTTCTGGGCTGCTTGGTAGAACTGGGATGGACTTTTTAGCCTTTGGGAATGGCAAGGTGCATGATACTAGGAGTCTACACTGCTCTTTGTTACACTTTTGGATCCATGGTGGAGGTCTTTCCAACAAGCCAAGCCACACATCAATATAGGGTGCCTGGTCTGGGTGCCCTAACATGGGGTGGAACACTAGCTGATGTACTTTTAGAGCAATGAATGGATCTAGTGTCCCTGTGCTTGGCCAGCCGATGTTAAAGCTGGGCCAATCTACCTCACAAAAGTTCCTCAACTTCTGCCTGCTCCACTTAATACCATAATCCTGAGCCCCATAGGCAGACTTAAAATGTTTTAACATACACCCCAACGGAGTAAGGGGTACACTTTCACCACCCCCCATGAGCCTCCCAGGGCACCAGACAAGACAAATGAGGAAAGGGAATGAGAGGAAGGTAAGGGGTCCTTCCACTCGGGATAACACTGAGGGTTTCACTTATACGCGCTAGACCCAGGGAGCCGGAAACTCAACGGTCACCAATGGGAAGTTCGAGCGCCACTCACTCACTGCAAACACACACAACAATCCTTCCACCTTATCCTAAAGAGAGGGTGATCAGTCCTCTCCTCCGTCCCTGTTTACAGGGAGGGATTCCCTATTTCCCTCAATACTTGCCTGCAGGCGAATCCTTTGTCCTCTAGCCAGCTGGAAAGTTGCCTGGTCTCCTTACCCTTCACCTGTGGTTCTTGGAGTGGCCGACCGCCGATGTCAGAGCCCTGTGACACAGGGAAGTCCCTCGGAAGAAAAGGTCCGATGGCGCCTGGGATGTTCCCCCCTCACTGCAGGCCCCTGGCACCGGGGTGGGTCCTCCAGAGAGCCCCAAGACTCCTTGTCATCCTGCCGCGGTCGCCAGATAATTGTTGTGGAAAAACCACAATACTTACATCAGAAGACAAGACCACGAAGGGTTGGAGAAAACAGGCTTTATTTGTGCACAATGGTTCAGAGCATTCGCATGACAGATTCTGAACCCTGAGTTACTCCCAGGGTGTCATTTTTATACAGCTTGCCGCCCACGCTTAACCTAATGGATGACTTCTTATCTACCTTTAACACACTAAAACAGAGAAGTTTATATCTTGAGGCTACACAAGGAAAAAGGAGAAGTTCACACAAACGGTTGTCTTACCTCACCTCTCTACATGGGTAATATCTTACACCATCTATGACTTTCAGTTGACACTTCTTGTAAAAATGTTTCTTCATAGAATTGCACACAGGTCATCACACTCAGCCAGTTTATAGTATTAGTTAATGCTTTCAAAATATCACCTCTGTTAATTAAAATATAATTCAAAAGTACTTTATCATTTCTCTTAATGGCAATTTTCCATCTACCTCAATTGGCCTTTTTTTTTTTTTGAAGATGTTTCGCTTCTCACCCTAGAAGCTTCTTCAGCTATGACTGGATGGTGATGATCCTTCTATTCCCACCATCCAGTCAGAGCTGAAGAAGCATCTTGGATGAGGAAAAAAACCTCAAGAAAGTCCATTTGCCTCTTGCAAAAACACTTTTGGGACAACTGCAGTGATTCACTTAACAACTGTGGCAAGAAAAGTTGTGAAATGGGCCAAAACTCATTTTAAACTGTCTCACTTAGCAACAGAAATTTTGCACTCAATTGTGATAGTAAGTCAAGAACTAATTGTACCAGGTGTTTGAAAAATATGAGGAATTTCTCAGCCATACTTCTCATGAGTTAATTAAGGTGGAGTCTCTTTGAAGCACTTTTTCCTAATCTCTCAGCACCTGGACAGTGTTGCCATTTCTGGGATATTCTTCCAAGCCTAAACTTGTCCTAATATTTTTCTTGCTGTATTTCATTGAGTGATAGGATTTTTAGGCTTAAAACATCTGGAGGACACCCAGATTGAAGAAAACAGTTTTCTCAATATCTCTTATTAGAGAAGCAGAAATTTGAGCCACACTTATTATACCTTAATATCTTGTAGGAGGACCCGGCCACCACGCTGGCTCTGAAACTTCAGCAACTTGTCAGCATGCTCCCTTTCCTCATGTGACTGAGACCAAAAGAAGCTGGAGACATTCGCAAAAGCAACATCGTCCCGGTCAAAATACGAAGCCTGCAGAAAGAAACAGAAATTTATATTTGTGTTCCAGTAGGCTTATCTCTATTTCTGGTGCAGATCCACCCAAGAGAGTACATAAGGTTCCTTGGATAAAATGAAAAAAGCAGCAGGACAGCAACAAGAGTAGCAGCAGCGTGGTAAATTTATAGTCTACACCAGTGTTCTTCAAATTTGACATACCTAAAGAACATTTCTCAAAGTTAAATGAAGGAATGGAGATGTTACCATTTTATGAGGACAATAAACTGTCATGTTGAATCATTGGATTCTCACAGAACTCTGGGGTTCCAGGTAGCATAGTTTGAGTGCTGTGGGTCTAGATCAGCGTTTCTCAACCTTGGCAACTTTTAGAGAAGTTGGGCTTCAACTCCCAGAATTCCTCAGCCCACAGATCTTAAAAGTTGTTAAAAGATTGGGAAAGACTGGTCTACAACCATGGCAATTTTAAGATGTGTGGACTTCACTGCTGGCTGGAGAATTCTGGGAGTTGAAGCCCACAAGTCCACACATCTTAAAATTGGCAAGGTTGACAGATACCGCCTGGATTGAAATTCTTACCCTTTTGTAGTAATCAGTCCTTAGTCATTGAAGGGTGCAAAGAAATGGCCGCTCGCACGGAGCATTTATTTGTTTTTATAGAGTTTTACAAATAGCAAAAGTTACTGCATGACAATAGCATTTCATTGGCTAAAATCCTTTACCAATCCTCAAGAGTAAAAAGCTAGAGGCCATAAACAGGGAAACTTGTTGTTCACGAGCCAGCCTTATCAAACTGGCCAAGGTCACACAGACCTACATGCTTCCACATCACTATGGTGATGTGAGCGGGGTGGGGTGGGGAGATAAATGCAGAGAAGACACACAAGTGTTGGGGGGCAGTGTTCTGCACACGACCTTTGCCTGTCTCTCACCTCTACATTTCACTCTTTTTTGTTTTGTTAGACGAAATATCGCCGTAAGCGGGGTTAATAAAAGGATTATAATCAGGAGAGGAGCATTTTTGCAGTTGTTTATATAGGGCCAAACTTGACCCTGAGGCAATGTGAGAGAGGATCTACTGGGATTTAAAGCTCTAATACATATATTGCAAAATGAAAGAAATACATTACATAAACAGCACCCATAAAGATCCTAAGGAACCACTTTTCAAATCAGAGGCCAAATTGGTGCTGGATGGTTCGTGAATTATCAGAAATATTGAAACAATACATTTCCTCAAAACTTTCACAACCCAAATGCTGGTGCAGAAGCAAATAATCAATTGCAGCGTGATTTTGCAAAATAGCTTTTCTCAAATTTTGCAGTTCATGGTTGATTGCTGAAATAGTTGAAGAAGTAGTATTAATTGTTTTTGCCAAATTTCATGTAATAGCATTAATGTTGAGGTGGGCATGAACAGCAAGTCCTGGCACGCCCACTAGAGATATAGCCAATGCTACAAAGTAAGGTTGTCTCAGAGTCACAAGTGTTGTCTAGCACGACACCATGTGGAGAATGGTTCATGTGAACTTGTTGTTTGGAAAGCAAAACAGGAATCAGCCAGCTGAGGCTACATTGCGCTTCACTAATATTAGCAGGAATATAATTTAAAGTTTCTTGACCACACGTAAAAAACCCTCCTTGCAGTAGCCAAGCATGTCCAAAATGAAAGGAAGTCTCTATTGAAGCTGTGCAATTTAAAGCAGGTGAGCCAATGCGATGACAGTGAGGTTTTTTAAGCAATAACCTCTCAGAGTCAGTGAAGTTTTGAATTACTGCAAAAGGGGTGCAAACAAAGACTAAACATGTAGAAAGCAAATTTTCCATGTCATACATTTCAGATAAACAAAAGAAGTCATTTTGTGTGATGTTAGATTTTGCTTCATTCGTTGCTCGAATGATTGTTTGAGTGGGATGACAGTTGCAGTTGTCAAAGGGCAGATGTTAATGATCAGACATAAACAAATGATGGATAAGAAATTTGCAGTTAAAACCGCAAAAATGGCAGCACACAGGTTCTTGGGGATCAAGTTCTTTACATCTCCCCACGTCACCGGCTGCCTGGCATGTCAGGATTGGATTACTTGCTGTGCCATCTGTAGAGTCACCCTTGCCATTTCTGGGACTGGGTCCAGGGACTGGTGCCATGACATCCCTGGCTGGGTGATCACAACGCGCTGGAATCCACACCAGTCCTGTTGGAGCAAGCACAGCAGCGTAGCCCCGCCCCCAAGTGATCAGAGGGACTGGTTCCAACCATGCTTTGTCTGGTAATGCCCGATAATATACCAGAGGTGGAGGCAAGCTTGTTTTCTGTTGAAAGTGTATCTGATAAGCGGTCAAATTTTGAATGGAAATATTCAATTGGTGTAATGTAAATAACACTTTTTGGACCTGCTGTATTACCTACGACAAATTGGGTACCCTAGATAATCTGTCCTTTTTAATTTGTTTGTGAAGGCAGTCCTTGAAAGACCAATCAGCACGTTCCACGATAGCTTGACCCGTGGAATTATAGAGAAGACCATGAGTAAAAACAATATTTTAGGTTGTACAAAATTGTAAAAAGGCCACTGAAAAATAGGCTGGCCCATTGTCAGTTTTTAGGGAAGAGGGTTAACCCAGGGCTGTAACGGCCCAAAAAAAGATGAAAAATAACATGTGAAGCTGTTTCCCCTCGTAGAGGTGGGGGAAATTGTTCCTAAATACCTATTTATGAATATATTTCTAGGAAGCCAAAAAGAGAGAACATGGATAACATCCATTTGTCATAGTTGATTAGAGGCAAAACCACATAAAAGACATAAAAGACATAAAAAAGACATACAAAAAAATTAGGCCCAGGAAGGGAGGAGTGATTGTGTATATGAGAAACAAAATTATAAATGCTTTCAGTTCTGGAGCAGCTGCTGCAAAGTTAAAAACAAAGTCATAAGATTGGGGTCAATCTTGGGCGTGATGTAAGCACCTGAAGAAGTAAAAGTAAGTTGGCACACATAATGAGAGTCAGAGATTAAGTTAAAAGACTGTTGAGAAAAGGTTTGAAAAGCTAAAATAACAGTAGATCAGAAAAAACAAACAAGCAAGTCAAAGATCATTAGGCAAATGATATGAAATACAGCCTATATAGTCAGTTAAAGCACATTAAAGAGATAAGTTATTTTTGAAAACAATATTAATTAAATCAGTTCCTTTTCGAGGGCAAGCTCTTGTGCGTCCTAAGGTTATCATTTTAGCAACCACCTGGATAAAAAATAAACATTTTGGGAAGGGATGTGGGGTAAGTACTTATTATTCAATCCAATATACTTTCTGCACTTCTATTACAGTTAATACTCCGTTAAGTAATTTACTAGTAGGAAAAAATCAAAAGTGTGGAATTCTGTCCACAAATTGAGTACTCATGATGTCATCAATTTGTGCAACTATATTTTTTCTGCGACTTATTGAAATCCTAAATCATTTTATATTTTCTGAAAGCCAATTAAATTGTATCTTTGGTGCTTCAATTTAAGCAAAGTCCATTCAGATGGAAACAATTTTTATATAAATAGGTTAAATATGTATAAATCTATAACAATGTAATTCAGTTAGTTCTTTTGGTTGTTGGATATAAAAAAAATTGTCCAACGATTACTGTTTCTCTTTTGAGTAAAAATTTATTTGCTGAAACTGCATAGGTGAATGTCAAGTTTCAGATTCACTCCACTCTTCTCAGATTACAATTCCAAGCAGAGGAAAAAAAAATTTTAAACGAACAGTTTCCCCCCCCCCCCTCCTTCCTGTCTCTTGCTCTTTAAGCAACGCAGCCAGCCGAAAGAGACGGGGGGGGGGGGGAATCTCACCACCAAAAAATAGTTTCATCTCCTTCATATGCATTTTTCAATAAATCTTCTCATACATTCTCCATGAAATTCTTCTCATACAAATATTTACTATTATTTTCACAGTTTGGGAGAAAATGGGTGGGTTTTGAAGGCTAACACACACTTCAACAAATTAACTCATTCAGTTCCATACTGACTGTTTGCATAAAACCATTCCACATACAATTATTAATTTTCATACTTTCTCCAGGCAAACCATATATTCTTAGCAAGGCCTTTTTGTATTGTTGTTATCAGAGAGGGCTTTGAGCCTCTTCCAAGTCTTGGAAATAACACAGAACAACACAGACAAACATATATACACAAATACTGTTACAACAACATTTATTTAGACATATGACTTGTCTTGCAAGAAGCGAGAAAAATGGCAAGGTGATTTCAACCAAAAAGTGGTTTTGAGGGCCCTAATCATTTCCCATTTTTCTCACCATTCCAAGCCCAAGCACAATGTTCTGAGTGGCCACACACACACACATAACACAAAACACAACCAGACATTTGTTTGACAGGGTTAACTTAACAAATTATAGAGTTTCAAAGCATTCCGATTGCTCAAAACACTTTGTTGAGGGGGTACATTTTGATTTATGTCTCTAACTAATCAGCAAACGAATTAGCCTCTTCAGAAGAAGCTGAAAATCCAATTAAAGATGTTTTTAGGAGGAATAAATTTTATTTAGTTGCAAGCAGAAGGGGGCTGATAGTTAATTGCTGCCCTTCTGAAGTATTTGGGGCCATTTTTTCCCCTTGCCCAATGGGACTGAATACCATAGATGTTTATACTGGAGCCCAAGGTTCAAGATGTAATTTATGCTCTATCTTTTAGCCTAAGTGTCCAATGCTCAGGATTCAAAGAACACTGTTTTCCTATCTCCCCAATCAGCTTCCTTATGTCCGTTTCAAGTGTTGCCATGCCTGACTTCTGTAGCAGGAGTCTGAGCTCCTGTACATGCTTTTGCTGAGGGTGAGATAATTTATAGCCCATACTCACACTGAGAGGTCTCGTAAGACAAAAGTGCACCTAGGGGTCTGTTCCAGATGATGATAAGTATGTTGGTGGCTGCTTCTTCGCAGAGGGATCCCAAAAGTCCCTGTTAACGGGCGCCAGCTGTAGTAATCAGTCCTTAGTCATTGAAGGGTGCAAAGAAATGGCCGCTCGCACGGAGCATTTATTTGTTTTTATAGAGTTTTACAAATAGCAAAAGTTACTGCATGACAATAGCATTTCATTGGCTAAAATCCTTTACCAATCCTCAAGAGTAAAAAGCTAGAGGCCATAAACAGGGAAACTTGTTGTTCACGAGCCAGCCTTATCAAACTGGCCAAGGTCACACAGACCTACATGCTTCCACATCACTATGGTGATGTGAGCGGGGTGGGGTGGGGAGATAAATGCAGAGAAGACACACAAGTGTTGGGGGGCAGTGTTCTGCACACGACCTTTGCCTGTCTCTCACCTCTACATTTCACTCTTTTTTGTTTTGTTAGACGAAATATCGCCGTAAGCGGGGTTAATAAAAGGATTATAATCAGGAGAGGAGCATTTTTGCAGTTGTTTATATAGGGCCAAACTTGACCCTGAGGCAATGTGAGAGAGGATCTACTGGGATTTAAAGCTCTAATACATATATTGCAAAATGAAAGAAATACATTACATAAACAGCACCCATAAAGATCCTAAGGAACCACTTTTCAAATCAGAGGCCAAATTGGTGCTGGATGGTTCGTGAATTATCAGAAATATTGAAACAATACATTTCCTCAAAACTTTCACAACCCAAATGCTGGTGCAGAAGCAAATAATCAATTGCAGCGTGATTTTGCAAAATAGCTTTTCTCAAATTTTGCAGTTCATGGTTGATTGCTGAAATAGTTGAAGAAGTAGTATTAATTGTTTTTGCCAAATTTCATGTAATAGCATTAATGTTGAGGTGGGCATGAACAGCAAGTCCTGGCACGCCCACTAGAGATATAGCCAATGCTACAAAGTAAGGTTGTCTCAGAGTCACAAGTGTTGTCTAGCACGACACCATGTGGAGAATGGTTCATGTGAACTTGTTGTTTGGAAAGCAAAACAGGAATCAGCCAGCTGAGGCTACATTGCGCTTCACTAATATTAGCAGGAATATAATTTAAAGTTTCTTGACCACACGTAAAAAACCCTCCTTGCAGTAGCCAAGCATGTCCAAAATGAAAGGAAGTCTCTATTGAAGCTGTGCAATTTAAAGCAGGTGAGCCAATGCGATGACAGTGAGGTTTTTTAAGCAATAACCTCTCAGAGTCAGTGAAGTTTTGAATTACTGCAAAAGGGGTGCAAACAAAGACTAAACATGTAGAAAGCAAATTTTCCATGTCATACATTTCAGATAAACAAAAGAAGTCATTTTGTGTGATGTTAGATTTTGCTTCATTCGTTGCTCGAATGATTGTTTGAGTGGGATGACAGTTGCAGTTGTCAAAGGGCAGATGTTAATGATCAGACATAAACAAATGATGGATAAGAAATTTGCAGTTAAAACCGCAAAAATGGCAGCACACAGGTTCTTGGGGATCAAGTTCTTTACATCTCCCCACGTCACCGGCTGCCTGGCATGTCAGGATTGGATTACTTGCTGTGCCATCTGTAGAGTCACCCTTGCCATTTCTGGGACTGGGTCCAGGGACTGGTGCCATGACATCCCTGGCTGGGTGATCACAACGCGCTGGAATCCACACCAGTCCTGTTGGAGCAAGCACAGCAGCGTAGCCCCGCCCCCAAGTGATCAGAGGGACTGGTTCCAACCATGCTTTGTCTGGTAATGCCCGATAATATACCAGAGGTGGAGGCAAGCTTGTTTTCTGTTGAAAGTGTATCTGATAAGCGGTCAAATTTTGAATGGAAATATTCAATTGGTGTAATGTAAATAACACTTTTTGGACCTGCTGTATTACCTACGACAAATTGGGTACCCTAGATAATCTGTCCTTTTTAATTTGTTTGTGAAGGCAGTCCTTGAAAGACCAATCAGCACGTTCCACGATAGCTTGACCCGTGGAATTATAGAGAAGACCATGAGTAAAAACAATATTTTAGGTTGTACAAAATTGTAAAAAGGCCACTGAAAAATAGGCTGGCCCATTGTCAGTTTTTAGGGAAGAGGGTTAACCCAGGGCTGTAACGGCCCAAAAAAAGATGAAAAATAACATGTGAAGCTGTTTCCCCTCGTAGAGGTGGGGGAAATTGTTCCTAAATACCTATTTATGAATATATTTCTAGGAAGCCAAAAAGAGAGAACATGGATAACATCCATTTGTCATAGTTGATTAGAGGCAAAACCACATAAAAGACATAAAAGACATAAAAAAGACATACAAAAAAATTAGGCCCAGGAAGGGAGGAGTGATTGTGTATATGAGAAACAAAATTATAAATGCTTTCAGTTCTGGAGCAGCTGCTGCAAAGTTAAAAACAAAGTCATAAGATTGGGGTCAATCTTGGGCGTGATGTAAGCACCTGAAGAAGTAAAAGTAAGTTGGCACACATAATGAGAGTCAGAGATTAAGTTAAAAGACTGTTGAGAAAAGGTTTGAAAAGCTAAAATAACAGTAGATCAGAAAAAACAAACAAGCAAGTCAAAGATCATTAGGCAAATGATATGAAATACAGCCTATATAGTCAGTTAAAGCACATTAAAGAGATAAGTTATTTTTGAAAACAATATTAATTAAATCAGTTCCTTTTCGAGGGCAAGCTCTTGTGCGTCCTAAGGTTATCATTTTAGCAACCACCTGGATAAAAAATAAACATTTTGGGAAGGGATGTGGGGTAAGTACTTATTATTCAATCCAATATACTTTCTGCACTTCTATTACAGTTAATACTCCGTTAAGTAATTTACTAGTAGGAAAAAATCAAAAGTGTGGAATTCTGTCCACAAATTGAGTACTCATGATGTCATCAATTTGTGCAACTATATTTTTTCTGCGACTTATTGAAATCCTAAATCATTTTATATTTTCTGAAAGCCAATTAAATTGTATCTTTGGTGCTTCAATTTAAGCAAAGTCCATTCAGATGGAAACAATTTTTATATAAATAGGTTAAATATGTATAAATCTATAACAATGTAATTCAGTTAGTTCTTTTGGTTGTTGGATATAAAAAAAATTGTCCAACGATTACTGTTTCTCTTTTGAGTAAAAATTTATTTGCTGAAACTGCATAGGTGAATGTCAAGTTTCAGATTCACTCCACTCTTCTCAGATTACAATTCCAAGCAGAGGAAAAAAAAATTTTAAACGAACAGTTTCCCCCCCCCCCTCCTTCCTGTCTCTTGCTCTTTAAGCAACGCAGCCAGCCGAAAGAGACGGGGGGGGGGGGGAATCTCACCACCAAAAAATAGTTTCATCTCCTTCATATGCATTTTTCAATAAATCTTCTCATACATTCTCCATGAAATTCTTCTCATACAAATATTTACTATTATTTTCACAGTTTGGGAGAAAATGGGTGGGTTTTGAAGGCTAACACACACTTCAACAAATTAACTCATTCAGTTCCATACTGACTGTTTGCATAAAACCATTCCACATACAATTATTAATTTTCATACTTTCTCCAGGCAAACCATATATTCTTAGCAAGGCCTTTTTGTATTGTTGTTATCAGAGAGGGCTTTGAGCCTCTTCCAAGTCTTGGAAATAACACAGAACAACACAGACAAACATATATACACAAATACTGTTACAACAACATTTATTTAGACATATGACTTGTCTTGCAAGAAGCGAGAAAAATGGCAAGGTGATTTCAACCAAAAAGTGGTTTTGAGGGCCCTAATCATTTCCCATTTTTCTCACCATTCCAAGCCCAAGCACAATGTTCTGAGTGGCCACACACACACACATAACACAAAACACAACCAGACATTTGTTTGACAGGGTTAACTTAACAAATTATAGAGTTTCAAAGCATTCCGATTGCTCAAAACACTTTGTTGAGGGGGTACATTTTGATTTATGTCTCTAACTAATCAGCAAACGAATTAGCCTCTTCAGAAGAAGCTGAAAATCCAATTAAAGATGTTTTTAGGAGGAATAAATTTTATTTAGTTGCAAGCAGAAGGGGGCTGATAGTTAATTGCTGCCCTTCTGAAGTATTTGGGGCCATTTTTTCCCCTTGCCCAATGGGACTGAATACCATAGATGTTTATACTGGAGCCCAAGGTTCAAGATGTAATTTATGCTCTATCTTTTAGCCTAAGTGTCCAATGCTCAGGATTCAAAGAACACTGTTTTCCTATCTCCCCAATCAGCTTCCTTATGTCCGTTTCAAGTGTTGCCATGCCTGACTTCTGTAGCAGGAGTCTGAGCTCCTGTACATGCTTTTGCTGAGGGTGAGATAATTTATAGCCCATACTCACACTGAGAGGTCTCGTAAGACAAAAGTGCACCTAGGGGTCTGTTCCAGATGATGATAAGTATGTTGGTGGCTGCTTCTTCGCAGAGGGATCCCAAAAGTCCCTGTTAACGGGCGCCAGCTGTAGTAATCAGTCCTTAGTCATTGAAGGGTGCA
Organism: Crotalus adamanteus; assembly: GCA_039797435.1. Taxonomy (NCBI): domain Eukaryota; kingdom Metazoa; phylum Chordata; class Lepidosauria; order Squamata; family Viperidae; genus Crotalus; species Crotalus adamanteus. The sequence continues at coordinate 8,706,637 of CM077935.1, forward strand.
AAGAAATGGCCGCTCGCACGGAGCATTTATTTGTTTTTATAGAGTTTTACAAATAGCAAAAGTTACTGCATGACAATAGCATTTCATTGGCTAAAATCCTTTACCAATCCTCAAGAGTAAAAAGCTAGAGGCCATAAACAGGGAAACTTGTTGTTCACGAGCCAGCCTTATCAAACTGGCCAAGGTCACACAGACCTACATGCTTCCACATCACTATGGTGATGTGAGCGGGGTGGGGTGGGGAGATAAATGCAGAGAAGACACACAAGTGTTGGGGGGCAGCGTTCTGCACACGACCTTTGCCTGTCTCTCACCTCTACACCCTTTAAGCCAGAGGTCTACACATGAGTAAGGAGGCTGGTTGTGCCTTCCCTCCGCTTTCCAGAGTGCCCGGGGTTAGTCTAAAGGGCATGTGCGTGTGCAAAAGTCAGCGGCTGGGCTGCGCCGCCGTGCCATTTACCTCTTCTCACCACTCTTGAGCCTTCCCGGTCGCCACCATTTCTTTTCCTAGAGAACAATTCCTCTTATAGTTTTCCTAGAGAACAAGTTGCTTCGGGAAAGAAAGCCGCCTTAGGTTACTTAGACAGGAAAGCGAATTACTGCACTAGCACTAGCCGCCCGCGGTGGAACCACGACAACGCCTCTCTTTATCAGCCTCCCCACAGACTTCCAGATGGAGAAGGGGATAAACTCCCATCACCCTAAGCTAGTCTGGGGATGCTGGCTGGGGATGGTGGGGTGCCAAGGCAGGCTGCCTCCCTAGATCCCCCTTTATTTTTATAAATAAGCGGCGAACATACCCCATACCTCCTTCCTCCTCCTATTTTCCCCAGAACAACCCTGTGAGGTAGGTCAAAGAGAAAGTGACTGGCCCAAAGTCTCCTAGCTGACTTGCATGCCTAAAGCGGGACTAGAACTCAGGTTCCTGGTTAACCACTAAACCAAAGTGTCTCTACCCAAAGTGCCCGGTGCCTTCGTCTCCCTGGCCCATACCCACCATGGAGAGGTAAACATAGCTGGCGTACAGCTCCATGTTGATCATGTGATTGATGGCAGCTTCGCAATCGCGGTGGTAGTTCTGGCGGATCTGGGAGTCCATTTCTGCGGTGGGCTGGAAGAGACAGCGGCATCTGGCTCAAGGAGATCCTGCTGGAGGTGGAGGATCGGCAAGCAGCGAGTCGCTCCCTCGTCTGTTTTCAACTCGAGGAAGGAGGAAAGAGGCAAGCCAAGGCGGGGAAGAAAAAAAAAAAAGGCGGTGGAACCGGTTCCGTTCAAACACTGTTGAAGCAGGAACCGAGTTCTGCAAGACAAAGGGATTTGCGCCCCTTTTATAAAGCGGCTGAGCGATCCAGAAGGACGTGCACAGCCACCATCGACCACTCGATCTCGCCAACTCAGGCCGGAGGTTTGCTAAAGGCGGAGTCTGGGCAGAGACAGCTCCGGAGTCCTAGCACCCGCTTCTCCTTGATTCACATGACGCAGCGTTCACACGGGCTCCTTCCCACAGGCTGGGGGGGAGACCGGCGGTTAATTTTGTTCCTCGCTTTTGACCTTCTATGAGAGCAGTAGTCCAGTATTTGAGGGGTTGTGCCAAAGAAGGGGGGGGTTCAACTCATTTTCCAAAGCACCAGAGGGCAGGACAAGAAACAATGGATGGAAACTAATCAAGGAGAGAAGCAACCTGGAACTAAGGAGAAACTTCCTAACAGTGAGGACCATTAATCAGTGGAACAGTTTGCTTTCAGTAGTTGTGGGTGCCTCCTTCATCACTGGAGGTTTTTAAGAAAAGACTGTCTGAAATGGTGTAGACTACAGTCTCCTGCTTGAGCAGGGGGTTGGACTAGAAGACCTCCAAAGGTCCCTTCCAGCTCTATTCTGATTGGATTGAACCTGGGAGCTTTGTGATCTGGACAGAGTAGCTGCATGCATGGAGTAAATGAAAACAACTATTAAGGCATCCTGAAGACTAGACACTTTCCTGTAATTAGACGAAGGTCCGCTAGAAGTTGAGAAACAAAATCCTTATTGCTGTGGTGTTATAGTAAGCGAAGAACTTTAACCAGTTGGATTTATTTGCTTGCTTACTAAACTTCTGTGGCTGCATATCTCATAGCATAATTCTAGGCAGCCTGCAGCAATCCATAAAAACGATAAAAAGAGAAGTAATCCAGACACCAGGCCAAAGGCCTCCCAGGTCAAGCCTTGTTCTAGTTCAACGTTTGGGGGGAGAGCCAGGTCTTCACCACCCTCCGGAAGGCAAAAAGAAAAGTGATTCCTTGGATCTTAGGTGGGAGGCTGTTTCAAAAGCCTGGGTTGGCCACCGAGGCCCCATCAGATTACCTATAAGAGGGGATCTTTTTACCCTATGCTCCTTCCACCCTTAGAAATCCCATGAAGACTAACCCATTGCCAAATGGGTTTCTCTCACTGACTTGATAAGTGGTGATCTCTATCCCCTGTGGGATCAGACCACCTTCTTGCCATTAAGGTACCTTGTCTACCTCTAAGGCCATAAAAGAAAGAACAGGGTTTGAATTGTGTGGTGGGATCCACCTCCCTCCCTTGGTGTCTTTCAAAAAGGCTGTGGAAATATATGAAGAACACACATCAGGGCTGGAATTTTGCTTACTGATATGTTCCCAAATAATTTCTCCCTGTTTCTTGTTAGAGGCAGGTAAAGATCCTGTGAATTTTGGTTGGCTGCCTTTAGAGCATAGCTAAGCAGGTCTTTCATATAATGAGAAAGAGATCAGTCAGTAAAAGACCTTTAGCCCAGCACTATTTCTCTTGTGTTAAAAATAAAATATCTACATTTACACATGTGGTACAGTGCTGAAGGGATGTGTTTTGTTTTCATTTTTTATCCAGAAACATTCAAAGTGATGATGATCAATGGGTGATCATTTATTTCCAGGTTTACTGTTTCTAAACTGGGGTCCTCCCGATCAGGGGTCTCCAACCTTGGCAACTTTAAGACTTTGCTGGCTGAGGAATTCTGGGAGTTGAAGTCCACAAGTCTTAAAGTTGCCAAGGTTGAGGACCCCTGCTCCAGATAGCTGGAGGTACAACTTCCATCCTAAGCCAACAAAGAATTTGCAACCCAACTCACTTGTAGGGCACCAACTTAGGAAACACATATTGTTAGGAAACACATATTAACCTAGGAGTTGTGTCCTGAAAAGAAACAAATGCACAAGCTTGATTTTAGCTAACTGCAGTGTGTAAACCAAGCCACAATATCTTTTGCTTGTCTGTTTTGTTAATATAGGTAGTCCTTGAGTTACAACCACAATTTAGCCCAAAACTTTTGTTGCCGAGACATTTGTTAAGTGAGTTTTGTCCCATTTTATGATCTTTCTTGTCACGATTGTTAAGTGAATCACTGCAGTTAAGTTAGTAACACAGTGGTTAAGTGAATTGGCTTCCCTATTGACATTTGCTTGTCAGAAGGTTGCAAAAAGTGATCACATGACCCCAGGACACTGCAACTGTCATAATATGAATCAGTTTCCAAGCATCTGAATTTTGATCACAGGATGCCACAACAGTTGTGTGAAAAATGGTCATAAGTCACTTTTTTCATTGCCATTGTAACTTTGAACAGTCACTAAATGAACTGTTGTAAGTCGAGGACTACCTGTAATCTATTTATTTCCAGCATAATATTGAAAGAATGGTGTTAAGGCAACATTCTTAACAATGTTAAGCCTTTTTTCAGAAAGAAAAAAACCTAACACTCTTGTGAAAGAGTGTAGCCTGGGCCTTGGGAATAAGGAAGGAATAATGGACCATTAAGGAAGGAATTTCAGAAAAGATTGCTCATTCCTGAGAAAGTGGAAAGTATGAGAAGCAAATGCAACAAAACTGTCTTGATTTTGTTTGGTGTAAGAAATGTTCAAGGTTTTGTGACTCTACCTTGCTACAAAAAAGAGTTTTTCTAACATGCCAGTTTCTTAATCTTAAAGAGCCTGGGTCCCTACCCCAAATACAGTGGTGGTTGATTTGCCACATGTTAGCCTATATTAAATAATACTAATTGCCAGTTCAAGAAGGAGGCCCTGAATATTCTCCCCCTTTGCTGTTTCCTTGAGTGCAAAAGGCCTGAGCCGTAATTTTCAAAATGACACGTGTTGTGACATCTTTATGTAAAGGAAACAACTCAGTCTGTGCATTGCAATGTACATTAATGGCATTATTCACATTGTGTTGGCCCCCCACTGCAAATATCCATGACTACTGATCAGGACAAAGAATTCAGTTTGAAAGGACTTTTGAGTGAACATAGAAAGGGGCTGCAATGGTTGTCTGCAGGATGTTTTCAAAAACATCAAACTGTGTTTTTTATGAGTGATGCCACTCACTTCTTGACTAAGTTAACCACATCCTGCAGACATTCCTGGACTGTATTCTCAGAAGGGACTGATGGCTTGAACACAGAAGAAAAGCCCCAGTTTCAGGACTTAGCTACTCAGTAGACAAACTACTTGTAAAGCTGAAGAGTTGCTGCCCTTAGCAAAATACCCAATCCTTGGAGATTAAACCAAAAGGGTGACTTACAACCATTGGTTTAGCAACTGTTCAAAGTTACAACATTGAAAAAAGTGGCTTTTAATAGATACTTACACAACTGTCATAGCACCCTGCCAGTGGTGGGATTCAAATATGTGAACAACCGGTTCTCTGTGTGGATGCTGCTTCCAGAAGTCCATTCTGGGCATGGGCAACAAAAAATTAGCTACCGATTCTGCTGAACTGGTGCGAACTGGCTGAATCCCACCACTGTACCCTGCCATCATGTGATCAGAATTTGGATGTTTGGCCAACCAGCATATATTTTCAATGGCTGCAGCGTCCCAGGATCACATGATCACCATTTGCAATCTTCTCAATTGGTTTCTGAGAAGCAAAGCCAATGGGGGAAGCCAGATTCACTTAACAACTGCATGATTCATTTCACACCTATGATAAAAAGGTAAAACTGGGTGTAACTCACTTAATAACTGCCTTGCTTAGTAATGGAAATTCCCATCCCAATTGTGCTTGTAAGTTGAAGACTTCCTGTATTTAAAACCATGTTTAAAATCTGCATCTCACTTATTTTGGCTATGTCATGCAGGGGAATTCACTAGAGAAAGCAATTATGCTTGGAAGAGTTAGCAGTAAAAGGAAACCAGGCCATCAACAAACATGGTGGCTGGACACCATCAAAGCTGACACCAGCCAGAGCATAGAAAAATTCAAAGAAGTAGTGTAAGATCGGAAGATGTGGAGAGACCTGGGGCATAGAATCACCAAGAGTCGGACACAACTGAATGAATAACATCATCATCATCATCGTGCAAAGTCATATGTTTTGTATTGTTTCTGGCTTAGACCCAGCTATTGGGGTTTGCAAACCATGGTTTGTGGCTTAGAATGTTGCACAGCTTCAGGCAACTGTGATTTGCTCAACAAGCTGTAGCATGTTACTTGAAGTTAGCCTTGATATGAAACCTTTCCCCTTGAAGGAAATAAAAGTTATTCTTTTAATAATTGTAGAAATAATTGTAGAAATGTAATGCCATTATATGAAACTGTCTCTTTAGTACAAATGTAACACTGTAAATGTAACAATGCAATGCCAAAATATGAAACAGGAATGTTTACTGTTTCCTGCCCATGTAAAAATGACTACAAATGGTAATCAGCAAAGATAATTAATTATGACCAAATGTTTACTATTTCCTGCCTAAAAATCCTCCGGACCCAGGAACTTACACTTTGAGTAGAAATCCTACTATCAAAGAGGGGGATTTTGACCCAAGGTGAGAATTACAAATAAACAAGATAACAGCAGATGGACGAAGAGGTCAGGTTAACAAAGTACAACTTCAAAGTACTTCTATAAAGATGAAAGAGCTGCTTAGATGTGACATACATTGTAGGGGTATAAAATGCAAAACTTGAAACCAGGCCAGCGTGCTCTTGGAACTCATTCCAGTGGGAAGAATTTCAGGAGGCCGCATTTGCAAACACTCTTTTATTCTATTCTATTCTATTCTCTTCTCTCTTTTTTTTATTCTTTTTATGTTATTCTCCAATAAAACTTTGTTTTGTTAACCAGACTTGTCTTCGTATTGTGAGTATCAAAATTTGGGGTTTTTATATCTCACACCCTCTTCTAATTTAGGATGATACCCAGCATCTTGTAACCAACCTGCATCTAGGCCAGGGGTAGGCAACCTTGGCTCTTTTATGACTCGTGGACTTCAACTCCCAGAATTCCTGAGCCAGCATGGCTGGCTGTGGAATTCTGGGAGTTGAAGTCCAGGAGTCATAAAAGAACCAAGGTTGCCTACCCCTGATCTAGGCCCACTTTCTCACTTACCGTCCTTTCTTTGTTGACCCTCCACCTCCCAAATTTTCAGTCCATTTAAACCCCAGCAGAATCCATGTTTTTCTGATCTCAAAATTAACTTGTTGCAATGTTTCTTAAACTTAAGAGATGTGGAATTCAACTTACAGAAGTTGCTAAGCAGTTGCTAAGCTTGAGAAATACTGGATTAGTGTTTCTCAACCACATTTATTGTTGCATTTTGCTTAAAAAAATGAGAAAAAAATTATTTCTGATTTATCGGTTTGACGATTAGAAAAGAGAGAAGGAAAGACAGAAGAAAATTATGATGTAACTTTAGAGAGAGAGGACAAAACATAAATGTGTGTATAACTACTGAAAAAGATCTGGACTTGCTTCTTTAAATTTTTCTATTTTCTTTTTTCACCACTTACTATTTTCTTTAATATCTTTCCTTTCTTATACGCTTCTATTTTGAATCCATGTTTTTTTTAATAGGCTTTGTATGTTGTGCTGGACATAAAGCTGTGGTGTTTTATCACCATGAGTCAGCATTAAGCAGGGCTGTAAAATGGAGGGGGGGGGCTACGAAGATCTACGTGCAAAACTCTCCGTCCTCCCATTCAATGAGGAAACTTGTTTGGACTGGATTAACTGGCATCAACACATTTGAGGCACCCAGCTCCATCTTCAATTAGTGCCTCTCCTTAAGATCCTGTATCAGCCTGCTTTCCATCAGTAGCCTTCATTGAATTTCCAGAGCCTGGGAAACTACAGGAGACTGGAGGAGGAGCCCTTAACAACGGAATGAGACAACCCACCACAGTCAACTCGCCATGGCACAACTGGCTGTGGGACAATTCAACAATTCAATTTAATTATTTAGAGTAATTTTAAAAATATTTTAATTTTTGTAATTCACATTTTATTTTGTCCTTCCTTTGGCATCCTTTCTTTAATGATTCTTTCCTATTTCTTCAATATTAGTGTAACTCTTGTCCTGTGGTGAGTTGTCCCGCACCAAGCTGGTGTGGCAAGTTGGCCAAGGCAACTTAACATTGACCCTTGAGGGAATGTAATTTCTTCTCCTCCTCCCACCCTCTGCACACACATGTACATATTAACCTTTTCTGTTTATAAATTGATCCGTCAGCAAAGGCCATGACCTGGGCCCAAGGCATGGAAGTTATTAATTGCTAATTAAAAGCCACTAATAGGCCTGCAGCTTGCTGAATTAGGGCTTTTCACTCTTGTGGTTAGGCCTCTATGGCCTTAATTAGACTCCTTAACCGATGATATAGTTTTGAGTTACAACCCGTTATCTCCCCACCCTTTTGGTATTATCTCCAAGGACTGGGTATTTTGCTAAGGGTGGCAAGGAAAAAACTCTGCTGACGGCAGTTCAACTTCAGTGGTTTGCAAATGGCACATTCAGCCAGTGGATTTGCTGAGCCAATTGGTGGCACTCGGGTGAGATACCAGGCCTTCCCACTGCCTTATGTCTCTCTTTGCATGTCCTAAAGATCTCAGAAAGCTATCTGCTGGAAAGAAGACAGCTTCTTCAGAGGATAAAGGCAGTTTTCTCTTTTTCCTCAAACCAGTTCTTAAAGGACAAGAGGAGACAAACTGTGTTTGTGGAATATCCTGAATCACAAATCAGCAAGCCACATTTTAGCTTAGTGTGTTGCGAGGACCTAAATGCCATGTGTTCATGATTCAAAAAATTAGGCCAAATAAATCTTGTGTTAATTGATCGTGTGTAAGCAGGATATGCAAACTCAGCCAAAGGAAACCAATTACCAGTGTGGACCTTGTGTTTTAGTTGCTAATCATTTGTTGAAAGGTGAACATTTGCTCTAAGGATCTTTGTAGTGTAAGGTTTTCCACTTAGCCTCACAATTGCCCCAGCATTACTCAGGAATTTAAAAGAGCCAAAGAAACTCCTGAGCCGAGGTTTCAGCAAGCAAACAACTTTTATTTTGATCAAAATAGAGTTGGGTGACCCCATCTCTCTTCGTGGCTGGTAGAGAGATGAAGGCAACAACCAGAAAAGATGTCTTCCACCTTTTATACCTTTTCAGAACAAAGAGATCAGGTCTTGGTACTAGGCATAAGATGGCACAAAAAAATAATTCCTAGATGATGACTCATACACAGCAACCCAGGCTCCATCCCTAACTCCTTTCCCCCCTCCCCTTACTGTGCTCTTTTCATATAAGCAATCACCTATACCTAAAGCATGAAGCCCTTACTTTTCCAATATATATATAAAGCATCTGATCAAGCAATTAACTACAAAATAATGATTACATGATAACACTATAACTATAACACTATAAAATGGTTACTATATATAAAATAAATGCTAATGTCAAACTTAAACATACTAAAATCATAAGCACAATAAAATCCCTTCAGTAGATATTCTGTAGCTGAGATCTTTGTAGATATTCTGTAGCTGAGTGGAGAACATTTCTCCTTGTTGAAATCATAGAAATTATGCTGGCTTGCCTTTCTTACACAGCTCTCGGTATTTTTATGTTTTTGATACTCACCCTACCTTTCTACTCAAGACAGTACACAAGATGGCTAACAAAGTAATGGCTGGGTCAGTCTTCCCATTTCCAAATCAAAAGGTTTGCTTCAATTCTGTTTTCACATTTGTTTCCTGGACTCCAGGGATCTCATATCCCATCATATCCAAGCAGAAGCTCCACACAGCTCAACATGTAGATATAATGGATGATTTCTGTAATCTGCCCACATTTTTATCCTCCTAAGTCCAGGGTTGCCCCACCCGTGCAGAGAGAAAATAGTGGCTAAGAAAACAGTGAGCTGTAAGTTGGCTAAGGGGTTGTGGAAGTAGCATTACTGTATGTTCTCCCAAGTGAGATCCACTTTAATTCCAATTGTCCCATTGTTCACATCCAGAACACTGATGTCTCTTCCAATTGAAGGCCGGCATGTAGAATCTCTTAGAGGCTATTAAGAAAGATAGCATGGAGAAAATAGGGAAGAGCATAAGCCATCATTTAATCATGGCAGGACATGGAATGGTGGTCAGAGTTAGTTTACCAGCCAGGTCAACCAAATGAGAGTGGAGGCCTGGATCTCTGCATTGCCCAGAATACTCTTCATTAAAACAATCTGTCTTGACACATCTTGTTGCTGAGGTTTAAGGAATCAAGGGTTAGCTTTGGGGCATGAAGTCTTCAGGTTCTCTATCCAATACAGGGTGGGAAGCATCTGGCCTGTGAAATTAATCTGGTTCACCACGTTGGAGTAAGGTGTCTTCCCAACAAGTCTTAATTGTAAAGAAACACAGTGATAATGCTGTCACCTAAATCTTAGGATATGCTGCTCAATTCAGAACAGAAGACAATAAAATGCCTACAATGTACAAAATAGTAATGTTTAAAAAGACAGAATGTACATAAAAACATTGTTTCTTTGTTGCTCAGTGCGGGAACTTAGCCCAGAGAAGGAAATATTAAAAAGGGCAGGAAAATATATTTTTCACCAAAAGGATTTTTAAAAGTATTTTTTGAAAAGCAGAAACCAAACCTGGCCCCAAATCTATCTCTCTGCCCCAAGCAAGAGCTAGCCCCATACAAATGCAGATGTAAAACCATCAGAAAGTTGAAGCCAGAGCACTCAAGAAGACAAAGAGAAAATCTGCATGCCCCACCCAAACTCTAGGAGTCATTAGCCCCATCACCTGGGAAGCAGGATATGATAATAGGATTAAACCACAGGGCTTCCGGTGGATCTGCGCGTGCGATGGCGGCTACTTTGTAGCCATCCTCCTGGGTAAGTGTTTGAATCGCTATGAACAGCGGACATCAGCTGTTCAGCGGATCAAAATCCCCCTCCCGGGCAAAGGGAGGGGGAAGAGGATTGTCTGAATAGTGGTAGAGCCTCTTATGCACCCCCAAGGCTTTTTTTGGGGGGTGAAAAGAGTGCTCCCACGGAGTTCAGACTGTCTCCGCTTCCCAGCTGCTTTTGTCTCTAGGGACAAAACAAGCCGCTGCAACCACCTCCGCGATTAAAGTGACCTGGTGAGTTTTTCTTAGAAGCGGACAGAGCTGAGTAGAGGATTTTGTTTTTGCTTTCTTTGATTTTATTTGGATTTTAAGTTTAAAGATTTATCTTTATATTCCCTCTTTTTATTTTTATTTTTTTCTCCTTTGTTGAAAGGGAAAGTAAAATGGCGATCGGCAGGCTTTTCTGTGTTTTTTTTTTCCCTTTCTTTTTTTTTTAATGAGTGGAACGGAATGTGGACTTGATTATTTATAATGATTTTTTGATGTTGGGTTTGGATTTTAGAAGGATTATTATTTTTGTTTAACTTTTTTGTTTTGTTTTTTGTACTTTTAAAAAAAATGGAATGGATTTTTTCTATTTAATCATTTTTTTCTCTTTCCCTTTTCTTTTTTTAACTTTTTTCTTTTTATTATAATGATCTCCTTTTGAAGGACTTTTTGATTTTTTGGAGTTAATCTCTCTTTTTCTTTTGCTTAATTTTTGTAATTTTTAAGAAGGAGTAAAGATTTTTTTAAGATGGCTCCAAAGCATCCAGTAATTCCTACAGCTCTTAAGGTGGTTTCTTCTTCGGTGTTATCATCAGCGCAACAACCTAAATCAATAGCTTCACCCTCTTCTTTGGCACAGTCAATAATGGTGAAGGATTTGCAAGACATGATGGGAAATGTTATATCTCAAATTAGGGGAGAAATGAAAGAGATTTTAGAGGAAAATAATAAGATTTTGAGGCAAGAGATAGTTTTGGCTTTAAAAGGAGTTGCCTCTGTTCTTGAAAAGCTGAACTCTCACGTAGAACAGGTAGTAGAAAAAGTGGAATTGATGGAGGAAAAATTTGAAAGTATGGAAAAAGAGATGAAAAACTTTCAAGATGAGATTCTTATGCTTCAATATAGACAAATGGAATATGCCTTAAGAATCAGAGGTCTGCATGAGTCTGTGCAAGGAGATCTGAGAGAGATGGTTGCAAATGACTTTGCTGTGATTTTGAATAGAGAAAAAGAGGAAATACTTAGTGAAATTGAAAAAACATTTAGAGTTAACTCTGTGGTGGCAGAGCAAAAGAATTTGCCAAGAGATGTGGTAATTTACTTTGGGAAAAGATCCCTGCGCAACGAAATTATACAAGCTTTTTATAAGAAGAGGTTTCAAATTGCTTCACAAGATGTTATAATTTTAAAGGAGATCCCATCTAAAATTTTAAGAAGAAGAAAGGAGTTTGCTTTTTTAGCAGATGAACTTAAAAAGAGACGAATCTTGTTCAGATGGGATGCTCCGACTGGAATGGTGGTGAGTTACCTGGGGATACGTTATAGACTTAATACTGTTTTTAAAGCAAAAGACTTCTACACTTCGGTCCTGGGGGTATGTTCATCGCCATCTATTACGTTTAAAGCTTTGGAAGAGAAGAAGGTAGAATTGCAGTCTGAAGAGCCTATACTTATGAAAATTGGGAAATCTCAGTTCGAGGGGCCTCAACAAGTTGAGATGGAGGAGCAGAGGATAACCTGTGTAACATATAACTGTAAAGAAAAGGAGCAACAGAAGAAGGAGGTTAAGGAAGCCTCACAAGTATTGGTTTCTGAATCTGCGGGAGAAGTAAGATTTATAAATTTTTTGGAGCAACCTTTAAGGGTAGAATTGCAGTCTGAAGAGCCTATATTAATGAAAACTGGGAAATCTCACTTTGAGGGGCCTCAACAAGTTGAGATGAAGGAGCAGAGGACAACTCGTGCAACACATAAACGTAAAGAAAAGGAGCAACAGAAGAAGGAGGTTAAGGAAGCCTCACAAGTATTGGTTTATTTATTTATTTATGAGACTTATATACCGCTTTAAGTGCAAGCACTCTCTAAGAGGTGTACACCAGTAAGCAATGTATATATATATATATATATTTACATTGCCCCCAACAATCTGGGTCCTCATTTTACCTACCACGGAAGGATGGAAGGCTGAGTCAACCTTGAGCCGGTGAGATTTGAACCGCTGACCTGCTGAACACAGTCAGCTAAAGTGGCCTGCAGTACTGCACTCTAACTGCTGCGCCACCTCGGTTCCTGAGTCTGTGGGAGAAGCAAGATTTATAAACTTTTTGGAGCAACCTTTAAGGGCAGATTTTAAAGCACTTCTTTCGAGGTTTATGGATAAGAGAGACTGATAAGGAATGTGTTTATTGTGGATGGAATTGGTTATTGGTAAAGATTTAAATATGTATAAGGGAATTTTAATGTTTTAAGTAATGTTTAAATTTGCGTTTTGGAGGGAGTTTATAAAGAATGATGGATAATAATATAAGTATGATATTAGAAAATGTTTAGAGTATATTATAATGTGTTTAATGATTGTAATTATAAAAAAAATTTTTGGTTTTTTTTTAATTATTATTATTATTTTTAAGAGAAGATAACTTGTTTAATTTAATGTATTTAGATTTGCTTAGGATTTATATGTGTTTTAAGGTTTTTTTTGATAGGAGAGAAGATTATGGAGATTGAATGAAAAATTTTAGATAAGAAGTTTAAGTTTAGCAACTTAAGGACTATTCAAAAGAGTATTTAGTCTTAATGGTATAATGAATGTTTATATGTTTATTTTTGTGTCTTAGGATAAAGAAAGAGGGAGAGATTAGATTTTATGTTGTATGTATAGATATCTAAGGAGTATTTAAAGGAACATTTTGCTTTAAATATGTATAAGGGAATTTTAATGTTCTAAGTAATGTTTAAATTTGTGTTTTGGAGGGAGTTTATAAAGAATGATGGATAATAATATAAGTATGATATTAGAAAATGTTTAGAGTATATTACGTGTTTAATGATTGTAATTATTATTTTTAAGAGAAGATAACTTGTTTAATTTAATGTATTTAGATTTGCTTAGGATTTATATGTGTTTTAAGTTTTTTTGAAAAATTTTAACTAAGCCTGTACTCAGATCTGGGAAGGTTGGGGGAGGGTATGGGAGGGTTGGGGAGGTGGGGGAGGGTATGGGAGGGTTGGGGGGGTTTGGGGAAGGGAATTGTTTTGTAAAATTTGAAAATTTTCAATAAAAAAAAAATAGGATTAAACCACAGATATCAAGGCCTAGAAAAACACTCAGAAATAGCCTCAAGGTTCATGCCACAGGAATAGGAAACTATTCCAAACAAAAGGCTAGACGGGGTATAAAAACCTACTGCCCATGTGCTCAACTGCTCTTTTTTTTTCTTCCCTCTGCTCTTTCTTGCAAGAATCATCTTTCTGCCTCTTCAATAAACTGTGACCTTCTTCCCAAAGCAGTCGCCATGTTGCTTATTTATCCCCGGCTTGGATGAACCAGGATGAAGACTTTACTTCTGACAATTTGGCACCCCAGATGGGACTCCAAGCTAATCTCTCCAATGGACTGAGACTGGTAAGTCCCATCTTGCCGGCAGCAGACCCCCTTGTGTCTGTGGATGGGTTTCCCAGGCCTTGCCCATGTGGAGCCAGGGTAGGAAAGGGAGTTTTGAGAGTTTGAGCTCAAGGGCTGCTTTGGAAAGAAGGTGAAGGTGAGTACCTCTAAAATTTAAGTTTAAAGCCCAGGGGAACAAAGAAATGTGTGTATTTCTGTTTGTGTGAGTGAGAAGACCTTTTTTTTTCCCAATCACAGATGGATTTTGCTCCTTCTGGTCTTTCCTAGCCGCAGAAAGGATCTGTTTAATTGGCAGAACCTGGAAAGCATGGGGGTTTGGTCAGAGCACAGAACCTTTTGTTAGGGAAAAGGGAGAGGCTGTGTGAAAATGAAATGGAATGAGTGAATGAAAGAATTGGATTTCGGCAACTAGCTGGTAAGGCCCTGTAAGCAAAGCAAAGCAAAGTTAGGAAATTAAGCCCCGGGCTAGGAGCGGCCACTTACCTCTGAAAGCAAGCAGAGGTCTGCACGGACATTCGAGGTCTGCAAAACAGTGGCGGTGAAGCCGGCCGGTAGGAGAGTAACCCGTACCTTCTGAGGTGCCAGAAGTGTCTCTACAGATCCCTTTTTGGTCTGAAAACGTGGCGGATCCCTCCAGGAGCCCACATACTCTGAGAGGGATCCAGAGTGCTCCATGAGTCCCCTTTTTGGACCCACAAAACTGTGGCGGAAGGAGGAAGTCTCACAAGGAGGCTTCCGGTGTGTAGTGCCCAATAGTGTCAGAGGAAAACCCCCATTATAGAAGTAACAAGAAGCATGGGAGGTTCCAATTCAAGGGCTGAGATAGGTTCCCCAGTTGAGAGCTTGCCTGAAGCCTGGGACAGGAATCAGCTACCCGTCCAGGCTGGTATGAAAAAGAGATAGGTAAAGAAACTATATGAAAAAAAATAGACTTTGCTTAGGGCTTTGCTGGGAAACCAATTTGGCTAAATAAAGGTACTTTAAGGGAAAATAAGAAATAGTGATTCTCTTTTTTCTCTCTCTCTCTTCTCTATGCAACCACGTGGTATGTTTAAAATGTGTGCCTTCCCTAACTTGAGCTATCTGAAATTTATGGTGGAAATGACTAGAATGTGTAAAACTAAGACTTCTGTTCTCTTGTCTTTGTGTATATATGTTTGTCAAAGTCTGTGTGTGAGAGGTAAATGTGACTGTTAACTGTTTTAAATCCAAAGAAAAAAGAATTTTAAATTCTGCTAGAAATTCTGCTTAAAATAAGCCACAAAAAGGAAATACCTCACTCTGTTTGGCCAACAAACAGAGTGAAGAAAAAAAATGTGTTTGTTTTCCTCTTTCTCTCTGTGTATTCTTAAGAACAGCCTAAAGTTAGCAGGAGGGAATGTTTTAAGTTCATCTGCTAGAAAAATTTCACTTTTGCATTTAATAATATGTAATAAAGTTGGAAGGGACCTTGGAGGTCATCTAGTCCAACCCCCTGCTCAGGCAGGAAACCCTATACGAACTTTATCAAATGCCTTACTGAAGTCCAAGAAAATTATATCCACAGCATTCCTGTAGTCCACTAATTTTGTAACTGGGTCAAAGAATGCAGTAAGATGTGTCTAGCATGATCTGTTTTTAACAAACCCATGTTGGCTTTTAGTAATGACTTTGTTTGCCTCTAGGTGTTCGCTGATTCTTGTTTGATTATCTTTTCAGGAATCTTCCCAGGTATTGAGGTCAGGCTGATGGGTCTGTAGTTTCCTGGATCTATTTTTATTTTTATCAGTGCTCCAGGATCTTTGAAAAATATAGTTCAGTGGTTCTGAGATCACATCTGCCAGTTCCTTGAGAACCTTGGGTTGTAATCCATCTGATCCTGGTGATTTGAACTCTTCTAGGCTGGATAAGTGCTCACTTACTGTAGTAATCAGTCCTTAGTCATTGAAGGGTGCAAAGAAATGGCCACTCGCACGCAGCCTTTTATTGTTTATATAGAGGTTTACAAATAGCAAAAGATACAGCATGGCAATAGCATTTCATTGGCTAAAATCCTTTACCAATCCTCAAGAGTAAAAAGCTAGAGGCCATAAACAGGGAAACTTGTTGTTCACCAGCCAGCCTTATCAAACTGGCAAGGTCACACAGACCTGCATACTTTCACGTCACCATGGTGATGTGGGGGGGGGGGTGAGAGAAGATAGATGCAGAGCAAAGATACAAGCGTTGGGGGGGCAGTTTTCCGCACACGACTTTCGCCTGTCTCTCACCTCTACATCTCACTCCTTTTTGTTTTGTTAAACGAAATATCGCCATAAGCGGGGTTAATAAAAGGATTATAATCAGGAGAGGAGCATCCTTGCAGTTGTTAATATAGGGCCAAAACTTGACCCTGAGGCAATGTGAGAGAGGATCTACTGGGATTTAAAGCTCTAATACAGCATTTCTCAAAGTTTCTGTGACGGCGACCACCGTCACACGGACGCGCCCCCATGCGCGGCGCGGTGCGCATGCACGGCGGCGCCCCCTGAGGGGGGGAAATGGCGGATCGCGTTGTTTGGCGACCCCCGTAAAATGGTCGTTCGACCCCAAATGGGGTCGCGACCCATAGGTTGAGAACTGCTGCTCTAATACATATATTGCAAAATGAAAGAAATACATTACATAAACAGCATCTATAAAGATCCTAAGGTACCAATTTTCAAATCAGAGGCCAAATTGTGTAAAATATAAATCTGGTGCTGGATGGTTCATGAATTATCAGAAATATTGAAACAATACATTTCCTCAAAACGTTTACAACCCAAATGCTGGTGCAGAAGCAAATAATCAATTGCAGCGTGATTTTGCAAAATAGTTCTCAAATTTTGCAGTTCATGGTTGATTGCTGAAATAGTTGAAGAAGTAGTATTAATTGTCTTTGCCAAATTTCATGTAATAGCATTAATGTTGAGGTGGGCACGAACAGCAAATCCTGGCACGCCCACTAGAGATATAGCCAATGCTACAAAGTAAGGTTGTCTCAGAGTCACAAGTGTTGTCTAGCGTGACACCATGTGAAGAATGGTTCGTGTGAACTTGTTGTTTGGAAAGCAAAACAGGAATCAGCTGGCTGAGGCAACATTGCGCTTCACTAATATTAGCAGGAATATAATTTAAAGTTTCTTGACCACACGTAAAAAACCCTCCTTGCAGTAGCCAAGCATGTCCAAAATGAAAGGAAGTCTCTATTGAAGCTGTGCAGTTTAAAGCAGGTGAGCCAATGCAATGACAGTTATTAAGCAATAACCTCCCAGAGTCAGTGAAGTTTTGAATTACTGCAGAAGGGGTGCAAACAAAGACTAAACATATAAAAAGCAAATTACATGTAATACATTTCAGATAAACAAAAGAAGTCATTTTGTGTGATGTTAGATTTTGCTTCGTTCATTGTTTGAATGATTGTTTGAGTGGGATGACAGTTGCAGTTGTCAAAGGGCAGATGTTAACGATCAGACATAAACAAATGATGGATAAGAAATTTGCAGTTAAAACCGCAAAAATGGCAGCACACAGGTTCTCAGGGATCAAGTTCTTTACATCTCCCCACGTCACTGGCTGCCTGGCATGTCAGGATTGGATTACTTGCTGTGCCATCTGTAGAGTCACCCTTGCCATTTCTGGGACTGGGTCCAGGGACTGGTGCCACGACATCCCTGGCTGGGTGATCACAACACGCTGGAATCCGCAAAGGTCCTGTTGGAGCAAGCACAGCAGTGTAGCCCCGCCCCCAAGTGATCAAAGGGACTGGTCCCAACCATGCTTTGTCTGGTAATGCCCGATATGCCAGAGGTGGAGGCAAGCTTGTTTTCTGTTGAAAGTGTCTCTGATAAGCAGTCAAATTTGGAATGGAAATATTCAATTGGTGTAATGTAAATAATACTTTTTGAACCTGTTGTATTACCCACGACAAATTGGGTATCCTAGATAATCCGTCATTTTTTATTTGTTTGTGAAGGCAGTCCTTGAAAGACCAATTAGCACGTTCCACGATAGCTTGACCCGTGGAATTATAGAGAAGACCATGAGTAAAAACAATATTTCAGGTTGTACAAAATTGTAAAAAGGCCACTGAAAAATAGGCTGGCCCATTGTCAGTTTTTAGGGAAGAGGGTTAACCCAGGGCTGTAACGGCCAAAAAAAGATGAAAAATAACATGTGAAGCTGTTTCCCCTCATAGAGGTGGGGGAAATTGTTCCTAAATACCTATTTATGAATATACATTTCTAGGAAGCCAAAAAAAGAAAACATGGATAATGTCCATTTGTCATAGTTGATTAGAGGCATAACCACATAAAAGACATAAAAAAGACATACAAAAAAAAAATAGGCCCAGGAAGGGAGGAGTGATTGTGTTTATGAGATAACAAAATTATAAATGCTTTCAGTTCTGGAGCAGCTGCTGCAAAGTTAAAAACAAAGTCATAAGATTGGGGTCAATCCTGGGCGTGATGTAAGCACCTGAAGAAGTAAAAGTAAGTTGGCACACATAATGAGAGTCAGATATTAAGGTAAAAGACTGTTGAGAAAAGATTTTAAAAGCTAAAATAATTCTGAGCATTGTGATAAGGGTTGCATTGCAGTGTAGGACACTTTCCAGGTATCATCCTTGTAAGCAATTGCTCCTCTCATTTACCCTCCATCAGAAAAAGCAATAACTTGTGGCAAGGGATAAAGAGGAAGAAAGCAGTGGCTGGACTGGAAAGGAAAAAGTCATTAAACAAGCAAGTCAAAGATCATTAGGCAAATGATATGAAATACAGCCTATATAGTCAGTTAAAGCACATTAAAGAGATAAGTTATTTTTGAAAACAATATTAATTAAATCAGTTCCTTTTCGGACGGCAAGCTCTTGTGCGTCCTAAGGTTATCATTTTAGCAACCACCTGGATAAAAAATAAAACATTTTGGGATGGGATATGGTACGTAAATATTATTCAATTCAATATACTTTCTGCACTTTTATTACAGTTAATACTCCATTAGGTAATTTACTAGTAGGAAAAAATCAAAAGTGTGAAATTCTGTCCACAAATTGAGTATTCATGATGTCATCAATTTGTGCAACTATATTTTTTTCTGGGACTTATTGCAATCCTAAATCATTTTATATTTTTTGAAAGCCAATTAAATTGTATCTTTGGTGCTTCAATTTAAGCAAAGTCCATTGAGATGGAAACAATTTTTATATAAATAGGTTAAATATGTATAAATCTATAACAATGTAATTCAGTTAGTTCTTTTGGTTGTTGGATATAAAAAATATTGTCCAACATTACTGTTTCTCTTTTGAGTAAAAAAATTTATTTGCCGAAACTGCATAGGTGAATGTCAAGTTTCAGATTCACTCCACTCTTCTCAGATTACAATTATTTTTTATTTTTCCAAACTCTCCCCCATACATATACCGTAATACTTATCAGATATTAAGATACATTCCCTCCACACTCACTCTTCTCTACCTTCTTTCTCCCTTTCTTCTCTTCCTACTTCCCTCTTCTTCCTCTCCTCTCCTTAACCACTCTGCTCCCCTTTCCTCTTCCTCCAACCTTCCTACTTCCTTCTCCCCTCCTTTACTCTTTTCTCTCTCCTCTCGTTTCTTCCCTCTCATCACTCTTCAGTTACAATTCCAAGCAGAGGAAAAAAAGTTTTAAACGAACAGTCCCCCCCCCCCCTTCCTGTCTCTGGCTCTTTAAGCAACGCAGCCAGCCAAAAGAGATGGGGGGGGGGGGAATCTCACCACCAAAAAATAGTTTTACCTTCTTCCTATGCATTTTTCAATAAATTCTCTCATACATTCTCCATAAAATTCTTCTCATACAAATATTTACTATTATTTTCACAGTTAGGGAGAAAATGGGTGGGTTTTGAAGGCTAACACACACTTCAACAAATTAACTCATTCAGTTCCATACTGACTGTTTGCATAAAACCATTCCACATACAATTATTTCATTTCATACTTTCTCCAGGCAAACCATATATTCTTAGCAAAGCCTTTTTGTATTGTTGTTATCAGAGAGGGCTTTGAGCCTCTTCCAAGTCTTGGAATAACACAGAACAACACAGACAAACGTATATACACAAATACTGTTACAACAACATTTATTTAGACATATAACTTGTCCTGCAAGAAGCGAGAAAAATGACAAGGTGATTTCAACCCAAAAGTGGTTTTGAGGGCCCTAATCATTTCCCATTTTTCTCACCATTCCAAGCCCAAGCACAATGTTCTGAGTGGCCACACACACACACACATAACACAAAACACAACCAGACATTTGTCTGATGGCTAACTTAATATATTGCAAACTTTCCAATTGCTCAAAAGACTTTGTTCTGAGGGAGTAAATTTTGATTTATGTCTCAACTAATAAGCAAAGAATTAGCCTCTTCAGAAGAAGCTGAAAATCCAATTAAAGATGTTTTTAGGAGGAATAAATTTTACTTAGTTGATGGGTCCATTTTTTTCCTCCTTTCCTGACAGGAGTGAACACTATAGATGTTTATACTGAAGCCCAAGGTTCAAGATGTAATTTATGCTCTATCTTTTAGCCTAAGCGTCCGATGCTCAGGATTCAAAGAACACTGTTTTCCTATCTCAGCCCAATCAGCTTCCTTATGTCCGTTTCAAGCGTTGCCAGGCCTGATTTCTGTAGCAGGAGTCTGAACTCCTGTACATGCTTTTGCTGAGGGTGAGATAATTTACAGCCCATACTTACTCACTGAAGCGTCTCGTAAGACGAAAGTGCACCTAGGGGTCTGTTCCAGACGATGGTAAGTATGTTGGCAGCTGCTTCTTCCCGTAGGGGTCCCAAAACAAAATGTCCCTGCTGAGGGCGCCAGCTGTAGTAATCAGTCCTTAGTCATTGAAGGGTGCAAAGAAATGGCCACTCGCACGCAGCCTTTTATTGTTTATATAGAGGTTTACAAATAGCAAAAGATACAGCATGGCAATAGCATTTCATTGGCTAAAATCCTTTACCAATCCTCAAGAGTAAAAAGCTAGAGGCCATAAACAGGGAAACTTGTTGTTCACCAGCCAGCCTTATCAAACTGGCAAGGTCACACAGACCTGCGTACTTTCACGTCACCATGGTGATGTGAGGGGGGGGGGTGAGAGAAGATAGATGCAGAGCAAAGATACAAGCATTGGGGGGGCAGTTTTCCGCACACGACTTTCGCCTGTCTCTCACCTCTACAACTTACCATTTTCTTGCCTAACTTAACTTGTGCTTCTAATCTATTTTTTATGATACTGTTTTTGATAAGTTGGACTGTTTGCTTTTTTATTATTTTTGACTTTGGTCACAAGCCTTAGTTCATTTTGAGCCTTAGCTTTCTTCACCTCATCTTTGCAGGCTCAGACTATTTGCTAATATTCTGCTTTAGTTATGTGCCCCTCTTTCCACTTTTATACTTGTCCCTCTTACCTTTCAAATTATTAGAGAGTTCTTTATGCAGCCATGCTGGTTTCTTGTGAGAGCTATTACTTTTCTTCTTTGTTGGTAGCGTGCTAGACTGGGGTATTTTTTTAAAAAAAAAATTCCCAAGCTTCTTGTTTTCACCTTGAGGATTCTCATCCATGGAATCCCTCCCAAGGCTCTCTTAAAGTCCAAGACTCTAGTTTGACTGTGTTCTGTTGTCATGTGCTTCCTACATACCTTAGTTAGCTGACTAGAAAAAAAGTTCATCTATTTTCCCCTTTTATATTGATCCAAATGCATTCAAGACAGTTTTCATCATTGTTGTGTCCTATTTCTGTAGATATGTAGTTATTTCTTATATAGAGACAAACTCTGCCTCCTCTTTTATTTGGTCTGTTTCTTTTAAACAATTGAAATCCCTCTAGCTGAGTGTTCCATTTGTGGGTTTTGTTAAGTCCTCGAGTTAATGGCGAAAGAAGGGCACACATTCTGAAGCCAACAACTGTTTATTCGTCTTCTGCTCACTCCAACACAACTCTGAGGCTCGCAGGCCTCTCTCACATTAAATAGAATCCCCAGGCAAAAAGGTTACAATGGAAAATGGCGCGCTTTCGCGCCTTGCGTATGCGCACAGGCTGGCACTGCTTAGTCTGGTCCCGGGCAGCTTGCAACAGCCCGGAACCATAGCAACGTCCCGAGCCTGCTTTTGCAGGCTCAGGACACAACAGGTTTCATCCCACCATGTTTCTATAATGACAACTATATTATATTTGCCCTCATTCTTTATGACTGACACCTATGTGTTAGTGCACTTTGTGTGACACTATTAAAAGCTTGATTTTGCTTGATAGCAAGGTTGATATTCTTGTCCACACACATCTATGTTACTTGCACTGCTAACCCTGTAATTTTTGATTGGGGACAGGAATGTTCTGTATCAATTAACTCACTGTCCCTTGTTTAGTTTAAATATTCCTCCAGAAAATCTGTGAGTTTATTGCCAAGTAACTCAGTCCCTTTCTTTGATGAATGCAAACCATTTCTTTTGTACATTGTTTCATTGGAATACCACTTCATGGTATCCAAAATGGTCATTTCTGATTTTTTGGTCAATGTCTGTTGTTGGGTTAATTTCCTTCTCAATTCTGTCTAAAAGGTGTTAATTTTTGTTCCAGGGGGAATCCAGTGTTAAATTATTTTATTGGAAGTGAAGAGGGGGTGTCCTGCCTGCTGGGTCCTGCCCCAAGCTCTGAAAAATCATTCTGCAATGTGTTGTAAATGAGTTTGTGTTCTAAATGGGTTTTATCTATCTATCCTTTTCCTGAAAAATGTGTGTCTATCTACAAGAGCCTTTTGAAGCTCAAGTCTGCTTGTGTGGGGAAATAATTTTCTTAAGTTACTTTTCTTATCTTATCACTTACTGGTGAAACTACTATGAAGCTTTCTGAAACATAAGCATTTTCCAATCTCTAAAATAATGTGATCTATTTTAGAATAAATGTTAAAGGCAGATCCTCCTGCCCTTGGCAAGTTGCACATCTTAAAATATTAGGCTTTTAAAATTATTTGGAGTTTTCAGCATTCTCAAGATGCCTAGCATATTTTTTTTCCTCTCAAGTTGCAAGTTCTTGTCCTTAATATGTTGCAAATGTTATGTGCTCCTGGCTACTTTCCTTCGTGACCAGAGGCAAGCTCGCCTGACCAATAACCAGCCAAGACACAGTGAAGGCCTTTTGTTTCGTTTATTGCAATAAGCGGGGAGAGAAGCTATCAAAGCTTGGTTCTCTCCAAAGTTGTAACCCAAAATATCTCCTTCTTTTATTCATCCCTATCACCGGCCGCTACAGCCCTCCTCTTTCCCCATTGGCTGAGGTACTATGAGGTTACACTCTTTCCGTCCGCTTATACATATTTCCTGATAACATATTAAATCATATTCACATATACAATAAGAATAAGAAAAATTAGACATTTAAATGGTTATTTTAAACTCAGTAGATATTTATGTCCCCATTTTAAACAATAAGTTCTTTTCCTGCTTTTCAATTCAGTGTGCCTTTCCTCTTATCTTATTCAGCTTATTTTCCTATTCTCCAACCTGTCTTTTCCTGGCTAGCCATTTCCTATATATTTTTATGGCTTCTCTTCTTCCTTTCTCAGACCCAGCTATTTTTGCCTATATGGTTTATCTTACTTCCTTTATGTTAACCTTTTCCTGACCCTCACCAATTGTGTTCTTCTATTCAATTAGTTTCTATTGTATTGTAGGTTTAACTGACTCTGAAGATTTATCATATTGATGCATATTTATCACAAATGTTGAAGTTCAAAAGTGAAACATTTCATTTTGTTGTTCCCCATTTGTCTGTTTCTTTAATAACTGCAGTATTCATGCCTTTTCAAACTGCCTGCAAGCTACCCCCCTTCCAATTCTTTTCTTGCCCTTTGTTCTCCATACCTGTTGTCTGCCTCTCCTGGGAGAGTCCACCCAGAAAAGGGGGGGAGAACCTTGTTCTTGTATCTTTCAGCCCTGCAATCCTCCCCCAAACCTTTGGAAGCAGAACACACAGGCCCAGATGCTGCCTCCATCCATTTGAGCCATGGAATTGAGTTTTGAATCCAGCCATCCACTAAAAAGCCACCATGCAATCTGAGTGGAACATCCTCCCAAGTCCTACCATTCCCCCAGATGCCTGTGAGAGCTGCAGAAGGAAGGAGTCCTGGAGCCACTGATCCCCATGTGAAGCCTCTGAAGAGAAAATTAGACTGTGGGGGGAGGGTGGAAAGTCATTGTAAAACTTTTCTTTCTGCCCCATTTGTATTGTAACAAACCAGTTGAATGTATTAATGGAGAGATGGCATTTGGGAATAGTTGGCACAAGTACTGAACACCTTGGACTTCTATCTGGTGGGGAAAAAAATATCCAGAATGTTTGTATTGCCTGTTTTGTAGAAGTAGCTGCACATACACACACAAACACCATTCATAATCACACTTGAGTCTCTTCTACCTACCTTCAGTAAAGTTCCCCAGGCTGATTTTTGCTCTATTGCACCAAAGCTTTGTAGGAACAACATCCAACAAATTCCAAGGGGGAGGGAACCAGGCCCCCTCAGGTGATTTGCAATTTTTATGCCCTGACTAAGTAAGCAACAGGAAAGAGACCCCAAACCTCAGCCCTGAATATCTTGCACTGGTGAACTCAGATTGGGAGTCCTAGAGCTCATTATGTGCAATTTAAAGAAAAATTTGATAGCTGGCTTGCATACTGGCTAACCTCAATTGGACATTACAAACCTGGATGCACTGAACTAAGAGCTAAGGCAGGAAACAACCCTTGAAAATGGGCAGCCAGTGGTCATGTACTAAGGAAAATCATGGCTGTGAAGAATTTTGAGAGGAATGTGTAAACCTGACTGGAAGCTAAAAGTGACATCCAACATTTGAAAATGATTGGCACAGAATATTGGACACTATAAATTTCTTTTCCACCTAACAAAATTTTTTGCCCTGATTTTTAGAACTTTATGGGTGCAAGCTCCCCTTTTGGGAGCCACTAAAGGTATCTTTTTCTGCTGCCTCCATTAATGTCTTATTTTTTTGGCTTAACAGTTTAAAAGCTTGCCTACCAAGTCTCCCTGACCAGATCAATTTTAATGTTGTGCCAATAAGTGTGACATTCTCACACTTAAGGCACAAAGTGGGGATTGAGGAAACTTAGCCCAGAGAAGGAAATATTAAAAAGGGCAGGAAAATATATTTTTCACCAAAAGGATTTTTAAAAGTATTTTTTGAAAAGCAGAAACCAAACCTGGCCCCAAATCTATCTCTCTGCCCCAAGCAAGAGCTAGCCCCATACAAATGCAGATGTAAAACCATCAGAAAGTTGAAGCCAGAGCACTCAAGAAGACAAAGAGAAAATCTGCATGCCCCACCCAAACTCTAGGAGTCATTAGCCCCATCACCTGGGAAGCAGGATATGATAATAGGATTAAACCACAGATATCAAGGCCTAGAAAAACACTCAGAAATAGCCTCAAGGTTCATGCCACAGGAATAGGAAACTATTCCAAACAAAAGGCTAGAGGGGGTATAAAAACCTACTGCCCATGTGCTCAACTGCTCTTTTTTTTTCTTCCCTCTGCTCTTTCTTGCAAGAATCATCTTTCTGCCTCTTCGATAAACTGTAACCTTCTTCCCAAAACAGTCACCATGTTGCTTATTTATCCCCGGCTTGGATGAACCAGGATGAAGACTTTACTTCTGACACAGTCTTCCAATACTTGTAGGGCTGCCAGAGGGAAGAGGGTGTCAATTTATTCTCTAGAATACCTGAGGACAGGACAAGAAGCAATAGGTGGAAGTTTGTCAGAAGGAGATCCAATTGTGTAATAAGGAGGAATTTCCTGATAATAAGAACTATTAAGCAATAGTTTGCCTCCTGGAGAAAGACCTCCAATGTCACTTCTAGCCTCATTATTCTATGATTCTATGAAATTAAAAGCTACTTCTTTCAACTTCTATCATTTCTTTCTTTTTCTTTCTGTATTTTTGTTTTTCACATTCTCTTTCTTTGTTCTCTTTATTCTGTATTCATGGGGCATGATGGCTCAGCTGATCTTGTCACCTAGGAAGCTGACAGCCTGAGTTCAAGACTTGAGCACCGTGTGATGGGGTCAGCTTCCATTATTACCCCAGCTTCTGCCTACCTAGAGTTCGAAAGCATGCAAAATGCGGGTAGATAAATAGGTGGAAGTTAAAAGCGTTCCATGCGCTCACCATATAATCATGCTGGCCACATGACCATAGAAGTGTCTTTGATCAACGCTGATTCCCTTGGCTAAAAAAACTGAGATAAACACCGCCCGCTAGAGTCAGACACAACTCGACAGGGGAGATCTTTTCCTTTACCTTTTTATTCTGTATTCATTAGAGTTAGTTTTTATGTGCTCTTTAAAATTGTCTAATCAAAATTTATATATAAAAAACAAGGAGGAAAACTACTTACAGGCCACAGATATTCCAGCAAGTTTTCTGACATGGCAGTTTTAAAAGTATCCTGTTTTCAACTGAAGTCTAACAAGTTATGCTGTCTTGTAATGACTCACAAGTCAAGTAAGCAAGCAACAGTTTCACTTTACTATTATTTTTTGGGCAGGATGAAATCCATCCAAGAATTCCTAAGCGGAATCAATAATTTTCTTAGCCTTCCACACAGCAGGAATGAGAAATACCGATCTCTCCAGATTTCTATTCTGATGACGGGAAAAAAATTAGTAGACCATTCTAAAAAGAAAAAAAAAACAAAACAAGAATGGAAGCATTTTGAATGCAAGGGGTACAAAAATATTTAACCTGGCAGGAGAAAAGTCAACAGATGTTTCCGAAGCAACATTTTGTTGCCTTTCTATTTCCACAGAGTTTCTATTTTTGTTCTATAACCTTTGCAGCTTCACCTCTGCAATTTTTCACAGCAGAAAATATTGTCATGTTTGGGAGCTGTTCTTATCGTTTAGGAAAAACTGCACCTCTGCTGTCCTTTAAATGCTGCTTTATAGAATTAAGGAAAAAAGTTGGGCCTGAAATAGTTCAATAACACTTTTGGAATGCCTGACATGGCTCTTAATGTAGCCTGTGGTAACGTTTAACCTAATTTGTTGGTTAGCAACCTATAATTTCGAGGCTACAAAAAGTGGAGCTCTTGTAAGTATGGAGAGCTCAGTCCACTTTGACCCCATGATCAGCTGGCTAGCAGGCAGGAAACCAAGCTGCTTTCTCCCTGCTATGGTAAGGAGAAAAGGAAAGGGCGAAGGAGAGGGGAGGAGAGGATGCTGACAAATGGTAGATTAATTCAAGAGCATCTCCAGTCAGATCAGTGCAGTTTCTATGGCCTGTAAATGCTTCTCATTCAGGATCTGTTCAGGGGAAGCAATAGGCACTTGGGGGAAGTATAAATGAGTCATATTTGATGGGACGCAGATAATCCTTAACTTATGACCACAATTGAGACCAGAATTTCCATTGCTAAGCAAGGTGGTTGTTAAGTGAGCCAGGCCCAATTTTACAACCTTTTTTGCCATGGTTGTTAAGTGAGTCACTGCAGTTGTAAAGTGAATCATGCAATCTTTAAGCAAATCTGGCCTCTCCCACTGACTTTGCTTGTTGGAAGCCAGCTGGGAAGGTGGCAAACGGCAATCACATGACAATGGGACACCGCAACCGTTAGAAATATATGCTGACTGCCAAGCACCTGAATTTTGATCATGTGTCTGTGGGGATGCTGCAACGGTCGTAAATGCGAGGGCTGGTCATAAGTCATTTTTTTTCAGTGTTGTTGCAACTTTGAGCAGTTACAACAATGAATGGCTGTTAAGTCGTGCACTATCTGTATTGTAGGGGAAGGAATAGGAACATTTATCTCAGAATGAAGAATGCACCGCAGCTTCTAATGATGTGAGGTACATGTCCAGAGTCACATTCCAAAAAGATGTGAACAAGACCAGGAAAAAAAAATGAAATGTTGGATTGAGGTCATTTATAATAACATGAGTTAAAGTATATATCTATTGGATGTAATTATTTTCCAGAAAAAAAAATTGTTTTCACTCTTTTCCCCATGTCACATTCATAACAAAATCTCTATAGCAAGTTTTGGAGGTGTCCATACAAGGCTTTGAGGGGTCCTTGTGCAGCAAACTCTCTGGTGAAACGGGGGAAAAATGTAGTCTGAGTAGTATATTAATCTTCTGCATAAACCTTAAATTAAAGGATCTGTACTAACATCGTACTATTTGGGAGAAAATTTGAGTTTTGGATCAGTAACAATTCAAGCAGTGATTTTTGTTTAAAAATCAAGCTATTTTTTATTTTTAAAAAAGAAAAATTAAATTATACGCCTATTTTATTTTTTCTGCTTTCCTTTTTTTTCCTTTTTTTTTATTTTTCACCATACACCATACACCAAAACAAACTTAAAATACATACTGTAAACATAAATCTTTTCTTTTAACAGAACAGTACTCTACATTTTAAGCATTCTTTACATCTTATTTACATTTTATGTACATCAATAATTATGTCTTTTTCTTTCTCTGTTCTAGCCAATTATAACATTTATTCCAAATTTCATAAAATTCTGTCGCCTCCTTGTCTTTTAATACTAACGTACTGTAAGTTTGTTCATTTCTGTGCATTCCAAGTTTTGTACATAATCATATCATTTGTGGGAATATTTTCACTCTTCCAACATTGAGCATATGCTATACGCGCTGCAGTCAATATGTGTATAATGATGTGTTGGAGTTGTTTTTCCATCTTTAAATTTATTATGCCCAAAAGAAATAATTCTGGTTTGAAATCCATTTGTATCTCAGTTATCTCCTGTATTCAATCTCTTATTCGTTCCCAATAATTTTTTGCTTTGGGGCACAGCCACCACATGTGATAAAATGTTCCTTCTCTGATTTTACATTTCCAACACTTCGGGTCTATGTCTTTATACATTTTAGCCAATCTCGCCGGTGTTAAATGCCATCTGTAAATCATTTTATATTGATTCTCTCTGTATGCAGTTGATAGCGTCAATTTGCAATTTATGTTCCATAATCTTTCCCATTCCTCTAAATTTATATTTCGCCCCACATTTCGTGCCCACGCTATCATTGGCCCCTTCACTATTTCTTCCTCTAACTCTATCTCTAATAAGTATTTATAAATTTTTGATAATAGTTTTCCTTCCTTACTTATTAGAATTTTATCAAGTTGGTGTGGGGTCTGACTAATTCCATGTTCTTGCCTATCCCTATTATATCTAGATTGAATTTGTAAATACGGCCACCAATCTATGGGTATTTTTTGTTCCTCCAACTCTTCTCTTGACTTGAGATTTCCTCGGTTATCCAGTAATTCTTTATACCTAATCATCTTTTTTTTCTCTAATGTATTGGGATGAATCACTGCCTCCATCGGCGAGAACCAATTTGGAATTTTCCCATAGTGTCTTTTTTTTATTTTTTCCCAGCCAGGCTGCTAGCCCCTCATAAGGTGAGGGTGGCTCACAGAACTGATCAAACTTTAAGATCCAAAGTGATGCGCCCCAAGGACCCACTCCCCAGCACTGAAAAATTGGCAATTGTATACAAGATTAGTTGTAAAGATTGCCCTAGCAATTATGTGGGGGAAACTTCAAAAAGAATGAAGACTAGGGTCCATGAACATAAATTAGTGGTAAAAAGGGGGGAACAGCACTCCCAAGTATGGGCACACATGGCGGACTCTGGACATCGCTTTGATTTTGACAATGTATGCATCCTGGCCAGTGATGGTATCGAAAGCCGCTGAGAGGTCAAGAAGCACCAAGATAGAGGAATGACCCCTATCCCAGGCTCGCCAGAGGTCATCGGTCAGTGCGACCAAAGCAGTCTCAGTGCTGTAGCCGGGCCTGAAACCAGATTGAAAAGGGTCCAGATAATTAGTTTCATCCAAGGATCGCAAGAGTTGGGATGCCACCACCTTCTCTACAACCTTGCCCACAAAGGGGAGGTTGGAGACAGGATGAAAGTTCTTCAAAACAGCTGGGTCCAGGGAAGGCTTCTTGAGGAGGGGCCTCACCACCGCTTCCTTTAAAGGTTGCGGGAAAGACCCCTCCATCAAGGAGGCATTGATTATCGCCTGGAGCCAGCTTCGTGTCACCTCCCTACTGGAAGAAACCAGCCAGGAGGGGCACGGGTCCAATAAACAGGTGGCGGCATTCATTGCCCTCACGGCCTTGTCCACTTCATCAGGGGTCACAGGCTCAAACTCGCTCCAGATAACATGACTAAGACCAGCCCCCGGCAACTCGGCTGGCACCGCCCAGTCAGAGTCCAGGTCTCTCTGAATCTGAGCGATTTTGTCCGAAAGAAACTGAACAAACTCCTCAGCTCTCCCCTGCAAGGGTTCCTCTGCCTCCTCCACTTTAAGAAGGGAGCGGGTCACCCTAAACAAGGCGGCCGGGCAAGATTCTGCGGACGCAATAAGTGTGGAAAAGTGAACACGCTTTGCCGCCCTTATCGCCACTAAATAAGTCCTAAGATAGGCTCTTAATAGTGATCGGTCAGATTCAGAGTTACTGGCCCTCCAACGTCGCTCTAGATGTCTCTTGTGGTGCTTCATCTCCCGGAGCTCCTCAGTAAACCAAGGAGCCCTCCGGGGACCACCACCACAGAGAGGTCGCAAAGGCGCAATTCGATCCAGGGCCCCGGACACCGCCTCATTCCAGGCCGCAACCAGGGACCCGGACAAGTTGTGGACAAGGGAGTCAGGTATTTCCCCAAGCTCCTCCTGGAACCGATCTGGGTCCATTAGGCGCCTGGGGCAGAACCACCTAGTCGGCTCCATCTCCCTGCAATGGGGGGAGTGATGCTCTGAAGTCCAGCCTCAATAGGAAATGATCTGTCCATGACAAGGGAGAGATCTCTATTCCCCTTAATTCCAGATCATGTCTCCATTGCCCCGAGAGAAACACAAGGTCGAGTGTGTGACCACCCCTATGAGTCGGATCCTGGATTACCTGGGTCAGGTCCATGGTTGCCATGGAAGCCATGAACTCTTGCGCTGCCTCTGAGCGTTCGCCGAGTGATGGCAGGTTAAAGTCCCCCAGTACCATAAGTCTGGGGAACTCCACCGCCAACCCGGCTACTGACTCCAGCAGCGCAGGCAGGGCTGTTGCAACGCAGCTGGGAGGTAGGTACGTCAGCAGCAAGCCCAACTGAACCCGTGAACCCAACTTCAATAGGAGGGACTCACACCCAACAACCTCCGGGGCAGGAATCCCACGAGGACTCAAGGACCTCCGAGCAATGACTGCCACTCCCCCACCCCTGCCCTGCCCTGATGTCGAGGCTGATGAAGCACCACGAACCCGTCTGGGCACATCTCCAAGAGGGAAACACCCCCCTCAGGGCCCAGCCAGGTTTCAGTTATACATGTCAGGTCCGCCCCGCTGTCCAATATTAAATCATGGACAAGGGGGGCTTTGTTGACAATGGACCTGGCATTAAGCAACAGCAGCCTACAACTAGGGCCCTGTACTCCCCTGTCACCAGTACTACAGGATGGGCCTTTTGAGGGGCTGGAACAAGGAATCGCTCTAATATAGCGAGTCCTCGTTCCCCAAAGATGGCCTGCCCCTCGGCTCCCGCCATATCTGCCCATCCCAGTCATACCCGGGATGCTCTGACCTTCTCCCCTCCCCGGAGTACCCCCACCCTCACCAACCCTCTCCCTTCCTGACCGGACTAGCTTTCCACACAGACCAAGCCCAAGGGTAAGTCCTGCACCCCCCCCCCCGCTTTTGCTATTGCACTCAGCAGAGGGGGCACCAGGCTCCGCCCCCGACTCCACCATTCTCCTACCACAAACACTCAATACACATTCACACTCAATTAATGTACATAAAAATAAAAATAATTCACATTCATACGCCCTAAATACAATAATAAAATTTATACCTAACAGGGCCACCATTCATCTACATACATACACATACCCAC
Organism: Crotalus adamanteus; assembly: GCA_039797435.1. Classification (NCBI taxonomy): domain Eukaryota; kingdom Metazoa; phylum Chordata; class Lepidosauria; order Squamata; family Viperidae; genus Crotalus; species Crotalus adamanteus. The sequence continues at coordinate 8,738,386 of CM077935.1, forward strand.
AACAAACATTCTCTAAAAAATATTGCCCCTCCGTGACCCAAGCTGGTCCAGTGTGGCCGGCTAGGTGATCATTAGGTGCTTGTCTTGGGGCAGCCCGTACTTGGCCTTATGCTCCTCAAAGAGCTGAGTCCACTTCTCCAGGTACCTCTCGTGCAGCTCATCAATGGCTTCTCCGGACACCCAGCAATTGTATAAAGTCAACCCAACCACGCCGGGGCTGTAATTCGTCTTCTTCCACGGGGTCACCCTCGGCGGCCTCCCCAGGGGCCCGTTCCCCAACGCCGACCCGCCGCTTTCCCCGGCGGGGCCCAGCAGCATGGCGGCGGTTGCCGCCGGGGCAGTGGGCGAAGCCACGTGGGGAGCTGAGGCCGCCAGAAAAGGCCCCGCCATGGGGCCCGAGGAAAACGAAGAGGCGGCGGCAGTGATGGCGGAGGAAGAGGAGGCCGCACGCGGGGCAGCGAGGGTCGCCTGAGCGCCGGGCCGGATTACCCAGGCAGGCGGCTGTGGCGAGGCCTGCTGCCGCGGGGGAGGCTGCGGCTGCTGGTGGGGCAGGCCGGCGCTCTCCAGCGGCAGAAAGTCGGGCCGCGGGTCGCCGCCACGCGGGACGCGGGACATGCCGGGTGGCGGGGACGAGGCTGCTTCTGCACGACGAGGCAGCCGAGGTGGCAGACGAAGAAGTTTTGCGTGAAATCTACCCTGGATTTAGCATTCTGGGGTGTCCTTTCTTAGTTTTTTAACTGCCGCAGATCCCTGGTTCAGTTACCTGACTCAATTACTCTCCATTAGAGACCCCAAAAGCCGTATCCTAAAATTTGCTCTTCCTTCCATTATTAGAAAGGTTAAATTATCTCTTTGTTACTTAAGTTAACTCTTAAGAACAGCCCAAAGTTTTTTCTTTGTTACTTAAGTTAACTCTTAAGAACAGCCCAAAGTTTTTTCTTTGTTACTTAAGTTAACTCTTAAGAACAGCCCAAAGTTAGCAGGAATAATAAAGTTGGAAGGAACCTTGGAGGTCATCTAATACAACCCCCTGCTCAGGCAGGATGCCTTTTCAACTTCTGTCTGCAGGCACAAAACCCCTGCTTTTTCTGGCTGTGTTGCTTTAAGAGCGAGAGAAAGAGAGACAGAAAGAAAAGTGTGTGTGTGGGGGGGGGGGGTGTTTGATCTTTTTAACTATTTTTTTTTGTTTAGAATTCTGGTTTGAGGAAGGAGGGGTGGATGGGAATGTTTTAACCTACTTAATGGAAATTTGTTTCCATCTGAATGGAATCTGATTAAATTAGAATTTGACTAAATTTATATTAAAAGCAAAGAGTTGATACTAGAGTTTGATACAAAACTATTTCAGTAACTCAGATTTTTTGTGTGTGTGGAGTTGGTTTTTGTTGTTGTTTTATTTTTTTATGTTTTTATGTCTGTGTGCAGGACACAACCTAAGAAGGAATTGGAATTCAACACTTGTTTAAAACAAAGGAGTTGAGAAATTTTTTGGGATTATGTTGTTTTGAATAAAGATTAGTGTGCAAACAAACTCAAGCAGAGTTTTTGGTAAAGTGCTCCTTTGTTTGTTCTCTATTAACCAATTTGTTTGTAAATACAGACAAAGCAATTGCTAGGAGAAGGGGGGTTTACCCAGAAGTGGGGGAAAAGAGAGATGAATGAATGAAATGGGAAGTAGAAGGCAGGGAGGCATTATTTATAGATGGCTCCTCCCGGGTAGAGAATGGGTTAAAGATAAACGGGTATGCAATCATAAATGGACACACCAAAGAGTTGGTAGAATCCGGTAGCCTGCCAAAGAACTGGTCAGCCCAAACTTGCGAACTATGCATTAAATCAGGCCCTAAAATTGTTAGAAAACAAAGCTGGAACTGATTATACGGATTCAAAGTACGCCTTTGGGGTGGATGGGGCACACCTTTGGAAAATTTGGGTGGAAAGGGGAATGATTAACAGCAAAGGAAAGGAATTGACCAAAAGAATTGCCATAACCTATGTGAATGCACATCAGAGGGGCAATTCTTTTGAAAGTGTGGGAAATAGGATTGTGGATGAGGAAGCCAAGAGGGCAGCAAATGAAGAAAGCATAAATGTCTTAATACCCATTGTAGAAACACTAGAAGAGATCCCTGTGTTCAGAAACAGAAGAAAAGAAATAATGCAGATAGGTGGGCAACAAGGAGAGAAGGGTAAATGGTTTCTCCCGGATGGGAGTCAGGTAATCAATAAACCCATAGTGTGAGGATTATTGGAGAAGTTACATGAAGGAAGCCACTGGGGGAGTTCAGGCATTGGTGGATGAGCTCCTGAAGCATTATGGATGTATCAGAATTTATACACCAGCAAGACAAATGGTGGATAAATGCTTGATATGTAAAAAGGTAAATAGGCAAGCAATCAGGAAACAAAAAGGGGGAGGGAAGCTTCCAGCCCTTAGGCCATTTCAGTGCATTCAGGTAGATTTTACTACCCATGTAGTACCCGTGTAGTAATGCAACAACTAATATGGTTTCTAAAATACTGTTGGAAGTAATATATACATAAACTGTCCAGATATTTTGATTTTCTCAGGAAACAAGGATTGCTGGCACAAACACCTCCCTTGGAGTTTCCAGTCCGCAGATTCCAGATCGGAGATTGGGTGCTGATCCGGAGTTGGAAGGAGGAGAAGCTGGTTCCGAAGTGGGAAGGCCCTTTCCAGGTGCTGCTGAAATCCGAAACAGCAGTATGAACAGCAGGGAAAGGCTGGACCCACTACACCTGTGTGAAAGGACCAGTGGACGCTCCAACCAAGTGGGAAAGTGTGCCTCAACCTGACCCTTTGAAGTTGATAATAAGAAAAAGCAAAATATAGAGACATTAGAAAAAAAAGGGGGGGGGGGGGTTAAATGTGTTGGTTTTGTGACTGTAAATGTTGGTGTAATTGTTGTTGTTGTACCCATTGCCCAGACTGTGCACCAATACACAGAGACTGTGGAGAAGAGTGTGATATAGTGATCATCGAAGACTGGTGTCCCGAGCATCAATCTCAGCCCGTTACAGGCGGTGGTGTCAAAAATGAAAGGGAAGAAGTACTTTTCCAGGGGTGGACAGAATTGTGACAATGTTAGACCTCAATATGACCTTGGTTACAGGAGTAATTAAGATATGGATTATAGTGGGAGTAGTAGGGTCCAGGAACATATGCAAAGGTCAAAGTATAAATACCTCTGATAACTGTAATGATTGCATTAGAACCACCAAAATGGGTAATAAGATAACCAAAACTCTGACATATCATACTCAGATGGACTGCAAGAAGGTGGTGGGAACATGTGTTCATAATACCACTCAATTTTCCCGGTGTAATGAAACAGGAAGGGTTACATGCGTTGACCCCTCTAGTGTGAAATATCAAAAAAACCATTCAGATATTTACCCCTCAAAGTGGAAAGAATCTAACATCATTATTATTAGGACAGAACACCAGTACCTCTGCTAATCACAAGAGTAGAATCTGCTTTGATGCCTGCTATGCCATGAAGTTTAGTTCCTGGACCACCTGTGGGGGCCTGAGTTGGCAGCGGAGTTACCTTACACAAAGGATATACGTTTACGACCAACAACAGAGAGGAAGCTCCTACGTGGCTTCCCAGACATATTGGTACTCTGATGGTAGGGGCCCACCTAGGGTGTGGACAGAGAAGAGCAGTTGGTTTAATTTAACCAAGGGGGTCGGACAATCTGATTGTTTAGAAGACCATTGTATCCCCACATGCTTGCATTTTATGGATCCCGATGAAGGATCACAGGAATATGGATTGGGAATTGAGAGTCCGGGAAAGGACCCGAGCACCCGCATCACCGTTAAGGTAACAAGGAAAAATCTGACCCCAATAGAAAGAAAATTATTCCACTCCTTTTATGAGGAACTTGAAAAGGCCGATCACCCTGATACCTGGGGACTCACTTTTCTCACCAAAAATCTATTTATAGATCTGGCTGAAAGGATAGCCACCACCCTGGGAGTAAAGAATTGTTATGTATGTGGTGGAACAAATATGGGGGAACAATGGCCTTGGGAAGCTAAAGAAATTGATATCCAAGACACTAACATTACGTCCACTTGGACTACTAAAGTAACAAAGAAAAGTCAAAAATGGGCTTTAACTACCTCCATTATAGGTCACTTCTGCTTCCAGAGAAATTGCTCAGAGAACCAGGAGGAAGTAGGAACCATGGTATGCGAGGGCCAGAGATCTTACGGGGACTCAAGTACTCAGAATTGGGGAACCATGCACAGTGTTGAACAGAATCCTTTTAATAACACGGTTTTACAGGGGCTTTGGGACAATGTATCCCAAGAATGGTTTGCCCCGCACGGATTTTATTGGATATGTGGAAAATTTGCATATACCAGCCTACCTAGCAATTGGTGTGGTTCATGCGTATTGGGAAATATAAAGCCTAGCTTTTTCCTACTTCCTATTCCTCAAGGGGAAAAACTTGGAATAGCAGTATATGAGGAGAAGGGAGCTAGGAGAAAACGATCATTAAAAATTGGAAATTGGAAGGATAATGAATGGCCACCTGAACGCATAATACAGGTGTATGGACCTGCCACTTGGGCTGAAGATGGATCATGGGGATATAGGACTCCAATTTATATGCTGAATCGCATTATTAGGTTACAAGCTGTTCTGGAGATTATCACTAACGAGACAGCACCAGCATTAAATAAGTTGGCTAAACAAAATACCCAAATGAGGACTGCAATTTATCAAAATAGGCTAGTCTTGGATTATTTATTGGCAGAAGAAGGAGGGGTCTGTGGAAAATTTAATTTAACCAACTGTTGTCTGCAAATAGACGATGAAGGGAAAGCCATTGAGGAAATAACAAACAGGATGAGGAAAATAGACTGGACTGGAATACTTCATGATGAGGGGTTCTTGGGAGGAATTTTTAGAAACTGGAAACAAGCTTTATTCATGTTAGCAGTTGTATTTTTCGGGTTAATGTGCTTACCCTGTTTGATCCCTATAATAAGAAGTATTGTACAAAACGTCATGGAGGGAATGGTAAATGCAACCAATAAGAGCGACGAACAAATGCTGATGTTAAACAAGGTGACTGGACATGCTGCACTACTTCACTTTGAGAATGCAGAGGAGATCTGGGAAAGTTTAAAACCATTTGAGGAAAAATTTTATTTTTAAATTAGTATAAAAAATGGAAAGGGTGGATTTGTGAGAAAGAAAGAAGTTTAAAAATAAAACGGTCACAATTGATTAACAATAGAAAGATTAGCCAAGCCCTGCAGGTAGGCACTAGATTCCAGGAGGCTTGGGTAGAAGACACACTTAACAAGACAAAAGGATGGCAGAGGGAAGTTCTAAACAATGTAACTGAGGGGGAGGGATGATGTATCCTGGCTAGGTGGATTGGACAGATTGTGCCCCTGGAAGTCCTCTCAAATGGGACCTAAGGGGAGGGGACGGGGGCGTCGCGATAGGAGTGTATATACTGTAATGCTATGAGTTTGAATATTTTTGTGTGGTCTCTGGGTTTAGAACTTCCTGTTGAAGTCTCTCACCAGGATCCACCATGCTTTACAAACCGCTTTTCTATTTTCTGCAGAATAAACTCTTTTTCTTACCAATCCAATTTTGTTGGTATTTTAATCACGTTTCCAACACTATTAATTCCTACTTTTAGATAATTCACCTAAACAGGCCTCAAACACTTGTTGTGCTGGCTTTTGCTGTCTTAAGGATTAGAAACATGCCCTTTAAAAGACAATTGGTAGTTTTTAGGTTTCTGAGCCCAGCTATGTTGTGCACAAACTGGCTTCATGGAATATAAATTCTTCAGGAAATATTTATGTTCCTAAATTGTCTACATTCTTTTGAAGCGGACGATACTTTCCACAAACACATCCATGTAGCTGCTTGAAGTCAAGTTTTATTCAAAGGTACCTTTATCTTTAACTTGGGTTTAGCATGACATGGTGTGTCTGCCCCCTGTTGGACTTCTTGGGAACAAGCTGCCCCGAATAGTTTCAAGACAACAACTGCATGAACTATGATTTCTTCAAGACATTCAACACAGAATAATAATAATAATAATAAACCTCACACAAATGCAGTTGTTAAAAAGGAAGATCATCTAAGAGAATTTGATTCTTATGAGCACAAATCAGCTACACTAGCCAGGTTGTACATCATGGTTTAGTGAACAAAGCACAGTTCTTGGGCTCCTACAACACACTAAGATAAAATGAATGAAACAGCATTATGGCTTAGTTTAAGGTTGCCCTACTTTTTCTGATCAAGAGCTAAACTCTTCCAGGTTGTGGGATCTTCTAGAGATGCTGTGGCTTTCCAGATATTACTACAGAATAATTCCTATTAGTAAGGATCCATGATGATTGGGGATGATGGAACTTGAGATCCAATGCCTGAACCAGGCTTTTTATACATGTGTTCTATAGCTGACCTAGGTCTGCATTTTTAACAAAATCTTCTCAAATCTTGACTATAAGAGAAATACTCAAAGGATCTTCAAGAGTGCCACTCACCCACCCTCCCTGCTGTTCAATCCAGAGAGCCAGTCGATCCCTTAAAAAGTTCATGGCCCAGTCCATCACATTCCCAAAGAAACTGGAGGCAGACTATGGCTGTAGAAAAGAAGAAAGAGCAACATGATTTAAAAAAGAAGCTAGAATTTATAAGCTTCGGTGATCTTTTTTAGTCAAAATATTAAAGGGTGAGAAGGTGGGAAATAATGGCTAGAAAAATCAGATTTACAGTTTAGGAGTTTCTTGGCTATGAATGGCTATGAACTACTTGTCAAAAGTTCAATAGAATGTGTTCCAAGGTTTGTGAATTCACTAGCTCATTTCAACCTGGTGACCAGTAAATTAGGACTTCCTAATTTTCAGTAATCATGGACATTTCAGACAAAGGAAGCAACTGTATGCGTGTATTAATTCAGAAGTAAATCCAACTGTCGCCAGCCTTGCGCACATGCGCAAGGCGCGAAACCAGCCTTGCATTGATTGGTTGATGCTGTCCTTGCAAGGAGACTATAAAAGGCCTGCGTGCTATTTTGTTTACTGTTCTGTTGCTGACTTGCAATAAAGAAGACTTGCTTTTGTGTTACTCGCTTTGTCTAAATGCCTTGGACTCGCGAACAGAACATTGGCGACGAAGGTGGGATCGCTGCAAGCAAGAACAGGAGAAGAAGATAGGACTCACCAAGGAAGTCCTGAAGCCCGGGGGAAGTTCGGTGTTTGGAAATTGCGACTCTGCCTGCCAGTACGAAATCGCTGGAGGTCAGCTTGGCAGTAGGGACCCCTTCCCAAAAGGCTTGCAGTGAAGCCGTTGACGAAGTTACAGACTGCTACGATGTCAAAGATAGGCCGGTTGTCAGAATTCGATACTTCTCACCCAGAACGCTGGAACTCTTACGTGGCATGGGTGGAGAACTACTTTAGAGTAAATCAGATTAGAGAAGACGGCCTTAAAGCGGCTACCTTTGCTCGTGTGTAGTGAGTTCAACCCTTCTCAGCCCTCCGGACAGCAGATTTAATATAAGGAACTTCCCTTCTTTGGTTGTAGAAGTTCCTCCTTCCATTTACGTATCAGCACCCACTGTCCCGGCTGGATCTTATGGACTGGAAATTCCAAAGGAGTTGTTTGCGCCACCAAGCCTTCCTGTCAAAGAGAAGACAGAGACCCCAGTACTTGTTCTACATTTAGCTATTTGTCTCCCTCCTTTGGGAGCCTTAACCCTTTATTAACCCTTTTACATATCAAACATCCCTCTGTAGCCCTTTGGGCTATCCCATAAATTGCAAGGGTAGCATAGAATTTCAAATACATTTCTACCTATGCTTTAATTCCCCAATGACTCCCCTCATATAGTTTTTGGATCACCATTCTTGCATTACCTTGTGATAACCACAGAATCCCCTTAAGACCATTTTTGTTGTTTGGTAATTATAAATCTACTATAGCCTCAATCCTTTTACTATCTATTTTCCTTTCCCCTTCAACTATAATATATTCTAGATATTTTACCTCCTTTCATACTAATTGGGCTTTATTTGCTAGACACCCTCAATCCTTTCTTCTGCCAAAAAGTTGCTTTCCCATTTCTTGATAATTCCCAGAATAAGATCTTACAAAATTGGGCAGCTACATAAAAATGTATTTGCTTCCACAGCTTAAAAGTGGAGGAAAGAAAAGAAAGGAAAAAATAATTTGTCCTGTATCAGATAGACTATACTTGTCCATGGAAGCTTTATCAAAAATTGTCACATTTTTCTTTCTCCTCCCCCTTTCACCCTGATTAGATACCATGTTACAAAAATATAACTCAATAAACTTATTGTAAATAACACATTCAGGATTTTAAAAGGTAAAGTACATAGGCTCACCAATTAGCATTGGGCCAACATTTCTGGAATGCCTTTTGTCTCAGGCAGACATCAAACAGGATAGCTAAGAAGACAAAAGATTGTCTCCCCCTTCTCCCACTCACCAAACCAGACAGAGTAAAAATTTATACAAAACTTTTGCTTGAAACAGCCCTCAGGAGGAAGATTGCCATAACATTTACAGAAGTGGCTTGCCAAAACCTCCCTCCTAGGGCTGAACAAAAATATACCAGCCCCAAAACACTCAGCCAACCCTCATGGTTAAAGCAGGATTTGAACTCAAATCCAGCCTTGCAGCCTGTGGCTATAACCCTGAAACCAAATTGGTTTTCTCCTGAACAGAACATTGGCGAGGAAGGTGGGATCGCTGCAAGCAAGAACAGGAGAAGAAGATAGGACTCACCAAGGAAGTCCTGAAGCCCGGGGGAAGTTCGGCGTCCGGAAATTGCGACTCTGCCTGCCAGTACCAAATCGCTGGAGGTGAGCTTGGCAGTAGGGACTGCTTCCCAAAAGGCTTGCAGCGAAGGCATTGACGAAGTTACAGACTGCTACGATGTCAAAGATAGGCCGGTTGTCAGAATTCGATACTTCTCACCCAGAACGTTGGAACTCTTATGTGGCATGGGTGGAGAACTACTTTAGAGTAAATCAGATTCGAGAAGACGGCCTCAAAGTGGCTACCTTGCTCTGTGTTTGTGGGCAGGACACTTTTGACATAGTGGAAAATCTAGTTGCCCCAGCACCTCTGGAGTCAGTGTCCTATGCTGATTTGAAGAAGATGCTGAGAGAACACTTTGAACCTAAACTTTCAGTGATTGCTTGGTGACACACGTTCGAGCAGAGGCCTGATGAGTCTGCTGCGGACTTTATTGCTGCCTTAAGACAAGGCGCTAGACCAGCGGTTCTCAACCTGTGGGTCATGACCCTTTTGGGGGTCGCACGAGCCTTTCACAGGGGTCACAAGGGGGAGAGGGAGGGAAGGAGGGACAAAGAGGGAGGCGAAGGAAAGGAAGGAAGGAAGGGACAAGGGGAGAGAGGGAGGGAAGGAGGAAGAGACTAAGGGAGGGGAAGGAAAGGAAGGAAGGAAGGAAGGAAGGAAGGAAGGAAGGAAGGAAGGAAGGAAGGAAGGAAGGAAGGAAGGGACAATGGGAGAGGGTGGGAAGGAGGAAGAGACTAAGAAGGAGGTGAAGGAAAGGAAGGAATGAAGGAAGGGACAATGGGAGATAGGGAGGGAAGGAGGAAGAGACTAAGGGAGGGGAAGGAAAGGAAGGAAGGGACAATGGGGGAGGATGGGAAGGAAGAAGAGACTAAGAAGGAGGTGAAGGAAAGGAAGGAAAGAAGGAAGGAAGGGACAATGGGAGAGAGGGAGGGAAGGAGGAAGAGACTAAGCAGGAGGTGAAAGAAAGGAAGGAAGGAAGGAAGGAAGGGACAATGGGAGAGAGGGAGGGAAGGAGGAAGAGACTAAGGGAGGTGAAGGAAAGGAAGAAAAGAAGGAAGGGACAAGGGGAGGGAAGGAAGGCAGGCACCCATCCCAGTCCCATCCCAGAGACCCACAGATTCCCCCCCACAGGCACTCTGCAACCTGAGTGATCAGCTGGCCACGGCCCCTGGCCATTGATCATGTGACCCTGGGACACTGTGAACGTCATAAGTATGAATCAGTTGTCAAGCATCCGAATGTAAATCACATGACCCTGGGGATGCTGCAACAATCATAAGTGTGAAAAATGATCATAATTCGCTTTTTCAGTGCTGTTGTAACTTCAAACAGTCACTAAGTGAATTGTTGTAAGTCGAGGACTACCTATACTTTCCCATTTTTTCCTTTTTTTGGGGGGTCAAGTTTTTGATACCCCCCAGCCAGCTGGATGGGGGGTTGGGGGTCACCACAACATGAGGAACTGTATTAAAGGGTTGCGGCATTAGGAAGGTTGAGAGCCACTGCGCTAGACCATGTGAGTTCAAGGACCTGGAAGAGAGGCTCCGGGATTGGTTAGTTTGTGGCTTGAGAAGTCGTGAGCTGCAGCAGAAGATCTTCGCCAAAGAAGTTGTCTCATTCCAAGATGCCTTGAGAGAGGTTGCAGCTGAAGAAGCAGCGGGCGGCGCTGTGAAGGCCTTGCGGCTCGCCAGAAATCCTCCAGCCACAGTCGCTGTCCATCAAGAGGTCGCTCGAGAAGATTCAGAACAAGTTTCTTTTTTTTTTCTTTTTAAATATATTTTATTGGTTTTATAGTTTTAACAAAAAGTGTTTAAGACACACCGTGGTGTTTGGGTAAACAAAGATTCCAACGTAAAATCACACAATAACAGCTCAACTTAATACATTCGCTATCATCTCTCTATTTCCCTCAAGTAACATAGTAAATTTAATATATTTCATTTCTATCCTAAATTTCTATTACTACTAAACCTGTTTATTAAAACTTTAAATCAATTTCAATTACCATAATCAGATAGTGTTTTACATCAACATATTATCACTTCAAATACCTCTTGCAAATATATTCAAGTTCTTAATCCCTCTCATCCCTTTTTTATCACCAATCTTATTTATTTCTTCTTCCAATAATAACTAGTTTAATTAAAATAAACAATATTATCATATCTTATCAAATCATATTATTATACACAAACATCTCTTAAGTAATTAAACATTACACATGTATATAGTTATAGTTTTCTTACTTCTAAATCTAAATCATTATCCTTAACCTTTCAGCCAATAAGTCCATTTTTGTTTCTGAAGAGGAGGTGGATAGGCTGCACCAGACAGAGGAGAAGTTGTTTCAGGAGCAAAGAGACAAGGCCCCAGCATCCCCTCAGTGTTTCGGGTGTGGAGGACACCACAAGCACTCTGACTGCAGATTTTGCTCCGCCATTTGCCAGGCATGTGGCAGGCAAGGCCACATTGCCTCCGTCTCTTTGGGTCAGCACAAGGTCCGGTCTCAGGAAGAATTGCTTCAGAAAGGTACCAGGGTCCCCAGCCAACACAGGGTGGGTTGCTGCGTGTTTCTCAGGAGCATTTTCAGGACAGGAATTCATAGGCCACTTAAGAAAAAGCTTCACATTGACATGAAGTTGCAAGGGGTTCCCTTGTCGATGGAGTTGGACACATTTGATCATTTCTTTTGACACCTTTAAAAGGATTTGCAGCATAAGTGGCCTACAAGTCAAACTCAGTCCATCAAATTAAATTCTCACTGACTTCCAGAATTCCAGAGTCAGCGTAAAGGGGGAGGCCATGCTCAAGGTGCAGCGTAGGACTTTTGAAGGCCTGCTAGATGTGGTGGTAGTTGGGGGTGATCGCATGAGTCTCATTGGACTTGATTGGTTCGAGGCCCTTGAGATTCAAGTGACTGGACTGCACAGTCTGCAAACGTCAGGCCTTGCAGAAGTCTGCAAGGGGTTTGCTGATGTGTTCAGTTCAGAGTTTGGATCATACAAGGGGCCTCCCATCGCCTTACGCTTAGACCCAGCTATCACACCCATCCAGATCAAACCTAGAAGGGTGCCTTTTACCCTCAAAGGCAAAATTGATGCGGAGCTGGAAAAGCTGCTTTAGCAGGACATCTTAGAACCTGTGGACTCTAGTCCACGGGAAACCCCCATAGTAATGCCACTGAAGGCCAATGGAGAAGTCCGAATCTGTGCAGACTATAAATGTAAGATGTCAACACTGCTAATATTGAATATTCTTGCTTTGACAAAATATGCAGAACTGTCTGGTATTTTTAGAGTTAATGCAGAGGAGAATGAGGGAGGAGGGAAAAGCTCGTGAAAGGGAAAGGAAGAGAACCTTTGCCCTTCAAACTAATTGTAGAACGTAAATCATGACAGCAAAATAAGGGAGGGGAAATGCTAGCAAAAATAACTGCTCGGTGGGTGGAAATGTCAGATCTTAGCATCCCCTTTCATCATGCCGTGCCGACATTTTGTCACATGAATAAAAAGACTTTTTAGGATAAAATGCCTGGAAGTTCTTTGAAGTGTTTCATTAGTCGGAACCATGATATCATGCTAAGATCTCAAATCCTTTTCAACCGACCTGGGGTCCTGAACTCCATCCACTGTCTCTAGGCTTGAGAGGAGCTGGTAAAGATTCAGGGAAGAAAAATCTATCATGAAAAAAGTGAGTTTGCTTCAAGACCCAGCAGCTGCTGATAACCCAGAGGAGGAAACAACAGACAGCGTGCTGTGGGAAGATGAATTCTGGCAGATCTCCCAGCTGGGAGCAAAGACTTCAAAAGCAGAATGGTACAGAGCTAACGAATGGCCTACTACTCAAGCTTTGGGTGAGTCACTGGAAAGATTTCAAACCCCAGATGTGAAAAGCAGAAATCGATTCCTGCAGAGAGAAGCCTACAGCCCCTCCCTTGCAGATCAGAACCTGGTTCCCCCAGCCAGGAACTGCAGCCCTGAAGACAGAGGGAATCCCAGACTGAGGCCTCTGCAGCAATGGGCAGATTTGCACCCCCCACAGGTAGATGATCAGCAGCATCTGAGCATGCCACAGCTAATAGAGGCCTTGCAACAGCTTGGGGTGGTGCAGAAGCTAGGAGATCAGCAGCTGGTGGGAGACCAACCACAGCAGAGAGATTGGCCACAGCCCCTGAACATGCAACCCCTGGGCATAAATCTGTAGCCAGGGTGGGGCCAGCAACAACAGCCACAGTGGGGGCCCCAACAGCCTATGATTGCACCACTTTTCAGAGCAACCTTTGATGGTGACCCAGAGAAGCTGGTTTTTTTCCTCAACCAAGTGCGCTCTCATTTGAATTGCTGGGCCTATCTCTACCCGGACCTGGGGGCCATGGTCGATGTGATTGTGTCCAGCCTAGAGGGAGAAGCATCCGAATGGCTGAACTATTTATATAATGAGCAAGCTCCTGAATTGGAAGACCCCCAACTCTTCCGCCTAGGGCTGAGGGAAAGATTTGAGGACCCATCTATTGGTCTTAAAGCAAGAGAACAGATCCACAAAATAAAACAAGCCGGCAGGCCTGCCCTGGAGTACATGAGGGAATTTCGCAAGATAGCAGGTCAAATAGAGGGGTGGCCTGAACAATCCCTAATCCATCACTTCATTGAGGGATTAGATGATCACCTCTCTCAGGCATGCATCTATCGAGCCGTACCTGATCAGCTGCAAGAATGGTACCAGGCAGCAGTGAAGCTAGACGTTCAGCTCGCCTGCTATAAGAAGCCTCCCCCACACGAATCTGAGCAGCAACCAGAGCTACCTGAACAGCAATCACCCCCACGAAAGCCTTCAATGACTGCAATGGCTGAGAGACCCAGGCGACCTACAGGCCCATCAATTAAGTGTTTCCGGTGCAGACAGGAGGGACATCGAGCAGCAAACTGTCCAGTCCCCTATCCCCGATTACAGAGCAGACCGGAACCAGCAGCGAGAAGGAAACCTGCCCAGTGGCTGATGAGAGAGAAATCCAACTGGGTCACGCAGGAACCTGTTGCCCAGATTACACCCCCCATGCAGGAGAATGCCGAGACTCCTGGTGGACCCGCCCCGCTCTATCCTCCTTTGACAGCGATGATGAATGAGAGAATGACCCGATGGTGAGTCGACAAATCCCGCCTTTTTCACTGGCCACCAAATTTATAATCCCTAAGTCTGGGGCACAAATGGACTTAAACGTGCTAATTGATTCTGGATGCACCCACTGCATTATTAGTCTGCCGTTTGCCATGAAAATGGGCATATGGGCAAAACAGCTTTCCAAACCTGTGAGGTTTGAGCAAGCCGATGGCTCCCTGATGGGAGGGACTCTTGTCACACAATTAACCGAGCCCTTACGCCTAGAAATAGGTGTGCACTGGAAGTTTATTCGCTTCCTGGTGACTCCAAAAATGACTGAGACTGTGATCCTAGGGCTAGCCTGGTTGGACAAATGGAAGCCGTTTATCTGGTGGGAGAAAGGAATGAGAACTGTGAGACTACCTATAGGGCCTAAACCTCCCACTGATTCAACCGATGTTGCGGGACACCTTAGGCCACCCAATGAGCGAGCGTACATGGCTGCCTCACCACTGCCAGGCGAACCACTCATCCCCAATAAATACTGGGACCTGGCGGAGGCATTTAGTGAAAAAGAATGTGATGCCCTACCCCCTCACAGACCCAATGACTGCTCCATCGAACTGGTGCCAGGAGCCAAACTCCCACACCCGAGAATGTATGCTATGCCCCCCCTTGAAATGGAGGAGATGCAGCAATACGTGAACAAAAACCTAGCGAGGGGGTTCATCGAACAGGCCAAATCTACCGTGGGAGCCCCTGTGTTGTTCAAAGAGAAAAAAGATGTGTCTCTTCGTCTCTGCGTAGATTATAAGGTTCTCAATGCTGTGAGTGTGGAAAATAAATAGCCCCTCCCCCTCCTAAAGGACTTATTAACCCATCTGGCTAAGGGGAGTGTCTTCACTAAATTAGACCTGAGAGAGGCATATTACCCGGTGAGAATAAAAAAGGGAGACGAGTGGAAAACTGCCTTCAACTGTCCTATGGGGAGCTATCAGTTCAAAGTCATGCCATTTGGACTACAGGGGGCCCCAGCCGTATTTATGCAGTTGATTAATGAGGTCTTACATGATCACTTGTACAAAGGGGTTTTGGTGTATCTTGATGATATCCTGATATACAGCACGAATATGACTGATCACATAAAGCTGGTGAGAGAAGTGTTAAAGAAACTATTGAATGCCAAGCTTTATGCCAAATTGTCGAAATGTGAATTTCACCAGACTCGATTAGACTATCTTGGCTACAGAATTTCCAATGAGGGTATTGAAATGGATCCAGCCAAGGTGAAAGCTATAATTGAATGGCAGCCCCCAAAGACTCGCAAACAGCTCCAGAGCTTTCTGGGTTTTGCCAACTTTTATCGTCAATTCATCCCCTCTTTTGCCGAGATTGCCCTACCCCTTACAGAACTACTCAAAACAGGCAAAGGAGGAGGGAAGCCACGACCGGGCCAACCACTAGCATGGACAATGGGCTGTCAAACAGCTTTTGAGAATTTAAAGAGACTATTTGCTGCTGAACCGGTCCTAAAGCACCCCTGTCCAGGGGAGCCCTTTGTGATTCAAGCCGATGCCAGCGAGGTGGCAGTTGGAGCTGTGTTACTGCAAAATAACAAAAGTGGGGTCCTGCAACCCTGCGCCTACACCTCTAAGAAATTTACTGAACGCAAGCGGAGATGGGCAATCTGGGAGAAAGAGGCCTTCATGATTAGGTGGGCCCTATTAAACTGGTGACACTATCTAGAAGGGAGCAAGGTACCATTTGAAGTATGGACAGATCACAAAAATCTAGAAGCACTGAAAACTCCCCACAAATTGTCCCCAAAGCAAGTGCGGTGGGCACAGTATTTTAACCGCTTCAACTTCACTCTAAAGTACATACCAGGAGGAAAGAACGTCCTAGCTGATGCACTATCCCAGTTACCCCAATACAAAAGCGAATGGGAGGAGGTTAACGAGGCAATTATCCCCAATCCACAAACTACTGCTTAACTTACGCCTCGCAAGGTCCCCAATCCTGATGACCCTGGGGTAAAGAAAATAAAACGAGAGCTCCTCACCGATCAATGGTTCAAAGATAATCAAACCTCCCTAACGTGCAGGGATGGCTTGGCTTACAAAGGGGGGGAACTATATTTGCCAGAAGCCCTCCATCTTAATGCTCTCAAACACAGCCATGATGTAAAAAAGGCTGGACACTTTGGATATTTGAAAACCCTACACCTCACCCGCCGGCAATTTTGGTGGCCGGGGCTGAAAAGGGATGTGGAAAACTATGTAAAAAGTTGTACTGTATGAAAAGAATCCCAGGGAAAACCGCTGGGTTACTGCAACCCGTGGCAGACCCTTCTCAACCATGGGAAGAAATAGCTATGGACTTTATAGCAGACCTAACTGAAAGTAGAGGAAATACTGTCATCTGGACTGTAATAGACCTGTTCTTGAAGCAGGCTCATTTCATTGCCTGCAAAGGACTCCCATCTGCCCAACGACTGACCAAATTGTTCCTGAAACATATCTATCGGCTGCATGAAGCCACCTGGAGTGAAAGCCACCTGGGTGAAATCCAGTGAGGTGAAAGCTGACAGGCTCGTCAAAAGGTTTCATGTGAAATACCCCAACAAACCGAAAACTAGTCATTAACATTGTTTACATTACAGGATCTGGGGCTGGATGTCAATGCTGCTAATATTGAATATTCTTGCTTTGATAAAATATGCAGAGCTGTCTGGTATTTTTAGAGTTAATGCAGAGGAGAACGAGGGAGGAGGGAAAAGCCCATGAAAGGGAAAGGAAGAGAACCTTTGCCTTTCAAACTAATTGGAGAATGTAAATCATGACAGCAAAATAAGGGAGGGGGAATGCTAGCAAAAATAACTGCTTGGTGGGTGGAAATTTCAGATCTTAGCATCCCCTTTCATCATGCCGTGCCGACAGTTTGTCACATGAATAAAAAGACTTTTTAGGATAAAATGCCTGGAAGTTCTTTGAAGTGTTTCATTAGTCGGAACCATGACATACACTTAACAAAGCGCTGCAACAGCATGCATATCCAGTGCCTGTGGTTAGCCACATTCTGGCCTCCCTCAAGGGGGGGGGCGCCTCTTTGCAAAGCTTGATTTGGCACAGGCCTACCAACAGTTACCTGTTGATGAGGCAACAGCTGAGGCTCAAAGAACTGTGACACACCGGGGAGCCTTTAAAGTGAAAAGACTGCAGTTTGGGGTTAACATGGCCCCTGGCATCTTCCAAAGTGTAATGGAGTGAACGCTCCATGGTATTCCTGGGGTCTGCCCGTACTTCGATGACGTCCTCATTGCTGGGGAGTCATCTGTAAATTTAGCTGAAAGGCTGAGAGCTGTCTTGCTGCGTTTCCACCAAGTGGGGCTGAAGCTGAAGCAAGATAAATGTAAGATTGGAGTCACCTCCACTGAATTTCTGGGGTTCCGTATTGATACTGAAGGCATCCATCCTGCTGAATCCAAGCTTCAAGCAATTCAGCAGGCCCCAAGTCCCAAGTCCCAAAGCGAACTTCAGGCTTTTCTGGGACTCTTAAACTTTTATCATGCATTCCTTCCCCACAAGGCTGCAGTGGCTGAGCCATTACACTGGCTCTTGGACAAACAGGCTCCTTGGCAGTGGACTAAGGTCCATGAAAGGAGCTTTACAGAGGTCAAGGCCTTGCTCTCTTCAAATGCGGTTTTAGCGCATTTCAATGAGCAATTGCCTGTGTGCATCGCATATGATGCGTCCCCTTATGGGGTTGGGGCTGTGCTTAGTCATCTGAAGGCTGATGGGACACAAGTCCCTGTGGCCTACTATTCAAGGACTCTGTCATCTGCAGAGCGTAATTACGCACAGATTGACAGAGAAGTCTTGGCCATAGTGGCTGGCATAAAGAAATTTCATGATTTCTTATATGGCCGCCATTTTACAGTCTACACAGACCATAAGCCTCTGCTGGGTTTGTTTACAACAAATAAACAAACCCCACACATAATCTCTCCTAGAATGCTGAGATGGTCAATTTTCCTGTCAGCATACGACTACACTTTGGTGCACAAACCTGGCAAAGAAATGGGCCATGCAGATGGCCTCAGCAGATTACCTCTACAGCAGATAGAGGCAGATCCTGCTCCTGCTCTTCACATTCTCTCCTTTCAGGAATTGCCTGAATCTCCCCTCAATGCTAGGGACATGGCTGCAGAAACTGCCACTGATCACACGCTCACACGCGTGCTGACATGGGTGTTGTCAGGATGGCCTGACACGTGTCCAGGTACTGAGTTTCAAAGCTTCTGGCAAAGGAAGCACGAGCTTTCCACTTTCAAAGGGTGCCTTTTATGGGGTAGCAGGGTAGTCATCCCAGCCTCAGTGAGGACTAGAGTCTTGCTCTCTCTGCATGAGGGACATCCAGGCATAGTCCGGATGAAAGCGCTTGTGCGTAGCCATCTCTGGTGGCCTGGGCTCGATAAAGAGATCGAGACCCAGGTTCATGGGTGCCAAGTGTGCCAACAGTTCAGGCCTGAAATGCCTCAGGCCCCTGTACATAGGTGGGAGGAGACACTTTCCCCTTGGTCGAGGGTGCATATCGACTACGCTGGGCCCTTTCAGGGGCAATTCTTCTTTCTCCTCGTTGACAGCCATTCCAAGTGGCTAGAAGTTGTGCCTGTCTCCTCCACTACTACTGCTAGGACCATCCAGGTGTTGAGAGGAATCTTCGCTTCTCATGGACTTCCAGATGTCCTGGTCTCAGATAACGGCCCCCAATTTACTTCTTTTGAGTTTCAGGCTTTTCTACAGGCCAACCTGATCCGGCATGCTACTTCAGCACTGTTTCATCCATCTTCCAACGGCCAGGCAGAGAGGATGGTGCACACTACCAAAGATGCTCTTAAAAGAATCACTTATGGCAGCTGGTATCACAGGTTAGCTGATTTCCTTCTTTCACAATGCACCACACCTTGCACAGCCACGGGGAAGAGCTTAGCAGAACTCCGCTGGGGTCGCTGCCTCATCACTAAACTGGACAGGTTGCACCCAGATTGGGTGGCTTCACAGGTGTCACAGCCATGGGCACCTAGGAGACTACAGGTGGGCGATCCGGTCTGGACAAGGAACTATGGACCTGGACATCTCTGGGTCACAGCAGTGGTATGCAAGGTCTCTGGGCCGCTGTCATACGAAGTGGCCTTGGATGATGGTTGTGTGATCCGATGTCACATTGACCAACTACGCTGGAGGCTTCCCAGCAACACTTCTGCTCCTGTTTCTGCTCTTGGGGGGGAGGAGGACCACAATTACAATCATGGACCACAGTCTCTCCGGCCAAGCACTTCAGCTATTGCTCCAGAAGGGGGGTTTGCCATGGAGGCGGCTCCTGACCCTGGCACCTGTGGCACAGACACTGGGGCAATGGGACATTGGGGTAAATCGGCTACTCAGGCCACTCCAGCTGCTGGTCTTCGGCTCGAGGGACAGTGGTCCCAAGAGAGGTCCATTGTGGACTTGGGGAATTCCACCCCACCACCGGACTTGGGGAATTCCACCCCACCAAGGACCTCTGGCTTGGATTTAGCGGATCCAGCCAGTCAGCAGCTGGGTGGGTCACCTGGGTCCTTGGGGCAACAAAGTCCTGGTCTGCCTAGCCTGGCAGGCAAGCTGGCAGGCCAGACACACACACCGACCATAAGAAGGTCACAGTGGGCCAAGGATCCACCCAAACATCTTAAGGACTATGTGAGGTTTCTGTCAAGCCTGAGGGAATCTTGCTAGTTCTTTAAAATGCAAAACAAACACTCAGATGAAGGGGTGTTATATTGCAGTGTATTAAACATTTTGCTGTATTCTTGTACATATAAAATGCAAGATTGGGTCTGCCTGTGTGCAGGCATAATGTGTTTAACAATAACAAATGCCAATAGAACACATGTATATGTTTGCTGCTATAACAGTAAGGGTTACTTATTGTTTTATCCAGGGGGGAGGGGTGTTATGTCTGGGTCTGCTGAATTGCTCAGCAGGCTCAGGAAGGCTGCAGAGAGTCCCGGGCAGACCACATGGTTGCCCGGAACCAGACAGGCTGTCGCCAGCCTTGCGCACATGCGCAAGGCACAAAACCAGCCTTGCATTGATTTATTGACGCTGTCCTTGCAAGGAGACTATAAAAGGCCTGCACGCCATTTTGTTTACTGTTCTGTTGCTGACTTGCAATAAAGAAGACTTGCTTTTGTGTTACTCACTTCGTCTAAATGCCTTGGACTCGCAAACAGAACAGACACCATTTTTCCCAATCAGTTTATAGGGATGGTAATCTGTGGAAAGTCACATTGAGCTAAAGAAGAACAAATGCTCTAACTATTTAAAAAGAGAGAGGTCAACTAGGTTTAAAATCTACTTTTAGCACTGAGCTGAGTGCATGACTTCCTTCTGAAAAAAAAGTGCCATGGTCAATTCTATATTTGAAAAGCTAGGACGGTGTGGCATGCAACTCAAAAGAAACAAAAGAAGAATTACTTAGTGATTTAGGGGCCCATTTTTCTCCTAAATAGGTGGGGAAAGAGTAAAGGATCAATGGGTTGAGTGAAGACAAAGGAGAATTGCCCCTGGAAGATTTAAAGAACACAAACCATAAGACAAAACAGGCACTTAACTCTTGTAGAAGCTTCAAACATACAAAGCACCCCAGGCAACCCCCCCCCCCCCAAAAGACTCAGGTATCCTTTTTGTTTGTTTTTCCTTTAAAATAGGTATACAATGGCTTAACCAGAATAACACTCAATGTGGGTAGGAGATAGAAAGACCACCCTTTCCCCTGTATTCTTTCTTTTCAACTCTCTTTTTTGCTTGTTGGTATAAAAGAAATGTACAGAGTCATGGGCATTCCTAGAAGGGAAAATGACATCAAAATAAACAAAAGATGGAGCTTTAAATATCATGATGCAAGCCTACAATTGCATCGTTTGCACGGTGATGACTTACATGTCATCATTTTGACATTATGGCTAGTAATGAATGGATCCAAGTGTACAGAGCCCTCCCATCTACCCTTTTCCTGGAAAATTAATGTTTCCTTAATTAAAAATTAGCCAGTAATCTAGGTTTGTCTAGCACACCATGCCATACATAAGGCAAACTAGCCAAAGCCAAACCATAGTTATCAAACATGGTAAGCAGCATGTCTGACCCAGATATAATAAACAAAAACTATGCCACCTCTTAGTGTGACCTGCAAGTAAGTTGAGAAGGAGCCAGTAAAGATTAGCAATAAGGAGAGATGAAAGATTTTAATTAAGAGAAAATTCAGCCTTATAAATCCTCTCTTTCAGGCAAGGGAGAGTAATTTATGGCAAAAGGACCTTATGCATTTGCCAAGTTGTTTTTCTGCAACACAGTGAGGTCCCCAGGCCATGCCTGCTAAAAAGCTACATCAAAACTATCATTCCAGGGCAGAAAAAAAAATGAGAAAATAATGCTGTTTCCTTAAAATAAGCATTTAAAAATACAAAAAATAACTCCTATTTTCACTTTCTCCCAATCCTGCCCTGCCTCCATGTGACCTTCAGCCCACTCAAAAGTATTAAGACTGTCCTCCCCGCAAAAGCCCCTCCCCTCCAAAGCAACCCAGCTTACACTGGCACTGTTTATATGGGTCTTACTACAACCCCACTTATTTCAGCCTATCTTGCTTTTCCTGTTCACTCCTTGAGGATGTTGATACAACAGACATTATGCTTTCAGGTTTTTACCTGTCGGGCAACTTTGTATGTAAAGTAGAAGATAATGATCCGTCCCCAGTTGACTCCAGTAGCAAACGTCTCCTCTGATACTATGGCCAGAGCGTGGAGTGGATTTTCACTGATGACGCTTTCTGCCATTCTGTAAGGGGAGAGGGACATCTCAGTGCAATACAACAAAAAGGTAATTCTGGAAAACAAAGCAAAATCATGTAAAAAGTGGCAAATCCAACTGATAGAATCAGCATGTTTTTTTTTTTAAGAAAAGCTTTTATGGACCTTGCATATCATTAGAAGCCCAGGAGAGGAGAATGGATTTTGCAAGAAGAAGAAGAAGAAGAAGAAGAAGAAGAAGAAGAAGAAGAAGAAGAAGAAGAAGAAGAAGAAGAAGAAGAAGAAGAAGAAGAAGAAGAAGAAGAAGAAGAAGAAGAAGAAGAAGAAGAAGAAGAAGAAGAAGAAGAAGAAGAAGAAGAAGAAGAAGAAGAAGAAGAAGAAGAAGAAGATGATGATGATTATGGATCATCGCACAGTCAGCCAGATGTTCAGACTGGATTTGGCATTTTGTCTACCTATCGAGTCCTTACCAAGGACCTGGGATAGGCAGATGTGGATGTTTGATGGTATTACAGGTATCGTCGCAGGATGGAAGCAGTTCCTAGTAAGGCCGCCTTTTGCAATTGACTAATAGCGAATTTGTCAATGCCTATGGTGTTCAAGTGGTGCTCCAGTTGTTTTGGGATTGCACCCAAGGAGCCTATCACTATTGGTACTACCCTTGCTTGCTTTTGCCACAGTCTTTCTATTTCTATTTGTAGGTCTTTGTATTTTGTTATTTTCTCCAGTTCTTTATCGTCTATTCTGCTGTCTCCAGGCACTGCCACGTCCACTATCCAGAATTTTTTGTCTTTCTTATCGACAATTGTTAAGTCTGGGGTGTTATGTTGCAGGTGCTTGTCTGTTTGAATTCTGAAGTCCCAGAGCAGTTTAATTTTATCATTTTCTATGACTTTCTCTATTTTATGATCCCACCAGTTTTTGCTTACAGGCAAATGATATTTTTTGCAGATCTTCCAATGCACCATTGTTGCTACTTTGTCATGCCGCTGCTTGCAGTCAGTCTGTGCAATCTTCTTGCAGCAGCTTACCAGGTGGTCCACTGTTTCTTCAGCTTCTTTGCATAGGCGGCACTTACTGTCTGTTGCTGTCTTCTCAATTTTGACTTTGTATGCATTTGTCCTTAAGGCTTGGTCTTGTGCAGCCAGAATTAGTCCCTCGGTCTCTTTCTTCAATTTTCCTGCTCTTAGCCATTGCCAGGTCTTATTATTATCTGCTTTCCCAGCTATTTTTTTCACGTATTGGCCATGTAGTGCTTTCTCTTCCCATGCCTCTATTCTGTTCTTCATTTGGTCTTTCTTGTAGGCCAGTTTGGTCTCTCCAGTAGTCAGTAAGCCTTCCTGATATACTAATTTCAGTGCATCTTCATCATTGTTCTTCAGATATTCTTCCAAAGCCATTTTTTCTTCTTCAACCATCTGATGTACTTGTAGCATTCCACGCCCACCTATTTGCCTTGGTAGATAAAGTCTATCAATGTCACTGCGTGGATGAAGGGCATGATTCATTGTCATTAGTTTTCTGGTCTGCCTATCCATTGCTTTTAGTTCTGCTTGAGTCCAGTCCACTATTCCAGCTGTGTACCTAATGATTGGAATTGCCCAGGTGTTGATTGCCTTTATGGTATTTCCTCCATTGAGTTTGGACTTTAAGATCTTCTTCACTCTCTTGATGTATTCACCTCTAATCTTTTTCTTGACTTCAGTGTGCTTGATGTTGTCAGCTTGAAGGATACCCAAGTATTTGTAGTACTCTTCCTCATCCAGACTCTTAATGTTATTTTCGTGGGGCATCTTGATTCCTTCAGTTTTCACTATTTTTCCTTGTTTGATAGTAAGTGTGGCACATTTGTCTAAGCCAAACTCCATTACAATATCTTGGCTATATATATGGATAGTGTTGAGCAGTGATTCTATTTCAGATGATGTTTTTCCATACAGCTTCAGATCATCCATGTAAAGGAGGTGGGATAGTCTGGCAGATGTTTTTGATGTTTGATAGCCATGTCCTGAGTTATTCAGTATTGTTGACAGAGGAAACAGTGCAATAACAAATAGTAATGGTGATTATTATTATTATTATTATTATTATTATTATTATTATTATTATTATTATTATTATTATTATTATTATTATTATTACTTTGGATCTTACCACCTTTCACCAGAAGTAGCTGGTGCTGTCAAAGCAAAAACATCCAGTGTTCTTTGAAGAGTTTCATTTGTCAGAACCATGATAGGTGCATCTTATATCAGAACTGATGCGCTGTCCCATCATATTCAATACAGTCACATTTTTTTTTCTTATTATTAGGAACTGTATCAGCAAATACAATTGAAAAGGTACTCATGGGGGTGCTTTAATAGGTAGGATAATATTCATCTGTGTTAGTAATCCAGAATGTGCCTTCTCAGGCAAGAGCAGTAACAAACACTATCTAAGCTACCATCTCATCCCAATGGGATTGGCCCATCCCATCTCTCTGGCAGAAAGAGCATGCTCTGGATCCTGTTGGCCAAGGAATTTGATCATTCAGGATCCAGAAAAGCCTTTTCTGCTGTGGTTCTTGTCCTGTGGAACAATGTGACCAGTGGTGGGATTCAAATATGTGAACAACTGGTTCTCTGTGTGGATGCTGCTTCCGGAAGTCCATTCTGGGCCTGGGCAAAACTGGCTGAATCCCACCAGTGAATGTGACCCTTGAGATGAGATCTACCCCTACTTTCTTGGCCTTCCGAAAGGGCCTGAAAACCTAGCTCTGCCAATTGATTTTGCAGCCCTGATGTGGGCATTCCACAGTGGGAGTGATTAATAGAATCATAAGACTGGAAGGACCTTGGAGATCTTTTAGTCCAACCCGCTGCCCAAAGCAGGAGTCCTTATTCCATCCCAAATGGCTGTCCAATCTTTTCTTGAAAACCACCAACAATGGAGCACCACAACTCCCGGAAGCAAGCAAACATTCTCACTATCAGGAAGTTTCTCCTTAGCTCCAGGTTGGATCACCCTCTGACTAGTTGCTTCTAATCTTGCCATCAGGTGCTATGGAAAATACTGTAAATCAACCCCCTCTTCATGTGGCAGCCCTTCATGTATCTGAAGACAGCTGATGTCAAGACTGCTAACATTGGATGTTCTTGCTTTGACAAAATATGCAGAACTGTCTGGTATTTTTAGAGTTAATTCAGATGACAGAGAAAGGGAGGAGATTAGTAAGGAAAGCCTGGGGAAAATGAACGGAAGTGAATCTTTGCCCTCCAAGTTAATTGGAAGATGTGAATCATGACTCCAAAACAGGGGAGGGGAAATGCCTGGAATGTTATATGCAAAGGGAAGGGAAATTCAGATCCTGGCATCCATCATGCTGTGCTGACACATCTCTATGCTAATAAAGGTTTTTTTTAGGTTAAACCATGCCTGAAAATCCTTTGAAGTGTTTCATTAGTCAGACACATGACAGCTATCATGTTACCCCTAAGCCTTCTCTCCGTTAGGCTAAACTTTATATCTAGTTCCCTCAGCTGTTTTTATTATTATTATTATTATTATTATTATTATTATTATTATTATTATTATTATTGATGATATTGGAAGGAACCTTAGAGGTCATCTAGTCCAACCCCCTGCTCAGGCAGGAAACCCTATACCATTTCAGACAAATGGCTGTCCAGTCTCTTCTTAAAAACTTCCAGTGTTGGAGCATTCACCGCTTCTGGAGGCAGGTTGTTCCACTGGTTAGTTGTTCTAACTGTCAGGAAGTTTCTCCTTAGTTCTAGGTTGTTTCTCTCTTTGGTAAGTTCCCATCCGTTGCTTCTTGTCCTGCCTTCAGGTGCTTTGGAGAATAGCTTGGCTCCCTCTTCTTTGTGGCAAACCCTGAGATACTGGAACCCTGCTATCATGTCACCTGTTGAGTCCGTGGCGGGAAAGCAGACACGAGAAGCAGCCGTAGTTCTCAGTTTCCTTTATTCAGCGTTCAGCTTACAAGTAGATGGCTTCTGCAGCTCCCAAAACCTCCCAGCCTCTTATATAGACGCTTCCCGGGTAAATGTGATACTTTTCCCGCGCCAGCACCCGCGCATGCGCACGGCGCTGGCGACAGCCTGTCTGGTCCCGGGCAGCTTTGCACCTGCCCGGGACTGCCTGCAAACGCCCGAGCCGTTTGCAAGGCTCAGGACATAACACCCCTTTCCCCCGGGCTAAAACTACTACCAACATATAATCATTTATTTTATGCAGTGTTCTGCTTCTCAGTGCTCCTATCGTTACCTGGCTTTTGTTTAGCCAGCAATGTTATGTAATCCTCTAAGTATTTAGGAGACTTCTTTGCTCTCTGTGACCTTCTCAGCTCTGGGTTACTAGCATGAGTTCCCTGACTGGAGGGAGATGTGAGCCTGTTCTCCTTATTTTGCCTTGGTGCCTTCCAAGGACTGTGCCCCGATGCCTGGCCTGCTTGCTTGCCCACCGGGCTCGTCAGGCCAGGGCTTCTGTCACTTTGTGACCTGGTTGACCTGCCTAGCTGTAGACCCTCGGGCCCCTTGAAGTGATAGCCACTGCTGGGCGTCTCTGTTGAACCTCCTAGGTCCGTCCAAGACCTGTCAGGAGGCTGTCCATTCCCTGAACCCCGTTCTGTGTCCGGGCTTGTGTGGGTTTCTGTACTTTCCCAAAACTCAGTTACTCCCTGATTTGGGCTAGAGGTGTTGTAGTCGGGACTTGGTTCCTCGACCACCTCCCTGTATGTTTGACCCCCTGTAGAATTTGGGGTAAGGTCAGGCCAACCTTGGGGATTGTGTGCCAGCTCTCTTGCGGGGAATGATTTGTTGGGATGCCCCCGGGTATCCTCCGTGACTGGAGTGCTGTGTGATGTGTGTGGAAAGTGAGTATGCCCCCGGGGTGACTCCCTGGCTGGAGTAGGCGTGGATGCCTGGTAGTTAGGTAGGCTCATAGAATTCTTGTTCGGGGCTCTCGCGGAACCCTGGGATGGGCCGTTTGTGGCTCCATCAGTGGAGATGGGCAGCAGCTCGTGCCCTTCCCTTTGCTCCAAAGGGTCCCCCTCCCCCCCTGGAAAAGACCCAGGAGTCTCATCTGAAAAGTCCCGCCTAGGGCGGAGTTGGTCGATGTGCCGATGCAGGACACGACCGTTGTCCAGGGCAACCTCGTAGGAGAGAGGACCTGTGACCCTGGAAATAGAAGCGGGGACCCAGGTATGACCAGGCCCGTAATTGCGAGCCCAAACCGGGGCACCCACAAGTAGTTGTCTAGGTGCCCTAGGATGTGAGGTAGATGAAGGCAGTCTGTCCGGATGCAACCGGTCAAGTTTAGTAGTAAGTTGACGCCCCCAGCGAAGTTCAGCTGGGCTTCTCCCTGTAGAAGTGGACGGTGTGGTGCGATAAGAAAGGAGAAAGTCAGCCAACCTGTGATGCCAGTCCCCGTAGGTGAGTCTTTTCAAGGCGTCCTTTGTGATGCGCACCATACGTTCAGCCATACCGTTGGTGGACGGGTGGAAGGGTGCAGACGTGGCATGACGAATCATGTTAGCCTGTAAGAAAGCTTGGAATTCGGAGGAAGTGAATTGAGGGCTGTTGTCAGACACGATGACATCTGGAAGCACCGTGTGCAGCAAAAATCCCCCTCAGTACCTGAATAGTCTTTGCAGTGGTGGTGGAAGAGACAGGTACAACCTCAAGCCATTTTGAATGGCTGTCAACAAGGACCAAGAAGAACTGGCCCTGAAAGGGCCCAGCGTAGTCAATGTGCACCCTAGACCATGGGGACTGCGTTTCCTCCCATTTATGCACGGGAGCTTGGGGCATCTCTGGGCGAGATCGTTGGCACAGGTGGCATGCATGCACCTTAGCCTCAATATCCTTATCTAAAACAGGCCACCACAAGTGGCTGCGTGCAAGAGCCTTCATACGAACAATGCCAGGATGACCCTCGTGGAGGGATTCTAAGACCCTAGTCCTCATTGAGGTGGGAATGACAACTCTGTTTCCCCAAAGCAGACAACCCTGAGAAAGGGACAACTCGTTTCTTTTGGACCAGAAACTCTGAAACTCAGGACTAGGGCAGTGCTCAGGCCAACCGGACAAAACCCAGGAACGGACACGTGAAAGTGTGTGATCTGTACCTGTTTCAGCGGCAACATCCCTGGCACAAAGAGGGAGCTCGGGCAAGGCTTGGATTGATAGAATGTTGACAGCTGGCGCAGGGTCAGCTTCTACTACTGGCAGAGGCAATCTACTGAGGCCATCAGCATGGCCCATTTCTTTCCCAGGCTTGTGGAGTAAGGAAAAATCATATGCAGACAGAAAAATAGACCACCTAAGCATTCTAGGGGAAATGATTTGGGGAGTCTGCTTACGTGTGGTAAACAGTCCCAGCAGAGGCTTATGGTCAGTAAAGACCGTGAAATGCCTGCCATATAGAAAATCGTGGAATTTTTTAATTCCAGCAACAACAGCCAGAGCCTCCCTGTCTATCTGAGCGTAGTTGCGCTCGGCAGAAGACAATGTTCTGGAGTAATATGCAACAGGAACCTGAGTTCCATCAGACCTGAGGTGGCTCAGGACAGCTCCTACCCCGTAAGGGGACGCATCACATGCGATGCACACAGGAAGAGATTCGTTGAAATGTGCAAGTACACTGTTAGAAGTGAGCAAGGCCTTGACTTTGTTAAAGCAAGCCTCATGCGTATGTGACCACTGCCACACTGCTTGTTTGTCTAGTAGCCTGTGAAGAGGCTCAGCTACACTAGCTTTATGTGGAAGAAAAGAATTGTAGAAATTCAGGAGGCCCAGGAAGGCCTGAAGTTCGGCCTTGGACTTTGGCCTAGGTGCTTCTAAAATAGCTGTTAGTTTGGATTCAGCAGGATGAATCCCAGCAGCATCAATTTTGAACCCCAGAAATTCAGTAGAAGGCACCCCAATCTTGCATTTGTCTTTTTTGAGCTTGAGGCCTGACTTCCTGAATCTTAACAGAACAGCCCTTAGCCTTTCAGCTAGAATGTGTGTGGAGTCTCCTGCAATTAAGACATCATCAAAGTAGGGGCAAACCCCTGGTATACCCCGTAGTGTGTTTTCCATTACGCTTTGGAAAATCCCAGGAGCGACATTCACTCCAAACTGCAGCCTTTTTACCTTAAAGGCTCCCCTGTGGGTCACAATAGTCTGAGCTATAGCAGCATCATCATCAACAGGCAGCTGTTGATACGCTTGAGCTAGGTCAAGCTTTGCAAAAACGCGCCCCCCCTTGAGGGAGGCCAGAATATGACTGACCACAGGAACAGGATAGGCATGTTGCTGCAATGCCTTATTCAGAGTGCATTTGTAGTCAGCACAAATGCGAATGTCCCCATTTGCCTTTAGAGGCGTGACAATGGGGGTCTCCCAAGGACTGGAATCAACAGGTTCTAGGATTCCCTGTTGAATCAGTTTGTCTAACTCAGTGTCAATTTTACTCTTTAAAGCAAAAGGGACCCTTCTTGCTTTAATTCTAATGGGAGTGACAGTGGGGTCTAGCTTTAAGGACACGGGGGGTCCTTTGAATGTGCCCAGCTGGGGGCTGAAGACATCTGCAAATTCTTTGCAGACTTCCTGTAGGTCGAGTGTTTGTAAACTGTTGAGTCCTGTGACGTGTATCCCCAGGGCCTCAAACCAATCGAGTCCTATGAGACTCGTTCGTTCACCCCCTACTACTAATAAGTCTAGTGGACCTTCAAAACTCTTGTATTGCACGTTAAGGGTGGCCTCCCCCTTAACACACACTCTTGAATTTTGAAAATCTGTTAACACAATGTCAGAAGGCCTTAACTTGGCCTGAGTTCCACTACCGGAACAAATCTTCCTAAATGTATGCAAGGAGATAATTGAAAAGGCAGACCCTGTGTCTAGTTCCATAGATAATGGAACCCCTTGTAGCTTCACCTTGAGTGACAGCTTTTTCTTAATGGGCTTGTGTGTGCCTGTCCTAAGGATGCTTCTTCGCGAAGCGCAAAACCCTACCCTATTCTGGCTGGGGAATCTGGTACCTTTCAGGCGCAGTTCTTCCTGAGGTTGTACCTTTCGTCGGCCCAGACACACAGCTGCAATGTGTCCTTGTTTGCCGCATGCCCGGCAGGTAGCGGAGCGGAACTTGCAGTCGGTTCTCCTGTGGCGACCTCCACAGCCGATGCACTTGAGCGGAGCTGAAGAGCTTCCCTTCTGTTTTTCTTCCGTCGTGGGGTGGAGACGGTCGACTTCCTCGTCCGGATCCTCCTCGGAGTTTCTTTGGGCGTCTTCCTGGTGCACGGATGCAACCTCTGGACTGTTTCTGATCGGCCGCATGTTCTTGACAGCGCCGCCTGCTGCTTCTTCTGCGGTGACTTCCCTTAAGGCATCTTGGTAGGACAATTCTTCTTTAGCGAAAAGTCTTTGTTGTAGATTTCGATGCCTTAACCCGCACACGAATCGGTCCCTCAGTCGTTCTTCGAGGTCTTTGAACTCGCAGTGCTTGGCGGCCTTCCGTAATGCGGCGATGAATTCTTTGGCCGACTCACCGGGCCGTTGATCCCTCTGCTCGAAGGTGTGGCGCCATGCGATGACGGACATCTTGGGGTGGAAGTGCTCTTTCAGTAGCTTCTTCAGATCTGCGTAGCTGACAGACTCTACTGGAACAGGTGCTGCAAGGTTTTCTGCGATGTCGAAGGCGTCTTGACCGCAAACACAAAGCAGGGTGGCAGCCTTCAAGCTCTCTTCCCTCACTTGGTTTGCCTTGAAGTAGTTCTCCACCCTGGCTACGTATGACTCCCACCGCTCTGGATGTGAGACGTCGAATTCCGAAAGCCTTCCGATTTTCGCCATCTTCAGATCTTCAGGAGACGGGTCTATCAGCCAGCCTACCCCCGAATGCGCACCGGATTGGCGGGCAGCTGCCGAGTCGACGCCGTTCCTTTCCGCCGCTCAGGACTCCTTGGGTAAGCTTACACTTCTTCCTTTCCAGGTAGTGCAAGGCATCCCATCCTCGTCGCCAGTGTTGAGTCCGTGGCGGGAAAGCAGACACGAGAAGCAGCCGTAGTTCTCAGTTTCCTTTATTCAGCGTTCAGCTTACAAGTAGATGGCTTCTGCAGCTCCCAAAACCTCCCAGCCTCTTATATAGACGCTTCCCGGGTAAATGTGATACTTTTCCCGCGCCAGCACCCGCGCATGCGCACGGCGCTGGCGACAGCCTGTCTGGTCCCGGGCAGCTTTGCACCTGCCCGGGACTGCCTGCAAACGCCCGAGCCGTTTGCAAGGCTCGGGACATAACATCACCCCTCATCTTTCTCTTCATTAAACTAGACATACCCAAGTCCAGCAACCATTCCTTACATGTTTTAGCCTCCAGTTCCCTAATCATCTTTGTTACTCTTCTTTATGATGTATTGCTCAGAGTCCCTCGATAGTGACATGGGAGCATATAAATTTAATAAACAAATAGATAAAATGCAACCAATCAGAGGTCCACTGGAAATTGGCCTTCTCCTCAAAGGGAGAATCACAGTGGCCCACAGACATGGGCTGGATCCCATTCTTCCTACCTGGTGATTTCTGCATTATTTGAGTTCTTGGTATATGCAGAACATGTGTTCTTTCAATGAATACATCTGGGCAGCATCTGGCTCGTCTTCCCCATTTGCTTGCTCCCCTGGCATGTTGTCTCTGCCAAACTGCTCCAAGGAGGCCAGGTAGCGAGAGCAAGCTGCATATTGCTGCCACAGAGTCTTGATGAATCTACCAGAGAAAAAAGCATGAACAGATGAGGCGTCTGAGCCCAGAAACAACAACATCAACAAAGTTGGAAGGGACCTTGGAGGTCATCTAGTCCAACCCCCTGCTCAGGCAAGAAAACCTATACCATTTCAGACAAATGGCTGTCCAGTCTCTTCTTAAAAACTTCCAGTGTTGGAGCATTCACAGCTTCTGGAGGCAGGTTGTTCCACTGGTTAATTGTTCTCACTGTCAGGAAGTTCCTCCTTAGTTCTAGGTTGCTTCTCTCCTTGATTAGTTTCCATCAGTTGCTTCTTGTTCTGCCTTCAGGCGCTTTGGAGAATAGCTTAACTCCCTCTTCTTTGTGGCAACTTGAACCAGGTGGAGTTAGCACTGTCCTACATTGCTTTCCATCACTGGGCTCTGGATGGGAGATTCAGCGTCATGGGCAGAGATGCTAAAAAGGAGCAGTGAAAAGACTCTTTGAAAAGCACAGAGCAGCCTTTGACAAAGTGATGCTCTTGAATGAGATTATTTGGTTTTTATTCTCCCTTTATTACTTTATAAGTAACTCAAGGTGGTGGTGAAGATACACAATACTCCTCCTCCTCTTTTGCCCACAACAACCCCTGTGAGGAGAGTTCTTTGAATCACCCCCACCCCCCAATCAACTTGCCCTGCAGCTGAGCCTTCTGGGAGGCCCAAATTCAGCACATCTGGAATCTGTTCTATTCAAGCGACAAGAGAAAGCTTGGAGAGCATTGTCCCAAAGGTGCTTTTTTCAAAAGGCAACTGGACTTTCTTGTTTTTCTTTGAAGACATTTTGCTTCTCATCTAAGAAGCTTCTTCAGCTCTCAGCTCTTGGAGAGCATTCATTTATGCTCAAAATGTACTCATCATATCACTTGTAGGGTCATATGGGAGCTGCTTAGAGTTAGTTATCAAATGGGTATTTATATAAACATTTTTTAAATATATTTTATTAATCTTTTTACAATAACAATCTTTAGTGCTTAGTGAACAAGTGTTGTCTGGGTTCATATATTTAAAAATGATCAATAATTAATTTCTATAATTGATCAATATGTTAGTTGATAATATATTTCCTTGATCCTCTCTTCTTCCAGTAATATTCTCCTTTTATCTACATTAAACAAATATAATTCTTAATACTTTCAATACATACAGAGTTGGGTATAAACATTTTTCTAGTATTTGTAAATATAACAATAACATCAGCATATAACATCTTTTCTAATCAGCTTATTTTTCAATCGTATTTATAGAAGTCATCTTATTAAGTCATTATATGTCCTGTTTTCAAAGTTCTTATTTAAGCTTAATTTCCCCTCAGTATTGAAACCACTCTTGTCAGTCATAATTTTCTCAAAATTAATTGCCTTTGAATATCCAAACTTTTCATTCAAATACACCGTCTCAATATTTTTACATTTCATATATTATAAATATTATATTACTTATATATCTAATCCTTCTTACCATAGGGCCCATTTATGTCCAAGCTTTGTCTATTCTTTAAACCATGGTCAAACAAGTATTGAATCATATTGAATCATCATCTAGCAATCTTTCTATAGGGCCTCTTTATATCCAAACTTTATATTTTTTAACCGTATTCAAACAAGTGTTTAGTCATATAGTATTCCATCTGATAAATTGAATCACATCTCTTAAATCTAATTATAATCTTCTTTTGCCAGGTCACCTTCCAAATCAGTAGGTTTAGCTTGCCAGGTTGTATTTTTGTAGATATTGTTGGGGATAAAAAAGACTAATTAAGTAGAATATTCACTTTTTGTCTCCCACACTTTAAAGATTCTCTTGACAGCTCTTTAATCCATTTTATTAAATCTTCTTTTTTGTCCTCAAGTTCCCCCCCCCCCCCAATATTTTATTAATTTTTATCAGGGTAAGGGAAAACAGGGATGATTATAGGTAGTGAGATTCGGGATAGGGTTCAGGGAAGGGATTAAGATGGGAATGGGTACAACCAGGGCTTTTTTTGTCATAGAACGCCAAGAACGGAGTTCCGGCACCTTTTTTGGATGGAACCTTGTAGGGTAGGCAGGACGGGTTGTATGACGTGTGTGAGTTCCGGCACCTTTTTTTTTTTTTTAGAAAAAAAGCACTGGGTACAACAATGGGGTTGCCCCCAATAACATTCCAAGCTTTAGCAAGCAAACTATTGTCTGGATACAAGTATTCAACAGGGTTAATTAATATAATAATAAGTAACTGTAGTCAACAAAAATAACAAAAATTATAAAACATATCAGTCAAAAAAGAAAGTCAATCGTCTTAATAAGTTTCACAAGCAGTTTTTGTTAACTCGTTTTGCTAACCATTGATAAAATTTTTCCCATGTTTTAAAATAGACTGAATCTTCTTTCTCTTTAATCTCTAGCGTCAATCTGTCCATTTCTGCACATTCTAGGATTTTCCTAATTATAGTCTCATCAGATGGTAAATCTTCATTTTTCCAGTATTGGGCAAATACTATTCTCGCAGCTGTCAATATATGTAATATTAAATACTCATTCTCTTTCCCATAATTAGATCCTAGTATTCCTAACAAAAACAATTCTGGCCTAAATTCTATCTGTGTTTTAGTCATCTTTTCCAGCCATGTATGAATCTTAAACCAAAATTTCTTTGCACTAGGACATACCCACCAGGTATGATAATAGGTACCTGGCTTTTGTTTACATTTCCAACAGTTATTTGAAACATTTTTAAACATTTTTGCTAACCTTACTGGTGTCATGTGCCATCTATAAAACATTTTATACAGGTTTTCCTTATATGAAGTTGCTTTAGTCAGTTTAATATTTCTGTCCCATAACTTTTGCCAAGCTTCTAAGTCTATGAAGTGTCTGAAGTTTTTTGCCCAGACTATCATTGTCTCTTTTACTTGTTCTTCTTCCATCTTCCATTTTAGCAGAAATCTGTAAAGTTCCTTAATCAAATTTTCATCTGTTTTCAAGAGTATTTGATCAAATTCTATCTGTTCTTTATAAAATCCCACTGTCTTTAGATCTTTCTCGTATCTTGTTTTGATTTGTAAGTAAGGCCACCATGATAAATCAATACCTTGTTGTTGTAGATCTTGCCTGTCTTTAAGTTTTCCGTCATTATCCAAAATGTCTTTATAGGTGACAAGTTTATCATAATTAATTAAATTTGGGTGTGCAAAAGCTTCCATTGTTGAGAGCCAATCTGGTATTTTAATATAGGTTTTTTGTTTTATTCTCTCCCATTCTAAAAGGAGTACATTCCTTATAGCATGGCATTGAAAATATCTGTGTTTTATTTTTCCCATACCACAGAAAGGCATGCCAACCCAGTTGCAGGTCATGCCCCTCTAGGTAGAGAAGTCTTTTATTTCTCAGCGTTATCCATTCTTTAATCCATGGTAAGATCGCTGCTTGATAGTAAAGTCTCCAATCTGGAAGTCCAATCCTCCACTATCTTTAGCTTCTTGTAACATTTTAGCTTTAATTCGTGCTTTCTTCCCTTGCCATATGAATCTTAATATTGTTGCATTTAAGTCATCAAAGAAAATCTTCCCCAATTTTACAGGGATTGTTTGGAATAGGAAGAGTAGTTTCGGTAGAATACTCATCTTCACTGTTGCTATTCATCCTAGCAGTGATAGGTGGAGGTTTTCCCATTTTTCCAAATCTAATTTTATTTGTTTCAACAGACTTTCATAATTATCTTCTTTTAATGTTGTACATCTTGGTGTTAAATAGATGCCTAGATATTTCACTTTTTGACTATTTGCAAATTAGTCTTTTTTGTAAAGTAGGTTTTCTGTTTATCTGTTAAGTTCTTTGTTAATACCTTAGACTTTTCTCTATTTATTTTCAAACCAGCCACTTCTCCGAATTTTTCTATTTTCTGCAACAATTTAGTAGATGTTTCTAGTGGCTCCTCCAAAATGAAAACCAAACCATCTGCAAAAGCTTGTAGTTTATATTTTTGATCTTTTATCTCCAATCCTTTTATTTCCGTGTCCTGCCTGACATTTCTAGCCAGTACTTCCAATGTTAAAATAAATAGCAAGGGGGATAATGGACAACCCTGTCTTGTGACTTTTTTAATATCAAAGCTTTCTGTATAATCACCACTTAAAAGTATCCTGGCTGTTTGTTTATTATAAATAGCTTGAATTGTTTTTATAAAATTGTTGCCAAAGTCCATTTCTATCAGCTGCTGGAACATGAATTGCCAATTTAGGTTGTCAAAGGCTTTTTGCGCATCGAGAAATATCAATGCCATCTGCTTCCCTGGATGGTTTTCATAATATTCCAGGATGTTTAAGATAATCCTTAAATTGTTTTTTATCTGTCTTTTGGGTAGGAAACCATTTTGGTCTGTATGGATGAACTCTGTCACGAATTTCTTCTTTTTTTTCTGCCAGTATCGAAGCAAACATTTTGTAGTCTACGTTTAATAACAATATTGGTCTATAGTTTTTTATTTGTGTGGAATCGGTATCATCTTTGGGTATCAAAGTGATATTGGCTTCCATCCACAAATTTGGTATTTTTCTTTCTGAGAAAATTTCATTACATAGGTCCTTCAAGATCGGGCTTAATGTGTCCTATAATGCTACATAGAACTCTGCAGGTCCGTCTGGGCCTGGAGTCTTGTCTTTTTTTTGCTTTTTTATAGCTTTTGTGATCTCCATCACTGATATTTTCAGATTCAATATATTTCGGATGTCCTCTGGAACTTTTGGCAAATCGCTTTCTTTCATATAGGCTTGTATTCAAGTATTCCCACTTTGGAGACCACCTCTGCCTTATAGAGATTCTCATAATAGGCCTTAATAATCTTTTTCATTGGATCATTATGAAAGTGTAACTCTCCTTTTGAATCTTGTAGCTTATTTATCAGTCTTTTTTCCCTTTCTTTCTTTAGCCTATATGCCAACCATCTTCCCGGCTTATTAGCGTTTTCAAAAAAGTTCTGTTTAGACCGTTTAATCTGCTGTGCCATAGTATCCATCTCAGCCAAGTTTAATTTATGTTTTATTATCTCCATTTGTTTCTTAAGAACTTTCTTTTGTGGGTCATTTTGTAGCTCAAATTCCAAATTTTTAAGTTCTTCTCTCAGGTTTAGCTGTAGTTGTTTCTTTTCTTTATTCTTTTTAGCAATATATGTTATAGCCAAGCCTTTAAAGTATGCTTTGGCCATATCCCAAACATTTTGGAGGGAAGTTTCTTCTTTCTTGTTTATTTTAAAGAAAAATTCCATTTCCGTTGTCGCTAATTGTAAAAATTCTTTCTCTTTAAGTATAGACATATTCAAAGACCATCTTAATTTTTTCTTAGTACCTTTCCAAATCATTTTTATTGGGTTATGGTCTGCCCAAATGTTGGTTTCTATCTCAATCTCTTGGATTATCGTTTTCAAGTCATAAGATGTCCATATCATGTCAATTCTAGACCATGATTTATGCCTATTTGAATAAAATGTGTATTGTGATTTTTCTGGATTCATCTCTCTCCATATATCTTGAACAGACAATTCTTCTTTCATTTTTGAAAAGGCTTTGGAGTAGGGTATTTCCCCCTTTTCTCCCTTATATATGGCTTTTATAGTCCAGGGTTGGATCTGCTATTGCGCTGAAATCTCCCAATATACAAAGGTTTTGGTAATTTAAGTCCACTATTTTATTGTGTAGTTGGTAATAAAATTGCTCTTGTTTATCATTAGATGCATATATTGCAACCATCAATATCTGTTTTTGGTCAACCATAATCTCCACCATTAATATTCTCCCCTCTTCGTCTACATAAACTTGTTTAGAATTTATCTTTTCTTTTATATAGAGGGCTATACCTCTTTTCTTTTCGATTGCATGCGTGGAATAAAGCTTGCCCATTTTCGGTTGTTCTAAAATTCTAGCATGTTGTCTCTTGATATGTGTTTCTTGTAAACAGATTATGTCCATTTTTAACTTTTGTAGTCTGGTAAAAGTTTTTCTCCTCTTTGAGGGAGAATTCAGTCCATTTATGTTTATTGATAAAATTCCAATCTCCTCCATGACTTCAATTGTATCTAGATCTCAATCTTCTAGGCGATCTTATTTGTCTCTGGTCTCTCGGTCTTGTTCCTTCCTCTGGAGTGGTCTTTGTAACTTCTTCCTCCTCTAGTTGTTCAGATGCTCCTATGGCACCCATCTCCTCTTGTTTTTTAGGTTCAGGATCCCCTTTTTCCAAAAAGGTTCTATGCTTATCAAAAAATTCCGCTGCTTTAAGCGGGGTATCCAATCTATATCTTTTCGAGTCCCAGAAAATTAGTATCCCCTCTGGGACCAACCTTTATTAATCAGTTTCCTCGTTAAAAATTGGTACTCTCTTTGAGCCTCTCTTATCCTTCTAGGAATTTGCTTAAGCACTACTATTTCTTTTTCTTTGTATTTTAACAGTTGATCTCTTACTATTCTCAAAATCTCATCTCTCATGGATCTGTTAAGGAATCTAACATGAACTTCCCTGGGAATTCTGTTTCTTCTGGCATAACTTGAATTAACACTGAAAGCCTGGTCTATTTCTCCTTCCATTTGGGTCTTTCCCATTCCTATCAGGTGTGCAAATAACTCAACTATCAATGCTAACAGATTCTCATCCTTGTCTTCTATTATATTTTGGAATCTTAAAAAGTATGATGCCCTTTCCATCTCTATCAGCACGAGTGAATCTTCTAATTCCGCATTTGTTTGGGCCAGTCTTTGATTCTCCTCTTGTAAAGATTCTAGTTTCTGATCGACTTCCAAAGATTTGTCTTCTATCTTCTGGATCCTTTGTTGGTTATCTGTAATCTCTTCATTTGTAGCTTCCATATTTAAGTCATTTTCCTCAGACTTGTATTCTATTGTCTGATTTATTTGTTCATTCTTTATCATCATTTTTTGAGAGTTGTTTAATTGTGAGTTTAGGTTAAAGATATGTTCATTTATGTTATCAATGTTGTTTTTAATCTCATCATGATTTAGGACAACAGTCATTTGGTTCTGTTGCAGCATTGCATATATTTTCTCCTGGAATGTATTTGCTTTGTCTTGAGTCATTGTTCCTGCAGATCTCTGATGTTCCATGCTGGGGTCTTCAGCAGGAGGTGTTAGGTGTGGTTTTCTGTCACTTTTAGATAAATATACAACATCCATCCTCTAAGTAGTTTTTTTACTGGTACCATAGTCTCTTTAATTAGCTTTATCAAACCAGCCCATCTTAAAATCCAAACAACCAAATCTTGTGTAGTTCTTATCTTTATATATGTTTTTTGTAATTCAATATGTTTCCAATTATCAAAGCACCACTGAAAACAGTATTTTGTAACAGTTCTTCTTTTCAGGGGTCTTATGATTATCAACCAGCCAAGATTTCAATCCAAAGTGTTTAACCACCTGAAAGCTTTCCAGTAACTTCCCTTTTAGAAGATTAACCAAAGGTCAAGGTTTTTCTTTCTCTGTAAACAGTCTTTAACTTAAAAATGCAACTCAGTGTGTTTATAATCCCAGAAGGTCAGCAGTTTCTAAACATATATAATTTCACTCTGTAGTAGATAGCCCAATGCTTTGTTCCCAGCTGTTTTTTGCTATTTCTGGGCGTCTTGCCAAATCCTGAGACAATGCAGCTATAGGTTTCTCTAATTCTCCACTAGGTGTCAGTAGCTGTTCATTTTCCAGCTTTTAAAGCAAAAAGTTGTTGTTGTTGTTGTTGTTGTTATTATATAATTTCATGAATACTTTTTCAGGTATGGAATTTTAAGTTTTCAAATTTATCCAGACTGTAGTATTTTTAACCTCATTTCAATATATTTTTGTTCCCCATTTTAATTCGCCACTTCCGTCTATGGGAGGGTGGGGTGTAGTCCCCTCCCTTCTCACTTTGGGAGGATTTTTGCTTCTTGGGAATCTTTTCCAGGAAATCAGATACAAAATAGGAGACAGAAGATTGAATTCCTCACCCAGTTTCAAGCACGCTGTTCACATTGTTCTGGTTAGTGCCTTTGGACTTCGGCTGCAAGTAGCTTGGGCTGGTCACTGAAGTGTGGCCAGCCTTTCTCTTGTTGGGTTAGAGGGCTTCCCCTGGATCGAATGGGATGACTGCTGTTGTTCCGCGATCATCGGGGCGCCCACCTTTCTTCGGTGCCTCTCCGGGGTGACTTTAGACCCATTTAGGGTCCCCTGGCAGGGCGAAACTAGCCGTAGGGTGCAGAGCTCCGCAATTCCCTTGACTGTGCGCTATGGTGCAAAACCAGAAGTCCATCTATATCAATGGTTCTCAACCTTTCTAATGCCGCGACCCCATAATACAGTTCCCCATGTTGTGGTGATCCCCAACCACTTATATATCAACCACTTATATATCATCGGGTGCCAGGGGCGTGGCCAAAGAAAAGGGGAAAAAAATGGCGGACAGCCTTGTTTGGCGACCCCAGTGAAATGGCCGTTCGACCCCAAATGGGGTCCCGACCCACAGGTTGAGAACCACTGATCTATATAAACATTTTAAATAAATAAATAAAATAAATCTTGCCTACCCCAACAATAAGGCTTTCCCAATTTGAAGGATGCATGAGATGCTGTCAGAAAGTCCTTGGCAAGAAAGAGAGAAAAGATTTCAGTCTTTTACCTTCCATTTGCATCGAACCGATCTCTAATTCATTCTCCTGCAAACTTGCTAAGTTGGCTTCCGATTTCCTGATATTTAAGGGAAGAGGACTACAGGTAGTCCTCGACTTACGACCACAATTGAGCCCAACATTTCTGTTGCTAAGCGAGACATTTGTTGAGTGAATTTTGCCCCATTTTACAACTTTTCTTGCCACTCTTGTTAAGTGAATCACTGCATTTGTTTAGTCATATGGTTAAGGGAATCTGGCTTCCGCTTCCCCATTGACTTTGCTTGTCAGAAGGTCACAAAAAGGGATCATCCCATGACCCCAGGACATTGTGACCATCATAAATATGAGCCAGTTGCCAAGAAATGGGTTGGGCTCACCATCAAGACTAAGCAGGCCTCAGATTCCCTTCTGTGGCCCCTAGAGGCTCTTCTGATCATGAATATGGAAAATCTATGGTATGATTTCTTGTCATTTTGAGGTGGGAAACAGATGTAGAACTTTAGTATAAGTCTTGCAATAGATACAGGTAGTTCTCAACTTACAACAGGTCGTTTAGTCACCATTCAAAGTTACAACAGCACTGAAAAAAGTGACTTATGACTGTTTTTCACACTTACGATCATTGCAGCATCCCCACGGTCACGTGATCAAAATTCAGACACTTGGTCACTGACTCATATTTATGACAGTTACAGTCTCCCGGGGTCATGCGATCACCTTTTGCAAATTTTTGTCAAGCAAATTTTTGTCAAGCAGCAATAGTTTTACAAGCACAAAGATGGATAGATACATCAGTTCCCATAACAGAAGGGATGGTAAAGACGGTGGAGTTGGGGGAGATGGCAAAACTGACTGTTTTAAAGACAAATTATCTAGTTTTGTTTCCACCTGGCAATTGCTTCTGAATTCCGAATGAAAAAAATATGATTTTGGGTTTTTATTGGTTGACTTTGTTGTTATAGAAATGGTTTGAATGAAGTAGAAATGAGAAGCAAAAAGTTGAGGTTGTAACTTTTCTTGTACTCTACTGCTTTGAAAAAAGTTAGAAGTCATTTTTTAAAAATCTTTGCATCTTTTTTCTATCTTTTGTTTCTATTTGCATTTTGCCTTATAATCAAAATTAGAAAATAATGTGCTGTATGTTAATAATGTATACTGTAGAGCAAATGAACCCAACCCAACCCTCTTTGTTGCTAGAATGTCCAGTTTAGTTGACCAGAGGAATACACTCTACCTTGATTTCCTGATACTCTGGTAGAAAAAAAATAGGGCTCTGCTATAATTAGGTGGATACTGTATAGAGCTGGTTAAGAATTGTACTCAACAAGTATCCATCAATGGCTCTGTCAAGTTGGTGATTAATGGTTGAGTGGAGTACCTCCTTGCTAATTCTATGCTGTGCAAAATATTATAAATAATCTGGCTGAAAAATAGTTATTAATAGCTCATGGCTACTGCTGATAAACAGGTGGCAGCTCCACTTGGGGAACTTTTGCTCAGTTCCAGCTGATGCATGCTGTGGTCTTCTAGATCTGGACGGTGGACCAAAGTAACTCACAACTTCATGATCTCTAGGTTTGACTACTGCAATGCATTTCACTAAACTCTCACCTTTCAAAAAATAGTTGGGAGCCCCACTTGGTGTAGAACAGCAGCCCATTTGCTGATAGAGGACATCCATTACAACTGCATTCTCTCCGATGTCAAGTACTGCCATGGCTACTAATCGGCTTCTCAGCACAATTCAGAGTGCTGGAATCAATCCATACAGCCCATCCTGGCTCAGCACCCAGGTAATCCCTGGGAGAACTGGCCTGTTTAATTCACTTCTCCCAAGGAAGATGTTGACAGACTTCCCTTAATGAGATTAGGGGACAGAAGACAATGTTTTTCTGTTATGCCTCCACCCTTGGAGAATAGTTCAGGGTACTCCAAACTTGGCAACTTTTAAGACTTGTGGACTTCAACTCCTAGAATTCCCCAACCAACATGACTGAGGAATTCTGGGAGTTGAAGTCTGCAAGTCTTAAAGTGGCCAAGTTTGGAGACCCCTGGAATAGTTTTATCTCCAAAGCCCTGGACCACACCTTCCCTGATGACATTTGGGAAAGCAGTGGAGATCCAGCTGCTTCAAAACTTTTACAAAGTGTAATTTTAACTATACCGCTGTCCCCAGTGAATGGGTACCTTGATGGGTGGATCATTTATGGATTTTTTTACTATGTAGGTATTAATTTTCTGACGTTTTTACCTTGTAAACTGCTGGGAGGTTTTTTGGGGA
This sequence comes from Crotalus adamanteus, assembly GCA_039797435.1. Taxonomy (NCBI): domain Eukaryota; kingdom Metazoa; phylum Chordata; class Lepidosauria; order Squamata; family Viperidae; genus Crotalus; species Crotalus adamanteus. Next base: position 8,780,860 of record CM077935.1, read on the forward strand.
GACCAGCATTATATATACCTGAGCAGCGTGGCCAAATGCAGATGATCCTCAACTTACAACCATTTGTTTAGTGACCATTTGAAGTTACAACAGCTCTGAAAAAAGTGTCGTGCAACTGGTCCTCGCACTTACAATTCTTGCAACATCCATGTGTCACATGATCAGGCGCTTGGCAACTGGCACGTATGTATGACGGCTGCCGTATCCCAGGGTCATGTCATCATTTGCAACCTTTCCCAGCCGGCTTCCAACAAGCCAGGTCAGCAGGGAAGCCAGAGTCACTTAACGACCACATGATTCGCTTAACAATGGCAGTGATTCACTTAACTTTGGCAAAAAGTCATAAAATTGGATGCAACTCACTTAACAACCTCCTTGCTTACCGATGGCAATTCTGGTCCCAATTGTGGTTGTATGTTGACGACTATCTGTATAGTGTGAGCCCAGGAACTAACATTAGCAAACCACATGTTATGGTTTAGTTAGTGCAATGTTTCTCAGCCTGAGCAACTTTGAACAGGTGTGTATTTCAATTCCCAGAATCCCCCCAGTCAGCAGTGTTTTATTGAATTAACCAATATTGGATGTGTAGCCTCCCTTGGTGAACACAAGGAAGGTATGGATGGGCCTGATTGGGTGTTTCTTCCAACTAGCTTTGCAATAGACCTAGAGATGTACAGTATAACTAAGTTCTTAGTCCTAAAAAACTGAAGTACATTATGTGCTGAGTAACATATATATCACTGAAGACACACAAATCACATATATTTTCTGAAATCTACTGAAGTGATAGCCTTGTTATCAGTTATAGTTTCTTACACCATCATTTCTATACAGACAACTCTGGAATGTGCACATTAGAATTTTTTTTTTCATTTTTAATTTCCACACTAACAAAAAAAATCCGTTGTAACTTCAGTTGACAGATTAAAGATGAATCAAACATTTTTTTTAAAAAAAATTATAAAATGGGAAGGTAGATTTCAAAATTTCTTTTTTCTTTTTGTTAAAAAAAGTGTAGAAACTATTGCCTAAGGGAAGGGTCAATTGCATAGAAAATACAGACATGAATAACTTGAACAGTAGAACAGCTAACCTGGGTACATGATAACGTTGGCTTTACAATCAGATGTGACTGGATTCCAACCCAAGAGGCACAGCTAACGCCAATGTCGGCCACTGTGTCTCAGGCCCGTAGACCTCTTGCGGTAATGTCAAACCCCAGAAATATACATAATTCAAGAATTTAATTCCTGATTAAAAACATAACAGCTCGTTAGGATGTATGATTAAGCAGGCAAAGATACCAGGCTGAGGCCAGTTAAGAGAATAGTGTTCACACGGCTGAGAGTTTCAAATATTGTTTCCTTCCTTCATTGCCTTCTGAACAAATAAAGGTTTCCTGAAGTGAATCTGATGGCAAGGGTGAAAAACTTAAGTTGGCTGAGCAACCATCAAAACTATGTCTGGCTGGACTTCCGGTGTTTAGCGCCGCTGCGATGGCGGCTTTTCTCTGAGCCGCCCATCCTAGTTTGCGTAAGAGCTCGCAGAACAGTGACAATCAGCTGTCTTGTGGCTCGGAACTTTCCTCCCGGGCGAAGGGAGAAAAGGGAGCTTTCGCCAGATAGAAGTTGAGCTCCTCTGGTCTCCTAGATTTCTTTCTGGGAGACGAAGAGTGAGAGCTCCTTCGGAGTCTGGGACTACTCCGCATCCTGGGACGCCTTTGTTCTCCGGAATGGGAGAATGGAGCAAGAAGCTGCCTACACCGCTGCTAAATCAAGAGGAATTGTGAGTAAACTCAGAAGCAGATGGAGCAATACAGGAGAAAGAGTACTTGATTTTGAATCTCAACCTTAACTCAAGAATTAATATCTTCCCTAATTAGTATTTTAACAAGAAGGGCGTGGAAGGGGAAGAAAAGAAAAAAAAGGGAAAAAAATGGCGGAGGAATTCTCTGTCTTTGTGTGAGGACTTTCACTTTCTCTGACTTTTGCAACAAGTTTTTTCAGAGTAATGGACCTAGCCTATTGAAACTGTTACAGTTTGTATATAGAGGCAGAAATCCTAAGATTGTAAAGTGATAAGGATGGCTTCAAAACGTTTGGCTGCTGCAGTTCCTAAAGCTTCTATTTCCTCTCCATTAACTCAGACTCAGACTGTCTCTCAGCCCAAGCCAAAGACACCTCCTCCTTCTCCCCCACCTGCAATTACACTCAAAGACTTACAAGAAGCTTTAAAAAAGAATGCTTTGGACATTAAAGAGGAGGTGGCTGATCTTTTGGATTGTAAAATGGCATCAGAGAGGGCTGTTATGACAGAATTATTGGAGGCAAAAAATAAAGAAATGAGGGAAGATATAATTTTAGCATTTCAAGGTTTAGCTATGCATATTGAGAGAATTGATGACAAATTGGAAGAGGTGACTGAAAACGCAGCAAGACTGGAAAGCAGGGTTGAAGAAGTTGAGGACAAGATAGATATGACACAAGATGAATTAATTATTTCACAGTATAGAGACATGGAATTTGCACTGCGTATTAGAGGGATGAAAGAAAATCAGCAAGAAGACCTGAAGGAGGTAATTTCTAAAGATATTACTTTTAATCTGGGATGGAAACCGGAAGAAATTCGGAATGAGATAGAAAAAATTTTCAGAGTTAATTCATGGGTTGCCAGACAAAGAAATTTACCTAGAGATGTGGTTATCTACTTTTCAAGAAGATCTATACGTAATGAAATTTTACAGGCTTTTTATAAACAGAAGTTTCAAATTGCAGCTCAAGATGTTATGATTTTAAAAGAGATACCTCCAAAAATTTTAAGAAGAAAAGATTTTGCTTTTCTATCTGATGAGTTAAAACGTCGTCAAATCCAGTTTAGATGGGAGATTCCAACTGGAATAGCAGTGATTTATGAAGGAAAGCGTTACAGATTAACTACAGTTTCAAAGGCAGAAGAATTTTACAACTCTGTTTTGAAGGCAAGTTCCTCCTTATCTTTACAAGCTAGTAAAATTGAAGAAGAGCAGATAATTGGAGGAGCAACTTCAGTGATTGTTAGAGAAGTACAAGGTCAATATGATGTACAGAATTTGGAGATTAAAGAACAAAGAATGGCAAGAGCTGCGCACAAACGTAGAGAGAAGCAGCAGAAGAATAGTGAAACAACAGTAGGTATTACTACTACAGAGCCTGTGGGAGGAGCAAGACCAAAAAGATCCTCAACAATTGATCTTCAAGCTATGCTCCAGAGGCTTCAGGTCGGTAAGGATGGCAAAGCTCCTGACATGGAATGTTAATGGCTTGAACTCACCGCAGAAAAGGAAAAAGTTTTTCATTACCTGAAGCAACATAATAATGACATAATATGTTTGCAAGAAACTCATATAACTTTAAAAGATTCTAAATATTTGACTAATTCTCGTTTGGGATCACATTTTATGGCTCCAACTCCAGGGAAAAAAGGGGGTGTTGTAATTTATGTGAAGAAAAATTTATCGGCTGAATTAATAGAATCTGATTCTCAAGGAAGATATGTTTTTATAGATTTACTACTACAAGGCAAGAGATTTCTTATTGTTGGATTATATGCCCCTAATCAACAACAGAAGCAATTTTACAAGTTTTTGCATGGAAAAATAACTCAGTTGGATTATAAATCTGTAATTATGATGGGAGACTGGAATGGAGTTCTGGATTCAAGAAAGGATAAAAAAGGTACTTTTAAAACTTTTACCCAATCTAAATTACCTAAAGCCTTTTTTGATATGAAAGATGAGTTGGAACTTATTGATGTTTGGCGTGAAAGGAATATAAATGACAGAGATTACACTTTTTATTCGGACAGACATCAATCATTTTCAAGGATTGACTTTATTTTAATTTCCAATGATCTTTTTTCCAGGGTCAAGAAGGTTAAGATTTTTCCTAGGACATTGTCGGATCATAGTCCTGTGTGGTTGGAGTTATTTGTTGAAGATGGGAATAGAAGATCCTGGAGATTGAATGAGAATTTGTTCACTCGGGAGGAGTTTGTTCAAAAATGTAAAGAACATTTGAAGGAATTTTTTGTTTTAAACATGAATAAGGGAACATCAATGCCTATGGTGTGGGATGCTAGTAAAGCTTATATGAGGGGTATTTTGATTCATATGAATAATGTTTTTACGGGTAACTTGACACGAAAACGTAAAGAATTAGAAGAAGAGATTAAATTAAAAGAAGAAGCTTTTGTTCTGAATCCGACGGATAATAGGTTAAAGGTTGCTATAAATACGCTTAGGGCACAATTCAACATGTTGATTTCAGATCAGGTGGCGACAAATTTGCGTTATATGAAATATAATACTTTTTGTAATGCAAATAAGCCTGGGAGATGGTTAGTTTATCAATTACGTAAGAAACAGAAAGCAAGAATTATAGAGAAAGTAAAATATAAAGGCACTGAGGTTTTTCAACATAATTTGATTAAAAAGAGTTTTTTAGATTTTTATATAAAATTATATGCTAGTGATAATATACATGTTGCAGAAGTAGAAAAGTATTTACAATCAGCGCATTTTCCTAAACTTTCTAATGATCAACAAATTATGATGAATTGTCCAATCACTTCAGAGGAAATTGGTTTAGCTATTAAGCAGTTAAAAGTGGGAAAGTCTCCAGGTACAGATGGATTGACGACAATGTATTATAAAATTTTATCTGAGGAAATGATGGAGCCATTAAAGGAGCTTTTTAATAGTATTTTGTTGGGCGCTCAAGTTCCCCCTTCATGGAGAAGCGCGTTTATATCATTGATCCCGAAGGAGGATCAAGATCTTACTGAACCTAGGAATTATAGACCTATATCTCTTTTAAATGTGGATTACAAGATTTTTTCAAAAATTTTGGCAAATAGATTAATGGAGGTAATGAAGGACTTGATTCATTGTGATCAATCAGGATTTACAACAGGAAGATATATGAAATATAATGTAAGGCAGATTCTTAACTTAATAGAGTATTTGGATAAGAATAATCAGATCCCTGCGGCCTTTATATTTCTAGATGCTGAGAAAGCTTTTGATCAACTAGATTGGAAATTTTTATTTTTATTGATAGAGAAAATGAATTTTGGAGATAAGTTTTTACATGTTATTAAGGCTATATATCCGCAACAGTCTGCTCAAATTATTATCAATGGGGGTCTGACTGAGACTTTTAAAATTGAAAAGGGAACAAGACAAGGATGTCCATTATCTCCATTGTTATTTGTTTTAACAATGGAGATTTTGTTAATTCAGATTAGAGAGTCAACGGTAATTAAGGGAATAAAAGTAAACAGGAATGAGTATAAATTGAGAGCTTTTGCAGATGATTTGGTTTTAACTTTAGCACAGCCTACTCAAGTAGCTGGTTATTTGTTGGAAATTATATCTCAGTATGGAAAAGTTTCTGGTTTTAAAATAAATAATAATAAAACTAAAATGTTATCTAAAAATATGTCTAATAAGGAAAATGAAATTTTAGTTAAACTTACAGGTTTCCAGATGGTGAAAAAGGTTAAATATTTGGGAGTATATATAACAGCTTCTAATGGTAAATTATATAAGAATAATTATGAATTATTATGGGCAAAAGTACAAAAGGATCTAAATGATTGGAAAAAGTTGCAATTGTCGTTGGGGAGAATATCAGCGGTAAAAATGAATGTTCTACCAAAGTTTCTTTGTTTCAAATGTTACCTATTCTAAAAAAAGATGCAAATTTGGATGAGTGGCAAAAGGGTATTTTCTTTTTTTTTATTGTATATTTTTTATTAATAACCCTGTACTCTGCTCTGGGAAGTGAGGGGGGGAGGGTCGAGGGTGGGTGGGTGGGTGAATGGGTGGGTAAGGATAATATAGATATGGTAGTTTATGAGAGAGGTGCTGCTTGGGCATTTCCCCTATGCTGCGTTCCTGTGTTTGAGAGGGGAGGAAGGTACAGGGAGGAAGTAGGATGGTAAGAGGAGAAGGGGAGGGGAAGAGAGTTGGGGGGAGGAGAGAAAGAGGAGGGAAGTAGGGAAGTATTAGAGAGGGTGGACGCAGCCTGGGGGGAATGGGCAAGCGGCACCAATGGTTATGAATTTATCTTATCTTGTAAATTGTATTATGTTGAATAAATGGAAAATAAAAACTTTTTATTAAAAAAGAAAGTTGGAATAACATTAGGAGATGAAAATCTGATCGTTCAGATTAAAGATCAGAATCATGCTCATATTGAAAGAATCTATGATGAGTTAATAAAATTGGATTCGGAAACAGAGTTAGTAAAAGTTTGTATGATTAAATGGGCTCAGAATATCCAGGAACCGATCTTATTGGATCAATGGGAGAATATTTGGATTAGAAATGTTAAATTTACACAGGCCCAAAATTTGAGGGAAAATTTTTATAAAATGTTTTATAGGTGGAATTTGGATCCCAAAAAATTGGCTTGTATGTATCCTAACTTACAGCCCAAATGTTGGAGGTGTGGTAGTACTGATGCAACTTACTTTCATGTTTGGTGGACCTGTAAGAAGGTTAAAGCTTTCTGGATAATGATTTGGTGGAACATTCAAAAGATTTTTAAAAAGATAAAGTTTACTCCTCAACTATTTTTATTGGGTATTTTTATGGATTTAGATGTTAATGAAACTATTTTAATGTTGAATTTAATAACTGCAGCAAGATTACTTGTAGGTTTATACTGGAAGAAGGATTCGCTTCCTACTTTAGAAGAATGGATACTTAAGGTTTCTACTTTAGCGGAAATGGCAAAAATTTCTGCTTATTTAAAGGACCATACACAAGAAAAAATTATTATAGTGTGGAGAAGGTGGATAGATTATATTCAGAATAAATATGGAACTTTAAAGTTCCATTTATTTTATGATTTTTTCTTGAGGTTATAATTACTATTTATAGATTCTTATAATATTTGATTTATAGTAGATTTGTTTATATTATTTTTTTAAGTTTAGAGAGAGTTAAGGGTAATGTATGAATTTGTTTATTGTATAGAATTTTTTTTTTTGTTTTAAAAGTTATAGATTGTGCTTGTTTTGTTTATAATAACCCTGTATTTTGCTCTGGGAAGTGGGGGGGTAGGGGGTGGGTGGGATTAAGTATATATAGAAATATTAAAGTATGAAATAGATGGAGTAATTTAGAGGGAGGTGCCGCTCGGGTGTTTCCCCTGAACTGTATCCAAAGAGAGATAAGAGGGGAGGAGGAGGGATGGAAGAAAGTTGGATGGGAGGAAGGGATGAGGGGAGAGAGGAGAGAGGGAGTAGGGAAGTAAGGAAGGAAGGCTGAGAGGGCGGATGCAGTCGGGGGGAGATAGACGAGCAACACCTAAGGTCTTATTTTAAAGGTATTTTTCTCTTTTTTTAGTTTTATATATAATGTATGGAAAGTATTATATGTATTGAAAATTTAAATAAAATTTAAAAAAACAAAACAAAAAACTATGTCTGGCTAATCTTGGAGCCCTGGAACAGGAAATTTTGGGCAAGACCTACTCTTCATCTCAGCAGTCTACTGATGTAGCGCAGGGGTCCTGTGCTGAGGTGAGGGGATATGGAGCAGGAGGGCATCCTGTGAACAGTTCCTCTGGAGCTTGCCCATCCATGAAGACTATTGGCTAAGAAAGGTGGACGTCCAGAGGCAATCCACCCAGCGTTATTTGTTACAGCTACTTGCTTCATACTGGCTACTTGCCAATGTGCAAGGTGCGTGTACTTTTACCACTGGGTGGCGAAAGAATAGTTGAATGTGCTGGTGCAACAAGAAGGGTCCCCCATACATTTGGGGAAGGGAAGCCTGATGCAAAACAAGCATCTGAAGAAAAACAAAGCATCATCCATGTGAAGGTACAAATCCAGGGTGACACACGCACAGATTTAGGCATAACTGAATCTCAACTGACAATAGCCAACTGGCCAAAACCCCCCCCCCCCAAAAAAACCCCTCCACAGCATCATTGCCTGCTAATCCCAAACTAATGCCATAAAACACAGCCATGCTATCTTAACTCTATAAGCCACACTTCCTCAAAGAGCCAGAGACCTTGAAAGAAAAAAAAAAACCCTCACAGCTTGAAATATCAAAGCACTACAAAAAATAATCCAAAGATCTAGATAAACCCAATCCAACCCACCCCCAGGTCCAGTAAATTCACACTCCTGGACTCTTCCAAAATTATTATATTAGGAAAATCCACAGCACCCCAAAATACTTTAAAGAATTGCAACAGAAGCCTCAGCGTTCACAAACCCATGTTATTATGTATTGTTCTGCTTCTGGCCCTTCTGAGAAAAATGGAATTTGCCCAATCTATCTAAGCCCAACCCTTAATAGCAATTCATTCCCTCCCTAACCCAACCCCCTGAGGTAACAAAATCCCTCCCCAATATAATTATTCAAGTACAATTAATTCATATTGACCCAATCCTGCCTCCATTGCATTCACTGCCCCCAAACCTTGTCTCGTTTCATTTCTCCAGCCGCAACTTGTAACATCCGGCTGAACCAATGTGCTTGGATGAGTAGAAGGGTTATTAGCTGGCTAAATCTACAAAGGATGACTAAAGAGATCCCAGATGTTAGCCTAGCTTGATGCACTACCAAAATATAAACTGAGCACAACAGATGGAAGAATGTACAACTGTATCAGGAAGTCTGACAGGGATACCTCACTTAGAATTAGCAAGAGGATGGAGAAAGAGCAGGTTTCTAGAACTGGACAATCGTACCCTTAAAAATCTTCTGCCATTGGCTTGGCCATAACCATTTCTTTGCAATGAAGAATGATCTGAAATAATTCCTTGACTTCTACTTGAGGGTTGCCACCTATCAATGTCTGTCAGATTTGGCAGTCCTAGCATTATCAAATGATAGCTTATGTTGGCTTTGTTCACAAAACATGATGAGAAGGAAGCCACAAGTGGCAGGGAGGGGGGCAGTTTAAACCCCATGTGCCAGCTTTTTTTTTTAACTCAAATCTCTGATGGATGGGACCATCCGAATTCTCAATGGTTGTATCTTAGCTTTTTGACCTGGAAGCATATGCGATTTGAAGATACAGCACCAGGTGAAAAGAATCCTAGATGGCAACCTTATTGTGGGGGAAGAACATAGTGAGCTTTCAAACTGGTATACATGCTCCTTCACTAGCAGAGATTACTTGTTCAGTGCATCACACAAACCGGGCTTGGACTAAGCTATGTGAAAGACACCAATAGTCTAACCCAGAGGTGGGGAACTATGGCCCCTTTATGACTTGTGGACTTCAACTCCCAGAACTCCTAGGCCAGCATGGCTGGCTCAGTAATTCTTGGCGTTGAAGTCCACAAGTCATAAAAGGGCCATACTTCCCCATCCCTGGTAACCCTGGTAACTAAAAAACAATTAAAAAACAAAAATTAGAATATTTTGGACATATGATGTGACACCCAGAAAAATACGGCATACTCCATTTAATCCTCCAGGGAAAGATTGAAAGCAAACGAGGTCCAGGCAGAAGAAGAACATCGTGGCTTCAAAATCTAAGGGACTGGTTTGGATAAAACTCAGCAGCACTTTTTCGTGTGGCTGCTGATAAAAACAGGATTGCCAACATGATTGCCAACGTCCGATAATGAATATGGCACAAGAAGAAGGTAACCCAATGTAGAATAGCACAGCTACTAACTAAGCTGTCTTCCATTCCTAGCAGCTAAAACAACAAAGATGTTGTGACAGCAACAGGGAAAACTGATGACCAAAGGTCACCTAATAAACAATAGAACTGGGATTGCTGTTTTTTTTTGCCTCTCACTTCGCTTGATAAATCAAACAATTTCAGTACCCAAGCTCTTGATCAAATAGTTCAACAATGTATTATTTGGCCCACCCCCTCTAGTTTAATATAGCTTGAACAGTTTCAACTGGAATTCCAAGGCAAATGCTATAAAGAAGTATAAGGACACATTTTGATTATCCGTTGATTGACAGGAAGATAAAGGAAAAATGAATGTAAACACTTTGGGGAAAAAATTCAAAGCAGGGGTGGGAATCTGTGGCCTCCTCATTAGAGGCTGCTGAAGTACAATTCCTGGCAACACCCACCATGGCAGCTGAGGTAGTTGGGATTTTTAATTCAGCAACATCCTCCAGTTCAATGTTTCTCAACTTTGGCAACGTGAAGATGTGTGGACTTCAATTCTCAGAATTCTGGCTGGGGAATTCTGGAAGTTGAAATCCATGTGTCTTTAAGTTGCTGAGTTTGCAAAATATTGATCTGGAGGATCACAAGTCCCTATTCCAGATCAGAGAATGATAAATATTTTCTGCAGACCAATAAATATCAATGTGAAGTCCATAATCCAAAATGGGTATCACTATGTGGGCATACTTTGGGGACATATATGCAGATGCTCCATCTTTAGCACATAGAGCTGCAGTCACAATGTTTAGCATTGCACACACGAACATAAAAAGCAAAAAAAGGAAAAAAAAAACCCAACCTACAATAGTCACATGCAGCCGAATGTCTCAACAGCTATAATGAGATACAAAGTACTAGGACATGGTAGAAGAGAGTATGATTTGCTGGAATTCCTGGAGATTTCTTTTTTATTTGGCTGAGTCTAAAGACTAAGAAACCCCAAGGGTGATTCAACTCAACAGGTTCCCTCAACTTGGCCCCCTCCAAATGGATTAAGACTGCAACTTCCAGAATTCCGAACCAGCATATTATTTGAGAAACTTCCAGAGGTCACAAGGTTGGGGAAGGCTGAGGTAAAATACAGAAATGGAGAAGCGAGCAATGAAAAAAAATCTCTCTTGTAGAATAAATAGATCAGAAGCCCTTTGCATTCTCTCTTCTTCATTTCTTGACTCAGATCTCCAAGGCAAGTGAAAAGTTAATTTCTATGAGGACAGAATGAAACAGTAAAGGGAAGGGAATCTTCCAGTCATTTAGTCTCAGTCTTGCAATGTCTTCTGTGCTCCACTTGGAGACATGTTGCTTTTATAAAGCATTTTTCTTACCTTTTGTTTTTTTTTGGACTGGGGACAGACCCATTTAGATTAGAACATGTTTCTCTTTAGCGTCCCTCAGAGCATTTCTATAGAGAAACACAGATCTGGCAGAACGAAAGATGGCTTCCAAATTCTCATTTTCCAGCAATACAGTTCCTTTGTAAAAAGTCAGCCCTAAAAGTCCTGTACACATCAATAGTTGCTAAAGACTCATAAAGGTTTCCTCTACTTTGATTGTGACCAGATCAGCGATCTGAGTTTCTTTTATAAAAAAAAGTAGATGTACCAGCGGAAGTGTAATTTATTCTAATATGCAAAGTTTAGTAAGGGGAGAACTTGGTTTTCTATCAGGATATTGCCAAAATTCAGCTTCTGTTCAAGGAAAGAAAAATATAAAATATCAAAACTTGTTTGCACGGATCCCTTAGAAAACATCTAATCTGAGGATGCTGAACAAATCCATTGCTATGATTGTTGGCAGAAGAAATCTGGGATTAATCTTCCAAAAAATAGTATAAACATCCAGCAGTTATTCACAAGCTGCTAGCAGAGAGAACAAGCCACCGGCATCCTTCACCTTGTTCTCCGTCATTGTTTCAAAACTAGAGAATCTTAACGTCTTCGGACCTCTAAGTCCAAGAGGCAAAGCGAGAAGTACACACTCATCAAAACAAAAAAGTGTGCACCTTTTTTGAAAAAAAGGCACCAAATATGAGCAACAGCGTTTGTTTTAAAAAGCTCCCCAACACAGGTCTGAAAAGGAATCCTAGAACATTTTCTTTCTTGCTTAGGAAATGGGGGTGGGGGGAACCTGCCCCTCCTCCACTTGTTCTTGTAATGAAAAGGCCCTCCTTGTGGAGGTGGCTGAGGATTAAGACATCTTCCAGAAGGTCAGTGAGGCAGTCAAGACCCCCGCAGCAAAGACAGCAATGGTTTGCCAAGTGGGGGTGCCGAAAAAGGAGAGGAGGCCTTCCTGGAAGGGACAAACAACAAAGGGAGGGAGAAAATAAAAACGTCTTACGGTAAAACAAAGACACATTACAGTAATATAGGTAATCCTTATCTTATGACCTGTGGCTTACGACGGACCCTCCAAAAGGTACTGACAACCTGGTTTTGAAGTTCTGACAGCTGCAAGTCATGTGACTGCATTTCAGGGGCTAGGCAACTGGCTCGCCTTTATGGCCATTTGAAAGTGTCCTACCGGCATGTGACTGCAATGCCGAAAATTCTCATTTACTTCCATTTTTGGGTAAAAAGGCCCCATAGCAAACAACTGGTTCACTTAATGACCGTGGCATTCACCTAATGACTGTGCAAAAAAAAAAGGCTGAACAATTGGTTTGGCCTCTTTACGACTGCCTTGAGTTATGATTATAAGGTCAGGTTCCATGACGTTCATAAGTTGAGGACTACCTATACAAGCCTCAAGGTAAGAATGTCATGTTTACAGTTGTCTGGTGAAAGCCCACCTCCCTTTGCATTTCTACCTTCACAGCGATCTTGTGAAGGAGACTGGGCTGAGACAGAGCACTTAAAAAAAAAAACATCCAGCAATTGTGGTCTTGATCTGTCTACTCACCCCCCCCCCGCCGCCAGGATCAACCCAACACCTGAACCACACAGGCAGTCTTTGTTTCCCAGTCATGGTTATGGGGAAAGAAATGTTTTAAACAAAAATCCACGACGCCTGAAAATTTGGGGATGGCATAAACTCAAGAAATGTTCAGGTTCTCCAGAATATTGATACAGGAATTGTTCAGCTGGGAGAAAACACATACAGGAGGGAGTGAGGAGACAGGGGCTTTAAGAACACTTCGCAGTTCACATCTCTCCTCTTTTTGTTGTTAAATATAAAAAGGAATTTTAATTATTTGATAGCCTCTGTTCTCGAGTGAACTACTAAGATCAATGTGACCAGTTCTCACCACATGCTAAACCACCATGTGATTTGCCTGGCTTTGACTCAGTCTGTATGAATTTGGTAATTTTTAAAGCCAGAGTATATGGCTTAGTGTGCTGTACACTCAGAAATGTGGATTACTATAGCATATGGTTAAGTAAATCACAGCTTAGTGGGCCATGCAAACTCATCTCAATATATGCTTGTGTTGAGAATTAACTATACTGCACAAAGCTTCAGTTCGTGGGCCCTGGAGTTTTGGTATTAAAAAACTGAAATCTGCTCACATCTTTGATAAAAGTTTTCTTATCTGAAGGAAGTCAACATAAAGTCCCTGTAAACTCTAAATCAGGGGTCCTCAACCTTGGCAACTTTAAGACATGTGGACTTCAACTCCCAGAATTCTGGAAGTTGAAGTCCACAAGTCTTAAAGTTGCCAAGGTGGAGACCCCTGCTCTAAATAACTCTAAATGACATTTACACTGTAAATGAGAGCCTGCTTGATGTAGTGGTTAAGGTGCTGGCCTAGAAACCAGGAGTCTGTGAGTTCTAGTCCCACCTTAGGCATGAAAGCTGGCTGGGTGACTTTGGGCCAGTCACCAGGAGACTGTGAGTTGTAGTCCTGTTTCAGGCATGAAATCTGACTGGGTGAATTTGTGCAGTCACTTTCTCTCAGCCCAACCCATCTCAAAAGATGGTTGTGGGGAAAATAGGAGGAGGAAGGATCATTATGCATGTTTGCCGCCTTGAGTTACTTATAAAGTAATAAAGCGGGCATAAAAAAGTCTAATAAGAAAACTCACCCATCCTCCTTGGGCTTGGATCCAGGACAGGACATGTTCCTGGATATATTCCATAGTCCAGCTGATGACAGTCCTTAGGAGCTCTGGTAATTTACTGCACACTACCTATTGAAAAATGACAAAACAGCCAAGTCCATGAAAAATGAAGCCAAAAATGGACAGCAACTGGGGAAGGTGTCTCAAAAACGGGATGACTAGAAATGACATACTTACCTTTAGGATCAACTTGCATGCAAAATAAAACAATGCCACCACACGGCCCCAGTTGAAAGCACCATCCGAGAACATCTCAGCCGCCACTCGAAAGAAAACTTCCTTGGGGGGATACATCTGAACTTGTTCTATCATCCTGTAGGGTGCAGCAAAAAAACAGCCTAAATTAGATAGTCCCAGTCGAAAAATTGAGAGCTCAGGGAGCCTAATACAATGCAGTTTTTTTTAAAATGATCCAAGTAGAATTAAAGTTTGGCCTCTGTAAACTAAACTCTTTGAAGTCATTTGTAGGAAATTCACCAGACCTGGAAGCAGAAAGTGAGAGGGTTGTCAAGTTGAACAGAAATAGGAAGCTATAGGAGAATTTCCGGTGACGTCGTTGGTTGTAGAGCCTGGGAAAGGGCTCTCCCTTCCCAGGTCCGAATTTCTGTCGCTGGCGAGCCCAAAAGGGCTGAATGTCACCCTGGAGGGGTGACTACTGAGAGGTGAATGTTTGAGGGAAGCAAGCGGGCGGTAGCTGGCTTTCCAAACTCAAATTAGCCTCTGGAACCGGCGAGGGAAAAGCGGAGAGCTTTGCGTTTGCCATCATCAGCAGATCATTGGAGACAGAACACAGCTGTTGAAGGAAACAAGTAACCAGTCCGGGTGAGACGATATTAATCCTTGCTGCAAATGGACCCTTTAAAATTGCCTGCCTGCCTTTAAAGCAAAGGAAACCTAAAGGGAGGAGGAGGAGGGATTTTTGCTTCCCCCCTCCCAAAAAGCGGCAGTTTAAGCCTCATTTTAAAACCTTTGGAATTTTTTTTTTCTTCCTGTTCTACTGAAGATAAATTGAAGAAATTAGACTGTTAATATAGAGGGAAAAGAGGACTTATTAACATCTTAATTGGGAAAAGCCACCTTAATTCTTTTACTTTTAAAACTTTAATTTTGTGTATTTACTTCGGAACTTTTTTCTTTTTTTTCCCCTCCCTATTCAAACGGGGGGGGGGGAGAGAGACAGTGGCCTCTGGTGGTTATTTTGTAACGTCTCTTGTTAGCCGTTCCCTTTTTGCTGTGTTGATTCAGCTGCAGAGTTTGGCTCAATGCCCAGACCCTTGGCTGTATGCCCAGACATTCTGATCTTTTTCAGAGGCCACAAAAAGGAGATTGTTTCCCTTTGCCTCTCTTGTGTCTGGTTTTGTTTTTAAATCTCTGCTTATTTCCTGTTTTTAACTACAAGAGAAGAGCTCTAAGTTACCAACTGGACTATAAATTAGACATTGTCTTTTCCTTTTTGTTCCTGTTAGGCTTGTTTGGCTGTTGGACATAAATACTTTTTTTCTTTCCTCCTTTTTTTGTGCCTTTTATTATAAAGACTTTGCATTGCCTTTTATATTCTTTTTTATTTCCTCCTTTTTTTTCTGCCTCCTGATAATATTTGTATTGGAAGTTTTTATTTTTTTTTTTATTCTGGCTTTTGTCGCCTTTTTTTTTCAACTATCCTTGGCTTTGTCTCCTGACAACAGAGGGCATTGGATTATAATTTTTTTTCCCTTTCCCTTTTTTTTCTTACTTTTACTCATTGGTGGATTATAACTGGCCATTGGGCCTTGCTATTGGATTACAAATTTGGCCAACAGGCTTGTTATTGGGTTATAAATCTGGCCATCGGGCTTGTTACTGGATTATATATATAATATTTAGAAGATGAGTGCTTCAAATCTGAGAAAAGAGGTGAAGAAGGGCTCTTCGGCTCCGGCCTCAACCTTGGTGAGCCCAGCACCTCAAAAATCAATTACAACTTTTTTACACCAGAAGACTCAACAAAAAGACACGCAAGCTATCCTCCAGGCAATTGTAGATTGTAAAACGGAAATGAAAAAAGATTTTGAAAAAAACTATCAAGATTTGAAAAATGATTTGCTTAAGATGGATTTAAAAATGGAGGCTTTTCAACAGGCAATGACAGATACTCAACAAAGAATGAAAAAAATAGAAGATAAGTCAGATGTAGTGGACCAGAAATTAGAAGCTTTGCAAGAAGAAAACCAGAGATTGGCGCAATCTAATGCGGAACTGGAGGAAAGTATGGCTACCATGGAGATGGAAAGGTCATCTTATTTTCTAAGATTCCAAAACGTGATAGAAGAGAAGCAGGATAACCTTTTGTTATTGATGAGTGAATTATTGGCGGAGTTGCTTGGAATGGAAATAGATCAAATGAAAAGAGAAATGGATTAGGTGTTCAGAGTTAATTCAAATTACCCAAGAAGAAATAGAGTGCTTAGGGAGGTTCATGTTAGATTCACTAAAAGAGCAATACGAGATGAGATCCTTAGAGCAGTAAGAGATCAACCGTTAAAATATAAAGATAAAGAATTGGTTGTTCTCAAACAGATTCCTAGAAGAATAAGAGAAGCTCGAAGAGAATATCAATTCTTAACAAGGAAACTGATCAGTAGAGGAGTGAATTTTAGATGGCTGATCCCAGAAGGATTGTTAATCTTTTGGGACTCAAAAAGATATAGAGTGAATACTCCATCTCAAGCAGAAGATTTCTTCAACAACCATAGAGCATTCTTGGAAAAAGGTGAGGCGGAATCCAAAGAAACAGAAGAAACGACCATACAAACTTCAAAGCAAACAGAGGAGGAAGCGTCAAAAAAGACTCAGAGGAAGATGTTAGACCCAAAGAGCAGAGACAGATAAGCTCTCCTAGGAAACTGAGATCCCGACACAACTGAAATCATGGAGGAAATTGGAATTTTTTCAATAAACATAAATGGTCTTAACTCCCCATCAAAAAGGAGTAGAATATTTCACAGACTACAAAAGTTAAAAATGGACATAATTTGTCTTCAAGAAACACATATCAAGAGACAACACTCTAGAACTTTAGAACAACCAAAATTAGGTAAATTTTATTTTTCTTTGGCATTACAAAAGAAAAGAGGGATAGTCTTATACATAAAAGAAAAGATGAACCCAAAACAAATCTACACAGATGAAGAGGGAAGAATATTAATGGTGGAAATTACATGGAATCAAAAACAAATACTGATGGTTGCAATATATGCTCCTAACAAAAAACAAGACCAATTTTTTCAGCAACTATATGATAAACTAGTGGACTTAAATTATCATAATCTTTGCATATTTGGAGACTTCAATGCAATTTCTGATCCAGTACGAGATTATAACAGCAACAAACAGGGGAAAAAGGGAAGAAACATTCTACCTAAACCCTTTTTAAAAATGAAAGATGAATTTTGTATACAGGATATATGGAGAGAGATGAACCCGGAAAAAACACAATATACTTTTTATTCTAATAGACATAAATCATGGTCAAGAATAGACATGATATGGACCTCTCACGACTTAAAGACTATGATTCAAGAAGTTGATATAGAATCAAATATTTGGGCAGATCATAATCCAATTAAAATGACTTGGAAAGGAGTGAGGAAAAGACCGAGATGGATTCTGAATAAATCAATATTGAAAGAAAAAGAATTTCTACAATTTGCAACAAAAGAAATGGAATTGTTTTTCAAAATCAATAAAAAAGAAGAAACCTCCATACAAATTTTATGGGACACAGCAAAAGCATATTTCAGGGGTTTGGCTATAACCCACGTTGCCAAAAAGAACAAAGAAAAGAAACAAATTCAACATAGGCTCAAAGATCAACTTAGTACTTTGGAAGCTGCGCTGCAAATTAATCCGCAAATGAAAAAGCTGAAAACACAAATGGAATTAATAAAACACAAACTAAATTTATTGGAAATGGACATGATGGCACAACAGATTAAACGAACTAAACAGAATTTTTTTGAAAATGCTAATAAACCGGGGAGATGGCTCGCATATAGATTGAAAAAAGAAAGAGAAAAAAGATTAATTAGTAAGCTACAGGACTCAAAGGGCGAGTTGCATTGCCATAATGATGTAATGAAAAAAATTATTAAGGACTATTATGAGATACTTTATAAGGTGGAGGCGGCCCCTAAAGAGGCAATTCAGGACTATTTAAAAGAAGCAAATCTCCCAAAGGTTCCTGAGAATATGCGGCAGAGGCTGAATGAGAAGATATCAACGATGGAGATTACAGAGGCAATAAAAAGGCAAAAGAAAGACAAAACACCGGGACCTGATGGACTTCTGGCAGAAGTTTATGTAGCATTACAAGATACTATAACTCCAATTTTGAAAGATGTATGTAGTGGAATCTTTACACAGACAAAAATACCGAACTCATGGACTGAAGCTAATATTACTTTGATACCTAAGGAAGACACAGATCTTACTCAAGCAAAAAATTATAGACCAATATCGTTATTAAATGTGGATTATAAAATTTTTGCTGCAATAATGGCAGAAAGAATGAAAAACTTTTTGACTGAATTTATTCATTCAGACCAAAATGGTTTCCTTCCTAGAAGGTAGATAAAGAATAACTTGAGAGTTATCTTAAACGTTTTGGAATACTATGAAAATCACCCAGGGAACCAAATGGCACTTATATTTCTTGACGCACAAAAAGCATTTGATAATCTAAATTGGCAATTTATGTTTCAACAGCTTCAAGAAATGGATTTTGGTGAGAACTTTATTAAAGCAATTCAAGCGATTTATAAAAAACAAAGAGCAACAATACTTCTGAATGGAGATTACACAGATGGATGCGATATAAAAAAAAGGTACAACACAGGGATGTCCACTGTCCCCTTTGTTATTTATCCTCACGTTAGAGGTATTGGCTAGAAATATCAGACAAGATACGGAAATAAAAGGATTGGAGATTAAAGACCAGAAATATAAGTTACAGGCTTTTGCGGACAATTTAGTTTTTATTTTAGAGGAGCCATTGGAAACAGCTGTTAAACTTTTGCAGAAAATTGAGAAATTTGGAGAAGTTGCTGGATTGAAAATAAACATGGAAAAGACTAAAGTGTTAACAAAAAAATTAACAGATAAACAGAAAACTCAATTTGTTCAAACGACAAATCTTCAAATAGTTAAAAAAGTTAAATATTTGGGCATTTATTTAACGGCAAAATATACAACACTAAAAGAAGATAATTATGAGAGATTAATGAAACAAATAAAAATAGATCTGGAAAAGTGGGAAAATCTCCAACTGTCATTGTTAGGAAGAATAGCTACTGTTAAAATGAATATCTTACCAAAGCTATTGTTTCTGTTTCAAACAGTTTCTGTTAAATTGAGCAAGAAATTTTTTGATGATTTAAATGCAGTAATACTAACATTTATATGGCAAAGAAAGAAAGCAAGAATTAAATGCAAACTGTTACAAGAATCCAAAGACAGAGGGGGCTTTGGACTCCCGGATTGGAGACTTTATTACCAAGCAGCTATTTTGCTTTGGCTTAAAGAGTGGATTTTATTGAAAAATAAAAGATTGCTTTATCTAGAGCGATATGATCTTCAACTAGGTTGGCATGCCTTTTTATGATATGAGAAAACTAAAGCACACAAATATTTCCAAAATCATGCCATAAGGAATGTACTGCTCTCAGAATGGGAGAAAATTAGACATAAAATGTATATGAAAATACTGGAGTGGCTTTCAACAATGGAAGCATTTGCTTACCCAAACTTGATTAACTATGATAAATTGGTAAGCTATAAAGACATTTTGGACAATGAAGGAAAACTGAAAGATAGGCAAGTTCTTCAACAACAAGGTATTGACCTAACATGGTGGTCCTATTTGCAAATTCAAACAAGATACGAGAAAGATATAAAATTTACTGGATTTTATAAAGAACAGATTCCGCTGGATAAAATTTTGTTGAAAACGGATGAGAATTTGATTAAGAAACTTTACAAATTTCTGCTAAATTGGAAGATGGAAGAAGAACAAGTAAAGGAAACAATGATAGTATGGGCAAAGCATTTTGGATATTCTATAAATTTGGAAGATTGGCAAAAACTTTGGGATAAAAATATTAGACTTACTAAGGCAGCAACATATAAAGAAAATTTATATAAGATGTTTTACAGATGGCATATGACACCAGTTCAATTAGCGAAACTGTTTAAAAATGTATCAAATATTAGTTGGAAATGTAAACAACTGCCAGGCACTTATTATCACGCCTGGTGGACATGCCCTAATGCAAAGAAATATTGGCTTAAGATTCATAGATGGCTGGAAAAGATGATGAAAATACAGATAGAATTTAAACCGGAATTGTTTTTGCTAGGAATAATAAGATCTGATTATGGTAAAGAGAATGATTATTTAATATTACATGTTTTAACAGCTGCAAGAATAGTATTTGCTCAATTCTGGAAAAATGAAAATTGACCACCTGATCAAGCTATAATTACTAAAAGAATTTTTTTTTTAGTAAAGATTTTATTGTGTTTTTTTATCACATATGTTAATTTTTCCAATGAACAAGTTGTCTGGAATTTGCTATGCTAATACATGTTCAATTCCTAATCCTTCATTCTTTCCTCTAGCCAAGAATAAAATAGGTTCCAAATTTGATAGTAGTCTGTATCTTCTTTATCCTTCAACCTCATAGTCAATCTGTCCATCTCTGCACATTCCAATATTTTCCTGATTATTTCTTCTTCTGATGGCAGTCCTTCATTCTTCCAGTATTGTGCAAAAATTATTCTCGCTGCTGTAGTAATGTGTAAGATTAAATACAATTTCTGCTTATTAGTCTTTTCAGGCATAATACCTAGTAAAAAAAGTTCAGGTTTAAAATCCACTTGTTCACCCAATATTTTTTCTAACCACATATGTATCTTTCTCCAATAGGCCTTTGCCTTACCACATGTCCACCAAATGTGATAGTATGTGCCTATGTTATGTTTACATTTCCAACATCTATCTGACATATTTTTAAACATTTTTGCTAATCTTGCTGGTGGCAGGTGCCATCTATAAAACATTTTATACAGATTTTCTTTGTATGAGGTTGACATTGCTAATTTGTAGTTTCTCTCCCATAACATTTGCCATTTTTCTAATTCTATATTATAGCCAAAAAATTTTGCCCATCTTGTCATTGTTTCTTTCACTTGTTCACTTTCCATATCCAAAATTAACAAAAAGTTATACATTTTCTTGATTAATTTCTCATCTGAGGTTAACAAAATCTTATCAAACACAGTTTGATCCTTATAAAATCCATACATTTTTACATCTTTTTCATATCTACTTCGTATCTTTAAATGTGCCCACCAGGACAAGTTAATTCCCTGATTTTCCAGTTCTTGTTTAGATTTTAATTTCCCATCAATATCTAGAATATCTTTATATGTCCATATTTTTTCAAAGTCTACCAAGTTCGGATGTATAAATGCCTCCATCGTTGATAACCACCCTGGAATTTTTAAATATATTTTAGCTTTAATTTTTTCCCATACTGTTGACAAGGCATTTCTTATAAAATGATTTTGAAAGTACTTATGGACTTTATTTTTCCCGTACCATAAGAAAGCGTGCCACCCCAATTGTAAATCATGTCCCTCTAAATACAATAACCTTTTATTTCTAAGTGTTATCCACTCTTTCACCCATGTTAACACAGATGCTTGGTAATACAACGTCCATTCTGGCAACCCAAAACCTCCATTTTCCTTAGCATCTTGTAATGTTTTCATCTTAATTCTAGCTTTTTTCCCCTGCCAAATAAAGTTCAAAACCAATGAATTTAAATCTTGAAAGAATTTTCTCTCAAGTTTTATCGGAATCGTTTGAAATAGAAATAAAATCTTCGGCAACACATTCATTTTTACTGTAGCAATTCTTCCTAATATTGACAGCTGCAGATTTTTCCATCTTTCCAAGTCTAGCTTTATTTGCTTCAATAATTTTATATAATTGTCTTCTTTTATTGACGAACATTTAGCCGAAAGATGAATACCTAAATATTTAACTTTTTTCACTATTTGTACCTCTGTTTTCTCTAGTATTTGCCTTTTTTGTTTATCTGTGAGGTTATTTACTATTACTTTAGTTTTTTCTTTATTTATTTTTAGTCCTGCCATTTCTCCATATTCTTCTATCTTTCCCCATAGTTTAGGAATCATCTCTAAAGGTTCTTCCAAGATAAACACTAAATCATCAGCAAATGCTTGTAACTTATATGTTTCATCTTTTATTTTCAATCCTTTAATTTCTGTGTCCTGTCTTATCCTTCTATTTAGTACTTCCAAAGTAAAGATAAACAATAATGGAGATAGTGGACACCCTTGTCTCGTACCTTTTCTTATCTCAAAGCTCTCAGTATAATCTCCATTCACTATCACTTTTGCTGTCTGGTTGCTATATATTATTTTTATCATATTTATAAAATTCTTTCCAAAATCCATTTTTGTAATTGCTGAACCATAAATTGCCAGGAAACATTATCAAATGCTTTTTGGCCATCTAAAAACACTAATGCTAATTATTTCCCTGGATGTAATTCATAGTATTCTAATACGTCCATTATCACCCTTAAATTGTTTTTAATTTGTCTCTTCGGTAAAAAGCCGTTTTGATCTGGGTGTATAAATTCAACTAAGTATTTTTTCAATCTCTCTGCCATTATTGAAGTAAAAATTTTGTAATCCACATTGAGTAATGAAATCGGTCTATAGTTCTTAATATACGTCAAGTCTGAATCTTCTTTTGGTATCAAAGTAATATTTGCTTCTATCCATGTATTTGGAAGTTTGGCCTCTAACAATAGTCCATTACAAACATATTTCAGTGGTTCGCTTAATGTATCTTGTAGATTTTTATAATCTTTGATAAAATTGTTCTTGACTATCATTTGGGGCATAAATTGCCACTAACAGTATTTGTTTTTGATGTAAATATATTTCAACCATTACAATTCTTCCTTCTTCATCTGAATATATTAATTTAGAATCTATTGTTTCTTTAACGTATACCACCACCCCTCGTTTCTTTTGTTGTGCTGATGTATAATGAAGCTTCCCCATTTTCAGGTATTCCAACAATTTATGATGTTTTTTTATGTGTGTCTCTTGTAAACAGATTATATCTATATTTAATTTCTGAAGTTTCCTAAAAATTTTATTTCTTTTTATTGGGGAGTTTAGTCCATTTACGTTTACCGAAAAAATTTCATTTTTTTTCTCCATTTCCTCTTTCATTACTTGTATTTTGGTCTAGTTGATCTTGTAGTCCTTTGTTCTCTGGCAGTTCCTTCTACTTCACCTGTTTGTTCACCTTTCTCCTTCTGTTGCTCTGCTTGTGCTGTTGCTCCTTGGGCCGTCTCTCCCATTTCTCCCATCTCTTGTTGTTGATGCAATCCTTCATCCAAAATTACTCTATTTCTTACTTCAAAATCCTCTGCTTTCCAAATTGAGTCCAGTCGATATCTCGTATTATTCCAGTTTATTAAAATGCCTTCTGGCATTAGCCATCTGAAATTTATGCCTTTGGCAATCAATTTTGTAGTTAGAAATTGGTAGTGTCTCCGGGTATCCCTTACTCTCTTGGGTATCTGTTTTAGGACCACAATTTCTTTATTTTTATATTGTAAGGGTTCCTCTCTCTTTTCTCAGTACTTCATCTCTTGTTGATTTCTTCATGAACCTCACATGCACTTCTCTTGGTAATTTGTTTTTTCTTGCATAGCTTGAATTCATACGGAATATTTGATCCGTGTCATTCTGAATGTCTGCTTGGTCTGCGTTTAAAAGTTCTGCCAACAGCTCAATAATCACCATTTCTATATTTTCTTCACTATCTTCAGGAATATTTTGAAACCTCAAATAATGTTCCGCTTCTCTCATTTCTACCATTGCCATAGCCCGTTCTAGCTCTTGATTTGTTTGTTCCAGTCCTTCATTCTTTTGCAATAACATTTCCACCTTTTTGTCAATGTCTTCAGTTTTATTTTCCACTTCCTGGATTTTCTGTTCCTTTTTTATGATCTTTTGATTTTGAGCTTCAAATTGTGCCTTTATATCGGTAATTTCTTCGCTTACTTTCTCCAGTTTACTTTGTGTTTCTTCATGGTTTCTCTGCAAAATTTCTTGAATTAATTTTAAAGAGGCCTGTGTTTCATCTTGGGCTGTGCTTGCTTTGTCACGCTGTAGCAATGTGCCGACAGAACTCTGAGTTGTTGGACTGGCTTGTCCAACAGAGGGCGCCAAAGAGGTTTTCTTTGCAAGTCTGGAAATATTAGATGTACTCATTTTGTGGCTCACAGTCTTAAACTTATATCCAAAGCGTAATCAGGAATCAGCTGTTGTGAGGCAAACCTACCTCCTCCAGTCTCTTCTTGGATCTAAAATGTTCTCTTTTTCTTTTCTTTTCCCCGAATAATGTCTATTTAGTTTTTAGCCAATGTCAGCAAGTATAGCTATAAACAGTCTTTCACTTGTTATCTCAGACCAAGGCTTTGTTTTGTTCTCAAGCTTTCCAAGGTCACTGTGTTTTTAATTCTTATTTTTCGCCAGTAGGTGTCCTCGTTGGCTTATTTATCAGCTCTCCACACTCCGGAACTCGGGTAATTTGATATTCATTAACATTTCCCCTTAATGTTAAATTGCCACTCCAAACGTCTCTCTGGGGGTCTTTACTCTTTCAAGTTCTCCCTTTCAGGGTCTCAATATTTTCAAACACAAGGAGAAGGAAAAGACTTCAGCTCACCGAGACATAACATGTTGTTGGAGATCAGCTGTTTTTCATAGCTTCCCTTCCGGCTGCAGACAACTTGGGCTGCCTCGGCTCTCCCGGCAGCCTTTCTTCCGCCCCTTTAGAGGGGGCATTCAGTACGCCCAGATTGGTCACCACCAAATCCAAGCTCCTGAAATATCCCTCTTTCTTTGTTGCCCCTCCAGGGCAACTTTCCATCCCTTTAAGAGACGCTAGGCGAAGTGAAACCGGACTAAGAGGCTGGGGACCCAGCCTCCTATGGCCGTCTCATTCCCTGGCCGGAAATTACTAAAATTTTAGATTGTGCAGAAATGGATAGATTAACACTGGAGATTAAAGAGAAAGATGATTCAATTTATTTTAAAACTTGGGAAAAAAATTACCAATGGTTAGAGATACGTAAATGATGGGCTTTTAACTAAGTTTTAGATTATAGATTAAGAATATTGTTATTTTTAGTGTGTTTAAATGATAATGTGATAATTATGATCATTTGAGAATGTACTAATGATGATAATGATGATTAGATGAGATTTTAATAATTTTGTTTACCTATTTAAAGGAAGTCTATTTATCTATCAATTTTTAGTATGATGGTTACAGTTAATTTCATTGCATGATTGCTGACTACGATATGAATTATGTTATTTAATACTTAGACCTGGACGGAAACTTGTTTGTTAAAGCATGAAATTATTGTTGGGGGTTGCCCCCATCATTGTATTTACCCCTACCCTACCCTAAATTCCACATCCCTCCCTTTTCCCATACCCATATATTGATCCTATCCTTTTTTACCTATACAAAATTTAATAAAATATTTATATATATAAAAAAAGAAATAGGAAGCTTTTTATTTATTTTTTTATTCATTCATTTATTTGGATCATATATATATATATGCTTAATATTTTTTATAATCAGAGGTGCTTAATATTTTATCAGCAACATATTGTCTGGGTTCCAACATTTAACTTACTAATACATGTTAAATTCCTTTCTCTCTACCTTGTTTTTCTAGCCATTGATAAAAGTTATCCCATGTTCTAAAATATACTGACTTTTCTCTCTCTTTCATTTTCAATGTCAATCTATCCATTTCTGCACAATCTAAATTTTTTTTTAATTAACTCTTCCTCCGTTGGTAAATCTTCCATTTTTCCAATGTTGAGCGAATACAATTCTCGCTGCAGTTAATACATGTAAAATTAGACATATAAACTCTTTCTCATAATTTCCTACAATTATGCCTAACAAAATTAATTCTGGCTTAATGGCTAAAGCAGTTCTTGAACTCACCATCTCCCGCTTGCTACCCTGGTACCTTAACCACTAGACCAGGGGTAGGCAACCCAAAACACTCAAAAAGCCACTTGGACCCGTTTCCCACCGAAAACAAAACACCGGGAGCCGCAAAACCCTTTTGATATCTAAAATGAAGATAACACTGCATATATCCTTTTTTAGTTTCCAGCGAAAAACACACACCACACAGGGTAATTCGTGGTCATGTGACCTTGGAAGCTACAAATGACCATAAATGTGGGCCAGTTACCAGGCACCCAGAATGTAATCACGTGACTGCTGGAGGGTGGTGCTGCCATTGGAACTTTGAGATCCAGGTCATAAGTTCCTTTTGACGGGCATGGTAGTTTTGAACAGTTGCTAAAATCCCCAGAGTTCAAATATATATATATCAGCTATTCGTCTTCTGCCTGATAGAAGTAAACTTTGCATTCATACAGTTATTGCTTTTCTGTCTTCTGTTAATCCCTTTGACACCTCTGTGTAATCTTGAATTGATTAAATCAATCAATTAGTTTTATTTATATTTAAGTAGTGCAGTGTGCAGAGCATCGTACAATAAAAATTAAATTAAAGCCTATATAATTGGCTAGATTAGTTGATCAAATGCCATTTAAATTGTTACAGAAGATTGTATTCTAACAAATCCTATACAGAGTACAGATACACTTGGACAAATTTTAAAATAATTATATTAATAATTTTTGGTAGGAGCCCCCAAGCCAAAACTAATGCCATGTGAATTGCTCTGGATTGAGTGTTGCAAGGCAGGGGTACCAGGACTAGGAATATTACGCATTTATTTGTTATTGCCAGTTTGATGCTAAGTGAGCCTGGGAGTCTCTTAGAGGAAATTTGACTTAATTGGATAATGCAATTTTTAATCTACCTGATTCTTCACACACAAAGGTTTTATCAGAAGGGAGTTGTAGTCCCAGCACTTTAGGAAGGTGTCTGGATGGCAAAAGCAAGAGGGCAAAATAGAGCCAGTTTGGTCTAGTGCACAGGTCGGCAACCTGCAGCTCCGGAGCCGCATGCGGCTCTTTGAGCCTTCCCCTGTAGCTCCCAGCCTCCTCTGCCATTTACAGAGAGAGACAGAGACAGAGAGAGGCAATTGTGCTTCCCTGCTTCTCTCTCTGTCTCTGTGTGTGTGTGTGTGTGTTTGTTTGTTTGTGTGTGTGTGTGTGTGTGTGTGTAAAAGAGAGTGCACTCACAGTGTTCTCCAAGGAGCTGAAAAGCTTATTGGGCAGAGCTTCTCCCTTTGCTGCGTCTCTGCAGGAAGCAGGAAGGGCAGGAGAGAGCTAGCTAGGCCAGCTATGCTGACTCAGGAATTCTGGGAGTTGAAGTCCATGAGTCATAAAAGAGCCGAGGTTGCCTACCCCTGAGATTGTTGGAGAACAGCTTGAAGCCAGCTTGCCAGGTGAGCAGCAGATAGGAGAGAGGGAGAGAGGGGGGAGAGAAAGAGAGAGAGAGAGGGAGAGAGAGAGAGAGGAAAGAGAGAGAGAGAGAGAAAGAGAGTAGGGAAAGAGGACTGGCAGACCAAGGGCAGATAGAGAGAGAGGGAGGGAGAGAGAGAGACAGAGAGACATATATCCTTTTTTACCTCTGTGTGTGTGTATGTATGTATGTATGTTTGTATGTATATATATATATATACATACATACATACATACACATACATACACACAAACACAGATACACACACAAACACACACACACACCTATGATAAAGGTAAAAAAGGATATATGCAGTGTTATCTTCATTTTAGATGTCAAAAGGGTCTCTGTCTCTCTCTCTCCCTCCCTCTCTATATTTGAACTCTGGGGATTTTAGCAACTGTTCAAAACTACCATGACCGTCAAAAGGAACTTATGACCTGGATCTCAAAGTTCCAATGGCAGCACCACCCTCCAGCAGTCACGTGATTACATTCTGGGCGCCTGGTAACTGGCCCACATTTATGGTCATTTGTAGCTTCCAAGGTCACATGACCACGAATTACCCTGTGTGGTGTGTGTTTTTCGCTGGAAACTGGCGTTTACTTCCAGCTTCTGACAAAATCCGCTCCTATTACGGACAATGGGCTTGCTTTATAACTACTACAATATAAATGTATCATAAAATTGGTTCAGGTCGAATGGGTGCCTTAACTTATGACCGTCATGACATATGATGGAAATTCTGGGCTCCACTGCATTTAAGTCAAGGTCTACCTAGAGTTCTCCCCCCCCCCCAACTGTTAATGTTGTTCAGAAGTGTTCTTGAATAATGGGACTGCAAATAACAATTTAGATCAGGGGTCTTCAAACTTGGCCCTTTTATGACTTGTGGACCAACTCCCAGAATTCCTCAGCCAGGCATGCTGGCTGAGGAATTCTGGGAGTTGAAGTCCACAAGTCATAAAAGGGCCAAGTTTAAGACCCCTGATTTAGATCTTCTAAAGAAGTAATGGCGGCAGTGGTGGCACCAGTCACTGCCGCCAAAACGTACCTCTGCAGCTCTGTGTTTCCATCCAGCTCATCTCCAATCCGGCGCAGGCACTCACTTAGTGATTTGGTGTTGGGATTACAAGCCTGGGGCTCTGAATTGTCCAGCTCTGCCATCGTCACCTCAATGCGTTCCGAATCTCCACAGCACTGGATTCGATCCCTGATAAAGCTGAAACAGGGTCCAAGAAAAATAAAATAAATCATACAAAAATTTTCAGCCTGAGATCTCAACCAGCTTTGTCCTTGCAGGTCTTTGCAGAAGAATCAGCAGCTCAAAGTCACAGCTTTATTGCTAGTCCCTCCAAGAGGGGAACTATATGCCTCTAGAGCAGGGGTCGGTCTCCAACCTGTGGGCTGCAGCCTGCTACCGGACCGTGGCCTATTGGCTACTGGGCTGTGTGAGTGGCTGGCTGGTGCATGCATGTGTGCATGCATGCACAGCCCCACTCGCATGATCGTCACTGCAAGCATCGCAGGCATTTGCGGCCCCACGAGAATGTGCTCGTGTCACAAGCATTGTGGGCACTCGTGGCCCATTTGCGCAAGCGTCCACAGCCTGACTTATGTGAGTGTCGCAAGTGCTCATAGCCTCTTGCGTGAGTGTTGCAGGCACCCACAGCCCCTCACGTGAGTGTTGCGGGTGCTCATGGCCCCACTTGCGTGAGCATCACAGGTGCTCACGTCCCCACTTGCATGTTGCGGGCGCTCATGTCCTCCTTGCGTGAGCAATGGGTGCTTGTGTGCACACCTGCCCCTCCCACAAAACCATCCTCTTTTTCCCCCCTTCCTCCTTCAGGCCGCCAACCTGGAAAGATTGGGGAATTCTGCTCTAGAGTCCAGGTAGTCCTCAACTTACGACCACAATTGAGCCCAAAATTGATGTTGTTAAGTGAGAAATTCGGTGAGTTTTGCCCCATTTTATGACTTTTCTCGCCACATTGGTTAAGTGCAACAGTTGTAAGGTGTGAAAAACAACCATAAGTCGTTTTTTTCAGTGTCACTGTAACTTCAAATGGTCATTAAATGAACTGTTGAAAGTCAAGGACCACCTGTAGTGCGTCTCAACCTTAGCAACTTGAAGATGTGTTGACTTCAACTCCCAGAATTCCACACATCAAGGTTGAGATACCCTGGTCTAGATATTTGCTGAAAATATAGTACTCACCTTTTGAGAAGAATGGTTCCCGTCTGAAGGATTTGATCTGAACTTGTGCCTGAAAGGTAAAAAAAGCAGCATGAGAACCTGAGCTATGAGGGGAAGGCAGGTCTCCAGGATCAAAAACAGTAACAAGCTCCGCCCAGTCCAACATCCTGCTTCGCACCATTGAACTACAGGTAGTCCTCGATTTATAGCTGTTTGTTTAATGATTATTCAAAGTTACAATGGCACTGAAAAAAGTGACTTGTGATCAGTTCTCCCACTTATCACCGTTGCCACAAACCTCACAGTCAGGTGATCAAACTTCAGGGGCTTGGTCACCGGTATGCATTTACGATGTTGCAGTGTCCTGGGATGGTCATCCGCTACCTTCCTAGGCAGCTTATGATCAGCAAAGTCAATGGGGGAAGCCATATTCACTTAATGACTATATAATTCACGTAACAACTATAGCGTTTCGCTTAACAACCAGGGCAAAAAGCTCATAAAATGAAACACAACTCACTTAGCAACTGCGTTTACTTAGTAATGGAAGTTCTGGGCTCAACTGTGGTTGTACGTCGAGGAGTACCTGCACCGGGATCCCACACCCAGGATATGAAGAGTTTCTATTCTCTATGACTCATTTAATCGAGGGCTTTTCAACCTTTTTACCGATTGTACCACTTTTAGGATATGGCAATATTCGAGTACCACCTAGCAAGGTGTCAAAAACTTGATGACAAAAAAAAAACCTGTTCAAAGTTGCAATTGCACTGAAATGACTTATGACCATTTTTCACACTTATGACCATTGCAGCATGCCCAGGGTCATGTGATTTATATTTGGATGCTTGGCAACTGATTCATATTTATAATGGTCACAGTGTCCCAGGGTCATGTGATCCCCTTTTACAACCTTTTGACAAGCAAAGTCAATGGCAGAGCTGCTGGTGGCCAAGTGCTGAGGCGGGACTTCCCTCCCTCCCTCCCTCCTTCCTTCCCTGCCTCCCTCTTTCTCATGCCCACCTCCTTCCAAAGGAAGAATTTGAAACACCCCCCTCCCATATTTTCTCTCTTCCATATATTCATCAAACAAGGAAAAGCCTCCAGAGGCAGAAAATACAAACTGCTGAGTGAACTAGCTTAAAAAGGCACATTCCCTTTTAAGAATTAGCTACTGGCTAGAAAGGAAAGTTAAGGAATGAAGCCGGCTAAGGCAGCCTCCCCAAATGGCTCCATTCATAAGTAAAGGAATGTTACAGGCAAAATCCATTCAGGAGAAAAATACTTCAAAATCCCTTGCAGCAAAACTTACAGCTAACAATAGCAGAGCAATAGAAGCTAACAGGAGACATCAGCCATCAGCCAAATAGAAATTGCCAAACACTCCTTAAGAACACAAAGCCCACATTGCACAAATCCCAGAACTTCAAAGTCACAAAAGCACATAAGAATCCTTCCACTCTCCATCTCCCTCCCTCCTGCCTCACCTCCAGCCATTGCTGCCTTTTTTCATTCCTCTTGGAGGGTGACCCCTCCCCCACTGCATTTCTTGCCTGTTTGCTGCTGCCAGCACAGGTGGCTGCCACAGCAGTTGTAGATCGGCTCATGGCCAGCCTGCTTGATCTCCTCTCCCCCCCACCCTCCTCCCCCTCCTCCCCCTCCTCCTCTTCTGTGCAGCTAGAGCTAACTCCACCTCCTCCCAAGGCTGCTGCTTCCCCCCCCCCCAAACTGCCTCCTTTTATAGCCTCTCCTCTCTCCGCCCCCTCCTCCTCCTTTCTCATGAGGGAGGGTGAGCCAGAAGTGAGCCTGGGCCCTTTGCCTCACCCCAGCCACTCTGCAGCTCCAGAGGACTCTCTCACTGCAAGTCCTTGCCTGCGCTGGCTCTTTCCCTCCCCCACTACGCTTGGCTAGGCAGGGCTGCGTACCACCTGCCACTCATTAATGTACCACAAGTGGTATGGTACCACCAGTTGAAAAGCCCTGGTGTAATGCAGCTGAAAAGGCCATAAACCTGTTGAAGAGCATCAAGAGGAGTGTAGCGTCCAGATCACAGGAAATACAGTAAAACCTCCAAAGTTGAGCACTCCGCACAGTTCCCAGAGACCGGTGAGGTCCCATAGATTGGGCCTCCTTCAGGTCCCGTCGGCCAATGTCGGCTGGCGGGCCCTCGGGGAAGGGCCTTTTCTGTGGTGGCTCTGACCTGGTGGAATCAACTTCCCCCTGAGGTTCGAACTACTCCCAACCTGCCGGCCTTTAAGAAAGCCGTTAAAACTCTCCTGTTCCGGCAGGCCTGGGGCTGATGTCCCCAGGGGGGGCCGGGATATGATCGGACTCGCGGTATGACTGTATTATTTTATTGTTTTATGATTGTTTTAACTCTGTACGCCGCCCTGAGTCCTTTGGGATTGGGCGGCATATAAATAAAATTAAATACAAATACAAAATACAATACTCCCTACATTGACCACTTCCCTAAGTTCACCTATTTTTTGTAGTCCGGACATACACTATATGTACACCACAGAAAGCCAACCTCTTTATATTGACCACCTCTGTAAGTTGTATCTTGACCATCTGGACCTTGACACACAGTATTCATTTACTCTCTATAACTTGACCAGTTGAGTCCAGTCTGCATCAAGGGCAAGAAAAGTGAAATGCAGAATTAGTAGCAATGAATTTCTTTCAAGAAGAATATCAAAGAATACAATATTTTTGACTTTGATTCAGCAGTAAAGATGATGAAGTGTTTAACACTGACGAGCGTGGACTCTTTTTGAAGACGATGCCTTACAGGAGCCTCGTTATGAGGGGTGGCAAATGTAAGAGTGGAAAACTTTCTAAAGAATGTTTCACAGTTCTGATGTGCGCTAGTTTAACCGGAGAGAAGTTAAAACCTTTGGTGATTGGTAAATTGCAAAGCCACACTCATTTAAGAGCCTGTAGCCAAAAATCTTCCCATCACCTGGAAATCTAACAAATCTGCATGGATGACTGGTACCCTATTTGAGAAGTGGATAAGTGGTATTGACCGAGAAATGAACAAGAAGAAACGGTCCATTCTCCTTGTAGTGGACAATTGCCCTAGCCATCCCCAAGTGAAACATCTTACAAAGGTGAAACTGAAATTTTTACCTCCAAATACTACATCAAAAATTTAATCTCTCGACCAAGGCATAATCAAAACATTCAAAATGCACCACTGCGCCCAGCTTATGCTGTGGGTCATTGCTAAAACGCTGGTCCATTTGCAGAAGCAAAATTCTAACCCTAACTCTAAGTTAAGTGAATTAAGTGAGGAGGACACAGAAATTGCAGGTATTCCAAAAGAAGAGGATGTCAGTCATTTGAGAATGCAGTTAAAGTCATTTGCCATGGAAAAATGCCCAGGTATGCTGAGTGATATAGTCGGCATTGAGAGTGCTATCTCCACTTACCTTCATAAAAAGAATAAGGAACAGACTAAAACTGACTTTTTTCCCCCCAGAAAGAATGATCAAACCATGAGAAAACAATACACACGTAAATGTATGGTTTTGTACAATATTGTATGAATGATTTTCCTGTGTTTTCACTACGTGTGTTTCTGTATGACATTCTCTAATACAGCGGTTCTCAACCTATGGGTCGCGACCCCATTTGGAGTCTATCGACCATTTTTCGGGGGTTGCCAAAGGCGGCGATCCGCCATTTTCTCCCCTCCGGGGGCGGCGCCACGCATGCGCAGAACGTTTGTGTGACGGGGGTCGCCGTCACACAAACGTTGAGAACCACTGCTCTAATAAAAGCCGTACAATAAAATGAGGCACATGTACACATCAATACAGTTGTTCCAGTATGTTGACCACTTCTGTATGTTGACCACTTTTGTTCAGTCCCATGGGTGGTCAACTTTCAGAGGTTTTACTGTAATTGTTCTTTTCTACTCTGCCTTGGTCAGGCCTCAGAGTATTGTGCCGAGTCCTGCACTTGATAAGCAGGAGCAAGTCTAGGGAAGAACTACCCAGATGGTGAAAGAACTTGAAAACAAATCCTATGAGGAATGGTTTAAAGAACTAGGTATGTTTAGGTTGGAGAAGAAAACATGGAGAAGGTGCATGAAAGCTATCTTTAAATATCTGAAGGGTTGTCACACTGTAGAGCAGGGCTGTCAAACTCGCAACGTCACGTGACGTGCTGCGATGTATTGCAACTTCTTTGCCATTGCCGGCAATGGGGTGGGCGCAGTTTTGCTATGATGCATCTGGCCTGCAGGCCAGCAGTTTGACTATTTTTCCTTGCTCCGGAGGATAAAACAAAGCAAATGGGATGAAACTTCCAGGATGTTGATACAAATTATTTATTTATTTATTTTTAAAATTTATATGCCGCCCAATCCCTAGGGACTCAAGGCGGCGTACAAAATTAAAACAATAAATATAACAATAAAACAGTAAAATAAGTGCATTCATACAGCATGTCCCAATCGTATCCTGGCCCCCCCGGGGACATCAACCCCAGGCCTGCCGGAACAGGAGAGTTTTAATGGCTTTCTTAAAGGCCGGCAAGGTGGGAGCAGTTTGAATCTCGGGGGGAAGTTGATTCCACCAGGTCGGAGCCACCACAGAAAAGGCCCTTCCCCGAGGGCCCGCCAGCCGACATTGTCTGGCCGACGGGACCTGAAGGAGGCCCAATCTGTGGGACCTCACCGGTCTCTGGGAACTATGCAGCAGTATGTGGTCCTGTAAGTAACCTGGTCCTAAGCCATGAAGGGCTTTAAAGGTGATAACCAACACCTTGAATTGCGTCCGGAGACCCACAGGAAGCCAGTGCAGCTCGCGGAGGATAGGTGACACGTGGGTGTACCTTGGTGCACCCACAATCACTCTCGCAGCTGCATTCTGAACCAACTGCAGCCTCCGAACGCTCTTCAAGGGTAGTCCCATGTAGAGCGCATTACAGTAATCCAGTCTTGAGGTGACAAGGGCATGAGTGACCGTGAGTAGAGCCTCCCGGTCCAAATAAGGCCGCAGCTGGTGCACCAGGCGAACCTGGGCAAAGGTCCCCCTGGCCACAGCCGATAGATGTTGTTCCAAATTTAGCTGTGAGTCCAGGAGGACACCCAAGTTGCGTGCCTGCACTGAGGGAGGTAAATTTACCCCCCCCCCAGGACTAATGATGGACCATCAGGATGACCCTTGGGGGGCAAGACCCAGAGCCACTCGGTCTTGTCAGGGTTGAGTCTAAGCCTGTTCACCCCCATCCAGACCCTCACATCTTCCAGGCACCGGCACATCACATCGACTGCTTCACTGAAAGGACACGGGGTGGAGATATACAATTGGGTATCATCCGCATACTGATGATACCTCACCCCGTGTCGCCGAATGATCTCACCCAGCGGTTTCATGTAGATGTTAAAAAGGAGGGGGGACAGGACCGAGCCCTGAGGCACCCCATAATCGAGGCGCCTAGGGGTCGATCTCTGTCTGCCCGCCAACACCGACTGCGACCTGTCAGAGAGGTAGGAGGAAAACCACCGCAATACGGTGCCGCCCACCCCCACCTCTCCGAGACGACGCAGAAGGATACCATGGTCGATGGTATCGAAAGCCGCTGAGAGGTCAAGAAGCACCAAGATAGAGGAATGACCCCTATCCCGGGCTCGCCAGAGGTCATCGGTCAGTGCGACCAAAGCAGTCTCAGTGCTGTAGCCGGGCCTAAAACCAGATTGAAAAGGGTCCAGATAATTAGTTTCATCCAAGGATCACAAGAGTTGGGACGCCACCACCTTCTCTACAACCTTCCCCACAAAGGGGAGGTTGGAGACAGGACGAAAGTTCTTCAAAACAGCTGGGTCCAGGGAAGGCTTCTTGAAGAGGGGCCTCACCACCGCTTCCTTTAAAGGTTGCGGGAAAGACCCCTCCATCAAGGAGGCGTTGATTATCGCCTGGAGCCAGCCTCGTGTCACCTCCCTACTGGCAGAAACCAGCCAGGAGGGGCACAGGTCCAATAAGCAGGTGGAGGCATTCATTGCCCTCATGGCCTTGTCCACTTCATCAGGGGTCACAGGCTCAAACTCGCTCCAGATAACATGACTAAGACCAGCCCCCGGCATCTCGGCTGGCACTGCCCAGTCGGAGTCCAGGTCTCTCTGAATCTGAGCGATTTTGTCCGAGAGAAACTTCAAGGGTTCTTCCGCCTCCTCCACTTTAAGAAGGGAGTGGGTCACCCTAAACAAGGCAGCCGGGCGAGATTCTGCGGACGCAATAAGTGCGGAAAAGTGAACACGCTTTGCCGCCCTTATCGCAACTAAATAAGTCCTAAGATAGGCTCTTAATAGTGATCAGTCAGATTCAGAGTTACTGGCCCTCCAACGTCGCTCTAGACGTCTCTTGTGGCGCTTCATCTCCCGGAGCTCCTCAGTAAACCAAGGCGCCCTCCGGGGACCACTACCACAGAGAGGTCGCAAAGGCGCAATTCGATCCAGGGCCCCGGACGCCGCCTCATTCCAGGCCGCAACCAGGGACCCGGACAAGTTGTGGACAAGGGAGTCAGGTATTTCCCCAAGCTCCTCCTGGAACCGATCTGGGTCCATTAGGCGCCTGGGGCGGAACCACCTAATCGGCTCCACCTCCCTGCGGTGGGGGAGTGATGCTCTGAAATCCAGCCTCAATAGGAAATGATCTGTCCATGACCAGGGAGAGGTCTCTATTCCCCTTAATTCCAGATTATGTCTCCATTGCCCCGAGAGAAACACAAGGTCGAGCGTGTGACCACCCCTATGAGTCGGATCCTGGATTACCTGGGTCAGGTCCATGGTTGCCATGGAAGCCATGAACTCTTGCACCGCCTCTGAGCGTTCGCCGAGTGATGGCAGGTTAAAGTCCCCCAGTACCATAAGTCTGGGGAACTCCACCGCCAACCCGGCTACTGACTCCAGCAGCGCAGGCAGGGCTGTTGCAACGCAGCTGGGAGGTAGGTACGTCAGCAACAAACCCAACTGAACCCGTGAACCCAACTTCAATAGGAGGGACTCATACCCAACAATCTCCGGGGCAGGAATCCCACGAGGACTCAGGGACCTCCGAGTGATGACTGCCACTCCCCCACCCCTGCCCTGATGTCGAGGCTGATGAAGCACCACAAACCCGTCTGGGCACATCTCCGAGAGGGAAACACCCCCCTCAGGGCCCAGCCAGGTTTCGGTTATACATGCCAGGTCCGCCTCCCTGTCCAATATTAGATCACGGACAAGGGGGGCTTTGTTGACAATGGACCTGGCATTAAGCAACAGCAGCCTACAACTAGACATTAGGAAGAACCTGAGAGTAAGAGCTGCTGGTCAATGGAGCAGGTTATGCATTGCACAGAGTGGTTTCTTCACCTTTCATGGAGGTTTTCATCTACTAGAGCAGGGGTAGGCAACCTTGGCTCTTTTATGACTCGTGGACTTCAACTCCCAGAATTCCTGAGCCAGCCGGGAGTTGAAGTCCACGAGTCATAAAAGAGCAAAGGTTGCCTACCCCTGTACTAGAGATAGTGTAGTGAGCCTTGCAGTGTCCAAGGGGTTGGAACTGATGACTGATGAATTGAAACTACAACGATGAACAGAAACTAAGAAGCAAACTTAAACAGAGCAGCATGTGAATGTTTGCACTCTCTTATTCACATGGTTGACTCACCATTTAACCCTTTTAACCAAGAAACCCCTTTCCCTCAGTTCGAAATTTACCCGTTGCAAATGTGAATAAAAGAGAAAGAAAAGCTCTCAGCAAGTTCTTCCTTCACCAGTTCTAGCAAATAAACCCATTTCCTGTTTCATTTCTTTGACTGTGCCACCCATTTCAAGACTGTCTTAACATGACTAATTATTTACCCAGCCACATATTTAGCTATCATTTCATGTGATTGCTTCAAGTTATCAGTTCATTATTTTTGTTATCTCCATAGAACTAACAAATAAATCATCCAGCCAGAAATAATTTATCTCTAACTTCAACATTCTTCTACCTGGCTCACACAGAGGTCAAATGAGCACAATTCCCCAAAATCATAGCCAGCAGCACCATTGAAATTGGGATCCAATTGTATACAGGGGACCTGAAGATGGCAAAGCTGCCTTACAGCCATAACATAAAAATAGTTTGACTTAGGGTTTCTTAGAGCTTATGCAGGTAGTCCTTGACTTATGACCGTAATTCAGTCTGGAGTTATGGTCGCAAATCATGCTGGTTGTTAGTTAAATGGGTCACCTGGTGACTACACCCAATTTTACAACCTTTTTTGCAGCAGTCGTTAAGTGAATTGTCATGGTTGTTAAGTGAATCTGTTCTCCCCAATGGGTGGAAAATGGAAAGTAAATGCTGGTTTCTGGCAAAAAAAATGTATTAAATTGTAGTCATGTGACTACAGAACACTGCAAACAGATGTAAGTAGCCCTGGGGAGGTCTGTCATAATTTGGAATAGTCACTAAGCAGCCAGTTGTAAGTTGAGGCCTACCTGTACATATATTTGTTATTATTTTGTAAGAGAAAATGCCTTTGGTTCGCCTGATGTTAGAGCAATGGGAAACCTAAACCTGTTTTTAAAATATGCTCGGCATGGCTAAAGTAGATTTATAGGTTAGCAGCGATGCCAGGTTCGCAAAAAGTTCAGTACTTGGCCATTTTTTCCCCTTAACATTTGCCTGTATTCTGGAGAATCTTTGCACATACATATTCCTACCTCCCATGTTTTCTATTCTGTCACATCTTTCCCATGATCAGCAAAGAACGTGATCTAGAATCTTTGCCTAACAGAATACATCCTTGTCTCTCATTCACCCCAGAGAATGTGCCAATTAAAAACGTTTGTTTCACACCAGAATAAAACTGTATTTTTTTTTGAAATTTCAATACCATCTCTAGTGTCTGGATCCACATACAATATGCCCCAAGTTATGTCTTCCTGCTTTCTTCACATTTATACCTTGTGCCTTTTTCAACCTTCCTGATCTAAATTTAGATTGTAAGTTGCTAACAAGCAGGGACTTGTCCTTTACATAATGATCACCAACTTGATTTTGATAAAGTAATGAGACAGATTTACATTGTTTCTAGAGACAACAGAACTATTTTCAGAGGCAGCATTGCCCTGAATAATAATCTAACACAGTGTTTCTCAGCATTGATAACTTTTAAGATGTGTGGAAATCATCTTAAAGGATGTTTTGCCTAAAAATGGAGAATATTTTTTCGCGTTTTTTCAAATTTGGAAATGTAGGTGGGAATAAACAAATATAGTTCAAGTACTAAACTATAAGATCTAAACAGAACTACCGTAGTATATTAATATACTTGTTAATAGGCAATCAAAATGAATAAAATTGTTTTTCTTTTAAAAAATGAGGAATTTAGTTAAATCACATTTTAAAACGTTATTGAGATCTTATCTAATTCAAACACATCAATATATTCATCTGAATTTTGAATTATATTTTATGGGCATATTGGTTAATGGTAACCAATTGATTGATCTTGCAGTTAGGGCAGTGGTGGCGAACCTATGGCACGCGTGCCAGAGGCGGCACTCAGAGCCCTCTCTGTGGGCACGCGTGCCATGCCCTGGAGATGGCAACCGTCCCTCTTCAACCAGCCACCTGCTAACTCAGCGAGGTTCCACATGGCCAGATGCATCCCAGCATGACTGGTTTCCTTCCCCCCGGTCCCATCCCTCCTGGCCTCGCATGCTCTCCTTTTCCCGGGCACGACCCACTGCATCACTTCCTCAACTGTCAGCTGGCCGTCCAGCTCAGAGGCCGCTTCTCTGAACTCCAGGCAGCGGGCTGTAGAGCCCCAGAGTGTGCCGGTCAGAGGCTGGCAGGCTGTGGCTGCTGACAGACATGTTGGCTCCCATGAGCTCACTGGCCTCTCTGTGCGGGGGCCGATGGTGTCAAGCAGCAGCCGCCCCGGCCCCACCTTGCCCTGCGGCAATGGCACCCCTGCCCTGCCTCGCCTCAACTAGCAGCAC
This sequence comes from Crotalus adamanteus, assembly GCA_039797435.1. Lineage (NCBI taxonomy): Eukaryota > Metazoa > Chordata > Lepidosauria > Squamata > Viperidae > Crotalus > Crotalus adamanteus. Next base: position 8,820,383 of record CM077935.1, read on the forward strand.
GAGCCTCCTTCCCACCGCCCCACCTGCCAGAGACCCCCTGGATCTCCCCCAACCCTGCCCGGCCGCCACAGGCGTTCCCTCCCCACAAGCAACATCGAGGTGACCACGCCCACCTTGGCCACACTCACCCAGTCTGCCATGACCAGTCACACCCACCCAGTGGGCCACGCCCACCTGGCACCCGGCGATAAGTGGGTTTTGGGTTGCAGTTTGGGCACTCGGTCTCTAAAAGGTTCGCCATCACTGAGATAGGGCACTTTGACCAGACACACCATTAAGTTCTTATCTCTCTTTGTAAAACTGAGAAGACAAAGATGGAGAAGAAATGGAAGAGACTTGGACAGGAGGAAGAAGGAGTGGTGGGCGTAGTTTCTTAAAATAAATTTCTGAGTTCTGGAGAAAATGTAGGAATTAAATCCTATTGAGACAGCACACCATGCAGAATCACTTGAGACTATTTTTTGAATCTCCAGATGTGTATCAAATGCCATAGAAATTCCATTTTTCAGAAACTGAATCAAAGAGTACTGAAAAATGTATTTCTATATCAAAGTACAAGAAAGTAATGACTAATAGAACCCAACTAGTGATTTAAATCAAATCTATCATCCTTTAAACATATTAAATCTTCACTCCAAAAGAACTACGTGAAAAGCAAATCTGAATGTGAATGTTTGTAACTTATGATTATGAGACAGAGTCTTATCAAGAGCAAAGTCCCATTACTATTAAAAAGCATTGCACAGCTACTCCATCTTTCTCTTTATTACTGGATATCTGTGTGTGTGTTGTGTGTGAGAGAGAGGGAGGGAGGGAGGGACAGAAATAACATTTTAAAAAAATTGATGTATTAACAGTTGGAATACATTTGGAGCATTTGCATATTCCACTTAACAGGAAGTTTAGCACTATAAAATCCTCATCTAGAAACCATTGAAATATAGACTCCACAGCTTCATTACAATACAATTTGTTTTGCTTTCCCTCATTTCATTTGTTAAGAATTCAAAAGTTTCCGTGCTGATTTTGTGACATTTTAATTAACTTCCTGAAGACACTGCCCTTATACTAGATTTTCAGTTTCTAATTTGATGCTGGCATCCATCACCATCTCACATCTCGTTTTGTTGTGGCTTTGATTTTCGGGAACTTATTGTATTCCTTTGTGCACCAGCCACTCGGAATATAGTGACTACAACAATCTTAACAAGAAAAGACCACGCGAAGGACCTTTTCAAACATTTCCAACTCTGTTGCAGCACCTGACATCTGCCTTGGCATTGCCCACACCCACCCAGAGGTTTGAAAGGGGCTTTTTCTCAGTCTTGCAATAATCTGGATTTGTTCCTGATGTACATCTATTCCTATTTCTTCATGCCCACGGCCCTGCCCTTCCTCAGCCCGGCAAGACTACAACCCTCAGCCAGCAGAGGCTATGGACCCGCTGGGTGGGGACGGCGACTGTCGGGAGTCGGTCTCCTCAGGAAGGCGCTCAGGCTAAAGGGCGAAGGGAGCCATGGAAATCTTCATGCCCGGGCATGCCCTCGTCTTCGGAGAAGCAGCTCGCGCGTGACTTGGCGTTCAGCCTCCGACAGGCTCGCCCGGCTGCCGCGCCCCGCCTTCCCTGCTCCCCGAGCCCCGGCACGCTCACCCTCCTTGCGAGGCGGGAGCTCCCGCTCTCTCCCGGGACCCGCCGCCGCCGCCGCCGCCATCACTCCCCTCTACTCAGTTGTGCCCCGACTCCAGGCGGCAACCCGCTTTATAGAGTCACGTGATCCAGCGGCCGGCAAAGGGGGGCAGGAGGAAAAAAGTGAGAAGGGGGAGAAAAAAAAGCAGCGCGGAGAATGGGAGAGGGTCATTGCCGGTCACGTGACGAAGCAGCGGCACCCGAGAGAGGGAGGCGGGCTGAAGCCATGACATCCTCTTTTCTGGTTGCCGGCTTGAAGAGCCGGAGGGAATTGGGGGGGGGGGGGGGGGGAGAATATAACCGCACAAACTTCCTTCAACTCATGCGCAGAAGTGTTTTGTAGCCAAGGCATATAAGGGCAGAACCTCCCCCCCCCCGCTTCGTGGGTCACGTGACCCCGGTACCGTAGCTCCTCTCAAGGAAGGGGCGAAAGTTAAAGGATCGTGCGATGCGAAGTAAGGGATCGTGTGATGCGGAGGAGGCAAGGAGACCCCGCCCAGTTCGAAGACAGAGTTTGGTTCCCACAGCACTGACAGTAGGGGGCAGCAAAATGAAGTTCAATTTAAAAAAATGTTGGATTTGTTTCTGTGTAAACGTGCAAGCTTGCACTAAGATCGCTAAAAGCTAATCACGTGGAATTGGGTTCGCACACTACTGTACACCCCGTTAAAATAGAGTTGGCTAGTAGCTTAATGGTTGCTGAGTTTTAAGAATTCTTCGATGAACAAAAAAAGAAGGCAAGGCACGGAAAAACTTTAGTCAGTGAAACTGGGTATAATTAAATAATAATAATAAAAAAATCAAAACTGAGTATAATTTCAAATGGAGGAATGGCAAACTGTTTTATCCCACAGTTATTATTTTTAAAACATAAATTCGCCTTCTAATCTTGTACTTAATTGTTGCTAATTTTAATCTTAATGCTTTAAATGTTTGTATTGTTCTGGATCAGCCAGTTAGATGGGTGTGTAAAAATGTTTGGCATTTATAAGGTTAAGCGCTGTCTCCTTAAGAGATGGCTTATGGGTAATGTAGTTTAGCTATTCAGTAAATCCCATGTTAACAAGTCATTAGGAGGGGCTACTAAGTTCATCACAGGATATCCTGGCTATGTGCCAGTTTGGAAGGTCTTTGCTGATGATGTCACCTAGTTTGGTAATGAAATATCTACAAGAAAACCACCAAGCTCAGAGAACACTCCAAAGTTCAACCCTGAGCTACAACTATTTTCTTCTATCAGTACATATCAACTATGTTTTAATTTCAATTTCCTTAAATCAAATGCAGTTTTTGTTCTTCCTCCATGCATACAGCATTACAAGTTTACACAATTGGAATAGGCAGCTGGTCTTTTTTAAAATCCTTGTTTTTAAAAAAAAAACAACAGAAAATGCAGTCAAAGCAGCTCCTGTAAGGCATTGCCATTTTATTTTGACCATTTTCAAATACTCAAGAGATGTAAGTTTAGCTACATGGAACTCAAATCATGTGTTACCTGAAATTTTAGGCTTCAGCATTAGCATTTTTAAAAAGGTGATACTAGTATTTTTAACATGGCAGTTTAGACCTTTTTTTTCCACTTCAGGAAGACATTTTTTCCCCTTCTTAGCCAAGCCATTTGATATTCAACAATTTGTGTTTTTGATGTTAAACAAGACAACTTATTCTGAAAGTTCCTGAATACACTTGCTAGTTTTAAGAAAGATACAAACTCAGCTAAGAGAAATTAAACCCATAACTTTGCCACTTTTGGTATCTAGTTGTCTAGAATCAATGTTTTCTCTTCAAGTCTCACATAGAATAGTTTAAAGAAAAATAGAAATCCAGCTGAGAAAGAGTAACCCATAAATCCAGCTGGGTTTTACCCAGGGCTTTTTTTCTCATAGAACGCCCAGAACGGAGTTCCGGCACCTTTTTTGGATGGAACCTTGTAGGGTAGGCAAGGCGGGTTGTATGATGTGTGTGAGTTCCGGCACCTTTTTTTTTTTTAAGAAAAAAAGCATTGGTTTTACCTTTCTTAAACTTTTAAATATAAAAGTTTTTTTATTGTTTGATCACTTGCTTTCTAAAGGTTCATGGCTCAGCGCGGGGGAGAGGGGTTGGTTTTGTGTGAGCATCAGGTACACGCGCACACATCTTCATTAGTGTGCGAGTGGGGCTGTGAGCACCAGCGCCCACCACTCACGTGGCCCGGTTGCAAATAAGCCACGGCCCGTTAGTGAGCCACAGTCATCAGGTTGGGGACCCCTGCTCTAAAGTGTCACATATACAAAATGCACTTGTCATTTGTTTCTGTACCCAATAAAAAAACTTGACCATCCTTTAATAAATGCCTTTTGCTTTGCCTGAATTAGATAGATAGACAGACAGACAGACAGACAGACAGACAGACAGACAGACAGACAGACAGATAGATAGATAGATAGATAGATAGATAACCTTTATTGTCATTTTTTACTGTGGGCACAATGGCATGCATTAAAAATGAAATTTAGTTGCTTGTTCTCAAAGTGTACGCATACATAACACACATTTAAACATTCTATATACAACATATGTATAGACCTACACCCTTACATATAAGTAACATATAAATATTAATCACTGTCCATCTTGAATACATAACGGAAGGAGGAAGCTTTAGAGTTCAGAAGGTTAATACTGTATGGAACAAAACTGTGACTGAATCTGGATGTTCTGCTTGGGGATACCACGGAGCTCCCTCCTCCCAGAAGGTAACAAAGAAAATAGATCATGAAGAGGATGTGTCGTGTCCCAGACAATCTTGTGGATCCTGCTCAAACAATGCTTATATGCTATGTCCTGGAAGTAGAAGTAGTGTATACCTTTTTTTAATGAAAATTATCAGCACTTTTGATCAGTGACGTCATCAAAGTAAACAAACCCATGTGTTGATTACGTCACCAGGTCATGGCCCTAAGCCAGTGGTTCTCAACCTGTGGGTCGGGACCCCATTTGGGGTCGAATGACCATTTCACGGGGGTTGCCAAAAAACGCAGTCCGCCATTTTTTTTCCCCTTTTCCTTAGCTGTGCTACTCCCTTTTATTCTATTGGCTTTTGAAAGCCAATAGAATAGACTCTCTTGAATAGAGTCTAATTCTATTGGCTTTCAAAAGCCAATAGGAATTGTCCAGGCTGTCTCTGCCCTGCTGAGCCCACCAAAAGTCCCATTCTGCAAATGGTGCTGCACCAGTTGAGTAGTCCTCGACTTACGACCGGTTGAGTAGTCCTCGACTTATGACCGGTTGGGGGTCGCGGCATTAAAAAGGTTGAGAACCACTGCCCTAAGCGGAAGTGACGTGTTGGCCTAAGCCCATCAAGATAAGCATGAGTAGCCCTAACAGCCCTATTTTCAGGTAAGGCATGTTGAACCTAACCCCATCAAGAAAGATGTGGCAGTCAATCCTCTGGGTACATGATTAGCTTAACCCTAGACTAATTCTATGGACATTCAAACCCCCCTCCCAAAAATGCTTTTTATTTCTAATCATTCTAGCCTAATGATGCTTTTCATTTTTGTGGAGTTTTAAAAATCAGTGCCTCAAAAGCTGGGAAAAAAGGAGCCCCTAAAAGGCAGCCAGGGGCTGCATTTAACCCCCTTTTCTCCTAAAAGATATTTATTTCTAGGCAGTTTTAAAATCATTTCCTCTAATGCAGGGGAAAAAAACAAACAAACCACAGCCCTTTTGAAAACCCGCAGCTAATTTTTACCTTTGTAAAAATCTAAAGACACACATTTTGCCAATTGCACCTTCAAATCCTCATGTACACGTAACCGTTTGAAACACGGCCTTAATAAAATTTATTCTACCCCCCTACAGCAAAAGACAAGGAATATTAACAGGAATTAAAATGCTCACAAGAGGCAAGCAGCCAGGTGGCAAGTAGGGGTTAAGCCTTGTTCAGGCATGTCAGGACCGCGATTCGTGTTTGTGTCTGCTAGTAAAAAAGGGGGTTAGGCCTTGTTCGGGATATGCCTGGGCATGTCATACCCCCCGTGATTCTGGGCAGGCGCAAGGCTTGAGGACGTGTCATTGCAAGGGCAGGGGAGTTTGTGCGGGCAGGCCTGAACAGCTAGCGATTTAATTCCAGCAGTCTTTTGAAGATGGCAAATACTGATGGAGATTTGTTTGATGTAAATTTGACCCCCAAACCTCCAGCTTCCTGGGTAGTTAAGGGTGGCCAGTTTTGCAAAAGTTGTGAAGAACTCACCAATTCTGATGTGTTTAATTTGTAACATCACCTAGTATTCAAATGCAGCTTCCTGGGTAGTTAAGGGTGGCCAGTTTTGCAAAAGGTGTGAAGAACACACCTCCTCTGATGTGATTATTTTGTGACATCACCAGCGTGTATAAAAGCAGGGTCCATACTGGTCCAGCCACGTTTGCTGGTTTCTGGCATATCCATACCTCCAGAGCTATTTGTTCTGCTAAGAAGACCCTTTTCAGAATGGAAGCTAGTATTGTAAGTAGTTTTATGCCTAATTTTTGAAACACTTAGCTGCAAAATGGAGTTTTATAACATTCTTGTCTGCTTGCTTGTTTGATTGATTGATTGTTTTCTTTTACTAGAATGAATTGACAGACTCAGAATGTTTGAGGGTATATGAAGGTATTTGTCTTTCATACTTTCATACATTTAGATCAGCGGTTCTCAACCTGTGGGTCGCGACCCTTTTGGGGGTCGAACAACCCTTTTACAGGGGTCGCCTAAGACCATTGGAAAACACATATTTCCGATGGTCTTAGGAACCGAGACACCGCTCCGCATCCGTCTCTGCATGGCCTCCTCCGCCATTTGCAGAGAGAGAGACAGAGAGGCACTTTCGCTTCCCTTCTCTCTCTCAGGCAGACTTACCTCCTGCAGGGCTCCTGATTGGCCCTGCGCCCGGGTGCCCCACCACCTGGGAGAAGCGTGGCCAGGGCTTCATGGCCTTGGAGCCGCCCGAGGAAGCCCCGGGATCCCTGCTGGGAGCTGCTCACTGGAGGCTCCGCTGAGCAGGCCAGCCCTCCCGCAAGCCGTGGCCCAAGGGAGACCAGCGCCTACAATCCCCAGCCAGTCCGACCATTGGACCCGCTGGCCAGGAAGACGCGCCGGAGTCCAGGCTGCCGGGAAGGAAGGAGATTCAGCAAAGGTAGGAGAGGAGAGCCACCTCCTGGGGCCAGCGCTGGCAGCGGCTTCCTTGCCATCCTCTTCCTCCTCCCCTTCTTCCTCCTACTGCCCCCAAGGCAGCTCGGGTGGGCACCGGTGCAGAGGGGCTGGCAGTGGCCACGCGGCACCAGCCCCCACCGCGGCTCCATCAGATGTGCAGAGGGCGAGGCCGGGCAGTGCGGTGTTCCAGCTGGGGCAGTGGCAGCGGTTTTCTCATCCTTCTCTCCTTCCTCCTGCTGCCCCCAAGGCGGCTCGGGCAGGTGCTGGGGCAAGAAGGGTGCCTGGGGGGGGCAGCTGGGCTGGCGGTGGGGCTGGTGGGCCACGCGGCACCAGCACCCACCGTGGCTCCATCGGATGGGTGGAGGGTGAGGCAGGGCAGTGCAGAGTCTCGGCTGGGGCGGCGGCGGCAGTTTTCTCGCCCTTCTCCTCTCCTCCTGAGGACATGGTGGAGGCCGGGCTGGGGGCGGTGGGGACCTCGATGATGCTGCTGTAAGAGAGAGAGAGAAAGAGAGAGGAAAGAGAGAGAAACAGAGGAAAAGAGAGAGGAAAGAGAGAAAGAGAAAGGGAGGAAAAAGAGAAAGAGAGAGAGAAAGAGGAAAGAGAAAGGAAAGAGAAAAAGAGAGGAAAGAGAGAAAGAGAGAAACGGGGAGAGGAAAGAGAAAAAGGAAAGAGGGAAAGAGGAAAGAGGGAGAGAGAGAAGAGAGAGGAAAGAGAAAGAAGAGAGAGGAAAGAGGAAGAGGAAAGAGGAAAGAGAAAAAGAGAGGAAAGAGAAACAGGAAAAGAGTGAGGAAAGAGAAAGTGAAAGAGGGAGGAAAGAGAGAGAGAAAGAGAAAGAGGAAAGAGAGAGAAGAGAGAGAGGAAAGAGAAAGAGAAAGAGAGGAAAGAAAGAGAGGAAAGAGAGAAAGAGAGGAAAGAGAAAGAGAGAAAGAATGGCACTTTTCCAACCAGGCTGGGCGGAGCCGGCGGAGCGGCCTTCCTGCCCCCCCTCCCCGGCCAGCTGGATGGGGGGTTGGGGGTCACCACAACATGAGGAACTGTATTAAAGGGTCGCGGCATTAGGAAGGTTGAGAACCACTGATTTAGATTCTTATAAACATTTCTGCAACAATTCTGACCATTGGGATTTTTCTTTTCCTTCAGAATGGGAGGATGATCAGCCAATAGCGGATCTCACAATTCCCACAGAGCACCAATTGACAGACTCAGAATGTTTGAGGGTATGTGAAGGTATTTGTCTTTCATACTTTCATACATTTAGAGTCTTCTAAACATTTCTGCAACAATTCTGACCAATCCAGTCTTTTGTAGATGCTATAGAGCAGTGGTTCTCAACCTGTGGGTCAGGACCCCATTTGGGGTCGAATGACCATTTCACGGGGGTCGCCAAACAACGCAGTCCACCATTTTTTTCCCCTTTTCCTTAGCTGTGCTACTCCCTTTTATTCTATTGGCTTTTGAAAGCCAATAGAATAGACTCTCTTGAATAGAGTCTAATTCTATTGGCTTTCAAAAGCCAATAGGAATTGTCCAGGCTGTCTCTGCCCTGCTGAGCCCGCCAAAAGCCCCAGTCTGCAAACGGTGCTGCAAGTTGTCTGCAGCGAAGGCGAGCTGTCTGGAAGTTTCCACCCCTCCCTGCTGAGCAACTACTAAAAATGTAAGTAAAAGAGGGCCAGGGGTGGGAGGTGGGACGCTGGTGGCCCAGCCGGTGGTCGGCCTGCGCTGTCTCTGCCACTTGCCAGCTACGCCTCGGCCGGCGCAGGGGGCAGCACCACGCATGCACGGCGCTCCCGGACAGGGAAAGTCCTCGACTTACGACCGGTTGGGTAGTCCTCGACTTACAACCGGTTGGGGGTCGCGACATTAAAAAGGTTGAGAACCACTGCTATACAGGCTATTCATAATGCGATACAGACTCTTTTGAATAATGTTGCTAGGGACATAGGTCCAAACGATTTTGTTCAACTATGGTTGGATGCAGAGGGGTTAAATCATCCTCTCTTTTCTCTTAGGAGGCGTGTGAATGATTTAAATGCTGATGATTTTCTGACCAGTGTTGAAAATATGCTTCAAAGTAAGGCAGAGATATTGGGGGGGGGGGGGGGGGGGGTAATTTACAATTAGTGGTTACTGTCGTGAAGAACAAGGAGGGGGGAGGGCTTAGGAAGTTAAACACTGTGCTGCTCACCAGAGTGCTGGAGAAAAAAAGACAACACCTAGTAGATTTCAATGTGGAAGGTGAATTTCTGTGTTTTGCTATGTGTTTGCTCTGCCTGATTGGTGTGGATGTTAGAAATCAAGAAATTATTACCAGGGCCAAGGAACTTCACAGCAGACTGGCTGTTTCCACAGAAAACAAGATTGGCTTTTCTCAGATACGTCTCTTTGAAGAAGATTTAAGGGTCACTATAAAGATCTTGTTTTATATGCAGGACGGGTGGAGGTTTTTTGTCACAGGTAGCCCCCAGCAAGAAAAAATAGTGTTTATATTGTTACACGACAAGCATTACTATGGCATCAAAAATATCAAAGGCTTCCTGGGTGAACGCTATTTCTGTAAATTCTGTCACACACCCTACCACCACAAATTTAGCCATAGCTGTCAATATATCTGCAGAGCATGCCTCAAGCAAGAATGTCAGCAGGTGGAAGAGGAGAAGATGCGCTGCTGTAGGTGCAAAGAGCTTTGCCGGTCTAAGGTGTGTCTTGAAAGACACACACAACTCGCTATGGAGGGAAAAGTTGACTGTAAGAATAAAGAATATTGTGAAACGTGTGGGGTTTACGTCTTTAACCCCCACAAAAAGTGCAAGGAAACCAAGTGTGGACAGTGCTCTGATAAGGTTGAAAGCTTGGAAGGGCATTTATGCTTTCTAAAATCGTTGGGCCAACCGCGAATTAGTGAAAGATACATCATTTATGATTTTGAATGCTGTCAAGAGACAGGCACCCATATACTTAATTATGCCTGCGCCAGGGATATGTTGAAGGATGGGTATGATAAAGATGTTGTGAGGTGGGATTGTTATGGTGTTAGATGCCTGGAGCAGTTTGTAAAGAAATTTATAAATCATAAGTTTAAAGGATGTACTTTTATCACTCACAACTCCAAAGGTTATGACGGGTACCTAGTACTGAGGCAGCTGATCCGTGAAAAGGTTAGGGTTCAATTTATAAGTCAGGGGGGGAAACTGCTGTGTGTCACCCTACCGGATTATAAAATTTGGTTTATTGATAGCCTCTCATTTTTGCCCCTTAAATTAAGCAAATTACCCAAAGCTATGGGGTTTCAAGGCAGCAAAGGATATTTCCCCCACTTGTTCAATACAATGGCCAATCAAGACTACGTGGGACCACTCCCTGAAACCAAGTATTACAGCCCTGAAACCATGATGCCCGGGGAGAGAGAAGAATTCATGAAATGGCACGCTGCTAATACAGGTACTGTGTTTAAACTAAAGAAGGCTCTGGGTTACTATTGCAGACAAGATGTAGATATATTAAGAGAGGCCTGTATTCGATTTAGGGAACAGGTGATGAAAATGACTGAGCGTGGTGAGTGTCTCAGGGGGGTCGGGGGGGATATTGTTGAGGAGATAGAGATTCGATGCATTGACCCCTTCCAATATATCACATTGGCATCTGTCTGCATGGCACAGTACCTGTTCATGTATTTGAAGAGCAATACCATTGCATTAGCTCCTTTGGACAGTTATCACAAGACACAGAAAAGGTATTCAGCTCCAGCGATTCAATGGTTGTTGCATAAAGAGCACACTGAGAATCTCAATATTCAGCATGCTCTGAAGGGGGGGTGAAAAGCAAGTAGGCAAATATTTTTTGGATGGCTTTGCTGTCATAAATGGAACTCCCACAGCTTTTGAATTTCACGGTTGTTTTTTTCATGGGTGCCCTGTCTGCTACTTGATTCAACATATGGTAGCCTGCACAACTGTACTAAGATTAAAGAAGAGTACCTCAGGGACCAGGGTTATGCTATGTGCTGCATCTGGGAACACGAATGGAGGGTCATGGTGAGGATGACACCTCTTTGAAGCAGTTTCTAGTTGAGAATAAGCTCCCAACTCCTTTGAATCCTTGAGATGCTTTTTTTGGTGGTAGAACAAATGCTACACGCCTGTGCTACAAACCAAAACCTGGTGAACAAATCTTATACTATGATTTTACCAGTTTGTACCCTTTTGTGAATAAGACCAAGGAGTACCCAATTGGCCATCTGCAAATCATTTACCAAAACTTTGGGGACATAAAGCAATATATTGGGGTAGCCAAAGTCAAAGTGTACCCGCCAAGGAATCTCTATTTCCCAGTCCTACCCCACAAATCAGGGGGCAGATTAATGTTTAGTTTGTGCACAACCTGCACAGAAAAACTGCAAACCACCCCCTGTAAACACAGTGATGAGGAAAGAGCTCTGACTGGGACATGGTGTACTGTTGAATTGAATGTAGCTTTACAAAAAGGTTACACAATTGTTGAAATCTATGAGATCTGGCATTTTGAAAGAACATTAAATGAGCTATTTTCAGGTTATATGAACATGCATCTCAGACAGAAACAGGAGGCCAGTGGTTACCCTGACTGGTGCAAAACAGAAAAGGATAAAGAGCAATATATTCAGGATTATGAAAAGATGGAAGGTGTCCACTTACGACGTGACCACATTGAAGTAAATCCTGCTAAAAGACAGATTGCCAAACTCTTTTTAAATTCGCTGTGGGGCAAGTTTGGTCAGAGCACCAATCACCTGACCACATCCGTGGAGACAAACCCTGAGGATTTATTCAAATACCTTTTTGTGCCCTATTATGTTTCCTCATGTGAGTTTGTGGATACAGAGACAGCCGTTGTGACGTGGAAAACAGCCAAGAACCACCCCACCAAATCCACATGCACTAATGTATTCATTGCCAGTTTTACAACAGCTTATGCACGGCTGGAATTATACAGGCTACTGGATGGGCTGGGCGATAGGTGCCTATACCATGACAATGATTCAGTCATTTTTGTAAGTAGAGAGGGGGTGTGGACACCTCCTTTGGGTGATTATTTAGGACAGCTGACAAGTGAGTGTCAGACCCAGCGTGAGACCTACCTGCGTGTAGAAGATGTACGGTACCCGAATCCTCGCACAGCGCTCCGAACAGCCCTGTGGGAGTCGAGCAACGGCGACGTGAATGAGCTGCTGCCGGCGCTTACGCAGTGACGAACGGCCCATGTGACTAATTATCCTGCTGACGGAGAGAACGGGATAGACCGACATTATGCGAGACGAACACGCCAACATAGGACACTGGGTCTGACAGGATTTGGTTGCTGGAAAAGGGGGCGGGGTGGAGGCGTGGTTGTGCCGATGGATTATTCCGCCAACGGACAGCACGTGGGGCGACGGGGTGGTACAGGTGGGGGCTGTAATCTACGGAGGTAATCAGGGTGATTGGGGCGTACACGGTGGGTGTGGTGATGGGGTTATTTAGGACGCGGGGAAGGGGTGTGTCCCAGAGCTAGTTTTGGTTTCAACGGAGAAATAAACCTTTGTTGACTACTGCAACGTACCTGGTGGATTGTTTGCTTCACGCGCCAGCAGGACGTTCTTACAGTAAACTAGCTCTCTCACTTCTCGTCCATTGCGCGGCCGGCTGGTGCTGCGGAGCTATGGCCGAGGGGACACAGGAGGAGGACCCGGTTATTGGCGAAGAGCCTACGGAGGCCGATGAGCAGCTGGAGAGCCCAGATGCTGGAGTCGAGGGGGAGGAGCCGCCGGCGGTGCGCCCGAAGGAGAGGGGACGTGTCCCTGCGGCTGCGGAGCCAGGGACCAAACAGCGTAAGCCTACGTCGGCAGAAGGCGAGTGGTGGCTCGGTTCAGCCGCCGGTCTCCCAGAGGATGGTAGGGGGCGGCGGCTGGCACCCAGTTTCGCCAGCTGGAGGGAACGCCGGATGACCGGAGACGACGAAGAGGACTGGAGCTGCTCCACAGCTCCAGGACAATATACGTTAGAGGTCCTTAGGGAACAGTTCGGGGAACGTATCTATCCAGCTACCATGCGCAGCCCTGTTAAGGACAGCACCCCTTATGTGCCCCGCTTTCAAATGGCAAGCCCGGAGTTTAAACTACCGCCAGGGGGTCGCTTCACACTACGGGACCCGGTGGCAAGGCAAACCGGGACCGAGCGCCCACGGTATGGACTGGATACACGGGGAGTGCGGTCTCCACCGGAGGGTCCGGATGGGGATGGGGCGGACTCCCTGGGAGTGGGATCCCGTCCTATAGCGCATCCAGGGACGGGCCCATATGGCGGTCAGGTGCCGGCTCCATGGCCTCAGCAGGTGATGTGGAATCCTCCACCCATTTCTCTCACGTTCGACGGGGATCCGGACCATCTGGCGGTATTCCTTAGCCATGTACTTAACCATCTGGATCGTTATACAACCTTGTATTCGTCCAACTGGGCAATGGTGGTGGCGGTCACCGCGAGTTTGCAAGGAGAGGCCGCTGCTTGGGCCGCAGACCTATATAGCGATCAAGCCAGGGAGCTAGCCGATGTAGGCCTTTTCCTAGATGCACTGAAAACGAGGTTCGAGGACCCAACACGCCAGCTACGGGCTGAGGCCCAGTTAGTGGGGTTGCAGCAAAAGGGTAGACCAGTACAGGAATACATCCGCGAGTTCCAAAAGGTGGCAGGGAGGCTCAGGTCGTGGCCAGACAGCTTGCTAATCCACCACTTCCGCACTGGCCTGGATACCACCATCCGGCAAGCATGTATAGTCAGGGGGGTGGCGGGGCGTCTAGCCGATTGGTATAGGGCAGCGGTAGAGTTGGATGTCGGGTTGAGGGATCATCCCGGAAGGCGGGAGGATAGGCCCCGCCGGAATCAGGATCAGCCCGTGGGTGGTACCACACAGACCGTGCCGGGAACAGTACGTTCGAAGCCTACTGTCACCCCGTCTTTGGCACACACTCGAATAAAAGAAGCACCTCGCCAGGAACGGAGAACACCCAGTTTATTATACAAGAATAAACGGAATAAAGTCAGCACTGACAGTGTGTACACTCATTCCCTTTTTATACAATTTACTGAAACCGCGCCTTACCCACACCCCCTATCACCGCCCATACGCCCATCGTCCCAAAAGTTGCTTCGTCATCCTGACCTAAACGCTTCCCGACGCCCCGGCCGCTTCCCAACGCCCCGGCCGCTTCCCGACTATTCGCGATTCCCCAGTAACTTCCAATAATGTTTGCTATTGCGTCCGCGGGTTTCGCCGGCCGCGCATGCTCCGTCGTTCTCTAGTAGTTTCCAGTGATACTTATTCCACGATCCGCGGCGTCTGCGCATCTGCATCCACCAGCTGGCTGTCAGTCCTTTACCTTAGAATGTTGGCTTCCCCGGCGCGTGCTCGGCCGTCCGTTTGCATGGCGGGCCGGCTACAAATTGTTCCGAGAAAAGGATGCTTGCTGCTGCTGCATTCAATGTAGGCGGCCCGACATACTGCCCCCTCTTACCAAGGCTCCCCCTGGGGAAAAGAAAAGAAAGGTTATACCAGTTTCATTGTGTCGCTTATTCAGTCTCCCCTGGCCCAGATAATTTCGGTTTTCCAGGGTTCTTCTTGTGGAATCGGTTCACTAGTCGAGGGGCTCGTACTTCGTCCGCCCGTGTCCATGTAGCATCCGTTAACGGATAGCCTTTCCATTTAATCAAATAATACAATTCTCCTCTTTGAACACGGGAATCTAGTATTTCCTGTACTTCATAATAATCATTATCGACAGGACCTGGTTCAGGTCTCTTTTGATACATATAGACCGGTTTGATTAAACTACAATGGAACACTGGGTGCACCTTGCCCAATAATCTGGGTAATTGCAATTGCACAGTTACCGGGTTAATAATCTTCACAATTTTAAACGGACCAATATATTTGGGCGCCAATTTTTTGCATGGAACTTTCAATTTCAGATACTTGGTGGACAGATATACTAGTTGACCTACCCTGAATGGTTTACAGGGTTGCCTTCTTTTGTCCGCCTGCTTCCGCATCCTTCTTCCATACTCTGCTAATGCTGTTTTTACTGCCGACCATGCTCCTGATACCCATTGAACCCACTCTCGTGGAAGATAAGACTGTGCCTGTAAATCCTTACATTCAGGTATAGGAACAAAATCCTTTCCCGAGACTACTTTAAAAGGGGCAAATCCAGTACTGGTATGCACCGCATTATTATACGCCACTTCCGCAAATACCAAAAGATCAGCCCAGTTAGCCTGTTGATAGGAAACGTAACTCCGCAAAAATCTCTCAACGGCTGCGTTTGCCCGTTCAGCAGCTCCATTAGTGGCGGGATGGTACACGGTGCTGAGCCCCTGTGACGTTCCCAGAAATGCCGTAAAACCCTTCCAAAATTTCGCTGTAAACTGAACCCCCCGATCCGATATTATTCGTCGAGGGGCTCCGTGGATCCGATATATATGTGTCAAAAACATGTATGCCAATTGTTTAGCAGTTGGTAATCGTTTACACGGAATGAAATGTGCCTGTTTTGAAAACAGGTCGATTACTGTCCAAATGACAGTATATCCTCTACTGCTTGGTAATTCTACAATAAAATCCATGGCAATATCTTGCCATGGATGCTCAGGGTCTGCCACTGGCTGTAAGTATCCCACCGGCTTTCCTGGCTGATTTTTACAAGCAGCACATACAGAACATGCTTTTACGTAGTGTGCAACATCTTAATGTAGGCCACCAGAATTGGCGCCTAATTAAATGTAACGTCTTGACGAACCCAAAATGCCCCGCTAGTTGTGCATCATGGCACCTCTGAAGAACCTTAGACCGTAATACAAGGGGAACATATAACTTCCTACCAAACCATGCCAAACCGTCTCTCTGGGTGAATAGCGTACAATGAGTTTGAAACCACGAATCCTGGGATAATGCCTTCCTCAGTTCCACCTCAAAATTTTCGAAACTAGAACGGGCTCTTAGCCTACTCACCCCCTGGGTATACGGCGGAAATATAGCCTGTATTACTTCCTCTCGTTGGCTCTCATACTGGGGCAACCTGGATAAGGCATCTGCCAAAAAATTACGGCCCCCAGGAACATATTTAAGCCGGAAGGTGAACCGTTGAAAGTATTGTGCCCACCTCACATGTTTTGGGGCTAACCGCCGGGGGGATTGCAATATAGCTAAGTTTTTATGGTCCGTCCATATCTCTATTTCATGTGTCGTGCCTTCTAAAAGATGCCTCCATGTTACTAGGGCCCATTTAATAGCGAAGGGCTCCTTCTCCCATATAGCCCATCTTCTTTCAGCTTCTGTCAGTTTGCGCGAGGTATAAGCGCATGGTGTACACACTGTGAGTGCTGACTTACTGTCACCCCGTCTTTGGCACACACTCGAATAAAAGAAGCACCTCGCCAGGAACGGAGAACACCCAGTTTATTATACAAGAATAAACGGAATAAAGTCAGCACTGACAGTGTGTACACTCATTCCCTTTTTATACAATTTACTGAAACCGCGCCTTACCCACACCCCCTATCACCGCCCATATGCCCATCGTCCCAAAAGTTGCTTCGTCATCCTGACCTAAACGCTTCCCGACGCCCCGGCCGCTTCCCGACGCCCCAGCCGCTTCCCGACTATTCGCGATTCCCCAGTAACTTCCAATAATGTTTGCTATTGCGTCCGCGGGTTTCGCCGGCCGCGCATGCTCCGTCGTTCTCTAGTAGTTTCCAGTGATACTTATTCCGCGGCGTCTGCGCATCTGCATCCACCAGCTGGCTGTCAGTCCTTTACCTTAGAATGTTGGCTTCCCCGGCGCGTGCTCGGCCGTCCGTTTGCATGGCGGGCCGGCTACAAATTGTTCTGAGAAAAGGATGCTTGCTGCTGCTGCATTCAATATAGGCGGCCCGACACCTACCTTCAGATGCTTCCGCTGTAACCGGCCGGGTCATCGAGCCGCGGAGTGTGGAATACCCAGGCCAACAGGTACACCTACGGCGATTGGTACACCAGGGGTCACGTCAAAGAGACCAGCTGAGAAATCACGGGTTGCCTACCAACTGGGACAGTCGCAGGTCCAGCAAAAACCCGATGAGGCGTCCCCTATATTGCAGGAGTACGAGGAGGAAGAGCCGGTGGAGGATCCAATGGTGAGTGAACCCATCGTCCCCTTCACCATCCCGATTACATTGACAAACCCGGTTACGGGTGTGTCGATGCCCTTTTCGGCATTACTAGACACAGGGTGCACAAGGTGCCTAATCAGTAGGGGAGTGGTGCAACAGATGCGGATCAGGGTGGCCCGACTAAAATCCCCGATTCGTTTTGAACAAGTGGATGGCTCTCTGTTGGGAGGGGTCCCAACTACATTGGTGACGGAACCTGTTAGAATGGATATAGGGGGTCATTGGGAACTTATACGCTTCATAGTTGTTCCCACTATGTCCGAGTCTGTCATTCTGGGATTAGCGTGGATGGAAAAGTGGACACCAACGATCTGGTGGGCGGAGGGATCCAGACACCTAAGGCTAGCAGTGGGTCCTCAACCGCGGCTGCCGGATGACCAGACTAGGGGTGAAGAGTTAAACTCCTCAAAACCGGTACAGGAGAAGGGCGAGGTTCAATATCCACGGGTGTATGACGACCTCGCGGCTGTGTTCAGCGAACGGGAATGTGACAGTTTGCCACCTCACCGACGGACAGATTGTGCAATCGAACTCGCTCCTGGTGCCAAGTTGCCTAAACCCAGAATGTACCCTATGACATTCGCAGAATTGCAGGAATTGAGAAAGTACATTGATAAGAACCTGGCTCGGGGCTTTATAGAGCCAGCACGTTCGAGGATAGCAGCCCCAGTCATATTCCAGGGGAAAAAGGATGGGGGATTGCGATTGTGTGTAGACTTCCGAGGCCTGAACGCTGTGTGTATAGACCAGGTATATCCCCTGCCGCTTATGAAAGACCTACTTACCCACTTGGCAGCTGGGAAAATCTTTACAAAACTAGACCTCCGTGAGGCATACTATAGGGTACGAATCAGAGAAGGGGATGAGTGGAAAACAGCGTTCAACTGTCCCCTGGGTAGCTACCAATTCAAGGTGATGCCTTTCGGATTACAAGGAGCGCCGGCTGTATTTATGCAACTGATCAACGAAGTGTTGCATGATCATCTATATAGAGGCGTCCTTGTATATCTGGATGACATACTAATCTACTCACAGACGTTGGAAGCCCATGTACAATTAGTACGGACAGTACTGCGAAAATTATTGGATGCCAACCTATATTGTAAATTGTCGAAGTGCGAGTTTCACAAAACTCGGATTGACTATTTAGGGTTCAGAGTCTCCGCTACAGGGATAGAAATGGATCCTAGTAAAGTTCGCAGTGTCTTAGAATGGCAGGCCCCGAGGACCCGTCGTCAACTGCAGAGATTCTTGGGGTTTGCCAATTTCTACCGACAGTTCATCCCCTCGTTCGCCGATGTGGCCCTACCATTAACCCAACTGTTACGCACCAAAACCAAGACTGGCAAACCTCACCCGAAACAAGCATTAGATTGGACTGTGGACTGTCAACGGGCCTTTGAGTCTCTAAAACGACTCTTTGCAAGGGAACCGGTGTTATTACACCCCGACCCGAGTAGACCATTTGTGGTGCAAGCCGACGCCAGTGATGTGGCCGTCGGAGCACTCTTGATGCAACGTAATGGACAGGGTGAATTGCAACCGTGCGCATATACCTCCAAAAAATTTACCGACCCAGAACGACGGTGGGCGGTGTGGGAGAAGGAGGCATTTGCTATAAAATGGGCATTATCCACCTGGCGCCACTTATTGGAAGGTGCGCAGTACCCCTTCGAGGTGTGGACGGACCACCGGAACCTAATGGTCCTCCAGACTCCAAGGAGATTGGCGCCGAAACACGTTCGATGGGCGCAGTATTTTCAGCGTTTCAGATTTAGCCTGAAGGTGGTACCCGGAGGGAAGAACTTCTTAGCAGATGCACTCTCCCGGCTACCACAATACGATAGTAAAAAGGAACAAGTGATCCAGACTATTATGCCGATATGTAGTATGGACCCCGCGCAGACGGAAGGATGTGCAAAAGTGGTAACGCTGGAGGAGGAACTGCAGTCCGTATTGTTGACCGATCCCTGGTTGCAGGCGAATCCCGGATTGTTAACCCATCGTGATGGATTGGCCTGGTATCGGAATAGGTTATACATCCCCTCGGAATTGCGTCATCGGGTATTTCACCAATGTCACGACTCCAAGGTGGCAGGTCATTTTGGATTTGTAAAGACGCTCCACCTGGCGAGACGCCGGTTCTGGTGGCCAAGCCTACGGAAGGATATTGAGCGGTATGTCAAGGAATGCCATATTTGCGCACAGGCTAAAGTGGTACCGAAGAGACCGATGGGACTGCTACAATCGGTGTCTAACCCAGTTCGACCCTGGCAGGACATCGGGATGGATTTCCTCGTTGAGTTACCAAACGTCAGGGGTTACACGGTCATATGGACGGTTGTTGACTTATTCTCGAAACAAGCACACTTTGTCCCCTGCAAGGGGCTGCCGTCTGCGAGGAGGTTAGCAAAATTGTTCGTGCAACATATTTATTGATTACATGGAGCACCCCGTCGAATTATTTCAGACCGGGGTGTTCAGTTCACAGCCCAATTCTGGCGTCAATTCCTCGCGAGCATCGGAACCACACAGGGACTGAGTTCCGCACACCATCCTTGTACCAACGGGGCGGCGGAACGGGCTAACGCAGCGATTTCACGATATCTATGATCGTACGTATCTTACCAGCAGTCAGATTGGATAGATTTCGTGCCGTTCGCAGAGTTAGCGTATAACAACGCAGTACATAAAAGCACCGGGTTAACCCCCTTCCAAGTAGTTTACGGGTACGACCCAGTCCCGCTGCCTGGGGGCGAGTCGCCGGGAGACTTGAATCTACAGCCTGGAGACTGGATGTCCCGTGCAGACCAGGTGTGGGGTACAGTAAAAAAAGGCATTGCAGCAAGCGGAAAGGATAGCGAAAGAGCAGGCTGACAAGGGTCGTAGAATGCCAATGCAACTAAGAGTGGGTGACCGGGTGTACCTATCAACCAAATATGTTAAGTTACAGGTACCATGCAAGAAGCTAGCGCCAAAATACATTGGGCCCTTCCGCATAGTACGCATCATCAACCCTGTTACGGTGCAGCTTCAGTTGCCGGAATTGCTTGGTAAGATACACCCAGTGTTCCATGTGAGTTTGTTGAAGCCTGTAGAGGGGGACACCCACAACGAACCTCCCCCAGGACCCATTGCCCCGGGAAGGTATGAGGTACAAGACATCCTAGATTCTCGGTGGCGGAGGGATAGCCTGTATTATCTGGTGTTATGGAAAGGGTACCCCTTATCTGAGGCCTCCTGGGTACGGGAGGAGGATGTTTTCGCCCCTGCCCTCACCCGTCGATATCACAAGATGTGGCCGCACAAGCTAAGGGGCCAAGGGGATAGGTGACACGCCCACGACGGCTGGATAATAGACGTAATTGTTTATGTTCCATTTCAGGGGGCCCTATGGTGAGGGGGAGCCGAATGTCAGACCCAGCGTGAGACCTACCTGCGTGTAGAAGATCTACGGTACCCGAATCCTCGCACAGCGCTCCGAACAGCCCTGTGGGAGTCGAGCAACGGCGACGTGAATGAGCTGCTGCCGGCACTTACGCAGTGACGAACGGCCCATGTGACTAATTATCGTGCCGACGGAGAGAACGGGATAGACCGACATTATGCGAGACGAACACGCCAACATAGGACGCTGGGTCTGACAGGATTTGGTTGCTGGAAAAGGGGGCGGGGTGGAGGCGCGGTTGTGCCGATGGATTATTCCGCCGGCGGACAGCACATGGGGCGACGGGGTGGTACAGGTGGGGGCTGTAATCTACGGAGGTAATCAGGGTGATTGGGGCGTACACGGTGGGTGTGGTGATGGGGTTATTTAGGACGCGGGGAAGGGGTGTGTCCCAGAGCTAGTTTTGGTTTCAACGGAGAAATAAACCTTTGTTGACTACTGCAACGTACCTGGTGGATTGTTTGCTTCACGCGCCAGCAGGACGTTCTTACAGTGAGATTCCACCAAATACTATGATAACAGAGTTTTTTGCGGCCGGTCCCAAAACATATGCTTACACTTTGACCAACGGTGAAGCGGTGCTAAAGGTGAAGGGAATCACGCTAAACTGTGGTAATAGCAATAAGATTAATTTTGACAGCTTGAAAGATTTGGTAGATGATTATTGTCTGTCTGGTGCAGAGAGAAAAAAAGAGATCAGGGTAGAACAGTTGGGGATTGTTAGGGTTAAGAAACAGTGGACCCTAGAAACGCGGGTCCTCCGAAAAATTCTAAAAGTAGTGTATAATAAAAGGTTATTAAAGAGTGAGGATTACTGTACGCTGCCTTATGGCTATTAAGGATGGTGGAAAATATTGCACAATTTGTACACCCTTTCTCCTGTATTATAAGTGGGCCGTCCAATTCTGGCAAATCTTTTTTTATTAAACAAATGTTAGAACATGGCGATGTTGCGTTGTTTCAATTGCCTCAAAATATTGTATGGTTTTATAGCTTTTGGCAACCTCTGTACAAAGAACTGCTTAATAAATTCCCTTATATTAAGTTTATGGAGGGGCTTCCGTCTTCTTTTGAAGATGATGATTTGTTTCCGCCAAATCAAATCACTCTAGCCATGATAGATGATCTCATGGCATCGGCCGGTGACAGCGATCAAATAGAGAAGGCTTTTACACAGTACGTCCATCACAGAAACCTGAGCATTATTCTCATACTACAAAACCTGTTTTTTCAAGGTACGAAAATGAGAACAATAGCTCTGAATTCCAAATATTTGGTTTTATTCAGCAACCCCCTTGATCAGATGCAAATTGTCACACTGGCCAGGCAGATGTACCCCACTAACACAAAGTATTTTTTAGAAGTATTCCAAGATGCCACTCGCAAACCACACGGGTACCTTTTGGTAGATTTGGCAGCCACCACTCCAGAATCCTACAGGTTGAGAACAGGCCTCTTCCCACCTGATTGGCCTACTGTTTACACAATGAAAAAGAAGTGCAAAAAGCAGTAGCCCAGTTACCTTAGCACTAGTTCATTTAAGATGTCAGAGAGGGTACGTAGAAATTGGGGGCTTTTAAAAATCTTAGTAAAGGCCAGACCAAGACAGAGAAAAGCCATCTTATGCAATGCTAATAATGACCTGGTGGGGGCAATAGCAGAAATAGCTCTGAACACCCTAAAAGGAAACCTTCCTCTGAAACCTTCACAATTCCAGTCTCTAAAGAGAAAGAAAGGTGTCATTAAAAAGTTGAGTGATAGAAAGGTCTCACTCAAAAAGAAGAAGCAGATCATACTTCAGTCAGGTGGTTTTATCGGTCCCTTACTAGAGACAGCTGTTGACTAGCCTGTTAGCTGGATAAACCATGGACCATGCCGAGAAAATGTATCTGGTGTCGCGTCATCAGATGGAGCAACTACAGGGCAGGCCGCCTACTATGCGGGCTATAGCCACTAACCGGTTGGATGATGAGATGCGTACCATTCTTCAGAGAGCTGATTTGTGTGAGGATGACAAGATTAAGCTCTACAATTCTGCACTGCAGAGGTATCTAAGACTGACCAGGCAAAATGAGTCTGAAAAGAACAGACTGAATCTCATTTATCCAACAGAAGAGCCTCGGCCACTTCCAACATTACCAGAACAGCCGCCACAGCCATCTCCGCAGGACACAGCGATGGATGAGATCCTAAGGGGTGTGAGCACCCATCACAGGAAAAATGCGGAACTTTTGCTGAACAAAATGAAACAGCATCAGGACGTCTCAACCTGGGATGATCGCGGTACCTTTTTATACAAAGGGGTCCCTATTCCTGGTACTAATATTTTAGACTTGGTGAAAGGAGCCTCACAACACTGAGCCCCTACTGAGAAGCGGAAACCTAAAGGCTGGGATGACTTTATGAATGCTATGGCTGAGGTGAATGTTCCAACCTCTGTGTTGGGGTCTACAACTGTTAAAGAGCAAATAGAAAAGTTGAAAGAATCTCTGGTTGTTAAGGATGAAACTGCTACTAGCCTCATCTCTGTTATGACACCCCCTTTTGGGACTCAGAAGCCTCTGATTACCAGTACCCCCTCTAGCCCTTGGACATTAAATCCTAGAAGTAGGTTCAGGTTTGGTGACTGGCTCAATTTGTAAAATGAATAAAAACACAGTGGAACAAGTAAAAACGTTTAAGTCTTTTTCTTTATTTTACAGTAAGGCAGGCATGTCTGCATGCACTGGTGACGGTTACAGGTTCCAAGCCCCCATCCCACCTTTATAGATTTTACAAACAGCTTTACCATTTGATCATTTTTAATATCGGCATTGGAGTACATCTTTAAAATATTTTCATAATCTACTCCTTTAGTCTGGTTCAGTAGAAAAAACGCACAGTGTTGCCCGCAGGTCACAGCCCTGGGGTGTTGCAGTCTATGTTGGTGAAATGTGTACTTCTCAGCTTGCTGCTCTAAAAACATCACTATGGAGCCAGGAAAGTCAGGGCTATCCGGCGGCCTTCCATAAGAATCAAAAAATTCGCCATATCTGGGAGATGGGAAGTAGAAGGCCAGCCAGTGTTCACCAGGCAGAGTGTGAGGGTGGGTATTTACAATTAATCCAAAAGGTCTATTGGAGATTTGTCTCCGGGGTAGCAGGTCACAAGGGTAGACCCCTAGAAAGGGAGTATTTCCAGAGAACAAGTGGAAGAGCTGCAGTGTGTCCATACTCACATATAATCAAAAAGCACATTCCTTGTGTGCCTTATTTCAATAAGGTTTTGAAAGATTGCATAGAGAATCATGTTGACAGTGTTGGGGAGGGGTTGTGCAAATCTAATTTCGGCTCTGAGTTTACCGTTCCTGATCAAAGAATAGTGCTCAGAGCACTCCTGATCAGGACTCAAGTCAAAACAATACGAAGTATACCCTTGGTTAAACTCTTCCTGGCTGATTAACAGCGGCCTGTCTTTCATGCATTTGCCTGTGGCTTGCACCATCTGCATGTACTCTCTCACAAGAAGACCGTGCTCATAATCAGGCTGAAGAGGCTTTGCAGAGATCTGCTCGCCATCACAATGCAGGGCGCAAAAATTGACATTGCAGTGTTGAAAATTGAACGGGTTTCCTTCATAATCCCCACTAAAAGATGCATTGTCCACAAACCCAATCACTAATTGTTTAGGTAGCTGCCCCAGAAATAGATTTTCCTGATTACACACAAGGCTACCTGCAGGAATGCTGTAAACCTTCATCCCCACTCGATCAATGGGGTATTTGGCATTGGAGGTGAGCAAAGCTTCTGCATGGCCAAGGCGCACTCCCAGGGCTACTTTTACACATTTTACAAAGAGAGAAGCTGCCAGGAGTTGCACTTTGTAATTCTCATTGCCATCCTTCATCACACAAAATTCATTTCTGCTTCTTGTGAGTTTGACTTTCACATGAACGCCATTAATTAGCCGTCTGTCTTGAAAAAACAGATCGCTATGCAGAGGACCTAGCAGGTCCCATTTACGACTACTGGCAGTGTGTCTTGCTCTCGCTTTGAAACCGGAGTTCCCAGCAGCTGTCAGTAGAGTACTCTCCATGAGTTCTGAGTCATCTTTGTAAAAAACCCCAGCTGTAAATTGGGTACCCAGTGCATCACCACCAAAGTTCAGAAACAGTTCAATCATGGCCCGATAAGAATAGCAATGACGGCTCTGTGTAATGAGCCAATCTCCCAAGGTAACATCCAGCTGGTTAAATAGTGATGCTATGGGGTAGTTGGTCAGGGCCACCCTTGCCCCATCATCAATATCAGCCCTGTCAGCCTTTACAATCTTGCAACTCACATACAGCAGGGTGTTGTTTAAATCCGTGTAATGCTCACCATGCCCCGTGATAAAAAATTCCAGGGGAGCGTTGGGTGTTAGCGCTGATAAAGGAGGGATCTCAACATAGGTACTGTTTTCAATACTGGTCTGTGTAGGCGCCAGTTGAAAAAGTTCCAGTTCTGATTTAACACATTCCTCTGAAGCAGAATGAATAAATGACATATTGTATTAGAATACGTCTTCCTTGTCACAGGGCTTCCTCTTCTGCGCATGTCTACTCTTGGTATGATGGGGCTTTTTCACAAGTCTTCCCTTTTTAAACGGAATAGGCAGGCCCAATGCGTAATTCTTCCTGGCTATGAACATCCCTGATCCATCCTGCCCCCTCTCAACAACACGGGACTCGATGACCTCCAAGGTCCCTTCCAACTTTATTATTATTATTATGGATCATCGCACAGTCAGCCAGATGTTCAGACTGGATTTGGCATTTTGTCTACCTATCGAGTCCTTACCCAGGACCTGGGATAGGCAGATGTGGATGTTTGATGGTATTACAGATATCGTCGCATTATTATTATTATTATTATTATTATTATTATTATTATTATTATTATTATTATTATTATTATTATTATTATTATTATTATTATTATTATTATTATTATTATCGATCATCGCACAGTCAGCCAGATGTTCAGACTGGATTTGGCATTTTGTCTACCTATCGAGTCCTTACCCAGGACCTGGGATAGGCAGATGTGGATGTTTGATGGTATTACAGATATCGTCGCAGGATGGAAGCAGTTCCTAATAAGGCCGCCTTTTGCAATTGACTAATAGCGAATTTGTCATTGCCAATGGTGTTCAAGTGGTGCTCCAGTTGTTTTGGGATTGCACCCAAGGAGCCTATCACTATTGGTACTACCCTTGCTTGCTTTTGCCACAGTCTTTCTATTTCTATTTGTAGGTCTTTGTATTTTGTTATCTTCTCCAGTTCTTTCTCTTCTATTCTGCTATCTCCAGGCACTGCCACGTCCACTATCCAGACTTTTTTGTCTTTCTTATCAACAATTGTTAAGTCTGGGGTGTTAAGTTGCAGGTGTTTGTCTGTTTGAATTCTGAAGTCCCAGAGCAGTTTAATTTTATCATTTTCTATGACTTTCTCTATTTTATGATCCCACCAGTTTTTGCTTACAGGCAAATGATATTTTTTGCAGATCTTCCAATGCACCATTGTTGCTACTTTGTCATGCCGCTGCTTGTAGTCAGTCTGTACAATCTTCTTGCAACAGCTTACCAGGTGGTCCACTGTTTCTTCAGCTTCTTTGCATAGGCGGCACTTACTGTCTGTTATTCTCTTCTCAATTTTGACTTTATATGCATTTGTCCTTAAGGCTTGGTCTTGTGCAGCCAGAATTAGTCCCTCGGTCTCTTTCTTCAATTTTCCTGCTCTTAGCCATTGCCAGGTCTTGTTATTATCTGCTTTCCCAGCTATTTTTTGAATGTATTGGCCATGTAGTGCTTTGTCTTCCCATGCCTCTATTCTGTTGTTGTTGTTGTTATTATTATTATTATTATTATTATAGATGCCCTACAACATCTCTGGCAATGTTTTTGGCAGCAGATTTCACATGTGGCTTAATGATTTCTAATCCTTGCCTCAAAAAAGGCATTGCTTTTCGAAAAATCCCATGGAACAGACCCCCTAAACCTGTCCTGTACATAATGGGGGCTCCTCAGAAGCCTGGAAGGCCACCACCGGCTTGTGCCCTGTAGTAAGCCACGTAGTCTTGAGGGCTCCCGTGCTCCTTGATTACAACCATCCTTCACTTTTCCGAGGCCTAAAATGAAGCTTGACAATCACCTTCCCGTGATAAAAATGCATGTTTTTGTCCTGGTCGGTTTTGATTTCAATAGTAATGGTATCGATGTGATGTTTGCTGACCAGTACATAATGTGGACGGTCATAGGTCATTGTGATGAAATCATTGTCTTGCCCTCGCAGAGGCACACAGCGCAGTAATGGCACATAGAAGTCACCCACTATCTGGAGCTCTACAATGTCTGGGTAAACATATAAGGTGCTGAATCCAGGGAACATACCTAACAGACGTCCAAGTTCTCCACTAACTAGAATGGTATGCGGTTCATCCCCTTTAAGATTAATTTTTCGACCCTCTGAATCATAATGTACGGTTGTCTTAGGTCCGTCCTTGGCATTTGATATAAGCTTGTTCATATTTTCTAACAGTTGTCGGATGCTGCTGTAGTACCCGCTTCTCAAAGAAAAATTCCATCTCTTTCTCTCGTTAGCAATTTCAAAATATCCAGAAGTTAATGTGTGCCAACTATGCGGATACTGTATCTCTGCTAGCCCTACTTCCCATGACCCTGGAAGATCCAACGATCTCGCTAATTGAATAGTAAAATTAGAATTTCTGTTTTGGGGGAAAATTGCTGCTGATGCACTGCTGGGAAGGGTGATGTAAAACCCCGCCATATCAAAGATGTTGTACTTCAGTCTCCTTAACACAACTGTTGAACTTGTCTGGCCATCCAGTCCATTTGACTAGAAACTCTCTGTGTCTCCCCTGCTCTCTTTTTTGGATAATTTTCTCTATTCTGTATATGCGCTGTTGGTCAGCAGGAACCTTTTGGAGCTCCTCAAAGTAAAAAGCCCCCTTTACAGGGTCACCTGTGTAATCATTTAATCTATACACCACTCTTTCCCCCCTTGTCTGCAGTTCTTTGATGATGAATATCTCATCCATATAGGTTTGCTGATAGCCCTTTTCAAACTTACCCTTCAGTCTGGATACCCTGACATGATCTCCCATCTTAAGACATTTTTCCTTTCTTTTCCTTTTTAAAGCTACCCCATAAAGTCTCATCCACACATCCCTTTCGTTAGACAAATTTACAGTGTTAGGAGCAGTCCCGATGCTACAATGGTGTTATTGTACCCCTGAAGAGTATCTGCCAAAATGTCCACATACCAATGGGTATTTCTAGCTGTGAAACATCTCCAGAGTTTGTTTTTTAGGGTTCTATTAAACCTCTCAATGGCTGCTTTAGTTTCACTATGAGTGACAAAATGATGAATGCCATAACGTGCTAAAAGTTTCTTCAGCGGAATATTCAAGAACTCTTTACCTGCATCTGTCTGTATTTTTCAGGGTGCACGTCCTGTTTGAAAGATATTCTGGAAGGCGGATGTAACTTCCCTCCCTGATTTATCAGATAAAGGGGAGGCCCAGGGATATTTAGATAACACATCGATAATTGCTAAAATGTACTTTTTTCCATGGTTCTCCTTAGAAATTTTGGAGACATCTATGAGGTCAGCATGCCATTGATGATGTAAGCCAGACACTACTGTTTTATTTCTAGGAAAATTAATTCTTGCAGGCTTATGAAGCATATAAGCGTCTTGCCCTGACGGCCACGTCTTGACTTGCTTCATGGTCAGGTTTTTATCATGTTTTCTAGCTTCCTGAAAAAGGGTATTCACACCTCCATAACTTATTTATTTTTTATTATACACATCCTGGTGTATAATAAATACGGCTTAGAAGCTTTTCATGCATCATTATACTGTAAGACCACTGACAAATGGTCAAGCGTTGACGTTAACAGTCTTTAATTGGTTATACAGAGTTCAGAGGGGGCATGGCTCCACCATCAGAAAAATATCCCTCATCACCACTATCAGAATCAGAAGATAAAAGACCTTAACACGCTATTTTACAATACATTGACCCGCCTGTGCCCCACAAATCACGTCCGCAGTCACAAGCAAACCAGTCTTTACACAAATCGCAGCTCTTTAACTCACAGGGTAGATAGCGTGGTCTCTGGGATAGCTCAGAATCCCTGTTATAGTCTAGATCAGAAAAATCTGCAGAAGCTTTGTGACCACGGCGATTACCACAGGAATATAAAATCGTGGTGTCTTGAAGTGTTTGCTGTCTAGGTGTTATTAATTCAGAGTCTGCAAACTATAAAGCACATCCTGTTAAGTGTGCTATCCGCTTCAACAGCATTTACATTATCATAAATAAAAACATATTTACTTACCATTGCTGGGAGATAATGTAGCATCATTCACCATTTCACAGGCTGTCCGGTAAGTACTATGCAACTCATTGTTAAAGTTACAACACACCATGCTACAGCCGTGCAAAATGGGTCTGAATAAAAAATTTTCTTTATCATAACCCCTGCAACAGATTTTGTGTCTTTAGATTTTTACAAAGGTAAAAACCAGCTGCGGGTTTTAAAAGGGCTGTGGTTTGTTTGTTTGTTTTCCCTGCATTTGAGGAAATGATTTTAAAACCGCCTAGAAATAAATACCTTTTAGAAAAAAGGGGGTTAAATGCAGGCCCTGGCTGCCTTTTAGGGGCTCCTTTTTCCCCAGTTTTTGAGGCACTGATTTTTAAAACTCCACAAAAATTAAAAGCATCATTAGGCTAGAATGATTAGAAATAAAAAGCATTTTTTTTTTAAATTTCACAGCTCCCCAAAATAGGGGTTTGTTTCCCAAAAACACAGGCCTCTGCTAATTATTCACTTTACTTAGCTTTTTTTTGGTTTTGAATGTCCATAGAATTAGTCTAGGGTTAAGCTAATCATGTACCCAGAGGATTGACTGCCACATCTTTCTTGATGGGGTTAGGTTCAACATGCCTTATCTGAAAATAGGGCTGTTAGGGCTACTCATGTTTATCTTGATGGGCTTAGGGCCATGACCTGGTGACGTAATCAACACGTGGGTTTGTTTACTTTGATGACGTCACTGATCAAAAGTGCTGATAATTTTCATTAAAAAAAGGTATACACTACTTCTACTCCTGGATGGGAGGGAACTGCCAATAATCTTTTCAGCCATCCTCAACTACTCTCTGCACCGCCTTCCTGTCTGAAGCAGTGACACTTCCAAACCAGGCTGTGATGCTGTATTGCAGAATGCTCTGGATTGTTCCTCTGTAGAAAGTAGAACATGTGCTTTTCTCATGCGACACAGAAAATGCAGGCGCTGCTCACCAGTGTCTTGCTGTTTAGCGACCAAGCCAGCCTATTTGTTAACTGCACACCCAGGAATTTGATGCTGGTAACCATCTCCACAGGTGAATCATTAATGCACAGAGGAGTGTGGCTGTGCCTGCCTTTTCTGAAATCGACAATGATCTCTTTGGTTTTTCCAATGTTTAAAACTAGGCTGTTTTCCTTACACCAGTTCACCAAAACCTCAACCTTCTTGCGGTAAGCACCCTCACTGTCATCTTGAATAAGGCCCACTACTGTTGTATCATCCACAAATTTCACAATATGGTTGGTGGCAAACCTAGCACAATAGTCATGGGTCAACAGGGTGAGCAGCAGCGGACTTAGGACGCAGCCCTGAGGAGAACCTGTGCTCAAGAAAATGGTGTTAGAAATGTATGATCCAGCTCGCACATACTGGGGCCTGTTAGTAAGAAAGTCAAGAATCCAATTGCACAAAGGAGTGTTTAAGCCTAAAGGGCCCAGTTTATCTACTAGATTCTGAGGAGTGATTGTGTTCAATGCTGAACTAAAGTTGACAAACAACAAACACACATGAGTATTTCTTTCCTCTAAGTGCTCCAAGCTCAGATGGAGAACAGAAAAAAATAACATCCTCTGTAGATCGATTTGGTCAGTAAGCAAACTGAAGTGGGTCAAATGCTGGTGGGAGTCTGGTTACAATAATGTCATTTATCAGCTTCTCAAAGCATTTCATAAAGATAGATGTTAGTGCAACCGGACAGTAATCATTGATGTCTGTAATTGTGGATTTTTTTTGGCACAGGCAAAATGATGGCCGTCTTAAATACGATGGGACCACTGCCTGCTGCAATGAGAGATTGAAAATATTACTTGGTGATTTGAATTTCTGGTGATTCATACTTTCAAGTGGGCAAAGAAGGCCCTTTGCAAAGGTAAAAGTGTCTTTCTCAAATTCAGGGATCAAGTTCTTATTAGTTCCATGCTGAACCTGGGCACCTGAGTTTCAAGGCAACAGGCACAATATGGAAAATACTATATTTTGAACCATTTGGGGTACAACATTTCATGAAATCTGATTTTGAATGGGGAATTGGTGAATTCCAAAATCCTTGAAACAACCTATTTCACATTTTGGAACTTGTTATTTTTTATACAGCCCTAGCTATAGTACAAAGAGTGACTGAGATGTCCTTAAGTTGCCCAATCAAAATGAAATATGTTAGAGAATTTTAATTTCTCTATTGGTGAAAAAATAAATCAGAAGCTCTCACAGTTGACTACATTTAGCTGATTCAGAATAACTTCTTTATATATATATATCAAAATATTTACAATACCCATTCTTCTTTACAGCAACATAGCTCAATTGAAGACTTCTTACAGAGAGATACAGAGACAGACCTGAGACTGGAAAACCAGCTCCTAACTCAATACCTTTTGCACAGACTCAGTAGCACTTTCTTCACGTTGGCTGACTGAGTTACCATATGACTCTTCCTGCTCATGAATATTCCAACACTCCTCCTTTCATGATAGGAAGAGACATCAGACCTATTGACTTAATACATTTTCCATAGTGAACATTACCCAATGGTTTAGTCATCATGTCTGCCAAATTATCCTCAGAAGAACAATGATGTAAACTAATCAATTTTCCTTTTACAGCTTCCCTGACATTACAATACTTAATGTCTACATGTTTACTTCTGTTCTTCGCCCTGTCACCAGTTGCCATTTTTATACAGGCAGCATTGTCTTCAAATACCTTTACAGATTCTTTTACGTTAATATTTAAATCTTGCAACAACTGTACATACCATGTTACTTCAGAACACAATTCAGATAAAGCAATAAACTCTGCTTCCGCTGTTGAAATAGCAACAGTTGTTTGTTTTCTGGACTTCCATCCAATCAGAGTCCCTCCAAACAATATTATAATCCCAGAATTTGATTTCCTTGTGTTTATGTCATTTGCATAGTCACTATCGACATAACACTTTAATTTCAATTCCTCAGTAATCTGTATTTGAAGACCCAAATTTATAGTTCCCTTTAAATATCTGAGAACCCTTTTTACACCCATCCAATGTAACTTTGTAGGTGCAGCAGTAAAACGACTCAAAATGCTTACTGCGCAAGCTATGTCTGGTCTGGACCACTGTGACAGATATAACAAACTCCCTATTGCCAAGTGATATATCTCTTGATCACAGGTTTCATCTTTGTCCACACTTAAACTATTATAAAAATCCTCACTCATGGGTGTGGGAGCAGTACTGCAATCTTTCATATTATATTTCTCCAATAACTGCTCAATTTTTCTCCTTTGACTGAGAATATAACCACCTTTTTCATTTTTCTGTATCTCTACACCGAGATAATTTTTTATTTCTCCCAAATTCTTTTAATTCAAATTTCTTTCCTAATTTATCAGCAAATTCTTTGACTTGTGATGCATCCTTTGCGATGAAGCAAAGATCATCCACAAATGATAACAGTAGACAATTCCCTCCTTGTAACTGTCCAGTATATATACAATTATCAGCTTTGCAACTTTTAAATCCAAGATCCTTTAAAGCAGTATCTAAAGAGATATTCCAGTTTCTGGCTGACTGCTTCAGCCCATAAATAGCCTTGTTTAATTTATATACCATGTTAGGTTTTGCAATTTCATATCCTGGTGCTTGGATCATATAAATTTCTTCCTCTAACTCAGCATTGAGGAATGCAGTTGTGATATCAAAGTGCCAGATTTTATGCTTATATGCCGCTGCCAATGCCAGTGCTAATCTTATACTCTCACTTTTCACAGTTGGCGCAAATACTTCATCGTAGTGCACATTCTTTAATTGTGAAAAACCTTGTGCCACTAACCTGACCTTATACTGTATATCATTATTTGGCAATACCTTTTTCTTATATACCCACTTACAACCCACAGCTTTGGTTCCCTGTGGCAAAGTCACTGATTTAAATACTTCATGGTCTCCCATGGATTTCATCTCTTTATCCATGGCGGAATTCCTTTGTTACATTGCTCTGACCTACGTGGTATTAACTGCTCCTGTGTCTCAAGTCTATCTGGCTTCATGTCTTGTTCAGCCTCTCCTCCCTGAACATTGACATCTTCAATAATGATTTTTCCATCATTAGATGAGTTATTGTCATTAAATAGATCACTGTCATTAAGTGAGAAATACCCAGAATTTGCATTAATTCTGTCCCAATTTTGTTCTGCAAAATTAGCAGACCTTGAAATTACAATTCTTTTACTTCCATCGCTAAAGCGATATCCTTTTGACCCTGGCTCATAGCCCACAAACCTGAGTTTTCTTGCCTTTTGCTGTCCCTTTCTTCTGATTGCTTTTGGAATATATACCCATGCAGTACTTCCAAAAATTCTCAAATGTGCCAGTGATGGCTTTCTCCCATATAGAATGGCATATGGAGTATTATCAATGGAGGAACTCCACAGCCTGTTAACTATATAATTTGCAGTCAATATGGCTTCTCCCCAATATGACCTGCCCATACCAGAATCCTCTAACAATGAATCTTTCATTGTTTGCAAAACACCATTCCTTCTTTCAGCTACACCGTTCTCTGCTGCTGTGTAAGGATTTGTACATCTGTGTCTTATCCCCAACTTCCCCAACCATTGTTGGAATTTAGTTGACATAAATTCAGTACCTCTGTCAGTTTGCAACTGACACACTTGTTGTCTGTACCTTCTCTCTACAAAACTTACCCACTGTTTGAATTGTTGTAGCACCTGTCTTTGCTCTAAGCAAGTAGCAAAAACTATACCTGCTATAATCATCAACAATTACCAGTGCATATTTTGCTCCTCCCAAACTGGCTTGCATAGGTCCCACCAGATCTGCATGGACCAGCTCTAGAACTCTTTTTGTTTGTCTTGTGCTACATTTACTAACTGGGAATGCCTTTGACTTCGATGCTTTGCATACTGCACAGTCCAAATATGTTTTGCATCCCTTCAAATTTAGCCCTTCTGCAAAATCTTGCATTTGCTGCAAAACTTTAAAGCTTGCATGGCCATGTCTTCTATGTAGAAGATGAACACATGAATCACGCTCTGCAACATTCTTAAATATATGGGAACATTGAACCTTTTGTCCCTGCAATACATATAGATTATCTTCCTTTATGCCTTCTGCACAAATATTCCCATTCCTTTTGATGAGACACTTCCCATTTACAAAAATGATCTCAAAACCTTGTTTGTCTAAATTAGACACACTTAACAAATTATGTTCCATCTCAGGTACACAAAGCACATTGGTAAACTTTGATTCCAAATATGGAATTTTTACATCGCCTTTTCAGATGACTTTTGCTTTCTGGCCATTTGCCAAAGCCACAGCTTCTTGTGCTACTAGAACAAACCTGCAAAATAATTCAGAGTCATTAACAATTGTTTGACTTGCCCCACTATCTATTAGCCACTTGTCTCTGTTGTTGCTATAGCAAACTTTTGCAACACCAAAATGTTCCTTTTGCAAATCAGTCCTTTTTGGTTGCACAAATGTCCTTCGCTGCAAACAGTTCCTCTGCAAACAGTTCCTTTGCAAACAGTTCCTTTTCAGATGGTTGTTTGCTCCACAAATGTAGCAAGAGTGCTCCACAAATGTAGCAATTCTTTTCTTGCTTAGCTCTCTGCCTGCAAAATGTTTCTTTTGTTGCAACTTGGTCCGTGTCCGATCTGCTTGTTCCTTCTCCTCTGGAGACTTGCAGTCTGGACCCCCTCCTCAGGAATTTCACCTCCTCATGGCTGTTCCTAAAATGGTGCTTTTCTTGTTCATTAAGCAAACATGCCTTTAAAGCCTCAAAATTTAAGTCTTGCTCTTCTTTACACTCAAATATGGCAGAAACTGTGTCCCAGGTTTTATCTAAACTGTTCAACACCAATAAAACCTTCTGGGACTCAGGGAATTTAATCCCACGTTGTTCTAAGTCCAAAAATAAACTTTGCATTTTATTTAAATGCTGTTCCACAGATTCACCTGGTTGCAAACAGGCCCTGTAAAGTTTTCTTGACAATTGCGCTATATTGCATGCAGAAACATTCACGTGCACAGCTCTCAACTTCAACCAAATCTCCTTTGCAGTCTTTAAATTTGCAACATTTGGAAATTGTTCATCATCTAAATTGAAGATGAGATAAGCCATTGCTTGATCACGACTTTTCTGATCAACAGCTGCAAATACTTGTGGTGGATTTTCTACAATATACCACAGCTCTTTAGCTTTCAGCAAACATTCCATTTTTGCAGCCCATATAATGTAATTCTTCTGGCCCAAACGAGGCACACAGCTTTCCTTAAATTCCATTGCAGCCATTCTGCTAATTCTGCCTTGTTCTTATACTTTCTAAACACAGGCAATTTCTTCCAGCTTTAAATTACAATGCAGTCCTTAGTAAGCTCTGGGCCCATAACCTGTTAGAGAATTTTAATTTCTCTATTGGTGAAAAAATAAATCAGAAGCTGTCACAGTTGACTACATTTAGCTGATTCAAAATAACTTCTTTATATATATATATATATAGTCAATTACCAATAAAACGTGAACACCAGGAATATAATAAACTATAAAAGTTTAATACCATCACCGATCACCAAGCTTTCGTCAGATACTTCTGACATCGTCAGGGTTAATGCTGGTCTGTGGGAGAGTGCCTTTATAGGTGAGCCGTCATTTGCACATGGCTCCTAGATCTTGTCGTAGGTCCTAATTGGTTTAACTGCTTTTTAATTATGGCTTCCATACTGATGACTCCACTTTTCTTGCTTTTACTGCTTGTGGGTGTGTCATTATTCCCCTCTACCTCCCACTGTCTTGAATTAGGGAGGTTCTTTCCTCCCCTTTTTTGGTCATTCGTATCTCTAAGTTGTTCCCTCTTCACACCTCCGTGTCTCCTACCTTCCTCCTTCTTCTGATCTAAATAAATAAATAAATAAATAAATTGTCATCCCTCATTCTATGGGGGCGCACTCTCAGCCTTTCTCCCCATCCCTTGCTTTCCATTTCCCTCTCTTTGGCTGCATAAACTCCGTTTCTGTCGTTGCCATTCCGTCTGACATCTACTTGCTCTTTCACCCCATTATTAATGTTCTCGGACTCCACATCAGACTGAATCCCTTGAATATCTCCTTCCTCCTCACACAAGCCCTTGTGTGCCCTCCTTTTTTGAATATGTATGCCTGGTTCCTTTATATCCCTCCCTCCATCAACACAGTGATCTTTTTTACAGTTTCTATCACATTCCCCCCTTTATGGATTACTGCCCCCCTTTATGGATTACTGCCTTGTCGTGGCGAAGGGGCTTGCGTAACTCAATGAAGCTATAAGCTATGCTGTGCAGGGCCACCCAAGACGGACAGGTTATAGCAGAGAGTTCTGACAAAATGTGATCCACTGGAGAAGGAAATGGCAAACCACTCCAGTATCTTTGCCATGAAAACCCCATGGACAGTACTAAAAGGAAAAAAGATATGACGCTGGAAGATGAGCCCCTCAGGTCGGAAGGTGTCCAATATGCTACTGGGGAAGAGCAGAGGGCTAGTACTAGTAGTGCCAGAAAGAATGAAGCGACTGGGCCAAAGCCGAAAGGACGCTCAGCTGTGGATATATCTGGTGGTGAAAGGAAAGTCCGATGCTGTAAAGATTTTTTCTCCATAGGAACCTGGAATGTAAGATCCATGAATCAAGGCAAGCTAGACGTAGTCAAAAAAGAGATGACAAGAATGAACATCGACATCTTAGGAATCAGCGAACTAAAATGGACAGGAATGGGTGAATTTAACTCAGATGACCATCAGGTATACTACTGTGGGCAAGAATCCCTCAGAAGAAATGGAGTAGCCTTCATAGTCAATAAAAGAATAGGAAAAGCAATACTGGGATACAATCCCCAAAATGACAGAATGATCTCAATTCGAATCCAAGGCAAACCATTCAATATCACAGTAGTCCAAATCTATGCCCCAACCACTGGTGCTGAAGAGGATGAAATTGACCGGTTCTATGAAGCCCTACAGCACCTTATAGAATTAACACCAAAAAATGATGTCCTTATCATCATGGGGGATTGGAATGCTAAGGTAGGAAGCCAAAAGATAACCGGAATAACAGGCAAGTTTGGCCTTGGAGAACAAAATGAAGCAGGGCACAGGCTAATAGAATTTTGTCAAGAGAATACGATGGTCATAACAAACACTCTTTTCCAACAACCCAAGAGACGGCTCTACACATGGACATCACCAGACGGTCAACATAGAAATCAGATTGACTATGTACTCTGCAGCCAAAGATGGAGAAGCTCTATACAGTCAGTAAAAACAAGACCAGGAGCTGACTGTGGCTCAGATCATGAGCTTCTCGTTGCAAAATTTAGGCTTAAATTGAAAAAAGTAGGGAAAAGCACTAGGCCACTCAGGTATGAACTAAATCATATTCCTGATGAATATACAGTAGAAGTGACAAATAGATTTAAGGAACTGGATCTGATAGACAGAGTGCCTGAAGTACTATGGATGGAAGTTCGCAACATTGTACAAGAGGTAGCAACTAAAACCATCCCAAAGAAAAAGAAATGCAAGAAAGCAAAATGGCTGTCTCAGGAAGCTTTGCAAATAGCTGAGGAAAGAAGGGAAGCGAAAGGCAAAGGAGAAAGAGAAAGATACACCCAATTGAATGCAGAATTCCAGAGAGTAGCTAGAAGAGATAAGAATGCCTTCTTAAATGAACAGTGCAAAGAAATAGAAGAAAACAACAGAACAGGGAGGACCAGAGATCTCTTCAAGAAAATTGGAGATATGAAGGGAACGTTTCATGCAAAGATGGGCATGATAAAGGACCAAAATGGCAGAGACCTAACAGAGGCAGAAGAGATTAAGAAGAGATGGCAAAACTACACAGAAGAACTATACAAGAATGAGCTTAACATCCCAGATAACCACAATGAAATGGTCATTGACCTCGAACCAGACATCCTAGAATGTGAAGTGAAATGGGCCTTAGAAAATCTGAGCAACAACAAAGCTAGTGGAGGTGACAGTATTCCAGCTGAGCTATTCAAAATCTTAAAAGAAGATGCAGTAAAAGTGCTACACTCAATTTGCCAGCAAATTTGGAAAACTCAACAGTGGCCACAGGATTGGAAAAGGTCAGTTTACATTCCAATTCCAAAGAAAGGCAATGCCAAAGAATGTTCAAACTATCGCACCATTGCACTCATTTCACATGCTAGTAAAGTTATGCTTAAAATCCTACAAGCTAGACTCCAGCAGTATGTGGATCGAGAACTACCAGAAGTACAGGCAGGATTTCGAAGAGGCAGAGGAACTAGAGATCAAATTGCCAACATACGCTGGATCATGGAGAAAGCTAGGGAGTTCCAGAAAAACATCTACTTCTGCTTCATTGACTATGCAAAAGCCTTTGATTGTGTGGATCACAACAAATTGTGGCAAGTTCTTAAAGAGATGGGAGTACCAGACCATCTCATTTGCCTCTTGAGAAACCTATATGCGGGTCAAGAAGCAACAGTGAGAACCGAACACGGAACCACTGATTGGTTCAAAATTGGAAAAGGAGTCCGGCAAGGCTGTATACTGTCGCCCTGCCTATTTAACTTATATGCAGAGCACATCATGAGAAAGGCAGGGCTAGATGAATCAAAAGTTGGAATTAAGATTGCCGGGAGAAATATCAACAACCTAAGATATGCAGATGATACCACTCTAATGGCAGAAAGTGAAGAGGAACTAAAGAGCCTCTTGATGCGGGTGAAGAAGGAGAGTGCAAAAGTTGGCTTGAAACTCAACATTAAGAAAACCAAAATCATGGCATCCGGCCCTCTCAATTCCTGGCAAATAGATGGGGAAGAAATGGAGGTAGTGACAGATTTTATTTTTCTGGGCTCCAAGATCACCTCAGATGGGGACTGCAGCCAAGAAATTAAAAGACGCTTGCTCCTGGGGAGGCAAGCTATGGCAAATCTAGACAGCATTCTAAAAAGCAGAGACATCACCCTGCCAACAAAAGTACGCATAGTCCAGGCCATGGTTTTCCCAGTTG
Source organism: Crotalus adamanteus (assembly GCA_039797435.1). Lineage (NCBI taxonomy): Eukaryota > Metazoa > Chordata > Lepidosauria > Squamata > Viperidae > Crotalus > Crotalus adamanteus. The sequence goes on from CM077935.1 coordinate 8,859,340, forward strand.
CAATGTATGGCTGTGAAAGTTGGACCATAAGAAAGGCTGAGCGCAAAAGAATTGAGGCCTTTGAACTATGGTGCTGGAGAAGACTTCTGCGAGTCCCTTGGACTGCAAGGCGTTCAAACCGGTCAGTCCTAGAAGAGATCAACCCCGACTGCTCTTTAGAAGGCCAGATCCTGAAGTTGAAACTCAAGTACTTTGGCCACCTAATGAGAAGGAAGGATTCACTGGAGAAGAGCCTAATGCTGGGAAAGATTGAGGGCAATAGAAGAAGGGGACGACAGAGAATGAGATGGCTGGATGGAGTCACTGAAGCAGTAGGTGTGAATTTAAATGGACTCCAGAAGATGGTAGAGGACAGGAAGACCTGGAGGAATGTTGTCCATGGGGTCACGATGGGTCGGACACGACTTCGCAATTAACAACATCACATTCTACCCTTATTTGCATTTCCCCCCCATTCACACTGCTCTCGATCTCTATATCCTCTCAGGCATTCCGATTGGCGCTCTGTTGTTTCCGTTGATGGACTGTCGTCACAGGGCAAGCCGGTCCCATCCTCCTTCTTTCCTGATGCTGCTGGATCATCGCTGTTTTGGGTTTCGGGGGGGCGGGAATGATTGTTTGTTGGCTAATTGCCTCTTTCTCATCATGCAACCGTTCTCTCACTGTCCGGGAGCGTGTGCGTGGTCCTGGAGCAGGGGGGGAGGAGTCCCTCAATCGTTGATTATTCTCCTGAATGTCCATGGGCTGTTGCTGTTGTTGTGGGGGGTGAAAATTCATCCCCTCCATAACTTCTTCCCTAGGGCTACGTGGTACTGTCGCAGGGTGTCTCCTTAGGGGTGGGTGGTCTCGCCTGCTCCATGCTCTTAAAGTTAGATGTGCCAGGCACAAATCGATGTGCCGGTTGACAGAGTCCCCATCAGAGAGCCATGCCTCTTTTAGTAACCGGCCCTCTTTCGTGTTGTCACCGGACAGGATGCATACATTGTCAAAGTCAAAGCAATGTCCAGAATCCACCAAGACTCCCTCCGAATTAACGATCTAGTGGACCTTTTAGAGGTGTGCTTAAAAACCTTTTTTACATTTCAAGGTACCACGTATGAACAGGTCAAAGGAACACCCATGGGGTCCCCAATCTCTAGCGTCATAGCGGAGGCTGTGCTGCAACAGCTAGAGCACGTAGCGATGGCCCAATACCAACCTAAATTCTGGGCCCGCTACATTGACGACACATTCGTGGTCATCAAAAGGGAGCATAAAGCTAACTTTGTGGGCATACTCAACTCGGTATACCCTGACATTCAGTTCACGGAGGAGGAGGAGAACCAGGGGAGACTGGCGTTCTTGGATGTAATGGCCCACCGCCAGCCAGATGGGACCCTGAGCACGAGGGTATACCGAAAACCTACGCATAGAGATAGAATTCTGCATTATGCTAGTAACCATCCTATGACCCACAAAGTTAGCTGCATAAGAACGCTATTTAGACAAATAGACTCCCATTGCAGCACAGCCAAAGCTAAAAGGGAAGAAAGAAACCATCTCTTCCAAATATGCAGACGCAATGGTTACCCTACCAGGTTCATCAGACGCTGTAGTATACCACCCAAACCCCGGATGAGCTCGGATATGGAGGATACTCAATACCTTTTGCACAGACTCAGTAGCACTTTCTTCACGTTGGCTGAGTTACCATATGACTCTTCCTCCTCATGAATATTCCAACAAAATAAATTGTGACAGCTGTGTCTATGTTTTTAAGTGCCCTAATCTGAGTAAGGAAAACTTCCCTAATTTGAACTGACAACGTATCTTCATTGCCACTGTAGTTCTTTATCGTATGATAAAGAAGTTTAAATGAACCAAGACAGAAATCAGTTTCCCACCCTAAAATTTAATACAATGCAAGTATTTGTGCTAAACAACTTTTATTGAAGAGAAAGGGGGAAACAATTAGAAGTTTGTTTTCTTTAAGGCTCATTTATAGACCTTAGGTTCTGTTCCCTCACAAGAAACTGACACCCATTACCAGAACAGTGGAGTTTTAATTACTTGCTTTGTTCTGCCCTGCATTAGGGAAGTCCTCAAAACAAAATTTAAACTCCAACATACAGTTCATTTATTGAACTATTGAAAAAGTCCAGTAATTCCCCATAGAGAATATCATAAAAATAAGCAGTCTGTTGACTACTTCTCCAAAGCTTTTAGCTCTTTGAGCTATAATCTCCGACAAAGTACTGAAAAAGTCCATCCTCACCTTTATTTCTCACTGAGGTAGAATCTTACCGAAGTAAGACTGCGGTTCACATTCTTGTTGGTATTGTGATCCACCCTCCCAGTGGATCCTAGGGTTATGCAAGGAATAAACATACTACTAGCAGTATTTTAGTTATCAGTAGAATTTTCAAACTGCACCACCATAACTGCTTACGGAGTCCTTGTGCAGGTTAAACAAGGAGCAAAACCTCCAATGTGTATTGACCACTTTGCTTTTCCAATTACTTTTAAATATTTGTGACAACCCTCCTAAGAGGTCCCATTGCATAGCCAGAGTAAGGTATTCCTCCCAGTCACCAGTATAACAGTTAGTCTTTAAAACAGTCTTTCTCAACCTCAACAACTTTTAAGAGGTGTGGACTTCAACTCCCAGAAGTTCCCAATCAGCATGGCTGGCTGAAGAATTCTGGGAATTGAAGTCTGCACATCTTAACACTGCCCAAGTTGAAAAACACTGCTTGAGATGAAAGGAACATGAAAGAACATGGTGCTGTCAGATGTCATTGGGTGGGTCCTTGCTCTTGAGGAGTTTAGTCTAAAATGGATTTGGGAGGAACACATAACAGCGTGAGACATAGATGCTTTAGCAGAGTCAAATGCACCTTTTCTTCCTGGATCTCATTCATTCTTTGCAGAGCATGATGATGATGATGCTGTCTGTTCTATCGTCTCCAATTCTCAGGAATTCCCAGCTGTCTCTGCATTTTCCGAACTTGTATGACTTCTTTCAGTTGTTCTACGCTCTGGCTGATGTTGACTTTAATGGTGTTTAGCCACCATGTTTTTTGATGGCCTCATTTCCTTTTACCACTGTTCATTGCAGAACGTGGTGCCTTGAAATCCAATAACTGTAGTTCTCCAGTCAAGAGTTTGTCCGACCAATAGTTATAAAGATGCCTTCATGGGGAACAGAATAAGGTTCTTTGAAAGTTGTTCAAGCTATAAGGTGGCTCACCAAAGTGAAAAGAGTCCACTTAAATATATTTTATTACAGGTCCTTTATCATTCCATTTACAGTTTTACTGTCCTCCAGCATGTGTCTTTCAAGATGATATGGAATCGTTGTGTGTCGTTCATTCACATTTATTGGAAAAGCAGGCTCCTATGACAAACTATCCATCTGGAAGATGGCTATGTTTTCCAAATGTCTTTTCTGTACTTTCTCCTTATCAAACAAAGGGCAGATTTTTAAAAAAAGAACACAATAATAGTGCAGTCTTCTTTTGTATTTTTTAAAAATGAGATGCAGTCCCCGATATGTCGGGCAGGTTAATTTATCCAAGCTCAATGCTGCATAACGTTTGAAGTTACAACTGTTTAGTGCCCTGTTAATTTTTAAAAGCACCAATCATGTTACCATTTACTTTTTGATTCTTTCCAACCCAAAGGAATGCTGCAAAGAAATTATGTAAAGAGACTCAGGGCTTTATCTGTCTGTTCATCAGCAGAATAGGACCAAATTTGGTGTGGGAGAAGTCGTCCGTAAAAGAAAGGTCAAATTTGAAATGATCTAGATCAGGCCAGGATTAAAAAAAAAAAAACTTGTCAGAAAAATCCCCTCTATGTATCTCTATGAGAGAGGTAGCTGGACAGCAGCTTGGAATGTCACCCACTGATCTAAGCTCCGTTTCCTCTTAGTCACATGACCCACAGAAGGGCTAAAAAAAGAATTCTGGAAACCATTTTCTCATGCTTTTCCTACTTGGTTTAAAAATAAGCACTAGCGAAATAGGCCGCTTAAATGAGAACATTAAAGCAGTCTAGTTTCCATTTTAAATTATTTTCCCCCTCTCACTCCCATCTTATCCTTAAAACATATACTGTACATTGTGATCATATAGATCCTATACGTTTAGGAATGGGTAATCAGGCTGTAATGAATAAGCGCTTAGCATTAAGTACTTGATTTTGTTTTGCTTGGAATTTCCTCCCTAGCAACAGCCGCTCAGGTGCCACCCCACTATTATGGGTGGAATAGGTTTGGACAAGCATGACTCCAAGAGTGTTGAAAATTAAGAAGCTTGGAGCTTCCAGCGGAAGAACCATGATGGTTTAGCTCCAGAAGCCTTGGACTTGGCGTCGGCCTCTGAAATCACTATTGTGAGTCTCTCCTTTTAGACCCGAGTAACCTTCCTCTCGTTCTAGAGGCAGGACTGCAAGACCAAAGAAATATTCTTTGCTTATTAAGGCTGTCAAAGGCTGCAAATGCAGCAGCAATCAGGTGGAGCAGTGGTGGCGAACCTATAGCACACGTGCCAGAGGCAGCACGCAGAGCCCTCTCTGTGGGCACGCGTGCCGTCGCCCCAGCCCTGCCTCCCCCCGCAGCCCCCTCCTCACCAGCAGCCCCCCTGGAGGAGAGTTGCCCCAGGCACGACCTGCATGGAGCACTGCAGCCTAAGACATGGTAGCCGGGCAGCAGGGATAAGACTTTGCCCTCGCACCCCGTCACACGCAGATGATGCTGCAGGGTGCAGGTGGAGGGCGTGGCTGCCATGGCGCTGCAGGGCCGCCATGGCAATCTGCAGCAGGCTGTGGAGGCGGTAGATGGCCCTGCAGGTGGGTGGGACAGGGGGCGAAGCGGGGACAGGCAGGGCGGTTTTGGGGCACTTGGTATCTAAAAGGTTCGCCATCACTGAGGTGGAGAATTACACATTTTATACAGGTAGTTCTCATTTAACGACTGGCCACTTAACAACCATTCAGAGTTACGATGGACTTCAAAATAGCTGCTTAACAACTGCTCAAAGTTATGATGGACTTCAAAAAGCTATTTGTGGCACATCTGCAAGTCATGACTGCCGCACCCTACTGGGGTCACATGATTGCATTTTGTGTGCTTGGCAACTGGCTCGCTTTTACAACCAGTTGCAGAATCCTGCAGTCACATGACCACAATTTGCAACATTTTTTTGCTATTTTCCAGTAGAAAATGGCAAAAAATGCCTGTTGGAAATGCTGGATTTGCTTAATGACTCCCTGATTCACTTAATAATTGTGGCTGACACACTTTATGACTGTTGTAAAACAGTAATAGCAAGTTCAGTCACCTGGTGCCTCGGCTTATGACCGCAATGACTTATGACCAAAATTCTAGGCTCCACTGTGGTTGTAAGTTGAGGACTACCTGTACATCACCCATTCTATTCCTGCCCTTCTGCTGGCACAAGAAAGTAACCATTGCCTGGGGGATAGAGTTCAAGATCAGCCGGACTTTCTTTTTCTTGCACCCTGTCTTCCTCTTCGGTGGGTACAGGTATCTGGCCAGAGTTGTGGTTGTGTTGGGAAAACCTTTCCAGCAAGAGCTGTCTAAGAAACATGACTGGAATGGGTAGAGCAGCCACAACAATCAGGCTAATGAGAAGGCCCAAGGCCCATGGTGGGTATTCCAGCTGCTCCTCCTCTGCCTGGAAAGGAGAGGGAGAGGGGAAATTTTAGATGCTTTTCACTTTTACATCAGGCCTCTTCTGTACATTCACTGGTTGCCTCAGGAAGAAAATTCAGTGGAAAAAAGCTCTTCTCCACACGCTGCTCCAGAAGTAAGCCATAATATGATGCATTTGTTTGGGCTTAATAGTCTGAACACTTGCATTTTTAAAATTCTAACCCAGGGTTAAGGCTAAGTGTATTGTGTGAACCCACCCTTTAAATCAAGGGGTCCCCAACCCCTGGGCCGTGGCTCAGTACCGGCCCGTGGGCCGTTTGGAACCGGTCCGTGGAAATGACAGGTGAGTGCATGCCCACAGCTCCATTTGTACAAGCAACGGGCACACATGCCTAGATGTCACATGTACACATGTCCCTAGATTTCATTTTTTTGTTTTGTTTTCAAACAGAAAACGAGCAGGCCAACTGCAATGTGTGAAAAACAAAGAGTAGATAAATTCTTACCTTTTCTCTGTTCCAGGCGGTGTAGGTGGGGCGCTTCATGAGCAAGTATACCAAACTCGCTAGCAACAGGCACAACATTGCTGCCAGACTCACAAAGCGCCACATGTAGCTGTAGATTTTCCCTGGCCGCCAGCCCAGCATGTTTTCTATGTCATCCAAGAACCTGCAGGAAGAGAAACATAAAGGCAAAAGTAGTAGATAGCTGGATGGCGGAAACAAGATTGTTTGCACAAAGGTTACACAAAAATTATGATTAAACCCTACCTACCTGTGCTGGTCAGAGTATATAGCCATCTGGTCAGAGCATATAGACACTACCTTTCTTCAACTTCCCAAGACACAAACAAACTGGAAACAGGCAGAGATAGGAGGGAAGGTAAGAGAATTACCTGTCAGCTCCATAGATCCAGGCTATGGCAAAAGCTTCGCCGGCTACAACAATAAGCAGCGGCAAAGTGGCTGAATAGTCATCAAACATAGTCACAAAATAGTTGCCTGAGACCTGAACAAAAACCAAGCCCAGCAAGAATCCAATCATACAGCACACGACTGTAGAGAGAGAAACAGAAAACACAGTGGCATGAATGGATACCAGTCAGAACTTCTGGATCAATACACTCAATGAGAAATGCCATCAATATTTTTATTTGGCATCACCAGCATGATCAGAGGACTAACAGAGGCCTCTGAGTGCCAATAAGCAGCATAAGATACAGGTGGCAGCATTTTTAAAAATAGGAGATGCCATCTCGATCACAGCTAAGAATAATGTAGGAATATAACCATTATTTTAATGGCCTATCACAGGGGTCCCCAACCCTGGTCCGTGGACCAGTACTGGGCTGCAGCATGCCAGCAACCAGTCCGCACAAACAAGCAAAGCCCCATCTGTGGGATGCAGGCAGCACACAAAACCAAGCACTCTCCGGTCCATGGAACTGGTCCCTGGTGCCCAAAAGGTTGGGGACCTCTGGCCTATCAGATATCTACAGCCAGTATATCTCCATCAGGGTCCCTGCTTCAAACAGAGATATGAGCAAAATGCAAGCTGGCTGAGCTCAGCTACTTTGCTGCACTCTTCTGCAGCTGTGTCTCTGCTGTTACAGCACAATGGCAGAAGAACTACAGTCCAAAAGAGCTATGGGACCTGGATGAGGTTGACATTTAGGGACAACATGCAGTTGCTTGTTTGTTTAGGCCCAGGTGTGGGACAGCTGCTGGTGCTATAAGCCAGAATGGAGAAGACCCTTTGAGATCTCTTGCCCAAGACCCACAAAACATGGAACCAGTCCATATGGAACTGGAGGCCAGACTAGGAGCTCCACAATTGTGTACAGACAATCCTTAACTTACATTTGTTTAGCAACTATTTGAAGTTACAACAGCTTTGAAAAAAAGTGTCTTATGACCGATCCTTGCACTTACGACCATGGTAGCGTCCCCACAGTCATATAATTCAAATTTGGGCACTTGGCAACCAGCATGCATTGATGATGGCTGCGGTGTCCCATGGTCACATGATCACCATTTGCGACCTTCCTACCCACCTTCTGACTAGCAAAGTCAGATCTGCTTAACAACTGTGTGATTCACTGAACATCTGCAGTGATTTGCTTAACAAATAGTGGGAAAAAAGATCATAAAATTGGGTACGACTCACAAGGAGTGCCTTGCTTAGCAACAGAAATTCTGATCCCAAATATGGTCATAACCTGAGGATTACCTGTATGTTAACAATGGAAAGAGCCCAAAATGATGTTCTTTTTCCTGAAATGTTTTAAAGGGAGAATTCCAATTTCTTGGATTTAATATGAAATATACTTGAAGCGTTTTCTGTAAAAGGAACAATGCTTTGTTCTTTGCTTCATTGTGATGGGGAATTTGCATGTCACCTTTTGTCCCTTCAGTAACAGGTATCTGCGTGGGTATGGATGCGCCAACCTTCCCTGGTGTCTTGCAAAGCAGAGCACCAGATTGATTTTAAAATGCATTCATTCTCCTCTGCGCTTTGACGTTGGGAAGTAGTAGCATCCAAATTCTGACCTGGCCATCTGAAGTGGCCCCATCAACAATCAACACCATTGGCATCCGGTTTTAAATGCAGCCTCTTCTTCCTGGAATCTGAAATCCTATCACAGTGATGGCGAACCTTTTAGTTACCAAGTGCCCAAAAACCGCCCTGCCCGCCCCCGCTCCACCCGCTCTGCCCCCGCCCTGCCCACCTGCAGGGCCATCTACTACCTCTACGGCCTACCGCAGATCACGCAGGCGGCCCTGCAGCGCCATGGTGGCCACGCCTTCCACCTGCACCCCACAGCATCATCTGCGTGTGACGGGGCGCGAGGGCAGAGTCTTATCCCTGCTGCCCAGTACCATGTCCTTGGCTGCACTGCTCCATGAGGGTCGTGCCTGGGGGTGACTCTCCTCCAGGGGAGCTGCTGGTGAGGAGGGGGCCGTGGGGGGAGGCGGGGCTGGGGCGACGGCACGCGTGCCCATAGAGACGGCTCTGCATGCCGCCTCTGGCACGCATGCCATAGGTTCGCCACCACTGTCCTATCACTTTATTTTGCAGAATATTTTAAATCCTACCACCTGTTTAGCGGCCCATATTCTGCAGAGTCCAAAGCACTGCAATTTAAAATCCCAGCCCTTATGGCATATATTAATGCAGCCATGAGTCCTGGTCTTTCCCCAGGTGAAGAAAGAAAGACTGCCCCTTTCTGGTACCTGTGAAGAGCATCCGCCAACGGTGGAGACTGTGGAAGTTGTCCAGTAAAGGAGTGATGATTCCTTGCATGTTCCCTAACATGGTGCTTAGCCCTAAATTGAGCAGCATAAAAAAAAAACAGTATAGACCAGAAAGGGGCTGTTGGAAATAGGGTCATCGCTTCTGTGAAGGTGATGAAGGCCAGGCCTGTCCCTTCCACACCCTGAGGGAGAAAGAGAGAAAAACATTGACAATAGGAGCTGTAGCAAATGTCAAATTTAAAGCAGATGGAAAACTTTTAATAGAGTCCGTTCCCCAAATCCTGATGATGATATTACCTAGTTTGGTAACTAAACGTTCAGAAACTATATTGAAACAAGCTCGGAGAGCAAACCACTGCCAGAGTCTTCCCCAATCTGGATCTCTTCCAGATGTGAGGACTTCAACTTTAAGACTTCCTCAGCCAGCATTCCCCTAGTTCAGAGGTAGGCAACCTTGGCTCTTTTATGACTCGTGGACTTCAACTCCCAGAATTCCTCAGCCAGCATGGCTGGCTCAGGAATTCTGGGAGTTGAAGTCAACGAGTCATAAAAGAGCCAAGGTTGCCTACCCTTGCCCTAGTTACACATCCAGAAACCCAATAGGGCAGGGGTCTTCAAACTTGGCCCTTTCATGATTTGTGGACTTCAACTCCCATGCCTGGCTGAGGAATTCTGGGAGCTGAAGTCCACAAGTCATAAAAGGGCCAAGTTTGAAGACCCCTGCCCTATTGGGTGTCTGTGGAATTCTGGGAGTTGAACTCCACAGATCTTAAAGTTGCTAAGATTGAGAAACACTGTACTAAACCGAAAGGTTATGTTTTAACTGGCAAGTCATAATATATGCAGGGCCATGTCTGTTCAATAGCTTGACTTCTTTTTATCCCAAATGCAGCTGTTGCTTCTTGGGATTGATTTCAGCCCATGACTGGGTCCACACACATCATTCTAATCCAGGGGTGTCAAACTGCCGGCCCACGGGCTGGATGCATCACATGGAAGCCACGCCCAGTCCATTGCTGGCAATGGCAAAACCAGCCAGATACATTGTGCGACGTCACATGATGTCTCCAGTTTCACATGCCTGTTCTAATCCATAACCTTACTATTTTGGTTTTGGTGAACTCAGCCACTGGGTTTTATAGATCCTCGTTAATGATTTGGCGTGCTCTTGAATGATCTATAGTTAGCTGGATTTGTGAATCCAGCCCTTGCCTATCCATTCACCTTATTCATTTCATCTTCTACACAACAGTCACCAACTTTCCACTCCTGCAATTGCTTCTTTGTTTCATTCCATTCTTCCTGATACCAATTGCTGTATTGAGCAGGTGAAAATTCAGACAAGTTTGCAGGAAGTACAGCTGAAAGGGAACCATTCTTCACTAGCTCAGTCAAAAGATTTGCATTTCTGCCAAACAAAACATATAGCACATGTAGAAAGATTAGAAAACATCTGAACTCCCAAACAGAACATAAAAACCCAAACTCAGCGACCTGGAAGATGTTAGACAAAGGTTGGGCAACCAAGGCTTGGAGGCAACATTGGAATTTCAAGAATAAGTTGGGTGACAATACTGGAGTTTGAGGTCCAACACATCTGGAGGGTTCCAGGTAGAGTTTAAACTGTTGCAAGTTAATTGGTAGTGGAGTGGTTAAAATACAGTATTGCAGGCTAAATCTGCCCACAGCCAGGAGTTCGATCCTGACTGGCTCAAGGTTGACTCAGCCTTACATCCTTCCGAGGTTGGTAAAATGAGGACCGAGATTGTTGGGAGCAATATGCTGACTCCATAAACTGCTTAGAGAGGGCTGTAAAGCACTATGGAGCGGTACTGTATATAAGTCTAAGTCAGGGATCTTCAAACTTGGCCCTTTTATGACTTGTGGACTTCAACTCCCAGAATTCCTCAGCCAGGCATGCTGGCTGAGGAATTCTGGGTGTTGAAGTCCACAAGTCATAAAAGGGTCAAGTTTGAAGACCCCTTGTCTAAGTGCTATTGCTATTTTTATGACCATATGCTTACATACAATAAACAATTAATATACACCAATGTGTTTTATGAAGTAGTCATTGACTCTATTAAGGAATGTCCAATAAGGAATGAAAAAGTATGGTCAGAAGTAACCATAATAATAATAATCTGCCAGGCTATCTCGCCTCCTTTACATGGATGATCTGAAGCTGTATGGAAAAACACCATCTGAAATAGAATTGCTGCTCAACAGTTTGCATAAAGTGCCAAGATGGTGCAATGGAGTTTGGACTGAACAAATGCGTCACTCTTACCATCAACAAGGAAAAATAGTGAAAAATGAAATAATCAAGAAGCTCTATGGAAATAACACCAAGAGTCTGGATGAAGATCACTACATCTGGTTATCCTTCAAGCTGATACCATCAAGCACATTGGAGTCAAGAAGAAGGTTAGACATGAATACATCACGAGAGTGAAGAAAATCTTAAAGTCCAAATCCAGTGGAGAAAATACCATCAAGACAATCAACACCTGGGCAACTCCAGTCATTAGGTACACAGCTATAATAATGGATTGGACTCAAGCAGAACTAAAAGTTCTGGCTAGGAAGAATAATAACAATGAATCATGCCCTTCATCCTAACAGTCATGTTGACTACTTTGCTAGGAGCAATTGTCACCAGACAACTGAAGAAGAGAAAAAGGCAAGAAAAAGGCAAGAGTATTTGAAGGACAGTGAAAAGATACATTGAAGCTAGTACACCATGAAGGTTTGCTGAATACTAAAGGTCAAACTGGCCTATAAGAAAGACCAGATGAAGAATAGAAAAGAGACTTTAAAAGGTAAAGTATTACATGGCCAGTAGACAAAAAACACAGGAGACAAAGGAGATAACAAGACCTGGCAATGACTAAGAGCAGGAAAGTTGAAGAAATGGGCAGAGAGGCTAATTCTAGCTATACAAGATCAAGCCTGAAGAACACATGCATACAAAACCAGAATTGAGAAGACAGCAACAGACAGCAAGTGCTGCCTCTGCAAAGAAGTTGAAGAAACAGTAAGCAACCTAGTTAGCTGCTGCAAGATTGCACAGACTGATTGCAAACAATGGCATGACAAAGTAGCAATGATAGTGCATTGGAGTATCTGCAAGAAATATTATTTGCCTGCAAACAAGAACTGGTGGGACCCCAAAATAGACAATGTAATAGAAAATGAAGAAGCTAAAGTACTGTACTCTGGGACTTTTGAATTCAACCAGAAAAGAAGGTTGGGTGTACTCCAGATGTAACAATTGTTGATAAGAATGACAAAAAAGTCTGAAGAGTGGACATGGCAGAAACTGGAGGCAGAACAGAACAGAAAGAACTGGGAAAAAATCATAAAATACAAAGATCTGCAAATAAAAGTAGAATGACTATGGCAAAAGGAAGCAAAGATAGTACCAATAGTGATAGGCACCTTGGGTGCAATCCCAAAACATCTTGAGCAGTGCTTGAACACCATTGGAATTAAAAAAATCCATCAGTCAATTGCAAAAAACAGCTTTACTCAAAAAAGCTAATATCTTATATCCTGCAACAATACCTTTTTAACAGCATCAGATACCATCTGCCTATCCCAATTCCTTGGGAAGTTTATATAGGTGGATAAAAGTGCCAAATGTAGTCTAAACATCTGGTTGTGCAATAAACCATAATAATAATGATAATAACAACAACAATAATAACAATAATAACAACCACCCAATTATTCCCAGGCATAACTGGGAATAATACCTAATAATACCCAGGCATCTCAAACTGTGAAATGCCCTGCCTCCCTCATAAGCGGCATGAAGGGGACAAATTCAGTCAAGTCAGTTTAACTGCAAGATAGGTAGATGCCACGAGAAGGAGGGATGGCTGAAAGATGCTGATGACAGATTTTTCTTGGAGCAAAGAATGAGACTGGTACAGGTGCAGCCAGGTGGCCCAGCCAACCTAGGACCTACCTTTTGCTGTTACATCCCCCTTCGGTACTTGAAAAGGGGTATCATATCCCCACTCAGTCCTTTCTTGTAGGACTTACTGTTTGATCTCTACTGCTCCATAGTGCTTTACAGCCCTCTCTAAGTGGTTTAGAGTCAGCATATTGCTCCCAACAATCTGGGTCCTCATTTTACCGACCTCAGAAAGATGGAAGGCTGAATCAACCTTGAGCCGGTCAGCATTGAACTCCTGGCAGTCAGCAGAATTAGCCTGCAATGCTGCATTCTAAACCACTGCGCCACCAGGGCTCTTGATCATGCTTGTTGCCCTTTTACCAACAGTTTGATGGACCTTACAACACACTTGTGTGCCAACACATTGGCTCAGAAACCCAGCACAGCAAAAACCACCAGTGTGGCCAGCACCGAGGTAAGGAAATTGATGCCAGACACAACCAACCCATCAATGTGGCAGTTGTTATTCTGAGGATTGTAGCTGGAGTAAGCAATGATGGTGCCGAAGCCCAGACCCAAGGCAAAGAACACCTGAGTGGCAGCCTGACGCCAGACCTGCATAACTCCCCAAATGGACAGCTTGGGGGTGGAGAAAGATAAGAAATTGTGAGAAAGGGACAAAAGGCATTGTTGTGTCCTGAGCCTGCAAAGGCAGGCTCGGGACGTTGCAACAGTCCCGGGCAGTTGCAAGCTGCCCGGGACCAGACTGGCTGGCGCCAGCACTCGCACGCATGCGTGAAGTGCAAAGCACGCCAAATGTTGTTGTTTGGCCCGGGGATTGTCTTTAAGAGGAGGAGAGAGGCTTGTGTGCCTCGGCGTTGTTACAGAGCTGCTGAACTCCAATAAAGAGGCTCCTGAGAACTACCAGATGACTCTTGAAGTTATTGCCTTTCGCTGAGGACTCAACACTGGCGATGAAGGTGGGATGCCTTGCAATTACTTCAAACAATTGTAAGCTTACCCTGGAGTCCTGAAGCAGCAGGAAACGGCGTTAAATTCAGCAACTGCCTGCCAATACAGCAAACGTTGGAGGTAAGCTGGCTGATAGACCCTTCCTGTACTACTGAAGATGGCAAAGATAGGAAGACTTTCCGAGTTCGATGTTACGCATCCGGAAAGATGGGAGTCTTACGTGGCCAGAGTAGAAAATTATCTCAAGGTCAATCAAGTAAGAGAAGATGGCTTAAAAGCCGCCACCCTGCTGTGTGTTTGTGGTCAAGATGCATTTGAGATCGCTGAAAATCTAGCAGCACCTGCACCTCTAGAATCTGTTACCTACACAGATTTAAAGAAATTGCTAAAGGAACACTTCCAGCCCAAGTTGTCTGTCATTGCTTGGTGCCATACTTTTGAACAGAGGGATCAATGGGCTGGTGAATCAGCTAAAGACTACATTGCTGCATTGAGAAGAGCAGCTAAGCCTTGCGAGTTTAAAGACTTAGAAGAAAGGCTGAGAGACAGATTTGTATGTGGACTGAGACAGAGAGACTTGCAGCAGAGGCTTTTTGCCAAAGAAGACTTATCATTCCAAGATGCCTTGAGAGAGGTTACTGCAGAAGAGGCAGCAGGGGGGGCAATCAAGAATATGAGGCCTATCAGAAATACTCCAGAAGCTGTGTCTGTACACCAGGAGGGAGTCCAAGGAAGCTCAGAAGAGGATCCTGACGAAGTAGACCGTCTCTACCCAACAAAAGAAGGGAAGCAGAGGGAAGGCAAAGAAAAGTCTTCAGCTGTCCCCAAGTGCTTCGGGTGTGGAGGTCGCCACAAGAGGACCGACTGCAGGTTTCGCTCTGCTATCTGTAGAGCATGTGGAAAGCAAGGCCACATTGCAACTGTGTGTCTGGGCCGTCAGAAGGTACAACCCCGAGAAGAATTGCGCCTGAAAGGTACCGGGGTCCCCAGCCAAAACAGGGTGGGTTTCTGTGCTTCACGAAGAAGCATTTATAGGACAGGCACACACAAACCTATCAAGAAGAAACTGTCACTTAAAGTGAAGTTGCAAGGAGTTCCATTGGTCATGGAACTAGACACTGGGTCTGCACTTTCAATCATTTCTATACACACATTCAGAAAGATTTGTTCTGGTAGTGGATTTCAGGCCAAGCTTAGGCCTTCTGACATTGTGTTAACAGACTTTCAAAACTCCAGAGTGTGTGTTAAGGGGGAGGCCACCCTTAATGTACAATATAAGGATTTTGAAGGTCCATTAGATGTATTGATAGTGGGGGGCGAGCGAACGAGTCTCATAGGACTTGATTGGTTTGAGGCCTTGGGAATACATGTTACAGGGCTCAATAGCTTGCAAACAGTAGATCTACAGGAAGTCTGCAAAGAATTTGCAGATGTTTTCAGCCCACAGCTGGGCACATACAAAGGGCCCCCTGTGTCCTTAAAACTAGACCCCACTGTCACTCCTGTCAGAGTAAAAGCAAGAAGGGTTCCTTTTGCTTTAAAAGGGAAAATTGATACTGAATTGGACAAATTGATTCAGCAAGGAGTTTTAGAACCTGTTGATTCCAGTCCTTGGGAGACCCCCATAGTTACGCCTCTTAAGGCTAATGGGGACATTCGCATCTGTGCAGATTACAAATGCACTCTGAATAAGGCATTGCAGCAACATGCCTATCCTGTACCTGTAGTCAGTCATATCCTGGCCTCCCTCAAGGGCGGGCGTGTTTTTGCAAAGCTTGACCTTGCTCAGGCTTATCAGCAGCTGCCTGTTGATGAAGCTGCTGCAGTAGCACAAACCATTGTAACCCACAGGGGGGCATTCAAAGTAAAGAGATTACAATTTGGAGTAAATGTGGCTCCTGGAATTTTCCAAAGCATAATGGAAAACACACTGAGGGGTATACCAGGGGTTTGCCCCTATTTTGATGATGTCTTAATTGCTGGAGACTCCACCCAAAATTTAGCTGAGAGATTGAGGGCTGTCCTGCTGCGGTTCCGGAAAACGGGCCTCAAACTCAAGAAGGACAAATGTAAAATTGGGGTGCCTTCTACAGATTTTCTGGGATTCAAAATTGATGCCAATGGGATTCATCCTGCTGAGTCCAAATTAAAGGCCATTATGCATGCTCCTAGGCCTAAGTCCAAGGC
The DNA here is from genome assembly GCA_039797435.1 of Crotalus adamanteus. Lineage (NCBI taxonomy): Eukaryota > Metazoa > Chordata > Lepidosauria > Squamata > Viperidae > Crotalus > Crotalus adamanteus. The sequence goes on from CM077935.1 coordinate 8,875,310, forward strand.
CGAACTACAGGCTTTTCTGGGCCTTTTGAATTTCTATAATTCATTCATTCCTAACAAGGCTAATGTAGCTGAACCACTTCATAGGCTTCTGGACAAACAGGCAGTGTGGCAGTGGTCGCAAACACATGAAGCAAGCTTCAATGAGGTTAAGGCCTTACTCACATCTAACAATGTGCTTGCACATTTTAATGAAACTCTTCCTGTGTGCATCGCTTGTGATGCTTCTCCGTATGGGGTGGGAGCAGTTCTCAGCCACCTTAGGCCGGATGGAACTCAGGTTCCTGTTACATATTACTCCAGAACCTTGTCTTCTGCTGAGCGAAACTACGCCCAGATAGACAGGGAGGCTTTAGCTGTTGTTGCTGGAATTAAAAAATTCCATGATTTTTTGTATGGCAGACATTTCACGGTCTTTACTGACCATAAGCCTTTGTTGGGGCTGTTTACCACAAACAAACAAACTCCCCATATCATCTCCCCCAGAATGCTGCGATGGTCAATCTTTCTGTCAGCCTATGATTTTTCTCTAATTCACAAACCTGGGAAAGAAATGGGCCATGCTGATGGCCTCAGTAGATTACCCCTGCAAGTAGTAGAGGCTGATCCTGCCCCTGCCATCAACATCCTTTCAATTCAGGCATTGCCTGAGTCACCGTTAAATGCTAGGGATGTGGCTGCTGAATCTGCCACAGATCTCACACTCTCTCGTGTCTTATCTTGGGTTTTGTCTGGATGGTCAGAGAGTTGTCCAGGCGCTGAGTTTCAGAGTTTCTGGCTTAAGAGGAACGAGTTATCCACTTTCCAGGGTTGTCTGCTGTGGGGCAGCAGAGTTGTCATTCCTACCTCAATGAGGTCTAGGGTCTTAGGTTCCCTTCATGAGGGTCATCCTGGCATTGTATGCATGAAGGCGCTTGCGCGCAGCCATTTCTGGTGGCCTGGGTTAGACAAGGAAATTGAAGCTAAGGTGCATGCATGCCACCTTTGTCAGCGTTCACGCCCAGAAATGCCACAGGCTCCTGTACATAGATGGGAGGAAACACAGTCTCCCTGGTCTAGGGTGCACATTGATTACGCTGGGCCCTTTCAGGGTCAATTCTTCTTGGTCCTGGTTGATAGCCATTCAAAATGGCTTGAGGTTGTACCTGTCTCTTCCACCACCACTGCAAAGACTATTCAAGTACTGAGGGGGATTTTTGCTGCACATGGGCTTCCGGATGTTTTGGTGTCTGACAATGGCCCTCAATTCACTTCTTCCGAATTCCAAGCTTTCTTACAGGCCAACATGATTCGTCATGCCACCTCTGCACCTTTCCACCCTTCCACCAACGGTATGGCTGAACGGATGGTCCGCATCACCAAGGATGCTTTAAAGAAACTGACATATGGGGACTGGCATCACAGGTTGGCAGATTTTCTACTTGCTTACCGCACCACACCTTCTACTTCTACTGGGAAGAGCCCGGCTGAACTTCGCTGGGGGCGCAAACTGACTACTAAGCTTGACCGGTTGCATCCGGACAGACTGCCTTCTAAGTTTACACAACCCAGGGCACCAAGGCAATTGCTAGTGGGTACCCCAGTATGGACCCGTAATTACGGGCCAGGTCACTTATGGGTCCCTGCCATAGTATGCAAGGTTACAGGTCCCTTGTCTTACAAGGTTTCCCTGGATGACGGTCGTATCCTGAGACAGCATATCGACCAGCTGCGTACGAGACTGGACTCACCTGCTGACACCTCTGGGTTTTTTCCAGGGGGGGAGGGGGACCTCTACGGGCAAAGGGAAGGGTGTGGGCAGCAGCCAGACACCAACAGAGAGGCCACAGACGGCCCATTCCAAGATTCCTCGAGTGCTCCGAACAGGAATTCGTGGGAACCAGCTAGAACACAGGCACCAGTGCCTACTCCAGCCAGGGAGTTACCCCGGGGGCATAATCATTACACACCTACACCATTCAGCACTCCAGTCAGGGAGAATAACCGGGAGCATCCTAATAACTCACACCTTGCAAAAGAGCTGGCACACACTCCGTCTAGTTGGCCCAACATTGCCACTGTTCCCAGAAAGGGGCATTTACATAGGGAGGTGGTCGGAGGGCTGAATTCCAATTCTGACACCTCCGGCATAACAGAGGGGGCAACTGAGTTTTGGGACAGTACTGAGATTCCAGACAGCCCTACTATGGAACAGGGAAGTGGAGAAAGGCAGCCTCATGATAGGTCTAGGGTAGACCTGGGAGGCTCTACACAGTTGTACAACAGTGGCAGCCTTCTAGAAGGGCCAGAGAGCCTGCAACTAGGCAGGTCAACCAGGTTATGGAGAGAACAAAGTCCTGGCCTGACGAGCCCGGTGGGCAAGCAAGCAGGCCAGGCAACGGGGCACGCTCCATGGGGACCACCAGGGTCAAAGGAAGGGGGCGAACACATAGCACCCCCTGGACAAGATGTGCTTGGAGGTTGCCAGGGAATTCGGAGGTCACAGAGAGCTAAAAGATCTCCTAAATATCTTGAAGATTTTGTAACTCTGCTGGCAAAGCAGAAACAGTAAGAGGGTGTTCCTGTGAAAGGTTGGAATGAGGAACAATGGGAAATGAAGCCCAAAACATTACAGCTTGGTACCATGGAGCTAGTGTGGCTCCCACGCTTGTGTTGAGGTCGCGTGTAACTATTCTTGTAGTTGTAGTTTTAGCCGGGGGGGAAGGGGTGTTGTGTCCTGAGCTTGCAAAGGCAGGCTCGGGACGTTGCAACAGTCCCGGGCAGTTGCAAGCTGCCCGGGACCAGACTGGCTGGCGCCAGCACTCGCGCGCATGCGTGAAGTGCAAAGCGCGCCAAATGTTGTTGTTTGGCCCGGGGATTGTCTTTAAGAGGACGAGAGAGGCTTGTGTGCCTCGGCGTTGTTACAGAGCTGCTGAACTCCAATAAAGAGGCTCCTGAGAACTACCAGATGACTCCTGAAGTTATTGCCTTTCGCTGAGAACTCAACAGGCATCATTTCACGTTTCTGCACCTCTGGCCCTCCTAGATCTTTTCTCATTTGCTGAAAGGCGTAAAAGCTCAAGATGCTTTGGTGACCTCACGATTGCACTACTGCAGCGCATTGTACACAGGATTGTCCTTGAAGGCTATTTGGAAGCAACAGATAGTCTAGAATGTGGCAGTATGGACATGCCCATGTAATACCTCTGCTTTGTGAGGTGCACTGCAAGCCAGTAGGCCTCTGAATGCAATTCTGAATGGAGTTCAAGGTGCTGGTTATCATTTATAAAATCCTACAGGGCAGATGGCTGGGGAATTCTGAGAGTTGAAGGCCATGCATCTTCAAGGTGCCAAGGTTGAGAAACACTGCTCTAAGGGATAGGGACTGGATCTTTGAGGGATTACCTACAGTATTTCTTATAGTTTCTGCCCATTCCATACAGCCTGACAGAGAAAAGCATACTCCAAGTCCCATCAATTAAACAATGTCATTTGATGGGATCCATCTCTGACATCAGACCTGTGCTATAGAATACCATCCCAACCTAGGTTTATTTGACCACCACCTTGGAACTGTTTAAGTGAACTTTAAAGGTCCTCAGGTCTTAGGTTAGAATGGGTGTTGAATCCCTTGGGGGATGTTTTCTTATTCAATTAATTTTAATTTTTTCTGGACTTCCTTTCGTTTTTCTGTATAGCAATGGCACTGAAAAAAGTGACTTACAACTAGTCTTTGCTGCTGCAACTGGTATGTATTTACAGCAGTTCTAGAAGTCATGTGATCGCCATTTGCAACCTTCACAGCTGACTTCTGACAAGCAATATCAACGGGAAAGCCAACTGACTTAAGGATTCTGTGATTCCCTTAACACAGAGCTCCCCAACCTTTCCGGCTTGGCAGCCTGGAAGGGAGGAGCATGCGCAAATGGGCTGCTGGCGCCCATGCAAACAGGCCACTAGCGCCTCCGCACATGTGCAAATGGGGCCACTAGCGCCTGCTAGTGGTGAGTGGGGGGCCTTGCCAGCTATTCCCACAGCCCAGTGGCCAATAGGCCACAGCCTGGTACCGGGCCGCGGACCATAAGCCAATCAAAACTGCAGTGATTGGCTTAACAGCTGTGGCAACAAAAATTATAAAATCAAGTGCGACTCACTTATCAACTACTTTGCTAAACAACAGAAACTGTGGTTCCAATTATGAATGTAAATTGAGGAGTACCAATGCTTTAAAATCAGGATGGAGCCCAAAGAGGGAGTCTCTTACCTTAGGGGTGAACATGATCCTGATTCCATCAGCTGCCCCTTCTAGCAGCAAAACACGTACAAGGAAGCACAAGAGAACCACATAAGGGAACAGTGAGCTGAAATACAAAACCTGGTATGGAGGGAAGATACGATGGAAATGAATATAAAAATCAAGGCATGCTGAGAATCCCACTGGCAGAAGTTATTGGTACACAAGGGGAACATTTGTCTTTCATGTTTCTGTAGCTTCTTTCCCACAAATGTATTTATTTATTAAACTTATATACAGTAGCTGCCCAACTTATACACAGTGACTCTGGGCAGTGTACAACATTAAAAATCCACACTTAAAATGCACAATTCCCCTCATTCAGTCTATAATCCAAATTATTTGATTCCCTTGTTCTGCCTCCTCTTCCCCAACTCCCGTTGTCCCTGAAATCCCAAAGCATATGCAAATTTCCTCAGCTCAAAGATCAACTAGTGGAGATGAAAGATTGGTCCACCATATCTGGAGTCTGCTAGGCTGAGGAAAAGAAGACAACTATATGCAAGATAATGGTTGAGATGTCCATTACAGGTGGTCCTCAACTTACACTATCATTTAGAGACCATTTCAAATTACAACAGACCTCCCCAGGGATACCTAGCCTGGATTTGAAGTACTGATCCCCCCCTCTGATAATCATGTGGTCATATACAGTATATTGGATGCTCGGCAACTGGTCCACTTTACAGCAGTTTGCAGTGTCTTGAGATCATATAATCATGATTTACAGTTTTTTTGCTGGAAACCAGCATTTACTTCCAGTTTTCAGCAAAAAAACACCCATTGCGAACCACAGATTCCCTTCATGACCTCTGTGTTGACTTAATGAACACTTAACTGCCACAAATCAAATAGTAATAGTTAACATGGAGACCCAGTTAACCATGGCTTATGGTCATAATTCTGGGCTGAATTACAGTTGTAAATTGAGGACAACCTGTATGAAGTCTCTGACGGAATATCTTTGTGTAAAGGCAGAAGAGTGGACGCAACCCACCTTGCCTGATGATTTAATGCCTTTGATCATGGCGAGACAAACCAGCATCCAAGCGTCAAAGAGGCAACCAGCAAGGGCTGGGTCAAGACCCCCACTCTCCTCTATGGAGTTGGTAATGTGCAAGGCCTTTTGGTTCCAGAAATAGATAGTGGGAGAACTGTCCATGCATTCAGATTCTGTGACTGGAGAGAAAGGGAGGAAGAGAAAGAGAGAGAGAAAAAAAGAGAGTGTGTGTGTTAGGGTTAGGGGAAATGACCAGCTTTTCCTTTTCCAATGATGATGTAATAACAAAAACAGGACATTTATTTTGGAATATTGTGGATAAAGTTTGTGTTTGTTGAGTACATCTAAAATATATTGATTTCCAGAATGCCTCTTACCCAAATGGATGAGTTTTTTTCTCATTTCATGGCAGTTCCATGTTATTTTAGAACTGCAAAGATTACAAAACTGATTTTAGCACAGTACAGCAAATATGAGCAAAGGGCAGGTTTATTTGCACAGCCATTTTTTCTTTCACTAACTCTGGCCAACCAAATATATTAACGCAGAAGCATTTTCAGAAAAGACCATGAGTGTTTTTCCACTCTGAGGCTTGTGTCCTCCAGTCTTCAGTTCCAGCACTAACTGTTTTCTCTTGAAATGTACTATAATTTGATGCATTCAAATGTATTTTCCCAAACTGCAGGCATAAAGTGTCTTTCTGCATGCAGAAAGTCTAAATTTCATATTATAATCTATCTCTTGATAGTAAGTAGGGTTGGGAAAGATTCTTCTCTGGAAATCTGCAAAGACTGATACTATTTGGGTGTAAGACATTGGATGGGCTAACTGCCTAGTTGGCCTAAGGTAGCTTTCAATGTGTCTCAAGTTCTTGCGATTTTTTTCCTAAACAATTCAAGTGCTGTGTCAGCTTTCCAGGGTGAACAGATAAAATATGTTGAGTGTTTTCACAAAAGTAATCAACTATAATCCAAATTTCTCTTCCAATGTTTGCTCTTATTACTGCTTTTCAGAATCACTGAGAAGTGTTAATGATAAATTGTTCTAATGCCCGTAAGCTTGAAAATTTCTACTTTTATGTATTTCAAAAGAATAGTGTTATAAAGAAAGCAGAGAAAATGTTATATGGAATATTGTAAAGTCTTCTTCCTTTTTGAGACAGCAGCTAGCTAGGTAACACCCAATTAAACTAAATTCCTCCCATTTCCCAAGTACCCAAAACAGACAATTTATTTTATTTATTTAATGTATGGCAGTTGTAGATTGAAAGCCGGTAGTCTATAATATAATTACAGAGTAATAGTTTGGCTGCCTTAAGAAGGGAAAGCTTAACAATAATAAAATAGTAATAATAAAAGAGAACCCATAAATAACACTGCAGGGGATCTTTTTTTAAATAGGACTTGCTCATGACTAAACATTGTTGAAAGAAACATTGTTCATGGAAAAGACTGCTGACTAATATAGCAATGTGTTTACTGTATGTATCTGAACGACAAAGATCTGCATGACCACTAGATGACAGCAATTGTAGTTTTTGTATCACTTTCATCTTCAATACTGTAATGCAGTTTCTCACTAGACTAGTGGCAAGTGTGGACTTCATTTCCCAGAATTCCCTGTAGCCAGCATGTTGGTGAGAATATTCTGAGAGTCGAAGTCCATTCATTTTAAACTTGCCATGACTGAGAAATATTATTCTAATGGTTGCCTAGATTTTTGCAGTCCAGGTATCACAGTCCTTCTGGGGAATCACTGTTAATTTACTTAGACAATTTGCAAAGGAGGATATATAGTGTAGAAACTATTCTTATTTAACTCTTTCTGCATCCAGGAGATGACGTTTCATGCAATTGGGTGGATAAACTTTTTAAGAGATGAAGTTTAATACCTGATTATCTTTTAAGAATTCAAAAGATTGCTGTGTCCCAGCTCAGTCTACTGGTTTATTTACAATCTTCCATTCCTATATTCTTTCATGGTAGATTAGCAAGATTATACTGTATATGCCTACCTTATACCAGACCAGGAGTCTGTCTCTTTTTTGTTCACACTGACTTATAGCAGCTCTCTGTGATTCAAAAGTGTTTTTCCTCAGGCCTATTGAGAAATTTTGTGTCAAAAACATATGCTTTCCCTTTGAGCTAATCAGGTGACCAACTGTCCTCCTTTAGGGAGGACAGTCCTCCTTTTGTGAGTTCTGTCCTCCCTCGAAAAGTGTCCTCCTACATGTCCTCCTTTTCAATATTTGAAGACTAATCTGCAGGGCTTTTTTTTCTCATAGAATGCTCAGAACGGCGTTCCGGCACCTTTTTTTGATGTTTTTTTTTTCCAAATTTTGCATGAGCTGTGCTACTCCCCCTATTGGCTTTCAAAAGCCAATAAGAATTGCTGCTGAGCGCGCCAAAACACCCAGCTGGCAAACTTTGCACATGTAAGTTGTCTGCAGCGAAGGCAAATTGGCAGGAACTTTGCACCTCTCCCTGCTACCCAACTACACCATCTCCTAGTTAGTCCCGAAGATACCTGGAGGAGACTGGAGCGGCGACGCCACGGTAACTTTCTCTTGATCTTTGGCCCTGCTAGGGCAATAATGGTTGCGGGCGCAAGAGGCAGGGGCAGCGGGTCTGCTGCAGGCGGGGGTGTGAGGAGCAGCGGTGGCCGGCTGCCCCCTGTGCTGTGGGAGCCGCGGGGCCTGCTCTACATGGGGCTGCGCAGGGTGGGCGGTGGTGCTGGCAGGGCGGCTGCAGGCGGGGTGTGTCAAAGGCCGGCTGCCCCCCGGGGCAGAAGCCGGCGCAGCTGGTGCTTTGGGAGCCATGGGGCCCACTGTACATGGGGCAGCAGTGCTGGCGGGGTGGCCACGGGTGGGGGTGCGGCATGTAAGCATAATTACAATATTAAATGTTATTGTTACAAATGTTTTTTATTATGCATTTATCATATTATAGTGTATTCTGTATTATTGTTGCAATGAATAAAATGTTTCTTTTATTTACGATATTTTTTTCTTCAATTTATTTGTGTCCTCCTTTTCATTGTAAAAAAGTTGGTCACCTTAGATCTAAAGCACGGTGTCCAACCTTTTAGCTCCACACACTGAATAAAGAGAAATTGTCTTAGGCCGCATATAAAGTATGTAATATAGTTAATATATATAAATCACATAATAATGTTAAAAATTTACAATCTTGTGGGAATACATTACTAGCTGTCCAGGGCCACAAGTGGCCAATGGACTAGACACATCTGAATTACAGTCAACCTATAATGGTCAAACCATAGTTGGGATTTATCTACTACTCAACCAACTCCTGATATTTTGATATCAGTATTTTAAAGAGCCTTAGGAGAAGTTGAAACTTGCCATAAGTTGGGAGGGAAAGAGCTGGTTAAACCATTGGTCCACCACACAGTTCAGGGTTGGGAACTGGGAACTGTGTGCAGGAATCCTTGTTAAAAGCAGCATAATTCTGTGATACAGATGCCACAAAACCCCAAAAAGCCACAAATGCCTATTGCTTCCTGTGTTCCAACTTACCTGCACCTGTTTCATTTTCTGCTCCTGGGCAATCACTCCACGGAAGGGGAAACTGGAGAGAATTACAGTACCCAAGTAGAAAAGACTCCATGCCATAATGACATTATAATATAGGGAAACAAAAGAACACACCTAAAAGGAAAGCAAAATGAATCAGTGTTCCATATTGTCCCTGGACATGGATACAATTGCTTTGATGAAGAGGAACCATTTGCCTACAAACGATGTCAAAAACGTTTGAAAAGAAATGTGTTTAGAACATGCTAAACTTCTTCTGAAATGTTCCTTTTCTCCAAAACAGAGACGTGCAAATTTTTCAGACTGAGGGAATGGCCATTCTAAGCTTTTCCAGGTTGAGGATTATCCTCCAAACCATAGGGAGTAGTCCAAAATAAAAACTAAATTAGGTTTGATTTCATCTATGTTTTCATTAATTCAAATGAAATATTTTTAATAAAAGAGTTCAACAGTCATACGTTCTTTCCCTTCTGTCACATTACAAACAATCACAATCTGAAAATATTTGAAGACGCAGCGGTCGCAAAGCAAGCCCATTGTTTGCTATGGGTTGTTTTTTGCTAGAATCTGGAAATAAACGTCAGATTTCAGCAAAAAAAACATTGCAAATTGTGGTCGTGTGATCGTGGTACACTGCAAATGGCTCTAAATGCAGGCTTACTGCTAGGCACACCCAAAATGTGTTTAAATGACCATGGGGAGCCTTCCTGGCTATTGGAACTTCAGAACTAGGTTGAGTGGCCACTGTAATTTTGAACTGTTGCAAAGCAACCGGTTGTAAGTTGAGAACTATTTGTAGTCTCTTGTTTAGATCATAAGAGTATGCTTGTAGGTAGCAGAGGGTAAACATTTCCACCCAGTAGATAAGATAACCTTTATTGTCACTTTTTTCTATGAACACACTGGCATATTAAAAAATGAAATTCTGATGTCTGATCTCAAAAGTATGTATGTATGTATGTATGTATGTATGTATGTATGTATGTATGTATGTACACACACACACATATAAAAAGTACACATATGCACATACATACGCATATGCTATACATATGTACACACACACACACACACATATATATATACATACCCCCCCACACACATATATAGAATACATTTAGAATACGTTAGCAGAAAGAAAGAGTCTTGAGAGTTAACAAGATTAATACTATATGGTATAAAGCTATTAGGGAATCTAGTTGTTCTACTTCGCATGCTACGAAGCCATCTCCCAGGAGGTAACAAAAAAATGGGTCATAGGTTAGGGAAGACATACAGGCTGTAAGCTGGCAAGATGGGCAGCAAACAAATTTCATAAATAAATAAATAGGTTGAAAGAATCAAAAGTTCCTTTTGATTACTAGAAAGATTAACCAATTAATATTTTTCTGACAGGTTGGTTTATTCTGAAGGGCTTCCCCCCCCCCTCTTTTTTTTCAAGACATATAAATAAATATCAGACTCAGAAGAACAGTGACACGGCACTCACCACACAGCTTGCAAAGCCGATGCCTACTAGGCGGGGGCTGATGTGCTTCCAGACGCCAATGCTGCCCTGTCGGATAATCTGCCCAGCTGCCAGCTCCAGGAAGAAGAGAGGGATCCCAATGATGAGGAGGAGAAGCAGGTATAGCAACAGAAAAGAACCTGTCCAGCAAAAGGCAATATTTTAGGGATTCCTGTCATTATGGCAATTATTTCACAAATGACAGTCTCTTGAATCAGGCTGAACTAAGGGGAAAGATGATGTGCCAGTAAACTAGCAGAGTTTTTTTGGTTTTTTGTATGTGTCCTTTTAAGTCAGTTTTTGACTCCTGGTGACTGCCTGGACAAATCCCTGCAATTTTCTTGGTAAGATTTTTTGCCACTGATTTCTTCCTAGGGTTGACAGAGAGTGAATGGCCCAAGTCACCCAGCTGGCTTTGTGCCTAAAGTGGGACTAGAACTCAGGGTCTCCTGGTTTCTAGGTTAGTGTCTTAATCACTACACCAAACTGGCTGTAAGCAGGTTAAGCAAACCCCAAATCTTGGCCTTGATTGCTAAAGAATGGATCTTCTCCTTTAAATATGCTGTTGGCCTTCATTTCTCTTAAGAGACGAATATAGTTTATAGATCACATTCTGAAGGTCTCTTGCATTTATGTCCCTGTTGTCTTTCTGTGCTACTTTTTTTTCTTAAACACCTGGCAAGATTATTTAACCAGACATTTATACCCCTTAAAGCACGGGTCCCCAATCCCTGGGCCGCAGCCCACTACCGGGCCATGGCCTGTTCAGAACTGGGTCGCGCAAGCAATACTTGCATATGAGGCTTCATTTGTGTGAGCAGTGGGCTGTGCATGCATGCGCCTGCCACTCACACAGAACCATCCCCTCTCCCTCCCCCATCAGGCCGCCAAGCCCGAAAAATTGGAGACCACTGCCTTAAAAGTGTTGAACCATTTTAAACCTGACGAAATGGGTCACATGTATGATAGATTTGTTGTTACCATCAAAAGGAGATTGTTTAAAAATATTGTTTCCAAATGCTTTAGAAAGGAAGATAATTTTCTTCACTGTCAAAAGGATCAACTTCACACAATACTGTTTGGAAAGTGAGCGTGTGGTGGCCTTGTAAGCTTGTCCTGGGAAACTAGATAACTAAAATTGTGAAAATCCAGAGTCTCCAATTCTCCTGCCAGAAAAATAAGTATCTAAATGGTAGAGAATGTATTCTGTAATAAATGCACCACTTCAGTTGCCTGCCTGCTTTCGGCCAAACTGCTAAAGTGGTCTATTTGCTATTTCTCAAATGTGTACTTCAATTCAGAAAATCATTCCTTTTCCATTTACAGGGGACTATGTATCTAAGTTTTAGATATTACGTGCATATACAGTAGTAAAAGGATAAAGATACACAAATTATGAAAACAGCTTTATAAGCTGCTACTTCAGAGTCATATGTGAGAAGCCATAATTTCTTAGAAAAAAGGGGGAGAATCTTGCAGTAGAATCCAAGTCCCAAATTTGGCAGAACTGCCCAAGTCAACTCACCTCCACCATTTTGATGACACAGGTAGGGGAAACGCCAGACATTGCCGAGTCCAACAGAAAAGCCAACCTGGGCAAGGATATACTGAGCCTTTGATCCCCAGGTAGGGCGAGTAGCAGGTTCCTCAGGCAGAAGATCTTGATTGGATTCACCCTCAGGGTCTCCAGCTATTTCTAGGTCTGCTTTGGATTTCTCCATCAAGGGAGACAGTATGAGACCCAAACACACCAATGTGTACACAGGCACACACTGTGAGCTGGAACTTACGCCCCTTGCAAATTCACACACCTCAATACTAGTCTCGATTAGAAGTGTACACAGCAGATCTTCTTCCCCGATCTAGAACTCTTTTCAAGTGTAGTACTACAAAAAGTTTAACTATACGGTTCTAAATGTATGGAATCTTTGCACATTAACAATAGGTCCCTTATTTGCTAGGAAATGTACGCTCACATGTCAGGTACTTAGTATACACAAACAGCTTTTTGCTTTCACACTGTCATGCAACTACAGAGGCATTAGCATGTCCTAAATATCTCTCAAAAATGTGTGTTATGTGTGTGTGTGTAGTATTAGCACAATATAAGATGTTTTTGATTATACATTTAGCAGGTATTTCAATGGACTTATCTATCTTCAGTCATAATGTGTTTTGGGTCACTGTATACACCATTCATTAATAGCAGAACTTTAAGTGAGAGAAAAATACTATTTATTTGGCTTAATGAACTGCACATATAATATGATTTATGTACACATACATGCTGGAGGATGTTCTTCAAGAAGCCAATCTAGAAAACAAACAGCGACAAAAAGGTTAAAAAATGGACAACCCACCTAAAACAATTTGTTGAAATGTTAAGATTAATTCAGGAGCCACAATCCTGGCTCTAAAACACCAATTTGGAAAAACAGAAACATTCAGCAAATTCAGAGAAGGGGCGTTGTCTTACCTGAACGCCTTTTCTCAGCACGGAGATGGATAATCCACTAATGGGTTAACTTAATCCTCCTGCCCAATCAGATCAAGTCAGCCAAACTTGCCACGCCTGTCCTGGGCCTGTTTTCCCAGTCTCAACGAGGGCGCAGCTACTGACTGACAGCATGACGTGTTGGCTCACAGAAACTAACCCTAGGCCTAAGGACCTAAATGGGTGGGTGTGGATTATCCATCTCCGTGCTGAGAAAAGGCGTTCAGGTAAGACAACGCCCCTTCTCCAGCACTGGAGATGGGTAATCCACCAATGGGACATACCAAAGCCCACTGTCCTTACGGGAGGGAAGTGGGCAAGTTTGGAACCGTGTCACGGGGCACCACCTATTGTAGAACCCTCCTGCCAAAGGAGGCCTCAGCGGATGTGTACCTGTCCAGTTTGTAATGCCGTATGAATGGTGAAGGCGAAGACCATGTGGCCGCCGTACACACCTCAATGGAAGCCTGCGTGGCCCAAGCCGCAGATGTGGCTGCACTACACATAGAGTGGGCTGTGACACGATGTGGAACTGGCAACAAATCGGACTGGTATGCCCCCGCAATGCAGGCTCTTATCCACCGGCCGATCATGGAGGCTGAGACCCTCCGACCCTTGGAAGAAGGGTGGAATGAGACAACAAGTGCCTTAGAGCTGCAGAAGGTAGCCGTCCACTTGATATAATAACGGAGAGCCCGGCGGACATCCAGGGAATGCCATTGACGTTCCAGATCATGGGAAGGATTAGGGCAGAAATCAGGGAGAACGATATCCTGAGCCCTATGAAATAGGGAGTTGACTTTGGGGACAAAGGTGGGGTCTAAGCAAAGGATAACACAGTCCCGGTGAAAAATACATAAATCATCCCTGACTGAGAGTGCTGCCATCTCAGAAATACTCTGGGCTGAAGTGATGGCTACCAAGAAGGCGAACTTGAGGGATAAGGATCTCATGTCGCACGAACTGAGGGGTTCGAAAGGAGCTTTTGTGAGAGCCTGAAGGACCCGAGGCAATTCCCACGAGGGATATCTGTGGACTACAGGAGGCCTAGTATTAGTTGCGCCCTTGAGGAAAGAACGGATCAAGGGATGTTGGCCCAGGGAACTAACAGTGTCGCAAGTAATCAATGTAGAGAGGGCTGCCACCTGTCTGCACAATGTGTTAGGTGCTAATCCCTTATTCAGACCCTCAAGTAAGTAGTCCAAAATATGTGGAATGGTCAATTCCGATAAAGGCAGGTGGTTAGTGGAACACCACCGGCAAAAATTCTGCCACGTGGCATCATAGATGTGGTTGGTAGCCGGTCTACACGATGCCTGGATTATGGCAATGACCCCTGGCGAACAGGACTCCCGGGATAGGAGCCAGCGCTCAAGTGCCATATGGCTAACTGGAGCCATTCAGGGTCCGGGTGAATCAGATCCCCCTGGGTTAGTGATACCCGGTCTGGAGGAAGTTTCCAAGGGCGTAACAGGGAAAGGCCGACAAGGTCGGTGAAGCAAGGTCTCCGCAGCCAGTAAGGGGCTATCAAGAGAACCTCTGCCCTCTCTTGCAGAAGCTTGCAGATGACCGCCAGGAGAAGAGGAAGAGGGGGAAAGGCATAGAGGAGACCTTCTGCCATGGAACCCGAAGGGCATCCACTCTCTCTGCCCCTTGAGTTGGGAAGTGCGAAAAGAATCGCGGGAGTTGTGTGTTTGCCTGGGAGGCGAACAGATCTATGATGGGGAGGCCGAATCTGTGGGAGATCTCCCTGAATAGATCCGAGTGCAGATGCCATTCCGAGTGGTCCACGGGTGACCTGCTCAGAAAGTCTGCCCTTTTGTTTGCCTCTCCCGAGATGTGGTCTGCCCTGATTGAGGCAAGGTTGGTCTCTGCCCAGGAGCCCAGCTGCTGGGCCTCGGTCAGGAGGGCACGGGATCGGGTGCCCCCCTGCCGGTTCACATGGGCCTCTGCTGCCACGTTGTCTGTGAGGACTAACACGTGTTGTCTCGCAATGCTGTGGCGGAAGTGACGAAGGGCTAGATGTATGGCCCTGAGTTCCAGCCAATTGATATTGTGTCTCAGGTCTGACTGAGACCATCGTCCCTGGGCCCACTGCGACTGATAGTGTGCTCCCCAGCCAAACAGGCTGGCGTCCGTTGTGATTGTGAGCCGACCAGGCTCCTTGAAAAGAGACCCTCTGGCCATGGCGGGAGAGAGCCACCATCTGAGGGAGCGTAAGATGTGTGGTGGAATCCTTAACTCTCAGGTGGAAGTGCTGGTACCCTGCTTCTGGTAGGGAAGCAGAAACCACTGGAGAGTCCGTGAGTGTAACCTGGCCCAGGGAACTATTGAGATGCACGATATCATTTTTCCCAGAAGCCGGGAGAGACCGGAGGGCGACAGAGTCCTGTTCCTGCAGACCTTGAGAACCAGGTCCCGTATGCTGTCCCTGCGCTCCTGGGACAGATAAACCCAACATTCTATTGTGTCTATTATGGCTCCTAAGTGGAGCAATCTGGTCGATGGGACCGTCTGACTTTTCTTGAAGTTGACCGAAAAGCCGTGACTCTGCAGGATGTCAACGCTGCAAATATTGTATATTCTTGCTTTGACAATATGCAGAACTGTCTGGTATATTTGGGGTTAATACAGAGCAGAAGGGGGTGGGGGCAAAGCCCGAGAAAGAAAGAGGAAGAAAACCTTATGCCTGTGCCGACATTTTGAAGCAATAAAAGACTTTTAGGGAAATCAGTGCCTGGAAGTTCTTTGAAGTGTTTTGTTAGCCGGAACCGTAACACAGGACCTCGATCACCAGTCTCAGGTCTGACTGAGCCCCCCTGGGAGAAGACTGTATTAAGATGTCGTCCAGGTAACATTGCACCCGAATCAGCATCAACCTCAGGTGTGCGACTAGGACCGCCAGGACCTTGGAAAACACCCTTGGGGCTGACGACAGCCCGAACAGGAGTGCCCTGTATTGATAATGATGCCCCATGTAACTGAACCTGAGAAACTGGCAGTGGCCAGGAATGATAGGGATGTGTAAGTATGCCTCTGTGAGGGCTACGGATGTTAGAAAGTCCCCCTTTCAGATGCTGCCTAAGATGGACTGAAGTGTTTGCATTTTGAACCTTCAGTATGCCAGATAAAAGTTCAGGCCTTTTAGGTCTAATACTGCTCTCCATCCTCCCGAGGTCTTGGGGACCACAAAGAGAATGGAGTAAAATCCACGACCCAGCTGAGCCGGAGGTACCGGTTCTATGGCCTTTATGTCTAATAAGTGACGGATGGCCTCCTGCATGAGACCTTTCCTTAGTGAGTTTTTTGATTGGGGACAAGAAATGAACTGTCTTGGTGGACTGGCAGTGAATTCTAGGGATAGACCGTGTCAAATGGTGTCCAGGACCCAGGCGTCTGTGGTGGTGACCTCCCATTGAGTGACAAATAGGGATAGCCTGCCCCCTATGGGAGGATCCACTCGGGAGTCACTTCCTGAGGAATGGACGTCCCCCGCCTCGAAAGGGCCGTTTGGACTGAAACTGTTGCCTGGGTCTTGAGGCCGGTCTATCGACCGGACGATCTTGTCTGGGAGTGAAGGGTCATGAAGATTGCGTAGTCAAAGGAGTAGGGGCAGATCGAAAGAACTGTCTACGGTTATAAGGATTAGTCTGCCTATCGGACCGTTTGGTAAGGTGGGCCAGAATTTTCTTTTTACCCTTATTCTCAGTCAAAAATGGGGCTAAAGCATCCCCGAACAATTTGCTACTCTGGTATGGGGCTGCTGCCAAATGCCACTTGGACTTGACATCTGCCTGCCAGTGTCTTAGCCATAGCATGCGATGGGCTGTCACGTTGGACACCAAGGACCTGGAGGAAAACTGTGCAGCGTGTAGAGTTGCATCGGAAGAATATTCCATCGTGGCCACTAACTTGCTCAGGTCCTAATGTGTGCGGACATTGTCCGGGGGGATCCTGGCCTGGAGCTGACGAAGCCAGATGAGGGTGGATCTAGTGAAAAACGAGGCTGAAGTAGAAGCCCTAATAGACCACGCCACCACCTGGTGTGTCCTCCTAAATGCCAGTTCTGATCTGTGTTCTTCAGTTGTTAGGGCCTCAGACATATCCCCTGAAATAGTGGTAGGGGAGAAGAGGTGGGACAGGGGCTCATCCACCCTGTCTAGTGCCTCTGTTAAATCTGAGGCCACACTAAACAACTTTTTATCATTCCCACCTGGAAGAGGAAAGGTGCCCGGGGAAGCCCATTGTTTCTTAACTGCATTGAGGAACAATGGTGGACAGGGAACATGGTGTTGCATGACAACCGGTTCGATGAAAACAGGGTCCTCCTCTGAATCCATTGCAGTTGTAGCTGGAGCGGACTGGTCAGGTCCCACGTGCACTGCAGAAGTAGCCTTGCGAAGTAGGGGTAGAAAGAGAGATGGATTAAATAGACCGCCGAATGGGGGCGGATCCGGGGCCGCTTCCTCCTCCAACCACGAGGCGTCAAGCGCCTGCTCCTGCTCCGGGGTTAATGAGACCCCACTATACGAGGAATGGGAGGGGGAGGGAGGATCGTGAGAACTCTGCTGAGCTGGGTGAGAAAGAGGAAGGGAAAGCAAGGAATCCGCCCTGGTTACCAGTGGAGACCTGGCCGCGAGAGCCCTCTCCACTGCCTGAGCCACCAGGACTTGAAGCCTATCCTCTAGGGGAGGAAGGGCAGACACCTCTCCTCTGAGCCCCATGGCTGTGGGTGTGAAGGTGGCCTCTGGGGCCTGCTGTACCCATGGGGTGGTCGGAGACCTGAATGTATGTGTGTCAGGTTCCAGCCCGGGCTGACCAGAGGAAGTAGAAGGCTCTACCGGTGACCAGACTTCCTGGGCAGAAGAGGAGAGACCGAGAGGCAAGTCAAAAAAGGTGGACTCAGTCTGAGCAGTCTCGGCCCTGACCTGTTTTTGAGCCTTTGAAAACTCTTTTTCCAATGCCTGGTGTCTCCTGCTGGCCTGTTTTTCAGCCAATTTGGAGGTTTTCCCCCCAGAGACAGCCTTGGGTTTGACCTTGGCTGAGATCCTACCAGCAGCCTCTTGGCTAGGGGACCTGTACCTTTTCCGGACGGAGGAAGGAGGGGAGGCGTCCTTGGATTGGGAGGCCATGTTATCCTCCATGCTGGTATAAAAACTTCAGGTGCATGAGAAGGTACCCCTGGAAAAAGGATCAATTGGCTAATAAAGGTGTAGGGCAATGGCTGGTAAGAACTGCCCTACCCCCCACCCCGGTCACCAAACCGGTGGTATCCAAAAGACCGGTCCTACTTGCAGTCGCTATAATTTCCCCCCAGAGGGTGGATTGCGGCCTGCTAGTGAGGCCAGGCCAGCAATGTAGAAAGATGGCAACTAATACAGAGTCAGAGGCTGGGAACTACTGTGTTAATCAGCTAGCCAAGTGGTGACCAGGACTGGAGACACCAGAGGGCCCAATTAAATTAATTGGGCCTATGCAAGGAATGAAAGAGGAAAAGGACAAATGTCACAAGAGGAATTTCCAGGGATGACAAGAGAGAGATCCCAGGCAATCCTTGGATACAAGGAACCCGGGAAGGGCCTTGATCAGAAAAGGCCTCAGTAAGGCCTTGGGCTGGAGCACGAGGAGCCTCCAAAATGGTGGCCTTGGGAGGATGACGAAGCTTTCAAGATGGTGGCCGTAACAGGTGGGGCTCCTGCCTAGGCCTGGGCCTTCTACTTAAGATGATTTCTTTTCCAGGGGCTGATGTACAATGAAGGGGAGATGCCCCTTAAAGGAAAACTAACGAATGCAGAGATGGGGTGGAAATCCCTTCCCCCACCCCACCCCCCGCCTCCCCTTGTAGCCAGCAAGGACTGGGGATGACCACACGGTCCGCAAAATGGCGGCCATGTCACAAACTCCGTTCACTCCCTCCAGTTCCGAATGGCAGCAATGCTCACCCAACCGGATGCGCGATTCTGAGAAAGCAACAGGGGCAAAGCAGCCTCCCCAGCTGATCGGCGGCGTTTCAGGAACGCTGGAAGCCTCCGGTGCGATGATTTGCAAGATGAGGCCCTGCGGCCTCCACGAGGCTGATCCGAACGCTGTAAGGCCGTCAGAGCTGCAGCCGCAAGCTCCGACGCCGAGGTGAGCTGGGGAGAATGGGGGGGGGGGAATTTGCAACAGCGCTGAGCCCAGCGCTGTGCTAGAAAGGGAAGGGAGAAACGGAAGCCTCCATTTGTTGCTGAATCCCAATGGGGATCAGATGAAGGTAGAGTCCTCTAGAGGAGCGCTGGTCCCAGCGCTACTCAGAGGGCTAGAAGTTATTGGAAGTTACTAAAAGACTAATGGATAATCCACCAATAGATTAAGATCTACCTGCCTGTGAGCCAAACATGCACGTCTGTTCTGGGCAAGATCAAGTCGAGAATGGGAAAACAGGCCCAGGACAGGCGTGGCAAGTTTGGCTGACTTGATCTGATTGGGCAGGAGGATTAAGTTAACCCATTGGTGGATTATCCATCTCCAGTGCTGGAGAATTGCAAGATGCTTCCTCCCTTTGTATCAGTGTTTCTCAACCATGGCAACTTTTAAGATGTGTGGACTTCAACTCCCAGAATTCCAAGCCAGTCCACACATCTTAAAAGTTGCCAAATTTGAGAACCATTGTTCTATGTATTACTTTTTATTGCCTGGACAAACTAAAGGTGCCTCCAAACCAGGGACTGAAATTTAATTCAAATTGTAGGTTCAACCAGGTTAGAAGTTTAAGGATCATTTCCTCAGCTCAGTGTGGATGTAGGTTGCAGGATGAAAAATGGAAATTTGGCTTCTTTCTTCCCAGTAAATGGCAACAGCAAATGGAAAACCAACTTGGTCACTGGTCACAAAGGGAACCTGCTTTCAGAATCCAAAGTAAAACTTTCTGTTCCAAGGTAAAATTACCACTGATATAGTACTGGAGAAAGGATTACAAAGCACCAATAATTGCCTCAGCAAATATGTCTGAAGAGGAAAGTCTTTGAAAAAAATCAGCCTGGCCTCATCAGGATAGAATGTTCTGTAAAGAATTTACCAGTTTGTTTTGGCAATATCAAACTGATCTCCCTTCCCTTCTTTTGTGCATTTACACTTCTAGCTGATAACCTTGAGGATAGGACCCTTGCACAATTTTAACTGATATACCAAAGTAAATTCTGTGGAGCACTACATTTCTGAATTATGGTGTGTGTGTGTGTGTGTGTGAGAGAGAGAGAGAGAGAGAGAGAGAAAGCGAGAGACAGAGAGAGGGGAGGAGGAGGAGGAGAAAGGAGAAGAGGAAGGAGGAGGAGGAAGAGGAGATGAGGAGGAGGAGGAGGAAGGAGAAGAAGAAATAATAGTAAGAGGTGGAGGAAACAATTTTTGCCTGAAAATGAAGGGAAAGTAACAGAAGGGGAGATAGATTAACTCCTTGCCTGTTCTGGAACTACTTTTGGTCTCATGTTCAGAAACTTAATAAATATTCATTGTCACCAAGAAGGAAAAAATGCTTCTTTAGAGCCAAACATTCCCCAGCACAGCGTGCTTTTCAAACCCCTTTTTTTCCATTTTGGTCAGAGAGATTCAAGCAGCCTCAAAGTGTGCATTCTTCTTGTCCTAATGATGTATAAGACACTAAGAAAAAGACACAGGCATGTCTTGAGCAGAGGTTTGAAGCTGCAGGACACAGCTTGACAAACTCTGAGTTTATTGCTTCTTATATACTTGTTACATACATAGGCTTTACCATTAAATGCTGACATTTTACATTCATAAGTTTAACCATTAGATGCTGACATAAAGTTTCTTTACTGGAAAATTCCTTCATATAAGCAACTATTTTCTAGTAACACATTACATGGTCAAAGACCAGGTAAGAACAAATACAGGTAGATCAAAAGGAGAAAGAACTGACAAAGACAGGAAGAGATAGGAAGGAACTTAAGCATATTATCTGTTTAGGTAGGTGAGGCATTAAGTCAAAAGTGGATGATCTTCTGGCTGCTTCATTAGGACAAAGAGTATCAAAAGGTTATGAGGTTTGTGGGGGGGAAAGCACGGCAGTTTGTTGTGCATGCATTTTTCCCCACATCTCACTCTTCTCTATTTTATTAGTGAGGACATTATCCTAAGCTGCAGTAGTTAGTGGGTCTTAGTCAGGGGACATATAACTTTGCATTTGTTTATACAAAACATAACTTGTTCCTGAGGTAAGTTAATGGTAGTTTAGTGTGGAAAATTGAAAGTAGAGAAAAAAAAGACATTGAATAACCATATATGTGCATAATTAAAGGATACCTCTTGAAAGGAGGTACAATTTAAAATTCTTTGACTGACATGTATACAATGAAGTTTTTTAGGTGAAGTAGTACAATTGACAATTTTTGCACAAGTAAGATGTGTAGGCACAGCTACAATTGGTGTATGCAAAACAATAGCATCAAGGGGTAACATATAAGAGGCATGACCCCAGCTTGACATAGTTACATAATGAAATTCATTGTCTGATAGAAAATTGCTTAAACCAGTATAATTTTTTTAAAACTGAAGCTGGAACACACAAAGGTATAAGACAGGTAGAGAGTAGATTTTCCATATCATATGATTCAGAAATACAAAAGTCTGTCACTTGTGTTACATTAGCTAATTGCACCCAAATATTATATTTCATCCATGATTCTAAAGGATGAGGTGGGAAAGCTTGAGCCCCCACACAGCAATTAAGAAGGAAAGAGAGGCAAAGAATGACTGAGGAATTTGCAGTCAAAACCACAAATATGGCAGCGCATAAATTCTCTGGTGTAAGTTCTTTTCCCTGTTGCCACAGAACCTTCTGTGCTTTGGATGTTAGGTTTTTCACATCGCCCCAGGTTGTTGGTCAACTGCAATGGCGAGAGCGAAAGGGATGTTGTGCTGTCTGAAGAGTCACCTTCTTCATTTCCGGTATTGGGTTCTGGATTTGATGCCATGACATCTTTGGCTGGTCGCACACACCGGGCTGGAATCCAGAGAGGGCCTGTAAGAGCAAACACAGCAGCATAGCCTCGTCCCCATGTTAATAAGAGAACTGGACCTAACCAGGTTTTATCAGGCAATTGCCGATAACATACCAATGGATTAGAGAGCACAGCTTTCTGCTGAAAGTGACGATGGTAGGCAGTAGTTTTTTGAAAAGAAATATTTAGCTGATTTAAAGTTATTAGGACTTTATTGACTTGATGAGTTATCCATGCCAAATTAGGTACCCTTGATCCCTCCTTTTTTATTTGTTTGTGAAGGCAGTCCTTAAAGGACCGATGCATATGTGAGAAACAAAGGATAGCTGCTGTAAAGTTAAAAACAAAGCCATAAGATTGGGATCGATCCTGGGCGTGATGTAAGCACCTGGAAAATTAAAAATAAGTTGGCACACATAATGAGAGTCAGAGATTAAGTTAAAAGTCTGTTGAGAAAAGGTGTGGAAAGCTAAAATAGCAGCAGATAATTCTGAGCGTTGTGGTGAGGATTGCACTGCAGTGTAGGCAGATGATATGAAATACAGCCTATATAGTCAGTTAAAGAGCACTGAAGAGATAAGTTATTCTGAAAATAAAATTGAAAATCAAATTTTGGGATAGGAAGAACAATATTAATTAAATCAGTCCCATTTCAAGGACAAGCTCAATTGTGTCCTAAGGTTATTTCAGCAACAGCCTGGATAAAAGATAAAACATTTTGGGATGGGATAAGTAAAGCCATTCAATACAATATACTTTTTGCGCTTCTAACACAGCTAATACTCCTTTAAGTAGCTTACTAGTAAGAAATATCAAAAGTGTTAAGTAACAATTTTTATATGGAATTCTGTCCACAAATTGAGTACTCAAGATGTCATTAATTTGCTTAACTAAGGCAATTGCTACAGGTGGAACTACAATGAGATCTCCAGGTTGTTTCCCTTTGGTCAATAAGTTAAATTCCAAGTTAATCAAATACCATTCAGATGGAAACAAATTTCCATTAAGTAGGTTAAACATTTACAAATCTTAAGCAAAACAATTCAGAGTCATTTCTTTTGGTTGATAGATATATAGGTCTAACTAAACAATTTAAACTCAACAATTCCCCCCCCCCCAAAAAAAAAATTGTCTAACAATTACTGGCTCTTCTTTGAGTAAAAATTTTGTAATCTGAAACTGCAAGAGTGGGCATTAAATTTCATCTCCATTCGCAAACTGGAATTCTAAGCAGAGAGGAAAAAAGTTTAAAACGAACAGTCCCCCCCCCCCTTCTTTCTTTCGGTCTCTCTTGCTCTTAAAGCAACACAGCCAGTTGAAAAACAAGAGATAGGAAAAAATTTTGTTACAAACTTCTCACCACTAAAAAATAGTTTTCTCTCCTTCACATGCATTTTCCATAAATTCTCTCACACATTCTCCATGGGACTCTTCTCATGCAAACACTTACTATTACTTTTCAATTTACTTTTACAATAAAATCTGCAGTTTACTATTTCTTTCACAGCCTGGGAGAGAGTGGGTGGGGTTTGAGGGCTAAAACATGCCTCCCCTTTTAATTAAAAAGGAGGGGAACATTTATGGTTACTTCCAATTTATCCCAGCAACCTCAAAAGACATTGGGGAAAGACTAAAAGGAATATTGAAGGTGTGAAGGGTGAGGGAAAAGTAGCAGCCTCCTCTCCTCACCTCTGACAAAGGGGAATTGAATAGAGCCAGATTAAAAGGGGAAAAAAGGGAAAAAAACTTGCTTTCAGTTCTTTGAATTTTCTTTTCTTTTTCTTCTGTGGCTTTAGTTGTTTATTTATTTATGAGACTTATATACTGCTTAAGTCTCATAAATAAATAAATAAATAAACAACTAAAGCCACGGAAGAAAAAGAAAAGAAAATTCAAAGAACTGAAAGCAAGTTTTTTTCCCTTTTTTCCCCTTTTAATCTGGCTCTATTCAATTCCCCTTTGTCAGAGGTGAGGAGAGGAGGCTGCTACTTTTCCCTCACCCTTCACACCTTCAATATTCCTTTTAGTCTTTCTCCAATGTCTTTTGAAGTTGCTGGGATAAATTGGAAGTAACCATAAATGTTCCCCTCCTTTTTAATTAAAAGGGGAGGCATGTTTTAGCCCTCAAACCCCACCCACTCTCTCCCAGGCTGTGAAAGAAATAGTAAACTGCAGATTTTATTGTAAAAGTAAATTGAAAAGTAATAGTAAGTGTTTGCATGAGAAGAGTCCCATGGAGAATGTGTGAGAGAATTATCAGATAAACTAGCCAACCAGAGGTTTACAAAGTTTTTCAATGTTGTCTTGTTAAAGATTATTTATACTTCTACACATCAACACAAAGCACCATCAGACATTGTCTGACAGGGTTAAACTTAACAGCTACTTGAAGGTTCAAAACATCCCAATCGTTCAAAACACATTGCAGAGGAGTACATTTTGATTTAATTTGTTTCTTTAAATTCCTCTGACAATTCCCCATATATATTTTTTCTACTTCAAGATTGTTCTTCTAATATTTTCCTTATGGGGGTGTATGGTGGCCGTAAGGAGGCAAAAGAATTAGCCTCTTCAGAATGAGCTGAAAATCCAATTAAAGATGCTTTCGGAGGCATACTTTTTACTTGATCCTAATCAGGTGTGGGGCTTGTAGTTAATTGTTGCCCTGCTGAAGCATCTGAGCCAAATTTTTCCACTGCTTGATGGCACTGATGCCACTGATGTAATACCTGTACTGGAGCCCGAGATTCAAGATGTAAATTATGCCCTATCTTTTCCCAATCTCATAACCTAAGCGGCCAGCGCTTAGGATATCAAGGGGAATGTTTCCTTACCTCATCCACCAGCTTCCTTATGTCTGCTTCAGGCGTTTTCACGCCTGATTTGTGTAACAGGAATCTGAGTTCCTGTACATGTTTCTGCTGGTGCTGAGATAGATTGCAACCCTTACTTACCACTGAGGGGTCCCATAGGATGAAAGTATACTTAGAGGTCTATTCCAGACGCTGGTAAGTATGTTGGCTGTTGCTCCCTCGGAAGGGGGGGGCTGTCCCTGTTCGGGTGCCAGATGTAAGACACTAAGAAAAAGACACAGGCATGTCTTGAGCAGAGGTTTGAAGCTGCAGGACACAGCTTGACAAACTCTGAGTTTATTGCTTCTTATATACTTGTTACATACATAGGCTTTACCATTAAATGCTGACATTTTACATTCATAAGTTTAATCATTAGATGCTGACATAAAGTTTCTTCATTGGAAAATTCCTTCATATAAGCAACTATTTTCTAGTAACACATTACATGGTCAAAAACCTGGTAAGAACAAATACAGGTAGATCAAAAGGAGAAAGAACTGACAAAGACAGGAAGAGATAGGAAGGAACTTAAGCATATTATCTGTTTAGGTAGGTGAGGCATTAAGTCAAAAGTGGATGATCTTCTGGCTGCTTCATTAGGACAAAGAGTATCAAAAGGTTATGAGGTTTGTGGGGGGGAAAGCACGGCAGTTTGCTGCGCGTGCATTTTTCCTCACAATGATGGTTTTCTAGAATTATTGAAACTGACATAAGCACATATAATTTAGATGCTTTCCAAAATGTCCTGGTAAATTTGAAACTTTCTTTTCTCCCTCTCTAAACAAACAAAACGGCGGTTTCTGGCTGGGAAAGAAAAGCTAGCTCTCATGAAATAGCTGTGGATGGGGGAAAAAAAGTGAGCAAATTCTCCATTTGGGGGGTGGGGGGGCGACAGGGAGCAGATTTATCTTGAGGAAAAAATCTAGATTTATCATGTTGAATAAAAGTTAAAAGTTTTCTACAGACTGATAAGAGCCGAGGTGGCGCAGCAGTTAGAGTGCAGTACTGCAGGCCACTTTAGCTGACTGTGTTCAGCAGGTCAGCGGTTCAAATCTCACCGGCTCAAGGTTGACTCAGCCTTCCATCCTTCCAGGGTAGGTAAAATGAGGACCCAGATTTTTGGGGGCAATGTAAATATATATATACATTGCTTACTGGTGTACACTGCTTAGAGAGTGCTTGCACTTAAAGCGGTATATAAGTCTCATAAATAAATAAATAAAACTTTCAGAAACACTTCAGCTATTTGTTTTTAGTTATAAGACCTAAAAACTTTAATGAGAATAAATTATCTAAATCTATTTCCTCTTCAGTCTTTTACATTATAAAAGACAATACAAAAGAAACAAGAAGCAGCTATGTAAATCTCATTAAGGGACATCAAACCCGTTTTTTATAATCAGCAATCTGACAATGAGATTTACATAGCTGCTTCTCACTCCTTCCTTTTTCTCCTTTATAATCCTAGACAAAACTTTCCCACTTCTTTTCACTTCTGCATATTCTAATTTAAATTCTTAAAACATCCCCACCTATTCTAAAATGCCGCCTATCACCTCCAACCCAACTCCTGGGAATTCCCCTTTTGTGTTCTTCCTAACCCCTAATTTTTCTGCTGAAAATGAGACTGATATCTCTGTCATTGTGCAATTACAGTAGCATTTAAAGCAATTTGAGGATAAAAATCATCCTCATTTTATTCTCAAATTATATATCACAGTTTAGTAGAAACTGTTGTCTTTGTGATAGTGGAGAATATCTGATGCTCGGGTGTAGGATGAGGGTGGAGGTTCGTTCTCCGAGCTTGTAGGTTGGTTTCTGAACGTTTCATTACCAGGCTAGGTAACATCTTCAGCAGAACTTAGGGAATGTCAGTGTTGGTGTTCTTCTCCTTATAAGGGCTTCATGTGGTCAGTAGGTCTTGTGATGGTGAGGTTAGGTCAGGTCAGGTCAGGATCATATCAGGTCAGGGTCTTGTGATGTGTCAGGTGTGGGTTGTGTCAAGTGAAGGACTTGTAGTGGATCTTGCGATGGGGAGGTCACATCAGGTGAGGGTCATTGGGAGGTGAAGTGCTGGTTGGGGGGGTTGTGTGGATTGGTTGAGGGTCGCTGCTGTCTCTAGTTGGCTGTGTGGTTGATTTGGATTCTGAGGGGTTCATAGGCTGGTTGTAGGTCAATGTGTCTGTTGGTGGAATTGCTTGTGGAGTGCCAGGCTTCGATATACTTGCGAGCGTGGCGGGTGGTAGCATGGCTGATGATTCTTGTATTGCTCCAATAGAATTGGTGCTGTTTTGTGTCAGTGTAGGTAGAGATTAGGGATTTGGGATCGTGGCATTTGTCTGTTGTGTTTATGGATGCACCAGAGCCATAGGTTCCTGAACAAGACAGTGCCAAACATACATTGTGATGTAGGGACTCAAATGATGTCTTTTTTTTAGTTTGGTTTCAGATCTAATGGAGCACTGAAATGGTTTGGTTGCTTCCTCAGAAAGTGCTATTACACAGATTCATGTAGATATTTTGAAATTACTGATCATGTAGTATTAGTGGAGTAGCTCTGTGAGTGGGAAGTAAGTTACAGTGAAAGTGGAAAGTTACTACATCCTTACAGTGGTTGCACTATAGAGTCCTACAGTTCTAGTTTTGCTCCTATGTAAGAGATGGTCATGCAGGTATCTGATGTAATCAGTGTGCACATGGTGGTCAACTTCCTTGGAACAGGAAGGGCTATCTAGGTGTCTCACAATTGCCTGAAGTGAATGAAGGCTAATAAAATGAAGCTGAATCTTCAGTACAGACTTTCTCCAGTTTAAGAACAAGATACATCCCCAAGTCTTTTAGGAATTTGTATGTATGTTGTATTTAAGAATGGACTATTAGTAAAAATAATAGACAGTGTTCTCCTTCCTTGAACTGGCAAACTATATATTAAAAAGGGCGTTGTCTTACCTGAACGCCGTTTCTCAGCACGGAGATGGATAATCCACTAATGGGTTAACTTAATCCTCCTGCCCAATCAGATCAAGTCAGCCAAACTTGCCACGCCTGTCCTGGGCCTGTTTGCCCCAGTTTTCGACGAGGACACAGCTACTGACTGACAGCATGACGTGTTGGCTCACAGAACAGACCCTAGGCCTAAGGACCTAATTGGGTGGGTGTGGATTATCCATCTCCATGCTGAGAAACAGCGTTCAGATAAGACAACGCCCCTTCTCCAGCACTGGAGATGGATAATCCACTAATGGGACATACCAAAGCCCACTGTCCTTATGGGAGGGAAGCGGGCAAGTTTGGAACCGTGGCGCGAGGCACCACTTGTTGGAGGACCCTCCTGCCAAAGGATGCCTTGGCGGAAGCGTACCTGTCCAGTTTGTAGTGCCATATGAACGGTGACGGGGAAGACCATGTGGCTGCCTTACATACTTCCTCGATGGAAGCCTGCGTGGCCCAGGCCGCCGAGGTAGCCGCACTGCATGTGGAGTGGGTTGTGACATGGGGCGGAATTGGCAAGGAATTGGACTGGTACGCCCCCGCAATGCAAGCTCTTATCCAACGACTGATCGTGGAGGCCAAGACCTTCCGACCCCTGGAAGAAGGTGAGAAGGAGACAAAAAGAGCCTCGGAGCTATGGAAGGGGGCCGTCCGTTTAATGTAGTAACGGAGAGCCTGTCAGACGTCCAGAAAATACCATCGCCGTTCCAGCTCATGGGACGGATTGGGGCAGAAATGAGGAAGGACGATGTCCTGGGTCCTGTGAAACAGAGAATTAACTTTGGGAATGAAGGTGGGGTCTAAACGAAGAGTGACCCGATCCTGGTGGAAGATACACAGATCTTCCCTGACCGAGAGGGCCACCATCTCAGAGATGCGCCGGGCCAAGGTAATGGCCGCCAAGAAGGTGACCTTGAGGGATAAGGACCTCATGTCGCACGAACTGAGGGGCTCAAAGGGAGCCCTGGTAAGAGCCTGAAGGACCCTAGGTAATTCCCACGAGGGATACCTGTGGACCACAGGTGGCTTGGTATTTGTAGCTCCCTTGAGGAAGGAATGGCTAAAGGGGTGTTGCTCCAGAGAACTAACATTGTCACCAGAGAGCAAGGTAGAGACGGCCGCCACCTGCCTACGCAAGGTATTAGGTGCCAATCCCTTATTCAGTCCCTCCAACAAATAGTCTAGAATGTTTGGGACGGTCAATCTCGATAAAGGTAGTTGACGAGTGGAACACCACCGGCAAAAGTTCTGCCATGTGGCCTCGTAGATGCGGTTCGTCGTCAGTCTACGGGATGCCTGAATTATATCAATGACCCCTGGCGAACAGGACTCCTGGATCAGGATCCTGCGTTCAAGTGCCAAATGGCTAACTGGAGCCACTGAGGGTCTGGATGAGTCAGGTCCCCCTGGATCAGTGATATCCTGTCTGGAGGGATTTTCCAAGGACACGATTGGGAAAGACCGATGAGGTCAGCAAACCAGGGTCTCCGCGGCCAGTAAGGGGCTACCAGGAGGACCTCTGCCCTCTCCTGTAGGAGCTTGCGGATGACCGCTGGGAGGAGGGGAAGGGGTGGAAAGGCATAGAGTAAGCCGTCTGGCCATGAGGTCCGGAGGGCATCTACTCCCTCTGCCCCCTGAACTGGGAACCGCGAAAGGAACCGCGGGAGCTGCATGTTTGTCCTGGAGGCAAACAGGTCTATGATGGGGAGACCAAATCTGTGAGTGATTTCCCTGAATAGCCTCGGATGCAGACGCCATTCCGAGTGGTCCACGGTTGACCTGCTCAGGAAGTCTGCCCTCTTGTTTGCCTCCCCCGAGATGTGGTCCACCCTGAGCGAGGCGAGGTTGGTCTCTGCCCAGGAGCCCAGCTGCTGGGCCTTGACCAGGAGCGCCCAGGACTGGGTGCCCCCCTGCCTGTTCACATGGGCCTTTGCCACCATGTTGTCCGTAAGGACAAGTACATGTTGTTTCGCTATGCTGTGGCGAAAGTGGCGGAGGGCCAGGTGTATGGCCCTGAGTTCCAGCCAGTTGATGCTGTGTCTCAGGTCCGCCCGAGACCACCTCTCTTGGACCCATTGAGACTGATAGTGTGCTCCCCAGCCGAACAGACTGGCATCCGTCGTGACCATGAGCTGCCTGGGCTCCTTAAAAAGAGACCCTCTGGTCATGGCTGGAGAGAGCCACTATCTGAGGGAGCGTAAGATGTGTGGTGGAATCCTTACCTCTTGGAGCTATTATCTCGACTGTATTAAGATGTCGTCCAGGTAGCATTGCACCCGAACTGGCATCAATCTTAGGTGTGCTGCAAGAACCGCCAGGACCTTGGAAAAGACCCTTGGAGCCGACGACAGGCCGAATGGCAGTGCCCTGTACTGGTAATGATGTCCCATGTAGCAGAACCTGAGAAACCGTCGATGGCCGGGGATGATGGGAATGTGGAGGTATGCCTCTGTGAGGTGCACTGACGTGAGAAAGTCCCCCTTTCAGATGCTGCCTAGGATGGACTGAAGTGTCTGCATTTTGAACCTTCGGTATGCCAAATAAAGGTTCAGGCATTTTAGATCTAAGATTGCCCTCCATCCTCCCGAGGTCTTGGGGACTACGAAGAGGATGGAGTAGAATCTGCACCCCCGTTGGGCCGCAGGTACCGGTTCTATGGCTCTGATGTCTAGTAAGTGACGAATGGCCTCCTGCATGAGACCTCTCCTTGGCGGCTTCTCTGATTGGGGGCAAGCAATGAACCTTTTTGGTGGACTGGATATGAATTCCAGAGACAGGCCGTGGCGAATGGTGTCCAGGACGCAGGCATCTGTGGTGGTGGCCTCCCACTGACTGACAAAGAGGGAGAGTCTTCCCCCTATGGGAGTCTCCACTGGGGGGTCACTTCTTACGGAAGGGGCGACCCCCGCCTCTAAAGGGCCATTTGGGCTGGAATTGCTGCCTGGGCCATGTGGCTGGTCTGTCAGCCTGACGGTCCTGTCTGGGCGTGAAGGGCTGAGAAGGTTGCGTGACTGTTGGGGTAGTGGCAGCCCGAAAGGTCTGTTTACGATTGTAAGGGGTAGTACGCCTATCAGATCGTTTAGTGATATGGGCCAAGATCTTCTTTTTATCCTTGTTCTCTGACAGGTATGGGGCTAAAGCATCCCCAAACAATTTACCGCCCTGGTATGGAGCTGCTGCCAGACACCACTTGGACTTGGCATCTGCCTGCCAGTGTCTTAGCCATAGCATGCGGCAGGCTGTCACGTTGGATGCCAAGGATCTGGAAGAAAACCGAGCAGTGTGCAAGGTCGCATCAGAAGCGTATTCCGTCACGGCCACTAGCTTGCTCAGGTCCTGATGTGTGCGAACATCATCCGCAGGGATCCTGGCCTGCAGTTGACGTAGCCAGATGAGGGCGGACCTGGTGAAGAAGGAAGCTGAGGTGGACTCCCTGATGGACCATGCCGCCGCCTGATGTGACCTCCTAAAGGTCATTTCTGCTCTGCGTTCCTCAGATTTTAGGGCCTCTGCCATATCCCCCGAAATAGCAGAGGGGGAGAACAGGTGAGCCAGGGGCTCATCCACCGTGGGTACATTCAGTGCCTCCTCTAACTCTGAGGCCACACTAAACAACTTCCTATCATTACCACCTGGAAGGGGGAAGGTACCCGGGGAAGCCCATTGTTTCTTAACTGCGTTGAGGAACAGGGCTGGACATGGAACATTTTGTTTATTTATTTATTTATTTATTTATTTATTTATTTAATGAGACTTATATACCGCTTTAAGTACAAGCACTCTCTAAGCGGTGTACACCAGTAAGCAATGTATATATATATTTACATTGCCCCCAACAATCTGGGTCCTCATTTTACCTACCCCGGAAGGATGGAAGGCTGAGTCAACCTTGAGCCAGTGAGATTTGAACCGCTGACCTGCTGAACACAGTCAGCTAAAGTGGCTTGCAGTACTGCACTCTAACTGCTGCGCCACCTCGCCACCCATGATGTTGGGTGACCACCGGTTCAATGAAGACGGGGTCTGCCTCTGGATCCGTTGTGGGAGCTGCTGGGGCGGGCTGGCTGGGTCCCCCGTGTGGCACCAAGCTAACCTTGCGAAGCAGAGGAAGGAAAAGCGATGGATTAAATAGCCCTCCGAATGGGGGCGGATCCGGAACCAGTTCCTCCTCCTCTGACCATGAAGCGTTGAGCGCCTGATCCTGCTCTGGGGTCACTGAGACCCCACTTAAAGAAGAATGGGAGGAAGAAGGAGGGTCCCGAGAACTGTGAAGTACCGAACGTGAAAGAGGAACGGAGAGCAAGGATTCTGTTCTGGGCACCGATGGAGTCCTGACTGTAAGGGCCCGCTCCACTGCCTGGGCTACCAAGGCCTGAATCCTATCGTCCAGGGTTGAGAGGGTGATTTCCTCCCCTCTAAACCCTGCGGCCGTGGGTGTAAAGGTGGCTTCCAGGGTCTGCGGGACCCGTGGAGTATGGGGGGACCTGAAGGCCTGCACGTCAGGTACCTCCTCGGCCTGGTCATAAGAAGTGACGGGTTCTGCCGGTGCCCAGACCTCCTGAGGAGAAGCAGCAAGACCTAGAGGTAGATCAAAAAAGGTGGACTCTGAGCAGTCTCAGCCCTGGCCTGTTTTTGAGCTTTTTCAAACTCTTTTTCCAATGCCTGGTGTCTCCTGCTGGCCTGTCTTTCAGCCAATTTGGAGGTTTTCCCCCCGGAAGCAGCCTTGGGCCTGACCTTGGCTGTGATCCCACCAGCGGCCTCTTGGGAAGGAGATCTGTGCCTTTTCCGGACTGAGGAGGAAGGAGAGGTGGCCCTGGACTGGGAAGCTGTATTATCCTCCATGCTGGTATGAAAACTTCAGGTGCATAGGCATAGATTGGTGAGAGAGGTCCATATAAGGTTTACTAGAAGATCAATAAGGGATGAAATATATAAAAAAACAAGAGATGAACCAATAATATATAAGGGTAAAGAAATAATTGTATTAAAACAAATACCACGTAGTATACGAAATCAGAGACGAGAATACCAATTTTTAACAACTCAATTAATTAAATATAAAGTCATGTTTCGTTGGTTGATACCTGAAGGCATACTTTTAACTTGGCAGGAAAAAAAATACAAGATAGATACACTTGAGAAAGCACAGGACTTTTATGAGAGTTACTTTTCACAAGGAGAAGAACAAGAAAGTACAGAAGAGCCGGAGAGTAAAAGTTATGATGAAGATCTATTAGAGGAAGTTGATTGAGAGCGAGAAATACAAAAGTTACAAGAAAGAGAAAGGTTAGAAAGAGAAGCAAAAGGAAGACTTATAGAGACAAGAAGCATAAAACAAAATAAAAACAAAAAAATAGATCAAGTTAAAAATGGGAGACGTAATTAAGCTCTTTTCTGTAAACATTAATGGATTAAATATATCAAGAAAAAGAGTTTAAACGTTTAACAATTTAAGGAAATTGGATGTAGACGTGATGTATCTTTAGGAAGTTTATATAAAATAGGATTATAGAAAATTACTAGAGAAAGTAAAATTTAGAAACATTATACACAATATTAGCATAAAACAAGAAAGGAGGAATTATTATATATGTCAAAGAAAAAATAAAATAAAATCAATATACTTGGATGAAAAGGGGTGAATTTTAATGTTGGAAATAGTATTAGAGTAAAAACAGTATATGCACTAAATAATAATTAACATGAATCTTTTTTTAAAAAAAATAAGGTATATAAGAAGCTAGTGGATTTGGACCATGAGAATATTTGTATGATCACCAGGCCTAGATAGTATCCCAGTAGAGTCTTATAAAAAATATGAGAGTTACTATAATGAATTATGTTGGAAATTTAAAATGAGGTGTTGGTAGAGGCGATATGTGTATAATAATGTATAATAATAATAATATGAATTATTCCTAGTAAGAAGTAAAATATGAAAGAAGGAAAACGTAAATAAGAAACAATGGGGCAATAAGGACAAATATTTCAAAGAAGAATGAGGGGGGAAATGTAAATAATAGAAGAGTACTGTTACAAATTGCTGTTAACAAAAAAGGATATATTACGTGTGTATATGTGTAATGTTTTGTTGTGTTTTGTTTTGTTTTGTTGGGCTAAAATAAAAAAGAAAAAGAAAACTTCAGGTGCGCGAGAGGGTGCACTTGAAAAAAAGGGATCAATTGGCTGATAAGGTTGTAGGGCAAAGGCTGGAATTAGGTTGCCCTACCACCCCACCCCCCAGCCACTGAACCAGTGGTATCCAAAAAAGGCCCCAGTTCTACTTGCAGTCGCTCTTGCTTCCACCTGAGTGGACTGCGGCCTGCTAGTGAGGCTTGCTATGTTGCCAGGCCAGCAAAAAAAAATAAAATAAAATAAAGGTGGCAAAAGCACAGCGTCAGAGGCTAGGACTACTGTAGTGGTTAGCAAGCCCAAGGTGACCAGGGTTTGAGACACCAGGAAGCCCACTATAGAACTGTTGGGCCTATGCCAAGGATAGAAGGATAAATTCCAATTACCACAGAGGGAATTTCCAAGAATAACCTGAGAGAATCCCCCCCCCCCAGGTAACCTTGGCTGCTAAAAACAGGGGAAAGCCCTTGTCAAAGGAGGCCTCAGTGAGGCCTTATTCGGTCTGGGATAGGCCAAAGCCTCCAAGATGGCAGCCACAGGCTGCAGGGCCCCTGTCCCGATCTAGGCCTTCGCTGAGGAAAGCACCCAGAGGCTGAGAAGAAAGCGTTTAATTGAATTTAAGAACTGGCGAAATAGGTGGAAAAGTCCTTTTCCCCCCCCCCCCCTTCCCTTGCAGTCAGCAAGGCTTTGGAAGGCCACGCGGTCGCCAAAATGGTGACCGCGACTCAGGCCGATCCCCCCCTCCGGCTCCGCAGCGTGTAGGACTCACCCGGCCTGATGGACCCTTCCCGGAGGGGACGGAGCTGAAGAAGGTCCTTCTCAGCTGATCGTCGGTGTTCCGACAAGCCCGCAGCCCCTGGAATGGCCGAGAGACGCCGCAAGACAGTCCGAGGCCCCTGCGGCCTCCACACACCAAACCGGCTCTTTCAGGCTGTCGGAGCTGCAGCCGCAAGCTCCGACGACAGAGTCCTCACCGCAGCATCCGAACAAACGCGGCAAGTCGATCTGAGGTCCCTATGACCTCCGCAAGCTGGGCCGGGCTCTTTAAGGTCGTTGGGGCTGCAGCTGCAAGCCCCAGCGCCAGGAGAGTTGGGGGGGGGAAGAGAGGAAGTAAGGGAAAAAAACAGAAAGCCTCCCTTTCCTAAATGAGGGGGGAAGGGGGGGAATTTAGAGACCCAACGGAGTCCTCTGTTTGGAAAGCTGAGTCCCAGTGGGAATCAGTAAAAATTGGTCCTCTAGAGGAGCGTTGGTCCCAACGCTGCTCAGAGGACTGAGAGGGAAGGAAAGTTCTTATTCTAATAATGTAATGGATAATCCACTAATGGGTATCTACCTGCCTGTGAGCCAAACCTGCACATCTGTTCTGGGCAGGATCAAGTCGAAAACTGGGGCAAACAGGCCCAGGACAGGCGTGGCAAGTTTGGCTGACTTGATCTGATCGGGCAGGAGGATTAAGTTAACCCATTAGTGGATTATCCATCTCCAGTGCTGGAGAAATGGACAGCTTCAGCAGTTCATGAATGCGTGGCTTCAGTGGTTCATCAACTTGAAGAATGCTGTCCACCATTTTTAGAAATAGGCGATCCATTCCCAAGTACAAGTCTGTTTATTAGATTTTTATCCTGTGATTATTACTTTATAAATAATTCAAGGCAGTGAACACACATAATACTACTTCCTCCTGTTGTCTGTAAATTGGACATTTTTAATCTGGGTACTGTCTGAAAAACATGGATGCTCTGGACAGATGATTCTTCGGCTTGAGAATAAAGAAGGTAGCCTAACCTGAATGAAATGTCATTCCTGCTAAAGGAAAGGTCTTCAAACTTGGCAACTTTAAGACTTGTGGACTTCAACTTCCAGAATTCCCCAAGCAGCCATGCTGGGAGTTGAAAGGAATTCTGGGAATTGAAGTCCACAAATCTTAAAGTTGCCAAGTTTGGAGACCCCTGTGCTAAAGGAATATGCACATGGCCTGGGCCTAATAATCTCATAACTGAACTGCTGTCACATGGTCTATAGGAATGTTCTTTTTAAGATAGAGAAATTCCAGCTGGTGCAGCATGCAACTACTCCATTGGTAAATGGGATATCCAGAGAGGACTGTACAATACCTGTCAGACCCTCATTTATTATAGGGGTTTTCTTTCTGTGTTCAGATCTGCCATTCTGCTGGGAGGGGGGAGGAGGACACTTTGCTGTTCTGCTGTTGGGAGGCGGGAAGGCTGGTACGGGGTGTTAACGGAAGAAGGAATGTGCCCTGGGTCATCTGTCTTATCTCTGCCCCAAGGGAGATCGAGAGGCCAAGGGGAAATTGAAACTCTGAAAACGGTGCCTGGGAACGCCACTTATCACTCTGGTCCCCATAAGAACTTCGCACCTGAGGATTGGATGAAATAAAACCAGACATTTGGCCGTTGGGGTGGGGTCTGTTAGGGATGCTTTAATGTAACGTTTCATGTGGGAAAATGCTAGATCTTGCTTTGCTTTCTTTCTGTCATTGTCTCTCAATAAAAGTTCCTTTTTAGATGATACCTGTCTCAAGAGTTTTGCTTTCTTGGGAGGACTAGCTGAGGCAAGACCTTGCAATACCAATACTTCAAATGCTTTCTGGAGCCCAAGTGGTGGTGCTGACATTAGTCTGTAAAGCCTTAAAAATCAGGATCATTTAGTTAAGCATTATCAGTCAATCCCTGACTGTTCTTTGGAAGGAAAGATACTGAAACTGAAGCTCAAATACTTTGGCCACCTAATGAGAAGAGAGGACTCATTGAAAAGACCCTGATATTGGGAAAGACTAAAGGTGAAAGGAGAAGGGATGGCAGAGGATGAGATGGTTAGATAGTGTCATCCACGCAGTGAATATGAATTTGGGAAAAGTCCAGGAGATAGTGGAGGGTGGGAAGTCTGGCATGCTATGGTACATGGGGTCATGAAAAGTTGGACATGCTTAACTGAACAACAACAAAATTGTGTATGTGTTCATATCTGTGTCTGTGTGTGTGAGAGAGAAAACTATCTTCACTAGGAAAGTTAATTCCAACAATAAGCCTGGCTTTGTATCAGGGGTGATCCTTTGTTCTCTGCTCACTTTTTTTTCCAGTTCCACCATCTACGCAAAAATTGAATTATTCCTCACAATAAGCAAACTGAGGTTGATCTAACCTTCATGGAACAAGGGAAGCCAAAATCAGATATGAAAGGCAGCAATGGGTGCCAGCCACCAAGGGAGAGGGAATTCAAAACAAGGGGCAGCCCTGGAACAAGACTATAAGTGCCAGTTGTCCTCAGCAAATATTCCACAGCTTTGTTTGCTAACCTTAATCTCCTGCAAATTAGGAGAGACTTTTCTATCTTTATCTCTGCAAATTACATAAATGACGGCTCTTCAAGGCAGTTATCTTACATCAAATTATGAAACAAAACTGGTGTGTTTGTGGGTGCTCAATTACAAAAGAGCTTTCACATGATTTGGCATTTGGTTCCCTAAGCAAAAGTGTCCAGGGTACATTTAATTGCCTCTTTGATAGATAAGCCTAGGGAAAGACAATAGTTTGATGCTGAACTGAAAAGATTTCAATTTATAGTATTTTGCAGATCACTCCAGACTCCAACCCTGTCTTCTGAACTTTATCAGAATAGAGAAAACATCTGGAATGAGAAGACATTTGGAATGAGAGGAAACTGTAGATCACGGGTGTTAAACTCGCCATGTCACATGACGTGTCGTGACGTATCGTGACTTTTTTTTTGCACTGCTGGAGCTGGGGTGAGCGCAGCCTCCACATGATGCAACCGGCCCGTGGGTCGGCAGTTTGACACCCCTGCTGTAGATGAATGCTAGGTGAGATATTAGTCTAAGTCCCCTCACCTGTATTTTATTTTTAATAAAAGCAGGCCAACCTATGAACATGTGCAGAGGTATTTCTAATTAGTTTCTATATTTGATTCCTGACATTTCAATAAAAAAAATGTCAAGAATTGAAACTGGGAACTTTTGTGTGCAACATAGGTGCTCTATCACAGCTCTATAATCTTGTATTTTGTAATGCCCAAATTTCAGGGTTACTGTAGTTCTGAGGGTTTCCAGTTCAAACAAGCACTGTTAAAAGTAAGGTGACCAACTTTTTTACAATAAAAAGGAGGACACGAATAAATTGAAGAAAAAAATATCGTAAATAAAAGAAACATTGTATTTATTGCAACAATAATACAGAATACACTATTGTAGTGGAAAAACCACGATACTTACATCAGAAGACAAGACCACGAAGGGTTGGAGAAAACAGGTTTATTTGCACAAAAGTTCAGAGTATTCATATGACAAATTCTGAACCCTGGGTTATTTCCAGGGTGTCATTCTTATACAGCTTGCCGCCCACGCTTAACCTAATGGATGACTTCTTATGTACCTTTAACACACTAAAAGAGAGAAGTTCATGTCCTGAGACCACACACATAGGAAAAAGGGAAGTTTATACAATGTGCAGAAAACCACACTCCCCTACACGTGTAATATCTTACACCATTTGTGACTTTTGGTTGGCACTTCTTGTAAAAATGTTTCTTCATAGAATTGCACACAGGTCATCACACTCAGGCAGTTTATACTATTAGTTAATGCTTTCAAAACATCACCTCTGTTAATTAAAATGTTGTTTATAGTATTTTTCCATCTCCCTTAATGGCATTTTCTACCTGCCACACTATAATATGATAAATGCATAATAAAAAACATTTGTAACAATAACATTTTATATTGTAATTATGCTTACATGCCTATTAATTATTTAAATGGGTACTTTCCCACTGAATGAATATTTTTTGTCAATGTATCATCTTCTCACAATATATTGGAAATATCTGAACAAGAAATATCCTTCATATTGAATTTTACGGCAAGTGCTGCAGCTAGAGCAGTGGTTCTCAACCTGTGGGTCGGGACCCCATTTGGGGTCGAACGACCATTTCACGGGGGTCGCCAAACAACGCAGTCCGCCATTTTTTTCCCCTTTTCCTTAGCTGTGCTACTCCCTTTTATTCTATTGGCTTTTGAAAGCCAATAGAATAGACTCTCTTGAATAGAGTCTAATTCTATTGGCTTTCAAAAGCCAATAGGAATTGTCCAGGCTGTCTCTGCCCTGCTGAGCCCGCCAAAAGTCCCATTCTGCCAATGGTGCTGCACCAGTTGAGTAGTCCTCGACTTACGACCGGTTGGGGGGTTGCGGCATTAAAAAGGTTGAGAACCACTGAGCTAGAGTATCAACATTCAATCTCGATTTCTCACTTGTCCAGAAATCATTAGCAATTGAAAAAACCCTTTCAATTGCTGCATTAGTTCCAGGGCAGCACAACGTAAATTGAACAAGAATAAATAAATTTTCACATGGAATATGTTCATTTCTGAAATGGCTGAATATTTCCACCCATCTTTTATCAATTTCAACCTGTTCATTTTCCCATTGTATTAATTTTTCAGAATTTAAATATACATTCAGTTTTCTAATTTCTTCAAAGAGACAATTGTCATCTATGTTAATGTCTGGCATTTCTTTAGATAAAAACTCAATACAAGATTCAATATCTGTCCTATATACTTGCAATGAAGTCAAAAAACACCATTGAAAACTGTTATTTCCTGTGATGTTTGTTTCAGACCATTCTTCAATATATTGAAAACATGTTTGGTAAAAATTCTGCACTTCTTTGATAAACCTTTCCATTATGCCCGGATTTGATTCCTCTAAGTCTGACAATTTTCTTTTTATAACTAAAGGAAGAAATTTTTCTTCAAATCGAGTTTTATATTGAAGGATAAAGTCATTCAAAATAAGACTAACTTCTGTAGCTGAAATGTGTTCACCTTCAATCTTTTGAATCATTTTGTGAAAATTAGATGCTTGATTATATACAAAATACATTAATATCTCAGATATTTCATTATTGAAAAACGATTCCAGGATTTTAGGACATTTGTCTAAACTTAAAAAATATGAACGGAGAGGCTCAAATAATTGTAGAACACGCTCTATAGCAGGTGTTAGAGCAAGCCATCTAACTTTTGAATATCCTAAAAGTTTTTTTTTTATTAAAAGTTTTTTAAATTTTACAAAAACAAACCCCCTCCCCATACCCCCCCACCCTCCCTTACCCTCCCCCACCTCCCCAAACCTCCCAAACCCTCCCCCGACCTTCCCAGAGCTGAGTACAGGCTTAATTAAAATTTTTCAAAAAAAGAGAAAAAAAAAACTTATAAATCCTCATTAAAGACATTATAATATACTCTAAACATTTTCTAATATCATACTTATATTATTATAAACTCCCTCCAAAACACAAATTTAAACATTACTTTCTTTGAATATCTATACCTACAATATAAAATCTAATCTCTCCCTCTTTCTTTATCCTAGAACAGAAAAATAAACATATAAACCTTCATTATACCATTAAAGCTAAATACTCTTTAAATAAACTAAATACTTAAACTTCTTATCTAAAATTTTCATTCAATCTCCATAATCTTCTCTCCTATCAAAATAAAAACTTAAAAAACATATAAATCCTAAACAAATCTAGATACATTTAGTTAAACAAATTATCTTCTCTTGAAAATATTAATAATAATAATAATAAAAAAACCCAATCATTAAACACATTATAATATACTCTGAACCTTTTCATATCATACTTATGTTATTATCCATCATTCTTTATAAACTCCCTCCAAAACACAAATTTGAACGTTACTTAAAACATTAAAATTCCCTTATACACATTTAAATCTTTACCAATTCCCTTATACACACCCATCATTCTTTACTCTAAAACACAAAAATAAGCATATAAACATTCATTATACCATTAGGACTGGATACTCATTTAATTAGTTAAACTAAATACTTATATTTAAACTTCTTATCTAAAATTTAATTAAACAAATTAACTTCTCTTAAGAATAATAATAATAATATTATCCATCATTTTATAATATACTCTAAACCTTTTCATATAACACATATTTAAACATTACTTAAGACATTTTCCAAAAACATTATAAATCTTACTTCTCCCACAATCTCAATAATCTAGAATTTTCATTCAATCTCCATAATCTTCTGTCCAATAGCCGGTTGGGTCCACTATAAACACAATCCTTATCAGTCTCTCCTGCCCATGAGCATCAAAAGAAATGCGTTAAAATCTGCCCTTGAAGATCGCTCCAAAAAATTTGTAAGTCCTAATTCTCCCACATACTCAGGAACCAGTACCTGTGAAATTTCCTCAACCTCCTTCTTCTGTCGATCTTTCTCTTTACGTTTATATGTTACTTTTTCTTTACATTTATATGTTGCACAAGTCTCAGGAACCAATACCTGTGAAACTTCCTCAACCTCCTTTTCTTTGCGTTTATATGTTGGACAGGTTATCTTCTGGTCTTTCATCTCTTGTGAAACTTCCTTGAGCTTCTTCTGTTGATCCTTTTCTTTGCAATTATATGTTGCACAGGTTATCTTCTGCTCCTCCATCTCTACTTGTTGAGGCCTCCCATTTTTAATTAATATAGACTCTTCAGACTGCAATTCTGGCATTTGCTCCAAAGAATTTATAAATCCTACTTCTCCCGCAGATTCAAAAACCAATACTTGTGGAACTTCCTTAAACTTCTTCTGTTGATCCTTTTCTTTACAATTATATGTTGCACAGGTTGTCTTCTGCTCCTCCATCTCTAATTGTTGAGGCCCCTCAAACTGAAATTTCCCAATTTTCATAATTCTAAGCGCTTCTGACTGCAATTCTGCCTTTTTTTCTTCCAAAACTTTAAACATGGTAGGTGACGATGAGCATACCCCCAGGACCGAAGTATAAAAATCTTTTGCTTTAGAAACAGTATTAAGACTATAACGTATCCCCAGGTAGCTCACCACCATTCCAGTCGGAACATCCCATCTAAACAAAATTTGTCTCTTTTTAAGTTCGTCTGCTAAAAAAGCAAACTCCTTTCTTCTTCTTAAAATTTTTGGTGGGATCTCCTTTAAAATTATAACATCTTGTGAAGCAATTTGAAACCTCTTCTTATAAAAAGCTTGTATAATTTCATTGCACAGGGATCTTTTCCCAAAGTAAATTACCACATCTCTTGGCAAATTCTTTTGCTCTGCCACCACAGAGTTAACTCTAAATGTCTGATCAATTCCACTAAGTATTTCCTCTTCTTCTCTATTCAGAATCACAGCAAAGTCCTTTGCCACCATCTGTCTCAAATCTCCTTGCACAGACTCATGCAGACCTCTGATTCTTAAGGCATATTCCATTTGTTTATATTGAAGCATAAGAATTTCATCTTGAAAGTTTTTCATCTCTTTTTCCATACTTTCAAATTTTTCCTCCATCAATTCCACTTTTTCTACTACCTGTTCTACGCGAGAGTTCAACTTTTCAAGAACAGAGGCAACTCCTTTTAAAGTCAAAACTATCTCTTGCCTCAAAGTCTTATTATTTTCCTCTAAAATCTCTTTCATTTCTCCCCTAATTTGAAGTATAACATCCCCCATCATATCTTGCAAGTCCTTCACCATTGTTGACTGTGGCAAGGAAGAAGGTGAAACTATTAATTTAGGTTGTTGCCCTGATGATAACACCGAAGAAGAAGCCACCTTGGAAGCTGTAGAAATTACTGGACGCTTTGGAGCCATCTTAAAAAAACTTTACTCCTTCTTAAAAATTACAAAAATTAAGCAAAAAAGAATAAGAAATTAACTCCATAAATTAAAAAAAAACCCTTCAAGAGGGGATCATTATGATAAAAAGAAAGGAGTTCAAAAGAAAAAGAAAAGAAAAAGGAGAAGAAAAAAAAAATAATTAAATAGAAAAAATCCATTCCATTTTTTAAAAGTACCACAAAGTACAAAAAACAAAACACAAAAATTAAACAAAAATAATAATACTAACACTCCATTCCAATCATAAAAAAAACAAAAAAGAAAAAAGGAAAGGAAAAAAAAGAAACACCAAAAAGCCTGCCGGTCACCATTCTAGCTTCCGGAAAAAAAAAAAAAAAAAGAAAAAAAAACACCGAGAGGCTTGCCGATCGCCATTTTACTTTCCCTTTCAACAAAATAAAAAATAAAAAATAAAAAGAGGGAGTATAAAAATAAAAACAAGTCTTAAAACTTAAAATCCAAATAAATCAAAGAAAGCAAAAACTAGATCCTCTACTCAGCTCTGTCCGTTTATAAAAAAAACTCACCAGTTCACTTTAATCACGGAGGTGGTTGCAGCGGCTCGTTTTGTCTCTGAGGACAAAAGCAGCTGGGAAGCGGAGACAGTCTGAACTCCGCGGGAGCACTCTTTTCACCCCCCAAAAAAAATACTTGGGGGTGCATAAGAGGCTCTACTGCTATTCAGACAACTCTCTGGCCCCCCCCTTTGCCTGGGAGGGGGTCTTTGAACCGCTGAACAGCTGATGTCTGCTGTTCATAGCGATTCTTACACTTACCGAGGAGGACGGCTACAAAGTAGCCGCCATCGCGCGGCAGATCCACCGGAAGTCCCAATATCCTAAAAGTTTTTTGTATTGAACATTCGCTTCTTCACAAAATTGTTTTAAAGTAGCCAAGTAGAAGTAGTGTATACCTTTTTTTAATGAAAATTATCAGCACTTTTGATCAGTGACGTCATCAAAGTAAACAAACCCACATGCTGATTATGTCAACAGGTCATGGCCCTTCTCTGGGGTAGCAGGTCACAAGGGTAGACCCCTAGAAAGGCAGTATTTCCAGAGAACAATTGGAGGAGCTGCAGTGTGTCCATACTCACATATAATCAAAAAGCACATTCCTTGTGTGACTTATTTCAATAAGGTTTTCAAAGATTGCATAGAGAATCATGTTGATGGTGTTGGGGAGGGGTTGTGCAAATCTAATTTTGGCTCTGAGGTTACCATTCCTGATCAAAGAATAGTGCTCAGAGCACCCCTGATCAGGACTCAAGTCAAAACAATACAAAGTATACCCTTGGTTAAACTCTTCCCGGCTGATTATCAATGGCCTGTCTTTCATGCCTTTGCCTGTGGCTTGCACCATCTGCATGTACTCTCTCACAAAAAGACCGTGTTCATAATCAGGCTGAAGAGGCTTTGCGGGGATCTGCTCGCCATCACAATACAGGGCGCAAAAATTGACATTGCAGTGTTGAAAATTGAACAGGTTTCTTTCATAATCCCCACTAAAAGATGCATTGTCCACAAACCCAATCACTAATTGTTTAGGTAGCTGCCCCAGAAATAGATTTTCCTGATTACACACAAGGCTACCTGCAGGAATGCTGTAAACCTTCATCCCCACTCGATCAATGGGGTATTTGGCATTGGAGGTGAGCAAAGCTTCTGCGTGGCCAAGGCGCACTCCCGGGGCTACTTTTACACGTTTTACAAAGAGAGAAGCCGCCAGGAGTTGCACTTTATAATTCTCATTGCCGTCCTTCATCACACAAAATTCATTTCTGCTTCTTGTGAGTTTGACTTTCACATCAATGCCGTTAATCAGCAGTCTGTCTTGAAAAAACAGATCACTATGCAGAGGCCCTAGCAAATCCCATTTACGACTACTGGCCTAGTGTCTTGCTCTCGCTTTGAAACTGGAGTTCCCAGCAGCTGTCAGTAGAGTACTCTCCATGAGTTCTGAGTCATCTTTGTAAAAACCCCCAGCTGTAAATTGGGTACCCAGTGAATCACTACCAAAGTTCAGAATCAGTTCAATCATGGCCCGATAAGAATAGCAATGATGGCTCTGTGTAATGAGCCGATCTCCCAAGGTAACATCCAGCTGGTTAAACAGTGATGCTATAGGGTAGTTGGTCAGGCCCACCCTTGTCCCATCATCAATATCCGTCCCATCCACCTTTACAATCTTGCAACTCACATACAGCAGGGTGTTGTTTAAATTCGTGTAATGCTCACCATGCCCCGTGATAAAAAATTCCAGGGGAGCATTGGGTGTTAGCGCTGATAAAGGAGGGATCTCGACTTCCGGTGGCTGCGCCGGTGACGATGGCGGCTATTTGACAGCCGTCCGTCACAGGGAAGCGTAAAAGCTGGCAAAACA
Source organism: Crotalus adamanteus (assembly GCA_039797435.1). Lineage (NCBI taxonomy): Eukaryota > Metazoa > Chordata > Lepidosauria > Squamata > Viperidae > Crotalus > Crotalus adamanteus. Next base: position 8,920,216 of record CM077935.1, read on the forward strand.
GCGCCGATCAGCTGTTTTGCGGCTTGAAACCTTCCTCCCGGGCGAAGGGAGGAAGGTGAGCTTCTGCCTGGATAGAGGTAGAGCATCACAAGTCTCCCAGTCCTTTTCTGGGAGACGAATAGTGAGAGCTCCCTCGGAGTCTGGGTGCTGCTCTGTTTTCCTGGACGCCTTTGTTCTCCGGCGGGAGAACAAAGTTAGACGCTGCCTCCACTGCTGCTGTTTAAAGGAAAACAGTAAGTCAACTTAAAAGCAGACAGAGCGGTCAGGAAGATAAGAATTGGATGATTTTATTTTAAACTTAACTCAGTGTGAATTAACATCTTCTCCTGTTATTATTTCATTTGGAGTGAAGAAATATGGCAGAGGAATCCTGCTTCTTTGTTACTTTCTTTGTCTGAGAACTTTCACTTTTTACTTTCCATTCATTATCTCTAACTGGCAACAAAGTTTTAACAACGTAACAGACTTGGTTTACTTAACGAAATTTTTTTCCTTTTAAAGGGAGAATTGCTTTTTCTTCTCCCTTATTCTTATTTTACTACTTTTTGAAAAAAGAAAGGGGGAAAAAACCCTTTCTTTCTTTTTTTTTTTTAAATGGCTTCAAAACGTCCTGGACCTCTTTCTCTTCCTAAAACTTCAACTGCTTCTCCAGTAACTCAGACTGTACAACAACCTAAACCTAAACCTTCTCCACCTTCTCTTCCACCTCAGGCAATTACACTTAAGGATTTACAAGATGCTTTAGATAAGACAATTGAAAAAACAGCAGAGCTCTTGGCTCAAAAAAATAATGAGCTGAGGGAAGATATTGTGTTAGCACTCCAAGGGCTTGCTGGCCTTGTGGAAAAGATTGACGACCGGGTGGACGAGGTGGCCGGTAATGTTGAAATATTACAAGAGAGAGTTGAAAAAATAGAAGATAATGTGGATGTTGCACAGAATGAAATTATAATGTCACAATATAAAGAAATGGAGTATGCTTTGAGAATAAGAGGCTTGAAGGAAAATGTTCAGGAGAATTTGAAAGAAGAAATTGCAGTAGAACTGGCTTCTATTTTGGAACTTGATCCTGAAGTAATGTTGAGAGATATAGAAAAGATCTTCAGAGTTAATTCGTGGGTTGCAAAACAGAGAAAATTACCAAGAGATGTGGTGGTTTATTTTGCGAGAAAATCACTTCGTAATGAAATTATACAGGCCTTTTATAAACAAAGATTTCAGATTGCAGCTCAGGATGTGATAGTTTTAAAGGAAATACCTTCCAAAATTCTCAGAAAAAGAAAAGACTTTGCTTTTTTGGCTGAAGAACTTAAGAAACGGCAAATTCAATTTAGATGGGATATACCTGTGGGGATAGTGGTGACTTACGTTGGCACATGATATCGTCTTAATACAATTTCAAAAGCAAGAGATTTTTATGTCACTATTTTAAAAGGAAGTCCACTACCATCTCCAAGATCAAAAAAAGATGAGAGCAAGGCAGAAGCACAGTTGGCTGTAGTGCCATTTTTGGGAGAAGAATTACTGGTGGAATCTATGCAACATAATTTGCAAATAACGGAAGACCCAAGGGAACAGAGAATTACACGTGCTGCTCATAAACATAGAGAAAGACAACAACAACAGCAACAACAACAAAAGGTAGATGATGGAGTCTCATCACAGTCTACTTCGGAGCCAGTGGGAGGAGCAAGGCCAAAGAGATCATCGACTGCAAATTTAGAGGTTTTGTTCCAAAGGCTTCAACCTGCCAAGAATGGCAAAGCTTCTAACCTGGAATGTTAATGGGCTTAATTCACCACAGAAGAAAAAGAAAATCTTTCATTATTTGAAACAACACAGAAATGATATTATTTGTTTACAAGAGACTCATATTATTTCTAAAGATCAAAAATATTTGTCTAATCCCTGGCTGGGGATACATTTCATAGCTCCTGCTTTGCAGAAAAAAGGAGGTGTAGTTATCTATGTGAGAAAGGAGCTTTCACCGAAGTTAATTGATTCAGATCCACAAGGAAGATATGTTATTATTGATTTATTAATAAATGATAAGAGAACTCTTCTTGTCGGGTTATATGCTCCCAATCAACAACAAAAATATTTTTATAAGATGATTCACCAGAAATTAACTTCTTTGGATTACAAGTCAGTTATTATGATGGGAGATTGGAATGGTGTTTTAGACTCAAGCAAAGATAAGAAGGGTTCTTCTAAAGTTTCTAATCATGCAAGACTTCCTAAAGTTTTTTTTTATCTAAAGGACAATTTGGAACTTAGAGATATTTGGAGAGAACGGAACATTGAGGAAAAAGATTTTACCTTTTTTTCAGATAGGCACCAATCTTATTCTAGAATTGATTTTTTTTTTTTTTTTTGGTTACTAATGATTTCCTTTCTAGGGTGAAGAATATTAAGATATTTCCTAGAATAATTTCAGATCACAGTCCTGTATGGTTGGAAATTTCATTGGAACAAAGGACTAGAAGGTCTTGGAGGTTGAACGAGAACTTATTTAGATATGATGAGAATATACAAAGATGTAGAGGTTATTTAAAGGAATTTTTTGCTTGGAATATGAATAAGGGCACCTCGATGCCAATGGTATGGGATTCTAGTAAAGCATATATGAGAGGGATTTTGATTTCTATGAACAATGCTTATAGACGTAAACAGATTCAGAAACATAAAGATCTTGAAGATGAGATTAAATGTAAGGAAAAGATTTTAATATCAAACCCAATGGATAATAATTTAAAGGTTTCTATTACTCTGCTGAAGGAGCAATTTAATATGTTATTAGCGGATCAGATGGCAACTAATCTGAGGTATGTGAAACATAATACATTTTGTAATGCAAATAAACCTGGTAGATGGTTGGCTTATCAATTACGTAAGAAACAGAAATCGAGGATTATAGATAAAATAATTTATAAAGGTAAAGAAGTCTATCAACAAAATTTGATTAAAAAGTCTTTTTTAGATTTTTATTCAAAGTTATATGCTAGTGAAATTATACAAACTTCAGATATAGAAAAATATCTACAGGAAGCACATTTTCCTAGACTTATGAGTGACCAACGTGATGGGATTAATGGTTTAATTACCTCTGAAGAGATTATTTCTGCAATTAAACAATTGAAGGTTGGTAAGACTCCAGGTACTGATGGGCTAATAGCAATTTATTATAAGATGCTATCTGAAGAAATGATAGAACCATTAAAGGAACTTTTTAATGATATCTTGTCCGGAGCAGAGTTACCTCCATCTTGGAGAACGGCCTTCATATCATTGATTCCAAAGGAAGACCAGGATCTGTCCCAACCTAGAAATTACAGGCCTATATCTCTTTTAAATACAGATTACAAGATTTTTGCAAAGATATTGGCAAATAGATTAATGCAGGTTTTGAAACAATTGATTCATACTGACCAATCTGGATTTATAATGGGAAGATATATGAAAAATAATGTAAGACAAATTGTTAATTTAATAGAGTATTTGGATAAGAACAACCAAATCCCTGCTGTTTAAATATTTATAGATGCTGAGAAAGCTTTTGATCAATTAGATTGGAAATTTTTATTGAAAGTCGTAGAGGAAATGAATTTTGGAGATAAATTTTTGAGTGCTCTCAAGGCCATATATCAGCAACAATCGGCACAAATTATAATTAATGGGGGATTAACAGACATATTTAAAATAGAAAAAGGTACGAGACAGGGTTGTCCTTTATCCCCCTTGCTATTTGTATTAACAATGGAGATTTTACTTATTAAAATTCGAGATTCATCTAGATTAAAAGGAATAAAAATAAGTAAGATTGATTACAGGCTGAGAGCTTTTGCTGATGATTTGGTTGTGACATTACCCAATCCAACAGATTCGGTCAAAGATTTGGTTGAAATTTTAGCACAGTATGGACAGGTCTCTGGTTTTAAGGTGAATAAGAATAAAACTAAAATATTATTGAAAAATATGTCTATGAAGGGAAAAGATTTTATAGCTGAAGCAACAGGTTATGAAGTAGTTAATAAGGTTAAGTATTTAGGAGTATATATTACAACATCTAATGGAAAATTGTATAAGAATAATTATGAACGCTTATGGGTTAAAGTTCAAAAAGATTTAAATGATTGGCAAAAACTGCAATTATCGTTACTGGGGAGAATTTCAGTAGTAAAGATGAATGTTCTACCAAAGTTTCTATTTTTGTTTCAGATGATACCTATTTTAAAGAAGGATGCTAATTTGGATGAGTGGTAGAAGGGTATCAATAAATTTATTTGGGGTGGGAAGAAATCAAGGGAAAAGTTTAAGATTTTACAAGATGGTCGAGAAAGAGGTGGACTTAAAGCACCTAATTTGAAACTATATTATGATGCGGCCGCTTTAACTTTAGTAAGTGATTGGTTTAATTTAACAAATAAAAATATTCTTGTTCTTGAAGGGTGGGATTTATTATATGGTTGGCATGCATACTTAATTTTTGATAAGAAAGTAGATTGGGTCTTTAAGTCACACATTTTAAGAAATGCTTTACTTCGAGTTTGGAAGAAATATTATTATAAGTTAAATTATAAAATACCTATTTGGGGGATTCCTGGACAAGCAATTCAGGGGGTCTCTAAGGGGGTGAATTTTGATAATATTTCGTACAAAGAGTTACTTATTTGGTCGGGTACTGATTGGCAACTAAAGTCTTCAGATGTGTTAAGGCAAGAAAATATTTTACAACCGTGGTTTCAATATTTGCAAATAGTGCAGAGGTGGACTTTAGATAAGAAAGTGGGAATTACTTTAGTAGATGAAAATTTGGTAATTCAGATTAAGGATCAGAAACATGCCCATATTAAAAGAATTTACAATGAGTTAATAAAATTGGATTCGGAAACAGAGTTAGTAAAAGATTGTATGATTAAATGGGCCCAGAATATTCAGGAACTGATTTCATTGGACCTATGGGAGGTAATTTGGATTAGAAATGTTAAATTTACGCAGGCTCAAAATTTGAGGGAAAATTTTTATAAAATGTTTTATAGATGGCATCTGGATCCTAAAAAGTTGTCTTGTATGTACCCGAACCTGCAACCTAAATGTTGGAGATGCGGTTGCTTGGATGCAACCTATTTTCATGTTTGGTGGACTTGTAAAAATATTAAAGCCTTCTGGATTATGATTTGGTGGAACATTCAAAAGGTTTTTAAAAGGAAGATTAAGTTTACTCCCCAGTTGTTTCTTTTGGGTATTTTTGTGGATTTTGATGCTAAAGAAACTATTTTAATGTTGAATTTAATAACAGCAGCAAGATTATTGGTGGGTCAATATTGGAAGAAGGATACTCTGCCTTCTTTAGAAGAATGGGTATTTAAGGTTTCTAACTTAGCAGAAATGGCCAAAATTTCTGCTTATTTAAAGGACCATTCACAAGAGAGATATTTTAATGTATGGAGAAGATGGATAGAATATGTTCAGAAGAAGTATGGAACTACAAAGTTTCACTTATTTTATGAGTAATGAATTTGTTTATAAACTTATGATGTTAAAGTTTGAAGAGAGTTAAGAGTTAGTATAATTTTGGTTATTGTATAATTAGTAAACTTAAATAGATTATGTGTAATATGTTTGTATAACCCTGTACTTGGCTCTGGGAAGTCGGGGGGGGGGGGAGGGGGTGGGGGGAGGGGGGGAGGATGGGTTGAAGTTTAAGTAGTTCAGATAAGTAGAAATAGTTTTATTGTATATAATATTGATGTTTTAATTTGGAGAGAGGAATTGCTCGGGCATTTCCCCTGGACCGCATCCGAAGTGAGAAGATAGAAGAAGGGGAGAAGCAAGTAGAAAGGTTGAGGAGAAGGAGGAGAGGGGGAGAGTGAGGAAGAGGAAGAAGAGGGAAAGAGGCAAGTTGGTTAGAGGGTGGATGCGGTATCAATTTGTTTTATTTTTTATCTGAAGTATTTTTATGATTGTAATGTATTGTAAAATTGAAAATAAAAATTTTTTACAAAAAAAAAAAAAGAGGGATCTCGACATAGGTACTGTTTTCAATACTGGTCTGTGTAGGCACCAGTTGAAAAAGATCCAGTTCTGATTTAACACATTCCTCTGAAGCAGAATGAATAAATGACATATTGTATTAGAATATGTCTTCCTTGTCACAGGGCTTCCTCTTCTGCACACGTCTCCTCTTGGTATGACGGGCCTTTTTCACAAGTCTTCTCTTTTTAAACGGAATAGGCGGGCCCGATGCGTAATTCTTCCTGGCTATGAACATCCCTGATCCATCCTGCCCCCTTTCAACAACTTGGGATACACAATGCTCCGCAACATCTCTGTCCAATGTTTTTGGCAGCAGATTTCACATCTGGCTTAATGATTTCTAATCCACGCCTCAAAAAAGTCATTGCTTTTCGACAAAGTCCACGGAACAAACCCCATAAACCTGTCCTGTACATAATGGGGGCTCCTCGGAAGCCTGGAAGGCCTCCACCGGCTTGTGCCCTGCAGTAAGCCACGTAGTCTTGAGGGTTCCCATGCTCCTTGATTACAACCATCCTTCACTTTTCCAAGGCCTAAAATGAAGCTTGAAAATCACCTTCCCGTGATAAAAATGCACGTTTTTGTCCTGGTTGGTTTTGATTTCTATAGTAAGGGTATCGATGTGATGTTTGCTGACCGGTACATAATGTGGACGGTCATAGGTTATTGTGATGAAATCATTGTCTTGCCCTTGCACAGCCACACAGCGCAGTAATGGCACATAGTAGTCACCCACTATCTGGAGCTCTACAATGTCTGTGTAAACATATAAGGTGCTGAATCCAGGGAACATACTTAACAGATGTCCAAGTTCTCTGCTAACTAGAATGGTATGCAGTTCATCCCCTTTAAGGTTAATTTTTTGACCCACTGCATCATACTGTAGGGTTGTCTTAGGTCCGTCCTTGGCATTTTATATAAGCTTGTTCATATTTTCTAACAGTTGTTGGATGCTGCTATAGTACCCGCTTCTCAAAGAAAAATGCCATCTCTTTCTCTCATTAGCAATTACAAAATATCCAGGAGAAGTTAATGTGTGCCAACTATGCGGATACTGTATCTCTGCTAGCCCTACTTCCCATGACCCTGGAAGATCCAACAATCTTGCTAATTGTATAGTAAAATTAGAATTTCTGTTTTGGGGGAAAATTGCTGCTGACGCATTGCTGGGAAGGGTGATGTAAAACTCCGCCATATCAAAGATGTTGTACTTCAGTCTCCTTAACCCAACTGTTGAACTTGTCTGGCCATCCAGTCCATTTGACTAGAAACTCTGTGTCTCCCCCGCTCTCTTTTTGGATAATTTTCTCTATTCTGTATATGCGCTGTTGGTCAGCAGGAACCTTTTGGAGCTCCTCAAAGTAAAAATCCCCCTTTACAGGGTCACCAGTGTAATCATTTAATCTATATACCACTCTTTCCCCCCTTGTCTGCAGTTCTTTGACGATGAATATCTCATCCGTATAGGCTTGCTGATAGCCCTTTTCAAACTTACCCTTCAGTCTGGATACCCTGACATGATCTCCCATCTTAAGACATTTTTCCTTTCTTTTCCTTTTTAAAGCTACCCCATAAAGTCTCATCCACACACCCCTTTCATTAAATTTACGGTGTTAGGAGCAGTCCCGATGCTACAATGGTAAGTGTTATTGTACCCCTGAATAGTATCTGCTAAAACAGTGGTTCTCAACCTGTGGGTCGGGACCCCATTTGGGGTCGAACGACCATTTCACGGGGGTCGCCAAACAACGCAGTCTGCCATTTTTTTCCCCTTTTCCTTAGCTGTGCTACTCCCTTTTATTCTATTGGCTTTTGAAAGCCAATAGAATAGACTCTCTGGAATAGAGTCTAATTCTATTGGCTTTCAAAAGCCAATAGGAATTGTCCAGGCTGTCTCTGCCCTGCTGAGCCCGCCAAAAGTCCCATTCTGCAAACGGTGCTGCACCAATTGAGTAGTCCTCGACTTACGACCAGTTGAGTAGTCCTCGACTTACGGCCGGTTGGGGGTCGCGGCATTAAAAAGGTTGAGAACCACTGTGCTAAAATGTCAACATACCGATGAGTATTTCTAGCTGTGAAATATCTCCAGAGTTTGTTTTTTAGGGTTCTATTAAACCTCTCTATAACGGCTGCTTTAGTTTCACTATGAGTGACAAAATGATGAATGCCATAACGTGCTAAAAGTTTCTTCAGCGGAATATTCAAGAACTCTTTACCTGCATCTGTCTGTATTTTTCGGGGTGCATGTCCTGTTTCAAAGATATTCTGGAAGGTGGATGTAACTTCCCTCCCTGATTTGTCAGATAAAGGGGAGGCCCAGGCATATTTAGATAACACATCGATAACTGCTAAGATGTACTTTTTTCCATGGTTCTCCTTAGAAAATTTGGAGACATCTATGAGGTCAGCCTGCCATTGATGATCTAAACCAGACACTACTGTTTTATTTCTAGGAAAATTAATTCATGCAGGCTTATGAAGCGTATAAGCGTCTTGCCCTGACAGCCACGTCTTGACTTGTTTCATGGTCAGGTTTTTATCATGTTTTCTAGCTTCCTGAAAAAGGGTATTCACACCTCCATAACTCCCTACACATCCTGGTGTATAATAAATACGGCTTAGAAGCTTTTCATGCATCCTTATACTGAAAGACCACTGACAAATGTTCAAGTGTTGACTTTAACACAGTCTTTTATTGGTTATACAGAGTTCAGAGGGGACATGGCTCCTCCATCAGAAAAATATCCCTCATCACCACTATCAGAATCAAAAGATAAAGGACCATAACACGCTATTTTACAATACGTTGACCCGCCTGTGCCCCACAAATCACGCCCGCAGCCACAAGCAAACCAGTCTTTACACAAATTGCAGCTCTTTAACTCACAGGGTAGATAGCGTGGTCTCTGGGATAGCTCAGAATCCCTGTTATAGTCCAGATCAGAAAAATCTGCAGAAGCTTTGTGACCACGGCGATTACCACAGGAATATAAAATCGGGGTGTCTTGAAGTGTTGGCTGTCTAGGTGTTATTAATTCAGAGTCTACAAAATATAAAAATACCTTTTAGAAAAAAGGGATTAAATGCAGGTTCTGGCTGTCTTTCAGGGGCTTCTTTTCCCCCAGCTTTTGAGGCACTGATTTTTAAAATTCCACAAAAATTAAAAGCATTGTTAGGCTAGAATGATTAGAAATAAAAAGCCTTTTTTATTTTTTATTTCACAGATCCCCAAAGTAGGACTTCTTTCCCAAAAACACAGGCCTCTGCTAATTATTCACTTTACTTAGCTCTTTTTGGTTTTGAATGTCCACAGAATTAGTCTAGGGTTAACCTAATCATGTACCCAGAGGATTGACTGCCAATCTTGATGGGATTAGGCCAAAACGTCACATCCGGAGGGTGGGGGCTGAGCACGTCATTTCCGTTTAGGGCCATGACCTGTTGATGTAATCAGCACGTGGGTTTGTTTACTTTGATGATGTCACTGATCAAAAGTGCTGATAATTTTCATTAAAAAAAGGTATACACTACTTCTACTTAGCCACACGAACAGTAAAACGACTAAAATACAAATAAATTGTAGTTATTATTACTTATTATTGTATTTAAGGCAAATGATAGTAAATTCCAAAGTTTTGTCCAATGTTCCTGCCAGAATAAGAACATTGAATTTATTGCAGATGGTTTGTAATTTCACTCTTGGGACATTCTTACTATTGTTGCATCTTAAAGATTTGAGCCAAGTTTAATTCATAATTGCCTTTAGTTTTTTTCATGTTTTTGGCTTAGATGAAGTAATGCATCTTTCAAGCATTCACCAAATAAACTAGAATTTGTTGTGAGCATCTCCTTAAATACAAACAGCTCATAAGCCGGACCTACCTATATTAGCAACCACATTATTGATGGCTTGTATATACCATTTTAAAGATATGATCACATTGGTTCAAGTGAATGAGATGCTCCTATAACCCAAAATGCATGCTATTAATTCATCCCTGCGAAAATAGTTATTTTCATCAGACTCAGTTCATGATGAACTTAGAACACTAAGTTCTGTTTTATCAAATTAATCATGAAGACAGCGTAGTAGGCTGCCATAGGGGTGAAAAATTGTGAGATAGCTCCCCCATGTTTATATACTGCAGGTGAGTATAGTAAAGATGTAATATTATTTTTTTTGTCTACTTGGGAAATAATGTGTTGCACTTTAATAGAGGAGGAGACAACTTTTGCATATATAGTATGACATATATTGAGTTGGTTTTGGAAGGACTAGCAGTGGGAGATAATAGATGTCTAATACAAGTGCATATGCTGCCTTCAACATATATGTGTTTAATTGATGGAATCATGTTACTGACAAGATAATGAATTGCAAAGAAATCGTTATTAATACACAAGTTAAACATTTTGTTTCTATTTCTTTACAACTGCTGATAAAAAACGGCCTGGCTATGTTCAAAGTATACACACAAGAGAAGAGACTTAAGTGAGGGGGAAAGTGTTACAATTCAATCTATTTATGAATATGAATGAATATGTCCATAACTGCCCAGTGTATTTTAACAATGATATAGAACTGTGCTATGAAGAGCTTACAATTACATTTCTTATTCTTGGAGAATTAATGACAGAAAGAAAGTGGATTGAAAAAAGTAGATGCCTCTTTATCTATATTTAGATCTTGTTACTATTGTTGGTCTAGACTCTTTAGCTTGTACTTCTCTTTCCACTGGCATCCTTGTTGATCTAACCTCTTTGGTTGCTTTAGGTCTATCTTCATCATATTTCCTATTGTCTTTTTCAGTCTCTATATCATCGCCACTCCCAATTCCCTTCTCTTTCATTTGTAGTTCCTTTCCTTCTGTGGGCTGTGGCGAGGTCTCACCTTCTTCTCTTGCCTGTCTATCAACTAGTTCCTCCTCACTTCCAACATTTTCTCTATAGAATTCCTCTACTTTGTCAATTGTGTCTAGCCGAAACCTCTTTTCCTGCCACGTGACCATAATCCCTTCCGGTACCAACCATCTAAAATTAATATTTTTCCTTATCAATTTAGAAGTTATTTGTTGGTAAGGTCTTCTCATATCTCTCACCCTTTTTGGTACTTGCTTAAGCACAATTAGCTTTCTGCCTTGATATTCCAGAGGGTCATCCCTGGTCCTAAATAATATTTAATCTCGGACAGATTTTTTAACAAATCTAATATGGACCTCTCTGGGGAGGTTGTGCCGTCTTGCGTAGTTCGTGTGAATTCTATAAGTCTCATCGATCTCACTCGCCATATCCTCTTTAGTAGTCCCCAAGGCCCTTGCCAAAATATCTGTCACCATTACCGGTAAATTTTCACCCTTCGTTTCTCTAATATTTTGGATCCGTAGGTAGTAGGCAGCCTTCTCTACTTCCAGAGAAATAACTGTCAATTCTAATTCCCTGTTAGCCTGAACTAATCTCTCATTCATTTCGTCTACTCTCAATTCTACTTTTCCCATTCTTTCTTCCATTTCCTGTAATTTTTGTTCGTTTTTCATAATCTGTTGCTGAAAGCACTCAAATTTCCCATCCATAGACCTCATCTTTTCCTTGAGTTCCCCTGTATCGTTTCTCACTTCCCCTATCTCTTTTTTTAAGTCTTCATGATTTTTACACATCACCTCTTGCATTGATTGCAACATTAGTTGTAAATCTTTAAATGAATTTGCTCTGTCTCTTTGTGTCACCTCTTCCAAGGATCTTTGCCTAGCTGGACTTGGTTCCATTGGTGAGGTAAGTGTTGTCTGCTTCTTCCCTACTCCAACTCTCGTAAGATTAGGGATGCTTGACATCTTTCTCAACTCTGCAAACCAGCCACCCCACTTATTTACAATCACTCCATTTGTCTCCAGAGTATCTAAGTTGTCTATATTAAAGCCAAATATGTTGTGCTTTATGTATAATAGTAACTTATTAATTAAATATATTGAATACAATTATATACTTAACCCTAAATATCAATATATGTAACAAAAATCAGTATTCACAATAAGCTTGTCAGTAACTACAGTCCCAAGTCAATTTTTGTTTAAAGGTTAGAATCCATCATTTCAAAAAGTTCAATGGTTATATATTTTCCTTATAGTCCCTTATAGTATCTTTTAAGTTTTGAGATCAAGAAGAGAGATTTTATACTGCTTTCTGGTTTATACTTACAACCAAAACTAAGTATTTTTTAAGTCACAAGTTTGTTGCTTCCTCTTATCTTCTTTCCCCTCCTTCCTCCTCACTTTCCCTTCTGCGTTGTTCTCAATTCAACCAGCAGGTGTCTCTCTTGCTGTTGTTTCATTTTCTTTTAGATCAGACAATGTATGAAGAACAGGTTAAGGAGACCATGTTAATTTGGAGTAGGGATTTTGGTTTTAGTATCGACCTACGTATTTGGCAAGAACTGTGGGAAAGGAATAGGAAACTCGCTTTAGCTACTTCATGTAAGGAAAATCTTTACAGGATGTTCTATAGATGGCATTTCCCACCCGTAAGGTTAGCTAAAATGGGTTCAAACATTTCACCCCTGTGCTGGAAATGTAAAACAGCATTAGGTTCATACTACCATACGTGGTGGGAATGCCCAAAGATCCGTGAGTATTGGAACAGGACACGAAACTGGTTGAGGGATATATTAACACTGGACTTAGAGTTAAAACCTGAACTCTTCTTGTTGGGAATAACGACAGAAAAATATGACAAGGGAACAATCTACCTGCTGCTACACATCCTGACTGCAGCTAGGCTTGCTTTAGCGCAAAAATGGAAGAGCAAGGAAATTCCCACAGAGGAAGAGTTAATACCTAAAATATTAGCATGTGCGGAAATGGACAGGCTCACAATGACACTAAAAGATAAATGTGGATCAGTTTATTATGAAACCTGGGATAAATTTTACCGCTGGAGGAATTTGAAGAGGACAGTAGGGATTAAAGACAAATGTTAAGATAGAAATATATGTTATTTTAGAACAAGTATTGTATATAAAACTTAGATGTATATGTAGAGATGAAGAATTGATTGTAAAAAGTGGAATAATCTGATAAGAATGTATATACTGGAATGTCACGTCAAATCCAATGTTTGTGTGTTTTTAATTGTATTATAAATAAAATTTGTATAAAAAAAAGAAAAAAGTAGATGCAAAAGTAACATGGGAGCCACGGGGCCCACTCTACACGGCTGGACTGCACGGGGGTGGGCGGCGGAGGCAGGTGTTGTGAGCCAGGCGCTCCAGGACAGCCATGTAGGTGCGCAGGGCGAGGTGGTGGCAGCGCAGGTCAGCAATGCGTAGACCACCAGCTGGCGCGGCCCAAGGAAGGTCAACTGCCCGCCGCGCCCCCGCCCACAGCCGCCCTGCCAGCACCGCTGCCCTGCCATGGAGAGCCGGCCCCGTGGCTCGCAAAGCACCAGCCGAGCCGGCTCTCGCCCTGCAGCCACCCCCCAGCACCACCGCCCACCCTGCACATCCCCGTAGAGCCGGCCCCGTGGCTCGCAAAGGCAAAGCACCAGCTGCGCTGGCTCCGGCCCTGCAGCACCCCCAGCCCCCCCCCGCAGCACCACCGCCCACCCTGCACATCCCCGTAGAGCTGGCCCCGCGGCTCGCAAAGGCAAAGCACCAGCTGCGCCGGCTCCGGCCCTCCAGCCCCCCCCAAGCCACCCACCAGCACCACCGCCCACCCTGCACATCCCCATAGAGCCGGCCCCGTGGCTCGCAAAGGCAAAGCACCAGCTGCGCCGGCTCCGGCCCTGCAGCACCCCCCCCCAGCCACCCCCCAGCACCATTGTCCACCCTGCGCAACCCCGTAGAGCCGGCCCCGTGGCTCGCAAAGGCAAAGCACCAGCCGCGCCTGCTCTGGCCCTGCAGCCACCCCCCCAGCCGCCCCCAGCACCACTGCCCACCCTGCGCATCCTCGTAGAGTCAGCCCTGCGGTTCGCAAAGCACCAGCCGAGCCGGCTCCGGCCCTGAAGCCGCCCCCCAGCACCACTGCCCACCCTGCGCATCCCCGTACAGCCGGCCCCATGGCTCGCAAAGGCAAAGCACCTGCTGCGCCGGCTCCGGCCCTGCAGCCCCCCCCCCAGCCACCCACCAGCACCACCGCCCACCCTGCACATCCCCGTAGAGCCGGCCCCGTGGCTCGCAAAGGCAAAGCACCAGCCGCGCCGGCTCCGGCCCTGCAGCCCCCCCCCCAGCCACCCACCAGCACCACTGCCCACCCTGCACATCCCCGTAGAGCCGGCCCCGTGGCTCGCAAAGGCAAAGCACCAGCCGCGCCTGCTCTGGCCCTGCAGCCACCCCCCCAGCCACCCCCAGCATCACTGCCCACCCTGCGCATCCTCGTAGAGTCAGCCCCGCAGTTCGCAAAGCACCAGCCAAGCCGGCTCCGGCCCTGAAGCCGCCCCCCAGCACCACTGCCCACCCTGCGCATCCCCGTACAGCCGGCCCCATGGCTCGCAAAGGCAAAGCACCAGCTGCGCTGGCTCCAGCCCTGCAGCCCCCCCAGCCCCCCCGCCCACCCTGCACATCTCCGTAGAGCCGGCCCCGTGGCTCGCAAAGGCAAAGCACCAGCTGCGCTGGCTCCGGCCCTGCAGCCCCCCCAGGCCCCCCCCGCAGCACCACCGCCCACCCTGCACATCCCCGTAGAGCTGGCCCCGCGGCTCGCAAAGGCAAAGCACCAGCTGCGCCGGCTCCGGCCCTGCAGCCCCCCCCCAGCCACCCACCAGCACCACCGCCCACCCTGCACATCCCCATAGAGCCGGCCCCGTGGCTCGCAAAGGCAAAGCACCAGCCGCGCCGGCTCCGGCCCTGCAGCCCCCCCCCAGCCACCCCCCAGCACCATTGTCCATCCTGCGCAACCCCGTAGAGCCGGCCCCGTGGCTCGCAAAGGCAAAGCACCAGCCGCGCCTGCTCTGGCCCTGCAGCCACCCCCCCAGCCACCCCCAGCACCACTGCCCACCCTGCGCATTCTCGTAGAGTCGGCCCCGCGGTTCGCAAAGCACCAGCCGAGCCGGCTCCGGCCCTGAAGCCGCCCCCCAGCACCACTGCCCACCCTGCGCATCCCCGTACAGCCGGCCCCATGGCTCGCAAAGGCAAAGCACCTGCTGCGCCGGCTCCGGCCCTGCAGCCCCCCCCCAGCCACCCACCAGCACCACCGCCCACCCTGCACATCCCCGTAGAGCCGGCCCCGTGGCTCGCAAAGGCAAAGCACCAGCCGCGCCGGCTCCGGCCCTGCAGCCCCCCCCCCAGCCACCCACCAGCACCACCGCCCACCCTGCACATCCCCGTAGAGCCGGCCCCGTGGCTCGCAAAGGCAAAGCACCAGCCGCGCCTGCTCTGGCCCTGCAGCCACCCCCCCAGCCACCCCCAGCATCACTGCCCACCCTGCGCATCCTCGTAGAGTCAGCCCCGCGGTTCGCAAAGCACCAGCCAAGCCGGCTCCGGCCCTGAAGCCGCCCCCCAGCACCACTGCCCACCCTGCGCATCCCCGTACAGCCGGCCCCATGGCTCGCAAAGGCAAAGCACCAGCTGCGCTGGCTCCAGCCCTGCAGCCCCCCCAGCCCCCCCGCCCACCCTGCACATCTCCGTAGAGCCGGCCCCGTGGCTCGCAAAGGCAAAGCACCAGCTGCGCTGGCTCCGGCCCTGCAGCCCCCCCAGCCCCCCCCCCCGCAGCACCACCGCCCACCCTGCACATCCCCGTAGAGCCGGCCCCGTGGCTCGCAAAGGCAAAGCACCAGCCGCGCCGGCTCCGGCCCTGCAGCCCCCCCCCAGCCACCCCCCAGCACCATTGTCCATCCTGCGCAACCCCGTAGAGCCGGCCCCGTGGCTCGCAAAGGCAAAGCACCAGCCGCGCCTGCTCTGGCCCTGCAGCCACCCCCCCAGCCACCCCCAGCACCACTGCCCACCCTGCGCATTCTCGTAGAGTCGGCCCCGCGGCTCGCAAAGCACCAGCCGAGCTGTCTCCGGCCCTGCAGCCACCCCCCAGCACCACCACCCACGCTGCGCATCCCCGTAGAACTGGCCCCGCGGCTCGCAAAGGCAAAGCACCAGCCGTGCCGGATCGGGCCCTGCAGCCGCCCCCCACAGCCGCCCCCCAGCACCACTGCCCACCTTGCGCATCCCCATAGAGACGGTCCCACAGCTCGCAAAGGCAAAGCACCAGCTGCGCCGGCCCCGGCCCTGCAGCCCCCCCCGCCACCCTCCAGCACCACCGTCCACCCTGCACATCCCCGTAGAGCTGGCCCCGCGGCTCGCAAAGGCAAAGCACCAGCTGCACCTGCTCCAGCCCTGCAGCCGCCGCCCCAGCACCACCGCCCACCCTGCGCATCCCCGTAGAGCCGGCCCTGCGGCTCGCAAAGGCAAAGCACCAGCCGTGCCGGGTCCGGCCCTGCAGCCGCCCCCCAGCACCACCGCCCACCTTGCGCATCCCCGTAGAGCCTGTCCCGTGGCTCGCAAAGGGAAAGCACCAGTTGCCCTGCCTCCGGCCCTGCAGTTGCCCCCCCCAGCCACCCCCAGCACCGCTGCCCACCCTGCACATCCCCGTAGAGCCAGTCCCATGGCTCGCAAAGCACAAGCTGCGCTGGCTCCGGCCCTGCA
This sequence comes from Crotalus adamanteus, assembly GCA_039797435.1. Classification (NCBI taxonomy): domain Eukaryota; kingdom Metazoa; phylum Chordata; class Lepidosauria; order Squamata; family Viperidae; genus Crotalus; species Crotalus adamanteus. Next base: position 8,936,870 of record CM077935.1, read on the forward strand.
GCCACCCCCCCAGCACCACCGCCCCCCCTGCGCTTCCCCGTAGAGCCAGCCCTGCGGCTCGCGAAGGCAAAGCACCAGCCATGCCGGGTCCGGCCCTGCAGCCGCCCCCCCCCCCCCGCCCCCCAGCACCACCGCCTACCCTGTGCATCCCCATGTAGAACCGAACAGGGAAGATCAAGAGAAACTTACCGCTCCAGTCTCCTCCAGCTATCTTCGGAACTAAGTAGGAGATAGTGTAGTTGGGTAGCAGTGAGGGGTGCAAAGTTCCTGCAACTTGCACGTGCAAAGTTTGCCGCCCGGGTGTTTTGGCACGCTCAGCAGCAATTCCTATTGGCTTTCGAAAGCCAATAGGGGGAGTAGCACAGCTCATGCAAAAGTTGAAAAAAACCATCAAAAAAAGGTCCCGGAATGCCTTCTGAGCGTTCTATGAGGAAAAAAAAGCCCTGCAGATTAGTCTTCAAATATAGAAAAAGAGGACATTTAGGAGGACACTTTTTGAGGGAGGACAGAACTCACAAAAGGAGGACTGTCCTCCCAAAAGGAGGACGGTATATGGAAAAGGAGGACATTTAGGAGGACACTTTTCGAGGGAGGACAGAACTCACAAAAGGAGGACTGTCCTCCCAAAAGGAGGACGGTTGGTCACCTTATTAAAAGGACTGTGGAAATATTTACCTTTGCCTAAAATAGTCCCTAGCGGTTAGAACAAACAATCCTGGGTTTACTTAATTGATCATTTGATTCTGTTTTGCTTATTATAAAAGGTTACAAAGATAATCCTGGTTCCAATTAAATCCCATTTACTCAGGAGGACACAGGGTCTGTGAACTTACCTATGAAGCAGGCTTTTCATGTGATCACACAAGAATGCAGTGGGCACTATCCCCATTATTATTTATCTTTACTCTGGAAGTATTAAATAGAAGGATAAGACAAGATATAGAAATTAAAGGATTGAAAATAAAAGATGAAACATATAAGCTACAAGCATTTGCCGATGATTTAGTGTTTATTTTGGAAGAATCTTTAGAGATGATTCCTAAACTATGGGAAAAGATAGAAGAATATGGAAAAGTGGCAGGACTAAAAATAAATAAAGATAAAACTAAAGTAATAGTAAAGAACCTCACAGATAAACAAAAAAGGAAAATACTAGAGAAAACAGAGGTACAAATAGTGAAAAAAGTTAAATATTTAGGTATTCATCTTTCGGCTAAATGTTCGTCAATAAAAGAAGACAATTATATAAAATTATTGAAGCAAATAAAGCTAGATTTGGAAAGATGGAAAAATCTCAAATTGTCAATATTAGGAAGAATTGCTACAGTAAAAATGAATGTGTTGCCGAAGATTTTATTTTTATTTCAAACGATCCCAATAAAGCTTGAGAGAAAATTCTTTCAAAACTTAAATTCATTGGTTTTGAACTTTATTTGGCAGGGGAAAAAAGCTAGAATTAAGATGAAAACATTACAAGATGCTAAGGAAAATGGAGGCTTTGAGTTGCCGGAATGGACATTGTATTATCAAGCATCTGTGTTAACATGGGTGAAAGAGTGGATAACACTCAGAAATAAAAGGTTATTGTATTTAGAGGGACATGATTTACAATTGGGGTGGCGTGCTTTTTTATGGTATGGGAAAAACAGAGTTCATAAGTACTTTCAAAATCATTTTATAAGAAATGCCTTATTAACAGTATGGGAAAAAATTAAAACTAAAATATATTCAAAAATTCCTGGGTGGTTATCAACGATGGAGGCATTTATACATCCGAATCTGGTAGACTTTAAAAAAGTATGGACATATAAAGATATTTTAGATATTGATGGGAAATTAAAATCTAAACAAGAATTGGAAAATTTAGGAATAAATTTGTCCTGGTGGGCACATTTGCAGATACAAAGTAGATATGAAAAAGATGTAAAAATGTATAGATTTTACAAGGATCAAAATGTGTTTGATAAGATTTTGTTAACCTCGGATGAGAAATTAATTAAGAAAATGTATAATTTTTTTGTTAATTTTAGATATGGAATGTGAACAAGTGAAAGAAACAATGATAAGATGGGCAAAAAATTTTGGTTATGATATAGAATTAGAAAAATGGCAAATGTTATGGGAGAGAAACTATAAATTAACAATGTCAACTTCATACAAAGAAAATTTGTATAAAATGTTTTATAGATGGCACCTTCCACCAGCAAGATTAGCAAAAATGTTTAAAAATATGTCAGATAGATGTTGGAAATGTAAACATAATATAGGCACGTATTACCATATTTGGTGGACTTGTGGGAAGGCAAAGGCCTATTGGAAAAGCATACACATGTGGTTAGAAAAAATATTGGGTGAACAAGTAGATTTTAAACCTGAACTTTTTTTACTAGGCATTATGTCTGAAAAGATTAATGAGCAGAAATTATATTTAATTCTACATATTACCACAGTAGCAAGAACAATTTTTGCACAGTACTGGAAGAATGAAGGATTGCCATCAGAAGAAGAAATAATCACGAAAATATTGGAATGTGGAGAGATGGACAGACTAACTATGAGGCTGAAAGACAAAGAAGATACGGACTATTATAAAATTTGGAATTTATTCTATTCTTGGTTAGAGAAAAGAATGAAGGATTAGGAAGTGAACATGTATTAGCTTAGCAAACACCAGACAACTCGTTTGATTGGAAAAATTAACATATGTTGATGGGAAAAAAATAATAAAAAAAATTGTTAAAAAAAGAATGCAGTGGGCAAATATGCTTCAGAGCAGTGTGTCCAACTTCCTCGGTTTTCACAGCTTCTGGATTTTTTTAGTTCACAAACTAAATCTTTGTGCTGCAGTGATGTCTGAAACAGGGTAACAGACTAAAATTAATAGTACTCATCCAGAAATTCATTTATTTGTACACTTGCTATTAAAACATCTAAAGCCTTACAAGAGACATAAAATTACACAGCAACACTCTCTCCAATTTCAATGAAACAATCATTTAAAATGATACAATCTGACCATGATTTGTATAAATATGTTTGATCTGATGCTAATAAAAAAGAATGTAGCTATAAGGGATTATTAGGTGGAATGCTAAAAGTATGGGATGAATGCAGAAAAAAATTCAGATTTATCACTACTTATTTTGATATTAAATATTTAACTTTGTGAAGATATTTGAACAATGGAGAGTGTATTTATACAGACTTCAAGAATTATTAATAAAACAAAAATGAAGTCCTTTGAGATTCTCTCTCAAAATGGTAAGAGACAACTCACTGGTTTTAATATTGTGGGAAGCCAGCCCCCCACAGAGAAAGAAATATTTTTGGAAATATTTAAAAGACAGAATATATTTCCCTAAAGGATTTAAAGGCAGAACCCCCCCCCCCCAAGTCTCTCTGTCCCAAACAGAAACCAAGTTTGCAGAATGCAGATGTGATAATCTTGTCAGACTGGAGTCAGGAAATTGGGATTAGGAAGTAAAATCCCTAGAATCAACACCAAAAATCTAAGAGTCTTCAGCCACAGCCCCAGGGAAGCAGGATATGACCCTTGGGACATAATAAGATTAACCCACCACCATCAGAATACCAGAAAGGCACACTTAGACTCAGGTCAAAGTTCATGCCATAGGAACAACTCCAAACAAAAGGCTCAAGAAGGTATAAAAACCCACTCCCTACATGTGCTCTCTCTCTCTTTTCTTCCAGAACTGTCTTTCTGCCTGGCTCTCCTCTTCAATAAACTGCAACCTTCTTCCTAAAGCAGTCGCCATGTTGTTTATTCCCGGCTTGGACTGAACCATGATGAAAACTTTTCCTTCAACAATATGTATAAATACTCCCAAAAGAATTCCAAAATAAGGTTTGACCAATTTGAAAAACATATAATACAAACTCTATCGCACAAAACTCAGATCAACAAGTTGCTGTTGAAGTATGGTTCAGAAAATGAACAAGTTTAGACTATATGATCAAACGGATACAGAAGTTTAACAGAACAATTGATATCCAACATTGGAAATACCATCTAGAACAGGGGTAGGCAACCCAAAACACTCAAAGAGCCACTTGGACCCGTTTCCCACCGAAAAGAAAACACTGGGAGCCGCAAAACCCTTTTGATATCTAAAATGAAGATAGAGGACAGGAAGACCTGGAGGAACGTTGTCCATGGGGTCGCGATGGGTCGGACACGACTTTGCAATTAACAACAACAAATATATAAGATAAAATATATTTATATACAGTATATTAAAGATAAAAAGGATTTATGCAGTGTTATCTTCATTTTAGATGTCAAAAGTGTCTCTCTCCCCCCCCTCTCTTTCTCTTTCCTCTCTCTTTCTCTTTCATTTCTTTCTCTTTCCTCTCTCTTTCTCTTTCTTCTCCCTCTTTCCTCTCTTTCTCTCTTTTCTCTCACTCTTTCTCTTTCCTTTCCCTTTCCTCTCCCCTCTTTCTCTTTCCTCTCCCCCTTTCTCTTTCCTCTTTCTCTTTCTTTCTTTCCTCTCTCTTTCTTCTCCCTCTTTCCTTTCTCTTTCCTCTCCCTCTTTCTCTTTCCTCTCACTTTCTCTCCTTCCTTTCCCTTTCCTCTCCCCCCTTTCTCTTTCCTCTCTTTCCTCTTTCTCTTTCTTTCTTCTCTCTTTCCTCTCCCTCTCTCTTTCTCTTTCTTTCTCTTTCCTTTCTCTCTTTCCTCTCTTTCCTCTTTCTCTTTCCTCTCTCTCTTTCTTTTTTTCCTCTCTCTTTCTCTTTCCTCTCCCTCTTTCTCTTTCCCCTCCCTCTCTCCTTTCCCCCTCTCTTTCCTCTCTCCTCTCTCTCTCTTTCCTCTCTCTTTCTTTCTTTCTTTCTTTCTTTCTTTCCTCTCTCTCTTTCCTCTCTCTCTCTCTTTCTCTCTTTCCTCTCCCCTCAAGATGTCTGGAAGGCCAAGCGTGGGGGGGGGGGGGCAGGAGGCAGCAGAAGGTGCCTGGGGCACCACGAACCGGCCCGGGGAGATGCGTGGCCGGCTCGGTTGCCAAGGAGCAGCCCGGGAGCGATGCCACTGCTGGCCACCACCCCTCCCTATTAAAAGACCCCAGCACTGCGAAGGCCATGGCCCGCTGCTGCCCGGGTCCCATCCCAGAGGGGAGCCGGCTGCCCGGACAGCGGGGGCGGGTAGCAGAGGTGCGGTGGTTTTCCCTCCCCCCCACCTTGCGTGCCAGCCAAACCGGCTGCGCGCCTGACTGCGAGCAGGCTCTCCAGGGCCGGCACACGCCGACGAAGGAATTAGGAGTAGTTGCATGAAGGAATGTGTAGCAGGCATGTTTGAGCTGCGGCGGGCGAGCGGCCCACTTCTGCCCCACCATCTGCCCGTCTTCCTCGGAAATCCCTGGGCCAGCCGGGCTTTGTTCTGCCGCACCCGGCTTTGGCAGCCACTTTCATCCCGAGAAGCCCTTTCCCCACCTCTGGCCACTCCTTGGAGCAGAGCTCGGGGGTCGCAGGCGGTGAAGCTCGGGAAGGATGGGGGGCGCCAGCTCCCCCCCTCCCAGGTGGCTGCAGCTGAGGGACACCGGGGAAGCCTCCTGGGAGCCGGCTCAGCGCCGGCAGAATCACACTCGGCCGCCAGAACAGGGCAGGCGCAGCCGGTGCTCTGGGCGAGGGCACGCCCCATGCAGAGAGACCTGGCTGGTTCGACAGGCTCCCTCCCTTCGTTAGATTCCTGTGAGTTGCCCAGGAGGCGTCTCCCTTGCAGCGGTCTCCTCTCCCTGGAGCCACTGCCCCCAGGAGCAGACGGGGAGGCCCTGAGTCTCCGGCCAAGCAACCCGATGTGCAGCTGAGGTCGAGCTGGGGGAAGTGGGGGTGGTGGTGGAGGGGTTTCCGGGGATCATTCCTGGCTCTGGGCTGCTCCCCCATTAAAGGACCCGACAGACCGCACGACGCAGGGCAGCGCAAACACGAGGGGGGGCGGGGGGGACAGGGACCCTTTCAGCGGGGAGAGAGGCTGAGCAAGTTTAGGATTCTTGTACTCAGTTCGAGTTTGGGGAGGGGCCAGTTTTTATGTCGTCCAGCCAGAGTCCGAGATTAGGGCTTGAGCAGCCTTATAAATCCAAACAGAGGTTTTATTTTGGGCAGGAAAACTCGAAGACAAGATTATGAAACATCTCCAGGTGACTTTCTTGGCAACCAAACCGGCTTGGCTGCCAGGGAGCGGCCCAGGGACCGATGCCCCCGCCGGCCGCCGGCCCAGCCAGGACTGCCGCCGGGCCCGGCCCAGAGACACACGTGGCTGGCTCAGCTGCCCAGGGACGGCCCAGGGAGCGATGCCCCCACCAGCCGCCACCCCCACCGAGACTGCCACCCGGACCGGCTTGGGGAGACCTGTGGCCAGCTCGGCTGCCCAGGGAGCAATGTTGGCGCCAGCCACCGCCCCAGCTGGGACTGCCGCCCGGGGGGCAGCAAGAGAAGGAGAGGAGGAGGGCGAGGAAGCCAGCGCTGCCTGGGTTTACCCTCCGCCCATCCAATGTAGCTGCAGCGGGGGCTGGCAGCCCCTCCGCCGGCCCAACTGCTCCCCCCCCAGTGCCCCTCTTGCCCCAGCACCAGCCTGAGCTGCCCGTGGTGCAGCAGGAGGAAGAAGGGGAGGAGAAGGAAGAGGGCAAGGAAGCCGCCGCCGCCGGGCCCCAGGATGAGGCTCTCCTCTCCTACCATTGCTGCATCTCCCTCTTCCTTCCTGGCAGCCCGGATCGCAGGGGCTGCTCTCCCTTGGGCCGCAGCTTGCGGGAGGGCTGGCCCACTCAGCAGAGCCTCCGGCGAGCTGCTCTCAGCAGGGATCCCGGGGCTTCCCCGCGCAGCTCCACGTCCACGTGCGCCTTGGACGAGGCCAGCCCGGGAAAGGCACTTCCTGGCCGCGCTTCTCCCAGGGGCGGGGCACCCAGGCACAGGGCCAATCAGGAGCCCTGCGAGGGGGCAAGTCCACATGAGAGAGAGAGAGAGAAGGGAAGCATAAGTTTCTGTCTCTCTCTCTGCAAATGGCGGAGGAGTCTCCGGAGCTGCAGGTGATGGCTCAAAGAGCCGCATGCGGCTCCGGAGCTGCGGGTTGCCGACCCGTGATCTAGAACCTTTATTATTAACATTACACTTATTTTCTAAGAAGAGCTGGAAATGCAATAGTCATGTTGGATCATTCTTCCACATTTGGTAACAGTGTTGTAAGGCAATTCGACAATTCTGGAAAAGAATTTATAATAGAATGAAATAGAAATTAAAGATGGATTTTTTCTTTCAGTCTGCTATCTTTTTTATAAATTAATATTAAACCTTATGTTCCTACAAAATATACTGAACTGAGTTTGTATAGTACTATATATGGGATCATATGCTAGAATACCCTTTCTTACTGAAAGCATGAATAGTTTCTCCTATAGAAAAATGGCAAATTAAGTTATGGAATTATGCAACAATGTCAAAGCGACTTTAGAAAACAAATTTGTTATTGAATTTAACTGAGTTTCAAGGTTCCTTCTAACATAAAAATATAACATCTAATCTATAAACATTAATTTTGGTGATTTGCTAAATTGTTAAATTTTTCCATACTGTAGAACGTATTGTTATTTTTCTTCTTTGAGTTGTAATTTATAAATCCATTTATACTGGATTTATTGTAAATTACTGGACAATGATTTGATTGTAATTTGATTTATTTTAACACTGATTCCAATTTTCAAAACAAAATATTTAGTATTAATGTTATTTCAATTTAATATTTTGTTAGTTTTATTGTGCTTCTAAATATTTTTATGCACAACTTGCCTTTTCTATACATTTCCTGATTCTTTTCTGATTATATTATTAACCTTAATTAAAATCTTCAGATACTTAGTAAAAAATAAAAAAACAATATGCCAAGGAGTAAGACATAACTATAGACTACCAAAAGTGTTTTAAAGCAATTTCATTCCAGGAAGAATGAAAAAGACATTGGAAATTAAACTATTATAGGACCTCTCTGAAACCCTGAACTGTTGAGGCCACGTATAGCTTATGATAGGGGTCCTCAACCCCCAGTCCGTGGACCAGCATCGGGTCGCGGCAACAAGCAAAGCCCCATCCACGGGATGCAGGCAGTACATGAAACCACGCCTCCTCTGGTCCGCGGAAAAACCTCTCTCCACGGAACCGGTCCCTGGTGCCCAAAAGGTTGGGGACCTCTGGCTTATAAGATAGTGATGTGCACAAACATGGAGAATGACCATCAGCCCTTCCTCTCTTTCACCTACCATGCCTGAAATGGAGCACTATGGATGAGATGGTGGGGAACTAGGTCACCCATTGGCTTTCAGTAAATGGATGTTTTGGAGCCATTTTGTAACAGAAAACAACCCTCCATGGTAGACATTTGGTGAGAGAACCCACACTGTGGCCAACACTTCAAATGCCATCCACCACCTACAAACGGCTGTCTTCTTCCAGGTGAATTATAATGGAAAGTATAGGTAATCCTCGACCATAACTGAGCCCAAAATTTCCATTGCTAAGCAAGACCATTGTTAAATGAGTTTTGCCCAATTTTACGACCTTTCTTGCCACAGTTGTTAAGTGAATCACAGCAGTTGCTAAGTTAGTAACACGGTCATCGAGTGAATCTGGCTTCCCCATTGACTCTGCTTGTCAGAAGATCGCAAAAGGTGATCACATGACCCCAAGCCACTGCTATTGTTGTTAATATATGCAAGTTGCCAAGCCCCCAAATTTTGATCATGTGATTACAGGGATATTGCAATAGCTGTTTAAGTGTGAAAAACTGTCACAAGTCACTTTTTTCAATGCTGTTGTAACTTCGAACGGTCACTAAGCGAATGATTGTAAGTCAAGGATTACCTGTATATCACTGCATAAACAACCATCCGAAACAATTGAGTAAGATTACTAATTGCATATTAGTGGATGCAGTGGTCCTTGTATTTTTAGTACTGCAAAGGTTTCCAGCATAAGCAAAAAAGCTAGCTTGCAGGAAATAACTCAATCTCCCCAAAATAAATAGAGCATAATGAAATTACATTAATAAAAAGGTATGGTGAGGTATGCAAATCACATTTTTTAATTTCATCATTATGATTCAATTTTTTTGACAGTAAATTATATCTGGACCCAATGAAATCACAGTGTCTAGTTTTGTCTATAATCTTTTATATAATTTTTAATGTCTGGCATATAATCCTTTTTCAGGAATATATATCCTTCTCACAATAGTCCAAGCTCAATATATCCAATGATTTTTATAAATTGAGGGATTCCAGATTTGGTGGATATTATTTCATATACTTTAAATAAACCACGGCCAGATAAACCTTTAATTTGACTCCACTCAAATATTTTAGATTGATACATTGATTAGTTATGAAGGCAAGGATATCCCTGCTAAAATTATATCTCTCTTATGGTGATCCATAATGTCTGGCTCTGCAAATCATCGTGACATGGTTTATTCCTTTTTTTACTTAAATGTGTTTTGTGTGCCCACCTCTTCTCTTTGTTTACTTCTTTTGCTCATGAAAATGGGGCTTCCCTCAGTGTTCTGGACCGTGGTAAACCTGAGTAGAGCATGTATCTGTATGTTAGAATATCTGGCATTTATTGGGTTAAGTGCTGTCTCCCTAAGAGATGGCTTATGGGTAATGTAGTTTTAGCTAGTCACCTATATCATGTTAGTAGGTTAGTGGGAGGAGTTTCCAAAGGGCATCACAGGATTTCCTGGACACAAGCCAGTTTCGGAATGTCTTTGTCTGAGATAAGCATGGGCCATCGGAGGTCAGATGGCTCTGCTCCATGTAAGAAGTTGGTGTGGAGAAGTTAATGAATTTACCTAATGAAGATCAACATGTTTGTAGAATTCCTTTCAAGAAATTCAGAGACGAGGTTCGGAGTAGCAGAATAAAGTTTCTTTTATTATCAAAGTTGAGTTTAGTAAAAGAAAACGGTTTGCAAAGCGTGGTGGAACTTAACCATGCACTCACAAGAGTTACAGGGAAAAGCCACACCTCCTACAGAAGCGTAACAGCAGTTATACCCCTCCCTATCTCCTCCTATACCTACGTCAGCTATTCCTGACGTGGCAGGTTACAAACCTATCAGACGACACAATTATCCTACCTTACCTCCTACCTTACCTCCTACCTTACCATATATGGGTATTCTTTTGTTCTCTACATGTGGACATTCCATACCTAGTTCCAGGCACGTACTCAGGTTTTCCCGCACATGCTCAGTGAGCCTGTTGCTGAGTAGAAAATTTTAAACTTTTCTAGAACCTTCCCATTCAATTCCCCCATTTCTTATTTGGTCACTAGTTTAATATTTTCTTTTATTTCATTTAACCTACTAGTTTCTTCTTTGGTAGTTTTCATTGGATGTGAAGTATTCATATTTTCCAACAACTGGATTTGGTCCTCAATTTCTTTTAATACCATTATGGACTTAGCATTTTGTTGGGCTTGTAATATACCGTGGACTGAACTGTTCACTAGGTTCTTTATTACTGGAATCAGACAAGGTAACATCATTATTCCAATTAATATAATACATACCATAAACAGAGCCTGTTTTCAATTTCTGAATATTCCTCCCAAGAACCCTTCATCATCCAATATCCCTGTCCAAGTTTGTACAGGTACATGTGCAATCCTAACCATGTCTTTCGTTATCTGGTTAATTACCATGCCTGAATCGTCAATTTGTATACAGCAATTTGTTAAATTAAATTTTCCACAGACACCTCCTTCCTTAGCCAACAAATAATCTAAAGCCAAGCGGTTTTGCATAATATATGTTCTGGACAAAACACTTTCTTTAGCCAACTTAGTTAAAGCCTCAGCTGTTCTATTGGTTATAATTTCTACTACTGCTTGTAATCGGATAATTCTGTTTAACATATAAATTGGGGTCCTATACCCCCAACTTCCATCTTGGGCCCAAGTAGCTGGATCATAATAAGCAATTATTCGTTCGGGTGGCCATTCATCATCTTTCTAACTCCCAATTTTTAACCCTTCTCCCACTTTAACTACAGACCGCCTTACCAAGTTTCCCACATGTTCATAGGCAGGGACACCCAATAATTGTCTTCTTTGTAATGGCAGGAGGAAGAAAGAGGGTTGTATAGCACCCAGAATACAAGACCTAAACCATCCAGCAGGGAGAATATTATATGCAAATGCTCCACAAATCCAATATAACCCATCAGGAGTGGTCCAGGGAAGGGTATCATTTTCAGGATCTTTTAGGAAGGCAAGCTCGGGAATTAAAAATAAAGAGTTGTTAGGGACACTTTGATTTGTTTGTGATATCCAAGTATTGTTTTCCCAGGTATTCAAACAGCGCATGAACCCCATAGGTTTAGTTCTCCCACTATGGTTACTCCTCGAGTAACATATATTGCCCACCAGGTTAATGGACATCCTCCAAGTTTCATTATAAGTGTTCTGGTAAGTAAAATTTCCTTTCCATTTCTCAATTTCAGTATAATTAGCTTCTCTAGCATGCCATGGCCATTCATCTCCCCTATTGGTTCCCCCACACACAAAGCAATTTTTCAGCATTAACTTCTGAGCAACCTCTTGGGCTAAAGCGATAAACATATTTTTAGCCTTTGGTGGAACAGGGAGACTATTAAATTTTGCAATCTCTTCCTGATATTTCCAATATACTTTTACTGGCTCTGAAGTTAACTTTGTTGAACTCACTTTTACTATAATATACCCATATGGATCTCTTCCTCTTCCACTTATTCCAATACCAAAATAATAAAAATTAGTAGAGGGGGTTTCAGATGCCTTGATTTGTAAGCAAATCCGTGTACACTGTTCTGGCTTACAATCTGTTGATACTGAGGCCATAGACAAGTTGAACCCCTGGGGTCCTTTCCTCCATTTCCAAGGGGTCTTAGTGGTATACCAATAAGTGTGACTTGGAGCAAAAGCCACCTGGCCTGTATTCGCAGCGGGCATAGCAACTTGGAATAAATATTTTTCTTCCCTTATATAATCTTTTTCCCACTCAAAGTTACCACACTTCATTCCATGTCTATTATCATGTCCTTGTCCTATCCTTATAGCTTTACAAGTGTCAAAACACACAGACAGCTTGATATCTCCTCTTGTGGTATTGTGGGCAACGTATCCTCCCTTAGTTTGGGCTATAGCAAATAACCCTTCTGTTCCAGTAACTCCCCCTTTATATCCATATACATAAATGTTAGCAGTAATTGGACCTACTGCTTTTGGTTCATAGCACTGCATCCCTTGGGCTGTATAACACCTAAAATATTGAGTTTGATTACACACACAAGGTTGCACTTTAGTAGCATTACACTCTGGTTTTAGAGTGTGATATAATAAGGTACTAGTAACTATATTCCCTTGCTTAGTCTTTTTAATACATTCCGTGCACTCTTGGCAGGGTCCGAACTTCGTTGTGGTCTGTTTTGTAGTAACAGTAGTTCTCATCTTTCTAACAGGAGGGGATAAGGAATGGACAGGCTGATGAGTCTGAACAAGTTCTTCCCATAATACTTCACACAGCCCTTCCCATTCAGGTTGTAAATACTGACTCCTAGTATTGTTACATAGAAAGTAGAGATAATCAGTGCCTTCCCCTTCTGTGCCACAACCACTGTACCACAAGGCCTTCCCTATCCAATGGCACCTTGGGTCTCCCCTGGTTGCATTTTCACACATCTGGGTAATTCCACTCATCCACTCTCTATTTTGATTCGTACAAGTCCAAGCTGGATCTCTCTGAGTTTGCCTTGGTGTTACTTCCAGAGTCAGATTACATCCATATTGAGTAGTTTTCCAGTATTGGAACTCTCCCTTTTGATGTCCCCCACCTTTTAGACAGATAATAGTACTAGTTGCTCTCTTTTCTCTCCGCAGAAAGTGTCTCCTCATAGCCGAAGCTGTCCATATCCACAAGGGAATAGGAGGAAATTCAAAGGAGTCTGGAGAAGCCACTAAAGAGTGACTAGTTAAATAAGTTTTCCCTTCCCACATGGTACAGGTATATTTACCTATAGTCTCCCTGGTTACTTGTAAATATAGAGTACTTTGACACTTACCCCCTTTATTTTGCGTTACCCAGCTTTTCTCCTGACCTACTTGCTGCCAGTTTGGTTACAACTTAGATTCACACCACCAAATTTTGGGTTCAAAGATCCAATTCATGGGACAGTGTTCACTTTTTTTTTTTTTTGTCATTATAACATTGAATTTGTGTCCAAGTTCCATTAGGTTCAAAGATTCTAGGCGGCTCAATCCATAATTTTCTCCCAATCGCCACTATTGTTATATTCAAAAGGATATAAGTCATTGTCTTTTTAACACCAGTTTCAATGGTTCTTTTTGAAATGCTTTCCATGTCTCCGACTCCTCAAGATTAGCCTTCTTTACTCGGGTATAATGAGTCCAACCCTTTTCTTGTGTCCGAATGGCAGTATCTGTGGTCAACAACACCAAGAACGGTCCATCCCACTTAGGTTGTAGTTTTTCCTCCTTCCACGTTCGGATCAGGATCCACTGTCCCACCTCAAACTTGTGGACAGGAAATTTCAAAGGGGGTGTTTAGATCAGCAAGCCTTGTTTCCTGAGATAAGACAAAGCAGAAAACAGCCCCAGTATCTAATTCTTTATAAACATGTCATTAGTTTTCATATTGTGGAATTTCCTACTTGAGATAATTTAAAATCAACTTGAATGCATTGAAATAGCCTCACCATTAGATGTTAGAGCATTTTATGTATTTGTCTACATATCATATAACCAACCATATATTAACCATAGAAAAGTATCAATTATCCCTCCCCTAGCCATTCCTTTTGTCCTTATTTACAAACACATTGCTTAGTAAAGAGCCAACAAAGGAGCGCTCACCAACTCTGCTTGAGTTTGTTTGCATACAAATCTTTATTCAAAACAACATAGCTCATTTATAATCCCAAAATTTTCTCAACTCCTTCGTTTTAAACAAGGGTTGAATTACCATTCCTTCAGGTCTCCTAGATATTATGTTTTTATCAGTGTGTCCTGCACACAAACATAAAAACATAAAAATAAAACTACAGTATAGGTGTATTCAAGTTCTTCTCATATTTCATTACTATAAGAATGGGTATTAAATTTCACATCCACCCCACCTTCCTCCCAAAGCAGAATTCCAAGTGGAGAAAAAAATTAAAATGAGCAGCCCCCCCCCCCACTTTTCTTTCTGTCTCTCACTCTTAAAGCAACACAGCCAGCTGAAAACGAAAAGGGGGGGGAATAGCTTTCTCTCCTTCACATGAATTTGCCATAAATTCTCTCACACATTCTCCATAGAACTCTTCTCATGCAAACACTTGCTAAAACAATAAAACCTGCAGTTTAGATGGGGGAGAAACTCACTCACACACACAGAGAGAGAGAGAGAGAGAGAGAGAGAGAGAGAGAGACAGGATCAGCATATCCATACATTCACTTCCATTCAAACTGCTTGTATAAACACTTTCACATAGGGATATTTCATTTTATACTTTCTCTTGACAAATCAATAACTATTATTATAATTTCAAGGAGCTGTTCAAAAGCCAATGAGCTCCTTTCCCTCCCCTAGTAAAAACTATCCTCTTCTTCCCACACTGAGTAAACTTGCTGTTCTCTTGCGCGCGTTTAGGGCAATTTTTTTTTTTTTTTTTTTAAAGTGGCCCTTCATTCCACATCCAAAGCACGTTCTCTCCTTATTCTGGTATCCACCTTGAAATCCTCCAAATCCCCTTCCTCTACTCCCATTAACATACTGGTTCCTTTCATCCCCCCTATATCTTGTCTCAAAGGGACTCTTCTTATCCCCAAACTCTCTTCTAGGAGGTTTTTCCTGCTTCATCACTTGCTGTACTGTTGCTACCATCATCTTACTTTCTGCCTTACTTTCTCTGAACATACACTTTCCTCCTTCTCTGGCTGTTGTTGGGGCCAGGTTCCAATTCCTCCCACCAAACAAAACAACATAAATTGACCATATCTTCTTTATTCAACCCCAACCTCAAAATCTCCCGGTTATAGGGCGGGGATCCCCATCCAGCCAATATTTTGCCCAAAGGGCCATTCGGGTCAATTTTAAGTTTGGGGTTTTTACGGATCCTTTTAACACACTCTTTCCCCGGATTGGTCGACCCTGTATTGCCCCCCATTTCTTTTATGGGTGCTCAGCCTATCTTGAGTATGTGTGCCTATGTCCCTCCCAGCAACTCCTTCTCAATTCCACACGTCACCGTCTCCGGATATTCAATAATATCCCCTTCACTCACTCCGTCCTGCAGACCTCCCCGAGGTCCCTCAAAAGGACTTCCACCCGGCCCCGTTGCCAGTTCTCACATCCACACACTCTATCCCGACCGCCCTGGACTCTTGTGTTCTGGTGTTTTCAAACCAGTACTCACCAGGGTCTGCGCGCAGATGTTACCCGGTCTGTCTTCAGGCTGTTCCGCACTTTATTCACCCTTCTCCTAATACTCGTCTTTATTAAAATTTTACGGGCTTTCCAAGAGCTCCGCAGTCCTCTGGGTGGTTCCCCTCCTTTCAAAAGGAAAGGGGTGCACCTAAGGAGGACCCCTCAGAGTCCCAGCGCAGATTGGATCCCGGTCGAGCCCCCAATTTGTTTGTAGAATTCCTTTCAAGAAATTCAGAGACGAGGTTCGGAGTAGCAGAATAAAGTTTCTTTTATTATCAAAGTTGAGTTTAGTAAAAGAAAACGGTTTGCAAAGCGTGGTGGAACTTAACCATGCACTCACAAGAGTTACAGGGAAAAGCCACACCTCCTACAGAAGCGTAACAGCAGTTATACCCCTCCCTATCTCCTCCTATACCTACGTCAGCTATTCCTGACGTGGCAGGTTACAAACCTATCAGACGACACAATTATCCTACCTTACCTCCTACCTTACCTCCTACCTTACCATATATGGGTATTCTTTTGTTCTCTACATGTGGACATTCCATACCTAGTTCCAGGCACGTACTCAGGTTTTCCCGCACATGCTCAGTGAGCCTGTTGCTGAGTAGAAAATTTTAAACTTTTCTAGAACCTTCCCATTCAAACAGATTGCTTTGTCCGGACGGAATCTACCAATAGCAAGTATCATTTCTGACTGAATAAATATATATCTGTTTTGAAATCATCTTCATTCGAGTTAATCTGTCTGTGATTGGATTAGGACATTCTGATTCGTGATCAGAACAGTAAATTCAAAAGCCTTTCTCTATATCAGCTTTAAAGAAAGAAAAGTAATTTGATGGGGCTAATTTTCCTCTAATCGCCTGCAAAAGTAATTCAAGGCTTGTGAGAAAGTAAAGTCAGTATATCTGCTTGTCAGCCAGCTTTTCAAAAAGAAGGTGTGATTTGGGTGAAATCTCCCTCCCCCAAGCATCTCTGCCAGATGCATTGTGTTGCTAATTCGCCCTTAACTCTGCAAAGTCTCCACTGCTCTGCATGATAAAGTTTATCTGCCTGCTATCTTCGCTGTAAGTAAAGATTGTAAAGAGATAGCTTGGAAGAGAGAACCCTTGTCATTAGCACGTGAATTTCTGCTAACAGCTAGAAGTGAAAGACTGCCAATATACTTAAAAGATGCCTTGGAGTTTTGTCTGCTAGCTGGTGCTGCATTCCTAAGGTCAAAGAGTTGGGGCGACCACCCCCCTTCTTTGTCTGCATCTAAAATGTGTACTTCTGACATGCCTATTGCAAAGTGCTAATTCAGTTTGATGTTGTTAAAGGCTGTGTTCTACAAACCTGCAGAAGTTGCCAATGGCAAATAAAACCTTGTTTGGGGGAATTTCGAAACAAAGCAGGCTAAAAAAGTTGCTATGAAAGGAATCTTGCTTCCCTTCCTCCCCCTTTCTGGCCCCAGCTGCCAAACAATAAATCCATTTGTTGTCATGGTAACCCAGCTCTGGCGAGAGAAATCTAAATCACTCCCTCCCTTTGGAATGCTAAGAATTTCTATGGAAAGAGAAGGTATGCAGAGGCTCCAATAGCAGGGCAGCAGCATCCCCTGGTGGCCAATCTGCACACGGCGCCTTTATGAAATTCTTCTGTGCTGGACCTACTACAACTTGATAATTAATTCAGCACATAGCAGGCCAAGTTAAGAGCACCCCCTAGAGGGGAAAGAAGGTACTTCACTAAATGCATTTCTAACTACGTAGAGCAGCGGTTCTCAACCTATGGGTCGTGACCTCATTTGGGGTCGATCGACCATTTCACGGGGGTCGCCAAGCAAGGCTGTCCGCCATTTTTTTCCCCTTTTCCGGCAGGTGCCTTACCTCCCTTGGGCTGGGCCAGCTGGTGGCCCAGCCAGTGGTCGGCCTGCTCCGTCTCTGCCGCTTGCCAACTACGCCTCGGCCGGCGCAGGGGGTGGCACCACGCATGTGTGGCACTCCCGGGCAGGGAAAGTCCTCGACTTACAACCGGTTGGGTAGTCCTCGACTTATGACCGGTTTAGTCCTCGACTTATGACCGGTTGGGGGTCCCAGCATTAAAAAGGTTGAGAAACACTGATGTAGAGTGAATCTGATAGTTAAAGAGCAAGTTACCTAAATTCATCCAAAGCTACCAACACCCCCTAGAGAGCACAGAGTGAACTTCACCCAAAAGTAATCACTCACTCAAGCAGTCACCTCTAGTGGTGACTGTGCTGAGGGTAAATTAAGGAGAAGAACAGGCAGCAATTAACCTTGCTTATTATCACAAAGCTGATGACCAAGAAGTTCCAGCTTGCAACCTAACAACCAGGTGGGAGTTTGTAAGAGCTAGTGGAAGCTCAGCATTCTCTCAGTGGCCACTAGAAGTAACGTGGTAGTAAGAAGAATTTTGGCTGGCCTCTCTCCAGACTCCCCCTAGTGGTTAAAGGAGGAACTACACGCAAGCCTTTAATCACGCACAGAGAATGCCCTCTAGCAGACAAAGGGTGAACCTCGAAGGAAGAGCACCCTGGTAACCGACCCACAGGAAGTGACCCCTAGTGGTGAAAAGGTGAATTGCGCTGAAGTACCCACGAACACAGGAGAACACACCCAGTGGTGCCCTCCACCCACAGACAGCACCCCAGTAGTTGATCTGCAAGTAGCGACCCCTAGTGGTCAAACAGCAAAGTTCATCGAATTCGTTTCAAAATAGCTAGGAAGTTTACTGAACCCATCCTAGTCATGGCAGAGTGTCCCATTGCTCTAGCAGAAGGGGTTCAACCAACCAGCCTAGATGAGACACCCCAACCAGCCAGCCAAGGAGAAATGCTGCAAATAGCCAACCTTGACCTGCACACAGAGGCTGATGCTCAAGCCTCAGCAAGGCCAAAGACGTCCCAGGTTCCCTATGACCTGAGGACACAAAGGAAGCCTACAGAAGCCATGCACTCACATCTGATGGAAAGATGGGAGTCGAACTACAAGCGCCATGACAGATACTGGGAGAAATTATTCAAACTCTACCAAGGGCCTAAGGAGGAACTCTCCCCCGAAAGTGCACACCAATTGGAAGAAGATAAGGAAAACACATTCGTACAATGGATGGGCTCCGAGCGGCAACTCGAAGACATTCAGGCACAATTAGGAGACCCAACAGTCGATGGCAAGATGCAAAGCCTCAAGCTAAAAAACATGGAATGCAATAAGTTTCTAGAGAGCCAACGCCTCCTGGAGCCCAAGCCTTACCTAAAAGACAGACCAGTCGAAAGGGCCGAGTCTGAAGTTTCCCGCCATTCGCAATCACCACCCCAGCGGTCACATGTGGCTCCACCTCATGCCTCTGAAAAAGCCTCATCCTTTCACCATGTATCCAAAGCACATTCCAGTGTGTCACAACAATCTCACATCACAGGCGCCTCCTGCCATTCAAAAGCGTCTTCTCCTCAGAACCAAGCATCCCGAGCCTCATGGGCAGAGAGCCTTGCCACCCATCTCACAGAGGCACGAATCAATACTGCGAAGGCTGACGCCGCGGCACAAGCAGCAGCAGAAGACAAGCAGCAAAGAGAAGAATTGGTAAAAGCAGAGACTGCAGCAGCCCTACGTGTAGCAGAGGCAGAGCGACAGCAGAGGGAAGACGTGGCCAAAGTGCAAGCTGCAGCAGCCCTTCGCGTGGTAGAGGCACAGCATCAGAAAAGGGAAGACCTGGTCAAAGCTCAGGCCAACTTTGAGATTTTCCAGCGCCGACAGAGCGAGGGAGGCAGCCGCAGTATAGGCGATTCTGCGGAGAGAGCTGGAAGATGCCACATCTACGCACAGGTTGGAAGGGCCAGGAAGGGAAAGCCCTCACAACCGTATGCAAGCCTACGTTGATGACCAGAGTGCGTTTCAACATGGGCAGGCAGAAGCACTGCGGCTACCCACAAGTCCCCCAAGACCAAGGAGACAGGAATGTTCCTCGTCCGTGCCACTGGAAGTTAATACCAACAAGAAGTTTTCTGAAGAAAAATGCCAGCTTTCTGTGCCACGTTTCCCTGCTCTTGGAAACAATGTTTATGAGGTCCACCCAAAAGCCACTGATTGTGCTCCAGATGACCTCAAGACTGTACCAACCCAGCCTGGCGACAAACCCTGCACAGCACCATTGGATTCCCCAACACCCTGGGGAAGAAAGTTGGACTTAGGAGAGTACAAGGCTGATTTCAAATGCTGTGAGTTTCCGGAAGACACAGCCAAAGCTGATGAAGCTGAGGGGAAGTGTCAACCGAGCAAGAGTGACAAGCACTCAGAAGCCTTGCATCCAGACCCTGGACAGCTACAACAAGCAGCTTCTACTCCTCTTTCAACCAAGGAGCCCCAGCATGGCTCCAAAGAGTGCCCAGAGGCGCCCACCAAGGTCAACTGCCCTTTAGTGTGTAACGACCCACCATTCCTCAGCAAACCCCCAAGCAAAGAAATGTGCTCTGTGCCACAGAGCACATCCGGGAGGAAAGCCACTGGACTACGC
This sequence comes from Crotalus adamanteus, assembly GCA_039797435.1. Lineage (NCBI taxonomy): Eukaryota > Metazoa > Chordata > Lepidosauria > Squamata > Viperidae > Crotalus > Crotalus adamanteus. The sequence goes on from CM077935.1 coordinate 8,956,841, forward strand.
ATCCAGCCATTAGACGGGAGCTCACGGTTCCTAAATCCTGGATTGGTCATCCCAGGAACGTTCTGTGTCAACCAGCTCCCCCCAATTGCCTCACAGTTCCTAACTCCCGAAGCAGAAAATTTGGCTCCATTGAGAGTAGATGCCCCTGACCCCTTTGCCTACCACAGAATGGTCAGAGGCCCAACAAGCTCCTCAACTGCCTTTAAGATGGAACCTGAATGGGTCATCCCAGGAACGGTTTGTGTTGATCAACCGCAAACCCCAACCCAGGTGAGCATCTCAAAAACCTCCATTCTCAGTAATGGAACAGAACCTCACCTAAAACCACACCTAGAACACTGCACACTTGTGACAACCAAACCTGCTTTGGAAGCAACAGTGTTCCAGACCAGCAAGAATTATAACAACTTAGCCTTGTCCATAAAGGACAAACAATGTCTGCAGCTACGCACATTCTCGAACACCACACACTGGGACAAGCCGCGTCTGCCAGAACAGAAACAAAACTGGGAGTCATGGAGTGTACTCCCAAGATTTCTCCAAAGTATGCAAGTACAGCGCACGTATGTCTCCAGCTCACCCGCCACAGTGCAAAAGAAAGAATTGTACGCTTCCTTAGATGTGTCAACAAAGGCAAATGCAGCCTCAATATGTGTCATAGTCTACAGCGGGAAGAGCCACACTTACGTCCTTTTGATTGCAACCACAAGATACACCAGAGTCTACAGCGGGGAGAGCTGCAGCCTCGGTGTCTTCTTTGGAAAAGCGAGACTAACAATACAACAAGGCCACACCGTACCAAGGTTAGAACTATGTGGTACCACTTTAGCTGTAAAACTCACCAACTTGACAGCGAAGACGTTGTGCCTTGAACTACAGTCTACCACCTTCTACGCAGACAGCAAGGTGATGTCAAGCTACATCTGCAAACAAAGCAGACACTTCTACGTCTATGTAGGCAACAGAGTAGAAAAGATTGAAACATCTTTAAGCCCTGAACAATGGCAACATGTGCCAACAGATAAGAACTTTGTGAACCAAGTTAAGCGGCCCAACCTCGCCACACAGTTAACAGAATTGATCTGGCTAGAAAGTTCTGAGTTCTTGGCTGGTCCAAATAGCCAGTTGTCACAGAGACCATAATGCTATATGCTTCCAGCTCCAGATCAACGTGCCAACGTTCAACCTCAGGCACCTAGTAAACTTCAACCAAACTGCTTCAAACCCGCCTCTAAGCGGAGACACCTGAGATTGGGCATAGTTTTGATCATCTTGAACACTTGTCTTAGCATCCCAAGAATTAACCTTGTAGGAGCCTGCAAGGACTTACAGACTATTGAAGATATTTGTCATGATCCAGTGATTGACAAACGTCTGAAGGCCAAAAATTACCCTCCCCATGCACCTCACATGGGCGAAGCGTGGGAGCGCATGATTGGTGTACACCGCAAAATCATGGACTCTATGTCATCAAAGACACCCACGTCTACACATGGAGTCCTCACTACCCTGATGACAACAGTAGCAGCCATCTTCAATGCTCCATCGGTGGTTCCAGACCCTTTGGTTTCTGAGTATTCTGAGTCTCCAGCTCCTGCTGTTCCTGACTCTCCAGCTCCTGCCGATGTTCCTGAACCTTCCGCTCCTGCTGTTATTCCTGATTATTCAGCTCCTGCCAATGTTCCTGAATCTTCCGCTCCTGCTGTTGTTCCTGATTCTTCAGCTCCTGCTGTTCCTGATTTTCCAGCTCCTGCTGTTCCTGATTTTCCAGCTCCTGCTGTTCCTGATTTTCCAGCTCATGCAGTTTCTGAGTTTCCTGTGTTTCCAGCTTCTTCGGTTCCTGAGTATCCTGTGAATCCAGTTTCCTTTGTTCCTGAGAAATTTTGGGTTCCAGTTTTTGGTTCCAGTTTCCTTGTTTCGCTTAGAGACAAGAATGCATACCAGAACTATTGGGCCATGGGACTTGCACACCAGGCCCCACCCAGTTGTGATGAACTAGTTCGCCAAGCTGAGGTCCAGTTCGTGAAGCCATGTGAGTCAGGGCATGACTCAAAGACTCTTGTACCAGGGTGATCACCAATTTGGTCCCGTTGCTGACAAAGATTGAACTAGAAGATCAAACCTCAAACTATGTATTGTGTTTATGCATTGTTTGATGTAACACTTTCTTATCTCTGTTATAATTGTGCATGTTTATATTTACCTTATAGTTATGCATGTTTTGATACCATGTTTTTACCTATTTAGTCACAAGTTAGTTAACAATGAGAATTGCATGCCTTAATGCTATGTCTTTGCTTATTTTGGTTAGTTAGTAGTGGAAATTTAAATTTCCAAGCGGGGAGTGTTCTGGACCGTGGTAAACCTGACTAGAGCATGTATCTGTATGTTAGAATATCTGACATTTATTGGGTTAAGAGATGGCTTATGGGTAATGTAGTTTTAGCTAGTCACCTATATCATGTTAGTAGGTTAGTGGGAGGAGTTTCCAAAGGGCATCACAGGATTTCCTGGACACAAGCCTGTTTCGGAATGTCTTTGTCTGAGATAAGCATGGGCCATCGGAGGTCAGATGGCTCTGCTCCATGTGAGAAGTTGGTGTGGAGAAGTTAATGAATTTACCTAATGAAGATCAACAGATTGCTTTGTCCAGACGGAATCTACCAATAGCAAGTATCATTTCTGACTGAATAAATATATATCTGTTTTGAAATCATCTTCATTCGAGTTAATCTGTCTATGATTGGATTAGGGCATTCTGATTCATGATCAGAACACTCAGTAGGTTGGCTTCTTCCTTCCCTGAGCTGCCTCTTTTTAATCCAGTTTGAGAAGGCAGACAACCACACAGATACAATACCTCTCCCCAAACCCTTAAAGCAGCTGCGTCTTTGCCCCAAATTGTGCGGCTAACTCTTTAAAGCAATGTTTCCTAACCTTTGCCATTTTAAGTTATATGGATTTCAACTCCCAGAATACGACAGCTAGCAATGCTGGCTAGAATATTCTGGGAGTTGAAATCCACACATCTAATTTAAAGAGAGTACCGCTACTTTAAAGAGAGGCAGGCAGGTATTACACGTGGGCCCCTGGTTGCTCCAAATAACTGTCTTCCTTCCTATTGCTCAGTGTTCTGGGTTATCATGCTAGTGAATCATAGAGTGATCACGTGGGTCGAGTGCACACAACGTACAAGGGCGAAATGTAGTCAGCCAGCTTGTGGTTGAGTTTTTTCATGCACATCCAGTCATGTACAGAAAAATGACACAATCGATGATGCACTGCTGGTGGCTGTAGTCCTTGCAGCACCTTGGAACTTACTTCCTTGCTTGTTTTCTCCAAAGGAAAAAAATGTGAATGAACAAGCAGTTAATGGAGTTGTTGGCTCAAAGTTCTTCTCTGGGACTGCAATGGAAAGTGACCTAGATCACGTTGGGCACATCATATCTGGACTGCAAAACTTCAGATGACCAGTAGAGGTAGTAAAATTATCCCTCAGCTGCCATCTAATGGTCATCTGGGTTTTTGCAGCTCAGATATGGAATGCTGGGAATTGACAGGATAGGAGAGAAATTGAGAGGAGATGAAGAGTCGAAGGGGACCCTCACAGCACAGCATATTCAGAGATATACCAGATGTGGTCCTCAGGGGGTGTTCTGGTCCTACTGGGCACAGAGAGTTTGCTAGTCTCTGATAATTTCAATTCAATACATCTTGAAATCCTGTTTTTAAATTTTATTAATATACCAAAATATAAAATACAGAAATACAAAGAAAAGTGAAAACAGTGGTAAAATAAGGGAGGGAAAGGAGAAGAGAGAAAAGTGTAGGATAGAGGGGGAAAAGAAAAGAAAAAAAGCATTGACTTCCTACTCCTTTTGGTGGAGTAGAATAAGGTTAATAACATCAAACCTAAACTTTTTACTTTTATATCATAATAAATACTGGCCATTTCTATAACAACAACTCTATCTAATCAGCAAAACCTAAAATCAAAGTTTCATTTTTTTTTCCACCTCAAACACCGAGTCCAAAAGTGGTTTCCAAGTAGAAACAAAATTAATTATGTTAATATTTCTTAACAGGAAAAGATATTCATCCATCTCTTGTCTTTATCCGCAAATGTTTCCCAGAAGAAGGAAGCAACAGATAGTTGAAATTTTTTCCTTTTTAAAAAAAGAGAGAATTCCATCTGTTTATGGCCTCAGGAAATCAGGTTCCTCTTGAACAGGTTTTTGGTGATCTGAAGTCAGCTACAGAATTGCTAAAGGCATGCTGGTAATAGACTCACTTTATTTTGTAATGTATATAACCTTTTTTTAGCAAGCGGCAGCATGTTATGATGGTTAGAACAGCAGAGCAGGCCTGAGAGAGGTTAGGTGCACATACCATTAAGTTGTGGCTTGGGAATCACAATAGATGTACTCACGGAACACACTAAGTTAAGGAGAAGCAAATGTGTTGTGCCCTGGATGGATGTGGAAACCAGTCCCTCTTTCAACCTACTCTAGCTCTCCCAGGATTGAGCTTCCCAAGGACAACAGAATAATATTTTAATATATAAATACAGATTCCCATCTCTATTGCTCATGTTGTACCAACCTCATCCAAATCCCCTATTCTCTTCCTGCTTTAGTGATATGTTCTTGAAATTCAACACGCCTGCATGTGGCTGTGTTTGTATCCTCAGAAGATGGAAAAATATTTGCCAGATTACTGAATTTGGCAGCAGTTGATATCATCCAAGGCCAGGTTCCTCCTGTCACATGTGATATCCATACATTTGGTCACTTGGAAAAAAGCACACTCAAAATTTCACAGGAGGCTTTAATTAACATAGTACAAGTAGCCCTCGACTTATAACCACAACTGGGATCAAAACATCCATTGCTAAGTGAAGCAGTTGTTAAGTGAATCATTTCCAATTTTTTGACCTGCTTTGCTGCATTTATTAAGTGAATCGTGCTGTCAATTAAGCAAATTTGGCTTCTCCCATTGACTTTGACGACCTTGTGACCTCAGGATGCCTCTGCCATCATACACACATGCCAGTGCCAAGCGCCCAAATTTTGATTATGCAACCATAGGGACACTGTGGTGGTCATAATTGCGAGAACCAGTCATGTGTCACTTTTTTCAGCACTGGTGTAATTTCAAATGTTTGTTAAACTAACAGTTGTAAGTTGAGGACTACCTGCAATACATTTGCAGCAAAGGAACTGTTTTCCCCATTCATATTGACTCAGCATAGGCAGATTAGCTGGGTTTGCATGTTCAAATGTAATGCTGAAACAAAATAACCATATTAAGTCTTAATGCAAAGGTAGCAGGTGGTATTAACTGATATTTAGTGAAATACCAGTTAATGCCTTGGCAGCCTAGTTCAAGGTGCTACATGGAGCCAGCCCCAGAGTTTGGAATTTAATCTACTGAAGCCCATATATTTCTGCAGCAAACTGTATGTCGACAGTCTCTAATCTGAAATGGTACAAAGTCCTAGTCTCCAGAGCCAGTTCCAAAATCTCTGTACCACCCGCCTTCTTGTGCCCAGTTTAGAATCATGTTACAATGTGACCTACAAGCCTTGGCACCGAAGCCCTCAGTCACTTTAGGAGAACTCATTAAAAAGAAAGTGACACAAGCCACCAATCTGCCACTTCAACCTTCTCTCTTAGATTAGGAGACTATCAGAAATTAAGATAGCTCTCCCCTTGCTCCTATTCCCCTTCTAAATTTATTTATTCATCATATTTATATAGCTGCCCATCTCACAATCAAATGACTCTGGGTGGCAGACAAGTTAAGAACCAAAGATACAAGTTCATTTTATTATTGTTAATATCAAAGACTTCTAGGTGCACAATGCAAGAAGCCCCATTTAATTCAGCGTGTCTCACTTCGGTGTGGAGATTGCTTAGCAGCAGACACTGAAGGAGCTTTTGCTCTATAACAGACATGTCAAACTTGCGACGTCACATGACGTCGTGCAATGTATTGGGACGGTTTTGCCATTGCCAGCAATGGGGTGGGCACGGCTTCCGGATGACGCGTCCGGCCTGCGGGCCGGCAGTTTGACACCCCTGCTCTATAATGTCAAAAAGTAGAAGGATTTTGATGGTCCCTTTTCCAACTAACAAATTTTATTTAAAGGTATACACTTTTATCAGCTACTCCTGATTTTCTAGAATTAGGTGACAGATTGTCCAGGCACCCTGGCTGAAACTGAGCAAAGCCTTTTGAAACATGCAGATAATCCTCAACTTTCAACCACAACTGAGACCAAAATTTCCATTGCTAAGCAAGGTGGTTGTTAAGTGGATTACGCCTAATTTTACAACCTTTTTGTTTTTCCCATGGATGTTAAACAAATCACTGCAGATATTAAGTAAATCACCTGATCATTAAGCAATTCAGCTTCTCCCAGTGACTTAGCTTCTCAGGAGCCATCTGGGAAGATCACAGATGGTGATCACATAACCCTGGAATGTTATAAACATTGGAAATACATGACAATCACTAAGCACCTGAATTTTGATTACGTGACCAAGAGATGTTGCAACAGTTGCAAATGTGAGAAGTGGTCATAAATCACATTTTTCAGTGTGGCTGTAACTTTGAACAGTCACTAAACAAATGGTTGTAACATGAGTACTATCTGAAGTTTATTTCCTTTACCAGCTAATTGTAAGCTCAACTTAACTTTACAGGCAATTATCTTCAGGTTTGCTACTGTCTGAGTACTTTTGACCAGACCTCTTGGTCTGTGCCACAGTAGGTGGACTTGGATAAGCCTGGAAAAACTAAGTAGAGGTTGACTAGATCAGAACATGGATGAAAAGCCATCCAAAATTCTCAGAGTTAGGGAAGGAAAAAGAAAGCCTAAGAAGAAGTCCATGGGGAATCATTTCCATATTGTGGAATCACACATTTATGGACTCATTAGCAAATTAGTCTGACTTGAGGGAGTATACTAACCCACATGTAACAAACCATAATTTATGGAATTAACGCAACATCTGGAGTTCACAGAATACAGGGAACTGCATGCTCAGCATACTGCCAGGATTGAAAAAACCGTTTGGGCTGTATTTATATGGCATACAGTATTTTGCCAGGGTTAACTGAAATGTAGTTTATTCAACTTATTTTTTATAGTTTACTCAATGCCTTGTATAGGAAGGGGCGTTGTCTTACCTGAACGCCTTTTCTCAGCACGGAGATGGAGAATCCACCAATGGGTTTAGACTGTATTCCTGCCCAATCAGATCAAGTCAGCCAAAGTTGCCATGCCCGTCTTGGACCATAGAGATCCCAGTCTTGACGCGAGCGTAGCCATTGACTGACAGCAAGACGTTGTGGCTCATAAAATTTAACTAACCCTAGGCCTAAATGACCTACAAGGGCGGGAGTGGATTCTCCATCTCCGTGCTGAGAAAAGGCGTTCAGGTAAGACAACGCCCCTTCTCCAGCACTGGAGATGGAGAATCCACCAATGGGACGTACCAAAGCCTACTGTCCCTGAGGGTGGGTAGTAGACTGGTCCGGTGTGGCACTTTGAGGTAAAACCTGTTGTAGGACTCTTCTACCGAATGAAGCCTCAGCCGAGGCAAATTTCTCTATCTTGTAATGTTTTATGAAAGGAGATGGTGAAGTCCATGTAGCCGCCCTGCAGACATCCTCAATGGACGCCTGGGTGTCCCATGCCGCAGAAGTAGCTGCACTCCTTGTAGAGTGGGCTGTAACACAACGCGGAACCGGTAATGACTCAGCTTGGTAAGCCCCGGCGATGCATGCCCTGATCCACCTGCCAATTGTGGAAGAGGAAACCTTCCGACCTGAGGACGAAGGATGGAATGACACGAAGAGGGCTTCAGCTTTGCGGAACTCCGCTGTCCTTGAAATATAGTACTGAAGAGCCCTGCGGACATCCAAACTGTGCCATTGCCGTTCCAGAGCATGTGATGGATTGGGACAAAAATCCGGCAGCACTATCTCCTGTGATCTATGGAACAGGGAGTTGACTTTCGGAATGAAAGTAGGATCGAGTCAAAGGACCACTCGATCCTGGAGGAAAACGCACAGATCCTTCTGTGTGGAAAGTGCTGCCAATTCTGAAATATGGCGTGCCAACGTGATTGCCACCAGAAATGCCACCTTGTGAGACAGATAGCGAACATCGCACGTTCTCAGGGGTTCGAAGGGGGGCTTGGTAAGAGCCCGAAATACCCGTGCTAATTCCCATGAAGGGTACCTGTGCACCGTAGGGGTCCTGGTGTTAGAAGCTCCCTTAAGAAAGGAGCGAATTAAAGGGTGATGTGCTAAGGACCCCGCGGGATCACAGATGAGTACCGTGGAAAGAGCAGCTATCTGTCTAGGCAATGTGCTTGGGGCCAAGCCCCCTTCCAAGCCTTCTAAAAGATAGTCCAGTATATGGGGAACTGTGAGTTCCAAGAGAGTCAGGTGTCGACCAGAGCGCCATGATTGAAAATTCTTCCATGTGGCCTCGTTAATACGGTTTGTGGAAGGACGACGGGACACCTGGATTACTTCAATGACCCCTGGTGAGCATAGTTCCCGTGCCAAGATTGAGCGCTCAAGTGCCAAATGGCTAACTGGAGCCATTGGGGATCCGGATGGAGAATAACCCCTTGGCTGAGAGAGACCCGTTCTGGAGGAATCCGCCAAGGGTCTGCTAGAGCGAGACTCATCAGATCGGCGAACCAAGGCCTCCTTGGCCAATAAGGAGCCACCAGGAGTATCTCCGCTGTCTCCCGAAGAAGCTTGTGTATTACCGCCGGTATGAGAGGTAGAGGGGGAAAGGCATAAAGAAGGCCTTGTGGCCATGGGCTCCAAAGAGCATCCGTCCCTTCCGCCCCTGGAGACGGAAACCGGGAGAAGAACCGAGGTAGTTGAGCGTTGTTCAGGAACGCAAAGAGGTCCACAAGTGGAAGGCCGAAACGGTGGCAGATCTCTCTGAAGACCCTCGGGTGAAGGCGCCACTCCGAGTGATCCACCGTTGTCCTGCTCAGGATGTCAGCCTGGGTGTTCGCCTCTCCTGAAATATGATCGGCCTTGATGGAGGCCAGATTGTGTTCTGCCCAAGATCCCAGTAAGAGCAACTCAGTCAGTAAGGCCTGAGATTTGGTGCCCCCTTGTCGGTTTACGTGAGCCTTGGCTGCCACGTTGTCCGTGAGGACCAGCACATGACGCCTCTGTATCAGGCTGTGAAAATGGCGAAGGGCTAGATGTGTGGCCCGTAACTCGAGCCAATTGATGTTGTGGCGAAGGTCTGAGCGAGACCAACAGCCCTGTGTCCACTGTGAATGAAGGTGTGCTCCCCAGCCGAACAGGCTGGCATCATTTGTTAGTACTATTCGGTCTGGTTCCCTGAAACATGACCCCCTGAGCATGGCGCGCGATAGCCACCACGTGAGGGAACGTGCTACCTGTTGTGGGAGTCTTACCCTTCGCTGAGAGGCACTGAGATTCTGTCTCTGGAAGGGGAGCATTAACCATTGTACCTGAAGTACAATGGTTCATGGTCCTGAAGTAGGTTTACTACCAGTTCGAGCTCCGTTAAGGTGGACTGTATGGACGGTGACTGGATTAATATGTCGTCCAGGTAACATTGGACTCTTACTGGAATCATTCGTAAATGAGCTGCCAGGACCGCCAGGATTTTTGTAAATACTCTGGGAGCTGATGAGAGGCCAAATGGGAGCGCCCTGTACTGAAAATGGCATCCTTTGTATGCGAACCTTAGAAACCGGCAGTGGGCGAGAGAGATGGGGATATGAAGGTACGCTTCCATAAGATCGATAGACGTTAGGAAGTCCCCTTTTCTTACGCTTCCCAAGATGGAGCGGAGTGTTTGCATTTTGAATTTGCGGTATAGCAGATGAAAATTCAAACCTTTGAGATCCAAAATTGCTCTCCATCCCCCTGACGCTTTTGGAACAACAAAGAGGATAGAGTAAAACTCCCGACCTCTCTGGTCCGCCGGCACCAGTTCTATGGCTCGTATGTTCAACAGATGTTGAACGGCCTCGTTCATTAGTTTCTTTTTTGTTCTGCTTCGCGGGTAGGGGCAAGATAGGAATCGACTTGGAGGGTGAGACGTGAACTCTAGGAACAGACCCGGGCGTATGGTATTTAGTACCCACGCGTCTGTGGTGGTGGCCTCCCACTAGTGGGCAAAGAGGGAAAGTCTGCCACCTATGGGAGGATTCGTTGGAGCGTCACTTGGATCGGTGGAATGGTCGGACGTTCCCACGAAAGGACCGTTTGCCCTGAAATTGCTGTCTAGGTCTGGCTGTCTGCCTGTCAGGCTGTCTCTCCTGTCTGTCCTTTCTGGCTGGAAAGGAACGTGTAGGTTGTGAGTAACTATACCTAGCCCCTGCATGAAAGGGCTGTCTCCGTTGGTAATAGCTGGACCGTTTGTCTGTCTTCTTAATGAGGTGATTAAGTACTTTGCGCTTATCCTTGTTTTCAGTTAAATAAGGATTTAACGCATCCCCAAACAGTTTCCCTCCCTGATATGGAGCGGCCGAGAGACACCACTTAGACTTGGCATCTGCATGCCAGTGCTTCAACCACAGCATATGGTGTCCAGTTACGTTAGACGCCATATCCCTGGAGGAAAACCTGGCAGCCTGGAGAGTGGCATCTGACGCGTATTCTGTGGCAGCTACCATCTTACTAAGGTCCTGATATGTACGGATATCCTCCGCTGGAATACAGGCCTGGAGTTGCCTGAGCCAGCGGAGAGCGGACCTGTTGAAAAAGGATGCTGAAGTGGCCGCCCTAATGGCCCATGCAGCAGCCTGATGTGTCCTACAGTAGGTGAGTTCGCACTTATGATCCTCTGCTTTGAGGGCCTCAGAAACATCCCCGGGAATGGCAGTGGGAGACACTAGGGGCCCGAACGGCTCGTCCACCGCAGGCACTTCTAGTGCCTCCTCCAAGTCCTTAGCCACATTATATAACCTTTTATCAGTATTGCCTGGAATAGGGAAAGAGGCGGGAGATGCCCATTGTTTCCTTATCACATTCAAGAACATGGAGGGACACAGAATGCAATGCTGAGCAGCCACCGGTTCGGTGAAATTTGGATCCGCCTCTGATTCTGGGGAAACAGTGGTTGTTGACGTGGAAGGCTCAGGGCCTAAATGTGCTGTGGAAGTGGCCTTGTGAAGCAAGGTGACAAAGAAGGAAGGATTAAAGAGACCACTGAATGAGGGGGTTTCTGAGGGAGGTTCCTCCTCCTCAGACATTGGAAACTCCTGCTCAATGTCATGTGCCTGAAGGGATGAACCCTCAGAGCAGCTAGACCCAGATGGGGAAGATGGGGCATAGTAGGACTGAGGGGCCGCTTGGTGTGTAGTGGGAAGAGGAACAGTCCCTGACCCAGAGGCCTGTGCCTCTGTGCTATTAAGAAGGCGAGACGGTCCTCCGTAGGGAGGACGGGTTCGCTTGGACGGAGACCGGCCGCAGTGGGGGTGAATGTCGCCTCTGGGGCCCCGTGATGAGCCCCTGAAGTCGTGGTTTGGGAAACCGGAAGATTTCCGCCACTCCCACTCTGTGCAGGGGAATGAAACGACTCCCCTGTCGACCATATGCCCAGTGGGGAGGTTGGTGGTCCTAATGGTAGGTCCAAGGCTAACCCCTCTGCTTGGGAGGTCTCTATCCTGGCCCTCTTTTGAGCCCTGGAAAATTCTTTTTCCAGCGCTTGGTGTCTCTGGCTGGCCTGCTTTTCTGACCTCTTGGAAGCCTTGGTGGTAGTTTTGTCCTTGTTTTTGGTCACAGGCTTATCTGTGCTCACCAGGCCAGGAGAGGTGGGATTCATTGGAGTCAACGAGGATGATAGGGTGCCCTTTGATGTAGCCATGGACTCCTCCATTCTCTGATACTGCAGGAACACGATAGGGGGCCCCTGAGATGCAGAGAGAATTATACACTGGATAAGGACAGGCACACTAATGGGGACGCCTGGAACCCAGGTAAATAGCTGCGTGGATAAGAACAGGCGCACAATAGGGGATGCCTGGAACCCAGCGATATCTGTGCACGGATAAGAACAGACGCACTACTGGGGGCGCCTGGAACCCGGCTAGGGCTGTTGTGGATAAGCACAGAGGCACTAAGGGGTACGCCTGGAATCCAGATAATTTATTAATGGTAAACTGAGGTCAAATTCAAGATGAGTCAGTGTGAGCCAGGTAAGGCCGGAAGACACCAAGCCTGAGGAGGCCAACAAGTGTGCAGACAAAGAGAGGACCAGTAATGATATAAATATGAAGCAGGGAGATCCAATAAAACCTCAACTCTGTCTTAACAGGAACCGGGGAACAATGTGAAACCAGAAGTCACCGTTCTGAATATGGAATGCCTACTTGTTAAAAAACAACATGGCGGCCGTCCCCAAATGGCGACCGGCTCAACTACTGAGGGCCTGAAAAGCTCTTCTTAACAACCTATTGAATTCCCCTGGGCCAATCTTATGACTTTCATCAGCCAAGGAGGTTGGTGATGAGGAGGAAGGAGCCCCTTCCTCCAAGTTCCCTTCGCTCCGAAAACTGGGACCACGAGGTCCAAGATGGCGGCCGCTCGCAAACTAATGGCCAAGCTTGCCCGGTCCGGAGTGATTTAGAGAACTGTAGCGTATCGCCAGCACCCCCCTTACGGCGAGATCCGCGGCTCTAGCCAGAAAAAAAGCGGTTAGTGTGGGATTCGTCGGCCGCCTAACAGCTGTTCTGCGGTAGCTGTTTGGCGTGCAGCGCGCCTGCTTGCTGAGAGGGATGATCGGAGAGCCCGGGCTACCCAAACAAAGAAGTGGAAGTAACTGGCTCAATAATTGTGCAAGCTGCAGCCGCAGCTTCAAAAAGCACTTTAGGCTTTTCGAAATCTTCGGAATGACGGCCAAAAGAAAACTCTCTCTCCCCCCACCTATTTGTATTGAGGGATCGGAGCTGCAGCCGCAAGCTCCGTTAAAATGGAGACCGAGTTGAAATCGGTTGGAGACTAACAGCCATTAGTCTCCCTGGAATAAATAAGCTGTTTTAGAAATGGGGGGATGTAGGTCTTTTAGGAAAAGAGCACTGGTAAGAATGGGGAGAAGAGGAGAAGAGGAGAAAGGAAGGAGCCGCTTCCTGCACCCTCAGCTTCTGTCTCTCTCCCCCCCAATCAGGAATTTTGTTGTCAATTTGAAATTTAATAATGTTTCTGAATGTAGATCAAATTGTGAATAAAAGCCAAATTCTGTGCTGAATATGGCACTGCTAAGCAACTGGAGAACTGAAATCCACCAATGGAGAACTGTACCTGCCTAAGAGCCAATGTTGCACGTCTGTCCATGGGCGAGATCAAGTCAAGACTGGGATCTCTATGGTCCAAGATGGGTGTGGCAACTTTGGCTGACTTGATCTGATTGGGCAGGAATACAGTCTAAACCAGTGGTTCTCAACCTGTGGGTCGGGACCCCATTTGGGGTGGAACAACCATTTCACGGGGGTCGCCAAACAACGCAGTCTGCCATTTTTTCCCCTTTTCCTTAGCTGTGCTACTCCCTTTTATTCTATTGGCTTTTGAAAGCCAATAGAATAGACTCTCTTGAATAGAGTCTAATTCTATTGGCTTTCAAAAGCCAATAGGAATTGTCCAGGCTGTCTCTGCCCTGCTGAGCCTGCCAAAAGTCCCATTCTGCAAACGGTGCTGCACCAGTTGAGTAGTCCTCGACTTACGACCGGTTGAGTAGTCCTCGACTTACGACCGGTTGGGGGGGGTCGCGGTATTAAAAAGGTTGAGAACCACTGGTCTAAACCCATTGGTGGATTCTCCATCTTCAGTGCTGGAGAACTAATCTCACAACCAGGGTTCCCACACACACATCTAAAATGTGGCTATTAATCCCTTTGTGGTCCAGAGTAGGCAACAATTAATAAATTAGTGACACATTTAAACAAGGACGCTGTATATGAAACCGCATCAATGTTTCCCCAAAAAAATGCAGTTATGTGGCACAGGGGAAAATTTGCACCTAAAAACTTTGGCTTTGTTCAGATAATACATAAACACTGGATTATTTTGACCTTCTTTCATATATTTTGTTACTGAATCATTTCAGGCCAGTCATTTTTTTTAACCTAACCTAACTCTGTGTTGTTTTATACCAGGGGTGTCAAACTGCCGGCCCATGGGCCGGATGCGTCATGCGGAAGCTGCACCCACCCCATTGTCGGCAATGGCAAAACCGTCCTGATACATTGCACGATGTCATGTGATGTCGCGAGTCTGACATGTCTGTTTTATACTGATCGAATTCCCACCCAACTGCATTTACTTAAGATTAGCAGTCATAAAGCGGTCACTTTTCTAAATAAATGAATACACCCAACTTTCCTCACAGAGTTGTTATGGGGAAAGCCAGGAGGAAGTAGCACTATATGCTTGTACATACCTCCTATACAAAAGGCAAGAATATATTCAATCGGCAGGCTGTTGTGCAAACCCAACCAATGTGTTTAGTTTATGTTTTAATGTGCCATATGATTTCAACCAATTAAATCAGGTTTTCAAACTTCTTCAGACCATAGCACCTGTTGGTTAAGACAAAAATTTCTAAAGTCTGATCAAGGGGCAAAGCTCTAGTGATAGAAAATTGGCTGCACTGGAGTGAATTATTTTTAACCCTTAGTTTCTCATGGAATTCTGTCAAGTTCTCATGGTAAACTAACCTAGTTTGAAAACTCCTATAAACTAAGCCAAGGAACCTGATTATGTTATGCAAAGGCAGTCACTGAGAGCTCACGTCCAGAGTCTAACTACATCACCAGAGGAGATGGGTGTTCATCATGAATAAGAATGTGGTAAGAGCATAACCATAACACTGTTGAAACAGATGCTGCAAGGGAATTCCTGATTGGGCTTGAGTTTTATTACAGCATACTCTGGAATGACTCCTTTGCTAGGGCTCTCAATGGAAGTGTCTCCAACTAGCTTGCTTTTTTACTATGGAAAAAAATCCTCCTAAATTCTTATCACCCTCATGGGCACATCTGTTACTCCTTTGGAATAAAAACTACTCCACCCTTAACCCCAAACCACACACTACAATTGCTTGTGTCTAAATACTGTCGAGTCCACGGGAAACTGATCTCTGCCTTTAGCCACATACGTTTATTTCCCAGATTTTCTCCCTCACACATGCACAAGCACACATACTAACATTCCAGGCTGTATTTGCACAACACATGTCCCTATGATTAACTGAATCAATTTCTTACCTCATTTTTGTAAGGTTAAAGCTAACCAAGATTTGTTATATCATGAGAATGCAACCTTAGACACAAATTTCCATCTGGCTAAGTCCATAACAAATTATTCCAGATTTTCCCCCCATTTCAATAGCATATTTTAGGTAGGAAGTATATTTGGCAGCTGTTAGTATTAAACAATTGGTTAATAGTTTTGTGACAGGGAAAATCTGTACAGGAAATTAATTCCTTTGCCATCGAAGGAACAATCCAAACTTAGCCCCACAAAACAGATTTCTTTCACAGATTAATGCACATCTGGTTTGACATAATAATAATAATAATAATAATAATAATAATAATAATAATAATAATAATAATAATAAAGTTGGAAGGGACCTTGGAGGTCATCTAGTCCAACCCCCTGCTCAGGCAGGAACCCTACACCATTTCAGACAAATGGCTGTCCAGTCTCTTCTTAAAAACTTCCAGTGTTGGAGCATTCACTGCTTCTGGAGGCAGGTTGTTCCACTGGTTAATTGTTCTAACTGTCAGGAAGTTTCTCCTTAGTTCTAGGTTGCTTCTCTCCTTGATTAGTTTCCATCCGTTGCTTCTTGTCCTGCCTTCAGGCGCCTTGGAGAATAGCTTGACTCCCTCTTCTTTGTGGCAGCCCCTGAGATATTGGAACACTGCTATCATGTCCCCCCTCATCCTTCTCTTCATTAAACTAGACATACCCAATTCGAGCACTCGTTCCTTATATGTTTTAGCCTCCAGTCCCCTAATCATCTTTGTTGCTCTTCTCTGTACTCTTTCTAGAGTCTCAGCATCTTTTTTACATCGTGGTGACCAAAACTGGATGCAGTATTCCAAGTGTGGCCTTACCAAGGCATTGTAAAGTGGTATTAATACTTCACGTGATCTTGATTCTATCCCTCTGTTAATGCAACTTATTGATAATCTTTCCATGTTTGGTTCAGCACATCCTTGAACCTATGGGCATCTGTGACATATGACTGAAAACTGCAAGGTGGTGAACATGGCATTGCAATCAAAGCCTTATCCCCTTTATAAAGGCTGACAAACTTTGATTCTCCCACCCAAGCACCATTGTTTGCACCCAATTCCAAATATAGCTCCACTGCTGCACATAGGTACTATAATAATGTATAGAATATGTGTACAGGCCTACCTATTAATATATAGAATACAAAATAACAGAGTTGGAAGGAACCTTGGAGGTCTTCTAGTCCAACCTGCTGCTCAAGCAGGAGACTCTATAACAGACATGTCAAACTCGTGACATCACATGATGTTGTGCAACATATCGGGACAGTTTTGCCATTGCCGGCAATGGGGTGGGCACGGCTTCCATGTGAGGCGTCCGGCCCATGAACCAGCAGTTTGACACCCCTGCTCTATACCATTCCTGACAAATGTCTATCCAATCTCTTCTTAAAAACTTAAAGGAGCCCCACATGTTCTGAAAGCCAGCTGCTCCACTGATTGTTCTGTCAGGAAATTTCTCTTTAATTCTAGGCTTGATCTGTCCTTGATAAGTTTCCATCCAATACTTCTTGTCCTGCACTCAAGTGCTTTGGATAATACATTGCCCCCTCTTCTTTGTGATAGCCTCTCAAATATTGGAAGACTGCTATCATGTCACCCCTAGTCCTCTTTGTTAGACTAGACATGTCCTTTCCTGCAACAGTTCCTTTGTTTTAGCCTCCAGCCCCCTAATCATCTTTGTTGCTCTTCTACTGTACCCTTTCCAAAGTCTCAATATCTTTTTTGTATCGGGTTTTATTTAAAACATTTAGATATGTAAAGACAAGTGTTCTCAAACCATGGGGTGATCTTCATGAACAGATTTCTCTAAAGTTACTGCCAAGAAATATGTATTTTATATTTCTGTATATATCTCTATATGTTCAATGATGCAATCTTCGATCTCTGGGAAGAGTATACTCCAGTTATTTATTGTTAAAACCACATTTAAAACAATAAAAACAGTTATATACAAAAATTAAAACAACTTAGCTTTCACTGGTCCTCTGCCAGCGTCCTCAGAGTGGGGCTTAGGGGGTGGGAAGTTCTTTTTATCCCCTTGCTGATCCAATTGCCTACTCATTGCCCTCGTGACAGGGCCACTCTTCCTGATTGCCTGTGACAGCCTTGCCTGTTCCGCCCTCTCTTTTTTGCACTCTAACATTGTATTTTCCTGCTTTGTCATCCTTGTGCTGTCTCCCCCTCCCTGCGCTGTTATCAGTAGCACGCTCCTGGGCTGCTGATCTGCCTGCCGTTTTTTGCATACCATTGCCAGTTCTTATTACAACTCCCTCCTCCAACCCCCCTCCTCTCCCAGCCTGCCGATTCATACACCCTTTGTTGTCCATTCCTGTCATCCTTCCCCCTCCTTCCTTCAACCCTCCCACCTGTTGATTAACCTGTTGCTCCTGCCTTTCCCCAACCATTCTTATTGATGTTCTCTTCCTCAATATCTTTTCCTTCCTGATCCACTGCTCTACCTGCTGTTCCTGTTTACCCTCCTCCCCCACTGTCCATCTTCCCCTCTCCAATGTCCTCCCCATCATCTGCTGACTTGCCTGTTGTTCATCCATTTCTGTACATTATCTCTTTTCTAGCATTCCTCCTCCTCTGACCTGCCATCCTACATGCTGTTCCCACATGCCAACATCCATTCCTGTTAAACCCTCCTTCTTAAGCTTTCCTCCCCCCCAATCTGCCGTCCTGCCTTCTATTCTTATCTGCCCTTCTCCTTTCCTGTCAGTCCCCCCCTCTCCTGTTTCCTCCCCCCCCCCTCCAATCCACTGCTCTGTTTGCTGTTTCTTCCAGCATTCTTCCTTCCCTTGCCTGCTGTCCTACGTACTGTTCCCATCTACCGACCTGCGTTCCTATTGGACTCTCCTTCCCAAACTTCCCCCCCCCCCAAATACTTTCCCACCTATTATTCCTGCCTGCCCTTTTCCATACCTATCAACTCCACTCTCTCCTGTTTCCTCCCCCCCTCTAATCTGCAGCTCTACCTGCTGTTCCTGACTATTCTCCTCCATTCTTACTCCCTTCTCAAATATCCCCTCTCCACCAGTGAATATGCTTCCAATCTTACGTGCCTCATCTTTTCTGTTCTTTTCTCTCTCCCCCTCTCTTTTGATCAGTCCCCTGGGGTCGGGCATACCCCTCCCCCGTATTCTGGGCCGTACGATCAATTCCGATGTTCCCAAGAGTCTTCCCTGGTCCCCCTCTCCTTGCAATCCTCCATCATATCCACCTCCTCTTCCTTTACTACCCTTACCTATCTGTGACCCTAATATTCCCTCATCTGTCCCCACCTGTGATGTGTCTATGGGATCCTCCCTATGTCTAGTCATGTAGTGAATACCCCCCCCCCACCAGTCCTGGTTTCGCCTCTGACAATCGGCATCCATCTCTTGACATGCTCTTCCTGCACTCTTAGTGCCTGGTACGCCGGGGGCAGTTCTATACATCGGTTGATGGAGTCTGTGTTGGAGAACCAGGCCTCCTTTAATAAGCGTCCTCCTTTGGAGGCGTCCTGGGCAATGGCTTCTGCCTCCTTGAAATCAAAAGAATGTCCGGTATTGATCATGTGCGTCCATATTTGAGAGTATTGCTCCTGCCTTCTGACAGCCAATTTATGTTCCTGTATCCTCGTTTTTATTCGTTTGGCTGTCTCCCCCGTATAATTACATTGGCAGTCTTTGCAATGCACTCTGTATACGACCACTGATCTTTCTTCCTTTGGCAATGGCTCTTTAGGGCGCATGACTTTCATCCGGAGTGTTTGATCAGGCTGGTGAGCAACTTTAATATTGTAAGGTGCCAATATGCGCGCTGTTGCTTCTGATACTCCCTGGACATACGGTATTGTTGTTCGGACCATTGTCCCTGGATCATTCGGTGCCCTGTGGGGTTCTTGACGTTTGCTATACCTCCGAATGAAGCTAGTTGGGTAGCTTCAGGGTAACACCAGGAGGGCTCAGCAGAAGGAGCGTGCACATCTTTATCAAGTATGTAAGTGGAATGGCAACTGGAGAATTATTCATGATCTCCGCCTTATCAACACAATAATTAAACCCATGGGTCCACTACAGTGCGGAATGCCCAACCCAAATATGATCCCCAAAGACTATGATTTGGCAGTTATTGATTTAAAAGACTGTTTTTTTTACCATTCCTCTACACCCTGATGACAAACAACTTTTTTCCTTTTCTTTGCCTCAAACTAACATGTCCCGACCTACTCCTCGCTATCAATGGACTGTTCTTCCCCAAGGCATGCTTAACAGCCCCACTATATGTCAAGCTTTTGTGGACGCTGCCTTGTTGCCTTTTCGCAAATCCTATCCTAACTTTTTGCTTTATCACTATATGGATGACATTCTCCTAGCCCAGTGGTTCTCAACCTTTCTAATGCCGCGACCCCATAATACAGTTCCCCATGTTGTGGTGACCCCGAACCACTTATACATCACTGGGTGCCAAGGGCATGGCCAAAGAAAAGGGGGAAAAAAATGGCAGACAGCCTTGTTTGGCGACCCCCATGAAATGGTCGTTCGACCCCAAATGGGGTCCTGACCCACAGGTTGAGAACCACTGTCCTAGCCGCACCGGGTCCTCCCGGCACGGTACAAACTGTCCTTCCCCAACTCATTCAGCTTTTAGCTTCTTATGGCTTTATTGTCGCCCCGGAAAAAGTTCAGACCCATTCTCCCTTTTTATATCTGGGACACAAAGTCCTAGCCTCTCATTCTATTCCGGTACTCCTTGCCATTCACCTCCCTTCTCCTCTCACTTTAGTTTCTGGGTCCTCTGGGACCCCTCAGTGGTGAGTATGGGTTGCAAACTATCTCAGCACCAGCAGAAACATGCACAGGAACTCAGATTCCTGCTACATAAATCAGGTGTGACAGCGCCTGGGGCAGACATAAGGAAGCTGGTGGAGGAGGTAGGGAAACATTGCCCTTGGTATCCTGAGTGCGGGACACTTAGGCTACAAGATTGGGAAAAGATAGGGCATACTTTACATCTTGAACCTCGGGCTCCAGTAAAGATATTACATCGATGGTATCAGTGCTGTCAAGCAGTGGAAAAATTTGGCTCCAATGCTTCAGAAGGGCAGCAATTAACTACCAGCCCCCCTCCAGATTACAACCAAGTAAAACTTATCCCTCCTAAAGCATCTTTAATTGGATCTTCAGTTCCCAGCCATCTACATCCCCATAAGAAAAATATTACAGGAACAATCTTGAAGTAGAAAAATATAATATGGGGAATCGTCAGAGTAATTTAAAGAAACAAATTAAATCAAAATGTACTCCTCTGCAATGTGTTTTGAACAATTGGAATGTTTTGAAACTTCAAGTGGCTGTTACGTTTAACCCTGTCAGACAATGTCTGGTGGTGCTTTGTGTTGATGTGTAGTGTATTTTGTTTATATACGTGTGTGTGTGTGTGTGTGTGTGTATGTTTTCTGAGGTTTTCGCGGGTGTTTGTATGTAGGTCTTTGGTTATTCAGGTTTTCTCCCGCGTAAAATTGGAAGTGTCTTGGCGACGTTTCGACGAAGTCCCATTCGTCATCTTCAGGCTGGTGTTTTCAGCTTCGTGCTTCGAGGAGCAATGTGTGGTCTTAGCTGTTTCTTCCTTTTAACTGCCAGTGGGGGTATGAACTGATTGGGTGGGAGCTTGGCTGTGTTCTGATTGGGTGGAGGTGTGTTCTGATTGGTTAGGGGCTTGGCTGTGCTCTGATTGGCTGGGGGGTTGGCTGTGCTTTGATTGGCTGGGGGGTTGGCTGTGTTCTGATTGGCTGGGGGTGTGTTCTGTTTTCTAACTGAGTTAGAAAATCAAGGAGTATATGAAATCCCATGCACTGCTTGTCCCAACACATACATCGGACAAACCAACAGAAGAATAAGTGCACACATTGAAGAACATAAGAACTCAGTCAAAAAAGAGGAACCAATATCTTCCCTGGTCCAACACCTTAAAGCCACAGGACATGAAATTGACTTTAAAAATACCAGAACTATCGCCAAAACTGAACATTTTAATAACAGAATAATCAGAGAAGCCATCAAGATAGAAAAACACCCACACAGCATGAACAAAGGAGATGATACCTCCCGCCTACCAGCCATTTGGAAACCCGCCCTTATTGACAAACGACTCCCTAACACAAAAAATGACACCAGACCCACACTCACAAAAACCACACAGGATATCACCACCACACATCCACGCAAAAAGCAAACCCAAAGCCACACCGATGATGAGGCACAACCACAAACCAGAAGCCAGACCACAGCTGCATCATTAGCCACTTTAAACCCCTCCAATCCATACATGAAGCAAACTGACACCCACCATGAAGATGAGGCACGACCACAAACGCGAAGCCAAAAAATAGCAAGGCAGCCCACCATCTTAAATCCCCCTGCAACTCAGACTAACCTGAGCACAACAAAGCCCCCACCCAAACAGAACACTCCCCCAGCCAATCAGAGCACAGCCAACCCCCCAGCCAATCAAAGCACAGCCAACCCCCCAGCCAATCAGAGCACAGCCAAGCCCCTAACCAATCAGAACACACCTCCACCCAATCAGAACACAGCCAAGCTCCCACCCAATCAGTTCATACCCCCACTGGTAGTTAAAAGGAAGAAACAGCTAAGACCACGAAGCACAAAGCTGAAAACACCAGCCTGAAGATGACGAATGGGACTTCGTCGAAACGTCGCCAAGACACTTCCAATTTTACGCAGGAGAAAACCCGAATAACCAAAGACCTACATATGTGTGTGTGTGTGTGTGTGTGTGTGTGTGTGTGTGTGTGTGTGTCCACCCAGAACATTATGCTTGGGCTTGGAATGGTGAGGAAAAATAGGAGATGGTTAAAGGGCCCTATAAAAACCACGTTTGGTTGGAATCACCTGATGATTTTTCTCGCTTCTTACAAGACAAGCCATATGTTTAAATAAATGTTGTTTTAATAGTATTTGTGTATATATGTTTGGCTGTGTTGTTCTGTGTTATTTCCAAGACTTGGAAGAGGGTCAAAACCCTCTCTGATAACAACACGCAAAAAGGCCTTATTTAAAAATAAATGATTTGCCTGGAG
Source organism: Crotalus adamanteus (assembly GCA_039797435.1). Taxonomy (NCBI): domain Eukaryota; kingdom Metazoa; phylum Chordata; class Lepidosauria; order Squamata; family Viperidae; genus Crotalus; species Crotalus adamanteus. The sequence goes on from CM077935.1 coordinate 8,979,248, forward strand.
AAAGTATGAAATGAAATATTTGCATGTGGAATTGTTTATGCAAGCAGTTAGAATGGAAGTGAATGAGTTAATTTGTTGATATCTAAGTCTGTGTGTTAGCCCTCAAACCCCACCCCCCACCCACTCCCTCCCAGGCTGTGAAAGAAATAGTAAACTGCAGATTTTATTGTTGTAAAAGTAAATTGAAAAGCAATAGTAAGTGTTTGCATGAGAAGAGTCCCATGGAGGATGTGTGAGAGAATTTATGGAAAATGCATATGAAGGAGAGAAAACTATTTTTTAGTGGTGAGATTGTTGTAAAATTTCTTTTTCTTTTTTTTTTCTCCTGTCTCTTTCGTTTCTCCGCTGGCTGTGTTGCCTTAAGAGCGAGAGAGACAGAAAGAAGAGGGGGAGGAGGCTGTTCATTTTAACTTTTTTTTTCTCTGCTTAGAATTCAGATTTGAGTTTCAGCTTGCAATTTTTTACTCGAAAGAGGAGACAGTAACTGTTGGACAATTTCTTTGGGGGAAAATTGTTGAGTTTAAATTGTTTAGTTAAACCTATATATCCATCAACCAAAAGAAATGACTCTGAATTGTTTTGCTTAGATTTGTAAATGTTTCACCTATTTACTGGAAATTTGTTTCCATCTGAATGGAATTTGATTAAATTGGAACACCCCTGTTTTTGTCATAAAAAAGAAAAGTGGTTGATGGCGCTTCCTTCACGACCTTAGAGCTGTTAATGCCTGTATTCAACCTATGGGCCCTTTGCAGTGTGGAACACCTAACCCTAATTTGATTCCTCAAGATCATGAAGTAATGGTAATTGACTTAAAGGATTGTTTTTTCTCCATTCCTCTATGCCCCCCTGATCAGGAAAAGTTTGCATTTACTGTGCCTGCAGTGAATCATTCAGAACCTAATAAACGTTATCACTGGACAGTTTTGCCACAAGGAATGCTAAACAGTCCCACACGTCAGCTTTATGTCGCTGCAGCATTGGCTCCTTTTCACAAACGTCATCCATTGGCTCTGGTATATCATTATATGGATGATATTTTAATTGGAGCACCAAAGATACAATCTAATTGGCTTTCAGAAATACAAAATGATTTAGGTCTTTATGGATTGCAAATTGCACCAGAAAAAATACAGTTGCATTCTCCCTATCTTTATTTAGGGCATAAAATGTTGCAATCTTATTCTGCCCCAGCTTTTCCTCACTTGGGCCTACCCAAAATTATTTCATTGGTCAATTTACAGCAACTGTTAGGCACCCTTAATTGGGTTCGCCCATATTTTTCTTTGCCTACAAATTTGCTCAGTCCATTATTTGACTTATTGACCAAAGGATAACAACTTGGAAATCTCATTGTAGTTCCACCTACAGCACTTGCCATGGCTGAGCAAATTAATGACATCTTGAGTACTCAATTTGTGGACAGAATTCCACATAAAATTATCAGTTAACATTTTTGATATTTCCTACTAGTAAGCTACCTAAAGAAGTATTAGCTGTGTTAAAAGCACAAAAAAAAATATTGTATTGAATGGCTTTATTTACCCCATTCCCCATCCCAAAATGTTTTATCTTTTATCCAGGCTGTTGCTGAAATAATAACCTTAGGACGCACGCGAGCTTGCTGTCGAAATGGAACTGATTTAATTACTATTGTTCTTCCTATCCCAAAATCTGATTTTCAATTTTGTTTTCAGAATAACTTATCTCTTCAGTGTGCTTTAACTGACTATATAGGCTCTATTTCATATCATCTGCCTAAAGATCCTTGACTTGCTTCTTTAATGACTTTTTCCTTTCCTGTCCGTCTACTGCTTCTCCTTGCCACAAGCTCCTACTGTTTTTCCTAATGGAGGGCAAACGAGAGGAGCAATTGCTTACAAGGATCCTCATGATGATACCTGGAAAGTGTTCTACACTGCATGCAGTCCTCACCACAACGCTCAGAATTATCTGCTGCTATTTTAGCTTTCCACACCTTTTCTCAACAGCCTTTTAACTTAATCTCTGATTTTCATTATGTGTGCCAACTTATTTTTAATCTTCCAGGTGCTTATATCATGCCCAGGATCGACCCCAATCTTATGGCTTTGTTTTTAACTTTACAGCAGCTGCTACAAGACCGAAAGCATTTATATTTTATTTTTTATATATGCAGTCACTCCTCCCTTCCTGGGCCTCTCTTTTTTTTTATGTCTTCCTAATCCCCATAGTTTTGCCTCTAATCAACTATGGCAAATGGAGGTTACCCATGTTCCCTTTTTGGCTCCCTGGAAATATATTCATTTATCTATTGATACCTATTCAGGAACAATTTGGGCCACACCTCAACAAGGAGAAACAGCTGCACATGTTATTTCTCATCTTTTTTCGGCCATTACAGCCTTGGGTATGCCCTCTTCCTTAAAAACTGATAATGGGACAGCCTATTCTTCAGTGGCCTTTTTGCAATTTTGTACAACCTGGAATATTGTTCTTACTCATGGCCTTCCCTATAATTCCACGGGTCAAGCCATCGTGGAATGTGCTAATCGGTCCTTTAAGGACTGCCTCCACAAACAAATAAAAAAGGATGGTTCTCGGGTGCCCAATTTGTCATGGGTAACACAACAGGTTAAAAAAAAGAGTATTATTTACATTAAACCAATTGAATGTTTCCATTCAAAATTTCATCACTTATCAGAGACACTTTCACCAGAAAACAAGCTTTCCTCCCCCTCTGGTATATTATCGGGCTTTACCAGACAAAGCATGGTTGGAACCAGTCTCTCTGATCACTTGGGGGAAAGGCTATGCTGCTGTGCTTACTCCTTATGGACCTTTGTGGATTCCAGCACATTACGTTCGCCCAGCCAGGGATGTCATGGCATCAGTCCCCGGACCCGGTCCCAGAAATGGCAAGGGTGACTCTACAGACGGCACAGCAACCAATCCGATCCTGGCATGCCAGTCGGCCAGTGACATGGGGAGATGTGAAGAACTTGACCGCCAAAGCGCAAGCAGTGCTGCAGCAGCAGCAAGTAGAGCAAACCCCCCAGAACCTGTGCACTGCCATTTTTGCGGTTTTAACTGCAAATTCCTTAGCCATCATTTGTTTGTGTCTGATCGTTAACATCTGCCCTTTGGCAACAGCAGCTGTCATCCCACCCAAACAATCATTCGAGCAATGAATGAAGCAAAATCTATGGGTGCAGCTGGCTAACATCACACAAAATGATGTCTTTTGCTTATCTGAAGCATATGACATGGAAAATTTGCTTTCTACATGTTTAGTCCCTGTTTGCACCCCTTCTGCAGTAATTCAAAACTTTACTGGCTTGAGCAAAATTTTATTAAATAAGAACTTTAACTATGGGGCTATATCTAGATGGGGGGTCACTGCCTATTATCCACCCCGACACTATTGCTTTGCACACCCCGGTGGTAGCAATCCCTGCAAATATAACATGTGTTTAAATAGTTAATTGTACTTCTTCAAGTAAAAAACCTCACTGTTGTCGCATTAGCTCACCTGTTTTAAACTGCACAGCTTTTGAAGAGACTTCCTTTCATTTTGGACATGTTTGGCTACCGCAAGGATGGTTTTTTACATGTGGTCAAGAAACTTTTAATTATATTCCTGCTAATATTAGTGAAGCGCAGTGTTGCCTCAGCCGGCTGATTCCTGTTTTGCTTTCCAAACAACAAGTTCACTCGAATGGTTCTTGATGTAGGGCAGTGGTTCTCAACCTTTTTAATGCCGCGACCCCCAACCGGTCATAAGTCGAGGACTACTCAACCGGTCGTATGTCGAGGACTACTCAACTGGTGCAGCACCGTTTGCAGAATGGGACTTTTGGTGGGCTCAGCAGGGCAGAGACAGCCTGGACAATTCCTATTGGCTTTTGAAAACCAATAGAATTAGACTCTATTCAAGAGAGTCTATTCTATTGGCTTTCAAAAGCCAATAGAATAAAAGGGAGTAGCACAGCTAAGGAAAAGGGGAAAAAATGGCGGACTGCGTTGTTTGGCGACCCCCGTGAAATGGTCGTTCGACCCCAAATGGGGTCCCAACCCACAGGTTGAGAACCACTGATGTAGGGTCACGCTAGACAGCACTTGTGACTCTGAGACAGCCTTACTTAATAAAGCAGAATATGTAGCACTGGCTGTGTCTTTAGTGGGTGTGCCAGGACTTGCTGTTCGTGCTCACCTCAACATCAACGCTATTGCGTGTAACTTAGCAAAAACAATTAATGCTACTTCTTCAGCTATCTCAGCAATCAACCATGAGCTGCAAGATTTGAGAAAGGCTATCTTGCAAAATCGCGCTTCTATCGATTATTTGCTTCTGCATCAGCATTTGGGTTGTGAAAGTTTTGAGGGAATGTGTTGTTTCAATATTTCTGATAATTCACGAACCATCCAGCACCAGATCAATATTTTACACAATTTGGCCTCTGATTTGAAAATTGATACTTTAGGATCTTGGTGGGAAAGCCTTTGGGCTTGGTTGCCCACAGGATTACTGGGAAATATCCTACGTTATTTGGTCATAACTTGTGCTATTTTGGTTGGTGGATGCTGTTTTGTTCAGTGTATTCCTTCCTTTTGCAATATATGTATCAGAGCTTTTAGCCCCAAATCCTCTCCCACATTGCCTCAGGGTCAGGTTTTTGCCCTGTATAAACAACTACAAGGATGCTCTTCTCCTGATTATGATCCTTTTACTAACCCCTCTTACGACAATGTTTCATCTAACAAAACAAAAAAGAGTGAGATGTAGAGATAGGGGTCAGGTAGAGGTCGTGAGCAGCAAACTGCCCCTCCACAGCCTGCGTGCCTCTTCTCTCTACATGATCTCATCCGTTCACATCACCATGGCAATGTGGGAAACTACCCCAGGCTGGTACATGATATCACCTGGTTCACATGGTATCAGCTAGGTTACATCAACAGGATGTGGCAGAAAACTGCTCCCTGTCTGGGGCCTCCTAGCTGGTATATTCTTAAGGATTGGCAAGGGGTTTCACCAGTAGAACTGTTGTTGCTATGCTGATGCCATGTTACTTTATGCTATTTGAATACCTGTATAAAAGGGAATAAACACTGCGAAGGCAGTCAGCCATATTTGCACCCTGCAATGACTGGTCACTGATTTCTTCATTATATAAGCATATAAAATATCTTTTTATCTGCTCAATTAATTCAGGGACATATTTAAAACAACAAAACATTTAATGACTATTCTCACTATTTATTTGATTAAATGTCCCAGACGTAGCCTTAATTGCACCTTACTCATTTTGAGATACTTGGAAAAGAAGGGATCAGATAATCAGCTAGTACTCCATAAAAACCAACAGGAGAAGAGGTTCTGGAACAGGTTTAACTTGCCTGGCACTCCCAGAGAAGGAACTGGCATAACTAACTTTTGTTTCATGCTTAAACAAGGCTCTCAAAGAGGCCATAGCAATTTTGTAAAATTTTTTACACTAAGTTGGTGTTTCTCAACCATGGCAACTTTAAGATTTTTTTATCCCATCATTATTACTTTTAGGTATAAGTAATTCAAGCAAGTGACCATATATAATACTCTTTCCTCCTCCTATTTTCTCCACAAAAACAACCCTGTGAAATGGGTTGGGCTGAGAGAGAGTGACTGTTGCAAAGTCTCCCAGCCGGCTTTCATGTCTAAGGTGGGACTAGAACTCCTAGTCTCCTGGAGATTGGCCCCATATTACCCAGCTGGCTTTTGTGCCTAAGGTGGGATTAGAACTCATAGTCTCCTGCTGATTGGCCCAAAATTATCCAGCTGGCTTTTATACCTAATGTCAGACAAGAACTCACAATCTCCTGGTTTCTATGCCAACATCTTAACCACTACTTCCAAAACTGGTATATTTTACAAAAGTAACATGAGATTTATTATTCTAAATGAAAAACAAATACAGGCAAATTTAATTGACAACAGGGACACTTAAAAAAAAAATCCAGTAACACCCCACCCACCCACCCCCAGTTCTTTTGCTTGTCTCTCATCCAGAGTTTTCCATCACTGTCTTAAATCACTTCAGCTTTTCTTCTCCAGGCCTAATTTTATGAAGCCCAAACCTTTTGCTTCTACAGGCAAACGACACTAAACATCTGATTTCGTGTTACTTGGCAAGATGTGTGGACTTCAACTACCAGAATTGGCAAGGTTGACTAGAGCATTTGTGGAATTGAAGTCCACACATCTGAATGTTGCCAAATTTGAGAAACACTACACTAATATCTGTAGATTAAAAAAAATCTAGCACACCAAGGGGAAAGATTTTGGCCCATCCAATTCTTGCTGTGGTAATCTGTAACATAAGGCAAATCGCAAACTTGTTCTGCATTATACCCCTGAAGTTCAATATACCTGCATACATATAGGGCCTAAAACTCTTAATAGTTAGTGGGTTTTGAGCTTAATTTTTTTAAAGCAATGCCTTTGCTCTGAAAGCCTGCCCAAACCCAAAATGAATCTATTCCTGGGGTTTTGGTTGCTTACGATGCAAAAAGAGATTATTATGTAGAAGTCATATTCAATACCAGGGCTGGTTTAACTATGACACCTTAAAGTCAGCAACCACTATGGATTATAGTCTTGCTGGCTGGGGGATTATGGGAATTCAACTCCAGTACAAGTAAAGAGCACACGAGTTAGAAAGAAGAGGCTAGACCAGGGGTAGGCAACCTTGGCTCTTTTATGACTCGTGGACTTCAACTCCCAGAATTCCTGAGCAAGTCCATGAGTCATAAAAGAGCCAAGGTTGCCTACCCCTGGCCTAGACCAAGACATTCACAGTGTGAAAAGTAGCCATAGTTTTGATCTCTGCACTGAGAATCCTGAAGTTTCCCTTGTCTCGAGAAGGACCGAGGAAGCCAAAAGGAATAACGAGATCCTCAGAAGATTTCCCAGCGACCTTTCTCCTATTGATTATTTCCCTCACTCTTCCTTTATCTTCTAAGATCAGACAAGATGGAACTTTGTGTGGTCCCTCCAGACTGCAATTCATTTTGCCAACACTGGAAGTCAGATTCCAAAAACCTGTAAAGTGCTACTTTAGATTCTGCCTCTAGCCAATGAACACAGAGAGAAAATCCCTTCTCTCCATGTCTATTTATTTTAATTTAATTGTATTTATTTGTCAAACGAAAATTACAAATTCGAACGAGCAAAATGAAAAAAAAAACGAAATTAGTGACAAGGATGATAGACATGCTACTGCATGTACGCACGCCCCCTTAGGAACCTCTTAAATACGGGATGAGGTCCACAGAAGTTGATTAGAATTAAAAATGTGAAAGTTAGTAGCTGAAACAACTGAATCAGATAAGATATTCCAGACTTTGACAATACTGCCTATCTCCTTCAATTTTTCTGCTGGAGAATGTCAGTGTTGCCAAGGCTGGATAATGCTGTGCTAACAGGCCAAATACAGTAGTCAGACTTGGAACAAGGCCACTTTTTAGCATGGTTGCATGCAACAAACTTTAAATTCTATGGCTGGGTTTCTTAGCCATAAATTTATAACACTCTGCTCCCCACATCCCACCCTGACTTGACGCAGCATGGCCACCCTCATCTCTGCCCTCAGTCTCACAGCTCCTCCCTCACCACACCCACCTCCAGTTTTTCCACTACCTGTTTGCCAAACGAGCAGACTTTGGAGGTGCAACTGAGAGTCAGAGCCCGTGGGCCCTCGTATCGGCTGCTCACCCCATAGAAGGCCCCTCCTGTGCCTCCAGGTTCTTCTTCAAGGAGGGAAAAGCTTAGGTCAGCCTAGAGCAAGAGATTGGAAAACAGAATCAGAACTGTTTTTAATGACTAATGCAAGGGTGGGACAAAGATTAGTGAGTGTTATTCTCTAGAGCAGCAGTCCACAACCTTTGCGGCTTGGCGGCCCAGCTGGGGGGGGGTGAGAGAGGGGAACTGGGCCATGTGAGCAATGGGCCAGTGTGCGCACATGCGTGCAGCTCGACTTGCACAAGTGGTGGACTGGCATGCACGCATGCAGATCGAACTTGAGAAAAGTGGCAAGCCCGCTACTTGCAGAACTCGAGCTACATGCGTGTGCGCTCCAGCCAGCCACTCGCACGACCCAATTCCGAATAGGTCACGGCCTGGGAATGGGCCGCAGCCTAGAGGTTGGGGACCCCTGCTCTAGAGTAGTGAAATGACATCCCCAGTTATTAAAGCAGCACATCTATTTATTTCAGAAGCTGGGAGCAAACAGCAGAGAAAAAGAAATTGCTCACCTTAATGGCCCTGCTTATAATTTTCCTAGAATATACAGGTAATCCTCAATTTACAACCACAATTAGGACCAGAATTTGGGGGGGGGGGCGAGGCCAGCTGTCAAGAGGAACGGGTGTGTTGAACGATTCTCCGGATCGTTTTCCCCCGTTTCCAACTGTTTGATGGACTTTTTGGGGTCCCAGGTCCCTTGGAGGGGGACTGGAAAAAAAGAGGCGTCCTGAGGAGTGATCTTGGGCGGCGGTCGAGACCAGCGAACTCAGGAGAAGCCTTGGAAAAGTCGAGCTGTGGCGGCCGTGAAAAAATGACAGCTGACAGCGGGCCAAAAGATAGTGGCGAAATAGCGGGACAGAGACGTGATAGATCCAGTGAAAAGTAACCCTGACAGTAATCTTGATGATTCAGTGGAAGTGATCCGGGGCGAAAAAACTTGCTGGAGGATTTCCAAAAAGGAAAGGAGAAGAGAGAGAGGAGAGAAAGTCTTTTTTTCTTCTTCTCTCTTGAAATAGTGGCGAGAAAAAAGTTTGGGCGCAGAAGGGTTGCTTGCATTGCGGAATTGTACTGGCTGGAGAAACTCAAAGTGAAGAGGAGCTTCTTTTTTTCAAAAAAAAAAAAAAAAAAAGAAAGTTTAACCACGAGAGGCAAGTGCACTTCATAGCCATAAAGTGAAAGTGCTGACGAAGCTGAGGAAGTAGACATTTTGAATGAAGACTGTAGGCTGAATGCCAGAGATAAAGGCAAGAGAGACACCTGCTGGCTGAACAGAGAACAACTCTAGAAGGGGGAAAAAATAAAGAGGAAATAACAAACCTGTGACTTTAAAGTACACTTAATTTTGTCTGCAAGTGCAAATTAGATATTTGAGCAAAAACTCTCTGACTTTAAGGTTTGAAAGGAACTATAGGGAAAAACTATATGAGGAAATTATGAGTATAGCAAGGGCGAAAACCCATGTATATTTATTGAACTTTCTGAAATCATTGACATCTATATTAACTAAAAGAATGATTGTTAATTATATCTAATGGTAAGTTTATTGTGAATACTGATTGCTGCAAAATATTGGTGACTCAGATTTATAACTTAAATAATTTAATTTAATAATAAGTGTTGTGTCCTGAGCCTGCAGAAGGCAGGCTCGGGACGTTGCAACAGTCCCGGGCAGTTGCAAGCTGCACGGGACCAGACTGGCTGGCGCCAACACTCGCACACATGCGTGAAGTGCAAAGCGCGCCAAATGTTGCCGTTTGGCCCGGGGATTGTCTTTAAGAGGAGGAGAGAGGCTTGTGTGTCTCGGCGTTGTAACAGAGCTGCTAGTCACCAATAAAGAGGCTCCTGAGAACTACCAGATGACTCCTGAAGTTATTGCCTTTCGCGAAGGACTCAACACTGGCGACGAAGGTGGGATGCCTTGCAATTACTTCAAACAATTGTAAGCTTACCCTGGAGTCCTGAAGCAGCAGGAAACGGCGTTAAATTCAGCAACTGCCTGCCAATACAGCAAACGTTGGAGGTAAGCTGGCTGATAGACCCTTTCTGTACTACTGAAGATGGCAAAGATAGGGAGGCTTTCCGAGTTCGATGTTACGCATCCGGAAAGATGGGAGTCTTACGTGGCCAGAGTAGAAAATTATCTCAAGGTCAATCAAGTGAGAGAAGATGGCTGAAAAGCCGTCACCCTGCTGTGTGTTTGTGGTCAAGATGCATTTGAGATCGCTGAAAATCTAGCAGCACCTGCACCTCTAGAATCTGTTACCTACACAGATTTAAAGAAATTGCTAAAGGAACACTTCCAGCCCAAGTTGTCTGTCATTGCTTGACGCCATACTTTTGAACAGAGGGATCAACGGGCTGGTGAATCAGCTAAAGACTACATTGCTGCATTGAGAAGAGCAGCTAAGCCTTGCGAGTTTAAAGACTTAGAAGAAAGGCTGAGAGACAGATTTGTATGTGGACTGAGACAGAGAGACTTGCAGCAGAGACATTTTGCTAAAGAATACTTATCATTCCAAGATGCCTTGAGAGAGGTTACTGCAGAAGAGGCAGCAGGGGGGGCAATCAAGAACATGAGGCCCATCAGAAGTACTCCAGAAGCTGTGTCCGTGCACCAGGAGGGAGTCCAAGGAAGCTCAGAAGAAGATCCTGACGAAGAAGTAGACCGTCTCTACCCAACAAAAGAAGGGAAGCAGAAGGAAGGCAAAGAGAAGTCTTCAGCTGTCCCCAAGTGCTTCGGGTGTGGAGGTCGCCACAAGAGGACCGACTGCAGGTTTCGCTCTGCTATCTGTAGAGCATGTGGAAAGCAAGGCCACATCGCAGCTGTGTGTCTGGGCGGTCAGAAGGTACAACCCCGAGAAGAATTGCGCCTGAAAGGTACCAGGGTCCCCAGCCAAAACAGGGTGAGTTTCTGTGCTTCACGAAGAAGCATTTATAGGACAGGCACACACAAACCTATCAAGAAAAAACTATCACTTAAAGTGAAGTTGCAAGGAGTTCCATTGGTCATGGAACTGGACACTGGGTCTGCACTTTCAATTATTTCCATACACACATTCAGAAAGATTTGTTCTGGTAGTGGATTTCAGGCCAAGCTTAGGCCTTCTGACATTGTGTTAACAGACTTTCAAAACTCCAGAGAGTGTGTTAAGGGGGAGGCCACCCTTAACGTACAGTATAAGGATTTTGTAGGTCCATTAGATGTATTGATAGTGGGGGGTGAGCGAACGAGTCTCATAGGACTCGATTGGTTTGAGGCCTTGGGAATACATGTTACAGGGCTCAATAGCTTGCAAACAGTAGATCTACAGGAAGTCTGCAAAGAATTTGCAGATGTTTTCAGCCCACAGCTGGGCACATACAAAGGGCCCCCTGTATCTTTAAAACTAGACCCCACTGTCACTCCTGTTAGAGTAAAAGCAAGAAGGGTTCCTTTTGCTTTAAAAGGGAAAATTGATACTGAATTGGACAAATTGATTCAGCAAGGAGTTTTAGAACCTGTTGCTTCCAGTCCTTGGGAGACCCCATGGTTACGCCTCTCAAGGCTAATGGGGACATTCGCATCTGTGCAGATTACAAATGCACTCTGAATAAGGCATTGCAGCAACATGCCTATCCTGTACCTGTAGTCAGTCATATCCTGGCCTCCCTCAAGGGGGGGCGTGTTTTTGCAAAGCTTGACCTTGCTCAGGCTTATCAGCAGCTGCCTGTTGATGAAGCTGCTGCAGTAGCACAAACCATTGTAACCCACAGGGGAGCATTCAAAGTAAAGAGATTACAATTTGGAGTAAATGTGGCTCCTGGAATTTTCCAAAGCATAATGGAAAACACACTGAGGGGTATACCAGGGGTTTGCCCGTATTTTGATGATGTCTTAATTGCTGGAGGCTCCACCCAAAATTTAGCTGAGAGATTGAGGGCTGTCCTGCTGCGGTTCCGGAAATCGGGCCTCAAACTCAAGAAGGACAAATGTAAAATTGGGGTGCCTTCTACAGATTTCCTGGGATTCAAAATTGATGCCAATGGGATTCATCCTGCTGAGTCCAAATTAAAGGCTATTATGCATGCTCCTAGGCCTATGTCCAAGGCCGAACTACAGGCTTTTCTGGGCCTTTTGAATTTTTATAATTCATTCATTCCTAACAAGGCTAATGTAGCTGAACCACTTCATAGGCTTCTGGACAAAAAGGCAGTGTGGCAGTGGTCACAAACACATGAAGCAAGCTTCAATGAGGTTAAGGCCTTACTCACATCTAACAATGTGCTTGCACATTTTAATGAAACTCTTCCTGTGTGCATCGCATGTGATGCTTCTCCGTATGGAGTGGGAGCAGTACTCAGCCACCTTAGGCCAGATGGAACTCAGGTTTCTGTTGCATATTACTCCAGAACCTTGTCTTCTGCTGAGCGAAACTACGCCCAGATAGACAGGGAGGCTTTAGCTGTTGTTGCTGGAATTAAAAAATTCCATGATTTTTTGTATGGCAGACATTTCACGGTCTTTACTGACCATAAACCTTTGTTGGGGCTGTTTACCACAAACAAACAAACTCCCCATATCATCTCCCCCAGAATGCTGTGATGGTCAATCTTCCTGTCAGCCTATGATTTTTCTCTAATTCACAAACCTGGGAAAGAAATGGGCCATGCTGATGGCCTCAGTAGATTACCCCTGCCAGTAGTAGAGGCTGATCCTGCCCCTGCCATCAACATCCTTTCAATTCAGGCATTGCCTGAGTCACCGTTAAATGCCAGGGATGTGGCTGCTGAATCTGCCACAGATCTCACAATCTCCCGTGTCTTATCTTGGGTTTTGTCTGGATGGCCAGAGAGTTGTCCTGGCACTGAGTTTCAGAGTTTCTGGCTTAAAAGGAACGAGTTATCCACCTTCCAGGGTTGTCTGCTGTGGGGCAGCAGAGTTGTCATTCCTACCTCAATGAGGCCTAGGGTCTTAGGTTCCCTTCACGAGGGTCATCCTGGCATTGTATGCATGAAGGCGCTAGCGCGCAGCCATTTGTGGTGGCCTGGGTTAGACAAGGAGATTGAAGCTAAGGTGCACGCATGCCACCTTTGTCAGCGCTCACGCCCAGAAATGCCACAGGCCCCTGTACATAGATGGGAGGAAACACAGTCTCCCTGGTCTAGGGTGCACATTGATTACGCTGGGCCCTTTCAGGGTCAATTCTTCTTGGTCCTGGTTGATAGCCATTCAAAATGGCTTGAGGTTGTACCTGTCTCTTCCACCACCTCTGCAAAGACTATTCAAGTACTGAGGGGTATTTTTGCTGCACATGGGCTTCCGGATGTTTTGGTGTCTGACAATGGCCCTCAATTCACTTCTTCCGAATTCCAAGCTTTCTTACAGGCCAACATGATTCATCGTGCCACCTCTGCACCTTTCCACCCTTCCACCAATGGTATGGCTGAACGGATGGTCCGCATCACCAAGGATGCATTAAAGAAACTGACATATGGGGACTGGCATCACAGGTTGGCAGATTTTCTACTTGCTTACCGCACCACACCGTCTACTTCTACTGGGAAAAGCCCGGCTGAACTTCGCTGGGGGCACACGCTGACTACTAAGCTTGACCGGTTGCATCCGGACAGACTGCCTTCTAAGTTTACACAACCCAGGGCACCAAGGCGCTTGCTAGTGGGTGCCCCAGTATGGACCCGTAATTACGGGCCAGGTCACTTATGGGTCCCTGCCATAGTATGCAAGGTTACAGGTCCCTTGTCTTACAAGGTTTCCATGGATGACGGTCGTATCCTGAGACGGCATATCGACCAGCTGCGTACAAGACTGGACTCACCTGCTGACACCTCTGGGTTTTTTCCAGGGGGGGAGGGGGACCTCTACGGGCAAAGGGAAGGGTGTGGGCGGCAGCCAGACACCAACAGAGAGGTCACAGACGGCCCATTCCAAGATTCCGCGAGTGCTCCGAACAGGAATTCGTGGGAACCAACTAGAATACTGCCACTGTTCCCAGAATGGGACAATTACATAGGGAGGTGGTCGGAGGGCCGAATTCCAATTCTGACACCTCTGGCTTAACTGAGGGGGCAACTGAGTTTTGGGACAGTACTGAGATTCCAGACAGCCCTACTGTGGAACAGGGAAGTGGAGAAAGGCAGCCTCATGATAGGTCTAGGATAGACCTGGGAGGCTCTACAGACAGTGGCAGCCTTCTAGAAGGGCCAGAGAGCCTGCAACTAGGCAGGTCAACCAGGTTATGGAGAGAATAAAGTCCTGGCCTGACGAGCCCGGTGGGCAAGCAAGCAGGCCAGGCAACGGGGCATGGTCCATGGGGACCACCAGGGTCCAAAAAAGGGGGTGAACACATAGCACCCCCCGGACAAGATGTGCTTGGAGGTTGCCAGGGAATTCAGAGGTCACAGAGAGCTAAAAGATCTCCTAAATATCTTGAAGATTTTGTAACTCTGCTGGCAAAGCAGAAACAGTAAGAGGGTGTCCCTGTGAAAAGTCTGAATAAGGAACATTGGGAAATGAAGCCAAAAACATTACAGTTTGTTGCCATGGAACTAGTGTGGCTCCCACACTCATGTTAAGGTCAAGTGTAACCATTAATATAATTATAGTTTTAGCCGGGGGGGAAGGGGTGTTGTGTCCTGAGCCTGCAGAAGGCAGGCTCGGGACGTTTCAACAGTCCCGGGCAGTTGCAAGCTGCCCGGGACCAGACTGGCTGGCGCCAGCACTCGCGCGCATGCGTGAAGTGCAAAGCGCACGAAATGTTGCCGTTTGGCCCGGGGATTGTCTTTAAGAGGAGGAGAGAGGCTTGTGTGTCTCGGCGTTGTAACAGAGCTTCTAGTCACCAATAAAGAGGCTCCTGAGAACTACCAAATGACTCCTGAAGTTATTGTCTTTCGTGAAGGACTCAACAATAAGTATCTAAAATTAGTTAGTTAAGCATCTATCTATTTTTGTTTTAAAACGCTTTAATATTCACTGTTAAGTATATTAATACTTGTATTTAATATATCTAATTGACAACCTATTACTATATACAAAACGTAACATACTTAGATCTAATTGTGATAACCTTGATATACTGGAGAGAAATATAAAAATTGTAAATAAGTGGGGAGGTTGGTTTGACGAGTTGAGAAAGATGACAAGTATTCCCAATCTCACGAGAGTTGGAATAGGAAGGAAACATACAACACAAACCATAACAATGGAACAAAGCCCAGCTAGGCAAAGATCTCTGGAAGAGGTGACACAAAGAGATAGAGCAAACTCATTTAAAGACCTACAATTAATGCTGCAATCAATGCAAGAGGTAATGTGTAAAAAGCATGAAGACCTAAAAAAAAAGAAATAGGGTAAGTGAGAAATGATACAGGAGAACTTAAGGAAAAGATGAAGTCAATGGACGGGAAATTTGAGTGTTTTCAGCAACAGATTATGAAAAATGAACAAAAGTTACAGGAAATGGAAGAAAGAATGGGAAAAGGAGAAAAGAGAGTAGATTAAATGAATGAGAGGTTAATCCAGGCTAATAGAGAATTGGAATCAACAGTCATCTCCTTGGAATTAGAGAAGGCTGCCCATTTCCTACAGTTCCAAAACGTTAGAGAGACGAAAGGCGAAGATCTACCAGTGATGATGACAGACCTACTGGCGGGAGCTTTAGGGACTGGCAAAGAAGAGATGGCGAATGAGATCGATGAAATCTATACAATTCATATGAATTATGCGAGACAACATAATCTCCCTAAAGAAGTCCACATTAGATTTGTCAAGAAATCTGTTAGAGATGAGATATTATTTAGGACTAGAGACGATCCACTAGAATATCGAGGCAGGCAATTAACTGTACTTAAGCAAGTACCCAGAAGGGTGAGGAATTTTAGAAGACCTTACCAACGAATAACCTCCAAATTGACAAGAAAAAAATATTAATTTCAGATGGCTGACACCGGAAGGGATTATGGTGGTGTGGCAGGAAAAAAGGCTTTGACTAGATACAATAGATAAAGCAGAAGAATTTTATAGACAAATTTTTGGTAGTGAGGAGGAGTTAGTGGAAAGAGAGACAAGAGAAGGTGAGATATTAGCGCAGGCCATAGAAGGAAAGGAACCACAAATCAAAGACAAGGGAGCTGGGAAAGGAAAGGATATAGATAATGAAAAAGATAATGAAAAACATGACGAGGATAGACTCAAAGAAGTTAAAGAGGCTAGACCGACAAGAACGTTCATGGAAAGAGAAAAGGAACCACAAATTAAAGAGTCTAGACCGACAATAATAACAAGATCTAAATATAGATAAAGAGACAAAAGAGGGAGCTGAGATTCTATCCTTGAATGTTAATGGTCTCAACTCCCCACTAAAAAGGAAAAAAATTTTAAACAAACTTAGCTAGATGAATTTGGATATAATAATTTTACAAGAAGTCCATATAAAAAAACAACATCAACATCTACTAAATTGCCCCAAATTGGGAAATATGTTTGCATCACTGTCACAACAAAAAAAGGAGGAGTTGTAGCATATATTAAAGAGGAAATTCCGACGAAACAAATTTACAAAGATGAAGATGGTAGAATTCTAATAATAGAAGTAATATTGAATAAAATAAAAATAGCCCTTGTGGGAATCTATGCCCCGAATGAGGGGCAGAAACAATTTTATAAAAAATTACATAGTATCATTGGTGAGTTTGAATATGACAATATCTGTATAATGGGAGATTTTAATGCAATTGCGGATAGACACTTAGATTATAAAAGTGATAAGATTAGAAAAGGTATTAGAAGAATACTACCTAGTACTTTCCTTAAAATGGCAGAGGAGTTTAATATTCAAGATATCTGGAGGGAGAGGAATATAGGGAAAAAGCAATATACTTATTATTCAGGTCGACATCTATCATGGTCCAGAATCGACACGGCGTGGCTATCAGTAGATCTAAATTCGGAAGTGGAAGACATTACAATTGACACGAACTCTTGGGCAGACTACAACCCAGTCAGAATTAGATGGAGAGGACAAAAGAAAATAAGGAGATGGACTTTGAAAAGAGCAATTTTAAAACATAAAGAATTTAAATTGAAAATGGAAGACCAAATGGGTCTGTTTTTCCAGATGAACAAAAAGGAAGATACAAACTGCCAAAATTTATGGGACACAGCCAAAGCTTACATGAGAGGTGTTGCAATTGCTTATATGGCCAGGGAAAATAAAACCAAACTACAGCGACAAAGAAATTTAGAAGAAGAACTTAGCAGAGCTGAGAAAAAACTACAAAATGAACCACAAAGACGTGACTTGAAACAACAAATAGACCTAATGAAACACAAGATGAACACCATTGAAAAGAAAGAACTGGCGCAGCAAATAAAACACACCAAGCAAAATTTCTTTGAAAATGCTAACAAACCGGGGAGATGGTTGGCTTACAGAATAAAGAAACATAATGATAAAAAAAAGGATTAGTAAACTATACAATGAAGAAGGTGACATTGTGGACTTCCGCTTCTGGATTGCAGCACCTCAGTCGTACGAAGAGACCTCTCTCTTTGTTGGCTGTTTTCCCTCCACCGGTAGACCCTTATGCGGGTCTTAAATTGCCCTGGGGGGTGACTACCATCGAGGAGGCTTTGCTCGGCTACGGTGGAGTGGCGGCTCCCCCTGCAGTCCGAGCTAACTCCGTAGGGCCAATGGAGAAGATTGGCCAGTAAAATGGCCAATCACTTAGCTGCGCCAGCCGAAGTCAGAAAATCATCTAAGCATAAAGAACCACTGTGGTGAATCCGGGTGAGACCTTTCCTCCCTCTCTCTGTCCTGACTATTTGCCTGTAAAAAGTTTTTGATCACTTCCCTGTCTTAAGAGAGCAGCTTCTGTCTACTTGGGAAAGAAAGTTTTAAAAGAACTAAAATAATTAAAGCTTTATTGACTACTTGATTTTTCTTTCTGGATACCTAGGGGCCCTGGAAAAAATAAAATAAAAAAGAAACACTATATTTTTTACTCTATCTATTATATTGGAGATATTTGCTTTTGCTTTTTCTGTTTCCAAAAGAGATAAAGTTTTACCTATTTGGAAGAAACAGTTTACAGTCCACTGAGGACATCTTGTGGCGAAAATTCCCATTACAACCCTATCTTCTTTTGCTATTTTGAAGATCAATTTGACTTTCAAATAAAGGGAAAAGATAAAAGATTTGCAACAGCTGTGGTGAATTTGTTTATTAGAATTTTGGAGGTGGATATTTGTTGACCTTTTTGAAATATAGCCTTCATTAAAAGATTAAAGACTATTCTTGATCAAAGACTATTTCACCATTGAAATGGAAGAACCTTATCCACAGCTCGACTATGAACTTATATTGGAAAACATTTTGGAAACTACAAACTATATGAAAGCTTATATCAAATCTTGGAGAAAAATCAAAGATGATACTAGAGAACCACAAATTGACTTTCAACCATTGGTTCAAAATATAGACCAAAGAATAATGGAGGAAGAACAGAGTAACCCTAGAGAGGTTCCTACTCAACAAGATATACAACTGAACAAGACAGAGGAACTGCACTTACAATTTAATTATGAACTTACAGTAGAAACTACTGAGCAAATTAATTCTACACAATCCTACTTACGACGTATGGATAACATTGATGATCAAAGAATAACATTAACTGAGCTATTTGATCTCCCAAAAATAACAGAGCTTGACATTCAGCTACAAGTCATTGAAAATTGTGATAATGTGGACAATCAGCTAGCAACTACAATAAGAAATAAAACTGACTATACTATTCAGATGATATTGTAAGAAAGAGAAGAGAACTTTGACTATTTTGATGTATTGAGAAATAGCTTTACTCAAATGTTGAGGTTTGATGATGTAGAGGCTTTATTATGGAAACCAGCTTGGTATAGAAAGAAAGCTAGAGTTAGCTTTAAAAATGTGGCTTAAAATTCCACTGAATGGGTTAAAAAGATTGTTGATGCTCGGATTGTTTTAATAACAAATGAAATAGGTGATTTTGTAAAAGGATATTTTTTGTAACAATATTGGGTATTAGAGATGATAAGTAGTTGGAGGGGTAAATGTTACTTAATTGATTGATAGAATATATATTTAAAATAGACAGAAATGTAGTCTTTTGGACTGATATCTTTATTTCAACCAACATAACTATTTTGTAATAGAGGGAGAAGAGGAGGTATTTGTGATAAGAGAAGTAATAGTATTAATAAATGATGTATTAGTTTAAGCAATAGGCTATATCAAAAAAATGTAAGGATGTTGCTTTTTGGGATAATATATTTAACTTAGATAGAATCATGATAGGGAAAAGAGAAATGAGGGATGCCTGAAGTGCTAATATGTCTATATAAGCTTAATTGGAATATGGTAATTATCAAAATAGTAAAGCTTAAAAACAGGATTTGGATTCTTATAATTGAAATCCAATTATAGCACCCCACTACACACTTCCCTCCATGTAGATGTGGTTCTGTAGAGGACCACATGCTAAGTACGGCCGGTCAGCCAGCTACAGATCCATCTGCTGGTGATGCTGTCTAACCCGCATTTTTCTATCTTATCAAGTAGTAGGTTGTGATCTACTTTGTCAAATGCCTTACTAAAGTCCAAGGAAATTATATCCACAGCATTCCTCTGGTCCACTAATTTTGTCACTTGGTTAAAGAATGCAATAAGATTTGTCTGGCGTGATCTGTTTTTGACAAACCCGTGTTGGCTTTTAGTAATGACTTTGTTTGCCTGTAGGTGTTCTCTGATTTGTTGTTTGATTATCTTTTCCAGAATCTTCCCAGGTATTGAGATCAGGCTGATAGGTCTGTAATTTCCTGGATCCATTTTTTTCCCTTTTTTGAAGATGGGAAATACATCACCTCTTTTCCAGTCCTCTGGTAGTTCCCCAGTGCTCCAGGATCTTTGAAAAATATAGTTCAGTGGTTCTGAGATCACATCTGCCAGTTCCTTGAGAACCTTGGGGTGTAATCCATCTGGTCCTGGTGATTTGAACTCGTCTAGGCTGGACAGGTGCTCACTTACCATTTTCTTGCCTATCTGTTTCTTGCCTTTCTATTCTGTTTTTTATGGCACTATTTTTGATAGGTTGGTCTGTTTTTTCCCTTTGTGTAAAGACAGATGCGAAAAACGAGTTATAAATAGTTCTGCTTTCTCCCTGTTGCTTGTCACCTTCTTGCCACTTTCACCCACTAATGGACCAATCGTTTCCTTCACTTTTTTCTTGTTTCTTACATGTTGAAATGAGGGGATTCCACTTTTGCTATCCCCCCATACGTGGGGCAGATCCCACGAACGGACACTGAAGAAGACTCCTGACACGGAGGTTTTCTTGGGGTGGGACTGCCCCGAACCGAAGTCCGGGAACTACTTTATTGATTACAATATGCAAATAAGCATTGATTACATGTGATACATTTGTGCCATACATATAATTTCTTGCTGCACCATAAGCTTCAAACCACTCCCATTACTTAGTCTCAGAGCATGTCAAGAGTACATGTCATGTTTGACCTACATTGCCCACCTGGCGACACAAAACAAAACCATGTGGTTAGTGCCTTCTCGAGCTTAGCTCTGCATAACATCCTGTTTAACTGTCATGCGGTTTGCCATTTGTGTTACAAGCTAGCGAGCTTTGCCGCAGACGTTTCCTCTAGAAAGGGCAAAGAAAGGGCAAGGATGGGGCGAGGAGGGGGCTACAACTCCAACATTGAAAGAAGCTTTTTTTTGTTATTTTTGACTTTGGTTGCAAGCCTTAGTTCATTTTGAGCCTTAGCTTTCCTCACTTCATTTTTGCAGGCTCGGGCTATTTGCTGATATTCTGACTTAGTTATGTGCCCCTCTTTCCACTTTCTATACTTGTCCTTTTTATCTTTAAATGGGACTTTATGCTCAACCAACTGGTGTATATGGACTTTGGGGAGAATTTTATAAATATGTTTAAAGCAATCTATTCCAAACAGGCAGCCAAAGTAATAATCAATGGAGAAACAACTGAAAGTTTTCAAATTCAAAAAGGCACAAGGCAAGGTTGTCCACTATCTCTGTTATCCAGACCCTTTTCCCCAGCATCCCCCATCTCTCTGGAGGGGATGGCTTCCTTTGCCTAGCTGCCAGGCTCTATAATGCCAGGAGAGATACCTAGGAGCAAAGAAGCAGAAGAAACATTGAATCTGAGTTAAGGCTTCGCAAACCAATTCAACAATAGCAAAAAGGAAAGTGGTCCATTTAAGGAAATGTTTCCAATCTAATCTTTTCTAGCTACAGGTAGTCCTCGACTTACAACTGTTCATTAGGTGATCATTCAAAGTTATAACAGCACTGAAAAAAGTGACTTAGGATCATTTTTCACACGACTGTTGCAGCATCCCCAAGGTCATGTGATCAAAATTTGGAGGTATGGCAATTGCAGTGTCCTGGGGTCATGTGATCACCTTTTGTAACTTCTGACAAGAAAGTCAATGAGGAAGTGAGATTCCCTTAACAACCGTGTTACTAACTTAACAATGGCAGTGATTCACTTAATAACCGAGGCAAGAAAGGTTGTAAAATGGGGTAAAATTCACTTAATAACTGTCTTGCTTAGCAAAAGAAATTTTGGGCTCAGTTGTGGCTATAGACCGAGGATTCCAATGGATTACCATTGGATTACAGATCCTATCACTCTCAGCCAGCATAGTCAAAATAGAGGCTTGAATGTAAAAAAAAAAACTGAAAACCAGCTCTCCATGCATCCTCAATTTGGGTCTCCAAGTTTTATTAGACTATTGCTTTGATCACACATTTGGAACTGGTTGGGGAGGATGGAACTGCACTCCACCATCATTTGAGAGTCCAAAGCCAAGAACATCAGAGATAAATGATTTTGTGTGGCAGCTCTGAAAAGACATATTTGCAAAGCTGATATAAGTGAAGAGAGACAGAGAGAAAGAGAGACCACTGGGTTACAGATGGGGTAAGAGCCGGACCTTCGTAAGAGTTGGCATCATTTATTCTAGCCTAGCCAGGCTTGAAAAAAAGGGCTCAGTTCTCCTGTTTTAGAAAGACAACAAGGAATTTAGACACTGACAACCTTTTTTTTCCACCATTTTTGTTTAAATAGGAAGATGGTGTCTGTTGGTATAAAAAAAATCCTTCCTTCCTTCCTTCCTTCCTCCCTCCCTCCCTCCTCCCTCTCTCCCAGCATATTTACAATCCACCCTAATCACAAAGGACTCAGGGCAGCCCACAAAATCACCCAAGAGAAAACCAAAATTATCCTAAGTAAACTTGAACAACAGCAAAAAATAACCACAAAAAGCAAAGCAATCACAAAAAGTAAAGCAAAGTTTAATCTCCCAAATAAAATTTAACTTTGACCTACACTCAGCTGGGACTGAAGATGTATTAAAACAAAAGCATTTTAACCTTTTGGGGGGGGAATTGTGGTAAGATGGGGGTTGCATTTAATTTTTTTGGGGGGGGAGTATATCACAAGCAGGTGTTGGCTGATATATCCTGATGCTGTGGAGTTGCTTTAACGAATGTCCAACTCTTTGAATTCAGCATGGAAGCCTAACAACAAGTGATGCAGTGACTTTAATATACATATCATACTGCCAATAATCTTGGTGCTATGTTTAATACTAGCTGCTGTTTTAGATTATCTCCAAAGTCAGCTGCAGGTTGAGCCCATTGTGAAGACCACCTGATCAATATATGAATGAGCAATAATGACAGATATTGAAATAACTAAATAACCAGTTCTAAAGTCATCAACAAAAAAGGATCTTTACATCCATAGAGTTGAAACTGGAGGTAACTATAAATTCAGAGGCTGTTAAAGCTTTTTTTTATCAGGCAAATTTAAATTCTCATGTGTAATCCAATATAAATATTAAGATTCTGCCCTACATATTGTATCCTGCTGTGTCTCTTAGACAGTCAAATTGCCACATTTAAAAAAACCTGAATAATTTCATAACAACCGTGTAAGATAGGTTGGCTTGCAAGGCTAGCCTTTTTCAGTCTAGCTCAGAAGAAGCCCATTGTTAAGTCCTTCGTTCAATGGCGAATGTTGAATACACATGCTTTCGTTAACAACTCTTTATTCTTCTAGTAACAGCAACACCAACAACCCCAAGGCACACAGGCCTCTCCTTTTAAAACAGTGGTTCTCAACCTTTCTAATGCCGCGACCCCATAATACAGTTCCCCATGTTGTGGTGTCCCCCAACCACTTATACATCACCGGGTGCCAGGGGCGTGGCCAAAGAAAAGGGGGAAAAAATGGCGGACAGCCTTGTTTGGCGACCCCCGTGAAATGGTCGTTAGACCCCAAATGGGGTCCCGACCCACAGGTTGAGAACCACTGTTTTAAAACATTCAGAGACCCAGACAAATGGCAACAACTAAGTTAGCATCTCCGTGCCTTGCGCATGCGCACAAGGCTGGCGCCGCTCAGTCTGGTCCCGGGCAGCCAGTGCCTTCCGCATGCGCACAAGGCTGGTGCCGCTCAGTCTGGTTCCTGGCAGCCTTGGAATGCCTGGGACCATTGCAACGTCCTGAGCCTGCTTTTGCAGGCTCAGGACACAACACCCCTCCCCCCTAGATGGAACATCTCTGCGCACATATTTGCACGTCCTTCATTGGGAGATTGACATATAGTTCCATGAATCAAATGCACGGAGTGTGAAATATTCGAGGCTACCCTCAGGCAAAAACCCCCTTCACTTTGTTTCGGGAATAAATGTATCCGAAATAAAAAAAATAATACAAAATAACCATGCCCTTTTTTTCAGGGCCATTATGAGTAGTTTTCCTTAACTTGACAGCAACTTCACAAATTCCCTAAGATATTTGGGTGGGCACTTGGCCCGCTGTGACCTCCTCTGACCAGTAGAGATTGCTTGGCCCACCTGCTCGCCTACCAGGCTAGGTAGGCCAAGGTGTTGCTGCCCTAAGTTCCCAGGTGACCCTGGTGCTGTTGCCTGGCCTACCTGCTCGCCTACCAGGCTCGGCAGGCCAGGACTTTGCTGCCCCAAATACCCAGTTGACCCACCCATCTGCTGGCTGACTGGACCTTCTAAGTCCAGGCCAGCATACCTAGGAGAGGTGGCATTCCCCTGGTCCACAATAGACCCTTCTTGGGAACACTGTCCCTTGAACCCAAGGCCAGCAGAGGGAGAGTGCTGGGTATCTAAAGTGCCCCAGTACTCTGTGGCTCCCAGGCATGTGCCGGAAGTGCCAGAGTCAGGAGTTGCCTCCCTGGCTACCCCCTTCCCTGTTGACCTCCTTCTGGGAGCAATTGCAGAATTGGGCCAGCGCCCCTGCTGTACTTCTTGTTCTCTTGTTGTTTGTGAATTATGTGGATATCCCCAGTCAGTCTCCCTGTCTGGAGCACTCTGTGGCATGTGTGAATAATGTGGATATCCCCGGTGTGACTCCCTGTCTGGAGTAATTGTAGATGTGTGGGATGACCCCCTATCCATTGAATTCCTGTTCCGAGCACTTGCAGAACCTTGTGATGAAACATCCATAGCCTCAGCAGCAGCTAGTGAAGACCTGTGAAACTGATCCCCAGAATGCATATTATGATCCTCCTCCCTCCCCCCCCAGAGCAGAGCCAGGAATGGAAGAGTGAGAGTCCAGTCTCCAACGCAGCTGGTCTATGTGCCTGCAAAGAATGTGGCCGTCTCCCAAGGTCACTTCATATGACAATGGCCCAGAGACCTTGCAGACCACAGCTGTTACCCAGAGATGACCAGGCCCATAGTTTCGTGCCCAGACTGGATCACCCACTTGAAGTCTCCTCGGTGCCTGCGGTTGTGACACCTGTGAAGCCACCCGGTCGGGGTGCAACCTGTCCAGTTTAGTGATGAGGTGGCGACCCCAGCGGAGTTCAGCATGGCTCTTTCCTGTGGCAGTGCATGGTGTGGTGTGGTGTGCAAGAAGGAAATCTGCTAACCTGTGATGCCAGTTACCGTAAGTCAGCTTCTTGAGGGCATCTTTGGTGGTGTGCACCATTCTCTCAGCCAATCCGTTGGAGGATGGGTGGAAGGGAGCCGAAGTTGTATGGCGGATCAGGTTGGCCTGAAGAAAAGCCTGGAACTCAGAAGAGGTAAATTGAGGACCGTTATCTGAAACCAGAACATCTGGAAGGCCGTGTGATGCAAAAATTCCTCTCAACACCTGGATGGTCCTGGCAGTAGTAGTGGATGACACAGGAACAACCTCTAGCCACTTGGAATGGCTATCAACAACCACCAGGAAGAATTGCCCCTGAAAGGGCCCAGCGTAATCTATATGTACCCTAGACCATGGGGTTTGAGTTTCCTCCCACCTGTGTACTGGTGCCTGAGGCATTTCAGGCCGAGACTGTTGGCACACTTGGCACCCGTGCACCTGGGCCTCAATGGCTTTATCGAGTCCAGGCCACCAGAGATGGCTGCGCGCAAGCGCTTTCATCCTGACTATACCAGGATGACCCTCATGCAGAGAGATCAAGATTCTAGACCTCAATGAGGCTGGGATCACTACCCTGCTTCCCCATAACAGGCATCCCTTGAAAGTGGAAAACTCATCCTTCTTGTGCCAGAAGCTTTAGAACTCAGCATCTGGGCACTTGTCAGGCCATCCTGACAACACCCATGTCAGCACGCGTGTAAGCGTGTGATCAGTGGCAGTTTCTGCAGCCACATCCCTAGCATTGACGGGAGACTCAGGCAACTCCTGAATGGACAGAATATGGACGGTTGGGGCAGGATCTGGCTCCAATTGGTTCAGGGGTAATCTGCTCAGGCCATCAGCATGACCCATTTCCTTTCCTGGTTTGTGAACTAATGTATAGTCATATGCTGACAGGAAAATGGACCATCTCAGCATACGAGGAGAAATGATATGTGGGGTCTGTTTGTTAGTGGTAAACAACCCCAACAGAGGCTTATGGTCAGTATAGACCGTGAAATGGCGGCCGTATAAGAAATCATGAAATTTCTTAATGCCAGCCACTATAGCCAATGCTTCTCTGTCAATTTGAGTGTAATTACGCTCAGAAGAAGACAGAGTCCTTGAATAATAGGCCACAGGGACCTGTGTCCCATCAGCCTTCAGATGGCTAAGTACAGCTCCCACCCCATAAAGAGATGCATCGCAGGCGATGCAAACAGGCAGTTGCTCATTGAAATGTGCTAAAACAGCATTAGATGTGAGCAAGGCCTTAACCTCATTGAAACTCTTGTCATGGACTTTAGTCCACTGCCAAGGAGCCTGCTTGTCTAGGAGCCTGTGTAATGGCTCTGCCACTGCAGCCTTATGTGGGAGAAATGCATGGTAAAAGTTTAATAGCCCCAAAAAGGCTTGCAGCTCACTCTTAGATTTAGGGCTCGGGGCCTGCTGAATGGCTTGCAATTTAATTTCAGCAGGATGAATGCCTTGAACGTCTATCCTGAATCCTAAGAAGTCAGTAGAAGTGACTCCTATCTTACATTTATCCTTCTTTAGGTTAAGGCCTGCTTTTCAAAAACAAAGCAAGACAGCCCTTAACCTCTCTGCTAAGTTTTGAGATGACTCCCCAGCAATGAGGACATCATCAAAATAGGGACAGACTCCAGGAATACCCCTAAGTGTGCTCTCCATGATGCTTTGGAATATGCCAGGGGCTACATTTACCCCAAATTGCAGTCTCTTGACCTTAAAAGCCCCCCGGTGAGTTACAATAGTCTGGGCCACTGCTGCTGCCTCATCAACAGGTAGCTGTTGATAGGCCTGTGCCAGGTCAAGCTTCGCAAAAATGCGCCCCCCCTTGACGGAAGCCAGAATGTGACTTACTACAGGTACTGGATAAGCGTGCTGTTGCAGCGCCTTATTCAGTGTGCACTTGTAGTCTGCACATATACGTATGTCCCCATTAGCCTTTAGAGGCGTTACTATGGGTGTTTCCCATGGACTTGAGTCCACAGGTTCTAGAATGCCCTGCTGGAGCAATTTGTCCAGCTCAGGATCTATCTTGCCTTTGAGGGCAAAAGGTACCCTCCTAGGCTTAACCCTGATGGGCGTGATGGTTGGGTCTAACCGTAGTGAAACTGGAGGTCCCTTGTAGGATCCAAGCTCTGAACTAAACACATCTGCAAACTCCTTGCAGACTTCTGCTAGGCTTAACGTTTGCAAATGATGCAGCCCAGTTACCTGGATTCCCAGAGCCTCGAACCAATCGAGTCCAATAAGGCTCGTGCGTTCACCCCCAACAACCACCACATCTAGGGGACCTTCAAAGTTCTTATGCTGCACTTTAAGGGTGGCCTCCCCCTTAACACACACCATAGAATTCTGAAAGTCTGTAAGTATTAGATTGGATGGCCTGAGTTTAGCTCAAAGGCCACTGCTGTTGCATATTCTTTTGAATGTGTTAATGGAAATAATGGAGAGAGCGGACCCAGTGTCCAACTCCATAGATAAAGGGACTCCTTGCAACCTTACGTTAATGGACAGTTTCTTCTTAAGTGGTTTATGTGTGCCTGTTCTTAAAATACTCCTGCGCGATGTGCAGAAGCCCACCCTATGTTGGCTGGGGACCCTGGTACCTTTCAGACGCAATTCTTCATGAGGTTGGACCTTCTGGCGACCCAAACAGATGGATGCGATGTGGCCTTGCCTGCCACACGCTCTGCAAATGGCGGAGCGGAACCTGCAGTCAGCTCGCTTGTGGCGTTCTCCACACCCGAAGCATTGAAGAGCTGCTGGGGCCTTGTCTAGACATTCCTTCTGCCTCCTTTCAGCTGGCTGGTAAAGCCTATCCACCTTTTCTTCAGGATCCACCTCCAGTCCTTCTCGAGCGTCCTCTTGATGGACGGTAGCTGCCTCTGGAGGGCTTCTGGTGGGCCGTAAATTCTTCACTGCCCTGCCTGCTGCTTCCTCAGCTGTCACCTCTCGAAGAGCATCTTGGAAAGAGACATCTTCTGTTGCAAAAATCTTCTGCTGTAAGTCTCTGTTCCTTAAACCGCATACAAAGCGATCTCGCAGCCTCTCTTCCAGGTCCTTGAACTCACACGGTCTGGCTGCTCGCCTTAAGGCTGCAATAAAGTCTTTAGCAGATTCACCTGCCCTCTGGTCCCTTTGCTCAAATGTGTGCCTCCAAGCAATAACAGACAACTTGGGCTGGAAATGTTCCTTCAGCAGCTTCTTCAAGTCAGTGCATGTTACTGACTCCAGAGGTGCAGGAGCCACCAGATTCTCTGCAATTTCAAAAGCTTCCTGTCCACAGACACACAACAGACTTGCAGCCTTCAAGCCATCTTCTCTAATCTGATTTACTCTGAAGTAATTCTCCATTTGATAAAGTAGATCACAACCTACTACTTGATAAGATAGAAAAATGTGGGGTAGACAGAATCACCACCAGATGGATCCATAGCTGGCTGACCGGCCGTACTCAGCGAGTGGTCCTCAATGGAACTGCATCTATATGGAGGGAAGTGTGTAGTGGGGTGCCCCAGGGCTCTGTTCTGGGCCCAGTGCTCTTCAACATCTTCATCAACGATTTGGATGAAGGGATAGATGGGGAACTCATCAAATTTGCAGACGACACCAAGCTGGCAGGAATAGCCAACACTCCAGAAGACAGGCTTAAGATACAGGAGGATCTGGACAGACTTGAACACTGGGCACTAACTAACAAAATGAAATTCAATGGTGAAAAAAGCAAGGTTCTACATTTAGGCAAGAAAAACCAAATGCACAAGTACAGCATAGGTGGCACCATGCTCAATAGTAGTAACTGTGAGAGGGACCTCGGAGTCCTAGTAAACAATCACCTAAATATGAGCCAGCAGTGTGCTGCAGCTGCCAAAAAGGCCAACACAGTGCTAGGCTGTATTAACAGAGGGATAGAATCAAGATCACGTGAAGTATTAATACCACTCTACAATGCCTTGGTAAGGCCACACTTGGAATACTGCATTCAGTTTTGGTCACCACGATGTAAAAAAGATGTTGAGACTCTAGAAAGAGTACAGAGAAGAGCAACAAAGATGATTAGGGGACTGGAGGCTAAAACATATAAAGAACGGTTGCTAGAATTGGGTATGTCTACTTTAACGAAGAGAAGGACAAGGGGGGACATGATAGCAGTATTCTAATATCTCAGGGGCTGCCATAAAGAAGAGAGAATCAAGCTATTTTCCAAAGCACCTGAAGGCAGGACAAGAAGCAACGGATGGAAACTAATCAAGGAGAGAAGCAAGCTAGAACTAAGGAGAAACTTCCTGACAGTGAGAACAATTAATCAGTGGAACAGCCTGCCTCCAGAAGCAGTAAATGCTCCAACACTGGAAGTTTTTAAGAAGAGACTGGACAGCCATTTGTCCGAAATGGTGTAGGGTTTCCTGCCTGAGCAGGGGGTTGGACTAGATGACCTCCAAGGTCCCTTCCAACTTTACTACTATTACTATTACCCTTGCAACGTAGGATTCCCATCTCTCTGGGTGTGAGATATCAAAGTCAGATAAATGACCAATCTTCACCATCCTGTAATTCCTAACCTTCACCACTCGCTCCTCTAAAACTTGTATTGGGGAAGGGGTCTTTCAGCCGAACTCACCCTCCAGCGATGCTGTACTGGCAGGCTGGATCGCTGATTCTAACGCCGTCTTCCCCTCTTCAGGAGTTCCTGGGTAAGTCTTTACAGCTTCTTGTCTTCAGCTTGTAATTCATCCCATCCTCATCACCAGTGTTAAGTCCTTCGTTCAATGGCGAATGATGAATACACATGCTTTCGTTAACAACTCTTTATTCTTCTAGTAACAGCAACACCAACAACCCCAAGGCATTCAGAGACCCGGACAAATGGCAACAACTAAGTTAGCGTCTCCGTGCCTTGCGCATGCGCACAAGGCCGGCGCCGCTCAGTCTGGTCCCGGGCAGCCAGCGCCTTGCGCATGTGCTCAAGGTTGGCGCCGCTCAGTCTGGTCTCGGGCAGCCTTGGAATGCCTGGGACAATTGCAACATCCCGAGCCTACTTTTGCAGGCTCAGGACACAACACCCATAACTACATTGACCTCTATTATTAGATATTTGTATAGTTCTCAGGAGGTAATAGCTTCTGACATCTAGTTATTTTAACAGAAAGAAGTTACTGCTGCTATCTGTATTCTAGGCAACACTGCTATCATGTCCCCCCTCGTCCTTCTCTTCATTAAACTAGACATACCCAATTCTAGCAACCGTTCCTTATATGTTTTGGCCTCCAGTCCCCTAATCATCTTTGTTGCTCTTTGTACTCTTTCTAGAGTCTCAGCATCTTTTTTACATCATGGTAACCAAAACTGGATGCAGTATTCTAAGTGTGGCCTTACCAAGGCATTGTAAAGTGGTATTAATACTTCACATGATCTTGACTCTATCCCTCTGTTAATACAGCCCAGCACCGTGTTGGCTTTTTTGGCATCTGCATCACACTGCTGGCTCATATTTAAGTGATTGTCCACTAGGCCTCCTAGATCCCTCTCACAGTTGTAAAATCAAGTTGCAACTGAACTTTGGATCACAAATCAGATAAAGGCACCTTCAAATACAGACTAAATAAATACACTTTATTTACTTTAAAACAGGGGTCTTCAAACTTGGCCCTTTTATGACTTGTGGACTTCAACTCCCAGAATTCCTCAGCTAGGCATGCTGGCTGAGGAATTCTGGGAATTGAAGTCCACAAGTCATAAAACAGCCAAGTTTGAAGAGCCCTGCTTTAAAACATTTATATAGCCACACATCTTATATCAAATTCTGGGTGGCTCCCAATCCCAAACAATTAAAACAACATCAATGAAAAACAGCATTATACACACATCTTTTACAAACATAAACATTAAAAATCTAGCACCAAAGTAAGACTTCCAACATCCTCATTAAATCCTCTCACCTGCCTCACCCTATGCCAGCATTTGGGGGGGGGGAGCTAAGTTTTAAATGCTATTCAGAAGGTTGGGGGTGGGTAGACTAGGAGTGTTCCCATCTATCTGATCTGGTAGGAAGGGTAGATATCCTTAGTGAGAGGTGGTCTGTAGATAACCAGGCCCTGTGTCATCCTCGACTTACAACTTTTAATGATCCATTACTAAACTTAAAATTAAGTTTGACCTATGCTCAGAAAAAAGTGACTTGTAACCATTTTTCACACTTATGACCCACGGACATGTGATCAAAATTTGGATACTTAGAAACTGACTTATAGCTATGGCAGGTTGCAGTGTCCTGAAATCATATGACCACCTTTTGAAACCTTCTGACAAGCAAGTCAGTGGGGAAGCCAGATTGACTTAGCAACTGTGTTACTAACTTAACAACTGCAGCTATCCACTGTGGCAAGAAAGGTTGTAAAATGGGTTAAAACTCACCTAAAAACTGTCTCACTTAGCAAGAGAATTTTTGGGTTCAATTGTAGTTGTAAGTCGAGGACTAGCTGCATAGGGCTTTAAAGGTAATAACCAGCACCTTGAATTGCACCTGGAAGAAACCTGGGAGCAAGTACAGTTCATGCAACAGGAATATTATATGGCAGGGATCTCTAACTTCCAGTCCATGGACTGGTGGCGAGCACTCAAAGCTTCATTTGTGCATACACAGGATCTAGGTTGCATGTGAGAAACTGTCCGCTGCCCCCCCCTCCGCCGCCACTAGACTATGGAGTCAGAAAGATTGGGGACCGCTGTTATATGGGCAAATCCAGGGGCATCCAGCTCTGTGTGCACCTCCGCATTCTGGTCTAGTTGTAACTTCTGAGTGATCTTCAAAAGTAGCTCCATACAGACCGCATTGCAGTACAGGTAATCCTTGAGTTACGACTGTTCGCTTATTGACCATTTGAAGTTATGACAGACTTATGACTTGGTTCTGAAGTCCAACAGCTGCCCCCCCATGAGGTCAAGTGACATTTCACGAGCCTGACAACCGGCCCGCATTTACGGTTGTTTGCAGTGTCCTCTGGTCATATGACCACATGTAATGACGTTTTTGCCAAAACCTGGCATTTACTTCTGGGTTTTAGCAAAACAGGCACATAACAAACAATTGGTTTGCTTAAGAACCGTAACATGACTACCACAAAAATGTCGTAAAATTGGGTCAATCACGTGGGTGACCCGCTTTATGACTGTCATGGCTTACGACTTTATTGGGCAGGCTCCATTACAGTTGTAAGATAAAAACTACCTGTAATTCAAGTGGGAGGTAACCAAGGCATGGGTGACCTTCTCCTTCACTTCACCTACATCCCTAAGGGAGGGGGAATATAGTCAGAAAAGTCAGGATAGCAGGCACCACAGCACAAAGCCCACCTGTTCTTTACATGCATCATTGCACATAAAACAGGCAGAAATATTATTACACTGTTATGGCTGCCATCTTGATTTTTTTTTTACCTCACTCAGTGGATCTGTAGATACCCCTGGGGAAAAGCATTCCTTACACACACTGAGCGGGCAGCCAAAACTATAAATTATACTGCAGAAAGTGCTGAGGAGTGTAACAATAACAATTCTATATGGAAGGGGTGTCGGAAGGAAGCAGGAAGAATTCTACTTACCAGTTAAACAAACAAGTGCTAAAGAGGCAAGCTTCCCAAAAGATTTTTTTTTTAAAAAGTGGATTAGAAAAGAATAGAACAGAATAAGAGTTGGAAGGGACCTTAGAGGTCTTCTAGTCCAACCCCCTGCTGAAGCAGGAAACTCTTTACTATTTCAGACAAATAGTTGTCCAATTTCTTCTTAAAAACCTCCAATAATGGAGCACCCACATAAAGACCTCTAATTTACCAATACTGCTTGGGGTGATCCATGAGTGTCAAGAATTTTGCATAGACGTGAATTAAGCATTGGTTTGTGTTTGTGAACCATGGCTGATGGCTTAGCATAATATAAAACCAATCAACCGTGGTTTATTCAATAAACAATGATCAAACCTAACCCAGATTACTATAAAAAAGGAACGAGCCTTCAGTGGCTCTTTGATAATCCCTGAGGCTGGCACTCAGAAAGTATCATGTTGGAGTTTCCGGTTCCTGCGACCAGTGAAATCAGCTGAGAGATTCAGGATGCCGAGCTCTTCAGCTGAGTTTCTTCCTGTTTGGGGACCCTAAATGGGCCAGAAGCCGCCCCAGGGACCTAGGAGAGACAGCGGTCTCCCCGATCGGTCCAGGAGAAGCCTCCCAGAAACCAACAGGAGAAAGGCTAGCTAACTCCATTGTCTAGCCCCAGCTGCAAGCAACGGAAGTCAAAAGCTCTACTTCAGGGCTTTTCAACTGGTGGTACATGTACCACTTGTGGTACATTAATGAGTAGCAGGTGGTACGCAGCCCTGCCTAGCCAAGTGTAGTGGGGGAGGGAAAGAGCCAGCACAGGGAAGGACTTACAGTGAGAGAGTCCTCTGAAGCTGCAAAGGCCCCAGGCTCACTTCTGGCTCACCCTCCCCCATAAGAAAGGAGGAGGGGGGCAGAGACAGGAGAGGCTATAAAAGGAGGCAGTTTGGGCAGGAGAGGGAGAGAGAGAAAAAGCAGCAGCCTTGGGAGGAGGTGGAGTCAGCTTCACAGAAGAAGAAGAAGAAGAAGAAGAAGAAGAAGAAGAAGAAGAAGAAGAAGAAGAAGAAGAAGAAGAAGAAGAAGAAGAAGAAGAAGAAGGAGGAGGAGGAGGAGGAGGAGGAGGAGGAGGAGGAGGAGGAGGAGGAGGAGGAGGAGGAGGAGGAGGAGCAAGCAGGCTGGCCATCTACAACTGCTGTGGCAGCCACCTGTGCTGGCAGCAGCAAACAGGCAAGAAATGCAGTGGGGGAGGGGTCACCCTCCAAGAGGAATGAAAAAAGGCAGCAATGGCTAGAGGTGAGGCACGAGGGAGGGAGATGGAGAGTGGAAGGATTCTTATGTGCTTTTGTGACTTTGAACTTCTGGGATTTGTGCAATGTGGACTTTGTGTTCTTAAGGAGTGTTTAGCAATTTCTATTTGGCTGATGTCTCATGTATATTGTCATATCCTAAAAATGGTACAATCGGTAAAAAGGTTGAAAACCCCTGCTCTACTTAAGCTGATTGTGAACAGTGCGTTTGAAGCTGGGTAAGAACTGATTTTCTCTATCCTACTTATTTTCCTGAAAAAGAGAACTCCCAAAAAGCAAAAATACCTCTGAGAGTGAAAAAGGGAGGGGTTTTCTCCCCACCCTTTTGGCTATTGGAAGTTGCGAATCTAACTTTTTAAGGAGGAAAAAGACTAGAAAGAATTGAAAAATGATCCAACGCTGACACCTACTGGTGGATGAGGACTATAAACAGCTGTTTAGATCAGGGCTTTTCAACCTTTTTACCGATTGTACCACTTTTAGGATATAACAATATTCGAGTACCACCTAGCAAGGTGTCAAAAACTTGATGACTATTGATTCTATGCGAAGACCAGTGATTTTCCTCCCCGCCGTGCACATTGGTACTGTGCATGTATTTATTGCAAAATGCTTCAGTTCACTCGGGAGGTCGAAGAGGTCGAAAAAGGCAGGCTTAGCTATTGTGACCTTGCTGTGTGCATCTAGTATGATGTACATCTTTACAGCCTTTTCAGGTTGCCCGTCGGGGTAGACTTTTGCTAGACAGATGGGTGAGCATGAAGGAGGGTGTGGTGAGTCGCCACATATATCTGTGTAGTATGTCCTGTACATTTCTGGGTGCTCTTTGGAGTCACATTGAGTCTCCGTCGTCGTAGGAGGGGTCGAAGTTGCTTGTTGTGTCTCCTCAGAGGGTTTCTTAGATTCTAAATGCAAGGCTGCCGGGTGCTTGTCACTGTTACACAGGTGGCATTTCACCCTGACTGCGCAATCTTTGGCCATGTGATCTCTAGCAGGGCTTTTCAACCTTTTTACCGATTGTACCACGTTTAGGATATGACAATATTCGAGTACCACCTAGCAAGGTGTCAAAAACTTGATGACCAAAAAAAAAAAACTGTTCAAAGTTGCAATTGCACTGAAATGACTTATGACCATTTTTCACACTTATGACCATTGCAGCATGCCCAGGGTCATGTGATTTATATTTGGATGCTTGACAACTGATTCATATTTATAATGGTCAGTGTTCCAGGGTCATGTGATCCTCTTCTGCAACCTTTTGACAAGCAAAGTTAATGGCAGAGCTGCTGGTGGCCAAGTGCTAAGGCGGGACTTCCTTTCTTCCCTCCCTTCCCTGCCTCCCTTTTTCTCATTCCCATCTCCTTCTGAAGGAAGAATTTGAACCCCCCCCCCCCCCCATATTTTCCCTCTTCCATATATCAAACAAGGAAAGACCTCCGGAGACAGAAAAGACAAGCTGCTGAGTGAACAAAGATGAATCAAAGATGATTAGGGGACTGGAGGCTAAAACATATAAGGAACGGTTGCTGGAATTGGGCATGTCTAGTTTAAGGAAGAGAAGGATGAGGGGGGACATGATAGCTGTGTTCCAATATCTTAGGGGCTGCCACAAAGAAGAGGGAGTCAAACTATTTTCCAAAGCACCTGAAGGCAGGACAAGAAACAACAGGTGGAAACTAACCAAAGAGAGAAGCAACCTAGAACTAAGGAGAAACTTCCTGACAGTTAGAACAATTAACCAATGGAACAACCTGCCTCCAGAAGCGGTGAATGCTCCAACACTGGAAGTTTTTAAGAAGAGACTGGACAGCCGTTTGTCCGAAATGGTATAGGGTTTCCTGCCTGAGCAGGGGGTTGGACTAGATGACCTCCAAGGTCCCTTCCAACTTTATCATTATTATTAACTAGCTTAAAAAGGCACATTCCCCTTTAAGAATTAACTACTGGCTAGAAAGGAAAGTAAGGAGCACAGCCGGCACTTAAGGAAGAAAAAAAATGTAAGTACTGGTTGCCAGCTAAGGCAGCCTCCCCAAATGGCTCCATTCATAAGTAAAGGAATGTTACAGGCAAAATCCATTCAGGAGAAAAATACTTCAAAATCCCTTGCAGCAAAACTTACAGCTAACAACAGCAGAGCAATAGAAGCTAACATGAGACATCAGCCAAATAGAAATTGCTAAACACTCCTTAAGAACTCAAAGCCCACATTGCACAAATCCCAGAAGTTCAAAGTCACAAAAGCACATAAGAATCCTTCCACTCTCCATCTCCCTCCCTCGTGCCTCACCTCTAGCCATTGCTGCCTTTTTTCATTCCTCTTGGAGGGTGACCCCTCCCCCACTGCATTTCTTGCCTGTTTGCTGCTGCCAGCACAGGTGGCTGCCACAGCAGTTGTAGATGGCCAGCCTGCTTCCTCCTCCTCCTGCTCCTCCTGCTCCTCCTCCTTCTTCTTCTGTGCAGCTGTGTTAGAAGTAAAGTCTTCATCCTGGTTCATCCAAGCTGGGAATAAATAAGCAAGCATGGCGACTGCTTTGGGAAGAAGGTTACAGTTTATTGCAGAAAGATGGTTCTTCAGGAAAGAGCAAAGGAGAGAAGGGCTGAGCACATGGTGTAGTAGGTTTTTATACCCCCTCTAGCCTTTTGTTTGGAATAGTTTCCTGTTCCTGTGGCATGAACCTTGAGGCTGTTTCTGATCTAGGCCTTGATATCTGTGGTTTAATTCTATTATCATATCCTGCTTCCCAGGTGATGTGGCTAATGACTCCTAGAGTTTGGGTGGGGTATGCAGATCTTCTCTTTGTCTTCTTGATTGCTCTGGCTCCAACTTTCTGATGGTTTTACATCTGCATTTGTATGGGGCTAAAGTCTTGCTTGGGGCAGAGAGATAGATTTGGGGCCAGGTTTGGTTTTAAAAAGTCCTTTTGAGGAAAAATATATTTTTCTGCCCTTTTTAATATTTCTTTCTCTGGGCTAACTTCCCTCAATCCCTGCTTTGTGCCTTAAGTGTGTGAATGTATGACACACTTATTGGCACAACATTAAAACTGATCTGGTCAGGGAGACTTGGTAGACAAGCTTTTAAACTGTTAAGCAAAAAAAAAAAAGAAGACATTAATGGAGGCAGCAGAAAAAGATCCCTTTAGTGGCTCCCAAAAGGGGAGCTTGCACCCATAAAGTTCTAAAAGTCAGGGCAAAATTTTGTTAGGTGGAAAAGAAATTTATAGTGTCCAATATTCTGTGCCAATCATTTTCAAATGTTGGATGTCACCTTTAGCTTCCAGTCAGGTTTGCATACCTCCCCAAATTCTTCACAGCCATGGTTTTCCTTAGTACATGACCACTGGCTGCCCATTTTCAAGGGTTGTTTCCTGCCTTAGCTCTTAATTCAGTGCATCCAGGTTTGTAATGTCCAATTGAGGTTAGCCAATATGCCAGGCTATTAAATTGTCTTTAAATTGCACATAATGAGCTCTAGGAATCCCAATCTGAGCCCAACAGTGCAAGATATTCAGGGCTGAAGTTTGGGATTTTTCCTGTTGCTTCCTTAGTCAGGGCATATGAATTGCAAATCACCTGAGAGGGGCTGGTTCCCTCCCCCTTGGAATTTGTTGGAAGTTGTTCCTACAAAGCTTTGGTGTAATAGAGCAAAAATCAGCCTGGGAAACTTTACTAAAGGTAGGTGGAGGGGATAGACTCAAGTGTGATTCTGAATGGTGTGTGTGTGTGTGCATGTATGTGCAGCTACTTTTACAAAATAGTCAATACAAACATTCTGGATAAAGTTTCCCTCCCACCAGATAGAAGTCCAAGGTGTTCAGTACTTGTTCTGGCACCTAT
Organism: Crotalus adamanteus; assembly: GCA_039797435.1. Lineage (NCBI taxonomy): Eukaryota > Metazoa > Chordata > Lepidosauria > Squamata > Viperidae > Crotalus > Crotalus adamanteus. Next base: position 9,016,737 of record CM077935.1, read on the forward strand.
TCCTAAATGCCATCTCTCCATTAATACATTCAACTGGCTTGTTACAATACAAATGGGGCAAGAAAGAAAAGTTTACAATGAGTTTCCACCCTCCCCCCACAGTCTAATTCTCTCTTCTGAGGCTTCACATGGCATCAGTGGCTCCAGGACTCCTTCCTTCTGCAGCTCTCACAGGCATCTCAGATTGCATGGTGGCTTTTTAGTGGATGGCTGGATTCAAAACCCAATTCCATGGCTCAAATGGATGGAGGCAGCATCTGGGTCTGTGTGTTCTGCTTCCAAAGGTTTGGGGAAGGATTGCAGGGCTGAAAGATACAAGAACAAGGTTTCCCCCCCCCCCCTTTCTGGGTGGACTCTCCCAGGAGAGGCAGACAAAAGGTATGGAGAACAAAGGGCAATAAAAGAATTGGGAAGGGGGGGTAGCTTGAGAATGCTTATTTGTTTCAGAAAAGTTTCATAGTAGCTTCACCAATTAGTGATAGGATAAGAAAAGTAACTTAAGAAAATTATTTCCCCACACAAGCAGACTTGAGCTTCAAAAGGCTCTTGTAGATAGACACACATTTTTCAGGAAAAGGATAGATAGATAAAACACATTTAGAACACAAACTCATTTATAACACATTGCAGAATGATTTTCCAGAGCTTGGGGCAGGAACCCAGCAGGCAGGACACTCCCTCCTCCCCCAAAGAGGAAATATCTTGGCAAATACAAGGAGGACCCAATACAAGCTAGTCTGACTCACAAACACTTAACACACACTGGCTATAAGGAATGCACACACTGGGTAACAGCAATTACGATTGACAGGATTAGAATAGAAACACCAAAAGGTACACAACAATAAAATAATTTAACACTGGATTCCCCCTGGAAGGAAATTTAACACCTTTTAGACAAAACTGAGAAGGAAAATAACCCAACAACAGACACTGACCCAAAAAATCAGAAATGACAATTTTGGATACCATGAAATGGTATTCCAATGAAACAATGTACAAAAGAAATGGTTTACATCCATCAAAGAAAGGGACTGAGTTACTTGGCAATAAACTCACAGATTTTCTGGAGGAATATTTAAACTAAACAAGGGACAGTGAGTTAATTGAGATAAAAAAATTACAGGGTTAGCAGTGCAAGTAACATAGATGTGTGTGGACAAGAATATCAACCTTGCTATCAAGCAAAATCAAGCTTCTAATATTGAGTGTCACACAAAGTGGACTAACACATAGGTGTCAGTCATAAAGAATGAGGGCAAATATGATATAGTTGTCATTATAGAAACATGGTGGGATAAAACCCACAAATGAAACACTCAACTAGAGGGATTTCAATTGTTTAAAAGGAACAGACCAAATAAAAGAGGAGGCAGAGTTTCTCTCTATATAAGAAATAACTACATATCTACAGAAATAGGACACAACAATGATGAAAACTGTCTTGAATGCATTTGGATCAATATAAAAGTGGAAGGAGGGGCACATAACTACAGCAGAATATTAGCAAATAGTCTGAGCCTGCAAAGATGAGGTGAAGAAAGCTAAGGCTCAAAATGAACTAAGGCTTGTGACCACAGTCAAAAATAATAAAAAAGCAAACAGTCCAACTTATCAAAAACAGTACCATAAAAAAATAGATTAGAAGCACAAGTTAAGTTAGGCAAGGAAATGGTAAGTGAGCACTTATCCAGCCTAGAAGAGTTCAAATCACCAAAACCAGATGGATTACACCCCAAAGTTCTCAAGGAACTGGCAGATGTGATCTCAGAACCACTGAACTATATTTATCAAAGATCCTGGAGCACTGGGGAACTACCAGAGGACTGGAAAAGAGCTGATGTAGTTCCCTTCTTCAAAAATAAAGATAAAAATAGATCTAGGAAACAACAGACCTATCAGCCTGACCTCAATACCTGGGAAGATTCTGGAAAAGATAATCAGCGAGCACCTAGAGGCAAAGAAAGTCATTACTAAAAGCCAACATGGGTTTGTTAAACAGATCATGCTAGACAAATCTTACTGCATTCTTTGACCCAGTTACAAAATTAGTGAAGTAGAGGAATGCTTTGAATATAATTTTCTTGGACTTCAGTAAAGCATTTGATAAAGTTTGTATAGGGTTTCCTGCCTGAGCAGGGGGTTGGGCTAGATGACCTCCAGGGTCCCTCTAGCAGATGAACTTAAAACATTCCCTCCTGCTAACTTAAGGCTGTTCTTAAGAGGACACAGAAAGAGGAAGACAAGCAAAAAAACAAACACAATTTTTTTTCTTCACTCTGTTTGTTGGCCAGACAAACAGAGTGAGGTATTTCCTTTTTGTGGCTTATTTTAAGCAGAATTTCTAGCAGAATTTAAAATCCTTTTTTCCTTGGATTTGAAACAGTTAACAGTCACATTTACCTCTCACACACAGACTTTGACAAACATATATACACAAAGACAAGAGAACAGAAAAGGAAACAAGTCTTAGTTTTACACATCCTAGTCATTCCCACCATAAATTTCAGATAACTCAAGTTAGGGAAGGCACACATTTTAAATGTACCACGTGGTTGCATAGAGAAGAGATAGAGAGATAGAGAGAGAATCACTATTTCTTATTTTCCCTTTTAAGTACCTTTATTTAGCCAAATTGGTTTCCCAGCAAAACCCTAAGCAAAGTCTATTTTTTTTCCATACACTACACAGTCGAAGTCTCCTTGTGAGACTTCTCTCCTAACACAGTCGAAGTCTCCTTGTGAGACTTCTTTCCTAACACAGTCGAAGTGTCCTTGTGAGACTTCTTTCCTAACAGTCGAAGTCTCCTTGTGAGACTTCTTTCCTAACACAGTCAAAGTCTCCTTGTGAGACTTCTTTCCTAACACAGTCGAAGTCTCCTTGTGAGACTTCTTTCCTAACTTTGCTTTGCTTACAGGGCCTTACCAGCTAGTTGCCCAAATCCAATTCTTTCATTAACTCATTCCATTTCATTTTCACACAGTCTCTCCCTTTTCCCTAACGAAAGGTTCTGCGCTCTGGCCAAACCCCCATGCTTTCCAGGTTCTGCCAATTAAACAGATCCTTTCTGCGGCTAGGAAAGACCAGAAGGAGCAAAATCCAACTGTGATTGGAAAAAAAAAGTCTTCTCACTCACACAAACAGAAATACACACATTTTCTTTGTTCCCCTGGGCTTTAAACTTAAAATTCACCTTCTTTCCAAAGCAGCCCTTGAGCTCAAACTCTCAAAACTCCCTTTACTACCCTAGCTCCACATGGGCAAGGCCTGGGAGACCCATCCACAGACACAAGGGGGTCTGCTGCCAGCAAGATGGGGCTTACCAGTCTCATTCCATTGGAGAGGTTAGCTTGGAGTCCCATCTGGGTCGCCAAATTGTTAAAAGTAAAGTCTTCATCCTGGTTCATCCAAGCTGGGAATAAATAAGCAAACATGGCGACTGCTTTGGGAAGAAGGTTACAGTTTATTGCAGAAAGATGGTTCTTCAGGAAAGAGCAAAGGAGAGAAGGGCTGAGCACATGGTGTAGTAGGTTTTTATACCCCCTCTAGCCTTTTGTTTGGAATAGTTTCCTGTTCCTGTGGCATGAACCTTGAGGCTGTTTCTGATCTAGGCCTTGATATCTGTGGTTTAATTCTATTATCATATCCTGCTTCCCAGGTGATGGGGCTAATGACTCCTAGAGTTTGGGTGGGATATGCAGATCTTCTCTTTGTCTTCTTGATTGCTCTGGCTCCAACTTTCTGATGGTTTTACATCTGCATTTGTATGGGGCTAAAGTCTTGCTTGGGGCACAGAGATAGATTTGGGGCCAGGTTTGGTTTTAAAAAGTCCTTTTGAGGAAAAATATATTTTCTGCCCTTTTTAATATTTCTTTCTCTGGGCTAACTTCCCTCAGCTGACTCCACCTCCTCCCAAGGCTGCTGCTCTTTCTCTCTCTCCCTCTCTCTCCCTCTCCTGCCCAAACTGCCTCCTTTTATAGCCTCTCCTGTCTCCACCCCCCTCCTCCTTTCTCATGGGGGAGGGTGAGCCAGAAGTGAGCCTGGGGCCTTTTCAGTTCCAGAGAACTCTCTCACTGCAAGTCCTTGCCTGTGCTGGCTCTTTCCCTCCCCCACTACACTTGGCTAGGCAGGGCTGCGTACCACCTGCTACTCATTAATGTACCACAAGTGGTATGCGTACCACCAGTTGAAAAGCCCTGGTTTAGATAAAGTGAGATTTACAGAAACAATGTATGCTTTACAAGAGGAAATATATGATAAGCTGCAAGCAATTCAAAGAACAATGATATCAAACCACAAAGAAATACAAAACAAACTTGAAAGTATAAATCAACTTATCCCCAATTTAATCTTACTCCAAAAATACCCCCAGGAGAATACAGCAGAGATGACTGAATATAAATCTGAGGATAAAGACTTAAAGATGGACTTCTATAAAATAAAAGAGTATGATTTAATTCAATTGGAAGAAAAGACAACTTACATTTCAACATCACAAGGTAAATTTGAAGATAAGAGAAAGGATTGGATGAAGAGATAAAAAGTGACAAAAGAAGTGGAGAGAAAAGGAAGGAAGAAGATTTCTAATAAAAAGAAGTGGGCAAATGCCCATGACAGAGACATTGATTTACTCTCTATATCAACAGCAACACCTACGATCATATGGGAAAGCCTTTTGATTCAGCAAAGTACATTGATTAAGACAGACTTTGGGCAAAAAAAAAAGATTAAGATGGAAACTAAGAAAATAGATGATGGGACATATCAGAGGGAATACTTAAAAAAGAAGCATGCGTTTGAATATGGTTAAAGAAATGGAAAAATTCTGGAATATATCACTCTAAGAGGGATGAAATGTTTTAGATACTTAAATGTGACTGAATTCAAGAAAAGTATATATATATATATATGCTTTGAATCAGAGTTAAGGGATTAGATGACTAGACCTATTGAATGGATTGTCTAAAGAGTAAATATATTCTTAACTATGATTAAAAATAATAAGAAATTTGAGGAAATAAATACATATCAATCTAGGAGGGATATATAGTCTAAGTAGTATGTTATTTATTATATTCCGTTGTTTCTGCTTTTTTCTCTTCTTTTTTATTTCTTATTTCTTTTTTGTTTCTCTTCCCCCCCCCCCTCTTTTTTTACTCTTTTATCTATTACTTAAGAAATGTAAAAATGTGAGATGGCTTATATGGAAAAAACAGAATTAAGTCTGTCAATATAAATGTAACTAATCGTTGAGAAAACCTTTACCAGTAAGAATATTTAGAATTTGGGGGGAGAAATAAACTAAAATAAGGATTGTAACAGGGTTGATGATAAGGTAATCCAAATGACTGGAAAGAAAAGAAATGTACTAATATGATGATTATTTTTTTAGGAATGTTGGAAAAAGTATATACCTAATTGTCATTTATTAAAAAAAGAATTGTATTAGCTCAATGTTTGAAAAAAAAGGACGTTTTGGGGAAAGAGGAAATCAACTAAAATTAATATATGGAATACAGACTATAGAAATCAATTGTTAAGGAGTGTCTTTACAAATGTAACCCAGACAACACACTGTTTACCAATTATTGAGTGATGTATGTTTGTTAAAAATTAATAAAATATATTATAAAAAAAAGAAAGTATGTTGGGAAATGAAACAGATCTGAAAAGCAATTTTCTAAAGGGCAGATCAAATCCCCCCCCCCACTTCCCTTTCCATGTGGAAGTCCAACATGTACTAATTAAGCTTCCTCCAGAGAAACTAGATCCCTCAAAAAAAGAAAGAGCCACCCACCTTCTATTTGTCCCCCCTCCCAACCTTTGCTGTTTCTTGTCAAGTTGAAACTCAGTTCTCTGTTTGGTTACTCCAGTTCAGATGACCTCTGGAGCACAGTTCATCACAAGACAAAGAAGCCCTCCAGCCTGGATTACATCTTTCATTAAAGACAGGAAGGGGGTTAGTTCTTTCATCTCTGATCGGATTTTCCTTTTCTTTTTACAAACAGCATTCGGGCCTCTTGTTTCCTTTGCTTCATCAGCCGCAAGGCTCCAACAGCTACAGACAAATAACTTTTTTTTTTTACATTATTATGATTATTTTACAAAGTACTAAATTACTTCCCTGATGTAAGATTAATCACAGCCCCCAGTTTCCTCAAAGCCCGGCCAAGGACATAGGTTTGTGGAAGATAAAACAACTGATTTGTTTTGATTTTGTTCAGAAGTTTCCCCCCTGCTTTTGAGAATCAATTTCCAAGTACGGTTAGGGAGGAAAGCTGTTATTTTGAAGAACATCCCTTCAACAAAACTCCACTTCACACTTCCAGGGAGTGTTTCCCACTCAATTGGATTTCCTGTTTCTATCCTTGCAATCTCAAAACCACCAGTGCATAAGTGATTTTCAGAAAGAGGCCTAGTTCTGAAGCAGTGAGCCATAGAAAGAGATCAAAGGTAATTTTGTGTCCTTCACAGAAAAAAAAATGAGTTCAAAAAAAGGGTGCCTGGCAAACACTTAGCTTACCAAAGAAAAAAAAGGGTGGGGGGGAACCCTGAAAGGTGCAACGATTTGCTTCTTGATGGATAAATATTTTCAAAGCAACAATATCAAAACAAATGGGAAGAAAATCAATGCCAAATTGGGCTCCATAAGTGCTATCATAACATACACCTAAACTAGTAATTGCCAAAGAAGATGAGTGTACTGGACAGCTGTGACAGCACAAAGCTGAAGGGTTTTACTATAGAAATGAGTCAATCAGTCTGAGATGACACCAATTGCCACCCTAATTCTATATTCTTGCTACAACAAGTCAGCTCACAAAGATAAAACAAAAAACAGGAAAACATATGAGTGAAGAGGTGAGATCACTCCAGGTACTTGTAATGCAGAATTGTGACACTGGCAGGGCTTTGATTTACTTTATGGAGGTTTTTTTTTAATAGATTAAAAAATGGTTTGCAGTTGCATGGGAAGTTAAGAAAAGCAGGCTGCTTGTGCCCTCCACAGAGCAGTAATGGGCCCCAGCCTTATTCTGTAATTTGAGTAACATAAACACCCATGTGAAAGGTCATGTTTGTTTTTGGAACAAGTCACATCAAGGTTTTGTGCAAATGGAAACTGCTGTAGCCAAATCTCTCTCTCTCTTTCACACAAACACACACACACACACATACAGAGAGAGAGAGAGAGAGAGAGAGAGTGTTAACTAGGCCTTCTCTCCTTTAAAAGCAACCATTACAAATGAAGAAAACACCACACTCACATTAGCAATCTTCATATGAGACGTTATATATGAGACATGACAAGCTAATCACAATTCTATGTTAATCTCTGCAAAAAAAAAAAGAGAGTAAACTTTGGAGAGTATCCTAAAGATGTTGCTGATGCTACCCATATTCCAAAATAAATCAATGTTGGGAAACTTCCCCCCCTCTTTTTTAAATTCCTGCTATCAACTCAAGGTGCATCATAAAAAAAACCCAGTCTTTCTAGAGGCTGTTCTAAAATCTTTTCCTAACTCTGATGAAAGCATCTGTCAGAACAGCATGGGGGAAATTGAACGGACAAAGATACCAAACTGGAAGATCAGGATCTACCAGTAGACCTCCAAGATGATTTATTGTATATTGTCAACGTTTTCCAACCCCTGAGGTTTAACAAGACAGCAATAGAAAGATTATTGACCTATATCTGCACATTTACTGGAGCCTCAGTATTCCTGGCTATAAAATGGGGTTTAGTCTATGGTGGCTGGCAATTCTGTTACTCAGAACTACAAGGACAAATGAGTAGGCAGAAAATAGGTACATGACTAGATCTCCTGAATCGTGCACAAAAATCACTAGGAATGGAACTTAACGTTTACTTATTGATAAATCCCTGAGTTCTATTAAAAAGCAACGCTGATCCCTCCCCCCCTTTCCCCGATTGTTTTCTTCTAGCATAGAATACACTCCCTGGAAATTATACCCAACAGAATGTCTTCAACAGAACTTGGACTTCCTTCTCCCATAGAATGCAAGAAATTACATTTGCTTTAGCCTGTATGGATCCAGATTACAGGTTCTTCGCTGTTCAGTGAATTGTTTTTTAAAACGCTTCGTCTTATGATTTACAATTGGAAAAGTTTTCAACTTGTTAATATGGTCCTGAATTCTGACACACCCACTGTTTTAGTTATCCTCCGTCACCCCCCTCAAGTTTATCATTATGTGTACTCACAAATAAGAAAAATGATTCTTGCGGCTCTTATTATTTTTTATTGGGTGCCAGCTATGATTGTAAAGTGGGGGCCATGCACCCCTTCCTGAATTACAGCCCAGCTTCCTAAGACTCAATAAAATGTAATCAGCAGTGGAACTTACACACCCTCTGTTCTGACCCAGAGTTAAGTTGCTTTGTAAATCTAGATCATACAGATAAACTCAATAAGAATGATTATAAAATAGATATTTTATTCAGAATACTTGCAGTTATGGTTATTGCTCCTGGATATGGTACATCTATTCATTCTCATAGGTAAGAAATTAATACTTCCTCCATACCAACTTCTAACGTGAAATGAGACTGTCTGAGTCCTCCGGTAGTTCCATGCTTATCTCAGACAAAGGCATCCCAAACTGGCACATGGCCAGGATATCCTGTAGAGAGCTCAGTAACGCCTCCCACATACCTGTTAACATGAGATAGCTGACTAGCTAAACTACATTATCCATAAGCCATCTCTTAAGGAGACAGCGCTTAACCCAATAAATGCCAAACATTCTAACATACAGATCTACATGCTCTAGTCAGGGTTACACGATCCAGAACACCCTCCATTGAAACTATCAAAGCAGATCCCGTTTGCCCAAACAACCCCCTCCCCCCCGCCACTGTTGCACACTCAGACTAATGAACTCTTGGCTTAAAGACAAAACATTATCAGTTCCCTCCCCTTTCTCCAGACAAAGAAAAACTCTCAGGTACACAATCCATGTATACAAATGATTGAACCTTTTCTCCAACTTTACTTCAAGCTTTCTCATACTGTCTTAATATGTTTTTCCCACGTAAACAGAGGTCTCCGTCTGCTCCTTAAGAACACAGAATGAAAGTAATACATAGTGTATGCGAACAATCTCTTGGAAACACGCACTCATAATTAGGCGACAAATGCTGGTTTTTAGAAACATCCAATAAATTAATAAAAACAGCAGTTCTACATATACATGTCCTTAAAAACCCAGCCTACCACCCCCTGGCATTTAAATTCAAATTAACTTCTCACACACACACACCCGTAAATACAAAAGGTTAATTGCAGTGTTATTTTCCCGCTCCGCAGCAGAATCCATATTTTTTAATGTGTCTTTTCTAATAGGGCTTGTTCCCAGCAAGAATCTGATTAATCACTGATTTAAAAAAAGGATGAATTGGAAGGGAAAAGAGTCTTACTTACTTTCAGAAGACACGCAAGAGCTTGGTTTTGTGTGTGCTAGTGGAGGAGAAAAGGGGGAAAGGAAAGGAAAAACTTTCTCTGAACTTGTGGGGGGCAAGGGAGAAAAAAAAAGAGTGAAAGAGAATAATGAAGAGTTCCACTAACAGGGTTAATTTTGGCTCCTCCAAGAAGTTCCTGCCCACTCATTAGGATTGGAAAAAAAAGATCTAAGATGTGATAGTGTACGCAAAGAAGCAACAGGCCTTCGTGGTATTTTGGAAAGCTGACAGTTTTCCTCTGGAATCCTTGGAATGAAGCAGAGAAATTAAATTAGCAGCAGTGACTCAGTTTCACAGGGGGGGAGGAAGGGGCGGAGTTGGAGGCAGAAGGGGCAGGACCTAGAAGACTGAAATCACACACCCCCAACGGCAGGAAAATGTTAGACGGGAAAGGAATTGGGAGGAATAATGTGTGGTACCTTTATTATTATATGTCTTGAAAGTGCTGGGACAAGGTAACATGTGTATAATGGGATTCTGCACTGATCATTTCTAGAAAATTTAGACACTTTAAAAGAAATCTAACAAGCTAATATTCATGGATGAGTACCAGCTAAAATTCAAGCAGTATTACAAGTAAATACTATCTTGGTGGCTAATAATCCTTACTGAATGCCAATAGCTGAAAACAAGAATGGACTGTTGCCTACGGATTCTTCCTGAGGCATCTAGTTGGCGATGGAATGAGCCAGGTATTGAAATAAAAGTCTTTTTTTTTTATTGAAAATTTTTAAATATTTTTACAAAAAGCAAAAAAAACAAAATAAAACAACCCTAACCCACCCACCCCAACCCTCCCTCTCCATCCCCCCCGACCTTCCCAGAGCTGAATATAGGCTTAATTAAAATTTTTAAGAATCTTAAAAAAATTAAAAAAGTATAAATCATAAATATATCTAAATACCTTACATAAACAACTTATAAAGTAATTAACAATAAAATATATGTAAGAAAAAAGCATAAGTATTAAAAAGAAAAAGTACTTGAAAGAAAAAGAGATAATAAAAAAAGAAAAGAGAAAGAAGAAAAGAGATATAAAAAAGTACAATCTATAAAATATTAAAGTTTATATACAAGTTATTAGAAAGCTAAATGATATTTTTTATATCCAATTTATATTGTATAAAATTTATCCATTTTTCCCATACCGCAAAGAATTTCTCTTGCGATTGCTCCTTTAAGAAAGCCGAAATCTTTGCCATTTCCGCCAAATAAGAAACTTTAAAAAACCACTCTTGCAAGGTAGGCAAAGATTCCTTCTTCCAATATTGCCCTACTAACAGCCTAGCGGCCGTAATCAAATTTAACATCAATATAACTTCCTTAGCATCACAATCAGTAACAATACCTAACAAAAACAATTGTGGGGTAAATTTTACCCTCTTTCTAAAAATTCTTTGAATATTCCACCATATCTTAATCCAAAAGACTTTTATATTTTTACACGACCACCAAATATGATAATAAGTAGCATCCAAACAACCACATCTCCAACATTTAGGCTGTAAGTCAGGATACATACGAGACATTTTTTGTGGATCAAGGTGCCATCTATAAAACATTTTGTAAAAATTCTCCCTTAAGTTCTGGGCTTGTGTAAATTTAACATTCCTCACACAAATGGTTTCCCAGGTATCTAGTAGAACTGGTTCACCAAAATTTTGTGCCCATTTAATCATACATTCTTTAATTAGTTCTGGTTCTGAGTCCAGTTCTACTAGCACCCCATAAATTCTCTTAATGTGAGTTCGCCTTTGATCTTTTACTTGTTTAAAGAAATTTTCATCTTCTCTGAGCAGACCCACATTACGATCTATCTTCCATCTATCAGCTATTTGTCTATACTGAAACCATGAATATATAATATTTTCATGTGCTAAATCTTCCAAAGATTTTAACTGCCAATTTTTACCATCCCACCTGAGTAATTGCGCATAAGAAACACTATCCATCTTAACTCCTCTTCTTATCCCCTCTATCGCATGCCAAGGTATAGCCCATAATGGTATTTTAAACTCACTTTTATAATATTTCCTCCAAACCCGAAGTAAAGAAATCCTTATAATATGAGATTTAAAAACCCGGTCCACTTTTTTATTAAAAATTAGATAGGCATGCCATCCAAAAAGTAAATCCCAACCCTCCAAATGGAGTATTTCTACATTTGTTAAATTAACCCAATCACTAATTAGTGTTAAAGCCACAGCATCATAATATAATTTCAGATTCGGTACCTTGAGTCCACCTCTCTCACGGAAGTCTTGCATAATTTTAAGCTTTACCCTTGGTTTTTTCCCTGCCCAAATAAATTTGTTGATACCTTTCTGCCATTCATTTAAATTAACCTCATTCTTTAAAATAGGTAACATTTGAAATAAAAAGAGAAATTTTGGCAGGACATTCATTTTAATCACTGCAATTCTTCCCATAAGAGATAACTGTAACTTCTCCCAATTTTTCAAATCTTTTTGTACCCTGACCCACAGCCTTTCATAATTGTTTTTATACAATTTTACATTAGAAACAGATAGGGTAACCCCCAGATATTTTATCTTATCAACAACTTCAAAGTCTGTCAGATTAACCAAAATCTGCTTATCCAAATTAGTCATGTTTTTAGATAATATTTTAGTCTTATTGTTATTAATTTTAAAACCCGAAACCCGTCCATATAGGTAAATCAGTTGTAATAAATTTACTACGGAATAGGTAGGTTGAGACAAAGTAACCACCAAGTCATCTGCAAAAGCTCTTAATTTATATTCTTCTTTGTTAACTTCTATTCCTTTTATTTCCTGCGACTCTCGAATTTTGATCAGCAAAATTTCCAGAGTTAAAACAAACAATAACGGTGACAATGGACATCCCTGTCTTGTACCTTTTTCTATTGTAAAAACCTCTGACAGACCCCCATTAACAATAAGTTGTGCCGTTTGTTTTTGATATATAGCACCAAAAGCTTGTGATATTTTTTCTCCAAAATTCATTTCCTCAATTAATCTTAACATAAACTGCCAATTCAATTGATCAAAAGCTTTTTCAGCATCTAAAAATATCAGCCCTGCGGAGATTTGGTTATTCTTATCTAAATATTCTAATAAATTAATAATTTGTCTAACATTATTCTTCATATACCTACCAGTTATAAAACCCGATTGATCCTTATGTATAAGCTGATGCAAAACCCTCATAAGCCTATTAGCTAAAATTTTTGCAAAAATCTTGTAATCTACATTTAAAAGAGATATGGGCCTATAATTCTTTGGTAAAGTGAGATCTTGATCCTCTTTTGGAATCAAAGATATAAAAGCTCTACGCCATGATGGAGGAATCTCTGAGCCCTGTAGTATATTATTAAAAAGCTCACATAAAGGTTGAATCATCTCTTCTACCAAGGTTTTATAATAAATGGATGTCAAACCATCCGTACCCGGTGCTTTACCTAATTTTAATTGCTTAATAACTATCACAATTTCCTCATTGGTAATTAGACCATTAATTTCTTGTTTCTGATCTTCTGTTAATTTAGGGAAGTTGGCCTCACTTAAATAATTATTTATATCTAAAGTTTGTACATTAGTACTCTTATATAATTTTTGATAGTAATCTAAGAAAGATTTCTTGATCAACTCCTTCTGATACACTAATGTACCATTATAATTTATTTTATCTATAATTCTCTGTCTCTGTTTCTTTCTTAATTGGTAAGCCAACCATCTCCCTGGTTTATTAGCATTGCAAAATGTATTTTGTTTCATAAACAATAAATTAGTTGCGGTTTGATCCGCCATCAACATATTAAATTGTGTTTTTAGCAACTTTATAGATTCTTTAACCTTTTCATCTGTAGGATTTAAAATCAAAGACTTTTCTTTTAATTTAATCTCATCTTCCAGTTCCTTACGTTTCTGAATCTGCTTTTGTCTATGGACATTATTCATTTTTATCAAAATCCCACGCATGAAAGCTTTACCTGCATCCCATACCATTAATACTGAAGTTCCCTTATGCATATTTAAAGCAAAATAATCCTTTAAATGCTCCTTTAATTTTTGAACATTCTTTTCTTGTTTAAATAAGTTCTCATTCACCCTCCACGATCTCCTCTCCTCTTTTTCATCAGCCAACTCCATCCAAACTGGACTATGATCCGTCAACGACCTAGGAAAAATTTTTACATTCTTTACCCTGAAATATAAGTCAGTTGTAATCAGGAAAAAGTCAATTCTTGAGAAAGATTGATGTCTATCTGAAAAGAAGGTAAAGTCTCTCTCCTCTTGGTTACGTTCACGCCAATAATCTCTCAGCTCCCAGTCCTCTTTCAAATCAAAAAAAGCTTTGGGTAATTTAGCCTATTTGAAAAAAGTAGAAAATCCTTTTTTATCCCTTTGTGTATCTAAAACACCATTCCAATCTCCCATTAATATCACAGATCTATAGTCCAACGAACTTAGTTTCTGATGTAGCAGTCTATAAAATTGTTCCTGTTGTTGGTTTGGTGCGTACAATCCCACTATAAGTATTTTCTTACCATATAAACCAAGTTCAATCATAACATATCTTCCTTGAGGATCTGATTCTACCAAACAGACTGGTAAGTTTTGCTTAACATAGATAACTACACCCCCTTTTTTCCCAGGGGCAGAAGATACAAAATGAGATCCCAAACGAGCATTGACTAAGTATTTTTGATCTTTAGGTAAAATATGTGTTTCCTGCAAACAAATAATATCATTGTTATGTTGCTTTAAGTAATGAAAGAGTTTCTTTCTCTTCTGAGGGTAGTTGAGGCCGTTAACATTCCAGGTCAGGAACTTTACCATCTCCCTTAACCAGAAGCCTGGAGAAGACTACCTGAAGGTCTGCCATTGAAGAATGTGTTGCAGAACTCTTGGGTCTTGCTCCTCCCACCGGCAACGAGACACTTTCTTGAGAAGATTCTTTGACTTCTTTCTTTTGTTGTTCCTTTTCCTTGCGTCTATGTGCTGCACGAGTCATTCTTTGCTCTTTGATCTCTGTTTGTCGAGACCATTCAACCTGTGACTTTCCAGCAACCATCAGACCTAATCCTTCAGACTGCTGTTCCACCTCTTTACCATCCAAAACTTTCTGAATCATAGATGAAGATGAGCCTGCTCCCAGGACCGAGTTATAAAACTCTTTTGCTTTAGTAACAGTGTTAAGTCTATAGCGTGTCCCCGCATGGCTCAAAACAATACCCATCGGAATCTCCCATCTGAATGGCATCAATCTTGTTTTAAGTTCATTAGCTAAAAAAGCAAAGTCTTTTCTATTTCTTAAAATTTTAGATGGGATTTCCTTTAGAATGATGACATCTTGGGCAGCAATCTGGAACCTCTTATTATAAAAAGCTTGTATGATTTCATTGCGCAGAGATCTCTTGGCAAAATAAATCACCACATCTCTTGGTAAATTCTTTTGCTTCGCAACCCAAGAGTTAACTCTGTAAATTTTTTCCACTTCTCTACGTAATCCATCTTTATCCCTATTCAAAACAACAGCAAGGTCATTAACCACCATCTCTATCAAATCTTGATTCATATCTTCTTTCAGACCCCTGATTCTCAGGGCATATTCCATTTCCCTGTACTGAGACATAAGAATATCATCTTGTGAAATTTCCATCTTTTTTTCCATATCTTCAAATTTATCTTCCAAGAGATCTACTTTATCTGCAACCTCTTCCACTCTGGAGTCAAGCTTCTTAACCACAGAAGCCAATCCTGATAAAGCTGTTACTATATCTTGCCTCAAAATAGTATTATTCTCCTCTAAAAGCTCCTTCATTTCCTTTCTACTTTCAGATTTATTCTGTTCAAGAAGGTCCTTCATTTCCTCTCTACTTTCAGATTTATTCTGTTCAAGAAGGTCCTTCATTTCCTCTCTGATTTGGGATACAGCATTTCCCATTATATCTTTCATGTCTTGTACAGATAATACTGGCAAAGGAGGAGAAGGTGGAGGTGTAGCTTTAGGTTGCTGTACTGATGGTGTAGCTTTAGGTTGTTGTACTGGTAGAATTGCAGGAGAAGAAGCCACCTTAGAAACTGTAGAAGCTGGTTGCCTCTTTGAAGCCATTTTTTTTTAAAAATCTTATTCTCTCTTTCTTCCTTCTTAAAAAAAAAAAAGTACTAAAATCCTCAAAGTTTGAAAGAAAAAAAAGCAAAGGAGAGTGCAAAAAAGCTTCAAAGCCACCAGAGCACTTTCAAAAAAAAAAAAAGCTTAAAAGAAAAGAACTATATAGTCCATTACATTCTGTTTAAACCAATGCTTTCTTTCCAGAAAAAGAAAAAACAAAGGCACTTTCAAATCGCCATCTTACTTTCACTCTCCGCACCAGCAAAGGACAAAAGAAAAAGAAATCAACATAAACTCAAAGAGAAATGAGACACTACAAGTAAAATCCTTTAAACAGCTCTGTCCGCTTTAAAAGTCACTCACCAGAACACTTTAAGCGCGGAGATGGTAGCGGCGTTTCACTTTGTTTCCAAAGAAACAAAAACAGCTGGGAGGCGGAGAGAACACGAACTCCGAGGGAACGCTCTTTCTACCCCCCCCCAAAAAAACTCCAGGGGGGGTTAAGAGGTTCTACCTCTATTCGTGTAGTTCTCTACCCCTTCCCTTCGCCCGGGAAGGGGATTTCGAGCCGCGGGCCAGCTGATGTCCGCTGTGCTCTGCAGATCTAACGCCGTCCCAGGAGGATGGCTACAATGTAGCCGCCATCATCGTCGCTAACCACCGGAAGTGCCGAAATAAAAGTCTTTTATTGGTCTAGATTTGATCTGATTTGATTTATTTCCTGCCTTTGCTTTATAAATAACTCAAGGGAGTGAACATACCTAATATTTCTTCCTCTTCATATTTTCTGCACAATAACCCTGTAAGGTGGATTGGGCTGAGAGAAAGTGACTGACCGAAGTCACCCAGCTGGCTTTCATGGCTAAGGCAGGACTTTAACTCCCAGTCTTCTTCTTTGTAGCCTGGTGCTTTAACTACTAAACCAAATTGATCACCACAGCCATTGTGGGTTGTAAACATGAATGATAAAACACAGCTTAGAGGATCAGCAATGAGTCTCCTCATTCAATGCCATTGTAACTTCAAACACTTGCTGAATGAATGGTTGCTAAGCAAGGTTTGTGCAAATCAAACCAATCATTTATTCAGTAAAACATGCCATGCAAATCAGGACACAGAATCAAGACAATTGGTGAAAACTGTCTACGTTCACACATGCTTAAAGCCATGGTTTGTTTTAATATTGATTTTTTTAAATATCACAGTTCATACGTTGGACTAAGCCATAAACATAGCTTGCTGACCACAATGGCTGGGTTTACACTCTAAGCCAAAACCAAACAAATCTCTTTATTTTTGCAGCTTGGTGCGTGAACTCAGACTCTGTCTGGCAGCTGCTTTCCAGAGTTTTAGATAAGGCTGGGAAAGACTTATCTAAAGTTTCAGATACAAGTGACTTTGGATCTTTCAATTCTAAAGTATGCTGCCCATAGCTATAGCATTTTAATCCCCCACTCACAGACAACATGATCTAATCAAACAAGACTTATGCTTTACTGTTCCCAGGATTCTTTAGGATGTGTGTAAAACAAGAAAAAGATAAGGGAAAAAGGATAAAACACTTTAAAATGGAGGATGAGTGATAAGACCTGGGGGGACAGAGTACAATCTGTTCATTCAAATAAAGCATTTGAATTCAGACACATGTATTCACATACAAGTGTTGGATTACCACTTTAGGGTAGTCTGCCCGTTGGGTCTTGGGGCCAAAGTTCAGAATACAGGGTTGGAGGGATGCCTTTCATGTTTTGAATCTGTTTTTTAGGATTTTCTTAGAGGTAGTTGTTCAGTTACCCTCACATTGAAAGTACAAATAGAAAGAAAGGACCATATCAACCATTGTAATTTTTTTTTCATATGTAGGATCATTTAGCTTCCATCCCTGTGTGAAACCAGCCATTGTGGTTTGTACAGTGGGTGTTCTGGATCAGCCAGTTAGATGCCAGTTAGATGGGTCTATATGTTAGAATGTTTGGCATTTATTGGGTTAAGCACTGTCTCCTTAAGAGATGGCTTATGGGTAATGTAGTTTAGCTAGTCAGCTATCCCATGTTAGGTCAGTAGGAGGAGCTACTAAGTTTATCACAGGATATCCTGGCTATGTGCCAGTTTGGAATCCCTTTGTCTGAGATAAGCATGGGACCACCGCAGGACACACAGGGTCCCATTCCACATTATAAGTTGATATGGAGGAATTATTGATTTGTTATCTATGAGAATGAACAGATGTACCATATTTGGAAAAAACTACATAATTGCAAGTATACCTGAATAAATATCTGTTTTACAATCATCTTTATTGAGTTATCTGTCTGTGCTTGAATTATAAAGCATCTAGATTCAGGTCACAGAACAGTAAGAAATCAATACTTTATATCAGCTTGAAAGGAAGTAAAGTGAAAAATTAATATTCTCTATATCAAGCAGTAACTGCCTTTTCATCTGTCTGCATTGCTAAAGTTACAAGTTTGTCTCTCTTCGCTAAAGGTAGAAACAGTGATATTCTTTGTGTCTGCTCTGAAGAAGTGCCTTTGCCTACTGAATTCTGGGAGTTGAAGTCCTCATGCCTTAAAATTGTCAAGTTTGGGAAACACTGGCCTACTGTATCATATTGCCAGAATCCTTGCATGTAAAGACTACCTCTAAAAAACAGAGAAGCGTTGGTGCCTACTTGTAACCTGAGCTCTTTAGCCTATCTGTTGCAAAGTGCTAATTCAGATTGATGTCGTTAAAGGCTGTGAATCTTTTACAAAACCTGCTAGCAATTCAAAGCATGTCAAACCTCTGTTGCTTTGTCTAACGTTCAGAAAGGGTGATCTTCCCCCTTCCTTGCCTGCAATTCAAATGCATGTGTGTGATGCCAAGTCCGTTTGTTTGGAAAGCAAAAGAAAGAGACATTGTTAGTTGCAAGAAGCCTTGTTTGGGGAAATTTCGAAACAAAGCAGCCTAGAAGAGGTGCTACAAAAGGAATTTTGTTTCTCTTCTTAACAAATCTCCCCCTTTCTGGCCCCAGTTGCCAGACAATAAATCCATTTGTTGCTAAGACGAACTAATTTGTTGTCATGGTAACCCAGCAACTGGTGAGAGAAAACTAAATCACACACCCCTCCCCTTGGAATGCTAAGAATCTCAATGGGGAGAAAAAAGGCCTTTGGCTGCAAGGACAACAGAGCCCACTCCTACAAATAGTAATGCAGTAGCATCCCCTGGTGGCTAATCTGCACATAACACCTATTCAGCATTTTATCCCTGCTGGAAGTGCAGCACCTGGGTAACTGATCAGCAAGTAGCAGGCTTGCACCAACCCAAGTTAATAGCACTCCCCCAGAGGTGAAAGAAGGTACTTTGCTGAAATTTCTAACTATGCAGAATGTGTTTCTGATAGTCAAAGAGCAAGTTCCCTGAATTCATCCAAAGTAACCAACAACCCCTAGAGGGCACAGAGTGAACTTCACCCAAAGTAATCACTCACGCAAGCAGTTACCCCTAGTGGTGTCTTTGCTGAAGGCAAATTAAGGAGAAGAAAAGGCAGCAAATTAACCTTGCTTATTATCACAAAGTGGACGGCCAAGCGGATTTATGGGAGCTAGTTGGAGCTTAGTAATTTCCCAAGCAGTCCTCAGCTTGCAACGTAACGGCCATGGTGGGGAGTTATGGGAGCTAGTTGGAGCTCAGTAATTTTCCAGATAGCCAAACGCTTGCGACATGATTCTTAGAGGAAAAAATTTAGCTAGCCTTTCTCCAAGCGCCCCCTAGTGGTTAAAGGAGGAACTCCATGCAAGCCTTTAATCACGCACAGAGAAAGCCTTCTAGTGTACAAATGGTGCACCTTGAAGGAAGAGCACCCTGGTAACTGACCCTCAAGAAGTGACCCCTAGTGATCAAAGGGTGAACTTCGCTGAAGTACCCATGCAAACAGGAGAATGCACCCAGTGGTGCCTCCACCCACAGACAGCACCCCTTTAGCTGATCTGCAAGTAGCGCCCCCTAGTGGTCAAAGAGCGAAGTTCATTGAATTTACTTCAAAATAGCTAGGTGTCACATGTTCCAACTAATGAAGCACTTTAAAGAACTTTCAGGCTTGTTTCCTAAAGTCTTTATTTGCAGAGCTACAGTTTTGCCGGTCACCATGATGGACTTGTTGATGCCAGAATCTGAACTTCCTGTCGCTGGCATCAAGCTTTCCTTGCTTAACCCCTCCCTTCTCATGCAGTCACAAGTCACATTATCCAATTAGTGAGAAGGTCAAAAGTTTACTTCCTCTTTCTTTCCCGGGCTTTTTCCCCCGCCCAGTCTAAGCTAAGTATTAACCCAATAAATGCCAGACAGTTTTGCATATTGTCAAAGCAAGAATATACAGTATTTGCAGCATTGACACTAGGAAGTTTACTGAACCTGTCCTAGCCATGGCGGAGTGTCGCCTTGATTTAGAAGAAGAGGTTCAACCAACCAGCCTAGATGAGGCACACCAACCAGTCGGCCAAGGAGAAATGCTGCAAACAGCCAAACTTGACCTGTACACAGAGGCTGATGCTCAAGCCTCAGTGAGGCCAAAAACATCCCAGGTGCACTATGACCTGAGGCAACAAAGAAAGCCTACAGAAGCCATGCAGTCGCATCTGACAGAAAGATGGTGGTCGTTCTACGACCGCCATGAGAGAGCCTGGGAGAGATTACAGGAACTTTACCAAACGCCCGAAGAGGGGTCCCACCCTGAACGCGCGTCCTCATTAGAAGAGGATAGGGAAGATGCTTTCAGACAATGGGCAGACTTCACACGCCGTCTCAAATAAGTCACAACTAGGAGACCCAACAGTCAATAGCATGATGCAAAACCTCAAGCTAAAAAACAAGAAGCGCAATAAGTTTCTAGAGAGCAGACCAGTCGAGAGGGCTGAGTCCGAAGTTTCCCGCCATTCGCATGCACCATCCCAGTGATCACATGTGGCTCCATCTCACACCTCTGGAAAAGCCTCATCCTTTCGCCATAACTCATCACGAGCCCAGGCGTATTCCAGCGTGTCACAACAATCTCACGTTACAGGCGCCTCTCACCATTCAAAAGCGTCTTCTCATCATAGCCAAGCATCCCGAGTTTCAAAGGCAGAGCAAGCAAACATTGATGCTGAAGCTGCCAATGCAGTCTTTTGGGTGTTAGAAGAGGAGCAGCAGAAAAAGAAGGAATTGGTGGCGATGGAAGTCGAAGAAGCTGAAATGGAGGCCAAATGAGAAGCTGAAGCAGCTCAAATGGAGGCCAAACGAAAAGCTGAAGCAGCTCAAATGGAGGCCAAATGAAAAGCTGAAGCAGCTCAAAGAAAAGCTGAAGCAGCTAAAATGAAGGCCAAAATAAAGGCCACTCAAGATGAGCTTGAGCTCATACAAAGCCAACGAGAAGTGGCAGATAAAACGGCAAGAGTGAAAGGCCTTCAGAGAACACTCCAACACACCACTTTCTTGCCCAATAGGGAACAACTGGAGAATGAAGATCGGCATAGCCATGTGCAGGCCTATGTAGACAACCAGAGCGCGTTTCAACGTGAGCAGGTCAGAGCGCCACAGCTCTCCACAAGCCCCCCAAGACTGAGTAGACAAAGAGAAGTATCTCAATGGCCATTTGTGTCGAACAGCCAGAGAGTTTATGATGCAACATCTGGATCACGAGATCTTCCCACCGTTGCTGCACCATTGAACCCAACAAACCAAAACACTGATGGTAACCGGATGGGTCCACCTGCAGCGGCGATGGCCCCACAGCAGGAAGAGCTGCCACTAGGGGATGAGATTGCAAGACCTCGAGCCAGACTACAGTCCCTGCTGCGTCAGCAGAAAATAGCATCCCGAGAAACCGCTACTAGACCTGACCACAGAGGAGAATCTCGACCACCAGCTGTGCCAGCCTACCAGGGAGCCAGCAATGCACCACCTGAAAACCGAGAAACCCTCCAACAAGTAAGCACGCAAGAAGTCAGGTCCCCTCAGCTCAATGTCAGAGCAGATGAATTCAAACCAAGCCAACAAGGTCCCTTGCACATGACATGGCAAGATACCCTCAGCAGACAACACACTGAAGAAAGTTACCAGCCAGATATGGCACACGCCCCCACTCCCGGAAGTGACGCACCACCTCCACCAGGCTACAACCCATACGCGGGATCGATGTATCCTCCAACATTCGGTGGAAGACGGCTGGACATGACATCCAGAGGCACGCAAAAATTCTCCAACAAACCAGGGGAGGACTATTTATTGTGGAAGGAACTTTTCAAGCAAGCCCTCCGCGATGAAAGGTTACACCCTGGGGAAGAGCTCGGGCTTATGACGGCATGGCTAGGACCAGAATCCTCAAAGGTAGTGGATGAGATCTTCGTATCACATTTACGTGACCTACCCGTCGCCCTTCAGGTAGCCTGGGAGAAGCTTGACAAGCACTATGGGGCACCTTCTTTGACACAGTCCTCATTCCTACAGGAGCTCTACGATTTCCCCATCATCAATATTAACGATCCTAGTCAGATCTGGAGATTCTCCAACTTACTAGAGCAACTCCGGGCAGCACAACAAAGTCTCACCATGCCGGGACTCGTCTGCCTTGACCAGTTTGACACGCAGAAGATTATCATCCAAAAACTACCAAGGCAGTTGAAAGATCAATGGCTCAAAGAATCCCGGCCCTACAGGAAACAGGACCCCAGCAAACCTCCACCCTTTGCTGTTCTTACAGATTTTGTTTCTGATCAATCAGAACTGTACAATGACCCTTATTCCCTTGACATCGTTGAAAAACGTTTTATGACGCCCAAATGGCCTAGTCACAACTTTGGCACTTATAAGAGTTCTTTCCAAGCCACAAAGGACAAAACTCCTCTTTCAGTATACAAGACAGAGGTCACAACCCGGCCAAAGAAGACTTCAGACGCGCAACTGCCGAGGAGCATTCATTCCAAACCTCGCCTATCCGACAAAGGCCTGACTTGTCCAATTCACAAATCTTCACACCCTCTAAACAATTGCAGAGAATTTGGGGAAAAAATCCCTGGATGATCGAAAGGCCCTACTCAAAGAGCATAGGATATGCTTCAAGTGTTGTGACTCTATGGATCACATGGCCAAAGATTGCGCAGTTAGAGTGAAATGCCACCTGTGTAACAGTGACAAGCATCTGGCAGCCTTGCATCTAGACTCTAAGAAGCCCTCTGAGGAGCCACAAGAAGCAACCTCGACCCCTCCCACAGCGACGGAGACTCAATGTGACTCCAAAGAGCACCCAGTAATGCACGGGGTAAACTACACAGATATATGTGGCGACTCACCACGTCCTCCTTCATGCTCCCCCATCTGTCTAGCAAAAGTCTACCCCGACGGGCAACCTGAAAAGGCTGTAAAGATGTACGTCATACTAGATGCACACAGCAAGGTCACAATAGCTAAGCCTGCCTTTTTCGACCTCTTCAACCTCCCGAGTGAACTGAAGCATTTCGCAATAAATACGTGCACAGTACCAATGCGCATGGCGGGGAGGAAAATCACTGGTCTTCGCATAGAATCGATAGACAGAAGTTCACATTTCCTGTTAGCATCAGTGTTGGAATGGGAAACTTTACCAGATGTTCGCAGCGAAATTTCAACACCAGAGGCGGCAAGAAAAATATCTCACCTAGCGCACATAGCCGATTTAATCCCTCCCCTAGATTCTGAAGCCGAAATCCAACTCATGGTGGGATGAGATGCCCCCGAGTCCATTGGTTCCAATGAAAGAATCAAAGGTCCACCAGGCACCCCAGTAGCCATTAAGAAGGAACTCGGATGGGTCATAGGAGGTATGATATGTGTCGATAAGCCACAAACCCCAACCCAGGTGAATATCTCAAGAACCTCCATTCTCAGCAGTGGAAGAGATTGCCACCTAAAACCACGCCAAGAACACTTCACGCTTGTGACAACCAAACCTGTTTTGGAAGCAACAGTGTTCCAGACCAGTAAGAATTACAACAACTTAGCCTTGTCCATAGAAGACAAACAATGTCTGCAGCTACGCACGGTCTCCCTGAGCACCACACACTGGGATGGGCTGCGTCTGCCAGAACAGAAACAAGACTGGGAGTCATGGAGTGCACTCCCAAGATGTCTCAAAAGCATACAAGTGCAGCACACGTATGTCTCCAGCTCACCCACCACCGTGCAAAAGAAAGAATTGTACGCTTCCTCAGATGTATCAATAAAGCTAAAGGCAGCCTTAAGATACATCACAGTCTACAGCGGGGAGAGCCACACTTATGTCGTTTTGATTGCAACCATAAGATACATCAGAGTCTGCAGCGGGGAGAGCTGCAGTCTCGGTGTCATCTTTGGAAAAGCGAGACTAACAATACAAGGCCACAACATACCAAGATTAGAACTCTGTGGCACCATATTGGCCGTAAAGCTCACCAACTTGACAATGAAGATGTTGTGCCTTGAGCTACAGTCCACCACCTTCTACACAGACAGCAAGTTGATGTCAAGCTACATCTGCAAACAAAGCAGACACTTCTACGACTATGAAAGCAATAGAGTAGAAAAGATTGAAATGTCTTTAAGCCCTGAACAATGGCAACATGTGCCAACAGATAAGAACCTTGTGAACCAAGTTAAGTGGCCCAACCTTGCCACACAGTTAACAGAATTGATCTGGCTAAAAGGTCCTGAGTTCTTGGCTTGTCCAAACAGCCTGATGCCACAGAGACCAAAACGCTATATGCTTCTAGCTCCAGATCAACATGCCAACGTTCAACCTCAGGCACCCAGTAAATCTCTCAGACAGGATGAGAAAACGAACGTCCAAACCACCTGCTTGTCCTCAATGGGCAAAGAGACAGAGAAACCACCTTCTAGCCAATTCCTAGAACCAATTGGCTTCAAACCCTCCTCTAAGCGGAGACACCTGAGATTGGGCATAGTATTGATCGTCTTGATCACTTATCTTAGCATTCCAAGAACTAGCTTTGTAAGAGCCTGCAAGGACTTACAGACTATTGAAGGCATTTGTCATGACCCAGTGATTGACAAATGTCTGAAGGCCAAAAATTACCCTCCCCATGCATCTCACATGGGCGAAGTGTGGGAGTGCATGATTAGCGTACCCCGCAAAATCATGGACTCTATGTTGTCAAAGACACCCACGCCCACACATGAAGTCCTCACTACCCTCATGACAACAGTAGCAGCCATCTTCAACGCTCCACCGGTGGTTCCAGACCCTTCAGTTCCTGAGTATCCTGAGTCTTCTGCTCCTGTTGTTCCTGATTCTCCAGCTCCTGCTGTTCCTGATTTTCCAGCTCTTGCTGTTCCTGATTCTCCAGCTCCTGCTGTTCCTGATTTTCCAGCTCCTGCTGTTCCTGAATTTCCAGCTCCTGCTGTTTCCAAGTTTCCTGTGGTTCCAGCTTCTTCTGTTCCTGAGCATCCTGTGAATCCAGGTTCCTTTGTTCCTGAGAAAATGTGGGTTCCAGTTTTTCTGTTCCAGAAGTTTCTTTGGTTCCAGTTTTTCCTACAGGAAGAAGACCTTGTCTTGCTGAGAGACAAGGACGCATACCAGATCTATTGGCCCATGGGACTTGTGCACCGGGCCCCACCCAGTTATGATGGACTAGTTCGCCAAGTTGAGGTCTAGATCATGAAGCCACGTGAGTCTGATCATGACTCAAAGACTTTTTGCACCAGACTGATCATCAATTTGGTCCTGTTGCTGAAAAAGACCGAACTGCAAGATTGAACCTCAAATTATGAATTTGTGTTTATGTATTGTTTGATGTAACACTTGTTTATCTATGTTATATTTGTGCATGTTTTCTATTTACCTTATAGTTATGCATGTTTTGAGACCATGTTTTTTGCCTATTTTAGTCACTAGTTAGTTAGCAATGAGAATTGCATGCTTCAATGCTACGTTTTTTGCTTATTTCAGTTGGTTAGTAGTGGAAATTTATATTTCCAAGCGGGGAGTGTTCTGGATCAGCCAGTTAGATGCCAGTTAGATGGGTCTATATGTTAGAATTTTTGGCATTTATTGGGTTAAGCGCTGTCTCCTTAAGAGATGGTAATGTAGTTTAGCTAGTCAGCTATCTCATGTTAACAGGTCAGTAGGAGGAGCTACTAAGTTTATCACGGGATATCCTGGCTATGTGCCAGTTTGGAATCCCTTTGTCTGAGATAAGCATGGGACCACCGCAGGACACACAGGGTCCCATTCCACGTTAGAAGTTGATATGGAGGAATTATTGATTTCTTACCTATAAGGATGAACAGATGTACCATATTCAGAAGAAACTACATAACTGCAAGTATACTTGAATAAATATCTGTTTTACAATCATCTTTATTGAGTTAGCTGTCTGTGCTTGAATTATAAAAGCATCTTGATTCAGGTCACAGAACAGTGGGTTATGGCTCTTTACTCTGTTATTCTATTCTATTCTATTCTATTCTATTCTATTCTATTCTATTCTATTCTATTCTATTCTATTCTATTTCTTTAAATTTATTGGCTGCACAATTCCAGTGGCAGTGTACAAAAGTGGAAAAAACATAAAAACCACTAAAATGTTAAATCAGATAGCCCAGATTAAAATAATCCAATGAATAACAAAATCAACAAAAGAAAACGGGTCAGTAAGCAAGTAATAAACTTCAGGCTTACTGTGTTCTGCGAACGTAAGCTACTATATAACCATGTTTAAGCAAATCATGGTTGAGTATGATCCAGGATCCCACTCTTATGTATTCACAGAGCACAGTCCCCTAATTGAAAGGCTTGAAGTTATTTCATAATATGGTTGTCCAAGTTGCATTGAAAGGAAAAGGTCTACAGAACTGTAGAAAAGTTTGATACTGTTCACAAACACCATCTGTCTAGCACAGACATGTCAAACTCACGACGTCACGTGACGTAGCAGATTGAACAGGAAACAGAAAATGTATATCCATACATACAATGCATAGAAATTGTATCTCATTTTTAAAACATAAATTGCTGCCCTAGTCTTTTGATGTCAGTTTAAAAATGTGCTGCTTTAAATCTATTTTCTTTTAAGGAAATAGATGAATTAAATTTTCATGATGCACAATGTAAAAATCAAACTATGGAGTGGGGAAATAGATTTAAACCTCCTATTTGTTAGTTGCACAGTCTGTGAGAGTTGCTGTGATGTGAAAAAAAGGAAGTGAAATCACAGCAGTTCTGCAACAAGACTGATTTTAGAATTTCAGCCCATAGAACAGAGGGATATAAAAGTATAGGGAAAAGAATGAGTTTTCATGCTTATTTGTTCACAATTTTAAGATGTACTTAATAGATCCTAACAAAAAATGTATATGTTTATGCAAACCTTTTATGGTTGTATATTAGTATGCTTTTAAAATTATGTTTTGATTACATTGTTGTTTATAATTCTTGTTGAGGGCCTTCTGTTGGCAAAAAGGTGGACTATAAATCCCATAAATAAACAAACACAATAGAATGTGTTGCAATATACATATTGCAAGTGAATATTCAATATTGTTTGGCCAGTAGTAAAGGAAAGGAAATTCTGCTTTAGTACAGTGGCACTAAACTCAAAATTGTAGAAAGTTGGACACATATTAAATAACTGCCCCAATAAGGAGATTAGAATATTCTGTTCCAGAACAGCGTAAGCATTTCCACTCTCAGGTTTGTGATTTACTGTGTATGAACTCAGGAAGGGAGTTTAGAATGATGTAATTTCTTTTTCCCAGTCATGAATATGCCCCCACTCACTCAATTTTTCCCTGGGGGGGGGGAGGGAAACACATTTCCTGACATTTCGAACATTCAGTAGTGAAAGATTCTAGCAGAGCCCTACCAGTTTCATCGAAACTCTAGGCTGCCATCTAAAGATAACACAAAAAAACTGGAATTTTATCAGAACTGAAGAAGCTTCTTGGATGAGAAGTGAAATGTTTTCAAAGAAAACAAAACCCCAAGAAAATCCAGTTGCCTTTTCCAATACAACCATGACCTGGATAATTGAGAATCTCCATAAAGTTTTATCAAAGTTCTTTGTACTGTGGAACTATCATAAATGAAAGTAAATATACATGTCCCAGGATAATGTTGCAGGATCCAATCTGGGTTTGGTCACCGGGACTAGAGATTTAGTCTTCTAAGCTTTCAAACTCGTGCTGGAGCCCCATCCTCAGTGAACTTCTCACACCCCAGATGTAGAACTATCATTCTGGCTACGAGTTTATTGTTATATGAAATGACTGATTTAATTCTTGGATTTCAAAATTTTTGTCTACAAGGTAGCTTTCTTACTGTTTCTTTTTTTAAATAAATCCTGAAAATATCTGTTTCATTGATGGTCTTTGTACAACAGACCAAAGCACAAGGAGTCCAACTACCTTTGATGTGCCAGTTTAGTTAATGGTTAGTGTATGATGCAGTGTATTATGTGATCAGAGAAAATTGGGTTAACCAAATAAATTATATTTCTCTCAAGCATGGTGTTGTTTTTGTATATTGTTTGGTGTTGAATCAAGGAGTCATCCAATACTGTACCCTCCTAAATGGAAAAGTTAGAACATTTAAACTGTTCTCATTTTCTTGTTTTATCTGTGCACACTAGAAATCGTAACTTGTTAGGGCAATAGGCCTTAAATACTTAGTCTTCTCCCAATGTGTTACATCAATGTTTCTCAACTTCAGCAACTGTACAATGTGTGGACTTCAACTACCAGAATTCCCAGCCAGCTGGGAATTGAAATCTACAAATCTTAAAAGTTACTGAGGCTGAGAAACACTGTATCAGATTATGACTCCTTTTATCTCCAACTATACAAGCTGCTTGGTAATTATGGGGATTATATCAAATACATCTGGAATGGACCCAGAATAGGGAAGGGTGAGTTTAAGAATAACAGTCTCCTTCTAATCCATACCAATACAGGTCCACAGCAGGATTGGGCAACTATGGCCCCTTTGTGACCTATGCCCTTCAACTTTCAGAATTCTTGAGCCAGCCATGCTGGCTAAGGAATTCTGGAACTTGAAGTCCACAGGTCATAAAGGTGCCTGTTCTATAGAGAAACAATAACCTGATCAATGTTCAGTGATGTTGGCAAGTTCTAGAATTTTTGTTAAATCAACTGTTGGCTGAAAGGAACTGATTAGAATTTGGTAGAGAAGGTGGAGAGCTAGCAGGTTGGTCACTGAATCCAGATGTGAGAATAACTCAAGTTATTGAGAAGCGACTGGATGGCAGAACAGTTTGTGAGTAGGATTTTGGGAGGAGACAGAATTCTATTTAAACTCAGTTTCACCAATCGGATACATGAATTATTGTGGGAAAAAAGATGATGGAGGAATATTTTGGGGGGATGTATAAACAAGCAGGGGGCTGGGGAACTTTTCTTCTCTGATCTTTCCTCTCGTTTCTGCCTTTTATGCAGGTCTAGCTCAGGCAGCTGCAGAACGGCAGACTAGGCAAAGATGCTGCTGCTGGTACTTTTTTGTGGGGTATGGGGATTGACATCTCTGAAGCAGGGGGGTACAGCTTCTGCTACCTTCCTCCCCTCCAGCATGGATAGACTGTTCCAGAAGTTTAGCAACCTCTTTGAGCAAAGTTGGGTAAGGAGCAAAAGAAGAATGGTCCAATTCCTTCTGTGAACAAGTGGAAGGGAAGTTCTACTGTTGTGCAATTTTATCAGATACTTTCTAAGAAGCTTTGATGTTTTAAACTAAAGTACTACTGTATAGTATCCTTTTAGAAAAGGCGGACTCCTCACAATAAATGGACAACATTCTTGGCAGCTCTGAAGAGAATCTATTTTACATTCGAGCTGATGTAATAATTATATGCAAATGTTTTGTCTATGTACTGAAGTTTACAAATTTGAGCAAAATTTTGGCAAGTCCATTCTTGGAAATATTTTTGAGGCATAGGATTTCTTTGTGCACTTTTAAACTTTCATTGGTTTTAAGTAAAACTTGTTTATTTCTCTATACTGTACATAAGGATCATTCTTTGCCATTTGTAGGAAGTGCTGGGGAAAGACCAATCTGATACTCCAGTTGACATCAGTAAGCTGCCCCCCAACTACCACCATGAGGAGAATAAGCAGCAGAGAGTGGGAAATTCCACTTTTTTCAGACACTATGAAATCAGTAAAGCGAGTAAGCTATAGAAAATAGGAAAGAAACATATACCTTATTTAAACATTAAGAATCTTGGATAGCTATATTCACTTTGACACATTGATGGATGTATGCTATATGGAGCCTTAACAAGTTCTGAGATATTTGTTTTTCAATGTCTTAAAGTTTAATTCTGCTGGATTTTGATGAAGTCAGCTGTTAAAAGTTTGTATGTATCTGAAGTATTTATAACCTGCTGTCTTACTTAAAATCTGTTGATTTTTTTGGAGTTTTATTAGTATTTATAATCATTATAAGTGTGGTTTCCAAGTAGTTCTGTATCCAGTAGTGCTCTAACGGAGTTCCAGGGAGACAAACTGCCCCAGACCTTGCCCAAGCTTGAGGCCAGCCATGGCAGGGACCTAATTTAAATGCTCCGAAAAGTTGTACTGCTTCTTTGCTGTGGCTCTCTATATAACCCGGAGTATGTCTGAATGTACATTTCCTTAATGGTCTCCTATCTGTCTAGTTCGACACCATCAAATTCTAAGGAAATCATATTGATGGAATGGGTACTTTCCTGTGCATCGGAGGGGACTGCATGGAAATTCTGATCAAAAGAGCCCATAGACATGCAGTACCTTAGCTATTAGGGTTTTTGAACCCGTATCCTTCCTCTTTGCCAATCCTATTCAACCCTATATTGTTCTTGTAGATGACTGATAACCATACAGGTGACATGGTGTTTTCAGAGAAATCTTTGACCTCTATTGAGCAAAAAGAGATTTATGCAAAGGAAGAGGTCAGTATGCAAAATACAAGCATATTTGCTTACCTTTACCTGCCAGATTTAGGCTGCTTATATACTGTATGTACTGTACATGTTTGTGTGTGTGAGAGAGGAAAAGAATGTGTAGAAGAGACAGGTAGTGTTATGTTAGAGGTAAGTAACATGTGGTCCTTGAGTCCTCTCTCTGCAATCTTTGGAGTCCCTTCTGACTATAACTGCTGAAAACAGATACGTTTCCTATCGTTCTAAGGTGAAAAACCTATAAAAACTGTGGTGCAAATCTTGAAATTGGCATTATTTCATTAAAAAAGTCTCTCAAACCTTCATCCAACCACTTTCCCTGCCTATGTGAGTTAAGTAATTTTGGTTACTTTTTCATCCTCAGCCTTCTTGCCCCAAAAGTATAGGCATGACCATGTAAACATTGGATACTTTACTGCTAGATTCTAAAATGGGTGGTGCCAGGTGTGCCAGTCATATGAGCAGACTTGTTATCTTTTCTAAATGACCATATTCAGTTGCAGCCTTACAGAGAACAGGGTTCCTCACAATGCCTGCCTGCTGTGTTTCCTGAAAATAAGACCTACCCTGAAAATATGCCCAATCCTGATTTTTTGGGGGGTGGGCCTAATATAAGCCCTACCAAAAATAAGCCTGGGGGTCTGCATGGTCAGCACAAGCGGCAGTAAGCGTGCGGGAGCCGATGGTGTCCAGCAGCAGCCGCAGCCTGCCAGCCCCTTGGCACAGAGCAGGTAACTCTGCACACAGAGACAGGGGGGAAGTGTTTGGGCACCTATGGGGCGCTTGGGAACGAAGCAATTTGTTCATAACCAAGTGCCCCATAGGCGCCCAAACACTTCCCCCCTGAATGGAGATCTGACTTGGAGACAGAGCAATCTCCGTTTGGGGGAAAGGTGTTTGGGCGCCTATGGGCTGCTTGGGACAGAAGCCTATTGAGCGCTTGGGAACGAAGCTAATTGCTCCGTCTTCAAGTGCCCCATTCGTAAGCAGACGGAGCTTCCAGTCTACCTCAGATCTCCATTCAGGGGAAAAGTGTTTGGGTGCCTATGGGGCACTAGGGGCAGCTACACCCCCTCCTCCACCTGCCTTGCCTCGTGGTGGCGGCACGGCATGGCAGGCCACAGTCTCCTGCTGGATGGGCTTGTTGGTGCCGCCGCAAGGCAAAGCAGGTGTTGGGGAAAAAACATCCCCCGAAAATAAGACCTACTGCCTCTTTTGGAGGCAAAAAAAATATAAGACCGGGTCTTATTTTCGGGGAAACATGGTACATGCTTTAACAAATGTTGTAGAGAACATATTAAATGTGAGCTCTGCTCTAAAGGACTGAGGAAGGCAGTGGGAAAAAAACCCTGCCAGAACAATGAAGTGGGCATTGTGATGTCATGAATCAAGTTTAATACATGGACTATATGTTCTGGCACTTCTAAGCAATATAACTATTTTGTATCCTTATAGATGAACATTTGTTTTGGTGGAATATAGGGTGGGGGTGATTAGAAATGTAGGGATTTCAATAATAGTAAATGGGGACACCACTAACACATTTCAAATAACCAAGGGGGTACGTTAGGGATGCCCACTTTCGACACTTCTCTTTATCCTAACATTAGAAATACTTTTAAATAGAATTAGAGCAAACCGAGAAATAAAGGGAACGAAAATTAAAAGAGAAGAGTACAAAGCACAGGCCTTCGCGTACGATATGGTATTTATTATTGAAGAACCTTTGGAATCCGGTCCCATTCTAATACGAGAAATAGAAAAATATGGGGAAATATCTGGACTTAAAATTAACAAAAGGAAAACCAAAATGATAGTTAAAAACTTAACAACAAATCAGAAAAAAGAATTAGAAAAGGAAATGGATTTACAAAGTGTCAAAAAAATTAAATATTTAGGGATATGGTTGACTGCGAGATGTTCGTCCCTAAAGGAGGATAACTATATGGTATTAGTCCAACAAATAAAGAAGGATTTGAAAAAGTGGGGGAGGTTACAACTATCACTTTTAGGTAGGATTGCGACTATTAAAATGAACATCCTACCAAAATTATTATACTTATTTCAGACAATTCCCATATTATTAGATAAGAAATTCTTTGGAGAACTTAATAAAATTATTATAAATTATGTTTGGTTAGGAAAGAAGGCGAGGATAAAATTACTCTCTCTCCAAGACAACAGAAGTAGAGGTAGCTTTGGACTTCCGGCGTGGGAACTCTATTACAAAGCAGCAACTCTGGTCTGGATAAGAGATTGGGTTAACTTAAAGAAAAGAAGAATCTTAACACTGGAAGGGCACGATTTACAGAAGGGGTGGCATGCCTTCATGTGGGATAAAGGAAATAGGATACACTCATATTTCTATAGACATAAAATAAGAGATGCTCTGTTACAAACCTGGGAGGATATAAGGAAGAAACACTATAGGAAAATTCCCTGCTGGCTATCTACCATGGAGGCAATGATCCACCCTAACACGTTGGATATAAGCAAAATGCCCAGATATTCATAAATTTTAGACAAACAGGGGAAGCTCAAAAATAGTCAGTTACTAAAAGAACAGGGAATAACTATTGATTGGTGGCCATACTTACAATTGCAATCTAGATATAAGAAGGATGTGGAAGATTATGGAATTGACATGGAATTAAAACAATTAGACAAATTATTGATAGGACCTGAAGGAAAATTAATATCTAAAATATATAACTATTTATTAGAATTTGATAGAGTAGAGGAGATAGTGAAAGAACCAATGATTGCATGGGCAAAAAACATAGGGCACAATATAGAATTAGAAGATTGGGAAAGAATTTGGAATAAAAATCACAAAATAACAAAATCCACTGCATATAAGGAAAATCAATATAAAATGCTATATTGTTGGCACCTAGCCCCTGCAAGATTAGCCAAAATGTATCCGAACCAAAGCCCAAATTGTTGGAAATGTAATTATCGTCAAGGTACCTTCTTTCATGCTTGGTGGCTGTGCCCTGAAGTGAAAAAATATTGGATTAAAATACAAGGGTGGCTACAATTGATAAATTTGACAAAATGTCAAATCGAATTAAATCCGGAAACATTTCTCCTGGGAATACTTAAAAAGAAATTTGATAAGAAAATAAGATATCTGATTTTACATATACTAACTGTGGCAAGAATTGCATTTGCGCAATATTGGAAGGAACGCAATATACCACCAAAGGGGTTGATTATTCAGAAAATTTATGAATGTGCCGAGATGGACAAACTCACCTTAGAATTAAAAGAAAAAGATGATTCAGAATTTTATGCGGTTTGGGAAAATTGGTATATTTGGATAGACAACAGAAACAAAAATTGGAAATATACATAAGGTTATTGTGCAAATTAGGTTATTGTGGGTTAGATTGAACGTACATAGCGTATATATTGTATAGAACAGTGTTTCTCAACCTTGACAATTTTAAGGCATGTGGACTTCAACTCCCAGAATTCCACAGCCAGCAATGCTAGCTGTGGAATTCTGGGAGTTGAGGTCCACATGCCTTAAAATTGTCAAGGTTGAGAAACACTGGTATAGAATGTAGATCCATAGTATATAAAAATGACGTAGTCTGCTGAATATGTACTGTATAAAGGAAAATGTTAATAAAAATAAAAATTAAAAAAAAGAAATGTAGGGATTTCAGAAGACAACACTAATACTCCTGGTCCCTCATTTTTATTGCTTTTTTTATCTCCATCTTTCTAGGACAATAAGTCAATGTCTAATGAAGAAGAAAACAGTGCTGAGCCAGAGAGAACAACTGCTGGGCTTAAGATCTTCAAGCTAGGTTTCCCTCAGCTTCGGCCAAAGCTAACTTTTTTTATTTTTCACTTGCCCCAGCATCTTAAGAGCCAGCAGATGCCTGAAGCCAAACTGGTAAAGGAAGAGCCAATCAGTGATAAGAGGCACAGATTGCTGGCCATTCAGAATGGGCTTTTAGCAGCCCCTCATCCAATTAAGAAGACCCTTCCTGTGACCCCAAACCACAAGGTCATTCCACAAAAGCGTCATTTCTTTTTTTTCTGGAGGAAGATATAAGGCATTAGGAACATATAAGGCATTGGGAAAATGTAACACCTGGGCCAGTGGAAAATGTTCTAGCTTCCCAAATATTTCTATTGTCACATCAAAAGTTTAAAGTGAGGTTAGTCCTACAAAAGGGGGAAATGTTTCCTTCAAAAATTCAAAATAAAAGTTAACCTTTTGAAAAAGCCCTCAAAGATGAAATAATGTATTTTTAAAAAATATCATGATGGTGATGATGGTTGTGTCCAGCTCTTGGGCAATTCTATGGGCCAGGTCTCTCCACATCTTGAGTTCTTCTATGCTCTGGCAGGTGTCAGCTTCAATGGTGGCCAGCCACCATGTTCTTTGATAGCCTGGTTTCCTTTTACCGCTAACTCTTCCAAACATCCTCATGGTAACTGCATGAATTTCTGGGGGTGCATTGTATTCCAGATGACAGGCATTGCAACCAAGTAGACACACCACTTAAGATCAATCAATCAATCAGAATAGATGACACCGTTTGAGGGATAAAATCTGGAGCACACCTACAGTATCCTCCTTGATCATATCAAACAGACCATAGACATATACGATCCCTTAGATAGCCAGGCCCTATACCAGTGGTGGCGAACCTATGGCACGGGTGCCAGAGGCGGCACTCAGAGCCCTCTCTGTGGGCATGCGTGCCGTCGCCCCAGTCCTAGGCCTTCAGCTGGGTTTTATAAAACCTTTTCGCTTTAGGCCTCCGCCGCTGTGTGCAAAAAAAAAAAAAAAGGTTCAATCAGTCAATTTCAATTTCTCGCGGGGAAAAAAAAGATCTTGCAAAGTTGGAATTGATTGATTGAACTTTTTAGTCCCACCCAGTCTGCTGTTACCATGCCCACCCAGTCTGCAGCCACGCCCACCCAATGGGCCACACCCACCCGGCACCCAACGATGCATAAGTGGGTTTTGGGTTGCAGTTTGGGCACTCGGTCTCTAAAAGGTTTGCCATCACTGCCCTATACCATACAGTACTTTAAAGTTGAAAATCGGCAACTTTAACTGCACCTAGAAACCAGCTGTTAACCAGAGCAGATTGTGAAGCAATACAGGTAGGGTCACAGGTTCATATGCTGCTCCTACCATTACTTGTGCTGTTGCATTCTAGACCAGTTGTAGCTTCTGGATGGTCTTCAAGGGCAGCTCCATTGCAGTAATGCAATTGTGAAGTGGCCAGGGCATGACTGACTGTTTGAAGAGCCTCCCAACTCAGGAAAAGGTGCAAATATATCTGTGCAAAGCCCTCTTGGCCACAAGTGCCACCTGATTTTTGAATAGGAACTGAGAGTCCAAAGGACCCCAAGATTGTGCCCTATGGGACACAATCATATGGAAAAGTACCATCCCATTGAGACTTAAAAATGGAATTGTATTCCTAGAACTGATACGTTTGTGTGTGTGCATGCGGGGGGGGGGGGGGGGGGAGAGACAACCACATAGCCTTTCCAATATTGAGCCTGAACCTGTTCCTCCCATCCAGACCCACTTAGCTTCCACATATAGAGCTATGACTTCAACAGCATTGCTTAGAATGGTACAGGATTAAGACTTAGAACTGGATATAATCTGCTTACTGATGATACTGGATCTCAAAACAATGGATGACCTCGTCTGGAAAATTCTTTGTAGATGTTAAACAGAAGGGGAGAAAACATTGTATTCTGCAGTACTGCCCAAGTGGCAGGATATGGGCTCTGTCTCTCTCCACCCACCATCACTGATTAGAATTGGCAACAGAGAAAGGAGAACCACTGTAAAATAGGGTTTCCCAACCTCAACCCTCAAAGTCAGTCCAACCCAATACCATGAAAGCCATAGAGAGGTCAAGGAGCACAAGGTGAGATGCAGTACCTCTTCCTAATTTCACCACAGATTATCAGCTAGCATGACCAATGCGGATAATTATATTTTCCTTCAATTTTTGGTAGCTGAAATAGTGATTATTATTACTACTTTAGGATATGTGTTAAATATCACCTTGAGATAATACTCTATATAGTTAGTGTGCTTCTAAATCAAGACCTCCTAGGTAATGTTACTGAAATCATGTATGTCTTGATGAACGGTGTGGAAAAAACTGGAAGTAGCGAGAATATTTAAAAATAAAAATATATACTTTTAGTATTATCCTCATGTAATCATATTTTATAATTATTATTGTATAATCAATTGCCTGAGTAGATGCTTTGAGTATATAGGGAACATACAAGCCTCAGGTGGAGGAAGGGGGGAGAACAGGAGTTACTGTGGGGCCCAGTGCGAGTCACCATCTAGGAATTGTTTTTAAGTACCTTTTGGTGCCTGGTACTCTTACTGGATCTAACAGGTGTAGAAGATGGGAGACATCTCTCTTTTAGAAGTGATAAGCATGTACATATATGGTCTGAGTAAACAGGATAGTAGGGGAGGGATCTTATTAGTATAATATAAGCAAACAGGGGCGGAGATAATGTATTCTGTTTAGGTGCTTCTGATAGATTGTAACCTCCAAAGCTTAAGCCAATGGGGCCATGGGGGAGGGAATGGGGCGTCGCAATAGGATGTATCATAATATGTGATTTTGGAATTTGCGGTGTGGTTCAGTGCTTGGCTACATTGCATTGCCTTCCTGAATCCACCACGCTTTGCAAACCGTTATTTTTTTTAGACTTGGATGTGAAGTCTAATAAACTTCTTTTCTATTTGTAACTCAGAGTGTATTTCAATTTGTGTCTAACAATTTTGGTGCCGAAACCCAGGACTCAATGGGATTTCGTTTGGGACTCCCTAACTTGGAGGATGATGTGGAAGGCATGCCCTGTCAAGTTTGACAGTCCAGCTTCGAACTCCAGGAGTGGTGAGTGCTGAGCGAACCTTAGAGCCCTACGAACCTAAATAGAAGTTGCAAATAGAAACGAAGGGTGAGGGAACCAGGAATAGAGATTGCCGGCCTCAGGAAAAACCGGGTAACTTCGTGCATGGACCTAGGTGAGTAATATCTGGGGTGGCCAGATGAAAACCACCTAGGCGGTGGGGGAGGACTGGGTAGGACTGTTTGAATCTGAGATCTGTGAGAGGAGTGCATTAGACGTCCCAAGTACCACAGGGGGTAGCAAGACGGTGTGGGAGCTGACCCTTCAGTTTTTGCCATACCCTCATGAGAGGATTGATGGAGAAAAAGGGAGAAGCAGGAGCTTGGTGAAGCGAAAGTTGGTCTCATTAGGTTGGTAAGGATAAGATAACAGTACGGTAAAACAGTATGGGCAATTCTCGGAGTGTTCCCAAAAGGAAATGTGTGAAGAAAATTAGGAAGAATCCTAGGTTGAGCATAGATACAGGGAGTCCTTTAGGACTCCTACTAAGTAATTGGGGTAAGTCGCCTTATAATAAGATAATTGATAGATTAAATTTGACTAAAGAAGATATGGTGAATTTGTGTTGCTTTGTTTGGTGGGAGGATGAGAAAGTAGAATGGCCGCGAATGGGAACTAATGATTATTTCGCGTGCCAAAATTTATATGATTATGTGCAGAGAAAAGTGTGCAAATCATTAGATAATGAGTTGGATTATGCTTTAATTTGGAATCCAGATAAATGGATCTCTGGGGAAGATACATTATCAACTGTCCCTGTAATGATACAAAAAGAGGAGGAAAAAGAGGAGGAAAAAGAATTAGAGGAAGAGGAAGAAACAAAACCAAGATATAGGGACTATCGTCCACCACCCTATAATCCAAATCAGGCTCCAGCCCAACCCCCACTGGCGATGCCTCAAGGGGCAGTGGGAGGAATTGGAACCTGGCTGTAAGGACCCACCCCACTTTGCATCTTAAGAAGACAGAACTCTTGGAATAATTCTTCCAACAGGAATCCTTTATTAAGAGAAAATGGTTGCAGGCATGCTAGACAGGACTTGGGGTTCAAGCTCTCCCATTCAAGGTTTTAAGGGGTTCCCCAGTAGTCCCACCCAATCAACCCCCCTTCCAGTGATAGTTTCAAGTATCACAATTCCACCCCCTTTCTTCTTCCGTCTGGATGGAGACTTCAGATAACTACATGAAAGGCAATTACTCTTCTTTGATATGCTAACGCTTAGAGGCCACAATAAACACACATTCAGTCCTTTGAAGTGTACTGAAGGAAGTGAGGGCCATAAAGCCCCTTTGCTCTCCCCCTTTTCTCCCTCTTATGGCAGAATCCAGAGAAGGCAGAATTGGGAGTTTCTATGTTTGATAATTAAAGATGAAATATAATTGGATTCTGACATCCGACCCCTCTTAACAATAAGAGAGATCCACCTGAAAGAAAACACAAGTAAAAATTTTAGTTAGGCTTGTTAGGATACTCTGTGTGAAACTTCTTCAATAGCTTCGGGGCTCTGACGTGACGTTTATGGACCCACTCATTTTGTGAGGCAGGGAGGTGTTTCCAGGCAACTAGGTACTGAGTTGTTCCATGATATCTCCTAGAGTCAAGGATCTCTTTTATTTCGAAGTGTTGTTCCCCCTCCACCATGATTGGAGGTGGTGGGGGGGGGATTTTTGGCCGTAGAGGTGACTGATGCTCTCTTTTCAGCAAGCTGCAATGAAAAATTGGGTGTATTTGCCTGAGGTTTTTGGGTAATTCTAATTCTACTGTTACTGGATTTATGATCCTTTTAATTGGAAAAGGTCCTATATATTTTGGTCCAAGTTTTTTACAGGGCTGTAGGGACTTTAGGTATTTTGTAGATAAGTACACCATTTCTCCTATAATGAATGGTGTAGGCTCAACCCTTTTTTTATCGGCTTGTGCTTTGTATGCCCGCCTAGCTTCATCTAGTGATTTTCTGACTATTGGCCAGGTGTTTTGTAGGTTTTCCATCCATTCTTTCAGTGAAGGGATCGTTGGTTCTTTTGGGGTTAACTCTGGCATAGGGTTGAAACTTTGGCCGTTGGCTATTTGAAAAGGAGTGTAGCCTGTGCTGGAGTGGACTGCATTATTGTAGGCAACTTCTGCAAAAGGAAGTAAGTCCGTCCAATCACTCTGTTGGAAATTTAAAAAACATCTCAAATATTGCTCAAGTACCGACTGGCACCGTTCCGCTTGTCCATCTCCTTGAGGGTGGTGGCTAGATGTCAATCCCTGAGTGGTCCCTAAGAGGGATAAAAATTCCTTCCAAAATGCAGACGTAAATTGCACTCCCCTATCAGAGATGATGCGTTGGGGTGCCCCGTGCAATCTGTAAATGTGCTGGATGAAAAGTTTTGCTAAGGCCTTTGCAGTGGGAATTTTTTGGCAAGGGATAAAGTGCACCTGTTTGGAAAATAGGTCCGTGACTGTCCAGATAACAGTATTCCCATTGCTTTCAGGCAATTCCACTATAAAATCCATGGCTATTTCCCTCCAGGGGGCTGAGGGACTTGCCACTGGTTGTAACAGCCCTGGCGATTTCCCTTGCAACCTCTTTGCTGATGCACAGGTTGGGCAGCTGGCAACATAACTTTCTATGTCCTTTTTTATTGATGGCCACCAAAATTGCCGTTTAATTAAGTGTAAAGTTTTTACAAATCCAAAATGCCCTGCTGATTTTGTGTCATGGCAAAGTTGCATGAAAGTTAGTCTTTGAGTTGTTGGTATATATAACTTTTCCCCTACCCAAGGCAATCCGTCTCTCATTGTGCACACATGTTTGTTTTTCTGGAACCAATCATCTGTTTCCAAACTTTTTCTGAATTCAATCCCAGTTTGGCTGTCCAGTTGTGGTTTTATTTTGGCTTGGGTTCTTGTGGTTACTGGCGCTGCCAGTTGTGACTCTGCCATTATTGGTCTAGAGTCTGTGGTTCGTGCGCTGTTATATTGGGGCATGCGAGATAGTGCATCTGCCAGGAAGTTCTTTCTTCCTGGTAAATGTTTGAGCTTAAATTGGAATTGGTGAAAATGCTGGGACCAGCGGGCTTGTTTGGGATTGAGTTTCCTGGAAGTTTTCAGGGCT
Organism: Crotalus adamanteus; assembly: GCA_039797435.1. NCBI lineage: Eukaryota > Metazoa > Chordata > Lepidosauria > Squamata > Viperidae > Crotalus > Crotalus adamanteus. The sequence goes on from CM077935.1 coordinate 9,057,290, forward strand.
TCTAAATTTTTGTGATCAGTCCATACCTGGAAGGGGATTTTGTTGCCTTCCAGGAACTGTCGCCACGTGAGTAATGCCCAACGTATCCCATAAGCCTCCTTCTCCCATACGGGCCAGCGCTGTTCTGTTTCCGTGAGTTTCTTAGATGTATATGCACAGGGTTGCAATACTGCATCATCATTTTCTTGTAATAGCACAGCCCCCACTGCCACATCACTTGCATCTGCCTGTATTATGAAGGGCTTGTCCATGTCTGGGTGCCTTAGTACTGGTTCGGCAGAAAAAAGTCTCTTTAGTCTCTCAAACGCTGCTTGGCACTCCATGGTCCATGTTAGTGGCTGGCTAGGTTTTACTGAGGATGTTCCCTTCGTTTTTAGTAAGTTAGTGAGGGGCAAGGCTATCTGTGCAAATGAGGGGATGAATTGGCGGTAAAAATTTGCAAAGCCCAGGAAACTTTGTAGTTGCTTTCTTGTGCGGGGTGGTGCCCAATTTAGTACTGCTTCGACCTTCTCCGGGTCCATTTCAATACCCTGTGGGGATATGCGATAGCCTAGGTAGTCTATCTTTTCCTGGTGGAATTCGCATTTTGAGAGTTTGGCATATAGGTGAGCGGCTCGCAGCTTCTTTAAAACCGCTCTGACAAGTTTGACGTGTTCTTCTTTTGTTTCAGTAAAGATAAGAATGTCGTCCAAGTAAACAAGGACCCCCTTAAATAGGTGCTCCCTTAGAACGTCATTGATTAATTGCATAAAGACTGCAGGGCCCCCTTGTAATCCAAATGGCAAGACTTTGAATTGATAGCACCCCATGGGGCAGTTAAATGCAGTCTTCCATTCGTCCCCTTCCTTGATTCTCACGCGATAGTAAGCTTCCCTTAGGTCTAGTTTAGAAAAAATTTTCCCTTTCGATAGGTGTGATAGCATGTCTTTCATGAGGGGCAGCGGGTATAGGTTGCTTTCACTGATTGTATTCAGGGCCCTATAATCCACGCATAAACGTAAAGAACCATCCTTCTTCTCTCTAAAAAGGACCGGGGCAGCCACTTTAGGCTTGGCTGGCTCAATGAAACCTCTCTCCAGGTTTTTTTTTATAAATCTTTCCATTTCCTCCTTCTCCTTTGGGCTCATGGAGTATAATCTGGGCTTCGGGAGTTTTGCCCCAGGTTTGAATTCAATGGTACAGTCTGTGGGTCGGTGGGGGGGAAGCTCATTCGCCCTTTCCTCACTAAAAACTTCAGCAAGGTCCCTATATTCCTCTGGTATTTCTGTTAATCTTTTTTCCTCTCCTATGGATGCTTTTTCTATTCTTGATTCTGGTAGCCTCCCTTGGGGTTTTAAGTCCATAGGGTCCCCCTTCGGGAATTTGATTTCTGTCGTCCTCCAATTTACCCAGGGGTTCCATTTTTTCAACCATTCCATCCCTAGAATCATTGGGCATTCCATACCTGGGGTCACCACAAACGTTAAGTCCTCTTCATGGTTTCCCAGGGAGAGGTGTATTGGCAGAGTGGCTAGGGTAGCTGGCACCCCCCCTGCTATGGATCCATCTAGCTGGCCAAATGAGATTGGTTGTTCCAGTCTCCTGGATGGGATGCCCAGATTCCCCACTAGTGTTGGGCTAATGAGGCAACGGGTGCAGCCAGAGTCTATTAAAGCTTTCACCTTCACAGCTTCGGGCATGGGGGGGATTAATATAGTCACTGTTTTGAAGATGGGTGTGATGCATCCACTTACCAGAGGTTCGCCCTCCGAGTTGTCGTCTGAGGCATCCACCGGCCCTGTGGTGTAGGCTAGAGTTCTTTCCCCTTGGTGAGCAGAGGTGGGGGTTTCTGCAATTTCCATCATTCTCATGGCCGTTTCTTTTGGCTTAGCTGAATACTTTCCGGGTTTGTTGATTGGGGATCTGTCTGGGTTGTGCTGGGGGGCCTTTGAGCGGCATTCTACAGCTCGATGCCCTTCTCTTCCGCATTTGAAACACCCCATTTGCTTCTTGGCTGTATCCGATGATTTCACCGGTCGGTGTGTCAGCTCAGGCGGGGGGCGGCTCCATTGTTTTCCTCGGCGGTGCCTCTTCAATATGTCGATCTCTGCTTCCTCTGCCAAGACGTACCATTCCTCAAGTTGATGTGGGTCCCCTCGGGGCAGGCAAGCATCATATAGATCATAGTTTAGTCCATCTTTGAAATGGCCAAGGAGGATGTCTTCTGGCCAATTCAGTTTGCTGGCAATGGCCCGGAATTCTTGTGTATACTCAGCCACTGGGCGTTTGCCTTGCTTCATCGTTGTTATCCTTTCACGGGCTTTGCGATCAGCCAGGGGGTCTTCAAATCGTCTTCTCAAAGAGGACATGAAACGGTTGAAGTTACTGAGTTCTGGGGCATTGGAGTCATGCAGGTTCACCACCCAATCTGCAGCTGGTCCATCCAGGGCAGATTGCACGATCCGGATGCGGGCTTTGTCGCTGGGGATGTCCTGCCCATATTCCTCCATGTAGCTGAGGACTTGGGTTAGGAAAAACCCCAAGCGTGTTGGCTCCCCTTTGAATTTCACCTCCAACGGTGGACGTCTTGGAATGGATCGGTGCCTCCATTGTGGGTGGTAGTGTTTTCCGTCCAGATTTCCATCTGTGGTCCGGTAGGGGGTGGGAGCTCCTGGATCAGTAAATGTCCCTGGGGTTGCAGGTTCCACGTCTCCCTCGGTGTCTCTCCCTTTGTGGCTCCAGGAACTGGGGCGGCCGTAGGGCTCAGGAATCTCCTCTCCTAGGGAGCTGAGAGTTCTCTTCATCAGGTCAATAGCTTTCTCTAGGATCCAGTCTGAGTACGGCATACAGCTTCCTCCCTCTTCACTTGCGTGCAGGGATTTCTCCATCTCCTGCTTCCATTCTGGTTGCTTGGTCCCCCGTCTCAGGGTCACTTTTCTTGATTCCTTTCCCCACTCGCTTTTCTTTCCAACGCCCATCGACCAGCGAGGCTTGTGGTCCTGTGTCTCCACCACTTCTTCTTCTGAGAAATCTGGCCTCTCGGATCCCAACATCTGGCAAGGTTCCAACTGGGTCAGCGGCTCTCTTTCCAGGGAGTTTTCTCCCTCTCTTGCTTCGTTGTCTGACATGGTAAATTTTTGCAAAATCCCCCGGCAAGGGTCTACCTTCCAGGTGGATTAATTTTGCAAGTCCTGTCTAATGTAAGGACCCACCCCACTTTGCATCTTAAGAAGACAGAACTCTTGGAATAATTCTTCCAACAGGAATCCTTTATTAAGAGAAAATGGTTGCAGGCATGCTAGACAGGACTTGGTGTTCAAGCTCTCCCATTCAAGGTTTTAAGGGGTTCCCCAGTAGTCCCACCCAATCAACCCCCCTTCCAGTGATAGTTTCAAGTATCACAATTCCACCCCCTTTCTTCTTCCGTCTGGATGGAGACTTCAGATAACTACATGAAAGGCAATTACTCTTCTTTGATATGCTAACGCTTAGAGGCCACAATAAACACACATTCAGTCCTTTGAAGTGTACTGAAGGAAGTGAGGGCCATAAAGCCCCTTTGCTCTCCCCCTTTTCTCCCTCTTATGGCAGAATCCAGAGAAGGCAGAATTGGGAGTTTCTATGTTTGATAATTAAAGATGAAATATAATTGGATTCTGACACTGGCCCCAGCAACAGCCAGAGAAGGAGGATAGAAAATATAGAAATTTGAGAAGAGAAATAGAGCAGTATAAAAAGGACATTGAGGATTTCCCCTTTCATAAGCATCCAGATATCTCAGCCTTCCCCTTAAGGGAGGTGCCGAATGGGGTAGATGGAAACAACGCCCCAAGAATAAGCTTTGTCCAAGAGCCATTAAAGGCATCTGAAGTAAGGACATTTAAAAAGGAATTGAAAAATCTAATTGAGGACCCGTTGGGGGCTGCTGATCAGTTGGATAATTTACTGGGACCAAACATTTATACCTGGGACGAACTGACGGCTATTTTAAATGCTTTATTTTCGGCTGAAGAAAGACAATTAATTAGAACTGCAGCAGCAGCAATTTGGACTAGGGAACACCCGAATGGGGGGGTAGCGGCAGATGTAAAACTTCCTCTGGCCAGACCAAATTGGGATAACAATGATTTGGCTGGAAGACAAAATATGGAAGACATGAGAAATCTTATGATCAGAGGAATGAAAGAAGCTATACCCAAGGCTCAAAATATGACCAAGGCATTGCAGATAGAACAAGAGAGGGACGAATCCTCAGCTGCCTTTTTGCAAAGACTAAAAGATGGTATGCGTAAATATACAGGGATGGATCCAGATGATGCTGCCAATGTACCACTGGTCAGAGTTCAATTTGTGACTAAATCCTGGCCTGATATATATAAGAAGCTGCAGAGATTGGATGATTGGACAGCCAAACCAATAAATGGTTTGTTGAAAGAGGCTCAGAAAGTGTATGTTCAGAGGGATACAGAGAAAGTAAGGCAGAAAAGTAAGATGATGGTAGCAACAGTACAGCAAGTGATGAAGCAGGAAAAAACCTCCTAGAAGAGAGTTTGGGGATAAGAAGAGTCCCTTTGAGACAAGATATAGGAGGGATGAAAGGAACCAGTATGTTAATGGGAATAGAGGAAGGGGATTTGGAGGATTTCGGGGTGGATACCAGAATAGGGAGAGAACGTGCTTTGGATGTGGAATGAAGGACCACTTTAAAAAAGATTGCCCTAAACGAGAGAAAGAGCAGCAAGTTTACTCAGTGTGGGAAGAAGAGGATAGTTTTTACTAGGGATGTCAGGGGCCATTTATTTTTAGGTCCCACAACGAGCCCTTGATAAATTTAGAAGTGGGACCCGAGCAGGAAGAGGTGGTATTCTTGATTGATACTGGGTCAGCGCGCACTTCAGTGTCAACTTTAATACCTACCATGAAGATTAGTCAGAATCAAGTTAGAGTGTCTGGAGTGAAGGGAGAAGGATTTTATGTAAAAGAATTGGAGGAAATTCAAATTGGGCACGAAAATGGAGAGAGTATAGGGGCAAGATTATTGTATATACTGGAAGCAGGTATGAATTTGCTAGGGAGAGATGTGCTAGGAAAATTGGGACTTTTCTTTAAGAAAGAAACGAATCCTCTTTTTGTATTAACAGAAGAAGATGAAAAGAGGATAAACCCAAAGGTGTGGGTTGGGGAAGGAAACAGGGGAGGCTTGCAAATTGAACCCCTAAAAATAGAATTAACAAATCCAGATGAAGTAGTAAGACAGAGACAATATGCATTGTCAATGGAGGGTCGGAAAGGTCTACAACCTGTAATTGATGGTCTAGTGAAAGATGGGTTATTAGAACCTACCATGTCACCTTTTAATACACCTATACTTCCTGTAAAGAAATCAGATGGGATGTATAGAATGGTACAGGATTTAAGGCTCCTGAACCAGATTGTGAGGACTAGACACCCTGTAGTTCCAAACCCATATACTTTGATGGGACACATTCCACCTGAACATCAGTGGTTCAGCGTGATAGATTTAAAAGACGCATTTTGGGCTTGCCCCTTAGCAGAGGAATCACGTCCATTATTTGCCTTTGAATGGGAGAATCCCTTTACAGGAAGGAAACAACAATATCAATGGACTGTGCTTCCTCAGGGATTTACGGAATCTCCAAACCTGTTTGGACAAGTTTTGGAACAGGTATTGGAACAATTCCGGGTCCCTGGAGAAACATACATGATACAATATGTAGATGGTTTATTAATCTCAGGAAAGAAACAACATCAAGTCAAAGAAGCAACTGATAAATTGCTAGAATTTTTGGGAGAAAAGGGGTTGAGGGTTTCTAAGAAGAAACTACAATATGTTGAAAGAGAGGTGAAGTATTTGGGACATTTGATAAGTAAAGGCAGTAGAAAAATAACACTGGATAGAATTGAAGGGGTGGTTAAACAGCCTCTTCCTAAAGATAAAAAGGAGCTGAGAAAATTCCTAGGTCTGGTAGGCTATTGTAGGTTATGGATTGGCAACTATGCTAGCCCAACCAAACCTCTGTATGCTAAATTGATTGAATCTGAACCATGGGATTTGGAGTGGGAAAATCAGGAAAAAGAAGACTTTAAGCAAATTAAAGAAGCTTTGACCCAAGCTCCTGTGTTGAGTCTTCCCAATCTAGACAAACCCTTTCATTTGTTTGTAAATGCAGAAGAGGGAATAGCTTATGGGGTTTTGACTCAAACCTGGGCGGGTCAATGCAAACCTGTGGCATTTCTATCAAAAATTATGGATCCTGTAGTAAGAGGATGGCCAGTCTGTGTACAGGCTATAGCAGCAACGGCCCTCTTAGTACAGGAAAGCAGAAAATTAACTTTTGGGGGGGCTCTCATTGTGAGCACACCTCACCAAGTAAGAACACTTCTCCAGCAAAAAGCAGGTTGCTGGTTGACTGATTCGAGAATCTTAAAATATGAGGCTATTTTAATGGAAAAGAATGATTTGGTTTTGACAACGGATCACAATGTGAATCCGGCTCAATTTTTAGTGAATAAATTGCAAACAAGTGAAGAGAATTTGGAGCATTTCCCCTCTGAAGTAATTGAGATACAAACAAAAATACGACCTGATCTGGAGGAATGTCCCTTGGAAAAAGGGGAATCTTTGTTTATAGATGGGTCATCCCGAGTAGAGGCAGGGATTAGGAAAAATGGATATGCTATTGTGAATGGACACACCAAGGAATTATTGGAGGCTGGTAGCCTACCTACTAATTGGTCAGCATAAACATGCGAATTATATGCTCTAAACCAGGCATTGAAATTGTTACAAGGTAAAATAGGAAATATATATACAGACTCTAGATATGCCTTTGGTGTAGTCCATACTTTTGGAAAAATATGGAGGGATCGGGGAATGATCAATAGTAAAGGGAAAGAACTAGTGCATGAGGAATTAATTAAGCAAGTGTTAATGTCCTTAGAACAACCTAAAAGAATTGCAGTAGTACATGTTAATGCACACCAAAAAGGAAATTCATTTGAAATAATTGGAAATCGATTGGCTGATGAGGAAGCTAAATTAGCAAGCAATGAAATTATTATGAACACATTGATACCAGAAGTTAAAACAAAGATTGAAGTTCCAATATTTAATGATAAAGAAAAAGAGCGAATACGACAAGCAGGGGGACAGGAGGGAAAAGATGGTGTTTGGTATCTACCGGATGGTAGACAAGTAATCAATAAAGTGATTGCTAAAGAATTAATAGCATATTTGCATGAAGGAAGTCATTGGGGAGCACAAGCTCTAGTAGACTGTATTTTGAAATTGTATGCTTGCTTTGGGATTTATACAATTGCAGCACAAGTGGTGGAATTATGTTTAGTCTGTAAAAAAATAAACAGACAGGCTTTAAGAAAGCAGCCAGCAGGGGGAAGACCTCCAGCATTTAAACCATTTCAGTGTGTACAAATAGACTATACTGAACTACCTAAAGTGGGTAGCTATAAATATCTCCTGGTAATCATCGATCATTTAACAGGATGGATCAAAGCTTTTCCCACCGTGAATGCTACAGCTAAAACGGTTACTAGAATCCTATTGGAACACATTATTCCAAGATATGGATTAGTAACCCAAATTGATAGTGATCAAGGTAGTCATTTTACTGGGAAAATCCTGCAAAATATTGGGGAAGCATTGGGGATAAACTGGAAGTTTCACACACCTTGGCATGCGCTCTCTAGTGGTAAAGTGGAACGGGCTAATGGAAAATTAAAAGAAGGAATCAGTAAACTAATCTTGGAAACAAAGATGCCCTGGATCAAATGCTTACCTTTGGCTCTTCTAAGAATTAGGACTCAGCCAAGGAAAGATATAGGACTATCACCATATGAATTGTTATATGGGGTGGGATTCCCACCTGGAGAAATCTGCATGGATTCATTATCTACCAGAGATAAAGTGATGAGAAATTATGTGCATAAATTGTCCCAGTATCTTGATCATTGCAGGAGGCAAGGATTGCTGGCACAGACGCCGCCTCTGGAGTTTCCTGTCCATAAGATCTGTGTGGGAAATTGGGTCCTGATCCGGAGTTGGAAGGAGGAAAAATTACAACCTAAGTGGGACGGACCGTTCCAAGTGTTGCTGACCTCTGAAACCGCAGTCCGGACGAAAGAAAAAGGGTGGACCCACTACACACGAGTGAAGGGACCAGTAGCTGAACCAAAAGAACAGTGGACCTGTGTTCCAAATCCAGAACCTTTAAAGATCACTCTCAAGCGACAGTAATCGAATGTCCAAACCAGATCTATGACTGGGTGGAATTAGGGTTTGCTATTTTCCTTTGTCTTGTGCCCAAAATCCCATGCCATGCTGATTGTTGTTGCTGTTTCCATTGTATTGACTGTGTAAGATGTACCAGATGTGAAGAACATTCTGGAAATTGAAACCTTTTGAGGAATATAATATATACTTTAAAAGATAACTAGTCCAGGACGAACAACGAGAGTGACTAAAATGCAAATCCTTAGTGTTGTATATTTGTCCATGGTTATCTATCTCTACCTTTCTAGAGAACAATATAGGAGAGCAACAAAAACAGAAGGATGTGAAGCCTGCATTACGAATGCCACCAAAGGAAATGCAGTAATTAAAACCTTGGTATATCATACCCAAGCACCTAAGGGATGTATATTTCAATCTATGTGTCAATTAAATAACACACAATATTCAGTTTGTAAGGGAGAAGACAAGAAGATACAATGTTATGATCCATCAATGCCAACATATTTCAATTTTAGTATATATGTAGGTCTAGCTAAAACAGAAGCAAGACAGAGACCTGAAGGTGAAGGAAGATTAATATATGTTAATTCCACAGAAAATATTAGAAAAAGGGACAGAAAAGGCTTTAATACGGTTTGATGCCTGTACAATATTAAGTTTATCTCCTCTCGACACAAAGTGTGGGGACTCTAGTTGGATCTCAGCATATAAACAAAATCATAAATATATATGTCCCGCTAATTTGAACTTTGCAAATGGGAACCCCAATCAATGGTCACCTTGTGGGGGATCTGTTAAATGTTCAGGGTGGAGTTGTGTGTGTGATTACACTGGAGGGGGTTATCCAGGATTTAGTGGTATTACCAAATTTAACAGAATATACGGAACTAATACAATGGAGTTGGAAATCACTAAGAACCATGCTGAAGTAGTAAGTTATGGATTTGGGATAGATGGTACAGGATTAGATCCATCAACTTATATTACTATAAAGAAAGAAAAGATATATGCAGGGGAAGTCAAAACAATAGGATGGTCAGTTTATAATACTTTAAGACAATTGGAAAAGGAAATAGATATTAGTGAGAAAGCAAGTAACTTGTTTATGGATATGGCTGAGGATATAGCCAAAACCTTGACCGTTAAAAATTGTTTTGTATGTGGAGGAACTAATATGGGACAACAGTGGCCATGGGAAGCATTAGAAGCAGACCCAGTGATCTTCAACAACATGACTAAGCAAGGAAATATTACGGGGCGATCTGGAAATGACCAACAGATTATATGGACCCTAAGTACTAATCTAGTAGGAAGAAATTGTTTTAAGAGAAATGGAGCTAAAAGGGTAGGAGATTTGATATGTTTGGGATATTGGGATGGTAAATATAAACAATGGACAAGTGTAGGGAATCAAAGTGAACCAGAAAAGTTTAATTTCACTGGATGGGGAACTTATTTAAATAAAACAGATAACAGCAAATGGATAGCCCCAAAGAATATGTATTGGATTTGTGGGAACCAAGCCTATGAAAGTTTGCCTGGTAACTGGGGTGGATCATGTGTTTTAGGATGGATTAAACCATCCTTCTTTTTATTACCACTAAGCACTAAACAGACACTGGGAATCCCTATGTCAACGCTGCAAATATTGTATATTCTTGCTTTTGACAATATGCAGAATTGTCTGGTAAATATGGGTTTAATAAAGAGCAGAAGGGGCATTGGGGGTAAAGCCCGGGAAAGAAAGAGGAAGAAAACATTTGACCTTCACACTAATTGGATAGTGTGAGATATGACGGCTAATTTAGGGAGGGAACATGCTGATAATTTAACTGCTCAGAGGAAGAGAACTTAGATCCTAGCATCCCTCCATTGTGCCTGTGCCAACATTTTGTAACAATAAAAGACTTTTAGGAAAATCAATGCCTGGAAGTTCTTTGGAATGTTTCATTATCCGGAACCACAACATCATGCTAGGATCTCACATTCTTTTCAATGGGGTCCTGAGCCCCATCCACTATCTCTATGCTTGAGAGGAGCTGGCAAAGATTCGGGGAAGATCTCATTATGGAGAAAGAAAGATTGCCTGAGGCCAGCCCTGTGGCTGCAACAGTTTCCCCTGGGGGAGAAGCGACAGCCAGCAAGCCGGGGGAGAGAGGAATTTGGCAGATTTCCCAGCTGAGAGCGAAGACTTCAAAAGCAGAATGGACAGATAACACAGTTATGGGTGAGTCGTTGGAAAGATTTCAAAACTTAGAAATGAAAACCAGAAATCAGTTCCTACAAAGTGAAACCTACAGCCCTTCCATTGCAAATGTTCCTGCCAGGGACTCCAGCCCTGAAGAGAGAGAGAATCCCAGTCTGAATCCTCTGCAGCAATGGGGAGATTGGGTTTCCCAGCAGGTGGCTGATCCATGTCCTCTGAACTTACCACAGCTAATAGAGGCCTTGCAATGCCTTGGGGTGGTACAGAAGCCAGGAGATCAGCAGCTGTTGGGAGAACAGCCACAGCAAGGAGGTTGGCCACAGCCCCCAAACATGCAACCCCTGGGCATAAATCTGCAGCCAGGTTGGGGCCTACAGCAACTGGGGGGGGCACAAGAGCAGTGGGGAGCCCAGCAGGAAGCCTGACAGACCCTACCTTCACCGGCCAGAGACCCCAACCCTGAAGAGAGGGTGAGTTCCAGTCTGAGGCATCTGCAGCAATGGGTAGATGGGTTTCCCCAGCAGATGAATGATCAGCAGCAGCAGAGGGCGTCACCACCCCCTGCAGTCCAACAACAGAGAAGACCACTACAACCCTCACTTGCGCAGCCACCACTGGGAGGCCTACAGCAGCAGGGGGCACCATAAAACCCCGCTGGCCAGCAGCAGAGGGCCCAGCAGCCGTGGAACCAGTCCCAGTGGGGGCCACAGCAGCCTGTGTTCGCACCACCTTTCAATGCAACCTTTGATGGGGACCCAGAGAAGCTGATTTTTTTCCTCAACCAAGTGCGTTCTCACTTGAAACGCTGGGCCTATCTGTACCCGGAACCAGGGGCCATGGTCGATGTCATTGCGTCCAACCTAGAGGGAGAAGCATCTGAATGGCTGAACAATTTATATAGCGAGCAAGCCCCCGAATTGGAAGATCCCCACCGCTTTCTTTTAAGTCTGAGAGAACGATTTGAGGACCCATCCATTGGCCTCAAAGCAGCAGGACAAATTCATAAAATAAAACAAGCCGGGAGGCCTGCCCTGGAGTACGTGCGAGAATTCCTCAAGATAGCAGGTTGAATAGAGGGGTGGCCTGAGCAGTCCCTCATACATTACTTCATCGAGGGATTAGACGATCACCTCTCTCAGGCCTGCATCTATCGAGAAGTACCTGATCAGCTGCAGGAGTGGTACCAGACGGCCATGAAGCTAGATGTTAAGCTCTCTCGCTATAAGAAGCCTCCTCCACATGAACCCGAACAGCAACCAGAGCTACCCGGACAGCAATCACCCCCACGAAAGCCTTTGACTACTGCAAGAGCTGAGAGACCCAGGCCACCTACACGCCCTTCCTTCAAATGTTTCTTGTGTGGACAAGGAGGACATCGAGCGGCCACCTGTCCAGTCCCCTACCCCCGACTGCAGAGCAGGCCAGAACCAGCAATGCGAAAGAAACCTGCTCAGCGGCCAACGAGAAAAAAATCCAACCGACTCACGCAGGAACCTGTCGCCCAGGTTACACCCCACACACAGGAGGACGCTGAGACTCCACATGGACCCACCCCTGCTCTACCCTTCTTTGAGAGCAACGATGAAGGAGAAAACGACCCAATGGTGAGTCGACAAATCCTGCCTTTTTCACTGGCCGCCAAACTTATAATCCCTAAGTCTGGGGCACAAATAGACTTGAACGTACTAATTGATTCGGGATGCACCCGCTGCATTATTAGTCTGGCGTTTGCCATGAAAATGGGCATAAGGGCAAAACAACTTTCCAAACCGGTGAGATTTGAGCAAGCCGATGGCTCCCTGATGGGAGGGATTCTTATCACACAATTAACTGAGCCTTTACACCTAGAAATAGGTGCACACTGGGAGTTTATTCGCTTCCTGGTGGCTCCAAAAATGACTGAGGCAGTGATCCTAGGACTAGCCTGGTTAGACAAATGGAAGCCGTTTATCTGGTGGGAGAAAGGAATGAGAACTGTGAGACTACCTATAGGGCCTGATCCCCCCCATTGATTCAACAGATGTTACTGGGCATCTTAGGCCACCCAATGAGCGAGTGCATATGGCCGCCTCACTGCCTCCAGTTGAACCAGTCATCCCCAAGGAATACCGGGACCTGGTGGAGGTGTTCAGTGAAAAAGAATGTGATGCCCTACCCCCTCACAGACCCAATGACTGCTCCATCGAACTGGTGCCCAGAGCCAAACTCCCACATCCGAGGATGTATGCTATGTCCCCCCTCGAAATGGAGGAGATGCAGCGATATGTGAACAAAAACCTAGCAAGGGGGTTTATCGAACGGGCCAAATCTTCCGTGGGAGCCCCTATGTTGTTCAAAGAGAAAAAAGATGGGCCTCTTCGTCTCTGCGTAGACTACAAGGGACTCAACGCTGTAAGTGTGGAAAATAAATACCCCTCCCCCTCCTAAAGGATTTATTGACCCATCTGGCTAAGGGGAGTGTCTTCACTAAGTTAGACCTAAGAGAGGAATACTACCGGGTGAGAATAAAAGAGGGAGATGAGTGGAAAACTGCCTTCAACTGTCCTATGGGGAGCTATCAGTTCAAAGTCATGCCATTTGGACTACAGGGGGGCCCAGCTGTATTTATGCAGTTGATTAATGAGGTTCTACATGATCACTTGTACAAAGGGGTTTTGGTGTATCTTGATGATATCCTGATATACAGCACGAATATGACTGATCACATAAAGCTAGTGAGAGAAGTGTTAAAGAAACTATTGAACGCCAAACTTTATGTCAAATTGTCAAAATGTGAATTTCACCAAACCTGATTAGACTATCTTGGCTACTGAATTTCCAATGAGGGTATTGAAATGGATCCAGCCAAGGTGAAAACTAATCAAATGACAGCCCCCAAGGACTCGCAAACAGCTCCAGAGCTTTCTGGGTTTTGCCAACTTTTATCATCAATTCATCCCTTCTTTTGCCGAGATTGCCCTGCCTCTTACAGAACTACTCAAAACAGGCAAAGGAGGAGAGAAGCCATGACCGGGCCAACCACTAGCATGGACAATGAGCTGTCAAACAGCTTTTGAGAATTTAAAGAGACTATTTGCTGCTGAACCGGTTCTAAAGCACCCCTGCCCAGGGGAACCCTTTGTGATTCAAGGTGATGCCAGCGATGTGGCAGTTGGAGCTGTGTTACTGCAAAAGAACAAAAATGGGATCCTGCAACCCTGCGCCTACACCTCTAAGAAATTTACTGAGAGTGAGCGGAGATGGGCAATCTGGGAGAAAGAGGCCTTCACAATTAGATGGGCACTATTAAACTGGCGACACTATCTGGAAGGGAGCAAAGTGCCATTTGAGGTATGGACAGATCACAAAAACCTAGAAGCACTGAAAACTCCCCGCAAATTGTCACCAAAGCAAGTATGGTGGGCACAGTACTTTAACCGCTTCAACTTCACTCTTAAGTACATACCAGGAGGAAAGAACTTCCTAGCTGATGCGCTATCCCGGTTACCCCAGTACAAAAGCGAACGAGAGCAGGTTAACGAGGCGATTATTCCCAATCCACAAACTGTTGCTCAACTTACACCTTGCAGGGTCCCCAATCCTGATGACCCTGGAGTGAAGAAAATAAAACGAGAGCTCCTCGCCGACCAATGGTTCAAAGATAATCAAGCGTCCCTAACATGCATGGATGGCTTGGCTTACAAAGGGGGGAAGCTATATTTGCCAGAAGCGCTCCGTCTTAATGCTCTCAAACACAGCCACGATGTAAAGCAGGCTGGACACTTTGGATATTTGAAAACCCTAAACCTCACCCACCGGCAATTCTGGTGGCCGGGGCTGAAAAAGGATGTGGAAAACTATGTAAAAAGTTGTACTGTATGTGCCACAATGAAAAGAATCCCGGGGAAAACTCCTGGGTTACTGCAACCCGTGGTAGACCCTTCTCAACCCTGGGAAGAAATAGCTATGGACTTTATAGTAGACCTACCTGAAAGTAGGGGAAATACTGTCATCTGGACTGTAATAGACCTGTTCTCGAAACAGGCTCATTTCATCGTCTGCAAAGGACTCCCATCTGCCCAACGACTGGCCAAATTGTTCCTGAAACATATCTACCAGCTGCATGGCGCCCCTAAGCGAATAATTTCAGACGGGGGTGAAATTCACAGCAAAGTTTTGGAGAAATTTCCTTACATTGATTGGATCATCTCAAGGGTTATCATCTGGTTTTCATCCGGCCACCAATGGGGCCGCAGAAGCTGCTAACAAAATGGTGGAGCAATATCTTAGATGCTACGTTTCTTACCAACAGACGAACTGGACTGATCTCCTCCCTTTTGCGGAGGTGGCGTACAATAATTCTGTGCACAGCAGCACCGGCTACACGCCTTTCAAAGTAGCCACAGGGAAAGAATTTAACCCAATACCTGAATATCCTCAGTTGCCCTCCGCTTCCCAGACACTTGATTAGTGGGTGAGAGGGTGGGAAGAAGTTTGGAAAAACACAAAAACTGCTTTAAAAAGACTTTTGAAACCTATAAAAAGCAGGCTGATAAAAAGAGGGCTCCCCAAAGAACATTCCAAGTTGGGGAAAAGGTCTATCTGTCAACTAAATATCTATGCCTCAAATTGCCCAGCAAGAAATTTGGACCAAAATTCTTGGGGCCTTTCCCCATAGTAAAGATTATCAACCCGGTCACAGTAAAACTAAAACTCCCTAGATTTTTAGGGAAAATTCACCCAGTTTTCCATTGTAGCTTGTTGAAGCCTTATTGGGGCTCCACTTTAAGACCTCCCTCGAAGAAAGCACCTGGGCCCCTCATAGTTGCAGGGCAGACCCACTATGAAGTAAAACTTATTCTTGATTCTAGAATTTTTAAAGGGAAATTGTAGTACCTAATCCAATGGAAGGGATACCCGTTGTCTGAAGCCACCTGGGTGAAATCCAGTGAAGTGAAAACTGACAGATTGGTCAAAAGGTTTCATATGAAACACCCCAACAAACCGAAAGATAACCCTTAACATATGCTTTTGTTTACTTTACAGGATCCGTCCTTCTTGTAAGGGGGGCCGGATGTCAACGCTGCAAATATTGTATATTCTTGCTTTTGACAATATGCAGAATTGTCTGGTAAATATGGGGTTAATAAAGAGCAGAAGAGGTGTTGGGGGTAAAGCCCGGGAAAGAAAGAGGAAGAAAACATTTGACCTTCACACTAACTGGATAGTGTGAGATATGACGGCTAATTTAGGGAGGGAACATGCTGATAATTTAACTGCTCAGAGGAAGAGAACTTAGATCCTAGCATCCCTCCGTTGTGCCTGTGCCAACATTTTGTAACAATAAAAGACTTTTAGGAAAATCAATGCCTGGAAGTTCTTTGGAATGTTTCATTAGCCGGAACCACAACACCCTATTTATGATCATTTAGATCGCTATAAAAGATCTGTTGATTCGGATATTCCATGTAATATTGAAACAATGAGAGGAAATGAGTGGACACCAGAAAAGATCGTGTGCGTCTATGGGCCTGCTACTTGGGCCAAAGATGGATCTTGGGGATATAGAACACCCATTTATATGTTAAACAGAATAATAAGATTACAGGCTGTATTAGAATTAGTTGGAAGAAAAATAGATACTGCTTTAAATATTTTGGCAAAAACTACTGATAAGCTTAGAGTGGCTGTGTATCAAAATAGATTAGCATTAGATTATATATTAGCTAAAGAAGGAGGGGTATGTGGGAAGTTTAATTTAACTAATTGTTGCTTACAAATAGATGAAACAGGTACAGTGGTGAAGCAATTAACCACTGAAATGAGACAACTTGTACATGTTCCAGTCCAGACTTGGACTGGTCTTTTAGATGAAGGGGGCTTTTTAGGGGGAATTTTTAGAAACTGGAAGCAAGCTTTATTCATGCTTATAATAATCATTATGGGATTAATGTTTTTACCCTGTCTCATCCCTCTCATTAAGAATATTGTCCAAAGTAGTGTAGAAGGAATAATACACAGTAATCAGAAGGAATCACTAGGGAGAAAAATGTATAACCTTACACAAATCAATGAAGAAACTAATTTTGTAGAATATGAAAAGACCTTAGAAATACAAAGAAATTTGGAAAAATTTTAATGTTTTATTTTTAAAGAATGGGTAAAAAGAAAAAGGGTGGATTGTGGAAAAAACTGGAAGTAGCGAGAATATTTAAAAATAAAAATATATACTTTTAGTATTATCCTCATGTAATCATATTTTATAATTATTATTGTATAATCAATTGCCTGAGTAGATGCTTTGAGTATATAGGGAACATACAAGCCTCAGGTGGAGGAAGGGGGGAGAACAGGAGTTACTGTGGGGCCCAGTGCGAGTCACCATCTAGGAATTGTTTTTAAGTACCTTTTGGTGCCTGGTATCCCTACTGGATCTAACAGGTGTAGAAGATGGGAGACATCTCTCTTTTAGAAGTGATAAGCATGTACATATATGGTCTGAGTAAACAGGATAGTAGGAGAGGGATCTTATTAGCATAATGTAAGCAAACAGGGGCGGAGATAATGTATTCTGTTTAGGCGCTTCTGATAGATTGTAACCTCCAAAGCCTAAGCCAATGGGGCCATGGGGGAGGGAATGGGGCGTCGCGATAGGATGTATAATAATATGTGATTTTGGAATTTGGGGTGTGGTTCAGTGCTTGGCTACATTGCATTGCCTTCCTGAATCCACCATGCTTTGCAAACCGTTATTTTTTTTTAGACTTGGATGTGAAGTCTAATAAACTTCTTTTCTATTTGTAACTCAGAGTGGATTTCAATTTGTGACTATTTTTGTGTGTAACAAAAGGACTTATGATCATTTTTCACTGACGACCCTTGCAGCATACCCCACGGTTTACATTTGGATGCTTGTGTCAGAAGTAAGTCTTCATCCTGGTTCATCCAAGCTGGGAATAAATAAGCAATATGGAGACTGCTTTGGGAAGAAGGTTACAGTTTATTGAAGAAGCAGAAAGATGGTCCTTGCAGGAAAGAGCAGAGGAGAGGAAAGAGGAGTTGAGCACATGGGCAGTAGGTTTTTATACCCTCTCTAGCCTTGTTTGGAATAGTTTCCTGTTCCTGTGGCATGAACCTTGAGGCTGTTTCTGAGTGTTTTTCTAGGCCTTGATATCTGTGGTTTAATCCTATTATCATGTCCTGCTTCCCAGGTGATGGGGCTAATGCAGCGGTTCTCAACCTATGGGTCGCGACCCTTTTGGGGGTCGAACGACCCTTTCACAGGGGTCGCCTAAGACCATCGGAAAACACATATTTCCGATGGTCTTAGGAACCGAGACAGCGCTCCGCATCCGTCTCCGCACGGCCTCATATGCCATTTGCAGAGAGAGAGACAGAGAGAGAGCGAGACAGAGAGGCACTTTCGCTTCCCTTCTCTCTCTCTCTCTCTCTCTCTCTCTCTCTCAGGCGGACTTACCTCCTGCAGGGCTCCTGATTGGCCCTGCGCCCGGGTGCCCCACCCCTTGGGAGAAGCGCTGCCAGGGCCTCGTGGCCTTGGAGCCAACTGGGGAAGCCCCGGGATCCCTGCTGGGAGCGGCTTCCTGGAGGCTCTGCTGAGTGGGCCAGCCCTCCCGCAAGCCGCGGCCCAAGGAAGACCAGCCCCTGCGATCCCCAGCCAGCCTGACCATTGGACCCTCTGGCCGGGAAGGCGCGCCGGAGTCCAGGCTGCCGGGAAGGAAGAAGGAGATTCAGCAAAGGTAGGAGAGGAGAGCCACCTCCTGGTGCCCAGCGCTGGCGGCGGCTTCCTTGCCATCCTCTTCCTCCTCCCCTTCTTCCTCCTACTGCCCCCAAGGCGGCTCAGGCGGGCGCTGGGGCAAGAGGGGTGCCTGGGGGGGAGCAGCTGGGCTGGCGGCGGGACTGGTGGGCTGCGTGGCACCAGCCCCCACTGCAGCTCCATCGGATGGGCGGAGGGTGAGGCCGGGCAGTGCGGGGGTGGCAGCAGCGGTTTTTTCACCCTTCTCTCCTTCTTCCTCCTGCTGCCCCCAAAGCGGCTTGGGCGGGCGCCGGGAAAAGAAAGGTGCCTGGGGGGGAGCAGCCAGGGTGGTGGAGGGGCTGGCGGGCCGCACGGCACCAGCCCCCACCGCAGCTCCATCGGATGGGCGGAGGGCAAGGTCGGGCAGAGCGGGGGCGGCGGAGACGGCAGCAGCGGTTTTCTCACCCTTCTCCGCTCCTTCTTCCTCCTGCTGCCCCCAAAGTGGCTCAGGCGGGCGCTGGGAGGAAGAGGGGTGCCTGGGGGGGAGCAGCCGGGCTGGCGGAGGGGCTGGCGGGCCGCGCAGCACCAGCCCCCACCGCGGCTCCATCGATGGACAGAGGATGAGGCCGGGCAGCGTGGGGGTGGCGGGGACCCCCAATGATGCAGCAGCGGCCGCCACTGCCACCGCAGCTGCTGCCTTCCGTCCTCCTCCCCCTCCCTGCCCGTTCAGCTGAGGACACGGCGGAGGCCAGGCCGGGGGTGGCGGGAACCCCCGACGATGCTGCCGTAAGAGAGAGAGAGAAAGAGAGGAAAGAGAGAGAAACAGAGGAAAAGAGAGGAGAGAGAAAGAGAGAGGGGAAAGAGAGAGAAAGAGAAAGGGAGGAAACAGAGAAAGAGAGAGAGAAAGAAAGAGAAGAAAGAGAAAGAGAGGAAAGAGAAAAAGAGGAAAGAGAGAGAGAAAGAGAGAAACGGGGAGAGGAAAGAAAAAGAGGGAAAGAGAGGAAAGTGGGAGAGAGAGAAGAGAGGAAAGAGAAAGAGAAGAGAGAGGAAAGAAAGAGAAAGAGGAAAGAGAAAGAGAGGAAAGAAAGAAAGAGAAAGAGAGGAAAGAGAGAAACAGGAAAAGAGAGGAAAAAGAGAAAGAGAAAGAGGGAGGAAGGAGAGAGAGAAGAGAGGAAAGAAAGAGAGGAAAGAGAGAAAGAGAGAAAGAGGGAGAGGAATGGCGCTTCTCCAACCAGGCTGGGCGGAGCAACCTTCCTGCCCCCCCTCCCTGGCCAGCTGGATGGAGGGTTGGGGGTCACCACAACATGAGGAACTGTATTAAAGGTTCGCGGCATTAGGAAGATTGAGAACCACTGGGCTAATGACTCCTAGAGTTTGGGTGGGGTATGCAGATTAATCCTTTGTCTTCTAGATTGCTCTGGCTTCAATTCTCTGATGGTTTTACATCTGCATTGGTTTGGGGCTAGCTCCTGCTTGGGGCAGAGAGATAGCTTTGGGGCCAGGTTTGGTTTTAAAAAGTCCTTTTGAGGAAAAATATATTTTTCTGCCCTTTTTAATATTTCCTTCTGTGGGCTAACCTCCCTCACTTGACAACTGACTCACATTTATGATGGTTGCAGTGTCCTGGAATCATGTGATCCCCTTTTGCAACATTCTGACAAGCAAAGTGAATGGGGAAACCAGATTCACTTAACAACCTTGGTACTCATTTAACAACTGCAGTGATCCACTTAACAAATGTGGCAAGAAAAGTTGTAAAATGGGGCAAAACTCACTTAACAAATTTCTCACTTAGCAACATAAATTTTGGGCTCAATTGTGGTTGTAAAAAGTTGAGGACTACCTGTAATGAAAGAAAACCAAGGGCAAAAACATAAGGTAGGGACAGAACAGTTGAAAAAAAAATGATTGTGGCTGAATAATGAGTTTCCTATGTGAAGAATCGGAGTAAAAGACTGCAGCATAAAGTTTGGAGAGGTGATTATGGGATAAAAGGAAATAACACAGAGAAAACAAATTTAAAAAATGGGGAGGCTAGAGAAAGATGGAAAATCACAAGTAGACAAGAGATTACTGGGGAAATAACCTTTTGATTGTTGGGATATTAATAGTCACGGGGTAGAACAGATAAATCGGGCTACAAAATATTAACCCACATAGCAGGGGCTGAAGACAGAGTAGGCAGGATGTCAGACCTGAAATTATTGATGTTGTGGTAAGCCGAGTCTTAAACTATGCAGATCTTAAAGTGGACATGAAGAACAAATTGTATTACAGATAGTCCTTGACTTACAACAGTTCATTTAGTGACTGTTCAAAGTTACAATGGCACTGAAAAAAGTGACATGACCATTTTTCACACTTAACAACCATTGCAGCATCCGCAGGGTCAGGTGACCAAAACCTGGCCACTTGTCAACTGATTCATATATGACGGTTGCAGTGTCCTGAGGTCACATGATCACCTTTGACAATCTTCTGACAAAGCAAAGTCAACGGGGAAGCCAGATTCACTTAACATCTGTGCTATTAACTTAATAACTAGTGATTGACTTAACTGTGGTAAGAAAGGTCATAAGATGGGGCAAAACTCACTTAAAAACTGTTTTGCTTAGTAACAGACACTTTGGGCTCAATTGTGGTCATATTTGGGTAGTATTTTACCTGTGCTTATCCCAAGGCCATGAATGAGAAGCAATTAAAAGAGGGAAACATGAATTTTGCCTGATTTAGTTATATTCTATGTTATTCACCCGCACATGCTAGCTTCATTCAAAAGGCAAAATTTATAGGTTTCAAAACAGCCACTGAATGGGCAAGTTTCTAAGGGAAAAAATGTGGAAGAAAGAAACACTACAGATAGCTTACTTATATGGAACATAAGGGCTATGACCCCATGCACAGGGTTTTATGCACCATAGAATTTATAATTGAGATTTAGTTGCATGAGATTTTTATTTTATTACTTTTTTCATTTCCATTTTCAGCCTTCAAAAGCACTAAGCCAATTTTCCACATAATTGTGAGCTCAAGGTCCTTTGGTTGGAAGTAGAATGAAACCTGACTTACCTAGATGACAGCACATCAGGAAAAGCTGAATCAAAAATTCCCCAGCTCCCTTCATTTTATCTTAGCAACATTCTTATGTGGTAAGGTAGGCTACAAGAGATTGATTCAAGAACAATTTTCATAACATAGGATTATAAATCAAAATAGAAAAATGAGAGGGAATATGACAGATGCAATCCCAGTTTCTTTTAATTTAGCTCATGGGGATCTGGTGTCTCTTGGTATCATTTGTTCTTATAAGACACATCGTGATGGTGTTTAAAACACTTTAATGCACCCCACAATTACTGTCTAGTTTCGAGTTGCAAAGAATTTGTCAACGTTTTGAGCATTTATTCAAGATTTCCCATTTGGCAATAAATTATTCTATTAATTGTATTAAATAACAGACTCCGGTTAGCCGACCTTGCTTTTTTAAAAACAAAGAAAACTTCCTCTGCATTGATCAAGAAGCTACCCAACATATTACACCCACACACGCACGTTTTCCCAACTTTTCCAACACATTTTTGTCAATGGCCTCACGTCGGACCAATAGGAAAGAACCAAACTTCTACCAACCAGCTTCCACGAGAGAATTCAAAAGACCCGCCCCTTATTTTCCAGGAAGCTTTCATCATTGGTGGAGAAAGTTCGCGCCCCATGAATGATCACAAAAGCAGCCAGTGATATCTGTTAGTTTATTAATTGATCCTAATTTCCACCAATTAGCAAAAGGGCCAGCCAGATGCTTCGGTCTTCCCAGTAAAATGTGACTGATTAATATAAATCACTGAATTGCTATACTAATAACTGCTGTTGCATTTGATTTTCTACCAATGGCATATCTAAAATGGCAAACAGGTCGTTTAAAAGCGAATGAAGGATATTATAAGAGGTGGTTAATATTAAGGTGCCTAATTTAAAATTGTACTATGATGCGGTGGCTTTAACGTTGATTAATGATTGGCTTAATTTAACAAATAAAAATATCCTTTCTCTTGAGGGATGGGATTTATTATATGGATGGCACGCATATTTAATTTATGACAAAAAAGTGGATCAGGTTTTTAAATCCCATATCTTGAGAAGTGCTTTGTTGCGTGTCTGGAAGAAGTATTATTATAGGTTAAATTATAAAATTCCAATTTGGGGGATTCCTGGACACGCGATAGAGGGAGTATCTAGGGGAGTGAATTTGGATATGATTTCTTATAAGGAATTACTTAGTTTGATAGGGTAGAATTGGCAATTAAAGTCTTTAACTGAGCTGAAGCAAGAAAATATTGTACACTCTTGGTTTCAATATAATCAATTGTTAGTAAGGTGGAGTTTAGATCAAAAGGTTGGTATTACTTTAGAGGATGTGAATTTGGTAAAACAGATTAAAGACCAAACTCGAGCTCATATAAAGAGAATTTATAATGTTTTAATAGAATTGGATTCTGAAACGGAATTAGTTAAAGATTGTATGGTTAAATGGGCTCAAAATATTCAAGAGCTGATTTTATTGGATACATGGGAGACAATTTGGGTTAGAAATGTAAAATTTACCCAAGCGCAAAATTTAAGAGAAAATTTTTATAAAATGTTTTATAGATGGCATTTGGATCCCCAAAAGTTGTCCCGCATGTATCCTAATTTACAGCCCAAATGTTGGAGATGTGGAAGCTTAGACGCAACCTATTTTCATATTTGATGGACTTGTAGAGATATAAAAGCTTTTTGGATTAAGATTTGGTGGAATATTCAAAAGATTTTTAAGAGAAAGATAAAGTTTACTCCACAATTATTTTTGTTGGGTATTATTGCAGATTTTGATGTCAAAGAAATTAATTTGATGCTGAATCTTATAACAGCTGCAAGATTACTGGTGGGGCAATATTGGAAGAAAAACTCTTTGTCTACTATGGAAGAATGGATAGTTAAGGTGCCTAATTTAGCAGAAATGGCGAAAATCTCCGCCTATTTGAAGGACCATTCACAAGAAAAATATATTTCGGTTTGGAGAAGATGGATTGATTATATTCAAAAGAAATATGAGACTGAAAAGTATTATCTTGCTTATGAGTAGATTTTAGATTATTTTTAATAGTTCAATATGGTGGAATTTATATTATTTTTAGTATTATGTTTTAATTATATTATTATTTTTGTTTTTAATTTGTTAACACTTGTCTTGAAAAGGAGTTAAAGTGTGTTATGGATTTGATTGATAGTATAGCCGGGTTATGTTAGTTAGATTATGTTTATTTTTTACCCTGTAATCAGCTCTGGGAAGTGGGGGAGGGGGGAAGGAGTGGGAGGGGTTTGGGTTATATTGTATTAAATTTGCAAAACTTTTAATAATAATAATAAAAAAGAGGTGGTTAAAATATGACCCCAAGACAAAAAAAAATTAATAAGTAACATTTTGCTGTTGAATGGCACTTCAACAGCCAATCGTGTTTCCCTAGTTCAGGAGTAGGCAACCCAAAACACTTAAAGAGCCACTTGGACCCATTTCCCACCAAAAACAAAACACCGGGAGCCGCAAAACCCTTTTGATATCTAAAATGAAGATAACGCTGCATATATCCTTTTTTACCTTTATTATAGGTGTGTGTTTGTGTGTGTGTGTGTGTGTGTATATATATATATATATATATTTGTTTTCTGAGGTTTTCGCGGGTATTTGTATGTAGGTCTTTGGTTGTTCGGGTTTTCTCCCACATAAAATTGGAAGTGTCTTGGCGACGTTTCGACGAAGTCCCATTCGTCATCTTCAGGCTGGTGCTTTCAGCTGAAAGCACCAGCCTGAAGATGACGAATGGGACTTCGTCGAAACGTCGCCAAGACACTTCCAATTTTACGTGGGAGAAAACCCGAACAACCAAAGACCTACATATATATATATATATATATATATATATATATACACACACACACACACACACACACACATACATATACACACACACAGGTAAAAAAAGGATATATGCAGTGTTATCTTCATTTTAGACGTCAAAAGGGTCTCTCTCTCTCTCCCTCCCTATCTGCCCTTGGTCTGCCACTCCTCTTCCCCCCTCTATTTCTTTCTTTCTTTTTCTTTCTCTCTGCCACTCCTCTTCCCCCCTCTATTTCTTTCTCTCTCTCTCTCTCCCTCCCTCTCTCTCTCTTTCTCCCCCCCCCCTCTCCTATCTGCTGCTCACCTGACAAGCTTCAAGCTGTTGTCCAGCAAGCTCAGGGGTAGGCAACCTCGTCTCTTTTATGACTCATGGACTTCAACTCCCAGAATTCCTGAGTCAGCCTAGCTAGGCTAGCTAGCTCTCTCCTGCCCTTCCTGCTTCCTGCAGAGACGCAGCAAAGGGAGGAGCTCCGCCCAGTAAGCTTTTCAGCTCCTCGGAAAACACTGTGAGTGCACTCTCTTTTACACACACACACACAAAACACACACACACACAGAGAGAGAGAGAGAGAGAGAAGCAGGGAAGTGCAACTGCCTCTGTCTCTCTCTGCAAAGGCAGAGGAGGCTGCGAGCCACAGGGGAAGGCTCAAAGAGCCGCATGCGGCTCTGGAGCCGCAGGTTGCCGACCTGTGCCCTAGTTCTAGGATGGGCATATTCCCCTCTGAAGGCAGTTGCAAGGAGTATAGCTTTCAATAATTCTATCCAGAACATGGCATATAAGCGATGGTTGAACAGGGTCTGCAATATTATCTGGGACTCTACACACCCACTTCACTACCTGTTTTCCTTGTTACTTTCTGGGAGGAGGCTTTGTGGTACCCGAAGCAGAACATCTAGATTCAGTCACAATTTTGTCCCATATAGCATCGACCTTGTGAAGTCAGAAGTTTTCGGTATTTGCCACGGTTCTTTCTCCTTCAAATTGAATGGCGCCTCCTCCCTCCCATCTTTTGTCATATTGTACTTCCCTCATGGTGAAATAGGCTGCAATATGAGGTTTAAATGCGAACGCTCTTCTTTGACAGCCACTTCAGGTAATCAATGCGTTGCTTCTTCCCACCCCTTAGAAATTAAGACACCAAAGGCTGAGAGAAACGCAGATACCTTGCTGTAACTGACATCTACAGCCTCCAATAAATTATCCGAGAAATTTCCTCTGGTCCTTATTGGTGAAAGGTTTCTTATTTCACCAATGGCAATTCAAGATCATGAGGAGGAGGCGTTTCCCAATGCTTCCCACTTTTTGTCTATCGACCACAAAAAAGAGTCTGCGCCTGCGCGCGCCGAGCCCTTCCTCTAAGTGCGCCCAATACGGTTTGAAATAACGTGAGGGAGGGCCAGTTCCCTTCCTGACTGAAAGAGACCCCATCGACCAATGAAAACCTGGGAGGCGGGGCTGCCCTCTTTTCCTCCTCCCCTTCCCTTCTGAATGACGGCGAGACCGCCCAATGGAACGCCCAGTCCCCTCCCCTCGACTGAACGAGGCTGGGGGAGTCCGGCCAGCGGTTCTCTTTTTCTGTCTCATTCGCAAGATGGCGGAGGCTGCAAACTGCATCATGGAGGTGAGGGAGTGTGTGTGTGGGGGGGGGGGGGGGGAAGAGAGGGAAAGGGAAAAAAGGGGGGGGAGTCGGAGGCTGCTCCTGTTCCCCTCCGAGGGCCCCGTAAGCCTTCATCCACCGAGTCTCTTCCAGAACCTCATAACGCGATAGGAACGGGAGGGATTGCTCAACCGAGACCCCTCCGAAGCCTGATGACAGCCCCCCCAGGCTTGACGGGGCTCCTGGGGAGCGCCTGCCCTCCGCCGCCTAAGTGACCGAGCCCCCTACTTTCTACCCCTCGCTGCCTTTCCCCTCTTTCTCCCCTGTGGCGGCCCCGTAAATACCATCCCCCGCCTCTTCATAGTGGTCCATTTTTTTCGCCGTCGCCGCCTCCCCCTCACGCACCCCTTTTCCGGACTGTCACCACATGGGGGGGTCAGGAAGAGAGGCGCTTCCCTCCCCGCCCCCCGAGATACGCGTGTGTGTGGCGCTGTTGCTGGCTAGGTTAGGCGGGAAAAGCCTCGGCTTTTTTCAGATCTGAAAGGCTCCCCTTCCGACGTTTCGACCCGTTTTCGCGGAAAACCTCTCACGCTTCTCCCCCCCCCCCTTTAACGCGGTTCTTTCCTCATGGGAGCCGCATGGTACCGCCTGCCCCATTGGGCCCCCCCCCGTGGCCCGGGGGAGGCCCCTGGAGCTCCTCCCACCGCCCCCCCCCCCCACCGCCGCCGATCTTGGAGCTCTGCGCAGGCCCCCGCCGAGGGTCCTCCTTAATCAGGGCCGCCTGGGGTTCCTGCTCCCCGGATGGTTAAGCTTTTTTCCCCCGGCCTATCGATCCTTAGGGCGCAGCAGCCGCCCCCCTCCCCAAGTTGCGCTCCCCTCTGCTGGGAAGCCCCCCCCCCCCCCCGACGCTGCCGCAGATAGTTGAACGCTTTGTTCGCGGACGCTCCGGCTTTTTCGCCGGTGTCCCGCTGCCACCTTGGCACTTTCACCTTTCCTCCTTTGGGCAACCCCATGCTGGGTTCTCGTAATATGGGGTATTGTGGATTCCCAAATTCTTCCCACTCGGGGAAATACAGAATCAACCCACAGACCAATCCCCTCCCCCCCAATTTTTCAACCTCATAATTTGCCTGTAAAAAAATAATAAGAGGGTGCCTGTTTCCACCATGATTTTGGGAAGTGGTCCCTTCCCCTCTTAATTTTGCTTGGTCTTACTGTCCGAAAGGAAACTGTGGGCCTTAATGCCGTAGCTTCCCTCAGGGTGGTTGCTCTTTACTTTTGACAAGCCCATTGTGCTCATTCTCCTAAGGAGGCTCTGATGCCTTATGGTGAGTTATTGCCTTCTAGCTCATTGTTCCCTTATTCTTGCACCTTGTGATAGCCTGTGGGTTTACTATGGACTGGAAGACATTTCTGAGACTAAGCCTCACAAGTAAAATGGGCAAATTGATAGGAGGACCTGCTTTGACATGCTATAAGAGATCATTTGAAGGAAGGTAAGATTCCAGGGTCTTCAGAGGAAGCTTGGATGAGGCTGGGGTAAGATTTGGGTGAAAGGCGAAGCTCAAGGTGAGTCGGCACTGAATTTTAGGAGGGTTGGATATCAGAGGTTACAATGTGTAGACTTCAGGGAGCTGCAAATTTTGGAAAAAGATTGAGGAGTGGATGAATTATTTAAATTGGCAGGTGACAGGTTGAAAAAGGTTGGAAGGAAAGAATTATGTACTGTATAGGTAAGCAAGAAATTGAAGTATCTCCCATCTCATTTGCAAAGTTCACACGGTCACAGAAACACTATTGTTGGGAATCCTTTTCATTTGCTGGTTTTCTTCCTAGAATGGAAATGACAGGGCCCAATAGTTAACTGTGGGAAAGGTATTTTTTTTGTTATCTTCTAGCTCATTCCATTGTAGATGTTCCCCAACCCCACCTGCCCTTCAGTTTTTGTTTAATAGAGCCTATAGAATTGAAATGATCCATTTAGGCCAAGCTTCTTGATCTGGGCATTTTACCATATATTGATTACTGGTGAGTCCTTTGGAAGTTCATGAGTTGAAAGCTGATTTAGGCTACTGAGTTAACTTCTTGCTTGATGTAGGAATCCAAATTAACCCTGATAAGTGACTTACTAGCTTCTTTTTCAATTCCTTCAATTTAAAGGATCCAATCTGGATCAGTCACCGGGACCAGATGGTTTTGTCTCCCAAACTTTCGGACTCATGCTGTAACCCATCTTCAGGGAACTTCTGTCTAGGCTAGATTGGATCCTGCAACATTATCCTGGGACATGTATATTCACCTTCATTCGTTAAAGATTATCATCTCAGTAGATAACTGGTTGCCTTAACTGTCCTTCAACCAAATGCAAGAGCAGTTGTAGCTAGGGAGCATGTAGTGATGATGCTTGGCTTTGGCACACTGAGGGGTGTATTGGTATGCCAGGGATTTCAGGTTTGCCTAAGTCAGTAGTAACACAGGTAACTCACACTAGGCTACCAGAAGAAATCCTACAGTTTTATCCTCTGAGGAGTGGGCTAGCACTGACATCTTATTGTATAACTGCTGCATATGTGTCAGCTGACAATTTATAAGAGCATTATGGAAATAATTATAAAAGCGAATCAAAAGGGCAGAGTACTAAGGATGTGGGGAACAAGGTACCCAAACAGGAATGTAGCATGAGGAGCCCCTATCACCTAATGGATGTCTCTCATCTTAAGTAACCCATGCAACTTTTTCATTCTGTTTCACCTTCTGAATGTTTAAGTAGCTATTTCCAATACAGTGTTTACCAATTCCTCTTGGAAGTGCTGTATCTGAACATACTGAAGGGGAATAGGTGGTGGAGAGAGCTGTCTTTGGGTAGGTGTATAACTGAGACCTTGATGTCTGGCATAGCAACTCTGCTGGCATTTCAGATGACTTTTTTTTCCTATTCCTGGCATGGGATTGTGATAATCCTATAAAAAGCCTCTTTGTGACTGGAGGCAACTCTGCTCTGTGTGCTATAGTTCTGTTTAATGATATGGTTGAATGGAAGGTGCATACATTATTGGGGGAGCTCAGAGGGGTGCTAGTCTTTCTACCATAGAGGACATAGAAGACTTCCTCTCCGATCTTGTATTTGCCAGCCTTGTTATTTATTCAATTTGTACAGTGGCCCATCTCACATATGTGATTCTGGGTGGATTGTTATAAACCTAAGGGCTGGTTTCCAGCTCTGGAAATTGTTCTTTCTGGATACCATTGGCAAACCTAGAAGAAAACTCATTAATCCTTCACATAGAGAGACATCCCAGAATTGCTTCCTTATTTGTTGGTCAACTTTTATCAGGTTTTTTTTTTTTTTTTGTCTTATTCCCTCTCCAAATCTTAGTTGTTAACATGATCCAGGCTCCGGATCAGTTCCCGTTGAGCTCCGAATTGACATTCTTTCCCTTGTTACTCTCTCTCTCCTAGAATTTTGTAACCACGCTGGCTAATGGGATGAGCCTGCAGACTCCACTAGAAGATGTAAATATCCTTTGAGTTCATGAACACTAGGCTAGTGCTCAACCCTGGATGTGGTTGAGCTCAGGCCAGATCTTTCCTTGTTGTGTAGCCGGCTTGGTGATGCATCATCCATTAGTACCCCTCGCATCTGTCTTTTGCTAAAATTGCATCTATAGTTACCCCCTTGCTTTTGTAGCTCTTGCTTAGATGTACTGCCCTTTTCTCAAACTGCTAGAACTAACTAAACACCATTTCCCATAAATTCTAGATGTAGAATATACCTACTTTCTGGTTCTTTGCCCTCTTCTTCACAGTATTAGTTTACATATTGTTTCTTCTTTCTTGCTTCTGTATGCATCTTTTAGTCCATATCCCTCAGTTAATCCTATGATGCAGTGCCTGTTCAGACTGAGTGGCTAAACAATGCAGGATAAAAAAGAATTGGGTTCATGACCAATTTTTTGTGCTTTATTTCAAATTGTTTACCTTGTTGCCCATATAAACTTTTATTTATGTCCTTAGTGGAAACTGACAGGAACCTATCCTTTTTTGATCCATTGATAAAGCTGCAAATAAAATAATATTTTGCTACAACACTTTTTTTTTTTTTTAAGTGGAAAGCAGTTCCTACTGGTTTCTCACGGTATTGGTAGAAAATGTTTAGGCATTACTTGATATTTTGGAAGGGGAGAAAGCACAGGGGTTGATTTGAGGTTTTGGATGTTAGGTGAGAGAACAGATTCATTTGTGCTGCCCAGCTATTGTCCCATGATTCCTAAATACCCACTTTTCAAGTTTTAGCATTTATCTCAGACATACGAATTATTATAATGGGCATCAAATTATATTAGCCTTGCATTGCATCTTTGTTTAAAAAAAATCACACTTATTTTCTGGTTGATGTATGGGTGAAGGATTTGTACCTCGGGGTTCCCCTCCCCCCTCTTTTTCTCAGGTCGGTCAGTTTAAACAAAATGCTAAGTGCCCGACATTGACATATTGGGGAGACTTTGTGGGACACAGCTGGAGGGTTCTAAGCCAGGGTGTTGGTTGCATTGGGAGCACTTTTGTGACCATTCTTTCCTTAACTTTTATTGCAGCTCCCCGCTCCTGGGGACAATCGGGGTAGAGCAGCTCAGGAGGTAGGCCATTAATAATAAAGCCTGCCAAACTTTCCTGTGCATTGTGGGAATATGAGACAGAATTGCCCTGAGAGCATTGGGGGGGGGGGACAAAGAGCTGATCCCCTAGATATGGTGGTACTAAGAAGACTGAAATGGCAGAGCCAGAAATTTATCTTCCATCAAATGGAGCTGGTGCACTTTAGTTAGAACTTCAATCTGTGCAGCATCTGACTAGCCAAATATACAGAGACTTGATCTTTAACTCCCCATTTTCTCCTCTTGTGGGAGTAAAGAATCCATACAGCTGCGGTCTTGTGACAACCTTTAAGGGGAGGAGCAGATTTGTTGTGACATATGTTTTGGTGAACCATTGCTTTCTTGTTGAAATGTATTTCAAGTTGTCATTTTTCTGTTGTTATAATATTTATCAATCCCCTTTTTGTCCAAGGCCCTTTTAACTTTAAAAAACTCAATTAGGGATAGTAGAAACCTATTTTTAAAACATCAAAAGATCAGGATAAAAGCAATCTCTGTGGCTTACAAATATGGGAACAATTTGTTCTCCAGCACTGGAGATGGAGAATCCACCAATGGGTTTAGACTATATTCCTGCCCAATCAGATCAAGTCAGCCAAAGTTGCCATGCCCGTCCTGGACCATAGAGATCCCAGTCTTGACTTGATCTCGCCCAGGACAGACGTGCAAGTTTGGCTCTTAGGCAGGTAAAGTTTCCATTGGTGGATTTTCTTTCCCCAGTTTGCTGCGTACTACTGCATTTAGCACAAAAATTTGACTTCCCATTAGTGAAATCTCTTTCCCATTCAGGAACTTCAGAATTTATTCTCAATTCCTGACTGGGGGGGGGGGGGAGATTCGAACTGGGTTGTTATAAGGAAGGGGATCCTTCCTCCCCCCCCCCCCCATATAACCATCCCAACAATAACCTCTTTTTAAAAAGCCCTAATTAGTAGGATTCACTGAGGACTAATGGCTGTTAGTCCCCAGAGGGAATTAAATCAAGCCTGTTTTTCTACCCGAGTTTGCGGCTGCGGCTCCGGTGGCTGACTCCAGAGTTGGTATAGGAGGCTTTCTTTCGAGACGTGCTCAGCCCTTCCCTCAGGCAATCTCACTTTTTCTGGGGCCTTTTTGGAGTTGCGGCTGCAATCCCCAGCTCCAGTCTTTCGGCTCCGTTGATTCCCTTCCTCGGTCGGAGAAGCGCGCGCGCACCAAGAGACCAGTGCTGATCAGCTGTTAGGCGGCTGATCGGAGAGGCGAAGGCAATTCAATTCCTTGGGGGATTTTTGGCCATTGCAAAGTTTCGGAGCGGATTCCTTTCTGGGAGACACAAGGGATCGCTCGGTTTTTCTGCAGCGTCTCTCCTGGGGTCTTTCGGGCCGCGGCAGGCCCCATTGCCTTCTGCACACACAGCTGCCATCTTGGCCACGTGTTTGCAGACTCCGGACGATTCCGCTCCATAGCAAAGCAGCAATACTGGAGGAAGGGGATCCTTCCTCCTCATTGCTTTCTCGTGGCGAAAGGGGGGTTTTCTATAAGGGAAGGTGCTCTAGGACAGGCAGTTGGGGGGAGCAAATCTTCAGTTCCACCGTCTTTCATTAGGCTGCCATTTTGGGGGCGGACGCCATTTTGTTTACAGATAGGCCCACTATTATTCTGAGGCCTAACTACCTCAGGTGTATCTGACCCCTTTCTAGGGCACAGTGAGTGATTTTATCTTCACTCCACCTGTGCTCCATTTAAACACTCTCTTTTATATCTTATTATCATTTGTCTTGGCCAACTTGGTGTCTCCTGGCCTCACCTGACTCATACCTTAATCAAGTGGTTCTGGTTTACCAAATTTTCACAGGATTTTTTTCTGGATTCCAGGCGTACCCTGTAGTGCGTCTGTTCTTATCCATAACAGCCCCATCTGGATTCCAGGCGTACCCTGTAGTGCGTCTGTTCTTATCCATAACAGTTCCATCTGGATTTCAGGCGTACCCTGTAGTGCATCTGTTCTTATCCATAACAGCCCCATTTGGATTCCAGGCGTACCCTGTAGTGCGTCTGTTCTTATCCACAACAGCCCCATTTGGATTCCAGGCATACCCTGTAGTGCATCTGTTCTTATCCACACGACAGCCTAGCTGGGTTCCAGGCGTCCCCTCTCGTGCACCTGTTCTTACCCACGCAACAGTTTCTACCTGGATTCCAGGTGTCCCCTATAGTGCGCCTGTTCTTATCCAGTGTACAACACTCTCTGATACCAGGGGTCCCCTATCGTGTTCCTGTGTTATCAGAGGATGGAGGATTCCATACCCTCCACAAGGGGCATTTTTTTGCTGTCTTCATTGGCTCCAATAAATCCAAATTCATCTAATCTGGAGGGCGCTGACAGGGCTGTGGCCTTAACCTAAATCAAATCTAGCACCAAGACCTCCAAGAGAGTGAAAAGCAGGCAGCCGGAGACACCAGGATCTAGAAAAAGAATTTTCAAAAGGACACAGAAATTAATCAGATTAGAGACCTCTCAGGCTGAGGGATTGAGTTTTGACCTACCACTGGGGTCCCCAGCATTCCCCCTGGGTATATGGTCAGTGGGGAATCTTTCATTCCCCTGCACAGTGTGGGACGGGCAAAATTTCCCCACTCCCCAATCCATTACTGCACGGGCTCATCACGGGACTCCCGAGACTACCTTCACCCCTGCTGTGGCAGGGCTTCAGCCAAGTAAACCTGTTCACCTTAGCCACAGAGGACCGTCTAGCTTTGTTGATTGCGCATACGGTAGACCGCGCCCTTAAGACCAGGGCGCAAGGCCCCAGGCCAGTGGCTACCGCTCACCGTCGTGGACATGACACTGAGCAGGGGATTCCAAGGTCTGAGGGCAAGGAGCCTCCTTCCGAAGCTCCTTCATTCAGCGGTTTCTTTAACCCTTTATTCTCTGTCCCCTTGCTACGCAAGGCCACATTCACAGTTCATCTTGGGCATGATCCTTCCTCAACATCAACCTCTGTTCCCCCAGACTCAGAGGTGGACCCAAATTTCACCGAACCGGTGGCAGCTCAACACCTCATCCATTGTTCCTCCATGCTCTTGAATGCGGTCCGAAAATAGTGGACATCTCCGACTTTCCTTCCCCTTCCAGGTAATAGGGGAAAAAAAGCTGGAGGCCCTGGAAGGACCTGCGGTCGACGGGCCATTCGGCCCCTTGTACTCCCACCGTCATTTTCGGAGATGTCTCTGAGGCTCCCAAAGCCGAGGACCGTATGTGAGAATTCGCCATTGCAGGATACATCGAGCGACTGCATGGGTTATTAGGACGGCCACCTCCGCCTTCTTCAACAGATACTCCCTTCTCTGGCTCAGGCAGTTTTCAGGCCATATTCCAGGGGAGGATATACGCACACAGCAGGATCTTAGCAAGATGGTGGCAGCCACCAAGTAAGCATCAGATGCCACCCTCGAAGCCGCCAGAGTTTTCCTCCAGGACCATGGCATCCAGCATCATGGGTCGCCATAGGCTGTGGTTGTAGCACTGGCGCGCCGATGCCAAGTCTAGATGGTGTCTATCGGCTCCATATCAGGGAGGGAAATTGTTTAGAGATGCGTTGAATCCTTATCTCACCCAAAACAAGGTCAAGCGCAGGGCCCTTAATCACCCCCTTAAGAGGTCGGACAAACGGTTCAATTATTACCCGCGTAGATGGTCATTCGTGCGGGGACTAGGTGTAACCACTCTCAACCATCCATTCCTTTCTGGTCAGGCTGGACAGACAGGATGGACAGCCTGTCAGACAGGCGGTCAGACCTAGACAGCTATTTCAGGGCAAGCAATTTTTTCGCGGGAACGGACGACCATTCTGCCGTCCCAGGCGAATCTACATTGGTCCCTCCCACAGGGAGCCGACTCTCCTTGCCCACCAGGGGAGGCCGTCACCACAGACGCGTGGGTATTTAACACTGTACATCACGGCCTGGTACTAGAGTTTATTTCCAGCTCTCCAAATAGATTTCTGACTTGCTCCTACCCACGAAACTGAACAAAGAATAAAGCTAATGAACGGAGCTGTTCATCATCGATTATATATACGGGCCATAGAACCGGTACCGGCGGAACAGAGAGGTTGGGGGCTTGTTTATTCCATCCTCTTTGTCGTCCTAAGGGGCGTCAAGGGGATGGAGAGCCACTTTAAATTTCAAGGGCTTGATTTTCATTTTGCATACCTCAAATTCAAGATGCAAATGACCTGCTCCATTTAGGGAAGCGTAAGGAAAGGGGACTTCTTGGCGTCTATCGATCTCACGGAAGCGTTCCTTCATATCCTCATCTCTCTGGCTCACCTCAAGTTTTCTACAATTTGCGTACAAGGGGCGCCATTTTCAGTACAGGGCACTCCCATTTGGCCTATCATCGGCTCCCAGAGTATTTACCAAGATCCTGGCGGTTCTGACAGCTCACTTAAGAACGGTACCAGTCAGAGTCTGAGATTACCTAGACGACATATTAA
Source organism: Crotalus adamanteus (assembly GCA_039797435.1). Taxonomy (NCBI): domain Eukaryota; kingdom Metazoa; phylum Chordata; class Lepidosauria; order Squamata; family Viperidae; genus Crotalus; species Crotalus adamanteus. The sequence continues at coordinate 9,092,139 of CM077935.1, forward strand.
TCCAGTTGTCGTCTGCCCAGGCTGCCATGATGGGCCTTGAACTGGTGGTAAAGCTGCTCCAGGAACACGGTTTTCTCGAAAAACTTTCCCAAGAGTCATTTGGTTCCCACAACTGGACTGTTACACCTCGGGGCCATCATAGCCACGGTGGAGTACAGGGTGTAATTATTCCAAGAATGCCGGGACAGCAGACGAGAGTTAGTCCTCCAATTAAGCAGGAGTCGGACCGTAACGTTGGTCAGTTTTTCCTCCCAATTATTGGGAAAAATGATTTTGGCCATAGCAATTGTCCCGTGGTCCAGGCTCCACTCCACGGAACTGCAGTGGTTCATTCTCCCTTCCAGAGGCAAAATCTCAGTGCCTCCCAACGAAGGCTAAGACTCCCACACCAGGTGTTGTGCTCCCTTACGTGGTGGCCATCTCCCGCCGTGATCTGAGGTTCACACTTCAAGGAACCAGATTGGATAGTACTAATGACCGACATCAGCCTGTTGGCTGGGGAAGCACACCTTCGCTCGCAGTGGGCTCAGGGCCGTTGATTCCGCTCAGTCCTTCGGCACCACATATATTGATCGAGCTAGGGGTCATACATATGGTCCCTCGCCACTCTCACAGCCTGGTATCAAGGCATCACGTACTGGTTCTCACGGGGCAACGTGGCTACCAAGGCCCAGGTAAACCGCCAAGGGGGCTTCTGCTCTCGGACTTATTGTCCGAGTCGCTCTTACTGGGATCCTGGGCAGAACTCAATCTGTCCTCCATCAAGGCCAAGTATCTTTCAGGGGTGGCAAGATCTCAGGCTGACCTTTTGAGCAGGACTACGGTAGATCACTCGGAATGGCACCTCCAACCGAGGGTTTTCAGGGAAATTTGTCACCGTTTCGGCCTGCCACCCTTGGACCGCTTTGCGTTCCCATCTCCAGAGGCGGAACTGACGGAAGCTCTTCGGGGCCCGTGGCAGTAGGGACTGTTTTTTGCCTTTCCTCCTCTTCCGTTCCTCCCGGCGGTAATATGCAAGCTTCGGGAGCGAGCGGAGATACTCCTGGTGGCCCATTATTGGCCAGGGGGACCTTGGTCCGCCGATCTGATGAGTCTCATCCTTGCAGACCCTAGGCGGATCTCTCTGGAACAGGTCTCCCTCAGTCAAGGGTCTATTCTCCATCCGGACCCCCAATGGCTTCATTTAGCCGTCTGGCCCTTGAGCGCTCACTCTTGACATGGGAGCTTGCTCACCAGGGGTCATTACAGTAATCCAGGTCTCCAGTCACTCTTCCACTACCCGTATTTACGAGACCATGTGAAAGAACTATCATTCATGGTGTTCCGGTTTACAATTGTCGCTCCCGAAACTCACGGTTCCCCATATCCTGGGCTACCTGTTAGACGACCTGGAGAGGGGTCTGGTCCCGAATACATTGCACAGGCAGATAGCGGCTCTTTTCACAGTCCTCACCTGTGATTCCGCAGGGTCATTGGGACATCTCCCCTTACTCCGCTCATTCCTTACAGGGGTCGCTAACACCAGACCCCGTACTGTGCACAGGTTCCCCTCATGGGAGTTACCTCGGGTCCTTCGGGCTCTTACCAAGCCCCCTTGGAGCCCTAGGGGCGTGCGATGTCGCTACCTGTTCCACAAGGTGGTATTCCTGGTAGCAATCACGTCGGCATGACGCAATTCTGAACTGGCAGCACTCTCTAACCGGGATGACTTGTGTTTTTTCCATCAGGATCGAGTGGTCCTTCGACTCGACCCTAATTTCATCCTGAAGGTGAATTCTGTATTCCATAGATCCCAGGAAGTAGTGCTGTGGGATTTTGCCCTCATTCATCGCATGCTCTGGGGTGGCAATGGCGTAGTTGGGATGTCCACAGGACACTTCGGTACTATACTTAGCGGACAGTGTCATTCCGCAAATCAGGAGCCCGCTTTATGGCCTTCCATTCTTCCCCCAGGGGTCACAAGTTTTCTAATTCCACAATTGACAGGTGGATTAGGGTGTGTATTACCGGGGCGTATCAAGCCTGGTCATTGCCGGTTTCACACCGGGTTACAGCCCACTTTACATGGAGTGCAGCTGCTTCTGCGGCATGAGCTACCCAGACGTCCATTGAGGAAGTCTGCAGGGCAGCCACAGGGGCTTCACCATCCCCTTTTTTTGTACGGCACTGCAAGATCGGTAAGTTGCCTCGGCGGAGGCTCCCTTCGGTAGGAGGGTTCTCCAACAGGTTATATATCAAAGTGCCACACCAGACCGGTCTACTCCCCACCCTCAGGGACAGTAGGCTTTGGTATGTCCCATTGGTGGATTCTCCATCTCCAGTGCTGGAGAAGGGGCGTTATCTTACCTGAACACCCTTTCTCAGCACGGAGATGGAGAATCCACTCCCACCCTTGTAGGTCATCTAGGCCTAGGGTTAGTTTTAGTTTTGTGAGCCACAACGTCTTGCTGTCAGTCAATGGCTCCGCTCGCGTGAAGACTGGGATCTCTATGGTCCAGGACGGGCGTGGCAACTTTGACTGACTTGATCTGATTGGGCAGGAATACAGTCTAAACCCATTGGTGGATTCTCCATCTCCGTGCTGAGAAAAGACGTTCAGGTAAGACAACGCCCCATTTCCTTAAGAATTTAACCCTGAAAACAGAATTCTCCAATCTGGTGCCCTCCAGATGTGTTTGAGCAACCTGGGTGAAAGGAATATTGTGCTCTTATGGCTTGTTAGGATTTAATATAGAGCCAAGATCCTCTTTGAGTTGAGCTCAAGTCTTGGAGATTACACAGAGAATGTGTGTAGACATTTTGGTCATAATATGGACAGGATTTGCCATTGTCTTCTGCAAAAATACTTTTTTACTTCCCAGCGGTACCTGCAGAGTTTTCTGGATGCATCCCATCCAACTAATTCTGCTTAGCTTTCTGAAATCAGTGAAGGACTTAATATAACTTGGCTCAATCCCCCATCAGTTATAAGGTACTATATCCTAGTAGTCATGTATGTTCCTGAATGCCATGCAGGTGATTGAGCAAGCTAGTAGTGGAAAGAGGGAGCTACTTAGTATGATCTATACCTTAGCTTAGGAGCCCCCAGCAGTCTAGTAACATGTATAGGATTAGTTATAAGATGGTTTAAATCAGTTGGGCTTGTTATATCGCTTTGCCAGGCAGTGACTCTATATTTTGAAAAGTTTATACACAATGGGACAACCTCATTGGGCAATATTGTGGCAGGACAGGTAACAGGTAACATAGAAAAGATGATATGAACTGTTTGTAGGCCATCTGTTTTTTGGGGGAGATTTCTGGATTTTGGACACCTTTCTAGATGCAGAGAAAATGGATTCACCTTTTTAAATTTAGGGTTCTGATCATGAAAAAAGTACTATCTCAGCAGGAATAATTTAAGAGCCACAGCTATTTGAAGATGACTGGATCTAGTTTAAGATGGGATCCTCTGACTGATTGATATAGAATAGTTTTCCCCAGTTATACATCCTCATAATTGGTTGGATTGCAACTTCCCTATTGGACATGTGGGTAGAAACATTAGGAGTTGTAAATACAGGTAGTCCTTGACTTGCGATCAATTGCTTAGCAACTGTTTGAAATCATGATGGACCCCTCCTAAAAGGTACTTATGATCCAGTTCTGAAGTTCCAATGCCCCTCCCCTCCTTAATATGATTGCATTTTGGGCACTCAGCAGCATCCCATATTCACATTTTTGCCAAGAACTTATATTTACTTCCAGTGTTTGGCAAAAATAGTGAACAATGGGTTTCCTTAACGACTGCCACCAAGAAAGGCAGCCTGTGTTATAGATATAAGTTGAGGACTGGATATAGATATATCTGGAAGGCACCAGGTTGGAAAAGACTAGAGTAAGGACTGAGTTCTAATCCAGGAAATTCCAGTTAGAGTTCAGTGTGACTTTGTAGATGGCTTTTAGTGGTTTGCCAGCAAAATGACAGGATCTGCATTGATAGAAGAATATTGATGCACAGGGACACTCTGTAGAGGGGGGGAGCATTGACAGCATGAAAATCATGAACATTACGAGGACAATTAAAGAACCTCCTCTTTTTACCTGTGTGTATGAGAGAGACAGAGATGCTTGCAATGCATATTAAAAGGCAGGATTTTGATCATCCAGTCACACCTCCCATTTTGAATACTGATACCCTTTGCTAGTGTAGTGTCTACTTCACAACTTATTTCCTTGAATTCAGCCATCTGCTCTCTGTACCAGCTATAGCTTCCAGTGACACAACACTGGGAGCAGTTAAAGTATGTTGCAATTGTCTAGCGCTGAAGTCTTAAGTAATAAGTACAAGGTATTAATCCAAGTTTATGATTCAGTTTCCCCCCTTAGAAGTTTGTTTCTATAGAGGCTCAAATTCCACCTCCAAATCTACAACCTGTTTTAAGATTCACATGCTTGAAAATGCAACTTGTGAAATTGTGTCCTATTCAGTGATATGGTCTGTCTTACATAGGCTTGAGCTATATTTTTTCCTGATTTCTTTGTTCTTCTGACTAAGAAATCTTAATTAGAGGAAGATAAAATAGTTAATTCTACTAAGCAACTTCAACTTGGTTTACCAGAGGTTAAAGGTATTCCCTTAAATTGGAAATCAGTCCAATTTGTTTAGAATTTTAAGAATTAGCCCCTCATTTTACTTGTTTATTCCACCAACCACCTCCTGCAAAACTGCAAAAATAAATGTCCAAGAAGTTCCATTACGTGTTTGATTAAAATGTCTGGATAACTGGTCTTGGGTTCAGGCTTCTGCCTAAAAAGCTTACCACTAGTCAGAACAGACTTTGCTACTTGATAGAACATGTGTGAACCAAATTAAACATGAGAGTTAGACTCAGTGCATACACAAAGAACCTTCCCTAAAATCAGTAAGTATAGAATAGCATCTTGAGACCACCTGAAGCATAGAAGAGATGCATGTGGTTTTTCCTTACCCTCCAAATTGCCTGTTACAATTCTCATTATAATGGCAGGGTCATCCATCACCTTTCTGACAGGAGTCCAACTTAACCCTTTGCATTGTCAGCCTGTGAATCTCCCAAGAACCCACCCTGATCTATATCTCCCTAGGGTATTATCTCTACCAAGCAAAATCCTACCCCTCTGTAGGATATAAGAGTGACTTTGTAAACCAAACATTTGGTTTCTTGAGAAGAAGGAATTGTTGCAATATCTGTAGACTGTTCAGCCTCGTTAAAGTAGATGCACTGTGACATGTTCAGAAGAAGAGTATCAGCAACAGATTTTCTAAAGGACATTGGAACTCTGGTTTTCCCTTGGTGAAATAAAAAAACCCAAACCATTGAATTGAATAAAGGGTTACTTCAGAAACTGCAAATATTTTGTGAGGGGGTAATGTGAGTGTGAATTTCCACAAGCTAAGGTACTAATACTCCTTTTTTCTTTATGGCCATCTAATTAATAGTTGCATGGATTTGCTATGAGTAAAAACTGTAATTCTCCAGCATGCAGATGTAGCATCCACCGGTGGGTTATTTCAGCCTTCCTGCTCAGATAGACTAAGTTCAAAGTTCAGCCATGCCTCCTTGGGGCAGTCCTTTCCCAGTTTTAACTTAGTCTGTGCTCAGAGTAGACACAATTTTTGTAGCTCCTCTGCTAGACTAGTTTAAGTATTTGATTGTGTAGATAATTAAACTTATATTTCTGTTGTTTTTTGCTTTGATAATTTACTGTTTGCAGTTAGCAGTTTGAAGTGTTAGGCAAGCAAAGCTATAGCCAGCAGAGGCTCGTGGGCCTCTGTGGCTGATCGCTCCAACTCCATTGGAGTTTGGAATAGTGCTGAACAGCTGTTCAGCGCTAAAATGGAGCCTGCATTCGGCGATTAGGAGAAGATTGATTCTTGGCGTTTACAGCGGGGCATGGCTCGGTTGGGAGGCTTCGTTCTTCCCTCGTGGCCACGAGGCTCCAGCAGGTGCAAGCCTTGATCCGGATTGCAGCGGAGGCTGCGCAACAACCACAAGTGTTTTCTGCCTTATAGACAAAGAGGGGGAAGCAGCAAGTGTTGCAGGATCCCCAGTGTTGTTGTTATCCGGTCAATTTAGACGTTGGGGAAGTTCTCCCTGGGGCGTCGCCATTTTGCAAGGCACGAGGCTTGCGGCCGCCATTTTGGATTCCACCTTGGGCATGGTCGCCATTTGTAGGCCTTTCTCCACAAGCCTGAGTCATTATACTGCAGCCTACTGTGCTAGGCTCCTAAGGGGGAAAATTACACAGTATCTGTTGGTTACCTTATTTTTCTGAACAAAGGAAGAGTGGTATTACGAACATTTACACATTATATAATTAAGGGACTATTTGAATTCCTGTTCCTTGTAGCTCGCAGGCGCTGTTGTCAGCAGGGCCTAACCAGGCAGTTCTAGTGGACTGTCTGGTTGTTTGCCATTGCTGTTGCTCAGAGCGTGGGAACTTCCCTCTCTGACAACCAGATCTGCGTATTTTTCCCCCATTCTTGGATATCTCCTACTCGGAATATCCAGCGAGCAATGGCAGACAGTGAAACTCCTCAGACATCGCAGGGTTCTGGAGTCCTCCCCACACAACCAAAGCGCAGATCTTCTGAGTTGAATGTGGGGGGGGGGGGGGGGGAGAAGAAGGCTAAAACCAAACATTTGACCACCAAGGAACCCTCCAAGGCTGCTGAGAGAGAGGCCTCGAGGAGACATCAGGCACTAGAAAAGGAATTTTCCAGAATGCAAAGGCTCAGGTCCAGTGAGGCTGAAGTGGTTCCCCCTGTTTCACTGGACTGGTCCCCATTTGAGCCTCCTAGTGTGCCTTCTTATGATGCCCCCAGGGCTTGGTCTCCTCAAGGGGAAACTGAACAGGTTAGTCCCTCTTCCTCCCCTTCCCATCTTCCTCCTCCTCCTCCTCTCCCTCGTCCTTCTGTTTCTTCTGCTTCCATCACACAACAAGTTCCAGTGACCACACATTTCCCCACAGCGGCTGGGGCTCGTTCCACAGAGCAGGTCATGTGGGCAGAACAGTTCCAGAGCTGCATGCATCAGGCATTCAACCAATTTATGGCTTCTTCAATGAGTCAGGGGTTTCCCCAGGCACCACCGCCTCCGCCCACACCTGCATTACAGGCGGGGCGTGTTCAGATACCAGGCTCAGGTGTATCTGAAGCATCATCTCATTTAGGGGAAGGTGAATCGGTGGACCTGGAATCGGTGGATATTCCCATGTCAGAGGATGAGGAGGTGGCTCCGGACCCGACTCCTACAACGGGTCTTTTTGATCCATCCTTGTTCAGATCTTTACTTCTGAAGGCCTGTACCACGGCCAATTTGGCCACGGAACAGGAACCCAAACCATCTACCTCTGCTACACAGGAATCTAATCCTTTGTTTGCGGAAAAGGTAGTGGAGGACAAACAGATTCCTTGTCCTGCCATATTCCGCACTATCGTGGAGAAGCAGTGGGCCTCATTGGCCACTTTGCCTTCCCCCAATAGCACGGATAAAAAACTTTTTAATGTCTCTTCCTCCTTTGACTCTCTTCTAGAGGTGCCTACGGTGGACACTCCGCTCACCTCTCTGTTCTCCACATCCACAATTCCTGGAGATATGGCAGAGAATCTGAAGGCGGAGGATAAAAGGTTTGAATTTTCCTTCCGCAGAGCTCACCAAGCCTCGGCATGGGCGATTAAGGCAGCAACAGCTTCGTCCTTTTTTGCAAGGACATCCATTATGTGGCTTCGTGAGTTACAGGCTCTGATTTCCCCCTGAACAGGTGCGTACTCACCAGACATTAGGGAAACTGGTAGCGGCGTCAGAATACATGGCTGACTCTTCCCTACAGTCTGCCAAGTTCTCTGCCAGGTCCATTGCAGCCACGGTGTCTTCACGCAGACTCCTGTGGCTCAAAAACTGGAAGACAGACTTGAAATCAAAGTGGCGCCTATCAACGGATACTTATAGTGGGAAACAGCTATTTGGCCCGGTTCTTGAACCGTTCCTGATAGAAGGGAAGGATAAGCGAAAGGTCTTGGCGCACCCCTCTAAGAATGTGGACAGAAGGCCTCAACAGGACTTTCGCAGACAGGCCTTTTGGGCCGGGGGCTCTTGGGAAGGGAGGCAGCCCTTTTGGAGTGGACAATCCTGGGATTGGTCCAGAAGCTCTCGCTCCTTCTCCCCCAGGCAGGATCGAAAACAGGACCGCCAGGGTTCTGGAACTAAAGCTCAGTTCCAGTCCAAACGTCCCTTTCGAGGGGCTAGGGGTCGCCCCTTCAGGAAATCCAAGTGATGCCAGGGCGGACCCTCCCATAGGAGGTCGCTTAGCGTTATTCAGCGACACTTGGGAAGTCACCACCAATGACACCTGGGTGAGGGAGACCATAAGGTACGGTCTCGCCTTAGAATTCCTTTCCATTCCGTCAGACCATTTCATTCAGTGCCCCACATCAAGAAACGCTCAAAAGGCCGAGCTTGTGTCCAAAGCCATATCTCACCTACTAGAAATAGAGGCCATAGAACCGGTACCACGGGACCAGATAGGAAAAGGGTACTACTCCATCCTATTCGTAGTTCCCAAGGCCTCGGGAGGTTGGAGGGCGATTCTAGACCTAAAAGGACTAAATTACTACCTAGCCTACAGGAGATTCAAAATGCAGTCCGTCAAATCAATTCTGGCCAGCATCAGGAAAGGAGATTTTCTCTCCTCCATAGATTTGACCGAAGCGTATCTTCACATTCCCATCCTCCCACAACACCGCAAGTTCTTCCGGTTTTGTTATGCGCATCGGCATTACCAATACAGAGCACTACCCTTCGGCCTCTCCTCGGCCCCTCGGGTATTCACAAAAATTTTGGCCGTGATAGCAGCCCACCTCAGATTGATGCCGGTGCGCGTGCAATGTTACCTGGACGATATAATTATCCAATCCAGGTCCTTCCATTCCACCCAATCGGACCTACAGATCACGATACAGACACTGCAGGAACACGGATTCTCGATAAATTTCAAAAAGAGTCACATAGTTCCTTCCACTCGAATCCTCCACTTAGGGACTATAATAGATTCCTTCCTGTGCAAGGTTTATCTCTCCCAGGAACGCAAGGACAGTATCAGGTCGCTCGTCCAAGGGATCTGGAGAGAGAGGGCAGTTTCCATAGTCCAGTTGTCTCAACTGTTGGGCAAGATGGTGTCTTGTCTGGGCATTGTTCCATGGGCCAGACTGCACTCCAGAGCACTCCAGTGGTTCCTCCTCCCCTTCCAGAGACGGAACTTGAGTACCTCAACAAGGAAGGTGAGAATTCCACACCACATCCTGTCGTCCCTCCTGTGGTGGACGTCGTCGGCATTGAACAGGGGGTCCCTGTTCAAGGAACCTTCCAGAGTCAAGCTGACCACAGACGCCAGCCTCTTTGGCTGGGGGGCCCATCTACAAACACACATGGCACAGGGTCAATGGTCACAGTCAGACCTCACACACAATATAAATTGGCTAGAATTGAGAGCAATACACCTAGCCCTCCGTCACTTTTCCGAGATCATGGCGGGGAACCATGTCCTGATAATGATGGACAACGTAGCAGCCAAGGCACACGTCAACAGGCAGGGAGGGACCAGGTCTTGGTCCCTCATGCAGGAAACACTAGATTTGGAGCTGTGGGCAGAGTCCAATCTGCAGTCCATCAGTGCGGAGCACATATCAGGAGAGGCAAATCGTCAAGCCGATTCACTGAGCAGGGCGACAGTCGACCACTCAGAGTGGAGGCTGGACCCAGCTCTGTTTCAGGAAATTTCAGAGAGGTTCGGACAACCGCAGGTGGACTTATTTGCCTCAGAGACAAATTCCCACCTTCCCAGGTACTTCACCAGGTTCCTGTCACCGGGGGCGGAGGGAACGGATGCCCTCCGCAGCAAGTGGCCGAAGGGACTGCTCTACGCTTTCCCCCCGCTTCCACTCATTCAGGCCACCATTCACAAGGTCCTCCTGGAACAGGCGGAAGTAATCTTAGTGGTTCCACACTGGCCAAGACGGCCGTGGTTTGCCGACCTCGTGGACTTGTCGGTATCTCCACTGTGGAGGATTCCACCGAGCGGCATATCACTCAGTCAGGGGAATCTACAACACCCAGATCCCCAGTGGCTTCAACTAGCCGCTTGGCACTTGAGCGGGAGAGTTTAGTCAGACAGTCCTATTCATCTGAGGTCATATCCATGATTCAAGCCTCAAGGAGACCCTCCACTAATAGAATTTATGACGCCACGTGGAGGAATTTTTGCAAATGGTGCATCACTCATAATCTTAGGCCTTCAAAGTTTACTATTCCTGACATTTTGGAATACCTTTTAGAGGGGTTGAATAAGGGTCTTTCACATAGTACGATCCGCAGACAGATTGCGGCCCTGTCAACGGTCCTCACGTGTGACAACTTTCATTCCCTATCTCAACACCCAGCAGTTGCCGCTTTCCTAAAAGGGGCAATTAACACTAGACACCCCACGGTGCACCGATACCCTTCATGGGATTTGCCGAAGGTGTTGCTAGCTCTCTTGATGGCACCGTTCAAGCCCATAGGGTCTTGCTCACTTTATTTCCTCTCTTTGAAGGTTGCCTTTCTGGTAGCCATCACGTCGGCTAGGTGTATCTCGGAACTGCCCGCCCTCTCGGTCAGAAGTGATCTGTGTATGTTTCTGGATGACAGAGTGGTCCTTAGATTGGATCCTTCTTTCGTCCCGAAAGTCAATACATGGTTCCATAGGTCCCAAGACTTGGTTCTCCCTAACTTTTGCCCAAATCCGACCCATCGTCTAGAGCAGTGGTTCTCAACCTGTGGGTCGGGACCCCATTTGGGGTCAAACGACCATTTCACGGGGGTCGCCAAACAACGCAGTCCGCCATTTTTTTCCCCTTTTCCTTAGCTGTGCTACTCCCTTTTATTCTATTGGCTTTTGAAAGCCAATAGAATAGACTCTCTTGAATAGAGTCTAATTCTATTGGCTTTCAAAAGCCAATAGGAATTGTCCAGGCTGTCTCTGCCCTGCTGAGCCCGCCAAAAGTCCCATTCTGCAAACGGTACTGCACCAGTTGAGTAGTCCTCGACTTACGACCAGTTGAGTAGTCCTCGACTTATGACCAGTTGGGGGTCGTGGCATTGAAAAGGTTGAGAACCACTGGTCTAGAGAGACAGTGGCATAAATTAGACGTACGCAGGGCCTTGCGACATTACGTCAAGCGGACTGCCGCTTTTCACAAATCAGAGGCTGTTTGTGTCTTTCCAATCCTCTTCCATGGGAAAGAAGGTCTCATCTTCAACCATAGGGAGATGGATTAGGGCATGTATTTCCCACGCGTACAGGTCTCAATCCCTGCCTGTACCGAAACATCACAGCTCATTCAACACGTAGCGCGGCCACATCAGCGGCCTGGTCTACGCAAGCCTCGGTTGAAGAGATTTGTAGGGCAGCGACCTGGTCTTCTCCCTCTTCATTTATAAGGCATTACAAGATTGATAGGTTTGCTGCTGCGGAGGCCTCATTTGGCAGAAGGGTCTTGCAGCAGGTTGTTTCCTCCCAGGGGACACACGCCTAGACTGTCCCTCCCGGCAGGGACATGGGTGGCTTTGGTATGTCCCACCGGTGGATGCTACATCTGCATGCTGGAGAAGGGGCGTTGTCTTACCTGAACGCCTTTTCTCAGCATGTAGATGTAGCATCCACACCCACCCTTAACAGTCAGTCTAGGCAGGTGTAATAGCAGGAGGAGCCATTGCATCGGACTGCATCATATTTGCTTCGCCACGTTAAAACTGGGAAAGGACCGCCCCAAGGAGGCGTGGCTGAACTTTGAACTTAGTCTATCTGAGCAGGAAGGCTGAAATAACCCACCAGTGGATGCTACATCGACATGCTGAGAAAAGGCATTCAGGTAAGACAACGCCCCTTCTAAAAGAAGCAGCATACTTGTTTGTATAAAGTATATGTACATTGACATCTATGAAAAGATGTTGTTTTTTGCCTCTTGCACACACATTGTTAAGAAAGCACATTGTTTTTAAAATCCATTTAATCAGGCATCATATAGACTATATTGATTTAAATTATTAGTTGAGCGGTACAAATTTAAATGTTAATATGGAATTAAGTGGGGAAATTATAAGTTATATTAGGGGGTCCTGGGATGACTTGGGCCTTTCTGTATTTTCACCAGGTCTCGTGCACCCAGCTGGAAAGCGGCAGCAAACCAACAGCAGAAGAGATGACATCCAAGGATTATTACTTTGATTCCTACGCTCACTTTGGGATCCATGAGGTGAGAGAATTGGTGGGGATGTGGTTATTTATTAAATGTGTTTGCTGCCCATCTCTCCTTAGGTTTTTCAGAGAGATCCAATCTTGTCCATTTTGGAGGGGGGGGGGGGGTGTAAATAGATTTTGGGGAAATTTCCTGATGTGCCTTTTCTCTGCATCTTAGGAAATGCTGAAAGATGAGGTCCGCACGCTGACCTACAGAAATTCCATGTTTCACAATCGGCACCTCTTCAAGGACAAAGTGGTCCTGGATGTTGGCAGTGGCACGGGAATACTTTGCATGTTTGCAGCCAAGGCTGGTGCCAAGCGGGTCATTGGGGTAAGTGTGATGCTCATGCTATTGGTCTCTGTTTTGTGATGGAGTCTGTTGGGTGCAAAACGGATGACAGGATTTAATGGAATCCTAAGTGGACTGATAAACAGAGATTAAAAGTTCTGTATTAAAATTAGTGCTGTTAAAGTTGTACAAATCTGCCTTAGTTGTTTTATGAAGATTTGGGATGACAGGCAAGAGAGAGACACCATTTGATTTTATATTAACACTTGGCATTCTTTAGTGCCATTTCATCAAATGTATTTCCAGGGATGTTTCTTGCTAATTTAGGAATAAAAAATATAATGCACTAGCTTACGAAGCATCTCTCTTTATTCCCCCACCCTGTTCCCCACTTTGGATATGCCCTCAACTAATAGATTGAATGCTCCAGTATCTCTGATTATGCTGTCAAAATCGTCAAATCCAATAAACTTGACCATGGTAAGTAAATTCATTTTTAAAAATGTTCTCAATTTCTGAGTCACTTATCTGTGTATCCAAAAAGCCAGTGTTGTACAGAAGATGTTTAGAGGTAGTTCTCAACTTAGGACCATACTTAACAATGGTTCAAATTAACAATGGGCTCATGTAAAGCACTTTTGACTGTTGCAAAATATAAAAAAAAAACCAACCCCAACACTGTAGTCATATGGTCGCAGTCTGAATGCTTGGCAACCTGTTCATGCTTATAACTGGTTGACAAGCACCTCATGATCATGTGAGGTGGAATGCAATGGAATGTAGTTAGAAGGTGGATTCCCAGGGGAGGAGGGGCATTCCAAAGGAATAAGGGACAACTCAGTCCAGATATTTTATGTGTGAGAAAGAGGATGAAGCCATCGCCTCCCTAATAATTCTCAGAGTGTATGGTAGATGCAGATAGTAAAATGCTTAGTTTGGCAAAATTCTGTCTATAGATGTGGAAGCAATAAAGCAGGGGTCTGCAACCAGTGGGCTGCGGCCCATTAGTGGGCTATGAGGGGTTTACAACCAGGCCATGGAAACAGCAAGCGAGCATGCATGCAAGGGTGATCCTCACTTGCATGGGCAGCTTGCGTGCATGCTCCATTTAAATGAGCAGCAGGCACGCGTGCACTTCACTTGCACAAATGGAGCTGTGCACATGCTTGCTGGCTGCTCATGCGGAACCATCCCCTTCGCCCCGCCAGTCCATAAAGCCGGAAACATTGGGGAACTCTGCAATAAAGAAATCAGCTTGGAAGAACGACTACTTGTCTTTCTTAGTTTTGGGGCCTGATTTGCAGTCTTCTCTACTGGCTTTCCCAGAAAGTCAGTGGGGAAGCCAGTAGGAAAGGTTGAAAGATGCTGGCACCTACCAAGAGGATTCTCATGTTTCTGGGGGCTGGCTAAAAGCTGCTTGCGAAAATTTCAGCTCTATGCCTGCTTAAATTTTGGCATGGAGCTGAAATCCTTAAGCAAATAACATTTCAGCCAACCCTCAGAAACGAGAGAGAGCTGAAGTCCAAGCAGGATTTTCTGCCCCTGAGCAGAGAGGTAGCATGGTAAGGTACAGAGTACAGGGTTCCTCAAGGAGGTGGAGAATGCACGGTTTAGGCCATGTGACTCTCGGTTTGGCGCGTAAAGTCCTGCTTGAATTTCACCAGGGAGGATTTTGAGCTCCCGAGTAGGGAGGGACCTGCCCGCAGCCTGCACCAGGTATCCCAGGGTCTCCCCCACTCCCATGACATAACTGTAACTTACCTGGGACTTCATCTGCTTAACAACCTATGAGATTGCTTAACAGTTACCACTAGGAGCGCTGGGTTTGACTGAGCTAATAATATGAAGAAGCCATCTTTGCCAAACTGATTTGCATTCTCTCTTTTGCGCTGAAGCATAATTTTAAATCATGCGGTTTTCCTCCCTAAAGTGGTGTCCATCATCAAGGGCAAAGTGGAGGAAGTGGAGTTGCCTGTGGAAAAGGTTGACATCATCATCAGTGAGTGGATGGGCTACTGTCTCTTCTATGAGTCCATGCTCAATACTGTCATCTATGCCCGGGATAAGTGGCTGGTAAGTCTCAACACTTGATTTCTGCCAGTGGTGCCTAGATCTAAGCTGGCCCTAGCTTATCTTATTTTGAAATCTGGATTGTGGAAAATGCCATTTGACAAAAAGGACAAGATGTAGTGGTCGAATGGTGATGTGTTCAGACGTTTTGATTATTTTAATTTGAAGCACCCCATTTTGAATGCAAAACAACTGTTGTTGTAATCTAAACTATAGCTCAGAAAGCACTTCTAGTTTGAAGTGAAGAATTTTTAGCTCAGAAAACTTCCAGAATAATCGGAGAAGACCATTTTGTACATGGAATAGCTGTTTTGATCTCGGACCAGCTATTTCAAAATTATTTTCGTTGCTACTTCATAAGTGTAATTTTGCTACTGTTATGAATCGTAATGTAAATATCTGATATGCAGGGTGTATTTTCATTGCTACGAATTGAACATAATTAAAGCATAGTGATTAGTCACAAAAACAATATAGCAATGCTCGCTGGAGAAGCTTACTCTTCCTTGCTCAAAAATGTTGGGAGGGAGGGAAGGGGAAGGAAGGAAGGAAGATTGAAGGGAAAAGGAAGGAGATGGAGAGGGAAGGAGATTGAAGGGGAAAGGAGGGAAAGAAGGAAGGAGAAAGATTGAAGGGGAAGGGATGGAGATGGAAGGAAGGAAGGAAGATTGAAGGGGAAAGGAAGGAGATTGAAGGGGGAAGGAAGGAAGGAAGGAAGGAAGGAAGGAAGGAAGGAGATTGAAGGGGAAGGGATGGAGATGGAAAGAAGGAAGGAAGATTGAGGGGGAAAGAAAGGAGATGGAGAAGGAAGGAGATTGAAGGGGAAGGAAGGAAGGAAGGAAGGAAGGAAGGAAGGAAGGAAGGAAGGAAGGAGAAAGTTTGAAGGGGAAGGGATGGAGATGGAAGGAAGGAAGGAGAGATTGAAGGGGAAGAGAAGGAGATGGATGGATGGAAGGAAGGAAGGAGAAAGATTGAAGGGGAAGGGATGGAGATGGAAGGAAGGAAGGAGAGATTGAAGGGGAAGAGAAGGAGATGGATGGATGGAAGGAAGGAAGGAAGATTGAAGGGGAAAGGAAGGAGATGGAGAAGGAAGGAGATTGAAGGGGGAAGGAAGGAAGGAAGGAAGGAAGGAAGGAGAGATTGAAGGGGAAGGGAAGGAGATGGAAGGAAGGAAGGAAAAGTTGCTTTATAACGCTCGACAGGGAAAGATATTTTAACCCCCGGTGGCTGATTGAGGAAGCCAGGTCTGTCGGACCAATTTTCAAATAAGCCTGATTGGGGAGGCGGGAGTGTAAATGATGTATCAAAGGACGCTTCCCGTTGCCCCTTCCCCTCCCCTTTTTGGCTACCACTGGGGAAAATGCAAAGGCGCGCACGTGCAGGGGTAAGAAAGCACAAACGCCCGGATTAAAACTGGTGCCAACGTTTCCAAACGAAACGCTCCGAGCCGCGAAGCCTTATCCAAAGCAGGGTCCGCTTGAATGATTTCTCTTCCCTTCCGGCCATTTTTTTTCGTCCCCCATATTTGAGCAGAGCTGCCGCCGGCCTGCCCCCATAGCCAAGGGTCCCGGAGCAGCGCCTTTCCAAACTCTGGCGCTGCTTATGGCGGGGATCGGGGTGGGGGAGAGGGATCCTTTCTTACAGCTCCGAAACAAGTTTTCTCCTTTGATTTCGGGGCCCCATTGCCGGCCCAGCCAGCTGGCCTCCGACTCATATGCGGGCATCGCCACCTCGCCCTCTTCCCCACCCCCTGGCCACTTCCGGAGCCCGGCAAGCCGGGAAGGAGCCGCTCCTGCCCGGCAGCCCCATGGTCACGCTGGGTGCCAGAGGGCCGAAGTGGCCTTCGACGGCGAGGGAGGCAGGCTGGGCGGCGCGGGGGAGACTCCCGCGCAGTGCAGAGGGTGGCCGGGGGCGGAGCGCGGCCAGGCAACCAGGAGGCATGGAGACCGGCTCGGCGCCGCAGCTCAGCTCAGCCGGCAGCGCGAGGACGGCGGCCGCTGCTGCATCATCGGGAGTCCCCGCCACCCCCACGCTGCCTGGCCTGGTCCTCCGTCCATCAATGGAGCTGCGGTGGGGGCTGGTGCCGCGCGGCCCGCCAGCCCCTCCGCCAGCCCGCTGCTCCCCCCCAGGCACCCCTCTTCCTTCCGGCGCCCACCCGAGTCGCCTTGGGGGCAGCAGGAGGAAGAAGGAGAGGAGGAAGAGGATGGCAAGGAAGCCAGCGCTGGGCGGCTCTCCTCTCCTACCTTTGCTGAATCTCCTTCCTTCCCGGCAGCCTGGACTCCAGCGCGCCTTCCTGGCCAAGCGGGTCCAGTGGTCGGGCTGGCTAGGGATTGCAGCGGCTGGTCTCCCTTGGGCCGCGGCTTGCGGGAGGGTTGGCCCGCTCAGCAGAGCCTCCAGTGGGCCACTCCCAACAGGGATCCACGAGGCCCTGGCCGCACTTCTCCCAGGGGGTGGGGCACCCGGGCGCAGGGCCAATCAGGAGTCCTGCAGGAGGTAAGTCCGCCTGAGAGAGAGAGAGAGAGAGAAGGGAAGCGAAAGTGCCTCTCTGTCTCTCTGCAAATGGCGGAGGAGGCCGTGCGGAGACAGATGCGGAGCGGTGTCTCGGTTCCTAAGACCATCGGAAATATGTGTTTTCCGATGGTCTTAGGCAACCCCTGTGAAACGGTCGTTCGACCCCACCAAAAGGGTCGCCACCCACAGGTTGAGAACCACTGCTGTAAAGTCTCAGGATTACAGTCAGATTCATTAGACTCATCCCAGTATCTAAATCATCTAATCTTTCAGAACAGTACAGTACTAATTCCTTTAAAAATACAGTAAGACAGAAGGGTACCATTTATAATAGCAGGGGAATTGTTCAGCTCTTGATTAATTTTCAAAACCTCTTTAGAAATGATTATTTGTACCTCTGGCAAAAGTTCCCCTGCAGTTTCTTGGGTAGAAATGGGGAAAGGTAATAATAAAAACACACTTTTCGCCCAAGCTGGCTTATGTTCCTGAGAGGCTGTAGTATTTAACAGAAAAAAAGATATCTGTCCTTGTTCTAAACCACACCCTTTCCCGTTATTCAGTTTTCAAAAGTGCTCTATGCCTTATGGGTCTCCCAAGTGCTGTTGTGCTTCATGAAAAATCCATCCTTGGCTGTTAATCACAAAACATAAAACGGAATTAGAATTTCATTCTTAATAAAATAATAGGGAAGCACAAGTAAAAGTTGCAAAAGCTTTTTTTTCCACACCGACAGCAAAGTAGTGAAAGTAGGACCAAATATTTTATCTGGTATGCTTTAATTTAGTCTGGATGCTCTACCTTGTAGCTGTGTAAGTTTTATTTAATAGGTTTTATTTGGTCTGGGCTGTTGCCCTGCAGTACAGGTGATCTTCTACTTACAACCACAATTGAGCCCCAAATATCTGTTGCTGAGTGAAAATTTGTTAAGTGAGTTTTGCCCCATTTTACAACTTTTGCCACGGTTGTTAAGCAAATCACTGCAGTTGTTAAATTAGTAACACCGTTGTTAAGTGGATCTGTCTTCCCCATTGCTAGAAGGTCACAGAAGGTGATCACAAGACCCTGCAACAGTCATAAATATGAGTCAGTTTACAAGCCTCTGAATTTTGATCACATGACTGTGGAGATGCTGCAATGATAAGTGTGAAAAATGGTGATAAGTCACTTTTTCAGTGCTGTTGTGACTTCAAACAGTCACTAAATGAACCGTTGTAAGTTGAGGATGACCTGTACAGAATTTGATTTGATGTGAAGTAAAGGCTGTCTCCAAGTAAGGCAAATGGAACATTCCTCTTCATTGAGCAAAAGTATCCGATTGAGTATTTAAGCCACTGCCGTTTTACGATAGTCACTCAAGCTATGATGGTAGCCCCTTTGGCATTTAGCTTATTCAGGAGTATCTTTCAGGGCAAGCTGCTTTTCTATGGATGCTAATACCATTATTACACTAGGACACACTGCGGTATCTGTAGCCCTCCGAATGTTGCTGAAGATCTAATTACAGTGTCAATAGGGAGGGACACGAGGATTAAT
This sequence comes from Crotalus adamanteus, assembly GCA_039797435.1. NCBI lineage: Eukaryota > Metazoa > Chordata > Lepidosauria > Squamata > Viperidae > Crotalus > Crotalus adamanteus. The sequence goes on from CM077935.1 coordinate 9,110,842, forward strand.
TTTAAGTAACACCTCAGCTCAAGGACCTCTCAGGATGACGAGCTCTGAGAATTAATGTTACCTGTTTTGCACTTAAAGGCTATTATTGTGAATATGGTTTCAAACTACAGGCATGTATCAGTAATTATAAATGTTTTTTGTAATTTGTGCAGAAGTCAGAATAAATATGCAGTGTTATTTGAAACCTGATTACTCATGTTCACTTTTCATAATTAACAGTCATGTTAACTTCTCTGGGTTACCCCTCCTCCTTACAGCGTCATTAGTACCCATGATGCTATGGGAAGGATCCTAGAAGTCTCCTCCTATTTTTATTTAGAATGAATTATACGGCTTGTAAGCAATTTGGGTATTACTGTACTGTATTGTTATTCTGAAAGTTGGGGTATAAGTAATTGTAAGAAACATGAATTCTGACATGTATATTGTGTGTCTCTCCCCTGCCCACTCCCCTAATCAAGAAATTAGATTCTCTATGAAGGAAAGGATTGTATTGTTTTGTGGCTAATTTTTTGTTTACCATCCATTTTGCGCCAGACCCCAGATGGACTTATTTTTCCAGACCGTGCCACTCTGTACATCACTGCTATTGAAGACCGGCAGTACAAAGATTACAAGATCCACTGTAAGTACCAAGTTCTTTCCCAAAAAGGATGCCAGGCCTTTTGAGCACATACGGGGGAAAATATATTTCCTGGTGACTCTTTTAAGGGAACATCATTTTCTCTGCTTCTTTTTATTGTACCCTTTTTTAGTGGGTGGGTGTGATTGCAAAGGCTTTCCAGGATCTGAATCCCTTCTAAACTCTGTATTTCTTACTGCAGGGTGGGAGAACGTATATGGATTTGACATGTCATGCATCAAAGACGTGGCAATCAAAGAGCCTTTGGTGGACGTTGTTGACCCAAAGCAGTTGGTCACTAACGCCTGTCTCATCAAGGTATGGTGGGCTGGGGTAATTTCTTTTTCTGCCCTTGACTTTCTTAAATTGCCGTTGCTATGAACACCCTGTCTAAAATGGCATTAGGTGCTCACTGGTCATACATTGCTTCTAGCATTGATCACCTTTCTCTGTTGCAGTGGCTCTTCAGACCAGTGAATAAAAGGTTGAACAATATCGATCATAGTGATCCTGATTAAGGGGAACATTAAGCTATCCCCAAAGAAGGCCGCTTAGAGTGGCACGCCAGGAACTTTGCAGAACTTAGAGGAAATTAGTGCCTCCCAGAGGATCTACTATCCAGCATTTGAAATCTTTCTTAATCTTACTGGGCATTTAGTTGTCATGTGGATAAAGGTTGTACGTGCCTGTCACTGCATTAGGAACATTGCCTTTTTTGCTTCTCCTGTTTTTGGACAGGGTCTCTCTATACTTTGTCTTTCTGTGACTCTTGCTGATCTGGATTATGCATGCAAATGACCCTTTGGGGGACTTTGTAGGCAAAAGAGAACAGCCCTGGCATATAACTGGGAGAAGATGATGGAAATAGGCAAATGGGGACTAAGAACAAATGCTACTGTAGATTGTTGTATTGAAGAGCAGTAAGGGATTATTCTCTTCTGTTCCCCAGATAAAAAAGGGGAAACAGTCAGATTGGGTATGGTCCCCATATGGCCCAGAGCAGAGCAGACTACCTGTGAACATAGTGAGTTGCACAGGTGCATCTTCCCCTTACAAACTCTACAGATTGCTCACTTTTTGTTTCAAATGCTAGTTCATCTCAGGATGCCTCCAAATATTATTTGGCTTTCAGAAGTTACTCTTTTGGCTCTAAAGGATTGCTACTTTTGCAATCTGCAGGAGCTTGCTATCAGAAAGAATGATAGATGTTGTTTTGTGAGGATAATGAGGGTATGTTGACTTTTTTCAATCTGTCTTGTTTTCTCTCTCCTTTGTATACCTGTGGCAGGAAGTAGACATCTACACAGTGAAGGTGGAGGACCTCACCTTCACGTCCCCTTTCTGTCTGCAAGTGAAGCGCAACGACTACATCCATGCCTTGGTCGCCTATTTCAACATAGAGTTTACCCGATGCCACAAGCGAACTGGATTCTCTACCAGTAAGGGCATTTGTTACCTCAGTGTGGGAAATCAGCAATAAGGGACTTCGATCCAGTGTCGAAATGTTAATTCTGGTAAAGGATAGAACTAAATCAATGGAATTTTCAGTATTAAAATATGACTAGTTAATATCTTACAGTAACACAGCGCCGCTGGAAAGGCTAGATTTGTGTTTCTCAACCTTAGCGATTTTAAATTGAGTGGACTTCAACTCCTAGAATTCCCCAACCAGCCATACCGGTTGGGAATTCTGGGAGTTGAAGTCCACACGTCTCAAAGTGGCTCAAAGTGCCTTTCTAGCAGTGGTATGTTACAGTAAGAACTGAACTAAACTATATCTAGTCTGTTTTTTCAGGAGCATGGGTATCCTCCCGCTGTAGCATTCTTGTAGATTTTACTGATTGAGAGATTGAAAAGTAGAATCATTGGGGGATTCGAAGAACTTCAGTTTATCTGGAGGAAAATACCTAAAGTCAACTAAGTGAAGCAAATGGCTTGACTTATTTTTTTCCCTCCTGGCTGCTTTCTCTGTTCAGCTTCATTTTTTTTATTACCTTCAGGTCCTGAATCTCCCTACACCCACTGGAAACAGACAGTCTTTTACATGGAGGACTATCTAACAGTGAAGACAGGAGAGGAGATATTTGGCACCATTGGCTTGAAGCCTAATGCCAAGAACAATGTGAGTCAGGAGGGTGGTTCTTTTCCTGCAGTGTTTTTTGGGAAAGTTGACATCATTTCCTCCAATGGCAGACCTGCTTGGGAAATAGAAATCAAATTTACAGAAGCTTCTTTGTTTCTTAGATTTGCAAAAATACAAAGGCCATAATAAGCATATTAAGCAAAAAGTTATTAACCAGAAACAGTCCAATGAGGATCAAACACAGTGATGGCCATGGAGTGTTGGACGTGCAGTGATGGAGAGAGATGAAATGGTTGTCTGGAGAAGGCCATGGTTGGCTGGAATTCTAATTAAGATGCACTTACTCCTCCAATTAAGTAGGGAAGCATGAAATGTTCTGTTCTTCTGGTCTAGGTAAATTTAACCTTGCCTGTAGTGGACAAACTAGTAGGGAAACATTCTGTTCTGGAATGGAACATTTGTCTAAAAATGCTATTATGTGATACACTTTTCACATAGAAATCGTTTTGGATAAATGCTCATAACCTGAAGCTTTTGAAAGTTGTGTGCAACTCCAAATATTACCCAAATATAATTTTAATGTGACAGGGGGACCAGAGACCCTTTGATTTTAATGAAGTAAATTTGAGTTTAGTTTTTGTCCTCGTATTGTTTGTTACTTTGGGGAGAATATATTTTAACTCAGGAAATTTTCCATGTCCCTATACATTATTTGGTAGTAGATATATGCTTTGGTAGCTTGCTGCAGGAAAGTCAGTTTCAGATACACACACACTCCTGTGGAAGTACTTTTTTCCCTTCCTTTTTCAGTCTTGGAGAGTGCCTGGACATGTCCCTGCAATTTTCTTGGCTCTTGAACAGCTTATAAATATGCTTGAATAGACATGAATTAAAGTAAAGTTCCTGATGAATGGCATACATATATGGAGGAGGTCTTAGTCTGGGCTTTGGCTGTTTTACCAGCAGTGCTATGATTGAAGTGGTTTAGGACAGGGCTTTTCAACCGGTGGTACGCGTACCACTTGTGGTACTTTGCCACATGGCAGGTGGTATGTGATTGCTAGCCAAGTAGTGGGAGGGGAGGGGAATGAGCCAAAGCGAGCCAAGCCTGAGGGAGAGGCAGCTGCAGGACTGTCTGGGCTTGGCAGAAGCCCCAGTAGCTGCAGGGCTCCAGCTGATTGGCTTCCTGAAGCAGCATGGAGCTGGAGGTGAACTGAAGAAAAAAAAAGGGGGGGGGGAGAGAGGCTATAAAAGAACGTGGTTTGGGTGGGGGAAGGGGAAAAAAGACATCAGGAAAGGTTTAATCCCTTTAAACAAATGTAATTAGGTTTACCCCCTTTAACTGAGTCAGTCTGTGGCTTTTAGAAAGTTTTCTTTGAAGGTAAACAGGCTTAATTTAAAGCTAAAGCTTTTCGCAATTGCTGGAGCCTTTCAGTCAAGGATTGTGACATGTGACACGCCTGAGGCAGCTTAAAAAACCGGAGTTTGTGTTTCTTTATTTTCTTGCTTTGCACTTGATTCCTGTGTCTTTAAGGGTACAGGGAAGGGATTGGAAAAGCTCAGAAGGGCCAACCAGCTAGCTCAGGAGTCTACAGACTTAGCAACTTTAAGACCTGTGGACTTCAACTCCCAGAATTCCTCAACCAGCCATGAGGGCTGAGGAATTCTGGGAGTTGAAGTCCACAAGTCCTATAAGTGCCAAGTTTGAATTCATCATACATTTGTCAGTGCAAAGGGAAAGTGATTCAGCAAAGGAACAGCCACAGAAGAAATTAAAACTGGTACTTTTTTTCTACAGTTTGTAATATTTTATTAGATTATAGAATAAAATACAAAAATGCAAAGCAAATAGTAGGACACAGTGGGGGGGAAAAGGGGGGGGAAGTGAGGGGGAAAAGGGAAAAAGAACATACTTCCTCTGTTTTAGTAGAAGGAAGCATTAACATTGAACCTCAACTTTTTACTTTTCCATGATATTATAAACTAGCCATTTCTATAACAACAAATGAATCTGATCAGTAAAACCCAAAATCCCCCCCCCCCTTTTTTTTTGACACCTTGCTAAGCACTGGTGGTACTCAAATATTGTCATGTCCTAAAAGTGGTAGAATATGTGAAAAGGTTGAAAAGCCCTGGTTTAGGAGGTTCCAGTTCGGGGAAATTGGTTGCTTCCTACCATAATCCTGGCCAAAAGCTGATCTGAAATGGATTTTTCCCCATCAGGGTGCATTCATATGCTCTTTAAATTTTTCTCCCCCCCCCCCCCCCCCCCAACTTAATCTCCCCATTCTTTCTCAATTACATGCTCTTGATTGGTGGGAGTTTAAGACATATTTTTTTAATGATTGGCCTCTTATATTTAAACCATAAAAAGGCCTTAGAATGTTGTTACCTGCTTGTTTATCCAGTTTCTCTTCCATCTCATCTCGGCACCATTGACGGCACTTAGATTGTGGGAGAAGGCCAGCTAATCTGTAGCTTTTACTATTTTTAGAAAAAATGTTTAGTCATGACTCAGGCATAATTGATGAAATTTGCATAATCTTCTGAATATATAAAAGATGGTTCTGAAAAAAAGTTTTCTTTGTTTAAAAACTCACCTGCAACATCTTGTATAAAATTGGGATTTGGGGCTTTCTCCCTTGAATTGTCATGCAAGGACTCTAATGTCTTGCCAGATTTAGCAAACTTGTGAAAGTTCAGCTGTAGTGTACTTTGAGTTTAATATCTGGGTTCCAAAAATTTAACGTATTTAAGGTTATGCACTGTGGCAAGTGGGGGCGGCACGGTGGCTTAGAGGTTAAGACGCTGGGCTTGTCAGCTGGAAAGTCGGCAGCCCAGGTTTGAGACCCGAGCTCCATGTGGCAGGGTGAGCTCCCAGCCTTAGCCCAGCTCCTGCCAACCTAGAAGCTCAAAAGCATGCAGATGTAAGTAGATAAATAGGTACCACTTCAGTGGGAAGGTAACATTCTGAAAAGAGAACATAACAACGTTTGCATCACAGGAATGACAAGTAAATCCTCCCTGTCTCTTAATGGGGATGAGGTTGAGCTTCGTGTGTGTGTGTGTGGTGGAGTACATTGTGCCGAAAGAAAAATGTTTTGACTCGTTTTCTTTTTCTGTATGCAGCGAGATCTGGACTTCACCATTGACTTGGACTTCAAGGGGCAATTGTGTGAGCTGTCGTGTTCGACGGATTACCGGATGCGTTAGCCCTTTTACTCCCACAGGTTTTTTTTTTTTCTCCTTCAACAAACCTTGCACCCAGAGCAAATCCTCTCTGTCATCCTATTCTGTTGACGTATCACTAATTCATTTCATTGTGTAGTTCCCTGTAGCTGCACTCTGGGCCAGCAAGGAGAGGGTCAGTATTAGAGGCTAGGGGGAAATAGCCAAGATAGCCCACCCCAAATCCCATTGCCCCTTGTTTTCAAAAGCCTTCCCCTTCCCTAACTACCAGGAACTGAGGCTGTTAGCACAATTGAAGACATGCACGTGGTTTGTCGTCCGTTTGTTCTGAGGCTTGAGTGCCAACAGCAGGCTTCCATCATGGATTTTTATTTTTGTTAAATCATTGTTGGTCTTCTCTGCCAAACTGTGTTGCCTAAAATTTTTCTCTCTCCCAGCCCGTTTTTTCAGTGTAACACTGTTCCTTGTCACCAACTCCAGTGCAAACGCTGGTTGGTTTTTGGGGGGTACACACATCAATTTCGCGTTCAGTCAGCAGGATGGGCATCCCAACAGATTTTTTAAATCAAGAGGGCATGTGGAGGTTTGGGTGAAAAAGGCATCTCCATTTTGTGGGTGTTGTTTTTTCACTGATGGTTTTGTACTTTTCCCTCTTAAATTTCCTGTTCAGATCTGTGGAGGGTGATGGTGTTTTTTTAATCCCTTGCCCTTGGAAAGCTGACATAGTGTGACTTTCATAACTTATGGTTTTTATATGGTTACATTCATGAGGGAAAAAAAATAAAGAAGTTGAAACCAGTTGCTCTTTCTTTTAATAGAAAAAGACAGTGTGATAATGTGATCATTTGCGCATCTAATGTTCCGTGCAAGTATTTCTATAAGAAAAGAACATGGGAATAGGATGAAAGATTGAGCTGTGCTGTGGAGAACTCCAAAACAGTCTGACCCAGGGTGTTTAGGATACAAAGGACTTCCATCCTGTCACTGATGCCGCTGTAGAATTCTTTTTACAAGCCAGTCCCAAGAGACAGGATAGCACACCAGCCTTTCCATATGTAGAAATTAACAGGAGAAATTATATCTTCAGCAGTGGCTCCAGCATAGACTCCTTAACCACACAGATAAAGAAGCTTAGTCTAGGGCAGGGGTAGGTAACCTTGGCTCTTTTATGACTCGTGGACTTCAACTCCCAGAATTCCTGAGCCAGCATGGCTGGCTCAGGAATTCTGAGAGTTGAAGTCCACGAGTCATAAAAGAGCCAAGGTTGCCTACCCCTGGTCTAGGAAAACAATGCAGGCCATTTGTGCCCGATCGCCATGGCAGCTGCTCCAAGTGTGGAATAGCCCTAAACAAGAGTGTCCAACTTTGGCAACTTTTAAGACCTGTGGACTTCCAATTCCTAGAATTCCACAGCCATCATGGCTGAATGGGGAATTTCTGGAGTTGAAGTCCACAGGTCTTAAAGTTGCCAAAGTTCGACACTCCTGCCCCAAACTATCTGAATTATGAAACCAAGAGCATTTTCCACACAATCCCTCCCCTCACTACAAATGTGGACTCAATCATCCTTAACACATAGCTCAGATATATTAATCAACCTCAATTCTTAGCATTCTGTTTCGAGACAATTGGGTCTCCAGAAAGCCTTTTTAAAACTTTTCCTTCCTTTGAGGATGGGTTTTAAAGTTGCATCGGCATCTACAATATATCAGAATTAAGCATACTGAATGCATTTTATTTAAAAATGAATTTTTTTGTGAAGTGGAAATGAAAAACCAGTTCATTTAATGGCAGGGGGCAACCTTGGGCTCAAGGTTAGGGCTCATAGCTACCAATTCTTAAAATAAAACCTCATATTAGAAAGTGCTCCTTAAGTCTTACTTGCCTATGTTTATGCAGACTTAAAGAACAGGATTTGTTGCTATAGTTGAATCACATTATAGAGTGGTGTGGTGGCCTAGGGGTGAAGACGCTTGCCTCCCACTCAGAAGGTTGAGAGTTCAATCCTAGGTAGCGGCAGATGTTCCTCCTAGGGTGCTGCGAACAGCGTCAGGAAGGGCATCCAGCCAGTGAACGCTCAGCTCCATTCAGTCACCCAGCTCTACCCCAAATTAAGGGATTACAGGGTGGAATAAAGTGAATTTTTTTTAAAGCTGAATCACAATTATAATTTAGTGTCAGTGTATGAGTGACTAGTGTGAATCAGAGAATAGGAGAGCATATTCTTGCTTGCAGAATATTGCAGATTGATGCCCTGGAATCTCAGAAGTGAAAGAATCAGGGAAATGAGTGATGGGAGAGAACTTCTCTATGGGATCCAGGAATTAAGATAGTTTTGATGCTAGCAATGGAGATTGCCAAATACAGAGGGAAGGCTGACTGAATGGTTCAACCAGTAACCTTGTTACAAAATTTGAATAAAGGAAGAGTGAACTTTTCCTCTGGAATTATGGCACCAAAATCATTTGAAGTTAAGCAACAGTCACATTCAAATTTTCATAGGAAAAATGAGAAGGCATATGTGCCCCTGATCTTACTGTCAACAATCATTCACAGCCAGTTTAAGATGGAGTGAGCTTAGGCAATGTAAGGTTACTCAGATAAATTGCAAAATGGTGTTTCTCAGCAGTCTCAAAAGAAAACTACATGAGTAAAATTATGAAATGTTGTTTTTCCTATTTGATTCTTGTGAATGATAAATGGCTTGAACTTGCCACAGCTACGTTATGCAATGAATTTGCTTTCCTTGGAAAGTCAGTTTTTGAACAATGACTTCAATAAATGTGTTACCTTCCTATAAATCAGTGGAGTTGGCCCCTAGGATCTCTGCATCTCCAACATCCAATTGGAGGCTCAACTTACAACCACAATTGAACCCAAAATTTACATTGTTTAGTGAGAAATTTGTTAAGTGAGGTTTGCCTCATTGTACAACTTTTTTGCCACATTTATTAAGTGAATCACTACAGTTCTAATATTAGTAACACAGTTAAGTGAATCTGGTCTCCCCATTGACTCTGCTTGTCAGAAGATCGCAAAAGGGGGAATTTACATGACTCTGGGACACTGCAACCATCATAAATGTGAGTCAGCTGTCAAGCATCTGAATGTAAATCATGTGACCGTGGGGATGCTGCAATGGTCGTAAGTGTGAAAAATGGTCATAAGTCACTTTATTTAGTGCTGTTGCAACTTTGAAAGGTCACTAAATGAACTGTTCTAAGTCGAGGACTACCTGTAACAAAGTTGATGGACTCAATTACAGAGGCAATGAATGTACCTTTGGAAGACCTGAAGGGACCAGACTGGGACAGGTCCTCCTGGAGAAAATCTATCAATGTGGTTGCTAAGTCAACTCCAACGCCAACTTGATAGCACATCATCGATACATGCCAGCAAATAACAAAACCTTCTCCCAACTCACCCTTCTGTGTATTCGGCCTGCAAGAGGCCCAGGTATGCTTCCCACTTGTTCCCCACAACTTTGCCACAAGTGAAGCATCGTACAGGGATGATCATTGTGAACTTGCCTGGCGAGAAAGAGAAAGCTGTGAGTCAATCAGGCCTCTAATATTTTCTCCAATCTTTCTCAATCATTTGGCCTATCTTTAAGAACAGGTATTAAAACAGTGTTGCGCTGCATCAAGGCTAGAGGGACCTCTAAATTTCTTGCTGGGTTTTGTTTTTTTTGTTTTTTTGCAGCCAACCAGATCATCTGGTTATCCAGATTTTTTGTAGCCCATATTCGGTCACCTTGTTCCAATATAATTTTGACCACTCAGCACGTCAGGTAACATATCCAAGTCCTGCACAGGAGATAAAATTTTTGGTGATCCATGCCCAAGAAGATCCATATCCTTTAAGACCCATCACACTCTTAGAGATGATAGAAAGATCACAGCCTGAAGTGAAATAGGCTAAGATGGGTTGTGAGAAATAAATTTATTATCTTTATTGCCCCCTTTGCTGACCATAAAACAAGAGGACATTTTTAAATCACTTGTAAAGCAGAAAGCATAAAACACTTGTCTCAAAAAAACAGCAGGCCACAATTAACAGTATGAAATTTCATCAGAGTCAGTTATTGATGAGCAGTTGAGTGTTGCTGCCTCCAATAAATATTTGGTCCACATATTGCCTCAGTTTCTCCCTGGTAAAACTTTTCTTTTTCAAGAAGCTGATAACTAAAGGGCCTCACTCTTTTATTGGACCTGAAAAACTGTACAGGTGGCTACTTGGAACAGGAGAGATTTTTTAAAATCGATGGGTGCTGGATAGGGAATTCTGGGAGTTGAAATTCTTGTATCTTAAAGTTGCCAAGCTTGAGGAACAAGAGCTTGATATGGGGATCACATACCCCAACCTACCCAGTCTTTAGTTATGCTGGCTTGCAGTTCTGAGAATTACAATTCCAATATGCAGAAGGGGTCAATAAATTGAGCTGGTACCAATTACCAGCTCAATCCCCAAATAGGGATTAATTCATTAAATTACAAGAGATCCCCCAAAATGGGATAATTTAGTAAACAATCATTGAATTATTCATATTAGGCTTTCACTTCAATGGAAAGTCCTTATTTCTCCCATTAGATTTCCCCCCCCCCTCCATTTTGGTCAGAAAGATAAAACAACTATCACAAATTATCTTGAGAAGCAGAAAACCTCAGCCCTCTTTTTCCTGCTTGTTAAAACCCGCATGCTAGTCTTTACAACTCAACAGTGCTGCTTTCCCATTACAGTACTGTGTCAATTCGCTTTGGAGTAGGGGTGTCTAACTTCGTGGGCAATGGGCATGGCTGGCTGGGGAATTCTGGGAATTGAAGTCCACAAGTCTTAAAAGTGGCCGAGGTTGGATACCGCTGCTTTGGAGGGAAGAAAGAAAAAAAACACACCCTTCACCAGTTTGTTGCCTATAATGCGAGGGAGGAGCCTGACCTACAAAGTGGTCAATTCTCTCTCTCTCTCTCTCTCTCTCTCTCTCGGGTCCCTAACGCACTCTTGCTTCAGGCTGGCTCCCGGCCCTCCTTTAGCTCCTCCCCACGGCCAATTCTCAAGTCCCTCGTCTCCCACCCCACCCACCCCCCATCTTTAACTCGGCCCTTTCTCTCCGGCCGAGCCTTTCCTCCTCTTTTCCGGCAGGAACCCGCCGGGCGCCTCGCAGCGATCGAGCCCTCTCCCCCTGCTTCTCCGTCGCAGCGCAGAGAAACCCTTCCCTTCGCCAACCCGCCCCGGTCTCCGATCCCACCTTCTCCGAGCTCCGCTTTTCTCTCGGATCGCGCTGCAAATGGTGGGACGCAGGCAGCCGCGCGGTCACTTCCTTTGCGCTTTGACTCGCTAGAGGGCGCTGCAGGGCGGCAGCCTCTCTGCAAGAGGCGGAGGAAAGCCGCGACGGCGGGAGAAGAGAAGGTCCTCCCTTTCCTCCCGGAGGGCGTGCCGTTTGTCTGAACAATCGAGCCCGTGAACCCGAGGCTGTGTTTTGTTATTGTTGGCAGGCTTGACTTTTCCGTCTTTCGTTCCTAGGAATACAGGTAGTCCTCGACTTACAACAGTGACCGATCGAAGTTAACAACGACACTGAAAAAAGTGACTTATCACCGTTTTTCACAATTACGACCTCTGCAGCATCCTCAGGGTCATGCTCAAAATTCAGATCCTTGGCAACTGGTTCACATTTCTGATGGTTGCAATGTCCTGGTGATCATGTGGTCACCTTTTTTGACCTGACAAGCAAAGTCAACATGGAATAATTAGAATAGAATAAGAATAAGAATTGAACCTTGAAGGTCTTCTAGTCCAGCCACCTGCTCAAGCAGGAGAATGTCCTGTACCATCTCAGACAGGTGAATGTCCAGTCTCTTAAAAATCTCCAGTGATTGAGTGCCCATGATTTCTGAAGGCAAGCTGTTCCACTGGTTGGTTGTCTTTGCTGTCAGGAAGTTTCTCCTCAATTCCAGGTTGTTTCTCTCTTTGATCAGTTTCCAACCATTGTTTCTCGTCCTTCCCTCTGGTGCTCTGGTCAACAACCTGACCCCTTCTGCCTTGTGGCAGCCCCTCAGATACTGGAACACTGCTATCATGTCTCCCCTATTTCTTTTCTTTAGACTAGCCAAACCTAAGTCCCATAGCTGTTCTTCATATGATTTAGTCTCCAGGCCCCTGATCATCTAAAGCCAGGTTCACTTCACAACTTTCTTACTAATTGAACAACTGCAGTGATTAACAAGTATGACAAGAAAGGTGGTAAAATGAGGCAAAACTCCCTTGACAAACATCTCGCGTAACAGCAGAAATTTGGGGCTTGATTGTGGTCGTACGTCAGTTGCCAAGTGTCCAAATTTTGATCACGTGACCATGGGGATGCTGCAGTGGTTGTTGAGTATGAAAAATGGTCATAAGTCATTTGTTTCAGTGCCTTTGTAACTTTGAACCATCACTAAATGAATGGTTGTGAAGGGATTTTATTGTGCTTATGATTTTAGTATGTTTAAGTTTGACATTAGCATTTATTTTATATATAGTAACCATTTTATATTGATACTTATAGTGTTATCATGTAATCATTGTTTTGTTATTTTGTAATCATTATTTTGTAGTTAATTGCTTGATCAGATGCTTTATATATATATTGGAAAAGTAAGGGCTTCATGCTTTAGGCATAGGTGATTGCTTATATGAAAAGAACACAGTAAGGGGAGGGGGCAAAGGAGTTACGGATGGAGCCTGGGTTGCTGTGTATGAGTCATCATCTAGGAATTATTTTTGGGTGCCATCTTATGCCTAGTACCAAGACCTGATCTCTTTGTTCTAGAAAGGTATAAAAGGTGGAAGACATCTTTTCTGGTTGTTGCCTTCATCTCTCTACCAGCCACGAAGAGAGATGGGGTCACCCAACTCTATTTTGATCAAAATAAAAGTTGTTTGCTTGCTGAAACCTCGGCTCAGGAGTTTCTTTGGCTCTTTCAAATTCCTGAGTAATGCTGGGGCAATTGTGAGGTTAAGTGGAAAACCTTACATCCTGGCGCCTAAACATGGTGGAAGCCACAATGGCTCTCCCCTCACATCTGGAGACCCCTGTTAAGGTCCCAGCGAGCCTTCAATTCTCAGCAGGACGAAACCAGCGACGACTGAATTGTGAGTCTTAGAGCGCTCCCAGATGTTTGACCTGGAAGATTCTATGCTTCATTGTCGCTGGTGGGGTCCGTGTCTGAAGAACCTGAACGCCCGAATTCAACGAGGTTTCATGCTTCTCTACTGATGGGAGAAATTGCAATAGGCAGTAAGTAAAAGAAATAAAAAAAAAACTTTGGAAATCCTGGAATAAGGCAGGAGGTTGATCTCTCTGACTAGTCCTCTATAGATAAGCATAATAAATAAATAAATAAATGTAAGAAAAGAGGAAGCCAAGCAACTGTCTTCTAATACAGGATAGAGTGATTTAAGAGAAATAATTGAATTGGTATGTAATTTTTTTTTTTTTTTTGCAGAGGTTTTGGTAATTTTGGAATAAGATAGGGGGCTGATCTCCCCGACTAGTCCTCCAAAGGAAAAATTAATTACAAAATTCCAAATTAATTAAGTGAAAAGGGAGGAAGCCGAGAAACTATCTTGAAGTAAAAAGAAAAAAAGAAAAAAAAAGAGAAGAAGAAAAATATGGGGAATCGTCAGAGTAATTTAAAGAAAAAAAATAAATCTAAATGTACTCCTCTGCAATGTGTTTTGAAAAATTGGGATGTTTTGAAACCTCAAATGGCTGTTAAGTTTAACCCTGTCAGACAACGTCTGGTGGTGCTTTGTGTTGATGTGTGGCCAACTTATTTTATGGGCCCTGGGCAACAACCTTGGCCAAGAGAAGGGTCTGTGGACTTGGATATTATTAATAAGCTTACAGATGTTCTTGCTATACAAGGGCGGACGGATGAAGAATTATATGCAGGCTTTTTCTTTAATTTGAGCATCCGACAGGACATTTTAAAACAATGTGGCCTGTTAGTCCCTCCAGAGGTTTTGAATTTGGTCTGTCCAGTCCGCCCAGAAATAAATAAGTTTCAAAAGAAAGCAATTCAAACTTGTCCTGAACCTGAAGATTACCCACCACCTTATGTGATCCCGACTGCTCCTGCTGCATCTGAAGCTCCACCCCTGAGCTCAGCTGCTTCTTTCCCTACAGCCCCCTCTGTCTCTTCTCCGTCCTTGCATTCAGCTGCTGCTTCCCCTGCAGGCCCCCTTCTCTCCGTCTCTGAAGACGAAGATCCTGATGAGGGATTGTCCTGTGCTGCACGGATTCAAAGCCCTTCTCACACGAGACAGGGCAAAGTTTATGCTAAAAAAAAAATCACTTGGAGGAGAAGACAATATGCCCCTGCGACAGGTGCCAGCAGCAAATGGAAAAATGGTCCTGGTTCACACCCCATTTACCACCAGTGACCTTTTTAACTGGAAAGCTAACTTGCCACCATTTAGAGAATCCCCCCAGCAGTACGTTGATTTATTTCAAAGGATGTTTGCCACCCACAAGCCAACGGTCCCTGATATAGACACTTTGTTATCTGGATTATTGGGGGCTGAGGACAAACGCCAGGTTTTGAAAAAAGCTTTGGAGGAATATACTAAGGGATGGAAGGAAGCCACCAATGATGGACAAAGAGACATTGAACAGTGGCCAGCACCTGAAGTTGTTTTTGTTCCAGGTTTTGAATGTGAAGTTAACACTGATGGGGGATATGGTGCCTTACTGAATTTTCACAAAGCCATTCTCCATGGCATTAGAACTGGGGACCCCAAGACTGTTAATTACTATAGAGTGAATCAGATTTTCCAGGTAGCACAAGAGAGTCCTACTGATTTTATCAACCGATTGAAAGATGGATTTCGTTGTTATACATACATTGATCCTGATAGCCCAGCCAGTGAACCACTTTTGAAACTGGCTTTTGTTGCACAAAGTGCCCCCGATATTCGGCGCAAATTGCAAAAAAACTTGTTTCACCCAGTGCTCAAACTTTTGAACTCTTAATACAAACTGCTTTTGGAGTTTATGCCCAGAGGGAGGAGGCTGCAGAGGGGAAGGAGGAAGACAACATGAGGAAGCATGCCCAACTTTTGGCTGTCGCTCTCCAGCCTCGTCAGGCTACCCTGGGGCGAGACCAGTGTGCCCTTTGCAAAGCACGAGGCCACTGGAAAAGTGTATGTCCAAAGAATCGGGGCTGTGGACGGGGACGAAGCCAAGTGCCCTGGAGGGGAAGGGGAGGATTTCCATCCAATAGCAGGGGACCTCCCCCATCCCGGCTGTCACCACAGGCTGAACCATTCCATCCTACAATGCAGATGTATGCTAATAATGGCTATCCCTCCTAATAATGATGTGGCTCCAGAGGTCTTGTTTCCTCCACCAAACCTCTCTTGGAGTTGCAGGTAGGGGGAAGGAATGAAGTTTTTCTTGTAGATACTGGGGCAACTTACAGTGTCTTGCAGCATGCCCCTAAAGACTGTCTGAGTTCTCAGACTACTCCTATTGTTGGTGTCAGTGGGCAAACTGAAATGGCTCCCTGCACCACCCCTTTGTGTGTGTCTCCAAGCCAAGGGCCCAAAGTTCAACACTCATTTCTGGTTTTACCCCAGGGCCCTATTAATTTGCTGGGCAGAGATTTGCTGGGGAAATTGGGAGCAACAATCGCTTGTCAACCCCAGGGTATTTCTTTGGATTTTTGCAAGCTTATATTTGTTATCTGGATGCTAGTGCACCTCCTGTTTCTTTTCCGGATTCCATCTCCCCTGAGGTTTCATCTCATGGAATCCCAGGATTTGCTCATTATGCTGTCCCTCACCGAGCCCATCTTCACCCAGGGGCCCAACCTGTTTCCTTACGGCAGTATGCAATAAAAGGGGAGGCCTGTTTTAGCCTCAAACCCCAAATTGATGTGTAGTGTGTTTTGTTTATATATATGTATGTGTATATATATCTTCTAAGTAACCAGTAAAAACGTGAACACCAGGAATATTATAAACTAAAAAAGTTTAATACCATCACCAATCACCAAGCTTTCGTCAGAAACTTCTGACATCGTCAGGGTTAATGCTGGTCTATGGGAGAGTTCCTTTATAGGCAAACCGCCGTTTGCACACGGCTCCTGGACCTCGTCACAGGTCCTAATTGGTTTGACTGCATTCTAATTATGGCTTTCACATCAGTGACTCCTCTTTTCTTGCCTCCCCTGCCTGTATGTATGCCACTGCTCACTTCTACCTCATACGGACCTGGGTTGGGGAAGTTCTTTCCCCCCCTTTTTTGGCTGGCCAAGTCATCCGTATCTCTGAGCTGTTCCCTCCTCTCACATTCACTCCTCCCCCCTTCCTCCTTCTCCTGCTTCTTACTCCCTTCCCGGTTGTCGTCTCTTAAAAGAAAAAATGAACGCCAGGATATAATAAACCAGCCTGTTTAATATAAACAAGCCTGTGGTTAAGAAGAGTCACTAAGCTTTTGTCCGGCCAAAAAACTGCCGGCGTCATCAGAGTTAGAATAGCAGATCAGGAAGGCAGCTCATATAGCCTCCTGCCTCTGCGCCCGGCTCCTTGAGCACGTCATCGGCCCGTTGATTGTGTTAATCCGTATCGCACAGAGTTGTTCCGCATCAGGCAAACTGTCTTTGACTCCACTGGATTAATAGCCACCGTCAGGTGCTCCCTAGAGAGGAGGAAGAGTCCCTGGAACAACTAAAAAAGGACAACACTATTGTCATACTCCTAGCTGACAAGGGCAGGGCAACTGTGGTTATGGACAGATCAGCGTATTTTGACAAAGCCCAGGCATTACTTAATGACACTACGGCCTACAGAGTCATCACTAAAGATCCGATGACAACACACACAAACTGCATCAATAAGGTACTTAGCAACCTCAAACGTTGGGGTAAAATCAACAACGACACATTGAGGAGGATACGTCCCAGCGACGCAGCCATGGCTAGGTTCTATGGTCTCCCGAAGGTACACAAAGAGGGGGTCCCCCTACGACCTATTGTGTCCTTCAGGGGCACACCCACTTCGGGACTAGCCAAATGGCTTAGCGGTCACATCAGCCACTTGGTCAATAACAATGAGGCCACTATGAAATCGGCTGAGGAGTTTCTGGAGAGAGTAAAGCCCCTAAGGATAGAGAAAGATGAGGTAATGATATCATTTGATGTTACCTCACTCTTTACCTCTATCCCCCAAGATCTGGCGGTCACGGCAATAAGGGACCTCCTACAAGAGAAGCCTGAACAACATAAGGACTCTCTCCATACCAATGGCTTAATACAGTTGCTAACCTTATGCCTGAAGACATACTTCACCTTTCGGGGTGTGGTATACGAACAAATAAAAGGGACGCCAATGGGATCCCCCATCTCAGGCATTATTGCTGAGGCGGTTCTTCAGCGGCTAGAGTCAATAGTAATGTCTAGGTACCACCCAAAATTTTGGGTGCGCTATGTAGATGATACTTTTGTGATTGTCAAAAGATGGGATAGCACCAAATTATTGGAGGAACTGAACTCGGTATATCCAGACATCTGCTTCACCACAGAAGAAGAGACCCAAGGCAGTCTTGCCTTTCTGGATGTACTGATCAGCCGACGCCCTAATGGCACATTGTGCACGTCTGTATACCGTAAACCCACCCATACAGACAGAATGCTACATTATAATAGCAACTACCCGGTAGCACATAAAATCAGCTGCATCCGGATGCTATTTAAACGGGTTAATTCCCATTGTAGCACGGGCAGAGCTAAAGCCAAGGAGAAAAAACATCTTCATCACATCTTCATGCGCAATGGCTATCCCATGGGTTTTGTGAGACAGTATAGTAGACCACATCGAAATTATAGAGACTCACGCTCCAATGTGACAGCAATGCCGGCCACACGAACAACCCTCCCTTACATTCATGGTGTCTCTGAACTGGCTATTAGAAGGCAGGAGCAACACTCACAAGTGTGGCCCCATATGTCCAGCTCTGGCCACACTTTCGATCTAGCTAACGCACAGGTTATAGCTCGTGAGACTACCAAGGGTGGCCGCCTACTCAAGGAAGCCTGGCTCTCTAATGAAAATTGCATCAACCGGCATATAGATCTTTTGCCGGCCTACCAGACGCTTAGGAGATGGGAAAAACAGCACCACGGCCTGCTGAGAAGACATTTAACTCTTCCTTGGCAGGATTGGGGTGGTAGAATGATGGATGAGACAGGCATGATCTCTAAGGAAGATGACAGCATTTTACATAATTGGGATGATGGCTCTATAGATGGGACGACCACAACTCCCATGGACCGAGATGATGGACCAAATGGCCCTAAGCCAGGGACGGAAGTGCTGAGGCGATATGGAAGGAGGCGGAGGGAGGGGGAAGACAGAGAGCAGGAATGCCGGAACAGCTGCTTGTTGCAGGACTGGGGCGGAGGAATTACGACAATGGCCTTGGGGGTGGGGGAGGATAATGGCCCTGGGAGGGAGAGGGACGGGGCACAGGGACGGATTGACAGCAGCCCTCCAAGTGCTTGCACACGCTCTAAAAGAGCACTTGAGGATCATAAAACAACCAGTGGAGTCAAAGACAGTTTGCCTGATGCAGAACTCTGTGCGATACGGATTAACACAATCAACGGGCCGATGACGCACTCAAGGAGCCAGGCGCAGAGGCAGGAGGCTATATGAGCTGCCTTCCCAATCTCCTGCTATTCTAACTCTGATGACGCCGGCAGTTTTTTGGCCGGACGAAAGCTTAGTGACTCTTCTTAACCACAGGCTTGTTTATATTAAACAGGCTGGTTTATTATATCCTGGTGTTCGTTTTTTCTTTTATTTGTTAATATAATGCCCAGGATTCGCATTTTTAGTATTTTAAAAGACATATATAAATATATATATACATATACATATATATATATACATATATATATATATATATATATATATATATATATATATATATATATATATATATATATATATATATATATATATATTCTTAAGAATGCTAAAAACAAAAAGGTGATTCCTGGGTAGACTCATGTTTAACTAGCAAAAATGCAAGAACACTTGGAAATTATAAAACTATAAAAAGTTTTAATAAGTTAAAATACCAAGCTTTCGCCGGCAACTGCCAGCATCGTCAGGGTAGCTTCCAGTCGATGGGGGAGGCTATTTATGGATATGGCGTTCTTTGCGCCTGGCTCCTGGACCTCATTACAGGTCCCAGCCAATCCACTTGCACTCTGATCGTAGTTTCCTGGTGTTCTTGCATTTTTGCTAGTTAAACATATATACATACATACATACATACATACATACATACATACATATGGTTGGAATCACCTTATGATTTTTCTCGCTTTTTGCAGGACAAGCCATATGTCTAAATAAATGTTGTTTTAATATTATTTGTGTATATATGTTTGTCTGTGTTATGTCCAAGACTTGGACGAGGGTCAAAACCCTCTCTGATAACAACACACAAAAAGGCCTTATTTAACAATAAATAGTTTGCCTGGAGAAAGTATGAAATAAAATATTTGTATGTGGAATTGTTTATGCAAGCAGCATGGAAGTGAATGAGTTGATTTGTTGATACCTAAGTGTGTGTGTTAGCCCTCAAACCCCACTCACCCCACCCACTCCCTCCCAGGCTGTGAAAGAAATTGTAAACTGCAGATTTTATTGTTGTAAAACTAAATTGAAAAGCAATAGCAAGTGTTCGCATGAGAAGAGTTCCATGAAGGATGTGTGAGAGAAGTTATGGCAAATGCACATGAAGGAGAGAAAACTATTTTTTGGTGGTGAGATTTTTTTTTTCCTGTCTCTTTCATCTCTCTTCTGGCTGTGTTGCTTTAAGAGCGAGAGAAACAGAAAGAAGAGGGGGGGGGGGGAGGCTGTTCGTTTTAACCTTTTTTTTCCTTTTCTTAGAATTCCACTTTGAGAAGGGTGGGGTGGATTGCAATTTTTTTTACTCGAAAGAGGAGACAGTAATTGTTGGACAATTTTTTTTTGGGGGGGGGACAATTGTTGAGTTTAAATTGTTTAATTAGACCTATATATCCATCAACCAAAAGAAATGACTTTGAATTGTTTTGATTAGATTTGTAAATGTTTAACCTACTTAATGGAAATTTGTTTCCATCTGAATGGAATTTGATTAAATTGGAATTTGACTAACTTTATATTAAAACCAATACTAGAGTTTGATATAAATCTATTTCAGTAACTCAGAATATCTTATTAAGTTTGTTTATTTTTTTGTGAAGTTAAAATGAAGAAGTTGAGAACATTTGGGGATTATAAATAGCTATGTTGTTTTGACTAAAGATTTGTATGCAAAACTGTTAGAAAAAGAGTTTATGTTAACAAATACAAACAGAGTTTGGTGACTGTTCTTTTGTTGGCTCTTCACTAGGTAATTTGTTTGTAAATATGGGCAAAGTAATGGCTTGGAGGAGGTTTTGACTCAGAACTGGGGGCAAAGAGGCAGCCAGTGGCATTTTTGCCTCAAATTGACATTTGGGGACGTTTTGGTGGTTAGCATTTCTTATCAAGTGTGAGCAATTTTAAATCAGAAAGCCAAAAGGAGGTATACACTTGTAGATAGCAGATGTAATTGTGGAAGAAAAAAAAAGTAGAAGTTAGACCAAAGTGGTGGAAGGGAAGGGAAGGAATGGATAATAGGAGGAAGAAGCAGGAAAGTTGTTTTTAAGTGGGTGTGCACAGACTTGTGAATTGCATGCATTAAGCAGGGAGACTGCCATTAACGTGGTCAGCCCAAACATGTGAATTGTATGCCTTAACACAAGCCTTAGAATGTTGAAGGAACAAGAATGTACTATAGAAATATGAAAAGAGAGAACAATGAAGAAACAAGAAAGTGGGAGGTGGATGTTGCAAGATTGGAGGAGGTTGGAAAGAAAGAAAGAAAGAAAGAAAGAAAGAAAGAAAGAAAGAAAGAAAGAAAGAAAGAAAGAAAGAAAGAAAGAAAGAAAGAAAGAAAGAAAGAAAGAAAGAAAGAAAGAAAGAAATAGTTAGGACACAGGAGCAGCCACTGAAGGGGGGTTGCAAGGGATGATAGATACTTTTTTTTTCAAACAGGATGGTTGTATTTATACTTTAGTTAAACAAATCTGTGATAAATACAAGTAAATAAAATGCTTTACAACATTTAGCGGTGAGGCCATTTCAATATAGGCCTCAATTGGAAAGCTATCTTTGTCCCTTTGAAATGATGTATGGGAGGCTTTTGTTACATGAAGGTTCAAGAATGTCAATGAAGAAGAGAAGAAAGTTACTCAGTATTTACATAATCTGGCGCAGGTTTTGTCTTCTATCTCAGTACAGGCCCAGGCTGCCATACCACCTGTCTCTGGCCATTGTTGTTCCTGGAGAGTGGGTTCAGGTGAAAAGAACTGTCACCTAGAAATACCAGTCCTCAGTGGTCTCAACCATGCCAGGTCCTCCTGATTTAAGGAATCAAGGCGTGAGTCCATGGAAAGTCCCATCATATCCTCTCCAGTGACAAGCTCCGCAGCTGGATGGCCTGAAAATGAAATTTCAACCTGCCTCACCTGTTGACCTGTTTCCATCTAAGTAGGAGAAGAACCTCAATGGATTGGAGTACCGTGGAAATCATGTTTCTAGAACCTGGACTATGTCTTGCAATATTTTTCTTCTGCTACTGTTGTTTCCCTCGTACCTTCTTTGGTAGAAGGAAGGACCATAGGCCCAATACTTGAACGAACAAATGGGAGTTGTGTTTATCACAAGCCTACATATTCCACTTGCAAAGGGGCAACAGGATCACTTGTTATGCTCCTGTCAATACAGTGCAGCTTTACCCACAACTTTAAATCTGGACATATGGAAGAACATACAGACATTACCTTTTGGGGAAGAATAACATGAGATTTATGGACAAGTGCCAGACTCTTCTTTGATGCATGTAAAGCTATTGACTATAATCACGCTAAATGGACTAAGTATGGAGATAGGCCTACACATTAAACGCCAAATATGTTTGCACATCCTACCCAACCTGGCACATTCGAAGGATTCCTGCAACCTGGTGTGCTTCACGATAACCAGACCAATGGATTTTTCAGCATCATTTGAACTCGCTGTCAATTGAACTAGATACAAATATGGGTTCAAGTTGATTTTCATGAACTGGAAACCACAACTGAGATTACCTCAGTATCAAAGACTCTTTTTATTATTATTATTGATCTGGCCCTAAAGAATTGTTTCATTTTTAAATGTGAAGCTTCAGAGAACATCACTTCTTATTTTAATTTGACTTGGAAAGGACCGTCCAACCAAATGGGCCCTCTATTTTGTCATTGTGGCCCTAAATTGTATTATTAGAACCAGTCTGACATTACATATAAGGATTATGTCAAAGAAGTCACTGACAGTATGCGAGAGTTGGCTCATGTCCCTGTCCAGACATGGACAGGAGCACTGGATGTTGGAGGATGGTTTTTGGGAATGTTTGATACTTGGAAATGGATATTGTTCATTGTGGTTTTGGCCTTAGGAGGGTTGTTGTGTTTATCATACCTTATCCCGCTTATTTAGAGAATTGTTAGATCTACTATATCCGGACCAACTTTTATTGCCACTCCTATCTATAACGATAGACCAGCTAAAGCAATGATTTTGCAACCTTTCCCTTCTGACTATATTCCCCTCTTTAAGAGTCCCTAAGCCTATTCGGCTTTTATATTAAAAAGGGAGGAGTGAAGGGATTTTATTGTGCTTATGATTTTAGTATGTTTAAGTTCGACATTAGCATTTATTTTATATATAGTAACCATTTTATATTGATA
Organism: Crotalus adamanteus; assembly: GCA_039797435.1. Classification (NCBI taxonomy): domain Eukaryota; kingdom Metazoa; phylum Chordata; class Lepidosauria; order Squamata; family Viperidae; genus Crotalus; species Crotalus adamanteus. Next base: position 9,133,586 of record CM077935.1, read on the forward strand.
CTTATAGTGTTATCATGTAATCATTGTTTTGTTATTTTGTAATCATTATTTTGTAGTTAATTGCTTGATCAGATGCTTTATATATATATTGGAAAAGTAAGGGCTTCATGCTTTAGGTATAGGTGATCTAGACAGCATTCTAAAAAGCAGAGACATCACCCTGTCAACAAAAGTGCGTATAGTCCAGGCCATGGTTTTCCCAGTTGCAATGTATGGCTGTGAAAGTTGGACCATAAGAAAGGCTGAGCGCAAAAGAATTGAGGCCTTTGAACTATGGTGCTGGAGAAGACTCCTGCGAGTCCCTTGGACTGCAAGGCGTTCAAACCGGTCAGTCCTAGAAGAGATCAACCCCGACTGCTCTTTAGAAGGCCAGATCCTGAAGTTGAAACTCAAGTACTTTGGCCACCTAATGAGAAGGAAGGACTCACTGGAGAAGGGCCTACTGCTGGGAAAGATTGAGGGCAATAGAAGAAGGGGACGACAGAGAATGAGATGGCTGGATGGAGTCACTGAAGCAGTAGGTGTGAATTTAAATGGACTCCAGAAGATGGTAGAGGACAGGAAGACCTGGAGGAACGTTGTCCATGGGGTCGCGATGGGTCGGACACGACTTCGCAATTAACAACAACATAGATGATTGCTTATATGAAAAGAGCACAGCAAGGGGAGGGGGAAAAGGAGTTACGGATGGAGCCTGGGTTGCTGTGTATGAGTCATCATCTAGGAATTATTTTTTTGTGCCATCTTATGCCTAGTACCAAGACCTGATCTCTTTGTTCTGAAAAGGTATAAAAGGTGGAAGACATCTTTTCTGGTTGTTGCCTTCATCTCTCTACCAGCCACGAAGAGAGATGGGGTCACCCAACTCTGTTTTGATCAAAATAAAAGTTGTTTGCTTGCTGAAACCTCAACTCAGGAGTTTCTTTGGCTCTTTTAAATTCCTGAGTAATGCTGGGGCAATTGTGAGGCTAAGTGGAAAACCTTACGGTTGTAAGTCGAGGACTACCTATACATTAAAAATTATAGGGAAAGACAGTAAAATTGAGCAGTGGAGGCAAGGCAAGTTCCTGGACAATTAATTTGCAAGGCAACATGCAGAGAAGTAGTGGCATTACTCTGTGGCAGGAAACGCATCAAGGAACACAGTGGCTTAACCTTTTTGTTTTGGAATCTTTTGTTTTGCCTGGTGTGATTGTGTGAATGCGCACCCGGGATTGGGGGTTTAGCTCTTTCCCCCTTCCACACATATGTGTATTCACTCAGCTGATGCAGATTGTACCTGCACCCCCAATTCTTGGAAGAGAGGGACCCTTTAGCCTCATGCCTCCCTGTTTTTCTCCAAGAAACGTTTGCACTTGGACGCACAAAAAGTTTGTGGTACTTGTATGTGTAACAAACGGTAAAACAATTGAAGGAAAGCAGGAGGGGCAGGAAAGATCCACCACCTCCCCCTTCTGCTAACCAAAAAGGATTCCACAGAACTGGATTGACACAAATCCAGAAAAACTATTATACTACAGTATTATTTTTAGATTGGGGACGGATTGAGACTGGCATAAACAACCCATGTTTTGCTGGGATTAGCAAACGTCCCTTGCAAGAGCCCCTTGGACTTCTCCCCAGTTCCTCAAACCCGCCTTCTCCCCTAGCTGCCCTCTTCCCCCCACCCATGTCCTTCCCCCTCTCCCATGCCTGGAATTCCTCCCCCCTCCCTTTCCATCCTGCATCTCGCCCTCCAAAGGAGCCACGTTCAAATTCGGAGGTACCTGGGACGGGACGGCACTCCAAATCCGTTTTTCCCCCCCAAACTGCTCTGAGCTGAAGTCAAGGTGAGGGGCGCATCTGATAGTGTTTATACTGGGGACGGGGATAAGCGGGGGGCGGGGCAAGCAAGGGAGGCAGTCTCTGTCACAAAAGGCTGGAAAGATGCTCTAGAAATAAACAAGAAAATTTGAGGTAATTCTGCCCTTTATAATAATAATAATAGTAGTAGTAGTAAAGTTGGAAGGGACCTTGGAGGTCATCTAGTCCAACCCCCTGCTCGGGCAGGAAACCCTACACCATTTCGGACAAGTGGCTGTCCAGTCTCTTCTTAAAAACTTCCAGTGTTGGAGCATTTACTGCTTCTGGAGGCAAGCTGTTCCACTGATTAATTGTTCTCACTGTCAGGAAGTTTCTCCTTAGTTCTAGGTTGCTTCTCTCCTTGATTAGTTTCCACCCGTTGCTTCGTGTCCTGCCTTCAGGTGCTTTGGAAAATAGCTTAATTCCCTCTTCTTTATGGCAGCCCCTTTTGGATGTTCCTTTTGGATGGGCTTGTTCCTCTTTTTTAAAGATTATATTTATGTCTTTCTAAATTTCTTCTTGAAAATTGATAACACTTAGCATAAAAGCTATCAGGACTGGAAAACCTAAAAGGCAAACCATTTATTTTTTCTTTAAATGTGGTGGGAAATATATATGTAATTTTAAATATGTCTGTATATTTATATGCAATATAGTTCTTGGTGCAAGATCAGAAAATGGGTGGGTGGGAGAGGAGACCCCAATACCTACTGTAAGTATATGTGCTGTTTTAAAAGTTGGCCTTGTTCTAAAGACTTTAAAAAAGTATTTTATTGTTTTACATTCTTTATTTCTCTCCCCTTTCTGACATATTGTCCAAAGGGGCAGGGAGAGAGGAAGCCCATCCATTAAATAAAAATAAATAACCTTTAAATTTAAATAAATTTAAAATAAAATTTAAATTTAAAATTTAAATAAAAATGGGTTATGTGATTAAAACAAACTAACCAAATACAGTTAACCAGATGTCAAAAATCTGAGATTTCTGTTCAACTAAAGTTAGAATTAAGAGAGCAGTCTATCTGGTTTATCTAAAGTGAATTAGAGGAGAATGTTTCTCCAAAATGCCAAGCGAAGGAGTGAGAAGAGAAACTGAAATGGCAAGAAAGATGAAAGGGGAAGATCCTAAAAATGGAGGGAGTTGAGGCAAAATGTGGCTGTTTTATATGGTTTTGAGTAAGGATGGAATACAGGTCTTGACTCAGTTTCTCCATTTCTGGCAGAATTAAAATTAGTCTCATGTGACTTCAACTTGGTTTTTTGTTTTTAAATTGCTTCACTACATTTTACAAATGTTTCTATTTTTCAGCTGGAGGGGCTTTTAATTAAACAAAACAAGCAAAAAATAAAACTATAGAAATAGGGGAGAATAACAAGATTTTATAAGGACTTCTCACATATGTAAGTATATACAACAATGCAACAGGTTCTATTTTTAAAATGTTAAATATATATTTCTGCTTTTTGACAGATAATGTTACTATTTTTGTAACCTTGAAAAATTACTTATATATGTCTTGCCACATTTAAAGGCAAAACAAGTAGGTTGCCTTTTAGGCTTTCCAGTTCTGATGGCTTTTATGATAAGTGATCAATTTTCAAGAAGAAATTTAGAAAAACATATAAATACAGTGTTAAACACAGAGCAAATACATTGTTACCAAAAATGTTTTTATAGGCACTCTGCCATTCTGTTCTGTCCTTTTCTTCCCAAAGCATCTCTCTGATTTCTGTGACCCCCCTCATTTCTAACTCACATTTTTAGCTTTCTGTTTAACATTTCTGGTGGTTTTATTTGATATATGCTTATACGAGAACTATTTTTTCCCATTACAACAAGAACCCTGTGGGATAGTGTAGATTAAGGACACCACGGGCACATTAAAAGTGTACAATAGAATCACAGAGATTGGCAGCACTAAGGTTTTCTGCCTTTAAATTATGTTGAACCCGTTTTATATTTATAACACTTTTTTCATATATTTCCCACTGATGACAGGCAGGAAAGCTACATTTAGCTTTATGATAGATAAAATTCTGGCCGCAATTTGGTTGTGAGCTGAGGACTACTTTTATTACACTACATTCAGGTAGTCCACGACTTACAACAGTTCATTTAGTGACCATTCAAAGTTACAACAGCACTGAAAAAAGAGACTTATGACTATTTTTTACATTTACAACCACTGCAGCGGTAGTCACGTGATCAAAATTCAGATGCTTGGCATGATGGTTGCAGTGTCCCTGGGTCATGTGTTCCCCTTTTGCGACCTGACAAGCAAAGTCAATGGGGAAGCCAGATTCACTTAACAACCGTGTTACTAATTTAAGAACTGCACTGATTCACTTAACAACTGTGGCACGAAAAGTCATAAAATAGGGCAAAATTCAATTAACAAATGTTTCACTTAGCAACAAAAAAACTGGGCTGAATTATGGTCTTAAGACAAGGATTACCTGTACATTGTATGAAATTTTTTATTTTTTTATTTATATGTATTTGTTTTCTGAGGTTTTCGCGGGTATTTGTATGTAGGTCTTTGGTTATTCGGGTTTTCTTCCGCGTAAAATTGGAAGTGTCTTGGCGACGTTTCGACGAAGTCCCATTCGTCATCTTCAGGCTGGTGTTTTCAGCTTCGTGCTTCGAGGAGCAATGTGTGGTCTTAGCTGTTTCTTCCTTTTAACTGCCAGTGGGGGTATGAACTGATTGGGTGGGAGCTTGGCTGTGTTCTGATTGGGTGGAGGTGTGTTCTGATTGGTTAGGGGCTTGGCTGTGCTCTGATTGGCTGGGGGGTTGGCTGTGCTCTGATTGGCTGGGGGAGTGTTCTGTTTGGGTGGGGGCTTTGTTGTGCTCAGGTTAGTCTGCTACAGGCAAAATCCATTCAGGAGAAAAATACTTCAAAATCCCTTGCAGCAAAACTTACAGCTAACAACAGCAGAGCAATAGAAGCTAACATGAGACATCAGCCAAATAGAAATTGCTAAACACTCCTTAACACAAAGCCCACATTGTACAAGTCCCAGAACTTCAAAGTCACAAAAGCACATAAGAATCCTTCCACTCTCCATCTCCCTCCCTCGTGCCTCACCTCCAGCCATTGCTGCCTTTTTTCATTCCTCTTGGAGGGTGACCCCTCCCCCAGTGCATTTCTTGCCTGTTTGCTGCTGCCAGCACAGGTGGCTGCCACAGCAGTTGTAGATCGGCTCATGGCCAGCCAGCCAGCCTGCTTGCTGCTGCTTGCTGCTGCTTGCTGCTGCTGCTGCTGCTGCTGCTGCTGCTGCTGCTGCTGCTGTTGCTGCTGCTGCTGCTGCTGCTCCTCCTCCTCCTCCTCCTCCTCCTCCTCCTCCTCCCAAGGCTGCTGCTTTTTTCTCTCCCTTTCCTGCCCAAACTGCCTCCTTTTATAGGCTCTCCTGTCTCCACCCCCCTCCTCCTTTCTCATGGGGGAGGGTGAGCCAGAAGTGAGCCTGGGGCCTTTGCAGCTCCAGAGGACTCTCTCACTGCAAGCCCTTTCCTGTGCTGGCTCTTTCCCTCCCCCACTACACTTGGCTAGGCAGGGCTGCGTACCACCTGCCACTCATTAATGTACCACAAGTGGTAGTGTACCACCGGTTGAAAAGCCCTGTGTTAGACCTCCGGAGGAAAAGAGATGAACCTGCCCCACTTTACATCGGAGGGGACTGTGTGGCTAGAGTTTCCTCCTTTAAATTCCCGGGAGTCTACCTCTTTGAAGATCTTACCTGGAAAACTAATACAGCCCAGGTGGCCAGAAAGGCCCAACAGAGACTCCACTTCCTCAGGGTCTTGCGGAAGAACAGGGTAGAACAACGACTAATGACCTTCTACTGGTCTACTATTGAAAGCGTTCTCACATATTGTATTGTGGTTTGGTATGCTGGCTTGACAGCCGCGGACAGGAAGGTATTGCAGAGGGTGGTGAGCACAGCACAAAACATTGTTGGCTGTTCCCTGACTCCACTGGATGACATCGCCAGGGCCCGTTGCCTTGGCAGAGTGAGGAAAATTCTCAGGGATGACTCACACCCTGGTTGGTACCTCTTTACTCTCCTACCATCGGGTAGGAGATATAGAAATATAGCCAGCCATACCAACAGGCTGAAGAACAGCTTCTATCCATGGGCTGTCAGGCTCTTGAACGGGACATAACTTTATGCATGATAGACTCGTGAGGCCGATGCGCTGTGCAATTAGCTCACAGGGTGTAATAAGTTGGTGGGTTTGTAGTCACTGTGAGTTGGGGGGGGCACATAGGGAGGCTCAGCCAATCTCATTGTATACATGTTGTACTATGATAATAAAGGTTCATTCATTCATTCAAGATGCATGAAAATCTGTTTTTTTAACCCAGGCTCTCAGTGGGGGAAAATGATTAAGGTTGTTATAACAATGAGTAAGTTCCTATAAGGAAACAATATCAATGTGAGACAGATTGCCTATTATTATTATTGTTCATTGCCAGTTGTTTATATCTTGCTTGTTTCTTGTAAGTTGCCCTCGATCACATTCACTGTTAAATTAGATAGACAGACAGACAGACATTTAGTAATTAATAGAAAATATTCCTGATCTAGAATAGATTCACTGACTTGTAAGGCACAAAGAAAGTCTGTTAAGCAGGAAGGCTCTCTGATGCATCATTTCAATTTTAACAGCGTTCACTCAAATTCATTATAGAAACACAAACTTGCCATACTTACCCAGAAGATGAGATTGAACACAAACATTTTCACTTTAACACAAAGCAAACATCCTCGGCTCACCCCCATGATGCACAAAGATACCTAGAAAGGGACATGGAGGAAAGACTCAATAACACATAGTATTTCCATACATTATTCAAGACAACGCTTGGTTTGTCAGTAAAAATACCGTGGCTTAGGCAGCAGACATAAAAATCCAAAATCTATTGTGGAGTATGCAAGGATTGAGTTCTCCAAAGTAATTTATCATATTAGTAGAATGAAAGGTAAGGAACAGGGAAATACATTAAAAATTTAAAGATCATATTGTATCACATCACTGCCTGTGAAAAAATAGTAATATATATTGGGGAGAACTAGTAATTGTTGCAATAGAACTAACAGAACTGATATTATAATAAAAACGTTGGTGTTTGGGAGGGAATCAGTTGTGTAATCTTATGGAAATGACAAAAGTTAGTGAATTTTGATAAGGAAAGTTTTTCTAGTTTTTATAACTTTGGACTTCTATCTAGCTACTGAAAATTAAGCCTTGTTTCCAAAACAGAAAGGAAAGCCTGAAAGAGAATTAAAAAGGTAAACCAAAGATGTGAATTAAAGTACAGATAGTCCATGACTTACAACCAATTGTTTAGCAACCATTTGAAATTATGATGAACCCCTCCCCCAGAGCTAATTACCACTGGTTTCAAAGTTATGGTCACTGCAGCACCCCCACAGTCATCTTCTTCTTGTACCATATTCGTTATCGGATGTTGGTGATCATGTTGGCGATCCTGTTTTTATCAGCAGCCGCACGAAAAAGTGCTGCTGAGTTTTGTCCAAACCAGTCCCTTAGATTTTGAAGCCATGATGTTCTTCTTCTGCCTGGACCTCGTTTGCCTTCAGTCTTTCCCTGGAGGATTAAATGGAGTATGCCGTATTTTTCTGGGTGTCGCATCACATGTCCGAAATAATCTAACTTTCGTTTTTTAATTGTTTTGATGATTTCCCTTGGCTTTCCCAGGCGGCTGATCACCTCATTTCTGATCTTGTCAACCCATCTTATACGTAACAGCCGCCTGTAAATCCACATTTCAAATGCTTCTAGTCTCTTCAGGTGGCCTTCTGTCAGAGACCAACTCTCTACTCCATAGAGCAGGATAGAAAAAAATATAACATCTGACAAACCTGATTTTCAGTCTTAGGCTTATGTCATGACTGCAGAAGACCTTTTTCATTTTGAAGAATGCTGTTTGAGCTTTCTCTATCCTTGCCTTTACTTCAGTGGTCATGTCCCAGCTTTCATGTAAATCAGAACCGAGGTGAACGCCCACAGTCATTTGCACAAAATTCGAGCTGATTAGCTCTTATGACTGATTGCAGGGACCCTCGCCTTTCTCCCCCCATCCCATCATTAAGCAAGGCGTAGGCAACCATCACCACTTGCAATCGTAATTGGCAGGCTCCAATTTGGTCATAACTCAAGGACTACCTGTAAGTATGTATTTGGTGGTAAATTGGGACAAATTTCCAGATTATGAAGTTTCTATGCTGATATAATCCTGCTTCTAAGCAGCCCAATGCAATCCTAGGTCTTCAACCTGTGTCTTCATAATGGCAGAGCTGGTTCTAGGCCTGGGATCTGCAACCTTGACAACTTTAAAATTTGTGGACTGGCAATTTAAAACTCTGGCTGAGGAATTCTGGGAGCTGAGGTCCACAAATCTTAAAGTTGTCAAGGTTGCAGACCCCTGGCCTAGGCAATCCAGGCAGTCTGTTACTATACAGATAGTCCTCAACTTACGATCACAATTGAGCCTAAAATTTCTGTGGTTAAGTGAGACATGTGTTAAGTGAGTTTTACAACCTTTCTTGCCATAGTTGTTAAGTGAATCACTGCATTGATAAGTTAGTAACCCGGTTGTTAAGTGAATGTGGCTTCCCCGTTGACTTTTCTTGTCAAAAGGTCGCAGAAGGTGATCATATGAACTTGGGACACAGTCACAGCCATAACTATGAGCCAGTTGCCAAGCAACTGAATTTTGATCACATGATGATGGGGATGCTGGAAAGGTCATTGCTGAAAAACAGTCGTAAGTCACTTTTTGCAGTGCCGTTATAACTTTGAACGGTCACTAAATGAACTGTTGTAAATTGAGGACTACCTGTACCAAATTTTAGGGACTGACAAAACTGAAAAGACTTCCAGAATGCATGAGTATAAAATGTGATAATCTTCTCTTATGGCTTTAGAACATTTTCGTTCTATACTTTTTGAAAATACCCACAAAGTCAGTCAAGGGTAGTGAATAGCAACCTAACCAGATATTGAAAATCCTGAAAGATTATTATTACAGCTAGGGACCTCAGGATGCTGATAATATTAGACAAAGGTTTGACATTAAATTACTGAATGAGAGAGTCACGTGATTAGCAAGTTACATGACCAACAGCTTATTAAGGTTATAAGTGGTAGTAGAGCATGCTCCATGCCAGTAGTCCACTCAATATTAATTTCACAGAATGGTTGCCATACGATAACAATGGGTGCTGAAGTAATTAAAATTATTTACTGTAATTCAGAGTAAGTAGGTAAAAATTTCAGAGAAAAGAAAAAAAGTAGAAAATCATACGCATAAAGCTAAAAAAAACTGAAGAAAAAGAAGTAATTTCTAAGAAAATTGGAAGATGAACCAAACCATATGGGTTGCCACAAAGAAGAAGGGGGTGGTCAAACTATTCTCCAAAGCACCTGAAGGCAGGACAAGAAGCAATGGATGGAAACTAATCAAGCAGAGAAACCACTTAGAACTAAGGAGAAATTTCCTGACTGTTAGAACAATTAATCAGTGGAACAACTTGCATCCAGAAATTGTGAATGCTCCAACACTGGGAGTTTTTAAGAAGAGATTAGAAAACCATTTGTCTGAAATGGTATAGGGTTTCCTGCCTGGGGGGGGGGGGGGGGGTTGGACTAGAACAGGGATTTTCAACTGGTGGTACCCGTACCACTTGTAGTACATTAATGAGTGGCAGGTGTAGTGTAGTGGGGGAGGGAGGGAGAAAGTCAGCACAGGCAAGGACTTCCAGTGAGAGAGTCCTCTGGAACTGCAAAGGCCCCAGGCTCACTTCTGGCTCACCCTCCCCCATGAGAAAGGAGGAGGGGGGCGGAGACAGGAGAGCCTATAAAAGGAGGCAGTTTGGGCAGGAGAGGGAGAGAGAGGAAAAAGCAGCAGCCTTGGGAGGAGGCGGAGTCAGCTGCACAGAAGAAGAAGAAGAAGGAGGAGGAGGAGGAGGAAGCAGGCTGGCCATGAGCCAATCTACAACTGCTGTGGCAGCCACCTGTGCTAGCAGCAGCAAACAGGCAAGAAATGCAATGGGGGAGGGGTCACCCTCCAAGAGGAATGAAAAAAGGCAGCAGTGGCTGGAGGTGAGGCATGAGGAAGGGAGATGGAGAGTGGAAGGATTCTTATGTGCTTTTGTGACTTTGAAGTTCTGGGATTTGTGCAATGTGGGCTTCGTGTTCTTAAGGAGTGTTTAGCAATTTCTATTTGGCTGATGTCTCATGTTAGCTTCTATTGCTCTGCTGTTGTTAGCTGTAAGTTTTGCTGCAAGGGATTTTGAAGTATTTTTCTCCTGAATGGATTTTGCCTGTAGCATTCCTTTACTTATGAATGGAGCCATTTGGGGAGGCTGCCTTAGCTGGCAGCCAGTTGTGAGAAGTAAGTCTTCATCCTGGTTCATCCAAGCCGGGAATAAATAGGCAACATGGAGACTGCTTTGGGAAGAAGGTTACAGTTTATTGAAGAAGCAGAAAGATGGTCCTTTCAGGAAGGAGCAGAGGAGAGGAAAGAGAGAGAGCACATGGGCAGTAGGTTTTTTTATACCCTCCCTAGCCTTGTTTGGAATAGTTTCCTGTTCCTGACTCCTAGAGTTTGGGTGGGGTATGCAGATCTTCTCTTTGTCTTCTTGATTGCTCTGGCTCCAACTTTCTGATGGTTTTACATCTGCATTTGTATGGGGCTAAAGTCTTGCTTGGGGCAGAGAGATAGATTTCGGGTCAGGTTTGGTTTTAAAAAGTCCTTTTGAGGAAAAATATATTTTTCTGCTCTTTTAATATTTCTTTCTCTGGGCTAGCTTCCTTCAATCCCCGCTTTGTGCCTTAAGTGTGTGAATGTATGATGCACTTATTGGCACAACATTAAAATTGATCTGGTCAAGGAGACTTGGTAGACCAGCTTTTAAACTGTTAAGCAAAAAAAATAAGACATTAATGGAGGCAGCAGAAAAAGATCCCTTTAGTGGCTCCCAAAAGGGGAGCTTGCACCCATAAAGTTCTAAAAGTCAGGGCAAAAAAAATTGTTAGGTGGAAAAGAAATGTATAGTGTCCAATATTCTGTGCCAATAATACAATACTGACAGCTCAACAACCTAAACCTAGATCACCACCACCCTCTCCGTCTGTACCACCATTTACGGTAAAAGATATTCAAGATGTTATGGGTAATGTTGTGTGCCAAATTAGAGAAGAAATGAAGGAACTTTTAGAAGAGAGAAATAAAGTTATGAGGGAGGATATAGTACAGGCTTTGCAAGGACTCGCCTCTGATGTTGAAAAGCTGGACTATCGTATTGAGGATGTTGCAGATAAAGTGGATTTATTGGAAGACCGTGTTGAAAGTGTGGAAAAAACGGTGGAGATTTCACAGGATGAAATTGTTATGTCTCATTATAGAGAAATGGAGTTCGCTTTAAGAATCAGAGGTTTGAGGGAAAGTATGCAAGAAAATCTGAGGGAGGTGGTGGCAAATGATATTGCTGTGATATTGGAGAGGGAACCAGAGGAGATATTGAGAGAAATAGAAAAAATATTCAGAGCAAAGCAGAGAAAAGCAGAGCAAAGCAGAGAAATTTACCAGGAGATGTGGTGATTTATTTTGGAAAAAGATCTTTACGCAATGGAATTATACAAGCATTTTACAATCAGAGATTTCAGATTGCTGCTCAGGATGTTATAATTTTAAAGGAGATTCCATCAAAAATTTTAAGAAGAAGGATTTTGCTTTCCTATCAGATGAACTTAAAAAATGACAGATGCCGTTCAGATGGGATATCCCAACTGGAATTGTGGTGAGCCATGCGGGGACACGTTATGTAGGGATAAGAGACAGGCGAAAGTTGCGAGCAGAAAACTGTCCTACCAACGCTTGTGCCTTTGTTATGCATCTTCTTCTCCCCCCCCCCCACATCACCATGGTGACGTGACGCAGGTCTATGTGACCTTGCCAATTTGATAATGCTAATCGGTGAACAACAAGCTTCCCTGTTTATGGCCTCTAACTTTTTACTCTTGAGGATTAGTAAAGGATTTTAGCCAATGAAATGCTGTTGCCATGCTGTATCTATTGCTATTTGAAAACCTCTATAAAAACAATAAACGGCTGCGTAGTAGGTGGCCATTTCATTGCACCCTTCAATGACTAAGGAGTGATTACTACAGCTGGCGCCCTCAGCAGGGACATTTTGTTTTGGGACCCCTACGGGAAGAAGCAGCTGCCAACATACTTACCATCGTCTGGAACAGACCTCTAAGTGCACTTTCGTCTTACGAGACCCCTCAGTGAGTAAGTATGGGCTGCAAGTTATCTCGGCCCCCGCAAAAGCAAGGACAGGCATGGAGGAACTCAGATTCCTCCTCTAACCTGGGGCAGACACAAGGAAGCGGGTGGGCTGAGATAGGAAAACAGTGTTCTTTGAATCCTGAGCATCGGACGCTTAGGCTAAAAGATAGAGCATAAATTACATCTTGAACCTTGGGCTTCAGTATAACACCTTTAGTGTTCACTCCTGTCAGAAAGGGAGAAAAAAAATGGACCCAAATACTTCAGAACGGCAATTAACTATCAGCCCGCTTCTGCTTGCAACTAAGTAAAATTTATTCCTTCAAAAAACATCTTTAATTGGATTTTCAGCTTCTTCTGAAGAGGCTAATTCTTTGCTGATTAGTTGAGACATAAATCAAAATTTACTCCCTCAGAACAAAGTCTTTTGAGCAATCGGAATGCTCTGCAATATATTAAGTTAGCCGTCAGACAAATGTCTGGTTGTGTTTTGTGTTATGTGTGTGTGTGTGGCCACTCAGAACATTATGCTTGGGCTTGGAATGGTGAGAAAAATGGGAAATGATTAGGGCCCTCAAAACCACTTTTTGGTTGAAATCACCTTGTCATTTTTCTCGCTTCTTGCAGGACAAGTTATATGTCTAAATAAATGTTGTTGTAACAGTATCTGTGTATATACGTTTGTCTGTGTTGTTCTGTGTCATTCCAAGACTTGGAAGAGGCTCAAAGACCTCTCTGATAACAACAATATAAAAAGGCCTTGCTAAGAATATATGGTTTGCCTGGAGAAAGTATGAAATGAAATAATTGTATGTGGAATGGTTTTATGCAAACAGTCAGTATGAAACTGAATGAGTTAATTTGTTGAAGTGTGTGTTAGCCTTTAAAACCCACCCATTTTTTCCCTAACTGTGAAAATAATAGTAAATATTTGTATGAGAAGAATTTATTGCAAAATGCATAGGAAGGAGATTAAACTATTTTTTAGTGGTGAGATTTCCCCCCCCCCCCCCCCGTCTCTTTCGGCTGGCTGCATTGCTTAAAGAGCCAGAGACAGGAAGGAGGGGGGGGAACTGTTCGTTTAAAATTTTTTTTTTCCTCTGCTTGGAATTGTATCTGAAGAGTGATGAGAGGGAAGAAACGAGAGGAGAGAGAAAAGAGTAAAGGAGGGGAGAAGGAAGTAAGAAGGTTGGAGGAAGAGGAAAGGGGAGCAGAGTGGTTAAGGAGAGGAGAGGAAGAAGAGGGAAGTAGGAAAAGAAGAAAGGGAGAAAGAAGGTAGAGAAGAGTGAGTGTGGAGGGAATGTATCGTAATTTCTGATAAGTATTACGGTATATGTATGGGGGAGAGTTTGGAAAAATAAAAAATAATTGTAATCTGAGAAGAATGGAGTGAATCTGAAACTTGACATTCACCTATGCAGTTTCGGCAAATAAATTTTTTTTTACTCAAAAGAGAAACAGTAATGTTGGACAATATTTTTTATATCCAACAACCAAAAGAACTAACTGAATTACATTGTTATAGATTTATACATGTTTAACCTATTTATATACAAATTGTTTCCATCTGAATGGACTTTGCTTAAATTGAAGCACCAAAGATACAATTTAATTGGCTTTCAAAAAATATAAAATGATTTAGGATTGCAATAAGTCCCAGAAAAAAATATAGTTGCACAAATTGATGACATCATGAATACTCAATTTGTGGACAGAATTCCACACTTTTGATTTTTCCTACTAGTAAATTACCTAATGGAGCATTAACTGTAATAGAAGTGCAGAAAGTATATTGAATTGAATTGAATAATACTTATCCCATATCCCATCCCAAAATGTTTTATTTTTTATCCAGGTGGTTGCTAAAATAATAACCTTAGGACGCACAAGAGCTTGCAGTCGAAAAGGAACTGATTAATTAATATTGTTTTCAAAAATAACTTATCTCTTTAATGTGCTTTAACTGACTTTCATATCATTTGCCTAATGACTTGCTTGTTTCCTTTCCAGTCCAGCCACTATTTTCTTTCTCTTTCTCCCTTGTCACAAGTTATTGCTTTTTCTGATGGAGGGTGAATGAGAGGAGCAATTGCTTACAAGGATGATACCTGAAAAGTGTCCTACACTGCAATGCAACCCTTATCACAATGCTCAGAATTATTTTAGCTTTTCAAATCTTTTCTCAACAGTCTTTTAACTTAATCTCTGACTCTCATTATGTGTGCCAACTTACTTTTACTTCTTTAGGTGCTTACATCATGCCCAGGATTGGCCCCAATCTTATGACCTTGTTTTTAACTTTGCAGCAGCTGCTCCATAACTGAAAGCATTTATTATTTTGTATCTCATATACACAATAACTCCTCCCTTCCTGGGCCTAATTTTTTTTTGTATGTCTTTTGTATGTCTTTTTTATGTCTTTTATGTGGTTTTGCCTCTAATCAACTATGACAAATGGACATTATCCATGTTTTCTTTTTTTGGCTTTTTAGAAATGTATATTCACAAATAGGTATTTAGGAACAACTTCCCCCACCTCTATGAGGGGAAACAGGTTCACATGTTATTTTTCATCTTTTTTTGGACAATTTTATACAACCTGAAATATTGTTTTTACTCATGGTCTTCTCTATAATTCCACGGGTCAAGCTATCGTGGAACGTGCTAATTGGTCTTTCAAGGACTGCCTTCACAAACAAATAAAAAAGGACGGATTATCTAGGATACCCAATTTGTCGTGGGTAATACTGTTGTAGAATTGAAAGACTTGAGTCAGCTCTTTCCAGGAAAGGGAAGTTTATTGCGCAGGTTCAGAGAGCCATCGTGGCTAAAGATTCTGAACACAGGCTGTACATTGATGACCATTTTTATAATCCTTCAGGCGGGGGTTATTTCCTGAGCAGGTCACATTCCATACCACATTCTATAGGTCCTTATTCTAACATAGGAAAACTACTAGACAGATCTATAATCGATAGCTCCTCGTTTACATTGGAATGCTTTTAGTAATATATCAAGTGTTAAGCAGTTTAGTTACACCATGTGACAGGCAGTTAGTAATATATCATGTGCAGAGCTGGGAACAGGATGTCTGGCCATCCTAAATTTAAGAGTTGTCTAGTAAGCAAAACAAACCTCCCTTTCATACACATTCTTTGGTGGGCCATCTGCTTTTTACCCACATTCGTTGTCAGACCATTAATATTTTTCCAGGTACCACTTTATTCCCCCCTGATGAGACTTATCTCATCCATGCAGATAAGTTTCATTCTGTAACACTGGGGTCTGAGGTATGTATGTTGGCAGGAATATAATTGAAAGTGTCTTTCCCACAAGTGAAGAACCACCCTTTAGGTAACCATATGTTTGCATACCCAAAAGACATTGTTTGGAAAGATGTGCAATTTAGCCTTTCTTGGCTCACTTTCAGGCAATGAGGTGAAGGTGTATTCTGCTCACACCCTGTGATATGTGCACATTGTAAGTCTTCTGGAATGGCTACGTTAGGAGTATGTAAAGCTAAAGCATCAGTTGGTAAAAACTTGGAAATGTGTCCCCAGCTGTACATTGTTTCATAGCCTATGTGTTCTTTAAACCCATATTGACTAAACTCCTTGGCTGCTGTGACAGGAACACATACGGGTATTAAACATGTGGACAGCAGATTCTCCATGTCATATGCTTCAGAAAGGCAAAAATCAGTTGTGTTGGCTAGTTTAGCCAATTGGACCCACAAATTATATTGCATCCTTGACTCCAATGGATGGGGCATATCCTTATTCTGCTGGGACCTTTTACTTCGCTTTCTCTCTGGGCGCTTCCTCGGGGGTCTTTGGATAGTTACTCCAAATTCCACCGGGATAACATGTACGATGCAAGTCCCCTTCCATCCCGTCTTTAACTGCGAGACTAGGGTGACCCGCTCCCATCCCCAGAATAAAGGAGGCCCACACTCCAGAGTAACAGGAGGAGGAGGCTTCTTATATGGGGCCTTTACACATATGCCTTTCCTAAGAATATACCCAACATACTGACAGGCTTTGGGATTGACAGGTTGTCTTGTCATACAGGCTTCTTTAACTATTCTGTCAAATGCTTGGGGAAATTGACAAAGATGAGGCAAGATACCATTCCAACATTCTGGGGAAAATCCAGTAGGGGGTGACCTTCACAAGTGCCAGTGCCTATAGCATAACATTGAATAATGCGTGGAGCTTCTTCTGGCTTGCTCCATTGGCCTAAATTAGAAAGACAAACATTATTACATGCAACAATAGTACTATATAAAAGCAGAAGGAAGCCTTTCATCCTTTCTTCTCCCGTGCGTAGAAAGCCAGCTTCCGGGTGTGGCTTAGCAGGGGGTTGAATTTCAGCCAGACAGCCGTAGATATATGTGCAGGATACACTTGTGCTAATACAATACCTGGTTTACAAACAATAAAATATTCATTAAACATACTAAACACGTTTAAGAGTGAGTTTGGTGGGAACCTTGGGGTCCCTGTTCACTGTCCACAGAGGTTCTGCAGCTGCTTTAACTCTGGTCCAGTGAATCCAAGATTTAGATTCTGCAATCTTTATTGCTAAAGGAGAGGCCATTATTACTTCATAAGGTCCTTTTCATCTCCCCTCCAGTTGTTCATGTTTCCAATGTTTCACCCACACCCTATCCCCTGGTTTAAAGGGATGACATCTTGTTATTAGTTTAGGAGGTGTTTGTTCAACAACATAATTCCTAAGTTTTTCCACTTGCTTATTCAGTTCCCCCCATACTCCCCCCTGATGGCCCTTTACAATGCATAACTGAAACCTTTGCTGGCTTTTGTACTGCATCGAGAAGATGCTTTATCAAGTGTCCATGTAACCCATGTTTGCCAGCCGAATCCCTGAATCCCCTCTCCTTATACACAGCACCATGAGCATGCAGAGTTAGAAAAGCATATTTACTATCAGTCCAAACATTCAAAGTTTCCCCTTCAGCTCTTTCCAATGCCCTAATTAATGCCCACAATTCTGCTACTTGAGCACTGCAGCTTGCTCCTAGCGGACTACTTTCCACCACTTCCTCATCATTCACAATCGCATATCCAGAAACCCTCCTCCCATCCTGCATGTAACTCGAGCCGTCTGTATACCAATTCAGGGCAGCATCCTGAAGAGGAATATCAGACAAATCCGGACGGCTTGAATATACAGTTTCCAAAACTTGCAAGCAGTTGTGTTCTGAATCCACTTCTGTGGGCAATAGGGTGGCAGGGTTTAGCCGGTTAGACACCACTAATTTCACTTGAGGATTTTCAATCATCATTGCCTGATACTTAAAAAGCCTTTGACTGCTGATCCACAAATGCCCTTTATTATCCAAGAGAGAATGAACTGCATGAGGGGTGTGGACACTTATGGGACATGAGAAGGTCAATTTATTACAATCCTGTAAAAGGACTGCTATAGCAGCAAGAACCTTCAGACAATGTGGCCAGCCTTGGGCAACCCCATCTAATTGCTTAGATAAGTAAGCCACCGGGTGTTGCCACTGTCCTAATTGTTGAGTTAACACCCCCAAGGCAACATTCTTCCTGGTATCAACATACAAATTGAAAGGCTTTTCTAAGTTAGGCAAGGCTAAAGCTGGAGCTGATGTGAGGGCTCGTTTCACTTCCCTAAAGGCATTCTTTTGTTCTCCCTCCCATTCAAAAGGTTCTCTATCACCTCCTTTTGTAACTGAATAAAGAGGTGCTACCAATAGAGCAAAATTAGGTATCCATATCCTGCAAAACCCTGCCAAACTCCAAAAGCCCCTCAGTTGCCGCCTATTAAGGGGTTCAGCAATAGCTAGCACAGCTTGTTTCCTTTCCCAGCCTAAAGCCCTATGCCCTTCCGCAATCTCATATCCTAAATACTTCACCTTCCGTCTGACTAATTGTGCCTTCTTTTTGGAAACCCTATAGCCGCACTTCAACAGTAACTGTAAAAGAGATTCTGTGTTCTCCCAGCATGTCTCTTCAGTTCTGCCTGTCACCAGCACATCGTCTACATATTGCAGAAGTGTGTCACCCCTCTGTCGGGGCATAAAATGCTGTAAATCTTCTGCTCAGGCTGTTCCAAACAGGGTAGGTGAATTTTTAAAGCCCTGTGGCAGTCTGGTCCAGGTATACTGTGCTTTTTGCCCAGTATTTGGATTTTCCCACTCAAAAGCAAACAACGGCTGGCTAGCCTTGTGAATAGGAATCGTGAAAAAAGCATCTTTCAAATCCACAACTGAAAACCACTTTGCAGTTGGAGGAATTAAGCTCAACAACGTGTAGGGGTTGGGCACAACAGGATGGATCGTGACAGTTATGGAGTTTATGAGTCTTAGGTCCTGTGCTGGTCGAAAGGAACCATCGGGCTTTTTAATAGGCAAAATAAGGGTGTTCCAAGGTGATTGGATGGGCACCAAAATGCCTGCTTTTAAATAGTTTTGGATGCTCTCATATATAGCAGTTATAGCCTCCTTGGAGCAAGATCTCTGCCTGATACGCACAGGCGTTGCTAAAGGTTTCATTTCCACAATCACAGGGGGGTGGTGAGCTGCAAAACCAGGGGGGTTATCCTCAGCCCACAGCCCCGGCACTCCAAACTCTCTCCATGTCTCATCCACAACCTCCTCTTCCACAGTCCTGTTAACCATCAATCTCTACATTGCCTCCGGCTGGTGTTTAATCTGAAGTGTTTGTTGTCCCTCATCAAAAGAAATAGTGGCCCCTAGCTTGCTAAGTAGGTCCCTACCTAGCAGGGAAACCGGACATTCGGGGACAAATAAGAACTCGTGTTGAATCTTTGAGCCCTCAAACACACACGTGACAGGCTGTAAGATCGAACGCCCTAGAATCTCCCCTGACACTCCTTGAATCTGAATTTTATGGGGTCCTATTTCAGCAACTTGATTATTCACAACTGATCTGCCTGCTCCAGTATCCACCAAAAATGTTGTCTGTTTGCCCCCTATATTTAAAGTAACCAATGGCTCAGGGGGGGCTTCCTCCAAGCCAGGTCCCCGTCAATCCGACCAGTTAGTTCCTGCCAATCCAATTCCTTCAATCTCCCTGTCTCTATTCCAATCTCTCCCATTCCTCGAACCATCTCTCACATTCCTCAGACCATCTCTTATATTCCCTGGAGCCCCTCTCTGCCCTCTACCCATGAAGGGGGAGCGCATGGGGGGCCCACTGCCAACACCTCCACGGCCTCTTCCTCCTCTTCCTCTCCAACCTCTACCTCGCATCTGCCTTTTTGGACATTCTCTTTGCCAATGCCCTTCCTCCTTACAATTAGCACACTGATTAGGTCCCAGCATGATCCCTCCTTGCAATGCCACAGCCAACAACTCAGTTTTCTTATGCATTCTAGCATTTCTTTCCTGTTTTCCCACCTTATCCCTATTAACAAACACCTTCCTGGCCACCTCCAACAATTCTGTAGTGTTCTTTCCTAATGCTCCCTCCAACCTCTGCAACTTCTTTCTTATATCTTCATAACTCTGTGCTATGAACCTCTCATTCAACATTCGCACATTGTCTGCACTCCTTGGATCAACCTGTGTATAAAGCTCATCAGCTTCAATCAACCTCTGCAAGAAACTTTCCGGACTTTCATCTGCTTCCTGCATCACAAAAGACGGCTTTAACACATTCACTGAAGGCTTTCCAGCCTTGCAAAGAGCCTCAACTACTAAATTCTGATATTCCTTCAGCAATCTCATCTGCGGTGGATCCTGTGCATTCCATTCTGGATCCTTCTCTGGTGCCCTTGTTTCCAACTCTGGCTGTATATCCCGTACAGCTGGCAACCTATCCTTCAAGCACTGCCTATCAGCAGCCTTCCACTTCTCCCTTTCCTCGGGAGTCAACAAAGTATTCAACAATTGCTGTACATCCTGCCACGTCCTCTTTACTTCTCCCCTCACGTTTACAGAGAGACCTTCCAAATCCCCTTCCTCCTTGGGGGCTGACAGCCTCCCCCTTTCTGTTTTCGTCTCACAGCTGGCTGCCTTTCTTCGGACACAGCAGGGGCAATCAGCCCTTCCTCTGGCAGAGCGGCTGCTGCTGCAGCCGGCACTGGGGGGGAGGGGGAGAAAGGTGGAACGTAGGGAGGAGGTCTGAGAATCAACTCCTCAACTTCCATCCTTATCTCCTTCTTAGCATCTGACACCTTAGTCTCTAAAATCTGCACATCCCTAACTCTTTTAGTCTCAACCTGAAGCTTTTTTCCCTTAGATCTAGACACACACAAACAAACCATTTCAGCCTGACATTGCAACAAATCCTCTGCCTGTCCTGCAACAGCATCCCCCCACTGATCTATATACTGAAATTGGTTAGGATAGTTTTCTTAAAAGTCCCCTCTGGGGGCCACCCCACATCCATACTACGCCCCCCCCCATCCTAACACACTGCCAATGACCTACAGCGCCGGACGTTCCAACGGTCACTAGTAGGGAATGCATTGGCTTAACCACCCACACAACCTAACACGGACTTCATTAGGATCGCCGTCCCGAGTCCAGGGGAGTGATCAGGCCCCCTCTTCTATCTTCAAATGAGATAGGTACCATTACTTTAAACACATACTCGCCTGCCTTGTAGTTACACCCGTCCTGGCCAGGAGTTGGTTCAGACTTCCTTTCCTTTCCCAAAGGGTTCTTGGACTGGCCTTCAGTACTGTCGGCTCTGCTGAGAAGCCACAGCTGTCTCCTGGAGGAAACACACCCCCACGGCGCCTGGAGAATTGTTCAGAGATGGCTTACCAGCAGGTCCGAAGGGTCCAGCCGTCCTCAGCGAAATATCGCCTCACTCAAGCTTTTCCCGGCCAATGCACCAGAAAATGTTGTAGAATTGAAAGACTTGAGTCAGCTCTTTCCAGGAAAGGGAAGTTTATTGCGCAGGTTCAGAGAGCCATCGTGGCTAAAGATTCTGAACACAGGCTGTACATTGATGACCATTTTTATAATCCTTCAGGCGGGGGTTATTTCCTGAGCAGGTCACATTCCATACCACATTCTATAGGTCCTTATTCTAACATAGGAAAACTACTAGACAGATCTATAATCGATAGCTCCTCGTTTACATTGGAATGCTTTTAGTAATATATCAAGTGTTAAGCAGTTTAGTTACACCATGTGACAGGCAGTTAGTAATATATCATGTGCAGAGCTGGGAACAGGATGTCTGGCCATCCTAAATTTAAGAGTTGTCTAGTAAGCAAAACAAACCTCCCTTTCATACACATTCTTTGGTGGGCCATCTGCTTTTTACCCACATTCGTTGTCAGACCATTAATATTTTTCCAGGTACCACTTTAATACAACAGGTTCAAAAAGTATTATTTACATTACACCAATTGAATATTTCCATTCCAAATTTGACTGCTTATCAGAGACACTCTCAACAGAAAACAAGCTTGCCTCCACCTCTGGCATATCGGGCATTACCAGACAAAGCATGGTTGGGACCAGTCCCTCTGATCACTTGGGGGCGGGGCTACACTGCTGTGCTTGCTCCAACAGGACCTTTGCGGATTCCAGCGCGTTGTGATCACCCAGCCAGGGATGTCGTTGCACCAGTCCCTGGACCCAGTCCCAGAAATGGCAAGGGTGACTCTACAGATGGCACAGCAAGTAATCCAATCCTGACATGCCAGGCAGCCAGTGACATGGGGAGATGTAAAGAACTTGATCCCCGAGAACCTGTGTGCTGCCATTTTTGCGGTTTTAACTGCAAATTTCTTATCCATCATTTGTTTATGTCTGATCGTTAACATCTGCCCTTTGACAACTGTAACTGTCATCCCACTCAAACAATCATTCGAACAACGAATGAAGCAAAATCTAACATCACACAAAATGACTTCTTTTGTTTATCTGAAATGTATTACATGTAATTTGCTTTCTATATGTTTAGTCTTTGTTTGCACCCCTTCTGCAGTAATTCAAAACTTCACTGACTCTGGGAGGTTATTGCTTAAAAAACCTCACTGTCATTGCATTGGCTCACCTGCTTTAAATTGCACAGCTTCAATAGAGACTTCCTTTCTTTTTGGACATGCTTGGCTACTGCAAGGAGGGTTTTTTACATGTGGTCAAGAAACTTTAAATCATATTCCTGCTAATATTAGTGAAGTGCAATGTTGCCTCAGCCAGCTGATTCCTGTTTTGCTTTCCAAACAACAAGTTCACATGAACCATTCTCCACGTGATGTCACGCTAGACAACACTTGTGACTTTGAGACAACCTTACTTTGTAGCATTGGCTATATCTTTAGTGGGTGTACAAGCACTTGCTGTTCGTGCCCACCTCAACATTAATGCTATTATATGAAATTTGGCAAAGACAATTAATACTACTTCAACTATTTCAGCGATCAACCATGAACTGCAAAATTTGAGAACTATTTTGCAAAATCACGCTGCAATTGATTATATGCTTCTACACCAGCATTTCGGTTGTAAACATTTTGAGGAAATGTATTGTTTCAATATTTTTGATAATTCACGAACCATCCAGCACCAGATTTAAATTTTACACAATTTGGCCTTTGATTTGAAAATTGGTACCTTAGGATCTTTATGGGTGCTGTTTATGTAATGTATTTCTTTCATTTTGCAATATATGTATTAGAGCTTTAAATCCCAGTAGATCCTCTCTCACATTGCCTTAGGGTCAAGTTTTGGCCCTATATTAACAACTGCAAGGATGCTTCTCTCCTGATTATAATCCTTTTATTAACCCTGCTTATGGCAATATTTCGTCTAACAAAACAAAAAGGAGTGAGATGTAGGGATAAGAGACAGGCGAAAGTTGCGAGCAGAAAACTGTCCTACCAACGCTTGTGCCTTTTTTATGCATCTTCTTCTCCCCCCCCCACATCACCATGGTGACGTGACGCAGGTCTATGTGACCTTGCCAATTTGATAAGGCTAATCGGTGAACAACAAGCTTCCCTGTTTATGGCCTCTAACTTTTTACTCTTGAGGATTGGTAAAGGATTTTAGCCAATGAAATGCTGTTGCCATGCTGTATCTATTGCTATTTGAAAACCTCTATAAAAACAATAAACGGCTGCGTAGTAGGTGGCCATTTCTTTGCACCCTTCAATGACTAAGGAGTGATTACTACAACGTTATAGACTTAATACCGTTTCAAAGGCAAGAGAGTTTTACATTTCTGTCCTGGGAGCTCGCTCATCATCACCTTCACGGTCTAAAGTTCTTCATGTGAAAGAGGGAGAGCAGTTGGTTGAAGATGTTGTATCAATGAAAGTTGGAAAATAACAGGCTGAGTTGTTACAGCAGTCTGCTGAGATAAAAGAACAGAGAATGACTTGAGCAGCTCATAGACGAAAAGAAAAGGAGCAACAGAAGATGGAAATAAGAGAATCTACACAAGAATTTGTTTCTGAGCCTGTGGGAGGAGCAAGACCTAAGAGATCCTCGACGATTCGATCTTCGATGGTAGATCTTCAAGCAGTCTTCTCCAGGCTTGCAGCCGGAGGAGATGGCAAAGCTCCTGACCTGGAATGTTAATGGCCTTAATTCTCCACAGAAAAGAAAGAAAATATTTCATTATTTGAAGCAATATAATAATGATATTGTTTGTTTGCAGGAAACTCATATTATTTTAAAGGATCAAAAATATTTGATTAATGCTCGATTGGGTTCACATTTTGTATCTTCTGCTCCTGGGAAAAAAGGGGGTGTTGTTATTTATGTCAAGAAAAATTTGTCAGCTAAATTAATAGATTCTGATTCTCAAGGAAGATATGTTATGATTGAAGTGGGATTATATGGTAAGAAATTGCTTATACTGGGTTTGTATGCTCCTAATCAACAACAAAAACAGTTTTATAAGTTTTTACATCAAAAATTGACTTTATTGGATTATAAATCTGTTATTTTGATGGGGGATTGGAATGGAGTTTTGGATATACATATAGATAAGAAAGGACTCTCTACTTTCTTCAAGCAAGCTAAACTACCTAAGGCCTTTTTTGATTTGAAAGATGACTTGGAACTGAGAGATATTTGGCGGGGATGTAATACGGAAGAGAGAGATTTTACATTTTTTTCTGACAGGCACCAATCGTTCTCAAGAATTGATTTTTTTTTATTACTACAGATTTATATTTTAGTGTTAAAAATGTAAAAATTTTCCCAAGGACATTGACTGATCATAGTCCTGTATGGTTGGAATTAATTGCTGAGAAGGAGGAGAGAAGATCTTGGAGGTTGAATGAGAATTTATTTAGATACGAGGTGAATGTACAGAAACTTAGAGAATATTTAAAGGAATTTTTTATTTTAAATATGTCTAAGGGAACTTCAATGGCAATGGTTTGGGATGCCAGTAAGGCTTATATGCATGGGGTTTTGATTCAAATGAATAAGGTTTATAGGCGAAAACAAATGCAAAAACGTAAAGAATTGGAGGATGAGATTAAAATAAAAGAAAAAGCATTAATAATGAATCCTTTGGATAAGAATGTAAAGGCTTCTATAAATTTGCTTAAAACACAATTTAATATGTTAATGGATGATCAGGTTGCAACTAATTTACGTTATATGAAACATAATACATTTTGTAATGCAAATAAACCGGGCAGGTGGTTGGCTTATCAATTAAGGAAGAAGCAGAGGTTGAGAATTATAGATAAAATAAATTATAATGATAAAGTGGTTTTTCAGAAAGAATTGATTAAAAAATCTTTTTTAGATTTTTATACAAAATTATATATGGGTCAGGAGGTACAGAGTTTGGATATAGATAAATATTTACAAGATGCTCATTTTCCTAAATTAACAAATGATCAAAGAGATGAGATCAATGGATTGATTACTTCACAGGAAATTATTATGGCAATTAAACAATTAAAAGTTGGTAAAGCACCTGGTACTGATGGATTGACATCAATTTATTATAAAACTTTAAGTGAGGAGATGATAGAGCCTTTAAAGGAACTTTTTTTATTGGGTTTAGAGATACCTCCATCTTGGAGAAGGGCTTTTATATCCTTGATTCCAAAAGAGGATCAAGATCTTACTCTACCTAAAAATTATAGACCTATATCTCTTTTGAATACAGATTATAAATTTTTTTCAAAAATTTTAGCGAATAGACTTATGATTGTATTGAATCAAGTGATACATACTGATCAAACAGGTTTTATAACCGGGAGATATATGAAGAATAATGTTAGACAAATTATTAATTTAATAGAATATTTGGATAAAAATAATCAGTTTCCTGCAGGTTTGATTTTTTTAGATGCTGAGAAAGCCTTTGATCAGTTAAATTGGCAATTTATGTTAAGGTTGGTTGAAGAGATGAATTTTGGGGATAAAATTTTGCAAGCTCTTAGAGGTATTTATCAAAAACAATCGGCACAACTTATAATTAATGGAGGTTTATCTGAGGCTTTTTAAATTGGAAAGGGTACAAGACAGGGATGTCCATTGTCCCCTTTGTTGTTTGTTTTAACATTAGAAATTTTGTTGATTAAAATTCGTGAATCATCTAAAATAAAGGGAATAATGATTAATAAGAAAGATTACAAATTAAGAGCTTTTGCTGATGATTTGGTTGTTACTTTGTCTCAACCAACCTATTCGGTATTGGAGTTGTTACAGGTTATAAATCAGTATGGGCAAGTTTCTGGTTTTAAAGTTAATAATAATAAGACTAAAATATTATCTAAAAATATGTCTAATTCGGATAAGGAGATTTTAGTTAATTTGACAGGTTTTGAAATTGTAAAAAAGGTAAAATACTTGGGGGTTTATATAACTGCTTCTAATGTAAAACTGTATAAAAACAATTATGAAATGTTATGGCTTAAAATGCAGAAGGATTTGAATGATTGGAAAAAATTGCAATTATCTTTGTTAGGGAGAATTGCTGCAGTTAAAATGAATGTTCTGCCAAAATTTCTTTTTTTGTTTCAAATAATACCTATCTTAAAGAAAGAGGTAAATTTAGAAGAATGGCAGAAGGGTATTAATAGATTCATTTGGGCTGGGAAAAAACCAAGAGTTAAGCTTAAAATTATACAAGATGTTCGAGAGAGAGGAGGACTCAAGGTGCCGAACCTGAAATTGTATTATGATGCGGTGGTTTTAACGTTGATTAGTGATTGGGTTAACTTAACAAATTCAAATATACTTTTTTTGGAGGGATGGGACTTATTATTTGGATGGCATGCATATTTAATTTATAATAAAAAGGTGGATAGGGTTTTTAAGTCTCATGTTTTAAGAATTGCTTTATTGCGTGTCTGGAAGAAATATTATAGATTAAATTTTAGAATACTGTTGTGGGGAATTCCTGGGCATGCAATAGAGGGGATAAGGAAAGGAGTGAAAATGGATAGGATTTTTTTTAAGCAATTGCTTAAGTTGGAAGGGAATAATTGGCAATTAAAATATTTATTCTTGGTTCCAGTATAGGCAATTATTAGAAAGATGGAGTATAGATCAAAAAGTGGGTTTTACTACGGAAGATATGAATTTGATGAAACAAATGAAAGATCAAAGTCGAACTCATATAAAAAGAGTTTATAATGTTTTAGTGGAATTGGATTCAGAAACAGAATTAGTTAAAGATTGTATGGTTAAATGGGCTCAAAATTTTGAAGAGCCGATTTTATTAGATACATGGGAGATAATTTGGGTGAGGAATGTTAAGTTCACCCAAGCTCAAAATTTATGAGAAAATTTTTATAAAATGTTTTATACGTGGCACTCGTATGTATCCGAATGTACATCCCAAATGTTAGAGATGTGGTTGTTTGGATGCAACGTACTATCATATCTGGTGGTCATGTAGAAATATAAAGGCTTTTTGGATTAAGATTTGGTGGAACATTCAGAAGATTTTTAATAGAAGGATAAAATTTACACCACAATTATTTTTGTTAGGTATTATTGAAGACTGTGATGGCAAAGAGATTACTTTAATGTTGAATTTTATTACGACGGCAAGGTTATTGATTGGGCAATATTGGAGGATTCCTTGCCTACTTTAGAGGAATGGTTTCTTAAAGTTTCTTATTTATCAGAAATGGCAAAAATTTCGGCTTATCTGAAAGACCATTCACAAGAGAGATATAATTCTGTGTGGAAAAGATGGGTAAATTTTGTACAGAATAAATATGGGATTAGAAAGTATTATTTAGCTTTTGAATAATTTATAGTTTAATGTGGCTATGGTTGGATTTGTTGTTTCTATGTATTGGAGTTAAAGTACTTTTAATTTTTTGGATGTATGTATAGTTGATTGATGTTCATTTAATTTGTATGTTTTTTTTGTTTTTGTTTTTAACCCTGTATTCAGCTCTGGGAAGGAGGGGGGAGGGTTATGGGGGTGGGAGGGGGGGAGGTATTTTATTGTAAAAAGTTTATAAAATTTTCAATAAAAAAAATATATTCTGTGCCAATCATTTTCAAATGTTGGATGTCACTTTTAGCTTCCAGTCAGGTTTGCATACCTCCCAAAATTCTTCACAGTCATGGTTCTCCTTAGTGCATGACCACTGGCTGCCCATTTCAAGGGTTGTTTCCTGCCTTAGCTCTTAGTTCAGTGCATCCAGGTTTGTAATGTCCAATTGAGGTTAGCCAGTATGCCAGGCTATTACATTTTTCTTTAAATTGCACATAATGAGCTCTAGGAATCCCAATCTGATCCCAACAGTGCAAGATATTCAGGGCTAAGGATTGGGATCTCTTTCCTGTTGCTTCCTTAGTCAGGGCATAAGAATTGCAAATCACCTGAGGGGGCCTAGTTCCCTCCCCCTTGGAATATGTTGGAAGTTGGTCCCACAAAGCTTTGGTGCAATAGAGCAAATATCAGCCTGGGGAACTTTACTAAAGGTAGGTGGAGGGGATAGACTCTGAATGGTGTGAATGCTGTGTGTGTGCATATGCAGCTATTTCTAGAAAACAGGCAATACAAACATTCTGGAAAAGTTTTCCCTCCCACCAGATAGAAGTCCAAGGTGTTCAGTACTTGTTCTGCTACCTATTCCCAAATGCCATCTCTCCATTAATACATTCAATTGGCTTGTTACAATACAAATGGGGCAAGAAAGAAAAGTTTACAATGAATTTCCACCCTCCCCCCACAGTCTAATTCTCTCTTCTGAGGCTTCACATGGCATCAGTGGCTCCAGGACTCCTTCCTTCTGCAGCTCTCACAGGCATCTGGGGAATGGAAGGACTTGGGAAGATGTTCCACTCAGATTGCATAGTGGCTTTTTAGTGGATGGCTGGATTCAAAACCCAATTCCATGGCTCAAATGGATGGAGGCAGCATCTGGGTCTGTGTGTTCTGCTTCCAAAGGTTTGGGAGAGGATTGAAGGGCTGAAAGATACAAGAACAAGGTCTCCCCCCCCTTTCTGGGTGGACTCTCCCAGGAGAGGCAGACAAAAGGTATGGAGAACAAAGGGCAAGAAAAGAATTGGGAAGGGGGGGGTAGCTTGAGAATACTTATTTGTTTCAGAAAAGTTTCATAGTAGCTTCACCAATTAGTGATAGGATAAGAAAAGTAACTTAAGAAAATTATTTCCCCAAACAAGCAGACTTGAACTTCAAAAGGCTCTTGTAGATAGACACACATTTTTCAGGAAAAGGATAGATAGATAAAATTCATTTACAACATATTGATGAAAGTTAGCCCAGAGAAGAAATATTAAAAAGGGCAGAAAAATATATTTTTCCTCAAAAGGACTTTTTAAAACCAAACCTGGCCCCAAATCTATCTCTCTGCCCCAAGCAAGACTTTAGCCCTAAACAAATGCAGATGTAAAACCATCAGAAAGTTGAAGCCAGAGCAATCAAGAAGACAAAAGAGAAGATCTGCATACCCCACCCAAACTCTAGGAGTCAGCCCCATCACCTGGGAAGCAGGATATGATAATAGAATTAAACCACAGATATCAAGGCCTAGACAAACACTCAGAAACAGCCTCAAGGTTCATGCCACAGGAACAGGAAACTATTCCAAACAAAAGACTACGGGGGGTATAAAACCTACTGCCCCATGTGCTCAGTCCCGCTCTCCTTCTGCTCTCCTTCTCTCTCCTCTGCACTTTCCTGAAGAACCATCTTTCTGCAATAAACTGTAACCTTCTTCCCAAAGCAGTCGCCATGTTTGCTTATTTATTCCCGGCTTGGATGAACCAGGATGAAGACTTTACTTCTAACAATTTGGCACCCCGAGATGGGACTCCAAGCTAACCTCTCCAAGGGACTGAGACTAGTAAGCCCCATCTTGCCGACAGCAGACCCCCTTGTGTCTGTGGATGGGTTTCCCGGGCCTTGCCCATGTGGAGCTAGGGTAGTAAAGGGAGTTTTGAGAGTTTGAGCTCAAGGGCTGCTTTGGAAAGAAGGTGAAGGTGAGTACCTCTAAATTTTAAGTTTAAAGCCCAGGGGAACAAAGAAAATGTGTGTATTTCTGTTTGTGTGAGTGAGAAGACTTTTTTTTCCCAATCACAGTTGGATTTTGCTCCTTCTGGTCTTTCCTAGCAGCAGAAAGGATCTGTTTAATTGGCAGAACCTGGACAGCATGGGGGTTGGCCAGAGCACAGAACCTTTTGTTAGGGAAAAGGGAGAGACTGTGTGAAAATGAAATGGAATGAGTGAATGAAAGAATTGGATTTGGGCAACTAGCTGGTAAGGCCCTGTAAGCAAAGCAAAGTTAGGAAACAAGTCTCACAAGGAGACTTCGACTGTGTTTGGAAAGAAGTCTCACAAGGAGACTTCGACTGTATTAGGAAAGAAGTCTCACAAGGAGACTTCGACTGTGTTAGGAAAGAAGTCTCACAAGGAGACTTCGACTGTGTTAGGAAAGAAGTCTCACAAGGAGACTTCGACTGTGTAGTGTACTTTGCTTAGGGCTTTGCTGGGAAACCAATTTGGCTAAATAAAGGTACTTAAAAGGGAAAATAAGAAATAGTGATTCTCTCTCTATCTCTCTCTCTTCTTTATGCAACCACGTGGTATGTTTAAAATGTGTGCCTTCCCTAACTTGAGTTATCTGAAATTTATGGTGGGAATGACTAGGATGTGTAAAACTAAGACTTCTGTTGCTTGTCTTTGTGTATATATGTTTGTCAAAGTCTGTGTGTGAGAGGTAAATGTGACTGTTAACTGTTTCAAATCCAAAGGAAAAAGAATTTTAAAGTGTGCTAGAAATTCTGCTTAAAATAAGCCACAAAAAGGAAAAACCTCACTCTGTTTGTCTGGCCAACAGAGTGAAGAAAAAAAAATGTGTTTGTTTGTTTTCCTCTTTCTCTCTGTGTACGTTCAAGAACAGCCTTAAGTTACCAGGAGGGATTGTTTTAATTTTATCTGTTGGAAAAGTTTCACTTGCATTTACTGTATCTGTTTTATCTATCTTTTTCCTGAAAAATGTGTGTCTATCTACAAGAGCCTCTTGAAGCTCAAGTCTGCTTGTGTGGGGAAATAATTTCCTTAAGTTACTTTTCGTATCCTATCACTTACTGGTGAAACTACTATGAAACTTTTCTGAAACAAATAAGCATTTTCTAATCTCTAAAATAATGTGGTCTATTTTAGAATAAATGTTCTCCTACCCTTGGCAAGTTGCACATCTTAAAATATTAGGCTTTTAAAATTATTTGGAGTTTTCAGCATTTTCAAACTGCCTGCAAGCTACCCCCCTTCCAATTCTTTTCCTGCCCTTTGTTCTCCATACCTTTTGTCTGCCTCTCCTGGTAGAGTCCACCCAGAAAGCGGGGGGGGGGGGGGGAGACCTTGTTCTTGTATCTTTCAGCCCTGAAACCCTCTCCCAAGCCTTTGGAAGCAGAACACACAGACCGAGATGCTGCCTCCATCCATTTGAGCCATGGAATTGAGTTTTGAATCCAGCCATCCACTAAATAGCCACCATGCAATCTGAGTGGAACATCTTCCCAAGTCCTACCATTTACCCAGATGCCTGTGAGAGCTGCAGAAGGAAGGTGGTGCCATGTGAAGCCTCAGAAGAGAAAATTAGACTGTGGGGGGAGGGTGGAAACTCATTGTAAACTTTTCTTTCTTGCCCCATTTGTATTGTAACAAGCCAATTGAATGTATTAATGGAGAGATGGCATTTGGGAATAGGTGGCAGAACAAGTACTGAACACCTTGGACTTCTATCTGGTGGGAGGGAAAATTGATCCAGAATGTTTGTATTGACTATTTTGTAAAAGTAGCTGCACATACATGCACACACACACACCATTCAGAATTACACTTGAGTCTATCCCCTCCACCTACCTTTAGTAAAGTTCCCCCCAGGCTGATTTTTGCTCTATTGCACCAAAGCTTTGTGGGACCAACTTCCAACAGATTCCAAGGGGAGGGAACCAAGCCCCCTCAGGTAATTTGCAATTCATATGCCCTGACTAAGGAAGCAACAGGAAAAATCCCAAACTTCAGCCCTGAATATCTTGCACTGTTGGGCTCAGATTGGGATTCCTAGAGCTCATTATGTGCAATTTAAAGAAAAATTTAATAGCCTGGCATATTGGCTAACCTCAATTGGACATTACAAACCTGGATGCACTGAATTAAGAGCTAAGGCAGGAAACAACCCTTGAAATTGGGCAGCCAGTGGTCATGTATTAAGGAAAACCATGGCTGTGAAGAATTTTGGGAGGTATGCAAACCTGACTGGAAGCTAAAGGTGATATCCAACATTTGAAAATGATTGGCACAGAATATTGGATACTATAAATTTCTTTTCCACCTAACAAAATTTTGCCCTGACTTTTAGAACTTTATGGGTGCAAGCTCCCCTTTTGGGAGCCACTAAAGGGATCTTTTTCTGCTGCCTCCATTAATGTCTTATTTTTCTTTTTTCTTTTTTGCTTAACAGTTTAAAAGCTTGCCTACCAAGTCTCCCTGACCAGATCAATTTTAATGTTGTGCCAATAAGTGTGTCATAAATTCACACTTAAGGCACAAAGCGGGGATTGATGAAAGTTAGCCCAGAGAAGAAATATTAAAAAGGGCAGAAAAATATATTTTTCCTCAAAAGGACTTTTTAAAACCAAACCTGGCCCCAAATCTATCTCTCTGCCCCAAGCAAGACTTTAGCCCTAAACAAATGCAGATGTAAAACCATCAGAAAGTTGAAGCCAGAGCAATCAAGAAGACAAAAGAGAAGATCTGCATACCCCACCCAAACTCTAGGAGTCAGCCCCATCACCTGGGAAGCAGGATATGATAATAGAATTAAACCACAGATATCAAGGCCTAGACAAACACTCAGAAACAGCCTCAAGGTTCATGCCACAGGAACAGGAACTTCCAAACAAAAGACTAGGGGGGTATAAAACCTACTGCCCCATGTGCTCAGTCCCGCTCTCCTTCTGCTCTCCTTCTCTCTCCTCTGCACTTTCCTGAAGAACCATCTTTCTGCAATAAACTGTAACCTTCTTCCCAAAGCAGTCGCCATGTTTGCTTATTTATTCCCGGCTTGGATGAACCAGGATGAAGACTTTACTTCTAACAATATTGAAGAATGATTTTCCAGAGCTTGGGGCAGGACCCAGCAGGCAGGACACCCCCTCCTCACTCCAATAAAATAATTTAACACTGGATTCTCCCTGGAACAAAATTAACACCTTTTAGACAGAATTGAGAAGGAAATTAACCCAACAACAGACACTGACCAAAAAAGAAATCAGAAATGACAATTTTGGAAACCATGAAATGGTATTCCAATGAAACAATGTACAAAAGAAATGGTTTACATCCATCAAAGAAAGGGACTGAGTTACTTGGCAATAAACTCACAGATTTTCTGGAGGAATATTTAAACTAAACAAGGGACAGTGAGTTAATTGAGATAAAAAAATTACAGGGTTAGCAGTGCAAGTAACATAGATGTGTGTGGACAAGAATGGTCTATCAAGCAAAATCAAGCTTCTAAGTGAGTGTCACACAAAGTGGACTAACAAATAGGTGTCAGTCATAAAGAATGAGGGCAAATATGATATAGTTGTCATTATAGAAACATGGTGGGATAAAACCCACAAATGAAACACTCAACTAGAGGGATTTCAATTGTTTAAAAGGAACAGACCAAATAAAAGAGGAGGCAGAGTTTCTTTCTCTATATAAGAAATAACTGCATATCTACAGAATTAGGGCACATCAGTGATGGAAACCAGCTTGAATGCATTTGGATCAATATAAAAGTGGAAGGAGGGGCACATAACTACAGCAGAATATTAGCAAATAGTCTGAGCCTGCAAAGATGAGGTGAAGAAAGCTAAGGCTCAAAATGAACTAAGGCTTGTGACCACAGTCAAAAATAATAAAAAAGCAAACAGTCCAACTTATCAAAAACAGTACCATAAAAAAAAAGATTAGAAGCACAAGTTAAGTTAGGCAAGAAAATGGTAAGTGAGCACTTATCCAGCCTAGAAAAGTTCAAATCACCAAGACCAGATGGATTACACCCCAAAGTTCTCAAGGAACTGGCAGATGTGATCTCAGAACCACTGAACTATATTTATCAAAGACCCTGGAGCACTAGGGAACTACCAGAGGACTGGAAAAGAGCTGATGTAGTTCCCTTCTTCAAAAAATAAAAATAGATGTAGGAAACAACAGACCTATCAGCCTGACCTCAATACCTGGGAAGATTCTGGAAAAGATAATCAGCGAGCACCTAGAGGCAAAGAAAGTCATTACTAAAAGCCAACATGGGTTTGTTAAACAGATCATGCTAGGCAAATCTTACTGCATTCTTTGACCCAGTTACAAAATTAGTGAAGTAGAGGAATGCTGTGAATATAATTTTCTTGGACTTCAGTAAGGCATTTGATAAAGTTTGTATAGGGTTTCCTGCCTGAGCAGGGGGTTGGGCTAGATGACCTCCAGGGTCCCTTCCAACTTTATTATATATTATTAAATGCAAGAGTGAAATCTTTCTAGCAGATGAACTTAAAACATCCCCTCCTGCTAACTTAAGGCTGTTCTTAAGAGGACACAGAGAGAAAGAGGAAAACACAATTATTTTTTTCTTCACTCTGTTGGCCAGACAAACAGAGTGAGGTATTTCCTTTTTGTGGCTTATTTTAAGCAGAATTTCTAGCAGAATTTAATTTTTTTTCCTTGGATTTGAAACAGTTAACAGTCACATTTACCTCTCACACACAGACTTTGACAAACATATATACACAAAGACAAGAGAACAGAAAAGGAAACAAGTCTTAGTTTTACACATCCTAGTCATTCCCACCATAAATTTCAGATAACTCAAGTTAGGGAAGGCACACATTTTAAACATACCACGTGGTTGCATAGAGAAGAGAGAGAGAGAGAGAATCACTATTTCTTATTTTCCCTTTTAAGTACCTTTATTTAGCCAAATTGGTTTCCCAGCAAAGCCCTAAGCAAAGTCTATATATTTTTTTTCTTTTCCCCCATATAGTTTCTTTACCTACCTCTTTTCCATTCCGGCCTGGACAGGTAGCTGATTCCTGTCCCAGGCTACGAGCAAGCTCTCAACGGGGAAACCTACTTCTGCCCTTGAATTGGAACCTCCCATGTTTCTATAATGGGATTTCCCTACCGCTAAAGGGCACGATCCATCGGAAGTCTCCTTGTGAGACTTCTTCCTACTATCATGATTTTGTGAGTCCGGAAAAAAAAAGGACTCACGGAGCTTCTCTGGATCCCTCTCAGAGTTCGTGGGCTCCTCCGAGGGATCCACCACGTTTTCAGACCAAAAAGGGGTCTGCAGAGACCTTCTGGTTTCCCTCCTTAGAAGGTACGGGCTACTCTTCGACCAGCCGGCTTCACGCCACCGTTGACGGACATCTGGATCTCCAATGTCCGCGGGCACCTCTGCTTGCCCTCAGAGGTAGGTAGCCGCTCCCTTCTTGGGGCTTGATTTCCTAACTTTGCTTTGCTTACAGGGCCTTACCAGCTAGTTGCCCAAATCCAATTCTTTCATTCACTCATTCCATTTCATTTTCACACAGTCTCTCCCTTTTCCCTAACAAAAGGTCCTGCGCTCTGGCCAAACCCCCATGTTTTCCAGGTTCTGCCAATCAAGCAAATCCTTTCTGCAACTAGGAAAGACCAGAAGGAGCAAAATCCAACTGTGATTGGGAAAAAAAGTCTTCTCACTCACACAAACAGAAATACACACATTTTCTCTGTTCCCCTGGGCTTTAAACTTAAAAATTAGAGGTACTCACCTTCACCTTCTTTCCAAAGCAGCCCTTGAGCTCAAACTCTCAAAACTCCCTTTACTACCCTAGCTTCACATGGGCAAGGCCTGGGAGACCCATCCACAGACACAAGGGGGTCTGCTGCCGGCAAGATGGGGCTTACCAGTCTCAGTCCATTGGAGAGGTTAGCTTGGGGTCCCATCTGGGGTGCCAAATTGTGAGAAGTAAGTCTTCATCCTGGTTCATCCAAGCCGGGAATAAATAGGCAACATGGAGACTGCTTTGGGAAGAAGGTTACAGTTTATCGAAGAAGCAGAAAGATGGTCCTTTCAGGAAGGAGCAGAGGAGAGGAAAAAGAGAGAGCACATGGGCAGTAGGTTTTTTTATACCCTCTCTAGCCTTTTGTTTGGAATAGTTTCCTGTTCCTGTGGCATGAACCTTGAGGCTGTTTCTGAGTGTTTGTCTAGGCCTTGATATCTGTGGTTTAATCCTATTATCATATCCTGCTTCCCAGGTGATGGAGCTAATGACTCCTAGAGTTTGGGTGGGGTATGCAGATCTTCTCTTTGTCTTCTTGATTGCTCTGGCTCCAACTTTCTGATGGTTTTACATCTTCATTTGTATGGGGCTAAAGTCTTGCTTGGGGCAGAGAGATAGATTTGGGGCCAGGTTTGGTTTTAAAAAGTCCTTTTGAGGAAAAGTATATTTTTCTGCCCTTTTAATATTTCTTTCTCTGGGCTAGCTTCCTTCACAGTACTTACATTTTTTTTTCTTCCTTAAGTGCTGGCTGTGCTCCTTACTTTCCTTTCTAGCCAGTAGTTAATTCTTAAAGGGGAATGTGCCTTTTTAAGCTAGTTCACTCAGCAGCTTGTCTTTTCTGTCTCTGGAGGCCTTTCCTTGTTTGATCAATATATGGAAGAGGGAAAATTTGTGGGGGGGGGGGTTCAAATTCTTCCTTCAGAAGGAGATGGGAATGAGAAAAAGGGAGGCAGTGAAGGGAGGGAGGAAAGGAAGTCCCGCCTTAGCACTTGGCCACCAGCAGCTCTGCCATTGACGTTGCTTGTCAAAAGGTTGCAGAAGGGGATCACATGACCCTGGAACACTGTGACCATTATAAATATGAATCAGTTGCCAAGCATCCAAATATAAATCACATGACCCTGGGCATGCTGCAATGGTCATAAGTGTGAAAAATGCTCATAAGTCATTTCAGTGCAATTGCAACTTTGAACAGGTTTTTTTTTTGGTCATCACGTTTTTGACACCTTGCTAGGTGGTACTCAAATATTGTCATATCGTAAAAGTGGTACAATCGGTAAAAAGGTTGAAAAGCCCTGGTCTAACACCATCTCCTTTGTCTTGCCGATGTTCAGGTGCAAGTTGTTCTCTAGACACCATGAGGATAGTTTTTGTACCTCCCCCCTGTACGCTGTCTCATCTCCACCTGTAATAAGACCCACCACGGTGGTATCATCTGCGAACTTGATCATCGCAGTGAACAGGTCGGATGGTACACAATCATATGTGTACAATGAATACAAGTAGGGGCTAAGCACGCAGCCCTGTGGGGAGCCAGTGCAAAGCTTCAGGGAGGTGGATAAAACAGACCCGACCCTCACTGTTTGTAGCCGGTCCCTCAGAATGTCTTTAATCCAATCACAAATGGAGGGGTGAAAATTCAGGTCAGTCAGCTTTTCAATAAGGATACTCGGCAGAATAGTGTTGAAAGCCGAGCTATAATCAATGAAAAGCATCCTGACATCCAGGTTTCTCCAGATGGCTTGCTACCAAATGTAAAGCAGTAGCTATGGCATTGTCTGTCGACCTATTTCCCCTGTAGGCAAACTGATGTTTATCAAAGTCCGGTGGGAAGCATGTCCTAAGATGTTGGAGGACCAGTCTTTCAAAGCGTTTCATCACTACAGACGTTAATGCAATGGGTCTGTAGTCGTTTGGCAACTGATTGCTGTTTTCTTTGGAACTGGGACTATGGTAGCTGCTTTCAAGCATGATGGTACATAGGCTGTTTGCAAGGAGATGTTAAAGATCCTTGTCAGGACCCCTGCTAATTGATCAGCACAATTCTTTACCACAATCCCCAGTACCCCATCTGGGCCTGCAGCTTTGCTGGGATTCACAGCCTTCAATACAGCTCTCACTTGGTGTTTGTACAAGGTGAGTGGCTGAGAATCAGAAGGCCGGCCAGCAGGGGCTACGCGGTCTTCCAAACAATAGCAGAGTTGTTGGAATATTCATGAACAGGAAGAGTCATGTGGTAACTCAGTCAGCCAATGGGAAGAAAGTGCTACTGAGTCTGTGCAAAAGAGTATTGAGTTAGGAGCTGGATTTCCAGTCTCAAGGTTTTGTCTCTGGTCTGTCTCTGTAAGAAGCCTTCATTATGTTGCTGTAAAGAAGAATGGTATTGTAAATATTTTTATATAAATATAAAGTTATTTGAATCAGCTAAATGCAGTCAACTGTGAGAGCTTCTGATTTATTTTTTCACCAATTAGAGAAATTAAAATTCTCTAACAGGTTATGGGCCCAGAGCTTACTAAGGACTGCATTGTAATTTAAAGCTGGAAGAAATTGCCTGTGTTTAGAAAGTATAAGAACAAGGCAGAATTAGCAGAATGGCTGCAATGGAATTTAAAGAAAGCTGTGTGCCTCGTTTGGGCCAGAAGAATTACATTGTGTGGGCTGCAAAAATGGAATGTTTGCTGAAAGCAAAAGAGCTGTGGTATATTGTTGAAAATCCACCACAAGTGTTTGCAGCAGCAGATCAGAAAAGCCATGATCAAACTATGGCTTATATTATCTTGAATTTAGATGATGATCAATTTCTAAATGTTGCAAATTTAAAGACTGCAAAGGAGATTTGGTTGAAATTGAGAGCTGTGCACCTGAATGTTTCTGCTTGCAACATAGTGCAATTGTCAAGAAAACTTTACAGAGCCTGTTTGCAACCAGGTGAATCTGTGGAACAGCATTTAAATAAAATGCAAAGTTTATTTTTGGACTTAGAACAACGTGGGATTAAATTCCCTGAGTCCCAGAAGGTTTTATTGGTGTTGAACAGTTTAGATAAAACCTGGGACACAGTTTCTGCAATATTTGAGTGCAAAGAAGAACAAGACTTAAAGTTTGAGGCTTTAAAGGCATGTTTGCTTAATGAAGAAGAAAAGCAACGTTTTAGGAACAGCCATGAGGAGGTGAAATTCCTGAGGAGGGGGTCCAGACTGCAAGTCTCCAGAGGAGAAGAAACAAGCAGATCGGACCCGGACCAAATTGCAACAAAAGAGATTTTGCAAGCAGAGAGCTTATTGCTACATTTGTGGAGCCAGCACACATTTGCAAAGGAACCATTTGCAAAGGAACTGTTTGCAGCAAAGGACATTTGTGCATGCAAAGAAGACTAATTTGCAAAAGGAACATTTTGGTGTTGCAAAAGTTTGCAATAGCAACAACAGAGACAAATGGCTAATTGATAGTGGGGCAAGTCAAACAATTGTTAATGACTCTGAATTATTTTGCAGGTTTGTTCCAGTAGCACAAGAAGCTGTGGCTTTGGCAAATGGCCAGAAAGCAAAAGTCATTGGAAGAGGCAATGTAAAAATTCCATATTTGGAATCAAAGTTTACCAATGTGCTTTGTGTACCTGAGATGGAACATAATTTAAGTGTGTCTAATTTAGACAAACAAGGTTTTGAGGTCATTTTTGTAAATGGGAAATGTCTCATCAAAAGGAATGGGAATATTTGTGCAGAAGGCATAAAGGAAGATAATCTATATGTATTGCAGGGACAAAAGGCTCAATGTTCCCATATATTTAAGAATGTTGCAGAGCATGATTCATGTGTTCATCTTCTGCATAGAAGACTTGGCCATGCAAGCTTTAAAGTTTTGCAGCAAATGCAAGATTTTGCAGAAGGGCTAAATTTGAAGGGATGCAAAACATATTTGGACTGTGCAGTATGCAAAGCATCAAAGTCAAAGGCATTCCCAGTTAGTAAATGTAGCACAAGACAAACAAAAAGAGTTCTAGAGCTGGTCCATGCAGATCTGGTGGGACCTATGCAAGCCAGTTTGGGAGGAGCAAAATATGCACTGGTAATTGTTGATGATTTTAGCAGGTATTCGTTTTGCTACTTGCTTAGAGCAAAGACAGAGGTGCTACAACAATTCAAACAGTGGGTAAGTTTTGTAGAGAGAAGGTACAGACAACAAGTGTGTCAGTTGCAAACTGACAGAGGTACTGAATTTATGTCAACTAAATTCCAACAATGGTTGGGGCAGTTGGGGATAAGACACAGATGTACAAATCCTTACACAGCAGCAGAGAATGGTGTAGCTGAAAGAAGGAATGGTGTTTTGCAAACAATGAAAGATTCATTATTGGAGGATTCTGGTTTGAGCAGGTCATATTGGGGAGAAGCCATATTGACTGCCAATTATATAGTTAACAGGCTGTGGAGTTCCTCCATTAATAATACTCCATATGCCATTCTATATGGGAGAAAGCCATCACTGGCACATTTGAGAATTTTTGGAAGTACTGCATGGGTACATATTCCAAAAGCAATCAGAAGAAAGGGACAGCAAAGGGCAAGAAAGCTCAGGTTTGTGGGCTATGAGCCAGGGTCAAAAGGATATCGCTTTAGCGATGGAAGTAAAAGAATTATAATTTTAAGGTCTGCTAATTTTGCAGAACAAAATTGGGACAGAATTAATGCAAATTCTGGGTATGTCTCACTTAACGACGGTGATCTGTTTAGTGACAATAACGCATCTAATGATAAAAAAATGATGATTGAAGATGTCCATGTTCAGGGAGGAGAGGCTGAACAAGACATGAAGCCAGAAAGAATTGAGACACAGGAGCAGTTAATACCACGTAGGTCAGAGCGATGTAATAAAGGAATTCCGCCTGATAGGTATTCTGCTAGCAAGGTAAAGGTTTGCAATGTGTGGTATGAGCCAAGAAGTTATAAAGAGGTGTTGGCATTACCAAAGGCTGAACAAGAAAGATGGAAGGAGGCCATGGATAAAGAGAGGAAATCCATGGGAGACCATGAAGTATTTAAATCAGTGACTTTGCCACAGGGAACCAAAGCTGTGGGTTGTAAGTGGGTATATAAGAAAAAGGTATTGCCAAATAATGATATACAGTATAAGGCCAGGTTAGTGGCACAAGGTTTTTCACAATTAAAGAATGTGCACTATGATGAAGTATTTGCGCCAACTGTGAAAAGTGAGTATAAGATTAGCACTGGCGTTGGCAGCGGCATATAAGCATAAAATCTGGCACTTTGATATCACAACTGCATTCCTCAATGCTGAGTTAGAGGAAGAAATTTATATGATCCAAGCACCAGGATATGAAATTGCAAAACCTAACATCGTATATAAATTAAACAAGGCTATTTATGGGCTGAAGCAGTCAGCCAGAAACTGGAATATCTCTTTAGATACTGCTTTAAAGGATCTTGGATTTAAAAGTTGCAAAGCTGATAACTGTATATATACTGGACAGTTACAAGGAGGGAATTGTCTACTGTTATCATTTGTGGATGATCTTTGCTTCATTATAATTCTGGGATTATAATATTGTTTGGAGGGACTCTGATTGGATGGAAGTCCAGAAAACAAACAACTGTTGCTATTTCAACAGCGGAAGCAGAGTTTATTGCTTTATCTGAATTGTGTTCTGAAGTAACATGGTATGTACAGTTGTTGCAAGATTTAAATATTAATGTAAAAGAATCTGTAAAGGTATTTGAAGACAATGCTGCCTGTATAAAAATGGCAACTGGTAACAGGGTGAAGAACAGAAGTAAACATGTAGACATTAAGTATTGTAATGTCAGGGAAGCTGTAAAAGGAAAATTGATTAGTTTACATCATTGTTCTTCTGAGGATAATTTGGCAGACATGATGACTAAACCACTGGGTAATGTTCACTATGGAAAATGTGTAAAGTCAATAGGTCTGATGTCTCTTCCTGTCATGAAGGGAGGAGTGTTGGAATATTCATGAACAGGAAGAGTCATGTGGTAACTCAGTCAGCCAATGGGAAGAAAGTGCTACTGAGTCTGTGCAAAAGAGTATTGAGTTAGGAGCTGGATTTCCAGTCTCAAGGTTTTGTCTCTGGTCTGTCTCTGTAAGAAGCCTTCATTATGTTGCTGTAAAGAAGAATGGTATTGTAAATATTTTTATATAAATATAAAGTTATTTGAATCAGCTAAATGCAGTCAACTGTGAGAGCTTCTGATTTATTTTTTCACCAATTAGAGAAATTAAAATTCTCTAACAAGAGTTATAAACTCTTGTTTTATAGGACTGATGCTAGATTAAACAAAGAACAATGCAGAGTATATTTACTGATTCCATATTGTCATGACAATACAATCTAAAACCTGGCTTTCATTTCCCTGCGTGCTCATTGACTGAGCTCTTATGATGTCATGGAACATTTATAAACATTGGAACCCCACAGCACCCACAACAATTGAACATTGGACTAGTTTCCATTGTAGAAGTGGAAGATCCTCTGAGGTGGTAGGGAGAGAGTTTGATAGACTGGAAAGGCAAAAAGTAATTGTGGGAATTAAGGTAATTATTTCTCCTGCAACGGGATCCTGGAACACAATGAGAAGAGTTGAGCCTCCGTTCTTGATTATGTGAATGTGCTTCTCTTCTGTCTCTCCCTTTAGCTGGGTGGCTGTGGGGTGCTTGGCATGGGCATATGGCTGGCCGCCACCCAGGGCCACTTTGCTACCTTATCCTTCTCCTTCCCATCGCTGTCAGCAGCCGGACTCTTCATGGCAACAGGTGCCATCATCATGGTGGTGGGGTTCCTTGGATGCTTGGGGGCAGCCACAGAACATCGATGTCTCCTGATGACGGTAAGTAGCATCTCTTTGGACCATACTGTATGCACAAACAAGAGTCAAATGGAATGAATGTTAAATAAGCCCATTGGCAGAAGCAGGTACTATTTCTGGTCAGAGAAGGTGATATCTACAGGACTTAATCTGAGGGGTCCTTGGTGCTCTCTGAGCTTGCTTGTTTTCTTGCCGACGTTTCATTACCCTAACTAGGTAACACCATCAGTGTTAGTAAGGAGTTGCTGTTCTCTGTCAGTTTGTAATTCTGGTGTCTTGCCTGTCTGTGTGGGTGGGGGGAAGACACCAGAATATAAACTGACAGCAAACAACAACTCCTTACTAGCACTGATGATGTTACCTAGTTAGGGTAATGAAACGTTGGAAAGAAAACAAGCAAGCTCAGAGAGCACCAAGGACCCCTCATTTCAACCCTGAGCTATAAATCTTCTCTTTCATTAGGATTTAATCTGAAGCAAGATTTGTCTACAGCAGAGTTCCCCAATGTTTCCGGCTTTGCGGACCGACGGGGGGTGGGGGGGAGAGGAGAAGGTTCTGTGCGAGTGGCCAGCAAGCGCCCGCATGTGCACGCAGCTCCATTTGTGTGAGTGGTGTGCACATGCGCCTGCTACTCATGCAAATGGAGCGTGCACACCTGAGTTTACCCACTGCTTGCGCAAGTGAGGATGCATGTATGCATGTACGCCTTGCCAGACATTTCTGAGGCCTGGTTGTGATCCCCTCATGGCCCACTAGTGGGTCGCGGCCCACAGGTTGGGGACCCCTGGTCTACAGGACCTACTTAAAGACCAGGCATGCCTGATCTTAGAATATCATTCAGAAGCAATAAATTTCTGAGCAGGGATATTATCCCCATGAAGGTGA
This sequence comes from Crotalus adamanteus, assembly GCA_039797435.1. Classification (NCBI taxonomy): domain Eukaryota; kingdom Metazoa; phylum Chordata; class Lepidosauria; order Squamata; family Viperidae; genus Crotalus; species Crotalus adamanteus. The sequence goes on from CM077935.1 coordinate 9,176,740, forward strand.
TAAAAAAATCAAGATGGTGACCCCCAACTATGTTATCGACACCCTCCTATTTTTTTCTGCTCCCCAAAATTGATTGCATTTCAGACAACCTTCCTAAGAATTGCTTTCAGTCTTTTGGAAGCGTGACTTCACTTGTTTTCTTTTTCTCTCCTGAAGAGTTTCTTCCTTGGCACTCTTATCTTTTTATCTAATATACTGTAAGGCACAGACTCCTTTTCCTACGTTCGTGTACAAAATGCTGTGGGAATTGTTGTGCGTAAAAAATGGATCTAAAGGGTTTAATAAATTAAAATAATAGAATTTTAAAATGTGCACTTTTGGGGGGGTTATGTGCAGAAAAGTCTGGATGTAATTGTGCAGCTAGGGCAGGGTTTTTCAACCTTTTTACCAATTGTACCACTTTTAGGATATGACAATATTTGAGTACCACCTAGCAAGGTGTCAAAAACGTGATGACCAAAAAAAAAAAAACCTGTTCAAAGTTGCAATTGCACTGAAATGACTTATGACCATTTTTCACACTTATGACCATTGCAGCATGCCCAGGGTCATGTGATTTATATTTGGATGCTTGGCAACTGATTCATATTTATAATGGTCACAGTGTTCCAGGGTCATGTGATCCCCTTCTGCAACCTTTTGACAAGCAACGTCAATGGCAGAGCTGCTGGTGGCCAAGTGCTAAGGCGGGACTTCTTTTCCTCCCTCCCTTCACTGCCTCCCTTTTTCTCATTCCCATCTCCTTCTGAAGGAAGAATTTGAACCCCCCCCCCCCATATTTTCCCTCTTCCATATATTGATCAAACAAGGAAAGGCCTCCAGAGACAGAAAAGACAAGCTGCTGAGTGAACTAGCTTAAAAAGGCACATTCCCCTTTAAGAATTAACTACTGGCTAGAAAGAAAAGTAAGGAGCGCAGCCAGCACTTAAGGAAGAAAAAAAATGTAAGTACTGGCTGCCAGCTAAGGCAGCCTCCCCAAATGGTTCTGTACGGTTTTCCACTTAGCCTCACAATTGCCCCAGCCTTACTCAGGAATTTAAAAGAGCCAAAGAAAGTCCTGAGCCGAGCTTTCAACAAAGATTACAACTTTATTTTGATCAAAACAGAGAGGGGCTGCCTGATTCCTCTTCGTGGCTGGTAGAGGAATGAAGGCAACAACCAGAAAAGATGTCTTCCACCTTTTATACCTTTCCAGAACAAAAAGATCAGGTCTTGGTACCAGGCATAAGATGGCACAAAAAAATAATTCCTAGATGATGACTCATACACAGCAACCCAGGCTCCATCCGTAACTCCTTTCCCCCCTCCCCTTGCTGTGCTCTTTTCATATAAGCAATCACCTATACCTAAAGCATGAAGCCCTTACTTTTCATATATATTTTCTGAAGTTTTCGCGGGTGTTTGTATGTAGGTCTTTGGTTATTCGGGTTTTCTCCCGCATCAAATTGGAAGTGTCTTGGCGACGTTTCGACGAAGTCTCATTCGTCATCTTCAGGCTGGTGTTTTCGGCTTCGTGCTCCTTCATCAACAAAGAATTGACAACAGCAACCCACCCCCTGGTGCTCTGGATGCTCCGAACACTCCCCCCCTTCCCCCTCCCCCTCCTCAATATTGCGTCCGACCTACTGAACGGTATAGAGCACTCCTCCCCCCCACTCTTGAGGTGAAACAAGACAGCTCTCCTCGCGGCGATTTTAATGCTTGTGTTCCGGAGGATTCGCTTATTGTACCTGGCTTGGATGCCTGTTTGAAGATTGGAACCCCTGGAGTGGATGATGACTGCAACCGCCCCATTAAGGGTCCCATCACGCGTTCCCAAGTAGCACGGTGGAAGTGTGAGGGCGCACGCGCGAAGACCGCAGTTGGAATTTCCTCCGAGGGGAGAGTTGAATCGGATGCCAAACTGACAGGAATGGAGATCGCAACGAACTGCTGTGCATCCCACTCACGGAAGGGCAGCGGCTTGGGGCTATAGGGGAAGATGGGAGCACGGATGGGGTGGCATGCCCCCTGAGAGTGATACGTCAGACACGGGGGAGGGAGATAGCCGGATCCGGGATTTCATTGCAGGATCGGTCTGCAGTTACACAGGTTACTCTGATGTGAAATGACATGGAATGCTCGCCTCCCAGCCTAGGAGCCGCACGCAACAGAGAAGTAATCAGCTGCAAGAACTTAGAACTCAGAAATACTTCTGACATGAGTGATGGGAGGATCAATCGACTGGGCCCCATAACGAGGTCTATGAGCCGTGTGCAGGCACGTTTGTGCTTATAAACGAGCTCCCCCACCCTCTGGCTTTTAACACCCTGATGATGATGGCAGCAATACAGCCATCGAAAGCTAGGTTATCTATTTATTAAACATTTAATTGTTTTACCTCCTGGTGCTTGTTTTTATCTTTTGAATATGTATACACCCAGGAGACTACGTTCCTCAATTTTTAGGTTAATTTTATATATATATATATATATATATATATATATATATATATATATATATATATATATATATATATATATATATATATATATATATATATATACACATATATATATATGTTAACAATTACACTAAAAATATGATCCCTGGGTATATCCATGTTTAAAACCAAACAAATAAATGTGAGCACCAGGGAATGCTTAAGAATTTAGTAAAATTTAATAAAATGCCAATAAAATTACAATAAAATCGATAAAACGCCTAGCTTTCGTCCGCAACTGCTGACATCATCAGGGCTCAAAATGCCGGTCAGTGGGAGAGTCCTCTTTATAGATTGGTCAGAGTCTGCACTCGGCTCCTAGACCTTGTCATTGGGCCTGATGTAATAGACTGTTTCTCAGTTGCTGGTTTCTTATTAGCAATAATTGCTTTCCTGCATTTTTTTTTTGCTTGTGTAGCTGTCATCGGGTGTTTTCTCTTTCCCAAATTCGGGGTTTAACAGAATATCCTCCCTCTCCTTTTCTGTTTTATTGCTACACCTACTTTGTTTAGTTGCACCCCTCCCTCCTCCCCTTTCCCCACTCTGTTCTGATTGCCCCGTTGCAACGCACTGTCTCTTGTTTTCTTTGTATTTTCCCCAGTCATGGTCTCCGCAGATGTTATTCGAGTTAATTACTGTCACACCCCTTGTTTCCTCCTTACTCCTTGCTTGCACGGTGTCGCCTTGAGGGCTCTTCCGTGTTGTCTGTTGATACGGATGGATCGGCATTACAAGGTGGGGTGGGCGTGTCGTATTCCCCAAACATGCTAATGAGGTTGTTTCTCCCCTTTTAGAGTACGATCTGGTAGTTGTTGCTCCCAGGCGTCTCCTTTCCTTATCTCCGATCTTTGTGCATTCCATCCTAGTTTTAACCAACTCGCCCTGGATGCTCTCTATACAGCAATCAGGAGTATCAGTCTTCGTTGCTCTCTCCCCTCCACTCTCGGTGTTCCTCCCATATGCATCTTCATCGGGTTCATTCCACATCTCCTGTTGACGCATTTGGGTTGGTGCTGCTGAATGGAGTGATCGAGTTGTTACAGGCAGTAGGGCTGGAGAAGTTACCCTTTCTTCTCCCAAACACGGCAGGCAATTCAGTGTCCCCGCCAACGGTATTTTAGATGTGGACCTTTTATCAGGCGATGCTCTCCTCTCCGGATATCCTGGGGGGTGCATGCAGATTCCTGGTCCACATGTTAGTGCTCCTATGTCTCCCGACACTCCTTCAGATGCTCGGAGATGTCTAACCATTCTGGGGGTGGGGGGAGGTCTCGATCGTTGTTTGCGTTCTGTCTGAGTACTCCCGGGCTGTGGATGGTGAGAGGGGGAATTCTTCTCCACAGTCCTCTCCATTGATATATTAGGTATTTCTTTAGGGTGTCTCCAGTGGGGTGGGGAATTACCCATGCTCCAAGCTCTCAGCGTTAAGTGGGCTGGGCAAAGATCGATATGCCGATTAATAGAGTCCTTATTGGATAGCCATGCTTCTTTAAGCAAGCGGCCCCCTTTCGTATTGTCACTAGCCAAGACATGTACATTTTCAAAGTCAAATCGGTGGCCTGATTCAGTCATATGTGCTGCAATCTGAGAGTATTGTTCGCCCCTCTTTACCGCTAATTTATGTTCATGGACCCTGGTTCTTACTCTCTTGGCGGTCTCCCCAACATAGTTCCTGGGGCAGTCTTCACAGTCAATTCTGTAAATGACTGCTGACTTATCCATGGTGGGGAGTGGGTCCTTGGGGCGCATGATTGCGGCACGTAGCATCTGATTGGGTCTATGGGCTACCTTAACATTGTATGGTGCTAGTAATCTAGCAGTTGCCTCAGAGACGTTGCAGATATAGGGGAGGGTAACCAACGTCGTCTGTGGTGCAGGTTCATTTGTACATGGATCTCTTCGAGGTTCAGGTGGCACACTAAAGCGCCTAATGAACCTTGCTGGATATCCATTACGTTTGCATATATGAAAGAGATGGTTTCTTTCCTCTATTTTTGCTCTGGCAGTACTGCAGTGGGATTCCACCCGTTTAAACAGGGCTCTAATACAACTAACTTTATGGGCCACTGGATGATTACTCTTATGATGGAGGATTCTGTCCGTACACGTTGGTTTTCGGTATACCCTAGTGTCAAGAGTTCCATCTGGCTGTCGATGAACCAGTACATCTAAAAATGCCAGTGAACCCTGACTTTCTTCCTCCGTCGTGAATTGAATGTCTGGGTATACCGAATTCAGTATGCCCATAAAGTTAGTTTTTTGATGTCTCTTGATGACAGTAAAAGTATCATCCACATAGCGGGCCCAAAATTTAGGTTGATATTGGGCCATCGCTATGTGCTCCAACTGTTGGAGTACTACCTCAGCGATTACACTGGAGATCGGAGACCCCATAGGTGTACCTTTAGTTTGCTCATATATGGTACCCTGAAAAGTAAAATATGTCTTCAGGCATACCTTCACTAATTTTATGAGGTCTTCAGTTTGGAGGGAGTCCTGCTGCTGTTCCGAACCCCTTTGGTTCAGGCGGTCCCTTAGTACTGTAACTGCAAGGTCCTGTGGGATGGAGGTGAAGAGTGAAATGATGTCAAAGGACACCATTAGCTCATCCTCCTCCACCCTCAGGGATTCTATCCTACCCAGGAACTCCTCCGCCGATCTCACAGTGTTGGTATTATCATCGGTCAGGTGGCCGATGCAATTGCTCAGCCACTTGGCCAGTTCTGAGGTGGGGGTGCCCCTAAATGCAACAATGGGGCGGAGTGGGATGTTTGCCTTATGAATCTTAGGTAGCCCATAGAATCTAGCTAGTGCTGAGTCACTTTCTGGCCACGAGCAAAGCTGCTCTGTCATATCTGTTAACAATTACACTAAAAATATGATCCCTGGGTATATCCATGTTTAAAACCAAACAAATGTGAGCACCATTTATTTATCCTGGGTAGGATAGAATCCCTGAGGGTGGAGGAGGATGAGGCAATCAGAACAGAGTGGGGAAAGGGGAGGAGGGAGGGGTGCAACTAAACAAAGTAGGTGTAGCAATAAAACAGAAAAGGAGAGGGAGGATATTCTGTTAAACCCCGAATTTGGGAAAGAGAAAACACCCGATGACAGCTACACAAGCAAAAAAAAAATGCAGGAAAGCAATTATTGCTAATAAGAAACCAGCAACTGAGAAACAGTCTATTACATCAGGCCCAATGACAAGGTCTAGGAGCCGAGTGCAGACTCTGACCAATCTATAAAGAGGACTCTCCCACTGACCGGCATTTTGAGCCTTGATGATGTCAGCAGTTGCGGACAAAATCATCTTCAGGCTGGTGTTTTCAGCTTCGTGCTTCGAGCAGCAATGTGTGGTCTTAGCTGTTTCTTCCTTTTAACTGCCAGTGGGGGTATGAACTGATTGGGTGGGAGCTTGGCTGTGTTCTGATTGGGTGGAGGTGTGTTCTGATTGGTTAGGGGCTTGGCTGTGCTCTGATTGGCTGGGGGGTTGGCTGTGCTCTGATTGGCTGGGGGGTTGGCTGTGCTCTGATTGGCTGGGGGAGTGTTCTGTTTGGTTGTGCTCAGGTTAGTCTGAGTTGCAGGGGGTTTTAAGATTTTGGGCTGCCTTGCTATTTTTTGGCTTCGCGTTTGTGGTCGTACCTCATCTTCATGGAGGGTGTCAGTTTGCTTCATGTATGGATTGGAGGGGTTTAAAGTGGCTAATGATGCAGCTCTGGTCTGGCTTCTGGTTTGTGGTCGTGCCTCATCATCGGTGTGGCTTTGGGTTTGCTTTTTGCATGGATGTGTGGTGGTGACATCCTGTGTGGTTTTTGTGAGTGTGGGTCTGGTATCATTTTTTGTGTTAGGGAGTCGTTTGTCAATAAGGGCGGGTTTCCAAATGGCTGGTAGGCGGGAAGTATCATCTCGCTTGTTCATGCTGTGTGGGCGTTTTTCTATCTCGATGGCTTCGAAACGTCGCCAAGACACTTCCAATTTTACGCAGGAGAAAACCCGAACAACCAAAGACCTACATACAAACACCCGCGAAAACCTCAGAAAACACACACACACACACACACACACACACATATATATATATATATATATATATATATAGCATCTGATCAAGCAATTAACTACAAAATAATGATTACAAAATAACAAAACAATGATTACACGATAACACTATAAGTATCAATATAAAATGGTTACTATATATAAAATAAATGCTAATGTCAAACTTAAACATACTAAAATCATAAGCACAATAAAATCCCTTCACTCCTCTCTTTTTAATATAAAAGCCGAATAGGCACTAAGAACCCTGGAAAAAGGTGGGGGGGTATAATCAGAAGGTAAAGGTCTTAAAACCATAGCTTTAGCAGGTTTATCATTAAAAACAGGAGTAGCTCCTGTGGCGCTGCGCTGTGCCGATGGCAGCTACTTTGTAGCTGACCATCTGAGACTGTAAAAACTGCGGAGACAGCAGACATCGGCTGTCCCGCGGTTTGAAACTTCTTTCCCGGGCAAAGGGAAGGAGGGGAGTTTTTTTCCTTGGATAGTGGTAGAACCTCCAAGACGTCAGAGATTTTTTGGGGGGGTTGAAGAGTGAGTTCCCACAGAGTCCGAGGCATTCTCCACTTCTCAGACGTCTTTGTCCCTTTTTGTTTTGGGACAAAGCAAGACGCCGCTTCCACATCCGCAATTAAAGTGAACTGGTGAGTTGATTTTGAAGCGGACAGAGCTGATCAGGGGAATTTATATGTTAATTTTGAACTTTAACTCTGGAGAAGAGAAGAACAATCTTTTCCTTTTTTTCATCGTAAGGGAAAGTAAAATGGCGATGAGAGGTTTCTTTTTCTCATGCGCATGAAAGGAAAGTGAGGAAAGGACTTTCACTTTTTTACATTTTTTTTTTTTTTGTTACAAAGCTTTAGTAACTTTTGGGACTTTGGGTGTTTGCATGAGAAGGATATATTCTTTTTTTTCTCTTTATAAATAGAAGAGGGGCTTTCTTTTCCCTCTTTTTGTTTTTTTTTTCTGGTCTTTTGGATTTTTTAAGAAGGATAAAAACTTTTTAAAATGGCTTCGAAGCGTCAAGTGATCTCTGCTGTGCCTAAAGTGGCTTCTTCTCCGGCAATACTCACAGCTCAACAACCTAAACCTAGGTCACCACCACCCTCTCCGCCTGTACCACCATTTACGGTAAAATATAATCAAGATGTTATGGGTAATGTGTGTCAAATTAGAGAAGAAGTGAAGGAACTTTTAGAAGAGAGAAATAAAATTATGAGGGAGGATATTGTACAGGCTCTGCAAGGACTCGCCTCTGTTGTTGAAAAGCTGGACTGTCGTCTTGAGGATGTTGCAGATAAAGTGGATTTATTGGAAGACCATGTGGGAAGTGTGGAAAAAACAGTGGAGAATTCACAGGATGAAATTGTTATGTCTCAGTATAGAGAAATGGAGTTCGCTTTAAGAATCAGAGGCTTGAGGGAAAATATGCAAGAAAATCTGAGGGAGGTGGTGGCAAATGATATTGCTGGGATATTGGAGAGGGATCCAGAGGAGATATTGAGAGAAATAGAAAAAATATTCAGAGTCAATTCGTGGATTGCAAAGCAGAGAAATTTACCAAGAGATGTGGTGATTTACTTCGGAAAAAGATCTTTACGTAATGAAATTATACAAGCATTTTACAATAAGAGATTTCAGATTGCTGCTCAGGATGTTATAATTTTAAAGGAGATTCCATCAAAAATTTTAAGAAGAAGAAAGGATTTTGCTTTTTTATCACATGAACTTAAAAAACAACAGATGCCATTTAGATGGGACATCCCAACTGGAATTGTGGTGAGCCATGCGGGGACACGTTATAGACTTAATACTGTTTCAAAGGCAAGAGAGTTTTACATTTCTGTCCTGGGAGCGCGCTCATCATCACCTCTAAGGTTTAAAGTTTTGGATGTGAAAGAGGGAGAGCAGTTGGTTGAAGATGTTGCATCAATGAAAGCTGGAAAATCACAGGCTGAGTTGTTACAGCAGTCTGCTGAGATGAAAGAACAGAGAATGACCCGAGCAGCTTATAGACGAAAAGAAAAGGATCAACAGAAGAAGGAAATAAAAGAATCTACACAAGAATCTGTTTCCGAGCCTGTGGGAGGAGCAAGACCTAAGAGATCTTCGATGATTCGATCTTTGATGGCAGATCTTCAAGCAGTCTTCTCCAGGCTGGCAGCCTGACCTGGAATATTAACGGCCTCAATTCTCCACAGAAAAGGAAGAAAATATTTCATTATTTGAAGCAATATAATAATGATATTGTTTGTTTGCAGGAAACTCATATTATTTTAAAGGATCAAAAATATTTGATTAATGCTCGATTGGGTTCACATTTTGTTCTTCTGCTCCTGGAAAAAAAGGGGGTGTTGTTATTTATGTTAAGAAAAGTTTGTCAGCTAAATTAATAGATTCTGATTCTCAAGGAAGATATGTTATGATTGAAGTGGGATTGTATGGTAAGAAATTGCTTATAGTGGGTTTATATGTTCCTAATCAACAACAAAAACAGTTTTATAAGTTTTTACATCAAAAATTGATTTCATTGGATTATAGATCTGTTATTTTGATGGGGGATTGGAATGGAGTGTTGGATACACATAAAGACAAGAAAGGACTTTCTACTTTCTTCAAGCAAGCTAAATTACCTAAGGCTTTTTTTGATTTGAAAGATGACTTGGAATTGAGAGACATTTGGCGGGAACGTAATACGGAAGAGAGAGATTTTACGTTTTTTTCTGATAGGCACCAATCGTTCTCAAGAACTGATTTTTTTTTTACTACTACGGATTTATATTCTAGTGTTAAAAATGTAAAAATCTTCCCAAGGACATTGACTGATCATAGTCCTGTATGGTTGGAGTTAATTGCTGAGAAGGAGGAGAGAAGATCGTGGAGGTTGAATGAAAATTTATTTAGATACGAGGTGAATGTACAGAAACTTAGAGAATATTTAAAGGAATTTTTTACTTTAAATATGTCTAAGGGAACTTCAATGGATATGGTATGGGACGCTAGTAAGGCTTATATGCGTGGGGTTTTGATTCAAATGAATAAGGTTTATAGGCAAAAACAAATGCAAAAGCGTAAGGAATTGGAGGATGAGATTAAAATAAAAGAAAAAGCATTAATTTTGAATCCTTTGGATAAGAATGTAAATTTATTATAAAACTTTAAGTGAGGAGATGATAGAGCCCTTGAAAGAACTTTTTAATAGTATATTGATGGGTTTAGACACACCTCCATGTTAGAGAAGGGCTTTTATTTCCTTGATTCCAAAAGAGGATCAAGATCTTACTTTACCTAAAAATTATAGACCTATATCTCTTTTGAATATAGACTATAAAATTTTTTCAAAAATTTTAGCAAATAGATTTATGATTGTATTGAATCAAGTGATACATACTGATCAAACAGGGTTTATAACTGGGAGATATATGAAGAATAATGTTAGACAAATTATTAATTTAATAGAATATTTGCACAAAAATAATCAGATTCCTGCAGGTTTGATTTTTTTAGATGCTGAGAAAGACTTTGATCAGTTAAATTGGCAATTTATGTTAAGATTGGTTGAAGAGATGAATTTTGGGGATAAAATTTTGCAAGCTCTTAGAGGTATTTATCAAAAACAATCAGCACAACTTATAATTAATGGAGGTTTATCTGAGGTTTTTCAAATTGGAAAGGGAACAAGACAGGGATGTCCATTGTCCCCTTTGTTGTTTGTTTTAACATTAGAAATTTTGTTGATTAAAATTCATGAATCATCTAAAATAAAGGGAATAATGATTAATAAGAAAGATTACAAATTAAGAGCTTTTGCTGATGATTTGGTTGTTACTTTGTCTCAACCAACCTATTCGGTATTGGAGTTGTTACAGGTTATAAATCAGTATGGGCAAGTTTCTGGTTTTAAAGTTAATAATAATAAGACTAAAATATTATCTAAAAATATGTCTAATTCGGATAAGGAGATTTTAGTTAATTTGACAGGTTTTGAAATTGTAAAAAAGTAAAATATTTGGGGGTTTATATAACTGCCTCTAATGTAAAATTGTATAAAAATAATTATGAAATGTTATGGCTTAAAATGCAGAAGGATTTGAATGATTGGAAAAAATTGCAATTATCTTTGTTAGGGAGAATTGCTGCAGTTAAAATGAATGTTCTGCCCAAATTTCTTTTTTTGTTTCAAATGATACCCATTTTAAAGAAAGAGATAAATTTAGAAGAATGGCAGAAGGGTATTAATAGATTTATTTGGGCTGGGAAAAAACCAAGAGTTAAGCTTAAAATTATACAAGATGTTCGAGAGAGAGGTGGACTCAAGGTGCCGAATTTGAAATTGTATTATGATGCAGTGGTTTTAATGTTGATTAGTGATTGGGTTAACTTAACAAATTCAAATATACTTTCTTTGGAGGGATGGGATTTATTATTTGGATGGCATGCGTATTTAGTTTATAATAAAAAGGTGGATAGGGTTTTTAAGTCCCATGTTTTAAGAATTGCTTTATTGCGTGTCTGGAAGAAATATTATAGATTAAATTTTAGAATACCGTTGTGGGGAATTCCTGGACACGCAATAGAGGGGATAAGGAAAGGAGTGAAAATGGATAGGATTTCTTATAAACAATTGCTTAAGTGGGAACGGAATAATTGGCAATTAAAATCTATGGAGGAATTAATGCAAGAACATATTATTTATTCTTGGTTCCAGTATAGGCAATTATTAGAAAGATGGAGTATAGATCAAAAAGTGGGTTTTGCTATGGAAGATGTGAATTTGATGAAACAAATTAAAGATCAAAGTCGAACTCATATAAAAAGAGTTTATAATGCTTTAGTGGAATTGGATTCAGAAACAGAATTAGTTAAAGATTGTATGGTTAAATGGGCTCAGAATTTTGAAGAGTCGATTTTATTAGATACATGGGAGATAATTTGGGTGAGGAATGTTAAATTTACTCAAGCTCAAAATTTACGAGAAAATTTTTATAAAATGTTTTATACGTAGCACCTTGATCCACAAAAGTTGTCTCGTATGTATCCGAATGTACAGCCCAAATGTTGGAGATGTGGTTGTCTGGATGCAACGTACCATCATATTTGGTGATGTAGAAATGTAAAGGCTTTTTGGATTAAGATTTGGTGGAACATTCAGAAGATTTTTAATAGAAGGATAAAATTTACACCACAATTATTTTTGTTAGGTATTATTGTAGATTGTGATGGTAAAGAGATTACCTTAATGTTAAATTTTATTACGGCGGCAAGGTTGCTGATTGGGCAATATTGGAAGAAGGATTCCTTGCCTACTATAGAAGAATGGTTTCTTAAAGTTTCTCATTTATCAGAAATGGCAAAAATTTCAGCTTATCTGAAAGACCATTCACAAGAGAGATATATTTCGTTGTGGAAAAGATGGGTAAATTTTGTACAGATTAAATATGGGATTAGGAAGTATTATTTAGCTTTTGAATAATTTATAGTTTAAACTGGGTATGGTTGGATTTGTAGTTTTTATGTATTGAAGTTAAAGTACTTTTAATTTTTTGGATGTATGTATAGTTGATTGACCCCTTTATGGATTACTGCCTTGTCGTGGCGAAGGGGCTTGTGTAACTCAATGAAGCTATAAGCTATGCCGTGCAGGGCCACCCAAGACGGACAGGTTATAGCAGAGAGTTCTGACAAAATGTGATCCACTGGAGAAGGAAATGGTAAACCACTCCAGTATCTTTGCCATGAAAACCCTATGGACAGTACTAAAAGGAAAAAAGATATGACACTGGAAGATGAGCCCCTCAGGTCAGAAGGTGTCCAATATGCTACTGGGGAAGAGCAAAGGGCTAGTACTAGTAGCGCCAGAAAGAATGAAGCGACTGGGTCAAAGCCGAAAGGATGCTCAGCTGTGGATATATCTGGTGGTGAAAGGAAAGTCCAATGCTGTAAAGATTTTTTCTCCATAGGAACCTGGAATGTAAGATCCATGAATCAAGGCAAGCTAGACGTAGTCAAAAAAGAGATGACAAGACTGAACATCGACATCTTAGGAATCAGCGAACTAAAATGGACAGGAATGGGTGAATTTAACTCAGATGACCATCAGGTATACTACTGTGGGCAAGAATCCCTCAGAAGAAATGGAGTAGCCTTCATAGTCAATAAAAGAATAGGAAAAGCAATACTGGGATACAATCCCCAAAATGACAGAATGATCTCAATTCGAATCCAAGGCAAACCATTCAATATCACAGTAGTTCAAATCTATGCCCCAACCACTGGTGCTGAAGAGGATGAAATTGACCGGTTCTATGAAGCCCTACAGCACCTTATAGAATTAACACCAAAAAATGATGTCCTTATCATCATGGGGGATTGGAATGCTAAGGTAGGAAGCCAAAAGATAACCGGAATAACAGGCAAATTTGGCCTTGGAGTACAAAATGAAGCAGGGCACAGGCTAATAGAATTTTGTCAAGAGAATACGATGGTCATAACAAACACTCTTTTCCAACAACCCAAGAGACGGCTCTACACATGGACATCACCAGACGGTCAACATAGAAATCAGATTGACTATGTGCTCTGCAGCCAAAGATGGAGAAGCTCTATACAGTCAGTAAAAACAAGACCAGGAGCTGACTGTGGCTCAGATCATGAGCTTCTCGTTGCAAAATTTAGGCTTAAATTGAAAAAAGTAGGGAAAAGCACTAGGCCACTCAGGTATGAACTAAATCATGTTCCTGATGAATATACAGTAGAGGTGACAAATAGATTTAAGGAACTGGATCTGATAGACAGAGTGCCTGAAGAACTATGGATGGAAGTTCGCAACATTGTACAAGAGGTAGCAACTAAAACCATCCCAAAGAAAAAGAAATGCAAGAAAGCAAAATGGCTGTCTGAGGAAGCTTTGCAAATAGCTGAGGAAAGAAGGGAAGTGAAAGGCAAAGGAGAAAGAGAAAGATACACCCAATTGAATGCAGAATTCCAGAGAGTAGCTAGAAGAGATAAGAATGCCTTCTTAAATGAACAGTGCAAAGAAATAGAAGAAAACAACAGAATAGGGAGGACCAGAGATCTCTTCAAGAAAATTGGAGATATGAAGGGAACGTTTCATGCAAAGATGGGCATGATAAAGGACCAAAATGGCAGAGACCTAACAGAGGCAGAAGAGATTAAGAAGAGATGGCAAAACTACACAGAAGAACTATACAAGAATGAGCTTAACATCCCAGATAACCACAATGAGATGGTCATTGACCTCAAACCAGACATCCTAGAATGTGAAGTGAAATGGGCCTTAGAAAATCTGAGCAACAACAAAGCTAGTGGAGGTGACAGTATTCCAGCTGAGCTATTCAAAATCTTAAAAGACGATGCAGTAAAAGTGCTACACTCAATTTGCCAGCAAATTTGGAAAACTCAACAGTGGCCACAGGATTGGAAAAGGTCAGTTTACATTCCAATTCCAAAGAAAGGCAATGCCAAAGAATGTTCAAACTATCGCACCATTGCACTCATTTCACATGCTAGTAAAGTTATGCTTAAAATCCTACAAGCTAGACTCCAGCAGTATGTGGATCGAGAACTACCAGAAGTACAGGCAGGATTTCGAAGAGGCAGAGGAACTAGAGATCAAATTGCCAACATACGCTGGATCATGGAGAAAGCTAGGGAGTTGCAGAAAATATCTACTTCTGCTTCATTGACTATGCAAAAGCCTTTGATTGTGTGGATCACAACAAATTGTGGCAAGTTCTTAAAGAGATGGGAGTACCAGACCATCTCATTTGTCTCTTGAGAAACCTATATGCGGGTCAAGAAGCAACAGTGAGAACCGAACACGGAACCACTGATTGGTTCAAAATTGGAAAAGGAGTCCGGCAAGGCTGTATACTGTCGCCCTGCCTATTTAACTTATATGCAGAGCACATCATGAGAAAGGCAGGGCTAGATGAATCAAAAGTTGGAATTAAGATTGCCGGGAGAAATATCAACAACCTAAGATATGCAGATGATACCACTCTAATGGCAGAAAGTGAAGAGGATCTAAAGAGCCTCTTGATGCGGGTGAAGAAGGAGAGTGCAAAAGTTGGCTTGAAACTCAACATTAAGAAAACCAAAATCATGGCATCCGGCCCTCTCAATTCCTGGCAAATAGATGGGGAAGAAATGGAGGTAGTGACAGATTTTATTTTTCTGGGCTCCAAGATCACCTCAGATGGGGACTGCAACCAAGAAATTAAAAGACGCTTGCTCCTGGGGAGGAAAGCTATGGCAAATCTAGACAGCATTCTAAAAAGCAGAGACATCACCCTGCCAACAAAAGTGTGTATAGTCCAGGCCATGGTTTTCCCAGTTGCAATGTATGGCTGTGAAAGTTGGACCATAAGAAAGGCTGAGCGCAAAAGAATTGAGGCCTTTGAACTATGGTGCTGGAGAAGACTCCTGCGAGTCCCTTGGACTGCAAGGCGTTCAAACCGGTCAGTCCTAGAAGAGATCAACCCCGACTGCTCTTTAGAAGGCCAGATCCTGAAGTTGAAACTCAAGTACTTTGGCCACCTAATGAGAAGGAAGGATTCACTGGAGAAGAGCCTAATGCTGGGAAAGATTGAAGGCAATAGAAGAAGGGGACGACAGAGAATGAGATGGCTGGATGGAGTCACTGAAGCAGTAGGTGTGAATTTAAATGGACTCCAGAAGATGGTAGAGGACAGGAAGACCTGGAGGAACGTTGTCCATGGGGTCGCGATGGGTCGGACACGACTTCGCAATTAACAACAACAACAAAATAGTTGATTGATGTTCATTTAATTTGTATGGGTTTTTTTTTTAACCCTGTATTCAGCTCTGGGAAGGAGGGGGGAGGGTTATGGGGGTGGGAGGGGGGGGGAAAGTCAATCCAGATATAGTGGACCGAACAATTCTTTGAATAAGCGGAATTTTAGGCCGGTAGAAAATCGCAGGAAGGCACATCTGAAGGGAGTTTGGACAACCGCAGTTTCAAACCCTCCAACTGTTGACTTTGCCACTGGACGTTGGGAGCTGGAACCTTCTTTATACGGGAACAGTGAATCCATGCCTTTATGCCAGGAACCTTCACAGCTGTTGGAGTGCTGAGCAGCATCTCGACCGGTTCTGACCACTTGGCAGCAACGCTCGAGGGGTTGAGTTCTTTCACATGGATCCACGCACCAGGTTCCACAATAGGAGGCAAGTCAGGGATCACTGAAAGGGCAGCTTTGACCTGTTGGGAGATAGAAGACAACACCTGCAACAGTTTCTGCAAATACAAAGAAACATTCTCCTCTCCTTCATCCGCCCCCATAACATAACGAGAAACAAAAGGTCTACCATACACCGTTTCAAAAGGTGACAATTGGAGCTTCCCCCTAGGAGTTGCTCTTACATGAGTCAGAGCAATGGGCAAAATCTTGAGCCAAGTTAAGGAGGTCTCCTGGCACAACTTTGCCATGTGACCTTTCAAAGTCCTATTCATGCGTTCCACTTGAGCCGATGCTTGGGGCCTGTACGATGAATGAAGGTGCCAGTCAATGTGCAAAAGTTTGCACACCCCCTGAACCACTTGAGAGACAAAATGGCAGCCATTGTCAGACTCAATGGATTTAGGAAGTCCAAACCGTGGGATGATCTGGTCAACAATAGTCCGGGATACTTCACAAGCCCTTTGGGTGATAGTAGGTATAGCTTCTGGCCATCTGGTGAACATGTCCACAAAAACTAAAAGATTCCTCTTGGCCCCATTCTGTGGCATTTCTGTAAAATCTACTTGCCATGCTTCTCCAGGATATTTAGCAACACGAAGGGCCCCCTTAGGTAGAGGTTTCCCTCCTGTAGGGTTATTTCGTTGACAAATCTCACATTGGGAAGTTCACGAGTCCATTCCCATGCCACATCTTGTTGTGTTAGGGCATAAAGCGGTTTAGCAATCAGGGAATACATCGGGATCCACAGTCTGGCATAGCCTGTGATGCCTAAAAAAGTTCTAAGTTGTTTAACATTGGTGGGTAAAGGCAGGGCAGAGATGGCTTGATTTCTTCTGGCATGAAGGCAACGGTGTCCTTCTTTTAAAAGATATCCCAAATATTGAACCTGGGGAAGGACCCACTGGATCTTTTGCTTAGAGACCTTATATCCTCGTTCAGCCAAAAGGTTCAACAAATCAACTGACCCTTGTTGTAAAAGGTCCTTATCTGCTGCAGCAAGCAATAAATCATCCACATACTGTAACAACGTACACCAAGGGGCAGAAAAGGCCTCCAAATCTCAAGCCAAAGCAGAAGCAAAAACAGTAGGACTGTTCTTGTAGCCCCGGGGGAGCCTTGTCCACGTCAATTGTCCCTTTACTCCCGTCTCTGGATCCTCCCACTCAAATGCAAAGGAGTCTTGACACTCAGGGGCCAAAGGAATATAAAAGAAAGCATCCTTTAAGTCAATTACAGTATACCATCGTTGATTTTGGCTGAGAGTGGTGAGTAAAGTATAAGGATTTGCCACCACAGGATGCAAGGCTTGGATTCGAGAATTGGCTTCTCTCAAATCGTGAACCATTCTCCAGGACCCATCAGGCTTGGGAACTGGGAAGATTGGAGTGGACCAGGGAGACTGGGTGGCTTGTAAAATCCCATTCTTTAAAAAGGCTTGGATGAACCCCTGGATGCCAATTCGGGCCTCCCTTTTTATTGCATACTGCCGTAAGGAAACAGGTTGGGCCCCTGGGTGAAGATGGGCTCGGTGAGGGACAGCATAATGAGCAAATCCTGGGATTCCATGAGATGAAACCTCAGGGGAGATGGAATCCGGAAAAGAAACAGGAGGTGCACTAGCATCCAGATAACAAATATTGTAACGATGCTAAGAAAAAGACTCAGGCATGTCTTGGGCAGAGGTTTGAAGCTGCATGACACATCTTCACACAGCTTCTCAAACTCAACCAAACCTGCCGTCCCCTCGATCCCTATCACGACCCCCTGCAGGGACAAAATAGGGCAAATGGAGTAATTGTGTAGGACTAGTATTACTTGGCAAAGTCTGTGGCATGTTAGTCCATAATTGAATAAAGATGACACCTGTATAGTCAGAATCAATTACTCCAGGTATTACAAAAATTCCCTTTTTTCCCATGCTAGAGCGAGGCAAAATTAATCCAGCATATCCAGAAGGGAGAGGTCCAGAAAGTTGTGAAGGAATTATTTGTATTTCTCCTGGAAATTTGAAACATACTTCTTGTTGGATAGTTAAATCTATCCCAGCACTCCCTCTAGTGGCAGCAGGGCTATTGTTAATTGTTGATGGAATTACTGAAGGGTCTCTGGACCGGGGCCAGAGACCGGCCCGCTTTGAAGTTTCCCGACCGACATTCATTAGCCCAATGAAATCCCTTATTACACTTAGGGCATTTTGTTTTTGGACGTCTCCCAGCATTATTTTTAAATGGTCGGGAGGCATACTTTCCTCCCCCAGGATTTCTGCAATCCTGTTTAAAGTGTCCAATTTTACCACAATTATAACATTTCCCCTGAGGTTTTGTAAGAGCTGCAGCTAAGAGATTAGTTTGAAAAAAAACAGTCCCTATGTCCTGACATGCTTTGATCATTTCTGCTAAATCTGGTTGAGCTCCCAATCCAATAATGGCCCGTTTACATTCAGAGGTGGCATTTTCTTTAGCCAATTTCATAAGCAATTCAGCTTGGACATCAGGATTATCAATTTGTCGTCTCAAGGCATCTTGCAGACGGTTAATAAAATCTGCATATGGTTCTTTTGCCTTTTGACAAATATTTGAAAATGCTTGAGATGGTTTCCCAGTTATAGGAACTTTTCCAAAAGCTTTGTAAGCACATTCAGAGGATATTTGAAGAGTAGCTATAGGCAAAACAATTTGTGCATCCACTGGAGTGTAATCACCTGAGCCATATAACTGCTCTGGGAGGTAAGCACCTCCAGAAGTTGCTGCTCTTAATGCACATTGATGTCTAAACTCACTATCCCATACCACATACTGAGCTGGTGTTAATAACATACGAATTGTTGTTTTCCAATCTTCTGGTACCAAAACATGATTCCTCATTGTTGCTTCTAACATACCTTGCACATATGAACTGTTTAACCCAGTATCTCTTATACCCTTACGCAATTCTGTTAAGATTGCATAAGAAAGTGGTCGATATTCAACCACTGGGGCTCCATTTGCATCTACCTGCCCAGTCAAATGTACAGGACAAACTGAGAGCATATCTGCTATTTCCTGCATATCTCCCTCTCCTTTCGCCATTTGATTTTCTAATACATGGGGAATAGAAACATAAGATCTAGAATTCTTTTGCTCTGAAGGTGTTACATCTATCGTGGAAGATATAGGAGCTGATGGAACTGAAACCTTTTCATGATTAAAACCTGGAGAGGGAGTAGAACTTAATTGTACTGCATCAGCTCCATATTTTTCCACTGCATGGCGACGTTGATGCCAACAATGCAAAACATCCACTGAGGCTTGGGGTTCCTGATGAAGGGTGTTACCTATTCTTTCCCAATCCTTAAGTTGGAGTGTCCCCCTTTCAGGATACCAAGGACAGTTTTTTCCTATCTCACCCACCAGCTTCCTAAGCTCCCTTTCAGGCATGGTCATGCCCGATTTGTGTAAGAGAAACTTTAACTCCCTTACATGCTTTTGCTGATGGTGAGATATATCGCAGCCCATACTTACAGTTTGAGAAATCTCGCAGGACGAGAAGACGAGAAGGTGCACCAAGGGGTCTGTTCCAGACGACTGTAAATATGTTGGGTGCTGCTTTCCCTCGGAAGGGGATGTCCCAGTTCAAGGCGCCATTTGTAACGATGCTAAGAAAAAGACTCAGGCATGTCTTGGGCAGAGGTTTGAAGCTGCATGACACATCTTCACACAGCTTCTCAAACTCTGAGTTTATTGTTTCTTATATACTTTTTACATACATAGGCTTTACCTTTAACTGCTGACAGTTTACATTTAGAAGTTTAACCTTTAGTTGTTGACATAAAGTAATTGAAAAATTCCTTCATATAAGCAATTATTTTCTAGTAACACATTACCTGTTGAGAGCAGGTAAAAACAAATACAGGTAAATTAGAAAAGGAGAAAGAACTGATAAAGACAAGAAGAGATAAAGACAGGAAGAGATAAGGGGGAACTTATTATTTAGGTAGGTAAGATATTAAGTCAAAAGGGGGTGATCTTTTGGCTGCTTCCTTGGGACAAAGGGTATCAAAAGGTTATGAGGTTTGTGGGGGGCAATGCATGGCAGTTTGCTGCATGTGCAAATTCTTCCACAAAATATAAGCTTGCAAAGCTGGAAAATCCAAAGAAATACCCTGGGGTTGACAAGCAATTGTTGCTCCCAATTTCCCCAGCAAATCTCTGCCCAGCAAATTAATAGGGCCCTGGGGTAAAACCAGAAATGAGTGTTGAACTTTGGGCCCTTGGCTTGGAGACACACACAAAGGGGTGGTGCAGGGAGCCATTTCAGTTTGCCCACTGACACCAACAATAGGAGTAGTCTGAGAACTCAGACAGTCTTTAGGGGCATGCTGCAAGACACTGTAAGTTGCCCCAGTATCTACAAGAAAAACTTCATTCCTTCTCACTACCTGCAACTCCAAGAGAGGTTCAGTGGAGGAAACAAGACCTCTGGAGCCACATCAGTATTGGGAGGGATAGCCATTATTAGCATACATCTGCATTGTAGGATGGAACGGTTCAGCCTGTGGTGACAGCCGGGATGGGGGAGGTCCCCTGCTATTGGATGGAAATCCCCCCCTTCCCCTCCAGGGCACTTGGCTTCGTCCCCGTCCGCAGCCCCAATTCTTTGGACATACATTTTCCAGTGGCCTCGTGCTTTGCAAAGGGCACACTGGTCTCGCCCCAGGGTAGCCTGACGAGGCTGGAGAGCGACAGCCAAAAGTTGGGCATGCTTCCTCATGTTGTCTTCCTCCTTCCCCTCTGCAGCCTCCTCCCTCTGGGCACAAACTCTGAAAGCAGTTTGTATTAAGAGTTCAAAAGTTTGAGCACTGGGTGAAACAAGTTTTTTTGCAATTTGCGCCGAATATCAGGGGCACTTTGTGCAACAAAAGCCATTTTCAAAAGTGGTTCACTGGCTGGGCTATCAGGATCAATGTCTGTATAACAACGAAATCCATCTTTTAATCGGTTGATAAAATCAGTAGGACTCTCTTGTGCTACCTGGAAAATCTGATTCACTCTATAGTAATTAACAGTCTTGGGGTCCCCAGTTCTAATGCCATGGAGAATGGCTTTGTGAAAATTCAGTAAGGCACCATATCCCCCATCAGTGTTAACTTCACATTCAAAACCTGGAACAAAAACAACTTCAGGTGCTGGCCACTGTTCGTCTCTTTGTCCATCATTGGTGGCTTCCTTCCATCCCTTAGTATATTCCTCCAAAGCTTTTTTCAAAACCTGGCGTTTGTCCTCAGCCCCCAATAATCCAGATAACAAAGTGTCTATATCAGGGACCGTTGGCTTGTGGGTGGCAAAAATCCTTTGAAATAAATCAACGTACTGCTGGGGGGATTCTCTAAATGGTGGCAAGTTAGCTTTCCAGTTAAAAAGGTCACTGGTGGTAAATGGGGTGTGAACCAGGACCATTTTTCCATTTGCTGCTGGCACCTGTCGCAGGGGCATATTGTCTTCTCCTCCAAGTGATTTTTTTTTTAGCATAAACTTTGCCCTGTCTCGTGTGTTTTGAGGTTTCAAAACATCCCAATTTTTCAAAACACATTGCAGTGGAGTACATTTTGATTTAATTTGTTTCTTTAAATTACTCTGACGATTCCCCATATTTCTTTTTCTTTTTCTTCAAGATAGTTTCTCGGCTTCCTCCCTTTTCACTTAATTAATTTGGAATTTTGTAATTAATTTTTCCTTTGGAGGACTAGTCGGGGAGATCAGCCCCCTATCTTATTCCAATATTACCAAAACCTCTGCAAAAAAAATTACATACCAATTCAATTACTTTTCTTAAATCACTCTATCCTGTATTAGAAGACAGTTGCTTGGCTTCCTCTTTTCTTACATTTATTCATTTATTTATTTGTTATGCTTATCTATAGAGGATTAGTCAGAGAGATCAACCTCCTGCCTTATTCCAGGATTTCCAAAGCTTTTTTATTTCTTTTACTCACCAAGGCGCCTGTTGCAATTTCTCCCATCAGTGGAGAAGCATGAAACCTCGTTGAATTCGGGCATTCAGGTTCCTCAGACACGGATTCCACCACCGATGATGAAGCACAGAATCTTCCAGGTCAAACACCTAGGAGCGCTCTAAGACTCACAATTCAGTCGTCGTTGGTTTCGTGCTGCTGAAAATTGAAGGCTCACTGGGACCTTAACAGGGGTGTCCAGATGTGGGGGGGGGGGGGAACCATTGTGCCTACCACCACGTTAGGCGCCAGGTTGTAAGGTTTTCCACTTAGCCTCACAATTGCCCCAGCATTACACAGGAATTTAAAAGAGCCAAAGAAACTCCTGAGCCGAGGTTTCAACAAAGATTACAACTTTATTTTGATCAAAACAGAGAGGGGCTGCCTGATTCCTCTTCGTGGCTGGTAGAGGAATGAAGGCAACAACCAGAAAAGATGTCTTCCACCTTTTATACCTTTCCAGAACAAAAAGATCAGGTCTTGGTACTTTTCCAATATATATAAAGCATCTGATCAAGCAATTAACTACAAAATAATGATTACATGATAACACTATAAGTATCAATATAAAATGGTTATTATATATAAAATAAATGCTAATGTCAAACTTAAACATACTAAAATCATAAGCACAATAAAATCCCTTCAGCTCCATTCATAAGTAAAGGAATGCTACAGGCAAAATCCATTCAGGAGAAAAATACTTCAAAATCCCTTGCAGGAAAACTTACAGCTAACAACAGCAGAGCAATAGAAGCTAACATGAGACATCAGCCAAATAGAAATTGCCAAACACTCCTTAAGAACACAAAGCCCACATTGCACAAATCCCAGAACTTCAAAGTCACAAAAGCACATAAGAATCCTTCCACTCTCCATCTCCCTCCCTCCTGCCTCACCTCCAGCCACTGCTGCCTTTTTTCATTCCTCTTGGGGGGTGACCCCTCCCCCACTGCATTTCTTGCCTGTTTGCAGGTGGCTGCCACAGCAGTTGTAGATCGGCTCATGGCCAGCCTGCTTGATCTCCTCTCCCCCCCACACCCTCCTCCTCCTCCTCCTCCTCCTCCTCCTCCTCCTCCTCCTCCTCCTCCTCCTCCTCCTCCTCCTCCTCCTCCTCCTCCTCCTCCTCCTCCTTCTTCTTCTTCTTCTTCTTCTTCTTCTTCTTCTTCTTCTTCTTCTTCTTCTTCTTCTTCTTCTTCTTCTGTGTAGCTGACTCCACCTCCTCCCAAGGCAGCTGCTTTTTTCTCTCTCCCTCTCCTGCTCAAACTGCCTCCTTTTATAGCCTCTCCTGTCTCCACCCCTCTCCTCCTTTCTCATGGGGGAGGGTGAGCCAGAAGTGAGCCTGGGGCCTTTGCAGCTCCAGAGGACTCTCTCACTGGAAGTCCTTGCCTGTGCTGGCTCTTTCCCTCCCCCACTACACTACACCTGCCACTCATTAATGTACCACAAGTGGTAGTGTACCACCTGTTGAAAAGCCCTGAGGTAGACCCCGTATTTATTTTTTTAAAAAAACAAAATAATTGGGAGAAACAATTATTGTCCTGGCTAAGGCATCTTCTTTGCTTCTGCATGGTCAAGAGATCAGGTCAGTCATAGAAAGTTTGGTGCTATGTATCAGAAAATACAATATTTAATAGTCATATACCAATGTAGTCATACTATCCATCTGTTCCTACCTTAATGTGTCCAGAACTGATGATGATGATGATGATATGAGAAAGAAAAAAATATGCAGGTTTACTTTCAACCTCTCCTGTTTTCCAACTGCAGGTCTAAGAAACTTGTTAGGAAACTGGAAAATTGGCATCTGAGCACAGAATAGGGTTTCTCAAACTCAACAATATATGGACTTCAACTCCCAGAATTCCCCCAGCCAGACACGTACTACATCGGTGATGGCAAACCTTTTAGACACCGAGTGCCGAAAAACCGCCCCATCCCCCGCTCCGCCCGCAGAGCCACCTACCGCCTCCATGGCCCACCGCAGCAGATCGCCCAGGTGGCCATGCAGCGCCATGGCAGCCACACCCTCCGCCCGTGCCCTGCAGCATCATCTGTGTGCGACGGGGTGCGAGGGCAGAGTCTTGTGCCTGCTGACTGGCTGCCATGTCCTTTGCTGCGCTGCTCCGTGCAGGCCGCGCCCGGGGGCGACTCTCCTCTGGGAGGGCTGCTGGTGAGGAGGAGGCTGCGGGGGGAGGTGGGGCTGGGGTGACAGTGCCCGTGCCCACAGAGAAACCTCTGAGTGCCGCCTCTGGCATGCATGCCATAGGTTCGCCACCACTGTACTACATGTTGTAGTATGTCTCAGCAAGCAAAGGTGTCCTTTTATAGGATACTCCATTCCATGTCCATACACAAACTTGTTGGCTTGTTTTGAAGTTTCCCATCCCATAAAAGTTCCCTTTAATCAGATTACTTAATGTCTGTGTCCCCGGGTAATGGTATTTTGATAATCTAAAAGGTGATATTAAAAGAACAGACTGAAGTGTTAAGTACAGGTGGTCCTCAACTTACAACAGTTCATTTAGTGACTGTTCAACATTACAACGGTACTGAAAAAAGTGACTTATGACCATTTTTCACACAACCGTTGCAGCATCCCCATGTTAAATGATCAAAATTCAGTTGCTTGGCAACTGACTCGTATTTATGACAGTTGCAGTGCCCCGGGATCAAGTGATCAGCTTCTGCGACCTTGTGCCAAGCAAAGTCAATGGGGAATCCAGATTCATTTAAGAACCATTTTACTAACTTAATGAATGTGATGATTCACTTAACAACTGTGGCAAGACAAGTTGTAAAATGGGGCAAACTCACTTAACAAATGTTTCACTTAGCAACATAAATTTTGGGCTCAGTTGTGGTCGTAACTCGAGGACTACCTGTATACAAATATGGCTTGCCAGTATATGAAATATTTGAATATCAAGTTTCCCTGTCTAACCAGTCCAAAGTACCCTGTTTCAGCATAGATCAGGGGTGTCAAACTGCCACCCCATGGGCCGGATGCATCATGCTGAAACTGCGCCCACCCCATTGCTGGCAATGGGAAAAAAAGTTACAATAAGTCACAACACGTCATGTGACGTTGCGAGTTTGACACCCCTGGCATAGATCATTCCAACTCCCCTCAATTTTTTTGGAGAAGGCTTCTTAATCACCACTGTGAGGACTGAAAACTTGGTTCAGCAATCCCCACCCCAGACATTTACTTGAAACACTAAAAAAAAATCATTTGGTACATGTAGTATGTCTCTCCTCCAGTTTGATCAATATGCTCAGTCTAACCTCAAGGAAGGACTCAAACTCTACGGCACAGAAGACAATGTGGGATTAACCAAAGCCTGGGACCTTGCGCAAAATGAGGTGTGTGAAAAACTGTTCAGTATGGTACCTACCTGGTTTGAAACCATTGGGAGTTTTTCCTGACACCAGGCACAAATACACACATGTCCCCCCCCTTTCCTTCTTATCTTCTTACTTTGCAGTTTCATTGTTGTGGGGTACGGAACTACACCGATTGGTTTGAGGTACGGAATGGCACATGGGTTCCCAAGTCCTGCTGGTTACAGCAAAGCGATGGTTGTCAAAGGGACAGTGCCAGCTGGTGGAAAGAGGTGAGGTGGCAGCCAAAGATTGTGCTGAAGGTGATTGAAGAGAATATATGTAGCTTAGGCCTGAAGTGTGGAGTCCTTGGCGCTCTCTGAGCTTGGTACTTTCATTGCAGACTTTCCTGCAGTGGTTTCCAATCTGGCACCTTTTCTAAGAGAGTCTGTGTAAGGTTGTGCCTCAGCTGTCCCCTCAGGAAAGCATGGCTCTTGAAACAGGCATCATTTCAAAAGGGATCTTTTACTGAGAGAAAGTGATTGCAAGGAAGTATGGCGGAATCTGAAGTTCCCTGCAAAAGCATTAAGCTAAATGTCCCATTTCCCCAGCCCCACCCCAATGCCCCAACCTATCAGGAGCCCATCCGCTGGTGTGAAGATGTGAGAACTTCCAGCTGAAAAGGTGATAACCAGCCATTCTCTGGTGCCTCCTCCTTACTAGCCAGCAGGAGTCAAAGCAGATGGCCCTGAGGGCTTTCCCCCCCTCCCTATTTCCCAATTTAGAAACATCCTCAATCCACAATAACTCCTGCTCCCCCTCCCCTAGGAATGGCAGTGTTCCGATAGGGACCTGACACTCTGTAAAGCAGGTCTTCAAACTTGGCCCTTTTATGACTTGTGGACTTCAACTCCCAGAATTCTGGGGGTTGAAGTCCACAAGTCATAAAAGGGCCAAGATTGAAGACCCCTGCTGTAAAGATTCAACTGCCAGACTGAAGCACAAGAGAATTGTGGGAGGCCTGCAGACATCTCCTTCCTGCCTGGATGACCTTCCAGGTTCCTCAACCCCAGTGCTCTATTGAGTTTGTTTATGCAACGATGCACAACCTGAAATTCCACCTTGCAGCTGGCTGTCCTCTCCTCTGCATGTTTATGATTTTAAGGATGTCTTATCAATTTCAACATTAGATAACAATAGTGTTTGTATATGTGTGTGTAAACATGTAATGGTAGCCCTCAACTTACGACCATGACTGAGCCCAAAATTTCTGTTGCTAAGTGAGACAGTTGTTTATATGAGTTTTGCCCTGTTTTATGATCTTTCTTGCCAAAGTGATTAAGTGAATCATTGCAGATGTTAAGCCAGTAACACGGTGGCTAAGTGAATCTGGCTTCCCCATTGACTTTGCTTGTCAGAAGGTTGCAAAAGGGGATCATGTGACTGACTCCAGGACACTGCAACCGTTGTAAATGTGGGCCGGTTGTCAAGCATCCGAATGTAAATCACGTGTCCCTGGGAATGTTGCCAGGGTCGTCAGTGTGAAAAATGGTCATAAGTCATTTTTTTTCAGTGCCCTTGTAACTTTGAACAGTCACTAAATGAACTGTCGTAAGTCGGGACTACCTGTATGTACAGATCTAGTTCCAATTCTAAAGTAGAGACAATCTTCTTTTTCTGATTCCTGTCATGTTTCCCAAATTTACTTTTGAAAGTATAATGCCTCTATGTTCAAGGAGCACCTGAAAAGTGCTAGGGGCCGTTACTTGCTGATCTTTTCCAGGAGCAGAGTTAATGGCAATAACATAGCACAGGTAGTCCTTAACTTACAACAGTTCACTTAGTTTGTTTGAAGTTACAACAGCACTGAAAAAAGTGACTTATGACCACCTTTCACACTTAACAACCATTACAGCATCCCCATGGTCACATGATCAAAATCCAGAGGCTTGGCAACTGACTCATACTTATGACGGTTGCAGTGTCCCAGGGTCATGTGATCAGCTTTTGCAACCTTCCGACAAGCCAAGTTAATGAGGAAGCCAGATTCACTTAATAACCATGATGCTAACTTAACAACTGCAGTGATTCACTTAACAACTGTGGCAAGAAAGGTCATTAAAATGGAGCAAAATTCACTTAACTGTCTTGTTTAGCGACAGAAACTTTGGGCTCAGTTGTGGTCATAAGTTGAGGACTGCCTGTATACAAATAGTCCTCAACGTATAATCACAAATGGGACCAGAATGTTTATTGCTAAGCAATACGGTTCTTAGGTGAGCTGTGCCTGATGTACAACCTTTTTTGTCACAGTTGTTAAATGAATCACGCAGTTGTTAAGTGAATCCTGCTTGACTTTGCTTGCTGAAAGCCAGCTGGAGAGGTCACAAATGGTGATCACCGGATCCTGGGACACTGCAAAAAATGTGATTACATGTTGGTCGCCAAATGTCTGAATGTTGATCCTGTGACCATGGGGATGCTGTGATGATGTGTGTGAGGACTGATTGTAAGTCACATTTTTCAGTGCAGTTGTAACATTGAACAGTGACTAAATGAATGGCTGTAAGTCGAGGTTTACCTGTATGGGACATTCCTCCCAAGGTTTCCTAACCACTGTTTTATGGGCTTCTCTTTATTTTCCTTGCAGCCTTGCTATGAGAAGGTGAAACGCTGGCTAGCGGAGAACATCTTTGCAATGGGCATTTTTGCTGCCTGTATCATTGTTGTCCAGGTGAGATGGTCAGAGCACCAATGGCAGACGGAGTAACCTAAAACCAATGTTTTTCTCAATCTTGGCAACTTTAAGATATGTGGACTTCAACTCCCAGAATCTGGGAGTGGGAAGTCCATACATCTTAAAGTTGCCATGGTTGAAAAACACTGACCTAGACATGTAGCAAGATTTCCTTGAAAGATCTCTATTCTCACCCCAAAGAGCAAGGGTGGGGAACGATGGCCCTTTTATAACTTATGGCAGTGATGGCGAACCTTTTAGATACCGAATGCTCAAAACCCGCACTGCCCGCCCTGCCCACCTGCAGGGCCACCTACCACCTCCACGGCCCACCGCAGATCGCGCAGGCGGCCCTGCAGTGCCATGGCGGCCACGCCCTCCACCTGCGCCCTGCAGCATCTTCTGCACGTGACGGGGTGCGAGGGAAGAGTCTTATCCCTGCTGCCCGGTACCATGTCCTTGGCTGCACTGCTCCATGCTGGTCGTGCCCCGGGGCAACTCTCCTCCAGGGGAGTTGCTGGTGAGGAGGGGGCCATGGGGGGAGGCGGGACTGGGGTGATGGCATGTGTGCCTACAAAGAGGGCTCTGCATGCCGCCTCTGGCACGCATGCCATAGGTTCGCCACCACTGACTTATGGACTTCGACTCTCAGAAATTCTGGGAAAATTGAAGTCCACAAGTCACAAAAGGGCTTATGCTTAAGCTTACGCTTCATAGTCTTTATCTGGGTTTTAACGTATCCAAACTGCAAAACTTTCAATGGCCACTGGATGGCAGGCAAGAAGTAAAATTTCAGCATTCCTCTGCTGACAGCTAGTGTTTGCATAATTTTACAAGTCATAGCCTAGCTGCAGATCTGATACCATAGAACAGGGGTGTCAAACTGCCAGCCCATGGGCCAGTTGCATCATGCAGAGGCCGCGCCCACCCCAGCTCTGGCAATGCAAAAAAAGTTGCGATACGGCGCAACGTGTCACATGATGTGGTGAGTTTGACACCCTTGCCATAGAAGGAAGATAATAGAACTGGCTTAAGTTACCTTTTAAATGTGACCAACACCCAGAGAGAATATTCAGCTCACTAAAATTTGTTTGGTTTCTATCCTGCCTTTTCCTTCAGGACCTCAAGGCCTCATGTATAGTGTCCCTTCCTGCCTTTTTATTCCCACAATCACTAGTGATGGAGAAGGAGTGGCAAAAACTGCCAGGGAATTTCTTTGGCTGAGGTAAACTTGAACCTGAGTCTCCCTCAGTGTCAGCAGCACCCTGGATGTTATATCCCCACCAGATGCTCTAAAGCAGTGGTTCTCAACCTTTCTAATGCCGCGACCCCATAATACAGTTCCCCATGTTGTGGTGACCCCCAACCACTTATACATCACCCGGTGCCAGGGGCGTGGCCAAAGAAAAGGGGGGAAAAAATGGTGGACAGCCTTGTTTGGCGACCCCCATGAAATGGTCGTTCGACCCCAAATGGGGTTCCGACCCACAGGTTGAGAACCACTGCTCTAAAGTGTGTAAGACGCTAAGAAAAAGACACAGGCATGTCTTGAGCAGAGGTTTGAAGCTGCAGGACACAGCTTGACAAACTCAGAGTTTATTGCTTCTTATATACTTGTTACATACATCAGCTTAACCATTAGATGCTGACAAAGGTTTCTTCATTGGAAAATGTCTTCATGTAAGCAACTATTTTCTAGTAACACATTACATGATCAAAGACCAGGTAAGAACAAATACAGGGAGATGAAAGCAGAAGGAACTAAAAAAGACAGGAAGAGATAGGAGAAGGAACTAAGCATATTATCTGTTTAGGTAGGTGAGGCATTAAGTCAAAAGGGTATGACCTTCTGGCTGCTTCACTAGGACAAAGGGTATCAAAAGGTTATGAGGTTTGTGGGGGGGAAAGCACGGCAGTTTGCTGCACGTGCATTTTTCCCCACAAAAGTGGCCTTCTCCAACCAGATCCCTGTAATTTTCAACCTGTGTGGAGAGTGCCAGGCTGAGGAAAGTTGTGTTACTAGCATAATATGTACTACCTGTCCTTGCACTATCCAAAATCCCATTAAGGCAGCAAGATGGCTGGTAGAAAAGGTGCAGAGAAGGGCCCTGCTTGCTCCATTCACTTTCTAGTTAAACCTGGTTAAACTTAGTTTGAAAAAAAGAGGGGGGAGAAAGTACACCTTCTGTACCCATCCATTTCTGCTCAAAACTGAAGATCTTCTGATAAACTAGGTCATATGGGGCTAGGCTTAGAACAGTGTTTCTCAATCTTGGCAAATTTAAAATGTGTGGACTTCAGCTCCCAGAATTCCTCAGCCACTACAGGGATTGGGGAATTCTGGGAGTTGAAGTCCAAAATTTTAAAGTTGCCAAGAATGAGAAGCACTAGCTTAGAATATTATCACTTAGTTTCTACATGTCTGTTATGTGCTCCTGGCTACTTTCCTTCGTGACCAGAGGCAAGCTCGCCTGACCAATAACCAGCCAAGACACAGTGAAGGCCTTTTGTTTCGTTTATTGCAATAAGCGGGGAGAGAAGCTCTCAAAGCTTGGTTCTCTCCAAAGTTTTAACCCAAAATAATTCCTTCTTTTATTCATCCCTCTCACCGGCCACTACAGCCCTCCTCTTTCCCCATTGGCTGAGGTAGTATGAGGTTACACTCTTTCCGTCCGCCTATACACATTTCCTGATAACACACTAAATCATATTCACTTATACAATAAGAATAAGATGTCCAAGCAGTGAGATTACTTCATGGCTCAAGCCAAGAGCTGGCAGTACTTGCTTGTGTTTTGGAGCAGACAAGGAACAGGCATTTCCAAGAGATAGAGTACCATAAGCTGGGCTAGGCCTTCTGTTCTTTTTCTTACTAAATCTTTCTCTATTCCTTTAGGTCTTGGGTATCGTGTTCTCCATGCTGATGTACTGCCATGTTCG
This sequence comes from Crotalus adamanteus, assembly GCA_039797435.1. Classification (NCBI taxonomy): domain Eukaryota; kingdom Metazoa; phylum Chordata; class Lepidosauria; order Squamata; family Viperidae; genus Crotalus; species Crotalus adamanteus. The sequence goes on from CM077935.1 coordinate 9,207,492, forward strand.
GAGGGTAAAGAAATACTATGACTGACTCCATCCAAGTCCATTCCATGTCCTTTCAAACTTGGGGATGAAGGAAATAAAAGTTATTCTTTTAATAATTGTAGAAATAATTGTAGAAATGTAATGCCATTATATGAAACTGTCTCTTTAGTACAAATGTAACACTGTAACACAAATGTAACAATGCAATGCCAATATATGACCAAATGTTTACTATTTCCTGCCTAAAAATCCTCCGGACACAGGAACTTACACTTTGAGTAGAAATCCTACTATCAAAGAGGGGGATTTTGACCCAAGGTGAGAATTACAAATAAACAAGATAACAGCAGATGGAGGAAGAGGTCAGGTTAACAAAGTACAACTTCAAAGTACATTTATAAAGATGAAAGTGCTTCTTAGATGTGATATGAATTGTAGGGGTATAAAATGCAGATCTTGAAACCAGGCCAGTGTGCTCCTGGAATCCAATCCATAGGGAAGGATCCAGGGGGCCGCGTTTGAAAACGCTCCTCTCTTCTATTCTTTTTCTTTTCTCTTTTATTCTGTTTATGTTATTCTCCAATAAACCTTTGTTTTGTTAACCAGACTTGTCTTCGTATTGTGAGTATCAAAATTTGGGGTTTTTACATCTCACAGGGACATGAGATGCAGAAGGATCAAGAGCATTTTTCGCTCCTCTGGAGTTTCTTTGCATTGGTCTCTTCCCGCATCTTCTTTCAGTTTCTCTTCTTCAGGTGAAAGCCAGTTCTGATGCTTGGTAGGTTCATACCATGTGTGCAAGAGGGGTTCTCTCTTCCCATAATAACCAGTTCTCCTGAGGAACTTCATCTCTGTTTCTATTGTCCATAAGTTTAACTCCTAAGCAAAGCTCTTCTTTACATCTTGACTTCTCCCTATATTTTATGATGTGGTCCCTCCAACCTCCTGCTTTGTATACAACAAGAATAAAACAAGCACCAATAAAACAATATCTTTTAGAAAGTGCATTTGGTACCTGTTGTCTATTTGTAGTTTGTGTTATGATTTAGTTGCACCTATAACTATATTTTAAAAAGGCTGGGAGGTTGACTAAAAACTTGAGATTGGCTGAGTAAAAACTTCTTAGAATTATACATATTATTCATTTACCATTTTACTTGAGAAAAGCAAAAATGAATTTAATGGCAAAGCAATGTTTCCAATGAACATTGATGGGAAAAGTGGCAGTATTTCATCGAACAAAATTCCTGTTGCAGCCCTTCCATTTTAGGCAGTTATAAGAAGTCACCTGCTTGTCTTTTCATATTACAAGTAGTCCTCAACTTATGACCACAATTGAGCCCAAAATTTGTGTTGCTAAGCAAGACAGTTAAGTGAATTTTGCCCCATTTTTTTGACCTTTCTTACCACAGTTGTTAAGTGAATCACTGCAGTTGTTAAGTGAATCACTGCAGTTGTTCAGTTAGTAACGCAATTGTTAAGTGAGTCTGGCTTCCCCATTGACTTTGCTCATCATAAGGTCACAAAAGGTGATCACATGGCCCCGAGATGCTGCAACCATCATAAATATGAGCCAGTTGTCAAGCATTTGAATTTTGATCACATGACCATGGGGACGCTGCAACAGTCATTAGTGTGAAAAATGGTCATAAGTCAACTTTTTAAAGTGCTGTTGTAACTAAACAGTCACTAAGTGAACTGATGTAAGTTCAGGACTATATTACTTGGAGTGCAGTTTCAATGCTTTTAACTTTCTGGAGACGGGGCGTTGTCTTACCTGAACGCCTTTTCTCAGCATGAGGAATGTAGAATCCACAAATGGGTTGATTTAGTCTTCTAGCCCAATCAGACCAAACAATCAAAGTTGCCACACCCCTGCAGGGTCTGAGCATGCCCCAGTTTCGAAAGGGTGAAGCGAATGATTGTGTGACGTGATGGCTCCGAACTGCTGACACTAACCTAACTGCTAGTAATGATCAGGGAGGGGGTGGATTCTACATTCCTCATGCTGAGAAAAGGCGTTCAGGTAAGACAACACCCCTTCTCCAGCATGTAGAGGAATGTAGAATCCATGAATGGGACTTACCAAAGCCCTTATGATCCCACGGGTGGGAAGCAGGTTGGTTAAGTGTCGTTGCTGAAATGGACCACTTGTTGTAAAACCCGACGGCCAAAAGCGGCCTCTGCGGAAGCAAACCTGTCGAGTTTGTAGTGGCGAATGAATGGTGAAGGGGACGACCACGTAGCCGCCTTACAGATGTCCTCTATGGACGCCTGAGTCTGCCACGCCGCTGACGTGGAAGCGCTACGAGTAGAGTGCACTGTCAGGTGGCTTGGGACAGGTAAAGAGTAAGCCTGGTAAGATTGAGCGATACAGGACTTGATCCACCTGGCTATAGTAGAGGAGGAAACCTTCTGTCCCTTGGAAGCTGAGTGGAAAGAGACAAACAATGCCTCCGATTTGCTAAAGGAAGCTGTCCTCTTGATGTAATGATGCAATGCCCTATGTACATCTAGGTAATGCCACTGCTTTTCTAGTGTGTGAGAAGGATTGGGACAAAAGTTTGGTAGTACAATGTCCTGAGCCCGGTGAAACATTGTATTCACCTTGGGAATGAATGAGGGATCTAACCTCAGCACCACTCTGTACTGATAGAAGGTACACAGGTCTTCCCTAACTGAAAGAGCAGCCAGCTCTGACACGCGCCTCGCCGACGTGATGGCTACTAGGAAGGCCACCTTGTGGGACAAAATGTGAAGAGGACAAGACCTTATAGGTTCAAAGGGAGACCTGGTGAGTGCCTGCAGAACCCGAGGTAGTTCCCAAGATGGATACCTGTATACTACCGGAGGTCTGGTGTTGGAGACTCCTTTCATAAAGGACCGGACCCTGGGATGATGGGACAATGGAGTGGCATTGGCACAGGTGAACACCATGGAAAGAGCGGCCACCTGTCTACGCAAGGTGTTGGGCGCTAAGCCCTTATCCACTCCATCCATGAGGTATTCAAGAATCACTGGAATAGTGACAGAAGAGATAGACAAACCCTTACAGGTACACCAGTCACAGAAGTTCTTCCAAGTGGCATCATAGATCTGGTTTGTCGCCGGCCGTCAGGAAGCTTGGATCATAGCTATCACCCTTGAAGAGTAAGATCCGCACATCAGGAACTGGCGCTCAGATGCCAGGCGGCTAGTTGTAGCCACTGCGGGTCCAGGTGGCATATGGCCCCCTGCGTTAGAATTATCCTCTCTGGAGGGATTTGCCAAGGGGGGGCTATGGTGAGGTTCACGAGATCCGCAAACCATGGATGCCTCAGCCAATACGGGGCCACAAGGATTAGCTCCGCCCGTTCCTGTAACAGCTTCCTGATGACGGCCAGGATCAAGGGAAGGGGTGGAAATGCATATAGAAGGCCCGCCGGCCAAGGACTGCGGAGGGCGTCTGCTCCCTCCGAACCCTGGGATGGGTACCGAGATAGAAACCGGGGAAGCTGGGCGTTCGTCGGGGATGCAAACAGGTCGACGTTGGGCTGACCGAAACGGTGAGTAATCTCCCAAAAGAGACAGGGATGTAGACGCCACTCCGAATGATCTATCGTAGATCGACTCAGAAAATCCGCCTGGTCGTTTTCCACCCCTGAGATGTGTTCCACCTTTAGGGACAACAGATTCTGTTCCGCCCATGACCCCAGACACTGGGCCTCGGAAATTAGAATCCGCAATCGAGTGCCGCCCTGCCTGTTGACATAGGCCTTTGCCGCCACATTGTCTGTCAGAACCAGCACGTGGCGACCCGCCAACTTCTTGTGGAAATGGCAAAGTGCTAGGTGTATGGCTCTGAGCTCTAACCAATTGATATTTTTCTTGAGATCCTGTTGAGACCACCGCCCCTGGGCGAATTGGGATTGCAGATGTGCCCCCCATCCAAACAGACTGGCGTCTGTGGTCAAGGTTATCCGAGTCGGTTCTCTGAACAGGGATCCTTTGGACAATGCTGGGGACAACCACCAGATGAGGGACGTGAGTGTCTGTGGTGGGACTCGCACCCTCTGTGGAAAACATGTTACACCCCGTTTCTGGTAAGGGAGTAGAAACCACTGCAGTTGTCTCGTATGAAGCCTGGCCCAAGGCACTATGGCAATACATGAAATCAGTTTCCCTAACAGCTGTGACAGTAGGAGCAGGGTTACACGTTTCTCCTTGCGCACCCTGGTGACCATCGTACGTATGCTGAGCTGACACTCCTGAGACAGGAAAACTCGGAACTGGTTGGTGTCTATTATTGCGCCTAAGTGGAGCAAACGGTTTGCTGGGATCAGATGGCTCTTTGGGAAGTTGATCATAAATCCTGTAGAGGTGAGAGACAGGCAAAGCTCGTGTGCAGAAAACTGCCCCCCCAATGCTTGTGTCTTTTCTCTGTATCTATCTCCCCCCCCCCCCTCACATCACCATAGTGATGTGAAAGTGCGCAGGTCTGTGTGACCTTGCCAGTTTGATAAGGCTGGCTGGTGAACAACAAGTTTCCCTGTTTATGGCCTCTAGCTTTTTACTCTTGAGGATTGGTAAAGGATTTTAGCCAATGAAATGCTATTGTCATGCAGTAGCTTTTGCTATTTGTAAAACTCTATATAAACAAATAAAGGCTCCGAGCGGGCGGCCATTTCTTTGCACCCTTCAATGACTAAGGACTGATTACTACAGCTGGCGCCCTCAGCAGGGACATTTCGTTTTGGGACCCCTACGGGAAGAAGCAGCCACCAACATACTTATCATCGTCTGGAACAGACCCCTAGGTGCACTTTCGTCTTACGAGACCCCTCAGTGAGTAAGTATGGGCTGTAAATTATCTCACCCTCAGCAAAAGCATGTACAGGAGCTCAGACTCCTGCTACAGAAATCAGGCCTGGCAATGCTTGAAACGGACATAAGGAAGCTGATTGAGGAGATAGGAAAACAGTGTTCTTTGAATCCTGAGCATCGGACGCTTAGGCTAAAAGATAGAGCATAAATTACATCTTGAACCTTGTGCTTCAGTATAAACATCTATAGTGTTCGGTCCTGTCAGGAAAGGAAAAAAAAATAGACCCAAATACTTCAGAAGGGCAATTAACTATCAGCCCCCTTCTGCTTGCAACTAAGTAAAATTTATTCCTCCTAAAAACATCTTTAATTGGATGTTCAGCTTCTTCTGAAGAGGCTAATTCATTTGCTGATTAGTTAGAGAAATAAATCCAAATGTACTCCCTCAGAACAAAGTGTTTTGAGCAATCGGAATGCTTTGAAACTCTGCAATCTATTAAGTTTAACCCTGTTGTGTTTTGTGTTATGTGTGTGTGTGTGGCCACTCAGAACATTATGCTTGGGCTTGGAATGGTGAGAAAAATGGGAGAAATCACCTTGTCATTTTTCTCGCTTCTTGCAAAACAAGTTACATGTCTAAATAAATGTTGTTGTAACAGTATTTGTGTATATACGTTTGTCTGTGTTGTTCTGTGTTATTCCAAGACTTGGAAGAGGCTCAAAGCCCTCTCTGATAACAACAATACAGAAAGGCCTTGCTAAGAATATATGGTTTGCCTGGAGAAAGTATGAAATGAAATAATTGTATGTGGAATGGTTTTATGCAAACAGTCAGTATGGAACTGAATGAGTTAATTTGTTGAAGTGTGTGTTAGCCTTCAAAACCCACCCATTTTCTCCCAAACTGTGAAAATAATAGTAAATATTTGTATGAGAAAAATTTCATGGAGAATGTATGAGAGAATTTATTGAAAAATGCATATGAAGCAGATGAAACTATTTTTGGGTGGTGAGATTCCCCCCCCCCCCCCCCCGTCTCTTTCGGCTGGCTGCGTTGCTTAAAGAGCCAGAGACAGGAAGGAGGGGGGGGGGACTGTTCATTTAAAAAAAAATTTCCTCTGCTTGGAATTGTAATCTGAGAAGAGTGGAGTGAATCTGAAACTTGACATTCACCTATGCAGTTTCGGCAAATAAAGTTTTACTCAAAAAAGAAACAGTAATTGTTGGACAATATTTTATATATCCAAGAACCAAAAGAACTAACTGAATTACTTCGTTATAGATTTATACATGTTTAACCTATTTATATAAAATTTGTTTCCATCTGAATGGACTTTGTTTAAATCGAAGCACCAAAGATACAATTTAATTGGCTTTCAGAAAATATAAAATGATTTAGGATTGCAATAAGTCCCAGAAAAAATATAGTTGCACAAATTGATGACATCATGAATACTCAATTTGTGGACAGAATTCCACACTTTTGATTTTTCCTACTAGTAAATTACCTAATGGAGTATTAACTGTAATAATGTTTTATTTTTTATCCAGGTGGTTGCTAAAATGATAACCTTAGGACGCACAAGAGCTTGCCATCGAAAAGGAACTGATTTAATTAATATTGTTTTCAAAAATAACTTATCTCTTTAATGTGCTTTAACTGACTATATAGGCTGTATTTCATATCATTTGCCTAATGATCTTTGACTTGCTTGTTTAATGACTTTTTCCTTTCCAGTCCAGCCACTGCTTTCTTCCTCTTTCTCCCTTGCCACAAGTTATTGCTTTTACTGATGGAGGGTGAAGGAGAGGAGCAATTGCTTACAAGGATGATACCTGGAAAGTGTCCTACACTACAATGCAACCCTTATCACAATGCTCAGAATTATTTTAGCTTTTCAAACCTTTTCTCAACAGTCTTTTAACTTAATCTCTGACTCTCATTAGGTGTGCCAACTTACTTTTACTTCTTCAGGTGCTTACATCATGCCCAGGATTGACCCCAATCTTATGACTTTGTTTTAACTTTGCAGCAGCTGCTCCAGAACTGAAAGCATTTATAATTTTGTTTCTCATATACACAATCACTCCTCCCTTCCTGGGCCTAATTTTTTTTTGTATGTCTTTTTATGTCTTTTATGTGGTTTTGCCTCTAATCAACTATGACAAATGGACGTTATCCATGTTCTCTCTTTTTGGCTTCCTAGAAATGTATATTCATAAATAGGTATTTAGGAACAATTTCCCCCACCTCTACAAGGGGAAACAGCTTCACATGTTATTTTTCATCTTTTTTTGGCCGTTACAGCCCTGGGTAAACCCTCTTCCCTAAAAACTGACAATGGGCCAGCCTATTTTTCAGTGGCCTTTTTACAATTTTATACAACCTGAAATATTGTTTTTACTCATGGTCTTCTCTATAATTCCACGGGTCAAGCTATCGTGGAACGTGCTAATTGGTCTTTCAAGGACTGCCTTCACAAACAAATAAAAAAGGACGGATTATCTAGGGTACCCAATTTGTCGTGGGTAATACAACAGGTTCAAAAAGTATTATTTACATTACACCAATTGAATATTTCCATTCCAAATTTGACTGCTGATCAGAGACACTTTTAACAGAAAACAAGCTTTCCTCCACCTCTGGTATATTATTGGGCATTACCAGACAAAGCATGGTTGGGACCAGTCCCTCTGATCACTTGGGGTGGGGCTACGCTGCTGTGCTTGCTCCAACAGGACCTTTGCGGATTCCAGCGCGTTGTGATCACCCAGCCAGGGATGTCGTGGCACTAGTCCCTGGACCCAGTCCCAGAAATGGCAAGGGTGACTCTACAGATGGCACAGCAAGTAATCCAATCCTGACATGCCAGGCAGCCAGTGACGTGGGGAGATGTAAAGAACTTGATCCCCGAGAACCTGTGCGCTGCTATTTTTGTGGTTTTAACTGCAAATTTCTTATCCATCATTTGTTTATGTCTGATAATTAACATCTGCCCTTTGACAATTGCAACTGTCATCCCACTCAAACAATCATTCGAACAACGAATGAAGCAAAATCTAACATCACACAAAATGATTTCTTTTGTTTATCTGAAATGTATTAAATGAAAATTTGCTTTCTACATGTTTAGTCTTTGTTTGTACCCCTTCTGCAGTAATTCAAAACTTCACTGACTCTGGGAGGTTATTGCTTAAAAAACCTCACTGTCATCGCATTGGCTCACCTGCTTTAAATTGCACAGCTTCAATAGAGACTTCCTTTCATTTTGGACATGCTTGGCTACTGCAAGGAGGGTTTTTTACATGTGGTCAAGAAACTTTAAATTATATTCCTACTAATATTAGTGAAGCGCAATGTTGCCTCAGCCAGCTGATTCCTGTTTTGCTTTCCAAACAAGTTCACACGAACCATTCTTCACATGGTGTTACACTAGACAACACTTGTGACTCTGAGAAAACCTTACTTTGTAGCATTGGCTATATCTCTAGTAGGCGTGCCAGGACTTGCTGTTCGTGCCCACCTCAACATTAATGCTATTACATGAAATTTGGCAAAAACAATTAATACTACTTCTTCAACTATTTCATCAATCAACCATGAACTGCAAAATTTGAGAAAAGCTATTTTGCAAAATCACGCTGCAATTGATTATTTGCTTCTGCACCAGCATTTGGGTTGTAAACGTTTTGAGGAAATGTATTGTTTCAATATTTCTGATAATTCATGAACCATCCAGCACCAATTTGGCCTCTGATTTGAAAAGTGGTTCCTTAGGATATTTATGGGTGCTGTTTATGTAATGTATTTCTTTCATTTTGCAATATATGTATTAGAGCTTTAAATCCCAGTAGATCCTCTCTCACATTGCCTCAGGGTCAAGTTTGGCCCTATATAAACAACTGCAAGGTTGCTCCTCTCCTGATTATAATCCTTTTATTAACCCCGCGTACGGCGATATTTCGTCTAACAAAACAAAAAGGAGTGAGATGTAGAGGTGAGAGACAGACAAAGCTCGTGTGCAGAAAACTGCCCCCCAATCCTTCTGTCTTTTCTCTGTATCTATCAACCCCCCCCCCCCTCACATCAACATAGTGATGTGAAAGTGTGCGGTTTTGTGTGACCTTGCCAGTTTGATAAGGCTGGCTGGTGAACAACAAGTTTCCCTGTTTATGGCCTCTAGCTTTTTACTCTTGAGGATTGGTAAAGGATTTTAGCCAATGAAATGCTATTGCCATGCAGTAACTTTTGCTATTTGTAAAACTCTATAAAAACAATAAATGCTGCATAGGGAGCGGCCATTTCTTTGCACCCTTTAATGACTAAGGACTGATTACTACAAAATCCATGATCCTGGAGTGTCTTGATCATCAGTGCCATGTCTGATCGGGCGTTCAGTGCCGAGGACGACTGGATTAGGATATCGTCCAAGTAGCACTGAACACGGACTGGTACCTACCTGAGCTGTACGGCGAGAACCGCCAGGATTTTGGTGAAAACCCTTGGAGCTGACGATAGGCCGAATGGCAGGGTCCTATACTGATAGTGATGGTTGGAATACCTGAATCTGAGAAAACGCCTGTGATTTGGATGTATGGGAATGTGCAGGTAAGCTTCTGTCAGATCTATGGATGTAAGAAAGTCCCCCGGCCGAATACTGCCCAGAATAGAATGAAGAGCTTGCATCTTGAATTTTTGGTAAATTAGGTACCGATTTAGAGCCTTGAGGTCTAGGATCACCCTCCATCCTCCTGAGGCCTTTGGCACCACGAATAGGATGGAGTAGAAACCTTGTCCCCATTGATCTGGGGGTACCCGCTCTATTGCCTCTATGCTTAACAGATGACAAATGGCCTCCTCCATGAGACCTTGTTTCACGGGATTTTGGGATAGGGGGCAGATGAAGCGCCAAGGAGGGAGTGTGAGGAACTCCAGAGACAGTCTGTCTCTGATAATGGTTAGAACCCAATTGTCCGTGGTGGTGCTTTCCCATTTGTGGAAGTATAGTGCCAGTCTTCCGCCAATGGGGGGAATCCGCCTCAAGTCACTTTGACTTTTGGAAAGGATGACCTCCTCTGCCGCGAAAGGGCTGCTTAGCCTGGAATTGTGGCTTTGGCTTGTCTCTGTAGCCGGACCGGTCCGATGAGCGGTCGGGCCCTGCTTGAAAAGGCCGATACCCGCTCCAGGTAGTTCGGTCTGAGCCAGACTTAAACGACGGACACCGGTTGTATGGAGAAAAACATCTGCCCATTTTTTTGACAATATGAGCTAGTACCTTCAACTTTTTTTTGTTTTCAGTCAGGTAAGGAGTGAGAGCCTCTCCAAAAAGGCAACCCTTTTGATATGGTGCCGTAGCTACTCTCCATTTGTGCCTGGTATCGGCCTTCCAATTTTTTAGCCAGAACAACCGGCGTGCGGCTACGTTGGAAGCTATGGCCCGAGCCGAATATTTGGCCGACTGCAGAGACACATCTGCCATATATTCCAGTGCAGCCCTTAGTTTAGTGACATCCTGGTGAACCCTTACTTCGTCTGGGGATATTCTGGCCTGTAATTCCCTGAGCCAGATTAATGCGATTCTGGTGAAGAAGGAGTTAGATGTTGTTGGAATATTCATGAGGAGGAAGAGTCATGTGGTAACTCAGTCAGCCAATGTGAAGAAAGTGCTACTGAGTCTGTGCAAAAGAGTATTGAGTTAGGAGCTGGATTTCCAGTCTCTGCTTTTGTCTCTGGTCTGTCTCTGTAAGAAGTCTTCATTAAGCTATGTTGCTGTAAAGAAGAATGGTATTGTAAATATTTTTATATAAACATAAAGTTATTTGAATCAGCTAAATGCAGTCAACTGTGAGAGCTTCTGATTTATTTTTTCACCAATAGAGAAATTAAAATTCTCTAATAGGTTATGGGCCCAGAGCTTACTAAGGACTGCATTGTAATTTAAAGCTGGAAGAAATTGCCTGTGTTTAGAAAATATAAGAACAAGGCAGAATAAGCAGAATGGCTGCAATGGAATTTGAGGAAAACTCTGTGCCTTGTTTGGGCCAGAAGAATTACATTATATGGGCTGCAAAAATGGAATGTTTGCTGAAAGCTAAAGAGCTGTGGTATATTGTAGAAAATCCACCACAAGTGTTTGCAGCAGTTGATCAGAAAAATCATGATCGAGCAATGGCTTATCTCATCTTGAATTTAGATGATGAACAATTTCTAAATGTTGCAAATTTAAAGACTGCAAAGGAGATTTGGTTGAAGTTGAGAGCTGTGCACGTGCATGTTTCTGCATGCAATATAGTGCAATTGTCAAGAAAACTTTACAGGGCCTGTTTGCAACCAGATGAATCTGTGGAACAGCATTTAAATAAAATACAAAGTTTATTTTTGGACTTAGAACAACGTGGGATTAAATTCCCTGAGTCCCAGAAGGTTTTATTGGTGTTGAACAGTTTAGATAAAACCTGGGACACAGTTTCTATGATATTTGAGTGTAAAGAAGAGCAAGACTTAAAGTTTGAGGCTTTAAAGGCATGTTTGCTTAATGAAGAAGAAAAACGCCATTTTAGAAGCAGCCACGAGGAGGAGAAATTCCTGAGGAGGGGGTCCAGACTGCAAGTCTCCAGAGAAGAAGAAACAAGCAGATCGACCCGGGCCAAATTGCAACAAAGGAGAGATTTTGCAAGCAGAGAGCTGCTCAGCGGGAAAAGACTTGCTACATTTGTGGAGCAAACAACCATCTGCAAAGGAACTGTTTGCAGAGGAACAATTTGCAGAAAAAGACATTTGTGCAAGGAAAAAGGACTGTTTTGCAAAAGGAACATTTTGGTGTTGCAAAAGTTTGCTATAGCAACAACAGAGACAAGTGGCTAATACATAGTGGGGCAAGTCAAACAATTGTTAATGACTCTGAATTATTTTGCAGGTTTGTTCCAGTAGCACAAGAAGCTGTGGCTTTGGCAAATGGCCAGAAAGCAAAAGTCATTGGAAGAGGCGATGTAAAAATTCCATATTTGGAATCAAAGTTTACCAGTGTGCTTTGTGTACCTGAGATGGAACATAATTTGTTAAGTGTGTCTAATTTAGACAAACAAGGTTTTGAGGTCATTTTTGTAAATGGGAAGTGTCTCATCAAAAGGAATGGGAATATTTGTGCAGAAGGCATAAAGGAAGATAACCTATATGTATTGCAGGGACAAAAGGTTCAATGTTCCCATATATTTAAGAATGTTGCAGAGCATGATTCATGTGTTCATCTTCTACATAGAAGACTTGGCCATGCAAGCTTTAAAGTTTTGCAGCAAATGCAAGATTTTGCAGAAGGGCTAAATTTGAAGGGATGCAAAACATATTTGGACTGTGCAGTATGCAAAGCATCAAAGTCAAAGGCATTCCCAGTTAGTAAATGTAGCACAAGACAAACAAAAAGAGTTCTAGAGCTGGTCCATGCAGATCTGGTGGGACCTATGCAAGCCAGTTTGGGAGGAGCAAAATATGCACTGGTAATTGTTGATGATTATGGCAGGTATTCATTTTGCTACTTGCTTAGAGGTAAGACAGAGGTGCTACAACAATTCAAACAGTGGGTAAGTTTTGTAGAGAGAAGGTACAGACAACAAGTGTGTCAGTTGCAAACTGACAGAGGTACTGAATTTATGTCAACTAAATTCCAACAATGGTTGGGGCAGTTGGGGATAAGACACAGACGTACAGTATGGGGGCGAGAGCCTCATCTACACCCGGAACTTCGAGGACATCGTTGAGGGAAGGGACCATATCTAAGAGCTTACGATCTAATCCCCCAAGAGCAGAGAAACTTCCAGGAGATCCCCACTGATCCTGAATGGATTTGAGAAACATGGGGGGGGGGGGACAAGGTATCTGTAGGTTCTTCTTGACCGGTTCCAGAAACAGTGGGTCAGAATTCTGTCCAGAGTCCTGATCGGTCGTCTGTGGTTTCACCGGTTCAATTTTTCCGGTGACATAGGCCTTTTGTAAAAGAGAATAGAAGGAATTTGGATTAAACACCCCTACCATAGGAGTGGCCTCCGCCTGAATGTCTTCCCCGTCTGACCACATGCCTTCTTCCGGAATCTGTGCGGAATAATCCGATATCTCGCTCCCTTCAGATTGAGGTGGAGAACTGTGATCTGAGATCACATACTCCCTGGGATCCATAGTTTCCGTGGGCGTAGGGTGGTTTGATGGTCCTTGGACCGGAATGGCCCTCCCTGAAGCCGCCATCGCCTGAACCACCGCCTGTGAGATCATGGCTTGAAGCTGGACAGTAAATGAAGGATGTTCGGGGCCCCGAAGACCCACCGCCGTCGGCGTGAAAGATGCTGATGGGATTGGGGGAGGGATGACTGTAGTAACCTCCCCCTGAGATCCACAAGACACTGAGGAAGGTCCTGGCTCAGCAGCTGGAATTGAATCTTGGACCTGTAATCTTAATTCTCGGTCAAAGAGGGACAGATGGTCCCGTTCATATCCCAGCAAAGAACCCTGGTCCAGGGTCTGCTCGGGAGACCAAGCCCATGTAAAAGGGGAAGGTCAATGCTCCCCTGATGTGGATGCAAGAGGAGGGGAGGGGATAAGCTGCGTCTCTCCTGCCTGCCACTGGGCTTTGGAGAATTGTCACTCCAGCGCCCTATGTCTGCTATCTGCTTGCTTGTCATCGGCCTTAGAGGTCCATTTGACCTTGGCCTTGGCTTTTGCAGGTGTATCCTGACTGGATGGCTTGCGTTTTACATTTCCACTGGAGGTGGAAGCCTGTGAAACGGTGTTATCCGCCATATTGAAATAAACAATAGGAAAGAAACAACAGGTGTTCACCAGGAGATCCCTGGATCGGGCCTGTACTGCAGTAGAAGAAAAGGCAGGTTTTCACCAGAAGATCCCTGGATCAGTCCAGTTCTGCAGGAGAAGAAAGGGCAGGTTTTCACCAGGAGATCCCTGGATCAGCCCTGGTCTGCAAGAGAAAGGAAGGCCACGGCCCACCTGGGTGGTACAGGCCTGCACGAGGGTCTGTGAGGTCCAGCCCGCCGTTAAGCACGGAGTCACTACGCGATATAAGCCGCACTACGCTCAGGGGCTGTCCTCCCTGTTCAATTTTTCAGGCCCACTGTAATAGAGAGACAATTTGGCCGAAAAAGTATCAAATGTCAATTGAAGATAAGTCTATATATGAATATAGATATATTGTGGTGGTCTCCCATGAAGAATGAGACACGCACGTAGGTATCTCGGGATGAGAGCCCAGAGCTGACTCCAAGACCCTCTTTTATTGTTACAATAGTTTCTACATCACACGGCGTAATCAAAAGGCGTATACAAGGGCGGTTACAATGTATCACATAGCACTTTCCAGATGCAAGGCTGTGCAGGAGGGTAATGACTCATCCATCCTGTTTCCCGTGTTCTTATGAGAGCCTGTCCAAATGGCTGATGGATGTGTTCCGTGGTTGGAACGGTCCGTTTTGGTATGTCAAGGACTGTGTGGGAGCAAGTCTATAAGCAAACCTATGCAATTATTCCCACATCTCCTCCTTTTTTGTTTTTTCAATGTTACATTCCTCCAGTTCCAGAAGGGATTTTGTTTCACTGATTAAGGTGTCCTTCCTAGTGGAGGGCGTAACATTTTTGCACATTTGCAGGAGGGAGGGAATACATTGAATGCAACAACATAGCAATACAATTAATATCAAAATGGTTACTATAATAGAAATCAAAGATCGTAGCCAGGATCCATCCGGCAGCCAGGACCAAAGGGCACCCCAAATGTCCACGGTGCCTGATCCATCGCTGCGTAAGGGACTGTTTTGGATCATAGATTCCATTTTTCTTACTGTAGCGGAAATATTAGGTTGAAAATCATGTATATACATACAACAATGAGAATGAATTAAAGCACATACACCGCCTTTTGCTGCTAAAATAATATCTAAAGCATACCGATTTTGCAAAACTACTTCCCTTATTTCCCCCATTTCTTGATTAATCATTTTAATGCTGTTGATTGTTTCATTAAACATATGAACAGTCCAATTGTTAAGCAAATGAAGGTCCCGATAGTTCATGGCAACTCCTAGATTGGGTAGTATCCCTCTGCTGATTTGAGTCTCTAAACTACCACCCAATGTTAGGGGTGGATCCGAGGAATCAGTATCACGTTTGTTCTGCAGGCATCCATCAGGGAGACGAGGCACAGCATATACAGCAGGGGTCAAAAGGCCCAGTGTACAGGTGCCTTTCCAATCCTTAGGCACCTGGCGATAGGCTCTACGGCCACATAGTAGCCACATATCGGATAACTCAAAATAACCCTGGCGAGACTCATTAGCAAAAGTTATTATGGATTCCATGTCAAGGCAAGCCATGTAGGTACTGACGTTCGTCCATTGATTGCTTCGATAAGTGTCGTTTATCTGAGTAAGGTTGCTTTTGATGGATTTGCATTTCTTTGCGGAATTCCATATAATAACTTGTTGACAATTTGTATAATTTCCCAAATAAGTGGCAGTACTGAATAGTCCTGTGCTATAAAAACAAAATCTGGCAGGTTCCATTATACGAGCGCCCACAGCATATGTCATATTCAACGTCTCTGTCATTACGTTCCACAGCTGCTTCCATTCTGTTTCATTGAACGGGATGGCATGAAAAATGAGGCCACCACGACTATCACCAGGAATTTGCATGCAAATCCAACAGTTCGTGACGTTAAGTGTAAGAGCAGTGTGCCTGGCATCCCGTACAAAAGCATTAAAAGCCCACAGTCCCTGATCCTCATATGCCTGGCTGAGGTGGTGTACGTTGAGCCATATAAGGACGAAC
The DNA here is from genome assembly GCA_039797435.1 of Crotalus adamanteus. Classification (NCBI taxonomy): domain Eukaryota; kingdom Metazoa; phylum Chordata; class Lepidosauria; order Squamata; family Viperidae; genus Crotalus; species Crotalus adamanteus. The sequence goes on from CM077935.1 coordinate 9,223,102, forward strand.
ACAACGAGCTGGAGTCCAAATGATCTTGCCATGGTCGTCTATTGCAGCGTAGCCTCGACCCCAGGTAATGAGGGAGGCAGGCCCTTTCCAGGTGGGATCAGGCAAACGTCGATAGTATACCTGGGGGTGTGAAGAATCTGTGGGAGCAGAAAAATGCCTGCTTGCGGCGGTTGAGCCAGGGGTGCCAGAAACATTCAAAAACTTTAAGGTAAAAAGTACAAGATTAAGAGTGTTTTGTATCCCAGGCAAGCCGGGGGTATTTTCCCCTTTCTTTTTTGCATGCATGTCTAGAGCCCTTTTTACGGTCTGATTGGCTCGTTCCACGATCACTTGACCAGTGGAGTTATATGGAATGCCAAATTTATGAACAATAGACCAGCAAGTGCAAAACTGCGCAAAGGAGGTGCTGGTAAAAGCAGGACCATTGTCTGTTTTTATTTCTTTTGGGTTGCCCAGGATAGAAAAAGTACGAATACAATGATTAATAACATGTTTAGCAGACTCACCCCTTTGAGGGGTGGCCATAATAAAACCTGAATAGGTGTCAATGGAAACATGCAAATATTTCCAGGGGGCAAATGGCAAATATTGCGTAACATCCATTTGCCAAAGTTGACAGCTCTGCGTCCCTCTTGGGTTGACCCCTTGAGGAACAGAGTATGCTTGGAGGCTGCAGGTGGGACATTGTTGTATGATAGCCGCAGCCTCCATAGCCGTTAAAGAAAATTGTTTCATTAAAGCCTTCTTATTTTGATGAAAATACGAATGGCTGTCCCATGGGGTTATGGGAGATAAAACAAGGACAGAGACGTCCTGGTGAATCGAGGCGGCCAAAGCGGCAGCATCCGCCTTGGCATTGCCTTCGGAGATATACCGGGGAAAGGTTGGTGACTTCTAATATGAGCAGGAAAAATACAAATAGAGCGGGAATGGAGAAGGGATTGGAGTGTGAGGAATAAACTAAGGAGAGAGTCATCCAATGAGGGTGACACATATGAGTCAGATAAAGAGGTGAGAACTTTATATACATAAAGACTATCTAAAATAAGATTAAAAGGTTCAGAAGGAAAAGGTTGTAAAGCTAAGATTGTAGCGGCAAGTTCAGCACGCTGAGCAGAAGTTTGAGGAGGAGTAATTTTTGTGTGCCATTGTTCACCCTCCTTCCATACACATGATCCATAGGTCTTGCTGCCATCAACATAGAGGGTGACAGCGTTAGGAATGGGAGAAGAAGAAATAGGGGGATACAGAGAAATTGAGACATTATTAAGGAGTTGGAAGCGAGGGTCAGAGGGAATATGACAGGAAACAGATCCTGCCCAATCAGCAAGAGAAAGTTGCAATACATCTGAAGAGGCAAATAAAGGTTCCCATATAGTAAGAGACATGGGGACATATAAAAAAACAATATCAAATCCAATTAAACATTTTGCTCGAAAACGGCCCTTCGTAATTAAAAGAGCAAACATATATGGCAGTGGATTGATAGATTTGAGAGGGGTATTGGGGAGGTGAATCCATTCGACAATGGAGACCCTCCCCTTTTGATGTTGGAGAAGGGCAGCTGTAGGAATAGAGGGAGTATTAAATATGGCCAAAGACAGAGGCTCATTGGGAATGGCTCGGTCCACCCAGCGGGTGGAGAGGGCACTATTAATTAAGGCAAAGACTTGTTTTTGAGTGGGGTTAAGAACAACAACAGAGGAGGGGAAAGTGTGGCCTCGCAGAGCCAAAAACAAGGGTGCCAATTGGGCAGTGGTGAGTGCAAGAAATGGGCGCACAAAATTTATGGTGCCCAAGATTTGTTGTAGAACAACTAAAGTGAGAGGAGAAGGAAGGTGAATGGCAGGGAGTACCAGAATAGAATGAGAGGCTAGGACTTTGTGTCCCAGATATAAAAAGGGAGAATGGGTCTGAACTTTTTCCGGGGTGACAATAAAGCCATAAGAAGCTAAAAGCTGAATGAGTTGGGGAAGGACAGTTTGTACTGTGCCGGGAGGACCCGGTGTGGCTAGGAGAATGTCATCCATATAGTGATAAAGCAAAAAGTTAGGATAGGATTTGCGAAAAGGCAACAAGGCAGCGTCCACAAAAGCTTGACATATAGTGGGGCTGTTAAGCATGCCTTGGGGAAGAACAGTCCATTGATAGTGAGGAGTAGGTTGGGACATGTTAGTTTGAGGCAAAGAAAAGGAAAAAAGTTGTTTGTCATCAGGGTGTAGAGGAATGGTAAAAAAACAGTCTTTTAAATCAATAACCGCCAAATCATAGTCTTTGGGGATCATATTTGGGTTGGGCATTCCGTACTGTAGCGGACCCATGGGTTTAATTATTGTGTTGATAAGGCGGAGATCATGAATAATTCTCCAGTTGCCTGATTTCTTCTTGACTACAAATACTGGGGTGTTATAAGGACTGGTGGTTGGTTCCAAATGGCCAGATTGTATTTGCTGATATACCAGTTTCTGCAATGCTTCCTGTTTTTCTAAAGTAAGTGGCCATTGGTCTACCCACACGGGGGTGTCAGAAAGGAGCGTAAGCTTCATGGGTGAAGGAGGCATTATTAGTCTTCAAGAATTAACTTTGCATCAAATTGAGAGAGTAAGTCTCTGCCCCATAAATTTGTGTGAAGGGGGAGGACGACAGGTTTAAATTTAGCAGAAATGCCTTTTGTGACTCGTTGCGCAGTAAGCCAATTTTTACTGGAGCTTGCTTGTTGAAGTCCTCCCACTCCCCTGACTGCCGGTGAGGATTCGAGGGGCCAGTTAGAGGGCCATTCAGCTGTCCTTATGACTGAGACATCCGCACCGGAGTCTACAAGACCAGAGAAGAGAATGCCATTGATTAAAAAAGGCATCACTAGTTTTTGGGGAGTAATTTGCTTTGTTAGTGCCAATAAATCAGAGGAAGGGTTCCCAGAGTGAGGCGCATATGCAGCCTCTGGAAGGGATAGCGCTGCACGCGGTAATAGAACCAAGCGTGCCACCGTATCCCCCCAGTTCATTGTGACAGGGAGATTGGTATAAAATTGGACTTTTAGGGTGTCTCTATACGTGGGATCTATCATACCCAGAAGCACAAACACTCCTTGTCCCCGGGCAACAGGTGTGGGGAGGATCATTCCCTCCATTTCCGGAGGCAAGGGTCCGGAATAAAGGGTTTCAGCAACTGTTAGTAGGTTAGGAAAAGTAACAGAAAGATCAGAAGCCAATTTTAAATCAATGCCAGAAAAATACTGCGAAGCAGAAGAAGGAGTAGAGTCCGAAAAGGGTGCAGCCTTTGGAGAGGGGTTAGCTGCAGACCCCTCTGTTAGTTTCCCCAATTGGACTGAGAGGAACGACACTGATTGGCCCAATGAAAACCCTTTTTACATTTTGGGCACACAGTTTTGGGCTTGGCTCCGGGGATGGCAGCGGGTCGAGCTGCGCCGCCTCCCGGGGCTCTGCATTGCTTTTTAAAATGACCAGGTTTTCCACAATTGAAGCAAGTGCCTTGGGGTTGATTCCCCTTTTGGATTGCAGCTGCAAGAGTGTCCATTTGAAAAGCATTGGTTCCCACAATGCGGCAGGCTTTAAGAAAGTCCGCAAGAGTAGCCGTGGGACTGGAAACAAGTGGTTTAAGAATGGACTGGCAGTCCGCATTTGCATGTTCATAAGCCAATTTTATGAGGATTTCATTTGCCGCATCTCTGTTTGAAATTTGACGCTCAATGGCAACTTGCAGGCGATTCACAAAGTCTGCATAGGATTCAGTCGCGGTTTGGCGAATGGCAGAAAAAGACTGAATCGGGGTGCCAGACTCATCAACGCGAGCCATGGCGGAAAGAACACAAGAATTAATGATCGGGAATGCGAAGGGGGTGAAAGTTTGAGCCTGAGCATTAAGGGTAGCAAAAGTGCCTTCTCCGAAGAGTTGTTCCGCTTTCCATTGTGAACCTGGGTGATTAGCTCTGTTTTGTGCCTCTCTCTTATATTCAGATTCAAAAACTACGTATTGCGTTCCGTTAAGAAGCATATGGAACAGATATTTCCAATCTTGAGGCAACATTCGATATGCGCTAGCAACTGAGTGTATCAGTCCCCGAGTATAGGGACTGGTTATGCCATAATCTTTTGTAGCCTTTTTCAATTCTCGGATCATAGACAGGGGAAGTGCTTCCCAATCAACCACTATGCCCGCTGCAGTCTGTTGGTAAGTAACAGGGAACAACTCTGTCTCGGATAGGTCAGAGACTCTCAAATCACCATTTTTCAAAGCCTTTTGAAAAGCGCCACGAATGATTCCGGGCCGGGAGACAGGCGGTAACGTGGCAGGAACAGGAGAGGCTGTTTGTTGTTTATCAGGATCCATAGAATTTTCAGGGGCAGAAGGAGGGTTAAAACCAGCTCCGGGTAGCAAGGGAGTGGCCAACATAAGAGACGGACTTTTGTACGGTGGAGGGTCTAATAAAGGCTGATGAGGCGAGTCAGCATGGGTTTGAATCAGGGTATAGGCAATTTTCCAAAGGCACAAAATCTCTGGTGGGGCTCTCGGAGACTGATGGAGGACGGCGCCAATTTTTCTCCATGTATCTACTTTTAAAGATCCAGACTCCAGATAGGATGAGCAGTTAGCCCATACGTAAGCAAGCAATTTAACAGCCTCAGATTTAGAAAGGTGATGGGTTACTTTCTGTTCCTGATCAGTAAGATATTTTTTCCTGCCAAGTAGTCTCAGCTCTTCCACATGATGCTTTTGAGCGTGAGACATTCCACCCCCCATACTTACGAAGAGGAGTCAGTCACCAGCAACGTCGTCGGGTGCACCAAGCCTATTCCAGGCGATAAGTAAAGGGTCGGCAGGGACGTATCCCTTAGTGGATCACGTCAGGGTCACCAGTTGTGGTGGTCTCCCATGAAGAATGAGACACGCACGTAGGTATCTCAGGATGAGAGCCCAGAGCTGACTCCAAGACCCTCTTTTATTGTTACAATAGTTTCTACATCACACGGCGTAATCAAAAGGCGTATACAAGGGCGGTTACAATGTATCACATAGCAGACACTTTCCAGATGCAAGGCTGTGCAGGTGGGTAATGACTCATCCAACCTGTTTCCCATGTTCTTATCAGAGAGTGTCCAAATGGCTGATGGATGTGTTCCGTGGTTGGAACGGTCCGTTTTGGTATGTCAAGGACTGTGTGGGAGCAAGTCTATAAGCAAACCTATGCAATTATTCCCACAATATATATCTTGTTTATTTTAATTCTGTTTTATTTTAATTAATTTTTAATTTTTTTTTACCCTCGTGTCTCACTTAGTGACAGCTAGGACAGTAAGTGCTGACCACTATGCAGACAGCGGAAAACAGGCAAGGCAAGCAGCAGTCCAATCTGTTGGCACTGGATATTTGAAAGGTACTGGTAAGTCACACAGTCTGGAATATTACCAGATAAAATGGAGTGAGAGACTCAAGGTATTTTTCCTATGTCCACTAGGTAACCTAAGATGGCGCCTATTAAGCCGCTGAAGCACAAGGTAATGAAGATCTAAAAAAGTGTAATTAGAACTCCTATTCCCCCCCACCACCACCACTTGGGAGAATCACCAAATAAATAAGTTGCTTTGTGACTGAGAAGGCTGTAATTAGGTCAAAGCAATCAATTTAATGTGTGCAATCGGGCGGAGCCCAAAATGGTGGTCGCGACGATCTAATGAGAGATAAAACAAGCTGAGAGAAAAGATCCTCTTCTGCAAGTAATCTGGTAATAAGTTCTTTTAGTCAAACAGTTCACCTGTGGTTTAGGTAATTTACAGCTGACAATCAACAGTAATGTTAAGTCCTTCGCGAAATGGCAATGACACAAGAAGCAGTTGTAGTTCTCAGGAACTCTTTATTTCTGTTCAGCATACTGGTTACAAGACGCCGACAACGCCCAAATCTCCCTGCCTCTTTTATAGGCGATTCCCGGGCCAAATTGCAACATTTGGCGCGCCAGCACCCGCGCATGCGCGCGAGCACTGGCGACAACCAGTCTGGTCCCGGGCAGCTTGCACCTGCCCAGGACCGTTGCAATGCCCCAAGCCTACTTCCACAGGCTCAGGACATAACACCCCTTCCCCCCCGGCTAAGACTATGATCATACAATAATAATATACAATCCAATACGAGCGTGGTGCCCATACTACTTTGTACCAGTCATCCCCTCTGCTTCTATTGTTCCCAGTGTTCTGTTTTCCTATGTGTACAGGAATACTCTCTGTTAACTCTGTTTTGCCAGTAGAGTTACAAAATCTTCTAAATACTTAGGAGATCTTCTGGCTCTCTGTGACCTCCTGACTTCTGGGTACCTACCAAGTACCCCTTGACTGAGGGGTGATGTATGCTTGTCCCCCTTGCTACACCCTGGTGATTCCCAAGGACTGTGCTCCAATTCCTGGCCTGCTTGCTTGCCCACCGGGCTCGTCAGGCCAGGGCTTCTTTCTCTGTTTGACCTGGTTGTCCTGCCTGGCTGCAGGCTCTCTGGCCCTCTTAAGTGACTGTCACTGTTGGGCAATTCTGTAGAACCTCCCAGGTCTGTCCTAGACCTGTCAAGAGGTTGTCTTTCCCCTCGTTCCCGTTCTGTACCCGGGCTTGTTGGGGTTTCAGTGCTGTCCCAAAACTCAGTTGTCTCCTGAGTGATGTCAGAGGTGTTGTAGTCGGGATTTGGTTCCTCGACCACCTCCCTGTGTGCTTGCCCCCTTCTAGGGACAGGGGTAGTGTCGGGCCAACTAGACAGAATGTGTGCCAGCTCTCTTGCAGGGTGTGGGTTGTTTGGACGCTCCCAGATATCCTCCCTGACTGGAGTACTGAGTGAAGCGGGTGAGTAGTGATTATGCCCCCGGGGTGACTCCCTGGCTGGAGTAGGCACTGGTGCCTGAGTTCTAGTTGGGCTCCATGGATTCCTGTTTGGAGCACTCGCGGAATCTCGGAATGAACTGTCTGTAGCTCCCTCGTTACTGATAGGCGGCAGCCCGCACTCTTCCCTTTGCCCAAAGGGGTCCCCCTCCACCCCTGGAAAAGACCCAGGAGTCTCAGTGGGAAGGTCCCGTCTAGTGCGGAGCTGGTCGATGTGTCGTCGCAGGACACGACCGTTGTCCAGGGACACCTCGTAGGACAAAGGACCTGTGACCCTGGATACAGTGGCAGGGACCCATGAATGACCAGGCCCGTAGTTACAAGTCCAAACCGGGGCACCCACAAGCAGTTGTCTAGGTGCCCTGGGGTGTGTGATTGTGGAAGGTAGTCTGTCTGGGTGCAACCGGTCAAGCTTGGTGGTCAGTTTGCGCCCCCAACGAAGTTCAGCTGGGCTCCTCCCAGTAGAAGTGGAAGGTGTAGTGCGATAAGAAAGGAGGAAGTCAGCCAACCTGTGATGCCAGTCTCCATAGGTAATTTTCTTCAAGGCGTCCTTGGTGATGCGAACCATGCGTTCAGCCATACCATTGGTGGATGGGTGGAAAGGTGCAGAGGTGGCATGACGAATCATGTTGGCCTGTAAGAAAGCTTGGAATTCGTAAGAAGTGAATTGAGGGCCATTGTCAGATATGAGGACATCAGGAAGCCCGTGTGCAGCAAAAATCCCCCTCAGTACTTGAATAGTCTTTGCAGTGGTGGTGGAAGAGACAGGTACAACCTCAAGCCATTTTGAATGGCTATCAACTAGGACCAAGAAGAATTGACCCTGAAAGGGCCCAGCGTAGTCAATGTTCACCCTAGACCATGGAGACTGTGTTTCCTCCCATCTATGTACAGGAGCTTGGGGCATTTCAGGGCGCGAGCATTGACAAAGGTGGCATGCATGCACCTTAGCTTCAATGTCTCTGTCTAACCCAGGCCACCACAAATGGCTGCGCGCAAGCACCTTCATACGTACAATGCCAGGATGACCCTCGTGGAGGGAACCTAAGACCCTAGTCCTCATTGAGGCAGGAATGACAACTCTGCTCCCCCAAAGCAGACATCCCTGGAAGGTGGATAACTCGTTCCTTTTGGACCAGAAACTCTGAAACTCAGTGCCTGGACAGCTCTCTGGCCATCCAGATAAAACCCAAGAAAGGACACGCGAAAGTGTGAGATCTGTGGCTGATTCAGCAGCCACATCCCTGGCATCTAAAGGGGACTCAGGCAAGGCCTGAATGGAGAGGATATTGATTGTTGGTGCAGGGTCAGCTTCTATTACCAGCAGGGGTAATCTACTGAGGCCGTCAGCATGGCCCATTTCTTTCCCAGGTTTGTGAAGTAAGGAAAAATCGTAGGCAGACAGAGAGATAGACCATCTCAGCATTCTGGGGGAGATGATTTGGGGAGTTTGTTTATGTGTAGTAAACAGCCCCAACAAAGGCTTATGGTCAGTGAAGACCGTGAAATGCCTGCCATATAGGAAATCATGGAATTTTTTGATTCCAGCAACAACAGCTAAAGCCTCCCTGTCAATTTGAGCATAATTTCGCTCTGCAGAAGACAAGGTTCTGGAGTAATATGCAACAGAAACCTGAGTTCCATCTGATCTGAGGTGGCTTAGTACGGCTCCCACCCCATAAGGAGAAGCATCACAAGCGATGCACACAGGAAGGGATTCATTGAAATGTGCAAGCACACTGTTAGAAGTGAGTAAGGCCTTAACCTCATTGAAACTTGCTTCGTGTTTTTGTGACCACTGCCACACTGCCTGTTTGTCCAAGAGCCTATGAAGAGGCTTGGCTACGCTAGCCTTGTTTGGAAGGAAGGAGTTGTAGAAGTTCAGAAGGCCCAGAAAGGCCTGTAGTTCGGCCTTGGACTTTGGCCTAGGAGCATGCATAATAGCTTTCAATTTGGATTCAGCAGGGTGAATTCCGGTAGCATCAATTTTGAATCCCAGAAAATCTGTAGAAGGCACCCCAATTTTACATTTGTCCTTCTTAAGTTTGAGGCCCGTTTTCCTGAACCTCAGCAGGACAGCCCTTAATCTCTCAGCTAAGTTGTGTGTAGAGTCTCCTGCAATTAAGACATCATCAAAATAGGGGCAAACCCCTGGTATACCCCGTAGTGTGTTTTCCATTACGCTTTGGAAAATTCCAGGAGCGACATTTACTCCAAATTGTAACCTCTTTACCTTGAATGCCCCCCTGTGGGTCACAATGGTTTGAGCTACAGCAGCAGCATCATCAACAGGCAGCTGTTGATACACTTGAGCTAGGTCAAGCTTTGCAAAAACGTGCCCCCCCTTGAGGGAGGCCAGGATATGACTGACCACAGGAACAGGATAGGCATGTTGCTGCAATGCCTTATTCAGAGTGCATTTGTAATCTGCACAGATGCGAATGTCCCCATTTGCCTTAAGAGGTGTGACAATGGGGGTCTCCCAAGGACTGGAGTCGACAGGTTCTAAAACTCCTTGCTGAATCAATTTGTCCAACTCGGTGTCAATTTTACCCTTCAAAGCAAAAGGGACCCTTCTTGCTTTAATTCTAATAGGGGTGACAGTGGGGTCTAACTTCAGTGACACAGGGGGTCCTTTGTACGTGCCCAGCTGTGGGCTGAAAACATCTGCAAATTCTTTGCAGACTTCTTGTAGGTCAATTGTTTGCAAGCTATTGAGCCCTGTGACGTGTATTCTCAAGGCCTCAAACCAATTGAGTCCTATGAGACTCGTTCGTTCACCCCCTACTACTATTACATCTAGTGGACCTTCAAAATCCTTATACTGTACGTTAAGGGTGGCCTCCCCCTTAACACACACTCTGGAGTTTTGAAAGTCTGTTAACACAATGTCGGAAGGCCTCAGCTTGGCCTGAAATCCGCTGCCAGAACAAATCTTCCTAAACGTGTGCATGGAAATGATTGAAAGTGCAGACCCCATATCCAGTTCCATAGCCAATGGAACCCCTTGTAGCTTCACTTTAAGTGACAGCTTTTTCTTGATGGGCTTGTGTGTGCCTGTCCTATAAATGCTTCTTCGCGAAGCGCAGAAACCCACCCTGTTTTGGCTGGGGACCCTGGTACCTTTCAGGCGCAATTCTTCCCGAGGTTGTACCTTCTGACGGCCCAGACACACAGCTGCAATGTGTCCCTGTTTTCCGCATGCCCTACAAATAGCGGAGCAGAATCTACAGTTGGTCCTCTTGTGGCGACCTCCACAACCGAGGCACTTGGGGAGAGCTGAAGAGCTTTCTTTCTGTTTCCCTTCTTTTGTGGGGTAGAGACGGTCTACTTCATCGTCAGGATCCTCCTCTGGGTTCCTTTGGACTCCTTCCTGGTGCACGGACACAGCTTCTGGAGTGCTTCTGATCGGCCTCATGTTCTTGATGGCGCCGCCCGCTGCCTCTTCTGCAGTAACCTCTCTCAAGGCATCTTGGAATGATAAGTCTTCTTTAGCAAAAAGTCTCTGCTGTAATTCTCTATGCCTCAGTCTGCATACAAATCTGTCTCTCAGCCGTTCTTCTAGATCCTTGAACTCGCAGTGTTTAGCGGCTTTTCTCAGCGCAGCAATGTATTCTTTGGCTGATTCTCCGGGTCGCTGATCCCTCTGTTCGAAGGTGTGGCACCAAGCAATGACGGACAACTTGGGCTGGAAGTGTTCCTTTAGTAGTTTTTTGAGATCTGTGTAGTTAACAGATTCTAGAGGTACAGGTGCTGCTATGTTTTCAGTGATTTCGAATGCGTCTTGACCGCAAACGCACAGCAGGGTGGCGGCTTTTAAACTATCTTCTCTTACTTGATTGACTTTAAGATAGTTTTCCACCCTGGCTACGTAGGACTCCCATCTTTCCGGATGCGAGACGTCGAATACTGAAAGTCTTCCAACTTTTGCCATTTTTGTAGAAAAAGGAAGGGTCTATCAGCCAGCCTACCCCCGATGCTCGCTAGATTGGCGGGTAGCTGCCAAGTCAACGCCGTTCCTACTGCTCAGGACTCTCGGGTAAGCTTACACCTGTCTTCAGTCGATGTAAGGCAATCCCACCTTCGTCGCCAGTGTTAAGTCCTTCGCGAAATGGCAATGACACGAGAAGCAGTTGTAGTTCTCAGGAACTCTTTATTTCTGTTCAGCATACTGGTTACAAGACGCCGACAACGCCCAAATCTCCTTGCCTCTTTTATAGGCGATTCCCGGGCCAAATTGCAACATTTGGTGCGCCAGCACCCGCGCATGCGCGCGAGCGCTGGCAACAACCAGTCTGGTCTCGGGCAGCTTGCACCTGCCCAGGACCGTTGCAATGCCCCGAGCCTGCTTCCACAGGCTCAGGACATAACAAGTAACAAGGAAGCACTTGAGTAATGTGAGGATTGAGACTTCTAGAGGCTCAAAATGGCGCCCGCAGGTTGTTTGAATTAGTAATGAACCCAGGAAGGTGAATTCAGAGTTTTCAGCCGAAAACTAGTAGTTTAAAGCTTTGCATTCACAGCGAAGATCCTGGGAGGGGGTGGGGGGGTGGATTGTAATGAGGAGGCAGCTGTCTGTAATGAGCTGTCTGCCTCTGAAAAACTCAACGGAGAAGGGAATTGATTAAAGAGAGAAGAAATGGTGCAGCACTGAGCCCAGAGCTGAACCAATCCCCCCCCAAAGAAGAAAAAAAGAGGGTAGAGAATCCACGAATGGCAATAACTACATTTCTGAATCTAAATTGGGAGCCAAATTCTCACGTCTCTTCAGGGCTGAGACCAAACAAAACTGGGGCATGCTGAGACCCTGCAGGGGTGTGGCAACTTTGATTGTTTGGTCTGATTGGGCTAGAAGACTAAATCAACCCATTCGTGGATTCTACATTCCTCTACATGCTGGAGAATTCCCTGGTGGGTTTTTTTTTCATTTAAATTATCTTTCTCTAACTTGTGCTTCAGAACTCCAGCCAACACTGCTGATTTCTACCCTAAAAACTCAGAAAGACAATACAGCAAAAGGAGCTGGTAAAAGAAAATTTTATTATTATTATTATTATTGGCTTATAGGCTGTCAGGAAGGAGAAAAAAAAATATCCTCTCTCTTCCAATTCACCAATCATCTTTGGACAAATATAGAAGGTTCGGGCCAAAAATGGCTCTTGAAAATCTGATACAAAAGTAGGCTGGGGTGGAGGGGGATCAGTCCGAGGCTGTATGCAGCTCCTAGACCCTTTCGCATCCCACCTGCCACAGGGTGGAAGGGCACATAGGTGCCGACCTCCCCAAGAGTAAAAAGGACCCTGAAATTGTACTCCTGAAAACGGGGAGAGATTTACATGTGGGAGAAAGGAGAACAAAAGAATGGCAAAATGGCACCAGCCCTTCCTTCCATTCACTGTTCCTCAAAGAGACAGTTAATTTTAAACCAAAGTATACACACAAGCCCGGTTTGTGTGCAAAGGACCTTCTTTTAAGACACTTACTGGGGAGGAAAAAAGAGAGATGGAGAATTTCTAAGAACTTGCTGCAGAAAGATTGATGCGGGGTGGGGGGGGGGGGTGGAGTGGCAGAGGCAGGGCACAGTGGTAGAGCTACTTTTGTTAGGGTGTCTCTAGTGTTCCTGTCTTTGTGTGTGTGTATTTTGTCAAGGTGTGTCAGAAACCCCTTTCAGAAGAGTTGTTATAGCTAAGTCAGTGTTTCTCCAGAAGCTTGACAACTTTTAAGATGTGCGGCCTTCAACTCTCAGAATTCCCCAGCCAGCCAAGCTGGCTGGGGAATTCTGGTAGTTGAAGGCCGCACATCTTAAAAGCTGCCAAGGTTAAGAAACACCGATCTTAGCATTCAAATCACGGAAGCTGAGGCTTCTGGGTTGGAAAAAAAGGAGGTAATTAACCCCTCCGGCCCATCTGTAGTGTGAAACTGAGGTTACCCATTTTAAATTAAAGCTTGTGGGAGCCAAGGCCGGAGGGGAGGACAGAATTTGAACGGTATGGCTTGAGAGGAGCTCTGGACCCTGTCTACCGATTTTTGGTAGTGGAGGAAAATGACGCCGAGGCGGAAGGAGCAATGGCCAGATCTATTAATATTTCCGCTGCAGCTTCTGGAAGTCACTGGTGTTCAGGCGTGGCCGAGGCAGATCCCCAAACATCTCTGTGCCATCTGAAACCCGCAGCACCAAAGCTCTCATGCTGGCAGCAATCTTCTCGAGGTCAGGAGACGAATGCTGTGAAGAGGAATGGAAGTGAGAAAATGGAGAACGGGTTTGCTTTTCCTTCTGCACCTCCCAATTTCCTCGACTGTTTCCCTTGTTCCTTGCTGTTACTGATAATGAGAAGCTTATCACTGTGAATCTGACTTCTCTTCCACCATTACAGATAATTCTCGACTTACAAGAGTTCGTTCAGTGACCATTCGAAGTTACAACAGCACTGAAAAAAGGGACTTACGACCATTCTTCACACTTACAACCATTGTAGCATCCTCATGGTCACATGATCAAAATTCAGATGCTTGGCAACTGATTCATATTTATGACGGTTGCAGTGTATGGGGTCCTAATCAGCGACCTCCTGATCAGCAAAGTCAATGGGGAAGCCAGATTCGCTTAACAATTATGTTACTAACTTCACAATTGCAGTGGTTCACTTAACAACTGTGGCAAGAAATGTCGTAAAATGGGGCAAAATTTACTTAAATATCTCAGCCACAGAAATTTTGGGCTCATTTGTAGTCATAAGTCGAGGACTTTCTTCTATACCAGTTCATACTCTTAATTAAGAAGACAAAAAGAACCAACCTGGAAAGCTGATTTTCTACACAAAATACTCATTATAGATAGTCCTCAACTTACAGCCATCCATTTAGTGACCATCCAAAGTTACAACAGCTTTGAACAAGTGACTTATGACTGGATTCTCAGAGTTATGATTGTCCCAAGGTCACATGATCAAAATTTGGATGCTGGGCAACCAGCATGTATTTAAGATAGTTGCAGCATCCTGGGGTGATGTGATTGCTAGTTGTGACCTTCCCAGTTGGCTTCCAACAAACAAAGTCATTGGGGGAAGCTGGAATCTCTTAACAACTGTGTGATTCTCTTAATTATTGCAGTGATTTGCTTAACCATGGCAAAAAAGGTTGTGAAATTGGGTGTGAGTCATTTAATTGCCTTGCTTAGCGATGGGAATCCTGATCTTAATTGTGATCGTAAGTCAAGGACTATCTATATACCATTTTCCATTACCTGCTCAAAGGATTGAAAACTTTTAACGTGATTAAAGAACTGCAAGCCACTTCTGATTTTTCTCCAGAAACTAGTTTGAAGCCCCTTTTTTTGTGAAGTCTTTTCCTCTGAAGTATCTAACTGTAGGATTTCCCTTTTCCTCATTATACCTACCTAAGTGGTTTATGGGTAAATGACGCTCGGTGTAGGGATAATTGAGAAAGAACAAATAAAGCCAAAAGTCACAACTGAACTAGGCACAATTGAATGGTCAAGATAGTGGACAAAGAGCCAACCCTTAAACCAGTGTTTCCAAACCTTCCAAATTGAAGAGGAGTGGACTTCAACTCCCAGAATTCTCAGAAATGGCTATGCTGGCTGTGGAATTCTTGGAATTGAGGTCCACATACCTGAAAATTGCCAAGGTTGGGAAACTTTGCATTAGGCTGTTGCATTTCTATGATTTGCTATTCCAAACTATGAAAAATAGTTTGATGGGGCCCAATGCCCTGCTCAGTCCAGAAACCCATATTAAAGCATGGCTAACAAATTGCTGCCTGTATTTTCTTTAAACACATCTAATGCAGGGACCCACAACCTGTTTGGGTATTTGGCTTGAACTGCTCTTACTGTAAGAAAGTCTTCTACACAATTCATTCTGCCTGCTTTGATCTGCCTTCCTGTAACCTGAGAGCATTTTCCTGTGTTCCATCCTTTGGGATGATGAAAAACAGATTTTTAACCTTTTTCTGCAAGACCTTATTTCAGGTTCTTGGAAATCTATCAATTCTCCTCTCGCTCATCTTTTCTAAACCACAAATATATAAAGCTCCCTCAGACTCTCTTCAAAGACATAGTTTTGTCCCTGAGCAGGCTCCTTTTTTAAAAAAAATATTTTTTATTGAATAACAAAAAATTAAAAACATTGAACATGGTAAATCAGATTTGACATACATCACAGTTCATATTCACAATTAACTACTAATATAAGAAAAAAAAACACCTTTACAATAACATCACTCTAATCTCAATCTTAACTTATCTCATTACAATGATTTCCATATTTTTTCCCCCACCATCTATAAAATTTATTCCAAATTTGGTAAAAATCCATTTCATCCTGATTTTTGAGTCTCTTAGTTAACCTATCTAATTCTGCGCAGTGCATAATTTTATGAATTAAGATTTCCTCACTAGGTATAGCTGTAGCTTTCCAATTTTGAGTGAATACAATTCTTGCCGTTGTAACCACATGAGTGAATAAATATATATCTTCTTTACTAACATTATTTTCAAGAATTCCTAACAACAATGTCTCAGGCTTATACTGGATGTTTTGCATACTCATTTCTGTTACCCATTCCCAAACCATACGCCAATATCTCTGTGCTTCCTTACATAGCCACCAAACATGAAAATATGTGCCCTTTTCTTTTTTACATTTCCAACATAATGATGAGTATCCTTTGTACATTTTGGCTAATCTTGCTGGAGGGAGATGCCATCTGTGAATCATCTTATACGAATTTTCTTTGTATGATGACGCCAATGTAATTTTATTATTTCGCATCCACACCTGCTGCCATTGATCCAAATTGATGTTGTGTCCTAAATCTATCGCCCATGTCACCATTGTTTCTTTAACCTGTTCTTCAAATAACCTGTATTCCAATAGGTGCTTATAAATATTCCTTATTTGTTTTTTTTCCGGACCAAGCAAAATTTTATCTAGACCCGTATCTTGTCTATAAATACCCCATTCATGTTTATCTTTCAGATATCTTGCTTGGATCTGGAGATAGGACCACCATTCTATCTCTATTCCATATTGTCTTAACTCTTGCTTAGATTTTAAAAGACCCTCTTCTGTCAAAATGTCTTTGTACCTAATAACCTTATCTTTCCTGAACAAATTTGGGTATATAACTGCCTCCAATGGCGATAACCAAGTCGGAATCTTTGTGTAGTATTGAGATTTGACAGTATTCCAACTTTTAATTAACCCTTGCCGGACCTTGTGTTTTAAAAAATATTGGTAATTTCTATTTTGCCCCTTCCACATATGAGCATGCCATCCCTGCTGAAGATCATAACCCTCTAACTGAATACATCTTTGATTCTTTAAGGTTATCCAATCACTAATCCAAGATAGGGCCGCAGCCAGGTAATATAATTCCCAATCAGGAAAGCCTAAACCACCCCTTTCCTTGGCATCCTTTAAAGCCTTTAATTTTATTCTAGCCTTTTTACCAGCCCATACAAATTCTAAAGTTATTTTATTTAACTTCTTAAAGAAATTTTTATCCAAGAAAATTGGAATATTCTGAAACAAAAAAATCAATTTGGGTAGGATATTCATTTTTACAGCAGCAATTCTCCCGAGTAACGAGAGGTGTAAATTTTTCCAACGTTCTAGATCAACTTTAATTTTTTGCATTAATTTAACATAATTAACTTCTTTAAGTGATAAACAACGTGCAGAAATGATTATCCCTAAGTATTTAAATTTAGAAACTACTTGTATACCTAATTTAACCTCGAGAAATCTTTTTTCAATATCAGTCATATTTTTAGTGATAATCTTTGTTTTATTTTTGTTTATTTTTAAACCTGCATAATCTCCGTAATCTTCTAAAATTTCAAATAATTTCTGCCCAGAGTGTTCTGGGTCTTCCAGAATAAATGCTAGATCATCTGCATAAGCCTGAAGTTTATATTCTTCTTTCTTAATCTTAAATCCTCTAATCTGTTCTTCTTGCTTTACCGCTCTAACAAGAATTTCTAGAGTATAAATAAACAGCAATGGCGAAAGAGGGCATCCCTGTCTAGTGCCTTTCTGTATGTTAAATCTATCTGTTGCCACCCCGTTTATTATGATCTGCGCATATTGTTTGGAATATATTGCAGTTATAACATTTAAAAAATTTTCTCCGGCTTCCATTAATTTTAATTGTTGTATCATAAATTGCCAATTAACATTATCAAAAGCCTTTTGAGCATCCAAAAACAGAAGTGCCACTTGTCGATCATTGTGTGATTCATAAAATTCTAGAATATCTAAGATTGTTCTCGTATTCTGTTTAATCTGTCTATTTGGTAAGAAGCCGTTTTGATCCGGGTGTATAAAATCTACTAAATATTTTTTAAATCTCTCCGCCATTATTGAAGCAAAAATTTTGTAATCCAAATTCAATAAAGATATGGGCCTATAATTTTGTATCCATATTTTTTCCGTATCTGCTTTTGGAATCAGTGTTATATTTGCCTCTAACCAGGACTTAGGTATTTTAGCTTCGGTAAGTGCTGCATTAAAGACCTCTAATAGATATTGATTAAAAACACTCTGCAAGTTTTTATATAATTCTGCAGGTATTCCATCTGGGCCTGTCGCCTTATTAATTTTTTGTCTATTTATAGCCCTAATTAATTCAGACATGCTTATTTCCTCATTTAACATAGATTTTATTTCCTCCGGTATTTTTGGCAGCTCTGCCTTTACCAAATATTCTGTTATCTGTTCCACGCTTCTTCCCTCATTACTCTTATATAAATTTTCATAAAATCTTTGAACAATGCCCCTTTTTACAGTCTCCTCCCCCTGGATTTCTCCATTTTCATCTACCAGATTAGTAATCCATGATTTCGCTTTCTGTTGTCTTAATTTATACACTAGCCATTGTCCCAATTTATTTGCATGCTCAAATTCTTTTGGTTAGCTGCCTGTAATTTTTGTGCGTATTTTTCCGATTCCTCTAAGTTAAGTTTGTGTTTAATTAAATCCATTTTTATTTTCAATCCTTTATTTCCAGGATCTCTCTGGAGTAATATTTCAGCCTGTTTATAGTTTGCTTCAAGCCTCATCTTATATTGCTGTTTCTCTTTATTTCTCTTAGCCATATACGAAATAATAACCCCCCTCAAATATGCTTTAGCTGTATCCCAAAGATTCTGCAAAGATGTATCCTCATTATCATTCACTTGAAAGAAAAGATGCATTTCTTTCTCCATACTTTCTCTAAATTATTTTTCCTTAAGAATCCCTCTTTGAAAGGTCCATCTTGGCCTATATCTTTGACCTTTCAAGCTTAAACTTATCGGGTTATGATCAGCCCAGAGACTGGGTTCTACGTCTATTTCCTGTATTTCTGAGGCTAATTCTTTGGAACACCATAGCATATCTATTCTAGTCCATGATCTGTGCCTGTTGGAATAATACGTATATTCCATTTTATCAACGTTCCTCTCTCTCCAAACATCCTGTAAAGTAAGATACATACACATCTTGAAGAAAATTTTTGGAAGTATTTTTTTATGTCCTTTCATTGCCTCTGTGCATTTATGGTCTTTAATTTTATCTACAATCGCATTGAAATCTCCGATTATACAGAAACCATCTCCCTCCATATCTCTCAGCCTATTGTATAGATTTTTTAAAAAGGATACCTGAGCACCATTTGGAGCATAAATTACAGCAAAAATTATATTCTTTTTATTAAGCTTAACTTCAACTATCAGAACCTTGCCCTCTTTATCATTATATATTTGTTTTGAGATTATATTCTGCTTAACGTACAAAGCAACACCCCTTTTTTTTCCGATCAAGTGAAACATATAATCGACCTAATTTAGGTCGTTCTAATAGAGATTCCTGGCCAGATTTTATATGAACTTCCTGTAAAGCTATAATGTCCACATTCAATTTAAGAAGTTTATTAAAAACCTTCCTACGTTTTGCTGGTACATTCAACCCTCTAATATTTGTTGACCAAATCTTATACTCCTCTCCCATTATTCAGCTTTTGTCGTAACTTTGTACTTCTGGTAATTCTTAATTCCTTCGCCTCAGCTAAACTTCTCCCCTGTTCCAGCATGTCTTGACTGTTTCCCACGCTTATTTCCTCCATACTCTGTTCTATCCCTCTTTTCTCCGACAATTGTTCAACGTCCCTTCTTTTTACTACCATATCTCTTCCTTCTCCAGGATCCCTCAAATCTTCCTCTGAGGTACAGTATTGTCGATAAAAATCTTCTGCTTTCTCAACTGTGTCTAAACTAAACCTCTTCTCCTGCCAAGTCACAATAATCCCTTCAGGTGTTAGCCACCTAAAATTAATATTACTTTGATGTAGCCTAGATGTCAAGAAGAGGTAATTTTTCTGGAGATCCCTCATCCTCTTAGGTACCTGTTTTAATACAATAATTCGTTTCCCTCCATATTCTAACTGGTCATCATGTGCTCTGTATAATAATTCATCCCTAATCTTCTTTCTTATAAATTTAACATGGACCTCTCTAGGAAGATTATGACATCTTCCATAATTTGTTTGCACTCTATAAATCTCATCCATTTCAGCAATCATCTCTTCTTTTTCTCTCTCTAAAGCTCCTGCTAGCAACCCAGCCATCTTATCTGGGAGATCTTCTCCTCTTTCTTCAGTAACATTTTGAAACCTAAGTTACTGGGACGCCTTCTGCGCTTCCAATATTATCACCGCTGTCATTAACTCTTTATCAGCTTCCATTAAGTTTTTTCCCATCCCTTCCACTTTCTTTTCTTCATCATCCTGAACAGGCTCCTTTAACATGTTGCAAATTCCAAGTCTTCCTTAAAAGGTGGCAGCCAGAAATGCAAAATATGCTCAAGATGGTCACTCAAATTTGTAAACATATCACTACATCAGGACGGTACAATTTTTCACTTTTAAAAAACAAGGGAATTTGTATCCCCCTCCCCCCCCAAAGCACAATATATATTTATTCAGGCCCCCAATCACAATCACTTCCCAAAAATGAGGGAACCCTTCTCTGATGGCATCACCCTCATGTCTTCTCCGGCTGAAAAGACCAGCAGGGAAGTTGAGTCTGTGGTTGGGAAATGGTTGCCTAAACCAGGGCTTTTCAACCGGTGGTACACTACCACTTGTGGTACATTAATGAGTAGCAGGTGGTACTCAGCCCTGCCTAGCCAAGTCTAGTGTGGGAGGGAAAGAGCCAGCACAGGCAAGGACTTGCAGTGAGAGAGTCCTCTGGAGCTGCAAATGCCCCAGGCTCACTTCTGGCTCACCCTCCCCCATGAAAAAAGGAGGAGGGGTGGAGACAGGAGAGGCTATAAAAGGAGGCAGTTTGGGCAGGAGAGGGAGAGAGAAAAAAACAGCAGTCTTGGGAGGAGGTAGAGTCAGCTGCACAGAAGAAGAAGGAGGAGGAGGAGGAGGAGGAGGAGGAGGATCAAGCAGGCTGGCCATGAGCTGATCTACAACTGCTGTGGTAGCCACCTGTGCTGGCAGCAGCAAACAGGCAAGAAATGCACTGGGGGAGGGGTCACCCTCCAAGAGGAATGAAAAAAGGCAGCAATGGCTGGAGGTGAGGCACGAGGGAGGGAGATGGAGAGTGGAAGGATTCTTATGTGCTTTTGTGACTTTGAAGTTCTGGGACTTGTACAATGTGGGCTTCCTGTTCTTAAGGAGTGTTTAGCAATTTCTATTTGGCTGATGTCTCATGTTAGCTTCTATTGCTCTGCTGTTGTTAGCTGTAAGTTTTGCTGCAAGGGATTTTGAAGTATTTTTCTCCTGAATGGATTTTGCCTGTAGCATTCCTTTACTTATGAATGGAGCCATTTGGGGAGGCTGCCTTAGCGGGCAGCCAGTACTTACATTTTTTTTTCTTCCTTAAGTGCCTGCTGTGCTCCTTACTTTCCTTTCTAGCCAGTAGCTAATTCTTAAAGGGGAATGTGCCTTTTTAAGCTAATTCACTCAGCAGCTTGTCTTTTCTGTCTCTGGAGGCCTTTCCTTGTTTGATCAATATATGGAAGAGGGAAAATATGGGGGGGGGGGGGTTTCAAATTCTTCCTTCAGAAGGAGATGGGAATGAGAAAAAGGGAGGCAGGGAAGGGAGGGAGGAAAGGAAGTCCGGCCTTAGCACTTGGCCACCAGCAGCTCTGCCATTGACTTTGCTTGTCAAAAGGTTGCAGAAGGGGATCACATGACCCTGGAACACTGTGACCATTATAAATATGAATCAGTTGCCAAGTATCCAAATATAAATCACATGACCCTGGGCATGCTGCAATGATCATAAGTGTGAAAAATGGTCATAAGTCATTTCAGTGCAATTGCAACTTTGAACAGTTTAGTAATCAGTCCTTAGTCATTGAAGGGTGCAAAGAAATGGCCACCTTCTATGCAGCCTTTATTGTTTTTATAGAGCTTCACAAATAGCAAAAGATGCTGCATGGCAATAGCATTTCATTGGCTAAAATCCTTTACCAATCCTCAAGAGTAAAAAGCTAGAGGCCATAAACAGGGAAACTTGTTGTTCACCAGCCAGCCTTATCAAACTGGCAAGGTCACACAGACCTGCGTACTTTCACGTCACCATGGTGATGTGGTGGGGGGGGGGGAGATAGATGCAGGGAAAAGATACAAGCGTTGGGGGCGGCAGTTTTCTGCACACGACTTTCGCCTGTCTCTCACCCCTACAACTCACTCATTTTTGTTTTGTTAGACGAAATATCGCCATAAGCGGGGTTAATAAAAGGATTATAATCAGGAGAGGAGCATCCTTGCAGTTGTTAATATAGGGCCAAAACTTGACCCTGAGGCAATGTGAAAGAAGATCTACTGGGATTTAAAGCTCTAATACATATATTGCAAAATGAAAGAAATACATTACATAAACAGCATCTATAAAGATCCTAAGGTACCAATTTTCAAATCAGAGGCCAAATTGTGTAAAATATAAATCTGGTGCTGGATGGTTCATGAATTATCAGAAATATTGAAACAATACATTTCCTCAAAACGTTTACAACCCAAATGCTGGTGCAGAAGCAAATAATCAATTGCAGCGTGATTTTGCAAAATAGCTTTTCTCAAATTTTGCAGTTCATGGTTGATCGATGAAATAGTTGAAGAAGTAGTATTAATTGTTTTTGCCAAATTTCATGTAATAGCATTAATGTTGAGGTGGGCACGAACAGCAAGTCCTGGCATGCCCACTAGAGATATAGCCAATGCTACAAAGTAAGGTTGTCTCAGAGTCACAAGTGTGTCTAGGGTGACACCACATGAAGAATGGTTCATGTGAACTTGTTGTTTGGAAAGCAAAACAGGAATCAGCTGGCTGAGGCAACATTGCGCTTCACTAATATTAGCAGGAATATAATTTAAAGTTTCTTGACCACACGTAAAAAACCCTCCTTGCAATAGCCAAGCATGTCCAAAATGAAAGGAAGTCTCTATTGAAGCTGTGCAATTTAAAGCAGGTGAGCCAATGCGATGACAGTGAGGTTTTTTAAGCAATAACCTCCCAGAGTCAGTGAAGTTTTGAATTACTGCAGAAGGGGTGCAAACAAAGACTAAGCATATAGAAAACAAATTACATGTAATACATTTCAGATAAACAAAAGAAGTCATTTTGTGTGATGTTAGATTTTGCTTCATTCGTTGTTCAAATGATTGTTTGAGTGGGATGACAGTTACAGTTGTCAAAGGGCAGATGTTAACGATCAGACATAAACAAATGATGGATAAGAAATTTGCAGTTAAAACCGCAAAAATGGCAGCACACAGGTTCTCGGGGATCAAGTTCTTTACATCTCCCCATGTCACTGGCTGCCTGGCATGTCAGGATTGGATTACTTGCTGTGCCATCTGTAGAGTCACCCTTGCCATTTCTGGGACTGGGTCCAGGGACTAGTGCCACGACATCCCTGGCTGGGTGATCACAACGCGCTGGAATCCGCAAAGGTCCTGTTGGAGCAAGCACAGCAGTGTAGCCCCGCCCCCAAGTGATCAGAGGGACTGGTCCCAACCATGCTTTGTCTGGTAATGCCCGATATGCCAGAGGTGGAGGCAAGCTTGTTTTCTGTTGAAAGTGTCTCTGATAAGTGGTCAAATTTGGAATGGAAATATTCAATTGGTGTAATGTAAATAATACTTTTTGAACCTGTTGTATTACCCACGACAAATTGGGTATCCTAGATAATCTGTCCTTTTTTATTTGTTTGTGAAGGCAGTCCTTGAAACACCAATTAACACATTCCACGATAGCTTGACCCGTGGAATTATAGAGAAGACCATGAGTAAAAACAATATTTCAGGTTGTACAAAATTGTAAAAAGGCCACTGAAAAATAGGCTGGCCCATTGTCAGTTTTTAGGGAAGAGGGTTTACCCAGGGCTGTAAGGGCCAAAAAAAAGATGAAAAATAACATGTGAAGCTGTTTCCCCTCATAGAGGTGGGGGAAATTGTTCCTAAATACCTATTTATGAATATACATTTCTAGGAAGCCAAAAAGAGAAAACATGGATAACGTCCATTTGTCATAGTTGATTAGAGGCATAACCACATAAAAGACATAAAAAAGACATACAAAAAAAAATTAGGCCCAGGAAGGGAGGAGTGATTGTGTATATGAGAAACAAAATTATAAATGCTTTCAGTTCTGGAGCAGCTGCTGCAAAGTTAAAACAAAGTCATAAGATTGGGGTCAATCCTGGGCGTGATGTAAGCACCTGAAGAAGTAAAAGTAAGTTGGCACACCTAATGAGAGTCAGAGATTAAGTTAAAAGACTGTTGAGAAAAGGTTTGAAAAGCTAAAATAATTCTGAGCATTGTGATAAGGGTTGCATTGTAGTGTAGGACACTTTCCAGGTATCATCCTTGTAAGCAATTGCTCCTCTCCTTCACCCTCCATCAGTAAAAGCAATAACTTGTGGCAAGGGAGAAAGAGGAAGAAAGCAGTGGCTGGACTGGAAAGGAAAAAGTCATTAAACAAGCAAGTCAAAGATCATTAGGCAAATGATATGAAATACAGCCTATATAGTCAGTTAAAGCACATTAAAGAGATAAGTTATTTTTGAAAACAATATTAATTAAATCAGTTCCTTTTCGATGGCAAGCTCTTGTGCGTCCTAAGGTTATCATTTTAGCAACCACCTGGATAAAAAATAAAACATTTTGGGATGGGATATGGTAGGTAAATATTATTCAATTCAATATACTTTCTGCATTTTTATTACAGTTAATACTCCATTAGGTAATTTACTAGTAGGAAAAAATCAAAAGTGTGGAATTCTGTCCACAAATTGAGTATTCATGATGTCATCAATTTGTGCAACTATATATATTTTTTTTCTGGGACTTATTGCAATCCTAAATCATTTTATATTTTTTGAAAGCCAATTAAATTGTATCTTTGGTGCTTCAATTTAAGCAAAGTCCATTCAGATGGAAACAATTTTTATATAAATAGGTTAAATATGTATAAATCTATAACAATGTAATTCAGTTAGTTCTTTTGGTTGTTGGATATAAAAAATATTGTCCAACATTTACTGTTTCTCTTTTGAATAAAAAATTTATTTGCCGAAACTGCATAGGTGAATGTCAAGT
Source organism: Crotalus adamanteus (assembly GCA_039797435.1). Lineage (NCBI taxonomy): Eukaryota > Metazoa > Chordata > Lepidosauria > Squamata > Viperidae > Crotalus > Crotalus adamanteus. The sequence continues at coordinate 9,247,591 of CM077935.1, forward strand.
TTCAGATTCACTCCACTCTTCTCAGATTACAATTCCAAGCAGAGGAAAAAAAAAAAATTAAACGAACAGTCCCCCCCCCCTTTCTGTCTCTGGCTCTTTAAGCAACGCAGCCAGCCGAAAGAGACGGGGGGGGGGGGGGGGAATCTTACCACCAAAAAATAGTTTAATCTCCTTCATATGCATTTTTCAATAAATTCTCTCATACATTCTCCATGAAATTCTTCTCATACAAATATTTACTATTATTTTCACAGTTATGGAAAAAATGGGTGGGTTTTGAAGGCTAACACACACTTCAACAAATTAACTCATTTAGTTCCATACTGACTGTTTGCATAAAACCATTCCACATACAATTATTTCATTTCATACTTTCTCCAGGCAAACCATATAGTCTTAGCAAGGACTTTTTGTATTGTTGTTATCAGAGAGGGCTTTGAGCCTCTTCCAAGTCTTGGAATAACACAGAACAACACAGACAAATGTATTTACACAAATACTGTTACAACAACATTTATTTAGACATATAACTTGTCTTGCAAGAAGCGAGAAAAATGACAAGGTGATTTCAACCAAAAAGTGGTTTTGAGGCCCCTAATCATTTCCCATTTTTCTCACCATTCCAAGCCCAAGCATAATGTTCTGAGTGGCCACACACACACACATAACACAAAACACAACCAGACATTTGTCTGACGGCTAACTTAATATATTGCATACTTTCAAAGCACTCTGAGGGAGTACATTTTGATTTATGACTTTAACTAATCAACAAAGAATTAGCCTCTTCAGAAGAAGCTGAAAATCCAATTAAAGATGTTTTTAGAAGGAATAAATTTTACTTAGTTGCAAGCAGAAGGGGGCTGATAGTTAATTGCCCTTCTGAAGTATTTGGGTTCATTTTTTTTTTCTTTCCTTTTCTGACAGGATTGAACACTATAGATGTTTATACTGAAGCCCAAGGTTCAAGATGTAATTTATGCTCTTATCTTTTAGCCTAAGCGTCCGATGCTCAGGATTCAAAGAACACTGTTTTCCTATCTCAGCCCACCAGCTTCCTTGTGTCTGCCCCAGGTTAGAGGAGGAATCTGAGTTCCTCCATGCCTGTCCTTGCTTTTGCGGTGGCTGAGATAACTTGCAGCCCATACTTACTCACTGAGGGGTCTCGTAAGACGAAAGTGCACTTAGGGGTCTGTTCCAGACGATGGTAAGTATGTTGGCAGCTGCTTCTTCCTGTAGGGGTCCCAAAACAAAATGTCCCTGCTGAGGGCGCCAGCTGTAGTAATCAGTCCTTAGTCATTGAAGGGTGCAAAGAAATGGCCACCTTCTACGCAGCCTTTATTGTTTTTATAGAGCTTCACAAATAGCAAAAGATGCTGCATGGCAATAGCATTTCATTGGCTAAAATCCTTTACCAATCCTCAAGAGTAAAAAGCTAGAGGCCATAAACAGGGAAACTTGTTGTTCACCAGCCAGCCTTATCAAACTGGCAAGGTCACACAGACCTGCGTACTTTCACGTCACCATGGTGATGTGAGGAGGGGGGGAGATAGATGCAGGGAAAAGATACAAGCGTTGGGGGCGGCAGTTTACTGCACACGACTTTCGCCTGTCTCTCACCCCTACAGAACAGGTTTTTTTTTTTGGTCATCAAGTTTTTGACACCTTGCTTAGGTGGTACTCAAATATTGTCATATCCTAAAAGTGGTACAATCAGTAAAAAGGTTGAAAAGCCCTGGCCTAAAAGCCCTTGGAATCTAATTAGGCTTTTATGCTGAATTAAGCATTTTGTTCTCTACTTTCAGATTTGAGACAGGCTCAGCCACAACAACCCCCTCTCAAGGATTTTATTACAGGTAGTCCTTGACCTATGACCAAAATTGGGACCAGAATTTCCACCGTGAAGCAAAGTGGTGGTAAAATGAATTGTGCCTGATTTATGCCCCCCCTTTTTTCAGCCACGTTTGTTAAGCAAATCACTGCAATTAAGCAAAGCAGGTGGGTTGTTAAGCAAATCCAGTTTTCTTCATTGATTTTGTTTGTTGGGAAGTTGGCTGGGAAAGTGGCAAATGGCAATTACATGACCCCTGGGACACTGCAGTTGTTGTAAATACATGCCGGTTGCCAGAATTCTGATCGCTAACCATGGGAATGCTGTGGAAGTTATAACGTAAGTGTGAGGACCAGCTGTAAGTCATATTTTTCAGTGCCATTGTAACTTTGAACGATCACTAAATGAATGGTTGTAATTCAAGGACCACCTGTACTTAATCAGTGAGGCTCCAGCGACACCCAAGGAAAAAAAGAAAGTGTCCCAACAGCCCTTCTGCTTCCCCAGAGGACAGACTCTCAAGGAGCACATCCTCACTTTGACCCACCTTACTGTTCTCTTCATCAGAGGATCGCATCTCTTGGCGTTGCTCTTTAAAGCCCCAGATGGGCATGGAGACTGGGAGGGATTTGGCATACTGATGGCTTGGGGGTGGAGGAGCTGTCTGTCCTGGAGCCTCCTCACTCAGACTCCCATCTGAGAAAAAGTGGGGATTTTGGAGGGAAAAAAAGCTTAGACCAACTGTGCAACATTTGAAACAGAGAGCTGTAGGCATCCGAAGCCTGATCTAAAACCAGGAGTTATGATTAATCCCTTTCATTTTGTTGAATTACAACTCCCAGAATCATTAATCTTTGGCCATGTTTGGCTGAAGCTACCGGGAGTTGTGATTCAACATTTAGAGCCAGAGGTAGGCAACCTTTTAGGACAAAGGCACATCTGGAATTTTGACAGAATGTGCCAGATGCACTTTCCCGGCCAGTCACAAAACACTCATTTACTAAGAGGTTCTCTATCATGCCAGTGTGACCTTGATAAGCTCAAGGGGATTCCTGCAAATAGATACAAAGCTGCAGGCAAGTGCGTTGTTGTGCAGCATGTTGCCTTCCTTTTTTCTTATGACAAGCCTCTTTCAAAAGTGGGCAGCTGTGGAAGGGTCTAGCTACACACTAATGTCTACAAGCTACCTCAGATCCTCCATCTCTCTGAACTTTATTCAAAAACTTTTCAAGTGTGTACAACAATGTGTTAATCTTTGGCATAGATTATACGTTCTTGAAGATATTTTTTATCAAGTAATACCTGGAATGCTCATTTTTAGATCTGGCCAAGGCTATTCTCATTCAGCACTTCTCCATATTCTGTTTCCTGAAAATCCCAGGAAGCCAGAGATTGATTCATCAGTAGAGCAACCTTAAATCTATAATTTAAAACTTCCTCTCACCCTGTAATATAGTTTCAATTCCAAAGAGAACTGAAGATCTAGAAAAGACAAATGAAATGAAGCATCTCCCTGGGGCTTCAAATCCCATTATAGTCAATTAATAAAGTTTTCCATTTATGGCAGCCTTCCTTAATCTGGCACCTTCCATTCCCACTGCAAATACAGTTCCCAGAATTCCCAGCTTGCATGGCCAAAAATAGGAAATCCTGGTTGCTGGATTGAATACTGTTAAGTTGGAGATGGCTGTCATAAAGCATTCAAGCTTCTGAGTTTTTGAAAACTCAAGTGACAATATACAGATTATTTACGAAAGTGTCAAATGTATAAATAGTGAGGAGTTATAACTCGTAATATACAAACTGTGGAGAATGACATTAAATATAAATAGGGAAAAAGTTGAGAGCAAGTCTTCCCAAGTAAATTGGATCCACTTAGACATGCCTAGCAGTCTCATTAAAGATTAATTAGACCAAGCAATTAAGTTACAACAGCTCTGAAAAAAGTGACTTATGACCATTTTTCACATTTACGACCATTGCAGCATCCCCATGGGCACGTGGTCAAAATTCAGACACTTGGAAACTGACTCATACTTATGACGGCTGCAGTATCCCAGGGCCATGGGATCACCTTTTGCAACCTTCTGACAAACAAAGTCAATGGGGAAGCCAGATTCGTTTAACAACCGGGATAGTACCTTAACAACTGGAGTGATTCACTTAACAACTGTGGCAAGAAAGGTCATAAAATGTGTCAAATTTCACTTAACTGTTTCATTTAGCAACAGACATTTTGGGCTTATTTGTGATCGTACGTTGAGGACTACCTGTAATTGAACCTCACTAGGCTTATCAGGAAGATCCTTACAGCAAATGAGGACTTCATGGAAGAAGCTGAAACCCAAAATTCACAGGACGTTTGGACTAATCCAGTAGATTTGGATCATTCTGAGAAGGGAGGATACCTATTCCATAGCAAGAATAGGGAAAAACTCAAAGGATTAGCTGGGTTCAGTGTTGTCTCTCTTACACAGTGCTACTTCACTCACCGTCAGTGTTCTCCACATTGGAATCAAAAAAAGGCTCATAATCTTGACTTGGAGAATCTTCGTCCATCACAAACAGACCTTGTAGAGATAAGAGACAGGCAAAAGTTGCGTGCAGAAAACTGCCCTCCCAACTCTTGTGCCTTTGTTCTTCATCTATCTTCTCCCCCCCCCACATCACCATGGTGACGTGAAAGTGCGCAGGTCTGTGTGACCTTGCCAGTTTGATAAGGTTAGCCGGTGAACAACAAGTTTCCCTGTTTATGGCCTCTAGCTTTTTACTCTTGAGGATTGGTAAAGGATTTTAGCCAATGAAATGCTGTTGCCATGCTGTATCTTTTGTTATTTGTAAAACTCTATTTAAACAATAAAAGGCTGCATGCGGGTAGCCATTTTTTGCACCCTTCAATGACTAAGGAGTGATTACTACAGCTGGCGCCCGTTCAACAGGGACATTTGGGACCCCTCCGGGAAAGAAGCAGCCACCAACATACTTATCATCGTCTGGAACAGACCCCTAGGTGCACTTTCGTCTTATGAGACCCCTCAGTGAGTAAGTATGGGCTGTAAATTATCTCACCCTCAGCAAAAGCATGTACAGGAACTTAGATTCCTGCTACACAAGTCAGGCGTGGCAACGCTTGAGACGGACATAAGGAATCTGGTTGGGGAGATAGGGAAATACTGCCTTTGGTATCCAGAGCATGGGACGCTTAGATTACAAGATTGGGAAAAGATAGGGCATATTTTACATCAAGAGCCCCGGGCTTCAGCACAGATTTTAATTCAGTGGTATCAGTGCTGACAGGCAGTGGAAAAATATGGCTCAGATGCTGCGGAGAGGAGGAGGTTAACTACTAGCCCCCCTCCTAATTACAACCAAGTAAAACTTTTCCCTCCTAAAGCATCTTTAATTGGATCTTCAGCTCCTTCTGAAGAGATTAACTCTTTTGCCTCCTCAAAGCCATCATACATTCCCATCAGAAAAATGTTAGAGGCACAGTTAGAAAAAGAGGGGGGAAATATAGAAGAAATTACTGAAATGCTTTCTGTTTGTCCAGTACATGTTACGGGGCAAGTAGATCAGAATGGGGCTCAAATAGTTGAAAAGGAATTAGAGATATGGGACTGGGGAGTACATATGTAATTGGAATGTTGGAAGCCACTATGAGAAATCATATCCTGGTACCTGAAGATTGGAAAACCACCTTTCGCATGTTGCTTACTCCAGCACAATATGTAGTTTGGGACAGTGAGTTTAGACATCAATGTGTTGTGCGTGCTCTTAATTCTGGGGGTGCCTATATTCCTGATCAATTGTATGGTTCTGGACCCTTTGCTCCAGTTGATGCACAGGTTGTTCTACCAGCTGCCACCTTACAGGTTTCTTCTGAATGTGCCTTTAGAGCCTTTGGAAAAGTGCCTGTTGCTGGCAAGCCTCACCAGGCCTTCTCTAGTATCAGGCAAAAAGCCACTGAGCCATATCCTGATTTTATTAACAGATTACAGGACGCCTTAAGAAGGCAGATAGACAATCCTGACACCCAGCTGGAATTGTTAATGAGATTGGCAAAAGACAACGCCACTTCTGAATGTTGAAGGGCAATTATTGGTCTGGGGAAAGATCCTGAATTGGCAGAGATGATAAAGGCTTGTCAAGACATCGGCACAGCCTCTTATCAAACTAATTTATTGGCAGCTGCTTTATCTCTAGGCAGCAAGCCTCAAGGAAACTGCTACAATTGTGGCAAACCCGGTCATTTTAAAAGGGAATGTAGGAAGGCAGGGGGGGGGGTATGTCTGCAGCATCTCACTCCTCTTTCCCTCACTCCCTTTTCAAGCCGAGATCAAAGCCAAAAACAAAATGCCCAAAGTGTCAAAAGGGTTATCATTGGGCAAGAGAATGTCGGTTGGGAAACGGCTGTCAGGGCCAGTCTCTGGCCCCAGTCCAAACAGAGACAGCAGACCAACAATAAATAATACTCCTGCAGCTACTAAAGGTAGTGCTGGAATTGATTTGATACTGCAGGAGGAAGTGATATTTAAATTTCCTGGGGAGGTTCAAGTAATTCCATCTCAATTTTCAAGCCCCCTGCCACAAAATTATGTAGGGCTTGTCCTTCCACGGTCCAGCATGGGCAAGAAAGGCATTTTTGTCATCCCTGGAGTTATAGATTCTGATTATACTGGAATTATTTATGTTCAATTGTGGACCAATTTGCCTCAAATTTTGCCCATTTACACCAGCCCTGCTCAGCTCTTACATTTGCCTTATTTTGTCCTGGCAGGGGGAAAATTAAAAGAGAGAGGGGAAGGAGGCTTCGGTTCTACTAACCCAGCCACTTCTGTTATAGCAGCCATCACTACCCCAATCACATTTCAACGACCCCGTCAGATCATTGTGCTTCAGGGTAAGCCATTTGAAGGAATTTTAGACACTGGAGCGGATGTTTCAGTGATCTGTGCAAAGCAGTGGCCAGCCACCTGGCCAACAGAGCCCTGTCCAAGTGTGTGGGGTGTGGGAGGTAGTAAAAGTGCACGTCAAAGTGCACAATTTCTTTCAGCCCATTTGCCCAATTCAGAATTGGTTGTTCAGGTCCGTCCTTTCATATTAGATATTCATGTCAGCCTTTGGGAACGTGACCTGCTCAGTAAGCTGGGTGCCAGTCTCACCATGGAAGACTAAAATTACTGCCCTCCCATTGACATGGCTGGTTAAAGAGCCAGTGTGGATTGATCAATGGCCCCTGTCACATGAAAAATTAACGGCTCTCCACCAGCTGGTTAACGATCAGCTGCTGGCTGGTCATGTGATGCCTTCCACTAGTCCATGGAACACTCCTGTTTTTGTTATAAAAAAGAAAAGTGGTAAATGGCGTCTCCTTCACGATTTAAGGGCTGTTAATATTTGCATTCAACCGGACTTCCGGTGGTTAGCGTCGATGATGGCGGCTACATTGTAGCCGTCCTCCTGGGACAGCGTGAGAACCGCGGAGCACAGCAGTCACCAGCTGTCCCGCGGCTCGAAATCTCCCTCCCGGGCGAAGGGAGGGGGGAGAGAACCACCCGAATAGAGGTAGAGCATCTCAAACCCCCAAGGGATTTTTTTTTGGGGGGTGGAAAGAGAGCTTCCTCGGAGTTCGGGTTGCCTCCGCCTCCCAGCTGTCTTTGTTTCCTTTGGGAACAAAGTGAAACGCCGCTACCATCTCCGCGCTTAAAGGGATCGGGTGAGTTTTTTTTTTCTTAAAAAAGCGGACAGAGCTGGATAAAGGATTGGACTTATTGAGTTTTATTTGCTTTTTAGTTTAGGCTGATCTTTTTTTTTGTTTTTTTGTTTGTGTGGAGAGTGAAAGTAAAATGGCAATTTGAAAGTTTTTCCGGGGAAAAAAAAGTGAGTCAAACGGAACGTTATGGACTATATAGCTTTTTCTTTTTAAACTTTTAAAACTTTTCTTCTTTTTCTGAAGGTGGTTTTGTGTTTTTGAAATATCTTTTAAACTCTCCTTTGTTTTTTCATTGTTTGAGGATTTCTTTTTTATTGTTTTTTTTAAGAAGGAAGAAAGAGGAAATAAGAATTTTTTTTTTTTTAAATGGCTTCAAAAAGGCAAGCAGCTTCTACAGTTCCTAAGGTGGCTTCTTCTCCTGCGATTCTACCAGTACAACAACCTAAAGCTACACCACCATCTTCTCCTCCTCTGCCAGTAATATCTGTACAAGATATGAAAGATATAATGGGAAATGCAGTAACTCAAATCAGAGGGGAAATGAAGGAGCTTTTAGATCAGAATAAAACTGAAATTAGAGGGGAAGTGAAGAACCTGCTAGAGCAGAATAACACTATTTTGAGGCAAGATATAGTTATGGCTCTATCAGGACTTCCTTCTGTGGTTGAGAAGCTTGACTCTGGAGTTGAAGAGGTTGCAGATAAGGTTGAAATCTTGGAAGATAAGTTTGAAGGCATGGAAAAAAAGATGGAACTTTCACAAGATGACATTGTTATGTCTCAGTATAGGGAAATGTAATATGCTTTAAGAATCAGAGGTCTGAAAGAGGATATGCATCAAGATCTGACAGAGATTGTGGTGAATGACCTTGCTCTCATTTTGAAGAGGGAGAAAGAGGGAATACTTAGAGAAGTGGAAAAAGTATACAGAGTTAACTCTTGGGTCGCAAAACAGAAAAACTTACCAAGAGATGTGGTGATTTATTTTGCAAAGAGATCTCTGCGTAATGAAATTATACAAGCTTTCTATAACAAGAGGTTTCAGATTGCTGCTCAAGATGTCATTATTTTAAAGGAGATCCCATCAAAAATTTTAAGAAAGATAAAAGATTTTGCTTTCTTAGCTAATGAACTTAAAAAAAGAATGATGCCATTCAGATGGGAGATTCCGATGGGTATTGTTCTGAGCCATGCGGGGACGCGTTATAGACTCAATACAGTCACTAAAGCAAAGGAGTTTTACAGTTCGGTCCTGGGAGCAGGCTCACCATCATCTATGATGCAGAGAGTTCTGGATGGTAAAGAGGTGAAACAGCAGTCTGAAGGACTAGGTGTGATGGTGGTTGGAGAGTTACAGTCGGAGTGGTCGCGACAAGCAGAGATTAAAGAGCAAAGAATGACCCGTGCAGCGCATAGACGCAAGGAAAAGGAACAACAGAGGAAAGAAGTTAAAGAATCTCTTCAAGAAAGTGCTTCGTTGCCGGTGGGAGGAGCAAGACCCAAGAGTTCTGCAGCACATTCTTCAATGGCAGATCTTCAAGCAGTCTTCTCCAGGCTTCTGGTTAAGGGAGATGGTAAAGCTCCTGACCTGGAATGCTAACGGCCTTAATTCCCCTCAGAAGAGAAAGAAAATCTTTCACTATTTAAAGCAACATAATAATGATATTATTTGTTTGCAGGAAACACATATTATAGCTAAAGATCAAAAATATTTAGTCAATGCTCGTTTGGGATCTCATTTTGTATCTTCTGCTCCTGGGAAAAAAGGGGGCGTAGTTATTTATGTTAAGCAAGAACTTCAATGTCAATGGTATGGGATGCAGGTAAAGCCTTCATGCGTGGGATTTTGATACGAATGAATTATGCTCATAGACAAAAGCAGATTCAGAAACGTAAGGAATTGGAAGATGAGATTAAATTAAAAGAAAAAATTTTGATCTCAAATCCTACAGATGAAAAGGCTAAAGAATCTATAAAATTGCTTAAAACACAATTTAATATGTTGATGGCTGATCAAACTGCAACTAACTTACTGTATATGAAACAAAATACATTTTGTAATGCTAATAAACCAGGGAGATGGTTGGCTTATCAATTAAGAAAGAAACAGAGACAGAGAATTATAGATAAAATAAATTATAATGGTAAATTGGTATACCATAAGGATTTGATTAAGAAATCTTTTTTAGATTATTATCAAAAATTATATAAGAGTACTAAAATACAGGTTTTAGATATAGATAATTATCTAAATGAAGCCAACTTCCCTAAATTAACAGAAGATCAGAAACAAGAAATTAATGGTTTAATTACTAGTGAGGAAATTGAGACAGTGATTAAAGAATTAAAATTAGGTAAAGCACCGGGTACGGATGGTCTGACATCTATTTATTATAAAACTTTGGTATAAGAGATGATTCAACCTTTAAGAGAGCTTTTTAACAATATACTACAGGGTTTAGAGATTCCCCCGTCATGGGGTAGAGCTTTTATATCTTTAATCCCAAAAGAAGATCAAGATCTTACTTTACCAAAGAATTATAGACCTATATCTCTTTTAAATGTAGATTATAAGATTTTTGCAAAAATCTTAGCTAATAGGTTCATGAGGGTTTTGCATCAGGTTATACAAAAGGATCAAACGGGTTTCATAACTGGAAGGTACATGAAGAATAATGCCAGACAAATTATTAATTTATTAGAATATTTAGATAAAAACAATCAAGTTTCTGCAGGATTGATATTTCTAGATGCTGAAAAAGCTTTTGATCAAGTGAATTGGCAATTTATGTTAAGATTAATTGAGAAAATGAATTTTGGAGAAAAATTTTTACAAGCTCTTGGTGTCATTTATCAAAAACAAACGGCACAACTTATTGTTAATGGGGGTTTATCAGAGGTTTTTACAATAGAAAAGGGGACTAGACAGGGATGTCCATTGTCACCACTGCTGTTTGTTTTAACTTTGGAAATATTGCTGATTAAAATTAGAGAATTACAGGAAATAAAAGGAATAGAAGTTAATAAAAAAGAATATAAATTAAGAGCTTTTGCTGATGACTTGGTGGTTACCCTGTCCCAACCTACTTATTCGGTAGTAGAGTTATTACAATTGATATACCAATATGGACGGGTTTCGGGTTTTAAAATTAATAACAATAAGACTAAAATATTACCCAAAAATATGACTAATTTGGATAAGCAGACTTTGGTTAAGTTGACAGATTTTGAGGTTGTTGATAAGGTAAAATATTTGGGGGTTATTTTATCTGTTTCTAATGCAAAATTGTATAAAAATAATTATGAAAGGTTGTGGGTCAGGATACAAAGAGACTTGAAAAATTGGGAGAAGTTGCAATTATCTCTTTTGGGAAGAATTGCGGTGATCAAAATGAATGTTCTGCCAAAGTTCCTTTTTTTATTTCAAATGATACCTATTTTAAAGAATGAGATTAATTTAAATGAATGGCAGAAAGGTATCAATAAATTTATTTGGGCGGGGAAAAAACCAAGAGTAAAGCTTAAAATAATACAAGACACTCGTGAGAGAGGCGGACTCAAGGTACCGAATTTGAAATTGTACTATGATGCGGTGGTCTTAACATTAATTAGTGATTGGGTTAATTTAACAAATGTAGAAATACTCCTCTTGGAGGGTTGGGATTTACTTTTTGGATGGCATGCCTATTTAATTTTTAATAAAAAAGTTGACAGGGTTTTTAAATCTCATATTATAAGGATTTCTTTATTTCGGGTTTGGAGGAAATATTATAGAAGTGATTTTAAAATCCCATTATGGGCTATACCTTGGCATGCGATAGAGGGGATAAGGAGGAGTCAAGATGGATGGTGTTTCTTATGCACAATTACTTAGATGGGATGGTAAAAATTGGCAGTTAAAATCTTTGGAAGATCTAGCACAAGAAAATATTATATACTCATGGTTTCAGTATAGACAAATAGTGGAGAGGTGGAAGTTAGACCGTAATGTGGGTTTACTTAGAGAAGCTGAAAAATTTCTTAAACAAGTAAAAGACCAAAGACGAACTCATATTAAGAGAATTTATGGGGTGCTAGTGGAACTGGATTCAGAGGCAGAATTAATTAAAGAATGTATGATTAAATGGGCACAAAATTTTGGTGAACCAGTTCTACTAGATACCTGGGAAATTATTTGGGTGAGGAATGTCAAATTTACACAAGCCCAGAACTTAAGGGAGAATTTTTATAAAATGTTTTACAGATGGCACCTTGATCCACAAAAAATGTCTCGTATGTATCCTGACTTACAGCCTAAATGTTGGAGATGTGGTTGTTTGGATGCTACTTATTATCATATTTGGTGGTCGTGTAAAAATATAAAAGCCTTTTGGATTAAGATATGGTGGAATATCCAAAGAATTTTTAGAAGGAGGGTAAAATTTACTCCACAATTGTTTTTGTTAGGTATTATAACTGATTGTGATACTAAAGAGACCACATTGATGTTAAATTTAATTACAGCCGCAAGGCTGCTGGTAGGGCAATGTTGGAAGAAGGAATCTTTGCCTACTTTGCAAGAGTGGTTTTTTAAAGTTTCTTATTTGGCGGAAATGGCAAAGATTTGGGCTTTTTTGAAGGATCAATCGCAGGAGAAGTATTTTGCGGTATGGAAAAAATGGATAGATTTTATACAATATAAGTTGGATATTAAAAAATATTATCTAGTTTTTCAATAACTTATATTTAAAATTTAAAATATCTTATAGATTTTATTTTCTTTTTTTTTAATTTTATTTTTTACTCTTATTATACTTTCTTTTATCTTTTTCTTTTTTTCTTTTTCTTTATTCTTTTTTTCTTTCAAGTATTATTCTTTTGGTATTTGTGTTTTTTATATATATATATTACTGTTAATTACCTTATAATTTGTTTAATTAATGTATTTAGTATTTAGATTTATTCATGGTTTATATATATATATATATTTAAGACTTTTTGAAGAAATTGTAATTAAGCCTATGTTCAGCTCTGGGAAGGTCGGGGGAGGGAATGGGAGGGTTGGGGAGGGTTGGGGATGGGTTGTTTTGTTTTTTTAAAATTTCAAAAATTTAATAAAAAGTGACTTTAAGTTTAAGTGTAAATATTTGCATTCAACCTATGGGCCCTTTACAGTGTGGAACGCCTAATCCTAATTTGATTCCTCAAGATCATGAAGTAATGGTAATTGACTTAAAGGACTGTTTTTTCTCCATCCCTCTATGTCCCCCTGATCAGGAAAAATTTGCCTTTACTGTGCCTACAGTGAATCATTCAGAACCTAGCAAACGTTATCACTGGACAGTTTTGCCACAAGGAATGTTAAACAGCCCCACCTTGTGTCAACTTTATGTCGCTGCAGCATTAGATTCTTTTCGCAAACGTCACCCATTGGTTTTGGTATATCATTATATGGATGATATTTTAGCTGGAGCACCAAAAATACAATCTAATTGGCTTTCAGAAATGCAAAATGATTTAGGTCTTTATGGTTTGCAGATAGCTCCAGAAAAAATACAGCTACATGCTCCTTATCTCTATTTAGGCCATAAAATGTTGCAATCTTATTCTGCCCCAGCTTTTCCTCGTTTGAGCCTACCCAAAATTATTTCATTGGTCAATTTGCAACAATTATTAGGTACCCTTAATTGGGTTCACCCATATTTTTCTTTGCCTACAAATTTGCTCAGTCCATTATTTGATTTATTGACCAAAGGAAAACAACCTGGAGATCTCATTGTAGTTCCGCCTGTGGCACTTGCCACAGTTGCACAAATTAATGACATCATGAATACTCAATTTGTGGACAGAACTCCACATAAAAATTGTCAGTTAACACTTTTGATTTTTCCTACTAGTAAATTACCTACCGGAGTACTATCTGTGATAGAAGCACAAAAGGTATATTGTATTGAACGGCTGTACCTACCCCATTCCCCATCACAAAACATTCTACCTTTTATTCAGGCTATTGCTGAAATCATAACCTTGGGACGCACTCGAGCTTGTCGTCGAAATGGAACTGATTTAATTAATATTATTCTTCCCATTCCAAAATCTGATTTTCAATTTTATTCACAAAATAATTTATCTCTTCAATGCTCTTTGACTGATTATATAGGTTCTATTTCCTATCATCTGCCTAAAGATCCTCGACTTACTTGTTTAATGACTTCTTCCTTTCCAGTCTGCCCACTGCTTTCTCCTTCTCCCTTGCCACAAGCTTCTACTGTCTTTTCAGATGGAGGAAAAACGAGAGGAGCAATTGCTTATAAGGATCCTCATGATGATATCTGGAAAGTGTCCTACACTGCAATACAATCTTCACCACAACGCTCAGAATTAGCTGCTGCTATCTTGGCTTTTCACACCTTTTCTCAACAGCCTTTTAACTTAATCTCTGACTCTCATTATGTGTGTTGACTTATTTTTAATCTTCCAGGTGCTTACATCACGCCCAGGATTGATCCCAATCTCATGGCTTTGTTTTTAACTTTGCAGCAGCTTCTCCAAAATAGGAGGCATTTATATTTCATTTCTCACATACGCAGTCACTCTTCTCTTCCTGGGCCTCTTTCTGAAGGCAACAGTCAGGCAGATGCCGCAGTTCATGCTTTCCCCACGCTATTTTCAGACCCTTTTTTCAGTCATTCCTTTTTTCATCAAAATGCTAGAGGGCTGGCACAAGCTTGCCATATCCCAATTGACCAAGCCAAGCAAATTATATTATCCTGTCCCCAATGTTCTGGGGCATCTCCATCGGGGGACACGGGAGTTAATCCCTGTGGTTTTGCCTCTAATCAACTATGGCAAATGGATGTTACCCATGTTCCCTCTTTAGCTCCCTGGAAATGTGTTCATTTATCCATTGATACCTATTCAGGAGCAATTTGGGCCACGCCTCAATGAGGGGAAACAGCTACACATGTTATTTCTCATCTTTTTTCGGCTATTACAGCCTTAGGTAAGCCCTCTTCCTTAAAAACTGATAATGGGCCAGCCTATTCTTCAGTGGCCTTTTTACAATTTTGTACAACCTGGAATATTGTCCTTATTCATGGTCTTCCCTATAATTCCACGGGTCAAGCCATCGTGGAACGTGCTAATCGGTCCTTTAAGGACTGCCTTCACAAACAAATAAAAAAGGAGGGCTCTCGGGTACCCAATTTGTCATGGATAACACAGCAGGTCCAAAAAGTGTTATTCACATTAAACCAATTGAATGTTTCTATTCAAAATTTAACTGCTTATCAGAGGCACTTTCAACAAAAAACAAGCTTGCCTCCCCCTCTAGTATATTATCGGGCTTTACCCGACAAAACATGGTTGGGACCAGTCCCTCTGATCACTTGGGGGCGGGGCTATGCTGCTGTACTTACTCCAACAGGACCGGTGTGGATTCCAGTGCGTTGTGTTCGCCCAGCCAAGGATGTCGTGGCACCAGCCCCAGCCCCAAAAATGGCCAAATTGACTCTACAGATGGCACAGCAACCAATCCGATCCCGACATGCCAGGCAGCCAGTGACATGGGGAGATGTGAAAAACTTGACTGCCAAAGCACAGACGGTGCTGCAGCAGCAACAAGCAGAGCAAACCCCAGAGAACCTGTGTGCTGCCATTTTTGCGGTTTTAACTGCAAATTCCTTAGCCATCATTTGCTTGTGTCTGATCATTAACATCTGCCCTATGGCAACAGCAGCTGTCATTCCACCCAACCAGTCATTCGAGCAACGAATGAAACAAAATCTATGGGTGCAGCTGGCTAACATCACACACAATGATGCCTTTTGCTTATCTGAAGCGTATGACATGGAAAATTTGCTTTCTACATGTTTAGTTCCTGTTTGCACCCCTTCTGCAGTAATTCAAAACTTCACTGACTACAGTACAATTTTATTAAATGGAAACTTTAACTATAAAGCTATATCTAGATGGGGGGTTACTGCTTATTATCCACCCCCTGACGCTATTGCTTTACACACCCCAGTGGTAGCAATTCCTGCAAATATAACATGTGCAAAAATAGTTAATTGTACTTCTTCAAATAAAAAACCTCACTGTCATTGCATTAGCTCACCTTTTTTAAACTGTACAGCTTTTGAAGAGACTTCTTTTCATTTTGGACATGTTTGGCTACCTCAAGGATGGTTTTTCACGTGTGGTCAAGAAACTTTTAATTATATTCCTGCTAATATTAGTGAAGCGCAGTGTTGTCTCAGCCGGCTGATTCCTGTTTTGCTTTCCAAACAACAAGTTCACTCAAGCCGTTCTCGACGTGGGGTTACGCTAGACAATATTTGTGACTCTGAGACAACCTTACTTAATCAAGCAGAATATGTAGCATTGGCTATATCTTTAGTGGGTGTACCAGGACTTGCTGTTCGTGCTCACCTCAACATTAATGCTATTGCATGTAATCTAGCAAAAACAATTAATGCTACTTATTCAGCTATTTCAGCGATCAACCATGAGCTGCAAGATTTGAGAAAAGCTATTTTACAAAATCGTGCTGCAATTGATTATTTGCTTCTACGCCAACATTTGGGTTGTGAAAGTTTTGAGGGCATGTGTTGTTTCAATATTTCTGATAACTCACGAACCATTTAGCATCAAATTGATATTTTACACAATTTGGCCTCTAATTTGAAAATGGATACTTTAGGATCTTGGTGGGAAAGCCTTTGGGCTTGGTTACCCACAGGATTACTGGGAAATATCCTACGTTATTCAGTTATAACTTGTGCTATTTTGCTTGGTGGATGTTGTTTTATGCAATGTATTCCTTCATTTTGCAATATATGTATTAGAGCTTTAAATCCCAGCAGATCCTCTCTCACAATGCCTCAGGGTCAAGTTTTGGCCCTATATAAACAATTGCAAGGATGCTCCTCTCCTGATTATAATCCTTTTAATAACCCTGCTTATGGCGATATTTCGTCTAACAAAACAAAAAGGAGTGAGATGTAGAGATAAGAGACAGGCGAAAGTTGCATGCAGAAAACTGCCCTCCCAACGCTTGTGCCTTTGTTCTTCATCTATCTTCTCCCCCCCCCCCACATCACCATGGTGACGTGAAAGTGCGCAGGTCTGTGTGACCTTGCCAGTTTGATAAGGTTAGCCGGTGAACAACAAGTTTCCCTGTTTATGGCCTCTAGCTTTTTACTCTTGAGGATTGGTAAAGGATTTTAGCCAATGAAATGCTGTTGCCATGCTGTATCTTTTGTTATTTGTAAAACTCTATTTAAACAATAAAAGGCTCCGTGCGGGTAGCCATTTTTTGCACCCTTCAATGACTAAGGAGTGATTACTACAAGACCTAAAAATGAATTGTTATCTTAAAATGTAGAATGACAGTGGCTGTCCATACAAGGATCCCTCATGTTACACCCCTGTCCCTCAACATAAATGTTGATTATCATTTTTTATCCTCCAGCTGAATAGAAATGCTGCCTTTCTCATGCTACCTTTTTTTTAGAATTAATTCTTTGTATCCAAAAATAATACCATCACAGTTGGAAGCTATCAACCAGCTTGCATGAACATCAAGGTTTTCTAAATACAGCACAAGTGATGGGGTGTGTGTTTGAAACAAAGACCAGTTAGAACCAACCATTCTCAATATAATAGTTTTCAGCAACTGACTTGGAACCTGAAACAAAGCACACTTCAATGGCTGCTTGAAAATCCTACTTTTTATTTTAATTTATAAATTTCCTAGGAAGGCGAGACAAAGTATATATCAGTGGTGGCGAACCTATGGCACGGGTGCCAGAGGCGGCACTCAGAGCCCTCTCTGTGGGCACATGCACCATCTCCCCAGCTCCGCCTCCTCCCACAGCCCCCTCCTCTCCAGCAGCCCTCCAGGAGGAGAGTCGCCCCTGGGCGCGGGCCACGCGAAGCAGCGCAGCCAAGAACATGGTAGCCGGGCAGCGGGGGCAAGACTCTGCCCTTGTGCCCCGTCATGCGATGATGCTGCGGGGCATGGGCGGAGGGCGTGGCCGCCATGGCGCTGCTGGGCTGCCTGGGTGATCTGTGGTGGGCCGTGGAGGTGGTGGGTGGCCCAGTGGGCAGGGTGGAGCAGGGACGGGGGTGGGGGGCAGTTTTTGGGCACTCGGTCTCTAAAAGGTTCGCCATCACTGGTATATATCAACCCTCAGGTGAGGCAAGAACAATATGAGATGGAGGAAAGGATGGAGAAGAAAAATAAGGACACAGTGAAGGAGTTGTCATGGTAGCTTAATAGGCCTCCTCCATTAATAAATGTGGATTAAGGTTTACATTATTGCAATTAAATGAGCCTGTGGACCTTCCATTCACACAGACTCCTTTCATGTCAGCAGATGACAATAAGACATCTGAAAGGAATGCACCTCAAATATGAGAAGCCAGTTTTAAAAGAAAGATATTACATTGTAGGATATTACAGAGAGCTGAGGTAATGGAGGGGCTAAGATACTAAACTAGAAAGTGTTAGGCCATGAGTTTTAGTCCTCCCTTAGGCATGGAAGCCAGCTGGAGGACTTTGAGCCAGACAATCTCTTCAGCTTAACCCACCTCACAGGATTGTTGTTGTGAGAAAAATGGGAGATGAGAGAATTACGTATGCTATAAAAATGTATTTTATATTATGTATAAAATAAAGGTGGGATATGTCAAATAATGTTATAGCACATATTTCTGCTTATGCAAGTAGTTCTCAACTTACAACCATTCATTTAGGAACCATCTGAATGGCACTAAAAAAATGACTTATGACTGGGACTCACTTTTACAACTGTCACAGTCTCCCCCACCATCATGTGATCAAAATTTGGGCACCTGGTAATAGGCATTTATGATGATTGCAGTGTCCTGGGATCATGTGATTGCTGTTTTCAACCTTCCCAGCCAACCTCTGACAAGCAAAGTCAATGGGAGAAGCCAGATTCACTGAACAACTATGGCAAAAAGGTCATAAGTAGAAGCATAATTCACTTAACAAGCCCCTTAACAATAGAAATTCTGGTCCAAATTGTGGTTATAAGTTGAGGACTATCCACATAACGCCTCAATGCAGCTCATAAAGCTACAACGAAGTATAAAACTTGAAAACAATGAAATCAAAATCAATAGTTAAAAAGGCTTATCAAAAGAGATTCTTTTTTACTAACTTAAACTCTAGAAGAGTGGGGAGGCCAAACAGGCTTCCCTGGAGATAGCCTTTCATACATGATAGATACGTGCGCAACCTAATGTTCTGAGGCAGTAATGTTCTGTTCCTTCTCTGAACTTTGGCTGTTCTGGATTGCTCCACAGTTACTTGCTGAACAACCAGGATCAGAACAGTCTGAAGGAGGAATAGAATATTTTAAGATGCTAAGCTTTGCATAACTAATGACCTACTTTTCCAGCAAGTCAAAACATACTGTCAACCAGCGTGACTTTATAGTCGGACTGTTAGATCTAACTCTAGAGAGACTATGGTTCCATCCCTCAGTCACAAATCTTATTTAGATCAAGCTATTGCCTTTTAGTCTATCTCAGGGGGTGTGATGAAGATAACAACAGTGATTGCAGTAGATCGTTTTTTAAACAAGTTGTGGCCTTAGTATCTCAAGCACTCCTAAGGCCACATGCCTCTGTTTGAATACTAAGGTCAACAGAAGAGGCCTTCTTAAAGACATCCCTCTGGCCTCATTTTCCGAGCTCCATTCGTGGGGCTTCTATCTTATTTCCAAATTGTGGGATACACACTGCGCTCCTGCTCTTTCCACCTTTATGAAAGAAGTCTAGACTTTTCCCTTCAGATTTTTCAGTTTCAGCTTTCTTAATAATTCTTGTAATTGTTTTTATGAGATTTTAAGATGTTTTGGCCTTTTGAGTGCTTCATGGGAGGAAATGTAAAATATAAATCATTACAGGAAAAATGGTAGAAGGAAACCATGTTGGCTTGAAAGAAGGACAGAATAAAACCATGACACACCAACAGCATGAGGAAAAGCTTCTCTTCAAATAATCTTACACATCTCCAGGCAAGTGTTCACTATACTCATATTTGTTTTGCTGAGAGATGAAACTACATCAGTTACTTTCAGGCCACTCCTGAGGGAAGGCAGGAGTATGTCAGGGCAAAGAAAGACACATAGCACAGTATTTGGTTCAGAGTGTCCTATTCTATGTACTCCAGATTTACTTGTAATCATGTATATGATAAACACTCCTTATGCAAAGAGGGTTCAGGCCAATGAGGAAGACTGAAACCTGGCTACAGCCTGCAGGAAATTAGTTGTGCTTCACAAGATAGATTCAGTGGCTCAAAATGGAGCCTACTAGACATAGGACAATGTACTTTGCAAGTTGTAGGCCAACACGCCTCTTCACACAACTCAACAATCCCAGTTAGTATCAAATGGGTTCTCCTAAGCCTGGAGGCTAAAAAATCTTTCTGCACACATCTTCAAGCTTCACTCAGGACTGTTGTGTGCATTAAATACACAGCAAGAGAGGCTAAAGGTTCAGAGGGTAAAGTACAAAGACACACCCAACATGGATCCACTAGATGCAGTAGCTAAGACTAGAAGCCATGAAAGTATCCAATCTCCTTTTTCAGGCATGTGCTCATAAGTGACTTCTATCTCTTTCTACAATATGAACAAAGTACCTTTAAGAATTCTGAGGATTCTCAAATTAAGCTACATGAAATGCTTCTCAGTACCTGAAAAATTGTTATCTAAAGATAACTTATTACATCTACATCTGATATGAATTATTGTGACTAGATAAATTCACATCCTTAATATAGCTGTTCTGTATCTTTCAAAAAACAAAACCAATTTGAAATGTTATACTCCTATATATCAACCTATGAACAAGATCTTCAGCTGAGATTTGGCTCTGAGCTGCAGCAGATAAATACCTGGGATCTTTTTGGCAAAGGATCCCAATTCTGAAACACTCATTCACTCAGGGTTCCATTTTGTTCCCAAAATGAAATTGCTCTTCGTTTTTATTAATTATTTTATTGCTTTTTCAGGGGACCTTTAAATGATATGAATTCATTTTTTTTTCCTTTCAGGCTCCGGCACACCAACAATTTGTTATTCTGCTTCTTTTACATTCATTTACATTACATTGGTAATAAAGTCACCCTGTTAAATTCTTTTTGCTTGCTGATTTGCAAGTCCTTTTTAGCAGAAAAATAAAGTATAAAGGCCAAAAGGGAGAGAGGAATGCAAGGGACTGCATAATCATGTGTTCACTTCATTCTCAAACTGCTACCCACTCTTCTGTCAAACCTAATACCTTGGAGTGTGCCTTCTCACTTCAGCAGAGCGTTTTATCACAACTGTAACAATAGGAAAGGAAAAGTGCTACTAGTACATAGTGTTTATTCTTGCTAAAAAGTGTGATGCAAAGCTAGTGCCTTCAGGCAGCTCACCAAGCCTTAACTCAATGTGACTTTTATTATTATACAAGTCTACGGTTCTAAAACTATGTTTAAGCAAGTCAAGGTTTGGCACAATGTGTGAATCAGGTTGCTTTTCTTAATGGATCCAGTTAAAATATAGTCCATTACACTCTTAACGTTACTTATTGTGGACTTCTACATTCAGGCATCTGGCAGTTGGATTTTAACTCCCCTGGGCCTTCTATCCAGATGCTGGCTGGCAGGTATTGGAAGTTAAAGTCTGACACATCTGGAGAACACTTGACTGGGGAAGGTTGACCTTTGTTATAGAACTTTATTAAAAAAAAAGCCATAGGTCTCTACCTCCATCCTGTAATTTCCAGAGTGCTGTCCAAGCCTGGCTTTTTAAGCAAAGCTTTGGAGTGAGCAGTTTACTGGGTTGATATTTGACAATTATATACTTATGGCAGGCTACTTGAACGATTTATAGAAAAACAAGCTATAAATGCAAACTTGTTGCACAGATACATACCAGTAGTGTCACTAGGAGGGTCTCTCCCACTGGATTGTTCCAGTTCACTCAATGTATTTCTGTCCCCTTCATCATCTTCATCTTCAGGTTCTTGGCCTCCTGAAGCCTGAGGCAAGCCCCTCTGGAAGGTAGGCGTCCTGTGTGGGGCAGGTTCATTTGGAGCATAAGTAGGAGGGTAACTTTGGGAGTAGGATCCTTGTGGGGGAGGTGGACGAGGGATTGAGGGAGGGCGGGCAGCATAGGTGAAAGCAGTGGTTTTGTGAACCACTGCGATATCTTCGAGGTAGCATTGAACGGCATCTGCTAGAGCCCCACTTCCATGCTGCGCATAGCTGTAGTGGCCAGGGGGTGGTGCCCGGAAGGCTGTGAGAAAAACAATTTCATTGCCTGTTTGACGCCGGTACTGTTCTGCTGCAGCCACCAGGGCTACCCAATTTTCCTTATGATTATCTGCCATATCTGTCATCCTGCAGGCAAACAAAATGAAAAGGACCCCGAGGTTAAACCATTGCACAGTGGAAGAGAACTCATCCATAGTTAAAAAGCTGAGCTGATGAAAATATTAAATATTCACAGGAAGGAAACAAGCACCTGTTCCTAAGCATCACAAATACCGCACTGCAACAGGCATTCAAATTCACATGATGCCTTTTTAAAAGACAACTTCTGCTGCCTATGGTTGTTTTTGCCCAGTCAAAAAGTAAAATAGCAGAAAGGAGCAGCACTTTTAAAATTGGCGAAGAAGAAGGCGGTCTTTAAGGCTGGCCTGGAGCGATGGCGGCGGTCTGAGAGGGAGTGAAAAGTAGAACTGACAGCTTCGTAACGGAGACAAGGAAAACCCCTGAAGGAGGTGAGAACATTTGGCTAGAGAAGACGCAAAAAAAGCAAAGCTATAAGGAGAGAGACACAGCGGCAACTGAATTGGAACAGAGCGGAGAAGGGAGCAATAGAGCAGAATGAGAGCAGCGTGAAGAAGCAGAGAGCCCACAGTAAAGTTTATAAAATGTGAGAGACTGGAATTTAAGAACTGCAAGAAGTAGAGACTGAAACCAGAGAAAGGACTGGAGAAAGGACGGTTGGAGGTAATAAAGGGTGATTAAGAAGGACTTTGAAAAATTAACATAAGGATTAAAAGGTGAAGTGAGACAACGGAGAAATTTAATACTACTTAGTGGAACCTACTTTTGAAGAACAAACTGCATTGAAATTTGGACTTTAACTGACATGTATCTGGGTAAAGTGACGAGTGGACGTTTTGGAAATATTGGATATATAGAAGAAGAAAGAAGGTGACATTTGGTGGATCGGTGGATATATTAAATTGAGACAGAGAGGAAAAAAAAGGCTGATGCAATATTGTAGCACTCATATACAAGCAGTGACTAAGCTACAAGTAGAAAAGGGGCATCAGGCAATATATTAAAAGTAATGAAGTAAATGAATTGTATTAATGAAATAGAAATAAGCATAACTGTGTAATTGAACTAAATAGAAGTGAGAAAGTAATTATAGTATTGTAAAGAAATATAGACAGGTGACTATTCAAATAAGAGTGATAGTGAATGAAATTAAGAGTGGTGATAATACTTAGAGAATAGTATATGTATATGCATCGTGTGTAGTGCTATAGAAATATATATAAGAGGTGTTTAGAGCAGTGGTTCTCAACCTTTTTAATGCCGCGACCCCCAACTGGTCGTAAGTCGAGGACTACTCAACCGGTCGTAAGTCGAGGACTACTCAACTGGTGCAGCACCATTTGCAGAATGGGACTTTTGGCGGGCTCAGCAGGGCAGAGACAGCCTGGACAATTCCTATTGGCTTTTGAAAGCCAATAGAATTAGACTCTATTCAAGAGAGTCTATTCTATTGGCTTTCAAAAGCCAATAGAATAAAAGGGAGTAGCACAGCTAAGGAAAAAGGGAAAAAAATGGCGGACTGCGTTGTTTGGCGACCCCCGTGAAATGGTCGTTCGACCCCAAATGGGGTCCCGACCCACAGGTTGAGAACTACTGGTTTAGAGTATTATAAATTGTACTAGATAATAGTGGGATAAGGAAAGGTACAACTCTACTTGTAATTTTACTTTTCAATGTTAATCCTAAGAATAACGTTCTATAAAGGTATTATAGTCATATATATTGATACATAATTAGATTATATATATATATATATATATATATATATATATATATATATATATATATATATATATATATATGTAGGTCTTTGGTTGTTCGGGTTTTCTCCCACGTAAAATTGGAAGTGTCTTGGCGACGTTTCGACGAAGTCCCATTCGTCATCTTCAGGCTGGTGCTTTCAGCTTCGTGCCTCGAGCAGCAGTGTGTGGTCTTGGCTGTTTCTTCCTTTTAACTGCCAGTGGAGGTATGAACTGATTGGGTGGGAGCTTGGCTGTGTTCTGATTGGGTGGAGGTGTGTTCTGATTGGGTGGAGGTGTGTTCTGATTGGTTAGGGGCTTGGCTGTGCTCTGATTGGCTGGGGGGTTGGCTGTGCTCTGACTGGCTGGGGGGTTGGCTGTGCTCTGATTGGCTGGGGGAGTGTTCTGCTTGGTTGTGCTCAGGTTAGTCTGAGTTGCAGAGGGATTGAAGATTTTGGGCTGCCCTGCCATTCCTTGGCTTCGCGTTCGTGGTCGTGCTTCCTCTTCATGGTGGGTGTCAGTTTGCTTCATGTATGGATTGGGGGGGTTTAAAGTGGCTAATGATGCAGCTGTGGTCTGGCTTCTGGTTTGTGGTCGTGCCTCATAGTCAGTGTGGCTTTGGGTTTGTTTTTTGCGTGGATGTTTGGTGGTGACATCCTGTGTGGTTTTTGTGAGTGTGGGTCTGGTATCATTTTTTGTGTTAGGGAGTCGTTTGTCAATGAGGGCGGGTTTCCAAATGGCTGGTAGGCGGGAGGTATCATCTCGCTTGTTCATGCTGTGTGGGCGTTTTTCTATCTCGATGGCTTCTCTGATTATTCTGTTATTAAAATGTTCACTTTTGGCAATGGTTCTGGTATTTTTAAAGTCAATTTCATGTCCTGTAGCTTTAAGGTGTTGGACCAGGGAAGATGTTGGTTCCTCTTTTTTGACTGAGTTCTTATGTTCTTCAATGCGTGCACTTATTCTTCTGTTGGTTTGTCCGATGTATGTGGTGGGACAAGTGGTGCACGGGATTTCGTATACTCCTTGATTTTCTAATTCAATTTTATCTTTGGGGTTTCTAAGGATGGTGGATATTTTTCTGTTTGTGCAGAATGCTGTTTTGATGTTGTGTTTATGGAGGATCTTACTGATTCTGTCTGTGATGCCTTTTATGTATGGGAGGATGGCTTTGCCGTTTTCTTGTTCTTTGTCTTGGATTTTAGTGGGGGTTTCTTTTTGGATTAGGTTTGTAATCTTATTTCTATGGAATCCATTGGATGTTAGTACATTGGTGAGAGTGTGTAGTTCGGGTTTTAGGTGTTGTTCGTCAGCTAAGCGTTTTGTTCTGGAGATGAGTGTCTTGGCTACAGAGTTGATCTGTGCTGGGTGGTGGTGTGAGAGAGCGTGCAGATAGCGGTTTGTGTGTGTTTTCTTCTGGTAGATGGTGTGTCCTAGGGAGCCATTGGATTTCTTGTAGACTAAGACATCCAGGAAGGGAAGTTCCAAAGAGGAACAGACAGCACTACGTAACCTTAAAGAAGACACCAGCATAATAATCCTACCAGCAGACAAGGGCAATGCCACGGTGGTTATGAACACATCTGACTACCAAACCAAATTAACCAACCTACTCCAAGACTCCACATACAAACCCCTAAATACAGATCCCACCACCTACCTGGAAAAAACTACCAGATCCAAAATAAAAGCCTCCCCCATTAGCGAAGAGATCCAGCAAAGAATCATTCCCAGAGAGAAATCATCCAGATGCCCCAAACTCTATGGTCTCCCCAAGATACACAAGGAAGGAACCCCACTCAGACCTATAGTCAGCTCCATAGGCTCACCTCTACAAAACCTAGCCAAATTTCTCGCCAAACAACTACAGCCCTATGCAGAATCCATCACCTCACACGTAAAAAACTCATTCCAGTTTATAGAGATCATAAAGAAACAAAACTTACAGCCCAGCGACCTACTAGTGAGCTTCGATGTCATATCCCTCTTCACCCAAGTGCCTATCAAAGAAGCCTTGACAGCTATCCAAAACAAATATAACCCCCCCAAACACATCTTAGATCTGACCAACCACTGCCTATCCAACACATACTTCATCTATAATGGACAAAAATACAAACAAACAGAAGGAGCACCCATGGGATCACCCCTCTCACCTGTCATTGCCAACCTCTACATGGAACACTTTGAAACCCAAGCTCTAGAAAAATCGGATCACAAACCCAAACTCTGGCTCAGATACGTAGACGACACCTTCATAATCTGGCCACATGGGAAAGAAAAACTGGACAACTTCCTCACACACCTCAACAGCCTACACCCCAAAATACAGTTCACCATGGAAACAGAAACTAACAACCAACTTCCCTTCCTGGATGTCTTAGTCTACAAGAAATCCAATGGCTCCCTAGGACACACCATCTACCAGAAGAAAACACACACAAACCGCTATCTGCACGCTCTCTCACACCACCACCCAGCACAGATCAACTCTGTAGCCAAGACACTCATCTCCAGAACAAAACGCTTAGCTGACGAACAACACCTAAAACCCGAACTACACACTCTCACCAATGTACTAACATCCAATGGATTCCATAGAAATAAGATTACAAACCTAATCCAAAAAGAAACCCCCACTAAAATCCAAGACAAAGAACAAGAAAACGGCAAAGCCATCCTCCCATACATAAAAGGCATCACAGACAGAATCAGTAAGATCCTCCATAAACACAACATCAAAACAGCATTCTGCACAAACAGAAAAATATCCACCATCCTTAGAAACCCCAAAGATAAAATTGAATTAGAAAATCAAGGAGTATACGAAATCCCGTGCACCACTTGTCCCACCACATACATCGGACAAACCAACAGAAGAATAAGTGCACGCATTGAAGAACATAAGAACTCAGTCAAAAAAGAGGAACCAACATCTTCCCTGGTCCAACACCTTAAAGCTACAGGACATGAAATTGACTTTAAAAATACCAGAACCATTGCCAAAAGTGAACATTTTAATAACAGAATAATCAGAGAAGCCATCGAGATAGAAAAACGCCCACACAGCATGAACAAGCGAGATGATACCTCCCGCCTACCAGCCATTTGGAAACCCGCCCTCATTGACAAACGACTCCCTAACACAAAAAATGATACCAGACCCACACTCACAAAAACCACACAGGATGTCACCACCAAACATCCACGCAAAAAACAAACCCAAAGCCACACTGACTATGAGGCACGACCACAAACCAGAAGCCAGACCACAGCTGCATCATTAGCCACTTTAAACCCCCCCAATCCATACATGAAGCAAACTGACACCCACCATGAAGAGGAAGCACGACCACGAACGCGAAGCCAAGGAATGGCAGGGCAGCCCAAAATCTTCAATCCCTCTGCAACTCAGACTAACCTGAGCACAACCAAGCAGAACACTCCCCCAGCCAATCAGAGCACAGCCAACCCCCCAGCCAATCAGAGCACAGCCAACCCCCCAGCCAATCAGAGCACAGCCAAGCCCCTAACCAATCAGAACACACCTCCACCCAATCAGAACACACCTCCACCCAATCAGAACACAGCCAAGCTCCCACCCAATCAGTTCATACCTCCACTGGCAGTTAAAAGGAAGAAACAGCCAAGACCACACACTGCTGCTCGAGGCACGAAGCTGAAAGCACCAGCCTGAAGATGACGAATGGGACTTCGTCGAAACGTCGCCAAGACACTTCCAATTTTACGTGGGAGAAAACCCGAACAACCAAAGACCTACATACAAATACCCGCGAAAACCTCAGAAAACATATATATATATATATATATATATATATATATATATATATATATATATATATATATATATATATATATATATATATATATATATATATATATATATATATATATATATATTCGTTACTATCTATACTATATATATATTTGCATATTTAAGCTTAGACTATATAGATTGAAAACTAACTTGATCAACAAAAATAACTTGCCATAAATTGGTATATGCAAAAGTGGAGAAATATTATTCAAATAATAAAAATGACAAGTACCGCAACAACTAAAGTCAGCAAAAAAACAGTTACAAATCCCACACCTATAACGGCCTCTCCTACAGGTCAAAGAATGATAGCGACCATGTTGGGGAAAGAAAAAGAAAAAGCAGAATTGGCAATGAACCCACAGAGCATGCAGATAACTCTACAAATGATTCAGGAAACAATGATGATGACCCAAGAGGCAATAGCAAACAATCATGAAGAAACGAAAACATACCACAAAGAAATTAAGAATGATATTGGAGAAATGAGAGATGAAATTAAAAACATGAATGATAAGATAGGCAATTTACAACAAACAATGATGGAAAATGAACAAAGAATCCAAAAAGTTGAAACAAAAATGGAGCATGTTGATAGCAAAATAGAAAGGATGGTACAGAAATCTGAGCAGGTAAATAGGGAGTTGACTGAATCAATTGCTTTTTTGGAAATGAATAAAGCTTCGTTCTTTCTAAGATTCCAAAATATTGTGGAGGAAAAGGAAGAAGATTTGGGAGAGAAGATGGCGGAGATGTTGCCGGAGATATTAGGCAAGGAAAAACAGGAAGTAAGAAGAGACATAGACGAAATATATAGAGTATATACAAATTATGCACGAAGGCATAGATTGGCGAGAGAGGTCCATATAAGGTTTACTAGAAGATCAATAAGGGATGAAATATATAAAAAAACAAGAGACGAACCAATAATATATAAGGGTAAAGAAATAATTGTATTAAAACAAATACTACGTAGTATACGAAATCAGAGACGAGAATACCAATTTCTAACGACCCAATTAATTAAATATAAAGTTACATTTCGATGGTTAATACCTGAAGGCATATTTCTAACTTGGCAGGAAAAAAAATATAAGATAGATACACTTGAGAAAGCGCAGGACTTTTATGAACGTTACTTTACACAGGGAGAAGAACAAGAAAGTAGGGAAGACTCGGAGAGTAAAAGTCAGGATGAAGAAGTATTAGAGGAAGTCGAACGAGAGAGAGAAATACAAAAGATACAAGAAAGAGAAAGGTTAGAAAGAGAAGGAGCAAAAGGAAGAGTAATAGAGACAAGAAGCATAAAGAAAATAGATCAAGTAAAAAATGGGAGACGCAATTAAGCTCTTCTCTGTAAACATTAATGGATTAAATATACCAAGAAAAAGAGCACAAACGTTTAACAAATTAAGGAAATTGGATGCAGATGTGATATGTCTTCAGGAAGTTCATATAAAAAAGGATTATAGAAAATTACTAGAGAATGTAAAATTAGGAACACTATACACAACATTAGCACAAAACAAGAAAGGAGGAATTGCTATATATGTCAAAGAAAAAATAAAATCAAAATCAATATATTTGGATGAAGAGGGGAGAATTTTAATGTTGGAAATAGAATTAGAGCAAAAACAAATTTTATTAACGGCAGTATATGCACCAAATAATAATCAACAAGAATTTTTTAAAAAGGTACATAAGAAACTAGTGGATTTGGATTACGAAAATATTTGTATGATTGGGGACCTAAATGCAATAGTTGATGTTAAGAAAGATTATAAGAGTAGTAAAAAGAACAAAAAGAAGAAAAATATATTACCAAAATCGTTCTTTGACATGGTAACAGAACTCAATCTTCAGGATGTATGGAGAGAGACACACAGATCAGACAAACAATATACGTTCTATTCGTATCCACATCAGTCTTGGTCTAGGATCGATATGGCCTGGGCAACAACAGACGTACAAAAAGGGATAGAGGAAACTGAAATAGGGCTTAATGATTGAGCGGATCACAACCCAATAATAATAAAATGGAAAGGCCAGAAACAGAGAAAAAGATGGTCAATGAATCAAAGACTGTGTAAAGATAAACAATATATACAGATGCTAGAAAAGGAGTTAACATTATTTTTTCAGGTAAATAAAAAGGAAGAGACATCAACACAAAATTTGTGGGATACTACAAAAGCTTACATTCGGGGATTGACAATTGCATACAACTCTAAGAAAAACAAAGATAGGAGATTTCAACAAGGAAAATTACAAGAAGAATTAAAAAAATAGAAGGTGATCTACAGAAGGACCCACAAAATAAAAAGATAAAAGAAAAATGGAATATTATAAAACACAAGATTAACCTGACAACACAAAAAGAAATGGCACAGAAAATCAGGATGGCAAAACAAAATTACTTTGAAAATGCGAATAAAACTGGTTGATGGTTGGCTTATAAATTAAAAAAAGAAAAAGGCAAAAGAACAATACACCAACTACAAGATGAAAGTGGAACAGTACAATATAGACGGGAAGAAAAAAAGAAAATCATACAAAATTTCTTTTCAAAGCTATACCATCAGGAAGATATACCAGATGATAAAGTCAAACAATATATTGAGGCAGCAAAAATGGGTAAAATTACTGAAGAACAAAAGGAAATGTTGAATAGACCAATAACTGCAATAGAATTAGAAATAGCATTGAAAAAACAAAAAAACAACAAATCACCAGGCCCAGATGGAATTCCGGTCGAGTTCTATAAAAATACACAAGAGTCATTACAATGGATAATGTTGGAGATTTACAATGAGGTGTTGGAAGAGGCGAAGATACCGACAACTTGGACTGAAGCAATCATCACCCTCATGCCTAAGGAAGACTCAGACCTACAACAAATTCAAAATTATAGACCGATTTCTTTACTGAATACAGATTATAAGACATTTACAACAATAATAGCAGAAAGGATAAAGAAAATTTTGAATAACTACATTCACCCAGATCAAAATGGATTTTTACCAGGACGACAAATAAAAAATAACATGAGGATAATACTGAATACTTTAGAATTTTACGAAGTTCATCCTGAAAGACAAGCTACACTGGTTTTTCTTGATGCCCAGAAGGCATTTGATAATTTGAATTGGAATTTTATTATAACACAATTGTACTATATGGATTTTGGGACAAAATTTGGAAACATGGTTGAGAAAATATATACTAAACAAACAGCTAGGGTAATTATAAATGAGGAAATGACAGAAAAAATTGATATAACCAAAGGAGTAAGACAAGGATGCCCACTTTCCCCTCTTCTATTTATTTTATCATTAGAAATACTTCTTACAAAAATCAGAGAGGACCAAGAAATAAATGGTTTAAAAATTAAAAAGGAAGAATATAAGGTCCAGGCCTTTGCTGATGATTTGGTATTTATTTTGGAAGATCCATTAGAAACCGGCTTTAAATTGATTAAAAAAATAGAAGAATTTGGTGAGGTAGCCGGACTTAAGATTAATAACAATAAATCCAAATTAATAACAAAAAATCTTACAAAGGCACAAGAAAGGGAATTGGAAGATAAAACAAATATAAGTATAACCAAGAAAATAAAATATTTAGGGATCTGGCTTACAGTGAAATGTTCCTCGATTAAGGAGGACAATTATGATAAAATACTACACCAGATAAAAAAAGATTTAGAAAATTGGGAAAATTTGCAAATTTCATTTTTGGGGAGGACTGCTACGGTCAAAATGAATGTATTGCCAAAAATATTATTTCTGTTCCAGGTTATTCCAATAAAATTAGGGAAAACATTCTTTCAAGATTTAAATAAATTGATCACTAAATTTATATGGCAAAGGAAAAAACCCAGGATTAAATTAAAACTCTTGCAAGATGCGAAAGATAAAGGGGGATTGGCGTTACCAGAGTGGGAAATATACCACCAAGCATCGAGCTTAACTTGGCTAAAAGATTGGATGGATTTGAAAAATACTAGAGTTTTAACAATAGAAGGACATGACTTGCAAGCAGGGTGGCATGCATTCCTATGGGACGAAAAACATAAAATACACAGATATTTTCAAAGACACATAGTTAGGAATGCATTGCTACAGACTTGGGAAAAAATAAAACAAAAACATTATATAAGAATTCCAATATGGTTATCCCCAACAGAAGCTCTGAAATACCCAAACCTATTGGATATAAATAAGATAATTAGATACAAGGAATTAGTAAATGAACAGGGAAATTTGAAAACAAAACAAGAATTGGAACAAGACATTGGCAGAGAGATTGATTGGTGGACATTTACACAAATTCAATCTAAATATACAGAGGACAAAAAATTATATGAAATCCAAAAAGAGCCGCAAGAATTGGATAAAATTATACATGGAACAGAAATAAAATTAATTAGCAATTTATACAAATACCTATTGAGATATAAAATGGAAGATGAGGTTGTCAAAGACACAATGATTAGATGGGCAAAAAATTTCGGATATAATATAGAATTGGAGAAATGGGAAAAAATATGGGAAATAAATATAAAATTGACTATGTCGGCAGCATTCAAGGAAAACCAGTTGAAGATGTTTTACAGATGGCATCTTCCACCAGCAAAGCTTGCCAAGATGTTCCAAAATAATTCGCCAACATGCTGGAAATGTAAAAAACTACATGGAACATATTATCATCTATGGTGGACATGCCCAGTTGCAAAAAAATACTGGTCTACAATAAGAAAATGGATCCAAGAAATAATAGACCAACCCGTAGACTGGAAACCAGAGATCTTTTTGTTGGATATTTTAAATAGAAAATATAATAAAGAAATATGGTACTTAATTTTACATATAATAACGGCGGCAAGAATAGCATATGCACAGTGCTGGAAAAATGAGAATATACCATCAGAGGAAGAAGTAATAAGAAAAATCCTGGACTGTGCTGAGATGGACAAATTAACAAAAGAGATAAAAGAAAAGGAAGACACAGAGTACTATATAGTATGGAACAAGTTGTATGTCTGGTTGGAGACTAGAAATAATAGAGGAGAATAAATATGGAAAGGTCAAAAGTGAAAATATGTGTATAATAATGTATAATAATAATAATATGAATTATTCTTAGTAAGAAGTAGAACATGAAGGAAGAAAAATGTAAATAAGAAAAAATGGGGCTATAAGGACAAATATTCTAAAGAAGAATAAGGGGGAAATGTAAATATTAGATTACCGTTACGTAATTGCTGTAAAAAAAAGGAGGAGTATATATATATTTATTTATTTATTAATAAAATTTATATGCCGCCCAATCCCTAGGGACTCAGGGCGGCGTACAAAATTAAAACAATATAACAATAAAACAATAACTAAGTACATTCATACAGCATGTCCAATCGTATCCTGCCCCCCCCCCCCCGGGGACATCAACCCCAGGCCTGCCGGAACAGGAGAGTTTTAATGGCTTTCTTAAAGGCCGGCAAGGTGGGAGTAGTTCGAATCTCGGGGGGAAGTTATATATATTGTGTGTGTATGTGTGTTATGTTTTGCTTTGTTCTGTTTTGTCTTGTTGGTTAAAAATAAAAATTAAAAAAAAAGAAAATATTAAATATTCACAGGAAGGAAACAAGCACCCGTTTCTAAGCATCACAAATACCGCACTGCAACAGGCATTCAAATTCACATGATGCCTTTTTAAAAGACAACTTCTGCTGCCTATGGTTGTTTTTGCCCAGTCAAAAAGTAAAATATTTTTAGTTAATTTGCCTAGCCAATTAATCAGCTGAATGTCACCACCCTGGTTCACCCTGGGGCACTTTTATGAGAGAACAGGAATGAACAGAAGGCCAAGAAACCTGGTCTGCCTCAGAGAGAGGGAATTCAGCTTAGTAGAGTAACCAGGGCCTGAATTCAGAACACCTGGCAGGAGTTTTAAAAAAAAAAGTTAAGAAGCCACGATGAACAGCCTTGTATGAAAACCAAGAGGCCACAGCACATTTTCTGGAAGAGCCAAAGAAGCTGGACACCTCTGGGGTTCTTTCATGGAGAGAAGCAGCCAGAGCAGGAGCTTGCAAGAGGCAAGCAACCAACGGTGGTGTGCAGGGCAGAAAGTGGGGTTCAGATGATCAAGATTGCTTTGGAAAGAGCATGCACCAGATGTGGGGGAGTGGGGTGCAGAGAAGGCTGTGCAGGGAGGAAATCCCCCTTTTCCAGAGGGAAAGAGGCATTAAAGGGGCACCAAAGCAAATGATACAGCCATGGAATAAAAGCAAGGAGTGGGTGGGGGGACACATACCGACAGATAGATAGACAGACAGCACTGTGAGGAAGGAGGGACGCCCCCAGGCACAAGCAGGGTTCTGAAAGGAAGTGGCGGCGGGGGGGACGCATATTACCTTCTCCTGTCTATTATTTCTTTTGTTCCCCCCTCGCTTAAGCACCGGAGACCCGTTCCCTCCCAGCCCCCTGGGGGGTCAGCAGCCGGAATCCTGACCTCTCACCTTTAACCCTTCCCGGGACACTTATGCTGCCCCCCCTCCTCCTCCTCCTCCACCTCTAAACAACAACCGCCACCTCCCCCTCCCCCTCCCCCTCCCCGCCTCCGCCTCCTCCGACCGCCCTCACAAGACATGAGACCAGCGCCCACACATTGACCTTTTCAAAGATGGAGGGCGGGGAACAAAGGAGGGCGTCAGAGAAAGGGAGGAGTTGAAAACGTTGATTGGCCTTCTTATGCCCGGCCCAAAGATGGCATCGTAAAGGGGGAGCTTTTCCTCATGCGCATGCGTGTTATTGTTTATCAAACCCGGGGGTTCACCTTAAATATTAAATTAATTAATTCATTTATTTTTACATTTTGAGGGTTATCAAAGTCCGAATGGCGGCCAAGAGATACTGATAATTCTAGATATGGCATATTAGAAGAGAGGGAGAATGTGATTGTGAACTTAGTAGGAAACCAGCCAAACCTCTGTAAAGATGAGGTGAGAGAGGAACTCAGGATACCCACGTGAAAGTTGAGGAATCTCAAGGCTACTCGTTTAAAACATAGAACCTTCACTGTGAATTTCCACAGGCGATTTAAACTGTATCTGCCAGGAGTCGCTAGCGAATTGCTACAGTAAAACGCTGCCCGTTCTTACGGGAAAATGTTGTTATGCTGCAGATATTCTAAAGACCAGCAGGTGGCAGCAAAGAGAAGCAGAAGCCACTAAGCCAGTGTTTCAATTTAATCAATCATGGCGACTTGAGGCTTTGTGGACTTCAACTCCCAGAATTCCACACAATTTAAAGTTTTCAAGGTTGATAAACTGTGCTCTAAGCTTCTTGCTGCCATCGCCTGGTCAGACCTGGGAGTCCTTCGTTGCTCATTCTGGAGACTGAAATCCCTCGTTTTACCATGCTTGCCAGAGTTTTTCTTTTTTTTAAATAAACTTTATTGGTTTTTAAAACATAAATCACATAATAGTTGATTAACAGTGTGTTTGCCTGGCTTACATTTACAAAGGAAAATCATCATGAAGGGATTTTATTGTGCTTATGATTTTAGTATGTTTAAGTTTGACATTAGCATTTATTTTATATATAGTAACCATTTTATATTGATACTTATAGTGTTATCATGTAATCATTGTTTTGTTATTTTGTAATCATTATTTTGTAGTTAATTGCTTGATCAAATGCTTTATATATATATTGGAAAAGTAAGGGCTTCATGCTTTAGGTATAGGTGATTGCTTATATGAAAAGAGCACAGTAAGGGGAGGGGGGAAAGGAGTTACGGATGGAGCCTGGGTTGCTGTGTATGAGTCATCATCTAGGAATTATTTTTGGGTGCCATCTTATGCCTAGTACCAATACCTGATCTTTTTGTTCTGAAAAGGTATAAAAGGTGGAAGACATCTTTTCTGGTTGTTGCCTTCATCTCTCTACCAGCCACAAAGAGAAATGGGGTCACCCAACTCTATTTTGATCAAAATAAAAGTTGTTTGCTTGCTGAAACCTCGGCTCAGGAGTTTCTTTGGCTCTTTTAAATTCCTGAGTAATGCTGGGACAATTGTGAGGCTAAGTGGAAAACCTTACATCCTGGCGCCTAACGTGGTGGAAGCCACAATGGCTCTCCCCCCCCCCCCCCCACATCTGGAGACCCCTGTTAAGGTCCCAGCGAGCCTTCAATTCTAAGCAGGACGAAACCAGCGATGACTGAATTGTGAGTCTTAGAGTGCTCCTGGGTGTTTGACCTGAAAGATTCTATGCTTTATCATCACTGGTGGGGTCCATGTCTGAGGACCCTGAATGCCTGAATTCAACGAGGTTTCATGCTTCTCCACTGACGGGAGAAATTGCAACAGGCACCTTGATAAGTAAGTAAAAGAAATAAAAAAGCTTTGGAAATCCTGGAATAAGGCAGGAGGTTGATCTCTCTGACTAGTGCTCCAAAGGAAAAATTAATTACTAAATTACAAATTAATTAAGTGAAAAGGGAGGAAGCCGAGAAACTATCTTGAAGTAAAAAGAAAAAGAAAAAAAGAAAAAAAATATATGGGGAATCATCAGAGTAATTTAAATAAAAAAAATTAAATCAACATGTACTCCTCTGCAATGTGTTTTGAACAATTGGGATATTTTGAAACTTCAAGTGGCTGTTAAGTTTAACCCTGTCAGACAATGTCTGGTGGTGCTTTGTGTTGATGTGTAGCAGTACAAATAATCTTCAACAAGGCAACGTTGAAAAACTTTGTAAACCTCCGGTTGGCTAGTTTATCTGATAACAACTAAAGCCATGGAAGAAAAGAAAAGAAGATTCAAAGAACTGAAAGCAATTTTTTTTTCTTTCTCTTTTTTTTCTTTTAATCTGGCTCTTTGGACTATTCAATTCCCCTTTGTTTCAATATTCCTTTTAGTCTTTCCCCACTGTCTTTTGAAGTTGCTGGGATAAATTGGAAGTAACCATAAATGTTCCCCTCCTTTTTTTTATTAAAAAGTTTTATAAAAATTACAATATAAACCAAAATCAACCCACCCAAACCCCCCCTCCCTCCCCCACTTCCCAGAGCTGAGTACAGGGGTACAAATATGATAATCATAATCTAACTAACATTAACCAACTATATAAATAACCAAATCCATAATGCACTTTAACTCCCCTTTAACATAAATATAAACAAATTGAAAATAAACATAACAATAAAACATAAACAAGTTGATATCCTAATTATTGAACAATATAATCTCCAAATTGTTAAAGAATACTAATAACATAATTGTAAACAACTTGAAAATAAACATAATAAAAACATGAACAAGTTAATATAAAGAAAAAGTTCCACTATAATAAACTATTAATAATAATACTCTAAAATTCACTCATAAGCTAAATATAACCTTTTAATCCCATATTTATTCTGAATACAATCTATCCATCTTCTCCAAACCGAAATGTATCTTTCCTGTAAGTGATCCATCAAATAAACAAAAATCTTAGCCATTTCTGCTAAATTTAACACTTTAAGCATCCATGCTTCTATAGTAAGCAAACAATCCTTCTTCCAATATTGCCCTACTAATAACCTTGCAGCTATTATCAAATTCAACATCAAGTTAATTTCTTTGGCATCACAATCTATAATAACACCCAATAAAAATAATTGTGGAATCAGTTGAATGTTCCACCAAATCTTAATCAAAAAAAAAAACCCCTTCCCTTATTTATTCTAAATATACTCTATCAACCAAATTAACTATCATATCTAAAACAAACATATTATTACACCAATTATTATCTTAGTACTTCCATTTACTCAATTAGATTGTCAAATCAGTCCAAATTTCTAAAACCTTTTTGACCCAATAATTAAAATTTTACATCACATTCTTAAATCTAACTCTGGCCTTTCTTCTATACCAAGCTGGCTTTCATAATATCACATTAATGTCATCAAATCTCAGTATTTGAGTCAACAAGTCAATCTGATCAAAATTCTCTTCCCCCTCTTCCAGTATCATATAAAAAATATAGTCCATTTTATTCCATATTATAGTTTCAGCTTGTTTATCCAGGTTATCATATATTTCAATCGGTCGCGTCTGGCTGTCAATTAATTTTGGCAATGGAAGAACTTCACTTATAATCCTTTTTTGATCTTCTAAGTACTCCATTTGTACATAAACTTGTGAAATATCCTCTTCTGTAATATTTAAAGTCTCAATCTGGGGTTTTGGATCCAAAATTTTTCTAAAGTTCAATTGGTCAGTAAGTTCTTGCATCTCGAATTGAGTACCCTGTTGCATATAAGCTTCTTCTTGGCCTGTAAATTGATCTTTTAAAATTTGGGACTCAGCTTGTGATTCTAGGTCTTTAGTTTTTCTCCATGATTTCATCTCCTCTGCCGTTTCCCCTATTTTTTCCAGTATCAACTCATAATCCAGTCCAGAATTCAGTTGATCAGTAACTTCTTCTTCCATCTCAGATTGTGTATACTGTTGCATATAAGCTTCTTCTTGGCCTATAAATTGATCTTTTAAAGTTTGAGGCTCAGCTTGTGGTTCTGCAAAATAATCTTTAATTTTACTCCATAACTTCTCCTCTACCATTTCCAATATTTTTTCCAATATCAGCTCATAGTCAATCTGTCGGTCTACTTCCATAGTAAAAAAAAGTCTTTTAATCTTTTTGTGAAAACTATATTTATTAAGAATCCTCCTCCACACTTGACCCACAGCTACAGTATTTCCAAACCTTTGTCTTTTCTTCTTATTAATTCTTGGAGTAATTTTCGCCACCAGATGTCCTCAATAACTATAAAAAGCTCTTCTTTACACTTCAAAAGCCTTTATCTCATTAGAATTGAAAACAAAAGAGGCAGAGAAAAAGCAAATATCTTCAGTATAAATAAGTTTCACTTTCCCCTTAATATGTTGTTAAAACTTTGTTGCCAAATATATCTCTTTCTTGAAACTGTCCTTTCAAACAAAGAAACAGCATTCCAAAACCATTTTTTCCTTTTAAGTCAAATCTTTCAAACAAAGAAACCACATTCCGGCACCATTTTTTTTCCCCTTTTAAGTCAAATTAGAATATGAAGATTATTTCTCCACGAGTTAAAGTTTCCAGCACTTGTAATTTTAACTTCTCCTGGTCAGCTCTGTCTGCTTTTAAATTACTCACAAATCACTTTAAAATGCAGATGTGGATGCGGCGTCTTGCTTTGCTCCTTAAATTCAGAGCAAAGGCGTCCTGGAGTGCAGAGAAAAAGCCTCGGGCTCCAAGGGAGCTCTCACCTTCTGACCTCCAAATAGTTAAGGAGGTCCAGAGGAACTCTACCTCTACCTGAGGAAAACTCTCCCCCCCCCTCTTCTCCCGAGAAGAAGGTTTTCAAGCCACGGGACAGCTGATTTTCGCTGTCTCCGCATGCTTTTACACACTCACAGGGCTGGCAGCCAAAAGAAGGCTGCCATCAGCGCGGCATCTTCACTGGAAGTCCCCCTTCTTCTTTTTTTAATTAAAAGGGGAGGCCTGTTTTAGCCTCAAACCCCAAATTGATGTGTGTGTGTTTTGTTTATATATAAGCACCCAGAACATTATGCTTGGGCTTGCAATGGTGAGAAAAATAGGAGATGGTTAAAGGGCCCTATAAAAACCACATGTTTGGTTGGAATCACCTCATGATTTTTCTCGCTTTTTGCAGGACAAGCCATATGTCTAAATAAATGTTGTTTTAATAGTATTTGTGTATATATGTTTGTCTGTGTTGTTCTGTGTTATTTCCAAGACTTGGACGAGGGTCAAAACCCTCTCTGATAACAACACACAAAAAGGCCTTATTTAAAAATAAATAGTTTGCCTGGAGAAAGTATGAAATGAAATATTTGTATGTGGAATTGTTGATGCAAGCAGTTAGCATGGAAGTGAATGAGTTAATTTGTTGATACCTGAGTGTGTGTTAGCCCTCAAACCCCACCCCCCACCCACTCCATCCCAGGCTGTGAAAGAAATAGTAACCTGCAGATTTTATTGTTGTAAAAGTAAATTGAAAAGCAATAGCAAGTGTTTGCATGAGAAGAGTTCCATGGAGGATGTGTGAGAGAATTTATGGCAAATGCATGTGAAGGAGAGAAAACTATTTTTTTAGTGGTGAGATTTTTGTAAAATTTCTCCCCCCCCCCCCCCCCCGGTCTCTTTCATTTTTCCGCTGGCTACGTTGCTTTAAGAGCGAGAGAGACAGAAGGAGGAGGGGGGGGGCTGCTCATTTTAACTTTTTTTTTCTCTGCTTGGAATTCTGCTTTGGGAGTGGTGGGGTGGATGTGAAATTTAATGCCCACTCTTGCAGTTTCAGCTTCCAATTTTTTTACTTGAAAGAGGAGACAGTAATTGTTGGACAACTTTTGAGGGGGGGCAATTGTTGAGTTTAAATTGTTTAATTTATGCTTTGCGCGGGATTTTGATAAAAATGAATAACTTTCATAGACAAAAGCAGACTCAGAAACGTAAAGAATTGGAAGATGAGATTAAATTAAAAGAGAAGCTTTTAATTTCAAATCCTTTAGATGAAAAGGTGAAAGGAGCTATAAAATTGTTAAAAACACAATTTAATATGTTGATGGCTGACCAAGCTGCAACTAATTTAATGTTTATGAAGCAAAACACATTTTGTAATGCTAACAAACCAGGGAGATGGCTGGCTTATCAGTTAAGAAAGAAACAGAGACAGAGAACTATAGATAAAATAAATTATAATGGTAAATTGGTTTATCAGAAAGAATTGATTAAGAAATCTTTTTTAGATTATTATCAAAAGTTATATAAGAGTACTAATGTACAAACTACAGATATAAATAATTATCTAAGCAAAGCTAATCTTCCTAAATTAACAGAAGATCAGAAAAAAGAGATTAATGGTTTAATTACTAATGAGGAAATTGTGACAGCTATTAAGCAATTAAAATTAGGCAAAGCGCCGGGTACGGATGGTCTGACAGCTATTTATTATAAAACCTTAGCAGAAGAGATGATTCAACCTTTATGTGAGCTTTTTAATAATATATTACAAGGTTTAGAGATTCCTCCGTCATGGCGCAATGCTTTTATATCTTTGATTCCAAAAGAGGATCAAGATCTCACCTTGCCCAAGAATTATAGGCCCATATCTCTCTTAAATGTGGATTATAAAATTTTTGCAAAAATTATAGCTAATAGGTTTATGGGGGTCTTGCAGCAGCTTATACATAAGGACCAATCGGGTTTTATAACTGGAAGATATATGAAAAATAATGTTAGACAAATCATTAATTTATTAGAATATTTAGATAAAAACAACCAAGTCTCTGCAGGGCTGATATTTTTGGATGCTGAAAAAGCCTTTGACCAATTGAACTGGCAGTTTATGTTATCTTTAATCAAGGAGATGAATTTTGGACAAAATATATTACAAGCTTTATCTAACATATATCAAAAACAGACTGCTCAACTTATTGTTAATGGGGGTTTGTCAGAGGTTTTCACAATAGAAAAAGGTACAAGACAGGGATGTCCATTATCTCCGTTATTATTTGTCTTAACATTGGAAATTTTGTTGATTAAAATTCGGGAGTCTCAAGAAATAAAAGGAATAGAGATTAATAAAAAAGAATATAAGCTAAGAGCTTTTGCAGATGACTTGGTTGTTACTTTGTTTCAACCTACCTACTCGGTAGTAAAATTATTACAATTGATTCATCAATATGGGTGTGTTTCGGGTTTTAAAATTAATAACAATAAGACTAAAATATTACCCAAAAATATGACTAATTGTGATAAACAGACCTTGGTTAACTTAACAGATTTTGAAGTTGTTGATAAGGTAAAATATTTGGGGGTCATATTATCTGCTTCTAATGTAAAATTGTATAAAAACAATTATGAAAAGTTGTGGATTGGGGTACAGAAGGATTTAAAGAATTGGGATAACTTACAGTTATCTCTTATGGGTAGAATTGCAGTTATTAAAATGAATGTCCTACCAAAATTTCTTTTTTTCTTTCAAATGTTACCTATCTTAAAGAATGAACTTAATTTAAATGAATGGCAGAAAGGTATTAACAAATTTATTTGGGCAGGGAAAAAAACCAAGGGTAAAACTTAAAATTATGCAAGATTTTCATGAGAGAGGTGGACTCAAGGTACCGAATTTGAAACTATATTATGACGCTGTGGTTCTAACATTGATTAGCGATTGGACGAATTTAACAAATGTAGAAATACTCCATTTGGAGGGTTGGGATTTACTTTTTGGATGGCATGCCTATTTAATTTTTAATAAAAAAGTGGATCGGGTTTTTAAATCTCATATTATAAGGATTTCTTTGCTTAGGGTGTGGAGGAAATATTATAAAAGTGATTTTAAAATACCATTATGGGCTATACCTTGGCATGCGATAGAGGGGATAAGGAGAGGATTTAAGATGGATAGGGTTTCTTATACACAACTACTTAGATGGGATGGTCAAAATTGGCAGTTAAAATCTTTGGAAGACTTAGTATATGCAAACATTACTTACTCATGGTTTCAATATAGACAAATAGTGGATAGATGGAAGACGGATCGTAATATGGGTTGGCTTAGAGAAGATGAAAATCTTTTTAAACAAGTAAGGGATCAAAGACCAACTCATATTAAGAGGCTTTATGGGGTCTTAGTTGAAATGGATTCAGAATCTGAATTAATCAAAGATTGTATGATTAAATGGGCACAAAATATTGGTGAACCAATCCCATTGGATACCTGGGAACTTATCTGGGTGAGGAATGTTAAATTTACACAAGCGCAGAATTTAAGAGAGAATTTTTACAAAATGTTTTATAGATGGCACCTTGATCCACAAAAAATGTCTATTATGTACCCTGATCTACAGCCTAAATGTTGGAGATGTGGTTGTTTGGACGCTACTTATTACCATATTTGGTGGTCGTGTAAAAATATAAAAGCTTTTTGGATTAAGATATGGTGGAATATTCAAAGAATCTTTAGAAGGAGGGTTAAATTTACCCCACAATTATTTTTATTAGGTATTGTTACTGATTGTGATGCTAAGGAAGTTATATTGATGTTAAATTTGATTACAGCCGCAAGGCTGTTAGTAGGACAATATTGAAAGAAGGAATCTTTGCCTACTTTACAAGAGTGGTTTTATAAAGTTTCTTACTTGGCGGAAATGGCAAAGATTTCGGCTTTCTTAAAGGAGCAATCTCAAGAGAAATTTTTTGTTATATGGGAAAAATGGATAAATTTTATACAATATAATTTGGATATGGAAAAATATCATTTAGCTTTTTTATAGTTTGTATAGATTGTTTTCTCTTTTCTTTTTCCGTCTTTTGTTTTCTTTCTTCTTTTTTTTCTTTTATTTTTTTATTTTTCTTTCTTTTTCTTTTTCTTTCTCTCTCTCTTTCCTCTCTTTTTTATTTCTTTTTTAAGTACTTTTTTTAATGTTTATGTTATGTATATCTTATTACTAATTATTTCATAAGTTGTAAAAGGTTTTTTAAAATTTTAAATAAGCCTATATTCAGTTCTGGGAAGTTTGGGGAGGGGGGAGGGGGGGTGGGTTTGGGAGGGATTGGGTGAGGGTTGATTTGTAAAACTTTTAAAAAATTTTCAATTAAAAAAAAATGTTTAATTAGACCTATATATCCATCAACCAAAACAAATGACTTTGAATTGTTTCGATTAGATTTGTAAATGTTTAACCTACTTAATGGAAATTTGTTTCCATCTGAATGGAATTTGATTAAATTGGAATTTGACTAACTTTATATTAAAACCAATACTAGAGTTTGATATAAATCTATTTCAGTAACTCAGAATATCTTATTAAGTTTGTTTATTTTTTGTGAAGTTAAAATGAAGAAGTTGAGAACATTTTGGGATTATAAATAGCTATGTTGTTTTGACTAAAGATTTGTATGCAAAACTGTTAG
The DNA here is from genome assembly GCA_039797435.1 of Crotalus adamanteus. Classification (NCBI taxonomy): domain Eukaryota; kingdom Metazoa; phylum Chordata; class Lepidosauria; order Squamata; family Viperidae; genus Crotalus; species Crotalus adamanteus. Next base: position 9,291,039 of record CM077935.1, read on the forward strand.
AAAAAGAGTTTATGTTAACAAATACAAACAGAGTTTGGTGACTGTTCTTTTGTTGGCTCTTCACTAGGTAATTTGTTTGTAAATATGGGCAAAGTAATGGCTTGGAGGAGGTTTTGACTCAGAACTGGGGGCAAAGAGGCAGCCAGTGGCATTTTTGCCTCAAATTGACATTTGGGGACGTTTTGGTGGTTAGCATTTCTTATCAAGTGTGGGCAATTTTAAATCAGAAAGCCAAAAGGAGGTATACACTTGTAGATAGCAGATGTAATTGTGGAAGAAAAAAAAAAGTAGAAGTTAGACCAAAGTGGTGGAAGGGAAGGGAAGGAATGGATAATAGAAGGAAGAAGCAGGAAAGTTGTTTTTAAGTGGGTGTGCACAGACTTGTGAATTGCATGCATTAAGCAGGGAGACTGCCATTAATGTGGTCAGCCCAAACATGTGAATTGTATGCCTTAACACAAGCTTTAGAATGTTGAAGGAACAAGAATGTACTATAGAAATATGAAAAGAGAGAACAATGAAGAAACAGAAGAAAGTGGGAGGTGGATGTTGCAAGATTGGAGGATGTTGAAAAGAAAAAAGAAAGAAAGAAAGAAAGAAAGAAAGAAAGAAAGAAAGAAAGAAGAGAAAGAAGAGAAAGAAAGCGATAGCTAGGACACAGAAGCAGCCACTGAAGGGGGGTCGCAAGGGATGATAGATACTTTTTTTTCAAACAGGATGGTTATAATTATACTTTAGCTAAACAAATCTGTGATAAATACAAGTAAATAAAACGCTTTACAACATTTAGCGGTGTGGCCATTTCAATATAGGCCTCAATTGGAAAGCTATCTTTGTCCCTTTGAAATGATGTATGGGAGGCTTTTGTTACATGAAGGTTCAAGAATGTCAATGAAGAAGAGAAGAAAGTTACTCAGTATTTACATAATCTGGCGCAGGTTTTGTCTTCTATCTCAGTACAGGCCCAGGCTGCCATACCACCTGTCTCTGGCCATTGTTGTTCCTGGAGAGTGGGTTCAGGTGAAAAGAACTGTCACCTAGAAATACCAGTCCTCAGTGGTCTCAACCATGCCAGGTCCTCCTGATTTAAGGAATCAAGGCGTGAGTCCATGGAAAGTCCCATCATATCCTCTCCAGTGACAAGCTCCGCAGCTGGATGGCCTGAAAATGAAATTTCAACCTGCCTCACCTGTTGACCTGTTTCCATCTAAGTAGGAGAAGAATTTCAATGGATTGGAGTACTGTAGAAATCGTGTTCCTAGAACCTGGACTATGTGTTGAAAAGTTATTCTTCTGCTACTGTTGTTTCCCTCGTACCTTCTTTGGTAGAAGGAAGGACCATAGGCCCAATACTTAAAGGAACAAATGGGAGTTGTGTTTATCACAAGACTACGTATTCCACTTGCAAAGGAGCAACAGGGTCACTTGTTATGCTCCTGTCAATACAGTGCAGCTTTACCCACAACTTTAAATCTGGACATATGGAAGAACATACAGACATTACCTTTTGGGGAAGAATAACACGAGATTTATGGACAAGTGCCAGACTCTTCTTTGATGCATGTAAAGCTATTGACTATAATCAAACTAAATGGACTAAGTATGGAGACAGGCCTACACATTAAACACCAAATATGTTTGCACATCCTACCCAACCTGGCACATTTGAAGGATTCCTGCAACCTGGTGTGCTTCACGATAATCAGACGAATGGATTTTTCAGCATCATTTGAACTCGCTATCAATTGAACCAGATACAAATATGGGTTCAAGTTGATTTTCATGAACTGGAAACCACAACTGAGATTCCCTCAGTATCAAAGACTCTTTTTGTTATTATTATTATTATTGATATGGCCCTAAAGAAGTGTTTCATTTTTAAATGTGAAGCTTGAGAGAACATCACTTCTTATTTTAATTTGACTTCCTGATTTCATAAAATTTGGATGTATGAATATCTCCAATGTGGATACCCAATTAGGGATTTTCATGTAATTACGTTTTTTAATTCTGACCCATACATCTAGTAGTGCCCGTCTGATGTAATGTTTCTGGAAGTACTGGTGAGCCTTGTGCTTTCCTTCCCAAAGAATTGAGTGCCACCCTGTCTGCATATCGTGGCCTTCTAAGGCTAACCTAATAGTCTCCTATTTCTCAGATGTATCCACACTTTCGCCCAAGTAAGCGTGGCTGCTTGATAATATTTTTCCCAATCTGGGAGGCCGAATCCACCTCTTTCCTTCAAATCCTGTAGAAGTCTGAATTGGATTCTCAGTTTTTTCCCTTGCCAAATAAATTTAGATATAGTTTTATTTAAGTTTCCCAAAAACTCCTTTCCTAATCTAATTGGTATGCATTGGAATAAAAAAGTAATTTAGGTAGTACGTTCATCTTTATTATTGTGATTCTTCCCATGAAAGAGAGCTGCAAATTTTTCCAACTATCTAAATCCATTTTAATTTGATCAACTAATTTATCATAATTATCTCCTTTAAGTGTAGCACATCTCGCCGTCAATTGAATCCCTAGATATCTCACCTTCTTTGTTATCTGAATATTTAATTTCTCAACTAGCTCAGTTTCCTGTAGTTTCGTCATATTTTTAACTAACATTTTAGTTTTTTCTTTATTGATCTTTAAACCTGCTACTTCTCCGTATTTTCCCAATACTTCCAACAACCTTACACCGGACTTCAAGGGCCCTTCCATGATAAAAACCAAATCATCTGCATAGGCCTGTAACTTAAATATTACCTTTTTAGTTTCTAAGGCTTTAATTTGTTCTTCTTTCCGAATTATTCTAGTCAAGACTTCTAGAGATAGTACAAATAGTAGTGGTGATAATGGACAGCCTTGTCTTGTACCTTTTTGTATTTGGAAACTTTTAGTGCAGGGGTGTCAAACTCAATTTTGAGGGCAGCATTGCGGTTGCCCTTGGGGGGGGGTGGCCAGGGTGGGTATGGCCTACTGGGTGGGCGTGGATGGAGTGGGTGTGGCCTACTGAGTGGGCATGGCCAGCTCTACGTCATTCGCGTCAAGGGTGCCTGTGAGGGCCTGGGCAGGAGTGGGACAGATCTGAGGGTCTCTGGCAGAAAGGGGTGGGACCAAGGCAGAGCCCATCAAGCCGGATATGTGAAGTAGGCGAGGGCCATTTGCTGGCCACTTCCAGGCGATGGTGCATTTGTTCATTCCTCACAAAGGGTGACACCTCTCCAGCATGCACCCAGGGGGTGGGGCCAACGTGGCAGGGGCTGGTTCCTCACTGTTTCCAGATGGCCTTGTGGACCTAAGACTGAATGCATTTCAGCATAGATGGCCACCACAAAATTGTACATTGGCTCCCAGCCGGCCTGGGCCAGGGCCAAGGCAGCGGGGGCCGTTCCCTCACTGTTTCCAGGATGGCTTCGTGGGCCACATGAAACCACTTCACGGGCTGCTTCTGCCCCCCGGGCCTTGTGTTTGACATATCTGTTTTAGTGGTTTCTCCATTTACTACTACTTTCGCTTCCTGTTTCGCATAAATTGCTTTGAACATATTTATAAACTTTTTGCCAGATTCCATATATTTTAGCTGATTCAACATAAAATCCCATTTAACATTGTCAAATGCTTTCTGCGCGTCGACAAAGACAAGTGTCATCTGTTTTTCATTATGGGTCTCGTAGTATTCCAACGTGTCTAGTACAATCCTGACATTACGTCTTATCTGCCTCCTAGGTCAAAAACCATTTTGATCAGGGTGAATAAATTCAACCAGTAACCTTTTCAATCTTTCTGCCATTATTGCCATAAAAAAATTATACTCCGAATTAAGTAATGATATGGGCCTGTAGTTTTGGATAAGTGTCAAATCAGAGTTTTCCTTAGGTATTAATGTAATAATTGCCTCTTCCCATGAGGTCGGGATCTTTGCTTTTTTAAACACTTCATTAAATACATCTAGTAAGATTGGACCTAAGAGTTCTTGGAGGTTCTTATATATTTCAGATGGTAGTCCATCTGGGCCTGGCATCTTATTACTTTTTTGCTTTTTGATTGCCTCTGTAATTTCTTGAAGTGTTATATCCTTATTTAGGAAATTTTGGACTTCTTCTGGGACCTTTGGAAGGTCGGCTTTCTGGAGGCATTGTGATATTTTATTTTCACTAATACTTTTTTCGTCTTTATAAAGTTTCCTGTAAAATTCATATGCCACGTTTTTTTCCCCTTCACTCTGATAGATCATCTCCCCCTCTTTGTTACATAATTTACTAATCCATCTTTTGACTTTTCATTTCTTTAGTCTGTGGGCCATGTTCTGGATCAGCCAGTTAGATGAGAACTGTATGTTAGAATGTCTGGCATTTATAGGGTTAAGCGCTGTCTCCTTAAGAGATGGCTTATGGGTAATGTAGTTTAGCTATTCAGTAAATCCCATGTTAACAGGTCAGTAGGAGGAGCTACTAAGTTCATCACAGGATATCCTGGCTATGTGCCAGCCCTTAAAGGAGCCTTTTGTCTCGCTCTCTTCCATGGCTTCCAGACACATGTGTTGGAAGCTTTGTTCTGCAAACATGTGATTGTACACAGGATGACAAAGAACTATTAACTTTTTACCTAATGAAATGGATTCTGATTGCAACAGTATTCCGGAAGCATCTCAGCTGTAAACTGTGAGTTACTGATTGAGAATACCTGTGAATAAAGTAATCTTCTAATCTATTCATTTGAGTTAATACTGCCTGTCTTATGTGGAGAGGGAAGCATTCAATCTATGTGGGCCAGGACAGTAAAAAGTTAATATAGTTCTTTATGTCCTGCTTGGATGAAGTAAATTGACACGGCTAATTTCCTCTAACTGCCTTTTCATCTGCATGCATCTCTCTTAGTTAAAGTAAAGAAAGTGTTGTTTATTCTCTATGCCCTGTTTAAATGGAGTGAAAGACTAAAGCTGTGCCTTTACACAAAGCCAAAGGGAGAGATTTGAATGCAACCTAGCTCCTACCTTTCTGTGGCACTTCGCATTTGAAAGAGAAGGGAAAAATTGAATGTGTTGCTAGAGGCAAGAGGAGTTGTGTGGGCTTCTGACTACTTTGCTTGCTACTAAACCAGTCTGTTTGTGAGAGACTACAGTCAGCTTCTTTGCGTAACAAGGAGACTTAATTGGGACTATATCTTAACTCAAGAACTGCATCATTGCCAGAATTTCTTGCATGTAAAGACTGCTTCTAAAGATCAGAGAAGCGTTGGGGCAGCCACCCCTCCCCCTTTGCCTGCAACTCAAATGTGTTTGAAATCAGTCAGAGAAGGCTGATTTCCCTCTTGCAAAGCCGTTTTAAAAGGGTTCAGCAAAGCCAAGCATTCACCCTTTGCTGGCCTCAAATGCCAAGCCAACTCAGAACCATAAATTAATTTGTTGCCTTAGTAACGCAGCATCTGGTGAGAGAATACCGACTTACCTCCCCCTCCACTTGGAATTCGAGGAATCTCAATGGGGAGAAAAAAGGCTTCTGGTTTCAAAGACAGAACTAAGCCCACTGCTGCAAATAGCAAATGCAGTGACACCCTCTAGTGGCAATCTGCAAACAGCAACCCCACATTTTATTACTTGCTAACAAAGGCTGACTTTAATGTTTGCAAACACACTACTGTCTTCTGCCTCACAGCCCTGATGGAAGAACAGCACCCCCCCCCCCCACCTTAGTGGCTGATCTGCAAATAGCAGGCTTGCAGTAACCCAAGTTAATAGCACCCCCTCAGAGGTGAAAGAAGGTACTTCGCTGAAAGTTCTAACTATTCAGAGTCTGTCTCTGATAGTCAAAGAGCAAAGTTCCAGCACCCCCTAGTGCAGGGGTCGGCAACCTGAAATGGTGAAAGAGCCACTTGGACCCGTTTCCCTCACAAAAGAAAAAACTAGGAGCTGCAAAATGCACGCATGCACGCGCACGCACATAACAAGGCTTGATTAAAGAGTGGAGCCTAAGGCAACACATGCACCAGCCCTGCCTCCGTCCAGCTTCTCTTTCCCTCAGAAAAGACTGCTCTCCCCCTGCCCCACACTCTCCCTCTTTTGCTGAAGCGGTGAACAGGAGGACTGCCTTGGGCACCGCAGAGCTGCTGGAGGCTGAGGCTCCCGAAGGCACGGACCAGGCTAACTTTCATAGCGGTGGGATGGCGACTGCGGGAGCAACAGCCTGCTCATCTCCGCCAGCGGTGGCGACTGTGGAGCCATCTGGTGGCTATTAATCCAGCCATCAGGCAGCGGTTGGCTTGTGATCGGTTGGGCAAAACAGGTGGATAGGATTGCAGCCAACGATAGTAGGATGTTAGAACCGCCAACTCTGGTCTCCACCAGGGCGGGTGGGCAAGCAAAACCCCAAAACCTTTCTCGTTTGTTTGCAAAGAGAAGACGCCGGTGGTGCATGGCCCGGACTGTCAGCGTTGCCACGGGACCACCCCCTGCGGTGCCAGCTAATGTAGCGTGCTTCTCTTTGCAAATGAACGCGAAAGGTTTCGGGGTTTCGCTCACCCGCCCACCCGGGTGGAGACCCTGCACTGCCCCTTCTCCTGTGGCCAGGAAAAGAGGGCCGGCCCCAAGCCTGTCCTGGAGGACTTTTTAAGTCCCGGATACCCCCACACACCCTCCCCTGTCAGCCCAGGCACTGTGGCTCCACAGCAGGAGGGAACCCTCCGGACCTTCAGTACTCCCGGCAGCAGCGGCGGCGGGAGGAGGACGGCGAAGGGGCGCGGCTACCCGGTCGCCGCCACCTCTCCGGCCTCGCCCACACAACTAGCAGCGGTGGTGAAGGGCGGCAGTGGCAGCGGTTCCCCGAAAGCGGCCAAGGAAGGCACCACCGATAGGGCCAAGGTGGGGCCGGGTGTTGGAGAGCCCCGCGGCAGCGGCGGCAATGGGAGGACGGTGAAGGGGTGCAGCTTCCCGGTCGCCACCGCTTCTCTGTCCTCGCTCAGCGTGACCAGCAGGGGCGGCGGCAGGATGGCGAAGGGTGGTGGCAGCTCCCCAAAAGCGGCCGAGGAAGGCACTACCGATGGGGCCGAGTGGCAGAGAGCCCAGTGGCAGCAGCGGGAGGATGGTGAAGGGGCATGGCTCCCCAGTCGCCACTGCTTCTCCGGCCTCGCTCAGCGTGACTGGCAGCAGCGGCAGCGGGAGGGTGGTAAGGGGTGGCGGTGGCGGCAGCGGCTCCCCGAAAGCGGCTGAGAAAAGTGCCACCGATGGGGCCGAGGTGGGGCTGGATGGCAAAGAGCCCTGCGGCAGCGGTGGCAGCAGGAGGACGGCGAAGGGGCACGGCTCCCTGGTCGCTGCCGCCTCTCCGGCCTCGCCCAGCGCAACAGGCAGAGGCGGCGGCAGCGGGAGGACGGCCAAGAGGCGCTGCACAGGTGGGGAAAGAGCCAGGCAGGCGCCGTGGGGGAATCTCTCGAAAGAGGCTACGGAGATCCGTCGCCAGCGAGACGGCCGAAAGGTGCGGGCGTGAGAAGTTTGAATTGATTAGTTGAACATTTTTAGTCCCACTTTTTTTTTCAGACTGCACATGGTGGCTGCGGACAGGGAGCCGCAGGAGACGGCTGAAAGAGCTGCATGCGGCTCTGGAGTCGCTGGTTGCCGACCCGTGCCCTAGTGGGCAAAGAGTGAACTTCACCTGAAGTAATCATTCACGCAAGCAGTCACCCCTAGTGGTGTCTTTGCTGAGGGCAAATTAAGGAGAAAAAACGCAGCAAATTAACCTTGCTTATTATCACAAAGACGTAACGACCAGGGGGAAATTTACGGGAGCTAGCCTGAGCTCAGTATTTTCCGGATGGTCAACAACGTGCAACCTGGTTCTTAAAAGGAAGAATTTAGCTGGCCTTTCTCCAAGTGCCCCCTAGTGGTTAAAGAAGGAACTCCACGCAAGCCTTTAATCACGCACAGAGAAAGACCTCTAGTGGACAAAGGGTGAACCTCGAGGAAGAGCACCCTGGTGACTGACCCGCAAGCAGTGACCCCTAGTGGTCAAAGGGTGAACTTCGCTGAAGTACACACGGATGCAAGCAGTGACCCCTAGTGGTCAAAAAGCAAAGTTCATAGAATTCGCTTTAAAATAACTAGGAAGTTTACTGAACCTGTCCTAGCCATGGTGGAGTGTCTCCTTGATTTAGAAAAAGGGATTCAACCAACCAGCCTAGACGTGACACCCCAACCAGCCAGCCAAGGAGAAATGCCGCAACCAGCTAACCTTGACCTGTACACAGAGGCTGATGCTCAAGCTTCAGTGAGACCAAAGACATCCCAGGTGCACTATGACCTGAGGCAACAAAGAAAGCCTACAGAAGCCATGCGCTCACATCTGATGGAAAGATGGGAGTGGAGCTATGGACACCACGAAACAAACTGGGAGAAATTACAGAAACTCTACCAAGCACCTGTGAAGGAGTTCTCCCCAGAGCATGCGATCTCATTAGAAATGGACAGGGAAGAAGCTTTCCGACAATGGACAGACTTCAAAAACTGTCTCGAAAAGATACAGGCGCGACTAGGAGACTCAACTATAGATAGCACAATGCAGAGCCTCAAGCTAAAAAACAAGGAATGTAAGAAGTTTCTAGAGAGCTTGAAACGCCTCCCAGAGACCGAGCCTCACCTGAAAGACAGACCAGACGAGAGGGCCGAGTCCGAAGTCTCCCACCATTCGCATGCGCCATCCCAACGATCACAAGTGGCTCCATCTCATGCCTCTGGAAAAGCCTCACCCTTTTGCCACAACTCAACACGAGCCCAGGCGTATTCCAGCGTGTCACAACAATCTCATGTTACAGGCACCTCCCGCCATTCAAAAGCATCTTCTCGTCAGAGCCAAGCGTCCCGAGTTTCAAAGGCAGAGCAAGCAAACATCGAAGCTGAAGCTGAAGCTGGCAACACAGTCTTTTGTGTGTTAGAAGCGGAGCAGCGGAAAAAGAAGGAATTGGCGGCGATGGAAGTTGAAGCAGCTGAACTGGAGGCCAAACGAAAGGCAGAAGCAGCACAATGAGAAGCTGAAGCAGCTCAAATGGAGGCAAAATGAAAGGCTGGAGTAGCGCAAAAGGAAGCTGAAGCAGCTCAAATGAAGGCCAAAATAAAGGCTACTCAAGACGAGCTTGAGCTCATACAAAGCCAACGAGAAGTGGCAGATAAAACAGCAAGAGCGAAAGGCCTTCAGAGAACACTCCAACACACCACCTTCTCGACCAATTGGAAACAACTGGAGAATGAAGACCAGCGTAGCCATGTGCAGGCCTACGTGGACAATCAGAGCGCGTTTCAACGTGAGCAGGTACAAGCGCCGCGGCCATCCACAAGCCCCCCCCCCCAGACCAAGTAGACAAGGAGAAGAATCTCAATGGCCAGATGTGCTGATCAGCCAGTCGACGTCGCAATATCTGGATCATGAGATCTTCCCACCGTGGCTACACCATTGACCCCAACGAACCAAACCACAGATGGTAACCAGATGGGTCCACCTGCAGCAGCAACAGTTACACAGCAGGAAGTGCAACTGCTACGGGATGAGCTCGTCAGAAAGGAGTCAATAGTGAGGCAACAGGAAGCAGCATCCCGAGAAACCGCCCCCAGACCTGACCACAGATGAGAATCTCGACCACCAGCTATGCCAGCCTACCAGGGAGCCAGCAGTGCACCACCTGAAAGATGAGAAACCCTCCAACAAGTAAGCACACAAGAAGTCAGGTCCCCTCACCTCAATGTAAGGGCAGAGGAATTCAGACCAAACCAACAAGGTCCCTCGCACGTGACATGGCAAATCTCTCCTTAATTTTAGTCACCAATTTTCTTTCTCTCTTGCAGTTTTTCTTTTATCTCTATGTCTATTTTCTTCTCGGCCAGTAGATGTCTCCCTTCTCCCTTTCAATACTGTGCAGCTGTCAGAATCCAATTATACTTCATCTCCAGTTATCAATTATAGAAAACCCCATTTCTGCCCTCTCTGGATTCTGTCATAAAGAAAGAGAGGGGGGTGAACAAAGGGGCTTTATGGCCCTCACTTCCTTTGGTACAACTTCAAAGGGTTTGAATGTGGTTAGCACCAAAAGGCCTTATCATAACAAAGGAGGCTATTTACCTTTCATGTAGTTTATCTGAAGTCTCCATTCAGCCGGAAGAAAGGAAAAAAGGGGTGGGATTGTGATGCCTGAAACTGTCACTGGAAGAGGGGGGTGATTGGGTGGGACTACTGGGGAACCCCTTAAAACCTCAAATGGGAGAGCTTGAACCCCAAGTCCTGTCTAGAACGCCTGCAACCATTTTCTCTTAATAAAGGATTCCTGTTGGAAGAATTATTCCAAGAGTTCTGTCTTCTTAAGATGCAAAGTGGGGTGGGTCCTTACAGCAGCCTTCAACACTAGTTCAAAATGTCCACTTTCTCTGCTTCATCGGCACTTTTTATCCCTCAGTTTTTTTTTGTTTTTTTTTTTATTGAAAATTTTTAGATTTTACAAAACAATACAAATCCCTTCCCCGAACCCCCCCAACCCTCCCCTACCCTCCCCCAACCTTCCCAGAGCTGAATACAGGCTTAATTAAAAAATTTTCAAAAAGTCATAAAACAGATATAAACCATAAACAAGTCTAAGTACATTAATTAAACAAGTTATAAAATAGATAACAATAATATATATATAAAAAGACAAAAATACAAGGAAATACAAAAAAATAGAAAAAAAGAAAAAGAAAAGAAGAAAAGAAAAAAAAGAAAAGGAAAAAATAAGTCTAAAAAGTCTATAAAGTCTATGAAATACCTTAAGTTTTAAATATAAGTTATTGAAAAGCTAAATAATATTTTTTTATATCCAACTTATATTGTATAAAGTCTATCCATTTTTTCCATACCAAAAAATACTTCTCTTGCGATTGGTCTTTCAAGAAAGCCGAAATCTTTGCCATTTCCGCCAAATAAGAAACTTTAAAAAACCACTCTTGCAAGGTAGGCAAAGATTCCTTCTTCCAACATTGCCCTACTAACAACCTTGCCGCTGTGATTAAATTTAACATCAATGTAGTCTCTTTAGTGTCACAATCAGAAACAATACCTAACAAAAACAATTGTGGGGTAAATTTTACCCTTCTTCTAAAAATTCTTTGGATATTCCACCATATCTTAATCCAAAAAGCTTTTATATTTTTACATGACCACCAAATATGATAATAAGTAGCATCCAAACATCCACATCTCCAACATTTAGGCTGTAAGTCAGGATACATACGAGACATTTTTTGTGGATCAAGGTGCCATCTATAAAACATTTTATAAAAATTTTCCCTTAAATTTTGGGCTTGTGTAAATTTAACATTCCTCACCCAAATAATTTTCCAAGTATCTAATAGAACCGGTTCTTCAAAATTTTGTGCCCATTTGACCATACATTCTTTAACTAATTCTGCTTCTGAATCCAATTCTACTAACACCCCATAGATTCTCTTAATATGAGTTCGTCTTTGATCTTTTATTTGTTTTAATAAATTCTCATCTTCTCTAAGTAAACCCATATTACGATCTATCTTCCACCTCTCCACTATTTGTCTATAATGAAACCATGAATAAATAATATTTTCTTGTATTAAATCTTCCAAGGATTTTAATTGCCAATTTTTACCATTCCATCTAAGTAGATGTGCATAAGAAACACTATCCATCTTGACTCCTCTCCTTATCCCTTCTATCGCATGCCCCGGTATAGCCCATAGCAGAATTTTAAAATCACTTCTATAATATTTCCTCCAAACTCCAAGTAAGGAAATCCTTATAATATGAGATTTAAAGACCCTATCAACCTTTTTATTAAAAATTAAATAGGCATGCCATCCAAAAAGTAAATCCCAACCCTCCAAGAGGAGTATTTCTACATTTGTTAAATTAACCCAATCACTTATTGATGTTAAAGCCACAGCATCATAATACAATTTCAAATTCGGTACCTTGAGTCCACCTCTCTCTCGAATATCCTGTATAATTTTAAGTTTTACTCTTGGTTTTTTCCCTGCCCAGATAAATTTGTTAATACCTTTCTGCCATTCATTTAAGTTAACCTCATTCTTTAAGATAGGTATCATTTGAAATAAAAAAAGAAACTTTGGCAAAACATTGATTTTGATCGCCGCAATTCTTCCCAAAAGAGATAATTGCAACTTCTCCCAATTTTCCAAATCTCTTCGTATATTGACCCACAGCCTTTCATAATTATTTTTATACAATTTTGCATTAGAAGCAGATAAAATAACCCCCAAATATTTTACCTTATTAACAACCTCAAAATCTGTCAACTTAACCAAAGTCTGCTTGTCCAAATTAGTCATATTTTTAGGCAATATTTTAGTCTTATTGTTATTTATTTTAAAACCCGAAACCTTTCCATACTGATGTATTAATTGTAATAACTCTATTACAGAATGAGTAGGTTGAGATAAGGTAACCACCAAGTCATCTGCAAAAGCCCTTAATTTATATTCTTTTTTATTAACTTCTATTCCTTTTATTTGCTGTGATTCTCGAATTTTAATCAACAATATTTCCAAAGTTAAAACAAACAGCAATGGTGACAATGGACAACCCTGTCTAGTCCCCTTCTCTATTGCAAACACCTCTGACAAACCCCCATTAACTATAAGTTGTGCCTTTTACTTTTGGTAGATAGCACCAAAAGCTTGTAAAATTTTTTCTCCAAAATTCATTTTCTCAATTAATCTTAACATGAATTGCCAATTCAGCTGATCAAAAGCTTTTTCGGCATCTAAAAATATCAATCCTGCAGAAACTTGATTGTTTTTATCTAAATATTCTAATAAATTAATAATCTGTCTGACATTATTCTTCATGTACCTTCCAGTTATAAAACCCATTTGGTCCATATGTATTACATGATGCAAAACCCTCATAAGCCTGTTAGCTAAGATTTTTGAAAAAATCTTATAATCTACATTTAAGAGAGATATAGGTCTATAATTCTTTGGTAAAGTGAGGTCTTGATCTTCTTTTGGAATCAAAGATATAAAAGCTCTACCCCATGACGGGGGAATCTCTGAACCCTGTAGTATATTATTAAAAAGCTCACTTAAAGGTTGAATCATCTCTTGTACCAATGTTTTGTAATACATAGATGTCAAACCATCCGTACCCGGTGCCTTACCTAATTTTAATTCATTAATTACTGTCTCAATCTCCTCACTGGTAATCAAACCATTAATTTCTTGTTTCTGATCTTCTGTTAATTTAGGAAAGTTGGCTTCATTTAAATAATTATCTATATCTAAAACCTGTACTTTAGTACTCATATATAATTTTTGGTAATAATCTAAAAAGGATTTCTTAATCAACTCCTTCTGATATACCAATTTACCATTATAATTTATTTTATCTATAGTTCTCTGTCTCTGCTTCTTTCTCAATTGATAAGCCAAACATCTCCCTGGTTTATTAGCATTACAAAATGTATTTTGTTTCATATACAGTAAATTAGTTGCAGTTTGATCAGCCATCAACATATTGAATTGTGATTTAAGCAATTTTATGGATTCCTTAACCTTCTCATCTGTAGGATTTAAAATCAAAGCTTTTTCTTTTAATTTAATTTCATTTTCCAACTCCTTACGTTTCTGCATCTGCTTCTGTCTATAAACATTGTTCATTTGTATCAAGACCCCGCACATGTAGGCTTTACCTGCGTCCCAGACCATTGACATTGAAGTTCCCTTATACATATTTAAAACAAAATAATCCTTTAATTGCTCCTTTAACTTTTGAACGTTCTTTTCTTGTCTAAATAAATTTTCATTCATCCTCCACGATCTCCTCTCCTCTTTTTCATCAGCCAATTCCATCCAAACTGGACTATGATCCGTCAATGTCCTGGGAAAAATTTTAACATTCTTTACCCTAAAATATAAATCCGTCGTAATAAAAAAAAATCAATTCTTGAAAAAGATTGATGCCTATCCGAAAAAAAAGTGAAGTCTCTCTCCTCCAAGTTATGTTCACGCCAATAATCTCGCAGCTCCCAGTCCTCTTTCAAATCAAAAAAAGCTTTAGGTAATTTAGCCTGTTTAAAAGAAATAGAGGATCCTTTTTTATCTCTTTGTGTATCTAACACACCATTCCAGTCTCCCATTAATATAACAGATCTGTAATCCAACAAAGTTAATTTTTGATGTAGCAGTCTGTAAAATTGTTCCTGTTGTTGATTTGGTGCATACAGTCCCACTATAAGTACTTTCTTACCATACAAGCTCACTTCAATCAAAACATATCTCCCTTGAGGATCAGATTCTACCAAACAGGCTGATAAGTTTTGCTTAACATAAATGACTACTCCCCCTTTTTTCCCAGGAGCAAAAGATACAAAATGAGATCCCAAACGAGCATTAACTAAATATTTTTGATCTTTAGATATAATATGTGTTTCCTGCAAGCAAATAATATTATTATTATGTTGCTTTAAATAATGAAAGATTTTCTTTCTCTTTTGAGGGGAATTGAGGCCATTAGCATTCCATGTCAGGAGCTTTACCATCTCCCTTAACCAGAAGCCTGGAGAAGACTGCTTGGAGATCTGCCATTGAAGAATGTGCTGCAGAGCTCTTGGGTCTTGCTCCTCCCACAGGCACCGAAGCAACTTCTTGAAGAACTTCTTTAACTTCTTTCTTCTGTTGTTCCTTTTCCTTACGTCTATGTGCTGCACGAGTCATTCTTTGCTCTTTAATCTCTGCTTGTTGCAACCACTCCGCCTGTGACTTTCCAATATCCATCAATACTACTTCTTCAGACTGCTGTTCCACCTCTTTGCCATCCAAGGCTTTCTGCATCATAGGTGGTGGTGAGCCTGCTCCCAGGACCGACTTGTAAAACTCCTTTGCTTTAGAAACTATATTAAGTCTATAACGCATCCCCGCATGGCTCACAACAATACCCATCGGAATCTCCCATCTAAATGGCATCAATCTTTTTTTAAGTTCATTAGCTAAGAAAGCAAACTCTTTTCTCCTTCTTAAAATTTTAGATGGGATCTCCTTTAAAATAATAACATCTTGAGCAGCAATCTGAAATCTCTTGTTATAAAAAGCTTGTATAATTTCATTGCGCAGAGATCTCTTTCCAAAATAAATCACCACATCTCTTGGTAAATTTCTCTGTTTTGCAATCCAGGAGTTAACTCTGAATATCTTTTCAACTTCTCTGCGTATTTCCTCTTTCTCTCTATTCAAAATAACAGCAAAGTTATTTACCACAATCTCTCTCAAATCTTGCTGCATATCTTCTTTCAGACCCCTGATTCTTAAAGCATATTCCATCTCTCTGTACTGAAACATAACAATGTCATCTTGTGAAATTTCCATCTTTTTTTCCATGCCTTCAGATTTGTCTTCCAGAATATCCACCTTATCTGCCACCTCTTCCACTCTAGAATCCAACTTCTCAACCACAGAAGCAAGTCCTGTTAAAGCCATAACTATATCTTGCCTCAAGATAGTATTATTCTGCTCTAAAAGCTCCTTCATTTCCCCTCTAATTTGAGTATTATTTTGCTCTAAAAGCTCCTTCATTTCCCCTCTGATTTGGGCTACAGCATTTCCCATTATATCTTTCATGTCTTGTACCGTTATTGCTGGCAAAGGAGGAGAGGGTGGTGGTGTAGCTTTAGGTTGTTGTGCCGGTAAAATCGCAGGAGAAGAAGCCACCTTAGGTACTGTAGAAGTTGCTTGCCTCTTTGAAGCCATTATCAAAAAAAATCTTATTTCTTCTTTCCTCCTTCTTTAAAAAAAATAAAAAAAATAAAAAATCCCTTAAAAAGGAAAAAAAAATAACAAAGGAGAGTTTAACAAAAAGAAAAAAAAATCTTCCCAATACACAAATCCACCATAAGAAAAAATTTAAGGAGAAGAAAAAAAAAACCATCTAATCCATAACATTCCGTTTCACTCACTTTTTTTTCAAAAAAAAAACTTTCCAATCGCCATTTTTACTTTCACTCTCCACACAAAAAAAACGAAGAAAAAAGAGAAAAAGAAAAGAAATAAAAGTCAATCTTTCAAACTAAAGTCCAAATGAAATCCAATAAAAAAATCCTTTATCCAACTCTGTCCGCTTTTTTAAAAAATAACTCACCCGGTCCCTTTAAGCACAGAGGTGGTAGCGGCGTTTTGCTTTGTTCCCGAAGGAACAAAGACAGCTGGGAGGCAGAGGCAACCCGAACTCCGAGGGAGCTCTCTTTTCACCCCCCAGGGAAAAATTCCTGGGGGGTTCAAGAGGCTCTACCTCTATTCAGGTGATACTCCCCTCCCCCCCTTCGCCCGGGAGGGAGGTTTTGAGCCGCGGAACAGCTGGTGCCTGCTGTTCTCCGCGGTTCTCACGCTTTCCCAGGAGGACGGCTACAAAGTAGCCGCCATCATCGTCACTAAGCCACCGGAAGTCCCCCTCAGTTTTTGAGTTGTTCTGAATTCTTACTTGCTTCCCACGAAAAAGAAGGGCTACTCTTAGACTTTATCCTTTTCAGCCCACGAAGTCCAGCTAGTTAAGGTAAAAACCTCATTTGCCCCAACTTTTCTATCGCCGCTAATCCATGCGGGGAAAAGTTCCACCCTTTTCTTTCTGGGGCTCCTTCTCTCTTCTCCCTCTTTGGAAATCCTCCGGGGCAGTTCTCCCTTCCCAGATCACTCACGCGGGGCCGTTGGATATACACACCACCAGACCATCACACCGTCACTCCGCTAGTTCTCCGTTGCTTTCTGCGCAGCTGGCTGCTGTTGTTATTTCTTCGCGGCCACCATGCTGGGCCATCGCCTTCCCCCGTCCGGCTTCTCCAAGACTTCCCTGCTTCTATCGGACCCGACCGCCGTCTAGGACCGCTCCGCAGGATGCCTCTTCCTTCCAATCCCCTTCCAAGGGATCTAGGGCTTCAAAAAGCCCGCCGGGCGATGGGAAGTGGGTGTAAAAGAGGCACTCTTATCCAGAGCGCCGTCCCGGTACAGCCATTCTCCTTGGCAGCTGCGCAGACCATTCGCTTGCCAGAGTTTTTCTAATGCATTATTGATATTATTCTGATTTATTTGCTTGGTTGTGTAAGCTGTCCCTAGTCACTGAGAGCTGGGCTACATTTATTAGGGTTCGTCGCAAAGCAGCCAAATGTTTATTTGGCATTTTTATCCACCTATCTAGCCCTTCCCAAGGACCTAGGATAGGCACGTGTTGTTTGACGGGTGCTTAGCAGAAAGGAGATATATACTGAATCATCAGCATCAAACACTTCTGTTTCTACAATACCATTCTATCAGGCAGAGTTTTTACAACCTTTCAACTTCCAAGTATAGTATGTGAACCTCGACTCCCAGAACACCCCAGCCAACAGGGGTGCTAAGAATTATGGGAGTTGAAGTCTCAGAAAGCATCCCACTCGGAAACTCTAAGTGTGTGAGTTATTTGTCATTTGATAGAAAACTCTTCCCCCATCTATTAAGATAGGAGAAGGATTCACTTTCTCTTCGCTGCAAGATTAATTTTATATTGTTAGAAGTAAAGTCTTCATCCTGGTTCATCCAAGCCGGGAATAAATAAGCAAACATGGTGACTGCTTTGGGAAGAAGGTTACAGTTTATTGCAGAAAGATGGTTCTTCAGGAAAGTGCAGAGGAGAGAAAAGGACAGAGCACATGGGGCAGTAGGCTTTTATACCCCCTCTAGCCTTGTTTGGAATAGTTTCCTGTTCCTGTAGCATGAACCTTGAGGCTGTTTCTGAGTGTTTGTCTAGGCCTTGATATCTGTGGTTTAATTCTATTATCATATCCTGCTTCCTAGGTGATGGGGCTGATTCCTAGAGTTTGGGTGGGGTATGCAGATCTTCTCTTTTGTCTTCTTGATTGCTCTGGCTCCAACTTTCTGATGGTTTTACATCTGCATTTGTATAGGGCTAAAGTCTTGCTTGGGGCAGAGAGATAGATTTGGGGCCAGGTTTGGTTTTAAAAAGTCCTTTTGAGGAAAAATATATTTTTCTGCCCTTTTTAATATTTCTTCTCTGGGCTAACTTTCATCAATCCCCGCTTTGTGCCTTAAGTGTGAATTTATGACACACTTATTGGCACAACATTAAAATTGATCTGGTCAGGGAGACTTGGTAGGCAAGCTTTTAAACTGTTAAGCAAAATAATAATAATAAGAAGAAGACATTAATGGAGGCAGCAGAAAAAGATCCCTTTAGTGGCTCCCAAAAGGGGAGCTTGCACCCATAAAGTTCTAAAAGTCAGGGCAAAATTTTGTTAGGTGGAAAAGAAATTTATAGTGTCCAATATTCTGTGCCAATCATTTTCAAATGTTGGATATCACCTTTAGCTTCCAGTCAGGTTTGCATACCCCCCAAAATTCTTCACAGCCA
The DNA here is from genome assembly GCA_039797435.1 of Crotalus adamanteus. Taxonomy (NCBI): domain Eukaryota; kingdom Metazoa; phylum Chordata; class Lepidosauria; order Squamata; family Viperidae; genus Crotalus; species Crotalus adamanteus. The sequence goes on from CM077935.1 coordinate 9,309,419, forward strand.
TGGTTCTCCTTAGTACATGACCACTGGCTGCCCAATTTCAAGGGTTGTTTCCTGCCTTAGCTCTTAATTCAGTGCATCCAGGTTTGTAATGTCCAATATGCCAGGCTATTAAATTTTCTTTAAATTGCACATAATGAGCTCTAGGGATCCCAATCTGAGCCCAACAGTGCAAGATATTCAGGGCTGAAGTTTGGGATTTTTCCTGTTGCTTCCTTAGTCAGGGCATATGAATTGCAAATCACCTGAGGGGGCCTAGTTCCCTCCCCCTTGGAATCTGTTGGAAGTTGATCCCAAGCTTTGGTGCAATAGAGCAAAAATCAGCCTGAGGAACTTTACTAAAGGTAGGTGGAGGGGACAGACTCAAGTATGATTCTGAATGGTGTGTCTGTGTGCACTTTTACAAAATAGTCAATACAAACATTCTGGATAAATTTTCCCTCCCACCAGATAGAAGTCCAAGGTGTTCAGTACTTGTTCTGCCACCTATTCCTAAATGCCATCTCTCCATTAATACATTCAACTGGCTTGTTACAATACAAATGGGGCAAGAAAGAAAAGTTTACAATGAGTTTCCACCCTCCCCCCCACAGTCTTATTTTCTCTTCTGAGGCTTCACATGGCACCACCTTCCTTCTGCAGCTCTCACAGGCATCTGGGTAAATGGTAGGACTTGGGAAGATTTTCCACTCAGATTGCATGGTGGCTTTTTAGTGGATGGCTGGATTCAAAACTCAATTCCATGGCTCAAATGGATGGAGGCAGCATCTGGGTCTGTGTGTTCTGCTTCCAAAGGTTTGGGAGAGGATTGCAGGGCTGAAAGATACAGGAACAAGGTCTCCCCCGCCCTTTCTGGGTGGACTCTACCAGGAGAGGCAGACAAAAGGTATGGAGAACAAAGGGCAGGAAAAGAATTGGAAGGGGGGTAGCTTGCAGGCAGTTTGAAAAGGGCATTAATACTGCAGTTATTAAACATAGACAAATGGGAAACAACAAAATGAAATGTTTCACCTTTGAACTTGACCATTTGCAACATATTATGGGCAAGAACTTACAACTTGAAAGGAAGAGGAGAAAAAAAAATGCTAGGCAGCTTGAGAATGCTGAAAACTCCAAATAATTTTAAAAGCCTAATATTTTAAGATGTGCAACTTGCCAAGGGTAGGAGAACATTTATTCTAAAATAGACCACATTATTTTAGAGATTAGAAAATGCTTATTTGTTTCAGAAAAGTTTCATAGTAGTTTCACCAGTAAGTTTTAGGATATGAAAAGTAACTTAAGGAAATTATTTCCCCACACAAGCAGACTTGAGCTTCAAGAGGCTCTTGTAGATAGACACACATTTTTCAGGAAAAAGATAGATAAAACACATACAGTAAATGCAAGTGAAACTTTTCCAACAGATAAACTTAAAACAATCCCTCCTGGTAATTTAAGGCTGTTCTTGAGCGTACACAGAGAGAAAGAGGAAAACAAACAAACAAACAAACACAATTTTTTTTTCTTCACTCTGTTTGTTGGCCAGACAAACAGAGTGAGGTATTTCCTTTTTGTGGCTTATTTTAAGCAGAATTTCTAGCAGAATTTAAAATTCTTTTTCCTTTGGATTTGAAACAGTTAACAGTCACATTTACCTCTCACACAGACTTTGACAAACATATATACACAAAGACAAGAGAACAGAAGACTTAGTTTTACATATCCTAGTCATTCCCATCACAAATTTCAGATAACTTAAGTTAGGGAAGGCACACATTTTAAACATACCACGTTGGTTGCATAAAGAAGAGAGAGAGATAGAGAGAGAATCACTATTTCTTATTTTCCCTTTTAAGTACCTTTATTTAGCCAAATTGGTTTCCCAGCAAAGCCCTAAGCAAAGTCTATTTTTCTTTCATACACTACACAGTCGAAGTCTCCTTGTGAGACTTCTTTCCTAACACAGTCGAAGTCTCCTTGTGAGACTTCTTTCCTAACAGTCGAAGTCTCCTTGTGAGACTTCTTTCCAAACACAGTCAAAGTCTCCTTGTGAGACTTCTTTCCTAACACAGTCGAAGTCTCCTTGTGAGACTTGTTTCCTACCCTAAAGGGCACTACACAGTCGAAGTCTCCTTGCGAGACTTCTTTCCTAACTTTGCTTTGCTTACAGGGCCTTACCAGCTAGTTGCCCAAATCCAATTCTTTCATTCACTCATTCCATTTCATTTTCACACAGTCTCTCCCTTTTCCCTAACAAAAGGTTCTGTGCTCTGGCCAACCCCCATGCTGTCCAGGTTCTGCCAATTAAACAGATCCTTTCTGCTGCTAGGAAAGACCAGAAGGAGCAAAATCCAACTGTGATTGGGAAAAAAAAGTCTTCTCACTCACACAAACAGAAATACACACATTTTCTTTGTTCCCCTGGGCTTTAAACTTAAAATTTAGAGGTACTCACCTTCACCTTCTTTCCAAAGCAGCCCTTGAGCTCAAACTCTCAAAACTCCCTTTACTACCCTAGCTCCACATGGGCAAGGCCTGGGAAACCCATCCACAGACACAAGGGGGTCTTCTGCCGGCAAGATGGGGCTTACCAGTCTCAGTCCATTGGAGAGGTTAGCTTGGAGTCCCATCTGGGGTGCCAAATTGTTAGAAGTAAAGTCTTCATCCTGGTTCATCCAAGCCGGGAATAAATAAGCAAACATGGTGACTGCTTTGGGAAGAAGGTTACAGTTTATTGCAGAAAGATGGTTCTTCAGGAAAGTGCAGAGGAGAGAAAAGGACAGAGCACATGGGGCAGTAGGCTTTTATACCCCCTCTAGCCTTGTTTGGAATAGTTTCCTGTTCCTGTGGCATGAACCTTGAGGCTGTTTCTGAGTGTTTGTCTAGGCCTTGATATCTGTGGTTTAATTCTATTATCATATCCTGCTTCCTAGGTGATGGGGCTGATTCCTAGAGTTTGGGTGGGGTATGCAGATCTTCTCTTTTGTCTTCTTGATTGCTCTGGCTCCAACTTTCTGATGGTTTTACATCTGCATTTGTATAGGGCTAAAGTCTTGCTTGGGGCAGAGAGATAGATTTGGGGCCAGGTTTGGTTTTAAAAAGTCCTTTTGAGGAAAAATATATTTTTCTGCCCTTTTTAATATTTCTTCTCTGGGCTAACTTTCATCAATATATTATTTCATTCAATAAAATTCCCTCGCTTCGAGTGCGTTCCTTTGTAATAATTGCAAGATAAACTTTAGATGAGCTTTAAATATTTCATAGACCCAATTTTCTTGGTAAAAATTTATTGGCATTATTTTTTTCTGTCCCCCCCCCCCATATCTAGTCTTGATATTGCTTAACAGGCTGCCAATCAATCCATCTTGCATGGACCTCAGGCTTGACTTCCGAGGCCAAAATCACCCAGATGCTTCCACGTGCCAGCTCCCTAGTTAAATCATAAAATATATTTTCTATTTCGTACCTTATTAAGTTCTTCGAATGTATAAGCATTCTTTAACCGGGGGCATAATTATTTAATATTACCTGCATACTGGCAGAAAATGTACAGATAAAGTCATGTTTAAAGAGCCAGCCACTTTGACCTTTTCAAAGATGGCGCCAAAAGCTTCATATGTGCTTCCAAACGGGACATTGAACCGAAATGACGTGTTTGTTTTTCAGGAAGTAGCTGTGAGGCAGAATGGAGTTAGGGGGCTGCAGGGTAAGAGAGGCCTTTAATCCTCCAGGTCCAGGACGATGCTCGTTAGGCTCCGCGAAGCAAAAAACGGGCTGTCAAAGGAAAAGGGGATTGGGTTTTTTTTTTAAATCCCAGCATGAGCTGAAAAGGATTCCCCGGGAGTTGAGGGCCGGCTGTGTCAGTCCGTATGGAAACTCTGGTTTGTTAGAAATGGGGAAATGTGCTTTCATCCGTCTTGGAAGTTACAGGGAGACGTGATATTCCTCCTAGATGTATTGAGACTCCCCCCTTCCACCCCACCCCCCCCAGTAGTATATAGAGGTTGGTTATCAGCGTTACGGTTATATAAAATGGTGGTTTTTTCCCCTTTTGTTTTGGATTTGTTTTGAGGCTTTCACAATAAACCATTAAAGGAGCTTGGATCTGGTTACCTGAGCTGCACATTGGGGAAAAAAAAAAACTGGAGGAGTGGAATTCTGGTTCTTTCCCTGCCCCTTCCATTCCTTTTCTTCTGACTTTTTGCAGGTTGCATTTGAGAAAGATGAGGTCTATTTACACACCAGTGCAAAGCGGCATCCTGACCAAGATTCCCTCATACCAGGAGTTATCCGCATCATTGAGAAGGTGGGTCGAGACAGGTTGCCGATTGGATTGTAAACTGAAGCAGGAGACTATGTGGTCGTGGTGAGAAAATTGGTTACATTGGGATATTGGTTATATTGGGGCATTGTGTTCAGTCCTATTTACCGTTAAATGAATGGACAAAGCAGGCTCAAGACTTTTCTCTTTTCTTTTTTTTGATGCCTGAGGAAGAATCTGAGGCTTTTGTAGTTTTGTCATATTGACTCATTGCGACATTGTGGTTAAAGGTAGTTAGGATTCATTTGAACAAAACTGGTCAGAAGAGTGGTGGCATCATATTTGAGTCCAAGGGTTTAACAGTTTGTTCATACTATAAGTTGTCCTCATTTAGTGACCACAATTGGGACTGGCAACTCGGTTGTTAAAAAAATGTGTTACTTAAGATCACAATGTTATGGTCTTACTTCAGTTTTCCTTTGCTTTGCAGACCTGAGAAAGCTGTACATGTGAGGTCTGGTTGCAAAGTTACTTTTTTATCACTATCGTAACTGCAAAAGGCAGCTAAATGAGGCAATTGTTAAATAAAGACTACCTGTATGGTATGTTAATGCATGTGCACAAATAGTAGATTATGTTGCACATAAAAGATTTAATTATTTCACAAGAAATTCTAAATTTCCAGCACTTTGTGATTTAAGCAGTGTGTATCAAAAAGCATTAGGCAGGTTGTGATGATATTTTAGAAAACAAAGTGGGGCATGAGCAGCATTTCAGTATTTATGCATCAATTGTTTTTCAAGGAGGAAACACGTGAAATTGAACACTCCTTTGATTCCTTACATTTCAAAGTTTGAAATTCAAGTTTTGGAATGAGAGATTTTGTGGGGATATTTTATTATGCTTTTTTCTTTTTATTCAGGGCTCAGATACTTTACTACAATGGACCCCTGTGGACAAATCTTCAGATACTGCTCAAATCATGTACACCAAAAAGGTAAGATTTTCTGCTGATTTAATCCTCTGTATTAAACTCTGCAATATATTTGCTCTCAATATGTTGGCAGAAGTAAAAAATACATTTCTTTAGATTAGTAGTTTTTTTTTTTTTTATCAAGCACTGTATGAGTTGTTTGTTCTTTTCAGAGCAATATGTTGTGGTATCTTTTCGGTCTATCTAACAGTAAAAGAAAAAGACCCTTAACCTCTTGAGGAAAATTGTTACAAGAATATAAAACGATGCTTGGGTTTCAATTATATATGCCTTAAATTCTACCAGAATTATTATAGTCCTGTATCATAATGGAGCCTGCTCATCACGGTTATAACTTGTGACAGTTGTAAAATGGGTCGGTCACAATACAGACATGATTTCACAACCTTTTTTGCAGCAGTCATTAAACAAATCAGTGGTTTGCTATGAGTGCAATTTTGCCCCCAAAACAAGTAAATGCTGGATTTTTGGTAAAACGTGATCATGTGACAGTGGGGCGCTGCAAACAGTTGTAAATGTGGCCTGGTTGCAGAGCACCCAAAGTGCAATCGTGATGCAGGTAGGAGTGACCGTAAGAAATTTGAATCTGCATCATAAATACCCCCCCCCCCCCAAGTAGGTCTGTTGGAACTTTGAATGGTTGCTAAGTGACTGGTCATAAATTGAGAACTACATGTACGGCTATTCTTGTAGTGTCTTACCCAGCAGGTTTGGATAGATCTGAAACATTGAATAAATATTTGTATGCTTTTAATATTTTTAGGACCCAAATGCAAGTATACTTTGTGCTTTTTTCAACATAAAATTGGTAATTAGAGAAGTTAGGCTAGATGCTTAGTGGTTCTCTTCTGCTCTGCAGACAGACAGTAGTCCTTCTTCTAGTTGCCAGATAGAGATATTGTGGGAGTTTACTGAATAGAAACTGTCTTGTATGATAACATAAACCAGAAGAAATGTTCAGGAAAGGTTGATCAAAGTTAAGAAAGCATTTGGTAGTCTTATGTGGCTTCTTCAGGGTGGAGGAAGATTTTTTTTTATGGTTTCTATGTTCTTTATGGACAAAATGCACTCCTTTTTTCCTCATAAGAAAGATTATGTTGAATGAACTGCTGGAATTCTGTCTCATTGTTGTCCTCTGTTCTGAAAGAATCTTGTAGCACCTTTTCTGACTAACAAATTTGGTTGAATGGAATAAGCTTTCTTAAGTGGCGTGAGAATTCAATAAAATTTGTTAGTTGGAAAAGATGGTATCAGACTATTGGTTTTTGCCACAATTCCCCTTGTACAGTTCCTTTATTCCGATTCCTAGGAATCAGATCCTCTATGTTAGTAGATTCAAATTCAAATCAGTATCTACTTTACAAGAAAAGTTTGTACTTCTCTTTTCTTGCTCAGATGTTTCTTGGTGAGAACAGGACCTAAAGGAGCATTGCCCTGAAGACACTGTGAGGGACATATTTAAAAACATAGAAATGTCCTTTAACTTGTTTTCTCTTTACTAGGATGCCATTGGCTCCCAAGCCGAGGAAGAACACTTTGATCCAGGATATGAACCAGACTGGGCTGTAATCAGTACAGTGGGGACGAGGTCTCGGGTCCAGGAGGAAACAGCTGGTAAATTGAAAGAAGCACTAGCTTCCTTTTACAAATTTCAGTTGTGTGTATCTAGGTTTACTGATGAAGTTGCAATGAGGAATGGGAGATGGGGATGAGATAAAGATGGCAGCTAGACATTTTGTTTCCAGAGAATTGTTTCTTCTGTTCTTTGTCACTATGCTTTTCCTGTGTTGTTTTCCTCTACCAGTTTCTGGGCCAAAATCTCCAGTCCCTCGAGGTCAGTGGGCCTTCTCTCTCAGCTTGTCTGAGCTGAAATCCATCCGTAAGAGTAAGCCAGGCCTCGGCTGGTCGTATCTCATCTTCATCACCAAAGAAGGCATTTCCATTCAAGCTCTGCATTTCCACCGTGGAGGCACAAAGGCCCTTCTCAAAGCTCTTTGCAAATACGTTGTATTAGCCACGTGAGTGAGATTACACCACAACCTCTGTTTATATTCTCCATCTGGTTTAAACTTATTGCATGGAAGGGGAGAATGTTTTCTAATATCAGCTTCTGAAAGTGAATTTTGAAAGCCTTTTTGTTTGATACCAGGACATCCCCAAGGCTATAGATTAAGTTAGGAAATGAGGAAAAACATCCAGGAGGAAAGCAGTAGCAAACCACTTTTACATTGTTAGCAAGGAAACCATTTGAATTTGTCCATGAAGTCAAGGTCTGGCAGTCAAGGTCGACATTATTCTTTATTTTTTTGGATGCTTTGAGCAAAGTGCTGGCTAAGTTTCAAGTAAAGCCCAGATATTCTGAGAAGCAACAGTAAGTGAAATCTGGTTATCCTAGTTTATTTGGGAATTCTTGTAGTCATATCCAGTGTTGTTTCTACTTGGAAACTGCTTCTAGACTTTGTGCTTGAGACAGAAAAAAAAGAACTTTGATGCTGATTAGTATAGTTTGTTTTTATAGAAATGGCTAGTACTTGTTAAATTGGTAAAGTAAAAAGTTGAGGCTGTAATTCTATTCTGTACTTTCCTGTACTTGTAAAAAGTTGGAAGTTGGTGCTTTCATTTTTCTTTCCCCCTTTGCCCTACAGTTTTCTTTCCCTTTTCTTCCCCATTTTTCCTGTCATCTTTGTTTTCATCTGTATTTTATACTATGATAATTTTAATTCTTGTAAACAATGAAAAAATATAATGGACCCAACAATATCATATATCCCAATGTTGAAACCCTCCTCCAGATTAAAAAAAAATCATTTCCTTTTGTTTTCTTTCTTGTAGCTCTCCCAAAGATTCTCGGCTCTACCTGGTTTATACACATGATTCAGACGCCCTTTCTCATTCCTTTGATGAGCTTCAACTCTTTGATGACAGTTCATCAAATCTAGTATCGGTAAGACTGTTTTCTGAAGGGACTTATCTGGAGTCACATACCCTGGAAAGGGAATGAAGGAAAACTAAAAACAGAATAATGGGGCTTTGTGGGGGGAAAAGGACAAGCTATTAACATGGGGTTTGTTTGTTTGAGGCAGAAGCCTTGGTTTAGGAATGCTGGAATACTTTGGGAATAGTTATGTGCATGATTTTCAATCAAAAGGGATCAAATCCACAATAAAGGTGTTGTTCACACTCTTTAGTAGGGAGATGGAATTAGTTTAAAGAGATCAATGTTTCTCATCCTTGACAAGTTTAAGACGTCTGGACTTTAACTCCCAGAATTCCCCAGCCAGCCATGATATCTGGGGAATTCTTGGAGTTGAAGTCCAGATATCTTAAAGTTGCCAAGGTTGAGGAATACTGAGTTAGATGATAAGCCAGCAAGTGAGAATCCAGAACTGTGTCTTTGATTTTTTGAAAACTCAAGCAGACTGGATATTTTTATTTGTACTATGTTTTTCAACTCCTGCATCCAAAAGAATATCTACAAAGATTGCATAGAACTAGAAATATAGAACATAGAACATCATCAGAGTTGGAAGGGACCTTGGAGGTCTTCTAGTCCAACCCCTGCTCAAGCAGGAGACCCTATACCATTTCAGACAAATGGCTGTCCAATCGCTTCTTAAAAGCCTCCAGTGATGGAGCACCAACAACTTCTGGAGGCAAGTTGTTCCATTGGTTAATTGTTCTCACTGTTAGAAAATTTCTCCTTAGTCCTAGGTTGCTTCTTTCCTTGGTTTGTTTCCATCCATTGCTTGTCTTGATTTCCGGTGCTTTGGAAAATAAATTGACCCCCTCTTCTTTATGGCAGCTCCTCAAATATTGGAACACTGCTATCATGTCACCCCTAGTCCTCCTTTTCACCACACTAGACATACCCAATTCCTGCAATCATTCTTCATGTTTTAACCTCCAGTCCTCTAGTCATTTTTGTTGCTTTTCTCTGCACTCTTTCCAGATTCTCAGCATCTTTTTTATATCATGATGACCAAAACTGGATGCAGTATTTCAGGTGTGTCTTACCAAGGCTTTATAAGGCAGTATTAAGACTTCATGTGATCTTGATTCTATCCCTCTGTTAATGATTGAATGTGTAAAGTTGCACCATCAGGTTCTGGGCAAACATGATTTGAGTTCAAGTTCCAGGAAGTGGATTATAGACTGATAGTTGAAAAAGTGGTTTAGCACTTCAGTAGCTCTTCACACCACCAGCAGCTATTTACATTGGAAGAACATAAACTACACTGGAGAAGGCTGTGATTATATCCTGAGTACTAACTGCAGAGATTCAGATACATGAGTGCTACTGAGATGATTAGCACCGAACACTCCTAGATCACAGATTAATTAGGTATTATGAATAATATGCAACATGGATTTGATGCAGTGAAGTTTAACAGGTAGTCCTCCCTTAGCGACCAAAAATTGGGACTGGCAACTCTACTGCCAAGTGTTAACAATTGCTAAGTGGAACATCATGTGACTGTGGCTTAACGATTTTACTTCCACCTTCTCTATGAACTTTGCTTATTGCAAGCCAGTTGTGAAGCACACAAATGGTGATCACATGACTGGAATGCTACAGTGTTTGCTGGTTGCGAAGCTGTTTTTTTTTTACACCTTTGTAACTTTGAATGGTTGCTAAATGAGCTCTGCCTGTAGCTGTAAATATGGTTGTTTTTCCTCCTAGCGATTCCTGCAGGATCCTTATGCTGCCACCTTTGGTGGCTTCTCCAAAGTTACCAATTTCTTCCGTGGAGCTCTGCACCAGGAAGATGGACTCGCCCACCATTCCCATAGTGACTCAGTGGCTGCCAATGTGGAGGAAGAGACGGGCTTTGAAGTCATCACCTGTGTGAGTGTTGAAATAGGCAGTTTTTGAGGGCTGGCAGAGAGTAGGAGAAATGGCAACCGGTCAAAGGGGAAGAGGTGTTTTTCTGGCTCAAGGAATGGTTGGTTATCCTTTCTGCCACCCATTTCCTCCAACTGTCATAGAGTTGCTGAAGATTTGGCTATGTTGTGGGGGGAGAGCTTGTAGAAAAGCAACAAGTGGGACACTGCAGAAGTAGCAGATTACAAATGAACTCTTTGAAGGAAATCCCTTTCCCTTAATCAAAGGTCAACCAGACTGTCTTTAAACACAGAATCTTAAAAGGACCAGTGTCCACCTTAGAGCAGATCTGCAAAACAATGCGTAGGAGGAATGGCAGCTAGTTTGCTAAAGTGGCTTGTGCTGCCTTGTCATGTTTACACATGCATCTGTCAGTTTCATATCTTCGTGTATCAGAGTGTCAAATTTTGCCTGATGTAGTCTTTCCATCAGTGGAGTGACTACACAAGTGATTCATGAGGGCTAAAAAACTTGACACCCAGTGTGAAGCTGCTGTAGTAGTAGCAGCTAGTGTCCAAGATCACTAAATTTTGTAGGACTGAGAAGATGCAGCTTCTGGGTGATAGCCCTTAACTTATAGATTCCTTCCAGCAAAAATGACAGTTGTGGTTGCTCTTAAGAGGATTTAAAACCTTACATTTGTGATATTTGTTGAGGGTATTTTAAAATGTGTCATACTTGGAACTAGCTTGAAGAGCTGATTATATTGAAGATAGTTATATTATGCTAATATATTTACTCTATAAGCTTCCTTCAAAAGAGTATGCTCTTAAAAGTAAAAAATGATTAAATAAAAGAAAATACAGTGGTACCTTGGTACTCGATTGCTTTACTCAATGCATTTTGATACGAAAAGTTTGTCCCAGTACTTCTCATTTGTTTGGCACTCATGCTAGAACTTGTCAGTGTCGGCTGTCTTGTGACTCACAACTCTTTCCAGCCAAAACAAAGGATCACATATTAATTACATGCTTTGTTTGGAACTCATTGTTTTTAGTATCCATTGCGCCTCCCAGAACTAATTATTGATGAGTACCAAGGTGCTACTGTAGTTAACAGATCCACAACACAATTTCTCCATTGTTTGCTAGATCTACTGCTATGAAACTTTGGGGAAGTGCTTCTAGAACTTCTCAGTGTGAAAAGAATTTGCAATATGTAGGCACATTTGAATGTTGAAAGAGTCCGTTGGGCTCTTCAGCTTTACAACGCCCCTTTAATTCGAAAGGAAACTTTTAATCATTATACTTTCTCCCTCCTTCCCTCTTAAGGACCTTTTCTTTAGTTTACTTTGTTCCTAGTAGCAGGCACAACTAGGAGAACGGCCCTCTGTTCAAAGGGAGACCCCTGTTACGGAACAGGAATGGGAACAGCATCTGGATCCTGATGGACGTGTACTGGATCCCATTGGGTTGCGGAAGAGGATCTTTGCTGGGGTGAGATTTGTGGGAAGGCAGACAGCTGGACCAGCATGCCTTATGTTTCTAGAATAGAAAACAAGAGATTATAGTGGCTGTTTATTGGAATGTCCATGTAAATTGATGAGAGTAGTACGATACAGGTAGTCCTCAACTTAGGACGTTGTGGCGGTTGTAAAGGGAGCACTGATGTATAGTCAATCCATTGTCCACATTTGGCATTATTTTGCGGGAAACTGGAAGTAAATGCCAGTTTCTGGCAAAAAGAAAAAAAAAAACACCTCACAAATCATGTTCATGTGACTGCAGGACACTGCAAACAGTCCTAAATGCAGGCTGGTTGCCAATGCCCAAAATATGATTATGTGACTGCAAGGGCTGTCTGAACTTTGAATTGGGGTGTGTGTGTCTGTCATAACGTCAAACACTTGCAAGTTGAGGACCACCTGTATTGTGTTTCTTACCACTGATTTAAGCCCTGGAATAGATGCAAATAGGTGCTTTGTGCTATAATAACTTGGCTTGTTGGTTCCTTTCTTTGAATTACTTTTTTTTGTCCCTTTCAGGGTCTCAGCATGTCATTACGTAAGGAAGTGTGGAAGTACCTTTTGAACTATTATTCCTGGGGCAACACCAGCGAGGAGAACAAGGCGCAAGTGAGACGGAAAACGTAAGCCTAAATTCATCATCAGGGAGTGGCCTGTTTCAAGGAGAACTAGTCCTGGGGCTTGGCAAGGACTTTTAGGTCTGCAGGGGTGACCCAAGTCTGAGCATTTTCCCATTCCACTCTTCATCCTTCTCCTCAGAGACGAATACTTCTTCATGAAGTTACAATGGAAGTTGGTCAGTGAGGAACAGGAGCTGCGGAACTTTTTACTGCGGGGTTATCGCAGCCTTATCGGTTGGTATAAATTCTACTTGTTGGTTTTGATTGGTCTGAGGTTTACTCTCATTCAGTAATAGCACATGGTTGATTTGTTTTCGCCCATCTTTTTTGCCAATGGCCAGAATCGCAACTTTCTTAGCCATGCTGAACTGCTGGCCTAAAGCAAGGTCATTCTGTTCATATTATCTACCCTTGTATTACAGCCAGATGCTTCTAAACACAATCCTTTCTTTCTTTATTGTTTCCCAGTATCTAATATTGCAAAACTATGTTTCCCCTTGAATGTGGAGGTTTCTCCCATTATCTGCTCTGGTTAATAATCAGTGCACAGAAGACAGAATCTTTTAGAGCTTTCCAAGATAGCAGCCACCACCACTACTTCTGACAGTATATTGTATGAATGAATTATACATTAAATAAATAAGTGTTTTCTTTGGTCTGGCCTGAATCTGTTGCCAATGAGGTTCAGTAAGTGATTCCCAAGTTCTTATATGCTATATCATAACAATAGTACTTAGACTTATATACCGTTCCATAGTGCTTTATGGCCCTCTCTAAGTGGTTTACAGAGCCAGCATACTGCTCCCAACAATCTAGGTCGGGGGTCTTCAAACTTGGCCCTTTTATGACTTGTGGACTTCAACTCCCAGAATTCCTTAGCCAGCATGCCTGGCCAAGTTTGAAGACCCCTGATCTAGGTCCTCATTTTACTGACCTTGGAAGGATGGAAGGAAGGCTGAGTCAACCTTAAGCTGGTCAAGATCGAACTCCTGGCATTGGGTAGAGTCGGCCTGCAATACACCATTCTAACCACTGCACCACAGCTCATTATATGACAAGGAGTCTGATCTCTCCATTTCTGATTTTGCTGCACCCTCATTCATAATTTAATTTCTATTAAATCCCACTGGTGCTTGTCCTAATATTTTGGAACACCCTTTTTCTAATCTAAATCATCTAAGCTATGCATATGACCATTTGTTCTTTCCTTGGGGTATAATGCCTCCTCCATCTTTCCTTATTGCTTTGCTTTCCTGATTTAGTTTGCCTTTTTTTTAACGAATTCCTTTCCTAAGTTATCTTTCTGAATGTCCCTTGTAAGGGGCAGTACAGGTGAGTTTTATAAACTTGTCGTGGTGCCTTTGCAGAAAGAGATGTCAGCCGCACAGATAGAAACAACAAATTCTATGAGGGCAATGAGAATCCAGGACTGGTACTGTTGAATGATGTGCTGATGACATACTGCATGTACAACTTTGATCTAGGTGAGTTCCAAGCAAGAGCACCAGTTGAAGTCATCATGGCTTAAGAGGGGGCTCTTAGAAGCATAGAAACACAGAAAACTGATGGCAGAAAAACACCAAGTGGTCTATCATTAATTTATTTTTATTTGTATCCATTATTTTTTTACTTTTATTTATTTTAGTCAGATGATAGACATGCGTTTATCCCAAGTATGTTTAAACTCAGTTAGTGATGATTGACCCACTACCTCCACTGAAAGTTGGTTCCAAGCTTCCATTACTCTTTCTATGAAGTAATATTTTCTAACATTACTTTTGCACTTTCCTCCTGTCTGTTTGAGGCCATGCCTCCATGTTCTTGATTTTTGCTTAATATTGAAACTATTGCCCTCTGGAAGCTTAATGGACAAAGATTGAAGGAAGCAGAAGTATGGGTAGTAAGGAATACAGTTTAATCATGTGCAGCTACTGTACATGGATCTGAAAAGAAAAAGGTGCTTCAGAGGGAATATGGGCATCTTATTATACCTGTCAGTGTTTCCGTAAAGAAGCCACAAATTTTGGGGGGCTGAGCTAGCAGTCATGTGGCCTAGCACCAGATGCGTTTGAATTAATGAGAGAGTGTTCATCACTGTCTTCTTAATGGCATGTTTCCTGGAACTGTGTGAGCCCAGGAAAAGGTGTAGCTTCTTTTAAAGAGTCACCCACAGAAAAGATAAGCATTAATTTGAAGCTTGAAAAATCACATCAAATGAAGAAATTAAAACTCATTATTTCTTTTGCTTGCCTGAACAGGGTACGTACAAGGTATGAGTGATCTCCTGTCCCCCATTCTCTACATCACCCAGAATGAAGTCGACGCCTTCTGGTGCTTCTGTGGTTTCATGGAACTGGTGGTGAGTACACCGTCAGGGTCAGCCCAACTTGTTGGAAAATAAAAACTCCTTGTAACCATAATTAATTAATATATCCTTACCCTCATTTTAAGACATTTCTCAAAGTTACAGCATGAAATTCAGGAAAGTTATGGGTCTTTGACTTGATTTGCTACTAGTTTCATTTTTAAAAAATCTGTTTGGATTATAATCTTGGTTTTGTATTTTAAGCCTTGAGGACTACTTTTAGGGAAGAGGCTGGTATATAGGTAGTCCTTGGCTTATGACCACAATATCGCCCAAAATTTCTGCTGCTAGGTGAAATATTTGTTAAGTGAGTTTTGGCCCATTTTATGAGCTTTCTTGCCACAGTTAAGTGAATCAATGCAGTTGTTAAATTAGTAACACAGGTGAATAATCTGGCTTCCTCCTTTATTTAGCTAGTCAGGTCAGAAAAGATGATCACATGACCCTGGGACACTGCAACCATCATAAATATGAGTCAGTTGCCAAATGTCTGAATTTTGATCATGTGACCGCGGGGATGCCGCAACGATCGTATTGTGAAAAACGGTCATAAGTCACTTTTTTCAGTGCTGCTGTAACTTTGAATGGTCACTAAAAGAATTGTTGTAAGTCGAGGACTACCTGTATACATTTACTTAACAATAATTACTTCTCCCCACCCATTTTTTCATGGTCTTCTGTTTTCTGCTTGCAGCATCACAATTTTGAAGAAAGCCAGGAGTCCATGAAACGCCAGCTTTCCCAGCTCACCTTGCTTCTTAGAGTGCTGGATCCCCCACTCTGTGACTTCCTAGGTACAGGTGTATTACAGGTGTAGAAAAGTTAAAAATTAAGGGACTCTGTTTCTATGGAGATGTTTATGTTTTTGTTCTTTATTGCAGGGCTTTTAAACCTTTTTACCGATTGTACCACTTTTAGGATATGACAATATTTGAGTACCACCTAGCAAGGTGTCAAAAACTTGATGACCCCAAAAAAAAAAAAAAAACTGTTCAAAGTTGCAATTGCACTGAAATGACCTATGACCATTTTTCACACTTATGACCATTGCAGCATGCCCAGGGTCATGTGATTTATATTTGGATGCTTGGCAACTGATTCATATTTATAATGGTCACAGTGTTCCAGGGTCATGTGATCCCCTTCTGCAACCTTTTGACAAGCAAAGTCAATGGCAGAGCTGCTGGTGGCCAAGTGCTAAGGCCGGACTTCCTTTCCTCCCTCCCTTCCCTGCCTCCCATTTTCTCATTCTCATCTCCTTCTGAAGGAAGAATTTGAACCCCCCCCCCCATATTTTCCCTCTTCCATATATTGATCAAACAAGGAAAGGCCTCCAGAGACAGAAAAGACAAGCTGCTGAGTGAACTAGCTTAAGAAAGCACATTCCCCTTTAAGAATTAACTACTGGCTAGAAAGGAAAGTAAGGAGCACAGCCAGCACTTAAGGAAAAAAAAAAAGTAAGTACTGGCTGCCGGCTAAGGCAGCCTCCCCAAATGGCTCCATTCATAAGTAAAGGAATGCTACAGGCAAAATCCATTCAGGAGAAAAATACTTCAAAATCCCTTGCAGCAAAACTTACAGCTAACAACAGCAGAGCAATAGAAGCTAACATGAGACATCAGCCAAATAGAAATTGCTAAACACTCCTTAAGAACACAAAGCCCACATTGCACAAATCCCAGAACTTCAAAGTCACAAAAGCACATAAGAATCCTTCCACTCTCCATCTCCCTCCCTCGTGCTTCACCTCCAGCCACTGCCTTTTTTCATTCCTCTTGGAGGGTGACCCCTCCCCCAGTGCATTTCTTGCTTGTTTGCCTCTGCCAGCACAGGTGGCTGCCACAGCAGTTGTAGATCGACTCATGGCCAGCCTACTTGATCCTCCTCCTCCTCCTCCTCCTCCTCCTCCTCCTCCTCCTCCTCCTCCTCCTCCTCCTCCTTCTCCTTCTCCTTCTCCTTCTCCTATGCAGCTGACTCCACCTCCTCCCAAGGCTGCTGCTTTTTTCTCTCTCCCTCTCCTGCCCAAACTGCCTCCTTTTATAGCCTCTCCTGTCTCCACCCCCCTCCTCCTCCTTTCTCATGAGGGAAGGTGAGCCAGAAGTGAGCCTGGGCCCTTTGCCTCACCCCAGCCACTCTGCAGCTCCAGAGGACTCTCTCACTGCAAGCCCTTGCCTGTGCTGGCTCTTTCCCTCCCCCACTAGACTTGGCTAGGCAGGGCTGAGTACCACCTGCTACTCATTAATGTACCACAAGTGGTAGTGTACCACCGGTTGAAAAGCCCTGCTTTATTGCATGTAATGTTAAAAAATTGTTAAATCTAATTATTCAGGGGCATTTTCATCTTTCTTTAATTTGACCTACAACTCTTTTAAAAACTAAAAAAACATATTTTACGCTAATGATTACCTAACTGCATAATTCCATTTTTTGCTTCTGTTTCTGTCCTATTTTTCCTGCTTCCCATAGACTCGAAGGAGTCTGGCACCTTATGTTTCTGTTTCCAGTGGATCTTGATCTGGTTCAAGAGAGAATTTCCCTTCTCTGAAATTCTTCAGCTTTGGGAGATGAGACTGGGAAAAAAATCTTACTCAAGTCAGGACGATTAGGGGAAACCTAGGTGATAATTTGTTTCATTTTGGGGATTGGTGGAGGGAATAGAGAAAACAGACTGGTGAAAACCAGTGGGACTGCAGGTACAGTGTTGAGGTGTGGGGAAATGTCCGAGGGGGATTTACAGATGCAAAAAGTATTAGAAAGGCAGAGACTTGTGGGAATGTTTTCCAGCCATTTCTTCACAAAGTTTAGATTTTCATGTATACCATTCTCAGATGGTATCTCAACATGCAGCTGTCAGTCCTCATGCTGCAGAGAACCCTTGGAGAGAGGCGATAAGCCGAACGAATCCCAGATACACATTGCAAGACAGCACACAGCAGTTACATCATCTGGATCTGCTTTTGTGGAGTCCAAATCTAAGTGAATAATGGCCAGTTTTATTGGCAGATTTCTTATCAGTTTCCTGCCCATTCTTCTCCAAAGATAAATGGGCCCTTTTGAATTAGACCCACTGGACATAATTCTTGCAATGCACCATTCTGCCAATAGAGAAACATTGTTTCTCCTCTTATCACCATGATATCAGCCCAGATATGTACCTGTACTTGGGTTAGGTTGGATTCAATCCTTGTCTTTCTCCATCACTTCCCTAAGTGTACAGGTAGTCCTCAGGTTATGATGGCAACTGGGATTGGAATGGCTAAGCAATGTGGTCACAAAGTACAATGTCATGTGACTGCATCGCTTAGCGATGGCAATCTTGGACCTCATGTGATTGGAATCCTAGGCAAGCCGGCTAGCAGATAACAATTGCAGATGGGTGAGTCCTGTGGGTAAGCATTACTAAATGTGGGTGGGCTGGCAGGGGCCACAGGTGGGTGCTACAGCACGGGCAGGCTGGTGGGGAAGATTCCTAATGATGATCCCGTGACTGCACCTCCTATGGGTCTGTGACAATTCACTGCAGCCAACTCACCACGGCCAAGTTATTGTGGGACAACTCACTGTGGGTGTCATGCCTCCGTCCAAGCCTGACTCTGAGGATGACATGGAGTTCCCTGTTGAGGCCCAGGAGGGGGTGTCTGTGGCTTCAGAGGACTGTGGGGAGGAACAGGCTGAAGCAGGCCAGGGCCCTTCAAGTTTGGAACAGGGAAGGCAGAGCTCAGGCGAGGAGAAAGGCCCCTCCCTACCAGATCCCAGAGCAAGGAGAGCAGAGAGGAGGATGGAACAACGGAGGCAGGCTCACTTGCTGGGAGGAGAGCGTCACGCCCCACTTCACAAGGCACACCTGGGGAATATGTATTTAAGGAGACGGTGTGGGGTGGGGCATTTGCCGGGAACAAACGTGAACTCTTGTGATGTGAGCTCTTGTACCTGGACTCTTTGTATTTTGGATCAAGTTTGTTTCCTGCTGAGTTTTCCTCGCTGTCTTCAGTTTTGCAGTTTGCAGGTTACAGGCAAGCTGGGCATTGAAAAGATCATACTTTGTTATCTGTTTTACTTTAAAGAACTGTTTAACTCCATTGACTGTTTTATTGAACTTGTGCCAGCATATGTGGGAGCTGTTGGGTGAACGTTGGCAGTGCTTACAAAGACAATTATTCTGACCAGCTAATTGCTTTGCCTCCGTTAGGGGCCCTGGGTCATCACAGTGGGGCAAGAGTTACCGTAATATCAAATAAATAGCAATAGCAATAGCACTTAGACTTATATACCTCTTCACAGTGCTTTACAGCCCTCTCTAAGCAGTTTAAAGAGTCACTATTTTGCCCCTAACAGTCTGGGTCCTCATTTTACTGACCTTGGAAGGATGGAAGGCTGAGTCAACGTTGAGCCGGTGAAAATCAAAGTGTCAAACTGCTGGCAGTCAGCAGAAGTAGCCTGCAGTACTGCATTCTAACCCCTGCGCCACCAAGGCTCTAAATGGTGGAATAGACTCATTAAAGAAAGGATACAGTAGGAGAGACAAAATGAAATGTGAATGACAAAAAATAAAATATATTTTTTAATTTATTTTAAAAAATTAAATTGAATTGTTAAAATTGTCTGACGGCGAGTTGTCTCGCAGTGAGTTGGCCATAGCGGCTTGTCCCGTGGTGAGTTGGCTATGGTGAGTTGGCTGTGGGAGTTATCCCATTCCATACACCTAGCTTGTGATCACATGACTGCAGGGATGCTGCGATGGCTGCAACTTCATGGACCAGATGTAAATCCCCCCTATTCAGTGCTATTGTAGCATTGAACAGTTGTCAAACAAGGGGTGGTAACCTAAGAACTACCTGTACTTTCTACCAGAGCTCCTTCATAAGCTAAAAGCATCCTTGGAATTGATGCTCAGAAGCTATCTTGTGCCCCTTTTATTTCTGAGTTCCAAGGATCAGTGTCTATTCAAACAACCTGCTGTACTACTGGTAGGTCACTCTAAAAATCCCCAAGCATCTGCAGGAAATCACTTGATCCATAAGATTCCTAGGGTGGAGTATCCTAATTGGAGGCCTGCAGAAAAAAATGATCAGAATATTGACCAGGCAGTGACCTGACCATAGTAAAGATCCACATTTAGATTGATCTTAGATAGGTCCAACTGCTTGATTGGCCTCATTGTGTTGCTGGGTGGGTAGAGATGGTGGAGTTTTGTGGTTTTTATGTTGTGGATTTTTAATCTTGTAAGCTATCCGGAGTCACCTGTGTGTGACTCTGGGCAACCATATAAATTTGTTTAGTAAACAATACAATAACATTACTTAGCAAGGAGAGGAGAATTGTGCAAAGTTCCTGAGGAGTTCAGTAAAAGGGGACAATTAATTCCGATGTACGACTATTGCATCTCACCTTCCTGCTGTAGATAAATCAGGCAAGTCTTATAAGTCTGCATGGATTGAAAGATCTTCATAAGCAGCTCTTGATTTGGGCTGATAAATCTAGTTTTCTTCCTCTCCGTTTGGCATAGAACTGTATTATAGAATTTAACAAGGATGGTTTCTTGGGGGGGGGGGGAGAGTCTACTAAAGGTAGATTCCCTCAGTCTCAGTTGTTTTCTCACAGAGGAACTTGGTTGAAATCTGGTCCCGTGGCAAAAAGTGATTTGGGAAGATTAAATGATGATGTCAAGACTGCTAACATCAGATGTTCTTGCTTGACATAAATGAAGAAGCAAACCTGTTTTATTTAACCTGTATATCATTTCTAGAGTTAAAGTCAAACAATGTTAGAATAGCGGCTGGGAAAGTATGTAATGGGGAATAGATAGCCACAACCATATCTCAGTACAGTATTTCCAAAGTCAGATGTAACTAGAGGAGTTACGGGAGGGAAAGTTCGCACTTCAAACTAATTGGAGAACGTGATTGATGACTGTTAAATGAAGGAGTGAGTTATGCTTTGTTACAGGTGATTGGGGGAGGGAGGATTCAGTTTTTGGCTTCATTATGTACGTGCTGAAGCTATGTAGCAATAAAAGGATTCTTTAAGGTAAACAAAGCCTCAAAGTTCTTTGAAAAGCTGCTTCTTTCGGAACCATGACAGATAGAACCAGGCAAGCTACATCTTCTATTTTTTTTCACTGAACAAGGTTCATCTCAGGGATAAGATGGTCCAATGGATGATGGGAAAAGACAGAATATTGTTTGCAATAGTGGCGAATATCTGCAGCTCAGGTGTAGGATGAGGGTGAAGGTTCATTCTCCGAGCCTGTGGGTCCCCTAAACCAGGGGTGTCAAACTGCCGGCCCACCGGCTGGATGCATCATAGCAAAACCGCACCCACCCCTTTGCCGGCAATGGCAAAAAAGTCCAATACGTCACAACACGTCATGTGACATTGCGAGTTTGACACCCCTGCCTTAAACTCTCCTGAAGTTGTTACCTAGCCTGGTAATGAAATGTTCGGAAACCAAACCACAAGCTGGGAGAACAAACCTTCACCCTCACATAATATTGTATTTAATTAGGCAATATGGTAAATAATATTGCTAGTTGATACCCTTCGCATCCCTCATTCCAGGTATTATGGACGGAATTACCTTGCCCCAATTTCCATCTGCTGGTGGCTTGTGGCATTCTGGATGCAGAGAGACAGGCTCTTATGAACTCTGGTTTTGGCTTTAACGAAATCCTCAAGGTGAGGGCGGAGCAGATGAAGGCTTTCTCTTACCTCTTACTCATAAGGATGGAACATAAATTCATAGCATAGGTTTGACTTTGAACTCTATCCTTGCATTGACATGTACCATTCACAGTTTCAGTTTACAAGCACAAATACTGAATTATGCTAGTAGCTTGCTTCTGAAAAATAAATGGTATGTGCTGGAAAACAATGCATTTTTCCATTGAGATTTTCTGTCGTTATGTCCCGTGCTGTTATGCAAAGTTTCTGCTGCTTTGCTTGGTTAAGAAATAATGTATTTATTTCACTATATCTCAGTCATTTTCTAGAAGTCTTTCGCTTTGGCTTTTACATTCATAATTCGTACATGTCTTTTATAACAGTTCCCCAAACGTCTTGGAATATGCATTCTGGTTTACAGGAAATACTTTTTTCTGAAGGATTTTTCATATAGTCCGTTCCATTCTTTTCTGTCCAGTTGAATTTTACATTCATGATTAGCAGAGTGTCTTCTTTTTGTTTGTGTCTTTCCAAAGCATATTAATGAACTGACCATGAAGATGAGCGTGGAAGACATCTTATGCCGGGCTGAGGCAATCTACAGGCAGTTGGTTTCTACTCCAGTGAGTTTTTGCCAATGAGGCATGAAGCTTTCCTACTGCAGTCTCCTTTCTGGAGCCAATAGGCAGACATCCACAATAAGAGGGAGGTATAAAATAGTGCCCAAATAATGATCCAACCTCCACTGGATTAAAAGAATATTTCCCAACCAGATGTCTTAAATATTTCTAGCTAGCATAGCTGTTGGCTTTCACCTTCAGCATTTCCTGTGTTTGAGACTCAGGCTGAGCAAGATGAAGAGCAACCTGGTTTCTTTGGAACCTGACGTTATTGGGAGACTAAAATGGCTAGGTAGAATGTTGCCCTCCTCAAAACACAAGAAGTGCTCCACCTGTCGTGTGGTTATATGTGTGGTTATTAACAATAGTGCTTACAAGATCTATGGCAAAGTGTTGCAGGATGGAGAATTCTCGTTCAGCTGTCAGAATTACGTGGACACCGAGCATGCTCAGTTTTCATTGTGCTGCTTGAGTGTTTTTTCCAAGTTCTTATAAGTTGCTGATCATGTGCTTTGTGTGCAAATGGCACAATTTATTATTATGGTTCACTGCACAGTCAGCCAAATGTTTAGGCTGAATTTGGCATTTTATCCACCTATCGAGTCCTTCCCAAGGATCTGGGATCGGTAGATGTTTAGTACAAATCAAGGTATTACATATTTAACCTAATGAGGTTTGGTGTGTGTATCTACACACCCACACATTTGTGCCTTTGAGCCTGTTAGCTCCTGGAACCTTCAGGGACAAGTCCTTGCAGCTTTCTAGTCTCTAGTCTGATCCCTTAACCCCTATATCAAACTGCTTGTAGTATTGTGAAGTAATATATAAATATATACTTTAATCCCTTTTTAATGCTGTCAAACCTAATGGTGATCACATATCTGGTGACCGTGAATAGGTAGTTCATGTAGCATTGTATCAGTTTGTTATGTCCCAGCCTAAAATTTAAGCACACAAAAGACTACCTACTTAACTCTTTTATTGGAGATCCAAGATTTGAAGCCTAAAACTAATATATTTCAAGCAGGGCTTTGCCACTGAAATTGTTTGGGTATTTATATGCCATGGAATTTGTGTGCGACCTAAGCATACCATACTAGGGGATGTCTGATTTGAACCAGAGTGGGGAAAAGCTGCCTATTAAAGTCTTGGATTTTCTTTCTGCCAGGATCTACCACGTAATGTGCAAGAACTGCTGGGCCTTTCCGAGAGCAAGTCCCCCACCTCCAGCACTGACACAGCCAGCTCCCCACAGCCACTGTCGCCCAGTCAGGTGCAGGAAATGGACTTGACTGACAGCATTTCCCCAAGCCAGCCAGACAGCAGCATCGAAATCCTGCCTGCGGAGGATGCCTCCACCTCTCAGAGCCTGTCTCTGTGAAAAGCTCACACTGCCACAACCATCTTCTTAACAAAAGCACTTTAATCATAGCAGGGGGTGGGCTAGGAGGGAGGCAGGTCAGGGGGCCTTGCAAAGTTATTTTCTTCCTAGAGTCCAAATAGTTGTAGGAATATCAAGTCTCAATCACAACCAGTGGGCTTACTGTGCACAGTGTGCCTTTATCTGTAACATAAGGCTTCCTTGAAAAGCCCCAGGTCTTGGCCCAAAGTTGGTTTTCACTTCTGGTTGTACAGTATAAAAAGACAGAAAGGAGCAGGCTAGTAGCTGTCGTCCCATTGGTTTTCTGATTTATATTCCGAACCTCCAAAATCCTGTTTTTGCTGTCTGTCTTGGAACATTTCTTTTATATGTTGAGATTCAATTTTTTGTGCAGCAGCTATTGCTTCTGCCAGTTGAAGCCTCTGCCTTGACTTACAGAATTTAGTTGGAGATGCCCAAGCTATATGCGAAACAAAAATTCAGGAAAGCTAACTAGAAAGTTCCTTAGTGGAAAACCTGGATATTGCAGAGATGTTCTCTCTGGGAGAAACAGAATCAGAGCTTTCAGGACTAGAGGCTAGAAGGCCCAACTCCTAAGTTATTTAGTATTTTGCCAAGGAATTCCTGTTGATATGCTGCCTTGTGCTTCCTTCCCACGGCTGGAGGTTCATCTCATGCCCTGCTTGCTGTTTCCTTTTTAAAACATGATTGTAAATTAACTGCAATACATTGAGGAGGGATGTCAGACTTTGTTCTTCAGTGCCTCTAATCCAGCAGGCACGTGGCTCTGAAGCTTTGTGTGCATACGCAGACTATTTGTCAGAATCCAATTATATTTCATCTCTAGTTATCAATTATAGAAAACCCCATTTCTGCCTTCTATGGATTCTGTCATACGATGAAGGGAAGGGGGTGAACAAAGGGGTTTTATGGCCCTCACTTCCTCCGGTACACTTCAGAGGAACTGGATGTGTGTATCACCAAAAGGACTAACCATAAGAATGGGGCTATTACCTTTCATGTAGTTTTCTCTGAAGTCTCCATCCAGCCGGCAGTGAGGAAAAGGGGGTGGGAGTGTAATGCCTGAGACTGTCGCTGGAAGAAGGGGGTGATTGGGTGGGGCTACTGGGGAACCACTTAAAACCTTGAATGGGAGAGCTTGGACCCCAAGTCCTGTCTAGAACGCCTGCAACCATTTTCTCTTAATAAAGGATGCCTGTTGGAAGAATTATTCCAAGAGTTCTGTCTTCTTAAGATGCAAAGTGGGGTGGGTCCTTACATTAGACAGGACTTGCAAAATTAATCCACCTGGAAGGGAGACCCTTGCCGGGGGATTTTGCAAAAATTTACCATGTCAGACAATGGAGCAAGAAAGGGGGAAAACTCCCTGGAAAGAGCCGCTGCCCCAACTGGAACCTTACCGGATGTTGGGATCCGAGAGGTCAGATTCCTCAGGAGAAGAAGTAGTGGAGACACGGGACCACAAGCCTCGCTGGTCAATGGGCGTTGGAAAGAAAAGTGAGTGGGGAAAGGAATCAAGAAAGGTGACCCTGAGACGTGGGGCCAAGCAACCAGAATGGAAGCAGGAGATGGAGAAATCCCTGCACGCAAGTGAAGAGGGAGAAAGCTGGGCACCGTACTCAGACTGGATCCTAGAGAAAGCTATTGACCTGATGAAGAGAACTCTCAGCTCCCTAGGAGAGGAGAATCCTGAGCCCTACGGCTGCCCCAGCTCCTGGAGCCGCACGTGGAGAGACACCAAGGGGGAAGTGGAACCTGCAGCCCTGGGGACATCTGCTGATCCAGTAGTCCCCACCCCCTACCGAACCACAGATGGCGATCTGGACGGAAGACACTACCACCAACAACGGAGGCACCGATCCATTCCAAGACGTCCGCCGTTGGAGGTGAAATTCAAAGGGGAGCCAACGCGCTTGGGGTTTTTCCTAACCCAAGTCCTCAGCTACATGGAGGAATATGGGCGGGACATCCCCAGCGACAAAGCCCGCATATGGATCGTGCAATCTGCCCTGGACGGACCGGCTGCAGATTGGGTGGTGAACTTGCACGACTCCAATGCCCCAGAACTCAGCGACTTCAACCGTTTCATGTCCTCTCTAAGACGATTTGAAGACCCCCTGGCTGATCGCAAAGCCCACGAAAGGATAAAAACGATGAGGCAGGGCAAACGCCCAGTGGCTGAATATACACAAGAATTCTGGGCCGTTGCCAGCAAACTGAACTGGCCAGAAGACATCCTCCTTAGCCATTTCAAAGATGGACTAAATTATGACCTATATGATGCTTGCCTGCCCCGAGGGGACCCACACCAACTTGAGGAATGGTCCATCTTGGCAGAGGAAGCAGAGATTGACATATTGAAGAGACACCGCCGAGGAAAACAATGGAGCTGCTCCCCGCCTGAGTTGACACACGAACCAGTGAAACCATTGGCTACAGCCAAGAAGCAAATGGGGTGTTTCAAGTGCGGAAGAGAAGGGCATCGAGCTGTAGAATGCCGCTCCAAAGCCCCCCAGCACAACCCAGACAGATCCCCAATCAGCAAATCCAGAAAGTCTTCAGGTAAGCCAAAAGAAACTGCCATGAGAATGATGGAAATTGCGGAACCCCCCACCTCTGCTCATCAGGGGGAAAGAACTCCAGCCTACACCGCAGGGCCGGTGGACGCCTCAGATGACAGCTCGGAGGGTGAACCCCTGGTAAGTGGACGCATCGCACCCATCCTCAAGACAGTGACTATATTAATTCCCCCCATGCCCGAAGCCGTGAAGGTGAAAGCCTTAATAGACTCTGGCTGCACCCGCTGCCTCATTAGCCCGACACTAGTGGGGAATCTGGGCATTCCGTCGAGGAGACTGGAACAACCAATCTCATTTGGCCAGTTAGATGGATCCATAGCAGGGGGGGTGCCAGCTACCCTAGCCACTCTACCAATACACCTCTCCCTGGGCAAACATGAGGAGGACATAACGTTTGTGGTGACCCCAGGCATGGAATGCCCAATGATCCTAGGGATGGAATGGTTAAAAAACTGGAACCCCTGGGTAAATTGGAGGACAACAGAAATCAAATTCTCGAAGGGGGACCCTATGGACTTAAAATCCCAAGGGGGGCTACCAGAATCAAGAATAGAAAAAGCATCCATGGGAGAGGAAAAGGGACTAACAGAAATACCAGAGGAATACAGAGACCTTGCTGAAATTTTCAGTGAGGAGAGGGCGGATGAGCTCCCCCCCCCCCACCGACCCACAGACTGTACCATTGAATTCAAGCCTGGGGCAAAACTCCCGAAGCCCAGATTATACTCCATGAGCCCAAAGGAGAAGGAGAAAATGGAAAGATTCATAAAAAAAAAACTAGAGAGAGGTTTCATTGAGCCAGCCAAGCCTAAATTGGCTGCCCTGGTCCTCTTTAGAGAGAAGAAGGATGGCTCTTTATGCTTATGCGTGGATTATAGGGCCCTGAATACAATCAGTGAAAGCAACCTATACCCTCTGCCCCTCATGAAAGACATGCTGTCACACCTCTCGAATGGGAAAAATTTTTCTAAATTCCCCCTGGAGGGAAATAGCCATGGATTTTATAGTGGAATTGCCAGAAAGCAATGGGAATACTGTTGTCTGGACGGTCATGGACTTGTTTTACAAACAGGTGCACTTTATCCCTTGCCAAAAGATTCCCACTGCAAAAGCCTTAGCAAAACTTTTCATCCAGCACATTTACAGATTGCACGGGGCACCCCAATGCATCATCTCTGATAGGGGAGTGCAATTTACGTCTGCATTTTGGAAGGTATTTTTATCCCTCTTAGGGACCACTCAGGGACTGACATCTAGCCATCACCCTCAGTCAGATGGACAAACAGAACGTTGTCATTCAGTACTTGAGCAATATTTGAGATGTTTTTTGAATTTCCAGCAAAATGATTGGACGGACTTACTCCCTTTTGCAGAAGTTGCCTACAATAATGCAGTCCACTCCAGCACAGGTTACACTCCTTTTCAAATAGCCAACGGTCAAAGTTTCAACCCCATGCCAGAATTAACCCCAAACAAACCAACGATCCCATCACTGAAAGAATGGATGGAACAATTACAAGACACCTGGCCAATAGTTAGAAAAGCACTAGATGAAGCTAGGCAGGCATACAAAGCACAAGCCGATAAAAAAAGGGTTGAGCCTACACCATTCATTATAGGAGAAATGGTGTACTTATCTACAAAATACCTAAAGTCCCTACAGCCCTGTAAAAAACTTGGACCAAAATATATAGGGCCTTTTCCAATTAAAAGAATCATAAACCCAGTAACAGTAGAATTAGAATTACCCAAAAATCTCAGGCAAATACACCCAATTTTTCATTGCAGCTTGCTGAAAAGAGAGCGTCAGTCACCTCTACGGCCAAAAATCCCCCCCCCCCACCACTTCCAATCATGGTGGAGGGCGAACAACACTTCAAAATAAAGGAAATCCTTGACTCTAGGAGATATCATGGAATGACTCAGTACCTAGTTGCCTGGAAACACCTCCCTCCCTCACAAAACGAGTGGGTTCATAAACGTCATGTCAGAGCCCCGAAGCTATTAAAGAAGTTTCACACAGAATATCCTAACAAGCCTGACTAACTTTTATACCTGTTTTGTTTTCTTTCAGGTGGTTCTGTCTTATTTTTGAGGGGGCAGGATGTCAGAATCCAATTATATTTCATCTCTAGTTATCAATTATAGAAAACCCCATTTCTGCCTTCTATGGATTCTGTCATACGATGAAGGGAAGGGGGTGAACAAAGGGGCTTTATGGCCCTCACTTCCTTCAGTACACTTCAAAGGAACTGGATGTGTGTATCACCAAAAGGACTAACCATAACAATGGGGCTATTACCTTTCATGTAGTTTTCTCTGAAGTCTCCATCCAGCCGGCAGTAAGGAAAAGGGGGTGGGAGTGTAATGCCTGAGACTGTCGCTGGAAGAAGGGAGTGATTGGGTGGGGCTACTGGGGAACCCCTTAAAACCTTGAATGGGAGAGCTTGGACCCCAAGTCCTGTCTAGAACGCCTGCAACCATTTTCTCTTAATAAAGGATGCCTGTTGGAAGAATTATTCCAAGAGTTCTGTCTTCTTAAGATGCAAAGTGGGGTGGGTCCTTACACTATTCTCCTTCCCATCAAACAGCATCTTTCTTGGTCCTTATCTTGCTTCCCTCCCCCCTTTATAAAATACATTAAAAGTATTCTGTCATTCTTTTGAGTGTGCAGCTCGTTGGATGTAAACATTGCTTGGCCTGAGCTATTTTACTGGGTGGGCTGAGACTGGAGAGGGGAGGGATTAAAAAAGAGCCTTCAAAAGCTACTCCTTTGCAGAATGGTCTAAGGCCTTTCCAGAGCATGCATGCATTCCTTTTTATCTTGGTGTGCTGCACTTTTTTAAACCAGTGTGATTGTGGATTACTGCAAGGAACACTTGATTATGAGACTCACAGCCTCATCTTTTTAATATTTTCAACCGACTCCCTTACATCTTGTAAACATAATGTGTCAGCAATTCAACCCAAACTATGCATGAAATGTAAATACAAACTAGGAACAGACGTAGATACAAAGGAAAGCAAATAGAGAATAAAATTGTAAACAGATAAAAGGGTGATCAGATTGATATATTTGTATCTACAATACAAAAGGATTAGTGACATCTTAAAACTACAGTAGCTCAATGTTTAAATCACATGATTGCTTAGAATCAATTACTGTATTTTTTATCTAGATTTTTCTCTCAACACAAAACCAGTCCAAAGGCTGGGGGTTGACACATTTCATTAACTCTGTCCTCTTGGAGCAAAAGTCATTGATGGGAGCCATAGTGGCTTGACCTCCTTATATTTAAGATATATCTGTAATTGAAGAGTGTTTGCAGAGGAGGCTCTATGACCTTGACATGTAATTCCATCATTGCTGACTTCTAGCTCAATGCTGCTTTCTTCCCCCAACGAGGAAGCCACTACCTACATAATTAAATCATTTTTATATTGCTATATTTAGAAGTAATAGATTCAATAGGGCAGCGTCCACTATGAACTGTCATCAAAAGAAAAAGCAGTGATTGACTTATGTTTTGTCAGATCATTGATTCATCAAACAGCATTATTTACATTCAAAATAATGCTCCAGATGTTGGATTACAATTCTTACTAATATTCTCAATCTGGGTAGAATTCACGGTAGGCTACAAGTTGATTTGGTTTAGCCTTCATTAAGCAGTAATTTCCAAAATTTCAAAAGACCTTCCCTGGTTCTACCTAGAATTTGGGACTGGTGTCTACCATTGAGTAAGCTTATTCCATATCAGCATTGATATAGGGAGGAAAAATTTGATTCCTGGCTTTGTGAGGTAATGAGATGGGTCTTGCGGGAAAATCAGCTTTCTGATTATTTAATAGAAGACTCTCGGAGTTCTCAACTTTGCTCAGTGAAGCAATGTTGAATTTTGAAAGTGTGTCCCATGAAGCTACTGGGCAATGGTGCAGAATGTAGTAGGCCACAGCTGCCTTCTGGGAAATTTTAAATAACTTCTCCAGTCTATGCTCTTGAGAGGGTGAGGTAGTCTACCATCCCAGTACATTCCAGGTCAGATCATGCTTAGATTCTCAGTCTCTAGTACGCCTAACTGCTAAGTTCTATTTTATTTTTATTTCATGTTTCTAAACCATGTATCTCCCTCAGAGGGAGGACAGCTGTGGGCCAAGACAGAGCTTGGCCAGAAAGCCAAATGCCCCAGAAAAGTGCTCTAAAGCAGAGGTCCCCAACCTTTTGGCCACCAGGGACTGGTTTCGTGGAGAAAGGTTTTTCCACAGACCAGACAGTGTGTGGTTTTGTGTGCTGCCTGCATCCCATGGATGGGACTTTGCTTGTTTATGCGGACTGGTTGCTGGCATGCCACGGCCTGGTACCAGTCCACAGAACCGGGGGTTGAGGACCCCTGATCTAGAGGAAGGAGCCAGGCATTTGTGGCATGGTGATAAGATAGATTCTCCCCATTTTCATACTTTAAAAGCCAACAAGCACTGATCTTGTGGGTTTTCATTGTATAAGTTACAAGTGTTAGCTAGGGAATGAAGTGTATGGGATATCCTCTTAGGGGCTTGATTTCAGGGGTGTTCGTGGCCCAGGGGAGGGGGAGAGGTCTGCAGTCCCATAGGAAAGCCCAATTCTGTGCCTTTACTACCGAGAGCGCAAACCTTGGTCTCTGCAAATTCATTATGTATTACTGTGGACCCTTCCCCCGCCCCATGAGTGAAGAGTAAGGGACACCAGAGCTTACATTTTTCAGCTTCTCTGCAGCAAACCAGATTCCACTGCAGTGAATGCAGCATTGCTCGCCTCACTTCTCTCTCCCTCCCCCCCCCCCCAGCACTGCAGGAGAGCAATGCGGAGAGCCAGTGATGCAGTACTAAATGGCAATTTGTCCAGGATCACGAAGCTTGGCTGGCTGCTAGGCTTTTCTTGGCGCTTCTATGCCTTCCTCTTTTGTCTTCCTGAAACACCTACCGGTAGCAGTGAGCACTGGGATTTTTTTATTGGGGGGGCAGACGGGGTAGTTAGTTGGGAATAAAAGCTATTCTGGACCGTATAGCTCTATGTAACCTCGTATAGCTCTATGTAACCCTAACTAGTGAGCATGTATCAGTATGTTAGAATATCTGGCAGTTATTGGGTTAAATGCTGGGTATGTTGATGGGTCAGTGGGAGGAGTCTCTAAAGGGCATTGGGAGACTTCCTGGACACAAGCCAGTTTGGAATGTCTTTGTCTGAAAGAAGCATGGGCCATCAGATGTCACCTGATGAGCCTGCACCATTATAAAGATGGTATGGAAGAGAGCATCATTCTCTTACCTGTAGGAATGGACAAAAGATGTAATTTCCAGAAGTAACAACACAGCATGAATGCAAGTAATCTTTGTAATCTTTCTGTTTGAAATATATTTCTTTTGTTATGAAACCATTTCTATTGAGTTATCTATCTGACTTGATTTAAAGAAGGCGTTTTTAACTCAGAGTCAGAATAGTAAGAGAATGCTCAGAATTCATATCAACTTTGTAAAGGCAAGTAGTAATTGGATGTGGCTAATTTCCTTCAATTGCCTGCAATAGTAACCTCTGGGACCAGTCTCCCACTAAACGCCTGTAAAGTAAAGTCAGTGTGTCTGTTTGGCAGACAGCGTTTCAAAGAAGGTGTGATTCAGATGCATTGATTTGTTAATTCGCTGTTAATTCTGCAAGTAGGAACTGCATGACAAAGTTTACCTGCATATTGACAAGCCTCTGCTGGCAAGGATTCATTACCAGTCAAATTCTGCATGCTAGCCAATGTTTTAAAGAAAAGTAAAAGTTATAAAGTACCTTGTGTCTGTTTGGATACTTCTGCTAAATTACCTTTGGATCTGTTTACAAGCTAATGTTTAAAGCAAAGAGATATTGTGGTGTCTATTTCACTGAGTAGAAAAGGAAAAATCTGCACTCTTATTTCTTGCATGTAAAGTTTGGATTCTAATACCAAAAGGAGCTTTGGGCTTTATCCCCCCTCCTTTCTTTGCCAGTGAATTAAACAGCCAAGGAAGGCTGATTGTCTTTTGCAAAGCCATTCTCTCCCTCTGGCCCCAGATGCCACAACAATAAAACCATTTGTTGCTATAGTGACCTAGCATTGATGAGAGGAGTGTTTGTTTGCTTCTAAGCGATCACAGAGATTACTGCCTATGTAGCTAGACCCAAGGGAAAGATGTCTTTGTTCAAACAGCTCGCTGCCAAAAACGTGCTTTCTTGAACTCTGTGAGCAGCCAATTTGCCAAAGGAAGGGATCAGATTTAATCTTGTCAGCTAACACAGCACTGGAGAAACAAGCTAAGCTCCCCCCTCCCTTTGGAATGCTTGGAATTTCAGCCAATGTCAATGGAATAAGAAGGCATCTGGTTTCAGAGGCAGAACCAACCCCAATAGCATTGCAGTACCACCCCCTGGTGGTCAATTTATACATGACACTCTTATGCGATTTCTTGCTTTTTGCAATCTACATGCTGGATTACAATAACTGACAATTAATTCAGCACACAACAGGCTCATACCAAGCCAAGCTAAGAGCACCCCCTAGAGGGGAAGAAGGTACTTCACTGCTTGCATCACTAACTACACAGAGTAAATCTGATACTTAAAGAGCAAGTTACTTAAATTTATCCCAAGCTACCAACACCCCCTAGTGGGCACAGAGTGAACTTCGCCAAAGTATTCACTCACTCAAGCTGAAGACCAAGTTGTTCCAGTTTGAGGTAAATTAAGGAGAAGAAAGCAAAGCCAATTGTCATTGCTTATTATCACAAGCTGATGACCAAGGGGTTCCAGCCTGCAACTTAATGGCCAGGTGGGAGTTTTGTAGCTCTACATTCTCTCACTGGCCACTAGCAGTAATGTGGTAATAGGAAGAATTTGGCTGGCCTTTGTTCAGACACCCCCTAGTGGTTAAAGGAGGAACTACACGGAAGCCTTTAATCACGCCCAGAGCCAGCCCTCTAGTGGACAAAGGGTGAACCTTGAAGGAAGAGCACCCTGGTAGCTGACCCACAGCAAGTGACCCCTAGTGGGATAACGCAGGAGAACGCACCCAGTGGCATCTCCACCCACAGATACCTGAAGCTGATCTACAAGCAGTGACCCCTAGTGGTCAAAAAGAAAAGTTCATCTAATTTGCTTTAAAATAGCCAGGAAGTGTATTGAACCTGTCCTAGCCATGGCAGAGTGTCTTATTGATTTAGATGAAGGGGTTCAACCAACCAGCCTAGTTGAGACGCCCCAACCAGCTGGCCAAGGAGAAATGCTGCAAACAGCCAACCTTGACCTGCACACAGAGACTGAAGCTCAAGCCTCAGCAAGGCCAAAGACGTCTCAGGGTCACTATGATCTGAGACAACAAAGAAAGCCCACAGAAGCCATGCACTCACATCTGATGGAAAAATGGGACAGCATCCACAAGCGCCATGAAAGAGGCTGGGAGAGATTATACAAACTCTACCAAGAACAGAAGGAGGAACTCTCCCCAGAACGTGCGCATACAGTGGAAGGAGACAAGGAAGAGGCCTATGCGCAATGGATGGACTCTGAACGGCAACTCAAGGACATTCAGGAACAATTGAGAGACTCAAGAGTTGATAGCAAGATGCAAAGCCTCAAGCTACTAAACGAGGAACGTAAGAAGCTTCTAGAGAGCTCACAGGGTTCCCCACAGCCCGAGCCTCACCAGAGAGGCAGACCGGTCGACAGGGCCGAGTCCGAAGTTTCCCGCTCCTCACATGCACCATCACAACAGGCACATGTGGCTCCATCTCATGTGTCTGAAAAGGCCTCATCCTTTCGCCATATCTCCAAGGCACATTCCAGCATGTCACAACAATCTCACATCACAGGCGCCTCCCGCCTTTCGAAAGCATCTTCCCGTCATAGCCGAGCATCCAGTATTTCTCATGCAGAGCAAGTAATCATCGATGCTAAAGCTGCTGAAGCAGTATTTCATGTTGTTCAAGAGGAGAGGCAGAAAAAGAAGGAATTGGCAGCCATAGAACTTGAAGAAGCCGAAATAGAGGCCAAGCTAGAAGCCGAAACAATCAAAATGAGGAACGACCGAGAAGCTGAAGCTGACAGAATGAAAGCTGAAGCTGACAGAATGAAGGCCAATCAAGAAGCTGAAGCTGCCAGAGTGAAGGCCGATCGAGAAAATGAAGCAGCTCAAATGGAAGCCAAACGAAAGGCTATAGCAGCTAAAATGAAGGCCAAAAGAAAAGATGCCCAAGAAGAGCTTGAACTTGTTCAAAGCCAAAGAGATATGGCAGACAAAATGGCTAGAGCGGAAGGCCTTCAGAAAACACTCCAGAACACCATTTTCTTGCCAGATAGGGAGCAACTGGAAAATGAAGAGCGTCGTAGCCGCGTACAGGCCTAAGTGGACAACCAAAGCGCATTCCAGAATGCGCAGGTGACAGCACCACAGCCAGCCACAAGCCCCCCAAGACTGACTAGACAAACAGAAGAATCTCAACGACCAGATGCGCCGGTCAGCCACAGAGTTGATGTCGCGACACCTAGGTCACGAGATCTTCCCGCCGTCGCTGCCCCATTGAACCCACTGAACCACACCCTTGATGACAACCAGATGGGTCCACCAGCAACGGCAACGGCTACACGGCGGGCAGTGCCACAAGATCTTTCCACTGTTGTTGCCCCACGGAACCTGTCGAACCATACCACTGATGGCAATCGGATGGGTCCACCTGCAGCGCCAACGGCCCTACAGCGGAACCAGCCATTGCTCGGGGATGAGATTGAAAGAGCTCGAGCCATACTAGAGTCCCTGCTGCGCCAACAGGAGGCAGCGTCCCAAGGAACTACTACCAGTCCTGACTACAGAGGACAGCCTCGAACATCAGCTGTGCCAACCCACCAGGGAGCTAGCTATGCTCTACCAGAAAGACAGACCCTCCAACAAGTAAGCAAGCAGGAACCTGGTTTCCCTCAGCTCAATGCCAGAGCAGAGGAGTTCAGACCAAGCCAACAAGGTCCCTTACACGTGACATGGCAAAATACCCTCAGCCAACAATATGCCGAAGGAAGTTACCAGCCAGCCATGGCGCACCCCCTCACTCCCAGAAGGGATGCACCACCTCCACCAAGCTACAGCCCACACACGGGATCGATGCATCCCCCAATGTACGTTGGAAGAAGGTTGGACTTGGCAGCCAGAGGTGTACGAAGATTCTCCGACAAACCTGGAAAAGACTATTTATTGTGGAAGCACATCTTCAAGCGCGCCATCAACGAAGAAAGAGCTGGGCCAGATGAGAAACTTGTCCAGCTGACAGCCTGGCTAGGCCCAAAATCCGTAATCACTGTGAACAACATCTTCGCATCCCATTTGGGCGACCCTGACATCGGCCTTGCAAAGACTTGGGCCACACTTGAAAAGGACTACGGTGAACCCACAGTGACAGAGTCCTTGCTTCTGGACCACGTTCTCAATTTCCCCAACATAAGAATCAATGAACGTCAACAGCTGAAGACTTTCTTGTCGCTCATTACTCAACTACAGACAGCACAACAGGATCCTACCTTGCTGGGATTAGCTTGCCTTGACCTGTTTAGGACACAAAATCCTATCATCCAAAAACTACCATGGGTGATATGTGAACAATGGATCGAGCTTTCTCAAGCTTACAGGAAAAACCACCAAAACAAAATTCTCCCCTTTGCGGTTCTCGCTGAATTTATCAGTGACCAGGCTGATCTCTACAACGACCCCCTATACCTCCCCATCAGAGAAGCACACTATCCAATGACTAAGTGAAGCAGTCAAAACTCTGATGTAGTCAAGGGACCCGTCTGTAGTAATCAGTCCTTAGTCATTGAAGGGTGCAAAGAAATGGCTGCCCGCTCGGAGCCTTTATTTGTTTATATAGAGTTTTACAAATAGCAAAAGCTACTGCATGGCAATAGCATTTCATTGGCTAAAATCCTTTACCAATCCTCAAGAGTAAAAAGCTAGAGGCCATAAACAGGGAAACTTGTTGTTCACCAGCCAGCCTTATCAAACTGGCAAGGTCACACAGACATGCACACTTTTAGGTCACTATAGTGATGTGAGGGGGGGGGGGAGAGATAGATGCAGAGAAAAGACACAAGCGTTGGGGGGGCAGTTTTCTGCACATGACTTTTGCCTGTCTCTCACCTCTACATCTCACTCCTTTTTGTTTGTTAGACGAAATATCGCCGTAAGCGGGGTTAATAAAAGGATTATAATCAGGAGAGGAGCATCCCTGCAGTTGTTAATATAGGGCCAAAACTTGACCCTGAGGTAATATGAGAGAGGATCTACTGGGATTTAAAGCTCTAATACATATATTGCAAAATGAAAGAAATACATTACATAAACAGCACCCATAAAGATCCTAAGGTACCAATTTTAAAACCAGAGGCCAAATTGTGTAAAATATAAATCTGGTGCTGGATGGTTCATAAATTATCAGAAATATTGAAACAATACATTTCCTCAAAACGTTTACAACCCAAATGCTGGTGCAGAAGCAAATAATCAGTTGCAGCGTGATTTTGCAAAATAGCTTTTCTCAAATTTTGCAGTTCATGGTTGATCGATGAAATAGTTGAAGAAGTAGTATTAATTGTTTTTGCCAAATTTCATGTAATAGCATTAATGTTGAGGTGAGCACGAACAGCAAGTCCTGGCACACCCACTAGAGATATAGCCAATGCTACAAAGTAAGGTTGTCTCAGAGTCACAAGTGTTGTCTAGTGTAACACCACGTGAAAAATGGTTCATGTGAACTTGTTGTTTGGAAAGCAAAACAGGAATCAGCTGGCTGAGGCAACATTGCGCTTCACTAATATTAGCAGGAATATAATTTAAAGTTTCTTGACCACACGTAAAAAACCCTCCTTGCAGTAGCCAAGCATGTCCAAAATGAAAGGAAGTCTCTATTGAAGCTGTGCAGTTTAAAGCAGGTGAGCCAATGTGATGACAGTGAGGTTTTTTAAGCAATAACCTCTCAGAGTCAGTGAAGTTTTGAATTACTGCAGAAGGGGTGCAAACAAAGACTAAACATGTAGAAAGCAATTTTTCCATGTTATACATTTCAGATAAACAAAAGAAGTCATTTTGTGTGATGTTAGATTTTGCTTCATTCGTTGCTCGAATGATTGTTTGAGTGGGATGACAGTTACAGTTGTCAAGGGGCAGATGTTAACGATCAGACATAAACAAATGATGGATAAGAAATTTGCAGTTAAAACCGCAAAAATGGCAGCGCACAGGTTCTCGGGGATCAAGTTCTTTACATCTCCCCACGTCACTGGCTGCCTGGCATGTCAGGACTGGATTACTTGCTGTGCCATCTGTAGAGTCACCCTTGCCATTTCTGGGATTGGGTCCAGGGACTGGTGCCACGACATCCCTGGCTGGGTGATCACAACGCTGTTGGAGCAAGCACAGCAGTGTAGCCCCACCCCCAAGTGATCAGAGGGACTGGTCCCAACCATGCTTTGTCTGGTAATGCCCGATAATATACCACAGGTGGAGGCAAGCTGGTTTTCTGTTGAGAGTGTCTCTGATAAGCGGTCAAATTTGGAATGGAAATATTCAATTGGTGTAATGTAAATAATACTTTTTGAACCTGTTGTATTACCCACGACAAATTGGGCACCCTAGATAATCTGTCCTTTTTTATTTGTTTGTGAAGGCAGTCCTTGAAAGACCAATTAGCACATTCCACGATAGCTTGACCCATGGAATTATAGAGAAGACAATGAGTAAAAACAATATTTCAGGTTGTATAAAATTGTAAAAAAGCCACTGAAAAATAGGCTGGCCCATTGTCAGTTTTTAGGGAAGAGGGTTTACCCAGGGCTGTAACGGCCAAAAAAAGATGAAAAATAACATGTGAAGCTGTTTCCCCTCATAGAGGTGGGGGAAATTGTTCCTAAATACCTATTTATGAATATACATTTCTAGGAAGCCAAAAAAAAAGAGGACATGGATAACGTCCATTTGTCATAGTTGATTACAGGCAAAACCACATAAAAGACATAAAAAAGACATACAAAAGACATACAAAAAAAAATTAGGCCCAGGAAGGGAGGAGTGATTGTGTATATGAGAAACAAAATTATAAATGC
Source organism: Crotalus adamanteus (assembly GCA_039797435.1). NCBI lineage: Eukaryota > Metazoa > Chordata > Lepidosauria > Squamata > Viperidae > Crotalus > Crotalus adamanteus. Next base: position 9,347,385 of record CM077935.1, read on the forward strand.
TTTCAGTTCTGGAGCAGCTGCTGCAAAGTTAAAAACAAAGTCATAAGATTGGGGTCAATCCTGGGCGTGATGTAAGCACCTGAAGAAGTAAAAGTAAGTTGGCACACATAATGAGAGTCAGAGATTAAGTTAAAAGACTGTTGAGAAAAGATTTGAAAAGCTAAAATAATTCTGAGCATTGTGATAAGGGTTGCATTGTAGTGTAGGACACTTTCCAGGTATCATCCTTGTAAACAATTGCTCCTCTCATTCACCCTCGATCAGAAAAACAATAACTTGTGGCAAGGGAGAAAGAGGAAGATAGTGGCTGGACTGGAAAGGAAAAAGTCATTAAACAAGCAAGTCAAAGATCATTAGGCAAATGATATGAAATACAGCCTATATAGTCAGTTAAAGCACATTAAAGAGATAAGTTATTTTTGAAAACAATATTAATTATCAGTTCCTTTTCGATGGCAAGCTCTTGTGCGTCCTAAGGTTATCATTTTAGCAACCACCTGGATAAAAAATAAAACATTTTGGGATGTAAATATTATTCAATCTAATATACTTTCTGCACTTCTATTACAGTTAATACTCCATTAGGTAATTTACTAGTAGGAAAAAATCAAAAGTGTGGAATTCTGTCCACAAATTGAGTATTCATGATGTCATCAATTTGTGCAACTATATTTTTTCTGGGACTTATTGCAATCCTAAATAATTTTATATTTTCTGAAAGCCAATTAAATTGTATCTTTGGTGCTTCAATTTAAACAAAGTCCATTCCGATGGAAAAAATTTTTATATAAATAGGTTAAACATGTATAAATCTATAACAAAGTAATTCAGTTAGTTCTTTTGGTTGTTGGATATTAAAAAATATTGTCCAACATTTACTGTTTCTCTTTTGAGTAAAAAATTTATTTGCCGAAACTGCATAGGTGAATGTCAAGTTTCAGATTCACTCCACTCTTCTCAGATTACAATTCCAAGCAGAGGAAAAAAAAAATTAAACGAACAGTTCCCCCCCCCCCCCTTCCTGTCTCTGGCTCTTTAAGCAACGCAGCCAGCTGAAAGAGACGGGGGGAAATCTTACCACCAAAAAATAGTTTCATCTCCTTCATATGCATTTTTCAATAAATTCTCTCATACATTCTCCATGAAATTCTTCTCATACAGATATTTACTATTATTTTCACAGTTTGGGAGAAAATGGGTGGGTTTTGAAGGCTAACACACACTTCAACAAATTAACTCATTCAGTTCCATACTGACTTTTTGCATAAAACCATTCCACATACAATTATTTCATTTCATACTTTCTCCAGGCAAACCATATATTCTTAGCAAGGCCTTTTTGTATTGTTGTTATCAGAGAGGGCTTTGAGCCTCTTCCAAGTCTTGGAATAACACAGAACAACACAGACAAACGTATATACACAAATACTGTTACAACAACATTTATTTAGACATATAACTTGTTTTGCAAAAAACGAGAAAAATGACAAGGTGATTTCAACCAAAAAGTGGTTTTGAGGGCCCTAATCATCTCCCATTTTTCTCACCATTCCAAGCCCAAGCATAATGTTCTGAGTGGCCACACACACACACATAACACAAAACACAACAGGGTTAAACTTAACAGATTGCAGAGTTTCAAAGCATTCCGATTGCTCAAAACACTTTGTTCTGAGGGAGTACATTTGGATTTATGTCTCTAACTAATCAGCAAACGAATTAGCCTCTTCAGAAGAAGCTGAAAATCCAATTAAAGAAGTTTTTAAGAGGAATAAATTTTACTTAGTTGCAAGCAGAAGGGGGCTGATAGTTAATTGCCCTTCTGAAGTATTTGGGTCCATTTTTTTTTTCTTTCCTGACAGGACCGAACACTATAGATGTTTATACTGAAGCACAAGGTTCAAGATGTAATTGATGCTCTATCTTTTAGCCTAAGTGTCCGATGCTCAGGATTCAAAGAACACTGTTTTCCTATCTCCCCAATCAGCTTCCTTATGTCCGTTTCAAGCGTTGCCAGGCCTGATTTCTGTAGCAGGAGTCTGAGCTCCTGTACGTGCTTTTGCTGAGGGTGAGATAATTTACAGCCCATACTTACTCACTGAGGGGTCTCGTAAGACGAAAGTGCACCTAGGGGTCTGTTCCAGACGATGATAAGTATGTTGGTGACTGCTTCTTCCCGTAGGGGTCCCAAAACGAAATGTCCCTGCTGAGGGCGCCAGCTGTAGTAATCAGTCCTTAGTCATTGAAGGGTGCAAAGAAATGGCCGCCCGCTCGGAGCCTTTATTTGTTCATATAGAGTTTTACAAATAGCAAAAGCTACTGCATGGCAATAGCATTTCATTGGCTAAAATCCTTTACCAATCCTCAAGAGTAAAAAGCTAGAGGCCATAAACAGGGAAACTTGTTGTTCACCAGCCAGCCTTATCAAACTGGCAAGGTCACACAGACCTGCGCACTTTCACGTCACTATGGTGATGTGAGGGGGGGGGGAGATAGATGCAGAGAAAGGACACAAGTGTTGGGGGGGGCAGTTTTCTGCACACGACTTTTGCCTGTCTCTCACCTCTACACCCGTCCAAGCTATGAAGGACAGAACCACCTTTTCAGTGTACAAAACAGACATCACGCCTCCCCCAAAGAAGTCTCCAGATGAACGAATACTGAGAAGTGCCCATTTGAACCCTCATCCAACTAAAAAAGGCCTGACTTGCCCAATGCACAAGTCCTCTCACTCTCTAAACGATTGCAGAGAATTTAGGAAAAAATCCCTAGAGGATCGAAAGGCCCTACTCAAAGAGCATAGGATATGCTTCAAATGCTGTGACTCTATAGATCACATGGCCAGGGATTGTGCAGTCAGGCTGAAATGCCACCTGTGTGACAGTAACAAGCACCCAGCAGCCTTACATCTAGAAACTAAGAAGCCCTCTGAAGGGACACAACAAGCGACTTCGACGATGGAGACTCAAACTGACTCCGAAGAGCAGCCAAAACAGTACGGGACATACTACACAGATATATGCGGCGATTCACCATGCCCTCCTTCATGCTCACCCATCTGTCTTGCAAAAGTCTACTCCGACGGGCAACCTGAAAGGGCCATAAAGATGTACGCCATACTAGACCCACACAGTAAAGTTACTATAGCTAAGCCCGCCTTTTTTGACCTCTTTGACCTCCCGAGTGAACTGAAGCATTTTGCAATACATACATGCACAGTACCAATGCGCATGGTGGGGAGGAAAATCACTGGTCTACCCATAGAAGCGATAGACAGAAGTTCACATTTCCAGTTACCATCAGTGTTAGAATGGGAGACCTTACCAGATGTTCGCAGCGAAATCTCAACACCAGAGGCAGCAAGAAAAAATACCTCACCTAGCACACATAGCCGATTTAACCCCTCCTCTAGATCCTGAAGCTGAAATCCGACTCATGGTGGGAAGAGATGCCCCAGAGTCCATTGGCTCCGATGAAAGAATCAAAGGTCCACCGGGAACCCCAGTAGCCATTAAGACGGAACTCAGATGGGCCATAGGAGGGGCGGTTTGTGTTGATCAATCGCAAACCCCAACCCAGGTGAGCATCTCAAAAATCTCCATTCCCAGTAATGGAACAGCACCTCACCTAAAACCACACCTAGAACACTGCATGCTTGTGACAACCAAAACTGTTTTGGAAGCAACAGTGTTCCAGACAAGCAAGAATTGCAAGAACTTAGCTTTGTCCATAGAAGACAAACAAGACAAACAACGTCTCCAAGACTGGGAGTCATGGAGCGTACTCCCAAGATGTCTCCAAAGCATGCAAGTGCAGCGCACGTATGTCCCCAGCTCACCCGCCACAGTGCAAAGGAAAGAATTGTATGCTTCTTCAGATGTGTCAACGAAGTTAAATGCAGCCTTAAGATACATCTCACTCTACAGCGGGGAGAGCCACACTTACGTCATCTTGTTTGCAACCATAAGATGCATCAGAGTCTACAGCGGGGAGAGCTGCAGTCTCGGTGTCTTCTTCAGAAAAGCAAGACTAACAATACAAGAAGGCCAGACTTCCGGTGGCGTTTGCCGCGCCGATGGTGGCTTTTTTTTAGCTGCCCGTCTCGGGATTGTGTAAGAGCCGTCAAGACAGCTACTATCAGCTGTTTTGCAGCTCGGAACTTTCTTCCCGGGCAAAGGGAAGAAGGTGAGTTTTTTTTCTGGATAGAAGTCGAGCTCCTCTAGTCTCCCAGAGATTATTTTATGGGAGATGAAGGGTGAGAGCTCCTTTGGAGTCCAGAATAACTCTGCATCTCAAGACGCCTTTGTTCTCCAGCGGAGAACGAAGCTAGACGCTGCTTCCACATCTGCTATATAAGAAAGAACTGTAAGTGAAATTTAAAGCAGACGGAGCTGTTCAGGAGGATCAGAACTGTGCTGAATTTTAACTTTAACTCAAGAAAGAAATATTGTCTTCTCCAGCTATTTTTTTTTATTAAAAAGTTTTTATTTTCCGTTTATTCATACAAAATACAATTCAATTAAAATAAATTCCTAACCATTGGTACCGCCTGCCCATTCCCCCCAGGCTGCGTCCACCCTCTCTAATCCTTCCCTACTTCCCTCCTCTTTCTGTCCTCCCCTCCTACTCTCTTCCCCTCCCCTTCTCCTCTAACCATCCTACTTCCTCCCTACTGCTTCCTCCCCTCTCATCCCTCTCACACACATGAACGCAGCATAGGGGAAATGCCCAAGCATTTACCATGACTATATTATCATTACCCACCCACTCACCCACCCACCCACCCTCAACCCTCCCCCCCTCGCTTCCCAGAGCAGAGTACAGGGTTATTAATAAGAAAGTTAACAATAATAAAAAAAGAAAAGAAGAAAGAAAAAAGAAAAAAAAAGAAAAAAACATCATACTTAACCTTTAACTCCCCTTAAAATAAGTCATATAAACAAATCTCTACAACAGTTATTATAAAATTTACTCATAAAATAAATGAAACTTTATAGTCCCATATTTTTTCTGAATATAATCTATCCATCTTCTCCATACAATAATATATCTTTCTTGTGTATGATCCTTCAAATAAGCAGAAATTTTTGCCATTTCTGCAAAGTTAGAAACTTTAAATATCCATTCTTCTAAAGTAGGCAATGAGTCCTTCTTCCAATACGAGCCTTGCTGCAGTTAATAAATTCAACATTAAAATGGTTTCTTTGTCATTTAAATCCACAAAGATACCCAATAGGAATAATTGAGGGGTGAACTTTATCTTCCTTTTAAAAATCTTTTGAATGTTCCACCAAATCATAATCCAAAAAGCCTTTACCTTTTTACAATTCCACCAAACATGAAAATATGTTGCATCCATATGACCACATCTCCAACATTTGGGTTGTAAATTTGGATACATACAAGATAATTTTTTAGGATCTAAATGCCATCTGTAAAACATTTTATAAAAATTTTCCCTCAAATTTTGAGCTTGTGTAAATTTAACATTTCTAATCCAAATTGTCTCCCATAAGTCCAATGGGATCGGATCCTGGATATTCTGAGCCATTTAATCATACAGTCTTTAACCAATTCTGTTTCAGAGTCTAATTCTATTAAAGCATTGTAAATTCTTTTTATATGGGCCTGACTCTGATCTTTAATCTGAATAACCAGATTTCCATCTTCTAGTGTTATTCCTTCTTTCTTATCTACAGTCCACCTGTCCACTATTTGTAAATATTGAAACCATGACTGTAGAATATTTTCTTGCCTTAATACATCTAGAGATTTTAAATGCCAATCCGAACCTGACCAAGTTAATAATTCTTTATACGAAATTTTATCAAAGTTCATCCCCTTAGAAATCCCCTCAATTGCATGTCTAGGAATCCCCCAGATAGGTATTTTATAGTTTAACCTATAATAATCAAATTGTTGCTGATATATAGCTTTAAGTGCATGTAAAAAATTATCCCCAAAATTCATTTTCTCTACCAGTGAGAATAAGAATTGCCAATCTAATTGATCAAAGGCTTTTTCAGCATCCAAACATATAAAAGCCACAGGAATCTGATTGTTCTTATCCAAATACTCAATTAAGTTAATAATTTGTCTAACATTATATTTCATGTATCACCCTGTTATGAATCCTGATTGATCACTGTGAATCAAATCCTTCATCACCTGCATTAGTCTATTTGCCAAAATTTTTGTAAAAATCTTGTAATCTACATTTAATAATGATATCGGCCTATAATTCTTAGGCTCTGTAAGATCTTGATCCTCCTTCGGAATCAATGATATAAACGCTCTTTTCCAAGAAGGAGGAACTTGTGCTCCCAACAAGATACTATTAAAAAGCTCCTTTAATGGCTCCAACATTTCTTCATATAAATTTTTATAATACGTCGACGTCAATCCATCTGTTCCTGGAGGCTTTCCCACCTTTAACTGCTTGATAGCTAAGCCAATTTCCTCCACAGTAATTAAACAATTCATCCCATTTTGCTGTTCCTCAGAAAGTTTAGGAAAATGTACTGATTGTAAATATTTATCTATATCCATTCCCTTTATATTATCACTTGAGTATAGTTTTGTGTAAAAATCTAAAAAACTCTTTTTAATCAAATTTTGCTGAAAAACCTCAGTACCTTTATATTTTACTTTCTCTATAATCCTAGCCTTCTGTTTCTTTCATAACTGATAAGCCAACCACCTCCCAGGCTTGTTCGCATTACAAAAGGTATTATGTCTCATATAACGCAAATTGGTAGCCACCTGATCTGCCATCAACATATTAAATTGTTCCCTAAGCATCTTTATTGAAACCTTTAAGTTATTATCAGTTGGATTGAGAACAAACTCTTGTTCTTTTAATTTAATCTCTTCTTCTATTTCTCTACGTCTTTGTAACCTTTTTTCCCTAAAAACTTTATTCAATTGAATCAGGATTCCCCTCATATACGCCTTACTGGCGTCCCAAACCATGGGCATCGATGTACCCTTATTCATATTTAAAGCAAAAAACTCCTTTAAATACTCTTTACATTTTTGTACAAACTCTCCCCGGGTAAACAAATTCTCATTCAGTCTCCAAGGCCTTCTGTTCCCATCTTCCAAGTATAGCTCCATCCACACAGGACTATGGTCTGAAAGGGTCCTGGGAAAGATTTTTACCTTTCTCACCCTAGAAAGAAAATCACTAGTAATCAAAAAGAAGTCAATCCTTGAAAATGACTGGTGTCTATCCGAATAGAAGGTAAAATCTCTATCACTTGTGTTCCTTTCTCGCCAAATGTCAATAAGTTCCAACTCTTCTTTCAAATCAAAAAAAGTTTTGGGTAATTTAGTTTGAGTAAAATTTTTTGAAGAGCTCTTTTTATCTATAGTTATATCCAAAACTCCATTCCAGTCACCCATCAAAATTACAGATTTATAATCCAACTGGGATATCTTCCCATGCAAAAGCTTATAGAATTGCTTCTGTTGTTGATTAGGGGCATATAATCCAACAATAAGAACTTTCTTGCCTTGTAACAGTAGTTCCACAAAGACATATCTTCCTTCAAGTTCAACCTCAATTAATTTAGCCGATAAATTTTTCTTCACATAAATTACAACACCCCCCTTTTTCCCTGGAGCTGGAGCTATAAAATGTGATCCCAAATGAGAATTTGTCAGATATTTTGAGTCCTTTGAAGTTATATGAGTCTCTTGCAAACATATCAAGTCATTATTATGTTGTTTCAAATAGTAGAAGACCTTTCTCCGTTTCTGAGGTGAATTTAAGCCATTAACATTCCAGGTCAGGAACTTGGCCATCTACACTGGCCTGAAGCCTTTGAAGCATAGCCTGAAGATCAACTGTCGAAGATCTTTTAGGTCTTGCCCCTCCCACAGGCTCTGTAGTAACCATTCCTTCTACTTTATCGCCACTCTTCTGCTGCTGCTCTTTTTCTTTGCCTTTATGGGCAGCTCGTGTCATCCTTTGATCTTTTATCTCAAGATTCTGTACAGGCAACACCGCTTGTTCCATGACCATCAATGAGGAAGCTCCTGCCATAACAGGCTCTTCAATTATCCTTGTTTGTGGAGGTGAAGACGGTCTTGCCTTTAGAATAGAGTGATAGAAATCTCTTGCCTTTAAAACTGTAGTTAATCTGTAACGTATTCCATCATAATTCACTACTATTCCTCTTGGAATCTCCCATCTGAACTGGATTTGACGATGTTTTAACTCATCAGACAGAAAAGTAAAATCTTTTCTACCTCTTAAAATTTTTGGAGGTATTTCTTTTAAAATTATCACATCTTGAGCTGCAATTTGAAACCTCTTTTTATAAAAAGCCTGTATAATTTCATTACGAATAGATCTTCTGGAAAAGTAAATAACCACATCTCTTGGTAAATTTCTCTGTCTGGCAACCCGTGAGTTGACTCTGAAGATTTTTTCTATCTCATTCCCAACTACTTCTGGTCTCCATCCAAGATTAAAAGCAATATCTCTAACAATAAGCATCTTCAAATCTTCCTGGGAATTTTCTTTCAATCCCCTGATACGCAATGTGAACTCCATTTCTCTGTATTGTGAAATAGTTTGTTCATCCTGTGTAACTTCTATCTTATTCTCCACTTCCTCCATTCTAAATTCCAGTTTTGCTGCATTTTCAGTAATCTCTTCCATTTTATCGTCAATCCTTTCAATATGCAGGGCAAGACCTGAAAACGCAAATAATATGTCTTCTCTGATCTGCTTGTTCTTTTTCTCCAATAATTCTTCTGTAATAGCCCTCTCTGCAATTATAAGATCTTTTACCTCCTCTTTAATATCCAAAGCAGTCATTTTTAAAGCCTCTTGTAAGTCTTTGAGAGAGATTGCAGGAGGAGGAGAGGGTGGGGGTGATTTTGGTTTAGACTGAGAAGCAGGCTGAGTCATTGGGGAGGAAATAGAAGCTTTAGGGACAGAGACCAAACGTTTTGAAGCCATTCTGTTAAGTTCAAAGGAGCAAAATTCTTGCCTCTATAATATCACAGTTCTTTAAATAATAATAAAAAGAAAGAAAAAAGGGGAAAAAAGAGAAAGAGGAACAAAATTCTTGCCTCTATATTTAAAACATGAACTTTTAACTTTGTTGCAAAGTCAAAAAAGAAAGACAGTCGCCATTTTGCCTTTCACTTTCCCTTTCTTCAAAAGGGAAAGTAAACAAAAAAAGGGAGGGGGGAGAAGATGCTTGCAGGAGTTAAAGTCACAATCAATCTTAAATCCACTTTCTCCTGGTCTGCTCTGTCTGCATTTGAATACTCACAAGCCTCCAAAAAAAGCAGATGTGGGAGCGGCGCCTTGCTTCATCCCAGAACTTCGGGACAAAGACGTCCTGGAGTGTGGAGTTGGCTCAGGCTCCGAGGGAGCTCTACCCTCCGATCCCCAAAATTATGGGGATCCAGGAGAGCTCTTACCTCTACCTGAGCGGCTCTTCTCTTCCCTTTCTCCCAGAGAAGAGATTCAAGCCGCGGGACAGCTGATTGTCAAAGTCCCGCGGCTTTTACACAACCCAGGAACGGGCTGCTTTGTGAAAAGCAGCCATCGTAGCTGCTTGATCACACCGGAAGCTTCTCCAGCTATTATTTTAACGATTGGAGTGAAAGGAAAAATGGCGGAGGAATCCTGTTTCTTTGTTTGAGGACTTTCACTTTTACTTGGCAACAAAGTTTCAATAATGTAACAGACTTTGCTTACTTAAAGAGTTTTTCTCTTTTTTTGAGTAAGGGGGAGTTGTTTTTATTACCCCTTTATTTTATTTTGTTATAAGAAGTGATTTTTCCCCCTTTTTTCTCATCTCTTTTTTTTTAAAAAAAATGGCTTCAAAACGTCATGGAATTTCTTCTCTTCCTAAAGTTTCTATTTCCTCTCCAGTAACACAGACTATACAGCAACCTAAGCCTAAGTCTCCTCCACCCTCTCTCCCATCTCAAGTATTCTCACTTAAAGATATACAGAATGTTGTACAGAATGTTGTACAGGATGCTATGGAGAAAACTGTGCAAAAGATTAAGTTTGAGACAGCAGAGCTTTTGGAGCAGAAAAATCATCAGATGAGGGAAGATATTGTGCTGGCTCTTCAGGGGCTTGCAGCCCACGTAGAACGCCTGGATGATAGGGTGGATGAGGTGGTTGGAAATGTTGAAAGATTAGAAGGAAGAGTTGAAAGAGTTGAAAATAATGTGGATGCAGCACAGAATGAAATTATAATGTCACAATACAGAGATATGGAGTTTGCTTTGAGAATAAGAGGGTTGAAGGAGAATGTACAAGAGAATTTGAAAGAAGAAATTGCAGCAGAATTAGCCTCCATTTTGGGATGTGATCCTGAAGAAATGTTGAGAGATATAGAAAAATTTTTTAGAGTTAATTCATGGGTTGCGAAGCAGAGAAATTTACCAAGAGATGTGGTTGTTTATTTTTCCAGGAGATCACTTCGTAATGAAATTATACAGGCTCTTTATAAGCAAAGATTTCAAATTGCAGCTCAAGATGATATAATTTTAAAAGAAATACCTCCAAAAATTCTTAGAAGAAGAAAGGATTTTGCTTTTTCAGCTGAGGAGCTTAAGAAATGACAGATTCAATTTAGATGGGATGTACCTGTTGGCATAGTGGTGAATTATGTTGGAACACGTTATAGACTTAATACAATTTTAAAAGCAAGAGATTTTTATGTTTCTGTTCTGAAGGCAGGTGCACCACCATCTCCAAGATCTAGAAGAAATGAAAGTAAGTTTGAAGGACAATTGGCTGCAGGAGCAATGTCACCAACAGGAGAAGAGTTGTTGGTTGAATCTATGCAACAGTGTTTGGAGATAAGAGAAGATCCAAGGGAACAGAGAATGACTCGTGCAGCCCATAAACACAGAGAAAAAGAACAACAAAAGGTAGATGCTGGAATTACAACACAGGCGGCTACCTCTGAGCCAGTGGGAGGAACAACACTGAAGAGGTCATCAACTGCAGATTTAGATGCAGTGTTCCAAAGGCTTCAAGCCACTAGAGATGGCAAAGTTCCTGACATGGAATGTTAATGGCTTGAATTCACCACAGTAAAGAAAGTATTCTACTACTTGAAACAACATAAGAATGATGTTATATGTTTGCAAGAGACTCATATTGCTTTAAAGGATGAAAAATATTTGATTAATTCCCGGCTGGGAGTACACTTTACAGCCTCTGCTCCGCAGAAAAAAACAGGAGTAGTCATTTATGTGAGGAAAGACTTATCACCGAAGTTGATTCTGATCCACAAGGAAGATATGTTATTATTGAATTATTATTAAATAGCAAGAGAAGTCTTGTCATTTGACTATATGCTCCTAATCAGCAACAAAAATATTTTTACAAGTTGATACATCAGAAAATAATTCAGTTGGATTACAAATCAGTAATTATGATGGGAGATTGGAATGGTGTTTTAGATTCAAGCAAAGACAAGAAGGGTTCTTTTAAATCTCCTAATCTTGCAAAATTACCTAAAGTTTTTTTTTATTTGAAGGATGATTTGGAACTTAGAGACATTTGGCGTGAACGGAATATGGAAGAAAGAGACTTTACCTTTTTTTCGGACAGGCATCAGTCGTATTCCAGAATTGACTTTTTTTTAATTACTAATGATCTTTTTTCTAGGGTGAAGAATGCTAAGATATTCCCCAGAATATTGTCAGACCATAGTCCTGTATGGATGGAGTTATCTACTGAAGATGGGAATAGAAGGACTTGGAGATTGAATGAAAATTTATTTAGATATGAGGGGAATGTACAGAGATGTAGAGATTATTTAAAGGAGTTTTTTCTTTTGAATATGCATAAGGGTACTTCGATGCCAATGGTATGGGATGCCAGTAAAGCATACATGAGAGGGGTCTTGATTCATATGAACAATGTGCATAGACGCAAACAGATGCAGAAACGTAAAGAGTTGGAAGTAGAGATTAAATCTAAGGAAAAGGCTCTTACATTAAATCCATTGGACAATAATTTAAAGGCTTCTATTATCTTGCTTAAGGAGCAATTTAATATGTTAATATCTGATCAGATTGCAATTAATTTGAGGTATATGAAACATAATACATTTTGCAATGCAAACAAACCTGGTAGGTGGTTGGCTTACCAACTATGAAAGAAACAGAAATCAAGGATTATAGAGAAAATAAATTATAAAGGTAAAGAAGTTTATCAACAAAATTTGATTAAAAGGAGTTTTTTAGATTTTTATTCAAAGTTATATGCTAGTGAAAGCATACACGTTTCAGATATAGAAAAATACTTACAGGAATCACATTTTCCTAAACTTACTATTGATCAAAGAGATGAGATTAATGATTTAATTACTTCTGAAGAGATTATTTGGGCAATTAAACAATTAAAAGTTGGTAAGGCTCCAGGTACAGATGGATTAACAGCAATTTACTATAAAATGTTATCTGAAGAAATGATAGAACCATTGAAGGAACTTTTTAATAACATTTTGTTGGGAGCAGAGGTACCTCCATCATGGAGAAGGGCTTTTATATCATTGATTCCGAAGGAGGACCAAGATTTGACTCAGCCTAAAAATTATAGGCCTATATCTCTTTTGAATACAGATTATAAGATTTTTTCAAAAATATTGGCAAATCGATTAATGCGAGTTTTGAAGCAATTGATTCATAGTGATCAATCACTATGAATATAATGATTGATCATTATATTTCATATATCTTCCATATAACTGGAAGATATATGAAATATAATGTTAGACAAATTGTTAATCTAATTGAGTATTTAGACAAGAACAATCAAATCCCTGCGGCTTTGATTTTTTTAGATGCTGAAAAAGCTTTTGATCAATTAGATTGGCAATTCTTATTCAGAGTAGTAGAGGAAATGAATTTTGGGGACAATTTTTTATCTGCCCTTAAGGCTATATATCAACAACAATTTGCACAAATCATAGTTAATGGGGGATTAACAGAAGCATTTAAAATTGAAAAGGGTACAAGACAGGGATGTCCTTTATCACCATTGTTATTTGTTTTAACAATGGAGATTTTACTTATCAAAATTCGGGAGTCACCTTGAATAAAGGGAATAAAAATTAATAAGAATGATTATAGGTTGAGAGCTTTTGCTGATGATTTGGTTGTGACATTATCTCAACCGACAGATTCGGTTAGGGATTTGGTTAAAATTTTAATTCAGTACGGGAAGGTTTCTGGTTTTAAGGTAAATAATAATAAGACTTAAATATTAGTGAAAAATATGTCTATGAAGGAAAAGGATATTATGGTTAAATTAACAGGTTTTGAAATAGTGAGAAAGGTTAAATATTTAGGAGTATATATAACAGCTTCTAATGTTAAATTGTATAAAAATAATTATGAGACATTATGGGTAAAAGTGCAAAAGGACTTAAATGATTGGAAAAAATTACAATTATCTTTGTTGGGGAGAATCTCGGCAGTTAAAATGAATATACTTCCAAAGTTTCTTTTTTTATTTCAGATGATACCTATTTTGAAAAAAGATGCTAATCTGGAGGAATGGCAGAAGGGGATTAACAAATTCATTTGGGGAGGGAAAAAGCCGAGAGTTAAATTTAAAATTATGCAGGATACACGGGAAAGAGGAGGACTAAAGGCGCCTAATTTAAAATTGTACTATGATGCGGTGGCTTTAATGCTGATTAGTGATTGGCTCAACTTAACAAATAAAAATATTCTTTCTCTTGAGGGATGGGATTTATTATATGGATGGCACGCGTATTTAATTTATGATAAAAAAGTTGATCAGGTTTTTAAAACCCATATTTTGAGAAGTGCCTTGTTGCGTGTCTGGAAGAAATATTATTATAGGGTAAATTATAAAATCCCAATTTGGGGGATTCCTGGACACGTGATAGAGGGAGTATCTAGGGGAGTAAATTTGGATAAGATTTCTTACAAGGAATTACTTAGTTTGGTTGGGCAGCATTGGCAATTAAAGCCCTTAACCGAGTTGAAGCAAGAAAATATTGTATATTCTTGGTTTCATTATAATCAATTGTTAGTGAGGTGGAGTATAGATCAAAAGGTTGGTATCACTTTAGAGGATGTGAATTTGGTAAAACAGATTAAAGATCAAAGTCGAGCTCATATAAAAAGAATTTATAGTGCCTTAATAGAATTGGACTCTGAAACGGAGTTAGTTAAAGATTGTATGGTTAAATGGGTTCAAAATATTCAAGATTCGATTTTATTGGATACATGGGAGACAATTTGGGTTAGAAATGTAAAATTTACTCAAGCGCAAAATTTAAGAGAAAATTTTTATAAAATGTTTTATAGATGGCATTTGGATCCCCAAAAGTTGTCTCGTATGTATCCGAATTTACAGCCCAAATGTTGGAGATGTGGAAATTTAGATGCAACTTATTTTCATATCTGGTGGACCTGTAGAGATATTAAAGCCTTTTGGATTAAGATTTGGTGGAATATTCAAAAGATTTTTAAGAGAAAGATAAAGTTTACTCTGCAATTATTTTTGTTGGGTATTATTGTAGATTTTGATGTTAAAGAAATCAATTTGATGTTGAATCTTATAACAGCTGCAAGATTATTGGTGGGGCAATATTGGAAGAAAAACTCACTGCCTACTTTGGAAGAATGGATACTTAAGGTGTCTAATTTAGCAGAAATGGCAAAAATCTCCGCCTACTTGAAGGACCATTCACAAGAAAGATACATTATGGTTTGGAGAAGATGGATTGATTATATTCAAAAGAAATATGAAACTGAAAAGTATTACCTTGCTTTTGAGTAGATTTTAGATAATTACTAATAGTTTTAATTATATTATTATTTTTGTTTTAATTTGTTAATATTTGATTTGAGAAGAAGTTAAAGTGTGTTATGGTTTTGATTGATAGTATAGTTGGTTTATGTTAGTTAGATTATGTTTGTTTATTTGTTACCCTGTAATCAGCTCTGGGAAGTGGGGGAGGGGGGAAGGGGTGAGGGGTGGGGGGGTTTATATTGTAATAAACTTGTAAAACTTTTAATAAAAAAAAAGGCCACACAGTACCAAGGTTAGAGCTATGTGGTACCACTTTGGTTGTAAAGCTCACCAACTTGACAGCGAAAACGTTGTGCCTTGAACTACAGTCCACTACCTTCTACGCAGACAGCAAGAGGATGTCAAGCTACATCTGCGAGCAAAGCAGACATTTCTACATCTATGTAGGCAACAGAGTGAAAGAGATTGAAAGAGCCGAGGTGGCGCAGCAGTTAGAGTGCAGTACTGCAGGCCACTTTAGCTGACTGTGTTCAGCAGGTCAGCGGTTCAAATCTCACCGGCTCAAGGTTGACTCAGCCTTCCATCCTTCCGAGGTAGGTAAAATGAGGACCCAGATTGTAGGGGGCAATGTAAATATATATATACATTGCTTACTGGTGTACACCGCTTAGAGAGTGCTTGCACTTAAAGCGGCATATAAGTCTCATAAATAAATAAATAAATAAACATCTTTAAGCCCTGAACAATGGCAACATGTGCCAACTAATAAGAACTTTGTTAACCAAGTGAAGTGGCCCAACCTTGCCACACAGTTAACAGAATTAATCTGGCTAGAAAGTCTTGAGTTCTTGGCCTGTCCAAACAGACAGATGCCACAGAGACCAAAACATTATGCACTTCCAGTGTCAGATCAAAGTGCCAACCTTCAACCTCAGACACCCAGTAAACGTCAACCAATCCGCTTCAAAACCCTGTCTAAGCGGAGACACCTGAAATTAGGCATAGTTTTGATCGTCTTGATCACTTGTCTTAGCATCCCAAGAATTAGCCTTGTAGGAGCCTGCAAGGACTTACTGACTTTCATGGACTCCATGTCGTTAAAGACACCCACACCCACACATGAAGTCCTCACTACCCTGACGACAACAGTAGCAGCCCTCTTCAATACTCCACCGGTGGTTCCAGACCCTTCAGTTCTTGAGTATCCTGAGTCTTCTGCAGCAGCTGTTGTTCCTGATTCTTCAGTTCCAGCTGTTGTTCCTGATTCTTCAGTTCCAGCTGTTCCTGAGTTTCCAGCTCCAGCTGTTCCTGAGTTTCCAGCTCCAGCTGTTCCTGAGTTTCCAGATGTTCCTGATCCTGATTCTTCAGCCCCAGCTGTTCCTGTGTTTCCAGATCCAGCTGTTCATGTTTTTCCAGGTTCTTCAGTTCCTCAGTATCCTGTGAATCCAGTTCCCCTTGTTCCTGAGAAACTTTGGGTTCCAGTTTTTCTGTTCCAGATTTGGTTCCAGTTTCTTTTACAGGAAGAAGACCATGTCTCACTGAGAGACAAGAATGCATACCAGAACTATTGGCCCATGGGACTTACGCACCGGGCCCACCCACTTGATGAACTAGTTTGCCCAGCTGAGGTCCAGATCGTAAAGCCACGTGAGTCAGGTTGTGACTCAAAGACACTTGTACCAGGCCGATCACCGATTTGGTCCCGTTGCTGATGAAGACTGAACCAGAAGATCAAACCTCAAATTATGTATTGTCTTATGCATTGTTTGATGTAACACTTGCTTGTTGTTGTTTTTTTTTGCATAATTGTGCATGTTTTATATTTATGCATGTTTGATACCAAGTCTTTACTTATTTAGTCACAAGTTAGTTAACAATGAGTATTGCATGCCTTAATGCTATGCTTTTTGCTATTTCAGTTAATTAGTAGTGGAAATATAAATTTCCAAGTGGGGAGTATTCTGAACCGTATAGGTCTATGTAACCTCGTATAGCTCTATGCAACCCTAACTAGTGAGCATGTATCAGTATGTTAGAATATCTGGCAGTTATTGGGTTAAATGCTGGGTATGTTGATGAGTCAGTGGGAGGAGTCTCTAAAGGGCATTGGGAGACTTCCTGGACACAAGCCAGTTTGGAATGTCTTTGAAAGAAGCATGGACCATCAGATGTCACCCAATGAGCCTGCACTGTTATAAAGATGGTATGGAAGAGAGCATCATTCTCTTACCTGTAGGAATGGACAAAAGATGTAATTTCCAGAAGTAACAACACAGCAAGAATGAAAGTAATCTTTGTAATCTTCCTGTTTGAAATATATTTCTTGTGTTATGAAACCATTTCTATTGAGTTATCTATCTGACTTGATTTAAAGAAGGCGTTTTTAACTCAGAGTCAGAATAAAAGCATCTGCACAATCCTGCAGATGGGCTACTTTTTGGGTTCTCTTCTTGTACTCCCCCAGTGCTTGCTCTTGCATTTAAAACAAAACTGGGTTACAGCAACCAGATTTCCTATATATTATAGGAGGAGTCTGGTAGCACCTTTTCTGATTAACAAATCTGGTTAAAAACCATAAGCTATTAGACTCTTTTAGGGTTTTTTGCAACCATAGCTTCGTACACATGTATTACAGGACAGAGTATTCAGCCCGGGATGCCAGAGAATACAATACTCAAATTCCCTCCTGAACAATACTTGGGAATCTTGCCACCTTTTTCTTCATGTCCGTTACTCCCAGCCATCACCTGATAATTTATTTTCTCTCTTAAGAGTGTTCCCACAGTAACGTCCCCGATCGCCCTCCCTAACCAGTAATCAAAAGTACCATTTTCCTCTCAGCAAATGTTCCCAACTGCTTTGCCGTTCCTGTAAATATGGGAATCAGGAGTAAATAATACAAATACCTCATTTCAGTTCCAGGAATGAATATAAATGTACAGCTAAGGTAGTTAGGCTGCAGAAATCCAAATAGCCACCAGATGAAGGCACAGCCCAGCTACAGTAGCTATAGTGATCTTGCATCTCATCTACGGTAGTACAACAGTATTTGAAGGAAGCCAAATGCATTTATTTATCTTGGGCTCTGTCGGGCAGAATTGCTGTGGGACTGAGAGACAGAGAAGGTTTCTTAAAGGGGAAGGTTCATACCTTCAGTCTTAGTTTCTGCGTTGTTCCAGCTTGAGGGCGATCGAGCTGCTTGCAGGCTAGATCAGTACTTCTCAACCTCAGCAA
This sequence comes from Crotalus adamanteus, assembly GCA_039797435.1. Taxonomy (NCBI): domain Eukaryota; kingdom Metazoa; phylum Chordata; class Lepidosauria; order Squamata; family Viperidae; genus Crotalus; species Crotalus adamanteus. Next base: position 9,365,404 of record CM077935.1, read on the forward strand.
CTTTAAGATGTGTGGACTTCAACTCCCAGAACTCCCCAGCCAGTTGAAATCCACACATCTTAAAGTTGCCGAGGTTGGATGACCTGAATAATTTATTTTAGCGTTCCACTCCTGCTTTTTCTTCAAGACATTCCTGGCATTATATATGGTGCTTTCCCCCTCTTTAAAATCCCCTTGACCCTCAAGATTGAACTGAAAGTATTCCTGTGGAAATGAGTCTAAACATTCAATTATTGGGTTCATGTACCATTGGAAATCAGGTTTGTTCAGGAAGACATAACTGGGTTTAGATATTGTATTAAATTATAAACCATGATTTATTAGCCATGGGGAGGGGAGGAACCTCACACAACGTACCACCTATAAAACCAACCTTCAGCTCCATTTTTAACTTTAGCACTAAGGCAGGACATACGTCATGAAACAAGACATGATAAGTCATAAAGCGGAACAGGAGACTTAAATACATGTATTACAGGACATAAAGCAGGACTTAAGTCATAAAACAGGACATGAGTCTTAAATGCGTGTATTAGTTAGAAGGAGAACAAAAGGAAATAGAAGAAGTCAAAACCACAAGTTCATTTGTTGGTCACACATAGGTGTTAAGTTTGAAGCTCTGTTACAAGTAACCACATATGTCTCTATGTCTCACTTGTAGCTAACCACAAGTAGGTTACCGGAAATTTAGAAGTTTAGATGCTGTAGGTAAGAAAATTCAGTGTAGGCAAGATATGTTAGCTACGGAAAGGGGGGCTGTATGCTGTAAGGGGGCTGTGATTCAAAGCAACCAATCCAGGCTATCAGTTACATTTCCGTGTTTTGCTGTTTCTGACGAGAATATAAAAACTTGTGTTTTGTTATGAGAAGCTGTTCAGATGTGGCTACAAATATAGTGCTCTGAACCTTTGCGCAAAATAAACCAACTTCTTTTGATTCCGTGGTCTGAGTCCTGTGCTTTTCTGCAATAGCACTATATGTAAATTCAATTAATTTAATTGCTATCTGGCAATTCGAATCTGATTTCCAGTCTAATAATCATGGGAGTTGTTATCTCTCCAAATTCAGGGATAGCAGTAAGCTGTTCACATACCTTTTCAGAATTAAAATTGGTTTGGGGTTTTGGTTGGACTAAAAGACCTCCAAGGTCCCTTCCAGCTCTGTTATTCTGTCATTCTGTCATTCTGTTATCTTTAAAAAATCTTAACATGTTGGTGCAAAAGTCTAAGAAAATCTTAGTTTTCCTCTTCCTGGTTCCCAAATTTTCCTAGTATCTCAACCCATTGAAAGTTTTATGTACATTAATGAAACCAGCTTGCCTTGCAATGATTTTTTAAAAAATATTATTGTGGCAGAATATATACATTACATCTATGTAAACCTAATTATAAATGAAACATCTTTCCGGGTCAAACTGGTATTTAAAATGGCAGAAGCAAATCGTTAAGATACACAGTTCTTCCTTGAAATAGCTGAGGAATAAAATTATATGTGCAAAGCTATTAAGATCTAGAGCAGGGCTTTTCAACCTTTTTACTGATTGTACCACTTTTAGGATATGACAATATTTGAGTACCACCTAGCAAGGTGTCAAAAAACTTGATGGCCGACTTTTATACTTTGGTCCTGGGGGTATGTTCATCGCCACCTATTACGTTTAAAGCTTTGGAAGATAAAAAGGCAGAATTGCAATCTGAAGTGCTTACACTTATGAAAATTGGGAAACTTCAGTTTGAGGGGCCTCAACAAGTAGAGATGGAGGAGCAGAAGACAACCGGTGTAACATACAATTGTAAAGAAAAGGATCAACAGAAGAAGGTCAAGGAAGTTTCACAAGTATTGGTTCCTGAATCTGCGGGAGAAGTAGGATTTATAAACTCTTTGGAGCAACCTTTAAGGGCAGAATTGCAGTGTGAAGAGCCTATATTAATTAAAAATGGGAAATTTCAGTTTGAGGGGCCTCAACAAGTCGAGATGAAAGAGCAGAGGACAACTTGTGCAACATATAAACGTAAAGAGAAAGACCAACAGAAGGAGGTTAAGGAAGCCTCACAAGTATTGGTTCCTGAGTTTGTGGGAGAACCAGGACTTACAAATTTTTGGGAGCTACCTTTAAGGGCAGATTTTAAAGTACTTCTTTCAAGATTTATGGACAAGAGAGACTGATAAGGATTGTGTTTACAGTGGATGGAACTGGCTATTGGAGAGAAGATTATGGAGATCGAATGAAAATTTTAGATAAGAAGTTTAAGTTTAAGTATTTAGTTTAAGTATTTAGAAGACTATTGAGATTGCGGGAGAACTAAGATTTACAAACTTTTTGGAATTACCTTTAAGAGGTTTATGGATAAGAGAAGGAATGTGTTTACTGTGGAGGAATTTGTTATTGGTAAAGATTTAAACAGGTATAAGGGAATTTTAATGTTTTAAGTTATGTTTATGGGATCTACTATTATTATTATTTTTAAGAGAAGTTAATTTGTTTAATTAAACGTATTTAGATTTGTTTAGGATTTATAGGTTTTTTAAGTTTTTTTTTTTTGATAGGAGAGAAGATCATGGAGATTGAATGAAAATTTTAGATAAGAAGTTTAAATATAAGCATTTAGTTTAACTATTCAAAAGAGTATCCAGTCTTAATGGTATAATGAATGTTTATATGCTTATTTTTGTGCTCTAGAGTAAAGAAAGAGGGAGATTAGATCTTATATTGTAGGTATGGATATTTAAAGAAAGTAATTTTTAAATTTGTGTTTTGGGGATTCTATATAGAATGATGGATAATAATATAAGTACAATACTAGAAAATGTTTAAAGTATATTATAATGTGTGTTTAATGTTTGCAACTATTATGTTTTAGAGAAGATAATTTGCTTAATTTAAGGTATTTAGATTTGTTTAGGATTTATATGTGTTTTAAGTTTTTTTCTATTTTTTATTTTCTTTGAAAATTTTAATTAAGCCTGTACTCAGCTCTGGGAAGGTTGAGGGAGGGTATGGGAGGTTTGGGGAAGATGGGGGAGGGTACGGGAGGGTGGGGGTTTGGGGAAGGGATTTGTTTTGTAAAATTTAAAAACTTTCAATAAAAAAAAAAAAAAACTTGATGGCCAAAAAAAAAAACCTGTTCAAAGTTGCAATTGCACTGAAATGACTTATGACCATTTTTCACACTCATGACCATTGCAGCATGCCCAGGGTCATGTGATTTATATTTGGATGCTTGGCAACTGATTCATATTTATAATGGTCACAGTGTTCCAGGGTCATGTGATCCCCTTCTGCAACCTTTTGACAAGCAAAGTCAATGGCAGAGCTGCTGGTGGCCAAGTGCTAAGGCCAGACTTCCTTTCCTCCCTCCCTTCCCTGCCTCCCTTTTTCTCATTCCCATCTCCTTCTGAAGGAAGAATTTGAACCCCACCCCCCCACCCCAATATTTCCCCTCTTCCATATATTGATCAAACAAGGAAAGGCCTCCAGAGACAGAAAAGACAAGCTGCTGAGTGAACTAGCTTTAAAAGGCACATTCCCCTTTAAGAATTAACTACTGGCTAGAAAGGAAAGTAAGGAGCGCAGCCAGCACTTAAGGAAGAAAAAAAAATGTAAGTACTGGCTCCCGGCTAAGGCAGCCTCCCCAAATGGCTCCATTCATAAGTAAAGGAATGCTACAGGCAAAATCCATTCAGGAGAAAAATACTTCAAAATCCCTTGCAGCAAGACTTACAGCTAACAACAGCAGAGCAATAGAAGCTAACATGAGATATCAGCCAAATAGAAATTGCTAAACACTTCTTAAGAACACAAAGCCCACATTGCACAAATCCCAGAACTTCAAAGTCACAAAAGCACATAAGAATCCTTCCACTCTCCATCTCCCTCCCTCGTGCCTCACCTCTAGCCATTGCTGCCTTTTTTCATTCCTCTTGGAGGGTGACCCCTCCCCCACTGCATTTCTTGCCTGTTTGCTGCTGCCAGCACAGGTGGCTGCCACAGCAGTTGTAGATCAGCTAATGGCCAGCCTGCTTGATGCTCCTCCTCCTCCTCCTTCTTCTGTGCAGCTGACTCCACCTCCTCCCAAGGCTTCACGTGATCTTGATTCTATCCCTCTGTTAATGCAGCCTAGCACTGTGTTGGCCTTTTTGGCAGCTGCAGCACACTGCTGGCTCATATTTAGGTGATTGTCTACTAGGACTCCGAGGTCCCTCTCACAGTTACTACTATTGAGCATGGTGCCACCTATGCTGTACTTGTGCATTTGGTTTTTCTTGCCTAAATGTAGAACCTTGCTTTTTTCACCATTGAATTTCATTTTGTTAGTTAGTGCCCAGTGTTCAAGTCTGTCCAGATCCTTCTGTATCTTAAGCCTGTCTTCTGGAGTTTTTGAAACCCCCCCCCCCCATATTTTTCCTCTTCCATATATTGATCAAACAAGGAAAGGCCTCCAGAGACAGAAAAGACAAGCTGCTGAGTGAACTAGCTTTAAAAGGCACATTCCCCTTTAAGAATTAACTACTGGCTAGAAAGGAAACTAAGGAGCGCAGCCAGCACTTAAGGAAAAAAAAAAGTAAGTACTGGCTGCCGGCTAAGGCAGCCTCCCCAAATGGCTCCATTCCCACTGCATTTCTTGCCTGTTTGCTGCTGCCAGCACAGGTGGCTGCCACAGCAGTTGTAGATCAGCTCATGGCCAGCCTGCTTGATCCTCCTCCTCCTCCTCCTCCTCCTCCTTCTTCTTCTGTGCAGCTGACTCCACCTCCTCCCAAGGCTTCTGCTTTTTCTCTCTCTCCCTCTCCTGCCCAAACTGCCTCCTTTTATAGGCTCTCCTGTCTCTGCCCCCCCGTCCTCCTTTCTCATGGGGGAGGGTGAGCCAGAAGTGAGCCTGGGGCCTTTGCAGCTCCAGAAGACTCTCTCACGATGGTGGCTTTTTTCAGCCGTCCGCCCTGGGATGTGTCAAAGCCAGCTGAGACAGCGAGCAACAGCTGTCTCGCGGCTTGGAACCTCTCTCCCCAGGCGAAGGGGAGGAGGTGAGCTTTCCTCAGATAGTGGTAGAGCTCCCTGAGACCCCAAAGTTTTCTTTTTGGTGGTCAGAGGGTGAGAGCTCCCACGGAGTCTGAGGTGTCCTCCACATTCCAGGATGCCTTTGCCCTGATTTTTATTCAGGGCAAAGCTAGACGCTGCTTCCACATCTGCACTTAAAATGAATTTGTGAGTAAAATTTAAAGCAGACAGAGCTGACCAGGAGAGATTAAAATGGTGATTATTTCGAGACTTTAACTCTGGAAAAGCATTTATCTTTTCCTTTTTTTCAATTAAGAGTGGTGAAAAATGGTGCTGAGATGTTGATTCTTTGAGTGAAAGGACCGGCACATCTATTTGAAACAATGTAACAGATTTTGTATTTATATAAAATGCAAGAATCTTCTTTTTTCTTTTAAGGGGGCTTTTGTCTTTTTTCCTCCCCCCCCCTTTTTTGGTATTTGTTGATTTTATAAGATTTTAGCAGACTTTTTAACAAGTGGTCTTAAAAATAAAATGGCTTCAAAGCATCTCGGAGCTTCTATTGTTTCTAAAGCCTTGATCTTCCCGGTAATGCAGACAGCTCAGCAAGTTAAGTTTAAGCTACCACCACCTTCTCCATCGTTACCAGCATCTATACTTAAAGATTTACAGGATGCCTTGGGAAATAAGGCAAGACAGATTAAAGAAGAGATGGAGGAATTTCTTGAAAATAAAATTAGGGAACTGAGAGAGGACATTGCTTCTGCGTTTCAAAAGTTTGTTGGTCATATAGATCGTCTGGATGATCGTATTGATGATGTTGTAGAAAATTTTGAAAAACTGGAAGATCGAATTGATAAAGTAGAAAATAAGGCAGAAATAATACAGGATGAAATTACTATGTTACAATATACAGACATGGAATTTGCTTTAAGAATAAGGGGAATGAAGGAAAACACGCAAGAGGATTTGAGACAAGTGGTGGTAAAAGATATAGCTTTCATTTTGGGGGCTGAGCCTGAAGAAATACTGAGAGAGACGGAAAAAGTTTTTCGGGTTAATTCAAGGGTTGCAAGGCAGAGGAATTTGCCACGAGATGTGGTTATTTATTTTTCTAGGAGATCACTTCGTAATGAAATTTTACAGGCTTTTTATAAGCAGAGATTTCAAATTGCAACTCAAGATGTTATAATTTTAAAAGAAATACCTTCAAAATTTCTTAGAAAAAGAAAGGATTTTGCTTTTTTGGTTGATGAGCTCAAAAAACGACAGGTCCGGTTCAGATGGGAGATACCGGCTGGAATAGCGGTGAATTATGCGGGGATATATTATAGACTTAATACAATTTCAAAGGCGAAAGATTTTTACACTTCTGTTTTGAAGGCGGGCTCTCCATCATCTTTACAACCTGAGATTACAGAAGAAAAGTTGGAAGGGCAGCCGTTTGAAGGTGCTATGTTATTGGATGTAGGAGACATACAGGCTGAACCTCCGCAGCAGTCTCTTGTGACAGAAGATTTTTTAAAGAAACCGAGAATGACTCGTGCAGCCTATAGACGTAAAGTAAAAGAACAGCAGAAGGCGGATGTTGGAATAAAGAAAAGGAAATGATGAACTTTTGTAGTAGTTTTTTGAGATAGAAGATATTTTAAAGGAATAGTGAATGATTTGTGTAGTATGTAGATGTAAAGAAAAAGAATAATAGAAGGTGACGATTTAGTGGAAAAGTTTAAATATTTGGGAGTATATATATTATAAAATTTTTAATTTAAAGTGTATAAAAATAATTATGAGATATTATGGGTAAATGTGTAAAAGAATTTAAATTCTAATGATCTCTGTTGGTGAGAATTTTAGTGATTAAGATGAATGGTTTGTTGAAACTTCTTAAGTAGGAGGGTATTAACAGATTTATTTAGGGGTGGGGGAAAAAAAAGCAAATAGCCAAGTTTATCGAATGTAAGTTTGTTGGTTGGGTTATATTGGAAGGAAAATTTTGTGTTTATTATGGATGAATGGTTGTTTAAAAGAAATATACACCTCAGCGTGGAGAAGATGGATAAATTACATGTAGAGTAAATAGAGTTGATATGGGATTAAAAAGTATTATTTAGATTATGAATAATTTTTAGTTTTTAATTTGGAATTGCTTATATTGTTATTTTTAAAAAAAATTATATATATTTTTTATATATATATATTTTATTTGCTTACATTTGTTTTGTATTCGAGTTAAAGTACGTTATTGATTTTGTTATTTGTATAGTTGGATAAGTTTATTTAGAATTTGTTTGTTTATTTGTAACCCTGTAACCAGCTCTGGGAAGTGAGGGGGGGAGGGAGGGAGGGGGTTATTTTAGGGGGGGATATTGTTTAAAACTTGTATAAAACTTTTCAATTAAAAAAAAAAGATGGTGGCTATGTCTGTGCAGTGAAAAGCCTGGCATCTTGACTATTTTTTGACCCCCTGCAGATGTCCCTGATTAGCATATTGATAGAAAGAACAAAAACTCTGATTCGGACTTCCGGTTCGTCACACAGCCGCCATGGACGGTTGGAAGACTTGCTCTCTCTCCCCCGTTCAGTTTCGCATCGCTGGGGGGCCCTGAAAAGGGCCAAAAGTTGCCCCGAAGAGGCGACCAGCAAGGAGGGGCTTTCGCTGGATCCCAGGAGAGCAGCAACTCTTCCGTCAGACCAGGAGATCCCTCCAAACTGGCGAACGAAAGGACCGGCCATAGAAATATGGCTCGTCCCTAGGCTGCAAACAGCCAAAGTCACACTACCATCTGGCAACTTCAAAGCAGCGTGGACAGGACTGGGTGAGGTTTGCCTCTCTTACATCCTAACTACTTAATTACCTGCATAAGCTGCTAAAGTACTTTCCCCCCTGTGGTGAGGGAAGGGGGATTCTAGCCCTCCCTCCAGAAACAGCAGCTATCAACCACTTGGGAGTTTAAAACGTTGGAAAAATACTGAGATCTTAATTGGAATCCTATTTCCTAAAATTGGTGGATTATAAGATTTGCAACTTTCTGCTCTCTCTATATTTCTTCCTTGATTTTTATTCTAATTACTATTGAAGATTTGGGGGTTTTCCCCCCTTAAAATAGAGTGAAAAAAAAACGTAAAAAGATCCAACTAACTCTAAGACGTAACCTGCTATTCTCTAAGAGACTTGTGAAACTAGACAAGATAAAAAATAACCTTGAAACACCATCTGCAAAATTCAGCTCAGCTCCCTATTTGGTGGGCTTTCTGACTGTCAGTTTCTTTCTCTTGAGTTTAGTATATTACAATGGAAGGAGAACAGGAAAGGATTTCTTCTACAGAGGAAGTACAGGAACAAATTCTTTGCATGTTAAAAGCGATGATCCAAACTCTACGTATGCAAGCTCTAGATATACAAATTCGAACTATGACTTCAATCAAAGAATTATCTATACAGAATTCTATAGAGAAAGTGAAACAACCAAATTTTATGACAGAAGACTTAGATACTCAACAAATACAGACAATAGAAAACACAAAAAAGGAATTGATAATAGAGAACAAGGAAAGGACGTTTCTTATAAACCAGAAGGAATTTGAAGATAAACAAGAAAAACAGATGAAAGAGAAGATAAATACTTCGGGACAACTGCATCGAACTGGAAAAATAAAAGAGACTACCGGCTAAATCAAGTCCCCTTAAGAAAACATCAACTGGATGTTCTTATTAACATCAAACAATAGCCACAACAATACAGGGAGATTTTTTTTGATGATTTAAAGGCAAAAATACAAAAAATGACCTGGCAGAGGAAAAAAGCTAGAATAAGATTGAAAAAGATTGGGGTTCTGATCTATATATGAGATCTAAAATAGAATATATCTAAATAGATAGAATATATATTCTGAACACAAGACATTGTAACAATTTGAGATAAAGAAAATTTTGGTCTTATAAAATCTAGAAATATGTTGAAATAAGAATATTATATTGTCATTAGATGGGTAAGATAGAGGGTAGAAGTGATATATAAGGTGTGTATTTTAAATATTAGAATGTATGAGCAATTGGGATAAAGGAATTGTGTTTAATTAAAATTTGGAAAAATTAAATATTAAATGTAATCTGAACGTCTACAAATAATTAAGATTTGAATTTAAGATATTGTTATGAGTTGAGACAAAGGTTAAATAAAACTTAAAAGTATAAGTACTAATAATTAAATTTGTATATGGGTTTGTGGTATAAATGTTGGTGGTTTATTTTCATTTTTTTTTCTCTTTCTGGAAAGGAAGAAAGCAAGGAAGTGAAAGGAAGAAAAGAAAAAAAAAATATTAGCTCCAAATGTTAGATAGGAGACTTAGAAATTGGGATCATTTAAAACCTGGAAATGATAAAGATTAAACGTTAAACTTAAATATCAATGGCAAATTAAAGTTAAGAAAAACTTACTAGGTTTTGTCTAAAAGGTGGAATGTCAAATTAATTAAGATATGTATAGACTGAAGATTATTGATGAATATTAGAATGATATTTTTTGTTTGATTAATAGAATAAGAACTGTATTGGTTTGAACATGACAGTAGATATCATGGGGGAAAGAGAGGGAATTAGTTTGTTGTGATAATTTGAGATTTGTACTGATGATATTCAAATGTAAGGGAATTACTGTGCTCAGCCGCCACGCTACTTTTCAAATATGTAAATGTAATATTGTAAAATTAATAAAAAACTTTAAACTGGAAAAAAAACAACTGATTCGGTAGAGAAGCTAGACTAGTTCACACTTGTATATACAGTATTGTATTATCATTAAGGTGACCAACTGTCCTCCTTTTGGGAGTTCTGTCCTCCCTCGAAAAGTGTCCTCCTAAATGTCCTCCTTTTCCATATACCGTCCTCCTTTTGGGAGGACAGTCCTCCTTTTGGGAGTTCTGTCCTCCCTCAAAAAGTGGCCTCCTAAATGTCCTCTTTTTCTATATTTGAAGACTAATCTGCAGGGCTTTTTTTCCCTCATAGAATGCTCAGAAGGCACTCCGGGACCTGATGGTTTTTTTCAACTTTTGCATGAGCTGTGCTACTCCCCCTATTGGCTTTTGAAAGCCAATAGGAATTGCTGCTGAGCGCACCAAAACACCCGGGCGGCAAACTTTGCAAGTGCAAGTTGCAGGAACTTTGCACCCCTCACTGCTACCCAACTACACCATCTCCTACTTAGTTCTGAAGATAGCTGGAGGAGACTGGAGCGGTAAGTTTCTCTTGATCTTCCCTGTTCGGTTCTACATGGGGATGCACAGGGTAGGCGGTGGTGCTGGGGGGCGGCTGGGGGGTGGTGGCTGCAGGGCTGGAGCCGGAGTGGCTGGTGCTTTGCGAGCCGCAGGGCCGGCTCTATGGGGATGCGCAGGGTGGGCAGTGGTGCTGGGGGGCAGCTGGGGGGCAGCTGTAGGGCCAGAGCTGGTGCGGCTGGTGCTTTGCCTTTGCGAGCCGCGGGGCTGGCTCTATGGGGATGCGCAGGGTGGGCGGTGGTGCTGGGGGGTGGCTTGGGGGGGCGGCTGCAGGGTTAGGGTTATTGTTTTATATACAATACTTGTTCTAAAATAACATATATTTCTATCTTAACATTCGTCTTTAATCCCTACTGTCCTCTTCAAATTCCTCCAGCGGTAAAATTTATCCCAGGTTTCATAATAAACTGATCCACATTTATCTTTTAGTGTCATTGTGGGCCTGTCCATTTCCGCACATGCTAATATTTTAGGTATTAACTCTTCCTCTGTGGGAATTTCCTTGATCTTCCATTTTTGCGCTAAAGCAAGCCTAGCTGCAGTCAGGATGTATAGCAGCAGGTAGATTGTTCCCTTGTCATATTTTTCTGTCGTTATTCCCAACAAGAAGAGTTCAGGTTTTAACTCTAAGTCCAGTGTTAATATATCCCTCAACCAGTTTTGTGTCCTGTTCCAATACTCATGGATCTTTGGGCATTCCCGCCACGTATGGTAGTATGAACCTAATGCTGTTTTACATTTCCAGCACAGGGGTGAAATGTTTGAACCCATTTTGGCTAACCTTACGGGTGGGAAATGCCATCTATAGAACATCCTGTAAAGATTTTCCTTACATGAGGTAGCTAAAGTGAGTTTCCTATTCTTTTTCCACAGTTCTTGCCAAATATGTAGGTCGATACTGAAACCAAAATCCCTACTCCAAATTAACATGGTCTCCTTAACCTGTTCTTCATACATTGTCTGATCTAAAAGAAAATGAAACAACAGCAAGAGAGACACCTGCTGGTTGAATTGAGAACAACGCAGAAGGGAAAGTGAGGAGGAAGGAGGGGAAAGAAGATAAGAGGAAGCAACAAACTTGTGACTTAAAAAATACTTAGTTTTGGTTGTAAGTATAAACCAGAAAGCAGTATAAAATCTCTCTTCTTGATCTCAAAACTTAAAAGATACTATAAGGGACTATAAGGAAAATATATAACCATTGAACTTTTTGAAATGATGGATTCTAGCCTTTCAACAAAAATTGACTTGGGACTGTAGTTATTGACAAGCTTATTGTGAATACTGATTTTTGTTACATATATTGATATTTAGGGTTAAGTATATAATTGTATTCAATATATTTAATTAATAAGTTACTATTATACATAAAGCACGACATATTTGGCTTTAATATAGACAACTTAGATACTCTGGAGAGAAACGGAGTGATTGTAAATAAGTGGGGTGGCTGGTTTGCAGAGTTGAGAAAGATGTCAAGCATCCCTAATCTTACGAGAGTTGGAGTAGGGAAGAAGCAGACAACACTTACCTCACCAATGGAACCAAGTCCAGCTAGGCAAAGATCCTTGGAAGAGGTGACACAAAGAGACGGAGCAAATTCATTTAAAGATTTACAACTAATGTTGCAATCAATGCAAGAGGTGATGTGTAAAAATCATGAAGACTTAAAAAAAGAGATAGGGGAAGTGAGAAACGATACAGGGGAACTCAAGGAAAAGATGAGGTCTATGGATGGGAAATTTGAGTGCTTTCAGCAAACGATTATGAAAAACGAACAAAAATTACAGGAAATGGAAGAAAGAATGGGAGCAGAAGAATTGAGAGTAGACGAAATGAATGAGAGATTAGTTCAGGCTAACAGGGAATTAGAATTGACAGTTATTTCTCTGGAAGTAGAGAAGGCTGCCTACTACCTACGGATCCAAAATATTAGAGAAACGAAGGGTGAAAATTTACCGGTAATGGTGACAGATATTTTGGCAAGGGCCCTGGGGACTACTAAAGAGGATATGGCGAGTGAGATCGATGAGACTTATAGAATTCACACGAACTACGCAAGACGGCACAACCTCCCCAGAGAGGTCCATATTAGATTTGTTAAAAAATCTGTCCGAGATGGAATATTATTTAGGACCAGGGACGACCCTCTGGAATATCAAGGCAGACAGCTAATTGTGCTTAAGCAAGTACCAAAAAGGGTGAGAGATATGAGAAGACCTTACCAACAAATAACTTCTAAATTGATAAGGAAAAATATTAATTTTAGATGGTTGGTACCGGAAGGGATTATGGTCACGTGGCAGGAAAAGAGGTTTCGGCTAGACACAATTGACAAAGTAGAGGAATTCTATAGACAAAATGTTGGAAGTGAGGAGGAACTAGTTGATAGACAGGCAAGAGAAGAAGGTGAGACTTCGCCACAGCCCACAGAAGGAAGGGAACTACAAATGAAAGAGAAGGGAATTGGGAGTGGCGATGATATAGAGACTGAAAAAGACAATAGGAAATATGATGAGGATAGACCTAAAGCAACCAAAGAGGTTAGATCAACAAGGATGCCAGTGGAAAGAGAAGTACAAGCTAAAGAGTCTAGACCAACAATAGTAACAAGATCTAAATATAGATAAAGAGGCATCTACTTTTTTCAATCCACTTTCTTTCTGTCATTAATTCTCCAAGAATAAGAAATGTAAATTGTAAGCTCTTCATAGCACAGTTCTATATCATTGTTAAAATACACTGGGCAGTTATGGACATATTCATTCATATTCATAAATAGATTGAATTGTAACACTTTCCCTCTCACTTAAGTCTCTTCTCTTGTGTGTATACTTTGAACATAGCCAGGCCATTTTTATCAGCAGTTGTAAAGAAATAGAAACAAAATGTTTAACTTGTGTATTAATAACAATTTCTTTGCAATTCATTATCTTGTCAGTAACATGATTCCATCAATTAAACACATATATGTTGAAGGCAGCATATGCACTAGTATTAGACATCTATTATCTCCCACTGCTAGTCCTTCCAAAACCAACTCAATATATGTCATACTATATATGCAAAAGTTGTCTCCTCCTCTATTAAAGTGCAACACATTATTTCCCAAGTAGACAAAAAAATAATATTACATCTTTACTATACTCACCTGCAGTATATAAACATGAGGGAGCTATCTCACAATTTTTCACCCCTATGGCAGCCTACTATGCTGTCTTCATGATTAATTTGATAAAACAGAACTTAGTGTTCTAAGTTCATCATGAACTAAGTCTGATGAAAATAACTATTTTGGCAGGGATGAATTAATAGCATGCATTTTGGGTTATAGGAGCATCTCATTCACTTGAACCAATGTGATCATATCTTTAAAATGGTATGTACAAGCCATCAATAATGTGGTTGCTAATATAGGTAGGTCCGGCTTATGAGCTGTTTGTATTTAAGGAGATGCTCACAACAAATTCTAGTTTATTTGGTGAATGCTTGAAAGATGCATTACTTCATCTAAGCCAAAAACATGAAAAAAACTAAAGGCAATTATGAATTAAACTTGGCTCAAATCTTTAAGATGCAACATTAGTAAGAATGTCCCAAGAGTGAAATTACAAACCATCTGCAATAAATTCAATGTTCTTATTCTGGCAGGAACATTGGACAAAACTTTGGAATTTACTATCATTTGCCTTAAATACAATAATAAGTAATAACTACAATTTATTTGTATTTTAGTCATTTTACTGTTCGTGTGGCTACTTTAAAACAATTTTGTGAAGAAGCGAATGTTCAATACAAAAAACTTTTAGGATATTCAAAAGTTAGATGGCTTGCTCTAACACCTGCTATAGAGCGTGTTCTACAATTATTTGAGCCTCTCCATTCATATTTTTTAAGTTTAGACAAATGTCCTAAAATCCTGGAATCGTTTTTCAATAATGAAATATCTGAGATATTAATGTATTTTCTACATAATCAAGCATCTAATTTTCACAAAACGATTCAAAAGATTGAAGGTGAACACATTTCAGCTACAGAACTTAGTCTTATTTTGAATGACTTTATCCTTCAGTATAAAACTTGATTTGAAGAAAAATTTCTTCCTTTAGTTATAAAAAGAAAATTGTCAGACTTAGAGGAATCAAATCCGTGCATAACGGAAAAGTTTATCAAAGAAGTGCAGAATTTTTACCAAACATGTCTTCAATATATTGAAGAATGGTCTGAAACAAACATCACAGGAAATAACAGTTTTCAATGGTGTTTTTTGACTTCATTGCAAGTATATTGGACAGATATTGAATCTTGTATTGAGTTTTTATCTAAAGAAATGCCAGACATTAAAATAGACGACAATTGTCTCTTTGAAGAAATTAGAAAACTTAATGTATATTTAAATTCTGAAAAATTAATACAATGGGAAAATGAACAGGTTGAAATTGATAAAAGATGGGTGGAAATATTCAGCCATTTCAAAAATGAACATATTCCATGTGAAAATTTATTTATTCTTGTTCAATTTACGTTGTGCTGCCCTGGAACTAATGCAGCAGTTGAAAGGGTTTTTTCAAGTGCTAATGATTTTTGGACAAGTGAGAAATCGAGATTGAATGTTGATACTCTAGCTGAAGCACTTTCCGTAAAATTCAATATGAAGGATATTTCTTGTTCAGATATTTCCAATATATTGTTAGAAGATAATACATTGACAAAAAATATTCATTCAATGGAAAACTACTCATTTAAATAATTAATAGGCATGTAAGCATAATTACAATATAAAATGTTATTGTTACAAATGTTTTTTATTATGCATTTTTCATATTATAGTGTGGCAGGTAGAAAATGCCATTAAGGGAGATGGAAAAATACTATAAACAACATTTTAATTAACAGAGGTGATGTTTTGAAAGCATTAACTAATAGTATAAACTGGCTGAGTGTGATGACCTGTGTGCAATTCTATGAAGAAACATTTTTACAAGAAGTGCCAACCAAAAGTCACAAATGGTGTAAGATATTACACGTGTAGGGGAGTGTGGTTTTCTGCACATTGTATAAACTTCCCTTTTTCCTATGTGTGTGGTCTCAGGACATGAACTTCTCTCTTTTAGTGTGTTAAAGGTAGATAAGAAGTCATCCATTAGGTTAAGCGTGGGCGGCCAGCTGTATAAGAATGACACCCTGGAAATAACCCAGGGTTCAGAATTTGTCATATGAATACTCTGAACCTTTGTGCAAATAAACCTGTTTTCTCCAACCCTTCGTGGTCTTGTCTTCTGATGTAAGTATCGTGGTTTTTCCACTACAATTATCTGGTGACCGCGGCAGGATGGCAAGGAGTCTTGGGGCTCTCTGGAGGGCACACCCCGGTGCCAGGGGCCTGTAGTGTTAGGGGGAACATCCCAGGCGCCATTGGACTTTTACTCCGAGGGACTTCCTTGTGGCACAGGGCTCCAGCATCAGCGGTCAGTCACTCCAAGAACCACAGGTGAAGGGAAAGGAGACCAGGCATCTTTCCAGCCGGCTAGAGGACAAAGGATTCGCCTGCAGGCAAGTATTGGATGGGGAAAAAAAATCCCTCCCTGTAAGCAGGGACGGAGGAGAGGACTGATCACCCTCTCTTTGGAATAAGGTGGGAGGACTGTTGTGAGTGCTTGATGTGAAAGGCTACTGAGTTTCCCAAAGGTGACCGTGAGTGTCCGGCACCCTGGACCAGTAGAGAGTGAGTGGTGTTCACAATTCCCATCGGAGACCGTGATCTTCCGGCTCCCTGGGTCGAGCATGAACAAGTGTAAATCCCAGTGTTATCCTGAGTGGAAGGACCCCTTACCTTCCTCTCATCCCTTTTCCTCATTGGTCTTGTCTGGTGCCCTGGGAGGATCATGAGGGGTGGGGGAAGTGTGCCCCTCACTCCGTTGAGGTGTATGTTAAAGCATTTTAGTTCTGTTTATGGGACCCAGGACTATGGTATTAAGTGGAGCCGGCATAAGTTGAGGATTTTCTGTGAGGTAGACTGGCCAAGCTTTAACCTAGGTTGGCCTGACACAGGGACGTTAGATCTCTCTGTTGCTTTAAAAGTACATCAGCTAGTGTTCCACCCCACGTTAGGACACCCAGACCAGGCACCCTATATTGATGTGTGGCTCGGCTTGTTGCAAAGACCTCCACCATGGATCCAGAAATGCAAAACCGTCCCCTATGTTAAAAAGTTTCAAGGATAGAAAAAGCTGGGGACAAGCCATAATCCAACCAGATGTCCAGGATCAAGGGACCCAAGCTGGACCTTCAGCAAGAGGTGCTGGGGGGGGGGGCTGAGGCAGAGGAGGAATGGACGGGACTGCAAACAGAAGACAGAGAAGTGGGAGGACCGATAGCCGAACGAACGAGGGCGAAGACTGAGCAAGCGTCTTTGAACGTCCCCCTTAGACAAGTAGATCAATTGGTTGTCAGTAAGGACGATCCAGCAGAAACAGCCACAGCTCCTCTATTCCAACCTGTGCCTTTTACTACATCAGCCCTTCTTAATTGGAAATTTCATTATGGCGCATTTAGTGAAAAACCAAATGAAGTGGCAGACTTGGTAAAGACCATTGTGGACACCCACAACCCTAACTGGATGGACCTGCAGCTGCTTATGGGGACTTTGTTCAATCCAGAGGAAAGGGAAAAGATTAGGATAGCAGTGACAAAAATCTTGAAGCCCGATCTACCATTAATTCGCTCTCTCTTCATTGAGCAAAGCATCCCTTCCAAAGACCCCTTCTGGAATCCCTATCATGACCTCGGGGATCTGCAGGCTTATCAACAGTTAGTGCTGCAGGCAGTTTGTGCAGCAGGAAAACCATCTGTTAACATGTCTAAACCATCCTTAGTAGTGCAGGAAGCCACAGAGAGTCCGGAAGCATTTTACGCTCGATTGCTTGAAGCCTACCAAATGTATACACCTATTGATCCAACAGAGCCTGACAATGCTCGAATGCTTGCCATGGCCTTTATCTCACAAAGTGCTCCTGATATCCGTAGAAAGTTGCAAAGATTGGAGGGAGCCCTGAGAAAGCCCATGAGTGAACGAATGGAAGTGGCCAGAAAGACTTTTGTTAATAGGGAAAAAGAGGAGGAAAGAAAGAAGGACTAGAAGATGCAAAGGAAGGCTGAATTGCTGGCTGTTGCTATGATGGGGGTGCCAAGAGGAGGTGGCAGAAGCAGGGGAAATGGAATGACGTTAGGATGAAACCAGTGTGCCATATGTAAGAAGGAAGGACACTGGAAGGGTGAATGTCCAGAAAGAGAAAAGGATGAAGAACAAGGAGGGGGAAGAGGCAGGTTTGCGAAGAGCTACAGAGATGGCCCAGGGAGAAGCCAGGGAGGAAAAGGAAGAAGAAGAGGATTTTCAAGAACTCCCCTCATAGGCCTGGCAGAAGTGGAGGACTGGGACTGAGACCGACCGGGTTCAGCCCGCTTCCCAGAACCTGTGGTCAGTCTAATAGTAGGAGGCAAACCTATTCCCTTCCTTGTGAATACTGGAGCTACCCGATCAGTCCTAACTCAACCCCTGAGCCAAGCTTCCCCCCACTCTATCAATATACAAGGAGCGACAGGAAGAATCTTACAGCGACCATTTTTAGAACCCTTAAGTTGCACTATGGGAGGAAGAACCATAACTCACCAGTTTGTGTATATGCCAGACTGTCCCATCCCTTTATTAGGAAGGGATCTGCTATGTAAGCTAAGGGCGCAGATCTCCTTTGAAGAGGATGGCACCATGGCAATAAAATATGGAAAGGTACTAATGGAAGTACCTCGTGCAGAGGAATGGAGAATGGTGGTGCTGGCACAAACAATAGAGAAGAATGCCAAATGGGAGGAATTTGATGTACCGTACCTGTGGGCAGAGGACAACCCCCCTGGCTTTGCAAGGCGTCATCCACTATCTGCCAGCTGCCTGTACAGGAAAGTACAGTACTGCCTGTAATAGGAAAGAGTTCAGAGGATTTTTAGGTGCTGCTGGCTTCTGCCGAATATGATTCCCTCACTTTAGTTTAATAGCAAAATCCTTATATGAGGCCACAAAGGGAGGAGATAAAGAACCATTATGATGGGAAAAGCAGGAAAATAACAGCTTAACCGCTCTCAAGGAGGCTCTAATGTGCGCCCCTAGTTTAGGTCTACCGGACTTGGAAAAGCCATTTCAACTGTTTGTAGATACAAAACAAAATGTGGCAATCAGGGTTCTCACCCAGAAAATGGGGAACTGGCATCGTCCGGTTGCTTATCTGTCTAAACAGCTTGATAATGTAGCCAAGGTGTCAGAATCCAATTATATTTCATCTCTAGTTATCAACTATAGAAAACCCCATTTCTGCCTTCTCTGGATTCTGTCATACGATGAAGAGGTGTTCACCTCTGATAGGGGAGTGCAATTTATGTCTGCATTTTGGAAGGAATTTTTATCCCTCTTAGGGACCACTAAGGGACTGACATCTAGCCATCATCCACAAGGAAATGGGGGGTCTGAAAAAATGAACTCAGTACTTGAGCAATATTTAAGATGTTTTCTTAATTTCCAGCAGTCTGATTGGGCGGATTTACTCCCTTTCGCAGAAGTTGCTTACAATAATGCAGTCCACTCCAGCACAGGTTACACTCCTTTTCAAATAGCCAACGGTCAAAGTTTCAACCCCATGCCAGAATTAACCCCAAACGAACCAACGATCCCATCACTGAAAGAATGGATGGAAAAACTACAAAACACCTGGCCAATAGTTAGAAAAGCATTAGATGAAGCTAGGCAGGCATACAAAGCACAAGCCGATAAAAAAAGGGTTGAGCCTACACCATTCATTATAGGAGAAATGGTGTACTTATCTACAAAATACCTAAAGTCCCTACAGCCCTGTAAAAAACTTGGACCAAAATATATAGGGCCTTTTCCAATTAAAGGAATCATAAACCCAGTAACAGTAGAATTAGAATTACCCAAAAAACTCAGGCAAATACACCCAATTTTTCATTGCAGCTTGCTGAAAAGAGAGCGTCAGTCATCTTTACGGCCAAAAATCCCCCCACCACCACCTCCATTCATGGTGGAGGGCGAAGAACACTTCGAAATAAAGGAAATCCTTGACTCTAGGAGATATCATGGAATGACTCAGTACCTAGTTGCCTGGAAACGCCTCCCTGCCTCACAAAACGAGTGGGTCCATAAACGTCATGTCAGAGCCCCGAAGCTATTAAAGAAGTTTCACACAGAGTATCCTAACAAGCCTGACTAACTTTTATACCTGTTTTGTTTTCTTTCAGGTGGATCTATCTTATTTTTAAGGGGGCAGGATGTCAGAATCCAATTATATTTCATCTCTAGTTATCAACTATAGAAAACCCCATTTCTGCCTTCTCTGGATTCTGTCATACGATGAAGGGAAGGGGGTGAACAAAGGGGCTTTATGGCCCTCACTTCCTTCGGTACACTTCAAACTGGCCTGCAACCAGTTTCTCTTAATAAAGATGCCTGTTGGAAGAAAGATTCCAAGAGTTCTGTCTTCTTAAGATGCAAAGTGGGGTGGGTCCTTACACAAGGGTTGGCCGGCTTGCCTTAAAGCAATTGCTGGAACAGCGTTGTTAACACAGGAAGCTAATAAATTGACTTTTGGGCAGGAATTAAATATTTACACACCGTATGCCCTCAAAGCTGTCTTGGAAGCAAAAGGATATTTGTGGCTGACTAACCCATGCATGCTAAAGTATCAAGCCCTGATAACTCATAACCCAATGATTACTTTAATACAATCAAATGCTCTGAATCCAGCCACGTTGCTGCCTGAACCAGACTTAGTTGCATACAGACCATAGAAGAGACTTATGCTAGCCGCCCGGATATGAAGGACGTTCCCCTCCCTAATCCAGATTTTACAATATATACAGATATAACTAGTTTTATACAAGAAGAAACTCGGAAGGCAGGATATGCTGTGGTGACTTTGGAGGAAGTCTGGGAAGCTGAGCCCCTTCCCACCGGCACAAGTGCTCAGCTGGCTGAATTGCATGCATTAACTAGAGCTCTGGAGCTGGCAAAAGGAAAATGCTTTAACATTTATACAGACTCTAAGTACGCGTTTCTGACAGTGCAAGTCCATGGAGCATTATACAAAGAAAGAGGTCTAATAACAGCAGGGGGAAAGGATGTTAAGCATGGATCACAGATATTGCGTCTGCTTGATAGCGTGTGGAAACCCAGCGAAGTAGCTATAATGCACTGTAAAGGGCATCAGAAGGGAGTATCAGATATTCAGCTGGGAAATAACAAAGCAGTCCGGGAAGCTCATATTGCAGCACAAAAGGCACTTGCAGTGCAGACAAACTGCCTAGCTGTATGGGTCCCCCAAGAGCAAGTTAAACCAAACTATTCCCTGGAAGACTTAAAGCAAATTGAGGTGCTTGAAGCATGCCAGGAAGATGGCTGGTGGATTCTGCCAGACCAGCGAGTCTTTATCCCAGGATATATGGCATGGGATGCAGTGCAACAGGTCCATAGGCAACTGCACCTGGGAAAGATGGCGTTGGCAGATGCCCTGAAGCGAGAGGTCTATATTGACAAAATACACAGCATTGCAGCAAATGTTTGTGCTAGGTGTGAGATTTGTGCAGTCAATAACCCAAGGCAAGGACCCCAACTGCCCCAAGGACACCAACCCAGGGGAAATTACCCCTTTGATTCTCTGATGATTGACTTTACTGACATGCCACATTCAGGTCCCTATAGAGCAATGCTAGTTATAGTATGCACATACACTGGATGGCCAGAGTGCATCCCAACAAGGACAAAAAAGGCAACTGAGGTCGCAAAAGCCTTGCTTCACGTTATTATTCCCAGGTATGGGTTGCCATCTAGGATTTCCTCAGACAATGGTCCTGAATTTATCCATAGAGCTACCCAAAAGATAGCAGCTATGCTAGGAATAACATGGAAGCTTCACTGTAGTTTCCATACTCAATCGGAAGGAAGGGTGGAGAGAGTGAATAGAACAGTGGTTCTCAACCTTCTTAATGCCGCAACCCCCAACCGGTCGTAAGTCAAGGACTACCCAACCGGTCATTAAGTCGAGGACTTTCCCTGCCCGGGAGTGCCGCACATGCGTGGTGCTGCCCCCTGCACCAGCCGAGGCGTAGCTGGCAAGTGGCAGCGACGGTGCAGGGAGACCACCGGCTGGGCCACCAGCTGGCCCAGTCCAGGCAGGTAAGGCACCCGCTGGGCCCCACGCGTCCCAGAAACCCTCCCTGCACCCGCCGCTGCCCTGCTAGTCTTACCTTGGCCGCCGCCCATTTGGGGCGGCAGCAGGCAGGCCCAGGCACTCCTGGGCGGCCACAGCAAGCGGCAGCGACGGTGCAGGGAGACCACCGGCTGGGCCACCAGCTGGCCCAGTCCAGGCAGGTAAGGCACCCGCTGGGCCCCACGCGTCCCAGAAACCCTCCCTGCACCCGCCGCTGCCCTGCTAGCCTTACCTTGGCTGCCACCCATTTGGGGCGGCAGCAGGCAGGCCCAGGCACTCCTGGGCGGCCACGGCAAGCAGCAGTGACGGCGCAGGGCGACCACTGGCTGGGCCACCAGCTGGCCCAGCCCAGGCAGGTAAGGCACCCGCCGGGCCCCATGCACGCCAGAAACCCTCCCTGCACTCGCCGGCCTCCCACCTCCCACCCCTGGCCCTCTTTTACTTACTTCTAGTAGTTGCTCAGCAGGGAGGGAAGCTTTCCTTGCAGCACCGTTTGCAGACTGGGGCTTTTGGCGGTCTCAGCAGGGCAGAGACAGCCTGGACAATTCCTATTGGCTTTTGAAAGCCAATAGAATTAGACTCTATTCAAGATAGTCTATTCTATTGGCTTTCGAAAGCCAATAGAATAAGAGGGAGTAGCACAGCTAAAGAAAAGGGGAAAAAATGGGGGAAAAATGGCGGACAGCCTTGTTTGGTGACCCCCGTGAAATGGTCGTTCGACCCCAAATGGGGTCGCGACCCACAGGTTGAGAACCGCTGGAATAGAACCATTAAGGAAAAACTTGGCAAAAATATGTCAGGAAACCCATCTTAAGTGGCCAGATGCTTTAAATCTGGCCCTGGTTGCAGTACGGTGTGCCCCACAAAGAGGGTTACTTGTGTCACCATTTGAATTATTGTATGGCAGAGTCCCTAATCTACTCAGGCCAATTGTCCAGAACACTATTAAGTCTATTAACACTATTAACACTAATAAGTCAAATTAAAACAACTGCAAGCCCTCAATACAGTAGCACAGAGGCTACAACAATATGTCTTAACCCAAAGACCCCATGTCCTGGTCACACATACACATGATATACATCCAGGACAAGAGGTTTGGGTAAAGGACTGGAAGAGGGAAGTTTTAAGCCCCAAGTGGAAAGGGACGTATACTGTTGTTACGTGTTCTCCCCTTGCTATTAAGGTGGCTGAAATCAAATTGTGGATCCATTGGTCCCCAGTTGAATTGGCTGCCCCTGCCCAGTGGAAAGTGAAGAGTAACCTAACACACCCTCTTAGGCTAACTCTACACTGCAAAGGAAGGAGCCTCTCTCCTTCTGGTGACACTCCGGAAGCTGTCCCCCTGCGAACGGGAGAGGTGAAGCAAACCCCTGCAGGTGTTACTCTGGAAGCTAACACCCAGCGCACGGGCAACAAGACCCCCCTGCCCTGGAAGCTGCAATCGCGCAGCTAGCATTAGGTTTCTCTAAGTATGGAACCCAGCCAAAGAATGAGAGAAACTGCCTGTATTAGAAAGGGCCTCATGCCAACTATTTGGGTGGTAGTGGTGCTGTTGCTGATTAGTATTGTTATTAATTCCCTGTTAGCCAAGGAGGGAGGAGTGTGTGGAAAGTTTAACCTTACCAATTGCTATCTACAAATTGATGAGACTGGGAAGGTTATTAAACAATTAACCACTGAAATGAGACAACTAACCCACAACGCTGACCAAGAATGGAAAGGTTTTGACTTTGCCCAAACGTTTAGCTCTTGGTTTCCAAAGCTTCCTGGCTTACAAGCTATTGTGGCCCTTATTGGCTTAATAGTAGCTGGATGTGTAATTTTCCCATGTATTTTACCAATCCTTGTGCGTGCAATTTCTAATAGCCTTTCTGTGCTTGTGGAAAAAGGGGCCATAGCCCAAGTTATGGCCTTATGGGATGAGGGGGAATATGTAGATGAAGACCCCCAATATATGTAACTCCCCAATAATCCTGAGATTTAAATGAAGTTTCAAAGGGGGGGAAATGTGGCAGGTAGAAAATGCCATTAAGGGAGATGGAAAAATACTATAAACAACATTTTAATTAACAGAGGTGATGTTTTGAAAGCATTAACTAATAGTATAAACTGGCTGAGTGTGATGACCTGTGTGCAATTCTATGAAGAAACATTTTTACAAGAAGTGCCAACTAAAAGTCACAAATGGTGTAAGATATTACACGTGTAGGGGAGTGTGGTTTTCTGCACATTGTATAAACTTCCCTTTTTCCTATGTGTGTGGTCTCAGGACATGAACTTCTCTCTTTTAGTGTGTTAAAGATAGATAAGAAGTCATCCATTAGGTTAAGCGTGGGTGGCAAGCTGTATAAGAATGACACCCTGGAAATAACCCAGGGTTCAGAATTTGTCATATGAATACTCTGAACCTTTGTGCAAATAAACCTGTTTTCTCCAACCCTTCGTGGTCTTGTCTTCTGATGTAAGTATTGTGGTTTTTCCACTACAATAGTGTATTCTGTATTATTGTTGCAATAAATACAATGTTTCTTTTATTTACGATATTTTTTTCTTCAATTTATTCGTGTCCTCCTTTTCGTTGTAAAAAAGTTGGTCACCTTACAAATGCTAACAAATGAAAGAAACCGAATATGTTTGAACTGTATATCATGAGTCCCTACAGTTTTAAAAGGTTCCTCGCCTTTTATCTGTAGAGTTCCTCTCCTTGTTTATGCATGGATAAAGAGATATTAATCTACCTTCTCAGCTTGGATGCTATTTGGGCAAGGCACACCAGATTAATGAATCTTGCTGGAATTTATGCCTAGCACACGGGCTTTGTGGCTTGTGCATATGAGTTATGCCGAGGTGGCTTACAAACAGGCAGTTTTTCTCCTTGCCGCCTTCACAAGGCCTTGCCCCAGGGCCATTTTTCGTGTTATACTGAAGGAGACAGCCAGCAGGTCTTCCTTTCTGCAAACAAGGTTTGCCACTGAATAAGAAGAATAATTCCTCAGACTGCATGTTTATATGGCAACAATAGATGGAAATAGAGGTGCCATCTTGCCAATCAGGGGTGCCTATAGGGCGATAATTTAAAAAAGTCAAGACGGAGGCCTCAATGGTGGGATTGAAGCACTGCCTGTTTTAAAATACATTGCATCTGCAAATGAGGTAGAGCTCCAATTGCAGCATCAAAGCTGACATCTTGACTTTTTTGACCTCTGACACCTCTGCTGCCTGAAATGGCTCCCTCGTTCTGTGTTTAAAATTTGGATACAGTTCCCCCTCTTTATATTGCTATCTGTAAAGATTGAATAATGTGTATTATTCATTCACTGTCTTCAAAAGAAGGTTAGTTAGCCCCACTTTCTTTGTGGGAGGGTGGCCTGCTAAGTCTTCTGACCAGGGGCCTTCATTGTGCCCATCCTGAAAAAAAAAATCAGTCAGAAATGAAGAAGGGACAAATACTTAGAAATATGAGAATAAGCTGCAAAATTTGTTCTTTGTCCGTAGCCTCTTGCATATGGTATGTAGAGCAGGACAGATGATTTGAAGATCTGTTCAGACAATATGGCTGGGGAAAATATAGAATTAGCAATCCACTGTTACTTAAACAAATAGAGGGTTTCTGAAAGATAGTCCTTCTTCTCTTCAAACAGTTTTTTTAGAATGGTGATGGTTATTATCCTAATTGTCCTACAATCGCCTTTTAAAAGCTGACTTAGTGGATCAAATAGTATGGCATGGCTATGTGCTTTCCATCAAAAGGTCGTTTGGTTCAAAAAAATCTTAACTTGAATTAGTTGTCTGAGACGGGAACAATCCTTGCCTAAATCTGTTTAGGTTGTAGACATCTTTAGGATTTAACTTATCAATAGCCCTTGATTTACAACCACAATTGGGACCCGAACATCTGTTGCTAAGCAAGATGGTTGTTAAGTGAGTGGCATCCAGTTTTACAACCTTTTTTTTTGCCCGTGGACGACATTAAGAGAATCACCATGATTGTTAAGTGAATCACACAGTCATTAAGCGAATCTGGCTTCCCTCATTGACTTCGCTTGTTGGAAGCTGGTTGGGAAGGTTGCAGATGGTGATCACATAAACCCAAGATGCTGCAACCGTTGTAAATACATGTCAGCTGCTAAGCCCCCAAATTTTGACCACATAATCATGGAGATTCTGTGAAAGTCATAAGAGTGAGAATTGGCTTGTAAGTCACTTTTTTCAGCTCCGTTGTAACTTCAAATGGTTGTTAAATGAATGGTGGTAAGTCAAGGACTACCTGTATTGAATTCTGTAGGGCAATTTCTGAGCAGAGAGGCAATGGGCTATGATCTTCGACATAAGCAGCAGTGGTTTTAAAACAGTGCTCAGTCTTGGCCTTGTGCCTCAGTTTTTCCTTATGTAAAATGTATGTGTACAGTGGTGACATACTCTAAGGCAGGGGTCCTCAAAGCTGGCTGAGGAATTCTGGGAGTTGAAGCTCACAAGTCTTAAAGTTGCCAAGGTTGAGGATCCCTGCTCTAAGGGGGCTGTTGTGAGATGGATTGGCGGGTGCCTTCCATCTTGAGGTTGATCCTAAAATGGTAAAGGAAATCGTGATTCTGGAATAGAAAGCTCCTAGGTAGAGAAGGGGCACTTTCTTACTTGTCTCAGAAAACACTTATGTTTTCTTTAAGAAATTGCACTGAGATCCTTCTAGAGGAAATCTAGGTCAGCCCACCAAAGCTGCATCACACTATCTGAGCCTTCTCTTTCATCACTGTCCCAACAGAAGGGATTTATTTCTGGATCCATGGTTCTTTTTTGAGCCCCAGCCCAGGAGAAAAATATATTTTTATCCAAGCTGGGAGCATGTGCAATGTGTACCTAGATGACCATGGTTGAACCCTCAAAGCTAAGCAGGATCAGCCTTGGCTAATTCCTGGATGGGAGATGACTAGGAAATTCTGGAGCTGTAGACTGGATTGGGAGTCAAGAATATAAGGGCAAATGACTTCCACATGTTTGTCAAGAGCACCAAAAATTGACCTCGACAGCCAAGACTTCTGTTGTGGCTTCCCATCAGTGCTACCAATCATGCTAAGCTCCAGATATTGACTGCACAAATTGTGGATAGTTGGGCTGGCAGAGAAGGTGCATTTAGAGGTTTGCATTGTCATTATTCATTACATTTCATAAGTTTCATTTTGCCTTTATAAATAAAAAAGTGTTCCCTTGGGGACATTCTGCATATACTCTGAGTGTAATCCCTCATAAATCTATCTATATTAGATGTTATATATCTCACATATTTATTGGTCTTTACCATTCCTCTGGAACAGTGTTTCTCAACCTCAGCAGCTTTAAGATGTGTGGACTTCAACTCCCAGAATTCCCCACCCAGCACACATCTTCAAGTTACCAAGGTTGAAAAACATTGATCTTGAAGCCTAAAAAAACTAAGTCTTGGAACTAGGAAGAAAACAATGTAAAATAATGTACATTCTTTGTTTATTAAAAGAGATTTGTATCTCTATTCGTTTAATGTGGATTTAAATAATCCATATTTGCGTTGTCATCAATAATTTATCACTAATTAATATTAATAACAATTATTAATATTAATAATATGGAATAGCCCATATTTATTTCCTCCACAAGTTTTGTCCTAAGAAATTGAGGCACTTACAAGAATTCCTGTCCCTTTTTATTTTTGGTATAAGCCTCTGGGGGTATATTGGACTGAATTCGAACAGATTTGGTCCTGTTTTTCCTCTGGCACACTCCAGTTGTTTAAACCAGCCTTCCACTCTATGGTGCTGTCCAAACAGATTTCAACTCTCAGGACGCTGAAAAAAAGATGAAATCTTGAACATGTCAGAAGGACAGCCATTTGGGTAAGAACTGGTTTAACCACTAAACTACCACAGGGGAGAATATTCTTCAAAGTTACAGGACTGATTTTTTTATGGGTTCCCCAGCAGTTACTGACTACAGCCTGCTGCAAAAGATATATTTAGAATATACATCAGTACAAAATTATGTTGAGTAATGAAACTGAACGAAGCTCATAGATTTTTTTCATACCTAGAAATACACCCCTTATTTCTCCAAGGATTTTTCCATGTCATTTGAATAATTGGAATTGCCAGTTTTGTATCTGTGTCTGTGTGCATTAGGGTCAGGGGAAGAATAAGTTTTGTTATGACCGGTGCTTTTTTTGTAAAAAAAAAAAAAAAAAAAAAAAAAGGTGCCGGAACTCACACACATTATGCAACCTGCCTTGCCTACCCTACAAGGTTCCATCCAAAAAAGGTGCCGGAACTCCGTTCTGGGCGTTCTATGACAAAAAAAAGCCCTGGTTATGACTATACCTGAGCAATTAGAAGTTTGAGGTCCCTGCTGACCTGCTAGAAATTATTAAGTTAGATTGACATGTTCTTGCTGCCGATTCCTTAGTGTCCAAGTAAATGACAGCACAATCCTATATAATAAAAAAAGCCAGCAACAGGCAGAGACCTGGCTGGCTGCTGGGAGGATGTCAAAAAAGTCAAGATGGCAGTCAAACCATGTGACCAGTGTGGTTTCTGGAAAGCAACCTAAAGGCCAGAAAGTGAAGAGGTTTTGTGTCCTGTCTTTACCACTTTGCTCTGGAGAGAAATTCTCATGGTTCCTTCAGATCTCACACACTAACCGAGTTGCAAGATATCTAAAGGGAAATGGATTAATGGGCTGGTCCTTTCCCACTCCACTCCCTTCCAGTCAATCATGTCTGATTCTTGGAGACTGCCTGGACAAGTCTCTGCAATCTTCTTGGCAAGGTTTTTCAGATGTGGTTTGCCACTGCCTCATTCCTAGGGCTAAGAGAAAGTGACTGGCTCAAGGTCACTCATCTAGCTTTAGGCATAAGGCAGGATTAGAACACATAACCTCTTGGTTTGTAGCCTGATGCCTTAACTGCTACACCAGACTGGCTCTTAATGGGCTGGTCTGCTCATTGATTAATACAGATCCATGTTAACTGGCAGGTAGACTGGGCTGATGGGATTTTCAGGGAGCACAAGCCAATTATGGGCTAATACACCTTTGGATCAGCCAATAGGCAGTTTCATTGGACAGTATCTTTGTCTGACTTAGGGTTTGTGTGGTGAATTGTGCTGTGCCTTTCTCAGAATAGTCAATATAGAGGATTATTTTTTCTAAAACCACACTGTCCTTCATCTCATTTTGCAGGAAACTATCTAATACTGTATTAATCTAGGACTGTATGTTGGTGGTGGGGATAGGCTCTAAAGGTGGTGTTGCATTGGGACCCTCAATTTCTTAAACCATCTCTGACTGACAGAAACACCAGGACAAACTAGAGAAGGCAGAAGCAAGCTCCTCTATTCAAAATGGTAGCAGTCATAGACTTGGCATCTCCATTAAAAGGTAAAGTGAAAGCCCTGAATTTTGAAATAAAAAGACTGGGCATTTATAGCAACTCACTATAGGGGAAGAAAAGGCTTAGAAGAAAAGTACAAGAAAAATGATTGAAGTACCTAATTATAATAAATATAAACTTTTTCTTATAAAATAGATTTGAATTGACAGCATTGGCTATGTGTATAAAATACAGAGAGAAAACTCTTATCAGGATTCCTTTTTAGGGCAATATTTCTCAACCTTGGTAATGTGATGACATGTGGACTTCAACTCCCAGAATTCCCCAGCCAGAATACTCTAGGGCACTGTTTTTCAACCTTGGCAACTTTAAGCTGTGTGGACTTCAACTCCCAGAATTCTCCAGCCAAACTAGAGAATTCTGGGTGCCGAATTCCACACAACTTAATGTTGTTGTTGTTGTTAATTGCGAAGTCGTGTCCGACCCGTCGCGACCCCATGGACAATGTTCCTCCAGGTCTTCCTGTCCTCTACCATCTTCTGGAGTCCATTTAAATTCACACCTACTGCTTCAGTGACTCCATCCAGCCATCTCATTCTCTGTCGTCCCCTTCTTCTATTGCCCTCAATCTTTCCCAACATTAGGCTCTTCTCCAGTGAATCCTTCCTTCTCATTAGGTGGCCAAAGTACTTGAGTTTCAACTTCAGGATCTGGCCTTCTAAAGAGCAGTCGGGGTTGAACTCTTCTAGGACTGACCGGTTTGAACGCCTTGCAGTCCAAGGGACTCGCAGGAGTCTTCTCCAGCACCATAGTTCAAAGGCCTCAATTCTTTGACGCTCAGCCTTTCTTATGGTCCAACTTTCACAGCCATACATTGCAACTGGGAAAACCATGGCCTGGACTATACGCACTTTTGTTGGCAGGGTGAACTTAATGTTACCAAGGCTGAAAAACAGTGCTCTAGGGCCGTGGTGGCGAACCTATGGCACGCATGCCACAGGTGGCATGCAGAGCCCTCTCTGTGGGCACGCGCACCATCGCTCCAGTCCTAGGCCTTCAGCTGGGTTTTATAAAACCTTTTAGTTTTAGACCTCTGCCGCCGTGTGCAAAAAAAAAAAAAGGTTCAATCAATCAATCAATTTCAACTTCTTGTGGGAAAAAAAAGATCTCGCAAAGTTGGAATTGATTGATTGAACTTTTTAGTCCCACCCAGTCTGCCGTTACCACCACAGCCACGCCCACCCAATGGGGCCATGCCCACCTGGCACCCAACGATACATACTGTAAGTGGGTTTTAGGTTGCAGTTTGGGCACTCGGTCTCTAAAAGGTTCGCCATCACTGCTCTAGGGAATCAGTGCACTCCACTCTCATTAACTCAACCTCTCAGGGTGAAGGCATTTAATTAGCTACAAAGGGGGAGAAGGGAAGCTATAAATGAGAAAGCTATAAACTGTTGTCCTGCTTTCTGCCTCCAAGAAAGATGGAAGATTTGTTGATCAGGGAGAAAAAATGGTTCTTTCCATGTTTCTTTCCTTTACAGCTCAGCCACATTTTGCTATATAGGCAGACTTCTCAATATGATGCTGTTGAACTGTAGCCAGAAAGCTGGTTAAAGTGTTGTCACAAATACTTTTTTCCTATAAATTAACAAGTTGCCACATCACTGAAGGAATGTTACACCCTAGCTTCCTTTGTTGTTGTTAGTTGTGAAGTCGTGTCCGACCCATCGCGACCCCATGGACAACGTTCCTCCAGGTCTTCCTGTCCTCTACCATCTTCTGGAGTCCATTTAAGCTCACACCTACTGCTTCAGTGACTCCATCCAGCCATCTCATTCTCTGTCGTCCCCTTCTTCTATTGCCCTCCATCTTTCCCAGCATTAGGCTCTTCTCCAGTGAGTCCTTCCTTACTGAATGTTAATCTTTTTGTTTACAAGAATTATTATTCTGTCGCTCTTCTATAGCTTTTATCTCTGTCTTATTCAGTTGGAAAACAAAGCTATTTAGGGATGGAGGTCATTAATGTTATTAAAAGGTGCCTAGCAATTGTATCTCATTGTTTTTAAGTAGAACTAGCACTACTGGTTTGCAAACATTTTGGGTGACCACTAGAGGGCAGAAAAGGGATAGAGTTTTCAATATCTCTTTACTGGCATCTAGTGAGCCTCTAGATTTTTGCAATAGATACTGGGAGCCCAGATCTAAGTGATTTTCTCCAGGTAAGCCTCGTTCAATCTACTGAAATGAACGAAAATGTTACTCCAAGAACCAGAGCACAATAAACTGCGTCTGAGGGGAGGAAAGAGATTTTAATTCCCTACACTCTACAGTTTTATTTTCAATAATACTTTGCCGTCCCCATGACAAACAGTTGCCTCTTTATGTCTCATCTGGCATTCTGTGAGAGGCTGGAAAAGTAGTATGAAGTTGGATTATGAGCATGTAAATTGGAATCTGTCTCTTTTTGTCATGTGATAATGTATTGGATAACCAAAACAAGCTCATCGCACAAAAGGGACTAATTTGAGAGGCCACCTGTTTAATAAGCAGCTACAGAGGACAAAAGTATCATATGTGCTGTAGGGAATGACTCTTCAGCTCTGAGCACTTGTGCACAGTGGTTTGGCCCCTGCTGATGGACAAATGTTCTTGACTTTCACACTTCGTTGGGCATTTGGGCCTATTAGCATCTGGTTTTGGTAGAGCTCAGGAGTTTCTGATGGAATATAGTTCAACCATATAGTACTTTCTAAAAGGAGCAGATAGCTTTCAAGCTCCCCACCACCATTCAGATGTTATTTTTAATCCAAGGGATACTGATAAAGTAGGACAAAAGGGGGCTCAGTACTGTTTTATTTCTATGCTTTCCTCTGTCCCTCAGTTATATATATGAGCTGGTGGGCTCGTGTTGAGAACTTCAGGAATTCCTTGGAGAAAGAATGCAAAGACCATTGGTGAAACATTAAATGAGCCCAGAAAGAAAAGATAACACAACAGACTAAAAAATGACTTTCTTAGATATAAGAGGAAAGGAAGTCAAAACATTGTCAGGCTTTCTAGACCAGTGTTTGTCAACCTTGGCAGCTTTAATTAATATATGGACATTGACTCCCAGAATTCCCCAGCAAGCACTGGCTAGGGAGTTCTGGGAATTGAAGTCCACGTCCCTTAAATTTGCCAAGAGAAACACTGGTCTACACTGTGGTCAGCCCTCCAAAAGTAGACAAGTCTGAAATTGGAGTCTACAAGAAATCCTGGAACTCTTATTTTATTGATAGAGGCACTGGTAACAGACTCTTGAAATCTTATTTCAAAGGTAATCAAGGTGGGATTAACTTTAATTTTGTACAGTAAATTAATTAATAGAATACGTTACTTCAGTGTGGCCACCATTCCGATGTCTTCACGGACTAGCTAAGAGTCCCCTGCTTGACAGTTGTCAGTGAAAGTAAAGTCACTTCAGGGACCTTTAAATATCTTGTTTACATGTTTGCACATGTTCTTAGTCACCCAGAAATAGTTAAGTCTGGTCAATAACAACTATTGCATTTCCCTTCCTTGGAGGGCATCCATTCCATCCGCCCCCCTCATCTTCGCTGTTTCCCCTACAATCTGTCTTCTCTTTTCTTGGCCAGCATCCTTGTCCAGGCCGGTGCTGAGGGAGCATCTCTGGAACAGAGATAGGGATTTGGAAAGCAGCCAGTTCTCTCTTCCTGCCAGCCTCTTTGCTAACCACTGAGGCATCAAAATCCTATCAGGGCTCCTTGAAAGGACACAGAGTCCATTTAACAGGGGTGCCAATTCATTAAGGCATAAAACAAGCTGGCTCAGGAACAAGAAGAGACAACGAATTTGCCTTCCATCACACAAAGATGCCATCTGAGGATGGATCGCTGGTTTGTCAAAGGGACCTTTAAGTAGTCTTCCCATCTCTGCCTGCAGACTTACCCGAGAAGCACTTGTATCTCCGCCCTGCAGGAGGTGCAACGCTAGCCAATACAGGTGGACTGTCTTGCTTTGACCAGTTGGCTCCTTTGGGCAATGGCCAACACGTTGTTGGCTGCAACTTTAAATGGTCATCTGTACCTGGTTCAGAGTGTAGTGTAGTGCCAGGGGAATGGTGGAGAAAGCATGAATGGCAAGAAAACCAAAGCCCACTTGTCCAAAGCAAAGGGGAGACATCCATGAATGGTGTCAATTTAGGCATTAATAGATTCTAGGAGAGTAGAAGTAAGTAGCAATAGCACAGACTTCTATACTGCTTCACAGTGCTTTACAGTTCTCTCTAAGCAGTTTACAGAGTCAGCCTATTGCCCCAATCATCTGGATCCTCGTTTTACCAACCTCAAAAGGATGGAAGGCTGAGTCAATCTTGAGCTGGTCAAGATCGAACTGCAGGCAGCTGGCAGTCAACAGAAGTAGCCTGCAGTACTGCATTCTAACCACTGTGCCACCACAGCACAAGACTGGCTGGAACAGCTGAAAGTAGTTAATATGAACTGGACAGATCTTAGCCTTGTCTCACCAGAAACCTAGTTATTATGTGCCACACATCATGCAAATACAGGTAGTCCTCGACTTACAACAGTTGATTTAGTGACCATTCGAATTTAACAACGGAATTGAAAAAAGTGACTTGTGACCATTTTTCACACCTATAACCATTGCATCATCCCCATGGTCACGTGATCAAAATTCAGATACTTGGGAACTGACTCATATTTATGATGGCTGTAGGGTGTCCTGGGGTCACGCAATCACCTTCCGTGACCTTCCGACAAGCAAAGTCAATAGGCAAGCCAGATTCACTTAACAAACTGTGTTACTAACTTTTTTTTTAAAAAAAATATTTTATTAGATTTTATAAGGATAAAGGGGAAGTGAGGTCAATAAGGGTATAACAAGGGGTGACAAACAAAAAAGGTTAGACCAGGGGAAGGGATAGATACAGTAGTGGGGATGTCCCCCACAATAAGTCAATGCTTCAGCAAGTAAACCCGTCCGGGTATACGTATTCAATCATAATAATTAATATAAAATAGCAATACTTAATATAATATTACTAATATATATTACCAATTAATTGTAATCTGTCCATTTCTGCACATTCAAGTATTTTTCTTATTATAATCTGGTCAGATGGTAGATTTTCATTTTTCCAAAATTGGGCAAATGCTATTCTCGCAGCTGTTAATACATGTAATATTAAGTACTCATTCTCTTTTCCATAATTAGATCCTAATATTCCTAGCAAACACAGTTCCGGTTTAAATTCTATCTTAATTTTAATCATCTTTTCTAACCACATATGGATCTTAAACCAAAATTTCTTAGTGTTAGGGCATATCCACCAGAGATGATAGTAAGTGCCTGGTTTTTGTTTACATTTCCAACAAATATTTGATACGTTTTTAAAGATTTTCTCTAATCTAACTGGTGTCATACGCCATCTATAAAACATTTTATATACGTTTTCCTTATATGCAGCTGCTTTAGTAAATTTAATGTTTCGATCCCAAAGTTTTTGCCAATTTTTCACACCTATAACCATTGCAGCATCCCCACGGTCACGTGATCAAAATTCAGATGCTTGGGAACTGACTCATATTTATGATGGCTGTAGGGTGTCCTGGGGTCACGCAATCACCTTCCGTGACCTTCTGACAAGCAAAGTCAATGGGCAAGCCAGATTCATTTAACAAACTGTGTTACTAACTTAACGGTGGCCAGAAAAGTCGTAAAATGGGGCAAACCTCACTTGGCAAATGTTTCACTTAACAACAGAAATGTTGGGCTCAACATTTGGATCATAGGTCGAGGACTACCTGTAGTAAGGCCTGTGTTGGGAAGAGATGGAAAGAACACTTGAATTTCAGCTTAGAAAAATATAAAGTTAGTTATCCTTCTCTGAGGGTTGGGGCTGAAAGGAATTTTATGTCAGTTAGGCCATGTCCTTCAAGAACGGTTATCCAGGCAACCTCAAACGGAAGTTAGTGGGACATGCAGATGTATCCAAAGACTCTTCCATATTTTCACCAAATGATGTATCTCCAAAGTCTGTGATGTGGTGAAAAGGAATCACACCAATTAAAGCAACTTATCATGTATTATATGAGTATAGCCTCTGATGGGCAGGAAGTTTAGTGGTCCCTGATCAGTAAGAAGCAGGAATAAGTAGTTGCAGAGATACAGACAGGTTGCAGGGTAACAAAGGCAGGAATAATTGGAATAGAATATTCCTTGAAAGAATATTAGTAATGTGAGATGCAAAATGTCTTAGTAGCTTTCTATGCGAGTCAAAGAAAACACTAGTAAGAAAGCTTTCTGGCTTTTTTTCATTGCACAGATCGGCAATCAAGCTAGATGGTGCACACAATTATGTGCAATCAGTAGGCTGAAAGTGACATCGAGATGAGGCAAGAGGTATTTGTAGTTTGCTCAAATCATAACTGATGAAAAGCTATTCATTCCCTCCAGACATGTGTTATGGCCTGCTAGCTTCTTGACAA
This sequence comes from Crotalus adamanteus, assembly GCA_039797435.1. Classification (NCBI taxonomy): domain Eukaryota; kingdom Metazoa; phylum Chordata; class Lepidosauria; order Squamata; family Viperidae; genus Crotalus; species Crotalus adamanteus. The sequence goes on from CM077935.1 coordinate 9,400,804, forward strand.
CCTCTGGTCTCTCCTGTCATAATCTCCACAGAGGAGGTTTACTGAGTTCATAACCATCCATCCATGGCTAAGGGCTGTTTTTTTACAATCTAAGTAGGACCATGTTCTGCTGTATTTGATGACAATTCAGATCTAAAGTCTGAATTCTGCCATTCGTAGACCTCTCAAGTTTAGGGGTAGGATGGTATCACTAAAAATACACGGGTGCAGTTTTTCGGGCCTGCTTAGCATTTTCCTGCAGGCATCACTCCTAGTGAGGTATATGGGTGGTACCATCTTTTCAAGCAATTAAACTAGAGCAAAGCCATGATTAGCAGGTTTGTCCAAGTGATGATGGGGAGGGCACACATTTGCTCTCCCTCTGCCGTGCAGCTTGCCCAGAGAAAGAGGAAATTTTGCCAGATGGTTGCCTGCGCTCCCTTAGGCAAAAGGAGAGCACAGACGTAGCCAACTGACCGACTTGCTCCCTTTGTCTCCCTCCCTCCCCTGTGCAAGAAAAGAGGGGGTATGTGTGAGTTGTGTCAAGTGGTTAAAACCCACACTCCTCCTTTCTCAATCCGGACAAGCTTCTTTCTGGGATTTTTTGGTAAACCAGCCAGGCTGCCTGGGTCAGAATGCAGTCCAGGGGCACATGGGATAATCCGAGATCCATTGACTTTGCTTGTCAGAGGGTCGCAAAAGGCGATCACGTGTCATAAATACGAGTTAGTTACCCTGCTTCTGAATTCTGATCACGTGACCATGGGGATGCTGCAATGGTTGTAAGTGTGAAAAGTCGTAAGTCGCTGTTTTCAGTACTGTTGTAACTTTGAATGGTCACTAAGTGAACTGTTGTAAGTCGAGGACTACCTGTATGACAAATGCTGTGTGGAAACAAGGACAGAAAGCTTCACTGAAATTTTAATTGTACCTGGAAAATGTGGGTGGTGTCGAAATATGTTGGAATCCTTTCTAACAAGCCAGCTTGGTCACCATTCATTTATACATGAGCTGGGGTTCTTGCTCATTGTTTGAACCAAGTATTGTCAATTCTAGATCAGTGTTTCTCAACTTTAAGATGTGTGGACTTCAACTCCTAGCAAGGCTGGCTAGGGAATTCTGGGAGTTGAAGTCCAGACATCTTAAAGCTTGAGAAACACTGATCTAAATACTAGTGACATTTCTGAGACGTTACAGTGGAGAAAAATCCAACCATAAGAAAGGCAGAGCCGTTGATAACTCAGAGGTAATGTTATATGTTCCAGACTCAAAGCACATTCACATATGGCATTTGCGCTGTTCCCAGATTGTGTCTGTACTCTTGTAGCCGCATAACATCATCTTTCCTTCATACTGGAGCCAAATGATTTCCCAGTTCACTTGCTGTTCAACTGCTAATATCACCATTTCAGTTTCCTAGTAAAAGTGCTGAAATTCTGTGACTCTTGGAGATGGGGCATTTCGCATTATCAAGAACTTTGCTCTATCTGCTCCTGGACTTTGTCTTTTCCCCACAGAGGTTAAACTATTATAGTTTCATGGGATTTACCCCCTTGCTGTTTTAATAAAAGGGGCCTAGAAATGCCACCTTAGTAGCTTTGTTGCTGATTCCGAACGTGAAACCTCAGACCTTTTAAATGCCAATCAAAAGAGAGGGAGGAGGGCAACAATAACTGGATGCTGCTTTTTGTGTTTTTCTATTTAGGGTCAGGAAGGGGCACTGATTGTCTCCCGGGGCATCCTCTGCATTTTAAAGTCAGTAGCGCTGAAATGAGAGTAGGTCAGCTTGAATCTCTTTTGCTGTATCCTTGGAGAACATATACAGTAGCCCTACGGAAAGTCTCTTTTCTCAAATGTCCTGTTTTTCACGTCTGGCTCAATTCTCCTGGTATGAGTTGGCTGGCTTCACTGGCAAGCCAAGCTTTGCACTCGCCTTGCAAACTGGGATAGGAAAACCTTCCATCATAGTTTGCTAAACTGGCCAGATCAAAAAAGGAGGAAAGGAACAGAGCTGCCCTTTCCCCTTTTGTTTTCCTTACAGCCCCCCCCCCCAAACACAATTTGGTCTGCCTAGCAGCAAAACTGTTTTCATTAAGATTTGTATAATGCCATAGATACTGAATTGCTAATTGATGTAACAGCACATAACAAACATTTTTCCCTTGCCCAGAAGGGCTTCAAGACTCATAGCAAGTGCAGTCCAACTCCATCTTATAATCCTACTGAAAAAAAGGCTTAAGGGCCTTTCCTTCTAATAGCATTTGTTTCAAATGTGCTCATAATATTCAGCCTCTTCCTGGGGGTAGCCTGAGCATCATCACTAAGGCAAGAAGCTTTAATGATGACCCTTGTAGACACCAACTCTTTTGCTCCTTTTTCTTGGCTTCCTAGAGAACGGTCTCCAAGATAATGCCCACGTTCCAGAGAAAGGGCTGATACAGTAAAGCATGTTCTCCTCTGTGGACAACACAAGTGGGAGAAACAGATGGTTGGCAATTCCAGCTGCTTAAGTTTTGTTACTTGAGTTGGACAGTAGCTTCGTTGTTCCATCGGGTGAACCCAGTGTCCCTCCCTCCCATCTTCAGCCAATGAATCACACTCTGAATGCATTTGGTGGTTGGTTGTTTTTTGTTTTGTTTTTTTGAAAGTTTTAAATGAAAAGGAAATAATTTTATTACATGCGGTAACCTCGGCATGTCAGCTCATGCAGACACTACTATGTCCCAGAGATTGAAGACCAGAGGACATGGGAGACATGGGAGGATGGTGTGCTGAGAGGGGAGAAAGCAGAGTGAGTGGAACAGAACAATCAGGAACATAACAAAGATCTTCGCAAAATTAACAAGAATCTGAACTGCACCTCCTTCTCAATGACCCTCAAGGGGAGATGCAAAGGAATGGGAATAGGGTCAGATCTTAAGGAGTTTTCAGAAGAACCTAGCCCCAACCCTCATCCAGGAGTCCCTTGTAGCACCAGAGTTGAGTGGCAATGAAAGGAAAGGAAGGATCGGTGATGGCAAGCAGTTAAAACCAAGTGGCCCAATGGTTTCTTGTTTCAAGAGGTCTGGATTTTTCTGGTTAATCTCTCCTCCCTCTCAGGGCAAACTGAAGTTCAAGACCAATGAGGCATTCAGGTGGGAAGGGACAGAAGGTGATGATGAAAAATCAGAAAGGCGGCAGAAGAAGAATGGATCTTGTACATCAAATACGTTATACAATAGATGGGTTATTGCTTCATGCTGGAGTCACAGTATGATGAAGCAAAATGGAAAAGAGCATAGTGGAAACATAAATGAGTGTTGATCTGCCCTGCATATCCATCGATATCTGGATTTGGAGATCATAATTTGATAAGCCTAGGAGAATATTAGTGTGGATGGATAGAAATCATGACCTGTATTTCTGAAATAATATGGTAAATTACCATACATTACCATCACGGCCTGCCTTTATAAATTAGTGACATCTGCATCTCTTACTATTGCTTATCAGGAACATTTCATCTTGATTAAGATGTTGATGTTTGTTAACTAGAAGATAAAGAACATTGTTATGAAAACTAGAAGGGACTGATGGAGAATGAAATTTTGGACTGGTTGGTTGCCTGGATAGAGGGAAACGTGTTTGTTGGAATGAGAGGGAAGAAGAAAAATATGGACCAATTTTGACTTAGAATGAGTAATTTCTCTGACTTTAAATTATAACGGAGGGAGAGAAGTAGGAAGAGAGTTGGTTAAGGTGAAAGAGGATTAGCTGGCTTTTGAAGGATTGGTGACCCATGTGCCCTGTCACCACAAGGCAAAACATGTGAATTCACATTTGTGTTCCAGAAGCTTCTCTGTTATCTGGAGGGGCGGGTGATGGGGACTGATTTTATTGCTTTCTGTATGAGATTGACCTAGAGGTATTTCTCCTATTAAGAGAGCAAGTACGGAGCTTGGCGAAGAACAGGCTGTATAAATGACTTTGAAAGAGGGCCGAAAGAAACCTCTTGAAGTGCAGCCCCAAATGGCTGCCTTTCTGTCCTTATAGCCCAGCAGCCGGAACATTAAATGGTTGACAACAGTTGCAAAATAGGAAACTGAGGGCCTGAATTGTATGAATATGCATCCCCCCTTATATAATTTACATTTTGAGCATGTCTGCTGTTGGGAAGCTCAGAGCTTAGTAGTTGAGCACAACAATGTGATGCAGGACAGTCCAGATTCACTTCCTACAGCTATAGGCAAGGTGAGAAAAGAACCTTTTGCTGCAAATTCTGGGTCTTATTCAAGGCAACAGCACTGATTGAGAAGGATTGATAGACAAAGTCAATATAAGATAGCTTCCTATTCCCTTTGATTTTTACTCTGTGTATACATACAGATACACATACATGTCCATATCTCTATTGGGTTGTGTATATGTGGAAGAAGGGCATTGTCAACATCAGAGAACTGAAGCCTGGTTCAATAGTAATTACTTTTCTCTAGAGAAATCGGACAATGGTAGTCCTATGGTTTGAAAATGGGAGATTTCAAACAAAGCTGTCTTAGCATCCTTAAAAGGTCGTAACTCCCAGAATTCTTTGAAAGATCCCATGACAGCAAAGCTCTGTAAAACCAAGGTTAAGATTAGAGTGTGAATATGTCCTGATGATGTAATTCAATATTATGTGGGCAAATGTATGAGTCATCAGCCCAGGCTTTGCATAGATGCGTTGAACTCTGTGTAAATGCAGAGGCTATACACCTCTGGGTATTGCCCCAAGTTTGAGTAGTGATTATGAAACAATGACTGGGATAATTCATGTTATCCAGACATTAATGCACCATAAACCCAAGCCAGTGATGTGTTAAGAGCCATGGCTTCTCCTAAGGAGCTCCAAGAAGTTGAATTTGTCTGTTCTAGACTCTCTTTGCTATGCTTGAACTATAATTCCCTGTGGGAAGCCATGAAAAAAGAACCATCAATGCACTGATGATCTTACCTAGTTGGGTAATGAAATGTCTGCAAGTGAACAGCCAAGCTCAGAGAACACCAAGAAGTTGCTATTAAGAGGCCTCTTGCAGGCAATGATACTAAACACATGGGGTAGATTCTTAGAAGGAGCTAAACTGAGTCAGTTTGAATGTGACAAAAGATAGACATGAAACATGTCTTCCTTCTGTGATGTATCTTCTGGGAAGTATATTCTTTGAAATGAATTGGACTGAAGCGGCTGCATAGTATCTATTCTAACTGGATCCCATCAACTCCTTTCTTTTTTCCTTTTAAAAGATATTCTGGTCATTCTTTTTTAGCTTCAAGGCAAGCTGGAATATGCTGAAAATATGTTGTACCTCTCTTTGGAATCTGGAATGATTTGAGAGTGTGTGAAATGAACATGGATAACATTTCAGGCCTTAGAAAGTCTCCTCAAGAAGCTGATAGAAGCTGAGAATAGATGGTAAAGACTTCCGTATAGCAACACGGAAATTGCTCAATTGACACCCTGAAGGTTAAATAGTTTTATTGAAGTGATAATTCTACTCCCCCTGAAAGCCACTGCTACAATAACATTGTTTGATCATATTCAAATCAGATATTTAAACAAGTTAAATATTTAGCAGGGAATTTGTAATCCTCTAAAAGGGGAAAGCATATAATCTTCACCAAACTAAAATACATTTGGGGAAGCCATCCTTGTCAATCACCATAAGTATGACCAATATGAATTTGCAATGATCTTCACTTTAACTTATGATATGATTTTAAATCTCATCAAAATGAGATTCTGTTTCGCAAAAAAAAATGAATATGGTACTTCTGTAGGATGAAGAAAAATGGATACTGGGGTATGTTTAGGTGTGATGTTTTGTGTCGGGGTAAACAGATAATGGGATGAGGGGGACAAAACAGAGGATCCAATACATTAATGCAAACTTGAATTTTGTTCCTTTGACTCACCAACCCCCTCCCCAAGAATTAATAATTTAACATTTAAGTATTCTAAACATTTTTGACACATCAATTCTATGTGAAGGAAGAAAATACCACGGGATATCAAGCAGACATTTGCATCTCTAAAAGAAAAAACATTAATTGTACCAATTAACTCTCCCCCTTGACATATTTAATTTTTTCCTGCCCGATTTCTTTTTAGAATAATCAAAGAAATTCTTTCTTTTTAAAAAGGTTGACATTTCTGGAAATTGAATGATTGGAACATAATTTATTTTGGAGGATTCTGTATCACCTACATGGAATAAAGAAGTAAAATGTACATTCAAGTTTCAAGGCATTAAAATAGAGCTTTCTGTATTAAAGCTTCCAATAGGGGATGAAACATAGATAAGTATTATTTAAATTGTATATTTTCAGGGAGTAAAAGTTAATAGTTTCATTTTTTTTCTTGAATTAGAAAAACTATAAAACATTTTTGTCCTCTTCACCTGGTTTAATATTTTTGCTCATTGTGAGCAGAAGAAATAATTCATTTGGGAGAAAAACACTGCGAAAATCACAAAGAAAACTTTCTCATGTATATATATTTATATATTTGGCAAAAGAACACCACTCTGTGCTTTCACCACCTGCATCCTTCATGATTCTCCTCCCCTTGACTGCCCCCATGAAATCCTTTTGCCTCCGTTACAGTGTTCTTTTTTTATATATATATTTCTCTGGCAACTGGACGGGGGGAAAGGGATTTATGAAAAAATAGCATCAATTTCATGTTTTTAAAATTATAATCATTATAATACATCTGTTTTGAAAAAATAGTTCTGTGTCCCTCCCCCATCATCCCTGAGCCCACCCACCGTCAACAACTTTTGGCACCAACATTTGCCAAATCTAAGCCTCACTGCCAAACCAGCAGTGGGGCAAAAAATCACATTTCCACTCCCCACCCACCCAAACCCAATCTTTCCTGAGTCAAAAGTCACCCGTCTTTCCTCTATCTTTTTTTCCCACCCTTGCTCCTAATTTCATACAACACTGGGGAGAAGCATTGCTGGAAAGACAGTGGTAGAACATAACACATTTCTTCTGAAGATATTCTCTATTCTTCCTTCTCCTTTTTAAGACTTCACATTGCGCCTAAACATTGCAAGAGCAGGGCAGTTGTCTACCTCGTATTAGCCACTTTGTAGGAATGCATCTAAAGTCATCTAGCAAAGGCGAGGAGGAGATTGTCTTGTAGCAGACACAGCCAGTCAGTCACCTCCACAGAATCACAAATAGAGGGTTGTTTTTTTTTGGATGTAGCAGGGGATTGACAGAGCTAAGGAAAACATTTGCTAAAAAACAGCCTGACTTTTACACGTACAGATTATGATTGTGAGTTTAATTTACTACTAGGCAAAAATGTTATCCGTCAGGTAGAATGAAAGCTAGGGCTAATATGGCAACAAAGAGATGGAATTTAGCAAAACCCTTCCATTCTTAGATAGACATTCATAAAGATTGATTTGTATGGAAAATTTAGTCATTCATGGCCAGCTCTTGCACCCTAGAAGGCTTGACTCTATCTTACATGTTATCAGATGGCTGAAGCCCCTTGTCTCTGGCAGCACATTCAAACACACAATAACGATCAGTACAGTAGACTGCCTCAACACCAAGAAATGCATGGATTCAGAGGTACTGAGCCATTAAGTACTAGCTGGAGAAGCAGACATATGAAAGATTAAAATATGCATGGACAGATCCATTATACAGAATACAGAATAACAGAGTTGGAAGGGACCTTGTAGGTCATCTAGTCCAGTGGTTCTTAACCTTTTTGAACGAATCGCCCCGTTGAGCCGATGAGGAAGTTGTCATCGCACCCCTCCCCCAACATAACCTCTCAATCACAACATAGGAAATAATTTTTCAATTTATGCAAACCCTTTTTTTGTTTTCTTTAAAATTGTCATCAGGACATATCGATGCAAATAATTTATTTCCAGTCTTTTTCCCATATCTCCCATATTCTGGCTAATGGCGCGCCACTGTATGGGTAGAGGCTGCTGCGCAACGTGCATGAAGATAAGCGATGCGTATTCACATATGTACGGCGTTCTGTACTGAAGCTAGCTGGAGGAACATTTGAAAACACAACTCAATCCACTAAGAGTGAGCGATCTGATGTTTTTGTATGACAGATATATAGCCATTCACTGTATGAAAAAGTCTCAAAAGTATCCCCAAAACTTCTCGCTCAATCGCCCCCATATCGCCCCCTTTTCGTTCCTTCGCCCCCACGTCGCCCCTTTTCATTCCATCGCCCCCCTGAAAAATAAAATCGCCCCCTGGGGGGCGATATCACCCAGGTTAAGAACCACTGATCTAGTCCAACCCCCTGCTCAAGTAGGAGACCCTATACCATGGGTAGGCAACCCAAAACACTCAAAGAGCCACTTGGACCCGTTTCCCACTGAAAACAAAACACTGGGAGCCGCAAAACCCTTTTGATATCTAAAATGAAGATAACACTGCATATATCCTTTTTTACCTTTATTATAGGTATATATATATATCTTATCTGTTGGGTGAGGCACCTGGTCTACCAACTATAAATCAGTCTGTTCTGCATTTAGCTCCAATCTAGGAGCATGTTTTTTACTCATACAGGTAAAAAAGGATATATTCAGTGTTATCTTCATTTTAGATATCAAAAGGGTCTCTCTCTCTGTCCCTCCCTCCCTCCCTCTTTCTGCCCTTGGTCTGCCAGTCCTCTTCCCCCACTCTCTCTCTCTTTCCTTTCTCTCTCTCCCTCCCTCTCCCTCTCTCTCTCTCCCCCTCCCTCTCTCCGATCTTCTGCTCACCTGGCATGCTGGCTTCAAGCTGTTCTCCAACAAGCTCAGGGGTAGGCAACCTCGGCTCTTTTATGACTCATGGACTTCAACTCCCAGAATTCCTGAGTCAGCATAGCTGGGCTAGCTAGCTCTCTCCTGCCCTTCCTGCTTCCTGCAGAGATGCAGCAAAGGGAGGAGCCTCGCCCAAAAAGCTTTTCAGCTCCTGGGAGAACACCTTGAGTCTGCTCTCTTTTACACACACATACACACACAGAGAGAGAGAGAGAGAGAGAGAGAGAGAGAGAGAGAGAGAGAGAGAGAGAGAGAGAGAGAGAAGCAGGGAATCACAAGTGCCTCTCTCTGTCTCTGTCTCTCTCTGCAAATGGCAGAGGAGGCTGGGAGCCACAGGGGAAGGCTCAAAGCTGCATGCGGCTCTGGAGCCGCAGGTTGCCGACCTGTGTACTAGATAGTACTGCATCCACCAAATTGCAGCTTTTGACAAGACCATCACTTTCTTAAATTTAAGCCTCTTCATCGCCTCAGTCTCACTATAATGTACACAGGAAACAACATGTCCTTCAAAGAGATATACAGGTCAACATGACCAGTGTAACTACTGTCCCCATTTTGGAAACAGAACATGCACCACAAAAGGGAATGTTTTTTTTTTAAATAGTCACCTGCATTAATTCATCCTTCCCATGTTTTTCCTGTGTTCCCAACTGCTCTCCTGAATCTAGCCAGTTTTTATATTTTTATTTACTTTGCATAGAAATCATTGCATAAAGAGCTTCCATCCTTTGAATTGTGCAGGTCTGAGGAGGGGGGTGAGCTCAAACAGGCACCCACAAAAATATTTGCATAGTATGTAAGATGGGTATGTTTGACGAGGTGTGGTGGGCTGCTAGGGGGTGGGGGGTTCCCTCTCTTTGTGTATGGCCGTAGAAATCTTTAATGAAAAAGAAAAGTTTAAGAGCAAATTGGTTCATCATCTCTTATCATTAAATATAATTTTGGGTACTTTCCCCAGCTATGATTGTATGCTAAAAGAATTACTCCTTACAGGAACACACTTTTCAAACAAGTCCCTGTAAATAAAAAAATTAAGATGTGCAGAATAATAATTGGCTAGGAATCCTTCTGCTTTAGTTTTTTGGGTGCTAAACCTTCTTTGTTCTTTTCTTTTTCTTTACTACAGTACTAAAGTGTCTAAAGTGGGATGCTACAGACATAATTTATAGCCATAGTATAACGTAGGATTGATATGTCATTGCTGGTATTTAATCTCATGAGAAAGTCTCCATGGATTTAAGGGCAATTTTCATTGCCAGAACAATTTTTGTGACATATTTAGCCATACTGGAAGACACAAACCCTCTTTTTCTGCTAGAAGAAGAATCAGTCTACCAATTTCTCAGGTAGACAGAGGATACTCATATAGGTGCAGCCATATTGATCTGAACCTAGTTGCATTCTTTTGGGAACCCTTTGGCTGGCTGGGGAATTCTGGAAGTTGAAATCCACACATCTTCAAGCTGCCAAGGTTGAGAAACACTGCTCTGGAGACTAAAACTTTGTAGAACCACATTTGTAACATATTCACTTAGATTCTTACTTATCTGTGAGATCAAGTACAGTTGATACTCTTTTCTCCCATCATATGAAGACAGCTTTCATTTACCTGAATTCCAATATCACAAAATAAAATTCTATTTCTGCACCAGCATTTTCTAAAAAAAAAGTCCTACTGATCTGAAACAAAATTTCCACTATTGCTGAAGTCCAAAGAATGTAAAGTGAGTATGTTACAAATATGGTTCTACAAAGTTTTAGTCTCCAAAGCTATGTAAACTAGTCTGTGGTAGCCCATAAATTATGCTAACCACAAGTTCCAAATTGCATTATCATTAAATTGTTGATCATCTCTGAAGTTCTTCACAAGCATTCTAGAGTACAAAAACAAGGAAGTGGATTCTTTCATTGGTTATATTAGAATCAAAACTTTTAAATTAAAATGTGCTTGCTATTGGCATGATATTTTGGTGGCATATAATATCACTTGCAGCCTTCGATTATATAGAGGACTTTGGAACTAACTTATGATTGATTAAATCAAATTTTGATTAAATTATTAATTAATTTGGATTAATTCAGTGATATATTTTCCTATGAAATCATACATAATTTAGGGGATTTGCAGGAGACAAATGAATGGCAGGAATTTTTTTTTGTTATTTCATCAACATACTAAAATGCTTTTCATCTTTTTTGGCTTTCAGGACAATTTTGTTTCAATTGGCTATATAGCTTTTTCTGAACTGAGGGATTTTAATCTGCTATGAAGGACAATTAATTTAATTTGATTGCTTTATTATTTACTGATTCTAATTATGCTGAGATAGAAATTATGCTGGGAGTTTAAAAATACAGTAATAACTATTTCAACAAAAAACTTAATTTAATTATTATGCTACATAATTGACATATATCAAGTGTAGGAACAATAACTTTATGGATGAAGAACAAATTGAAGAAACTCGATGATCATATTTAGTATTTTCTTACTTAGAAATTACAGGTTTATTTATCTAAGCTATGAAAATACACCTAAATATGTTTTATTTCAATATCCTGCCTGGTTCAGTTGGAATGACAAAATATATTGTGTACAATGAAATTTGCATCTTTTCTCTCCTCATTCTATCTTGTAAATTCTGGGAGCTCTGATCCCTTGTTTTTGAACAAACCACAATTTCCTATCACATCTAAATTCATCTTTTAACAAAGTCCATCTAGAACAACTGTGATTTCCAAGTTGAGATGTAATGGGGAACCATGATAAGTTTCAAAAAATAGGTTAAAGAGGTCCTCATGTGCAGGAAGAGGAAAGGAAATCAGTGAACAAGCCTGAAGATTTTGCAAGTATAAATTTGCAATGCAAGGTCAAACAGTTTTTATTACATTTGAGTTTAATGGATATTCATCCAATTGTCACTGCATCTCATATATATTAATTTTTTTCATTGCAAAATCAATTTGAGATATTCTTCATATCTATTGGAGACCAATTGTATTGTTATAAAAATAAGTTACATTCACACACACACACACACACACACACACACACAAACTAATTTAGCAACCTTGACTACATTATAAACCCTTCCATAAATTTGATCAGTCAAAAAATGTTGTGAATGGGAACAATTTAAAAAACAGACTAAGAAAAAATGCACGCTATATTTTTCACTCATACAAACATAGCTTAATAAGCCAGAATATACTTTTAGTCATTTCTGTCTCTTTACACTAATTTAAGAATCTTTGTCCCATAGAGACATAAGAGACATAGAAATTCCTAGTTCAGGGAAAAAGGAAGGAAGGAAGGAAGGAAGGAGGGAGTGTTATTAAAGACTTCCAAATTTGTATTATGGAACAATAAAAAAGGAGAAAAAAAAGTCTATATATTTGTTATCTCACTAAGCAGAGACAATATTCAAATACTTTATTGTCTCCATTTGTTTTCTGTCCATAAATATTTCAATCTCGCCTTTCACTTTTAGTTTTTTTTAATCATCCTTGTTGCCAATCTGATAGTGAAGACTAGCACTTTTTTTTTTTTTTTTACAAATGCTGATGTAGATTGGGCATTAGGTCAATATTTCAAGAAAACAAGGCCTTTTCAAGTTTCAATTGAGATAATAACATATTAACATAGACCTAGAATCTAGATAATGAATTATTTTGATCTGATGGCATGTCAGAGAAGTGAACATCATTTTATCTCAACTGTTCACTATGTTAGTCCCTTTGATCTATTAATATGTGGTAGCTATTAGCTAGAGAGAAAAACCAGTTTATATATCCCTGGTCTTCTAAGCCAGAGTTTTTCAAACTAGGCAACTTTACTATATATGGGCTTCAACTCCCAGATCTGCTGACTGGGGAATTCTTGGAGTTGGAGTCCAAACATCTTAAAACGACCAAGTTTAAAAAAACACTGCTCTAAGCTAAACAATGGGGTTTTTTTCCTAATATGACTAACAAAAAAGAAAAACACTTTATGTTTTAATTTTTTTACTACTGAATATTACAAATTGTACCATCACACTTTGTAGGGTGTTTGGAAATGCTATGGAAGGAAAGGCAGAGCATCTGTATGACCAAACAAAAAACTATGCTAGAAGCGCTTCTAGAGGCTCCGTCAGATCATTTATTAGCTCTCTGAGAGCTGAACACGCACCCACCATAATGATATGTAACTACTGGTGCTGGTTATTTTAACCATAAGGTTATTTAATGGAGATAGCTATCCCTTTGCTAAGAAGCCATTCAGATGCTAAAGATGGTGTGATGCATTTAGTCATCTTCACAGATTTTACATGGACCAATAACATAAAATATAGTCCGATCACTGTTGACTAACTGTATTTCACAATAGCTTGGTTTGTGCCATTCGTTGCCTGTAGCCTGTCAATGAAAAACCTGCCAACAGGAGGCAACAGAACAATGCATGACAATGGGATAACTATTGCTTCAGCTACTTGTGATATTTGGCCTTAGAAGGCTACATTTTTAGACTGCCTATGGAGTGAGCCATGTTGCTCCAGTTACAAATCTCCCCATTTAATTCATACTCTGATAACGTGCCAGATATATTTTGCTGCCAAAGTAATCAACCTGCCTGTGACATATGTTTTTGGTACAGTCAACTCCAATTCCCACAGGATGGGTAGACTTAAGAAATTCTTTTTTTTAAAAAAAAACCAAGAAACTAACATGCTGCTAACAGTTCCCTCTTCGGTCCTGAGTGTTTTGCAAAACATGGTATTTTGCATTCCTCAAAAGTGCATTCATTGGAAAACTTGAGCTGTGCAAATCTGCAAATCTTATCTCTCATTTTTTTTAAAAAAAAAGTAACCAGACTGGTTGTGTATATTTTTGAACCAGGTTGAGGTGCTTAATTTTTCTCCTACAATTAATTGCTATGAAAACAGGTTTTGAATGGAAGCTGAGGCACTGAAGATTGGTAGCCTCCAATAAGATAACATCTACAAAAGGAACACACTGCTTTGAGTATTACACCACTCTGATGAAACAGAATTCCTGTGCTAACATATATATCAGCTAAAGGTAACACCTTTATGTACAGGGGATTGTAGTACAGCATTTCTCAATGTCTTATTCCCAGCTTGCTCAAATTCCTGCCTTTTATATTCCCTCCAAGCTACTTCCTCAGTGTTCACATAATAAAAATGCCAGCCTTGCTGCCCCCGCACCGTCCTTTCCTCTGGAATTTACTACTTGAATTAGCAATGAATATAAGCTACTCTTCCCCCTTGCATTATTTCAGATCATATGGTCATTTTCTTAAGTAACAGGAGGCTCTTGGATTTTGCTCTAGTCTAGGACAAAGGGCTCGCTCTGTCGGCATCTTATCGCCATCCGTGACACGTGCCCAGGGAAAGAAAAAGCCCTTTAGGATTCATCCACCTCCTACAATGTGCAGCACTTCTTACCCCCTTGCAGGATGGAAACAAGTCAGGGGGAGGGGGTACTTGATAAACTTGGTGATGTTTGTTGTTGTAGGGGATTACAAGTCCTGAAGGAAAATATACCTCTTTTTGCTTTTTTGTAGTTCTTTTTTGTCATTTTTTTTTCATTTGCTTTTGCATATAACATTAAATATTATCGCTTACAGTATTACATGCAAATACATGCTGGCTTGGAAAATGCAGATTCTAAATAGTTTAGCTCGGTGGTGCTATTCCTTATGTTTTTTTTTGTCTGTATCAGCAGCATTGCTTTGAAAAAAACCAGGTGTCCCATACTCAAGTGCTCAGTGACATGTCCTATATTTTCTTGTTCCAGAAGAAACATAGGGAAGGTGTCTTTCCCTGTGCAGTCGCCAACAAATTATCTGATTCTGTGGTTAAAGTATTCTTTATCAATTGAAAAATAGATTTCTTTTTCCTGCATTCTCTTGGTTGTTGTTCTCATATCTCTTTGTTTTCCCCACTCTTGGTTTTTTTGTTTTTGTTTTGCAATCAGATCAAAAGAGCATCCCATCCCAACTTTGGATGGAAACAGGAAAAAAAATCACAGTGAAAGCACCCACCTCAACAAATAGTGCTCCGTTGTCCTTTTCGGTGTGTGGAAAAAGAAACAAACAAAAGAGAAGAAGAGAGAGAGAGAGGCAAAAGAAGGAGGATGGTTCTCTAGCTTCTCCTTCAAACCTAGTCAGATGCTGGAGTTGCCTTCTCCCCCACCCCATCCTGGTCTCTGCGCTCACCCTCACCTCTTTCATCTGTGGGAACTTGGTTATTCTTGGATTATCTACATCATAGGAAAGTCATTATCATGCATCCAGGCAGAAGGGAGAGTCTGACCTTATTGCTTGTGATTGATGGAAGATCCATGCACAGAACAGAAGAACAATTCCAAGGAAAGACAGAAGACCCAAGGCAGATGAGTGGGTGGCCTTCTTCGGAGGAATGGTGGAGGGTCCATGTGTTTAAAGAACCAGAACCACTTATTAAGGAAATAAGGAGAGTTAAGAGAGAGAGAGACAGATAGAGAGACTGGAAACATTCATGAGGAAAGATTTAACAGAGAGATAGATTTTTTTGTGGGAAAAGTTCAGAGATAGATAGGAAGGACAGAGAAACCAAACATAAAAAACAAGGTGCAGGCCGAGAGACACAAAACAGAAAGGAAGGAAGGAAGGAAGGAAGGCTCTATGGCTCATTAAAGTCCTGAGTAAGATGATGAAAAGGGAAAGAGCATTAAACAGAGAGAGAAACTGCAAAGCCAGGGCCAGAGAAATACTGTGCAGTCTGGTAAGGTGGATGAAAGGAAGGATGCAGAGAATCCAGACAGGAGGGCCTTGGGCTCTTTCCTGCAATGTCTGTCCTTGACACATCTCCTCTCCTGCTTTTAGAGTGTTTGGATTTTCAGAGCAAACCATCCCTCACCCTTCCTCCCGCAGTAGATGCTTAAGCTGTACTCCTGATTCAAAGCTACAGGGACCGAAGGCTTCAGGCCTCAGAATTCTCATGGATGCTCCAGAAAGTGCAAATTCAGTGCAACACCACTTGTATGGGTGTCTCCCGCATTTCGTGTGTTCCAATGCATTTGGCAGATCGTGTTTTCTTTGCCTTTAACTCTGCCCCCCCTATTTTTTGGCATTACCTTTTCTTTTTCCTTCTTCTTTTTTTAAAGAAACAAACATACAAGCTAACCCCAAGCATTCCTGGTGTGTCTCTAGAGTATGGAAGGGATGGGCGAGCGAGGACGTCGGACGGAACCAGGTGAGCCAAAGGAAGGGGATGCTGGAGACGGAGGTAGACCAGCAATGCTGTTCAGGCTGTGGGACTTCTCATAGCCTGTGGGGAGTGCTGTCAGGAAGGAAGGAGAGAGATAAGAGAAGTGAGTGAATGAACAAAATACAAGTCTGGTTAAGACTTAAAGGCACTCTGTCAGGCAATCTCAATAGCATAGGGGGGGGGGGGAGCTACTTTCTGCTATGCTTCACTGATAACTTTACACTGATTCAGATCTGCTCCATTTACCCCAATGTTGGCTGCATTTAAAAATTTGAGGTTTCATAATCATGATTTCTGAAGAAGCAGCTTTTTCTCCTCCATTCCCAATTCCTCATCAGCTGCAGTGATGCTAGCTATATGGTCCAAATTGGGGCACTCTGATTTTAGTTTGTTTTAATTAAAACAGCTTTTTACTAATATGAAGTCACGCTTTGTGGAGGTTTAGAGCAGTCTTCCTACAATTTGGCACGCTTTAGAAGTTGCATTCTCAATACAATTGGAAGATGGTTGTTGAGAAAGGCTGGTTTATGGAATCACCCCTGAATACTAGTGTCTATTCCCACCTTTGGCACACTACAAATGTGTGGATTTCCAGTCCTGAAATTCTCAACAATGGCTGTGCAGATTGGGGCCTTCTAAAACCAAATTTTGTGCTGTTTCAGTCCTTCCATACTGCTATTTAGATAGCTATAGGGCAGTTCCTACATCAGCAGAGGTCACTAGATACAACAGCTAACTAGCTGTATAAAACTGCTAAATCTGACTGAAGATATTTCAAGTGGGGTGACCTACTAAAGCCAGTCAAAAGGCATTAATGTAACCATTCCTTTTCATTCTTTTTTCAGTGCTTTTTAAAAAAGTAATTTACAAATAGAAAACAGGGTCATCCTGATTTCTGCTCCTTTAAAATGCTATAAATAAGGCAGAATAATTGCCCACTGAAAACATTGTCTGGAAACACCTTATTCCTTCACTTTAGACCTTAGCCTGCATCCTTACCAGCATCTCAAACCACCAACTGTGAAAATCCATGCCATATTCTATAATGAAGCTGTACTGTATAATAATTGATTCCAAAATAACCTTAAGTAATAATTATTTAAATCAAAACAATATTTGTAATTATCTATTGATCAGTGCTTTGGCTGGTTTGGTTCCATCTGGGCTTCAAATGAATTCTTGCTTTCTTCCCAATATTACCATAAATTAATCTCTCCTCCAATACCACATGTAATTCTTCTTTCACCAGACCTTGCAGAACACAGGTTAGCAAAGCAGGTGGTGTAGGTATGAGGATCCTACTGGGCCTGCATGCTATCATTAAAACCAAGGGGACAGCTCTAGGATAGCAAATTTGGAAATGGGCTGCCCCATGCTCTCCACCTGAATTGAAAACTATTAGCAGACAATTGCCTTCTGATCAGGATATCTGTTTAAAGTTTAGAGATTCATGAATCCTTGGATTATGGTCTTTTCAGTCCAGGTCAGTCTAATCAATTAGCCTAATAACATTTTGTCAATTCATGTCTATTTTTATCTCCTTTTTTGTTATGTGATTATTCCATCTTGATGGAATAATCTTGATGGGTTTCTTGATGGAACCAGAGTTGGTTGGAATGGGACTCTCCCTTTTTTGTTTTAATGGTATCACTCTCTAAGCAGCAGTCTGAGCTCTGATTTTCCTGGCTGTGGTCTAGCACTTCAGAAATTATACCCTATCGTAGCGTTTCTCAATTTTGGCTGCTTTAAGATGTGTGGACTTCAATTCCCAGAATTCCTTGTTGGCTGGGGAATTCTGGGAGTTGAAGTTCACCCATCTTAAAATGGCCAAGTTTCAAAAGGACTGTCTTACAGACTCTCACAGCATTGTTAGAGGGATGAGCAGCAGAGATCATCATTCCCCCTTAGCTTTTCCTATTTACAAAGGATAATCTGAGGAAGCAGAACTAAGGAGTACAAGGCCCTCTCCTTCATTTTATTAGTCTGTGGTCCATCATAGGTATGGGGGGGAGGGTGGTCAAAGAGTCAACATGGTGGTTACAAACATGTGATTTGAAGCCCTGCCCCTTTTAAGTTTGTCACAGCATACGTGAAAAAGGGATGGGGTTTCAATCATACCATTCTAGCTACCATCTTGATTTTTTTTTTTACTTCCCACCTCTGGACACCTCTGGAATAGAGTTGTTACTGTTCCAGATGGCAATGGTTCCCCCAAATAAGATCCATCTTCATCCAAAAGTAGAATGCCAGGAAAAAAAGCTATTAAAAGTGCTCTCAGACACAGATTTTCCCTAATTCAACTGATTTATAGTGGCTAAACTTTATAATCTTGCTTGGTATCTATAGTATAACCCACTCCCAACCCAATCATTCCAGAATATATAAAAAGCAGGGAGAAAAAAAAGGGCATATCCTGCATAAGAGAGGGGGAAAAAAATTTGCAGGTTTAAAAATGCACTTATTATCCTCAAGAAAGAAAGGCTGATAATTATAGGGATCACAGATTGTATAGAGGAGGGGGAATTTAATCTGAAAAACCCTTTTGCTGCCAAAGCAATTCCCATCATGACTTTCCATCCTGTCCCCCCCTCCTAAAAACCTGTTTTTCCCTTTATTTCACACTTATTTATGTAGAAGATCCTCACTGTCACCATTTACATGCTTGCTATACAATTCACAGCTAATTGTGCAATAAAGACAAAACCATGCAGGCCACACTTGCATATGACAATATACCTGTTGAGGAGATGCATGGGACTTGGACATGTTATGACTTAAGTGTTTTGTGTATCTCATACAGGCAAGTAGCAACCAGGACACTAAAAGCTGTTTTGGCAGGCAGCTTCATTACATATTTATTTATTTTTTGTTTATAAAATTTATTGGCTGCCCATCTTACCATAAGGTGACTCTGGGTGGCTTACAGTCAACAGATAGATAGATAGATAGATAGATAGATAGATAGATAGATAGATAGATAGATAGATAGATAGATAGATAGATAGATAGATAGATAGATAGATTTTTAATTCTTGCTTTTAATTTATTTATGTATATACACACACACACATACACACACACATACATATATACACACACACATTAAAACATAAATTAAAAGCAAGAATTAAAAACCAAGGACCTGTGGGGAGGGCAGGGGCAGAATGAGGGAGGTGGGATCTGTTGTGACTAAATGAACCACTTCCATTGCGCTGTTCCTCTATTGGGACCCCAGGCCAACTAACAGAGCCAGGTCTTTAGGCCCTTACAGGTAGCCCTTGACCCATGGCCTTAATAGAGCCTACCCATTATAGAACCTGCCATTTTGGTCACAAATCATAATGGTCGTTAAGCAAGGCAATCACATGATTGTTCCATTTAACAACCCCCACTTCTCCCGTTCCCAATGGGGTCACTAAATGGAGCCTGGGGTGCCTCAGGGGTAGGGGAAGCCCTGGGAGGCCTAATGCAAGCCTAGACCTGTAATGCAGGTGTCAATGCTGCTAACATCGGATGTTCTTGCTTGACAATATATAAAGATGCAGACATTTCCTATTTAATCTGTGTATTACTTTTAGAGTTAAAAGAGATGGTGCTGGAGGGGAGGGGGAAGAATGTGCTGGGGACTAGTTAGCCATAACAATATCTCAGTAGAGTATTCTTCAAGGTTAGTTGTAATAAGAGGAGATAACGGGAGGGAAAGTTCACACTTCAAACTAATTGGAGAATGTGATTAATGACTGTTAAATGAAGGAGTGAGTTATGATTTGATACTGTACGTTTGGGGGAGGAGAATTCAGATTTTGGCTTCTCTATGTACGTGCCGAAGCTATGTTGCAAATTAAAGATTCTTTAAGGTAAACAATGCCTCAAAGTTCTTTGAAGAGCTTCTTCTTTCGGAACCATGACAGCAGGACCTTTCTATCTCACATGCAGCCTACTCTGGGCCTCCCAAGCCCTCTCCCACTTCCTGCTTTGCTTCCTGCCCTATTAGGCCCCACAGGGCCCCACATCCCCCCCACAGGGCCCCACACCTTTGTCTCCCCCCTGCCCCCGCTCCCAATGGAAGGGATATTTCATTGTGCTCATCACATTGGGCAAGGGCCATAATTCATTGTAGCTGCTCTGAAAATGGTGTTTACTTCCAGGACAGAATGACACAGCCTAAGGATGCTGATGTTTGGAGAGGCCTGTTCTCCTTTCCCAGCTCAAGGTCTGGAGCTCTTCCAGTTGGTTACAGGATTCATTGGTTATAGCTCACAACAGACTCTTGGTAGCATGATCTGTATTAAATGGAAGCGTAACTTAGTTTATTCCAGATGGTATGTTTGAAGTTCAAACCATTGTAAGTATATTCATAATATTAACATAATACATGTAATTAACATGCTATTTGATGAAGGAATATGTGAAACATAATTTAAATATATGTTCCAGGTTAAACCTGGCTGACACATGTCATATAACTGAGCACGGGAGGGGGTGTGTCAAACTTTTTCAGGCTGTAGAACTCATTAAAAAAACATTGGAATCCCTGATCAAAAGGCAAAACTCTAGGGATAAAAATTGCCAATAAAACAAAGTTTGTGCATATAATTTATTTATGCAACTTTATATCTTCAAATTAGTTGAGGGGGTTCTTTTGCTCTTAGTTTCTCAGGGAACCCCATCAAATTCAAACAGAACTCAGTTTGAATAACCCTGGTATAATGTATATGCTACTGTAAAAATATATGGTATTTGTTTTATTTTTTTAATATTTGTTTTATTAAAAACACTTCTATACTCCTTCCCCTTAAAAGAAAGAAGCAGAGAACACACAATCCATGAATACTACTCTGAAGTGTATACAGTATATTATGAAGATATAATATGTATATTTGTTGGATATTGATCTGTTCATTCTATCCATCCACCTATCCCTCTCCAACCTGATATTCTCTAGATAAACTAATCATGCTGTCTGGCAATTATGACAGTTTTAATGTTATACATCTGAAGACCACCAAATAGCACAAATGAAGCTGCAGAAATTCGCCACTATTGCATACAAATGAATGCCAGGATATCCACTGTTGTGTTTGTGTAGCCCACAGGCCGGCAACCTGCGGCTCCGGAGCCGCATGCAGCTCTTTGAGCCTTCCCCTGCGGCTCCCAGCCTCCTCTGCCATTTGCAGAGAGAGACAGAGACAGAGAGAGGCACTTATGATTCCCTGCTTTTCTCTCTCTCTCTCTGTCTCTCTTTGTGTGTGTGTGTGTGTGTGTGTGTGTGTGTAAAAGAAAGCAGACTCACGGTGTTCTCCGAGGAGCTGAAAAGCTTTTTGGGTGAGGCTCCTCCCTTTGCTGCATCTCTGCAGGAAGCAGGAAGGGCAGGAGAGAGCTAGCTAGCCCAGCTATGCTGACTCAGGAATTCTGGGAGTTGAAGTCCATGAGTCATAAAAGAGCCGAGGTTGCCTACCCCTGAGCTTGTTGGAGAACAGCTTGAAGCCAGCTTGCCAGGTGAGCAGAAGATCGGAGAGAGGGAGTGGGACAGAGAGAGAGAGGGAGAAAGAGAGAGAGGGAGGGAGAGAGAGAAAGGAAAGAGAGAGAGGGGGGGAGGACTGGCAGACCAAGGGCAGAAAGAGGGAGAGGGAGAGGGAGGGAGGGAGGGAGGGAGAGAGGGAGGGAGGGACAGAGAGAGAGACCCTTTTGATATCTAAAATGAAGATAACACTGCATATATCCTTTTTTACCTTTATGAGTAAAAAACATGCTCCTAGATTGGAGCTAAATGCAGAACAGACTGATTTATAGTTGGTAGACCAGGTGCCTCACCCAACAGATAAGATATATATATATATACCTATAATAAAGGTAAAAAAGGATATATGCAGTGTTATCTTCATTTTAGATATCAAAAGGGTTTTGCGGCTCCCAGTGTTTTGTTTTCGGTGGGAAATGGGTCCAAGTGGCTCTTTGAGTGTTTTGGGTTGCCTACCCCTGGTGTAGCCTATCTGCACCACTTCAGTATACATACTGCAGACTGTTGTGAATTGGAACTGGATGATTGGAGGTTTAGTACAATATACATGTAAAGTACACCACCCCATATACCAATGTGGACTTTGCAGACCTATATGGCATACAGTATGTAATGCTTTTGTATGTTTGTATGCAGGTAGTAAGTCATTACATGTCATCCCAGGGACACTCTACAAAGCATGCTCTTTTTATCAGATGATCATGCTTTTACATATATTCACAGTGTGTAACAGAGAGGCATTAGCTTTCTGATCAGAACATTGCACTAAATCTATTAAAAATCTGGTGCAATTTCTTAGCTTGTGGAAGCCCAGCTCCATCTCTCTTTCTCTCTTAACTCAGTACAAATAGTCCTTGACTTATGACCGGAATTGGGACTGGAATCTCCATCACAAGTCGTTGCAGTTGTATGCAAAGCCGGACCCGATTTTACAACTATTTTTATGCCATTGTTTATTAAGCAAATTACCACTGTCATTAAACTAATCACACAGTTGTTAAGTGAATCGCGTAATTGTTAAGGTTATCCAGCTTCCTCAAAGGATGTTTTTTGCTGGGATTTGGCAAAAGAGCTTGCAAATCACAATCACATGACCAAAGGATGCTGCAACTGGTCATAAATGGGAGCCAGTTGCCAAGTCACTGAATTGCGATCACATTACTGTGGAGGGGGGGGGGGGTGCAACGGTCATGTCAGTACATCTTTTTTGAGTCCATCGTAACTATGAACGAAAGGTTGTAAGTTGAGGACTATCTGTACTTTCATGCAAAAGAGTTATTCTGTATCAGAGATGGCTGCTGCTCAGCCCTGCTATACACATGGTGTGTTCACATGACACAATGAACAGAAACAAAGTCACAATGATTTAGCCTAACAATGATGTGCTAACCTAGCTAATTCGGTTAGTTTATGATTCCACAACTGACTTAGTAAGTTAACCAGAAGGGTCATGCAAACACATCCAAATAGATCTTATGTGATGTCCCAATTCAGTCCTGAGTAGGAGAGAGAGGACAGGGTCCTAAGGCCTCCTCTCTTATTCGCCAGCAGCCCTCAACCCCACCCCAAAAGCAACAAGTGAGATTGGAGTGAAAGCAGAGCAGGGCTGACCTCCTCCAGGGAGCGCTGGAGTTCACATGCCCAGCCAGTCTCAGGCGGTAATCAGAGCTGGGAACAAAGAAAGACACAGATACCTGATCACACGGGCTGGAAATGCTAAGCAGGATAGCTTGTGCAAGCAAATGTTCACTCCTTCGTGTGCAGAAGAAGGAGACTTTTGCATATAATCAGCGTGTGCTCACCCTTTCTTTTGACACGCAGCACGGAGCAAAAGGAATAACAGCATGTGCAAAGTGCAGATTTCCTGTACTCATCGGTTCATTTTTACCTGCACAGGAACAGTTTGCACATTCTAAGATTCACTCACACCAAGTAAACGTTTACTTTTTACTGTACAATTCTGTGAAACTGTACAGAATCACTTGAATGAAGCAAAACTTAACAAGCAAGGAGACTATCCAGTTTATTTTCACGTGCAACTCTTTAAATTAAATGCAACTAAGCAGTAGTTTGCAAGCTTAAACTTTAGGTTCACCTGTAGCTCAAACCAGGTATGCATGCAGATGCATTTCATTGTTTCTGTCCCATTAGCACCAGTTTTGTGGTGCTAATGGGAAGCCAAGCTTCCTTGGCATGCAACAATATCCGAACCTTTTACCAGTCACACCGTTAGACATTTACCTGTTTTTGCACACACTGTTGTCTACATCCAGAATTCAATTTTGCAACCAGGGCAAGCCACACCTTTATTTCCTTGGTCATGATTTGGGGTTTTGCATATGCACATAACACAGATGCTTAGGTAAACATATGCAAAACAATAGGCACATGGAAAAAGAAGAGGAGCACTGATTTGCACAAACTAAAAAGTGTGAATGGCAAGAATTGTACCAAGGATTTAGATGGACAACATTGTTTGAACCAGATCCAATGGAAAGCATAAAGTGAGAACCATGATACTGCTGGGCAATGAAACTGTGCTAGGACCTCTAAGAATTGCATCCAATGCACAGGATCTTCATGATTTAATTTTTTCAATCCTTTGTGGCTACAAATATTGGTATAAGCAATTAAGGCATGACAAGAAGTCTAAAGGCTGCTTGATGGAACTATGTTTTGGATTCTTGTCCTTCTCCACCCAACCCCTGAACTAGAGACTGGCATGAAGCCCCAGCTTCATCCAGACATCTCTAACCAGCTACCTGTGAAAAATGGAAAGTGCCCCCCATTCACCCCCAGGCATATAAATAAGCAGGCTGAGGTATATGGCACAAGATACGTACCTGGCTCACGCAGTCAGGGCGTTACGAGAATACAGGGTAGACCCTACAAGATGTATGAAATGGGGTATTAATTGGAATCAAATATTGATGCAGCCCACCCCTGGGAAGAACACAAGGGAAGCCCCATCTCTGCCATGAACAAGAGGCTTTGTCACTTAATGGATGATGTTGAGATGCCATCTATCTCTGTGGCCCAGTCAAGCTACGGATTGTGTTTTCTGCTTTTTTTACCCCTTCAACAATTCAGCTCCTCCCAATTTCACCTCACCTCAACTCCACGCTCCATCCTCCATCAATTTGTTCCCCTAATGGTGACCATAATCAACGTCCCTTTACAGCATTGTTTTTCAAACTTGGCAATTTTAAGATGTGTGAACTTCAACTCCCAGAATTCCCCAGCCAGCATGCTAGCTAGGGAATTCTGGAAGTTGAAGCACACACATCTTAAAGTTGCCAGGTTTGAAAAACACTACTTTTTAAAGCTTTCTCAATTTCTCTTTTTTCTATGTTTTAAGGGCAGGGACTGCTTGACATCCCAACTCTCAGTTCTAGGGCTATGGGGCTCCCCATCGTTCTCTTCCATGGACAGGAGCAATATTTGCCCTGAAAATGAAAACAGATAATAATGAAATAAAGCCAAAGCACATAGGACATGGGAGCGGGAGAGGAGGGGGAATTAGTGAGGAATGTATGAGTCTGTATCTATATATATGATAGGTGAGAAGAATAGAAATGAAGATATTGGCACCCTACCCAAGTAAGTAAAATTTTGAGTGACTTGGCCATTGTTTTGCCACAGTCTCTTTTGAATTTTAATCCTGATTGTAAAAAAATGCCTACTAAAGAAGCTTTTCCCCAATATGGTGCCCTTTCCATGTGGTGACTCATGTAATTCCCGACCCAGCCTCTGGAGGGCCCCACACATCTGGAGCACCACTGGTTGGAGAAATCTATGTATGGCAGTGGTTCTCAACCTTTTTAATGCTGCGACCCCCAACCGGTCATAAGTCGAGGACTACTCAACCGGTCGTAAGTCGAGGACTACTCAACTGGTGCAGCACCGTTTGCAGAATGGGACTTTTGGCGGGCTCAGCAGGGCAGAGACAGCCTGGACAATTCCTATTGGCTTTTGAAAGCCAATAGAATTAGACTCTATTCAAGAGAGTCTATTCTATTGGCTTTCAAAAGCCAATAGAATAAAAGGGAGTAGCACAGCTAAGGAAAAGGGGGAAAAAAATGGCGGACTGCGTTGTTTGGCGACCCCCGTGAAATGGTCGTTCGACCCCAAATGGGGTCCCGACCCACAGGTTGAGAACCACTGATGTATGGAATATACTATTGAGGTCTGAGATGGAAATGAACAGCATGCCTAAAACTAATATTTGTTCACATCTGCTCATTCTTGGCCACTTTCCTTTCCTTTTGTTGTTTCCCTTACTGCACATAATTTAGATTGTAACTCCTTTGAGGCTTTTTGTGGGTTTTTGGTTAAACACAAATAAATTCTTATAATTAATTTAAAAAGTATGAAGAAGGGTCTGGCAAGGGATTAACATGTTATGTTATGGCTTGTGAATAACCTGAAGTAGTTAATTGTTACTTTAGCTGTACTGTAGAAGATAGGAGAAGATAAGAGTGAAGAGGTAGCCTGATACCTCTCCTTTTTTGTATGATTTGTCTTTCAGAACTTGGAGAGGGGAAAAATTCTTCTGCTAACCTATGAGTGTGTAGGTACATGTGTGTCCATGTCCTAGAGTTATATCAAATGGGGGTGCAATCATTGAACTGCCTGATACTAACACATTGCTTGTTTCTGTGGATCTAAGCTCTTGACAGAGATTTACAGTGACAGTATAAATAGCACCAGTTCGATAATAGAAAAGCATTGCTTAAAAAGGGGATTTAAAAATCTGCTGGTTTGCATATACTGCTCTATATTAGTGTTTCTCAAGTTCAGCAACTTTTAGAGTTCAGCTCCCAGAATTCACCAGTCTGTTCCACACATCTTAAATTTGTTGAGGTTAGAAACACTGCTCTCTCTCTATAAATACAGGCGTGGAAATCACTACTGGTAGTCCTTGACGTATGACCACAATTAAGCCCAAAATTTCTGTTGTTAAGTGAGATATTTCTTAAGTGATTTCCCCCCATTTTACAATCTTCCTTGCAACAGTTGTTAAGTTAGTAACACAGCTGTTAAGAGAATCTAGCTTCCCCATTGACTTTGATTGTCAGAAGGTCGCAAAAGGTGATCATGTGATCCCAGGACACTGCAACTGTCATAAATATGAACCAGTTGCTAAGCACCCGAATTTTGATCACATAATCATGGGGATACTGCAACGGTTGTAAGCGTGAAAAACAGTCATAAGTCATTTTTTTCAGTACCGTTATAATTTTGAATGGTCACTAAATGAACTGTTGTAAGTTGAGAACTACTTGTACTGTGAGGTTTCTCAAACTTTGTGGTATCTTGATTCCTAGGTAAAAAAGGAGACAGGATTTCAAACACATTGTTGTGGCTGATATCTTGACTATTTTTTACCACTTTCCTGTAGACACCCCAGAACAATCCCTTACAGTGATAAATGGAGATGTGCCGGAATAAAAACCAATGACCTTGTCTTCCATAGTAATGAACATGCCAATTATCAATTCTGCACTGCACAGGTCCTGTTTACTGTAAGAGAAAAAGGGGTTGTCAGCTATGCTATGTATCCATACTACATCCTAACTTGTTGTTGTTAGTTGTGAAGTCATGTCTGACCCATCGCGACCCCATGGACAACGTTCCTTCAGGCCTTCCTGTCCTCTACCGTCTTCTGGAGTCCATTTAAGCTCATGCCTACTGCTTCAGTGACTCCATCCAGCCACCTCATTCTCTGTCGTCACTTTCTTCTATTGCCCTCAATCTTTCCCAGCATTAGGCCCTTCTCCAGTGAGTCCTTCCTTCTCATTAGGTGGCCAAAGTACTTGAGTTTCAACTTCAGGATCTGGCCTTCTAAAGAGCAGTCAGAGTTGATCTCCTCTAGGACTGACCAGTTTGATAGCCTTGCAGTCCAGGGGACTCGCAGGAGTCTTCTCTAGCACCATAGTTCAAAGGCTAACTACTGATGGGCAAAGTTATTGTCTTACCTTTCTTAGTTAGACACCTTTCTTAGATCAGTAAGTTTTTTTCAATGAAAGGTTTTGGAAACTCAGCTTCTGAGTTTTCTCTAGTCCTAACCATATTACCCTGCTTGACTTCCAAGTTCATACAAGGTTGTCCCGATGCTATTCCCTGCTAATATTCCAACAGAAGGTAGTCTTTGCAACTAATTCATTGTTTCTGAGACTTGGCAATTTTGTCTTAGCTACGGAATTGGAGTCCACCTGTCTGAAAGTTGCCAAGTCTGAGAAACACAGCTAATTAATAGAAAACGCCTTCAGTGGATTGTTCTCTGACAGCTCTCCAAATACAGATTTAACCTTTATTTGTGATATATTTGGCATATAGTAAGGGTTTGTCGTAAAAAGGGTCTGTCATAAGTAGTCAAGCCTTCATAGCCCAAAATATATTAAAGATCAGTGAAGTACAGCATATAATTTCTTAAAAAAATTAAACTCATTAAGTGGACATTTATGCTACAGATTCTCTGAAATGTATAAAAATGTAAGGTGACCAACCGTCCTCCTTTTGGGAGTTCTGTCCTCCCTCGAAAAGTGTCCTCCTAAATGTCCTCCTTTTCCATATACCATCCTCCTTTTGGGAGGACAGTCCTCCTTTTGGGAGTTCTGTCCTCCCTCAAAAAGTGGCCTCCTAAATGTCCTCTTTTTCTATATTTGAAGACTAATCTGCAGGGCTTTTTTTCCCTCATAGAATGCTCAGAAGGCGCTCCGGGACCTGATGGTTTTTTTCAACTTTTGCATGAGCTGTGCTACTCCCCCTATTGGCTTTCGAAAGCCAATAGGAATTGCTGCTGAGCGCACCAAAACACCCAGGTGGCAAACTTTGCACGTGCAAGTTGCAGGAATTTTGCACCCCTCACTGCTACCCAACTACACCATCTCCTACTTAGTTCTGAAGATAGCTGGAGGAGACTGGAGCGGTAAGTTTCTCTTGATCTTCCCTGTTCGGTTCTACACGGGGATGCACAGGGTAGGCGGTGGTGCTGGGGGCCGGCTGGAGGGTGGTGGCTGCAGGGCCGGAGCCGGCGCGGCTGGTGCTTTGCGAGCCGCAGGGCCGGCTCTACGGGGATGCGCAGGGTGGGCAGTGGTGCTGGGGGGCAGCTGGGGGGGCAGCTGCAGGGCCAGAGCTGGTGCGGCTGGTGCTTTGCCTTTGCGAGCCGCGGGGCTGGCTCTATGGGGATGCGCATGGTGGGCGGTGGTGCTGGGGGACGGCTGCAGGGCTGGAGCTGGCTCGGCTGGTGCTTTGCGAGCCACAGGGCCGGCTCTCCACGGCAGGGCAGCAGTGCTGGTGGGGTGGCTGTGGGCGGGGGCATGGCGGGCAGTTGACCTTCCATGGGCCACGCCAGCTGGTGGTCTACGCAGTGCTGACCTGCGCAGCCACCACCTCACCCTGCACACCTACGTGGCCGTCCTGGAGCGCCTGGCTCACAACACCTGCCTCCGCCGCCCACCCCCGCACAGTCCAGCCATGTAGAGTGGGCCCTTTGGCTCCCATGTTACTTTTGCATCTACTTTTTTCAATCCATTTTCTTTCTGTCATTAATTCTCCAAGAATAAGAAATGTAAATTGTAAGCTCTTCATAGCACAGTTCTATATCATTGTTAAAATACACTGGGCAGTTATGGACATATTCATTCATATTCATAAATAGATTGAATTGTAACACTTTCCCCCTCACTTAAGTCTCTTCTCTTGTGTGTATACTTTGAACATAGCCAGGCCGTTTTTTATCAGCAGTTGTAAAGAAATAGAAACAAAATGTTTAACTTGTGTATTAATAACAATTTCTTTGCAATTCATTATCTTGTCAGTAACATGATCCCATCAATTAAACACATATATGTTGAAGGCAGCATATGCACTTGTATTAGACATCTATTATCTCCCACTGCTAGTCCTTCCAAAACCAACTCAATATATGTCATACTATATATGCAAAAGTTGTCTCCTCCTCTATTAAAGTGCAACACATTATTTCCCAAGTAGACAAAAAAAATATTACATCTTTACTATACTCACCTGCAGTATATAAACATGGGGGAGCTATCTCACAATTTTTCACCCCTATGGCAGCCTACTATGCTGTCTTCATGATTAATTTGATAAAACAGAACTTAGTGTTCTAAATTCATCATGAACTAAGTCTGATGAAAATAACTATTTTGGCAGGGATGAATTAATAGCACGCATTTTGGGTTATAGGAGCATCTCATTCACTTGAACCAATGTGATCATATCTTTAAAATGGTATGTACAAGCCATCAATAATGTGGTTGCTAATATAGGTAGGTCCGGCTTATGAGCTGTTTGTATTTAAGGAGATGCTCACAACAAATTCTAGTTTATTTGGTGAATGCTTGAAAGATGCATTACTTCATCTAAGCCAAAAACATGAAAAAAACTAAAGGCAATTATGAATTAAACTTGGCTCAAATCTTTAAGATACAACATTAGTAAGAATGTCCCAAGGGTGAAATTACAAACCATCTGCAATAAATTCAGTGTTCTTATTCTGGCAGGAACTTGCCGTAAAATTCAATATGAAGGATATTTCTTGTTCAGATATTTCCAATATATTGTTAGAAGATGATACATTGACAAAAAATATTATTTAAAACTCATTTAAATAATTAATAGGCATGTAAGCATAATTACAATATAAAATGTTATTGTTACAAATGTTTTTTATTATGCATTTATCATATTATAGTGTGGCAAGTAGAAAATGCCATTAAGGGAGATGGAAAAATACTATAAACAACATTTTAATTAACAGAGGTGATGTTTTGAAAGCATTAACTAATAGTATAAACTGGCTGAGTGTGATGACCTGTGTGCAATTTTATGAAGAAACATTTTTACAAGAAGTGCCAACCAAAAGTCACAAATGGTGTAAGATATTACACGTGTAGGGGAGTGTGGTTTTCTGCACATTGTATAAACTTCCCTTTAATATTTAATATTATGTGTGGTCTGCTGTGCTAAAAAAGGGAATATAATGCTGACCCATTTTACTTCACACAGGGGGAACATCTGAAGGCTGGCTCAAACATGAAACAGAATGAGATGCCAGTGAGTTGAAAAGCTGATAGTATTATATTAGACTAAAGGTAGTGCCGCTGTAACTTTGACCATTCAAAGTTACAGCGGCACTGAAAAAAGTGATTTATGGCCGGTTTTTACACTGGTTACCATTGTAGCATCTCTATGGTCATGTGATCAAAATTTGGATGCTGGGCAATGGGCATGTGTTTACAACAGCTGTAGTGTCCTGGGGTCATGTGATCACCGTTTCTAACCTTCCCAGTCAGCTTCCATCGAGCAGAGTGGGGAGGAGGACAGATTTGCTTAATGACTACATGATTCCCTTAACAACTGCACTGAGTCACTTAACAACGGTGGCAAAAATGGTCATAAAAAGAGGCAGAACTCACTTTCCAACCCACTTAGCAACGGAATTTTAGACTGAATATCGGGGTCGTAAGTCGAGGACTACCTACACAGAGAGGGGATTACATTTGTAATGCTTTCAGATGTCAAAAAATTTTTTTGCAAAAAGAAAACCGACAAAGAAATGAAACACAGTGTTTGTGTGGGACGATCTAGCCCAGTCTGCTGTTGCTTTTTGTTTCCTCCAATGGCTTCCCTCCTGACAAATGCAGTTCTTATGGCCTCTTTTTGCCCAAATAAAATCAAGAACTTGAGCTGGAGGAGGAGGAGGAAACTTCAGAGTGGATGTCAAATGTTCTTTTGGAGGGGGTTGCAAAGTGCAAGTAGACCAAACTGAAAGTGCGAGTCAAGGGGATGGAGAGCAATGGGGAAAAGCCTACTCACCAATTCCCTCCTTTCCAGGCCTCCTACTCATGCTTCCAAGGAGCTGCGTTGGCATTGTAGTCATGCAGGTACCAGGAGGTGGCAGTGGAGTCAAATGCTGTCGGTGGCAGGCGGCGGGCGCCTGTGAGGCCCAGATTTGGTGGGCAGTGGGATAAAGGGATAGGGATAGGAGCAATGGATGGAGATGAAAAGGGGGTCGGGGGTGGGAAAAACAGACAGAGGTGGTGTGAGGAGGAGGCACTGAAGATGAGCATGTGATGAAGTCAAGGGAGGCATGGCTGTGGGAAACCACCTACCCGTTTACCTGCTCTGCTCCCAGCCTGTTGCTTGACTCACCTGTTCTATCATATTAGAACAATCCTTCTTAATCTGACAGCCCTCCAGAATGGTAATTTTCAAGGTCTCTAGCAAAACTCTTGGCTGGAAAATTTGAGAGTTGCTGTCCCAGAAAATCTGAAAGGTGCCAGGTCTGGGAAAGCTGTTATTATTTTCCCTGTTGATTTTAATGTTTAATCTCCCCTTCCCTCCTGTTTAAATGGAATGATGCCAAGGTTAGGAATGCTAGCTTTGATTTGATCTGAATTCAAATCCATTCTTGGCCCTGAAAGCTACTGGGGCAATACTTGGGTGTCATAAGGATAACACCATTAGTAACTCATGATTCTTTTCTGCTGTCTATGGAAGAAGCGGAGCTACAATATATAATATTTAAAATAAAAATATTATTTTTCTGTCCAGAAATCCAGTCTTTTTCTTCTGGATTCTCAGGGGTTCCAATATCAAATGATCATTAGTATTTTCTTTCTTTCGGAGAATATCCAGCAGGCATGGTTTGGAGGAAGATTCCTGAAAGTTTGAATTTAAATTATGCATTCCTTTTAAATATAAGAGAATATTGTGATTTTAATAGGACTATGACTGCTTAATGGTTCTTGAATTTCTTAATTTTGTTCAGTAAATCTCTTTCTTTAGATTTCTTAATGAAGTCTAAAATGGTCTCAGCATCTTTTATTTATTGCTGTTTGCAATTTATGTTTGTACCAGATCATGGCACGCTAATCTCTGAGGCAGCAGTTCACCCTCATTTGCTTGAGTCTGAATTTTCGTTTATCTCAATGAGCTGGAAAACTTTCTATTAATGACTTGCTAGGGAATTCTGGGGATTGAAGTCCACACATCTTAATACCATCCCAGTTTAATGGTTGTCTACTCTATTTTTGAAAACCTCCAGTGATGCAGCACTTGCAACCCCAGGAGGCAAGCTATTCCATTGAGTAATTGTTCTCATTGGCAGCAGAAAAATTCTCCTTATTTCTAGGTTGGGTCTCTCTTTAACAAGCTTCCACCCATTGCTTCTTGTCCTGCCCTCAGGTGCCTTAGAGCAAATGAAACATCTTTCCGGGTCAAACTGGTATTTAAAATGGCAGAAGCAAATCGTTAAGATACACAGTTCTTCCTTGAAATAGCTGAGGAATAAAATTATATGTGCAAAGCTATTAAGATCTAGAGCAGGGCTTTTCAACCTTTTTACCAATTGTACCACTTTTAGGATATGACAATATTCGAGTACCACCTAGCAAGGTGTCAAAAACTTGATGGCCAAAAAAAAAAAACCTGTTCAAAGTTGCAATTGCACTGAAATGACTTATGACCATTTTTCACACTTATGACCATTGCAGCATGCCCAGGGTCATGTGATTTATATTTGGATGCTTGGCAACTGATTCATATTTATAATGGTCACAGTGTTCCAGGGTCATGTGATCCCCTTCTGCAACCTTTTGACAAGCAAAGTCAATGGCAGAGCTGCTGGTGGCCAAGTGATAAGGCGGGACTTCCTTTCCTCCCTCCCTTTCCTGCCTCCCATTTTCTCATTCTCATCTCCTTCTGAAGGAAGAATTTGAAACCCCCCCCCCCCATATTTTCCCTCTTCCATATATTGATCAAACAAGGAAAGGCCTCCACAGACAGAAAAGACAAGCTGCTGAGTGAACTAGCTTTAAAAGGCACATTCCCCTTTAAGAATTAACTACTGGCTAGAAAGGAAAGTAAGGAGCGCAGCCAGCACTTAAGGAAGAAAAAAAAATGTAAGTACTGGCTGCCGGCTAAGGCAGCCTCCCCAAATGGCTCCATTCATAAGTAAAGGAATGCTACAGGCAAAATCCATTCAGGAGAAAAATACTTCAAAATCCCTTGCAGCAAAACTTACAGCTAACAACAGCAGAGCAATAGAAGCTAACATGAGACATCAGCCAAATAGAAATTGCTAAACACTCCTTAAGAACACAAAGCCCACATTGCACAAATCCCAGAACTTCAAAGTCACAAAAGCACATAAGAATCCTTCCACTCTCCATCTCCCTCCCTCTTGCCTCACCTCTAGCCACTGCTGCCTTTTTTCATTCCTCTTGGAGGGTGACCCTTCCCCCACTGCATTTCTTGCCTGTTTGCTGCTGCCAGCACAGGTGGCTGCCACAGCAGTTGTAGATCGGCTCATGGCCAGCCTGCTTGATCCTCCTCCTCCTCCTCCTGTCTCAGTGATTGGAGCATGAACTTAGATAATCATAATATCAAAGCATTCTCCATGATGTCCTATTAAATTTACTTGGTTACTAATTATGTCATTCCCAAGTACAGGTAGTCCTCTACTTACAACCAGTCACTTAATGACCATTCAAAGCTCTGCCAGACTCTGACAGGTACTTCCAACCCAGATTTGAGATCCCAAAAGTCAGGCCCCCTCTTCAGTCATAATTTGAGGACTATTCCTTCCTATGAAAGCAAGGGCATTCCTTCTTTGCTTTTCATGTCCTGAATAGTTAATAGTATGATCTTCTGGTTCTCCAATCCATTTCAATTTACTGATGCCTAATATGTTATTTATATGCAATTAATTTCATATCACTGTATTAAGCTTGCCTACGATAATGAGGCTGGATTCAAGGATGTCTACTGTTAGAAAGAGGGTAAATCCTTGGTTCCAGATAACTTCTACATAACCTTAATATTCCGCCCTCTCAATCAAGCAAACTCAAATAAAAACCTTTAATTCCCATTTTGGATGCCACCTGAAAAACAAAAGGCCAATATCTGAAAATCTGTCAATTAAATGTTGCCGTATGGGAGAGTCGGCTCTGCTCTGTCCTCTTCAAGAATTTATTTATTTATGAGACTTATATACCGCTTTAAGTGCAAGCACTCTCTAAGCGGTGTACACCAGTAAGCAATGTATATATATATTTACATTGCCCCCAACAATCTGGGTCCTCATTTTACCTACCCCGGAAGAATGGAAGGCTGAGTCAACCTTGAGCCGGTGAGATTTGAACCACTGACCTGCTGAACACAGTCAGCTAAAGTGGCCTGCAGTACTGCACTCTAACTGCTGCGCCACCTCGGCTCAATTCTGTATTTATTTCTTCTTCTCCTCCTCCTCATGCTGATGGATTTTTTTTCAATTGACCTTGTCATGTAATTACTGAGTGTGCTTGTTCCTCATTTGCTGTTCTTCTCCTTTTCCTCTTCTTTAAGGTTAATGTTTCTGAAATGAATTCTTTTGCAAATGTCAGTTTTTCTGTGTCTGGTGATATCTCTCTCTTTTGCCTTTGGCCAGTGCCATGTTGGATACAAAAAGATTGGCACTCAGAATGAGTGTGTTATTGGTGTATTTACTTAATTTCCAATTACATTTTTATTTGTTTTTTTTTTTCTCTAGACCAGTGTTTCTCACCCTTGTCAATTATAAGATGTGTGGACTTCAGCTCCCAGAATGCCTCATCTAGCACATACAGACTTCATCCAGTTAAAGTCCACACATCTGAAAGTTGCCAAGGTTGAGTGATGTTACATTAGACAATCAAGGTAGCCTCCATGGCAATGGTGTGGGAGGGAACAACCCTGTGAGATAGGCTGGGCTCGGAGAAAATGTCTACTCCAAAGTCACCAAACAAGGATCTGAACTTGGATCCCCCAATCCTGTTTCAACACCATATTGATCATCTCTATTTAAAAATAATAAACAAATAGATAAAGATGTTGATTCAAGTCATTACAAAATGCTGACCTTTTTTTTTTCTTCTTTTCTTGCTATACCCCAGGCACAATACCATGGGCAAATCTGTCTTGCAACCCCTAAACAATGCTTCAACGTCATCTTTGATACTGGCTCATCCAACCTGTGGGTGCCTTCTTCCAAATGTTGCCTGATACATTTGGCATGCTGTAAGGCAGTGGTTCTCAACCTGTGGGTCGGGACCCCATTTGGGGTCGAACGACCATTTCACAGGGGTCGCCAAACAACGCAGTCCGCCATATTTTTTTTCCCCTTTTCCTTAGCTGTGCTACTCCCTTTTATTCTATTGGCTTTTGAAAGACAATAGAATAGACTCTCTTGAATAGAGTCTAATTCTATTGGCTTTCAAAAGCCAATAGGAATTTTCCAGGCTGTCTCTGCCCTGCTGAGCCCACCAAAAGTCCCATTCTGCAAACGGTACTGCACCAGTTGAGTAGTCCTCGACCGGTTGGGGGTCGCGGCATTAAAAAGGTTGAGAACCACTGCTGTAAGAAATAAAACCCTCAACTGATTCTCGAGAATAGAGTGGACATGCATGGGGAGGGGTTGCTCAAGAGAAACGTCCATGCTAATGCATCCAAAATGTTACGCAGGCTTTTCTTAAAATCACAAACTGACATGACAGTAAAATGAACCAGTAGTAGAGAAAATTAGAGATATAACCATTGTTGCAGTAATCCATTCCTCTCTTGGAGAAGTAGAAGGGTTACTTGGTCAGACAAATTCTCCCCAGTTGTCAACTTAGCGGTAAGAGAGCAGTTTCATCATGGGAAACTTTGGCTTGGTTCACATGCAACATTAAACCAAAGAAGCCAAAGTAATGTATGACCCCCAACACCAGGGAAGATTTGGAGTGGAATGCTTTTCTCTCCTGGAAAGATAGGTCAGCTTAAAATCAGAGCAGAACCATCCATGATTTGATTTGATCATGGATGGACCTGACCTTGTGTCAAAATTGAGACCCAAGGACGAAAACTAGTGTCACTGTGTGGGCTTCATTTCTCCCATCAGGGTTCTCCCTGGTAGGACAGACAAGGTTAGGTATGGATGGCCTGGTTGTGGCCCATAACAATTACAACCTTCATCAAGATCCCTATGAAAAAATGTAATTGTACTGAATGTATAATTTTGGGAGCCCTCAGGTTGATAGGAGTTAGCATACTATCCATGTCACTGTGTAACTGCTTGCCCAGTTGAGTACTACAGGTAGTTGTGGTGTGGTCACAATTTTTTTTTAAAAAAATAACCCAGTTAAGGGAAAGTTCTGTGCAAATAAAATCTTTTGCATCCAAGTTGACTGGGTTATTTTTGGAAAAAAATGTGACCATACCATAACTACCTGTAGTACTCTTATGTTTTGCCAGTATATTATACATTGTATGTTGCGAAACATCAGTGGTATAAGCCATAAAGTAGGCTTAACAGGGAGGGAAGGGAAGCCCTGGCCCAATCTGTTCTCTGTACACAATTAACTGTTTGTTTGTTTTTTCCATCAGGGGTACACAAACATTACCATTCCCTGTTTTCCTGCACCCACAAGACCGATAAAAGCAAATTTGAAATTCATTATGGAAGCGGTAGCCTTAAGGGATTCGTAAGCCGGGATGTTCTCAGGGTGAGTACAGGAAGTTGACAAAATCTGGTTCTCAGAGAGAAGTTGGTTTAATCTTGGAGGGGAGGGGTTAAGAAGAAAATACAAGAGCATATTTTTCTTTTCCTCAAGAGAAAATTCAGTTTTCTTCTGAATGAGATTTCTATACCATTTATCTTATATTCTCTTTCCCGCGCCAAGTCTCACGTCTGTAATATGCGATTTAAGATAGAAAGAAGTGGTTTCTCTTCAATTCCTAGACAACCTTTAACTTTTACTGAAGGCGTATGAAGCTTGTGATCAAGACAAAGAAGCAGCTTTGAAATGTTTGCAGGTTTTTTTCATTACGCTAAATAAAAATCATCAGGCTACAGATTCATGCATCCTTAAGATATCAGCTATTGCAAGACACTGGTGTTTGGCCAAAATGTGGACTCCAGCATCATTTTGGGGGACCGTAAGAAGGTGTCGTCAAAAAATCAAGATGGCAGCCACAATAGCACCACCTGTTTTTCAATCTCACGTCATCTCTGCCATCTTGCCTTTTTGACTACCCCCTGTGGATATCCCTGCTCATTTTTTAAAACACTGAAAACCATAACTCCTGATTAGTGAAGGATCAGATTGGTGATACTTAAATAATAATAAAATTATCTGTATGTAAAAAAAGGTTAGGATGTCTACCAGATGTGATAAAAAAGTCAAGATGGTGGTTATGAAGGCTTGATTGAGACTTTGCCCATTTTTATACTGTATGCATTGCAGGAAACTTTGATAAATCATATAGCTGGATTAACTGATCATACGATGCACATAAAAATCAGGCAGTTTCCATTGCATTTGTCCATACCTTATAGACACCCGTTGATAGCTGAAACAGAAGACAAAATGCTGTGTATTTTCTTTCTCTTCAGATTGGCAACGTCACCGTTAATAACCAGACCTTTGCTGAGGCTACTGATTTGCCAGGCTTGGTTTTTGTGGCTGCCAAATTTGACGGTATCATGGGACTGGGTTATCCCTCCATCTCAGTAAACAACATCACCCCACCCTTTGATAACATGATGAAGGCGAAACTTCTGAAAAACAATGTCTTCTCATTCCATCTTTGCAAGTATGGACCTCTCTGCTGTCGACATCACCTCCTCACTGATATTGTCCAAAGCAGAAGACTTCCCAAGCCCCATCCCCTGGGATTCATTTTTTATGAAAGTTAGGGAGGGGGGGGGTCCCTTCCTTATCCTCAGCAATTGGCATCCAATCTATATAGTCTTGTGCTACGGGAAACATTCTCTGCTCTTTCTGAACAATCTCAGCCTTAGTTCAGTAGGGTGTAAAATGACTGATTGAAAAGATAGATTTAAGTCACATCAAACTAGTAGCTCAGAACTGGTTCTATCTCCCTCTTCCTCTCCTTCCCCCCTCCCATCTTTCTTTCTTTCTTTCTTTCTTTCTTTCTTTCTTTCTTTCTTTCTTTCTTTCTTTCTTTCTTTCTTTCTTTCTTTCCTCCCTCCCCTTCCTCCCACCTTCCCCTCCTCTCCCCTTCCCTCCCATCTCCCCCTCCCATCTTCCTTCTTTCCTTCTTCCTTCTTTCCTTCCTTCCTTCCTTCCTCCCTCCTTTCCTTCCCTCCCACCTTACCCTCCTCTATCCTTCCTCTTCCCCTTCCCCTTCCCCTCCCATCTCCCTTCCCTCCCTCCTTCCTTCCTGCATAAAGATAAAGATCAAGCTTCTGACTTAGTGCCTTCCAGATGTGTGGGAATACACCACCTATCACAACTATCCAGAAGGATAGAGTTTGTTTTGTAATTGATTTAATAGTCTACTTCCAAATGACTCACCAAGAGCAATTCAAGATTTCAAAACATCTTACAGTACACAATTATCAGGTAGTCCTCAGCTTATGACAATAATGGAGCCTGCCCATTACAATTGTAAGTCATAATGGTTGTAAAACAGGCCATCATGTCAACAGGCTGATTTTTAATGATCTTTTTTTGCAGTGGTCATTAAGTGAATGTGGTGGTGGTAAAGCAAACGTTGTGGTCATAAAACGAACATATCAGTTATAAAGTGAACCCATTGTTCATTATGGGCCATTTTTGCACAAAACCAGAAGCTGGTTTTCAGCAAAAATGTCGTAAAATGCAGGATGTTGCAAGTGGCCATAAATGCTGGCCAGTTGCTGAGCACCTAACGTATGGCCATGTGACTTGGGGGGGGGCTCAGCCATTGGCACTTCAGAGCCAGGTAGTAAATACCTTTTCTGGGGGGGGGGGGAGGGAATCTCTTGTATAACTTTGAATAGTCGCTAAGCAACTGGTCATAAGTTAAGGGCTACCTATAGTGGGAATTGTAGTCAAGGCAAGAAAATATTGTTCCAGCAGCCACTCTCTCAGCCATCTGCTCTGGAGGATGGCTCCTCATGTCTCTCGGCCTGAGTCCTCTCCCTCTCCAACTGGCCCATCAGGTTGATTTCCTCCCTGTTCCACCTCCCTGGCGGTGGGTCCACAGCAGGGATGAACTCCAGGGACAGGGGTCAAAAACATCAAGATGGAGGCTGCCACTACGGTCAAAGCTCTCCCCATTTTATTACCTGTTGTTTGGGCAATGCAGTTTTGAGGTCCTGGAGACCATCTTGACTTTTTTTGACTCTTCCGGCAGAACAGAGAGTAATCTTTCTGATTACAGGTAGACTTTCCACCATTCATTTAGCAACCTTTCAAAATTACAATAGCACTGAGAAAAGCGACTTACTGCCAGTCCTTCAATTTACAACCATTATGGCAATTGGCATGTATTTATAACAGTTGCAGCATCCCGGGCTCAGGTGATCACCCACTGTGGCTTTCCCAGCTGCCTTCTGATGAGCAAAGACAATGGGGGGGGGGGGGGGGGTCCGCTGGATTCACTTAATGACTGCATGATCCACTTAACTGCAGTGATTCACTTAATCATGGCAAAAAGGGTCGTAAACTCAGGTGCGATTCATTTAACAATTGCAATGGAAATTCTGGTCCCAATTGCGGTCATAAGTCAAGGACTACACATACTTGATTTTTTCTTTCTTTCTAGTGTTTTCCCACAAGTTCAGGGTCCACTCATTTTTGGCTCGCTCAAGCAAATATTGATCTGATTACTAATTACTCAATCTCTGATTCCTTTTTATTGACTCAGGTTGTTTCACTACCTAACCATTTCCTTTGCATTTTCCTTGCCATCTCTTCCAGACTCCATTTGTCCAGCCCAGGTTTTAGATTCACAGGCCAAGGTGCTCTCTTTGCACTCACAACTCCACACTTTTTATAAGTTTTTCAAACTCTGCATTTCCATTTATTCCTGTGACTTTCCCCTCCTGTCGGATTGTCCTTGCAGACTACACTTTGTTTCCTGAGAACCTCTTTTTCTCCTCTTGTGACCCGGTTGACTCCTCCCTGTATGATTCCTGTTCTGCTTTTCGCCCTCAGATATCACACTGAAATGAAGATAAGTAGCTCTCACTCTTATCAGGATTCAATAAGCGCCTTATTGGGAGCACTTAGAACAGTGTTTCTAAATCTTGGCTATTTTAAGATACCTGGACTTCAAGTCTCAGAATTCCCCAGCCAGCATGGTCACTGGGGAATTCTGGGATTTGAAGTCCACACATCTTAGAGGAGCTAAGGGTTCAATTCTGGGAGTTGAAGTCCACACATCTTAAAGTTGCCGAGATTGAGAAACACTGCCCTAGAACTTGAAGTTTATGATGTGAAAAAAGAATAGGGTAAAAAAATGGACATAAAGAAAGAAAACAAACTTCCCTTG
Source organism: Crotalus adamanteus (assembly GCA_039797435.1). Lineage (NCBI taxonomy): Eukaryota > Metazoa > Chordata > Lepidosauria > Squamata > Viperidae > Crotalus > Crotalus adamanteus. Next base: position 9,441,684 of record CM077935.1, read on the forward strand.
TAGTACAACAAAACCAAGCTTTCTCAGAAATAGGAACAATGCCAGTTCAACAGGCACCTGTTTTGGCTTGTTATGCAACCTGGTCCTTATTCTTCTTGTCATCACACATGATGGTATTGATCCAGGGCTGTGTGCAACATCTGGACTTAATCTTGAAATCTATCAAATAAGAATCAATAATATTGTCCTGAATAGTGTGGGAATAAATTATAAATGCTATAATGCATTAGAAATATTGCATAAGGAATATATATTAACTGACTCAGCTCTCCACAAAGTTACTGATTTATAGCCTCCAAAATTCTTTAAACTTAGGCAAACATAAGAATTAAACACTTATTTCACATTGTAAACACATACAAGCAAACACACAAAACTCTGTTAACATAGTGTAAACATAATTATAATGCTCAAGTTCAAACGAACAGACCCAATCCACATCATTTGATTTAGTCAACCCCTTCTCTGGGGTCAGCACCCACACATGCCCACACCTCTCAAGAGTTACCCTAGAATCAGCACACACACACTTCCACACCCAGGACAAGCTCCCCTATAAAACTATGTCTCTCTACCCATTTTCTCTGCAGCTGCCCCTAAAGGCAAACTTTTTGCTTTGGGGAATAAACATTTCTCCTTTTCTCACAGCTCTTTGGATTTCATTTTTATTTATTCTTACGCAACCCCAGCCCCACTTGAAACCCTAAATTATTCTTCTGACAATAGCTATTGGAGGATATTCCTCTGCCAAAATAACAGTAGTTTGTATGTATGTTTTTTATGGAAGAGTGTTCAAGGCAGGGACTAATCTTTGTGAACTCCTGTTACTTCTCTGAGTTCTGGTGGCAAAATTAAGCATGCTACCAACCTTTGCTAAAGGTTGCCTTGATTAAATAATTTGATCAAACGGTTAGTACTTTTTTGCCTGTTTTTAAACTTTATTTTTTAAGCTGGAAGGCAATTTCCTTTGGAACTGTCAAAGAATGCAGGGAGGGTGGGATTAATGCTTCCCTTCCCCCTCTTCAGCTAATGGGACAATTGACTTTGTGGAGAAAGAAATGACACTCCCACTGGATTTTTTTCCCCCTTCACTATGCTCAAATAAAGAATTGCCTCTTTACCACCATCTAGTAGCTGTGTGAATTTGTGCAGCTCAGGTACAGTGGTTCTAACTAGAATATTGATGGAGAAGAGCAGTGTTTTTCAAACTGAAGTCACTTTAAGATGTGTGGTCCCCAGAATTCCTCAGGCAGCAATCTTAAAGTGCCCAACTTAGAAAAACATTGGAATAGAGGAATGGAATATTGGAGGTGGGGTGGGTGGCTGGATAGCCATAATAGAACTAGCACAGACATAGTTAAACTGCGCCCACCCCATTGCTGGCAATGGAAAAAAAGTCGCGATATGTCGTGACACGTCACGTGATGTTGCGAGTTTGACACCCCTGATGTAAAGCCTTAGTAAGGGTAAACCAAAAAAAAAAAAAAAAGGAAAGAAAATTGCTGAATTGGGCTTTTAATTTTCCAAAATGTTTCAATATTGTCCTGATTTCTACTTCTATCCCCTAGACACTAGACACACTTAAAATTGATCCTGGGTGCAGCTCATCCTACAATCAGGAAAAGAGTTGAGATAAGTTAACCTGCTCCGTGTACCATAATTGCTCCTTTCTGCAGCCATTAAAATCTCAAGACCTTTGGCCATCTTGGAAAAGGGAACTTTCTTGCAGTAAATGACACTGGGGCTTAAGACAGCTTTTTAAACTTTTGCAACCTTTCTCTTAGCACCAACAAGACCTCACCACAAGAGAATGGAGGTGAAGTTATTTTTGGAGGCATCAACCACAACGCCTATGTGGGAAAGCTTCACTACATCCCAGTGTCCTGCAAAGCCTACTGGCAGATCAAGATGGATGAGTAAATACATCTTTAGATCCTCCTACTGCAGGGGTCTTCAAACTTGGCCCTTTTATGACTTGTGGACTTCAACTGGCTGAGGAATTCTGGGAGTTGAAGTCCACAAGCATAAAAGGGCCAAGTTTGAAGACCCCTGCCCTACTGGATTGCCACACATGTGAGAAATTATGATTTTGTGGACTAACGCACACACCTAAAAACCTCAGAGAACATCTGCTTGGAGAAAATGAGAGGTGGTCCTCAACTTACAATCACAACTGAGGCCAAAATTTCCATTGCTAAACAAGACAGCTGTCGAGTGAGTCACATCCCATTTTATGGCCTTTTTTGCTGATTCGGTTGTTAAGTGAATCACTGCAGTTAAGTAAAATATGGTTTTTAAGCGAATCTGGCTTTCCCCATTGACCTTGCTTGTCAGAAACTTCCTAGGAAAGTTGCAGATGACAATCCTAGAATCCCAGGACGCTGCAATTATCATAAATACATGCTGTTTGTCAAGTGCCCAAATTTTAATCATATGACTATGGAGATGTTATGTTTCCGGCTAATGAAACACTTCAAAGAACTTCCAGGCATTTATTTTCCTAAAAGTCAGTGATTGTTACAAAATGTCAGCACAGGCATAACGGAGGGATGCTAGGATCTAAGTTCTCTTCCTCTGAGCAGTTAAATTATCAGCATGTTCCCTCCCTAAATTAGCCGTCATATATCACATTATCCAATTAGTGTGAAGGTCATAGGTTTTCTTCCTCTTTCTTTCCCGGGCTTTACCCCCACCCCCCTTCTGCTCTGTATTAACCCCATAAATACCAGACAGTTCTGCATATTGTCAAAAGCAAGAATATACAATATTTGCAGCGTTGACAGCAACGTTCATAAATATGAGAACCAGTCATAAGTCACTTTTATCAATGCCATTGTAACTTCGAACAGTGGCTAAACAAACGGTTGTAATTTAAGGACTACCTGTAAATACATAATTATTGGTGCCAGCTGAGTTTAGCTGCTTGCAATGACACCCCTCAACACTAGAGGGCAATGCTGTAGTATTTTTTAAAAAAAGACATTCAGGTCTGCTATCCTTTTTATTGTGCTATTTTCTTCTTCTTTTCTTTCCTTTGTCCTACGTGATATTCCTGCAAGAGCTTAAAGGCATCAGAAAGAAGCAAGCAGTCCCTCCAGCTGTGTTCTCTGATCACTAAGCACAGTTTTCCTCAACCTAGTGTTCTCACCAGATCTGGTGGACTGCACGGTCAATCTGGGGAGATGGGTATTGTAGTCCAAAAGCACCAGATTGATAACGGAAGCATAGAAAAAGGCAGACTAGGTAGAGCAGCTTTCCCCAGCCTAACCGCCCTCAAATGTATGGACTGAATTCCATAAATCCTGTACTACCACTTAGAATACCGCCACTTAGAATTCTGGGTAACCTTTCACCTTCCTGAAGGACACCAAGGTTGGGTGAAAGTGTCAAGATGATGGGTGAAAGCGAAAATTTTAGCCAGGATTGTACATCCTGCCTTAGCACAAGCCCTATTTCACCTGCAGCAGATGTATAAGAGTTTCATTAGGAACTCTGTGTAGAAACCATTATTTATTATATTTGCATCCCACTTTTATTACTTTAAAAGTAACTCAAGGCAACAGACATGCATAATACTCTTTCCTCCTCCTATTTTCCCCACAACAACAATCCTGTGAGGTTGGCTGGGCTGAGAGGGAAAGGGGGCGTTGTCTTACCTGAACGCCTTTTCTCAGCACGGAGATGGATAATCCACCAATGGGTTGAGACTGTATTCCTGCCCAATCAGATCAGTCAGCCAAAGTTGCCACGCCCATCCTGGACCACGAGATTCCCAGTCTTGACACGAGCGAAGCCATTGACTGACAGCAAGACGTTTTGGCTCAAACTATTTACCCCTAACCATCATGGTCTACAAGGGTGGGTGTGGATTATCCATCTCCGTGCTGAGAAAAGGCGTTCAGGTAAGACAACGCCCCTTCTCCAGCACTGGAGATGCATAATCCACCAATGGGACATACCAAAGCCTATTGTCCCTCGGGGTGGGGAATAGACTGGTCCTGTGTGGAACTTTGGTTTAGCACCTGCTGAAGCACCCTCCTACCGAAGGAGGCCTCTGCAGAGGAGTATTTGTCGATTTTGTAGTGGCGAATAAATGGGGAAGGCAAGGCCCAAGTGGCCGCCTTGCAAACCTCCTCAATGGAAGCCTGCGTGGCCCATGCTGCCGAGGTGGCAGCACTCCTTGTGGAGTGAGCCGTGACATGTCTGGGGACCGGCAAAGCCTCCGCCTGGTATGCCCCAGCGATGCATGCCCTGATCCACCTGCCAATGGTGGAGGAAGAGACCTTCCGGCCCCTAGAGGAGGAGTGAAAGGATATAAAGAGAACCTCTGAACAGCGGAATTCCGCTGTCCGTGAAATGTAGTACCTTAGCGCCCTGCGGACGTCTAATGTATGCCATTGTCGTTCTAGGGCATGAGTTGGATTTGGACAAAAATCCGGTAGGACTATTTCTTGTGACCTGTGAAAAAGGGAGTTGACCTTTGGGATGAAGGAAGGGTCTAGTCGCAAGACTACCCTGTCCCTGTGAAAGTAACACAGGTCTTTCCTTGTTGAGAGTGAGGCTAACTCGGATATACGACGAGCCGACGTAATTGCTACCAAGAATGCTACCTTGTGGGTTAGGTAGCGGATGTCACATATTTTGAGTGGTTCGAACGGTGCTCTGGTGAGAGCTCGCAGTACTCGTGGTAGCTCCCATGAGGGGTACCTGTGTACGGTAGGTGGCCTAATGTTTGCAGCCCCTTTGAGGAAGGAGCGGAGTAGGGGATGTTGGCCCAGGGGTTCACCAGCGTTGCCCGACAGTATTGTTGAGAGGGCGGCGATCTGCCTACGCAGTGTGTTTGGCGCTAGGCCTCTCTCTAGGCCGCCTAGTAGGAATTCCAGAATGTTGGGAATTGTGAGCTCTCTGAGGGACAGGCTCCGTTCAGAGCACCATGCCTGAAAGCTTTTCCACGTGGTTTCGTAAATACGGTTCGTGGAAGGGCGTCTGGAGGCCTGGATAACCCTGATTACTCCCTGTGAACAAAGTCCCCTTTTTAAGATTGACCGTTCAAGTGCCAAACGGCTAGTTGTAGCCATTGTGGCTCTGGGTGTAAGATCATCCCCTGGCTGAGTGAGACTTTCTCTGGGGGAATTCGCCAGGGATTCGTGTGAGAGAGGCTTCTCAAGTCTGCGAACCAAGGTCTCCTGGGCCAATATGGGGCCACTAGGATTATCTCGGCTCGTTCCTGGAGAAGTTTGCGTATTACGGCCGGGAGGAGAGGCAGGGGGGGAAAAGCGTATAGGAGGCCCCTCGACCATGGACTCTGTAACGCATCCGTCTGCTCCGCTCCCACGGATGGGAATCGGGAGAAGAAGCAAGTCAGCTGGGCATTGGAGGGGGAAGCGAATAGGTCTACCTGAGGAAGGCCGAAGCGGTGGCAGATATCCTTGAAGATCCTCAGGTGGAGGCGCCATTCCGCGTGATCTACTGTTGACCTGCTCAATAGATCTGCCTGGGTGTTTGTTTCCCCTGATATATGGTTGGCCTTTATGGAGGCCAGGTTTTGTTCTGCCCAAGTCCCCAGTAGGAGTGCTTCGGACCATAGGGAGCGGGAGTGCGTTCCCCCTTGCCGATTTATGTGGGCTTTGGCTGTCACGTTGTCTGTTAGGACTAGTACGTGGCACCGTGTCAGCCTGCTGTGGAAGTGTCATAGTGCCAGATGGATGGCTCGAAGTTCGAGCCAGTTTATGTTGTGACGGAGGTCCACTGTGGACCAGCGGCCCTGCGTCCACCTAGTCCCGAGGTGAGCTCCCCAACCGAACAGGCTTGCGTCGGTTGTGATTACTATTCTGTCCAGCTTCCTGAAGTTGGAGCCTCTGAATAGGGCTGGCGATAGCCACCATCTGAGGGAACACCGTACCCGTTGTGGTAACCCTACCCTTGTTTGGGATGCGCTGAGCTCCTGCCTCTGGAACGGAAGCATGAACCATTGTAACTCCCGTGAATGCAGTCTGGTCCATGGGACGATTGCTATGGTCGAGATCATTTTCCCTAACAGTTGGGAGAGGCTGACCAGCGTTACCGACTGACGTCGGCGTAGCTGTGTTATTGCCTCCCTTATGCTGTTGCGGCGTTCCTGGGAGAGGTATACCTTGTACTCCACTGTGTCTATGATGGCCCCGAGGTGTAATATTCTCGTTGACGGAACCAGGTGGCTCTTGAGGAAGTTATCTGGAGCGAGTTAGTCATGTTATCTGGAGCGAGTTTGAGCCTGTGACCCCTGATGAAGTGGACAAGGCCATGAGGGCAATGAATGCCGCCACCTGTTTATTGGACCCGTGCCCCTCCTGGCTGGTTTCTGCCAGTAGGGAGGTGACACGAGGCTGGCTCCAGGCGATAATCAACGCCTCCTTGATGGAGGGGTCTTTCCCGCAACCTTTAAAGGAAGCGGTGGTGAGGCCCCTCCTCAAGAAGCCTTCCCTGGACCCAGCTGTTTTGAAGAACTTTCGTCCTGTCTCCAACCTCCCCTTTGTGGGGAAGGTTGTAGAGAAGGTGGTGGCGTCCCAACTCTTGCGATCCTTGGATGAAACTAATTATCTGGACCCTTTTCAATCTGGTTTCAGGCCCGGCTACAGCACTGAGACTGATTTGGTCGCACTGACCGATGACCTCTGGCGAGCCCGGGATAGGGGTTATTCCTCTATCCTGGTGCTTCTTGACCTCTCAGCGGCTTTCGATACCATCGACCATGGTATCCTTCTGCGTCGTCTCGGAGAGGTGGGGGTGGGCGGCACCGTATTGCGGTGGTTCTCCTCCTACCTCTCTGACAGGTCGCAGTTGGTGTTGGCGGGCGGACAGAGATCGACCCCTAGGCGCCTCGATCATGGGGTGCCTCAGGGCTCGGTCCTGTCCCCCCTCCTTTTTAACATCTACATGAAACCGCTGGGTGAGATCATTCGGCGACACGGGGTGAGATATCATCAGTACGCGGATGATACCCAATTATATATCTCCACCCTGTGTCCTTTCAGTGAAGCAGTCGACGTGATGTGCCGGTGTCTGGAAGATGTGAGGGTCTGGATGGGGGTGAACAGGCTTAGACTCAACCCTGACAAGACCGAGTGGCTCTGGGTCTTGCCTCCCAAAGGCCAACTGGATGGTCCATCATTAGTCCTGGGGGGGGGCAAATTTACCTCCCTCAGTGCAGGCACGCAACTTGGGTGTCCTCCTGGACTCACAGCTAAATTTGGAACAACATCTATCGGCTGTGGCCAGGGGGACCTTTGCACAGGTTCGCCTAGTGCACCAGTTGTGGCCTTATTTGGACCGGGAGGCTTTACTCACAGTCACTCATGCCCTTGTCACCTCAAGACTGGATTACTGTAACGCGCTCTACATGGGGCTACCCTTGAAGGGCGTTCGGAGGCTGCAGTTGGTTCAGAACGCAGCCGCGAGAGTGATTGTGGGCGCGCCAAGGTACGCCCACGTGTCACCTATCCTCCGCGAGCTGCACTGGCTTCCTGTGGGTCTCCGGATGCAATTCAAGGTGTTGGTTATCACCTTTAAAGCCCTTCATGGCATAGGGCCAGGTTACTTACAGGACCGCATTCTGTCGCATAGTTCCCAGAGACCGGTGAGGTCCCATAGATTGGGCCTCCTTCAGGTCCCGTCGGCCAGACAATGTCGGCTGGCGGGCCCTCGGGAAAGGGCCTTTTCTGTGGTGGCTCCGACCTGGTGGAATCAACTTCCCCCCGAGGTTTGAACTACTCCCACCCTGCCGGCCTTTAAGAAAGCTGTTAAAACTCTCCTGTTCCGGCAGGCCTGGGGCTGATGTCCCCGGGGGGGCCAGGATATGATCGGACTCACGGTATGACTGTATTATTTTATTATTTTATTGTTTTATGATTGTTTTAACTCTGTACGCCGCCCTGAGTCCTTTGGGATTGGGCGGCATATAAATAAAATTAAATAAATAAATAAATAAACAAATAAATAAATAAATAAATAAGTTCACCGAGAAGCCGTGATCCTGTAGCAGTCTCACTACTAGTTTGAGGTCCGCCTGGGCAGAGCGGGCGGACGATGACTGGCTTAATATATCGTCCAGATAGCACTGAACTCTGACCGGTATGGTCCTTAGATGAGCTGCCAGGACCGCCAGTATCTTGGCGAACACCCTGGGGGCTGATGATAGGCCGAATGGGAGAGCCCTGTATTGGAAGTGACGTCCCCCGTAAGCGAACCGTAAGAACCAGCGGTGGGTCAGAGAGATGGGGACATGTAAGTACGCCTCCGTGAGGTCGATAGATGTCAGGAGGTCCCCTTTTCTTACACTTCCTAGTATGGAGCGCAACGTTTGCGTCTTGAATTTGCGATATGCCAGATGGAAATTTAGGCCTTTGAGATCTAGAATAGCTCTCCATCCTCCTGATGGTTTGGGAACCACAAACAGTATGGAGTAAAATCCCTGACCTCTCTGGTCCAGTGGTACCGGTTCTATGGCTCGGATACTTAGTAGGTGTTGAACGGCTTCGTTCATGAGTTTCTTGTTTTTTTGGTTTCGGGGACAAGGACAGGGGAGGAAACGGTTTGGTGGTTTGGAGAGGAATTCCAGGTAGAGCCCGTGGCGTATGGTGTTTCTGACCCATACGTCCGTGGTGGTTTCTTCCCACTGGTGGGCAAACTGGGCGAGCCTGCCCCCTATGGGAAGGGTTGAGGAGGAGTCATCTGGAGCGACAAACGGGACGGTTGTTCCCCCGAAAGGGCCGCCTTCCCTGCGCTTGCTGCCTAGGCCTTGGGTTTTGCATTTCTGTTTGTCTCTCCTGCCTATCCTGTCTAGCCTGAAAGGGCTGTGCTGGCTGGGAGTAGGTGAATCTGTTTTCTGCGTGAAAGGAATGTTTCCTTCCGAAGTAACCTGGTCGTCTCTCCTGTCTCTTGAGAATGTGTTTAAGGACCTTGCGTTTGTCCTTATTCTCCGTTAGATAAGGCATTAGTGCCTCGCCAAATAATTTGGCTCCCTGGTATGGGGCAGATGCCAGTTTCCATTTGGATTTGGCATCGGCCTGCCAGTGTTTTAACCAAAGCAGGCGTCTGCCCATAATGTTGGACGCTATTGCTCTGGCTGAGAACCTGGCCACTTGGAGTGTTGCGTCTGACGCATACTCCATGGCTGCAACCATTTTGCTGAGTTCCTGTTGGGTACGAGTGTCCTCTACAGGGACTCGGCCTTGCTATTCACGCAGCCAGCAGAGTGCGGCTCTGCTGAAAAAAGAAGCAGAGGTAGCGGCTCTAGTAGCCCATGCTGTTGCTTGGTGCGTTCTCCGGTAGGTGGACTCACATTTGCGGTCCTCGGCTTTAAGGGCCTCTGAAAAGTCTCCCGATATGGCAGTGTCCGATACTAGGGGCCCTAAGGGCTCGTCTACCATCGGTACCTCCAACGCCTCCTCCAGTTCCTTGGCTACGTTGTATAGCCTCTTATCGGTGTTACCCGGAAGAGGAAGGGAGGCTGGTGAGGTCCATTGTTTCCAGACCGTGTTTAGGAACAGGGCCGGACAAGGAATGTGGTGTTGAGTGGTTACCTTTTCGGCGAACCTGGGGTCTGCCTCCGCGTCGGGAAGGGCTGGTTCTGCTGGAGTTCCCTGCCCGAGATGAGCCGTGGATTCAGCCTTACGCAGTAGGGTGACAAAAAGAGAAGGGTTAAAGAGACCGTTGAAAGAAGGCACCTCAGGCAGGTTGTCTTCGTTCTCGGACATTTGAACCTCCTGCAATGTGCCTGGTTGGTCAAGGTAAGAGTCATCGGAAAGGGATGACCCAGAAGGGGACAAGGGGTCTTGTTGGTCCTCCGTTTCCTTCTGATGGCCGGATCTGTGTCTGGCTGCTGCCGGCTTGATGCTCTGGGCTCTGGCCTCGAGGGCACGGTCAACCGCTTGCACTATTAAGGCCGCTAGCCGGTCCTCCGATGGAATAAGAGGGGCCAAGTTCATTTGTATCCCCGCTGTCGCGAGTGTGAATGTAGCCTCTGGAGCTCCTTGTGACCTCTGTGGCGAAGAAGATTGGGATAGGGATGAGAATTCACCTGTCCCGCATCTTGCTGGGGACTGGGATGATTCCCCTGTTGACCAGACCCCCAGAGGGGATGATGAGGCCCCCAGAGGTAACTCAGGGGCTAGGTTCCCGTTCTGATTCTTCTCTATTCTGGCCCTTTTTTGAGCCCTGGCAAATTCTTTTTCTAGGGCTTGGTGTCTCCTGTTTACTTGTTTGTCTGCCTTCCTGGACAACTTTTTTGTAGATCTGGCCTTAGAGGCCGTTGTATTGTCAGAGCTCTCTGAACCGGGTGCTCCTGACGTGGAAGGCAGGGCTCCTGTAGAGGGCATGAGAGCTTCCTCCATTCTCCAATAGCGCAGGGTCACGAGAGGCGAAACCCGGTAATAGGAGAGTATACACGCTGAGTAAGGACAGACGCACTACAGGGGGCGCCTGGAACCCAGGTACAGCCTCTGTGTCTAGGCCCGAATTGATGGCTGTGCATGGGTAAAGACAGGCACACTAATGGGGATGCCTGGAACCCGGCCTGGTCTGCTGCAGATAAGGACAGGCACACGATTTGGGGTGCCTGGAATCCAAGCAATAATAACCCAGATACATACAGGTCCACTGATGGGTTACCTGAGGTCCGGGTGGAGCCAGATAATATTTAAAAAATTTTTTTTTTATTAATTAATTGAATTAATTAAATTAATTATTAGCAATTAATTTTGTTTTAATTGATTGTAGTTGGAGAGACACCAAGTCCTGGAAGAGAAGATGCTATTTTTCTATTTGCCTTAAGGGTCTCTGCTATCTTGCCTATTCTTCTTAAGCTTTCTCTGGTTGGATTTTTCCTTTCTGTGAGTGACGGGGAAATCCCCCCCCCAAACAGCTGATGCTGCCGGGAAAAAACTCTCTGCATGCGCAGTAGCTCCTTCTTGCTGTGCGATGCCACGTGCACTAGAACAAAGGGACGCACGTGCGCTGATCAGCTCCGACAATGGCGGTCCTTTTAAACTGTCGGAGCTCTCCAGTGAAGACGGAAGGCAAATTCTCCTGTTTTCCCTCTGTCAGCTGTTCCGCGCTAGGGCCTGAGCTTTCCCTGCGCTTTGCTCTCTCTCCCCGCACCTTCCCCCCTCTCACAAACACCTCCCAAGCGTGCTTCTGCCGTGGAGCTGCAGCCGCAAGCTCCGTCCGCGCTGCTCAGCTGATCCGGCTGAACGGTAAGGGAAGTGAAGGGAAGGGAGCTAGGTAAAGGGAGAGGAGTAAGGTAGAGGTAAGATAGGCAAGATAGAGAGGAAGGGAATTCCTTCCTCTCTATCAAGGGAGACTTCCCCCGTGGGGTTGTGAATTTTAGGCTCCCTTGAAATTTTAAAATTTAGAAATTTAGTAGGGGCCAATTAAACAGAATTTAATCCTTGCTACCAACTCTCAGCTACTGGGAATAATCCACCAATGGAGAGAAACTGTACCTGCCTAAGAGCCAAGTTGCACGTCTGAATGCTGGGCGAGATCAGTCAAGACTGGGAATCTCGTGGTCCAGGACGGGCGTGGCAACTTTGGCTGACTGATCTGATTGGGCAGGAATACAGTCTCAACCCATTGGTGGATTATCCATCTCCAGTGCTGGAGAATCACTGGCACCGTCACTCAGCCAGTTTTCTTGCCTAAGATGAGACTAGAACTCACAGTCTCCTGGTTTTTAACCTGGTGCCTTAACCACTGGATCAGACTGACTCTTTTATAGCCCATCTGTAGAAAAGACAGACACTCTTTCACTTTCTCTGTTACACCTCACTTGATATACTGTTTTCTTCTAAAATGCTTTGGTCATCCTTACTAACAGAGGCCAGGGTTGTCAATCATCTGACCTGCACTGGGCAGAGTTATTTTTGTCTCCCCAACCACCAGTCCTGTCCTCTGTTCCTTCTCCCCAAATATTAACGATGTTAATGAAAGGAAGTTGCTGCCATTGATCTTTCTGGGCTGGCTCACCCCATGTTTATGCTAATCGCTTAATTTGAACAATCACATTTTAAATTTTAAAAAAGGTCAGTTTGCAATGACCCAGCTCTATGCTTTAAAAGCTCTTTGATTCTATGAACTGCAGATAATGTGGCCAATTTACATTTGGATTTAGCTGAGGGCTAATCCGATGTGATTCCAGGGCATGAAAATTTACCACATCAACAAGAAGATGAGGCTACATCCTCTTCCCTAACACACTGACCTATGCAGGATGAAAGCAGTGGTTGGTTTTGGAATAAAACAGCAGACAGTCAGACAAGGTTCCCAGCAGACTCTGAAAGTGACACAGTCCAGATACAGATACTCCAAGGACTATGACGATTCATTTAACAACCATTCAAGGTTATAATGGCACTGAAAAAAGTGATGTGCAACTGGTCCTCACAATTACAACCGTTGCAGTGTCTCCAGACTTGCATGATCAAACTAAGGGCACTTTGCAACCATCATGTATTTACAAAGGTTGTAGCATCCCGGAGTCATATGATTGCCATATAGAATAGAATAGAATAGAATAGAATAGAATAGAATAGAATAGAATAGAATAGAATAGAATAACAGAATTGGAAGGGACCTTGGAGGTCTTCTAGTCCAACCCCCTGCTCAGGCAGGAAACCCTATACCATTTCAGACAAATGGCTGTCCAGTCTCTTCTTAAAAACTTCCAGTGTTGGAGCATCCACAACTTCTGCAGGCAGATTGTTCCACTGGTTAATTGTTCTAACTGTCAGGAAATTTTTCCTTAGTTCTAGGTTGCTTCTCTCTTTGGTTAGTTTCCATGCGTTGCTTCTTGTCCTGCCCTCTGGTGCTTTGAAGCAGGGCTTTTCAACTGGTGGTACACGTACCACTTGTGGTACATTAATGAGTAGCAGGTGGTACGCAGCCCTGCCTAGCCAAGTGTAGTGGAGGAGGGAAAGAGCCAGCACAGGCAAGGACTTACAGTGAGAGAGTCCTCTGGAGCTGCAAAGGCCCCAGGCTCACTTCTGGCTCCCCCTCCCCCAATTCTATAAGGTGCTGTAGGGCTTCATAGAACCGGTCAATTTCATCCTCTTCAGCACCATTGGTTGGGGCATAGATTTGTATTATTGTGATATTGAATGGTTTGCCTTGGATTCGATTTGAGATCATTCTGTCATTTTGGGGATTGTATCCCAGTATTGCTTTTCCTATTCTTTTATTGACTATGAAGGCTACTCCATTTCTTCTGAGGGATTCTTGCCCACAGTAGTATACCTGATGGTCCTCTGAGTTAAATTCACCCATTCCTGTCCATTTTAGTTCGCTGATTCCTAAGATGTCGATGTTCAGTCTTGTCATCTCTTTTTTGACTACGTCTAGCTTGCCTTGATTCATGGATCTTACATTCCAGGTTCCTATGGAGAAAAAATCTTTACAGCATCGGACTTTCCTTTCACCACCAGATATATCCACAGCTGAGCGTCCTTTCGGCTTTGGCCCAGTCGCTTCATTCTTTCTGGCGCTACTAGTACTAGCCCTCTGCTCTTCCCCAGTAGCATACTGGACACCTTCCGACTTGAGGGGCTCATCTTCCAGCGTCATATCTTTTTGCCTTTTAGTACTGTCCATGGGGTTTTCATGGCAAAGATACTGGAGTGGTTTGCCATTTCCTTCTCCAGTGGATCACATTTTGTCAGAACTCTCTGCTATGACCTGTCCGTCTTGAGTGGCCCTGCATGGCATAGCTTATAGCTTCATTGAGTTACACAAGCCCCTTTGCAGTAATCCATAAAGGGGCCTAAAAGTGGTACAATCAGTAAAAAGGTTGAAAAGCCCTGTTTTAAAATATGCACACGTACAAATAGGAAAATTAATAATGATTTCCCCCTCAGCTGTACATGCTTTTATTTGCTCTGAAGAGCATAGGCAAATGCCTGGGGCTGATTTAAAATACATTTCCATGTAGATTAAAATTTAAGAGTAAAAACTGGAAACTTTAGAAGCAAGCCTATAAAAGATATTGTTGGTTCCCCTACACTTACCTAACTGCACTACTTTATTTTACTTTGCTAAACATTTTTCAGCCTTCTTCACTGTGACTCAGACTACGTATCTAGCTTTGCTGATTTCCTCGGAAGCTGATCAGAAGCTCTTCAGTGAAAATATCAGAACTGTGGCATAAACCTTCTTCCCCCCCAAAAATTTACAGGACAGGTTGTCCTTGACTTACCACCCCAACTGACACCAGAATTTCTGTTGCTAAGCAAGGTGATTGTTACATGAGTTGTGCCCAATTTTGCAACCATTTCTGCCCTAGTTATTAAGCAGATCACTGCAGGGTCCTCAGTGCTCCCTGAGGTTTTTTCTTCTTCTTGCAGATGTTTTATTACTCAAGTAGGTAACATCATCAGTGCAACCCACTCAGAGAGCACTAAGAATCCTATAGTTCAACCTTGCGCTACAAGTATTCCCTTCTGTTCGAATCAGTGCACTTAAGTGAATCCAGCTTCCCCCATTGGCTTTGCTTGCCTGAAGCTGGCTGGGAAGGTTGCGAATGACGATCATATGACCCTGGGACATGGCAACCATCATAACTACATGCCGGTTGCCAAATGCCTAAATTTTGAACATGTGAACATGGGCATGCTGTGATGGTTGTAAGTGTGAGTACTTGCAGTGAGCCCCTTTGTTCAGTGCCATTATTATAACTTAGAACAGGGCTTTTCAACCTTTTTACTGATTGTACCACTTTTAGGATATGACAATATTTGAGTACCACCTAGCAAGGTGTCAAAAACTTGATGGCCCCCCCCAAAAAAACCTGTTCAAAGTTACAATTGCACTGAAATGACTCACCTCCAGCCATTGCTGCCTTTTTTCATTCCTCTTCGAGGGTGACCCCTCCCCCATTGCATTTCTTGCCTGTTTGCTGCTGCCAGCACAGGTGGCTGCCACAGCAGTTGTAGATCGGCTCATGGCCAGCCTGCTTCCTCCTCCTCTTTCTTCTTCTTCTTCTTCTTCTTCTTCTTCTTCTTCTTCTTCTTCTTCTTCTTCTTCTTCTTCTTCTTCTTCTTCTTCTTCTTCTTGACTTCCATTTGAATTGTATGTGTGTGTCCACATGCGTTAAGGAACTGGAGAAGTGTGATGCTACTTCAGTCATTTTGATGAAAGCATTGGATTCTGCCAATGACTCTGCCTCTATGGAGAAGCTATATTTATGTTCTACTTGGAGTAGGTATAGGATCGCTAGCAAAAGTTACAGTATTATTGCTTCCTGAGTCTTTCCTTGAGAGGCAGAAGAGACATAGATTGAGACAGGAAGTCCCCTCAAAGTCACACACCACCAGCCCCAATTTTGACTGCACTTTGCTTCTGCTCCACCTGAT
The DNA here is from genome assembly GCA_039797435.1 of Crotalus adamanteus. NCBI lineage: Eukaryota > Metazoa > Chordata > Lepidosauria > Squamata > Viperidae > Crotalus > Crotalus adamanteus. The sequence continues at coordinate 9,457,064 of CM077935.1, forward strand.
TTTAACCTATAGAGTAAGCTCCAAACAGATGATGTCTGGAGTGAAAAAAGGTTGGAAATGGAGGAGACATCATTGGATAGTAATAGGCTATCATCCCTCACTGTTTATATCAGGGGTGTTCAAACTTGGCCACTTTACAACTTGGGGACTTCAATTCCCAGAATTCCTCAGCTGGCTGGGGAATTCTGTGAGTTGAAGTGCCCAGGTTGACACAGTCCCCTTGTTTACATAGTGCCACATACAGAGAATTATTTATACTAATGTTCACTGAGGACAATATAGATTTACCACTAGTGCAGTGCATAAACATCCCTTCTAGGGAAGAAGGCAGCCTCTGAAAAATGTCAACATCAGGAATGCATACCACAAAACAATAACTTACATACTCCCTCATAGCCATGAATAGTACCATCTAAGGAGCACAAGCCATTGGTGCACTGGCTAATAGCCACTCCAGTGTCAAATTAATTTTTTGTACTTCAGTTAATAAACACCAGCATCTGAACAATACTCTGTCCCCCTAACCATGTTTAATCTGCATACCTTTGAATTAATTAGCCATTGTGTGTGAGCAGTACCATGTTTTCTCCACTACCCTTTTGTTTCTTCTTCACTAGCAATATATGTGCTTAGAAAGTGCCCTCCTATTCAAACAGGCAATCTGTCCATGGTGTATACTGAATAGGCTATGGCCTTAAAGCTGCTTTGTCATGAGTTTAGGTCTGTCCTGTGGTATTGAACAGTATTTCAATAACTGCATCACTTTTTTCATGCTTATCCAGAATGTTTTTCAACAGGGTGGCAAATTTGCTGTGGACAAACCAATATTAAAGAGCACATCCAACCAGTGCATTATATGAGTCCAACTTCCAACTAAAAAAGAATATAGGTGATAGAGATAGAGGTAGAAAGATAGAGATAGAAAGATATAGTTGTAGTAGATAGAGATAGAAAGAGAGATCAACACAGTAGATAAATGATAGATATAGAGTGAGCAGTACAGATAGAGAGAGATATAAATAAATACAGTAGATAGATAGGCAGATAGAGTGGCCATATTGTTTTAAATGTTAAAGTATTCCCAGTACTCCTTTTTAGCTGGATGTTGGGCTCACAGAATGCAGTGGCTGGGTTTACTCATCAATATTGGTTTGAATATCAGACTACATTCCTTCAGGAAGAACAGGCTCTCGGAATCCTATGCAGTTGCACTGGATATGCACATCCCACCTAAAATCAAAGAGAATCGTCTTTCTGCCTTCAGAATTTTTGTCTCTGTTTTAACTGAGTTGTTCCTTGAAAACTGATTTGATTAACCTTGTCTGCTGCCTTTATCTGGAGGACTGACTTCATTCCACTTGATGAATTTAAAAGCCTGCCTACCCTTATGCCAACAGAAACAAGGCCAATGAAAATATTTGGTAATCTACTTAATCCTAGGTTGAATGTCTATGTCTCTAGAACAGAAAGGCGATTGTCAGAATTTGGACTTTGTGATGATCATTCCACTTCTGTGGTTCTTCTTTGCCCATTGCTTGCTGGTCTTCTCTACTGTGCACCACCATGAAAGGTCTGTTGTGTTCTCGCTTCCTTGGTGGAATTAAACTCACCGTCAGCTTTCATTTGCTGTCACCTCCTGTTTGCCTACTGTGACAGGGGCAACCTTGTCTCTGTTTGAAACTTTGCCTGCTGCTAAGATCAGTTTCTGACAGATGCTAGACCAGAACTTACACAGCACATAAACATGCTGATGATGACTCCTGAGCTAGAGGGATCACAATCTCTTATTCTTTTTCATACAGAGAGATGAACACAATTACAGTCAACTCTCACATAATGCAGAATGAAGGACTGCAAAGAATTGATGCTAAGTTCCATAAAAATGACCGATGACTTTTCTAGCAATATTAATTTCAGACGTATCATTGACAGTCTAAAGTCAATTATCACTATATCCAGAGTTAACCACAACAACCTAGTATTTTCCTAAGCAGTTATTTGGTCATGCAGTTGGCGTGAGTGATTTTTTAAAAAAGCAATATGGACCATCTGGGAATTTTTGAATAGAATAATAGAATTAATAAAGATTAGGTAAATTTTGCTGATTTATCCATAAACACTGATTTGGAGGTCAGTCATGAATACGTGTACTCATTGTGGACTACCTGTACTGCAGAGAGACTGTATCTAAGCTGCAAAATTTTGGATGATGACTAGATGGCAACACAGAGTATGTTGCCATGTAATGTCTAGCCAGGATTTTGCAAGCCAGATATTGTAGCCCTAACCCTAAAAGCTGTGAGATCTCTGTTTTCAGCCTTCCTGTTGTAAAGATCCCAGTTGCTTGCCGAGCATGATGCACTGTTCCTGGACAAGCACTACGCGTGGGGCTTCCTGACCATAAATTAGCAGTCTGGAATCTCCTGATACATCTCTCTTGAGATTCACTTGAGTCTAAAAACGAATCGAGGATTTGACAGGAGAGATCTTTGAAGGAAACAGAGGGGGAGGAACTGAGGAAGAAGCATTGTATGTGTATCATACCCAATTACATCAGTGCTAAATTTGTGACCTATCTCGGTTGAACTCAAGAGAGTTGGAATCTGCAGGGTTTTTGAACAGGAGAGGTCCTCGACTTACAACCACAACTGAGCCCTAAATTTCCACTGCTAAGCAAGGCATTTGTTAAGTGTGTTTTGCCCCATTTTACAACCTTCTTTGCTATGGTTGCTAAGTACGTCATGCAGTCATTAAGTGAATCTAGCTTCCCCCATTGACTTTGCTTGTCAGAAGCTCCCTACTAAGGTTGAAGATGACAATCCCAGGACCTCAGGACACTGTAACCATTGTAAATACATGCTGATTGCCAAGCACCCGAAGTCTGATCATATGACCATGGGATGCTGCAGTGGTCATTAGTGTGAGAACTGGTCATAAGTCACTTTTTTCAGTGTTGTTTTAATTCTGAACATCCATTAAATGAATAGTTATAAGTTGAGGACTACCTGCCAACAAGATGAGTGGAAGGAACATGATTCTCTTTTATATGGCAACTTATTTGTTTTACAAAAGAGTTCAGCTGTGTTTGGCTAATACAGGAGTCACCAAACTCTTCAGCTTATCAACCTCTTCATGAAGCTTCAGATTCTTCATTGATCCTCCCCAAACATTTATTATATGGGAATGATTTAATAAATATTTATTGTTGTTGTTCACTTGCTAAGTTGTGTCTGACCCCATGGATCACAGCACCCCAGGCTCCCCTGTCCTCCAACACTGTTTCCTGGAGTTTGCCCAAATTCATGTTCGCTGCTTGGATGACACTGTCTAACAATCTCATCCTCTGCCATCCCCTTCTCCTTTGGCCTTCAGTATTTCCCAACATCAGCAACATCAACCCCTTGGATGGTTCCCTCAACCCCTGGGAGTTGATAATGATCATTTTGGGGAACCTCAGCCTAGTGGTTCTTCAGTTAGGCTAGTACAGTGGTTCTCAACCTTTTTAATGTCGCGACCCCCAACCGGTCGTAAGTCAAGGACTACTCAACCAGTCGTAAGTCGAGGACTACTCAACTGGTTCAGCACCATTTGCAGAATGGGACTTTTGGCGGGCTCAGGGGGGCAGAGACAGCCTGGACAATTCCTATTGGCTTTTGAAAGCCAATAGAATTAGACTCTATTCAAGAGAGTCTATTCTATTGGCTTTCAAAAGCCAATAGAATAAAAGGGAGTAGCACAGCTAAGGAAAAGGGGAAAAAATGGTGAACTGCATTGTTTGGCGACCCCCGTGAAATGGTCGTTCGACCCCAAATGGGGTCCCGACCCACAGGTTGAGAACCACTGGGCTAGTAGGTCTTCAATTAAGCTGATAATCTAAAACAGTGTTTCTCAACCATGGCCACTTTAAGATGGGTGGACTTCAACTCCCAGAATTTCCTAGCCAGCATTAACTGGCTAAGGAATTCTGGGAGTTGAAATCCACCCATCTTAATGTGACCAAGGTTGACAAACACTGGTCTAAAACCAGCCCAAGGTATACAATGGGGAAAATCTCTCATTACAAGATGTCTGACTAGAACAGTGGTTATCAACCTGTGGGTCGGGACCCCATTTGGGGTCGAATGACCATTTCACGGGGGTCGCCAAACAACGCAGTCTGCCATTTTTTCCCCTTTTCCTTAGCTGTGCTACTCCCTTTTATTCTATTGGCTTTTGAAAGCCAATAGAATAGACTCTCTTGAATAGAGTCTAATTCTATTGGCTTTCAAAAGCCAATAGGAATTGTCCAGGCTGTCTCTGCCCCCCTGAGCCCGCCAAAAGTCCCATTCTGCAAATGGTGCTGCACCAGTTGAGTAGTCCTCGACTTACGACCGGTTGAGTAGTCCTCGACTTACGATCGGTTGGGGGTCACGGCATTAAAAGGGTTGAGAACCACTGGACTAGAACCTTATTATTTCTATGTTTCAGATAAAAATGATGCAGGAATTTGAAGCAAATCAATTAGGCTCAAGCTTTACTTTTTTTCTATTTATAACAAATTTGGAGAATGGGAAATAACTTCAAACACTTTATGGCCTCTTCCATGCCCTTCCAATAAATCCCTGTAAAATAACTAGTTGTCATTTGCTGCTATCTCCCTTAAAAGAACAACCTGAAACACCTGAAGAGCAACTGCAGGCTACTATTGGAAGACAGAATGATACCTATGGGGAGAAAACATGGTGGAGTGGGGGAAACTGATGAAAAAGCAAAGGCTGATAAGGGAAACATTACTTTGTTGAGGGAAGGGATGAGGTAATGAATCTGGGGAACTGTGCACATAATTATGTAACAGAGTTTTGAAAAGAATGGACTGCCGATGCTGATGGAGAATCAAGCTTCTCCCCAAAATCTCAACTGCTCAAAATTAGCTGTGTTCATGGACTGTCTTCTGGAAAGAGGTATTATGGCAGTTTCTTTTCAATCTGGGAAAGGCTAATGATAATAATAATGATAAAGTTGGAAGGGATCTTGGAGGTCATCTAGTCCAACCCCCTGCTCAGGCAGGAAACCCTATACCATTTTGGACAAATGGCAGTCCAGTTTCTTCTTAAAAACTTCCAGTGTTGGAGCATTCACCGCATCTGGAGGCAGGTTGTTCCACTGGTTAATTGTTCTAACTGTCAGGAAGTTTCTCCTTAGTTCTAGGTTGCTTCTCTCTTTGGTTAGTTTCCACCCGTTGCTTCTTGTCCTGCCTTCGGGTGCTTTGGAAAATAGCTTGACTCCCTCTTCTTTGTGGCAGCCCCTGAGATATTGGAACACTGCTATCATGTCCCCCCTCGTCCTTCTCTTCGTTAAACTAGACATACCCAATTCCAGCAACTGTTCCTTATATGTTTTAGCCTCCAGTCCCCTAATCATCTTTGTTGCTCTTCTCTGTACTCTTTCTAGAGTCTCAACATCTTTTTTACATCGTGGTGACCAAAACTGGATGCAGTATTCCAAGTGTGGCCTTACCAAGGCATTGTAAAGTGGTATTAATACTTCACGTGATCTTGATTCTATCCCTCTGTTAATGCAGCCTAGCACTGTGTTGGCTTTTTTGGCAGCTGTGGCACACTGCTGGCTCATATTTAAATGATTGTCCACTAGGACTCCGAGATCCCTCTCACAGTTACTACTATTGAGCAAGGTACCCCCTATACTATACCTGTACATTTGTTTTTTCTTGCCTAAATGTAGAACCTTACTTTTTTCACCATTGAATTTCATTTTGTTAGATAGCGCCCAGTGTTCAAGTCTGTCCAGATCCTCCTGTATCTTAACCCTGTCTTCTGGAGTGTTGGCTATTCCTGCCAGCTTGGTGTTGTCTGCAAATTTGATGAGCTTGCCATCTATCCCCTCCAGATTGTTGATGAAGATGTTGAAGAGCACTGGGCCCAGAACAGAGCCCTGGGGCACCCCACTACACACTTCCCTCCATGTAGATGTGGTTCCATTGAGGACCACACGCTGAGTACGGCCAGTCAGCCAGCTACGGATCCATCTGGTGGTGATGCTGTCTAACCCGCATTTTTCTATCTTATCAAGTAGTAGGTTGTGGTCTACTTTGTCAAATGCCTTACTGAAGTCTAAGTAAATTATATCCACAGCATTCCTCTGGTCCACTAATTTTGTCACTTGGTCAAAGAATGCAATAAGACTTGTCCGGCATGATCTGTTTTTGACAAACCCGTGTTAGCTTTTAGTAATGACTTTGTTTGCCTGTAGGTGTTCGCTGATTCGTTGTTTGATTATCTTTTCCAGAATCTTCCCAGGTATTGAGGTCAGGCTGATAGGTCTGTAATTTCCTGGGTCCTTTTCCCCCCCCCCCTTTTTTGAAGATGGGAACTACATCAGCTCTTTTCCAGTCCTCTGGTAGTTCCCCAGTGCTCCAGGATCTTTGAAAAATATAGTTCAATGGTTCTGAGATCACATCTGCCAGTTCCTTGAGAACCCTGGGGTGTAATCCATCTGGTCCTGTTGATTTGAACTTGTCTAGGCTGGACAGGTGCTCACTTACCATTTTCTTGCCTATCTTAACTTGCGTTTCTATTCTGTTTTTTATGGTACTGTTTTTGATAGGTTGGTCTTTTTTTCCCCTTTGTGTAAAGACAGATGCAAAAAACAAATTAAATAGTTCTGCTTGCTCCCTGTTGCTTGTCACCTTCTTGCCACTTTCACCCACTAAATGACCAATCATTTCCTTCACTTTTTTCTTGTTTTTTTACATGTTGAAAGAAGCTTTTTTTGTTATTTTTGACTTTGGTTGCAAGCCTTAGTTCATTTTGAGCATTAGCTTTCCTCACTTCGACTTTGCAGGCTCAGGCTATTTGCTGATATTCTGACTTAGTTATGTGATCTAGATAGACTGGACTACAGTTCTCAGAATTCCCAGTCAGTTTGACCAATGGGTATTCTGGATTATGGTCCAACAGATCTGGCAGCACCAGGTTGGGAAAGGTTATATGAGATAATGCTGTCCCTTGAGCAATGCATTCTGTTATTAAAGCACTAGAGTCGAACAAATGGAGACCTCGCTGGTTGCTAGGACATTATCTGCCCATCTTGATCTCAAGATTAGGCTTTTACTTAAGTCAGTTACATATTTGCAATTGTCTCCTTTATCCCTGAAAAGTGGCAGCTCTACGTTTTACTAAGACAAAGGTTATGGTGGTATTAGTGATAAGGGTGGAAGATAATGTACTTGGGTACAAGCTTAGAGGACGGAATGCAAGCTTTGCAGAAATAGGCAGGGGAAAATGATGGTGACATATGTACACATACCTTTTCGGATGTTTCCATCAAGTGACTGCCCAAAATCACCTGTGGAGAGGAGGAAGCAGGCTCGGTCACGATTATAGAGCTCTCGGCCACCAGGTGTGACAGGTGACTTCTCCTCAGGTGACAGGGCCTGATCAATTGTGGGGCAGTCTTCATTAGCCAGAGCTGCATTTGCTGCATCACCATTCTGCTTGGAATCTGTAAAGGAAAAGGGGAAGGGGAAGAAAAAAATGTAGAGCAGACCTAAAAAGATCACTGAAATATCTTCTAAATATAAATATCAACCAGTAAGGAATTAAAACAAAATTTTATGCTCAAATGTCTCAGAAGCTTCTGATAGTCTTTGCAGAAATGGGTGCTGATTAAATAGGCTTTTGGTTTAATCCAGGAGAAGTCTGGCTCTTCTTATATTTTTAAAAGTACATTGTATATGTTTTGAAAATCTAGGGGAAAATTTAAACTGTTTCTCAGATTGCTTTGTGATGATTCCAAGTCTCCTAGTCCAAATACTTTAAATCTTTTTAAAGTAGTACCTATTACTGGGAAGTGAGGGATTTAGTTTTAGTTCTTGCAAATCCAAGATGTAAATGATTTCTTATAATTACAAGTGACAAGCAATTAACAGTCAAGTTTCAGAAGATTTCATTCAAACATAACCTCTCAGAAAATGAGGGAGTACTGTCACTCTAACTGCTTTGCCGTTATAGTTTGGCCTAGGTAGTGCTCAATTCACTTGACGTATATTAAATACTAATTTAGCCATGATTCTGTACCCCAGTCTGTGACTCAAGAACACAAAAGTGAAGGTATTTATCATTTCTGTCAGTAAGAGTTATGTGTTAAGAATGGGTTCCCATCTATATACTACTAATACTCTTGTGTCTGTGACTTTTAACTGGGAGAAATGGTGCAAAGCCTTTTCAACCAAAGTACCTCAAATGGACTAACTTACAGAATGCATCCCAAAACCGGTCCATGACTCCCGTGGAATAGAAATTTGACCAATTTTATAAAATGTTTTATGACATAAACATTATCATAAATCAGTTTATGATATAATACATAATGTCATAAAACATTTCCTGTGCTGATGTTTGACTGTGCTATACAGTTCAACATGGGCTACCTTTAAGGCAGATACATCCATGAATATTTCCCTGAATTTTAAAGACCTTTTCAAGTACATTAGAAGCTCTGCCATTGTTGAAGGCATTGAGGAATCTGATAAGAAAATATCGCTGAAGCAATGATCCAATAAGTCACGGCTCTTCTAATATTTATTTAAAATAATGATTAGGTCCCCATGGAATCTGCCTCAGGAATTGCAGTTTAGTGTTAGGTCCTGTAGTGGAAATTATGACAGATAGACTTTTGTCCAACTGTCCAATCAATTAAAATCTGTACTGGAAAAGGTCCCCTTAAAACAAGTAAGCCCAAAAAAGTATTTTTGGTATAATTCACTAATCAGTTTCAAAAGAGACAAAACAACCTGCCTGAAATTGTTAGGGCTACCAAATTTAAAAAATATACAAATAAAGTATCCATGGGAAGGATGCAAAGAAAATATGCATAATGATGTCATACGGATGCTGTGACTTATGTACTTGAATCAGACATTGTGATTCAAGTAAGTCACATTTGTGCAATAATGATGTCAACGCTGCTAATATTGAATATTCTTGCTTTGACAATATATGCAGAACTGTCTGGTATTTTTAGAGTTAACAACAGAATGACAGACACCACCACACACATAGAGTCACTGCAGTTTGCGGCAGAGCACATATATAAGAGATTTTGGGTTTCCTCAGGGATTATCATAGTCTGAAATAGAAATTTTATTTTATTTAGAGACAATGTTCTAAGTAAAATTTGGCCTTCATAGCTGCATTCTCATATCTTGTCCTGATCTTTAATATAAGCTACATATAAGCAGGCCCTTAGGTATGATCAAGCAATCCTGTGGAGGAATTTATTGCCGGTTTTATTTTTAACCTGATAATATCACTTGACATTTGAATGGATGAGGCTATCAGAGGTTACTTGTCATATATCATTATGTTGTATCTTATGACGGAATTATTCTAGAAAGATCCAAGGCTGTTAGAACAATTTTTCTTAGGGGAGGGGGTAAAGTTTGTTGAAATGTTGAGACACTGTTGAAGTGGAAGAGCATTACTTTGTACAGAATTAGGTGCTAGATGAGGCACCCCTTGCTCAAGTGGTATGGTCTTGATTTTGATGGACATAATGGTGTATAGCCTATGACCCTTATGCAATCACATTTTGCCCAACAATTGAAATAGTAAGGTGACCAACCGTCCTCCTTTTGGGAGGACAGTCCTCCTTTTGTGAGTTCTGTCCTCCTTCGAAAAGTATCCTCCTAAATGTCCTCTTTTTCTATATTTGAAGACTAATCTGCAGGGCTTTTTTTCCCTCATAGAACGCTCAGAAGGCATTTGGGGACCTTTTTTTGATGTTTTTTTTCAACTTTTGCATGAGCTGTGCTACTCCCCCTATTGGCTTTCGAAAGCCAATAGGAATTGCTGCTGAGCGCGCCAAAACACCCGGGCGGCAAACTTTGCAAGTGCAAGTTGCAGGAACTTTGCACCCCTCACTGCTACCCAACTACACCATCTCCTACTTAGTTCCGAAGATAGCTGGAGGAGACTGGAGCAGTAAGTTTCTCTTGATCTTCCCTGTTCGGTTCTACATGGGGATGCACAGGGTAGGTGGTGGTGCTGGGGGGTGGCTGGGGGGGGGGGTGGCTGCAGGGCCAGAGCTGGCGTGGCTGGTGCTTTGCGAGCCACGGGGCTGGCTCTACGGGGATGCGCAGGGTGGGCAGTGGTGCTGGGGGGCGGCTGGGGGGGCAGCTGCAGGACCGGAGCTGGGGCAGCTGGTGCTTTGCCTTTGCAAGCCGCAGGACCGGCTCTACGGGGATGCGCAGGGTGAGTGGTGCTGGGGGGCAGCTGGGGGGGCGGCTGCAGGGCTGGAGCCAGCACGGCTGGTGCTTTGCCTTTGGGAGGCACGGGGCCAGCTCTACGGGGATGTGCAGGGTGAGCGGTGGTGCTGGGGGGTGGCTGCAGCGCCGGAGCCGGCTCAGCTGGTGCTTTGCGAGCCACAGGGCCGGCTCTCCATGGCAGGGCAGCACTGCTGGCGGGGCGGCTGTGGGCGGGGGCGCGGCGGGCAGTTGACTTTCCATGGGCCACGCCAGCTGGTGGCCTACGCAGTGCTGACCTGCGCTGCCACCACCTCGCCCTGCATACCTACGTGGCCGTCCTGGAGCGCCTGGCTCACAACACCTGCCTCTGCCGCCCACCCCCGCGCAATCCAGCCATGTAGATTTTTGGACAAGTGAGAAATCGAGATTGAATGTTGATACTCTAGCTGCAGCACTTGCCGTAAAATTCAATATGAAGGATATTTCTTGTTCAGATATTTCCAATATATTGTTAGAAGATGATGCATTGACAAAAAATATTCATTCAATGGAAAAGTACTCATTTAAATAATTAATAGGCATGTAAGCATAATTGCAATATAAAATGTTATTGTTACAAATGTTTTTTTATTATGCATTTATCATATTATAGTGTATTCTGTATTATTGTTGCAATAAATACAATGTTTCTTTTATTTACGATATTTTTTTCTTCAATTTATTCGTGTCCTCCTTTTCGTTGTAAAAAAGTTGGTCACCTTAGAAATAGCAACTGAAACACTAGCTAAAGTTCCCATTTACCCAGTGACAAAATACTTGTTTGTGCACTGGCAAGCTCTCCGTGCTAAAAGAGAAACACTTCTTTGAGCAAAGATCTCTGGAAGGGTTTTGGGCCCCAATAAACAACAGTATCTATTCTGCACGTTCATCCACACTGACATGAAACCTCTGTCATTCCTAAATTTAATCTTATTGCCTCTTTCCCTGCTCTTTTAGCAGATAGGATGAATAATTTTTCCATTCTTCCTCACATGAACAATTGTCTCATCTATGCTTCTCTTCCAGGCTTTCCCCCCCAAACTAATGAATTTCATAGTTCTTGCCCTCCAGAAATCTTTCTGCAGCCTACATTGAATTGTCAGCTGAGTAAATGTTGCACATCTCCATGGAATTCCCTAACGTCAGAGAAAAGGCCCTGGAACAGTTTGAAAACTGCAAGGAGCCCTAAAGATATCCGTTTCCTTCAGCTTTTTCTCATATATTTGTCTTCTTGACCCTTTTAGCATCTGTATTCTATTCTTAGAATTTCTTGTCAACAACCTTCTTATGCTCTTGTGCCGAAAGCTAAATAAGCTATCCCAACTGAACAGTAACTAAGCCAAAATAAAATACATTATCTTTCTCTGTAACAAGATGTACATTAATCTCTCTTTAACAAGATGTGGGAAGTGGCAAGATATTTAGGTCATGTTCAACTCTTTGTATCTCTTTGAAATCAATTCCATTCAATCTGGAATAGAAGAATGCTTTTAATTATGGTGCCACAATGGCAAGGCCATTAATTTTGATACATAGCAAACTAGAGTGGTTTGGTCTCTTTGCAACTTCAGACAATGGCTTGGATTGTACTATAAAAGACCCTAACTTATTTTGGGGGGAGTGAGGAGGAGGCTTCAGTATTTGCTAACCTTGTGAAATATTTTGATGAAGGTATTCTAAGCCTAAGGTGAAGTTTGAAAAGATAGCTGCCATTTGAGAATCATTTATAAGCCATCTCTACAATTATTTTACTTATTTGTTTGTTCATTTATTTATGGAATTTATGTGTAGAGTCTGTAAAAACTCATAGGTCAAATTATACAAATTATACTGTACAGGTATTTTGTTTTAACTGCATTCAAAGAATCGCATGCATATTCAGTTACTATCTTCATTGTTATTCAGATTATTGTGTTCCACATAAGGCTGTATTAAGGCTACCAAATCTGGGATGCCAAATCCGGTCTGTAGTGGAGAGATATAGAAAGCTCTCTGGTAATTGTCTAGTAGCCATAGGCAGTATGGACTCAAAGGAACTCATTAAATAAATCTTTGATATCTTCTGGAACCATTTTTATTATTGTTTTCCAAGGGTTTTTTTTACATTTTAATTCCCATTTCTTCTTAGATCCTTCCAAATAAGCACTCATTCGCTAAATGTTCACATAATTTTTTAATGACCATTCCAAATAGCGATCTGTCCAAAAGAAGTTCTGGCTGTTCTGCATTTATTTAGAATGAACTTTCCTTTACAGAATTGGAGTGAATATCTTTTCTTTGTTTGTTTCAAAGATAATTAAACAGACTACATTAATTCACAACCTCAATGTTGCCCACTTTTATGGTTATTACTATCCCTGCGCTTGTATTTTTAATAGCAGCTGACATGCAGAATTAGGGCTAGTCAAAGAAAATCTGTTGCCACAGGAAGAAAATAAAAATTCCCACATATAAGCACTCTGCTACATTTAATGGCTGCCCCTCAGAATACCACAGGAGGCAAGAAGCTCAGATTACTTCATCTTTGATCAATTTTGATCCACAAAAATTAGCATGTATAATAATAGTAAATAATGCTTGAAGGAAAGGCCTTCCAAGACAATCCCACCACTGATATTAATCATTTCATATATTGAAATGAGCGCATAAACTTGAGTTGAAGGAGTTGCAGGCAACTTGTTGCCATGGGAACCAAAAAGCATTGGGTTATCAGGCAACTCAAGTGGAAAATGTAAGGCTGTTAGTGAAATAAAAAGAGACTGAGGTAAAATTAAGCCGGGCATAAAGACTGAGGTTGTAGTTGTCAGATGCTGTTTGTGACGTGCCCTGACAGCAATAGCTCCAGCAACCACATCCCCTTTGGCCTCCCCTGCTATGCAGTGCATAGCCAAGAGCTTGTTAAATTAAGTGAATCCTTGATCCTCCACTGTATTTGCTGCAAATGGGCTTCCTGGCCCAAAGGACCTGGAGCAGATGGAGAGCAAGCTAGGAACTGATTGCAGACGCTGCAGGCCCGTCATCACACAATTTTCTCTTCCTGCCACTTCTGCCTTGTGGTCCGTCTTGAGGATCCATTTACTGAGTGAACCCCAAAGAGATGTGTGGGTAAGGGTGGGTTGTAGTGCTTGTAGCGATCACTTTGCTTCAGGTTGCAGTTGGGTTTCGCAACCGCAAGCCTGAATTTCTTCTGCATCTGGATTGTTCCAGAGTTATTAGTTTCCTGTCTACCCAACTCTGTTCTGCTTGAACAAATTAACCCTTTTATTTGTTTTTCTATTAAGGCAGTCCTGTTTTAATCCAAGAGGCCTTGCCAATCAACCATAACTACTAACCCTCTCTCCAAAGTAAACTATTGTTGAAAAACAGTGGTATACTGGTTAAGGGATGGACACTGAGGAAACCTATGTTCAAATCCATCCTCAACCACGGAAGCTCACTGGATGACATGAGGTCAGTCACTGCCAACCCAACTACAACAGAATTGCTGTTGTCATTTGGGAAAAATAGGAGAGGAGTACTGTACAGCTCCTATTTAAGGTAGGATATAAATCTAAGAAGTAAATAAAGTGAATTGGCTAGCTCTTGATCTTTTCCTCTCCTATTATTATGGAACCCAAATAGCCTATCAGTATTTCTCAACCTTGACTGCTTGAAGATGTGTGGACTTCATTTGCAGCATGCTGTGGAATTCTGGGAATTGAAGTCCACACATCTTCAAGCCGCTAAGGTTGAGAAGCACTGTCCCAACTCTCAGCGTTTACTAAGGATGTTCATGGTACTTCCCTTCCTGTTCTTGCCAGCACATTCATCTATTAGTCCAACCCTGAACATCCTGGCTATTTGAGATATTCTTTCCCAAGACAAGGTTGTAGGCAAGAAGTATTCTCTTGCCTTTTTCAGAGCAATTACTATTCACCATCTTTTTTTATCTACTCAAAGGAAAGAAGAAGCATTAGGAGGCACTGTGTGTTTTGTCAAACCCCTTTCCATTTAAACTCAATACCTTTCTCAACAAATCAGAATAACAGAATAACAGAGTAGGAAGGGACCTTGGAGGTCTTCTACTCCAGGGCTTTTCAACGGTGGTACACGTACCAGTTGTGGTACATTAATGAGTGGCAGGTGGTACACAGCCCTGCCTAGCCAAGTGTAGTGGGGGAGGGAAAGAGCCAGCGCAGGCAAGGACTTGCAGTGAGAGAGTCCTCTGGAGCTGCAGAGTGGCTGGGGTGAGGCAAAGGGCCCAGGCTCACTTCTGGCTCACCTTCCCTCATGAGAAAGGAGGAGGAGGGGGCGGAGACAGGAGAGGCTATAAAAGGAGGCAGTTTGGGCAGGAGAGGGAGAGAGAAAAAAGCAGCAGCCTTGGGAGGAGGTGGAGTCAGCTGCATAGGAGAAGGAGAAGGAGAAGGAGGAGGAGGAGGAGGAGGAGGAGGAGGAGGAGGAGGAGGAGGAGGAGGAGGAGCAAGCAGGCTGGCCATGAGCCAATCTACAACTGCTGTGGCAGCCACCTGTGCTGGCAGCAGCAAACAAGCAAGAAATGCAGTGGGGGAGGGGTCACCCTCCAAGAGGAATGAAAAAAGGCAGCAGTGGCTGCAGGTGAGGCAAGAGGGAGGGAGATGGAGAGTGGAAGGATTCTTATGTGCTTTTGTGACTTTGAAGTTCTGGGATTTGTGCAATGTGGGCTTTGTGTTCTTAAGGAGTGTTTAGCAATTTCTATTTGGCTGATGTCTCATGTTAGCTTCTATTGCTCTGCTGTTGTTAGCTGTAAGTTTTGCTGCAAGGGATTTTGAAGTATTTTTCTCCTGAATGGATTTTGCCTGTAGCATTCCTTTACTTATGAATGGAGCCATTTGGGGAGGCTGCCTTAGCCGGCAGCCAGTACTTACTTTTTTTTTTTCTTCCTTAAGTGCTGGCTGCACTCCTTACTTTCCTTTCTAGCCAGTAGTTAATTCTTAAAGGGGAATGTGCCTTTTTAAGCTAGTTCACTCAGCAGCTTGTCTTTTCTGTCTCTGGAGGCCTTTCCTTGTTTGATCAATATATGGAAGAGGGAAAATATGGGGGGGGGGGTTTCAAATTCTTCCTTCAGAAGGAGATGGGAATGAGAAAAAGGGAGGCAGGAAAGGGAGGGAGGAAAGGAAGTCCCGCCTTATCACTTGGCCACCAGCAGCTCTGCCATTGACTTTGCTTGTCAAAAGGTTGCAGAAGGGGATCACATGACCCTGGAACACTGTGACCATTATAAATATGAATCAGTTGCCAAGCATCCAAATATAAATCACATGACCCTGGGCATGCTGCAATGGTCATAAGTGTGAAAAATGGTCATAAGTCATTTCAGTGCAATTGCAACTTTGAACAGGTTTTTTTTTTTTTTTTTTTTGGTCATCAAGTTTTTGACACCTTGATAGGCAACTGGTGGTACTCGAATATTGTCATATCCTAAAAGTGGTACAATCGGTAAAAAGGTTGAAAAGCCCTGGTCTAGTCCAACTCTCTGCTCAGGTGGAGACCCTGTACCATTTCAGACAAATGGTTCTCCAATTTCTTCTTAAAAACCTCCAGTGTCGGAGCATCCACAACTTCTGAAGGCAAATCATTCCACTGATTAATTATTCTAACTGTCAAGAAATTTCTCCTTAGTTCTAGGTTGCTTCCCTCCTTGATTAGTTTTCAGCCATTGCTTCTTGTCCTGCCTTCAGGTGCTTTAGAGAATAGGTTGACCCCCCCTCTTTTTTGTGGCAGCTCCTGAGATATCAGAACACTGTGATCATGTCACCCCTAGTCCTTCTCTTCATTAAACTAGACATACCAAATTCCAGCCACTGTTCTTTATATGTTTTGGCCTCCAGTCCCCTAATCGTCTTTGTTGTTCTTCTCTGCACTCTTTCTAGAGTCTCAACATCTTTTTACATCATGGTGACCAAAACTGGATGCATTATTCCAAGAATGGCCTTACCACGGTGTTATAAAGTGGTATTAACACTTCATGTGATTTTGATTCTATCCCTCTGTTAATGCAGCCTCGAACTGTGTTGGCTTTTTTTGGCAGTTGCAGCACACTTCTGGCTCATATTTGTGACCTTTCCAGAGGGCTTCCAACAAACTCAATATTGCGTAAAAACCACAGTGATTCACTTAACGACTGTCCATTGCTTCTTGTCCTGCCTTTAGGTGCTTTGGAGAATAGATTGACCCCTCCCTTTTTTTGTGGCAGCCCCTTAGATATCAGAACACTGTTATCATGTCACCCCCTAGTCCTTCTTTTCATTAAACTAGACATAGCTGCAACCGTCCTTCGTATATTTTAGCCTCTATCACTAATGATTCCCCTGTAGCTAAAATACTCCCATGAATCTAAGTCACTTATTTCTGAACATGATTGCCAATATCATCCCATTTTCTTCACGGAAGAAAAAGAATAATAATTGTCAATCAAAAATGGCTTGAATTGGCAAAACAGGCCCTTTGATCTTTATGTATGAGTCATTTTGGAAGGACAAATCCTTCCAAATCCATAGGCAAGATGGGATAACCTAAACTGCTTTCTGGAACAACACGTAGGTCTTTTTATGCAGCAGTAATTTTTATGCTACTTCCACGAGTCAGCAGTTCAAAGTATAAAGAGGGAACATAGCTGGAGAGAAAGAGTTTGTGGGGGGGGGGGGGGGGAGAGAGAGAGAGAGAGAGAGAGAGAGAGAGAGAGAAAGAAATACAACACCAGTTTTAAGAACTGGGCTTGGTTAAATCTGTCTATTACAAAGAGTCAGCCCAGTTTTAATAATTGCCAAAGGTCTGTGGAGATTCTCAGTCATCCAGGTCATTGTTGACCCAAAGGTGCTTTTTCAAAAGACAACTGGATTTTCTTTGTTTTTCTTAAAGACGTTTCGCTTCTCATCCAAGAGGCTTCTTCACTTCTGAACGGAAGAAGCTTCTTGAATGAGAAGCGAAACGTCTTCAAGCAAAACAAAGAAAGTCCAATTGCTTTTTGACAAAGATAACCTTTATTGTCATTTTTTTGTCTGTGAAAAAAGCACCTTTGGGACAATAATGTCAAAGGTTTTGTTTGTTTGTTTTTTGGCCTATGTTTTACCACCTTCCTCCCAAAGATGCTTTTTCAAGGGGCAACTGGACTTTCTTGTTTTTCTTTGAAGACTTCTCCAGGAAGCTTCTTCATGCTGTCATGGGACAACCATGACCTCGATAACTGAGAATCTCCATAGACATTTACTACCTTCCTATTTTAGCATTAGCCTTGGCCTACTGCATCCCAAAGATTTTTTTTTTTTTTACAGAAGACAGTCTTGTTTAGCTGCCTTAGGGCTTTTGGACAAGCTTGGCCCAAGATACTTTGGAATCCATTCTGATATTTCACCTACAGGAACTGAGTGCATTGCTGGTTGAGCATTACTTCACTCCTATCAGCTGGGATGCAGGCCAAGGTCCTGAGCCAATGCATCTGTCTTGCAACAGAAGGGAACAGCTGTAGCTTAAAGTGCCATTGCTGTTCCCCAGTATGTGCTGTCTGCCCCTGTTCGCTTTATTCTATCAAATAATAGGTCAGCCCTGCCTTTGGTCAATATTCTTAATACAGCTAACTTCCAATCCAAGTTCTATTAAATAAAATAAATTAGTCTAAGAAACATTTCTAATCCAAATATGGCCTTGGTCATCCCTTCTTTTTCACTGGGGTGATATGATGCAACCTGTGGAATGTATTATAAGATTATAAGTCTAGAAAGAGTTTCTAATCCAAATATGTTCTTAAACATCCCTTCTTTTTCATTAAAGAGATAAGATGTAATTTGTGGACTTTATTATCAGACCATGAAGTGTTAATAATAAAGGTAAGAAAGGAGGCTCAAGAACACTGTTTCTCAACCATGGCAACTTTAAAATAGGGGGATTTCAACTGGGGAATTCTGGAACGCTGCTCAAGACAATAGATTTCAGTGCCATTAAGCACGTCAGTATGGAAATTAGCCAGCTCTTGTGTAATCCATCAAGAGGGCTTTGGAGCTCAATATGTTTTGGTTTCCAGAGGGTTTTTGCTTCAAAATGCTTCCTATTTCCAGCATTTGCCCCATAGCTAATGAGTAAAGGAATCAATTGTTTTGCATTTGGGAGAACTCCGGTCTACCATGGGAAAGTGATGGGTGAGCCCCAGTTTTAAAGCTGGGAATTTGGATTTCGAGGTAGAGGATCAAAAATTGGCCTAGGCGCACTCTTGCCTCTGCTGTGTCCTCCAAGTGAGCCACAGCCAGGGTGGTATGCCTAAAACTGTGTCCTGCAAATCAGGAGTAAGAGAGTTTCATTTTGTGGACCAGTTGCAAAATATTCAGTATTACAACTGACTTCTACATCAATGATTAATAATCAGGCTAGATTTAACACAGATGATAGGGTCTCATTTATTGAACTTATTGAATATTACTTATTGAATAAGAGTACATGTTTAATTTCCTGTAAAAATGATTTTGATTAACAGGAAAATAGAAGCTTCAAATATTTCCTCTTTAATGCCTTGAGAAGGACAAAGTCATATATGTAAGGGCTGCACCAATCCAATATTGCAGTCAACCTTCTTTTCCTGCATCTTATTGTGGCTCCTGAAGATCTTCTCACATGAGATGATTAACTCTTAGCTCAGCAGATACTCCAGAGAGATTTCTGGGAGGGATAGTTTGGAAGTGTTTTGAAGAGCTACAGGCCAAGTGGCTTTCTATTGCCAGTAGTTCCCAACTTGTCTTGCCCCCTATTTTTCATATTTCCCAAGTCCCTCCTCAAGGTCACATGACATCATACAGATGGAGGGTTTCCCTCCATCATTCACAATCCTTCGGACCAGCTCAGTGGCTGGCGGTTACTTTCTTTGCTGCAAAGAAAGAAATGTGCAAGGGAAGAATGAGGAAGAGAATCCCAAGGATATTTATGTCACTGTTTGAAAATCTTGTCAAGCATAGGAAGGACAAAGGAACCACCTTGGAAGCAATGTAAGGAACTAAAAAAAATCATCTTTGAGTCACTGAAAATTTTATTCTGTGTCTGTTACTCCACAAGATCTTTCCACCTATGCCTTCATGATCTTAAATAGATATGGTCTCCAGATGTTTCTGAATTAAAACAACTCCTCCCAGCATCCATTAGTATTGCCTAGGTTGAATGAAGAATTTTAGCAATACATGGAGAGGCAGGGATTCACTTAAAGGGGAATATGGGGTAATAATTTGCTTTAAAAAATTAAACAGAGTTTCTCACAGAAGAAATTCTATGCAGAGTATGCATTTCCAATTTTTGCACTTGAGACACCAACAGGAACTTGTACTGTAGCACTATGTACTTATATATGCTTACATACAGAGGACATTATCTTTTTGCTCTTATTGTTTCTTTTTTATAGTTAGCAACCTAAGGCATTATGTAACTCCATTCCAAAGCAGAGTGAATAATAATTTTAAAAATCCAGCTATTTTAGAAATAGTGATACAAAGCTGTAAACTCTTGCATGAACTTTTGATACATGATTTTATGAGTGTAGCTTTCTTAGGCAAAACTGCACTTAAATCTTGCCAGATGTTTATAATCCCACAAGTTTTCAGCCATCTTTTTTTTAAAAAAAGACTAATGTAATTTGAGGTATTTCACACATAACTTTCTGGGGATGATAGTTATGGTCCTTACAAGCACCTGGTAGCTGACTTTTTGACTTAAAATTTTATCACACATTTACCAAGATGTTTTCAATGAGAAGCATCAATGTTCTGGTAAGCTCACCTGGAAAACCTCCCCTATTAATCTTTCTAGTAATACATAGCCCCAAACTAACATATGCACCTGTGGGCAAACTTGGTATCCCAGACACTGTTGGGCTACAACCCTCTTCACCTCCAGCCAGCTTGAGAAAGGCTGGGAAACAGGAATAATTCTTGGGTGTGCTCCACTGTTTCTAAGAGGTACAAAAGTGAGACCCAACATAGGTAAAAGCCCATGTGAACCGAAAACATGCTTTGTTAACATTCTCAGGAATCCTCCTCAATCTACCTGGTTCTGTGTACAGGTAGTCCTCAACTTACAACCATCCATTTAGCAACTATTTGAACTTACGATTCAGACAAAATTGGCTTACAACAGATCCTCACAATTAGGAACATTGTAGCATCCCCACAGTCACATGATCAGAATTCAAGAGTTTGGCAACCCGCATGTATTTATAATGGTTGCAACATCTTGGGATCATGTGATCGCCAAATGTGATCTTCCCAGCCAGTTTCTGACAAGCAAAATAAAGGGGGGGGGGACACCTGATTTGCTTAACGACCATGTGATTCACTTAACAATTGCAGTGATTTGCTTAACTGAGGCAAAGAAGGTTGTAAGATTGGGCACAACTCAATAACCACCTTGCTTAGCAACAGAAATTCTGGTCATGATTGTGGTTATAAGTCAAGGATTACTTGTACCTCCCTCCATATAGTATTAATTTTTTAGCAGGAAGAGTATCTTTAGATGCCAGAATGTTTGAGAATCACAAAGAGCATATAGATTTGACTCACATAGATGTAATTTTTAACTATTTCTGCCCATCCTGTCTCCCCCTTACCTGCCCGATTAATCTCGATTATCTCCTCTTGAGCCAGGGGGCATGAGTCACCCTGGTTGCTGCGATGAGGGGACTGCATGTCCGGTTTGCAGTAGTTGGGTGAGCCGGGTTGGGGGGCTCGTGGGATGTGCTTGTTCTTTTTCTTTGGTAGTTTCTGCTTGGCCATAGCCAGCGAATAATACATGCCAAAGTTGTTGACGATGACTGGCACAGGCATGGCAATGGTCAACACACCAGCCAAGGCACACAGTGCTCCCACCAACATGCCTGACCAAGTCTCAGGATACATATCACCATAGCCCAAAGTCGTCATGGTCACTACAGCCCACCAAAACCCAATGGGGATGTTCTTGAAGACGGTGTGCTTGCTGCCCGTTATGTCGTCTGGGTCAGCACCGATCCTTTCAGCATAATAGATCATGGTGGCAAAGATCAAGACCCCTAGGGCCAAGAAGATGATGAGGAGCAAGAACTCATTGGTGCTGGCCCTTAGCGTGTGACCTAGGACTCTCAGTCCCACAAAATGCCGGGTCAGCTTGAAGATCCTTAGGATCCGGACAAATCTTACCACCCTCAGGAAGCCCAACACATCCTTGGCTGCTTTGGATGAGAGGCCACTGAGGCCCACTTCCAGGTAGAAGGGCAGGATGGCCACAAAGTCGATGATGTTGAGGCTGCTCTTGATGAATTCCATTTTGTCTGGGCAAAAGATGACCCGGATGAGGAACTCAAAAGTGAACCAGATGACGCACATCCCTTCCACGTAGGTGAGGAAGGGTTCTGTTTCCATCTCATAGTCCACCTTTATGCTGGTACTGTTCCCCGTCTTTATGATTTCTGTCTTGTTTTTGAAGTGGTTGAAAGTCTCATGGGTCTCTAAGCAGAAAGTGGTGATGGAGATGAGGATGAAGAAGAGGGAGGCAAAGGCCACATACTGGAGAGATGCAGAAGGACAAGAGCACAGGGAAGAAGCCGACAGAGAGGAACAGCAGGGAGACAAGAATGTCAAACAGGAAAGGACAGGGAAGGAAAACATTAGTGCTAACTCATAATTGTAAAAGAACAAACTCTTCCAGAAAAGGAAGAACTTACCCTACAAAAGTCAGTCCCTTCCCAATAACTGCCCCCTCCTCAATAAATAGCTGTTAAGAATATCCCAAGAGATAGCAAGTACCCTACTTATTCTTCCTCTCCACCCCAATGTTAGTGAGGGAAAGCAGGTATGGGGTAAGAGGGAAGGACATATTTCATTTTTTAAAATGTGGCCCACTTAAAAAAATCTTTATACTATACCTAGACAATTAGATTAGATATTGATGTGTTAGCCTAGTTTTCTTCTTACGCAAAAAGGTTTTTTTAGCAAAAGGAGGGATCTGCATTTAAAAATGATATCCCATCCCCTGCAGTCATTTCTGCCATTTTAACATATCTAAGACAGGTCTAATAGCCGTTGGAAGAAAAAACCTACAAAATGATGTAGCAATAAATAATAATTATTTTTTCTATCATTTCTCTGTTTTATTGTATATCAACCCCTATGTTACAGAGATCTGTTTTAAGTAGTATCCTGAGATGGTGGCTTATCTGCTTATTGCATTCCATCTGTGCACTCTATTACCTATTAAATGGATTGATCTGCATCTGATTTATTATGGTTCAGGGGTGCTAACCATGTTTGTGTATGTATGTTGTATATATATGTTTTCTTGTTCCTGTCATTAAAGTCAAAAAAATCTTACTGATCTATTATATGTCTATAAAGATCTACCAATAAATCCAGTTTGTTTTCCAATCCCAGTTCTAGCTTGTTAGTGTCTGCCCTTTTTTGGATCAAGGTTCTTTGGTGGGACCTGTTTCCCAATATTTTCTTTCCATTTGACTGGACCTGGAGTTTTCGGCAAATCTCTACTCTAAACAATGCCTCCCCCCAACCCCAAGCAAGTTTCCCTCCCTTGTGACTATATTTGTTCTTTAATCTGCATAGTGAATGCAGGTTGCAGATCTTCCCTTGATGTGTGTTCTGGTTTATTTTTGGACAGAATTTCAGTGATCCCGTCACGGCTCTTTTGAGGTCAACTTCGTTCCATTTTTTTGTTTTGTTTTTTTCATACTGGGAATTATAGGTTGTAAACCATGCAACTTGTCCATAAACCATTGTGCCATTTAGGGAAGAAGCTAGGGATTTAAAACCCCCTTACAAGGGAATTTTGAGATGGTAAAACTTTTCCTTCCTCCCTCTTGAATTTCTGCTCTTTTTCAGCAAAATGTTGAATGCTTTAACTATCCTAACATCAGTAATTTGGATGAATGAGCCCAGAACAGAAAGGATTCTGTTAAGATTTCAGGCTCAGCATTCACGCGCCTTCTGTTACACCATTCTCCTATTTTAGTCCCTTGAGAAAACAGTGAAAGCCAGCAATGACACAAACAGTCATGTGCTCCCTTGTACATATACTGAGCACTTCACATTCATTCACATTCCCCCATTGGTATACACACAACTCACACAAGATCTGATTGTCCAGGAGTTTTAGCTGCTACATCATTACCAAATGCTTTGTCACCACGTGGGATCTGATATTGTCCTCTGAGGTATGTCCCATGTACAAGCAAATATTTACATGCAATCTTCAATTTACTTTCCCCCAGGCTTTGAATTAATGCTCATGTGTACAAGTGTACACAAATCACTTTCTCACTTCAACTTCTTCTGCATGCAGACACCCCCCAATTCCCTCCCCCCCAAATTAGGTTTCTCCCAACCATAGCCAGCCTACCACTATTTAACACATTCATCTCAGTACAGTATGCAGTTTTATAGGCCCTATATGAACTTGGGTTCTGGGGAGATTATACCTATTTATGCATTCCTTCCACAACTCACTTTGAAAATTACAGAACATGGGTGCATGTCCATATCTCTCTGCGGCTCTACACACGCACCTACAGTACAAATGCCGATCTACCTACAGTACAAATAAGGTCAGTGTTGAATGGAATTGTATTTACCAATTTCAATTACATTTAAGTTGGTTTAATTGAAGATTAAGGTGCAAACAAAGTTTTGCATATATCTGCAGTTAAATACAACTACACACTCCCTTTCATAGCACATTCTATATAAAATGTTTGTTGTACACTAAAAACTTTTTCTGGGTGCACGTTTATATATTAATGTGTGTGTATATCTCATACAAAGATGAATTTATATCCCCATACACTGTTTGCTCTAATGCATCCAGAAAAGCTCTAGGCTATGCACCAAATATGCCTTTATACATGCATGGAACAAAATCTTCCTTGGCAGCGCAAATTCTGTCCGAGGCTATGCACATACTTGAGCTTGGTACACACACCACAGATGCATGCATGTCATAACACAATGCAGGCATGATTGCCCTTGCTTACACAACTACATACATAGATTTCCCCATTCATATTTACACTCGTGTGCAAAACTCTCAGTCTCTACTCTCATCTCCCCTCTGCAGGGCAAAAGCTTGCTGCTTGCTCTCTGCACTGCATAGAATTCCCGTCCCATCAGCACTTTCTACAAGCGAATCCTAGAATCCTTTTTGAAGCGCAGTGCGGTGCCCAGGAACTGGAGGGAGGTGAGAGCAGGAGGAAGAAAAGATGAAGGGGAAAGCCAAGGAATCCAAGGGAAGGGAGGGAGCTGAGGAGAATGAGAAAACTGAGAATTAGAGTAGAGAAACTGTCTGGGCAGAACCTTGTTTTTACGAATGGCATTCTCCACGGAGGGAAGGGGAACAGGGACAGATCTTTTGAAATCCCAAAGGAGTGCTTTTCCCAAAAACCATCTAGTGGTTCTGACCCACTTCTAGAGCTGTGTGTATCACATACAGCTTTTCCAGATGCTGGAGGTTTGGGGAAGCAGGCTGATGGTACTCTCATCCCTTAATGCTACACGCTGTAGTCTGCATTCATTGCCCTTGCAAAAAGTAATGAGGAATAGTCTATATGGGACTTTCTTCAGGCAGCACTGGGAGTCCCAAATCATTCAGATGGAAATAATGACTTCTGTCTCCTGGGAGCCATGACATGGTTGGCAACAGAATACGTGGGGAAGAGAATAGATATTACTCATGTAACTGTTCCCAGAAGGTGTTTGTGAGGCAGGAAGGAGACCAGCACAATGTCACACAGCGAAGGGGTGAAATGCTCAGAAAGACATGATCAACTCACCACCATCTTTTAAACTTCTCTTCTTCCAGAGAACTCCCCAATTTTTGGTCTTATGCATTCCCTCCAAACCATTAGGACCTTTACTAGGGAACTCAGGATTCCTGTCACTTGTGACTGTTATTGACTCTGCTGCCTTGGCTAGCCAACCCCTGCCTTCCCTCTTTTCCCAGGGCTATGACTGTCCTTCTGTCAGTGCAGGAATAGTCCTTCTTTTTTGAAATAAATGAAGAAACATATTGCAGTAGCAGATGGAAGATCCAGCAGGGGTGGAAAGAAGGAAAGGAAAAAAATAAATAAACGTATATGTGTGTGCATGTGTGCGCATTTGGTATAGGGCACAAGGTCAAAAAATAGGACTTTATTCTGAAATCTCTCAAAAACAGCCTGACTTAGCCAGCATTATTCCCTGAGATGACCTTATCTTTAATTGAGCTGTTCAGAGCTTCCCTTCTACAACTTGTGCAACTGCAGGGGAGAGAAAGAAAAACCTAAGCATAGACCCAGTGAATATGGTGAGGTATTCTTTGTGTATTAGGCAAGCTGTAAGCATTACCTAGTCAGTTATTTTTATATGAGAACCAAAGTGGAAACTCTCTCTTTAGACACCTCTTTTCCGTCTTTCAATTTCTTGCCAAGTGGACTTGGAGTGTGGAGCTTGGAATAGATACTTTTTTGTGTGTGTGCAGTTGTTTGGTTTCTAGGGAAGAGAAACTAATGAGAAAGAATAAGGCTAAATGGCCCCCTTGGCTGTTAAAGGTGATGTGGAGTAGGTGCATGCTCCAAAAAATAATGGCCAGGACAAAAAGCTATAATTGCCTTAATGTCATTTACATATAAATTAACCATGTTTGGAAATCTCTGAATGTACCTAAGGCTTTTTGAGTAGCCCGTGGTCCTAGACTGTTCTCCTTGGGATTAAAATATGAGTCGGTTGGAGGAACAGGATTGAAATAGTGTAAACAGGAAATGAATATTCCTAAATATTTAGGGAAAGGCTGGGGCCTGTCTCATTAAAAGATAAGGTAGCAGGCCTCAGGCTTTGCAGGAATCATTTTGCTAGAATCCTCCAGATTAATCAAAGAAATCTCTGAGCCCAAGTTCAATTCAGAGTTTGTTTTTATCCCAGAATCATCAGACTTTCAACTCCAGCATCCTTCAGTTTCAGATTTAAGATGACAGAGCCTTCTTATTATGACTGGGAATCAGAAACTCTTTCTAAATTATCAATCATTTTAGCTTTCTCTCTATTTACTTGGAGATTAACTGAGGCCTGAGAGGTATTGCAGACTGCTGGAGAAGAACTTACTTGGGTCATCAAGCTTGGATGCCTGGATGTATGAGTACCTGAGCTGATGTTAGTTACCAAATTAAAAACAAGACAGATTTGGAAAGCCTAGGGCTGATGGTTTCTCTAAAGCAGAGATAAAGGGCAACCAGGCTATACAGATGATCTAGCGTATTGTGAAAAGCTAGCAAGTTGTACTGGGGATGGAAGACATGAAAGAAAGGATGCAAAATTAAGACTTCTGAACTTTTAGAAATGAGGGGTTACGTCTAGTCTTCCGGAAAGTGAAGAATCTAATGAGATATCTTGAGTTCTCAAGCAAGACCAGATGGAAATATCTGTAATAGAACATATCATTTTACTGGAATCTAAACTATTCTACATATTGGTTGATTTAAAGCAGAAAGAAATGAGTTGCAGGGTTCTGAATTTGAGGAGGGTAATTCTTTCTGAGTCTTTAATGAAGTAGCAAAGAAGGATCATGGATCAAAACAAAGAGAAAGAATGACATTGTCAGGCACTATACTGTGCAGTAGAATTGGGGTTTGGGGAGAAAAGACTAGGAGAAGTGACTTAATATGACTGCCTTTTAAATTGGGGAAGTGAGATAAAGTGGTCTGAGGGATGAGTTAAAATCCTGACAGATTCTTTTGGAAAGATTTTGAATAGTAGGACATTAAAATATGGAGAGCTTGCAGCGAGGACTGGGAAGGACGCCAATCTTGCGGGTCAGAATGATAGTCAGGAGCTGAATTCAGAAAGTTGTGGAAGTAAAATGGAGACTGCTAAATTCACACAAAGGCTGTTGAATGTCAAGACTTGTGGGTTCACTGAGTGAGGAAGTGTATAGCTAATGTGCTGGGGGAACTGAAATGCCTCTTGAATCCTTCACTGTAATAAATAAGAATAACTGGTTCTTGCCAATGTTTGGAATCTATTCCCTTTCTGCAGTCATTATTTACAAGCGTCATTAAAAGCCTTTTTAAAACACTCTTATTTATCTCCTTTCACATCCTTCCTCCTTTACATTCCCCAAGAAGTTGAACCAGAAATTCTGCACCTCTGTTTAATCATGCCAGGAAGATTACAATAGAATAATTAATATAAAAGGGAATGCAATTGGGTTGTTCAGGGTTTGAGAAACAGATAAAAGGGAGATATACATTGTCATGGGATTTGGGGCACCCCTATAGGCCCCAAAGATTTGCTTTTTCCTTCAGAGTTGAGAATTTAAAAAAAGAACATATGATATTGTGAATGAACATGAGACAGAGAAGCAGAAGTAAATTTAGTTAAAATACATTATTTTAGCTCAGGTAGATCTTATTCTGCGGGATGGCACTAGTGTTTTGAGTGCCTCAATTATTCTTAGTTCAAAGTACATCTTTGCTGCAATTTTGGCAGAAAGAATGAAAAGCTTTTTAATAGAATTTATTCACCCAGACCAAAATGGCTTTCTTCCTAAAAGACAGATAAAGAACAACTTAAGGATTATTTTAAATGTTTTGGAGTACTATGAAAATCATCCAGGGAACCAGATGGCGCTCATATTTCTTGACACACAAAAAGCATTTGATAATTTAAATTGGCAATTTATGTTTCAACAACTACAGGAAATGGACTTTCTACAAGAAACAATCAGCAAGGATACTTATAAATGGAGACTATACAGAGAGCTTTGATATTAAAAAAGGCACGAGACAGGGATGTCCACTCTCACCCTTGCTATTTATTTTTACTCTGGAGGTATTGACTAGAAGCATCAGGCAAGACATAGAAATTAAAGGTCTTGATATTAAAGACCAGAAATATAAATTACAGGCTTTCGCGGACGATCTGGTCTTTATCTTAGAGGAGCCTTTGGAAACAGCCCCTAAACTTTTGCAGAAAATTGAGAAATTTGGAGAAGTGGCTGGATTGAAAATAAATAGGGAAAAAACTAAAGTGTTAACAAAAAATTTAACTGATAAACAGAAAACTCAACTCGCCAAAAAGACAAATCTTCAAATAGCTAAAAAAGTTAAATATTTAGGTATCTATCTTAACGGCGAAATATTCATTACTAAAAGAAGATAACTATGAGAGACTAATAAAACAAATAAAAATCGACCTGGAAAAATGGGAAAATCTCCAATTATCATTGTTAGGAAGAATAGCAACTGTTAAAATGAACATTTTACCAAAGCTATTTTTTTTTATTTCAAACAGTTCCTGTAAAGCTGGGTAAGAAATTTTTTGACGATTTAAACACAATGATATTAAGATTTATATGGCAAAGAAAGAAAGCAAGAATTAAATGTAAACTTCTACAAGACTCGAAAGAGAGAGGGGGTTTTGGACTTCCGGACTGGAGACTTTATTATCAAGCAGCTACTTTGCTTTGGCTTAAAGAATGGATTACTCTGAGAAATAAGCGAATTCTCTATTTAGAGGGATATGACCTTCAACTAGGCTGGCATGCCTTTTTATGGTATGAGAAAGCTAAAATACATAAGTACTTTCAAAAACCATGCTATAAGAAATGTTTTACTCTCTGAATGGGAGAAAGTTAGACACAAAATGTATATGAAAATTCCTGAGTGGCTTTCAACGATGGAAGCATTTGCTTATCCGAATCTGATTAATTATGATAAACTAAAAACATTTTAGATAAGGACAGAAAACTCAAAGACAGGCAAGCCCTTCAACAACAAGGTATTGACTTAACATGGTGGTCCTATTTGCAAATTCAAACAAGATATGAAAAAGACATAAAACCAATGGGATTTTACAAAGAGCTGACTCCACTTGATAAAATACTTTTAAAAACAGATGAACATTTGATTAAGAAGCTTTATAAATGCTTATTAAATTGGAAGATGGAAGAAGAACAAGTAAAATAGACAATGATAGTATGGGCAAAGAACTTCGGATATTCTATAGAATTAGAAGACTGGCAAAAACTGTGGGATAAAAATATCAAACTTACTAAAGCAGTAACATACAAAGAAAACTTATATAAAATGTTTTATAGATGGCATATGACACCAGTGCGCTTAGCAAAAATGTTTAAAAAATTATCGGATACATGTTGGAAATGTAAGCAAAAACCGGGTACTTATTATCATGCCTGGTGGACATGTTCTATTGCAAAAAAATATTGGTCTAAGATTCATAGATGGTTAGAAAAGATGATGAAAATCCAGATAGAATTTAAACCGTAACTGTTCCTGTTAGGTATATTAAGACCTAATTACGGCAAAGAAAATGATTATTTAATATTACATGTATTGACAGCTGCAAGAATAGTATTCGCCCAATTTTGGAAAAATGAAAACCTACCATCAGACCAGATTATAATTTTGAAAATCCTAGATTGTGCAGAAATGGACAGATTAACGTTAGAGATGAAGGAGAAAGAGGATTCAATCTTCTATAAAACCTGGGGAAAATTTTATCAGTGGGTTGAAACACGTTAGAATAAGAAGAGATTTTAGAGCTTTATTATATTAAGTATTAAGCTTGATGATTGGAAATAGTTGCTATGCTATCAACTATGTTAATTATTTAAAGGAATATTACTGTTTTACCAAAAGTCAGTTGTAACTATACCGATTTATTCTTATAAATGTCTAGTATTATATAAACAATAATACTCAATATGAAGACCCGGATGACAGCTTGTTCGCTGAATCACATATTTACTGTAGCTATCCACACCCTGTCCCCTTTATCCCGATTTCCCTGACCCCACCTTTTCCCTACCCATATAAAATCTAATAAAATATATTAAAAAAAAGAAGAAGTAAGAGTACATACAACCCTGTAAATTACTGAAATTGCATGGAATACAAATTTAATATATTATTATGGTTGGTAGCAGAGCCAGCCAGATGCTTAGACTGCATTTGGTATTTTTGTCCACCTATTCAGTCCTTCCCAAGAACCTGGGACAGGCAGATGTTGTTGTTTAATAATATTAAAGATATTGTCACAGGATGTAATCAACTGATGGTGATTTTGTCAGTGTTGATGGTGTTCATGTGGTGCTCCAGATGTTTTGAAATTTCATCCAAGGTACTTATTACTATTGCTGCTATCTTTGTTTTGGTTTTTTTTGCCATAGTTGTTTTATTATTATTTGGATACACCTGGCATTTCCTGTTTATTTTAAAGAGTATGCTACGCTTATGCTACATTTTCTATACATTTTTTACCTCAGAAGGGAGGTAAACTAAACTGGAACCTGCAAGAAAAGAAAACTTGAGAGGTCCACGCAATCCTGCACTGAGTTGGCCATCCACAATGTGGAGGAAATGCAATCTCTGGAGCCATGAGATTTTTTTTTCTGTGTGTATGCTTTCATTTTATAAAAACAAAGATTTATATTCTGAAGAAGAAAACTTTGATGATAACCCTAACCACTTTCTACTCCGAATAAAATCCTTCTGAATATGATGGGATTTATTTTCCCGTAACATGCTTATATTTGCAATGCACAGCCTGTGAATTAATTCAGCTGGCATAATATGCTCTATAATCTATTCCCTTATCTACACTAGTGGAAGTATATATTTACTGAGGTAGTTCTGGGACACGTGTGATATAAATAACAACTTGTCTATATTCTTTAAAGGAATTTTAAAAGTTTGAGAATTGAACACTCCCCAAAAGAAAGGAAGGGAAGGAGGATGGAAGGAAGAAAGGAAGGAAGAAAGGAAAAGAAAGAAAAAAGGAAGGAAGGAAGGAAGGAAGGAAGGAAAGAAAGAAAGAAAGAAAGAAAGAAAGAAAGAAAGAAAGAAAGAAAGAAAGAAAGAAAGAAAGAACATAAAGAGGTGAAAAACCTGATAATTGGAGGGGATGAAGGCTCCATCTACAGATATGCATGTCTTTATGAGCTGCCTAGGAGTTCTCTCCATGTACACACTCAACTTCTTTTCAGTATTCCAGCTGTTAGATGCGGCTATCCAATAAGCATTATCAAATATACAGTTTTGAAGTTCCAGCCTGCTTGTGCATTGCCGTAAAATATCCATAGTGGTTCATATATGGAAACTCAG
This sequence comes from Crotalus adamanteus, assembly GCA_039797435.1. NCBI lineage: Eukaryota > Metazoa > Chordata > Lepidosauria > Squamata > Viperidae > Crotalus > Crotalus adamanteus. The sequence goes on from CM077935.1 coordinate 9,488,467, forward strand.
CAAATGTGGCACTGAGCAGACCTTTTACAGAAGAGTTTGGTCTATCTGCCTAACCTCTGTTCTGCTCCTTTAGCTGGTTGTCTACCTGTTCTTTCTAGTCCACTCCTTTTTTCTTTTTACCATGACAGAAAGTTGGTGCAGGGAAGGGGGGGGGGGAGAGAAAGACTGAATAAATGCTCAAAATGGGCCACTCAAACAATCTCTGCAGCTTTTTTCTGTAGGCTTCTCATGCAGATATACTTCAGGAACGGTGGCTAGGCAAATGAAAAGTCTCCTTCCACAGTAGGTATTCATATCTTATTCCCATTATTTTTCTTGGCTGGGTGAGTGGGGGCTACCAACACTATAAGTCAAATCTTTTTTAAGTACAACGGGAGGGGGGGACAATGTTGTACAAAGGAGGGTGATCTATAGTCCCCCAACTTGTTCTCCATTTATGGAAACTCCTGACTTGATGCCCGCCCAATGCAGCACCAGCTCATAATCTCAGCTCCTACCATCCACATCCGCGCACCCCCCTCCCCACTCCAGTACTAAAATTCCTGCTTTCTCTTTTCATCTTCCTTCCCACTGCAACTTTTCCTGGCTGTGCTCCCAACTGTGTGGGGGAAGAAGGGGGGGGGGAATCGATGAGGATATCTGACAGTGCTTGCAGCTTTGAGACCCACTGCCTGGGAGGGAAGGAGGTGGGGGGAGAGGGAGGGGAAGCTGCCACAGGCTGCCAAATGCCTGCTTTGCACTGCAAACTCTGGGGTTTCCACACTGCACTGCGGTGCCCCCTCCCCCCCAACCTGCTGTCTCTGCAATTCAGAAGGCAGCAAAGCTTTAATACTATCCTAGAAATAACACAAAAAGGGGGACCGGGGAGGAGAGGGTCCTTGTCAGCAGTAGCAACTTGAGTCCCTGTGCAAAACTGTTCGGTCCAGGAAAAGGGTTTCTCTGCATAGAGAGCGGAAGCAAGGAAGCCAGCCAGCCGGCGGGTAGGCAAAGCCGGGAGTTCTGAACTGCAGTGCTTGGAAATGGAGGGGGTCACTTTGAGGAACATTGTTTCAGCTTGGCGGGGGGAGGGGGGGAAAGCAGTGAATCCAGAACTGCAATGCTGAGGAATGCTAAAGCTTCTCCCCAGCTGTGGGAAAGGATTTACATGGGTATGTGAGAGCGAGGGGCCCAAACTTTTGTGTGGGACAGGAGGATTTTAAGAAGAAGGGAAGGTATACCTGATAGGAGAGCCGAGTGTGGGGAACAAGGAGGAAAGAGTTTGTAAACGGGCTAGCAGCATCTCCTGCCGGGAACCAAGGCATTCTGTCTTAACACTGAGAAGCTAGTCATAACTCTGGAGCATGCGTATTAGGGCCCTCCTGCCGCTGCACATTACTACTTTTCATTCACACATTGATGTCCTGTGGCATTCAACTTAGGGTCTTCGCTCCCCACCATATATTTGGCTAGCTACTTCTGCTGCCTCCCACAATCCTCATATTATCTCTGTGCTTCTCAGTGCTTTTCTCCCCCCCCCCTTCTCCCTTTCCCACCCTTGGCCTTTAGCACACTCCCCCCCCCCCCCCAACTCAGACATCCTTCTCTCTCTCCACTCTAGGGCACAACCATCCAACCTCAAGCTCCAACCTTATTTCCTTGAGACAAGGAGCTTTGGCTTAATTTTCACTGCCAAATCCATTTCTTCTTGCTCTACCTTGCCCGGGTAGATATCTGCTCGGTTCTCACTATCAGATATTACCTTAACCCTGATGTGTTCAGACTACAGTTCCCATTGTCCCAGGCAGCCTGTTCATGAAACTGTGTGGGGGGTCATGAGAATTGTAGTCCAACTTCTCTGAAGGCTTCCAGATTGAAAAAAGAGTGCCCTAAGCATCCTGTCCTGATCCATTGCTTACTTTCTGGGCATTTCCTTTCCACGTTATTTGTCCAAATTTGTACATGAGATACAGCTGGTGCATCCTCCCCCTCCTAGAATGATTTCATCCCCCCCACACACACATTCAGTGCCACTCACACCTCCAAATTGGCACAACCTTTCATCCATACCAAGTGCTGCATGTATAGATTATATCTTTAAGAGCATATTTTGTCTGTTACTGCTCAATCAGCATTTGAAAGAAGTTAGCAAATCACTGCATGCCTAGTGCTAAAGTGCGTTTATCCCAAGTAGCACTCCGTCTTTTTCACACCTCTCCTGACACATCACCCCCCCCCCCCACACACACACACACAGACCTACCTTCTCCTAAGAGTGCAATTTCAAGGTTCAAGGACAAGCACAGAAGATGCTGTGGGAAGGGGGCGGGATTCACAAGCAGAAAGGCACGCTTGTGGAGAGAATTGAGATTCAATTACAAAATCAAACAACAGTTATTGCTTTTTTCACAGGCCATTTCTACAGCTCACTTTGGAACCTGAGCTAGTTGCAGAGTGTATACTTTACATGCAATGCCAAATTACAAAACAGGACTTGAGTTTGATGCTTGCCTACATGAAACTACAGCACCTTCCTCAAGCTTGGTGTCCTCCAACTGTGTTAGGACTGAAACCTAAGAATTCTTCTGGGGTTGATTTTGTGGTGTCAACACATCAGTGCAATTCTGGCACTTGCGGTCTTAACACATCCGGAGCATACCAGGTGGGGGAAAGCTGTCCTATAGAGCTATAACTATGGACATTTTGGGGCTACATGGAGCTAGGACTATATTCAAGTTAAGACTATATTTGGAGGAAGGAATAGGATTTCCACCCATTTCCCCTTTACACAACTCAAGCTTGTCTCTCTTTGTGACACTAGTCCTCTAGAACATCGGTTCTCAACCTGTGGGTCAGGACCCCATTTGGGGTCAAACGACCATTTCACGGGGGTCGCCAAACAACACAGTCCGCCATTTTTCCCCCTTTTCCTTAGCTGTGCTACTCCCTTTTATTCTATTGGCTTTCGAAAGCCAATAGAATAGACTCTCTTGAATAGAGTCTAATTCTATTGGCTTTCAAAAGCCAATAGGAATTGTCTAGGACTCTAGGCTGTCTCTACCCTGCTGAGCCCGCCAAAAGTCCCATTCTGCAAACGGTGTTGCAAGTTGTCTGCAGCGAAGGCGAGCTGTCTGGAAGTTTCCACCCCTCCCTGCTGAGCAACTACTAAAAATGTAAGTAAAAGAGGGCCAGGGGTGGGAGGTGGGAGGCCGGTGGGCACAGGGAGGGTTGCTGGTGCACGTGGGGCCCGGCGGGTGCCTTACCTCCCTTGGGCTGGGCCAGCTGGTGGCCCAGCCAGTGGTCGGCCTGCTTCGTCTCTGCCGCTTGCCAGCTACGCCTCGGCCGGCGCAGGGGGCGGCACCACGCATGCGCGGTGCTCCCGGGCAGGGAAAGTCCTCGACTTACGACCGGTTGGGTAGTCCTCAACTTACGACCAGTTGGGTAGTCCTCGACTTAACGACCGGTTGGGGGTCGCAGCATTAAAAAGGTTGAGAACCACTGCTCTAGAACGTGCTACATTTCCTTCTAGAATGTGCTGCAGCAAAGATAACCCCAACACATCCGTCTCCTCCTCCTCCGAGCCTCTCTTGCACCCAACTGTCTCACCTAAGGTCTACATTTATAAGCACAGAATCCTAGGGGGTTGCTCTCCTGCTTCATTTACTTTGCAAACAAACTGATAGAATCACGGAAGAGTCAGGCTCATAGCAACAGTTCCAAGAAGCGACTCTATGTCTATTTTCCCCTTAAATGGGGTTGGGGGTTGGGGGTGGGGGGAGGGAATCTGAGGAAATACCAATGGGGAAAGACCAGGCATGCGGAAGGAGGACCCTTTCCTAGCAGGGCATTCTCCAGATGTGCTGGAATTCAGCTCCCTTTCCACCCCCCACCTCCACCCCCCCCCACCCCCCAAAGCAGGCACACTAGAAGTGGCGGTGGGGAGGAGAGGATCCTCTAAGGGCGACCTGTCTGGAGGGGACCCTAACGCCCCGCCCTCCTCCGACTCACCCGGGCCATCTTGGAGGAGTAGGGGTCTTCAAAGAGCGCCCAGACCTTGGGCTGCCAGCTGGACCACCAGCCCAGCTTGCGCCCCTCCTCCTGCAGGCAGAGGCGCTTGAGGTCGCCGCTGTCCTCATCGTCCTGGCTCTCGGGGGCCTCGAAGCTGTCCAGGGCTTCCTCGGCGTCGCGGTGCTGCCGGTAGTTCATCCAGCAGCAGGCTTCCACGTCGGTCTCGTCGATGCCCCAGAAGGCCAGCTCCTCCTCGAAGAGCGGTCCGCAGACGTCGGCGGGGCAGTGAAGCTTCCCGGTGCGGTAGTAGTTGAGCACGTAGGCGAAGACCTGCGGGTGCCGGTCGAAGAAGAACTCGTCGGCTTTGGGGTCGTAGTCGAAGTTGCTGCAGGCGTCCGGCTCGGTGAGCCAGGACAACCGCGTGCCCGGCAGGGTCTTGAGGGTGCTGCGGTACGTCTCATGCCGGATGCCGCCCACGTTGATGACGATCTTGTCGTTGTCTTCGTTCCGGCCCATCTCCCCTTTCAAACATGACTTGGACGGCGGCTTGTTCCCAGACTTGCGCCCGCGGAAAGAGGAGACGCACACTGAGCTCAGCATCGGGGGCGCGGGCCGGGGGTGAGCCGCCCCCGAGGCCGGGCAGGTGTCAAATCAGGGGACGAGGCGTCATCACGGCTCCTCCTCCTCCTCCTCTTCCTCCTCCTCCTCCTCCTCCCTCCCTCCCGCTCCCACTCCCGCTCTTTCTAGACGGGGCGGGCGGGCAAGCGAGAGGAGGGAGCCCGCGGCTCAGCGCCCGGCTCTGCAAAAGAGAAAAGGAAGGGACGGGGAAGGTGAGTGCGGACGCTGCTCCGCCACCCTGACCACAATCCGATTTCTCCCCCTTCATCCCGCCGGTCCCCTCCATCCACCCACTCCCAGCGCACCATCTGCACCCCTCGGCCACCACCGCCCCGTCTTTTTTTGGAAGAGGGGGCAGCCTGGCCCCCTCTACTCTGTTGTGCTCCCTGTCTCAATCCTCGCGCCCTTCCCCTCCCCCCACCCGCCCCGGTCCCTATGCCACTCAGGATCCCCTCTGCCGAAAGCTGGTGGCCTCGACGGGGAGCCTCGCAGCCTCCTTGCGCGCTATCCTGCCAACACGACGCTCCATTGCTGGCGCAGCTCTGTCCCTGTGCAGCTCTCCCTCCGCCTCCGACGCCCCCTCATCTCTCGCCTCTCTCACGTTTGCCGCCTTCCTCCAGTCTCCTCCTTTACCTTCCTTTCTTCCCTCCTTCCCCTTCTTCTTTCCATTCAGTCTTTTCACTAATTTCCTCCCCTTCTTTCTTTCTTTCTTCTTTTCCATTCGGTTTTTTCATTCATTTCTTCCCTCCCTCCTTTTCCATTCAATCTTTTCCTTCCTTCCTTCCTTCCTTCCTTCCTTCCTTCCTTCCTTCCTTCCTTCCTTCCTTCCTTCCTTCCTTCCTTCCATCTTATCATTCACTCATTTATTCTCTTCCTTACTTCCTCCTTCCTCCCTCTTTTTACTTCTTGCTTTTTCATTTTTCCATTTTCTGCCTCTTTCCCGCCCCCACCCCATCTTCTAATGATTTTCTCCTTTTCCTCCAAAGCTGCTACCGGTTTCCTCCTCTCTTTGCCTGTTTCTCCTCTCCCTGGCTGCTGCCCTTGATTTCCCAGCCCCCAGTGCCTGGTTCCTTCATTTCCCCTGCTTCCTTCCTCTTTTTTGTTCTTCTTTCACCCCTTCTTGGCTCTGCCCTGCATTCCTTCATGGTGGCTGGTGGGAATCACTTCAGGGTGTGCTTTCCTGCAGGGAAGATAGAAACCACTGGGGTCTTCCTCCTAACAGGCAGGTATGTGGAGGAACAAGGTGAAAGAGATCTTTTGCCTGAGCACATCTTCCCTTCTTCCCATCTTTCCTTCCATTGCCTGCTTCACTCAGCCCTCCAGGCATCAAACTTTCTACTCCTCTCATTTGTCTCCATTTTCTATCCTTCTCTCTTTCTTTGGCTTCCCCTCTCCTCTTCCTCTTTTCCTTTTTCCTTTTTTCATCTCTTTAGAATATGCTGCTCAGCCTGCACTGCCCTTCCACCGCCTTTGTCCATTTCCCCATTCATCTCTCAGCTTCCCTGTCCCCTCCCTCCCTCCTCTTTCCTCCCTCCCCCTCCAACATTTTCCCCTTGTGGAGCCACTTTTCAGGGCTCCTTTTCTGCTCCTTCTTCAGTTCTTCTCCCCCTCCCAAGAGTTGCCAATTTTTTCTATGCCCTTTCCCTGCATTGCTCTCTTGTTGGCTCTGGAATAACATTGCTCTGGCTCACACTCTTTGCTGATTGTGCGGCCCTTGGCGCTGCCTTAAGGAAATGCGCTGGTTTGCTTCTGTGCAGCCATCCACAGCAGCGCTGCTACTCTACCTCTGCCCAAGTTCTAGGTCCCTCTGTGACCGACCCACCCCCATTCCCACTGCCTTGTTTCTCCTGTGCTTGACCAGATTTCCCTTGAAGCTCCTAGCATGGAGGTTTCCAGATAATCCTCACTGGCTGGGTACACCCAACATGCCTAAGCAGCTAAAGACTGCACTATGTGCTAAGCCTAATTCAAGACATCTTTCTTGCGTTTTTTAATGTGTTATGAAAACTCAGCTTGTTTAGTTAGTTTATGTTAGTTAGTACCATCTGGTGAATTGTGCAAATCCAGAAAATGGATTAATTCAGTAACCAAGTTGTGGGTTGTATGAACCCAGCCACCAACTACATGTTATAGTCCTTTCAGTCCTCCTTCAGTGGCCTTTCTGCAATTGTTCTTTTCTCCTGATAGTTTTTTCTACCTGTACTTTCCCAACATAAGTCTTATAGCTCTCTTCTCTTATTGATGAATCCTGGCTCATTCTGTTCCTCACGATGAGTCAAACTGCCACCCTAATTCTTCTTGGATCCTCATTTTATCCAGGACTCATATATCCTTGCCCTTGACCCCTTCCTTTGACCTCTCTCATGACCTCTGCTTCTATTTCAAATCCCGCTGCCTCAGAGATCCTCGACCTCTGATCTTTAGCTCTTCTCTCTTTCCTTTTCCTGTATATATTGGTTTTGGCAATTTTTTTCAAAGATTCCCTTCTATATCTACCTCAACAATCTTCAAGTCACAGCCCTGCAAGCTTCCCTGTGCAGCCATCCTTGCATTCCAACACATCTCAGAATTGCCAGGCTGGGAAAAACATTTTCTCCCTACTTTTCTTCCTTTATGTGTTTGAGTATTTTTGTGTGTGAAGTCCCTCAGGACCAGAAGAGTGTTGGCCTGGTTAGGAATGAGGATTTAGTTATACTTACTGAATTGAAATAGTCAGGATAACAAGATGGGGTGAAAAGGGAGGCGGAACATCGGAAAGTTTGTATGAATGTATAAGGGAGATTTATCACTTTGAATGCAAGCTATATTCTTGGACAATTTCTCTTGGCCTAAATTGGCTTGTGTTTTCCCCCAGCTTTATATAACCTTTCCTTTTATTTTATATCATTCTCTCTCCTGAGTCTAAAGTAGTGCTTCTCAACCTCAGCATGTTAGCTGGGGAATTCTGGGAGTTGAAGCCCACGAATCTTAAAGTTATCAAGGTTGAGAAGCATTGGTCTAAAGCAAGGGTCTTCAAACTTGGCCCTTTTATGACTTGTGGACTTCAACTCCCAGAATTCCTCAGCCAGGCATATTACATTAGTAATATCCTGAATCACTTTTCTATATGTATACAGTATTCAAAGGCAAAAAAAAAATTGTTTCTGGATGCAGTTTAAATTTTTGTAATTACACATGAAGGCAAAATGCAAGGAAGTTGCCAACAACCTCATGTGAATTTGGAATGAGTGTTCCCAAGCAGAAAGATAGGCTATAAATTGAAATAATACTATTATTAATAGTTGTTGTTAATTGCGAAGTCGTGTCCGACCCATCGCGACCCCATGGACAACGTTCCTCCAGGTCTTCCTGTCCTCTACCATCTTCTGGAGTCCATTTAAGTTCACACCTACTGCTTCAGTGACTCCATCCAGCCATCTCATTCTCTGTCGTCCCCTTCTTCTATTGCCCTCAATCTTTCCCAGCATTAGGCCCTTCTCCAGTGAGTCCTTCCTTCTCATTAGGTGGCCAAAGTATTTGAGTTTCAACTTCAGGATCTGGCCTTCTAAAGAGCAGTTGGGGTTGATCTCTTCTAGGACTGACCGGTTTGAACGCCTTGCAGTCCAAGGGACTCACAGGAGTCTTCTCCAGCACCATAATTCAAAGGCCTCAATTCTTTTGCACTCAGCCTTTCTTATGGTCCAGCTTTCACAGCCATACATTGCAACTGGGAAAACCATGGCCTGGACTATACGCACTTTTGTTGGCAGGGTGATGTCTCTGCTTTTTAGTATGCTGTCTAGATTTGCCATAGCTTTCCTCCCCAGGAGCAAGCGTCTTTTAATTTCTTGGCTGCAGTCCCCATCTGAGGTGATCTTGGAGCCCAGAAAAATAAAATCTGTCACTACCTCCATTTCTTCCCCATGTTATTAATAGAGCACATGTATCTAGCAATGGTGCATGGCTGTTTTCAAGGGCAGGAGCCAATCTGTTATTTTTTAAAGCCTTGCATGCCCTAATATTTGTGGGGCCATCTGGTTCTTACAGCTTTCTTTGTGTGCTTTCCTGTGAGGAAGTATGTGACTGTGTTTGGCTTTTTCTTACAGAAATAATCTCACTCTAACTTCCCCCCCCCCTCTCTTTTCTCTCCTCACATTTTCTGTCCTACCACTACAGCAGAGCAATGGATAGCACACAAAAGCTAAGGACATCACCAATGCAGCCACCATACAGGAATGCAATGACACACCAAATTGTTGCCTATTTTTCAGGTGCAGCTAGGCATGCAAACATTTCCCAATTGCTGACCATATTTTAGCATGGTAGTTTCTCTCATGTGCCAATCCCAATCAAATATAACTTACTTCCCTTTGGAGTCATAATCCCAGAGACACACTTTCATACACACTGACCATTCAATCATATTAATAGCTGTTTTTTTGCACACCCTTGAGTTGATTCCTCCTCTGCCTTCATATCCCTCTAAACCTTCCTTCCTCCCTCCCTTCAGATGTAATGGACTATGACTATGACTTCCATACTCCACTTTCCAGACAGCAAAGGTTCCCCTAAGCTGATGGGTCTTGTAGTCCAGCATGTCTGGAGGGCCTGAAGTTGGGGGACATTGAGGTATCCTTCAAGCCATGGCCCATGCATTCACACACTGCAATGCACAGATGTAGACAAATCAAGACCCCTCTCTCTCTCTCTCTCTCTCTCTCTCTCTCTCTCCCTCTCTCTCTCCCTCTCTCCCTCTCTCACACACACACACACAATATATGAGCAGGCAAATAGCCACCAAACTGAAAACCAGACCTGTATCCTCTAGATTAGAAGACGGTAAATCAGTAAGTGTCAGCAGAACACAAGCCATCCTTGCCGTCTGTCTATTTTTAACATGCTGCTGTCCAGTCACAGGTGCTGAAACTCTCACTTTCCCCCCCTCCCCCTCTGGCCCCATATGCTCTCTATGAGCTCCCTTTTCGGGGGAAAACAACCAGCCTGTACTTCCCCCCCCCCAGCTTTTTGACCCTAACCACCCCCTCCCTCTGCCATCCAACAGAGAAAACAAACATACACTGACACACACCAATAGAGCCACTAAAGGCCCATACTTACCTGCTAAAGCAGCCCTTTTAGCTTAGTGTTATTTTTGAGAGAGGAAGACAGAGACAGAAGGAAAGCCCGTGATGGAGGGAATTGCCCCTGCCTCTCCGCCAAAAAAAATAAAAAAGAATAAAAATAGGGGAGCAGGAGAGAGGTTATGGAGTGCTTCCCCACCGCCACCTTCTGGGAACTGAGATATCTCTGTAGCAGTGCAGAAGAATGGAGTCGATAACTGATGGTGAGGTGGAGGAGTGGGGGGAGAAGGAGAGGCAGGATGTTGCTGAATAGTCACTCTGTCTGCCTCTTCCCCCACACACACACCTTGTGTGTTTCTGCTTCCTACCCCCCCCCTCCACCCCTAGTCTCCGGATGCAGGGCTGCGCCTTCTGGTACTGCAGACCCTGTGATGACATCACTACCTCTTAAGGTGGAATTTTGGGGCATCTCTTAGGCTGTCTTATTTTTTTGGCTTGGATTGGTTAGGTTTGGAGGTGGGGGAATGTTTTGTTTTCTGTGACTGGGGAGTGCTGAGGTTCAGAGAAGCACAACACAATTTTGCTCACAGGGAATTGCAAAAGAAATAAACACACACCCACACACAGCCCACACACAGTTTTTCCACTTGTGGCTGCCACCAGAGATAAACAAGTGGTTATAGGATGGGGCATAAATTTGGGACTATGGCCTGAAGAGCTATATTCCCTGGAGCTGCCACATAAACATCCATCCACCCCCACACCCTACCCCCACCCATCCATCCATCCACTTATCCATCCAGGCTTCTTCCGAACCAGGATATCTAAAGTTATGGTGCTTAGGAGGTAACCCATTCTACTCTAGAAAACATTAGAATCTTTTGGGAGAGTAAAGGTACAGATGGTGAAGGTAGCCACCTTAAAGAGAAAGAGGGCTTAAATACTGGGGTGAGTTGAGGAGATTGTTCCTAAACTGCTGAGCTGATGGTTGTGGGGACACCCATAGACCAGGATATGATAGAGTTTGCTATAGGAAGAGACTGACTTTTATTTGAGGTCTACACTACCTTGCAGGAAACACAAAAGAAGCTAACATGAGGGGGCTACATTAATACTCCCTCCCTACATGCTACTCTTAAGAGGACTGTTGCTCTTTGGAAACTGAGACATTTGTCTTACATCCCAGGCATAATATATGATCAGAAAACCCAGCTTTCCTTCTGGTGGGCTAGGTTGCACTCAGATGTGCGAAGATCAATTGCTCTCTTTTCTTCTCCCCACATCTCAGTCCAGACAATATTGAGAGGATTTAAAAAAAAATCAATCCCAATCATCCAGAGTCATTGAGAAAAGATGGTATTAATCTATGGGGCATTAGAAGGCCACCCTTCTGGCTTACATCGAATTTCTGTCATCATAACTAAAGTCTCTTCTAAAAATCCATTGCCACTAACTGCTGAACATGCAAAACAAGCAGTTGTGGGAATTTTGCCCAGTGTGTCACAGGCTCTCCCAGCCCAGAACTTCAACAATTTAGCAGGTAACCTATTGGACACAAGGCTGAAACTTATTCCCAGAACTGAATATGACACAGTAGCTTCAAGGCAACAAGAGGTATTGGGGTATTGATTGGGGGACTAGATCACTCCCAGGAAATGGAGGTTGAAATTCACATCTCATTATTATTCTCAGTGGGTGAAATTTAGCCAATTGCTATTTATCAGCCTAATCAACCTCAGCAGAAAAAAGGGAAGATGAGTTTCCTTATGTTCCTTGAAGGAAAGGCAGTATTTGGGGTAAATCTCTCCTGGATTCCTGATGACTTTATGAACAAAAACAACCATGAAGTTCTAATAGCAACAATTTAAAAACAGTTGCCTTCTTCCAAAAGATGATTTGGACTTCCCAGTGTGGGCTTCACTTCTGATATTCCCCTGTAGTCTCATGTTTTGGGAATATCAGGTCCTGCTTAACTTTCAAGATTAGCTAAGGGCTGCCACCTGCTGTAGATAAGAGCAATGCATAAACAGCCAACAACCAAGTATTGGAAGAACCATGGGGTAAAAATGTAAGAATCAACGTTAGGATCTACTCATGCTGTGTCCAATTGGAACTAAAATGCCAGAAGTTATTATTGCTTTCCAGATAGTGCACTTTAAAAAAAAAACACTGCTGTTTAAACATTTAAAATAGTGTTTAATATTTGCAGAAAGATGGAGGGCAATGAGGCAGGCAGCCATGAGTCTGCATAGTTTTTGCAGAGGAAAAGTCTCAGTCTCATGTGCTTACAATCTAAAGTGAAATGGAAGAGAAACAACTGAGGAAGGGGAGAAAAACTTTGTCCAGCCTGGTTCCCTTTAAATCTCTCTTCCTTAGGACTTTATGTTAGTGGCTGATGTGCCCAGAGCCATTGCCCATTTTTGTCAGCATTCACACCCACACAAACATGCAAACATGAGTGTAATCTATTCCTCTCCCCTCCTCTCTTCTCTTCTCTCCTCTCCCCTCTCCTTTCCTCTCTTTTTTCCTCCTTTCCTTTCTTTCCCCTTTCTCCTGCCTTTTTTTTTTTTTGCTCCCTGCTGAAGCTTGGCACACAGTAACACATCCACTTTCTTTAGGAGATGTCCTGCCCTTAACCTTTCCCCAATCTTCTGTGCAACAGACAGTTTCATTTCACTTTATGCTTCAGAAAACAGCGGTCAGATGAAAAACATCTGCTCTCGTTTTCTCCTTACAATGCATTTCTCCAAGTTGAATCGACTATGCCCTTCCATCATCACTTTTCCAAAATAAATAAATAAATAAATAAATAAGCAAGGAACCCACAAGTTCTCCTCTCCCCCTTCCCCACCAGCCAGTCTTCTTTGAAATCCCATGAACTCATCAATTATTTAGCCGGTTTCTCAAAGGAGTGTCAACTACTCTAATTAAACTTATAGTCCCTGAGCATTGTGGGTAAAACGATTGGTGAAGTTCTGTGGAAAACGTGTCCCGTACTGCTGACAGCCATTGCAAAGACCCACCTACGGTTACAAGACAGCAGCAGAGAAATGTTTTCTGATGATCAAACAGGAATTCATAGAACAAACAAAACTACTGTACTTACAGAAATACTGTCGTGCATGGAAATCTGAGCAACCCAGTTTGGCTTTCTAGTTTTCCATTGCCTCTTCCCCTGTCACATTTTGAATGATGCTCTTTTTGTACAATATATATATAAATTTTGTACAATTTATATATATAAATTTGGATTGCTAGCAAAGAATTAAGGGAGAACTGGAATAGCTATTTTGAACTCTTTAGCTCTTTTCAACCAGACATACCCTTCTGAGATTCGAACCTGGGCTGTCTGCATGTTAGGCAGCTGTATTAACCTCTAGGCCACAGGCTCTGTCTCACTTTTGCCAGCTGTGTTAGGGAGGGAAGATTTCTCTCTCCCATATTTGGGCAACAGGGTGTAACATACAGCATTATATATATATATATATATATATATATATATATATATATATATATATATATATGAAATATTTTTTTCATATACAACTTAAGGCAGTAAACATATCTAATACTCATCCCGAAGGTGATTTTTCAAAAGGCGCTGGACTTTGTTTTTCCTTGAAGACATTTCAGTTCTTCTGAAGAACTGAAGAAGCTTCTTGAATGAGAAGCAAAATGTCTTCAAAGAAAAACAAGAAAGTCCAGTTGCCTCCTGAAAACGCACCTTTGGGACAACCATGACCTGGATGACTGAGAATCTCTAGAGACATATCTAATACTTCTTCCTCCTCCTATTTTCCCCACAGCAACCAGCCTGTGAGGTGCATTGGGCTGAGAGAGAGTGACTGGCCAGGGGTCACCCTACCAGTTTTCATGCCTAAGGTGGGACTAGAACTCACAGCCTCCTAGTTTCTAGGCCAACACCTGAACCACTATTACCAAACAAGGATTGCATTGTAAGGAAGGCATCCTGAGACATTAAAGGGAATAAAAATAAAGGTGTCTCCTCCAACTTTTATTTAGATTGCCAGAATGACTTTGACATATCCATATTCATCTTCCTACAGAATAGATGCAAATAGAGTAGCATACAGGTACTCCTTGACTTACAACGGTCACTCAGCAACTGTTTGACGTTATAATGGACCCCCTTAAAAGCTACTTAGGACCTAATATTGAAGTTCTGACATTGCCCCCCTTCCAATCACATGAATTGGTTGTTTTGTAAGTCACGCCCGACTTTTACGATTTGTTAAGCGAATCACCACAGTTAAGTGACTCAGTCATTAAGTGGATTTGGCTTCTCCGATTGACTGCTTGTGGAAAGCTGTCTGAGAAAGTTGCAAATGATAATCACGTGACCATGGGACACTGCAACCTTCACAAATACATGCTGGTTGCCAACTGGCCAAATTTTGATCATGTGACCATGGGGATGCAGCGATGGTGGTAAATGTGAGGCTTGGTTGTAAGTCATTTTTTTCAGTGTTGTTCTAACTTTGAACCATCATTAAATGAACGGTTGTAAGTCAAGGAGTAACTGTAAAGCAATTGGACTAGTGGTTAAGGCTCAAAACCAGGAGGCTGTGAGTTCTAGCCCTGTGTTAGGCATGAAAGTCAGCTGGATGACTTTGGGCCATTCACATCCTTTCAGCCCAATCTACCTCACAGGGTTGTTGCAGGGAAAATAGGAGGAGGAAGAATATTAGGTATGTTTGCTGCCTTGAATTGTATACGGGGAAAAAAGGCAGGAGTAGATATAGTGTATACCTTTTTTTTAATGAAAATTATCAGCACTTTTGATCAGTGATGTCATCAAAGTAAACAAACCCACGTGATGATTACGTCACCAGGTCATGGCCCTAAGTCAGCGGTTCTCAACCTGTGGGTCGCGACCCTTTTGGGGGTCGCACAAGCCTTTCACGGGTCACCTAAGACCATTGGAAAACACATATTTCCTATGGTCTTAGGCAGGGCTTGTCAACCACCTTCTCTCCCTCCCCCCCTCCGCTCCACCTCACTTGTTTGTGGAAAATATGCTGCTTGGCGACAGTCTGCACGAACTCTACCAAATGTGCCCTGCAGGGGGCGCATGAAGAGCACAGGCGCAGAGCAAGGCCCTGCCCTCCCCAGGGACTCATTGTGCAGCAACTGAATTGACTTCTTCTCGTGCACGCAGGTCAGCGAAGGGGAGGCCGCCGCAGCACCGAACTCCTGTGCCCGTCAGCTGGCGACCCCCAAATTTGCGCTTGTCAGCCGGGAGGTCTCCTTTGCCACCCCGCCTGTCCTCGTCTCCTCCTCCGCCCGTTCATGTTGAGCCCGCCGGGGCTTGACAGGGAGAGAGGGAGGGAAGGAGGAAGGGACTCCTCCTCCTCTCCTAAGCTTCAAAGCACAATCGGCTTCCCAAGGGCGCCACAATCCTGACAAAAGTGGGGGAGGGGGAGAAGCAAAGGGGGCGAGAAAGCTCGCGGCAGGCTCGAAGCAGCACCTGCCAGCGTTGGTGACGAGAAATTCCCCACAAACCCAGGGAAGGGGTGGAGAAAAGAAGCCCCCTTTGGGAGGAAACTGCTACCTTCTTCTCCTTGGCTTTGCGCTCTTCTGTTTCTCGGCAGCCGGCCTGGCAAGCCTCTCCTGGCTGGAACTTCCTTTCCTTCCCTCCCTCTTGGTCTCTTCCTCCTTCCCTCCCTCACTCCCCTTGTCCCTTCCTTCCTTCCTTCCTTCCTTTCCTTCACCTCCCTCTTTGTCCCTCCTTCCCTCCCTCTCCCCCTTGTCCCTTCCGTCCTTCCTTCCTTCCCTCTTGCCCAGGATCGGGGCGAGCCTCTACAGCTGATCCGCGCTTCGCAGCTGTAGCTGCTCTCCTTGGATCCTGCCCAGCAAACTTGCTCGAGCTTTGATAGAAAACAAGCTGCTTGCTAATTTAGCAGAAGCGCAAATCAGCTGTAGCCCGGCGCTGATCCTGGAGCTTCTGCTAGCTTAGCAAGTGGCACGTCTTTCGGCGAAGCTGAGCAAGTGAGCTGGGCGGAGCTCTCCTGTCTCTGCCTGTGCAAAGGCAGGTTTCCTGGCAGCAAAGCCCCCAGCCACGCTGGCTGCCTATCCCCCTCCCCTTGTCCCTTCTTGGGCACGGGGGGGGGTGGGGGGGGGTGGGGGGGGGAGGAAGGAAGGAAGGAATGAAGAGGGATGGAAGTAAGGAACAATGAGAGAGGGAAGGAAGGAAGGAAGGAACAATGGAAGGGAGGGAAGGGAGGAAGGGACAAAGAGGAAAGGAAGGAAGGAAGGAAAGAAGAAAGGAAGGAAGGGACAAGGGGAGAGAGGGAGGGAAGGAGGAAGAGACTAAGGGAGTGGAAGGAAAGGAAGGAAAGAAGGGACAATGGGAGAGAGGGAGGGAAGGAGGAAGATTCTAAGGGAGGGGAAGGAAAGAAGGAAGGAAGGTACAATGGGAGAGGGAGGGAAGGAGGAAGAGACTAAGGGAGAGGAAGGAAAGAAGGAAGGAAGGGACAATGGGAGAGACGGAGGGAAGGAGGAAGAGACTAAGAAGGAGGTGAAGGGAAGGAGGGAAGGAAGGAAGGAAGGAAGGAAGGAAGGAAGGAAGGAAGGAAGGAAGGAAGGAACAATGGGAGAGAGGGAGGGAAGGAGGAAGAGACTAAGGGAGGGAAAGGAAAGGAAGGAAAGAAGGAAGGAAGGAAGGAAGGAAGGAAGGAAGGAAGGAAGGAAGGAAGGAAGGAAGGAAGGAAGGAAGAGACAATGGGAGAGGGTGGGAAGGAAGAAGAGACTAAGAAGGAGGGGAAGGAAAGAAGGAAGGGACAATGGGAGAGAGGGAGGGAAGGAGGAAGAGACTAAGGGAGGGAAAGGAAAGGAAAGGAAAGAAGGAAGGAAGGAAGGAAGGGACAATGGGAGAGGGTGGGAAGGAGGAAGAGACTAAGGTGAAGGAAAGGAAGGAAAGAAGGGACTAAGGGAGGTGGAGGAAAGGAAGAAAAGAAGGAAGAAAGGGACAAGGGGAGGGAAGGAAGGCAGGCACCCACCCCAGTCCCATCCCAGAGACCCACAGATTCCCCCCCACAGGCACTCTGCAACCTGAGTGATCAGCTGGCCATGCCCCCTGGCCATTGATCACGTGACCCTGGGACACTGTGAATGTCATAAGTATGAATCAGTTGTCAAGCATCCGAATGTAAATCACATGACCCTGGGGATGCTGCAACAATCATAAGTGTGAAAAATGATCATTAATTCGCTTTTCCAGTGCTGTTGTAACTTCTAACAGTCACTAAGTGAATTGTTATAAGTCGAGGACTACCTATACTTTCCCATTTTTTCCTTTTTTTTTTTTTTTTGGTCAAGTGTTTGATACCCCCCCCCGGCCAGCTGGATGGGGGGTTGGGGGTCACCACAACATGAGGAACTGTATTAAAGGGTCGCAGCATTAGGAAGGTTGAGAACCACTGCCCTAAGTGGAAGTGATGTGCCCAGCCCCCCCCACCCTCCGGATATGATGTGCATAGCCCTCCTCCCTGGATGTGATGTGCATAATCCACCCCCACGTGGTGCAGGACTCACAAGGTCATAACCCTAGTCGGATATGACGTGTTGGCCTAAGCCCATCAAGATAAGCATGAGTAGCCCTAACAGCCCTATTTTCAGATAAGGCGTGTTGAACCTAACCCCATCAAGAAAGATGTGGCAGTCAGTCCTCTGGGTACATGATTAGCTTAACCCTAGACTAATTCTATGGACATTCAAAACCAAAAAAAGCTATGTAAAGTGAATAATTAACAGAGGCCTGTGTTTTTGGAAAACAAACCCCTACTTTGGGGAGCTGTGAAATTAAAAAAAATGCTTTTTATTTCTAATCATTCTAGCCTAATGATGCTTTTAATTTTTGTGGAGTTTTAAAAATCAGTGCCTCAAAAGCTGGGGAAAAAGGAGCCCCTAAAAGGCAGCCAGGGCCTGCATTTAACCCCCTTTTGTCTAAAAGGTATTTATTTCTAGTCGGTTTTAAAATCATTTTCTCCAATGCAGGGGAAAAAACAAAACAAACCACAGCCCTTTTGAAACCCGCAGCTGGTTTGTACCTTTGTAAAAATCTAAAGACACATATTTTGCCAATTGTACCCTCAAATCCTCATGTACATGTAACCATTCGAAGCACGGCCTTAATAAAATTTATTCTGCCCCCCCCCCCCCCCCACAGCAAAAGACAAGGAATATTAACAGGAATTAAAATGCTCACAAGAGGCAAGCAGCCAGGTGGCAAGTAGATGGCAACCTCTGATTCCAAATCTGTTTTTAAAACAACAGCAAAAGCTAGCGTCACACGCACTGACACAAGGCCCTAGCCGGCAGAATGCAACAAAATCTGTTGCAGGGGTTATGATAAAGAACTTTTTATTCAAACCCCTTTTGCACGACTGTAGCATGGTGTGTTGTAACTTTAATGATGAGGTGCAGAGTACTTACCGGACAGCCTGTGAAATGGTAAATGATGCTACATTATCTCCCAGCAATGGTAAGTAAATATGTTTTTATTTATGATAATGTAAATGCTGCTGGAGCGGATAGGACACTAACAGGATGTGCTTTATATTTTGCAGACTCTGAATTAATAACACCTAGACAGCAAACACTTCAATACACCACGATTTTATATTCCTGTGGTAATCGCCGTGGTCACAAAGCTTCTGCAGATTTTTCTGATCTAGACTATAACAGGGATTCTGAGCTATCCCAGAGACCACGCTATCTACCCTGTGAGTTAAAGAGCTGCAATTTGTGTAAAGACTGGTTTGCTTGCGACTGCGGACATGATTTGTGGGGTACAGGCGGGTCAACGTATTATAAAATAGCATGTTATGGTCTTTTATCTTCTGATTCTGATAGTGGTGATGAGGGATATTTTTCTGATGGTGGAGCCATGCCCCCTCTGAACTCTGTATAACCAATTAAAGACTGTGTTAACGTCAACACTTGACCATTTGTCAGTGGTCTTTCAGTATAATGATGCATGAAAAGCTTCTAAGCCGTATTTATTATACACCAGGATGTGTAGGGAGTTATGGAGGTGTGAATACCCTTTTTCAGGAAGCTAGAAAACATGATAAAAACCTGACCATGAAGCAAGTCAAGACATGGCTGTCAGGGCAAGACGCTTATACGCTTCATAAGCCTGCAAGAATTAATTTTCCTAGAAATAAAACAGTAGGGTCTGGCTTAGATCATCAATGGCAGGCTGACCTCATAGATGTCTCCAAAGGAGAACCATGGAAAAAAGTACATCTTTGCAGTTATCGATGTGTTATCTAAATGTGCCTGGGCCTCCCCTTTATCTGATAAATTAGGGAGGGAAGTTACACCCGCCTTCCAGAATATCTTTGAAACAGGATGCGCGCCCCGAAAAATACAGACAGATGCAGGTAAAGAGTTCTTGAATATTCCGCTGAAGAAACCTTTAGCACGTTATGGCATTCATCATTTTGTCACTCATAGTGAAACTAAAGCAGCCGTTATAGAGAAATTTAATAGAACCCTAAAAAACAAACTCTGGAGATATTTCACAGCTAGAAATACCCATCGGTATGTGGACATTTTGGCAGATACTCTTCAGGGGTACAGTAACACTTACCATCGTAGCATTGGGACTGCTCCTAACACCGTAAATTTGTCTAACGAAAGGGGTGTGTGGATGAGGCTTTATGGGGTAGCTTTAAAAAGGAAAAGAAAGGAAAAATGTCTTAAGATGGGGGATCATGTCAGGGTATCCAGACTGAAGGGTAAGTTTGAAAAGGGCTATCAGCAAACCTATACGGATGAGATATTCATCGTCAAAGAACTGCAGACAAGGGGGGAAAGAGTGGTATATAGATTAAATGATTACACTGGTGACCCTGTAAAGGGAGGCTTTTTACTTTGAGGAGCTCCAAAAGGTTCCTGCTGACCAACAGTGCATATACAGAATAGAGAAAATTATCCAAAAAAGAGGGCGGGGGAGACACAGAGAGTTTCTAGTCAAATGGACTGGATGACCAGAGAAGTTCAACAGTTGGGTTAAGGAGACTGAAGTACAACATCTTTGATATGGCGGGGTATTACATCACCCTTCCCAGCAATGCATCAGCAGCAATTTTCCCCCAAAACAGAAATTCTAATTTTACTATTCAATTAGCGAGATCGTTGGATCTTCCAGGGTCATGGGAAGTAGGGCTAGCAGAGATACAGTATCCGCATAGTTGGCACACATTAACTTCTCCTGGATATTTTGAAATTGCTAACGAGAGAAAGAGATGGAATTTTTCTTTGAGAAGCGGGTACTACAGCAGCATCCAACAACTGTTAGAAAATATGAACAAGCTTATATCAAATGCCAGGGATCGACCTAAGACAACCCTAAAGTATGATGCAGTGGGTCAAAAAATTAACCTTAAAGGGGATGAACCGCATACCATTCTAGTTAGTGGAGAACCTGGACATCTGTTAGGTATGTTCCCTGGATTCAGCACCTTATATGTTTACACAGACATTGTAGAGCTCCAGATGGTGGGTGACTTCTATGTGCCATTACTGCGCTGTGTGCCTGTGCGAGGGCAAGACAATGATTTCATCACAACGACCTATGACTGTCCACATTATGTACCGGTCAGCAAACATCACATTGATACCGTTACTATAGAAATCAAAACCGACCAGGACAAAAACGTGCATTTTTATCACGGGAAGGTGATTGTCAAGCTTCATTTTAGGCCTCGGAAAAGTGAAGGATGGTTGTAATCAAGGAGCATGGGAACCCTCAAGACTACGTGGCTTACTACAGGGCACAAGCCGGTGGAGGCCTTCCAGGCTTCCGAGGAGCCCCCATTATGTACGGGACAGGTTTATGGGGTCTGTTCCGTGGACTTTTTCAAAAAGCAATGCCTTTTTTGAGGCAAGGATTAGAAATCATTAAGCCAGATGTGAAATCTGCTGCCAAAAACATTGCCAGAGATGTTGCAGGGCATCTATAATAATAATGATGATGATGATGATGATGATGATGATGATGATGATGATGATGATAATAATAATAATAATAATAATAATAATAATAACGAAATAAAGTATTCACAGAAACAGAATTGGACAAACTGCAAAGGTTTACCCAGGGCAAAGAAATCAAAGCCTTACCAGAAGTAATTCAGAATGTAGAGGCAAACCAGGGGGAGTTGGCAGTGAAGGAATCCAGCAGAGATATACAACTGTTCTCATTTGGAAACCAGGCACCTCTTCCTCAGGAAGAACAAAACCCTCTAACTAAAGAAATAAAAGAATTGAAACAAAGAATAACTGAGCATCTAGAACAGCACAAAAACAACAGAATAAGGCTACCTGCACTGAAGCTTGTTCCAAAGAAAACAGCTAGCACAAGCATTAAAAGATGCAAATACTGCAATATGAAGTATAAGCACCAATTCACTGCAAGAAACAAACCAACTAATGTACAGCACAGCTACAGTTATAACAGAATACCTGGGATGCAAAATCAACAAAAAAGAAAAACAAACAAACAGTGCACCAGAAAAATGGAAGGTTAGACTAGAAAATAAGATCAGTGTAGTAATCACTCCTTAGTCATTGAAGGGTGCAAAGAAATGGCCACCTCTACGCAGCCTTTAATTGTTTAAATAGAGGTTTACAAATAGCAAAAGATACAGCATGGCAACAGCATTTCATTGGCTAACCTCCTTTACCAATCCTCAAGAGTAAAAAGCTAGAGGCCATAAACAGGGAAACTTGTTGTTCACCGGCTAGCCTTATCAAACTGGCAAGGTCACACAGACCTGCGTACTGTCACGTCACCATGGTGATGTGGGGGGGGGGAGAAGATAGATGCAGAACAAAGGCACAAGCGTTGGGGGGTGCAGTTTTCCGCACACGACTTTCGCCTGTCTCTCATCTCTACATCTCACTCCTTTTTGTTTTGTTAGACGAAATATCGCCATAAGCGGGGTTAATAAAAGGATTATAATCAGGAGAGGAGCATCCTTGCAGTTGTTAATATAGGGCCAAAACTTGACCCTGAGGCAATGTGAGAGAGGATCTACTGGGATTTAAAGCTCTAATACATATATTGCAAAATGAAAGAAATACATTACATAAACAGCACCCATAAAGATCCTAAGGTACCAATTTTCAAATCAAAGGCCAAATTGTGTAAAATATAAATCTGGTGCTGGATGGTTCATGAATTATCAGAAATATTGAAACAATACATTTCCTCAAAACGTTTACAACCCAAATGCTGGTGTAGAAGCAAATAATCAATTGCAGCGTGATTTTGCAAAATAGTTCTCAAATTTTGCAGCTCATGGTTGATCGCTGAAATAGTTGAAGAAGTAGTATTAATTGTCTTTGCCAAATTTCATGTAATAGCATTAATGTTGAGGTGGGCACGAACAGCAAGTCCTGGCACGCCCACTGGAGATATAGCCAATGCTACAAAGTAAGGTTTTCTCAGAGTCACAAGTGTTGTCTAGTGTGACACCACGTGAAGAATGGTTCATGTGAACTTGTTGTTTGGAAAGCAAAACAGGAATCAGCTGGCTGAGGCAACATTGCGCTTCACTAATATTAGCAGGAATATAATTTAAAGTTTCTTGACCACACGTAAAAAAAAACCTCCTTGCAGTAGCCAAGCATGTCCAAAAAGAAAGGAAGTCTCTATTGAAGCTGTGCAATTTAAAGCAGGTGAGCCAATGCGATGACAGTGAGGTTTTTTAAGCAATAACCTCTCAGAGTCAGTGAAGTTTTGAATTACTGCAGAAGGGGTGCAAACAAAGACTAAACATGTAGAAAGCAAATTACATGTAATACATTTCAGATAAACAAAAGAAGTCATTTTGTGTGATGTTAGATTTTGCTTCATTCGTTGTTCGAATGATTGTTTGAGTGGGATGACAGTTACAGTTGTCAAAGGGCAGATGTTAACGATCAGACATAAACAAATGATGGATAAGAAATTTGCAGTTAAAACCGCAAAAATGGCAGCACACAGGTTCTCGGGGATCAAGTTCTTTACATCTCCCCACGTCACTGGCTGCCTGGCATGTCAGGATTGGATTACTTGCTGTGCCATCTGTAGAGTCACCCTTGCCATTTCTGGGACTGGGTCCAGGGACTGATGCCACGACATCCCTGGCTGGGTGATCACAACGTGCTGGAATCTGCAAAGGTCCTGTTGGAGCAAGCACAGCAGCGTAGCCCCGCCCCCAAGTGATCAGAGGGACTGGTCCCAACCATGCTTTGTCTGGTAATGCCCGATAATATGCCAGAGGTGGAGGCAAGCTTGTTTTCTGTTGAGAGTGTCTCTGATAAGCAGTCAAATTTGGAATGGAAATATTCAATTGGTGTAATGTAAATAATACTTTTTGAACCTGTTATATTACCCACGACAAATTGGGTATCCTAGATAATCCGTCCTTTTTTATTTGTTTGTGAAGGCAGTCCTTGAAAGACCAATTAACATGTTCCACGATAGCTTGACCCGTGGAATTATAGAGAAGACCATGAGTAAAAACAATATTTCAGGTTGTATAAAATTGTCCAAAAAAAGATGAAAAATAACATGTGAACCTGTTTCCCCTCATAGAGGTGGGGGAAATTGTTCCTAAATACCTATTTATAAATATACATTTGTAAGAAGCCAAAAAAAAAAAACCATGGATAATGTCCATTTGTCATAGTTGATTAGAGGCAAAACCACATAAAAGACATAAAAAAAACATACAAAAAAAATTAGGCCCAGGAAGGGAGGAGTGATTGTGTTTATGAGATAACAAAATTATAAATGCTTTCAGTTCTGGAGCAGCTGCTGCAAAGTTAAAAACAAAGTCATAAGATTGGGGTCAATCCTGGGCGTGATGTAAGCACCTGAAGAAGTAACAGTAAGTTGGCACACATAATGAGAGTCAGAGATTAAGTTAAAAGACTGTTGAGAAAAGATTTTAAAAGCTAAAATAATTCTGAGCATTGTGATAAGGGTTGCATTGCAGTGTAGGACACTTTCCAGGTATCATCCTTGTAAACAATTGCTCCTCTCATTCACCCTCCATCAGAAAAAGCAATAACTTGTGGCAAGGGAGAAAGAGGAAGAAAATAGTGGCTGGACTGGAAAGGAAAAAGTCATTAAACAAGCAAGTCAAAGATCATTAGGCAAATGATATGAAATACAGCCTATATAGTCAATTAAAGCACATTAAAGAGATAAGTTATTTTTGAAAACAATATTAATTAATCAGTTCCTTTTCGACTGCAAGCTCTTGTGCGTCCTAATGTTGTAGAATTGAAAGACTTGAGTCAGCTCTTTCCAGGAAAGGGAAGTTTATTGCGCAGGTTCAGAGAGCCATCGTGGCTAAAGATTCTGAACAAAAGCCTGGTCATTGATGACCATTTTTATAACCCTTCAAGCAGAGTTATTTCCTGAGCAGGTCACATTCCTCACATGGTTACATTCTATAGGTCCTTATTCTAACATGGGAAAACTACTAGACAGATCTATAATCGATAGCTCCTCGTTTACATTGGAATGCTTTTAGCAATCAGTAATATATCAAGTGTTAAGCAATTTAGATACACCATGTGACAAGCAGTTAGTAATATATCATGTGCAGAGCTGGGAACAGGATGTCTGGCCCTTCTAAATTTAAGAGCTGTCTGGTAAGCAAAACAAACCTCCCTTTCACACACAATCTTTGGTGGGCCATCTGCTTTTTACCCACATTCGTTGTCAGACCATTAATATTTTTCCAGGTACCACTTTATTCCCCCCTGATGAGACTTATCTCATCCATGCAGATAAGTTTCATTCTGTAACACTGGGGTCTGAGGTATGTATGTTGGCAGGAATATAATTGAAAGTGTCTTTCCCACAAGTGAAGAACCACCCTTTAGGTAACCATATGTTTGCATACCCAAAAGACATTGTTTGGAAAGATGTGCAATTTAGCCTTTCTTGGCTCACTTTCAGGCAATGAGGTGAAGGTGTATTCTGCTCACACCCCGTGATATGTGCACATTGTAAGTCTTCTGGAATAGCTACGTTAGGAGTATGTAAAGCTAAAGCATCAGTGGGTAGAAACTTGGAAATGTGACCCCAGCTGTACATTGTTTCATAGCCTATATGTTCTTTAAACTCGTGGTGACTGAACTCCTTGGCTGCTGTGACAGGAACACATACTGGTATTAAACATGTGGACAGCAGATTCTCCATGTCATATGCTTCAGAAAGGCAAAAATCAGTTGTGTTGGCTAGTTTAGCCAATTGGACCCACAAATTATATTGCATCCTTGACTCCAATGGATGGGGCATATCCTTATTCTGCTGGGACCTTTTACTTCGCTTTCTCTCTGGGCGCTTCCTCGGGGGTCTTTGGATAGTTACTCCAAATTCCACCGGGATAACATGTACGATGCAAGTCCCCTTCCATCCCGTCTTTAACTGCGAGACTAAGGTGACCCGCTCCCATCCCCAGAATAAAGGAGGCCCACACTCCAGAGTAACAGGAGGAGGAGGCTTCTTATATGGGGCCTTTACACATATGCCTTTCCTAAGAATATCTCCAACATACTGACAGGCTTCGGGATTGACAGGTTGTCTTGTCATACATACAAGCTTCTTTAACTATTCTGTCAAATGCTTGAGGAAATTGACATGGATGAGGCAAGATACCATTCCAACATTCTGGGGAAAATCCAATAGGGGGTGACCTTTACAAGTGCCCGTGCCTATAGCATAAGATTGGATAAGACGTGGAGCTTCTTCTGGCTTGCTCCATTGGCCTAAATTAGAAAGACAAACATTATTACATGCAACAATAGTACTATATAAAAGCAGAAGGAAGCCTTTCATCCTTTCTTCTCCCGTGCGTAGAAAGCCAGCTTCCGGGTGTGGCTTAGCAGGGGGTTGAATTTCAGCCAGACAGCCGTAGATATATGTGCAGGATACACTTGTGCTAATACAATATCTGGTTTACAAACAATAAAATATTCATTAAACATACTAAACACGTTTAAGAGTGAGTTTGGTGGGAACCTTGGGGTCCCTGTTCACTGTCCACAGAGGTTCTGCAGCTGCTTTAACTCTGGTCCAGTGAATCCAAGATTTAGATTCTGCAATCTTTATTGCTAAAGGAGAGGCCATTATTACTTCATAAGGTCCTTTTCATCTCCCCTCCAGTTGTTCATGTTTCCAATGTTTTACCCACACCTTATCCCCTGGTTTAAAGGGATGACATCTTGTTATTAGTTTAGAAGGTGTTTGTTCAACAACATAGTCCCTAAGTTTTTCCACTTGCTTATTCAGTTCCCCCCATACTCCCCCCTGATGGCCCTTTACAATGCATAACTGAAACCTTTGCTGGCTTTTGTACTGCATCGAGAAGATGCTTTATCAAGTGTCCATGTAACCCATGTTTGCCAGCCGAATCCCTGAATCCCCTCTCCTTATACACAGCACCATGAGCATGCAGAGTTAGAAAAGCATATTTACTATCAGTCCAAACATTCAAAGTTTCCCCTTCAGCTCTTTCCAATGCCCTAATTAATGCCCACAGTTCTGCTACTTGAGCACTGCAGCTTGCTCCTAGCGGACTACTTTCCACCACTTCCTCATCATTCACAATCGCATATCCAGAAACCCTCCTCCCATCCTGCATGTAACTCGAGCCGT
Organism: Crotalus adamanteus; assembly: GCA_039797435.1. Taxonomy (NCBI): domain Eukaryota; kingdom Metazoa; phylum Chordata; class Lepidosauria; order Squamata; family Viperidae; genus Crotalus; species Crotalus adamanteus. The sequence continues at coordinate 9,514,819 of CM077935.1, forward strand.
CTGTATACCAATTCAGGGCAGCATCCTGAAGAGGAATATCAGACAAATCCGGACGGCTTGAATATACAGTTTCCAAAACTTGCAAGCAGTTGTGTTCTGAATCCACTTCTGTGGGCAATAGGGTGGCAGGGTTTAGCCGGTTAGACACCACTAATTTCACTTGAGGATTTTCAATCATCATTGCCTGATACTTAAAAAGCCTTTGACTGCTGATCCACAAATGCCCTTTATTATCCAAGAGAGAATGAACTGCATGAGGGGTGTGGACACTTATGGGACATGAGAAGGTCAATTTATTACAATCCTGTAAAAGGACTGCTATAGCAGCAAGAACCTTCAGACAATGTGGCCAGCCTTGGGCAACCCCATCTAATTGCTTAGATAAGTAAGCCACCGGGCGTTGCCACTGTCCTAATTGTTGAGTTAACACCCCCAAGGCAACATTCTTCCTGGTATCAACATACAAATTGAAAGGCTTTTCTAAGTTAGGCAAGGCTAAAGCTGGAGCTGATGTGAGGGCTCGTTTCACTTCCCTAAAGGCATTCTTTTGTTCTCCCTCCCATTCAAAAGGTTCTCTATCACCTCCTTTTGTAACTGAATAAAGAGGTGCTACCAATAGAGCAAAATTTGGTATCCATATTCTGCAAAACCCTGCCAAACTCCAAAAGCCCCTCAGTTGCCACCTATTAAGGGGTTCAGCAATAGCTAGCACAGCTTGTTTCCTTTCCCAGCCTAAAGCCCTATGCCCTTCCGCAATCTCATATCCTAAATACTTCACCTTCCGTCTGACTAATTGTGCCTTCTTTTTGGAAACCCTATAGCCACATTTCAACAGTAGATGTAAAAGAGATTCCGTGTTCTCCCAGCATGTCTCTTCAGTTCTGCCTGTCACCAGCACATCGTCTACATATTGCAGAAGTGTGTCACCCCTCTGTCGGGGCACAAAATGCTGTAAATCTTCTGCTAGGGCTGTGCCAAACAGGGTAGGTGAATTTTTAAAGCCCTGTGGCAGCCTGGTCCAGGTATACTGTGCTTTTTGCCCTGTATTTGGATTTTCCCACTCAAAAGCAAACAACGGCTGGCTAGCCTTGTGAATAGGAATCGTGAAAAAAGCATCTTTCAAATCCACAACTGAAAACCACTTTGCAGTTGGAGGAATTAAGCTCAACAACGTGTAGGGGTTGGGCACAACAGGATGGATCGTGACAGTTATGGAGTTTATGAGTCTTAGGTCCTGTGCTGGTCGAAAGGAACCATCGGGCTTTTTAATAGGCAAAATAGGGGTGTTCCAAGGTGATTGGATGGGCACCAAAATGCCTGCTTTTAAATAGTTTTGGATGCTCTCATATATAGCAGTTATAGCCTCCTTGGAGCAAGATCTCTGCCTGATATGCACAGGCGTTGCTAAAGGTTTCATTTCCACAATCACAGGGGGGTGGTGAGCTGCGAAACCAGGGGGGTTATCCTCAGCCCACAGCCCCAGCACTCCAAACTCTCTCCATGTCTCATCCACAACCTCCTCTTCCACAGTCCTGTTAACCATCAATCTCCACATTGCCTCCGGCTGGTGTTTAATCTGAAGCGTTTGTCGTCCCTCATCAAAAGAAATAGTGGCCCCTAGCTTGCTAAGTAGGTCCCTACCTAGCAGGGAAACCGGACATTCGGGGACAAATAAGAACTCGTGTTGAATCTTTGAGCCCTCAAACACACACGTGACAGGCTGTAAGATCGAACGCCCTAGAATCTCCCCTGACACTCCTTGAATCTGAATTTTATGGGGTCCTATTTCAGCAACTTGATTATTCACAACTGATCTGCCTGCTCCAGTATCCACCAAAAACGTTGTCTGTTTGCCCCCTATATTTAAAGTAACCAATGGCTCAGGGGGGGCTTCCTCCAAGCCAGGTCCCCGTCAATCCGACCAGTTAGTTCCTGCCAATCCAATTCCTTCAATCTCCCTGTCTCTATTCCAATCTCTCCCATTCCTCGAACCATCTCTCACATTCCTCAGACCATCTCTTACATTCCCTGGAGCCCCTCTCTGCCCTCTACCCATGAAGGGGGAGCGCATGGGGGGCCCACTGCCAACACCTCCACGGCCTCTTCCTCCTCTTCCTCTCCAACCTCTACCTCGCATCTGCCTTTTTGGACATTCTCTTTGCCAATGCCCTTCCTCCTTACAATTAGCACACTGATTAGGTCCCAGCATGATCCCTCCTTGCAATGCCACAGCCAACAACTCAGTTTTCTTATGCATTCTAGCATTTCTTTCCTGTTTTCCCACCTTATCCCTATTAACAAACACCTTCCTGGCCACCTCCAACAATTCTGTAGTGTTCTTTCCTAATGCTCCCTCCAACCTCTGCAACTTCTTTCTTATATCTTCATAACTCTGTGCTATGAACCTCTCATTCAACATTCGCACATTGTCTGCACTCCTTGGATCAACCTGTGTATAAAGCTCATAAGCTTCAATCAACCTCTGCAAGAAACTTTCCGGACTTTCATCTGCTTCCTGCATCACAAAAGACGGCTTTAACACATTCACTGAAGGCTTTCCAGCCTTGCAAAGAGCCTCAACTACTAAATTCTGATATTCCTTCAGCAATCTCATCTGCGGTGGATCCTGTGCATTCCATTCTGGATCCTTCTCTGGTGCCCTTGTTTCCAACTCTGGCTGTATATCCCGTACAGCTGGCAACCTATCCTTCAAGCACTGCCTAACAGCAGCCTTCCACTTCTCCCTTTCCTCGGGAGTCAACAAAGTATTCAACAATTGCTGTACATCCTGCCACGTCCTCTTTACTTACTTCTCCCCTCACGTTTACAGAGAGACCTTCCAAATCCCCTTCCTCCTTGGGGGCTGACAGCCTCCCCCTTTCTGTTTTCATCTCACAGCTGGCTGCCTTTCTTCGGACACAGCAGGGGCAATCAGCCCTTCCTCCGGCAGAGCGGCTGCTGCCGCAGCCGGCACTGGGGGGGAGGGGGAGAAAGGTGGAACGTAGGGAGGAGGTCTGAGAATCAACTCCTCAACTTCCATCCTTATCTCCTTCTTAGCATCTGACACCTTAGTCTCTAAAATCCGCACATCCCTAACTCTTTTAGTCTCAACCTGAAGCTTTTTTTTCCTTAGATCTAGCCACACACAAACGAACCATTTCAGCCTGACATTGCAACAAATCCTCTGCCTGTCCTGCAACAGCATCCCCCCCAATGATCTATATACTGAAATTGGTTAGGATAGTTTTCTTAAAAGTCCCCTCTGGGGGCCACCCCACATCCATACTACGCCCCCCCCATCCTAACACACTGCCAATGACCTACAGCGCCGGACGTTCCAACGGTCACTAGTAGGGAATGCATTGGCTTAACCACCCACACAACCTAACACGGACTTCATTAGGATTGCCGTCCCGAGTCCAGGGGAGTGATCAGGCCCCCTCTTCTATCTTCAAATGAGATAGGTACCATTACTTTAAACACATACTCGCCTGCCTTGTAGTTACACCCATCCTGGCCAGGAGTTGGTTCAGACTTCCTTTCCTTTCCCAAAGGGTTCTTGGACTGGCCTTCAGTACTGTCGGCTCTGCTGAGAAGCCACAGCTGTCTCCTGGAGGAAACACACCCCCATGGCACCTGGAGAATTGTTCAGAGATGGCTTACCAGCAGGTCCGAAGGGTCCAGCCGTCCTCAGCGAAATATCGCCTCACTCAAGCTTTTCCTGGCCAATGCACCAGAAAATGTTGTAGAATTGAAAGACTTGAGTCAGCTCTTTCCAGGAAAGGGAAGTTTATTGCGCAGGTTCAGAGAGCCATTGTGGCTAAAGATTCTGAACAAAAGCCTGGTCATTGATGACCATTTTTATAACCCTTCAAGCAGAGTTATTTCCTGAGCAGGTCACATTCCTCACATGGTTACATTCTATAGGTCCTTATTGTAACATGGGAAAACTACTAGACAGATCTATAATCGATAGCTCCTCGTTTACATTGGAATGCTTTTAGCAATCAGTAATATATCAAGTGTTAAGCAATTTAGATACACCATGTGACAAGCAGTTAGTAATATATCATGTGCAGAGCTGGGAACAGGATGTCTGGCCCTTCTAAATTTAAGAGCTGTCTGGTAAGCAAAACAAACCTCCCTTTCACACACAATCTTTGGTGGGCCATCTGCTTTTTACCCACATTCGTTGTCAGACCATTAATATTTTTCCAGGTACCACTTTACTAAAGTTATCATTTTAACAACCACCTGGATAAAAAATAAAACATTTTGGGATGGGATATGATAGGTAAATATTATTCAATTCAATATTCTTTCTGCACTTCTATTACAGTTAATACTCCATTAGGTAATTTACTAGTAGGAAAAAATCAAAAGTGTGAAACTCTGTCCACAAATTGAGTATTCATGATGTCATCAATTTGTGCAACTATATATATTTTTTTTCTGGGACTTATTGCAATCCTAAATCATTTTATATTTTCTGAAAGCCAATTAAATTGTATCTTTGGTGCTTCAATTTAAGCAAAGTCCATTCAGGTGGAAACAATTTGTATATAAATAGGTTAAATATGTATAAATCTATAACAATGTAAATCAGTTAGTTCTTTTGGTTGTTGGATATAAAAAATATTGTCCAACATTACTGTTTCTCTTTTGAGTAAAAAAATTTATTTGCCGAAACTGCATAGGTGAATGTCAAGTTTCAGATTCACTCCACTCTTCTCAGATTACAATTCCAAGCAGAGGAAAAATTTTTTCAAACGAACAGTTCCCCCCCCCTCCTTCCTGTATCTGGCTCTTTAAGCAATGCAGCCAGCCGAAAGAGACGGGGGGGGGGGGGAGGGGGGGAATCTCACCACCAAAAAATAGCTTCATCTCCTTCCTATGCATTTTTCAATAAATTCTCTCATACATTCTCCATGAAATTCTTCTCATACAAATATTTACTATTTTCACAGTTAGGGAAAAAATGGGTGGGTTTTGAAGGCTAACACACACTTGAACAAATTAACTCATTCAGTTCCATACTGACTGTTTGCATAAAACCATTCCACATACAATTATTTCATTTCATACTTACTCCAGGCAAACCATATATTCTTAGCAAGGCCTTTTTGTATTGTTGTTATGAGAGAGGGCTTTGAGCCTCTTCCAAGTCTTGGAATAACACAGAACAACACAGACAAACATATATACACAGATACTGTTACAACAACATTTATTTAGACATATAACTTGTCTTGCAAGAAGCGAGAAAAATGACAAGGTGATTTCAACCAAAAAGTGGTTTTGAGGGCCCTAATCATCTCCCATTTTTCTCACCATTCCAAGCCCAAGCATAATGTTCTGAGTGGCCACACACACATACACACACACACACAACACAAAACACAACCAGACATTTGTCTGACGGCTAACTTAATATATTGCAAACTTTCAAAGCACTCTGAGGGAGTACATTTTGAGTTATGTCTAACTAATCAACAAAGAATTAGCCTCTTCAGAAGAAGCTGAAAATCCAATTAAAGATGTTTTTAGAAGGAATAAATTTTACTTAGTTGCAAGCAGAAGCGGGCTGATAGTTAATTGCCTTTCTGAAGTATTTGGGTCCATTTTTTTTTCCTCCCTTGCCGGACAGGACTGAATACATAAGAGATGTTTATACTGAAGCTCAAGGTTCAAGATGTAATTTATGCTCTATCTTTTAGCCTAAGCGTCCGATGCTCAGGATTCAAAGAACACTGTTTTCCTATCTCAGCCCACCAGCTTCCTTGTGTCTGCCCCAGGTTAGAGGAGGAATCTGAGTTCCTCCATGCCTGTCCTTGCTTTTGCCGGGGCTGAGATAACTTGCAGCCCATACTTACTCACTGAGGGGTCTCGTAAGACGAAAGTGCACTTAGAGGTCTGTTCCAGACGATGGTAAGTATGTTGGCAGCTGCTTCTTCCCGTAGGGGTCCCAAAACGAAATGTCCCTGCTGAGGGCGCCAGCTGTAGTAATCACTCCTTAGTCATTGAAGGGTGCAAAGAAATGGCCACCTCTACGCAGCCTTTAATTGTTTAAATAGAGGTTTACAAATAGCAAAAGATACAGCATGGCAACAGCATTTCATTGGCTAACCTCCTTTACCAATCCTCAAGAGTAAAAAGCTAGAGGCCATAAACAGGGAAACTTGTTGTTCACCGGCTAGCCTTATCAAACTGGCAAGGTCACACAGACCTGCGTACTGTCACGTCACCATGGTGATGTGGGGGGGGGGGAGAAGATAGATGCAGAACAAAGGCACAAGCGTTGGGGGGTGCAGTTTTCCGCACACGACTTTCACCTGTCTCTCAGCTCTACAGATCAGCAAGTTAAGATCACATGCAAGCAAGCTAGAACAGATGAAAGAAAAGAAGCTGAAGAACAAGAAGACCAAAGAATACCTAATCAAGAAATACCACTTAGAAACAAGGAAGATCAAGGAAGCACTGGAAATAATAAAGCAACAAATAACAGCTATAGCCAGGAAAATCAGTAGATATGAAGCTCGAATTGCAAACTATAGGCAGAACCTCCAATTTCAATCCAATCAGAAACATTTCTACCAATCCATCAATGGAGAAACTGCAAGGAATCAGTCAGTACCTGACAAGGAAGAAACAGTGCAGTTCTGGAAGCAGATATGGGATAACCCAAAGAAATACAACAAGGATGCGGCTTGGTTAAAAGAGGTGGATGCAAATAAAACAGAAGTTGAAATGAAAGAACTAGTAATAACAACAAAAATGGTAGAAAAAAGAGCAAAGAAAATCAAAAATTGGTCAGCACCAGGTGAAGATGAACTGCATGGGTTTTGGTTGAAACATCTAACTGTTATACACCCACTCATTGCCAAACAGTTCAACAATATACTACAAGGAGGAGAAATTGAAAAGTGGCTAACAACTGGGAAAACCTACCTAATAATGAAAAATCCAGCAAAAGGGGCAACACCAGGTAACTACAGGCCAATTACCTGCTTACCAACAACTTTCAAATTACTAACTGGTGTAGTAGCTGAAGCAGTGCAACAGCATCTAGTTGAAAACAATCTCTTTCCACCTGAGCAGAAAGGAAACCGCCCCAACAGCAGAGGAACAAAAGATCAACTCCTAATAGACAAAATGATCTTGGAAAACTGCAAGAGAAGGAAGACCAACCTGAATGTGGCATGGATTGACTACAAAAAGGCATTTGACTCTCTGCCACATGATTGGATAATAAAGTGCCTAGAAATAACAGGAGTCAGTAGAAACATCAGAAAATTTGTGCAAAGATCGATGGCACAATGGAAGACACAGTTGCAGATCAATGGTGAGAGGCTGGGAGAGGTTAATATCAAGAGAGGAATATTTCAAGGAGATTCATTATCACCATTACTATTTGTTATTGCACTGTTTCCTCTGTCAACAATACTGAATAACTCAGGACATGGCTATCAAACATCAAAAACATCTGCCAGACTATCCCACCTCCTTTATATGGATGATCTGAAGCTGTATGGAAAAACATCATCTGAAATAGAATCGCTGCTCAACACTGTCCGTATATATAGCCAAGATATTGTAATGGAGTTTGGCTTGGACAAATGTGCCACACTTACTATCAAACAAGGAAAAATAATGAAAACTGAAGGAATCAAGATGCCCCATGAAAATAACATTAAGAGTCTGGATGAGGAAGAGTACTACAAATACTTGGGTATCCTTCAAGCTGACAACATCAAGCACACTGAAGTCAAGAAAAAGATTAGAGGTGAATACATCAAGAGAGTGAAGAAGATCTTAAAATCCAAACTCAATGGAGGAAATACCATAAAGGCAATCAACACCTGGGCAATCCCAGTTATTAGGTACACAGCTGGAATAGTGGACTGGACTCAAGCAGAACTAAAAGCAATGGATAGGCAGACCAGAAAAATAATGACAATGAATCATGCCCTTCATCCACGCAGTGACATTGATAGACTTTATCTACCAAGGCAAATAGGTGGGCGTGGAATGCTACAAGTACATCAGATGGTTGAAGAAGAAAAAATGGCTTTGGAAGAATATCTGAAGAACAATGATGAAGATGCACTGAAATTAGTATATCAGGAAGGCTTACTAACTACTGGAGAGACCAAACTGGCCTACAAGAAAGACCAAATGAAGAACAGAATAGAGGCATGGGAAGACAAAGCACTACATGGCCAATACATGAAAAAAATAGCTGGGAAAGCAGATAATAATAAAACCTGGCAATGGCTAAGAGCAGGAAAATTGAAGAAAGAGACCGAGGGACTAATTCTGGCTGCACAAGACCAAGCCTTAAGGACAAATGCATACAAAGTCAAAATTGAGAAGACAGCAACAGACAGTAAGTGCCGCCTATGCAAAGAAGCTGAAGAAACAGTGGACCACCTGGTAAGCTGTTGCAAGAAGATTGCACAAACTGATTACAAGCAGCGGCATGACAAAATAGCAACAATGGTGCATTGGAAGATCTGCAAAAAATATCATTTGCCTGTAAGCAAAAACTGGTGGGATCATAAAATAGAGAAAGTCATAGAAAATGATAAAATTAAACTGCTCTGGGACTTCAGAATTCAAACAGACAAGCACCTGCAACATAACACCCCAGACTTAATAATTGTCGATAAGAAAGACAAAAAAGTCTGGATAGTGGACGTGGCAGTGCCTGGAGATAGCAGAATAGAAGAGAAAGAACTGGAGAAGATAACAAAATACAAAGACCTACAAATAGAAATAGAAAGACTGTGGCAAAAGCAAGCAAGGGTAGTACCAATAGTCATAGGCTCCTTGGGTGCAATCCCAAAACAACTGGAGCACCACTTGAACACAATTGGCATTGACAAATTCGCTATTAGTCAATTGCAAAAGGCGGCCTTATTAGGAACTGCTTCCATCCTGTGACGATATCTGTAATACCATCAAACATCCACATCTGCCTATCCCAGGTCCTGGGTAAGGACTCGATAGGTAGACAAAATGCCAAATCCAGTCTGAACATCTGGCTGACTGTGCGATGATCGATAATAATAATAATAATAAAGTTGGAAGGGACCTTGGAGGTCATCGAGTCCTGTGTTGTTGAGAGGAGGCAGGATGGATCAGGGATGTTCATAGCCAGGAAGAATTACGCATTGGGCCCGCCTATTCCATTTAAAAAGAGAAGACTTGTGAAAAAGGCCCATCATACCAAGAGGAGACGTGCGCAGAAGAGGAAGTTCTGTGACAAGGAAGACATATTCTAATACAATATGTCATTAATTCATTCTGCTTCAGAGGAATGTGTTAAATCAGAACTGGAACTTTTTCAACTGGCTCCTACACAGACCAGTATTGAAAACAGTATATATGTCGAGATCCCTCCTTTATCAGCGCTAACACCCAACGCTCCCCTGGAATTTTTTATCACGGGGCATGGTGAGCATTACACGGATTTAAAAAACACCCTGCTGTATGTGAGTTGCAAGATTGTAAAGGCTGACGGGGCTGATATTGATGATGGGGCAAGGGTGGCCCTGACCAACTACCCCATAGCATCACTGTTTAACCAGATGGATGTTACCTTGGGAGATTGGCTCATTACACAGAGCCATCATTGCTATTCTTATCGGGCCATGATTGAACTGTTTCTGAACTTTGGTGGTGATGCGCTGGGTACCCAATTTACAGCTGGGGTTTTTTATAAAGATGACTCAGAACTCATGGAGAGTACTCTACTGACAGCTGCTGGGAACTCCGGTTTCAAAGCGAGAGCAAGACACACTGCCAGTAGTCGTAAATGGGACCTGCTAGGTCCTCTGCATAGCGATCTGTTTTTTCAAGACAGACGGCTAAGTAACGGCGTTGATGTGAAAGTCAAACTCACAAGAAGCAGGAATGAATTTTGCGTGATGAAGGATGGCAATGAGAATTACAAAGTGCAACTCCTGGCGGCTTCTCTCTTTGTAAAATGTGTAAAAGTAGCCCCGGGAGTGCGCCTTGGCCATGCAGAAGCTTTGCTCACCTCCAATGCCAAATACCCCATTGATCGAGTGGGGATGAAGGTTTACAGCATTCCTGCAGGTAGCCTTGTGTGTAATCAGGAAAATCTATTTCTGGGGCAGCTACCTAAACAATTAGTGATTGGGTTCGTGGACAATGCATCTTTTAGTGGGGATTATGAAAGAAACCCGTTCAATTTTCAACACTGCAATGTCAATTTTTGCGCCCTGCATTGTGATGGCGAGCAGATCCCCGCAAAGCCTCTTCAGCCTGATTATGAGCACGGTCTTCTTGTGAGAGAGTACATGCAGATGGTGCAAGCCACAGGCAAATGCATGAAAGACAGGCCGCTGTTAATCAGCCGGGAAGAGTTTAACCAAGGGTATACTTCGTATTGTTTTGACTTGAGTCCTGATCAGGAGTGCTCTGAGCACTATTCTTTGATCAGGAACAGTAAACTCAGAGCCAAAATTAGATTTGCACAACCCCTCCCCAACACCATCAACATGATTCTCTATGCAATCTTTCAAAACCTTATTGAAATAAGTCACAAAAGGAATGTGCTTTTTGATTATATGTGAGTATGGACACACTGCAGCTCTTCCACTTGTTCTCTGGAAATACTCCCTTTCTAGGGGTGTACCCTTGTGACCTGCTACCCCGGAGACAAATCTCCAATAGACCTTTTGGATTAATTGTAAATAGCCACCCTCACACTCTGCCTGGTGAACACTGGCTGGCCTTCTATTTCCCATCTCCCAGATATGGTGAATTTTTTGATTCTTATGGAAGGCCGCCGGATAGCCCTGACTTTCCTGGCTCCATAGTGATGTTTTTAGAGCAGCAAGCTGAGAAGTACACATTTCACCAACGTAGACTGCAACACCCCAGCGCTGTGACCTGCGGGCAACACTGTGCGTTTTTTCTACTGAACTGGACTAAAGGAGTAGATTATGAAAATATTTTAAAGATGTACTCCAATGCCGATATTAAAAATGATCAAATGGTAAAGCTGTTTGTAAAAACTATAAAGGTGGGATGGGGGCTTGGAACCTGTAACCGTCACCAGTGCATGCAGACATGCCTGCCTTACTGTAAAATAAAGAAAAAGACTTAAACGTTTTTACTTGTTCCACTGTGTTTTTATTCATTTTACAAATTGAGCCAGTCACCAAACCTGAACCTACTTCTAGGATTTAATGTCCAAGGGCTAGAGGGGGGTACCGGTAATCAGAGGCTTCTGAGTCCCAAAAGGGGGTGTCATAACAGAGACGAGGCTAGTAGCAGTTTCATCCTTAACAACCAGAGAATCTTTCAACTTTTCTATTTGCTCTTTAACAGTTGTAGACCCCAACACAGAGGTTGGAACATTCACCTCAGCCATAGCATTCATAAAGTCATCCCAGCCTTTAGGTTTCCGCTTCTCAGTAGGGGCTCAGTGTTGCGAGGCTCCTTTCACCAAGTCTAAAATATTAGTACCAGGAATAGGGACCCCTTTGTATAAAAAGGTACCGCGATCATCCCAGGTTGAGACGTCCTGATGCTGTTTCATTTTGTTCAGCAAAAGTTCCGCATTTTTCCTGTGATGGGTGCTCACACCCCTTAGGATCTCATCCATCACTGTGTCCTGCGGAGATGGCTGTGGCGGCTGTTCTGGTAATGTTGGAAGTGGCCGAGGCTCTTCCGGTGGATAAATAAGATTCAGTCTGTTCTTTTCAGACTCATTTTGCCTGGTCAGTCTTAGATACCTCTGCAGTGCAGAATTGTAGAGCTTAATCTTGTCATCCTCACACAAATCAGCTCTCTGAAGAATGGTACGCATCTCATCATCCAACCGGTTAGTGGCTATAGCCTGCATAGTAGGCGGCCTGCCCTGTAGCTGCTCCATCTGATGACATGACACCAGATACATTGTCTCGGCATGGTCCATGGTTTATCCAGCTAACAGGCTAGTCAATAGCTGTTCCTAGTAAGGGACCGATAAAACCACCCGACTGAAGTATGATCTGCTTCTTCTTTTTGAGTGAGACCTTTCTATCACTCAACTTTTTTTTTTTGTAAAAAATTTTTATTGTTTTTTTTCTATTTTTACAAAACGTTAGGACACAATGGAGTGGTCAGGGTGACAAATCATTCGAAAACAAAATCATATAAGTATAGCTCAGATTAATTATCAAAAATTTCCTCTCTATTTCCTAAGTATAATGTTGCTTATTAAAATTAATAGAGTTTTAGGTAAAATTCAATCAAGCAAAAATCACCAATCACATTGTGATTATAATAATCTATATCCTGTTTTTAAGCTTTACTAATTACAGTTCTCATACTCCAATTATGTTTTAATGAACATATAATTGGGATTTCAGGTATCCTTAATGATAAATCATTCATTGAGACTATTTTTTTTCCTATCACAAATAGCTCTTCCTCTCTCTCTATTACAACACAGTTATCATATTTAAAATAATAATATAACTCCAACAAATACAATTCTACTTTTAAGAATATATTCTGTCATTTCATCAATCTAGATCTGTAAAAAATCTTTTAACCCCTTTAATAAAGTTTAGACCTTCAAATACTTATCAGCTATAATATCAGAAAATTCCCATCCTTCATTCATTATTAAATCAGACAAAATCTCTCTCTCTATTACAGCATAATTATCATGTTTAAAGTAATAATGTAAGTCCAACAAATACATTTCTGTTTTTAAAAATATGTTCTATCATTTTGTCAATCTACATCTATAAAATCTTTTTAACCCCTAATAAAGTTTACTCCTTCAGCTATGATAACAGTAAATTCACATCCTTCATTCGTTATTAAATCAGACAAAATCTCTAAAGCCTTTTAAACCCATCAAGTAACATTTTATATCACATTTAAACCTAACTCTAGCTTTCTTTCTATGCCAAGTTGGTCCCCATATTAAAGCTTTTCGGTTATTGAGCCTCAAAGTTTGGTTACAAAAATTTCTGACCAATTCAAACTGAACAAAGTTTTCTTCCCTTTCTGCCAATATCATCTGAATGTTATATTCACTTTTATTCCATGTTATAGTTAAAAGTAAGTTATCCGCTTTGTTGTAATTTTCGGAGAATTGTATCTGGATGTCAATCTCTGTTATTTTTGGTAGTTGAACTGAATCAATTACAGTGATTCCTTGGTCATCAAAGTTATCCATCAGTTGTAGGTAACGTTGTGTGAAATTAGTTGGCTCAGTGGTTTCCGCATTTTCTCCCAGTGTAAGTTCACAATTGGGTTGTAAGCATAATTCCTCTGTCTCTTTAAATTATATATCTTGATGTATAGAGGCCTGTTCAGGATTACTCTGCTCTTCCTCTATTGTTCCTTGTTCTATAACTTGATTCATTATTGGAGGGTCAATTTGAGGTTCCAAAGTAGCATCTTTACGTTTTCTCCGAGGTTTCAAATAAGTTTTGAAGTCTTCTGTGAATTCTAAATTTTTTTCCAGTATTAAATCATAGTCAAGGTGTGGGTAACTTTCTTCCATTTTGGTGGTAGACTAGCCTATTCCTTTATTAGAGACTGTATTTGAAAAAGATCCACAAATGTCTGCCTCCAAAGGTCTAATAGCCAGCTTCACCACCCAGCTGTCAAGTTATCTTTTCTCTTCTATTATCATATGAAAGTCCAATCCCTCTTCAAATAACAAAGAGAAGTACAGTTGCAATGTCACTTTTCGCCACCAGATGTCCTCAGTGGACTGTAAAGTCCTTTTTCCAAGTTAGTGAAGTTAAAGAAAAAAAAATTCTCTTTCTTTAAAAAGTTAACAAGAGAGGTGTCTCCAGCATTATAAAAATTGAAGGTAACAATGTCCCCTTTTTCTTCTTTTCCCCTAAATATCCCCCCAAAAGAAAAGTCCAATAGTAAAAAAAAACAAGCAGAAAAACCAAAAAAATATTAATTTCTTTTCTTTTTAGCTCTTTTTCCCATATAGGCAGCCGCCGCTTTCTTAGAAAAGGGAAGTAGTCAACTCTTTACAGGAAAGTAATCAGGACAGTGAGAGAAGAGAAAGGTCTCACCCGGATTCACCATGGTGGTTCTTCATGCTTAGGTGGTCTTTTGACTTGCAGTTGGTGCAGCTAGGTGATCGGCCATTTTACTGGCCAATCTTCTTCTCCGTCGGCCCTCAGAGTTAGCTCGGACAGCTGGAGGAGCTGCCACTCCTCCGCAACCAAGCAAAGCCTCCTCGATGGTAGTCGCACCCTCCAGGGCGACTTTCGACCCACATAAGGGTCTACCGGTGGAGGGAAGCTAGCCGATGAAGAATGAAGAGAAGGATCTCTTCGTACAACTAGAGGCGCTGCGATCTGGAACCGGAAGTCCTATCACTCAACTTTTTAATGACACTTTCCTTTCTCTTTAGAGACCAGATGTCAATCCAAGTCCTTGGTTGTCCGGAATGAAAACCAGGAACGCAGGAACTCAGTGCACGTCAGGAAGTTTATTCACTGCCTAACTAACAAAGTCAGCACTGGGAATGGTTTGTTCCCAATGCTCTTTATAACATGACCACGCCCACATCCCCACCCTCCTCCCACAAACCACCATCTGCCTGATCACCCTTATAAGTCTTCCCTTGTGACCTAATCCCTCTTCCCATGAAACCCCGCCCCCCTTGGTCCAGCACCTGTCTGCCTGCCGCCGCCGCACATCCGGTTCCCTCGGATTTGGTGAGTGTGGCTGTTCAGTGTATTCCAGCTGGGAGAGCTCTCCATGCCTTCTCCTAGTGCCGCGATGCTGGGTCCCGCAGGTCTTGGTGTCTGTCCCCAGGTGGTTGGCAGAGCATACCGTTGCAGGGGTGAAAGTAGGTGAGTCCGTCTGCTCGGCTGCCGGCCGGTCCCCGACGCTCAGCTGGCCGGCGGAGTGTTCAGCGCCGGCCCCTGCGGCTTCTATGGTGGCTGGTGAGGGGCAATAGTCACGTGGCGCTGCCGGCCGGTCCCCAACACTCAGCTGGCCGGCGGAGCATTCAGCGCTGACCCCTGCGGCTTCTGCGGTGACCGGCGAGACGCCAGGACATGTGGGTTTGTTGACTGCGTGGACTGGCGGTGGTGGGGTTGTTCCTCCGCTCCCCCCCCACTGAATGGCAAGCCCCGTGGGGCTTGACATGCAGCCTCCCCTACCACATCTTCACCTGTAAGGGAAGAAGGAAACAGTGAGTTCACCTGGTTGTGCTGTGCATGTCCTGGCTTCCCCGGCCAGCGCTGATGGAATGCCCGTATTAGCCGAGGGGCGTGAACATCTCCTGCCCCCACCCAGGAGGCTTCTGAAAGGGGATATCCCTTCCACTGAATGAGATATTGCAATTGGCCGTGTCGCACCCGGGAGTCGATTACTCCTTGAACCTCGTATTCGGTCCCGGCTACTGGCCCAGGGCCCTTAGCCCCCACGGGGGGTCCATGTACCAGTTTCAATAGACTGCCGTGGAACACTGGATGTACCATTCCCAGTAACGGTGGTAACCGCAATCGTACCGTTACCGGATTGATTACCCTTACTATTTGGAATGGGCCTATATATTTTGGCCCTAATTTCTTGTTAGCCACTGGCAACCAGAGATACTTCATTGAAAGGTACACCCAGTCCCCCACTTTGAAAGGTCGGTGGTCGGCCCTCTTCTTATCAGATTGGATTTTAGCAGCCGCCTCGGCCTGTAGTAGAGCTTCTTTCACTACTCCCCACAGCCCCGTTACCCTTGTTATCCACACTTGAGGCGTGTATACTTTACCAGTTTCTTCGGACCATTCTGGAAACGGCACAAATTCTACTCCGTTCACCACCCGGAAAGGGGCGAACCCAGTACTGCTATGTATGGTGTTATTGTACGCCACCTCAGCGAACGGTAGTAAGTGTACCCAGTCTGTTTGCTGAAAGGTGACGTAGCTACGTCGGTACCGTTCTATCATAGCGTTCGCTCTTTCTGCGGAACCATTAGTACATGGGCCGCATGTACTAATGAGCCGAGGTGGCGCAGCAGTTAGAGTGCAGTACTGCAGGCCACTTTAGCTGACTGTGTTGAGCAGGTCAGCGGTTCAAATCTCACCGGCTCAAGGTTGACTCAGCCTTCCATCCTTCCGGGGTAGGTAAAATGAGGACCCAGATTGTTGGGGGCAATGTAAATATATATATACATTGCTTACTGGTGTACACCGCTTAGAGAGTGCTTGCACTTAAAGCGGTATATAAGTCTCATAAATAAATAAATAAATAAATAAATGGGTGGTAGGCCGAGCTGAGGCCCTGTGACGATCCCACCAACTTAAGGAATGTACGCCAGAATTGGGCCGTGAATCGCACCCCTCTATCTGAGATTACACGCTGTGGTACTCCGTGTAGCCGGTAGACATGTTGTATGAACATCCTGGCTAACCGTTGTGCTGACGGCAACCCTCTACACGGGATGAAATGAGCTTGTTTTGAGAAGAGGTCGATAACTGTCCATATTACCATGTAATTGCGGCTTGGAGGTAACTCAACGATAAAGTCCATCGTGATCCCTTCCCAGGGCTGGCGCGGATCTGCTACCTTTTGCAGGAGGCCCATCGGTTTTCCCACTCGGGGTTTTGTAGTGGCACAGAAGTGGCAGGTTTTAACATAAGTCTCTACGTCTGGCTTCATGCGGGGCCACCAGAACTGCCGTCGGATGTGATGCAGGGTCTTTAGGAAGCCGAAATGCCCTGCCTGCTTGGCGTTGTGGCACCTTTGAGGGACGGTTAAACGTAACACCTCGGGAACATAAAGTTTGTCGCCTTTCCATGCCAGCCCGTCCCTTCGAGTCAGCAGCCCCGGATGTTCCTTTAACCACTTGTCATTTGTCACAGCGTCCCGTAATTCCGGTAGCGTAATATTGGCTGACCGTGTTGTCGTTATGCCTGCTACTCTGTGAGTACAGGGAGGTATAATTGCCTGTACCACCTCCTCTCTATCGCTATGGTATTGAGGGAGGTGAGACAACGCGTCCGCAAGGAAATTCTTACCTCCCAGTACATATTTCAGAGTAAACCGGAACCGAGTAAAATATTGGGCCCACCGGACATGTTTCAGCGATAAGCGCCGTGGCTTTTGTAGTGCTTCTAGGTTCCGGTGATCAGTCCACACCTCAAATGGTCGAGGAGAGCCTTCTAACAAATGCCGCCATGTCACCAGTGCCCATTTGACAGCAAATGCTTCTTTTTCCCAAATAGCCCACCCTCGCTCCGTCATTGTGAATTTGCAGGACATATATGTGCAGGGCTGCAGTAACCCCTGTTGGTTTTCTTATAGTAAGACGGCCCCCACAGCCACGTCACTTGCATCAGCCTGGATGACAAACGGGGCATCGGGGTTTGGATGGAGCAATACCGGCTCTTTGGCAAAAAGTGCTTTGAGCTCCTCGAACGCCTTCTGACAGGCCATGGTCCACCCTACCGGCTGGCCAGGTCGTGGTTTACCCTTTAGGTGTTTTGTCTTCAGGAGTTCTGTTAGAGGGTGGGCCACGGCAGCCAACGATGGAATGAATTGCCGGTAGAAATTGGCGAACCCCAGAAAGCTTTGCAACTGCCTTCGTGTGGTGGGCGCCTGCCAGTCGAGAACCGCTTTAACTTTAAGTGGGTCCATCTCCACTCCCGCCGCCGATATGCGATAACCAAGATAGTCCAACCGATCACGGTGAAACTCGCACTTGGATAGCTTGACGTATAACTTCGCCGCCAGTAATTTTTCCAATACCTGCCGTACCAGGTCAATATGTTCCTCCATAGTTTTAGTATAAATAAGAATGTCGTCAAGATAGATGAGGACCCCCTGATATAGGTGTTCGTGCAGTACCTGGTTGATCAACTGCATAAATACCGCGGGGGCCCCCTGTAGCTCGAACGGCATGACCCGGTACTGAAAACTACCTAACGGGCAATTGAACGCCGTCTTCCACTCATCTCCACGCCGTATTCGTACTCGATAGTACGCCTCCTGAAGGTCCAACTTAGTAAATATCCACCCTTTCCCTAATTGGGCTAGTAGGTCTTTCATGAGCGGGAGTGGGTACTGATGTTCCACACACACAGCGTTCAGACCTCGTAAGTCGACGCAGAGACGAAGCGACCCATCCTTTTTCTCCCGGAACAAGACAGGAGCAGCAACCCGGGAACGAGCTGGTTGGATGAAGCCTCTTGCCAGATTTACATCAATGAATCGTCGCAACTCCTCCAGTTCCCTGGGTGCCATGGCATACATCCGAGGCTTTGGTAGTTTAGCCCCGGGTTCGATTTCAATGCCACAGTCCATCGGCCGATGAGGGGGTAGTTGGTTGCACTCCTCCTCACTAAACACTTCAGCCAGGTCCTGATACTCCCCAGGGAAAAGGTCCTTCCCCCCTCTAACTCCACACACCGGGGCTGGGTTGACTGGGCTTGGGGCCTGGAATCGATCTTTTGGCTGCCGACCAGGGGGCTGGGGCCCAACACCCAGGCATACCTTGCGGTACCCACCCTCCCACCAAATGGTGGGCTCCCATTTATCCAGCCATGCCAGGCCGAGGATCATGGCCTCACTCATAGCTGGGGCCACAACAAACTGGATGGTTTCCCAATGGGCCCCAAGCTCCAAACGCACCGGTTCCATGATGTGGGTCACCGGAGCCCCGCCTAACAGGGAACCGTCTACCTGCTCAAATCGCACAGGCTGGGCCAATCTATGTAGCCGGATTCCATGCTCCAGAGCCAATGCCCGGTTTATCAAACACCAGGTACACCCTGTGTCTATCAGTGCCCGGCATTCCCATCGTACCCCAGACTGTGGACTCATCAACACTATGGGCAAGACGAAAGGGGCTATGGGCTCACTTACCATCGGATCGTCGACGGGATCGTCGTCACTCTCATAGTCAGCCGGATGATACTGCGCCACAGCCGTAGCGTCCTGATCTGGTGGTAACACCCACGGAGTTGACGGGGTTTTCGGTTGTTTCGCAGCTTTTGACGCGTCAGGACCCTTTTTTGGCATCGGAGCAGGTCCTCTTGGTGTTCCGGATCCCCGTGGAGTAGGAGCCGGACACTCAGCTGCCCGATGCCCCGGCTGATTACATCGGAAGCAACGGAATGACGTGCCACCAGATGGACCGGTCACCCTGGGATAACCGGCCAGACCGACGGGTTGACTCTGTCCGCTCTCCCTTGGCTTCCCCACAGGTGGTCGTGCCCGACCGGTGTCCCAGTTCCTCTGGAGCTCCCTGAGGTTAGTGTCAAGGTTTGCTGCTACCCGAAACCACTCCTGGAGGCGGTTGGGGATACCCCTATAGATACACGCTTGGCGCAATTCCTGATCAAGCCCAGCTTGGAAATGGTGGATCACTAACCTTTCCGGCCACGACGAGCTAAGCCGGCCGGCTAGCCATTGGAAGTCACGGATATACTCTGCTACGGGCCGGCCCCGCTGTTTCAAGGAAAGGAGCTCTGACTCAGCCCGCTGAATACGGGAGGCGTCTTCGAATCGACTATGAAGCGCCTCCAGAAACAATCCCACATTGCCAAGCTCCCTGGCATAATCACTATAGAGGTTGGCAGCCCAGGCTGCCACCTCCCCCTGTAGCCCCGCCATGACCGCCACCACCATAGCCCATTGGGATGGGTATAAATGGGCATACCAATCGAGGTGGCTGACAACGTGGCTCAGGAACATAGCCAATCTGTCCGGGTCCCCGTCAAAGGATATGGGAATTAGACGGTGGGCCCCACTGCTGACCTGGGCCCCATGGTGCAGGTGGCACCATCCCACCACTCCCAACCGATGTGGTTGAGCCAGGTGCAGCAGCTCGGCTTTGTGCCATCCTGCCAGGAGGTTGAGCCCAGCCAATGGCCCCTGGACCACTGGGCCAGGCTACCTGGCCCAGAGGCCCTGCAGAACCCAGCCCAGAGATAGCAGGCCCCGTTGTTGCTGCATCCCCCAGCTGGGGCAGCCGGAGCCGAGGACTGCTTAACTGGAACTGCGACGTGTCCGCCCGTCCGGAGGTGCCGTCCGACCGCTGCCTCGAGGAGAAGCCCTGGCAGCTGCCTTCACCGAACCGTTTACGGAGGACGTCCAATGTATACTCCCCTGGAGCAGTGGAGTAGCTCCATTCCTCTTCGTCATCTGTTAATCGTCTTTCCCTCCATCCCAGCAGGGATGATCTGCCTGGAGGGTTACAAGGCCTCCCAGCATCCAGGGATGTTACCGCTGGGCTCTGCCACCATTCTTCCCTTGGCTTGGTGACCTCAGTCTCCTTGGCCACTGCCAAGGGACCAGGCACCTGGGTGGTCTTGGGCCTCACCACTGGTTGCTCCTCCCCTGTCATGGCCGTCTGGATAGAGTCTGCTGGGACAGCCGCTGCAGCACCAGCCACTGCAATGTCCTCTACCTGAGGAGCATCTTGCATCCCTTCCGCCATTCCCTAGAGATGGAGTAAGGGCAGAAGGTAGCAAAAGGAAGGGGGAGTGCTGACTTACTGTCAATCCAAGTCCTTGGTCGTCCGGAATGAAAACCAGGAACGCAGGAACTCAGTGCACATCAGGAAGTTTATTCACTGCCTAACTAACAAAGTCAGCACTGGGAATGGTTTGTTCCCAGTGCTCTTTATAACATGACCACGCCCACATCCCCACCCTCCGCCCACAAACCACCATCCACCTGATCTCCCTTATAAGTCCTCCCTTGTGACCTAATCCCTCTTCCCGTGAAACCCCGCCCCCCTTGGTCCAGCGCCTGTCCGCCTGCCGCTGCCGCACGTCCGGTTCCCTCGGATTTGGTGAGTGTGGCCGTTCAGTGTATTCCAGCTGGGAGAGCTCTCCATGCCTTCTCCTAGTGCCGCGATGCTGGGTCCCGCAGGGCTTGGTCTCCGTCCCCAGGTGGTTGGCAGAGCATACCGTTGCAGGCGTGAAAGTAGGTGAGTCCGTCTGCTCGGCTGCCGGCCGGTCCCTGACGCTCAGCTGGCCAGTGGAGCGTTCAGCGCCAGCCCCTGCAGCTTCTACGGTGGCCGGCGAGGGGCAATAGTCACGTGGTGCTGCTGGCCGGTCCCCGACGCTCAGCTGGCCGGCGGAGCATTCAGCGCCGACCCCTGCGGCTTCTGCGGCAACCGGTGAGACGCCAGGACATGTGGGTCTGTTGACTGTGTGGACTGGCGGTGGTGGGGTTGTTCCTCCGCTCCCCCCCCCCCCCACCGAATGGCAAGCCCCGTGGGGCTTGACACCGGAATTGTGAAGGTTTCAGAGGAAGGTTTCCTTTTAGGGTGTTCAGAGCTATTTCTGCTATTGCCCCCACCAGGTCATTATTAGCATTGCATAAAATGGCTTTTCTCTGTCTTGGTCTGACCTTTACTAAGATTTTTAAAAGTCCCCAATTTCTACGTACCCTCTCTGACATCTTAAATGAACTAGTGCTAAGGTAACTGGGCTACTGCTTTTTACACTTCTTTTTCATTGTGTAAACAGTAGGCCAATCAGGTGGGAAGAGGCCTGTTCTCAACCTGTAGGATTCTGGAGTGGTGGCTGCCAAATCTACCAAAAGGTACCCATGTGGTTTGCGAGTGGCATCTTGGAATACTTCTAAAAAATACTTTGTTTTAGTGGGGTACATCTGCCTGGCCAGTGTGACAATTTGCATGTGATCACGGGGGCTGCTGAATAAAACCAAATATTTGGAATGCAGAGCTATTGTTCTCATTTTCTTACCTTGAAAAAACAGGTTTTGTAGTATGAGAATAATGCTCAGGTTTCTGTGATGGACATACTGTGTAAAACCTTCTCTATTTGATCGCTGTCACCGGCCGATGCCATGAGATCATCTATCATGGCTAGAGTGATTTGATTTGGCGGAAACAGATCATCATCTTCAAAAGAAGACGGAAGCCCCTCCATAAACTTAATATAAGGGAATTTATTAAGCAGTTCTTTGTACAGAGGTTGCCAAAAGCTATAAAACCATACAATATTTTGAGGCATTTGAGACAACGCAACATCGCCATGTTCTAACATTTGTTTGATAAAAAAAGATTTGCCAGAATTGGACAGCCCGCTTATAATACAGGAGAAAGGGTGTACAAATTGTGCAATATTTTCCACCATCCTTAATAGCCGTAAGGCAGCATACAGTAATCCTCACTCTTCAATAACCTTTTATTATACACTACTTTTAGAGTTTTTCGGAGGACCCGTGTTTCTAGGGTCCACGGTTTCTTAACCCTAACAATCCCCAACTGTTCTACCCTGATCTCTTTTTTTCTCTCTGCACCAGACAGACAATAATCATCTACCAAATCTTTCAAGCTGTCAAAATTAATCTTATTGCTATTACCACAGTTTAGCGTGATTCACCGTTGGTCAAAGTGTAAGCATACGTTTTAGGACCGGCTGCAACAAACTCTGTTATCGTAGTGTTTGGTGGAATTTCACTTGTCAGCTTTCCTAAATAATCACCCAAAGGAGGTGTCCACGCCCCTTCTCTACTTACAAAAATGACTGAATCTGTGTCATGGTACAGGCACCTATCGCCCAGCCCATCCAGTAGCCTGTATAATTCCAGCCGTGCAATAAGCTGTTGTAAAGCTGGCAATGAATACATTAGTGCATGTGGATTTGGTGGGGTGGTTCTTGGCTGTTTTCCACATCACAATGGCTGTCTCTGTATCCACAAACTCACATGAGGAAACATCATAATAGGGCACAAAAAGATATTTGAATAAATCCTCAGGGTTTGTCACCACGGATGTAGTCAGGTGATTGGTGCTCTGACCCAACTTGCCCCACAGCGAGTTTAAAAAGAGTTTGGCAATCTGTCTTTTAGCAGGATTTACTTCAATGTGGTCACGTCATAAGTGGACACCTTCCATCTTTTCATAATCCTGAATATATTGCTCTTTATCCTGTTCTGTTTTGCACCAGTCAGGGTAACCACTGGCCTCCTGTTTCTGTCTGAGATGAGTTTTCATATAACCTGAAAATAGCTCATTTGATGTTCTTTCAAAATGCCAGATCTCATAGATTTCAACAATTCTGTAACCTTTTTCTAAAGCTACATTCAATTCAACAGTACACCATGTCCCAGTCAGAGCTCTTTCCTCATCAGTGTGTTTACAGGGGGTGGTTTGCAGTTTTTCTGTGCAGGTTGCACACAAACTAAACATTAATTTGCCCCCTGATTTGTGGGGTAGGACTGGGAAATAAAGATTCCTTGGCGGGTACACTTTGACTTTAGCTACCCCAAAATATTGCTTTATGTCCCCAAAGTTTTGGTAGATGATTTGCAGATGGCCAATTGGGTACTCCTTGGTCTTATTCACAAAAGTGTACAAACTGGTGAAATCGTAGTATAAGATTTGTTCACCAAGTTTTGGTTTGTAGTACAGGCATGTAGCATTTGTTCTACCACCAAAAAAAGCATCTTGAGGATTCAAAGGAGTTGGGAGCTTATTCTCAACTAGAAACTGCTTCAAAGACGTGTCATCCTCACCATGGCCCTCCATTCGTGTTCCCAGATGCAGCGCACAGCATAACCCTGGTCCCTGAGGTACTCTTCTTTAATCTTAGTACGGTTGTGCAGGCTACCATATGTTGAATCAAGTAATTTGTTGAAGTCTTTTTAGAGTAGCAGACAGGGCACCCATGAAAAAAACAACCGTGAAATTCAAAATCTGTGGGAGTTCCATTTATGACAGCAAAGCCATCCAAAAAATATTTGCCTACTTGCTTTTCACCCCCCTTCAGAACATGCTGAATATTGAGATTCTCAGTGTGCTCTTTATACAACAACCATTGAATCGCTGGAGCTGAATACCTTTTCTGTGTCTTGTGATAACTGTCCAAAGGAGCTAATGCAATGGTATTGCTCTTCAAATAAATGAACCGGTACTGTGCCATGCAGACAGATGCCAATGTGATATATTGGAAGGGGTCAATGCATCGAATCTCTATTTCCTCAACAATATCCCCCCCAGCCCCATGACGCTCAGTCATTTTCATCACCTGTTCCCTAAATTGAATACAGGCCTCTCTTAATATTTCTACATCTTGTCTGCAATAGTAAGCCAGAGCCTTCTTTAGTTTAAACACAATACCTGTATTAGCAGCGTGCCATTTCATGAATTCTTCTCTCTCCCCAGGCATCATGGTTTCAAGGCTGTAATGCTTTGTTTCAGGGAGTGGTCCCATGTAGTCTTGATTGGCCATTGTATTGAACAAGTGGGGGAAATATCCTTTGCTGCCTTGAAACCCCATAGCTTTGGGTAATTTGCTTAATTTAAGGGGCAAAAATGAGAAGCTATCAATAAACCGAATCTTATAATCCGGAAGGGTGATACACAGCAGTTTCCCCCCCTGACTTATAAGTTGAACCCTAACCTTTTCATGGATCAGCTGCCTCAGTACTAGGTACCCGTCATAACCTTTGGAGTTGTGAGCGATAAAAGTACATCCTTTAAACTTATGATTTATAAATTTCTTTACAAACTGCTTCAGGCATCTAACACCATAACAATCCCACCTCACAACATCCTTATCATACCCATCCTTCAACATATCCCTGGTGCAGGCATAATTAGGTATATGGGTGCCTGTCTCTTGACAGCATTCAAAATCATAAATGATGTATCTTTCGCTAATTCGCGGTTGGCCCAACGATTTTAGAAAGCATAAATGCCCTTCCAAGCTTTCAACCTTCTCAGAGCACTGTCCACACTTGGTTTCCTTGCACTTTTTGTAGGGGTTAAAGACGTAAACCCCACACATTTCACAATATTCTTTATTCTTACAGTCAACTTTTCCCTCCATAGCGAGTTGTGTGTGTCTTTCAAGACACACCTTAGACCGGCAAAACACTTTGCACCTACAGCAGCGTGTCTTCTCCTCCTCCACCTGCTGACATTCTTGCTTGAGGCATGCTCTGCAGATATATTGACAGCCATGACTAAATTTGTGGTGGTAGGGTGTGTGGCAGAATTTACATAAATAGCGTTCACCCAGGAAGCCCTTGATATTTTTGATGGCATAGTAATGCTTGTCGTGTAACAATATAAACACTATTTTTTCTTGCTGGAGGCTACCTGTGACAAAAAACCTCCACCCGTCCTGCATATAAAACAAGATCTTTATAGTGACCCTTAAATCTTCTTCAAAGAGGTGTATCTGAGAAAAGTCAATCCTGTTTTCTGTGGAAACACCCAGTCTGCTGTGAAGTTCCCTGGCCCTGGTAATAATTTCTTGATTTCTAACATCCACACCAATCAGACAGAGCAAACAGCTAGCAAAACACAGAAATTCACCTTCCACATTGAAATCTACTAGATGTTGTCCTTTTTTCTCCAGCACTCTGGTGAGCAGCACAGTGTTTAACTTCCTAAGCCCTCCTCCCTCCTTGTTCTTCATGATGGTAACCACTAATTGTAAATTACCCCCCCCCACACACACACACAATATCTCTGCCTTACTTTGAAGCATATTTTCAACACTGGTCAGAAAATCATCAGCATTTAAATCATTCACACGCCTCCTAAGAGAAAAGAGAGGATGATTTAACCCCTCTGCATCCAACCAGAGTTGAACAAAATCGTTTGGACTTATGTCCCTAGCAACATTATTCAAAAGAGTCTGTATCGCATTATGAATAGCCTCTATAGCATCTACAAAAGACTGGATTCGGTCAAGATTAACAAATCTATATCGATGATAGTATTCCACAGCCCTGAACCTTCGGATAGGCTTCTCCCATGCCTGCACCATATCCAGATAAACATTGTTCATATTCTGAGAGTTTGCAGAGTTAGGGGCTTGTAGCTGTGGCATAGAATGACATAGCTCCCCTTCTGGTTGAGATACAGGCATAGAATCACAACTATCACTGTCTGCTGGGGATGCGGGAAGTCCACCTCCATGCATTTTTGCTTTTTTGCAGGCCAGCTCTGGTTAAACAAACAAACAAAAGGCTATCACCAACATTCCTAATAATGTAATACCAACCCCCTTTTAGTTTCTAAAAAATAATACTAATGGTTTTGTAGTTGGATAAAATGCTAGATATTATACCTCCTAACAGCATTCATGTTGTGTGGCTTGTGGAAGGCTGAGGTCTCATGTCATGCTGGGCCCCTTGGTGTTCTGTGGGAATTGTGAGATCCATGAATCATCCTCCCATTCTGAAGGAAAAGAAAAAACCCAATGGTCAGAATTGTTGCAGAAATGTTTATAAGAATCTAAATGTATGAAAGTATGAAAGACAAATACCTTCATATACTCTCAAACATTCTGAGTCTGTCAATTCATTCTAGTGAAAGAAAACAATCAAACAAACAAGCAAGCAGACAAGAATGTTATAAACTCCATTTTGCATCTAAGTGTTTCAAAAATTAGGCATAAAACTACTACAATAGTAGCTTCCATTCTGAAAAGGGTCTTAGCAGCTCAAATGGCTCCGGAGGTATGGATATGCCAGAAACAAGCAAACGTGACTGGACCAGTATGGACCCTACTTTTATACACGCTGGTGATGTCACAAATTAATCACATCAGAGAAGGTGAGTTCTTCACACCTTTTGCAAAACTGGCCAGCCCCGCCTCATCAGGAAAACCCGATTGAATAATATCACATGAGCTTTGATTACATTGTATCTCTGTGTTTAACATCTGACAAGGTTAAACAGCGGGTCAGCAAAAGAAAAAACATAATACATCTTTCATGTGATTTGTAAAGCACATTTTATTATACATTTCATAGCGTTAACAGTTTCTTGTAATTAATTTCTGTTACATTCTGGCATATGAACCTCTTCAGAGACAATGGCAATTCAGCTTCAATCTTTGACATTAATGACAGTGGTTTTGTTGGAATATTCATGAACAGGAAGAGTCATGTGGTAACTCAGTCAGCCAATGGGAAGAAAGTGCTACTGAGTCTGTGCAAAAAAGAGTATTGAGTTAGGAGCTGGATTTCCAGTCTCAAGGTTTATCTCTGGTCTGTCTCTGTAAGAAATCTTCATTAAGCTATGTTGCTGTAAAGAAGAATGGTATTGTAAATATTTTTATATAAATATAAAGTTATTTGAATCAGCTAAATGCAGTCAACTGTGAGAGCTTCTGATTTATTTTTCACCAATAGAGAAATTAAAATTCTCTAACAGGTTATGGGCCCAGAGCTTACTAAGGACTGCATTGTAATTTAAAGCTGGAAGAAATTGCCTGTGTTTAGAAAGTGTAAAAACAAGGCAGAATTAGCAGAATGGCTGCAATGGAATTTAAGGAAAGCTGTGTGCCTTGTGATGAAAGTTAGCCCAGAAGGAAATATTAAAAAGGGCAGAAAAATATATTTTTCCTCAAAAGGACTTTTTAAAACCAAACTTGGCCCCAAATCTATCTCTCTGCCCCAAGCAAGAGCTAGGCCCATACAAATGCAAATGTAAAACCATCAGAAAGTTGGAGCCAGAGCAATCAAGAAGACAAAAGAGAAGATCTGCATACCCCACCCAAACTCTAGGAGTCAGCCCCATCACCTGGGAAGCAGGATATGATAATAGAATTAAACCACAGATATCAAGGCCTAGACAAACACTCAGAAACAGCCTCAAGGTTCATGCCACAGGAACAGGAAACTATTCCAAACAAGGCTAGAGGGGGTATAAAAGCCTACTGCCCCATGTGCCCTGCCCTTCTTCTTCTCCTTCTCTCCTCTGCACTTTCCTGAAGAACCATCTTTCTGCAATAAACTGTAACCTTCTTCCCAAAGCAGTCGCCATGTTTGCTTATTTATTCCCGGCTTGGATGAACCAGGATGAAGACCTTACTTCTAACAATTTGGCACCCCGAGATGGGACTCCAAGCTAACCTCTCCAATGGACTGAGACTGGTAAGCCCCATCTTGCCGGCAGCAGACCCCCTTGTGTCTGTGGATGGGTTTCCCAGGCCTTGCCCATGTGGAACTAGGGTAGTAAAGGGAGTTTTGAGAGTTTGAGCTCAAGGGCTGCTTTGGAAAGAAGATGAAGGTGAGTACCTCTAAATTTTAAGTTTAAAGCCCAGGGGAACAAAGAAAACGTGTGTATTTCTGTTTGGGTGAGTGAGAAGATCTTTTTTTCCCAATCACAGTTGGATTTTGCTGCTTCTGGTCTTTCCTAGCCGCAGAAAGGATCTGTTTAATTGGCAGAACCTGGACAGCATGGGGGTTTGGCCAGAGCACAGAACCTTTTGTTAGGGAAAAGAGAGACTGTGTGAAAATGAAATGAGTGAATGAAAGAATTGGATTTGGGCAACTAGCTGGTAAGGCCTTGTAAGCAATGCAAAGTTAGGAAAGAAGTCTCGCAAGGAGACTTCGACTGTGTAGTGCCCTTTAGGGTTTGGAAAGAAGTCTCACAAGGAGACTTCGACTGTGTTTGGAAAGAAGTCTCACAAGGAGACTTCAACTGTGTTTGGAAAGAAGTCTCACAAGGAGACTTCGACTGTTTGGAAAGAAGTCTCACAAGGAGACTTCGACTGTTAGGAAAGAAGTCTCATAAGGAGACTTCGACTGTGTTAGGAAAGAAGTCTCACAAGGAGACTTCGACTGTGTTAGGAAAGAAGTCTCACAAGGAGACTTCGACTGTGTAGTGTATAGAAAAAAATAGACTTTGCTTAGGGCTTTGCTGGGAAATCAATTTGGCTAAATAAAGGTACTTAAAAGGGAAAATAAGAAATAGTGATTTTCTCTCTCTCTCTCTCTCTCTCTCTCTCTCTCTCTCTCTCTCTCTCTCTCTCTCTCTCTCTCTTCTCTATGCAACCACATGGTATGTTTAAAATGTGTGCCTTCCCTAACTTGAGTTATCTGAAATTTATGGTGGGAATGACTAGGATGTGCAACACTAAGTCTTCTGTTCTCTTGTCTTTGTATATATATGTTTGTCAAAGTCTGCGTGAGAGGTAAATGTGACTATTAACTATTTCAAATCCAAAGGAAAAAGAATTTTAAATTCTGCTAGAAATTCTGCTTAAAATAAGCCACAAAAAGGAAATATCTCACTCTGTTTGTCTGGCCAACAAACAGAGTGAAGAAGAAAAAAATTGTGTTTGTTTGTTTGTTTTCCTCTTTCTCTCTGTGTACTCTCAAGAACAGCCTTAAGTTACCAGGAGGGATTGTTTTAAGTTTATCTGTTGGAAAAGTTTCACTTGAATTCACTGTATGTGTTTTATCTATCTTTTTCCTGAAAAATGTGTGTCTATCTACAAGAGCCTTTTGAAACTCAAGTCTGCTTGTGTGGGGAAATAATTTTCCTAAGTTACTTTTCATATCCTAAAACTTACTGGTGAAACTACTATGAAATTTTTCTGAAACAAATAAGCATTTTCTAATCTCTAAAATAATGTGGTCTATTTTAGAATAAATGTTAAAGGCAGATTCTCCTGCCCTTGGCAAGTTGCACATATTAAAATATTAGGCTTTTAAAATTATTTGGAGTTTTCAGCATTCTCAAACTGTCTGCAAGCTACCCCCCTCCCAATTTTTTTCCTGCCCTTTGTTCTCCATACCTTTTGTCTGCCTCTCCTGGTAGAGTCCACCCAGAAAGCGGGGGGGGGGGGGAGACCTTGTTCTTGTATCTTTCAGCCCTGAAACCCTCTCGCAAGCCTTTGGAAGCAGAACACACAGACCCAGATGCTGCCTCCATCCATGTGAGCCATGGAATTGAGTTTTGAATCCAGCCATCCACTAAAAAGCCACCATGCAATCTAAGTGGAACATCTTCCCAAGTCCTACCATTTCCCCAGATGCCTGTGAGAGCTGCAGAAGAAAGGTGGTGCCATGTGAAGCCTCAGAAGAGAAAATAAGACTGTGGGGGGAGGGTGGAAACTCATTGCAAACTTTTCTTTCTTGCCCCATTTGTATTGTAACAATCCAGTTGAATGTATTAATGGACAGATGGCATTTAGGAATAGGTGGCAGAACAAGTACTGAACACCTTGGACTTCTATCTGGTGGGAGGGAAAATTGATCCAGAATGTTTGTATTGACTATTTTGTAAAAGTAGCTGCACATACATGCACACACACACACCATTCAGAATTACACTTGAGTCTATCCCCTCCACCTACCTTTAGTAAAGTTCCCCCCAGGCTGATTTTTGCTCTATTGCACCAAAGCTTTGTGGGACCAACTTCCAACAGATTCCAAGGGGGAGGGAACTAGGCCCCCTCAGGTGATTTGCAATTCATATGCCCTGACTAAGGAAGCAACAGGAAAAATCCCAAACTTCAGCCCTGAATATCTTGCACTGGTGAGCCCAGATTGGGATTCCTAGAGCTCAGTATGTGCAATTTAAAGAAAATTTAATAGCCTGGCATATTGGACATTACAAACCTGGATGCACTGAACTAAGAGCTAAGGCAGGAAACAACCCTTGAAATTGGGCAGCCAGTGGTCATGTACTAAGGAGAACCATGGCTGTGAAGAATTTTTGGGGGCATGCAAACCTGACTGGAAGCTAAAGGTGACATCCAACATTTGAAAATCATTGGCACAGAATATTGGACACTATAAATTTCTTTTCCACCTAACAAAATTTTGCCCTGACTTTTAGAACTTTATGGGTGCAAGCTCCCCTTTTGGGAGCCACTAAAGGGATCTTTTTCTGCTGCCTCCATTAATGTCTTATTATTATTATTATTTTGCTTAACAGTTTAAAAGCTTGCCTACCAAGTCTCCCTGACCAGATCAATTTTAATGTTGTGCCAATAAGTGTGTCATAAATTCACACTTAAGGCACAAAGCGGGGATTGATGAAAGTTAGCCCAGAAGGAAATATTAAAAAGGGCAGAAAAATATATTTTTCCTCAAAAGGACTTTTTAAAACCAAACTTGGCCCCAAATCTATCTCTCTGCCCCAAGCAAGAGCTAGGCCCATACAAATGCAAATGTAAAACCATCAGAAAGTTGGAGCCAGAGCAATCAAGAAGACAAAAGAGAAGATCTGCATACCCCACCCAAACTCTAGGAGTCAGCCCCATCACCTGGGAAGCAGGATATGATAATAGAATTAAACCACAGATATCAAGGCCTAGACAAACACTCAGAAACAGCCTCAAGGTTCATGCCACAGGAACAGGAATCTATTCCAAACAAGGCTAGAGGGGGTATAAAAGCCTACTGCCCCATGTGCCCTGCCCTTCTTCTTCTCCTTCTCTCCTCTGCACTTTCCTGAAGAACCATCTTTCTGCAATAAACTGTAACCTTCTTCCCAAAGCAGTCGCCATGTTTGCTTATTTATTCCCGGCTTGGATGAACCAGGATGAAGACCTTACTTCTAACACTTGTTTGGGCCAGAAGAATTACATTGTATGGGCTGCTAAAATGGAATGTTTGCTCAAAGCAAAAGAGCTGTGGTATATTGTAGAAAATCCACAAGTGTTTGCAGCAGTTGATCAGAAAAGCCATGATCGAGCAATGGCTTATCTCATCTTGAATTTAGGTAATGAACAATTTCTAAATGTTGCAAATTTAAAGACCGCAAAGGAGATATGGTTGAAATTGAGAGCTGTGCAGGTGAATGTTTCTGCTTGCAACATAGTGCAATTGTCAAGAAAACTTTACAGAGCCTGTTTGCAACCAGGTGAATCTGTGGAACAGCATTTAAATAAAATACAAAGTTTATTTTTGGACTTAGAACAACGTGGGATTAAATTCCCTGAGTCCCAGAAGGTTTTATTGGTGTTGAACAGTTTAGATAAAACCTGGGACACAGTTTCTGCAATATTTGAGTGCAAAGAAGAGCAAGACTTAAAGTTTGAGGCTTTAAAGGCATGTTTGCTTAATGAAGAGGAAAAACGCCATTTTAGAAGCAGCCATGAGGAGGAGAAATTCCTGAGGAGGGGGTCCAGACTGCAAGTCTCCAGAGGAGAAGAAACAAGCAGATCGGACCCGGACCAAATTGCAACAAAGGAGAGATTTTGCAAGCAGAGAGCAAGCAGAGAGCGGGAAAAGACTTGCTACATTTGTGGAGAAAAGACACATTTGGAAAGGAACTGTTTGCAGAGAAACTGTTTGCAGCAAAGGACTGCTTTGCAAAAGGAACATTTTGGTGTTGCAAAAGTTTGCAATAGCAACAACAGAGACAAGTGGCTAATAGATAGTGGGGCAAGTCAAACAATTTTTAATGACTCTGAATTATTTTGCAGGTTTGTTCCAGTAGCACAAGAAGCTGTGGCTTTGGCAAATGGCCAGAAAGCAAAAGTCATTGGAAGAGGCGATGTAAAAATTCCATATTTGGAATCAATGTTTACCAATGTGCTTTGTGTACCTGAGATGGAACATAATTTGTTGAGTGTGTCTAATTTAGACAAACAAGGTTTTGAGGTCATTTTTGTAAATGAGAAGTGTCTCATCAAAAGGAATGGGAATATTTGTGCAGAAGGCATAAAGGAAGATAATCTATATGTATTGCAGGGACAAAAGGTTCAATGTTCCCATATATTTAAGAATGTTGCAGAGCATGATTCATGTGTTCATCTTCTACATAGAAGACTTGGCCATGCAAGCTTTAAAGTTTTGCAGCAAATACAAGATTTTGCAGAAGGGTTAAATTTGAAGGGATGCAAAACATATTTGGACTGTGCAGTATGCAAAGCGTCGAAGTCAAAGGCATTCCCAGTTAGTAAATGTAGCACAAGACAAACAAAAAGAGTTCTAGAGCTGGTCCATGCAGATCTGGTGGGACCTATGCAAGCCAGTTTGGGAGGAGCAAAATATGCACTGGTAATTGTTGATGATTATAGCAGGTATTCGTTTTGCTATTTGCTTAGAGCAAAGACAGAGGTGCTACAACAATTCAAACAGTGGGTAAGTTTTGTAGAGAGAAGGTACAGACAACAAGTGTGTCAGTTGCAAACTGACAGAGGTACTGAATTTATGTCAACTAAATTCCAACAATGGTTGGGGCAGTTGGGGATAAGACACAGACGTACAAATCCTTACACAGCAGCAGAGAACGGTGTAGCTTAAAGAAGGAATGGTGTTTTGCAAACAATGAAAGATTCATTATTGGAGGATTCTGGTTTGAGCAGGTCATCTTGGGGAGAAGCCATATTGACTGCTAATTATATAGTTAACAGGCTGTGGAGTTCCTCCATTAATAATACTCCATATGCCATTCTATATGGGAGAAAGCCATCACTGGCACATTTGAGAATTTTTGGAAGTACTGCATGGGTTGTTGTTGTTAATTGCGAAGTCGTGTCCGACCCATCGCGACCCCATGAACAACGTTCCTCCAGGTCTTCCTGTCCTCTACCATCTTCTGGAGTCCATTTAAGTTCACACCTACTGCTTCAGTGACTCCATCTAGCCATCTCATTCTCTGTCGTCCCCTTCTTCTATTGCCACTGCATGGGTACATATTCCAAAAGTAATCAGAAGAAAGGGATAGCAAAAGGCAAGAAAGCTCAGGTTTGTGGGCTATGAGCCAGGGTCAAAAGGATATCACTTTAGCGATGGAAGTAAGAGAATTATAATTTCAAGGTCTGCTAATTTTGCAGAACAAAATTGGGACAGAATTAATGCAAATTCTGAATTCTCTAACGGGTTTACTGTTCTTCTCGATACGCTGTATGAATGTCTTGAGCTCACCAAGGGAATCCCGGGTGAAATATAAGTTATTCACTTTGTCAGAAATACTGATGATGATCCAGAGAACATGAGGCATAGAAAGTCTAAAGCATAAGCTGCTAATAAGCTCTGTTTCACTGGTACCATCCACATGGTCTTCATCTGATTGTAGACACCCCATTAAACAATGGTGTAATATTTTAATGGTACACACTTTCAGAATCTGAGGCATGCTGACATTTTGAGACTCCACTGTTTCTAAAGCAGGAAATAAGGTAGAATTAGGCTAGCTGTTTCAACTAATCAAAATACTGTTTTCTTAATTTTTTTATTTACTTACCATTTGATGGTTTGCAGAACCTGCGATAACAAGGCTTTATAAGTTCGTTCTCTTCAATGAAGCCATATAGCTCAGGTCCTTTTCTTATTCTACGCCCATGCTTGGGAGGTTTGGGGGTCAAATTTACATCAAACGAATCTCCATCAGTATTTGCCATCTTCAAAAGACTGCTGGAATTAAATCGCTAGCTGTTCAGGCCTGCCCGCACAAACTCCCCTGCCCTTGCAATGACACGTCCTCAAGCCTTGCGCATGCCCAGAATCACGGGGGGGTGGGGGGGTGGTATGACATGCCCGGGCATGTCCCGAACAAGGCCTAACCCCCTTTTTTACTAGCAGACACAAACACACATGCCTGGAATCGCGGTCCTGACATGCCTGAACAAGGCTTAACCCCTACTTGCCACCTGGCTGCTTGCCTCTTGTGAGCATTTTAATTCCTCTTAATATTCCTTGTCTTTTGCTGTAGGGGGGGGGGCAGAATAAATTTTATTAAGGCCATGCTTCGCGGTTATGTGTACATGAGGATTTGAGGGTGCAATTGGCAAAATATATGTCTTTAGATTTTTACAAAGGTAAAAACCAGCTGCAGGTTTTAAAAGGGCTGTGGTTTGTTTTGTTTTTTTCCCCTGCATTGGAGGAAATGATTTTTTTATTTCACAGCTCCCCAAAGTAGGGGTTTGTTTCCCAAAAACACAGGCCTCTGTTAATTATTCACTTTACATAGCTTTTTTTGGTTTTGAATGTCCATAGAATTAGTCTAGGGTTAAGCTAACCATGTACCCAGAGGATTGACTGCCACATCTTTCTTGATGGGGTTAGGTTCAACACGCCTTATCTGAAAATAGGGCTGTTAGGGCTACTCATGCTTATCTTGATGGGCTTAGGCCAACACGTCATATCCAACTAGGGTTATGACCTTATGAGTCCTGCACCACATGGGGGTGGATTATGCACATCACATCCGGGGAGGAGGGCTATGCAGACAGGTAATTTGCTCCATGAGCAGAGCGCAAAAATGGCCAGCTTTATAAGCAAGCTCCCAAAACACCGGCATTTTACTCTGACGACGTTGGCAGTTAGCCAACGAAAGCTAAGTGTATTAAAACAGTTTTGTTTGTATTTTATCCTGGTGTTTGATTACCTTCTTGAATATGAGTATACCCAGGATTCGTGTTTTTAGGGGGGGAAGGATATAAACCAGCTGTTTATTGTTAAAAAACTAAAACAATAAAAACAACTATTTACAATACTAAAAACAACCTAAGCTTTCGCTGGTCCACTGCCAGCATCATCAGAGTGAGTGTCGGGGGTGGGGAGTTTTCTTATAAACCTTGCTAACTCAGTTTCTTGCCCATTGACCGTGTGATAGGGCCGTCCATCCTAATTGACCATAATTGCCTCAGTTGTCCCACCCCCCTCGTTTTCATCCCAATTTCACAGCCTTTTTTCTTCCCATTGTTTCTTTTTCCACCCTTCCCATCCTTGTCAATCCCATCTTTCCTAATGTTGTTGCTGTTGATGTATTTTCTGACCGCTCCCCCCCCCCCCGGCAATCATTCTGGGCTGCACAGCTGGGTCTGGCATTGTAGGTGCCTTTCCATTGCTGCTCCCCCCCCTGCTTTTCCCATTTATCCACCTGCTGTTCTTGCCCTCTGCTGCTTATCCCTATCGGCCCCGTTCCCTCTGGTTTCCCTTTGTGCTTAGGCACGCGTGTGCACAGCAGCCTCCTGTCCCACTGTATCGTCCGCATTCGATCAGCTGGGGTAACTGTCGGATCGCTCCCAGATTTACTTCGTCGTCTGCGCCCAGCAGATGGCTCTCTGTGTGCGGGCGGGCGCGTGTGTTGCATTGTTCTCCCCCCCTGTCTCGTCCGTATCCAATCAGCTGGTGTTCCTACAGGAGTATTTGCGGGATCATTCCTCCACCGCTCACCCCAGACAGGTGGCCGTTCGTCCTGTTTCTCCTCCTCACTGTTCTGTCCCAGCCTACTTCTGTCCTTGTTGTGTCACAAGAACAAACCCCTCTTTAACAGTAGGCTGGAAAAACCAAGCCCTTTTTATTTCAAAAACAGTCCTGATAAGTTTTCTCCAAAACAAAAAGAACAAAATACTTTTCCAACAGATAATTGGTTAAAAAAGCAAACAGAGCAGGAGTTAAACAAGAAATTCATCGGTAAAAGAAACAGACCATGATCCCTGGAAGTTCTTTACAAACGGTTGCCTTCAGCAACCAGCACTGTCCACACATTCCCCTTTTGTAATTCAGTCCTCAAGGCATGGCTTCTCAGTGCCTTCTCCACAGTCATCTCATTGCCTCTCTCTGGCTTACTCTCCTAGCTTGTCTTCGTTTGCGGGCGTCTCTCATTTCTGCCAGCTGTACATCCTCTGAGTCTGACCTAGCTTCCCCACCCAGCTGCATCTCATTCTGAACACGAGCGGAAGGGCCAGGCTCCTCACTGGAATGTGAGTTTTGGAGCTCATCAGAGCCTTCCCCCGACTCCGATGGCTCCCCAGACCCCTCCTCCTCCTCCTCCTCCTCCTCAGATTCCTCGGACTCAGCTGTTGGGAACACAGGCTGGCACAGAATCACGACACCTGCGGATCGCGTTACTCTCCTCCGGTCATCGTTCTCCCTCCTCCTCACCCTCAGCAGTTCGTCATGCATCTGGTCTCCTTTCCATGAAATAAATGCCTTCTCTAGTTCCTCTCCTTGTGAGCGTGGTCTGCATTCTGGCTTGCTCTTCATGCATTTTTAGTGCCTGGTATGCTGGGGGTAGCTCTATGTGTCAGTTGATTGAGCAAGAAGCCGAGAGCCAAGCCTCCCTGAGCAAACATCCTCCTTTAGAGGCATCCTGGGCGATGGCTTCCGCTCCCATAAAATCAAATGAGTGGCCATTGCTGATCATGTGTGTCCATATCTGTGAGTACTGCTCCTGCCTTTTGACAGCCAACCTGTGCTCGTGGATCCTGGTTTTGATCCATTTGGCCGTCTCTCCCATGTAATTACACTGGCAGTCCTTGCAGTACACTCTGTACAGTACCGATGATTTTTCTTCCTCAGGCAATGGTTCCTTGGGACGCATTGACTTCATGTGGAGTGTTTGGTCAGGTCAATGGGCCACGTTGACATTGTGTAGCACCAATATGCATGCCATTGCCTCTGACACCCCCTGGACGTAGGGTACCATTATCCAGGTTGTTGCCCCTAGATCAGTCTGTGCTCTACGGGGCTCTTGGCGCTTGCTGTATCATCGGATGAAACTGGCCGGGTAGCCATTCCACCTACATATCCAGTGCAGGTGGGCACGTTCACAGTGGAGGAGGAGGCCAATGGTAGCCTGGCCTTCCTAGACGTACTAATCAGTTGCCAAACCAATGGCGCCCTCCACACAACTGTATACCGAAAGGCGACCCATACCGATAGAATGCTATACTATACCGGTAACCACCCAACGACCCACAAGATTGCATGCATCCGAACGCTGTTTGCATGCATAAATACACTTTGCAACACCAAGAAAGCCAAGCAAGCGGAACGTGCCCACCTGCACCGGATATGTGTGTGTGTGTGTGCGTGTAGTGTCTATATGTGTGTATGTGTGTAGTGTCTATATGTGTGTTATGTATGTGTACACTTTTGAGAGCAGGCAACAGAATTTCATATGTAATGTGTGCCAGTGTGCCCACATTAAAAAAATGGCAATAAAGGTTATCTATTGTGACCGGCTGTAAGTTGAGAGCATACAGGTAATCCTTGACTTACAACAATTCACTTAGTGACCGTTCAAAGTTACAACGGCACTGAAAAAATGTGACTTATGACTGTTTTTCATAGTTACGACCTTTGCAGCATCCCCATGATCATGTGATCAAAATTCAGATATTTGGCAACTGGTTCATATTTATGATGGTTACTGTGTCCCAAGGTCATGGGATCACCTTTTGCGACCTTTTGATAAGCAAAGTCAACGAGGAAACCAGATTTTCTTAACAACCGGGTTACTAACTTATCAACTACAGCAGGGGTAGGCAACCTTGGCTCTTTTATGACTTGTGGAGCCAAGGTTGCCTACCCCTGAACTATAGTGATTCATTCAACAACCGTGGCAAGAAAAGTCGTAAAATGGGGCAAAACTCACTTAACAAATCTCTCATTTAACAACGTAAATTTTGGGCTCAATTGTGGTCATAAGTCAAGGATTATCTGTATACCAGTCCAGTATCTGATTTTTTTAAAATATAAACAGTGCTGTACTTCAGTGGTTAGATGGCCTAGACAGTGGTATTTGAACACAGACTTTTTAACATTTATATTTTATTGTGATAGGTGTAATGTTAATATATATTTCTAATCCATGTATGCTATGCTATATGCTAAATAAATAAATAATAAATTTTCAGTGTAAATTGAATTAAACCTCACATTGGGAGAAGAAAAACAAACACAAGAAAATGTGGTTTTCCGGCTGTCTATTAAGACGCCCCACCCCACCCCCCATTTTCCCATGTGCATCTCATTGGCTTAGCTCACCTGAAGAGTGCATTCTTTGGGGGTCAGGGTGTAGGGATGAAAGGTGACTCTGGGTATCTCAGATAATTTCTGGCAATCTATTATGTACTGGGAGAAGGAAAGGGAGATTGGCATGAAGAAAAAGAAAAGGTTTGATATCACTCTCACAAAAGTGCTAGGGTTTTTTCTCTCTCTCCTGGGCCAATTGCTTGCTGATTCCCATCACACACGCTGCCTGAGACAGGTAGGGAAAAACTGTCACAGTGCAGCCTGAGCTGCTGTTGAACATGACAACCTTAGTTTCTTAGTTTTTCTCTTCCCTGTCAAGTCCGGCAAAATGCAGCATGTGACATGATGCCATCATGCAGTGACTTTGCTGCCGGCAGGAGAAGGAACATCAAAAAGCAAGGCCTTCAGGCCACTGAGCCCATTTCAATGCCCCTTGCAGACCTCAAGGAAATTCTTCTGAAAGGGAATCCTGCATGGTGTCTTGTCCACAATGAGCGTGTTTGTCGGAAATTGGAAGTATACGGCCAGTTTCCAGCAAAAAAAGTCATAAATCGCAGTCATGTGACCTTGGGCTGCTGCAAATGCAGGCTGGTTGCCAAGCACCCAAAATGCAATCAAATGACTGTGGGAGACGTGGGCAGCCACCCAAATTTCGAATCCGGGTCAAAAGTATCTTGTACCATTGTAACTATGAATGGTCGCTAAACAACTATTTATAAGACGAGGACTACCTGTATAGAGTCTATTAAATCCCATTTCAACATTTTTTCCAGTATTTTTTTCTATGCCTACAATAACAAACCTCCTCCATCATTTCATCTTGAAGAGTGCAACGTTTTAGCTTTGCAAACCTTGTACTCAGGTTTGAGGAATGAAAATAGAGACAAGCAATACTATATTGATGGTATTGGAGCTTCATGGAGGAGGGGAAGGAAGACCCATACAGGTGTACCTTGGTACTCAACTGCTTTGAAACTCATCAACTTGGACGATCGAATTGGACAGTCACTTAATTATGAGCCAGCAGTGTGTGACAGCAGCCAAAAAAACTAATACAATCCTTGGTTGTATAAACAGAGGCATAGAATCAAAATCACGT
This sequence comes from Crotalus adamanteus, assembly GCA_039797435.1. Classification (NCBI taxonomy): domain Eukaryota; kingdom Metazoa; phylum Chordata; class Lepidosauria; order Squamata; family Viperidae; genus Crotalus; species Crotalus adamanteus. Next base: position 9,554,375 of record CM077935.1, read on the forward strand.
GAAGTATTAGTACCACTTTATGAAACCTTAGGAAGGCCACACCTGGAATACTACATCCAGTTTTGGTCACCACATTACAAAAAAGATGTTGAGACTTTGGAAAAAGTGCAGAGAGGAGCAACTAAGATGACTGAAGGCCTGGAGATTAAAACATATGAAGAATGGTTGTAGGATTTGTGTATGGCCAGTCTAGAAAAAAGAAGGACTAGGGGGGACATGATAGCAGTATTCCAGTATTTGAGGGGCTGCCACAAAGAGGAGGGGGTCAACTTATTTTCCAAAGCACCAGAAGGCAAGACAAGAAACAATGGATGGAAGCTAATCAAGGAGGGAAGCAAGCTGGAATTAAGGAGAAACGTCCTAACAGTGAGAACAATTAACCAGTGGAACAGCTTGCCTTCAGAGGTTGTGGGTGCTTCATTACTGGAGGTTTTTAAGAAGAGACTGGACAGCCATTTCTCTGAAACAGTATAGGGTCTCCTGCTTGAGCAGGGGGTTGGACTAGAACAGGGCTTTTCAACTGGTGGTACACGTACCACTTGTGGTACATTAATGAGTGGCAGGTGGTACGCAGCCCTGCCTAGCCAAGTGTAGTGGGGGAGGGAAAGAGCCAGCACAGGCAAGGACTTACAGTGAGAGAGTCCTCTGGAGCTGCAAAGGCCCCAGGCTCACTTCTGGCTCACCCTCCCCCATGAGAAAAGAGGAGGGGGGCGGAGACAGGAGAGGCTATAAAAGGAGGCAGTTTGGGCAGGAGAGGGAGAGAGAGAAAAACAGCAGCCTTGGGAGGAGGTGGAGTCAGTTGCACAGGAGAAGGAGAAGGAGAAGGAGAAGGAGAAGGAGAAGGAGGAGGAGGAGGAGGAGGAGGAGGAGGAGGAGGAGGAGGAGGAGGAGGAAGCAGGCTGGCCATCTACAACTGCTGTGGCAGCCACCTGTGCTGGCAGCAGCAAACAGGCAAGAAATGCAGCGGGGGAGGGGTCACCCTTCAAGAGGAATGAAAAAAGGCAGCAATGGCTAGAGGTGAGGCATGAGGGAGGGAGATGGAGAGTGGAAGGATTCTTATGTGCTTTTGTGACTTTGAAGTTCTGGGATTTGTGCAATGTGGGCTTTGTGTTCTTAAGGAGTGTTTAGCAATTTCTATTTGGCTGATGTCTCATGTTAGCTTCTATTGCTCTGCTGTTGTTAGCTGTAAGTTTTGCTGCAAGGGATTTTGAAGTATTTTTCTCCTGAATGGATTTTGCCTGTAGCATTCCTTTACTTATGAATGGAGCCATTTGGGGAGGCTGCCTTAGCCGGCAGCCAGTACTTACTTTTTTTTTTTCTTAAGTGCTGGCTGCACTCCTTACTTTCCTTTCTAGCCAGTAGTTAATTCTTAAAGGGGAATGTGCCTTTTTAAGCTAGTTCACTCAGCAGCTTGTCTTTTCTGTCTCTGGAGGCCTTTCCTTGTTTGATCAATATATGGAAGAGGGAAAATATGGGGGGGGGGGGGGTGTGGTTCAAATTCTTCCTTCAGAAGGAGATGGGAATGAGAAAAAGGGAGGCAGGGAAAGGAGGGAGGAAAGGAAGTCCGGCCTTAGCACTTGGCCACCAGCAGCTCTGCCATTGACTTTGCTTGTCAAAAGGTTGCAGAAGGGGATCACATGACCCTGGAACACTGTGACCATTATAAATATGAATCAGTTGCCAAGCATCCAAATATAAATCACATGACCCTGGGCATGCTGCAATGGTCATGAGTGTGAAAAATGCTCATAAGTCATTTCAGTGCAATTGCAACTTTGAACAGGTTTTTTTTTTGGCCATCAAGTTTTTGACACCTTGCTAGGTGGTACTCAAATATTGTCATGTCCTAATAGTGGTACAATTGGTAAAAAGGTTGAAAAGCCCTGGACTAGAAGACCTCCAAGGTCTCTTCCAGCTCTGTTCTGAATTGAATTGAATTGAAATGGTACTCAAAGTATTTTGACGTGAAAGTTTTATCCTGGTACTCATTGTTTGGTACTCAACGCACAAACTAGAACTTGTCAGTAACAGCTGCCTTGTGACCCACTGCATTATTCCTTATGGGAAAAATTTATTTGATACTCATTGTTTTTGGTACTCCCCAACCAATTAATGATGAGTACCAAGGTACCACTGTAGAAGGAAAGAGACAATGAACACCCCCCCACATCCCCCCCCATTCCTAACAGCACCACTTTAAGGAGTAGCATTTGACTAATATTAGACTACACAGATGCATTTGCAGACCCATTAAGTTTGAATAAAAGCTGAGTTTGGCCTCAGCCCCTGAAAATGGGGCTTGCTGTGATTGTTCTGTTCTGTGTCATGTTTCTTGATTGTTCTAGAATGAGGAGGAATGTCAGTCTGCCATTGGCAAGTCAGCTGCAGAGCAAAAATGCAAAGTCTGCCATGGGCAAATGTGCTACTCTTGGGCCTCAGTGGGGGAGTTTTCCATCCATCTGACTTTCAATTTTTAAATATTCTTTTAATGAAATTATATAAACCAGGGGTAGACATACTGCGAAGCAAAATGCCTGCCTCTAAAACCATGTTTCTCAATTATGTCAACTTTAAGATGTGTGGACTTCATCTCCCAGAATTCCCTAGAATGGCTGACTGGGGAATTCTGGGAGCTGAAGTCCACACAACATAGAGTTGCCAAGGCTGAAAAACATTGCTAGCATCATCATTGTTTCCAAGAAACCTTTTGGGCAATAGTTGGGGCATCATTTGCTAGCATGCTGTTCCAAAATGAGCTGGGAAATAGAGTTTTGGAACTCTAAAAAAGGGTGGCCAGAGCGGAGCCCTCTGCAATATGCCATTTAGGGAGTAGACAAGATGCAGCAACTATTTTGAGACATTGTCCATAGGTACTTATTGGTCCCCAAAAGCTGCCTACGGTAGTAAAATAATGAAATCAAGGCTAGGGTTATCAGATCTGAGTTGCAAACATTTGAAAGACCACCAGGCGACAGCAAAGTGTTGGTGATTGGAACACTCACTTGCTGCTGTCTAGTGGTCATCTGGGATTTTGCAGCCCAGATGTGGTTGTTCTAGGAACATCTCTTCCTTACCTGTCCACCAAAAGCATTTTGAGCACCAATAGCTTCGTTCAGAGCCTTTATGTCCGCGCTTGGCCCCGTAATGAGAGAGGTCCCAGTGTCCACAATGCCTTGGCAACCGTCCTTGCAGATGGTGGATGAATTGGTTTTTTCAAGCAGGTTCCATGGCCAACATGTATTCTCCTTGGGTTGTTTTTGTTTCTATATGGTTATCCTAAACAGAGTGTTTGGGAAAGGACAGGGATTTGAAACTTGGTTAAGATTGGGGGAGAAGGCTCAGTGGGAGACAAGAGAAAGTATCAGAACATTAGAGGCGGGAAGGCTACACAATTTGGAGAGTTTGCACTCAGCAATTTCTTCCAGACTAAGGTCCAGTTCTCTTGCCATAGCAGAGGAAGTGGGGGGACCGAATCTGTACAGATAATCTTTGACTTACAGCCTCAATTGGGATTTTAGTCATGTGAATTGCAGCTCGTTTTACAGCCTTTTTGCTACAGTTGTTAAGCAAATCACTATGGTTGTTAAGCAATATTGAGTTTGTTGCAAGCCCTCTGGAAATGTCACATATATGAGCCAGCACTGTGCTGCAGCTGCCAAAAAAGCCAACACAGTTCTAGGCTGCATTAACAGAGAGATAGAATCAGTGGTGGGATTCAAATATGTGAACAACCGGTTCTCTGTGGATGCCGCTTCCAGAAGTCCATTCTGGGCCTGGGTAACAAAAAATTAGCTACCGGTTCTGCCGAAGTGGTCTGAACCGGCTGAATCCCACCACTGGATAAAATCAAGATCATGTGAAGTGTTAATACCACTTTTTTAATGCCTTGGTAAGGCCACACTTGGAATACTGCATCTAGTTTTGGTCACCACGATGTAAAAAAGATGTTGAGAGTCTAGAAGGAGTGCAGAGAAGAGCAACAATGATAATTAGGGGACTGGGGGCTAAAACATATAAGGAATGGCTGCTGGAATTGGGTATGTCTAGTTTAATGAAGAGAAGGACTAGGGGTGACATGACAGCAGTGTTCCAATATCTCAGGGGTTGCCACAAAGAAGAGGGAGTCAAGCTATTGTTATGTGCTCCTGGCTACTTTCCTTCGTGACCAGAGGCAAGCTCGCCTGACCAATAACCAGCCAAGACACAGTGAAGGCCTTTTGTTTCATTTATTGCAATAAGCGGGGAGAGAAGCTATCAAAGTTTGGTTCTCTCCAAAGTTTTAACCCAAAATATCTCCTTCTTTTATTCATCCCTATCACCGGCCGCTACAGCCCTCCTCTTTCCCCATTGGCTGAGGTAGTATGAAGTTACACTCTTTCCGACCGCCTATACACATTTCCTGATAACAGATTAAATCATATTCACATATACAATAAGAATAAGAAAAATTAGACATTTAAATGGTTATTTTAAACTCAGTAGATATTTATGTCCCCATTTTAAACAATAAGTTCTTTTCCTGCTTTTCAATTCAGTGTGCCTTTCCTCTTATCTTATTCAGCTTATTTTCCTATTCTCCAACCTGTCTTTTCCTGGCTAGCCATTTCCTATATATTTTTATGGCTTCTCTTCTTCCTTTCTCAGACCCAGCTATTTTTGCCTATATGGTTTATCTTACTTCCTTTATGTTAACCTTTTCCTGACTCTCACCAATTGTGTTCTTCTATTCAATTAGTTTCTATTGTATTATAGGTTTAACTGACTCCGAAGATTTATCATATTGATGCATATTTATCACTATTCTCCAAAGCAGGGCTTTTCAACCTTTTTACCGATTGTACCACTTTTAGGATATGACAATATTCGAGTACCACCTAGCAAGGTGTCAAAAACTTGATGGCCAAAAAAAAAAAACCTGTTCAAAGTTGCAATTGCACTGAAATGACTTATGAGCATTTTTCACACTTATGACCATTGCAGCATGCCCAGGGTCATGTGATTTATATTTGGATGCTTGGCAACTGATTCATATTTATAATGGTCACAGTGTTCCAGGGTCATGTGATCCCCTTCTGCAACCTTTTGACAAGCAAAGTCAATGGCAGAGCTGCTGGTGGCCAAGTGCTAAGGCCGGACTTCCTTTCCTCCCTCCTTTCCCTGCCTCCCTTTTTCTCATTCCCATCTCCTTCTGAAGGAAGAATTTGAAACACCCCCCCCCCCCATATTTTCCCTCTTCCATATATTGATCAAACAAGGAAAGGCCTCCAGAGACAGAAAAGACAAGCTGCTGAGTGAACTAGCTTAAAAAGGCACATTCCCCTTTAAGAATTAACTACTGGCTAGAAAGGAAAGTAAGGAGTGCAGCCAGCACTTAAGGAAGAAAAAAAAATGTAAGTACTGGCTGCCGGCTAAGGCAGCCTCCCCAAATGGCTCCATTCATAAGTAAAGGAATGCTACAGGCAAAATCCATTCAGGAGAAAAATACTTCAAAATCCCTTGCAGCAAGACTTACAGCTAACAACAGCAGAGCAATAGAAGCTAACATGAGATATCAGCCAAATAGAAATTGCTAAACACTTCTTAAGAACACAAAGCCCACATTGCACAAATCCCAGAACTTCAAAGTCACAAAAGCACATAAGAATCCTTCCACTCTCCATCTCCCTCCCTCATGCCTCACCTCTAGCCATTGCTGCCTTTTTTCATTCCTCTTGGGGGGTGACCCCTCCCCCACTGCATTTCTTGCCTGTTTGCTGCTGCCAGCACAGGTGGCTGCCACAGCAGTTGTAGATCGGCTCATGGCCAGCCTGCTTGCTCCTCCTCCTCCTCCCCCCACTCCCACTCCTCCTCCTCCTCCTCCTCCTCCTCCTCCTCCTCCTCCTCCTCCTCCTCCTTCTTCTTCTTCTTCTTCTTCTTCTTCTTCTTCTTCTTCTTCTTCTTCTTCTTCTTCTTCTTCTTCTTCTTCTTCTTCTGTGCAACTGACTCCACCTCCTCCCAAGGCTGCTGTTTTTTTCTCTCTCCCTCTCCTGCCCAAACTGCCTCCTTTTATAGCCTCTCCTGTCTCCGCCCCCTCCTCCTTTCTTATGGGGGAGGGGGAGCCAGAAGTGAGCCTGGGGCCTTTGCAGCTCCAGAGGACTCTCTCACTGTAAGTCCTTGCCTGTGCTGGCTCTTTCCCTCCTCCACTACACTTGGCTAGGCAGGGCTGCGTACCACCTGCTACTCATTAATGTACCACAAGTGGTACGTGTACCACCAGTTGAAAAGCCCTGCTTCAAAGCACCAGAGGGCAGGACAAGAAGCAACGCATGGAAACTAACCAAAGAGAGAAGCAACCTAGAACTAAGAAGAAATTTCCTGACAGTTAGAACAATTAACCAGTGGAACAATCTGCCTGCAGAAGTTGTGGATGCTCCAACACTGGAAGTTTTTAAGAAGAGACTGGACAGCCATTTGTCTGAAATGGTATAGGGTTTCCTGCCTGAGCAGGGGGTTGGACTAGAAGACCTCCAAGGTCCCTTCCAATTCTGTTATTCTATTCTATTCTATTCTATTCTATTCTATTCTATATGGCAATCATATGACTCCGGGATGCTACAACCTTTGTAAATACATGATGGTTGCAAAGTGCCCTTAGTTTGATCATGCAAGTCTGGAGACACTGCAACGGTTGTAATTGTGAGGACCAGTTGCACATCACTTTTTTCAGTGCCATTATAACCTTGAATGGTTGTTAAATGAATCGTCATAGTCCTTGGAGTATCTGTATCTGGACTGTGTCACTTTCAGAGTCTGCTGGGAACCTTGTCTGACTGTCTGCTGTTTTATTCCAAAACCAACCACTGCTTTCATCCTGCATAGGTCAGTGTGTTAGGGAAGAGGATGTAGCCTCATCTTCTTGTTGATGTGGTAAATTTTCATGCCCTGGAATCACATCGGATTAGCCCTCAGCTAAATCCAAATGTAAATTGGCCACATTATCTGCAGTTCATAGAATCAAAGAGCTTTTAAAGCATAGAGCTGGGTCATTGCAAACTGACCTTTTTTAAAATTTAAAATGTGATTGTTCAAATTAAGCGATTAGCATAAACATGGGGTGAGCCAGCCCAGAAAGATCAATGGCAGCAACTTCCTTTCATTAACATCGTTAATATTTGGGGAGAAGGAACAGAGGACAGGACTGGTGGTTGGGGAGACAAAAATAACTCTGCCCAGTGCAGGTCAGATGATTGACAACCCTGGCCTCTGTTAGTAAGGATGACCAAAGCATTTTAGAAGAAAACAGTATATCAAGTGAGGTGTAACAGAGAAAGTGAAAGAGTGTCTGTCTTTTCTACAGATGGGCTATAAAAGAGTCAGTCTGATCCAGTGGTTAAGGCACCAGGTTAAAAACCAGGAGACTGTGAGTTCTAGTCTCATCTTAGGCAAGAAAACTGGCTGAGTGACGGTGCCAGTGATTCTCCAGCACTGGAGATGGATAATCCACCAATGGGTTGAGACTGTATTCCTGCCCAATCAGATCAGTCAGCCAAAGTTGCCACGCCCGTCCTGGACCACGAGATTCCCAGTCTTGACTGATCTCGCCCAGCATTCAGACGTGCAACTTGGCTCTTAGGCAGGTACAGTTTCTCTCCATTGGTGGATTATTCCCAGTAGCTGAGAGTTGGTAGCAAGGATTAAATTCTGTTTAATTGGCCCCTACTAAATTTCTAAATTTTAAAATTTCAAGGGAGCCTAAAATTCACAACCCCACGGGGGAAGTCTCCCTTGATAGAGAGGAAGGAATTCCCTTCCTCTCTATCTTGCCTATCTTACCTCTACCTTACTCCTCTCCCTTTACCTAGCTCCCTTCCCTTCACTTCCCTTACCGTTCAGCCGGATCAGCTGAGCAGCGCGGACGGAGCTTGCGGCTGCAGCTCCACGGCAGAAGCACGCTTGGGAGGTGTTTGTGAGAGGGGGGAAGGTGCGGGGAGAGAGAGCAAAGCGCAGGGAAAGCTCAGGCCCTAGCGCGGAACAGCTGACAGAGGGAAAACAGGAGAATTTGCCTTCCGTCTTCACTGGAGAGCTCCGACAGTTTAAAAGGACCGCCATTGTCGGAGCTGATCAGCGCACGTGCGTCCCTTTGTTCTAGTGCACGTGGCATCGCACAGCAAGAAGGAGCTACTGCGCATGCAGAGAGTTTTTTCCCGGCAGCATCAGCTGTTTGGGGGGGGGATTTCCCCGTCACTCACAGAAAGGAAAAATCCAACCAGAGAAAGCTTAAGAAGAATAGGCAAGATAGCAGAGACCCTTAAGGCAAATAGAAAAATAGCATCTTCTCTTCCAGGACTTGGTGTCTCTCCAACTACAATCAATTAAAACAAAATTAATTGCTAATAATTAATTTAATTAATTCAATTAATTAATAAAAAAAAATTTTTTTAAATATTATCTGGCTCCACCCGGACCTCAGGTAACCCATCAGTGGACCTGTATGTATCTGGGTTATTATTGCTTGGATTCCAGGCACCCCAAATCGTGTGCCTGTCCTTATCTGCAGCAGACCAGGCCGGGTTCCAGGCATCCCCATTAGTGTGCCTGTCTTTACCCATGCACAGCCATCAATTCGGGCCTAGACACAGAGGCTGTACCTGGGTTCCAGGCGCCCCCTGTAGTGCGTCTGTCCTTACTCAGCGTGTATACTCTCCTATTACCGGGTTTCGCCTCTCGTGACCCTGCACTATTGGAGAATGGAGGAAGCTCTCATGCCCTCTACAGGAGCCCTGCCTTCCACGTCAGGAGCACCCGGTTCAGAGAGCTCTGACAATACAACGGCCTCTAAGGCCAGATCTACAAAAAAGTTGTCCAGGAAGGCAGACAAACAAGTAAACAGGAGACACCAAGCCCTAGAAAAAGAATTTGCCAGGGCTCAAAAAAGGGCCAGAATAGAGAAGAATCAGAACGGGAACCTAGCCCCTGAGTTACCTCTGGGGGCCTCATCATCCCCTCTGGGGGTCTGGTCAACAGGGGAATCATCCCAGTCCCCAGCAAGATGCGGGACAGGTGAATTCTCATCCCTATCCCAATCTTCTTCGCCACAGAGGTCACAAGGAGCTCCAGAGGCTACATTCACACTCGCGACAGCGGGGATACAAATGAACTTGGCCCCTCTTATTCCATCGGAGGACCGGCTAGCGGCCTTAATAGTGCAAGCGGTTGACCGTGCCCTCGAGGCCAGAGCCCAGAGCATCAAGCCGGCAGCAGCCAGACACAGATCCGGCCATCAGAAGGAAACGGAGGACCAACAAGACCCCTTGTCCCCTTCTGGGTCATCCCTTTCCGATGACTCTTACCTTGACCAACCAGGCACATTGCAGGAGGTTCAAATGTCCGAGAACGAAGACAACCTGCCTGAGGTGCCTTCTTTCAACGGTCTCTTTAACCCTTCTCTTTTTGTCACCCTACTGCGTAAGGCTGAATCCACGGCTCATCTCGGGCAGGGAACTCCAGCAGAACCAGCCCTTCCCGACGCGGAGGCAGACCCCAGGTTCGCCGAAAAGGTAACCACTCAACACCACATTCCTTGTCCGGCCCTGTTCCTAAACACGGTCTGGAAACAATGGACCTCACCAGCCTCCCTTCCTCTTCCGGGTAACACCGATAAGAGGCTATACAACGTAGCCAAGGAACTGGAGGAGGCGTTGGAGGTACCGATGGTAGACGAGCCCTTAGGGCCCCTAGTATCGGACACTGCCATATCGGGAGACTTTTCAGAGGCCCTTAAAGCCGAGGACCGCAAATGTGAGTCCACCTACCGGAGAACGCACCAAGCAACAGCATGGGCTACTAGAGCCGCTACCTCTGCTTCTTTTTTCAGCAGAGCCGCACTCTGCTGGCTGCGTGAATAGCAAGGCCGAGTCCCTGTAGAGGACACTCGTACCCAACAGGAACTCAGCAAAATGGTTGCAGCCATGGAGTATGCGTCAGACGCAACACTCCAAGTGGCCAGGTTCTCAGCCAGAGCAATAGCGTCCAACATTATGGGCAGACGCCTGCTTTGGTTAAAACACTGGCAGGCCGATGCCAAATCCAAATGGAAACTGGCATCTGCCCCATACCAGGGAGCCAAATTATTTGGCGAGGCACTAATGCCTTATCTAACGGAGAATAAGGACAAACGCAAGGTCCTTAAACACATTCTCAAGAGACAGGAGAGACGACCAGGTTACTTCGGAAGGAAACATTCCTTTCACGCAGAAAACAGATTCACCTACTCCCAGCCAGCACAGCCCTTTCAGGCTAGACAGGATAGGCAGGAGAGACAAACAGAAACGCAAAACCCAAGGCCTAGGCAGCAAGCGCAGGGAAGGCGGCCCTTTCGGGGGAACAACCGTCCCGTTTGTCGCTCCAGATGACTCCTCCTCAACCCTTCCCATAGGGGGCAGGCTCGCCCAGTTTGCCCACCAGTGGGAAGAAACCACCACGGACGTATGGGTCAGAAACACCATACGCCACGGGCTCTACCTGGAATTCCTCTCCAAACCACCAAACCGTTTCCTCCCCTGTCCTTGTCCCCGAAACCAAAAAAACAAGAAACTCATGAACGAAGCCGTTCAACACCTACTAAGTATCCGAGCCATAGAACCGGTACCACTGGACCAGAGAGGTCAGGGATTTTACTCCATACTGTTTGTGGTTCCCAAACCATCAGGAGGATGGAGAGCTATTCTAGATCTCAAAGGCCTAAATTTCCATCTGGCATATCGCAAATTCAAGACGCAAACGTTGCGCTCCATACTAGGAAGTGTAAGAAAAGGGGACCTCCTGACATCTATCGACCTCACGGAGGCGTACTTACATGTCCCCATCTCTCTGACCCACCGCTGGTTCTTACGGTTCGCTTACGGGGGACGTCACTTCCAATACAGGGCTCTCCCATTCGGCCTATCATCAGCCCCCAGGGTGTTCGCCAAGATACTGGCGGTCCTGGCAGCTCATCTAAGGACCATACCGGTCAGAGTTCAGTGCTATCTGGACGATATATTAAGCCAGTCATCGTCCGCCCGCTCTGCCCAGGCGGACCTCAAACTAGTAGTGAGACTGCTACAGGATCACGGCTTCTCGGTGAACTTATTTATTTATTTATTTATTTGTTTATTTATTTATTTATTTAATTTTATTTATATGCCGCCCAATCCCAAAGGACTCAGGGCGGCGTACAGAGTTAAAACAATCATAAAACAATAAAATAATAAAATAATACAGTCATACCGTGAGTCCGATCATATCCTGGCCCCCCCGGGGACATCAGCCCCAGGCCTGCCGGAACAGGAGAGTTTTAACAGCTTTCTTAAAGGCCGGCAGGGTGGGAGTAGTTCAAACCTCGGGGGGAAGTTGATTCCACCAGGTCGGAGCCACCACAGAAAAGGCCCTTTCCCGAGGGCCCGCCAGCCGACATTGTCTGGCCGACGGGACCTGAAGGAGGCCCAATCTATGGGACCTCACCGGTCTCTGGGAACTATGCGGCAGAATGCGGTCCTGTAAGTAACCTGGCCCTATGCCATGAAGGGCTTTAAAGGTGATAACCAACACCTTGAATTGCATCCGGAGACCCACAGGAAGCCAGTGCAGCTCGCGGAGGATAGGTGACACGTGGGCGTACCTTGGCGCGCCCACAATCGCTCTCGCGGCTGCGTTCTGAACCAACTGCAGCCTCCGAACGCCCTTCAAGGGTAGCCCCATGTAGAGCGCGTTACAGTAATCCAGTCTTGAGGTGACAAGGGCATGAGTGACTGTGAGTAAAGCCTCCCGGTCCAAATAAGGCCACAACTGGTGCACTAGGCGAACCTGTGCAAAGGTCCCCCTGGCCACAGCCGATAGATGTTGTTCCAAATTTAGCTGTGAGTCCAGGAGGACACCCAAGTTGCGTGCCTGCACTGAGGGAGGTAAATTTGCCCCCCCCAGGACTAATGATGGACCATCCAGTTGGCCTTTGGGAGGCAAGACCCAGAGCCACTCGGTCTTGTCAGGGTTGAGTCTAAGCCTGTTCACCCCCATCCAGACCCTCACATCTTCCAGACACCGGCACATCACGTCGACTGCTTCACTGAAAGGACACAGGGTGGAGATATATAATTGGGTATCATCCGCGTACTGATGATATCTCACCCCGTGTCGCCGAATGATCTCACCCAGCGGTTTCATGTAGATGTTAAAAAGGAGGGGGGACAGGACCGAGCCCTGAGGCACCCCATGATCGAGGCGCCTAGGGGTCGATCTCTGTCCGCCCGCCAACACCAACTGCGACCTGTCAGAGAGGTAGGAGGAGAACCACCGCAATACGGTGCCGCCCACCCCCACCTCTCCGAGACGACGCAGAAGGATACCATGGTCGATGGTATCGAAAGCCGCTGAGAGGTCAAGAAGCACCAGGATAGAGGAATAACCCCTATCCCGGGCTCGCCAGAGGTCATCGGTCAGTGCGACCAAATCAGTCTCAGTGCTGTAGCCGGGCCTGAAACCAGATTGAAAAGGGTCCAGATAATTAGTTTCATCCAAGGATCGCAAGAGTTGGGACGCCACCACCTTCTCTACAACCTTCCCCACAAAGGGGAGGTTGGAGACAGGACGAAAGTTCTTCAAAACAGCTGGGTCCAGGGAAGGCTTCTTGAGGAGGGGCCTCACCACCGCTTCCTTTAAAGGTTGCGGGAAAGACCCCTCCATCAAGGAGGCGTTGATTATCGCCTGGAGCCAGCCTCGTGTCACCTCCCTACTGGCAGAAACCAGCCAGGAGGGGCACGGGTCCAATAAACAGGTGGCGGCATTCATTGCCCTCATGGCCTTGTCCACTTCATCAGGGGTCACAGGCTCAAACTCGCTCCAGATAACATGACTAACTCGCTCCAGATAACTTCCTCAAGAGCCACCTGGTTCCGTCAACGAGAATATTACACCTCGGGGCCATCATAGACACAGTGGAGTGCAAGGTATACCTCTCCCAGGAACGCCGCAACAGCATAAGGGAGGCAATAACACAGCTACGCCGACGTCAGTCGGTAACGCTGGTCAGCCTCTCCCAACTGTTAGGGAAAATGATCTCGACCATAGCAATCGTCCCATGGACCAGACTGCATTCACGGGAGGTACAATGGTTCATGCTTCCGTTCCAGAGGCAGGAGCTCAGCGCATCCCAAACAAGGGTAGGGTTACCACAACGGGTACGGTGTTCCCTCAGATGGTGGCTATCGCCAGCCCTATTCAGAGGCTCCAACTTCAGGAAGCTGGACAGAATAGTAATCACAACCGACGCAAGCCTGTTCGGTTGGGGAGCTCACCTCGGGACTAGGTGGACGCAGGGCCGCTGGTCCACAGTGGACCTCCGTCACAACATAAACTGGCTCGAACTTCGAGCCATCCATCTGGCACTATGACACTTCCACAGCAGGCTGACACGGTGCCACGTACTAGTCCTAACAGACAACGTGACAGCCAAAGCCCACATAAATCGGCAAGGGGGAACGCACTCCCGCTCCCTATGGTCCGAAGCACTCCTACTGGGGACTTGGGCAGAACAAAACCTGGCCTCCATAAAGGCCAACCATATATCAGGGGAAACAAACACCCAGGCAGATCTATTGAGCAGGTCAACAGTAGATCACGCGGAATGGCGCCTCCACCTGAGGATCTTCAAGGATATCTGCCACCGCTTCGGCCTTCCTCAGGTAGACCTATTCGCTTCCCCCTCCAATGCCCAGCTGACTTGCTTCTTCTCCCGATTCCCATCCGTGGGAGCGGAGCAGACGGATGCGTTACAGAGTCCATGGTCGAGGGGCCTCCTATACGCTTTTCCCCCCCTGCCTCTCCTCCCGGCCGTAATACGCAAACTTCTCCAGGAACGAGCCGAGATAATCCTAGTGGCCCCATATTGGCCCAGGAGACCTTGGTTCGCAGACTTGAGAAGCCTCTCTCACACGAATCCCTGGCGAATTCCCCCAGAGAAAGTCTCACTCAGCCAGGGGATGATCTTACACCCAGAGCCACAATGGCTACAACTAGCCGTTTGGCACTTGAACGGTCAATCTTAAAAAGGGGACTTTGTTCACAGGGAGTAATCAGGGTTATCCAGGCCTCCAGACGCCCTTCCACGAACCGTATTTACGAAACCACGTGGAAAAGCTTTCAGGCATGGTGCTCTGAACGGAGCCTGTCCCTCAGAGAGCTCACAATTCCCAACATTCTGGAATTCCTACTAGGCGGCCTAGAGAGAGGCCTAGCGCCAAACACACTGCGTAGGCAGATCGCCGCCCTCTCAACAATACTGTCGGGCAACGCTGGTGAACCCCTGGGCCAACATCCCCTACTCCGCTCCTTCCTCAAAGGGGCTGCAAACATTAGGCCACCTACCGTACACAGGTACCCCTCATGGGAGCTACCACGAGTACTGCGAGCTCTCACCAGAGCACCGTTCGAACCACTCAAAATATGTGACATCCGCTACCTAACCCACAAGGTAGCATTCTTGGTAGCAATTACGTCGGCTCGTCGTATATCCGAGTTAGCCTCACTCTCAACAAGGAAAGACCTGTGTTACTTTCACAGGGACAGGGTAGTCTTGCGACTAGACCCTTCCTTCATCCCAAAGGTCAACTCCCTTTTTCACAGGTCACAAGAAATAGTCCTACCGGATTTTTGTCCAAATCCAACTCATGCCCTAGAACGACAATGGCATACATTAGACGTCCGCAGGGCGCTAAGGTACTACATTTCACGGACAGCGGAATTCCGCTGTTCAGAGGTTCTCTTTATATCCTTTCACTCCTCCTCTAGGGGCCGGAAGGTCTCTTCCTCCACCATTGGCAGGTGGATCAGGGCATGCATCGCTGGGGCATACCAGGCGGAGGCTTTGCCGGTCCCCAGACATGTCACGGCTCACTCCACAAGGAGTGCTGCCACCTCGGCAGCATGGGCCACGCAGGCTTCCATTGAGGAGGTTTGCAAGGCGGCCACTTGGGCCTTGCCTTCCCCATTTATTCGCCACTACAAAATCGACAAATACTCCTCTGCAGAGGCCTCCTTCGGTAGGAGGGTGCTTCAGCAGGTGCTAAACCAAAGTTCCACACAGGACCAGTCTATTCCCCACCCCGAGGGACAATAGGCTTTGGTATGTCCCATTGGTGGATTATGCATCTCCAGTGCTGGAGAAGGGGCGTTGTCTTACCTGAACGCCTTTTCTCAGCACGGAGATGGATAATCCACACCCACCCTTGTAGACCATGATGGTTAGGGGTAAATAGTTTGAGCCAAAACGTCTTGCTGTCAGTCAATGGCTTCGCTCGTGTCAAGACTGGGAATCTCGTGGTCCAGGATGGGCGTGGCAACTTTGGCTGACTGATCTGATTGGGCAGGAATACAGTCTCAACCCATTGGTGGATTATCCATCTCCGTGCTGAGAAAAGGCGTTCAGGTAAGACAACGCCCCCTTTCCCTCTCAGCCCAGCCAACCTCACAGGATTGTTGTTGTGGGGAAAATAGGAGGAGGAAAGAGTATTATGCATGTCTGTTGCCTTGAGTTACTTTTAAAGTAATAAAAGTGGGATGCAAATATAATAAATAATGGTTTCTACACAGAGTTCCTAATGAAACTCTTATACATCTGCTGCAGGTGAAATAGGGCTTGTGCTAAGGCAGGATGTACAATCCTGGCTAAAATTTTCGCTTTCACCCATCATCTTGACACTTTCACCCAACCTTGGTGTCCTTCAGGAAGGTGAAAGGTTACCCAGAATTCTAAGTGGCGGTATTCTAAGTGGTAGTACAGGATTTATGGAATTCAGTCCATACATTTGAGGGCGGTTAGGCTGGGGAAAGCTGCTCTACCTAGTCTGCCTTTTTCTATGCTTCCGTTATCAATCTGGTGCTTTTGGACTACAATACCCATCTCCCCAGATTGACCGTGCAGTCCACCAGATCTGGTGAGAACACTAGGTTGAGGAAAACTGTGCTTAGTGATCAGAGAACACAGCTGGAGGGACTGCTTGCTTCTTTCTGATGCCTTTAAGCTCTTGCAGGAATATCACGTAGGACAAAGGAAAGAAAAGAAGAAGAAAATAGCACAATAAAAAGGATAGCAGACCTGAATGTCTTTTTTTAAAAAATACTACAGCATTGCCCTCTAGTGTTGAGGGGTGTCATTGCAAGCAGCTAAACTCAGCTGGCACCAATAATTATGTATTTACAGGTAGTCCTTAAATTACAACCGTTTGTTTAGCCACTGTTCGAAGTTACAATGGCATTGATAAAAGTGACTTATGACTGGTTCTCATATTTATGAACGTTGCTGTCAACGCTGCAAATATTGTATATTCTTGCTTTTGACAATATGCAGAACTGTCTGGTATTTATGGGGTTAATACAGAGCAGAAGGGGGGTGGGGGTAAAGCCCGGGAAAGAAAGAGGAAGAAAACCTATGACCTTCACACTAATTGGATAATGTGATATATGACGGCTAATTTAGGGAGGGAACATGCTGATAATTTAACTGCTCAGAGGAAGAGAACTTAGATCCTAGCATCCCTCCGTTATGCCTGTGCTGACATTTTGTAACAATCACTGACTTTTAGGAAAATAAATGCCTGGAAGTTCTTTGAAGTGTTTCATTAGCCGGAAACATAACATCTCCATAGTCATATGATTAAAATTTGGGCACTTGACAAACAGCATGTATTTATGATAATTGCAGCGTCCTGGGATTCTAGGATTGTCATCTGCAACTTTCCTAGGAAGTTTCTGACAAGCAAGGTCAATGGGGAAAGCCAGATTCGCTTAAAAACCATATTTTACTTAACTGCAGTGATTCACTTAACAACCGAATCAGCAAAAAAGGCCATAAAATGGGATGTGACTCACTCGACAGCTGTCTTGTTTAGCAATGGAAATTTTGGCCTCAGTTGTGATTGTAAGTTGAGGACCACCTCTCATTTTCTCCAAGCAGATGTTCTCTGAGGTTTTTAGGTGTGTGCGTTAGTCCACAAAATCATAATTTCTCACATGTGTGGCAATCCAGTAGGGCAGGGGTCTTCAAACTTGGCCCTTTTATGCTTGTGGACTTCAACTCCCAGAATTCCTCAGCCAGTTGAAGTCCACAAGTCATAAAAGGGCCAAGTTTGAAGACCCCTGCAGTAGGAGGATCTAAAGATGTATTTACTCATCCATCTTGATCTGCCAGTAGGCTTTGCAGGACACTGGGATGTAGTGAAGCTTTCCCACATAGGCGTTGTGGTTGATGCCTCCAAAAATAACTTCACCTCCATTCTCTTGTGGTGAGGTCTTGTTGGTGCTAAGAGAAAGGTTGCAAAAGTTTAAAAAGCTGTCTTAAGCCCCAGTGTCATTTACTGCAAGAAAGTTCCCTTTTCCAAGATGGCCAAAGGTCTTGAGATTTTAATGGCTGCAGAAAGGAGCAATTATGGTACACGGAGCAGGTTAACTTATCTCAACTCTTTTCCTGATTGTAGGATGAGCTGCACCCAGGATCAATTTTAAGTGTGTCTAGTGTCTAGGGGATAGAAGTAGAAATCAGGACAATATTGAAACATTTTGGAAAATTAAAAGCCCAATTCAGCAATTTTCTTTCCTTTTTTTTTTTTTTTTTGGTTTACCCTTACTAAGGCTTTACATCAGGGGTGTCAAACTCGCAACATCACGTGACGTGTCACGACATATCGCGACTTTTTTTCCATTGCCAGCAATGGGGTGGGCGCAGTTTAACTATGTCTGTGCTAGTTCTATTATGGCTATCCAGCCACCCACCCCACCTCCAATATTCCATTCCTCTATTCCAATGTTTTTCTAAGTTGGGCACTTTAAGATTGCTGCCTGAGGAATTCTGGGGACCACACATCTTAAAGTGACTTCAGTTTGAAAAACACTGCTCTTCTCCATCAATATTCTAGTTAGAACCACTGTACCTGAGCTGCACAAATTCACACAGCTACTAGATGGTGGTAAAGAGGCAATTCTTTATTTGAGCATAGTGAAGGGGGAAAAAAATCCAGTGGGAGTGTCATTTCTTTCTCCACAAAGTCAATTGTCCCATTAGCTGAAGAGGGGGAAGGGAAGCATTAATCCCACCCTCCCTGCATTCTTTGACAGTTCCAAAGGAAATTGCCTTCCAGCTTAAAAAATAAAGTTTAAAAACAGGCAAAAAAGTACTAACCGTTTGATCAAATTATTTAATCAAGGCAACCTTTAGCAAAGGTTGGTAGCATGCTTAATTTTGCCACCAGAACTCAGAGAAGTAACAGGAGTTCACAAAGATTAGTCCCTGCCTTGAACACTCTTCCATAAAAAACATACATACAAACTACTGTTATTTTGGCAGAGGAATATCCTCCAATAGCTATTGTCAGAAGAATAATTTAGGGTTTCAAGTGGGGCTGGGGTTGCGTAAGAATAAATAAAAATGAAATCCAAAGAGCTGTGAGAAAAGGAGAAATGTTTATTCCCCAAAGCAAAAAGTTTGCCTTTAGGGGCAGCTGCAGAGAAAATGGGTAGAGAGACATAGTTTTATAGGGGAGCTTGTCCTGGGTGTGGAAGTGTGTGTGTGCTGATTCTAGGGTAACTCTTGAGAGGTGTGGGCATGTGTGGGTGCTGACCCCAGAGAAGGGGTTGACTAAATCAAATGATGTGGATTGGGTCTGTTCGTTTGAACTTGAGCATTATAATTATGTTTACACTATGTTAACAGAGTTTTGTGTGTTTGCTTGTATGTGTTTACAATGTGAAATAAGTGTTTAATTCTTATGTTTGCCTAAGTTTAAAGAATTTTGGAGGCTATAAATCAGTAACTTTGTGGAGAGCTGAGTCAGTTAATATATATTCCTTATGCAATATTTCTAATGCATTATAGCATTTATAATTTATTCCCACACTATTCAGGACAATATTATTGATTCTTATTTGATAGATTTCAAGATTAAGTCCAGATGTTGCACACAGCCCTGGATCAATACCATCATGTGTGATGACAAGAAGAATAAGGACCAGGTTGCATAACAAGCCAAAACAGGTGCCTGTTGAACTGGCATTGTTCCTATTTCTGAGAAAGCTTGGTTTTGTTGTACTACAAGGGAAGTTTGTTTTCTTTCTTTATGTCCATTTTTTTACCCTATTCTTTTTTCACATCATAAACTTCAAGTTCTAGGGCAGTGTTTCTCAATCTCGGCAACTTTAAGATGTGTGGACTTCAACTCCCAGAATTCCCCAGTGACCATGCTGGCTGGGGAATTCTGAGACTTGAAGTCCAGGTATCTTAAAATAGCCAAGATTTAGAAACACTGTTCTAAGTGCTCCCAATAAGGCGCTTATTGAATCCTGATAAGAGTGAGAGCTACTTATCTTCATTTCAGTGTGATATCTGGGGGCGAAAAGCAGAACAGGAATCATACAGGGAGGAGTCAACCGGGTCACAAGAGGAGAAAAAGAGGTTCTCAGGAAACAAAGTGTAGTCTGCAAGGACAATCCGACAGGAGGGGAAAGTCACAGGAATAAATGGAAATGCAGAGTTTGAAAAACTTATAAAAAGTGTGGAGTTGTGAGTGCAAAGAGAGCACCTTGGCCTGTGAATCTAAAACCTGGGCTGGACAAATGGAGTCTGGAAGAGACGGCAAGGAAAATGCAAAGGAAATGGTTAGGTAGTGAAACAACCTGAGTCAATAAAAAGGAATCAGAGATTGAGTAATTAGTAATCAGATCAATATTTGCTTGAGCGAGCCAAAAATGAGTGGACCCTGAACTTGTGGGAAAACACTAGAAAGAAAGAAAAAATCAAGTATGTGTAGTCCTTGACTTATGACCGCAATTGGGACCAGAATTTCCATTGCAATTGTTAAATGAATCGCACCTGAGTTTACGACCCTTTTTGCCATGATTAAGTGAATCACTGCAGTTAAGTGGATCATGCAGTCATTAAGTGAATCCAGCGGACCCCCCCCCCCCCCCCCATTGTCTTTGCTCATCAGAAGCCAGCTGGGAAAGCCACAGTGGGTGATCACCTGAGCCCGGGATGCTGCAACTGTTATAAATACATGCCAATTGCCATAATGGTTGTAAATTGAAGGACTGGCAGTAAGTCGCTTTTCTCAGTGCTATTGTAATTTTGAAAGGTTGCTAAATGAATGGTGGAAAGTCTACCTGTAATCAGAAAGATTACTCTCTGTTCTGCCGGAAGAGTCAAAAAAAGTCAAGATGGTCTCCAGGACCTCAAAACTGCATTGCCCAAACAACAGGTAATAAAATGGGGAGAGCTTTGACCGTAGTGGCAGCCTCCATCTTGATGTTTTTGACCCCTGTCCCTGGAGTTCATCCCTGCTGTGGACCCACCGCCAGGGAGGTGGAACAGGGAGGAAATCAACCTGATGGGCCAGTTGGAGAGAGAGAGAACTCAGGCCGAGAGACATGAGGAGCCATCCTCCAGAGCAGATGGCTGAGAGAGTGGCTGCTGGAACAATATTTTCTTGCCTTGACTACAATTCCCACTATAGGTAGCCCTTAACTTATGACCAGTTGCTTAGCGACTATTCAAAGTTATACAAGAGATTCCCTCCCCCCCCCCCCAGAAAAGGTATTTACTACCTGGCTCTGAAGTGCCAATGGCTGAGCCCCCCCCCCAAGTCACATGGCCATACGTTAGGTGCTCAGCAACTGGCCAGCATTTATGGCCACTTGCAACATCCTGCATTTTACGACATTTTTGCTGAAAACCAGCTTCTGGTTTTGTGCAAAAATGGCCCATAATGAACAATGGGTTCACTTTATAACTGATATGTTCGTTTTATGACCACAACGTTTGCTTTACCACCACCACATTCACTTAATGACCACTGCAAAAAAAGATCATTAAAAATCAGCCTGTTGACATGATGGCCTGTTTTACAACCATTATGACTTACAATTGTAATGGGCAGGCTCCATTATTGTCATAAGCTGAGGACTACCTGATAATTGTGTACTGTAAGATGTTTTGAAATCTTGAATTGCTCTTGGTGAGTCATTTGGAAGTAGACTATTAAATCAATTACAAAACAAACTCTATCCTTCTGGATAGTTGTGATAGGTGGTGTATTCCCACACATCTGGAAGGCACTAAGTCAGAAGCTTGATCTTTATCTTTATGCAGGAAGGAAGGAGGGAGGGAAGGGAGATGGGAGGGGAAGGGGAAGGGGAAGAGGAAGGATAGAGGAGGGTAAGGTGGGAGGGAAGGAAAGGAGGGAGGAAGGAAGGAAGGAAGGAAAGAAGGAAGAAGGAAAGAAGGAAGATGGGAGGGGGAGATGGGAGGGAAGGGGAGAGGAGGGGAAGGTGGGAGGAAGGGGAGGGAGGAAAGAAAGAAAGAAAGAAAGAAAGAAAGAAAGAAAGAAAGAAAGAAAGAAAGAAAGAAAGAAAGAAAGAAAGAAAGAAAGAAAGATGGGAGGGGGGAAGGAGAGGAAGAGGGAGATAGAACCAGTTCTGAGCTACTAGTTTGATGTGACTTAAATCTATCTTTTCAATCAGTCATTTTACACCCTACTGAACTAAGGCTGAGATTGTTCAGAAAGAGCAGAGAATGTTTCCCGTAGCACAAGACTATATAGATTGGATGCCAATTGCTGAGGATAAGGAAGGGACCCCCCCCCTCCCTAACTTTCATAAAAAATGAATCCCAGGGGATGGGGCTTGGGAAGTCTTCTGCTTTGGACAATATCAGTGAGGAGGTGATGTCGACAGCAGAGAGGTCCATACTTGCAAAGATGGAATGAGAAGACATTGTTTTTCAGAAGTTTCGCCTTCATCATGTTATCAAAGGGTGGGGTGATGTTGTTTACTGAGATGGAGGGATAACCCAGTCCCATGATACCGTCAAATTTGGCAGCCACAAAAACCAAGCCTGGCAAATCAGTAGCCTCAGCAAAGGTCTGGTTATTAACGGTGACGTTGCCAATCTGAAGAGAAAGAAAATACACAGCATTTTGTCTTCTGTTTCAGCTATCAACGGGTGTCTATAAGGTATGGACAAATGCAATGGAAACTGCCTGATTTTTATGTGCATCGTATGATCAGTTAATCCAGCTATATGATTTATCAAAGTTTCCTGCAATGCATACAGTATAAAAATGGGCAAAGTCTCAATCAAGCCTTCATAACCACCATCTTGACTTTTTTATCACATCTGGTAGACATCCTAACCTTTTTTTACATACAGATAATTTTATTATTATTTAAGTATCACCAATCTGATCCTTCACTAATCAGGAGTTATGGTTTTCAGTGTTTTAAAAAATGAGCAGGGATATCCACAGGGGGTAGTCAAAAAGGCAAGATGGCAGAGATGACGTGAGATTGAAAAACAGGTGGTGCTATTGTGGCTGCCATCTTGATTTTTTGACGACACCTTCTTACGGTCCCCCAAAATGATGCTGGAGTCCACATTTTGGCCAAACACCAGTGTCTTGCAATAGCTGATATCTTAAGGATGCATGAATCTGTAGCCTGATGATTTTTATTTAGCGTAATGAAAAAAACCTGCAAACATTTCAAAGCTGCTTCTTTGTCTTGATCACAAGCTTCATACGCCTTCAGTAAAAGTTAAAGGTTGTCTAGGAATTGAAGAGAAACCACTTCTTTCTATCTTAAATCGCATATTACAGACGTGAGACTTGGCGCGGGAAAGAGAATATAAGATAAATGGTATAGAAATCTCATTCAGAAGAAAACTGAATTTTCTCTTGAGGAAAAGAAAAATATGCTCTTGTATTTTCTTCTTAACCCCTCCCCTCCAAGATTAAACCAACTTCTCTCTGAGAACCAGATTCTGTCAACTTCCTGTACTCACCCTGAGAACATCCCGGCTTACGAATCCCTTAAGGCTACCACTTCCATAATGAATTTCAAATTTGCTTTTATCAGTCTTGTGGGTGCAGGAAAACAGGGAATGGTAATGTTTGTGTACCCCTGATGGAAAAAACAAACAAACAGTTAATTGTGTACAGAGAACAGATTGGGCCAGGGCTTCCCTTCCCTCCCTGTTAAGCCTACTTTATGGCTTATACCACTGATGTTTCGCAACATACAATGTATAATATACTGGCAAAACGTAAGAGTACTACAGGTAGTTATGGTATGGTCACATTTTTTTCCAAAAATAACCCAGTCAACTTGGATGCAAAAGATTTTATTTGCACAGAACTTTCCCTTAACTGGGTTATTTTTAAAAAAAAAAATTGTGACCACACCACAACTACCTGTAGTACTCAACTGGGCAAGCAGTTACACAGTGACATGGATAGTATGCTAACTCCTATCAACCTGAGGGCTCCCAAAATTATACATTCAGTATAATTACATTTTTTCATAGGGATCTTGATGAAGGTTGTAATTGTTATGGGCCACAACCAGGCCATCCATATCTAACCTTGTCTGTCCTACCAGGGAGAACCCTGATGGGAGAAATGAAGCCCACACAGTGACACTAGTTTTCGTCCTTGGGTCTCAATTTTGACACAAGGTCAGGTCCATCCATGATCAAATCAAATCATGGATGGTTCTGCTCTGATTTTAAGCTGACCTATCTTTCCAGGAGAGAAAAGCATTCCACTCCAAATCTTCCCTGGTATTGGAGGTCATACATTACTTTGGCTTCTTTGGTTTAATGTTGCATGTGAACCAAGCCAAAGTTTCCCATGATGAAACTGCTCTCTTACCGCTAAGTTGACAACTGGGGAGAATTTGTCTGACCAAGTAACCCTTCTACTTCTCCAAGAGAGGAATGGATTACTGCAACAATGGTTATATCTCTAATTTTCTCTACTACTGGTTCATTTTACTGTCATGTCAGTTTGTGATTTTAAGAAAAGCCTGCGTAACATTTTGGATGCATTAGCATGGACGTTTCTCTTGAGCAACCCCTCCCCATGCATGTCCACTCTATTCTCGAGAATCAGTTGAGGGTTTTATGTCTTACAGCAGTGGTTCTCAACCTTTTTAATGCCGCGACCCCCAACCGGTCGAGGACCACTCAACTGGTCGTAAGTCGAGGACTACTCAACTGGTGCAGCACCGTTTGCAGAATGGGACTTTTGGTGGGCTCAGCAGGGCAGAGACAGCCTGGAAAATTCCTATTGGCTTTTGAAAGCCAATAGAATTAGACTCTATTCAAGAGAGTCTATTCTATTGGCTTTCAAAAGCCAATAGAATAAAAGGGAGTAGCACAGCTAAGGAAAAGGGGAAAAAAAATATGGCGGACTGCGTTGTTTGGCGACCCCCATGAAATGGTCGTTCGACCCCAAATATGGGTCCCGACCCACAGGTTGAGAACCACTGCCTTACAGCATGCCAAATGTATCAGGCAACATTTGGAAGAAGGCACCCACAGGTTGGATGAGCCAGTATCAAAGATGACATTGAAGCATTGTTTAGGGGTTGCAAGACAGATTTGCCCATGGTATTGTGCCTGGGGTATAGCAAGAAAAGAAGAAAAAAAAAAGGTCAGCATTTTGTAATGACTTGAATCAACATCTTTATCTATTTGTTTATCATTTTTAAATAGAGATGATCAATATGGTGTTGAAACAGGATTGGGGGATCCAAGTTCAGATCCTTGTTTGGTGACTTTGGAGTAGACATTTTCTCCGAGCCCAGCCTATCTCACAGGGTTGTTCCCTCCCCCACCATTGCCATGGAGGCTACCTTGATTGTCTAATATAACATCACTCAACCTTGGCAACTTTCAGATGTGTGGACTTTAACTGGATGAAGTCTGTATGTGCTAGATGAGGCATTCTGGGAGCTGAAGTCCACACATCTTAAAATTGACAAGGATGAGAAACACTGGTCTAGAGAAAAAAAAACAAATAAAAATGTAATTGGAAATTAAGTAAATACACCAATAACAAACTCATTCTGAGTGCCAATCTTTTTGTATCCAACATGGCACTGGCCAAAGGCAAAAGAGAGAGATATCACCAGACACAGAAAAACTGACATTTGCAAAAGAATTCACTTCAGAAACATTAACCTTAAAGAAGAGGAAAAGGAGAAGAACAGCAAATGAGGAACAAGCACACTCAGTAATTACATGACAAGGTCAATTGAAAAAAAATCCATCAGCATGAGGAGGAGGAGAAGAAGAAATAAATACAGAATTCTTGAAGAGGACAGAGCAGAGCCGACTCTCCCATACGGCAACATTTAATTGACAGATTTTCAGATATTGGCCTTTTGTTTTTCAGGTGGCATCCAAAATGGGAATTAAAGGTTTTTATTTGAGTTTGCTTGATTGAGAGGGTGGAATATTAAGGTTATGTAGAAGTTATCTGGAACCAAGGATTTACCCTCTTTCTAACAGTAGACATCCTTGAATCCAGCCTCATTATAGCAGGGGAAGTGGTTTTCCTTGGAGGAAATGTATGCCAAGTGTATTCTTCCATTAAGGTCACCTAAGGTCACTCCAACTACCCAGCTAAAGAGAGCAGGAGCCTAAATTCAGCAACAGTGATACAGGAAGATGCTGGAGATGACTGTTCACCTTAACCACAACAGGAAAGACATCATTTTAAGCTGTGTTGGAGAAGGTGATGGTCAGCCACTTCTGCATTTTAATAGGAAAAACCACATGGATAAATAAGACAAAGTGACTCAAGACATAATGTCTGGATGATGAACACCCCAGGTCAAATTGTACCTGACATACTAGTGAGGATGTTTCTGAGCACTAATTATGTTTACAATGGGGTTAGATTAGAAGTGGCCTTCCAGATGTTTAGTTGCTGATGTTGTCATGCAGGAAAAGAAAATCTGAAGCTGCAAAGAAGAATTGACAGTGGGAACACGGCATGCAAGAATCATGAAGACGGAAAAGCTTAATACAGTGATATGAAATTAATTGCATATAAATAACATATTAGGCATCAGTAAATTGAAATGGATTGGAGAACCAGAAGATCATACTATTAACTATTCAGGACATGAAAAGCAAAGAAGGAATGCCCTTGCTTTCATAGGAAGGAATAGTCCTCAAATTATGACTGAAGAGGGGGCCTGACTTTTGGGATCTCAAATCTGGGTTGGAAGTACCTGTCAGAGTCTGGCAGAGCTTTGAATGGTCATTAAGTGACTGGTTGTAAGTAGAGGACTACCTGTACTTGGGAATGACATAATTAGTAACCAAGTAAATTTAATAGGACATCATGGAGAATGCTTTGATATTATGATTATCTAAGTTCATGCTCCAATCACTGAGACAGGAGGAGGAGGAGGAGGAGGATCAAGCAGGCTGGCCATGAGCCGATCTACAACTGCTGTGGCAGCCACCTGTGCTGGCAGCAGCAAACAGACAAGAAATGCAGTGGGGGAGGGGTCACCCTCCAAGAGGAATGAAAAAAGGCAGCAGTGGCTGGAGGTGAGGCAAGAGGGAGGGAGATGGAGAGTGGAAGGATTCTTATGTGCTTTTGTGACTTTGAAGTTCTGGGATTTGTGCAATGTGGGCTTTGTGTTCTTAAGGAGTGTTTAGCAATTTCTATTTGGCTGATATCTCATGTTAGCTTCTATTGCTCTGCTGTTGTTAGCTGTAAGTCTTGCTGCAAGGGATTTTGAAGTATTTTTCTCCTGAATGGATTTTGCCTGTAGCATTCCTTTACTTATGAATGGAGCCATTTGGGGAGGCTGCCTTAGCCGGCAGCCAGTACTTACTTTTTTTTTTCCTTAAGTGCTGGCTGTGCTCCTTACTTTCCTTTCTAGCCAGTAGTTAATTCTTAAAGGGGAATGTGCCTTTTAAAGCTAGTTCACTCAGCAGCTTGTCTTTTCTGTCTGTGGAGGCCTTTCCTTGTTTGATCAATATATGGAAGAGGAAAAATATGGGGGGGGGGGTTTCAAATTCTTCCTTCAGAAGGAGATGGGAATGAGAAAAAGGGAGGCAGGGAAAGGAGGGAGGAAAGGAAGTCCCGCCTTAGCACTTGGCCACCAGCAGCTCTGCCATTGACTTTGCTTGTCAAAAGGTTGCAGAAGGGGATCACATGACCCTGGAACACTGTGACCATTATAAATATGAATCAGTTGCCAAGCATCCAAATATAAATCACATGACCCTGGGTGTTATGTCCTGAGCCTGTGGAAGCAGGCTCGGGGCATTGCAAACGGTCCCGGGCAGGTGCAAGTTGCCCGGGACCAGACAGGCTGTCGCCAGTACTTGTGCGCATGCGCAAGTGCTGGCACGCCAAAAGTTGCAGATTGACCCGGGGATGGCCTATATAAGAGGCCAGGAGTTTGGGGCATTGTCGGCGTCTACTAACTGTAAGCTGAACTAAAGAATAAAGAATTCCTGAGAACTACAACTGCTTCTCGTGTCTTGCCATTTCGCGAAGGACCCAACACTGGTGACGAGGATGGGATTGCCTTACATCGAAGAAGAAAAGGTGTAAGCTTACCCCAGTGAGTCCTGAGCGGCAGGAACGGCGTTGACTCGGCAGCTACCCGCCAATCCAGCGTGCATTCGGGGGTAGGCTGGCTGATAGACCCTTCCTTCTACAAAAATGGCAAAAATTGGAAGGCTTTCGGAATTCGACGTCTCACATCCAGAGAGGTGGGAATCCTACGTAGCCAGGGTGGAAAACTACCTCAAGGTGAACCAAGTGAGGGAAGATAGTTTGAAGGCTGTCACCCTGCTGTGCGTTTGCGGTCAAGACGCATTCGAAATCGCTGAGAACCTTGCAGCACCTGTTCCTTTAGATTCTGTCAGCTACACAGATCTAAAAAAGCTACTGAAGGAGCATTTCCAGCCTAAGATGTCCGTCATCGCGTGGCGCCACACCTTCGAGCAGAGGGATCAACGACCCGGAGAATCGGCCAAGGAGTACATCGCTGCATTAAGGAAAGCCGCCAAACATTGCGAGTTCAAGGACCTCGAAGAACGACTGAGGGACAGATTCGTATGCGGGCTAAGGCACCGAGAGTTACAACAGAGACTTTTTGCTAAGGAGGACTTGTCTTTCCAAGATGCCTTGAGAGAGGTCACCGCAGAAGAAGCAGCGGGCAGCGCCATCAAGAACATGCGGCCGATCAGGAACAGTCCAGATGCTGCATCCGTGCACCAGGAAGAAGTCCAAAGAAACTCTGAGGAGGATCGAGGAAGTCGACCGTCTCCACCCCACAAAGGAAGGGAAACAAAAAGGAAGCTCTTCAGCTCTCCCCATGTGCATCGGCTGTGGAGGTCGCCACAAGAGAGCCGACTGCAAGTTCCACTCCGCTATCTGTAGGACATGCGGAAAACAAGGACACATTGCAGCTGTGTGCCTGGGCCGACAGAAGGTACAACCTCAGGAAGAATTGTGCCTGAAAGGTACCAGGGGTCCCAGCCAGAATAGGGTGGGGTTTTGCGCTTCGCGAAGAAGCATCTATAGGACAGGCACACACAAGCCTATTAAGAAAAAGCTATCACTTAAGGTAAAGCTACAAGGGGTTCCATTAACTATGGAACTGGACATGGGGTCTGCACTTTCAATCATTTCTATGCATACATTTAGGAAGATTTGTTCCGGCAGCGGAATCCAGGCCAAGTTGAGGCCTTCTGACATTGTGCTAACAGACTTTCAAAACTCCAGAGTGTGTGTTAAGGGGGAGGCCACCCTTAACATGCAATATAAGGATTTTGAGGGTCCACTAGACCTATTAGTAGTAGGAGGTGAACGAACGAGTCTCATAGGACTCGAGTGGTTTGAGGCCTTGGGGATACACGTCACAGGGCTCAACAGTCTACAAACACTCGACCTACAGGAAGTCTGCAAAGAATTTGCAGATGTTTTCAGCCCCCAGCTGGGCACATTCAAAGGACCCCCTGTGTCACTAAAGCTAGACCCCACTGTCACTCCCATTAGAATTAAAGCAAGAAGGGTCCCTTTTGCTTTAAAGAGTAAAATTGACACTGAGCTGGATAAACTGATCCAACAAGGAATTCTAGAACCTGTTGACTCCAGTCCCTGGGAGACCCCCATTGTCACGCCTCTCAAGGCAAATGGGGACATTCGCATCTGTGCTGATTACAAATGCGCTCTGAATAAGGCATTGCAGCAACCTGCCTATCCTGTTCCTGTGGTCAGTCATATTCTGGCCTCCCTCAAGGGGGGGCGTGTTTTTGCAAAGCTTGACCTAGCTCAAGCATATCAACAGCTGCCTGTTGATGATGATGCTGCTATAGCTCAGACCATTGTGACCCACAGAGGAGCCTTCAAGGTAAAGAGGCTACAATTTGGAGTAAATGTCGCTCCTGGAATTTTCCAAAGCGTAATGGAAAACACACTATGGGGTATACCAGGGGTTTGCCCCTACTTTGATGATGTCTTAATTGCAGGAGACTCCACACACAATTTAGCTGAAAGGCTGAGGGCTGTCCTGTCAAGGTTCAGGAAAACAGGCCTCAAACTTAAAAAGGACAAATGCAAAATTGGGGTGCCTTCTACTGATTTCCTGGGGTTCAAAATTGATGCTGCTGGGATTCACCCTGCTGAATCCAAACTAAAAGCTATTATGCATGCCCCTAGGCCAAAATCTAAGGCCGAACTTCAGGCCTTTCTGGGCCTTCTGAATTTCTACAATTCTTTTCTTCCACATAAGGCTAGTGTAGCTGAGCCTCTTCACAGGCTATTAGATAAACAGGCAGTGTGGCAGTGGTCACAAACACATGAGGCAAGTTTCAATGAGGTCAAGGCCTTACTCACTTCTAACAGTGTACTTGCACATTTCAATGAATCCCTTCCTGTGTGCATCGCTTGTGATGCTTCCCCTTATGGGGTAGGAGCTGTACTGAGCCACCTCAGGCCTGATGGAACTCAGGTTCCTGTTGCATATTACTCCAGAACATTATCTTCTGCTGAGCGTAATTATGCTCAAATAGACAGGGAGGCCTTAGCTGTTGTTGCTGGGATTAAAAAATTCCATGATTTTTTATATGGTAGGCATTTCACGGTCTTCACTGACCATAAGCCTTTGCTGGGACTGTTTACCACACATAAGCAAACCCCCCAAATCATCTCCCCCAGGATGCTCAGGTGGTCTATCTTTTTGTCTGCCTATGATTTTTCCCTACTTCACAAGCCTGGGAAGGAAATGGGCCATGCTGATGGCCTCAGTAGATTACCCCTGCCAGTAATAGAAGCTGACCCCGCGCCAGCTATCAATCTTCTTTCTATTCAAGCCTTGCCCGAGTCCCCTCTGAATGCCAGGGATGTAGCTGCTGAATCGGGCACAGATCACACACTTTCACGTGTCCTTTCTTGGGTTTTGTCTGGATGGCCTGAGCACTGTCCTAGTCCTGAGTTTCAGAGTTTCTGGTCTAAAAGGAATGAGTTGTCCACCTCTCAGGGTTGTCTGCTTTGGGGAAGCAGAGTTGTCATTCCCACCTCAATGAGGACTAGGGTCTTAGGTTCCCTCCACGAGGGTCATCCTGGCATTGTACGAATGAAGGCTCTTGCGCACAGCCACTTGTGGTGGCCTGGCCTAGGCAAAGATATTGAAGCTAAGGTGCATGCATGCCACCTTTGTCAACGCTCGCACCCTGAAATGCCCCAAGCTCCTGTGCATAGATGGGAGGAAACTCAATCTCCATGGTCTAGGGTGCACATTGACTACGCTGGGCCCTTTCAGGGTCAATTCTTCTTGGTCCTCGTTGACAGCCATTCAAAATGGCTTGAGGTTGTACCTGTCTCATCCACCACCACTGCAAAGACTATTCAGGTACTGAGGGGGATTTTTGCTGCACACGGGCTCCCTGACGTCATTGTGTCTGACAACGGCCCTCAATTCACTTCCTCCGAATTCCAAGCTTTCTTGCAGGCTAACATGATTCGTCATGCCACCTCTGCACCTTTCCACCCGTCCACCAATGGTATGGCTGAACACATGGTTCGCATCACCAAGGATGCCTTGAAGAAACTCACCTACGGAGACTGGCATCACAGGTTGGCTGACTTCCTCCTTTCTTATCGCACCACACCATCCACTTCTACAGGGAGAAGCCCAGCTGAACTTCGTTGGGGGCGCAAACTGACTACCAAGCTTGACCGGTTGCATCCGGACAGACTGTCTCCTTCTGTCTCCCACCCCAGGGCACCTAGGCAACTACTTGTGGGTGCCCCGGTTTGGACTCGTAATTACAGGCCTGGTCATACATGGGTCCCCGCTTCTATATCCAGGGTCACGGGTCCTCTTTCCTACGAGGTGTCCTTGGACAACGGTCGTGTCCTGCGTCGGCACATTGACCAACTTCGCCCTCGACGGGACCTTCCCTCTGAGACTCCTGGGTCTTTTCCAGGGGGGGAGGGGGAACCCTTTGGGCAAAGGGAGGGGCATGGAATGATGCCCATTATCAATGGGGAAACTACACACAGCCCATCTCAAGATTCCGCGAGTGCTCCAAACAGGAATTCAAGGAGCCCAACTAGATACCAGGCATTAACGCCTACTCCAGCCAGGGAGTCACCCCAGGGGCATAATCACTACTCACCCGCATCACTCAGTACTCCAGTCAGGGAGAATACCCGGGAGCATCCCAACAATCCATACCCTGCAAGAGAGCTGGCACACACTCCTTCTAGTTGGCCCAACACTACCCCTGTCCCCAGAAGGGGGCAAACACACAGGGAGGTGGTCGAGGAACCAAATCCCGACTACAACACCTCTGACTTCACTCAGGGGACAACTGAGTTTTGGGACAGTACTGAAAACCACACAAGCCCGGACACAGAACGGGATCCAGGGGACAGACAGCCTCCTGACAGGTCTTGGACGGACCTAGGAGGTTCTACTGAAACGCCCAACAGTGACAGTCACTTAGAAGGGCCAGAGAGCCTACAGCTAGGCGGGACAACCAGGTCACACAGAGAAAAAAGTCCTGGCCTGACGAGCCCAGTGGGCAAGCAAGCAGGCCAGGCAGTGGAGCACAGCCCTTGGGAACCCCCAAGGCAAAATAGGGGGGACAGGCACGCATCACCCCTCAGTCAAAGGGTACTTGGCAAGCACCCAGAGCTTAGGAGGTCACAGAGAGCAAGGAAATCTCCTAAGTACTTGGAGGATTTTGTAACCCTCTTGGCAAAACAGAGCTAGTAAAAAGTAAAGCACTGAGGCTGATGGAAAACGGGGAACACCTGGTATTGGGGAGCATGGCACTACACTAAAGAAATAAGTTATGTGTTATTATGGTATGAGGAATAGTTTTAGCCCGGGGGGAAGGGGTGTTATGTCCTGAGCCTGTGCAAGCAGGCTTGGGGCATTGCAAACGGTCCCGGGCAGGTGCAAGTTGCCCGGGACCAGACAGGCTGTCGCCAGTACTTGTGCGCATGCGCAAGTGCTGGCGCGCCAAAAGTTGCAGATTGACCCGGGGATGGCCTATATAAGAGGCCAGGAGTTTTGGGCATTGTCGGCGTCTACTAACTGTAAGCTGAACTAAAGAATAAAGAATTCCTGAGAACTACAACTGCTTCTCGTGTCTTGCCATTTTGCGAAGGACTCAACACTGGGCATGCTACAATGGTCATAAGTGTGAAAAATGCTCATAAGTCATTTCAGTGCAATTGCAACTTTGAACAGGTTTTTTTTTTTTTTTTGGGCCATCAAGTTTTTGACACCTTGCTAGGTGGTACTCGAATATTGTCATATCCTAAAAGTGGTACAATTGGTAAAAAGGTTGAAAAAAGGCTGCTCTAAGGCACCTGAGGGCAGGACAAGAAGCAATGGGTGGAAGCTTGTTAAAGAGAGACCCAACCTAGAAATAAGGAGAATTTTTCTGCTGCCAATGAGAACAATTACTCAATGGAATAGCTTGCCTCCTGGGGTTGCAAGTGCTGCATCACTGGAGGTTTTCAAAAATAGAGTAGACAACCATTAAACTGGGATGGTATTAAGATGTGAGGACTTCAATCCCCAGAATTCCCTAGCAAGTCATTAATAGAAAGTTTTCCAGCTCATTGAGATAAACGAAAATTCAGACTCAAGCAAATGAGGGTGAACTGCTGCCTCAGAGATTAGCGTGCCATGATCTGGTACAAACATAAATTGCAAACAGCAATAAATAAAAGATGCTGAGACCATTTTAGACTTCATTAAGAAATCTAAAGAAAGAGATTTACTGAATAAAATTAAGAAATTCAAGAACCATTAAGCGGTCATAGTCCTATTAAAATCACAATATTCTCTTATATTTAAAAGGAATGCATAATTTAAATTCAAACTTTCAGGAATCTTCCTCCAAACCATGCCTGCTGGATATTCTCCAAAAGAAAGAAAATACTAATGATCATTTGATATTGGAACCCCTGAGAATCCAGAAGAAAAAGACTGGATTTCTGGACAGAAAAATAATATTTTTATTTTAAATATTATATATTGTAGCTCCGCTTCTTCCATAGACAGCAGAAAAGAATTATGAGTTACTAATGGTGTTATCCTTATGACACCCAAGTATTGCCCCAGTAGCTTTCAGGGCCAAGAATGGATTTGAATTCAGATCAAATCAAAGCTAGCATTGAATCAAAGCTAGCATTCCTAACCTTGGCATCATTCCATTTAAACAGGAGGGAAGGGGAGATTAAACATTAAAATCAACAGGGAAAATAATAACAGCTTTCCCAGACCTGGCACCTTTCAGATTTTCTGGGACAGCAACTCTCAAATTTTCCAGCCAAGAGTTTTGCTAGAGACCTTGAAAATTACCATTCTGGAGGGCTGTCAGATTAAGAAGGATTGTTCTAATATGATAGAACAGGTGAGTCAAGCAACAGGCTAGGAGCAGAGCAGGTAAACGGGTAGGTGGTTTCCCACAGCCATGCCTCCCTTGACTTCATCACATGCTCATCTTCACTGAGACAAGAAGAAGGAGGAGGAGGAGGAGGAGGAGGAGGAGAACAGGAGGAGGAGGAGGAGGAGGAGTGTAATGGTTAAGTTTAATTTGAAATTTATAGATAGAACATGCAAGCTACATGTGCTGATTGTGGTTGGAAGCTGCAGATATAGGAAAGAAAACACAGCTGGTTTGTATAGTCTAGGACAGGGCTTTTCAACCTTTTCACCCATTGTACCACTTTTAGGATATGGCAGTATCCAAGTACCACCAGTCGCCTAGCAAGGTGTCAAAAACGTGATGTCCAAAAAAAAAGAAAAGAAAAAACTGATGAAGTACAGGTAGTCCTCAACTTACAACAGTTCACTTAGTGACTGTTTGAAGTTACAATGGCACTGAAAAAACTTCCCCCCAAGCCACAGCTGAGCAAGACACCTGCCTGCCCACCCAGTGGTGCTCTTCCTCCTGTCCGAGGTTTTCATTGTTGTGAGCATTTCTGTTGAAGATTGGCAGTGGGGGTGGGGTGGGGTGTGTTTGGTTTTTATTCCCCCCGTCTGCTGGGTGGTTGCATCAGGTTTTGGTCACTTCACATGACCCTGGGACACTGTGACCATCATAAATATGAATCAGTTGCCAAGCATCTGAATGTAAATCACAAGACCCTGGAGATGCTGCAACATTCCAGCTGATCGGTGCTTCTTCTGGGCTCAGCAGAAGTGCCAGGATCAGCGCCGAGCTCCAGCTGGAGCCTGTCACTGATCCTGGCACTTCCACTGAGCCCTGACAGTCCTGCAGCTCCATCCATCTCTCGCTCAGGCTTGTGTGGTGCTGCCACCGGTTCAGCTCATTCCCCTCCCCCGCTACCACTTTTCTAGGATGGCCGCGTACCACCTGCCAGGTGCCAATGTACCACAGGTGGTACCCATACCACTGGTTGAAAAGCCCTGGTCTAGGAAACAGAAATTAAGCAGGAAATTGACTTATCTCTGTCTGCCAGTCCTATAATGTCTTCATTGCTAGCACAGTCTTCATACAACCAATATTGTACAAATTCCAAATCAAATACAATAGAAAAGCAAAGCCATCCAGTTTCCATAATATAATCTTGAACATATCCCTACCCTTTAAGAAGAACATTTGAAATCCTGAACCTCATTGATCAAGTAGCTAGAGAAACCAGTGGAATAAACTTAAAGAGGTAGTTAAGGATTATGTAACAAGAGATGGCCAAAGATGAAGAAACAGAAGAAAACAAGCTGGATTTCAGAAAAAGAGTGCAATTTACCAGGAAGCAAAGAGAAAGAAAGCCAAGAAAGACAAATATCTTAGGAAGAAACTTAACCAAGATTTTCAGAGAACTGTTAAAGAGACAAGAAACAGTATTTGTCATTATATCTGCAAAGACACTGAAGACAGAAACTGACACAGAAACCCAAGGAAAGTCTTTCAAAATATTTCCAAACTCAAAAGGAGGTTTAAATTAACATGATAAAGAATGTCAGTGTACATATAGCAATTGATTCAAAGAAGATCAAACAAAGATGGGATGAATTTAGGGACCTCTGCAATGAAGAAATTCTTCAAGTTATTTCCAAGACTCTCTAGGTCTAAAATGTGAAGTTAAATCAACACTTTGAATATTATCAAGTGGGAAGGCTAAAAGAATTGATAGAATCTCCACATAAAAGCAGCAAGCTACAGGAGAAGAATCTGTAAAGGTTCTAACCAAATGATGCCAGCAAATCTGGAGAAAGACAAAATGGCAAAGAGACTGGAAAAGATTAATCTATTACCCATATCAGAGAAAGGAGACTTAACAGGGCATGCAAAGTATTGTACAGTATTCTTGATTACACATGTTAGCAAAATAATATTTAGGATCATCCAGATTAGAGCCCTGCATGGACATTAGTCTAGCTTTACAAAAATCCAAGGACCAAGAAAGATTATTGGTGATGCTCACTAGAACAGGGCTTTTCAACCTTTTCACCCATTGTGCCACTTTTAGGATATGGCAACATCCGAGTACCACCAGTCACCTAGCAAGGTGTCAAAAATTTGATGACCAAAAAAAAGAGGAAAAAAGTGATATAGTACAGGTAGTCCTCGACTTACAACAGTTCGCTTAATGACTGTTCGAAGTTACAGTGGCACTGAAAAAAGTGCCCCCCAAGCCACAGCTGAGCAAGACACCTGCCTGCCCGCCCGGCGGCGCTCTTCCTCCTGTCCGAGGTTTTCATTGTTGTGAGCATTTCTGTTGAGGATTGGCAGCGGGGGTGGGGGGGGTGTTTGGTTTTTATTCCCCCCCTCCTCTGCTGGGTGGTTGCAGCAGGTTTTGGTCACTTCACATGACCCTGGGACACTGTGACCGTCATAAATATGAATCAGTTGCCAAGCATCTGAATGTAAATCACAAGACCCTGGAGATCCTGCAACATTCCAGCTGATCAGTGCTTCTTCTGGGCTCAGCAGAAGTGCTAGGATCAGTGCTGCTTTCCAGCTGATTGGTGCTTCTTCAGGGCTCAGCAGAAGCACCAGGATCAGCACTGAGCTCCAGCTGGAGCCTGGCGCTGATCCTGGCGCTTCTGCTGAGCCCTGACAGCCCTGCATCTCCATCCATCTCTCACTCAGTCTTGTGCGGTGCTGCCACCGGTTCAGCTCATTCCTCTCCCCTGCTACCACTTTTCTAGGATGGTCGCGTACCACCTGCCAGGTGCCAACGTACCACAGGTGGTACCCATAGGAATGGCTGGCTCAGGAATTCTGGGAGTTGAAGTCCACAAGTCATAAAAGAGCCAAGGTTGCCTATCCCTGGATTAGGTCAACCATGTCCAGCTGTGTATTTCCTGAGAAAACCAGAAATCCAAGAACAACTTACTGGCCTCCAGCAAAATTTATATATAGGGCTGGAAGCCACAGTCTGTACAGAACACAGCAAAAGGAACTGGACCTATGGTGAATATATATTGAGCGAAGCTGGCTTGGAAGAACATGAGTGCATACAGGTAGTCCTCGACTTACAACCACAATTGAGCCCAACATTTCTGTTGCTAAGTGAAACATTTATTAAGTGAGCTTTGCCCCATTTTGCAACCTTTCTTGCCACAGTTGTTAAGTGAATCACTGCAGTTGGTAAGTTAGTAACACGGTTGTTAAGTGAATCTGGATTCCCCATTGACTTTGCTTGTCAGAAGGTCACAAAAGTTGATCATGTGATCGTGGGACACAGCAACCATCATAAATATGAGTCAGTTGCTAAGCATCTGAATTTTGATCATGTGACCCTGGGGATGATGGAACAATCGTAAGTATGAAAAATGGTCATAAGTTACTTTTTTCAGTGCTATTATAATTTCAAGCAGTCAACTAATGAACTGTTGTAAGTCGTGGACTTCCTGTATTTAAAATGAGATGAAGAAACATTA
This sequence comes from Crotalus adamanteus, assembly GCA_039797435.1. NCBI lineage: Eukaryota > Metazoa > Chordata > Lepidosauria > Squamata > Viperidae > Crotalus > Crotalus adamanteus. The sequence goes on from CM077935.1 coordinate 9,591,626, forward strand.
ATAACTATGCTGTGTTAACAATGGTACCCTTAGGTAAAAGTGGAAAGGATCTAAAAGGTCTAATAATAGAAGTCAATGAATGCAGTGAAAAAAATGGAACTAAACTAAATATAAAAATAGTCAAGCTAATGAATGCCAGTTGTACAATTGACAATGTTGCTGTTGATATGGTGGATGGTTTCTGCTTTTCACCACTGAGCTAGCAATAGAAAAGTAACCCCCAAGAAATATTTCACAGGTTGGCATATGTTAGGGTAGCAACGAAGGCTTGGAAAATATATTCATTCTGTATGCAGGGGTGTGTCTATACCAAGGGTATGCAACCCAAAACACTCAAAGAGCCACTTGGACCCGTTTCCCACCAAAAACAAAACACCGGGAGCCGCAAAACCCTTTTGATATCTAAAATGAAGATAACACTGCATATATCCTTTTTTACCTTTATTATAGGTGTGTGTGTGTGTTTGTGTGTGTGTATGTATGTGTGTGTGTGTATATATATATATGTGTGTGTGTGTGTGTGTATATATATATATACACACACATACATACATACATACACACACACACACACACACACACACAGGTAAAAAAAGGATATATGCAGTGTTATCTTCATTTTAGATGTCAAAAGGGTCTCTCTCTCTCTGTCTCTCTCTCTCCGTCCCTCTCTATCTGCCCTTGGTCTGCCACTCCTCTTCCCCCACTCTCTTTCTTTCTCTCTCTTTCCTCTCTCTCTCTCTCTCCCTCCCTCTCTCTCTCTTTCTCTCTCTCTCTCTTTCTCTCCCCCCTTCTCCTATCTGCTGCTCACCTGGCAAGCTTCAAGCTGTTGTCTACAAGCTCAGGAATAGGCAACCTCGTCTCTTTTATGACTCATGGACTTCAACTCCCAGAATTCCTGAGTCAGCCTGTCGGGCCGTGGTGAGGCTGGCTGGCTAAACCTACCTTCGGCAGCGATGCATCCACGCCGGGATGGCGTCTCGCCGGCCCGACATCCAATTGCTGGGCGCGCATGTGCCGGAGCCGTGCACGACCTTGGCCGACCGACAGGCAGCTGGCTGGCGCGCAAGCGCGAAGGCCGGTCCGGCGAGCAGATGGAACAGTCGGAGTCACGCATGCGCATAGGATCCTTTGAACGAACCAACGCGTGCGCAGTTGGTAATACTTACGGACTTCGCTGGAACGTTCATCTGAGGCTGCTAGCAGGTTGCCGAAGCTTCGGGAAGCGGCCGGGGCGTCGGGAAGCGTTAGGTTAGAATAATACATCACCATTTAGGGCATTGGGTGGTCCGGAAGGGGGTGGCGGCGTATGGGCGGCGGCACGGGTGTGGGTTAGGCGGGTTCTTAAGGAAATTGTATAAAGAGGTCACGGGCCTAAAGATTGTCAGTGCTGACTTTATTCCGTTTATGATTCTGTAATAAACCGGATGTTCTCCGTTCCTGACGAGCTGCTTCTTGATTCAGTTGTGTGTGTGTGTCAAAGACGGGGTAACAGTAAGTCAGCACTCCCTTTTAAGCTCCTTTATCAGATCTACCGTGGAGCAGATTGAAGGCAACATGGCCGAAGGGGTGCAAGATGCCGAGGTGTTGGAGGATATCCTTGAGCAAACAGAGGACCCGGGCTCGTCTGTGGATCCAGGGGCAGCGATGGAGGGACCGGTGGTTCGCCCGAAGGTTAAAGGCATTTCATCGTGGGTGGATGTGGACTCTGGAATTACGCAGAGGCCAGCAGTAACCGAGGTGGTTGGATGGGGGCTGAGTTCCACGTTCCAACGTATGGATACCGAACGGCGGGCTATGCTAGGCGACAGAGACCCTGCTGTGGGCTGGAGGGAAAGGAGAGTGGTCAGCGACAAGGAAGGTGATTGGAGCTACTCCACCACTCCGGGGCAGTACACCCTTGATGTATTAAGGGCTAGGTTTGGAGAACCAGGGTTCCTTCCCAGACAGGGGGTGGCCTCCCAACGTCCTATTGATTCACCTGGATTCCGTCTGGCTAGCCCACAGTTGAGAGGGTCATCGGCACAGTTGGAGCAAGTGGGACATGGAGGTGTGAGGCCGGGACCCATATCTGCCACCCGGGTCACCCCTGTTTCCCTACCCTTGGGACCTGGGGATCTTGGCCGACATTCTACTGTCACAGGGGGCCAGCATGGTGGTCAGCCAGCCCTAACGTGGCCCACAGGTATACCATGGACCCCTCCAGCGATTGGGATTACCTTTGACGGAGATCCGGACAAGTTGGCCATGTTTTTAGGGCATGTGTTAAATCACTTAGATCGCTTTGCAGCCCATTACTCCTCCCAATGGGCTATAGTGGTAGCAGTGACGGCCAGTCTGCAAGGTGAGGCGGCTGCCTGGGCGGCTGATCTATTTGGAGATCACGCCAGTGAATTAGCTGATATTGGCTCTTTCCTGGAGGCTTTGAGGATTCGGTTCGAGGATCCTACCAGGGCTCAGAGGGCGGAAGCAGAGATAGTGACCCTCAGACAGGGAGGTAGGCCGGTGAGAGAGTTTATTAGAGAATTTCAGCGGGTGGCAGGGCGATTAAGGTCCTGGCCTGAGAAATTGCTGGTACATCATTTCAAACATGGACTTGATGTGGAGCTTCGTCAAGCTTGTTTAGTGAGAGGGGTGCCGCCTCGTCTACCCGATTGGTACAAGACTGTGACCGAACTCTATGCCGGGCTACAGGAGATGAGACCAGGGACAACCGTCTCCCTTCCGGCATCCACCCAGCAGACAGCCGGTAAGCCGAGGCCATTAGGAGTTCCAGCCCAACCAGCCCCACCCGGGGTGTCAAAAGGCCTGTTTCGCTGTTTTAGATGTAATAAACCGGGTCACCGGGTGGCCCAGTGTCCAATGTCACCTGGACGGGGATCGGCTTCGGGACGGTCCGCTTTGGAGATAAGGAGGCAGGAGGCCACGCCGTTTCGAGGAACGGATCACTTGAGGGCTTTGCAGGATGACAGCGGCACACCCTATAGATCTGCACCAGTAGTGGCGGTCTCCACCCCGGAGGTTGTGTCTGAGACGTACGGTCAGGAAGATCCGGAACAGGATCCCATGGTAAGTAAGCCAGTGGTACCATTCACCATACCAATCTGCCTGAGGAATTACAGGTCGGGACAAAAAATAGAGTGTAAAGCATTGATAGATTCGGGTTGTACCCGGTGTTTGATCAGTAGGAAAGTGGCGGATGCGTTGGGGCTTCGTTTACTCGAATTGTCTCGACCGATCAACTTCGAGCAGGTGGATGGATCCTTACTAGGTGGGGCGCCGGTATCTCTTGCAACAGAACTCGTACGGCTAGAGATGGGGGATCATTGGGAATTGCTGCATTTTATTGTAATCCCCGCAATGACTGAGGATGTGATCTTGGGCTTGGCCTGGCTTGACAAGTGGCAACCGGTTATTTGGTGGGCTGGTGGATATCGCCGTATGAGATTAGTGGTAGGTCCCCTGCCCTCAGGTACTGAGAGGGAAGGACCACGGGTACAACTACCACCTGGTAACCCACGGGTTAAGGAAAGGATTAAAGTGGCGGTAGAAGCTAGTGGAACCACACGGTTATTTCCTGCGGAGTATGAGGATTTAAAGGACGTATTTAGTGAGCAGGAGTGTGATGCATTGCCGCCACATCGTTCCACCGACTGTGCGATAGATATCATACCAGGGGCAAAGCTGCCGAAACCCCGGATGTACCCTATGTCTCCTAAGGAGTTGGAGGAACTAAGAAAGTATATTGATAAAAACTTGGAGCGTGGGTTTATACAGCCAGCCCGGTCAAGGATTGCGGCTCCGGTGATATTCCAAGGGAAAAAGGATGGTGGATTACGGCTTTGCGTAGACTTTAGGGGATTGAATGCGGTAAGCACTGAAAATATGTATCCACTACCCTTGTTGAAGGACATGCTTTCTCATTTATCTCAAGGGAGGGTATTTACTAAGCTTGATTTAAGAGAAGCCTACTATCGCATCCGAATAAAACCGGGAGATGAGTGGAAGACCGCATTTAATTGCCCTCTAGGGAGCTTCCAGTTCACTGTCATGCCGTTTGGCTTAAAGGGAGCGCCTGCAGTCTTCATGCAGACCATTAACGCGGTGTTGCATGAACATTTATACCGCGGGGTGTTAGTCTACCTGGATGATATTTTAATATATTCTAAGACCATGGCGGAACATATACGGTTGGTCAGAGAGGTATTGCACAAGCTCCTCCAAGCCCAGTTATTTGTGAAACTTTCGAAATGCGAGTTCCATAAGACTTGCATTGAATATTTGGGGTACAAGATATCGGCCTCGGGAATAGAAATGGATCCGGAAAAGGTGAAAGCAGTACTTGGGTGGCAGGCGCCTAGGACGAGACGCCAGTTGCAAAGCTTTCTGGGATTCGCGAATTTTTACAGGCAGTTCGTTCCTGATTTTTCACGGGTGGCTTTGCCGCTCACAGAATTGTTGAAAACACGGAACTCCCCAGTAAAGACACGGCCTAGTCAACCGTTAGCGTGGTCCAGGGAAAGTCAGGCGGCCTTCAAACATTTAAAGGCGTTATTTGCCAAGGAGCCCATTTTATTACATCCAGATCCCGATAAACAATACATTGTCCAGGCTGATGCGAGTGATGTGACGGTGGGGGCTGTATTGTTACAACGAAACCATAAAGGCGAGCTACAGCCCTGTGCTTACACCTCGCGTAAGTTATCAGAAACTGAAAGGAGATGGGCTATATGGGAGAAGGAAGCCTTTGCTATTAAATGGGCTTTGGTAACATGGCGGCACCTTTTGGAGGGGGCTAGACATGAGATTGAGATATGGACGGACCATAAAAACTTGGCTGTATTGCAATCGCCCCGACGTTTAGCCCCTAAACATGTGAGATGGGCGCAATACTTTCAACGGTTCGCTTTCCGGCTTAAACATGTCCCTGGGGGCCGTAACTTCTTGGCGGACGCATTATCTAGGTTGCCTCAGTATGAGAGTCAAAGGGAAGAAATAATACAGGCTATATTGCCACCATATACGCAGGGCGTGGGTAAGCTAGGTTCCCGTCCTAATTCCGGAAATTTTGAATCAGAGTTGAGGGCGGCAATACCCCAGGATTCGTGGTTCCAAAACCACAGTAACCTGTTCACCCAGAGAGACGGCCTGGTATGGTTCGGAGGGAAACTATATGTGCCACTTGTATTACGACCTGGGGTCCTTCAGAGATGTCATGATGCACGGCTAGCGGGACATTTTGGGTTCGTCAAAACATTACACCTGGTCAGGCGCCAATTTTGGTGGCCTACGTTAAGGAAAGACGTCGAACACTATATAAAAGCCTGTTCCGTCTGTGCTACTTGTAAATCTCAGCCAGGAAGGCCGGTGGGACATTTACAGATGGTGGCGGACCCTGAACATCCATGGCAAGATATTGCCATGGATTTTATCGTAGAATTGCCAAGTAGTAGGGGGTATACGGTTATTTGGACAGTAATAGATCTGTTCTCAAAACAGGCACATTTTGTGCCGTGTAAAAGGCTGCCAACCGCTCAAAAATTGGCCTACATGTTTCTGACACATGTATACCGGATTCATGGAGCCCCTCGGAGAATAATATCTGACCGGGGGGTTCAATTTACGGCAAAGTTCTGGAAAGGCTTCACAGCGTTGTTAGGAACGTCACAGGGACTCAGCACTGCGTACCATCCTGCCACCAATGGAGCCGCTGAACGGGCAGACGCAGCCGTCGAGAGGTATTTAAGGAGTTACGTGTCCTATCAGCAGGCTAACTGGGCGGACCTCCTGGTGTTTGCAGAAGTGGCATATAATAATGCAGTGCATACCAGTACAGGGTTCGCGCCCTTTAAGGTAGTCTCAGGGAAGGATTTCGTTCCCATACCTGAGTGTCAGGACTTGGAAGCACGACCATATCTTCCACGGGAGTGGGTCCAATGGGTGTCAGGGGCATGGACGGCCGTGAAATCAGCGTTGGTGGAATATGGACAAAAGATGAAGACGCAAGCGGACAAAAGGCGGCAGCCCTGTAAGCCATTCATGGTGGGCCAATTAGTGTATCTGTCCACCAAATATCTAAAATTGAGAATCCCGTGTAGAAAACTGGGACCTAAATATATTGGCCCGTTTAAGATTGTAAAGATTATTAATCCGGTGACCGTACAACTGCAGTTACCCCGATTGCTGGGAAAGGTGCACCCGGTGTTCCATTGTAGTTTGCTCAAGCCAGTCTATAGGTACCGAAGGGGAACCGAACCAGGGCCTGTTAGTGATGATCATTATGAAGTACAGGAAATACTCGACTCTCGTGTTCAGAGGGGTGACTTATATTACCTGATTAGGTGGAAGGGTTACCCGTTGACCGACGCTACATGGGTACGGGTGGATGATGTGCGGGCTCCTCGACTAATCCATCGATTCCATGTGGACAACCCCGGGAAGCCGAAACCATGTAGGCAGCGGGGGCTGGATAGGTAGGGCTAGGAATCGGTATAACATCTCTTTTCTTTTTCTCAGGGGGAGCCTTGGTGAAAAGGGGGCAGTATGTCGGGCCGTGGTGAGGCTGGCTGGCTAAACCTACCTTCGGCAGCGATGCATCCACGCCGGGATGGCGTCTCGCCGGCCCGACATCCAATTGCTGGGCGCGCATGCGCCGGAGCCGTGCACGACCTTGGCCGACCGACAGGCAGCTGGCTGGCGCGCAAGCGCGAAGGCCGGTCCGGCGAGCAGATGGAACAGTCGGAGTCACGCATGCGCATAGGATCCTTTGAACGAACCAACGCGTGCGCAGTTGGTAATACTTACGGACTTCGCTGGAACATTCATCTGAGGCTGCTAGCAGGTTGCCGAAGCTTCGGGAAGCGGCCGGGGCGTCGGGAAGCGTTAGGTTAGAATAATACATCACCATTTAGGGCATTGGGTGGTCCGGAAGGGGGTGGCGGCGTATGGGCGGCGGCACGGGTGTGGGTTAGGCGGGTTCTTAAGGAAATTGTATAAAGAGGTCACGGGCCTAAAGATTGTCAGTGCTGACTTTATTCCGTTTATGATTCTGTAATAAACCGGATGTTCTCCGTTCCTGACGAGCTGCTTCTTGATTCAGTTGTGTGTGTGTGTCAAAGACGGGGTAACACAGCCTAGCTGGGCTAGCTAGCTCTCTCCTGCCTTTCCTGCTTCCTGCAGAGACTCAGCAAAGGGAGGAGCTCTGCCCAGTAAGCTTTTCAGCTGCTCAGAGAACACTGTGAGTGCACTCTCTTTTACACATACACACACACAAAAACACAAACACACACACACACACACAGAGAGAGAGAGACAGAGAGAGAGAGAGGCAGAGAAGTGCAATTGCCTCTCTCTGTCTCTGTCTCTCTCTGCAGAGGCAGAGGAGGCTGGGAGCTACAAGGGAAGACTCAAAGAGCCGCATGTGGCTCCGGAGCCGCAGGTTGCCGACCTGTGCTCTATACGTACAAAAATCAGAATTGTGCTGGCAAGGATTTTCTCTGTGACATGGTATGGAAATTAAAGTTGCACTTTGAAGATGTAGGATATAAATATTATTATTATTATTTTATTATTATTAAAAAGTTTTATAAAAATTACAATATAACCCCCCCCAAACCCCCCCTCTCCCTCCCCAACTTCCCAGAGCTGAGTACAGGGTTACAAATATGATAATCATAATCTAACTAACATTTGTTGTTGTTGTTAATTGTGAAGTCGTGTCCGACCCATCGCGACCCCATGAACAACGTTCCTCCAGGTCTTCCTGTCCTCTACCATCTTCTGGAGTCCATTTAAGTTCACACCTACTGCTTCAGTGACTCCATCCAGCCATCTCATTCTCTGTCGTCCCCTTCTTCTATTGCCCTCAATCTTTCCCAGCATTAGGCCCTTCTCCAGTTGGGGTTGATCTCTTCTAGGACTGACCGGTTTGAACGCCTTGCAGTCCAAGGGACTCGCAGGAGTCTTCTCCAGCACCATAGTTCAAAGGCCTCAATTCTTTGGCGCTCAGCCTTTCTTATGGTCCAACTTTCACAGCCATACATTGCAACTGGGAAAACCATGGCCTGGACTATACGCACTTTTGTTGGCAGGGTGATGTCTCTGCTTTTTAGTATGCTGTCTAGATTTGCCATAGCTTTCCTCCCCAGGAGCAAGCGTCTTTTAATTTCTTGGCTGCAGTCCCCATTTGAGGTGATCTTGGAGCCCAGAAAAATAAAATCTGTCACTACTTCCATTTCTTCCCCATCTATTTGCCAGGAATTGAGAGGGCCGGATGCCATGATTTTGGTTTTCTTAATGTAACTAACATTAACCAACTATATAAATAACCAAGTCCATAATGCACTTTAACTCCCCTTTGACATAAATATAAACAAATTGAAAATAAACATAATAATAATGAAAACATAAACAAGTTAATATCCTAATTATTAAACAATACAATCTCCAAATTGTTAAACAATACTAATACTAAAAATAATAATAATATCATAATAATACTCTAAAATTCACTCATAAGCTAAATGAAACTTTTTAGTCCCATATTTATTCCGAATATAATTTATCCATCTTCTCCAAACCGAAGTGTATCTTTCTTGTCAGTGATCCTTCAAGTAAGCAGAAATCTTAGCCATTTCTGCTAAGTTTGACACTTTAAGCGTCCATTCTTCTATAGTAGGTAAGCAATCCTTCTTCCAATATTGCGCTACTAGTAACCTTGCAGCTGTTATCAAATTCAACATCAAATTAATTTCTTTGGCATCACAATCTGTAATAACACCCAATAAAAATAATTGTGGGGTAAACTTTATCTTTCTCTTGAAAATCTGTTGAATGTTCCACCAAATCTTAATCCAAAAGGCTTTTATATTTCTACAAGTCCACCATATATGAAAATAAGTGGCATCCAAACTACCACATCTCCAACATTTGGGCTGTAAATTAGGATACATACAAGACAACTTTTTAGGATCCAGATGCCATCTATAAAACATTTTATAAAAATTTTCTCTTAAATTTTTTGCCTGGGTAAATTTTACATTTCTAACCCAAATTACCTCCCATGTATCCAATGGAATCGGTTCTTGAATATTTTGTGCCCACTTTACCATACAATCCTTAACTAATTCCATTTCCGAATCCATTTCTATTAAAACATTATAAATTCTCTTTATATGCGCTCGGTTTTGATCTTTAATCTGTTTTACCAAATTCTCATCCATTAAAGTAATACCAACCTTTTGATCTAACTTCCACCTAACCAACAATTGATTATACTGAAACCAAGACTGTACAATATTTTCTTGCTTTAACTCAGCTAACGATTTTAAATGCCAATCATTCCCTACCAATCTAAGTAATTCCTTATAAGAAATCCTATCCAAATTCACACCCCTAGATACCCCCTCTATCGCGTGTCCAGGAATCCCCCAAATTGGTATTTTATAATTTAACCTATAATAATACTTCTTCCAGACACGCAATAAAGCACTTCTTAAAATATGGAATTTAAAAACCTGATCCACTTTTTTATCGTAAATTAAATATGCATGCCATCCATATAATAAATCCCATCCCTCAAGAACAAGTATATTTTTATTTGTTAAATTAAGCCAGTCACTAATCAATGTTAAGGCCACCGCATCATAATATAATTTCAGATTGGGCGCCTTAAGTCCACCTCTTTCCCGTACATCTTGTATAATCTTAAACTTAACTCTTGGTTTTTTGCCCGCCCAAATAAATTTATTAATACCCTTCTGCCATTCCTCCAAATTAGCATCTTTTTTCAAAATAGGTATCATTTGAAACAAAAAAAGAAACTTTGGAAGAACATTCATTTTAACCGCTGAAATTCTCCCCAACAAAGATAACTGTAATTTTTTCCAATCATTTAAATCCTTTTGCACTTTTACCCATAATGTCTCATAATTATTTTTGTACAATTTAACATTAGAAGCTGTAATATATACTCCCAAATATTTAACCTTTTTCACTATTTCAAAACCTGTTAATTTAACTAACATATCCTTTTCCTTCATAGACATATTTTTCGGTAATATTTTAGTCTTATTGTTATTTACCTTAAAACCAGAGACTTTCCCATACTGGGTTATGATTTCCACCAAATCCCTTACCGAATCTGTCGGTTGAGATAATGTCACAACCAAATCATCAGCAAAAGCTCTCAACCTATAATCATTCTTATTTATTTTTATTCCCTTTATTGTAGTTGATTCACGAATTTTAATTAATAAAATCTTCATTGTTAAAACAAATAACAATGGGGATAATAGACATCCCTGTCTTGTACCCTTTTCCATTTTAAATGCTTCTGTTAATCCCCCATTAATTATAATTTGTGCCGATTGTTGTTGATATATAGCCTTAAGAGCATATAAAAATTTATCCCCAAAATTCATTTTTTCTACAACTCTCAATAAAAATTGCCAATTTAACTGATCAAAAGCTTTTTCAGCATCCAAAAATATCAAAGCCGCAGGGATTTGATTGTTCTTATCAAAATACTCAATTAGATTAACAATTTGTCTTACATTATATTTCATATATCTCCCAATTATAAATCCAGATTGATCACTATGGATCAATTGCTTCAAAACATGCATTAATCTATTTGCCAATATTTTCGAAAAAAATCTTATAATCTGTATTCAAAAGAGATATAGGTCTATAATTCTTAGGCTGGGTAAGATCTTGATCCTCCTTTGGGATCAACGATATAAAAGCCCTTCTCCAAGACGGAGGTACCTCTGCTCCCAACAAAATACTATTAAAAAGTTCCTTTAATGGTTCTATCATTTCTTCAGATAACATTTTATAATAGATTTCTGTTAATCCATCTGTACCAGGAGCCTTATCAACCTTTAACTGTTTAATTGCCCAAATAATTTCCTCAGAAGTAATTAAACAATTCATCTCATCTCGTTGATCATTTGAAAGTCTAGGAAAATGTGCTGCCTGTAGATACTTTTCTATATCTGAAACTTGTATGCTTTCACTAGCATATAACTTTGAATAAAAATCTAAAAAACTCCTTTTAATCAAATTTTGTTGATATACCTCTTTACCTTTATAATCTATTTTCTCTATAATCCTTGACTTCTGTTTCTTCCGTAATTGATAAGCCAACCACCTACCAGGCTTATTTGCATTACAAAACGTGTTATGTTTCATACAACGCAAGTTAATTGCAATCTGATCAGCCATTAAGATATTAAATTGCTCCCTAAGCATAGTTATAGAAGCCTTTAAACCAGTGGTTCTCAACCTTTCTAATGCCGCGACCCGATAATACAGTTCCCCATGTTTTATTATTTATTTATTTATTTATTTAATTTTATTTATATGACGCCCAATCCCAAAGGACTCAGGTGACCCCCAACCATAAAATTACCTGAAACCCACTTATACATCGCCGGGTGCTGGGGGCGTGGCCAAGTGGGTGTGGCCACCAAGTGGGCGTGGCAAGAAAGACAGCCCCGGCCACCATTAATGCTGTGCCGCCGCTGCATGTATTTTAATGCATGTTTACCCTGCCTTTAAATATGGGACCATGTTGTGGTGACCCCCAAACATAAAATTATTTTCGTTTCTAGTTCATAACTGTAATTTTGTTACTGTTATGAATCGCAATGTAAATATCTGATATGCAGGATGTATTTGCATTGAACATAATTAAAGCATAGTGATTAATCACAAAACAATATGTAATTATATATTGTTAAATATTTATTTTTAATTTCAAAAAAACGAAATTTTGTGTTGAAGCATGGTGTAGCATGGGTAACAGTCTTAATGTAACAACAGTAAACAGTCTTAATGTAACAACAGTAAACTACATCCACATGGAAAGAAGTAAGCAGTGGGGTACCACAAGGTTCTGTCTTAGGCCCAGTACTCTTCAATATCTTCATCAGTAATTTAGATGAGGGAACTGAAGGGGAACTCATCAAATTTACAGATGACACCAAATTGAAAGGAGTAGCCAACACCCCAGAAGACAAATTCAGGAACCAAAAAGATGTTGACAAACTTGAACAACGGGCCCTATCCAACAAAATGAGTTGCAATGTGGAGAAAAGTAAAGTCTTACATTTAGGCAGAAAAAACCAAGTACAGATTGGGCGAGACCTGGCTTAATAACAATAACTGTGAGAGGGACCTTGGAGTCCTAGTGGACAATCACTTGACTATGACCCAGCAGTGTGCAGCTGCAACCAAAAAAGCTGATACAATCCTGGGTTGTATAAACAGAGGCACCGCTTTATAAAATCCTAGTAAGACCACATCTGGAATATTGCAGCCAATTTTGGTCACCATATCACAAAAAAGATGTTGAGAGTTTGGAAAAAAATCAGAGAAGAGCAACTAAGATGATCAAAGGCCTGGAGACTAAAACATGTGAAGAACAGCTGTGGGACTTAGGTTTGGCTGGTCTAAAGAAAAGAAGAAATAGAGGAGACATGATAGCAGTATTCCAGTATCTGAGGGGCTGCCACAAGGAAGAGAGGGTCAGGTTGTTCACCAGAGCACCAGAGGGAAGGACAAGAAACAACGGTTGGAAACTGATGAAAAAGAGAAGCAACCTGGAATTAAGGAGAAACTTCCTGACAGTGAGGACAATCAACCAGTGGAACAGCTTGCCTCCAGAAATCGTGGGCACTCCATCACTGGACATCCACTTGTCTGAGATGGTATAAGTTCTCCTGCATGAGCAGGGGCTGGACTAGAAGACCTCCAAGGTTCTATTCTATTCTATTCTATTCTATTCTATTCTATTCTATTCTATTCTATTCTATTCTATTCTATTCTATTCTATTCTATTCTATTCCATTCCATTCCATTCCATTCCATTCCATATTTTCTATTCTATTCTATTCCATTCCATTCCATTCCATTCCATATTTTCTATTCTATTCCATTCCATTCTATTCCATTCCATATTTTGTATTCTATTCCATTCCATTCCATTCCATTCCATTCCATATTTTCTGTTCTATTCTATTCGCTTGTAGCTCTGCAAGAAGAAAAGTATACCCAGGCAAGTTTATGCCAGAATATATTAAATGAACCCCCCCCCCCCCAGTTTTCCATCGGTGGGATGGATTCTGCCCAGTGAGCTTAAAGGAATAAAGTTAGCCTTGGCTCCTGATGTCCCCCTGTTGAAACATTTTACTGTATGTAAGTGTCGTTAAATGTTCCCAATCAATCACATCCAGCATTCTTTTCAAAGTCAGCTCTCCTCTCAGTGCATTGGAAGCAACATAAATAAGCACTGGCTGGTTCTCGGTCCAAAGTTTCTGCTCAGAGTTTGTAATTTAATACCCCTCTCTTTCCTATGGTAAACCTGCATTTGCCATTTTGCAGCTTCTTTCTATTCCCCTCCATCCCCCCCACCCCACCCCCTACTCCCCTCCCTCAAGTCAGCATTAAACTTCCGTTCCGTCTGTTTCTGCAGGAAAAAAAAAAGCTTTCCCAAAGAGAGCACCAAGTATACAGAGATCAGAAGTATGAACAGTGGCAGTAGCGCTGCTACGGTCGGGCTGCTCAGGCAAAGAGGACGGGCTACGAGAGGAGGAGAAGAACTTTGAGGCATTGCACGGGCAAAGTGAGTGAGCTTTTTTTTTCTTTTGCAGAGCATACCGGCAGGGAGGCGGGTGCGCTAACTCTCCTCTAAAGAAATAGCTACCGCGGGTGGGTGAGAAGAGGACTCTGGACGCGGCAGCGAGGGCGCAGGGCGACCACTGGCTGGGCCACCAGCTGGCCCAGCCCAAGGGAGGTAAGCCACCCGCCGGGCACCACATGCGCCAGCAACCCTCCCTGCGCCCGCCGGCTTCCCACCTCCCACCCCTGGCGCTCTTTTACTTACTTTTAGTAGTTGCTCAGCAGGGAGGGAAGCTTTCCAGAAAGTTCGCCTTGCAGCACTGTTTGCAGACTGGGGCTTTTGGCGGGCTCAGCAGGGCAGAGACAGCCTGGACAATTTCTGTTGGCTTTTGAAAGCCAATAGAATTAGACTCTATTCAAGAGAGTCTATTCTATTGGCTTTCGAACGCCAATAGAATAGAGTCTCTTGAATAGAGTCTATTCTATTGGCTTTCAAAAGCCAATAGAATAAGAGGGAGTAGCACAGCTAAGGAAAAGGGGGGAAAAAATGGCGGACAGCCTTGTTTGGCGACCCCCGTGAAATGGTCGATCAACCCCAAATGGGGTTGCGACCCATATGTTGAGAACCGCTGCTTTAAACTGTTGTCCAATGGATTTAAAATAAAAGCCTTCTCTTTCAGTTTAATCTCTTCTTCCAACTCTTTACATGTTTGCATCTGTTTACGCCTATGTGCATTATTCATATGAATCAGAACCCCTCTCATGTAAGCTTTGCTAGCATCCCAAACCATTGCCATCGAGGTACCCTTATACATATTCAAAAGAAAAAAATTCCTTCAAATATTCTCTGCATTTCTGTGAAATCCCCTCATATCTAAATAAGTTTTCATTCAATCTCCAAGTCCTTCTGTTCCCCTCTTCAACAGATAACTCCAACCATACAGGACTATGGTCTGACAATATTCTAGGGAAAATCTTGACATTCTTGACCCTAAAAAAAAGATCAGTAGTAATTAAGAAAAAGTCAATTCTGGAATACGATTGATGCCTATCAGAAAAAAAAGTGAAGTCTCTGTCTTCGATGTTCCGTTCTCGCCAAATATCTCTAAGTTCCAAATCGTCCTTCAAATCAAAGAAAGCTTTAGGTAATTTAGCGTGATTAGAAGATTTAAAAAAACCCTTCTTATCCTTACTTGAATCTAAAACACCATTCCAATCACCCATCATAATAACAGATTTATAATCCAATTGAGTTAGCTTCTGATGTAACAACTTATAAAACTGTTTTTGTTGTTGATTGGGGGCATATAATCCAATAATAAGAAATTTCTTGCCTTGTAATATTAGTTCAATAATAACATATCTTCCTTGTGTATCAGAGTCAATTAATTTAGCCAATAAGTCTTTTCTTACATAAATAACTACACCCCCTTTTTTTTCCAGAGCAGAAGCTATAAAATGTGATCCCAACTGGCAATTAATCAAATACTTTTGATCCTTTAAAGCAATATGAGTCTCCTGCAAGCAAACAACATCATTCTTATGTTGTTTCAAATAATAAAATACTTTCTTTCTTTTCTGTGGTGAATTCAAGCCATTAACATTCCGTGTCAGAAACTTTGCCATCCTTAATGGCTTGAAGCCTCTGGAACACTGCTTGAAGATCAGCTGTAGATGATCTCTTCGGTCTTGTCCCTCCCACGGGCTCTGTAGTAATCAAACCTTGTATTGTGGATCCAACATCAGCCTTCTGCTGTTCCTTTTCTTTACGTCTATGTGCAGCACGAGTCATCCTCCATTCCTTTGAATCACCTTTTACCTCCAAACACTGTTCCATAGGTCCAGCCTGTAAATCAGCTGCAGCCAATAACATTGCACCTTCAGCTTGTTCTTCCGGCCTTTCTTCTGTTCTCTTAGATCGTGGAGATGGTGGCGAACCTGCTTTCAGGACAGAAGTATAAAAATCTTTTGCTTTTAAAATTGTATTGAGTCTATAATGTGTCCCAGCGTAGTTCACCACTATTCCAACAGGTATCTCCCATCTGAACTGAACCTGTCGATTTTTAAGCTCCTCAGCCAGAAAAGCAAAATCCTTTCTTTTTCTAAGGATTTTTGGAGGTATTTCTTTTAAAATTATAACATCTTGGGCTACAATTTGAAATCTGCTTATAAAAAGCCTGTATAATTGGGTTTAGACCATCGTGAGACAGGTTAGTTTTACCCTACTGATGATGTGTTGTTGCGCTAGTAATCCTGCTCAGTACGAGAGGTACCACAGGTTCAGACCTTTGGTGTACGCGCTTGGCTGAGGAGCCAATGGGGCGAAGCTACCATCTGTGGGATTATGACTGAACGTCTCTAAGTCAGAATCCCCCCTAAACGTAACGATACCGCAGCGCTGAGGAGCCTCAGTGGGTCTCGGATAGCCGGGCCACCCAGCCCGGTGAGGAGAGCCGTCCATCACGGGAGTGGAGCATGGCCGGAAGGGGGCCACCTCTCGCCTGTGGCGAAGCGCACGTTCGCGGGGAACCCGGTGCTAAATCATTCGTAGACGACCTGATTCTGGGTCGGGGTTTCGTGCGTAGCAGAGCAGCTCCCTCGCTGTGATCTATTGAAAGTCAGCCCTCGACACAAGCTTTTGTAAAAAAAATTAAAAAGCCTGTATAATTTCATTACAAAGTGATCTCCTAGAGAAATAAATAACCACATCTCTAGGTAAATTTCTCTGCCTTGCAATCCATAAATTGACTCTAAATATTCTATCAATCTCTCTCAATATTTCCTCAGGTTCACATCCCAAGATAGGAGCAATATCTCTTGCCACCTCCTCTCTCAGATCCTCTCGTGAATTCTCCTTCAATCCTCTTATTCGCAAAGCAAATTCCATGTCTCTATATTGTGCCATGATAACTTCATCCTGTGTTGTATCAATGTTATCTTCAACTTTACCAAGTCTGTTTTCTAATTTCACAGTATTTTCCACAACTTCATCCACCCTGTCATCTATACGTTCAATATGGGCAGCCAGCCCTTGGAATGCAAGCACAATATCTTCCCTCATCTCCCTGTTCTTATTCTCAAAAAGCTCTGCCACCTCAGTTTTTATCTCTTGCACTGTTTTTTTCAAAGCATCTTGTATATCTTTAAGTGTAAATGCCGGTGGTGGAGGAGAGGGTGGGGGTGACTTAGGCTTAGTTGTCTGAGTTACCGGAGAGGAGATTGAAACTTTAGGAACCACAGGGATTCCGAGACGCTTTGAAGCCATTTTCTGTCTATTTAAAACTACTTCTTATAAAATCAACAATTCCAAAAAAAAGAAAAAGAAAAAGGATTCTTACTTTTTAAATAGATAGCCAAAATCTGTTACATATTTAAACTTTGTTGCCAAATATAAGTCTTTATTAACTCTGTCTTTTCAATCAAAGAAACAACACTCCAGCGCCATTTTTTCACTCTTACTTTTAGTGAAATTGAAAGGTGGAGAAGAATCTTTTAACTCTTTTCCTGAGTTAAAGTCCCAAACATTAACAATTCTAATCTCTCCTGGTCAGCTCCATCTGCTTTTAATTAACTCACAAGATTCTTTAAGATGCAGATGTGGAAGCAGCGTCTTGCTTTGTTCCTGAAAATCAGGACAAAGGCGTCCTGGAATGTGGAGAAAAAAAAAACAGGCTCTGAGGGAGCTCTCACCCTAAGACCTCCAAATAATTAAGGAGGTCATGGGAAGCTCGACCTCTACCCGTGGAAAACTCTCCTCCTCCTCTTCTCCCGAGGAAAGAGGTTTCAAGCCACGGAACAGCTGATATTCGCCGTCTCCGCGCGCTTTCATGCAATCCCAGGGCTGGCGGCTAAAGAACAGCCGCCATCGGCGCAGCAGTCGCCACTGGAAGTCCAGGATATAAATATTATTGATTCTTTGGAACTTTGGTATTGGAGAATATACCTGAGAATACCATTAACAGGAAGAAAACAAAGAATCCAAATTTTTCACCCAAGGCACAAATGATTGGGGCTCAAGTTATATTTTGGAAACATTATGCAAAGACCTAGTTCTCATGAGAAGCCTTCCATCAGAAGTGGAAGAAAAAATACCAAGGGTGACCAGGAGCAAGGAGGATAGTCTCAGTTACAACTAGACTAGGTGCATCATTAGCAGATCTATCTATGTAGTGGTTAAAAATGAGGGTTAGGGTTAGCGTTTAGAATGGATACTTTATGGGCAGTAAAGCACTTCCAGCCATTGTAAAATATCTCCTCCTTACTGTGGTCCTGGATTTTGAATGCTTAGCAACTGACTCACCTTTGCAACCAACTGCAGCACCCCATGATCACATGACCATGTTTGCCACATTTTTTGCCGGGGCTCACTTCACTTCACTTAACTGTGGTGATTTGCTTGAAGACCACCACAGATGATGTCAAAAAAATGGGTCTGGTCACGTGGGTGCAATGACTTATGACTGGCTCTACCTGTAAGATGCCTTTGTTTAACCCAGTAACACTTACATTTGGATAATGAGCTGGTTTATACAGTACATCACACAACATTACGATTTGTTGAAGTGTCATCTACTGAAATATTATAAGGAGCAAGAACAACCTAAGCTATGAACTGTGATTCACTAAACAACAGTGACTGAATTCACACAACACACCTAACCAAAATCAAACAAATCACTTTGTGGGTTATCTCTATGGCTTGAACAAAGGCACTGTAAGGACCCACCCCACTTTGCATCTTAAGAAGACAGAACTCTTGGGATAATTCTTCCAACAGGCATCCTTTATTAAGAGAAAATGGTTGCAGGCGTTCTAGACAGGACTTGGGGTCCAAGCTCTCCCATTCAAGGTTTTAAGGGGTTCCCCAGTAGTCCCACCCAATCACCCCCCTCTTCCAGCGACAGTTTCAGGCATTACAATCCCACCCCCTTTTCCTTTCTGCCGGCTGGATGGAGACTTCAAAGAAAACTACATGAAAGGTAACAGCTCCATTCTTATGGTTAGCTCTTTTGGCAATACACACAATCAGTTCCTTTGAAGTGTACCGAAGGAAGTGAGGGCCATAAAGCCCCTTTGTTCACCCCCTTCCCTTCATCGTATGGCAGAATCCATAGAAGGCAGAAATGGGGTTTTTTATAATTGATAACTAGAGATGAAATATAATTGGATTCTGACATCCTGCCCCTCAAAAATACGACAGATCCACCTGAAAGAAAACAAAACAGGTATAAAAGTTAGTCAGGCTTGTTAGGGTATTCTGTGTGCAACTTCTTCAATAGCTTTGGGGCTCTGACATGACGTTTATGGACCCACTCGTTTTGCGAGGGAGGGAGGTGTTTCCAGGCAACTAGGTACTGAGTCGCTCCATGATATCTCCTAGAGTCAAGGATTTCCTTTATTTCGAAGTGTTGTTCACCCTCTACCATGATTGGAGGTGGTGGGGGGGGGATTTTTGGCCGTAGAGGTGACTGACGCTCTCTTTTCAGCAAGCTGCAATGAAAAATTGGGTGTATTTGCGTGAGATTTTTGGGTAATTCTAATTCTACTGTTACTGGGTTTATGATTCTTTTAATTGGAAAAGGTCCTATATATTTTGGTCCAAGTTTTTTACAGGGCTGTAGGGACTTTAGGTATTTTGTAGATAAGTACACCATTTCTCCTATAATGAATGGTGTAGGCTCAACCCTTTTTTTATCGGCTTGTGCTTTGTATGCATGCCTAGCTTCATCTAGTGCTTTTCTAACTATTGGCCAGGTGTCTTGTAATTGTTCCATCCATTCTTTCAGTGATGGGATCGTTGGTTTGTTTGGGGTTAATTCTGGCATGGGGTTGAACCTTTGACCGTTGGCTATTTGAAAAGGAGTGTAGCCTGTGCTGGAGTGGACTGCATTATTGTAGGCAACTTCTGCAAAAGGGAGTAAGTCCGTCCAATCACTTTGTTGGAAATTCAAAAAACATCTCAAATATTGCTCAAGTACTGAATGACAACGTTCCGTTTGTCCATCCCCTTGTGGATGATGGCTAGATGTCAGTCCCTGAGTGGTCCCTAAGAGGGATAAAAATTCCTTCCAAAATGCAGACGTAAATTGCACTCCCCTATCAGAGATGATGCGTTGGGGTGCCCCATGCAATCTGTAAATGTGCTGGATGAAAAGTTTTGCTAAGGCCTTTGCAGTGGGAATCTTTTGGCAAGGGATAAAGTGCACCTATTTGGAAAACAAGTCCGTGACCGTCCAGACAACAGTATTCCTATTGCTTTCTGGCAATTCCACTATAAAATCCATGGCTATTTCCCTCCAGGGGGCTGAGGGATTTGCCACTGGTTGTAATAGTCCTGGCGATTTCCCTTGCAACCTCTTTGCAGACACACATTTTGGGCAGCTGGCAACATAACTTTCTATGTCCACCAAATGATGGCCACCAAAATTGCCGTTTAATTAAGTGTAAAGTTTTTACAAATCCAAAATGCCCTGCTGATTTTGTGTCATGGCAAAGCTGCATGAAAGTGACTCTTTGGGTTGTTGGTATATATAACTTTTCCCCTACCCAAGGCAACCCGTCTCTCACTGTGCACACATTTTTGTTTTTCTGGAACCATTCGTCTGTTTCCAAACTTTTTCTGCATCTGCCAGGAAGTTCTTTCTCCCTGGTAAATGTTTGAGCTTAAATTGGAACTGGTGAAAATGCTGGGACCAGCGGGCTTGTTTGGGATTGAGTTTCCTGGGCGCTTTCAGGGCTTCCAAATTTTTGTGATCAGTCCACACCTGGAAGGGGATTTTGTTGCCTTCCAGGAACTGTCGCCACGTGAGTAATGCCCAACGTATCCCATATGCCTCCTTCTCCCATATGGGCCAGCGCTGTTCTGTTTCCGTGAGTTTCTTGGATGTATATGCAATACTCCATCATTGTTTTCTTGTAACAGAACAGCCCCCACTGCCACATCACTTGCATCTGCCTGTATTATGAAGGGCTTGTCCATGTCTGGGTGCCTTAGCACTGGTTCGGCAGAAAAAAGTCTCTTTAGTCTCTCAAATGCTGCTTGGCACTCCATTGTCCATGTTAGTGGCTGGCTAGGTTTTACTGAGGATGTTCCCTTCATTTTTAGTAAGTTAGTGAGGGGCAAGGCTATCTGGGCAAATGAGGGGATGAATTGGCGGTAAAAGTTTGCAAAGCCCAGGAAACTTTGTAGTTGCTTTCTTGTGCGGGGTGGTGCCCAATCTAATACTGCTCTGACCTTCTCTGGGTCCATTTCAATGCCTTGGGGGGATATGCGATAACCTAGGTAGTCTATCCTTTCCTGGTGGAATTCGCATTTTGAGAGTTTGGCATATAGGTGGGCGGCTCGCAGTTTCTTTAAAACCGCTCTGACAAGGTTGACATGTTCCTCTTTTGTTTCGGTGAAGATAAGAATGTCGTCCAAGTAAACAAGGACCCCCTTAAACAGGTGCTCCCTTAGAACGTCATTGATTAATTGCATAAAGACTGCAGGGCCCCCTTGTAATCCAAATGGCAAGATTTTGAATTGATAGCATCCCATGGGGCAGTTAAATGCAGTCTTCCATTCGTCCCCTTCCTTAATTCTCACGCGATAGTACGCTTCCCTTAGGTCTAGTTTAGAAAATTTTTTCCCTTTCGAGAGGTGTGACAGCATGTCTTTCATGAAGGGCAGAGGGTATAGGTTGCTTTCACTGATTGTATTCAGGGCCCTATAATCCACGCATAAGCGTAAAGAGCCATCCTTCTTCTCTCTAAAAAGGACCGGGGCAGCCACTTTAGACTTGGCTGGCTCAATGAAACCCCTCTCTAGGTTTTTTTTTTATGAATCTTTCCATTTCCTCCTTCTCCTTTGGGCTCATGGAGTATAATCTGGGCTTCGGGAGTTTTGCCCCAGGCTTGAATTCAATGGCACAGTCTGTGGGTCGGTGGGGGGGGGGAACTCATCCGCCCTCTCCACACTGAAAACTTCAGCAAGGTCTCTGTATTCCTCTGGTATTTCTGTTAGTCCCTTTTCCTCTCCCATGGATGCTTTTTCTATTCTTGATTCTGGTAGCCCCCCTTGGGGTTTTAAGTCCATAGGGTCCCCCTTCGGGAATTTGATTTCTGTCGTCCTCCAATTTACCCAGGGGTTCCATTTTTTCAACCATTCCATCCCTAGAATCATTGGGCATTCCATGCCTGGGGTAACCACAAACGTTATGTCCTCCTCATGTTTGCCCGGGGAGAGGTGTATTGGTAGAGTGGCTAGGGTAGCTGTCACCCCCCCTGCTATGGATCCATCTAACTGGCCAAATGAGATTGGTTGTTCCAGTCTCCTCGATGGAATGCCCAGATTCCCCACTAGTGTCGGGCTAATGAGGCAGCGGGTGCAGCCAGAGTCTATTAAGGCTTTCACCTTCACGGCTTCGGGCATGGGGGGAATTAATATAGTCACTGTCTTGAGGATCGGTGTGATGTGTCCAGTTACCAGGGGTTCGCCCTCCGAGCTGTCATCTGAGGCGTCCGCCGGCCCTGCGGTGTAGGCTGGAGTTCTTTCCCCCTGATGAGCAGAAGTGGGGGGTTCCGCAATTTCCATCATTCTCATGGCAGTTTCTTTTGGCTTAGCTGAAGACTTTCCGGATTTGTTGATTGGGGATCTGTCTGGGTTGTGCTGGGTGGCTTTGGAGCGGCATTCTACAGCTCGATGCCCTTCTCTTCTGCACTTGAAACACCCCATTTGTTTCTTGGCTGTAGCCGATGATTTCACCGGTTCGTGTGTCAGCTCAGGCGGGGGGCGGCTCCATTGTTTTCCTCGGCAGTGTCTTTTCAATATGTCGATCTCTGCTTCCTCTGCCAAGATGTACCATTCCTCAAGTTGGTGTGGGTCCCCTCGGGGCAGGCAAGCGTCATATAGATCATAATTTAGTCTGTCTTTGAAATGGCTAAGGAGGATGTCTTCTGGCCAATTCAGTTTGCTGGCAATGGCCCAGAATTCTTGTGTATATTCAGCCACCGGGCGTTTGCCTTGCCTCATCGTTTTTATCCTTTCACGGGCCTTGCGATCAGCCAGGGGGTCTTCAAATCGTCTTCTCAGAGAGGACATGAAACGGTTGAAGTCGCTGAGTTCTGGGGCATTGGAGTCATGCAAGTTCACCACCCAGTCTGCCACCGGTCCGTCCAGGGCAGATTGCACGATCCGGATGCGGGCTTTGTTGCTGGGGATGTCCCGCCCATATTCCTCCATGTAGCTGAGGACTTGGGTTAAGAAAAACCCCAAGCGTGTTGGCTCCCCTTTGAATTTCACCTCCAACGACGGACGTCTTGGAATGGATCGGTGCCTCCGTTGTTGGTGGTAGTGTCTTCCGTCCAGATCACCATCTGTGGTTCAGTAGGGGGTGCGGACTACTGGATCAGCAGATGTCCCCGGGGTTGCAGGTTCCACTTCCCCCTCTGTGTCTCTCCCTTTGCGGCTCCAGGAGCTGAGGCGGCCGTAGGGCTCAGGATTCTCCTCTCCTAGGGAGCTGAGAGTTCTCTTCATCAGGTCAATAGCTTTCTCTAGGATCCAGTCTGAGTACGGTGCCCAGCTTTCTCCCTCTTCACTTGCATGCAGGGATTTCTCCATCTCCTGCTTCCATTCTGGTTGCTTGGCCCCCCGTCTCAGGGTCACCTTTCTTGATTCCTTTCCCCACTCACTTTTCTTTCCAACGCCCATTGACCAGCGAGGCTTGTGGTCCCGTGTCTCCACCACTTCTTCTCCTGAGGAATCTGACCTCTCGGATCCCAACATCTGGCAAGGTTCCAGTTGGAGCAGTGGCTCTCTTTCTGGGGAGTTTTCCCCCTTTCTTGCTCCATTGTCTGACATGGTATTTTTTTGCAAAATCCCCCAGCAAGGGTCTCCCTTCCAGGTGGATTAATTTTGCAAGTCCTGTCTAATGTAAGGACCCACCCCACTTTGCATCTTAAGAAGACAGAACTCTTGGGATAATTCTTCCAACAGGCATCCTTTATTAAGAGAAAATGGTTGCAGGCGTTCTAGACAGGACTTGGGGTCCAAGCTCTCCCATTCAAGGTTTTAAGGGGTTCCCCAGTAGTCCCACCCAATCACCCCCCTCTTCCAGCGACAGTTTCAGGCATTACAATCCCACCCCCTTTTCCTTTCTGCTGGCTGGATGGAGACTTCAAAGAAAACTACATGAAAGGTAACAGCTCCATTCTTATGGTTAGCTCTTTTGGCAATACACACAATCAGTTCCTTTGAAGTGTACCGAAGGAAGTGAGGGCCATAAAGCCCCTTTGTTCACCCCCTTCCCTTCATCGTATGGCAGAATCCATAGAAGGCAGAAATGGGGTTTTTTATAATTGATAACTAGAGATGAAATATAATTGGATTCTGACAGGCACAGTCCTTGAGATGTAGGAATCAGTGACCAGTCATTGCAGGGTGCAAATATGGCTGACTGCCTTCGCAGTGTTTATTCCCTTTTATACAGGTATTCAAATACCATAAAGTAAAATGGCATCAGCATAGCAACAACAGTTCTATTGGTGAAACCCCTTGCCAATCCTTAAGAATATACCAGCTAGGAGACCCAAGACAGGGAGCAGTTTGCTGGGGTATTTCCCTACATTGCCATGGTGATGTGAACGGATGAGATCATATAGAGAGAAGAGGCACGCAGGCTTTGGAGGGGCAGTTTGCTGCTCATGACCTCTACCTGACCCTTATCTCTACATCTCACTCCTTTTTGTTTTGTTAGATGAAACATCGTCATAAGAGGGGTTAGTAAAAGGATCATAATCAGGAGAAGAGCATCCTTGCAGTTGTTTATACAGGGCAAAAAGCTGACACTGAGGCAAAGTGGGAGAGGATTTGGGGCTAAAAGCTCTGATACATATATTGCAAAAGGAAGGAATACACTGAACAAAACAGCATCCACCAACCAAAATAGCACAAGTTATGACCGAATAACGTAGGATATTTCCCAGTAATCCTGTGGGCAACCAAGCCAAAGGCTTTCCCACCAAGATCCTAAAGTATCAATTTTCAAATCAGAGGCCAAATTGTGTAAAATATTGATCTGGTGCTGGATGGTTTGTGAATTATCAGAAATACTGAAACAACACATTCCCTCAAAACTTTCACAACCCAAATGCTGATGCAGAAGCAAATAATCGATAGCAGCGCAATTTTGCAAGATAGCCTTTCTCAAATCTTGCAGCTCATGGTTGATTGCTGAGATAGCTGAAGAAGTAGCATTACTTGTTTTTGCTAAGTTACATGCAATAGCATTAATGTTGAGGTGAGCACAAACAGCAAGTCCTGGTACACCCACTAGAGACACAGCCAGCGCTACATATTCTGCTTTATTAAGTAAGGCTGTCTCAGAGTCACAAGTGCTGTCTAGCATGACCCCACATCAAGAACCGTTCGAGTGAACTTGTTGTTTGGAAAGCAAAACAGGAATCAGCTGGCTGAGGCAACACTGCGCTTCACTAATATTAGCAGGAATATAATTAAGTTTCTTGACCACATGTAAAAAACCATCCTTGCGGTAGCCAAACATGTCCAAAATGAAAGGAAGTCTCTTCAAAAGCTGTGCAGTTTAAAACAGGTGAGCTAATGCAATGACAGTGAGGTTTTTTACTTGAAGAAGTACAATTAACTATTTTTGCACATGTTATATTTGCAGGGATTGCTACCACCGGGGTGTGCAAAGCAATAGCGTCAGGGGGTGGATAGTAAGCAGTGACCCCCCATCTAGGTATAGCCCCATAGTTAAAGTTCTTATTTAATAAAATTTTGCTCAAGCCAGTAAAGTTTTGAATTACTGCAGAAGGGGTGCAAACAGGGACTAAACATGTAGAAAGCAAATTTTCCATGTCATATGCTTCAGATAAGCAAAAGATATCATTAGCCAGCTGCACCCATAGATTTTGCTTCATTCGTTGCTCGAATGATTGTTTGGGTGGGATGACAGCTGCTATTGCCAAAGGGCAGATGTTAACGATCAGACACAAACAAATGATGGCTAAGGAATTTGCAGTTAAAACCGCAAAAATGGCAGCGCACAGGTTCTCAGGGGTTTGCTCTACTTGCTGCTGCTGCAGCACTGCCTGCGCTTTGGTGGTCAAGTTCTGTAAGACGCTAAGAAAAAGACGCAGGCATGTCTTGAGCAGAGGTTTGAAGCTGCAGGACACAGCTTGACAAACTCTGAGTTTATTGCTTCTTATATACTTGTTACATACATAGGCTTTACCATTAAATGCTGACAAAGGTTTCTTCATTGGAAAATGTCTTCATGTAAGCAACTATTTTCTAGTAACATATTATCTGGTCAAAGATCAGGTAAAGAGCAAACACAGGTAGAAAGAACTGACAAAGACAGGAAGAGATAGGAAGGAACTTAAGCATATTATCTATTTAGGTAGGTAAGACATTAAGTCAAAAGGGTATGACCTTCTGGCTACTTCATTGGGACAAAGGGTATCAAAAGGTTATGAGGTTTGTGGGGGGGAAAGCATGGCAGTTTGCTGCGCATGCATTTTTCCCCACAAAGTTCTTCACATCTGCCCACGTCACTGGCCGACTGGCATGCTGGGATCGGATAAAATCTGCAGTTTACTATTTCTTTCACAGCCTGGGAGAGAGTGGGTGGGGGGTGGGGTTTGAGGGCTAACACACACACTTAGGTATCAACAAATTAACTCATTCACTTCCATTCTAACTGCTTGTATAAACAATTCCACATACAAATATTTCATCTCATACTTTCTCCAGGCAAACCATTTATTTTTTAATAAGGCCTTTTTGTGTGTTGTTATCAGAGAGGGTTTTGACCCTCTTCCAAGTCTTGGAAATAACACAGAACAACACAGACAAACATATATACACAAATACTATTAAAACAACATTTATTTAGACATATGGCTTGTCCTGCAAGAAGCGAGAAAAATCATGAGATGATTCCAACCAAACGTGGTTTTTATAGGACCCTTTAACCATCTCCTATTTTTCCTCACCATTCCAAGCCCAATCATAATGTTCTGGGTGGCCACACACACACACACACACACACACACACACACAGACATATATACATAAACAAAATACACTACACATCAACACAAAGCACCACCAGACATTGTCTGACAGGGTTAAACTTAAGAGCCACTTGAAGTTTCAAAACATTCCAATTGTTCAAAACACATTGCAAAGGAGTACATTTTGAGTTAATTTGTTTCTTTAAATTACTCTGACGATTCCCCATATTATTATTTTTTCCTACTTCAAGATTGTTCCTCTAATATTTTCTTATAGGGGTGTATGATGGCTGGGAAGAAGCAAAAGAATTAGCCTCTTCAGAAGGAGCTGGAGATCCAATTAAAGATGCCTTAGTAGGGATAAGTTTTACTTGGTTGTAATCAGGAGGGGGGCTGGTAGTTAATTGCTGCCCTTCTGAAGCATCTGAGCCATATTTTTCCACTGCTTGACGGCACTGATACCATCGATGTAATATCTGTACTGGAGCCCGAGGTTCAAGATGTAAAGTATGCCCTATCTTTTCCCAATCTCGTAGCCTAAGCGTCCGGCGCTCAGGATTCCAAGGGCAATGTTTCCCTACCTCCTCCACCAGCTTCCTTATGTCTGCCTCAGGCTCTGTCACACCTGATTTATGTAGCAGGAATCTGAGTTCCTGTACATCAGTGGTTCTCAACCTTTTTAATGCCGTGACCCCCAACCGGTCGTAAGTTGAGGACTAAACAACCGGTCGTAAGTCGAGGACTAAATCGGTCATAAGTCAAGGACTATCCAACCGGTCGTAAGTCGAGGACTTTCCCTGACCGGGAGCGCCGTGCATGCATGGTGCTGCCCCCTGCGCCGGCCGAGGCGTAGCTGGCAAGCAGCAGAGACGGTGCAGGGCGACCACTGGCTGGGCCACCAGCTGGCCCAGCCCAAGGGAGGTAAGGCACCCATCAGGCCCCAGGCGCACCAGCAACCCTCCCTGCGCCCGCTGGCCTCCCACCTCCCACCCCTGGCCCTCTTTTACTTACATTTTTAGTAGTTGCTCAGCAGGGAGGGGTGGAAACTTCCAGACACCTCGCCTTCACTGCAGACAACTTGTAGCACAATTTGCAGAATGGGACTTTTGGCGGGCTCAGCAGGGCAGACACAGCCTGGACAATTCCTATTGGCTTTTGAAAGCCAATAGAATTAGACTCTATTCAAGAGAGTCTATTCTATTGGCTTTCAAAAGCCAATAGAATAAAAGGGAGTAGCATAGCTAAGGAAAAGGGGGAAAAAAATGGCGGACTGCATTGTTTGGCGACCCCCGTGAAATGGTCGTTCGACCCCAAATGGGGTCTCGACCCACAGGTTGAGAACCGCTGATGTAGAGAGAAGAGGCACGCAGGCTTTGGAAGGGCAGTATGCTGCTCACAACCTCTACCTGACCCCTATCTCTACATTGAGACTCTATCCAGCAGCTATGTTTCCATCGCTCATAGACCCATCCATTTATTTGGTGGATTTGTAACTTTGCTTTTCCTCCAGAAGCTCATGGTAGTTTACATAGGGTCTTTCTTCAATTTATCCCACAATAGCCCCATAGAGTAGGTTGGGCTGAAAGAGATTAACTTTCCATAGTTGAGGATGGGCTTGAATCTCCTCAAACTTATCCAATGATTTGACCCCCAGGTTTTGGCATTTTGGCATCATCATACTTGGGTACAGAGGCCATTCATTTACCACTGCAACACTCTGAACTTAAACCATAAGCTTATGCCCTCTGTTAAGAAAACATACATCCATGTTGTTGTGGAGACGCTGGTGGGTGACAGAAGCAGTAGCTGGTGGCTTTCCCATCCTTAATCCACCTCACCTTAATACTTCGGCAATGGAAAGCCCTGACTGGCCAAACTGGTTTCGGACAGATGGGAATTCTGCAGAGGGATCCTGCCAGGGAAAAGAAAGCAGATAGGAGGGGAGTTAAAAGTAATGGAGGGTGTAATATCCTTGCCATCAGTCACCACCATCATAATGAGTCAGTGGGCCTGGTGCTTGACAGAAATCTAGGACAGAAATCAAAAATACAGATCCTAGTAGGTTCAGATGACTTCCCAGAGCCCTCAAGATTAGGCACACCCAAAGTTATGGGTTTTTTCCACATGGAGGTGGGATTTAAGGCACCCCTTTTACCCCTTAGCATTCTTCCTCACTTAAAATTGGATTATTTGCAGTCTCTCTCCCCCCCTCCCCCCGAAATGCAGTCCTCTGGATGATGAAAGGTGTACAGACCTGGTCGAGGGCATACAATCTACTAACTGAAATTATTTTATTCAGTCAAATGGTCCTACAGGGCGGGATTTATTGAAAAACCCACAATTAGTCAGATTTACACTATTACAGCTATGAAAAATGAAACAACGTTCTGGTTTGGGATGAAGTAAATTCAAGCAAGATATGCTTTCTTGTAGTGTATGCTGTACTGAAAGATGTTAAAGATACAAGAATATTTCAAAAGTAAAACAGACAAATCAATCTGTAGAGTTTATTTTCTTGGATTGGGATTTTAAATCATTGAATTTGAGTTATAAATTTCTTGTCCATTTGGCATTACTGTGTTCAGAACTCTGTAGGATTAGCTTGGCATTTTTCATCCAACATTCCTCAATCCTCTCTCACCTACCCACATAAGAGAATATTATCCACTAAGGTTGAGAGATAAATCCTTACACATGTAGTGAGATATTTTTTTAATTAACCCTGATACTTGGGCATCACCCACCTGTAGGCAGCAACAAGGCTGGGCAGGTGAACTATTTGTAGCTACCTAGCACCCCTAATCAGTGCTGAGTTAGTCATAGACTGGTGTGCGCTAGCACCAGGTTGAAACTGGGGTTGGCACCTTTGAGGAATGACACTGTGGTGTCTTCTCCATAACTTCATGGGAGGAGCCAA
The DNA here is from genome assembly GCA_039797435.1 of Crotalus adamanteus. Taxonomy (NCBI): domain Eukaryota; kingdom Metazoa; phylum Chordata; class Lepidosauria; order Squamata; family Viperidae; genus Crotalus; species Crotalus adamanteus. The sequence goes on from CM077935.1 coordinate 9,621,183, forward strand.
ACACTAGCAATCTCTTATTTTGTATCAGACATATCTGAATTTTAGGGAGGAAGGTGAGACAGAACTAGTGGGTGCAAATAGGGTTATTCTGGAAGAATTGGGTCGTGTTATCAACTGTATAGTACTTATCTCTTCAACACACAGGAAAGTGTGTTAAACTGGTATCCTCCGCTCTGCTTATATGTGTTACCAAGAACTGGTTGGCAGATCTAGAATGCTGTCTCACCGTATGTCTACAACACCCAGGAATTGTAGATCTCATAAATAATTGATTCTTATTACGAGGGCAATTCGGAAATAAACCTCTGTTTATTGACAGACACTCGCAGATACAGAACTTTTATTATACACATTAGAAAGCTACAACATTACATTACTTTGCAACATAATCACCATTCAAATTGAGGCACTTGTCATAACGTCTTACAAGGTTTGAAATTCCTTAGTAGTAGTCGCTCGGCACCAAATCTGGCCTATAGGGCGGGGGGGGGGGGGTGTCGATAAAAAACATCCCAACAGAACTGCTTCAAAAGTTCTTGGGTGCATCTAGTGGGGCAGCGGTGGGCGCAGGGAGGGTTGCTGGCGCGCGTGGGGCCTGGCGGGTGGCTTACCTCTCTCTCCCTCCCTGCCTCCCTCCCTCTCTCTCTCTGTCTGTCTCGCGTGGCCCACCAGAGTCCTCTTCTCCTCACCTACCCGCGGTAGCTATTTCTTTAGAGGAGAGTTAGTGCACCTGCCTCCCTGCCGGTACGCTCTGCAAAAGAAAAAAAAAGCTCACTCACTTTGCCCGTGCAATGCCTCAAAGTTCTTCTCCTCCTCTCGTAGCCCGTCCTCTTTGCCTGAGCAGCCCGACCGTAGCAGCGCTACTGCCACTGTTCATACTTCTGATCTCTGTATACTTGGTGCTCTCTTTGGGAAAGCTTTTTTTTTTCCTGCAGAAACAGACGGAACGGAAGTTTAATGCTGACTTGAGGGAGGGGAGTAGGGGGTGGGGTGGGGGGGATGGAGGGGAATAGAAAGAAGCTGCGAAATGGCAAATGCAGGTTTACCATAGGAAAGAGAGGGGTATTGAATTACAAACTCTGAGCAGAAACTTTGGACCGAGAACCAGCCAGTGCTTATTTATGTTGCTTCCAATGCACTGAGAGGAGAGCTGACTTTGAAAAGAATGCTGGATGTGATTGATTGGGAACATTTAACGACACTTACATGCAGTAAAATGTTTCAGCAGGGGGACATGAGGAGCCAAGGCTAACTTTATTCCTTTAAGCTCACTGGGCAGAATCCATATCTTCTTGAGGCCAAGGACAGTGCTCCCACCGATGGAAAACTGGGGGGGGGGGGTTTCATTTAATATATTCTGGCAGAAACTTGCCTGGGTATACTTTTCTTCTTGCAGAGCTACAAGCGAATAGAATAGAACAGAAAATATGGAATGGAATGGAATGGAATGGAATGGAATAGAATAGAATAGAATAGAATAGAATAGAATAGAATAGAATAGAATAGAATAGAATAGAATAGAATAGAATAGAATAGAACCTTGGAGGTCTTCTAGTCCAGCCCCTGCTCATGCAGGAGAACTTATACCAGGGGTAGGCAACCCAAAACACTCAAAGAGCCACTTGGACCCATTTCCCACCAAAAACAAAACACTGGGAGCCGCAAAACCCTTTTAATATCTAAAATGAAGATAACACTGCATATATAATTTTTTACCTTTATTATAGGTATATATATATATATATCTTATCTGTTGGGTGAGGCACCCAGTCTACCAACTATAAATCAGTCTGTTCTGCATTTAGCTCCAATCTAGGAGCATGTTTTTTACTCATAAAGGTAAAAAAGGATATATGCAGTGTTATCTTCATTTTAGATATCAAAAGGGTCTGTCTCTCTCTGTCCCTCCCTCCCTCTCTCCCTCCCTCCCTCTCTCTCTTTCTGTCCTTGGTCTGCCAGTCCTTTTCCCACTCTCTCTCTCTCTCTGTTTCTCTCTCTCTCTCTCTTTCCTTTCTCTCTCTCCCTCCCTCTCCCTCTCTTTCTCTCTCTCTCCTCCTCCCTCTCACTGATTTTCTGCTCACCTGGCAAGCTGGCTTCAAGCTATTCTCCAACAAGCTCAGGGGTAGGCAACCTCAGCTCTTTTATGACTCATGGACTTCAACTCCCAGAATTCCTGAGTCAGCATAGCTGGGCTAGCTAGCTCTCTCCTGCCCTTCCTGCTTCCTGCTTCCTGCAGAGATGCAGCAAAGGGAGGAGCCTCGCCCAAAAAGCTTTTCAGCTCCTCGGAGAACACCGTGAGTCTGCTCTCTTTTACACACACACAGAGAGAGAGAGAGAGAGAGAGAGAGAGAGACAGAGAGACAGAGAGAGAGAGAAAAAAGCAGGGAATCACAAGTGCCTCTCTCTGTCTCCCTCTCTCTCTCTCTGCAAATGGCAGAGGAGGCTGGGAGCCGCAGGGGAAGGCTCAAAGAGCTGCATGCGGCTCCGGAGCCACAGGTTGCCAACCTGTGACTTATACCATCTCAGACAAGTGGATGTCCAGTCTCTTCTTAAAAATCTCCAGTGATGGAGTGCCCACGATTTCTGGAGGCAAGCTGTTCCACTGGTTGATTGTCCTCACTGTCAGGAAGTTTCTCCTTAATTCCAGGTTGCTTCTCTCTTTCATCAGTTTCCAACCGTTGTTTCTTGTCCTTCCCTCTGGTGCTCTGGTGAACAACCTGACCCTCTCTTCCTTGTGGCAGCCCCTCAGATACTGGAATACTGCTATCATGTCTCCTCTATTTCTTCTTTTCTTTAGACCAGCCAAACCTAAGTCCCACAGCTGTTCTTCACATGTTTTAGTCTCCAGGCCTTTGATCATCTTAGTTGCTCTTCTCTGATTTTTTTCCAAACTCTCAACATCTTTTTTGTGATATGGTGACCAAAATTGGCTGCAATATTCCAGATGTGGTCTTACTAGGATTTTATAAAGCGGTGCCTCTGTTTATACAACCCAGGATTGTATCAGCTTTTTTGGTTGCAGCTGCACACTGCTGGGTCATAGTCAAGTGATTGTCCACTAGGACTCCAAGGTCCCTCTCACAGTTATTGTTATTAAGCCAGGTCTCGCCCAATCTGTACTTGGTTTTTTCTGCCTAAATGTAAGACTTTACTTTTCTCCACATTGCAACTCATTTTGTTGGATAGGGCCCGTTGTTCAAGTTTGTCAACATCTTTTTGGTTCCTGAATTTGTCTTCTGGGGTGTTGGCTACTCCTTTCAATTTGGTGTCATCTGTAAATTTGATGAGTTCCCCTTCAGTTCCCTCATCTAAATTACTGATGAAGATATTGAAGAGTACTGGGCCTAAGACAGAACCTTGTGGTACCCCACTGCTTACTTCTTTCCATGTGGATGTAGTTTACTGTTGTTACATTAAGACTGTTTACTGTTGTTACATTAAGACTGTTACCCATGCTACACCATGCTTCAACACAAAATTTCGTTTTTTTGAAATTAAAAATAAATATTTAACAATATATAATTACATATTGTTTTTGTGATTAATCACTATGCTTTAATTATGTTCAATGCAAATACATCCTGCATATCAGATATTTACATTGTGATTCATAACAGTAACAAAATTACAGTTATGAACTAGAAACGAAAATAATTTTATGTTTGGGGGTCACCACAACATGGTCCCATATTTAAAGGCAGGGTAAACATGCATTAAAATACATGCAGTGGCGGCACAGCATTAATGGTGGCCGGGGCTGTCTTTCTTGCCACGCCCACTTGGTGGCCACACCCACTTGGCCACGCCCCCAGCACCCGGCGATGTATAAGTGGGTTTCAGGTAATTTTATGGTTGGGGGTCACCTGAGTCCTTTGGGATTGGGCGGCATATAAATAAAATTAAATAAATAAATAATAAAACATGGGGAACTGTATTATCGGGTCGCGGCATTAGAAAGGTTGAGAACCACTGGTTTAAAGGCTTCTATAACTATGCTTAGGGAGCAATTTAATATCTTAATGGCTGATCAGATTGCAATTAACTTGCGTTGTATGAAACATAACATGTTTTGTAATGCAAATAAGCCTGGTAGGTGGTTGGCTTATCAATTACGGAAGAAACAGAAGTCAAGGATTATAGAGAAAATAGATTATAAAGGTAAAGGGGTATATCAACAAAATTTGATTAAAAGGAGTTTTTTAGATTTTTATTCAAAGTTATATGCTAGTGAAAGCATACAAGTTTCAGATATAGAAAAGTATCTACAGGCAGCACATTTTCCTAGACTTTCAAATGATCAACGAGATGAGATGAATTGTTTAATTACTTCTGAGGAAATTATTTGGGCAATTAAACAGTTAAAGGTTGATAAGGCTCCTGGTACAGATGGATTAACAGAAATCTATTATAAAATGTTATCTGAAGAAATGATAGAACCATTAAAGGAACTTTTTAATAGTATTTTGTTGGGAGCAGAGGTACCTCCGTCTTGGAGAAGGGCTTTTATATCGTTGATCCCAAAGGAGGATCAAGATCTTACCCAGCCTGGGACTTCCGGTGGATCTGCGCGGGCGATGGCGGCTACTTTGTAGCCATCCTCCTGGGTAAGTGTAATGAATCGCTATGAACAGCGGACATCAGCTGTTCAGCGGTTCAAAATCCCCCTCCCGGGCAAAGGGGGGGGGGAAGAGGGTTGTCTGAATAGTGGTAGAGCCACTTATGCACCCCCAATATTTTTTGGGGAGGTGTGAAGGGAGTGCTCCCACGGAGTTCAGACTGTCTCCGCTTCCCAGCTGCTTTTGTCCCTAGGGACAAAACAAGCCGTTGCAACCACCTCCGCGTTTAAAGAGATCTGGTGACTTTTTTTAGAAGCGGACAGAGTTGACTATAGGATTTAACTTTTGCTTTTTTTGACTTTATATGGATTTTGTTTAAAGATTTATTTTTACGTTTATATTCCCTCTTTTTATTTTTTACTTTTTGCTGAAAGGGAAAGTAAAATGGCGATCGGCAGACTTTCCGGCGTTTTTTCTATTTTTTTAAGCATTTTTGGTGTTTCTTTTTTTCCCTTTCCTTTTTTCTTTTTTGTTTTTTTTATGATAGGAATGGAGTGTTAGTATTATTATTTTTGTTTAATTTTTGTGTTTTATATTTTGTACTTTTTGGTACTTTTAAAAAATGGAATGGATTTTTTCTATTTAATTATTATTATTTTTTCTTCTCCTCCTTTTTCTTTTTCTTTTTTGAACTCCTTTTATTTTATTTTATCATAATGATCCCCTCTTGAAGGATTTTTTTTTTTTGAATTTATGGAGCTAATTTTTTATTTTTCTTGCTTAATTCTTGCAATTTTTAAGAAGGAGTAAAGTTTTTTTTTTAAGATGGCTCCAAAGCGTCCAGTAATCTCTACAGCTTCCAAGGTGACTTCTTCTTCGGTGTTATCATCAGGGCAACAATCTAAATTAATAGTTTCACCTTCTTCCTTGCCACAGTCAACAATGGTGAAGGACTTGCAAGATATGATGGGAGATGTTATACTTCAAATTAGGGGAGAAATGAAAGAGATTTTAGAGGAAAATAATAAGACTTTGAAGCAAGAGATAGTTTTGACTTTAAAAGGAGTTGCCTCTGTTCTTGAAAAGTTGAATTCTCGCATAGAAGAGGTAGTAGAAAAATTGGAATTGATGGAGGAAAAATTTGAAAGTATGGAAAAAGAGATGAAAAACTTTCAAGATGAGATTCTTATGCTTCAATATAAACAAATGGAATATGCCTTAAGAATCAGAGGTTTACATGAGTCTGTGCAAGGAGATTTGAGAGAGATGGTGGCAAAGGACTTTGCTGTGATTCTGAATAGAGAAGAAGAGGAAATACTTAGTGGAATTGATCAGACATTTAGAGATAACTCTGTGGTGGCAGAGCAAAAGAATTTGCCAAGAGATGTGGTAATTTACTTTGGGAAAAGATCCCTGCGCAATGAAATTATACAAGCCTTTTATAAGAAGAGGTTTCAAATTGCTTCACAAGATGTTATAATTTTAAAGGAGATCCCACCAAAAATTTTAAGAAGAAGAAAGGAGTTTGCTTTTTTAGCAGACGAACTTAAAAAGAGACAAATTTTGTTTAGATGGGATGTTCCGATTGGAATGGTGGTGAGCTACCTGGGGATACGTTATAGTCTTAATACTGTTTCTAAAGCAAAAGATTTTTATACTTCGGTCCTGGGGGTATGCTCATCGTCACCTACTATGCTTAAAGCTTTGGAAGAAAAAAAGGCAGAATTGCAGTTTGAGGGGCCCCAACAAGTAGAGATGGAGGAGCAGAAGACAACCTGTGCAACATATAATTGTAAAGAAAAGGATCAACAGAAGAAGTTTAAGGAAGTTCCACAAGTATTGGTTTCTGAATCTGAGGGAGAAGTAGGATTTATAAATTCTTTGGAGCAACCTTTAATGCCAGAATTGCAGTCTGAAGAGTCTATATTAATTAAAAATGGGAGGCCTCAACAAGTAGAGATGGACGAGCAGAAGATAACCTATGCAATATATAACTGTAAAGAAAAGGATCAACAGAAGAAGCTCAAGGAAGTTCCACAAGAGATGAAAGACCAGAAGACAACTTGTCCAACATATAAACGTAAAGAAAAGGAGATTGAGGAAGCTTCACAGGTATTGGTTCCTGAGACTTGTGTAACGTATAAATGTAAAGAAAAAGTAACATATAAACGTAAAGAGAAAGACCAACAGAAGAAGGAGGTTGAGGAAGCTTCACAGGTATTGGTTCCTGAGTTTGTGGGAGAACCAGGACTTACAAATTTTTTGGAGCGATCTTCAAGGGCAGATTTTAACGCATTTCTTTCGATGCTTATGGGCAAGAGAGACTGATAAGGATTGTGTTTATAGTGGACGTAACCGGTTATTGGACAGAAGATTATGGAGACTGAATGAAAATTTTAGATAAGAAGTTTAAGTTTAAGTAATAGGTTTGGAGTATATTATAATGTCTTCAATGTTTGGGTTTTTTTTAATTATTATTATTATTATTATTTTTAAGATGCAATTTGTTATTGGTAAAGATGTATATTACAATGTGTTTAAGATAGTATTTGTTATTGGTAAAGATTTAAATGCGTATAAGGGGATCTTAATGTTTTAAGTTTTAAGTTTTAAGTAATGTTCAAATTTGTGTCTTGGAGGGAGTTTATAAAGAAGATGGAATATAAGTATGACATGAAAAGGTTTAGAGTACATTATAACGTGTTTAATGATTGGATTTTTTTAATTATTATTGTTATTATTATTATTTTTTAAGAGAAGATAATTTGTTTAAAGTTTAAGTATTTAGCTTAAGTATTCAAAGAGTGTTTTGTTTCAATGGTATAATGAAGGTTTATATGTTTATTTTTTTGTTTTATGATAAAGAAAGAGGGAGAGATTAGATTTATATAGATGTATAGATGTTCAAAGAAAGTAATGTTTAAATTTGTGTCTTGGAGGGAGTTTATACAGAATGATGAATAATATTATAAGTATGATGTTAGAAAATGTTTAGAGTATATTATAATGTGTTTAAGGACTGTAATTATTATTTTTTAGAGAAGATAACCTATTTAATTTAAGGTATTTAGATTTGTTTAGGATTTATATGTGTTTTAAGTTTTTCTTTTCTTTTTTTTGAAAAATTTTAACTAAGCCTGTACTCAACTCTGGGAAGGTTGGGGGAGGGTTTGGGAGGTTTGGGGAGGGGGGGAGGGTATGGGAGGGTGGGGGGGTTTCGGGGAGGGGATTTGTTTTGTAAAATTTAAAAAATTTTCAATTAAAAAAAAAAAAAAGATCTTACCCAGCCTAAGAATTATAGACCTATATCTCTTTTGAATACAGATTATAAGATTTTTTTCGAAAATATTGGCAAATAGATTAATGCATGTTTTGAAGCAATTGATCCATAGTGATCAATCTGGATTTATAATTGGGAGATATATGAAATATAATGTAAGACAAATTGTTAATCTAATTGAGTATTTTGATAAGAACAATCAAATCCCTGCGGCTTTGATATTTTTGGATGCTGAAAAAGCTTTTGATCAGTTAAATTGGCAATTTTTATTGAGAGTTGTAGAAAAAATGAATTTTGGGGATAAATTTTTATATGCTCTTAAGGCTATATATCAACAACAATCGGCACAAATTATAATTAATGGGGGATTAACAGAAGCATTTAAAATGGAAAAGGGTACAAGACAGGGATGTCTATTATCCCCATTGTTATTTGTTTTAACAATGAAGATTTTATTAATTAAAATTCGTGAATCAACTACAATAAAGGGAATAAAAATAAATAAGAATGATTATAGGTTGAGAGCTTTTGCTGATGATTTGGTTGTGACATTATCTCAACCGACAGATTCGGTAAGGGATTTGGTGGAAATCATAACCCAGTATGGGAAAGTCTCTGGTTTTAAGGTAAATAACAATAAGACTAAAATATTACCGAAAAATATGTCTATGAAGGAAAAGGATATGTTAGTTAAATTAACAGGTTTTGAAATAGTGAAAAAGGTTAAATATTTGGGAGTATATATTACAGCTTCTAATGTTAAATTGTACAAAAATAATTATGAGACATTATGGGTAAAAGTGCAAAAGGATTTAAATGTAAATCTCTTATTTTGTATCAGACATATCTGAATTTTAGGGAGGAAGGTGAGACAGAACTAGTGGGTGCAAATAGGGTTATTAATGGTGGCCAGGGCTGTCTTTCTTGCCACGCCCACTTGGTGGCCACGCCCACTTGGTGGCCACACCCACTTGGTGGCCACACCCACTTGGCCACGCACCCGGCATCCGGCGATGTATAAGTGGGTTTCAGGTAATTTTATGGTTGGGGGTCACCACAACATAGGGAACTGTATTATCGGGTCGCGGCATTAGAAAGGTTGAGAACCACTGCCCTATAGTATACCATTTCAGACAAATGGCTGTCCAGTTTCTTCTTAAAAACTTCCAGTGTCGAAGCATTCACAGCTTCTGGAGGCAGGTTGTTCCACTGATTGATTGTTCTAACTGTCAGGAAATTTCTCCTTAGTTCTAGGTTGCTTCTCTCTTTGGTTAGTTTCCATCTGTTGCTTCTTGTCCTGCCTTCAGGCGCTTTGGAGAATAGCTTGGCTGAGATATTGGAACACTGCTATCATGTCACCCCTCGTCCTTCTCTTCATTGAACTAGACATACCCAATTCCAGCAAGCGTTCCTCATATGTTTTAGCCTCCAGTTCTCTGATCATCTTTGTTGTTCTTCTCTGTACTCTTTCTAGAGTCACAACATCTTTTTTATATCATGGTGACCAAAACTGGATGCAGTATTCCAAGTGTGGCCTTACCCAGTGGTGGGATTCAAATATGTGAACAACTGGTTATCTATGTGGATGCCACTTCCAGAAGTCTATTCTGTTCCTGGGCAACAAAAAGTTAGCTACCGGTTCTGCTGAACTGGTGCGAACTGGCTGAATCGCACCACTGGCCTTACCAAGGCATTGTAAAGTGGTATTAACACTTCACGTGATCTTGATTCTATCCCTCTGTTAATGCAGCCTAGCACTGTGTTGGCTCTTTTGGCAGCTGCAGCACACTGCTGGCTCATATTTAAGTGACTGTCCACTAGGACTCCAAGATCCCTCTCACAGTTACTACTACTGAGCAGGGTAACCCCTATACTATACCTGTACATTTGGTTTTTCTTGCCTAAATGTAGAATTTCACTTTTTTCACCATTGAATTTCATAGTGACCGTTCAAAGTTACAGTGACACTGGAAAAAGTGACTTACACCTGGTCGTCGCACTTCTGACTGTCACAGAATCCCTACAGACACAGGATCAAAATTTGAATGCTTGGCAACCTCTTCTCTTGTCCCTCACCTAACAATGAGACTTGATTGATTTGATTATGTGCCATTGAGTTGGTATCAATCTTAGTGACTATGTAGGGGAATCTGTGCTCAGCTTGGTCCTTCAGGTTTTCCAACAAATAACACCTACCTTACAAGTAACTAATATAATTACATAATAAATTGGTTAATAGTTGTGCATCTTTGTTTTCCTCCTGTAACTCAGTGGCCATTAAGAGGGAAAATCATTTTCTACTTCTGTTTTAGTATAACGGTGAGTAGATTTCAAATACTGCCCGTTGGATCTAATGTTTTTGATTAGGTCCCACGTATGAACCAGATGTGGCAGGCAGTTCTATCGTGCAAATGAGAACAAGCACATCCTTAGCCTTGGGATAATCATCGTAAAAACCAAGCTCTGTTCCTGGTATTCCTCAAATGTCCTTAGGGGGCAGAAATTTCTGGGTTTCTTTTATTATTATTATTATTATTATTATTATTATTATTATTATTATTATCTTTTATTCATTAAACATGAACCTCAGTCAACTGAACATTCAAATTGGCTGGCGCTGATGGTTGACACGGGTTGCTACCTTAAAATATAAGATGTTCCGAGTAGCGCAGTTTTTTGTAACATTGCTGGAGTTATTGCAGGAAGCTGCAGTTTCTTGATGTGTTTTGCAAAGTTTTTGGACATAGTTCCCAGTGCCCCGATGACAATGGGTACCACTGTTACACGTTTCATCCATAATCGCGCAGTTTCAATGGCCAGGTTGCGATATTTCGTAATTTTTCCAGTTCTTTTTCTTTGACTCTGGCATCTCCTGGTACAGCGATATCAATCAGCTGTACGCTTGGTTCTCTACAACTGTGATATCCGCCGTATTGTGTTCCAAATGGTGATCTGTCTGTATTTGAAAGTCCCACAAGATCTTCACCCTCTCATTCTCAACAACTTTTTCCACCCTATGTTCCCATGACTTTTCGGACATAGGCAAGTCGTATTTTTTACACAATGCCCAGTGGATTAATTTAGCAACTTGGTCATGTCTAGATTTGTAATCAGTTTGCGCGATTTTGCTGCACTCACAAATTGTCATTGCAAAGTCGGCAATTTGGATTGTCAGTGGATTTTTGTATCTTCGCTTTCATGGCATTAGTTTGTAGTGCTTGTTCTTGAGCAGCCAGTATTAGGCCTTCTGTTTCTTTCTTGATGGTTCCCATCTTAAGCCATGCCCATGTCAAGTTGTTATCACATTTTCCTTCAATGCTTTTCAAATGCTGTCCATGCAAAGCTTTGGTTTTCCATCTATTTAATCTGTCATCCAGCCGTTTTTCCTTATATTCTGCCTTTGTTTCTGTTATTTTTATAATGCTCTCTGTTTTCACAGCCTGCAGCAGTTTTTCTGTACTTTGATTCACATAGTCATTCAAACTTCGTTTTTCTTCTACAGTTTGGTGGATTTGCAATAGTCCTCTGCACCCTATTTTTCTTGGCAGGTACAACCTGTCAATGTCACTTCGTGGATGAAGAGCATGGTGCATATTCAGAAGTTTACGCGTTTTCCGGTTTAGGTTTTCCAGTTCAGCCAAAGTCCAGTTGATAATTCCAGCTGGGTAGCATATCACCGGGACTGCCCATATATTAATGGCTTTAATTATGTTTCCAGCATTCAGCTTTGATTTTAAAATTTTACGGACTCTCCTGATCTTTTCCTTTTGCGTTGACTCTTTGACTTTTCCATTCAAGATGTTATCTGCTTCCAATATGCCTAGGTATTTGTAACCATCATCCTTTGCTAGTGCTTTCACAATACTTCCATTTCCCAGTTCTATTCCTTTTATTTTTGCCATTTTTCCTTGTTGCATGGATAGTACAGCACATTTTCCAAGTCCAAAGTTCATTCTGATGTCGCTGCTAAATAGTTGGACTGCGTTGAGTATTAATTCAAGTTATTATTATTATTATTATTATTATTATTATTATTATTATTATTATTATTGTTGTTGTTGTTGTTGTTGTTGTTATTATTATATAGAGAAATGATTGTGTTTGGTTCTTTTTCATTTTAAGGCAGATATTTCTGGAAGTATAGTTTCATGCTCATGACAACATGAAAATTCTGCATAACATTTGCAAATTGTACTGAGCTCTCTGGCTAATCCTGATATTCTAGCTTTTATCCACCAGAAACACTTTGTCAACTAGTCTTTGGGTATCCTGTTCTGTTTCGTTCGCAAAGGCATTGAGACGAGGCAAAGAAGTAAAACAGTCTTTTTATTTTCTCCAACAGAACCAAAACAAAATGGCGTGGATTGTTCTTATACCCCCTTGCAGGGACAGTCACAGCCAATCAATGCAAGGCATTTCTCCCTCCTTGCACATGCGCACAAGGCAGGAGACAGCCTGTCTGGTCCCGGGCATTCACGTGTCTGCCCGGGCCTTTCTGCAGCCTCCTGCACCTGCTGAATGACTCAGCAGGCCCAGGACATAACACCCCTCCCCTTTTATTTCAAAACATAATACTTTACTATTACACAGATAATACCTTATCAATCCTTTATCTCTCCCACAAGGATATTTACTATTATACATGACTATAACTAAACACTTGTTCTTTTGAGTGCATTCTGATTTCTAAGTGACCTTAAACCTGTCCACATGCTGACAGGCATCTTACGTAGTCTTGTGTTTGGGTGGTCCCCTTGCTCGCTCTGACCTTCTTGGAGCAGTTGTGATGTCCTGGCCTGCAAACTCGCCTGCCAGGCTCGACAGGCCAGGACTTTGACGCCCCAAAGACCCAGGTGACCCACCCAGCTGCTGACTGGCTGGATCCTCTGAACCCAAACCAGAGTTCCTTGGGGGGGTGGAATTCCCCAAGTCCAGTGGTGGGGTGGAATTCCCCAAGTCCACAATGGACCCCTCTTGGGAGCACTGTCCCTTGAGCCCAAGACCAGCAACTGGATAGGCCCGGCAGACTGGTTGCAAGCAATGTCCCATTGACCCGGTGCCCGAGTCAGGAGTGCCAGAGTGACGAGCCGCCTCCACGGCAAGACCCCCTTCTGGTGCCTGGGACATTGCACTTTTGCGGAGAGACTGTGGTCCACAATTGTAATCGTGGTCCTCCTCCCCCCTGAGAGCAGAGCCAGGAGCGGAAGTGTGGCTGGGAAGCCTCCAGCGCAGTTGATTGATGTGTCGCTGCAGCCTAGTGAGGGAGGAATGAATGGTAAAAGTTTAACAGTCCCAGAAAAACCTGGAGTTTGCTTTTGGTCTTGGGACTTGGGGCCTGCTGAATTGCTTTAAGCTTAGATTCAGCAGGATGGATGCCTTCAGCATCAATATGGAACCCCAGAAACTCTGTTGAAATGACCCCAATTTTACATTTGTCTTGCTTTAGCTTCAGCCCCGCTTGGCGGAAACGCAGCAAGAAGGCTCTAAGCCTTTCAGCCAGATTTTCAGATGATTCCCCAGCGATGAGGACATCATCAAAGTACAGGCAAACACCTGGAATATCGTGGAGCGTTCTCTCCATCACACTGTGGAAGATGCCAGCGGCTACATTAACCCCAAACTGCAGCCTTTTGACTTTGAACACTCCCCGGTGCATTACAATTGTTTGGGCCTCAGCCGTTGCCTCATCAACTGGTAATTGTTGATAGGCCTGAGCCAAATGAAGTTTAACAAAAATGCGACCTCCCTTGAGGGAAGCCAGAATGTGGCTCACCACAGGCACCAGGTACGAGTGCTGCTGCAAGGCTTTGTTAAGTGTACACTTATATTCCGCACAAATTCGGACTTCTCCATTGGCCTTCAGTGGCGTTACTATGGGGGTTTCCCATGGACTGCTGTCCACAGGTTCTAAAATGCCCTGCTGGAGCAGCTTGTCCAGCTCTGCATTGATTCTATTCTTCAATGCAAAGGGCACCCGTCTAGGCTTAATCCTAATGGGTGCAATGGCTGGGTCTAAACGTAAGGAAATGGGAGGCCCCTTGTACGAGCCAAGCTCTGAACTGAACACATCAGCAAACTCCTTGCAAACTTCTGCAAGGCTGGTCGTTTGCAGACTGTGAAGTCCAGTCACTTGGATTCCCAGGGCCGCGAACCAATTGAGTCCAATAAGACTCGTACAATCACCCCCAACTACCACCACATCTAAGAATCCCTTGAAGTTCCTACGCTGCACTTGGATCGTGGCTTCCCCCTTCACACTGACTTGGGAATTCTGAAAGTCAGTAAGAATCAGATTCGACAGCCTGAGTTTAACTCGCTGGCCGCTTCTACAGCAAATCTTTTTAAAAGTGTCCTGCGAGATAATTGATAAAGCGGATCCGGTGTCCAACTCCATCAATAGGGGAACCCCTTGCAACTTCACGTCAATGTGAAGCTTCTTCCTAAGTGGCCTATGAGTCCCTGTCTTGAAAATGCTTCTGTGCAATCAATGCACAGAAACCCACCCTATGTTGGCTGGGGACCCTGGTACCTTTCTGAAGCAATTCTTCCAAAGGCTTGTCCTTCTGGCGAACCAAACAGACAGAGGCAATGTGGCCTTGCCTGTCACATGCCCGGCAAATGGTGGAGCAGAAACGGCAATCGGAGTGCTTGTGGCATCCTCCACATCCAAAACACCGAGGGAATAAAGTCACCTTGTCAGAACATTCTTGAGGCCTCTTCTCCACTGGCTGCTGTAGTCTGTCTACCTCCATCTCTGGATCCTGTTCGGATTCTTCTCGAGCGACCTCTTGATGGACGGAGACCGCCGTTGAAGGGTTCTTGGCGAGCCGCAAGGCCTTCACAGCTCTGCCCGCTGCTTCTTCGGCTGCAATTTCCCTTAAAGCTTCTTGGAAAGAGATGTCTTCTTTTGCGAAGATTTTCTGTTGCAGCTCACGACTTCTCAGTCCACAGACTAAACGATCCTGAAGTCTCTCTTCCAGGTCCTTGAATTCGCATGGCCTAGCTGCTTGTCGTAACGCAGCAATAAAGTCCGCAGTAGACTCACCAGGCCTCTGGTCCCTCTGCTCGAATGCGTGTCGCCATGCAATCACCAAACGTTTCGGTTCAAAATGTTCACGCAGCATCTTCTTCAGCTCGGCATAAGCGATGGATTCAAGTGGTGCTGGGGCAACCAGATTTTCCGCAATATCAGAAGTCTCCTGCCCACAGACACACAATAATGTAGCAGCTTTAAGGCCATCTTCTCTCATTTGGTTTACTCGGAAGTAATTCTCTACCCGAGTCATGTAGGAACTCTAGCGTTCTGGATGAGCTGTGTTGAATTCAGAGAGACGACTGATTTTGGTCATCATTGCTGTCCGGTAGCCTCGACAACGCCTCGTGCTGCAATGGCTGAAGAAGGGGTCCCTTCGCCGAGCTCTCCTCCAGCGTTCTCGTACTGGCAGGCAGATTCGCTTCTTCGGGACGCCGGACTTCTCAGCTCTTCAGGCCTTCCGTGTTGAGTCAGCCTCTCTTTTGTTGTTTCGTTTGCAGCACGATCCCACCTTCGTCGCCAATGTTCTGTTTCGTTTGCAAAGGCATTGAGATGAGGCAAAGAAGTAAAACAGTCTTCTCTTTATTTTCTCCAACAGAACCAAAACAAAATGGCGCGGATTGTTCTTATACCCCCTTGCAGGGACAGTCACAGCCAATCAATGCAAGGCATTTCTCCCGCCTTGCGCATGTGCACAAGGCGGGAGACAGCCTGTCTGGTTTCGGGCATTCATGTGTCTGCCCGGGCCTTTCTGCAGCCTCCTGCACCTGCTGAATGACTCAGCAGGCCCAGGACATAACACCTCCTATGTATTTGTTTCATTCTAGACAGTTTCTTTGTTTTTATTTAGGTTAAAGAACAAACTATGTTTAACAATTCCCCCCCCCCCCAAGTTGATGCTACAATGGATTTCTGTTAATTGTTACTACTCACAGAGCTTTTTTTTCTAATTGGTCTAAAAAGTGTACAATTTTCACCAGATTCCCCCCCCCCCCCAAAAAAAAAACCCCACTAGTATTTTTCTTTTTATTCCCAATCTCCATTAGAGTACTTTATTGTTGATATCCAAGAGGCTCCATTATCCTCCTCAGGGATAATGAGGCTTTTCAACCACCTTATAATAGCAACACAATGTAAAGTTCACAATTATTTACATGCTATTAAAAGTTGCAACACCTCTTTTGAGTCAAGATCAATTTTTGTTTATTTGCAATCACGCTACTGCAGTGTTTCTCATCCTTGGCAATTTTAAAGTGTATGGACTTCAATTCCCAGAATTCCTCAGCCTCCATGGTTCACACAACTTACAGCTGCCAAGATTGAGAAACACTGTAGTAATGTAATGTTCTTGTCAATAATACAGAAGAGGCCAGCCATGCTTCCAAAGCATTCTTTTCAACTTCTTCATCTAAATTACAGCCATAGGATGATCTGGAGAAGTCCCATCCAAGTACTGAGCAGGTCCAACCCTGCTTAGCTTTTTGAGTTCAGCTACGACGGTGTTGTCATGCCATTAAAGCCAATAATGCTGAAAACAAAATCACCAAATGACCTTGGAATACTTGGGTTCCCTCCCAGTGAGTATTTTGAACTGCTGAATGGGTCCCTAGAATATACGCTGTTCTTCTTGGCTATCTTTACCTATGGCATCTGCAATTTCATACCTCTATTAAAAGTGGGAGAAATCTACATTAAGCCTAATGAAACCTCTTACCTATCATCAAAAGAGATGAAGGAGAAAACTGAAAGAGGACAAATGTGTATTTGTGTAAATTTGGACTTGCAAATTGATCTGTACAATAATTTAAGCAAAAATATAATCCATCTCAGTTGAATTTGGAAGAGAATAACCAGATGTTTCTGTGTATTTTTCTGCTTGGCTACCCAGCTGCTTATTATGGATGGGTAATTTCAAGGCCATTGTTTTATCTTGAAACTGGACACATGCTGGAGGGATTTTCAACTAAGAGGGTACTCTCAGTTGGGGTATATTAGCACCCTAATCTAGCAATTTGTTTTCTGAACAACTGCAAGCCTAAAATTCAACATAATCCTTTCCTGTTCTTTTAAAGAACCCAATAATTCTGTTTCTCACAATTTTTGTTCCTCTTACAGACTTCAGGAATGTAAAGAACTTATTTATATTTTTTAAAAAACCCAATTCTATAGTTAAACTCTTTCTCTTCTAAACTGTTTAATTCCATTTCTTTCACAGTATTTGAGCTATCCCAAATTCTTAAATCTTTATTAAGGCAGGGTGTGCTTTTACCATCAACTACTGGTTATTCAGTATATGCTTTTTACTTTTACCTGGAGTCTCTGCCTTTTTATTTCTCCTACCTCCTTTCAGAACACTTTCTTGCATATGATGGACAGTCCCTTTTTTTCCTGTCTCACATCTGAAATGTCCATTCTTGTTTGTTAAAAAGCCTGCCTAGCAAGAAGTTCAACAGGCAATGAAAATATGGCCTGTCATGTAGCCATTAAAAGAGGCATGGCAGAACTTCTGCTTCTCCTCAACATGCTGGTTAAAGCTGTTGGGAGTTAGAGTCCAACCACATATGGACAGCCACAGATTCCCATGTTAAGCTATCAGCACCCTTCAAAAGAGAGAAGAGTCCTGACCATAATATTATCAGTCTTTTTGACTGACAACTATTGTTTTAATCTAAGTTTCCACAATTTGGTGATCTCCAGATTTATCAAAAGTACAAGTTCCAGAATTTCCAGCCAAGATCCCCCTCTGTAGCCCAGCACAAAGAAAAGGAAAAAGTAGAACTAGCACCAGAAGACAAGACAAGGAACAATGGATGGAAACTAATCAAGGAGAGAAGCAACCCAGAACTAAGGAGAAACTTCCTAACAGTGAGGACAATTAACCAGTGGAACAGCTTTCCTTCAGGAGTTGTGGGTGCTTCATCACTCAAGGTTTTTAAGATTGGACAGCCACTTGTCTGAAATGATATAGGGACTCCTGCTTGAGCAGGAGCTGGACTAGAAGACCTCCAAGGTCCCTTCCAGCTCTATTGTGATTAATTGTGATTAATTAATTAATTAATTGGGAAGATCAGTACATTAACTTCATAGAGACATCCTTTCTAATCACTAGGCTAATTTTCAAATTACCTCTAGTTATCCCAGATCCCATATTCTGTGTTCACAGTTGGTGGCTTGCACACATTTCTTTCTTGAAATGCTAGCTGTGTGCCCCTATAGCTTGATTGTTCAGATTCTCTGCAATCATATTCTTCTTTCTCGATCAAGGATCCCCACTCCCTCAAGCCACAAGCTTCTAAATCCCCCCCCCCAAACTGATAACCTCCATGAGGATGAGGACTACTGCTCACAGAATTCACAACTACACTAGCTAGGAAGTTGGGAATTACTGTACTGCTCCAGTCTAGCTGGAGCATCTGAAACTAAAGCAGGCTATCCTATCTTCTATGAGGATCTAGAATTCCTAGGTACTCCTCTGCAGCCCAGAGTTCAGTAACCATCTTGCATTATCTCACCGGATTTGCCCTTCAATCCCGATTGCCAGCAGCACTATGATCCGGATTCTGCCTCCCATCTTTCGTCAGTTCAGTCCTTCTGCAGTTTCCAGCAGGAATTCCTTCCGTGTGTCCTGACTGCACCCGGATTATTTTTCTTGGGGATGGAGAAGTATATTTGCACTGGCTGGGGAGTAGTGTTATTGCCTCGCCCATAAGGCCCAGGAATGTGGGTTGTAGATCCTGACTGGTTAGGACTGCTGGGGTTTACCGCCTCTATTCTATGTAATTATTGGGGTTCATATTTCAACTGGCTAAGAGCACCTGAGCAAAAATTGCTTTGCCACCCTGATTAATGAGCAGTGAACTTTGATAGCCCTGACTCTCATTGGTCGTCAGGTGAGCTCAGTCAGTGGATCTCCTTAATGTTTGGCTAGCACTTGTGGGGGTTCCATGTTTGTGGTTTGCAAAACCTTAGGATTCGGAAACAAAATGATTTTCCTTGAAGACCTTAAACAGGTAGAGCCACTGTGGGTGTGGTAATATCTCTCTTGCCATCAAGATAGATTAATTTGTCAGCAGAAAATATTTTATGAGTCGGAGAAGACTGTTTTATTTTTTTAAAAAAAAAACAAACAAAATCAGGTAACTACACTTACATAAATCCAAGATACATAAAGAAGAAAAGAAAAAGAAAAAATATAAAAATACTAAGGAAATCTGCTGCAGTAGGAATAAAGAGACAGGTACTAGACATACAAAAATTCTCTCTCTCACTCACCAGACTATAATCTAGCCATTGAGATAAACCATAAAATCCATCCAAGTTTGATAAAATTGTGGTTCTTAGCTCTGATGTCTCCTTAATTTAACTTTGTAATTTTTTTATATTGTAGCAATTGAAGAGGCCTAATCCACCCCCTTTCCCAGATGTCGCAAACCTTTTGTTCAGGTGAGAACAAAAGCTACACTTCATTAAAATGAAGTTACTGCAACGATCCCCAGTGTGTTTATTATTTTACCTCAATCTCACTTTAAAATATTTATGGCCACTAAGGAAGGGCTTGAGGAAACACTCAAGGCTTTCGGAGACAACTAATTGTGAACTGCTTGTCTATGAGACCAGCACTGAGATTGCTGCAGTTGCTAATTATGTTAGGCAGAGTGAAACAGCTAACCAAAAAGGACTCAAGAATGACTCACTTTTTCATTTTGCAAGTCTTTCTTGAACTTAAGGCCAGTAAGTTCATGCCCCATTCTCTTCTGTATAGATAGTCCTCGATTTACAGCTCTAATTGAGTTGGGAATTATAGTCATAAATTGTGCTTTTTGTTGTGTCCTGAGCCTGCAAAAGCAGGCTCGGGACGTTGCAATGGTCCCGGGCTGTTGCAAGCTGGCTGGAACCAGACTGAGTGGCGCCAGCCTGCGCGCATGCGCAAGGCGCGAAAGCGTGCCATTCTTTGTTACCTTTTTGCCCGGGGATTCTATTTAGAGGCAGAGAGGCTTGCGAGCCTCTGAGTTGTGTCGGAGAGAGCTGAAGAGAATAAAGGCTGTTATAACCATCAGAATGTATGCTCTTCTTTCGCCATTGACTCGAGGACTCAACACTGGCGACGAAGGTGGGATCGCTTACAAGATAAAGAAAGAAGACTTGTAAGGCTTACCCAAGGAGTCCTGGAGAAAAGGAAGACGGCATTAAACTCAGCATCTGGCCTGCCAGTACAGCGTCGCTGGAGGTAAGCTGGCTGATAGACCCCTTCCTAGAATAAGAAGCAAGGATGGCGAAGATAGGGAGATTGTCTGAATTCGACGTTACTCACACAGAAAGATGGGAGTCTTATGTCGCTAGAGTAGAAAATTACTTTAGAGTGAATCAAGTTAGAGAAGATGGCTTGAAGGCTGCTACTTTGCTGTGTGTCTGTGGTCAAGACGCATTTGAGTTTGCAGAAAATTTGGCAGCCCCTGCTCCTCTTGAGTCTGTCACTTATACAGACTTAAATATGTTATTGAAGGAACATTTTCAGCCCAAGTTGTCTGTCATTGTGTGGAGGCACACATTTGAACAGAGGGATCAAAGAGTTGGTGAATCAGCCAAAGAATACATTGCAGCTTTGAGAAGAGCAGCTAAGCCCTGTGATTTTAAAGATTTAGAAGAAAGGCTGAGAGACCGATTTGTATGCGGGTTAAGGAACAGAGATTTGCAACAGAGCCTTTTTGCAAAAGAAGATATTTCTTTCCAAGATGCCTTGAGAGAGGTCACTGCAGAGGAGGCAGCAGGTGGGGCGGTCGAGAACATGAGGCCCATCAGGAACAACCCAGAAGCAGTCTCCGTGCACCATGAGGGAGTCCAAGAAAGCTCGGAGGAAGATCCTGAAGATGAGGTGGATCATCTCTACCCATCCAAAGAAAGGAAGCAGAGAGAAGGCAAAGAAAAGGCTCCAGCTGTGTCCAAGTGCTTTGGGTGTGGAGGTCACCACAAGAGGGCTGACTGCAGGTTCCGTTCTGCAATCTGTAGAGTGTGTGGAAGGCAAGGCCACATAGCATCTGTTTGTCTGGGCCGTCAGAAGGCACAACCTCGAGAAGAATTGCGTCTGAAAGGTACCAGGGTCCCCAGCCAAAACAGGGTGGGTTTCTGCGCATCACACAGAAGTATTTGTAGAACAGGCACACACAAACCACTTAAGAAGAAACTGTCACTTAAGGTGAGGTTACAAGGAGTTCCATTGGTTATGGAACTGGACACTGGGTCTGCTCTTTCAATCATTTCTATTCACACTTTCAGGAAGATTTGTAATAGCAGTGGGTTCCAGACCAAACTTAGGCCATCCAATATAATCTTAACACATTTTCAAAATTCCAAGGTGTGTGTAAAGGGGGAGGCCACCCTTACAGTACAGCACAAGGATTTTGAAGGTCCATTGGATGTATTGGTAGTTGGGGGTGAACGAACAAGTCTTATTGGACTCGATTGGTTTGAGGCCTTGGGAATCCAAGTTACAGGGCTACACAATTTGCAAATGTTAGGCCTAGCAGAGGTCTGCAAGGAGTTTGCAGATGTATTCAGTCCACAGCTAGGATCTTACAAAGGGCCTCCAGTTTCTTTGAAACTTGACCCTACTGTCACTCCCATTAGGGTGAAAGCAAGGAGAGTACCCTTTGCTCTTAAAGGGAAAATTGATGCTGAACTGGATACATTGATCCAGCAAGGTATTTTAGAACCTGTTGATTCAAGTCCATGGGAAACCCCCATAGTTACATCTCTCAAGGCTAATGGGGACATTCGCATCTGTGCAGACTACAAATGCACATTAAACAAGGCATTGCAACAGCATGCGTATCCTGTACCTGTAGCCAGCCATATTTTGGCTTCCCTAAAAGGGGGGTGTGTTTTTGCAAAGTTAGATCTGGCACAGGCATATCAACAATTACCTGTTGATGAAGCTGCTGCTGAGGCACAGACTATTGTGACCCATAGAGGGGCATTCAAAGTCAAAAGACTACAATTTGGAGTAAATGTAGCTCCTGGAATTTTCCAAAGTGTTATGGAGAACACCCTGAGAGGTATCCCCGGGGTTTGCCCCTATTTTGATGATGTCCTTATTGCTGGAGAATCTACTCAGAATTTAGCTGAGAGATTAAGGGCTGTTTTGCTTCATTTCAGAAAAACAGGCCTAAAACTTAAAAAAGATAAATGCAAGATAGGAGTTACTTCTACAGATTTCCTGGGATTCAGAATAGATGCCAGGGGTTTTCACCCTGCTGATTCTAAATTAAAAGCCATACAGCAGGCTCCTAGGCCTAAGTCTAAAGCTGAGTTACAAGCATTCCTAGGCCGCTTGAATTTTTACAACACTTTCCTACCTAACAAGGCTAATGTAGCTGAACCACTTCATAGGCTTTTAGACAAGCAGGCAGTTTGGCAATGGTCCCAAGTACATGAGAAAAGCTTCAATGAGGTCAAGGCCTTGCTTACATCAAATGATGTGCTTGCACATTTCAGTGAAAACCTACCAGTCTGCATCGCTTGTGATGCTTCCCCTTATGGGGTGGGGGCTGTACTTAGCCACTTAAGAGCTGATGGGACTCAGGTGCCTGTTGCATATTACTCCAGAACTTTATCCTCTGCTGAGCGAAATTATGCTCAGATAGACAGAGAAGCCTTGGCCATTGTAGCTGGAATTAAAAAATTCCATGATTTTTTATATGGCAGACATTTCACGGTCTATACTGACCATAAGCCCCTGTTGGGGTTGTTTACCACTAACAAACAAACTCCCCATATTATCTCTCCTAGAATGCTGAGATGGTCTATTTTTTTGTCAGCCTATGATTTTTCATTGATTCACAAACCTGGCAAGGAAATGGGCCACGCTGATGGCCTAAGTAGATTACCTCTGCAACTGGTAGAGGCTGCCCCTGCCATCAATATTCTCTCCATTCAGGCATTGCCTGAGTCTCCCCTAAATGCCAGGGATGTGGCTGCTGAATCAGCCACAGATCTCACGCTTACTCATGTGCTTTCATGGATTTTGTCTGGATGGCCTGAGAGTTGTCCAGGTACTGAGTTCCAAAGCTTCTGGCTCAAGAAGCATGAGTTATCCACTTTTCAGGGTTGCCTGTTGTGGGGCAGCAGAGTAGTTATTCCTACCTCATTGAGACCTAGAGTCTTGGCCTTTCTCCATGAGGGTCATCCTGGCATTGTCAGGATGAAAGCGCTTGCGCGCAGCCATTTATGATGGCCAGGATTAGACAGGGAAATAGAGGCCCAAGTGCATGGATGCCACTTGTGCCAGCGTTCACTCCCTGAAATGCCTCAGGCTCCTGTGCATAGATGCGCGGAGACACAGTCACCTTGGTCTAGGGTGCATGTGGATTATGCTGGGCCCTTTCAGGGACAATTCTTCTTGCTCCTTGTTGACAGCCATTCAAAGTGGCTTGAAGTTGTTCCTGTCTCTTCCACTACTGCTGCCAAGACCATTCAAGTACTAAGAGGGATTTTTGCTGCTCATGGCCTTCCAGATGTTCTGGTTTCAGACAATGGTCCTCAATTCACTTCTTCCGAGTTTCAGGCTTTTCTGCAGGCCAACATGATTCGTCATGCGACTTCGGTGCCCTTCCACCCTTCCATCAACGGTATGGCTGAACGGATGGTTCGCATCACCAAGGATGCTCTCAAGAAACTGACTTACGGGGACTGGCATCATAGGTTGGCAGATTTTCTTCTTGCTCACCGCACCACACCTTCTACTTCCACTGGGAAGAGCCCGGCAGAACTTCGCTGGGGGCGCAGACTGATCACCAAACTTGACAGGCTGCATCCGGACAGGGTGGCTCCTTGGGTCTCCCAACCAAGGGCACCAAGGTGTCTGCAAGTGGGTGCCCCGGTATGGACCCGGAACTATGGGCCCGGTCACCTGTGGGTTCCGGCGGTAGTATGCAAGGTCACTGGTCCATTGTCCTACGAGGTTTCCCTGGACGACGGTCGTGTCCTTCAGCGGCATATCGATCAGCTGCGTAGGAGACTGGACTCTCCCTCTTCAACTCCTGGGTTTTATCGGGGGGGGAGGGGGACCACTGTGGGCAAAGGGAAGGGTGTTGGCAGCAATCAGGGGTAAACAGAGAGATGGAGGAAGGCCTCTCCCAAGGTTCCGCAAGTGTTCCTAACAGGAATTCAGGGGAACAAGGCACCAGTACTTACTCCAGCCAGGGAGTCACCCAGGGGGCATACTCATTATTCACAACCCCACTACAGCACTCCAAGCAGGGAGAATAACCGGGAGCTTCCAAACAACCCAAATAACACAAGAGAACTGGCATCCAAACAAACAAGCTGGCCCAATGCTGCAACTGCTCCCAAAAGGAAGTCTGCATACAGGGAGGTAGTCAGAAAGGCAAATCCTGATTCTGGTACCTCCGGCATGGAATGGGGGGGCAACCGAGTACTGGGGCACCGCAGAAACCCTAGACAACCCAGTTACGGGGCTTGGGAGTGAAGGGATGCATTCCCTTGATAGGTCCATTGTGGACTTGGAGAGTACCACAGAATCGCCAAATACTGGTGGGAACATAGAGGGGTCCAATAGCCTACAGTTAGGCAGATCAACCAGGTACAATAGGGAGCAAAGTCCTGGTCTGACGAGCCCGGTGGGCAAGCAAGCAGACCAGGCAACAGAACCCAGGTCACGGGGACCACCAGGGCTTAAAAGAGGGGGCAACTCCACTACAATCACTGCACAGGATGGTCAAGGGGGTTCTCAAAGTCTGAGGAGGTCACAGAGGGTTAAAAGATCTCCCAAATACCTGGAAGATTTTGTGACATTGTTGTCAAAGCAAGGGAGGTGAAGAGGGTGCCTGCTGTTGGGTGAACTTGGAATTGTGAGTCTTGGGCACTTAATTCCAAAATAATAGCATAGTACCATGTTATAGAGTGGCTAGTAAGTAGCTGCGACAGTTGTACGGTTCCATAAGGGATAGCACACCACGTCCATTTGAAGGTCGTGTATACCTATCTATATAGATTAATTAAGTTTCATCCGGGGGGAAGGGGTGTTGTGTCCCGAGCCTGCAAAAGCAGGCTCGGGATGTTGCAATGGTCCCGGGCTGTTGCAAGCTGCCCGGGACCAGACTGAGTGGTGCCAGCCTGCGCGCATGCACAAGGCGCGAAAGCGCGCCATTCTTTGTTACCTTTTTGCCCGGGTATTCTATTTAGAGGCAGAGAGGCCTGCGAGCCTCTGAGTTGTGTCGGAGAGAGCTGAAGAGAATAAAGGCTGTTATAACCATCAGAATGTGTGCTCTTCTTTCGCCATTGACTCAAGGACTCAACACTTTTTGTTAAGCTGGTCACCATGTGCCTGACTTTATGACCTTTTTTGTGATGGTCATTAACCCATTTTCCTTAATGGATATTTTTGCCAGAAACTGGAAGCAAAAAAAAAAAAAAAAAAAATCATAAAGCACAGTCATGTGACTGGGGGATATTGCAATCATCTATAAATGCAAGCTGGTTGCTGAGCAGCCAAAATATGATCACATGACTGTGGCCCCCTGCAGGGAGTGGGCCGCCATAGAAACTGTGAATCTGGGTTGTAAGTAGTTCTGGGGAGGTCAGTTGTAACTTCAATCACTAGGTGACCGTTTGTAAGCCGAGTACTGCCTGTAGTATTAACTTTCTTAGATCCTGGTCTTCTGATCCCAGAGATCTAATTTATGCCTAAATTTCTTGGGAACATTTTCATACTGTCATGTTTCTGCTCTCAAGTCCCTCAAAAGTGGTCTGGAGTCAATCTGTTGCTGGTGATTTCAAAACACCCACATGGGTTTCCAACTAATCAAGAAGGGAATGCGAAGAACATATTAGTCAATAGTTCTCCCCTATAGTTTATATTATGTACATCTGTAATTGCAAAAAAATAAATAAAATAAAATGGAAAGTTTTCTATAAGGGAGAGCTAAGAGACATCCAGGCATCATCCTTCTATCGCTCTAAAAATCTGTGAATTAATAGTGTCCCAATGTGATTTATAATGTCTTGGTAGGACCATACTTGGAATATTGCATCCAGTTTTGGTCACCACGATATAAAAAAGATGTTGAGACTCTAGAAATAGTGCAGAGAAGAGCAATAAAATTAGGGGACTGGAGGCTATAATATATGGAAAACAGTTGCAGAATTTGGCTATGTCTAGTCTAATGAAAACAAGGACTAGGGGTGACATGATAGTACTGTTCCAATATTTGAGGGGCTGCCACAAAGAAGAGGGAGTCAAGCTATTCTCCAAAGCATCTGAAAGCAGGACAAAAAGCAATGGATGGAAACTAATCAAGGAGAGAACCAACTTAGAACTAAGGAGAAATTTCCGTACAGTTAGAACAATTAATCAGTGAAATGGCTGATGGGTTTTTAAGAAGAGATTGGACAGGTCTAGGGTCTCCTGCTTGAGCTTCCAACTCTGTTATTCTGTTATTATTCTGATCCTATAACATCTGAAACTCTGTGGGGAAGGAAGGGAAGTTCATTTGAACGTATATCTAGGAGTGGATTGAGTTGAGCACTCCTGCCAACCAGACCTGTGGTTTTGCATAGCATAGCATGGCATGGCGTGGCATGGCACAGCACAGCACTGTAGGAATTGTGCTCAGTCATTGCAGGGTGCAAATATGGCTGACTGCTTTCGCAGTGTTTATTGCCTTATATACAGGTATTCAAATAGCATAAAGTAAGATGGCATCAGCATAGCAACAGCAGTTCTATTGGTGAAACCCCTTGCCAATCCTTAAGAATATACCAGCCAGGATGCCCCAGCCAGGGAGCAGTTTCTACCACATCCTGTTGATGTAACCTGGCTGATATCATGTGAACCAAGTGATATCATGTACCAGCCTGGGGTAGTTTCCCACATTGTCATGGTGATGTGAATGGATGAGATCATGTAGAGAGAAGAGGCACGCAGGTGTTGGAAGGGCAGTTTGTTGCTCACGACCTCTACCTAGCCCCTATCTCTACACAGCACGGCACGACACAGCGTAGCGTAGCATAGCATAGCATAGCATAGCATAGCATAGCATAGCATAGCATAGCAGCACTCATCACAAAAGTAAAAAAAAATCGCCATCTCTGTTTTTCAAATGAATCATAGCTGAGCTGGAACAAACTCAGCTCAGCTGCTGAACACAGGTCAGGTGCTATTGCTGAAGGTGCAGGGCAAGGCCTTGTGTACCAATGCCCCAATTCATCCTAGGAAGTTATGTTAGTGCAGCTCACAGAAAATCATAAGGTGTGATGATACCTTGAAAAAAGGGTAAATAAAATGCTTGAACAAGTCACAGGTAGACCAACTGGATTTCATCAGGCCCACCCATATTTTTAAGATTACATTTGGAAAGCTTGGAAACAAAAAGAAAACTAAAACTGGCCACCACGCTTATTTATTTTTTATTTTCCAAACTCCACAGATCTAAAAGATCAAATCTTTTTTAAAAATCCCC
Organism: Crotalus adamanteus; assembly: GCA_039797435.1. Taxonomy (NCBI): domain Eukaryota; kingdom Metazoa; phylum Chordata; class Lepidosauria; order Squamata; family Viperidae; genus Crotalus; species Crotalus adamanteus. The sequence continues at coordinate 9,648,528 of CM077935.1, forward strand.
ACAGATGTTCACATATTCATCTTAGTTGTCTTAGCCTTGTTTTCACACTTTAGTGGATGGAGTATACTTCAAAAGGTGGACAGCAGTTGCCTCTGAATAGTTTTTCTTCCCCAAATATCAGTCATCCAGGGAGGTGCTGAAACAACAGTGTGATTGGATCATACAAACTTCCTATACTTCACTAACTTACCATGTGAGGACAATTTTCAAATGTACATTCCTCTCACGTGTGGCAGATCTTTGGATTAAGAAAGACTAAAGAGAATTTGTGGGGTTGCAAGACATCTTTCTTGTGCTTCTTGTGAAGTTTGACCAGCCCTTCAGGACAGGGTGCTTTCAATCTCTGTGGCAAATAAAGGAGAGCTTTAAGGCATCTTGATTTGTTTGTGTGTCAGAGACACAAGAAGAAAGGATGAATAACTACGTAAGCAAATAAAAATCTGCAGGCACACCAAGTGGTAAATCAGACCGGATGTATGTGTCCAGTAGATGTACTGTATATGAGTGTGTGTTTATGTTACAAGTGGTATGTAGAGCAATCTGGTGGCTATATCTTTACCCAGCTTTGTTTCTGAGTCTTTATTATTCAGGTCTATTTTACCAATTTGTGCCACCCTCAAAATGACAAAAGGCTTCCTTTCTGTGAATACAATATGTAAATGGAGCTTCTGAGGGCTTGCTTTGCAATTTATTTATTGTACAACTAAAGGGAGGGACAAAAAGCTATGCTGAATGCAGAAGCCAGAACCACCCATGTCAGGTTTCATATGGACCCACCCACCAACCCACTGCAGCTTCTGAGATTTCACTAGCATTTCCCACAGTTTTCGGGGTGAACTTCGCACCTGCATAGGCTAGGAACTTGCAACTGGATCTCTGAAGAAACTGAATTTTGTATCGTTCTGTCTTGGATAATGTGATCTCAGAAATGCAAACTATACATAGATGTAACGTTACTGATTGGGTAAGTTCCCCCCCCCCCGGTTTTTTGCCCATTCTATCTAACCCTGTATGGGTTCCACATAGTTGGCAGGGTAGAGGCCCACACATCCACTGTCAGTCACTCCTTTGCACCAGCCTTGTTCATCCTCATCTTCCAATTTGGTGAGAAGCTCTCCTGGAAAGAAACGGCAGAGGAGAATCTCATAAATTATTTCAGATAATGAAATAGTTTGAGTCAATGAACTGATCTGCTATCAACCTCCATAAATCAGGTAGTCCTTACCACAGTTCATTTAGTGACCGTTTGAGGTTGCAACGTTTTTCACACTTATGACCATTGCAGCATCCCCATGATCCCCTGATCAAAATTCAGATGCTTGGCAACTGGCTCATATTTATGAGGGTTGCAGTGTCCCGGGGTCATGTGATCCCCTTTTGCAAACTTCTGACAAGCAAAGTCAATGGGGAAGCCAGATTCGCTTAACAACTGTGTTACTAACTTAACAACTGCAGTGTGTCAACCTTGCAATGGACCTGTCCGAAGCCATTTTGCTCGTTTTGGTTGCCACAAGATAAACATGTTCTTAGAGGAAAACTCAAGCCTTGGAGTTCTGTTTTAATTGGTCTCATCTATCAAAACCATGTCATAGTGATTCACTTAGCAACTGTGGCAAGAAAGGTCCTAAAATGGGATGAAGTTCACTTAACAAATGTCTCACTTAGCAACAGAAATTTTGGACTGAATTGTGGTCGTAAGTTGAGGACTACCTGTATTAGAAAATGGTTTGGTATATATTCTGAAATAACAGGATTTCTGGGTTGCTTTCCAGAAACATTTTTTTCAACATGGTATCCAAATACAGTGAAAAACATTTAAATATTTATTAATGTTATTGTAAGGAACTAATTAACCAAAGATCTGTATAAAACAGATACATAAAACAGTACTACTATTGTTAATTCCAGCCTTGTTCTGCTATTGTTACATTTAGAATAGGCAGATTTTTAATATGATTCTGGATTGATTACTATTTGTTGAAAACACATTTGTTCTTCTTGGCTATATTCCCAGAGATTAATTTAGAATCTATTCAGGCAAAAGGGTGGATTGTGCAAGCATGAAGACTTACCAAAAGAATTAACATACATTACTGGAAGAAAAACTGTAGATCTGATTTAGAGCAATGAATTTTTTGTTTTGTTATTTTTTTTTAACAAAAGAGAAAAATAAAAAGGTTTTGTATGGTAACATTTTTTGTCGTTTTGTTTATTACATCCTTTTTCAGACCCATCTTCCTCTCTGCATCTTATTTTAACATGAATTTTAAGTAAAAGAAAAAAGAAAAACATACAATTTCAAAACCAGCCATCTTAAGTTCCAACATATCAAAAATAAGAAGTTATAATTCCCCACCTATTTTATCTAGCTAAAAGCAGACTGAAATCAATCAGATTGTCAGAATCCAATTATATTTCATCTCTAGTTATCAATTATAGAAAACCCCATTTCTGCCTTCTCTGGATTCTGTCATACAATGAAGGGAAGGGGGTGAACAAAGGGGCTTTATGGCTCTCACTTCCTTCAGTATACTTCAAAGAGACTGAATGTGGATAGCACCAAAAAGGCCTAATCATAACAAAGGGGGTTATTACCTTTCATGTAGTTTTCTCTGAAGTCTCCATCCAGCCGGCAGTAAGGAAAAAGGGGGAGGGAATGTAATGCCTGAGACTGTCGCTGGAAGTAGGGGGTGATTGGGTGGGGCTACTGGGAAACCCCTTAAAACCTTGAATGGGAGAGCTTGGACCCCAAGTCCTGTCTAGAACGCCTGCAACCATTTTCTCTTAATAAAGGATTCCTGTTGGAAGAATTATTCCAAGAGTTCTGTCTTCTTAAGATGCAAAGTGGGGTGGGTCCTTACACAGATTTTAGAATTGTCTTTCCCTTCCTGGAACGCTTCAGATATGGTGGATTGTAACTTCCTTAATTCCCAATTCAGGTTAGCTATTGCTCAAGGGAGCCAGCATGCCCACCAATTCAATTATGCCTACGAGTAGGCAACTGTAGGTAAACTCGTTCTTGTGGTGTAACAATACTTTCACAATAGCATTGTGATTGCTGGCTAGCCATGCCTTTGTTCAGAAGATTGTTTGTTAATGGCCCAGAGTCTTGATGTTTCCTCAAGGAAAGCTAATGTTTGGGGAAGATCTCTGGGGAATCAGCCCCCACAGCTTTGAGAAAATGAGCCACATGTGCCTTGCTGAGCCTGAATGAGTAAGAGGATGAAATGACATGCACGCATCAGTCTATGTTCTAGAACAAGAGACAGAGATGCCAGTTAGTTGAGGCTTGAAGTATCTTGGAGATCTGGAATACAGTAACAACTCCGACGCTGGAAGTAGTAGGCATGATATTTGTCTTCTATGTCTGGTTTGTAAGGCATCTGCCTCGTTCATGAATATTATTGGTAGTCCTCAACTTATGACCACAATTGAATCCAAAATTTATGTCGCTAAGCAAGACATTTGTTAAGTGAGTTTTGCCCCATTTTACAACCTTTCTTGCCACAGTTGTCAAGTGAATCACTGCAGTTGTTAAGTAAGTAAGTAACCCAGTTGTTAAGTGAAGCTGGCCTCCCCATTAACTTTGCTTGCCAGAAGGTTGCAAAAGATGATTACATGACTCAGGGACACTGCAACTGTCATAAATATGAGTCAGTTGCCAAGCGTTTGAATTTTGATCACGTGACCATGGGGATGCTGCAACAATTGTGTAAACAACAGTCAGAAGTCACTTTTTTAAGTGCCATTGTGATTTTGAACATCACTAAATGAACTGTTGTAAGTCGAGGAATAGCTGTATTAGAGTTCCCCTCTGCCCACAAAAAGGAGGAGAAGACCCTTCCTTGGTCATGGTTTCCTGGCTGAAGAAACTCAGCTACTCCGCTGATCAGCCACAGTTGGACGAAAGGCAGATTTCCCATTAGAATCTGCATAAATATTCAATAGGGTTGTGAGAGAAAAGAAGGAGGAACACTTTAATCTTACCTGCCTTATGCAAATCCAAATTAAAATGTCCCTACTGCCAACTGTAGTGAAGATAAGGCACTTTTCAGTACTGCAAGGGTGGGGATGGACAAAGTTTAAGTCCAGCCTGTCTCTCAAGAATCCTAATGATGAGTTGGTTGCCCTCTTCTCCTGCCATCCCTCTCAGCCTTAGCAGTAGGTCCCCATGCTGAGTGGAATTGTAGAGAAGGAGGGAGTCAAGTCTTTACCCACCCAGTGGACAATGAATGAGCGCCCTAGGGTTGGAGGCTAGTGAAAAAGAGACAGCTTCCCCTTTCTCCTGCCACCTGTATTTATTTGTTTGTTTATGATTTGATTTGATTTGATTTTTACGCTGCCCATCTCGTCTAGATGGTATGGGGGAATGACTTTGGAAGGGAGAATCTCACATGGGACAATTGCCATGTAAAAGATATTTCAGGCACAGAAGGGGGAATGGTGTGGGAGATGTTCCAGAAGGGACCCTCCCTAGTTTTTGGGAAATTAAAGAAGGGGAGAATACTTCCACCTCGCAAGATTCTTTTAATGTAACCTTACAATAGAGAGCCAGTTTGGTGTAGTGGTTAAGGCACTGGGCCAGCTGGATGACTTTGGGCCAATCTTACCTTCTCAGTCCTAGGAAGCATGTAATGGCACACCACTTTCAAAACCTTGCCAAGAAAATTGCAGGGAATAATTCAGGAAGTTGCTAAGCCTCAACAATGACTCAAAGAGCACAAAAAACAGATCAAAACCCAAACCCAAACTCACAATAAAGCACCCCCGGATGTGTTTCTTGTCTGGATAAAATTGCATGCCTAATACCACCCCTCTCAGCCCTGGCTGGAACAACCTCTAACAAACAGAACCTCATCCTTGGTCTAGTCTTCTGTCAAAACTCACCGGTTACCCAGCCTCAACCCATTCAAGTACAGGGATTGATGGATGTTTTCTCACTGGCTGGTATGTTTAATGGGACAGAAGGAAACCAAAGTCAGTAGAACCCCCCATGTCCTTTCCTTGTTGTTGTTGTTGTTGTTAATTGCGAAGTCGTGTCCGACCCATCGCGACCCCATGGACAATGTTCCTCCAGGTCTTCCTGTCCTCTACCATCTTCTGGAGTCCGTTTAAGTTCACACCTACTGCTTCAGTGACTCCATCCAGCCATCTCATTCTCTGTCGTCCCCTTCTTCTATTGCCCTCAATCTTTCCCAGCATTAGGCCCTTCTCCAGTGAGTCCTTCCTTCTCATTAGGTGGCCAAAGTATTTGAGTTTCAACTTCAGGATCTGGCCTTCTAAAGAGCAGTCGGGGTTGATCTCTTCTAGGACTGACCGGTTTGAACGCCTTGCAGTCCAAGGGACTCACAGGAGTCTTCTCCAGCACCATAGTTCAAAGGCCTCAATTCTTTTGTGCTCAGCCTTTCTTATGGTCCAACTTTCACAGCCATACATTGCAACTGGGAAAACCATGGCCTGGACTATACATACTTTTGTTGGCAGGGTGATGTCTCTGCTTTTTAGTATGCTGTCTAGATTTGCCATAGCTTTCCTCCCCAGGAGCAAGCGTCTTTTAATTTCTTGGCTGCAGTCCCCATCTGAGGTGATCTTGGAGCCCAGAAAAATAAAATCTGTCACTACCTCCATTTCTTCCCCATCTATTTGCCAGGAGTCCTTTCCTTAGTTCACTGTAAATGAGGATACCATTTAATGGCACTCTTCATTGGCAGAATAAGGGTCAACAGTGGGATAACAAGTATTATGCTACATATTGTTTTCTGTCATTTGAAGAGATGGTAGATAGCACTGTATCTAAGCTGCATGGAGGAGTCTTGGGGAGAGGCAGAACTATTCTCAGTTAATCCTGACCACTTTGGTATAGGAAAAAACAATACGAGATGAATAAGGCCTTGTAACTGGAAATGCCACTATCTCCTGACCCTTGTCAAGTGGCAAGCAGCTGGAGCCGATTCATGAATAACAAAAGCCAGTAACTTTACTATCTACCACTGTATTATAAGAATCTTACCAGAAAGCTTGCCTTCCCCTGGGAACGACTAGAGAAGGCTTCATGGATCTTGTGTGTGTGTGTGTGCGCGCGCGCGCTTCTGTGTGAAGCTTATGCCACTTGCAGCTGCACAAAGACTCCAAGCTAGGCCCTTCCTTGACTCCTCCTTCCAGCCTGGCTGACAGTTTCCCAACAGTCCTAAAACAATTGATTGCTTAACCCCATGCTTAGAATTTCTTATAGGAAAATGAAGAGAATGAAAGAATATAGATGACAAGAGAAGGGAAACTGTTATGTCCTGAGCCTGTGAAAGCAGGCTCGGGGCATTGCAACGGTCCCGGGCAGGTGCAAGCTGCCTGGGACCAGACTGGCTGTCGTCAGCACTCGCGCGCATGCGCGAGTGCAAGCGCGCCAAATGTTGCAGTTTGGCCCGGGAATCGCCTATAAAAAGGGCAGGGAGATTTGGGCGTTGTCGGCGTCTTGTAACCAGTATGCTGAACAGAAATAAAGAGGTTCCTGAGAACTACAACTGCTTCTCGTGTCATTGCCATTTCGCGAAGGACTTAACACTGGCGACGAGGATGGGATTGCCTTACATCGACTGAAGACAGGTGTAAGCTTACCCTAGAGTCCTGAGCAGTAGGAACGGCGTCAACTCAGCAGCTGCCCGCCAATCCAGCGAACATCGGGGGTAAGCTGGCTGATAGACCCTTCCTTTTCTACAAAAATGGCAAAAGTTGGAAGACTTTCAGAATTCGACATCTCGCATCCGGAAAGATGGGAGTCCTACGTAGCCAGGGTGGAAAACTATCTTAAAGTCAATCAAGTAAGAGAAGATAGTTTAAAAGCCGCCACCCTGCTGTGCGTTTGCGGTCAAGACGCATTCGAAATCGCTGAAAACATAGCAGCACCTGTACCTCTAGAATCTGTTAACTACACAGATCTCAAAAAACTACTAAAGGAACACTTCCAGCCCAAGTTGTCCGTCATCGCTTGGTGCCACATCTTCGAACAGAGGGATCAGCGACCCACAGAATCAGCCAAAGAATACATTGCTGCGCTGAGAAAAGCCGCTAAACACTGCGAGTTCAAGGATCTAGAAGAACGGCTGAGAGACAGATTTGTATGCGGACTGAGGCATAGAGAATTGCAGCAGAGGCTTTTCGCTAAAGAAGACTTATCATTCCAAGATGCCTTGAGAGAGGTTACTGCAGAAGAGGCAGCGGGCGGCGCCATCAAGAACATGAGGCCGATCAGAAGCACTCCAGAAGCTGTGTCCGTGCACCAGGAAGGAGTCAAAATGAACCCAGAGGAGGATCCTGACGATGAAGTAGACCGTCTCTACCCCACGAAAGAAGGGAAACAGAAGGGAAGCTCTTCAGCTCTCCCCAAGTGCCTCGGTTGTGGAGGTCGCCACAAGAGGACCAACTGTAGATTCCGCTCTGCTATCTGTAGGGCATGCGGAAAACAGGGACACATTGCAGCTGTGTGTCTGGGCCGTCCGAAGGTGCAACCTCGGGAAGAATTGCGCCTGAAAGGTACCAGGGTCCCCAGCCAAAACAGGGTGGGTTTCTGTGCTTCGCGAAGAAGCATTTATAGGACAGGCACACACAAGCCCATTAAGAAAAAGCTGTCACTTAAAGTGAAGCTACAAGGGGTTCCATTGGCTATGGAACTGGATACGGGGTCTGCACTTTCAATCATTTCCATGCACACGTTTAGGAAGATTTGTTCTGGCAGAGGATTTCAGGCCAAGCTGAGGCCTTCCGACATTGTGTTAACAGACTTTCAAAACTCCAGAGTGTGTGTTAAGGGGGAGGCCACCCTTAACGTACAGTATAAGGATTTTGAAGGTCCACTAGATGTAATAGTAGTAGGGGGTGAGCGAACGAGTCTCATAGGACTCGAGTGGTTTGAGGCCTTGGGAATACACGTCACAGGGCTCAATAGCTTGCAAACAGTAGACCTACAAGAAGTCTGCAAGGAATTTGCAGATGTTTTCAGCCCACAGCTGGGCACGTACAAAGGACCCCCTGTGTCACTGAAATTAGACCCCACTGTCACCCCTATTAGAATTAAAGCAAGAAGGGTTCCTTTTGCCTTGAAAGGTAAAATTGACACCGAATTGGACAAATTGATTCAGCAAGGAGTTTTAGAACCTGTCGACTCCAGCCCTTGGGAGACCCCCATTGTCACGCCTCTTAAGGCAAATGGGGACATTCGCATCTGTGCAGATTACAAATGCACTCTGAATAAGGCATTGCAGCAACATGCCTATCCTGTTCCCGTGGTCAGTCATATTCTGGCCTCCCTCAAGGGGGGGCGTGTTTTTGCAAAGCTTGACCTAGCTCAGGCGTATCAACAGTTGCCTGTTGATGATGCTGCTGCTGTAGCTCAAACCATTGTGACCCACAGGGGGGCATTCAAGGTAAAGAGGTTACAATTTGGAGTAAATGTTGCTCCTGGAATTTTCCAAAGCATAATGGAAAACACACTACGGGGTATACCAGGGGTTTGCCCCTATTTTGATGATGTCTTAATTGCTGGAGACTCTACACACAACTTAGCTGAGAGATTAAGGGCTGTCCTGCTGAGGTTCAGGAAAACGGGCCTCAAACTTAAGAAGGACAAATGTAAAATTGGGGTGCCTTCTACAGATTTTCTGGGATTCAAAATTGATGCTACCGGGATTCACCCTGCTGAATCCAAATTGAAAGCTATTATGCATGCTCCTAGGCCAAAGTCCAAGGCCGAACTACAGGCCTTTCTGGGCCTTCTGAACTTTTACAACTCCTTCCTTCCAAACAAGGCTAGTGTAGCCGAGCCTCTTCATAGGCTCCTGGACAAACAGGCAGTGTGGCAGTGGTCACAAAAACACGAAGCAAGTTTCAATGAGGTTAAGGCCTTACTCACTTCTCACAGTGTGCTTGCACATTTCAATGAATCCCTTCCTGTGTGCATCGCTTGTGATGCTTCTCCTTATGGGGTGGGAGCTGTACTAAGCCACCTCAGACCAGATGGAACTCAGGTTCCTGTTGCATATTACTCCAGAACCTTGTCTTCAGCAGAGCGAAATTATGCTCAAATTGACAGGGAGGCTTTAGCTGTTGTTGCTGGAATCAAAAAGTTCCATGATTTCCTATATGGCAGGCATTTCACGGTCTTCACTGACCATAAGCCTTTGTTGGGGCTGTTTACCACACATAAACAAACTCCCCAAATCATCTCCCCCAGAATGCTGAGATGGTCTATCTTTCTGTCTGCCTACGATTTTTCCTTATTTCACAAACCTGGGAAAGAAATGGGCCATGCTGACGGCCTCAGTAGATTACCCCTGCCAGTAATAGAGGCTGACCCTGCACCAACAATCAATATCCTCTCCATTCAGGCCTTGCCTGAGTCCCCTTTAGATGCCAGGGATGTGGCTGCTGAATCAGCCACAGATCTCACACTTTCTCGTGTCCTATCTTGGGTTTTATCTGGATGGCCAGAGAGCTGTCCAGGCACTGAGTTTCAGAGTTTCTGGTCCAAAAGGAACGAGTTATCCACTTTCCAGGGTTGTCTGCTTTGGGGGAGCAGAGTTGTCATTCCTGCCTCAATGAGGACTAGGGTCTTAGGTTCCCTCCACGAGGGTCATCCTGGCATTGTACATATGAAGGCGCTTGCGCGCAGCCATTTGTAGTGGCCTGGGTTAGACAGAGACATTGAGGCTAAGGTGCATGCATGCCACCTTTGTCAGCGCTCACGCCCTGAAATGCCCCAAGCTCCTGTACATAGATGGGAGGAAACACAGTCTCCATGGTCTAGGGTGCACATTGACTACGCTGGGCCCTTTCAGGGTCAATTCTTCTTGGTCCTGGTTGACAGCCATTCAAAATGGCTTGAGGTTGTACCTGTCTCTTCCACCACCACTGCAAAGACTATTCAAGTACTGAGGGGGATTTTTGCTGCACACAGGCTTCCTGATGTCCTCGTATCTGACAATGGCCCTCAATTCACTTCTTCCGAATTCCAAGCTTTCTTACAGGCCAACATGATTCGTCATGCCACCTCTGCGCCTTTCCACCCGTCCACCAATGGTATGGCTGAACGCATGGTTCGCATCACCAAGGACGCTTTGAAGAAAATTACCTATGGAGACTGGCATCACAGGTTGGCTGACTTCCTCCTTTCTTATCGCACTACACCTTCCACTTCTACCGGGAGGAGCCCAGCTGAACTTCGTTGGGGGCGCAAACTGACCACCAAGCTTGACCGGTTGCACCCGGACAGACTACCTTCCACAATCACACACCCCTGGGCACCTAGACAACTGCTTGTGGGTGCCCCGGTTTGGACTCGTAACTACGGGCCTGGTCATTCATGGGTCCCTGCCACTGTGTCCAGGGTCACAGGTCCTTTGTCCTACGAGGTTTCCCTGGACGACGGTCATGTCCTGCGACGACACATCGACCAGCTCCGCACTAGACGGGACCTTCCCACTAAGACTCCTGGTTCTTTTCCAGGGGGGGGAGGGGGACCCCTTTGGGCAAAGGGAAGAGTGCGGGCTGCCGCCTATCATTAACGAGGGAACTACAGACAGCTCATTCCGAGATTCCGCGAGTGCTCCAAACAGGAATTCATGGAGCCCAACTAGAACTCGGGCACCAGTGCCTACTCCAGCCAGGGAGTCACCCCAGGGGCATAATCACTACTCACCGGCATCACTCAGTACTCCAGTCAGGGAGGATATCCGGGAGCGTCCAAACAACCCACACCCTGCAAGAGAGCTGGCACACATTCCGTCTAGTTGGTCCAACACTGCCCCTGTCCCTAGAAGGGGGCAAGCACACAGGGAGGTGGTCGAGGAACCGAATCCCGACTACAACACCTCTGGCATTACTCAGGGGACAACTGAGTTTTGGGACAGTACTGAAACCCCAGCAAGCCCGGGTACAGAACGGGAACACGGGGAAAGACAATCTCTTGACAGGTCTAGGACAGACCTGGGAGGTTCTACAGAGTTGCCCAATAGTGACAGTCACTTAAGAGGGCCAGAGAGCCTGCAGCCAGGCAGGACAACCAGGTCAAACAGAGGAAGAAGCCCTGGCCTGACGAGCCCGGTGGGCAAGCAAGCAGGCCAGGCATTGGAGCACAGTCCTTGGGAATCACCAGGGCCTAGCAAGGGGGACAAGCATACATCACCCCTCAGTCAAGGGGTACGTGGAAGGTACCCAGAAGTCAGGAGGTCACAGAGAGCTAAAAGATCTCCTACGTATTTAGAAGATTTTGTAACCCTACTGGCAAAACAGAGTTAACAGACAGTATTCCTGTACACATAGGAAATAGAATACTGGGAAACAATAGAAGCAAAAGGGATAACTGGTACAAAGCTAGTATGGGTACCACACTAGTATTGGGTTGTATATTATTATTTGTATGATCATAGTCTTAGCCAGGGGGGAAGGGGTGTTATGTCCTGAGCCTGTGAAAGCAGGCTCGGGGCATTGCAACGGTCCCGGGCAGGTGCAAGCTGCCCGGGACCAGACTGGCTGTCGTCAGCATGCGCGAGTGCAAGCGCGCCAAATGTTGCAGTTTGGCCCGGGAATCGCCTATAAAAAGGGCAGGGAGATTTGGGCGTTGTCGGCGTCTTGTAACCAGTATGCTGAACAGAAGTAAAGAGGTTCCTGAGAACTACAACTGCTTCTCGTGTCATTGCCATTTTGCGAAGGACTTAACAGAAACCAGAGTCCATTTCAGGAGGTTGGAACAGATTCATGTCCATTTTAATACCAGCCAGTCTCTGCAGAGATGAGGCTCCCTTTGGAAGATTGACGTTGTGTGGAAGGATTATGAAGATAACACTCACCTGCCTTAAAACTTAGCTCATCTGCTTCCTGACCAATATAAGTGTACATGGCACGAACCCGCTGGCCTGGTATTGGTGCAGGTGCTGGCTTCGGACTGCAGAAAGGAGGGAAAATGTGACTATAACTGACCTTGTTCAACCTTTGCTTATTACACCTACCCTAATCTTTCTGCTTATCCAACAAGAGGCAAAGGCAATGTACATGGTAAGCCACAAATATTAGGTGTTATTATATTATAGCTTAATGTGAAGTATGAAGCATTGACTTACGGAAGATCACCAAGTGAATTTCACAGCCAAATAGAAATATACATCTGGATTTCTGTGGAACCATTGCAAACGTTAGCATCTGGTCATTTCTTTGCTTAATCATGTGAGTGAGAATCATAATGTAGGAACTAACAAAGGACTGAAGATCTATAAATAGTTAAAAGGATTCTTAATCTTGGATGGCCTGCTAGCTAGCTGAACTCTGTTAAAGACTCCATAAATACAGGGACTGTCTTTCCAAGATGAAATTCCAGGAAGAAGAAGTTAGAGATTCTAGTTAGTCCTTGACTTATGGACCAGAATTTCCACTGCAAAGCACAGTGGTTATTAAGTGAATCATGCCCAAGTTTACAATCTTTTTGGCCATGGTTGCTAAGTGAACATTGCAGTTGTTAATTGAATCATGTGGTCCTTAAGCGAATTTGGCTTCCCCCATTGACTTTGCTTGTTGGAAGTTGGCTGTGAAGGTCGCAAATGGTGAGCACATGACCCCGGGATGTTGCAACCATCATAAATACATGCCAGTTGCCAAATGCCCGAATTTTGATTACCTGACCACAAGGATACTATAATGATCATGTGGATGAGAACTTGTTGTAAGTTACTTTTTTTTTTTTTCAGTTCTGTTGTAACTTTGAACAGTCACTAAACAAATGATTGTAAGTCGAGAACTACTTGTAATTCCTTGGTTTCAGGAAGTCTTGGCTTGGAGGTCTGCAAGAGACATGGATCGCCAGGTCCCTGAGAACAGATTTAATGCCACTGGGCATAGAAAACCAGGAAGTGGGTAAAATTGTGACAGGCTGCTTAATTAGTCTTGTGAAGGAGATTTCATTTTTTACAAGGGTAATTTTATCTACATTCTAATTCTGTACCTCTGTCTCTTTGTTTGCTTGGATTACTTACAAATTACTGATTTTGGCAAACAGATTTCAGCTTCACAGAACTGTTTGCAGTACTGTATCTTAAAAGGTTAAATCATAGCAACTGGACCGTTTATTAAAATTGAGACTTTTGGTCTGGATGACTGAATCTTCATTTACAAACTGCTTGCAGTGAAACTATCCTTGGAAATCTTTCCTTTGTTGTCTTCATTAAATTAAAAAAAATCCTTTTCATGGTTATTCCACTATTGGGTTTCTAATCTCTCATTTTATGCTCCAAAACTGCTTGGGCCTGGTAACCTTGCTAAGAGGGGAAGTGCTTATTCTTGGGGGGAAATGGTTCCTGTCTTAGGATAAATTGAGAACAGGTTTAATTTTGAAGTTAGCATTTTATTCCATCTAGCTTCCTGCTCCTGTACTGGTAGTCCTCAATTTACAATTGGTTGCTTAGCGACTATTCAAAGTTATGACGGCCTCTGTTAAAACCTGCTTATGACCCAGTTCCAAAGTTCTGATGTTCGTATTTCCCCCCCATAGTCACATGACAGCGTGACAACTCACCCACATTTATGGCCATTTGCAGCGCCCTATGGTCACACAACCATGATTTACAATCTTTTTGCTGGGAACCGGAGTTTACTTCTGGTTTCTGTGTCCCATACCAAACAATGAGTTCACTCAATTACCTTAATTTTCACTTAATGACTGCCATAAAAAACGTAAAATAAAGGTTTGGTCATGACTCACTTTCTGATTGTCACAATTTATCACCGTAATTGCAGGCTCCATTATGGTTGTGACTCAAGGGCTACCTGTACTTTTGCAAGTGTTGTTGACATAATTAAGCAGAGAGAATATACTTCAGCTCTGTAATTGCTAGGCTGCATTGCCTAGTAGATATTGTTCTCTTAAGGGACGTAAAGGAGCAAAATCAGTCTTCAAATATTCCTTGACCCTGAAAGCAAACTTAAGTCTCCATTCTTTGGAAAGTGAGATTTTTTTTTTAAGTAAATCATAAACATTCAAAATCACTTACTGCAGAAAAATAATCAGCACAAATTTCTAAAATGGCTGTAGAGCAGGGCTTTTCAACCTTTTCACCCATTGTGCCACTTTTAGGATATGGCAATATCAGAGTACCACCAGTCGCCTAGCAAGGTGTCAAAAACTCGATGACCAAAAAAAAAAGAGAGGAAAAAAGTGATATAGTACAGGTAGTCCTTGACTTACAACAGTTCGTTTAGTGACTGTTCGAAGTTACAGTGGCACTGAAAAAGTGCCCCCCAAGCCACAGCCGAGCAAGACATCTGCCTGCCTGCCCGGTGGCGCTCTTCCTCCTGTCCGAGGTTTTCATTGTTGTGAGCATTTCTGTTGAGGATTGGCAGTGGGGGGGGTTGGTTTTTATTCCCCCCGTCTGCTGGGTGGTTGCAGCAGGTTTTGGTCACTTCACATGACCCTGGGACACTGTGACCATCATAAATATGAATCAGTTGCCAAGCATCTGAATGTAAATTACAAGACCCTGGAGATGCTGCAACATTCCAGCTGATCAGTGCTTCTTCTGGGCTCAGCAGAAACGCCAGGATCAGTGCTGCTTTCCAGCTGATTGGTGCCTCTTCAGGGCTCAGCAGAAGCACCAGGATCAGCGCTGAGCTCCAGCTGGAGCCTGGTGCTGATCCTGGTGCTTCTGCTGAGCCCTGACAGCCCTGCAGCTCCAGCCATCTCTCGCTCAGGCTTGTGCGGTTCTGCCACCGCTTCAGCTCATTCCCCTCCCCTGCCACCACTTTTCTAGGATGGTCGCGTACCACCTGCCAGGTGCCAATGTACCACAGGTGGTACCCGTACCACTGGTTGAAAAGCCCTGCTGTAGAGGAGTGTGGATTTGGTTGTCTCATGGAATAGTTAAGCTCAGCCTGGATATTTGTAAATACAGTAAAGTTTTATAAAATACCACAACCTGAAAGATCCCTTCGAAATAAAACTAAATCCAAACCAGAAGTACTGTCTTCTTGTCATCATTCATGTTATAACAACACAGCAACCGAGAGTAAATCTCTCTTTTATTATCACATTCATCTCCTAGCACATATTATAAAATTTGCTGAATACTTGAAAGGGCATTCAGAAGTTTTCTTAGGATCAAACCACAGATGAATCAAGTCTCGATACTAATGTTTATTTTTTTTTTCCTGAAAAGTATTTTCAGAGGTTCCAAATCTGATTGGAGAAGGACAAGCTACAAGAAGTTGAATAAACACACATTCCCACAACAGAGCTGCTGTTGGCACAGATAGTTAGGATTCCTGTTTTCTTCTCTAGTGGGTCCAATACACATTTTAGAGCAGTGGTTCTCAACCTGTGGGTTGGGACCCCATTTGGGGTCGAATGACCATTTCACGGGGGTCACCAAACCATGCTGTCCGCCATTTTTTTCCCTTTTCCCTAGCTGTCCTACTCCCTCTTATTGGTGGCCACACCCACTTGGGGGTCACCACAACATGGGGAACTGTATTATGGGGTCACGGCATTAGAAAGGTTGAGAATCACTGTTTTAGAGTATTATTGTACTATAATAAAGGCACAACAAGAAATATTCAAATATACATGTGACCCTATACATAGAAATGTGACATGTACATTGTAGCAACTGTTTTAAAATAATGTTTTATGAAATACAGTTGGCTAGGTCCGCATAAGTAGCTAAGCCTTAATCATGGTTAATCATGCCTTTCCACTTCCACTTGTACCTTCCTACAGTATTAATGATAAATGGAAAATATGAGAGTATATGATGCAACAGACTGACTGGGGGAATTCTGGGAGTTGAAGTCCACAAAGCTTAAAGTTGCAGAAATTGGGAATCACTGGACTAGACTATCAGTCAGGGAGGGTCTGGCTCAAGTTTTTTTTTTTTTTTTTTGATGATGATGATGATGATGAAATTCAGCAGTTTCACAGCTACTAAGCCAAAACCACACACACATATTGTGTGAATCCAACCATTCTGTTTTGTATACTGTGCTTTATGGTTCAGCATGGAGTTTGAACCCAGCCAAATGTGGCTTATTTGATAATGATTAAGCAAACCATAGGCTGGTGTGGTACGTTAATCAGACAAGTAAGTGGCTCTAGGCAAATCACCCTTTCTTAATTACAGGCTTTCTGCTGTTTCCAAGTATTATTCACTTAGTTTACGAGTTTGCAAGAATTCCGGTAGAAGAGCGTCTTGATCACTAAGAACATAAAGACTACCCTGCTATATCACACCACAACTTGCCAGTGGTAAACCAGATGTCTCTGAAGTCCTTGTTCCTCCCTCTCCCCATTGTTCCTCTGATGCCCCCCCCCCATGCCAAGATACCCAATGACTTTCAAAACTATCCAAATCTGTGGCTATTGCTGTACCTCATAATACTTTAATTATATGGTCTATAAAGAAGCCCTTGCTTCTTTCTTTTCTAAATCTCCTCAGTTTCACTGGGTGACCTCTGACCCTAATGTCTTAAGAGTTAGGGTTTTCCTATGCCACGTGCCATTTTCATATACTCAATCAGGCGCCTTCCTCCTCTTTTCAAGTTCAAATATTCAGTTTTTTTCTGGCAGAAAGAATGTTTGATTCCCCAGATCATTTGGATATTCTCTTTTGCACTTTTTTTTTTAGCTTACTGTATCCTTTTTAAACCTAGCAGTCGGAACTATATATGGTATTCCGGCTGTAGACGTAACATAGATTTGTGTTATTGCTTTACAATGTTGACAATTTTCAATCCATTTTCTTGTGGTCCTTAACATGGAATTTGATATATTGCATTACAATGTTGGTAATTTTCAGTCCTTTTCCTTGTGGCCTTTAATGATGGAATTTGATTTTTTTCACCAGTGTTACACATCGAGTTGATGTTTTCACTGAGTTCTCCATTTGAGGCCAATACCCGTTTTCAGTTAGTCACAAGCAGCTTAAATCATCTCTGAGTTTATGCAAAGTTAGGGTTTTCTGCCCCACTGGGGTATCACATTACACTTATTTAAATTGGATCATATTTGCCATTTGACCATTCAATCACTTCATAATTATGTCCAGTCTTCACCACCTTGTTTATAATCATATCTGCAAACGTGGGCGGCTTGCAGGTCACACAAAATCATTCCAGCTCCTGTTCACACTCCCAAAATTGGGAAAAGTGCCCATCCACTCTTATTCTGTGCTTTCTGATTTTTAACCCATTAGCAATCATTAAAAGGAGAGGTCTTCTTATCCTAGAAAGATGAGATTTATTGAGTTCAGAGGATGGACACTACAAGGAACACATTGTCCAACATTATTTTATTGTTTTATCTCTTTCGCTGATTTTGGAGGGTGAGAAGGAAGAGGACGAGGGTGGGGACACAACTCACCAGCTCTTGGAAGGGGATATGTTGCAGGGTGTCACTTTCTCTGGTTCTTTTGCTTTCTTGACCTTGACTTATGGACGCTCATGATCAGGACTCCAATCCTGGATAGCAGGAGAGGAGAGGAAGAAGGGAAAATGTCAAATCTGAATTTAGGCTGCATTGCTTTTTTTTCTTTTCATACATTTCATATAAATGTTAAATAGGAGGGTCCTCTCCCCCCTCCTATTTAACATTTATATGAAGCTGCTGGGTGAGATCATCAGACAGCACGGGGTGAGGTTTCATCAGTATGCTGATGATACCCAGTTATATATCTCCTCCCCGAGCTCTCTCAGTGAAGCGGCCGATGTGATGGGCCTTTGCCTCGAAGCCGTGAGGGTCTGGATGGGGGTTAACAGACTCAGGCTCAATCCTGACAAGACCGAGTGGCTTTGGATGTTGCCTCCCAAGGATCATGTCGACTGTCCAGTGTTGACTCTTGCGGGGGAAAATATACCCCCTTCGGAGCGGGTTCGCAACTTGGGTGTCCTCCTTGATCCACAGCTGAATTTGGAACATCATTTGACGGCTGTGGCTGGGAGGACCTTTGCACAAGTTCATCTGTTGTACCAGTTGCGACCCTACCTGGACCGGGAGGCTCTCCTTACAGTCACTCATGCCCTTGTCACCTCACGTCTGGACTACTGCAACGCGCTCTACATGGGGCTACCCTTGAAAAGTATTCAGAGACTACAGTTGGTCCAGAATGCAGCCGCGCGAGTGATAGTGGGTGCTCCTCGATACACCCACGTTACACCTATCCTCCATGAGCTGCACTGGTTGCCTATTGGTCTCCAGGTCCAATTCAAGGTGTTGGTTATTACCTTTAAAGCCCTATATGGCTCAGGGCCAGGCTATTTGCGAGACTGCCTACTACCTCATAGTTCCCTACGTCCAGTTAGATCCCACAGGCTGGGCCTCCTTCAGGTCCCGTCGGCCAAGCAGTGCCATTTGGCGGGGCTTTCTCTGTGATGGCTTTCTCTGTGATGGCGCCCACGTCTTGGAACCAGGTCCCCCCGGAGATTAGGACCGCTCCCACCCTGTTGGTTTTCCGTAAGCTGCTTAAGACCTGGCTTTTCCGGCAGGCCTGGGGTTTATAAAATCTGACCCCTGGATGACTGTAATTGTACTGTTCGTTTTTCATGTTTTATGTTGTTTTTATTGTTAGCCGCCCAGAGTCCTACGGGAGTGGGGCGGCTTATAAATTTTAAAAATAAAAAAAAAAATAAAAAAAATATTCCTTTTTCACTATACAACAAAAATAAAAATGAAAAATACATTATTATTATTTTTTCCTTAACAGAACTGTGTTATGCATCTCATATATATTATTTACAATTTATTTACATTAGTAATCATATCTTTTTCTTTCTCTGTTCTAGCCAATCATAGCATTTGTTCCATATTTCATAAAATTCTGTTGCCTCCTTGTCTTTTAATTCTAGCATAAGTTTGTTCATTTCCGCGCATTCTAGAATTTTGTATATAATCATATCGTTTGTAGGTATGTTTTCACCCTTCCAACACTGGGCATATACTATGTGGGCTGCTGTTAATATATGTATAATGATGTATTGGAGTTGTTTTTCCATCTTTAAATTTATTATACCCAAAAGAAATAGTTCAGGTTTGAGTTCAATTTGCACCTTAGTTATCTCCTGTATCCAGTTCCTTATCCATTCCCAATAGGTCTTTGCTTTAGGGCACAGCCACCACATGTGATAGAATGTTCCCTCCTTATTTTTACATTTCCAACATTCCAGATTCATATTTTTGTACATTTTGGCCAATCTCACCGGTGTTAAATGCCATCTATAGAACATTTTGTATTGATTTTCTCTATGTGCAGTTGACAATGTCAGTTTACAATTTCTGTTCCATAATCTTTCCCATTCTTCCAGTTTTATATTTCGGCCCACATTTTGTGCCTATGCTATCATTGGCCCTTTCACTATTTCTTCCTCCAAATCTACCTCTAATAAATATTTATAGGTTTTTGTTAAAAAATTTCCTTCCTTACCTGTTAAAATTTTATCCAATTGATGTGGGGTCTGGCTTATTCCGTGCTCTTCCATATCCTTACTATGTTTAGATTGAATCTGTAAGTATGGCCACCAATCTATGATTATTTCTTGTTCTTCTAATTCTTCTCTTGATTTGAGGTTTCCTTGGTTATCTAATAGTTCTTTGTATCTAATCATCTTTTTTTTTATCCAAGGTGTTAGGGTGGATCATTGCCTCCATTGGTGAAATCCAATTTGGGATTTTCCTATAGTATCTTTTTTTAACTTTTTCCCACGTCCGAATCAGCGCATCTCTTATCTGATGTTGATAAAAATATGTGTTTGTTTGCTTGTGTTTTCCCCATAAAAAGGCATGCCAGCCAGCCTGTAAGTCATGCCCTTCAATCATTAAAACCCTTTTATTGTCTAGGTTTATCCAATCCTTGATCCAGAGTAGTCCAGCTGCTTGATAGTAAATTTCCCATTTTGGGAGCCCAAGTCCACCTCTACTTCTGCTATCTTGTAACATTTTCATGTTTATCCATGCTTTTTTGCCCAACCAAATGAATTTGTTTATTATTTTGTCCAATTCTTCAAAAAAATGTTCTCTAATTTTATTCGGACTGTTTGGAAGAAATATAATAGTCTTGGTAATATATTCATTTTAATCAACGCAATCCTACCTAATAATGATAATTGTAATTTCCCCCAGGTCTCAAAATCTTTTTTCATTTGTAATATCAATTTTTTATAATTATCCTCTTTTATTGAGGAACACCTTGTGGTAAGCCAGATTCCTAGATATTTGATCTTTTTTACAATTTGCAATTCCAGATTCTCTTCTAATTTCCTTTTCTGTTTTTCGGTTAGGTTTTTAACTAACATTTTGGTCTTTTCTCTATTAATTTTTAATCCTGCCACTATTCCGTATTTTTCTATTTCGTTCATCAAAATATTTCCTCTCTCTAGTGGTTCCTCAATAAAAAAGACCAAATCGTCCGCAAATGCCTGTGTCTTATACTCTTCTGTCTTAACCTGTACCCCTTTTATCTCTTTATTAGTTCTAATTTGAGTTAATAGCGCTTCTAAAGTCAAAATAAAAAGTAAAGGTGACATTGGGCATCCCTGTCTTACTCCTTTATTTATTTCAAAGCTTTTTGTATTATCTCCATTGATTATCATGCTGGCCTTTTGTGTTTTATATATTGCCTTTATCATGTTGTCAAATTTCCCTCCAAATTTCATGTCTTCAATCTGTTGGAACATAAATTGCCAACTGAGATTATCAAATGCTTTCTGAGCATCTAAAAAAATTAGTGCTACCTGTTTTCCCGGGTGTGCTTCGTAATATTCTAAGACATTTAACACCGTTCTTGTATTATTTCTAATTTGTCTTGTGGGTAAAAAGCCATTTTGATCTGGGTGTATTATATCCTGTAATATTAGTTTCAATCTTTCTGCAATTATGGTAGTAAAAATTTTATAATCAGTGTTCAACAACGAGATTGGCCTATAATTTTTGATCTGTTTGGGGTCTGTGACTTCTTTTGGGATAAGGGATATGGTGGCTTCTATCCAGGAGTCTGGTAATTTGGCTTTCTCCAACACATCATTATACACCTCCAATAATATCTTTTCAAAGTCCTCGTAAAGAGTCTTATATACAAGAGACTCATATTAAGAGACAACACTCTAGAATTTTAGAACAGCCAAAACTAGGCAAACTTTATTTTTCTTCGGCATTACAAAAGAAAAGAGGGATAGTGATATATATAAAAGAAAAGTTGAATCCAAAACAAATTTATTCTGATGAGGAAGGAAGAATAGTAATGGTGGAGATTTCATGGAATCAAAAACAAATATTGTTGGTGGCAATATATGCCCCCAATGAGAAACAAGAGCAATTTTTTCAACAACTATATGACAAACTTGTGGATTTAAATTATCATAGTCTTTGTATATTGGGAGACTTTAATGCAATTGTGGATGCAGTTCAGGACTACAAAAGCCATAAACAAGGGAAGAAAGGAAGTAATATTTTATCTAAATCTTGTTTAAAAATGAAAGATGAACTATGTTTGCAGGATATATGGCGAGAGATGAATCCAGGAAAGACACAATATACCTTTTACTCTTAACAGGCATAAATCTTGGTCAAGAATAGACATGATATGGATCTCCCATGACCTGAAGACTATGATACAGGAAGTTGAAATAGAACCAAATATTTGGGTAGACCATAACCCAATTAAAATGACATGGAAAGGATCTAAGAAAAGATTGAGATGGTCTCTGAATAAATCTATTTTGAAGGAAAAAGAATTTTTACAATTAGCAATAAAAGAAATGGAATTTTTTTTTACGATTAATAAAAAGGAAGATACTTCTATTCAAAATGTTTGGGACACGGCAAAAGCATACTTTAGAGGTTTAGCTATAACCTATGTTGCTAAAAAGAATAAAGAAAAGAGAATCACACAGTCCAAATTGAAAAAAACAGCTTGGTATATTGGAGCTGGAATTACAAACTGATCCACAAAAGAAAAATTTGAAGATACAAATGGACTTAATAAAACATAAATTAAATCTACTTGAGACTGATACTATGGCACAACAGATTAAACGAGCCAAACAGAACTTTTTTGAAAATGCTAATAAACCTGGTAGATGGCTTGCATATAGACTGAAAAAAGAAAGAGAAAAAAGATCAATAAGTAAATTACTGGATGAAAAGGGTGAAATACACTGTCATAATGATGGTATCAAAAAAATTGTTAAGGCCTTTTATGAACTACTTTATAAGGCTGAGACGATCTCTGAAGAGGCAATTCAGGACTATTTTAAAAAAGCAAATCTTCCAAAAATATCAGAAAATATGCGACAGAGGTTAAATGAGAAGATATCAATGATGGAGATCATAGAGGCAATTAAAAGACAAAAGAAAGATAAGACACTGGGGCCGGACGGACTACCTACAGAATTTTATGTAGCCTTACAAGATACTGTGACTTTTCTGAAGGACTTGTGTAATGAAACTTTTATACAGACAAAAATTCCAAATTCATGGACTGAAGGTAATATTACCTTGATACCTAAAGAAGATACAGATTCTACACAAATTAAAAACTACAGGCCAATATCGTTACTAAATGTGAATTATAAAATCTTTGCTGCAATTTTGGCAGAAAGAATGAAAAGCTTTTTAATAGAATTTATTCACCCAGACCAAAATGGCTTTCTTCCTAAAAGACAGATAAAGAACAACTTAAGGATTATTTTAAATGTTTTGGAGTACTATGAAAATCATCCAGGGAACCAGATGGCGCTCATATTTCTTGAAGCACAAAAAGCATTTGATAATTTAAATTGGCAATTTATGTTTCAACAACTACAGGAAATGGACTTTGGTGAAAACTTTATTAAAGCAATCCAAGCGATCTACAAGAAACAATCAGCAAGGATACTTATAAATGGAGACTATACAGAGAGCTTTGATATTAAAAAAGGCACGAGACAGGGATGTCCACTGTCACCCTTGCTATTTATTTTTACTCTGGAGGTATTGACTAGAAGCATCAGGCAAGACATAGAAATTAAAGGTCTTGATATTAAAGACCAGAAATATAAATTACAGGCTTTCGCGGACGATCTGGTCTTTATCTTAGAGGAGCCTTTGGAAACAGCCCCTAAACTTTTGCAGAAAATTGAGAAATTTGGAGAAGTGGCTGGATTGAAAATAAATAGGGAAAAAACTAAAGTGTTAACAAAAAATTTAACTGATAAACAGAAAACTCAACTCGCCAAAAAGACAAATCTTCAAATAGCTAAAAAAGTTAAATATTTAGGTATCTATCTTACGGCAAAATATTCATTACTAAAAGAAGATAACTATGAGAGACTAATAAAACAAATAAAAATCGACCTGGAAAAATGGGAAAATCTCCAATTATCATTGTTAGGAAGAATAGCGACTGTTAAAATGAACATTTTACAAAAGCTAATTTTTTTATTTCAAACAGTTCCTGTAAAGCTGGGCAAGAAATTTTTTGATGATTTAAATGCAATGATATTAAGATTTATATGGCAAAGAAAGAAAGCAAGAATTAAATGTAAACTTCTACAAGACTCGAAAGAGAGAGGGGGTTTTGGACTTCCGGACTGGAGACTTTATTATCAAGCAGCTACTTTGCTTTGGCTTAAAGAATGGATTACTCTGAGAAATAAGCGAATTCTCTATTTAGAGGGATATGACCTTCAACTAGGCTGGCATGCCTTTTTATGGTATGAGAAAGCTAAAGTACATAAGTACTTTCAAAACCATGCTATAAGAAATGTTTTACTCTCTGAATGGGAGAAAGTTAGACACAAAATGTATATGAAAATTCCTGAGTGGCTTTCAACGATGGAAGCATTTGCTTATCCGAATCTGATTAATTATGATAAACTTGTTAGTTATAAAGACATTTTAGATAAGGACGGAAAACTCAAAGACAGGCAAGCCCTTCAACAACAAGGTATTGACTTAACATGGTGGTCCTATTTGCAAATTCAAACAAGATATGAAAAAGACATAAAACCAATGGGATTTTACAAAGAGCTGACTCCACTTGATAAAATACTTTTAAAAACAGATGAACATTTGATTAAGAAGCTTTATAAATGCTTATTAAATTGGAAGATGGAAGAAGAACAAGTAAAATAGACAATGATAGTATGGGCAAAGAACTTCGGATATTCTATAGAATTAGAAGACTGGCAAAAACTGTGGGATAAAAATATCAAACTTACTAAAGCAGTAACATACAAAGAAAACTTATATAAAATGTTTTATAGATGGCATATGACACCAGTGCACTTAGCAAAAATGTTTAAAAATTTATCGGATACATGTTGGAAATGTAAGCAAAAACCGGGTACTTATTTTTATTTTATTTTTTTATTGAAAATTTTTTAAAGATTTTTACAAAGAACAAAAAGAAAAAACAAAACAACCCTCACCCAACCCCTCCCAAACCACCCCCTCCATCCCCCCCGAGCTTCCCAGAGCTGAATATAGGCTTAATTAAAATTTTAAAAATCCTAAAAAAATTAAACAACTTATAAAATGATTAACAATAAAATATATATAACAAAAAAGCATAAGCATAAAAAAAAAGTGCTTAAAAAAGAAGAAAGAAGAAAGAAGAAAACAGATAAAAAAAGAAAAAAGAGAAAAAGTGCAATCTATAAAATATCAAAATTTATATACAAGTTATAAAAAAGCTAAATGATATTTTTTTTATATCCAATTTGTATTGTGTGAAATTTATCCATTTTTCCCATACGGCAAAAAATTTCTCTTACGATTGCTCCTTTAAGAAAGCCGAAATCTTTGCCATTTCCGCCAGATAAGAAACTTTAAAAAACCACTCTTGCAAGGTAGGCAAAGATTCCTTCTTCCATTATTGCCCTACTAACAGCCTTGCGGCTGTAATCAAATTTAACATCAATATAACCTCCTTGGCATCACAATCAGTAACAATACCTAACAAAAACAATTGTGGAGTAAATTTTACCCTCTTTCTAAAAATTCTTTGAATATTCCACCATATCTTAATCCAAAAAGCTTTTATATTTTTACACAACCACCAAATATGATAATACGTGGCATCCAGGCAACCACATCTCCAACATTTAGGCTGTAAGTCAGGATACATAAGAGACATTTTTTGTGGATCAAGGTGCCATCTATAAAACATTTTATAAAAATTCTCCCTTAAATTCTGGGCTTGTGTAAATTTGACATTCCTCACCCAGATAATTTCCCAGGTATCCAGTAGAACTGGTTCACCAAAATTTTGTGCCCATTTAATCATACAGTCTTTAATTAGTTCTGATTCTGAATCCAGTTCCACTAGAACCCCATAAATTCTCTTAATGTGAGTTCGCCTTTGATCCTTTACTTGTTTAAAAAGATTTTCATCTTCTCTAAGCAAGCCCATATTACGATCCATCTTCCATCTATCCAGTATTTGTCTGTATTGAAACCATGAATAGGTAATATTTTCATGTAATAAATCTTCCAAAGATTTTAACTGCCAATTTTGACCATCCCATCTAAGTAGTTGTGTATAAGAGACCCTATCCATTTTAACTCCTCTCCTTATCCCCTCTATCGCATGCCAAGGTATAGCCCATAATGGTATTTTAAAATCACTTTTATAATATTTCCTCCAAACCCGAAGTAGAGAAATCCTTATAATATGAGATTTAAAAACCCGATCCACTTTTTTATTAAAAATTAAATAGGCATGCCATCCAAAAAGTAAATCCCAACCCTCCAGATGGAGTATTTCTACATTTGTTAAATTTACCCAATCACTAATTAATGTTAAAACCACAGCATCATAATATAATTTCAAATTCGGTACCTTGAGTCCACCTCTCTCACGGAAGTCTTGCATAATTTTAAACTTTACCCTTGGTTTTTTCCCTGCCCAAATAAATTTATTAATGCCTTTCTGCCATTCATTTAAATTAACCTCATTCTTTAAAATAGGTAGCATTTGAAACAAAAAAAGAAATTTTGGTAGGACATTCATTTTAATCACTGCAATTCTTCCCATAAGAGATAACTGTAACTTCTCCCAATTCTTCATGTCTTTCTGTACCCTGACCCACAGCCTTTCATAATTATTTTTATACAATTTTACATTAGAAACAGATAAAGTAACCCCCAAATATTTTATCTTATCAACAACTTCAAAATCTGTCAGATTAACCAAAATCTGCTTGTCCAGGTTAGTCATATTTTTAGATAATATTTTAGTCTTATTATTATTAATTTTAAAACCCGAAACCCGTCCATATTGGTAAATCAGTTGTAGTAACTTTACTACAGAATAGGTAGGTTGAGACAAAGTAACCACCAAGTCATCTGCAAAAGCTCTTAACTTATATTCTTTTTTGTTAACTTCTATTCCTTTTATTTCCTGCGACTGTCGAATTTTAATCAACAAAATTTCCAATGTTAGAACAAACAGTAACGGTGACAACCTGGTTTATTAGCATTACAAAATGTATTTTGTTTCATAAACAATAAGTTAGTTGCGGTTTGATCAGCCATCAACATGTTAAATTGTGTTTTTAGCAACTTTATAGATTCTTTAAGCTTTTCATCTGTAGGATTTAAAATCAAAGACTTTTCTTTTAATTTAATCTCATCTTCCAGTTCCTTACATTTCTGGATCTGCTTTTGTCTATGGACATTATTCATTTTTATCAGAATCCCACACATAAAAGCTTTACCTGCATCCCATACCATTGATATTGATGTTCCCTTATGCATATTTAAAGCAAAATAATCCTTTAAGCACTCCTTTAATTTTTGAACATTCCTTTCTTGTCTAAATAAGTTCTCATTCACCCTCCAGGATCTCCTCTCCTCTTTTTCATCAGCCAGTTCCATCCAAACTGGACTATGATCCGTCAATGACCTAGGAAAGATTTTTACATTCTTTACCCTGTTATATAAGTCAGTTGTAATCAAGAAAAAGTCAATTCTTGAAAAAGATTGATGTCTATCTAAGAAGGTAAAGTCTCTCTCCTCTTGGTTACGTTCACGCCAATAATCCCTCAGCTCCCAGTCCTCTTTCAGATCAAAAAAAGCTTTAGGTAATTTAGCCTGTTTAAAAAAGGTAGAAGAACCTTTTTTGTCCCTTTGTGTATCTAGAACACCATTCCAATCTCCCATTAATATCACAGATCTATAGTCCAGCGAAGTTATTTTCTGATATAACAATCTATAAAATTGTTCCTGTTGTTGGTTTGATGCGTACAGTCCCACTATAAGTATTTTCTTACCATATAAACCAAGTTCAATCATAACATATCTTCCTTGAGGATCTGATTCTACCAGACAGACTGGTAGACTTTGCTTAACGTAAATAACCACACCCCCTTTTTTCCCAGGGGCAGGAGATACAAAATGAGATCCAAAACGAGCATTGGCTAAATATTTTTGATCTTTAAATAGAATATGAGTTTCCTGTAAACAAATAATATCATTATTTATGTTGCTTTAGATAATAAAAAAATTTCTTTCTCTTCTGAGGGGAGTTAAGGCCGTTAACATTCCAGGTCAGGAACTTTGCCATCTCCCTTGACCAGAAGCCTGGAGAAGACTGCCTGGAGATCTGCCATTGAAGAATGTGTTGCAGAACTCTTGGGTCTTGCTCCTCCCACCGGCAACGAGACACTTTCATGAGAAGATTCTTTAACTTCTTTCTTCTGTTGTTCCTTTTCCTTACGTCTATGTGCTGCACGAGTCATTCTCTGCTCTTTGACCTCTGTTTGACGCAGCCATTCAACCTGTGACTTTCCAGCAACCATCAAACCTAATCCTTCAGACTGCTGTTCCACCTCTTTGCCGCCCAAAGCTTTCTGAATCATAGATGAAGATGAGCCTGCTCCCAGGACCGTATTGTAAAACTCTTTGGCTTTAACAACCGTATTAAGTCTGTAACGTATCCCCGCATGGCTCAAAACAATACCCATCGGGATCTCCCATCTGAATGGCATCAATCTTGTTTTAAGTTCATTAGCTAGAAAAGCAAAGTCTTTTCTATTTCTTAAAATTTTGGATGGGATTTCCTTTAAAATGATGACATCTTGGGCAGCAATCTGGAATCTCTTATTATAAAAAGATTGTATGATTTCATTACGCAGAGATCTCTTTGCAAAGTAGATCACCACATCTCTTGGCAGATTCTTTTGTTTCGCAATCCAGGAGTTAACTCTGTAAATTTTTTCCACTTCTCTACGTAATCCATCTTTATCCCTATTCAGAACAACAGCTAGGTCATTAAGCACCATCTCTGTCAAATCTTGATTCATATCTTCTTTCAGACCCCTAATTCTCAAAGCATATTCCATTTCCCTATACTGAGACATAAGAATATCCTCTTGTGAGGTTTCCATCTTTTTTTCCATATCTTGGAATTTATCTTCGAGGAGGTCTACTTTATCTGCGACCTCTTCCACTCTGGAGTCCAACTTCTCAATCACAGAAGCCAGTCCTGATAAAGCTGTTACTATGTCTTGCCTCAAAATAGTATTATTCTCCACTAAAAGCTCCTTCATTTCCTCTTTACTTTCAGATTTATTCTGTTTAAGAAGGTCCTTCATTTCCTCTTTACTTTCAGACTTGTTCTGTTCAAGAAGTTGCTTCATTTCCTCTCTGATTTGGGATACAGCATTTCCCATTATATCTTTAATATCTTGTACAGATAAGCCTGGCAAAGGAGGAGAAGGTGGAGGTGTAACTTTAGGTTGCAGTACTGGTGGTGTAGCTTTAAGTTGTTGTTGTACTGTTAGAATTGCAGGAGAGGAAACCACCTTAGAAACTATAGAAGCTGGTTGCCTCTTTGAAGCCATTTTTCAAAATCTTATTCTCTCTTTCTTTCTTCTTAAAGAAAAAAAAAAGAAAATACTAAAGTCCTTAAAGTTTAAAAGAAAAGACCAGGGAGAGTGCAAGAAAAGAACTTCAAAACCTCCAAAACGCTTTCAAAAGAAAAGAAAAGCTTGAAAGAAGAAAGAGCTGTATAGTCCATACATTTCATTTAAGTCCGTTCTTTCTTTCCGGAAAAAAAAAAAGAAAGAAAAAAAAAAGCACTTTCAAATCGCCATCTTACTTTCACTCTCCACACCAGCAAAAAACAAAAGAAAAAGAAATCAACATAAACTAAAAGAGAAATAA
The DNA here is from genome assembly GCA_039797435.1 of Crotalus adamanteus. Classification (NCBI taxonomy): domain Eukaryota; kingdom Metazoa; phylum Chordata; class Lepidosauria; order Squamata; family Viperidae; genus Crotalus; species Crotalus adamanteus. The sequence continues at coordinate 9,677,689 of CM077935.1, forward strand.
AACATTACACTCCAAGTAAAATCCTTTAGACAGCTCTGTCCGCTTTAGAAGTCACTCACCAGAACACTTTAAGCGCGGAGATGGTAGCGGCGTTTCACTTTGTTTCCGAAGAAACAAAAACAGCTGGGAGGCGGAGAAAGCATGAACTCCGAGGGAACACTCTTTCTACCCCCCCCCCAAAAAAGATCCAGGGGGGGTTAAGAGGTTCTACCTCTATTCGTGTAGTCTCTACCCCTTCCCTTCGCCCGGGAAGGGGATTTCGAGCCGCGGGCCAGCTGATGTCCGCTGTGCTCTGCAGATCTAACGCCGTCCCAGGAGGACGGCTACGAAGTAGCCGCCATCATCGTCGCTCACCACCGGAAGCTCCCAAAAACCGGGTACTTATTATCATGCCTGGTGGACATGTTCTATTGCAAAAAACATATTGGTCTAAGATTCATAGATGGTTAGAAAAGATGATGAAAATCCAGATAGAATTTAAACCGTAACTGTTCCTGTTAGGTATATTAAGACCTAATTACGGCAAAGAAAGAGCGTTGGCTTACCTGAACGCATGTTCTCAGCATGATGATGAAGAATCCACCAATGGGTTATTTCAGTCCTCCTGCCCAATCAGACTAAGATGTGAAGTTGTCACGCCTCCTCATTAACTAGGTCCTCCCAGTTTCATCGAGGGCGTAGCCAATGACAACAGTCGGACGTAATGACTCTCAAGCAAGCATTCATAAAAAAACAAGAAAGAAACAGGTCCCCAACCTCTAACTAACTAACAACTCGAAGGGAGGGCGTGGATTCTTCATCATCATGCTGAGAACATGCGTTCAGGTAAGCCAACGCTCTTTCTCCAGCATGATGACTGAAGAATCCACCAATGGGACGTACCAAAGCTCCTGAAGTCCCTACGGGTGGGAAATAGTTGGGGCCTGTGAACCTGATGGTGTCACCACCTGCTGCAAAATACGTCTACCGAAGGTGGCCTCAGCCGAAGCAAACTTGTCCAAGCGATAATGCCTAATAAATGGGGAAGGCGTGGACCATGTCGCTGCCCTACAAATGTCTTCAATAGACGCTTGAGTAGCCCATGTAGCGGTTGTGGCAGCGCTGCGTGTGGAATGGGCCATCACATGACTGGGAATGGGTAGGGCAAGAGACGCGTAAGCTGCTGCAATACAAGCCCTAATCCACCTACCTATAGTGGAAGCTGAAACCTTTTGGCTGGAAGGATATAAACAAGGCTTCTGATTTACAGAAAGATGCTGTGCGTTTGATATAACAGCGCAAAGCTCTCCGCACGTCTAAGGAGTGCCATTGCCATTCCAAGTCATGTGACGGGTGGGGACAGAAGTCCGGGAGAATAACCTCTTGTGCCCTATGGAACACCGTGTTTATTTTTGGAATAAACGAGGGATCTAATTGAAGAATCACCCTGTCCTTGTGAAACAAGCACAGGTCCTTCCTGATCGACAAGGCAGCTAATTCCAATATACGTCTGGCAGAAGTTATGGCTATCAGAAATGAAACCTTCAGCGACAGGTACCGCAAGGAACATGTTCTAAGTGGTTCAAAGGGGGAAGAGGTTAGAGCTTGTAAGACTTTGGGGAGATCCCAAGAGGGATACCTATGAATCACAGGGGGTTTGCTATTGGTAACTCCCTTTAGGAAAGATCTGATTGTAGGGTGTCTAGACAAGGACTCTGAAGAGTCCCAAGAAAACACTGTGGAAAGGGCTGCTAGCTGTCTACGGATAGTGTTGGGCGACAACCCCTTGTTGACGCCCTCCAGCAAGTATTCTAACACCTTGGGGATGGTTACATGTGACAGACTCACATGATTCCTGTCGCACCAACAACAGAAGTTCTTCCACGTATGGTTGTAAATACGGTTAGTCGATGGTCTCCTGGCAGCCTGAATCATATTGATCACCCCTGATGAATAGGACTCTCGAGTCAAGGTGCGGCGTTCAAGTGCCAGACAGTCAACTGAAGCCATTGGGGATCTGGATGTTGAAGATCTCCCTGTGTCAACCGAATGCGATGGTCTGGAATCCTCCACAGAGCAGAGACGGAGAGGCTCACCAGGTCTGCAAACCATGGCCTTCTGGGCCAGTGAGGAGCAATAAATATTACCTCTGCCTGCTCCGCCAGAACTTCCTGATAGCTGCTAGTAACAGAGGCAGTGGAGGAAAGGCATACAAGAGGCCTCGTGGCCATTGGCTGCGTAGGGCGTCCGCCCCCTCCACCCCCCGAGAGGGGAACCGGGAGAAAAACCTGGGTAGTTGCGTGTTCTCTGGCGAGGTCCACTGTCGGATAACCAAATCTGTCCGTGATCTCCCTGAAGACATCCAGATGTAACTTCCACTCCGAATGGTCCACTATTGACCTGCTGAGAAAATCTGCCTGCCAATTCGCCTCCCCCGAAATGTGCTCTGCCCTGATGGAGAGTAGATGTTTCTTCGCCCAGGAGCTCAATGCTCAAGCTTCTGCCATGAGGGACTTTGACCGGGTACCCCCCTGTCGATTGACGTGGGCCTTTGCCGCCACGTTGTCTGTCAGGACCAGCGCATGTTGCCCCCTGACTACTGAGTGGAAATGTCTGAGAGCTAGGTGGATCGCTCTGAGCTCCAACCAATTTATGCTGTGCCTCCGGTCTGTCTGTGACCACTGACCCTGAGCCATCCGTGTTTGGAGATGAGCGCCCCAACCAAAAAGACTCGTGTCTGTGGTCATACTGATGCGAGTGGGCTCTTTGAATAGGGTCCCCTTGCATATGGCCGACGAAGCCCACCAGTTGAGAGACAGACGAACCTGACGAGGAACACGCACCAGCTGGTTGGAGGTATTTGTATGTTGTCTTTGATGTGGAAGCAGAAACCACTGTAGGGCTCGAGCATGTAGTCGGGCCCACGGCACTATCGCTATGCAGGATATCAACTTCCCCAGTAACTGGGAAAGGAGAGCTAATGTTACTGTCCTGTTCCTGCATACCTTGAGTGCCAGGTCTCTGATGCTCTTGCGCCTTTCCTCCGATAGGTACACATGACAATTGTCCATGTCGATCACTGCCCCCAGGTGTAACAGACGGGTCGATGGTGTTGTCTGGCTCTTTTTGAAATTTATTAAGAACCCATGGTTCTGAAGAGTCCTGATTGTGAGATCCAGATCTGACTGGGCGGATGTTGCTGACAGCGATTGGATCAGAATGTCATCCAGATAACACTGGACGCGCACCGGAACCAACCTCAAATGGGCCGCCAGAACTGCCAGTATTTTGGTGAAGACCCTGGGGGCGGAGGAAAGACCGAATGGTAGGGCCCTGTATTGAAAATGATGGTTGAGGTAACAAAACCGCAGGTATTTGCGATGTGCCGGGTGGATAGGGATATGCAAATATGCCTCCTTGAGGTCTATTGATGTTAGAAGATCTCCCATCCTGATACTGCCTAGGATGGAGTGCAACGTCTGCATCTTGAACCTCCTGTATTGTAGGTGGAGGTTCAGCCTCTTGAGGTCTAGGATTGCTCTCCATCCTCCTGAGGATTTTGGAACTACAAAGAGGATGGAGTAATACCCCGATCCCCGTTGGGACAAGGGAACCTCCTCTATGGCTTTGATGCTGAGGAGATGTCGGATGGCATCTTCCATGAGACCTCTTTTTATGTGATTCTCATGGCTGGGCAAGAGACAAAGTGATCTATTGGATGGGATTTGAACTCCAGAGACAGGCCTTCCCTTATGGTGCTCAGAACCCAGGAGTCCGTGGTGGTGCTTTCCCATTGGCGGATGAAAAGGGTTAGCCTGCCGCCAATGGGGGGGGTCCCCTCTGAGTCACTTAGATCGGCAGAAGGGGCGGCCCCCTCTGCCACGGAAGGAAGGTTTGGTCTGGGATTGGTATCGGGATCCGTCCCTATACCCCGCTCTGTCAAAGGGGTGGTCAGCCTTCGGAGCTGGGGGTCTGTAAGGTTGTCCCTGTTCTAATGTGGATGCAGTCCGAAAGGACTGACGGCGGCTGTAAGGGAGGTAACGCCTGTTGGATTTCCTAACTAAGTGAGAGATGACCTTTTGTTTCTGTTTATTCTCAATAAGGTATGGGGGTCAATGCTTCCCCAAACAGTCGGCTACCCGTGAAGGGGGCAATGGCCGCACGCCACTTGTGCTTGCTTTCAGCTCTCCAGTTCTTGAGTCAAAGTAGCCTCCTGGCGACTATGCCAGAAGCCATTGCCCTGGCTGAATGCTTGGCTGAGTACATTGAGACATCTGCCATATACTCAGATGTGGCTATAAGCTTAGTAAGGTCCTGAAGGATCCTAACCTCCTCCAGAGGGATCCTGTCTTGCAATTGTCTCAGCCAGGTAATTGAAATCCTTGCAAAAAAGGAAATGGAAGTTGCTGCCTTTGTAGCCCAAGCGGATGCTAAGTAAACCTTGCGTAAAGCCAGTTCAGACTTTTTATCTTCCGCCTTAAGGGCATCTGAGACATCCGCCAGAAGGCTGGCTGTAGAAAACAGTGGGGCTAAGGATTCATCCACCTTAGGCACCTCTAAAAGGTCAGTCAGATTCTTTGCCATGTCCACAATCTTGCGCTCAGACACTCCTTGGGAAGGTTGAGCAGCTGGAGATTCCCATTGTCCCTGAATGTTCTTCAGGAATATGGGGGGACATGGAATATGGAGGTGCTTGTCTACCGGTTCGGCAAATAGAGGATTTGAGTCCTGATCTGTGGAAGGCTGAGGGGCCGGAGAAGAGACGGAGGAAAGTTTGCTCGCTGCACAAGCCCTGTACAGCAATGACGGAAAGAGCGAGGCATTGAATAGCTCTGCCATGGGCTGAGACTCATGGGTCGGCTCCTCGCACTCAGACCAGCGGTCCCCCCCTTCGTCATAATCCGAGACATTGGAAGACTCGGAGTCCGGAGATCGGGATGGGGAAACCCTACCTGAATGATTCGCTGTGGGTTGAGATGAGGAAGCTGGTGCAGAGGAAGGACCAGGAACTGGTGATGCCTGGTGGATACCCGATGATGTCACGGCCTGGATCACCGCCTGCGATATCCACCATTGGAGCTGTGCTGAAAAAGATGGCTCTAGCGGAGGTCGTGACCCCGCAGCCATTGGAGTTAATGTAGCAGTGGGCGCAGATGATCAGCCGGGCAAATCAAGGTCCTCCCCAAGCATGGGTGGACCCACCTGACCAAAGGTCCGATCAGAGACCTGCTGGATTGCGCTCAAAGGCGACCATGCTCCCGATGTGGACGGTACATGTGTCTCAGGTGGGGATGCACCAGGAGGTATGTAATCCTGTTCAGTTGAGAAGCATTGGGCCCGAGAGAATTGCTTCTCCAGGGCTCTATGTGTTCTGTCAGCCATCTTATCGCTTGTCTTACCAGCCTTCCTGCCGTATTTAGATTTTGCTTTGGCCTTACCTGTAGGCACTTCAGAAACCGGCTCGGCTTGGACCATGGTGTTGCCTGTGTCCAAAGGCTGTGGCTCAGTGGGTTCTGCCATGTTGATGTAATGCCCCCAAGCAGGACTCAGAAATTGAGTGACCCTGCAGTAGACGTCAGGAGCCCTCAGCGGGACTGACTGCACATGGAGAAAAAAGCGTGAACCGCCCCTGGCAACCTGGGCTCACGCTGGGCGCTGTGGAGCGCTCGTCACCAATGTGCTGGATGCACTTTCAACCAGATCAGAATGGTGATGAAATCACATGTGTCTCGCTAGTGGCAATGGTCAGGATCCTGTAGGCAACCACTAGGTTCAGGGTGGCAGAACTCAGGCAGGGAATGGTGAGCAGGGCCTGCTGGACCTCTGTTGCAATGATAATTGCCCCAAATTTGCTGCTAATTGCAATGAATAGTGGATTCTGAAACAGAACCTTAATCGCAAATTAGGATGAAAATAAATATGAGAAAAGCAATATTAATTAAATTGTGAGGTAATTATAAACAACCAACTCCAAAAATGGCATCCCTGCCTGTCCTGGGCGTTTCCCAATGAGACAGTAGTTAGCAAAATGGCGGACGCTTCAATTCAGAAGAAAGAACTACCTTCGTTAGATAGGAGTAGGCGAAGGAACGGACCTCAGTTGAATTCCAAAAGGACTATGTCAGTAAATAATAAAAGGAGCAAAAATGAGGCTTTTTTTTTCTAAGTGCCCACGAGTCTGCCGCAGCAATGAGGCTTCGCCTCCTTTAGCGGCAGCCGAATAAATGGCTCTGGAAACAATAATGACTTTGTTTTAAACCAATTTTGCACAACGAGCAAGGAGGAAGCTTGCTAACAGTCCAATTGCAACAATTAACTTTAACTTTGGGAATTCAAAATGGCCGCCGCTAGAAGGACTCTGACCGATCCCAGTCAGAGAAGGCTCCACATGGCCTCAAAATGGCGGCTGCCACAAGGAACTGGTTGTAGTTCCAAAATACTGATCAGAAACAATCTCCTTAGCTAGTGAGAGGAAGGGAACAACCCCCCCCCCCACCTTGATGTTACCCTGGGAATTAACGCAGCTAACTGAATAGTTAGGAAAACATAGGCAGACACACACACCCCAGCCAGGAGAGGGATAAGCTCTGCTCCCAGAAGGAAAGAGAAAGAAAGGAAGGCAAACAAAATTACCAAAACTCCCCAGAGAAAGAAAACAATCTAACACTACTATACTCCAGGAAGAATCCACCAATGAATTCAATATCTAGCCTGACCTGCTTTTCATGAAGAGAGTCAAATTATTACGTCCTCATGGGCGAAAGACTAAGATGAAAACTGGGAGGACCTAGTTAATGAGGAGGCATGACAACTTCACATCTTAGTCTGATTGGGCAGGAGGACTGAAATAACCCATTGGTGGATTCTTCAGTCATCATGCTGGAGAAAATGATTATTTAATATTACATGTATTGACAGCTGCAAGAATAGTATTCGTCCAATTTTGGAAAAATGAAAACCTACCATCAGACCAGATTATAATTTTGAAAATCCTAGATTGTGCAGAAATGGACAGATTAACGTTAGAGATGAAGGAGAAAGAGGATTCAATCTTCTATAAAACCTGGGGAAAATTTTATCAGTGGGTTGAAACACGTTAGAATAAGAAGAGATTTTAGAGCTTTATTATATTAAGTATTAAGCTTGATGATTGGAAATAGTTGCTATGCTATCAACTATGTTAATTATTTAAAGGAATATTACTGTTTTACCAAAAGTCAGTTGTAACTATACCGATTTATTCTTATAAATGTCTAGTATTATATAAACAATAATACTCAATATGAAGACCCGGATGACAGCTTGTTCGCTGAATCACGTATTTACTGTAGCTATCCACACCCTGTCCCCTTTATCCCGATTTCCCTGTACCCGCCCTGACTCCACCTTTTCCCTACCCATATAAAATCTAATAAAATATATTTTTTTAAAAAAAGAGTCTTGTATATTTCCCCTGGAAGGCCATCTGGCCCCGGGGTTTTATTATTTCTTTGTTTTTGCACCGCAGTTTTTAATTCCAAGGCTGTTATTTTCCCATTCAATATTTCTCTCTGTCCTTCTTTTAATTCTGGCAAGCCATTAGACTTTAAGTATTGTTTTATGCTCTCCACATCTATTTCCTCTTTTTTATATAGTGACTCAAAATAGTTCTGAATTATTTCTTTCTTTTTATCCATTTTATATTGTGACTCTCCATTTTTATTGTGTAGTTCCTGAATAAATCTTTTCTCTTTCTCTTTTTTTAATTTATAAGAGAGCCATCTCCCAGGTTTATTTGCGTGTTCGAAAAAATTTTGTTTTGCTATTTTCAATTCTTTTGCTCTTTCCTCTTGGTCTATCATGTTTAATTTATGTTTAGCCAAAACCATTTCCATTTTAATTGATTCATCCTGGGGCTCTTTTTGTAATTTAGATTCCAATTTTTTAATCTCTTCCTGGAGTATATTTTGCGTTTGCCTTTTCACCTGATTTTTTCTTGCTATATAGGCTATTACTAAGCCTCTTAAATATGCTTTCGCAGTGTTCCAAATAATTTGTACTGATGACTGTTGTTTTGTATTCTCTTTTTAAAAAAATCCATTTTCCTTCTAATCCTAACACATTTCTTGACAGCACCTCATTCAGAATGATAAAGAAGAAGAAAAGTTGAAAGGGGTTAGGAATCAAAAGGGCAGCCTTGCGATATGCAGAACTTTGTTGATATTTATACCTTCTTGGGTAGCTGGATCTGTCAGTCACCCGCAGGAAGTCTCTAATCACCACAGCACAGAAAGCATTATAATATTTTGGAGATAGGTGAAGTGGATTTTCCAGCAAGAAATTATCTCAAGAGATAGATGGCAGCTAGTCCAAAGGAGAAACTTAAACTCTTCCCTTCCAAAAAAGGATTGAAAAATGTATGGAACTTTAATAAAGTAATACATTTCCCCTGAGAAAAAATTTCCATCAAAACATGCTGGGCAATTTGTTTACTATTTTTTTTAGTGCCCCCAACAATTTTCGGTATAGGTAGTCCTCAACGTAGGACCACAATTGAGCCCAAAATTTCTGTTGCTAAGTGAGAAATTTCTTAAGTGAATTTTGCCCCATTTTACGACTTTTCTTGCCACATTTGTTAAGTGAATCATTGCAGTTGTTAAATTAGTAATGCGGTCGTTAAGTGAATCCAGTTTCCCCATTGACTTTGCTTGTCAGTAGGTCGCAAAAGGGGATCACATGACCCGGGGACACGCAAACGTCATAAATGTGAGTTGTCAAGCATCTGAATGTAAATCACGTGACCATGGGGACGCTGCAATGGTTGTAAGTGTGAAAAATGGTCATAAGTCACTTTTTCAGTGCCATTGTAACGTCAAACGGTCACTAAAGTGAACTGTTGCAAGTCAAGGACTACCTGCATTATTTTGCAATTTGGCTTTTTACTTATTTTATGTGGAATACAGATAGACCTCAGATTACAACCATTTGTTTAGTGATCATTCAATTAAGATGGTGCTGAAAAAAGTGATCTACAATTGGGCCTTGCACTTATGACTGTTACAGTGTCCCCATGATCAAAACTTGGGCACTTGGCATGTATTTACAACAGCTGCAGTGCCCCAGAGTCATGTGATTGCCATTTGCAACTTTCCCAGCCAGCTTCCGACAAGCAAAGTCAATGATGGAAGCTGGGTTTACTTAACAACCTTGTGCTCCACCTAATGACCCTGCAAAAACAGTTGTAAAATTGGGCACATTTGCTTGCCTCACTTAGCAATGGAAGTTCTGCTCCCAATTATGGCTGTAAGTTGAGAACTACCTCTGGTGACTATTTCTCAGAAGCCATTAACATTTCTCAAAGACAATTAATCAGTGGAACGACTTCCCTCCGGAAGTTGTGGATGCTCCATGATTGGAGGTTTTAAATAGGCCAGGGGTAGGCAACCTTGGCTCTTTTATGACTCGTGGACTTCAACTCCCAGAATTCCTGAGCCAGGCAGGCTCAGGAATTCTGAGAGTTGAAGTCCACAAGTCATAAAAGAGCCAAGGTTGCCTACCCCTGAAACAGGCATTGGATAGCCATTTGTCCAGAATGATATAAAGTCTCCTGATCGAGTAGGGAGTTGGACTAGATCTACAAGACCTCCAAGATCCCTTCCAACTCCGTTATTCTGTATTCCACATAAATAGGTTCCTGAAGCTTTCCTTCAACTGGGCCCCATTTGCCAGACTAAACAAAATGCTAGAGAAGAAAGTTGGTGTAAGATTTTTTGCACTATTAAAACTTAGGTGTCTTTTATATTCAATTTGGTGCTAAGAATTTTTTTACAGTAAAATCCCATAGTTTTCCTTGAAAGAAATACAAAGGCAAATAGTATAATTAAATAAATCAGATTGTCTCAGCCTGAAGGGTCTGGAGATTCTTAAGCCGAGCTGTGGGGTTTAGCTCTAATTTTTAACTCATAATCTAATTTATATAGCACTAAGCCATATGTCAGACCCAGCGTGAGAATACAACCCTGTATTCTTCCAACTGGGCAATGGTGGTAGCGGTCACTGCGAGTTTGCAAGGAGAGGCTGCTGCTTGGGCCGCAGACCTATATAGCGACCAAGCCAGGGAGCTAGCCGATGTAGGCCTTTTCCTCGATGCACTGAAAACGAGGTTTGAGGACCCAACACGCCAGCTACGGGCTGAGGCCCAGTTAGTGGGATTGCAGCAAAAGGGTAGACCGGTACAGGAATACATTCGCGAGTTCCAAAAGGTGGCAGGGAGACTCAGGTCATGGCCAGACAGCTTGCTAATCCACCACTTCCGCACTGGCCTGGATACCACCATCCGTCAAGCATGTATAGTCAGGGGGGTGGTGGGGCGTCTAGCCGACTGGTATAGGGCAGCGGTAGAGTTAGATGTCGGGTTGAGGGATCATCCCGGAAGGCGGGAGGATAGGCCCCGCCGAAGTCAGGATCAGCCCGTGGGTGGTACCACGCAGACCCTGCCGGGAACGGTACGTTCGAGGCCTACCTTCAGATGCTTCCGCTGTAACCGGCCGGGTCATCGAGCCGCGGAGTGTGGAATACCCAAGCCAACAGGTACACCTACGGCGATTGGGACACCAGGGATCACGCCAAAGAGACCAGCAGAGAAATCACGGGTTGCCTACCAACTGGGACAGTCGCAGGTCCAGCAGAAACCCGATGAGGCGTCCCCTATATTGCAGGAGTACGAGGAGGAAGAGCCGGTGGAGGATCCAATGGTGAGTGAACCCATCGTCCCCTTCACCATCCCGATTACATTGACAAGCCCGGTTACGGGTGAGTCGATGCCCCTTTCGGCATTACTGGACACAGGGTGCACAAGGTGCCTAATCAGTAAGGGAGTGGTGCAACAGATGCGGATCAGGGTGGCCCGACTAAAATCCCCGATTCGTTTTGAACAAGTGGATGGCTCTCTGTTGGGAGGGGTTCCGACTACATTGGTGACGGAACCTGTTAGAATGGATATAGGGGGTCATTGGGGACTTATACGCTTCATAGTTGTTCCCACTATGTCCGAGTCTGTCATTCTGGGATTAGCGTGGATGGATAAGTGGACACCAACGATCTGGTGGGCGGAGGGATCCAGACACCTAAGGCTAGCAGTGGGTCCTCAACCGCGGCCGCCGGATGACCAGACTAGGGGTAAGGAGTTAAACTCCTCAAAGCCGGTACAGGAGAAGGGCGAGGTTCGATATCCACGGGTATATGATGACCTCGCGGCTGTGTTCAGCGAACGGGAGTGTGACTGTTTGCCACCTCACCGACGGACAGATTGTGCAATCGAACTCGCTCCTGGGGCCAAGCTGCCTAAACCCAGAATGTACCCTATGACATTTGCAGAATTGCAAGAATTGAGAAAGTACATTGATAAGAACTTGGCTAGGGGCTTTATAGAGCCAGCACGTTCGAGGATAGCAGCCCCAGTCATATTCCAGGGGAAAAAGGACGGGGGATTGCGATTGTGTGTAGACTTCCGAGGCCTGAACGCTGTGTGCATAGACCAGGTTTATCCCCTGCCACTTATGAAAGATCTACTTACCCATTTGGCAGCTGGGAAAATCTTTACAAAACTAGACCTCCGTGAGGCATACTATAGGGTACGCATCAAAGAAGGGGATGAGTGGAAAACAGCGTTCAACTGTCCCCTGGGTAGCTACCAATTCAAGGTGATGCCTTTCGGATTACAAGGAGCGCTGGCTGTATTTATGCAACTGATCAACGAAGTGTTGCATGACCATCTATATAGAGGTGTCCTTGTATATCTGGATGACATACTGATCTACTCACAGACGTTGGAAGAGCATGTGCAATTAGTACGGACAGTACTACGAAAATTACTGGATGCCAATTTATACTGTAAATTGTCGAAGTGCGAGTTTCACAAGACTCGGATTGATTATTTAGGGTTCAGAGTCTCTGCTACAGGGATAGAAATGGATCCTAGTAAAGTTCGCAGTGTCTTAGAATGGCAGGCCCCAAGGACCCGGCGTCAACTGCAGAGATTCTTGGGGTTTGCCAATTTCTACCGACAGTTCATCCCCTCGTTCGCCGAAGTGGCCCTACCATTAACCCAACTGTTACGCACCAAAACCACGACTGGCAAACCTCACCCTAAACAAGCATTAGATTGGACTGTGGACTGTCAACGGGCCTTTGAGTCGCTAAAACGACTATTTGCAAAGGAACCAGTGTTATTACACCCCGACCCGAGTAGACCATATGTGGTGCAAGCCGACGCCAGTGATGTGGCTGTCGGAGCACTTTTGATGCAGCGTAACGGACAGGGCGAATTGCAACCGTGCGCATATACCTCCAAAAAATTTACCGACCCAGAGCGACGGTGGGCGGTGTGGGAGAAGGAGGCATTCGCAATAAAATGGGCATTATCCACCTGGTGCCACTTATTGGAAGGTGCACAGCACCCCTTCGAGGTGTGGACGGACCACCGGAACCTAATGGTCCTCCAGACGCCGAGGAGATTGGCGCCAAAACACGTTCGATGGGCGCAGTATTTTCAGCGTTTCAGATTTAGCCTGAAGGTAGTACCCGGAGGGAAGAACTTCTTAGCAGATGCGCTCTCACGGCTACCACAATATGATAGTAAAAAGGAACAAGTGATCCAAACTATTATGCCAATATGTAGTATGGATCCCGCGCAGATGGAGGGATGTGCAAAAGTGGTAACGCTGGAGGAGGAATTGCAGTCAGTATTGTTGACCGATCCCTGGTTGCAGGCGAATCCCGGATTGTTAACCCATCGTGATGGATTGGCCTGGTATCGGAATAGGTTATACATCCCCTCGGAATTGCGTCATCGGGTATTTCACCAATGTCACGACTCCAAGGTGGCAGGTCATTTTGGATTTGTAAAGACGCTCCACCTGGCGAGACGCCGGTTCTGGTGGCCTAGCCTACGGAAGGATATTGAGCGGTATGTCAAGGAATGCCATATTTGCGCACAAGCTAAAGTGGTACCGAAGAGACCGATGGGACTGTTACAATCGGTGTCTAACCCAGTTCGGCCCTGGCAGGACATCGGGATGGATTTCCTCGTTGAGTTACCAAACGTCAGGGGTTACACGGTCATATGGACGGTTGTTGATTTGTTCTCGAAACAAGCACACTTTGTCCCCTGCAAGGGGTTGCCGTCTGCGAGGAAGTTAGCAAAACTGTTCGTGCAACATATTTATCGATTACATGGGGCGCCCCGTCGAATTATTTCCGACCGGGGCATCCAGTTCACAGCCCAGTTCTGGCGTCAATTCCTTGCGAGCATCGGAACCACACAAGGACTGAGTTCCGCATACCATCCTTGTACCAATGGGGCGGCGGAACGGGCTAACGCAGCGATTTCACGATATCTACGATCATATGTATCTTACCAGCAGTCGGATTGGATAGATTTCGTGCCGTTCGCAGAGTTAGCGTATAACAACGCAGTACATAAAAGCACCGGGTTAACCCCATTTCAAGTAGTTTACGGATACGACCCAGTTACGCTGCCTGGGGGCGAGGCGCCGGGAGACTTGAACCTACAGCCTGGAGACTGGATGTCCCGTGCAGGCCAGGTGTGGGGTACAGTAAAAAAGGCCTTACAGCAAGCAGAAAGGATAGCGAAAGAGCAGGCTGACAAGGGTCGTAGAATACCAATGCAACTAAGAGTGGGTGATCGGGTGTACCTATCAACCAAATATGTTAAGTTACAGGTACCATGCAAGAAGCTAGCGCCAAAATATATTGGGCCCTTCCGCATAGTACGCATCATCAACCCTGTTACGGTGCAGCTTCAGTTGCCGGAATTGCTTGGTAAGATACACTCAGTGTTCCATGTGAGTTTGTTGAAGCCTGTAGAGGGGGACACCCACAACAAACCTCCCCCAGGACCCATTGCCCCGGGAAGGTATGAGGTACAAGACATACTAGATTCTCGGTGGCGGAGAGGCAACCTGTATTACCTGGTGTTATGGAAGGGATACCCCTTATCTGAGGCATCCTGGGTACGGGAGGAGGATGTTTTCGCCCCTGCCCTCACCCGTCGATATCACAGGATGTGGCCACACAAGCTAAGGGGCCGGGGGATAGGTGACACGCCCACGATGGCCAGATAATAGACGTAATTGTTCATGTTCCATTTCAGGGGGCTCTATGGTGAGGGGGAGCCGAATGTCAGACCCAGCGTGAGACCTACCTGCGTGTGGAAGATGTACGGTACCCGAATCTCCGTACAGCGCTCCAAGCAGCCCTGTGTGAGCCGAGCACCGGCGACGTGAATGAACTGCTGCCGGCGCTTACACAGTGACGAACGGCCCATGTGACTAATTACCATGCCGACGGAGAGAACGGGATAGACCGGCATTATGCAAGATGGACATGCCAACATAGGACGCTGGGTCTGACAAGTTGTGGTTGCTGGGAAGGAGGGCGGGGTGGAGGCGCGGTACAGGTGGGGGCTGTAATCTACGGGGATAATCAGGGTGATTGGGGCGTACACGGTGGGTGTGGTGATCGGGTTATTTAGGACGCGGGGAAGGGGTGTGTCCCAGAGCTGGTTTTGTTTTCAACAGAGAAATAAACCTTTGTTGACTACCGCAACGTACCTGGTGGATCGTTTGCTTCACACGCCAGCAGGACGTTCTTATACCATAATTGTTAAGAGGTGTAAATGGGATGTTAAATGAAAGCAAAAATCTTTACTTCTTCCAAGGTATTTCTGGTAACTTGTCAAAAAAGGGACAAATGAGATTACTGTTGTTATCAAACAATCCAAAATATTTCCCTAGCTATCAGCTGAATTGTTTTGTCACAGAGGACGTTAAAAACAGTAGTTGGCTATCAACCTGAAGGCTCTGAAGAAAAAGAATTCTTTGTTTCTGAGGAAAAAAGCAGCATGGAGAAGTGAGAGTATCTGGATTTAGAATCAACTGAAAAGTGGATTCCTTTTTTTTTTTTTTTTACTGGGAACTACAGATAGTCCTTGATTTATGAACACAATTGAGCCCCAAATTTCTGTTGCTAAGTGAAACATTTGTTAAGTAGGTTTTGCCCCATTTTACAACCTGTCTTGCCACAGTTGTTAAGTGAATCACTGCAGTGGTTAAGTCACTGGGGATGCTACAATGGTCATGTGAAAAATGGTCATAAGTCACTTTTTTCAGGGCTGTTGTAACTTTGAGTGGTCACTAAAAGAACCGTTGTAAGTTGAGGACTATCTGTATCACTATGTTGGGACATTTTTCTTTCTGTGCATAAATGGAAACCCGGAAGGAGTCCATGCAGCATGCTCTTCTCCTACCATTAAAGAAGAAATGCTTCCCACCTCAAATTTTGGCCAGTTCATGGGCATTCCTGGGCCATGTCGGTTACGCCACCACTTAAGATCCTCTTGGTCATTTATCTCCTCAATGGCCTGATGCAAGTCACTATAAACAGCTTGGACACTGAAGAAAAGGAGAAATAGAGATGAGATTATCGCGCATACAAGTGCGCACATGTGCACAAAATGTTCCCACTTAGGCGCAACGTGTACAGAACAAGTCTGACCCCGGATGCTGCCCTCAGGGCATTTACAATGTTGTGAAACTGATTTACAGGTTTTTACAGGATGTACTGAGTTGCAACATTTGCCTCATGGAATTCTACTGTGCTTTCCAACCATTAAATATATATATGGTGGCGTATGATGTCATCTCACTCTTCACCTCCATCCTACAAGACCTTACAGTCACAGTGTTGAGAGACTGCCTCCAAGAGAGACAAGGACAGCAGCAGGACCCCCTCCACACCGAGGATTTGGTGCAATTAATAACTCTGTGCCTCAAAACATATTTCACCTTCCAAGTGGCCACATACAAACAGATCAAAGGAACACTGATGGGGTCACCCATTTCGAGTATCGTGGTGGAGGCAGTCCTACAGCAATTAGAGACTGTGGTGATGGCGAAGTACCGCCCCAAATTTTGGGCCCGACACGTTGATGACACCTTTGTGGTGATTAAAAAACAAGACAAGGCCAGCTTTATGGATAAATCGAACTCTGTATACCCTGACATCCGGTTTACGGCAGAGGAGGAAAACCAAGGTGCCCTTGCCTTCCTAGATGTATGGATTAAACGCCAACCTAATGGATCCCTGCACATGGCCATCTACCGCAAGCCAACCCATACGGATATGATGCTACATTATAGAAGCAACCATCCGGTAGCACATAAGATCAGCTGTATCAAGACCCTATTCAAACGTGTTGGCTCACATTGTAATATGGATAGGGCTAGAACAAAAGAAAAGAGTTATCTCTACCGGGTGTACAGACGCAATGGCTACCCGGTTGAGTTTATTAGATGGCACAGTAGACCATACGAACCACGTGGGGACGCACAAGTCAATATGACACCAACACAACTTGTACAAACAACCCTACCATACATTAATGGCGTATCGGAAACAACGGCCAGACTATTAGCCCCCTTCAATGTGAAAGTAGCCCACAGACCAGACCAGACTCTTTGCGCTAGGATCATGCGCCCCAAAGATCCACTCCCCATTGGTGAAAGATCCTCTGTGATATATAAAATCAGGTACAAGGACTGCCCCTGCAACTATGTTGGAGAAACCTCTAAGAAGCTTAAGACCAGGGTCCATGAGTACGAGCTGGTGATTAAGAGGCAAGAACAATACTCACAAGTGTGGACCCATATGGCCAATTATGGCCATGGGTTCGACCTCGCCAACGTTGAGGCCATATTCCGAGATACCACCAAGGGAGGCCAGTTGCTCAAGGAAGCCTGGCTGTCAGACGAAAATTCCATCAACCGTCACATAGAGCTTGCTTCAGCATATCAGACGTTAAGTGGGTGGGAAGGACAGCATGCCAACTGGAAATGCAGGCAATCAGCTCACTCCTTGCAGGATCAGAAAGATGGGACGACAAGGGAGACAACTACGATCCTCAGGGAGAACTGCGAACTGGGGGTGCACCCCACAGGCAAGACAACATCTCAAACCCATTCAGGTATGAAAGGGGAGGGGGGATGGCCCAACGCTATCAGACAACCAACCCCCAGGTGCCTGCACATGGTCCGGTGGAAGAATAAGGGTGACGAGTAGAAAAAGCACAGGGGAAACATGCCCCACAGACATACGGAATGCGAACAGCCTAGCTCAGTTAAGACGAGGGGAGGAGGATAACGAGCAAGAACCACTGGATGGCCACCCCCATGACGCACACACACACACACCGGAGAGAAGG
Organism: Crotalus adamanteus; assembly: GCA_039797435.1. Classification (NCBI taxonomy): domain Eukaryota; kingdom Metazoa; phylum Chordata; class Lepidosauria; order Squamata; family Viperidae; genus Crotalus; species Crotalus adamanteus. The sequence goes on from CM077935.1 coordinate 9,694,928, forward strand.
GAAGAGCCCTGATACACTCCTTGGATGATGCTTAGCCAGATGCACGGGCACACCCGCCAACGGGAAAGGCAGCGGGCACGAGGCGAGAGTGGCTGGACAACCCCCCCAGGCGGCCACAGACGTGGAAGAGGAGCAATAGACCTTAGCAGTGGGGGAAGCGTACCAAAGGCATGCCCCGTGAACGACTCGGCGATGGACGCACGGCCCCGATTAGCGGTGGAAGAAGCGAGAAACAGCGAGTGCAAATGACGGGACGACCACTTCCTGTGCTCCCACGTGCGTTCCGAGGAGCTAACAAGGTTGGCAAGCAGAGGAGGAGGAGGAGTGATTCCAAAGACGCGCTTGACAAGCAACCCTTTAACATATACAGGGGCGCACCTGATAGTGGGACAAGGGGGGAGTAAGAGACAAGAACAATGGGACAGCCAATCCCCAGAGGTTTACACACATGTAAGGAAAGTAACAGGATTGGCAAATGGGGGAACGACACCCGAAACACACACACTAAGCAGTTTGGCAACATGGAGGCAAGTTAAGACAAAGGTGGTGGGGAGAGACGAACAGAAGCAATCTGACAGCTGATCCCCAGGTGCTCGCATACGCATCAAGAGAACAATAACAACTAGAGGGGGGAGAGCAACTTTAGAAACGGCCCCTTTAAGAACAACACGGCCGATGCTAATGAGCGGACCAATGACCCGATTGAAGGTCAAGGCGCAGAGGCAGCCAGTCACATAAAACCGGACTCCCGGATCCAGCATTTTATACTCTGATGATGTCGGCAGTGTGGCCGATGAAAGCTCAGTACTTTTGTAGATTAAACAGCTTTGTTTATGATTTTATCCTGGTAATCGTTTTTTTATCTATTCCATGTTATGTGTATACCCAGGATTCGTAGATTGCAGGATGTAGGAAAAAGAATCAAATGGGTGGGAGGAGAATGGAGGTGCATATTTTGGGAATAGATAAGATTTTCCCCAGGGAGATGCCAAGGTATAGCTTAGCTAGTTCCCATTCTAAAGGTCAGGCCATGAGATGGGAGATAGCGTAGAATGGAGGCTTTCTTGGTAGAAATGGTGAAGGCAAGAACAGCTTAGGCACTGATTGTCATGGAGAATACCTCTCTATGTGGTTACTAAGCAGAATGGGATTACTTGCCTTGGCCAATTCACCCCAACCAACTCACCTCGCCCAACTTGCCCGGGCTGTCTTCCTGCGACTGACTCACCAAGGCCAACTTCCTATGGTCAACTTGCCATGGGAGAACTCGCAGCGGGACAATTCAATGTGGGATAACTGAAGAGAGGGACAAGAGGGACAAGTGACTTGAACTCTGTCTCACTCCAGCCTCGATCACTTCTAACTTGAGAAGGTTGAAACCTTAAGTTGTCCTAGAGCCATCGTTAAGAGTTGGGCTTGATAGTACATAACTGATCACATAACAGTGAGGTTTCATCTATGAGAAGCTGAGAAGTTGGGAGAGGTAGCTCAAGAATAAGAAGTTTGGATGAGAGGGAAAGGAAAAGGGGAAATGGAAGACTTACCTAAGCCTTAACACTAAGGGGTTGTCACGTCCCCAAATCCTTATCTGTCTCCCTTTCCTATATACAGTCTTTGGGGCCTGCCATTTAGCTGGGGGGAGGGGGGATGTTTCCTTTCGCTTGGGATAACTTTCACTTTCTGTTTTCCTTTTTCTACCTCTATCCACTTGAAAAAGGGATGTGTCTTATCAGGGAGACAGTTACAGAGAAATGAAAGCTGGAGAAGACCTTGAGATGTGCATCAACTGTACTAGTTACCCGCTCATTGTGCCACCTGTAGATTGGCTGGATTTCAACTGGACATTATGACTTTGGTGGGAGGAGGAATATTGCTGGTTTGATTATATCGTTCAAGTGGGATTTTCCCCAGATCTCGCCTTGACTTCCCTACTGTCACTAGCCCCTAATAAAAGTTTTCTTTTGAGACAAAGCCTGTTTCAAGAGTTCTGCTTTCTTGGGTGGTTAGCTGAGGTGGGTCTTTACAGGGGTTTAGGACAACTCGCTGCACCCGACTCACTGTGACCAACTTGCCTCAGCCATCTTATCCCGGCCAATTCACTTCAGCCAACTCACTGTGGGACAGCTCACTGTGGGACCATTGATTGTGGGATAACTCAAAAGAGGGACAAGTGAATTGCAGTGGGCCTTGTCTTACTTTAGGTTTGAACCTTCTCAAGTTAGAAGTCCTTGAGGCTAGGGTGAGCCAGAGTATGGAGTCACCTTTGTCTCTTGTCCCTCTCTTGAATTATCCCATGTTGAATTGTCCTGCATTGTCCCATGGTGAGTTGGCCATGGCAAGTTGTCCATGGAGAGTTGTCCACAGAGAATCAGTCATGGCAAGAGGGCCAGGGCAAGTTAGCCAGGGTAAGTTGGCCATGTCGAGTTGTCCCATTTCAACACCAAGTGTTCAGCTGCAGGAGATACAATTACAGTAGAGTGAGCAAATTTCAGAAGGGTGGGGAAGGGAAGTTGTTTAGTTACTGGGCAGGCTATTCAGTAAAACCTGCATGTGCTTGCAAGTTGTTCCCTAATAACATTAGTAAAAGCTGTAGAACATTGATAATTGTGATACTTTTTTTGTGGAAGGATGGAAGTAACTCCAATGTGTTTCCCTATTAGTGGGAAGGTCAGAGTAGCTGTGGTGAGAGTATATTCTATAGAATAAGAGGGAGTAGCACAGCTAAGGAAAAGGGGGGGAAAAATGGCGGACAGCCTTGTTTGGCGACCCCCGTGAAATGGTCGATCGACCCCGACCCATAGGTTGAGAACCGCTGTTCTATAGGGTAGACAATGTGAAAGTAGTTGTTGAACTACTTAACTACTCTGACTACATAATTGTAAATCAATTACAAGTTCTTTTCTGGAATGCAGGCATTCTGGTAAAGAGGGCAGAGGACATCTACAGCTGCCCATGGAGAGATAGACTCAAGGGAATGAAGGAAACATCAGGATATCTGGTGATCAAAAAAATCAAGATATATGGTTTGACTGTACAATTAAAGTGGGCATCATGACTTTTTTTATCCCTCCTCAATGGTCACCCTTGGCTTTACTTCTCCATCTAATGGCAAATGTTGGTACTGTACATCTAGAGGAGTGAATTCATCCCCTTTTAGCCAGTAATGCATATCTGACATCCATGAGGATAGAGAAAGTAGATCATTGTTTCTCAGCCTTAGCAACTTTAAGATATGTGGACTTCAACTCTCAGAATTCCTCAGTCGAGCATGAAGTAGATAAATTGCATAAATAACTAAGAAAAATGCCCCTGGTGCCCAATAATGGCCATTTTACCATCCCTTTCAATGTGGAATGGCTTCTTTCATGAGAGAAAATCCTGCTGTATGAAGCTTAATACCAACTTCTTCATTTTAACAAATGGATATGAACAATGTGAGACCAGCTGTATGAGTTAAATAGCACTCAAGATGTAGTGGAATGTAGTTAAAATCACAGGAGGGAAAGGCCGCTTTCCAGAGAGCTAAAGCAAGGCTCTTCAACCAGTGGTACGGGTACCACCTGTGGTACATTGGCACCTGGCAGGTGGTACGCGACCATCCTAGAAAAGTGGTAGCAGGGGAGGGGAATGAGCTGAACCGGTGGCAGCACCGCACAACCCTGAGCGAGAGATGGCTGGAGCTGCAGGGCTGTCAGGGCTCAGCAGAAGCGCCAGGATCAGTGCCAGGCTCCAGCTGGATCCCAGCGCTGATCCTGGTGCTTCTGCTGAGCCCTGAAGAAGCACCAATCAGCTGGAAAGCAGCACTGATCCTGGCACTTCTGCTGAGCCCAGAAGAAGCACTGATCAGCTGGAATGTTGCAGCATCTCCAGGATCTTGTGATTTACATTCAGATGCTTGGCAACTGATTCATATTTATGACGGTCACAGTGTCCCAGGGTCATGTGAAGTGACCAAACCTGCTGCAACCACCCAGCAGAGGGGGGGAATAAAAACCAAACACCCCCCACCCCACCCCCGCTGCCAATCCTCAACAGAAATGCTCACAACAGTGAAAACCTCGGACAGGAGGAAGAGCGCCGCCGGGCGGGCAGGCAGGTGTCTTGCTCAGCTGTGGCTTGGGGGGCACTTTTTTCAGTGCCACTGTAACTTCGAACAGTCACTAAGTGAACTGTTGTAAGTCAAGGACTACCTGTACTATATCACTTTTTTCCTCTTTTTTTTTTGGTCATCAAGTTTTTGACACCTTGCTAGGCGACTGGTGGTACTCGGATGTTGCCATATCCTAAAAGTGGCACAATGGGTGAAAAAGTTGAAAAGCCCTGAGCTAAAGGGCAGTGAAGTCTGGTAGGCAGGAAGAGGGTAAAGAAGGACTCTCTCTAGCAGTTCACAGAGTATATCTATAGCTATGCAGATTGTGGTTTTAGTCTGGCAAGATTCTGTCTATAGGCCAACAACAATAAAGAAACTATAGAGAAATAACTCCACATATTATTCTTGGGGCTGATGCAAGACTCCTTTTTCCACACCTGGAATCTGCAGTAATGTCAAGATGCCGATGCAGGGTGAGGAAGGCACTTTTGAGGAAGACAATCCGTCTCTGCTCCAGAGCCTGTCCCTGCTCAAACACAGACTCCATTTCTTCCATGTAGCGAGGACTGCAATGGTCAAGCTCCTGCAGGGCCTTCTCATAGCGTTCCCGGATCTGTTGACCAGAGCCAAGAAAATTCATATGCTTTCAGATTCTTCTATCTTTGGGATCCCCATCCCTAAGCATACAGTATCTCTTGGATAAGGCAATGCTCCTTCCCCTGTAGGCCACTCCTTGTGGCCCATAGTAACCAGACTGGTTGGTTTTGCTGCATTGCAGGGAGAGGGAGGAAGAAACTCATCCTCTTTGGGGAGCTGAATATGATTTATGGGTTATCTCCTGCCTTAGACCAGGGAACCTGAATGACTATAGGATGTAGACAGAGATCAGTGCTTGTGGGTGTTAGAATATGTACTCCCACCCAAATCGCATCATAACACTACAAATTAAATAAGCATTTAATATCTGTGATTTGCTTAAAAACCATGGCAAAAAGGTCATAAAATTGGGTATGACTAACTGCCTTGCTTAGCAATGGAAATTTATTTATTTATTTATTTATTTATTTATTTATGAGACTTATATATCGCTTTAAGTGCAAGCACTCTCTAAGCGGTGTACACCAGTAAGCAATGTATATATATATTTACATTGCCCCCAACAATCTGGGTCCTCATTTTACCTACCCCGGAAGGATGGAAGGCTGAGTCAACCTTGAGCCGGTGAGATTTGAACCGCTGACCTGCTGAACACAGTCAGCTAAAGTGGCCTGCAGTACTGCACTCTAACTGCTGCGCCACCATTCTGGTCCTAAGTCAAAGATCCCCCCCCCCCCCGCCCCTATACTGAAGGCACAAGAGGGGGACATGTTCCTTAAGCCCACCAGTTAATTGATAATTTGACAAAAGTATCAGGGAGCTGTTAATTAGATGTTGCTAAAATATAACTCACAACAACTCTGGCCTAAAATGAAGAATGCTGGGAACTGTACTTCTGTTTCTGCTTTATATTTTAAAGAGAATATACAGGTAGTCCACGACTTACAACAGTTCCTTTAGTGACTGTTTGAAGTAACAGCGGCAGTGAAAAAAGTGACTTATGACCATTTTTCACCCTTATGACCGTTGCAGCATCCCAATGGTCATGTGATCAAAATTCAGATGCTTGGCAACTGGCTCACATTTATGACGGTCGCAGTGTGTCCTGGGGTCATGTGATCCCCTTTTGTGACCTTCTGACAAGCAAAGTCAATGGGGAAGCCGGATTCACTTAACAGCCATGTTACTAACTTAACACCTGCAATGATTCACTTAATAACTGTGGGGGGAAAAAGTTCATAAAATGGGGCAAAACTCACTTAACAAATGTTTCACTTAGCAACATAAATTTTGGACTCAATTGTGGTCGTAACAGAAGACTATCTACAATGGCCAGCTGATGGTGGAACCAACAGTAGCATATAAAAGATGGACAGAATTTTGTTGGCCTATCTGACAAATTGCCCCAGTAGCCAGGAGCAATGGAGAACATGGACAGGTAGGAAAAATCCCCTACCTTGTTGGTTTCTTGGCTACAACGTTGATGTTCTTCCCGCAAAGTACGTTGCCGATCTGGAGATACTTCAGCCCCTGATGCTGCCTGAATTCCACTCTCCCTCAGTGTTGCAATGTGCTCTTTGCGACAGGCCTTGTGATACAGAGTTTTGGCCTTCTCTGCCTGAATGTAGGAGTCGACGATCATGAGGAAGAAGGGAATGAAAAGTCAAGGCACTTGGGACCCAGTAATCCCAGTAATCCCAGCAATCCTGTTTCTTAGTTTCCATATACCCTTAATTTATGGAGTCAGTAGGAAGAAAATGTGTCCTCTCTGTAAGCAGCCAACACCAACCTCCTACTATTCATAAACTGAGGACTTTTTCCAACCTCATTCTACAGCAGGGCTTTTCAACCTTTTCACCCATTGTGCCACTTTTAGGATATGGCAACATCCAAGTACCACCAGTCGCCTAGCAAGGTGTCAAAAACTTGATGACCCAAAAAAAAGAGGAAAAAAGTGATATAGTACAGGTAGTCCTCGACTTACAACAGTTCGCTTAGTGACTGTTCGAAGTTACAGTGGCACTGAAAAAGTGTCCCCCAAGCCACAGCCGAGCAAGACACCTGCCTGCCCGCCCAGTGGCGCTCTTCCTCCTGTCTGAGGTTTTCATTGTTGTGAGCATTTCTGTTGAGGATTGGCAGCGGGGGTGGGGTGGGGGGGTGTTTGGTTTTTATTCCCCGCCCCCTCTGCTGGGTGGTTGCAGCAGGTTTTGGTCACTTCACATGACCCTGGGACACTGTGACCATCATAAATATGAATCAGTTGCCAAGCATCTGAATGTAAATCACAAGACCCTGGAGATGCTGCAACATTCCAGCTGATCAGTGCTTCTTCTGGGCTCAGCAGAAGTGCCAGGATCAGTGCTGCTTTCCAGCTGATTGGTGCTTCTTCAGGGCTCAGCAGAAGCACCAGGATCAGCGCCAAGCTCCAGCTGGAGCCTGGCGCTGATCCTGGCGCTTCTGCTGAGCCCTGACAGCCCTGCAGCTCCAACCATCTCTTCCTCAGGCTTGTGCGGTGCTGCCACCGGTTCAGCTCATTCCCCTCCCCTGCTACCACTTTTCTAGGATGGTCGCGTACCACCTGCCAGGTGCCAATGTACCACAGGTGGTGCCCGTACCACTCATTGAAAAGCCCTGTTCTACGGCTTCAAGTTGGACCTGGGTGGCAAAGGGTAGGGATCAGGGCAAAGGGAAAGAGGGATACAAGCTCACAATAAAGATAAACCTGGTTCACCAGGCTTCTTTTGCTTCATAAACAAACCTAAATCCTTGGATTCTATTCCTCCATGTCTTTACCTTTCTCTACACTTCCAAAGAACTTCCAAAGGTCATGTTCTTCCTACCTTCTTGAGCTTCTTAGTCCAGGGTTTCTGAGCCCACTGGAAACCATTTTCTAGCTCACAAGCCTCCTTGAAGCCCCCGAAGAGCTTGCGGTGATAAGAGTTGTGCTGCCAGGATTGGATGGTTCCAGCATCCTCAGAGACCAAAGCCCTTTGCATCTCCATGTGCAGCTGGCTTAACCGCTCAGAAGCCCCCAGGAAAGCTTGCCACGCCCGAAGTAGGGAACCATATGCCGGGCCTAGAAGTGAAGGAGGAAGGATAAGGAATGACAGGATTTCATAAATTCCTTCACTGCAGCAAAATTGATTTCTTGGGATTTGAAGAATGCAACCTTGATGCTTGAATGCAACCTTGATGCCTTATTGAGGAATTGGAGAACTGGAAAAATGATCTAGGTAGGGAAGCCAATGAAAAATTGACTTTGCTGGCAACTTTTACTCTGTTGTAGTCATGTGCAGGCTTTTCTCCACCGACACAGATGTTAGTGCATGGGAGGTGAGGGTGGGCAGAGATCCATATTTAGATTGGTAGACCGAAAACTGGCCTACTCTGAATGAGTCTTTTTCAACCTTGGCCACATGTGGACTTCAACTCCCAGAATTCCTCAGCCACCCATGCTTTCCACACATCTTGAAGGGGGCAACATTGAGAAGCCCTACTTTACTACAAGAGCCATGGTGGCACAGTAGCTGCAGTATTGCAAGCTAATTCTGCCGACTGCCAGGAATTTGATTCTGACCGGCTCAAGATTGACTCAGCCTTCCATCCTTCCGAGGTTGGCAAAATGAGGACCCAGATTGTTGGGGGAAAATAGGCTGATTCTGTAAACTGCTTAGAGAGGGCTGTAAAGCACTGTGAAGCAGTATATAAGTCTAAATCCTATTGCTATTTAAGTGCAATCAGCCAGATTAATAATAATAATAATAATAATAATGATAATGATGATGATGATGATGATGATGATAAAGTTGGAAGGGACCTTGGAGGTCATCTAGTCCAACCCCCGGCTCAGGCAGGAAACCCTATACCATTTCGGACAAATGGCTGTCCAGTCTCTTCTTAAAAACTTCCAGTGTTGGAGCATTCACCACTTCTGGAGGCAGGTTGTTCCACTGGTTAATTGTTCTAACTGTCAGGAAATTCCTCCTTAGTTCTAGGTTGCTTCTCTCTTTGGTTAGTTTCCACCTGTTGCTTCTTGTCCTGCCTTCAGGCGCTTTGGAAAATAGCTTGACTCCCTCTTCTTTGTGGCAGCCCCTGAGATATTGGAACACAGCTATCATGTCCCCCCTCGTCCTTCTCTTCATTAAACTAGACATACCCAATTCCAGCAACCGTTCCTTATATGTTTTAGCCTCCAGTCCCCTAATCATCTTTGTTGCTCTTCTCTGTACTCTTTGTAGAGTCTTTTTTTTTATTGAAAATTTTTTAAAAATTTTACAAATAAACAACCAAAAACAAATCAACCCTCACCCAATCCCTCCCAAACCCACCCCTCCCTCCCCCCTCCCCGAACTTCCCAGAACTGAATATAGGCTTATTTAAAATTTTAAAAAACCTAAACAAATTTTTACAACTTATAAAATAATTAATAATAAGATATATGTGACATAAGCATTAAAAAGAAAAATACTTAAAAAAGAAAGAAAAAAAGAGGAAAGAGAGAGAGAAAGAAAAAGAAAAAGAAAAAGAAAGAAAGATAAAAAAATAAAAGAAAAAAAGAAGGGAGAAAACAAAAGACGGGAAAAGAAAAAAAAACAATCTATACAAGTTATGAAAAAGCTAAATGATATTTTTCCATATCCAAATTATATTGTATAAAATTTATCCATTTTTCCCATACAACAAAAAATTTCTCTTGAGATTGCTCCTTTAAGAAAGCCGAAATCTTTGCCATTTCTGCCAAGTAAGAAACTTTATAAAACCACTCTTGTAAAGTAGGCAAAGATTCCTTCTTCCAATATTGTCCTACTAACAGCCTTGCGGCTGTAATCAAATTTAACATCAATATAACATCCTTAGCATCACAATCAGTAACAATACCTAATAAAAATAATTGCGGGGTAAATTTTACCCTCCTTCTAAAGATTCTTTGAATATTCCACCATATCTTAATCCAAAAAGCTTTTATATTTTTACACGACCACCAAATATGATAATAAGTAGCGTCCAAACAACCACATCTCCAACATTTAGGCTGTAGATCAGGGTACATAATAGACATTTTTTGTGGGTCGAGGTGCCATCTATAAAACATTTTATAAAAATTCTCTCTTAAGTTCTGCGCTTGTGTAAATTTAACATTCCTCACCCAGATAAGTTCCCAAGTATCCAATGGGATTGGTTCACCAATATTTTGTGCCCATTTAATCATACAATCTTTGATTAATTCAGATTCTGAATCCATTTCCACTAAAACCCCATAAACCCTCTTAATATGAGTTGGTCTTTGATCCCTTACTTGTTTAAAAAGATTTTCATCTTCTCTAAGCCAACCCATATTACGATCCGTCTTCCATCTATCCACTATTTGTCTATATTGAAACCATGAGTAAGTAATGTTTTCATGTACTAAATCTTCCAAAGATTTTAACTGCCAATTTTGACCATCCCATCTAAGTAATTGTATATAGGAAACCGTATCCATCTTAACTCCTCTCTTTATCCCCTCTATCGCATGCCAAGGTATAGCCCATAATGGTATTTTAAAATCACTTTTATAATATTTCCTCCACACCCTAAGCAAAGAAATCCTTATAATATGAGATTTAAAAACCCGATCCACTTTTTTATTAAAAATTAAATAGGCATGCCATCCAAAAAGTAAATCCCAACCCTCCAAATGGAGTATTTCTACATTTGTTAAATTCATCCAATCACTAATCAATGTTAGGACCACAGCGTCATAATATAGTTTCAAATTTGGTACCTTGAGTCCACCTCTCTCACGAAAATCTTGCATAATTTTAAGTTTTACCCTTGGTTTTTTCCCTGCCCAAATAAATTTGTTAATACCTTTCTGCCATTCATTTAAATTAAGTTCATTCTTTAAGATAGGTAATATTTGAAACAAAAAAAGAAATTTTGGTAGAACATTCATTTTGATAACTGCAATTCTACCCATAAGAGATAACTGTAAGTTATCCCAATTCTTTAAATCCTTCTGTACCCCAATCCACAACTTTTCATAATTGTTTTTATACAATTTTACATTAGAAGCAGATAATATGACCCCCAAATATTTTACCTTATCAACAACTTCAAAGTCTCTTAAGTTAACCAAGGTCTGTTTATCACAATTAGTCATATTTTTGGGTAATATTTTAGTCTTATTATTATTAATTTTAAAACCCGAAACACACCCATATTGATGAATCAATTGTAATAATTTTACTACCGAGTAAGTAGGTTGAGACAAAGTAACAACCAAGTCATCTGCAAAAGCTCTTAACTTATATTCTTTTTTATTAATCTCTATTCCTTTTATTTCTTGAGACTCCCGAATTTTAATCAACAAAATTTCCAATGTTAAAACAAATAATAACGGAGATAATGGACATCCCTGTCTTGTACCTTTTTCTATTGTGAAAACCTCTGACAAACCCCCATTAACAATAAGTTGAGCAGTCTGTTTTTGATATATGTTAGATAAAGCTTGTAATATATTTTGTCCAAAATTCATCTCCTTGATTAAACATAACATAAACTGCCAATTCAATTGGTCAAAGGCTTTTTCAGCATCCAAAAATATCAGCCCTGCAGAGACTTGGTTGTTTTTATTTAAATATTCTAATAAGTTAATAATTTGTCTAACATTATTTTTCATATACCTTCCAGTTATAAAACCCGATTGGTCCTTATGTATAAGCTGCTGCAAGACCCCCATAAACCTATTAGCTATAATTTTTGCAAAAATTTTATAATCCACGTTTAAGAGAAATATAGGCCTATAATTCTTGGGCAAAGTGAGATCTTGATCCTCTTTTGGAATCAAAGATATAAAAGCATTGCGCCATGACGGAGGAATCTCTAAACCCTGTAATATATTATTAAAAAGCTCACATAAAGGTTGAGTCATCTCTTCTACTAAAGTTTTATAATAAATAGATGTCAAACCATCCGTACCCGGCGCTTTGCCTAATTTTAATTGCTTAATAGCTGTCACAATTTCCTCATTGGTAATTAAACCATTAATCTCTTTTTTCTGATCTTCTGTTAATTTAGGAAGATTAGCTTTACTTAAATAATTATTTATATCTATAGTTTGTACATTGGTACTCTTATATAATTTTTGATAATAATCTAAAAAAGATTTCTTAATCAGTTCTTTCTGATGAACCAATTTACCATTATAATTTATTTTATCTATAATTCTCTGTCTCTGTTTCTTTCTTAACTGATAAGCCAGCCATCTCCCTGGTTTATTAGCATTACAAAATGTATTTTGTTTCATAAACATTAAATTAGTTGCAGCTTGGTCAGCCATCAACATATTAAATTGTGTTTTTAACAATTTTATAGCTCCTTTCACCTTTTCATCTAAAGGATTTGAGATTAAAAGCTTCTCTTTTAATTTAATCTCATCTTCCAATTCTTTACGTTTCTGAGTCTGCTTTTGTCTATGAAAATTATTCATTTTTATCAAAATCCCATGCATAAAGGCTTTACTTGCATCCCATACCATTGACATTGATGTTCCCTTATACATATTTAAAACAAAATAATCCTTTAAGCATTCCTTTAATTTTTGAACATTTTTTTCTTGTTTAAATAAATTCTCATTCAACCTCCAGGATCTCCTCTCCTCTTTCTCAGCAACCAGTTCCATCCAAACTGGACTATGATCTGTCAATGACCTAGGAAAAATTTTTACATTCTTCACCCTGTTATATAAATCTGTTGTAATCAGGAAGAAATCAATCCTTGAGAAAGATTGGTGTCTATCTGAAAAGAAGGTAAAATCTCTTTCCTCTTGATTACGTTCACGCCAATAGTCTCTCAATTCCCAATCTTCTTTCAAATCAAAAAAAGCTTTAGGTAGTTTAGCCTGTTTGAAGAAGGTAGAAAAACCTTTTTTGTCCTTTTGTGTATCTAAAACACCATTCCAGTCTCCCATTAATATCACGGACCTATAATCCAACAGAGTTATTTTCTGATGTAACAACCTGTAAAATTGTTCCTGTTGCTGGTTTGGTGTGTACAATCCCACTATAAGTATTTTCTTACCATATAAGCCAAGTTCAATCATAACATATCTTCCTTGAGGATCTGATTCTACCAGGCAAGCTGGTAGGTTTTGCTTAACATAAATTACCACACCCCCTTTTTTCCCAGGGGCAGGAGATACAAAATGAGATCCCAAGCGAGCATTAGCTAAATATTTTTGGTCTTTAAGTAAAATATGAGTTTCCTGCAAACAAATAATGTCATTATTATGTTGCTTTAAATAGTGAAAGATTTTCTTTCTCTTCTGGGGAAAATTAAGACCGTTAACATTCCAGGTCAGGAACTTTGCCATCTCCCTCAACCAGGAGCCTGGAGAAGATTCCCTCAAGGTCTGCTACTGAAGAATGTGTTGCAGAGCTTTTGGGTCTTGCTCCTCCCACCGGCATCGAAACAATCTGATGAGAAGATTCTTTAGCTTCTTTCTTCTGTTGTTCCTTTTCCTTACGTTTATGTGCTGCACGAGTCATTCTCTGTTCTTTAACCTCTGCTTGACGCATCCATTCCACCTGCCCAGCAGCCATCAAACCTAGTCCTTCAGACTGCTGTTCCACCTCTTTGTCACTCAAGGATCTCTGAGTCATGGATGAAGATGAGCCTGCTCCCAGGACCGTGTTGTAAAATTCTTTAGCTTTAGCAACCGTGTTAAGTCTATAACGTGTCCCCGCATGGCTCAAAACAATACCCATCGGAATCTCCCATCTAAATGGCATCAATCTTGTTTTGAGTTCATTTGCTAAAAAAGCAAAATCTTTTCTGCTTCTTAAAATTTTGGATGGGATTTCCTTTAAGATAATGATATCTTGGGCAGCAATCTGGAATCTCTTGTTATAAAAAGCTTGTAAAATCTGATTGCGCAGAGACTTCTTAGCAAAGTAAATCACCACATCTCTTGGCAAATTCTTCTGTTTCGCAATCCAAGAGTTAACTCTGTAAATTTTTTCCACTTCTCCACGTAATTCATCTTTATCTATATTCAAAACAACAGCTAAATCATTGATCACCATCTCCATCAAATCTTGATTCATATCTTCTTTAAGACCCCTAATTCTCAAGGCATATTCCATCTGTCTATACTGAAACATAAGAATATCATCTTGTGAAGTTTCCACCTTTTTTTCCATATCTTGGAATTTATACTCAAGAAAATCTACTTTTTCTGCGACTTCTTCCACTCTGGAGTCCAGCTTCACGACCACAGAAGCCAATCCAGATAAAGCTGAGACTATATCTTGCCTCAAAATAGTATTATTCTGTACAAAAAGCTCCTTCATTTCTTTCTTCATTTCCTCCTTACTTTCAGACTTGCTCTGTTCCAGAAGTTGCTTCACTTCCTCCCTAAATTGAGACACAGCATTTCCCATTATATCTTTAATGTCTTGTGCAGACGAGCCTGATAGGGGAGGAGAAGGTGGAGATGTAGCCTTAGGTTGCTGCACCGGTGGTGTTACTTTAAGTTGTTGTTGAACAGTTGCAATAACAGGAGAAGAAATCACCTTAGAAACTATAGAAGCTGGTTGTCTCTTTGAAGCCATTTTTTAAAGTTAGTCTCTCTTTCTTTCTTCTTAAAAAAAGGAAAATGCTTAAATCTTTACAAATAAAAAAAGACCAGGAAAAGTGCAATAAAAATAAGAACTTCCAAAGCACTTTAAAAGAAAAAAGAAAAAGAAACTTAAAAGAGAAAAAAAAAAGCAATGCTAAGCATACATTTCATTCAGTCCGTCTTTTCTTTCCGGAGATAGAAAAAAACACTTTCAAAGCGCCATTTTACTTTCACTCTCACTTTCCGCCCGAAGGAAAAAAAAAAAAAAAAAAAAAGAATCAGCATAAGCTAAAAAAAAAATTAAGAAAAATAAATCTCTAACTCTAAGTAAAATCCTTTAAACAGTTCTGTCCGCTTTAAAAATCACTCAGCAGAAAGCTTTAAGTGCGGAGATGGTAGCGGCGTTTCACTTTGCTTCCGAGGAAACAAAGACAGCTGAGAGGCGGAGAAGGCACGAACTCCGAGGGAGCACTCTTTCTACCCCCCTAAAAAAAAAATCCAGGGAAGGTTAAGAGGTTCTACCTCTATTCATGCAGTCTCTACCCCTTCCCTTCGCCCGGGAAGGGGATTTCGAACCGCAGGCCAGCTGATGTACGCTGTGCTCCGCAGATCTGACACCGTCTCAGGAGGACGGCTACAAGGTAGCCGCCATCATCGTCGCTTAACCACCGGAAGTCCTACTCTTTGTAGAGTCTTAACATCTTTTTTACATCGTGGTGACCAAAACTGGATGCAGTATTCCAAGTGTGGCCTTACCAAGGCATTGTAAAGTGGTATTAATACTTCACGTGATCTTAATTCTATCCCTCTGTTAATGCAGCCCAGCACTGTGTTGGCTTTTTTGGCAGCTGCAGCACACTGCTGGCTCATATTTAAATGATTGTCCACTAGGACAATGATATGGCAGCTGTAGGAGTGTCTACAGCAGTGGTTCTCAACCTGTGGGTCGGGACCCCATTTGGGGTCGAACGACCATTTCACGGGGGTCGCCAAACAACACAGTCCGCCATTTTTTTCCCCCTTTTCCTTAGCTGTGCTACTCCCTTTTATTCTACTGGCTTTTGAAAGCCAATAGAATAGACTCTCTTGAATAGAGTCTAATTCTATTGGCTTTCAAAAGCCAATAGGAATTGTCCAGGCTGTCTCTGCCCTGCTGAGCCCGCCAAAAGTCCCATTCTGCAAATGGTGCTGCACCAGTTGAGTAGTCCTCGACTTACAATCGGTTGAGTAGTCCTCGACTTACGACCGGTTGGGGGTCGCTGCATTAAAAAGGTTGAGAACCACTGGTCTACAGATTATAGTTAAAAAAGTCAAGGTAGCAGCCGTGACTATGTAATTGAAACTCTGTTTTTTTTGGTTTTTATGTTCATCATGGTCCTTTGATTGCCTTATCACAGCCAACAGCTTGACTTTTTAAATGAAACACCACTGGCCAACCGGCAGCTATGAATTTTATATCAAGTATTTTATATCAGGTATTTCAGCTATGCACACGGGCTACAGAAATGGGATTCACGATGTTCTATAGTGCAACATTTATCACTGACGTTTGGCAGGACACTTCCTGAGTACAGAGCATTCTGGGAAACAGATTACCCATCTATGGTTTACAGTCTATAATAATACTATGACAGCGTCCTTTGGAATGACATCACCTGGACTCTAGGAGATAATTTCAAAAAGATATATGCATCCTGAATTATTTGCAGATGAGTCCCAGCATTTTACTAATTGCTCAAGACTGCAGTTTCAGGTATGTTAAAAACAAAAGAAAACCTAACAGCATTCTCATATAATAGATGTTAAAATGCTGCAGGGCAAGTCTCTGGAATATATCGATAGTAGAACATCTAGATTTTCTTAGATAACTTTTAGAAGGCACAGTTTATTCGGCTTTTCATTTGCATAGGTTGTCAACAGCAACTATCCATGGAAAAACCGGTTTCTTTTGTAGGCATCAGAGCAAAGATATTACCATCCCATCAGTAATACTTACCCTCCCATACACTTTATCAAGATGAAATCATTATTTCAAAGGGGAAAAAAATCACCCAGTCCCGTATCATGGGAATTATCTATCTTTTGAAGTTAGAACTGGTGCTAGTTTTAGACTAGAGCAGGGCTTTTCAACCAGTGGTACGGGCACCACCTGTGGTACATTGGCACCTGGCAGGTGGCACGCGACCATCCTAGAAAAGTGGTAGCAGGGGAGGGGAATGAGCTGAACCGGTGGCAGCACCGCACAAGCCTGAGCGAGAGATGGCTGGAGCTGCAGGGCTGTCAGAGCTCAGCACAAGCGCCAGGATCAGCACCAGGCTCCAGCTGGAGCTCAGCGCTGATCCTGGTGCTTCTGCTGAGCCCTGAAGAAGCACCAATCAGCTGGAAAGCAGCACTGATCCTGGCACTTCTGCTGAGCCCAGAAGAAGCACTGATCAGCTGATCATATGATCAGATGCTTGGCAACTGATTCATATTTATGACGGTCACAGTGTCCCAGGGTCATGTGAAGTGACCAAACCTGCTGCAACCACCCAGCAGAGGGGGGGAATAAAAACCAAACACCCCCCACCCCACCCCCGCTGCCAATCCTCAACAGAAATGCTCACAACAGTGAAAACCTCGGACAGGAGGAAGAGCGCCGCCGGGCGGGCAGGCAGGTGTCTTGCTCAGCTGTGGCTTGGGGGGCACTTTTTTCAGTGCCACTGTAACTTCGAACAGGCACGAAGCTGAAAGCACCAGCCTGAAGATGACGAAACGTCGCCAAGACACTTCCAATTTTACGTGGGAGAAAACCCGAACAACCAAAGACCTACATATATATATATATATATATATATATATATATATATATATATATATATATATATATATATATATATATATATATATATATGTTTTCTGAGGTTTTCGCGGGTATTTGTATATATATATATAAAAATTAAGAAAACAGTATTTTGATTGGTTGAAATCTAACTTTATTTCCTGCTTTAGAAATGGCGGAGTCTCAAAATGTCAGCATGCCTCAGATTCTGAAAGTGTGTATCATTAAAATATTACACCACTGCTTAATGGGATGTCTACAATCAGATGAAGACCATGTGGATGGTACCAGTGAACCAGAACATATTAACAGCTTATGCTTTAGACTTTCTATGCCTCATGTTCTCTGGCTCATCATCAGTATTTCTGACAAAATGAATAACTTATATTTCACCCGGGGTTCCCTTGATGAGCTCAAGACATTCATACAGCATATTGAAAAGAGTTGTGAACCACTGCCATTAATGTCAAAGATTGAATCTGAATCGCCATTGTCTCTGAAGAGATTCATATGCCAAAATGTAACAGAAATTAATTACAAGAAGCTCTTAATGCTATGAAATTTATAATAAAATGGGCTTTACAAATCACATGAAAGATGTATTATGTTTTTCTTTTGCTGACCCCTGTTTAACTTTGGCAGATGTTAAACACAATTTAATCAAAGCTCAAGGGGTATTATTCAATTGGGTTTTCCTGACGAGGCAGGGCTGGCCAGATTTGCAAAAGCTGTGAAGAACTCATCAACTCTGATGTGATTAATTTGTAACATTACGTGCTATTTAAATGCAGCTTTGCAAAAGTTGTGAAAAACACACCTCCTCTGATGTGATTAATTTGTGACATCACCAGCGTATACAAAAGCAGGGTCCATACTGGTCTAGTCACATTTGCTGGTTTCTGGCATATCTGTACCTCCGGAGCCATTTGATCTGCTAAGAAGACCCTTTTCAGAATGGAAGCCACTATTGTAAGTAGTTTTATGGCTAATTTTTGAAACACTTAGATGCAAAATGGAGTTTTAGAATATTCTTGTCTGCTTGCTTGTTTGACTGATTGATTGTTTTATTTCACTAGAATGAACTGACAGACTCAGAATGTTTGAGGGCTTATGAAGGTATTTGTCTTTCATACTTTCACACATTTAGATTCTGGTAAACATTTCTGCAACAAATCTGACCATAGGATTTTTCTTTTCCTTCAGAATGGGAGGATGACCAGCCATTTATTGCCATAGAGAACCAATTGACAAACTCAGAATGTTTGAGGGCATATGAAGGTATTTGTCTTTCATATTTTCATAGATTTTAGATTCTGGTAAACATTTCTGCAACAATTCTGAACATTGGGGTTTTTTTTTTCCTTCAGAATGGGAGGATGACCAGCCATATGTAGACCTTACATTACCCCAGGAGCCCCAAGAGGCCCAGCCATGCACAAGCTACACAACACGAATGCTGTTAGGAGGTATAATATCTAGCATTTTATCCAACTACAAAACCATTAGTATTATTTTTTAGAAACTAAAGGGAGGGGAGTGGTATTACATTATTAGGAATGTTGGTGATAGCCTTTTGTTTGTTTGTTTGTTTAACCAGAGCCGGCCTGCAAAAAAGCAAAAATGCATGGAGGTGGACTTCCCGCATCCCCAGCAGACAGTCATAAATGTGATTCCATGCCAGCATCTCAATCAGAAGGGGAGATATGTCAATCTACACCACAGCTACAAACCCTTAACTCTGCAAACTCTCAGAATATGAACAATGTTTATCTGGATATGGTACAGGAATGGGAGAAGCCTATCAGGAATTTCAGGGCTGTGGAATATTATCAACGCTATAGATTTATTAATCTTGACCAAATCCAGTCTTTTGTAGATGCTATAGAGGCTATTCATAATGTGATACAGCCTCTTTTGAATAATGTTGCTAGGGACATAGGTCCAAACGATTTTGTTCAACTCCGGCTGGATGCAGAGGAGTTAAATCATCCTCTCTTTTCTCTTAGGAGGAATATCAATGATTTAAATGCTGATGATTTTCTGACCAGTATTGAAAATCTGCTGCAAAGTAAGGCTGAGATATTGTGGGGGGGTAATTTGCAATTAGTGGTTACCGTCGTGAAGAACAAGGAGGGGGGAGGTCTTAGGAAGTTAAACACTGTGCTGCTCACCAGAGTGCTGGAGAAAAAAAGACAGCACCTAGTAGATTTCAATGTGGGAGGTGAATTTCTGTGTTTTGCTAGCTGTTTGCTCTGGCTGATTGGCGGGGATGTTAGAAATCAAGAAATTATTACCAGGGCCAGGGAACTTCACAATAGACTGGGTGTTTCCACAGAAAACAGGATTGACTTTTCTCAGATACACCTCTTTGAAGAAGATTTAAGGGTCACTATAAAGATCTTGTTTTATATGCAGGACGGTTGGCGGTTTTTTGTCACAGGTAGCCCCCAGCAAGAAAACATAGTGTTTATATTGTTACACGACAAGCATTATTATGGCATCAAAAATATCAAGGGCTTCCTGGGTGAACGCTATTTCTGTAAATTCTGCCACACACCCTACCACCACAAATTTAGTCATGGCTGTCAATATATCTGCAGAGCCTGCCTCAACCAAGAATGCCAGCAGGTGGTGGAGGAGAAGGCGCGCTGCTGTAGGTGCAAAGAGCTTTGCCGGTCTAAGGTGTGTCTTGAAAGACACACACAGCTTGCTATGGAGGGAAAAGTTGACTGTTAGAATAAAGAATATTGTGAAATGTGTGGGGTTTACGTCTTTAGCCCCCACAAAAAGTGCAAGGAAACCAAGTGTGGACAGTGCTCTGAGAAGGTTGAAAGCTTGGAAGGGCATTTATGCTTTCTAAATTCGTTGGACCGGCCGCGAATTGGCAAAAGATACATCATTTATGATTTTGAATGCTGTCAAGAGACACGCATCCATATACCTAATTATGCTTGCGCCAGGGATATGTTGAAGGATGAGGATGATAAAGATGTTGTGAGGTGGGATTGTTATGGTGTTAGATGCCTGGAGCAGTTTGTAAAGAATTTTATAAATCATAAGTTTAAAGGATGTACTTTTATCGCTCACAACTCCAAAGGTTATGACGGGTACCTAGTACTGAAGCAGTTGATCCGTGAAAAGGTTAGGGTTCAGCTTATAAGTCAGGGGGGGGAAAACTTTTGTGTATCACCCTGCCAGATTATAAGATCCGGTTTATTGATAGCCTCTCATTTTTGCCCCTTAAATTAAGCAAATTACCCAAAGCTATGGGGTTTCAAGGCAGCAAAGGATATTTTCCCCACTTGTTCAATACAATGGCCAATCAAGACTACGTGGGACCACTCCCTGAAACCAAGTATTACAGCCCTGAAACCATGATGCCCGGGGAGAGAGAAGAATTCATGAAATGGCACTCTGCTAATACAGGTACTGTGTTTAAACTAAAGAAGGCTCTGGCTTACTATTGCAGACAAGATGTAGATATATTAAGAGAGGTCTGTATTTGATTTAGGGAACAGGTGATGGAAATGACTGAGCGAGAGTGTTTCAGGGGGGTCAGGGGGGATATTGTTGAGGAGATAGCGATTCGATGCATTGACCCCTTCCAACATATCACATTGGCATCTGTCTGTATGGCCCAGTACCGGTTCATGTATTTGAAGAGCTATACCATTGCATTAGCTCCTTTGGACAGTTATCACAAGAAACAGAAAAGGTATTCAGCTCCAGTGATTCAATGGTTGTTGCATATAGAGCACACTGAGAATCTCAATATCCAGCATGTTCTGAAGAGGGGTGAAAAGCAAGTAGGCAAATATTTTTTGGATGGTTTTGCTGTCATAAATGGAACTCCCACAGCTTTTGAATTTCACAGTTGTTTTTTTCATGGTTGCCCTGTCTGCTACTCTGAAAAAGACTTCAACAAATTACTTGATTCAACATATGGAGGCCTGCACAACCGTACTAAGATTAAAGAAGAGTACCTCAGGGACCAGGGGTATGCTGTGCGCTGCATCTGGGAACACGAATGGAGGGCCATGGTGGAGGATGACACCTCTTTGAAGCAGTTTCTAGTTGAGAATAAGCTCCCAACTCCTTTGAATCCTCAAGATGCTTTTTTTGGTGGTAGAACAAATGCTACATGCCTGTACTACAAACCAAAACCCAGTGAACAAATCTTATACTATGATTTCACCAGTTTGTACCCGTTTGTGAATAAGACCAAGGAGTACCCAATCTGCAAATCATCTACCAAAACTTTGGGGACATAAAGCAATATTTTGGGTTGGCCAAAGTCAGAGTGTACCCACCAAGGAATCTCTATTTCCCAATCCTACCCCACAAATCAGGGGGCAAATTAATGTTTAGTTTGTGTGCAACCTGCACAGAAAAACTGCAAACCACCCCCTGTAAACAAAGTGATGAGGAAAGAGCTCTGACTGGGACATGGTGTACCATTGAATTGAATGTAGCTTTAGAAAAAGGTTACAGAATTGTTGAAATCTATGAGATCTGGCATTTTGAAAGAACATCAAATGAGCTATTTTCAGGTTATATGAACACGCATCTCAGACAGAAACAGGAGGCCAGTGGTTACCCTGACTGGTGCAAAACAGAACAGGATGAAGAGCAATATATTCAGGATTATGAAAAGATGGAAGGTGTCCGCTTACGACGTGACCACATTGAAGTAAATCCTGCTAAAAGACAGATTGCTAAGCTGTTTTTAAATTCGCTGTGGGGCAAGTTTGGTCAGAGCACCAATCACCTGACCACATCCGTGGTGACAAACCCTGAGGATTTATTCAAATACCTTTTTGTGCCCTATTATGATGTTTCCTCATGTGAGTTTGTGGATACAGAGACAGCCGTTGTGACATGGAAAACAGCCAAGAACCACCCCACCAAATCCACATGCACTAATGTATTTATCGCCAGCTTTACTACTGCTTATGCCCGGCTGGAATTATACAGACTACTGGATGGGCTGGGCGATAGGTGCCTGTAACATGACACCGATTCAGTCATTTTTGTAAGTAGAGAGGGGGCGTGGACACCTCCTTTGGGTGATTATTTAGGACAGCTGACAAGTGAGATTCCACCAAACACTACGATAACAGAGTTTGTTGCGGCCAGTCCCAAAACGTATGCTTATGCTTTGTCCAACGGTGAAACGGTGCTAAAAGTGAAGGGGATCACGCTAAACTGTGGTAATAGAAACAAGGTTAATTTTGACAGCTTGAAAGATTTCGTAGATGATTATTGTGTGTCTGGTGCAGAGAGAAAAAAGGAGATCGGGGTAGAGCAGTTGGGGATTGTTAGGATTAAGAAACATTGGACCCTAGAAACGTGGGTCCTCCGAAAAACTCTAAAAGTAGTGTATAATAAAAGGTTATTAAAGAGTGAGGATTACTGTACGCTGCCTTACGGTTATTAAGGATGGTGGAAAACATTGCACAATTTGTACACCCTTTCTCCTGTATTATAAGCGGGCCGTCCAATTCTGGCAAATCTTTTTTTATCAAACAAATGTTAGAACATGGTGATGTTGCGTTGTCTCAAATGCCTCAAAATATTGTATGGTTTTATAGTTGTTGGCAACCTCTGTACAAAGAACTGCTTAATAAAATCCCTTATATTAAGTTTATGGAGGGGCTTCCGTCTTCTTTTGAAGATGATGATTTGTTTCCGCCAAATCAAATCACTCTAGCTGTGATAGATGATCTCATGGCATCGGCCGGTGACAGCGATCAAATAGAGAAGGCTTTTACACAGTACGCCCATCACAGAAACCTGAGCATTATTCTCATACTACAAAACCTGTTCTTTCAAGGTAAGAAAATGAGAACAATAGCTCTGAATTCCAAATATTTGGTTTTGTTCAGCAGCCCCTGTGATCAGATGCAAATTGTCACACTGGCCAGGCAGATGTATCCCACTAACACAAAGTATTTTTTAGAAGTATTCCAAGATGCCACTCGCAAACCACATGGGTACCTTTTGGTAGATTTGGCAGCCACCACTCCAGAATCCTACAGGTTGAGAACAGGCCTCTTCCCGCCTGATTGGCCTACTGTTTACACAATGAAAAAGAAGTGTAAAAAGCAGTAGCTCAGCTACCCTAGCACTAGTTCATTTAAGATGTCAGAGAGGGTACGTAGAAATTGGGGGCTTTTAAAAATCTTAGTAAAGGCTGGACCAAGACAGAGAAAAGCCCTCTTATGCAATGCTAACAATGACCTGGTGGGGGCAATAGCAGAAATAGCTCTGAACACCCTAAAACGAAACCTTCCTCTGAAACCTTCACAATTCCGGTCTCTAAAGAGAAAGAAAGGTGTCATTAAAAAGTTGAGTGATAGAAAGGTCTCACTCAAAAAGAAGAAGAAGATCATACTTCAGTTGGGTGGTTTTATCGGGCCCTTACTAGGGACAGCTATTCCGCTGTTGACTAGCCTGTTAGCTGGATAAACCATGGATCATGCCGAGAAAATGTACATGGTGTCGCGTCATCAGATGGAGCAACTACAGGGTAGGCCACCTACTATGGGGGCTATAGCCACTAACCGGTTGGATGATGAGATGCGTACCATTCTTCAGAGAGCTGATTTGTCTGAGGATGACAAGATTAAGCTCTACAATTCTGCACTGCAGAGGTATCTAAGACTGACCAGGCAAAATGAATCTGAAAAGGACAGACTGAATCTCATTTATCCACCGGAAGAGCCTCGACCACTTCCAACTTTACCAGAACAGCCGCCACAGCCATCTCCGCAGGACACAGCGATGGATGAGATCCTAAGGGGTGTGAGCACCCGTTACAGGAAAAATGCAGAACTTTTGCTGAACAAAATGAAACAGCATCAGGATGTCTCAACCTGGGATGATCGTGGTACCTTTTTATACAAAGGGGTCCCTATTCCTGGTAGTAATATTTTAGACTTGGTAAAAGGGGCCTCACAACACCGAGCTCCTACTGAGAAGCGGAAACTTAAAGGCTGGGATGACTTTATGAATGCTATGGCTGAGGTGAATGTTCCAACCTCTGTGTTGGGATCTACAACTGTTAAAGAGCAAATAGAAAAGTTGAAAGATTCTCTGGTTGTTAAGGATGAAACTGCTACTAACCCCGTCTCTGTTATGACACCCCCTTTTGGGACTCAGAAGCCTCTGATTACCGGTACCCCCTCTAGCCCTTGGACATTAAATCCTAGAAGTAGGTTCAAGTTTGGTGACTGGCTCAATTTGTAAAATGAATAAAAACACAGTGAAACAAGTAAAAACGTTTAAGTCTTTTTCTTTATTTTACAATAAGGCATGCATGTCTGCATGCATTGGTGACGGTTACAGGTTCCAAGCCCCCTTCCCACCTTTATAGTTTTTACAGACAGCTTTACCATTTGACCATTTTTAATATCGGCATTGGAGTACATCTTTAAAATATTTTCATAGTCCACTCCTTTAGTCCGGTTCAGTAGAAAAAACGCACAGTGTTGCCCGCAGGTCACAGTGCTGGGGTGTTGCAGTTGATGTTGGTGAAATGTGTACTTCTCAGCTTGCTGCTCTAAAAACATCACTATAGAGCCAGGAAAGTCAGGGCTATCCGGCGGTCTTCCATAAGAATCAAAAAATTTTGATCAACTGAATTGGTATTTTATGTTACGAGTAATTGAAGAGATGAATTTTGGTGAAAAAATATTACAAGCTTTTACTGCGATATATCAAAAACAAACGGCACAACTTATTGTTAATGGGGGTTTGTCAGAGGTTTTTACAATAGAGAAAGGTACTAGACAGGGATGTCCATTGTCGCCGTTATTGTTTGTTTTAACATTGGAAATTTTGTTGATCAAGATTCGAGGGTCGCAGGAAATAAAAGGAATAGAAGTTAACAAAAAAGAATATAAGTTGAGAGTTTTTGCAGATGATTTGGTGGTTACTTTGTCTCAACCTATTTATTCTGTAGTAATGTTATTGCAGCTGATTCATCAATATGGACTGGTTTCGGGTTTCAAGATCAATGTTAATAAGACTAAGATATTACCTAAAAATATGACTACTCGGGATAAACAAATTTTGGCTAATCTGACTGGTTTTGAAATTGTTAATAAGGTAAAATACCTGGGGGTTATTTTATCTGTTTCTAATGCAAAACTGTTTAAGAATAATTATGAAAAGTTGTGGGTTAGGATACAGAAAGACTTGAGGAATTGGGAAAAGTTGCAGCTATCTCTCATGGGAAGAATTGCAGTGATTAAAATGAATGTCCTACCCAAGTTTCTCTTTTTGTTTCAAATGTTACCGATTTTGAAGAATGAGATTAATTTAAACGAATGGCAGAAAGGTATTAATAAATTTATTTGGGCAGGGAAAAAACCAAGGGTAAAGTTTAAAATCATGCAAGATTCCCGTGAGAGAGGTGGACTCAAGGTACCGAATTTGAAATTATACCACGATGCGGTGGCTTTAACATTAATTAGTGATTGGGTAAATTTAACAAATTTGGAGATACTCCATCTGGAGGGATGGGATTTACTTTTCGGTTGGCATGCCTATTTAATATTTAATAAGAAAGTGGATCGGGTTTTTAAATCTCATATTATAAGAACTTCTTTACTTAGGGTTTGGAGAAAATATTATAAAAGTGATTTTAAAATACCACTATGGGCTATACCTTGGCATGCGATAGAGGGCATAAGGAGAGGTGTTAAAATGGATACGGTGTCTTATATACAATTACTTAGATGGGATGGACATAACTGGCACTTAAAATTATTGGAAGAGTTAGTACATGAAAATATTACTTATTCTTGGTTTCAATATAGACAATTAGCAGATAGATGGAAGTTGGATCGTAAGGTGGGTTTTCTTAGAGAAGATGAAAATCTTTTCAAGCAAGTAAAGGATCAAAGACAAACCCATATTAAGAGAATTTATGGGGTTCTAGTGGAACTGGATTCAGAATCAGAATTAATTAAAGATTGTATGATTAAATGGGCGCAGAATTTTGGAGAACCAGTTCCACTGGATATCTGGGAAATTATCTGGGTGAGGAATGTTAAATTTACACAAGCCCAGAATTTAAGGGAGAATTTTTATAAAATGTTTTATAGATGGCACCTTGATCCACAAAAAATGTCTCTCATATATCCTGACCTACAGCCTAAATGTTGGAGATGTGGTTGTTTGGACGCCACCTATTATCATATTTGGTGGTCGTGTAAAAATATAAAAGCTTTTTGGATTAAGATATGGTGGAATATTCAGAGAATCTTTAGAAAGAGGGTAAAATTTACTCCACAATTATTTTTGTTAGGTATAGTTACTGATTGCGATGCAAAGGAGGTTATATTGATGTTGAATCTGATCACAGCCGCAAGGTTGTTAGTAGGACAATACTGGAAGAAGGAATCTTTGCCTACCCTGCAGGAGTGGTTTTTTAAAGTATCTTACCTGGCGGAAATGGCAAAGATTTCGGCTTTCTTAAAAGAACAATCGCAAGAGAAATTTTTTGCTATTTGGGACAAATGGATAAAGTTTATACAATTTAAATTGGATATAAAAAAATATTATTTAGCCTTTTTATAATTTTTATTTTTATATATATATATATATTCTATTGTTAATCTTTCTTTTTTCTTTTTTTTCTTTTTATACAATTTTTTTAACTTTTTTAATTAAGCCTATATTCTGCTCTGGGAAGCTCCGGGGGGGGGGGGGAGGGTGTGGGTGGTTTGGGGAGGGTTGGGGGAGGCTTGTTTTGTTTTGTTTAATCCTGTTCTTTTTTGTCGTTGTATTGTTGTTTTCTGTTTTTTGTAAAAACTTTTTAAAATTTTTCAATAAAAAAAAAAAAAAAGAATCAAAAAATTCACCATATCCAGGAGATGGGAGGTAGAGGGCCAGCCAGTGTTCACCAGGCAGAGTGTGAGGGTGAGTATTTACAATGAATCCAAAAGGTCTTTTGGAGATATGTCTCTGGGGTAGCAGATCACAAGGGTAGACCCCTAGAAAGGCAGTATTTCCAGAGAACAATTGGAGGAGCTGCAGTGTGTACATACTCACATATAATCAAAAAGCACATTCCTTGTGTGACTTATTTCAATAAGGTTTTCAAAAATTGCATAGAGAATCATGTCGACGGTGTTGGGGAGGGGTTGTGCAAATCTAATTTCGGCTCTGAGGTTACCATTCTTGATCAAAGAATAGTGCTCAGAGCATCCCTGATCAGGACTCAAGTCAAAACAATACAAAGTATACCCTCGGTTAAACTCTTCCCGGCTGATTATCAGTGGCCTGTCTTTCAGGCCTTTGCCTGTGGCTTGCACCATCTGCATGTACTCTCTCACAAAAAGACCGTGTTCATAATCAGGCTGAAGAGGCTTTGCGGGGATCTGTTCGCCATCACAATACAGGGCGCAAAAATTGACATTGCAGTGTTGAAAATTGAACGGGTTTCTTTCATAATCCCCACTAAAAGATGCATTGTCCACAAACCCAATCACTAATTGTTTAGGTAGCTGCCCCAGAAATAGATTTTCCTGATTACACACAAGGCTCCCTGCAGGAATGCTGTAAACCTTCATCCCCACTCGATCAATGGGGTATTTGGCATTGGAGGTGAGCAAAGCTTCTGCATGGCCAAGGCGCACTCCCGGGGCTATTTTTACATGTTTTACAAAGAGAGAAGCTGCCAGGAGTTGCACTTTATAATTCTCATTGCCGTCCTTCATCACACAAAATTCATTTCTGCTTCTTGTGAGTTTGACTTTCACATCAACGCTGTTAATCAGCAGTCTGTCTTGAAAAAACAGATCGCTATGCAGAGGCCCTAGCAAATCCCATTTACGACTACCGGCCGTACTTTGAAACCGGAGTTCCCAGCAGCTGTCAGTAGAGTACTCTCCATGAGTTCTGAGTCATCTTTGTAAAAACCCCCAGCTGTAAATTGGGTACCCAGTGCATCACTACCAAAGTTCAGAATCAGTTCAATCATGGCCCGATAAGAATAGCAATGATGGCTCTGTGTAATGAGCCGATCTCCCAAAGTAACATCTAGCTGGTTAAATAGTGATGCTATAGGGTAGTTGGTCAGGCCCACCCTTGCCCCATCATCAATATCCGTCCCATCTGCCTTTACAATCTTGCAACTCACATACAGCAGGGTGTTGTTTAAATCCGTGTAATGCTCACCATGCCCCGTGATAAAAAATTCCAGGGGAGCGTTGGGTGTTAGCGCTGATAAAGGAGGGATCTCGACATAGGTACTGTTTTCAATACTGGTCTGTGTAGGCGCCAGTTGAAAAAGATCCAGTTCTGATTTAACACATTCCTCTGAAGCAGAATGAATAAATGACATATTGTATTAGAATATGTCTTCCTTGTCACAGAGCTTCCTCTTCTGCACACGTCTCCTCTTGGTATGATGGGCCTTTTTGACAAGTCTTCTCTTTTTAAACGGAATAGGCGGGCCCGATGCATAATTCTTCCTGGCTATGAACAACCCTGATCCATCCTGCCCCCTTTCAACAACTTGGGATACAAGATGCCCAGCAACATCTCTGACAATGTTTTTGGCAGCAGATTTCACATGCGGCTTAATGATTTCTAATCCACGCCTCAAAAAAGGCATTGCTTTTCGAAAAAGCCCACGGAACAGACCCCCTAACCCTGTACCGTACATAATGGGGGCTCCTCAGAAGCCTGGAAGGCCTCCACCGGCTTGTGCCCTGTAGTAAGCCATGTAGTCTTGAGGGTTCCCGTGCTCCTTGATTACAACCATCCTTCACTTTTCCGAGGCCTAAAATGAAGCTTGACAATCACCTTCCCGTTATAAAAACGCATGTTTTTGTCCTGGTCGGTTTTGATTTCTATAGTAACGGTATCGATGTGATGTTTGCTGACTGGTACATAATGTGGACGGTCATAGGTTATTGTGATGAAATCTTTGTCTTGCCCTTGCACAGCCACACAGCGCAGTAATGGCACATAGTAGTCACCCACTATCTGGAGCTCTACAATGTCTGTGTAAACATATAAGGTGTTGAATCCAGGGAACGTACTTAACAGATGTCCAAGTTCTCCGCTAACTAGAATGGTATGCGGTTCATCACCTTTAAGGTTAATTTTTCGACCCACTGAATCATACTGTAGGGTTGTCTTAGGGCCGTCCTTGGCATTTGATAAAAGCTTGTTCATATTTTCTAACAGTTGTCGGATGCTGCTATAGCAGTGGTTCTCAACCTTTTTAATGCCGCGACCCCCAACCGGTCGTAAGTCGAGGACTACTCAACCGGTCGTAAGTCGAGGACTACTCAACTGGTGCAGCACCGTTTGCAGACTGGGACTTTTGGTGGGCTCAGCAGGGCAGAGACAGCCTGGACAATTCCTATTGGCTTTTGAAAGCCAATAGAATTACACTCTATTCAAGAGAGTTTATTCTATTGGCTTTCAAAAGCCAATAGAATAAAAGGGAGTAGCACAGCTAAGGAAAAGGGGGAAAAAATGGCGGACTGCGTTGTTTGGCGACCCTCGTGAAATGGTCGTTCGACCTCAAATGGGGTCCCGACCCACAGGTTGAGAACCACTGTGCTATAGTATCCGCTTCTCAAAGAAAAATGCCATCTCTTTCTCTCATTAGCAATTTCAAAATATCCAGGAGAAGTTAATGTGTGCCAACTATGCGGATACTGTATCTCTGCTAGCCCTACTTCCCATGACCCTGGAAGATCCAACGATCTTGCTAATTGTATAGTAAAATTCGAATTTCTGTTTTGGGGGGAAATTGCTGCTGATGCGTTGCTGGGAAGGGTGATGTAAAACTCTGCCATATCAAAGATGTTGTACTTCAGTCTCCTTAACCCAACTGTTGAACTTCTCTGGCCATCCAGTCCATTTGACTAGAAATTCTCTGTGTCTCCCCTGCCCTCTTTTTTGGATAATTTTCTCTATTCTGTATATGCGCTGTTGGTCAGCAGGAACCTTTTGGAGCTCCTCAAAGTAAAAAGTCCCCTTTACAGGGTCACCAGTGTAATCATTTAATCTATACACCACTCTTTCCCCCCTTGTCTCCAGTTCTTTGACGATGAATATCTCATCCGTATAGGTTTGCTGATAGCCCTTTTCAAACTTACCCTTCAGTCTGGATACCCTGACATGATCTCCCATCTTAAGACATTTTTCCTTTCTTTTCCTTTTTAAAGCTGCCCCATAAAGTCTCATCCACACACCCCTTTCGTTAGACAAATTTACGGTGTTAGGAGCAGTCCCGATGCTACGATGGTAAGCGTTATTGTACCCCTGAATAGTATCTGCTAAAATGTCCACATACCGGTGGGTATTTCTAGCTGTGAAATATCTCCAGAGTTTGTTTTTTAGGGTTCTATTAAACCTCTCTATAATGGCTGCTTTAGTTTCGCTATGAGTGACAAAACGATGAATGCCGTAACGTGCTAAAAGTTTCTTCAGTGGAATATTCAAGAACTCTTTACCTGCATCTGTCTGTAATTTTTGGGGTGCACGTCCTGTTTGAAAGATATTCTGGAAGGCGGATATAACTTCCCTCCCTGATTTATCAGATAAAGGGGAGGCCCAGGCATATTTAGATAACACATCGATAACTGCTAAGATGTACTTTTTTCCATGATTCTCCTTAGAAAATTTGGAGACATCTATGAGGTCAGCCTGCCATGGATGGTCTAAGCCAGACACTACTGTTTTATTTCTAGGAAAATTAATTCTTGCAGGCTTATGAAGCGTATAAGCGTCTTCCACTGACAGCCACGTCTTGACTTGCTTCATGGTCAGGTTTTTATCATGTTTTCTAGCTTCCTGAAAAAGGGCATTCACACCTCCATAACTCCCTACACATCCCGGTGTATAATAAATACGGGTTAAAAGCTTTTCATGCATCATTATACTGAAAGACCACTGACAAATGGTCAAGTGTTGACGTTAACACAGTCTTTAATTGATTATACAGAGTTCAGAGGGTGCACGGCTCCGCCATCAGAAAAATATCCCTCATCACCACTATCAGAATCAGAAGATAAAGGACTATAACACGCTATTTTATAATACTCTGACCCCCCTGTGCCCCACAAATCACGTCCGCAGTCACAAGCAAACCAGTCTTTACACAAATTGCAGCTCTTTAACTCACAGGGTAGATAGCGTGGTCTCTGGGATAGCTCATAATCCCTGTTATAGTCTAGATCAGAAAAATCTGCAGAAGCTTTCTGACCACGGCGATTACCACAGGAATCTAAAAGCGGGGTGTCTTGAAGTGTTTGCTGTCTAGGTATTACTAATTCAGAGTCTGCAAAATATAAAGCACATCCTGTTAGCGGTGTATCTGCTCCAGCATCATTTACATTATCATAAATAAAAACATATTTACTTACCATTGCTGGGAGATAATGTAGTATCATTCACCATTTCACAGGCTGTCCGGTAAGTACTCTGCATCTCATCGTTAAAGTTACAACACACCATGCTACAGCCATGCAACACAGGTCTGAATAAAAAATTTTCTTTATCATAACCCATGCAACAGATTTTGTTGCATTCTGCTGGCTGGGGCCTTGTATCAGAGTGTCTGACTCTATCTTTTGCTGTTGGTGTAAAAACAGCTTTGGAATCAGAGTGTTGCCTCGTCTTGACTTCACAACCAACAGACACGAACCACCACGTCAGGAACGAAGAACTTACTTTATTACAGCAAAAAACGCAGTTTAAAGTCAGCACTGACAACCATTGCACTCATGGCTCTTTTATACAATTCAAAATACCCCGCCTAGCCCACACCCACGCTAACACCCAGGCACCGCCACCCTCTTCCGGACCGCCCTACAGACCCATATATGGACACCCACCCCGATTGTTCTAGCCTTCAGCTGCTGCCACGCGACGTTTCCCGACGCTTCGGCGGCTTCCCGACGCTTCGGCAGCTTGATTTGCTTCAATTACTGTCAGTGGCTTCATCCCGGCGTTCGCGCATGCGCACTGGGCAGTTCTAGCCCTTTCTACTATCTGCGCATGCGTTGTTGTAGGCCGGTCGTCGTCTGCGCATGTGCAGAGCCAGCAAGGCCAGCTGATCGTCGGAGCGCTTTCCGTGCGTACCGCGCATGCCCGCTGATCAGCTGGATGTCGGGCCGTCGGGACGCGCGCCTGGAACATTGGGGCGCCTTCGGAGCAGGTACCCGGGCAGCCTCTGCTAAGGCCTGACACAGAGGTTGTCATCTTCAAAAGACTGCTGGGTTTAAATCGCTAGCTGTTCAGGCCTGCCCACACAAACTCCCCTGCCCCTTGCAATGACACGCCCTTGAGCATTGCGCATGCCCAGATCACGGGGAGCATGACATGCCCGAACAAGTTTTAAAACCCTACTGCAAGGCTGCTTGCCTCTTATGAGCCTGGTTGGCTGCTTGCCTCTTGTGAGCATTTTAATTCCTGTTAATATTCCTTGTCTTTTGCTATAGTGGGGAGGGGGGCAGAATAAATTTTATTCAGGGTGCAAATGGCAAAATATGTGTCTTTAGATTTTTTACAAAGGTAAAAACCAGCTGTGGGTTTTAAAAGGGGCTGTGGTTTGTTTGTTTTTTTCCCTGCATTCGAGGAAATGCTTTTAAAGCCACCTAGAAATAAATACCTTTTAGAAAAAAATATCTTTTAGAAAAAAAGGGGTTAAATGCAGGCTTTGGCTGCCTTTCAGGGGCTTCTTTTTCCCCAGCTTTTGAGGCACTGATTTTTAAAACTCCACAAAAATTAAAAGCATCGTTAGGCTAGAATGATTAGAAATAAAAAGCCTTTTTTATTTTTTATTTCACAGCTCCCCAAAGTAGGGCTTGTTCCCCAAAAACACAGGCCTCTGCTAATTATTCACTTTACTTAGCTCTTTTTGGTTTTGAATGTCCATAGAATTAGTCTAGGGTTAACCTAATCATGTACCCAGAGGATTGACTGCCAATCTTGATGGGATTAGGCCAAAACGTCAGATCCGGAGGGTGGGGGCTGAGCACGTCACTTCCTTTTAGGGCCATGACCTGTTGACATAATCAGCATGTGGGTTTGTTTACTTTGATGACGTCACTGATCAAAAGTGCTGATAATTTTCATTAAAAAAAGGTATACACTACTTCTACTGTCCTTGAATGATGTTGGACTAAAGGCGAAATACCTATTAGTACAGCAAGGAATAATAGGTTTCACACATGGACTGGGGACAAATTGAAGGCAGCATCATGGACACATGGTAGGAAAAAGATGTTGCAAGGGTGCTTTGGGGCAATAGTTTGGTATAAGTGGGAAAAGACCCGAAAAGGCTGGTGGGATAATAATAAAATAATAACATAAATCAGGAAAAAGCTGCATAACTCAGAACTTGGAGACAATACATCATAGACACAAGGAACAGAGTTGGATTTACAATGCACTCTAGTTATGTTGTAAATAACTTGAGAATAAACATTCTAGGTGTGGCACAGTTTTGGCCTTAATCGTGAAGAAAATAGCAAGCATACTAATTTACAGTTAGATTAGAACATATGTTTCTACCAGTTCTTTTTCCCAACTCCCAGTTCTTTCAAACCTGCATATAAAGCAGACCAGAATTTGGAACAGAAAAAGGATGAAACCACTCACTTGCGTCAACCAGGGGCCTCCACTTGCGAGTCCATTCATCCATCATCAGAGCATAGTTACGTTCAATCTTTGCCCATTCCTGGAAACAGGCTACAATCTGGTCGCAGACACGGTACCCATCATTCAGACGTTTGACAGTGCTCTGGTAGTGACTGGGCTGCAGGAGAAGGGATGGAAAGAATGGATGGGGAGTGGTCTCAGTCTGGTGGTGCAGGAATGCCCCTACAAAACAATGCCTACCATTTAATGCCTTTCCTTCCAAATCACCTCCTCTGGGGTCCTCCTGTGAATTCCAACCAAAATCAAACCAATCTCTTGAGGTTCTTGAAAAACAGAGAAACCCAAGCACTATCATTAAGTGTTCCAGGAAAACAAGCATAAATTAGGTATTATGGCTTTTAATTATTTTAAAAGATATGGGGTAATAGGATAAATGTGTTTTCAAAACTGGAAGTCTTTGCACAATGTGCTAATCCATAATTTACCAAATTACAGCGTACTCAATTAACCTAGTTCTCTGAATTTGCAGGACACAGAGAATCATAAATTATGAGTTGGGTTCACTCAACACAGTAGGCTAAAGTATAAGCAGCTAGTTTGAAGTTCAAGGAACATTGTTTTTAAGTCATCATTTATTTTTAAAAACTGGGGTGTGTGTGTGGAATGTAACCAGACATAACAGAAAATTCTGATACCGAAGGTTGCAGTGCTGTAGTCAAGTTCTTTTTTCCAGTTTAAGAGCAAGTGATGTGATCATAAAAAAAAAACCACATCAAGAGAAAGGGAAATCTTGAATCAGCTGACTGTTGATGTCCTAATGTGGTTTTCTTCACAGCAATTTGGCACTGTTACTGTTTTCTTCTATTTTTTTTTTCAACTTTCCAATCCAGCCTACAACTTGGACCTTTAGGAAATCAGAAACCTTCAGCACCTCAGGTCTCCCAATTTATCTTTTTGCTACCCTTTCATCAATGTCATGCAGTGAATGACAATGACAATGAAGACTTCACTGATTTTTATCCCAAGGAATTAATATGGGGTTGCCCTTGTAGCCAGTCCAGAAGTTGCAGAATACAACAGCATGTTACAGGTGGACTTTGGGCTGCCCATGTTACACCTCTCCTCTGAGACCCACACAGGCTTCCAGTTTGCTTCTGGGTGAAATTCAGAGCCAGTCTGGTCTAGTGATTATGGCACCAGGCTAGAAAAGCAGGAGACTGTGAGTTCAAGTCTCCCCTTAGCCTTGAAAGCCAACTAGATGACTTTGAGCCAGTCACTCTCTCTCAGCCCAACTCACCTCACAGGGTTGTTGTTGGGAAAAGGAGGAAGTATGTTGGATATGTTCATCGCCTTGAATTTTTGTAAAAATAATAAAGGCAGGATATAAATAATCAAATAAATAGAAGATTTAAAAAAATCCTGATGTGCTATTTGTCATCCATGGTTGGGTTATTTGCCTCTTCCTGGTTGTTTCCACCCACCCCACTAGGTCCAATGGAAGCCTGGTATGTGATTTGGTGGAGTATCGTGTAAACCTGGCATCTGAGAACTATGGCAGGAATCCCAGGTGACCTTCCTTCCTTCCTTCCTTCCTTCCTTCCTTCCTTCCTTCCTTCCTTCCTTCCTTCCTTCCTTCCTTCCTTCCTTCCTTCCCAACTAGCATATTGTTTTGTTTTTTGTTTTGTAGTTTGGCATGCGATGCAAACTCAACCCATTTCGTTATCTTAAGACTCAAGGTGTTGTAGCTAGCTCAGTAAATGAGTCAAACATGTTGCATAAAAATAAATTGAACCTCCTCCCCTCCTGCCACCCCATCCCTGTTATCAGCTACTCACCATCCAGAAGCTGTTGGTAGTTGGCTCATCAGCAGCCACCTCACTGTATATCACAGACATGGTGTCACCTGTTTAGAGGGAACAGGTCTCATAGTGCATCCAAAAGTATCAAATAAAATACTCGTCTTCAACAATTGTTTTGGAATCATATTCCGTATGTAATAATGAAGAACCTATTATAACAGGATGTGAGAATGACTTTGGAAGACAGAAGGAAGATCCACAGACTGACCAACCAGCACATAAAAGGTATCTCAGCACACCAAAGGAGAAGGATGTGGGACACGTTACAGAAGGGTCCCACTCTATTTTTTGGAGAGTAAAAGGAAAAGAGGGGAGAAATACTTTCTATTTTATTTTATTTTATTTTATTATTTTATTTTATTATTTTATTTTATTTTATTTATAAAATTTATTGATTCCCCCATCTTACCATAATGCAACTCTGGACGGCTTACAGACATAAAAATTGCACCTACATCAAAACATGAATAAATTAAAACCAAAAATTAAAATCAAGGACACATGGGGAGGCAGAGGCGGAATGGAGGGAGGTGGGATCTGTTGTTACTCAATCAACTACCTCCACTGTGCTGTTCTCCCATTGGGGCCCTAGGCCAACTGGCAGAGCCAGGTCTTTAGGCGGGATGAAAGGATAGTGGGAGCAGGCCCTCCTCCCGAACCCCACCAGCCAGAATATTCAGGCTGACAGAACCAGCGGGAGTGGGTCAATCCAAGTCGTCGCTGACTTAAGATTAATAAGAATAAATCCAAATTAATAACAAAAAATCTTACAAAGGCACAGGAAAGGGAATTGGAAGATAAAACAAAGATAAGTATAACCAAGAAAATAAAATATTTAGGGATCTGGCTTACAACGAAATGTTCCTCGATTAAGGAGGACAATTATGATAAAATATTACACCAGATAAAAAAAGATTTAGAAAATTGGGAAAATTTGCAAATTTCATTTTTAGGGAGGACCGCTACGGTCAAAATGAATGTATTGCCAAAAATATTATTTCTGTTCCAGGTTATTCCAATAAAATCAGGGAAAACATTCTTTCAAGAATTAAATAAATTGGTCACTAAATTTATATGGCAAAGGAAAAAACCCAGGATTAAATTAAAACTCTTGCAAGATATGAAAGATAAAGGGGGATTGGCGTTACCAGAGTGGGAAATATACTACCAAGCATCGAGCTTAACTTGGCTAAAAGATTGGATGGATTTGAAAAATACTAGAGTTTTAACAATAGAAGGACATGACTTGCAAGCAGGGTGGCATGCATTCCTATGGGACGAAAAACATAAAATACACGGATACTTTCAAAGACACATAGTTAGGAATGCATTGCTACAGACTTGGGAAAAAATAAAACAAAAACATTATATAAGAATTCCAATGTGGTTATCCCCAACAGAAGCTCTGAAATACCCAATCCTATTGGATGTAAATAAGATAATTAGATACAAGGAATTAGTAAATGAACAGGGAAATTTGAAAACAAAACAAGAATTGGAACAAGACATTGGCAGAGAGATTGATTGGTGGACATTTACACAAATTCAATCTAAATATACAGAGGACAAAAAATTATATGAAATCCAAAAAGAGCCGCAAGAATTGGATAAAATTATACATGGAACAGAAATAAAATTAATTAGCCATTTATACAAATACCTATTGAGATATAAAATGGAAGACGAGGTTGTCAAAGACACAATGATTAGATGGGCAAAAAATTTCGGATATAATATAGAATTGGAGAAATGGGAAAAGATATGGGAAATAAATATAAAATAGACTATGTCAGCGGCATTCAAGGAAAACCAGTTGAAGATGTTTTACAGATGGCATCTTCCACCAGCAAAGCTTGCCAAGATGTTCCAGAACAATTCGCCAACATGCTGGAAATGTAAAAAAGTACATGGAACATATTATCATCTATGGTGGACATGCCCAGTTGCAAAAAAAATACTGGTCTACAATAAGAAAATGGATCAAAGAAATAATAGACCAACCCGTAGACTGGAAACCAGAGATCTTTTTGTTGGGTATTTTAAACAGAAAATATAGTAAAGAAATATGGTACTTAATTTTACATATAATAACGGCGGCAAGAATAGCATATGCACAGTGCTGGAAAAATGAGAATATACCATCAGAGGAAGAAGTAATAAGAAAAATCCTGGACTGTGCTGAGATGGACAAATTAACAAAAGAGATAAAAGAAAAGGAAGACACAGAGTATTATATAACATGGAACAAGTTGTATGTCTGTGTTGGAATATTCATGAGCAGGAAGAGTCATGTGGTAACTCAGTCAGCCAATGTGAAGAAAGTGCTACTGAGTCTGTGCAAAAAGAGTATTGAGTTAGGAGCTGGATTTCCAGTCTCAGGTTTTGTCTCTGGTCTGTCTCTGTAAGAAGTCTTCATTAAGCTATGTTGCTGTAAAGAAGAATGTATGGTAATGTAAATATTTTGATATAAAGAAGTTATTTTGAATCAGCTAAATGCAGTCAACTGTGAGAGCTTCTGATTTATTTTTTTACCAATAGAGAAATTAAAATTCTCTAACAGGTTATGGGCCCAGAGCTTACTAAGGACTGCATTGTAATTTAAAGCTGGAAGAAATTGCCTGTGTTTAGAAAGTATAAGAACAAGGCAGAATAAGCAGAATGGCTGCAATGGAATTTGAGGAAAACTCTGTGCCTCGTTTGGGCCACAAGAATTACATTATATGGGCTGCAAAAATGGAATGTTTGCTGAAAGCTAAAGAGCTGTGGTATATTGTAGAAAATCCACCACAAGTGTTTGCAGCAGTTGATCAGAAAAATCATGATCGAGCAATGGCTTATCTCATCTTGAATTTAGATGATGAACAATTTCTAAATGTTGCAAATTTAAAGACTGCAAAGGAGATTTGGTTGAAGTTGAGAGCTGTGCACGTGAATGTTTCTGCATGCAATATAGTGCAATTGTCAAGAAAACTTTACAGGGCCTGTTTGCAACCAGATGAATCTGTGGAACAGCATTTAAATAAAATGCAAAGTTTATTTTTGGACTTAGAACAACGTGGGATTAAATTCCCTGAGTCCCAGAAGGTTTTATTGGTGTTGAACAGTTTAGATAAAACCTGGGACACAGTTTCTACGATATTTGAGTGTAAAGAAGAGCAAGACTTAAAGGAGGAGAAATTCCTGAGGAGGGGGTCCAGACTGCAAGTCTCCGGAGAAGAAAAAACAAGCAGATCGGACCCGGACCAAGTTGCAACAAAGGAGAGATTTTGCAAGCAGAGAGCTGCTCAGCGAGAAAAGAATTGTTACATTTGTGGAGAAAAGACAAATTTGCAAAGGAACTGTTTGCAAAGGAACTGTTTGCAGCAAAGGACATTTGTGCAACCAAAAAAGACTGCTTTGCAAAAGGAACATTTTGGTGTTGCAAAAGTTTGCAATAGCAACAACAGAGACAAGTGGCTAATAGATAGTGGGGCAAGTCAAACAATTGTTAATGACTCTGAATTATTTTGCAGGTTTGTTCCAGTAGCACAAGAAGCTGTGGCTTTGGCAAATGGTCAGAAAGAAAAAGTCATCGGAAAAGGCGATGTAAAAATTCCATATTTGGAATCAAAGTTTACCAATGTGCTTTGTGTACCTGAAATGGAACATAATTTATTAAGTGTGTCTAATTTAGACAAACAAGGTTTTGAGGTCATTTTTGTAAATGGGAAGTGTCTCATCAAAAGGAATGGGAATATTTGTGCAGAAGGCATAAAGGAAGATAATCTACATGTATTGCAGGGACAAAAGGTTGCAGAGCATGATTCATGTGTTCATCTTCTGCATAGAAGACTTGGCCATGCAAGCTTTAAAGTTTTGCAGCAAATGCAAGATTTTGCAGAAGGGCTAAATTTGAAGGGATGCAAAACGTATTTGGACTGTGCAGTATGCAAAGCATCAAAGTCAAAGGCATTCCCAGTTAGTAAATATAGCACAAGACAAACAAAAAGAGTTCTAGAGCTGGTCCATGCAGATCTGGTGGGACCTATGCAAGCCAGTTTGGGAGGAGCAAAATATGCACTGGTAATTGTTGGTGATTATAGCAGGTATTCATTTTGCTATTTGCTTAGAGCAAAGACAGAGGTGCTACAACAATTCAAACAGTGGGTAAGTTTTGTAGAGAGAAGGTACAGACAACAAGTGTGTCAGTTGCAAACTGACAGAGGTACTGAATTTATGTCAACTAAATTCCAACAATGGTCGGGGCAGTTGGGGATAAGACACAGACATAAAAATCCTTACACAGCAGCAGAGAATGGTGTAGCTGAAACAAGGAATGGTGTTTTGCAAACAATGAAAGATTCATTATTGGAGGATTCTGGTTTGAGCAGGTCATATTGGGGAGAAGCCATATTGACTGCTAATTATATAGTTAACAGGCTGTGGAGTTCCTCCATTAATAATACTCCATATGCCATTCTATATGGGAGAAAGCCATCACTGGCACATTTGAGAATTTTTGGAAGTACTGCATGGGTACATATTCCAAAAGCAATTAGAAGAAAGGGACAGCAAAAGGCAAGAAAGCTCAGGTTTGTGGGCTATGAGCCAGGGTCAAAAGGATATCACTTTAGTGATGGAAGTAAAAGAATTGTAATTTCAAGGTCTGCTAATTTTGCAGAACAAAATTGGGACAGAATTAATGCAAATTCTGGGTATGTCTCACTTAACGACGGTGATCTGTTTAGTGACAATAACTCATCTAATGAAAAAATCATTATTGAAGATGTCAATGTTCAGGGAGGAGAGGCTGAACAAGACATGAAGCCAGAAAGACTTGAGACACAGGAGCAGTTAATACCACGTAGGTCAGAGCGATGTAATAAAGGAATTCCGCCTGACAGGTATTCTGCCAGCAAGGTAAAGGTTTGCAATGTGTGGTATGAGCCAAGAAGTTATAAAGAAGTGTTGGCATTACCAAAAGCTGAACAAGAAAGATGGAAGGAGGCCATGGATAAAGAGATGAAATCCATGGGAGACCATGAAGTATTTAAATCAGTGACTTTGTCACAGGGAACCAAAGCTGTGGGTTGTCAGTGGGTATATAAGAAAAAGGTATTGCCAAATAATGATATACAGTATAAGGCCAGGTTAGTGGCACAAGGTTTTTCACAATTAAAGAATGTGCACTACGATGAAGTATTTGCGGCAACTGTGAAAAGTGAGAGTATAAGATTAGCACTGGTGTTGGCAGCGGCATATAAGCATAAAATCTGGCACTTTGATATCACAACTGCATTCCTCAATGCTGAGTTAGAGGAAGAAATTTATATGATCCAAGCACCAGGATATGAAATTGCAAAACCTAACATGGTATATAAATTAAACAAGGCTATTTATGGGCTGAAGCAGTCAGCCAGAAACTGGAATATCTGTTTAGATACTGCTTTAAAAGATCTTGGATTTAAAAGTTGCAAAGCTGATAATTGTATATACACTGGACAGTTACAAGGAGGGAATTGTCTACTGTTATCATTTGTGGATGATCTTTGCTTCATCGCAAAGGATGCATCACAAGTCAAAGAATTTGCTGATAAATTAGGAAAGAAATTTGAATTAAAGAATTTGGGAGAAATAAAAAATTATCTCGGTGTAGAGATACAGGAAAATGAAAAAGGTGGTTATATTCTCAGTCAAAGGAGAAAAATTGAGCAGTTATTGGAGAAATATAATATGAAAGATTGCAATACTGCTCCCACACCCATGAGTGTGGATTTTTATAATAGTTTAAGTGCGGACAAAGGTGAAACCTGTGATCAAGAGATATATCACTCGGCAATAGGGAGTTTGT
Source organism: Crotalus adamanteus (assembly GCA_039797435.1). Taxonomy (NCBI): domain Eukaryota; kingdom Metazoa; phylum Chordata; class Lepidosauria; order Squamata; family Viperidae; genus Crotalus; species Crotalus adamanteus. The sequence continues at coordinate 9,736,361 of CM077935.1, forward strand.
TATATCTATCACAGTGGTCCAGACCAGACATAGCTTGCGCAGTAAGCATTTTGAGTCGTTTTACTGCTGCACCTACAAAGTTACATTGGATGGGTGTAAAAAGGGTTCTCAGATATTTAAAGGGAACTATAAATTTGGGTCTTCAAATACAGATTACTGAGGAATTAAAATTAAAGTGTTATGTCGATAGTAACTATGCAAATGACATAAACACAAGGAAATCAAATTCTGGGAGTATAATTTTGTTTGGAGGGACTCTGATTGGATGGAAGTCCAGAAAACAAACAACTGTTGCTATTTCAACAGCGGAAGCAGAGTTTATTGCTTTATCTGAATTGTGTTCTGAAGTAACATGGTATGTACAGTTGTTGCAAGATTTAAATATTAATGTAAAAGAATCTGTAAAGGTATTTGAAGACAATGCTGCCTGTATAAAAATGGCAACTGGTGACAGGGTGAAGAACAGAAGTAAACATGTAGACATTAAGTATTGTAATGTCAGGGAAGCTGTAAAAGGAAAATTGATTAGTTTACATCATTGTTCTTCTGAGGATAATTTGGCAGACATGATGACTAAACCATTGGGTAATGTTCACTATGGAAAATGTATTAAGTCTATAGGTCTGATGTCTCTTCCTGTCATGAAGGGAGGAGTGTTGGAATATTCATGAGCAGGAACAGTCATGTGGTAACTCAGTCAGCCAATGTGAAGAAAGTGCTACTGAGTCTGTGCAAAAAGAGTATTGAGTTAGGAGCTGGATCTCCAGTCTCAAGTTTTGTCTCTGGTCTGTCTCTGTAAGAAGTCTTCATTAAGCTATGTTGCTGTAAAGAAGAATGTATGGTAATGTAAATATTTTGATATAAAGAAGTTATTTTGAATCAGCTAAATGCAGTCAACTGTGAGAGCTTCTGATTTATTTTTTTACCAATAGAGAAATTAAAATTCTCTAACAGTCTGGTTGGAGACTAGAAATAATAGAGAATAAATATGGAAAGGTCAAAAGTGAAAATATGTGTATAATAATGTATAATAATAATAATATGAATTATTCTTAGTAAGAAGTAGAACATGAAGGAAGAAAAATGTAAATAAGAAATAATGGGGCTATAAGGACAAATATTCTAAAGAAGAATAAGGGGGGGAATGTAAATAATAGATTACCGTTACCCATTACAGTTTTCACATGCTTCTCTCCCAAATGTGTTCAGTTCAAATGACAGGAAGCTGCCAAGCTAGGGTTTTTTTTTTTACAGATCTTTGGGAAAGGACTCTGAAAACTCTTACAACAACCCATTTACAGGACCACGTCTCCTCAGTGGTGTCTATCCATGCTGTTAGATCTGGCAGGAGACTCATATTCCTGGACCTATTACAATATATATATATATATATATCATCTGCTGGGACTCAGGATAATTACTAAATCAATCAATCCCTCTGAAAGCAGAAGAAAACTGCAAGTATTTGCTCCAGAATGTTCACAGGTGCCTTACATTGAGTTAGAACAACTTTGTTCATATTGACACCTCTACGTCTTTTGGGACTAAAAGTCCCATCAGCTGGGTGGTTTTTACCCAAGTTCCTTATCTTGTCTCATGCAGATAGACAGACTTTCCCCATATGAGATGAGGTAGAATCCCTCCCCTCTATGAAATAGATGACTCCATTGATCAGATTTCAACAAACGGAGTAAGAAAATACATCTTCACACATACACACACTTGTCATAAGCACTTTTTTTGCAACTCTGATTAATTAGAAGAAAGATTCAAACCATGTAAATCACATAAAAGTCGATGCATTAACAGTATAGAAGATTCAGAATACGCAAACTATAGAAGAAATGTAGCAGAGCTTTTAATTAAATCCATAGCTACTTATTTGAATTCAATTCAGTCATTCCCAATCTTGGACCTCATAAAGCAGTAGATAAAACCCTTGGGAGTTGCCTGCTCACTGTTGACAATTTGAGGATCTACCCTTCATATGTTTAGTTCTCATGTCATCTCCCTTGAGCAAATGACAAAAGGTCTACAACGAATCTTAGGAAATTATCTTTCTCCATATATTATCTTCTGATCTTTTAGAAGTTGCTTATCCCAACTATAACAATTAACTTCATAAGTGGCACAATGGGTGAAAAAGTTGAAAAGCCCTGTCCTAGAGTATTTGATGAGTTTTATATAAGAAACCCTGAACAACAGTCCACATCTTTTTTCAATTGCTATATTGATTTTGGAGTCACTTTCCATGCTTGTCTTCAAGATGCATCTATGCTCTTTTTTTTGTCATGAGTGATCCCATTGCAAATAGATCCATTTTATTTGCAGTCAATTGAAGGATCCATCAAGAATCTAAGCTCAGCTATTAATTTGCTGATCAAAAAGGTTGGGATGCTGTTCTGGATACAAAAACAGCTAATTTTCACTAAAAGGCTGTTTCTACATCAGAGTTCTGTGAATATAGGGTTCTTCTCCCCCACCCACCCTCCAAGAAAACCTCATATTTATACTTGAAGATTGGCCATGTTCTAAGAACTGAAACATTCCTGCGTTTAGTGTAGGAATCCTTGAAGACAACAAGACCATATTTGTGATGCAGATGTTCTGGGTTCAGTCTCCAAGTAACAAGACCATATTTACTTAGAACCTGGCCAGTCAGATCAAACAATTTAGGATTGCACAGCTCAGAAAAAAGGAGTTTTATATGATGTATTAAAAATAAAGTGTTGTGGCAGTTGGCAACCCAGTGCCTATCATGGCTGACTACAGTCCAGATCCCACCCTGAATTTCATCAAAGGTTCTCCCTGGACTTTTGGAGATCACTTTTTCTTTCCAAGCTTTAATCATCCAGGGGGAAAAAAAGAACCCTTTTAGTTTATGACTATATCTGGGGCAGGAGGAAAAGTAAAGGATAACTAATGAAAATTCTCTTTAAGAATGATGGTGATTAGCTGAACTCAAAGCTTCAAGCCATATATGGAAAATAATGGCGAAGGGATACTAGGGTAATCTGAGCTTAAAATTAGCATCTAAATTGCATCTCTCAAATACTGCAATTTTGGATCAACTCTGTTCTGTGAAGCTGCTTTTTTGTAGCATTAAAAATGACTTTAATTTATTTCTGAGTGTTTCTTGGCAGTTGATTCAAGGGTTTACTGATTGTTTAGTTAGTCCAGACTCCAGATGCTGTTGCTGCATCTGCAGTTTCACGGGAGGAATTAACTGTGGCTTGGCTCCAATCATTTTTTTATAGAAACAGATAAAATGTATATTAGTCATACATGTCACCTCTGGAATAACAGGTTTGACTGTACTGTGCCAGCATAGTAATGGCAATTGTTTGTTCAAAGTCTTAAGATGGAGTAGAGGAAGTGTCAGACTTTCAGTTGATTAAGCACTGAAGGTATTCATCTCATTTTAAGATCAGAAAGTTTCCTCAATTTAAAATTAGGCGTATATTGGACACTTCAGGGAATGTTTAATAAGGGTTGATTTTGACTGTAATTGGAGAGACACAGGACATGAAACATTAACATATATGGTTTGATCTTGTTCTGCTAATGTCACATATAGGGCTGAAATCAACAGGACTGTTACTGTAAGTGTGGACTGATTACTGTGTTAATAAATCACATGTTATTTTGAGATATTGATTCCTGTACTTGGAATCAATTAATATACAAAGATATACATCACTAGAAGTAGGTATCTGCACCCTATTTTAGCAACTGTGTTGTCAGTATTTGAATATTTTCTTTTACAAAGGGGCAAAGAAGAAAACTTTCAGAAAATATGGCTAAATATTAGAGTTGTTCTATTAGTAATCTGCCAAACCCATTCCCTTTTTATTATTATATTTATTAATTATACATAATATTTTTGTTATGACTGTTATAGGTATCTACACTTTTCTTTAAATTAATTTAGCAATTTTTTTAACAAAGTGAATGGTGCTGAGTATAAGATTATGGTGTTAATCCATGATCTGTATAACCACAGTTAATTGAATAAACATTTACTAAGTTCACACAATACATGAATTACAACTTAGGGGTGGGCATCGTGCAGCCAACTGCATTCCTCCCACACCAAAAAATATCCTATTTGTAGCATCACTAAACTCTCTCCTTTGGCCTTTGAAGATCAGGAGGTTGAAGTGAAGCCAAAACTTTCCAGACTTATTCTACAATAGATAGATTGTATATACCATATACTAAAACTCAAGAAGAACAGCTTTAATTACTGACTGTCTAGAAGCATCTGAATACGCTTGATTAGATAGACCAGTGGCTCCCAACCTTTTGGGCACCAGGGACCGGTTCTGTGAAGAGAGGTTTTTCCATGGACCGGAGAGTGCTTGGTTTTGTGTGCTGCCTGCATCCCATGGATGGGGCTTTGCTTGTTTGTGCAGCCCGGTTTCTGGCATGCCAGTCCATGGACTAGGGGTTGGGGACCCCTGGTCTGAAATGTTTCAGATCTTTTCTTAGTTATTGTACAATATTCTAAGCTTAATTATCCACTGTCAGTTTAGCTAATCCTGACAATTTATATTTAACCTAAAGATTGGCAAAAGAATTATAGACATACATATTGTTGATGTGACATATTTTAATGATTGATTTTCCTTTCTTTGAAATCTTTCAGGAAATGTAGGAATCCTACTTATCAAGTAAGATTTGTTATGGACCAGGCTTTAAAAAAAGCAGTTGTTGCATTTTGCCAGAATAAGCATATTTTATATAGTGATGAAAAATATAATATAGGGATGAAAATCATAATACAACCACCATTCTAAAAATAAATTCTTAGGACGAAGAATGGAACAGAACTTCAAAAACCATTGGGTGTAATTACTGAATTGGACTGTATACCACTTTGAGATATTTTATATAGGGATACTTGCTACCTGATGTCCTTTAACAAGAACTGCCATAGATCGAAAATGTATGTATCACTATTCTGCTAGAGGAAAGGAACCTATTATTGGAAATAGGAAGGAACTTGATGGGTCATATATAATCAGCTTATTTTTGTGAGAGACCAGGGGTCCCCAATACCCAGTCCGTGCACCGGCACCAGGCCATAGCATGCCAGAAATCGGATCACACAAATGAGCAAAGTCCCATCCACTGGATGCAGGCAGCAGAAAAAACTCTTTCCATGCAACCGGTCCCTGATGCCCAAAAGGTTGGGGACCACTGAGCTAGAGAGCTAGAATTTTGGTAGAGGAATGCCTCACTTTTTCTGAGCCAATGCCACATTTCACTTTTAAGTGATGTGTTGGGACCTACAGAACAATTAAATCTGATTTAATCAAATTTAGATTTATATTTAATTATCATTAAACTCAGTTGTTACATATTTCATTATTTCCCACTTCTATTATATTAAAAAATATAATTTTGTAATAACTATTAGAGGTCTCTGATGGTCTTGCCTGAGGCACCTGAGGGCTATTTCTGATCCCTGGGCTTTTGACTATGCACTTCTAGTGCACAGTCTTGTTCAATAACCATATCCACTTCCCTACCTTGATCTGAGTGATTTTTAAACAATGGCTTATTGATTAAACTCTGACTGGCTGAGTACCTATAACACTACACCATCAACTATGATTTAAAATCCATTTGGATAAGTCCACATAACATGGTAAGCCAAAACCAAATAAACCACTGATAGATGATTTCAGCAGTATGCACTGGATCGTAGTCTAAAGTTGGAGATAGTTCAGATTAAGGATTGCGTTTTTGAATTTGTGTACCCAAACAAATGACATCTAATGCGACTGCCTTCTTCACCCTGGTTCCTTCCAGATGTACTATATTGCTATTTCCAAAATGTTGAAATCTAACATATTTAGAAAACCCCAGTTTTAATAGAGAACTTTTTTTTTAACTTCTAAAGTAATATTGAACTGATTGGGGCTAGAATGCATTTCTTCCATTTAATTTCCTGCCAAAAAGTCATTTCACTACAGTTGTTGTAGAATTGAAAGACTTGAGTCAGCTCTTTCCAGGAAAGGGAAGTTTATTGCGCAGGTTCAGAGAGCCATCGTGGCTAAAGATTCTGAACCCAGATTGTACATTGATGACCATTTTTATAATCCTTCAGGCAGGGGTTATTTTCAGGTCACATTCCACACATGGTTACATTCTATAGGTCCTTATTCTAACATAAGAAAACTACTAGACAGATCTATAATCGATAGCTCCTCGTTTACATTGGAATGCTTTTAGCAATCAGCAATATATCAAGTGTTAAGCAGTTTAGTTACACCATGTGATAGGCAGTTAGTAATATATCATGTGCAGAGCTGGGAACAGGATGTCTGGCCATCCTAAATTTAAGAGCTGTCTTGTAAGCAAAACAAACCTCCCTTTTACCCACATTTTTGTCGGGCCATCTGCCTTTTATACACATCCTTTGTCGGACCATCAGTATTTTACCAGGTACCACTTTATTCCCCCCTGATGAGACTTATCTCATCTATGCAGATAAGTTTCATTCCGTAACACTGGGGTCTGATGTATGTATGTTGTTATGCTCTTGTCTCTGGAATTCCCACCTGTGAAGAACCACCCTTTAGGTAACCATATGTTTGCATACCCAAAAGACACTGTTTGGAAAGATGTGCAATTTAGCCTTTCTTGGCTCACTTTCAGGCAACGAGGTGAAGGTGTATTCTGCTCACACCCTGTGATATGTGCACATTGTAAGTCTTCTGGAATGGCTACGTTAGGAGTATATAAAGATAAAGCATCAGTGGGTAGAAACTTGGAAATGTGACCCCAGCTGTACATGGTTTCATAACCTATATGTTCTTTAAACTCGTGGTGACTGAACTCCTTGGCTGCTGTGACAGGAACACATACGGGTATTAAACTTGTGGACAGCAGATTCTCCATGTCATATGCTTCAGAAAGGCAAAAATCAGTTGTGTTGGCTAGTTTAGCCAATTGGACCCACAAATTATATTGCATCCTTGACTCCAATGGATGGGGCATATCCTTATTCTGCTGGGACCTTTTGCTTCGTTTTCTCTCTGGGCGCTTCCTCAGGGGTCGTTGGATAGTAACTCCTAATTCCCCCAGGATTACATGTACGATGCAAGTCCCCTTCCATCCCGTCTTCAACTGCGAGACTAGGGTGACCCGCTCCCATCCCCAGAATAAAGGAGGCCCACACTCCAGAGTAACAGGAGGAGGAGGCTTCTTATATGGGGCCTTTACACATATGCCTTTCCTAAGAATATACCCAACATACTGACAGGCTTCGGGATTGACAGGTTGTCTTGTCATACAGGCTTCTTTAACTATTCTGTCAAATGCTTGGGGAAATTGACAAGGATGAGGCCAGATACCATTCCAGCATTCTGGGGAAAATCCAATAGGGGGTGACCTTTACAAGTGCCCGTGCCTATAGCATAAGATTGGATAAGGCGTGGAGCTTCTTCTGGCTTGCTCCATTGGCCTAAATTAGAAAGACAAACATTATTACATGCAACAATAGTACTATATAAAAGCAGAAGGAAGCCTTTCATCCTTTCTTCTCCCGTGCGTAGAAAGCCAGCTTCCGGGTGTGGCTTAGCAGGGGGTTGAATTTCAGCCAGACAGCCGTAGATATATGTGCAGGATACACTTGTGCTAATACAATATCTGGTTTACAAACAATAAAATATTCATTAAACATACTAAACACGTTTAAGAGTGAGTTTGGTGGGAACCTTGGGGTCCCTGTTCACTGTCCACAGAGGTTCTGCAGCTGCTTTAACTCTGGTCCAGTGAATCCAAGATTTAGATTCTGCAATCTTTATTGCTAAAGGAGAGGCCATTATTACTCCCCTCCAGTTGTTCATGTTTCCAATGTTTTACCCACACCTTATCCCCTGGTTTAAAGGGATGACATCTTGTTATTAGTTTAGAAGGTGTTTGTTCAACAACATAGTCCCTAAGTTTTTCCACTTACTTATTCAGTTCCCCCCATACTCCCCCCTGATGGCCCTTTACAATGCATAACTGAAACCTTTGCTGGCTTTTGTACTGCATCGAGAAGATGCTTTATCAAGTGTCCATGTAACCCATGTTTGCCAGCCGAATCCCTGAATCCCCTCTCCTTATACACAGCACCATGAGCATGCAGAGTTAGAAAAGCATATTTACTATCAGTCCAAACATTCAAAGTTTCCCCTTCAGCTCTTTCCAATGCCCTAATTAATGCCCATAATTCTGCTACTTGAGCAATGCAGCTTGCTCCTAGCGGACTATTTTCCACCACTTCCTCATCATTCACAATCGCATATCCAGAAACCCTCCTCCCATCCTGCATGTAACTCGAGCCGTCTGTATACCAATTCAGGGCAGCATCCTGAAGAGGAATATCAGACAAATCCGGACGGCTTGAATATACAGTTTCCAAAACTTGCAAGCAGTTGTGTTCTGAATCCACTTGTGTGGGCAATAGGGTGGCAGGGTTTAGCCGGTTAGACACCACTAATTTCACTTGAGGATTTTCAATCATCATCGCCTGATACTTAAAAAGCCTTTGACTGCTGATCCACAAATGCCCTTTATTATCCAAGATAGAATGAACTGCATGAGGGGTGTGGACACTTATGGGACATGAGAAGGTCAATTTATTACAGTCCTGTAAAAGGACTGCTATAGCAGCAAGAACCTTCAGGCAGTGTGGCCAGCCTTGGGCAACCCCATCTAATTGCTTAGATAAGTAAGCCACCGGGCGCTGCCACTGTCCTAATTGTTGTGTCAACACTCCCAAGGCAACACTCTTCCTGGTATCAATATACAAATTGAAAGGCTTTTCTAAGTTAGGCAAGGCTAAAGCTGGAGCTGATGTGAGGGCTTGTTTCACTTCCCTAAAGGCATTCTTTTGTTCTCCCTCCCATTCAAAAGGGTCTTTATCACCTCCTTTTGTAGCTGAATAAAGAGGTGCTGCTAACAGAGCAAAATTTGGTATCCATATTCTGCAAAACCCTGCCAAACTCAAAAAGCCCCTCAGTTGCCGCCTATTAAGGGGTTCAGCAATAGCTAGCACAGCTTGTTTCCTCTCCCAGCCTAAAGCCCTATGCCCCTCCTCAATCTCATACCCCAAATACTTCACCTTCCCTCTGACTAATTGTGCCTTCTTTTTGGAGACCCTATAGCCGCACTTCAACAGTAAGTGTAAAAGAGATTCTGTGTTCTCCCAGCATGTCTCTTCAGTTCTGCCTGCCACCAGCACATCGTCTACATATTGCAGAAGCGTGTCACCCCTCTGTCGGGGCACAAAATGCTGTAAATCTTCTGCTAGGGCTGTGCCAAACAGGGTAGGTGAATTTTTAAAGCCCTGTGGCAGCCTGGTCCAGGTATACTGTGCCTTTTTTGCCCTGTATTTGGATTTTCCCATTCAAAAGCAAACAACGGCTGGCTAGCCTTGTGAATAGGAATCGTGAAAAAAGCATCTTTCAAATCCACAACTGAAAACCACTTTGCTATGAACAAGTGTATACCTCCTTTAGGCTTCCTGATTAAAATTGTCCACACTTGATAAGAAATGCTAACCACCAAGATGTCCCCAAATGTCAATTTTAGATAAAAATGCCACTGGCTGCCTTTCCCCCCCACGCACACACTTCTGGGTCAAAACCTCCTCCAACCTTTGTCCTTGTTTATAAATAAATTACCTAGCAAAGAACCAACAAAGGAGAGCTCACCAAACCCTGTTTGCATTTATTAACACAAGCTCTTTTTCTAACAGTTTTGCATACAAATCTTTACTCAAAACAGCATAGCTATTTATAATCCCAAAATTTTCTCAACTTCGTTTTAACTTCACACAAAAAAATAAACAAGTTTAATAAGATATTCTGAGTTACTGAAAGTTTTTTTTTTCTAAACTCTAGTATTGCTTTTAATATAAAGTTAGTCAAATTCCAATTTAATCAAATTCCATTCAGATGGAAACAGATTTCCATTAAATTTCCATTAAATAGGGAGAACATTTACAAATCTAAGCAAACAATTTAGAATCATTTCTTTTGGTTGATATTAAACAATTTAAACTCAAAAATTTCCCCCCAAAAATTGTCCAACAATTACTGACTCCTCTTTTGAATAGAAAAAATTGCAAAAGTGGGCATTAAATTTTCACAGCCACCCAACCTTTCTCAAACCTGAATTCTAAGCAGAGAAAAAGTTAAAAAAATCACCCCCCCCCTTTCTCCTTTCTCTCTCTATCTCTCTCCCTCTCAAAGCAACACAGCCAGAAAAAAGCAGGGGGGGGGGGTTGTGTCTGCAGATAGAGTTTGAAAAGGCATTAACACACTAACATTTGCAAAAGGGAGAGAGCAGAATAGGCAAGAAAGTGGTATAGGATTTCCTGCCTGAGCAGGTAACTTTGGGCTGTTCTTAAGAGGGAGAGAAAAAATAAATAAATAAACAAACACATCTTTCTTCACTTTGTTTGTTGGCCAGACAAACAGAGTGAGGTTATTTCTTTTGGTATCTTCTTTTCTCTTGAGGTTAGTAACAGTCATATTTACTTCACACACAAAGACTCTGCTTTCAAATCCACAACTGATCTTCCTGCTCCAGTATCCACCAAAAACGTTGTCTGTTTGCCCCCTATATTTAAAGTAACCAATGGCTCAGGGGGGGCTTCCTCCAAGCCAGGTCCTCGTCAATCTGACCAGTTAGTCCCTGCCAATCCAATTCCTTCAATCTCCCTGTCTCTATTCCAATCTCTCACCTTCCTTGGACCATCTCTCACATTCCTTGGAGCCCCTCTCTGCCCTCTACCCATGAAGGGGGAGTGCATGGGGGGGGCCCACTGCCAACACCTCCACGTCCTCTGCCTTCTCTTCCTCTCCAACCTCTACCTCGCATCTGCCTTCTTGGACATTCTCTTTGCCAATGACCTTCCTCCTTGCAATTAGCACACTGGTTGGGTCCCAGCGTGATCCCTCCTTGCAATGCCACAGCCAACAACTCAGTTTTCTTATGCATTCTAGCATCTCTTTCCTGTTTTTCCACCTTATCCCTATTAACAAACACCTTCCTGGCCACCTCCAACAATTCTGTAGTGTTCTTTCCTAATGCTCCCTCCAACCTCTGCAACTTCTTTCTTATATCTTCATAACTCTGTTCTATGAACCTCTCATTCAACATTCGCACATTGTCTGCACTCCTTGGATCAACCTGTGTATAAAGTTCATAAGCCTCAATCAACCTCTGCAAGAAACTTTCCGGACTTTCATCTGCCTCCTGCATCACAAAAGATGGCTTTAACACATTCACTGAAGGCTTTCCAGCCTTGCAAAGAGCCTCCACCACTAAATTCTGATATTCCTTCAGCAATCTCATCTGTGCTGGATCCTGTGCATTCCATTCTGGATCCTTCTCTGGTGCCCTTGTTTCCAACTCTGGCTGTATATCCCGTACAGCTGGCAACCTATCTTTCAAGCACTGCCTAACAGCAGCCTTCCACTTCTCCCTTTCCTCGGGAGTCAACAAAGTATTCAACAATTGCTGTACATCCTGCCATGTCCTCTTTACTTACTTCTCCCCTCACATTTACAGAGAGATCTTCCAAATCCCCTTCCTCCTTGGGGGCTGACAGCCTCCCCCTTTCTGTTTTCGTCTCACAGCTGGCTGCCTTTCTTCGGACACAGCAGGGGCAATAAGCCCTTCCTCTGGCAGAGCGGCTGCTGCCGCAGCCGGCACTGGGGGGGAGGGGGAGAAAGGTGGAACGTAGGGAGGAGGTCTGAGAATCAACTCCTCTACCTCCATCCTTATCTCCTTCTTAGCATCTGACACCTTAGTTTCTGAAATCTTCACATCTTTCACTCTTTTAGTTTGTACTTGAAGCTTTTTTTCCTTTGGGTCTAGCCACACACAAACGAACCATTTCAGCCTGACATTGCAATAACTCATCAGCTCGTCCTGCTACTGCATCCCCCCACTGATCTATATACTGAAATTGGTTAGGATAGTTTTCTTAAAAGTCCCCTCTGGGGGCCACCCCACATCCATACTACGCCCCCCCCATCCTAACACACTGCCAATGACCTACAGCACCGGCAGTCACTAGTAGGGAATGCACTGGCTTAACCACCCACACAACCTAACACGGACTTCATTAGGATCGCCGTCCCGAGTCCAGGGGAGTGATCAGGCCCCCTCTTCTATCTTCAAATGAGATAGGTACCATTACTTTAAACACATACTCGCCTGCCTTGTAGTTACACCCGTCCTGGCCAGGAGTTGGTTCAGACTTCCTTTCCTTTCCCAAAGGGTTCTTGGACTGGCCTTCAGTACTGTCGGCTCTGCTGAGAAGCCACAGCTGTCTCCTGGAGGAAACACACCCCCATGGCGCCTGGAGAATTGTTCAGAGATGGCTTACCAGCAGGTCCGAAGGGTCCAGCCGTCCTCAGCGAAATATCGCCTCACTCAAGCTTTTCCCGGCCAATGCACCAGAAAATGTTGTAGAATTGAAAGACTTGAGTCAGCTCTTTCCAGGAAAGGGAAGTTTATTGCGCAGGTTCAGAGAGCCATCGTGGCTAAAGATTCTGAACCCAGATTGTACATTGATGACCATTTTTATAATCCTTCAGGCAGGGGTTATTTTCAGGTCACATTCCACACATGGTTACATTCTATAGGTCCTTATTCTAACATAAGAAAACTACTAGACAGATCTATAATCGATAGCTCCTCGTTTACATTGGAATGCTTTTAGCAATCAGCAATATATCAAGTGTTAAGCAGTTTAGTTACACCATGTGATAGGCAGTTAGTAATATATCATGTGCAGAGCTGGGAACAGGATGTCTGGCCATCCTAAATTTAAGAGCTGTCTTGTAAGCAAAACAAACCTCCCTTTTACCCACATTTTTGTCGGGCCATCTGCCTTTTATACACATCCTTTGTCGGACCATCAGTATTTTTCCAGGTACCACTTTACAGTAATTTTTGACATAATCTTTGAGGATTTAGAGATCCACCTCAAGGTAATACACTGAAGTCTGGTTTTTTTTTCCTTTCCTCCACCATAAGACTTTAACCATGCACACTTCAGGATTTGTATGTAGCCTTTTCATTCTCCTTGCTTTATTTAAGATCTTTATCAGATGAAGAGATCTGAAAACCATATAAACTTGCCCATAATTGTACTTGGTTGGCCCCAATAAAAGTATTTCTCAATTGTGGGTTTTCATTTTCTTTCCTTGGCTGTGTTTGTGCTTCTCCTTCTCATCCCCCACCATTCCTCTCCCTGAACTTTCAGCCAGCCTGCCAAGGGATTTTGGACAGCATGGCTTGAAAATGGACTGATCCATTGAACACTGGATGGAAAAGCCATTAGAAAAAGAGGAATGTGGGATGGGAAAGGCTGCAGATGGGAGAACATGTGTTTGCAGTTAACTGGGACAGCAGGCTGGAAAATAAATAGCATATTGCAGAGAAGAGCGCAGCAGTAGCATTGTCCAAGCAAGGATGCAAAGAGAAAAATCAGAATCTGTTCCGCTCCATAAAATGAAATGTGCTGTAGACAACTGGATTTTCTGAATGTCCGAAAGCTATTCCTTCTTTGAAAGTGACTTTAATCTCAAATAACAGATCAGGAGCGCATATTATTATTTTTTGAAATGTAAAAGTCCGCATTTCCTGGATTCTTGTGCTGCATTTAAACCTTAATGTTTGTTTGATTTGGAGTTTACTGTGCCTCTAAACCTACCAATTGTGATTAATTGAAAAAAAAACCCAAACAAACCCTGGGTTAGCAAAAGCAGTGAACCAGGTTAGTGCAATTTTCTAGGGGTCAGAGGGAAGAATGAACTGGTTTTTTGCATCTATCTAAAGTGCCAGTGGTCACTACTCAATAGCTATCAGGAACTACCAGAGACACTCAAAGGTGCTTTTTAAAAAGGCAACTGGACTGCTTTTTCCTTGAGGGAGGAGGAGGAGGAGGAGAAGGAAGTTTCATTTCTCATTCAAGATGAAGCTTCTTGAATGAGAAGCAAAATTTCTTCTTCTTCAAGGAAAAAACAGTCCAGTTGCCTTTTGAAAAGGCACCTTTGAGACAACTATGATCTAGATGACTGAGAATCTCCATAGATACTAGAGACACCAGGCACCTGGAATTTTGCAGCTGTGATTACTAAGCTAGAGAAAAGTCATCGTATGTTCTTCGAGGGTTTTTGTTCTAGGATAGTTATTTCCATCCTGGTTTTCTGCAGATGTATTAGATTTCAGCTATCAGAATTCCAAACCAGCATGGCCAATGGAGTTGCGTTCCTCCATATCTGCAGAATGGGACAACTCACCACAGCTAACTCACTGTGGCCAACTCTCTCCATGGGGCAACTTGCTGTGGGAAAATTTAACAATTCAATTTAATTATTTAAAATATATATATTTTTAAATTTCTGTCATTCACATTTCATTCTGTCCCTCCTTTTTCATCCTTTCTTTAATGATTCTATTCTACCATTTCTTTGATATTAGTGTAACTCTTGTCCCGCAGCGAGTTGTCCTATGGCGAGTTGCCCTGTGGCGAGTTGGCCGTGGCAAGTTGTCATAGATGCCAATATCTGGGGCTCTTTTAAATGGGGGGGGGGGCAGCTCAATGGTAGGCCAGATCATATTGACCATATGATCCCATAGTTGGAACTTGATCTTTGTGATAATTCCTGAATTATCTGTATATCTGGAAGCCTATCCATAGAGGAAATTCAGCTGCAAGAACTCTGAGGAAGTGGACTGGCATCAGTGTCAGAATTGGGGGAAATGGGTGTTTTCATTTTTTTCTCCTGATGCCCAATATTTGCTTTGACATTTATAATCTTTCTCAACCAGCAAACTTCAAAGAAGGGATAAATGTCTCTTATTATAAATTTGAATTAAGCCATTGTGTAGGAATTTTGAGCTTAGCTGATAGACCAGCCAAGTTGCCCACCCTTCATTTAAGTCCATCTAATTATTTCTGAGTGAGGGGAGGGTTATGTTAGGGGCTTCCTAGCATTTAGCCCATTATCCCACATTTTTGTTATTTATCTTCTGCTACGCAGCTGTCAGCATGCCACTGACAAGTTTTCCACGCCCCACCCTGCTTCCACCCCATTCTTTCAATTTCAGGCTTAATTTAAGTAAGAGAAGTATCGGAAATTGGTATTCCTTTCCCTTCACTTGGGAGAGCTAGAAATAGTAAATCTGCTAGAACTGCAAGAACAAGAAAACAGTTTTGTCCTGTAATGGGGTATGTTTCAATTAGATAAGACTATGCTGAGGCAGATGGAAAAATACCATGAAATGTTTTTTAATTAGCAGAAGGTATGTGTTGCAAGCTTTAGACAAATACTAGGAACTGGCTGAGTGTGATGACCTGTGTGCAACTCTGTTAAGAAATGTATTACAAGAGATTAAAGATATAATGGGAAATGCTGTATCCCAAATTAGAGATGAAATGAAGCAACTTCTTGAACAGAGTAAATCTGAAAGCAGAGAGGAAATGAAGGACCTTCTTAAACAGATTAAACAGATTAAATCTGAAACTAAGGAGGAGATGAGAGACCTCCTTAAGCAGAATAAAACTGAAAGTAAGGAGGAGATGAAGCAGCTGTTAGAAAATAATAACACCATTTTGAGACAAGACATAGTAACAGCTTTGTCAGGCCTGGCTTCAGTGGTCGTGAAATTGGATTCCAGAGTGGAGGAGGTCGCTGATAAAGTTGATTTTATTGAAGATAAACTTCAGGATATGGAAAGAAAGGTGGAAACCTCACAAGAGGATATTCTCATGTCCCAGTACAGGGAAATGGAGTATGCCTTGAGAATCAGGGGCTTGAAAGAAGATTTGAATCAAGACCTGACACAGATGGTGCTTAATGATCTAGCTCTTGTTTTGAATATGGATAAAGATGAATTACGCAGAGAAGTGGAAAAAGTCTACAGAGTCAATTCTTGGATTGCGAAACAAAAGAATTTGCCAAGAGATGTGGTGATTTATTTTTCTAAGAGGTCTCTGCGTAATGAAATCTTACAAGCTTATTACAATAAGAGATTTCAGATTGCCGCCCAAGATGTTATTATCTTAAAGGAAATTCCATCCAAAATTTTAAGAAACAGGAAAGACTTTGCTTTTTTAGCTAATGAACTCAAAGCAAGATCGATGTCATTCAGATGGGAGATTCCTATGGGTATTGTTTTGAGCCATGCGGGGATGCGTTATAGGCTTAACACGGTTGTCAAAGCTAAGGAGTTTTATAATACGGTCCTGGGAGCAGGCTCATCTTTACCTATGATTCAGAAATCTTTGGGTGGCAAAGAGGTGGAACAGCAATCTGGAGGGCTAGGTCTGATTTCTGCTGGGAAGTCACAAGTGGAATGGCAACGTCAAACAGAGGTTAAAGAGCAAAGGATGACCCGTGCAGCACATAGACGTAAAGAGAAGGAACAACAGAAGAAAGAAGTTAAAGAATCTACTTATGAAAGTGCTTCATTGCCGGTGGGAGGAGCAAGACCCAAGAGTTCTGCAACACATTCATCAATGGCAGACCTTCAGGCAGTCTTCTCCAGGCTCCTGGTCAAGGGAGATGGCAAAGTTCCTGACCTGGAATGTTAACGGCCTTAACTCCCCTCAGAAAAGAAAGAAAATCTTTCACTACTTAAAACAACATAACAATGATATTATTTGTTTGCAAGAAACTCATATTTTACTTAAAGATGAAAAATATTTAGTTAATGGTCGTTTGGGCTCACACTTTGTATCTCCTGCCCCTGGGAAAAAAGGGGGAGTGGTTATTTACGTTAAGCAAAATTTACCAGTTTGTCTGGTAGAATCAGATCCCCAAGGAAGATATGTAATGGTTGAACTTGGTTTATATGGTAAGAAAATACTTCTTGTGGGACTGTATGCACCAAACCAGCAACAAGAACAATTTTATAAACTGTTACATCAGAAAATAATTTCGCTGGACTATAGATCCGTTATATTAATGGGGGACTGGAATGGTGTTTTAGATACACAAAGGGACAAAAAAGGTTCTTCTACCCTTTTTAAACAGGCTAAATTACCTAAAGCTTTTTTTGATCTGAAAGAGGACTGGGAATTGAGAGACTACTGGCGTGAACGTAATCAAGAGGAGAGACTTCACCTTTTTTTCAGATAGACATCAATCTCTTTCAAGAATTGATTTTTTTTTTTATTACAACTGACTTATATAATAGGGTAAAGAACGTAAAAATTTTTCCTAGGACATTGACGGATCATAGTCCGGTTTGGATGGAGTTGATTCATGAAAAAGAGGAGAGGAGATCCTGGAGGGTGAATGAGAATTTATTTAGACAAGAAAAGAATGTTCAAAAGTTAAAGGACTGTTTAAAGGATTATTTTGTTTTGAATATGCATAAGGGGACATCAACATCAATGGTATGGGATGCAGGTAAAGCTTTTATGCGTGGAATTTTGATAAAAATGAATAACGTTCATAGACAAAAGCAGATTCAGAAGCGTAAGGAATTGGAAGATGAGATTAAATTAAAAGAAAAGTTTTTGATTTCAAATCCTTCAGATGAAAAGATTAAGGAATCTATAAAGCTTTTAAGAGCACAATTTAATATGTTGATGGCTGATCAATCTGCAATTAATCTTTTGTTTATGAAACAAAATACATTTTGTAATGCTAATAAACCAGGGAGATGGTTGGCTTATCAATTAAGAAAGAAACAGAGACAGAGAATAATAGATAAAATAAATTATAATGGTAAATTAGTGTATCAGAAGGAACTGATTAAGAAATCTTTTCTAGACTACTATCAAAAATTATATAAGACTACTAATGTACAAATTTCAGACATAAATAAATATTTAAGTGAGGCTAACTTTCCTAAATTGACAGAAGATCAGAAGCAAGAAATTAATGGTCCAATTACCAATGAGGAGATTGTGACGGTTATTAAGCAATTAAAATTAGGTAAAGCGCCAGGTACGGATGGCTTGACATCTATTTATTATAAAACTTTAGTTGAAGAGATGACTCAACCTTTAGTTGAGCTTTTTAATAATATATTGCAGGGTGCAGAGATCCCTCCATCATGGCGCAGTGCTTTTATATCCTTGATTCCAAAAGAGGATCAAGATCTTACTTTACCAAGGAATTATAGACCTATATCTCTTTTAAATGTAGATTATAAGATTTTTGCAAAAATTTTAGCTAATAGGCTTATGAAGGTTGTCCATCAGCTTATACATAAGGATCAATCGGGTTTTATAACTGGCAGATACATGAAAAATAATGCTAGACAAATTATCAACATATTAGAATATTTAGATAAGAACAACCAAGTCCCTGCAGGGCTGATATTTTTAGATGCTGAAAAAGCTTTTGATCAATTGAACTGGCATTTTACGTTAAGAGCAATTGAGGAGATGAATTTTGGAGGGAAAATATTACAAGCTTTTACTGCTATATATCAAAAGCAAACGGCACAACTTATTGTTAATGGGGGTTTGTCAGAGGTTTTTACAATAGAAAAAGGTACTAGACAGGGATGTCCTCTGTCACCTTTGCTGTTTGTTTTAACATTGGAAATTTTGTTGATTAAAATCCGAGAATCGCAGGAAATAAGAGGAATAGAAGTTAATAAAAAAGAGTACAAGTTAAGAGCTTTTGCAGATGACTTGGTGGTTACTTTATCTCAACCTACCTATTCTGTAGTTAACTTATTACAGCTGATTCGTCAATATGGACTTGTTTCGGGCTTTAAAATTAATAATAATAAGACTAAAATATTAGCTAAAAATATGACTATTCAGGACAAACAGACTTTGGCTGAGTTGACTGGTTTTGAAATTGTTGATAAGACAAAATATTTGGGGGTCACTTTATCTGTTTCTAATGCAAAATTGTTTAAGAATAATTATGAAAGGCTGTGGGCCAGTGTACAGAAAGACTTGAGGAATTGGGAGAAGTTACAGTTATCTCTCATGGGACGAATTGCAGTGATTAAAATGAATGTCCTGCCCAAATTTCTCTTTTTGTTTCAAATGTTACCTATTTTAAAGAACGAGGTTAATTTGAATGAATGGCAAAAAGGTATTAACAAATTTATTTGGGCAGGGAAAAAACCAAGGGTAAAGTTTAAAATTATGCAGGACTTCCGTGAGAGAGGTGGACTCAAGGTACCAAATTTGAAATTATATTATGATGCAGTGGTTTTTACGTTAATTAGTGATTGGGTAAACTTAACAAATTCAGAGATACTCCATTTGGAGGGATGGGATTTACTTTTTGGTTGGCATGCCTATTTAATATTTAATAAAAAAGTGGATCGGGCTTTTAAATCTCATATTTTAAGGATTTCTCTACTTAGAGTCTGGAGGAAATATTATAAAAGTGATTTTAAAATACCATTATGGGCTATACCTTGGCATGCGATAGAGGGGATAAAGAGAGGTGTTAAAATGGATACGGTGTCTTATACACAATTACTTAGATGGGATGGTCTAAATTGGCAGTTAAAATCTTTGGAAGATTTGTTACATGAAAATATTACCTATTCTTGGTTTCAATATAGACAACTATTAGATAGATGGAAGATGGATCGTAATTTAGGTTTGCTTAGAGAAGATCAAAATCTTTTCAAGCAAGTAAAGGATCAAAGACAAACTCATATTAAAAGAATTTATGGGGTGCTAGTGGAACTGGATTCAGAATCAGAATTAATTAAAGATTGTATGATTAAATGGGCGCAGAATTTTGGTGAACCAGTTCTACTGGATACCTGGGAAACTATCTGGGTGAGAAATGTTAAATTTACACAAGCCCAGAATTTAAGGGAGAATTTTTATAAAATGTTTTATAGATGGCACCTTGATCCACAAAAGATGTCTCTCATGTATCCTGACTTACAGCCTAAATGTTGGAGATGTGGCTGTTTGGATGCCACTTATTATCATATTTGGTGGTCGTGTAAAAATATAAAAGCTTTTTGGATTAAGATATGGTGGAACATTCATAGAATTTTTAGAAAGAGGGTAAAATTTACTCCACAATTGTTTTTGCTTGGTATTGTTACTGATTGTGATGCTAAGGAGGTTATATTGATGTTGAATTTGATTACAGCCGCAAGGCTGTTAGTAGGTCAATATTGGAAGAAGGAATCTTTGCCTACTTTGCAAGAGTGGTTTTTTAAAGTATCTTACTTGGCGGAAATGGCAAAGATTTCGGCTTTCTTAAAAGAGCAAATGTAAGAGAATTTTTTTGCTGTATGGGAAAAATGGATAAATTTTATACAATTTAAATTGGATATGAAAAAATACCATTTAGCTTTTTTATAACTTGTATAAAAACTCTACTTTTTTTTTTCTTTGCTTTGCTTTTTTTTAAAATATTTTTTTCTTTTTAAGGTTTATAATTTTTTATTCATATATATTTTGTTCTTAATTATCTTATAATTTTGTTAATTTCTTTTAATTAAGCCTATATTCTGCTCTGGGAAGCTCGGGGGGGGGGGGAGGGAGGGGGTGATTTGGGAGGGGTTGGGGGAGGGTTGTATTGTTTTGTTTTGTTTGTTTTTTTTGTCTTATTGTAGTTGTTATTTTTTTTTTCTGTCTTTGTAAAAGTTTTTAAAAAATTTTCAATAAAAAAAAAGAAATGTATTACAAGAAGTGTCAACCGAAAGTCACAGATGGTGTAAGATAATACCCGTGTAGGGCAATGTGGTAAGAAAACCAATTGTACTGTGTTAAAAGTAGATAAGAGTCACCCCTTGGGCAAAGCGGTGGTGGTAAGCTGTATAAAAGTGACGCCCTGGGTGTAGCCCAGGGTTCAGAATTTGCCATGCTAATGCTCTGAACCTTTGCGCAAATAAACCTGTTTTCTCCAACCCTTCGTGGTCTTGTCTTCTGAATTAATAAGAGGATTTCTACTACAATGCAACTCCATGGGACAAAAGTGGAAACAAATACTGGAAAATTACTATTTTCCTCTGAAAGCAGAACCTTCGTTTCTACACAGACTGTGGTTATTACCGGTTGCAGATTGTTCCATGCTTGGCATCTGACTTCTCTTAAATCCTGGGATTAGATATGGACTGCTATCATGATGACAACTCCCAAATATGAATACTGCACAATTGGCCTGTGAACTCCCCTGAAGCCCATCCAGACAAGTGACTGACATAAAACCATAAAGTGGTTATCTCAGTTTAGTGATTTAGCAGCTTTGCTGTTTGCAAATCATGGTTTATGCCATAGTGTGCTGTGCAAACTTGGCCATTATAACTTATCATTCGTATAATATGTACGTGGTCTTAGGGAAAAGCACAAATATTTTAAAGATCCATATTCAATGTATTTTTCCAGAAAGATGTTTGTACAGACAAAGATAATATTTAAAGAAAACACAGTTAAAAGGCCAAGAAATTAAACTAGGTTTTGAATAATTCTTTGCTGTTGTGATAATTTTTCAGCCAAAGGAAATAGCCGTATTTTAAATATTACCAAGCCAAAGCAAGATACATTATCATTTTCTAGTAATTTGTGATAGCAAACTTAGCAATTAAAAACAGGAAATGAATATTTTTAAAATTTTGTATTGGTGTTTCTCCTTTTTAAAAACGGACCACAAACCAACAAATACAATTAAGTCAGGATCGTAAAGAGTTGAAGATGCTAGATTAGGGGCAAGGACTCATTCTCACCCAGTCGCTCTCTCAGCCCAACCTACCACGCAGGGTTGTTTGTGGGGACAGATAGGAGAAAGGATCAGTAGGATGATCTTGAACTAAATTAGGAGGGATAAAAATCTAATAAATTGCCCAATATTGTTTGGTAACTTTTGTGATTTCCTCAAATATTGTAATTGGCTACTTACATTAAAGATAATAAGAGAACTAATTTGCTGTAGTGGTTAAGGCATCTGGTTAGAAACTGGGAGCCTGGGAGTTCTAGTCCCACTTTAGGCACCAAGCCAGGTTGGGCCTACTCTCTCTCTCTCAGTCCTAGGAAGGAGGCAATGGCACTTCTGAAAAACCTTAAGAAAACTGCAGAGATTAGTCCACCCAGTCATCAGGGGTCAAAAGCTGTCTTAAAGGCCCAAACATACAAACATAGCATGCATTAATTTGCTTACAATATCATTAAGACAGTCTAGAAAGGTAGAATTTATGTAATTAAATTGACTATAGTGCTGTTATGTGGATTATCTTCATAGTAGTTGCGAAAGTATACCGAAACTGATTCTAAACCCGTTTTTTGGCACAGAGAGTTCATCAAGAGATTTCATCACATTCAAAGCTCAAAACCCCCTCCTGCAATTTTTGTAACTCTCAAAAGAGCCTGTTATGCTTAATGTTTTAATATGTTTTTAAATGATGTTTCTGTGCATTATTCTTAATGTTCTTCAAGGTTATAATATTCTGGTAAATTTATGAAGGCATAACTAAATTTAACCGAAACTTGCTATATTTTTTGCAAAATATATTCAACAGTAATGGTTTCTAGTGATGATTATATTTCGAATCCTATAACTCCTGATTTCTTTAACCTTGAATTGAATGAATGTATTTTTATACTTTAAAAAGTGGTGACTGAGGAAGGATGGGAACCTAGTTTGTTTTTTTTACATAATATGTGATAGTATGTAAACACAACTACCTATGGTTTATTCCAGGGCTTTTCAACCAGTGGTACGGGTACCACCTGTAGTACATTGGCCCCTGGCAGGTGGTACGCAACTGTAAGGTTTTCCACTTAACCTCACAATTGCCCCAGCATTACTCAGGAATTTAAAAGAGCCAAAGAAACTCCTGAGCCGAGGTTTCAGCAAGCAAACAACTTTTATTTTGATCAAAACAGAGTTGGGTGACCCCATCTCTCTTCGTGGCTGGTAGAGAGATGAAGGCAACAACCAGAAAAGATGTCTTCCACCTTTTATACCTTTCCAGAACAAAAAGATCAGGTCTTGGTACTAGGCATAAGATGGCACAAAAAAATAATTCCTAGATGATGACTCATACACAGCAACCCAGGCTCCATCCGTAACTCCTTTTCCCCCTCCCCTTACTGTGCTCTTTTCATATAAGCAATCACCTGTACCTAAAGCATGAAGCCCTTACTTTTCCAATATATATATATATAGCATCTGATCAAGCAATTAACTACAAAATAATGATTACAAAATAACAAAACAATGATTACATGATAACACTATAAATATCAATATAAAAGGGTTACTATATATAAAATAAATGCTAATTTCAAACTTAAACATACTAAAATCATAAGCACAATAAAATCCCTTCACAACCATCCTAGAAAAGTGGTAGCGGGGGAGGGGAATGAGTTGAACCGGTGGCAGCACCGCACAAGCCTGAGCGAGAGATGGCTGGAGCTGCAGGGCTGTCAGGGCTCAGCGGAAGCGCCAGGATCAGCGCCAGGCTCCAGCTGGAGCTCGGGGCTGATCCTGGTGCTTCTGCTGAGCCCTGAAGAAGCACCAATCAGCTGGAAAGCAGCACTGATCCTGGCACTTCTGCTGAGCTCAGAAGAAGCACTGATCAGCTGGAATGTTGCAGCATCTCCAGGGTCTTGTGATTTACATTCAGATGCTTGGCAACTGATTCATATTTATGACGGTCACAGTGTCCCAGGGTCATGTGAAGTGACCAAAACCTGCTGCAACCAGTTCAACTCATTCCCCTCCCCCGCTACCACTTTTCTAGGATGGTTGCGCCGCTGGGTAGGCAGGCAGGTGTCTTGCTTGGCTGTGGCTTGGGGGGCACTTTTTTCAGTGCCATTGTAACTTCGAACAGTCACTAAGCGAACTGTTGTAAGTCGAGGACTACCTGTACTTCATCACTTTTTTCCTTTTGGGGGGGGGTCATCAAGTTTTTGACACCTTGCTAGGCGACTGGTGGTACTCGGATATTGCCATATCCTAAAAATGGTACAATGGGTGAAAAGGTTGAAAAGCCCTGGTTTATTCAACCAACTATGGTGAAATGAACCCCTAACATTCAAACAACACTGTCATTGTCCACATACATTGTGCACCTAGCACAATATAGGTGGGCACCCAACATTCCTTTGATCCTTTTTATTTTAGACCCCCAAAATATGCATAGAATTACCACTCTGTATTAATATATTTGAAACCAGTCCTAAGAAATTATTTAGGAAAGTTAAAAATATACCACTCAGATATAAATTCTTCTCCTGTTAAGTCAATTTTGTAACCTCCCCCTTGGCTAAAACCAAATGTGGTCATAAGCTGCATGCATCTTTCAAAATAAATAAATAAATAGCAAATCCTGCATGTTAACTTGAAAAGTATTTGGGATTTTAAAAAGGCTCAAAAATGCCAAGAGATCAGCCAGCAAAGGAGTGATGGGTTTAAGCATAAGTTCATGGTCAGCAGAATGAGAGAGATGTGCTGTCATGATAGATGCCGTATTTCCATGTGGTTGGCAAGGCTAGGCCAGCAGAATGACGGAGGAGGAACACACTTCAGCTACCTGCTATGCATTTGTAACTCACAGACACAACTGTTGTATACCTTTATTCCACCTCCACTTCTAGTTGAAAATTTCTCTCTTCCTTTCACATCTACAGGAAAGGGGAAGTACTCCCACTATCAACAGTGGCCCTATCCATGTAACTCTCTAGCAAGCCCCACCAATTTAAAAACTTTAAAAGAGCAACCGTGATAGAGGCAATTCAGGTAGTCTTCGACTTTCAATCATTCACTTAGCAACTGTTGAAAGTGACAACAGACCCCACCCCAAAGGCACTTAGGACCTGGTTCTGAGGCTCTGGTGGCTGACGGCTCCCCACCAGCGGTCATGTGACTGCATTTTGGGCACTGGGCAACCGGCCCTCATTGACGGCTGTTGCATGTGACTGCAATTTATGAAGTTTTTGTTGAAAACCAGCTTTTACGTCCAGTCTCCGGCAAAAATGCCCCTATAGTGAACAATGGGTTTGCTTCATGACTGCAGCGTTCGCTTAAAAACTGTGGTGTTTGCTTTATGAGGGCCACAAAAAAAGATTGTGAAATCAGGTTGGTCACATGACCTGTTTTACAACTATCAGAACTTATGACCATAGTTGGCCAGCTTCATCAGAGTCATAAGTCAAGGACTACCTGTAATGTGCAGGGGCCCTGGCACAATTTCTCTGTCCTGGTACAAGTGGACTACAGAATAGTAAGGAATGCTGACAAAGAGAATGTAAGGACCCACCCCACTTTGCATCTTAAGAAGACAGAACTCTTGGAATAATTCTTCCAACAGGCCTCCTTTATTAAGAGAAAATGGTTGCAGGCGTTTTAGACAGGACTTGGGGTCCAAGCTCTCCCATTCAAGGTTTTAAGGGGTTCCCCAGTAGCCCCACCCAATCACCCCCTACTTCCAGCGACAGTCTCAGGCATTACACTCCCACCCCCTTTTCCTTACTGCCGGCTGGATGGAGACTTCAGAGAAAACTACATGAAAGGTAATAGCCCCACTGTTATGGTTAGTCCTTTTGGTGATACACACATCCAGTTCCTTTCTTCAGAGAAAACTACATGAAAGGGAATAGCCCCATTGTTATGGTTAGTCCTTTTGGTGATACACACATCCAGTTCCTTTGAAGTGTACCGAAGGAAGTGAGGGCCATAAAGCCCCTTTTTTCACCCGGTTCCCTTCATCGTATGACAGAATCCATAGAAGGCAGAAATGGGGTTTTCTGTAATTGATAACTAGAGATGAAATATAATTGGATTCTGACAGAGAAGCAGAGAAGTGGGCCTCTGGCACAACATCAGTACATTGCAACATTAAATTTTCTTCACACACAGGAAAACAGAAGCGCATTGTTCATTCTTACTTTACTTATATAGAATTCCAATAGGCTGCGGATCCAACAAACGGCCCCACACAGTTAGCAAATGTGCAAAGAAGACAATCAGACTTCAAAATGTAACTGCTGTATGCATCTCCTACCTACTCCTCGTTCCACCATATCTAATAAAATCAAATATTGTTCCAACATTCATTTTCCACTGCCTCACTATGGGCATAAAGCAGGGCTTTTCAACCTTTTCACCCATTGTGCCACTTTTAGGATATGGCAACATCCGAGTACCACCAGTCACCTAGCAAGGTGTCAAAAACTTGATGACCCAAAAAAAGAAAGGAAAAAAGTGATATAGTACAGGTAGTCCTCGACTTACAACAGTTCGCTTAGTGACTGTTCGAAGTTACAGTGGCACTGAAAAAAGTGCCCCCCAAGCCACAGCCGAGCAAGACACCTGCCTGCCCACACGGCGGTGCTCTTCCTCCTGTCCGAGGTTTTCATTGTTGTGAGCATTTCTGTTGAGGATTGGCAGCGGGGGTGGGGGGGTGTTTGGTTTTTATTCTCCCCCCCCCCTCTGCTGGGTGGTTGCAGCAGGTTTTGGTCACTTCACATGACCCTGGGACACTGTGACCGTCATAAATATGAATCGGTTGCCAAGCATCTGAATGTAAATCACAAGACCCTGGAGATGCTGCAACATTCCAGCTGATCAGTGCTTCTTCTGGGCTCAGCAGAAGTGCCAGGATCAGTGCTGCTTTCCAGCTGATTGGTGCTTCTTCAGGGCTCAGCAGAAGCACCAGGATCAGCGCCGAGCTCCAGCTGGAGCCTGGCGCTGATCCTGGTGCTTCCGCTGAGCCCTGACAGCCCTGCAGCTCCAGCCATCTCTCGCTCAGGCTTGTGCGGTGCTGCCACCGGTTCAGCTCATTCCCCTCCCCCGCTACCACTTTTCTAGGATGGTCGCGTACCACCTGCCATGTCCCAATGTACCACAGGTGGTACCTGTACCACTGGTTGAAAAGCCCTGGCATAAAGAATCCAGATGAAGAGCTCCTGATCAAAGGGGGAAAATAATGATGGTGGTGTTGCCATTTCATTTCCTTCTTAACTGGAGTTTCTCCTTCCAGGAACAAAGGAAGCAGTTCTAGGAAAACTAAGAATAATTACAACAGAAGCTCAAATATCATTGGAGGCTTCTTGAAACACTTTGAATAAAGAGGTGGGGCATGAGGGAGCCATCTGCAAGGGAGTCCCAGCTGATAAGTTCTGTGTTGTGAAAGACCAGGCAATATTGTGCCACAGTGTCTTCTGTTGGCCAAAGATGCAGGAATATTTTGGTCCTGAAAGATCATTGCCTGGTGCATGGAAAGGAAATTTTTGCTCTGCACACAGTGGGGGATCCACTGCAACCCATAAGGAAGAAGGTACACAGGTGTGGCATTCCCACTGCTGTAATAAGTCATATGATGAAGTTGAGGTGTGAATCCTAGCTTTGCATTCAGACAGAACCCCTCATTCTTCTCTCTTCTGCCCAAGTATTTACGGAGCATTCAGGTTTGAAGATGAAGGCTATATTTTAATTACAATTATAAACAAACCAGAAATAAGGTAATCAGTCTCACAGGTGAGCAGAGCAAAGCAACCGTGGTTTGTTTTTTCTACTTTTTTAGCAGCTCGTTTCTTTATAATTTGGTAGAGAGTTTTTTTTTTTAATGGAGCTCAAAAAACGTAGAAGGAGGGAGACAGGGTCTATGTACTAAGCAAGTATCTCTAAGCCATCGCATAGAAGCAGAGTTTCATTCAGTAAGCAGACAATGATGGTTTTAACTCTGCTTTCTTGCTCAGTTGGGTTACTGGATCTGGGCTTTAAAGAAACATTTGCTGCCATTTGGTGGTCATCTGGAGTTTACAGCTCAGATCTGGTAGCTTAATGTTGAATCAAAACCCAACAAGTTATATAGTTTACCAAAATACCTAATATGTATAGTCTAGCTACTGTCTATGGTGTATTATACAGATATTTCTCCCCTAGCTCTCCACAGGCAACTTCATACAGGATCTATTCTATATCCCCTTCCATGTGGCTTATGTCTAGGAGAGCTGCTCTCTGTGTGGGACTCTTAAATTCTTTCTTCTGCAAGCTCCTGTATCGTAGGAAACTCCGTAACAAATCCTGGTTTATACAATATATGAAGCCACAGTTTAACCAACTGCATTGCAGCCTAATGTCCAAACCTAGATTCTGTGGTTAGTTGATGGTACTGTATATTTTGCAAACCCAGAAAAATATAGTTTATTCAATGAACCCATTTTCAGGCTTTGCAGAAATCCTATAAAAATTTGGCATATTGCATCCAGAATCTGCTAAATGGGTGGTGGTGTCTGTGAAATTGAGATATTATTATATATCATGCCCCCTTTTACTATTTTTTCTTAAGCAAAAAAGCCCAAGCATTGTAACATTTCCTCCAAGAACAGTTAATGTCATTTCTTCTTTCAATTGTCCTATTTTTTCTAGTCCACAATAGCATTTTTAAATTACAATCAGAACTGCTTTGGAAACCGTAGCCCTTCAGATGCCCAGACCTCTTAGGAGTCTTCAGTCAATGTAGTTAATAATGCTTTGTCACTAAAATGAGAGATGCTAGGTGGGAGATATAGGTCTAGAGATTTTCTAATGCAATTCAGCAGCCTTGTTTAAAGTGGCACCCCTGAATTATAATCTCATATCTACCAAGTGCCACATTGGAAGGTGGGAGGGAGGCATACAGTATTTCAACAGCCAGAATTTAGTGATCCCATCAGGTCCCCCAAGTATCTTTCAGCGTCACAGATATTCTAGAGAAATTCATTATTCATTTGTTAGATTTTTATCCCTTTATTATTTTTATAAATAACTCAAGGCAGCAAACATACATAATACTCTTTCCTCTTCCCATTTTCCCCACAAAAACAACCCTGTGAGGTGGAATGGGCTGAGAGTGAGTGACTGGTGCAAAGTCACCCAGCTGGCTTTTATGCCTCAGGAAGGAGCAGAACTCATAATTTCCTGGTTTCTTGGCCAGCAACTTAACTACTAGATCAAACTTATATTTTTATGTTTTATACTTTATATTTTTGTTCACCTTAGCATTTTGTTTAGTTACACTGCATTGCATTTGCCATATTCTTGCACATTTCTGCATTCTGGAATTGTTCGTTTTGAGCTCTGTCCAGTCCCCATGTTGTTTTTAACTTCCCTGAATAATGTGTTATCATCAGCAGATACAGTCTTCTCTGCTAGTGTGTCCAAAATCTACATCTGTTGAACTGTTGTTTGCCAGAAGTTGTTAAAGACTTAGCAGTCCTGCCACGAAGTGTATATTTGCCTTTCTAAACTGTATTTCTCAGTTTAAACGGCTCTGAACAACTCTGAGATTATTCAGAGATTTCGTCCCACCAAAGTTACTCCTCATCCAGGCTCCATTATTGGGGTAGACAGAATGGCCCTTTATTCCATTTTCTATCCCTTATAGCCTCTAGGACAGTGTTTCTCAACCTTGACAATTTTAAGGCATGTGGACTTCAACTCCCAGATTGCTGGCTGTGGAATTCTGGGAGTTGAACTCCACATGCCTTAAAATTGTCAAGGTTGAGAAACACTGCTCTAGGATTACATTAAACTCCCCTCCTACCACTAAAATCCAGCACTGTGATTTAATTTTATTTTGGCTCCAATTGCTTTTTCCACAAGCCAAAACAATTAAAAAAAACACCCTGGAAAATAAGAAGAGGGAAGAGAAGGCAGTTCCCAGCTGGAGTTGGCAACAGCTGGGCTGCAAAGAGGGCTCAGAGTTTGCTCTAAGGCTCCTCTCTGCCTCTCAAATTTGGCTGCACTGCCTGCAGTTTTCCATCCAACTAAGAAAAAAGTGGGTTTTTTTAAAAAAAAAACTGGTCAAAATTGCCAAATGGAGGCTGTCTCTTTATTTCCCATGCAGGGTGGAGGCAAAGTAAATTCTAGGAACTGACTTGCCAGCTTTCCAAGATCTACCCAAATTTTCTTCGATGGTTCAGAATGAAAGAACTGGCACCCCAACTGTCCATGACACTCAGTTCCAAGTCATTCAAAGCTGGTTAAAGTTTATTACTTCAGTTCTGTTTTGGTTTCAGATCACATTTCTTCCCTGTTCATTAGGGAAAAATAAAGGCTCCCAAATTGGCTTACAGATATGGGTTGTGGGATATTCCCTGTCTTTTGATGAATAAACCAAGAGGACATATATTATACAAAGCAGAGGGATGGGGAGAGAAGAGGGGGGGGAAGCAAATTTGGGGACTGTTTCTTACAGTTACAAGTAGAAAAATTAATTATGGCAGCTTTCCCCATCAATGTATGATCAGGACTTACTAAGTTTAGCCAAATCAAACTAAAATAATTTACACAACCAGATTTTGCTTAAAAAAAATGCAACAACCCACCAATCTCTCTATACTGCTTTCCTAGAAGGGGCCTTTCTTACCCAACCAGTTGGAATTTTATTGAAAAGTAAGTCCAAGCTTCCATGTAACAATGGATGCGGGTTGGGTGTGTGTGTGTTCAAAAAGTCAAGATGGCAGCCACCAACATGTGATTGAAACACAATTTTTTTTTATACTCAGGAACTTCTGCACATATTCCTTCAATTATTTTGTACTGGTTCTTTCATCTTTAAACCACCCTGCCCCCCCCGCCCCCCAAAAAATCCATTCATTTGTTTACATATTTTTTTTTAATGAGCAGTGCTAAGAATTGTCCACTGGGAAGATGTGTGGACTTCAACTCCCAAAATTCCCCAACCAGCATGCTGGCTAAGGAATGCTGGGAGTTGAAGTCCACAGATCTTCAAGCTATTAAGGTTGAGAAATACTGTCCTACTGTCATCTAGTCCCAGCCATTCTAGCTACCACAAGCAGCCATCTCTCTCTCCTGCCCCCTCTCCCATATCAGCCCCACAAATTATAGTCTTGCTTTATAAACCTCCATGCTGCATTCTCTCTTAGCTTTTCCTTCCTGTCATTGGGTTGTGGTCAGGATAAAATGGAGAGGAGAGAGAACCACAGAAGCCACCCAGACTTCTTTGGAGGAAAGGCAATAAAAATTTAATAGAGGAAATAAAACAAAAACAATGTAAGAATAATTAAAATAAAGCTGAATTTTGGACTGTATCCTTCATCAAGTTTACAGATAGATATCTCCTTAATTTTTAAAAAAACTCTCTCTCAAAAAAAATGTTCATAGGCTCCCCAAAAGCCTGTGGTCTATTATACAGGACTGGGGACAATATTTGGGGAACAAGGACAAATAATACCTCTTCCTTGACTTAAAGTAATTAGGTCTTTTCATTTGCACCCCATTTTATAGTAAAATATACCTTATAAACGTTTTCCCCATTTACTCTGCATAACAATCACAGGCATGGAAATGGACACTGACTCTCCCCACCTGGAAAAGGCCTTCAGATGTTCTGGATTACAATTCCCATCATCCTTGGCCCACTGGATACAATAGGGGCTACAATCCAACCTATGTGGAAAGTAGCAGTTTGAAGAAGGCTGAACACTCCCCAGCCACTCTCTGAGTGCATCCCAAGTTTTCCATTTTATGGGCCCACCCCTTTCTTCCCCCCACCCCACTTCTACAAATGCCCATTGAGCAATTTTGATTCTGGCTGGAAAACCTACCTTCTGGTGGAGCCCCCATCCTGCCCGTACCCATCCTCCACTCACTCCGCTCCAAGCAACAGATGGTGGTGGCTCAGCACCAGTGGGATGGTGGAGGGGAGAGAAAGCTGGGGCAGGTGCCAGGGAGGACTTAGCTGTATCGCTCTTCTTCCCAGCCACGCTCACCCCATCTCTTTTCCCCCTTTCTTTCTCTCTCTCTCTTGCCTCTCAGTTCTCCATCCGTGCCTGCCACCCTCACTAATTCATAGCACCTCCTTCTAGTTCAGTATCATCGTCCCCCTTTATCTCTCCCCCTTACACACTTATCCCTGACAACTTTCCTTTTTACTATTTGTCTTTTCTCTTTTAATATTTAAGATTAAATAATAGTTAATCTTCTACTTTCTTAAATTGATTAGCTGGCTAGTGGCCAGTCATTAATGACCTAATTAATGTTTTAATCCTAGTTTCCTTCTTCCTATTCTTATAGTACCCAGTAAAGGTTCTGCTATTGCCAAATTGCAAAACGGAACAATTCTTTTTACACTATAAAGAGCATGATGTTCCACAGATAAATACTGTAGTTGTGGTTCATGACGGCAATTTTTTTAATTAACCGATCCTAATTTTTACAATACTATGAAGCAAGTTGTACGATCATTTTTACTTTCCTAATTGGAGATCTGATGCAGTGATCCAATTCATGGACAATGAAAGAAAGATTTGAACCCTGCACATTCTTTCCCTTCTGCTGTGTCTCTCTTCACACAGCACACTCATCGCTTAATGTTTGCTCCTCTCATGTTTCTCTTTGCTTTTTCTTCCTCTCCCTCCCAGCTCTGTCTTTCTTCCCATAGCTGGGGTGGCCTCTTGAGCCTAATTTCTTCTGATTGTCCAAATTATACTCATTCTCTCTCATAAATGCTGCACAGCATTCACAAGTAAGTTTAAGTTACTTGAACTTACCTTTCCCATCTTCCTTGCTCGATTCTGCTTTCTCTTTCATGCTGTTGCAATTTCCAGTCTTCCAGTGTTTTCCAAACTTGGAAAAAGGGCTGTTGCTGGTAGGAGATGAATTTAGGCCTGGAAAATTCCTCCTTGCTGGGGAATGTCAAACTTAAGGGGGGGGGGAGGACTAGTTAACCCTTTATTACTGAGCCACTGATGCTAGCTAGCTCTGAGCATTGCACAGTCCTATAGCTGGGACATGTTAAGAGGAAGCATAGTTACCTTTGCTACTCAGTGCCCCAGACAGGCATAGCATTGATCTTTATGTGCTGTCCCAGCAGATTCTTGGTCCCTCCACACCCTGACATCTGCCACAGCTGTACCCCTGGATCTTTTCCAAAACTTGGGAGAGAACAGGTCTTCTATTCCAGGAAAATGACAGGGCACACATAAGGGAGCATATTCTAGTTTTTTTCCCCCCTAAATTCTCTAAGACACCAGGATAGACAAGTTTCTTATTCTGTGACTGATTTTTGCTAGGAACACTAGAAACGAAGGCCACCACACTCACATGTGATATATAGGGAAGGGGGGCACAGAGTCCAAAGTATAAAGCTCCACCCTAAAGCTACAAATAACTACAATGGAAAACATACAACCAGAGTAACTGATCTGTGCAGGGCCAGGAAAATGCTGGGGTTGTCAATAAAACTGGCTGATCTATTTTGTTTCAGCATATCGAATTCTAGTTTCACCATCTGAAGCATGTGCATGGAACGTAGGTTCCATATGTATGCATGTTTACTGTGAGAATTAAAGGAACATGAGGACATTGGGATATATTATGAGCGGCTGGCAAGTAGCATATAATAACGGAAAAAACAGAAGGCACCAGTTATAATCACAACTGGGACCAGAATTTCCATTGATAAGCAAGTCGGTTGTTAAGTGAGTTCACCTGATTTTAACAACCTTGTTTGCCATGGTTCTTAAGAAAATCATTGCAGTTGTTAAATAAATTACACAGTTGATAATCGAAGCAGGCTTCTCCTATTGACTTTGTCAGAATTTGGCTGGGAAGTTTGCAAAATGGCGACCAGATGACTCCAGGACCCTGCAACCAGTGGTGGGATTCAGCCGGTTTGCACCAGTTCGGCAGAACCGGTAGCTAATTTTTTGTTGCCCGGGCCCAGAATGGACTTCCGGAAGCGGCATCCACACAGAGAACCGGTTGTTCACATATTTGAATCCCACCACTGCCCGTGGCCATCATAAATAGAGTTTATGTACATTGCCAAATGCCCACATTTTGATCATGTGACTTGCTGCAATGGCCTTAAATGTGAGGATTGGT
The DNA here is from genome assembly GCA_039797435.1 of Crotalus adamanteus. Lineage (NCBI taxonomy): Eukaryota > Metazoa > Chordata > Lepidosauria > Squamata > Viperidae > Crotalus > Crotalus adamanteus. The sequence continues at coordinate 9,770,173 of CM077935.1, forward strand.
CGTCACTTGTACCATTGTAACTTTGAACAGTCGCTCAATGAATGGTTGTAAGTTAAGGACTTCCTGTACAGAAATTCTTATTCACAGCCCTGCCATTGGCAAATACCAACAATTCCCCCCCCCCTCCATGATTATGAGAACTAAGCACTTATTCTTTTTAAACCAATGAAAGCTCAGATTCCAAACTCCAAATTAAGGTAACCCATTCTGGGCTGGCAAAATGGTCCTTACGGTAGTGCTTAGTCTCCCTGTGCATTCTTACCTACAACTTCTGTGGGTAAAGCAGTGACTTCTCTAGCAGCTGTTGCAACCCACTCCTGCAAGTGGGAATTGCTACCGTAAATGCCGGCGTACAAGGCGACCCGGCGTATAAGACGACCCCCGTCTTTATAGCCGGGCCATATTCCTAGAACGTCGTCTTATACGCCGGAAACTACCAGTATTTCCGGCGTATAAGACGACTCGGCGTATAAGACGACCCCCGTCTTTGGCGCCGATTTCAGCGCTCGCGGAAGTCGCCTTATACGCCGGCATTTACGGTATATTAAGAAGTCCAGCAGAAAATCAAAGCTTAGGTGTTGTTTGTTCTGTTCCCTCTCCCTGTACACAGCTAGAAAGCTCCTTACATTTCCTTCCACAGCCTAGCCTAGCTCCAGGGTCAGGAATTCACCATCTATTTTGGGGGCGTATCTGATTTCAGTCCCTTGTGTTGCCATTTTGAGGGCATGAACTGCTCAGAGTATGTACTTGTATAAAGACCACAGAGAAAAATGACTGTCTATCTTCTGGCCATTTGGAGGAAGAGCATGCTAGGAATTTTCAGAAAATCGGCAGCAAGATAAGCCAAAGATTTCTTAAATTGTCAAAGAGAAGAAGAGGTTTGTGAAAGACAGAATATATTTCTTTTGGTTTTAGGGAGGTTTTTTTTTAAACAGGGGCTGCCTACTACGGCTGTAAATCATGATGGTTGTAAAGCAGGACATCACCATAACCCAATCTTATGACCTTTTTTGAGGTGATTGTTAAGCAAACATAACAGAGTATAGGGTCATTAAGCAAACCCATTATTTGCTATGAAGCATTTTTTTGCCAAAAACTGACAGTAAATGCTGATTTTCAGTTAAATAATCATAAATTGCGGTCATGAGACTGCAGGATGCTGTTAATGTCCATAAATGCAGGCTGGTTGCCTAGCTAGCACCTAAAGTGAGGTCATATGTCTGGGGGGGGGGGGCTACCCTTCATAATTTTGAAACCTGGTCATAAGTACCTTTGGCACTAATGGGCACTAAACAACTCATCATAAGTTGAGGACTACATATATAATTCTCATATTCTTATATTGCAAGACATTCTACAACTTTGATAGAGCTAATAAAAGTGTTATCTTGGTTTTTCTCCCCAGATGCAAGGGTAATTTTATACATATTTTCAACTATATATACATACACACAATATACAGGCAGTCCTCAACTTACGACCACAATTGAATCCAAAATTTACATTGCTAAGTGAGAAATTTGTTAAGTGAGTTTTTGCCCCATTTTACGACCTTTCTTGCCATATTGGTTAAGTGAATCACTGCAGTTGTTAAGTTAGTCACATGGTTGTTAAGTGAATCTGGCTTCCCCACTGATTTTGCTTGTCAGAAGAGGATCCCAAATTTGCGGATGACACCAAGCTGGCAGGAATAGCCAACACTCCAGAAGACAGGCTTAGGATACAGGAGGATCTGGACCAGTGGTTCTCAACCTGTGGGTCGGGACCCCATTTGGGGTCAAACGACCATTTCACGGGGGTCGCCAAACAAGGCTGTCCGCCATTTTTTCCCCCTTTTCTTTGGCCACGCCCCTGGCACCTGGTGATGTATAAGTGGTTGGGGGTCACCACAACATGGGGAACTGTATTATGGGGTCGCAGCATTAGAAAGGTTGAGAACCACTGATCTGGACAGACTTGAACACTGGGTGCTATCTAACAAAATGAAATTCATTGGTGAAAAAAGTAAGGTTCTACATTTAGGCAAGAAAAACCTAAATATGAGCCAGCAGTGTGCTGCAGCTCTTTTAAGAAGAGACTGGACAGCCATTTGTCTGAAATGGTGTAGGGTTCCTGCCTGAGCAGGGGGTTGGACTCGATGACCTCCAAGGTCCCTTCCAACTTTATTATTATTATTATTATTATTATTATTAGTAGTAGTAGTAGTAGTAGTAGTATTAAATATAGAAAATTTCTGGCTTTAATATAACATTCAATCAGCACCGCTTCACACCAATAATTTCTACTGCAGTACTTAATGTCACTTATTTTTACTTTATCTGAAAACTTCCCTCAGGATTTTCACTTACAATAATTCTGTGATAGAGCTTTTTGTTGCTTAAAGCTGTACAGTTAGCATCTGATTAGTTGATATTGACATTTCTTAGCACTTGTGATTTTACCAGCTATTTGAGCATGTTAATACATCTGATTTTGTCTATATTTTTTCTGCTTACTACCATAAAAGGTTATTCATCCCAAGAGAGTCAAAGATTTAGGTTTCCTTAAATTAGTTTTGTTTCCAAATATGTGAGTGATTTATGAAGCATCATAACCCTTTTTAGTGGTAACTGTAAGACAAATTGGTACTATAGCTATAGACATCACAACTAATACTTTATCTTCCTCTCTGACAGAAGGAAGCATTTTAATAACAATAAAATCATTATGGTTAGGAAAGACAATTTTATAGCACTTTGCCTCTGTGGCCAATCATATTCACCTGGGAAACACAGTATTCTTCTTAGTGCTGTCTGGAAAATGGTAGTTAATAGTTCCTCTAAGAATAAAATTTTCCCTGTGCATCTTCAAGTCAGTTTTGACTCCAGGTGACTCATTATTTCTTGGCGATCCCATTTTCAGAAATGGTTTGCATTGCTTTTGTCCTAGGGCTCAGAGAGCATACTGACCCAGTCATTCACTTGGCTTTTGTGCCTATGACAGGATTACAATTTAAGTCTTTCATTTTCTAGCCTGTGGTTTTAACCACTACACTAAAAAAATGGCTGTCTTAAACCTTAATTGGTAATACGCATTTCCTCCACAAATCTGAAGAATTCATCTTTAAAATGATATAGGCTAGTAGCCTTAAAATTTGCATTACAAGCCAATAATTTGCCCTCCGTTTCATCATATACAGGTGAAACTCGAAAAATTAGAATATCGTGCAAAAGTTCATTTATTTCAGTAATGCAACTTAAAAGGTGAACCTAATATATGAGACAGACTCATTACATGCAAAGCAAGATAGTTCAAGCCGTGATGTGTCATAAGTGAGATGATTATGGCTTACAGCTCATGAAAACCCCAAATCCACAATCTCAGAAAATTAGAATATTACATGCAATCAATAAAACAAGGATTGTACATAGAACAATATTGGACCTCTGAAAAGGATAAGCATGCATATGTACTCTGTACTTGGTTTGGGCCCCTTTTGCAGCAATTACTACCTCAATGCGGCGTGGCATGGAAGCTATCAGCCTGCGGCACTGCTGAGGTGTTATGGAAGACCAGGATGCTTCAATAGCGGCCTTCAGCTCTTCTGCATTGTTCGGTCTCATGTCTCTCATCTTTCTCTTGCTGGCTGTGGAATTCTGGGAGTTGAAGTCCTCATGCCTTAAAATTGTCAAGTTTGGGAAACACTGGCCTAGAATATTGAACCTTTTCACTATATTCTAATTTTCTGAGATTGTGGATTTGGGGTTTTCATGAGCTGTAAGTCATAATCATCTCACTTATGACACATCACGGCTTGAACTATCTTGCTTTGCATGTAATGAGTCTATCTCATATATTAGATTCACCTTTTAAGTTGCATTACTGAAAAAAATGAACTTATGCATGATATTCTAATTTTTCGAGTTTCACCTGTACACTGGAAAGGAGCACAGGGTTAATAAATAGAGTGTCAAATCATTAATCCTAAATCCCAATAAACATACATTAATCACAATCATACAACCAAAATTAGACCTAGAGGATATAGTCCATTCCAACAGGACTGCATTTTTTCCTTCTGTTTTTAGAAGAAAGCAATCAGTAGTAGGTTTTTAACTTAAAATTTCTAAAGGTTGCTGCCTAGTTGCTTACAATTTACTCCTTTGCCCATGCACTCTTCCAGTTTACATCGCCAAAAGCAGTTGTGTCTCAACCTTAGCAATTTAAACACGTGTGGACTTCAACTCCCAGAAGTCCCCAGCCAGCTGACAAGGGAATTCTGGGAGTTGAAGTCCAGACATCTTGAAAAGTTGAGTCACGCTGGACAAGACGATTAGTTCAACAGTCCTAAGGCTCTATTAATTAAGCTTTGCCTTGACAAAGAGGTAACCGTATGCCAAAGAAACTCAACAAAACACAAGTGAGCTCACAACCCGCTTCCTCTTCGCCTTTGTGCCTTTACGACATTAATAAAGTTTCAATTTGCTTCCTCTTTACCTCCCTTCGCGCACGCGTGCATTTAGACAGGCCGAAGGGCGGAGATTAGGATGCGCGCGGGGCGCCCAGCCCTTTGTTGTGCGCATGCGTAAAACGGTGGCCTAGCGTGAATGAGGTCCGGAAAAGCGAGGCGGGGCAAAAGTATAAAAAGGCCACGTGCGCCGGCGTTCCCTTCTGTTTCAAATGGCGTCCAGCTTCAGGTGGGTGTTTGCGGCGGCGGGGAGGGCGGAGTGACGGGTCGGGCTTATGGTTTTCTTGGATCACTTTTATTTGCCGCTATAATACTTTCAGCAATGATTTTTTTTAAACAAGGAGAAGGTGAAAGCTGGACCTGTTGATTGTTTTAAAAAGTTGGGGAGGGGAATAAAAAGGACTCCTTTAGCAAAGGAGGATTGCAATAAGAATCCCAAAGATGTGTTTTCAGGAGGCAACTGGATTTTATTGTTTTTCTTCGAAGACGTTTCTCTTCTCATCCAAGAAGCTTCTTCAGCTCTGACTGGATGGCGGGGAATGGAAGGATTTATATTCCTTGTAGACAGCTGGTCATTTGTATTCTTTGGGAAAGTCATGCAAATGATCAGCTATCTGCAAGGAATATAAATCTTTCCATTCCCCACCATCCAGTCAGAGCTGGAGAAGCAAAACGTCTTCAAAGAAAAAACAAAATCCAGTTGCCTCCTGAAAAAGCACCTTTTGGCCAACCATGACCTGTGAATGACTGAGAATCTCCATAGACAATTGGAATAAGAAATAGGACTATGATAATGGGCGAGAGGATATGATGACCTTTACAGAAAAAGCCCTGGAGGATCCATGGAATGGGAATTGAATTCAGCGCCTTTTTCTTTTCCCTTGGTAGATGGGATAGGAGTATTGCTGTATCTAGATGAGAAGAACGTGGCAACAGGGTTCTTCCAATGATGTTAGCACTGGGCACAGACTGCTGTGATGATAACCGTGCCCCCCTTGCCTTTGACATCTTGGGGGACTGAGGAACAGAATCCTGGCCTGCCTGTTAGAATTTGTGATTGAGGAAGAAGCTCTTGGGAGTGCTTGATCGCTGGTGGCGACTGTCATGTTAGGGAAACACCAGTGCAGATAGTTTTCTACTTAACCACAGTTAGTTTAGTGACTATTCAAAGTTACAACGGCACTGAAAAAAGTGATTTATGACTGTTTTTTCACACTTAACAACCATTGCAGCATCCCCATGGTAACATGATCAAAATTCAGATGTGCGGCAGCACAGAATAAATGTGCATGCATACCCATTTAATGAATAGATCTTCTTGGTGTCATGAAAAAGGCCAAGCAACAGAGGAAAAAAATACTGCCTTGTGTCCCAAATAATTTAATTGTATCAAAGAGAGCCAGTTTGGTCTAGTGGTTAAGGCACCAAACTAGAAAGTGGGAGACTGAGTTCAAGTCCTGCCTTAGCCATGAAAGCCAGCTGGGTGACTTTGTGCCAGTCACTCTCAGCCCAACTTTACTGCACAAGGTGGTTGTGGGGAAAATAGTATTGCTTTGTTGGGTTATTTGTAAAATAAAAATGGGATAGAAATATCTTGAGTGACAGGTACAATGAGGAGAGCATGTTAGAAAGGTTGATTTTTGCCTTAATATAACTTGATGAAAGTGACCTACTTATTTGCCCCTCCCCCCCATCTGTGTATCCTTTAGATTTTGCAGATTTGATGATACCAGATCCTGGAAAGAGGAAATTACTAGCAAACCACAAGCAGATCCAAAAGGCAAAAAGATATGACACTGGAAGATGAGCCCCTCAGGTCTGAAGGTGTCCAATATGCTACTGGGGAAGAGCAGAGGGCTAGTACTAATAGTGCCAGAAAGAGGGAAGCAACTGGGCCAAAGCTGAAAGGATGCTCAGCTGTGGATGCATCTGGTGATGAAAGTCCAATGCTGTAAAGATCTACTCACCATAGGAACCTGGAATGTAAGATCCATGAATCAAGGCAAGCTGGACGTGGTCGAACAAGAGATGACAAGACTGAACATCGACATCTGAGGAATCAGCGAACTAAAATGGACAGGAATGGGTGAATTTAATTCAGAGGACCATCAGGTATACTACTGCGGGCACGAATCCCTCAGAAGAAATGGAGTAGCCTTAATAGTCAATAAAAGAGTAGGGAAAGCAATACTGGGATACAATCCCCAAAATGACAGAATGATCTCAGTGCGAATCCAAGGCAAACCATTCAATATCACAGTAGTCCAAGTCTATGCCCCAACCACTGGTGCTGAAGAGGATGAAACTGATGGGTTCTATGAAGCCCTACAGCACCTTATAGAATCAACACCAAAAAAATGGTGTCCTTATCATCATGGGGGATTGGAATGCTAAAAGTAGGAAGTCAAAAGATAACCGGAATAACAGGCAAGTTTGGCCTTGGACTGCAAAATGAAGCAGGGCACAGGCTGATAGAATTTTGTCAAGAGAATAGGATGGTCATAGCAAACACTCTTTTCCAACAACCCAAGAGATGACTCTACAAATGGACATCACCAGATGGTCAACACAGAAGTCAGATTGACTATGTGCTCTGCAGCTAACGATGGAGAAGCTCTGTACAGTCAGTAACAAGACCAGGAGCTGACTGGCTCAGATCATGAGCTTCTTGCAAAATTTAGGCTTAAATTGAAAGTAGGGAAAAGCACTAGATCATGGCATCCGGCCCTCTCCATTCCTGGCAAATAGATGGGGAAGAAATGGAGGTAGTGACAGATTTTATCTTCCTGGGCTCCAAGATCACCGCAGATGGGGACTGCAGCCAAGAAATTAAAAGACGCTCCTGGGGAGGAAAGCTATGGCAAATCTAGACAGCATACTAAAAAGCAGAGACATCACCCTGCCAAAAAAAGTATGTATAGTCAAGGCCATGGTTTTCCCAGTTGCGATGTACAGTATGGCTGTGAAAGTTGGACCATAAGAAAGGCTGAGCACAAAAGAATTGAGGCCTTTGAACTATGGTGCTGGAGAAGACTCTTTAGAAGGCCAGATCTTGAAGTTGAAACTCAAGTACTTTGGCCACCTAATGAGAAGGAAGGATTCACTGGAGAAGAGCCTAATGCTGGGAAAGATGGAGGGCAATAGAAGAAGGAGACGACAGAATGAGGTGGCTGGATGGAGTCACTGAAGCAGTAGGCGTATGCTTAAATTGACTCCAGAAGATGGTAGAGGACAGGAAGGCCTGGAGGAACGTTGTCCATGAGGTTGCGATGGGTCGGACACGACTTTGCAACTAACAACAAGATTTACAGTGAGAATGACCTTAGAGTTCTCTCTTCCTTTTCTCTTTCCCTTGTCTGTATGTATGTCAAAGTCTTTGTGTGCCCTCGAGGTAAATGTAACTGTTAAATGTCTGTAAGCCCTAGAGACAAGAATTTTTAAATCCTGTTAGGAAAATGTTAAAAAAAAAATAAGCCATATCTTAACCCCAGTTTGCCTGGTCAGCAAAATGGGGCGAAGAGAGCCAGTTCCCCTTTTCTCTCCCTGTACTTTTAAGAACAGTCCAAGTTTGTCAGGAGGGAATGTTCTAAACTCATTTAAAAGCAGATGCCTACTTATTTCTACCCTCAAGTCTGTGTGTGTGCGCGTGCCTTCTGTTAGCTCAGTGGTTCTCAACCTGTGGGTCGGGACCCCATTTGGGGTTGAACGACCATTTCACGGGGGTCGCCAAACAACGCAGTCTGCCATTTTTTTCCCCTTTTCCTTGGCTGTGCTACTCCCTTTTATTCTATTGGCTTTTGAAATAGAGTCTAATTCTATTGGCTTTCAAAAGCCAATAGGAATTGTCCAGGCTGTCTCTGCCCTGCTGAGCCTGCCAAAAGTCCCATTCTGCAAACAGTGCTACAAGTTGTCTGCAGCGAAGGCAAGCTGTCTGGAAGTTTCCACCCCTCCCTGCTGAGCAACTACTAAAAATGTAAGTAAAAGAGGGCCAGGGGTGGGAGGCCGGCGGGCGCAGGGAGGGTTGCTGGCATGCGTGGGGCCCGGCGGGTGCCTTACCTCCCTTGGCCTGGGCCAGCTGATGGCCCAGCCGGTGGTCGGCCCGCGCCGTCTCTGCCGCTTGCCAGCTACGCCTCAGCCGGCGGCATCACACATGCACGGTGCTCCCGGGCAGGGAAAGTCCTCGACTTACGACCGGTTGGGTAGTCCTCGACTTACGACTGGTTGGGGTCACGGCATTAAAAAGGTTGAGAACCACTGTGTTAGCTCATTTCAGTATACAAGCAGGAAAATAACCACTCTTTCCCAATAATATCTTTAACCTTTGGACTTTCCAAATTCTGCCTGCAAACTATTCACCCCATTCCACTTCTCCATCTCTTCCCCTGAGTATCCATTCCTCATTTCCTATCCAATTGCTCTACAGATTCCTGCTGAATTAAATAATAGAATCTGAATGATTCCTGCACTGCAGCTAAAGGAACAACTTTTTGCAATTAAACTTGCATTTGAAAAGAAAAATTAGTCATAAATGAGTGGGAAAACTTTATGTTTGCAATGAAAAGAGTAAACTCGTTCAAATAGTTTCTGTTTTTCTGCATGTTCTAGGAGGGAAGAAGTTTGGGCATTTTCAGTTACTTTATAAGCCATTTTCCCTGAAAGGTGTTGAGCCTAATTTGATCTCAAAGAGTCTCTTGTGTTCTAAGCAATTGGGAGTAGAGGGCTGAGACATTCTTTTCAATGTGCATTCTCCTGTGCTTGCTCATTTTCACCTGCAGATTATCCCAGAATTGAAGTGAGGATTCAAAAGGGTTGGTAAAGTAGGGAAAGGGCTGCAGATACGCTTCCCCTTTCCCAGCCTCCCTGTATGTTGAGTTCTGGGAACATATATCCTCCTTATATTGTGTTTGTAGGCAATCTTAATTTTTTTCCCCTAAGGTATGCTTGCTTTTTAAGTGCATATGCTTTGTCATTGTTGTTTCTGGACATCAAATAAACGGAGTCCTTCTTTCCAAAATGCAGCCTGCCTCAGACTTAATTTCCTCTGCCTGCCTTTTTCTCCCAGCTTGGAATAAGATACGAACTGGATTTAATCTCCCAACAGAACCTTACAAAGGGAAGAATTGCCAGGAAGATGATCTGCACTTTGCCTCCTGGAATGAGCTGGCCTGTTGCTTCCTTCCTTTCCTAATACCCGTTCTCCATTTGTCTTTTGCTTTTGAGAGACTGAGGATCTCATAGTAGAAGGTAAGGATATAATATTAAAATGCAGGAGGGAAGGACTCCATGTTAGAACCATCTCCAGAGTTCTTTTTTCTCATGCCATGTTTCTCCTCTTCTGCCTCTTTTCCCTTCCCTTAGAGTAGGATGCTTTTATACAAGTAATCCTTGACTTAGAACTGTTCATTTAGTGACCGTTTCAAATTACAACGGCACTGAAAATGACCATTTTTCACACAACTTTTCACACAGTATCCCCGTGGTCACGTGATCAAAATTAGACATTTGGTAACTGACTCATGACAGTTGCAGTGTCCCGGGATCATGTGTTCACTTTTTTGAGACCTGAAAAGGAAATTGGGGAAGCCAGATTCACTTAACAACTGTGTTACTGACTTAACAACTGCAGTGACTTACTTAACTGTGGCAAGAAAGCAAAACTCACTTAGCAACTGTCTTGCTTAGCAATGGAGATTTGGGCTCAGGTGAGGTCGTAAATCTAGCACTACCTGGACTTCCTTATGAAAAGGTTTAAGTGCTGAATATTGTAACCATTGATTTTGTTTGATGGGCAAAAAAAGTCAATTGCTCTGGGAAGATTTGTAAATCGAAATGAGGCACAACATTGAATAATCACCTTGTTGCTTTGAAACTGCTTCTATTACACTCAGAGCATGGTATTGTTTGAGAATGGAATTTAAACAATACACATTTTAAAGATTTTATTAAGAAAATATATAAAGTCACCTAACTCGGGGAGGAGGCTTACAATGCCAATACAAAAAACAATACTCCCCCTCCCCCGTGACAATTAGACCAGCCACTTGATGGGGTCTGTATCACTCTAGGGTCCCCAGTCTCATTAGCAGAACCATGTTTCAGGGCCTTGGGAAAGAGTGCCAAAGTGGGGGCCAATCTTATCTCTGAATGGATGATGTTCCACAGGGAGGCAGCTACTATGGAGAATGCCAGTAGAATTCTAATTTGGATATCTTTCATTTTTCATAGGTGAAATATGCAGTTGCTATCGGGCAGTTGCTGGCAGGCTTGATGTGAGCCAGGTGTCATGTGTCTGACTAATGAAACACAGAACTTTCAGGCATGGTTTAATCTAAAAAGCTTTTATTAGTGCAAAAGGAGTGTCAGCACGGCATGGAGAATGCCAAGATCTGAATTTCCCTTCCTTTGCACATAACATTCCAGGCATTTCCCCTCCCCTATTTTGGGGTCATGATTCTCATCTTCCAGTTAACCTGGAGGGCAAAGATTCACTTCTGTTCCTTTTCCTGGGCTTTCCTTACTAATCTCCTCCCTTTTCTCTGTCATCTGAATTAACTCTAAAAATACCAGACAGTTCTGCATATTTTGTCAAAGCAAGAATATTCAATATTAGCAGCGTTGACACCAGGTTCTTCTGGGAATGTATGCAGTGTAGGCTACGTGGACCCTTAAAAGACTATTGGTAAGTAATTATGTACTGTGAAGGTGGTTAGTAATTTTCACTGGTCTATCCCAGTTTGGAGTCTTATCAAATGGATGGGAGTTGAAATCCAACTAATCGCTGGATACTTGACTGGGGATGGCTGTCCAAACTTTTAGGTGTTATGATGCTAATGTATTTTGTGTTACTTGTTTCATTCAGACCGGGCCGAATTGCCTGTCCACATTTTAACGAGAGCACTGAAGATGCCTAAGTGGAGGACCTTCTCCCCAAGAAGAAATGCAACTAAGAAATTTTCCTGGATCCATTGTTTGGGATGGGAAGGATTTGGCATTGTTTATCCATTATGTCCCTTATTCTGTTTTTCCTGCAGAAGTGAGAGACTTACTTATCAGAGCCTGGTTAGAAAGCAGTGGGAAGTTTACGTACTTTCTTACTTAATAAACCATTAATGGATGAATGACTTTGCTATGTCTGTTGAAGCTGCAAAGGGCAATGTCACTTACTCCTGCAAAATAGTTCCTACTGGTGATAACTGGACTCCAGCAGCAGCATTATACACACACCCATCTGAGTAAACTCTTGCTGGTAATGCTGCTGCAAAGCATGCCTTAAAAGGGGTTACTTTCTAACCCTTCCCTTCAAGTGTAGCTGTTCTTTTCTGTCCTACCCCTGCTTCTACGGTAGTAGCAGGAAAAGGGTAGCCTTTGAAGAGCTATACGGCTTACTTAAAGTACCATATGATGCAGTGAGTTGTGAATCTCTAGTGTAGATGCTACTTAGAACTGCGTCAAGCAGTCCTAAGCAGCCAAGTTCAGTGGCTGGGAAAGGAACAGCAAAAAATTACTCTGCAGAGTTGGGGAATCTTTTGACTTGCAGCAAAATGTTAGCAGTTACGCTTTTGGAAGGTGTTCTTGGACCATTAAATGTATCAGCTGCCCAGTCAGAAAATCTCCAAGCAATGTTCTTTTCAAGGGCATTGCCTTTCCCTACAACTGGGTGTCTGCAACCTTTTCTGCTCCCTGTGTTTGTGGATTTGTGCCCCCTTGAGAGATTCCAGGTGAGACAATGTAGTCCATCTTGTGGGAGTTTATGGTACCTGCAAGTATTAGTCACAAATAAAACACTACAATAAAAAGTACATTTATTTTTTGTGCCACTTGTTTGCAAGCAAACGTATTAAACAAAAGGGGTGGTAGGGTTGGTTATTCCTAGTGGCAAGACTAAATATTAATGAAGTATCTACAATGATGAGTCTCTGTAATGGGAAAGTAGCAGTTGCCTTTGGTATAGTGATATCAAAGTAGCTATACTGTACCACTGGATGACAGTGGATAAACCCTGCCTTCAAACTGCTCTGTTACCCTTCATTTTCTAAACTTGCCTTATGTCAAGTAGACCCAAGAACCTGATCATTGAAATGGGTTTGGGGTTCCCCCCCCCCAGGATGTATCCTTTATGGATAGGAAACTATATAGTTCCTTGAGTAGGTGGGTGAATCTGGCTTGCCTTGCACCATCGGGTGTAGTGCAACGCTTAACTGGCTTTTACACAATAGCTTTAGCAATTGTGTCCTAGTATATAGTATGTTCTGCAAACCTGGTAACTCGGGACCAAAATGGACAGTTTTAATCCTAAACTACTGAATTAAAAATGTCCTACTGTAGTATGTTGTGGAAAGCCAAACATCCAATTTATCTGCTGGGTAGTGAGAAACTACTAAAGGCATGATATAGCTATAGAATGGCTGAAAACATGGGATCTTGTGGTGAAGGACACCCCTCCCAAACTACTGAGTGCAGCGTTGAATGGGAAAGCAGGCATGATGCAATGAAGCTTGTCTCTGTGTTTAGTGTGGAGCTTATGGAATACTGAGCAAGACTGGATGGGAAATGAGTGAGGACAATATTCCTTTACCAAGCTGATACAGCATATTTAAATGAACCTTAATTGGGTTAGACACCCAAATCCTGCTAAAGGGGTAGCATCTACAACAGTGGTTCTCAACCTGTGGGTTGGGACCCCATTTGGGGTCGAACGACCATTTCACGGGGGTCGCCAAACAACGCAGTCCGCCATTTTTTCCCCCTTTTCCTTAGCTGTGCTACTCCCTTTTATTCTATTGGCTTTTGAAAGCCAATAGAATAGACTCTCTTGAATAGAGTCTAATTCTATTGGCTTTCAAAAGCCAATAGGAATTGTCCAGGCTGTCTCTGCCCTGCTGAGCCCGCCAAAAGTCCCATTCTGCAAACGGTGCTGCACCAGTTGAGTAGTCCTCGACTTATGACCGGTTGAGTAGTTCTTGACTTACGACCGGTTGGGGGTCGCGGCATTAAAAAGGTTGAGAATCACTGATCTACAAGGAATTTTGAGAGCAGGGCATGTAGATGAACTCATTGTGCCATAGATTTATAATGCATTTCAGTTGAGCACTTTGCGGTCCTTTCCCTAGTAATACCCTGTGCTGAGTTTCCTGCTGGTGTTGACCGCCAGGTAGATGTTGGTTTGTAAGACGCTAAGAAAAAAGACACAGGCATGTCTTGAGCAGAGGTTTGAAGCTGCAGGACACAGCTTGACAAACATCTCACTCTTCTCTATTTTATTAGTGAGGACATTATCCTAAGCTGGAGTAGTTAGTGGGTCTTAGTCAGGGGACATATAACTTTGTATTTGTTTATACAAAACATAACTTGTTCCTGAGGTAAGTTAATGGTAGTTTAATGTGGAAAATTGAAAGTAGAGAAAAAAAAGACATTGAATAACCATATATGTGCATAATTAAAGGATACCTCTTGAAAGGAGGTACAATTTAAAATTCTTTGACATGTATACAATGAGGTTTTTTTAGGTGAAGTAGTACAACTGACAATTTTTGCACAGGTAAGATTTGTAGGCACAGCTACAATTGGTGTATGCAAAACAATAGCATCAAGGGGTAACATAAGAGGTATGACCCCAGCGTGGCATAGTTGCATAATGAAATTCATTGTCTGATAGAAAATCGCTTAAACCAGTATAATTCTTTTTAAACTGAAGCTGGAACACACAAAGGTATAAGACAGGTAGAGAGTAGATTTTCCATATCATATGATTCAGAAATACAAAAGTCCAGAGAGGGCCTGTAGGAGCAAGCACAGCAGCATAGCCTCGCCCCCAAGTTAGTAAGGGAATTGGACCTAACCAGGTTTTATCAGGCAATTGCTGATAACATACCAATGGATTAGGGAGCACAGCTTTCTGCTGAAAGTGACGCTGGTAGGCTGTAGTTTTTTGAAAAATATTTAGCTGATTTAAAGTTATTAGGACTTTATTGACTTGACGAGTTATCCATGCCAAATTAGGTACCCTTGATCCCTCCTTTTTTATTTGTTTGTGAAGGCAGTCCTTAAAGGACCGATACATATGTGAGAAACAAAGGATAGCTGCTATAAGTAGCTTACTAGTAAGAAATATCAAAAAGTGTTAAGTGACAATTCTTAAGTGGAATTCTGTCCACAAATTGAGTACTCAAGTACTTAATTTGGTCAACTGTGGTAAATGCTGCAAGTGGAACTACAATGAGATCTCCAGGTTGTTTTCCTTTGGTCAATAAGTCAAATTCCAAGTTAATCGAATACCATTCAGATGGAAACAAATTTCTATTAAGTATGTTAAATATTTACAAATCTAAGCAAAACAATTCAGAGTCATTTCTTTTGGTTGATGGATATATAGGTCTAACTAAACAATTTAAACTCAACAATTTTTTTCCCCCAAAAAAATTGTCCAACAATTACTGTCGTCTCTTTCGAGTAAAAATTTTGTAATCTGAAACTGCAAGAGTGGGTATTAAATTTCATCTTCATTCACAAACCGGAATTCTAAGCAGAGAGGAAAAAAAGTTTAAAACGAACAGCCGCCCCCCCCCCCCCCTTCTTTCTTTCTGTCTCTCTTGCTCTTAAAGCAACACAGCCAGTTGAAAAACAAAAGAGACAGGAAAATTTTTTGTTACAAACTTCTCACCACTAAAAAAATAGTTTTCTCTCCTTCACATGCATTTTCCATAATTTCTCTCACACATTCTCCATGGGACTCTTCTCATGCAAGCACTTACTATTGCTTTTCAATTTACTTTTACAACAATAAAATCTGCAGTTTTCTATTTCTTTCACAGCCTGGGAGAGAGTGGGTAGGGGGTGGGGTTTGAGGGCTAACACAGGCCTCCCCTTTTAATTAAAAAGGAGGGGAACATTTATGGTTACTTCCAATTTATCCCAGCAACTTCAAAAGACATTGGGGAAAGACTAAAAGGAATATTGAAGGTGTGAAGGGTGAGGGAAAAGTAGCAGCCTCCTCTCCTCACCTCTGACAAAGGGGAATTGAATAGAGCCAGATTAAAAGGGGAAAAAAGGAAGAAAAAAAACTTGCTTTCAGTTCTTTGAATTTTCTTTTCTTTTTCTTCCGTGGCTTTAATTGTTATCAGATAAACTACCCAATGGGAGGTTTACAAAGTTTTTCAATGTTGTCTTGTTAAATATTATTTATACTTCTACACATCAACACAAAGCACTACCAGACATTGTCTGACAGGGTTAAACTTAACAGCTACTTGAAGTTTCAAAACATCCCAATTGTTCAAAACACATTGCAGAGGAGTACATTTTGATTTAATTTGTTTCTTTAAATTCCTCTGACAATTCCCCATATATATTTTTTCTACTTCAAGATTGTTCCTCTAATATTTTCCTTATGGGGGTGTATGATGGCTGTAAGGAGGCAAAAGAATTAGCCTCTTCAGAAGGAGCTGAAAATCCAATTAAAGATGCTTTCGGAGGCACAGTTTTTACTTGATCCTAATCAGGTGTGGGGCTTGTAGTTAATTGTTGCCCTGCTGAAGCATCTGAGCCAAATTTTTCCACTGCTTGATGGCACTGATGCCATTGATGTAATACCTGTACTGGAGCCCAAGATTCAAGATGTAAAGTAGGCCCTATCTTTTCCCAATCTCGTAACCTAAGCGTCCAGTGCTTAGGATATCAAGAGGAATGTTTCCCTACCTCATCCACCAGCTTCCTTATGTCTGCCTCAGGCGCTTTCACGCCTGATTTGTGTAACAGGAATCTGAGTTCCTGTACATGTTTCTGCTGGTGCTGAGATAGATTGCAACCCTTACCACTGAGGGGTCGCATAGGACGAAAGTGCACTTAGGGGTCTATTCCAGACGCTGGTAACTATGTTGGCTGTTGCTCCCTCAGAAGGGGGCGCTGTCCCTGTTCAGGGGCCAGATGTAAGACGCTAAGAAAAAGACAGGCATGTCTTGAGCAGAGGTTTGAAGCTGCAGGACACAGCTTGACAAACTCTGAGTTTATTAGTTCTTATATACTTGTTACATACACCAGCTTTACCATTAAATGTTGACATTTTACATTCATAAGTTTAACCATTAGATGCTGACATAAAGTTTCTTCATTGGAAAATTCCTTCATATAAGCAACTATTTTCTAGTAACACATTACATGGTCAAAGACCAGGTAAGAACAAATACAGGGAGATGAAAGCAGAAGGAACTAACAAAGACAGGAAGAGATAGGAGAAGGAACTAAGCATATTATCTGTTTAGGTAGGTGAGGCATTAAGTCAAAAGGGTATGACCTTCTGGCTGCTTCACTGGGACAAAGGTTATCAAAAGGTTATGAGGTTTGTGGGGGGGAAAGCACGGCAGTTTGCTGCGCATGCATTTTTCCCCACATTGGTTAGGAACTGCCTGGTACAAAGTTGGTGTCAGCTCCCCCCTTGGCACTTTCTCTCAATTCAAATGCTAGCTGAGTAAGGCAGGTGAGAAGTCCTGAGATGGCTGCATTGGACCACATTTTTTAAAAAAATTTACAAAAAGGCAGTTTGCTTCTTACTCCATGGGCGTTGGATGGTTGCCATTCAGCTTATCTTCATTATCACCTCCAATACAAGACACCCATGCCAATCAGTGCCACGCTCAGCACACCTACTGCTGTAGCCAACGCTATCACTGCACGCCCTGCAAACAATATTGGATCGGGCTTAATAGTTTTCAATTAACTAGCTCTGTGCCAGAGAGGAGGTGGGAAAGATGATCTCATTACCTGGACCGCTCTGAGGGTTTTGGCACTCGGCATCCCAGTCCTCTGGGACAGCTGTACGGGTGAGATGAATGAACAGTGGCAATGGGCAAGGTGTGGGGCAGCCAGGCAGAGGTAGGATATGGGGCCTCTGGTCACTTCTTTTGCGGTAGAACATGGCAACATTGAAAGAGCTGAAATGTGAAAATTTAAAAGTTTTGCACCGCCCTGGAATCTGCTTTATTCCTTGTGTACCTGCCAAAAGATACATTTGCTGCTGCTTTTCCCCTTGCACAATCCTTGAAATTGTTCTGCCACCTCAGCCTCTCTCCATCGTGATGCTACAGCCTTACTAATGCATCAGCAACTAAATTTGCTGACAGATAGCTTGGAGGCAGCCAGTTCTGCTGCAAGGAAATGGTTTTGAAAGTGATGCAAAGTCTGGCTTGGGAGGGATCTTGTAAGAAAGGAAGAGGAAAATGAAATGACAAAATGGAAATGAGCTTTGTCTAGAATCTAATTACCTTCTTGAATTCAGGGTGTGCAAAAACTTCCATTTTAACATACTTCAATGAACTATGTAATAATTGCAGGAAGCCAAAAGTTAAATCATCTTTTTCGTGTGTAGGATACTGCCTGATTTAAGCTCCTGGACATCTTTGCAAGCTGAAGATGTCAAATTAACACCAACTAATCTGCCCAGTCTTAGATCCTATGGTTCAATATTCATAAGGCTTTTGTATGTGTTCAGCCTTTGAAGCTTCTAATGGGATCCTAAGGATTGTCCTGAACATGGTGGAGAACAACGCACCTTGTCTGCATCTTGACAGTTGCGAAAGGAAGACCTGCCCATCCTTCTTGTGTTAAACTTACTTATTGCTTTCTTGATAGAATTCAAATCCATGACAAGCTGCATAGGGTGTTGGACGGCCACTGTAAACCCTGAGGGCTGCCTGGAGAGCAATCAAGGTGCTGTCATGCTAAAGAAAATAAGCAGAAATAATTACTATGCCATTTACATATTAGAATAGACCAGAACATCCCTTCTTCCCACACTTCTCATGTCCATGTCTGCCTTCCAGTCCTTATTCTTGAATAAAACTTGGCATATCAAATTGTATTCTCTGTACCATCAGGGCAGGATTTTGTAGCAGAGTGCCAGAGCCCTGTGGAAGGAAATTAAAGGCTAGGTGTTTTCAAAGTGAAGAAAGGTATTTAAGTCCAGGGAAGGTCAAAAAATAAGTAACTTTTCTGCTTGCTATATTCAGTTTTGTCTCTTTCACTGGCAATTATAGCTATTTTCCTTTTCGCTTGTTTATGTTATCTGCCCCAAATCACCATGGTGAGGTGGGTAGCCATATATATATTTGAAATAAACCAAGAAATGGGAAAATATTCTATCACTGATATCAGGAAGCATGACTGGATTTGATCCAACCCTGTTTGGATACCTTTGCTTATTTTGAAATAAGATGTCCACTCAGCTGGGGCAGGAGGGAGGAGGGAAGTAAGGCTCCCTTTTTTTCTGCTAAGCCCTGAAATTTTGCCATAATAGCAACCCTACAAAGTAGCAGCTAGATAGAATTCTTAAGATTATAGAAAAATGCTCAAATTCTGCCCCAAACCAATTCTGTGCTGCAGATAACGATAGCTGCAGAGAGGAGAGGATTGCTGTAAATTCTCTGGATTATCTCATTTTCCAAAGTGGATCTTTGGAATTGTAAGGAAGAGGAGAACGTACAGCAGAATACATGATCATCTTAAGAGGCAGATCCTGGCACACTGTTTTGGAAAAGTTGCTCAAAATAGCACCCAGCAGCAAACCTGCAGAGAGGAAAATATGCTGATAGATAATATACTGAAATGTATCTGACATTCAGAAAAGCACAAGGCTGAAAGATACTGAGAAGTGAGGAACTGCACAGTGTCGTATCAGAAAGTATACCAAAGAACTTCTGGTTCCAGTACGCAGTGACGCCGGCTGTGTCTCGAGACTCGTCTCCACTCCGGCTGGGTTTTCTTCACCGGTAGACCCCCTAGTGGGTCAAAAGTCGCCCTGGAGAGGCGACCACCGAGGAGGAGGCTTGCTGGTGACTGCGGGAGGGCGGCAGCTTCTCCCGTGGCTCCAGCTTTCTCCTTAGGGCCAAAAGAGCAAAGATCGTCCTGCAAGATGGCCAATTACCCTGCTGCACCAGCTGAAAGTCACAATTACATCTAAGTGTAATAGACCCACCGCGGATGATCCGGGTGAGACCCCTTCTGCTCCTCTCTTCACCCTATTCTGTTTTTTTACTGCCTGTAAAAGCTTTGTTGGAATTATTTCCCTGTCTTGAAAAAGCAGCTTTTGTATGCATGGGAAAAAAGGCGCTGAAATAAAGGATAGAACAAAAATTTTTAAAGACTACACTTTATTCTCATTTACTTTGGGGTACAGAAAAAACTCTTTTCTGAGCTGTACTATTATTTTATGCTGGAAGATTATTTCTTTTTCCACTTTTTCCTTTAAAACAGGGCTTTTCAACCAGTGGTACGGGTACCACCTGTGGTACATTGGCACCTGGCAGGTGGTACGCAACCATCCTAGAAAAGTGGTAGCAGGGGAGGGGAATGAGCTGAACCAGTGGCAGCACCACACAAGCCTGAGCGAGAGATGGCTGGAGATGCAGGGCTGTCAGGGCTCAGCAGAAGCGCCAGGATCAGCGCCAGGCTCCAGCTGGAGCTCGGCGCTTATCCTGGTGCTTCTGCTGAGCCCTGAAGAAGCACCAATCAGCTGGAAAGCAGCACTGATCCTGGCACTTCTGCTAAGCCCAGAAGAAGCACTGATCAGCTGGAATGTTGCAGCATCTCCAGGGTCTTGTGATTTACATTCAGATGCTTGGCAACTGATTCATATTTATGACGGTCACAGTGTCCCAGGGTCATGTGAAGTGACCAAACCTGCTGCAACCACCCAGCAGAGGGGGGGGGGAAATAAAAAACAAACACCCCCCCACCCCCCGCTGCCAATCCTCAACAGAAATGCTCACAACAATGAAAACCTCGGACAGGAGGAAGAGCGTGGCCAGGCGGGCAGGCAGGTGTCTTGCTCGGCTGTGGCTTGGGGGGCACTTTTTTCAGTGCCACTGTAACTTCGAACAGTCACTAAGCGAACTGCTGTAAGTCGAGGACTACCTGTACTATATCACTTTTTTCCTCTCTTTTTTTGGTCATCAAGTTTTTGACACCTTGCTAGGCGACTGGTGGTACTCGGATGTTGCCATATCCTAAAAGTAGCACAATGGGTGAAAAGGTTGAAAAGCCCTGCTTTAAAAGACAGAAAAAAGGAAAAGAAATGGTGTCTGGAAAAGATTTTTTAATCTACTGAGGACATCTAGTGGCAAAAAGTTAACATCGCAACTGCTGATTATTGTTTGGAGATGAGAAGGACTTGACCTTCAAACTATTCTTGAAGAGAAAAGATAAGCTGATGCAGCTGTGGTAATTGTGGGGGTGGATATTGTTTAACTTTTATTAATTACAGCCTCCACTAAAAGAAAAAAGGGATTCTCTTCAATTACTATTAAAATGGAGAAACCTTATTCACAATTAAACTGTAAACTTATATTGGAAAAGATTTATGAGGCTACTGAAGAAATATGTGCTACAATGAAAGAGATTACTATACAATTAAGAGCCAGAAACTGACTTTCAGACTACATCTGATCATTCTACAAACCAAAACATACTAGAAGAGGAATCAATTGAGATCAAAGAGGAATTTATTTTACCTTACAAGCATCTCATCTATATCTTCGAAGATCAGAAAAATCAAAGACTGAGATTTGAACCTTTAAAGCAACAAGGCTTTAAGGATAAGAGAAATAGATGTCCAATGCAGAGGTCAGGATGCTTTTTATTGTCTCAAATTATATTACAAGCAACAAAGAGAGACCTATCTGCTGAAAGGGAAGCTTTGTTATGAAAACCTGCCTGGCACAAAAAGAAGGCCAGAATAAGACTGAAAAGAGAAATTTAAAATTATATGTAATGGATCAAAGGCACTGTAAAGCTATGGACTGATTTAAGGATTAAGATTTTGAGTTAGAACTAAGAGAAAAATGGGTGATTATTAGAATATATATATTAAATAGATTAAGAACGTATTTTTGGAATAATAGGTTTATTTGTATGAAAACTATTATGTAATGGAATGAAGAAAATTAAAGAGGTGTTTTAGGTTTGGATTGACTTAATAATTAATTGAATGTTAATTTAATAAGATGATTTTTTGTTTGATAATATGGATGTTATTAGGTATGATAATTAATTGGATGAAATTTGAATCTCGTCCAATCGACTGAAATGATTTAAGGTTTGATATTATCTTGTTATCTTAAAGAGATTGATTGATTGATGGATTAGATATGTATAGGTTAGACTAATATTTTATTTTAATTAGGAGATATTAGTGGAAGAAGAAATAAACAAGACTTATGATAAAATTAAGGAACTAGAATATAGCTGGAAGGGATACCTGAACTTGATAATGTGTTTATTTAAAGTTAAATTTGATTATGGTAACTGTAAATTCATAAAGCTGCAAAACAGGCTTAGGATTAATAGAAATTTAAATTAGAAATGACTATTTTAAATATATTAAGCTATTTGAGGGAAATAGAGAGGGAACATTTGATGTATTGATTTGAGTTATTCATATATGGTTTTATTTCTGGATGTTTGATTACCCCAGCACCACAGTGTGTCTTGAGCACTTTGTTCTAAGAATTAAAAAACCAATAAAATTTGTTTCAAAAAAAAAAAAAAGTATACCAAAGCTTAGAAAGGAAGTTGAAGGGATCCTGATCTCCCTCAAGCACTGGCTTTGTTATGGCATGTTAAATAACAATTCCTGCCACATGGTGGTGCTATTAAGCTAACGTGATATTTGAGGGCTAGTTGCTGGACCCTGAAATGCAAAATTCCCAATGAGATTGAGGGAGCAAAGGAATGTTACGCTGTTCCTTGCTAGTGAACAATAGCATCACTATGGCATTATTCAGCCATCACTGTAGACAGAAAACTTGTCCTCATTGGGCACAATTATGCTAGTATCATTCTACACATTACTAATGGGGAAATGTCCTAGGTTTACATGGCTAAGAGTCACTTTGTAGGGGAGATTGGTGGTACAGAAATTAAATAAACACGTACATATGTACGTACATACATATTTCCAAGCTGGTACACACTTTGTACTTTCAATCGTTTTCCTTCAAACTGTCCTGTGTTTACTTTTTAACTTAGTATTGCCACATTTTACCGTACAGGTAGTCCTCAATGTATGACCACAATTGAGCCCCAAATTTATGTTGCTTAGTGAGACCTTTGTTAAGTGAGTTTTGCCCCATTTTACGACCTTTTTGCCACAGTTGTTAAGTGAATTATTGCAATTGTTAAGTGAGTAACACGGTTGTTAAGTGAGTCTGGCTAATCTATTGACTTTGCTTGTCAGAAGGTCACAAAAGATGATCACATGATCCCAGGACACTGCAACCGTCATAAATATGAGTCAGTTGCCAAGCATCTGAATTTTGATCATCTGAGTGTGAGGATGCTGCAACAGTCATAAGTGTGAAAAATGGTCATCACTTTTTTCAGTGATGTAACTTTGAACGGTCACTAAATGAACTGTCGTAAATTGAGGACTACCTGTATATATCTGTGGAGATTCTCAGTCATCCAGGTCATAGTCGTCTCAAAGGTGCTTTTTTTTTTCCCTTCAAAAGGCAACTGGACTGTTTTTTCACTTGAGGAAGAAAACATTTTGCTTCTCATCCAAGAAGCTTCATCAGTCCTTCCATCTTCCTATCATCAGAACTGATGAAGCTTCTTGGATGGCAAGCAAAACGTTTGTTTCTTCTTAAGGAAAAAAAAAACCCAGTCCAGTTGCCTTTTGAAGGAAAAAAAAAAAGCACCTTTGAGACATTTACCATACATATCTAGGTCTTGATTCCAAACAGAGCAAATAATTCAAATGTAATTGTACCTCCAATGAATCGAGCCTTCTCCTGGGTAGCATGCATTCCCACATGGGCTTCAATATTAAACACTTCTATCTCTGAGAGAGTTGCCAAAACCTGTGGTGTAGCCCAGCTAGGCAAAGTCATGCTATGGGTTTTCTGTGTAGAAAATGAAAAAAAAAAGAGTTTTCTAATGAAATGGTGATCTTCATGTAATTGAGACCATAATTTTTAAGGCAGGGGCTTCCAAACCTGGCAACTTTAAGACATGTGGACTTCAACTTCCAGAATTCCTCAGCTAGCCATGGTATGTGAAATACTCAGCCATGTTGGCTGAGGAATTCTGGGAGTTGAAGTCCATGAGTCTTAAAATTGCCAAGTTTGGGGACCCCTGTTCTAAGGGACTTATTAAGTGAGCCGCACCCAATTTTAGAGCCTTGTTTGCCATTTTGTTAAGTGAATCTGGCTGCCTCCATTGACTTTGCTTGTCAGGAGCCTTTGGAGAAGGTTGCAAATAAATGGTGATCGCATGCCTGGGACATCACAAACTTTGTAAATGTATGCCAATTAATTATTATTATTATTGATTACATGACCATGAGGATGTTACAATGGTTGTAAGCGTGAAGAACGGTTGTAAGTAACTTTTTTCAGTGCCATCATAACCTTGAATGGTTGCTAAACAAATGCTGGTAAGTTGAGAACTATCTGTGATGCAGGCTCTTACCTGACAGAAGAGTGTGTCATGCACCTTCCAGAGGCCTCTTAGGGTCAGCTGCTCAGATTTAAGCCCTGTATAATTAGCCATTTTTTTCCATAAAGTCCTGCAAGAGAGGAAAACAGAAATAATTGACTAAGGTTCACTGTGCTCAATTATTTCCATCTCAATTAACCCTGCATTCTTATTTGCATTCATTGCAGATCTTCAGAGTGAACCTAAGCAGACACGAACTATTTAGGTCCAAGTATTTTAGGAGAGAGTTATGATTGCTTTCCCAAACTTAGATCTGTCTAGCAAAGTGGTTCCTCTCACTGTAGCAGTAACAGAGGTTAGTTTCAGAAACCACTGAATCACCTGGGTCCTAGACCGGATGGATTCACTTGGTGGTTTTGTAGACCAGTGGTTCTCAACGTTTGTGTGACAGCGACCCCCGTCACACAAACGTTCTGCGCATGCGCGGTGCGCATGCACGGCGCCGCCCTCTGAGGGGTGAAAATGGCGGATCGCCTTCTTTGGCGACCCCTGAAAAATTGTCGATCGACCCCAAATGGGGTCGCGACCCATAGGTTGAGAACCGCTGTTGTAGACTTTCCTACAGCCTGATCAAACTTTTTGCTATTATCCTTATTTGAGATATAATAGTTATTCTATGAAGGATTTGAAATTTGAAAAAAAAACGCAACAAGAAAACATATTGAGCCATTTCTCTCTGCACTGAAGTAATTCTACTCAAGCCCTGTCCTGTATCTGGGATAAGCCATGTGTAAATTAGTACTGATTACTTCTGAGGAAGTGATGGCTGAAAAGAAACTTTTCTCCCTTTCAGAAGCTTAACATTAGGTTGTCTCCTTTTAATACTAAAACTCTTCCCTTGCAAATCAATCACTAATCCTCTCTTTATCAAATTGGTCCTGATAAGAAGAGGATGTTGTCTTTTAAATGGTTCACATTGTCAACTATTTCAAATAAAATGAGATCTAAATTTAATGAAAGAGTTGAGGAAGGTGTATTTTTTATTCCTAAATGCCTGTTAAATAGCACAATATATCAGCCCATATAGTAACATCGCTATGCAAATGATACAAATTAGCATGTGTGTTTTTTGTGCTATTGCTTTTCCTAGATTTTGATTATTTCTATTTCATGCTGTTTTGTTGTTAGGAACCCAGAGATTCATTTACAAATAACTAACTTCATTTGTGTTAATAGGTGTTAAAATTGGTGGAAATGACACCTGCATAAAAATGTCATTACAAAATGGATCACTTTGTTTCAAAACTGATGAATGATATAATTTTTGTCATTCATGGTCAAATGACACAAATAACTGCAAATGATATACAATTAAGGTACAATTATATTTAACTGTCTTGTCCGGAGTACTTAAGATGTCACAGACTTGCTGTAAGGACCCACCCCACTTTGCATCTTAAGAAGACAGAACTCTTGGAATAATTCTTCCAACAGGAATCCTTTATTAAGAGAAAATGGTTGCAGGCATGCTAGACAGGACTTGGGGTTCAAGCTCTCCCATTCAAGGTTTTAAGGGGTTCCCCAGTAGTCCCACCCAATCAACCCCCCTTCAGTGATAGTTTCAAGTATCACAATTCCACCCCCTTTCTTCTTCCGTCTGGATGGAGACTTCAGATAACTACATGAAAGGCAATTACTCTTTTTTGATATGCTAACGCTTAGAGGCCACAATAAACACACATTCAGTCCTTTGAAGTGTACTGAAGGAAGTGAGGGCCATAAAGCCCCTTTGCTCTCCCCCTTTTCTCCCTCTTATGGCAGAATCCAGAAAAGGCAGAATTGGGAGTTTCTATGTTTGATAATTAAAGATGAAATATAATTGGATTCTGACATCCGGCCCCTCTTAACAATAAGAGAGATCCACCTGAAAGAAAACACAAGTAAAAAATTTAGTTAGGCTTGTTAGGATACTCTGTGTGAAACTTCTTCAATAGCTTCGGGGCTCTGACGTGACGTTTATGGACCCACTCATTTTGTGAGGCAGGGAGGTGTTTCCAGGCAACTAGGTACTGAGTTGTTCCATGATATCTCCTAGAGTCAAGGATCTCTTTTATTTCGAAGTGTTGTTCCCCCTCCACCATGATTGGAGGTGGTGGGGGGGGGATTTTTGGCCGTAGAGGTGACTGATGCTCTCTTTTCAGCAAGCTGCAATGAAAAATTGGGTGTATTTGCCTGAGGTTTTTGGGTAATTCTAATTCTACTGTTACTGGATTTATGATCCTTTTAATTGGAAAAGGTCCTATATATTTTGGTCCAAGTTTTTTACAGGGCTGTAGGGACTTTAGGTATTTTGTAGATAAGTACACCATTTCTCCTATAATGAATGGTGTAGGCTCAACCCTTTTTTTATCGGCTTGTGCTTTGTATGCCCGCCTAGCTTCATCTAGTGATTTTCTGACTATTGGCCAGGTGTTTTGTAGGTTTTCCATCCATTCTTTCAGTGAAGGGATCGTTGGTTCTTTTGGGGTTAACTCTGGCATAGGGTTGAAACTTTGGCCGTTGGCTATTTGAAAAGGAGTGTAGCCTGTGCTGGAGTGGACTGCATTATTGTAGGCAACTTCTGCAAAAGGAAGTAAGTCCGTCCAATCACTCTGTTGGAAATTTAAAAAACATCTCAAATATTGCTCAAGTACCGACTGGCACCGTTCCGCTTGTCCATCTCCTTGAGGGTGGTGGCTAGATGTCAATCCCTGAGTGGTCCCTAAGAGGGATAAAAATTCCTTCCAAAATGCAGACGTAAATTGCACTCCCCTATCAGAGATGATGCGTTGGGGTGCCCCGTGCAATCTGTAAATGTGCTGGATGAAAAGTTTTGCTAAGGCCTTTGCAGTGGGAATTTTTTGGCAAGGGATAAAGTGCACCTGTTTGGAAAATAGGTCCGTGACTGTCCAGATAACAGTATTCCCATTGCTTTCAGGCAATTCCACTATAAAATCCATGGCTATTTCCCTCCAGGGGGCTGAGGGACTTGCCACTGGTTGTAACAGCCCTGGCGATTTCCCTTGCAACCTCTTTGCTGATGCACAGGTTGGGCAGCTGGCAACATAACTTTCTATGTCCTTTTTTATTGATGGCCACCAAAATTGCCGTTTAATTAAGTGTAAAGTTTTTACAAATCCAAAATGCCCTGCTGATTTTGTGTCATGGCAAAGTTGCATGAAAGTTAGTCTTTGAGTTGTTGGTATATATAACTTTTCCCCTACCCAAGGCAATCCGTCTCTCATTGTGCACACATGTTTGTTTTTCTGGAACCAATCATCTGTTTCCAAACTTTTTCTGAATTCAATCCCAGTTTGGCTGTCCAGTTGTGGTTTTATTTTGGCTTGGGTTCTTGTGGTTACTGGCGCTGCCAGTTGTGACTCTGCCATTATTGGTCTAGAGTCTGTGGTTCGTGCGCTGTTATATTGGGGCATGCGAGATAGTGCATCTGCCAGGAAGTTCTTTCTTCCTGGTAAATGTTTGAGCTTAAATTGGAATTGGTGAAAATGCTGGGACCAGCGGGCTTGTTTGGGATTGAGTTTCCTGGAAGTTTTCAGGGCTTCTAAATTTTTGTGATCAGTCCATACCTGGAAGGGGATTTTGTTGCCTTCCAGGAACTGTCGCCACGTGAGTAATGCCCAACGTATCCCATAAGCCTCCTTCTCCCATACGGGCCAGCGCTGTTCTGTTTCCGTGAGTTTCTTAGATGTATATGCACAGGGTTGCAATACTGCATCATCATTTTCTTGTAATAGCACAGCCCCCACTGCCACATCACTTGCATCTGCCTGTATTATGAAGGGCTTGTCCATGTCTGGGTGCCTTAGTACTGGTTCGGCAGAAAAAAGTCTCTTTAGTCTCTCAAACGCTGCTTGGCACTCCATGGTCCATGTTAGTGGCTGGCTAGGTTTTACTGAGGATGTTCCCTTCGTTTTTAGTAAGTTAGTGAGGGGCAAGGCTATCTGTGCAAATGAGGGGATGAATTGGCGGTAAAAATTTGCAAAGCCCAGGAAACTTTGTAGTTGCTTTCTTGTGCGGGGTGGTGCCCAATTTAGTACTGCTTCGACCTTCTCCGGGTCCATTTCAATACCCTGTGGGGATATGCGATAGCCTAGGTAGTCTATCTTTTCCTGGTGGAATTCGCATTTTGAGAGTTTGGCATATAGGTGAGCGGCTCGCAGCTTCTTTAAAACCGCTCTGACAAGTTTGACGTGTTCTTCTTTTGTTTCAGTAAAAATAAGAATGTCGTCCAAGTAAACAAGGACCCCCTTAAATAGGTGCTCCCTTAGAACGTCATTGATTAATTGCATAAAGACTGCAGGGCCCCCTTGTAATCCAAATGGCAAGACTTTGAATTGATAGCACCCCATGGGGCAGTTAAATGCAGTCTTCCATTCGTCCCCTTCCTTGATTCTCACGCGATAGTAAGCTTCCCTTAGGTCTAGTTTAGAAAAAATTTTCCCTTTCGATAGGTGTGACAGCATGTCTTTCATGAGGGGCAGCGGGTATAGGTTGCTTTCACTGATTGTATTCAGGGCCCTATAATCCACGCATAAACGTAAAGAACCATCCTTCTTCTCTCTAAAAAGGACCGGGGCAGCCACTTTAGGCTTGGCTGGCTCAATGAAACCTCTCTCCAGGTTTTTTTTTTATAAATCTTTCCATTTCCTCCTTCTCCTTTGGGCTCATGGAGTATAATCTGGGCTTCGGGAGTTTTGCCCCAGGTTTGAATTCAATGGTACAGTCTGTGGGTCGGTGGGGGGGAAGCTCATTCGCCCTTTCCTCACTAAAAACTTCAGCAAGGTCCCTATATTCCTCTGGTATTTCTGTTAATCTTTTTTCCTCTCCTATGGATGCTTTTTCTATTCTTGATTCTGGTAGTCTCCCTTGGGGTTTTAAGTCCATAGGGTCCCCCTTCGGGAATTTGATTTCTGTCGTCCTCCAATTCACCCAGGGGTTCCATTTTTTCAACCATTCCATCCCTAGAATCATTGGGCATTCCATACCTGGGGTCACCACAAACGTTAAGTCCTCTTCATGGTTTCCCAGGGAGAGGTGTATTGGCAGAGTGGCTAGGGTAGCTGGCACCCCCCCTGCTATGGATCCATCTAGCTGGCCAAATGAGATTGGTTGTTCCAGTCTCCTGGATGGGATGCCCAGATTCCCCACTAGTGTTGGGCTAATAAGGCAGCGGGTGCAGCCAGAGTCTATTAAAGCTTTCACCTTCACAGCTTCGGGCATGGGGGGGATTAATATAGTCACTGTTTTGAAGATGGGTGTGATGCATCCACTTACCAGAGGTTCGCCCTCCGAGCTGTCGTCTGAGGCATCCACCGGCCCTGTGGTGTAGGCTGGAGTTCTTTCCCTTTGGTGAGCAGAGGTGGGGGTTTCTGCAATTTCCATCATTCTCATGGCCGTTTCTTTTGGCTTAGCTGAATACTTTCCGGGTTTGTTGATTGGGGATCTGTCTGGGTTGTGCTGGGGGGCCTTTGAGCGGCATTCTACAGCTCGATGCCCTTCTCTTCCGCATTTGAAACACCCCATTTGCTTCTTGGCTGTATCCGATGATTTCACCGGTCGGTGTGTCAGCTCAGGCGGGGGGCGGCTCCATTGTTTTCCTCGGTGGTGCCTCTTCAATATGTCGATCTCTGCTTCCTCTGCCAAGACGTACCATTCCTCAAGTTGATGTGGGTCCCCTCGGGGCAGGCAAGCATCATATAGATCATAGTTTAGTCCATCTTTGAAATGGCCAAGGAGGATGTCTTCTGGCCAATTCAGTTTGCTGGCAATGGCCCGGAATTCTTGTGTATACTCAGCCACTGGGCGTTTGCCTTGCTTCATTGTTGTTATCCTTTCACGGGCTTTGCGATCAGCCAGGGGGTCTTCAAATCGTCTTCTCAAAGAGGACATGAAACGGTTGAAGTTACTGAGTTCTGGGGCATTGGAGTCATGCAGGTTCACCACCCAATCTGCAGCTGGTCCATCCAGGGCAGATTGCACGATCCGGATGCGGGCTTTGTCGCTGGGGATGTCCTGCCCATATTCCTCCATGTAGCTGAGGACTTGGGTTAGGAAAAACCCCAAGCGTGTTGGCTCCCCTTTGAATTTCACCTCCAACGGTGGACGTCTTGGAATGGATCGGTGCCTCCATTGTGGGTGGTAGTGTTTTCCGTCCAGATTTCCATCTGTGGTCCGGTAGGGGGTGGGAGCTCCTGGATCAGTAAATGTCCCTGGGGTTGCAGGTTCCACGTCTCCCTCGGTGTCTCTCCCTTTGTGGCTCCAGGAACTGGGGCGGCCGTAGGGCTCAGGAATCTCCTCTCCTAGGGAGCTGAGAGTTCTCTTCATCAGGTCAATAGCTTTCTCTAGGATCCAGTCTGAGTACGGCATACAGCTTCCTCCCTCTTCACTTGCGTGCAGGGATTTCTCCATCTCCTGCTTCCATTCTGGTTGCTTGGTCCCCCGTCTCAGGGTCACTTTTCTTGATTCCTTTCCCCACTCGCTTTTCTTTCCAACGCCCATCGACCAGCGAGGCTTGTGGTCCTGTGTCTCCACCACTTCTTCTTCTGAGAAATCTGGCCTCTCGGATCCCAACATCTGGCAAGGTTCCAACTGGGTCAGCGGCTCTCTTTCCAGGGAGTTTTCTCCCTCTCTTGCTTCGTTGTCTGACATGGTAAATTTTTGCAAAATCCCCCGGCAAGGGTCTACCTTCCAGGTGGATTAATTTTGCAAGTCCTGTCTAATGTAAGGACCCACCCCACTTTGCATCTTAAGAAGACAGAACTCTTGGAATAATTCTTCCAACAGGAATCCTTTATTAAGAGAAAATGGTTGCAGGCATGCTAGACAGGACTTGGGGTTCAAGCTCTCCCATTCAAGGTTTTAAGGGGTTCCCCAGTAGTCCCACCCAATCAACCCCCCTTCAGTGATAGTTTCAAGTATCACAATTCCACCCCCTTTCTTCTTCCGTCTGGATGGAGACTTCAGATAACTACATGAAAGGCAATTACTCTTTTTTGATATGCTAACGCTTAGAGGCCACAATAAACACACATTCAGTCCTTTGAAGTGTACTGAAGGAAGTGAGGGCCATAAAGCCCCTTTGCTCTCCCCCTTTTCTCCCTCTTATGGCAGAATCCAGAAAAGGCAGAATTGGGAGTTTCTATGTTTGATAATTAAAGATGAAATATAATTGGATTCTGACACTTGCCTGTTATTCCAAGATGTCCAAATTGTAATTTGATCTGTTGCATTTGGTCTACTATACTGGAGTCCATAAACTGAAATTTCACTGTACTGCTATAGTTTTATATTCTAGCCATTGTTAATATGTTTTGCATTTGTTTTGTTATTACGAATGCTTTGTGTTGTGTCCTGAGCCTGCAAATGCAGGCTCGGGACGTTGCAATGGTCCCGGGCTTGCAGAAGCTGCCTGGGACAAGACTGAGTGGCACCGGCTTTGCGCGCATGCACAAGGTGCGAAAAGTGCCTGATAACGTTGCTGTTATGTCCGGGGACCTGGGCATATAAAAGGAGGCCTGCGTGTCTTTGCTCGTTGTTGGAGTTTTGACTGAAAGCACAATAAAGGGTTGTTATACAGCAATGTGTCCTCTTCCTCCGCCTTCGCTTCAAGGACTTAACACTGGCGACGAGGGTGGGATTTTTCACAAGAAAAATAGAAGGAAGCTATAAGACTCACCCAAAAGAAGTCCTGAAAGGGGAAAAACGGTGTTAAAATCAGCATCCATCCTGCCAGTACAGCGTCGCTGGAGGGTGAGTTTGGCTGAAAGACCCTTTCCCTGAAGAAATGAGTGGTGAAGCACAAGCTACAATGGCGAAGATCGGCCGCTTGTCAGAATTCGACGTCGCACACCTGGAAAGATGGGAATCATACGTCGTGAGGGTGGAGAACTATTTCAGAGTCAACCAAATTCGTGAAGATGGGCTGAAGGCTGCCACATTGTTGTGTGTATGCGGACAAGAGACTTTTGAGATTGCTGAAAATCTAGTGGCTCCTGCTTTTCTGGAAGGCATAATGTACACGGATTTAAAGAAGCTTCTAAAGGAACATTTCCAGCCCAAGTTGTCCGTCATTGCATGGAGGCATACGTTTGAACAAAGGGATCAGAAGGCAGGAGAATCTGCTAAAGACTTTATTGCAGCCTTGAGACGAGCAGCCAGACCGTGTGAGTTTAAAGACTTAGAAGAAAGGCTGCGCGACCATTTTGTATGCGGGTTAAGGAATAGAGACTTACAGCAAAAGATCTTCACTAAGGAAGATGTCTCTTTCCAAGATGCTCTGCGAGAGGTTACAGCAGAGGAAGCAGCAGGAGGGGCAGTCAAGAACATGCGGCCCACCAGAAGCTCTTTGGAGACCATTGCTGTCCACCAGGAGAACATGAGAGAAGAGTCGGAAGAAGTTCCTGAAGATGAGGTGGACAAGCTTTACCAGGCAGCCGGAAGGAGACAGAAGGAACGCACAGAAAAAGCTTCAACGGCCCTGCAATGCTTTGGGTGTGGAGGACGCCACAAATGAGCTGACTGCCGGTTCCGTTCCACCATTTGCAGGGCATGCGGTAGGCAAGGCCACATCGCATCTGTCTGTTTGGGTCGTCAGAAGGTACAACCTAGAGAAGAATTGCATCTGAAAGGTACCAGGGTCCCCAGACAAAATAGGGTGGGTTTCTGCGCAACACGCAGAAGTGTTCTAAGGACAGGCACACATAAACCCTTAAAGAAGAAACTGTCCCTTAAAGTAAGGTTGCAGGGGGTTCCTTTATTCATGGAATTGGACACTGGGTCTGCATTTTCCATAATTTCCCTCAACACATTCAGGAAGATTTGTAGGAGTCAATTCTACTGACTTTTTGGGATTCAGGATAGATGCTCAAGGCATTCACCCTTCTGATGCTAAATTAAAGGCCATTCAGCAGGTCCCAAGCCCTAAGTCTAAGGGCGAAGTTCAAGCCTTTTGGGGCCTTTTGAACTACCATGCATTTCTGCCACATAAAGCTGCTATAGCTGAGCTTTTGCATAGGCTCTTAGACAAACAAGCCTGTTGGCAGTGGACTAAGGTCCATGAAAAAAGTTTCAATGAAGTTAAAGCCTTGCTTACTTCTAATGCTGTACTAGTTCACTTCAATGAGCAACTGCCTGTTTGCATTGCCTGCGATGCTTCTCCTTATGGAGTAGGGGCTGTCCTTAGCCATCTGATGGCTGATGTGACACAGGTCCCTGTGGCTTATTATTCCAGAACACTGTCTTCTGCTGAGCGTAATTACGCTCAGATTGACAGGGAAGGGCTGGCCATTGTGGCTGGCATTGTTGTGATTCCGTGCCAGCCTGTGCTCCCAACAGCTGAGTCGGAGGAATCTGAGGAGGAGGTGGAGGAGGCATTTGAAGGGCCATCAGAGCCAGAGGGAGGCTCTGAAGTACAGGACTCACAGTTGGATGCAGAGCCTGGGCCCTCCAGTCGTGTTTCTGATGAAGCTCAGCTGGGTGAGGAGCATGAATCAGACTTGGAAGAATCACAACAGATGGACTTGCTAATTGATGCACGCAGGCGGCGTCAATTAGCCAGAGTAAGGCAACAGAGGTCAATGAGGCACCTCCAAAGTAAGAAGAAACGGCAAGGAGAGGCACCGCCTTAGGACTGCTAAATAAAGGGAGGAGGTGTGGGTGGTGCTGGTTGCTGAAGGCAACCGTTTGAAAACTGCGTCTTGGAATCTTGATCTGTGACTTCTCTTGTGATTTCTTGTTTGTTTTTCATCGTGCTCTTTTGGACTTGAGTTTGCTGTATTTGACAGGTTTGTCTACAATATTAAAAGGGGTTTTTGTTTTTGTTTGCAAGTCTCCAGCCAATTGCAGCAGCAGGGGTTTTGTCCTTGTGAAGTTAACAAGGACGGCAATAGGCTGGAACAGGACAGTTTGCCTTCAGCCTCACCCCCTACTATCATGGAGCAGCTACGTGCTGAGAACGCCCAGCTTGCTCAGCAGCTGGTTTTGTTATCTGCCCAAGTTGCTCAGCTATCTGTCCAGGTTTCTGCTGCTCCACCACCACCCAGGAGAAAATGCCAAGTGGCGAGGCCGGACAAATTTGATGGCAACCCAGACATGTTTCCTGTTTTCATGGGACAATGCCATTTGTACATTAGTGTGAAAGCAGATGATTTCCCCACTGACCGGGATAAAGTGGGGTTTATGATAAGCCTGCTTTCTGGTTCTGCAGCTCGTTGGAGCACACCCTTGTTAGCTCAATGTAGCCCATTGCTGGACGACTTTGTGGGGTTTTGTGAGCACATGCAGTTGATGTATGAGGACCCCATCAAGACTCAGACAACTACCCAGCGTTTGAAAGCCCTGAGGCAAGGCCGACGCCCCCTGCAGGGCTATATCAGCGAATTTTGGCTGCTTAGCCAGGATTCAGCCTGGAATGAGGCTGCGCTCATGGACGCTTTCCAGGATGGTTTGTCGGAGGAGATGTTGGATGAGTTGGCCTGTGTTGAGCTTCCCCCGGACCTTAATGGGCTCATTCATCTCTGGCTGTGGATTGACACCCGGCTGCAGCAGTGAAGGAGTCGCCGTGCTACCCCAGAGATCCGTGAGCCCCCCATTGTGAGTGCAACCCCGGTCCAGAGGGAGGAGCCAATGGAGTTAGGCGCTGCCAGACCTCGTCTATCAGTGGCAGAGATGAACAGGCGATGTTCAGGGGGGTTGTGTTTTTATCGTGGGGACCCTGGACATTTGGCTGCTTTCTGTCCCAAGAAGCGACGAAGGGCATCTGTGATGGAGCCGGTCCCGAGACTGCCCTCAGCTTCCTTAAAAGGCCTTTTGGGTCGGGCGTCCCGCAACTCTGAATCACGTCCTTCTGATACTGCCCACGGACCCCCAAAACATTTGATTTTGGATGCGCGCCTGCTTCTTCCTACGTTGCCCAAGGGGATTCCTGTTCATGCGTTGATTGACTCTGGGGCCACTACAAACTTTATGGATGCAGCATTTGTGGCTAAATGGGCAATTCCCCAATGCCCGGTGGATCCGCCGATGTTAGTGGAGACCACTGATGGTCGAGTGCTTCTGTCTGGGCCAATTAAGGCCGCCACGCAACCGCTATGTATGGCCATCAGTAATCATGAGGAGGCCATTCAGCTTTATATCACCTCAGACTTGCGTCTTACTGTGGTCTTGGGAATGGCGTGGGTCCGGGCGCATGACCCCCAGATCTATTGGTCTCAGAACTTGGTCACCTTTCCAAGCCTGCAGTGTGTGGACCACACCCGCCACATCTGTGCCGGTCAGGTAGAGGGGCCCACGGGGGTCTCCTTACCCTCTGAATTGGCAGAGTATGCTGATGTGTTCAGCGAGACTGAGGCGGATCGATTACCCCCACACAGGCCTTATGGCTGCCCCATTGACTTAGTCCCTAACGCGCCTCTCCCAGTGGGGCATTTGTATTCCATGTCAGACCCCGAGTTGGCTGCGTTGAGGGACTTTTTGGACAAGAATTTGGCTCAGGGGTTTATTTGGCCCTCGTCCTCACCAGTATCTGCACCCGTACTCTTATTTTTATTTATTTATTTTTAAAATTTATAAACCGCCCCACTCCCACAGGACTCTGGGCGGCTAACAATAAAAACACCATAAAACATGACAAAACAAACAGTACAATAACAGTCATCCAGGGGTCAGATTTTATAAACCCCAGGCCTGCCGGAAAAGCCAGGTCTTAAGCAGCTTACGGAAAACCAACAGGGTGGGAGTGGTCCTAATCTCCGGGGGGAGCTGGTTCCAAGATGTGGGCACCATCACAGAGAAAGCCCTCCTCCGCGGCCCCGCCAAATGGCACTGCTTGGCTGACGGGACCTGAAGGAGGCCCAGCCTGTGGGATCTAACCGGACGAAGGGAACTATGAGATAGTAGGCGGTCTTCGTCAAGAAGAAGTCCGGTGAATTGCGGCTTTGCTGCGATTATCGGAAATTAAACGCCATCACAGTGCGCAACCGATACCCGATGCCCCTCATCCCTGAACTCTTGGATCGGCTCCGTGAGGCCAAAATCTTCACAAAACTGGACTTGCGCGGAGCTTACAACCTTGTCAGATTTCGGTCAGGTGATGAGTTGAAGACGTCATTTGGTACTTGGTACGGGCACTTCGTGTATACGGTGATGCCCTTTGGCCTGACCAACACCCCTGCTGTTTTCCAACACTTTATGAATGACATTTTCTGGGACTTGTTAGATCAGTTTGTGGTGATTTACCTGGACGACATCCTGATCTATTCCCCATCGCGAGAGGAGCACCATCGGCATCTCCGTCAGGTCTTGCAGCGGCTTCGAGAACATCAGCTCTATGCTAAATTAGAGAAATGCCAGTTCTATCAGATGACTATCGAGTTTCTGGGTCATTGCATTTCTCCTGAGGGCATTGCTATGGACCCGAGAAGGTGGAGTCTTTGCAGAGTTGGCAATCACCACGTCGTGTGAAGGATGTTCAGCAATTTCTTGGGTTCGCCAACTATTATCGGACTTTCATCCCCGGATTTGCTACCATGACAGCTCCCCTTACTCGGCTCCTGCAGAAAAAGACTCAGTTTCAGTGGGACACTCCAGAACAACGGGCTTTCCAGGCTTTGAAGGAAGCTTTCATGAAGGAGCCCATCCTGAAGCATCCTGACCCGCAACGGCCATTTGTCGTGGAGACGGATGCCTCCGACATTGCCATTGGGGTGGTGTTACTCCAGGCGACGATGCCCAGCGGTGCCCTCTTCCCTTGCGCGTACTATTCACGGAAATTGAATCCAGCAGAGCGCAATTATACCATCTGGGAGAAGGAGCTATTGGCCATTAAAGTGGCGTTCGAGACCTGGAGGCATCATCTGGAAGGGGCGCGGCATCAAATTGAGGTCCGGATGGACCATAAGAATTTAGAAAGCCTGCAGACCGCTCGGAAATTGAACCAACGCCAGATCCGATGGTCTCTCTTCTTTGCAAGGTTCAATTTCCGGGTGACATACATACCGAGCAGTCACAATCAAAGAGCGGATGCTCTGTCCAGGAAGCCCGAATATTCCCGAGCAGAAGGCAAGCTTCTGCCCAGGACAGTGCTCCCTATTGAGTCTTTTGCTGCGATGGGGAAGCCAATAGATGTACGGGCTCGGATTCGGGAGGCCCAGCAGCAGGATGGGTGGGTGGCTCAGCGAAAGGAGGAAGTGGGGCCCAATTCACCATGGACAGTCGTGGATGGACTCCTCCACTATCGTGATCAGCTCTATGTGCCTGGAGGCCCGCTCAGAGGACTCATCCTCAGCCAGTGTCACGATAATCCAGCAGCGGGGCACTTTGGCCTGTTCAAGACCCTGAATTTGGTATCCCGTACCTTCTGGTGGCCCTGAATCCGACATGATGTTCAGACCTACGTCTCATCATGTATTTCCTGTAGGCAAGCCAAGTCAGCGACAGGGGCCCCACCCGGACTACTGCAGCCCTTGCCGACACCCAAAAGACCCTGGGGGGTGGTGTCCATGGATTTTTTGACGGATTTACCCCTGTCTTCTGGATTCACGACGGTATTCGTGGTGGTTGACATGTTGACCAAGATGGCACATTTCATTCCATGCCGTGGCTTACCGTCTGCCCGAGCCACCGCTCGCATGTTCATCCAGCAACTGTTCCATCTGCATGGTCTTCCTGATAAGATCGTGTCTGATAGAGGGGCCCAGTTCACAGCCCGTTTCTGGCAGGAGTTGATGCAGGCGTTGAATGTCAAGATCTGCCTCTCATCTGCGCATCATCCTCAAACCGACGGAGGGACCGAGAAGGTCATTGGAATCCTGGAGCAATATCTGCGCTGCTATGTCAATCAGCAGCAGAACAATTGGGTAGACTATCTGGTGGTGGCTGAGTTTGCGTTCAATAACTCTCAGCACACTTCCACACAGATGACACCATTCTTAGCCAATGTGGGCTATCACCCTTGGTTTTTCCCTCTTTCCCCACTAGATGCACCGGAACCACCAGCGAACGACTACCTGGCAGAGTTA
Source organism: Crotalus adamanteus (assembly GCA_039797435.1). NCBI lineage: Eukaryota > Metazoa > Chordata > Lepidosauria > Squamata > Viperidae > Crotalus > Crotalus adamanteus. The sequence continues at coordinate 9,808,120 of CM077935.1, forward strand.
CAGGCGATCCATCGATTGGTGCAGTGACAGTTGGAGAAGGCCAAGGCTGACTACAAACGGTTTGCTGATTGGTCAAGGCGGGATACGCCTCCACTATCGGTGGGAGATCGGGTATGGCTGTCCACCAGGAATCTACCATCAACCCGGCCAACCAAGAAATTAGACCACCGATATGTCGGACCGTTCCCAATCGAGGCTGTCATCAATCCGGTTGCCTATCGCTTAACTCTGCCACGTTCCATGCGGGTACATCCGGTCTTTCACTGTTCTCTGTTGGTCCCTGAGCAACCGGCGTGTCCACTCCGCTGAGCCGAACTGCCCCCACCGGAACAACATGTCGGAGACAGTGCCCCCGAGTATGAGGTTGCCAGCATTCGGGACTCCCGTTGGGTGAAAGGACGCTTCCAGTACTTGATTGAATGGAAAGGCTACGGACCGCAGGAGTTCACCTGGGAGGATGCGTCTACCGTTCATGCTCCTGCCTTGGTGACCGCCTTTCATGAACAATTCCCATCTCGACCGCATCCGGATTGGCAGACCTGGGGGAAGGGCCCTGCGGTGCGGAATAGTGTTGTGATTCCGTGCCAGCCTGTGCTCCCAACAGCTGAGTCGGAGGAATCTGAGGAGGAGGTGGAGGAGGCATTTGAAGGGCCATCAGAGCCAGAGGGAGGCTCTGAAGTACAGGACTCACAGTTGGATGCAGAGCCTGGGCCCTCCAGTCGTGTTTCTGATGAAGCTCAGCTGGGTGAGGAGCATGAATCAGACTTGGAAGAATCACAACAGATGGACTTGCTAATTGATGCACGCAGGCGGCGTCAATTAGCCAGAGTAAGGCAACAGAGGTCAATGAGGCACCTCCAAAGTAAGAAGAAACGGCAAGGAGAGGCACCACCTTAGGACTGCTAAATAAAGGGAGGAGGTGTGGGTGGTGCTGGTTGCTGAAGGCAACCGTTTGAAAACTGCGTCTTGGAATCTTGATCTGTGACTTCTCTTGTGATTTCTTGTTTGTTTTTCATCGTGCTCTTTTGGACTTGAGTTTGCTGTATTTGACAGGTTTGTCTACAATATTAAAAGGGGTTTTTGTTTTTGTTTGCAAGTCTCCAGCCTATTGCAGCAGCAGGGGTTTTGTCCTTGTGAAGTTAACAAGGATGGCAATAGGCTGGGACAGAACAGGTATTAGGAAGTTTCATGATTTCATATACGGCCGCCATTTCACGGTCTACACTGACCATAAGCCACTGCTGGGGTTGTTTACCACAACCAAACAGACCCCACATATCCTTTCTCCTTGTATGCTGAGATGGTCCATTTTCTTGTCAGCATATGACTACACCCTGATTCACAAACCTGGAAAGGAAATGGGCCATGCTGATGGCCTAAGCAGATTACCCCTGCCAGTCTTGGAGCCTGACCCTGCTCCAGCAGTTAATATTCTGTCCATTCAAGAATTGCCTGAGTCTCCCCTCAATGCTAGGGATGTGGCTGCAGAAACTGCCACTGATCACACACTTACATGTGTGTTGTCGTGGGTGTTGTCAGGTTGGCCTGACAAGTGCCCTGATACTGAGTTCCAAAGTTTCTGGCATAAGAGGCATGAGTTGTCCACTTTCAAGGGTTGCCTGTTATGGGGAAGTAGGGTAGTAATCCCTGCCTCATTGAGGTCTAGAATTTTAATCTCTCTACATGAGGGACACCCTGGGATAGTCAGGATGAAAGCGCTTGCGCGCAGCCATTTTTGGTGGCCTGGCCTTGATAAAGCCATCGAGGCCCAGGTACATGGGTGCCATGTGTGCCAACAGTCCCAGCCTGAAATACCTCAGGCCCCAGTTCATAGGTGGGAGGAAACCCTAACACCATGATCTAGGGTACATATTGATTATGCTGGGCCCTTTCAGGGGCAATTCTTCCTAGTTGTTGTTGATAGCCATTCCAAGTGGCTAGAGGTTGTTCCTGTGACCTCCACTACTACTGCCAAGACTATCCAGGTGCTGAGAGGTATTTTTGCAGCTCATGGCCTTCCAGATGTTCTGGTTTCAGATAACAGTCCTCAATTCACTTCTTCTGAGTTCCAGGCTTTTCTTCAAGCCAACCTGATCCGCCATGCAACTTCGGCTCCTTTCCACCCATCCACCAACGGGATGGCTGAGCGTATGGTGCGCACCACCAAGGATGCCCTCAAGAGACTGACTTACAGTGACTGGCATCACAGGTTAACAGACTTTCTTCTTGCACACCGCACCACACCTTGCACATCCACCGGGAACAGTCCTGCTGAACTCTGCTGGGGTCGCCGGCTCATTACTAAGCTGGACAGACTGCATCCTGACCGGGTGACGTCTCAGGTGCCACATCCATGAGCACCAAGGTGCCTTCATGTGGGCGGTCTGGACTTGGAACTACGGGCCTGGTCATCTCTGGGTACCAGCTGTGGCCTGCAAGGTCTCGGGACCTTTGTCCTATGAAGTGTCCTTGGCTGATGGCCGCGTTATTTGGCGGCACATAGATCAGCTGTGTGCAAGGCTGGATCTACATCCTTCTGCTCCTGGCTCTGAACTGGGAGGGAGGAAGGCTATAGAGTGCATTCTGAGGATCAATGTCAGCAGCCATTACTGGCCGCTGAGGAGGTCATTGATCCCCCATCTCGGGGTTCCGCAAGTGCTCCAAACAGGAAGTCATGGGGCAGGGGGCCACCCCATACACCCATACATACTCCAGCCAGGGATTCACACCAGGGGTATCCACATTATTCACCTATAGCTAGCAATACTCCAGACAGGGAGACTGACCGGGGGTATCCAAATAACTCACATTCTGCAAGAGAACTGGCAACACAGCAGGGGAGCAGGCCAAATTCTGCAATTGCTCCCAGAAGACAGTCCTCTGTAAGGGGGGCAAACAGAGAGGCTACTCCTTACTCTGGCACCTCAGCCCTGACTTTGGGGTCCACTGGATACTGGGCCCCTGACTATCCATCTGCTGACCTTGGGTTCAAGGGACAGTGCTCCCAAGAAGGGTCCATTGTGGATCCGGGGACTACCAACCCTCCAAGGGATGTTGGGTTGAGCGCAGAGGGCACAGCCAACCAGCAGATGGGCAGATCAACCAGGTACTCAGGGCAGCAAAGCCCTGACCTACTGAGCCTGGCAGGAGAGCAGGTAGGTCAGGCAACAATACCAGGGTCTCCTGAGGCAAGTGGGCAGCAATGTCCTGGCTCACCTAGCCTAGGGGGCAAAGGAAAGGAACCAGCAAACTCTCCCAGTCCGAGGAGGTCGAAAAGGGCCAAGTGCCCTCCCAAATATCTTTCAGACTTTGTGAAGTTGCTGACCAGCTACCAAGGGTATTAACCTTAAGATTATTAGTTACTATTGTATTTTGTTTTACTTATGATTTTAAGTGTCTTAGTTGACGTAACAAGGATAGAAATTGTGGGTGGTGGCAATCTCAGGCACTCCCTTCCATGCTTGACTGTCAGGATTGTTCCAAGCTAGGGGGGAGGGGTGTTGTGTCCTGAGCCTGCAAATGCAAATCCAAACGTTATCCTAGCATATTGTAGAAATCGTATATTACATTAAGCATAATATAGTTTGGACATAACATGTGAAATATTAATTATATTTTGTTAATCTAGACTTAATGTATTGCAAGACTTCAACTAGACAGAAGACAACCTATTTGCTTTGTCTACCATGACTTTAAAAAAAGCATAATTACAGCCATATTGAAGTGGACGGCTAGGGGAATCTGTTGGATGGTGGTGCCTTGAAGCAAAATTGTATAGGTATTCAGTAATTTATTTAGACCATGTTGGACAGGCAAATGATTAACTGATTGATTGATTCCTGAGAATATATGAATTTATTCTGAAGACCTCTTCCAGACTTTTGTTTTCAGGACTTATTCACAGACTTATAAATAGAGGAATAGTGACACTGACATCCCCTGAACTTCGCTGAAGATGTTACCTAGTCTTGTAACAAAACTTTCGGAAACCAATCTACAAGCTCGGAAAATGAACCTCCATCCTCAGATACTCAGACTCTCTAGGAAATTCAGAGACTGCAACTATGAGGGTAATCAAAGAAGAAAATCTTAATAATTTTAATGATTCCCGACAAAAAGGACAATTAAACATTGTATGAAAAAATATCACTTTCTAGATGTAATTATGAGCAAAACATGTTGGTGATAGAATGGATATTCTGCCAATTTACATATTTTACAACTCGTAGAAGATAAAATTGGCTTTACCATTCAGCAACCTCTTTGTCAATTTTGGATTGTGGGGAATTCTACTTCTAGAATTTGGCTTTAAATTATTCTCCTTAACTTAGCCCTCTTCCAACATACCTTCCATTCTCTCAATTTAGCTTGATAGCTTGGCAAATTAATAGTCTCTTCCATCAATTGTTGATATCGCTGGCAGCTTCTGGTTGGTGGTTTTAAAAGCTAGGAACAGAAGTAGGGAATATAGAGAATTAGATTTGTCCCAGGGTGAAACTATTGGGTTGTACTTCATTGTTAGAAATCGGGAACTTTGACTAAAAACAGGTAGTCCTCGACTTATGACCACAAGTGAGCCCAAAGTTTCTGTTGTTAAGTGAGACATTTGTTAAGTGAGTTTTGCCCCTTTTTATGACTTTTCTTGCCATGGTTAAGTGAATCACTACAGTTGATAAGTTAGTAACCTGGTTGTTAAGTGAATCTGACTTCCTTATTGACTTTGCTTGTCAGAAGGTCGCAAAAGGGGATCACATGATCCCAGGACACAGCAACGGTTATAAATGTAAACTAGTTGCCAAGCATCTGAATTTTGATCACATGATCCTGGGGATGCTGCAAAGGTCGTAATTGTGAAAAAGGGTCATAAATCTCAGTTTTCGATGCCATTGTAACTTTGAATGGTCACTAAACACACTGTTGTAAGTCAAGGACTACCTGTACTACTAAATCTTTTATATGTTCCTTCTCAGTCCAGTTCATATTTTATTTCCAATAGATTTGAATGGCAGATTTGCAACTGCCAAAATCAAATCCTTGTTTTGTGCCAGTTTTAAAACCTTATTAAGGTTTTCCTGTTGTAGTAATGTTGTGCTAGCCTTTGATTCGATAGCTATGAAAACAAAACAAAACAGGCAGAGCTGAAGATAACTGAAATAGACTTAAGAGACAAGGTGAGAGCCTTCCCAGTATTTGTGGAGTGGAATAAATATGTAGCAAAGAGACTGGAATAATAGAAACATGTGCTTTATAGTAAGATAGCAAAGAAAATGTAGGAGAATAGCAAAAGGAAAAGTAAGGATGAGTTCACTTATAACAGGGGTCTTCAAACTTGGTCCTTTTATGACTTGTGGAATTCAACTCCCAGAATTCCTCAGCCAGCAACACTGGCTGAGGAATTCTGGGAGTTGAAGTCCACAAGTCATAAAAGGGCCAAGTTTGAAGACCCCTGACTTATAACATCGTTAAAGATGGATTTAGGGATGTAATTTCTCCTAGTTTTCTACAAGAGGACTCTTTCAAGAAATACATAGATGAAAACTTTGCTCCCATACATTTATAATTTACCTTTATAATATACAAGACTTCCAGGGAAGCATATACAATAAAAATAAAATTATAATATTAAAACTAGGATTACCATAGTTAAGCATTCTAAAAGGAAGATACATCTCTGAAGATTTTTTTTTCATGTGATGCAAACTGCATAGATTTATTTATTTGTTCTTTTTTATTGTTAGTCCTCTACTCAGTGTGCATTCTCTTTTTTCAAACCCTAAAGTGATAGGGCCAAAGGAACACATCATTAGTAACTGGGTCTAAAACTATTTTTTAGCCAGCAAGCCCTCTCTAAGGCCAAAATGTGAAATACTATATATACAAATAAGTGAAAACTAACTAGTGCAAAAGATGGTTTTATTTTACTTTTCATTATTTTACTCCTGAGCAATACATGCAGAGGCATTGGTATGTGTATGTGTATCAAAAAAAAAAGGTGGTACACAACCAGGCAATCAAAACCCCACATCTTTTTATGTATTGTTGCACATGCAGGGGCTTGATGACAATTGTCAACTTGGCTTTTTTGAGTCTCTGCAGATATTCCTGAATCCAAATAATAAGGTTGTATGATGTATCTCTGTTGAAGCAGATTTCCCCTAAATTCTAATTAAAATATATGTTGGAATAATGGCTGAGAGCTAGATGCCACAGAAGCAATGTATGAGAATCAAACCTCTCTGTGATCAGCATTTCTTTCAAAACATTTTTTTTAAAAAACCTATTGCAATGCTATAACTCTCTTTTATGATAAACCAGTGTTTGCTTCCAAGTAAAACTAACTTTCTACATAGCCCTGTTTTTGAGTCTTGTAGAAAAATAATGACCCCTGGATATTTTAGGGCCGAGAAAAAAATAAATGCACATAATTCCAGTTTATCCTTATCCATTTTATTTATCCATTGTTAGATTGATGTCCCACCATTCAGATAGGAAATTCAAGCAGCATATAATACATATAGTGCTCTCTATTCTCATCCTCCTGTTTTTCTCCATAAGAAAATTATTTTTTTTTATTAAAAGTTTTAAAAATTTTTTACAATATATAACCCAAAACCCTCCCACCCCTCCACCCCTCCCCCACTTCCCAGAGCTGATTACAGGGTTACAAATAAACAATCATAATCTAAATAACATTACCCAACTCTACTAACAATCAAATCCATAACATACTTTAACTCCTTTTTCAAAACAAATATTAACAAATTAAAAATAAAAATAATAACACAGTTAAACCATAACACTAAAAATAGTATAAATTCAATCATATTAAACTATTAACAATAACCTAAAATCTACTCATAAGCAAGATAGTACTTTTCAGTCTCATATTTCTTTTGAATATAATCAATCCATCTTCTCCAGACCGAAATGTATTTTTCTTGTGAATGGTCCTTCAAATAAGCGGAAATTTTCGCCATTTCTGCTAAGTTAGACACCTTAAGTATCCATTCTTCCATAGTAGGCAAAGAGTTTTTCTTCCAATTTTGCCCCACCAATAATCTTGCAGCTGTTATAAGATTCAACATCAAATTAATTTCTTTAACATCAAAATCAACCGTAATACCCAACAAAAATAATTGTGGAGTAAACTTTATCTTTCTCTTAAAAATCTTTTGAATATTCCACTAAATCTTAATCCAAAAAGCTTTTATATCTCTACAAGTCCACCAAATATGAAAATAAGTTGCATCTGAGCTTCCACATCTCCAACATTTGGGCTGTAAATTAGGATACATGCGGGACAACTTTTGGGGATCCAAATGCCATCTATAAAACATTTTATAAAAATTTTCTCTTAAATTTTGCGCTTGAGTAAATTTTACATTTCTAACCCAAATTGTCTCCCATGTATCCAATAAAATTGGTTCTTGAATATTTTGAGCCCATTTAACCATACAATCTTTAACTAACTCCGTTTCAGAATCCAATTCTATTAAAACATTATAAATTCTCTTTATATGAGCTCGACTTTGATCTTTAATCTGTTTTACCAAATTCACATCCTCTAAAGTAATTCCAACCTTTTGATCTAGAGTCCACCTCCCTAACCATTGATTATACTGAAACCAAGAGTATACAATATTTTCTTGCTTCAGCTCAGTTAAAGACTTTAGTTTCCAATCCTTCCCTACCAAACTAAATAATTTCTTGTAAGAAATCCTGTCCAAATTCATACCCCTAGATATTCCCTCTATTGCGTGTCCAGGAATTCCCCAAATTGGAATTTTATAATTTAACCTATAATAATACTTCTTCCAGACACGCAACAAAGCACTTCTCAAGATATGGGATTTAAAAACCTGGTCCACTTTTTTATCATAAATTAGATAAGCATGCCATCCATATACTAAATCCCATCCCTCAAGAGAAAGGATATTTTGGGCTTCCGGTGTGATCAAGCAGCTACGATGGCTGCTTTTCACAAAGCAGCCCGTTCCTGGGTTGTGTAAAAGCCGCAGGACTTTGACAATCAGCTGTCCCGCGGCTTGAATCTCTTCCCTGGGAGAAAGGGAAGAGAAGAGCCGCTCAGGCAGAGGTAAGAGCTCCCCTGGATCCCCATAATTTCAGGGATCGGAGGGTAGAGCTCCCTCGGAGCCTGAGCCAACTCCGCACTCCAGGACGTCTTTGTCCCAAAGTTCTGGGATGAAGCAAGGCGCCGCTCCCACATCTGCTTTTTTGGGAGGCTTGTGAGTATTCAAATGCAGACAGAGCAGACCAGGAGAAAGTGGATTTAAGATTGATTGTGACTTTAACTCCTGCAAGCATCTTCTCCCCCCCTTTTTTTTCTTTGTTTACTTTCCCTTTTGAAGAAAGGGAAAGTGAAAGGCAAAATGGCAACTGTCTTTCTTGTTTGACTTTGCAACAAAGTTAAAAGTTCATGTTTTAAATATAGAGGCAAGAATTTTGTTCCTCTTTCTCTTTTTTCCCCTTTTTTCTTTCTTTTTATTATTATTTAAAGAACTGTGATATTATAGAGCAGTGGTTCTCAACCTGTGGGTTGGGACCCCATTTGGGGTCGAATGACCATTTCACGGGGGTCGCCAAACCATGCTGTCCGCCATTTTTTTCCCTTTTCCCTAGCTGTCCTACTCCCTCTTATTGGTGGCCACACCCACTTGGGGGTCACCACAACATGGGGAACTGTATTATGGGGTCACGGCATTAGAAAGGTTGAGAACCACTGTTATAGAGGCAAGAATTTTGCTCCTTTGAACTTAACAGAATGGCTTCAAAACGTTTGGTCTCTGTCCCTAAAGCTTTTATCTCCTCCCCAACGAATCAGCCTGCTTCTCAGTCTAAACCAAAATCACCCCCACCCTCTCCTCCTCCTGCAATCAAAGACTTACAAGAGGCTTTAAAAATGACTGCTTTGGATATTAAAGAGGAGGTAAAAGATCTTATAATTGCAGAGAGGGCTATTACAGAAGAATTATTGGAGAAAAAGAACAAGCAAGTCAGAGAAGACATATTATTTGCGTTTTCTGGTCTTGCCCTGAATATTGAAAGGATTGACAATAAAATGGAAGAGATTACTGAAAATGCAGCAAAACTGGAATTTAGAATGGAGGAAGTGGAGAATAAGATAGAAGTTACACAAGATGAACAAACTATTTCACAATACAGAGAAATGGAGTTCGCATTGCGTATCCGGGGATTGAAAGAAAATTCCCAGGAAGATTTGAAGATGCTTATTGTCAGAGATATCGCTTTTAATCTTGGATGGAGATCAGAAGTAGTTGGGAATGAGATAGAAAAAATCTTCAGAGTCAACTCACGGGTTGCCAGACAGAGAAATTTACCAAGAGATGTGGTTATTTACTTTTCCAGAAGATCTATTCGTAATGAAATTATACAGGCTTTTTATAAAAAGAGGTTTCAAATTGCAGCTCAAGATGTGATAATTTTAAAAGAAATACCTCCAAAAATTTTAAGAAGTAGAAAAGATTTTACTTTTCTGTCTGATGAGTTAAAATGTCGTCAAATCCAGTTCAGATGGTAGATTCCAAGAGGAATAGTAGTGAATTATGATGGAATACGTTACAGATTAACTACAGTTTTAAAGGCAAGAGATTTCTATCACTCTATTCTAAAGACAAGACCGTCTTCACCTCCACAAACAAGGATAATTGAAGAGCCCGTTATGGCAGGAGCTTCCTCATTGATGGTCATGGAACAAGCGGTGTTGCCTGTACAGAATCTTGAGATAAAAGATCAAAGGATGACACGAGCTGCCCATAAACGCAAAGAAAAAGAGCAGCAGCAGAAGAGTGGCGATAAAGTAGAAGGAATGGTTACTACGGAGCCTGTGGGAGGGGCAAGACCTAAAAGATCTTCGACAGTTGATCTTCAGGCTATGCTTCAAAGGCTTCAGGCCGGTGTAGATGGCCAAGTTCCTGACCTGGAATGTTAATGGCTTAAATTCACCTCAGAAACGGAGAAAGGTCTTCTACTATTTGAAACAACATAATAATGACTTGATATGTTTGCAAGAGGCTTATATAACTTCAAAGGACTCAAAATATTTGACAAATTCTCATTTGGGATCACATTTTATAGCTCCAGCTCCAGGGAAAAAAGATTGACTTCTTTTTGATTACTAGTGATTTTTTTTCTAGGGTGAGAAAGGTAAAAATCTTTCCCAGGACCCTTTCAGACCATAGTCCTGTGTGGATGGAGCATTACTTGGAAGATGGGAACAGAAGGTCTTGGAGACTGAATGAGAATTTGTTTACCCGGGGAGAGTTTGTACAAAAATGTAAAGAGTATTTAAAGGAGTTTTTTGCTTTAAATATGAATAAAGGTACATCGATGCCCATGGTCTGGGATGCCAGTAAGACGTATATGAGGGGAATTTTAATTCATTTAAATAAAGTTTCTAGGGATAAAAGGATACAAAGACGTAGAGAAATAGAAGATGAGATTAAAATAAAAGAAGAAGCGCTTGCTCTTAATCCAACTGATAATAACTTAAAGGTTTCTATAAAGATGCTTAGGGAACAATTTAATATGTTGATGGCAGATCAGGTGGCTACCAATTTGCGTTATATGAGACATAATACTTTTTGTAATGCGAATAAGCCTGGGAGGTGGTTAGCTTATCAGTTACGAAAGAAACAGAAGGCTAGGATTATAGAGAAAGTAAAATATAAAGGTACTGAAGTTTTTCAGCAAAACTTGATTAAAAAGAGTTTTTTAGATTTTTACACAAAACTATACTCAAGTGATAATATAAAGGGAATGGATATAGATAAATATTTACAATCAGTACATTTTCCTAAACTTTCTGAGGAACAGCAAAATGGGATGAATTGTTTAATTACTGTGGAGGAAATTGGCTTAGCTATCAAGCAGTTAAAGGTGGGAAAGTCTCCAGGAACAGATGGATTGACGTCGACGTATTATAAAAATTTATATGAAGAAATGTTGGAGCCATTAAAGGAGCTTTTTAATAGTATCTTGCTGGGAGCACAAGTTCTTCCTTCTTGGAAAAGAGCGTTTATATCATTGATTCCGAAGGAGGATCAAGATCTTACAGAGCCTAAGAATTATAGGCCGATATCATTATTAAATGTAGATTACAAGATTTTTACAAAAATTTTGGCAAATAGATTAATGCAGGTTATGAAGGATTTGATTCACAGTGATCAATCAGGATTCATAACAGGGCAATACATGAAATATAATGTTAGACAAATTATTAACTTAATTGAGTATTTGGATAAGAATAATCAGACTCCTGTGGCTTTTATATTTTTGGATGCTGAAAAAGCCTTTGATCAATTAGATTGGCAATTCTTATTCTCACCAAGGGTTAAGTTTAAGATTTTGCAAGATGCCCGAGAAAGAGGAGGACTTAAAGCATCTAATTTGAAATTATACTATGATGCAGCCGCCTTAACTTGGATAAGTGATTGGCTTAATTTAACAAATAAGGATATTCTCGTTCTTGAAGGGTGGGATTTAATGTATGGTTGGCATGCATATTTAATTTTTAATAAGAAAGTGGACCGGGCTTTCAAATCACATATTTTGAGGAGCGCCTTACTTCAAGTTTGGAAAAAGTATTATTATAGGTTAAACTATAAAATACCTATCTGGGGGATTCCTAGACATGCAATTGAGGGGATTTCTAAGGGGATGAATTTTGATAAAATTTCGTATAAAGAATTATTAACTTGGTCAGGTTCGGATTGGCATTTAAAATCTCTAGATGTATTAAGGCAAGAAAATATTCTACAGTCATGGTTTCAATATTTACAAATAGTGGACAGGTGGACTGTAGATAAAAAAGAAGGAATAACACCAGAAGATGGAAATCTGGTTATTCAGATTAAAGATCGGAGTCAGGCCCATATAAAAAGAATTTACAACGCTTTAATAGAATTAGACTCTGAAACAGAATTGGTTAAAGACTGTATGATTAAATGGGCTCAGAATATCCAGGATCCCATTGGACTTATGGGAGACAATTTGGATTAGAAATGTTAGGATTTACACAAGCTCAAAATTTGAGGGAAAATTTTTATAAAATGTTTTACAGATGGCATTTAGATCCTAAAAAAATATCTTGTATGTATCCAAATTTACAACCCAAATGTTGGAGATGTGGTAATATGGATGCGACATATTTTCATGTTTGGTGGAATTGTAAAAAGGTAAAGGCTTTTTGGATTATGATTTGGTGGAACATTCAAAAGATTTTTAAAAGGAAGATAAAGTTCACCCCTCAATTATTCTTATTGGGTATCTTTGTGGATTTAAATGACAAAGAAACTACTTTAATGTTGAATTTATTAACTGCAGCAAGGTTATTAGTAGGCTCGTATTGGAAGGACTAGTTGCCTACTTTAGAAGAATGGATATTTAAAGTTTCTAACTTTGCAGAAATGGCAAAAATTTCTGCTTATTTGAAGGATCATACACAAGAAAGATATATTATTGTATGGAGAAGATGGATAGATTATATTCAGAAAAAATATGGGACTATAAAGTTTCATTTATTTTATGAGTAAATTTTATAGTAACTGTTGTAGAGATTTGTTTATATGACTTAATTTAAGGGGAGTTAAAGGTTAAGTATGATGTTTTTTTTCTCTTTTTTCTTTTTTTTCTTTTTTCTTTTTTATTATTGTTAACTTTCTTAATAATAACCCTGTATTCTGCTCTGGGAAGTGAGGGGGGGAGGGTTGAGGGTGGGTGGGTGGGTGAGTGGGTGGGTGGGTAATGATAATATAGTCATGGTAAATGCTTGGGCATTTCCCCTATGCTGCGTTCATGTGTGTGAGAGGGATGAGAGGGGAGGAAGGAGTAGGGAGGAAGTAGGATAGTTAGAGGAGAAGGGGAGGGGAAGAGAGTAGGAGGGGAGGAGAGAAAGAGGAGGGAAGTGGGGAAGGATTAGAAAGGGTGGACGCAGCCTGGGGGGAATGGGCAGGCGGTACCAATGGTTAGGAATTTAATTGTATTTTGTATGAATAAATGGAAAATAAAAACTTTTTAATAAAAAAAAGAGAAAGGATATTTTTATTTGTTAAGTTAAGCCAATCACTAATCAGCGTTAAAGCCGCTGCATCATAGTACAGTTTTAAATTAGGCGCCTTAAGTCCTCCTCTTTCCCGTACATCTTGTATAATCTTAAACTTAACTCTTGGTTTTTTCCCTGCCCATATAAACTTATTAATCCCCTTCTGCCATTCCTCCACGTTAGCATCTTTTTTCAAAATAGGTATCATTTGAAACAAAAAAAGAAACTTTGGAAGAATATTCATTTTAACTGCTGAGATTCTTCCCAGCAAAGATAACTGTAATTTTTTCCAATCATTTAAATCCTTTTGAACTTTTGCCCATAATGTCTCATAATTATTTTTATACAATTTAACATTAGAAGCTGTAATATATACTCCTAAATATTTAACCTTTCTCACTATTTCAAAACCTGTTAATTTAGCCAAAATAACCTTTTCCTTCATAGACGTATTTTTCGGTAATATTTTAGTCTTAGTATTATTTACCTTAATGCCAGAAACCTTGCCATACTGAGTTAAAATTTCAACCAAATCCCTAACCGAATCTGTTGGTTGAGATAATGTCACAACCAAATCATCCGCAAAAGCTCTCAACTTATAATCATTCTTATTTATTTTTATTCCCTTAATTCTAGATGATTCTCAAATTTTAATAAGTAATATCTCCATAGTTAAAACAAATAACAATGGGGATAAAGGACATCCCTGTCTAGTACCCTTTTCAATATTAAATGCATCTGTTAATCTCCCATTAACTATAATTTGTGCAGATTGTTGTTGATATATAGCCTTAAGAGCATACAAAAATTTATCCCCAAAGTTCATTTTCTCTACCACTCTCAATAAAAATTGCCAATATAATAATTTCCATAAGAAAATTCTTGTGAAGAAGGTTAGGGTAAGAGAGCTCGACTGTCCTAAAGTCACTATCAGGGTATATTCTAAAATAATATATTCTTTCCATATATGGAACTGATCAGATTCACCTCAACTGTCACAAGTGCACTGAAAGTGTTTACAGGTGGCCCTTAATTTAAATCCATTTAATGATTATACAAAATTACAACAGCACAGAAAAAAGTGACTTATGACCGATTCTCACACTTATGACAGTTGCAGCATCCCCACCAGTGGTGGGATTCAGCTGGTTCACACCGGTTCGGTAGAAGCGGTACCTAAATTTTGCACACTGCTTCCGGCAGTCCAGTCTAGGCCTCAGAGGCCTGGAGGAGGCCTCCCAGGTCTAGAACGGCCCGCTGGAAGTGCATGGATGCCACTTCCGGAAGCCCATTCTAGGCCTCAGAGGCCTGGAGGAGGCCTCCTAGGCCTAGAATGGCCTGCCAGAAGTGTGTGGATGCCACTTCTGGAACTTCGTTCTAGGCCTCGAAGGCCCAGGCCTGCATCCAATAAGAGAACCGGTTCTTCAGGTATTTGAATCTCACCACTGATCCTAAGGTGACCAACCGTCCTCCTTTTGGGAGGACAGTCCTCCTTTTGTGAGTTCTGTCCTCCCTCGAAAAGTGGCCTCGTAAATGTCCTCTTTTTCTATATTTGAAGACTAATCTGCAGGGCTTTTTTTTTCCTCATAGAATGCTCAGAAGACATTCCGGGACCTTTTTTTGATGGTTTTTTTCAACTTTTGCATGAGCTGTGCTATTCCCCCTATTGGATTTCGAAAGCCAATAGGAATTGCTGCTGAGCGCGCCAAAACACCTGGGCGGCAAACTCTGCATGTGCAAGTTGCAGGAACTTTGCACCCCTCACTGCTACCCAACTACTCCATCTCCTACTTAGTTCCGAAGATAGCTGGAGGAGACTGGAGCGGTAAGTTTCTCTTGATCTTCCCTGTTCGGTTCTACATGGGGATGCACAGGGTAGGCGGTGGTGCTGGGGGGCGGCTGGGGGGGCGGCTGCAGGGCCGGAGCTGGTGCGGCTGGTGCTTTGCCTTTGCGAGCCGCGGGGCCAGCTCTACGGAAATGCACAGGGGGGGGCGGTGGTGCTGGAGGGGCAGCTGCAGGGCCGGAGCCGGCTCGGCTGGTGCTTTGCAAGCCGTGGGGCCGGCTCTCCACGGCAGGGCAGCGGTGCTGGCGGGGCGGCTGTGGGCAGGGGCGCAGCGGGCAGTTGACCTTCCATGGGCCACGCCAGCTGGTGGTCTACGCAGTGCTGACCTGTGCTGCCACCACCTCACCCTGCGCACCTATGTGGCCGTCCTGGAGCGCCTGGCTCACAACACCTGCCTCCGCTGCCCACCCCCGCGCAGTCCAGCCGTGTAGAGTGGTCCCCGTGGCTCCCATGTTACTTTTGCATCTACTTTTTTCTTTTTCTTTTTTTATATAAATTTTATTTATAATATAATTAAAAACACACAAACATTGGATTTGACGTGACATTCCAGTATATACATTCTTATCAGATTATTCCACTTTTTACAATCAATTCTTCATCTCTACATATACATCTAAGTTTTATATACAATACTTGTTCTAAAATAACATATATTTCTTTCTTAACATTCGTCTTTAATCCCTACTGTCCTCTTCAAATTCCTTCAGCGGTAAAATTTATCCCAGGTTTCATAATAAACTGATCCACATTTATCTTTTAGTATCATTGTGAGCCTGTCCATTTCCGCACATGCTAATATTTTAGGTATTAACTCTTCCTCTGTGGGAATTTCCTTGCTCTTCCATTTTTGTGCTAAAGCAAGCCTAGCTGCAGTCAGGATGTGTAGCAGCAGGTAGATTGTTCCCTTGTCGTATTTTTCTGTCGTTATTCCCAACAAGAAGAGTTCCGGTTTTAACTCTAAGTCCAGTGTCAATATATCCCTCAACCAGTTTCGTGTCCTGTTCCAATACTCACGGATCTTTGGGCATTCCCACCACGTATGGTAGTATGAACCTAATGCTGTTTTACATTTCCAGCACAGGGGTGAAATGTTTGAACCCATTTTGGCTAACCTTACGGGTGGGAAATGCCATCTATAGAACATCCTGTAAAGATTTTCCTTATATGAGGTAGCTAAAGTGAGTTTCCTATTCCTTT
The DNA here is from genome assembly GCA_039797435.1 of Crotalus adamanteus. Classification (NCBI taxonomy): domain Eukaryota; kingdom Metazoa; phylum Chordata; class Lepidosauria; order Squamata; family Viperidae; genus Crotalus; species Crotalus adamanteus. The sequence goes on from CM077935.1 coordinate 9,824,244, forward strand.
CCCACAGTTCTTGCCAAATATGTAGGTCGATACTAAAACCAAAATCCCTACTCCAAATTAACATGGTCTCCTTAACCTGTTCTTCATACATTGTCTGATCTAAAAGAAAATGAAACAACAGCAAGAGAGACACCTGCTGGTTAAATTGAGAACAACGCAGAAGGGAAAGTGAGGAGGAAGGAGGGGAAAGAAGATAAGAGGAAGCAACAAATTTGTGACTTAAAAAATACTTAGTTTTGGTTGTAAGTATAAACCAGAAAGCAGTATAAAATCTCTCTTCTTGATCTCAAAACTTAAAAGATACTATAAGGGACTATAAGGAAAATATATAACCATTGAACTTTTTGAAATGATGGATTCTAACCTTTAAACAAAAATTGACTTGGGACTGTAGTTACTGACAAGCTTATTGTGAATACTGATTTTTGTTACATATATTGATATTTAGGGTTAAGTATATAATTGTATTCAATATATTTAATTAATAAGTTACTATTATACATAAAGCACGACATATTTGGCTTTAATATAGACAACTTAGATACTCTGGAGAGAAACGGAGTGATTGTAAATAAGTGGGGTGGCTGGTTTGCAGAGTTGAGAAAGATGTCAAGCATCCCTAATCTTACGAGAGTTGGAGTAGGGAAGAAGCAGACAACACTTACCTCACCAATGGAACCAAGTCCAGCTAGGCAAAGATCCTTGGAAGAGGTGACACAAAGAGACAGAGCAAATTCATTTAAAGATTTACAACTAATGTTGCAATCAATGCAAGAGGTGATGTGTAAAAATCATGAAGACTTAAAAAAAGAGATAGGGGAAGTGAGAAACGATACAGGGGAACTCAAGGAAAAGATGAGGTCTATGGATGGGAAATTTGAGTGCTTTCAGCAAAAGATTATGAAAAACGAACAAAAATTACAGGAAATGGAAGAAAGAATGGGAAAAGAAGAATTGAGAGTAGACGAAATGAATGAGAGATTAGTTCAGGCTAACAGGGAATTAGAATTGACAGTTATTTCTCTGGAAGTAAAGAAGGCTGCCTACTACCTACGGATCCAAAATATTAGAGAAACGAAGGGTGAAAATTCACCGGTAATGGTGACAGATATTTTGGCAAGGGCCCTAGGGACTACTAAAGAGGATATGGCGAGTGAGATCGATGAGACTTATAGAATTCACACGAACTACCCAAGACGGTACAACCTCCCCAGAGAGGTCCATATTAGATTTGTTAAAAAATCTGTCCGAGATGAAATATTATTTAGGACCAGGGACGACCCTCTGGAATATCAAGGCAGACAGCTAATTGTGCTTAAGCAAGTACCAAAAAGGGTGAGAGATATGAGAAGACCTTACCAACAAATAACTTCTAAATTGATAAGGAAAAATATTAATTTTACATGGTTGGTACCGGAAGGGATTATGGTCACGTGGCAGGAAAAGAGGTTTCGGCTAGACACAATTGACAAAGTAGAGGAATTCTATAGACAAAATGTTGGAAGTGAGGAGGAACTAGTTGATAGACAGGCAAGAGAAGAAGGTGAGACCTCGCCACAGCCCACAGAAGGAAGGGAACTACAAATGAAAGAGAAGGGAATTGGGAGTGGCGATGATATAGAGACTGAAAAAGACAATAGGAAATATGATGAGGATAGACCTAAAGCAACCAAAGAGGTTAGATCAACAAGGATGCCAGTGGAAAGAGAAGTACAAGCTAAAGAGTCTAGACCAACAATAGTAACAAGATCTAAATATAGATAAAGAGGCATCTACTTTTTTCAATCCACTTTCTTTCTGTCATTAATTCTCCAAGAATAAGAAATGTAAATTGTAAGCTCTTCATAGCACAGTTCTATATCATTGTTAAAATACACTGGGCAGTTATGGACATATTCATTCATATTCATAAATAGATTGAATTGTAACACTTTCCCTCTCACTTAAGTCTCTTCTCTTGTGTGTATACTTTGAACATAGCCAGGCCATTTTTATCAGCAGTTGTAAAGAAATAGAAACAAAATGTTTAACTTGTGTATTAATAACAATTTCTTTGCAATTCATTATCTTGTCAGTAACATGATTCCATCAATTAAACACATATATGTTGAAGGCAGCATATGCACTTGTATTAGACATCTATTATCTCCCACTGCTAGTCCTTCCAAAACCAACTCAATATATGTCATACTATATATGCAAAAGTTGTCTCCTCCTCTATTAAAGTGCAACACATTATTTCCCAAGTAGACAAAAAAATAATATTACATCTTTACTATACTCACCTGCAGTATATAAACATGGGGGAGCTATCTCACAATTTTTCACCCCTATGGCAGCCTACTATGCTGTCTTCATGATTAATTTGATAAAACAGAACTTAGTGTTCTAAGTTCATCATGAACTAAGTCTGATGAAAATAACTATTTTGGCAGGGATGAATTAATAGCATGCATTTTGGGTTATAGGAGCATCTCATTCACTTGAACCAATGTGATCATATCTTTAAAATGGTATGTACAAGCCATCAATAATGTGGTTGCTAATATAGGTAGGTCCGGCTTATGAGCTGTTTGTATTTAAGGAGATGCTCACAACAAATTCTAGTTTATTTGGTGAATGCTTGAAAGATGCATTACTTCATCTAAGCCAAAAACATGAAAAAAACTAAAGGCAATTATGAATTAAACTTGGCTCAAATCTTTAAGATGCAACATTAGTAAGAATGTCCCAAGAGTGAAATTACAAACCATCTGCAATAAATTCAATGTTCTTATTCTGGCAGGAACATTGGACAAAACTTTGGAATTTACTAGCATTTGCCTTAAATACAATAATAAGTAATAACTACAATTTATTTGTATTTCAGTCGTTTTACTGTTCGTGTGGCTACTTTAAAACAATTTTGTGAAGACGCGAATGTTCAATACAAAAAACTTTTAGGATATTCAAAAGTTAGATGGCTTGCTCTAACACCTGCTATAGAGCGTGTTCTACAATTATTTGAGCTTCTCCGTTCATATTTTTTAAGTTTAGACAAATGTCCTAAAATCCTGGAATCGTTTTTCAATAATGAAATATCTGAGATATTAATGTATTTTGTACATAATCAAGCATCTAATTTTCACAAAACGATTCAAAAGATTGAAGGTGAACACATTTCAACTACAGAACTTAGTCTTATTTTGAATGACTTTATCCTTCAGTATAAAACTTGATTTGAAGAAAAATTTCTTCCTTTAGTTATAAAAAGAAAATTGTCAGACTTAGAGGAATCAAATCCGTGCATAACGGAAAAGTTTATCAAAGAAATGCAGAATTTTTACCAAACATGTTTTCAATATATTGAAGAATGGTCTGAAAGAAACATCACAGGAAATAACAGTTTTCAATGGTGATTTTTGACTTCATCGCAAGTATATTGGACAGATATTGAATCTTGTATTGAGTTTTTATCTAAAGAAATGCCAGACATTAAAATAGACGACAGTTGTCTCTTTGAAGAAATTAGAAAACTGAATGTATATTTAAATTCTGAAAAATTAATACAATGGGAAAATGAACAGGTTGAAATTGATAAAAGATGGGTGGAAATATTCAGCCATTTCAAAAATGAACATATTCCATGTGAAAATTTATTTATTCTTGTTCAATTTACGTTGTGCTGCCCTGGAACTAATGCAGCAATTGAAAGGGTTTTTTCAGTTGCTAATGATTTTTGGAAAAGTGAGAAATCGAGATTGAATGTTGATACTCTAGCTGCAGCACTTGCCGTAAAATTCAATATGAAGGATATTTCTTGTTCAGATATTTCCAATATATTGTTAGAAGATGATACATTGACAAAAAATATTCATTCAATGGAAAAGTACTCATTTAAATAATTAATAGGCATGTAAGCATAATTACAATATAAAATGTTATTGTTACAAATGTTTTTTATTATGCATTTTTCATATTATAGTGTGGCAGGTAGAAAATGCCATTAAGGGAGATGGAAAAATACTATAAACAACATTTTAATTAACAAACTAAACATGTTTAAAAGGATTGCTCAAAAATTTTACCCCCCTTCAATAGCCCTTCCACCATGGGCTTTAAACCCATTCTTCCTTCCAATGTAATGTTATACTGTATCTGGTGAATTACTTCACCAGGGTTCTTTAAAGTCACCTTTAAAGGATCCATGTGTACCCCTCTTCTATTGCCCTCTTGGGCCCATATAAGGGTCCACTTTTCCTTGAGCTTCCTCACTCAAGGTCATAATATTTACAATTATTTCTCTTTCATTCCCCATAATAACAATCCCCAATTTACCAATTAAGTACCTCCTGGCCAAATTGCAGCTCCCTTCTACCAAAACCTAATCCAGGCCCTTTTGCTACTCTCTGGACCATAGCAGGTTTAAATATTGTTGCTTCTACTACATGTCCATAATTGCCTGATCCTTAATCTTCCCTTTCCCAATTTGCATTCCTGGAGGTATATAGTTCAGGGTAAATCTGGTGGCTCCGGAATCCACCGAGTACACCCTTTCCTCCTCCAGGGATCCAACCTTTAAGGTTTATCAGGGGTTCCTAAAAAGCTGGACCAGTAAACAGATTAGTCCCCTGACACCCCTAATCCTCAAAATTCACCAAATTTGCTAGTTCTTCCCCCTCCTTCCTGTTAGGGCACTCATTTTCCTAGTGTCCTTCTTCCTTACAAAAGGCACATTTATTTATTTAGGGACTGGGGAAAAAAAAGTTTTGTTTTTTTTTCCCCTTAGGGGTTTATATCCCCTGGTGCCAACTGGCTGTCCTCACCCCCAACCTAGACCTCTCCCAAGACCCTTTACTGATTTCCTGATTACTCCTCCACATCCTCTTTACTGGCCTGTTTGCACCAAATGAGCCATGATTTTTATCTTATCTTACATTTATCTCTCTCCATTTCTCTCTTCGCATATACTTTCTGAGCCTCTTTTACCGGTAATACTGTAAATCTTCTATTGTTTTAGTTTTCCATGTGTCTAATTTCTGCATTTTTACCCTAATACCTTCCTATGCTTTCCTTACAAATTGATATTTCACAATCATTTGATGTCCTGGATTACCAGGATTCAAATGTTCATACTTTTGAAGTTGGCTTTTTAATCTTTCTAACCATTCAGTTGGTGTTTCCTCCTTTCCTTGTTCTAAGGACAGTGCCTTCTGAATGTTAAAGACTCTGGGGCACTGCATTTTTAATACCTTCTATTAAATATCCCCTATAATCAGCCATAGCATTCCTCTCTGCATGCCTGTTACCATCCCACTTTGGATCTGCAACAGGGATCTCAGCCTGTTCATTCTTTTGTGAAAACTTTTTCTTACACTGTTCCCTAACTGCTCACCTAATCATCCCGTTCTCCTCTGGTGTAAACATGTTAAAAATGGGTTGCATTTCTCCCCATGTATATTCCATTGGTCCTAAAAACATTTCTAACATGTTTTCCTACTTCAATAGGATCTTCTATTGGTTTGGGCAATTCTTTCCTAAATTGTCTGATTTCAAAAGCTGTTAGGGGGACAATTCCCCCTTGGAGAGGGGTTTTCCCCTCTTTTGTCACCTTCCAAACTATAGGAATCTCAAGAAATACATAGCTTTCTACTTAACTCTTTCACACAAAATAGCAGATCAGAGTTCTCACCTTTCATCCTGGCCAGGCATAAAATTTCACACAGCTCCTTTCTCTCTCTCTCTCTTTCCCTCTCTTCCATCTGATTATTTCAATTCTTTTAACACCTTCTATTGTCCTTCTAATTTTCAAGCAATTTTCTTGGATTACAGCTTCGATCAGATCCAGTTTACATAGCCAACAGCTGTGCTAATACAAGGGGATGAAGGAGATTGTTGTCCAACATACCTGGAGAAATGCCAGCTCTAACCAACACTGAATTATGCACCTTAATTTTTAAATTATTACATTGACATCCTATCAAGTCAAAGATTACTTTCAGAAGTTTACCAAACATATAGAAAATAACTAAAACTTCCACAATAGCCCTAATTAAAAGTATGCAAAATCAACAAAACCATAAAACAAACAGAATGAACTAATGGAGAATCAACACATTCTAAATCTAAACTATAAATTGTCTGCAAGAGAGCTCCATATGTGTATTCCTCTATTACACACTGGAGAAGAGCCTAATGCTGGGAAAGATTGAGGGCAATAGAAGAAGGGGACGACAGAAAATAAGGTGGCTGGATGGAGTCACTGAAGCAGTGGGCGTGAGCTTAAATGGACTCCAGAAGATGGTAGAGGACAGGAAGGCCTGGAGGAATGTTGTCCATAGGGTCACGATGGGTTGGACACGACTTCGCAACTAACAACAACTATTACACATTAACACTGATAAGTGTCATGATTATGCAAACTTAAATATAAAGAAGGGGATTAAAAATACCAGAACCAAACGATGTGATTTTTGCCTGAGTTTTCTGTTCCTCTAGTTACAATGCAGTGTCTTGTAATCACTGGCCATGCTAAACTATCACTATTCATGGGACTGTTTCAAGGCCCGTTTGTTATTTTAACGTTTCTGAAACTCCTGATGGTGTCAACAACAGCTTTGAGGATGGAGAAGGTAAGAGCTTTCTTCCTCTTTCACAATAGAATAGTCTTTATGTTCTACTGATAGTACTGCTGTTAACACAGGCTGTGCTGTTGGTTTCAGTTTTCTCTGGATAGTTGCTTGCTTTTCTTTCTGTTTTCTGCAGCTTTTTATATGGCATCAAATTATCATTCATCGCATTTCTAAACTTCATGCCACATTCCATAAAAGAACCAATCTCTAATGCCTCATCAATCAAAATAGCTGGAGGCTGTAGTAGCATATCTAAATTTCATCAAAACAATTTCAGTTGGAAATCTTCATTGATTGATGATGCAATCATTTGTTAGATCCTAAGATCTAATGGAGTATCCTTTCCAGGAATCCTTAAAAGCCAGCTTTGGGATGCTATTGATAGAAGTAAAAGAAAGATCTTCAAAATTTAATATTGAAAGAGAAATTTAAAATTGAATTTGCTGCAGTGGAAATTTTCTGAGTAGAGAAGCTATGGTGGGAAAGAGGAAAGGTTAACATAAAGAAAGGATGTAAAGGAAATATGTAGGCAAAAATAGCTGGGTCTTAAGAGTGGGAAAAGGAACAAGAAAACACCTGTAATAGAAGATAACTAGCAAAACAGGAAAGAACCTATTTTTCTAAGAAGTCATAAAAAAGGGGGCCAGAACTCAGGCAACTGAGCATGCGCAATTAATTGATTAATATTAACTGACACACCTTGCATAAATTATCTCCTAATTTTAATGTACATGTGATGTATGATTTAGTATGTAGCAGGAAATATGTAGGAGGCGGTCGGAAAGAGTGTAACCTCATAGTACCTCAGCCAATGGGGAAAGAGGAGGGATGTGGCGGCCGGGACAAGGGATGTATAAAGAAGGAAATATTTTGGGTTAAAACTTTGGAGAGAACCAAGCTTTGATAGCTTCTCTCCCCACTTATTGCAATAAACGAAACAAAAGGCCTTCACTGTGGCTGGTTATTGGTCAGGCGAGCTTGCCTCTGGTCATGAAGGAAAGTAGCCAGGAGCACATAACAGACTTGGGGGCTCCTCCGGGATTTGCATCCGTTCCATCTTTGGCAGCTGGGGATATTCGAAAGGGGAGTGCGCACCTGGGTAAGTTTTTCCCAGACCTAAAGATCGGATTGCCCCTGCTCAAACAAGGAGGAATTGGAAATCCCAAGACAAAAAGCCAGGGCCCAGTGAAAACCTAAAGGAAAGTCGGCCGACATAAGGAAGGACTTCAACTCAGCCTGACAGGTAAGATACCAGAGGGGTATCTATATATCAGAGGGGTATTAATGGGCAATAAGAGTTTGAAGAGGAGGGACGCCTCCCCGGCCAGTGTGCCAGCCAATAAGGAAAAAGAGGAAAGGTATTTACATTCTGGAATGAACCCCCTTAGGGAGATGGGAATCTCTTAGGGAGAATATTGAAGTATTTTAAGTCAATGCTTTAAACAAGGCATTTGTTATACCTGGCCTAAGTACATGTTTGGCCAGCCAATAAATTAAATTGGGCTTCTAAGCTTGGCTTAGAGCGGTGGGGAATGGATAGGCAGTGGTTAAGGTCTATCAAAAACACTCCTTACATTTCCCCACTACTGGGAGAACAAGCTACAAGTTGCCCCAAAAGAGTAAAAGTGGAAATTTAAAGGACACAAACCTCCAAAGGTCTGGAAATGGTGTTTAAGGGTTTGTGTGTTTGGGGTTTGTGTTGACTCATTTCTAAAAGAGGGAGGGGGGGGAGAGACCCTCTAACAGTAATATACAAAAATAACAAGGCCTTATTCCAAAAGGAAATTTGGGAAATGGAGCTCATTGGCTTTGAAAAAGCTCCTTGAAAATAAGAATGATTGTTTTGCCTGGGGTGAAGCACTTGGAATTTTTTGTGTCTGGTGTAAATGCAAGAAAGGGTGAAGAAGGCTAGTTTCTTAGTAATTAGAAGGACAATAGAAGGTGTTAAAAGAATTGAAATAATCAGATGGAAGAGAGGGAAAGAGAGAGAGAGAGAAAGGAGCTGTGTGAAATTTTATGCCTGGCCAGGATGAAAGGTGAGAACTCTGATCTGCTATTTTGTGTGAAAGAGTTAAGTAGAAAGCTATGTATTTCTTGAGATTCCTATAGTTTGGAAGGTGACAAAAGAGGGGAAAACCCCTCTCCAAGGGGGAATTGTCCCCCTAACAGCTTTTGAAATCAGACAATTTAGGAAAGAATTGCCCAAACCAATAGAAGATCCTACTGAAGTAGGAAAACATGTTAGAAATGTTTTTAGGACCAATGGAATATACATGGGGATAAATGCAATTGATAAATATGCATCAATATGATAAATCTTCAGAGTCAGTTAAACGTACAATACAATGGAAACTAATTGAATAGAAAAATACAAATGGTGAGAGTCAGGAAGAGATAACATTAAGGAAGTAAGATAAACCATATAGGCAAAAATAGCTGGGTCTGAGAAAGGAAGAAGAGAAGCTATAAAAATATATAGGAAATGGCTAGCCAGGAAAAGACAGGCTGGAGAATAGGAAAATAAGCTGAATAAGATAAAAGGAAAGGCACACCGAATTGAAAAGCAGGAAAAGAACTTATTGTTTAAAATGGGGACATAAATATCTACTGAGTTTAAAATAACCATTTACATGTCTAATTTTTCTTATTCTTATTGTATATGTGAATATGATTTAGTATGTTATCAGGAAATGTGTATAGGCGGACAGAAAGAGTGCAACCTCATACTACCTCAGCCAATGGGGAAAGAGGAGGGCTGTAGCGGCCAGTGATAGGGATGAATAACAGAAGGAGATATTTCGGGTTAAAACTTTGGAGAGAACCAAGCTTTGATAGCTTCTCTCCCCGCTTACTGCAATAAATGAAACAAAAGGCCTTCACTGTGTCTTGGCTGGTTATTGGTCAGGCGAGTTTGCCTCTGGTCACGAAGGAAAGTAGCCAGGAGCACATAACACAATCTATATTTAATATGTTATTTACACCAGAAGAGAATTGGATGATTAGGAGAGCAGCTAAGGAACAATGTAAGAAAACTTTTCCACAAAAGAATGAACAGAATGAAATCCCTGATGCAGATCCAAAGTAACATGACTGCAGAGAGGAAAGCTATGGCTAATTATAGGGGATATTTAATAGAAGGTATTAAAAATGCAGTGCCTCGGAGTCTTAACATTCAGAAGGCACTGTCATTAGAACAAGGAAAGGAGGAAACACCAACTGAATGCTTAGAAAGATTAAAAAGCCAACTTCAAAAGTATGAACATTTGGATCCTAGTAATCCAGGACAAAGTAATCCCCTTTATGGATTACTGCCTTGTCGTGGCGAAGGGGCTTGCGTAACTCAATGAAGCTATAAGCTATGCCGTGCAGGGCCACCCAAGATGGACAGGTTATAGCAGAGAGTTCTGACAAAATGTGATCCACTGGAGAAGGAAATGGCAAACCACTCCAGTATCTTTGCCATGAAAACCCCATGGACAGTACTAAAAGGAAAAAAGATATGACACTGGAAGATGAGCCCCTCAGGTCGGAAGGTGTCCAATATGCTACTGGGGAAGAGCAGAGGGCTAGTACTAGTAGCGCCAGAAAGAATGAAGCGACTGGGCCAAAGCCGAAAGGACGCTCAGCTGTGGATATATCTGGTGGTGAAAGGAAAGTCCGATGCTGTAAAGATTTTTTCTCCATAGGAACCTGGAATGTAAGATCCATGAATCAAGGCAAGCTAGACGTAGTCAAAAAAGAGATGACAAGACTGAACATCGACATCTTAGGAATCAGCAAACTAAAATGGACAGGAATGGGTGAATTTAACTCAGATGACCATCAGGTATACTACTGTGGGCAAGAATCCCTCAGAAGAAATGGAGTAGCCTTCATAGTCAATAAAAGAATAGGAAAAGCAATACTGGGATACAATCCCCCAAATGACAGAATGATCTCAATTCGAATCCAAGGCAAACCATTCAATATCACAGTAGTCCAAATCTATGCCCCAACCACTGGTGCTGAAGAGGATGAAATTGACCGGTTCTATGAAGCCCTACAGCACCTTATAGAATTAACACCAAAAAATGATGTCCTTATCATCATGGGGGATTGGAATGCTAAGGTAGGAAGCCAAAAGATAACCGGAATAACAGGCAAGTTTGGCCTTGGAGTACAAAATGAAGCAGGGCACAGGCTAACAGAATTTTGTCAAGAGAATACGATGGTCATAACAAACACTCTTTTCCAACAACCCAAGAGACAGCTCTACACATGGACATCACCAGACGGTCAACATAGAAATCAGATTGACTATGTGCTGTGCAGCCAAAGATGGAGAAGCTCTATACAGTCAGTAAAAACAAGACCAGGAGCTGACTGTGGCTCAGATCATGAGCTTCTCGTTGCAAAATTTAGGCTTAAATTGAAAAAAGTAGGGAAAAGCACTAGGCCACTCAGGTATGAACTAAATCATATTCCTGATGAATATACAGTAGAGGTGACAAATAGATTTAAGGAACTGGATCTGATAGACAGAGTGCCTGAAGAACTATGGATGGAAGTTCGCAACATTGTACAAGAGGTAGCAACTAAAACCATCCCAAAGAAAAAGAAATGCAAGAAAGCAAAATGGCTGTCTGAGGAAGCTTTGCAAATAGCTGAGGAAAGAAGGGAAGCGAAAGGCAAAGGAGAAAGAGAAAGATACACCCAATTGAATGCAGAATTCCAGAGAGTAGCTAGAAGAGATAAGAATGCCTTCTTAAATGAACAGTGCAAAGAAATAGAAGAAAACAACAGAATAGGGAGGACCAGAGATCTCTTCAAGAAAATTGGAGATATGAAGGGAATGTTTCATGCAAAGATGGGCATGATAAAGGACCAAAATGGCAGAGACCTAACAGAGGCAGAAGAGATTAAGAAGAGATGGCAAAACTACACAGAAGAACTATACAAGAATGAGCTTAACATCCCAGATAACCACAATGAGATGGTCATTGACCTCGAACCAGACATCCTAGAATGTGAAGTGAAATGGGCCTTAGAAAATCTGAGCAACAACAAAGCTGGTGGGGGTGACAGTATTCCAGCTGAGCTATTCAAAATCTTAAAAGACGATGCAGTAAAAGTGCTACACTCAATTTGCCAGCAAATTTGGAAAACTCAACAGTGGCCACAGGATTGGAAAAGGTCAGTTTACATTCCAATTCCAAAGAAAGGCAATGCCAAAGAATGTTCAAACTATCGCACCATTGCACTCATTTCACATGCTAGTAAAGTTATGCTTAAAATCCTACAAGCTAGACTCCAGCAGTATGTGGATCGAGAACTACCAGAAGTACAGGCAGGATTTCGAAGAGGCAGAGGAACTAGAGATCAAATTGCCAACATACGCTGGATCATGGAGAAAGCTAGGGAGTTCCAGAAAAACATCTACTTCTGCTTCATTGACTATGCAAAAGCCTTTGATTGTGTGGATCACAACAAATTGTGGCAAGTTCTTAAAGAGATGGGAGTACCAGACCATCTCATTTGTCTCTTGAGAAACCTATATGCGGGTCAAGAAGCAACAGTGAGAACCGAACACGGAACCACTGATTGGTTCAAAATTGGAAAAGGAGTCCGGCAAGGCTGTATACTGTCACCCTGCCTATTTAACTTATATGCAGAGCACATCATGAGAAAGGCAGGGCTAGATGCATCAAAAGTTGGAATTAAAATTGCCGGGAGAAATATCAACAACCTAAGACATGCAGATGATACCACTCTAATGGCAGAAAGTGAAGAGGAACTAAAGGGCCTCTTGATGCGGGTGAAGAAGGAGAGTGCAAAAGTTGGCTTGAAACTCAACATTAAGAAAACCAAAATCATGGCATCCAGCCCTCTCAATTCCTGGCAAATAGATGGGGAAGAAATGGAGGTAGTGACAGATTTTATTTTTCTGGGCTCCAAGATCACCTCAGATGGGGACTGCAGCCAAGAAATTAAAAGACGCTTGCTCCAGGGGAGGAAAGCTATGGCAAATCTAGACAGCATTCTAAAAAGCAGAGACATCACCCTGCCAACAAAAGTGCGTATAGTCCAGGCCATGGTTTTCCCAGTTGCAATGTATGGCTGTGAAAGTTGGACCATAAGAAAGGCTGAGCACAAAAGAATTGAGGCCTTTGAACTATGGTGCTGGAGAAGACTCCTGCGAGTCCCTTGGACTGCAAGGCGTTCAAACCGGTCAGTCCTAGAAGAGATCAACCCCGACTGCTCTTTAGAAGGCCAGATCCTGAAGTTGAAACTCAAGTACTTTGGCCACCTAATGAGAAGGAAGGATTCACTGGAGAAGAGCCTAATGCTGGGAAAGATTGAGGGCAATAGAAGAAGGGGACGACAGAGAATGAGATGGCTGGATGGAGTCACTGAAGCAGTAGGTGTGAATTTAAATGGACTCCAGAAGATGGTAGAGGACAGGAAGACCTGGAGGAACGTTGTCCATGGGGTCGCGATGGGTCGGACACAACTTCGCAATTGACAACAACAAATCCAGGACATCAAATGATTGTGAAATATCAATGTGTATGGAAAGCATGGGAAGATATTAGGGTAAAAATGCAGAAATTAGACACATGGGAAACTAAAACAATAGAAGATTTACTAAAAGAGGCTCAGAAAGATTATGCAAAGAGAGAAGAGGAAAGAGATAAACATAAGATAAAAATGATGGCTCAGTTGGTGCAAGCAGGCCAGCAAAGAGGAAGGGGGGGAGTAATCAGGAAACCAATAAGGGGTCTTGGGAGAGGTCTAGGCTGGGGGTGAGGACAGCCAGTTGGCACCAGGGGATATAAACCCCTAAGGGGGAAAAAAACAAAACTTTTTTTTCCCCAGTCCCTAAATAAATAAATGTGCCTTTTGTAAGGAGGAAGGACACTGGGAAAATGAATGCCCTAAGAGGAAGGAGGGGGAAGAACTAGCAAATTTGGTGAATTTTGAGGATTAGGGGTGTCAGGGGACTAATCTGTTTACTGGTCCAGCTTTTTAGGAACCCCTGATAAACCTTAAAGGTTGGATCCCTGGAGGAGGAAAGGGTGTACTCGGTGGATTCCGGAGCCACCAGATTTACCCTGAACTATATACCTCCAGGAATGCAAATTGGGAAAGGGAAGATTAAGGATCAGGCAATTATGGACATGTAGTAGAAGCAACAATATTTAAACCTGCTATGGTCCAGAGAGTAGCAAAAGGGCCTGGATTAGGTTTTGGTAGAAGGGAGCTGCAATTTGGCCAGGAGGTACTTAATTGGTAAATTGGGGATTGTTATTATGGGGAATGAAAGAGAAATAATTGTAAATATTATGACCTTGAGTGAGGAAGCTCAAGGAAAAGTGGACCCTTATATGGGCCCAAGAGGGCAATAGAAGAGGGGTACACATGGATCCTTTAAAGGTGACTTTAAAGAACCCTGGTGAAGTAATTCACCAGATACAGTATAACATTACATTGGAAGGAAGAATGGGTTTAAAGCCCATGGTGGAAGGGCTATTGAAGGGGGGTAAAATTTTTGAGCAATCCTTTTAAACATGTTTAGTTTGTTACTTTTTTAACCCAAGAATTTCTGCCTTGGAAAAGTAAGAGATGCAGAAAAAAAAGGAAGAAGAAAAAAAAAGGGGGGGAGGCAGTTTCTGTCTGCATGTTTCTTTGTTTGTGTGTATGTGTGTTTTTAAAGAACAGAAATTAGGTAAAATTTCCTGAGTGTAAGAATAATTAATCAGTGGGATAATTGTCTCCAGAAACTGTGGATGCTTCATTATTGGAGGTTTTTGGGAGGAGGTTAGAAATTGATAGGGTCTGAAATGGATAGAGTTTCCTGTTTCAGTAAGGGGTTGGACTAGAGGACCTCTAATGTCCCATCCAACTCTGATATTCTGTTTTTGTATGTGTGGCATGCTTCAGTTAAAGTGGTACCTGGAAAAATACTGATGGTCCGACAAAGAATATGGGTAAAAAGCAGATGGCCCACCAAAGAATGTGTATGAAAGGGAGGTTTGTTTTGCTTACAAGACAACTCTTAAATTTAGGATGGCCAGACATCCTGTTCCCAGCTCTGCACATGATATATTACTAACTGCTTGTCACATGGTGTATCTAAATTGCTTAACACTTGATATATTGCTGATTGCTAAAAACATTCCAATGTAAACGAGGAGCTATCGATTATAGATCTGTCTAGTAGTTTTTCTATGTTAGAATAAAGACCTATAGAATGTAACCATGTGTGGAATGTGACCTGAAAATAACCCCCGCCAGAAGGGTTATAAAAATGGTCATCAATGTACAATCGGGGTTCAGATTTCTTCAGCCAGGATGGCTCTCTGAACCTGTGCGCAATAAACTTCCCTTTCCTTGAAAGAGCTGATTCAAGTTTTTCAATTCTACAACATTTTCTGGTGCATTGGCCGGGAAAAGCTTGAGTGAGGCGATATTTCGCTGAGGACGGCTGGACCCTTCGGACCTGCTGGTAAGCCATCTCTGAACAATTCTCCAGGCGCCATGGGGGTGTGTTTCCTCCAGGAGACAGCTGTGGCTTCTCAGCAGAGCCGACAGTACTGAAGGCCAGTCCAAGAACCCTTTGGGAAAGGAAAGGAAGTCTGAACCAACTCCTGGCCAGGACGGGTGTAACTACAAGGCAGGCCAGTATGTGTTTAAAGTAATGGTACCCATCTCACTTGAAGATAGAAGAGGGGGCCTGATCACTCCCCTGGACTCGGGACGGCGATCCTAATGAAGTCCGTGTTAGGTTGTGTGGGTGGTTAAGCCAGTGCATTCCCTACTAGTGACCGCCGGCGCTGTAGGTCATTGGCAGTGTGTTAGGATGGGGGGGCGTAGTATGGATGTGGGGTGGCCCCCAGAGGGGACTTTTAAGAAAACTATCCTAACCAATTTCAGTATATAGATCAGTGGGGGGATGCAGTAGCAGGACGAGCTGATGAGTTATTGCAATGTCAGGCTGAAATGGTTCGTTTGTGTGTGGCTAGACCCAAAGGAAAAAAAGCTTCAAGTACAAACTAAAAGAGTGAAAGATGTGAAGATTTCAGAAACTAAGGTGTCAGATGCTAAGAAGGAGATAAGGATGGAGGTAGAGGAGTTGATTCTCAGACCTCCTCCCTACGTTCCACCTTTCTCCCCCTCCCCCCCCCCCCCAGTGCCGGCTGCGGCAGCAGCCGCTGTGCCGGAGGAAGGGCTGATTGCCCCTGCTGTGTCCGAAGAAAGGCAGCCAGCTGTGAGACGAAAACAGAAAGGGGGAGGCTGTCAGCCCCCAAGGAGGAAGGGGATTTGGAAGGTCTCTCTGTAAATGTGAGGGGAGAAGTAAGTAAAGAGGACGTGGCAGGATGTACAGCAATTGTTGAATATTTTGTTGACTCCCGAGGAAAGGGAGAAGTGGAAGGCTGCTGTTAGGCAGTGTTTGAAGGATAGGTTGCCGGCTGTATGGGATATACAGCCAGAGATGGAAGCCAGGGCACCAGAAAAGGACCCTGAATGGAAGGCACAAAATCCAGCACATATGACCTTGTTAAAGGAATATCAGAATTTAGTAGTAGAGACTCTTCGCAAGGCTGGAAAGCCTTCAGTGAATGTGTTAAAGCCGTCTTTTGTGATGCAGGAAGCAGATGGAAGTCCGGAGAGTTTTTTGCAAAGGCTGATTGAGGCTTATGAGCTTTATACACAGGTTGATCCAAGGAGTGCAGACAATGTGCGAATGTTGAATGAGAGGTTCATAGCACAGAGTTATGAAGATATAAGAAAGAAGTTGCAGAGGTTAGAAGGAGCATTAGGAAAGAACACTACAGAATTGTTGGAGGTGGCTAGGAAAGTGTTTGTTAATAGGGATAAGGTGGAAAAACAGGAAAGAGATGCTAGAATGCATAAGAAAATTGAGTTGTTGGCGGTGGCATTGCAAGGAGGGATCATGCTGGGACCCAACCAGTGTGCTAATTGCAAGGAGGAAGGTCATTGGCAAAGAGAATGTCCAAGAAGGCAGATGCGAGGTAGAGGTTGGAGAGGAAGAGAAGGCAGAGGATGTGGAGGTGTTGGCAGTGGGCCCCCCATGCACTCCCCCTTCATGGGTAGAGGGCAGAGAGGGGCTCCAAGGAATGTGAGAGATGGTCCAGGGTATGTAAGAGATGGTCTGAGGAATGGGAGACATTGGAATAGAGACAGGGAGATTGAGGGAATTGGCTTGGCAGGAACTAACGGGTCAGATTGACGAGGACCTGGCTTGGAGGAAGCCCCCCCGAGCCATTGGTTACTTTAAATATAGGGGGCAAACAGACAACGTTTTTGGTGGATACTGGAGCAGGAAGATCAGTTGTGGATTTGAAAGCAGAGTCTTTGTGTGTGAAGTAAATATGACTGTTACTAACCTCAAGAGAAAAGAAGATACCAAAAAAAAAAAATAACCTCACTCTGTTTGTCTGGCCAACAAACAAAGTGAAGAAAGATGTGTTTGTTTATTTATTTATTTTTTCTCTCCCTCTTAAGAACAGCCCAAAGTTACCTGCTCAGGCAGGAAATCCTATACCATTTTCTTGCCTATTCTGCTCTCTCCCTTTTACAAATGTTAGTGTGTTAATGCCTTTTCAAACTCTATCTGCAGACACAACCCCCTTTTCCCCCTTGCTTTTTCCTGGCTGTGTTGCTTTGAGAGGGAGAGAGATAGAGAGAGATAGAGAGAGAGGAGAAAAGGGGGGGGGGTTGATCTTTTTAACTTTTTCCCTGCTTAGAATTCAGGTTTGAGAGAAAATTTAATGCCCACTTTTGCAATTTTTTCTATTCAAAAGAGGAGTCAGTAATTGTTGGACAACTTTTTTTTTGGGAAATTTTTGAGTTTAAATTGTTTAATATCAACCAAAAGAGTTTGCTTAGATTTGTAAATGTTCTCCCTATTTAATGGAAATTTAATGGAAATCTGTTTCCATCTGAATGGAATTTGATTAAATTGGAATTTGACTAACTTTATATTAAAAGCAATACTAGAGTTTAGAAAAAAAAAACTCTCAGTAACTCAGAATATCTTATTAAACTTGTTTATTTTTTTTGTGTGAAGTTAAAACGAAGTTGAGAAAAATTTTGGGATTATAAATAGCTATGCTGTTTTGAGTAAAGATTTGTATGCAAAACTGTTAGAAAAAGAGCTTGTGTTAATAAATGCAAACAGGGTTTGGTGAGCTCTCCTTTGTTGGTTCTTTGCTAGGTAATTTATTTATAAACAAGGACAAAGGTTGGAGAAGGTTTTGACCCAGAAGTGTGTGCGTGGGGGGGGAAAGGCAGCCAGTGGCATTTTTATCTAAAATTGACATTTGGGGACATCTTGGTGGTTAGCATTTCTTATCAAGTGTGGACAATTTTAATCAGGAAGCCTAAAGGAGGTATACACTTGTTCATAGCAAAGTGGTTTTCAGTTGTGGATTTGAAAGATGCTTTTTTTTTTCACGATTCCTATTCACAAGGCTAGCCAGCCGTTGTTTGCTTTTGAATGGGAGGGAGAACAAAACAATGCCTTTAGGGAAGTGAAACAAGCCCTCACATCAGCTCCAGCTTTAGCCTTGCCTAACTTAGAAAAGCCTTTCAATTTGTATGTTGATACCAGGAAGAATGTTGTCTTGGGGGTGTTAACTCAACAATTAGGACAGTGGCAACGCCTGGTGGCTTACTTATCGAAGCAATTAGATGGGGTTGCCCAAGGCTGGCCACATTGCCTGAAGGTTCTTGCTGCTATAGCAGTCCTTTTACAGGACTGTAATAAATTGACCTTCTCATGTCCCATAAGTGTCCACACCCCTCATGCAGTTCATTCTATCTTGGATAATAAAGGGCATTTGTGGATCAGCAGTCAAAGGCTTTTTAAGTATCAGGCGATGATGATTGAAAATCCTCAAGTGAAATTAGTGGTGTCTAACCGGCTAAACCCTGCCACCCTATTGCCCACACAAGTGGATTCAGAACACAACTGCTTGCAAGTTTTGGAAACTGTATATTCAAGCTGTCCGGATTTGTCTGATATTCCTCTTCAGGATGCTGGGATATGCGATTGTGAATGATGAGGAAGTGGTGGAAAGTAGTCCGCTAGGAGCAAGCTGCATTACTCAAGTAGCAGAATTATGGGCATTAATTAGGGCATTGGAAAGAGCTGAAGGGGAAACTTTGAATGTTTGGACTGATAGTAAATATGCTTTTCTAACTCTGCATGCTCATGGTGCTGTGTATAAGGAGAGGGGATTCAGGGATTCAGCTGGCAAACATGGGTTACATGGACACTTGATAAAGCATCTTCTCGATGCAGTACAAAAGGCAGCAAAGGTTTCAGTTATGCATTGTAAAGGGCCATCAGGGGGGAGTATGGGGGAACTGAATAAGCAAGTGGAAAAACTTAGGGACTATGTTGTTGAACAAACACCTCCTAAACTAATAACAAGATGTCATCCCTTTAAACCAGGGGATAAGGTGTGGGTAAAACATTGGAAACATGAACAACTGGAGGGGAGATGGAAAGGACCTTATGAAGTAATAATGGCCTCCCCTTTAGCAATAAAGATTGCAGAATCTAAATCTTGGATTCACTGGACCAGAGTTAAAGCAGCTGCAGAACCTCTGTGGACAGTGAACAGGGACCCCAAGGTTCCCACCAAACTCACTCTTAAACGTGTTTAGTATGTTTAAGGAATATTTTATTGTTTGTAAACCAGATATTGTATTAGCACAAGTGTATCCTGCACATATATCTACGGCTGTCTGGCTGAAATTCAACCCCCTGCTAAGCCACACCCGGAAGCTGGCTTTCTACGCACGGGAGAAGAAACGTTTAAGGAATATTTTATTATTTGTAAACCAGATATTGTATTAGCACAAGTGTATCCTGCACATATATCTACGGCTGTCTGGCTGAAATTCAACCCCCTGCTAAGCCACACCCAGAAGCTGGCTTTCTACGCACGGGAGAAGAAAGGATGAAGGGCTTCCTTCTGCTTTTATATAGTACTATTGTTGCATGTAATAATGTTTGTCTTTCTAATTTAGGCCAATGGAGCAAGTCAGAAGAAGCTCCACGCCTTATCCAATCTTATGCTATAGGCACGGGCACTTGTAAAGGTCACCCCCTATTGGATTTTCCCCAGAATGCTGGAATGGTAGCTGGCCTCATCCTTGTCAATTTCCCCAAGCATTTGACAGAATAGTTAAAGAAGCCTGTATGACCTGTCAATCCCGAAGCCTGTCAGTATGTTGGGTATATTCTTAGGAAAGGCATATGTGTAAAGGCCCCATATAAGAAGCCTCCTCCTCCTGTTACTCTGGAGTGTGGGCCTCCTTTATTCTGGGGATGGGAGCAGGTCACCCTAGTCTCGCAGTTGAAGACGGGATGGAAGGGGACTTGCATCGTACATGTAATCCCGGGGGAATTAGGAGTTACTATCCAACGACCCCCGAGGAAGCGCCCAGACAGAAAACGAAGCAGAAGGTCCCATCAGAATAAGGATATGCCCCATCCATTGGAGTCAAGGATGCAATATAATTTGTGGGTCCAATTGGCTAAACTAGCCAACACAACTGATTTTTGCCTTTCTGAAGCATATGACATGGAGAATCTGCTGTCCACATGTTTAATACCAGTATGTGTTCCTGTCACAGCAGCCAAGGAGTTCAGTCACCACGAGTTTAAAGAACACATAGGCTATGAAACAATGTACAGCTGGGGTCACATTTCCAAGTTTCTACCCACTGATGCTTTAGCTTTACATACTCCTAACGTAGCCATTCCAGAAGACTTACAATGTGCACATATCACAGGGTGTGAGCAGAATACACCTTCACCTCATTGCCTGAAAGTGAGCCAAGAAAAGCTAAATTGCACATCTTTCCAAACAGTGTCTTTTGGGTATGCAAATATATGGTTACCTAAAGGGTGGTTCTTCACATGTGGGAATTCCAGAGACAAGAGTATAACAACATACATACATCAGACCCAAGTGTTATGGAATGAAACTTATCTGCATAGATGAGATAAGTCTCATCAGGGGGGAATAAAGTGGTACCTGGAAAAATACAATTTGGCCAGGAGGTACTTAATTGGTAAATTGGGGATTGTTATTATGGGGAATGAAAGAGAAATAATTGTAAATATTATGACCTTGAGTGAGGAAGCTCAAGGAAAAGTGGACCCTTATATGGGCCCAAGAGGGCAATAGAAGAGGGGTACACATGGATCCTTTAAAGGTGACTTTAAAGAACCCTGGTGAAGTAATTCACCAGATACAGTATAACATTACATTGGAAGGAAGAATGGGTTTAAAGCCCATGGTGGAAGGGCTATTGAAGGGGGGTAAAATTTTTGAGCAATCCTTTTAAACATGTTTAGTTTGTTACTTTTTTAACCCAAGAATTTCTGCCTTGGAAAAGTAAGAGATGCAGAAAAAAAAGGAAGAAGAAAAAAAAAGGGGGGGAGGCAGTTTCTGTCTGCATGTTTCTTTGTTTGTGTGTATGTGTGTTTTTAAAGAACAGAAATTAGGTAAAATTTCCTGAGTGTAAGAATAATTAATCAGTGGGATAATTGTCTCCAGAAACTGTGGATGCTTCATTATTGGAGGTTTTTGGGAGGAGGTTAGAAATTGATAGGGTCTGAAATGGATAGAGTTTCCTGTTTCAGTAAGGGGTTGGACTAGAGGACCTCTAATGTCCCATCCAACTCTGATATTCTGTTTTTGTATGTGTGGCATGCTTCAGTTAAAGTGGTACCTGGAAAAATACTGATGGTCCGACAAAGAATATGGGTAAAAAGCAGATGGCCCACCAAAGAATGTGTATGAAAGGGAGGTTTGTTTTGCTTACAAGACAACTCTTAAATTTAGGATGGTCAGACATCCTGTTCCCAGCTCTGCACATGATATATTACTAACTGCTTGTCACATGGTGTATCTAAATTGCTTAACACTTGATATATTGCTGATTGCTAAAAACATTCCAATGTAAACGAGGAGCTATCGATTATAGATCTGTCTAGTAGTTTTTCTATGTTAGAATAAAGACCTATAGAATGTAACCATGTGTGGAATGTGACCTGAAAATAATCCCCGCCAGAAGGGTTATAAAAATGGTCATCAATGTACAATCGGGGTTCAGATTTCTTCAGCCAGGATGGCTCTCTGAACCTGTGCGCAATAAACTTCCCTTTCCTTGAAAGAGCTGATTCAAGTTTTTCAATTCTACAACACAGTGATTTTCCTTTGCATTTTAGTTTGGATTTATCCTTAATAATGCATTTGAGGGTATTCTTGTCAAAGGAACTATCCTATGATGTTTTATTTAACATCTGATAAATATTTGTCTTTGGGATTCCTTGCTATTGCAAAAGAGATGATTAATTGCTGCATACTGTGTGTGCTCAATTTGCTTTCCTTTTCCTTGGAGCCAAGGAGGGGAAGGGAAATCTTTATAGAAAACCAATTTGGTTTCAGGGTTATAGCCACAGGCTGCAAGGCTGGATATGAGTTCAAATCCTGCTTTAACCATGAGGGTTGACTGAGTGTTTTGGGGCTGGTTTATTTTTGTTCAGCCCTAGGAGGGAGGTTTTGGCAAGCCACTTCTGTAAATGTTATGGCAATTTTCCTCCTGAGGGCTGTTACAAGCAAAGGTTTTGTATAAATTTTTACTCTGTCTGGTTTGGTGAGTGGGGGAAGGGGGAGACAATCTTTTGTCTTCTTAGCTATCCTGTTTGATGTCTGCCTGAGACAAATAAAGCCCAATTGGTATTGAAGGAAGCTAGCCCAGAGAAAGAAATATTAAAAGGGCAGAAAAATATATTTTTCCTCAAAAGGACTTTTTAAAACCAAACCTGGCCCCAAATCTATCTCTCTGCCCCAAGCAAGACTTTAGCCCTATACAAATGCAGATGTAAAACCATCAGAAAGTTGAAGCCAGAGCAATCAAGAAGACAAAAGAGAAGATCTGCATACCCCACCCAAACTCTAGGAGTCATTAGCCCCATCACCTGGGAAGCAGGATATGATAATAGGATTAAACTACAGATACCAAGGCCTAGACAAACACTCAGAAACAGCCTCAAGGTTCATGCCACAGGAACAGGAAACTATTCCAAACAAGGCTAGAGAGGGTATAAAAAACCTACTGCCCATGTACTCTCTCTCTTTCCTCTCCTCTGCTCCTTCCTGCAAGGACCATCTTTTTGCTTCTTCAATAAACTGTAACCTTCTTCCCAAAGCAGTCACCATGTTGCCTATTTATTCCCGGCTTGGATGAACCAGGATGAAGACTTACTTCTCACAATTTGGCACCCCGAGATGGGACTCCAAGCTAACGTCTCCAATGGACTGAGACTGGTAAGCCCCATCTTGCTGGCAGCAGACCCCCTTGTGTCTGTGGTTGGGTTTCCTAGGCCTTGCCCATGTGGAGCTAGGGTAGTAAAGGGAGTTTTGAGAGTTTGAGCTCAAGGGCTGCTTTGGAAAGAAGGTGAAGGTGAGTACCTCTAAATTTTAAGTTTAAAGCCCAGGGGAACAAAGAAAATGTGTGTATTTCTGTTTGTGTAAGCGAGAATACTTTTTTTCCCCAATCACAGTTGGATTTTGCTCCTTCTGGTCTTTCCTAGCCGCAGAAAGGATCTGTTTAATTGGCAGAACCTGGAAAGCATGGGGGTTTATTCAGAGCACAGAACCTTTTGTTAGGGAAAAGGGAGAGACTGTGTGAAAATGAAATGGAATGAGTGAATGAAAGAATTGGATTTGGGCAACTAGCTGGTAAGGCCCTATAAGCAAAGCAAAGTTAGGAAATTAAGCCTCAAGAAGGAAGGAGACTTCGACTGTGTTAGGAAAGAAGTCTCACAAGAAGACTTTGACTGTGTAGTGTATGGGGAAAAAATAGACTTTGCTTAGGGCTTTGCTGGGAAACCAATTTGGCTAAATAAAGGTACTTAAAAGGGAAAATAAGAAATAGTGACTCTCTCTCTCTCTCTCTCTCTCTCTCACCACGTGGTGTGTTTAAAATGTGTGCCTTCCCTAACTTGAGTTATCTGAAATTTATGGTGGGAATGACTAGGATGTGTAAAACTAAGACTTGTTTCTTTTTCTGTTCTCTTGTCTTTGTGTATATATGTTTGTCAAACTCTGTGTGTGAGAGGTAAATGTGACTGTTAACTGTTTCAAATCCAAAGAAAAAAGAATTTTAAATTCTGCTAGAAATTCTGCTTAAAATAAGTCACAAAAAGGAAATACCTCACTCTGTTTGTCTGGCCACAAACAGTGAAGAAAAAAAATTGTTTGTTTTCCTCTTTCTCTCTGTGTCCTCTTAAGAACAGCCTTAAGTTAGCAGGAGGGAATGTTTTAAATTCATCTGCTAGAAAGATTTCACTCTTGCATTTAATAATAGATAATAAAGTTGGAAGGGACCCTGGAGGTCATCTAGCCCAACCCCCTGCTCAGGCAGGAAACCCTATACAAACTTTATCAAATGCCTTACTGAAGTCCAAGAAAATTATATTCACAGCATTCCTCTACTTCACTAATTTTGTAACTGGGTCAAAGAATGCAGTAAGATTTGCCTAGCATGATCTGTTTAACAAACCCATGTTGGCTTTTAGTAATGACTTTGTTTGCCTCTAGGTGCTCGCTGATTATCTTTTCCAGAATCTTCCCAGGTATTGAGGTCAGGCTGATAGGTCTGTTGTTTCCTACATCTATTTTTATTTTTATTTTTGAAGAAGCGAACTACATCAGCTCTTTTCCAGTCCTCTGGTAGTTCCCTAGTGCTCCAGGGTCTTTGATAAATATAGTTCAGTGGTTCTGAGATCACATCTGCCAGTTCCTTGAGAACTTTGGGGTGTAATCCATCTGGTCTTGGTGATTTGAACTCTTCTAGGCTGGATAAGTGCTCACTTACCATTTTCTTGCCTAACTTAACTTGTGCTTCTAATCTTTTTTTTTTATGGTACTGTTTTTGATAAGTTGGACTGTTTGCTTTTTTATTATTTTTGACTGTGGTCACAAGCCTTAGTTCATTTTGAGCCTTACCTTTCTTCACCTCATCTTTGCAGGCTCAGACTATTTGCTAATATTCTGCTGTAGTTATGTGCCCCTCCTTCCATTTTTATATTGATCCAAATGCATTCAAGACAGTTTCCATCATTATTGTGCCCTAATTCTGCAGATATGTAGTTATTTCTTATATAGAGAAAAAAACTCTGCCTCCTCTTTTATTTGGTCTGTTTCTTTTAAACAATTGAAATCCCTCTAGCTGAGTGTTCCATTTGTGGGTTTTATCCCACCATGTTTCTATAATGACAACTATATCATATTTGCCCTCATTCTTTATGACTGACACCTATTTGTTAGTCCACTTTGTGTGACACTCACTATTAGAAGCTTGATTTTGCTTGATAGACCATTCTTGTCCACACACATCTATGTTACTTGCACTGCTAACCCTGTAATTTTTTGATCTCAATTAACTCACTGTCCCTTGTTTAGTTTAAATATTCCTCCAGAAAATCTGTTGAGTTTATTGCCAAGTAACTCAGTCCCTTTCTTTGATGGATGTAAACCATTTCTTTTGTACATTGTTTCATTGGAATACCATTTCATGGTTTCCAAAATTGTCATTTCTGATTTCTCTTTTGGTCAGTGTCTGTTGTTGGGTTAATTTCCTTCTCAATTCTGTCTAAAAGGTGTTAATTTTGCTCCAGGGGGAATCCAGTGTTAAATTATTGATAAATATACATCAATATGATAAATCTTCAGTCAGTTAAAAATACAATACAATGGAAACTAATAGAAAAAAATACAGATGGTGAGAGTCAGAAAGAGATAACATTAAGGAAGTAAGATAAACAATAGAGGTAAAAATAGCTGGGTCTGAGAAAGGAAGAGGGAAGTAATAAAATAGATAGTTGTTTTTTTTTAAGGAAATGGCTAGCCAGGAAGTATAGGAAAGCAGGAAACCATGCCAAATAAGATAAGAAGAGAGACACAATGAATAGAAAAGCAGGAAAAGAGCTTATTGTGGAGACATAAATATATTGAGTTTAAAATAACCATAAGAAAATATTTTTTTCTTATTCTTATTGTATATGTGAATATGATTTAGTATGTTATCAGGAAATGTGTATAGGCGGACGGAAAGAGTGTAACCTCATACTACCTCAGCCAATGGGGAAAGAGGAGGGCTGTAGCGGCCGGTGATAGGGATGAATAAAAGAAGGAGATATTTTGGGTTAAAACTTTGGAGAGAACCAAGCTTTGATAGCTTCTCTCCCCGCTTATTGCAATAAACGAAACAAAAGGCCTTCACTGTGTCTTGGCTGGTTATTGGTCAGGCGAGCTTGCCTCTGGTCACAAAGGAAAGTAGCCAGGAGCACATAACAGCCTTGGGGGCTCCTCCGGGATTTGCATCCGTTCCATCTTTGGCAGCCGGGGATATTCGAAAGGGGAGTGCGCACCTGGGTAAGTTTTTCCCAGCCCTAAAGGTCGGATTGCCCCTGCTCAAACAAGAAGGAATTGGAGATCCCGAGATGAAAGCCAGGACCCAGTGAAAACCTAAGGGAAAGTCGGCTGACCTAAGGAAGGACTTCAACTCAGCCTGACAGGTAAGATACCAGAGGGGTATCTATATATCAGAGAGGTGTTAATGGGCAATAAGAGTTTGAAGAGGAGGGACGCCTCCCCGGCCAGTGTGCCGGCCAATAAGGAAAAAGAGGAAAGGTATTTACATTCTGGAATGAACCCCCTTAGGGAGATGGGAATCCCTTAGGGAGAATGTTGAAGTGTTTTAAGTCAATGCTTTAAACAAGGCATTTGAACAAAGAAAGGGATGATACATTACAGTATATATTTGACCTAAGTACATGTTTGGCCAGCCAATAAATTAAATTGGGCTTCTCAGCTTAGCTTAGAGCGATGGGGAATGGATAGGCAGTGGTTAAAGTCTATCAGAAACACTCCTTGTATTTCCCCACCGCCTGGAGAACAAGCTACAAGTGCCCTAAAAGAGTAAAAGTAGAAAGGTCTGGAAATTATGTTTAATGGTCTGTGTGTTTGTATTGACTCATTTCTAAAGACCTGGGGGAGGGGAGGGAGAGACCCTCTAACAGTAATATACAAAGCAACAAGGTCTTATTCCAAAAGGAAAATTTGGGAGATGGAACTCATTGGCTTTGAAAAAGTTCCTTGAAAATAAGAATGATTGTTTTGCCTGGGGTGAAGCATTTGGAATTTTTTGTGTCTGGTGTAAAAGCAAGAAAGGGTGAAGAAGGGTAGTTTCTTAGTAATTAGAAGGACAATAGAAGGTGTTAAAAGAATGGAAATAATCAGATGGAAGAGAGGGAGAGAGAGAGAGAGAGAGAGAGAGAGAGAGAGAGAGAGAGAGAGAGAGAGAAAGGAGCTGTGTGAAGTTTTATGCCTGGCCAGGATGAAAGGCGAGAACTCTGATCTGCTATTTTGTGTGAAGGAGTTAAGTAGAAAGCTATGTATTTCATGAGGTTCCTATAGTTTGGAAGGTAACAAGAGAGGAGAAAACCTCTCTCCAAAAGGGGGGGGGGAATTGTCCCCCCTAACAGCTTTTGAAATCAGGCAATCTAGGAAAGAATTGCCCAAACTAATAGAAGATCCTATTGAAGTAGAAATGTTTTTAGGACCAATGGAAAGCATGGGAAGGTATTAGGGTACAAATGCAGAAATTAGACAGATGGAAAACTAAAACAATGGAAGGTTTATTAGCGGTAAAAGAGGCTCAGAAAGTATATGCGAAGTGAGAAGAGGAGAGAGATAAACATAAGATAAGATAAAAATCATGGCTCAATTGTTGCAAACAGGCCAGCAAAGAGGAAGAGTAATTAGGAAAGGCAGGCTGGGGGTGAGGACAGCCAGTTGGCACCAGGGGATATAAATCTCTAGGAGAAAAATTTTCCCCAGTCCTTAAATAAATAAATAAATGTGCCTTTTGTAAGGAGGAAGGACACTGGGAAAATGAGTATGGTACCTTAAGAGGAAGGAGGGGGAAGAACTAGCAAATTTGGTGAACTTTGAGGATTAGGGGTTCAGGGGACTAATCTGTTTTCTGGTTCAGCTTTTTAGGAACCCCTGATAAACCTTAAAGGTTGGATCCCTGGAGGAGGAAAGGGTGTACTTGGTGGATTCTGGACCACCAGATTTACCCTGAACTTTTACCTCCAGGAATGCAAATTGGGAAAGGGAAGATTAAGGATCAGGGAATTATGGACATGTAGTAGAAACAACAATATTTAAATCTGCTATGGTCCAGACAGTAGTAAAAGGACCTGAACTTTGTATTGGTTAAATGGAGCTGTAATTTGGCCAGGAGGTACTTAATTGGTAAATTGGGGGTTGTTATTATGGGGAATGAAAGAGAAATAATTGTAAATATTATGACCTTGAGTGAGGAAGCTCAAGGAAAAATGGACCCTCTTATATGGGCCCAAGAGGGCAATAGAAGAGGGGTACACATGGATCCTTTAAAGGTGACTTTAAAGAACCCTGGTGAAGTAATTCACCAGATACAGTATAACATTACATTGGAAGGAAGAATGGATTTAAAGCCCATGGTGGAAGGGCTATTGAAGGGGGGTGAAATTTTTGAGCAATCCTTTTAAACATGTTTAGTTTGTTACTTTTTTAACCCAAGAATTTCTGCCTTGGAAAAGTAAGAGATGCAGAAAGAAGAAGAAGAAGAAGAAGAAGAAGAAGAAGAAGAAGAAGAAGGAGGAGGAGGAGGAGGAGGAGGAGGAGGAGGAGGAGGAGGAGGAGGAGGAGGAGGAGGAGGAGGAGGAGGAGGAGGAGGAGGAGGAGGAGGAGGAGGAGGGGGGGCAGTGTCTGTCTGCATGTGTGTATGTGTGTTTTTAAAGAACAGAAATTGGGTAAAATTTCCTGACTGTAAGGATAATTAATCAGTGGGATAATTGTCTCCAGAAATTGTGGATGCTTCATTATTGGAGGTTTTTGGGAGGAGGTTAGAAATTGATAGGGTCTGAAATGGATAGAGTTTCCTGTTTCAGTAAGGGGTTGGACTAGAGGACCTCTAATGTCCCATCCAACTCTGATATTCTGTTTTTGTATGTGTGGCATGCTTCAGTGATTTTCCTTTGCATTTTAGTTTGGATTTATCCTTAATAATGCATTTGAGGGTATTCTTGTCAAAGGAACTATGCTATGATGTTTTATTTAACATCTGATAAATATGTGTCTTTGGGACTACTTGCTACTGCAAAAAAGATGATTAATTGCTGCATACTGTGTGTGCACAATTTGTTTTCCTTTTCCTTGGAGCCAAGGAGGGGAAGGGAAATCTTTATAGAAAACCAATTTGGTTTCAGGGTTATAGCCACAGGCTGCAAGGCTGGATTTGAGTTCAAATCCTGCTTTAGCCATGAGGGTTGGCTGAGTGTTTTGGGGCTGGTTTATTTTTAGCCCTAGGAGGGAGGTATTGGCAAGCCACTTTTGTAAATGTTATGGCAATTTTCCTCCTGAGGGCTGTTTCAAGCAAAAGTTTTGTATAAATTTTTACTCTGTCTGGTTTAGTGAGTGGGGGAAGGGGGAGACAATCTTTTGTCTTCTTAGCTATCCTGGTGTTCTTTGATGTGCTGCCACAAGAGTGATTTGAATGTTATTTGCCTGAGACAAAAGACATTCCAGAAATGTTGGCCCAATGCTAATTGGTGAGCCTATGTGCTTTACCTTTTAATATCCTGAATGTGTTATTTACAATAAGTTTATTGAGTTATATTTTTGTAACATGGTATCTAATCAGGGTGAAAGGGGGAGGAGAAAGAAAAATGTGACAATTTTTGATAGAGCTTCCATGGACAAGTGTAGTCTATCTGATACAGGACAAATGGGTTTTTTTCTTTCTTTTCTTTCCTCCCCTTTTAAGATGTGGAAGCAAATACATTTTTATGTAGCTTCCCAATTTTGTAAGATCTTATTCTGGGAATTATAAAGAAATGGGAAAGCAACTTTTTGGCAGAAGAAAGGACTGAGGATATAGTAGATTTATAATTACCAAACAACAAAAATGGTCTTAAGGGGATTCTGTGGTTATCACAAGGTACTGCAAGAATGGTGATCCAAAAACTATATGAGGGGAAATTAAAAGCATAGGTAGAAATGTATTTGAAATTCTATGCTACCCTTGGAATTTATGGGATAGCCCAAAGGGCTACAGAGGGATGTTTGATATGTAAAAGGGTTAATAAAGGGTTAAGGCTCCCAAAGGAGGGAGACAAATAGCTAAATGTAGAACAAGTACTGGGGTCTCTGTCTTCTCTTTGACAGGAAGGCTTGGTGGCGCAAACAACTCCTTTGGAATTTCCAGTCCATAAGATCCAGCTGGGACAGAGGGTGCTGAATCGTAAATGGAAGGAGGAACTTCTACAACCAAAGAAAGGAAGTTCCTTATGTTAAATCTGCTGTCCGGAGGGCTGAGAAGGGTTGGACTCACTACACATGAGCAAAGGTGGTGACTGGATCTGAAAGAGGGTGGACGGTTATTCCAGGACAAGGACTGAAAGCCACGTTTAAAAGGACTTGAATGGGTAGTGGACCAGAACCCCTACCTATTTTGAATATCTCTATTAGAATTTCAGGTGACCCCAGATGAAGAAAGATGTTGGTGGTGACTCATCAGAGAAGTAAAAGTTGTTTGTTACAAATAAAATGAATAACTAAGTCAGAAGTCATACCATTAGAAACTGAAAATGTAGAATTGTACATTGTAAGAATTAGGTGGTAGATGTGTTACCTCTGTAATAGCTAGTGATTATTGTTATTGTTATTGTTGTAATTGTGGATCAATTTGTGGGTATGAAATACTGTGTAATAATCATGAGGGGTGGATTCTACTTCTAATATTACTGAAGACAACACACCAGAACAGCCTGGGAAATAAAGGTAAAAATGTGTTTGTGGGATTTAAAGGTAGCTGACAATCATGAAGCAGAATGGATATTGCAAAAGGAATCAGGAATGTGGCCAAAGCTCCTGAACAAAAGTATGAAAATATGTGGGGTGATTGGAGTTGGTTAACAAATTGGCTTCCCAATTTTGGGTGGTTAAAACAAATATTTATAGGACTAGTGTTTATAGTTGTGATAGGTATTATGTGTTGTGTCTGTCTCCAATGTTTACCCTGCTGTATTTCATTTTGCACTAAAACATTGGGGTCAGTAGCGAAAAACATCTCTGGAGAAGATGTACAGATTCAATTTATGTTATCTAATATAGCCAAAAATGAAGATTCATCAGAGTATACAGAAATACAGGGGGGATTGATAAATATACATCAATATGATAAATCTTCAGTCAGTTAAAAATACAATACAATGGAAACTAATAGAAAAAAATACAGATGGTGAGAGTCAGAAAGAGATAACATTAAGGAAGTAAGATAAACAATAGAGGTAAAAATAGCTGGGTCTGAGAAAGGAAGAGGGAAGTAATAAAATAGATAAATAGTTGGTTTTTTTTAAGGAAATGGCTAGCCAGGAAGTATAGGAAAGCAGGAAACCATGCCAAATAAGATAAGAAGAGAGACACAATGAATAGAAAAGCAGGAAAAGAGCTTATTGTGGAGACATAAATATATTGAGTTTAAAATAACCATAAGAAAATATTTTTTTCTTATTCTTATTGTATATGTGAATATGATTTAGTATGTTATCGGGAAATGTGTATAGGCGGACGGAAAGAGTGTAACCTCATACTACCTCAGCCAATGGGGAAAGAGGAGGGCTGTAGCGGCCGGTGATAGGGATGAATAAAAGAAGGAGATATTTTGGGTTAAAACTTTGGAGAGAACCAAGCTTTGATAGCTTCTCTCCCCGCTTATTGCAATAAACGAAACAAAAGGCCTTCACTGTGTCTTGGCTGGTTATTGGTCAGGCGAGCTTGCCTCTGGTCACAAAGGAAAGTAGCCAGGAGCACATAACATTATTTTATTGGAGTGAGGAGGGGGTGTCCTGCCTGCTGGGAAAATCATTCTGCAATATGTTGTAAATGAGTTTTATCTATCCTTTTCCTGAAAAATATGTGTCTATCTACAACAGCCTTTTGAAGTTCAAGTCTGCTTGTTTGGGGAAATAATTTTCTTAAGTTACTTTTCTTATCCTATCACTAATTGGTGAAGCTACTATGAAGCTTTCTGAAACATAAGCATTTTCCAATCTCTAAAATAATGTGATCTATTTTAGAATAAATGTTAAAGGCAGATCCTCCTGCCCTTGGCAAGTTGCACATATTAAAATATTAGGCTTTTAAAATTATTTGGAGTTTTCAGCATTCTCAAGCTGCCTAGCATTTTTTTTTCCTTCCAAGATGCAAGTTCTTGTCCTTAATATGTTGCAAATGGTCAAGTTCAAAGGTGAAACATTTCATTTTGTTGTTCCCCATTTGTCTATCTGTTCCTTTGCAGTATTAATGCCTTTTCAAACTGCCTGCAAGCTACCCCCCCCCCTCCAATTCTTTTCTTGCCCTTTGTTCTCCATACCTTTTGCCTGCCTCTCCTGGGAGAGTCCACCCAGAAAGGGGGGGGAGACCTTTTTCTTGTATCTTTCAGCCCTGCAATCCTCCCCAAACCTTTGAAAGCAGAACACACAGACCCAGATGCTGCCTCCTTCCATTTGAGCCATGGAATTGAGTTTTGAATCCAGCCATCCACTAAAAAGCCACCATGCAATCTGAGTGGAACATCTTCCCAAGTCCTACCATTCCCCAGATGCCTGTGAGAGCTGCAGAAGGAAGGATTCCTGGAGCCACTGATGCCATGTGAAGCCTCAGAAGAGAGAATTAGACTATGGGGGGAGGGTGGAAATTAATTGTAAACTTTTCTTTCTTGCCCCATTTGTATTGTAACAAGCCAATTGAATGTATTGATGGAGAGATGGCATTTGGGAATAGGTGGCAGAACAAGTACTGAACACCTTGGACTTCTATCTGGTGGGAGGGAAAATTTATCCAGAATGTATTGACTATTTTGTAAAAGTAGCTGCACATACATGCACACACACACACCATTTGGAATCACACTTGAGTCTATCCCCACCACCTACCTTTAGTAAAGTTCCCCCCAGGCTGATTTTTGCTCTATTGCACCAAAGCTTTGTGGGACCAACTTCCAACAGATTCCAAGGTGGAGGGAACCAAGCCCCCTCAGGTAATTTGCAATTCATATGCCCTGACTAAGGAAGCAACAGGAAAAATCCCAAACTTATGCCCTGAATATCTTGCACTGTTGAGCTCAGATTGGGATTCCTAGAGCTCATGTGCAATTTAAAGAAAAATTTAATAGCCTGGCATATTGGCTAACCTCAATTGGACATTACAAACCTGGATGCACTGAATTAAGAGCTAAGGCAGGAAACAACCCTTGAAAATGGGCAGCCAGTGGTCATGTACTAAGGAAAACCATGGCTGTGAAGAATTTTGGGAGGTATGCAAACCTGACTGGAAGCTAAAGTGACATCCAACATTTGAAAATGATTGGCACAGAATATTGGACACTATAAATTTATTTTCCACTTAACAAATTTTTTGCCCTGACTTTTAGAACTTTATGGGTGCAAGCTCCCCTTTTGGGAGCCACTAAAGGGATCTTTTTCTGCTGCCTCCATTAATGTCTTTTTTTTTTTTTGCTTAACAGTTTAAAAGCTGGTCTACCAAGTCTCCCTGACCAGATCAATTTTAATGTTGTGCCAATAAGTGTGTCATACATTCACACACTTAAGGCACAAAGCGGGGATTGAAGGAAGCTAGCCCAGAGAAAGAAATATTAAAAGGGCAGAAAAATATATTTTTCCTCAAAAGGACTTTTTAAAACCAAACCTGGCCCCAAATCTATCTCTCTGCCCCAAGCAAGACTTTAGCCCCATACAAATGCAGATGTAAAACCATCAGAATTGAAGCCAGAGCAATCAAGAAGACAAAAGAGAAGATCTGCATACCCCACCCAAACTCTAGAAGTCATTAGCCCCATCACCTGGGAAGCAGGATATGATAATAGGATTAAACTACAGATACCAAGGCCTAGACAAACACTCAGAAAAGCCTCAAGGTTCATGCCACAGGAACAGGAAACTATTCCAAACAAGGCTAGAGAGGGTATAAAAAACCTACTGCCCATGTACTCTCTCTCTTTCCTCTCCTCTGCTCCTTCCTGCAAGGACCATCTTTCTGCTTCTTCAATAAACTGTAACCTTCTTCCCAAAGCAGTCTCCATGTTGCCTATTTATTCCCAGCTTGGATGAACCAGGATGAAGACTTACTTCTGACAGTATGAAAGGAGGTAAAATATCTAGAATATTTTATAGTTGAAGGGGAAAGGAAAATAGATAGTAAAAGGATTGAGGCTATAGTAGATTTATAATTACCAAACAACAAAAATGGTCTTAAGGGGATTCTGTGGTTATCACAAGGTACTGCAAGAATGGTGAAGTAAGTCTTCATCCTGGTTCATCCAAGCCGGGGATAAATAAGCAACATGTCGACTGCTTTGGGAAGAAGGTTACAGTTTATTGAAGAAGCAGAAAGATGGTCCTTGCAGGAAAGAGCAGAGGAGAGGAAAAAGGAGTTGAACACATGGGCAGTAGGTTTTTATACCCTCTAGCCTTGTTTGGAATAGTTTCCTGTTCCTGTGGCATGAACTTTGAGGCTGTTTCTGAGTGTCTAGGCCTTGATATCTGTGGTTTAATCCTATTATATCCTGCTTCCCAGGTGATGGGGCTAATGACTCCTAGAGTTTGGGTGGGGCATGCAGATTTTCTCTTTGTCTTCTTGAGTGCTCTGGCTTCAACTTTCTGATGGTTTTACATCTGTATTTGTATGGGGCTAGCTCTTGCTTGGGGCAGAGAGATAGATTTGGGGCCAGGTTTGGTTTTAAAAAATCCTTTTGAGGAAAAATATATTTTTCTGCCCTTTTAATATTTCCTTCTCTGGGCTAACTTCCCTCACTATGCTACCCTTGGGATTTATGGGATAGCCCAAAGGGCTACAGAGGGATGTTTGATATGTAAAAGGGTTAATAAAGGGTTAAGGCTCCCAAAGGAGGGAGACAAATAGCTAAATGTAGAACAAGTACTGGGGTCTCTGTCTTCTCTTTGACAGGAAGGCTTGGTGGCGCAAACAACTCCTTTGGAATTTCCAGTCCATAAGATCCAGCCGGGACAGTGGGTGCTGATTCGTAAATAGAAGGAGAAACTTCTACAACCAAAGAAGGGAAGTTCCTTATGTTAAATCTGCTGTCCGGAGGGCTGAGAAGGGTTGGACTCACTACACACGAGCAAAGGTGGTGACTGGACTTGAAAGAGGTTGGACGGTTATTCCAGGACAAGGACTGAAAGCCACATTTAAAAGGACTTGAATGGGTAGTGGACCAGAACCCCTACCTATTTTGAATATCTCTATTAGAATTTCAGGTGACCCCAGATGAAGAAAGATGTTGGTGGTGACTCATCAGAGAAGTAAAAGTGGTTTGTTACAAATAAAATGAATAACTAAGTCAGAAGTCATACCATTAGAAACTGAAAATGTAGAATTGTACATTGTAAGAATTAGGTGGTAAATGTATATCTTTTGTTATTGTCACTGTGTTTGCTGTAGCTGTTATTGTTGAAATTGTGGACCAATTTGTGGGTGTGAAATACTGTGTAATAATAATGAGGGGTGGATTCTACTTCTAATATTACTGAAGACAACACACCAGAGCAGCCTGGGAAATAAAGGTAAAAATTTGTTTGTGGGATTTAAAGGTGGATGACAATCATGAAGCAGTGATGGACATTGCAAAAGGAATCAGGAAAGTGGCTAAAGCTTTTTAAAGTATGAAAATATGTGGAGTGATTGGGGTTGGTTAACTAATTGGTTTCCTAACACTGAATGGTTAAGATAAATGTTTCTTGGACTAAATTTTTTAGTGGTTGTAGGACTTATGTGTTGTGTATGTCTGCAATGTATTCCTTTATGTCAGCGGTTCTCAACCTGTGGGTCGCGACCCCATTTGGGGTCGAACGACCTTTTCACGGGGGTCGCCAAACAACACAGTCCGCCATTTTTCCCTTTTCCTTAGCTGTGCTACTCCCTTTTATTCTATTGGCTTTCGAAAGCCAATAGAATAGACTCTCTTGAATAGAGTCTAATTCTATTGGCTTTCAAAAGCCAATAGGAATTGTCCAGGCTGTCTCTGCCCTGCTGAGCCCGCCAAAAGTCCCATTCTGCAAACGGTGCTGCAAGTTGTCTGCAGCGAAGGCGAGCTGTCTGGAAGTTTCCACTCCTCCCTGCTGAGCAACTACTAAAAATGTAAGTAAAAGAGGGCAAGAGGTGGGAGGTGGGAGGCCGGCAGGCGCAGGGAGGGTTGCTGGTGCGCGTGGGGCCCGGCGGGTGCCTTACCTCCCTTGGGCTGGGCCAGCTGGTGGCCCAGCCGGTGGTTGGCCTGCTCCATCTCTGCCACTTGCCAGCTACGCCTTGGCCGGCGCAGGGGGCGGCACCATGCATGTGCGGCGCTCCCGGGCAGGGAGAGTCCTCAACTTACGACCGGTTGGGTAGTCCTCGACTTACGACCGGTTGTGTAGTCCTCGACTTACGACCGGTTGGGGGTCGCGGCATTAAAAAGGTTGAGAACCACTGCTTTATGTGGATCTACTTTAACCAAAGCTGTAGGATAAGCTTTTAGGAAAGTCTTAGGAAAAGAAGAAGTTATACAGTTAATGGTTATAAGATTTTCTAAGTATGATAATGAAGACCTTTCAGTGTAATAAAAATCAAAAGGGGGGATTTGATAGAAGTAAAAGAAAGATCTTCAAAATTTAATATTGAAAGAGAAATTTAAAATTGAATTTGCTGCAGTGGAAATTTTCTGAGTAGAGAAGCTATGGTGGGAAAGAGGAAAGGTTAACATAAAGAAAGGATGTAAAGGAAATATGTAGCTGGGTCTTAAGAGTGGGAAAAGGAAGAAGAAAACATCTGTAATAGAAGATAACTAGCAAAACAGGAAAGAACCTATTTTTCTAAGAAGTCATAAAAAAAAGGGAGCCAGAACTCAGGCAACTGAGCATGCGCAATTAATTGATTAATATTAACTGACACACCTTGCATAAATTATCTCCTAATTTTAATGTACATGTGATGTATGATTTAGTATGTAGCAGGAAATATGTAGGAGGCGGTCGGAAAGAGTGTAACCTCATAGTACCTCAGCCAATGGGGAAAGAGGAGGGATGTGGCAGCCGGGACAAGGGATGTATAAAGAAGGAAATATTTTGGGTTAAAACTTTGGAGAGAACCAGGTTTTGATAGCTTCTCTCCCCGCTTATTGCAATAAACGAAACAAAAGGCCTTCACTGTGTCTTGGCTGGTTATTGGTCAGGCGAGCTTGCCTCTGGTCACGAAGGAAAGTAGCCAGGAGCACATAACACTATCAATTAAGCAGCTATATTAATCTGTAACTTATATAATGTAATAGCTTTTAAAAGCTTTCACAGTAGTTTAGCCTGAAGGAGTGAGGAGGAAAAAAAAACATTACTTGGGATGTGCAAAACAGTATGGCCATTATTGAGGACCTTGAAAGCTATGTTTTAAAAAAAATGCTTTGCATCGTTAGCAAAACAGCACTTAACCAGTTATGCATGCTTGTCTATTTGCCTTCCAGAAAGAGAAGATAAGTCTTATTCCTGTCCTTAAAAGTACCTGAAGCTAAGAGTGCAGTATACAGACATGGGCTGTGTAATGTATTGGTCACAACTATTTTGAATCACTTGATTAATGTCTAATCACTTGTTTGAATGTCTGACCTAGATTCTGTTGTTATGTAGGCTCCTGTTACTTAAGCCAGACTTGCTGTCTCCAGGCTTGGTAATTAGGTTTTGGGCGGGAAACTGTTACAGGTTGAGGACCCCTGCTTTAAACCTATTGGCTGCGGCCTGGAGGTTAACCATCTAAATAGCTGCGCAGCAGCTATTTGAGTTGCTTCTGTTCAGAGTTAAATAAACTTGTTGCTGTTTCAACACTTGTCTCGCTTAATGCCTTCAAGAACCGAATACTTAACAGGCTGCACCATGAAATCTCATGTAGCATTGCCCAACAGCTGTCTTGGCAGCTGTGAACCCCCTTTTCCCTCCTTGCAGGTTCTATCATGTGCTTCCAGAAAGGGCCAGTTTCAGAAATGGCTAGTTTCAAAGACCAGACCGAATAATTAATTCTTTCTTTCACTTTTTTTTAATTTGGTGGGAAACTTGGATGCTGCTTCAAACTTTGCTAAAGCCATCTCTTCTGCCAAGTTTATGTCACGCAAATTATAGCATTTCTGTACACTTTCAATCCTGCCTTTGGTGGATATAAATTTCCTAGGCTGACCCCTTCATCTGGTGGCCACAAAATGTTCATATATTGTAGTTTCTTAACTTTATTCATAATTATATTCACACTCATTGCCATTTTCTTCTGGTTCTGTTCTTCCATTGAAACATTGAGACCTGGTCTCTCTTGTTTATGTTTAGATCATATGTTGCATAAAAGACCTTAAGAAATATTGCTGTTCCATTTTTTAAAGATTTTTTTTTTACAGCTCATTTTTAATTATACCAATAGTGGATTCTGAATGATCAACTAACAGTAATATTTATTTCTTCATGCACTTTATTCAACACTTTTTTTCTTCCAATATCGATTCTACAATTCTTTTTAAGGACATGCAAGAAAAATTAATTTACTGAAAATTCCGCACATATATGTGTATGTGAGGGATTACTGTACTGAGATGGCCATATCTGCATTCATACTTTATTATTCAAAGTCATATCATATACTGGATCTATTTTGGACAATGCCACCTGACCAATTGTAAAAGTCTAATATGGCCAACAATAGAGCAGAAACAACCCAGAGAAGTTTTGGTTATGCTAATTATGCTAATCCATGGTTTGTTTTAACAGTAATTTGTTGATTGAGTCACAAAGACTGGATTCATTGAACAAGTTAAGCTAAAACCAAACAAACTACAGTATATTATGGATTAGCACCTTAGCAAATCCATTGTTTGAATGTAAAAAACAGATGTGGAGATTATTAATGAAATAATTTCTTTTATATTTTCCTACAATCTGCCTGGTGCCTTTCTTCATGCCTGTGCCGACTTTTTGTCACATAAATAAAAAGACTTTTTTAGGATAAAATGCCTGGAAGTTCTTTGAAGTGTTTCATTAGTCAGAACCATGACACCTGGACTCCAAGTAATTTATAGTACTGTAAAAATTAAAGAAGAAAACACAAACCAAAAACTATCATTATACCAATAAAATAGCTGAGATAGTACCCTCCCATCCTCCTTAAAATGCTCCATGGAACAGGTTTCGGGTTTTAAAATTAATAACAATAAGACTAAAATATTGCCTAAAAACATGACTAATTTGGATAAGGAGACCTTGGTTAAGTTGACAGATTTTGAGGTTGTCAATAAGGTAAAATATTTGGGGGTTATTTTATCTGTTTCTAATGCAAAATTGTATAAAAATAATTATGAAAGGCTGTGGGTCAAAATACAAAGAGATTTGGAAAATTGGGAGAAGTTGCAATTATCTCTTTTGGGAAGAATTGCGACGATTAAAATGAATGTTCTGCCAAAGTTTCTTTTTTTATTTCAAATGATACCCATTTTAAAGAATGAGGTTAATTTAAATGAATGGCAGAAAGGTATCAATAAATTTATCTGGGCAGGGAAAAAACCAAGAGTAAAACTTAAAATTATACAAGATATTCGTGAGAGAGGTGGACTCAAGGTACTGATGGAAGCTAGCCCAGAGAAAGAAATATTAAAAAGGGCAGAAAAATATATTTTTCCTCAAAAGGACTTTTTAAAACCAAACCTGGCCCCAAATCTATCTCTCTGCCCCAAGCAAGACTTTAGCCCTATACAAATGCAGATGTAAAACCATCAGAAAGTTGAAGCCAGAGCAATCAAGAAGACAAAAGAGAAGATCTGCATACCCCACCCAAACTCTAGGAGTCAGCCCCATCACCTGGGAAGCAGGATATGATAATAGAATTAAAACCACAGATATCAAGGCCTAGACAAACACTCAGAAACAGCCTCAAGGTTCATGCCACAGGAACAGGAAACTATTCCAAACAAGGCTAGAGGGGGTATAAAAGCCTACTGCCCCATGTGCTCAGCCCTTCTCCTTCTCTCCTCTGCACTTTCCTGAAGAACCATCTTTCTGCAATAAACTGTAACCTTCTTCCCAAAGCAGTCACCATGTTTGCTTATTTATTCCCGGCTTGGATGAACCAGGATGAAGACTTTACTTCTATCAGTACCGAATTTGAAATTGTATTATGATGCTGTGGTTTTAACATTAATTAGTGATTGGGTTAATTTAACAAATGTAGAAATACTCTTCTTGGAGGGTTGGGATTTACTTTTTGGATGGCATGCCTATTTAATTTTTAATAAAAAGGTTGATAGGGTTTTTAAATCTCATAAGGATTTCCTTACTTCGGGTTTGGAAGAAATATTATAGAAGTGATTTTAAAATTCCACTATGGGCCATACCGTGGCATGCGATAGAAGGGATAAGGAGAGGAGTCAAGATGGATAGCGTTTCTTATGCACAATTACTTAGATGGGATGGTAAAAACTGGCAATTAAAATCTTTGGAAGATTTAACACAAGAAAATATTATTTACTCATGGTTTCATTATAGACAAATAGTGGAGAGGTGGAAGATAGATCGTAATGTGGGTTTGCTTAGAGAAGATGAGAATTTGTTAAAACAAATAAAAGATCAAAGACGAACTCATATTAAGAGAATTTATGGGGTGTTAGTAGAACTGGATTTAGAAGCAGAATTAGTTAAAGAATGTATGGTTAAATGGGCACAAAATTTTGATGAACCGGTTCTATTAGATACCTGGGAAATTATTTGGGTGAGGAATGTTAAATTTACACAAGCCCAAAATTTAAGGGAAAATTTTTATAAAATGTTTTATAGATGGCACCTTGATCCACAAAAAATGTCTCGTATGTATCCTGACTTGCAGCCTAAATGTTGGAGATGTGGATGTTTGGATGCTACTTATTATCATATCTGGTGGTCATGTAAAAATATAAAAGCTTTTTGGATTAAGATATGGTGGAATATCCAAAGAATTTTTAGAAGAAGGGTAAAATTTACCCCACAATTGTTTTTGTTAGGTATTGTTTCTGATTGTGATAGTAAAGAGACTATATTGATGTTAAATTTAATTACAGCGGCCAGGTTGTTAGTAGGGCAATGTTGGAAGAAGGAATCTTTGCCTACTTTGCAAGAGTGGTTTCTTAAAGTTTCTTATTTGGCGGAAATGGCAAAGATTTCGGCTTTCTTGAAAGATCAATCGCAAGAGAAGTATTTTTTGGTATGGAAAAAATGGATAGATTTCATACAATATAAGTTGGATATAAAAAATATTACTTAGTTTTTGAATAATTTATATTTAAAATTTAAGATATTTTATAGACCTTTTTTTAATTTTCTTTTTTTTATTTTTATTTGATTTCTTCTTTTTCTGTTTCTTTTTTCCTTCCTTCTTGTATTTTTTTTTATATATATATATTGTTGTTAACTATTTTATAATTTGTTTAATTAATGTATTTAGATTTGCTTATGGTTTATATGTGTCTTAAGATCTTTTAAAAATTTTTTTTAACTAAGCCTGTATTCAGCTCTGGGAAGGTCGGGGGAGGGTAGGGGAGGGTTGGGAGGGTTTGGGGAAGGGAATTGTTTTGTAAAACTTAAAAATTTTCAATAAAAAAAAAAAATGCTCCATGGAAAAAAATCTGTACTAGTTGCCAAAATGCTTTTAGAGTGAGCACTAATCTTATTCAAGCAGGAGACCATTTCATAATATAAACTTTAGGATATAATAGGAAGTATAGTCTATGGCTGTTACCCTTTAATGTCTTGGTAATGGGGAACCACTAGCAGATTTTAGGCTTTATAAATAAAAAACTTTATGAGTGAATGGATGGGAACTCCATCAATAAAGAAACCACTGCTGCTTTCTTAGACCCCTAAAATGTTCCAACTGTTTGTTCAGACTAATTACTTATCTATACAGAGTACAAAAATGTATTTCTTATATAGTTTGTTACTTGAGGACTATTAGCAACCATTAATAAAAGTCCCAATAAGACAGCAAAAACTGTCTACCCTTGAGAATAAATCTTAATAGGCTATTACCCAAATAAATATGTTGGAATGAGGCAGCACTGGTCTCCCAGAATGAAAGTTTTGGGAGAGAAGATAGAAATTTAAAAAAAACTGAGCTTGATTTGAAAGAGTTGTGGAAGAACAAAACAAATTTGGCAGATGTGATGCCATACATAATCCTTATTTTGAGAGATATTGTCTTGGAGATACAGTAATAGAATTTGATGTCTTTATACCAGAACTCAAAATCCATTACCTTCAGGATAATGCCTGCAGAAGTGCCTGATTCAGTTTGCTATGGGAAACTTGTCAAAGATAAGCTGTACTAAAATGACAAATTTTTGGACAGAAGCAGAGCAAGATATTTATATATCCTGTATCTATGTCTGTATCCATATCCCTCTCACAGGAAGAAGAAAAAAATGTTTAAATGAAAGAACTCTCCTACTCTATAACTGAGCGTGCTGATCATCAGCCAATTGCAGATTTTCAAAACTAATATGCTGTATTCCAAATTCCAAAATAACTGATGCTGCGATTCAAATTAGTTTTCGACAGGGAGAAGTGCGAATCAGGTATTACACATCAGTCATGCAAGAACAGAAAGGCACCCAAAAAGAGAAGCCACCTTCTGGTTGGTGATTCAATTATAAGGGATGTAAATTTAGGAAAGGACACAGAAGTTTTGAATGAGGTCAGGTGTCTTCCAGGTGCTACTGCCAGTAGGGACAAGAAGCGTATTTGTAAAATAATCAAGAATGCCAGCAAGGACTGTGATGTGGAGGCTATTGTACATCTTGGCACTAACGATCTGTCTCAAAAGGATGTACTCTCTGTGCAGAATGATTTCCAGAGCCTGGGGCAGGAACTTAGCAGAATAGGCTGTAGGCTTATTTTTTCAGAGGTTCTACCAGTGCATAAGGAGCAAAATGGAAAAGGCCAGCATATAGCACAATTCAATATATGGCTAAAGGAGTGGAGTAAAGGGGAAGGCTTTGGATATATTAGTCACAATGTCACTATCCCTGGGAATTTTTTTAATATCAAGCTTTAATTTTACACCATCCTGTTTACCTATAGCTCTGGATCAACCTAGTCAATTGCTCCAATACTTTACTGGTGGTTCTTTAAATCAATGGCCCTCTAGCAAATAAAAAGGGTCTCTTTATTTGGTCTCCCTTTAACAAACTGCACTCATTTCTCCCCAACTCTCACTTTTAGTGATGGCTGCTGTTAATGTGGTCTTGCCGTGATCCACATGCCCAATTGTTCCAATGTTTACATGTGGTTTGTCCCTTACAAATACTTTTTTTGCTTCAACTGCGAAACATCGAATTGGGAATTCTTGTCCACAGAAGCTTGTGCAACGTACCGGTGGCTGCAAAAAGACAAGTACCAATATTAAAATCTCTATGAATTTCTGCCTCTAATTTGTATCAACACAGTATTTTTCTTTTCCACTCCTTGATGTAAAATGTTTCTTACCTTGGATAGTACATTTTGCAAGTACTGAGACAGGCAGCCACGTAGGCCTACAAGACACAAATACAATGATTGTGATAGGAATCTCAGTAGCTTACAATATTCTGCTTTTATGCACCACACTGCTTCCCATTCAAACATCCAATTGTACTTCGCATAGCCCACTGAAATTGTTATACTTCCAACCAAACCATCTTTGGACATTCTTGTACTCAGTTCCATTCTTTTCCTTTTTGTATCATTACATACAACCCTCAGTATAAGCATTTAACAATAACAAAAACCACATATACTCAGAACTTCATGTAACTTGAAAAGCATATCTAGATCAGGGCATAACTTTGCAAAGGAGCAAGTAAATATAGATTACACAAAAATATAATATAGCATATTTAAAACCAGCTTAGTTTGTATTTTCTCCTTTCATCTTCTCTACATTAAACACATTTGGCTCTCTCAATGGTTTATTTTGTGATAATATGAGATATTGTAAGTGGCAGAAATTCATTCATAATTGGCAATTAATAGGCCAAAAATGAGCACACAAAACTTCAGAACTGTTTATCTATTGCAGAAAGACTCTTTCCAAAAGGAATTTGTTATACAGCAAGAAGGAACACAAAATTACTGAAATGTCCCTCAGGAGAAGGAAACAAAATTTGGGGGGGGGGGGGGGGGGTTAAAATCAATTTATCTTTCCCATAAATATTGCTAGATTCCAAATCATGTTAACTAACAATGGTCCTTGAGCACAAATGTGTACAGTGAAGTGTGTACGTATATATTTACAAATACATGTATATGCGTATATACACATGTATATATATGTCCAGGGCTGAAGGCTGTGAAGTACCATACCGGGCTTTGGTTTGGCTCCGAGTTTGCGGTCTAGCTCTGTGTTCATGGCGTGTGTCCGTTTGCTTTGTGTGGGGGTCAGAGGGAGGTGCAGCAGCTGGTGATGTCGTCGTGGTTTGGCTTCTGGATGGTGGTTGCATTTCATCTGAGGGATGGGTTTGGGCTTGGGTTTGGGTCTGGTGAGGGTGAATGGTGGTGGCGTACTGTGTTGTTCT
Organism: Crotalus adamanteus; assembly: GCA_039797435.1. NCBI lineage: Eukaryota > Metazoa > Chordata > Lepidosauria > Squamata > Viperidae > Crotalus > Crotalus adamanteus. The sequence goes on from CM077935.1 coordinate 9,868,610, forward strand.
GGGTCCGGTGTCAGTTTTCGTGGCTAGGATTCGTTTGTTGATTAGGGCTAGTTTCCAGATGTCTGATAGGCGGGAGGTATCGTCATGTGATACCCTAGGGTCCACGAACATGAACTGGCAATCAAAAGGCAGGAGCAGCGCTCGCAAGTGTGGGCTCACATGGCCAATTTGAACCATACATTCGATCTGGAAAATGCACAGACCATATCTCGTGAGACCACTAAGAGTGGCCGCCTTCTTAAAGAAGCCTGGCTTTCGGATGAGAATTCCATCAACCGGCACATAGACCTCCTACCACCATACGAGACTCTCAGAAGATGGGAGAAACAACGTGGTAATCCACGGAGTAGATGGCCATCCCATACGGTGCAAAAGCAAGACCATGGCTCTACAAATGGGGAAGCTGCGATCCCTAGGGAGGACAGCGAACTGGCAAAAGAGGAGGGGGGCTGGGTGACACCACAACGAGATAGCAACTGGCAGGACTGGAGTGATAGGGCTGCAGGTGAGGCAGCAAGAACTGCTATGGGAGGAAACGACGAACGGCTTGGAAGGAGAGACAAAAAAGGAGGGGGGAGTATGAAGCAGGAACATCTGAATAGTTGTTCTTTGCAGGACCAGGGAGAGGGAACTACAATCATCAGATCCACCAATAGACTGCCAGATGAGAATCAATTTAACACATTGCAGAGTAACATAGCTAATGGGCCGATGCGCTCAAGGAGCCGGGTGCAGAGACAGGCAGCTGTATATAGGCAAGCTCCCTAATCACCTAGCATTCTAACTCTGATGATGTCAGTAGTTTGGCTGATGAAAGCTCAGTAAGTAACTTTTTTACTCACAGGCTTGTTTATATTACACACTCCTGTTTATTTTTATCCTGGTGTTCGCTTTTCATATATACTGTATATATATATGTGTATGTATGTATGTATGTATGTACACAAGAACATTTATTGTCACCTTTTATTGTGAACACATTGGCACACATTAAAAAATGAAATTCTGATGCAGGAGAAGGGCAGTGTGGACAACTGTGGGATCTGGCAGGGTGAGAGCTGTGAACCATAAACAAAAAGCTTTCGTTGTGTCCCTGCACAACAGATACAGTGCCCTTGCTGACCTTAATAGGGAAATTAAGGAGATAGGTAAAGGTATTTGTGATGATAACTCAAATAAGCAGGGGATCGTGGACCGAGTTGAAGAACTTGTTTTCGACAGGGAGAAGTGTGAATCAGGTATTGCACATCAGTCATGCAAGAACAGAAAGGCATCCAAAAAGAGAAGCCACCTTCTGGTTGGTGATTCAATTATAAGGGATGTAAATTTAGGAAAGGACACAGAGGTTTCAAAAGAGGTCAGATGTCTCCCAGGTGCTACTGCCAATAGGGACAAGAAACGTATTTCTAAAATAATTAAGAATACCAGCAAGGACTGTGATGTGGAGGCTATTGTACATCTTGGCACTAATGATCTGTCCCAAAAAGATGTACTCTCTGTGCAGAATGATTTCAAGAGCTTGGGGCAGGAACTTAGCAAAATAGGCTGTAGGCTAACTTTTCAGAGGTTTTACCAGTGTATAAAGAGCAAAATGGAAAAGGCCAGCATATAGCACAATTCAATATATGGCTAAAGGAGTGGAGTAAAGGGGAAGGCTTTGGATATATTAGTCACAATGTCAGTAGCTGGTCCAATGAAAAAATGTACAAAAGAGATGGTTTGCATCCATCAAAGAAAGGGACTGAGTTACTCGGCTATAAATTCACAGATTTTCTGGAGGAATATTTAAACTAAACAGCGGGGATATTGGAATTCAACATTATGGAAGCACAAGCACTAGAACACAGTCAAACTAGAGTCTTGGACTTCAAGACCTCAATACCTGGGAAGATTCTGGAAAAGATAATCGAACAACAAATCAGCGAACACCTACAGGCAAACCAAGTCATTACTAAAAGCCAACACAGGTTTGTCAAAAACGGATCATGCCAGACAAACCTTATTGCATTCTTTGACCAAGTGACAAAATTAGTGGATCAGAGGAATGCTGTGGATATAATTTACTTGGACTTCAGTAAGGCATTTGATAAAGTAGATCACAACCTACTACTCGATAAGATAGAAAAATGTGGGTTAGACAGCATCACCACCAGATGGATTCGTAGCTGGCTGACCGGCCGTACTCAGCGTGTGGTCCTCAATGGAACTGCATCTACATGGAGGGGTGCCCCAGGGCTCTGTTCTAGGCCCAGTGCTCTTCAACATCTTCATCAATGATTTGGACGAGGGGATAGATGGGGAACTCATCAAATCTGCAGACGACACCAAGCTGGCAGGAATAGCCAACACTCCAGAAGAAAGGCTTAGGATACAGGAGGATCTGGACAGACTTGAACACTGGGCGCTATCTAACAAAATGAAATTCAATGGTGAAAAAAGTAAGGTTCTACATTTAGGCAAGAAAAACCAAATGTATAGGTATAGTATAGGGGGTACCTTGCTCAATAGTAGTAACTGTGAGAGGAATCTCGGAGTCCTAGTGGACAATCATTTAAATATGAGCCAGCAGTGTGCTGCAGCTGCCAAAAAAGCCAACACAGTGCTAGGCTGCATTAACAGAGGAATAGAATCAAGATCACACAAAGTATTAATACCACTCTACAATGCCTTGGTAAGGCCACACTTGGAATACTGCACCCAGTTTTGGTCACCATGATGTAAAAAAGATGTTGAGATTCTAGAAAGAGTACAGAGAAGAACAACAAACATGATTAGGGGACTGGAGGTTAAAACATATAAGGAAAGGTTGATGGAATTGGGTATATCTAGTTTAATGAAGAGAAGGATGAGGGGGGACATGATAGCAGTGTTCCAATATCTCAGGGGCTGCCACAGAGAAGAGGGAGTCAAGCTATTTTCGAAAGCGCCTGAAGGCAGGACAAGAAGCAACGGATGGAAACTAATCAAGGAGAGAAGCAACCTAGAACTAAGGAGAAACTTCCTGACAGTTAGAACAATTAACCAGTGGAACAACCTGCCTCCAGAAGCGGTGAATGCTCCAACACTGGAAGTTTTTAAGAAGAGACTGGACAGCCGTTTGTCCGAAATGGTATAGGGTTACCTGCCTGAGCAGGGGGTTGGACTTGATGACCTCCAAGGTCCCTTCCAACTTTATTATTATGGATCATCGTACAGTCAGCCAGATGTTCAGATTGGATTTGGCATTTTGTCTACCTATCAAGTCCTTACCCAGGACCTGGGATAGGCAGATGTGGATGTTTGATGGTATTACAGATATTGTCGCAGGATGGAAGCAGTTCCTAGTAAGGCCGCCTTTTGCAATTGACTAATAGTGAATTTGTCAATGCCAATGGTGTTTTTATTATTATTATTATTATTATTATTATTAAGATCATATACATGAAGTCATGGTTTGTATCATCATGGGTTACTGGCCAAATGATAGTTTGGAGGTTCATACAATATATTTATATTTATGTATTTACTTACTATGTTTATGCCTGCATTTATTTTGTGCAATGTGTAGTCTAGTATATCTCTCTGGTGTTGTGTCGCAAATGAAACATATGAAGAGGAACTTGGGAAGGATAAGAGAGAGGCACTTAGTCATACAAACTGTATCAAATGATCTATCCCAGGACACTCAGTGGCTAATGCAGGAAGCAAACAAGAATACCTAGACACCCTGAGTAATTTTGACCAGGCATCAAATCCCCAACTCAGCTCTAACAGAAGAGCCAGAATAGAGGAGAAGTAGAGAAAGAAAATCTCTTCCAGTTATAAATAATTGTGACTCTCCCCCAGGTCTCCCATTGTTTTCTGTATAAATACTAACTCTTGTCTGATACAACTCCTACAAAAGAGGCTCCAATTGACAAGCGGATAAATTCCCTGTAGACCAGAGGTGTCAAACTCGGAACGTCACATGATGTGTCACAACGTATCACGACTTTTTTTCCATTGCCGGCAATGGGGTGGCCGCGATTTTGTCATGATGCTTCCAGCCTGTGGGCCAGCAGTTTGACACCCCTGCTGTAGACCAAGACAAGGATCTATTACCATTGTTGGCCAAGTGCTCATGAGCATTTTTGCTTAGCAGAACATAACTAGTTGAGAGACATTGTTCTATGGCGGATGGTATCACTTAGTCCAGTATTTCTCAACTTTAAGGTGTGTGGATTTCAATTCCCAGGATTCCCCAGCCAGCATGGGGAACTCCAATTCTGGGAATTGAAATCCATATGTTTTAAAGTTGCCAAGGCCAAGAAAATAAGATTTAGTCTCTTCTGTTTTCTTCAAAGACTTTGCAAATCCAGCTACAGGTGCTATGTATCTCCTGTTGTTCCTTATTCTATTTCACCTTTGTTTTTCATGGGTTGCTCTTCTGCAGGTACAGAGTGAATTCCTCACCCTATTTTCCAATCTCATATTGTCAGTAAAGTGCAATGCCCATTTCTCTCATGCCTCTAGGGCACAGGTCGGCAACCTGCGGCTCCGGAGCCGCATGTGGCTCTTTGAGCCTTCCCCTGCAGCTCCCAGCCTCCTCTGCCATTTGCAGAGAGAGACAGAGACAGAGAGAGGCACTTGTGATTCCCTGCTTCTCTCTCTCTCTCTCTCTCTCTGTGTATGTGTGTGTAAAAGAGAGCAGACTCACGGTGTTCTCCGAGGAGCTGAAGAGCTTTTTGGGCGAGGCTCCTCCCTTTGCTGCATCTCTGCAGGAAGCAGGAAGGGCAGGAGAGAGCTAGCTAGCCCAGCTATGCTGACTCAGGAATTCTGGGAGTTGAAGTCCATGAGTCATAAAAGAGCCGAGGTTGCCTACCCCTGAGCTTGTTGGAGAACAGCTTGAAGCCAGCTTGCCAGGTGAGCAGACGATTGGAGAGAGGGAGGGGGAGAGAGAGAGAGAGAAAGAGAGAGGGAGAGGGAGGGAGAGAAAGGAAAGAGAGGGGGGGGGAAGAGGACTGGCAGACCAAGGGCAGAAAGAGAGAGAGGGAGAGAGAGAGGGAGGGAGAGAGGGAGGGAGGGACAGAGAGAGAGACCCTTTTGATATCTAAAATAATACTGCATATATCCTTTTTTACCTTTATGAGTAAAAAACATGCTCCTAGATTGGAGCTATATATATATATTTATTTCAGTAAAAAAAGGAAAGCGATCACCAGGAAGTAAAACACCAAGGTTTTAATAAATAAAATCAAGCTTTCGATGGCTAACATCTGCCATCATCGTCAGGATACAAGCCAGTCAGTGAGGAAACCTGCTTATAAGCATAGCCACACCTAAACTCTACGCATGGACCTTGTAACAGGTCCAAGCCAACTAATCCTTACTTTACTTACAGCCTTCAGTGATTCTTTCTTTTAGCTCTTACTTACATCCACCTAGCTTTCAATGGCTAGCACCTGCCATCATTGTCAGAATACAAGCTAGGTAGTGAGGAAACCTGCTTACAAGCATAGCCACGCCTAAACTCTACGCATGGACCTTGTAACAGGTCCAGGCCGACTAATCCTTGCTTCACTTACAGCCTTCAGTGATTCTTTCTTATAGCTCTTACTTACATCCACACAACCACCCACTTCCTCCCTCCCTTTAGTTCCTGAGTCATATAGGCAACGTGTGTTTCTCAAAATTAAAGGGTCCTCTGCACTATTGAATTGATTCTTCTTTCTGTGTTCCTTGGGACGTTTCTCTCCTCCACTCCTCCGGCACGCATCGCACTCATTTGCATTCTTCAATCCTGTCACTCCTTCAATCCCCCCACAATCCTTGCCACCAATCTCATCCACAATTTTATTTCCCCCCACTGTTCCCAGCATATCGCATCCTCCATGCTCCTCCTTCATGCCACCTGGTGCGACTCTCAATCCGGTTGCCTCTCTTTCAGTCTTCTGTAACGCCGCTCTCCGGGAGCGCGTGACCACCCCCATAATGGGGCGGCTGTAAGTATTGATCTTCTGTACATCCATTGAAGGCATGTCTCTGTCTCGGTGGCTCTGATCAGTGTGGCCGCCTAGCAAAGGTGTTATTCTGCCATTGACCACGTTTGACGTCATCTCCCTCTTCACCTCTATCCCACAGGACCTGGCCATTGCGACGATCAAAGATCTTTTGAGCCGCAGAGGACCAGGACATTACCAGGATTCACTCCGCTCTGATGACCTTATGGACCTTCTAGTCCTTTGCCTCAAAACATATTTTACGTTTCAGGGCACAATGTATGAGCAAATAAAGGGCACCCCCATGGGGTCACCTATTTCAAGTGTTATTGCTGAGGCTGTATTGCAGCAGTTGGAACACGTAGCGATGACTCAATACTGCCCAAAGTTCTGGGCCCGCTACGTTGACGACACGTTCATCATAACTAAGAGGAGTCAAAAAGCTGACTTTGTGGACACACTTAATTCGGTGTGCGTGGATCTGCAATTTACGGAGGAGGAGGAGTATCAGGGTAGGCTGGCATTTCTTGATGTCTTAGTCCAACGCCAGCCAGATGGGACCTTAACCACCCGGGTCTATCGCAAACCCACGCACACCGATAGAATTTTGCACTACAACAGCAATCACCCGGTGGCCCACAAAGTCAGCTGCATTAGAACCCTCTTTAAGAGGGTGGACTCCCACTGCAGTACAGCCGAAGCTAGGATGGAGGAAAGAAAACATCTCCTCTGTCTCTGTAGGTACAATGGGTACCCCATGAAATTCATCAGACGCCACAGTACTCTGTCCAAACCATCCCAAAATCCATCAAGTGGGATGGCACCATCACAGACGACTTGTATTACCCTCCCTTACATTAGCAACGTCTCGGAAGCCACCACCAGACTATTGGCACCCTATGGTGTACGGGTTGCACATAGACCTGACCGGATGTTGCGTTCCTGCATTATGAGACCAAAGGACCCACTCCCCATAGTTGAGAGATCTGAAGTCGTTTACAGGATTAACTGTAATGACTGTCCAGGCAATTATGTGGGAGAAACTTCCAAAAGGGTCGGAACAAGAATGCAGGAACACAAGCTGGCAATAAGAAGAGGTGAGCAGTACTCCCAAATACTGACTCACATGGAGGAGTTTGGTCATAAATTTAATTTTGACGACATAAGGGTGGTTGCCAGTGACACCTCCAAGAGTGGTAGGTTACTCAAAGAAGCCTGGTTCTCAGACAGCATGTCAATCAATCGACATGTGGACCTACGCCCAGCATATCAGACCATGAAGGCACGGGAAATGCGTAGACGACCTGGGAAAAAACATCTGAGTAACAAAAACTCTGGGTGTCCATTAGATGAAACTGGCAACAAAGAAGAGAGACATCTACAATCTAGACCCCCTTTAGTTAACGATTCGTGTGTACATCCGCCGTCAATTAAGAAATTTGTTGATATTAGTAGCCCATCCTCGGATGCCCCAGACACCTCCTTGCACTGTACCCAATACTCAAGAATAAGAACAACAAGTGTCCCAATCAACACAAAACAAACTCACTACCCCAGTGACTATATCAGCTCCATTGTCCCCAATGGTGCCCCCGCTACAACGCATCTGGTCGCTGGCACCTTGGAAATGGATAGGAATTCAAAAAAGGCAACACCTACCATGAGCAATGGCAGAATAACACCTTTGCTAGGCGGCCACACTGATCAGAGCCACCGAGACAGAGACATGCCTTCAATGGATGTACAGAAGATCAATACTTACAGCCGCCCCATTATGGGGGTGGTCACGCGCTCCCGGAGAGCGGCGTTACAGAAGACTGAAAGAGAGGCAACCGGATTGAGAGTCGCACCAGGTGGCATGAAGGAGGAGCATGGAGGATGCGATATGCTGGGAACAGTGGGGGGAAATAAAATTGTGGATGAGATTGGTGGCAAGGATTGTGGGGGGATTGAAGGAGTGACAGGATTGAAGAATGCAAATGAGTGCGATGCGTGCCGGAGGAGTGGAGGAGAGAAATGTCCCAAGGAACACAGAAAGAAGAATCAATTCAATAGTGCAGAGGACCCTTTAATTTTGAGAAACACACGTTGCCTATATGACTCAGGAACTAAAGGGAGGGAGGAAGTGGGTGGTTGTGTGGATGTAAGTAAGAGCTACAAGAAAGAATCACTGAAGGCTGTAAGTGAAGCAAGGATTAGTCGGCCTGGACCTGTTACATGGTCCATGCGTAGAGTTTAGGTGTGGCTATGCTTGTAAGCAGGTTTCCTCACTAGCTAGCTTGTATTCTGACAATGATGGCAGGTGCTAGCCGTTGAAAGCTAGGTGGATGTAAGTAAGAGCTAAAAGAAAGAATCACTGAAGGCTGTAAGTAAAGTAAGGATTAGTTGGCTTGGACCTGTTACAAGGTCCATGCGTAGAGTTTAGGTGTGGCTATGCTTATAAGCAGGTTTCCTCACTGACTGGCTTGTATCCTGACGATGATGGCAGATGTTAGCCATCGAAAGCTTGATTTTATTTATTAAAACCTTGGTGTTTTACTTCCTGGTGATCGCTTTCCTTTTTTACTGAAATGTATGTACCCAGGAATCGCTATTCTTCAATTTTTAATGTAATTTTTAATATATATATATATATATATTAAAGGTAAAAAATGATATATGCAGTGTTATCTTCATTTTAGATATCAAAAGGGTTTTGTGGCTCCCAGTGTTTTGTTTTCGGTGGGAAACGGGTCCAAGTGGCTCTTTGAGTGTTTTGGGTTGCCTACCCCTGCTCTAGGGACACTAGAAGTGTTTATTTTTGCTGCGATTCTTGCATCTCCTGTTGGCTGCTTTGCAAAGACTCTTTCCCAGGAAAGAATAAGTGGGGTATTGTCTTGCATCTCCTGTTGGCTGCTTTGCAAAGACTCTTTCCCAGGAAAGAATAAGTGGGGTATTGCCTAGGTCAGCAGGCTGGTATATATAATACACTTTATGTTCATGACACATCAACTGTTGTAGAGGTGAGAGACAGGCAAAAGTCGTGCGCAGAAAACTGCGCCCCCCCAACGCTTGTGTCTTTTCTCTGCATCTATCTCCCCCCCCCACATCACCATAGTGACGTGAAAGTGCGCAGGTCTGTGTGACCTTGCCAGTTTGATAAGGCTGGCTGGTGAACAAGAAGTATCCCTGTTTATGGCCTCTAGCTTTTTACTCTTGAGGATTGGTAAAGGATTTTAGCCAATGAAATGCTATTGCCATGCAGTAACTTTTGCTATTTGTAAAACTCTATAAAAACAATAAATGCTGCGTAGAGAGCGGCCATTTCTTTGCACCTTTCAATGACTAAGGACTGATTACTACAGCTGGCGCCCTCAGCAGGGACATTTCGTTTTGGGACCCCTACGGGAAGAAGCAGCTGCCAACATACTTACCATCGTCTGGAACAGACCCCTAAGTGCACTTTCGTCTTACGAGACCCTTCAGTGAGTAAGTATGGGCTGCAAGTTATCTCGGCCCCCGCAAAAGCAAGGACAGGCATGGAGGAACTCAGATTCCTCCTCTAACCTGGGGCAGACACAAGGGAGCTGGCGGGCGGAGATAGGAAAAGTGTTCTTTGAATCCTGAGCATCGGACGCTTAGGCTAAAAGATAGAGCATAAATTACATCTTGAACCTTGGGCTTCAGTATAAACATCTAATAGTGTTCAGTCCTGTCAGGCAAGGAAGAAAAAAAATGGACCCAAATACTTCAGAAGGGCGGCAATTAACTATCAGCCCCCTTCTGCTTGCAAGTAAGTAAAATTTATTCCTCCTAGCTGAGGAGGCTAACATAAATCAAAATGTACTCCCTCAGAACAAAGTGTTTTGAGCAATCGGAATGCTTTGAAACTCTGCAATCTGTTAAGTTAACCCTGTTGTGTTTTGTGTTATGTGTGTGTGTGTGGCCACTCAGAACATTATGCTTGGGCTTGGAATGGTGAGAAAAATGGGAGATGATTAGGGCCCTCAAAACCACTTTTTGGTTGAAATCACCTTGTCATTTTTCTCGCTTCTTGCAAGACAAGTTATATGTCTAAATAAATGTTGTTGTAACAGTATTTGTGTATATACGTTTGTCTGTGTTGTTCTGTGTTATTCCAAGACTTGGAAGAGGCTCAAAGCCCTCTCTGATAACAACAATACAAAAAGGCCTTGCTAAGAATATATGGTTTGCCTGGAGAAAGTATGAAATGAAATAATTGTATGTGGAATGGTTTTATGCAAACAGTCAGTATGGAACTGAATGAGTTAATTTGTTGAAGTGTGTGTTAGCCTTCAAAACCCACCCATTTTCTCCCTAACTGTGAAAATAATAGTAAATATTTGTATGAGAAGAATTTCATGGAGAATGTATTAGAGAATTTATTGAAAAATGCATATGAAGGAGATGAAACTATTTTTTGGTGGTGAGATCCCCCCCCCACCCCCACCCCGTCTCTTTCGGCTGGCTGCATTGCTTAAAGAGCCAGAGACAGGAAGGAGGGGGGGGAACTGTTCGTTTAAAAATTTTTTTTTTCCTCTGCTTAGAATTGTAATCTGAGAAGAGTGGAGTGAATCTGAAACTTGACATTCACCTATGCAGTTTCGGCAAATAAAGTTTTTACTCAAAAGAGAAACAGTAAATGTTGGACAATATTTTTTATATCCAACAACCAAAAGAACTAACTGAATTACTTTGTTATAGATTTATACATGTTTAACCTATTTATATAAAAATTGTTTCCATCTGAATGGACTTTGCTTAAATTGAAGCACCAAAGATACAATTTAATTGGCTTTCAGAAAATATAAAATGATTTAGGATTGCAATAAGTCCCAGAAAAAATATAGTTGCACAAATTGATGACATCGTGAATACTCAATTTGTGGACAGAATTCCACACTTTTGATTTTTTCCTACTAGTAAATTACCTAATGGAGTATTAACTGTAATAAGGTTTTATTTTTTATCCAGGTGGTTGCTAAAGTGATAACCTTAGGACGCACAAGAGCTTGCAGTCAAAAAGGAACTGATTAATATTGTTTTCAAAAATAACTTATCTCTTTAATGTGCTTTAACTGACTATATAGGCTGTATTTCATATCATTTGCCTAATGATCTTTGACTTGCTTGTTTAATGACTTTTCCTTTCCAGTCCAGCCACTGCTTTCTTCCTCTTTCTCCCTTGCCACAAGTTATTGCTTTTTCTGATGGAGGGTGAATGAGAGGAGCAATTGTTTACAAGGATGATACCTGGAAAGTGTCCTACACTACAATGCAACCCTTATCACAATGCTCAGAATTATTTTAGCTTTTCAAAACCTTTTCTCAACAGTCTTTTAACTTAATCTCTGACTCTCATTATGTGTGCCAACTTACTTTTACTTCTTCAGGTGCTTACATCACGCCCAGGATTGACCCCAACCTTATGACTTTGTTTTTAACTTTGCAGCAGCTGCTCCAGAACTGAAAGCATTTATAATTTTGTTTCTCATATACACAATCACTACTCCCTTCCTGGGCCTAATATTTTTTTGTATGTCTTTTTTATGTCTTTTATGTGGTTTTGCCTCTAATCAACTATGACAAATGGACGTTATCCATGTTCTCTCTTTTTGGCTTCCTAGAAATGTATATTCATAAATAGGTATTTAAGAACAATTTCCCCCACCTCTATGAGAGGAAACAGCTTCACATGTTATTTTTCATCTTTTTTTGGCCGTTACAGCCCTGGGTTAACCCTCTTCCCTAAAAACTGACAATGGGCCAGCCTATTTTTCAGTGGCCTTTTTACAATTTTATACAACCTGAAATATTGTTTTTACTCATGGTCTTCTCTATAATTCCACGGGTCAAGCTATCATGGAACGTGCTAATTGGTCTTTCAAGGACTGCCTTCACAAACAAATAAAAAAGGACGGATTATCTAAGGTACCCAATTTGTCGTGGGTAATACAACAGGTTCAAAAAGTATTATTTACATTACACCAATTGAATATTTCCATTCCAAATTTGACTGCTTATCAGAGACACTTTTAACAGAAAACAAGCTTGCCTCCACCTCTGGTATATTATCGGGCATTACCAGACAAAGTATGGTTGGGACCAGTCCCTCTGATCACTTGGGGGCGGGGCTACGCTGCTGTGCTTGCTCCAACAGGACCTTTGCGGATTCCAGCGCGTTGTGATCACCCAGCCAGGGATGTCGTGGCACCAGTCCCTGGACCCAGTCCCAGAAATGGCAAGGGTGACTCTACAGATGGCACAGCAAGTAATCCAATCCTGACAAGCCAGGCAGCCAGTGACGTGGGGAGATGTAAAGAACTTGATCCCCGAGAACCTGTGTGCTGCCATTTTTGCGGTTTTAACTGCAAATTTCTTATCCATCATTTGTTTATGTCTGATCGTTAACATCTGCCCTTTGACAACTGTAACTGTCATCCCACTCAAACAATCATTCGAACAACGAATGAAGCAAAATCTAACATCACACAAAATGACTTCTTTTGTTTATCTGAAATGTATAACATTGAAAATTTGCTTTCTACATGTTTAGTCATTGTTTGCACCCCTTCTGCAGTAATTCAAAACTTCACTGACTCTGGGAGGTTATTGCTTAAAAAACCTCACTGTCATCGCATTGGCTCACCTGCTTTAAATTGCACAGCTTCAATAGAGACTTCCTTTCATTTTGGACATGCTTGGCTACTGCAAGGAGGGTTTTTTACGTGTGGTCAAGAAACTTTAAATTATATTCCTGCTAATATTAGTGAAGCGCAATGTTGCCTCAGCCAGCTGATTCCTGTTTTGCTTTCCAAACAACATGTTCACACGAACCATTCTTCACGTGGTGTTACGCTAGACAACACTTGTGACTCTGAGAAAACCTTACTTTGTAGCATTGGCTATATCTCTAGTGGGCGTGCCAGGACTTGCTGTTCGTGCCCACCTCAACATTAATGCTATTACATGAAATTTGGCAAAAACAATTAATACTACTACTTCAACTATTCCAGTGATCAACCATGAACTCCAAAATTTGAGAAAGGCTATTTTACAAAATCGTGCCGCAATTATTTGCTTCTACGCCAACATTTGGGTTGTGAAAGTTTTGAGGGAATGTATTGTTTCAATATTTCTGATAATTCATGAACCATCCAGCACCAGATTTATATTTTACACAATTTGGCCTCTGATTTGAAAATTGGTACCTTAGGATCTTTATGGGTGCTGTTTATGTAATGTATTTCTTTCATTTTGCAATATATGTATTAGAGCTTTAAATCCCAGTAGATCCTCTCTCACATTGCCTCAGGGTCAAGTTTTGGCCCTATATTAACAACTGCAAGGATGCTCCTCTCCTGATTATAATCCTTTTATTAACCCCACTTACGGCGATATTTCGTCTAACAAAACAAAAAGGAGTGAGATGTAGAGGTGAGAGACAGGCAAAAGTCGTGCGCAGAAAACTGCGCCCCCCCAACGCTTGTGTCTTTTCTCTGCATCTATCTCCCCCCCCCGCCCTCACATCACCATAGTGACGTGAAAGTGCGCAGGTCTGTGTGACCTTGCTAGTTTGATAAGGCTGGCTGGTGAACAACAAGTTTCCCTGTTTATGGCCTCTAGCTTTTTACTCTTGAGGATTGGTAAAGGATTTTAGCCAATGAAATGCTATTGCCATGCAGTAACTTTTGCTATTTGTAAAACTCTATAAAAACAATAAATGCTGCGTAGAGAGCGGCCATTTCTTTGCACCCTTCAATGACTAAGGACTGATTACTACAAACTGTGAGGAGCATGAGGGAATGAGAGCCTTTCTCTAAGAATGCAGGAAGACTTACTAATTTGTAACTTGGTTTCCCTTCAGAAGATTATAGCAGTGTACATAAGAGTATCCTCTCCCATATTTCTCCACAACAGTTCTGTGAAATAGTTTGGGCTGAGAATGACTGAGGCAAAGCTAAAACCTAGGTCTGCCCGTTCCTATCACCAATCCAGTCTATGCTAGTGGCTCTTTGTCTTTCCTATCACAATTACAGGATAATAGACTTGACAATAGCAGAACTTTTTTGATAGATAGTCCTGTGACTGTATTTTGCTTGTTGTAATTCCTCTTTCAGAATGTCAGAATCAGCAGTTTTATTATTTTTGTATAATGGTACCTTAAGAAAGGAAGGACAATGGAACATATTTCAGAGGCAATTTAAATAAAAATGCATCTATTATAGATTAAATTATAAAATACCTATCTGGGGGATTCCCAGACATGCAATTGAGGGAACTTCTAAGGGGACAAATTTTGATAAAATCTCGTACAAAGAATTGTTAATTTGTTCTGGTTCGAATTGGCATTTGAAATCCCTAGATGTATTAAGGCAGCAAAATATTCTACAGTCATGGTTTCAATATTTACAAATAATGGATAGATGGACTGTAGACAAGAAAGAGGGAATAACACTAGAAGATAGACAATTGGTTATTCAGATTAAAAACCAAGGTCCGGCTCATATAAAAAGAATATACAATGTTTTATTAGAGTTAGATTCGGAAACAGAATTGGTTAAAGACTGTATGATTAAATGGGCTCAGAATATACAGGAGCCGATCTCATTGGATTTATGGGAGACAATTTGGATAAGAAATGTTAAATTTACACAAGCTCAAAATTTGAGAGAAAATTTTTATAAAATGTTTTATAGATGGCACTTAGATCCTAAAAAATTATCTTGTATGTATTCCAACATACAGCCCAAATGTTGGAGATGTGGCAATAATGATGCGACATACTTTCATATTTGGTGGAACTGTAAAAAAGTAAAGGCTTTTTGGATTATGATTTGGTGGAACATTCAAAAGATTTTTAGAAAAAAGATAAAGTTTACTCCTCAACTATTTTTACTTGGTATTTTTGTTGACTTAAATGAAAAAGAAACTACTTTGATGTTGAATTTATTAACTGCAGCAAGGTTACTAGTAGGTTTATATTGGAAGAAAGATTCCTTGCCTACTTTAGAAGAATGGATATTTAAAGTATCTAGTTTTGCAGAAATGGCAAAAATTTCTGCTTATTTAAAGGATCATACACAAGAAAGATATATTACTGTATGGGGAAGGTGGATAGATTATATTCAGAAAAAGTATGGAATTAAAAAGTTTCATTTATTTTATGAATGAATATCAAATATTATAGAGAATTGTTTTATAGGTTATGGAGTTAAAGGTTAATTATGATATTTTTTTTCTCTTTTCTTAATTATTATAATTTTCTTTTTTTTAACCCTGTATTCTGCTCTGGGAAGTGAAGGGAGGGGGGTTGGGGGTGGGAGGGAGGGTAAGAGGGGGTTTCTCTATTTTAAAATTTTATTGTATTTTTATAAATGATTGTATGTTTTAAAAAATAAAAAATTTTCAATAAAAATAAATAAAAATGCATCTAGTGTGTTTTCATGTCCACATTTTATCAGTGGGGTTCTCTCTTGTACATATCTATGGGACTGAAGCCTGATGAGAGTTGGACACCCCCTCCCCAGCCCAACTAAGAAATAATCTAGGAACACCCCAACTAAACTGGGTCAACAGCAGCCTGAGGCTAAAACAGCAAACACTTGACACACACAATGAGGAACCAGCTAGCAGCAATCAGGACACAACAATAAAAGTAATTAACACCTTTTAGGCAAGAAAAAGGAACTAACAATAGTCACAAACCAGCAAATCAAGAAAGACAAATTTTAACTCACCAATTAGAAATGGTAAGTTTGTTACCAATCAGAAATGACAAGTTTGCAAACCACAAAAGGGTATAAAAACCCCTGTTTAAAGATCACTCTGTCTAGCTAGCCGGGGACTCGAGCTGAATTGTCACTCAACGCTGATCCTCGAAATAAAACCTCTTTCTGGTAGCTGGCTTCACGATCTATTTCTTCTGCACTGCGCCGTCAAGGAGAATCCCGGCTGGAAGAACCGAACGGGGGAGTTCCTCCCAACAAGCCTTTGTTGAAGTTTAAAATAATAAAATTTTCTTAAATACTAACATGGCCAACATTATATCACTATTATGCATGTGTGTAATATGTGCATTCAAGTCAGCGTCAATTCTTAGGGATGTGTGTCTAATGCAGATACATATTTTCTTTATGGTTTTTAATATTTCTATCAAGCCTCAGCCATCTCTTAAGACACACCGCCCTTGAGGTCACAGAGGCCAAAGCTATTATACTGAGAATGAGGTCAACCGGGTAACTAACATCCTGGCATTTTGGTCTCAGTTGGCGATTCTCGTCTCCCGCAAATGCGCATTTCCACTCAACCTACCATTTGTACGCGCTCCACATGGGCGACGTTTCCTACAACTTGTTTCGCCCATGCGCAGACCGAGCTGAGGGAAACGACAGGCGCCAGCCTTTGTTTCCTCTTACGCATGTGCACTGGTCTCAGCCATTACCGGAGGAACGCCCCCCTCTTCCCCAAAGCTCCTGCAGGAACTGAAGGGCTCGCTTTCGTTTCTCGATTGGTTAACGCGAAGAGCGTGCGCGCGCGGAGGCCGGCAGGAACCCTACCGAACGTGCCCTGCAGGAGGGTGCGCAAAGAGCGCAGGCGCAGAGCGAGGCCCCGCCTTCCCCAGGGACTCATTGTGCAGCAACCGGATTGACTCGTTCGCGCGGGCCAGCGGGATCCGTGTCGCCCTTCCCCCCCTCTTTTTACTTCACAAGCAAGCGCGAGCCTGATAGGGGATAGAGCCGTCCACTCCCTCGGCAGGAAGGGGTTTGAGAACGCTCGCGTCGCGGCCCTGAGCGCCAACATCACAACCGCCCCCTCCTTCTTTTCCCCCTTCTCTCTGTTGCGGCCTCGCTCTCTTCCATCTTCTTTTCCTCTCCTCCTCCCACCCCGCGAGCTTGAGATACCCCTCACGTTGCCTCCCGGGGCTCGAGACTTTTCCTTCCTCTCCTCTTCCCGAGGCGCCCGGTTTTACGGAGGGGAAAGGAAAGCGGCCAAACGGCGCGCGCCCTCCCGGAGGACTCATCCCGCGGCAGCAGGTGGGAATCGAGGCCCACGTTCTATAGGCGTTTGTTTTGCTGACGCGCGCCAGGCGAAGCCAACAGAACGAGGGTGCTGGGGGGGGAGAAACGCGGCCGCCTGACTCCCTCCCCCCCCACTGTTTCGCAGCATTTAACCCTTCCCCATTTCTGCGACGGACGGACGGCCTGCCCGCCAGTTTCCTCTTCCGGGCCGGCAGAGGCGCACGGCGTTTCCTGTTTCGCGGACTTAAAAGTCTGAAACAGCCGGGCTCTTGGCTGACTGATCGCTTTTTATCCCCCCCCCCTTATCTTTTCGGGTTTTTTTAAAACTCGCCCCTTTAGAGGCAGTGTAAAGGCAAACCCCGGGAGGCGCGCACGGGGCGAGTGTCTCGGTCGCCTTCCTCCACCACCACCCCCGCTCCGCTTTTTTTTTTCCGCCCTTTGCTCAACGGCCTTGAACGCGTGCTGAGGAGGAACGGACGTCCGGCTCTTTCTCTCTGCCGCCGCCACCGCCGCCATGTTGAAACAACCGCTGCCGCCGCCCTCCCCTCAACCTGCTGCGCCTTCCTCGGGCCCCCCTCCTCCGACCACGCCGCCGCCACCTCAGGCCGCTGCAGCCGCCGCCTCCGCCTCCCGCAAAGCCAACCCACCCCCGGCCAGCCCCAACGGGAACCTCAGCCCCGGGGCCGCGGGTGGACCCAGAGCCGCAATGGTGGCTCCCCCTGGTAGCGGGGGAGGAGGCCCCCCTGGAGGAAGCGGCACCAGGTAAGGCTTGTCCGAAACGGGCTGGTTTGTGTGAGCGAGGGAAAGGAAGGGATCCTGGCGGAAAAGACCGAAAGGGAAGGGACTGTCGCGTTCCCGCCCCAAAAGGGTTGACGGGAGGACGCGGCCGGGTGGGGGGGGGGGAGCATGTATAGACCCGATAAGCGGAGTCGGGCTCCTTTGCCGCTGATTGGGTGCCGCTCTTCTCAGCGTACGCCCTGCTGAGACCGGAAGGCGGATGCCGCTAAGACTTGCCCCCTCCCCCCCTTAGACTCTTCTCCAGTCATCCATCTCTCTGGCGTGTGTGATTTTTGGAAGGGGATGTAATGTGGGTCTTCTGCCTTTCGAAAAAGAAGGTTCGATCTCTCCTGGGCTGAGTTGCCCTCCTTGTGGAGTATAGAATTTGACTGCTTATAGGAAGGATCTAATTTCGGATGCAAAATTGAGCATGAGAACTATGTTTTCTTGGAAGTAAATTCCGTTGACTTCTCGTGCACGCTGCTGTACAATCCAAGATAACTAAAAGACATCAGAAAACCACTATCCAACAGGCGTTCTTTCAGACATTGCAGCGTCTGGGCTGTCTTGGTCTGCTCAATTAAAAGAACTTATATATGAGCAGTGATGCCTTCCAGAAATGAGTTTTGCCCAGCAGTGCTGCTTAAAGGTGGTTTGTTTGTTTTCATTTCAGTAGCCTAGCATAAATTTCTAGTTTAAGAAAGAGCAGGACGAAATAATATTTGCTGAGCCATTCATCAGTTTTATAAAGTTGAACAAGATCATGGATCTTTCTTTCTTTCTTTCTTTCTTTCTTTCTTTCTTTCTTTCTTTCTTTCTTTCTCTCTCTCTTTCCGTCTCTCCCAGGGGTTGGGCATTTTTTGTGATCATTCTAGCATATCAGTGAAGGAGTTCATAAAGACCTTTTGCTATTCTGATTGAATTATCACCTAGTTATCTCCCACTTATTTTAAATTGGCTAAGGAATTTTGATGATTTGTGCAAAATGTTATTCTGAATTTAGATAAAGTAATGTAGAAAGCTCAGAAATCATGGATTAGAGGCAAAGCAAATCCATTCTAAGCTTCTTTTCACACACTTGAGAAAATTCTTGCGTGCATGTGCCAGTAACACTTTATGTCCACCATCTACTTTTATATGTTTGTAGCTGATGAGTTTTCATGTATAATACATACACTGATTTCTCATCAAGTTGTCTCTGTAGAAAGGAAATCATGTCTTAGCTGAATTAGGAAGTCTGTTTAATTATTTTGGTAGTAAAGTATGGGGTTCTTGTTAGTGGTGAGAGCTCCTGTGAATTAGATTGATGAAGGAATGATGAATGTATGCACCAAATGTAGCCTATTGGTTTACATTCTGCATTAATTACATTTGTGCCTGATTTATTTTCAGGGGCCAGAGTACAGGCAAAGGACCTCCCCAATCTCCTGTAAGTTGTTGTATAAGCCATTTGGGATTGACATATCTGATCTGTATGATTTGTGTAATTGCTAGAGACTTGAGGTTTCTACTACCAGTCTTTGCCAATAAATATATCTGCTAGTAGGCTTCAGTTCTTATGGCTATAAATGTACCCCAACCTACGAATTTTTTGAGTTATGACATGTGGTAAAAGAATTCCTAGCCTAGAATCTTACGTATCTGCTATGACCAGGGCTTTTTTTGTCATAGAACGCTCAGAATGGAGTTCCGGCACCTTTTTTGGATGGAACCTTGTAGGGTAGGCAAGGCGGGTTGTATAACGTGTGAGTTCCGCACTTTTTTTTTTTTTTTTTTTTTTTTTTTACAAAAAAAGCACTGGCTATGACTATAGTTAAAACCATTTCTGTGTCTTTATGTTAATTTGTATATTTCTTTTATTTGCAATTCCTATAACAATAGCAAAGTATAAATAATATCTGGAGTAGTTTCATGTAATAAATTTAGTTCAAATTTGTAATGCCAAATTACCTGTAGATTTTCAGCTTAATATCATTTGACTTGTTGAGGTGCAGCAAAGTCTGCTTACAATTTGTTTTTTTTTTTCTAAATTTGCAACTTTGTTAAGCGTGGCGTTAAATCACTGATAGGCACAATTTTTGTTTTGAAAAAGAAAAGTGTACTTTTCAAATCAATCTGTATCATAACCACATTTTGATTTGTGACAGATATTTGGATGCTTCAGTTTTAGATACTGAATTGTGAAAATCCCAATATAATGTTCATTTTCAACTATAGACCCTCTATCCAAACTCTATGAGAAGTAGTAATACAGTTTGAAGCTGGGCCAAGCCTCCTATATACTAAGATTCATGAAAGAAGCTCCTTACTGAGAAAACAAATGACATAGTTATTTAAGCCTATATTTGTTACAACAGGTGTATACATTTTCTGGAATCTTTCAGTTGCCTACCAAATTATTGGGAATGTTGTAACATTGGGCAATGGATGCTTACAGATGTCTTGGTGACACTTATTTTTCCATTTCTCCCAGGCTTTTGAGGGTGTTTATAACAATTCCCGAATGCTGCACTTTCTAACAGCAGTTGTGGTGAGTCTCCTGGTGATAAATTAAGAATGTAGAAAGGTAGATGTACAGGTGCATGTTTATAGGGTGGAAGGTACATGATGGAATTTCTTTCAATATTTTGATTTCATGTGGTTGTCCTGCAGAAAGAAAAACATTTGTGTTTATATAGGCATTGCTCACATGATGTACTGATCGTTTGTAATTTGTTTTACATTATTCTGTGAACACAGATCCTCATGTTAAGAATTTTAGTCCCAGCTATGTGGTTTTGGGTTGATTTTAAAATGGTAGACAATACAAAAATTGCAAAGTTCTCAACCAAAGAAAGGTGGGATGCCTGCAAAGGCTAAATTCCCCCTTCCGGGTCTTCTAGTTTGTGCATTAAGAATAGTTTGGGCTAAGCATTGTGCAAATGGGTCAGGATTTTCTCTTGAATTTCTTTAGTTTACTTTGCTTTATTTTAACAGCTCTTCCAAATAAATTGATTATAAGTGTATGGGGGGGGGGGCAGGGAGGCTTTGAGTCACAATTTGAAGTATTCCTTTATCCTTTTTTAAAGTATTCCTTCCCTTTGGTTCTCTTCCCAGGGATCAACATGTGATGTGAAAGTGAAAAGTGGAAGCACATTTGAAGGAATTTTTAAGACCCTGAGTTCTAAGGTGAATACTTTCTTTGTTGATTAGTTTTCTTAGAATGTTAGCTTACTTTCTTTGCTGATTAGTTTTCTTAGAATGTTAGCTAACAGGTTCAATGAAGTTTATACCTTAGTTGTACTTAAGTATTTAGCTTTATTTTATATTGAAACTTTGCATACAGGAAGCATCCTTTCTCCCCAAACTTCACAAAGCTTGCTTAAGCAGCCTGCTATTATGAGATGACAAGAGTGAATATCTGGAAATAGATAGTGCTTAGTGATCAATGGATTGTGATATGGCATGTTTTCAGATTTATGTAGTTTTCTATAGTAGGAATAGGCAGCCTGTATTAATTTAAAAAAAAATTTTTTTTTTTACAGTTTGAGTTGGCTGTGGATGCTGTGCACAAGAAGGTGCCTGATCAGCCAGTAGGGCCGAGGAGGGAGGATATTGTAGACACTATGGTTTTCAAGCCTACTGATGTCATGTTAGTGCACTTCTGCAATGTTGATTTTAACTATGCCACCAAAGGTAATACACCCTTAAAATAACAGAATTGAGGTGTGATGGGAGGACGTCTGAAGGAGAATTTGAATCCTTTCTATCCTGACCTTTCTTTCTGTTGTGTGTCTTAGATAAGTTCACAGATTCTGCCATTGCCATGAATTCTAAGGTGAACGGAGAGCACAAAGAGAAAGTACTACAACGCTGGGAAGGGGGAGATAGCAACAGTGATGATTATGACTTAGAATCAGATATGGTAAGTAACGGATATGGCTTGAGTCCTCAGAATAGATTTACTTAGAGCTGCTTCACTAAACTTTGTTGCAGCAAAGGTACTAAAGCATTTATCTGTTATTTCAGTCTAATGGCTGGGACCCAAATGAGATGTTCAAATTCAACGAGGAAAATTATGGTGTGAAGACAACATATGATAGCAGTCTCTCATCATATACGTAAGTTAATGATTTAGCCATATATATGTATATATATGTGAAGGTTCAGGGGAGAGAGCAGTTGATGACACTGATGTAATTTGGTAAGCTATTAAAGTAGAGTCTAGATAGTTTTTCTTTCTTTTCCACTTAATAAATGAGAGTTGGTTAACATACCAGGACTTGTAAGGCTTTGATTAGGTGGTGGAAATCAGTGGATAAAGAAGAGTAGACTGATTGTCAAGACAATTCAGAGATAATCATCTCAATTTGTCAGTATTTGTGAATAGTTTCATCCTTTCTCTATCCTCGGTTCCACCTGTTTATTACAGGCTGTTGGTGGCTATAGCAGAAATAGTGAATGTTTTATGATGAGACATGTCCATTGGAATATTATAATAATTCTACCCTTGTATTATCTGCACTTGAGGATGGATTCCAGGATTCAGTTTAGTTTAGGTGCTGGACTAGAAACTGAGAGACTGTTGTAGTCCTCTCTTGGAAGCCAGTTGGATGACTTTGGGACAGAAATACACTCTCGCCCAATTCACTTTACAGGACTTGTTGTTATGGGAAAAATATAAGGAGAGCGTTATGTACGCCTTCTTGAGTTGCACAAAATAGTGCACAAAATACAGGAGATATGAATCTAATAAATAATGCAGTGAATATTAGAGCTCATGCAATATGGTCACTTTGGATTGCTAATCAATTCAGTTGTTCTTTATATAGTTAATATATACAGCGTATGTCACTACATTACTAGTTTTTGTTCTGTTCCTAAATTCAACAGTATACAGAAGTAGCAGAAGCCTGATTTTTCCTTGCTTGTTTATTTATTTATAAAATTTATTAGCTGCCTATCTTAATGCAAGGTAACTCTGGGTGGCTTATAACCATAAAATATAAATATACATATATAAAAACAAGTTAAATGAGACAAATGTTATGATCCAATTAAAGATGGGGGAATTGGAATGTGAATATGTGCACACACATATTCTGTATATATGTGTATGTGTGTATACTCAATGGTTATTTCTTTTTGTACTAAATGTTATGTAAAACAAAAAAAACAAGGAGTAATGGACAAAAACATTAAAGCAGGAAATAAAAGAAAATGTAACTCTATAAATAATCACTGTTCGCTCTTCAAACCTTTCTATGCTTGCAAGCCACTCTTGCTTTCTTTGCATCTGAACATCAGTTTATATATTCCCTTTGTTTTTTAAATTTCTCCCCTCTTGATTTTTGAGGACTACAAATCCAGGGCATTACTTTCTCAGTCTTCCCTCGCGCTCATTCCCTCTTGCTTTATATATTTATTTTTTATTAAATATTCATTCTATATAGCTAAGCCACCTCAGTGTACTACTTTCATATTTGTTTCTGATTTTTGTATTAAGTCTGCCCATTCTTGACCCCCCCCCCTTTTTTTTTTTTTTTGCTTTACTACGTTCAAAGATCTTTCAACAAACATTTACTCTTCTCGGCAGATGTAGTAGACTATATATTAGCAATCTTTTTATCAGCATTTCTAAATTTTAATGTTTTCCTATCCATGTCCCCTTCTTTAGGAATATACTCCTAAAGTGAGTAGTTTTATCTCCTGGCTGTAATATTTTGCCATTTATGTGTAACAGGCAGTGGTCCTTCAATTTTTTCCTTTAGAGTCTCAGACTACAAAATGGCACCGTCCGATCAAAGTACATGTACATTCATATCTCCAACCAACCCTAGCTGACCATTTCAGTTTCACTTTTGACTATGTTGTCATTCCCATTTAAATGTTTAAATACTCTTTCCAAAATTCATGAACTTTGGTTTTATGTCAGTATAGCACCAATTCATACTGTTTGACATGTTAGTGCTTTTGTTCATAATTAAATCTACATCTTTACTTCATGCACATATCCATCAACACCTCACAAAATCAGATCAGTTACATGATTCCCCCGTTTTTAAGTTTCACGAATACAGCATACCTAATTTTCTTTCTTCAGTTAGTTAATTTATTTTCTTTACAGTTTATTCCTCTTATATTCCAAATCAGAATCTTCACATTTCATGGTTAACAAATGATCTCATGTACCTGTTACGGCTTTCATCATTTAAAGCTTTCGCTTAACACTTTTTTATTACAAGAAGGAGCAAATCTGTTGCTCCATCTGTTTTCTCTGTTAATGGTAAGAACTCTACTGGTCAGTTTGGGCACATTTTGGCCAGTATGTCACCAACTAAATCCGATTTTACTCAAAATGCAATGTGTGGATTTATGCAATAAGTAATAAGCATCCAGAACTTTATTGGAAATAGTTCTGGATCTGAAATTTATAAAGTCTAGGAAATTCAATAAAAACTTTGAACTGTTGGGGTCTGAGATATCTTTTACCATGTTACAAATGAAGAGGTGTTGGTGCTTCTACAATAAAACAAGTTTTTTATTTTGTTGTTTTGGATAAATCAGTAGAATTTCTTTGCTGCATTTCCTTTTTTCCCCCCTTTTCCAATGGGCCACTTTTTCATGGTAGAGTCCCTCTTGAAAAAGATAACACAGAGGCATTTCGGCAACGAGAGGCCAGGGCTGCACAGCTAGCACGAGAAATTGAGTCAAGCCCACAGTATAGACTGCGAATTGCGATGGAAAATGACGATGGGCGCACAGAAGAAGAGAAGCACAGTTCAGTGCAAAGACAAGTGTCTGGAAGAGACAGCCCCAGTTTGGCTTCCAGGTAAGTTTGCAGCATTGGTGAAATGAATAAAAATATGTGTTTAAATCTGTTCTCATAGTAACGATATCAGTTATTTTATAATTTGTGTATTAGCTACTCTGCATAGCTCAGGTGACATTTTTTAGGGTGATTCAAAACTGTAATAAAATAATTTTTGGATAGCCATATGCCTCTCTAGTATAAAATGAACACTAATTTGGCTAGTTTATCCTATATTGGGGAGGAAATAGCATTAAGGTCTCACTGTGACTTAGAAGTTGGTTCCCCTGTTGATTGCCAGTCTCTGCTTCAGATGTTGCCTTGCATTTTGTATTCAGCTTCTTGGGTGAGGAAAGTTATGATGGTTTCTTTCTTTATTGTTCTTAGAAAGTACCCAGCTATTTCTTTTTGCAGAGAGGGCAAATATATCCCACTTCCCCAACGTGTCAGAGAAAGCTCCAGAGGAGGTATACGCTGCAGTAGCTCTAGAGGAGGGAGGCCAGGCATGAGCTCCTTGCCACCCCGTGGGAGTTCACATCATTCAGAAAGCAACGCTGGCTCTGCTCCAGAGCAACGAGGTATTAATGGAGGTGAGGCAGAGGATTGGGCTTAAAACAGAAATACTGGAATGGATTGAAACGTTCACTTTAACAGGCAGAAAAGCCTTGGTAAAGGTTGGCCCTTCTGACTGAAAGTTCACATGACTCCCCCCCCCCCCCCCCCCCCGTGTTTCCTGTCTCCGTTATGATGTAATTTTAAGTGGAAAAGGATACAATGAAAAGTCACAGTCAAGAAGTTTGTTCTGCTTTACTTTTTCCTCTAAAGCAGTGTTTTTAAAACTTCTCTCTCTCAAGGACACTTTCACATTTTAAAAAAATCTCAAAAGAGCTTTCCTTTGTGCAGGTCATATTTATCATATTAAAAATTAAAATTGACCCATTTGCTACAGCTATGATTAGTCATAATTATTGTTTGATGGGATTTTAATATTGTATTTTTCAACATAGGATGGCAAATGATTTTGATTTCAAGGAAACCTGACAATCAGGTTGGGGGACCCCCAAGGGTTTTAGGACCACACTTTTAAGGAACACTGTTGTAAGGGAAATGCATTTTGAAATGAGATTGAGAAAGTTGAAGAGCGTGCCTGTAGAGGATGACAGCAAAAAAATTTCATGCGACGGCCAAAACTGACACGGGCAACTTGAGGGAAAACACTGGAAAATCATACGAATGGATGACAGCAATAAAAAGTCAATTGGGGAAGTGCTGGGTTGAAGGGGTTCTTCAGAAACCATTGGCTAGTGGTATCGATCCTGTGGGGAGATAAGAAACTTACCTGCATGCCATGCAAAAATTGTTACTTGCTCCACAAGATGTTAAATTCTGAATTATTTAGAAAGAAATGAAGTACTAGTAACAATTACAAGTAGTCCTCCCCTTAACAACCTTAATTGGGACTGGAATTTTTGTGGATAAGCAAAGTGGTCTCATTAGGCAAAACATCACCTAACTGCATCACTTAGCAATCACAGTTCTAGTAGTCCCAGTTGTAGTCATTAGACAAGGACCTCAAGCTTGTGCCCTGTTGTGCTTTGCCTCCACTTCAACTCCTCTCCATCTCTGCCCTTTAGCACCTCAGCAGTAGCAGCAGGGGGAAGATGGTGGCAAAGGTCAGCTGAGGACATTGGAGGTGGGGGCGGGATTGCAGGGCAGCCAAAAGGGCAGAGGTATGGGGTAAGACCGGTGGGTGAAATTGAAGTGCATGGTGCAGTGTAAATGCAGTTGCGCTGCCAAGCACCCAAAGTTTGATCACATGACTGCGGAGGCACTTCAGTGGCCATAGCCTCAAGGGCTGGTCATAACTACCACTCATTCAGTGCTGCTGTAACTTTGAATGGTTGCTGAACGAATGGTCATTAAGCAAGGACTACTTGCACCACCAGTACAAATTAGGTTTAGGGAAGGGGTTACTTCCTTGAATAAGGAAATGATCTGTCTTCATTGCAATATCAATCTCGCTCAGGCTACCAAGATAGGTTGATGAGTAGAAGGGAAGGGTGAGATGAATGGTATGGACAGATTGAAATCACAAAGTGTATCGGACGATCACCAGGGGGGAAATGGAAGGACGAAGGTTAGCATGTGCTGTGCAGAACAATAACAATAAAAGGAAGGGAATAGCATTTTGAACGGTAAAGAAAACGCATAACTAAAGTTGAAGTGACACAGTTTATAGTGTATGGGATCAAAAAATGGATTCTAAATTGAAGGAGTGAAGAAGAAAGGAATAGATGGAATGCAAATGAGGAGAAGTTAGATTTGAAGCCTCAATAGCCTATGAAATGCCTCAGAAAAAAATGATCCAAGGCTAATTTCTGGCTCTTGCAATAGTGACATTGCATTGTTGGTCTTCACAAAGTGCGTTCAGTGAAATTGCTTGCTGAAAATCAGAAGAAGCAGTAACAATACCAGTGACAACTTTGCTCAGTTTAGCTGTGTCTGAAGCAGGCCTCTACCCTACCACTGATTTCACGTTCACCTTCAGTTGCCCCAGCTCCGTCTTGCTATGTTACAACCTGGAACCAGGATTGCTGCATCTCATTATGATTCCTTGTGACCTTTCTCTTTACTTGCCTCTCTTCTTTGGATAGAGTGCAGCATTTCCTGCTTCTTCCCATTCATCCCCCATATTTGTACAGGCTGTAGGGCCAGTCACTTATCCACATTCATTAGTTTGCCTCTTGTAGACAGGTCACCATGGACAAGGGTTCCGATGGGTGCATTGACTTAGTCACCATTCAGTTATTTTAAATGTCTTGATTAGTCTGAATTTGGAAATGCCAATTGCAACTAGGTGGCTGCTAATCTCATTGGCATGATAGAATTTTCATTGTTTGTTAGTAGGGGAGAGCCATAGATGTCGAAGGAATGTTTTGTTTATGTGTGTCTGGTTTGATTCATCGCCACTTATGACTGCTTTGTTTTAGGTCCATCTAGAATGTCTCCAAAGTCTCAACGACCCAATCGAGGGGCTAAGAATATGTCTTCCCCAACCAGCCGACCCATGGAAGTCTCTGCTGCATCTCCTACAGGTAGAAGAAAGAATAAGCAGCAAATCTGATGTCTTTTGTGTGTGTGTGTGTGTGAGGGCCTTGATTATTTTTTTTTCATCTATTAGCCCTAATCTAATGCATCTTTGCTGTTACTGTACTGTATAGTGGGCCGTCTCTATGCTCCCCGTTCACCGAAGTCTGCCTCAACTGTTCCAGTCTCTTCCCAAGATCCCCCTGTGGGACCAGCTCTCCCTATTTCTCCTGCATCACCTTCCGAGTCAAGGACTACCATGGAATCGAGTGCTTCCCCCACCCCACCTTCACCTAAAGTCCCAGCATTTCTCCCAGTAGCTGCTGTTGAAGGTAAGTCCTTAAACTGGGAGTAAAGCAGGTCTTGTTGATTGCCAATCAACAACGTAGGAACTAAGGATGGACCTAAAACAAAGCAACCTATAGGTATTAGCTGGCCAGAGAATCCCAGATGTGCTGCACAAAACTCCTCAATTAATATGTCATATGATTTTCAGTGTTTCTGAGAATGTTGAGGACTTTGTTTAGATTTTTGAAACTTGCTGACTGGAAAGATTGCTGACTTGTAAACTTCTCTCTGTTTTTTCTTCCTTCCTGTTTTACCCTAGTAAGAAAAATATTGAGATTTTACAATTTTTAAATACTTGATAGGTTTGATCAGTTGAAAACGTTTTAAGATAGTAAACAAATTGTCTGTCTGAAGGAGGAGATTAGGGGATTTGAATAAATTGTGAGGCTCTTTGGGAAGTTGCCATACTTTCCAGGTGCATTTCAAGCTTTTGTTCCTCTTTCCTTGCATACATTTTGCTTTCTAACCCTTTCCTTCCTCTTCTAGTTAAAGAGGTGTCTAGCTCTGCCACCAAAGAAGCCGGCAGGACTGTAGAAGTTATGGGGCTCTCAGACTTAGTCAAGCAGACTAGCAAAGGTTTGTTTCTTTTGTTTCTTTGAGTTTTTTGCTTATTACTCTAAATGTCAGATTGGGGTTGCTTTGTGTATTTTATATATTTTGCACATTGCTGTTTTTTAAAATTGTGAGCTAAGTCAGGCGGAGTCTACAGACAAGGAGACAAATTCCTTGTGTGTACAATCACACTTGGCCAATAAAGAATTCTATTCTATTCTAAAAGTGATGAACTAAATAGTAATTAATAAACTCAGAACTCACTAGATGACTTTGAGCCAGCTGCTTCATCTCAGTGTAACTTATAGGATTGTTCTGGGGATAAATGAAGGAAGACTTGATTACTACCCAATAACATCACCTCGTTCATTCAGAAAAGTGGAATATAAATACAAAATTGAATAATCACTGCTAAGTAAAAAATCTTACCTGGTGCATATAATTTAGTTGGCCGCCGAAACCAATGTCATCTGGATTTATAGGAATATAGCTCTCATAATCCTCACCCAATTGTTCTCATTTAATGTTAGAGAGTACCAGATTTGAGAAAACTTAGAACTTGGAGATTGATACTAAAATGCACTTCACGTTTTTGAGTTCTTAACTCTTCAATTGTGGCAATTGCACTGCTCTAGGTCTCCAAAATGAGCAGAAGAGGAATCAACTCGAGGAATTGAGGAAGTTTGGAGCCCAGTTTAAGGTGAGCACATTCTCTTATTCCCCTCCATTTAAAAAGGAGGAAAAAAAGATTGAGCACTTTTAAAATAGGAAAATAAAATAAAAGCAGTTTTTCCGACCACAGTTGCTTACACCATTTCTCTTTCTAGTTACAGCCCAGCTCCTCTCCAGAGGCCACCCATGACCCCTTCCAGCCAAAGGAGTCTCTTGAAGGGAAAGTAAAAGACAAACTGCCGGTGGTGCTGGTTGGGGCAGGCAGCTCGTGTGAAGTGTTTGAAGAGTCTCCCAAGCCCAGCCTGGATTTCTGTGAAGGCAGCAGCAAGGAGGAGAAAGGATCCTGTGAGGGCATGGAACGCCAGACCCAGACAGCCAGTCCTCTGGGTAAAGGGGAAGCAGAGGACAAGGAAGATGGTCCTGTCTCAGAGTGAGTCTTGGGGGAACCGGAGTACAGGTAGTCCTCGACTTACGACCTCAATTGAGCCCAGAATTTCTGTTATTAAGCAAAACATTTGTTAAGTGGGTTTTGCTCTATTTTATTACCTTTCTTGCTCCGGTTGTTAAGTGAATCAATGCAGTTGTTAAGTTAGTAATACACTTGTTAAAGTGAATCTGGTTTTCCCATTGACTTTGCTTGTAAGAAGGTCTCAAAAGGTGACCCCATGACCCCAGGACACTGCAACTGTCATAAATATGAGTCAGTTGCCAAGTGTCTGAATTTTGATCCTGTGACTATGGGGATGCTGCAATGGTCATAAGTGTGAAAGATGGTCACAAGTCACTTTTTTCAGTGCTGTTGTAACTTCAAACGGTCACTAAATAAACTGTTATAAATCGAGGCCAACCTGTAGATAAGACTGCTGCATGTTTGTGTTCCTGTCTCATTTCCATTATACTCCCATCCAGGCAGGTGAAGAAATCAACACTGAATCCTAATGCAAAAGAATTCAACCCGTCAAAGACTCTTCTTTCTGTGGTGCGTAACTAGCTCTGGGACTAGTATGGGTTGATGGGGTGGGGTTTTGGGGGGATAACAGCATGTTCAGTAATCTCTTAGCTGTTTTCATAGTTAAATATCTAATCATTGCTGCCTTTTTTTTTTCCAGAACAAATCAACAAGTACGCCTACATCACCGGGGCCACGCACCCATTCTACACCCTCTATCCCAGTGATTACACCAGGGCAAAGTGGCATGTACAGCACACAATATATTTCTTACATCCCACAGATTCACATGAGCCCAGCTGTGCAGGTGAGGTGGGGAGAACGATACCTGAATGGTCCTATCTTTGCACTGCAAATTATTGGTTCTTTATGAAGTATATCAGGCACGGTAGTAAGGATACCGTTAGAATTAATTAGTTTACTGCTATTCTCTGCAGACACCTCAGATGTACCCCTATCCTGTTTCCAATTCTGTGCCCGGACAGCAAGGGAAATACCGAGCTAAAGGTGAGGAGATTCTTGGCCAGAGGCTCATTGATCATGGGAAATTTGCCTGGAAGGCTCAACTGTTCGGCCATTTGGAGAAAAAAAGAACACAAGAGTATAAATGGCTTTTCTTAACCCATTTCTTTTTCCTGAACAGGGTCTCTACCTCCCCAGCGTTCAGACCAGCACCAGCCCACCTCAGCTCCTCCCATTATGCAAGCAGCAGCAGCTGCAGGGCCCCCTCTGGTAGCTGCAACTCCATACTCTTCATACATCTCCTACAATCCCCAGCAGTTCACAGGACAGCCTACTATGATGCAGCCCATGGCCCACTATCCCTCGCAGGTGGGAACAATAAATATTAAAGGGAAAACAGATATGTGTGTTTATCTGTTTTACTCACATTTCCTATCTTTTTCCTTCCCTCTAGCCTGTGTTTGCCCCCATGCTGCAGAGTAACCCCCGTATGATGACATCTGGCAGTCATCCCCAAGCTATCGTCTCATCATCTACTCCACAGTATCCTCCTGCAGAACAGCCTACACCCCAAACTCTTTATGGTACCTTTATTATTAGCTGAAGTCTGAGCTTTCTTCCCCCCCCCCCCCCCCCCCCATGTTGCCTTGTTGACTGCTGCTTGCTGCTTCTCTCCCCAGCCACAGTGCATCAATCGTATCCCCATCATGCCACACAGCTGCATCCACATCAGCCTCAACCAGCTACCACACCCACGGGCAACCAGCAGCAAACACAACATGCCGCCCCCAGCCCTGTGCAGGTACTTGGAGGGAGGGGGAGGAACCAAGTATGGGGTTACTGCATAGGAGACACTTAATGCTTGTCTTGGCACTCAACACCCTGCTATTTGATCTTACATTTGAAGTTGGTCCTAGAGCACCATGATCCTTGAAGCTGTAGAAATTCTAGGTTGGCATGAAAAGGAATCTTGCTTTTAAAGTGATGCTCTGTCTATCTCAGTTCCGGAAACTGCTGTTACGGAACTGAAGCTCTAGGGACAAACTTATTAATCCTTGCATGCTTTATTTGGGGGGGGGGGGGGATGCAATCTAGGAATTAAACAAGATGCTGCTTTGCAACTACTTTTGATTTGGGTATTAATATAAGACACGTTGGGGAGGGGAGTATTTTCTGCAAGGGAAATGCAGGACTGAGGACAGGTGAGTGGTTAGAACCTACCCACCATAACTGACATGTAGTTTTTTGGTAGGATCTCTAAATAAATTTACTTTCTCTGGAAACACGTTCAAAATATGAATAATTTAAATCTATGACGGCATGATAAATTAGTCAGGGGGTTATGTGTTATAGGAAGAAGATCAGAGAACTGGAAGGCTAATTTAATAAAAACAGTGTAATTAAAAACAAAGTTAATAAAACAAGGAGTCATTTCCTATCCTTCCCACAGATAAAATGTATGCTAACCTGAGTTTAAAATCTTGCTTTTCTCTATAAAATACTAAACATTTTCTTTGGCAATAATACAAAAAGAAAAAATACTGCAAACTCTGGTGGTTGAAGTGTGACTCTTGTGCTCTACTACAGCACCAAGCTGGACAACCACCTCACTTGGCCAGTGCTCAGCAGCAGCAGAACCTGTACCATGCTGCTACACTGGCAGCTACGCCACCCTCCATGACCCCGGGGCCCAGCGCTCAGTCGCCACAGAGCGGTTTCCCACAGCCGGCAGTTTATGCTATTCATGCCCATCAGCAGCTGCAGCACGGATACACCAACATGGCCCATGTCACTCAGGTGAGTATGCCTGACTCTGGGAAGGGAAAAGGGCAGCAGTCTTGACCATGGAAGACATTTCTGTCCTCATAAATATGCAGGAGATGGATATGACCAGTAAGGGTTTTTTTTGCGGCAGTTGATGTATGAAAAAAATGGCAGGGTAATGATTTTATCTACTTCAATACATACTGGGATTACTTGGGAAAAAATCATTTAAAAATCAACAGGGTACTACATAAGTTTGAGCAAAGATTGTGTCACTATTAGTGAGCAAGAACAGCAATTGTTCCATGAATTATTTGTTATTTAATAATGTTTCATTATTAAATATTCTTTGAACAATACTTGGAATTAGGTTAAGTGCCTCGTCTAAATTTGAGTGGCATGAGTTACATCAGTTGCTAAATATATGTTCCTAAATTAGAAAAATTGGCATTTTCTCTGCTGGCCTAATTAGTTGATAAATTGGTGTGTCATTTATTAAAATCCTCAAACTATTTTTGTCTACTGCAGGCCCATGTCCAGACTGGAATTACAGCTGCCCCACCACCTCACCCTGGAGCTCCCCAAGTTATGCTATTGCATCCGTCACAGACTCATGGTGGACCCCCTCAAGGAGGTGTGCCCCAGAGTGGTGTGTCCACCCTTTCTGCCTCCACACCATCCCCCTACACATACATAGGGCACCACCAAGGTAAGACTGTTATTTAAAGCCAGGGGTGGAGTGGGGAGAAGGTGGACTAAATAGGAAAGATGAGCCCTCTGATGTACCAAACATCCCCACCTAGCATGTCCATATGAGTGGAAATTAAAAAGATTTTGTAGTCAGCATTTCTGATCAGATAAATTACCTACTCTGAAGAATTGATTGAGCATTGATGGCAATTGGGCAGGGCTTGTCCTGCAGATAACAGATAAGACTGTTTTGGACTCTGGTGTGCCTTTGTGGTCCTCACTGCCTTTCTTCTCTTTCCAGTTCAGTCTCATCCCTCCCAGCAGCTACCATTCCACACCCCTGGGAATTGATGTCCACGCTTCTCCCTGTGACCTGAGACCCCAGTCAGCTATGGCTCTGTTGCTGACCCCACAAGCCTGGGCCATCCCTTGTGCCCAAGGCAGAGGCCCCTGAAGGGATGCAGTCTGACCCAGCCCTCTTGGCAAGCACCTTCTGTTCCGTTGGTTTAGTGAAGCATGCCCAGGGTACTGTTGACCAGCAGGATGGAGCAAGACCCCTTTCCATTGCCCAGAGGAGGGCAGGGTTTATTTTCTGTTATTTATAACTCCATTGGGGTTCCTAGAGCAAGTGCCACTTTCCCACATTAACTTGACAAGGACATGACCATATGGACAAATCTTGACTTTTTATTAAGTAATAATATTTAAAAAGTTAAAAAAATAAAATTTTAAACTAACTAATGTTGGGCTTGGGGTGAATGTGTGGGAGGGCCAGTTTGTAAACAGTCCTTAATTGTGGCTCTACAGCATCAGAGAGGAAGACTTTGTGACCTGTCCAGCATACGTAGCTCAACTAGACTTGAAGAACTTTTGGAATTCAGCATTATTGTCTAACAGCATAATTTTCCTCTCTGAAAATAGATCATCAAGGATTAGTAGTTTGAGTGACAGTAAAACAAATCCTAAAGCAGTAGTTTTTAGTGCTGGGGTTATCCTGTGAATGCAGTACACACCAAATTAAAATTTTAATTGATGCTTTTATTGGAATCAATGACACCATATGAAATTTAAGGAATTTGGGGATGAGCAGAAATGGTATATTTGTGCCATAATTCAACTTAGACTCTGTAGGAGTCTTAAGTTATTGTTTTTTCAGGGTAGTTATAAAAAAGAAAACAAGGATGATGGTGTGACTGAGATGTTAAATCTTTTTTATTAGCAGAGACCATTTTGAATCACTTAAAAGTCCCAGTTTTATGCCTCAGCAAGTCACCATCTGAGAATTCTTTTAAAACGAGTGCAGGTTAAGTTCAGTGTTGTGGACCATGAGCTTTTTGCTGCTCTTCAATGAAATTCAGTTTTTGTCAACCTGTGTCATAGTCTTACTTTGATCCTGGCTATCAAATCTGAGGAATAAGGGATCTGGCATTGTATATAGGAATCTTACAGCTGTAATCTGAACCAACAGTTGTGAAATGGTGAGTAAAGGCAAAGTCCCTATTTTAACAGGAAAAAAACACTATAGAAGAAAACAAACTTTAGAATTAAGGATATTAGTCCCTTCTCAACTATTATAATTCTGCTGGTCATATTTGTGAAACAGGTTGGCAATGCTTAATCAGGCTAAAACTTGTACATTAAATTTTATCAAAATGATGTTAGTGGTTCATGTAATTAGTTGCAAAAATAAGGCTGTGTATGGTTGATAGTATTTTTAAAAAAAAAAACCTTTGTCAATGCAGAGTTAAAATACTGCTGGAGAACATAAAGTGATGCATTTCACTTCTTCCAATGAGCACTTTAGCTAGTTTGCAAATCATATTTCTTCTTTTCCATCAAAACAACAGTAATAATTTCCATCTCTACTTTTTTACACATGCAGATTTTTTTTCTTACATTTTCACTATTTTGTGATTTTGTGTTTCCTTTCTATGTATAGCAGCACAAAAACATAACAAATATATGCTTTTGTAGGGTTCTTGGTGCTCCAAAATTATGTTATCTGATTGGGTAATGAAATGTCTGCAAGCAAGTAAAAGCACAGAACACCCAATAAGCTGACAGTTCAACCCCAAACTACATATATTATCTTCTGTTGGAAATGTGCTGCTTTTTAATGCTGCTTATCTGTAATGGATTAAGGTTGCATACCGTGTTCCCCAGAAAATAAGACTGGGTCTTATATTAATTTTTGCTCCAAAAGACGCATTAGGACTTATTTTCCAGTTAGGGCGTATATTCGGAAAAATACAGTACTAAATGCGTCTGGCTGGCTATCTTAACTGGGGCTTATTTTTGGGGTAGGGCTTACGAGCATCCTGAAAAATGCTAGGGCTTATTTTCTATTTAGGTCTTATTTTCGGGAAAACAGGGTAGCAAGCTTATGCACTTACGATGCACAGATGTTTTGGAGCTTCAGCACACCTGAATTGAGCTAGGGATGATTCTGGAGGGGGAAAGAAAAGCTCACACTCACTTTTTGATTGTTTTTATTTAAACAACTTTCACCCTTGCCCCCAACCCCTTGGTGGAACCCTCTTTGAGCCAAGTTTGCCATGTTTGTCTACTGTGCAGACTTAGATGCAGTGTCATCAGTTTTCTAGGAAGTATTCATGTCCAATTCCAGCTGGTGCAACTTAATTATCCCAGCAATCCTCCCCTGGAGCTAGTGGCAGTATCTCTGTGACCACTCCAGTGCCCATGGTTCGAGATCCATCCCGTAGAGTGAACCGCTGTCCTTGCTCCAAGACCATGGGGTATTGCAGTACGAGCTTAAGGCAGACATTGTCGCCCGGCATCACCATTTCCTACAGCAATAGAAGAGGAAAGGTATGAAGAGATGGCAGTCTACGCTTAGGCATATATTCGTCCACAACTGCAAGAAATGTGGCAATCTAGAAATACTGAAATAACACGTTACAAACCCCACTACTCGGCAGTGAATTAGTGGGGGGGAAAGCAATACAAACCTTTCCCTCGGGTAATTCTATGCGACAAGTCATATTCCAGGTCAGCGAGAACATAATTGGCATGAACCTAGACACAAAAGATGCTTGACGGCCGCCTTCCTCCTTGGTCAGGATATAAACCTATGAAAGCAAAGCAATTTATTTTGCCTGTTTCAGCTTTACAGGATGGGAGAGCAGGTGGGGATACTAGCCTAGCATTCCCTAGTAATGTGTTAAGATGTGCTCCAAAGTTTTATGGACATCTCTATTTCCCAGCCCTCTACAGGATATGAGGCAGCATCCTAGTATTCTGCCTTCCCACATACATTTCCCTCACTCACCTGAGCCTCGACCTTCTGATGTGGTTGGATGGAGCCAGGCTTACACATGACCAATCCCCGCCGTAGATCTTCTCGCTTCACAGACCGGATCAAAGCACCCAAATTGTCTCCAGCCTGTGCCTGCTCCAACTGTTTGTGGAACATCTCGACACCTGAAGCCAATTATACACATATTTCTGGAAATCTTGTGTAGCCTCCCCAGTTCCACAAAACTATACTTTAAGGATTGCCTCAGACATAATTTCAGGTCATAATTGTTTAGAAACAATTGGACCAGTAACAATAATGAGAAAAGCTAAGCTAAAAACCACTGGAAGACCAAACTTGCAAAAAAAAAAGGGGGGGGGGAGAGGGAGGATTCTACTTACCAATCACAACAGAGCGTAAATGAGTTTTGTAACCCACAAATTCACAATCTTCCCCTTTCTTAAGAATACCACGTTCAAGGGTACCTGCTACAACAGTGCCCCGCCCTAGAACAAATTATAGCCAGTTTAAATTATAAGTTAAATTATAAATTTAAAAAAGCTATCTTCTACTGTTAATGAATCCCCATCTTTGGATGTGCGGAGTATAATATAAACGTTTGGTACCTGGAATGGAGTAAGTACGCTCTATGGGAAGCAGAAAAGGTTGATCAAGGTCACGTTTTGGCACAGGGATGTATTCATCCACTGTATCCAGAAGCTTTATGACAGAGTTCAATCCCAGTTCTGGATTTTGGTTCTACAAAAAAACCACAGGAGTCAGTAATACATATTAATAAAGGGAGGAAATAAAAGGTACAGAGTTCAAGCAACATAACACTGACCTCTAAAGCGCATAGAGCAGACCCTATAATTATAGGAGCTGCTTCCCCATCATAGCCCAGCTCTGTAAGCAGCTCACGGATCTCCAGCTCCACTAGTTCCAACATTTCTTTATCATCAACTGCATCAGCTTTATTGATGTACACAACCACATGTTTCACTCCAATCTAGAATAATGTGAGGGAATAAAAAAGATGTGAAGGAGGTCCCTACTTTTTCCCTTGCTTGAAGGGAAAATTGCTTAAATTTGCCCTGTTGAACAAATCTATCAGATGATCACTAGCTGTGTTTTTTAGACTACAACCAACCTGTT
Organism: Crotalus adamanteus; assembly: GCA_039797435.1. NCBI lineage: Eukaryota > Metazoa > Chordata > Lepidosauria > Squamata > Viperidae > Crotalus > Crotalus adamanteus. The sequence goes on from CM077935.1 coordinate 9,906,090, forward strand.
TAGCAAGCAGAAGGTGCTCTCTAGTCTGTGGCATTTGTCCATCTGTTGCAGCCACCACCAGGATGCAGCCATCTAGTGGTGCTGCCCCAATGATCATGTTCTATAGAGAAAAGAATGGGAAATGTGTCAGTTTCCAACATTTTACTAAGATCACTGTGGTTGGCACAAAAATATCTCAAACAGGAAATATACTTTTTGTATTTTTTTTCTTAAATTGTCCATGTATTTAAATATACCTTGCAAGTGCAATCATTAAGTACCTTCTGCCAGAGATTCTAAAATAGGATCATTGGAATTCTTAAAAGATTTCTTGGCATCCTAGTTCCCTGTGCCTACCTTGATGTAATCAGCATGCCCAGGACAATCTGTGTGACCGTAATGGCGGTTGGCTGTTGAATATTCTACATGGGAGGCATTAATTGTAATCCCCCGGGCCTTCTCTTCTGGTGCATTATCAATATCTTCATATTTCTTGTACTGGGCACTTCCGGTCTCTGAAAGAACTGGAACAAAAAATGTGAACATGGCATCACGTGTGTTTAAACTGAAAGATTTGAAGGGCTGTTGCTATTCCTCGTATGAGGGGAGAAGTCGGCCAAGCAATGCTTAAAGGCCCTTTTATTTTCTGAACTGTTGAATTAGCAAAAAGGTCTTTTACGCATCTCAGCCTTTTTTCCCTTATGTGATTATAAGTATGAATAGAGAGAAAACAGCATCAAAGTCTTTCTTGCAGTTGATAAAAATGGGGGAGAAGCACATGGTTTAATTCTTCACCTGAGCTTCAAGTAAGGAGAAAGCATTAAGTCTACCATGTGAGACTTTGAAACAATATTATGCTTGAAACCCTCTGGAAGACTCCTGCAGTCTAACAGAGCCTTAACACCTTCAAATAAATTGTGATAGTCATCAATTAAGATTATTATTGAAGGGTAACATTTTTATTCCCAATAGAAAGGCTGAAGCAGATTTTAGATGTGAATGCTAACTAAAAACAGAGAACCCAACTCAAAAAAACTATCCCTGGGAATTTTTTTAATATGAAGCTTTAATTTTACACCATCCTGTTTACCTATAGCTCTGGATCAACCTAGTCAATTGCTCCAATACTTTACTGGTGGTTCTTTAAATCAATGGCCCTCTAGCAAATAAAAAGGGTCTCTTTATTTGGTCTCCCTTTAACAAACTGCACTCATTTCTCCCCAACTCTCACTTTTAGTGATGGCTGCTGTTAATGTGGTCTTGCCGTGATCCACATGCCCAATTGTTCCAATGTTTACATGTGGTTTGTCCCTTACAAATACTTTTTTTGCTTCAACTGCGAAACATCGAATTGGGAATTCTTGTCCACAGAAGCTTGTGCAACGTACCGGTGGCTGCAAAAAGACAAGTACCAATATTAAAATCTCTATGAATTTCTGCCTCTAATTTGTATCAACACAGTATTTTTCTTTTCCACTCCTTGATGTAAAATGTTTCTTACCTTGGATAGTACATTTTGCAAGTACTGAGACAGGCAGCCACGTAGGCCTACAAGACACAAATACAATGATTGTGATAGGAATCTCAGTAGCTTACAATATTCTGCTTTTATGCACCACACTGCTTCCCATTCAAACATCCAATTGTACTTCGCATAGCCCACTGAAATTGTTATACTTCCAACCAAACCATCTTTGGACATTCTTGTACTCAGTTCCATTCTTTTCCTTTTTGTATCATTACATACAACCCTCAGTATAAGCATTTAACAATAACAAAAACCACATATACTCAGAACTTCATGTAACTTGAAAAGCATATCTAGATCAGGGCATAACTTTGCAAAGGAGCAAGTAAATATAGATTACACAAAAATATAATATAGCATATTTAAAACCAGCTTAGTTTGTATTTTCTCCTTTCATCTTCTCTACATTAAACACATTTGGCTCTCTCAATGGTTTATTTTGTGATAATATGAGATATTGTAAGTGGCAGAAATTCATTCATAATTGGCAATTAATAGGCCAAAAATGAGCACACAAAACTTCAGAACTGTTTATCTATTGCAGAAAGACTCTTTCCAAAAGGAATTTGTTATACAGCAAGAAGGAACACAAAATTACTGAAATGTCCCTCAGGAGAAGGAAACAAAATTTGGGGGGGGGGGGGGGGGGGTTAAAATCAATTTATCTTTCCCATAAATATTGCTAGATTCCAAATCATGTTAACTAACAATGGTCCTTGAGCACAAATGTGTACAGTGAAGTGTGTACGTATATATTTACAAATACATGTATATGCGTATATACACATGTATATATATGTCCAGGGCTGAAGGCTGTGAAGTACCATACCGGGCTTTGGTTTGGCTCCGAGTTTGCGGTCTAGCTCTGTGTTCATGGCGTGTGTCCGTTTGCTTTGTGTGGGGGTCAGAGGGAGGTGCAGCAGCTGGTGATGTCGTCGTGGTTTGGCTTCTGGATGGTGGTTGCATTTCATCTGAGGGATGGGTTTGGGCTTGGGTTTGGGTCTGGTGAGGGTGAATGGTGGTGGCGTACTGTGTTGTTCTGGGTCCGGTGTCAGTTTTCGTGGCTAGGATTCGTTTGTTGATTAGGGCTAGTTTCCAGATGTCTGATAGGCGGGAGGTATCGTCATGTGATACCCTAGGGTCCACGAACATGAACTGGCAATCAAAAGGCAGGAGCAGCGCTCGCAAGTGTGGGCTCACATGGCCAATTTGAACCATACATTCGATCTGGAAAACGCACAGACCATATCTCGTGAGACCACTAAGAGTGGCCGCCTTCTTAAAGAAGCCTGGCTTTCGGATGAGAATTCCATCAACCGGCACATAGACCTCCTACCACCATACGAGACTCTCAGAAGATGGGAGAAACAACGTGGTAATCCACGGAGTAGATGGCCATCCCATACGGTGCAAAAGCAAGACCATGGCTCTACAAATGGGGAAGCTGCGATCCCTAGGGAGGACAGCGAACTGGCAAAAGAGGAGGGGGGCTGGGTGACACCACAACGAGATAGCAACTGGCAGGACTGGAGTGATAGGGCTGCAGGTGAGGCAGCAAGAACTGCTATGGGAGGAAACGACGAACGGCTTGGAAGGAGAGACAAAAAAGGAGGGGGGAGTATGAAGCAGGAACATCTGAATAGTTGTTCTTTGCAGGACCAGGGAGAGGGAACTACAATCATCAGATCCACCAATAGACTGCCAGATGAGAATCAATTTAACACATTGCAGAGTAACATAGCTAATGGGCCGATGCGCTCAAGGAGCCGGGTGCAGAGACAGGCAGCTGTATATAGGCAAGCTCCCTAATCACCTAGCATTCTAACTCTGATGATGTCAGTAGTTTGGCTGATGAAAGCTCAGTAAGTAACTTTTTTACTCACAGGCTTGTTTATATTAAACACTCCTGTTTATTTTTATCCTGGTGTTCGCTTTTCATATATACTGTATATATATATGTGTATGTATGTATGTATGTATGTACACAAGAACATTTATTGTCACCTTTTATTGTGAACACATTGGCACACATTAAAAAATGAAATTCTGATGCAGGAGAAGGGCAGTGTGGACAACTGTGGGATCTGGCAGGGTGAGAGCTGTGAACCATAAACAAAAAGCTTTCGTTGTGTCCCTGCACAACAGATACAGTGCCCTTGCTGACCTTAATAGGGAAATTAAGGAGATAGGTAAAGGTATTTGTGATGATAACTCAAATAAGCAGGGGATCGTGGACCGAGTTGAAGAACTTGTTTTCGACAGGGAGAAGTGTGAATCAGGTATTGCACATCAGTCATGCAAGAACAGAAAGGCATCCAAAAAGAGAAGCCACCTTCTGGTTGGTGATTCAATTATAAGGGATGTAAATTTAGGAAAGGACACAGAGGTTTCAAAAGAGGTCAGATGTCTCCCAGGTGCTACTGCCAATAGGGACAAGAAACGTATTTCTAAAATAATTAAGAATACCAGCAAGGACTGTGATGTGGAGGCTATTGTACATCTTGGCACTAATGATCTGTCCCAAAAAGATGTACTCTCTGTGCAGAATGATTTCAAGAGCTTGGGGCAGGAACTTAGCAAAATAGGCTGTAGGCTAACTTTTTCAGAGGTTTTACCAGTGTATAAAGAGCAAAATGGAAAAGGCCAGCATATAGCACAATTCAATATATGGCTAAAGGAGTGGAGTAAAGGGGAAGGCTTTGGATATATTAGTCACAATGTCAGTAGCTGGTCCAATGAAAAAATGTACAAAAGAGATGGTTTGCATCCATCAAAGAAAGGGACTGAGTTACTCGGCTATAAATTCACAGGTTTTCTGGAGGAATATTTAAACTAAACAGCGGGGACAGTGAGTTAATTGATACAGAGCATCCCTGTCCCCGGCAAGCTAAAAACTATAGGGCTATCAGTGCATGTAACATAGATATGTGTGTGGACAAGAATACCAACCTTGCTGTCAAGCAAAATCAAGCCTCTAATAGTGAGTGCCACACAAAGTCCACTAACCAAATAGGTGGTAAGACAATAGGGGAACTCAGGCACCACACAGGTTATGTAGAAAGTAAACACAGGGTCAGTCATAAAGGACTCAAATGTCTATACACCAATGTATAGTGGGTGAAAGTGGCAAGAAGGTGACAAGCAACAGGGAGAAAGCAGAACTATTTAACTCATTTTTTGCATCTGTCTTTACACAAAGGGAAAAAACAGACCAACCTATCAAAAATAGTGCCATAAAAAACAGTATAGAAACACAAGATAGGCAAGAAAATCACTACTAAAAGCCAACATGGGTTTGTCAAAAACAGATCATGCCAGACAAACCTTACTGCATTCTTTGACCAAGTGACAAAATTAGTGGATCAGAGGAATGCTGTGGATATAATTTACTTGGACTTCAGTAAGGCATTTGATAAAGTAGATCACAACCTACTACTTATAAGATAGAAAAATGTGGGTTAGACAGCATCACCACCAGATGGATCCGTAGCTGGCTGACCAGCCGTACTCAGTGTGTGGTCCTCAATGGAACCACATCTACATGGAGGGAAGTGTGTAGTGGGTGCCCCAGGGCTCTGTTCTGGGCCCAGTGCTCTTCAACATCTTCATCAATGATTTAGACGAGGGGATAGATGGGGAACTCATCAAATTTGCGGATGACACCAAGCTGGCAGGAATAGCCAACATTCCAGAAGACAGGCTTAAGATACAGGAGGATCTGGACAGACTTGAACACTGGGCGCTATCTAACAAAATGAAATTCATTGGTGAAAAAAGTAAGGTTCTACATTTAGGCAAGAAAAATCAAATGTATGGGTATAGTATAGGGGGTACCTTGCTCAATAGTAGTAACTGTGAGAGGGATCTCGGAGTCCTAGTGGACAATCACTTAAATATGAGCTAGCAGTGTGCCACAGCTGCCAAAAAAAGCCAACACAGTGCTGGGTTGCATTAACAGAGGGATAGAATCAAGATCACATGAAGTATTAATACCACTTTACAATGCCTTGGTAAGGCCACACTTGGAATACTGCATCCAGTTTTGGTCACCACGATGTAAAAAAGATGCTGAGACTCTAGAAAGAGTACAGAGAAGAGCAACAAAGATGATTAGGGGACTGGAGGCTAAAACATATAAGGAACGGTTGCTGGAATTGGGTATGTCTAGTTTAATGAAGAGAAGGACGAGGGGGGACATGATAGCAGTGTTCCAATATCTCAGGGGCTGCCACAAAGAAGAGGGAGTCAAGCTATTCTCCAAAGCGCCTGAAGGCAGGACAAGAAGCAACAGATGGAAACTAATCAAAGAGAGAAGCAACCTAGAACTAAGGAGAAACTTCCTGACAGAACAACTAACCAATGGAACAACCTGCCTCCAGAAGCAGTGAATGTTCCAACACTGGAAGTTTTTAAGAAGAGACTGGACAGCCATTTGTCCGAAATGGTGTAGGGTTTCCTGCCTGAGCAGGGGGTTGGACTTGACCTCCAAGGTCCCTTCCAACTTTATTATTATTATTATTATTAATGCCCATACATACATATGCAATGTGTATGTGTGTGAATACACAAACAAATATATAAACATTTTGTGCCACTCATCTTTGCAAAAAGACTGAAAATTAAAATCGGCTTAAAATTAAAATCCTAAGTATACAAATATTTCAAAAAGCGAAAGCCAATATCGGTATGATGGTAGCATATTCTCTGTTCTTGATCAAGAGCAAGAAAACGCCGCAAATAGCGTTAACAAGCTGCAGCAACGCCTCGACCAGCCCCGGTCATTGTAGTGATCCTCGCAACCCGGATTCTCCCACGTGTTTAGAAACGATGCTTTACGCAAACATATAATGGGACAAAGAAGAAATTTCATGCGCGCAGGGAGGGGGCTGTTTCTCTCCTTCCCCCTCGACCGCGTCGTGGTCACCTTTAGCATCCTCTGTACCCTAGAACTGAAGACCAGGTCAAGGCACAAAAGGTCAGGCATTTTCTGGAGAGAAGGCACGAAGGATGGAAAAACTTCGGGCCGCCTTTTTCCGCCTCCCATCTGGCTGTCGTGCTTCCTCCTCCCGTGCATCCCCCTCCCCCGCACCGGATCCTCCTCTCAATGTAGACTTTGACTAACCGCTAGCGCCGCACAGCCGCCCTCGCACCAGCAGCAGAGCAGATACCGCCATCTCCCCTTCCTTTTGCCGGAAGTGCCGTCATCAGCCGCTCTCCTAACCCGCAGAGTACCCATAAGGAGATGGAGAGAAATGGCACGCACCAGATCTAACTTCCGCTACAAATAAAAAAAGCGCTAATTTTGACTGAGGATCACTTTCCGCCGTGCAGCCGTCTTAGATTAAATTATCTTGCGTATTGTTTGTTTTAGAGGCTTAACTTCCAATTTACTTTTTAATGCTGTTTTGAGCGGCGAAGGAAAGACTTTTTTTTTCTTTTTTTTTACCAGTCGGTAGAAAGACGAGAACATTTGTCATGGTTGTATTACTGGAGGAAGGACCCATGGAGCTCTTGTTTCAACTCCATCTTCTATCATTGAAGTTTAAGACTATTGAATCTCACTTCAGCCTGCCACACGGGGCTGTTGTGGAGAAAAATTGGGAATATGTACAGACACTGAATTCGTAGAAGAGAAGCAAGGTATTAAAAAAATGGCACCTGTCCTTGTAGAAAATGAGGGAAAGTGAATATTTCAGTTGAGTTGTGATTAAATAGCATGATCTGGAAGCCAGCCCTATGAAAAATAGTTAAGATAACTGAATATGTTTAACAATGTTTCTGAAACCTGGCAGTTTTAATATGTGTGGATTTCAGTTCCCAAATTTCTCCAATTTCTTAAACAGGGCATGACTACAAGTTATGGGTGAAAATTGCTGGCAAGTAGATGTAGGGTAAATATTGCAGTATATTAAGATTTTTTTTAGCAGTAAGAGATAGGCAGAGTGTGAATATTTTGGCTGTGGTTTGTTCTCCAAGTTTATTTCAATATAATTTCTGAACATTTCATTACCAAACTAGGTAACATCATCAGCTGGATTTTGATGCTATCTAGTTTGGTAATGAAACATTTGGAGAACAAACCACAGCCAAAATCTAAAACCCGAGCTACAAGTATTTTCTATTATTTCAGAGTGTAGTGAGACTGCAGTTCCCTCAGTCACACATTGGAACAGGACACTAGAAAGTCTGGGAGTTTGAAGAAAACTAGAATTCTGCACATTGCAGTACTGCAGAATATGCACTCATCAGAAGATTGGACAAGATGACCCTCAGGAACCCATTCAGGTTAATGATTCTTTCCTCATGCTAAATTATAAATTACAGTGATACCTGCTATTTGAGTCAGTTTAGTTTACTGAAGGAAATCTATGACATGCATGTCAAAAGTGACGTCACGATGTTTTGGGACACACCAACATCCAACAAGGCTGTGGAGAATGGGGTCTGCTCTTGCAGTCTCACACCCTCCAAAAGCTGTGTGAGAGGGCCATGCTTGTGAAGCCTCCGGAGCTTCCAAAAATCATGTGAGAACAGGATGTGGTTTAACATAGTTTTTGAAGGCTGCAGAGGCCATGAAAGAGCACTCCAAAAGCACTTCAAAAACAAAGGCCTACTGCGACCTGGAGCAGCCTTAGATAAACTATAGGAACTTGTCAATGGAAAGAACACTGCAAAAGAACACTAGAAGGTAAGTGGTGCACAGCAGAAACTGGGAAGCATTGGGCTGCAGGGGTGATCACTTCTTTCCTCAAGGCTCGCACACCTTGGTGAACGATGTGAGGTGGCCTTTCTGAGTGGCAGAGATGGCACTAAGGCTGAAGTCAACACCTGGTCTCCACTTAAGGTGGAGCCACCATTCAAGGTGGCCTAGATAATAATAATAAAGTTGGAGGGGACCTTGGAGATCATCTAATCCAACCCTCTGCTCAGGCATGAAACCCTATACCATTTCAGACAAATGGCTGTCCAGTCTCTTAAAAACTTCCAGTGTTGGAGCATTCACAGCTTCTGGAGGCAGGTTGTTCCACTAATTGTTCTAATTGTCAGGAAATTTCTCCTTAGTTCTAGGTTGTTCTAGATGGCGTGTGTGTATGTGTTAGTGAACTGTTGCTCTGTTGTTGGGGGCGGACTGATGTGCCAGCAGAGTCAACTTAGGCATTTTCTGAATTTTGAGGCAGCAAGATAAGCGGCAAACAAATTTAATAAATACATTTTTTTAACATAAGTCTGGTAGAAGCCCTGGGAAGTATCTGCAAATAGTATCTAGATGTGCCAAATCAGAGATTTTTTTTTATATGCCAAGTCCAAAAGGTTGCTATCACTTAAGGCACCAGGCTAGAAACCAGGAAACTGAGTTCTAGTCCCACTTTAGGCATACAAGCCAGCTGGGTGACTTAGGGTCGGTTAGTCTCTCTCAATCCAAGTTCACCTCCCTGGGTTGTTTTGAGGAAAATAGAAGGAGGAATGAGTATTCAGTATGTTTGCTGACTGAGTTATTTATAAAATAATAAAGATGGATTAAAAAAATACAAGAAGATACTAGTAGCACTTTCTGGTAGGTTTCCTGTATAACAGTGGTTCTCAACCTTTTTAATGCCGTGACCCCAACCGGTCGTAAGTCGAGGACTTTCCCTGCCCGGGAGCGCCGTGCATGCGTGGTGCCGCCCTCTGTGCCGGCTGAGCCGTAGCTGGCAAGCGGCAGAGACAGCGCAGGCCGACCACCGGCTGGGCCATCAGCTGGCCCAGCCCAAGGGAGGTAAGGCACCCGCCGAGCCCCACGCATGCCAGCAACCCTCCCTGCACCCGCCGGCCTCCCACCTCCCACCCCTGGCCCTCTTTTACTTACATTTTTAGTAGTTGCTCAGCAGGGAGGGGTGGAAAATTCCAGACAGCTCGCCTTCGCTGCAGACAACTTGCAGCACCGTTTGCAGAATGGGACTTTTGGCAGGCTCAGCAGGGCAGAGACAGCCTGGACAATTCCTATTGGCTTTTGAAAGCCAATAGAATTAGACTCTATTCAAGAAAGTCTATTCTATTGGCTTTCAAAAGCCAATAGAATAAAAGGAAGGGAGTAGCACAGCCAAGGAAAAGGGGAAAAAAATGGCGGACTGCGTTGTTTGGCGACCCCCGTGAAATGGTCGTTCGACCCCAAATGGGGTCCCAACCCACAGGTTGAGAACCACTGCTGTATAACATGATGTTCATTAAGGTGACCAACCGTCCTCCTTTTGGGAGGACAGTCCTCCTTTTGTGAGTTCTGTCCTTCGAAAAGTGGCCTCCTAAATGTCCTTTTCCATATACCGTCCTCCTTTTGTGAGTTCTGTCCTTCGAAAAGTGGCCTCCTAAATGTCCTCTTTTTCTATATTTGAAGACTAATCTGCAGGGCTTTTTTTTCCTCATAGAACGCTCAGAAGGCATTCCGGGACCTTTTTTTTGGGGGGGGGGTGTTCAACTTTTGCATGAGCTGTGCTACTCCCCCTATTGGCTTTTGAAAGCCAATAGGAATTGCTGCTGAGTGCGCCAAAACACCCGGGCGGCAAACTTTGCACGTGCAAGTTGCAGGAACTTTGCACCCCTCACTGCTACCCAGCTACACCATCTCCTACTTAGTTCCGAAGATAGCTGGAGGAGACTGGAGCAGTAAGTTTCTCTTGATCTTCCCTGTTCGGTTCTACATGGGGATGCACAGGGTAGGCGGTGGTGCTGGGGGGCGGCTCGGGGGGTGGCTACAGGGCCGGAGCTGGTGCGGCTGGTGCTTTGCGAGCCGTGGGGCCGGCTCTACGGGGATGCGCAGGGTGGGCAGTGGTGCTGGGGGGCGGCTGGGGGGGCAGCTGCAGGGCCGGAGCCAGGGCAGCTGGTGCTTTGACTTTGCGAGCCGCGGGGCCGGCTCTACGGGGATGCGCAGGGTGGGCGGTGGTGCTGGGGGGCAGCTGCAGGGCCGGAGCCGGCTTGGCTGGTGCTTTGTGAGCCGTGGGGCCGGCTCTCCACGGCAGGGCAGCGGTGCTGGCAGGGCGGCTGTGGGTGAGGGCACGGCGGGCAGTTGACCTTCCATGGGCCATGCCAGCTGGTGGTCTACGCAGTGCTGACCTGCGCTGCCACCACCTCGCCCTGCGCACCTACGTGGCCGTCCTGGAGCGCCTGGCTCACAACACCTGCCTCCGCCGCCCACCCCCGCACAGTCCAGCTGTGTAGAGTGGGCCCCGTGGCTCCCATGTTACTTTTGCATCTACTTTTTTCTTTTTCTTTTTTTTATATAAATTTTATTTATAATATAATTAAAAACACACAAACATTGGATTTGACGTGACATTCCAGTATATACATTCTTATCAGATTATTCCACTTTTTACAATCAATTCTTCATCTCTACATATACATCTAAGTTTTATATACAATACTTGTTCTAAAATAACATATATTTCTTTCTTAACATTCGTCTTTAATCCCTACTGTCCTCTTCAAATTCCTTCAGCGGTAAAATTTATCCCAGGTTTCATAATAAACTGATCCACATTTATCTTTTAGTATCATTGTGAGCCTGTCCATTTCCGCACATGCTAATATTTTAGGTATTAACTCTTCCTCTGTGGGAATTTCCTTGCTCTTCCATTTTTGCGCTAAAGCAAGCCTAGCTGCAGTCAGGATGTGTAGCAGCAGGTAGATTGTTCCCTTGTCGTATTTTTCTGTCGTTATTCCCAACAAGAAGAGTTCCGGTTTTAACTCTAAGTCCAGTGTCAATATATCCCTCAACCAGTTTCGTGTCCTGTTCCAATACTCACGGATCTTTGGGCATTCCCACCACGTATGGTAGTATGAACCTAATGCTGTTTTACATTTCCAGCACAGGGGTGAAATGTTTGAACCCATTTTGGCTAACCTTACGGGTGGGAAATGCCATCTATAGAACATCCTGTAAAGATTTTCCTTATATGAGGTAGCTAAAGTGAGTTTCCTATTCCTTTCCCACAGTTCTTGCCAAATATGTAGGTCGATACTAAAACCAAAATCCCTACTCCAAATTAACATGGTCTCCTTAACCTGTTCTTCATACATTGTCTGATCTAAAAGAAAATGAAACAACAGCAAGAGAGACACCTGCTGGTTGAATTGAGAACAACGCAGAAGGGAAAGTGAGGAGGAAGGAGGGGAAAGAAGATAAGAGGAAGCAACAAACTTGTGACTTAAAAAATACTTAGTTTTGGTTGTAAGTATAAACCAGAAAGCAGTATAAAATCTCTCTTCTTGATCTCAAAACTTAAAAGATACTATAAGGGACTATAAGGAAAATATATAACCATTGAACTTTTTGAAATGATGGATTCTAACCTTTAAACAAAAATTGACTTGGGACTGTAGTTACTGACAAGCTTATTGTGAATACTGATTTTTGTTACATATATTGATATTTAGGGTTAAGTATATAATTGTATTCAATATATTTAATTAATAAGTTACTATTATACATAAAGCACGACATATTTGGCTTTAATATAGACAACTTAGATACTCTGGAGAGAAACGGAGTGATTGTAAATAAGTGGGGTGGCTGGTTTGCAGAGTTGAGAGAGATGTCAAGCATCCCTAATCTTACGAGAGTTGGAGTAGGGAAGAAGCAGACAACACTTACCTCACCAATGGAACCAAGTCCAGCTAGGCAAAGATCCTTGGAAGAGGTGACACAAAGAGACAGAGCAAATTCATTTAAAGATTTACAACTAATGTTGCAATCAATGCAAGAGGTGATGTGTAAAAATCATGAAGACTTAAAAAAAGATAGGGGAAGTGAGAAACGATACAGGGGAACTCAAGGAAAAGATGAGGTCTATGGATGGGAAATTTGAGTGCTTTCAGCAAAAGATTATGAAAAAACGAACAAAAATTACAGGAAATGGAAGAAAGAATGGGAAAAGAAGAATTGAGAGTAGACGAAATGAATGAGAGATTAGTTCAGGCTAACAGGGAATTAGAATTGACAGTTATTTCTCTGGAAGTAGAGAAGGCTGCCTACTACCTACGGATCCAAAATATTAGAGAAACGAAGGGTGAAAATTCACCGGTAATGGTGACAGATATTTTGGCAAGGGCCCTGGGGACTACTAAAGAGGATATGGCGAGTGAGATCGATGAGACTTATAGAATTCACACGAACTACACAAGACGGCACAACCTCCCCAGAGAGGTCCATATTAGATTTGTTAAAAAATCTGTCCGAGATGAAATATTATTTAGGACCAGGGACGACCCTCTGGAATATCAAGGCAGACAGCTAATTGTGCTTAAGCAAGTACCAAAAAGGGTGAGAGATATGAGAAGACCTTACCAACAAATAACTTCTAAATTGATAAGGAAAAATATTAATTTTAGATGGTTGGTACCGGAAGGGATTATGGTCACGTGGCAGGAAAAGAGGTTTCGGCTAGACACAATTGACAAAGTAGAGGAATTCTATAGACAAAATGTTGGAAGTGAGGAGGAACTAGTTGATAGACAGGCAAGAGAAGAAGGTGAGACCTCGCCACAGCCCACAGAAGGAAGGGAACTACAAATGAAAGAGAAGGGAATTGGGAGTGGCGATGATATAGAGACTGAAAAAGACAATAGGAAATATGATGAGGATAGACCTAAAGCAACCAAAGAGGTTAGATCAACAAGGATGCCAGTGGAAAGAGAAGTACAAGCTAAAGAGTCTAGACCAACAATAGTAACAAGATCTAAATATAGATAAAGAGGCATCTACTTTTTTCAATCCACTTTCTTTCTGTCATTAATTCTCCAAGAATAAGAAATGTAAATTGTAAGCTCTTCATAGCACAGTTCTATATCATTGTTAAAATACACTGGGCAGTTATGGACATATTCATTCATATTCATAACTAGATTGAATTGTAACACTTTCCCTCTCACTTAAGTCTCTTCTCTTGTGTGTATACTTTGAACATAGCCAGGCCGTTTTTTATCAGCAGTTGTAAAGAAATAGAAACAAAATGTTTAACTTGTGTATTAATAACAATTTCTTTGCAATTCATTATCTTGTCAGTAACATGATTCCATCAATTAAACACATATATGTTGAAGGCAGCATATGCACTTGTATTAGACATCTATTATCTCCCACTGCTAGTCCTTCCAAAACCAACTCAATATATGTCATACTATATATGCAAAAGTTGTCTCCTCCTCTATTAAAGTGCAACACATTATTTCCCAAGTAGACAAAAAAATAATATTACATCTTTACTATACTCACCTGCAGTATATAAACATGGGGGAGCTATCTCACAATTTTTCACCCCTATGGCAGCCTACTATGCTGTCTTCATGATTAATTTGATAAAACAGAACTTAGTGTTCTAAGTTCATCATGAACTAAGTCTGATGAAAATAACTATTTTGGCAGGGATGAATTAATAGCATGCATTTTGGGTTATAGGAGCATCTCATTCACTTGAACCAATGTGATCATATCTTTAAAATGGTATGTACAAGCCATCAATAATGTGGTTGCTAATATAGGTAGGTCCGGCTTATGAGCTGTTTGTATTTAAGGAGATGCTCACAACAAATTCTAGTTTATTTGGTGAATGCTTGAAAGATGCATTACTTCATCTAAGCCAAAAACATGAAAAAAACTAAAGGCAATTATGAATTAAACTTGGCTCAAATCTTTAAGATGCAACATTAGTAAGAATGTCCCAAGAGTGAAATTACAAACCATCTGCAATAAATTCAATGTTCTTATTCTGGCAGGAACATTGGACAAAACTTTGGAATTTACTAGCATTTGCCTTAAATACAATAATAAGTAATAACTACAATTTATTTGTATTTCAGTCGTTTTACTGTTCGTGTGGCTACTTTAAAACAATTTTGTGAAGACGCGAATGTTCAATACAAAAAACTTTTAGGATATTCAAAAGTTAGATGGCTTGCTCTAACACCTGCTATAGAGCGTGTTCTACAATTATTTGAGCTTCTCCGTTCATATTTTTTAAGTTTAGACAAATGTCCTAAAATCCTGGAATCGTTTTTCAATAATGAAATATCTGAGATATTAATGTATTTTGTACATAATCAAGCATCTAATTTTCACAAAACGATTCAAAAGATTGAAGGTGAACACATTTCAACTACAGAACTTAGTCTTATTTTGAATGACTTTATCCTTCAGTATAAAACTTGATTTGAAGAAAAATTTCTTCCTTTAGTTATAAAAAGAAAATTGTCAGAGTTAGAGGAATCAAATTCGGGCATAACGGAAAAGTTTATCAAAGAAGTTCAGAATTTTTTTATTGAAAATTTTTAAATTTTACAAACCAATACGGTTCCCTTCCCCAAACCCCCCCAACCCTCCCATGCCCTCCCCCGACCTTCCCAGAGCTGAATACAGGCTTAATTAATATTTTTTCAAAAAGGTCTTAAAACAAATATAAACCATAAACAAATCTAAATACATTAATTAAAGAAATTGTAAACTAGTTAACAATAATATATGTATATAAAAAACAAAAATACAAGGAAATACGAGAAAATAGGAAGAAAGAAAAAGGAAAAAAGTCTATAAAATATCTTAAATTTTAAGTATAAGTTATTGAAAAGCTAAATAATATTTTTTTATATCCAACTTATATTGTATTAAGTCTATCCATTTTTTCCATACCAAAAAATACTTCTCTTGCAATTGGTCTTTCAAGAAAGCCGAAATCTTTGCCATTTCCGCCAGATAAGAAACTTTAAAAAACCACACTTGCAAGGTAGGCAAAGATTCCTTCTTCCAACATTGCCCTACTAACAACCTTGCCGCTGTGATTAAATTTAACATCAATATAGTCTCTTTAGTATCACAATCAGAAACAATACCTAACAAAAACAGTTGTGGAGTAAATTTTACCCTTCTTCTAAAAATTCTTTGAATATTCCACCATATCTTAATCCAAAAAGCTTTTATATTTTTACATGACCACTAGATATGATAATAAGTAGCATCCAAACATCCACATCTCCAAAATTTAGGCTGTAAGTCAGGATACATACGAGACATTTTTTGTGGATCAAGGTGCCATCTATAAAACATTTTATAAAAAATTTCCCTTAAATTTTGGGCTTGTGTAAATTTAACATTCCTCACCCAAATAATTTCCCAAGTATCTAATAGAACTGGTTCATCAAAATTTTGTGCCCATTTAACCATACATTCTTTAACTAATTCTACTTCTGAATCCAATTCTACTAACACCCCATAAATTCTCTTAATATGGGTTCGTCTTTGATCTTTTATTTGTTTTAATAAATTCTCATCTTCTCTAAGGAAACCCACATTACGATCTATCTTCCACCTCTCCACTATTTGTCTATAATGAAACCATGAGTAAATAATATTTTCTTGTATTAAATCTTCCAAAGATTTTAATTGCCAATTTTTACCATCCCATCTAAGTAGTTGTGCATAAGAAACGCTATCCATCTTGACTCCTCTCCTTATCCCTTCAATCGCATGCCCCGGTATAGCCCATAATGGAATTTTAAAATCACTTCTATAATATTTCCTCCAAACCCGAAGTAAAGAAATCCTTATAATATGAGATTTAAAAACCTTATCAACCTTTTTATTAAAAATTAAATAGGCATGCCATCCAAAAAGTAAATCCCAACCCTCTAAGAGGAGTATTTCTACATTTGTTAAATTAACCCAATCACTTATTAATGTTAAAACCACAGCATCATAATACAATTTCAAATTCGGTACCTTGAGTCCACCTCTCTGACGAATATCCTGTATAATTTTAAGTTTTACTCTTGGTTTTTTCCCTGCCCAGATAAATTTGTTAATACCTTTCTGCCATTCATTTAAATTAACCTCATTCTTTAAAATAGGTATCATTTGAAATAAAAAAAGGAACTTTGGCAAAACATTCATTTTAATTGCCGCAATTCTTCCCAAAAGAGATAATTGCAACTTCTCCCAATTTTCCAAATCTCTTTGTATATTGACCCACAGCCTTTCATAGTTATTTTTGTACAATTTTGCATTAGAAACAGATAAAATAACCCCCAGATATTTTACCTTATTGACAACCTCAAAATCTGTCAACTTAACCAAAGTCTGCTTATCCAGATTAGTCATATTTTTAGGCAATATTTTAGTCTTATTGTTATTAATTTTAAAACCCGAAACCTGTCCATACTGATGTATCAATTGTAATAACTCTATTACAGAATAAGTAGGTTGAGCTAAGGTAACCACCAAGTCATCTGCGAAAGCCCTTAATTTATATTCTTTTTTATTAACTTCTATTCCTTTTATTTGCTGTGATTCTCGAATTTTAATCAACAATATTTCCAAAGTTAAAACAAACAGCAATGGTGACAATGGACAACCCTGTCTAGTCCCCTTCTCTATTGTAAACACCTCTGACAAACCCCCATTAACTATAAGTTGTGCCGTTTGCTTTTGATAAATAACACCAAGAGCTTGTAAAAATTTTTCTCCAAAATTAATTTTCTCAATTAATCTTAACATAAATTGCCAATTCAGCTGGTCAAAAGCTTTTTCAGCATCTAAAAATATCAATCCTGCAGAAACTTGATTATTTTTATGTAAATATTCTAATAAGTTAATAATTTGTCTGACATTATTCTTCATGTACCTTCCAGTTATAAAACCCGTTTGATCCATATGTATTACATGATGCAAAACCCTCATAAGCCTGTTAGCTAAAATTTTTGAAAAGATCTTGTAATCTACATTTAAGAGAGATATAGGTCTATAATTCTTTGGTAAGGTGAGATCTTGATCTTCTTTTGGAATCAAAGATATAAAAGCTCTACCCCATGACAGGGGAATCTCTGAACCCTGTAATATATTATTAAAAAGCTCACTTAAAGGTTGAGTCATCTCTTGTACCAATGTTTTGTAATAAATAGATGTCAAACCATCCATACCCGGTGCCTTACCTAATTTTAATTCTTTAATTACTGTCTCAATCTCCTCACTAGTAATCAAACCATTAATTTCTTGTTTCTGATCTTCTGTTAATTTAGGAAAGTTAGCTTCATTTAAATAATTATCTATATCTGAAACCTGTACTTTAGTACTCATATATAATTTTTGGTAATAATCTAAAAAGGGTTTCTTAATCAACTCCTTCTGATGTACCAATTTACCATTATAATTTATTTTATCTATAGTTCTCTGTCTCTGCTTCTTTCTCAGTTGGTAAGCCAACCATCTCCCTGGTTTATTAGCATTACAAAATGTATTTTGTTTCATATACAGTAAATTAGTTGCAGTTTGATCAGCCATCAACATATTACATTGTGATTTAAGCAATTTTATAGATTCCTTAACCTTCTCATCTATAGGATTTAAAATCAAAGCTTTTTCTTTTAATTTAATCTCATCTTCCAACTCCTTACGTTTCTGCATCTGCTTCTGTCTATGAACATTATTCATTTGTATCAAAATCCCCCGCATGTAGGCTTTACCTGCATCCCAGACCATTGACATTGAAGTTCCCTTATGCATATTTAAAACAAAATAATCCTTTAATTGCTCCTTTAACTTTTGAACATTCTTTTCTTGTCTAAATAAATTTTCATTCATCCTCCACGATCTCCTCTCCTCTTTTTCATCAACCAATTCCATCCAAACTGTACTGTGATCCGTCAATGTCCTGGGAAAAATTTTAACATTCTTTACCCTAAAATATAAATCCGTCGTAAACAAAAAAAAAATCAATTCTTGGAAAGGATTGATGTCTATCCGAAAAAAAAAGTAAAATCTCTCTCCTCCAGGTTATGTTCACGCCAATAATCTCGCAGCTCCCAGTCCTCTTTCAAATCAAAAAAAGCTTTAGGTAATTTAGCCTGTTTAAAAGAAATAGAGGATCCTTTTTTATCTCTTTGTGTATCTAAAACACCATTCCAGTCTCCCATTAATATAACAGATCTGTAATCCAACAAAGTTAATTTTTGATGTAACAGTCTATAAAATTGTTCCTGTTGTTGGTTTGGTGCATACAGTCCCACTATAAGTACTTTCCTACCATACAAACCAACTTCAATCATAACATATCTCCCTTGAAGATCAGATTCTACCAAACAGGCTGATAAGTTTTGCTTAACATAGATAACTACTCCCCCTTTTTTCCCAGGAGCAGAAGATACAAAATGGGATCCCAGACGAGCATTAACTAAATATTTTTGATCTTTGGATGTAATATGTGTTTCCTGCAAGCAAATAATGTCATTATTAGGTTGCTTTAAATCAGTGCTTCTCAAATAGTGGGGCGCGCCCCCCAGGGGGGGCGCGAGGCTCCGTAAAGGGGGGCTCGTTTGACCTCGGCAAATACTGTCATATTGGATTTCTAGATCGGATCATCCGACTCACTCGCAAGCGGCAGCCCGACGCGGAGGACAACATGACCGCCAACGCACGTGACACATGCAAAGGACCCGATTGGATAGACATGATGCTCTATCCTGATTGGCCAAACCCGCCCGTGTGACTTTTAGACCCGGAAATCGGTCCTCTGTACAGAAAAAAATTTTTTACAGTCGCGCGGGGGGCGCGAAATGTTTTCTTCTTCCTAGGGGGGCATGACAGAAAATAATTGAGAAGCACTGCTTTAAATAATGATAAATTTTCTTTCTCTTTTGAGGGGAATTGAGGCCATTAGCATTCCATGTCAGGAACTTTACCATCTCCCTTAACCAGAAGCCTGGAGAAGACTGCTTGAAGATCTGCCATTGAGGAATGTGCTGCAGAGCTCTTGGGTCTTGCTCCTCCCACAGGCACCGAGGCAACTTCCTGAAGAACTTCTTTAACTTCTTTCTTCTGTTGTTCCTTTTCCTTACGTCTATGTGCTGCGTGAGTCATTCTTTGCTCTTTAATCTCTGCTTGTTGCAGCCACTCCACCTGTGACTTTCCAGCATCCATCAATACTACTTCTTCAGACTGCTGTTCCACCTCTTTACCATCCAAGACTTTCTGCATCGTAGGTGGTGGTGAGCCTGCTCCCAGGACCGACTTGTAAAACTCCTTTGCTTTAGAAACTGTATTGAGTCTATAACGCATCCCCGCATGGCTCACAACAATACCCATCGGAATCTCCCATCTGAATGGCATCAATCTTTTTTAAAGTTCATTAGCTAAGAAAGCAAACTCTTTTCTCCTTCTTAAAATTTTGGATGGGATCTCCTTTAGAATAATGACATCTTGAGCAGCAATCTGAAACCTCTTGTTATAAAAAGCTTGTATAATTTCATTACGCAGAGATCTCTTCCCAAAATAAATCACCACATCTCTTGGTAAATTTCTTTGCTTTGCAACCCAGGAGTTAACTCTAAATAACTTTTCAACTTCTCTGAGTATTTCCTCTTTCTCTCTATTCAAAATAGCAGCAAAGTCATTTACCACAATCTCTCTCAAGTCTTGCTGCATGTCTTCTTTCAGGCCTCTGATTCTTAAAGCATACTCCATCTCTCTGTACTGAGACATAACAATGTCATCTTGTGAAATTTCCATCTTTTTTTCCATGCCTTCAAATTTATCTTCCAGAATATCCACCTTATCTGCCACCTCTTCCACTCTAGACTCCAACTTCTCAACCACAGAAGCAAGTCCTGTTAAGGCCATAACTATATCTTGCCTCAAGATAGTATTATTCTGCTCTAAAAGCTCCTTCATTTCCCCTCTGATTTGAGCTACAGCATTTCCCATTATATCTTTCATATCTTGTACCGTTATTGCTGGCAAAGGAGGAGAGGGTGGTGGTGTAGCTTTAGGTTGTTGTGCCAGTAAGATCGCAGGAGAAGAAGCCACCTTAGGTACTGTAGAAGTTGCTTGCCTCTTTGAAGCCATTTTCAAAAAGAAAAAATCTTATTTCTTCTTTCCTCCTTCTTTGAAAAAAAAAATAAAAAATCCCTTGAAAGGGGAAAAAAAAAATAACAAAGGAGAGTTTAACAAAAACAAAAAAAAGAAAAATCTTCCCAAAACACAAATCCACCTTAAAAAAAAGTTTAAAGAGAAAAAAAACATCTAATCCATAACGTTCTGTTTTACTCACTTTTTTTCAAGAAAAAAAAAACTTTCCAGTCACCATTTTACTTTCACTCTCCACGCAAGAAAAAAGAGAAAAAGAAATAAAGGTCAATCTTTCAAACTAAAGTCCAAATAAAATCCAATAAGAAAAATCGTTTATCCAACTCTGTCCGCTGTTTTAAAAATAACTCACCCGGTCCCTTTAAGCGCGGAGGTGGTAGCGGCGTTTTGCTTTGTTCCCAAAGGAACAAAGACAGCTGGGAGGCGGAGGCAACCCGAACTCCGAGGGAGCTCTCTTTTCACCCCCCAAGAAAAAATTCCTGGGGGGTTCAAGAGGCTCTACCTCTATTCAGGTGATACTCCCCTCCCCCCCTTCGCCCAGGAGGGAGGTTTTGAGCCGCGGAACAGCTGGTGCCTGCTGTTCTCCGCGGTTCTCACGCTTTCCCAGGAGGACGGCTACAAAGTAGCCGCCATCACCGACACTAAACCACCGGAAGTCTCAGAAGTGCAGAATTTTTACCAAACATGTTTTCAATATATTGAAGAATGGTCTGAAACAAACATCACAGGAAATAACAGTTTTCAATGGTGTTTTTTGACTTCATTGCAAGTATATTGGACAGATATTGAATCTTGTATTGAGTTTTTATCTAAAGAAATGCCAGACATTAAAATAGACAACAGTTGTCTCTTTGAAGAAATTAGAAAACTGAATGTATATTTAAATTCTGAAAAATTAATACAATGGGAAAATGAACAGGTTGAAATTGATAAAAGATGGGTGGAAATATTCAGCCATTTCAAAAATGAACATATTCCATGTGAAAATTTATTTATTCTTGTTCAATTTACGTTGTGCTGCCCTGGAACTAATGCAGCAGTTGAAAGGGTTTTTTCAATTGCTAATGATTTTTGGACAAGTGAGAAATCGAGTGCTGCAGCACTTTCCGTAAAATTCAATATGAAGGATATTTCTTGTTCAGATATTTCCAATATATTGTTAGAAGATGATACATTGACAGAAAATATTCATTCAATGGAAAAGTACTCATTTAAATAATTAATAGGCATGTAAGCATAATTACAATATAAAATGTTATTGTTACAAATGTTTTTTATTATGCATTTGTCATATTATAGTGTGGCAGGTAGAAAATGCCATTAAGGGAGATGGAAAAATACTATAAACAACATTTTAATTAACAGAGGTGATGTTTTGAAAGCATTAACTAATAGTATTAACTGGCTGAGTGTGATGACCTATGTGCAATTCTATGAAGAAACATTTTTACAAGAAGTGCCAACCAAAAGTCACAAATGGTGTAAGATATTACACGTGTAGGGGAGTGTGGTTTTCTGCACATTGTATAAACTTCCCTTTTTCCTATGTGTGTGGTCTCAGGACATGAACTTCTCTCTTTTAGTGTGTTAAAGGTAGATAAGAAGTCATCCATTAGGTTAAGCGTGGGCTGTAAGCTGTATAAGAATGACACCCTGGGTTCAAAATTTGTCATATGAATACTCTGAACCTTTGGGCAAATAAACCTGTTTTCTCCAACCCTTCGTGGTCTTGTCTTCTGATGTAAGTATCGTGGTTTTTCCACTACAATTATCTGGCGACCGCGGCAGGACGGCAAGGAGTCTTGGGGCTCTCTGGAGGGCACATCCCGGTGCCAGGGGCCTGTAGTGTTAGGGGGAACATCCCAGGCACCATTGGACTTTTACTCCGTGGGACTTCCTTGTGGCACAGGGCTCCAGCATCGGCGGTCAGTCACTCCAAGAACCACAGGTGAAGGGAAAGGAGACCAGGCATCTTTCCAGCCGGCTAGAGGACAAAGGATTCACCTGCAGGCAAGTATTGGATGGGGAAAAAAAATCCCTCCCTGTAAGCAGGGATGGAGGAGAGGACTGATCACCCTCTCTTTGAAATGAGGTGGGAGGACTGTTGTGAGTGCTTGATGTGAAAGGCTACTGAGTTTCCCAAAGGTGACCGTGAGTGTCCGGCATCCTGGGCCAGTAGAGAGTGAGTGGTGTTCACAATTCCCATCGGAGACCGTGATCTTCCGGCTCCCTGGATTGAGCGTGAACAAGTGTAAATCCCAGTGTTATCCTGAGTGGAAGGACCCCTTACCTTCCTCTCATCCCTTTTCCTCATTTGTCTTGTCTGGTGCCCTGGGAGGATCATGAGGGGTGGTGGAAGTATGCCCCTCACTCCGTTGAGGTGTATGTTAAAGCATTTTAGTTCTGCTTATGGGACCCAGGACTATGGTATTAAGTGGAGCAGGCATAAGTTGAGGATTTTCTGTGAGGTAGACTGGCCAAGCTTTAACCTAGGTTGGCCTGACACAGGGACGTTAGATGTCTCTGTTGCTTTAAAAGTACATCAGCTAGTGTTCCACCCCACATTAGGACACCCAGACCAGGCACCCTATATTGATGTGTGGCTCGGCTTGTTGCAAAGACCTCCACCATGGATCCAGAAATGCAGAACCGTCCCCTATGTTAAAAAGTTTCAAGGATAGAAAAAGCTGGGGACAAGCCATAATCCAACCAGATGTCCAGGATCAAGGGACCCAAGCTGGACCTTCAGCAAGAGGTGCTGGGGGGGGGGGCTGAGGCAGAGGAGGAACGGACGGGACTGCAAACAGAAGACAGAGAAGTGGGAGGACCGATAGCCGAACGAACGAGGGCAAAGACTGAGCAAGCGTCTTTGAACGTCCCCCTTAGACAAGTAGATCAATTGGTTGTCAGTAAGGACGATCCAGCAGAAACAGCCACAGCTCCTCTATTCCAACCTGTGCCTTTCACTACATCAGCCCTTCTTAATTGGAAATTTCATTATGGCGCATTTAGTGAAAAACCAAATGAAGTGGCAGACTTGGTAAAGACCATTGTGGACACCCACAGCCCTAACTGGATGGACCTGCAGCTGCTTATGGGGACTTTGTTCAATCCGGAGGAAGGGGAAAAGATTAGGATAGCAGTGACAAAAATCTTGAAGCCCGATCTACCATTAATGCGCTCTCTCTTCATTGAGCAAAGCTTCCCTTCCAAAGACCCCTTCTGGAATCCCTATCATGACCTCGGGGATCTGCAGGCTTATCAACAGTTAGTGCTGCAGGCAGTTTGTGCAGCAGGAAAACCATCTGTTAACATGTCTAAACCATCCTTAGTAGTGCAGGAAGCCACAGAGAGTCCGGAAGCATTTTACGCTCGATTGCTTGAAGCCTACCAAATGTATACACCTATTGATCCAACAGACCCTGACAATGCTCGAATGCTTGCCATGGCCTTTATCTCACAAAGTGCTCCTGGTATCCGTAGAAAGTTGCAAAGATTGGAGGGAGCCCTGAGAAAGCCCATGAGTGAACGAATGGAAGTGGCCAGAAAGACTTTTGTTAATAGGGAAAAAGAGGAGGAAAGAAAGAAGGACTAGAAGATGCAAAGGAAGGCTGAATTGCTGGCTGTTGCTATGATGGGGGTGCCAAGAGGAGGTGGCAGAAGTAGGGGAAATGGAATGACGTTAGGATGAAACCAGTGTGCCATATGTAAGAAGGAAGGACACTGGAAGGGTGAATGTCCAGAAAGAGAAAAGGATGAAGAACAAGGAGGGGGAAGAGGCAGGTTTGCGAAGAGCTACAGAGATGGCCCAGGGAGAAGCCAGGGAGGGAAAGGAAGAAGAAGAGGATTTTCAAGAACTCCCCTCATAGGCCTGGCAGAAGTGGAGGACTGGGACTGAGACCGACCGGGTTCAGCCCGCTTCCCAGAACCTGTGGTCAGTCTAATAGTAGGAGGCAAACCTATTCCCTTCCTTGTGAATACTGGAGCTACCCGATCAGTCCTAACTCAACCCCTGAGCCAAGCTTCCCCCCACTCTATCAATATACAAGGAGCGACAGGAAGAATCTTACAGCGATCATTTTTAGAACCCTTAAGTTGCACTATGGGAGGAAGAACCATAACTCACCAGTTTGTGTATATGCCAGACTGTCCCATCCCTTTATTAGGAAGGGATCTGCTATGTAAGCTAAGGGCGCAGATCTCCTTTGGAGAGGATGGCACCATGGCAATAAAATATGGAAAGGTACTAATGGAAGTACCTCGTGCAGAGGAATGGAGAATGGTGATGCTGGCACGAACAATAGAGAAGAATGCCAAATGGGAGGAATTTGATGTGCCGTACCTGTGGGCAGAGGACAACCCCCCTGGCTTTGCAAGGCGTCATCCACTATCTGCCAGCTGCCTGTACAGGAAAGTACAGTACTGCCTGTAATAGGAAAGAGTTCAGAGGATTTTTAGGTGCTGCTGGCTTCTGCCGAATATGGTTCCCTCACTTTAGTTTAATAGCAAAATCCTTATATGAGGCCACAAAGGGAGGAGATAAAGAACCATTATGATGGGAAAAGCAGGAAAATAACAGCTTCACCGCTCTCAAGGAGGCTCTAATGTGCGCCCCTAGTTTAGGTCTACCAGACTTGGAAAAGCCATTTCAACTGTTTGTAGATACAAAACAAAATGTGGCAATCGGGGTTCTCACCCAGAAAATGGGGAACTGGCATCGTCCGGTTGCTTATCTGTCTAAACAGCTTGATAATGTAGCCAAGGTGTCAGAATCCAATTATATTTCATCTCTAGTTATCAACTATAGAAAACCCCATTTCTGCCTTCTCTGGATTCTGTCATATGATGAAGGGAAGGGGGTGAACAAAGGGGCTTTATGGCCCTCACTTCCTTCAGTGCACTTCAAAGGGACTGGATGTGGATATCACCAAAAGGACTAACCATAACAATGGGGCTATTACCTTTCATGTACTCCTCTCTGAAGTCTCCCTCCCGCCGGCAGTGAGGAAAAGGGGGTGGGAATGTAATGCCTGAGACTGTTGCTGGAAGAAGGGGGTGATTGGGTGGAGCTACTGGGGAACCCCTTAAAACCTTGAATGGGAGAGCTTGGACCCCAAGTCCTGTCTAGAATGCCTGCAACCAGTTTCTCTTAATAAAGATGCCTGTTGGAAGAAAGATTCCAAGAGTTCTGTCTTCTTAAGATGCAAAGTGGGGTGGGTCCTTACACAAGGGTTGGCCGGCTTGCCTTAAAGCAATTGCTGGAACAGCGTTGTTAACACAGGAAGCTAATAAATTGACTTTTGGGCAGGAATTAAATATTTACACACCGTATGCCCTCAAAGCTGTCTTGGAAGGAAAAGGACATTTGTGGCTGACTAACCCATGCATGCTAAAGTATCAAGCCCTGATAACTCATAACCCAATGATTACTTTAATACAATCAAATGCTCTGAATCCAGCCACGTTGCTGCCTGAACCAGACTTGGAAACCACACATAGTTGCATACAGACCATAGAAGAGACTTATGCTAATCGCCCGGATATGAGGGACGTTCCCCTCCCTAATCCAGATTTTACAATATATACAGATGGAACTAGTTTTATACAAGAAGAAACTCGGAAGGCAGGATATGCTGTGGTGACTTTGGAGGAAGTCTGGGAAGCTGAGCCCCTTCCCACCCGCACAAGTGCTCAGCTGGCTGAATTGCATGCATTAACTAGAACTCTGCAGCTGGCAAAAGGAAAACGCATTAACATTTATACAGACTCTAAGTACGTGTTTCTGACAGTGCAAGTCCATGGAGCATTATACAAAGAAAGAGGTCTAATAACAGCAGGGGGAAAGGATGTTAAGCATGGATCACAGATATTGCGTCTGCTGGATAGCGTGTGGAAACCCAGCGAAGTAGCTATAATGAACTGTAAGGGGCATCAGAAGGGAGTATCAGATATTCAGCTGGGAAATAACAAAGCAGACGGGAAGCTCGTATTGCAGCACAAAAGGCACTTGCAGTGCAGACAAACTGCCTAGCTGTATGGGTCCCCCAAGAGCAAGTTAAACCAAACTATTCCCTGGAAGACTTAAAGCAAATTGAGGTGCTTGAAGCATGCCAGGAAGATGGCTGGTGGATCCTGCCAGACCAGCGAGTCTTTATCCCAGGATATATGGCATGGGATGCAGTGCAACAGGTCCATAGGCAACTGCACCTGGGAAAGATGGCGTTGGCAGATGCCCTGAAGTGAGAGGTCTATATTGACAAAATACACAGCATTGCAGCAAATGTTTGTGCTAGGTGTGAGATTTGTGCAGTCAATAACCCAAGGCAAGGACCCCAACTGCCCCAAGGACACCAACCCAGGGGAAATTACCCCTTTGATTCTCTGATGATTGACTTTACTAACATGCCACGTTCAGGTCCCTATACAGCAATGCTAGTTATAGTATGCACATACACTGGATGGCCGGAGTGCATCCCAACAAGGACAAAAAAGGCAACTGAGGTCGCAAAAGCCTTGCTTCACGTTATTATTCCCAGGTATGGGTTGCCATCTAGGATTTCCTCAGACAATGGTCCTGAATTTATCCATAGAGCTACCCAAAAGATAGCAGCTATGCTAGGAATAACATGGAAGCTTCACTGTAGTTTCCATGCTCAATCGGGAGGAAGGGTGGAGAGAGTGAATAGAACAGTGGTTCTCAACCTTCTTAATGCCGCAACCCCCAACCGGTCGTAAGTCGAGGACTACCCAACCGGTCGTAAGTCGAGGTCTTTCCCTGCCCGGGAGTGCCGCGCATGCGTGGTCCCGCCCCCTGCGCCAGCCGAGGCATAGCTGGCAAGCGACAGCGCAGGGCGACCACCGGCTGGGCCACCAGCTGGCCCGGTCCAGGCAGGTAAGGCACCCGCCGGGCCCCACGCGTGCCAGAAATCCTCCCTGCACTCGCCGGCCTCCCACCTCCCACCCCTGGCCCTCTTTTACTTTTAGTAGTTGCTCAGCAGGGAGGGAAGCTTTCCTTGCAGCACTGTTTGCAGAATGGGGCTTTTGGCGGTCTTAGCAGGGCAGAGACAGCCTGGACAATTCCTATTGGCTTTTGAAAGCCAATAGAATTAGACTCTATTCAAGAGAGTCTATTCTATTGGCTTTCGAAAGCCAATAGATTCTATTGGCTTTCGAACGCCAATAGAGTCTCTTGAATAGTCTCTTTCAAAAAGTCTCTTTCAAAAGCCAATAGGAATTGTCCAGGCTGTCTCTGCCCTGCTGAGACCGCCAAAAGCCCCATTCTGCAAACAGTGCTGGGGTATAGTTGGGTATAGTTATTGATTGTGATACAAAGGAGGTTATATTGATGCTAAATTTGATTACAGCTGTGAGGCTGTTAGTAGGACAATATTGGAAGAAGGAATCTTTGCCTACATTGCAGGAATGGTTTCTTAAAGTGTCTTATTTGGCGGAAATGGCAAAGATTTCGGCTTTTTTAAAGGAACAAACGCAAGAGAAATTTCTTGCTGTTTGGGATAAGTGGATAAAATTTATACAATTTAAACTGGATATAAAAAAATATCATATAGCCTTTTCATAATCTTTATTTTTATATATATGTTTTAATGTTATATTTTCTTTTTTTATATAAACATAATTTTTTAATTGTTTTTTAATTAAGCCTATATTCTGCTCTGGGAAGCTCTGGGGGGGGAAGGGGGGGGGTTTGGGGGGGGTTGGGGAAGGGGGGTTTTGTTGTGTAATGTTTAGTTTTTTCTTTGTATATGTTGTTTTTTGTTTTTGTATTGTTTTGTTCTTTTTGTAAAACTTATAAAACTTTTTAATAAAAAAAAAAGCCAATAGAATAAGAGGGAGTAGCACAGCTAAAGGGGAAAAAAAATGGCGGACAGCCTTGTTTGGTGACCCCCGTGAAATGGTCGTTCGACCCCAAATGGGGTCACGACCCACAGGTTGAGAACCGCTGGAATAGAACCATTAAGGAAAAACCTGGCAAAAATATGTCAGGAAACCCATCTTAAGTGGCCAGATGCTTTAAATCTGGCCCTGGTTGCAGTACGGTGTGCCCCACAAAGAGGGTTACTTGTGTCACCATTTGAATTATTGTATGGCAGAGTCCCTAATCTACTCAGGCCAATTGTCCAGAACACTATTAAGTCTATTAACACTATTAACACTAATAAGTCAAATTAAAACAACTGCATGCCCTCAATACAGTAGTACAGAGGCTACAACAACATGTCTTAACCCAAAGACCCCATGTCCTGGTCACACAGACACATGATATACATCCAGGACAAGAGGTTTGGGTAAAGGACTGGAAGAGGGAAGTTTTAAGCCCCAAGTGGAAAGGGCCGTATACTGTTGTTACGTGTTCTCCCCTTGCTATTAAGGTGGCTGAAATCAAATTGTGGATCCATTGGTCCCGAGTTGAATTGGCTGCCTCTGCCCAGTGGAAAGTGAAGAGTGACCTAACACACCCTCTTAGGCTAACTCTACACTGCAAAGGAAGGAGCCTCTCTCCTTCTGGTGACACTCCGGAAGCTGTCCCCCTGCGAACAGGAGAGGTGAAGCAAACCCCTGCAGGTGTTACTCTGGAAGCTAACACCCAGCGCACGGACAACAAGACCCCCCTGCCCTGGAAGCTGCGATCGCGCAGCTAGCATTAGGTTTCTCTAAGTATGGAACCCAGCCAAAGGATGAGAGAAACTGCCTGTATTAGAAAGGGCCTCATGCCAACTATTTGGGTGGTAGTGGTGCTGTTGCTGATTAGTATTGTCATTAATTCCCTGTTAGCCAAGGAGAGAGGAGTGTGTGGAAAGTTTAACCTTACCAATTGCTATCTACAAATTGATGAGACTGGGAAGTTTATTAAACAATTAACCACTGAAATGAGACAACTAACCCACAACGCTGACCAAGAATGGAAAGGTTTTGACTTTGCCCAAACGTTTAGCTCTTGGTTTCCAAAGCTTCCTGGCTTACAAGCTATTGTGGCCCTTATTGGCTTAATAGTAGCTGGATGTGTAATTTTACCATGTATTTTACCAATCTTTGTGCGTGCAATTTCTAATAGCCTTTCGGTGCTTGTGGGAAAAAGGGCCATAGCCAAAGTTATGGCCTTATGGGATGAGGGGGAATATGTAGATGAAGACCCCCAATATATGAAACTCCCCAATAATCCTGAGATTTAAGTGAAGTTTCAAAGGGGGGGAAATGTGGCAGGTAGAAAATGCCATTAAGGGAGATGGAAAAATACTATAAACAACATTTTAATTAACAGAGGTGATGTTTTGAAAGCATTAACTAATAGTATTAACTGGCTGAGTGTGATGACCTGTGTGCAATTCTATGAAGAAACATTTTTACAAGAAGTGCCAACCAAAAGTCACAAATGGTGTAAGATATTACACGTGTAGGGGAGTGTGGTTTTCTGCATATTGTATAAACTTCCCTTTTTCCTATGTGTGTGGTCTCAGGACATGAACTTCTCTCTTTTAGTGTGTTAAAGGTAGATAAGAAGTCATCCATTAGGTTAAGCGTGGGCGGCAAGCTGTATGAGAATGACACCCTGGAAATAACCCAGGGTTCAGAATTTGTCATATGAATACTCTGAACCTTTGTGCAAATAAACCTGTTTTCTCCAACCCTTCGTGGTCTTGTCTTCTGATGTAAGTATCGTGGTTTTCCACTACAATTGTGTATTCTGTATTATTGTTGCAATAAATACAATGTTTCTTTTATTTACGATATTTTTTTCTTCAATTTATTCGTGTCCTCCTTTTCGTTGTAAAAAAGTTGGTCACCTTATGTTCATGTATCCTCTGTGTAGTTTATTATGACTTCAAGGAAATTGACTTTTTGTAGAAAGATCAAGGCTGAAATTGATGGTGGGGTGGAAGTTATTGAGGTCATGATGGGATCTGATGATTCTTTTCTATAGGTCCAGAAAATGAAAGTATTAATTTCATTTTCTGGACCTATTATACAGCAGTGTGAATAGAATAGGAATAGGAATAGAATTAGAATAGATGTCAGTCACCTGGTATAAACTTTTACAAAAAAAAAACCCTAGAAAAAAGATAAAATTTTATTTCAATTTGCACAGTCGGATATTTAGGCTTGATACTGTATAAGGCAGGAGTCTCCAACCTCATTAGGCATGTGGGGTATGTTGTGAACATATTATGAGTACTCTCATAATGACTACTGAGGGAACTTACATTCATAGCAGTCTAATAATGATAATAGTAGTAGTAATAAAATAGTAATAATAATAATAATAATAATACAAATACTTGGGTATCCTTCAAGCTGACAACATCAAGCACACTGAAGTCAAGAAAAAGATTAGAGGTGAATACATCAAGAGAGTGAAGAAGATCTTAAAATCCAAACTCAGTGGAGGAAATACCATAAACCCAATCAACACCTGGGCAATCCCAGTTATTAGGTACACAGCTGGAATAGTGGACTGGACTCAAGCAGAACTAAAAGCAATGGATAGGCAGACCAGAAAAATAATGACAATGAATCATGCCCTTCATCCACGCAGTGACATTGATAGACTTTATCTACCAAGGCAAATAGGTGGGCGTGGAATGCTACAAGTACATCAGATGGTTGAAAAAGAAAAAATGGCTTTGGAAGAATATCTGAAGAACAATGATGAAGATGCACTGAAATTAGTATATCAGGAAGGCTTACTAACTACTGGAGAGACCAAACTGGCCTACAAGAAAGATCAAATGAAGAACAGAATAGAGGCATGGGAAGACAAAGCACTACATGGCCAATACATGAAAAAAATAGCTGGGAAAGCAGATAATAATAAAACCTGGCAATGGCTAAGAGCAGGAAAATTGAAGAAAGAGACCGAGGGACTAATTCTGGCTGCACAAGACCAAGCCTTAAGGACGAATGCATACAAAGTCAAAATTGAGAAGACAGCAACAGACAGTAAGTGCCGCCTATGCAAAGAAGCTGAAGAAACAGTGGACCACTTGGTAAGCTGTTGCAAGAAGATTGCACAAACTGATTACAAGCAGCGGCATGACAAAGTAGCAACAATGGTGCATTGGAAGATCTGCAAAAAATATCATTTGCCTGTAAGCAAAAACTGGTGGGATCATAAAATAGAGAAAGTCATAGAAAATGATAAAATTAAACTGCTCTGGGACTTCAGAATTCAAACAGACAAGCACCTGCAACATAACACCCCAGACTTAACAATTGTCGATAAGAAAGACAAAAAAGTCTGGATAGTGGACGTGGCAGTGCCTGGAGATAGCAGAATAGAAGAGAAAGAACTGGAGAAGATAACAAAATACAAAGACCTACAAATAGAAATAGAAAGACTGTGGCAAAAGCAAGCAAGGGTAGTACCAATAGTCATAGGCTGCTTGGGTGCAATCCCAAAACAACTGGAGCACCACTTGAACACCATTGGTATTGACAAATTCGCTATTCGTCAATTGCAAAAGGCGGCCTTATTAGGAACTGCTTCCATCCTGCAACGATATCTGTAATACCATCAAACATCCACATCGGCCTATCCCAGGTCCTGGGTAAGGACTCGATAGGTAGACAAAATGCCAAATCCAGTCTGAACATCTGGCTGACTGTGCGATGATCGATAATAATAATAATATGGGCGTGGAATGCTACAAGTACATCAGATGGTTGAAGAAGAAAAAATGGCTTTGGAAGAATATCTGAAGAACAATGATGAAGATGCACTGAAATTAGTATATCAGGAAGGCTTACTGACTACTGGAGAGACCAAACTGGCCTACAAGAAAGACCAAATGAAGAACAGAATAGAGGCATGGGAAGACAAAGCACTACGTGGCCAATACATGAAAAAAATAGCTGGGAAAGCAGATAATAATAAAACCTGGCAATGGCTAAGAGCAGGAAAATTGAAGAAAGAGACCGAGGGACTAATTCTGGCTGCACAAGACCAAGCCTTAAGGACAAATGCATACAAAGTCAAAATTGAGAAGACAGCAACAGACAGTAAGTGCCGCCTATGCAAAGAAGCTGAAGAAACAGTGGACCACTTGGTAAGCTGTTGCAAGAAGATTGCACAAACTGATTACAAGCAGCGGCATGACAAAGTAGCAACAATGGTGCATTGGAAGATCTGCAAAAAATATCATTTGCCTGTAAGCAAAAACTGGTGGGATCATAAAATAGAGAAAGTCATAGAAAATGATAAAATTAAACTGCTCTGGGACTTCAGAATTCAAACAGACAAGCACCTGCAACATAACACCCCAGACTTAACAATTGTCGATAAGAAAGACAAAAAAGTCTGGATAGTGGACGTGGCAGTGCCTGGAGATAGCAGAATAGAAGAGAAAGAACTGGAGAAGATAACAAAATACAAAGACCTACAAATAGAAATAGAAAGACTGTGGCAAAAGCAAGCAAGGGTAGTACCAATAGTCATAGGCTGCTTGGGTGCAATCCCAAAACAACTGGAGCACCACTTGAACACAATTGGCATTGACAAATTCGCTATTAGTCAATTGCAAAAGGCGGCCTTATTAGGAACTGCTTCCATCCTGCGACGATATCTGTAATACCATCAAACATCCACATCTGCCTATCCCAGGTCCTGGGTAAGGACTCGATAGGTAGACAAAATGCCAAATCCAGTCTGAACATCTGGCTGACTGTGCGATGATCGATAATAATAATAATAATATAAAGTTAGAAGGGACCTTGGAGGTCATCTAGTCCAACCCCCTGCTCAGGCAGGAAACCCTATACCATTTCAGACAAATGGCTGTCCAGTCTCTTCTTAAAAACTTCCAGTGTCGGAGCATTTGCAGCTTCTGGAGGCAGGCTGTTCCACTGGTTAATTGTTCTAACTGTCAGGAAGTTTCTCCTTAGTTCTAGGTTGCTTCTCTCTTTGGTTAGTTTCCATCCGTTATAAAACATTGAGTTGCTAGAATTCTATATGCCAGCCACCTGATCTCCCCTTTCACTGTTCTTTTCTGACCAGCTGACCTACTTCCTAACAAACATTGGGTTACATGTTTACTTTGTTTTATTTACAATATTTATTGAAGTTATATGGTACTCAGTTGTAATTGACTCACAGTGGCTTACAACAATATAAAGCACTAATAGTATCAACATCTGTTTCTCATTCTTAATGCTGTAAGCTGTCCAGAGTTGCCTTGCAGCGAGATGGGTGGCAAAGAAATTTAATAAATTCTTATTTTTTTTTACATAAAGTCTGGTAAAAACCCTGGGAAGTATCTGCAACCATGCTAGCATCTAGATGTGCCATATTAAACACATCAGTTTTAAACTTAGTGGCACTAGAGAGATCCTGATTCAAGTCTACTCAGCACTGGAAATTTGAAGGGTGATTTCTGATGAGTAACTCTTTTAGTCGAACCTGCCCCATAGAGTTGGGGAAGAATGGAAAAGGGAATGCAATGTACAGTCTTAAAGCTCTTAGATCACAGGTAGTCCTCGACTTACGAGCACAAGTGAGCCCAAAATTTCTGTTACTAAGTGAGACAGTTGTTAAGTGAGTTTTGCCAAATTTTACCTTTCTTCCCACAGTTAAGTGAATCACTGCAGTTAGGTGAGGAACACGGTTGTTAAGTGAATCTGACTTCCTCCATTGACTGCGTGTCAGCAAAAGCTGATCACATGACCCCAGGACACTGCAACCATCATAAATACATGCCAGTGATGGGAGGATTTCTGGCGACGTTGCTGAAGATAGACCTGGGGAAAAGACTCTCCGCTCCCCGGGTCCAATTTTCCTCTGTCGGTGAGTCCATTTGGACCAGCGGTTCTCAACCTATGGGTCGCGACCCCATTTGGGGTCGATCGACCATTTCACGGGGGTCGCCAAACAAGGCTGTCCGCCATTTTTTTCCCCCTTTTCCTTAGCTGTGCTACTCCCTCTTATTCTATTGGAATTTTTTGACAACCACAGAGTGTTCCTGGAAAAGGGATCCTGAACCTAAGAAGCAAGAGGAAATGGGCGTTGAAGGAGCGGCTAAACAATTAGAGGAGGAAGAAATTAAAAAGACTTATCCGGAAGAAGGAGCAAGACCAAGAGACCAGAGACAGATAAGATCGCCTAGAAGATTGAGACCTAGATATAATTGAAAGACATGGAGGAGATTGGAATTTTATCAATAAACATAAATGGACTGAATTCTCCCTCAAAAAGGAGAAAAACTTTTACTAGACTACAAAAGTTAAAAATGGACATAATTTGTCTTCAAGAGACACATATTAAGAGACAACATTTTAGAATTTTAGAACAACTGAAAATGGGCAAACTTTATTTTACACTTGCATCTCAAAAGAAAAGAGGTATAGCCCTTTATATAAAAGAAAAGATGAATCCCGAACAAGTTTATACAGACGAAGAAGGGAGAATACTAATGGTGGAAATTATGGTGGACCAAAAACATATTGATGGTAGCAATATATGCACCTAACGATAAGCAAGAGCAATTCTATCAACAATTACATAAGAAAATAGTGGACTTAAATTACCAAAATCTCTGCATACTGGGAGACTTTAATGCAATAGTAGATGCAACTCTGGACTATAAAAGCCATAAACAAGGAAGAAAAGGAGGAAATACTTTACCAAAAGCTTTTTTAAAAAAGGAAAGAAGAATTGTGTATTCAAGATATATGGAGAGAGAAATCCATAAAAATCACAATACACATTTTACTCAGATAGACATAAATCATGGTCTAGAATCGATATGATATGGACATCTTTTGACTTGAAAATGCTAATACAAAAGGTTGAGATAGAAACTAATGTTTGGGCAGACCACAACCCAATAAAAATGATTTGGAAAGGAACCAAGAAAAAACTAAGATGGTCTCTGAATAATCTATACTGAAAGAAAAAGAATTCTTACAACTAGCAGCAAAGGAAATGGATTTTTTCTTTAAAATAAATAGGAAAGAAGAGGCTTCCGGTTTGCCAGGCAGCCGCCATGGACTGCTGGGAGACTTGCTCTCTCTCCCCCATTCAGTTTCGTATCGCTGGATGCTAAAGGGCCAAAAGTCACCCTGAAGAGGCGACCAGCAAGGAGGGGCTTTCGCTGGGTCGTGAGAGAGCAGCAACTCTCCTGTTAGAGCAGGCGATCCCTCCAAACTGGCGGATGAAAGGACCGGCCATAGAAATATGGCTCGTCCCTAGGCTGCTAACAGCCGAAGTCACACTCACCATCTAGCAACTTTAAAGCAGCATGGGAAGGACTGGGTGAGAACTACCTCTCTTACATCCTAATTACTTAATTACCTGCATAAGCTGCTAAAGTACTTTCCCCCCTGTGGAGAGGGGAAGGTGGATTTTAGCCCTCCCTCCAGAAACAGCAGCAATTGAATACACAGGGGAGCTTTTTTAAAAAAAAAACGTTGAAAAAATAAATGGATCCCAATTGGAACTTTACTTCCTAAAGCTTGTGGATTAAAAGATTTTTGATCATCTACTTTTTACTTTTAATTTTTATTCGAAAGTCTGGGTTTTTCCTCTTAAAATAGAAGAATCCCCCCCCAAAAGGATTACAATAACTTTGAGATTTAAAGGAATTCCTTAAACAGTGGGGTAACATCTTGTGGCTAAACCTGAAATTGCAATTTATTATTCTTAAAGAACAGAGACCTGGCTGACAGTTTAGAAAACAAGATAAGATTTATCTGGTAACCTTGAACACCAGCTGTGAGAGTTTCAGCTCTGTTTCTTATTTATTGGGGGGAAAAAAACCTGTGAAAGTTTTCAATTCAACCCATCACTATGGAAGTCCAGGAACAGAACTTTCCTATGCAAGAAATGCAAAAACAAATTTTTGCTATGTTGAAAATAACTTACCAAACTTACCAAATTCTTAAAGCTGGCAATGAAATAAGAGCTTTCAGAAAAAAACTAGAAAGCGTCTTAGATATGCAAACTGAAACTTTGACTATAACTAAAAGCCTATTTATACAGAATACAATAGAAAAAATCAAACAATTAAATACTATGACAGAAGACCTAACTGTCCAACAAATACAGACAATAGAAAATTCAGAAAAAAATCTGACAACATGGATAGAGGAAAAAACCTGCTATATAAATCAGAAGGAATTTGAAGATCAAGAAGAGAAACAGATGGAAGAAAAGATAAACAATTCAGGACAACTACGTCAAGAGGAGAAAATAAAGAGATGATCTGGTAGTCCTGCCAGACCCCTCAGCCTTCCAAAAATGGCGACTGGATGGTCATCTCAACATGAGATAATATATACAATAATACAAGAAATCTTTGAAGACCCTGAAGCAAGTACATGGAAGATGATTTGGCAAAGAAAAAAAGCCAGTTTTAAAATAGAATATACTTAAGTAGACAAGTAGACAAGACATGTATTTTGAATGCGAGATATTGTTATGATGTGAAGATAAAGAAAAATGTTGGCTAATTAAAACCTAGATGCATAAATATCAACAGTTAAATTGAAATATTGAGTTGTTTATAAAGGTTAGATAAAGATGATTAAGACATATATATGTTAAGAGTGATGTAACATAATTAACATGTTTTGATGTAGTGATAAGAATAAAAATTATAAGCTTAAATATGAGAAAGTGGATATAAGGAAGAATGCTGAAATGGGAAAAATTTTGGTTATTGAATTTATAATATTTGGAAATTATAATGAAAATAAGAATGTTATATTGTATTACTAATTTGTTGATACAGAAGTGAGATAGATAAGATATATATTCAGAATACTAGATGTTGGGGGGAATTGTGACAAAGGGAATTGGGGTCATTCAAAAATTTGGAAATGATAAATATTAAATGTTTAATTTAAATATCAATGCAAAATTAAAGATGGGAAAATTCATAAGGTTATTGATGGTCCAAAAGATGGAATGTTAAAATAAATAAGACATATAAAATTATTGATAAATGTAAGAAAGCTATTAAGTAGCTGATGGATAGAATAAGAAGTATACTAATTTAAACAGACAGTCTGTATTAAGGGAAAAAAGAGAG
Source organism: Crotalus adamanteus (assembly GCA_039797435.1). Taxonomy (NCBI): domain Eukaryota; kingdom Metazoa; phylum Chordata; class Lepidosauria; order Squamata; family Viperidae; genus Crotalus; species Crotalus adamanteus. Next base: position 9,943,516 of record CM077935.1, read on the forward strand.
GAAATATTGGCTGTAATAGTTGGAGATTTGTATTAATAATACCTGTATGTAATGGAATTATTATAACTCAGACACCACGTTACTTTTCAAAGATTTAATTGTAACATTGGAAAATCAAAAAGTTAAAAAAGGAAAGAAGAAACATCCCTCCAAAATGTATGGGACACGGCTAAAGCATATTTCAGAGGGTTGGCCATAACTTATACTGCTAAAAAGAACAAAGAAAAGAAACAACTACAGTTAAAGTTGAGAGAAGAACTCAAAAAACTAGAACTTGAGTTACAAATTGATCCACAAAAGAAAGTCCTTAAGAAACAAATGGAGATAATAAAACATAAACTAAATTTGGCTGAGATGGATATAATGGCACAGCAGATTAAACGGACTAAACAGAATTTTTTTGAAAATGCTAATAAGCTGGGAAGATAGTTAGCATATAGATTGAAGAAAGAAAAAGAAAAAAGAATGATAAATAAGCTACAAGATTCAAAAGGAGAACTACAGTTCCACAATGATGCAATGAAAAAAATCATTAAAGATTACTATGAGACACTTTATAAGGCAGAGGTAGTTTCTAAAGAGGAAATATAGTCGTATCTGAAAGAAATAGATTTGCCAAAAATCCTGGAGACTATCCGAAATATACTAAATGGAAAAATATCAACAATGGAGATTATAGAAGCTAAAAAAAGGCAAAAAAAAATTAAAAATAAATAAGACTCCAGGCCCAGACGGTCTTCCTGCAGAATTCTATGTAGCATTACAAGATATATTAAGCCTGATGTTGAAAGAATTCTGTAATGAAATCTTCTCTGAGGCTAAAATACCAAACTCGTGGACTGAAGCTAATATTACCTTGATACCCAAAGATACTGATTCCACACAAATAAAAAATTATAGACCAATATCGCTACTAAATGTGGATTACAAAATTTTTGCCTCGATAATGGCAGAAAGAACCAAGAAATTTTTGACTGAATTTATTCATACAGACCAAAATGGTTTTCTACCTAAAAGACAGATAAAAAACAATTTAAGGATTATCCTGGATGTTCTGGAATACTATGAAAAGCATCCAAGGAAACAGATGGCATTAATATTTCTTGATGCGCAAAAAGCCTTTGACAATTTAAATTGGCAATTTATGTTCCAGCAGCTGTCGGAAATGGATTTTGGGGAAAAACTTTATAAATGCAATCCAAGCAATTTACCATAAACAAACGGCCAGAATAATGTTAAATGGAGATTATATAGAAAGCTTTGACATCAAAAAAGGTACAAGACAGGGATGTCCATTATCCCCACTGCTATTTATACTAACATTGGAAGTATTAGCTAGAAATATTAGGCAGGACATGGAAATTAAAGGCCTGGAGATAAAAGAGCAAAAATATAAACTACAAGCTTTTGCAGATGATTTGGTCTTCATTTTGGAGGAGCCACTACAAACAGCTACTAAATTGTTGGAGAAAATAGAAAAGTTTGGAGAAGTGGCTGGTTTGAAAATAAATAGAGAAAAGACTAAGGTACTAACAAAAAACCTGACAGACAAACAGAAAACTCAATTCACAAAAAAGACAAATCTGCAAATAGTCAAAAAAGTTAAATATTTAAGAATTTATTTAACAGCAAGATGTACATTAAAAGAAGATAACTATGAAAGACTGTTGAAACAAATAAAACTAGACTTGGAAAAGTGGAAAAATCTCCAACTGTCATTGCTAGGAAGAATAGCTACAATGAAAATGAGTGTCCTGCTGAAAGTACTCTTCTTATTCCAAACGATTCCTGTAAAATTGGGAAAGGTCTTTTTTGATGACCTAAATGCAACAGTATTGAGATTTATTTGGCAAGGGAAGAAAGCACGAATTAAAGTGAAAATGTTACAAGAAGCTAAAGACAGTGGAGGATTTGGGCTCCCAGACTGGAGACTATATTATCAAGCAGCTATTTTACCATGGCTTAAAGAATGGATAATGCTGAGAAATAAAAGGTTACTGTACCTAGAGGGGCATGACCTACAAATAGGTTGGCATGCCTTTCTATGGTACGGGAAAAATAAAACACACAGATATTTCCAAAACCATGCTATAAGGAATGTACTGTTGTTAGAATGGGAAAGAATAAAACAAAAAAATTATATTAAACTATCTGAGTGGCTTTCAACAATGGAAGCTTTTGCTTACCCAAATTTAATTAACTACGACAAAGCTGTTACTTACAAAGATATTTTGGACAAGGACAGAAAACTGAAAGATAGGCAAGACTTACAATAACAAGGTATTGACTTAGCATGGTGGCCTTATTAGCAAATTCAAACAAGATATGAAAAAGATGTAAAGACAATGGGATTTTATAAAGAACAGATAGAATTCAACCAAATACTCTTAAAAACAGATGAAAACTTGATTAAGAAACTTTACAGATTTCTTTTAAATTTGAAGATGGAAGAAGAACAAGTAAAAGAAACGATGATAATATGGGCAAAAAACTTTGGATATTCTGTAGATTTAGAAGATTGGCAAAAGTTGTGGGATAGAAACATTAAACTGACTAAAGCAGCTTCATATAAAGAAAATTTGTATAAAATGTTTTATAGATGGCATATGACACCAGTAAGACTAGCGAAAATGTTTAAAAACGTTTCGAACAACTGTTGGAAATGCAAACAAAAGCCAGGTACCTACTATCATATCTGGTGGGTATGCCCTAGTGCGAAAAAAATTTGGCTTAAGATTCATACATGGTTGGAAAAGATGACTAAAATACAGATATAATTTAAACCAGAATTGTTTCTGTTAGGAATACTAGGAGCCAAGAATGAGTATTTAATATTGCATATATTGACAGCAGCAAGAATAGCATTTGCCCAATACTGGAAAAATGAAAATTTACCATCTGAAGAGATCATAATTAAGAAAATTTTAGAATGTGCAGAAATGGACAGATTAACCTTAGAGATTAAAGAGAAAGAAGTCTCAGTTTACTTTAAAACATGGGATAACTTTTACCAATGGTTAGCAAAACGAACTAGTGAGAAACGATTGTGATATTTAATGGTGAATATATTTTAATAAGATGAAGGATATGTATTGATTGACACTGTTTATGATTATTGTTTCTCATATTTACTATAGCTGTTCACTATTATATTAATTACTGCTATTGAACATATGTACCCGGACAATAGTCTGTTTGCTAAAGCTTGAAAATGTTATTGGGGGGCAACCCCAATGTTGTTTCCAGTCCTGTCCCAACCCCAATTCTGATTCCAACCCTACCCCGAACCTTAATCCCCATCCTGATCCTATCCCTTCCCAACCTTATAAAACTCAATAAAAAGTTTATAAATAAATAAATACATGCCAGTGATCAAGCATCCAAATTTTAATCACGTAATAATGGAGATGCTGCAACTGTCGTGTGAAAAATGGTCGTAAGTCACTTTTTTCAATGTCGTAACTTGAAATGGTCACTAAACGAACTGTTGTAAGTCGAGGACTACCTGTAAAGGCAGGATATAACTCTAACCAATAAAAATGTACATATATTTCCCACATTCTTGATTTTTTTAATTTAAATTCCGGCAATCTCCAGGAACTATGTCCTCTGAATCCCAAGGTAAACTAAACTGGGAAAGATTGCAGTAGGACATAGGCAATGAACTTGAACCTTGTGTATTGGTCATGGATTTATTTATTTATTTTTTGATACAAGAGCATTGCTTTCTAGTTGTTAGTTTTGCAATGAATTCTTAGTCTGTTTTTTCTAGGATAAAAGGATCTTTATCCCATATTTATGAGAATTAATGGACCTAAGGCTCTTTTCCATTACACTGTTGAATAAGTGATAAAATTTTGATGCAGAAAAAATACTGTGAGAAGAATTGGCCAGCTGAGTGACCTTGGGCTGGTCACTTTCTTTCAACCCTAGGAATGAGACAATGGCAAATCACTTCTGAAAAATCTTGCCAAGAAGAGTTGCAGGGATATTTGTCCAGGCAGTCTGTGAAAATTGGACATGATTGAGCAGAAGAATTTTTAAATTTTTATTAAGAAATTTTTTTTACACAGCATTAAACTGCTACAAAAAGAAAAGAAAAAGGTATGAAAGAGTAAAAAAGTAAAAGATAGGAAAAGGAACAGAAAACTCCAAAGAAGTGATTTCTGACCTTCTTTGCAGCAGTTGCAAACAAATTTACCATTTCCACCGACCCAAATTGCATTTCAAGGTTCCCTTCTCATAAACAACTCTTTTTAAACAGTAAAGCTAACTAAATTTAACCTTGTTTTTTAACTGTATCTGCATTGATCTTCAAGTTTTGAAATTCATTCTTTCTTCCAAATTCAGCAATTTTTCCTCTATGATTCGGAGTGCACATGGGCAATCTCTCTTTGGCTTCTTCTTGTCCAGAAAAGCTCTGCAGGACTGGTCTGACCACCAAGTCAGAGTTCCAGCCTCAGTGTTGTCTCCATGCTTTCAAAGATGCATCAATCTGCCATTTTCCTCACCCAGAGGTCCCAGATAAACTGACCATTTTCAAAGACATAGTAATTAGAAGTACCTGAAGCCTGAGTCAAACTTGAGCCAGGAACTGCAAGTTTGACTTCACGCAAGCTGATGTCACAGGCTTTTTGGTGGGAATTGTGTTTGGTTCTATACATCAGACTATAAACAATGTTGCTTGTTTGGCTTTGACATATGGATATGGGGGATATAACCACTGTGGTTTATTCAGCAATCTATAATTTGGTGCAAAGGGTGAAGCCAAGCTATGTGACAGAGAGATTGTTAGGGCCTCTGAAAAGACAAAAGGAAGAAGGCAAGAAACAGCCACCACAGAAGCCCTTTCAGCTGGATTCTTTCCATCTGCCTTGTACAAAAGAGCTAGAATAACATAGATGCAAAATAATATTTATTATAAATGTTTAAATTGCTTGCAAGCTGCAATTTTATCTTGAAAAGTGGAGGGTGTCACTATTCATAATGTTCGTTTTGAGTAGGCTACTTTGGTGCATTTTTGCTAGGGTCATAATACTTTGTGGTACCCCCCTCCTCAACCTTAATTAATCAACTTTGAAAGGGAGAGGCAAAGGCTAAGAAGGTTATAAAAAAGTCTTATTTATTGTGCTCTGGAGGCTCCAGTGTCCGGATAAGGGTTGGGGGGAGTAACAAAAGAACCCAGCCATCCCTACCTCCAGAGTTCTGGTACTCCTATCCATGCAGAGAGAAGACCTGGAGAGGCTCTGGAAGAGCAAGTTGATCCTTTGGTGCCTGGAAAGTCATGATTTCCCTGAGGTTCCTGGAGTGTCAGGGATGGGAACACAGAGACCCAATTTCCTCATCCTCAGTCTAAGCCTCTGGCCTCCCTGGTAGTCTACTGGCTTCTCTCACATCAGGCTGCATCGAAAAGTATAAAGAAGGAAGATGACTGAGTCCCACAAACATCTCTCACATCCCCCAAACTACATGAGATGGCCAGAAGGACTCAGGTGCATAAATAAAAGTCACAGATACCATCCTCACTTGTCAGCTCAAACAGGAGGTCCACCCACACAAATATGCCCAATCCCCAAAGCTAAGAATTATAATTATCATAACTGAGTGCTGCTTGTGGCTGTTGGGACAAAGGAAAGAGCCTGCCTGTTTCTTATGTTAACTTTTTAAATATATATTTTTTATTATTAAGACAATGCCTTCCATCTGAACGAGGCTTTGCCTTCACCATGAGAAAAGGCAATACTAGCCCTGCACTGTATCTCTGCTTTGCCTACATCCTTTCACATTTTTCTTCTCAAACTTCAAGAGTTAAAACGCTTTTTGAAGAACTAAATGAAATTCTGAGGTCACCAACAATAAACACACAGTCCTGGAAGCAACCAATTGTTACTGCATAGAACACGTATTCTTTAAAACAAGTGAGAGAGGTCGCATTAATGAAGACTGCAAGGGTAGTGGACTCATGGGGGTATGTGTGCGGGGACTGCTGTCCTCAACATATAGAATAGTACACTGTAACTTGCCTATAAAGATAATACGATATATAACAAATTGCTCTAGAGCACTTAATACTGCTTGAGGTTCTTCTGTGAGAAAAGATCTACCTCATCCAAATCTGTTCTGGGCCTCTCTTCTATGACCTAGCTATGGCTTTGCCATTGTTTTTCAACCACATTCCCTTTTCATCTTCCCATTTCCAAATGATTATACTCCTCCAGCTTGGGATGTTCTACAGGTCAGAAATTCCACAGATTCTGCAGTAGAAAGCTACAGCTCTGCATTTGCAACCAGGCTTGACCTAAAGCAGTCTGGTCAGCTGCTAACGTAACTCCTGCAACAGAACTACATCGATTTCTTTGGGGCCATTTTAGAAATATTTGGAAAAAAATGCCAGTGTGTCTTCCTCAAACTGAAATATGAAAGGCAATTTAGTAAAAGGCTAGAACAGGGGTGCCCAACCTTGGCTACTTTAAGACTTGGGGCTTCAACTCCCAGAATTCCCCAGCCAGCATGGCTCACTGGGGAATTCTGAGAGTTGACGTCCCCAGGTCTTAAAGTTGACAAGGTTGGACACGTCTGGTCTACAACTAAGCAATAGATTTAAAGAGTTAATGTGGTTATCAGCTTCTCAAATCCAATTAATTAGGATCATTTTTGTAGAATCTTGAAATCCAACACAACTATAATCCCGGAGATTACTAATACAAGCGAGAAAATGTTAGGTATAATCCTAGTTAGAAGCAGGATTCTAAAGTGCCTCAATTTTGTCCAACACATTAGCAGAAGTATTTGCAGCCTTCCCTAACTTGGTCCTTCAGATAACTTGATCATGATGCCTACGAGAAGAACTGAAGCCTAGCATATATGGATAGCGGAATTTAGAGAAATATAGAGAAATAGTCTTTCTCAGCCTCATTTGTGGGATCATGTTGGTTCTGAGGAAATGGGCAATTTAAGAAGCATTTTGATCCTCTCGTATTCTTCCCTTGACTTTACATAACATGGAATCATCTGACCTGATTTTTCCTTTCTGTTTGGAGATAACATCCTTGCATTCAAAGAGTCTAGCAAGTTTGCAACAAATTTATTTAAACCAATCTTACACAAGTAAGGAACCCACAAGTCAATAATCCAGTGCAGTAGGTTTTTCTGCAGGCCCAATTGCTAATGTTTATCGAAACTCAATGAGAAAGTCAAGTGTTCACTAAAATTATAAAATTAATTATATAAATAAAATAATTATAGGAGGAGCAAATTGCTTTATGATGTGAAATTGCAAGGTATGGCAGGGCAGAAATACATACTTTTTCCCAATGTGATGGCTTCCAAATAGGTTAGAATTTGAAGTCCCAGAATTCCCTGAGATTGTATCAAACATTGCAAGATTTGTGAAATCTCTGAGAATTCAGGCCCTGCAAGGACACCAGACTGAAAAAAATACAATGGAATCAAGTTTTGAGAAGTGAAGATTCTTGGGTAGAAATTCAAGCATACCTGAATTCTATTCAGCTCTTCTTGACCTTGCTGCAGCCTTTCCATCTCACTCTGAATACTATTCAAAGAGGCTGGAAAGCAAGACAAGAAATCCAGTTCGTGAACATGCATTAATGATACAATGGAAATATATGGACCATACAGATTGAGAGCATCTTACCTTGCAAAAGCTCTTTCAGTCAGAAGCAGCGGAAGAAAAGGAAACAAAAAGGAGAAGTTGTTAATGCTAAAGAGAATTCCTCATATCAAGTTTCTAAATGCAGAGGAACTGATTTTTAAAAAATTAGCACTTGGCAATTCTAGAGATTCATTCCTATCTGTACAATCAGGATCACCATCACTCTTTACTTTCCCCTGCCCACCTCTTTCTTCCCGCTCTCTCTCCAGCGCCCCCTGCAGACTTGACTGAGATGCTGCTTCTTCATGTAGCCGCTCCCGCAGGGATATAATTTCAATTTGCAGGCGCTCAGCCTGATGCTCTGCAGCCCGAAGTTGTAAAGCAGACTCTTGTCTCAGCTTGGACACCATGGCTTGCAGCTCCTGGGGAAGGCAAAAGAAAGGAAGAAATCTGTTTTATTAACAGTGAAATTCAATCCGTACAACTCCAGCAAATCTCATTCCTCAACCTCAATATCAGCAGAAGTTGGAGTCTAGGTACCGGCACCATGCTGGGCAAGCTCCTAGTTTCATCATCTGTTGGGAGAGGATTCTGGGAACTCATCCCCCGCAGCCCTTCATTCTCGGCATTGAGACGGTGCACTTTGTAGCTGAGGCGCTTGTGGGATGCAGCCAAATCAGCCTGGAAGAGAACCGCAAGGGGAAGGAGGGACAGACAGCAACCAATAACTATCCTTCCACTGATGTCTCCAAGAGAGGATTTAAAGGATTCTACATGAGAGCCTCTGAAAAACACTTATCCAGAAGAGAAGGATCAGAGTTTATAAGTGAGGAAAGGTCTGGAATGGTCAAGTCTACAGTGGACAAGATATACAGGTAGTCTTCAACTTACAATCATTTGTTTAGCGACCATTCAAAGTTAAAACAGTACTAAAAAAAGTGACTTATTTCACACTTATGACCACTGCAGCATCCCCATGATCATGTGATCAAAATTCAGGCACTTGGCAACTGGTATATATTTATGATAGTTGCACTATCTCAGACTCACACGATCACCTTTTGCGACCTTCTGATAAAAGTAAATGGGGGAAGCCACATTCGCTTAACAACCACATGAGTCACTTAACAACTGCAGTGATTCACTTAACAACTGGCAAAAAGGATGTAAAATGGGAAGCAACTGACTTAACTGTCTTGCTTAGCAATGGAAATGGGATCAATTATGGTCATAAGTCGAGGACTATGGAAGGACTGTTGGTACATTTGGAGAAAGGAATATGTGTGCCATCTTTCTAGGAGAAAACTATTCAAGACATTTTACAATAAATACACAAACTCCTCATCCCTAGTAGGAAAACATTGAATGTCCTGGTAACAACTTGCACTTGCAACTCTTCGTTGAAAAATCAGAAGTGCCACACACAGGTTTTCTTCTGTCCTCAAGTCCCCAGTGGTATATTGTATATTTGCATCTGGACGACAGTGCTCTACTGAGGCTCTACTCATCACAGATAGGCAATTCATTTCCCACCTTATTTTCTCAACCTCTACTGCAGAAGTCCAGATAGCTTTTAAATTAACAAGTCAATAGCCTTGGAACTCCTCCTACCTAAAGTCTGAGTTCTAAAGATCCCAAATTGAGCACATCATAGCAGGATCATTTTTCCCAGGCTTCTCTTCTGATTCTTCTTTTATCCTTTGCTTCACTTCCAACACTGTCACCCATCTACTATACTCACAATCTGCTCTTGAGTCTGCCGCTGCGTTTCACTCACAGTGGCTTGGAGGCTTTGGAGAAGGTTCTCTGATGTCTGGATCTGAGCCAAAAGAACCTGAACCTACTCAGAAAAAATGAGAAAAGGGGAAAATCTGATTTCTGGAAACTGAAGTTTGTATTCTGTGCATGAGCTAGCAATGCACATTGGTTAAGATGCTGCCCTATGAGTGAAATGTGTCAGGTTAAAATCACCACACTGCCTATGGTTTTCATGTTATCTTTAGCAAGACTGACTAATTCTGCAGAATGCAATATGCCGTAATGTGGCTTCCTTGATTTTGGCTTAACATCTGGTGTAAACTAAGCCTTACAGGCTGTAATTTATAGCTTAGGGGCTACGTTCACCCAATATCTTATCTCTTAGCTTTATCTGCATTCAGTTCAACCAGTTGGTTTTGATATTTAAAGATCTATATAGACTGGTTCTATAGAAACTCAAGGAATGCTTTCTTCCACATATGCATCTGCCTAGAAATCTACATCATCCTTGAGAGATTTTTACCCAAAACCTCAGATGAATAATCTTGGATCCTCTCTACCACCCATACAATTATTTTTCAAATACCAGGCAGACCCTTTTGTCTTCTTATAAAGAGATTCTGAATATTTATTTTTAACTACACTATCGATAGAGTTCCAGAAAATGACAACATTTGAAAGAACTTGTCCTGGCCTGGATACTGGCCAGGTCTGGTTACTACTTGGAGACCTCCAGAAAATTTAAGGAATGATAGGCCAATCTAGGAAATAAAATATTCCAGTAGAAAGCAATGGCAAATTATTTCTAAGTGGATGTTTCTATGAAGTTACTAGTGTTTGTTAAGGTATTTAAAATGTAATAGCTGGAGCAGTGAAGGGTTGGACAATGAGTAAAAACACAGAGTTATAGCTAATTGGTTAAAGCTGGCCACTGCATGAGGGAATCTGAGATGTGATTGGTTGCTGTGAGTAAAGGGGGAGTTTCCTTGTTTCCCGCCTTTTTTCCTCTGTGTGCCCTGTGTGCTCTCTGTGATTCACCTCATGATGTTCTTAACATTAGAACAAGCATGAGTTCCAAGACATGAAGTTTACCTGCTTACTGCACTCTTCATTGCTACATCTCAGTGCCTCCTCCAGGTTAGCTTTCTCCTTTGCTCTTTCCTCTAGAGTTCCATGTTGCTGTTGCACCTGAGGAGGTCACCAAGGATATAGGGGATGAGGAAAGGAAGCCTTTAGATTCTCATCTCTCATTTATCAAAATTCTCCTATAGATGGTTCTCATTTAACAACCACTTGTTCAGGGACCATTTGAATTGGCAACAGCACTGAAGAAGTGGTATCTATGACTGGTCCTTAAAGTTCCATCTGTTGCAGTGTCCCTGCAGTCACATGATTGCAATCTAGGCACTCAGCAATCAGCCTGGATTTCTAATTGTAGAGTAGAGTAGAGTAGAGTAGAGTAGAGTAGAGTAGAGTAGAGTAGAGTAGAGTAGAGTAGAGTAGAGTAGAATAGAGTAGAATGTAACTTTAAATGTACACTAATCAGCATACATTAAAATGAAATTTTGTTGCATTCAGCTCTCAAAAAAATACCATTATGCATATACCCATATACACACACATATATGACACAGATAAACATCAGTCTAATTCGAATGTATACATATACATGGTACATGGTGAAAAAAAAGAATCCTGCGAATTTACAAGATGGATGGCATAAGGAACAAAGCTGATACAGAATCTAGTAGTTCTGCTATAAATGCTTCGAAACCTTCTCCCAGGGGGGAGCAATAGGAACAGACTGTGAAGTGGGTGTGAACAATGCTTCAAGCTCTAAGCAAATAGCACTTATAAGCAGTATCCTGAATAATGGGAAGCATTATTGTTGCAACATCCTGCAGTCACACAATTGCAATTTGTGGCCTTCCCTGCTGGCAAGCAAAGTCAATGGGGAAGCTGGCAGGAAGTCAAAGGTCACACACATGTGAGGTCCTTGCTTAACGACCCACACAGTTCTCACTTCACAATGATTGGGAACTGCCAGAATTGCCATTGCTAAGCAGCAGTCATGTGATGTCACACTTTATGACTGCATCATTTAGCAATGATAATTCCAGTCCCAATTACCCTAGTAAAGCAAGGATTACCTGTATTTCTCACTATGTGTCAGAATCCAATTATATTTCATCTCTAGTTATCGACTATGGAAAACCCCATTTCTCCAGCATGTAGAGGAATGTAGACTCCACGCATGGGTTGATTTAGTCTTCTAGCCCAATCAGACCAAACAATCAAAGTTGCCACGCCTCTGCAGGGTCTGACCATGCCCCAGTTTTCGTTTGGTCTCAGCCCTGAAGACACATGAGAATTTGGCTCCTAATTTAGATTCAGAAAGGTAGTTATTGCCATTCGTGGTTTCTCTATCCTTTTTTTCCTTCTTGGGGGGGGGGATTGGTTCAGCTCTGAGCTCAGTGCTGCACCATTTCTTCTCTCTTAATCAATCCCTTCTCCGTGAGTTTTCAGAGGCAGACAGCTGATCGTAGATTGCTGCCTCCTCATTACAATCCACCTCCCCCACCCCCTCCCAAGATCTTCGCTGTGAATGCGAAGCTAAACTACTAATTTTCAGCTGAAAACTGAAATCACCTTCTTAGGTTAGTTACCAATTCAAACAACATGCGGGCGCCATTTTGAGCCTCTAGAAGGCTCGATCCTCACACTACTCAAGTACTTCCTTGTTACTGTTGATTGTCAGCTGTAAATTACCAAAAAAAACAAACAAAAACAGCAGGTGAACTGTTTGACTAAAAGAGCTGATTACCAGATTACTTGCAGGAGAGGATTTTTTCTCTCAGCTTGTTTCATCTCTCATCAGATTGTCCCAGCCGCCATTTTGGGCTCCGCCCGATCACACACATTAAATTGACTGCTTTGTCCTAATTACAGCCTTTTCAGTCACGAAGTAACTTACTTATTTGGTGATTCTCCCTAAGTGGGGGGGGGGGGGATAGGAGTTCTAATTACATTCCTTTAGATCTTCATTCAGCTGCTTAATAGGCACCATCTCAGGTTGCCTAGTGGACATAGGGAAAATACCTTGAGTCTCTACTCCATTTTATCTGGTAATATTCCAGACTGTGACTTACCAGTACCTTTTAAATATCCAGTGCCAACAGATTGGATGGCTGCTTGCCTTGCCTGTTTTCCACTGTCTGCATAGTGGTCGGCACTTACTGTCCTAGCCGTCACTAAGTGAGACACGAGGGTCAAAAAAAAATCAATTAAAATAAAACAGAATTAAATTAAACAAGATATATACTATATTCATGTATAGACTTATCTTTAATTTGATACCTTTTCGGCCAAATTGTCTCTATTACAGTGGGCCTGAAAAATTGAATGGGGAGGACAGCCCCTGAGCGTAGCGTGGCTTATATCGCGTAGTGACTCCGTGCTTAACGGTGGGCCGGACCTCACAGACCCTCATGCAGGCCTGTACCACCCAGGTGGGCCGTGGCCTTCCTTTCTCCTGCAGACCAAGGGCTGATCCAGGGATCTCCTGGTGAAAACCTGCCCTTTCTTCTCCTGCAGAACAGGACTGATCCAGGGATCTCCTGGTGACAACCTGTCTTTTCTTCTACTGCAGTACAGGCCAGATCCAGGGATCTCCTGGTGAACACCTGTTGTTTATTTCCTATTGTTTATTTCAATATGGCGGATAAGACCGTTTCACAGGCTTCCACCTCCAGTGGAAATATAAAACGCAAGCCATCCAGTCTGGATACACCTGCAAAAGCCAAGGCCAAGGTCAAACGGACCTCTAAGGCCGATGACAAGCAAGCAGATAGCAGACATGGGGTGCTGGAGCGACAATTCTCCAAAGCTCAGCAGCAGACAGGAGAGACGCAGCTTATCCCCTCACCTCCTCTTGCATCCACATCAGGGGAGCATCGACCTTCCCCTCTTACACAGTCTTGGTCTCCCGAGCAGACCCTGGACCAGGGTCCCTTGCTGGGATATGAACGGGACCATCTGTCCCTCTTTGACCGAGAATTGAGATTACAGGTCCAAGATTCAATTCCAGCTGCTGAGCCAGGACCTTCCTCAGTGTCTTGTGGGTCTCAGGGGGAGGTTACTACAGTTGTCCCTCCCCAAATCCCTTCAGCATCTTTCACGCCGATGGCGGCGGGTCTTCGGAGCCCCGAACATCCTTCATTTACTGTCCAGCTCCAAGCCATGATCTCACAGGCAGTGGTTCAGGCAGTGGCGGCTTCTGGGAGGGCCATTCCGGTCCAAGGACCGTCAACCCCCCTTACGCCCACGGAAACTAGGCATCCCAGGGAGTATGTGATTTCAGATCACGGTTCTCCACCTCAATCTGAAGGGAGCGAGATATCAGATTTTTCTGCTCAGATTCCGGAAGAAGGCATGTGGTCAGACGGGGAAGACATTCAGGCGGAGGCCACCCCTATGGTAGGGGTGTTTAATCCAAATTCCTTCTATCCTCTTTTACAAAAGGCCTATGTCACCGGAAAAATTGAACCCGTGAAACCACAGACGACCGATCAGGACTCTGGACAGAGTTCTGACCCACTGTTTCTGGAACCGGTCAAGAAGAACCTACAGATACCTTGCCCCCCTATGTTTCTCAAATCCATTCAGGATCAGTGGGGATCTCCTGGAAGTTTCTCTGCTCTTTCCCTGCCCTTTCAAGCAGGGCCGGACCGCTCATCGGCCCGGTCCGGCTACAGAGACAAGCCAAAGCCACAATTCCAGGCTAAGAGGCCCCTTCGCGGCAGAGGAGGTCGTCCTTTCCGAAAGTCAAAGTGACTTGAGGCAGGTTCCTCCCATTGGCGGAAGACTGGCACTATATTTCCACAAATGGGAAAGTACCACCACGGACAATTGGGTTCTAACCACTATCAGAGACGGACTGTCTCTGGAGTTCCTCACACTCCCACCTCGGCGCTTCATCTCCTGCCCCCTATCCAGAAATCCCGTGAAACAAGGTCTCATGGAGGAGGCCATTTGTTATCTGTTAAGCATAGAGGCAATAGAGCAGGTACCCCCAGATCAATGGGGACTGGGTTTCTACTCCATCCTGTTCGTGGTACCAAAATCCTCAGGAGGATGGAGGGCGATCCTAGACCTCAAGGCTCTAAATCGGTACCTAATTTACCAAAAATTCAAGATGCAAACTCTTCATTCTATTCTGGGCAGTATTCGGCCGGGGGATTTTCTTACATCCATAGATCTGACAGAAGCTTACCTGCACGTTCCCATACATCCAAATCACAGGTGTTTCCTCAGATTCAGGTATTCCAACCATCACTTTCAGTACAGGGCCCTGCCATTCGGCCTATCATCAGCTCCAAGGGTTTTCACCAAAATCCTGGCGGTTCTCGCCGCACAGCTCAGGTTGGTACCAGTCCGCGTTCAGTGCTACTTGGACGATATCCTAATCCAGTCGTCCTCGGCACTGAACGCCCGTTCAGACGTGGCACTGACGATCAAGACACTCCAGGATCATGGATTTATGATCAACTTCCCAAAGAGCCATCTGATCCCAACAAACCGTTTGCTCCACCTAGGCGCAATAATAGACACCAGCCAGTGCCGAGTTTTCCTGTCTCAGGAGCGTCAGCTCAGCATATGTACGATGGTCACCAGGGTGCGCAAGGAGAAACGTGTAACCCTGCTCCTGCTGTCACAGCTGTTAGGGAAACTGATCTCATGTATTGCCATAGTGCCTTGGGCCAGGCTTCATACAAGACAACTACAGTGGTTTCTACTCCCTTACCAGAAACGGGGTGTAGCATGTTTTCCACAGAGGGTGCGAGTCCCACCACAGACACTCACGTCCCTCATCTGGTGGTTGTCCCCAGCACTGTCCAAATGATCCCTGTTCAGAGAACCGACTCGGGTAACCTTGACCACAGACGCCAGTCTGTTTGGATGGGGGGCACATCTGCAATCTCAATTCGCCCAGGGACGGTGGTCTCAACGGGATCTCAAGAAAAATATCAATTGGTTAGAGCTCAGAGCCATACACCTAGCACTTTGCCATTTCCACAAGAAGTTGGCGGGCCGCCACGTGCTGGTTCTGACAGACAACGTGGCGGCAAAGGCCCATGTCAACAGGCAGGGCGGCACTCGATCACAGATTCTAATGTCCGAGGCCCAGTGTCTGGGGTCATGGGCGGAACAGAATCTGTTGTCTCTAAAGGCAGAACACATTTCAGGGGTGGAAAACGACCAGGCAGATTTTCTGAGTCGATCTACGATAGATCATTCAGAGTGGCGTCTACATCCCCATCTCTTTCGGGAGATAACTCACCGTTTCGGTCGGCCCAAAGTCGACCTGTTTGCATCCCCGAAGAACACCCAGCTTCCCCGGTTTCTATCTCGGTACCCATCCCAGGGTTCGGAAGGAGCAGATGCCCTCCGCAACCCTTGGCCGGCGGGCCTTCTATATGCATTTCCACCCCTTCCCTTGATCCCGGCTGTCATCAGGAAGCTGTTACAGGAACAGGCAGAGCTAATCCTTGTGGCCCCGTATTGGCCGAGGCGTCCATGGTTCGCGGATCTCGTGAACCTCGCCGTAGCCCCCCCTTGGCAAATCCGTCCAGAGAGGATAATTCTAACACAGGGGGCCATATGCCATCCGAACCCACAGTGGCTACAACTAGCCGTCTGGCATCTGAGCGCCAGTTCCTGATGTGCGGATCTTACTCTTCAAGGGTGATAGCTATGATCCAAGCTTCCAGACGGCCGGCGACGAACCGAATCTATGATGCCACTTGGAAGAACTTCTGTGACTGGTGTACCTGTAAGGGTTTGTCTATCTCTTCTGTCACTATTCCAGTGATTCTTGAATACCTCATGGATGGAGTGGATAAAGGCTTAGCGCCCAACACCTTGTGTAGACAGGTGGCCGCTCTTTCCACGGTGTTCACCTGTGCCAACGCCACTCCATTGTCCCATCATCCCAGGGTCCGATCCTTTATGAAAGGAGTCTCCAACACCAGACCTCCGGTAGTACACAGGTATCCATCTTGGGAACTACCTCGTGTTCTGCAGGCACTCACTAGGTCTCCCTTTGAACCTATAAGGTCTTGTCCTCTTCACATTTTGTCCCACAAGGTGGCTTTCCTAGTAGCCATCACGTCGGCGAGACGCGTGTCAGAGCTGGCTGCTCTTTCAGTTAGGGAAGACCTGTGTACCTTCTATCAGGACATAGTGGTGCTGAGGTTAGATCCCTCATTCATTCCCAAGGTGAATACCCTGTTTCACCGGGCTCAGGACATTGTACTACCAAACTTTTGTCCCAATCCTTCTCACACACTAGAAAAGCAGTGGCATTACCTAGATGTACGTAGCGCATTACGTCATTACATTAAGAGGACAGCTTCCTTTCGCAAATCGGAGGCATTGTTTGTCTCTTTCCACTCAACTTCCAAGGGACAGAAGGTTTCCTCCTCTACTATAGCCAGGTGGATCAAGGCCTGTATCGCTCAATCTTACCAGGCTTCCTCTTTACCTGTCCCAAGCTGCCTGACAGTGCACTCTACTCGTAGCGCTTCCACATCGGCGGCGTGGCAGACTCAGGCGTCCATAGAGGACATCTGTAAGGCGGCTACGTGGTCATCCCCTTCACCATTCATTCACCACTACAAACTCGACAAGTTTGCTTCCACAGAGGCTGCGTTTGGCCGTCAGGTTTTACAACAAGTGGTCCATTTCAGCACCGACACTTAACCAACCTGCTTCCCACCCGTGGGATCATAGGGGCTTTGGTATGTCCCATGCGTGGAGTCTACATTCCTCTACATGCTGGAGAAGGGGCGTTGTCTTACCTGAACGCCTTTTCTCAGCATGAGGAATGTAGACTCCACCCCCTCCCTGATTATTACTAGCAGCTAGGTTAGTGTCAGCAGTTCGGAGCCATCTCGTCACACAATCATTCGCTTCGCCCTTTCGAAAACTGGGGCATGGTCAGACCCTGCAGAGGCGTGGCAACTTTGATTGTTTGGTCTGATTGGGCTAGAAGACTAAATCAACCCATGCGTGGAGTCTACATTCCTCATGCTGAGAAAAGGCGTTCAGGTAAGACAACGCCCCTTCTGCCCTCTCTGGATTCTGTCATACTACGAAGGGGAAGGGGGATGAGCAAAGGGGTTTTATGGCTCTCACTTCCTTCCTTACAACTTCAAAGGGACTGAATGTGGATCACACCAAAGGGATTGACCTCTCTGAAGTTTCCCTTCCGCTGGCCGTGAGGAAAAAGGGGGTGGAAATGTAACGCCTGGGATTGTCACTGGAAGGACGGTGGGGTGGGGTGGGGCTGCTTGGGAAAACTTAAAACCTTGAATGGTAGGGCTTGGGGCCCAGGTCCTGTCTAGAACGCCTGCAACCATCTTCTCTTAATAAAGATGCCTATTGGAAGAAATATTCCAAGAGTTCTGTCTTCTTAAGATGCAAAGTGGGGTGGGTCCTTACACTATGCTTATAAGAATTATCTTATTATTCCTCTGGGGAATCATCCCTCTGGGAGTTACAAAGTTGATGGCAGTCTAAAAAAATTGTCAGCTAGCTGTAATATCCTCCAAAAAACTTTCCAAAGCAGCTAAAAATCCTCACTAAAATAACTGTGAACAACACCAAAGTACAAAGGCAGCACAGAGAAGTCTTGAAAACCAATACCAACAATACTGATTATGTAGAATCATTATCAAGTAAATCCATCCACAGCTGTTGACAGAATCAGGAGGCCTCAATCAGCAGGGTATTTTAGAGCTTGGGGCTACAATGAAGAAAGCCAAATATAAATGCTACTTGCCCGTTTCATATTCCTAAAATAGAGATAGGCAATATTGTACTTCTACAGACCCCCCCCCCCCTCTGAAGCAAGCAGGGTTGAAATTTATGATGCTCTTGTAATATATTTGGGGGAAGAGTTGAAGGAAGACAATGGGTGCTTTAACCCTATCATTTTTTTAAGGTTTAAAGAATTTGATTTGGTATTTTATTTCTTAACAATCATCCCCTTCAAAAAGAAGTTGCAAGAGAAGGAGTCAGGTAGCCTTTGCTTAATGACCCTAATTGGGACTGCAATCCTTAAGTGAAGTGGTCATTAGCTAAAGCATGTGACTGCACTGGTTAGCAATGGCAATTTTAGTTGTCCTGGTTGTGATCATGAGGCAGGACCATGCCATTCTTAGGCAAAGACTTCACATTTTTTCCTGCCCAGACACATTTGCCTCTGCTTCAACTTCCCCCCACCTGCCTATCCCCCCCCCCCCCGATCTTTGCCCTTTTGGTGGCCCTGTGCTTCACCACCTCTCTGCTGCTTTCTTCCTCCTGCTGTTGACAAGGGGCGTTGGGCCTGGCCATTGTAAAACAGCAGTGGCAGCTATGTGAGGCCTTCCGTGGCAGCACCCTTTTGAAATATTTAATATTTCTGCATAAATATGACCTAACACGTGACCTGTTCTCCATACTAGATAAAAAGAACCCATTTAAATAAATGAGTCAAAAACATTTTTACATTTTTGCCAGACACCAATGCGTAGCTTTAGATCATTTTCCTCAATAAATAAATGAACAGGTATGTTTTCATTCAGTTCATTGGGTTCACTTTATCTAATTTTAGGACTTGTGTGAAGAACAGATTACATTTTAAGACGTCTATGCAGAAATGTTGGAAATTCAAAAGGATTCACAAACTTCTAAACACCACTGTACGTAGTTGAAAGTTGCTCTAAATGTTTTTGTAATATTCCCAAATTCTTCCAACATCAGTTTAGGGTGCTTAATTTCATAATGCCACAAAAAAGGTACAGCAAAAGCAAGGAGAAGATAACCAGAAAACAGCATGAGTGGACAGAAGCAACAGAGGTAGGTAAATAAAAAGAAAGTTTATGGAGTCTTGAAGTGGAAGAATTTGAAAGTAATTTGGAACATAATATTCTTTCTGTATAAAAGAAGTTACTATCTTGGATGGCTATATCCCGAAAGGCAGCACAAAAAGCACCTTATTGTTAGAAATATCTCTAACAATAACCTATCTTTGTCTTTCACACACAAACCTGTTCTTGGAGCTGAGCCCACTCTGATTCAGACACAAGCTGGTATCCCACTGGTGGTAAATAAATAGTCTCAGGCACCAGGGTTCCAGTTGAGGAGGCAATGGAACAAGTCTCAGGACTTGGGGGACGTCTGTGTCGGATAGAATGCCCAGAACTTGGTGCCAAACAGGAAAATGAAGCAATGGATATGCTGTCCAGATTACAAGCAAACTTCTCTGCTACTCCTCCTTCCATCAAAGGAGCCTGGTGACTTCCAGGCAAATCCGTGGACACAGTTTCGGGGTCAGCAAGAAGGGATTCAGCTGAGCTACATAAAGAATGCTGAAAAGAAAAATATGGGAGTTAAAGAATTCCAAGCTGCTCAGATTGAGTATTGCAAAGTATTTATAGCTGGGACTCTTATTTTTGGGACCATTTAATTCAGATTCAGAATAGATCATCATGGAGAAAATCTATTTGTGCAATCACCAGGAGTTGAAAAAGACCTGATGGCACAATCAATTTCACATAGAGTTTGCCCAGTTTGCATGACCTGATGAAATAATGCTCTGAGTATCCATACTGAAAGAAATCAGGAAGGAAGCTGAGACCCAGAGATCAACTTTCTCAGTAATGCTGCTCTCCCTCTGGAACACCCTGCCCCTCCAAGTTAGATATGGCCCTGCACTGATGTGTCAGAAAATGGCCGAAAGCGCACTTTAAGAAAGCTTTCAGACTTATTTGACAGTAGCCACTGGTTTAGTGATAATTTTCAATCAGTTCTGCGATTACTTAGTGGGTTTACGGATGGATTTTATTAATGTTTTATTTCATGTGTTGTAAGCTGCCTAGAATCAGAATAGGAAGCATATGCCTTTTGGTAAACAAAAAATGTCTATTACCTGGCCTAAAGGACTTTCCCTGAATTTTCCATCATTAATGGAAGACTTGTAAATTACCAGAAGTTAAACATTTGCTCTCCCACTTTTATATGCTGCACTGGCCAGAGTTTTAATTAATTGTGCAGTTCATAAATATGTTTGAATAAACAAATGTCTTTCATTAATGATTCATCTACAACTTTTGCAGGCTTTTAACCATCCTGTAAAATTTACTTTGTCCTCATGTCATTCATTTTCTGCCCCAGTCATTCAGTTCTGTCTTCCTTGCCAATCTATATTCTTTTTTGAGATCCACCTGGAACACTCAGGTGCAGAGTTGCAGACTTACATGTCTGGTATTACATGCACAAAGGCTTGGCATCTATTTATTCTGAGATAGGCATCAGTTTCAGATACATTTTGCAAGATATTTCATACTTCCTCCTTTCCGCAGTATTTTAACCCTATTAACCTACCTTTATGCATCCCAATATTTACCTTTCCTTCTGTCCCTCTTTCCCATCTTGCCTCCTCCCTCTGCAGCTCCTGAACCAGACTCTCAGGGTGGGCCAGTTTTGCTTTCAATTCAGCAATTTCCTGCTCCATGGGCAGCACAATGGCCCAGAGTCGCTGAGTATCCTCTTGTGCCTGTAGAGAGAGACAGACATAGGTTTTTGTTTTTTCCCCCTGCCCATTGGAAATTCAGCTCAGCCCTCAAAAAGAGATTCTGGTTGAATGTGTCGCTTACTTTTTCCATCTGTTTCTCCAATGAGTCCAGAGGATTGGTCCTTGGCAGTCTGCTCCAAACATTTTCCCAGCTGTCACGCTGGAAAGCTGACAGACGGGCCTCATAGCTGGAAATAGTATCTAGAAAGGAAATAAACCTTTGAGCTGCCACCTCCAAGGCAAGATCCGATCAGGATGAGGAGGAAAGGCTTAAGGCACTTAGGCAAAACAACTCCAGTTCCTTCCCCACCCACCATGACCTGCACTCCTTCACCTTTCAAGATAGTCTGCAAGGAAGCCACCTCTTCCTGGCACCGGCGCTGGACAGCCTCTACTGCCTCCTGCTTGGTGCCTTCACTCACTGCAGCCACAGCACAGACCGTCTCCACTTCCGCCAAGGTGGCTGCCAACTGGACTTACAGGCTTCGGATGGTCTCTTCAGGATCGGGATCCCCAGAGAGATTCGAGGCGGGAAGCACGCCCACATCCTGCACCCTCTGAGGCTCTTATAAGAAAAACAGGGACGGGAGAGTGACAAACGGAGCTAGACTGGAATCCAGAACTGCCCTCCCCCAATCTATCACATCGCTCAGCCAATAAACTTTGTAAGCCCTGGACCCGACTTAAACATCCCGGCCGCGACCTTTGACCTTGCTCAGTCTGGGTGACGCCAACAGGATCGCCTCTGTAGCAAGCACCATAGCCACGAGGGGCGTGGCTTCCCGCTTGGTCACCAGCCCACCGCGGGGAAGGGAGGGGGCATCCGCGCGTACCTTCCATTCCGCCAACTTTTCTAACTACTGCTCCGGCGATGGTGGTTCGGCAGCTGCTGCTTTCCCCGGAGACCGAGCGAGGCCGGAATTCCCCGAGAGGAACCGGAAATAGCCGAAGGAATTCGGAAATGGGAGAGAGAGAGAGAGAGAGAGAGAGAGAGAGAGAGAGAGAGAGAAGTATGGATGTGCCGAAGATGGCCGAACGATCGACATACCGCTGTTTAAAGGTTGGCTCTTTGCGGGACTGCCCGAGACTTCTCGACCGTTTCCGAAGAGAACCGAAGGGAAATGTTGTATTGGTGAGGAGGAAAGGCGGTTGTCGAAACGGTGTTTTTGCATATCTAGGAATTGTCTTTGAAGTTGGGCCTGAGAATTCAAAAGAGTAGTTTGAGAGTTCAATCTTTGGATTGGAAACCTGTTTTTTCACTACCACACACAAAAAAATGCCACGTTCCGGGACAGGTTTTTAAGAAGAGACTGGACAGTCACTTGTCTGAAATGTATAGGGTCTCTTGTTTGAACAGGGGTTGGACTAGAAGACCTCCAAGATCCCTTCCAGCTCTATTCTGATTAAAGGGACTGAACATAGCTTTCATAATCATCACCATCATTTTGGCCATTGTTTATCCTCTGTAGGATGAAGGTCCCTGTTTTAAACCTCAGCAACTTTAAAATGCAAGATTGGACATTGACTGCAGTAAACATTCCGATTTCAAATGGAAGTCCATGCATCTTAAAAGTTGCTGAGGTTGAGAAACACTGATACAATGTTGGGTAAATGTCTCACATTGGATACAGCAGTGCAAATATAGCCCCTAGCCTAGACTGAGGTAATTATACAAACTTTTCAAAGGCAGTCAGTTCATCTTCTGGACTGGATGCATGTTATGTTAATTTCTTACCTTGGGCAGAAAAAAAAATCCCTGGATTGTGGTGCAGATGCCATGGAGCCCTCAGAGGCCAATGCCCTTTTTTTACCTTCTCATTTATTGCTGTCTCCAGGGAAATGTCTGCAGGTACTGTAGCTATAGCTGCAAAGGCTCTGTTAGACCTGGCAAAAATCATGGCAAAAATTAAAAAAAAAATCTGTTGTTTATCCCCAAATCTCTTTTGGGATAAACAAATTATGCAAAGTACAGAAAAGAACAAGAACTAGTATGCCTGAGAAATTAGACGCATGAAATAGGGAAAGGTAGGAAATATAACAAATCTAGTTTACACCAACACCATTCGCCATTCCTTTCTATCCTAATCAAAGCAAGTCCATGCACTGATCCATACGTATCCTTTTTGTTCCTTAAATTTTACTGCTCTCTGAAGAACATATTAAACTCCATCCATGCACAACTTTCTCAGTCTTCCCCTTCCTCTTGTCCCAGTTGCTGTTCTTTAATATATGGATTCTTCATTCTTAATGTGTTATTTTCTTGTTTTTCCACCCAAACTTAAGGATCCCATTTGCAAAGTTACATACCCCATTTGTATTCAACTTTTATGCATACTTTAGATTTTTCCTATCTTTAATAAACATGGTGCATAAATTCATCTACTTGCTGTATGTTGTTACCATTTCTGTCTAAATTGCTACTTTTCCTTCCATGTTCTCTGTCAAAGACAACTAGTAATATTTAATAGATTTATTTTAAGATTCATAATCCTCACTACATCATGAAATGCAACTAACAGTTGCTACCAATCACTCGGGTTCTCAACCAGGAAAACTGCAGTATCCACATACTAATGTCCCTAATTTAACACATCTCTGCCATTGAGGTGGACGGGGAAATATCATAAGAAATATATCTTAATTAACAAGAGTGATGTGTGTTTGCTTTAACCTATATTAATCTTTAGGTAATATTAAGCTTGGCTAAATAAAATAACCTGTGTGCTAATACTATGAAGAAAACATTTTACAAGAAGTGTCAACTGAAAGTCACAGATGGTGTAAGATATTACCCGTGTAGAGAGGTGTGGTAAGATAGCCGTTTGTGTGAACTTCTCCTTTTCCTTGTGTAGCCTCAAATATAAACTTCTCCGTTTTAGTGTGTCAAAGGTAAATAAGAGTCACCCCAAGGACAAGGCGTGGGTGGCCAGCGGTATAAGAATTACTCCCTGGGAGTAGCCCAGGGTTCAGAATTTGTCATGCGAATACTCTGAACCATTGTGCACAAATAAACCTGTTTTCTCCAACCCTTCGTGGTCTTGTCTTCTGATGTAAGTATCGTGGATTTTCCACAACAATTATCTGGCGACCACAAAGGGACGACAAGGAGTCTTGGGGCTCTCTGGAGGGCACACCCCGGTGCCAGGGGCCTGTAGTGTTAGGGGGAACATCCCAGGCACCATCGGATCTTTTATTCCGAGGGACTTCCCTGTGGCACAGGGCTCCAGCATCAGCAGTCGGCCACTCCAAGAACCACAGGTGAAGGGAAAGGAGACCAGGCACTTTTCCAGCCGGCTAGAGGACAAAGGATTTGCCTGCAGGCAAGTATTAAATGGGAAATAAGGAATCCCTCCCTGTAAACAAGGACGGAGGAGAGGACTGATCACCCTCTCTTTGAAATGAGGTGGGAGGACTGTTGTGTGAGTCTGCTGTGAAAGGCTGCTTAGTTTCCCAAAGGTGACCGTGAGTGTCCAGCACCCTGGGCCAGTAGTGAGTGACGTTCGCAGTTCCCATCGGAGATCGTGAGTGTCCAGCTCCCTAGGTCGAGCGTGCATAAGTGTAACCCCCAGTGTGACCCCAAGTGGAAGGACCCCTTACCTTCCTCTCATCCCCTTTCCTCATTTGTTTTGTCTGGTGCCCTGGGAGACTCATGGGAGGTGGTGAAAGTGTACCCCTTACTCCGTTGGGGTGTATGTTAAAGCATTTTAAGTCTGCCTATGGGGCTCAGGATTATGGTATTAAGTGGAGCAGGCATAAGTTGAGGACCTTCTGTGAGGTAGATTGGCCCAGCCTTAACATAGGCTGGCCAAGCACAGGGACGTTAGATCGATCCATTGCCCTAAAAGTACATCAGCTAGTGTTCCATCCCACGTAAGGGCACCCAGACCAGGCACCCTATATTGATGTGTAGCTCGGCTTGTTGCAAAGACCTCCACCATGGATCCAGAAGTGTAACACAGAACAGTGTAGGCTTCTAGTATCACGTACCTTGCCACCCCAGAAGGCTAAGAAGTTCATCCAGGTTTTACCAAGTTGCCCAGAAGAACTGCCACATCCACCACCGTATATCCCTCCACATGGGTTAAGGGGAACCCCAGGATCGTCATCAGCCTCAGGATCCCTCTGGCGGTTGGACATGCTGTCCCCGATGCTAAAAAGCTTTGAGGATAGGAAGAGCCAGGGACAAGCCATAATACAACCAGAAGCCCAGGATCAAGGAACCCAAGCTGGACCTTCATCTCAAGGAGCTGGAGGGAGCTCCGGGACCGAGGAGAAGGAAGAACAAACGGGACAGGGAGGTGGAGGAACCAATAGCCGAAATGACAAGGGCAAAGACGGAGCTAGCTTCTTTGAACGCCCCTCTCAGACAGGTTGATCAATTGGTTGTCAATAAGGACGATCCCACAGACACAGCTACAGCTCCTTTATTCCAACATGTGCCCTTCACTACATCAGACCTCCTTAATTGGAAATTTCATTATGGCCCGTTTAGTGAAAAACCAAATGAAGTGGCAGATTTGATAAAGACCATTGTTGACACCCACAACCCCAACTGGATGGATATGCAACAGCTCATGGGGACACTGTTCAATCCAGAAGAAAGGGAAAAGATTAGGATAGCTGTGGCAAAGAACTTGAAGCCAGATCTACCACCTCGTTACACCCTTGAAGAGTACGTCAAGCTAAAGTTTCCTTCTAAAGACCCCATGTGGAATCCATATCGCGAGCTCCGGGATTTGCAGGCTTATCAACAGTTAGCGGTGCAGGCAGTTCATGCAGCAGGGAAACCATCCGTCAATATGTCCAAACCATCTTTAGTAGTGCAGGAAGCCACAGAGAGTCCGGAAGCATTTTACGCTCGGTTGCTTGAAGCCTACCAATTGTATACACCTATTGATCCAACAGAGCCTGACAATGCTCAAATGCTTGCCATGGCCTTTATCTCACAAAGTGCCCCTGATATTCGAAGAAAGCTGCAAAGGCTGGAAGGAGCCCTGGGAAAACTGATGAGTGAACTGATGGAAGTGGCCCAAAAGACTTTTGTGAATAGAGAGAAGGAGGAGGAAAAGAAAAAAGATCAGAAAATGCAAAGGAAAGCTGAATTGCTGGCTGTTGCTATGATGGGGGTGTCAAGGGGAGGTGGCAGAGGTAGAGGACGGGGAATGGTGTTAGGACGAAACCAGTGTGCCATATGTAAGAAAGAAGGATACTGGAAAGGTGAATGTCCAGAAAGAGAAAAGGGAGAGGAACAGGGAGAGGGAAGAGGCAGGTCTGCGAGGTTTGCAAGGAGCTACAAAGGCGACCCAGGGAGAAGCCAGGGAGGGAGAGGAAGAAGAGGAGGATTTTCAAGAACTCCCCTCATAGGCCTGGGAGAAGCGAAGGACTGGGACTGAGACCGACCGGGTTCAGCCTGCCTCCCAGAACCTGTGGTCAGTTTAACAGTAGGAGGCAAACCTATTCCCTTCCTTGTGGATACTGGAGCTACCCGATCAGTCCTAACCCAATCCCTAGGCCAAGCCTCCCCTCACTCTATCAATATACAAGGAGCAACAGGAAAAATATTGCAGCGACCCTTTTTGGAGCCCTTAAGTTGCACTATGGGGGGAAGAACAATAACCCATCAGTTTGTATATATGCCAGACTGTCCAATCCCTTTATTGGGGAGGGATCTGCTTTGTAAACTAAGAGCGCAGATTTCCTTTGAAGAGGATGGCACAATGGCCATAAAATATGATGGAAGTACCCCGTGAAGAGGAATGGCGAATGGTGATGCTGGCAAAAACGATAGAGACAAACACCAGGTGGAAGGAATTTGATGTACCATATCTGTGGGCTGAAGACAACCCCCCCCCCCCCGGTTTTGCAAGACATCACCTGTTGTGATTCCGTGCCAGCCTGTGCTCACAACAGCTGAGTCTGAGGAATCTGAGGAGGAGGTGGAGGAGGCATTTGAAGGGCCATCAGGGGCAGAGGGAGGCTCTGATGAATTACATGACTCACAGTTTGATGCAGAGCCTGGGCCCTCCAGTCGTGTTTCTGATGAAGCTCAGCTGTGTGAGGAGAATGAGTCAGACTCGGAAGAATTACACCTGATGGACTTGCTAATTGATGCACGCTCCCGTCGTCAATTAGCAAGAATAAATCAGCAGCAGTCAATGCGACTATTCCAGGGAAAAAGGAGAAGGCACTGAGAGGCAACGCCTTGGGACTGCTGTATAAAGAGAGGAGGTGTGGGCGGTGCTGGTTGCTGAAGGCAACCGTTTGCAAAGGGCTTCTTGGAATCCTGGTCTGTTCGCCTTGCTTGTGACTTCTCTGTTCGTCTTGCTTGTGACTTCTCGTCTGTTTGCATCATGTTTCCTTTGGACTTGAGTTTTGCTGTTTGTGTTTTGGACTATTTGACAGGTTTGTCAACCATATTAAAAGAGTTTTGTTTTGTTGCAAAGTCTCCAGCCTATTGCATCAGTAGGGGTTTGGTCCTTGTGCCTTTAACAAGGACGGCAATAGGCTGGGATAGAACAGTTTGCCTTCAACCTCACCCCCTACTGTCATGGAGCAGCTCCGTGCTGAGAACGCCCAGCTCGCCCAGCAGCTGGCTTTGTTATCTGCTCAAGTTGCTCAGCTATCTGCCCAGGTTACTGCTGCTCCACCACCACCCAGGAGAAAATGCCAAATGGTGAGGCTGGACAAATTTGATGGCAACCCGGACATGTTTCCTGTGTTCATGGTACAATGCCACTTGTACATTAGTGTCAAAGCAGAGGATTTTCCCACTGACCGGGATAAAGTGGGGTTTATGATAAGCCTGCTTTCTGGTTCTGCAGCTCGTTGGGGCACACCCTTGTTAGCCCAACGTAACCCATTGCTGGACAACTTTGTGGGGTTTTGTGAGCACATGCGGTTCATGTATGAGGACCCCATCAAGACTCAGACAACTACCCGGCATTTGAAAGCCCTGAGGCAAGGCCGACGCCCCCTGCAGGGCTATATCAGCGAATTTCGGCTGCTTAGCCAGGATTCAGCCTGGAATGAGGCTGCGCTTGTGGACACTTTCCAGGATGGCTTGTTGGAGGAGATGTTGGATGAGTTGGCCCGTGTTGAGCTTCCCCCGGACTTTAATGGGTTCATTCATCTCTGCCTGAGGATCGACGCCCGGCTGCAGCAGCGAACGAGTCGCCGTGCTACCCCAGAGATCCGTAAGCCCCCCATTGTGAGTGCGACCCCGGTCCAGAGGGAGGAGCCAATGGAGTTAGGTGCTGCCAGACCTCGTCTATCAGTGGCAGAGATGAACAGGCGACGTTCGGGGGGGGGTTGTGTTTTTATTGTGGGGACCCTGGACATTTGGCTGCTTTCTGCCCGAAGAAGCGACGAAGGGCATCTGTGACGGAGCCGGTCCTGCGACTGCCCTCGGCTTCCCTGTCAGGAAACGGGCCACGCCCGGCCTAAAAGGCCTTTTGGGTCGTGCGTCCCGCAACTCTGAATCATGTCCTTCTGATGCTGCCCACGGACCCCCAAAACATCTGATCTTGGAGGCACGCCTGCTTCTTCCTATGTTGCCCAAGGGGATTCCTGTCTATGTGTTGATTGATTCTGGGGCCACTACAAACTTTATGGACGCAGAATTTGTGGCTAAATGGACGATTCTCCAATGCCCGGTGGATCCGCCGATGTTAGTGGAGACCATTGATGGTTGAGTGCTTCTGTCTGGGCCAATTAAGGCCGCCACACAACCTCTATGTATGGCCATCAGTAATCATGAGGAGGCCATTCAGTTTTATATCACCTCAGACCTGCATTTTCCCATGGTCTTGGGAATGGCATGGCTCCGGGCGCATGACCCCCAGATCTGTTGGTCTCAGAACTTGGTCACCTTTCCAAGCCTGCAGTGTGTGGACCACACCCGCCACATCTGTGCCGGTCAGGTAGAGGGGCCCATGGGGGTCTCCTTACCCTCTGAATTGACAGAGTATGCTGATGTGTTCAGCGAGACTGAGGCGGATCGATTACCGCCGCACAGGCCTTATGACTGCCCCATTGACTTAGTCGCTAACGCGCCTCTCCCAGTGGGGCATTTGTATTCCATGTCGGACCCCAAGTTGGCTGCGTTGAGGGACTTTTTGGACAAGAATTTGGCTCGGGGGTTTATTCGGCCCTCGTCCTCGCCAGTATCCGCACCTGTACTCTTCGTCAAGAAGTCCGGTGAATTGCAGCTTTGCTGCGATTATCGGAAATTAAATGCCATCACAGTGAGCAACTGATACCCACTGCCCCTCATTCCCGAACTCTTGGATCAGCTCTGTGAGGCCAAAATCTTCACAAAACTGGACTTGCGCGGAGCTTACAACCTTGTCAGAGTTCTGTCGGGTGATGAGTGGAAGACGGCATTTGGTACTTGGTACGGGCACTTCGAATACACGGTGATGCCCTTTGGCCTGACCAATGCCCCTGCTGTTTTCCAACACTTTATGAATGACATTTTCTGGGACTGGTTAGATCAGTTTGTGGTGATTTACCTGGACGACATCCTGATCTATTCCCCATCGCGAGAGGAGCACCATCGGCATCTCCGTCAGGTCTTGCAGCAGCTTTGAGAACATCAGGTATATGCTAAACTAGAGAAATGCCAGTTCTACCAGACGACTATTGAGTTCCTGGGTCACCGCATTTCTCCTGCGGGCATCGCCATGGACCCGAGTAAGGTGGAGTCTTTGCAGAGTTGGCAACCACCACGTCGTGTGAAGGATGTCCAGTGATTTCTTGGGTTCGCCAACTATTATCGGACTTTCATCCCCGGGTTTGCTACCATGACAGCTCCCCTTACTCGGCTCCTGCAGAAAAAGACTCGGTTTCAGTGGGACGCTCCAGAACAACGGGCTTTCCAGGCTTTGAAGGAAGCCTTCATGAAGGAGCCCATCCTGAAGCATCCTGACCCGCAACGGCCATTTGTCGTGGAGACGGATGCCTCCGACATTGCCATTGGGGCAGTGTTACTCCAGGCAATGACGCCCGGTGGTTCCCTCTTCCCTTGCGCGTACTATTCATGGAAATTGAATCCGGCGGAGCGCAACTATACCATCTGGGAGAAGGAGCTATTGGCCATTAAAGTGGCGTTCGAGACCTGGAGGCATCATCTGGAAGGGGCACGGCATCAAATCGAGGTCCGGACGGACCATAAGAATTTAGAAAGCCTGCAGACCGCTCGGAAATTGAACCAACGCCAGATTTGATGGTCTCTCTTCTTTGCAAGGTTCAATTTCCGGGTGACGTACATACCGAGTGGTCACAATCAAAGAGCGGATGCTCTGTCCAGGAAGCCCGAATATTCCCGAGCAGAAGACAAGCTTCTGCCCAGGACAGTACTCCCTATTGAGTCTTTTGCTGCAGTGAGGGAACCAATAGATGTACGGGCTCGGATTCGGGAGGCCCAGCAGCAGGATGGGTGGGTGGCTCAGTGAAAGGTTTAGGTGGGGCCCAATTCACCATGGACAGTTGTGGATGGACTCCTCCACTATTGTGATAGGCTCTATGTGCCTGGAGGCCCGCTCAGAGGACTCATCCTCAGCCAGTGTCACGATAATCCAGCAGCCGGGCATTTTGGCCTGTTCAAGACCCTGAATTTGGTATCCCGTACCTTCTGGTGGCCCCGAATCCGACACGACGTTCAGACCTACGTCTCATCGTGTATTTCCTGTAGGCAAGACAAGTCAGCGACAGGGGTCCCACCCGGAGTACTGCAACCTTTGCCAACACCCAAAAGACCCTGGGGGGTGGTGTCCATGGATTTTTGACGGACTTACCCCCATCTTCTGGATTCACGACGGTATTCGTGGTGGTTGAGATGTTGACGAAGATGGTGTATTTCATTCCATGCCGTGGCTTACCGTCTGCCTGCGCCACCACTCGCATGTTCATCCAGCAGGTGTTCCATCTGCATAGTCTTCCTGATAAGGTTGTGTCTGATTGGGGGGGCCCAGTTCACAGCCCGTTTCTGGCAGGAGTTGATGCAGGCATTGGATGTCAAGATCTGCCTCTCGTCCGCGCATCATCCCCAAACAGATGGAGGGACCGAGAAGGTCATTGGAATCCTGGAGCAATGTCTGCGCTGCTACGTCAATCAGCAGCAGAACAATTGGGTAGACTATCTGACAGTGGCTGAGTTTGCGTTCAATAACTCACAGCACACCTCCACGCAGATGACACCGTTCTTAGCCAATGTGGGCTATCACCCTCGGTTTTTCCCTAGTTCCTGAATAGATGCACCGGAACCACCAGCAAACGACTACCTGGCAGAGTTACAGGCGATCCATCGATTGGTGCAGCGACAGTTGGAGAAGGCCAAGGCTGACTACAAACGGTTTGCTGATCGGTCAAGGCGGTATACGCCTCCACTATCGGTGGGAGATCGGGTATGGCTGTCCACCAGGAATCTACCATCAACCCGGCCAACCAAGAAATTAGACCACCGATATGTCGGACCGTTCCCAATTGAGGCTGTCATCAATCCGGTCGCCTATCGCTTAACTCTGCCATGTTCCATGCGGGTACATCCGGTCTTTCACCATTCTCTGTTGGTCCCTGAGCAACCGGCATGTCCACTCCGCTGAGCCGAACCACCCCCACCGGAACAACATGATGGAGACAGTGCCCCTGAGTATGAGGTTGCCAGCATTTGGGACTCCCGTTGGGTGAAAGGACGCTTCCAGTACCTGATTGAATGGAAAGGCTACAGACCGCAGGAGTTCACCTGGGAGGATGCGTCTACCATTCATGCTCCTGCCTTGGTGACCGCCTTTCATGAACAATTCCCATCCCGACCGCATCCGGATCGGCAGACCTGGGGGAAGGGCCCTGCGGTGCGGGATAGTGTTGTGATTCCGTGCCAGCCTGTGCTCACAACAGCTGAGTCTGAGGAATCTGAGGAGGAGGTGGAGGTGGAGGAGGCATTTGAAGGGCCATCAAGGGGAGAGGGAGGCTCTGATGAATTACAGGACTCACAGTTTGATGCAGAGCCTGGGCCCTCCAGTCGTGTTTCTGATGAAGCTCAGCTGTGTGAGGAGAATGAGTCAGACTCGGAAGAATCACACCTGATGGACTTGCATATTGATGCACGCTCCCGTCGTCAATTAGCAAGAGTAAATCAGCAGCAGTCAATGCGACTACTCCAGAGAAAAAGGAGAAGGCACTGAGAGGCAATGCCTTGGGACTGCTGTATAAAGAGAGGAGGTGTGGGCAGTGCTGGTTGCTGAAGGCAACCATTTGCAAAGGCCTTGGAATCCTGGTCTGTTCGCCTTGCTTGTGACTTCTCTGTTCGTCTTGCTTGTGACTTCTCGTCTGTTTGCATCGTGTTTCCTTTGGACTTGAGTTTTGCTGTTTGTGTTTTGGACTATTTGACAGGTTTGTCAACCATATTAAAAGAGTTTTGTTTTGTTGCAAAGTCTCCAGCCTATTGCA
Organism: Crotalus adamanteus; assembly: GCA_039797435.1. Classification (NCBI taxonomy): domain Eukaryota; kingdom Metazoa; phylum Chordata; class Lepidosauria; order Squamata; family Viperidae; genus Crotalus; species Crotalus adamanteus. Next base: position 9,975,951 of record CM077935.1, read on the forward strand.
TCAGCAGGGGTTTGGTCCTTGTGCCTTTAACAAGGACGGCAATAGGCTGGGATAGAACATCACCCTCCAATCATAGTAGAAGAAATACCAACAAAAACACCTATCAGAATTAGACAACGCTCATATCCTAGACTTGTGGCACAAGCTATTCAGGATGTGATAAATTTATATTTAGCCCATCACATTCTAGTCCCTATAGAATCAAAATGGAACACCCCAATTCTGCCAATACCAAAGGGAGAACGTAAATTTAGGCCGGTCCAGGATCTTCGTGTTGTCAACCAGGCCACAGTCACTATTCATCCAGTGGTCCCAAACCCCTATGTCATCTTAGGGCTAATCCCCCCCAATGGCTAAATGGTTCTCAGTAATTGATCTGAAGGATGCCTTTTTCATAATACCTATACATAAGAAGAGCCAGCACTTGTTTGCCTTTGAGTGGGAGAACCCAGTGTCTGGAAGAAAACACCAATATGCTTGGACAAGATTACCACAGGGATTCAAGAACTCCCCAACTCTTTTTGGAGCTGCACTGGGAAAGGATTTAGAGGACCTGGACATCCCTCACCCAGATGTTGTGTTGTAGTATGTTGATGATTTATTAGTCACAGGTCAGACAGAAGATGACTGCTGGCAGAATACTTATGAGTTGCTTCATCTTCTGCAAGATCGAGGCTACAAGGCATCCCGGAAGAAAGCCCAATTAGTAGCAACAAGGGTTTGATATTTGGGATATGACATAGAAGAGGGAAAGAGAACACTTGGACATGAAAGGAAAGGAGCCATCTGTCAATTCTCTGTCCCGAAAAATAGGAAGGAGTTAAGAGGCTTTTTAGGTGCTGCTGGCTTTTGCAGAATATGGATTCCCAATTTTAGCCTGATAGCAAAACCCCTGTATGAGGCAACAAGGGGGGATGATAAAGAACCTCTGCGGTGGGAAAAGCAGGAAGCTAATAGTTTCACCACTCTCAAAGAAGCCTTAATGTACACTCCAAGTCTAGGGCTACCGGATTTGGAAAAACCTTTTCAGCTGTTTGTAGACACAAAACAAAATGTGGCAGTAGGAGTTCTCACTCAGAAGATGGGGGCTTGGCATCGCCCGGTCGCTTATCTGTCAAAACAGCTTGACAATATAGCCAAGGGTTGGCCGGCTTGCCTTAAAGCAATTGCTGGAACAGCGTTGTTAACACAGGAAGCTAATAAACTGACTTTTGGGCAGAAATTAGATATCCACACATCACACTCCCTTACAGCTGTTTAAGAAGCGAAAGGACATTTGTGGCTGACCAACCCACGCATGCTAAAGTACCAAGCCCTAATAACACATAATCCAATGGTTACATTAATTCAATCAAACTCACTGAATCCAGCCACGCTGTTGCCTGAACCAGACTTGGAAACCGCACATAATTGTCTACAAGTCATTGAAGAAACTTACGCTAGCCGCCCAGACATGAGAGATGTTCCCCTGCCTGATCCAGACTTTACAATATATACAGATGGAACTAGTTTTATGCAAGAAGGAACTCGAAAGGCAGGATATGCTGTGGTGACTTTGGAGGAAGTCTGGGAAGCTGAGCCCCTTCCCCCCGGTACAAGGGCTCAGCTAGCTGAACTGCATGCACTAACTAGAGCTTTGGAGTTGGCAAAAGGAAAGCGCATTAATATTTACACAGACTCTAAGTATGCATTCCTGACAGTGCAAGTCCATGGAGCCTTATACAAAGAAAGGGGACTAATAACATCAGGGGGAAAGGATGTTAAGTATGGACCACAAATATTATGTCTGCTGAATAGTGTGTGGGAGCCTAAGGAAGTAGCTGTAATGCATTGCAAAGGGCATCAGAAGGGAGCATCAGATATTCAAGTAGGAAATAATAAGGCAGACTGGGAAGCTCTCATTGCCGCGCAAAAGGCACCTGATGATCATATAAATTGTCTAGCCTTATGGACCCCTAAGGAACAAGAGCAGGTTAAACCCAACTACTCCCAGGAAGACTTGAAAAATTGAGCTGCTAGAAGCAAGGCAAAAAGATGGTTGGTGGATTTTGCCAGACCAGCGAGTCTTTATCCCAGGATATATGGCATGGGATGCAGTTCAACAGGTTCATAAGCAACTGCACCTGGGAAAGACAGTGCTAGCAAATGCCCTGAAGAGAGAAGTCTATATTGACAAAATACACAACATCGCAGCAAATGTTTGTGCTAGGTGTGAGATCTGTGCAGCCAACAACCCAAGACAAGGACCCCAACTGCCTCATGGACATCAGCCCAGAGGAAATTATCCCTTCGATTCCTTGATGATTGATTTCACTGACATGCCACGCTCAGGTCCCTATACAGCAATGCTAGTTATAATATGCACATACACCAGATGGCCGGAGTGCATCCCAACAAGGACAAAGAAGGCGACAGAGGTTGCAAAAGCCTTGCTTCATATTATTATTCCTCGGTATGGGTTGCCATCTAGAATCTCCTCAGATAATGGTCCTGAATTCATCCATAAAGCCACACAAAAGATAGCAGCTATGCTAGGAATAACGTGGAAGCTTCATTGTAGTTTCCATGCTCAATCGGGAGGAAGGGTGGAGAGAATGAATAGAACCATTAAGGAAAAATTGGCAAAAATTTGTCAGGAAACTCAGCTTAAGTGGCCAGATGCTTTAAATATGGCCCTGGTTGCAGTAAGGTGTGCCCCACAAAGGGGGCTGCTCATGTCTCCCTTTGAATTATTGTATGGCAGAGTCCCCAACTTGCTCAAACCAGATGTCCAGAACTCTGGACAAGTGGCAGATACTGTCAAATTAAAGCAGCTGCAGGCTCTTAACACAATAGTCCAGCGGCTACAACAATATGTTTTAACCCAGAGACCCCATGTCTTGGTCACACCCACACATGATATACAACCTGGACAGGAGGTCTGGGTAAAGGACTGGAGGAGGGAAGTTTTAAGCCCAAAGTGGAAAGGGCCATATACTGTTGTTATGTGTTCTCCCCTTGCTGTTAAGGTGGCTGAAATCAAGTCGTGGATCCATTGGTCCTGAGTTAAATTGGCTGCCCCCACCCAGTGGAAAGTGAATAGTGACCCAACTCAACCCCTTAAGCTTACCCTGCATCATAGAAGAAGGAGCCTCTCCGCTTCTGGTGACACTCCGGAAGCTGTCCCCCTGCGAACAGGAGAGGTGAGGAAAACCCCTGCAGGTGTTACTCCGGAAGCTAACACCCATCGCACAGGCAACGAGAATCCCCTGCCCTGGAATCTGCGATCGCGTCACTAGCACTAGGCTTCTCTAAGCATGGAACCCAGCCAAAGGATGAGGGAAACTGCTTGTATTAGAAAAGGGCTCATGCCAACTATTTGGGTGGTTGTGGTGTTACTGTTAATTAGTATTGTCATTAATTCTCTGTATCTGTATAGAGTGATCATAGCTAAGGGTAAAGGGGATAGGGTTGTACCAGAGGAGTGGCTAATTGAACTCAATTATCAGAATGTCAGTAATGCTTTCACCCCCTTCCCCACTCTAGAATCCCCGGAACCATTGCCAACACCTGTGGGAAAGGGCCTCCCCACCCAGGAGGGAGGAAATAAGGAAATAATTAGGGATGAACATCTCTCTGGGGACCCACGCCCTTACTCTTCAGATCATGTCCCTCCTTGTGACGAATGTTTTGTGAACCTACCCACAGGAAGGCACTTTGTTTATTCCATCACACAACCTCCAAACTGCTCTATCTATAATCACCTTCCCTGTGAAAATGAAGGGCACCGATATTGGCAATGTGTGTGTTGCCTCGTCTTGACTACACAATCAGCTGATACCAAATCACCACGTCAGGAACGAAGAACTTCCTGTTTATTCCAGTAAAGTAACGAATTAAAGTCAGCACTGACAACCATTACATTCATGGCTCCTTTATACAATTTACAAAGACCCCGCCTAGCCCACACCCACGCTACCACCCATGCACCACCACCCTCTTCCGGACCGCCCAACACTCCCTATATGGTCATCCATCCGATTATCCAGACCTGCAGCTGCCGCCTCCCGACGCTTCCTGACGCTTCGACGGCTTCCCGACGCTTCGGCAGCCTAGTAGTCTCTATTAGTGAAGACAGCCTCAGCCTAGTGTCCACGTACAAGGATTGCGCTGATTTCGTTGTTTTTGCCATCTGCGCATGCGCTGTGCTATTCGGAGCACCATTTGCGCATGTGCGGCTCCAGCAGGACCAGCTGGGCGTCGGAGCGGCTCTTGCGCATGCGCGCCAGCCAGCTGAATGTCGGGCCTTTCGGACGCCGTTCAGGGAGTGGAGGCTTCGTTGGTGCAGGTAACCCGGACGGCCTCTGCTACGGCCCGACATACTGCCCCCCTTTACCAAGGCTCCCCCTGAAGAAAAGAGAAGATATGTTACATCGGTTCCCTCGCATCCACCTTTCCGACCCCCACTGCACTACTGGGTTCTGGTTTCCCAGGGTTTTGAACATGGAATTGTTTAACCAATCGAGGGGCCCTTACATCATCTGCCCGTACCCACGTAGCCTCAGATAAAGGGTAACCTTTCCACCTAATCAAATAATACAATTTACTTTGCTTAATACGGGAGTCGAGTATTTCTTGTACTTCATAGTCGCCATCAGCGACAGGGCCTGGTTCAGCTCCCTTTCGGTACATATAGACTGGTTTTATTAAACTGCAATGAAACACCGGATGCACTTTCCCCAACAACCGGGGTAAATGCAATTGTACAGTAACCGGATTAACGATTTTAACAATTTTAAACGGGCCAATGTATTTAGGTCCCAATTTTCTGCACGGGATTTTCAGTTTCAGATATTTGGTGGACAAATAAACTAGTTGACCCACAACGAACGGCTTACAGGGTTGCCGTTTTTTGTCCGCCTGCTCCTTCATTTTTCGCCCATATCCTACCAGCGCTGTTTTTACAGCCGCCCATGCTCTGGAAACCCTTTGGGCCCACTCCTGTGGAAGATATGGCTGCGCCTCCAGGTTCCGACATTCAGGTATGGGAACAAAATCTTTCCCAGAAACCACTTTAAATGGTGCATACCCTGTACTGGCGTGCACCGCGTTATTATACGCAACTTCTGCAAACACCAGCAGGTCTGCCCAGTTAGCTTGCTGGTATGACACATAACTTCTCAAATACCGTTCGACCGCTGCATTAGCTCGTTCAGCGGCTCCATTGGTGGCAGGATGGTATGCAGTGCTAAGTCCCTGCGACGACCCTAGCAATGCGGTGAAGCCTTTCCAGAATCGTGCCGTAAATTGAACCCCCCGGTCAGATATTATTCGTCGGGGAGCTCCATGAATACGGTATATATGTGTCAGAAACATGTGGGCCAATTTCTGAGCAGTCGGCAACTGCCTACATGGAACAAAATGGGCTTGTTTTGAGAATAAATCGATTACCGTCCAAATTACCGTATGTCCCTTACTCCTTGGAAGTTCCACAATGAAATCCATGGCAATATCCTGCCATGGATGTTCCGGGTCAGCCACTGACTGTAAATACCCCACTGGCCTTCCTGGCTGGGATTTGCATGTAGCACATACAGAACATGCTTTTACATAGTGTTCTACATCCCTTCGTAACGTAGGCCACCAGAATTGGCGCCTAGTCAGGTGTAACGTTTTGACGAATCCGAAATGTCCCGCCAGTTTTGCATCATGACACCTCTGAAGGACCCTAGTCCGTAACACAAGTGGTACATATAATTTCACTCCGAACCACGCCAACCCGTCTCTCTGAGTGAACAGATTACGATGTTCCTTGAACCACGGGTCCTGTGGTATTGCCGCCCTTAACTCCGATTCGATATTTCCGATATCGGAACGGGAACTTACCCTACCTACTCCCTGTGTATATGGCGGTAATATAGCCTGTACCAGCTCCTCCCTTTGGCTCTCATACTGGGGCAATCTAGATAATGCGTCCGCCAAGAAATTACAACCCCCAGGGACATATTTAAGCTGAAACGTAAATCGTTTAAAGTATTGCGCCCATCTCACATGTTTCGGGGCTAAACGTCAGGGCGATTGCAATACTGCTAGATTTTTATGGTCCGTCCATATTTCTATTTCCTGTTTAGCCCCTTCCAAAAGATGTCGCCACGTTACCAAGGCCCATTTAATAGCAAAGGCCTCTTTCTCCCATATCGCCCATCTCCTCTCCGTCTCTGTTAACTTGCGTGAGGTATATGCGCAGGGCTGTAACTCGCCGTCGTTGTTTTGCTGCAATAACACAGCCCCCACCGCCACATCACTCGCATCTGCCTGGACGATGTACTGTTTATCAGGGTCTGGATGCAGTAGAATGGGCTCCTTGGCAAACAAAGCCTTTAGATGTTCGAACGCAGCCTGACTTTCCCTGGACCAAGCCAATGACTGACTAGGCCGTGCCTTTACAGGAGAGTTCCGCGTTTTCAACAATTCCGTAAGTGGCAAAGCCACCTGTGCGAAATCAGGAACGAACTGCCTGTAAAAATTCGCGAACCCCAAGAAGCTCTGCAATTGGCATCTCGTCTTAGGTGCCTGCCACTCAAGTACTGCTTTCACTTTTGCCGGATCCATCTCTATCCCTGAGGCTGATATTCTGTATCCCAAATATTCAATACGGGTTTTGTGAAACTCACATTTTGAGAGCTTCACGAATAATTGGGCCTGGAGGAGTTTGTGTAATACCTCCCTAACCATCCGTATATGCTCTTCCATGTTCTTAGAATATATCAAAATATCATCAAGGTACACCAATACCCCGCGATATAAATGTTCATGCAACACCGCATTAATGGTTTGCATAAATACTGCAGGCGCTCCCTTTAACCCAAACGGCATGACAGTGAATTGGAAGCTCCCCAAAGGGCAATTAAACACGGTCTTCCACTCATCTCCTGGTTTTATGCGGATGCGGTAGTATGCTTCCCTAAGATCGAGTTTAGTAAAAACCCTCCCTTGGGATAAATGAGTTAGCATGTCTTTCAATAAGGGTAATGGATACATATTTTCAGTGCATACCGCATTCAATCCCCTAAAGTCCACGCAAAGCCTTAATCCACCATCTTTCTTTCCCTGAAATATCACAGGAGCCGCAATCCGAGACCGGGCTGGCTGTATAAAGCCACGCGCCAAGTTCTTATCAATGTACCTCCTTAGTTCCTCCAACTCCTTGGGAGACATGGGATACATCTGGGGTTTTGGCAGTTTTGTCCCCGGTATGATATCTATCGCACAATCTGTAGGGCGATGTGGCGGCAACACATCACATTCCTGCTCACTAAACACGTCCCGTAGATCCTCATACTCCACAGGGAACAAACGCTTCCCTTCGCTAGCTTCCACCGCCACTTTGATCCTTTCCTTACCGAGTAGTTTGGCAGGTGATGATTGCACATATGGATTCTCCCTACCATCCTCCGGAGGCCGGGGACCTACAACTAATCTCATACGGCGACATCCACCCGCCCACCATATAACCGGTTGCCATTTGTCAAGCCAGGCCAACCCCAAGATCACTTCTTCGGTCATTGAGGGAATTACAATAAAACGTACTAATTCCCAATGATCCCTCATCTCTAACCGTACAAGTTCAGTTACTTGAGTCACCGGTGCCCCACCCAACAAGGACCCATCCACCTGTTCGAAATTGATTGGCCGAGACAAATCTATCAATCGGAGTCCCAACGCATCTGCTATTTTCCTACTGATTAGACATCGTGTGCAACCCGAATCTATCAACGCTTTACATTCCATGCGTTGGCCAGATTTGCAATTGGCCAGGAAGATTGGTATGGTGAATGGTACCACTGGACTACTTACCATGGGATCCTGTTCCGGATCCTCCCGATCGTACTTGTCAGGCACCACCTCCGGGGTTGAAACCGCCACTCCTGGTGAAGGCCCATAGGGTGTGCTGTCTTCATTTTGCCGCAAAGCCCTCATTTGATCCATACCCCGAAACGGCGTGACCTCCTGCCTTCTCGTCGTGAGCCCAGACTGTCCCGAAGACACTCCCCTTCCTGGAGATATTGGACACTGGGCCACTCTGTGACCCGGTTTATTGCATCTGAAACAGCGGAATATCCCCCTTGGCGCCCCCGGTGGGACTGTTTGTGCTGGAACTCCCACAGCCTTCGGTTTACTGGTTGATTGCTGTGTGGGTGCGGGGAGAGAGGCGGGTGCACCTGGACTTATCTCCTGCAACCCAGCATAGAGTTCAGTAACCGTCTTATACCAATCGTGTAGACGAGCCGGAACCCCCCTCACCAGACAAGCCTGACGGAGCTCCACATCTAGCCCATGCCGGAAGTGATGTACCAGCAATTTCTCAGGCCATGATCTTAATCGGCCTGCCACACGCTGGAATTCCCTAATAAACTCTCTTACTGGCCTTCCCCCCTGTTTCAAGCGTACTATATCTGCCTCCGCTCTTTGAACCCTGGTAGGATCCTCGAACCGAATCCTCAAGGCCTCCAGAAAAGAGCCTATATCGGCCAACTCACTGGCGTGATCTCCAAACAAGTCTGCTGCCCAGGTAGCCGCCTCACCCTGCAGATTGGCAGTCACTGCTACCACTATGGCCCACTGGGAGGTGTAATGGGCCGCAAAGCGATCTGAATGATTCAACACATGACCTAAAAACATGGCCAATTTGTCCGGATCACCGTCAAACGTAATTCCAAGAGGCGGAGGGGTCCATGGTATACCCGTGGGCCACACTAAAGCCGGTTGGCCACCCTGTTGTCCCCCAGTGATAGCGGATTGTCGGCCAAGATCCCCAGACCCCAAAGGCAGGGAAACAGGGGTGGTACGACTGGCATGTGTGGGTCCCATTCTCACACCTCCCTGTCCCCCTTGTTCCAGTTGTGCTGTTGACACCCTCAAGTGCGGGCTAGCCAAACGGAATCCAGACGAATCAATAGGACGCTGGGAGGCCACCCATTGTTTGGGAAGGAAACCTGTTTCCCCAAATCTATCCCTTAACACGTCAAGGGTATACTGTCCAGGAGCGGTGGAGTAACTCCAATCACCCTCCTCGTCACCAACCACTCTCCTCTCCCTCCAAACTGCATAAGAGTCTCTGTCGCCCAGCATAGACCGCCGACCAGTGTCCACACGTTGTAATGCGGGACTTAACCACCATTCAGCCGCCTCGGTCGCTGCCGGCCTCTGCTTAGTCTCGGGGCCCACATCCACAGCTGGTGGAATAATCCTTTCCTTCGGGCGTACTACCGGACCCTCCACCACTGCACCTGGATCCACAGACGAGCCCTGGTCCTCCACCTGTTCAGGAGCATCTTCAGCCGAGACAGCGTCTTGCACCCCTTCTGCCATGCTGCCTCCCGTCTGCTCCAAGGCTACTCTAATGAACGAGTTTAGGGTGAGTGCTGACTTACTGTTGCCTCGTCTTGACTACACAATCAGCTGATACCAAATCACCACGTCAGGAACGAAGAACTTCCTGTTTATTCCAGTAAAGTAACGAATTAAAGTCAGCACTGACAACCATTACATTCATGGCTCCTTTATACAATTTACAAAGACCCCGCCTAGCCCACACCCACGCTACCACCCATGCACCACCACCCTCTTCCGGACCGCCCAACACCCCCTATATGGTCATCCATCCGATTATCCAGACCTGCAGCTGCCGCCTCCTGACGCTTCCCGACGCTTCGACGGCTTCCCGACGCTTCGGCAGCCTAGTAGTCTCTATTAGTGAAGACAGCCTCAGCCTAGTGTCCACGTACAAGGATTGCGCCGATTTCGTTGTTTTCGCCATCTGCGCATGCGCTGTGCTATTCGGAGCACCATTTGCACATGTGCGGCTCCAGCAGGACCAGCTGGGCGTCGGAGCAGCTCTTGCGCATGCGCGCCAGCCAGCTGAATGTCGGGCCTTTCGGACGCCATTCAGGGAGTGGAGGCTTCGTTGGTGCAGGTAACCCGGACGGCCTCTGCTATGGCCCGACAGTGTGCTTAATTCTACTATAAGGTGCCATAGCCTCCACGTCCCATGGGTCCCTCCTGTACAAATCCACATGCCCCACCACATACCCCACCGTGTGACAAGGGAAAAACACCAAGTGGGACAAGGGGAGGAACCCTGCACTCAATGTTTGACCCACGACGGGGCTGTACTAGGTAGGATTGGTAGGCCTGAAACATGTAACCGATTTGATTTGCCCCCCTGTATCTACGGCCAACAATGGGGAACTCTTTACAAAAGATGTAATGGGACGGAGGGGGTTCTTTGTTACCGAGATCATCCACCTTTCCCCATCCGTCGCATTCAAAGAGCCCCAAAGGAATCAGACAACTGTCACCAATGTATTACAAAGGCGGCACAAGGTCCAGCTACAATAACCACTTTAGTCTATCACACCCAAGCACCACAAGGTTGTAAACCAGTGGTTCTCAACCTTTCTAATGCTGCCACCCCATAATACAGTTCCCCATGTTGTGGTGACCCCCAAGCACTTATACATCACCGGGTGCCAGGGGCATGGCCAAAGAAAAGGGGGAAAAAAATGGCAGACAGCCTTGTTTGGCGACCCCCGTGAAATGGTCGTTCGACCCCAAATGGGGTCCCGACCCACAGGTTGAGAACCACTGTTGTAAACTAACAGGAAAAACATGTCTGAATAATGGAACCATGTATACACTGTGTACCTTAGGGAAAAGGGAGGTCTGTTACAGACCCCAAACCCCAGAAAAATTAAATGTTACCTTGTATACAGGGTTCGGGCAGTGGCGTAATGGAAAAGTAATAGGTCTATACGCATATGTTAACCACACTACCGTCCTTAAACAGGGACAGGAAAAGATAATTTTGGAATTTGATGCTTGCACTGCCATAGATAAACCTGGTAGATATGGAAAAGTGGGATGTGGTTCTGACTCCTGGATAGATTCATACAAAACCAATCATAAGTATGTTGGAGTTGTAGCCCCCTCCTCGCCCCATCCTTGCCCTTTCTTTGCCCTTTCTTGAGGAAACGTCTGCGGCAAAGCTTGCTAGCTCGTAACACAAATGGCAAACCGCATGACAGTTAAACAGGATGTTATGCAGAACTAAGCTCGAGAAGGCACTAACCACATGGTTTTGTTTTGTGTCGCCAGGTGGGCAATATAGGTCAAACATGACATGTACTCTTGGCATGCTCTGAGACTAAGTAATGGGAGTGGCTTGAAGCTCATTGCGCAGCAAGAAATTATATGTATGGCACAAATGTATCACATGTAATCAATGCTTATTTGCATACTGTAATCAATAAAGTAGTTCCCGGACTTCGGTTCGGGGCAGTCCCACCCCAAGAAAACCTCCGTGTCAGGAGTCTTCTTCAGTGTCCGTTCATGGGATCTGCCCCATGTATGGGGGGATAGCAAAAGTGGAATCCCCTCAGGTGGTGACCCCGACGTGATTCGACCCGCAAGTCGTGTGCATGTCTTGTTGCAACTCAGGGCCGGTCGTCACAGAACGAAGCACCCTCCCAGACATCTCTTGAGTCGAGTCGAGTGCATGTCTTGTTGCAACTCAGGGCCGGTCGTCGCAGAATGAAGCACCCTCCCAGACATCTCTTGAGTCGAGTCGAGTGTATGTCTTGTTGCAACTCAGGGCCGGTCGTCGCAGAACGAAGCACCCTCCCAGACATCTCTTGAGTCGAGTCGAGTGCATGTCTTGTTGCAACTCAGGGCCGGTCGTCGCAGAACGAAGCACCCTCCCAGACATCTCTTGAGTCGAGTCGAGTGCATGTCTTGTTGCAACTCAGGGCCGGTCGTCACAGAACGAAGCACCCTCCCAGACATCTCTTGGTACCCTCATATTTCACTCGGCGGGACGCCTACTGCAATTCAGGGCCGGTCGTCGCAGAACGAAGCACCCTCCCAAACTCGTGAGTATGGGGGCAGAATTCTCTAAGCCTCAGGTCAAGCACCTCCACGAACTTAGGGAATTGACCAAGACCCAAATTAATAATGGAAAAATCTGGCCGTTCCCACCAAGTCAGACCTGGTCAGTCTGCTAAAATATTTTTATGAATGACCAGGATGTGTAAAACTGTGACTGTTAACTGTTTCAAATCTAAAGGAAAAAGAATTTTAAAGTTTGCTAGAAATTTTGCTTAAAATAAGCCACAAAAAGGAAAAACCTCACTCTGTTTGTCTGGCCAACAAACAGAGTGAAGAAAAAGAATTGTGTTTGTTTGTTTGTTTTCCTCTTTTTCTCTGTGTATGCTCAAGAACAGCCTTAAGTTACCAGGAGGGATTGTTTTAAGTTTATCTGTTGGAAAAGTTTCACTTGCATTTACTGTATGTATTTTATCTATCCTTTTTCTGAAAAATGTGTGTCTATCTACAAGAGCCTTTTGAAGCTCAAGTCTGCTTGTGTGGGGAAATAATTTTCCTAAGTTACTTTTCATATCCTAAAACTTACTGGTGAAACTACTATGAAACTTTTCTGAAAACAAATAAGCATTTTCTAATTTCTAAAATAATGTGGTCTATTTTAGAATAAATGTTCTCCTACCCTTGACAAGTTGTACACCTTAAAATATTAGGCTTTTAAAACTATTTGGAGTTTTCAGCATTTTCAAACTGCCTGCAAGCTACCCCCCTTCCAATTCTTTTCCTGTCCTTTGTTCTCCATACCTTTTGTCTGCCTCTCCTGGTAGAGTCCACCCAGAAAGGGGGGGGGGAGACCTTGTTCTTGTATCTTTCAGCCCTGAAACCCTCTCCCAAGCCTTTGGAAGCAGAACACACAGACCGAGATGCTGCCTCCATCCATTTGAGCCATGGAATTGAGTTTTGAATCCAGCCATCCACTAAAAAGCCACCATGCAATCTGAGTGGAACATCTTCCCAAGTCATACCATTTCCCCAGATGCCTGTGAGAGCTGCAGAAGGAAGGTGGTGCCATGTAAAGCCTCAAAAGAGAAAATTAAGACTGTGGGGGGAGGGTGGAAACTCATTGTAAACTTTTCTTTCTTGCCCCATTTGTATTGTAATGGAGAGATGGCATTTAGGAATATGTGGCAGAACAAGTATTGAACACCTTGAACTTCTATCTGGTGGGAGGGAAAATTGATCCAGAATGTTTGTATTGACTATTTTGTAAAAGTAGCTGCACATACATGCACATACACACACCATTCAGAATTACACTTGAGTCTATCCCCTCCACCTACCTTTAGTAAAGTTCCTCAGGCTGATTTTTGCTCTATTGCACCAAAGCTTTGTGGGACCAACTTCCAACAGATAACAAGGGGGAGGGAACTAGGCCCCCTCAGGTGATTTGCAATTCATATGCCCTGACTAAGGAGGCAACAGGAAAAATCCCAAACTTCAGCCCTGAATATCTTGCACTGGTGAGCTCAGATTGGGATTCCTAGAACTCATTATGTGCAATTTAAAGAAAATTTAATAGACTGGCATATTGGACATTACAAACCTGGATGCACTGAATTAAGAGCTAAGGCAGGAAACAACCCTTGAAATTGGGCAGCCAGTGGTCATGTACTAAGGAAAACCATGGCTGTGAAGAATTTTGGGAGGTATGCAAACCTGACTGGAAGCTAAAGGTGACATCCAACATTTGAAAATGATTGGCACAGAATATTGGATACTATAAATTTCTTTTCCACCTAACAAAATTTTGCCCTGACTTTTAGAACTTTATGGGTGCAAGCTCCCCTTTTGGGAGCCACTAAAGGGATCTTTTTCTGCTGCCTCCATTAATGTCTTAATTTTCTTTTCCTTTTTTTTTTGCTTAACAGTTTAAAAGCTTGCCTACCAAGTCTCCCTGACCAGATCAATTTTAATGTCATACATTTACACACTTAAGGCACAAAGTGGGGATATTGATGGAAGTTAGCCCCCCCCAGAAGGAAATATTAAAAAGGAGCAGAAAAATATATTTTCCTCAAAAGGACCATACACCTGGTTAGGTACAAGAAACTGCCAACCATGGACATACCGGACCCTTTAGCCATAACCCTTAGCAGTGAAGAAGATGATTTTTTCCTTTAATTAGAAAAAGACAGGGGAGATGTTGGAGTTGTAGCCCCCTCCTCGCCCCATCCTTGCCCTTTCTTTGCCCTTTCTTGAGGAAACGTCTGCGGCAAAGCTTGCTAGCTCATAACACAAATGGCAAACCGCATGACAGTTAAACAGGATGTTATGCAGAACTAAGCTCGAGAAGGCACTAACCACATGGTTTTGTTTTGTGTCGCCAGGTGGGCAATATAGGTCAAACATGACATGTACTCTTGGCATGCTCTGAGACTAAGTAATGGGAGTGGCTTGAAGCTCATTGCGCAGCAAGAAATTATATGTATGGCACAAATGTATCACATGTAATCAATGCTTATTTGCATACTGTAATCAATAAAGTAGTTCCCGGACTTCGGTTCAGGGCAGTCCCACCCCAAGAAAACCTCCGTGTCAGGAGTCTTCTTCAGTGTCTGTTCATGGGATCTGCCCCACGTATGGGGGGATAGCAAAAGTGGAATCCCCTCATAAGTATTTGTGTAATACAGACACAACCTGGATCACGGCTACGCATAACTGGCTGCCGTGTGCTGCTTCAGTAAAATGCTTAGGGTGGGAATGTGTGTGCGCATATACAGGAGGAGGATATAAGGGTTGTTCAGGATTGGGTGACTTTACACGAGTTATGAACAGCAATTGGATAAAATTAGAAATCAAAAGAACTCACCCACCATTGAAAGTTTATGGATTTGGAATTGAGGGAACTGGAGAAGACCCTAAGACCTACCTCACTGTCCAAATAGAGAGAATCTATGATGGACAAGTTAGGTCTTTGGGTTGGTCTGTATATGACAATTTGAGAAAGCTAGATAATGACCCACACCCTATAAGTACTAAGGCTACTAACTTGTTCATTGAAATGGCAGAGGAGGTGGCGAAAACACTCACTGTAAAGAACTGTTTTGTATGTGGTGGCACTAACATGGGAGAGCAATGGCCATGGGAAGCATTAGAAGCAACCCCTGAGATGTATAACAGCATGTCTAAAGCTGGGAACCTCACAGCTAGAACTCACTTCTCTGGTGCTGTGTGGATGTTAGCTACTAATCTAGTGGGGAGGAATTGCTTCCAAAGAAATCATACTGTGCCAGTAGGGGATCTTATTTGTTTAGGATACTGGGATCAAGACTATAAGAGATGGATCTCCCCTGGTAATAGTACAAAGCCCACCAAGTTTGAAGGTGCTCTCCTCCCTTACCTCAATAACACTGAAAAGGAATGGGTTGCCCCGGAAAATATGTATTGGATCTGTGGTAATTTGGCATATGAAAGATTACCTACAAACTGGGCAGGAACCTGTGTTTTGGGTTGGATTAAGCCTTCCTTTTTCCTCTTACCAATTCGGGCCAGACAGCTATTAGTAAGGTGACCAACTTTTTTACAACGAAAAGGAGGACACGAATAAATTGAAGAAAAAAATATCGTAAATAAAAGAAACATTGTATTTATTGCAACAATAATACAGAATACACTATTGTAGTGGAAAAACCACGATACTTAGATCAGAAGACAGGACCACAAAGGGTTGGAGAAAACAGGTTTATTTGCACAAAGGTTCAGAGTATTCATATGACAAATTCTGAACCCTGGGTTATTTCCAGGGTGTCATTCTTATACAGCTTGCCGCCCACGCTTAACCTAATGGATGACTTCTTATCTACCTTTAACACACTAAAAGAGAGAAGTTCATGTCCTGAGACCACACACATAGGAAAAAGGGAAGTTTATACAATGTGCAGAAAACCACACTCCCCTACACGTGTAATATCTTACACCATTTGTGACTTTTGGTTGGCACTTCTTGTAAAAATGTTTCTTCATAGAATTGCACACAGGTCATCACACTCAGCCAGTTAATACTATTAGTTAATGCTTTCAAAACATCACCTCTGTTAATTAAAGGTAGGTCCAAGCGGCGGCCGTGGGGCAAGCCGCAGTGCTGCTGCCGGACGACCCCCAAGGGCTCCGAAGTTTTCGGGTGTGCCAAGTCTCCTTCCTTCAGAGCCGGGAAAAGATGGTGCCGTGACTGCTCCCCTGGCTGGCCTTTGCCCCGCTTTCGCTCCTTTCTCTTGCCGTAACAGCGCCAGCCCTCCGAGCTGGCCGGAGTCCACAGAACCGCCGCTTCCGAAGCTCGCGAGTGAGGAAGGAGAACCATGCCGGAGACCCGGCATCTGCTGCGGACTCTGCCTGTCCTCCTGGCTCTGGTCTGGACGGCGGCTAGCATCAGGCTCGCTGGAGGGGCCGGCTCGGAGCAGCAGATCCCCTTGTCTGTGGTAAAACTTTGGGCTTCTGCTTTCGGTGGGGAGATCAGATCTATTGCAGCAAAATACTCAGGTTCCCAACTTCTGCAGAAGATCATATTCTCCGAGGCGAAGTCGCGGCACAACCCAGCCCAGCGTCGGACCCCACCGGCCGCGGAGGACCCGCCAGCGTTGCTTGCTCTCTCCCCCGCCGCCTCGGAGCCAGCTCGCCTGCCAGGTCACAAGAGGAAGAAAGACTGTTGCCGGAGGGGGGCCGCGTCTCTCTCGCGGGCACCATTTTGTGGGTCCGCGTCATCTGGCTTCTTTCCTTCTCTCTGGGCCTTCTCGGGACGGGCGGGCCCGGTGCAGCCGGGCGTGGAGGTGTTCGTGGGCGGTGTGCCCGGGGGGGCGTCGCAGGTGGAGCTGCGTGACCTCTTCGAGGCGGCCGTGCCGGGTGTGGTGGTGAAGGTGGCCCTCATGAAGCAGTTCGCCTTCATCCACCTGCGCGACGAGGCGGCGGCCGAGCGCGCCATCCAGAAGCTCAACGGGCACCTCCTGCACTGCCACCGCGTGGTCGTGGAGTTCTCCCGCCCGAGGCCCACCCACACCGTCAAGACCTTTGTGGGCAACGTCTCGGCCGCCTGCACCAGCGGCGAGCTGCGCGTCCTCTTCCAGGAGTTCGGGCCCGTCATCGAGTGCCACATCGTGAAAGGAGTGGGAGAGGCGAGCTTGTGGCCTAGAAATCTACTCTGTACATGCTCAGAGGTGTTGTTACGTTCTCCATTCCCGGCTGCGATCCCAGCAATTGAAACCAACTCAGCTTTAAGGAGCCCCAGTTTGACTAGCCATCCCGCCGTGGCTGGGTTGACTTTACACAATTGTTGGATGTCCGGAGAAGCCATTGATGAGCTGCACGAGAGGTACTTGGAGAAGTTGACCCAGTTCTTTGAGGAGCATAAGGCCAAGTACGGTCTGCCCCAAGACAAGTACCTAATGATCACCTAGCCGGCCACATTGGACCAGCCTGGGACACAGAGGGGCAATATTATTTTTTTAGAGAATGTTTGTTGTGGGTGTGTGTATGCATGTAGATGAATGGTGGCCCTGTTATGTATAAATTTTATTATTGTATTTAGGGCGTATGAATGTGAATATTTTTATTTTTATGTATATAAATTGAGTGTGAATGTGTATTGAGTGTTTGGGGTATGAGAATGGTGGAGTCGGGGGCAGAGCCTGGTACCCCCTCTGCTGAGTGCAATAGCAAAAGTAGGGGGGGGGGCAGGACTTACCCTTGGGCTTGGTCTGTATGGAAAGCTACTCCGGTCAGGAAGGGAGAAAGCTGGTGAGGGTGGGGGTACTCCGGGGAGGGGAGAAGGTTGGAGCATCCCGGTTATGACTGGGATGGGCAGATATGGCGGGAGCCGAGGGGCAGGCCATCTTTGGGGAACGAGGACTCGCTATGTTAGAGCGATTCCTTGTTCCGGCCCCTCAAAAGGCTCATCCTGTAGTACTGGTGACAGGGGAGTACAGGGCCCTAATTGTAGGCTGCTGTTGCTTAATGCCAGGTCCGTTGTCAGCAAAGCCCCCCTTGTCCGTGATTTAATATTGGACAGCGGGGCGGACCTGGCATGTATAACTGAAACCTGGCTGGGCCCTGAGGGGGGTGTTTCCCTCTCGGAGATGTGCCCGGACGGGTTTGTGGTGCTTCATCAGCCTTGACATCAGGGCAGGGGTGGGGGAGTGGCAGTCATCGCTCGGAAGTCCTTGAGTCCTCATGGGATTCCTGCCCCGGAGGTTGTTGGGTGTGAGTCCCTCCTATTGAAGTTGGGTTCACGGGTTCAGTTGGGCTTGCTGCTGACGTACCTACCTCCCAGCTGCGTTGCAACAGCCCTGCCTGCGTTGCTGGAGTCAGTAGCCGGGTTGGCGGTGGAGTTCCCCAGACTTATAGTACTGGGGGACTTTAACCTACCATCACTCGGCGATCGCTCAGAGGCGGCGCAGGAGTTCATGGCTTCCATGGCAACCATGGACCTGACCCAGGTAATTCAGGATCCGACTCATAGGGGTGGTCACACACTCGACCTTGTGTTTCTCTCGGGGCAATGGAGACATGATCTGGAATTAAGGGGAATAGAGATCTCGCCCTTGTCATGGACAGATCATTTCCTACTGAGGCTGGACTTCAGAGCATCACTCCCCCATCGCAGGGAGAGGGAGCCGACTAGGTGGTTCTGCCCCAGGCGCCTAATGGACCCAGATCAGTTCCAGGAGGAGCTTGGGGAAATACCTGACTCCCTTGTCCACAACTCATCCGGGTCCCTGGTTGCGGCCTGGAATGAGGCGGCGTCCGGGGCCCTGGATCGAATTGCGCCTTTGCGACCTCTCTGTGGTTGTGGTCCCCGGAGGGCGCCTTGGTTTACTGAGGAGCTCCGGGAGATGAAGCGCCACAAGAGACGTCTAGAGCGACGTTGGAGGGCCAGTAACTCTGAATCTGACCGATCACTATTAAGAGCCTATCTTAGGACTTATTTAGTGGCGATAAGGGCGGCAAAGCATGTTCACTTTTCCGCACTTATTGCGTCTGCAGAATCTCGCCCGGCCGCCTTGTTTAGGGTGACCCGCTCCCTTCTTAAAGTGGAGGAGGCAGAGGAACCCTTGCAGGGGAGAGCTGAGGAGTTTGTTCAGTTTCTTTCGGACAAAATCGCTCAGATTCAGAGAGACCTGGACTCCGACTGGGCAGTGCCAGCCGAGTTGCCAGGGGCTGGTCTTAGTCATGTTATCTGGAGTGAGTTTGAGCCTGTGACCCCTGATGAAGTGGACAAGGCCGTGAGGGCAATGAATGCCGCCACCTGTTTATTGGACCCGTGCCCCTCCTGGCTGGTTTCTGCCAGTAGGGAGGTGACACGAGGCTGGCTCCAGGCGATAATCAATGCCTCCTTGATGGAGGGGTCTTTCCCACAACCTTTAAAGGAAGCGGTGGTGAGGCCCCTCCTCAAGAAGCCTTCCCTGGACCCAGCTGTTTTGAAGAACTTTCGTCCCGTCTCCAACCTCCCCTTTGTGGGGAAGGTTGTAGAGAAGGTGGTGGCGTCCCAACTCTTGCGATCCTTGGATGAAACTAATTATCTGGACCCTTTTCAATCTGGTTTCAGGCCCGGCTACAGCACTGAGACTGCTTTGGTCACACTGACCGATGACCTCTGGCGAGCCTGGGATAGGGGTTATTCCTCTATCCTGGTGCTTCTTGACCTCTCAGCGGCTTTCGATACCATCGACCATGGTATCCTTCTGCGTCGTCTCGGAGAGGTGGGGGTGGGTGGCACCGTATTGCGGTGGTTCTCCTCCTACCTCTCTGACAGGTCGCAGTCGGTGTTGGCGGGCGGACAGAGATCGACCCCTAGGCGCCTCGATCATGGGGTGCCTCAGGGCTCGGTCCTGTCCCCCCTCCTTTTTAACATCTACATGAAACCGCTGGGTGAGATCATTCGGTGACACGGGGTGAGGTATCATCAGTACGCGGATGATACCCAATTATATATCTCCACCCCGTGTCCTTTCAGTGAAGCAGTCGACGTGATGTGCCGGTGCCTGGAAGATGTGAGGGTCTGGATGGGGGTGAACAGGCTTAGACTCAACCCTGACAAGACCGAGTGGCTCTGGGTCTTGCCTCCCAAAGGCCAACTGGATGGTCCATCATTAGTCCTGGGGGGGGGGCAAATTTACCTCCCTCAGTGCAGGCGCGCAACTTGGGTGTCCTCCTGGACTCACAGCTAAATTTGGAACAACATCTATTCGGCTGTGGCCAGGGGGACCTTTGCACAGGTTCGCCTAGTGTACCAGTTGCGGCCTTATTTGGACCGGGAGGCTTTACTCACAGTCACTCATGCCCTTGTCACCTCAAGACTGGATTACTGTAACGCGCTCTACATGGGGCTACCCTTGAAGGGCGTTCGGAGGCTGCAGTCGGTTCAGAACGCAGCCGTGAGAGCGATTGTGGGCGCGCCAAGGTACGCCCACGTGTCACCTATCCTCTGCAAGCTGCACTGGCTTCCTGTGGGTCTCCGGATGCAATTCAAGGTGTTGGTTATCACCTTTAAAGCCCTTCATGGCATAGGGCCAGGTTACTTACAGGACCGCATTCTGCCGCACAGTTCCCAGAGACTGGTGAGGTCCCATAGATTGGGCCTCCTTCAGGTCCCATCGGCCAGACAATGTCGGCTGGCGGGCCCTTGGGGAAGGGCCTTTTCTGTGGTGGCTCCGACCTGGTGGAATCAACTTCCCCCCGAGGTTCGAACTACTCCCACCCTGCCGGCCTTTAAGAAAGCCGTTAAAACTCTCCTGTTCCGGCAGGCCTGGGGCTGATGTCCCTGGGGGGGGGGGCGGGATATGATCGTACTCGCGGTATGACTGTATTATTTTATTGTTTTATGATTGTTTTAACTCTGTACGCCGCCCTGAGTCCTTTGGGATTGGACGGCATATAAATAAAATTAAATACAAATACAAATAATACAAATAAAATGTTGTTTATAGTATTTTTCCATCTCCCTTAATGGCATTTTCTACCTGCCACATTTCCCCCCTTTGAAACTTCACTTAAATCTCAGGATTATTGGGGAGTTTCATATATTGGGGGTCTTCATCTACATATTCCCCCCTCATCCCATAAGGCCATAACTTGGGCTATGGCCCTTTTTTCCACAAGCACCGAAAGGCTATTAGAAATTGCACGCACAAAGATTGGTAAAATACATGGTAAAACTACACATCCAGCTACTATTAAGCCAATAAGGGCCACAATAGCTTGTAAGCCAGGAAGCTTTGGAAACCAAGAGCTAAACGTTTGGGCAAAGTCAAAACCTTTCCATTCTTGGTCAGCGTTGTGGGTTAGTTGTCTCATTTCAGTGGTTAATTGTTTAATAACCTTCCCAGTCTCATCAATTTGTAGATAGCAATTGGTAAGGTTAAACTTTCCACACACTCCTCTCTCCTTGGCTAACAGGGAATTAATGACAATACTAATCAGCAACAGCACCACTACCACCCAAATAGTTGGCATGAGGCCCTTTCTAATACAGGCAGTTTCTCTCATCCTTTGGCTGGGTTCCATACTTAGAGAAACCTAATGCTAGCTGCGCGATCGCAGCTTCCAGGGCAGGGGGGTCTTGTTGCCCGTGCGCTGGGTGTTAGCTTCCAGAGTAACACCTGCAGGGGTTTGCTTCACCTCTCCCGTTCGCAGGGGGACAGCTTCCGGAGTGTGACCAGGAGAGAGGCTCCTTCCTTTGCAGTGTAGAGTTAGCCTAAGAGGGTGTGTTAGGTTACTCTTCACTTTCCACTGGGAAGGGGCAGCCAATTCAACTGGGGACCAATGGATCCACAATTTGATTTCAGCCACCTTAATAGCAAGGGGAGAACACGTAACAACAGTATACGGCCCTTTCCACTTGGGGCTTAAAACTTCCCTCTTCCAGTCCTTTACCCAAACCTCTTGTCCTGGATGTATATCATGTGTATGTGTGACCAGGAGATGGGGTCTTTGGGTTAAGACATATTGTTGTAGCCTCTGTGCTACTGTATTGAGGGCTTGCAGTTGTTTTAATTTGACTTATTAGTGTTAATAGTGTTAATAGACTTAATAGTGTTCTGGACAATTGGCCTGAGTAGATTAAGGACTCTGCCATACAATAATTCAAATGGTGACACAAGTAACCCTCTTTGTGGGGCACACTGTACTGCAACCAGGGCCAGATTTAAAGCATCTGGCCACTTAAGATGGGTTTCCTGACATATTTTTGCCAAGTTTTTCCTTAATGGTTCTATTCCAGCGGTTCTCAACCTGTGGGTCGTGACCCCATTTGAGGTCGAATGACCATTTCATGGGGGTCACCAAACAAGGCTGTCCGCCATTTTTTTCCCCTTTAGCTGTGCTACTCCCTCTTATTCTATTGGCTTTCGAAAGCCAATAGAATAGACTATCTTGAATAGAGTCTAATTCTATTGGCTTTCAAAAGCCAATAGGAGTTGTCCAGGCTGTCTCTGCCCTGCTGAGACCGCCAAAAGCCCCAGTCTGCAAACGGTGCTGCAAGGAAAGCTTCCCTCCCTGCTGAGCAACTACTAAAAGTAAGTAAAAGAGGGCCAGGGGTGGGAGGTGGGAGGCCGGCGATTGCAGGGAGGGTTTCTGGCGCGCGTGGGGCCCAGCGGGTGCCTTACCTGCCTGGGCTGGGCCAGCTGGTGGCCCAGCCAGTGGTCGCCCTGCGCCGTCACTGCCGCTTGCTGTGGCTGCCCAGGAGTGCCTGGGCCTGCCTGCCGCTGCCCCAAATGGGCGGCAGCCAAGGTAAGGCTAGCGGGGCAGCGGCGGGCACAGGGAGCATTTCTGGCACGCGTGGGGCCTGGCAGGTGCCTTACCTGCCTGGACTGGGCCAGCTGGTGGCCCAGCCGGTGGTCGCCCTGCGCCGTCGCTGCCGCTTGCCGGCTACGCCTCAGCCGGCGCAGAGGGCGGCACCACGCATGTGCGGCGCTCCCGGGCAGGGAAAGACCTCGACTTACGACCGGTTGGGTAGTCCTCAACTTACGACCGGTTGGGGGTCGCGGCATTAAGAAGGTTGAGAACCACTGTTCTATTCACTCTCTCCACCCTTCCTCCCAATTGAGCATGGAAACTATAGTGAAGCTTCCATGTTATTCCTAGCATAGCTGTTATCTTTTGGGTAGCTCTATGGATAAATTTAGGACCATTGTCTGAGGAAATCCTAGATGGCAACCCATACCTGGGAATAATAACATGAAGCAAGGCTTTTGCGACCTCAGTTGCCTTTTTTGTCCTTGTTGGGATGCACTCCAGCCATCCAGTGTATGTGCATACTATAACTAGCATTGCTCTATAGGGACCTGAACGTGGCATGTCAGTAAAGTCAATCATCAGAGAATCAAAGGGGTAATTTCCCCTGGGTTGGTGTCCTTGGGGCAGTTGGGGTCCTTGCCTTGGGTTATTGACTGCACAAATCTCACACCTAGCACAAACATTTGCTGCAATGCTGTGTATTTTGTCAATATAGACCTCTCGCTTCAGGGCATCTGCCAACGCCGTCTTTCCCAGGTGCAGTTGCCTATGGACCTGTTGCACTGCATCCCATGCCATATATCCTGGGATAAAGACTCGCTGGTCTGGCAGGATCCACCAGCCATCTTCCTGGCATGCTTCAAGCACCTCAATTTGCTTTAAGTCTTCCAGGCAATAGTTTGGTTTAACTTGCTCTTGGGGGACCCATATAGCTAGGCAGTTTGTCTGCACTGCAAGTGCCTTTTGTGCTGCAATACGAGCTTCCCGGTCTGCTTTGTTATTTCCCAGCTGAATATCTGATACTCCCTTCTGATGCCCTTTACAGTGCATTATAGCTACTTCGCTGGGTTTCCACACGCTATCCAGCAGACGCAATATCTGTGATCCATGCTTAACATCCTTTCCCCCTGCTGTTATTAGACCTCTTTCTTTGTATAATGCTCCATGGACTTGCACTGTCAGAAACACGTACTTAGAGTCTGTATAAATGTTAATGCGTTTTCCTTTTGCCAGCTGCAGAGCTCTAGTTAATGCATGCAATTCAGCCAGCTGAGCACTTGTACTGGGGGGAAGGGGCTCAGCTTCCCAGACTTCCTCCAAAGTCACCACAGCATATCCTGCCTTCCGAGTTTCTTCTTGTATAAAACTAGTTCCATCTGTATACATTGTAAAATCTGGATTAGGGAGGGGAACGTCCTTCATATCCGGGCGACTAGCATAAGTCTCTTCTATGGTCTGTATGCAACTATGTGTGGTTTCCAAGTCTGGTTCAGGCAGCAACATGGCTGGATTCAGAGTGTTTGATTGTATTAAAGTAATCATTGGGTTATGAGTTATCAGGGCTTGATACTTTAGCATGCATGGGTTAGTCAGCCACAAATGTCCTTTTGCTTCCAAGACAGCTTTGAGGGCATACGTTGTGTAAATATTTAATTCCTGCCCAAAAGTCAATTTATTAGCTTCCTGTGTTAACAACGCTGTTCCAGCAATTGCTTTAAGGCAAGCCGGCCAACCCTTGTGTAAGGACCCACCCCACTTTGCATCTTAAGAAGACAGAACTCTTGGAATCTTTCTTCCAACAGGCATCTTTATTAAGAGAAACTGGTTGCAGGCATTCTAGACAGGACTTGGGGTCCAAGCTCTCCCATTCAAGGTTTTAAGGGGTTCCCCAGTAGCCCCACACAATCACCTCCTTCTTCCAGCAACAGTCTCAGGCATTACATTCCCACCCCCTTTTCCTCACTGCCGGCGGGAGGGAGACTTCAGAGAGGAGTACATGAAAGGTAATAGCCCCATTGTTATGGTTAGTCCTTTTGGTGATATCCACATCCAGTCCTTTTGAAGTGTACTGAAGGAAGTGAAGGCCATAAAGCCCCTTTGTTCACCCCCTTCCTTTCATCGTATGACAGAATCCAGAGAAGGCAGAAATGGGGTTTTCTATAGTTGATAACTAGAGATGAAATATAATTGAATTCTGACACCTTGGCTACATTATCAAGCTGTTTAGACAGATAAGTAACCGGACGATGCCAGTTCCCCATTTTCTGGGTGAGAACCCCGATTGCCACATTTTGTTTTGTATCTACAAACAGTTGAAATGGCTTTTCCAAGTCTGGTAGACCTAAACTAGGGGCGCACATTAGAGCCTCCTTGAGAGCGGTGAAGCTGTTATTTTCCTGCTTTTCCCATCATAATGGTTCTTTATCTCCTCCCTTTGTGGCCTCATATAAGGATTTTGCTATTAAACTAAAGTGAGGGAACCATATTCGGCAGAAGCCAGCAGCACCTAAAAATCCTCTGAACTCTTTCCAATTATTCGGTACAGGCAGCTGGCAGATAGTGGATGACGCCTTGCAAAGCCAGGGGGGTTGTACGGCACATCAAATTCCTCCCATTTGGCATTCTTCTCTATTGTTCGTGCCAGCATCACCATTCTCCATTCCTCTGCACGAGGTACTTCCATTAGTACCTTTCCATATTTTATTGCCATGGTGCTATCCTCTTCAAAGGAGATCTGCGCCCTTAGCTTACATAGCAGATCCCTTCCTAATAAAGGGATGGGACAGTCTGGCATATACACAAACTGGTGAGTTATGGTTCTTCCTCCCATAGTGCAACTTAAGGGTTCTAAAAATGGTCGCTGTAAGATTCTTCCTGTCGCTCCTTGTATATTGATAGAGTGGGGGGAAGCTTGGCTCAGGGGTTGAGTTAGGACTGATCGGGTAGCTCCAGTATTCACAAGGAAGGGAATAGGTTTGCCTCCTACTATTAGACTGACCACAGGTTCTGGGAAGCGGGCTGAACCCGGTCGGTCTCAGTCCCAGTCCTCCACTTCTGCCAGGCCTATGAGGGGAGTTCTTGAAAATCCTCTTCTTCTTCCTTTCCCTCCCTGGCTTCTCCCTGGGCCATCTCTGTAGCTCTTCGCAAACCTGCCTCTTCCCCCTCCTTGTTCTTCATCCTTTTCTCTTTCTGGACATTCACCCTTCCAGTGTCCTTCCTTCTTACATATAGCACACTGGTTTCATCCTAACGTCATTCCATTTCCCCTACTTCTGCCACCTCCTCTTGGCACCCCCATCATAGCAACAGCCAGCAATTCAGCCTTCCTTTGCATCTTCTAGTCCTTCTTTCTTTCCTCCTCTTTTTCCCTATTAACAAAAGTCTTTCTGGCCACTTCCATTAGTTCACTCATGGGCTTTCCCAGGGCTCCCTCCAATCTTTGCAACTTTCTACGGATATCAGGAGCACTTTGTGAGATAAAGGCCATGGCAAGCATTCGAGCATTGTCAGGCTCTGTTGGATCAATAGGTGTATACATTTGGTAGGCTTCAAGCAATCGAGCGTAAAATGCTTCCGGACTCTCTGTGGCTTCCTGCAGTACTAAGGATGGTTTAGACATGTTAACAGATGGTTTTCCTGCTGCACAAACTGCCTGCAGCACTAACTGTTGATAAGCCTGCAGATCCCCGAGGTCATGATAGGGATTCCAGAAGGGGTCTTTGGAAGGGAAGCTTTGCTCAACGAAAAGAGAGTGCATTAATGGTAGATCGGGCTTCAAGATTTTTGTCACTGCTATCCTAATCTTTTCCCTTTCCTCCGGATTGAACAAAGTCCCCATAAGCAGCTGCAGGACCATCCAATTAGGGTTGTGGGTGTCCACAATGGTCTTTACCAAGTCTGCCACTTCATTTGGTTTTTCACTAAATGCGCCATAATGAAATTTCCAATTAAGAAGGGCTGATGTAGTAAAAGGCACTGGTTGGAATAGAGGAGCTGTGGCTGTTTCTGCTGGATCGTCCTTACTGACAACCAATTGATCTACTTGTCTAAGGGGGACGTTCAAAGACGCTTGCTCAGTCTTTGCCCTCGTTCGTTCGGCTATCGGTCCTCCCACTTCTCTGTCTTCTGTTTGCAGTCCCGTCCGTTCCTCCTCTGCCTCAGCCCCCCCCCAGCACCTCTTGCTGAAGGTCCAGCTTGGGTGCCTTGATCCTGGACATCTGGTTGGATTATGGCTTGTCCCCGGCTTTTTCTATCCTTGAAACTTTTTAACATAGGGGATGGTTTTGCATTTCTGGATCCGTGGTGGAGGTCTTTGCAACAAGCCGAGCCACACATCAATATAGGGTCCCTGGTCTGGGTGTCCTAACGTGGGGTGGAACACTAGCTGATGTACTTTTAAAGCAACAGAGACATCTAACGTCCCTGTGTCAGGCCAACCTAGGTTAAAGCTTGGCCAGTCTACCTCACAGAAAATCCTCAACTTATGCCTGCTCCACTTAATACCATAGTCCTGGGTCCCATAAGCAGAACTAAAATGCTTTAACATACACCTCAACGGAGTGAGGGGCACACTTCCACCACCCCTCATGATCCTCCCAGGGCACCAGACAAGACAAATGAGGAAAAGGGATGAGAGGAAGGTAAAGGGTCCTTCCACTCAGGATAACACTGGGATTTACACTTGTTCACGCTCGACCCAGGGAGCTGGAAGATCACGGTCTCCGATGGGAATTGTGAACACCACTCACTCTCTACTGGCCCAGGGTGCCGGACACTCATGGTCACCTTTGGGAAACTCAGTAGCCTTTCACATCAAGCACTCACAATAGTCCTCCCACCTTATTCCAAAGAGAGGGTGATCAGTCCTCTCCTCCGTCCCTGCTTACAGGGAGGGATTCTTTTTCCCCATCCAATACTTGCCTGCAGGCGAATCCTTTGTCCTCTAGCCGGCTGGAAAGATGCCTGGTCTCCTTTCCCTTCACCTGTGGTTCTTGGAGTGACTGACTGCCGATGCTGGAGCCCTGTGCCACAAGGAAGTCCCTCGGAGTAAAAGTCCGATGGCGCCTGGGATGTTCCCCCTAACACTACAGGCCCCTGGCACCGGGGTGTGCCCTCCAGAGAGCCCCAAGACTCCTTGCCATCCTGCCGCGGTCGCCAGATAATTGTAGTGGAAAAATCACGATACTTACATCAGAAGACAAGACCACGAAGGGTTGGAGAAAACAGGTTTATTTGCACAAAGGTTCAGAGTATTCATATGACAAATTCTGAAGCCTGGGTTATTTCCAGGGTGTCATTCTTATACAGCTTGCCGCCCACGCTTAACCTAATGGATGACTTCTTATCTACCTTTAACACACTAAAAGAGAGAAGTTACAGACTTGGGGAAAAATAAAACAAAAACATTATATAAGAATTCCAATGTGGTTATCCCCAACAGAATCTCTGAAATACCCAAACCTATTGGATATAAATAAGATAATTAGATACAAGGAATTAGTAAATGAACAGGGAAATTTGAAAACAAAACAAGAATTGGAACAAGACATTGGCAGAGAGATTGATTGGTGGACATTTACACAAATTCAATTTAAATATACAGAGGACAAAAAATTATATGAAATCCAAAAAGAGCCGCAAGAATTGGATAAAATTATACATGGAACAGAAATAAAATTAATTAGCAATTTATACAAATACCTATTGAGATATAAAATGGGAGATGAGGTTGTCAAAGACACAATTATTAGATGAGCAAAAAATTTCGGATATAATATAGAATTGGAGAAATGGGGAAAAATATGGGAAATAAATATAAAATTGACTAAGTTGGCGGAATTCAAGGAAAACCAGTTGAAAATGTTTTACAGATGGCATCTTCCACCAGCAAAGCTTGCCAAGATGTTCCAGAATAATTTGCCAACATGCTGGAAATGTAAAAAAGTACATGGAACATATTATCATCTATGGTGGACATGCCCAGTTGCAAAAAAATACTGGTCTACAATAAGAAAATGGATCCAAGAAATAATAGACCAACCTGTAGACTGGAAACCAGAGATCTTTTTGTTGGGTATTTTAAATAGAAAATATAGTAAAGAAATATGGTACTTAATTTTACATATAATAACGGCGGCAAGAATAGCATATGCACAGTGCTGGAAAAATGAGAATATACCATCAGAGGAAGAAGTAATAAGAAAAATCCTGGACTGTGCTTAGATGGACAAATTAACAAAAGAGATAAAAGAAAAGGAAGACGCAGAGTATTATATAGTATGGAACAAGGTGTATGTCTGGTTGGAGACTAGAAATAACAGAGGAGAATAAAGATGGAAAGGTGAAAAGTGAAAATATGTGTATAATAATGTATAATAATAGTAATATGAATTATTTTTAGTAAGAATAAAAGAAGGGGACGACAGAGAATGAGATGGCTGGATGGAGTCACTGAAGCAGTAGGTATGAACTTAAATGGTCTCCAGAAGATGGTAGAGGACAGGAAGACCTGGAGGAACGTTGTCCATGGGGTCGCGATGGGTCCGACACAACTTCGCAATTAACAACAACAAGAACAAGAACATGAAGGAAGAAAAATGTAAATAAGAAATAATGGGGCTATAAGGAGAAATATTCTAAAGAAGAATAAGGGGGAAATGTAAACATTAGAATACCGTTATGTAATTGCTGTAAAAAAAAAAAGGAGGAGTATATATTGTGTGTGTGTATGTGTTATGTTTTGCTTTGTTCTGTTTTGTCTTGTTGGTTAAAAATAAAATTTTTTTAAAAAAAATATGACAAGGGAACAATCCACCTGCTGCTACACATCCTGACTGCAGCTAGGCTTGCTTTAGCGCAAAAATGGAAGAGCAAGGAAATTCCCACAGAGGAAGAGTTAATACCTAAAATATTAGCATGTGCGGAAATGGACAGGCTCACAATGATACTAAAAGATAAATGTGGATCAGTTTATTATGAAACCTGGGATAAATTTTACCGCTGGAGGAATTTGAAGAGGACAGTAGGGATTAAAGACGAATGTTAAGATAGAAATATATGTTATTTTAGAACAAGTATTGTATATAAAACTTAGATGTATATGTAGAGATGAAGAATTGATTGTAAAAAGTGGAATAATCTGATAAGAATGTATATACTGGAATGTCACGTCAAATCCAATGTTTGTGTGTTTTTAATTGTATTATAAATAAAATTTGTATATAAAAAAAAGAAAAAAGTAGATGCAAAAGTAACATGGGAGCCACGGGGCCCACTCTACACAGCTGCACTGCGTGGGGGTGGGCGGTGGAGGCAGGTGTTGTGAGCCAGGCATTCCAGGACGGCCACGTAGGTGCACAGGGCAAGGTGGTGGCAGCGCAGGTCAGCACTGCGTAGACCACCAGCTGGCGCGGCCCATGGAAGGTCAACTGCCCGCCGCGCCCCCACCCACAGCCGCCCCGCCAGCACTGCTGCCCTGCCGTGGAGAGCCGGCCCCGCGGCTCGCAAAGCACCAGCCGAGCCGGCTCCGGCCCTGCAGCCGCCCCCCAGCACCACCGCCCCCCCCCGCGCATCCCCGTAGAGCCAGCCCCACGGCTCGCAAAGGCAAAGCACCGGCTGCGCTGGCTCCGGCCCTGCAGCTGCCCCCCCAGCCGCCCCCCCGCACCACCACCCACCCTGCACATCCCCGTAGAGCTGGCCCCGCGGCTCGCAAAGGCAAAGCACCAGCCGCACCGGCTCCAGCCCTGCAGTCGCCCCCCCAGTCGCCCCCAGCTGCCCACCCTGCGCATCCCCGTAGAGCCGGTCCCGCTGGTCGCAAAGGGAAAGCACCAGCTGCCCCCCCAGCCGCCCCCCAGCACCACCGCCTACCCTGTGCATCCCCGTGTAGAACCGAACAGGGAAGATCAAGAGAAACTTACCGCTCCAGTCTCCTCCAGCTATCTTCGGAACTAAGTAGGAGATGGTGTAGTTGGGTAGCACTGAGGGGTGCAAAGTTCCTGCAACTTGCACATGCAAAGTTTGCCGCCCGGGTGTTTTGGCGCACCCAGCAGCAATTCCTATTGGCTTTCGAAAGCCAATAGGGGGAATAGCACAGCTCATGCAAAAGTTGAAAAAAAACCATCAAAAAATGGTCCCGGAATGCCTTCTGAGCGTTCTATGAGGGAAAAAAAGCCCTGCAGATTAGTCTTCAAATATAGAAAAAGAGGACATTTAGGAGGCCACTTTTTGAGGGAGGACAGAACTCACAAAAGGAGGACTGTCCTCCCAAAAGGAGGACGGTATATGGAAAAGGAGGACATTTAGGAGGACACTTTTCGAGGGAGGACAGAACTCCCAAAAGGAGGACTGTCCTCCCAAAAGGAGGATGGTTGGTCACCTTATAGACAGGCAAGAGAAGAAGGTGAGACCTCGCCACAGCCCACAGAAGGAAGGGAACTACAAATGAAAGAGAAGGGAATTGGGACTGGCGATGATATAGAGACTGAAAAAGACAATAGGAAATATGATGAGGATAGACCTAAAGCAACCAAAGAGGTTAGATCAACAAGGATGCCAGTGGAAAGAGAAGTACAAGCTAAAGAGTCTAGACCAACAATAGTAACAAGATCTAAATATAGATAAAGAGGCATCTACTTTTTTCAATCCACTTTCTTTCTGTCATTAATTCTCCAAGAATAAGAAATGTAAATTGTAAGCTCTTCATAGCACAGTTCTATATCATTGTTAAAATACACTAGGCAGTTATGGACATATTCATTCATATTCATAAATAGATTGAATTGTAACACTTTCCCCCTCACTTAAGTCTCTTCTCTTGTGTGTATACTTTGAACATAGCCAGGCCGTTTTTTATCAGCAGTTGTAAAGAAATAGAAACAAAATGTTTAACTTGTGTATTAATAACAATTTCTTTGCAATTCATTATCTTGTCAGTAACATGATTCCATCAATTAAACACATATATGTTGAAGGTTCTATGAAGCCCTACAGCACCTTATAGAATTAACACCAAAAAATGATGTCCTTATCATCATGGGGGATTGGAATGCCAAGGTAGGAAGCCAAAAGATAACCGGAATAACAGGCAAGTTTGGCCTTGGAGTACAAAATGAAGCAGGGCACAGGCTAATAGAGTTTTGTCAAGAGAATACGATGGTCATAACAAACACTCTTTTCCAACAACCCAAGAGACGGCTCTACACATGGACATCACCAGACGGTCAACATAGAAATCAGATTGACTATGTGCTCTGCAGCCAAAGATGGAGAAGCTGTATACAGTCAGTAAAAACAAGACCAGGAGCTGACTGTGGCTCAGATCATGAGCTTCTCGTTGCAAAATTTAGGCTTAAATTGAAAAAAGTAGGGAAAAGCACTAGGCCACTCAGGTATGAACTAAATCATATTCCTGATGAATATACAGTAGAGGTGACAAATAGATTTAAGGAACTGGATCTGATAGACAGAGTGCCTGAAGAACTATGGATGGAAGTTTGCAACATTGTACAAGAGGTAGCAACTAAAACCATCCCAAAGAAAAAGAAATGCAAGAAAGCAAAATGGCTGTCTGAGGAAGCTTTGCAAATAGCTGAGGAAAGAAGGGAAGCGAAAGGCAAAGGAGAAAGAGAAAGATACACCCAATTGAATGCAGAATTCCAGAGAGTAGCTAGAAGAGATGAGAATGCCTTCTTAAATGAACAGTGCAAAGAAATAGAAGAAAACAACAGAACAGGGAGGACCAGAGATCTCTTCAAGAAAATTGGAGATATGAAGGGAACGTTTCATGCAAAGATGGGCATGATAAAGGACCAAAATGGCAGAGACCTAACAGAGGCAGAAGAGATTAAGAAGAGATGGCAAAACTACACAGAAGAACTATACAAGAATGAGCTTAACATCCCAGATAACCACAATGAGATGGTCATTGACCTCGAACCAGACATCCTAGAATGTGAAGTGAAATGGGCCTTAGAAAATCTGAGCAACAACAAAGCTAGTGGAGGTGACAGTATTCCAGCTGAGCTATTCAAAATCTTAAAAGAAGATGCAGTAAAAGTGCTACACTCAATTTGCCAGCAAATTTGGAAAACTCAACGGTGGCCACAGGATTGGAAAAGGTCAGTTTACATTCCAATTCCAAAGAAAGGCAATGCCAAAGAATGTTCAAACTATCGCACCATTGCACTCATTTCACATGCTAGTAAAGTTATGCTTAAAATCCTACAAGCTAGACTCCAGCAGTATGTGGATCGAGAACTACCAGAAGTACAGGCAGGATTTCGAAGAGGCAGAGGAACTAGAGATCAAATTGCCAACATACGCTGGATCATGGAGAAAGCTAGGGAGTTCCAGAAAAACATCTACTTCTGCTTCATTGACTATGCAAAAGCCTTTGATTGTGTGGATCACAACAAATTGTGGCAAGTTCTTAAAGAGATGGGAGTACCAGACCATCTCATTTGTCTCTTGAGAAACCTATATGCGGGTCAAGAAGCAACAGTGAGAACCAAACACGGAACCACTGATTGGTTCAAAATTGGAAAAGGAGTCCGGCAAGGCTGTATACTGTCGCCCTGACTATTTAACTTATATGCAGAGCACATCATGAGAAAGGCAGGGCTAGATGAATCAAAAGTTGGAATTAAGATTGCCGGGAGAAATATCAACAACCTAAGATATGCAGATGATACCACTCTAATGGCAGAAAGTGAAGAGGAACTAAAGAGCCTCTTGATGCGGGTGAAGAAGGAGAGTGCAAAAGTTGGCTTGAAACTCAACATTAAGAAAACCAAAATCATGGCATCCGGCCCTCTCAATTCCTGGCAAATAGATGGGGAAGAAATGGAGGTAGTGACAGATTTTATTTTTCTGGGCTCCAAGATCACCTCAGATGGGGACTGCAGCCAAGAAATTAAAAGACGCTTGCTCCTGGGGAGGAAAGCTATGGCAAATCTAGACAGCATTCTAAAAAGCAGAGACATCACCCTGCCAACAAAAGTACGTATAGTCCAGGCCATGGTTTTCCCAGTTGCAATGTATGGCTGTGAAAGTTGGACCATAAGAAAGGCTGAGCGCAAAAGAATTGAGGCCTTTGAACTATGGTGCTGGAGAAGACTCCTGCGAGTCCCTTGGATTGCAAGACGTTCAAACCGGTCAGTCCTAGAAGAGATCAACCCCGACTGCTCTTTAGAAGGCCAGATCCTGAAGTTGAAACTCAAGTACTTTGGCCACCTAATGAGAAGGAAGGATTCACTGGAGAAGAGCCTAATGTTGGGAAAGATTGAGGGCAATAGAAGAAGGGGACGACAGAGAATGAGATGGCTGGATGGAGTCACTGAAGCAGTAGGTGTGAATTTAAATGGACTCCAGAAGATGGTAGAGGACAGGAAGACCTGGAGGAACATTGTCCATGGGGTCGCGACGGGTCGGACACGACTTCGCAATTAACAACATGTTGAAGGTAGCATATGCACTTGTATTAGACATCTATTATCTCCCACTGCTAGTCCTTCCAAAACCAACTCAATATATGTCATACTATATATGCAAAAGTTGTCTCCTCCTCTATTAAAGTGCAACACATTATTTCCCAAGTAGACAAAAAAAATAATATTACATCTTTACTATACTCACCTGCAGTATATAAACATGGGGGAGCTATCTCACAATTTTTCACCCCTATGGCAGCCTACTATGCTGTCTTCATGATTAATTTGATAAAACAGAACTTAGTGTTCTAAGTTCATCATGAACTAAGTCTGATAAAAATAACTATTTTGGCAGGGATGAATTAATAGCATGCATTTTGCGTTATAGGAGCATCTCATTCACTTGAACCAATGTGATCATATCTTTAAAATGGTATGTACAAGCCATCAATAATGTGGTTGCTAATATAGGTAGGTCCGGCTTATGAGCTGTTTGTATTTAAGGAGATGCTCACAACAAATTCTAGTTTATTTGGTGAATGCTTGAAAGATACATTACTTCATCTAAGCCAAAAACATGAAAAAAACTAAAAGCAATTATGAATTAAACTTGGCTCAAATCTTTAAGATGCAACATTAGTAAGAATGTCCCAAGAGTGAAATTACAAACCATCTGCAATAAATTCAATGTTCTTATTCTGGCAGGAACATTGGACAAAACTTTGGAATTTACTATCATTTGCCTTAAATACAATAATAAGTAATAATAACTACAATTTATTTGTATTTTAGTCGTTTTACTGTTCGTGTGGCTATGTAGAAGTAGTGTATACCTTTTTTTAATGAAAATTATCAGCACTTTTGATCAATGACATCATCAAAGTAAACAAACCCACGTGCTGATTACGTCAACAGGTCATGGCCCTAAACGGAAGTGACATGCTCAGCCCCCACCCTCCAGATGTGACGTTTTGGCCTAATCCCATCAAGATTGGCAGTCAATCCTCTGGGTACATGATTAGGTTAACCCTAGACTAATTCTGTGGACATTCAAAACCAAAAAGAGCTAAGTAAAGTGAATAATTAGCAGAGGCCTGTGTTTTTGGGAAACAAGCCCTACTTTGGGGATCTGTGAAATAATAAATAAAAAAGGCTTTTTATTTCTAATCATTCTAGCCTAACGATGCTTTTAATTTTTGTGGAGTTTTAAAAATCAGTGCCTCAAAAGCTGGGGAAAAAGAAGCCCCTGAAAGACAGCCAGAACCTGCATTTAATCCCTTTTGTCTAAAAGGAATTTTTATATTTTGCAGACTCTGAATTAATAACACCTAGACAGCAAACACTTCAAGACACCCCGATTTTATATTCCTGTGTTAATCGCCGTGGTCACAAAGCTTCTGCAGATTTTTCTGATCTAGACTATAACAGGGATTCTGAGCTGTCCCAGAGACCATGCTATCTACCCTGTGAGTTAAAGAGCTGCAATTTGTGTAAAGACTGGTTTGCTTGTGGCTGCAGGCATGATTTGTGGGGCACAGGCGGGTCAACGTATTGTAAAATAGCGTGTTATGGTCCTTTATCTTCTGATTCTGATAGTGGTGATGAGGGATATTTTTCTGATGGAGGAGCCATGTCCCCTCTGAACTCTGTATAACCAATAAAAGACTGTGTTAAAGTCAACACTTGAACATTTGTCAGTGGTCTTTCAATATAACGATGCATGAAAAGCTTCTAAGTTGTATTTATTATACACCAGGATGTGTAGGGAGTTATGGAGGTGTGAATACCCTTTTTGAGGAAGTATAGAAAACATGATAAAAACCTGACCATGAAGCAAGTCAAGACGTGGCTGTCAGGGCAAGACGCTTATACGCTTCATAAGCCTGCATGAATTAATTTTCCTAGAAATAAAACAGTAGTGTCTGGCTTAGATCATCAATGGCAGGCTGACCTCATAGATGTCTCCAAATTTTCTAAGGAGAACCATGGAAAAAAGTACATCTTAGCAGTTATCGATGTGTTATCTAAATATGCCTGGGCCTCCCCTTTATCTGACAAATCAGGGAGGGAAGTTACATCCGCCTTCCAGAATATCTTTCAAACAGGACGTGCACCCCGAAAAATACAGACAGATGCAGGTAAAGAGTTCTTGAATATTCCGCTGAAGAAACTTTTAGCACATTATGGCATTCATCATTTTGTCACTCATAGTGAAACTAAAGCAGCCGTTATAGAGAGGTTTAATAGAACCCTAAAAAACAAACTCTGGAGATATTTCACAGCTAGAAATACCCATCGGTATGTGGACATTTTAGCAGATACTATTCAGGGGTACAATAACGCTTACCATCATAGCATCGGGACTGCTCCTAACACCGTAAATTTGTCTAACGAAGGGGGTGTGTGGATGAGACTTTATGGGGTAGCTTTAAAAAGGAAAAGAAAGGAAAAATGTCTTAAGATGGGAGATCATGTCAGGGTATCCAGACTGAAGGGTAAGTTTGAAAAGGGCTATCAGCAAACCTATACAGATGAGATATTCATCGTCAAAGAACTGCAGACAAGGGGGGAAAGAGTGGTATATAGATTAAATGATTACACTGGTGACCCTGTAAAAGGGGCTTTTTACTTTGAGGAGCTCCAAAAGGTTCCTGCTGACCAACAGCGCATATACAGAATAGAGAAAATTATCCAAAAAAGAGGGCGGAGGAAACACAGAGAGTTTCTAGTCAAATGGACTGGATGGCCAGAGAAGTTCAACAGTTGGGTTAAGGAGACTGAAGTACAACATCTTTGATATGGCGGAGTTTTACATCACCCTTCCCAGCAATGCGTCAGCAGCAATTTCCCCCCAAAACAGAAATTCTAATTTTACTATACAATTAGCAAGATCGTTGGATCTTCCAGGGTCATGGGAAGTAGGGCTAGCAGAGATACAGTATCCACATAGTTGGCACACATTAACTTCTGGATATTTTGAAATTGCTAATGAGAGAAAGAGATGGCATTTTTCTTTGAGAAGCGGGTACTATAGCAGCATCCAACAACTGTTAGAAAATATGAACAAGCTTATATCAAATGCCAAGGACGGCCCTAAGACAACCCTACAGTATGATGCAGTGGGTCGAAAAATTAACCTTAAAGAGGATGAACCGCATACCATTCTAGTTAGCGGAGAACTTGGACATCTGTTAAGTATGTTCCCTGGATTCAGCACCTTATATGTTTACACAGACATTGTAGAGCTCCAGATAGTGGGTGACTACTATGTGCCATTACTGCACTGTGTGGCTGTGCAAGGGCAAGACAATGATTTCATCACAATAACCTATGACCGTCCACATTATGTACCAGTCAGCAAACATCACATCGATACCGTTACTATAGAAATCAAAACCGACCAGGACAAAACCGTGCATTTTTATCACAGGAAGGTGATTGTCAAGCTTCATTTTAGGCCTCGGAAAAGTGAAGGATGGTTGTAATCAAGGAGCACGGGAACCCTCAAGACTACGTGGCTTACTACAGGGCACAAGCCGGTGGAGGCCTTCCAGGCTTCCAAGGAGCCCCCATTATGTACGGGACAGGTTTAGGGGGTCTGTTCCATGGACTTTTTCGAAAAGCAATGCCTTTTTTGAGGCGTGGATTAGAAATCATTAAGCCGCATGTGAAATCTGCTGCCAAAAATATTGCCAGAGATGTTGCGGGGCATCTTGTATCCCAAGTTGTTGAAAGGGGGCAGGATGGATCAGGGTTGTTCATAGCCAGGAAGAGTTATGCATCGGGCCCGCCTATTCTGTTTAAAAAGTGAAGACTTGTGAAAAAGGCCCATTATACCAAGAGGAGACATGCGCAGAAGAGGAAGCCCTGTGACAAGGAAGACATATTCTAATACAATATGTCATTTATTCATTCTGCTTCAGAGGAATGTGTTAAACCAGAACTGGATCTTTTTCAACTGGCGCCTACACAGACCAGTATTGAAAACAGTACCTATGTCGAGATCCCTCCTTTATCAGCGCTAACACCCAATGCTCCCCTGGAATTTTTTATCACGGGGCATGGTGAGCATTACACGGATTTAAACAACACCCTGCTGTATGTGAGTTGCAAGATTGTAAAGGCGGATGGGACGGATATTGATGATGGGGCAAGGGTGGGCCTGAGCAACTACCCTATAGCATCACTGTTTAACCAGCTGGATGTTACCTTGGGAGATCGGCTCATTACACAGAGCCATCATTGCTTTTCTTATCGGGCCATGATTGAACTGATTCTGAACTTTGGTAGTGATGCACTGGGTACCCAATTTACAGCTGGGGGTTTTTACAAAGATGACTCAGAACTCATGGAGAGTACTCTACTGACAGCTGCTGGGAACTCCGGTTTCAAAGCGAGAGCAAGACATACGGCCGGTAGTCGTAAATGGGATTTGCTAGGGCCTCTGCATAGTGATCTGTTTTTTCAAGACAGACTGCTGATTAACGGCGTTGATGTGAAAGTCAAACTCACAAGAAGCAGAAATGAATTTTGTGTGATGAAGGATGGCAATGAGAATTATAAAGTGCAACTCCTGGCGGCTTCTCTCTTTGTAAAACATGTAAAAGTAGCCCCGGGAGTGTGCCTTGGCCACGCAGAAGCTTTGCTCACCTCCAATGCCAAATACCCCATTGATCGAGTGGGGATGAAGGTTTACAGCATTCCTGCAGGTAGTCTTGTGTGTAATCAGGAAAATCTATTTCTGGAGCAGCTACCTAAATAATTAGTGATTGGGTTTGTGGACAATGCATCTTTTAGTGGGGATTATGAAAGAAACCCGTTCAATTTTCAACACTGCAATGTCAATTTTTGCGCCCTGTATTTTGATGGCGAGCAGATCCCCGCAAAGCCTCTTCAGCCTGAGTATGAACATGGTCTTTTTGTGAGAGAGTACATGCAAATGGTGCAAGCCACAGGCAAAGGCATGAAAGACAGGCCATTGATAATCAGCCGGGAAGAGTTTAACCGAGGGTATACTTTGTATTGTTTTGACTTGAGTCCTGATCAGGGGTACTCTGAGCACTATTCTTTGATCAGGAATGGTAACCTCAGAGCCAAAATTAGATTTGCACAACCCCTCCCCAACACCGTCAACATGATTCTCTATGCAATCTTTGAAAACCTCATTGAAATAAGTCACACAAGGAATGTGCTTTTTGATTATATGTGAGTATGGACACACTGCAGCTCCTCCAATTGTTCTCTGGAAATACTGCCTTTCTAGGGGTCTACCCTTCTGACCTGCTACCCCAGAGAAGGGCCATGACCTGTTGACGTAATCAGCACGTGGGTTTGTTTACTTTGATGACGTCACTGATCAAAAGTGCTGATAATTTTCATTAAAAAAAGGTATACACTACTTCTACTTGGCTACTTTAAAACAATTTTGTGAAGAAGCAAATGTTCAATACAAAAAACTTTTAGGATATTCAAAAGTTAGATGGCTTGCTCTAACACCTGCTATAGAGCGTGTTCTACAATTATTTGAGCCTCTCCGTTCATATTTTTTAAGTTTAGACAAATGTCCTAAAATCCTGGAATCGTTTTTCAATAATGAAATATCTGAGATATTAATGTATTTTGTACATAATCAAGCATCTAATTTTCACAAAACGATTCAAAAGATTGAAGGTGAACACATTTCAGCTACAGAAGTTAGTCTTATTTTGAATGACTTTATCCTTCAATATAAAACTCGATTTGAAGAAAAATTTCTTCCTTTAGTTATAAAAAGAAAATAGTCAGACTTAGAGGAATCAAATCTGGGCATAACGGAAAAGTTTATCAAAGAAGTGCAGAAATTTTACCAAACATGTTTTCAATATATCAAAGAATGGTCTGAAACAAACATCACAGGAAATAACAGTTTTCAATGGTGTTTTTTGACTTCATCGCAAGTATATTGGACAGATATTGAATCTTGTATTGAGTTTTTATCTAAAGAAATGCCAGACGTTCAAATAGACGACAATTGTCTCTTTGAAGAAATTAGAAAACTGAATGTATGTTTAAATTCTGAAAAATTAATACAATGGGAAAATGAACAGGTTGAAATTGATAAAAGATGGGTGGAAATATTCAGCCATTTCAAAAATGAACATATTCCATGTGAAAATTTATTTATTCTTGTTCAATTTACATTGTGCTGCCCTGGAACTAATGCAGCAATTGAAAGGGTTTTTTCAATTGCTAATGATTTTTGGACAAGTGAGAAATCGAGTTTGAATGTTGATACTCTAGCTGCAGCACTTGCCGTAAAATTCAATATGAAGGATATTTCTTGTTTAGATATTTCCAATATATTGTTAGAAGATGATTTGTTGTTGTTGTTAATTGCGAAGTTGTGTCCGACCCATCGCGACCCCATGGACAACGTTTCTCCAGGTCTTCCTGTCCTCTACCATCTTCTGGAGTCCATTTAAGTTCACACCTACTGCTTCAGTGACTCCATCCAGCCATCTCATTCTCTGTCGTCCCCTTCTTCTATTGCCCTCAATCTTTCCCAGCATTAGGCCCTTCTCCAGTGAGTCCTTCCTTCTCATTAGGTGGCCAAAGTATTTGAGTTTCAACTTCAGGATCTGGCCTTCTAAAGAGCAGTCGGGGTTGATCTCTTCTAGGACTGACCGGTTTGAACGCCTTGCAGTCCAAGGGACTCGCAGGAGTCTTCTCCAGCACCATAGTTCAAAGGCCTCAATTCTTTGGCGCTCAGCCTTTCTTATGGTCCAACTTTCACAGCCATACATTGCAACTGGGAAAACCATGGCCTGGACTATACGCACTTTTGTTGGCAGGGTGATGTCTCTGCTTTTTAGTATGCTGTCTAGATTTGCCATAGCTTTCCTCCCCAGGAGCAAGCGTCTTTTAATTTCTTGGCTGCAGTCCCCATCCAAGAAATTAAAAGACGCTTGCTCCTGGGGAGGAAAGCTATGGCAAATCTAGACAGATTATGTCTATGACCTGTCCGTCTTGGGTGGCCCTGCACGGCATAGCTTATAGCTTCATTGAGTTACACAAGCCCCTTCGCCACGACAAGGCAGTAATCCATAAAGGGGTAGAAGATGATACATTGACAAAAAATATTCATTCAATGGAAAAGTACTCATTTAAATAATTAATAGGCATGTAAGCATAATTACAATATAAAATGTTATTGTTACAAATGTTTTTTATTATGCATTTATCATATTATAGTGTGGCAGGTAGAAAATGCCATTAAGGGAGATGGAAAAATACTATAAACAACATTTTAATTAACAGAGGTGATGTTTTGAAAGCATTAACTAATAGTATTAACTGGCTGAGTGTGATGACCTGTGTGCAATTCTATGAAGAAACATTTTTACAAGAAGTGCCAACCAAAAGTCACAAATGGTGTAAGATATTACACGTGTAGGGGAGTGTGGTTTTCTGCACATTGTATAAACTTCCCTTTTTCCTATGTGTGTGGTCTCAGGACATGAACTTCTCTCTTTTAGTGTGTTAAAGGTAGATAAGAAGTCATCCATTAGGTTAAGCGTGGGCGGCAAGCTGTATAAGAATGACACCCTGGAAATAACCCAGGGTTCAGAATTTGTCATATGAATACTCTGAACCTTTGTGCAAATAAACCTGTTTTCTCCAACCCTTCGTGGTCTTGTCTTCTGATGTAAGTATCGTGGTTTTTCCACTACAATTGTGTATTCTGTATTATTGTTGCAATAAATATTTTTTTCTTCAATTTATTCGTGTCCTCCTTTTCGTTGTAAAAAAGTTGGTCACCTTACTGTCTATCAACTAGTTCCTCCTCACTTCCAAAATTTTGTCTATAGAATTCCTCTACTTTGTCAATTGTGTCTAGCCGAAACCTCTTTTCCTGCCACGTGACCATAATCCCTTCTGGTACCAACCATCTAAAATTAATATTTTTCCTTATCAATTTAGAAGTTATTTGTTGGTAAGGTCTTCTCATATATCTCACCCTTTTTGGTACTTGCTTAAGCACAATTAGCTGTCTGCCTTGATATTCCAGAGGGTCGTCCCTGGTCCTAAATAATATTTCATCTCGGACAGATTTTTTAACAAATCTAATATGGACCTCTCTGGGGAGGTTGTGCCGTCTTGCGTAGTTCGTGTGAATTCTATAAGTCTCATCGATCTCACTCGCCATATCCTCTTTAGTAGTCCCCAGGGCCCTTGCCAAAATATCTGTCACCATTACCGGTGAATTTTCACCCTTCGTTTCTCTAATATTTTGGATCCGTAGGTAGTAGGCAGCCTTCTCTACTTCCAGAGAAATAACTGTCAATTCTAATTCCCTGTTAGCCTGAACTAATCTCTCATTCATTTCGTCTACTCTCAATTCTTCTTTTCCCATTCTTTCTTCCATTTCCTGTAATTTTTGTTCGTTTTCCATAATCTGTTGCTGAAGGCACTCAAATTTCCCATCCATAGACCTCATCTTTTCCTTGAGTTCCCCTGTATCGTTTCTCACTTCCCCTATCTCTTTTTTAAAGTCTTCATGATTTTTACACATCACCTCTTGCATTGATTGCAACATTAGTTGTAATCTTTAAATGAATTTG
The DNA here is from genome assembly GCA_039797435.1 of Crotalus adamanteus. Lineage (NCBI taxonomy): Eukaryota > Metazoa > Chordata > Lepidosauria > Squamata > Viperidae > Crotalus > Crotalus adamanteus. The sequence goes on from CM077935.1 coordinate 10,018,618, forward strand.
CTCTGTCTCTTTGTGTCACCTCTTCCAAGGATCTTTGCCTAGCTGGACTTGGTTCCATTGGTGAGGTAAGTGTTGTCTGCTTCTTCCCTACTCCAACTCTCGTAAGATTAGGGATGCTTGACATCTTTCTCAACTCTGCAAACCAGCCACCCCACTTATTTACAATCACTCCGTTTCTCTCCAGAGTATCTAAGTTGTCTATATTAAAGCCAAATATGTTGTGCTTTATGTATAATAGTAACTTATTAATTAAATATATTGAATACAATTATATACTTAACCCTAAATATCAATATATGTAACAAAAATCAGTATTCACAATAAGCTTGTCAGTAACTACAGTCCCAAGTCAATTTTTGTTTAAAGGTTAGAATCCATCATTTCAAAAAGTTCAATGGTTATATATTTTCCTTATAGTCCCTTATAGTATCTTTTAAGTTTTGAGATCAAGAAGAGAGATTTTATACTGCTTTCTGGTTTATACTTACAACCAAAGCTAAGTATTTTTTAAGTCACAAGTTTGTTGCTTCCTCTTATCTTCTTTCCCCTCCTTCCTCCTCACTTTCCCTTCTGCGTTGTTCTCAATTCAACCAGCAGGTGTCTCTCTTGCTGTTGTTTCATTTTCTTTTAGATCAGACAATGTATGAAGAACAGGTTAAGGAGACCATGTTAATTTGGAGTAGGGATTTTGGTTTCAGTATCGACCTACATATTTGGCAAGAACTGTGGGAAAGGAATAGGAAACTCACTTTAGCTACCTCATATAAGGAAAATCTTTACAGGATGTTCTATAGATGGCATTTCCCACCCGTAAGGTTAGCCAAAATGGGTTCAAACATTTCACCCCTGTGCTGGAAATGTAAAACAGCATTAGGTTCATACTACCATACGTGGTGGGAATGCCCAAAGATCCGTGAGTATTGGAACAGGACACGAAACTGGTTGAGGGATATATTGACACTGGACTTAGAGTTAAAACCTGAACACTTCTTGTTGGGAATAATGACAGAAAAATACGACAAGGGAACAATCTACCGGCTGCTACACATCCTGACTGCAGCTAGGCTTGCTTTAGCGCAAAAATGGAAGAGCAAGGAAATTCCCACAGAGGAAGAGTTAATACCTAAAATATTAGCATGTGCGGAAATGGACAGGCTCACAATGATACTAAAAGATAAATGTGGATCAGTTTATTATGAAACCTGGGATAAATTTTACTGCTGGAGGACTTTGAAGAGGACAGTAGGTATTAAAGACGAATGTTAAGATAGAAATATATGTTATTTTAGAACAAGTATTGTATATAAAACTTAGATGTATATGTAGGGATGAAGAATTGATTGTAAAAAGTGGAATAATCTGATAAGAATGTATATACTGGAATGTCACGTCAAATCCAATGTTTGTGTGTTTTTAATTGTATTATAAATAAAATTAGTATAAAAAAGAAAAAGAAAAAAGTAGATGCAAAAGTAACATGGGAGCCACAGGGCCCACTCTACACAGCTGGACTGTGCGGAGGTGGGCAGCGGAGGCAGGTGTTGTGAGCCAGGCGCTCCAGGACGGCCACGTAGGTGCGCAGGGCGAGGTGGTGGCAGCGCAGGTCAGCACTGCGTAGACCACCAGCTGGCACGGCCCATGGAAGGTCAACTTCCTGCTGCGCGCCCCACCCACAGCCGCCCCGCCAGCACTGCTGCCCTGCCGTGGAGAGCCGGCCCCGCGGCTCGCAAAGCACCAGCCGAGCCGGCTCCGGCCCTGCAGCCACCCCCCAGCACCACCGCCCCCCCGCGTATCCCCATAGAGCCGGCCCCGCGGCTCGCAAAGGCAAAGCACCAGGGTGAAATTTTTGAACAATCCTTTTAAACATGTTTAGTTTGTTACTTTTTTAACCCAAGAATTTCTTCCTTGGAAAAGTAAGAGATGCAGAAAAAAAGAAAGAAAAAAAAAAGGGGGGGGGGAGGCAGTTTCTGTTTGCATGTTTGTTTGTTTTTGTTTTTTTTAAAGAACAGAAATTGGGTAAAATTTCGTGACTGTAAGAATAATCAGTGGGATAATTGTCTCCAGAAACTGTGGATGCTTCATTATTGGATGTTTTTGGGAGGAGGTTACAAATTGATAGGGTTTGAAATGGATAGTTTCCTGTTTCAGTAAGGGGTTGGACTAGAGGACCTCTAATGTCCCATCCAATTCTGATATTCTGTTTTTGTATGTGTGGCATGTTTCAGTGATTTTCCTTTGCATTTTAGTTTGGATTTATCCTTAATAATGCATTTGAGGGTATTCTTGTCAAAGGAACTATGCTATGATGTTTTATTTAACATCTGATAAATATGTGTCTTTGGGACTACTTGCTACTGCAAAAAAGATGATTAATTGCTGCATACTGTGTGTGCTCAATTTGCTTTCCTTTTCCTTGGAGCCAAGGAGGGGAAGGGAAATCTTTATAGGAAACCAATTTGGTTTCAGGGTTATAGCCACAGGCTGCAAGGCTGGATATGAGTTCAAATTCTGCTTTAACCATGAGGGTTGACTGAGTGTTTTGGGGCTGGTTTATTTTTGTTCAGCCCTAGGAGGGAGGTTTTGGCAAGCCACTTCTGTAAATGTTATGGCAATTTTCCTCCTGAGGGCTGTTACAAGCAAAAGTTTTGTATAAATTTTTACTCTGTCTGGTTTGGTGAGTGGAGGAAGGGGGAGACAATCTTTTGTCTTCTTGGCTATCCTGTTTGATGTCTGCCTGAGACAAAAGACATTCTAGAAATGTTGGCCCAATGCTAATTGGTGAGCCTATGTGCTTTACCTTTTAAAATCCTGAATGTGTTATTTACAATAAGTTTATTGGGTTATATTTTTGTAACATGGTATCTAATCAGGGTGAAAGGGGGAGGAGAAAGAAAAATGTGACAATTTTTGATAGAGCTTCCATGGACATGTTAGAAGTAAGTCTTCATCCTGGTTCATCCAATCCGGGAATAAATAAGCAACATGGCGACTGCTTTGGGAAGATGGTTACAGTTTATTGAAGAAGCAGAAAGATGGTCCTTGCAGGAAGGAGCAGAGGAGAGGAAAGAGAGAGCTTGAGCACATGGGCTATAGGTTTTTTATACCCTCTCTAGCCTTTTGTTTGGAAGTTTCCTGTTCCTGTGGCATGAACTTTGAGGCTATTTCCTGTGTCATGTATTCTGACCTGAGTCTAGGTGTGCCTCTCTGGTATACTTAATGGTAATAGGTTAGTCCTATTATGTCCCAAAAGTCGTATCCTGCTTCCCTGGGGCTGGGCTAATGACTCTTAGAGTTTGGGTGAGGTATGCAGATTTTAGGTCTTTGTCTTCTGGCTCCAGCTTTCCTGATAGTTTTACATTTGCATTTATATAGGGCTGGCTCTTGCTTGGAGACAGAGAGATTTGGGGGCTGGATTGGTTTCTGCTTTTAAAAATCCTTTTGAAGAAAAATATATTTTTCTGCCCTTTTAATATTTCCTTCTCTGGGGGGCTCTGACTTCCCAGACAAGTATAATCTATCTGATACAAGACAAATGATTTTTTTTCTTTCTTTTCTTTCCTCCACTTTTAAGCTGTGGAAGCAAATACATTTTTATATAGCTTCCCAGTTTTGTAAGATCTTATTCTGGGAATTATAAAGAAATGGGAAAGCAACTTTTTGGCAGAAGAAAGGATTGAGGGTATCTAGCAAATAAAGCCCAATTGGTATGAAAGGAGGTAAAATACCTAGGATATATTATAGTTGAAGGGGAAAGGAAAAAGATAGTAAAAGGATTGAGGCTATAGTAGATTTATAATTACCAAACAACAAAAATGGTCTTAAGGGGATTCTGTGGTTATCACAAGGTACTGCAAGAATGGTGATCCAAAAACTATATGAGGGGAATCATTGGGGAATTAAAGCATAGGTAGAAATGTATTTGAAATTCTATGCTACCCTTGGAATTTATGGGATAGCCCAAAGGGCTACAGAGGGATGTTTGATATGTAAAAGGGTTAATAAAGGGTTAAGGCTCCCAAAGGAGGGAGACAAATAGCTAAATGTAGAACAAGTACTGGGGTTTCTGTCTTCTATTTGACAGGAAGTCTTGGTGGCGCAAACAACTCCTTTGGAATTTCCAGTCCATAAGATCCAGCTGGGACAGTGGGTGCTGATTCGTAAATGGAAGGAGGAACTTCTACAACCAAAGAAGGGAAGTTCCTTATATTGACTCTGCTGTCTGGAGGGCTGAGATGGGTTGGACTCACTACACATGAGCAAAGCTGGTGACTGGACCTAAAAGAGGGTGGACGGTTATTCCAGGACAAGGACTGAAAGCCACGTTTAAAAGGACTTGAATGGGTAGTGGACCAGAACCCCTACCTATTTTGAATATCTCTATTAGAATTTCAGGTGACCCCAGACAAAGAACAAAGATGTTGGTGGTGACTCATCAGAGAAGTAGAAGTGGTTTGTTACAAATAAAATGAATAACTAAGACAGAAGTCATACCATTAGAAACTGAAAACGTAGAATTGTAAATTGTAAGAATTAGGTGGTAAATGTATATTTTTTTGTTATTGTCACTGTGATTGCTGTAGCTGTTATTGTTGTTGTAATTTGTGGTTGTGAAATACTGTGTAATAATCATCAGGGGTGGATTCTACTTCTAATATTACTGAAGACAACACACCAGAGCAGCCTGGGAAATAAAGGTAAAAATTTGTTTGTGGGATTTAAAGGTAGATGACAATCATGAAGCAGAATGGATATTACAAAAGGAATCAGGAAAGTGGCTAAAGCTCCTGAACAAAAGTATGAAAATATGTGGAGCGATTGGGGTTGGTTAACTAATTGGTTTCCCAACACTGAATGGTTAAGACAAATGTTTCTTGGCCTAAATTTTTTAGTGGTTGTAGGACTAATGTGTTGTGCATGTCTGCAATGTATTCCTTTATGTGCATCTACTTTAACCAAAGCTGTAGGAAAAGCTTTTAGGAAAGCCTTAGGAAGAGAAGAAGTTATACAGTTAATGGTTATAAGATTTTCTAAGCATGATAATGAAGACCTTTCAGTGTCATAAAAATTAAAGGGGGGATTTGATAGAAGTAAAAGAAAGGTCTTCAAAATTTAATATTGAAAGAGAAATTTAAAATTGAATTTGCTGCAGTGGAAATTTACTGAGTGGAGAAGCTATGATGGGAAACAGGAAAGGTTAACATAAAGAAAGGATGTTGCATGAATAAAAGACTTTTTAGGATAAACAATGCCTGGAAGTTCTTTGAAGTGTTTCATTAGTCGGAACTTTGACAGCTGGATTTTAAGAGTGGGAAAGGAAGAAGAAAACATCTGTAATAGAAGATAACTAGCAAAACAGGAAAGAACCTATTTTTCTAAGAAGTCATAAAAAAGGGGCCCAGAACTCAGGCAACTGAGCATGCACAATTAATTGATTAATATTAACTGACACACCTTGCATAAATTATCTCCTAATTTTAATGTACATATGATGTATGATTTAGTATGTAGCAGGAAATATGTAGGAGGTGGTCAGAAAGAGTGTAACCTCATAGTACCTGTTCTGGATCCTGAACTGAGATGCTTTCTGGATCCTGAACTGAGATGCTTTGCAAAACCAGACAGATAACTCAACAAAGTTATCACCACGATGTAAAAAAGATGTAAAAAAGATGTTGAGACTCTAGAAAGAGTACAGAGAAGAGCAACAAAGATGATTAGGGGACTGGAGGCTAAAACATATAAGGAACGGTTGCTAGAATTGGGTATGTCTAGTTTAACGAAGAGAAGGACAAGGGGGGACATGATAGCAGTATTCCAATATCTCAGGGGCTGCCATAAAGAAGAGGGAATTAAGCTATTTTCCAAAGCACCTGAAGGCAGGACAAGAAGCAACGGGTGGAAACTAATCAAGGAGAGAAGCAACCTAGAACTAAGGAGAAACTTCCTGACAGTGAGAACAATTAATCAGTGGAACAGCCTGCTTCCAGAAGCAGTAAATGCTCCAACACTGGAAGTTTTTAAGAAGAGACTGGACAGCCATTTGTCCGAAATGGTGTAGGGTTTCCTGCAGGGGTTGGACTAGATGACCTCCAAGGTCCCTTCCAACTTTACTACTATTACTAAAGATGGTTATAAAACAAATATTTATTCCAGGAATACTTGCAGAACTCACGGTTTCAGTAGTTTCATCTGGATGGTGTACATTTGTTCATCTTTGTAGGTAAAATCAATAATTCCTTCACATCAACTTCTAGCGTGAATTAAGACCGCGTCTGTCCTCCTGTATTCCCATGCTTATCTCAGACAAAGACATTCCAAACTCGCACGTAGCCAGGATATCCTGTGATGAACTTAGTAGCCCTTCCCACTGACTTATTAACATAGAATTCACTGAACAGCTAAAACTACATTACCCATAAGCCATCTCTTAAGGAGACAGTGCTTAACCCTTTAAATGCCAAACATTCTAACATATAGTTCTCATCTAACTAGCCCAGGGGTAGGCAACCCAAAACACTCAAAGAGCCACTTGGACCCGTTTCCCACCAAAAACAAAACACTGGGAGCCGCAAAACCCTTTTGATATCTAAAATGAAGATAACACTGCATATATCCTTTTTTACCTTTATTATAGGTGTGTGTATGTGTGTGTGTGTGTGTGTGTGTGTATGTGTATGTGTATATGTGTATACACACACACACACACACACACAGACACACACACACATATACACATTAAAAATAAAAGTAAAAATATGACTCTTGGGAATATCCATACTATTAAAACAATGATCACCAAGAGAATGCTTTAAGAGAATAAAATTACATACACACACAGGTAAAAAAGGATATATGCAGTGTTATCTTCATTTTAGATGTCAAGAGGGTCTCTCTCTCCCTCCCTCTCTATCTGCCCTTGATCTGCCACTCCTCTTCCCCCACTCTCTCTCTCTCTCCCTCTCTCTCTCTTTCTCCCCCCCCCCTATCTGCTGCTCACCTGGCAAGCTTCAAGCTGTTGTCCAACAACCTCCGGGGTAGGCAACCTCGTCTCTTTTATGACTCATGGACTTCAACTCCCAGAATTCCTGAGTCAGCCTAGCTGGGCTAGCTAGCTCTCTCCTGCCCTTCCTGCTTCCTGCTTCCTGCAGAGACGCAGCAAAGGGAGGAGCTCCGCCCAGAAAGCTTTTCAGCTCCTCGGAGAACACTGTGAGTGCACTCTCTTTTACACACACACACACAAAACACACACACACACACACACAGAGAGAGAGAGAGAGAGAGAGAGAGAGAGAGAAGCAGGGAAGTGCAATTGCCTCTCTCTGTCTCTCTCTCTGCAAAGGCAGAGGAGGCTGGGAGCCACAGGGGAAGGCTCAAAGAGCCGCATGCGGCTCCGGAGCCGCAGGTTGCCGACCTGTGAACTAGCCGGTCCAGAACACTCCCCGCTTGGAAATATAATTTCCACTACTAACTAACTGAAATAAGCAAAAAACGTAGCATTGAGGCATGCAATTCTCATTGCTAACTGACTATTAACTATAATAGGCAAAAACATGGTATCAAAACATGCATAACTATGAGGTAAATAGAAAATATGCACAACTATAACAGAGATAAACAAGGTGTTACATCAAACAATGCAATCATGAGATAAACACAAATACATAGTTTGAGGTTCAAACTTCCAGTTCGGTCTTCTTCAGCAACGGGACCAAATCGGTGATTAGTCTGGTGCAAGAGTCTTTGACTCACAATCTGACTCACGTGGCTTCACGATCTGGGCCTCAACTTGACGAACTAGTCCATCAGAACTGGGTGGGGCCCGGTGCACAAGTCCCATGGGCCAAGAGTTCTGGTATGCGTCCTTGTCTCTCAGCAAGACAAGGTCTTCTTTCTGTAGGAGAAACTGGAACCAAAGGAACTTCTGGAACAGAAAAACTGGAACCCAAAATTTCTCAGGAACAAAGGAACCTGGATCCACAGGAAACTCAGGAACAGCAGGAGATGGGACCACAGGAAGCTCAGGAACAGCAGGAGCTGGAATCATAGGAAGCTCAGGAACAGCAGGAGCTGGAACCACAGGAAGCTCAGGAACAGCAAGCGCAGGAACCACAGGATACTCAGGAACCGAAGGATCTGGAACCACCGGTGGAGCATTGAAGATGGCTGCTACTATTGTCATGAGGGTAGTGAGGACTTCATGTGTGGGTGTGGGTGTCTTTGACGACATAGAGTTCATGATTTTGCGGGGTATGCCAATCATGCGCTCCCACGCTTCGCCCATGTGAGATACATGGGGAGGGTAATTTTTGGCCTTCAGACATTTGTCAATCACTGGGTCATGACGAATACCTTCAATAGTCTGTAAGTCCTTGCAGGCTCCTACAAAGCTGGTTCTTGGGATGCTAAGACAAGTGATCAGGACGATCAATACTATGCCCAATCTCAGGTGTCTCTGCTTAGAGCAGTGGTTCTCAACCTTTTTAATGCCGTGACCCCAACCGGTCGTAAGTCGAGAACTACCCAACCGGTCGCAAGTCAAGGACTATCCAACCGGTCGTAAGTCGAGGACTTTCCCTGCCCAGGAGTGCCGCTCATGTGTGGTGCTGCTCCCTGTGCCGGCCGAGGCGTAGCTGGCAAGGGGCAGTGACGGCGCAGGGTGACCACCGGCTGGGCCACCAGCTGGCCCAGCCCAAGGGAGGTAAGGCACCCGCCGGGCCCCACGTGAACCAGCAACCCTCCCTGCACCCGCCGGCCTCCCACCTCCCACCCCTGGCCCTCTTTTACTTACATTTTTAGTAGTTGCTCAGCAGGGAGGGGTGGAAGCTTCCAGACAGCTCGCCTTCGCTGCAGATAACTTGCAGCACCGTTTGCAGACTGGGGCTTTTGGCTGGCTCAGCAGGGCAGAGACAGCCTGGACAATTCCTATTGGGTTTTGAAAGCCAATAGAACAAAAGGGAGTAGCACAGCTAAGGAAAAGGGGAAAAAAATGGCAGACTGCGTTGTTTGGCGACTCCCGTGAAATGGTCGTATGACCCCAAATGGGGTCGCGACCCACAGGTTGAGAACCACTGGCTTAGAGGAGGGTTTGAAGCTGACTGGTTCTAGGAAATGGCTAGAAGGCGGTTTCTCTGTCTCTTTGCCCACTGAGGACAAGCAGATGGTCTGGACGGTTGTTTTCTCGTCCTGTCTGAGAAATTTACTGGGTGCCTGAGGTTGAACGTTGGCATGTTTGTCTGGAGCTGGAAGCATATAGCGTTTTGGTCTCTGTGGCATCAGGCTGTCTGGACAAGCCAAGAACTCAGGACCTTTTAGATAGATACATTCTGTCAATTGTGCCGCAAGGGTGGACCATTTAGCTTCGTCCACAAGGTTCTTATCTGTTGGCACATATTGCCATTGTTCAGGGCTTGAATATGTTTCAATCTTTTCTACTCTATTGCCTACATAGACGTAGAAGTGTCTGCTTTGGTTGCAGATGTAGCTTGACATCACCTTGCTGTCTGTGTAGAAGGTGGTGGACTGTAGCTCAAGGCCTATCGTTTTCGTTGTCAGCTTGGTGAGTTTTGCTGTCAATATGGTACCACAGAGTTCTAACCTTGGTACGTTGTGGCCTTGTTGTATTGTTAGTCTCGCTTTTCCAAAGATGAAACTGACACTGCAGCTCTCCCCGCTGTAGACTCTGATGTATCTTATGGTTGCAATCACCTTCGTTGACACATCTGAGGAGGCGTACAATGGAGACATACGTGTGCTGCACTTGCATGCTTTGGAGACAACTTAGGAGTGTACTCCACGACTCCCAGTCTTGTTTCTGTTCTGGCAGACGCAGCCTGTCCCAGTGTGTGTTGCTCTGGGAGAACGTCCGTAGCTGCAGAAATTCTTTGTCCACTATGGACAAGGCTGAGTCATTGTGGCTTTCACTGGTCTGGAACACTGTTGCTTCCAAAATGGGTTTGGTTGTCGCAAGCGTGAAGTGTTCTTGGTGTGGTTTTAGGTGGAAATCTCTTCCATTGCTGAGAATGGAGGTTCTTGAGATATTCACTTGGGTTGGAGTTTGCGGTTGGTCAACACAGAGCGACCCTCCGATGGCCCATCCAAGTTCCGTCTTAATGGCTACTGGGGTGCCTGGTGGACCTTTGATTCTTTCATCAGAACCAATGGACTCCGGGGTGTCTCGTCCCACCATAAGTAGGATTTCGGCTTCAGGATCTAGGGGAGGGATTAGATCGGCTATGTGCGCTAGGTGAGGTATTTTTCTTGCCACCTCTGGTGTTGGCGGGCTTGTGGATAACCGTGGTGTTCTTGCCTGCTCATGTTGAAACGTGCTCTGGTTGTCAACGTAGGCCTGCACGCGGCTATGTTGATTCTCAATCTCCATTCGTTTCAAATTGCGCAAGAAAGTGGCGCGTTGAAGTGTTTTCTGAAGGGCTTTCACTCTTGCCGTTTTATCTGCCACTTCTCATTGGCTTTGTATGAGCTCAAGCTCGTCTTGAGTAGCCTTTATTTTGGCCTTCATTTGAACTGCTTCAGCTTCCTTTTGCGCTACTCCAGCCTTTCGTTTTGCCTCCATTTGAGCTGCTTCAGCTTTTTGTTTGGCCTCCATTTCAGCTGCTTCAGCTTCCCATTGTGCTGCTTCCGCCTTTCGTTTGGCCTCCAGTTGGGCTGCTTCAACCTCCATCGCCGCCAATTCCTTCTTTTTCTGCTGCTCCACTTCTAACACACGAAAGACTGCGTTGGCAGCTTCAGCTTCGATGTTTGCTTGCTCTGCCTTTGAAACTCGGGACGTTTGGCTATGATGAGAAGACGCTTTTGAATGGTGGGAGGTGCCTGTATGGTGAGATTGTTGTGACACCCTGGAATACGCCTGGGCTCGTGGTGTTATGGCGAAAGGGTGAAGCGTTTCCGGAGGCATGAGATGGAGCCACATGTGATTGCTGGGATGGCGCATGCGAATGACGGGAAACTTTGGACTTGGCCCTCTCGACTGGTCTATCTTTCGTGTAAGGCTCGGTCTACGGGAGGTGGTCTATACCTTCCAGAAGCTTTTTACATTCCTTGTTTAGTAGCTTGAGGCTTTGCATCATGCTATCATGTGTTGGATCTCCTAGTTGCATCTGGATCTCTTCAAGATGGCGTCCGGAGTCCATCCATTGCAAGAGAGCGTCTTCCCTATCGTCTTCCAATGAGAGCACATGTTTGGGGGAGAGCTCCTCCTTAGGCACTTGGTAGAATTTGTGTAATTTCTCCCAGTGCCTTTCATGGCGCTTGCGGAAGGTGTCCCATTTCTCCAACAGGTTTAACCGCATAGCTTCAGTAGGGGTTCTTTGTTGCCTCAGGTCATAGGGTACCTGGGATGTCTTTGGCCTGAGACTTGAGCATCAGCCTCTGTGTAGAGGTCAAGGTTAGCTGGTTGCAGCATTTCTCCTTGGCCAGCTGGTTGGGGTGTCTCATCTAGGCTGGTCGGTTGAACCTCTTCTTCTAAATCAAGGAGACACTCTGCCATGGCTAGGGCAGGTTCAGTAAACTTCCTAGCTATTTTAAAGCGAATTCTATGAACTTTGCTTTTTGACCACTAGGGGTCACTCTATCTGGGTGGGCACTTCGGGGAAATTCCCTCTTTGGCCACCAGGGTACACTGTTTGCGTGTTTCAGCGAAATTCACTCTTTGACCACTAGGGGTCACTCTATCTGGGTGGGCACTTCGGGGAAATTCCCTCTTTGGCCACCAGGGTACACTGTTTGCGTGTTTCAGCAAAATTCACTCTTTGACCACTAGGGGTCACTGCTCGCGGGTCAGCCATCAGGGTGCTCTTCCTCGAGGTTCACCCTTTGTTCACTAGAGGGCTCTCTGTGTGTGATTAAAGGCTCGCGTGAAGTTTCTTCTTTAACCACTAGGGGGCGCTTGGAAAAAGGTCAGCTAAATTCTGTCTTCTAGTACCACGTTGCACGTTAGTGGCCACCTGGAAAATTACTGAGCTCCAACTAGCTCCCATAAACTTCCACCATGGTCGTTACGTTGCAAGCTTTTGACTACCTGGAAAATTACTGAGCTCCAACTCGCTCCCATAAATATCCACTTGGTCGTTACGGCTTTGTGATAATAAGGAAGGTTAATTTGCTGCCTTTTTTTCTCCTTAATTTGCCCTCAGCAAAGACACCACTAGGGGTGACTGCTTGCGTGAGTGATTACTCCAGGTGAAGTTCACTCTGTGCCCAATAGGGGGTGCTGGTTACTTTGGATGAATTCAGGAAACTTTGCTCTTTGACTATCAGAGACACACTCTGCATAGTTAGAAATTTCAGCGAAGTTCCTTCTTTCACCTCCAGGGGGTGTTATTAACTTGGATTTGCCTGCTATTTGCAGATCAGCTACCAAGGTGGGGGGAGGTGAGTCATTGTTCTCCCACCAGATGCTTGATTGCTATGGCAACAGATGGTTCGCCTTAGCACAAGATGGATTTATGGCTCTGGGCTTGGTATTTGGAGCCAGCCGGGGCAAATGCTTGTTTTTAAGCAATGCTGAGCTTTTCATTGAAGAGAAATTGGCTTTTGCAGCCACTTAATGAATACATATTTCTGTCCATTTTAAATCAGCAATTAGCAACAGGCAGGCTGAAACAGTCACTCGGTTTTCCTCCCTTTGAAGGCAATTAAAAGTTACTTGCCCGCCTCTTGGCTTCATGCAACAGAAAGGAGGGGAGGAGGGGGGTGGCTGCTCCAGCGCTTCTCTGATCTTTAGAAAGTCTTTACATGCAAGGATTCTGGCAATACGATGCAGTAGGCAAAAACGTTTTGGGGGAGGGAGGTTTCACCCAATTTGACACCTTTCCTTTCCTTTGAAACGTTGGCTGGCAAACAAAGCACTTATCCGGAGCAGACACAAAGAATATCACTGTTTCTACTTTTAGCGAAGAGAGAGACAGACCTGTGAATTTACTAGTGCAGGCAATTAGAGGAAGTTAGCCATATTTTACTTCATCCGAGCAGGACGTAACTTTTAAAGCTGATACGGAGACCTTAATGATTTTACTGCATATAAAGAACATTGCTATTTCTGCTGATATGAAGAATAATTATTGATTTTACTGTTCTGGATCCTGAACTGAGATGCTTTGCAATTCAAAACCAGACAGATAACTCAACAAAGATGGTTATAAAGCAAATATTTATTCCAGGAATACTTGCAGAACTCACAGTTTCAGTAGTTTCATCTGAATGGTGTACATTTGTTCATCTTTGTAGGTAAAATCAATAATTCCTTCACATCAACTTCTAGCGTGAATTAAGACTGCGTCTGTCCTCCTGTATTCCCATGCTTCTCTCAGACAAAGACATTCCAAACTCGCACGTAGCCAGGATATCCTGTGATGAACTTAGTAGCCCTCCCCACTGACTTATTAACATAAAATTCACTGAACAGCTAAAACTATGTTACCCATAAGCCATCTCTTAAGGAGACAGCGCTTAACCTTTTAAATGCCAAACATTCTAACATATAGTTCTCATCTAACTAGCTGGTCCAGAACAGTACCTCAGCCAATGGGGAAAGAGGAGGGATGTGGTGGCCGGGACAAGGGATGTATAAAGAAGGAAATATTTTGGGTTAAAACTTTGGAGAGAACCAAGCTTTGATAGCTTCTCTCCCCACTTATTGCAATAAATGAAACAAAAGGCCTTCACAGTGTCTTGGCTGGTTATTGGTCAGGCAAGCTTGCCTCTGGTCATGAAGGAAAGTAGCCAGGAGCACATAACAACAGTATATGCCAGCTTAGTGTAGGGGTTAAGGTTGTGGCTTAGAAAGCAGGAGATTCTGAGTTCTAGTCCCACCTTAAGCATGAAAAACCAGCTGAGTGACTTTGGGTCAGTCTCTCTTCTCTGTCTCTGTCTCTGTCTCTCTCAGCCCAACACAACTCATAGAATTGCTGTGGGGAAAATAGGAGGAGGGAGGAGTATTAGGTATGTTTGCCACCCTAAGTTGTGTGTGTATGTGTGTATGCATACATACATACACACACTCTGTATATAAAAGCATGAATGTGTGAAATTAGGCATTTCCCTAGGAAATCTATAGAATGCCAAAAATGGGATGTGAAAGCATGGAACTCTTAATATTTCACACATTTTCTAGGCATTCTATACAATGCCAAAAGGCAAACAGGTAAAGTGTAACATAATCCCGCTAAAATGGCATTCTAGCATTCCTTGTTGAAGCAAGTAGGTGAATACTGGTCTTTTTCTATACTTTATTTTGCATTTATTCTTTCATTTTCATATACATCTTTTCGATAAAGGGCTAGAGTACGGGTCAGCAACCCGCGGCTCTGGAGCCGCATGCGGCTCTTTCAGCCATCTCCTGCGGCTCCGGAGCCTCCTCCCCCTCCCCCCTTCTTCCTCCTGCTGCCCCCCCTCCCAGACTTAAGTCCCAGCTGGGGTGGTGGTGGTGGCGGGGGCATCGCTTCCTGGGCCGTCGAGCCGGCCACGTGTCTGCCCGGGCTGGGCGGCAGTCCTGGCTGGGGCAGCGGCGGCATTGCTCCCTGGGCCGTCCCTGGGCTGCCGAGCCAGCTATGTGTCTTTCCAGGCCGGGCCGGGCGGCAGTCCAGGCTGGGGCGGTGGCAGGAGGGCATCGCTTCCTGGGCCGTCCCCGGGCAGCTGAGCTGGCCATGCATCTCCGCGGGCCACGCTGAGCAGCAGTCCCGGCTGGGGGGGCGGCGGCGGGGGCATTGCTCCCTGGGCCGTTCCCGGGCCGCTGAGCCGGCTATGTGTCTCCCCAGGCCGGGCCAGGCGGCAGTCCCGGTGGCAGGAGGGCAATGCTTCCTGGGCTGTCCCTGGGCAGCTGAGCCGGCCACGCATCTCCGTGGGCCGGACTGAGCAGCAGTCTCGGCTGGGGCGGTGGCGGCACCATTGCTTCCTGGGCCGTCCCCAGATCGCCAAGCTGGCTACGCGTCTCCCCGGGCCAGGCTAAGGACATTGCTTCCTGGGCCGTCCCCAGGCAGCCGATGGCCACACGTCTCCGTGGGCCGGGCTGGGCAGCAGTCCTGGCTGGGGCAGCGGTGGCATCGCTTCCTGGGTCGTCCCAAGGCCACCGAGCCGACCACGTGTCTGCCTGGGCCGGGCGGCAATCCTGACTGGGGCGGTGGCGGCAGGGGCATCGCTCCCTGGGCCATCCCCGGGCTGCTGAGTCAGCTATGTGTCTCCCCAGGCCGGGCTGGGTGGCAGGGGGACATCGCTTCCTGCGCCGTCCCTGGGCTGCCGACCCGGCCATATGTCTCCCTGGGCTGGGCAGGCTGCAGCAGGGGGGCATCGCTTCCTGGGCCATCCCCGGGCCATTCCCTAGGCAGCCGAGCTCACCACGCATCTCCCCGGGCCGGTCCGTGGTGTCCTGGGCGCCTTTCAGTGCCTTCTACTGCCTCCTGCCCCCTCCCCTCCCTGCCCCTTCGGCGCCGTCTGCCTTTCGTTCTCTCTCTCTCCTCATCTGGAGAGAGGGGGGGCAGAGGAAAGAGAGAGAGAGAGGGTGACTTGTTCGGGTGAAGAACCAGTGGGGGTCAAGGCGAGCTAAGTTAAAAGACGCGGAACTTTCGTGCTAGCATCTCCCGAACCCCTGTTATCCCTGCTACAGACTCGACTCAGCTCATCCGCCCTCACCCTCTCCTCTCCTCTCTCTGTGGACGAGGCTGCTTGCTTCAAATGGTTGGCTACCGAGGCCCGGGAGCCAGGCAGGTGGGCAGGTCTCGACTGCAGCATTTTGTTGCTGTTGTTTTGCGCACGCGCGGCACTGGCTGGGAACAGAGCCAAGCAAGCTCTGTGGTTGGAAGTCCCTGCAGCTTAGGAGCCAGGATCTTCCCCCTCTCAGTCCCAAATCCCAAGCAGGATTCACCACATTGGGATTGGAAGTGAGCTACGAGGAGATGGTCTGTCTCTCTTCCTCCCCTCCTCCCTTCCGCGCCGGCTACTGAGGCTCCCTGCTGGGCGTAGTTGGCCTGAAGCGGAGGAGGGTGAGGGGCCTTTCAAAGCGTGACATTGCAATGGATGTAAAGTGGTACCTGGAAAAATATTAATGGTCTGACAACGAATGTGGGTAAAAAGCAGATGGCCCACCAAAGAATGTGTATGAAAGGGAGGTTTGTTTTGCTTACAAGACAGCTCTTAAATTTAGGATGGCCAGACATCCTGTTCCCAGCTCTGCACATGATATATTACTAACTGCCTGTCACATGGTGTAACTAAACTGCTTAACACTTGATATATTGCTGATTGCTAAAAACATTCCAATGTAAACGAGGAGCTATCGATTATAGATCTGTCTAGTAGTTTTCCTATGTTAGAAAAGGACCTATAGAATGTGGTATGGAATGTGACCTGCTCAGGAAATAACCCCCACCTGAAGGATTATAAAAATGGTCATCAATGTACAGCCTGGGTTCAGAATCTTTAGCCACGATGGCTATCTGAACCTGCGCAATAAACTTCCCTTTCCTTGAAAGAGCTGACTCAAGTCTTTCAATTCTACATTTTCTGGTGCATTGGCTGGGAAAGCTTGAGTGAGGCGATATTTCGCTGAGGACGGCTGGACCCTTCGGACCTGCTGGTAAGCCATCTCTGAACAATTCTCCAGGCGCCATGGGGGTGTGTTTCCTCCAGGAGACAGCTGTGGCTTCTCAGCAGAGCCGACAGTACTGAAGGCCAGTCCAAGAACCCTTTGGGAAAGGAAAGGAAGTCTGAACCAACTCCTGGCCAGGACGGGTGTAACTACAAGGCAGGCGAGTATGTGTTTAAAGTAATGGTACCTATCTCATTTGAAGATAGAAGAGGGGGCCTGATCACTCCCCTGGACTCGGGACGGCGATCCTAATGAAGTCCGTGTTAGGTTGTGTGGGTGGTTAAGCCAGTGCATTCCCTACTAGTGACCGCCGGCGCTGTAGGTCATTGGCAGTGTGTTAGGATGGGGGGGGTGTAGTATGGATGTGGGGTGGCCCCCAGAGGGGACTTTTAAGAAAACTATCCTAACCAATTTCAGTATATAGATCAGTGGGGGGATGCAGTAGCAGGACGAGCTGATGAGTTATTGCAATGTCAGGCTGAAATGGTTCGTTTGTGTGTGGCTAGACCCAAAGGAAAAAAAGCTTCAAGTACAAACTAAAAGAGTGAAAGATGTGAAGATTTCAGAAACTAAGGTGTCAGATGCTAAGAAGGAGATAAGGACGGAGGTAGAGGAGTTGATTCTCAGACCTCCTCCCTACGTTCCACCTTTCTCCCCCTCCCCCCCCCCCCCCAGTGCCGGCTGCGGCTGATTGCCCCTGCTGTGTCCGAAGAAAGGCAGCCAGCTGTGAGACGAAAACAGAAAGGGGGAGGCTGTCAGCCCCCAAGGAGGAAGGGGATTTGGAAGATCTCTCTGTAAATGTGAGGGGAGAAGTAAGTAAAGAGGACATGGCAGGATGTACAGCAATTGTTGAATACTTTGTTGACTCCCGAGGAAAGGGAGAAGTGGAAGGCTGCTGTTAGGCAGTGCTTGAAAGATAGGTTGCCAGCTGTACGGGATATACAGCCAGAGTTGGAAACAAGGGCACCAGAGAAGGATCCAGAATGGAATGCACAGGATCCAACACAGATGAGATTGCTGAAGGAATATCAGAATTTAGTGGTGGAGGCTCTTTGCAAGGCTGGAAAGCCTTCAGTGAATGTGTTAAAGCTGTCTTTTGTGATGCAGGAAGCAGATGAAAGTCCGGAAAGTTTCTTGCAGAGGTTGATTGAGGCTTATGAGCTTTATACACAGGTTGATCCAAGGAGTGCAGACAATGTGCGAATGTTGAATGAGAGGTTCATAGCACAGAGTTATGAAGATATAAGAAAGAAGTTGCAGAGGTTGGAGGGAGCATTAGGAAAGAACACTACAGAATTGTTGGAGGTGGCCAGGAAGGTGTTTGTTAATAGGGATAAGGTGGGAAAACAGGAAAGAGATGCTAGAATGCATAAGAAAACTGAGTTGTTGGCTGTGGCATTGCAAGGAGGGATCATGCTGGGACCTAATCAGTGTGCTAATTGTAAGGAGGAAGGGCATTGGCAAAGAGAATGTCCAAAAAGGCAGATGCGAGGTAGAGGTTGGAGAGGAAGAGGAGGAAGAGGCCGTGGAGTTGTTGGCAGTGGGCCCCCCATGCGCTCCCCCTTCATGGGTAGAGGGCAGAGAGGGGCTCCAGGGAATGTAAGAGATGGTCTGAGGAATGTGAGAGATGGTTCGAGGAATGGGAGAGATTGGAATAGAGACAGGGAGATTGAAGGAATTGGATTGGCAGGAACTAACTGGTCGGATTGACGGGGACCTGGCTTGGAGGAAGCCCCCCCTGAGCCATTGGTTACTTTAAATATAGGGGGCAAACAGACAACGTTTTTGGTGGATACTGGAGCAGGCAGATCAGTTGTGAATAATCAAGTTGCTGAAATAGGACCCCATAAAATTCAGATTCAAGGAGTGTCAGGGGAGATTCTAGGGCGTTCGATCTTACAGCCTGTCACGTGTGTGTTTGAGGGCTCAAAGATTCAACACGAGTTCTTATTTGTCCCCGAATGTCCGGTTTCCCTGCTAGGTAGGGACCTACTTAGCAAGCTAGGGGCCACTATTTCTTTTGATGAGGGACGACAAACGCTTCAGATTAAACACCAGCCGGAGGCAATGTGGAGATTGATGGTTAACAGGACTGTGGAAGAGGAGGTTGTGGATGAGACATGGAGAGAGTTTGGAGTGCTGGGGCTGTGGGCTGAGGATAACCCCCCTGGTTTCGCAGCTCACCACCCCCCTGTGATTGTGGAAATGAAACCTTTAGCAACGCCTGTGCATATCAGGCAGAGATCTTGCTCCAAGGAGGCTCTAACTGCTATATATGAGAGCATCCAAAACTATTTAAAAGCAGGCATTTTGGTGCCCATCCAATCACCTTGGAACACCCCTATTTTGCCTATTAAAAAGCCCGATGGTTCCTTTCGACCAGCACAGGACCTAAGACTCATAAACTCCATAACTGTCACGATCCATCCTGTTGTGCCCAACCCCTACACGTTGTTGAGCTTAATTCCTCCAACTGCAAAGTGGTTTTCAGTTGTGGATTTGAAAGATGCTTTTTTCACGATTCCTATTCACAAGGCTAGCCAGCCGTTGTTTGCTTTTGAGTGGGAAAATCCAAATACAGGGCAAAAAGCACAGTATACCTGGACCAGGCTGCCACAGGGCTTTAAAAATTCACCTACCCTGTTTGGAACAGCCTGAGCAGAAGATTTACAGCATTTTGTGCCCCGACAGAGGGGTGACACACTTCTGCAATATGTAGACGATGTGCTGGTGACAGGCAGAACTGAAGAGACATGCTGGGAGAACACAGAATCTCTTTTACAGTTACTGTTGAAGTACGGCTATAGGGTTTCCAAAAAGAAGGCACAATTAGTCAGACGGAAGGTGAAGTATTTAGGATATGAGATTGCGGAAGGGCATAGGACTTTAGGCTGGGAAAGGAAACAAGCTGTGCTAGCTATTGCTGAACCCCTTAATAGGCGGCAACTGAGGGGCTTTTGGAGTTTGGCAGGGTTTTTCAGGATATGGATACCTAATTTTGCTCTATTGGCAGCACCTCTTTATTCAGCTACAAAAGGAGGTGATAGAGAACCTTTTGAATGGGAGGGAGAACAAAAGAATGCCTTTAGGGAAGTGAAACGAGCCCTCACATCAGCTCCAGCTTTAGCCTTGCCTAACTTAGAAAAGCCTTTCAATTTGTATGTTGATACCAGGAAGAATGTTGCCTTGGGGGTGTTAACTCAACAATTAGGACAGTGGCAACGCCCGGTGGCTTACTTATCTAAGCAATTAGATGGGGTTGCCCAAGGCTGGCCACATTGTCTGAAGGTTCTTAAATTGACCTTCTCATGTCCCATAAGTGTCCACACCCCTCATGCAGTTCATTCTCTCTTGGATAATAAAGGGCATTTGTGGATCAGCAGTCAAAGGCTTTTTAAGTATCAGGCGATGATGATTGAAAATCCTCAAGTGAAATTAGTGGTGTCTAACCGGCTAAACCCTGCCACCCTATTGCCCACAGAAGTGGATTCAGAACACAACTGCTTGCAAGTTTTGGAAACTGTATATTCAAGCCGTCCGGATTTGTCTGATATTCCTCTTCAGGATGCTGCCCTGAATTGGTATACAGACGGCTCGAGTTACATGCAGGATGGGAGGAGGGTTTCTGGATATGCGATTGTGAATGATGAGGAAGTGGTGGAAAATAGTCCATTAGGAGCAAGCTGCAGTGCTCAAGTAGCAGAATTATGGGCATTAATTAGGGCATTGGAAAGAGCTGAAGGGGAAACTTTGAATGTTTGGACTGATAGTAAATATGCTTTTCTAACTCTGCATGCTCATGGTGCTGTGTATAAGGAGAGGGGATTCAGGGATTCAGCTGGCAAACATGGGTTACATGGACACTTGATAAAGCATCTTCTCGATGCAGTACAAAAGCCAGCAAAGGTTTCAGTTATGCATTGTAAAGGGCCATCAGGGGGGAGTATGGGGGGAACTGAATAAGCAAGTGGAAAAACTTAGGGACTATGTTGTTGAACAAACACCTTCTAAACTAATAACAAGATGTCATCCCTTTAAACCAGGGGATAAGGTGTGGGTAAAACATTGGAAACATGAACAACTGGAGGGGAGATGGAAAGGACCTTATGAAGTAATAATGGCCTCCCCTTTAGCAATAAAGATTGCAGAATCTAAATCTTGGATTCACTGGACCAGAGTTAAAGCAGCTGCAGAACCTCTGTGGACAGTGAACAGGGACCCCAAGGTTCCCACCAAACTCACTCTTAAACGTGTTTAGTATGTTTAATGAATATTTTATTGTTTGTAAACCAGATATTGTATTAGCACAAGTGTATCCTGCACATATATCTATGGCTGTCTGGCTGAAATTCAACCCCCTGCTAAGCCACACCCGGAAGCTGGCTTTCTACGCACGGGAGAAGAAAGGATGAAAGGCTTCCTTCTGCTTTTATATAGTACTATTGTTGCATGTAATAATGTTTGTCTTTCTAATTTAGGCCAATGGAGCAAGCCAGAAGAAGCTCCACACCTTATCCAATCTTATGCTATAGGCACGGGCACTTGTAAAAGTCACCCCCTATTGGATTTTCCCCAGAATGTTGGAATGGTATCTTGCCTCATCCATGTCAATTTCCTCAAGCATTTGACAGAATAGTTAAAGAAGCTTGTATGTATGACAAGACAACCTGTCAATCCCGAAGCCTGTCAGTATGTTGGAGATATTCTTAGGAAAGGCATATGTGTAAAGGCCCCATATAAGAAGCCTCCTCCTCCTGTTACTCTGGAGTGTGGGCCTCCTTTATTCTGGGGATGGGAGCGGGTCACCCTAGTCTCGCAGTTAAAGACGGGATGGAAGGGGACTTGCATCGTACATGTTATCCCGGTGGAATTAGGAGTAACTATCCAAAGACCCCCGAGGAAGCACCCAGAGAGAAAGCGAAGTAAAAGGTCCCAGCAGAATAAGGATATGCCCCATCCATTGGAGTCAAGGATGCAATATAATTTGTGGGTCCAATTTTGCTAAACTAGCCAACACAACTGATTTTTGCCTTTCTGAAGCATATGACATGGAGAATCTGCTGTCCACATGTTTAATACCAGTATGTGTTCCTGTCTCAGCAGCCAAGGAGTTCAGTCACCACGAGTTTAAAGAACATATAGGCTATGAAACAATGTACAGCTGGGGTCACATTTCCAAGTTTCTACCCACTGATGCTTTAGCTTTACATACTCCTAACGTAGCTATTCCAGAAGACTTACAATGTGCACATATCACAGGGTGTGAGCAGAATACACCTTCACCTCATTGCCTGAAAGTGAGCCAAGAAAGGGTAAATTGCACATCTTTCCAAACAATGTCTTTTGGGTATGCAAACATATGGTTACCTAAAGGGTGGTTCTTCACTTGTGGGAAAGACACTTTCAATTATATTCCTGCCAACATACATACCTCAGACCCCAGTGTTACAGAATGAAACTTATCTGCATGGATGAGATAAGTCTCATCAGGGGGGAATAAAGTGGTACCTGGAAAAATATTAATGGTCTGACAACGAATGTGGGTAAAAAGCAGATGGCCCACCAAAGAATGTGTATGAAAGGGAGGTTTGTTTTGCTTACAAGACAGCTCTTAAATTTAGGATGGCCAGACATCCTGTTCCCAGCTCTGCACATGATATATTACTAACTGCCTGTCACATGGTGTAACTAAACTGCTTAACACTTGATATATTGCTGATTGCTAAAAACATTCCAATGTAAACGAGGAGCTATCGATTATAGATCTGTCTAGTAGTTTTCCTATGTTAGAAAAGGACCTATAGAATGTGGTATGGAATGTGACCTGCTCAGGAAATAACCCCCGCCTGAAGGATTATAAAAATGGTCATCAATGTACAGCCTGGGTTCAGAATCTTTAGCCACGATGGCTATCTGAACCTGCGCAATAAACTTCCCTTTCCTTGAAAGAGCTGACTCAAGTCTTTCAATTCTACAACAGATGGGTCAGCCTTTCAGGAGGGTGCAGATGAACTGTAGCTCTCCAGATATTGCTAACATACAGCGTTTGCCATCCCTGCAGCAGAATCGATGAGAGGTGCTGGCATTTCTTTTTGTCAGAATGTGGTGAATCCACATTGCCCATCTCTAAGGGAGGAAGTTAAACAATTTGGTAGGTGAACTGGTTCTGTTAGTAAAGGGGGGGGAGGTCAAGAGAAAAAGAGAGGGAGAGAGAGAGGAAAGAGAAAGAGAGAGGAAAGAGAGGGAGGAAAGAAAGAGAAAGAGAGGAAAGAGGAAGAAAGAGAGCAGAGAAAGGGAGAGGAAAGAGGGAGAGGGGGAGAGAGACGAAAGAAATAGAAATAGGGAGAAAGAGAGGAAAGGGAGAAAGAAAGAGAAAGGGAGAAGAAAGAGGAAAGAGAAAGGGAGGTAGAGGAAAGAAAGGGAGAGAAAAGAGAAAGAGGGAGAGGGGGAGAAAGAGGAAAGAAAGGAAAGAGGAAAGGGAGAAAGAGGAAAGAAAGAGGGAGAAAGAAAAGAGAAAGGGAGATGAAAGAAAGGGAGAGGGGGAGAGGAAAGAAATAGAAAGAGGGAGAAAGAGAGGAAAGAGGAAGAAAAGAGAAAGGGAGAGGAAAGGGGGAGAGAGTAAAGAGAAAGGAAAGAGGGAGAGAGGAAAGAGAAAGGGAGAAGAAAGAGGAAAGAGAAAGGGAGGTAGAGGAAAGAAAGGGAGAGAAGAAAGAGGGAGAGGAAAGAGAAAGGGAGAGAGAGAGGAAAGAAAGGAAAGAGGAAAGGGAGAAAGAGAAAAGAGAAAGGGAGATGAAAGAAAGGGAGGAGGGAGAGAGGAAAGAAATAGATGGAGAAAGAGGAAAGAGGAAGAAAAGAGAAAGTGAGAGGAAAGAGAAAGAGGGAGAGGGGGAGAGAGAGGAAAGAAAGGAAAGGAAAGAAAGAGGGAGAAAGAAAAGAGAAAGGGAGATGAAAGAAGGGGAGGGAGGGGGGAGAGAGGAAAGAAATAGAAAGAGGGAGACAGGAAAGAAAGGGAGAAAGAGGAAAGGAAGAAAGAGAAAGGGAGAGGAAAGAGAAAGAGGGAGAGTGGGAGAGAGGAAAGAGAAAGGAAAGAAAGGAAAGAGGGAGAAAGAGGAAAGAAAGGAAAGAGGAAAGAGGGAGAAAAAGAAAAGAGAAAAAGAGATGAAAGAAAGGGAGAGGGGGAGAGAGGAAAGAAATAGAAAGGGAGAAAGAGAGGAAAGAGGAAGAAAAGAGAAAGGGAGAGGAAAGAGAAAGAGGGAGAGGAAAGGGAGAAAGAAAAGAAAAAGGGAGATGAAAGAAAGGGGGAGGGAGAGGGGGAGAGAGAGGAAAGAAATAGAAAGAGGGAGAAAGAGGAAAGAAAGAGAAAGGGAGAGGGGTAGAGAGGAAAGAAAGGAAAGAGGAAAGAAAGAGAAAGGGAGAAAGAGAGGAAAGGAAAGAGGAGAGAAAGGGAGAAAGGAAAGAAAGGGAGAAAGAGAGGAAGGAAAGAGGAAAGAAAGAGAGGGAGAGGAAAGGAGAGAGAGTAAAGAGAAAGAGAGGAAAGAGAAAGGGAGGGAGTGGAAAGAAAGGGAGAGAAGAAAGGGAGAGGAAAGAGAGAAAGGGGGGGAAGCGCAAGTGCCTCTCTCTCTCTCTCTCTCTCTCACACATACACACAAACAAATACACACACACTGAGTGGGGGAAGAAGACTGGCAGACCAAGGGCAGAAAGAGGGAGGGAGGGAGGGAGGGAGGGAGGGAGGGAGGGAGGGAGGGAGAGAGAGAGAGAGAGAGAGAGAGAGAGAGAGAGAGATCCTTTTGACATCTAAAATGAAGATAACACTGCAAATATCCATATCCATATATATAGTTAAATAGTTGAACACCAAGAGAATAAAATTATACAAAAGTTAAAAATGTTAAAACTTTTATTTACTAAACCTAGCTTTCGTCAAGAGCTCTTGACATCATCAGGGTGTAAACAGCACTCGTTGGGAGGGCTTATATGCAGCCTCCAATCATTTGCGCTTGGCTCTTGGATCGTGTCATAGGTCCCAGCTGTGTGCGTTGTAATCCAAGTGTGTGTCCTGCATTGGGGTGTAGTTGTTTCGCACCCTTTCTACGTATGCTGTTACATGTGTCTTTCTCGCTAGTTCTAAAATTAGCTGGGGTATTTCCCCTTTCCTTGCAGTTAGTGCATGTTTCACTAGTTTCCCGTTTGTGATTCTGTCTGTCACGGGCAGTAGTTGCTGTTTTCTGCTTCCTTCTAGTTCCTCCAACCATCCCCTCCGAGCCACGTTCCAATCCTCCTGTTCTCTCAGATCGTAGTCCCCGTGTGCCATCCCGTCCTGCACCGCTCTCCCTCCTATTCCTTTCCATCACTCCCTTAGATCTATCATCACTCTCCTCCCTATATTCTTGGGAGGAGTCGTTCTGGAGTGTGTGCATGTCAGTAAGGCATTGCCTAGCTCGTAACCGGTCAATCCGTTGCTCACTCCATTTGGGGCTTCTGTCCTCATCCTTCATCGGAGAATCTCTCAGGCACGCTCCGTTCGTAGTCTTCTCTCCTCCCAAGGGATCAATCACCACAGAGCTATTCCCCTCCCTCTCACAAACCAGCCCAACTAGCATAACGAGAGTGTCTGTTTCACTCCCCGGGGGGTAAATCATTCCCCCCCCCGGCATGTGCGATTGTAGTCCAAGCGCTCTATCGTATGCTGTATTTCCTATTCCTCCCCCCACAGTTGTTATCTCCGTTCGTATTTCTCCTATTGAACCGATTGGGAGGGCCTCACTCTCTCTTTCCCGCTGCAATTCAGTTGTCAAAACACCTCCGCTCACTCCGTTCATCGGGAAGTTGTTCCATAATTGACAGTCAGGTTTCTGGTGGCTGTTTGTCATTTGTGGGGGATTTTTCAAAGTTCTACCGTCTTGGTCCGAAGCCAAGGGAATGTCCATTTGGTCGTGTTGTGTGTGGGGGGATGTCCTATTCTTCTCCCACACATGTGGACGATGCCTAGGTCTTCTCCAGCAGTTCAAGCGACGGTTCATGTGCCATGTTTGTAAGGTCCGTTGTGCCGGGCACATGTCTATATGGAAAGTAGTTTACTTTCCAAGGTGTCACATATGAGCAAATAAAGGGCACGCCCATGGGCTCTCCTATTTCCAGCGTGATAGCAGAGGCAGTTCTCCAGCAACTGGAACGTGAGGCTATGTCACAGTACCAGCCCAAATTTTGGGCTCGGTACGTTGACGACACGTTTGTTGTCGTCAAACGATGCCAAAAGCCAACTTTATGGGAATACTCAATTCGGTTTATCTGGATATTAGGTTTACGGTGGAGGAGGAGAGCCGGGGCTCGATAGCCTTCTTAGATGTACTTGTCCAACGAACACCAGAGGGCTTAGTACATACAAAGGTCTATCGCAAGCCCACCCACACGGACCAAATCCTCCACTATAACAGCAACCACCCAGTATCCCATAAAGTTGGCTGTATTAAAACGCTGTTCAAGCGTGTGCATTCGCATTGCAGCACGGTGGAAGCAAAGGAGGAAGAGAGGAGACATTTGTACCGGATTTGCCAACTGAATGGATATCCGCTACGATTCATAAAACGTCACAGCAGGATACCCAGGTATGACCACCAAGAAACTCCCCCCCAAGGACAATTAACACGCATTTCCCTACCGTATATTCATAACGTGTCCGAAGCCACAGCCAGACTGCTGGCCCCCCATGGCATAAGAGTGGCACATAAACCTGACCAGACTCTGCGATCAAAGATCATGCGCCCCAAAGATCCCCTTCCCACCGCAGAAAGGTCTGCGGTGGTTTATAAAATTGATTGCATGGGTTGCCACAGTAATTATGTAGGGGAAACATCAAAAAGGCTGAAGACCCGCCTACATGAACATAAGTTGGCAATCAAGAGGGGCGAGCAATACTCGCAGATCTGGTCACATATGGCCGAAAGTGGCCATAACTTTGATTTTGACCACACACAAATCTTGGCCTGTGATGCCACAAAGGGGGGCCGCCTATTAAAGGAGGCCTGGTTTTCGGGGGAAAATTCCATTAATTGCCATATAGACATGTGCCCGGCACAACGGACCTTACAAACATGGCACATGAACCGTCGCTTGAACTGCTGGAGAAGACCTAGGCATCGTCCACATGTGTGGGAGAAGAATAGGACATCCCCCCACACACAACACGACCAAATGGACATTCCCTTGGCTTCGGACCAAGACGGTAGAACTTTGAAAAATCCCCCACAAATGACAAACAGCCACCAGAAACCTGACTGTCAATTATGGAACAACTTCCCGATGAACGGAGCGAGTGGAGGTGTTTTGACAACTGAATTGCAGCAGGAAAGAGAGAGCGAGGCCCTCCCAATCGGTTCAATAGGAGAAATACGAACGGAGATAACAACTGTGGGGGGAGGAATAGGAAATACAGCATACGATAGAGCGCTCGGACTACAATCGCACATGCCGGGGGGGGGGAATGATTTACCCCCCGGGGAATGAAACAGACACTCTCGTTATGCTAGTTGGGCTGGTTTGTGAGAGGGAGGGGAATAGCTCTGTGGTGATTGATCCCTTGGGAGGAGAGAAGACTACGAACGGAGCGTGCCTGAGAGATTCTCCGATGAAGGATGAGGACAGAAGCCCCAAATGGAGTGAGCAACGGATTGACCGGTTACGAGCTAGGCAATGCCTTACTGACATGCACACACTCCAGAACGACTCCTCCCAAGAATATAGGGAGGAGAGTGATGATAGATCTAAGGGAGTGATGGAAAGGAATAGGAGGGAGAGCGGTGCAGGACGGGATGGCACACGGGGGCTACGATCTGAGAGAACAGGAGAATTGGAACGTGGCTCGGAGGGGATGGTTGGAGGAACTAGAAGGAAGCAGAAAACAGCAACTACTGCCCGTGACAGACAGAATCACAAACGGGAAACTAGTGAAACATGCACTAACTGCAAGGAAAGGGGAAATACCCCAGCTAATTTTAGAACTAGCGAGAAAGACACATGTAACAGCATACGTAGAAAGGGTGAGAAACAACTACACCCCAATGCAGGACACACACTTGGATTACAACGCACACAGCTGGGACCTATGACACGATCCAAGAGCCGAGCGCAAATGATTGGAGGCTGCATATAAGCCCTCCCAACGACTGCCGTTTACACCCTGATGATGTCAAGAGCTCTTGACGAAAGCTAGGTTTAGTAAATAAAAGTTTTAACATTTTTAACTTTTGTATAATTTTATTCTCTTGGTGTTCAACTATTTATTGATTTTAATATGAACATACCCAAGAGTGATATTTTTACTTGCATAGCTGATATATATATATATATATATATATATATATATATATATATATATATATATATATATATATATATATATATATATATATATATATATATATATATATAGGTCTTTGGTTGTTCGGGTTTTCTCCCACGTAAAATTGGAAGTGTCTTGGCGACGTTTGGGAATGGGACTTCGTCGAAACGTCGCCAAGACACTTCCAATTTTACGTGGGAGAAAACCCGAACAACCAAAGACCTACATACAAATACCCGCGAAAACCTCAGAAAACATATATATATATATATATATATATATATATATATATATATATATATATATATATATATATATATATATATATATATATATATATATATATATATATATATTAAAGGTAAAAAAAGGATATATGCAGTCTTATCTTCATTTTAGATATCAAAAGGGCTTTGCGGCTCCCAGTGTTTTGTTTTCGGTGGGAAACGGGTCCAAGTGGCTCTTTGAGTATTTTGGGTTGCCTACTCCTGGGCTAGAGTTAGGGTTAACCTAACTCTAACCCTTTTTATGACTCTCTTTTCATACTTTGTCTAAATAATTCTTATCATTCTGCATAATGCCTGGGTATTATAGGTGATCCTCAACTAATGACCACAACTGAGCCCAAAATTTCTGTTGCTGAGACATTTAAGTGAATTTTGCCTCATTTTACTACCTTTCTTGCCACATTTGTTAACTGAATTACTGCAGTTGTTAAGTTAGTAACACGGTTGTTAAGTGAATCTGGCTTCCCCTTTGACTTTGTCAGAAGGTTACAAACCATGATCACATGACCCGGGGATATTGCAACCATCATAAATATGAGTCAGTTGCCATCTGAATTTTGATCACATGTCTATGGGGATGCCACAATGGTCGTAAGTGTGAAAAACTGTCATAAGTCATTTTTTTCAGTGCCATTGTAACTTTGAATGGTCACTAAGTGAACTGTTGTAAGTTGAGGACTATCTGTATCTGTCACAAGCAAACAGTGACTAATCGGTTATAAATGGGCTCTCAAATGGAGCCATGAATAAAAAAAAGACTACCTGTATATACAATGCCTAGGGAAAGTACATATAGCATATTAAAATAAGATATTTCATACTTTGCCCCAAAACGTCATGCTTTCTATAGATTTCCTAGGCATTCTATATGCCAGCTTTTCACACCTTGCCAGTCACACACACACAAACACACTTAAAAACTTCCTTTTGGCACTAATGGCTGTCAATGCAAGATAGTATCCAAAACTGAAACTACATCTGGCAGATGCTGAGCCAGAGCACAGATCTTGGTTCATATCACTATCGTATTCCCACTAGCTCCATCTGTATACCGCTATCAAGAGGGTCTCCTTGGATTTTCCTGCTCTTGGTATAGAGATTGTGGGAGGCAGATGGGTCACTACTCTCTCCATACACAAATTTTTGGCGGAAGGCAGGTTTTTAATGCTCTTCCACAGCCACTGAGTTGTGCTACACCGTGCTGCTATACTGTATGGTTTTCCACTTAACCTCACAATTGCCCCAGCATTACTCAGGAATTTAAAAGAGCCAAAGAAACTCCTGAGCCGAGGTTTCAGCAAGCAAACAACTTTTATTTTGATCAAAACAGAGTTGGGTGACCCCATCTCTCTTTGTGGCTGGTAGAGAGATGAAGGCAACAACCAGAAAAGATGTCTTCCACCTTTTATACCTTTTCAGAACAAAGAGATCAGGTCTTGGTACTAGGCATAAGATGGCACAAAAAAACAATTCCTAGATGATGACTCATACACAGCAACCCAGGCTCCATCCGTAACTCCTTTCCCCACTCCCCTTACTGTGCTCTTTTCATATAAGCAATCACCTATACCTAAAGCATGAAGCCCTTACTTTTCCAATATATATATAAAGCATCTGATCAAGCAATTAACTACAAAATAATGATTACAAAATAACAAAACAATGGTTACATGATAACACTATAAGTATCAATATAAAATGGTTACTATATATAAAATAAATGCTAATGTCAAACTTAAACATACTAAAATCATAAGCACAATAAAATCCCTTCAATACCCTCTCTTTACAATTTCTCCCTCGTACCATTGGCCCTGGATTCCTGCTTCCTCCATGACTGGTTGGTTCTGGATGTTATGCCGAACACTGACCTTATCAGAACATACAGGTAGTCCTCGATGACTTATGACCACAATTGAGTCCGAAATTTATTTTGCTAAGTGAGACATTTGTTACATGAATTTTGCCCGATTTTACGACCTTTCTTACCACAGCTGTTAAGTAAATCACTGCAGTTAACACTACTTGTCAGAAGGTCACAAAAAGTGATCGCATGACTCAGGGACACTGCGGCTGTCATAAATATGAGTGAATCACTGCAGTTGTTAAGTTAGTAACACTGTTATTAAGTGAATCTGGCTTTCCCATTAACTTTGCTTGCCAGAAGGTCGCAAAAGGTGATCGCATGACCCCGGGACACTGTGACTGTCATATATATGATGTTGTAACTTTGAACAGTCACTAAATGAACTGTTGTAAATCGAGGACTATCTATACCTGTCACAACCAAACAGAGATTAATTGGCTATACATGGGCTCTCAAATAGAGGCGTGAATCATAAAAAGTGGGAGAAAAACTCGATGGCGGGGTTTGGAACTAGCCGCCAAACACATTTTCGGTGGAAATTCCTCTAGCCCAGTGGTTCTCAACCTGTGGGTCGGGATCCCATTTGGGGTCAAACGACCATTTCACGGGGGTCGCCAAACAACGCAGTCCACCATTTTTTTTCCCATTTCCTTAGCTGTGCTATTCCCTTTTATTCTATTGGCTTTTGAAAGCCAATAGAATAGACTCTCTTGAATAGAGTCTAATTCTATTGGCTTTCAAAAGCCAATAGGAATTGTCCAGGCTGTCTCTGCCCTGCTGAGCCCGCCAAAAGTCCCATTCTGCAAACGGTGCTGCACCAGTTGAGTAGTCCTCGACTTACGACCGGTTGAGTAGTCCTCGACTTACGACCGGTTGGGGGTCACGGCATTAAAAAGGTTGAGAACCACTGCTCTAGCCGTAAGAGAAAGCACTCTGCGTATGCTCGAAAGTCGCATACAAGCACTTCCGGCCTTGGCATAAGTTAAGAACAACCCCGTTGAACGGCGTGGGGTTTACAGTACTTCCTAGTTACCATTCGGGGAATTGCGAAAGGCGGGGAGTTCCGGATGTGCCGTTACCCGAGCAACCGAAGCAAGACGCTCACCATCAAAGAACTCCCCTGCTCCCTCTGCGTCCCACGAGCAGTCGTCAATCTACGTCACGGGCCGCCATGGTAACAACTTGGACGCAGCGTCCAACGAAGGAGAGCGACGTGAACAAGATTCTCTGAATTTCCCGTGACCCTTCTAGCCGAGACCATTTACTCTCTATGGTAAAGCTGGTTGTTTTCAACCCTTCGGCTTTTTCTTCCTCCGACTTGATGACGGAAGTGAAAATGGGAAAACAATTGACACCGACGACAAAAACAAAAAACCTAAACCCGGAAGCGGAAATGGTGCAAGAAAGCCAGGGAGAGCGAGAGGGGACAGACAAACCCTTTCTCCTGGAAGGAACCCAAGGCCGGGATGGTGAGTGATAGATGCGCCCAGCCGAACCGAGGCCCCTTGGGCTTTTCCCACTTGCGCGGAGACCTTCTTGCCCCCCATTCGGCTCCCCTGTCCACCCTTGAAAACGGCTCTTCTTCTGCCCCCGTCCCTCCCGCGAGTGGGATGTCTTGGGTTGCTGGGTCCAGGATCTGGAGAGGCTGCCGGGGTGGAGTGGGGGGAGTCTTCTACATCGCAGTCTAGCTCAAGGTAGGACTGGGAGGCTCATCAATCCAGCGACTCCTTGCTTCCCACCAACGGCGCTCAGAAGGCCGCGCGGGCAAGTTCCGAAGAGTGCAGCAGGTTGCCAAGCGGGGCTTTTCCGGTCGCAGGAGCGGGGCGGGAAAAGGAGCCACGTCATATGAATCGTTTCACCCACACGCGGGAGGTCTTTTAAGGAGTGTAACGCCCTGTCTTTTCAATGAATGTGAGAAGCAACTCCCGCCTCTCCCTTGGCTTGTCCCTTCCCGCGTTTCCAGTCCAGCTTGCAGAGAACCTGTTCCCACTCCAATATCTTTAGCTATTTAGTGGTGTTGCTCCCTCCTGTCAATTTTTTCCTTCAGTCCCTAAACCACAGAAAGTACCTCATCTCAGACCTTTGGCTTTTCGTGCAAAAAAAAAATATCCCTATATTTAATGGTATTTCTAGGTCCTTGGTTGCATACCTAAAAGATACTGCTAAATGAGGCCATGGCAAATGTTCAGTTGTGGGAACTTTTTCCATACGGGCAGGACCATCCCACAACATTTGTCTTGTTCTTCATTAGATACATGTTTTCCTACTTATGTTGATCCCTATTCAAAGAAAGGCACATTTCAAGGAAGGTTCAGCATGTTGTTGAACTGGATAGTATTTACTCTCAGTTTAAAAACCAAAGGTCTAGAAAATAGTTTATAAAATAGTTCAAGTACTATCGAATATAATAAATTATTCCAGTCCTGCCTTAACCATGAAAGCTTGGCGCCATTGATGCTCTCTCAGCCCAAATTACCTCAGGATTGTTGTGGGGGGGAAAATAGGAAGGAGTTTTAGGTATGTTCACTGGTTTGAGTTATTTATAAAAAATAATGATGGGATGAAAATAAAGTGACCTAGGCTTTTCCTAAGCGACAACAGAGATAAGTCTCTTTTGTGAGACCACAACATTTTGACTAATCTCAAATTTAAAGAACAAGGGAAGATTGAATTGCATAATCATACAAATAGCTTTTGAGAGTTAGCTACACTGTGGAAAGATTTAGGTTCTTACATGAAACCTTCACAGATATATGCTTTACCAAATGAGTTGATAGTTGAGGATACAGTTCCTTTTTTGAGGTTTTGACATTTTGGAAATGCAAATAGGTCACTGATTTGAAAAGACATGCTTAGACTGAAAACTCCCTCCGTGTAAATAAAACCTTAAAAGTTTTTCCCTTGATATGCAGGTGCTCTGTGTAAAAATGATTTCAAGCAGGGGAAATACTATAGTAAGAACTATACTGCACATGTTCTTGAGGTAGGCATAATCTTTTGTTTTGTCTATTTTTGGGGATGAATCTGAAATTTGCTAGAAACATCATTTTGACAAATGTATTTAAATTTGCAAAAGAAGTATAACTTTCAGGAGTATGTATTCTTTATCAAAAATATAGTGTAAATTAAGATCACTATATAATTGGGCCCAGTATTCTTTGGAAAAGTCTCTATACCCAGCAAGGGACTGTTCATCTAGTGCAGTGGTTCTCAACCTTCCTAATGCCGCGACCCTTTAATACAGTTCCTCATGTTGTGGTGACCCTCAACCATAAAATTATTTTCGTTGCTACTTCATAACTGTAATTTTGCTACTGTTACGAATCATAATGTAAACATCTGATATGCAGGATGTATTTTCATTGTTACAAATTGAACATAATTAAAGCATAGTGATTAATCACAAAAACAATATGTAATTATATATTGTGAAATATTTATTTCTAATTACAAATAAATGAAATTTTGTCTTGAAGCATGGGTGCCGAATCACACCTTCAGCTGCTCCACCTATGGCTCTGAAGGAGACCTGACCTTTTCTCTTCTCCCCTTTCCCTACAACACACACACACATACACAAACACATTTTCCAGGGTCATGTGATCGCCTTTTGCAACTTTCTGACTACCAAAGTTAGTGGGGAAACCAGATTCACTTAAGAACCATGTTACTAATTTAATCTCACTTTCTTTCTTTCTCTCTCCCTCTCTTTCTCTCTCTTTTTTCTCTCTCTCTCCCTTTCTCTCTCTCTCCCTCTTCCTCTTTCTCCCTCTCTCTCCCTCTCCCTCTATTTCTCTCTCCCCTCTTTCTCTCTTTCCCTTTCTCTCCCTCTCTCTCTCTCCCTTTCTCCCTCTTTCTCTTTCTCCCTCTTTCTTTCTCCCTCTCTTTCTCTCCCTCTCTCTTTCTCTCCCTCTCTTCCTCCCTCCCTCCCTCTCTGTCTGATCGGGGATTGATTTGGAGGTGCGGAACTTTTGACCAGTTCCGACCCTCTGTTGTGGAGGTTATTGACTGGGTACGAGCAGTCTGGGAGGCTTGGGCGGCCCAGTCAGCCTACAAAGGTTGGAGGAGAACCTGGGACGGAAGTCCACGAAAGCCCCGAGCCTCTCTAGCTGCCAAGTAAAGCAAGGGCAAGCAGGCTGGCCGGCCAGCCGACTGGCTGGTCTGAGCAAGTGAGTGGGCGGCCCACCTGTCTCTTAAGCATGCCGGCTTCCCCGGGCTAGCGGTGGCTCTCACCTGCCGCTTTCTTCAGTTGTCGGCAATAAAGGTGGGGGTGGGGGTTGGTCCCTCTCCCCCAGTGGCATTAAAAGGCAGAATCGTCGGTGGGGGAGTGAAAAGGGCGAGGCTGGCTCACCAAGCTCGGAGGGAAGGAGGCTCCCTCGCTTGCTCTGCACAGCCCCGCCGCCCTCAGCCCAGCGCGAGGAGAAGTGGTGAGGCGAAGTAGCGGGCGTTGCTGCTGCGGGGGAAGGAGCCAGAGGAGGCGGGTGCCGATGGGCCCCCGGATCAGTTGGAGGGCGTCGTGGTCGCCCTCGGAAGCCTGCGGGAGCGGTAAGCTACTGAGGGCTGCTCAGACAGAGAGACTTGAGGGCTGCGACGGGATGGGACAGGAGCCCCCCCCAATATCCTGCCTTTGGATTGGCACGACTGGGAGTGCTTCGGGGCAGAGTCGCCCCACCTGCCCTCCAGCGGTCGGTGAGAAGCTCCCGCCCCAGTGTAGTCCGGACAACAGGGAGGGGGCTTGGCGACCCCTGTGAAAGGGTCATTCGACCCCCAAAAGGGTCGCGACCCACAGGTTGAGAACCGCTGATCTAATGGAAGCTTGCCAATGTACTGCAGTTTATATTTTACCAATTTTTGTTTTTTCCCTGAGACTCTTTTATACAAAAGTATGGTGGTTCAGTCTTGATAGTAAGATTTATCACACCACTGTGACCTAATCATTCCCGCATCCATATAATAAATATAGGATGATACTTGGCTTAATGATTCAGTCTTAGAAATTTATTTTGTCCAGAGACATTTCAGAAAAAAATATTTAGCTTTGGTTTCACTAAGGAACAGTGCTTATTTTTAGCTAGCCCAATTATCTACACCAGGGCTTTTCAATCTTTTCACCCATTGTACCACTTTTAGGATATGGCAATATCCGAGTACCACCAGTCGCCTAGCAAGGTGTCAAAAACTTGACCAAAAAAAGGAAAAAAGTGATGAAGTACAGGTAGTCCTTGACTTACAACAGTTCGATTATTGACTGTTCGAAGTTACAATGGCACTGAAAAAGTGCCCCCCAAGCCACAGCCAAGCAAGATGCCTGCCTGCCCACCTGGCGGTGCTCTTCCTCCTGTCTGAGGTTTTCATTGTTGTGAGCATTTCTGTTGAGGATTGGCAGCAGGGGTGGGGTGGGGGGTGTTTGGTTTTTATTCCCCCCCTCTGCTGGGTGGTTGCAGCAGGTTTTGGTCACTACACATGACCCTGGGACACTGTGACCGTCATAAATATGAATCAGTTGCCAAGCATCTGAATGTAAATCACAAGACCCTCGAAATGCTGCAACAAACAGCTGATCAGTGCTTCTTCTGGGATCAACAGAAGTGCCAGGATCAGCGCCGAGCTCCAGCTGGAGCCTGTCGCTGATCCTGATGCTTCCACTGAACCCTGACAGCCCCGAAGAAGCACTGATCCTGGCGCTTCTGCTGAGCCCTGACAGCCCTGCAGCTCCAGCCATCTCTCGCTCAGGTGTCGAACGCCGCGAGGCCTACCTGTCCGGGCTGACAAGTGGCGGGCTGCGAGTCCCCGGCGTTTGGCTCTATCGCCACCCAGATGCCTTCCCCGAGTCCTAACCTGCCTCCAGGCCCGTCACCGCTGCCGGAACGCTCGCCTCACAGGGCTGACACCGGTGGGGAGGAGGCCATCAGCTGGGTCCTCCGTCGCCGGAAGCTGACCGTGGGGCCTCGTGATAGAGTGCGATGCCTAGATGGACACTCTGGGCTCAGCTGCTTCGTGTGAGGAACGAAGCACCCTGCAAGGCACCAGAAAGCGGCCGGACCTTCCAGCTGACTTTAATATACTTAATTGTAGTCATTGATGCACTGGATGGTGGCTTCAGGGGTGGGGTAGTTTAACGAGGGTGGGGCCGGTTTCCTGAGGGTGGGGCAGGCGCAGGTAGCCTATGTAAGGCACTGGGAGCAATCCACTCCCAGTGCTGTCTTTGTTTTGTACGAAGTGAATTAAAACTACCGTTAGTCTTTTGTTCCTGCTTGTTGGCTTGTTATTCGGGGCACTAAAAAGGACGACTTTGACAGTAAGACAGCACTCATTACATTCTTTTGATCTCCTGGTTCCCTGTGAGTGCGGGAAATGGCGGAGGGAACCGAAGGGATCGTGACAGAGCCAGAGGCTACTGAGCCGGTGGTTCAACCGCAGCTGACCGCGGCAGAGGCAGGGGAGGAGCAGCCGGTAGTACGGCCCAAGGAAAAGGCCCAGCAGCCTGTGGAGCCTGTGGGTGAGCCTCAGCAGACAGGCCCTTCGATGTCTTCAGGGGAATGGTGGCTAAGCCCTGCCCTGCAGCGCCCAGAGGCCGGCCAGCTGCTTTTTTTAGGGCTGGGGGAGGCCTTCTCCGGCTGGAGGGAGAGACGGGTGACTGGAGGCGAGGAGGAGGAGTGGAGCTACTCTACAGCACCAGGCGAATACACTATGGACGTCCTTTGGGACCAATTCGGAGAGGTGGGCTATTCAGAGCCAACATCCCAGCCCAGGGGCACTCCTGCCTCTGGGGCCCCAGCCGACTCTTCAAGGTTCCAGCTAGCCAGCCCAAAACTTTGTATACCTCCTTGCAGTGGCTCTCTCCAGGCAGGGGCGCTTGGGGTAGGTGTGTCAGCTACGCAGTCCCGGGCTCAGCGGCAGGACAGGATGGGTGCTGCCTTAGGGGCAGCGACCACCGGGCAGCATGGATTGGCTCCTGGTAGTGGTCAGTCTGCTCCCACGGTTGGCTGTCAGCCCGTGGCGTAGGCAATGGGGCCATGGGCGCCAGGCGTCATGTGGGGTCCTCCGCCTATTGCAGTTCCTTTTGACGGCAACCTGGACTGTTTAGCCATGTTTCTGAGCCACGTGATCAGCCACCTGGACCGGTTTGCCTCCCTCTACCAGTCAAATTGGGCAATGGTGGTGGCCATGACAGCGAGCCTGCAGGGTGAGGCTGCAGCCTGGGCAGCGGACCTGTATTGTGACCATGCCCGGGAATTGGCTGATGCTGGACTCTTTCTGGCGGCGTTGCGGGACAGATTTGAAGATCCCTCCTGGGTCCAGCATGCGGAAGTGGAGGTCATGGGCCTGAAACAAAGGGGATGGCCCGTACGGGAATACATGTGGGAATTCCAACGAGCAGTGGGCCGGTTGCGTTTCTGGCCAGAACGGCTATTGGTCCGCCACTTCCGCATCAGCTTGGATAAAGACCTACGGCAGGTGTGTGTGGTAAGGGGTATATCAAACCGCCTTCATGACTGGTTTCGGGTGGTAACCGAGTTAGATGCTGGGTTTCAGGAATTCTGGAGTGCCATGGAGGAGCCGCCCACCCCTAGGCGAGCTGGAGAGGCCAAAGGACGACAGTCGGAAGCCTCAGGGTCCTGGCCCCGCATTTCGACTTGTGTTCAGGTGTTTCAGGTGCAACCGACTCGGGCATCGGGCGGCGGAGTGTCCAGTCCTTGTGTCGCCGGGCAGTCCAGTACCGGCCAGCAAACTGGGTCCTACACCCAAGAAAACCCCGGAACGGTCACGGGTGGCTCGTCAAGCGGAGGGGGTTACACCCCAACAGTCCCCGATTGAAGAGCTACCGGCTGCCACTGAAGAACGGTTGACGGAGTATGGCCACATTGACCCCACTGACGACCCTACGGTAAGCAAGCCAATCTGCCCCTTTGTAATTCCCATCACTTTAACAAGCCCACACACAGGCTGTACAGGCGAGTACCAGGCCCTGATAGATTCTGGGTGTACCCGCTGCCTTGTTAGTAAGGACGTAGTGGAAAAAGTGGGTATCAAGGTTGTTCGCTTAGCTCAGCCACTTAGCTTCGAGCAGGTGGACGGGTCCCTTCTGGGCGGAGCCCCCGCCACTCTTATAACAGAACCAGTCAGAATGGACATGGGGAAGCATTGGGAGGTCCTGAGGTTTATCGTGGTCCCCTCAATGTCTGAGGCAGTCATCTTAGGGCTTGCCTGGCTGAATAAATGGGGCCCCACTATCTGGTGGGAAGGTGGTTGTCGCCACCTACGACTTGGGGTTGGTCCCCGGCCTCCGGGTAAGGAGTCGCAGGGAGAGCAGGAGGGAGTAAAAGCATCCCAGGAGTGACCGGTACAAAAATCCAGCTTCCCAGAGGTGTATAGGGACATAGCAGAGGTTTTCAGTGAGCAGGAGTGCAATTGTTTACCGCCAGATCGGTCAACGGACTGTGCTATTGATATACTGCCGGGGGGCAAGCTGCCAAAACCCCACATGTATCCTATGACCCCCCGTGAATTGGACGAGTTGCGGCGATACATTGATAAGAACCTTGCCCAAGGGTTCATCCAGCCGGCCCGATCCCGGATAGCAGTGCCGGTTCTCTTCCAGGAAAAAAAAGACGGTGGCTTACGGCTATGCATGGACTTTCGTGGTATCAATGCGGTGTGTGTTGAGCACATGTACCCCCTTCCTCTGATGAAGGACCTGCTAGCGCACTTGGCCCAAGGCCAAGTGTTCACAAAATTGGACCTTCGGGAAGCATACTACCGGGTTCGGATAAAGAGGGGTGACAAGTAGAAAACTGCTTTTAACTGCCCTTTGGGTAGTTATCAGTTCCGGGTAATGCCCTTCGGGTTGCAAGGGGTCCCCATGGTGTTCATGCAACTGATTAATGAAGTACTGCATGAACACTTGTACAACGGGGTACTCGTCTACCTGTACGACATCCTGATATACACTAAGACCATGGAGGAACACGTTGGGTTAGTGCGCGACGTGCTGCAAAAGCTGTTGCAGGCCCGGTTGTACGTCAAATTATCAAAATGTGAGTTCCATCGTTCACGCCTGGATTATTTGGGCTATCGGATTTCGGCAGAAGGGATCGAAATGGACCCCAATAAGGTGAGGAGCATACTGGAGTGGCAGGCACCGAAAACATGCCGCCAATTACAGAGTTTCCTGGGGTTTGCCAATTTCTATAGACTTTTTATTCCTTCCTTTGCCATGGTGGCATTACCCCTAACGGACCTGTTGCACACTCGAAAGGCCAATATGAAACCACGTCCCGGACAACCGTTGGCCTGGACAACGGAGTGCCAACGTGCCTTTGAGGCTTTGAAACTCTTGTTTGCAAGGGAGCCCGTATTGCTACATCCAGACCCGGCAAGGCCATTTGTGGTGCAGGCTGATGCCAGCGATGTGGCTGTAGGGGCAGTTCTACTCCAGAAAAACAGCCAGGGAGCGTTGCAGCCGTGTGAGTATACCTCCCGAAAGCTAATGGAAACCGAATGAGCGTGGGCTATTTGGGAGAAAGAAGCGTTTGTGGTAAAGTGGGCCCTAGCAACATGGCGGCATCTGTTGGAGGGGGCGAGGGAGCCGTTTGAGGTCTGGACCTACCATCAAAACCTGGAGGTATTGCAGACCCCTCAAAGGTTATCTCCCAAGCATGTTAGGGGGGCGCAGTATTTCCGCCGGTTCTAATTTCAACTCAGATACGTGCCGGGGGTAAAGAACTTCCTGGCAGATGCGTTGTCCCGCTTACCGCAATATGACAGTAGGAGGGAGGAGGTGATACAGGCAATCATGCCCCCGTATAGCCAGGAGGAGGCGAAAGCAGTGTCCCATTCAGCAACAACCGGGTTTTACAAAGATCTCAAAGCGGCCCTCTTAGATGACCCGTGGCTACGGGACAATCATGGAGTTTTCACAGAGCGTGATGACCTAGCTTGGCATGGTAGTAAGTTGTATGTTCCTGCGGCCATCCGGTCCCGTATCCTCCACCATTGCCACGACGCGAAACAGGCCGGCCACTTTGGGTTCCTAAAAACTTTGCATTTAGCTCGACAGCAATTCTAGTGGCCCCAGATGTGGACGGACATAGAAGCATATGTCAAAAGCTGTCCAGTGTGCACTACTTCAAAACCCCACATAGGGAAGCCTCCAGGGCTGCTACAACCAGTAGCCGACCCAACCAGACCGTGGCAAGAAATAGCAATGGATTTCATCGTGGACCTGCCCGAGAGCCGGGGTTATACTGTAATTTGGACTGTGGTGGACCTGTTTTCGAAGCAGGCCCACTTCATACCTTGCAAGGGGTTACCGTCGGCCCGGAAGTTAGCCCGTTTGTTTCTAACACATATCTACTGTCTACATGGGACACCCCGTCGGATCATTTCGGACCGGGGGGGTCCAGTTTACGGCTCACCTCTGGCGGGAGTTCGTTTGATTCCTCGGATCCTCCCAAGGACTCAGCTCCGCCTACCACCCTTGTGCGAACGGAGCAGCAGAACAGGCAAATGCTGCGGTGGAGCAGTATCTGCGAAGCTATGTATCCCACCAACAGACGGATTGGGTGGAGCTCGTATTCGCAGAAGTGGCGTATAACAATGCTGTACACAGCAGTACGGGGTTCACCCCCTTCCAGGTGGTGTATGGTAGGGACTTCCTTCCCATTCCAGAGTGTAGCTCAGAAGACCTCCCGCCATGCGAACCTAGTGAATGGTCAACCCGAGTGAGCGGGTTGTGGAGTGTCATTAAGAAAGTGCTGACCAAAGCCAGAGACATTACTAAAACACAGGCAGACAGGAAGCGGAGGGCACAGAAACCATTTCACGTTGGGGAGTTAGTTTATCTGTCGACCAAGTACATAAGACTCCAGGTGCCGAGTAAGAAATTGGCACCTAAATACATAGGCCCGTTCCGGGTTGCACAGGTTATTAACCCAGTGGCTGTGCGTTTACACCTGCCTTGGTGGTTAGGCAAGATCCACCCAGTATTCCACAGCAGCCTGCTGAAGCTGTTGGGGGAGGTCTCCCGTGACCGTACGCCCAAAGTCCCGGGGCCCATTAGACAAGACCATTATGAAGTCCAAGAAATCCTTGATTTGTGGTCTAGATGTGGTAGGATCTACTACCTCATGCATTGGAAAGGGTACAATGTCAGAAGAGTCCTGGGTAAAGGACTCAGATGTCCAGGCTCCTCGCCTCATTAAGAAATACCATCTGAAGTACCCTGGGAGACCGGGTGGGTTAGCGGTAGGTGAGATGTAACCCTTACTTGACCATTTACGCTGTTCTGCTTACCTTCCAGGAGGACACCTGGTAGAGGGAGCCTTATGTCGAACCCCACGAGGCCGACCCGTCTGGGCCGACAAGCGGTGGGCTGCAAGTCCCCAGCGTTTGGCTCTATTGCCACCCAGACGACTTCCCCGAGTCCTAACCTGCCTCCAGGCCTGTCGATGCTGCCGGAACGCTCGCCTCGCGGGGCCAACACCGGCGGGAAGGAGGCCGTCAGCTGGGTCCTCCGTTGCCGGAAGCCGACCGTGGGGCTGCACGACCAATGAGCGCGATGCCTAGACGGACACTCTGGGCTCAGCTGCTTCGTGTGAGGAACGAAGCACCCTGCAAGGCACCAGAAAGCAGCCAGACGTTCCAGCTGACTTTAATATACTTAATTGTAGTCATTGATGCACTGGATGGTGGCTTCAGGGGTGGGGTAGTTTAATGAGGGTGGGGCCGGTTTCCTGAGGGTGGGGCAGGCGCGGGTAGCCTATGTAAGGCACTGGGAGCAATCCACTCCCAGTGCTGTCTTTGTTTTGTATGGAGTGAATTAAAACTACCGTTAGTCTTTCGTTCCTGCTTGTTGGCTTGTTATTCGGAGCACCAAAAAGGACGACTTTGACATCAGGCTTGTGTGGTGCTGCCACCGGTTCAGCTCATTTCCCTCCCCCACTACCACTTTTCTGGTATGGTCGCGTACCACCTGCCAGGTGCCAATGTACCACAGGTGGTACCCGTACCACTGGTTGAAAAGCCCTGATCTAGACAGTATTGCTTCTGCTACCCCAAAATGTGCAAGCTCTACATCATTCTTTTAGGCAATTTTTTGTTCCCTGTTTCCATTTTTTCTCCAATTATGTTTCTGATGGAAAAGTGGCTCTCTTCATTATGTTATTCTTAAAATATTCCGACTCTTCTATTATTTTGTTTTTTAAGAGTGGTATCTTAAGCCTTTAAGCATGTGTGAAATGCTCAGAAGTGTAAAGGTGTTAGCAGTTACAGTTCTCAATCAAAGACAAAAAAACCCCCCACCCCTCTATTGATTAGTAAGAAACATGCATGAAGAGGAAATGGTTGGTTGATAAGCAAATCCCTGAAAGGACATTATTTATGCAGATGGTTTCTTTCCTGTAGTTTATATAATAACTATTCTGTTTCTCCCTCTTCAGGTCACAAAACCACTGATACCAATAGCAACCCAATCCTGGCCCTGGATGTATTGTTACCTAGCCCTACCTGGGCGGTCATGAATGGAAGCGCCCTGCCATTGTCACCAGTTGGGGGAGGAATGGTGGGAGAACCTGCCTCTCTTCCCTCCTTGGGTTGGCGGGAATTCTGCGAAGTCCATGCTCGCGCTGCTGCAGTTGATTTTGCCCGTCGTTTCCGGACCTTCCTTGGCGAGAACCCCCAGTTTGCCACCCCAGGAGCTGAAGCTGCTTTCTCACACCGCTTTGCAGAGCACTTCCTAGAACATTTCGAGGTTGAGGTGAGCCAGGCTTACACCAGTGACTCGCCACCCCGCTGTGACATTGCCCCTTTCACCGGTTCTTCTGCACGGGACCTCTCTGAGACCTGCAGTGACTCCTCGGTGGCTTCCCCTGTTGAGCCTCCATTGGGCCCACCCTCTGGCCTCTCTAGCAGCCAGTCCCGCAGCTCTGAAGATGTTTCTACTGTGGCAGCTGTTACCGCTACAAAGCCAAAGCTGAAGAAGCGCTTTTCTTTGCGCAGTGTTAGCCGCAGTGTCCGAGGTAGTGTGCGTGGCATTCTGCAGTGGAAGACATCAGCTGAATCATCCTCTGGTGGTGGAGATGGGACACCCACTGGAGCCAACACTAATTCCAATTCATCGGGGGGCGGTGACTCAGAGCGTTGGACTCACCGATTTGAACGTCTTCGCCTCAACAGAGCCTCCCCAGCCACTCTGCGAGTCGAACTGGCTAGTGTGCGCCGTGAAGGCCTACTGAACTACATTGTGGCTGATTATGGGTCAGGCGGGGGCAGTAGGACACGCTGGCAGAAATGCCGTCTTCTCCTGCGCAAAGCAGGGAAGGGAGAAGGGGAGGGTTACCTGTTGGAGTTCTACATCCCACCAAAGGTGAGCAATGAGTCATTGTGTTCAGGCAAGAGAAAAGTCACGGGGAAAAGTCAAAAGCTTGGGATTCCTAATTGAGGCCTTGAGAATATTGTTATGACAGTCTTTTTTTTCTACCCCAACCATCAGGCAACAAAGCCCCGGGTCAGCATTGCTTGTTCCTGTGTAATGGATGTGCGGACAACAACTCCACTGGAGATGCCAGACAAAGAGAACACTTTTGTGCTGAAGGTCAGAAAAAGACTGATGGGGTACAGTTAAGATTTGGTAATAATTGAAACAGTAGTAGTTATGTATCTATAGCCAAGGGATGCATAGAACTGAACTTCTTCTTTTTGTTGAATCAGTTATCCATTACTAATCTCTGGCTGGAGTTTGTTTTTAGCAGTTGTCTGTTTCTTGCCTCTTGCATTATCATAAGAGAAAATTAATGGGTCCTTTCTATCGTCCCTCTCCAGCTGTGCTGCCTCCATTTGGCAGCGGTGATGTTTCTGAGCAGATTTCCTTTCAAACTTTTTAATGTCCTTGGGAGGAGAGGAATACATCTCTCCTTCTGTATATAAAATGGCTTCTTAAATGATGTAACTAGATCAGTATGCATGTTGGAGAAAGGAGTTTGGGTTCTTGGTGATTCTTAAATTTTAAAACCTTTGAGAATTCAAGCAATGGAATGCAGATAACCACAAACACATCTAGCAAAGAAATCACAGCTGAATGGGGGGAGGGTTAAGCAGCTGCTAAAATATCTTTTTGGTTGCTGACTTTGATCAGTGTTGGTGCCCTTCTGTCAAAGGCCAGAGATGAAGGTCTTGATATTTTGTGTGTGTATATGTATGTAACCACTTTAAGATAGGAACAGATGGATTAAGTCCTTGGATTTGATTTGTGGTTATGGGCATGCATGATTCTTGAAAATTAATTTATTTTTATTTATTTATTAATTTTTTATGCCACCTGTCTCCTGCAAAGTGACGCCGGGTAGTTTGCAAGGTATAAAACAAGTAAAAATAATTAAAATATTGAAACATTAAAACGACCAGATTGAAGTATTATTAAAAGCTGTACTAAAGCCAAAACTGAGAGAGCGAATGGGATGGGGATCAGGTCTTCATTCAATTCAGTTCAATTGAATGTTTCTCAATTTTTGATAATCATGTTTGCAATAAACTTCATAATATCAGCTGAGGTTGGGGGTCTACCCTTACTGATATGAGTTCTTCATTTCAGAGGGAAACGGGGCTTTAGAATAGAAA
Source organism: Crotalus adamanteus (assembly GCA_039797435.1). NCBI lineage: Eukaryota > Metazoa > Chordata > Lepidosauria > Squamata > Viperidae > Crotalus > Crotalus adamanteus. The sequence goes on from CM077935.1 coordinate 10,063,326, forward strand.
CCATCCTATAGTATTGTATATTTATTATTTTTCCCCCCTTCCTCCAAGCTCTCAAGTTCCTTGGAATACATCCTTGAGACTGTTGACTCACTGCAGATGCGGTCATGGTTGGCTGACATTCAGGAATGCATGGGCCTGGGGTAAGTTGCCCTAAGCATCAAGAAAGGCCATAGCTCAGTGGTAGAATACCTAGTATACAGGTTTCCCAGATTCAGTCAACAAGTAAAGAGAGAAGAGTTATATGGCCTAACAAAAACTTGATGGGGGACCAAGATTTTCCCTCTGTAGAGTTGCTGGTTCTCTAAAGTATATCAGGTGTGGAAAATGTGTAACTGTTCAGATGTTTAGACAACAGCTCCATCATCTCTCATTATTGGCAACGCTGCTTGGTCCTTTCTCCACAGACTGGGGATATAATAACAAACAATATGATTCATTACCCAGTGTAAGGACCCACCCCACTTTGCATCTTAAGAAGACAGAACTCTTGGAATAATTCTTCCAACAGGCATCCTTTATTAAGAGAAAATGGTTGCAGGCATTCTAGACAGGACTTGGGGTACAAGCTCTCCCATTCAAGGTTTTAAGGGGTTCCCCAGTAGTCCCACCCAATCACCCCCCTCTTCCAGCAACAGTTTCAGGCATTACAATCCCACCCCCTTTTCCTTTCTGCCGGCTGGATGGAGACTTCAAAGAAAACTACATGAAAGGTAACAGCTCCATTCTTATGGTTAGCTCTTTTGGCAATACACACAATCAGCTGCTTTGAAGTGTACCGAAGGAAGTGAGGGCCATAAAGCCCCTTTGTTCACCCCCTTCCCTTCATCGTATGGCAGAATCCATAGAAGGCAGAAATGGGATTTTTTATAATTGATAACTAGAGATGAAATATAATTAATATAATTGGATTCTGACACCCAGTTTTCTATAAAGCCGTTTCTCGTGAGCTGGTGGAAGGAAGATTAGGATAAGAGTGAGAGAGAGAACAGATATGCAGGTGTTAACAATAATGTTCTTACTATACCTTCATTGAACAGTGGTGCAACCCTGAGGTTTGGATGGCTGTGGAACAGGTACATGATTCTTGCTCCTTAAAACAAGTGATCGGATAAGAGCTCCAGGTTATCTTGTTTTTTTTGCTTCCAACAGTAGAAGCTAATGCCTCTGGAAAACTCACAAATGGGGTTTAATAGTGTAGGAAAAATGTTGTGTGTCAAGTGCTGTGTGGTGGCCAAAATCAAAAGTTGTCTGGTGGCCCCTTTTCCATCTAATACCTATTATTAAAAGGTATAAGCATTTGTGAGCTGTAGCTCACTATCAGATGCATAGAGTGGCTTGATTGATATAACAAAAGTTAGAATCTTTCTTTGCTGTGGCCAACACCAAATTGTTAGGTATATGTGATCTTGGAATATGGAAACATTCCTAATGATACTTGTCTCCACAGAGAAAGCACTGATAGCCTGGAGCAGCCATGCATGAACCACTCAGATAGCATGCCCAGCCGGGAACTTCCCATGGTGCCGAGTGAGAGCAACGAACAGCTCAGCCAAGGTGTGTATTTGGCACAATGTATACCTTCTTGATCTCTCGGTAAGGACAAAGAGGCTTTCCAATGATGTCTTTGTGCAGGCAATCTGTTTGCAGTAGAACATGTTACAGAATGCTTCTCTCAAGGACGACATTTTATGAAAAGCTCTACTGTGCAATATCTTAGCCAGCAGGCATAGGTAATAAGGTAATATGACTTATTCGGGTATATCCCAATTATACTTGTTTATAAGTCCATCTGCAGATAAGCTGATCTTCAAATTTTTAAGCAGTATACATGAAAAATGGATAATCTATGAATTCCCCTTGAGTAAGCCCAATTGTGAAAATTAAAACATACAAAACATTTTGAGGGTTGGCTTATTCACTAGTGGCGCATTTTTCATGGCATTTTGGTTAAAAAAATTGTGGATTGGCTAATCCATTGATCTGCTTATCCCTGAGTGTAGTTTTAGGTTGTAATCAGAGTTCTGGCTTTTTCCACTACATAAAATATCATTTATGGTAATACTATAGTAGAATTATATGTCTTTTCAGTGATTGCTTTCTTCATGAGTGTTATATGAACCCATTGTAAGGTTTTCCACCTGGCCTCACAATTGCCCCAGCGTTACTCAGGAATTTAAAAGAGCCAAAGAAAGTCCTGAGCCGAGGTTTCAACAAAGATTACAACTTTATTTTGATCAAAACAGAGAGGGGCTGCCTGATTCCTCTTCGTGGCTGGTAGAGGAATGAAGGCAAGCAAGCAGAAAATATGTCTTCCACCTTTTATACCTTTCCAGAACAAAAAGATCAGGTCTTGGTGCCAGGCATAAGATGGCACAAAAAAACAATTCTTAGATGATGACTCATACACAGCAACCCAAGCTCCATCCGTAACTCCTTTCCCCACTCCCCTTACTGTGCTCTTTTCATATAAGCAATCACCTATACCTAAAGCATGAAGCCCTTACTTTTCCAATATATATATATAAAGCATCTGATCAAGCAATTAACTACAAAATAATGATTATAAAATAACAAAACAATGATTACATGATAACACTATAAGTATCAATATAAAATGGTTACTATATATAAAATAAATGCTAATGTCAAACTTAAACATACTAAAATCATAAGCACAATAAAATCCCTTCACCATGTTTGGCAGCCAGGAAATATATATTTAAAGATAATGCTGATTTTGTTAACTAAGTGTACAAACAGTGAAGTGAAACTTTCCATAAAATTTGTCCAACTGAGATGAGATGGCAAGACTTTTCTCCATTGGCCTGCCTGGAGTCTATTACCATTGGTAATAGAGTGTATTTTGTGATACAGATAATCCTTGGCTTATGACCACAACTGAGTCCAAAATTTCCATGGCTAAGCAAGGCAATTGTTAAATGACTTTTGCCCCATTTTACGACCTTTTTGCCACAGCTATTAAATGAATGGCTGCAGTTGTTAAGTAAATCATGTGTTCATTAAGCAAATCTGGCTTCCCCCGTTGACTTTGCTTGCTGAAAGCTATCTGGGAAGGTTACAAATTGATCCCAGGACAGTAGAACTGTCATAAATACATGCTACTTGCCAAGTGCCTGAATTTTGATTCCATGACCCTGGGGATGCTGGAACATTTGTGTGAAAGCTGGTCGTAAGACACTTTTTTCACTGCTGTTGTAACTTAGAATGGCTGCTAAACAAATGGTTATAGGTCGAGGACCACCTGTATCTGATAGGTCTAGCTATAGCTGGTTGAAAGATTAGACGATCAGGCCCACTATGTAGGCTTGCTGGAATCCAAGTTACTATTCCTTTAGTATGAATAATGAAACTGGAGGTTTTTCATTCCTTTACCTGTCCTTGCTTTCTGGGGTTGACTAATTAAAATAACAGTGAATATTGATGGAAAAATGACATATTAATAATTGACTAATACGAAGCTAAGGATTGTCTTAAACAGAGGAAGTATCATAGTAGGCTTCTGAAACTTCTGTCTAGATCAGTTTACCGCTACACCAGGGGTCTTCAAACTTGGCCCTTTTATGACTTATGGACTTCAACTCCCAGAATTCCTCAGCCAGGCATGCTGGCTGAGGAATTCTGGGAGTTGAAGTCCACAAGTCACAAAAGGGCCAAGTTCAAAGACCCCTGAGCTACACTAAGCAAAGATACCATAGAGGTTTCTCCTAAGCCATTTAAATATTGGATGGATTTTTTTTTTAAATTAAAAACTTTTTAAAAAAGGTTTTTTTAAATCAAGAAGAATGTTCTATATTGTTTAAAAAGTAGGTGGAGCCATCATAGGGCATGATTGTGAAATCAGAACTGGGGAGACCAGAGTTCAAATCCAGTAAATTTTAGTTGAATCTTTGTACCTTATAGGATGCTGTGACAATCTGGCAATAGCTGATTACCAGTAAGATTTATTTAGTATGATTTTTTTTTTTACACATTATACCAAAAACAGCTTTCAGGCACAAACTACACCTTAAAGATAAGCATGTGAGAAAAATGCAAATTAGTATTAAATCCAGGATTTGATATTTATGGGGGAAAAAACCCCACATAAAACTTTGGTAAAACGCTACTAATTTCCCAAGAAAAACAGGTAAAGATTAAAAAAAAAATCCCTGAAATCAAGCTTATCGGCAATAATATAGAAGTGCTTTTCCATGGTTGTCTTCTGCAGTGTTTGTTCAACTTCCAATTCAATAATAATCGGCTTTGGCCTTTCTTAACTTTTTTCAGAATCTGCCAAGGTCAGTTGGTGGTGTTGTTTGCTGTAGATTAAGAAAAATGGAAATAAGCACAGAGCATGTGCTCTCTTGCGGGGATGGCAAAGACACCTCCTCCTTTGGGGTATAGGTACAAAGTGTAGTTATGAACCTTGGAAGAGGAAATGATCTGGTTTTTTGAAGATGGAACAGGAAGTATGATTTTCCAGCTCAGCCCAGCTTGTAATGTTTCCTTTCCAGGTGCCTACGGTGGATTGATGGAACGTCCCTCAGCCTCCATGTTTCCTAGCTCAGTCTCTATTGCTGCCTCACACTTTGATTCAATGGAGCTGCCTCCTCCTCAACTGCTGCCTCGGGTGCCAGTCTATGAAGGGAAATTTTCCACTGGCTTCCTCCATACAACTTTCCCAGAAACCCCTGAAACCACAGGTAATGCTTTGAAGTGGGATGAGTTGGTGCTTGGTCTAGATTAGGGAAGGGCCAGAGGAATCACCCCACCCCCACCCCTGGAGCTCCTATTGGTAATGGCATAATGGTGGAGGAGAAACTAGCCGGCAGTCCCTATGGACAAGCCCAGAGTGGGCAGGGTTTGTATCACTTAGCCTGAACTTTCTTCTTCTGAGATAACCTCTGAAATTGTATGCCATCCGGTCAAGGTTTCCTTGGGCCATGCAGCTTCAGGATCTCTTGGGTTGAATGTTGTGGAAGCAAGATCCAGATTCCTCTGAGTGAGCTTTGGCCCTCTTCTGTTGCTTTTCTCCTTGCTCAGGTTCCTTCCTCTTCCAAGGGGAACCCGACCCGGGTGGGGGTAGTCTGGGTGACACTGAGCACCCACTCTCTGAATACCCATGGTTCCATGGCACCCTGTCCCGTCTCAAAGCCGCCCAGTTGGTGTTGGCAGGAGGAGCAAGCAGCCATGGTGTCTTCTTAGTGCGTCAAAGTGAGACACGGCGGGGTGAATATGTCCTGACCTTTAACTTCCAGGGGAAAGCCAAGGTGAGTGTAGCAGGGGAATCTATCAAAGGCTGGAATCTTGGTCAGGAGAAGTTTTCCACCCAGCCTCTTTTTCCTACCCCTAGCACCTGCGCCTCTCCTTGAATGAAGAAGGGCAGTGCCGTGTTCAGCATCTCTGGTTCCAAACTATTTTTGACATGCTGGAGCACTTCCGGGTCCACCCCATCCCCCTCGAATCAGGGGGCTCCAGTGATGTGACGCTTGTCAGATATGTGGTTGCTTTGCAAAGGCTGCATGGTGAGTGAAGGATGAAGTGGGGCTGCGGGGTGGAAAGAGCATAGACACGATTGCTAGTCCATGTCATGCTCCATCTCCCTCCATCTTTTTCCATTGTCGTTCTAGTCTGCCCCTCCTTTGTTACTCCACTCCTTGTCCAGCCTTCTCTTCCAGCCCTATGCGGCATGCATGTAGCAGGAGGGAGGATAAACCCGTTCACCCCCATGTTCGCTGCTCCCTCTCTTCCTCATCCCCAATCCCTATTTCTGATGTGGGCATCTCTGTCACAGGCCGGGACCGGGCTGGGAGCCAAGCGCCAGTGTCTGGGTTCAGTGGGGACCCCGACTCGCCCCCCAACCTCATCTCCATCCTTGCTGCTGCCTCCGCGGGTGACTGCGTGTAAGTGTGCAATAGCTACCACAGGAGGAAGGCAGGGATATGACCGTGTGTGTGCGTGTGTCACGGCCCCCACGCCATAGCCATCACTATCCATGGGTCATGTGAATGCAGTGTCTACGCCATCCACTGTGTCTGACACCAGGAGGCAGGGAAGAGATTTCAGGTGCTCCTTCTGGCATTTCCAGGTAGGACTAAGAAAGGCTTCTGTACAGAACCCCGAAGAGTCACTAATAGTTTCTCTAACTGAATGGAACCATAGTCTGGTTTGGCATAAGGCAACTTCTCTTGTTCTGTAGAGGGGGATCTTAGAACTATTGTTTCAATTATCATCTGGGCAACTCCTTCTATAATTCAGTTGTATTAGATATAGCAGAACTCTGCAGAAAAGCCTCAACTGTGACGAACAGACCAAAGTTAAAGATTATCTACCCAAACTCCAAATAATAGAGTAGTGCCGCCTCTTTTACTCCCTTCTTCTAGAAATTTACTAACTCAGGTGGCTGAAACAATCCTGAATTTGGTGGTATTTCCCTCTTTGCCTCCCCTCCCCTCCCGGGCAGGGTTATCATGTAACATGAAGGATACTATTTATTAAACCAGTTTTCGACCAACCAGATCCTTCAAAATGGTTTGGGTTAGACTGTCTTCCCCATTTGCTGGTGTTAATGAGAGTTATAATCCAAGGCATCTAATGAATTCTAGGTTTGAGAAAAGTTTATTAGGGCAATTGAGAGTGAAAAAAAGGCCAACACGATTGCCTTAACCTTTGTCCCCACTATGAAGCACAGGAAGGTATCCATAATTGAAAAGTCTTATGTCTCCTAAATATGTTATAGAAATAAGGTAGGTACAGTATATCGCATAGGTATTGTCTACAATTCCCTTGTAGAGGAGAAAAAAGAAAGGTACACCATATTTCTGAAATAGCACATATTTGTAACTGAGTCTAAACATTTATGCTTTTAAAAATTGTCAGTTTTCCCAACTTTAAACAGTAGAATCTTCAGCATTTATTATGTAGGTTGGAGTTTCATAGGACAAAATAAATCATATTATGGTTTCACCTGGTATATTTAGCCATTCCTTAAAGTAGTTTAATGAATGAATTATTTAATATTGCCAGCATAAAATACATGAAGAATCCCTTCTAATTTTAGAAGTATTTGAAATTCTCTCTTCACTGGAAAATTGTGTTCTAGTGCTCATATTTCATAGTATATTGTCACTATTCTGTGAGAAGTGTATAGAGCAGTATTTCTCAACCTTATCAACTTTATGATGTATAGACTGCAACTCCCAGAATTCCTCAGCCAGGCAGTTATGGAATTATGGGAGTTGAAGTCCATGCCTGTTAAATTTGCTGAGGTTGATACATGCTGGTATAGAATAATGGACAGAATTTCAATGCTGGCAATTTATCATGCCTTCCATCTCTCCATAATTATCCACCTTTTTCTATTAATATTTGGAATTGCAGTCTCTGAATGGTATCTATCAAATAAGAAAAAAACTTAATACATTACAATAGCTTAGGATTTCACCTTGTTGAATGATAGTTCAGAGAGCTTTATGTCCTTAAAAAAACTGTAGACTGACAGTAAAAATATCTAAAATTAAATAGGATTGTTTTGAGTAGGTGATAGTCTTAATAATAATCTAGTTCAAACAATTTCTGACCCACATAAGTCCTGACTTAAGTAAACCTGATTTTAAGGATAGAGTTCAAAACATAATGGGCCGATTTTTGCACATGTGTAAAACGTCTGTGCTTTTGTGCATGTGCAGAGTGTGCAATCCGGTATAATCAGTTTGCACAAGGTTCCTGGAATAGGAACCTGACTAACCAAAGGTTTGCTTTACAAATGATTTAAGCTCATTTTATGCAGAAGCACTATGCTCTACGCCAATTTTGCATATTGTAATGGATTATAGAAAAGACCTATTTTTGTGTAACTTTTTTAAAATGTGGAGCACAGCCCCAAGGTATATTAATCAGCCCTTGTCTTTATACAGTCTTTCAACAATAGTAACTTGATTTCATTTGGGGGCTACTGCAGAAAAAAACAGATTTTAGAAGCCAAATCAACACAATATAACCCTTTCCAGACAATTCCTGAACTGGGGCATTTGACAAGCATTGGATACCGTAACGTAGTTGATGCTGAATCTGTTCATGGAGGAGAATGTCTTGCTGAAATAATACTGGCTCTCAGTGTTTATTCCCTCTGCCTACCTTAACCCCAGACCATCCTGTCTCTCTATCTGTCCATCTGCCTCTTCTCTCCCTCCACAGAGCCGAGCATCTCTCGTAACCTGCCACTGCCGCCTCCTCTCCCTCCAGCCCGGCCACCTCATGCTGCTCTGGACCATGGACTGCTGGAGTCTAAAGGGCAGAGTGAGGAGGAGGCCCAGATGGAGCCAGAGGTGGATGAGGGAGCATCGGTGAGAGTCGGGGGATCCCTTCCTCTGCCAGAGGAGTCAGAAGGGCGAGCCAGGGCTGTGAACAACCAGTACTCATTTGTTTGAACCCAGTGGCAATAACGAAAAAAATAAGGGAACAAGCCCTTTTGCTCTAACCATTACTAGGTAGAAGATCTGAGGCTGACCATAGGTACCAGATGGGCTTGAACACACAACAGACTTCTAGACTTTCCTTGAGAAATCCTTGAGGTGGGGATGGGTCTCATCCCCTAGTTCTTCCTACCCCCTTTCCCTGGGTATGGCGCGAGCCTCACTTTTGCTTACCCCCCTCTCCCCACCCAATCTAGGTACATGACCCCTCTTGGGGTTCTGCTATCAGCTTTCAACCCCTCGGCCTGCACTACTTTGGTCCTGTTTGGGTTGTTGAGAAATTGGCCTGTTCTTTCCCTCTTGCCTCCTCCTCTTCTTCCTCGTACCCCCCTCCCTTTCTTCAAGCCTCTGCAGTTGGATAGTCCACAAGAAACACTACCTGGAGGAAATGGGAGTCGTCGTAGCTCCAGGATAAATGTTGACTTCCATCATTTGTACCCTTGCCTTTTTTGGTGAATGTATGGAGTTTCTGAATGTAATCCTTTCCTCTCCCAGTTTCCTCTTGGGGGGGAAAGTTGGCTGCTTTTTTCCCCCAATTCAAATATATATTTATATTCTGTTTTGTTTTGTTTTTTGCTTCCTTCCCTCCAAATCATGGGAACTGGTCACTTATTAAACAGTCTACACCCCAGAGAAACGTATCGTGCTATGAAAATACAGCTTTTGGGAGACTGTCCTCTTCCTCTTATTCCCACTGCTCCCCTCCTTCCCCTCCTCTTTTAAGATTTATTTTTCTACTGTGGACTAGTTGGACTGCTCAGGCCTCCCTGCCTTTTCAATTTTTTTTCTCTCCCTTTTTTAATTATTCTGGGATACAGTTCTGTGTTTTGTTTATGGGGGGAGTTTGTATAAAAAAATAAAGGAAACATCATTTTACCTTTTTAAAGTGAACTTTTTAAAAGAAAAAATATAGTAAGTAAAATTAATAAAAACTGAAAGGTGGGGGAGCAGCTTGTTTATTTTCGGGTAAAATGAATATTTGTCAGGTGTCCTCTTGCTTTGAACTAATTTTCCTGCCTTGATTGGCAAATATGGGATCAAATGAAGATGTTACTTTACATTTACAGTAGTCGCTTAAAGACCCTAATTGGGGCCAGCAACTCCGCCACTAAGCAAAATGATCCCTAAGTGGGATGACCAAAAAGTCACATCACTACAATTGCTTTTCGGTCAGAAAGAGACAAGACGAGTCAGTTTCACATCTTTGGTTTGGTTTTGGTTTTGTTCGCCTCCTAACCACTCCCCAAATGCTGGAGTGCCTTTTTATTGTCTCTAAAGTAATGTGATTGCACCACAGCCCAGGGTTTCAATGCTGCAGATGTTTTGTGCAAACAGCTTACAGCACTCTCTTGAAATCTGTTTCTCTCCAGACTTTGCTCTGATTGGTGGGGGGAGGAATGAAAAAAAAGCAAGTGATTTCTGTAGGCAATCTCTGACTCTTTCCTGCTGCCGGGCTATGTAGAACAAACTGATTTTTCCCTTTTGAAAGCTTTTCCTCTCCAATTTTCCCTGCGGAGGGGGGAGAATGGGTCAGACAAAGGAGAGATTTGTGATTACATTGCTTTCGATGTGTAGAAGAGCAAACAGCTTACTCTCTTGAAACCCCTTTCCAATTTGTCTGTTCTGCAAGGGGGAAAAATCCATAAGAACAAAGCAATTCTTGTTGACTCTAATGGTAATCATTTGACCTAGGGACATTGCATATGTCATAAACAGTTGTAAATGAGGTATAAAGTTATTTTTCCAGCACCCTTGTGAGTTTGTATAATTGCTGGATGAATGGTAATTAAGCAAGGACTATCTGTATAATGCTTAATAATAATCAGGTTTCACATATAAACCTATTTTTTTATAATTTATTAATTTTCTAATTTTACATTTAAGTATTTAAAAAGCAACGTGGTGGCTGGGTTAATCGATAATTCAATAACATACAAAAATCTTTAGTACAAATCTCAAGCTACCACATCAAATATTTCCTCTCTTTTTCCCTTAATATCTACTGTCTCATATTTAAATTAATACAGTTCTTATTATATCAATTAAGTAAAAATAGCATTGTTACATTTATCAATAAATGTTTAGCTTATACATATCCTAGTTACTTTAACGTTCAATCTTTGTAGACAATCAATGTCCTGCAATTAGTTTTCCCCAATTTTTAGTTTAGTTATTTAAATTTAACATTTGATATTCATAATTTCCACGTTTTAGGTAACCAAAGTTTCCTTTATCACAATTCATAACAAAGTCTAATATTCAAGATACACATCTTATCTATTTGAGTATATTCTGTTTCCCACCATTTTACATCATCTAGTTAATAATACAATGTAACATCCTTATTTTCAACTAATTTCCAAATGTCTTAAATTTAATGACCAAAATTTCCCCTATTTCAACATCAAATATTTCCTCTCTTTTTCCCTTAATATCTACTGTCTCATATTTAAGCTAATACAGTTCTTATTATATCAACTAAGTAAAAACATGTTTATTACATTTATCAATAAATTTTTAACTTATATCTTAATTACTTTTAAATTCAATCTTTAAACACAATCAATATCCTATTTGTTTCCCCCAATTTTTAATTTCCGATCAATATTCAAATTTAACTTTTAATATTTATACTTCCAAGTTTTAAATGACCAAAGTTTTCGTTATCTCAGTTCATAACAAAATCTAGTATTCAAAATACACATCTTGTCTATTTGAGTATATTCTATTTTAATTAGTAATATAAAATCCTCTCTAATAAATCAAAACCCCAATTTTCTTCAGCCTTATTCTGGCTTTCTTCCTTTGCCAGCTCGCCTTCCATGTCAGTGCTTTTAAGTCATCAAATAGATCTCCCTTTGTTGTTATATATATTATTTGAAATAAAAGAGACCATCCAGTCGCCATTTTTTTGGAAGGGCTAGCGAATTGTCTCTATTATTCCAGATCCCCATAGTTGTCCTGATATGTTTGTCTTCCCTTCGGTCTGTTCTTCTTGCTCCTCAAGTTTCTTCTGGTTTATATAGAAAGTCTTTTCCATTTTCATTGTTGTCAGTCCCTTTTCTGGATTTTCCATTGACTGTATTTGTTGGTCAGTTAAATCCTCTAACATAGTATTTAATTGTTCCACTTCTTCTGTTATGTTCTGTGTAGTTGATTCTTTAATTGTAGTCAAAATTTGGGTTCGTATATCTAAGCTGACATCTTGTTCTTTTCTGTAGCATCTTATTTCATCACAAGCTGAAAGAATGGTTTCATGTATTGCATTCAACATAAAAAGAATCTGTTCCTGGTCTTCTTCCATATTCTCTTAATGGTGTGTTAAATTGAGAGCTTTAAAGTCAGAGAATGAAAATAATTTTATAACTGAGTACAGAACACAGCTGAGCTTCTCACAGCTGATATTTGTCAAGGTTGAAAAAGTCTTATCTGTAGTCTGGGCTTCAAGCCAAGTCTCCTTTAGACAATAAGAAGTTGTAATATCAAACCTGGCCACAAGATGTCACCAATGCCATTTAAGGTTTTTTAAGTCCAAAATTTTTATAATCCTTTTTCCAGTTTTATTTCTTTTTTGTAAATAAAAAACAAAGTCTTCAGTAAAGATAAGAAATCTTTTGGTCCCCAAATTTTAGAAGCATATAAATCCAGTTAGATTAAGGTTATTCTTTCAGTGTTTTAACTCCCCTGGATAGTCAGTCGTCGCTATTCTTGGAGGGTGGGATAAAGGTTCCCTTCCCTCTCTCCTCACAGGGGGGAAGATACTTTGGGCAGCTTTTACAGGAGAAGAAAATACTTAGGATTGAAGAGAGGTTCAGATCTCACCCAGTCTCATCCGCGCTACTTTAGAAGTGCCTGGTGGTAAGTTTGACTTCGGCTATCTGCAGCCTAGTGATGAGCCATATTTCTATGGCCAGTCTTTCGTCCGCCGGTTTGGAGGGCTGCCCTGGATCGAGCAGAAGGGCTACCGCCCTCCCGCGATCAAGCTGGGGTGCCCTCCTTGCTTGTCACCCCTACAGGGCGACTCTCGACCCTTTCCAGGGTCCCCCAGTGGAGCGAAACCAAATGCGGAAGACGGAGCTCACCTTCCAGCATCCGTGGTGGCCCCGATGGCAAACCAGAAGTCCTATAAGCCTCCTCTTAGTCACACTTGATTGCTGATTGCTTAACGGAGATTTCTCTGATTTTCTTAGTAACAGTTTTGAAGTGTTTTCCATTGGCTTTTCTCAATCTGCAGGGACTGAATGAAGGAATAGGGTACATCTGAAAAGATACTGCTTTGGATGGAAAATACTCCTGAAATATGTCCCTTTTTTTGAAAAAATATGTCCCATTTTTTGAAAAAAAAAATGGAGTAGAAAGTGACCTAATTCACACAGTGCCAAATTAAAATCACAAATAGCATCGTGACTTAGTCTGGAAGTTGAACCATGACAGCTGGACTTATTTTTCCTGTTGGTTTGAGATGTTTCGCTGCCCATCCAAGCAGTTTCTTCAGTCTGAACAAGTTGGTTAGGGGAATCTGAGTAGGCAGAGAGTCGTTGGAATGTACCAACTCCTAAATGAAGATTCTCAGTCATTCAGGTAGAATTGCCACGCACTTTGGGGAAGAAATCTGAAATTGGCGCAGGAGTTGCCCTAAGAATTTTAGGAGTTGGTACATTCCAACGACTCTCTGCCTACTCAGCTTCCCCTAACCAACTTGTTCAGACAAAAGAAGCTACTTGGATGGGCGGCGAAACATCTCAAACCAAGAAGAAAAATAAGTCCAGTTGCCATGACTTATCTTCCAGACAGTCCTACTGCATGACTGAGCATCATATCAGTCAATCAATCAATAGATACCACTTAATAGCTACCTGCCTAAACTCTGCATTAGCAACATCAAGAGACGTTTCTTGGATAAGGCATTTTATAGTAATGGTGAAGGCTGCAGACCCATCTCCAAAGAGCTATATGTTCCTGAGACCATGATTAATAATATCAAGATGTTTAAGGTCCATGGGATTGTAGCCAACCTCTCTTAACATGTTCGCAAGAGGAAAATTGACTCCAGATTGAACGGAAGGATAGTCTTAATGGTGAAGAAAGAACCAAGGAAAATTTCAAAAGGAGATCCTGGATGACCTCCACAATCAAGTACAACAATATCAAGTTGTGCCATGCACTGCTATCTGAAAGTGGTATCCATGATAGAAGACCCCATTTTTGAAAGACTGACAGAAAAAGACTAGGGTTTGGTAAACTACTTCGAGAAGCCATAATCCTAAGAGAATGTCCTTTGGAGAGATGAAACACAATTAGAGCTTTTTCGTAAGTCACAGCAGATCTAGGTGCACAAAAGAAAAGTGATACTTTAAAAGAAAAGAAAATTACCTTTGTTGTAAAAACGTGAAGGAGGAAGAGGAGAGTCCATAATGTTCTGGGGTTGCTTTGCTGTCTCCAGCACCAGATCTCTTGAATCTCTGATGAGCACTATGAAATCAAGATTATCAAGACATTCTGGAGCAAAACAATACAATGTTAGTCACAGATCCTGAGTCCTCTAGCAGGTAAAATGACCCAAAATATACATCTAAGAGAACCCCAAAATGGTTGAAAAGCAAACATTGGATTCTTCTGGAGTGGCCTGTTATGAGTCCTAATCTGAATCCAATAGAACATCTATGAAAAGAGCTGAAATACGGAGTTGGAAGAAGGAACCCATCATACTTACGGTAAGACCATCTAAGTCTGGTGAATACCTCAATGGAGTTGCACTAGAGAATGAATACCAAGGCTGTAAGCCAGAGTTTCCCAACCTTGGCAATTTTAAGATGCATGGACTTCAACTCCCAGAATTCCCCAGAGCTCAAAGCCCAGCAGTCTTAAAGTTGCCAAGTTTGGCAAACCTTTAAGTTAAACTGGGAAGGTTCAAATCTGCAAAAGGTTCTTTTGAGCGGTCAGAAGCATGAAGTTATTTCATTTCTGACCTTGAAGCTAAAGCATTGCACAGTCTTAAAAACAAAATTCCAGAAACAAGTAAGCCACTTGCCAAGGAAATTATGGTTGTTCAACTGTAATAACTAGAGTACATCTTAACTTTAGGTACACTCTTAAGGGCAAAGCATGAACCCAGCCAGCTGTAGTTATTCAACAAATTGTGATGTGCGAATACTATTGTTGCTATTTCCTATGTTTTTTATTTTTCAGATTATTTTCAGATATGTGTAAGAAGCATTCTTTTACCATGTTAATTAAGTGAGCTACTTGCAGCTACAGTTGGTAAGGGGTAATTTCATAAATCCTAGCATCTAATCAAGCAGAATATTAATATTAATAGATGGATTCATGCTAATAGAGAACAGGCTTCAACAGTAATCAATAATCATTGTTGCTTTGGCAGAATTTTGTATTTCTATGCAGCCAAGGGGACAGCATGGAAAATCTGGAATGGGGAATGTTTCTTAATTTATTGAATTGAGAGTTCATGGAGCCCTACTTTGGCCAGAAGGGGGTGCTGTTGACCTTCGTAGGTGTAGTGACCCGTAACTGACTTAATCAGAACTGTTAATTAGCCATTTAACTTTAGAATAACCTTTCTCAATCTGGTGCCTTCCAGAGTAGTTGGGCTAAATTTCAAATTCCTAATCAGTTCAGCCATTTCAGGTTGAAGCAGCTGCAAACTCTGGTAGGGAAGCAGATAAAATCCAAATGCATACAGCCCACATCAAGCATAAATAGCTCTGTTTTGAAGTTTTGCTGACTCTCTTACCAGGAATGTAAGTCTTTAATTTCTGAATAAGAACCTGAGCTTTGGGACAACATATCAGTTCTTTAACCCCTTTATTACTATCATGTTTAAATGCCATTTTAATTAGGATAATTTACCTATTCAATCATTTTGGTAGAAGGGAATTGGTTGAATTTTGGAGGTTTTGCTATTTATCCTATTGTATCTGTGTTGGTCAGGAACACATATAGATAATCCTTGACTTATGACCAAAATTGAGACTGGAGTTTCTGTTGCTAAGCAAGGCAGTTGTTAAGTGAGTCATGCTTAATTTTATGACATTAATTTGCCAGGTTAAGTAAATCACTTCAATTTTTAAGTGACTTGCTGCAATTATTAAACAAATCCAGCTTCCCTCGTTGACTTCGCTTGTCGGAAGCTGGCTGGGAAAGTCACCAATGGCAATTATGTGACCTCAGGATGCTGTAACTATGCTGATCTTGTCTTCACAAATTTTGCTAAAACAAGAAGCACCAAAAAAAGGGTTCTAATTCCACCTGCAAGAAACAGCCTACCTCACCTGCTTTTGAGTTTTAAGAATGCAAATAATAGTAATATCAATTTTTTCCTAAGGAAAATCATATGTCTGGAAATGAAGCTTTGGTTCAAAAGTGCAAGAACAGATTTTTTTTTAAAAAAAGTATTCATCAAATCATAACAAGTAAAATTTAAAAAAAACCCTGAAAACAAAGCCCCCTTTTATCAAATAATAATAATAATAATAATAATAATAATAATAATAATAATAATAATAATAATAATAATAATAATAATAAAAAATAGAGTTGGAAGGGACCTTGGAGGTCTTCTAGTCCAATCCCCTGCTCAGGCAGAAAACCCTATACCATTTCAGGTACAGCAGAATAAGACTCAGCAGAAGTACTCTGAAATAAAATTTCTAAATAAAATTTGCCTTCATTTGTAAAATTTCTAAAGCTTTCAGAAGATCAAAATAAGTTCTGATTTCTACAGGAAGCATCTTTCACACAATAGGGATAATTATGTGTGTATTATGTATGTGTACACTTTTGAGAGCAGGCAACAGGAGTTCATTTTTAATGTGTGCGCACGGTAAAAAAAAATGACAAAGGTTATTTATCTATTACTGAAAAGCAAACCCTACCAGCCTTCACTGCCCTATACCTTGCAAAAGGAGGTGGGGGAGGGGGGCAATAACCAATTTTTCTCAGGATATTCATGTGGGTAGACAGATTCAAGTTAGAAAAGGTCTGCAGATATCTCAGTCCTAAAATAGGGTTTTATAGGTGATGACCACAATGTTTAATTGCACCCTGATGCTAATAGGAAAACAGTCCATGGCCCAGAGTATAGGCATAATGTAGCAGAATAACAGAGTTGGAAGGGACCTTGGAGGTCTTCTAGTCCAACCCTCTGCTCAAGCAGGAAACCCTATACCATTTCAGGCAAATGGTTGTCCAATCTCTTCTTAAAAACCTCCAGTGTTGGAGCACCCACAATTTTTGGAGACAAGTCGTTAAGATTCTAACTGTCAGTATTGTCATGTATTTCTGACAATAATCACCAGCTAATGAACAGGTTGTTCTATTCTAGATAACTGAAGTTTCTGAATAACAGCCCCATGTAGAGCACATAACAGTCGCTCAGACGAGGAGTGATGAAAGCTTGAGATTCTATAAGTGGTCCTCCTGTCCAGGAAGGGCCATAAGTGGCTGATCACAGTTGAACAAAGTGTCTCTAGCAACTGACCATTGGAAGCCTGCAATACAAAATCAATGCAAAATCTATACAAAGATCTACGTATACAAAGCCATTGATAAATGGCTGCCATTATGTGGTCAGATACGGCTTTGCTTCAAATGCCAACTGTGAGATAATCCTTGTGTCCTGGTTTCTAATGTAATTTGAACATTGTTGTTGTTGTTAATTGCGAAGTCGTGTCCGACCCATCGCAACCCCATGGACAACATTCCTCCAGGTCTTCCTGTCCTCTACCATCTTCTGGAGTCCATTTAAATTCACACCTACTGCTTCAGTGACTCCATCCAGCCATCTCATTCTCTGTCGTCCCCTTCTTCTATTGCCCTCAATCTTTCCCAGCATTAGGCTCTTCTCCAGTGAATCCTTCCTTCTCATTAGGTGGCCAAAGTACTTGAGTTTCAACTTCAGGATCTGGCCTTCTAAAGAGCAGTCGGGGTTGATCTCTTCTAGGACTGACTGGTTTGAACGCCTTGCAGTCCAAGGGACTCGCAGGAGTCTTCTCCAGCACCATAGTTCAAAGGCCTCAATTCTTTTGCGCTCAGCCTTTCTTATGGTCCAACTTTCACAGCCATACATTGCAACTGGGAAAACCATGGCCTGGACTATACGTACTTTTGTTGGCAGGGTGATGTCTCTGCTTTTTAGAATGCTGTCTAGATTTGCCATAGCTTTCCTCCCCAGGAGCAAGCGTCTTTTAATTTCTTGGCTGCAGTCCCCATCTGAGGTGATCTTGGAGCCCAGAAAAATAAAATCTGTCACCACCTCCATTTCTTCCCCATCTATTTGCCAGGAATTGAGAGGGCCGGATGCCATGATTTTGGTTTTCTTAATGTTGAGTTTCAAGCCAACTTTTGCACTCTCCTTCTTCACCCGCATCAAGAGGCTCTTTAGTTCCTCTTCACTTTCTGCCATTAGAGTGGTATCATCTGCATATCTTAGGTTGTTGATATTTCTCCCGGCAATCTTAATTCCAACTTTTGATTCATCTAGCCCTGCCTTTCTCATGATGTGCTCTGAATATAAGTTAAATAGTCAGGGCGACAGTATACAGCCTTGCCGGACTCCTTTTCCAATTTTGAACCAATCAGTGGTTCCGTGTTTGGTTCTCACTGTTGCTTCTTGACCCGCATATAGGTTTCTCAAGAGACAAATGAGATGGTCTGGTACTCCCATCTCTTTAAGAACTTGCCACAATTTGTTGTGATCCACACAATCAAAGGCTTTTGCATAGTCAATGAAGCAGAAGTAGATGTTTTTCTGGAACTCCCTAGCTTTCTCCATGATCCAGCGTATGTTGGCAATTTGATCTCTAGTTCCTCTGCCTCTTCGAAATCCTGCCTGTACTTCTGGTAGTTCTCGATCCACATACTGCTGGAGTCTAGCTTGTAGGATTTTAAGCATAACTTTACTAGCATGTGAAATGAGTGCAATGGTGCGATAGTTTGAACATTCTTTGGCATTGCCTTTCTTTGGAATTGGAATGTAAACTGACCTTTTCCAATCCTGTGGCCACTGTTGAGTTTTCCAAATTTGCTGGCAAATTGAGTGTAGCACTTTTACTGCATCTTCTTTTAAGATTTTGAATAGCTCAGCTGGAATACTGTCACCTCCACTAGCTTTGTTGTTGCTCAGATTTTCTAAGGCCCATTTCACTTCACATTCTAGGATGTCTGGTTCGAGGTCAATGACCATCTCATTGTGGTTATCTGGGATGTTAAGCTCATTCTTGTATAGTTCTTCTGTGTAGTTTTGCCATCTCTTCTTAATCTCTTCTGCCTCTGTTAGGTCTCTGCCATTTTGGTCCTTTATCATGCCCATCTTTGCATGAAACGTTCCCTTCATATCTCCAATTTTCTTGAAGAGATCTCTGGTCCTCCCTGTTCTGTTGTTTTCTTCTATTTCTTTGCACTGTTCATTTAAGAAGGCATTCTCATCTCTTCTAGCTACTCTCTGGAATTCTGCATTCAATTGGGTGTATCTTTCTCTTTCTCCTTTGCCTTTCGCTTCCCTTCTTTCCTCAGCTATTTGCAAAGCTTCCTCAGACAGCCATTTTGCTTTCTTGCATTTCTTTTTCTTTGGGATGGTTTTAGTTGCTACCTCTTGTACAATGTTGCGAACTTCCATCCATAGTTCTTCAGGCACTCTGTCTATCAGATCCAGTTCCTTAAATCTATTTGTCACCTCTACTGTATATTCATCAGGAATATGATTTAGTTCATACCTGAGTGGCCTAGTGCTTTTCCCTACTTTTTTCAATTTAAGCCTAAATTTTGCAACGAGAAGCTCATGATCTGAGCCACAGTCAGCTCCTGGTCTTGTTTTTACTGACTGTATAGAGCTTCTCCATCTTTGGCTGCAGAGTACATAGTCAATCTGATTTCTATGTTGACCGTCTGGTGATGTCCATGTGTAGAGCCGTCTCTTGGGTTGTTGGAAAAGAGTGTTTGTTATGACCATCGTATTCTCTTGACAAAATTCTATTAGCCTGTGCCCTGCTTCATTTTGTTCTCCAAGGCCAAACTTGCCTGTTATTCCGGTTATCTTTTGGCTTCCTACCTTAGCATTCCAATCCCCCATGATGATAAGGACATCATTTTTTGGTGTTAATTCTATAAGGTGCTGTAGGGCTTCATAGAACCGGTCAATTTCATCCTCTTCAGCACCAGTGGTTGGGGCATAGATTTGGACTACTGTGATATTGAATGGTTTGCCTTGGATTCGAATTGAGATCATTCTGTCATTTTGGGGATTGTATCCCAGTATTGCTTTTCCTATTCTTTTATTGACTATGAAGGCTACTCCATTTCTTCTGAGGGATTCTTGCCCACAGTAGTATACCTGATGGTCATCTGAGTTAAATTCACCCATTCCTGTCCATTTTAGTTCGCTGATTCCTAAGATGTCGATGTTCATTCTTGTCATCTCTTTTTTGACTACGTCTAGCTTGCCTTGATTCATGGATCTTACATTCCAGGTTCCTAATTTGAACATTACGTGCTATCTAACAAAAATAAATTCAGTGGCGAAAAAGCAAGGTTCTACATTTAGGCAAGAAAAACCAAATGCACAGTGTAGTATAGGTGGTACCTGGCTCAATAGTAGTAACTGTGAGAGGGGTCTTTGAGTCCTAGTGGACAATCACTTTAAATATGAGCCAGCAGTGTGCTGCAGCTGCCAAAAAAGCCAGCATGGTGCTAGGCTGCATCAACAGAGGGATAGAATCAAGATCACATGAAATGTTAATACCACTTTACAATGCCTTGGTAAGACCACATTTCGAATACTGCATCCAGGTTTGGTCGTCATAATATAAAAAAGATGTTGAGACTCTAGAAATGGCAGAGAAGAGCAACAAAGATTATTAGGGGACTGGAGGCTAAAACGTAAAGAACGGTTGTTGGAACTGGGTAAGTCTAGTTTAATGAAAAAAAGGAGTAGGGGGGACATGATAGCAGTCTTCCAATATCTAAGGCAGGGGTGTCAAACTGCCGGCCTGCGGGCCGGATGCATCATAGCGAAACCACGCCCACCCCATTGCTGGCAATGGCAAAAAAGTCGCGATATGTCACAACACATCACGACATTGCGAGTTTGACACCCCTGATCTAAGAGATTGCCACAAAGAGGAGGGAGTCAAGCTATTCTCCAGAGCACCTGAAGGCAGGACAAAAAGCTATGGATGGAAACTAATCAAGGAGAGAAGCAACCTAGAACTAAGGAGAAATTTCCTGACAGAACAATCAGTGGAACGACTTGCCTCCAGAAATTGTGGATGCTCCAACACCGGAGGATATTAAGAAGAGATTGGACAACCATTTGTCTGAAATGTTATAGGGTTTCCTGCCTGAACGGGGTTCGACTAGATGACCTCCAAGGTCCCTTCCAACTTTGTTATTCTTCTTTAGAAAGATTTCATTTGACCACATTGGCACCATCCTTGGTAGAGGGCAGGCTCTACTGTTAGGTAGAATGAGATGGTAGTCAACATACAGGACTGTTGAGTTTGCTGCTAGAGATGGGGTCAGGTGTTCATAAGATTTTCTGCCTCATGTGCCAAAACAATTTGGCTAGCTTCAGTATTCTACGCTTGGACCCTAAGAAAGGCTTGTCATTTGCAGTCTATGTAGCAAATGTAAGCCATTTAAACTTGGTTTTCAGTCCAAAGACTCCTAAAATAGCTTATGAAAAAAACCATATTCTCTGCCTTCAAGTTCAGTCTTAAAGGGGGGAAATCATGGTGGGGGTTGACGCAATAACCTAGATACATATAAATATTCCATTCTGATTAAGTGAGAACTTTTGGGGGCAATCCTTTTGGGCCGCTATAATAGAGAATTATTTGTTTTCTCTAACTTCCCTATCTAACCCCCTCCTTTTCATCATTTTCGGTATTGTGCTGTTAAACGTGATAATTATATTTATCGTCCAGATTTCCTCTTAAGTGTTCAAGATGACAATACTGCTTTCAGTTTTCCTCTTTCCTATCATCTCCTGAAGTAGATTAGGTAAACAGGAGGTGGTTGATCAAAAGTTGTCCAGAAAAAAGCAGTGTAGCTGGGAAGGGATCCAGATGTTGCTGAATAACTCCTACCAATCAAATTCAACATAGCCAGTGAGTGAAGGATGCTGGGAGTTGTAGTTCTGCAATATTTGGAGAGCAGATTTCCCAACCTTGCAGTATCCTCCCCAGTTTCATTTGGTTGCTCGAGTTTCTTCTAACTATGGTATATCGAGCATCTTCAGGAGACTTGCTAAAAGCTGCCACTCCATCCCCTTTACATTCCATTTTAGAGTAGATGACGCCATGCAAAAACAAGCATGTGCATTTATTTAGCAATAATCCACATAGAGATCTGCTTGGCTTTTGGTCCATGCATGCTAAATCCCATTCAGTCTCCTTTATCGGCCTACCTCTCCATTCTCTGTCATTCCTCTCCCTCCCAGCCCCCCCCTTCCCATCTTAATTCTCCTTTCCCTCTGAAAGTCTCCTCTTGAGCTCTCTAATCCAGAGGAGGCAGCTGCATCTATTTTGGGCCTAAGGAGCTCCCAGCTGCTCCCCATATAGGGTAAAAGCTGGTGCCCCAGCAGGGGACAGACACGGACACCACCTCCTTCAAGACAGATCTTGTGGCTGGAGAAGGTGGGTGGGGAGGTAAGAGGACCTGTCATTCAGGCAAGATGGGGGGAAGGGAGTGACGCCGAGGTATGAGACCTCAGTGAACCTTGTCCCCTGCACATGCAGCTGGGGTGCCACAGTGCTTGGCGCACAAGCTTCAAGACCACATTGGTGCAAAAGCAGTTCAAGAAAATTTAGATATGCATTTAATGAACACAGCGGTAGCTGAAGCACTCAGCCCTAGGACCGGGCTTTGGAGCGTCCCCAGAGAAAAGACAAACGGGGGAACTGAACCAGAGGTCCACCCCATTCCCCACAATAGGCTGATCCTTTGGGAAATGTGAAAGTACCATGCAAAAGCCATTCATCTCCTCTTATGGATGCTTCCCAACAAAACTATTGACACTAACAATAAACAGGCTGCTCTTGCAATGCAGTCTTATCCATGAATGTTGCAAGGATGGATGCCTAGTGAAAGGGTATGCACAGTCTTGCTTAGGGTGACACTTGGTGGAAGTGCAAATGCCAGTTAGTGCTGGTAATTAACAGATATTTGCAGGGCATCAAATCTGGGAAATCTGATTTACAGAGATGTAGTCTTAAACCAGAGGGGTAGTCAAGATGGGGCTATATATCAAAGACTGAGACTTCAATCACCATCTTGAGTTTTTTTTGACATTCCCCCTCTTGCTTGGAACTTGTGGAAGAAACAGCTTTTCCCCTTCTCTTCTTCTCACAATCACTTTGTGAAATGGGGTTAGGGAAATTACTGGCTCTGGAAGGTTTTATAACTGAATACAAACCTTTGTCTCCCCCGTTACGTCTTTGACAGTGTTTCTATGACAGAAATAGAGTTAAGAATTACAAAATAACCATACACAAGGGCTGATTTTTAAAATGGTGTTTGCTTTGAGGCCAAGAGCAAAGAAAGAGAGGCAAAATTAATATCATTTCCCTGATATATGATGGCTAGATCAGGCTTCCCAACAGGTGCTAAGGTACAAGACCTAGAATTCTCCGTTGGCAGGGCTATTGGCCACTCTGGATAAGAAATCTGAAAATTGTAGCCCAACCTGTTTGGGAAGGCATCTGATTTGTAGGAAACCTATCATGGGTGGACATCTTTTGCCCTCTGTTCTACCCTTGCTAAAAATGGCCAGGAGGGTCCATTGGGGTAATGGTATGTGGGAATGACCTTGGGAGAGAGGAGGGAGAATCCCAACCATAGCAACGGTCAGATAAAAGGCAGCTTAGCCCACAGAAATATGTGGGTGTGGCAAACATCTCAGAAGGGACTCTTACTAGTTTCTTGGGCTGCAAGGTGAAGGGGAGAAATGTACTTTCAGGCTTGCAAGATTGATGTCAGCTTGTGATGTAGTCCAGACAGGAAGCACATCTTGATGAACTAATTCTACTTTATTGTAAGGTTATATAAACAGAATCTTACAAGTCTGAAAGTATATCTCTCCCCCACTGCCTTTACAGTTAAAAAAAACTAGGGAGGATCCCTTCTGAGACAGTTGCTGTGCCCACATCCCTTCTGTGGGGTAAGCTGCCTTTTACCCAACAGTTTCCCCAGTTGTGGCTGTTTTCTCTGGCACTCAAGGTCATTCCCACATGCCATTACAATTGGTCAACAGCAGTATTGAGCTTGCTTTGGCAGCAAATGCCAGTCCTGCACTAATATAGTGTCTTGGTACCTCAGGCAGAAGATCCCAAATGCATTTCTCTTCCCAGCCTGGAAATTAAACATGCAATAAATTAAGCAACTAACCACTTGCTGTCCCTTTATGAAAGCCAAAATAATTTGCCTCAGGCAGCCCTGTCACTTGGTGTAATACTGTCTGGTCTACATGGACATTTTGTAAGTTGTAGTCCGTCACATCCAGAGGACAAGAGCTGAGATATTAAACTAAGCATCAGGTCACTTCAGTTCAAAGCTTTGCTGAGCTGTGAAGCTTCTTAGGTGAGCATTATCTCTTAGCCTAACTTACCTAACAAGATGGTTATGAGGATAAAACATTACAGGTGATGTAATTTGTAATTGACAGTTAAATTGTTACTTTCAAGGAAAGTGCCCACATGCTGCCATTGACTCTATGCTGTCATCTCTAGGACCCAACTGTTGAGGGATATCCATATGAAGGTGAAGGGTAGAGGTAAAGGTAAAGGAGTCCCTGCGGATTTTACTCTGCTAGTCATTGCCGACTATAGGGGGAGGTGCTTATCTCCATTTCAAATCTATTGAGCCAACACTGTCCAAAGACATTTCCATGTCAATTGGCCAACACGATGTCACAGAGCGCTGCTACCTTTCCACTGAAGTGGCACCTATTTATCTACTCACATTTGCATGCTTTCAAACTGCTAGGAACTGGGGCAAGGACGCGAGCCACCCCGTTGTGTGAAGCCTGGGTTTTGAACCTGGGTTGTCGGATTTCCAGCCTACAAGTCTAACACCTCACCACTTAGCCACCACACCGCCATGAAGGTGGGAGGTTCCAAAAAGTCAAATCGGTGACCATGATATTGAAGACCCTCTTCCTGTTTACCTGCACCACCTTTTTTTATACAAGACATATGTAAAGAGATGCAAAGCTTCAATCTCCTGGTCACATCTATCATCTTGATTTTTTTCACACTACCTTCCTCTCCTTGGAGCTTTGCTTTTGGCTGGTGGTCTGTGTCTTCAACTGCCTCCTGGCGGGCAGCTCTAACTTCACACTCTCTTCCAGGCACAGAAAAAAGTTGTTTTGAATTACTTTTTTCCCCTCCACCTTCTCAAATTAGCATAGTGATTTTACCTGTGCACTGGCTGCCCACCATCAACACTGATGTTCATCCTTATGATTTTGTTCAAAGCAGATCACTGGACAGGCTATGAGACTTGAAATAGTCATCAAATAAAACTTGAATCTCTGACCTTAAATGATATATATATATAAAACAGGTGAATTTTGCGCACATTGACATTTTGATCACACCATATGGACATCATCTGATGAAAGTCACTGGTGGTGAGACACAACCAGGTCTTAATGGAAGTGTTGGCTTATGAAGAAGAAAACCTAGAGCTCTGTGTGAACTTACTTTTAAAGGTGGAGGGATCTCTGAACAGGTTCGAAGCTTTCTCTCTGATCCCAGAAGAGATCCACAAAATCAGTTCACTTGCACGAAAGCTAATAAAATAGAAGGTGTACCTTTCGGTGTTGTCTGAGTCCCAGGTTTGTGTCTTCTTGAATATGAAGTATTGGATGAAGTTCTCCCACCTCATCCTGAAGGTTTTGAGATCCTACAGAAGAAGAACCAGGAGATTCTGGTTATCAAGACATGATAGAAATGAGCCAGCAAATTTGATGATGCACAACCAGTCTTTTGGTATTTACACAAATGTGAAGTCACTGAAGATTTAAACTGGTAGATCTCTAAACCTCATGTTCACCTCTTATCTTCAGATATTTGGGGGCAGGCTTGTTTTTTGGTATCTAGATAGGGCAGACATGCATGTTTTGATTCTCAGTTTTATTTTTTAAAAAAACACCCCAATTAACAAAGATATCTTGCTCTCTTTGTCTTAGAAAACATTAACAGTTGTATCCCACACTTCTAATGAACTGATAAAGCTTATCCCATTTAAACCTTACAAGTACACCATGTTGTTATCCAGGCTGAGAGGTGTGATCACAATGAATTTCAAAATTGAGCAAGGCTGTGATTCCAGATCTCCATGGACCTACTCCAGCTCTATCCATTCCACACACTATGCAGCTCTCATGAGATTTCGCTCCGCCCTCAAGGACCTTCAGGCTGTTTAAGAGATGGTCTGGTGATATGAAGCACTAGGCAGCTACTGGATATCAGGGTGCAAATGAATTTCTTAATCCAGCAAAAGGAAGTTTGTAACTGATGCCATATCTTTCGTCTTATTCCCTACTTCAGTCTTTCCTCTTGAGTGCTGGGACTGCAGTTCTCAAAATTCCAGCTGATTTGAGCAGCGGGTTGGACTAGAAGACCTCCAAGGCCCCTTTCAACTCTAATCTATGAAGTCCATCCTGATTCTTCACCATCTTATCTGCAGTTGTACTGGGCGGACTGTAGATAGATGGAATCTGTTTATATTTGTTTTATTTTTTGCTTTTCACTACAATATTTGGTTTGGGGCCTGATACAAAATGGGAGCTCAGTGGTAGAGTTTCATAATTATTGTACTCCCAAGCCATATATTGGTGCAATTGCCATCTAGAAGCAGAAACCTGTCCTAGTTCATCAATTATGTTAAACTACTGTTTGTTAAACCATGTTTATTTCAGTGATTCTCTAACTTTGTGGTTCCCTGATCCCTAAAAAGGTAAATGAATTTGTATGGGCCTCCTGGAGATAAATCAAATGAACGCATTGGTATTAGGTTGGACAAGAACTAAATAAAACCACTTATTTTTTAATAAATTTTACTCAGGCTTTACAAACTTTGTGGTATCATAAGACAACTGTAGACTTTCATGTGTTAGATGAGCAAAGCTGAGAGCTGATAGCATTCTTGCTTTTCCCATGTTGGCAAAGCCTGAGAAAGTGTACAACAGCAAAGTATTGAGCAAAAGCCATAATGTATTGACAATGTTTTCACTTGGCCTGAGCATTTTTAAAATCAATTGGTGACACATACACCCTGTAGCAAATAACCACCTTCTGATCCACAGTTTCTGGATTCCTCTTTCAGGAGGAGTCAGGGATGAGTGCTGTTGTGTCCTGAGCCTGCAGAAGGCAGGCTCGGGACGTTGCAACAGTCCCGGGCAGTTGCAAGCTGCCCGGGACCAGACTGGCTGGCGCCAGCACTCGCGCGCATGCGTGAAGTGCAAAGTGCGCCAAATGTTGCCGTTTGGCCCGGGGATTGTCTTTAAGAGGAGGAGAGAGGCTTGTGTGCTTCGGCGTTGTAACAGAGCTGCTAGTCACCAATAAAGAGGCTCCTGAGAACTACCAAATGACTCCTGAAGTTATTGCCTTTCGCAGAGGACTCAACACTGGCGACGAAGGTGGGATGCCTTGCAATTACTTCAAACAATTGTAAGCTTACCCTGGAGTCCTGAAGCAGCAGGAAACGGCGTTAAATTCAGGAACTGCCTGCCAATACAGCAAACGTTGGAGGTAAGCTGGCTGATAGACCCTTCCTGTACTACTGAAGATGGCAAAGATAGGGAGGCTTTCCGAGTTCGATGTTACGCATCCGGAAAGATGGGAGTCTTACGTGGCCAGAGTAGAAAATTATCTCAAGGTCAATCAAGTGAGAGAAGATGGCTTAAAAGCCGCCACCCTGCTGTGTGTTTGTGGTCAAGATGCATTTGAGATCGCTGAAAATCTAGCAGCACCTGCACCTCTAGAATCTGTTACCTACACAGACTTAAAGAAATTGCTAAAGGAACACTTCCAGCCCAAGTTGTCTGTCATTGCTTGGCGCCATACTTTTGAACAGAGGGATCAACGGGCTGGTGAATCAGCTAAAGAGTACATTGCTGCATTGAGAAGAGCAGCTAAGCCTTGCGAGTTTAAAGACTTAGAAGAAAGGCTGAGAGACAGATTTGTATGTGGACTGAGACAGAGAGACTTGCAGCAGAGACTTTTTGCTAAAGAAGACTTATCATTCCAAGATGCCTTGAGAGAGGTTACTGCAGAAGAGGCAGCAGGGGGGGCAATCAAGAACATGAGGCCCATCAGAAGTACTCCAGAAGCTGTGTCCGTGCACCAGGAGGGAGTCCAAGGAAGCTCAGAAGAAGATCCTGACGAAGAAGTAGACCGTCTCTACCCAACAAAAGAAGGAAAGCAGAAGGAAGGCAAAGAGAAGTCTTCAGCTGTCCCCAAGTGCTTCGGGTGTGGAGGTCGCCACAAGAGGACCGACTGCAGGTTTCGCTCTGCTATCTGTAGAGCATGTGGAAAGCAAGGCCACATCGCAGCTGTGTGTCTGGGCTGTCAGAAGGTACAACCCCGAGAAGAATTGCGCCTGAAAGGTACCAGGGTCCCCAGCCAAAACAGGGTGGGTTTCTGTGCTTCACAAAGGAGCATTTATAGGACAGGAACACACAAACCTATCAAGAAAAAACTATCACTTAAAGTGAAGTTGCAAGGAGTTCCATTGGTCATGGAACTGGACACTGGGTCTACACTTTCAATTATTTCCATACACACATTCAGAAAGATTTGTTCTGGTAGTGGATTTCAGGCCAAGCTTAGGCCTTCTGACATTGTGTTAACAGACTTTCAAAACTCCAGAGTGTGTGTTAAGGGGGAGGCCACCCTTAACGTACAGTATAAGGATTTTGAATGTCCATTAGATGTATTGATAGTGGGGGGTGAGCAAACGAGTCTCATAGGACTCGATTGGTTTGAGGCCTTGGGAATACATGTTACAGGGCTCAATAGCTTGCAAACAGTAGATCTACAGGAAGTCTGCAAAGTTATTGCCTTTTGCGGAGGACTCAACAAGTGCCTTATCTATAAAAAAAGATGCTATTCATCCATATGATCATTATTGCCCTGATACTGACTTATGGTTTAATTATTGTAATTATGTATGGCTTTAAGGTTTGGATTTATTTTATTCCTCTCTGTTTTGGAATTCTAATGAAAAATGTTGCTAAGCACTATTATAATCAAACGACCTACGTTTTGCGAAAAGCCACAGAGATAGGACTGAGAATAAATTGAACGTTGTGGAAAGGGCAGAGGTGAAAGGCTGGAAGAAAAATACAGAACACTTCTCACACCATTTCAAATATAACCTTGTCAAAGATTTTAATTCAACAAAAAGCAGTGTTGGAGGTCCCCTCCTACTTGTTGTTGCTTCTGCTAAGCAACTGATAATGAAAAATTTGGCAAAAAATCCAGTGGTCTTCAGGATTTGGGGATTCTGTGTACAAAAAATCCAGATTTCTGCCTTCCTCAGATTTTTAAGATTGGGGAATGAAGAGTCTATCCTGATCTTCTCAGATGTTAAGAGAATGTCCTTCAGGAGCAGAAGAGGGCTTCAGTGACAGGGAGTTTCCAGGCCCACCATTTATAGACTCTGCTCACCTTGGGTTGGTCCCACAGTCATTGCCTGTGGGCCTGGCAGTATGGCCTGAGGTAACCCCATCCCTCTGTGGAGAAGCTCTGGAGAAGGGTGATAAGTCAAAGATGGGATGGGGTAACTGACCTCACCAGCTGCAGCTCCTGGCACTGCAAGTTGAAACAAGGACGTGATGGGGGAACCCAGGCCATTAACCCAGTCTGAGCCCCATGCACTTTCTGATGTGCATCCACCAGCTGAATAATCAGGGATGACCTAAGGTAACTGCTTGCCGTGGCTTATTAAGCCTGCATAAAGTTCTCCCTTTGGTGATTCCCAGTGCTTTTTTTCTAAAAAAAAAAAAGGTGCCGGAACTCACACACATCATACAACCCGCCTTGCCTACCCATAAGGTTCCATCCAAAAAAGGTGCCGGAACTCCGTTCTGGGCGTTCTATGAGAAAAAAAGCCCTGGTGATTCCTATATTGTTTGTTTGAATCTCTCTTATATGTATAATAAAAACATGATGCCTATATCAGCCAGAATATGGTTCCAATGTTCTGATTTCTGTCTCCTGTTAGCATCATATATGAGAAAAAAGGGAGCAATAGATGCCTAAACTCACTTTTAACACCATATGTGAAAATATTAAGAAAGCGGTTAGATTTAGATTTGAGAAATAGATTTAGGAATAGATGTCCAGAATTCCCAAGGAGAACATGGTGGGAAGCAGGAATGGAAAAATCTTCCCTTGTACCTCATTTGTATTTTCTTCTCCATTCCTTACTATTTCAAAAGAGAAAATCATAACTAGCAATCTGAGTGGATTTGCCATAGGGATGGTCTTCTATACCAATGCTCCCATTCTCAACTCTTCAGAGTCCCGAACATCCCAATTCTTTTCCAGAACCCCATTTCTCCAATCCTCCCATCTTTTCTCCATGGCTCCCACTCCTTTTCATTCTCTCTTGTGGCCGTTGACTTTGCCAATCCCAAAAGGTTGCAGTGGTAACTGGAGCCACGGGGGATGCAGCAGCTGGGCTTGTTATTAGCCTTAGGGAACTCAACACCCTTTCTGTGCAGCGCATAAAATTCACGGGTTTCCCATGCTGGTCCATTGCATAACTTGACCCTGAGCCCCATACAGATGGGCTTCTGTCTTGCTCTTGCTCAGAGTGGCACCATTATGATCATTAAATAGCCTGTGGATTAAAGTCAGTCCTATCTTTGGATTGGGCCACAGAAATTAGAAGTAGAAGTGTTAACTTTATCAAACTTCTTTTGTTTTAACAAGGAGCTTTGACAATCTCCCAAAATGTAACAAAAGGCTCCTGGAAGTGTCCTCCAGCACAAGGCTTTTCAACCTTTTCACCCATTGTACCACTTTTAGGATATGGCAATATCCGAGTACCACCAGTCGCCTATCAAGGTGTCAAAAACTTGATGACCAAAAAAAAAAAGGAAAAAAGTGATATAGTACAGGTAGTCCTCGACTTACAACAGTTTGCTTAGTGACTGTTTGAAGTTACAATGGCACTAAAAAAACTTCCCCCCCAAGCCACAGCCGAGCAAGACACCTGCCTGCCCACCTAGCGGCGCTCTTCCTCCTGTCCGAGGTTTTCATTGTTGTGAGCATTTCTGTTGAGGATTGGTGGGGTGGGGGGGGGGTGTTTGGTTTTTATTCCCCCCTGTCTTCTGGGTGGTTGCAGCAGGTTTTGGTCACTTCACATGACCCTGGGACACTGTGACCGTCATAAATATGAATCAGATGCCAAGCATCTGAATGTAAATCACAAGACCCTGGAGATGCTGCAACATTCCAGCTGATCAGCACTTCTTCTGGGCTCAGCAGAAGCGCCAGGATCAGTGCCGAGCTCCAGCTGGAGCCTGGAGCTGATCCTGGCGCTTCCACTGAGCCCTGACAGCCCCGAAGAAGCGCTGATCCTGGCGCTTCCGCTGAGCCCTGACAGCCCTGCAGCTCCAGCCATCTCTCGCAAAGGCTTGTGCAGTGCTGCCACTGTTCAGCTCATTCCCCTCCCCCGCTACCACTTTTCTAGGATGGTCGCATACCACCTGCTAGGTGCCAATGTACCACAGGTTGAAAAGCCTTGCTCCAGCACACTTTTGGATATTTGCTTCGAAACCCACAATTTCCACTTATAACATGGGCTTAGCCCCTTCCATTTCTTGCATCCCACCCTCGTGCCCACAAAATAGACCATTATTCCAAGCTAATCAATAGACCAAGGTAATGCCTCAGTTTCCCCATTGCCCTGGACCAAATGGAATAAGCCAATTTACTCAACCTGACAAACCAGAAACCACCATGTATAATCGCTAGTAGCTGACTCCTTGCAACATGTTAGGCCTAAGCCAGACAGACAACGAATTAATGATGGCTAGATGTAAAATGTGTCCCTCAACACAACAGATGAAAAATTTCTACTGAGAAACTCTTGTGTATGTGGTAAGTATCTGATCTAGCAATGTGTCACCCTAGTCAATCCATTTTTTTTCTTCTGAATAGCATTGCTGTCATGAGGAAGAGAAGTAATATTTGAAAGTTGAGAAGGAGGGCTTTCTCCTGGGTTGCTCCCAAACTATAATGTTACAGTTGGTGCTCCCTCTCTCGAATTTTAGAAGGGTTCAAGACACATGATTATAATCTGCCCTCTTAAACCATTTTAGTGGGTTTTAATTGCTTTAAATGGTTTCTGATTTTACTTATTTATTTTTTACTTGATTGAGAGAGGGGTGGCTGTATAAATGTGACACATAAAATAAATAAATATATAAATTCTTATTTAATTATTTTTTTTTGGTTTACCAGCATGAGGGCTTCGGTAGATAGTCAAACATAAAAATGACCCTCCCACCCCAAATAAAATACCATGTTGAAGAATTGGCAGCTTTTCATTTAGGAGAGAGTGTTTCAATGCTTCTTTTCTATGCAACTCTCATCACACACCTATTTGCAAGACAAATTGACCAAGATAGCTTGATTAAATAAGGAAAGTTGAATATGAATATGAGGTCGAACTTCGATGAGTTGGATAAGCCTTTTGCTTTTCCAAATTTCAATTACAATTTTTCCTAGTCCTAATTGGATTTGCTTCTTGTTCTCTTCATGTTCTCCAGTGCCCATCTTTCAATTTGTTTGCTTGTCAAGGCAAATGAGAGGACATTCTACCTGGGGCTGATGAGAACTGTAATCCATCACAGCTGAAGAGGGCAATCTTGGGGGAGATTGAAATCTGGGATATCAAAGGAACACATTAGAAAGATACTTGGAATATTTCACTGAATTCAAGTCAACAGTGCATGATGGCATCTATCAGAGGGATCTGGAAGAGGACAGCTGGCCAGATCTCAGTGGTATTAATTACTGTATTTGATAACTGATGGAGGACTGGCACAGCACCAGAAACAAAAAAAGGAACACAAATAATACCTCTTTTGGAAAAAGGATCAGAAGAAAGCATAACTATGAGTGTGTGTATATATGTGTGAATATATGTTTGTGTGTGTGTGTTTGTGTGCATAGAAACATAGATATCAATATTACATGCATGGGAGGTATTAAATTGTAGGGAGGTCTCAAATTAAATTGTAATTGGTCTAGTGTTACATAACTCTTTAAATTAAAAAGATCAGAGTTAGTTTTGCTTCTTGCTCACCTACATCATGCCTTCACCTATTTTTGGGATCACAGCCTTCAGCCTGAAAGAAAAGCTTGTTCCCCTTTGACTTAAGCTATAATTATATATTTTTTTGCCATAGTATTGAACTTTGATCCCCCAAATTCTGTTTATTGCATGAGTCAAATGCTAGTCTGAGGTGAAAGTTCAAGTAAGGAAAATGAGGAAAAAACCCCTCCCACTCCCCAGACCAGTGCAGCCTTTCTGATTTGATCCTCTCTCCTTGAAAATTACTACATCTTTTAAAAAATGCAGGTAATTCAATTGCAGAAGTCCTCATGTCTTCAGATTGTTTAAACTGGAGAGATTCTTTGCCATCAACTGGTTTTATCCAACAGCCCTTCTACATAAAGTTTCTTCTGCCCCATTCTGGAACAATCAACTCAGCTTAAGCTGATTTATTTCTGACACAACCAGAATGAGCTGAAACTTGGCAGCAAAGATTTGGGATTCTTAGAGATTGTGGCTCTGTTTGCAGTTAGACCGTTGGCTTTCCTCTGCACTTTTTATTCATTTGGTCTGGTTTTGTCAGAATTCTAGCCGATTTGGCTTGCTGATGGTTCCTGCTGGAGCATTCGTATTATTAGTGATTTCAGAATGTGATCCACAAACTTTTCTGATGTATGATCTACTCTTTTCTGAAATAAAAGGAAGTGATATTAAATATAAAACCATATAGCACACTTGTTTTATGTGATCACTGTTATGTCCTGGGCTCTGATTGATAGAGCAGGTGCAGGAAGCTGCACTGAGACCCGGGCAGACCACATGGGCTGCCTGGGCCAGACAGGCTGTCTCCAGCTTACTGAGCATGTGCGGGAGTGGGAAAATACATTGCATTCATTGGCTGACGCTGTCCCTTGCAAAAGGTATAAAAGGGGGAGGAGCCATTTTGTTTGGTGTTCTGTTGTAGCTGAATAAAGAAGTACCTGTTTGTTACTCTGCCTTGTTCAATGCCTTCCAACACGGAAAACAGAACATTGGCGACAAAGGTGGGATCGTGCTGCAGAAGATTCAAAGGCTGACTTCACAACGGAAAGCCTGCAAGCGTTTAGAAGTTTGGCGTTCCAACTTCCTTCCACTCTGCCTGCCAGTACGAAGACGCTGGAGGAGAATTCGGCTAGGACTGCCCTGGAACCCCTTCAGAAGCCTGCGCAGCACGAGGCATTGAAAGAGGCTGCCAAGAATCATCATGGCAAAGATTGGGCATTTGTCTGAGTTCGACGTCACGCATCCGGAATGCTGGAGCTCCTATGTTGCCAGGGTGGAAAATTACTTCAGAGTCAACCAAGTTCGTGAGGATGGGCTTAAGGCCGTGACGCTGCTGTGTGTTTGCGGTCAGGAGACTTTTGACATCGCTGAAAACTTGGCTGCTTCGGCATCCTTGGAATCCATTGCTTACGCGGAGCTTAAAAAAATGCTAAAAGAACATTTCAAACCAAAACTGTCGGTCATAGCATGGCAACATGCTTTTGAACAACGGGACCAGCAGCCAGAAGAGTCTGCTGCGGACTTCATTGCTGCTCTGCGTCAAGCTGCAAGGCCTTGTGAGTTTAAAGACTTGGAAGAATGGCTATGAGACCAGCTAGTTTGCGGTCTGAGGAGCCGAGAACTGCAGCAAAAGATTTTTGCCAAATAAACTGTTTCCTTCCAAGACGCGCTGAGGGAGATAACAGCCGAAGAAGCAGCAGGTGGAGCTGTCAAGGCCTTGTGGCTCTCAAAGAACCCTCAGTGTTCAGACTCCGTCCATCAAGAGGTTGCTGAGAGGGTTGAAGGCCCAGAATCTGACAACGAGGTCAATCGTTTGCAACAGCCAGCAGAAAGAAGGCCCCAAAGGCAAGCCAACAAAAGCCTTGACAAGGCAGTTCCCTTCTCTTGGTGTTTCGGGTGTGGAGGCTGCCACAAACGTACCGACTGCCATTTTTGTTCTGCTACTTGCCGGGCGTGTGGCCGGCAAGGCCACATAGCCGCTGTCTGTTTGGGTCGCAAGAAAGACCGTCCATCGGAAGAGTTGCCTCGGAAAGGTACCAGGGTCCCCAGTCAGAACAGGGTGGGTTTTTGCGCAACCAGAAGGAGCATCTTGAGAACAGGTGCCCACTGCCCATTGAAGAAAAAGCTTCGGCTTGAAGTCAAATTGCAGGGGGTCCCCTTAGAGATGGAGCCGGACACGGGTTCAGCTCTGTCAATCATTTCCCAGAAAACCCTCAAGCAAATCTGCTGTAGAAGCAGCCAAAGAGTTAAGCTGAGGCTGTCAAATCTTATTTTGACCGATTTCCAGAATTCCCGAGTCAGCGTGATGGGGGAGGCCACAATCGGAGTGCAGTGTAGGAACTTTGAGGGGGTTTTGGATGTTGTCATGGTTAATGGTGACTGCACAAGTCTAATTGGACTCGATTGGTTTGATGTGCTTGGAATTCAGGTGACTGGGTTACACAGTCTGCAATCGGCAAGACTTGCAGAGGTGTGTAAGGAGTTTGCTGATGTTTTCAGCCCTGAGTTAGGGGCCTACAAAGGACCTCCTATTGCCTTAAGGTTAGACCCTTCCATTGCACCGATCAGGATTAAGCCTCGTCGGGTGCCTTTTGCGCTTAAGCAAAAGATCAATGCTGAGCTGGACAAGCTGTTACAGCAAAGCATTTTGGAACCTGTGGATAGCAGTCCATGGGAAACACCAATTGTCACACCACTTAAGGCCAACGGAGAAGTCTGCATTTGTGCTGATTATAAATGCACGCTAAACAAAGCATTACAGCAGCACTCTTATCCAGTGCCTGTAGTGAGCCACATCCTGGCATCTCTACAAGGAGGCTGCATTTTCGCCAAGTTAGATTTGGTGCAGGCCTATCAGCAGCTGCCGGTGGATGATGCAACGGCAGAGGCACAAATGATTGTGACCCACCGGGGTGCCTTCAAGGTCCAAAGGCTACAGTTCGGGGTAAATGTAGCCCCTGGCATCTTCCAAAGCATGATGGAGCAAATGCTCCGTAACATTCCGGGAGTGTGCCCATACTTTGATGATGTCCTCATTGCAGGGGAATCACTCGAAAACCTGTCTGACAGGCTTTGGGCCGTTTTGCGGCGTTTCCGCAAAGTGGGACTGAAGCTCAAACAGGAGAAGTGCAAAACTGGAGTAACCTCCACAGAATTCCTGGGGTTTCGTATAGATGCCGAAGGCATCCATCCTGCTCAATCTAAGCTCAAAGCGATTCAACAGGCCCCAAGTCCCAAGTCAAAGAGCGAGCTTGAAGCCTTCCTTTGACTTCTAAATTTTTACCATTCATTTCTCCCCCACAAGGCCGCAGTGGCAGAGCTGTTACACTGGCTCTTGGACAAACAGGCTCTATGGAAGTGGACAAAAGTCCACGAAAAGAGTTTTGCTGAGGTCAAAGCATTGCTGTCGTCTAATGGTGTTTTGGCTCATTTCAATGAGCAGTTGCCAGTTAGCATTGCTTACAATGCATCCCCTTACGGAACTGGGGCTGTCTTAAGCCACCTCAGGGCTGATGGGACACAGGTCCCTGTAGCCTATTATTCCAGGACTCTGTCTTCTGCTGAGCAAAATTACGTGCAGATTGATAGAGAAGCCTTGGCCATTGTGGCTGGCATTAAGAAGTTTCACAACTTTTTGTATGGCCGCCATTTCACGGTCTTCACTGACCACAAGCCACTTCTGGGGTTGTTCACAACAAACAAACAAACACCCCAAATCATCTCTCCTACAATGTTGAGGTGGTCAATATTTCTTTCTGCTTATGACTACTGCCTGGTTCACAAACCGAGTAAAGAAATGGACCACACTGACGGCCTTAGTAGATTGCCTCTACAGCTATTAGAGTCGGATCCTGCTCCGGCCAATCACATCCTGGCTATCTAGGATTTACCTGAGTCTCCCCTCAATGCAGGGGATGTAGCCGCAGAAACGGCTACAGACAACACGTTAACACACGTGTTGAACTGGGTGTTGTCAGGATAGCCTGACACGTGTCCTGGCACTAATTTCCAGAGTTTCTGGAAAAGGAAGCATGAGTTATCCACTTCTAAGGGTTGTGTCCTGTGGGGCAGCAGGGTGGTAATCCCGACCTCACTGATGACTAGGGTCTTGGCTTCCTTGCATGAGGGACATCTGGGAATAGTCTGGATGAAGGCGCTTTCACCCGGCCTCAAATGGCCAAGCTGAGCGCATGGTGTGCACCACAAAAGAGGCCTTGAAACGGCTCACCCATGGAAACTGGCATCACAGGTTGGCAGATTTCCTCCTCTGCCATCGTACCACTCCATGCACATCTACGGGCAAGAGCCCAGCTGAACTCTGATGGGGTCGCCGCCTTATCACCAAGTTAGACAGATTACACCCAGACCGGGTGGCTTCACAGGTGTCACAGCCGCGGGCACCAAGGCGTTTGCAAGTGGGTGATCTCGTTTGGGCGCGAAACTATGGACCTGGACAACTCTGGGTGGTAGCAGTGGTCTGCAAAGTTACTGGGCCACTGTCATACGAAGTGGCCTTGGAGGATGGTCGTGTGCTGCGCAGGCACATTGACCAACTGCGTTGGTGGTTACCAAGCCACCCTTCCACTCTTGACTCTGCTCTCGGGGGGGGGGAGGAGGACCACGATTGCGATCGTGTATCTCAGTCTCTCAGTGAAAGCGGGACACAGCATGCACCAATTGGGGGTTTTGCCAACGAGGCGGCTCCTAACTCGGGCACAGTGTCCATGGGACATTGCACTCAACTAATTTGCCACACCGCTCCTTTTGTGGGCAATGTGCCAACGGGCCACTCCACTCAATTGGCTTTCCATGCCACATCTACCTCAGGCCTTGTGCCAACGTGACAGTGCTCCCAGCCGGCTGTTTACGCTGATCCGGGGAATTCTACCCCATCAAGGAACTCTGGCTTGGGCCTACCGGAAAGGGCCAGCCGAAGTCAAATGGACAAAGGTTTGGGCCTACTGGAACAGGGCAGCCTTCATGATCCAGTTTCACCCATATCTAATGGGTCTCAAAGTCCCGGTCTGCCGAGCCTGGCAGGCGAGCTTGCAGATTGGGCGCTTGCAGCAGCTCCGAGACAATCAGAGCAGGCCAAAGGACCACCGAAGTTCTTAAAGGACTAAGTGAGGTTTCTGTCTTTTCAACCATAAAATGCTCTTGTATTTTATTGCAATTGAAATGCTTGTGTATGTCTTTTTGAGAACTGGTTTATTT
Source organism: Crotalus adamanteus (assembly GCA_039797435.1). NCBI lineage: Eukaryota > Metazoa > Chordata > Lepidosauria > Squamata > Viperidae > Crotalus > Crotalus adamanteus. The sequence continues at coordinate 10,101,365 of CM077935.1, forward strand.
TGTGCTATGATGTAACGTATGGAAAAAGAGTGTATATTCCTCATAAGGGAATTCAATTGGCATTATTATTTTGATAATTGGAAAGACCTATAATGTTGTGTATTATTGAGTGTTATGATAACATTGCGAGGGCGCATGTAATATTGTAAAATAGTAAGTATCTGTTCCTTAACCAAGAGGGGAGGGGTGTTATGTCCTGGGCTCTGATTGACAGAGCAGGTGCAGGAAGCTGCACCGAGACCCGGGCAGACCACATGGGCTGCCCGGGCCAGACAGGCTGTCTCCAGCTTACTGAGCATGTGCGGGAGCGGGAAAATACGTTGCATTCATTGGCTGACGCTGTCCCTTGCAAAAGGTATAAAAGGGGGAGGAGCCATTTTGTTTGGTGTTCTGTTTTAGCTGAATAAAGAAGTACCTGTTTTAGATGGGAGATCCCAAGAGGAATAGTAGTGAATTATGATGGGATACGTTATAGATTAACCACAGTCTCGAAGGCAAGAGATTTTTATCATTCTATTTTAAAGGCAAGATCGCCCTCACCCCCACAAACAAGGATAATGGAAGAGCCCCTCATGGCTGGAGCCTCTTCAATGATGGTTATGGAACAAGTTGTACAGAACCTTGAGATAAAAGATCAAAGGATGACACGAGCTGCCCATAAACGTAAAGAAAAAGAGCAGCAGCAGAAGAGTGGTGATAAAGTTGAAGGTATGGTTACTACAGAGCCTGTGGGAGGGGCAAGACCTAAAAGATCTTCGACAGTTGATCTACAGGCTATGCTCCAGAGGCTCCAGGCCGGTGGAGATGGCCAGGTTCCTGACCTGGAATGTTAATGGCTTAAACGTACCACAGAAAGGGAGAAAGGTTTTTCATTATTTGAAACAACATAACAATGACTTGATATGTTTTCAAGAGACTCATATAACTTTAAAGGATTCAAAATTTCTGATAAACTCTCGTTTGGGATCACATTTTATTGCTCCAGCTCCAGGGAAAAAAGGGGGTGTTGTAACCTATGTGAAGAAAAAATTTTCATCTAAATTAATTGAGTCTGATTCTGAAGGTAGATATATTTTTGTGGAATTATTAATACAAGGCAAGAAAGTCCTTATTGTTGGATTATATGCTCCTAATCAACAACAGAAGCAATTTTATAAGTTTTTGCATGGGAAAATATCTCAGCTGGATTACAAATCGGTAATTCTGATGGGTGATTGGAATGGAGTTTTAGATTCAACTATAGATAAAAGGAGCTCTTCTACAACTTTTACCCAAACTAAATTACCTAAAACTTTTTTTGATTTGAAAGAAGAATTGGAGCTTATTGATATTTGGCGAGAAAGGAATATAAGTGACAGAGATTTTACTTTTTATTTGGATAGACATCAGTCATTTTCAAGGATTGACTTTTTTTTGATTTCTAGTGATTTCCTTTCTAGAGTGAGGAAGGTGAAAATTTTTCCCAGGACTTTGTCAGATCATAGTCCGGTGTGGATGGAATTACATTTGGAAGATGGGAACAGAAGACCTTGGAGACTGAATGAGAACTTGTTTACTCGGGAAGAGTTTGTACAAAAATGTAAAGAGCATTTAAAGGAGTTTTTTGCTATAAATATGAATAAGGGTACACCGATGTCCATGGTTTGGGACGCCAGTAAGGCGTATATGAGGGGAATCCTGATTCAATTGAATAAAGTTTTTAGGGAAAAAAGGTTACAAAGACGTAGAGAAATAGAAGAAGAGATTAAATTAAAAGAACAAGAGTTTGTTCTCAATCCAACTGATAATAACTTAAAGGTTTCAATAAAGATGCTTAGGGAACAATTTAATATGTTGATGGCAGATCAGGTGGCTACCAATCTGTCGTATATGAGACATAATACTTTTTGCAATGCGAATAAGCCTGGGAGGTGGTTGGCTTATCAGTTACGAAAGAAACAGAAAGCTAGGATTCTAGAGAAAGTAAAATATAAAGGTACTGTGGTTTTTCAGCAAGATTTGATTAAAAAGAGTTTTTTGGATTTTTATGCAAAATTATATTCAAGTGACAATATAAAGGGTTTGGATATAGATAAATATTTACAATCAGTGCATTTTCCTAAACTTTCAGAGGAACAACAAAATGGGATGAATTGTTTAATTACTGTGGAGGAAATTGGTCTAGCTATTAAGCAGTTAAAGCAGTTAAAGGCTAGAAAGTCTCCGGGAACAGATGGATTGACCTCAAGGTATTATAAGATTTTATCTGAAGAAATGATGGAGCCATTAAAGGAACTTTTTAATAGTATTTTGCTGGGTACACAAGTTCCTCCTTCCTGGCAAAGAGCTTTTATATCACTGATCCCGAAGGAGGATCAAGATCTCACAGAGCCTAAGAATTATAGGCCAATTTCATTGTTAAATGTTGATTATAAGATTTTTACAAAAATTTTGGCAAATAGATTAATGCAGGTTATGAAGGACTTGATTCATAGTGATCAATCAGGATTTATAACAGGGCAATATATGAAATATAATGTTAGACAAATTATAAACTTAATTGAGTATCTGGATAAGAATAATCAGATTCCTGTGGCTTTTATATTTTTGGACGCTGAAAAAGCCTTTGATCAACTAGATTGGCAATTTTTATTTTCCTTGGTAGAGAAAATGAATTTTGGGGATAATTTTTTACATGCACTTAAAGCTATATATCAGCAACAATCTGCACAAATTGTTATAAATGGGGGATTGACTGCGAATTTTAATATTGAAAAAGGGACAAGACAAGGATGTCCATTATCCCCATTGTTATTTGTTTTAACTTTGGAAATTTTGTTGATCCAGATTCGAGAATCAAAGGTAGTTAAGGGCATAAAGATAAGGAAGAATGAGTATAAACTGCGGGCTTTCGCGGATGATTTGGTTTTAATTTTGGAACAACCGACTCAAGCGATTGATTGCTTATTAGAACTTATAACACAGTATGGGAATGTTTCTGGTTTTAAAGTTAATAACTATAAGACTAAGATATTATCTAAGAATATGTCAGTTAAGGATAGGGAAAGTTTGGTTAAAGCTACAGGTTTTCAGATGGTAAAAAAGGTTAAATATTTGGGAGTATATTTAACTGCTTCGAATGGAAAATTGTATAAGAACAATTATGAACCATTATGGGTAAAAGTACAAAAGGATTTAAAGGATTGGAAAAAATTGCAATTGTCATTGTTGGGGAGAATTTCAGCTGTAAAAATGAATGTTCTACCAAAGTTTCTTTTTTTGTTTCAGATGATACCTAGTTTAAAAAAAGAGGCAAATTTGGATGAATGGCAAAAGGGCATCAATAATTTTATATGGGCTGGGAAAAAACCAAGGGTTAAGTTTAAGATTTTACAAGATGCCCGAGAAAGAGGAGGACTTAAGGCACCTAACTTGAAATTATATTATGATGCAGCCGCCTTAACTTGGATAAGTGACTGGCTTAACTTAACAAATAAGGATATTCTTTTTTTGGAAGGTTGGGATTTAATATATGGCTGGCATGCATATTTGATTTTCAATAAGAAAGTCGATCGGACTTTTAAATTACATATTTTGAGGAATGCCTTACTTCCTGTTTGGAAAAAGTATTATTATAGATTAAATTATAAAATACCTACCTGGGGGATTCCCAGACATGCAATTGAGGGAACTTCTAAGGGGACAAACTTTGATAAAGTTTCGTATAAAGAACTATTAATTTGGTCCGGTTCGGATTGGCATTTGAAATCCTTGGATGTATTAAGGCAGGAAAATATTTTACAATCATGGTTTCAATATTTACAAATGGTGGATAGGTGGACTGTAGATAAGAAAGAGGGAATAACACTAGAAGATAAACAATTGGTCATTCAGATTAAAAATCAGAGTCAGGCTCATATAAAAAGAATTTATAATGTTTTATTAGAGTTAGATTCGGAAACAGAATTGGTTAAAGATTGTATGATTAAATGGGCTCAGAATATACAGGAACCGATTTCATTGGATTTATGGGAGACAATTTGGATTAGAAACGTTAAATTTACACAAGCTCAAAATTTGAGGGAAAATTTTTATAAAATGTTTTACAGATCCTAAAAAATTATCCTGTATGTATCCTAATATACAGCCCAAATGTTGGAGATGTGGTAATAAAGATGCGACATACTTTCACATTTGGTGGAATTGTAAAAAGGTAAAGGCCTTTTGGATTATGATTTGGTGGAACATTCAAAAGATTTTTAGAAGGAAGATAAAGTTTACTCCTCAACTATTCTTACTGGGTATTTTTGTGGATTTAAATGACAAAGAAACGATTTTAATGTTGAATTTATTAACTGCAGCAAGGTTATTAGTAGGTTTATATTGGAAGAAAGATTCTTTGCCTACTTTAGAAGAATGGATATTTAAAGTTTCTAGTTTTGCAGAAATGGCAAAAATTTCTGCTTATTTAAAGGATCATACACAAGAAAGATATATTACTGTATGGAGAAGATGGATAGATTATATTCAGAAAAAGTATGGAACTAAAAAGTTTCATTTATTTTATGAATGAATTTTATAGTAAATATTATAGAGAATTGTTTAGAGGTTATTGGAGTTAAAGGTTAAGTATGATATTTCCTTTTCCTTTTTTTCTTTTTTCTGTGGGTTTTTTTTTCTTTCACTGCAAATTTTGTTATTATTAACCCTGTATTCTGCTCTGGGAAGTGAAGGGAGGGGGGTTGGGGGTGGGAGGGTGGAAGAGTGGGGGTAATATAGATAATGGTTGCTTATAGAAGGGTGCGGCCTGGGCAGTTCCCCTATGCAGCGTTCATGGGTTTGATAGGTATGAGAGGAGAAGAAGGTGTAGAGAGGAAGTAGGATAGTAAGAGGAGAGGGGGAGTGGAAGAGAGTAGGAGGGGAGGAGAGAAAGAGGAGGGAAGTAGGGAAGGTTTCAAAAGAGGGTGGACGCTGCCTGGGGGGAATGGGCAGGTCGTACCAATGGTTAAGAATTTATGTTATTTTAAAATTGTATCTTTTACAATGTATAACTGGAAAAAATAAAAAAAATTAATATAAAAAAAAAGAAGTACCTGTTTGTTACTCTGCCTCGTTCAATGCCTTCCAACGTGGAAAACAGAACAATCACAGTACAAGGTTGCAAAATACTTCTGCCCTGTGTTGCCATTACTATGAGATCAGATTTTATCATTAGGTTTTAGAGGTTGTGATTTTGAGCATTTACCCTAACAGGTTTCTGTTTATTTTTGTCCTTATAAATATATGAAAATTTATTTTCTCTTTCATTACATTTTCTGCCCATGGAGGTGGTTGTTCATAGAAATCTACATAAATCTGGTTAACATCTGATTACTGTTCTCAAAGCTCTGACAACTTCATGTAATTCTAAATGAATTTTTCTTTTTCAGAAAATATAGCAAGGGAAAAACTGTTTCAGGAAGCTCTCTCAAAGTCAGGCCATTCATTTAATTATTTGATGTTTCAAATCAAATGCTTGGTTTGCTATGGCCAATGGTTTCTTGCTCCGAATCATGGAGTCAGGATGGAAAAGCAGTAAATGAGCAACTCTTTCTAGCTTGAATGGAGAATATTAGTTATATAAACAGATGAATATTCTCTGTATTGCAGAGGTTTTAAGAACTGGTAGGATAGAATAAGATAAACTGAGTCTGGATATTCTTCATGGGGCTGTATTTCTCTAGGAATACACATGAGGTCACATGGAGCTCACGGATTGGATTCTGTAATGGAGCTGGCCATTTTGGCTTACACCCCCCCACCCCACCCCAATTCACTATATCTATAGCATTCCTATTATTCCAGCTGGGTTTATTTTGTCCTCCCCCTTACAAGGTTCATCCATCAAAGTCCTCATCCTCCAAGATCTTCTCAACAGAATGAAATTCAGTTGTAAGCATTTGCCTGCTCCTGCACAAATGCTTGGACATATAACCATAACACAAGCATTGCTGAGCAGATCAAAGAAGGCCTCATTGATATCCTGATTCTCAGAGCCCAAAAAGATGCACAGGGTGGATAAGCCTATTCATTCATTCATTCGTTCGTTCGTTCGTTTGTTCATTCATTCCACTTCTATAGCCCCCAATTCAAATAAATGACTCTGGGTGGTGAACAATCATAAAACCAATTAAAACCAAGTATGAACATAATACAAATCAGTGTGTGTGTGTGTGTGTGTACATACATACATACATACAAACATACATACATATATACATAATATATATATCATGTAGCATAAGTATAGAGCACATAGCAGTATATAGTATGTATGTGTGTGTATGCTATATCAGGGCTTTTCAACCTTTTTACCGATTGTACCACTTTTAGGATATGACAATGATAAATATGCATCAATATGATAAATCTTCAGTTAAACCTACAATACAATGGAAACTAATTAAATAAGAAAAATACAGATGGTGAGAGTCAGGAAGAGATTAAGGAAGTAAGATAAGGCAAAAATAGTTGGGTCTGAGAAAGGAAGAGGAAAGTCATAAAATAGATAAATAGTTTTTTTAAAGGAAATGGCTAGCCAGGAAGGTTGAATGGAAAATAGGAAAATAAGCTGAATAAGATAAGAAGAGAGGCACATTGAATTGAAAATCAGGAAAAGAACTTATTGTTTAAAATGGGGACATAAATATATCTGAGTTTAAAATAACCATTCCATGTCTAATTTTTCTTATTCTTATTGTATAAGTGAATATGATTTAGTATGTTATCAGGAAATGTGTATAGGCGGACGGAAAGAGTGTAACCTCATACTACCTCAGCCAATGGGGAAAGAGGAGGGCTGTAGCGGCCGGTGATAGGGATGAATAAAAGAAGGAGATATTTTGGGTTAAAACTTTGGAGAGAACCAAGCTTTGATAGCTTCTCTCCCCGCTTATTGCAATAAACGAAACAAAAGGCCTTCACTGTGTCTTGGCTGGTTATTGGTCAGGCGAGCTTGCCTCTGGTCACGAAGGAAAGTGGCCAGGAGCACATAACAGCAATATTCGAGTACCACCTAGCAAGGTGTCAAAAACTTGATGACCCCCCCCCAAAAAAAAACCTGTTCAAAGTTGCAATTGCACTGAAATGACTTATGACCATTTTTCACATTTATGACCATTGCAGCATGCCCAGGGTCATGTGATTTATATTTGGATGCTTGGCTACTGATTCATATTTATAATGGTCAGTGTTCCAGGGTCATGTGATCCCCTTCTGCAACCTTTTGACAAGCAAAGTCAATGGCAGAGCTGCTGGTGACCAAATGCTAAGGCCGGACTTCCTTTCCTCCCTCCCTTCCCTGCCTCCCTTTTTCTCATTCCCATCTCCTTCTGAAGGAAGAATTTGAACACCCCCCCCCCCATATTTTCCCTCTTCTATATATTGACCAAACAAGGAAAGGCCTCCAGAGACAGAAAAGACAAACTGCTGTGTGAACTAGCTTAAAAAGGCACATTCCCCTTTAAGAATTAGCTACTGGCTAGAAAGGAAAGTAAGGAGCACACCCGGCACTTAAGGAAGAAAAAAAATGTAAGTACTGGCTGCTGGCTAAGGCAACCTCCCCAAATGGCTCCATTCATAAGTAAAGGAATGCTACAGGCAAAATCCATTCAGGAGAAAAATACTTCAAAATCCCTTGCAGCAAAACTTACAGCTAACAACAGCAGAGCAATAGAAGCTAACAGGAGACATCAGCCATCAGCCAAATAGAAATTGCCAAACACTCCTTAAGAACACAAAGCCCTCATTGCACAAATCCCAGAACTTCAAAGTCACAAAAGCACATAAGAATCCTTCCACTCTCCATCTCCTTCCCTCTTCCTCACCTCCAGCCATTGCTGCCTTTTCATTCCTCTTGGAGGGTGACCCCTCCCCCACTGCATTTCTTGCCTGTTTGCTGCTGCCAGCACAGGTGGCTGCCACAGCAGTTGTAGATTGGCTCATGGCCAGCCTGCTTGATCTCCTCTCCCCCCACCCTCCCCCTCCTTCTTCTTCCCCTTCAGTGCAGCTGACTCTGCCTCCTCCCAAGGCTGCTGCTTTTTTCTCTCTCTCCCTCTCCTGCCCAAACTGCCTCCTTTTATAGCCTCTCCTGTCTCCGCCCCCTCCTCCTTTCTTATGGGGGAGGGTGAGCCAGAAGTGAGCCTGGGGCCTTTGCAGCTCCAGAGGACTCTCTCACTGCAAGCCCTTGCCTGTGCTGGCTCTTTCCCTCCCCCACTACACTTGGCTAGGCAGGGCTGCGTACCACCTGCCACTCATTAATGTACCACAAGTGGTACGCATACCACCGGTTGAAAAGTCCTGTGCTATATGCTAGGTGCTGTGTGCTCTATGCTCTATGCTACATGCTGTATGTTATATACAGTATATATATGTATATATATTCTACCAAACATTGGGTTAATGAATTGATTTTAAGAATTGTTTTTTTTAAAAAAAGAAACAAAATAGTTGGTAGGATAGGAGGTCCTAAAGTAGGTCTAAGGGTTTGCATGCGTTTGCATTTATCTTTGTTTAAGTGGTGTGTTGATTTCATAGTGTGGGTGTATGTGTGTGTGTGTGTGTGTGTAATTCTCACTTCTATTTTAATGCATTAATTATAATTGTGGTTGGATAGCGCCCTTTGAGGACATTATAAAGAAAATTTTTGTTTTGTTTATTTGTGTACATTAGTTATAGTGGCCCAGCTTGGTTTTAAGAGTTCTTCTGGGTTCTTAGATCCCAGTTTTTCTTCTAGCAATATGTGGGCCTCTGATTAATTCCATTTGTTTTATTTTGTTCTAGTTATTCATGCAATGTATTGTGTCTGCATATGTTTTAATCTGGCATGTTTCATTTTGATCTTATTTTTTTAATGAATAGGCATGCATCCAAGAGAGGGAAGAAAGGTATCTTTAAGTCATTTTAACTAAATTTTCTAAACATTTTTAAGGCTTTGGTAGCCTCCAAAAGCAGGTTACCTTTCTTTTAAAAAGGGATGGAGAAAATATCCTTTGCCAGAGGTCATAAAGCAGACATGTTAAACTCACGATGTCACATGATGTTGCGCAACGTATTGGAGCTTTTTCGCCATTGCCGGCAATGGGGTGGGCGCGGTTTCTTCATGATGCATCTGGCCCGCGGGCTGGCAGTTTGACACCCCTGTCATAAAGTGTTAGTATTACTTTATAATATCTTGGGATATTGGAATATTGGATCCAGTTTTGGTTGCCACGATATAAAAAAGACTAAAAAGAGTACAGAGAAGAGCAAACAAAGATGATTAGAGGGCTGGAGACTAAAACCTATGAAGAATGGTTGCAAGAATTGGGTATGTCTAGTTTAATGAAAAGAAGGACTGGAGTGACATGATAGCAGTGTTACAATGTTTAAGGGGCTGCCACAAAGAAGAAGGAGTCAAGCTATTCTCCAAAGCACCTGAAGGCAGAACAAAAAGCAACCTAGAACCAAGGAGAAATTTCCTGACAGCTAGAACAATTCATCAATGGGCTTGCCTCCAGAAGTTGTGGGTGCTCCAAAACTGGAGGTTTTTAAGAAGAGATCGGGCAACCATTTGTCGGAAATGATATAGGGTTTCCTGTTTGAGCAGGGGGTTGGACGAGAAGACCTCCAAAGTCCCTTCCCACTCTGTTTTTCTGTCACTGCTGAGGATTTCAGCTTGGCCTGCTGCAGTGCTTATATGCTGCCCCTTCCCCAATCTTGCATCTCTTTTGAGTCTGAAGAGAATTATGGGCCAGGGAACCCAGCTGAAAAAGGCTGGTGTAGAAGGAGAAGGAGATCTGACCTCTTATGGTTCCAGAAGATATAGAAGCTGTGCTAACTGCTAGCCAGGTTTGGATGTGGCTGGGGGTCAACCTAAGGTCAAAACAAGGTACATTACTGAAGCACCCACCAAGTAACCCTACCTTCTCCTTTACTATCCCATATCATACACGGACAAGGATTTGGTGTTCATAGGTCAAAGGATTGAATGTTCTGAGGAATCACATAGCATCTGGGCGTGAGGCAGCAATGGGCTACTTTCAAATGCCCAGCAAAAAGGGGCAGAAGCTTTATTGCCCAACGGGATTCCCTTGTACCAGTTTGGCAGGTGCCAAGTTGAGTTGGGGGGGGGCAGATGTTCTTGGGTGGGATGCCTACTTCATCAGCAGCAATCATGCTACCATTAGTACTGAGGAGATTCAGTTTAAATGTTCAAGAACATAGAAGTAAATTTGAATGGTGGTTGGCCATCAGTGATCATAGTACTGGTTCTAAATGGAGGGCAAAAAGGTTCCCAGTTGGGCCTAGACTTGTATCCTTTCCCATGTAAATACACGTTAGAATGTATGTGTGTGCTTGTATATCTGCGTGTATATATTGGAAATCTATGCCCACACACCTTGGCAGGGAGAGACAGACTGTTGTTCCAAATTACTTTCTTCTTTTGCCATATAGTAAATAACTAAATAACTTTCCTTTTTGCCATTTTTTTGAACTTTCAGGGATCTGTTACACAGAGGAATATTTAGTTACCAATAAAGGAGAATATTTGTAGCTTCATTACCCTAGTTTAGATAATGAAATGTTTGCAAGAAAACAATCAAGCTCAGAGATCACCGAGGACCCTTAATATTTAGCTATTCAGTCTAGAATAGAATAGAATAACAGAGTTGGAAAGGACCTTATGGATCATCTAGTCTAACCCCCTGCTTAAGCAGGAGACCCCATACCATTTCTGTCCAATCTCTTCTTGAAAGCTTCCAGTGATGAAGCACCAACAACATCTGATGGCAAGCTGTTCCATTGGTTGATTGTTCTCACTGTCAGAAGATTTCTCCTTATTTCTAGGTTGAATCTCTCCTTGATAAGTTTCCATCCATTGTTCCTTGTCTGGCCTTCAGGTGCTTTGGAAAATAGATTGACCCCCTCTTCTCTCTCCCAACCACACATTTTGCCCATCTTGAGAACGACCTTGGACAGAGAGATAGAATCAAGATCACATGAAATGTTAATATCACTTTACAATGCCTTGGTAAGGCCACACTTGGAATACTGCATCCAGTTTTGGTCATCATGATGTAAAAAAGATGTTGAGACTCTAGAAATGGCAGAGAAGAGGAACAAAGATGATTAGGGGACTGGAGGCTAAAACATATAAGGAATGGTTGCTGGAATTGGGTATGTCTAGTTTAATGAAGAGAAGGACGAGGGGGGACATGTTAAGCAGTGTTCCAATATCTCAGGGGCTGCCACATAGAAGAGGAAGTCAAGCTATTCTCCAAAGTACCTGAAGGCAGGACAAGATGCAATGGATGGAAACTAACCAAAGAGAGAAGCGACCTAGAACTAAGGAGAAATTTCCTGACAGTTAGAACAATTAATCAGTGGAACAACCTGCTGTAAATGCTCTAACACTGGAAGTTTTTAAGAAGAGACTGGACAGCCATTTGTCTGAAATGGTATAGGGTTTCCTGCCTGAGCAGGGGGTTGGACTAGATGACTATTTGAACATTGCAGTACGAGTTGGGAAATTGAACATCAGTGTGCTAAAATTATTACATTATTACAATGCAAACTAAAGTACGATTTTAAGGAAACACACTTAATAGAACATGGAATTTTTGTTGGTTTAAAATAATAGCTTAATATATGTTAAATGGAAAATTTCAAGCTGCTTTAACATTAGGTAGGCAGCTAGCAGTTGAATATCAGTCAAACTACAAGTAGAGGAAGTACAGAAATAAAGTTAAAGTGCTTGTCCTATGCTACCAAAAACTGGGTCATGGTTCACGTATGGCAGAAGAGAAACTTAGAAAAAGGGGAAGTAAACTTGTAAAGTTAGGAAAAAAGATCTGTTATTCTGAATCTATTTTGTGTGTGTCTGTGAGGTTTATGAGACTGCCAGCTTCTCTACAAGACATCCAAGCGTCAAAGGATGAAATGTTGGACTACTGCCAAGTTTTCATCATTGCTGTCACAGACTGTCATTAACAGGAGACCAGTCATGCCAGTGGCAAGCAACCTTGCTCCTGTCACAATATCCTCCCCTCCCTTCTACCTTCTTCCCCTTTCCTTTTTCCCACCTATAAAGATTTTGTTTGAGATATTTCAGCTTCCCTGAGGACTGCTCCACCCAAGGAACCACTAGGTCTTTGTTATTCCTTGAAGATTGGTGATCAAGTTCTGGACTGGACCTTGATGAAGATTTTTCTTTCAACAGTACAATTACTTAAAAGCAGAGAATCTCACAGTGAAGCAAACAACAACTTTTCTGTAAAAAGTTTCAGAATAAAAATGATGGAAAAAAGATCTCTCTTCACTACCACCCCCAATATGGATGATAGCTTAATATTTCAGCATATATATCCATTTATAGTGGATATAGTATTTTGGATACCCTTACAAATATTCATACTAATATTGAAAATGTTCGGATCCCAAATAAAGTCTGAAGTAAGTAAAATCTGTCCATTTTGATCAAGAAGTAATTTACCATGTCTAATCAGTTAGGAATGCAGTCTGCTGTTAATTTTGAATAATACATTTTCTTGAAGCAAAAGACATTTGCAGTGCATTCAGAAAGTATTCAGACCCCCTTCACTTTTGTCAATTTTCTTATGCTGCAGCCTGATTCTATAGTTTTGAAATTCATTTTTTCTCATTAATCTACACTCAGTACCCTATAATGACAAAGTGAAAACAGACGTTTAGAAATCTCTGTAAATTTATTAAAAAGAAAAAACTGAAATATCAAATTGGCATAAGTATTCAGACCTTTTGCAACAACTCTTGAAATTTAGCTCCAGTGCCCCCCATTTCTCTTGATCATTGCTGATATGTTTCTATGCCTTGATTGGAATCCACCTATGGTAAATTGAATTGATTGGACATGATTTGGAAAGGCACATACCTCTCTATAGAAGGCCTCACAGCTGACAATGCATACTGTAGCAGAGCAAAAGCCATGAGGTCAAAGGAACTGTCTCAGAGACAGAATTATTGCAAGGCACAGATCTGCGGAAGGCTACAATAAAATTTCTGCTGCACTGAATGTTCCTAAGAGCACAGTGGCCTCCATAACTCTCAAATGGAAAAAGTTTGGCACAACCAGGACTCTTCCAAGAGCTGGTCACCTGGTCAAACTGAGCAACCAGGGAGAAGGGCCTTAGTAAGCGAGGTGACCAAGAACCTGATGGTCACTCTGACTAAGTTCCAGAGATCCTGTGTGGAGATGGAACAGAGTTCCAGAAGGACAACCATCACTGCAGCCCTCCACTGATCTGGGCTTTAAGGCAGAGTGGCTAGACAGAAGCCTCTCCTCGGTGCAAAACACATGAAAGCCCACTTCAAGTTTGCAAAAAAGCAACTGAAGGACTCTCAGACTGTGCAGAACAAGATTCTCTGGTCTGATAAAACCAAGATTGTACTGTTTGGCCTCAATTCTAAACATTATGTCTGGAGGAAACCAGGCACCACTCATCACCTGCCTAATATCATCCCAAAAGTGAAGCGTGGTGGCAGCATCATGCTGTGGGGTTTTTTCAGCAGCAGGGACTGGGAGAATGGTTAGTGTAATATCTTTGGTTCTTTAGGCATTGAATGAGGCAGAGTGTTGAAACAGCAACAAGTTTATTAACTCAGAACAGAAGCAGCCCTAAAGGCTGCTGCACAGCTATTTATACAGTTAGCCTCTACGTGGCAACCAATAGGTTTAAAGTAACAGTTTCCCACCCCAAACCTCATTATCAGCTTGGAGACAGCCAGTCTGGCTTTCAGTAACAGCAACTGTTAAACAATACAGCAATGTAGGTCAGACATTAAGCAAGTGATTTAAAACAGTTATGGCCAATACATTACAGTTAGGGTTGAGGAAAAGCTGAATGGAGCAAAGTACAGAGATATCCTCAATGAAAACTTGTTCCACAGTGCTCAGGACCTCAGACTGTGCTGAAGGTTCACTTTCCAACATTGACAAAAGTGAAGAGGGTCTGAATACTTTCTGAATGCACTATATTTATGAATTGGTATCTATAACCTTGCACTGTGAGTGGGACATACACAAAAATACCAGGGTGGATCAATTTTTTATAGGATTTACATTAATATAAATTGGTCTTTGTATTTTAATTTTAGTGGGTCTATTTTAAATATGATCTTCCTTATGACTGCAGTCAGTAAAAGCAATAACAACATTTATGATTGTAAAGAAAATGTATAGTGCTGAAGTACTACATACTTGCATGCAAACACAATTTCTCTGTATTTGAAGTAATGGAACACATAATTTGAATTTATTGGATGCTTTGTGTAATGTATTGAGTAAAGTCTGAGAATTAAGATGCTGAGAACTGTGAAGAAACGGTTAGCTGGCCACATGGCCAACAAGCCAGACTTTCTGTCTGCAGACTACTTATTATGCATTTAAGCGGGAGAATACTGTGTTCCTATTGGCTGCCGCTTTTAGACTGAGTGTATAAGTATGGGTGGAACATTGGTTGTTCAGTTTCGGTTTTGACTCTAAAATAAAGAGAGTTGTTTTTCACCAACTGCCTCTTCAATGTCGCATTGAACAGAAAACATAACACTGGCGATGAAGGTGGGATTGTGCTGCCTCACCACGAAGAGCTGAGTCACTACGGGGGTTAGGCCTAGCAGACGCTTGGTCGGAACGGCATTCCCCCCACTCTATCCTACCAGTACGGAAACGCTGGAGGAGAGTGCTTCCAAAGGTCCACCCTGGAAGTCCCACAGAAGTCTGCGCAGCACGAGAGGCCCATGAAAAAACTCACCATGGCTAAAATCGGAAAACTCTCCGAATTCGATGTCACTCATCCAGAGAGGTGGATCTCCTACGTCGTGAGAGTTGAAAACTACCTGCGGGTTAACCAAGTTCAAGATGACGGTCTGAAGGCCACGATGCTGTTGTGTGCGTGCGGTCAGGCGACATTCGACATTGCTGAGAACTTGGTCGCACCAGCTCCGCTCGAGTCCATTGCGTACTCGGAACTTAAGAAAATGGTCAAAGAACGCTTTGAGCCCAAGCTATTGGTCATTGCCTGGCGGCACGCCTTCAAACAGCAAAAACAACATCCTGGCGAGTCTGCCGCTGACTTCATAGCCGCTCTTCGTCAAGCGGCCCAACTTTGTGAATTCAAAGACCTCGAAGAAAGACTGAGGGACCATTTAGTTTGTGGTTTGAGGAGTCGGGAGCTTCAACAGAAGATATTCACGAAAGAGACTATCTCATTCCAAGATGCATTGCGGGAGATCATGGCTGAAGAAGCAGCTGGTGGAGCCGTCAAGGCCCAAGAGCACTCCTTGCATGGAGGCCATCCATCAAGAGGATGCTGAGAGAGTTGAAGACTCCGAATCGGACCACAAAGTCGATCGGTTACAGCAACCACCTGAAAGAAGGCCCCAACGGCCAATTGACAAGACAGTTCCCTTTTCTCGATGTGTAGGGTGTGGAGGCTGACACAAATGGGCAGAATGCCGGTTCCACACAGCAACATGCAGGGCGTGTGGCAAGCAAGGCCACATCGCTGCTGTTTGTAGAGGTCACAGGAGAGAACACTCGTCAGAAGAGTTGCCTCAGAAAGGTACCAGGGTTCCCGGACAAAACAGGGTGGGCTATTGCGCTAGTCGAAGGAGCGTGTTTAGGACAGGTGCCCATCGCCCACTCAAGGAAAAGTTGCATCTCAAAGTCAAGTTGCAAGGGGTTCCTTGTGACATGGAGTTGGACACGGGGTCAGCTTTATCAATAATTTCCCAAAGGACCCTCCAGCAAATTTGTAGTCGTAGCAGCAAGCGAGTTAAGCTCAGGCCGTCGAACCTCGTTCTAACCGATTTCCAAAACTCCCGTGTAACAGTCAAGGGGGAGGCCACACTTGGGGTGCAGTTCAGGAATTTCGAGGGTCCCCTGGAAGTCATAGTAGTTGAGGGCAACCACACTAGCGTCATCGGGCTTGATTGGTTTGATGCATTGGGAATTCAAGTGACCGGGTTAAATAGCTTGCAGACGTTGAGCCTCTCGGCAGTTTGTAAGGAATTTGCTGATGTTTTCAGCCCAGAGTTAGGGGAGTATAAAGGCCCCCCAATTGCCCTCTGGCTTGACCCTACAATAGCACCAATAAGGATAAAGCCTCGTCGGGTGCCTTTCGCCCTTAAGCAAAGAATCAATGCAGAGTTGGACAAACTGTAGCTTCAAGGCATTTTAGAGCCGGTGGATAGCAGTCCATGGGAAACTCCCATAGTTACGCCACTTAAGGCCAACGGGGAGGTCTGCATTTGTGCCGATTATAAATGCACGCGAAATAAAGCCCTCCAACAGCACTCGTACGTGGTGCCTGTGGTCAGCCACATTTTGGCATCTCTACAGGGAGGTTGCATTTTCACCAAATTAGATTTGGCCCAGGCCTATCAGCAGCTGCTGGTGGACAATGCCATGGCTGAGGCCCAGACCATAGTAACCCACAGGGGAGTTTTCAAGGTGCGGCGGTTACAGTTCGGGGTTAGTGTAGCCCCGGGGATTTTTCAGAGCGTAATTGAGCACATGCTCCAAAACATTCCAGGAGTGTGCCCGTATTTCAATGATGTCCTCATAGCTGGGGAATCAGTCGAAATCCTAACTGAAAGGCTGAGGGCCGTCTTGCAGCATTTCCACGAAGCAGGGCTGAAGCTAAAGCAGGAAAAATGTAAATTGGGGTTACTTCCACAGAGTTCCTCGGTTTTCGCATAGATGCCGAAGGCATTCATCCTGCTGAATCCAAGCTCAAAGCAATTCAGCAGGCACCCAGTCCCAAGACAAAAGGAGAACTTCAGGCCTTTTTGGGACTCCTTAATTTTTATCACGCCTTCCTTCCCCACAAGGCCACAGTGGCAGAGCCATTACACCGGCTCTTGGACAAGAAGGCTCAGTGGAAGTGGATGAGCGTCCACGAGCGAAGTTTTGCAGCAGTCAAATCACTGCTGTCATCAAATGCAGTGTTGACCCATTTTAATGAGCAGCTACCAATCAGCATTGCGTGTGATGCATCCCCGTATGGGATTGGAGCTGTGTTAAGCCATCTTCAGGCAGACGGGACACAAGTTCCCATAGCCTATTATTCTAGAACCCTCTCTTCAGCGGAACGCAATTACGCACAGATTGATAGGGAGGCAACTTCCATGACTATTTGTATGGCTGCCATTTCACGGTCTTCACAGACCACAAGCCACTTCTGGGGTTGTTCACTACGAACAAGCAAACACCCCAGATTATTTCTCCTAGGATGTTGAGGTGGTCAATATTCCTGTCCGCTTATAGTTATTGTCTGATTCACAAACCGGGCAAAGGAATGGGCCACGCAGACGGCCTTAGTAGGCTACCCCTACCGCACTTAGAGCCAGACCCTGCTCCAGCTAACTGCATCCTGGCTATCCAGGATTTGCCGGAGTCTCCCCTTAACGCAGGGGATGTGGATGCTGAGACAGCTTCAGACAACATGCTGAGCCACGTGTTGAACTGTGTGCTCACAGGATGGCTGGAAATTTGCCCGGGCCTAACTTTCAGAGTTTTTGGAGAAGGAAGAACGAGTTATCCACTCATAAGGGTTGCCTTTTGTGGGGCAGTCAGGTCGTAATCCCAACCTCACTGGGGACTAGAATCCTTGAATCTCTGCATGAGGGACATCCGGGAATAGTCCAGATGAAGGCACTCATGCGTAGCTACCTTTGGTGGCCTGGGCTCGATAAAGATATCGAGGCCCAGGTCCATAGCTGCAGTATTTGCCAGCAGTCAAGGCCAGAAATGCCACATGCCCTGGTCCACAGATGGGAAACGACACAAGCCCCATGGTCAATTCATATTGATTTTGCAGGCCTCTTTCAGGGGCAACTCTTCCTCATAGTAGTGGACAGCCATTCCAAGTGGTTAGAGGTCGCTCCAGTATCCACTATGACTACTGCTAGGACCATCCAGGTTCTGCGCAGCATCTTTGCAATGCATGGGCTCCCTGATGTCATAGTCTCAGACAATGGGGCTCAATTTACTTCTGCAGAATTCCAGTCCTTTTTAAGGGCTAATATGATTAGGCACGCCACCTCAGCTCCTTTTCACCCGGCCTCTAACGGCCAAGTGAAGCACATGGTCAGAACGACCAAGGAATCCTTGAAGAGGATTGCAACTGGCAACTGGCACCATAGGCTGGTAGATTACTTACTTTGCCAACGCACAATGCCCTGCACTTCTACGGGAAGAAGCCCGGCAGAATTAAGATGGGGCGGCGCTTGATCACAAAGCTGGATCGCTTACATCCAGACAGGGTTGCTTCACAGCACAGCAGCCAAAGGCTCCAAAGCACTTGCAAGTTGGCGACCCAGTGTGGGCTGTGCACTGTGGGTGGTAGCTGTGGTTGGTAAGGTGTCAGGGCCGCTCTCATACAAAGTGGTCCTGGAAGACGATCGTGTGCTTCGCAGGCACATTGACCAGCTGCGACGGAGGATAGCAACCCAGCCGTTAGCTCATGACTCTGTTCAGGGGGAGGGGGAACACAATTGTGATTGTGCATCCGAGACCCCAAGCGAGGGCGAGACTTTTCGATTGCCAAATGGGGGGATTGCAAATTGTGAGACTGCCCCTAACTCAGGCCCTTGGGCTATGGGACAATGCCGTCAATCAGCTCCACATGTCGGTCCGGTGGGCCCTACTCCACCATGGGACACTGGCTCAGGTCTACCAGGACAGACCAGCCACAGAGAGATGGACACAGGCTCGGGTCTACCTGGTCAGACAAGCCTCCAAGAATTGGCTCTACCTGTGACGAACGGAACACACAGCCCCGGTCTACCAAGCCTGGCAGGCAAGCTCGTAGACCAGGAGCTAATGGTAGCTCCGAGATGTTCAGACTTGGCAAAAGGGCCACCAAAGTACTTAAATGACTACATAAGATTTCTGTCGTGATTCCGTGCCAGCCTGTGTTCCCAACAGCTGAGTCTGGGGAATCTGAGGAGGAGGTGGAGGAGGCATTTGAAGGGCCATCAGGGTCAGAGGGAGGCTCTGATGAATTACAAGACTCATGGTTTGATGAAGAGTCTGGGCCCTCCAGTTGTGTTCCTGATGAAGCTCAGCTGTGTGGGGAGAATGAGTCACTTGGAGGACTCACACCTGATGGACATGATGATTGATGCTCGTAGACGCCGGCAATTAGCGAGAGCCGATCAGCAGCAGTCAATACGACAACTCCAGGGGAAGAGGAGAAGGCACTGAGAGGCAACGCCTTGGGACTGCTGTATAAAAAGGGAAGGTGTGGGCGGTGCTGGTTGCTGAAGGCAACCGTTGCAAAGTACTTCATCGGATCATGTTCTGTTAGTATTGCCAGTGACTACTTTTCTGTTTTCATTGTGTTTTGTGTGGACAATTTCCTCCATTTGGATTGTGTTTTGCTGCTTTTGTTTCTGGACTATTTGGTAGGTTGGTTACCCATATTAAAAGGGGTTTGCTTTGTTTTGAGTCTCCAGCCTATTTTCTCAACAGGGGTTTGGTCCTTGTGCCTTTAACAAGGATGGCTATAGGCTGGGATAGAACAGTTTGCCTTCAGCCTAACCCCCTACTATTATGGAGCAGCTATGTGCTGAGAATGCCCAGCTCTCCCAGCAGCTGGCTTTGTTATCTGCCCAAGTTGCTCAGCTATCTGCCCATGTTCCTGCTGCTCCATCACCACCCAGGAGACAATGCCAAGTTGCGAGGCCGGACAAATTTGATGGCAATCCGGACATGTTTCCTGTTTTCATGGGACAATGCCACCTGTATATCAGTGTGAGAGTGGCTGATTTCCCCACTGACTGGGATAAAGTGGGGTTTATGATAAGCCTGCTCTCTGGTGCTGCAGCTCGTTGGGGCACACCCCTGCTAGCCCAACCTAGTCCATTGATGGACAACTTTGTGGGTTTTTGTGATTACATGCGGATGATGTATGAGGACCCCATCAAGACCCAGACGGCTACCCGGCATTTGAAAGCTCTGAGGCAGGGCCGACGCCCCCTGCAGGGCTATATCAGTGAATTTTGGCTGCTTAGCCAGGATTCAGCCTGGAATGAGTCTGCGCTCGTGGATGCTTTCCAGGATGGATTGTCAGAGGAGATGTTGGATGAGCTGGCCCTTGTTGATGTTCCCCTGGACCTTAATGGGCTCATTCATCTCTGCAGATTGACGCTCGGCTGCAGCAGCGAATGAGTCGCCGTGCCACCCCAGAGACCCGTACTGCCCCTGTTGTGCGTGAGACCCCAGTCCAGAGGGAGGAGCCAATGGAGTTAGGTGCTGCCAGACCTCGCCTATCGGTGGCAGAGATGAACAGGCGACGTTCGGGGGGGTTGTGTTTTTACTGTGGGGACCCTGGGCATTTGGCCGCTTTCTGCCCCAAGAAGCGATGAAGGGTGTCTGTGACTGAGCCTGTCCCGAGACTGCCATCTGCTCCCCTGTCAGGAAATGGCCCACGCCCGAAATGAAAGGCAATTTGGGTCGGGCATCCTGCAACACTGAGCGACACCCTTCAGATGCTGCCCATGGACCCCCAAGGCATCTGATATTGGAGGCGTGTCTGATTCTCCCTAGGTTGCCCAAGGGGATTCCCGTCCATGCGTTGATTGACTCTGGGGCCACTACGAACTTTATGGACGCAGCATTTGTGGCTAAATGGGAGATTCCCCAATGCCCGGTGGATCCGCTGATGTTAGTGGAGACCATTGATGGTCGAGTGCTCCTGTCTGGGCCAATTAAGGCTGCCACGTAACCGCTAGGTATGGCCATCAGTTCACATGAGGAGGCCATCCAGTTCTATATCACATCAGACCTGCATTTCCCCGTGGTCTTGGGACTGGCGTGGCTCCGGGCGCATGACCCACAGATTTATTGGTCACAGAACATGGTCACCTTTCCAAGCTTACAGTACGTGGACCACACCCGCCACATCTGTGCCGGTCAGGTAGAGGGGCCCATGGGGGTCTCCTTACCCTCCGAATTGGCGGATTATGCTGATGTTTTCAGCGAGACTGAGGCAGATCAATTGCCCCTGCACAGGCCCTATGACTGCCCCATTGACTTAGTCCCTGACGCGCCTCTCCCAGTGGGGCATTTGTATTCCATGTCAGACCCCGAGTTGGCCGCGTTGCAGGACTTTTTGGACAAGAATTTGGCTCGGGGTTTTATTCGGCCCTCGTCCTCGCCAGTGTCTGCACCCGTGCTCTTTGTCAAGAAGAAGTCTGGTGAATTGCAGCTTTGCTGTGATTATAGGAAATCAAATGCCATCACGGTACACAACCCATACTCGCTGCCCCTCATCCCCAAACTCTTGGACCGGCTCCGGGAGGCAAAGATCTTCACGAAACTGGACTTGCGTGGAGCTTATAACCTTGTCAGAGTTCAGTCGGGTGATGAGTGGAAGACGGCGTTTGGTACTCGGTATGGGCACTTCGAGTACATGGTGATGCCATTTGGCTTGACCAACGCCCCCGCCATGTTTCAGCATTTTATGAATGACATTTTCTGGGACTTGTTAGATCAGTTTGTCATGATTTACTTGGACAACATCCTGATCTACTCCCCATCGCGAGAGGTGCACCATCAGCAACTCCGTCAAGTCCTGCAGCGGCTCCAAGAACATCGGCTGTATACCAAACTGGAGAAGTGCCAGTTCTACCAGATGACTATCGAGTTCCTGGGTCACCACATTTCTCCTGAGGGCATCGCCATGGAGCCGAGTAAGGTCGAGTGTCTGCAGAGTTGGCAACCCCCACATCGTGTGAAGGATGCCCAGCGACTTCTTGGGTTCGCCAACTATTATCGGACTTTCATCCCCAGGTTTGCTACCATGACAGCCCCCCTTACTCGGCTCCTGCAGAAAAAGACTCGGTTTCAGTGGGACGCTCCAGAACAATGGGCTTTCCAGGCTTTGAAGGAAGCCTTCATGAAGGAGCCCATCCTGAAGCATCCTAACCCGCAACAGCCGTTTGTTGTGGAGGCAGATGCCTCCGACATTGCCATTGGGGCGGTGTTACTCCAGGTGACAATGCCCGGTGGTGCCCTCTTTCCTTGCACGTACTATTCACGGAAATTGAATCTGGCAGAGCACAACTATACCATCTGGGAGAAGGAGCTACTGGCCATTAAAGTGTCGTTCGAGGCCTGGAGGCATCATCTGGAAGGGGCGCGGCATCAAATTGAGGTCCGGACGGACCATAAGAATTTAGAAAGCCTGCAGACCACTCGGAAATTGAACCAATGCCAGATCCAGTGGTCTCTCTTCTTTGCGAGGTTCAATTTCCGTGTGATGTACATACCCAGTGGTCACAACCAAAGAGCGGATGCTCTGTCCAGGAAGCCCGAATATTCCCAAGCAGAAGGCAAGCTTCTGCCCAGGACAGTGCTCCCTATCGAGTCTTTTGCTGCAGTGCAGGAGCTGATAGATGTATGGGCTCGGATTCGGGAGGCCCAGCAGCAGGATGGGTGGGTGGCTCAGGGAAAGGAGGAAGTGGGGCCCAATTCCCCATGGACAGTCACGGATGGACTCCTCCACTATTGTGATCGGCTCTATGTTCCAGGAGGGCCGCTCAGGGGACTCATCCTCAGCCAGTGTCACGACAATCTGGTGGCGGGGCATTTTGGCCTGTTCAAGACCCTGAACTTGGTCTCCCGTACATTCTGGTGTCCCCGAGTCTGACATGACATCCAGGCCTACGTCTCATCCTGTATCCCATGTAGGCAGGCCAAGTCAGCAACAGAGGCCCCACCTGGACTACTGCAGCCCTTGCCGACACCCAAAAGACCCTGGGGGGGGGGCTGTGTCCATGGACTTCCTGATGGACTTACCCCCATCTTCTGGATTCACAACAGTGTTCGTGGTGGTGGACATGCTGACCAAGATGGCACATTTCATCCCATGCCGTGGCTTGCCGTCTGCCTGCGCCACCGGTCGCATATTCAT
This sequence comes from Crotalus adamanteus, assembly GCA_039797435.1. Classification (NCBI taxonomy): domain Eukaryota; kingdom Metazoa; phylum Chordata; class Lepidosauria; order Squamata; family Viperidae; genus Crotalus; species Crotalus adamanteus. Next base: position 10,124,320 of record CM077935.1, read on the forward strand.
CCAGCAGGTGTTCCGGCTGCATGGCCTTCCTGATAGGGTCATGTCCGATAGAGGGGCCCAGTTCACAGCCCGTTTCTGGCAGCGGTTGATGCAGGCGTTGGATGTCAGGATCTGCCTCTCGTCCACACATCATCCCCAAACTGAAGGAGGGACTGAGAAGGTCATTGGGATCCTCGAGCAATATCTGCGCTGCTATGTCAATCAGCAGCAGAACAATTGGGTGGACTACCTGGCGGTGGCTGAGTTTGCATTCAATAACTCAGAACACCTCCACGCAGATGACACCATTCTTAGCCAATGTGGGATATCACCCTTGGTTTTTCCCTCTTTCCCCACTAGACTCACCGGTACCAACATCGAACGACTACATGGCAGAGTGACAGGCGATCCATCGATTGGTGCAGCGACAGTTAGGGAAGGCCAAGGCTGACTACAAAAGGTTTGCTGATCGGTCAAGGCAGGATACGCCTCCACTAACGGTGGGAGATTGGGTATGGCTGTCCACCAGGAACCTACCATCAACCCGGCCAGCCAAGAAATTAGACCACCGATATATCGGACCATTCCCAATCGAGGCTGTCATCAATCTGGTTGCCTATCACTTAACTCTGCCACGTTCCCTGCAGGTACATCCAGTCTTTCACCGGTCTCTGTTGGTCCCTGAGCAACCGGCGAGTCCACTTCACCTAGCCGAACCTCCCCTACCGGAACAACGTGATGGAAACAGTGTTCCCGAGTACAAGGTTGCCAGCATTCGGGACTCCCGTTGGGTGAAAGGTTGCTTCCAGTACCTGATTGAATGGAAAGGCTATGGACCGGAGGAGTTCACCTGGGAGGATGCAACCACCGTTCATGCTCCTGCCTTGGTGACCGCCTTTCATGAACAATTCCCATCCCGACCGCATCCGGATCAGCAGACCCGGGGGAAGGGCCCTGCGGTGCGGGATAGTGTCGTGATTCCGTGCCAGCCTGTGTTCCCAACAGCTGAGTCTGGGGAATCTGAGGAGGAGGTGGAGGAGGCATTTGAAGGGCCATCAGGGTCAGAGGGAGGCTCTGATGAATTACAAGACTCACGGTTTGATGAAGAGCCTGGGCCCTCCAGTCGTGTTCCTGGTGAAGCTCAGCTGTGTGGGGAGAATGAGTCAGACTTGGAGGACTCACACCTGATGGATATGATGATTGATGCTCGTAGACGCCGGCAATTAGCGAGAGCCGATCAGCAGCAGTCAATACGACAACTCCAGGGGAAGAGGAGAAGGCACTGAGAGGCAACGCCTTGGGACTGCTGTATAAAAAGGGAAGGTGTGGGCAGTGCTGGTTGCTGAAGGCAACCGTTGCAAAGTACTTTATGGGATCATGTTCTGTTAGTATTGCCAGTGACTACTTTTCTGTTTACATCGTGTTTCATGTGGACAATTTCCTCCATTTGGATTGTGTTTTGCTCCTTTTGTTTCTGGACTATTTGGCAGGTTGGTTACCCATATTAAAAGGGGTTTGTTTTGTTTTGAGTCTCCAGCCTATTTTCTCAACAGGGGTTTGGTCCTTGTGCCTTTAACAAGGACGGCTATAGGCTGGGATAGAACAATTTCTGTCATTGTAAACTTGAATGCTTATGTATTTTTGCCATTGGAACAGTGTAATGTTTATGCACAAAGTTATGCCATTTTGCCATTGGAACAATTGTAATGTTTTGCACAAACAGAAAAGATTTTGTAAGTGTAAATGATCTAGGGGGAAGGGGTGTAATGTATTGAGTAAAGTCTGAGAATTAAGATTCTGAGAACTGTGAAGAAACGGTTAGCTGGCCATGTGGCCAACAAGCCAGACTTTCTGTCTGCAGACTACTTATTATGCATTTAAGCAGGAGAATACTGTGTTCCTATTGGCTGCCGCTTTTAGACTGAGTGTATAAGTATGGGTGGAGCATTGGTTGTTCAGTTTCGGTTTTGACTCTAAAATAAGAGAGTTGTTTTTCACCAACTGCCTTTTCTGTCAGAATCCAATTATATTTCATCTCTAGTTATCAACTATAGAAAACCCCATTTCTGCATTCTCTGGATTCTGTCATACGATGAAGGGAAGGGGGTGAACAAAGGGGCTTTATGGCCCTCACTTCCTTCGGTACACTTCAAAGAAACTGGATGTGTATATCACCAAAAGGACTAACCATAACAATGGGGCTATTACCTTCATGTAGTTCTCTCTGAAGTCTCCATCCAGCCGGCAGTAAGGAAAAGGGGGTGGGAGTGTAATGCCTGAGACTGTCGCTGGAAGAAGGGGGTGATTGGGTGGGGCTACTGGGGAACCCCTTAAAACCTTGAATGGGAGAGCTTGGACCCCAAGTCCTGTCTAGAATGCCTGCAACCATTTTCTCTTAATAAAGGATGCCTGTTGGAAGACTTATTCCAAGAGTTCTGTCTTCTTAAGATGCAAAGTGGGGTGGGTCTCATCGAACAGAAAACATAACACTTTGCTTCATCATTCTACACAACCAAATAAATAAAACCCATGTTTGTTTTAAAATCAAATAAGTATATTAAACTTTTGTACAATGTATAATAAAAAAACAACATCAAAGAGTCAGTTGCTGCAATAAATTACAACAGAATGCAAATTAAAGGGCTTGTAAAAGCAGCAACTGGTCATGGAATTGTGACCATAAGCCATGATAACTAGAAGTGCAAAAATCACGTTTAGAGCTAGTAGCAGATACCAAAGACAAGTGACAGGACCTCTTCAGCTTGTGAATCTCTCTTGGTCATCTGGTTGCTGTCAGAGATTGCAAACTGAGAAAGAGGGATGATAGATCCAACAAAGAAAAATTTAATGGAGTGAAAAAAGAGTGATAAAAAAACTAAAAATCTATACCTATGATACATATGTAAATGCACATGTGTGGATTATTAAATAATATTTAAAGCCTATGCAAATGTGACAGACATGGCAAACAGATTGATTTAGTTGCATATATGGGAACGAGGGCAGCCCACTTCTCTGTGTATCTTCATTATAGACGACAAGTGACAGAAATAAACCCTAAATCTGTAGGAGGCAGGAGGGGGAGGCTAGGGTGACATCTCTTGAAAGGAACAGGCAAGCATTTGAGTGACACATGGGTCTGTGGACACTCGGCCTCCTCTCTCCTCCTCCCCCCATCCCAAGCCAACCATCCTCCTGGCTTCTCCCTTCAAGTCAGCAAAAATACCTTCTCTCCACAGAAGGCCATATGTGAGTTGGTGGATGAAGTGATGTCAGCACTGGTCACCCAATGGGGGCCCACAGAAAATGTCCAAGGATCTGGTCCTCTGGCTGCCTCATAAGGACGTGTGCCAGCCTCAGAGTTTGGTGAAGGCTTCTGTGCAAGGACGGGTCATCGGGCTTTCCCTCCATCGTTGGATACTGTGCTCCAAGGACCATGGTCTGCTGAGAAAGAGGAGGAACTCAACAGGGGGCACGAGTGACACTCCACTGAACATATAGCAGGGGAACAACAGAAGCAGGCCAAGCCGGAAGAAGTGGGAAGCAGCTTTAAACACAACAAGGGGACAGGTGCGGTAGGGCAAAAATGGAAAACGCCCATGCCAAAACATCGGAAGAGTGCCTGGCTTACTTTGGAGTAAGTGAGCATACAGGCCTCTCTCCTGAGCAGGTGAAGAAGAATCTGGAAAAATATGGACCCAATGGTAAGTGCTTTCTAAAATTACAGCCCTTTTGGTACCCACTTGGCCAGGTGCCAGGATGCAAGAAGGCAGGGGAAATGGGGAGCCAGAGAGCTGAAAAGATATGCAGAGCAACATAGATATGAGAAGAAAAGAAAGCAAAGGTTATCAAACCAGAGATGGACAGTGATGGACATGGATTCTAAAATGTAAGGAAGGATAGAAGCGATAGGAGGAAACAACTATTACCAAAGAAAAATGGTTACATAATTATTGGAAAGCAGAAAGGAGGTGATAGAGATGGTCTAGCAGAGTCTAAAGTTTGGCCATGGAAGGGGAATAAGAATGAAGGTAAAAGCAAAGCACAAGAGGGAAAATTGACAATTGCAAAGTTGGGGGGGGGGGGGAGGTAGCCATGCTGGGGACAGGGCAGCTGCTGCTGCTTTGCTAAGAATAACTCAGTAAATTCCCTTTGGTATGAACGAGATATCAAAATTGCTGATGGGCAACTTGTAGGAGCAGCCTGGAAGTCGAAACAAAAGAGAGTACTGATATTACACAGCCAGTGAAGTGAGCTAGTTAGATGCTGAGTAGATTTGAGAAGAGATGTCTTTGAGGAACAAAATGTAATTGTTTGTTGGTTGTGATGCTGTGTGAGTAGGTGGATCTGGAGAGGCTTGTTTTGTTAGAGGTGGGCATATCATGCTGCCAAAGGTGCAGATGATTGAGAGGACAGTCTGATTTCCTAATTTTATAATGTCCCTCAAATATATGGGGAAAGGGCTCCTCAGTAGGATTATAACAAGAATTCGATCAGAAGAGATTGGAAATGTGTGATTGTGCTATTTTGTGGTACATGCATGAGTTTGTAACTGCTCTAAATGACCCCAGTCTGTTCCTTCCTATCTCCTTGTGAAGTCCTACCTCCAAGGATTTTCTATGCACAAATTAATTTTGCAGTCACGTAGGCCCATGGTTTACAAATTGAAATCAGTAAAAGGCTTACTCATTTCTGCAGGGATGTCCATATCCAACTCACAATCACTCCCTAAACCTAAGCATGATCATATAACTCTTTCTTTCTAACTGTGGAGTTATGACATATGACCCTGAAAATTAACTTTAAACTCCATGTGCGGGACCAACTTCTCTGTAAATCCAGAATAGTTTAGCCTATACCTTTTCTCTGTTTCCACCTTTGCTCAGCAAAAATCACACTAGCAATAACCCTGACCAGCTTTTATTTCTCTCTTTTCCTTTCTTTTCCTCTCCCAATGTGCTGTCTCCGAACCCCAGAACTCCCAGCTGAAGAAGGTGAGTCCTAAGAAAGATTGCGCATAAGCAGTTGGAAGTATTAAGAAAAACCCCTCAACCTTGAATTAGCATGGCCCAAATGGCTTCTACAGACTATAAAACTGATTCAGTGGCAATTGGGTCTTCAGATGGGGCCTCAAACTTTCTATTTAGAAATAAAATCTGAGGTTGACCTGTGAATTGCCATGTGGTTTGTCCCAATCATTTCCATCAAGTGCCATCATAAGGCAGAGGCATGAAGCTCTTCCTTTGACCAATCAGATGCCAAATTCTGCCTCTACCAAACAGTATGTTGTCCTGTCCATATCCATGTTCTGATCTGCCAAGAATCACCCTAGCACTCAATTTCCCTTTCTTGGGCCCTTAGAACTAATGAAATGCTCTAAGAAGCATATCTGGGATAAAAGATGGTTCTTTGAAATGCTGTTGGCCAAATAATGGAGGCTGCTTGGTAGCTGGAAGAAACCCCTCCCTCCCTCAACATTTTTGGATGAAACAAAGATATCTTTTTGGAAGATAGATCAATTGAGAAGAGGCAGGAGAACAAAGCTGGTTGTATAACTTGCCATTTCTCCAAATTAATGGTTGCTTTGGACTTTCTGTTAACACATAGCTAGACTTGCATAGAAGAACCTACCATTTTTCCAAGCGTACCTGCTGGAACTTGCTGAAAAATCTGTCGTAGATACCTGCAGGCCCGTTTTCCCTTCTCTCTTTCCTTGCAGCCTATTGCTTTCTTGATTGGGCGGAGGCAGGCTGATTTTCTCCACCCCATCTCTGCAGCCTATGTCTCATTTGTGCCTTTCATCCCATCCTTTCTTGCTTATCAGGCAAAACTATATGGGAGCTGGTGGTGGAACAATTTGAAGACTTGCTTGTGCGAATTCTCCTGCTCGCAGCCTGCATCTCTTTCGTAAGTGACACTGGCCTTGTAACTGAGGGAACTTGGGGAAATCCACACAGGGCTGAAGAGGAGAAGCAACCATTTGGGGGCAGAATGGGAAAGAAGCTGTGTCGTGGGCAAGTGATGTCTGCAAGCCTGCTCTCTGGGGATGCCATCCTGTGTTAGGAACACACCAACTTCCATTACATTGGAATGAAAAGAACAAAGCTGCAGTTATTGGATTGATTTTAGATAGATTGGTTAGTAATGAGTGGAGTCCTTACTGCTGTCTGAACTTGTAGACAATTCATTACCCAACTAGGCAACATCATTGGTGAGAGTGATTGCGGGGTTCCTTCCCTGTTTATAACTGCTGTGGGTAAGCTACTGTATATAAACAGGGAGCAAACCCCACACTCACTTTCACTGATGATGTTGCCTAGTTGAGTAATGAAATGTCTACAAGCAAACCACCAAGCTCAGAGAGCAACAAGGACCCTTCAACCCTGAGCTACAAATATTCCCTTCTACTGGAAATGAGAATCAACAAATTAGTGCATTGGGTGTATGGGAAGAAACAACATGCCATATTTAATAATCCCCTTTTATCCCAAGTGTAGGGATGAACAATTTGAGTCAGGATTCAGAGCTGAAATTATTTTCACTGGCAAGATAGGTAACACAAATAAATGAAAACTTTGCATTTGAGCATCTTCAATGTGTTCTTTTCCTCATCAATTATTTTTCAAGATTTGGGGTGCTTATAGATGTTTAATCCAATCAGGATTAATCCATTCTGTTCCTTTTTCTCAGAGCTAAAACCTGGCTTCCTTCTGCATAACAAATCAGGAAACATACTGACCGAACGTATCTGTTCAGCAATCTGTTTTGACTCCTTCATGCTAAATGCAGGCACCATATTTTATTTGGCCATTTTCATATATTTCACAGTTATTTATTTAATGACATTTACACTTAACTTCCCCTGAGAAAATAATGATAATGCAATCTGGTTTAGCCCATCAGGTTTCTTGCCAATTTCTTACTGTAAATTCACAAAACTCTTTCCTTCTGAGCAAAATCCCAGAAAACAATCTGAGAATCAGTTTGTCTTCTAAATGTGCACTGCTTTTTCTTTCTTTTTTTTTAATACATAAATTTATAAAAAGTTTTAAAAAGGAGGCTAAAACCAATATAAACTAAAAACTAATACTGATTCACATAAAAGAAGAAGAAAAGAAAAAAGAAAGAAATCAGAAAAAAAACTAAAAATGTAGGAAAAGGAAGGAAGAAAGGAAAAAGAAAGGAAAAAAGGAAAGGAAAAAGAAAAGAAAGAAATAAGATGCAAAGAAGTGGCTTCTTTATAAAAGTTATAAGTACTGTTATAAATTTACCTTTTATTCTATAGTTAAAATGTGAACTTCTTTCTATAATCGATTCAGTCTAATCATCAAAACTATAATCATAAGCTCTTTTTTTTCTTCTTTTATGCCAAAAGTTCTTAGGGATTTCCAGGTAGTAATATATGTAGATATTGTGTTTTCTCTGATCAAAGAAGTCAGTTTGGCCATCTCAGAGTTCTTCAGTCAGTTTAAATTATAATTGAGCTTCAACTATAATGAATACATTGACTCGGTCCAGAAAAAGAATACAGAGATCACCTGATCTCTGTATAAAAATGAATGCTCTCAGGTTCATAGGAACCATAAACTCTTTGCCATTTCTATAATATAGCAAACCTAAGCACGAGAAGCTGAGATTTTGCTTGTTTCAGCACCCAGAAGCTCATCATAGCCTGTTGTGCTTCTGCCTAGTTTGTTGACGCTTGAGATGCAACCTCCTCAGATTGTGTTACTAGATCTTTCAAGAGCACATGGTCAGGCTCAGCAACAGGAGATCTCAGAAAAGGTCATAATTTACAGTCTGGTTCTCATGTAGCTGTGGTTCAATATTTCATGTTCAGACAGCCCAGGAATATTGGCACTTTCTTGACTAAAAAGCCAATCAACCAAACTGTTCAGTCCATTTCCTTTTTTCCTTTCTCCTATGGAGCTCTGTAGGAGATAAGTATTATGAGGCTACTGAGCATAGGAAAGAACTATCTGCTTTGGGATTGTTCTATCACTGAAAAATAGGACAGACAGTATAAATAAAATTAAGATTACATTGGAAATAGCACTTGTCTTCACCATGGTGGTGCATTCGAGAGGTGCTCGGCTACAAGTTTCAGAATTTCTGTGGTTTAGGAAGGCTGCTATACAGCCTTGGTTGAATTCTTCTTTCTCAGAGGATGATTGCAAAACACACTTCTGGGGATGTTCAACCGGCACTAAACAAGATTCATTTTCTCTTTTGTTCACATCTACACTTATCTCTTCTGCAGTTTTTGAAAGAATATGTCTTTAGTGTTACCACCTTTGTCTGTTTTTTTACACACCTGAAGCTTCATTAAATAGAAACTAGATTGGGAACATTCATGGTGCTCCTGATTTTTAGGATTGCAGTTAGTTAGAATGAAGACAGTAAGAGGCAGGCTTGTTTTGGATTTTAAGTGCTGAATTTGGACCTGCAAACAAAGAGAAGGAAATCTGATAAAGTCTTTGGAGATAACTCTGGGAAACAATCAAGCATTACAAAGCACATTTGTATTGTTAATCGACTATAATCCTTCCAACAATTATGCCCCTCTCCCAGTATATCAAACAGCATGAGGTATGTATTTGCACCATGCTCTGTTCCTCCAACAGAAACCCTGTCAGACACAGCTGTCTCCAGCAGGGGGCAGTGTAAAACCTTGTGCAGATGCTTCATTCCACTTGTGTGGAACACATACCTTGCTTTCACATCTGAAGCTGTGCACAGTTACACACTTGCACCTGCCTGCACAATTGTGCAGCATCCATGTGTTTGCACACACACACCCAGAGCAACGGGAGCCCTTTGTCCTGGTGCCATCAGGTTTCATGGAGATTGACTGACAAGCTTCATTTTTGTGGAGAGGCAAAACACAGGCTGGCTTCCGCTGTTTTCAGATGGCAGGTTCAAGGAGAATTAAAAAGTAAATGGGATTTCAGAAGAAGAAAAGAGAGGTGGGGCTGGGATTTAGGATTCCTGACTGAAAAGTGTACAAGGACCATATCTGAGCAAGGGAGAAGTGGAAGAGTAACCACATTCTCTCTCTCTCCTCCCCTCCACAACTATGCATATCTGGGGTTGTTGTTTTTTACAGGTGCTGGCATGGTTTGAAGAGGGTGAAGAAACTGTCACCGCTTTTGTGGAACCATTTGTCATCCTATTGATCCTGATTGCCAATGCCATTGTTGGAGTATGGCAGGTAAACAAACTAATCATGTTTTGTTTCATTATGGTTTGGGGGATGTAGGTCTGTGAGGGTAATCCAGATTCCAAAGGACAAGGTGATTTGAAGCATGTACGAATGCACATGTATGTCAGCTGTTTTTAAATAAAATGCCTCTTTTCCTGGGATTGCACAGGAAAAAAGCCAGGAAACCACAAGCCCAGGAAAATGCATCTCTTCTGTTGCAAGACACTAATGGGTAAAATAGAAGTGCTCCATACGTCTCAAATCCCCTTTGCCCCTTCAAATCCAGATCCCTAGGGCTAATTCAGGTGTTGTACTGGCATCAGGAGAATCTAGTCCTCCCCTCAACTACAGTATGCACTTTAGACCAATTCTCTAGTTAGCTAACGCATCTCAGGAAGTTGTTTTGTGAGAAAAATTAGGAGGGAGCCCTGTACATGGGTCTTTGGACTCATGAATGAAAGGTGGTAGATAAACCCAATAAATAAACAAGCAAACCATGCTTTAAAGCAGTATTTTTCAAACTTGGCAACTTTATGATGTGTGGACTTCAACTCACAGGGACTTGAAATCCACACATGGTGAAGTTGTCAGCTTTGAAGCATAATGGGTAAGTTCACAAACCACTCCCAGCCCGAGCCAAGCAAATCACATTGTGGTTTAGTGTAACGTGTGAAGCCCTCTTTACTATGCAAAGTTCCCTCTATGATGCTCTAAACCAGTGGTTCTCAACCTTTTTAATGCCGCGACCCCCCAACCAGTCGTAAGTCGAGGACTACTCAATTGGTGCAGCACCGTTTGCAGAATGGGACTTTTGGTGGGCTCAGCAGGGCAGAGACAGCCTGGACAATTCCTGTTGGCTTTTGAAAGCCAATAGAATTAGACTCTATTCAAGAGAGTCTATTCTATTGGCTTTCAAAAGCCAATAGAATAAAAGGGAGTAGCACAGCTAAGGAAAAAGGGGAAAAAAATGGCGGACTGCGTTGTTTGGCGACCCCTGTGAAATGGTCGTTAGACCCCAAATGGGGTCCCGACCCACAGGTTGAGAACCACTGCTCTAAACGCACTACAATGTGGCTTACTACATTTTGTTCTTCAGATGTACCTTATGAATGTTATTGTTACTGATGGTTACTGTTAGGAGATTGCTGCACTGCAACCTAGTCAACCTCCGAGAGCATTAAAGTGCTTTCAGCAAATTGCAGGGGGTCAAAATTTCAAGACTTAATGGAATAGGAGTTTAGTTCCTTACTCCGTGCCTGGGTCACATCTGTTTCTGCTGGCTTTCTTGCATTGGGGGAATGGAATGGAATAGAATGGTGCTTCCCTCTGCTGTGGGCCGAGCTGTAATTGAAAGCAACAATGGGGCATCTTAATTCTGAGTGGGGGCCCTTCTGCTTGCAGGAACGAAATGCCGAGAATGCCATTGAGGCCCTAAAGGAGTATGAACCTGAAATGGGCAAGGTCTATCGATCTGACAGGAAGGCGGTACAGAGAATAAAGGCCAAAGACATGGTCCCTGGAGACATTGCAGAGGTGGCAGGTAAGTGTCAGGCTGGGAGTGTGTGGAAGCATTAAAGGTCATGGGGATTTCCCAGGGCAAAGAAGACTAAACATAGAGTGAGTACTAGAGTCAGTTTGGATACCACAAGTTCTCTTCCATAATCTTTAAATCCCTAAGTAGCTCAAGCTCCCAACTGAAGCTATTAGATATGAGGCCATTGAAGATGCCAGATACCATTAGCAATGACATTCAAAATGCTTAGATATTTCTGGAGCGACGGCTCTAGAAGACAGTATTCTCCTTTCACTGTGATGCCTACTCCTTGATAGAGTAGGGCCAAGGTCAATTAAGTTGAAGGGATATCCCAGCATTCTCTACTGTTTCTTTTCTAGAGGATGTATATTCTCCATAAAAGGATAGTATGATTCTCTAGTAACAATCATCAACAGCTATACCTCTCTCTAAAGAGCAGTTGCCAAGATTCTTGTCTCCGATCTCCACCTGAGGATTTAAAAATGCTTTTGGGTTTGTTAAGCTGAAACAATTGTCGACGCTGACACAGCATTCCTTTATTACATTGATTGCACAGGCAATCAACTTGAACAGTGTTGGACCAAAGACTGAATAGTGATAAAGAAGCATTATTTTGTTAAACAATTGAGTTGCAAAGATATTTAGCATCGAGCAGGGATCAACCCATTCTTAGATAAGCAGGGGAACTATAGTTGGAATATGTGGCAAAGAAGACATTATTCTCTGTGAGCTGAAAGAAATAAAGGTCATTCCCACTTGCACCTAACCAGGACACAAAATACCCTGATGATGTGGTCATTTTGTTCCCAATGCACAAAGAAGGACGATTTAAACAATCCTTAGTATACTGGCATTGAAGTAGCATTTAACTCTTAATAATAATAATAATGATAAAGTTGGAAGGGACCTTGGAGGTCATCTAGTCCAACCCCCTGCTCAGGCAGGAAACCCTATACCATTTCGGACAAAAGGCTGTCCAGTTTCTTCTTGAAAACTTCCAGTGTTGGCGCATTCACCGCTTCTGGAGGCAGGTTGTTCCACTGGTTAATTGTTCTAACTGTCAGGAAGTTTCTCCTTAGTTCTAGGTTGCTTCACTCTTTGGTTAGTTTCCACCCGTTGCTTCTTTTTTTTTTTTTATTGAAAATTTTTTAAATTTTACAAAACAAATCCCTTCCCCGAAACCCCCCCACCCTCCCATACCCTCCCCCCCCCTCCCCAAACCTCTCAAACCCTCCCCCAACCTTCCCAGAGTTGAGTACAGGCTTAGTTAAAATTTTTCAAAAAAAAGAAAAGAAAAACTTAAAACACATATAAATCCTAAACAAATCTAAATACCTTAAATTAAATAGGTTATCTTCTCTAAAAAAATAATAATTACAATCCTTAAACACATTATAATATACTCTAAACATTTTCTAACATCATACTTATAATATTATTCATCATTCTGTATAAACTCCCTCCAAGACACAAATTTAAACATTACTTTCTTTGAACATCTATACGTACAATATAAATCTAATCTCTCCCTCTTTCTTTATCATAAAACAAAAAAATAAACATATAAACCTTCATTATACCATTGAAACAAAACACTCTTTGAATACTTAAGCTAAATACTTAAACTTAAACTTTAAACAAATTATCTTCTCTTAAAAATAATAATAATTAAAAAAATCCAATCATTAAACACGTTATAATATACTCTAAACCTTTTCATGTCATACTTATATTCCATCATTCTTTATAAACTCCCTCCAAGACACAAATCTGAACATTACTTAAAACTTAAAACTTAAAACATTAAGATCCCCTTATACGCATTTAAATCTTTACCAATAACAAATACTATCTTAAACACATTGTAATATACATCTTTACCAATAACAAATTGCATCTTAAAAATAATAATAATAATAATAATTAAAAAAACCCCAAACATTGAAGACATTATAATATACTCCAAACCTATTACTTAAACTTAAACTTCTTATCTAAAATTTTCATTCAGTCTCCATAATCTTCTGTCCAATAACCGGTTACGTCCACTATAAACACAATCCTTATCAGTCTCTCTTGCCCATAAGCATCGAAAGAAATGCGTTAAAATCTGCCCTTGAAGATCGCTCCAAAAAATTTGTAAGTCCTGGTTCTCCCACAAACTCAGGAACCAATACCTGTGAAGCTTCCTCAACCTCCTTCTTCTGTTGGTCTTTCTCTTTATGTTTATATGTTACTTTTTCTTTACATTTATACGTTACACAAGTCTCAGGAACCAATACCTGTGAAGCTTCCTCAACCTCCTTTTCTTTACGTTTATATGTTGGACAAGTTGTCTTCTGGTCTTTCATCTCTTGTGGAACTTCCTTGAGTTTCTTCTGTTGATCCTTTTCTTTACAGTTATATATTGCATAGGTTATCTTCTGCTCGTCCATCTCTACTTGTTGAGGCCTCCCATTTTTAATTAATATAGACTCTTCAGACTGCAATTCTGGCATTAAAGGTTGCTCCAAAGAATTTATAAATCCTACTTCTCCCTCAGATTCAGGAACCAATACTTGTGAAACTTCCTTAAACTTCTTCTGTTGATCCTTTTCTTTACAATTATATGTTGCACAAGTTGTCTTCTGCTCCTCCATCTCTACTTGTTGGGGCCCCTCAAACTGCAATTCTGCCTTTTTTTCTTCCAAAGCTTTAAGCATGGTAGGTGACGATGAGCATACCCCCAGGACCGAAGTATAAAAATCTTTTGCTTTAGAAACAGTATTAAGACTATAACGTATCCCCAGGTAGCTCACCACCATTCCAGTCGGAACATCCCATCTAAACAAAATTTGTCTCTTTTTAAGTTCGTCTGCTAAAAAAGCAAACTCCTTTCTTCTTCTTAAAATTTTTGGTGGGATCTCCTTTAAAATTATAACATCTTGTGAAGCAATTTGAAACCTCTTCTTATAAAAGGCTTGTATAATTTCATTGCGCAGGGATCTTTTCCCAAAGTAAATTACCACATCTCTTGGCAAATTCTTTTGCTCTGCCACCACAGAGTTAACTCTAAATGTCTGATCAATTCCACTAAGTATTTCCTCTTCTTCTCTATTCAGAATCACAGCAAAGTCCTTTGCCACCATCTCTCTCAAATCTCCTTGCACAGACTCATGTAAACCTCTGATTCTTAAGGCATATTCCATTTGTTTATATTGAAGCATAAGAATCTCATCTTGAAAGTTTTTCATCTCTTTTTCCATACTTTCAAATTTTTCCTCCATCAATTCCAATTTTTCTACTACCTCTTCTACGCGAAAATTCAACTTTTCAAGAACAGAGGCAACTCCTTTTAAAGTCAAAACTATCTCTTGCTTCAAAGTCTTATTATTTTCCTCTAAAATCTCTTTCATTTCTCCCCTAATTTGAAGTATAACATCTCCCATCATATCTTGCAAGTCCTTCACCATTGTTGACTGTGGCAAGGAAGAAGGTGAAACTATTAATTTAGATTGTTGCCCTGATGATAACACCGAAGAAGAAGTCACCTTGGAAGCTGTAGAGATTACTGGACGCTTTGGAGCCATCTTAAAAAAAAACTTTACTCCTTCTTAAAAATTGCAAGAATTAAGCAAGAAAAATAAAAAATTAGCTCCATAAATTCAAAAAAAAAAATCCTTCAAGAGGGGATCATTATGATAAGATAAAAAAAAGGAGTTCAAAAAAGAAAAAGAAAAAGGAGGAGAAGAAAAAAAATAATAATTAAATAGAAAAAATCCATTCCATTTTTTAAAAGTACCAAAAAGTACAAAATATAAAACACAAAAATTAAACAAAAATAATAATACTAACACTCCATTCCTATCATAAAAAAAACAAAAAAGAAAAAAGGAAAGGGAAAAAAAGAAACACCAAAAATGCTTAAAAAAATAGAAAAAACGCCGGAAAGTCTGCCGATCGCCATTTTACTTTCCCTTTCAGCAAAAAGTAAAAAATAAAAAGAGGGAATATAAACGTAAAAATAAATCTTTAAACAAAATCCATATAAAGTCAAAAAAAGCAAAAGTTAAATCCTATAGTCAACTCTGTCCGCTTCTAAAAAAACTCACCAGATCTCTTTAAACGCGGAGGTGGTTGCAACGGCTTGTTTTGTCCCTAGGGACAAAAGCAGCTGGGAAGCAGAGACAGTCTCAACTCCGTGGGAGCACTCCTTTCACACCCCCCCCCAAAATATTGGGGGTGCGTAAGTGGCTCTACCACTATTCAGACAACCCTCTTCCCCCCCCCTTTGCCCGGGAGGGGGATTTTGAACCGCTGAACAGCTGATGTCTGCTGTTCATAGCGATTCATTACACTTACCCAGGAGGACGGCTACAAAGTAGCCGCCATCGCCCGCGCAGATCCACCGGAAGTCCTATCCACCCGTTGCTTCTTGTCCTGCCTCCAGGCGCTTTGGAAAATAGCTTGATTCCCTCTTCTTTGTGGCAGCCCCTGAGATATTGGAACACTGCTATCATGTCCACCCTCGTCCTTCTCTCCGTTAAACTAGACATACCCAATTCCAGCAACCGTTCCTTATATGTTTTAGCCTCCAGTCCCCTAATCATGTTTGTTGCTCTTCTCTGTACTCTTTCTAGAGTCTCAACATCTTTTTTACATTGTGGTGACCAAAACTGGATGCAGTATTCCAAGTGTGGCCTTACCAAGGCATTGTAAAGGGGTATTAATACTTCACGTGATCTTGATTATATCCCTCTGTTAATGCAGCCTAGCACTGTGTGTGCTTTTTTGGCAGCTGCAGCACAGTGCTGGCTCATATTTAAATGATTGTCCACTAGGACTCCAAGATCCCTCTCACAGTTACTACTATTGAGCAAGGTACCCCCTATACTATACCTGTACATTTGGTTTTTCTTGTCTAAATGTAAAACCTTACTTTTTTCACCATTGAATTTCATTTTGTTAGATAGCGCCCAATGTTCAAGTCTGTCAAGATCCTTCTGTATCTTAAGCCTGTCTTCTGGAGTGTTGGCTATTCCTGCCAGCTTGGTGTCATCTGCAAATTTGATGAGTTCCCCATGTATCCCCTTGTCCAGATCATTGATGAAGATGTTGAAGAGCACCGGGCCCAGAACAGAGCACTGGGGCACCCCACTACACACTTCTCTCCATGTAGATGCGGTTCCATTGAGGGCCACATGCTGAGTACGGCCGGTCAGCCAGCTACGGATCCATCTGGTGGTGATGCTGTCTAACCCACATTTTTCTATCTTATCAAGTAGTAGGTTGTGGTCTACTTTATCAAATGCCTTACTGAAGTCCAAGTAAATTATATTCACAGCATTCCTCTGGTCCACTAATTTTGTCACTTGGTCAAAGAATGCAATAAGATTTGTCTGGCATGATCTGTTTTTGACAAACCCGTGCTGGCTTTTAGTAATGACTTTGTTTGCCTGTAGGTGTTCGCTGATTCGTTGTTTGATTATCTTTTCCAGAATCTTCCCAGGTATTGAGGTCAGGCTGATAGGTCTGTAATTTCCTGGATCCTTTTCCCCCCCTTTTTTGAAGATGGGAACTACATCAGCTCTTTTCCAGTCCTCTGGTAGTTCCCCAGAGCTCCAGGATCTTTGAAAAACATAGTTCAGTGGTTCTGAGATCACATCTGCCAGTTCCTTAAGAACCTTGGGGTGTAATCCATCTGGTCCTGGTGATTTGAACTCGTCTAGGCTGGACAGGTGTTCACTTACCATTTTCTTGCCTATCTTAACTTGTATTTCTATTTTGTTTTTTATAGCACTATTTTTGATAGGTTGGTCTGTTTTTTCCCTTTGTGTAAAGACAGATGTGAAAAATGAGTTAAATAGTTCTGCTTTCTCCCTGTTGCTTGTCACCTTCTTGCCACTTTCACCCACTAATGGACCAATCGTTTCCTTCACTTTTTTCTTGTTTTTTACATGTTGAAAGAAGCTTTTTTTGTTATTTTTGACTTTGGTCGCAAGCCTTAGTTCATTTTGAGCCTTGGCTTTCCTCACTTCATCTTTGCAGGCTCGGGCTATTTGCTGATATTCTGACTTAGTTATGTGTCCCTCTTTACACTTTCTATACTTGTCCTTTTTATCTTTCAATTGATCAGAGAGTTCTTTATGCAGCCATGCTGGTTTCTTTTGAGAGCTGTTACTTTGTTGGTATTGTGCTAGACTGGGCCTTTATTATCTCACTTTTCAAAATTTCCCAAGCCTCTTGAGTTGTTTTCCCCTGGAGGATTCTCATCCATGGAATCCTTCCCAAACCCTCTCTAAGTTTATTGAAATTAGCTCTCTTGAAGTCCAAGACTCTAGTTTGACTGCGTTTTATTGCTTGTGCTTCCATAATGTTGAATTCCAATATTGCATGATCACTTCTTCCCAAGGTTCCTATGGCTTCAACATCTTCTATCATTTCATCTCTGTTAGTGAGAATTAGGTCCAAAATGGCTAATCCCCTAGTTCCCTTCTCTACTCTTTGGGAGACAAAGTTGTCTGCTAGGTTTGTCAGGAATCTGTTTGATCTTCCACTTGGTGCAGAGTTTGTCTCCCAGTTGATGTCAGGGTAGTTAAAGTCCCCCATTACTATTGTGATGTGCTTCCTACATACCTTAGTTAGCTGACTAGCAAAAAGTTCATCTATTTCCTGTGTTTGGCTGGGTGGCCTATAGTATACACCTATGGCAATGTCGTTCCCCCCCCCCTTTATATTGACCCATATGCATTCAGGACAGTTTTTATCATTGTTGTGCTCTATTTCTGTAGAGATGTAGTTACTTCTTATATAGAGAGTAACTCCACCTCCTCTTTTATTTGGTCTGTTTCTTTTAAATAATTTAAATCCCTCTAGCTGTGTGTTCCATTTGTGGGTTTTGTCCCACCATGTTTCCGTTATGGCAACAATATCATATCTGCCCTCATTAACCTGAATTTCTAGTTCACCCTGTTTGCTGTTCATACTCTGTGCATTTGTGTATAAACATTTGAGTCCTTTATGACCGACCCTGTGTTTACTTCCTACATAACCTGTGTGGTGCCTGAGTTCCCCTAATGTCTTACCACCTATTTGGTTAGTGCACTTTGTGTGGCACTCGCTATTAAGAGCTTGATTTTGCTTGACAGCAAGGTTGATGTTCTTGTCCACACACACATCTATGTTATATGCACTGATAGTCCTATAATATTTAGATTGCCAGGGACAGGGATGTTCTGTATCAGTTAGCTCACTGTCCCCGCTGTTTAGTTTAAATATTCCTCCAGAAAATTATTCCAATGCTATTCAAAATTAGCTTCTAGGTATGTCAAATTTGTCTGGTTTTGTTATCTCTGGAAGGAAATAAGGTGACTGCAGTGGTTTGAAACAGAGGCAATTTATGCAGATTGAGGATTGTCAGGATTGAGCAGCAATTTTGTGCTGATTTATTTCTGCAGTTAAGGATGGTAGAGAGAGTTTAACTTGGTCCTAGAAAAACACCCTCAGTGAAGGCAAGAATGCTTCTATTACAGGAGAAAAGGTTAAATTGAGGTATAATTCTCTCATGGAAATTTCAGAATTTATCAATTTAATTGAGTGAATATGAACCAAGAATGAATTAAAGCAGGGGTTCCCAGCCGGGGGTGCTTGCACCCCCTGAGTGTGTGAGACGATATTCCAGGGGGTGTGAAAACTTGGGTTTTCAAAATTATAGTGTATATGCATAATTTGTTGCTGTTACTTCGAACTTTTGTAAGGGGTACAAGAATGTATCAGAAGCGTTCTAGGGGTGCGGGGTATAGAAAAGATTGGGAACTGCTGAATTAAAGGAAGGAAGTGACCTTGTTTTGAATTTCTAGTATGTGAAAAAGAAACGTTCTGACAATGTCTATTTCTAAATACTTCTTGTTAGAAATTGGATTAATGACTACCCACTCTACATTTTTTCACTCTGTGACAATATATTGCTGCAAAACTCATTTAAAGCCAGTGTTTTCTCTACACACTTAGAAGTCTGCTTTTGCCAGCCTCTCCTTCCAGTGACATTTTGTGCAAGGCCGAGAATCCTAATCCAGATGTGGCACCTACCTCTACCCATTTTGTGTGCCACTCCAGGAGGCACCCTGTTGGGTCACACTGTAGCAGCTATTTCCCACAAGTCAGGAGAAGAGTGGCTATTTTCGTTTGGGTTAGATAGTGTGTTCCTTCAGCCTCAAATCCACAGGAAGTTCTGGAGATGCTGCTTCAGCAAAATCTGAACAAGACTGCTCCATCATGGGGCTTGTTTACTCCTTGGGCTTGCCCTGTCTTGACCCTGGAATAGAGGCGAGAGGGATGTTTTGGGAACAGACAGTCCCCATGGACAGTGCGGGCTGGAGGTGGAGCAGTGAAAGCAGAGCCCTGAGGAATCCCCTTCAGCTGCACTTACTGGATAACAGCTGCCCTCAGAGCTGGGCCAGCAGCCAGATCATTCCCTCTTTCTTTCTAATTTAATTTAATTCAGAACAACGGGGCAATAAGGACAAATATTCTAAAGAAAAATAAGGGGGGAAATGTAAATAATAGAAGATTACCGTTACGTAATCGCTGTTAAAAAAAGGGAGAGGAGTATATGTGTGTGTATGTGTGTTATGTTTTGCTTTGTTTTGTTTTGTTGGTTAAAAATATTTTTTTTAAAATAATAATAATAATAATTTAATTCAGAGATCATTTACTCTTGGGGCCAGTTGCACAAGTGTTTCCAAAATATAAAGGGCATCCATCCATCCATCCATCCATCCATCCATCCATCCATGTGATAGAGCAGTCTCTCTCACGAGATCTTGTAGCTTCTTTCTTGCTTTCCTTTTTGTCACACATTCACACAAAGGAGATCAGAGTGGTTACTTTTGGGTGCCTAGAAAAGAGAAACACTGCATTGCCCCTCCCAAAAAAAGAAAAAAAAAAGAAAAAAAAGAACAGACTTTACATAAAATTCATTGTCCCACTTATGTGTAGCAAATAGGATAAAGTGTGAGGGGAAAATGTTTTTGCTCTTTTGAGTCTATACATTTAAGTGTAAATTTTGAAAGGATTTGTTAATTGAAGCAGAACACAAGACATCTTATCATTGCAACTGAACAGGCAATATGCTGGCTGCTAACAGTTGGTAGGCCATTACAAGCCCCTCTTTCTCATTTTTGAAACTAAAGCCCTTCTATTTGGACCATTCCCTTTAAAACAGGACCACTTTCCCCCGCTGCCCCCCCCCGCCAGTCCTATCCCACCCCAATTTGTCCTGGAGAGTTAAAAATCCAACGGAAAATTAAAACTCCAGCTCCAGCTCAAATAGCAATGAAATAATGCATATGTGCATGTGGATGCACAAAATATTTTGTCATCGAACTCAGCTTCCAAAAACCTAAAGGTAAATGTTTCCCTCTGCAGAGAATCTCTCAATCTCTCATTCTTTTTAATACTGAAAGCCCGATTCCTTGGTCATGCTGCTTTGTGTTGATCCTCACATTCTTAAAAACGTGCTCATTAAAAAAAAAATCCTAATCAATAAATCTCTGTGTGAGGTGATTTGGTGGCATTGTCAAGAACACAACCAAAGATTCATCTTGCCTAACACCCTAGCTCTACCAGCTATCACTCAGCGATCCCAGGGAATCTCACAAGCAGGGTTTGAAGGTGACAAAATTTCCCTCTTTTGATTTCTCATGCTAATTACTCAAAAAGAGAAACTTTCTATACATAGATGCCCTGTTCTTAATTAGGACACTGAATAGCTCTTGTCTGGCCCAACTGGCATTCATGATTTTATCACCTCCTTTCATGTGCCTCGGTGACCAAATGCCAAGGAAGGACACAATGTTCTTGTGTCTTCAAGAATTGCATAAGGAGGGGATTCATTTCCCCTAATTTCTTCTTAAATGTAGCCAGTCACTTGTGTATTTGGCCTCTGCTAACTGGCCTCACAATATATACAGTATGTTAGGAGGGAATTCAGGAGTTGGTAATATATACGGTATGTATAACCAGAGAGAAAAAGAGAGTGTGTTAAAGTCAAAATCCTTGTATGTCTGCAGGGAAGAATTTAACAAAGAAATAATTCTGAGGAGCCTTAGCAGCTCATCGACTGAATAGTTTATGCTCTTTTTTAAAAAAACGTTGATGGCCAAGCAATTTTAGCATCACTTCTGGGGATGTAGGTAGTTGTTGCCACCTTTCTCCTAGTCTGGCCTGGCCTTGAGTTCCCTTCCCTGCCTAGGGAAGCTGTGACCTCTCCATCTCCTTGAAGAAGAGAAGGCAATGGAGCAATGGATAGTGCCCAGCAACCAGCTTTGCCTTGTATGGACACTGTCAGGCAGCTGGTGATGCTTCAGGAATGTGATGAGGCAGGCAAGGAGAGAGAGAGAGAGAGAGAGAGGGAGAGAGAGGGAGGGAGAGACACTTAATGCGCTGGTGGAAAAGCAAGCTGGGGTGCATGGGGACATCTAGGGTTACCGTGCCTTGTCAGATGAAATGAGGACAGGCAAAGGAGAAACCCACACTGGGATGCTGCCTCTGGCTATCTTAGAAGCAGAACAAAAAAACCCCCTCCACCCCATCTGCATCCTACATTCTTCAATCCTGACATATCCCAAGCATCTCCTTGATGATCACCCACTTCTGAGGAAAACGGAAAATAAAACTTTCCCCTGCATTCCTGAGCAATATTTCTTTGTGTAAGCTCCATATACAATAGCTTATGAACACTGTATCTGGCAACTGAGCAGAGTCTCATATATGGCTTTAGTATGGCATAGGTTTGTGTTTGTTAAATAGCGTTGCTGAGACGGATTTCGGGGGAGAATAGTGAGGTGAGAGACTGAAGAAGCCCTCCTGGGCTAACTGGGCAAATGACTTGATTTTAAAAAAAGAAAACCAGGGAACATTTTAAGGGGAATGGGGTCAAGGGAACAGGAGAATCCCAAAATTATTTCTGATTGAGCTGAGAGAAATTGGATTTTCCTCAACAGAGCAATTTTGTCACTACAGGAATTAAACCTCAGAAATCATATTTAAATGCTAAATGAGAGAGATTTACACAAATGCAGATGAAAATTTTCACTCTTCCAATTCCAATTGCTCCAAATGATTGCATGTGGCTTCTGCCACTTACATTGTACTTCAAACATGTTTCCTAAAAAAATAAGATTTTCTGCAATGTAACCATATCACAATAAATAAGCCAATGATGTTTTTTTAATGCTCATCTATCTCTACTCAATAAATGGAGATAAGAAGCCAAATCTGATATTAAAAATACCAGCAAAAGCTGATCAATGATCTGAATATAATTGTAACTATGTCTAGCAATATAATTTTGAAATTTAACTAATGGAGTTGCCTGCTGAATTAATAAAAATATTACTTAGGAAAACCAGATCCAACAGAAAAGGTCTAAACCGCAAGGAAAATGTTCTTAAAACTGTATAATACAATTGTCATCTGTCTGACTAATGAAATGCTTCAAAGAACTTTCAGGCATGGGTTAACCTAAAAAAGCCTTTATTAGTGTAGAGACATGTCAGTACGGCATGATGGATGCCAAGATCTGAATTTCCCTTCCCTTTGCACATAACATTCCAGGCATTTCCCCTCCCCTATTTTGGGGTCATGATTCACATCTTCCAATTAACCTGGAGGGCAAAGATTCACTTCCGTCCATTTTCCCGGGCTTTCCTTACTAATCTCCTCACTTTCTCTGTCAACTGAATTAACTCTAAAAATACCAGACAGTTCTGCATATTTTGTCAAAGCAAGAATATTCAATATTAGCAGCGTTGATATCTGGCCCCCCTTACAAAAAGGACAGACCCTGTAATGTAAACAAAAGCATATGTTAATGACTAGTTCTCGGTTTGTTGGGGTATTTCGTCTGAAACCTTTTGACAAGCCTGTCAACTTTCACCTCACTGGATTTCACCCAGGTGGCTTCAGACAATGGGTATCCCTTCCATTGTACTAGGTACTGCAATTTCTCTTTAAAAATTCTAGAGTCAAGAATACATTTCACTTCATAGTGGGTCTGTCCCTCAACTACAAGGGGCCCAGGTGCCTTCTTTGGGGGAGGTCTTAAAGTGGAGCCCCGATAAGGTTTCAACAAGCTGCAATGGAAGACTGGGTGAATTCTCCCTAAAAGTCTAGGGAGTTTTAGTTCTACGGTGACCGGATTGATGATCCTTACTATGGGGAAAGGCCCGAAGAATTTTGGTCCCAATTTCTTGCTGGGCAATTTGAGGCATAAATAATACCCTTTCCCCAACTTGGAATGTTCTTTGGGGAGCCCTCTTTCTATCAGCCTGCTTTTTATAGGTTTCAAAAGTCTTTTTTAAAGCAGTTTTTGTGTTTCTCCAAACTTCTTCCCACCCCAAGCTGTTGCAAGGCCTCTATTAGTTGTGCCAAGCTCAGAAATCACTGACCATCCATCTGCTGGGGAACCCAATCTACCCATTGCTGCAGATGCCTCAGACTGGATTTCCCTCTCTCTTCAGGGTTGGGGTCCCTGGCAGGGGAAGACAGGGTCTGACAGGCTTTCTGATGTGCCATGGGAGGGGTATAGGCTCCTCTCTCCAGGAATTGATTTCTGCTTTTCACCTCTGGGTTTTGAAATCTTTCCAGTGACTCACCCAAAACTTCGTTATCTCTCCATTCTGCTTTTGAAGTCTTTGCTCCCAGCTGGGAGATCTGCCAGAGTTCTTTCTCCCCCGGCTGGCTGGCTGCTGCTCCACTCTCTGGGGAAGCTGCTGCTGCTGAGGTGCTGGCCTCAAGCCATCTTTCTCCTTCTATAATGAGATCTTCCCGGAATCTTTGTCATCTATCCCCTTTAGATTAGGAATAGTGACTGAGGTCCGGGACCTCTTAATTGGTTTAAAATATTTGTGGATCTTGGCATGATGTCATGTGTCGGACTAATGAAACACTTCAAAGAACTTTCAGGCATGGTTTAACCTAAAAAAGCCTTTATTAGTGTAGAGACGTGTCAGCACAGCATGATGGATGCCAAGATCTGAATTTCCCTTCCTTTGCACATAACATTCCAGGCATTTCCCCTCCCCTATTTTGGGGTCATGATTCACATCTTCCAGTTAACCTGGAGGGCAAAGATTCACTTCCGTTCCTTTTCCCGAGCTTTCCTTACTAATCTCCTCCCTTTCTCTGTCAACTGAATTAACTCTAAAAATACCAGACAGTTCTGCATATTTTGTCAAAGCAAGAATATTCAATATTAGCAGCGTTGACAACAATATTATATGCATAATGCAAAACTACCATATTATGAGAGGTTTAAATTACTCTGTGGCATTTATTTACAAACAGACGTGTACAGAATTGTGCTATTAAAATCCTTATCCATGCCGTCTGGTTCTTCATGGTGAATATGCTTTTAAAAAATGGAGGACTCCAGAATTCTTAAGCTCCATTTTTACAAAAGGCAGGAATGAAATGTTTTGCCGCCTTAATTTGTTGTTTCTGTGAACAAAGCTTAATCAAATCAAATGAAATCTTCATTACAGTCATAGACCAGCATAAAGTAAAGCCTACCATTGGCTGAGACAGAGAATCTTTTTATAATATTAAAAAGAGTCTTTGCTTTTTAGGACTATTCAGACAAGTTTGTTTTATCATTATTGCCTTGGGAAACCTGGTTGAAAAAATTTCCTAGGAGATAAATAGTAGCATACTTATTTCTGAACTGTAGTGATGTACAAAAAAAGTCTCAGAGATTTTATATATATAACAAATTTCACCCACTGAAATTTCTGCTTCAGAATTTGACCCCAGTAAGAAATTTTTCTCATTCAAGCTACCTTCAGTTCCGTATAAATAATACAAAGAACATTATTTATACGGATCTGATGCTGTCTTGTACTGCCCTCCAGTGGACACCACCACTTTTTTTCCCTTAATATAGAACTTGGGTCAATGGACCTCTAGTCCTTCTGACCCAAGACATTCTGCTGCCTGAAGCAAAAGATAAGATAACTTGCATGCCTTAGAAACCATCTGGATTGGAAATTGAATTTCATTTGAGGACAGTTGTCTAGCTAAGGCAGACATGTAGCCTGGAATAAACCTTCTTCTTTGTCAGAAAGGAACTGAATCCATCGCACCATGAAAAAAGCTGTTTGTTTTGCCTATAGGAAGGGCTGCCCACATCTTGGTTCACAGTGTGTGTGTGGGGAACCTTGTGCAACTTCCTTAGCTTAGCCCAGTGGTTCTCAACCTTCCTACTGCCACAACCCTTTAATACAGTTCCTCATGTTGTGGTGACCCCCAACCATAAAATTATTTTCATTGCTACTTCATAACTGTAATTTTGCTACTGTTATTAATAGTAATGTAAATATCTGATATGCAGGGTGTATTTTCATTGTTACGAATTGAACATAATTAAAGCATAGTGATTAATCACAAAAACAATATAGCAGTGCTCGCTGGAGAAGCTTACTCTTCCTTGCTCAAAAATGTTGGGAGGGAGGGAAGGGGAAGGAAGGAAGGAAGATTGAAGGGGAAAGGAAGGAGATGGAGAAGGAAGGAGATTGAAGAGGAAAGGAAGGAAGGAAGGAAGGAAGGAAGGAAGGAAGGAAGGAGAGAGATTGAAGGGAAAGGGATGGAGATGGAAGGAAAGAAGGAAGGAATGAATGAAGGAAGGAAGGAAGGAAGGAAGGAAGATTGAAGGGGAAAGGAAGGAGATGGAGAAGGAAGGAGACTGAAGGGGAAAGGAAGGAAGGAAGGAAGGAAGGAAGGAAGGAAGGAGAGAGATTGAAGGGGAAGGGATGGAGATGGAGTTGGAAGGAAGGAAGGAAGGAAGGAAGATTGAAGGGGAAAGGAAGGAGATGGAGAAGGAAGGAGATTGAGGGGGAAAGGAAGGAAGGAAGGAAGGAAGGAAGGAAGGAAGGAGAGAGAGATTGAAGGGAAAGGGATGGAGATGGAAGGAAGGAAGGAAGGAAGGAAGGAAGGAAGGAAGGAAGAAAGGAAGGAGAGAGAGAGATTGAAGGGGAAGGGATGGAGATGGAGAAGGAAGGAAGGAAGGAAGGAAGGAAGGAAGATTGAAGGGGAAAGGAAGGAGATGGAGAAGGAAGGAGATTGAGGGGGAAAGGAAGGAAGGAAGGAAGCAAGGAGAGATTGAAGGGGAAGGGAAGGAGATGGAAGGAAGGAAGGAAGGAAGGAAGGAAGGAAGGAAGGAAGGAAGGAAGGATTGATCTTTGGAGAGTCATGTTTTTCCAGATGGTGATGAACTGCAACTCCCAGCATTCCCCACTCTTCCACAGTGCTTTTTAGGGCTGCTGGGGATGGTAGTCCAGTAAGGTCTGGAGACACACACAGATGCCCTCCGACGGTGAGGGAGGCAGGACGGGCGGTGTGGGGGAGGCTCCGGCGCGGCGTGGAGGGCGGCCAGGGGCAGAGCGTGGCCGGGCAACCAGGAGGCGTGGGGATCGGCTCGGCACCGCAGCTCAGCTCAGCTCAGCTCAACTCAGCCAGCAGCAGCAGCAGCACGTTGCCCGAGCAGGGCGGGAAGAGAGGAGGTGGTGGTGGCAAGTCATGAAAGTAGCGTCCACACGTTCAGGGTGCAAACGCCTTGGACAGTTTGGTTCCCCCACCCCTTTATTTACTGATCTGCCACAAGCTTGTGCAAACAAGCCCCAAGGAGTTCTGAACGAGCGGTTGTTAAAAAAAAAAAAAGCTTTCAGCAACGAGGCAGAAAGGGGAACTCGCTCATGGTTCTTTTTTTCCCCTTTCTCGGTGACTGGGAAGGCAGCAGCCAGAGACGCCGCTTCACAAAGGGAGGCGGAGAGAGGGGCGAGGGGGAAAACCTCACTCAACTTTCGCCCTTATCAGACCCGGTTCCCTTCTGGTCGACCCCCACCCACCCACCCGCCCCCTTCACCTCCCGCTACAGATCGATGCTACCCCTCGGGAGTATTTCGCCAGGCTTTTTCTTTTTTACCTTGGCCCTGCGCTTCTCCCAGACAGAAGCCAGGCAAGAGGACCTGAAAGACGCCGAGCTACCTTCCCAGCACCCGCTGCTGCCCCCCTAGCCTCACCTTGGCCACTGCCCGTTTGGTGCGGCGGCAGGCAGGCCCAGGCGCTCCTGGGCGGCCATGGCAAGTGGCAACGACTGCGCAGGCCGACCACCGGCTGGGCCACCAGCTGGCCCAGCCCAAGGGAGGTAAGCCACCCGCCAGGCCCCACACATGCCAGCTACCCTCCCAGCGCCCGCTGCTGCCCCGCTAGCTTCACCTTGGCCCCTGCCCATTCAGTGCGGCAGCAGGCAGGCCCAGGCGCTCCTGAGCGGTTCTCCCACCCATGGCCCTCTTTTACTTACATTTAGTAGTTGCTCAGCAGGGAGGGGTGGAAACTTCCAGAAAGCTCACCTTAGCTGCAGACAACTTGCAGCAACGTTTGCTGACTGGGACTTTTGGCGGGCTCAGCAGGGCAGAGACAGCCTGGACAATTCCTATTGGCTTTTGAAAGCCAATAGAATTAGACTCTATTCAAGAGAGTCTATTCTACTGGCGTTCGAAAGCCAATAGAATCTATTGGCTTTCGAACGCCAATAGAATAGACTCTCTTGAATAGAATCTATTCTATTGGCTTTCAAAAGCCAATAGAATAAGAGGGAGTAGCACAGCTCATGAAAAAAGGGAAAAAAACAAAACAAAAAAATGCCGGACTGCGTTTCATAAGGATTCTATGAGGA
The DNA here is from genome assembly GCA_039797435.1 of Crotalus adamanteus. Taxonomy (NCBI): domain Eukaryota; kingdom Metazoa; phylum Chordata; class Lepidosauria; order Squamata; family Viperidae; genus Crotalus; species Crotalus adamanteus. The sequence continues at coordinate 10,151,746 of CM077935.1, forward strand.
AAAACTCCAGGACTTTGGCGACCCCTGTGAAATGATCGTTCGACCCCAAAAGGGGTTGTGACCCACAGGTTGAGAACCGCTGGCTTAGCCCCTAGTGCAGTCACTTGTAGGTTGAGCAAGTGACATCACATGCTTCACTTTAGAAGCTATATAGGCCAGTGGTTCTCAAACTTTTTAATGCCGCGACCCCAACCGGTCGTAAGTCGAGGACTACCCAATCGGTCATAAGTTGAGGACTACCCAACCGGTCGTAAGTCGAGGACTTTCCCTGCCCGGGAGCACCGCACATGCATGGTGCCGCCCCCTGCGCTGGCCGAGGAATAGCTGGCAAGGGGCAGCGATGGCGCAGGGTGACCACTGGCTGGGCCACCAGCTGGCCCAGCCCAAGGGAGGTAAGGCACCCGCCGGGCCCCACGCGCGCCAGCAACCCTCCTTGCGCCCGCCGGCCTCTCACCTCCCACCCCTGGCCCTCTTTTACTTACATTTTTAGTAGTTGCTCAGCAGGGAGGGGTGGAAGCTTCCAGACAGCTCGCCTTCACTGCAGACAACTTGCAGCACCGTTTGCAGACTGGGGCTTTTGGCGGGCTCAGCAGGGCAGAGACAGCCTGGACAATTCCTATTGGCTTTTGAAAGCCAATAGAATTAGACTCTATTCAAGAGAGTCTATTCTATTGGCTTTCAAAAGCCAATAGAATAAAAGGGAGTAGCACAGCTAAGGAAAAGGGGAAAAAATGGTGGACTGCGTTGTTTGGCGACCCCCGTGAAATGGTCGTTCGACCCCAAATGGGGTCGCGACCCACAGGTTGAGAACCGCTGATATAGGCCATTTGTACGATAATATGACTGACACAAATTATGGCATTTGCACAATGACATCATGAAGTGAGTCACCTCACTTCAGCATCTACTGGACATCTATGAGTCCAGGTGATGGTTCTTGTTGTGGCAGGGTTCACATAACACATAAATAGGCTGAAATCAATTTGTTGTGCAAACTCAGTAGGGTAACTTTGTGACCCAGTGGTTGGACATATACTATCTACAAAATCTGGTTAGGGAATTAACCTATTTTCTGAGTTTGCATAGTATACTAATCTATAAATTAACTAAATGGATTGGGTTTTTCACAGCATGCTAAATGTGAAGAAACAACTTAAGATTAAAATTTACCCAAGCTTAGTATATTGTGTCTATATGCTATCATTTTTGTTTAACCCGGTTAAGTTATGCTAGCCCAGAAAATTGGATTAATTCAGAAAACTGTGGTTTACTTAGTCATGTACAAATAAGAGTTATTTGTTTGCCCAGAATTTCACGCATTGGATGGAGTACAGTGTTATTCTTACTATTCATATTCAGTTCTGGGCATTGCCTTCAACATGCTTAGAGCACGTACTTGGCCAGAGCTGCTGCAGGTATTTCCCAAGGCACATAATTCAGTTTCATGTTGCCATCAGGACAATTTTTACCCAATGCAAATGCAGCTGAATCTTTTTAAGAAGATTCTAGCAACCATCTGTGCAACTTTAGCCACTGTGTCTTAATCTGACTCTGCTTCAAAAGCTGCACTAAAATTTGCTAAATGTTGTACTATATTTCCCCCACAAAACTCACAATGTGGATGTATTTTATTCTAAAACATGCATTATTCTCTTTCCTATATCTTTATTAGTTTAGAAAGTACAAAGTAATACTAAGCTTGGTCTGCTCATAGGGCAGAAGTATAAGCTTTTGTATGAGTATAACTTTTTGGAGGGATGTAAGGGATATAGGCCACATAATCGGGAAGGTTTTAATGTGTTTGAGCACCTTAGTGGGACTAAGCTAACATACAACCGACAATCTTTGCTGGTATGGTGAGTTTTTAGCTGTTTTGGAATTGTTGGTGAGACCGTTAAAAGTCATTTGTGCTGTTTGAAACTGTTCTGCTGGCAGCAAGTTCTGACTGCTGGCCCAGCGACGGATTCTGTTGCAAATCAGGGCTATTTCCAAAGGAGGCAGAGGAGGAGAGGTCCCAGGGCTTATGGAGCGAAGGAACTGGATGAGGCTGTTGGCAGGCCCAGAGGAAGGGAGAGAGGCTTTTGGAGGAGTTGGAGGTGGTGGAAGCGTGCTCCAGGGGTGAAAAGGAGCCAGGGCCCTTTAAGGAAAAGGTGGAAGAGACAGGATCAGATAAAGCAGGGGTCTTCAAACTTGGCCCTTTTATGACTTGTGGACTTCAACTCCCAGAATTCCTCAGCCAGTGTGCCTGGCTGAGGAATTCTGGGAGTTGAAGTCCACAAGTCACACAAGGGCCAAGTTTGAAGACCGCTGAGATAAAGGAAAGGAGGTGAGGTTGTCATGAAGGAATACATGCTAATTTGAGGGCTAATCCACATGGAGCTCCGTTTCTATCTGTCCTATTTGCCATCGTTGGCTCCTTAGAGACTAAAATGGACGTACTGAAACTTGAGCTGGCCATGAACAGGGAGTGTATATTGGAGGTGGTGGTCCTTTGAGAGCTGTATGCAACAAAATTTCATTTTGATGTATGCCGATTGGTGTACATTCAAAGTGACAATAAAGTTGTTGTTATTATTATTATTAGTCTTTGATTTACAGTTACAATTGAGCCCAGAATTTCTGTTGTTAAGCAGGACAACTGTTTAGAATAGAATAGAATAGAATAGAATAGAATAGAATAGAATAGAATAGAATAGAATAGAATAGAATAGAATTCTTTATTGGCCAAGCGTGACTGGACACAAAAGAAATTTGTCTCCGGTGCATAAGTTCTCAGTGTACATACAAGCTACAAGTGATAAATCATGATGATGATGATAAATCATGATCATAATCATCATAAGATACATTCATCAGAAATCATAGTATACAATATTTAGTGATATTCATAGGATACTAAATAAGCAATCAACATCAATTTTGCCCCATTTTACCACTTTTCTTACCACAGTTGCTAAGTGAATCACTATAGTTGCTAAGTTGGCAACACGGTTGTTAAGTATCTCTGGCTTCTCTGTTGACTTTGCTTGTCAGGAGGTCACAAAAGGTGATCACATGACCTTGGGACCATGCAACCATCATAAATAAAAGCCAGTTGCCACGTGCCCAAATTTTGATCATGTGACCATGGGGATCCTGTAACAGTCATAAGTGTGAAAAACGGTCATAAGGCACTTTTTTCAATGCCGTTGTAACTTTGAACGGTCACTAACTAAATGGTTGTAAGTGGAAGATTGCCTGTGTCCCCTATGTAAGAGCAAAAGCCAGAATAGCGATCCAGATTTATGTAGAGACAAAAAAAGAGCAATCTTTTCTTTGTAGCTCTGGTTTCATGGGTGTCTTTCACATTTCTCGTGGTGTCAAGATTCACTCAGTCATGAGTACTGGAAGCACTCAAACGAAATCACAGAAGTTATAATAAATAATGTTTATTGAATTAAATTAGTTACAGAGACCACCAGGCACCATCATATGACCAGTTTCATCCTATATGGAACCCATCAGAGGTAGCTATCCAAATGTTATTCTTTGGGGTTCAAATCGTCTATCAGGAATTGAACTCCTGGACCCTCATACTTTATATTCAGTGCACTAGCCATAGGAGCTATTCTAGTATTCAGTGGTTATTGTTGTTGTTAATTGCGAAGTCGTGTCCGACCCATCGCGACCCCATGGACAACGTTCCTCCAGGTCTTCCTGTCCTCTACCATCTTCTGGAGTCCATTTAAATTCACACCTAGTGCTTCAGTGACTCCATCCAGCCATCTCATTCTCTGTCGTCCCCTTCTTCTATTGCCCTCAATCTTTCCCAGCATTAGGCTCTTCTCCAGTGAATCCTTCCTTCTCATTAGGTGGCCAAAGTACTTGAGTTTCAACTTCAGGATCTGGCCTTCTAAAGAGCAGTCGGGGTTGATCTCTTCTAGGACTGACCGGTTTCAATGCCTTGCAGTCCAAGGGACTCACAGGAGTCTTCTCCAGCACCATAGTTCAAAGGCCTCAATTCTTTTGCGCTCAGCCTTTCTTATGGTCCAATCAGTGGTTATAGGGAAGGATATATAGAAGCTATCTTTGTATGGTATATGTTTATACCATTATAATAGCTTGAAGTAGAATAGAATAGAATAGAATAGAATAGAATAGAATAGAATAGAATAGAATAGAATAGAATAGAGCTGGAAGGGACCTTGGAGGTCTTCTAGTCCAGCCCCTTTCTCAAGCAGGAGGTCCTATACCATCTCAAGAATCAATCATCAAAAGCATTTTCAAGATTTGGTATTATTCAAAAAGAAACCCAATAAAAACAAAGTTGAAATCATCTTGTATTTTTTTTCCTGTTCTGCATAATGCAGGTAGTCCTCAACTTACATCCACAACTGAGCCCAAATTTTCTGTGGCTAAGCGAGACATTTGGAGTTTTCCCCCATTTTACAACCTTTCTTGCCACATTTGTTAAGTGAATCACTGCAGTCGTTAAGTTAGTCACACAGTTGTTAAATGAATCTGGCTCCCCCATATTTTGCTTATCAGGAGGTCACAAAAGGGGATCACATGACCCTGGGACACTGTAATCGTCATAAATATGAGTCAGTTGCCAAGCATCTGACTTTTGATCATGTGATCATGGGGATGCTGTGACAGTGTGGAAAATGGTCATAAGTCACTTTTTTCAGTGTTGTAACTTCGAACGGTCAGTAAACAAACGGTTGTAAGTCAAGGACTCCCTGTAGACTGTCTCTTTCCATTGCAAGGATTAGCCTATATAAATTTGTTCTTTATTTCTGCACTGCTCAATTTTGCTGTTGTCTTGTTTTTCACTGACTGTATGAGAACTAACTCTCACGTGTGCTTCTAGCAGTTTTTTTTCATAATAATAAGATGGTGATATATATCCTAGCTTCAGAACTTGGTATTAATACCATCATTTCTCTTTCAACAAAGATGCTTAAACTAGTCAATAGTAGGGGTTTGTTTATTTATTTATTTATTTTTACATCAAACAATAGTGACTGTTCTATGGCTAAAACTGGAGGTTTTTCTTTTTTTTGTTCCCCAGTTGGTGACAAAGTCCCAGCTGATATTCGCATAATTTCCATCAAATCCACCACTCTGCGTGTGGACCAGTCCATTCTGACAGGTAAGAACTCATACCTAATGTTAGCAATAAATATATTCTGCCCATAAGAGAATGGGGGGGAAAAAGTAAAAAAAAAAAGGGGGGGGGAGAAAGAGGGAATAACAACAGAGGCTATGTTTTTAAATCTCAGCCAATATGAGAAGAACTGGAAAAGAACCTCTATTTTAAACCACTTTGTAAAGAGGAGGGATAGGACTATCTAGAGATCATAGTCTCTGTGGAAAAATCTGTGGTTGGGAAAAAGTGCCTTGGAAAATCATTGGTGATAGGTAGATTTGGGTATGATTTATGCCAGTATTTTTCAACCTTAGCTAATTAAAGATATGTAGACGTCAACATCCAGAATTCACTAGCCAGCTTGCTGGCTGAGGAATTCTGGATTAAAGTCCACATAACTTAAAGTACCCATGACTCTGTTTTGTATGAAGCAAGTGGTCTGACCCTTTATTTACCCACCCAGGTGAATCTGTCTCTGTGATCAAACATACTGATCCTGTCCCAGATCCCCGGGCTGTAAATCAGGACAAGAAGAACATGCTGTTTTCTGTGAGTATTACTGAAAGGGCTGAAGATGTAAAGCCTGCTGATGCATCTTTTTCTCTCTGATTCAAATAGTACATGGCAGGGACACTGATGGGACACTAAATACCATATTCCAATTGTCTTTATTTGGTAATGCAGTGGGATAAAGAATCAGGTGACATGTCTATGGAATTTCTCAGTCATTCAGGTCATGGTTGTCCCCAAAGTGCTTTTTCAAAAGGCAGTTGGACTTTATTTTTTCTCTGAAGATAGTTGGCTTCTCATCCAAGAAGCTTCTTCAGCTCAGAGCACAACTTTCTCATGTCCTGGCCACTTTTTACAGAAGCACGATTGCGAGTGTTTTAACAAACTGCATCACTGTTTGGTTTGGTGGTAGCAGTGTCTGAGATAGAAGGTCCATACAGAGAGTGATAAGGACAGCTGAGAAGATTATAGGAAGCCTGCACCCTGTTATTCAGGTTACTGCTTATAAGCTCTATGTGCTTAGAGCGGGGAGCATTATTAGAGACCCCACACACTCACTTCACAGTCTGTTTCTGTTGCTCCCCTCTGGGAGGAGGTGTAAGAATCCAATTATACTTCATCTCCAGTTATCAATTATAGAAAACCCCATTTCTGCCCTCTCTGGATTCTGTCATAAAGAAAGAGAAGGGGGTGAACAAAGGGGCTTTATGGCCCTCACTTCCTTCGGTACAACTTCAAAGGGATTGAATGTGGTTAGCACCAAAATGCCTTATCATAACAAAGGAGGCTATTTACCTTTCATGTAGTTTATCTGAAGTCTCCATCCAGCCGGCAGAAAGGAAAAAAGGGGTGGGATTGTGATGCCTGAAACTGTCACTGGAAGAGGGGGGTGATTGGGTGGGACTACTGGGGAACCCCTTAAAACCTTGAATGGGAGAGCTTGGACCCCAAGTCCTGTCTAGAACGCCTGCAACCATTTTCTCTTAATAAAGGATTCCTGTTGGAAGAATTATTCCAAGAGTTCTGTCTTCTTAAGATGCAAAGTGGGGTGGGTCCTTACATTAGACAGGACTTGCAAAATTAATCCACCTGGAAGGGAGACCCTTGCCGGGGGATTTTGCAAAAAATTACCATGTCAGACAATGGAGCAAGAAAGCCCTGAATACAATCAGTGAAAGCAACCTATACCCTCTACCCCTCATGAAAGACATGCTGTCACACGTATCGAAAGGGAATTTTTTTTTCTAAACTAGACCTAAGGGAAGCTTACTATCGCGTGAGAATTAAGGAAGGGGATGAATGGAAGACTGCATTTAACTGCCCCATGGGGTGCTATCAATTCAAAGTCTTGCCATTTGGATTACAAGGGGGCCCTGCAGTCTTTATGCAATTAATCAATGACGTTCTAAGGGAGCACCTGTTTAAGGGGGTCCTTGTTTACTTGGACGACATTCTTATCTTCACCGAAACAAAAGAGGAACATGTCAACCTTGTCAGAGCGGTTTTAAAGAAGCTGCGAGCCGCCCACCTATATGCCAAACTCTCAAAATGCGAATTCCACCAGGAAAGGATAGACTACCTAGGTTATCGCATATCCCCCAGGGCATTGAAATGGACCCAGAGAAGGTCAAAGCAGTATTAGATTGGGCACCACCCCACACAAGAAAGCAACTACAAAGTTTTCTGGGCTTTGCAAACTTTTACCGCCAATTCATCCCCTCATTTGCCCAGATAGCCTTGCCCCTCACTAACTTACTAAAAACGAAGGGAGCATCCTCAGTAAAACCTAGCCAGCCACTAACATGGACAATGGAGTGCCAAGCAGCGTTTGAGAGACTAAAGAGACTTTTTTCTGCCGAACCAGTACTAAGGCACCCAGACATGGACAAGCCCTTCGTAATACAGGCAGATGCAAGTGATGTGGCAGTGGGGGCTGTTCTATTACAAGAAAACGATGATGGAGTATTGCAACCCTGTGCATATACATCCAAGAAACTCACGGAAACAGAACAGCGCTGGCCCGTATGGGAGAAAGAGGCTTATGGGATACGTTGGGCATTACTCACGTGGCGACAGTTCCTGGAAGGCAACAAAATCCCCTTCCAGGTGTGGACTGATCACAAAAATTTGGAAGCCCTGAAAACGCCCAGGAAACTCAATCCCAAACAAGCCCGCTGGTCCCAGCATTTTCACCAGTTCCAATTTAAGCTCAAACATTTACCAGGGAGAAAGAACTTCCTGGCAGATGCACTATCTCGCATGCCTCAATATAACAGCGCACGAACCACAGACTCTAGACCAATAATGGCAGAGTCACAACTGGCAGCACCAGTAACCACAAGAACCCAAGCCAAATTAAAACCACAACTGGACAGCCAAACTGGAATTGAATTCAGAAAAAGTTTGGAAACAGATGAATGGTTCCAGAAAAACAAAAATGTGTGTACAATGAGAGACGGGTTGCCTTGGGTAGGGGAAAAGTTATATATACCAACAACCCAAAGAGTCACTTTCATGCAGCTTTGCCATGACACAAAATCAGCAGGGCATTTTGGATTTGTAAAAACTTTACATTTAATTAAACGGCAATTTTGGTGGCCATCCATGAAAAAGGACATAGAAAGTTATGTGGCCAGTTGTCCAAAATGTGCCACTGCAAAGAGGTTGCAAGGGAAATCGCCAGGACTATTGCAAACAGTGGCAAGTCCCTCAGCCCCCTGGAGAGAAATAGCCATGGATTTCATAGTGGAATTGCCAGAAAGCAATGGGAATACTGTGGTCTGGATGGTCACGGACTTGTTTTCCAAACAGGTGCACTTTATCTCTTGCCAACAGATTCCCACTGCAAAAGCCTTAGCAAAACTTTTCATCTAGCACATTTACAGATTGCATGGGGCACCCCAACGCATCATCTCTGACAGGGGGGTGCAATTTACGTCTGCATTTTGGAAGGAATTTTTATCCCTCTTAGGAACCACTCAGGGACTGACATCTAGCCACCACCCACAAGGAAATGGGGGGGGGGGCTGAAAAAATGAACTCCGTACTTAAGCAATATTTAAGATGTTTTCTTAGTTTCCAGCAGACCGAGTGGGCGGACTTACTCCCTTTTGCAGAAGTTGCCTACAATAATGCAGTCCACTCCAGCACATGTTACACTCCTTTTCAAATAGCCACCGGTCAAAGTTTCAACCCCATGCCAGAGTTAACCCCAAACGAACCAACGATCCCTTCACTGAAAGAATGGATGGAAAAACTACAAAACACCTGGCCAATAGTTAGAAAAGCACTAGATGAAGCTAGGCAGGCATACAAAGCACAAGCCAATAAAAAAAGGGTTGAGCCTACACCATTCATTATAGGAGAAATGGTGTACTTATCTACAAAATACCTAAAGTCCCTACAGCCCTGTAAAAAACTTGGACCAAAATATATAGGACCTTTTCCAATTAAAAGAATCATAAATCCAGTAACAGTAGAATTAGAATTACCCAAAAATCTCAGGCAAATACACCCAATTTTTCATTGCAGCTTGCTGAAAAGAGAGCATCAGTCACCTCTATGGCCAAAAATCCCCCCCCCCACCTCCAATCATGGTGGAGGGCGAACAACACTTCGAAATAAAGGAAATCCTTGACTCTAGGAAATATCATGGAGCAACTCAGTACCTAGTTGCCTGGAAACACCTCCCTCCCTCACAAAACGAGTGGGTCCATAAACGTCATGTCAGAGCCCCGAAGCTATTGAAGAAGTTTCACACAGAGTATCCTAACAAGCCTGACTAACTTTTATACCTGTTTTGTTTTCTTTCAGGTGGATCTCTCTTATTTTTAAGGGGGGGCGGATGTCAGAATCCAATTATACTTCATCTCCAGTTATCAATTATAGAAAACCCCATTTCTGCCCTCTCTGGATTCTGTCATAAAGAAAGAGAAGGGGGTGAACAAAGGGGCTTTATGGCCCTCACTTCCTTTGGTACAACTTCAAAGGGATTGAATGTGGTTAGCACCAAAAGGCCTTATCATAACAAAGGAGGCTATTTACCTTTCATGTAGTTTATCTGAAGTCTCCATCCAGCCGGCAGAAAGGAAAAAAGGGGTGGGATTGTGATGCCTGAAACTGTCACTGGAAGAGGGGGGTGATTGGGTGGGACTACTGGGGAACCCCTTAAAACCTTGAATGGGAGAGCTTGGACCCCAAGTCCTGTCTAGAACGCCTGCAACCATTTTCTCTTAATAAAGGATTCCTGTTGGAAGAATTATTCCAAGAGTTCTGTCTTCTTAAGATGCAAAGTGAGGTGGGTCCTTACAGGAGGTTTCAAAATATTTATAGCAGAACTACTAGATTCTGTAACAGCTTTGTTCCTTATGCCATCGGTCTTGTAAATTTGCAGGATTCTTTTTTTTGCCATGTATATGAATACATTCAAACTAGACTGTGATGTTTCTCTGTGTCATATATGTATGGGTGTGTGGGTATATGCAAAATGGTATTTTTTTGAGAGCTGAATGCAACGAAATTTCATTTCAATGTATGCTGATTAGTGTACACTTAAAGTGACAAAAGATTCTATTCTATTCTATTCTATTCTATTCTATTCTATTCTATTCTAAAAGGCACTTTTGGGATAATCAGGTGACATCATTTTATTTGCTCTCTCAAGCAACAATGTAAATTGGCTGATATTACATTGCACTTTTATTTCACCTATAGGTGACTGGGGAGATCAGGTCAAAAAGACAAGCTTGTAAATTCCATGATTTTATGCTTCCTATTAATGACTGTCAGAAAGTGATATAGCCAAAAATATGAATGCGATTACAAGTCAGATACAACTAGGGAGACCTGGCAAGTGTAAGGTAATCAAATTATTGATGATATGCCATCAACTCAGCGTTGACTCTTAATGACCACACAGAAAGATTTTATCCAGGATGATGTGTCCCCAAGCTGGTCCTTCAGGTCCTCCAATGAGTCAGTAATCTCTGCTGTAACTGAGTCTGCTAGTCATCCTTTCTCTTTTTCTGTTCACCTTTGCAAGAGCTAATTCTGCAAGTTAAGGAAATGTGCTGTTATTTGCTTATTTTTGCTTCTACATTAAGAATTTAGCAGTATGTTTGACTTCCGGTTCCGGTTTGCGGCGTCACTAGTCGCACGGGGAGACTTCTCTCCTCGTCAACTAGGTTTCCCTCCGTCGGTGGACCCTTATACGGGTCCAAAGTCGCCCTGGAGGGTGCGACTTCTGTCGAGGAGGCTGCGGTCCAGCTGTGGAGGAGTGGCGGCTCCTCCAGCTGTCCGGATGAAACTCTGAGGACCGACGGAGAAGATCAGCCATGAAAATGGCCGATCTCCCTGCCACTTCAGACCATAAGTCGAACAACATCTAAGCTTTTAGTGCCCCCGTGGTGAATCCGGGTGAGAATTTCTTTTTATTTTTCTCTCTTTTCCGTTTATTTTTTCGATTGTGTGCCTGTAAAGAGCTTTTGAAATTATTTCCCTGGCTTGGAAAGGCGGCTTCTGCTTTTTTATGGGAAGAAAGACATTTCATAAACACTGAAAGGCTATAATCTATTTTTATTGGGACACTAAAAAGAAAAAAAAAGGAAAAGATTTCTCTCTCCTTTCTTTTTAAGAAATTTACTATTTCTACTTTTTTATATATATACAGTACCTTAAAAGACAGAAAAAAAATTGGTTTTTGGAAAGGACTCTCTTAACTTACTGAGGACATCTAGTGGCGAAAATGTAATACTGCAACTTTGCTTTTTTTTTCTTATGAACTTTAAAACACTAAAGATAAGCTCTGCACCTGTGAAGATGTGGGGGTGGATGTTTGTACATTAAACAAAGCCTCTACAAAAAAGAAAAAGAGATCTCCTTTTAAGCATTAGTATTAAAATGGAGAAACCTCAGATACAACTGAATTGTGCACTTATATTGGAAAAGATTTATGAGGCCACTGCAGAAACTTCTGCTACATTTAAAAACTGTACTTTAGAATCAAGATCTAGAGACTCTACTATATTTGCCCAAACTGATGTCCAGGTTACAACTCTATTATGACATAAATCAAAATGTGCCAGAAGAGGAATTTACAGAGATAGAAATGGAATTTACTTCATCTGACAATCCCTTCTCCAGCAACTTAGAGAACCAGAAGAAGCAAAGACTAAGACTTCAAAATACAAAGCAACTACATCACAAAGAGAACAGAAAAAGACGTTTACTGCAGAGGAAGAGAGTTACACTCTCTCAAAGATTATTACAAGTAATAAGAATTGATCTATTGGTTGAAAGAGAAAAAAGATGCTTACTACAGAGAAAGGGACATACATTTGCTCAAAGATTACTACAAGCATCGAGAATGGATTTACTGGTTGAAAGGGAAGCGTCTTCATGGAAGCCGGTGTGGCAGAGAAAGAAACCCAGAACTAGACTCAAAAACAAATTTTAAAATGTTTAATGGCGTAAAAGGCAATGTTGATTTCATGGATTGTTTTAAGGATAATGATTTAGAGCTGAAAAATGCAATTATACACATGCGTGTTTAAATTAGTAAAAATTGTTGAATGGATTAAAAGGCAATGTTGGTTCTATGGATTGTTTTAAGGATAATGAGCCGAGGTGGCGCAGCAGTTAGAGTGCAGTACTGCAGGCCACTTTAGCTGACTGTGTTCAGCAGGTCAGCAGTTCAAATCTCACCGGCTCAAGGTTGACTCAGCCTTCCATCCTTCCGGGGTAGGTAAAATGAGGACCCAGATTGTTGGGGGCAATGTAAATATATATATACATTGCTTACTGGTGTACACCGTTTAGAGAGTGCTTGCACTTAAAGCGGTATATAAGTCTCATAAATAAATAAATAAATAAATGATTTAGACTTAGAAGTAAGAAATATACAATTACATTCATGTGTGTTTAATTTAGTTTGATGACTTTTTTGTTTCATGGAAGTTTGTTTGGTATAGAAATATGAAAGTTAAATGTGGAATGAAAAAAGAAACTTGGCTTTACAGAGACTAAGAATGTATTTCTTGGAGTAATAGATTGATTTAAATTGGAATTTTGAAATGTTTAATTAATTAGGAGATTTTTGTGTATAATAATATGTTTTGATATGGTAATTAAATGGATGGAATTTGGTTCATTTAATGAATGGAAATGAATTAAGTTAATGATTACGATAAGCAACAAAAATGGACTTACTGGCTGAAAGGTTAAAGATAATGATCTAGATTTAGAAGTAAGAAAATTATAACTATATATATGTGTAATGTTTAATTAATTAAGAGATATTTGTGTATAATAATACGATTTGATAAGATATGATAATATTGTCTTTTTTTAAACTAAATTAGCTATTATCGGAAGAAGAAATAAATAAGATTGGTGATAAAAAAGGGATGAGAGAGATTAAGAACTTGAATTTATTTGCAAGAGATATTTGAAGGGGTAATATGTTGATGTAAAACATTTGATTATGGTAATTGAAATTGATAAAGTTTTAAAAACAGGTTTAGTAGTAATTGAAATTTAGGATAGAAATGAAATATATTAAATTTATTATGTTACTTGAGGGAAATAGAGAGATGATAGCGAATGTATTAAGTTGAGCTGTTATTCTGTGATTTTATGTTGGGAATCTTTGTTTACCCAAACACCACAGTGTGTCTCAAACACTTTTTGTTAAAACTATAAAACCAATAAAATATATTTAAAAAAAAAAGAATTTAGCAGTATGCTTGTTGGCATGGGTGATAGGATGGGAGTTTTGTGGTTGCTGTGATCCCTAGCAGACATTTCAGCAATTTCCTAAACAATAGTTCTAAACATTTTTTTGCAGATAGATAATGAACATGCTATAGATGTAGCAGAAACATGTCTTTTACTGCCACGAGGCCTGGAGATCTTGGATTTTTAAGAAATGAAACAATGTGCTTATGCAAGATTGTACATAGCCATGCTTATAGCCTTCTTTATCTAAAATAACTGTAGTTTCCCCCATCCATTATTATTTATTGAGTGCCACTTTCCTTTGTTGATTTTAATTCGTCTTGTTCCTATTCACCTTCAAACCCACTCCAGGGTACCAACATTGGTGCTGGCAAGGCTGTTGGTATTGTCATCGCCACAGGCGTGGGCACTGAAATCGGTAAGATCCGCGATGAAATGGCAGCCACAGAGCAAGAGAAGACGCCATTGCAGCAGAAACTGGACGAGTTTGGTGAGCAGCTGTCCAAAGTCATCTCCCTCATCTGCGTGGCTGTCTGGCTCATCAACATCGGGCATTTCAATGACCCCATACATGGTGGCTCCTGGATCCGCGGCGCCATCTACTACTTCAAGATTGCTGTTGCCCTCGCTGTGGCTGCCATCCCAGAAGGTCAGTTGAGATCATTCCAGGTTCCCGTAACCACCTGTCCAGGCTTAATGAGTGCCGGCAAATGTCTTTCTTTTTTGAAATAGCTTTTGCTGTCATTGTATGTTCATGCTTTCATTTTCTTCTGCACTGAACATATAGTGCACTGAACTCGGAAAAGGATCTGAAGGAGTCGGAGTCCCGCCCTTTAGATATTAACCCACACTGTCACAAGGTCTTAAGTTATCCGTGTGTCAGAATCCAATTATATTTCATCTCTAGTTATCAATTATAGAAAACCCCATTTCTGCCTTCTCTGGATTCTGTCATACAAGGAAGGGAAGGGGGTGAACAAAGGGGCTTTATGGCCCTCACTTCCTTCGGTACAACTTCATAGGGATTGAATGTGGATAGCACCAAAAAGGCCTAATCATAACAAAGGGGGCTATTACCTTTCATGTAGCTTTCTCTGAAGTCTCCATCCAGCCGGCAGTAAGGAAAAGGGGTGGGAAATGTAATGCCTGAGACTGTTGCTGGAAGTAGGGGGGGATTGGGTGGGGCTACTGGGAAACCCCTTAAAACCTTGAATGGGAGAGCTTGGACCCCAAGTCCTGTCTAGAACGCCTGCAACCATTTTCTCTTAATAAAGGATTCCTGTTGGAAGAATTATTCCAAGAGTTCTGTCTTCTTAAGATGCAAAGTGGGGTGGGTCCTTACACCATGAGCAGATTTACACTTTGTGCAAACTCTCTCATTTGTTACATGAATAGTTTGTTGAAAAAAGCCTGTAATCTAGTTATACATAATGCTAAGCTATAACCACTGGTTTACAAATTTAGGTGGTTGAATTTATAATATACAGGTGGTCCTCGACTTACAATTGTTCATTTAATGACCATTCAAAGTTACAACAGGACTGATAAAAGTGACTTATGACCATTTTTCACACTTATGACCATTGCAGCATCCCCACAGTCAAGTAACAGAAATGTTGGACTCAATTGTGGTTGTAAGTCGAGGACTACCTGTAATCACATTAAGTCAAAACCAAAAAGTGCTCCAAACATCAGGTCTAAATGTGGCACTGATACTTCCCTTGGTGCTACAATATCCTATGCCTTACCTGATTTTATATAATCTTTTTTTACTTAAAAATAGCAAATGGGGAGCTAGCAGGTTGCAAAGCAAAGTGGAAACCTCTAGTATCCTTTTTTTTGCCAGGAATGCTCTGGGAATTGCATAGAGCAAAGGGCATTTTTGAGACAATAAAGAAGGGAGTGAGTACAGCCCAGTGCACGATCTGGAAGGATGCCCACCTGTCTAATACAGAGGTCCCCAACCTTTTGGGCACCGGGGACCGGTTCCGTGGAGAGAGGCTTTTCTGTGGACTGGAGAGTGCGTGGTTTTGTGTGCTGCCTGCATCCCGTTGATGGGCCTTTGCTTGTTTGTGTGGACCGGTTGCTGGCATGCCGCGGCCCGGTACTGGTCCACAGACTGGAGGTTGGGGACCCCTGGTCTAATAGAAAGGCAAAATCAGCTGAGATAGCACAAAGCATCCTAGAGGTGAAAAACTTTATAGAGTTATGGAGAATCATGTCGCAAATTTGCTTTCTGGTACTTTGGTTTGTTCTAACTACTCAGACCGACCTTGGCAGTCATTTTGGGAGACTGACAGGGAGGAGGGTGTTTCTTAAAATACAAATATGCCTACCTTTTCCCCAAGCTAGATTTCCTGGTGATCTGACTACAGTAATGTATGTCTCGGACTTTCAACACAGAGAACAGAGTTAAGATCTTTTTCAGTCCTCTTACTACAATGTTGTCACTCAGAGATTTTAAAGACTGTTCAGATCCAAAATATTTCCTATACTATTGTTTTTTGACACACCATTTCTCATGAAAGCTTTGGCATTTTTGTCACATATTGGAATCTTAGAATGGGTGTTTCCCAATGATATCTGAAAAAGAAGTATAATTATGAGTAGTAAGAGCCAAAGGGGTCATCAGAGCTGTATGTCTGAATGTGACATGAATTCCCCAAGCTTATCCTTTTGTTCTTTCCTCTTCTGCCACTACAGGCCTTCCCGCTGTCATCACGACCTGTCTAGCTCTGGGGACTCGCCGTATGGCCAAGAAAAATGCCATTGTCAGAAGCCTGCCCTCAGTGGAGACCTTGGGTTGCACCTCTGTCATCTGTTCCGACAAAACTGGCACTCTGACTACCAACCAAATGTCTGTTTGCAAGGTGAGCTGAAGGTGGATGCCAGCACTTTTCTCAGAGTCTCTTTTGGGCATCTCATCTTCATCCATATTGAAATCTTCTCCCTCCCTCCCTCCCTCCCTCCCTCCCTCCCTCCCTCCCTCCCTCCCTTCCTTCCTTCCTTCCTTCCTTCCTTCCTTCCTTCCTTCCTTCCTTCCTTCCTTCCTTCCTTCCTTCCTTCCTTCCTTCCTCTCTTTCTCTTAGATGTTTGTTGTGGACAAAATAGAGGGAGATTTTTGTGCCTTGAATGAATTCAGTATCACTGGTTCCACCTATGCCCCTGAAGGAGAAGTGTAAGTACAAATGTGAACCTTAAATAAAGCCAAAACTGTAAACCTGATAGCCTAATCCTATATATATCTAGAGAAAAATAGACTCTGATTGTTTTTAAACCAAAGCCAGTACTTTAGTTTTTACACTAAGCTAAATAATGTTTTGCTTCAACTATGGTTTTCTTAAGTTGAAGTGATTGGATTCACTAACACATAATTTATTGGTTATTATGGTTTGAAATTATAATGGCTAGGTTCACACAAAATACTAAATCAAAACCAAACAAATCATATTCTGCCTTAATGTGATATTTATTCAGATGCTTTGATTTCTTAGCTGTTGTTTTGTTTCTCCCATAATTCAAAGCAATAATCTGTGCTCTTTCCAATTATATCTCTCTGCCGCTGCTGAATTAAGCAATTACATGAGTATCCTATCCCAGTGCCTGCAAGCTATGGGGGTCTGGATGGAAAACAACAGGTTTGCTGAATTCTGGCAAGACTGAGTTTGGGGTCCTGCCAGTTCCAGACTATGCCATCTTTGGTGCTGGATGGGGTGCACTGCCCCAGATAGACCCTGTGCACAATCCGGCATCCTCCTGGACTCACAGCTTGCTTAAAAAGTAGGTGGCATTCATGGCTAGGTGGGCCTTTGCACAGGTTTGTATTGTTGTACCAGTTGAGTCTGTTCCTGGATCAGGGGGCTCTGCTCACTGTCACTCATGCCCTAGTTACCTCCCAATTGGATTGTTGTAATGCACTCTACCTGGGGCTGCAAAATGCAGTGATGTGGGCAGGGAGGGCCACACAGGATGGTCTCTGTAATACTTGAAACCTGGTTTCTTTAGTACTGCTGCACTGGCTAATAAATATGGGCTTTCCATCAGCAGTTACATGTGTGTCTAGGACAGGACATATTATATCTCTGCTTCACAGGCTGCACTGGTTGCCAGTTTGCTTCTGGGTCTGATTCAAGGTCCTGGTTTTGACCTTTAAAGGCCTTCATTGCGTGGGGCTGGGTTATTTGAAGGACCACCATTCCCCAATTACATCTGCCCATCCCATGAGATCTGGCAGAAGAGGCATGCTGCGATTCCCATCTGTTATACTTGGTGGGCCTGAGGAGGCAGGCCTTCTCTGCTGTGTCACCCACCTTCTGGAACATTCTTAGCCCTGAACTGAAGTCAGCTCTAACCTTACTTATTTTTCAGAAGTCTCTTAAGGCCTGGCTATGTCATTATTCCTGCGAGGGTCCCGTACTAATGTAATCTCTTGTATGCCAGATGCTTTTTAAACTTTTAAATAATGACCGTTTCTTACATGTTTATTGCTTTATCTCTTTGTTGTATGTTGCCAGAGTCACTTTTTGTGAGATGGGCAGCCATATAAATGGGCTATATAAATAAAACAAATGCATTTTTTACTTTTTTTGGAACATGCAGATTTAAGAATGATAAACAAGTCAAAACTGGACAATATGATGGTCTTGTTGAACTAGCCACGATTTGTGCCCTTTGCAATGACTCTTCACTGGATTTCAATGAGGTGAATGCTTCTCTTTGGCTTCATCATCCACTTCTCACCAATTGTTCATTAAGAGATATGTGTGACTCTCTTCACCAAAACCTCCAAAATAAAATAAAACCAACAAATTCATCATTAAAATAATAAAACCAGAGGCAAAAAAGGTGAAAATTAAAAAAAAAACCTCTTTGGAGTCTAAAAACTCTTAAAAGGCAATATAAAGATTTTGACCTGACATCCAGAGGAATCATACTTAGTACTGGACAATGTTCCAGTAGGAATAAATTCCAAAGTTCTTTAATTTCCTTCTCCAAATTAGCGTTGGCAGGTTCATTGGAGCTGAGAAAATGACTGTTAAATCTTAAATGTAGGGAAGCCTGGAATAAAAGGAAGTCCAAACTTCCTCCTCCCTTTTGCATTTCTGGAGATGTGGTCAGATGTTGAGGGCAGGGAATTTACAGAATTCATTACTGCTGCTTTCTTTTCTCACAGGGCTGATAAAATAGTGCTACATGCACCAGTGGTCATTATTTTAGGCAGTTAAGACTGGAGACAGCCAGTTTGATGCATTATTTAAAGATAGGGGTCTAGAACAGAGTTCCCCAACCTTTGGGGGTTGGCAGCCCAGAGCAGGGGGGAGGGGAAATAAAGGATGGTCTTGAGGGGTGTGAATGCATGTATGTGCGTGCACGAACACCCATTGCTTGTGGGAGTGGGGCCATGAGCATTCGCAGGGGTGGGGCCGCAAACACCCTCAATGCTCACGGTGGTGCTCACACAAGTGGGGCTGCAAATGCCTGTGACACTCGCGGTGACACTCATGAGAGTGGGGCTGTGCACATGTGAAGACACATGTGCACTGGCTAGCCACTCACGCAGCCCGGTGGCCAATAGGTTGGGAATTCCTGGTCTAGAAACCAGGAAACCAGGAGTTCTACTCCTGCCTTAGGCACAAAGCCACCTGGGTGACTCGGGGCCAATGTCTGCCTTTGGAAGAAGGCAACAGCAAATCACTTCTGAAAAAGTTGCCAAACATTTGCATGGATTTATCCATATAGTTGCCAGGAGTAAAGACTCATCTGAAGGCACAAACAACAGCAACAATACCAGAGACTAGTTATAAGCCTGTAGAACAGCCCTGAGAATGATAAGAGTCTGTTAGTTCTTTGAGGGAGACCAGACTAGAAAAGACAGAGTTATGAATGCTAATTATTTTATTAAATGGTTACAGTAATAGAATATTGCAAGTCTGAATACTTTCTTCCCAACCCTCTTTTTCTTTGTGAGAATTAGAGAAGGTCAAGTCTGAGATGTTTTCTCAAATTACATTAAAGTAATAATTCTTGCCAGGCTGAATCTTGATAATACACCCCAAGCATTTCTTGATCACAATTCAGTATACCTAAATCATATCTCTGATTCTTCCCTTTTCCAGTCCAAAGGCGTATTTGAGAAGGTTGGTGAGGCCACTGAAACTGCCCTTACCTGCTTGGTTGAAAAGATGAATGTCTTCAACACAGATGTACGAAATCTCAGCAAGGTGGACCGTGCCAATGCCTGCAACTCAGTAAGTACATTCTCCTTCCAGGAACTGACTGTCATTAGAGTGTCAGGCACAGGGAACCAAGACCTCTGTGATTAACTTCTCAAAGTAGTTTCTTTGTTGTTCGTCTATAGGCAGAATCTTGCCAGATTAAAGCACACTCTGTATAACTATCAGATAAATATTGTGAAGGATTAGAGAGGATCCTTTCTTGGGGTCTCTTTCTTCATACCGATCACTCAATGGTCTTCTCTCCTTCCTCCTGTGACTTAGTGCCAGATTCACATAAAGATCTGTATTGCTTGGTCACTGAATGGTGCCATGTCCACCTCCACTGTAGAGTTGAAGCTCATGTTTTCATGCCTCAATGTTCATTGTTTATATTGAGGTTCTCAAGATTCCCCACGCTCTGCTGTGGAACAGATTTGGAATGCAGAGGCACTGTTCACTGGAGCACAGGAGGAACACAACAGTAGAAATGTGTTTGTGTTAGGGGCTTGTTGTAGATTGAGAAAGAAAGTTGATTCTCTGGAGATGTAACTCATCCAAGTACCATTTCTCCTCTCTTTTTTGTAATTTGCCAATTCTGCCATGTAGCAGACATCAAAGGAGTGGATTTGATGAACTAAATTACAGTCTATGAAAGACGATGCTATAATAAATATTCATTCGTTCGTTCGTTTGTTCGTTCCTACAGCAATCCACCTCAACTGATAATTCTGGGTGGTTTACAATTCCAAACTGTTGTTCCAAATTATTGGTGGTTTAGTTGTTACCACTAGCCTTTTGCTATTTTAGCTGCTGTAGACTTACGTAGCATCACCTGGAAGCTGATACCTAATTAAATAATAGGTTTTGCTACTTGTACTGAAAATATATATTTGTTTTCTTGCAATCTTTTTTTTTAAAACAAATTTTATTGGGTTTTTAATTTCTTAAAACAAAGTATTCAGGACACACCGTGGTGCTGGGATAATCAAACATCCTAGAACAAAACATATATACATAGTACAATCAATACACAAATAATCCCTCTCTTTTTCCCTCAGATAGCATAGTGTATTTAAAATATCTAATTCTAGCTTAAATTTATTCAACCTGAACCTGTTTTTAAGCTTTATAAATTTACAATACTGTAATCAAATTAACTTTAAATAAAGACATTTTCAATTCAGATATCCCTTCCAAATATGTTCTGCTTTCTTAATTTTATCAAAATCTTGTTTATTTCTTCTTCCACTAATCTCCCCTGTTTAAAGTAAAATATTAATCTATCCTATACCTATCTAATCCATCAATTAATCAATCTCTCTAAGCTAACAAGATAATATCAGACCTTAAATCATTTCAATCCATTAACAGAATTCAAATCTCATCCAGTTAATTATCATAACTGATAACATCCATATCATCAAAAAATCACATCTTATTAAATTTCAATTAATTAATAATTCAATTCAAATCTAAAACATCTCTTCAATTTTCTTCATTCCATTACATAATAATTTTCATACAAATGAACCTAACATTCTAAAAAAACATTCTTAATATTCTAGATTACTTTTAATCCATTATATAAAAAATATCTCATTTTTAAACAAAAATATTAATCTATCCCAGACATATCTAAATGTATATATCTATCTATTCTATACATGTCTAATCCATCAGTTAATCAATCTCTTTAAACTGACAGAATAGTATCAGACCTTAAATCATTTCAATCCATTGAGCAGGATTCAAATTTCATCCAGTTAGTTGTCATAGCTAAACATTCATGTTTTCATTGAGGCCTTTGAACTATGGTGCTGGAGAAGACTCCTGTGAGTCCCTTGGACTGTAAGGCGTTCAAACCGGTCAGTCCCAGAAGAGATCAACCCCGACTGCTCTTTAGAAGGCCAGATCCTGAAGTTGAAACTCAAATACTTTGGCCACCTAATGAGAAGGAAGGACTCACTGGAAAAGGGCCTAATGCTGGGAAAGATTGAGGGCAATAGAAGAAGGGGACAACAGAGAATGAGATGGCTGGATGGAGTCACTGAAGCAGTAGGTGTGAACTTAAATGGACTCCAGAAGATGGTAGAGGACAGGAGGACCTGGAGGAGCGTTGTCCATGGGGTCGCGATGGGTCGGGCACGACTTCGCAATTAACAACAACAACAAACATTCATGTTATAAAACAAACAAATCATCTTATTTAATTAACATTCAATTAATTATTAATTTAATCCAAATCTAAAACATCTCTTTACTTCAAACTCATAATCTTAATCCTTACATCAGTCCATAGTTCTAGGTTGCCTTTAATCCAATATATGAAATTTTAAAGTTCATTTTTCAATCTTATTCTAGGTTTCCTCTTATGCCAGGCAGGTTTCCATAGCAGGGCTTCCCTTCCAGGTGATGCATCTCTTTTTATTGCTTGTAATGTCATTTGATTCAATGGAAACCATCTTGGTCTCTGCACTGGCCCTCTGTTTCTCTTGTCCATAAAGCCTCGTTGCTTGAGAAGTTCAAAAATCAGTCTTTGCTTTTCCTGGTCTTGCTTATAGGGCAAGGTAAAATTCTCTTTCTTCTCAGTTAAGTCCTCTTCTTGTATAATCTGTTTTGTAGAGTAGTCAAGTGTAATCTGAGAGTCAGTTTTAAGGTTTAAAGTAGGAGTTCTGGCTCTTAATTCTGTAGTAAACTCTTTTATTGTAGTACATATTTCTTCTTTAGGCTCATAGATCTTTTCTTGCAATCTTAATAACCATCCTCTGATGGCCTTATCAGGGTGTATTTATGTCTCTTCTGAGGCTCAAAAAAGATGATTATTCTCACATTACATATTTTCCAGAGATGACCATGCCCTCTGTGTTGGGCTAATACTGGAAACCAGGCCTAGTATATTTGGAGGACCAATTGCTTGGATTCATCTCATTCATTTGCTTTGGTTCTTCTGGCTTGTAAAGCAAAATAAGGTTTAACTCTCTTTTTCTCCCTCTGCTTTGCATTTGTTCAGGTGATCAAACAACTCATGAAGAAGGAATTCACCCTAGAGTTCTCTCGTGACAGAAAGTCCATGTCTGTCTATTGCTCTCCAGCCAAAGCTTCCAGGGCTGCTGTTGGTAACAAAATGTTTGTCAAGGTTGGTAGTACGCTTCTCTGTGTCCCATCTCAGTGACCACAAGGGGAAATAGGAATTCTCTCTCAGCCTCTATTCTAACTTTAATAATTTTTTTCTAGTTGTAAGGTGACCAACCGTCCTCCTTTAGGGAGGACAGTCCTCCGTTTGTGAGTTCTGTCCTCCCTCAAAAAGTGTCCTCCTACATGTCCTCCTTTTCGATATTTGAAGACTAATCTGCAGGGCTTTTTTTTTTCCTCATAGAATGCTCAGAATGGCGTTCCAGCACCTTTTTTTGATGTTTTTTTTTCAACTTTTGCATGAGTTGTGCTACTCTTCCTATTGGCTTTCGAAAGCCAATAGGAATTGCTGCTGAGTGTGCCAAAACACCCAGCCAGCAAACTTTGCACATGTAAGTTGTCTGCAGCGAAGGCGAATTGGCAGGAACTTTGCACCCCTCCCTGCTACCCAACTACACCATCTCCTAGTTCAGCGGTTCTCAACCTATGGGTCGCGACCCCATTTGGGGTCGATCGCCCATTTTTCGGGGGTCGCCAAAGGCGGCGATCCGCCATTTTTCGCGGTGCCATGCACGCGCACCGCGCATGGGGGCGCCGCCGCGCATGCGCACCGCGCATGGGGCAGCGCCGTGCACGCATGCCGCGCATGGGGCGCCGCGCATGCGTGTCACGCATGGGGGCGGGGCCCCCCATGCGCGCGGCCCGGCGCATGCGCAGAACGTTTGTGTGACGGGGGCGCCGTCACACAAACGTTGAGAAGCACTGTCCTAGTTAGTCCCGAAGATACCTGGAGGAGACTGGAGCAGCAATGCCATGGTAACTTTCTCTTGATCTTCGGTCCTGCTAGGGCAATAATGGCTGCGGGTGCAAGAGGCAGGGGCGACGGGGCTGCTGCGGGCAGGGGTGTGAAGGGTGGCGGTGGCTGGCTGCCCCCCGTGCTATGGGAGCCACGGGGCCCGCTCTACATGGTGGGGCAGCAGTGCTGGCAGGGTGGCTGCAGGCAGGGGCACGGCATGTAAGCATAATTACAATATAAAATGTTATTGTTACAAATGTTTTTTATTATGCATTTATCATATTATAGTGTATTCTGTATTATTGTTGCAATGAATAAAATGTTTCTTTTATTTACGATATTTTTTTCTTCAATTTATTTGTGTCCTCCTTTTCATTGTAAAAAAGTTGGTCACCTTACTAGTTGACTTGTCCAAAGGTAGTCCTTGACTTACAAGAATTAATTTAGTGACCGTTTGAAGTTACAATGGAACTTAAAAAAGGGACTTACGACCTTTTTCACACTTATGACTGTTGCAACATCTCCTTGGTCATGTGATCAAAATTCGGATGCTTGGCAACTGGTTCATATTTACGACGGTTGCTGTGTCCCAGAGTCATGTGATCACATTTTGCGACCTTCTCACAAGCAAAGTCAATGGGGAAGGCAGATTCACTTAACAACCGTGTTACTAACTTAACAATTGCAGTGATTCACTTAACAATGGTGGCAAGTAAGGTTGTAAAATGGGGCAAAACCTACTTAACAACTGTCTTGCTTAGCAACAGAAATTTTTTGCTCAATTGTGATCATAAGTCGAGGACTACCTGATATATATAAATGGTAACTGTTCAGGTGGAACTTAGCCTGGCATTCAACTTAGCCTGGAATCTTTCCATTGACCATCATATCAGAGAGAAGACCAGGCACTCTCGTCTTTTTTGTAGCTAGATTTATATGTATGGAGTTTTGTTCTTATTTGTAAGTTTTCTCCTATTGGAGGGAAAGGGGGAAATAATGGATAGATTTTCAGTTATCTGAACCTTCTTCAGCAGTCATACAGTTGAGTGATGGACCTTCAGATTACTATAGCTACCACTTACTCTTCCACATAAAGGAAAGAGAACTTCTATGCTAACTTTTTATGACCTGGTCTAGACAGTTATGTTGTCACATTGCTTGCTATTCTATCCACTTTCTCCACAAGTGACAATGCTTGTTACTTTTGTTGTGTCTTCACAGGGTGCCCCCGAGGGTGTGATTGATCGTTGTAACTATATTCGTGTGGGCACCACACGTGTTCCCCTCACTGCCAGTGTTAAGGACCACATATTGGGAGTCATCAAAGAGTGGGGCACAGGACGGGATACTCTCCGTTGCTTGGCATTGGCCACTCGAGACACCCCACCAAAGAAAGAAGACATGTATTTAGAAGATTCCACCAAATTTATTGAATATGAGGTAAAACTGATGGTAGATTATTAATGAAAACTATAGAGCAGGGGTATCCAACCTTGGCAACTTTAAGACTTGTGGACTTCAACTCCCAGAATTGAAGTCCACAAGTCTTAAAGTTGCCAAGGGTGGATACAACATTTTTACAACATTGTAAATACTGTTTACTTTGAAGATGTTGTGTGCATTTTAGCCTAAATTACTATATTGTCTTAAGATGTATTTACTGAGGTTTATATTTCCTACTGCCCTGAGATACTGTTTAATTTATTTTCATCTTTTCTTTTGTAAGAAATCCCTGCCCCTGAAAGCTGATCTGGGAGTTTTCAAAGGGTAGCAAAAACTCCCAGATCAGCTTCCAGGGGTAGGGAACCTCTTGCGAAAGAAATGATGAAAATGAATTAAACAGTATTTCAGGGCAGTATGAAATATAAACCTCAGTAAATACATTTTAAGAAAATATAGTAAGTTAAATGTAAGGATTTTTAACATGTATAAGTGTGTATAAAAGGAAATGCATACTTTGTGGCTGAAAAAAAAACCTTGATTGACTTTAGATACTGTATAACTTGATTATGGAGTGTGGGAATGGCCTGTGTCCATGACCCTTAAACATATACCAAAGTCCTGGTGGCAAAAATGGAAGGTAATTAGTTTATGTTTAGTCACTTAAGAGCAATTCCTTCATCTCAACCTCTGCTTCTTGAGAACTCTGAAGGACAACATGCCAAGCAAGCCAGGCGTTGGACATATAAGCAGTGGTGGGATTCAGCCAGTTCGCACCACTTTGGCAGAACCGGTAGCTAATTTTTTGTTGCCCAGGCCCAGAACAGACTTCCGGAAACGGCATACACACAGAGAACCGGTTATTCACATATTTGAATCCCATCACTGTATATAAGCAATGTGCTCATGCAACCATATTGCAAACCATGGTGTGTTTAACCATGGTTTATTGAATAAATCATCATTACCTAGTTCATGCAAGCCACTGAACCTTAAATTCTGTTTTTGAAGTCACACTAGGTCAGGGGTAGGCAACCTTGGCTCTTTTATGACTCATGGACTTCAACTCCCAGAATTCCTGAGCCAGCCATGCTGAGGGGAAAGGGAGAGGTTTCCAAGCTGAGCTATGCTGGCTCAGGAATTCTGGAAGTTGAAGTCCACGAGTCATAAAAGAGCCAAGGTTGCCTACCCCTGGACTAGGTAATATAAGGGACCAAAACAAAAATTGACACTGATATTTTGGTCCAGCACATTGTATGAACAGTAAAGTGGGAGCCAGCCACTTTTTACTTTTCTCTGTTCCTAGTTTATCTCCTATTAATTCTTCTTTATTTTATTTTCAATATTTCTTCTCCAAGAAACTTGAGCTAGCATATAAAATATTTTTCCCTCCTATATGCATAAGTGAGCTGTGAGTTAGGTAGTCTGAGAGAAGTTTCCTGTCATCATAAGCTTTGACTCTGTGGATATTTCGATCCAATTCTCCCCTCAAGCCACGGTATTAAAGTAGATCTCTTCAATGGAAAGTTTTATTTATTCATTACTTTAGCTTGTAAATTGCTCCATTTTCAAAGAAACCCAATAGCTTACAAATTACAAGTTATGTTATTAAAAAAAATCAAGTAACATAAACCATACACACTTGATGTGTCAGGTTACAAAATCTTCAAACATTCCCAGATGCCTCTCTGAAGATCCGTATTTTCACAGCTCTTGGAAAAGATGATCAGAGAATTCAGCTTGAACTGTATTTGTCTTTATTGCAAACGTTCCAGCCTTTGGCATGGTATAAACTTGATATAAAGGCCAGATGTCGGTTACCTAGTGTGGGGGCTAGTAGATTCTACAGGCCAGCTGGTAATCTTTTTTTATGACCTTCGCAGAATGACCTGACCTTTGTGGGCTGTGTAGGAATGTTGGATCCTCCCCGCAAAGAAGTCTCAGGATCCATTGAACTGTGCCGTGAAGCTGGCATCCGCGTCATCATGATCACCGGCGACAACAAAGGTACCGCGATTGCCATCTGTCGCCGCATCGGCATCTTCAGCGAAAATGAAGAAGTGACTGGCAGGGCCTACACCGGCCGGGAGTTTGATGACTTGCCCTCTGCTGAGCAACGGGAAGCCTGCCGAAGAGCTTGCTGCTTTGCGCGGGTTGAGCCCACGCACAAGTCAAAGATTGTGGAGTTCCTGCAGAGCTTCGATGAGATCACTGCCATGGTGAATAGAGGGGAATATAGGTGGGCAGGGAAATACCCACCATTACATCCGGATGACTGAATAGGCGTTAGGGAAATATAGTACAGGTAGTCCCTCGACGTATGACCACAATTGGGACCATAATTTCTGTTGTGAGGTGGTTGTTAAGTGACTTTTGCCTGATTTTACGACTTTTATTGCCATGGTTGTTAAGTGAATCACTGCAGTTGTTAAGTGAATCACATGGTCATTAAGCGAATCCTGCTTCCCCCATTGATTTTGCTTGTTGGGAGTCAGCTGGAAGTTGCAAATTGTGATTATGTGACCCCAGGATGCCACAACTGCTGTAAATATATGCCAGTTGCCAAGCACCCAAATTGTGATCACATGACCATGAGGATGTTGTGATGGTCATAAGTGCAAGGACCAGTTGTATGTCACTGTTTTCAGTGCTGTTGTATCTTCAAATGGTCGCTAAAAGAATGGTTGCAAAGTCAAGGACTGCCTGTAAGAGACGTATGATTGTTTAAATTTTTGTAACCTGATGTTCATTAAAAAGAATGAAATCCTGAATGAAATTTACTAGATGAAATAATTGACCATTTCCCCAACTGACTGTTGTGTGAACAAATGAGTGTCTCTTTTCATTTCAGCTATTTAGGGAAGAGATCTTTCTATGTTTCTCCCTTTTCCCACGTTTGATCTGAGGATTAATTAACGAGTTCACCCAACTTTTAAAAATGCATATAGAAGCAGACCACTGGACAGGAATCAAATCAAACTAAATTAAAATAAAATTTAAAATAAATGCTAAAATAATAAAAATAACAGAGCCCTGTTCCTTTTAAGAGGAGCTCTGCAGGAGCATGATGTCATTAGGAGGCATCAGGGAATATTTAAGGGATTCCCTTCAGGAATTGCTCATTTAAGATATTTTTAATTGCCTCAGCTCTTTTCTGAAATGGAGGACCACCTAGCAATGCAATCACATCCCTCATCAAGGGATGTGATTAGAACATGAGGTTTTTCCAATATTTACTTTTGTATATCTCAGTTAACTCCCTATTTCTTTCCTCCCTTCCTCCCTTTCTGTCTCCTGATAGACCGGTGATGGTGTAAATGATGCCCCAGCTCTGAAGAAAGCTGAAATTGGAATTGCCATGGGCTCTGGCACTGCCGTGGCCAAGACTGCCTCTGAAATGGTGTTGGCAGATGATAACTTCTCCACTATTGTGGCTGCGGTGGAAGAAGGCCGGGCCATCTATAACAACATGAAACAATTCATTCGCTACCTCATCTCCTCTAACGTGGGTGAGGTTGTCTGGTAAGGGGCTTCGCCCACTGTCATCTGGTCAGTTTCAAAGCTAAACTAGGTTGTCTGGAAAATGGTTTTGCAGAGGGGCAAATAAATACCGAGTAACTATGGTGGGGAGATCTGTCCCCGTAAGTGTTGATGATGATGTTACATGCTCCTAACTTCCAGAGACTTCTTTGATCTCATGCTTGTCTTTCTTCTCTTCCTCTCCCCATTCCAGTATCTTCCTCACAGCTGCCCTCGGTCTCCCTGAAGCCCTAATCCCTGTACAGCTGCTGTGGGTGAACCTGGTGACTGATGGGCTTCCAGCCACTGCCTTGGGTTTTAACCCCCCTGATTTGGACATCATGAACAAGCCTCCTCGCAGCCCCAAGGAGCCCCTGATTAGTGGTTGGCTCTTCTTCCGCTACATGGCCATTGGAAGTAAGTGCTTTCCTTCCATAGCTGTTGCCTAGGTCTAGCTCTGGACCGATATCATACATTTTGACCCTATATTCTAACTGTGAATTCAAGTCTGTACACTCATCCTTGTCTTATGTGACCTAACAGTAATCTCAGCTCAGCAATCTGTATCATCTCCAAAATCCCAGGCAAGCACAAATCTTCTGCACGACCTAGCCTGGTACAATTAGGCTATCTTTGGTTTATTCTTCAGTCAGTTGCATTTTGTTCATATTTATTAGTATATGTTTGCAAACAGAGCCATTAGGCTAGGGCAAAATATGCATTCACCAGATAAATAATAGCAATAGCACTTCGACTTATATACCACTTCATAGGGCTCTACAGCACTCTCTAAGCGGTTTACAGAGTCAGCCTATTGCCCCCAGAAATCTGGGTCCTCATTTTACTGACCTTGGAAGGATGGAAGGCTGAGTCAACCTTGAGTCCGTGAGGATTGAACGCCTGGCAGTGAGCTGAATTAACCTGCAATACTGCAGTCTAACCACTGTGCCACCAAGGTGCAAGGAAAAAACCAATGCAGCCCTTTCATTCCAGTTTCTCAGCGATCATCCTTGAGGAAATACCTCATTCTGCTGTCACTGGCCTTTTCTTTGCTCACAATAATCTTTCCATTTTTGTTTCACCTACAGTATACGTCGGAGCGGCCACTGTTGGGGCTGCTGCCTGGTGGTTCATATATGCTGAGGATGGACCTGGAGTGTCTTACCATCAGTTGGTGAGTTTTGATTGCTCTAAGTCTGGGGTGTCAAACTTGCCACGTCTTGTGACGTATCGCGACGTATCGCAACTTTTTCCCCATTGTCGGAGCTGGAGTGGGCACAGTTTTGGCATGACGCATCCGGCCCGCGGGCTGGCAGTTTGACACCCCTGCTCTAAGTTGTGGGAGACAAGAACAGAAGTGTTCTGGAACCTGAATCAAGATGCTTTGTAATTCAAGGCCAGACAGATAACTCAATAAAGATAATTGTAAAACAAATATTTATTCAGGAATACTGCTGAACTCACATTTCTGTAGTTTCATCTGGATGTTGCATATTTGTTTATCTTTATAGTTAAAAATCAATAATTCCTTCACATCAACTTCTAGCATGGGTTAAATCCGTGTGTGTCCTCTGGTGACCCCATGCTTATCTCAGACAAAGACATTCCAAACTGGCACGTAGCCAGGATATCCTGTGATGAACTTAGTAGCCCCTCCTATGGACCTGTTAACATGGGATTCACTGAATAGCTAAACTACATTACCCATAAGCCATCTCTTAAGGAGCTAGTGCTTAACCCTATAAATGCCAAACATTCTAACATACAGATCCCATCTAACTGGCTGATCCAGAACAGAAGTATCGTATGAGGAATGAAGGATTTCTTAATTTGGAAAAGCCTTGTTCCATCTTAATCTCGCTTTTCCCCCAATCTTCTTTTCTTCTCCTAGTCCCATTTCATGCAATGTACAGATGACCACCCTTCCTTTGATGGCTTGGACTGTGAAATCTTTGAGTCCTCTGTCCCCATGACTATGGCTTTGTCCGTCTTGGTCACCATTGAGATGTGCAATGCGCTCAACAGGTAAAATGGAGGATGGCTTTAGGCACATGGTACTGCCTGGCACGTTTTTCACTAGCATTTCTCCATGCTTTGTTCCCATTCCATACAAATCTTATGCTTTCTCCAGCTTTCCAAATTGTGCAGGACGATGGGGAAGGAGAAATAAATGTTCTCTGTAAAGATAACTCAAAGTCCATGCCAGTAAAAAATGAATATTAGAGATTCAGCTTTGATTCAGCTTTTTAGCAATGTGCAAAAACCTATATTTTGAGTAAACTTACATTTCATGCAAGACATCAGCCGCTGCAAATATGTAAGGCAGAATAATTTTTGCAGCAATATAAGGAACTAACGAATATCTGAAGAATAGCAATGTAAGTCACTTATATCTTATCTATCATGGATGTTTCTTCACAATAGAAGGGCAGCCTGCTGAAGCATGCCAAGGTTAATTAGCACCAAAGCAGTACTTTCCCAGCTATTGCAGCAGAATTATTGCCATGCCCCAAAGACAAGTATCCTTAATTTAAAACATCTCCTTGTTTGCATAATCAATTCATGTTTTACTGTTCAGAAGGGAGGGCAAAGAACAAGGGCCTCCAATCCCTAGCTCTCCCATTCTGATCACCTTTCAAAGTCATAAAGATGTTGATTTAAAATGAAGTCTGAGATTAATTGAATCCTGCACCCAAATTTTAATACAGGTAGTCCTGAATTTACAACAGTTCATTTAGTGACCATTCAAAGTTACAACGGCACTGAAAAAAGCGACTTATGACCGTTTTTCACACATCCATTGCAGCATCCCCATGGTCATGTGATCAAAATACAGATGCTTGGTAACAGACTCATATTTATGACGGTTGTAATGTCCCGGGCTCATGTGTGATCCCCTTTTGACAATCAAACTCAATGGGAAAGCCACATTCGCTTAACAATTGTATTACTAACTTAACAACTGCAATGATTCACTTAACAACTCTGGCAAGAAAGGTTGTAAAATAGGTCAATATTCATTTAACAAATGTCTCACTTAGCAACATAAATTTTGGGCTCAGTTATGGTTGTAAATCGAAAACTACCTAAACCCATTTATTAACTCCCAGGGCTGGGACCTTCATTGCAGAGCTGAGATCTATCAAATTAACCTTTTGCTCAAAGGAAAGCTGCTCACTTCTCATGTATCTCATTTGTTGTTTTTTTTTGAGAACTAGTCGCTATATATTTGCACCGACTGATTATTTAAGACTGGGGGCTCTCATTTCAAAAACACAGTGGAGATCATAACTTTGAGTTAATTTCCCATTTCTCTCTTCACAATAGCCTTTCAGAGAACCAGTCCTTGGTACGGATGCCTCCCTGGGTGAACATCTGGCTTCTGGGATCTATTTGCCTCTCCATGTCTCTGCATTTTGTCATCCTTTATGTTGATCCCCTGCCTGTAAGTAATAGTTACCACACAGTATTTTTGATCAGTGAGGGCTGGGGGATTTTACTTTTGGATTCAAAAATAAAAAGGGACCATGGAGTCTGCAGGGGTGCAAATAAAGCATTACTTTTCTTTAGCTCTTCAAAGCAACTGTATCATTTCCAGGATCATGTGGCACCTAAAGAGGACAGCTACATGACAAACACACCCAGATGTTTTAGGGAGTAGCAGATGGGTGCTAGATTCATGCTTCTCTATGAACCTTTTTGCCTTCAGATCTGAGGCATGGCCTAGCCCAAATGGCCAGAGGACTGCACTCCCAGTTTTTGCTGAATTCTACAGAAATTAAGAAAAAGATTATGCAAATCCTTTGAAAAAAATACTTCAGAATGCACAGCAGTGTGCTTTAAGTCCCTTTTTTCAAATCATTCTTCTAGCTGGAGAAGTCTGCTCCAGGCTTCTACCGCTGTTCCAGAAACTGTTTCTGGCTGCCTCTTCATGTATGCATATGCACAGCCACCTCTGCTTGCTGGGGAAAATAACAAGTGAAGAAGCTATGCATGCATGCGTGCTCACAAGGAAACATCTAAGAGTAGCTTCTGAAAGCAGCAGAGTCAGTCTAGAAGAAACAGCTTCTATAATAGCTCCAAAAGAGATGCTTCAAGTGTTCTCCCATTCATTCCAGAATTCCTCCATCAAAGGATTTATATACTCCAACGTGCTTGGAGTTACAAGTCCCATTTATTAAATCTAATCTTTAATTAGGATTCAGCCGATTATATCTAATTTAGCCTATCATTTAAATCAGTTTAGTACATATTCTGACTATGAGTGGAAAGGTAGAAGAAAATACATATTTCTCTATTGATGTCTCCCTTGTTGTTTTTGTGCTTTCCAGATGATCTTCAAACTGACACACTTGGACTTGCACCACTGGCTCATGGTGTTGAAGATATCCTTGCCTGTCATCTTTCTGGATGAATGTCTCAAATTCGTTGCCCGGAACTATCTGGAGCGTAAGCCTCCCTAACCTACTTTATCTTCCCAGTCCTTTGCCTTTTCCTTCATACTGGAAGTGGATTTCCCAGATGGAATCCATGAAAACAAAATCATCAAGTTGGAGAAGATAAGAAATGGAATGTCCCCTCCCTTCTGATCTTTCTCTCTGTAATTATTTTCTGCCTTCCTCTGATATTTCCTCTATTAGTCTAGAATTCCCATCTGCACTCAGTGCAACACATCTTTAAATATAGGATTTAGTCCTTAGTCACTTGGGTTGTCACTTGAACTCCATGGAGCACATCCAGATGCATCTGATATCAGTCCCAAGGAATGTACAATTATGATAAAGATTCCATTTTGTCAAACTGTGGAGTTGCCCCTGGATCCTTGGTTTCACTTTTTAAATCTGAAGCTAATGTAGGTCCTGTTGGACCAGAGGAAGCACAGAGGTAGATGGAAACTATCTGGGTGTCTGTGGAGATTCTCAGTCACCCAGATCACGGTTGTCCCAAAGGTGCTTTTTTCAAAAGACAACTGGATTTTCTTTGTTTTTCTTTGAAGACGGTTTGCTTCTCATCCAAGAAGCTTCTTCAGTTCTTCAAGGAAAAACAAAGAGTTACCTTTTGAAAAAGCATCTTTGGGAAACCATCTGGGAGTTCTGGGTAATAAGATATAGCAAAAGAGAAAACGAACAGTTGTTTGCATATCTCTTATTCTAAAGAGTTCTCCCTCCTTTATGGGTTGCTAATCATTCATTCATTTATTTTACTTACTCATTCCATCCAGACTAATAATATTCTCCTCTTCTTGTGAATTTCCTTCCTAATCTCTATTAACTCTGGCTTCTTTTATCCTTTCCATCCTGTAGCATAAACTCCTTCCCCCTCTATTCTCCTGTATCCTGCCTCCCAGGTATCTTATTGCACAACCCTCAATTGCATGCCTTGTTTGTTCTCTGGCAATTCCTTCATATCTGTCTGTTGATCTATGCAGAAAAATAGGCAATATCTGTGGGGAGCTGGGGAAAATGTTTCTTTTTTTTTGCTTGGACAGTCTGTTTGCTGTAGCTGACATTGTCCAGGAAACTAGGGTCCATCCACATAGGGGGAGAGGGCTTGCGTCATAGGGCAAGAGACAGAAAATCCTTCCCTGAAAGAGAATTATTCCAAGAGTACCATTCCTTCAGGAAATGTTTGGTTGATGGTAATCTGATCAGTGCAAGACTCCACGTTCCACAAATTCAACTTCCTGCTGGAATGAATGATGGTGGCCATTTCAATAAACATCAACTATAAACATTATGTTTTGAATGCCCACAGAGCAGGCTGAATTTCCAAGGGGTTTCAAATTTAGCATTTTTAAGATGGTGGGACTAACACGTCTGCCAAGGAATCTTTGTGTATCTACTTAGAAAACTTCAAATATTTCAGAGAATATAGAACCATGCCTAATCCACTGATCTTCACAGAATAGGTTGGAGTCTGATCTAACCAGTCTTGGTGACTCTACCTATATAGTAGACATAGGTAATGTGAATAGAGGAATAATCAGAAAGTGTATCCTCGTTCTTCTCTTCCTCCACCTTCTGTTTCATCCCCAATGAAGCCTATATGCATAATATTGAATATAAATGAATTAGTGATGAAGAGAGAAGGAGGAGGAAAGGTACAATAATAATCTGTTTTATTGATTGCTTCTCAGTCCGCTGAAACTCTGGAAATGGTAGTTTTGCTCATGTGCCAAGATATACAAATAAGCAAAATTACAATTCCAAGCATTTCTTAGAAGACTGCTGAACCAGTGTATCTGTAATGTTGCTATAAAAAGTAGGGAAAATAACCTTGACAGAGATATGCGAGATTTATTACTAGGGCAAAAAGGAAGAAACATATTTTATGTTCACAAGAGACATAATATTCAGTAGCGGTTTAGACAGACCCCCTCTTTAATTCACTGAACTATAAGAAAAGGAGGTACAACATAATCAGATTTGCAAGACTGATGTCAGCACCAATAGGTGAACTCCATCCAAGAAGTCAACTTCAGAGAAAGGAAAAAATATAGCTTTATTGAGTTTGGTTATAATAGCAGACTCTCGCAGGTCTGATTGTGCTATGCCTTCTCTTTTTTACACTTCAGTAATTTAGGAATGCATCTGAACCGCTCCGTCTGTTGTGGACCTAAAACGTCTTTCACACATATCTCAATCACGCTGGTGACGGATCTTGTGTATTTCTGTCAAAGTCATCTCCCATACTCTCAGCAGTTGTTATACGAAAGACAGATAATTGAGAAAAAGGAGCATTTTTTGACATTAAAACCGACCCCTATATGTATGGCCATCACCAC
The DNA here is from genome assembly GCA_039797435.1 of Crotalus adamanteus. NCBI lineage: Eukaryota > Metazoa > Chordata > Lepidosauria > Squamata > Viperidae > Crotalus > Crotalus adamanteus. Next base: position 10,187,007 of record CM077935.1, read on the forward strand.
CTCTTACTACTTCTGCAGTTCCTGTGTTGCAGAGGAAGCTCAGAAGGGTAGGCAAATTACTTCTTAGGGAAAGTTTGCTGCCTGAGTTTACTGATCCTTCCTTTGAGGAACATCTCAGAAATTTCTAAAGAATCCTAGAGTGGTTTAGTTTAGAGTTCAATTTTGAAACTGCTGAATAATTCTTTAACAAAATAAAGACGGGGGGTAACTTTCAGCGCAAACCATTTTACAATTTTATCTGTTGGATTCTACGAACCCTAAATGCTACATTCCAAATTGCACTTCTGTTAGTCGGACCTTTTCTTACATTGTGCTTTTCCTGGCCATTTTTGGCTTTGGTGCCCTTTCCTAGGTGCTTCTGACTTCACTGTGTTTGGTCTTGTCCTGACCTTTGTTTGCACAGAAGTCTTTTCTGCTTTCCACAGCCTTTCTGACTGTGACTAGCTGTGCCTTTATTGCCTTTGTGTCATGCTTAGGCAAATGTCTGATTTGCTTGGCCACACGTTTTCTGGACAGCATAAGGGGGATGCTCCTTCTGTGGGTCTGCTGCTTTTGGTGTTGTCAGTTTCTTCTTAAGAGGTGGGTGAGGATACTTGGGCAAAGCTGTGGAGAAAATGATGTTCTGGGTTGGGTGAGCTTTTCTGCACTGGGGTTAGCATGAAACCAGGGCAGTGATTTCTCCCTAAGGCTCCAATGCCACACATGGTTCACAGGAAGCAATTTCCACTCAGTTTGTAAAATTAGTTATTAAGCACTAGAATTATTTGAGCCTTAATTGTAATATTCTTTCTTTCTTTCTTTCTTTCTTTCTTTCTTTCTTTCTTTCTTTCTTTCTTTCTTTCTTTCTTTCTTTCTTTCTTTCTTTCTTTCCTTTCTTTCTTTCTTTCTTTCTTCTCTCTCTCTCTCTCTCTATCATCTACCTATCATCTCTCTCTCTCTCTCTCTCTCATCTATCTACCTATCTCTATATACATCTATCTATCTATCTATCTATCTATCTATCTATCTATCTATCTATCTATCTATCTATCTATCTATCTATCTATCTCTGTCTATTTCTATCCATCCATCCATCCCATACCTCCACAATCAGAAGATTTCAGCAATACCCAGTACAGTCCACAATAAAATACCACAATACCATATAAATAGTTAGCAAAATTTAAATCAACATCACTGCTGGAACAACATACAAAAATATTTATCCACATGATAATAGCAGGGCTGACATGAATTACCTTCCAGATGTTAATAAAAAAAATGAAGCTTTCCTGGGGAGTTTTCATCAGTGTTTCTCAACCTTGATAATTTTAAGGCATGTGGACGTCAACTCCCAGAATTCCACAGCCAGCAATGCTGGCTGTGGAATTCTGGGAGTTGACGTCCACATGCCTTAAAATTGTCAAGGTTGAGAAACACTGAATCCTGGAAGGTAATTCATGTCAGGAGAAGTCTCAGCTCTAGAGGAAAGCTATTTTATGGTTTGTCTCATTTTCTATGCATAAACTTGGCACAGCATTATGGTTTTTCTTTTTAAGAGTTCTCTCTAGTATTAAGATAACATGCAGGCCAGTTTTCTCCAACCTAGTGAGATGTCTGTTAAATTTCAACCTATTTATTTAAACCATTCACTAGATTCCATGACAGCAATAATCAGAAATAAAAGATATTAAGTATACCATGGACCATTTAAAAATGGTAAAAAAGAGAATTGAAAATATACAGAAGGAATAAACATTTCTTTAAAAGATTGGGAGGGAAAGAAAGTACTCTGGATATAATTACCAGGTATGTGTCTCTAAGGAAGGAATTCATAAAGTGAGAGATTGCACTTTAAAAAAACTACCCTCAACAAATACCAAGGGGTACACAATCTTGCTAAGGTTTATTGTAATAATTAGAAGAGAAAGCAAGCTCAAAGTAATGGAGTATGTGCCCATGGAATTTGGTATGCCTTCTCCAGTTAAAAGGGCAGGTTTCCCCAATAGGATGTAGAAAACACACATGGCTACTAGATTATGAGATTATATGTCTCATAATCAGCTGAAGGCACAAATGCTTATAGAGGTAGAAAAGGGCAGCAGGAACAATAATAGCTACTTGCTAGAGTAACATTTGCTATTGGATAAAGGGGGAGAACCCCCTTAGGCCTCTTGCATTCTCAGCCCAATCGCAGACCAATTTTTGGAGGAATTAGTTCTAGGTTATTCATCTTGCTTGCAGTGTGGGGGTCTTGATTTCTTCATTCTCTGCCCTTTATTCTTTATTTTCTTCCTCCCTTTTTACAGACAATTTAGAAGGAAAGAAGTGAACATTTGAGTCATCATGGAAATAACCACGTCGTCCCCCCAACCGTCAAGATCTGCCCATTTCCCAAACCCCCCACTGTCTTGTCTTCTGCCCCATCTCTGCTTCTGTGCCCCTCTGTTATTTAATATTGTCTCTCTTCCCCCTTAACCGCTCTGCTAGTGGGATTGCTAGTGTGGGCCATAATGCTGGCATTTGCCACGCCATGTTCCCTGCCAGCTGCTTCTCTAACCAACCCAGAAACATCACCAGCGACTCGGCTTCTGTACATTTTGAGCCACCTGCCTTGCCTTTGCACACGCAAGCTCACGTGCACACACACTTGGACACATACCGTCCCAAGTGCTTTCCGCATTAGTGACCACACTATGTTTGTTTCCCCCTCCTTCCCCTTCTCATTACTAGAAACCACCTCAAGCCAAGGGCTGGATTTTTTAATGCACACATAAACAGAAGGAAACATTTTGTTAGGAAAAACAAACAAATGAAACTCCTCAACTTGGAGGAAATGAAGAGATTCTTCTAGCTGCTTATTTATTGATATTAAAGAATAAACTCTTAACTGTATTAAAGATTTCTGGCTTTTCTCTTATTGTTCTGACTCACTAGAGTACGGACAGAGACTGGTGTTCTTCCAATACAGTATATAGGTAGTCCTCCGCTTACGACCACAATTGAGCCCAAAATTTCTGTGAGTAAGCAAGACAGTAGCTAAGTGAGTTTTGCCCCATTTTACGACCTTTCTTGGCACAGTTGTTAAATGAATCACTGCAGTTGTTAAGTTAGAAACACGGTCGTTAAGGGAATCTGGGTTCCCCATTGACTTTGCTTGTCAGAAAGTCGCAAAAGGGGAATCACATGACCCCGAGACAGTTGTAATCACATGACTATGGGGATGCTGCAATGGTCGTTAAGTGTGAAAAATGGTCATAAGTCACTTTTGTCGGTGCCATTGTAACTTTGAATGGTCACTGAATGAGTGGTTGTAAGTCAAGGCCTACCTCTATACAGAACTACTAATCTGAACCCTTCAAATGTCTCAGTTTCATAAACTCTATAGCTAACCACAAACATTAAGGTCTAACTGCCGAAATTTGGTGCTGGCTGGAAAATTCTTGGAACTAAAATCCAAATATAAGGAACTAGCTGAAAAATTTTGAACTAGCCAGTGCCCAGGCAAAATACCAATCCTAAGGCATAAATCATAATCAAAACCCAAGCAGACTACATTATAACAAAGTATATTGGGTGAATTAGCCCACAGAACTATAGTACAGTAAGCAGTGTATATTTTCCCCTCTATACAACAACTCTGCACTTTGGGTTGCATAGTGTACAGAAATTCAATGTTTTCTTCATATACTAAGCCTAAGGTGCTGAATTTCTCTTAATATTTGTAGCCACAGTTGTCAGGAAATGCTTGTTTTCACTGTGGTTTGACTCTCATTTTGAAAGGAATGTAACCTTTAACCACCACCACCACCCCACAGTTGTTCAAACATCTGAAAAAAAAATAAGAAAAGAAGTTGACACTTTATAGTTCCTCCTCCTGAATAGACCAGACAGAGAGGGATTTCTCTGGAAGAGAGCAACTGGTAGCATTGCCAAATTGGCTCTCCCATGCAAAAAAAAACCCAAAAGCTGCTAATTGCTTATTTTTGTATGAGACAGATTGAAACTATCATATTCAGTTAGAAAATGCAAATCACATTGTATGGGCAGAAATAAATCTGCTCTGCCAGCAGCAAAATGTACTTTAGGTATTTCCAGATACAAGATTCTTAGCTCTATCACTCAAGAAAGACTTCCAAAAACAGGAAGTCATAATGGGAGGTTTTTCAAGTACAAATAAAAACGCATGCTATACATGCCTCATTTGGAAGCAGGCCCAATGGAATCACAGATGGAATAATAGGAGTTGCATAGTGCAGAATACTTATGGTGGGAAATTGCAGCCTAAACAACACAATTGCAAAATCAACAAAGGAATCCTTGAGTGTGGATTGTAATTCATCTGAAAAGCACAAGACTGGAGCAAGTCTTGGTAAGGCCACACTTGGAATATTGTATCCAGTTTTGGTTGCCACAATATAAAAAAGATGCTGAGACTCTAGAAAGAGTGCAGAGAAGAGCAACAAAGATGATTAGGGGACTGGAGGCTAAAACATATAAGGAACGGTTGCTGGAATTAGGTATGTCTAGTTTAATGAAGAGAAGGACTGGGGGGGGGGGGACATGATAGCAGTGTTCCAATATCTCAGGGGTTGCCACAAAGAAGAGGGAGTCAAGCTATTCTCCAAAGCACCCAAAGGCAGGACAAGAAGCAATGCATGGAAAATGATCAAGGAGAGAACCTTCCTAGAAATAAGGAGAAGTTTCCCGACAGTGAGAACAATTATTAAGTGGAATGACTTGCCTTCAGAAGTTGTGAGTGCTCCATCACTGGAAGCTATTAAGAAGAGATCGGACAACCGTTTGTCTGAAATTGTACAGGGTTTCCTGCTTGAGCAGGGGTTGGATTAGAAGACCTTTAAGGTCTCCTCCATCATCATCATCATCATCATCATCATCATCATCATCATTTTAAGAGGCAGTGATAAGGTGTTAATGTTGAATATACTTTTGGCATTCTGTTATGCCTCAGCTAAAATAAGGATGGGAGATTCAAGAAAGCAAGATCATTCTACGGAATCATAGGCATCCGTGTGTGTGTGTGTGTGTAGAAGGACTTGTGATGAAACACACCTTGCAATGCAGACTTATTCTTACACAGTATACATGTGTAGTACATGATGCAAGTATGTTTGTTTATTTACAGTATATCAGTACAGTCATTTGCCACCTATCTTGCACAATATGAAATGGTGGTACTTGTGTGTGACATCAGAAAACACATTTGGGTGACATGATGGTTAGGAACAATACCTATGTATGGAAAGGATTGTTAGTTTTCCTGCTTGGCAACACCCTGATGTTGAAATGTTGGGTTGATGCTAAATCTTGGGTTGAAATGTCCTGTGTCATGGTTAATTTCAGCATCAGTTGCTGGCTGTTAGAGCTCTGCCCAAACATCCATTGTCGGTTCCAGCTGCAAAACATTTTTGCAAACCGCAGGAACCCCTCGCCAAACCATCACCTTGGGATGACTGATTAAGAGCAGCAGCATGCCTGCAGAAATGCAATGAATCTCCTGTGCCAGAGGCAGCTGTTCTTGTCTGCTGGCTGAAATAAGGCCCTCTTGCATGAGTCTTTGGCTGCCATGCGAATCTTACAGTTCAAGGATCAATCAGAATACAGCTGGAAGGGACCTTGGAAGCCTTCTAGTCCAACACCCTGCTCAAGCAGGAGACCCTATATCATTTCAGACAAGTGGCTGTCCAGTCTCTTCTTAAAAACCTCCAGTGATGAAGCACCCACAACGTTTGAAGGCAAGCTGTTCCACCGGTTGATTGTCCTCACTATTAGGAAGTTTCTCCTTAATTCCAGGTTGCTTCTCTCCATGATCAGTTTATATCCATTGATTCTTATCTTGCCATCTGGTGCTTTGGAAAATAAATTGACCCCCTCCTCTTTGTGGCTGCCTCTCAAATTCTGGAATACTGCTATCATGTCCCCCCATTCCTTCTTTTCTCTAGAGCAGGGGTCTTCAAACTTGGCCCTTTTATGACTTGTGGACTTCAACTCCCAGAATTCCTCAGCCAGGAAAGGGAGGAGAAAATTATGGCAAATACTCTTGCTGTGAAACCCATGATGGAACTGTCTGTTTACCAATTGTAATGCTTCCCCATAAGGATTGGCTAGAGAAAGATTCTCCAAAGTGGCCAATATCATTCCACCCCCCCATACCCAGGGTTGATGGAGCTAGTCATTGTTCTTGTTATTATTCATAGTACTGTTAGTTAAAGTAGTATTTATTAAATTATTTTCAGATAGTAAATGTTTGGGGGTTGAGGAATAATCTGAAACTTCATGAAGGGATCTCTGAGCTGAACAGTTTGGGAATCCCTGGGCCACAGGAAACCTCAGCCATCTTACTCTGTATATTTAGGGTCCATTTTAACAAATTGTTATTCATTATGAGCATCCTGGTATTTTCCCAACACTCATCTTTTTAGTATCCAACCCACACCACACCAGCCAACAACAACACACACACACACACACGCCAGTAACATGGATTTCTGCACAACTCTCTCATATCATTGCACTCTCCATCCATCCATCCATCCATCCATCCATCCATCCATCCATCCATCCATCCATCCATCCACCCACCCACCCACCCAACTACCTACCTACCTACCTACCTACCTACCTACCTACCTACCTACCTACCTATCTCTATCTCTATCTCTATACACACACACATATATCTATTCATCCATCTATCCATCTATCATCTATATCTACCTATCATCTGTCTATCTATCTATCTATCTATCTATCTATCTATCTATCTATCTATCTATCTATCTATCTATCTATCTATCTATCTATCTATCTATCCATCATCTCTATCTGAATTCCTTGGAGGGTGAGTAGCATCAAATGGATTCTACCTGGTACCTTAAAACTGTTTCCTGACCTTGGTCATTTACCTTTGTGTGTGTTCTTTAAATCCCAGAATTTCACAACTAGAATGGCCAATGATGGGGATTCTGGGAGTTGAAGTCCACACAGTTGGAAGTTGCCAGGGTTAGGAAATGCTGCCTTAAAATATTGTCCTAGAATGTCCCTAGAATTCCTATTGCTGCAATGACCATCGTGATTATGAAAAACTAATATTTGGGGGATGGACAGTTTGAAAGGGCAAACAACCAAAGTGTAAGGTTTTCCACTTTGCCTCACAATTGCCCCAGCATTACTCAGGAATTTAAAAGAGCCAAAGAAACTCCTGAGCCGAGGTTTCAGCAAGCAAACAACTTTTATTTTGATCAAAACAGAGTTGGGTGACCCCATCTCTCTTCGTGGCTGGTAGAGAGATGAAGGCAACAACCAGAAAAGATGTCTTCCACCTTTTATACCTTTCCAGAACAAAAAGATCAGGTCTTGGTACTAGGCATAAGATGGCACAAAAAAATAATTCCTAGATGATGACTCATACACAGCAACCCAGGCTCCATCCGTAACTCCTTTCCCCCCTCCCCTTACTGTGCTCTTTTCATATAAGCAATCACCTATACCTAAAGCATAAAACATTTGCTTCTGTAGTCAGGGGTTCTCAACCTTGGCAACTTTAAGACTTGTGGACTTCAACTCCCAGAAAGCTGGCTGAGGAATTCTGGGAGTTGAACTCCACAAGTCCTAAAGTTGCCAAGGTTGAGAACCCCTGGTATAACTAATTTCCCAATCTAAAGCATCTACAAAGCTGCTTGCACATAAACAAAGATATATATATATATATATATATATATATATATATATATATATATATATATATATATATATATATATATATATATATATATATATATATATATATATATATATATATATATATATATATATATATATTAAAAAGAATATTAAAAATAGAAGCACGATTCCTGGGTGTGTACATGGTGAGAACAAAATATGATCACCAGGAAAAGTTAAAACATTAAAAGTTTTAATATAAAACAGAAGTTTTAAATAAAAACATATATATATATATGTAGGTCTTTGGTTGTTCGGGTTTTCTCCCACGTAAAATTGGAAGTGTCTTGGCGACATTTCGACGAAGTCTCATTCGTCATCTTCAGGCTGGTGTTTTCAGCTTCGTGCTCCTTGAAGCACGAATATATATATATATTTAATATATTTGTTGTTGTTAATTGCGAAGTCGTGTCCGACCCATCGCGACCCCATGGACAACGCTCCTCCAGGTCTTCCTGTCCTCCACCATCTTCTGGAGTCCATTTAAGTTCACACCTACTGCTTCAGTGACTCCATCCAGCCATCTCATTCTCTGTCGTCCCCTTCTTCTATTGCCCTCAATCTTTCCCAGCATTAGGCCCTTCTCCAGTGAGTCCTTCCTTCTCATTAGGTGGCCAAAGTATTTGAGTTTCAACTTCAGGATCTGGCCTTCTAAAGAGCAGTCGGGGTTGATCTCTTCTAGGACTGACCGGTTTGAACGCCTTGCAGTCCAAGGGACTCGCAGGAGTCTTCTCCAGCACCATAGTTCAAAGGCCTCAATTCTTTTGCGCTCAGCCTTTCTTATGTTCCAACTTTCACAGCCATACATTGCAACTGGGAAAACCATGGCCTGGACTATACGCACTTTTGTTGGCAGGGTGATGTCTCTGCTTTTTAATATGCTGTCTAGATTTGCCATAGCTTTCCTCCCCAGGAGCAAGCGTCTTTTAATTTCTTGGCTGCAGTCCCCATTTGAGGTGATTTTTGAGCCCAGAAAAATAAAATCTGTCACTACCTCTATTTCTTCCCCATCTATTTGCCAGGAATTGAGAGGGCCGGATGCCATGATTTTGGTTTTCTTAATGTTGAGTTTCAAGCCAACTTTTGCACTCTCCTTCTTCACCCGCATCAAGAGGTTCTTTAGTTCCTCTTCACTTTCTGCCATTAGAGTGGTATCATCTGCATATCTTAGGTTGTTGATGTTTCTCCCGGCAATCTTAATTCCAACTTTTGATTCATCTAGCCCTGCCTTTCTCATGATGTGCTCTGCATATAAGTTAAATAGGCAGGGCGACAGTATACAGCCTTGCCGGACTCCTTTTCCAATTTTGAACCAATCAGTGGTTCCATGTCCAGTTCTCACTGTTGCTTCGTGACCCGCATATAGGTTTCTCAAGAGACAAATGAGATGGTCTGGTACTCCCATCTCTTTAAGAACTTGCCACAATTTGTTGTGATCCACACAATCAAAGGCTTTAGCATAGTCAATGAAGCAGAAGTAGATATTTTTCTGGAGCTCCCTAGCTTTCTCCATGATCCAGCGTATGTTGGCAATTTGATCTCTAGTTCCTCTGCCTCTTCGAAATCCTGCCTGCACTTCTGGTAGTTCTCGATCCACATACTGCTGGAGTCTAGCTTGTAGGATTTTAAGCATAATTTTACTAGCATGTGAAATGAGTGCAATGGTGCGATAGTTTGAACATTCTTTGGCATTGCCTTTCTTTGGAATTGGAATGTAAACTGACCTTTTCCAATCCTGTGGCCACTGTTGAGTTTTCCAAATTTGCTGGCAAATTGAGTGTAGCACTTTTACTGCATCGTCTTTTAAGATTTTGAATAGCTCAGCTGGAATACTGTCACCTCCACTAGCTTTGTTGTTGCTCAGATTTTCTAAGGCCCATTTCACTTCACATTCTAGGATGTCTGGTTCGAGGTCAGTGACCATCTCATTGTGGTTATCTGGGATGTTAAGCTCATTCTTGTATAGTTCTTCTGTGTAGTTTTGCCATCTCTTCTTAATCTCTTCTGCCTCTGTTAGGTTCCTGCCATTTTGGTCCTTTATCATGCCCATCTTTGCATGAAACGTTCCCTTCATATCTCCAATTTTCTTGAAGAGATCTCTGGTCCTCCCTATTCTGTTGTTTTGTTCTATTTCTTTGCACTGTTCATTTAAGAGGGCATTCTTATCTCTTCTAGCTACTCTCTGGAATTCTGCATTCAATTGGGTGTATCTTTCTCTTTCTCCTTTGCCTTTCGCTTCCCTTCTTTCCTCAGCTATTTGCAAAGCTTCCTCAGACAGCCATTTTGCTTTCTTGCATTTCTTTTTCTTTGGGATGGTTTTAGTTGCTACCTCTTGTACAATGTTGCGAACTTCCATCCATAGTTCTTCAGGCACTCTGTCTATCAGATCTAATTCCTTAAATCTATTTGTCACCTCTACTGTATATTCATCAGGAATATGATTTAGTTCATACCTGAGTGGCCTAGTGCTTTTCCCTACTTTTTTCAATTTAAGCCTAAATTTTGCAACAAGAAGCTCATGATCTGAGCCACAGTCAGCTCCTGGTCTTGTTTTTACTGACTGTATAGAGCTTCTCCATCTTTGGCTGCAGAGCACATAGTCAATCTGATTTCTATGTTGACCATCAGGTGATGTCCATGTGTAGAGCCGTCTCTTGGGTTGTTGGAAAAGAGTGTTTGCTATGACCATCGTATTCTCTTGACAAAATTCTATTAGCCTGTGCCCTGCTTCATTTTGTACTCCAAGGCCAAACTTGCCTGTTATTCCGGTTATCTTTTGGCTTCCTACCTTAGCATTCCAATCCCCCATGATGATAAGGACATCATTTTTTGGTGTTAATTCTATAAGGTGCTGTAGGGCTTCATAGAACCGGTCAATTTCATTCTCTTCAGCACCAGTGGTTGGGGCATAGATTTGGACTATTGTGATATTGAATGGTTTGCCTTGGATTCGAATTGAGATCATTCTGTCATTTTGTGGATTGTATCCTAGTATTGCTTTTCCTATTCTTTTATTGACTATGAAGGCTACTCCATTTCTTCTGAGGGATTCTTGCCCACAGTAGTATACCTGATGGTCATCTGAGTTAAATTCACCCATGGGGTTTTCATGGCAAAGATACTGGAGTGGTTTGCCATTTCCTTCTCCAGTGGATCACATTTTGTCAGAACTCTCTGCTATAACCTGTCCGTCTTGGGTGGCCCTGCACAGCATAGCTTATAGCTTCATTGAGTTACGCAAGCCCCTTCGCCACGACAAGGCAGAAATCCATAAAGGGGATTTTATATATATATATATATATATATATATATATATATATATATATATATATATATATATATATATATATATATATATATATATATATATATATATATATATATATATATATATATATATATTTCTCAATGATTCAATCTTCGATCTCCGGGAAGAGTATACTCCAGTTATTTATTGTTAAAACAACATTTAAAACAATAAAAACAGTTATATACAAGAATTAAAACAACTTAGCTTTCGCTGGTCCTCTGCCAGCATCCTCAGAGTGGGGCTTAGGGGGTGGGAAGTTCTTTTTATCCCCTTGCTGATCCAATTGCCTACTCATTGCCCTCGTGACAGGGCCACTCTTCCTGATTGCCTGTGACTGCCTTGCCTGTTCCGCCCTCTCTTTTTTGCACTCTAACATTGTATTTTCCTGCTTTGTCATCCTTGTGCTGTCTCCCCCTCCCTGCGCTGTTATCATTAGCACACTCTCCAATCCCTCCTCCTTATCCAATGCAAGGTGCCTCCTCCGACTCGGCACTACCCGAATCCTGTTGGGCTGATGATCTGCCTGCCGTTTTTGCATACCATTGCTGGTTTCTATTTCAACTCCCTCCTCCAACCCCCCTCCTCTCCCAGCCTGCCGATTCATGCACCCTTTGTTATCCATTCCTGTCATCCTTCCCCCCCCTTCCTTCAACCCTCCCACCTGTTGATTAACATATTGCTCCTGCCTTTCATCGACCATTCTTATTGATGTTCTCTTCCTCAATATCTTTTCCTTCCTGATCCGCTGCTCTATCTGCTGTTCCTGTTTACCCTCCTCCCCCACTGTCCATCTTCCCCTCTCCAATGTCCTCCCCATCATCTGCTGACTTGCCTGTTGTTCATCCATTTCTGTCCATCCTCTCTTTTCTAGCATTCCTCCTCCTCTGACCTGCCGTCCTACATGCTGTTCCCACATGCCAACATCCATTCCTGTTAAACCCTCCTTCTCAAGCTTTCCTCCCCCCAATCTGCCATCCTGCCTGCTATTCTTATCTGCCCTTCTCCTTTCCTGTCAGTCCCCCCCTCTCCTGTTTCCTCCCCCCCCTCTCCAATCCACTGCTCTGTTTGCTGTTACTGCCAGCATTCTTCCTTCCCTTACCTGCTGTCCTACGTACTGTTCCCATCTACCAACCTGCGTTCCTGTTGGACTCTCCTTCCCAAACTTCCCCCCCCCCCCCAAAAAACTGCTGTCCTGCCTATTATTCCTGCCTGCCCTTCTCCATTCCTATCCACCCCACCCTCTCCTATTTCCTCCCCCCCTCTAATCTGCAGCTCTACCTGCTGTTCCTGGCTATTCTCCTCCATTCTTACTCCCTTCTCAAATATCCCCTCTCCATCCATGAATATGCTTCCAATCTTACGTGCCTCATCTTTTCTGTTCTTTTCTCTCTCCCCTTCTCTTTTGATCAGTCCCCTGGGGTCGGGCATACCCCTCCCCCGTATTCTGGGCCGTACGATCAATTCCGCTGTTCCCAAGAGTCTTCCCTGATCCCCCTCTCCTTGCAATCCCCCATCATATCCACCTCCTCTTCCTTTACTACCCTTACCTGTCTGTGACCCTAATGTTCCCTCATCTGTCCCCACCTGTGATGTGTCTATGGGATCCTCCCTATGTCTAGTCATGTGGTGAATACCCCCCCCCCCCCACCAGTTCTGGTTTTGCCTCTGACAATCGGCATCCGTCTCTTGACATGCTCTTCCTGCACTCTTAGTGCCTGGTACGCTGAGGGCAGTTCTATACATCGGCTGATGGAGTCTGTGTTGGAGAACCAGGCCTCCTTTAGTAAACGTCCTCCTTTGGAGGCGTCCTGGGCAATGGCTTCTGCCTCCTTGAAATCAAAAGAATGTCCAGTATTAATCATGTGCGTCCATATTTGAGAGTATTGCTCCTGCCTTCTGACAGCCAATTTATGTTCATGTATCCTAGTTTTTATTCGTTTGGCTGTCTCTCCCGTATAATTACATTGGCAGTCTTTGCAATGCACTCTGTATACGACCGCTGATCTTTCTTCCTTCGGCAATGGCTCTTTAGGGCGCATGACTTTCATCCGGAGTGTTTGATCAGGCCGGTGAGCAACTTTAATATTATAAGGTGCCAATATGCGCGCTGTTGCTTCCGATACTCCCTGGACATATGGTATTGTTGTTCGGGCCATTGTCCCTGGATCATTCGGTGCCCTGCGGGGTTCTTGACATTTGCTGTATCTCCGAATGAAGCTAGTTGGATAGCCATTCCACTTACACACTTGATAAAGATGTGCACGCTCCCTCTGCTTAGCCCTCCTGGTGTTATAGTGCGTGTCTATACGTGCAAATAATGTCCTAACGCATGAGATCTTGTGGGCTGCTGGGTGATTGTTCATATAGTGCAAACATCCTGTCGGTGTGAGTGGCTTTTCTATACACCGTCATCAAGAGACCTCACAGATGAAGAAACCAGATTATTACAATGGGATGCGGGCCTCAATTTGGGGGATGCCCAGCCCGTTGACTTTATTGCGGCCGTAGAACCAACAATACAAGGTATGGCCACTAGTGAGACAGAGAAGAATGCCATAAGACAACGAGTTACGGGATTGCTTACAGGCCACAAACAACACCATGTACTACCGGCAGGGGAGAGAAAGGCCCTGGAAGAGCTGCGCAAGGACAAATCCATCGTGGTCCTGCCAGCAGATAAGGGAAGGGCCACGGTTGTCAAGGACAGAGCCGAGTATAATGGCAAGGCCCAGACCCTACTAGATGACAACAGTGCCTAAAAAGTAATTAGGACTGACCCCACAACGTCCATGAAAAATCAACTCAATAAGATCATAGATGGACTTAAGAAACGTGGAGGAATAAATGAAGAAGATCTGAGGGCTATACGGCCAAGGGACTCAGCTTTGGCGAGATTTTATGGCCTACCCAAAATACATAAGGAAGGGACACCATTGAGACCCCATTGTGGCACTTAGGGGCACACCCCATGTTCGGGCTGGCTAAATGGCTAAGTCAAAAGTTACAACACCTAGTGGAAGACAACACAACCACTGTGAAATCCTCACAAGAATTCTTACAGAGGCTAAAGAGGAGATACAGCAAAAGTCAAGAACCCCGCAGGGCACCGAATGATCCAGGGACAATGGCCCGAACAACAATACCATATGTCCAGGGAGTATCGGAAAGCAACAACGTGCATATTGGCACCTTGGCATATTGGCATATTGCCCTGCGGGGTTCTCGATGTTTGCTGTATCTCCGAATGAAGCTAGTTGGATAGCCATTCCACTTACACACTTGATAAAGATGTGCACGCTCCCTCTGCTTAGCCCTCCTGGTGTTACAGTGCGTGTCTATATGTGCAAATAATGTCCTAACACATGAGATCTTGTGGGCTGCTGGGTGATTGCTCATATAGTGCAACATCCTGTCGGTGTGAGTGGCTTTTCTATACACCGTCGTATGGAGGGCACCATTGATTTGACGTGTAACCAAACGTCTAGGAAGGCCAAGCTGCCATTGACCTCCTCCTCCGCTGTGAATTGTATATCCGGGAATATTGAGTTGAGTTTCTCCATAAGGGCAGTTTTTCTTGCCCGTATGACGATGACAAAAGTATCGTCCACATACCTGGCCCAAAACTCTGGTTGGTAGTCGGCCATGGCCCTGCTTCCAAACACTGTAGGACCGCCTCCGCAATGACCCCCGAAATGGGGGATCCCATCGGCGTGCCCTTAATTTGTTCATAATTGTTCCTTGGAATATGAAATACGTTTTCAAGCATAGCCGTAATAACCTGACAACATCTTCTGTCCCAAGGGAACTTTGACTCCGTAGTCCTTTCAGTTGTAGTAGATCTTTTATGGTCGTCATGGCCAATTCTTGCGGGATGGACGTGAATAGCGATGTTACGTCGAATGAGATCATAATCTCATCGTCCCGTATCCTCATCCTCTTTAGCCTCTGTAAGAATTCTTGTGAGGATTTCACAGTGGTTGTGTTGTCTTCCACTAGGTGTTGTAACTTTTGACTTAGCCATTTAGCCAGCCCGAACATGGGTGTGCCCCTAAGTGCCACAATGGGTCTCAATGGTGTCCCTTCCTTATGTATTTTGGGTAGGCCATAAAATCTCGCCAAAGCTGAGTCCCTTGGCCGTATAGCTCTCAGATCTTCTTCATTTATTCCTCCACGTTTCTTAAGTCCATCTATGATCTTATTGAGTTGATTTTTCATGGACGTTGTGGGGTCAGTCCTAATTACTTTTTAGGCACTGTTGTCATCTAGTAGGGTCTGGGCCTTGCCATTATACTCGGCTCTGTCCATGACAACCGTGGCCCTTCCCTTATCTGCTGGCAGGACCACGATGGATTTGTCCTTGCGCAGCTCTTCCAGGGCCTTTCTCTCCCCTGCCGGTAGTACATGGTGTTGTTTGTGGCCTGTAAGCAATCCCGTAACTCGTTGTCTTATGGCATTCTTCTCTGTCTCACTAGTGGCCATACCTTGTATTGTTGGTTCTACGGCCGCAATAAAGTCAACGGGCTGGGCATCCCCCAAATTGAGGCCCGCATCCCATTGTAATAATCTGGTTTCTTCATCTGTGAGGTCTCTTGATGACGGTGTATAGAAAAGCCACTCACACCGACAGGATGTTGCACTATATGAACAATCACCCAGCAGCCCACAAGATCTCATGCGTTAGGACATTATTTGCACGTATAGACACGCACTATAACACCAGGAGGGCTAAGCAGAGGGAGCATGCACATCTTTATCAAGTGTGTAAGTGGAATGGCTATCCAACTAGCTTCATTCGGAGATACAGCAAATGTCAAGAACCCCGCAGGGCACCGAATGATCCAGGGACAATGGCCCGAACAACAATACCATATGTCCAGGGAGTATCGGAAGCAACAGCGCGCATATTGGCACCTTATAATATTAAAGTTGCTCACCGGCCTGATCAAACACTCCGGATGAAAGTCATGCGCCCTAAAGAGCCATTGCCGAAGGAAGAAAGATCAGCGGTCGTATACAGAGTGCATTGCAAAGACTGCCAATGTAATTATACGGGAGAGACAGCCAAACGAATAAAAACTAGGATACATGAACATAAATTGGCTGTCAGAAGGCAGGAGCAATACTCTCAAATATGGACGCACATGATTAATACCGGACATTCTTTTGATTTCAAGGAGGCAGAAGCCATTGCCCAGGACGCCTCCAAAGGAGGACGTTTACTAAAGGAGGCCTGGTTCTCCAACACAGACTCCATCAGCCGATGTATAGAACTGCCCTCAGCGTACCAGGCACTAAGAGTGCAGGAAGAGCATGTCAAGAGACGGATGCCGATTGTCAGAGGCAAAACCAGAACTGGTGGGGGGGGGGTATTCACCACATGACTAGACATAGGGAGGATCCCATAGACACATCACAGGTGGGGACAGATGATGGGAACATTAGGGTCACAGACAGGTAAGGGTAGTAAAGGAAGAGGAGGTGGATATGATGGGGGATTGCAAGGAGAGGGGGATCAGGGAAGACTCTTGGGAACAGCGGAATTGATCGTACGGCCCAGAATACGGGGGAGGGGTATGCCCGACCCCAGGGGACTGATCAAAAGAGAAGGGGAGAGAGAAAAGAACAGAAAAGATGAGGCACGTAAGATTGGAAGCATATTCATGGATGGAGAGGGGATATTTGAGAAGGGAGTAAGAATGGAGGAGAATAGCCAGGAACAGCAGGTAGAGCTGCAGATTAGAGGGGGGGAGGAAATAGGAGAGGGTGGGGTGGATAGGAATGGAGAAGGGCAGGCAGGAATAATAGGCAGGACAGCAGTTTTTTTTGGGGGGGGGAAGTTTGGGAAGGAGAGTCCAACAGGAACGCAGGTTGGTAGATGGGAACAGTACGTAGGACAGCAGGTAAGGGAAGGAAGAATGCTGGCAGTAACAGCAAACAGAGCAGTGGATTGGAGGGGGGGGGAGGAAACAGGAGGGGGGGGGACTGACAGGAAAGGAGAAGGGCAGATAAGAATAGCAGGCAGGATGGCAGATTGGGGGGAGGAAAGCTTGAGAAGGAGGGTTTAACAGGAATGGATGTTGGCATGTGGGAACAGCATGTAGGACGGCAGGTCAGAGGAGGAGGAATGCTAGAAAAGAGAGGATGGACAGAAATGGATGAACAACAGGCAAGTCAGCAGATGATGGGGAGGACATTGGAGAGGGGAAGATGGACAGTGGGGGAGGAGGGTAAACAGGAACAGCAGATAGAGCAGCGGATCAGGAAGGAAAAGATATTGAGGAAGAGAACATCAATAAGAATGGTCGATGAAAGGCAGGAGCAATATGTTAATCAACAGGTGGGAGGGTTGAAGGAAGGGGGGGGAAAGGATGACAGGAATGGATAACAAAGGGTGCATGAATCGGCAGGCTGGGAGAGGAGGGGGGTTGGAGGAGGGAGTTGAAATAGAAACCAGCAATGGTATGCAAAAACGGCAGGCAGATCATCAGCCCAACAGGATTCGGGTAGTGCCGAGTCGGAGGAGGCACCTTGCATTGGATAAGGAGGAGGGATTGGAGAGTGTGCTAATGATAACAGCGCAGGGAGGGGGAGACAGCACAAGGATGACAAAGCAGGAAAATACAATGTTAGAGTGCAAAAAAGAGAGGGCGGAACAGGCAAGGCAGTCACAGGCAATCAGGAAGAGTGGCCCTGTCACGAGGGCAATGAGTAGGCAATTGGATCAGCAAGGGGATAAAAAGAACTTCCCACCCCCTAAGCCCCACTCTGAGGACGCTGGCAGAGGACCAGCGAAAGCTAAGTTGTTTTAATTCTTGTATATAACTGTTTTTATTGTTTTAAATGTTGTTTTAACAATAAATAACTGGAGTATACTCTTCCCGGAGATCGAAGATTGCATCATTGAACAATATGCCTGGGATTCGTATTTTTATAACTATTAAGGACATATATATATATATATATATATATATATATATATATATATATATATATATATATATATATATATATATATATATATATATATATATATATATATATATATATATATATATATATATATATATATATATATATTAAAAAGAATATTAAAAATAGAAGCATGATTCCTGGGTGTGTACATGGTGAGAATAAAATATGATCACCAGGAAAAGTTAAAACATTAAAAGTTTTAATATAAAACAGAAGTTTTAAATAAAAACATTAGAAGTTTTAAAAATAAACAACCTAGCTTTCGTTGGCTCCTGCCAACTTCATCAGGGCGTACACAAATCAATGGGAGTAAACATTTATATGTAAGTTAACGCCCTGATGAAGTTGGCAGGAGCCTGGCTGAGGAATTCTGGGAGTTGAAGTCCACAAGTCATAAAAGGGCCAAGTTTGAAGACCCCTGATCTAGATGATGGTTGGTTTTTTTTTTCCAACCAAAATCGTTTAGTTGTGTTGGGCTATACTTTCCACTATGTGTAACATATACTGTATTGATGGGAGTCATAATCAAACACATGAATGGAAGGTTAGAAGATGGAAGATAATTCCTTTAATTACTAAAGAGTGATAAGCAATGTGCAGGAATTGAATAGCAAATTTGTGAGTGGAATTGGCATTATTTTTAAATGGGGAAATACTCTGTCATACCTCAGACTGCAAACATCTGGAATGTGCTCCACATTTTTGTAGCCAAAATAAAATACTCCTAAGACTTGGTAAGTGTGTCTGTAACATGAAGATGACCTGGGACATATAGAACTACCATGGAATGAATCTTACAAATATTTTAAGTTCATTTTTTTAAATTGAAAATTAAAGCTTCTTTAAAACAGAATCGTTACTCTTTAAATTTCTGAGCTGTCTGAAGTGTAGCCAAAATGCACCTAGGCTTTAAAACGTCTTCAAATTTCATAAGTGAAATTAATGTAAAAAATGTGCTTCAGTTCAACTTATTATTACTAACTTTTCTTCTGCAGAGCACCAGGAATACTTGCCTCATTCAGCAATGGACCCCAAATATTTTTCTTGTGATGCCCCGGTGCACAGAAACTGGACAGAGGGATCACTGCCCTGGATTCAGCATGATTCACCAGATCAAAATATAGTTCTGATTAATATGACAATACGGCGTTCCATTCGCTACTCACTGGATATGAATGCTAGCCTTGTTTCTTTGATCCTTCCAAGAGTAACTCTTGAAGACGCTGGGAACTATTCCTGCCACTGGAAAAACCAGACATGCTATTTTCATCTAGAGGTGATAGCAAAGACAGGTGCGGCTCTAAGTTAATGGGTGGGAAGGGAAAGCTGTGATTGGATATAAGTTATTATAAACTCAGAAATACCAACGGGTTTATAAAATCCAAACCTATTACAGGTAGTCCTCAACTCACAACAGTTTGTTTAGTGACCATTCAAAGTTTTACAACAGCACTGAAAAAAGTGACTTATGACCGTTTTTCACAATTACGACCTTTGCAGCATCCCAGGTTCATGTGATGAAAATTCAGATGCTCAGCAACTGGTTCATATTTATGACTGCTGCTGTGTCCCGGGGTTATGTGATCATGACCTTTTGTGACCTTCTGACAAGCAAAGTCAATCGGGAAGCCAGATTCGCTTAACAACTGCTTATCAACTGCAGTGATTCACTTAACAACTGAGGCAAGAAAGGTCGTAAAATGGGGCAAAACTCACTTAATAAATGTCTCACATAACAAAGGAAATTTTGGGCTCAATTGTGGTTGTAAGTTGAGGACTATCTGTATTTCCAATTTCAAAAAATGATAACTTTGCTTTTGAAAAATTCATATTATAACCCAATAATATCTGTTTATAGAAACTATGATCTAGACCTGTGTTTCTCAATCTTTTTTTTTAAAAAAAACAACAACTGTGGCCCTCTTCCAACCTTGTTTTTCTCCTGTGGTGCTACCATCCATCCCTCACCCTTTTCCCATTACCGGACACAGACATAGGACAATATATGCGTGTTTTCTGTGCAACGTAATATTCTTTGCATATATTATCTGTGGTCGCTCAGCAGATGTTGTGGTTCCCAATGACATATTTTTCACTACTGGCCCTCTTGAAATATCCTAGGGTCCTCAGGGGGCCCTGCATATGATAGAACTGCTGATCTACATTTAAACAGAGGGTTATGGGTAATCTATATGATAAAAAAGATCTTCAAGTGGCAGTCCATAGACCAGAGTGGGACATCAACTCTACAGGAAGGCTAATATTACTTTTATTGAGAATCTTGCAATGCTCTTTTCATTTCCCCCACCCCCTTGAGTGAATTAGGAAGGTATCTGCCTGAGCAGGTTCCAAATGTTATCTCGTTTTGGAGTTTAAAAATGCTTCAACTTTTTTGCATAGGAAAGAATTTCTGCAAATCACTGCCAATGTCATTTTCTTTACACCATATACCAGTGTTTCTCAACCTAGGGAATACTGGGAGTTGAAGTCCACCCAAGGTTGCCAAGGTTGAGAAACATTGCTGTATACAGTAATTGTTGAGTCCTCGGCTAATGGCAATGACGACGCGAGACATTCTTGATGTTCAGTAACCTTCTTTATTTCTCTTCAGCAGCCCCGTTACAACTCAAGGCAGCACGGACTTCTCAGCCCCTCTTAAGGACGTTTTTCCCCGGGCCAAAAGGCAACATTTAGGCGTGCGAAGCGCCTCGCGCATGCGCGCGAGCGCTGGCGCCAACCAGTCTGGTCCCGGGCAACTTGCAGCTGCCCGGGACCGTTGCAACGTCCCGAGCCTGCCCTTCTGCAGGCTCAGGACATAACACCCCTTCCCCCCCGGCTAAGACTACATGACAATTTTAACGCGACCTCAACACGAGCGTGGTGTACACTCTTGTTAAATGGTACCACGCTATAGTGCTGGGGATTAACTACAGTGTTCCCATTCCCAGCTTCCACAGAATACACTTAAGTCTTCTGCCTGGCCAGTAAGGTTATAAAATCTTCAAGATATTTGGGAGACCTCTTATCTCTCTGTGACCTACGTAGGCCTGGATTATTTACAAGTACACCTTGTCCTGTGGAGGTTATAGGTTCACCCCCCTTCTCAGACCCTGGTGGCCCCCGTGGACTGTGCCCTGATGCCTGGCCTGCTTGCTTACCCACCGGGCTCGTCAGGCCAGGACTTTGCTCTCTCTCTAACCTGGTTGACCTGCCTAGTTGCAGGCGATCTGACCCTTCTATTAAGCTGCCATTGTTGGGTAGCTCTGAATGGCCTCTCAAGCCCACACTGGACCTAACGGGAGGCTGGCTTCCTCCACTCCCCAGTTCCATAGCAGGACTGTCTGTTATTTCAGTATTGTCCCAAAACTCAGTTCCCCCCTCCGTTGAACCAGAGGGTCCACTGTCTAAAATTGGCTCTTCTCCCACTTCCCTGTGGCAGTGTCCTTCTCTGGGGACTGTGGCTGTGTTGGGCCAATTGTATTGATTGTGTGTCAGTTCTCTTGCAATGTTTGAGTTATTAGGATGCTCCCGGTTATTCTCCCTGACTGGAGTGCTGAAAGGTGTACGTGTGTAATGATTATGCCCCCAGGGTGACTCCCTGGCTGGAGTCTGCGCTGTAGCTTGTGCACTAACTGGTTCCCTTGAATTCCTGTTTGGAACACTCGCGGAATCATGCGACAGGCCGTCTGTGGCCTCACTGTGAGAGTCTGAATGCTGCCAACACCCTTCCCTTTGCCCATAAGGGTCCCCCTCCCCCCCTGGAAAAGAACCAGGAGTCTCTGCAGGTGAGTCCAGCCTTGTACGCAGCTGGTCAATATGCTGTCGCAGGATGCGGCCGTCTTCCAAGGAGACCTCATAAGACAAAGGGCCTGTAGCCTTGCAAACAGTGGCAGGAACCCATAAATGGCCTGGCCCGTAGTTACGGGTCCATACAGGGGCACCCACTTGCAATTGCCGCGGTGCCCTGGGCTGTGTACCCCTAGGCGGCAGTCTGTCCGGATGCAACCGGTCAAGTTTAGTAATCAGTTTGCGCCCCCAACGAAGTTCAGCTGGGCTCCTCCCAGTAGAAGTGGAAGGTGTAGTGCGGTAGGAAAGGAGGAAGTCAGCCAACCTGTGATGCCAGTCCCCATAGGTAAGTCTCTTTAAAGCATCCTTGGTGATGCGGACCATCCGTTCAGCCATCCCATTGGTGGAAGGGTGGAAAGGAGCAGAAGTGGCATGACGAATCATGTTGGCCTGTAAGAAAGCTTGGAATTCGGAAGAAGTGAATTGCGGGCCATTGTCAGACACCAAAACATCCGGAAACCCATGTGCAGCAAAAATTCCCCACAGTACTTGGATAGTCTTTGCAGTGGTGGTGGACGAGACAGGTACAACCTCAAGCCATTTTGAATAGCTATCAACCAGGACCAAGAAGAATTGACCCTGAAAGGGCCCAGCGTAGTCAATGTGCACCCTAGACCATGGGGACTGTGTTTCCTCCCACCTATGTACGGGAGCCTGAGGCATTTCTGGGCGTGAGCGTTGACAAAGGTGACAAGCATGCACCTTAGCCTCAATTTCCTTATCTAACCCAGGCCACCACAAGTGGCTGCGCGCAAGCACCTTCATTCGAACAATGCCAGGATGACCCTTGTGAAGGGACCCTAAGACTCTAGACCTCATTGAGGTAGGAATGACAACTCTGCTACCCCACAGCAGACAGCCCTGGAAGGTGGACAACTCATTCCTTTTTAACCAGAAACTCTGAAACTCAGTACCTGGACAACTCTCTGGCCATCCAGACAAAACCCAGGATAAGACTCGAGAGAGTGTAAGATCCATGGCCGATTTAGCAGCCACATCCCTGGCGTTAAGGGGTGACTCAGGCAGTGCTTGAATTGAAAGAATATTGATTGCCGGGGCAGGGTCAGCCTCAACTACCTGTAAGGGTAATCTACTGAGGCCATCAGCATGGCCCATTTCTTTGCCCGGTTTGTGAATTAAAGAAAAATCATAAGCTGACAGGAAGATTGACCATCTGAGCATCCTGGGAGAGATAATGTGAGGGGTCTGTTTGTTAGTTGTAAACAATCCCAACAAAGGCTTATGGTCAGTGTAGACCGTGAAATGTCTGCCATATAAAAAATCATGGAATTTTTTGATTCCAGCAACAACAGCTAAGGCCTCCCTGTCTATTTGGGCATAATTCCTCTCAGCAGAGGATAAAGTTCTGGAGTAATATGCAACAGGAACCTGAGTTCCATCAGGTGTGAGATGGCTGAGTACAGCTCCTACGCCATAAGGGGAAGCATCACAAGCAATGCACACAGGGAGTGTTTCATTAAAATGTGCAAGCACATTGTTAGATGTTAGCAAGGCCTTAACCTTATTGAAGCTTGCTTCGTGTGCTTGTGACCATTCCCACACAGCTTGTTTGTCAAGAAGCCTATGAAGTGGTTCAGCTACATCAGCCTTGTTAGGAATAAATGAATTGTAGAAATTCAAAAGTCCCAGAAAAGCTTGCAGTTCAGCTTTGGACTTAGGTCTGGGAGCTTGTGTGATAGCTTTTAATTTGGACTCAGCAGGATGAATCCCATTGGCATCAATTCTGAACCCCAGAAAATCTGTAGAAGACACCCCAATTTTACATTTGTCCTTTTTGAGTTTGAGTCCTGTTTTCCGAAACCTCAGCAGGATAGCCCTCAATCTTTCAGCCAGATTTTGGATAGACTCTCCAGCAATTAAGACATCATCAAAATAGGGGCAAACCCCTGGAATACCCCTCAAGGTATTTTCCATTACTCTTTGGAAAATTCCAGGAGCTACGTTTACTCCAAATTGCAGTCTCTTGACCTTGAATGCCCCCCTATGAGTTACAATGGTTTGTGCCACAGCAGCAGCTTCGTCCACAGGCAACTGTTGGTAAGCCTGAGCTAAATCAAGCTTTGCAAAAATACGCCCCCCTTTGAGGGAAGCCAGAATGTGGCTGACAATAGGCACAGGATAGGCATGTTGTTGTAATGCCTTATTGAGCGTGCATTTGTAATCTGCACAAATGCGAATATCCCCATTAGCCTTAAGAGGCGTTACTATGGGAGTTTCCCATGGACTGGAGTCAACAGGTTCTAAGACTCCTTGCTGAATCAATTTGTCCAATTCAGCATCAATTTTCCCTTTTAAGGCAAACGGTACCCTTCTTGCCTTTACTCTGATAGGAGTGACAGTGGGGTCTAATTTCAAAGACACTGGGGGACCCTTGTATGTGCCCAACTGAGGGCTGAATACATCTGCAAATTCCTTGCAGACTTCCTGTAAGTCTAACGTTTGCAAGCTGTTGAGCCCTGTAACTTGTATTCCCAGGGCCTCAAACCAATCGAGTCCTATGAGGCTCGTACGATCACCCCCCACTACCAATACATCTAATGGACCTTCAAAATCCTTATACTGCACGTTAAGGGTGGCCTCCCCCTTAACACACACTTTGGAGTTTTGAAAGTCTGTTAGTACTATGTTAGAAGGCCTAAGCTTGGCCTGGAAACCACTGCCAGAACAAATCTTTCTGAATGTGTGAATGGAGATGATTGAAAGTGCAGACCCAGTGTCTAGTTCCATGACCAATGGAACTCCTTGCAATTTCACCCTAAGTGACAGCTTCTTTTTAAGTGGTCTGTGTGTGCCTGTCTTAAAAATGCTTCTTCGTGAAGCACAGAAACCCACCCTGTTTTGGCTGGGGACCCTGGTACCTTTCAGGCGCAATTCTTCTTGGGGTTGTACCTTCTGTTGGCCCAGACACACAGCTGCTATGTGGCCTTGCTTCCCACATGCTCTACAGATTGCAGAACGGAACTTGCAGTCGGTCCTCTTGTGGCGACCTCCACACCCGAAGCACTTGGGTACAGGTGAAGACTTTTCTTTGCCTTCCCTCTGCTTTCCTTCTTTGGTTGGGTAGAGATGATCTATTTCTTCATCAGGCTCCTCTTCTGAGCTTCCTTGAACTCCCTCGTGATGCATGGAAACAGCTTCTGGAAAGCTGTTGATGGGCCTCATATTCTTGATTGCCCCACTTGCTGCCTCTTCTGCAGTAACCTCTCTCAAGGCATCTTGGAATGATATGTCCTCTTTGGCAAAAAGCCTTTGTTGTACATCTCTGTTTCTCAGTCCACATAAAAATCTGTCTCTCAGTCTTTCCTCTAAGTCTTTAAATTCGCAATGCTTAGCTGCCCTTCTTAATGCAGCAATGTACTCTTTAGCTGATTCACCAGCCCATTGATCCCGCTGTTCAAAATTATGTCTCCAAGCAATAACAGACAACTTGGGTTGAAAATGCTCTTTCAGTAATTTCTTAAGATCTGTGTAGGTAACAGATTCAAGAGATGCAGGGGCTACTAAGTTTTCAGCAATTTCAAATGCATCTTGACCACAAACGCAGAGTAGGGTGGCGGCCTTTAAGCCCTCTTCTCTTACTTGATTAACTCTGAAATAATTTTCTGCTCGGGCCACGTAAGATTCCCATCTTTCGGGATGTGTAATATCAAACTCTGAAAGTTTTCCAATCTTTGCCATTTTAGTAAGCAGGAAGGGTCTATCAGCCAGCTTACCTCCAACGAAGCTGTATTGGCAGGCAGTTGCTGAATTTAATGCCGTTTCCTCGCTGTGCTGGACTCTAGGGTAAGCTTACAATTGTTTGCGTAATTGCAAGGCCATCCCACCTTCGTCGCCAGTGTTGAGTCCTCGGCTAATGGCAATGACGACACGAGACATTCTTGATGTTCAGTAACCTTCTTTATTTCTCTTCAGCAGCCCTGTTACAACTCAAGGCAGCACGGACTTCTCAGCCTCTCTTAAGGATGTTTTTCCCCGGGCCAAAAGGCAACATTTAGGCGCGCGAAGCGCCTTGCGGATGCGCGCAGGCGCTGGCGCAAACCAGTCTGGTCCCGGGCAACTTGCAGCTGCCCGGGACCGTTGCAACGTCCCGAGCCTGCCCTTCTGCAGGCTCAGGACATAACAGTAATCTAGTCGCATTTTCCAATTAGCACCATATGTACATTTGTTGACTTATTGTGCATACAGGTAACAAGCTATGAATGACACTGTAGCTGGAACCAGTATTCTATGCTTGGATTTTTCACTAGCATTGACTGTTTCATCAGGAGCTGAAAAATTGATAATAGCCTTTAAGCCTAACGTCCAGTCCTGAAGACAGGAGACTTAGTTTGAAAAATTAACATTCAAAATGCTCAGTGCCTAATGTTTATTTACACTGTGCAAATGTAATATGGAAACATGCTAAAAATTGTGATGGGCAACAGATTCAACCAGTATTTGATTTTTTTTTAAAAAAGTACTGTTATATTTAATACAAGTGCTTATTAAAAACTAGAAATGGCATAGCAGGTGCTGTCTTAGAAGACACATCTTCTTTTCTTTCAAATGGAGGGAATACAAATTGATTTATCGTCAAGCATATATATTTGAATTTATTTGTTGCAGTTTTTATTTAATGTTAATATTATTGATTTATTATTTACTACATATGTGCATTATCTGTAGAAAAAATCCTGCTTCTTGCTTTAGAAATATCTTTGAATTGAAGCTTAATAAGGCTTAATCGTATCTTTTTCTTCCTTCCCTTGCATCCCATTAAAAGTTGTTCAGTACTGGATGATTTGGTCTGTAGCGCTGGGATATATGATTGTTTGCCTTGGCTCTGTTTTTTGTTTTCTAACGCTCCGGCAAGGTATGTATCTTTACATTCATAAGATTAATGAGAGAAATGTATGGTTAAATATTTCCTGTAAGTTATTTTGCTAGAGGAGATCAACCCTGACTGCTCTTTAGAAGGCCAGATCCTGAAGTTGAAACTCAAGTACTTTGGCCACCTAATGAGAAGGAAGGACTCCCTGGAGAAGAGCCTAATGCTGGGAAAGATTGAGGGCAATAGAAGAAGGGGATGACAGAGAATGAGGTGGCTGGATGGAGTCACTGAAGTAGTAGGCGTGAGCTTAAATGGACTCTAGAAGATGGTAGAGGACAGGAAGGCCTGGAGGAACGTTGTCCATGGGGTCGCGATGGGTCGGACACGACTTCGCAACTAAAAACAAAATTTTGCTATCTCCGATGGGTTACATCTAATAGGTTAATAAAATCTAATCCCTTCAATATAGATAGTGACAATATTTCTTCCCACTTGGATATAGCTAGTCCTTGATTTATTACCACAACTGGAACCAGATTTTTCACTTTTAAGCAAAGCAGTTATTCAGTCAATCCCAATTTTACAGCCTTTTTTGACACAACGTTAAGCGAATTACTGTAATTATTCAATGGATCACAAGATTATTAAGTAAATCCAGCTTCCCCCATTGAATAGAATAGAATAGAATAGAATAGAATAGAATAGAATAGAATAGAATAGAATAGAGCTGGAAGGGACCTTGGAGGCCTTCTAGTCCAGCCCCCTGCACAAGCAGGAGGACCTATACCAGTGATGGCAAACCTTTTAGAGACTGAGTGCCCAAAACCCAGCCCTGCCCCGCCCCCCACTCTGCCCCCCACCTGCCCCACTCCACCCCTGCGCCCTGCCCGCCCACAGGGCCACCCACTGCCTCCATGGCCCACGGCAGATCACCCATGTGGCCCAGCAGTGCCATGGCAGCCCCCCTCCGCCAGCACCCCGCAGCATCAACTGCGCGCAACAGGGTGTGATGGCAGAGTCTTGTCCCTGCTGCCCAGCTGCCATGTCTTTGGCTGTGCTACTCCATGCGGGCCATGCTTGGGGGCGACTCTCCTCTGGGAGGGCTGCTGGGGAGGACAGGGCCGCAGGGGGAGGTGGGGCTGGGGCAATGGCGTGGGTGCCCACAGAGAGGGCTCTGAGTGCTGCCTCTGGCACGCATGCCATAGGTTCGCCACCACTGACCTATACCATCTCAGACAAGTGACTGTCTAGCGCCTCTTCTTAAAAATCTCCAGTGATGAAGCGCCCACAATTTCTGGAGGCAAGCTGCTCCACTGGTTAATTGTCCTCACTGTCAGGAAGTTTTTCCTTAATTCCAGGTTGCTTCTCTCTTTGGTCCATTTCCAACTATTGTTTCTTGTCCTGCCCTCTGGTGCTTTGGAGAATAATGTGACCCCCTCTTCTTGGTGGCAGCCCTTCAAATACTGGAACACTGCTATCATGTCTCCCCTATTTCTTCTTTTCTTTAGACTAGCCAAACCCAAGTCCTGCAGCCGTTCTTCGTATGTCTTAGTCTCCAGGCCTTTGATCATCTTCGTAGCTCTTCTCTGATTTTTTTCCAAACTCTCGACATCTTTTTTGTGATATGGTGACCAAAATTGGCTGCAGTATTCAGGTGTGATCTTACTAGAGTTTATAAAGCAGTACTAATACCTCGTGTGATCTTGATTCTATGCCTCTGTTTATACAACCCAGGATTGTATTAGCTTTTTTGGCTGCTGCTGCACACTGCTCGCTCATGTTCAAGTGATTGTCCACTAGGACTCCAAGGTCCCTCTCACAGTTACTGGTTTTAAGCCAGGTCTCGACCAATCTGTACTTGTATCTTTGATTTTTCCTGCCTAAATGTAAAACTTTGCTTTTCTCCACATTGAAACTCATTTTGTTGGATAGGGCTTGATTTTGCTTGTCAGAAGCAGGCTGGGAAGATTGCAACTGGTGATCACATGATCTCACTACAATCAATGCAAATTCTGGACTTTTATTTGGATACTTGAGCTGCAGGTTGACATTATGCTAGTTACCATGACCTTAGGGATACTGCAGTGATCATAAAAGCTAGAACAGGCCATAAGTCACTTTTTTTAAAGTGCCGTTGTAACTTCAAACAGTTGCTGAATGAATGGTTGTAAGTCAAGGACTACCTGTATTACTTTTAAAGTTTATATGGCTTGAGAGAATGCTCTATGAGTCCTCCTTGGTTGAGATTATTTGAGATTAATCCCTTTGCAATGCTTCACAGGAACCTAGCTTGACACTTCTCCATAGTCCCATTCATTATTTGGGAATAACTCTCTGGTAAACTGAGGTTCCTGATAGGCCTTTTTGACTGTTGTTTTAAATGTTTTTAATATCCTGAGCTCTAATTTTGATGTTTTGTTGCAGACTTCTGAGAGACCTCAGTAAATGATGATATTTTAGGCTGAATAAAATAAATGAAGGAATAACATCATATTAACTTTGGAGGCATTATAAGCTCTGAGGTTTCCTTTATTTGTGAGAACCATCCCATCTTGTCATAGAGCTAGTTTGGTCTTGTGGTTCAAGCACCAGTCCAGAAATGGGAAGACTGTGAATTTCATGCCTTAGGCATAAAAGCCAGCTGGGTGACTTTGGGCCAATTACTCTCTTTTAGCCTAACCCACCTTGCAGGCTTGTTGTTGTGGGGAAAATAGGAGGAGGAAGGAGTATTAAACCTTCACTTGCTTTTTACTAAGAGCACATACTGCCCCTTCTAGCTCTGTTTTTACTGTTCCTCTCCCAAATGAATTGACCCTTCCCAGTTTATTATTTATCTGCCAGGAACTATTGATAGTTTCTTCTGAGTGGATTTATAGTTATTCCTTAAGAGTTGCAGGTTGGTCAGTAAGAATAGCAAGTAACAAAGGGGCTCTCATGAACCATTGGAAATAATCCAGTCTGCATTATTTATCTTTTTTTTTTGTTATTAGTGCAAATTATAGACAGTGGGGAAGGCAGGACCACAGAAGAGGAGGCATAAAAGCTTAGTGCCCCTTAGCCAATTTTATGTCCTAAAGTAGAAGTGAATTGCATTTATGTGACTCAATATAGTGTAGGATGGGTCCCATTTTTAGGGAAAACTTTATCAAGTTATAATATATGTGTGTGTTCATATTGATGAAAGTTAGCCCAGAGAAGAAATATTAAAAAGGGCAGAAAAATATATTTTTCCTCAAAAGGACTTTTTAAAACCAAACCTGGCCCTAAATCTATCTCTCTGCCCCAAGCAAGAGCTAGGCCCATACAAATGCAAATGTAAAACCATCAGAAAGTTGGAGCCAGAGCAATCAAGAAGACAAAAGAGAAGATCTGCTTACCCCACCCAAACTCTAGGAATCAGCCCCATCACCTGGGAAGCAGGATATGATAATAGAATTAAACTACAGATATCAAGGCCTAGACAAACACTCAGAAACAGCCTCAAGGTTCATGCCACAGGAACAGGAAACTTCCAAACAAAAGGCTAGGGGGGGTATAAAACCTACTGCCCATGTGCTCCCCCTCTCTCTTCTTCTCTCCTGCTCTCCTTCTCTCTCCTCTGTACTTTCCTGAAGACCATCTTTCTGCAATAAACTGTAACCTTCTTCCCAAAGCAGTCACCATGTTTGCTTATTTATTCCCGGCTTGGATGAACCAGGATGAAGACCTTACCTCTAACAATTTGGCACCCCGAGATGGGACTCCAAGCTAACCTCTCCAATGGACTGAGACTGGTAAGCCCCATCTTGCCGGCAGCAGACCCCCTTGTGTCTGTGGATGGGTTTCCCAGGCCTTGCCCATGTGGAGCTAGGGTAGTAAAGGGAGTTTTGAGAGTTTGAGCTCAAGGGCTGCTTTGGAAAGAAGGTGAAGGTGAGTACCTCTAAATTTTAAGTTTAAAGCCCAGGGGAACAAAGAAAATTTGTGTATTTCTGTTTGTGTGAGTGAGAAGACCTTTTTTTTCCCAATCACAATTGGATTTTGCTCCTTCTGGTCTTTCCTAGCCGCAGAAAGGATCTGTTTAATTGGCAGAACCTGGACAGCATGGGGGTTGGCCAGAGCACAGAACCTTTTGTTAGGGAAAAGGGAGAGACTGTGTGAAAATGAAATGGAATGAGTGAATGAAAGAATTGGATTTGGGCAACTAGCTGGGGCCCTGTAAGCAAAGCAAAGTTAGGAAAGAAGTCTCACAAGGAGACTTCGACTGTTAGGAAAGAAGTCTCACAAGGAGACTTCGACTGTGTTAGGAAAGAAGTCTCACAAGGAGACTTCGACTGTGTAGTGTATGAAAGAAAAATAGACTTTGCTTAGGGCTTTGCTGGGAAACCAATTTGGCTAAATAAAGGTACTTAAAAGGGAAAATAAGAAATAGTGATTCTCTCTCTCTCTCTCTCTCCTCTATGCAACCACGTGGTATGTTTAAAATATGTGCCTTCCCTAACTTGAGTTATCTGAAATTTATGGTGGGAATGACCAGGATGTGTAAAACTAAGACTTCTGTTCGCTTGTCTTTGTGTATATATGTTTGTCAAAGTCTGTGTGTGAGAGGTAAATGTGACTGTTAACTGTTTCAAATCCAAAGGAAAAAGAATTTTAAAGTCTGCTAGAAATTCTGCTTAAAATAAGCCACAAAAAGGAAAAACCTCACTCTGTTTGTCTGGCCAACAAACAGAGTGAAGAAAAAAAAAATTGTGTTTGTTTGTTTGTTTGTTTTTCTCTGTCTCTGTGTACGCTCAAGAACAGCCTTAAGTTACTAGGAGGGATTGCTTTAAGTTTATCTGTTGGAAAAGTTTCACTTGCATTTACTGTATGTGTTTTATCTATCCTTTTCCTGAAAAATGTGTGTCTATCTACAAGAGCCTTTTGAAGCTCAAGTCTGCTTGTGTGGGGAAATAATTTCGTTAAGTTACTTTTCGTATCCTATCACTTATTGGTGATGCTACTATGAAACTTTTCTTATCCCAAATATATAAGCATTTCTCAATCTCTAAAACGATGTGGTCTATTTTAGAATAAATGTTCTCCTACCCTTGGCAAGTTGCACATCTTAAAATATTAGGCTTTTAAAATTATTTGGAGTTTTCAGCATTCTCAAACTGTCTGCAAGCTACCCCCTTTCCAATTTTTTTCCTGCCCTTTGTTCTCCATACCTTTTGTCTTCCTCTCCTGGGAGAGTCCATCCAGAAAGGGGGGAGACCTTGTTCTTGCATCTTTCAGCCCTGAAACCCTCTCCCAAGCCTTTGGAAGCAGAACACACAGACCCAGATGCTGCCTCCATCCATTTGAGCCATGGAATTGAGTTTTGAATCCAGCCATCCACTAAAAAGCCACCATGCAATCTAAATTGAACATCTTCCCAAGTCCTACCATTTCCCCAGATGCCTGTGAGAGCTGCAGAAGGAAAGATTCCTGGTGCCATGTGAAGCCTCAGAAGAGAAAATTAGACTGTGGGGGGAGGGTGGAAACTCATTGTAAACTTTTCTTTCTTGCCCCATTTGTATTGTAACGAGCCAGTTGAATGTATTAATGGAGAGATGGCACTTGGGAATATGTGGCAGAACAAGTACTGAACACCTTGGACTTCTATCTGGTGGGAGGGAAAACTTTTCCAGAATGTTTGTATTGCCTGTTTTGTAGAAATAGCTGCATATGCACACATACACCATTCAGGGTCTATCCCTTCCGCCTACCTTTAGTAAAGTTCCCCAGGCTGATTTTTGCTCTATTGCACCAAAGCTTTGTGGGACCAACTTCCAACAGATAACAAGGGGGAGGGAACTAGGCCCCCTCAGGTGATTTGCAATTCATATGCCCTGACTAAGGAAGCAACAGGAAAAATCCCAAACTTCAGCCCTGAATATCTTGCACTGTTGGGCTCAGATTGGGATTCCTAGAACTCAGTATGTGCAATTTAAAGAAAAATTTAATAGCCTGGCATATTGGACATTACAAACCTGGATGCACTGAATTAAGAGCTAAGGCAGGAAACAACCCTTGAAATTGGGCAGCCAGTGGTCATGTACTAAGGAGAACCATGGCTGTGAAGAATTTTGGGAGGTATGCAAACCTGACTGGAAGCTAAAGGTGATATCCAACATTTGAAAATCATTGGCACAGAATATTGGACACTATAAATTTCTTTTCCACCTAACAAATTTTTGCCCTGACTTTTAGAACTTTATGGGTGCAAGCTCCCCTTTTGGGAGCCACTAAAGGGATCTTTTTCTGCTGCCTCCATTAATGTCTTATTATTATTATTATTTTGCTTAACAGGTTAAAAGCTTGCCTACCAAGTCTCCCTGACCAGATCAATTTTAATGTTGTGCCAATAAGTGTGTCATAAATTCACACTTAAGGCACAAAGCGGGGATTGATGAAAGTTAGCCCAGAGAAGAAATATTAAAAAGGGCAGAAAAATATATTTTTCCTCAAAAGGACTTTTTAAAACCAAACCTGGCCCTAAATCTATCTCTCTGCCCCAAGCAAGAGCTAGGCCCATACAAATGCAAATGTAAAACCATCAGAAAGTTGGAGCCAGAGCAATCAAGAAGACAAAAGAGAAGATCTGCTTACCCCACCCAAACTCTAGGAATCAGCCCCATCGCCTGGGAAGCAGGATATGATAATAGAATTAAACCACAGATATCAAGGCCTAGACAAACACTCAGAAACAGCCTCAAGGTTCATGCCACAGGAACAGGAAACTTCCAAACAAAAGGCTAGGGGGGGTATAAAACCTACTGCCCATGTGCTCCCCCTCTCTCTTCTTCTCTCCTGCTCTCCTTCTCTCTCCTCTGTACTTTCCTGAAGACCATCTTTCTGCAATAAACTGTAACCTTCTTCCCAAAGCAGTCACCATGTTTGCTTATTTATTCCCGGCTTGGATGAACCAGGATGAAGACCTTACTTCTAACAATATATTTGTGTTTGAGAAAGAATGGAGAATAAATGGATGAAGAGGTAGTTTTGATCTACTTTTGACTCTTTCTCTGAATGTTGCATGCAGCCGCCCAATTTATTTTTCCTGGAATATGAAATCTTCAGGTAATTTTTTCCCTCTTTGACACACTAGTGCCTTGTTTCTCAACCTCAGCAACTTTTTTTTTTTTATTGAAAGTTTTTGAATTTTACAAAGCAAATCCCTTCCCCAAACCCCCCACGCTCCCATACCCTCCCCCATCTCCCCAAACCTCCCATACCCTCCCTCAACCTTCCCAGAGCTGAGTACAGGCTTAATTAAAATTTTTCAAAGA
The DNA here is from genome assembly GCA_039797435.1 of Crotalus adamanteus. NCBI lineage: Eukaryota > Metazoa > Chordata > Lepidosauria > Squamata > Viperidae > Crotalus > Crotalus adamanteus. The sequence goes on from CM077935.1 coordinate 10,220,977, forward strand.
AAATAAAAAATAAAAAAACTTAAAACACATATAAATCCTAAACAAATCTAAATACATTAAATTAAACAAAATATCTTCTCTAAAAGATAATAATTGCAAACATTAAACACACATTATAATATACTCTAAACCTTTTCTAATATTGTACTTATATTATTATCCATCATTCTATAAAGAATCCCTAAAACACAAATTTAAACATTACTTTCTTTAAATATCTATACCTACAATATAAAATCTAATCTCCCTCTTTCTTTACTCTAGAACACAAAAATAAGCATATAAACATTCATTATACCATCAAAACTGGATACCCATTTAAATAATTAAACTAAATACTTATATTTAAACTTCTTATCTAAAATTTTCATTCAATCTCCATGATCTTCTCTCCTATCAAAAAAAAGGACTTAAAAACATATAAATCCTAAAGAAATCTAAATACGTTTAATTAAACAAATTAACTTCTCTTAAAAATAATAATAATAATAGAAAAAATTATCCATCATTTTATAATATACTCTAAACCTTTTCATATCATACTTATATTATTACCCCAAAACACATATTTAAACATTACTTAAGACATTAAAATTCCCTTATACCTGTTTAAATCTTTACCAATAACAAATTCCTCCACAATAAACACATTCCTTCTCTTATCCATAAGTCTCTTAAAGGTAATTCCAAAAAGTTTGTAAATCTTACTTCTCCCACAATTCAATAGTCTTCTGAGTACTTAAACTAAGTACTTAAACTTAAACTTGTTATCTAAAATTCATTCGATCTCCATAATCTTCTCTCCAATAGCCAGTTCCATCCACTATAAACACAATCCTTATCAGTCTCTCTTGTCCATAAACCTCGAAAAAAATGCTTTAAAATCTGCCCTTGAAGATAGCTCCCAAAAATTTGTGAGTCCTGGTTCTCCCACAAGCTCAGGAACCAATAGCTGTGAAGCTTCCTTAACCTCCTTCTTCTGTTGGTCTTTCTCTTTACGTTTATATGTTGCACGAGTTGTCCTCTGCTCTTTCATCTCGACTTGTTGAGGCCCCTCAGACTGAAATTTCCCCTTTTTAATTAATATAGGCTCTTCACACTGCAATTCTGCCCTTAAAGGTTGCTCCAAAAAGTTTATAAATCCTGCTTCTCCCGCAGATTCAGGAACCGATACTTGTGAAACTTCCTTGACCTTCTTCTGTTGATCCTTTTCTTTACAATTGTATGTTACACAGGTTGTCTTCTGCTCCTCCATCTCTACTTGTTGAGGCCCCTCAAACTGAAGTTTCCCAATTTTCATAAATGTAAGCACTTCAGACTGCAATTCTGCCTTTTTATCTTCCAAAGCTTTAAACGTGGTAGGTGGCGATGAGCATACCCCCAGGACCGAAGTATAAAAGTCTTTTGCTTTAGAAACAGTATTAAGACTATAACGTATCCCCAGGTAACTCACCACCATTCCAGTCGGAACGTCCCATCTAAACAAAATTTGTCTCTTTTTAAGTTCGTCTGCTAAAAAAGCAAACTCCTTTCTTCTTCTTAAAATTTTAGATGGGATCTCCTTTAAAATTATAACATCTTGTGAAGCAATTTGAAACCTCTTCTTATAAAAAGCTTGTATAATTTCATTGCGCAGAGATCTTTTCCCAAAGTAAATTACCACATCTCTTGGCAAATTCTTTTGCTCTGCCACCACAGAGTTAACTCTAAATGTCTGTTCCATTTCACTAAGTATTTCCTCTTTTTCTCTATTCAAAATCACAGCAAAGTCCTTTGCAACCATTTCTCTCAGATCTCCTTGCACAGACTCACCCAAACCTCTGATTCTTAAGGCATATTCCATTTGTTTATATTGAAGCATAAGAATTTCATCTTGAAAATTTTTCATCTCTTTTTCCATACTTTCAAATTTTTCCTCCATCAATTCCAATTTTTCTACTACCTCTTCTACACGAGAATTCAACTTTTCAAGAACAGAGGCAACACCTTTTAAAGCCAAAACTATCTCTTGCCTCAAAGTCTTATTGTTTTCCTCTAAAATCTCTTTCATTTCTCCCCTAATTTGAAGTACAATGTCTCCCATCATATCTTGCAAATCCTTCACCATTGTTGACTGTGCGAAGGAAGAAGGTGAAGCTATTAATTTAGGTTATTGTGCTGATGATAACACCAAAGAAGAAGCCACTTTAGGAGCTGTAGGGATTACTGGACGCTTTGGAGCCATCTTAAAAAAATCTTTACTCCTTCTTGGAAATTGCAAAAATTAAGCAAAGGAAAAAAAAAGAAATTAACTCCATAAAATCAAAACAAAAATCCTTCAAAAGGAGATCATTATAATAAAGAGAAAGGAGTTCAAAAAAAAAAGAAAAAAGAGAAAGAAGAAAAAAATAATTAAATAGAAAAAATCCATTCCATTTTTTAAAAATACAAAAAATACAAGAAACAAAAAAATTAAACAAAAATAATAATACTAACACTCCATTCCAATCATTAAAAAAAACAAAAAAAAAAGGAAAAAGAGAAAGGGAAAAAAGAAACACCAAGAAGCCTGCCGGTCACCATTCTACCTTCCGAAAAAAAAAAAAAAACACCGAGAGGCTTGCCGATCGCCATATTACTTTCCCTTTCAACAAAGGGAAAAAAATAAAATAAAAAGAGGGAATATAAAAGTAAAAATAAATCTTTAGACTTAAAATCCAAATAAAATCAAAGAAAGCAAAAACTAAATCCTCTACTCAGCTCTGTCCGCTTCTAAAAAAACCTCACCAGTTAACTTTAATCGCGGAGGTGGTTGCAGCAGCTTGTTTTGTCCTTAGGGACAAAAGCAGCTGGGAAGCGGAGACAGTCTGAACTCCGTGGGAGCACTCCTTTCGCCCCCCCAAAAAAAACTTTGGGGGAGCATAAGAGGCTCTACCACTATTCAGACAACTCTCTACCCCCCCCCTTTGCCCGGGAGGGGGTTTTTGAACCGCTGAACAGCTGATGTCCGCTGTTCATAGCGATTCAAACACTTACCCAGGAGGACGGCTACAAAGTAGCCGCCATCGCGCGCGGAGATCCACCGGAAGTTCGAACCTCAGCAACTTTAAGATGTTGCTGGCTGAGGAATTCTGTAGTTGAAGTCCACAAATCTTATAGTTACTGAGGTTGAGAAACACCACACTAGTGTGCCAAAATTGCTGCAGTGAAGAAAATCCATTATATGAAATGCTCTCTGTTGATGGAAGTTAGCCCCCCCAGAAGGAAATATTAAAAAGGGCAGAAAAATATATTTTTCCTCAAAAGGACTTTTTAAAACCAAACCTGGCCCCAAATCTATCTCTCTGCCCCAAGCAAGAGCTAGGCCCATACAAATGCAAATGTAAAACCATCAGAAAGTTGGAGCCAGAGCAATCAAGAAGACAAAAGAGAAGATCTGCATACCCCACCCAAACTCTAGGAGTCAGCCCCATCACCTGGGAAGCAGGATATGATAATAGAATTAAACCACAGATATCAAGGCCTAGACAAACACTCAGAAACAGCCTCAAGGTTCATGCCACAGGAACAGGAAACTATTCCAAACAAAAGGCTAGGGGGGGTATAAAACCTACTGCCCATGTGCTCAATCTCTCTCTGTTCTTCTCTCCTCTGCACTTTCCTGAAGAACCATCTTTCTGCAATAAACTGTAACCTTCTTCCCAAAGCAGTCACCATGTTTGCTTATTTATTCCCGGCTTGGATGAACCAGGATGAAGACCTTACTTCTAACAATTTGGCACCCCGAGATGGGACTCCAAGCTAACCTCTCCAATGTGACTGAGACTGGTAAGCCCCATCTTGCCGGCAGCAGACCCCCTTGTGTCTGTGGATGGGTTTCCCAGGCCTTGCCCATGTGGAGCTAGGGTAGTAAAGGGAGTTTTGAGAGTTTGAGCTCAAGGGCTGCTTTGGAAAGAAGATGAAGGTGAGTACCTCTAAATTTTAAGTTTAAAGCCCAGGGGAACAAAGAAAACGTGTGTATTTCTGTTTGTGTGAGTGAGAAGATCTTTTTTTTCCCAATCACAGTTGGATTTTGCTGCTTCTGGTCTTTCCTAGCCACAGAAAGGATCTGTTTAATTGGCAGAACCTGGAAAGCATGGGGGTTGGCCAGAGCACAGAACCTTTTGTTAGGGAAAAGGGAGAGAATGTGTGAAAATGAAATGGAATGAGTGAATGAAAGAATTGGATTTGGGCAACTAGCTGGTAAGGCCCTGTAAGCAAAGCAAAGTTAGGAAATTAAGCCTCAAGAAGGGAGCGACCACCTACCTCCGAGAGCAAGTGGAGGTGCCCACGGACATTAGAGGCGTCCGTAAACGGTGGGGTAAAGCCGGCCGGTCGAAGAGTAGCCCGTACCTTCTGAGGGAAACTGGAAGGTCTCTGCAGACCCCTTTTTGGTCTGAAAACGTGGAGGATCCCTCGGAGGAGCCCACGAACTCTGAGAGGGATCCAGAGAAGCTCCGTGAGTCCCCTTTTTTTGGACTCACAAAATCGTGATAGTAGGAAGAAGTCTCACAAGGAGACTTCTGACGGATCGTGCCCTTTAGTGGTAGGGAAATCCCATTATAGAAACATGGGAAGTTCTAATTCAAGGGCAGAAGTAGGTTTCCCAGTTGAGAGCTTGCTCGTGGCCTGGGACAGGAACCAGTTACCTGTCCAGGCCGGAATGGAAAAGAGGTAGATAAAGAAACTATATGGGGGAAAAGAAAAAAAAATACAGACTTTGCTTAGGGCCTTGCTGGGAAACCAATTTGGCTAAATAAAGGTACTTAAAAGGGAAAATAAGAAATAGTGATTCTCTCTCTCTCTCTCTCTTCTCTATGCAACCACGTGGTATGTTTAAAATATGTGCCTTCCCTAACTTGAGTTATCTGAAATTTATGGTGGGAATGACTAGGATGTGTAAAACTAAGACTTCTGTTCGCTTGTCTTTGTGTATATATGTTTGTCAAAGTCTGTGTGAGAGGTAAATGTGACTGTTAACTGTTTCAAATCCAAAGAAAAAAAGAATTTTAAATTCTGCTAGAAATTATGCTTAAAAATAAGCCACAAAAAGAAAATACCCCACTCTGTTTGTCTGGCCAACAAACAGAGTGAAGAAAAAAAAAAGTGTTTGTTTGTTTGTTTGTTTGTTTTCCTCTTTCTCTCTGTGTACTCTCAAGAACAGCCTTAAGTTACTAGGAGGGATTGTTTTAAGTTTATCTGTTGGAAAAGTTTCACTTGCATTTACTGTATGTGTTTTATCTATCTTTTTCCTGAAAAATGTGTGTCTATCTACAAGAGCCTTTTGAAGCTCAAGTCTGCTTGTGTGGGGAAATAATTTTCCTAAGTTACTTTTCGTATCCTATCACTTATTGGTGATGCTACTATGAAACTTTTCTTATCCCAAATATATAAGCATTTCTCAATCTCTAAAATGATGTGGTCTATTTTAGAATAAATGTTCTCCTACCCTTGGCAAGTTGCACATATTAAAATATTAGGCTTTTAAAATTGTTTGGAGTTTTCAGCATTCTCAAGCTGCCTAGAATTTTTTTTCTTTCAATTTGCAAGTTCTTGTCTTTTAATATGTTGCAAATGGTCAAGTTCAAAAGTGAAACATTTCGTTTTGTTGTTCCCCATTTGTCTATCTGTTTCTTTAATAACTGCAGTATTAATGCCCTTTTCAAACTGCCTGCAAGCTACCCCCCTTCCAATTCTTTTCCTGTCCTTTGTTCTCCATACCTTTTGTCTGCCTCTCCTGGTAGAGTCCACCCAGAAAGGGCGGGGGAGACCTTGTTTTTGTATCTTTCAGCCCTGAAACCCTCTCCCAAGCCTTTGGAAGCAGAACACACAGACCCAGATGCTGCCTCCATCCATGTGAGCCATGGAATTGAGTTTTGAATCCAGCCATCCACTAAAAAGCCACCATGCAATCTGAGTGGAAAATCTTCCCAAGTCCTACCATTTACCCAGATGCCTGCAGAAGGAAGGTGGTGCCATGTGAAGCCTCAGAAGAGAAAATTAGACTGTGGGGGGAGGGTGGAAACTCATTGTAAACTTTTCTTTCTTGCCCCATTTGTATTGTAACAAGCCAGTTGAATGTATTAATGGAGAGATGGCATTTAGGAATAGGTAGCAGAACAAGTACTGAACACCTTGGACTTCTATCTGGTGGGAGGGAAAATCTATCCAGAATGTTTGTATTGACTATTTTGTAAAAATAGCTGCATATGCACACACACACACACCATTCACACCATTCAGAGTCTATCCCCTCCACCTATCTTTAGTAAAGTTCCCCAGGCTGATTTTTGCTCTATTGCACCAAAGCTTGGGATCAACTTCCAACAGATTCCAAGGGGGAGGGAACTAGGCCCCCTCAGATGATTTGCAATTCATATGCCCTGACTAAGGAAGCAACAGGAAAAATCCCAAACTTCAGCCCTGAATATCTTGCACTGGTGAGCCCAGGTTGGGATTCCTAGAGCTCAGTATGTGCAATTTAAAGACAATTTAATAGCCTGGCATACTGGCTAACCTCAATTGGGCATTACAAACCTGGATGCACTGAACTAAGAGCTAAGGCAGGAAACAACCCCTGAAAACGGGCAACCATGTACTAAGGAAAACCATGGCTGTGAAGAAGTTTGGGAGGTATGCAAACCTGACTGGAAGCTAAAGGTGATATCCAACATTTGAAAATGATTGGCACAGAATATTGGATACTATAAATTTCTTTTCCACCTAACAAAATTTTGCCCTGACTTTTAGAACTTTATGGGTGCAAGCTCCCCTTTTGGGAGCAGGAATCTTTTTCTGCTGCCTCCATTAATGTCTTATTTTTCTTTTTCTTTTTTTTTTTGCTTAACAGTTTAAAAGCTTGCCTACCAAGTCTCCCTGACCAGATCAATTTTAATGTTGTGCCAATAAGTGTGTCATACATTTACACACTTAAGGCACAAAGTGGGGATATTGATGGAAGTTAGCCCCCCCAGAAGGAAATATTAAAAAGGGCAGAAAAATATATTTTTCCTCAAAAGGACTTTTTAAAACCAAACCTGGCCCCAAATCTATCTCTCTGCCCCAAGCAAGAGCTAGGCCCATACAAATGCAGATGTAAAACCATCAGAAAGTTGGAGCCAGAGCAATCAAGAAGACAAAAGAGAAGATCTGCATACCCCACCCAAACTCTAGGAGTCAGCCCCATCACCTGGGAAGCAGGATATGATAATAGAATTAAACCACAGATATCAAGGCCTAGACAAACACTCAGAAACAGCCTCAAGGTTCATGCCACAGGAACAGGAATCTATTCCAAACAAAAGGCTAGGGGGGGGGGTATAAAACCTACTGCCCATGTGCTCAATCTCTCTCTGTTCTTCTCTCCTCTGCACTTTCCTGAAGAACCATCTTTCTGCAATAAACTGTAACCTTCTTCCCAAAGCAGTCACCATGTTTGCTTATTTATTCCTGGCTTGGATGAACCAGGATGAAGACCTTACTTCTAACACTGTCCACCTTTCTTCTTTCAGTCAACCAAGCTCACAGACAACAAAAGAAGTTGATGAGTCATAACGGGAGGCAAGTACTTACGATATAACAGAGTGCAAGAAAGTAGTGGGAATTGTGCACCAAATTTGGAGAACAATGTATAAGAGAAACTTGTGGCCTCTACAAGATAGGCCTGGCAAAGGGGTAACAGGAGGGAATAGATAAGATAAATGAAGGAATAACTTCATATTAACTTTAGAGGCAAAGAGTGAGCATCTGGTGGTGAAATTCCAGATGTTTTGTAGACTTGAAATCCTAAAGCATAAATGCTTAAGCTGTGCAGTATCTGGCTCCTGAAAATTTGACATGCAGAAAAAAATCAAAAGTGTTTAGCAGATTACAATTTTTAGCATGGCAGAAGAAAGAAATGATTAAATACATGCCTAGATAAGCTGTATGTCAATTAAATTAAATTAAATTAAGGCCCTCAATTTAAATTAGATTAAATTCAGTCCTTGGCATGTTCATCTCCTCTTTCTTGGAAAGTCATGCTACAAGCACAGTACTCAGGGTCAAGTCTGATCTTCAACCCAGAATAAGAGATGGGTCTTTGCCCTAGATCAATCTTTCCCAAATCTGGTGGCCTCTAATTTTCTGAGGGAACAGTTGCTAGAAGTAGTTCTTCTTTGATTACATGTCTAGCCCATTTACTAAAATTAGTCTATGTTTATTGGAGATTCCTTAATTTTATAAATCTCATTAATACTGTAAGATATGTTTAGGTTCTGAATTAAATGGTTTTAATGAGTCTGGGGAGAGGAGAGAGATTTCTAGGTTGATACTATGTATTTCTCAACTCCATGCTGCATATAGGGACCCAATGAGGATCCCAGATATTTTCCCTGACCCTAACCCTCCCGTAATGACCCAAGTGATAATTGTTATCAGATATAGTATTCTAGTGGACTATTTGAAGCTTATGAGTGATAACCACAATTGTCCTCCCTAAAAGGCTCACACTGTGGAGCATTTGATGTCCAAAAGAGAACATTACCGTCACCTCTGTGCCCTGACAAAGCAACTTGTGTTCAACTCAGATCTTGATGTCATTCATATTTTATGTGTCTTTCATTTCCAGAAGATATTTTTATGCCAAACGGAACAAAAGATCTATCTCCAATAGGATTATGGTATGCCCAGGAAATGATGATGGTGAGTTAATTAGGACCTTTCTCCATTCATAAAATTCTTCCTCATGAATATGCTAATGCACATTTTCCCACTACTTGAATTGGCAGAAAGATATGCTAGTGAAAGTTGCTTTAGGAATGTGGCAAAACACTGATGTTGTCCTTACAGATTTAATGCAGGACAAATTAAGGAAAGTAATTGGCAGATCTTCTGGCTCCAACCAAGCATTATCTACACTAGGAAAATCATCTCCCTAACATGGGCTTGGGTTGGAGTTGAAGAGAAGGGAAGATTTGACGTGTAGCAAATGTGCTCTAGTTTCACGCAGGTATGTTGTGTGGCACACAAAACACTTCGGGGCATAAGTTTAGCATTATTCTGAATTAGTGTTGTTGTAGAAGGTTGTTTATTGTGAAAGAAGTTTCCCTATTCTGGAACAATGCTAAACTCATAAGAAACTTGAAACACCCAATTATGGGGAAAGGTTGCAAGATGAAGTAGGAAAGAGCTCTCTATTGCACCAAACAATGTCTCTCTTTAGACATGCCCGCTCTATTTATCAGTGATAAAAAAAAATGACATTTTGAGAAGAACTCTTTGGATACCACCAAAGGTAGGTTCAAAAGGAAATTGTGCTGAACGGAGCAAGATGAAATGCCAGACCCACCCATCATCTTTGTATTCTTGTATGTGTGTGTTTGTGAGCACATGCATGTATGCACACAAGATGTTTTTCCATACGTTGATGTAGTTTTCTTGATGTCATATTGAAAATTTGAAACTGAGGCAAACTTGCGGTCAAGCTGCCCAGGTCTTTGCTGTTGAAGCTGGGGGTAGTCTTAACCGCAAACTCCTGACTGCACAGCTGCTTTCACTGCTTCCTTTTCCTTGAAGGAAGGAAAGCAAGGAGAAGTAGCTTTTAAGCAGGCCCTCTATGGCAGGAAGTGAGTCCTGGGTGCTGGGAGAATTGTTCTGTTCCCCCTACTTCCCCTGTTACCTAAGAGAATGGCCCCTTTCCTGCCACTTCTCAAATCCCATGAAGCTGTCACTCCATGCAGTCAGAGAACTGACAGCAGCAACTTGTGGGTTTTCAACTGCCAAGTACTAACCCCAAAGGAGGTGCCCCCTCCACCTTGCCTCTTTCCTCCTTCTTTGCTTCATGTGCAGACAGAACCCCTGTTCTTCATGCTGAGTTAGAATAGAGAGAGACTGGAAGTGCAGCCAGCAATTCTTTAATCTAGTATACATTTCTGCCATCATATGTCATGCAGACATATAGACTAGACTAGACTAGACTAGACTAGACTAGACTAGACTAGACTACACTAGAATAGAATAGAATAGAATAGAATAGAATAGAATAGAATAGAATAGAATAGAATAGAATAGAATAGCTTTATTTGGCCAAGTGTGGAATTTGTCTCCAGTACAGAAGCTCCCAGTGTACATGGAAAGTAACAGAATAATAATCATAATCATAATATGACAGCATTTGACTGCTGCTGCTGGGTTTGGAAGCGACATAATGAATGAGGCAGCCTTGCAGCAGCAGTGTTTATTCTTTGGGAGATGATGACATAGAATAATAGGGTTGGGAGGGACCTTGGACATAAATGGCTACCCAATCTCTTCTCTAAAAACTCCAATGAGGGAGCACCCACAACTTCTGGAGGCAAGCCATTCCATTGATTAATTGTTCCCACTGTCTGGAAAATTCTCCTTGTTTCTCTGTTTAATGATCTTCCACTCATTACTTCTTGTCTTGCCCTCAAGTGCTTTGGATAATAGGTTGACCTCCTTTTCTTTGTGAGGGTAATGTAATAAGGGTAATGCCTTTGTATAATTTCTGGAATATTCTCATAGACAAAAAGAGAATTTTTTTTAAAATTTCAAATTTTATTTATAATACAGTTAAAAAAACAAACATTGGATTTAACGTGACATTCCAGTATATACATTCTTATCAGATTATTCCACTTTTTACAATCAATTCTTCATCTCTACATATACATCTAAGTTTTATATACAATACTTGTTCTAAAATAACATATATTTCTGTCTTAACATTTGTCTTTAATCCCTACTGTCCTCTTCAAATTCCTCCAGCGGTAAAATTTATCCCAGGTTTCATAATAAACTGATCCACATTTATCTTTTAGTATCATTGTGAGCCTGTCCATTTCCGCACATGCTAATATTTTAGGTATTAACTCTTCCTCTGTGGGAATTTCCTTGCTCTTCCATTTTTGTGCAAAAGCAAGCCTAGCTGCAGTCAGGATGTGTAGCAGCAGGTAGATTGTTCCCTTGTCGTATTTTTCTGTCGTTATTCCCAACAAGAAGTGTTCAGGTTTTAACTCTAAGTCCAGTGTTAATATATCCCTCAACCAGTTTCGTGTCCTGTTCCAATACTCACGGATCTTTGGGCATTCCCACCACGTATGGTAATATGATCCTATTGCTGTTTTACATTTCCAGCATAGGGGTGGGAAATGCCATCTATAAAACATCTTGTAAAGATTTTCCTTATATGAGGTAGCTAAGGTGAGTTTCCTATTTCTTTCCCACAGTTCTTGCCAAATATGCAGGTTGATACTGAAACCAAAATCCCTACTCCAAATTAACATGGTCTCCTTAACCTGTTCTTCATACATTGTCTGATCTAAAAGAAAATGATATATTTTTTTAATCATTTTATCCTCGGGACCTAATAAAATTTTATCTAGTTCTGTTGTTTCTATCTTTATACCCCACTCTTTTTTATCTTGCCTATATCTTGCTTGTAGTTGGAGGTATGCCCACCATTCTAATTCTACCCCTGTGTCTTGGAGATTCTTCCTCGATTTTAATTCTCCTCTTTCGTCTAGTATGTTTTTATAGGTTATTACTTTCCCCAACTGAATAAACCTTGGGTGTATGTACATTTCTAGTGTTGAGATCCAATTGGGGACTTGCCTATAGTTCTGTTGTCGGATTTTGATCCATACATCTATTAGCGCCCGTCTGATGTAGTGCCTCCGGAAGTACTGGTGAACTTTATGCTTCTCATCCCATAACATGGCATGCCATCCAGTCTGCATGTCACGACCTTCCAATTTTAATAATCTCCGATTTTCCAGTTGAATCCAATCCCGCACCCACAGTAGAATTGTAGATTGATAGTATTTTTCCAGATTGGGGAGGCCGAGACCCCCCCCTTTCCTTAGCATCCTGTAATAATTTTAATTTAATCCTTGGTTTTTTCCCTTGCCAAATGAATTTAAGTATGGTTTGGTTGAAATTTCGAAAGAATTCCTTTTCTAATCTAATTGGTATACATTGAAATAGGAATAATATTTTAGGTAATATGTTCATTTTAATTACAGCAATTCTACCCATGAAAGAAAGCTGGAGATTTGTCCAGGTGTCCAAGTCTGTTTTAATCTGATCCATTAATTTGTCATAATTGTCTCTTTTAATTGTTATACACCTAGCTGTTAGATGTATCCCTAAGTATCTTATTTTCTTTGTGATCTGAATACCTAATTTATCAGCTAATTCGTTTTTCTGTGATCTAATCATATTCTTCACAAGTATTTTGGTTTTTTCCTTATTTATCTTTAGGCCTGCCATTTCACCATATTCACCCAGTACTTCCATTAGCCTTGTCCCTGATTGTAAAGGTTCTTCGAGTATGAAAACAAGATCATCAGCAAAAGCTTGCAATTTAAAAAATTCTCTCTTAATCTCTAAACCTTTAATATATTCATCCTTCCGAATTATTCTATTAGTACCTCCAGGGACAGTATAAACAGTAGTGGAGATAGCGGGCAACCTTGCCTTGTGCCTTTTTGGATTTGGAAGTTTTTAGTAGTTTCTCCATTAATTATCACTTTAGCTACCTGTTTGGAATAAATCGCTTTGAACATGTTTATGAAATTCTCCCCAAAGTCCATGTATTCCAATTGATTAAACATAAAGTCCCATTTCAAATTATTGAATGCCTTTTGTGCGTCAAGAAAGATTAGTCCCATTTGTTTTTCATTGTGGACTTCGTAATATTCCAATATGTCCAATATAATCCTAACATTGTTTCTTATATATCTTTTAGATAGAAAACCGTTTTGATCCGTATGTATGAATTTTACTAAGAATCTTTCAAGACGTTTAGCCATTATGGCCATGAAAATTTTATAGTCCGAATTTAATAATGAAATGGGCCTGTAATTTTTAATGAACGCCAAATCTGAGTTGTCCTTGGGGATCAAAGTGATAGTTGCTTCTTCCCATGAGATCGGAATCTTCGCATTCTTCAGAACCTCGTTAAATATGTCTATTAACACTGGACTTAGAGATTCTTGCATTATTCCGTTGGTAAACCGTCTGGACCTGGGGCTTTATTATTTTTTTGTTTCTTGATTGCCTCAAATAGTTCCAAAGGTGTTATCTCTTTGTTTAACACATTTTTAGTCTCCGCTGGAACTTTTGGTAGATCATCTGATTGCAAATATTTTAATATGTCATCCTTTTTTTTCCATTCTACATCTTCATATAATTTCTTATAAAACTCATAGGCCACCATTTTCTTCCTTTCATTCTGGTAAACCATCTCTCCTTTTTCATTGTATAGTTTGTTAATCCTCTTTTTATCGTTATGTTTCTTTATCCTGTAAGCCAACCATCTACCTGGTTTATTGGCATTTTCAAAGAAATTTTGTTTGGTACGAAAAACAGAACTTTTTAATATAGAATTAATATAGTGTGAAGCAAATGCCAAGTCTTGTAGCATCTTGAAAGACTACAATTTTCTTAATGGCACAAGAAGGTGCACGCTCAGTTGATTATGCATCTTGTATCTTTATTTGGCTTTAAGATATCCTCCTTCAGAAGAGATAATTTGATGCCATGTGATTCTTGTCTCTTAAGTCACAGAGCAAGTTGATGCTTATGAAAATGTGCGGCCAGATGTGGGTGCACAACGTGGTCAAAGGTTACTGCAGAAAGGAAAAATCTTGCCCAATACCCTCAAGATGGAAGGTAAGTACAGATAGGCAGGGCATAGGGTTAGGTACTGTGTGTGCAATTTGTAATAGGGGAAGTGCCAATAATAAAAATGGTGTAAAGAGCAAAGACTGATTATGACTGGAGTAATGGAACAGTAATAGCAAATAATATTATATGATCAGGTAAGGTACCATTCTAAACATCACACTTACACTCTCTCTTTTTTTTATGATCCTGTAATCCCTTGATTTGGGATGGGGTCAGGGTGACTGGGTGGAGCTCAGCATTTACTGGCCAGATGCCCTTCCTTACACCTACGTGAAGTTTGCAGCAGATATTTTCTCTTTGCACCCTGAGAGACATCAGTCTTTATCTACATCCTTTGAATTGTTTTTAAAAATTTGACTTTGATGAGGGTGAAGGTTCATTCTCCAAGCTTGTGGGTTGGTTTCTGAACGTTTCATTACCAGGCTAAGTAACATCTTCAGTGAAGTTTAGGCAGGGTGGGATTCAAATGCCTGAACAACCAGTTCTCTGCGTGGATGCCACTTCTGGAAGTCCATTCTGGGACTTCCAGAAGTGGCGCCCATGCACTTCCGGTGGGCTGTTCTGGGGCTGGGAGGCCTCTGCGGCTCAGAACGAATTTCCAGAAGTGGCATCCATGCACTTCCGGCAGTCTGTTCTGGGTCTTGCAAAAAAGGGCTAGGGCTTCAGCCAGTTTGCTGAAGTCAACCAAAAATTAGCTACCAGTTCGACCGAACTGGTGTGAACCAGCTGAATCCCACCACTGATTTTAGGGGTATCAGTGTTCTTCTGTTTATATGGGGTTCAGGTGTGGGTATGTGAAGTGAGGGTCTGTGATGGATCTTGTGATGGGTCAGGTGTGAGTCATCAGTGAGTCTTGTGATGGGACTTGGGGAAGTTACATCAGGTCAGGGTCACTTGGGAGGTGAACTGCTAATGGGAGAGGAGGGGCTTGCATGGGTAGGTTGAGGGTCAGTGCTGCCTCTGGTTGGCTGTGTGGTTGATTTGAATTCCGAGGGGTTTGTAGGCTGGTTGTAGGTCAATATGTCTGTTGATGGAATTGCTTGTGAAGTACCAGGCTTCGATGAACTCACGAGCATGGGGGCTGGTAGCATGGCCAATGATTTTTGTGTTGCTCCAATCGAACTGATGCTGTTTGGTGTCGGTGTGGGTAGAGATTAAAGATTTGGGATCGTGGCGTTTGACTGCCAGCCAGTGTTTGTGAATCCTGGTTTTTAATTGATGTGATGTTTGTCCCACATAGAATTGATTGAATCCTACACCCAAGCTACAGATGCTCGCCACTGTTGCAAATTGGCTTTGATTTGCTAGTGGTTTAATTTTGGTTTAATTTCTGAGGGTGTGAAGTCAATGATGCAAAGCACAGGAGAGGAATCTCCAGCTCAAGAGTTCTGAAAAGTAAATTCTTTCAGAGGTGAGGTTAACAAGGATATAGTTTTTAACAGCCCAATCCACCACTCTTACTGCATGAACAAGGGTCTGTAATGAACAAGTCTGTAATTTATGATGTTTAGACATGTTCTAAATGTTCCTACAATACCTTTTCCTGTTATTGTAAAGCAACATTGCAGTCATAGTCACCTGTGACTAGTAAGGCTTTCTTAAATCAGTGGTTCTCAACCTTTCTAATGCTGTGACCCCATAATACAGTTCCCCATGTTGTGGTGACCCCCAAGTGGGTGTGGCCACCAATAAGAGGGAGTAGGACAGCTAGGGAAAAGGGAAAAAAATGGTGGACAGCGTGGTTTGGCGACCCCCATGAAATGGTCGTTTGACCCCAAATGGGGTCCCGACCCACAGGTTGAGAACCACTGTCTTAAATGAAGGCAGGATGCAAAAAGAAAAAAAAATCAGCACAGGAAATGGGTAAAGCTGTTTAAAGACTGAAGAAAAGAGGCCCTCCACCTTTCTTTCTTTTTTTAAAATATATTTTATTGGTTTTTTAATTTTAACAAAAAGTACTTAAGACACACTGTGGTGTTTGGGTAAACAAACATTCCAAAATAAAAACATACATAAACCACTCAACTTAATACATTCACTGTCATCTCTCTATTTCCACAGATAACATAATAAATTTAATATATTCCATTTCTAGTTTAGATTTCTATTACTACTCAACCTGTTTTGAAAACTTTATCAATTTACAATTACCATAATCAAATATTGTTTTACATCAACAAATTATTACTTCGAATATCTCTACCAGATATATTAAAGTTCTTAATCTCTCTCATCCTTCTTTTTATCACCAATCTCATTCATTTCTTCTTCCAATAATAACTAACTTAATTAAGAGAAAAAAAATGTTAAACCTTAATTCCTTTCAATTCATTACACAAACTTCAAATTCCATCCAATGAATTATCATACCTTATCAGATTATATTGTTATACACAAAAATCACCTAATTAATTTAAGCACTTCAAAATTCCATTCTCATAACTGAACGTTTTTTCAATTCCAAAACATATATATATATATATATATATATATATATATATATATATATATATATGTATATGATTATATATTTTTTATCCTTAATACAATCCATAAAGCCAAAGTTCTTTTTTGTTTTTTCCACTCCAATTTTAACTTTCATATTTCTGTACCAAGCAAATTTCCATAAAGCAAAAAAAATCATTTAACTAATTTAAACACACATGTATATAATTGAATTTTTCTTACTTCTAACTCTAAATCATTATCCTTAAAACAATCCATAAAACCAGCATTGCCTTTTAATCCATTAAACAGTTTTAGATTTCTTTTTCAGTCTAATTCTGGGTTTTTTTCTATGCCACACAGGCATCCATAAGAGCGCATCCCTTTCAACCAATAAATCTATTCTTGTTGCTTGTATTAATCTTTGAGAAAATATAAATCCCTTCCTTTGCAGTAAACGTCTTTTTTCCCTTTCAACCAATAAATCCATCCTTGTTGCTTGTAGAAATCTTTGAAGAAATATAAATCCCTTCCTCTGCAGTAAACGTCTTTTTCTGTTCTCCTTGCAGCATCGTTGCTTTGTAGTTTGAGATCTTAGTCTTTACTTCTTCTGATTCTCTAAGTTGCTGAAGAGAGGGTTGTCAGATGAAATAAGTTCCTCTTCTATCTCTGTAGATTCCTCTTCTGGTACATTTTGATTTATACCATAGTCAGTTGTAGCCTGAACATCAGTTTGAACAAATGTAGTAGAGTCTCTGGATCTTGATTCTAAAGTACAGTTTTTAAATGTAGCACATATTTCTGCAGTGGCCTCAAAGTTCTTTTCCAATATAAGTGCACAGTTCAATTGTGTCTGAGGTTTCTCCATTTTAATACTAATGCTTAAAAGAAGATCTCTTTTTCTTTTTTGTGGAGGCTATATTTAATGTAAACAACATCCACCCCCACAGCTTCCACAGCTGCACAGCTTATCTTTCCCTCAAAAGTATTTTGAGATTCAGTAGGAAAATAAGTCGAAGTTGCAGTATTAAACTTTCGCCACTAGATGCCCTCAGTGAGTTAAAAAGAAGTCTTTTCCAAAAATCAATTCCTTTTTTCTATCTTTTGAAGTAATATATATATATATATATATATATATATATATATATATATATATATATATATATATAAAGAAAAATAATACAGTTCTTAAAAAGAGAGGAGAGAGAAAATCTTTTCCATCTTTTTTCCTTTTTAGTATCCAAAAAAAATGTATATCAAAGTAAAATATAGACTTTTTCAGTATTTATAAAACGCCTTTCTTCCCCCAAAAAAGCAGAAGCCGCCTGTCCAAGCCAGGGAAATAATTCCAAACGCTCTTACAGGTACCCAAACAAAAAAAGTAAAAAAGAGAGAGTTACAAGAAACAGTTCTCACCCGGATTCACCACGGGGGCACTCAAAGCTTAGCTGTTGTCTGACTTTCGGTCTGAAGCGGCAGGGCGATCGGCCATTTTACTGGCCGATCTTCTTCTCCATCAGTCCTCGGAGATTTGTCTGGACAGCTGGAGGAGCCGCCGCTCCTCCTCAGCCAGACAGCAGCCTCCTCGACAGAAGTCACAACCTCCAGGGCGACTTTGGACCCGTATAAGGGTCCACCGACGGAGGGAAATCTAGCTGACGAGGAGAGAGGTCTCCCTGTGCGACTAGTGACGCCGCAAACCGGAACCGGAAGTCAGGCCCTCTGC
Source organism: Crotalus adamanteus (assembly GCA_039797435.1). Classification (NCBI taxonomy): domain Eukaryota; kingdom Metazoa; phylum Chordata; class Lepidosauria; order Squamata; family Viperidae; genus Crotalus; species Crotalus adamanteus. Next base: position 10,238,855 of record CM077935.1, read on the forward strand.
CTTTCAATGTGGGGCACCTGCCTTTACCATTCATAACAACAAACAAGACTTGGTCGACTCTGATAACCTCAGAAATGTTGGTGTGAATTTCTCAGAGAATGTTTGACACTGTATTCCTCAGAGTCATAGGGTTCTTCAAGAACTTGATGGAGTTCTATGAGAGACTAATGGCAAAAAAGAAAAAAAAATACCAGACCACATTATGCTCATGATGACCCATAAAAAAAATTAAGCTGGCCATTTTGTGGATCCTTCTTCTCCTCCTTCTCCTCTTCCTTCTCTGTCTCTGTCTCCTTCTCCTCTTCCAAGTTCTGCATCTTCACAAGGTTAAAAAAAAACCCTTATAATCACTAACAGCAATAGTAAATCTGGTAGTTGCACAGAATAACTTCATGCATTGTGCCACCAGTAGTGTTAATAGCATGCTTTGTGCAACAAACTGGTTCAGCTAGGCAACTTTTTGATACAAACTGTAAAGATGCTAAGAAAAAGACTCAGGCATTTCTTGAGCAGAGGTTTGAAGCTGCAGGACACAGCTTGACAAACTCTGAGTTTATTGTTTCTTATATACTTTTTACATACATAGGCTTTTACATTAAATGCTGACATTTTACATTCATAAGTTTAACCTTTAGATGCTGACATAAAGTTTCTTTATTGGAAAATTCCTTCATATAAGCAACTATTTTCTAGTAACATATTACCTGTTCAGAGACCAGGTAAAGACAAATACAGGTAGATGAAAGACAGGAAGAGATAAGGGGGAACTTAAGCATATTATTTATTTAGGTAGGTAAGGTATTAAGTCAAAAGCGGATGACCTTTTGGCTACTTCCTTGGGACAAAGGGTATCAAAAGGTTATGAGATTTGTGGGGGGGAAAGCATGGCAGTTTGCTGCGCGTGCAGTTTTCCCCACAACAAACAACACAGATGAGGGTAGAGGAAGGAAATAAGTTTAACTCTTCCTCTTTTTGCATGATTAGAAAAAGAGTTATTTCATTGTGAGTGATTTACAGTAACTTCTACAGTTGACTAATCAATGTGCCAAACTAACAAGGAAAAGAGACTTTATATTTGTTTCATTTTAAAATACAACTTTTCACAAGCTTCCATGCCTGCTTGCTAGCAGATAAGCTATTTTTTTAATCATATAGAACAGTGTTTCTCAACCTTGGCAACTTGAAGATGGCTGGACTTCAACTCCCAGAATTGGGAGCTAGGGAACTCTAGGAGTTGAAATCCACACATTTTAAAGTTGCCGAGGTTAAGAAACACTCATAGGGGATGGTTCTTTAATGTGAAAGAGCATTTAACATTTAAAGTAAGTTTTTCTTACTTTAGTTCAAAGTGGTGTAAACCAAGAAGCAAAAAAGCTTGTAAAAATCAGATGCGATCACATGATGACTTGCTTAACAACTGCACACTTAACAATAAACTTTCCAGTCCCTATTGTGGTCATAAGTCAAGGACTACCTGTAGTACCATGCAATCCATTCTTAATGTAGGAGGCCAGTGCCTTAAAAAGAGCATTCTCAACCAATCATGAGCCACTATATTATTTAGTGAATCAATTAGTGTGACTCCTTCCCATGAAGGGAACCAAATACCATCACAACTACACAAATAATAAAAGTATTTGTGATTGACAGATGTTTCGGACAGCTCTTCCACTTGTGGCTTTGCTCCCTGCTATGTGCAAGTGTGATGGGCGTCCCCCTGAAAGTTGCTTGAGACTATCAAGGGGACGTGACTTGAGTTCTGAGAAGCCATGCCTTATGTCAGTCAGAGAAAGCTAGTCCAAGAATTGTGCATAACTGTTTCTTCCTTTTCTTCCCACCAGGTGAAGAAGAATATGAATGCCCTGATAGTGAAAGCGAGTTGAAGTCAGATGGTAAAATGGGTCAGGTTGGGGGTGGGGCAGCATGAGATGGGAAAGGAAATTATAGGCCAATAGTTGGCTCTCAAGCCCTAGACACAGGGTGACTACCACATGTACAGTCAACTGAGAGCTTAATCTCTTAACTGAAAAAATTACTCTCTTGAGATATATAGGGTTGGATGTGGGTAAGGTTGGAATCATCTGCTACGGTCATCATAATATGATTTTTCTTTGGGGAAATGCCAAATGAGTCAATGAATAAACCAGGATTTGCTTTATATTAGGAAATGCCATGAGATCTTACCCTGTTGTGAACTTATTGATATTAGTTATGGTTGGCATCAATTTACCTAGGAGGGCACTCCAGTGGCGCAGTGTTCTGAGAAACTGAACTCAACATCTCTGTAAGGACCCACCCCACTTTGCATCTTAAGAAGACAGAACTCTTGGAATAGTTCTTCCAACAGGCATCCTTTATTAAGAGAAAATGGTTGCAGGCATTCTAGACAGGACTTGGGGTCCAAGCTCTCCCATTCAAGGTTTTAAGGGGTTTCCCAGTAGCCCCACCCAATCACCCCCTTCTTCCAGCGACAGTCTCAGGCATTACACTCCCACCCCCTTTTCCTTACTGCCAGCTGGCTGGAGACTTCAGAGAGAACTACATGAAAGGTAATAGCCCCATTGTTATGATTAGTCCTTTTGGTGCTATCCACATCCAGTTCCTTTGAAGTGTACCGAAGGAAGTGAGGGCCATAAAGCCCCTTTGTTCACCCCCTTCCCTTCATCGTATGACAGAATCCCGAGAAGGCAGAAATGGGGTTTTCTATAGCTGATAACTAGAGATAAAATATAATTGGATTCTGACAATCTTATTGTTAAAATATAATATATGCAGCTATAGGTAAAACAAAAAGAAACAACCCAACCCCACCTAAAAACAAAAGGAAACCACAGCTCCTGAGCAAGCTTTAAATTGGGCAACTAGCAGCATCATAGTAGAATGTGGAAAAGGAAAATACTACCGGTAATGAAAGAGAAGAAAAAGTGGGTGGGGCAAAATGGCAGCCGCTTCTGGGTCGCTACCATGGGACCCGGTGACAAATTGCTCCATTTTGCTCCATGGCTGCCATCTTGTCCCCTTGCCCCAACATGAGGTCCAGGGATTGTCAAAAGGTCAGTGTGGGATGGGTATGGGAGTGTGGTGGAAGAAGCCCAAGCACTGAGGGGTCCAGGCAGGGCAGGATGAGGGGAGTGATAGCCAAATCTGGCCCTAGGTCTGCCTCAGTTTATCTTCCCAATAAACAACTGAGTCGGAAGATCATTTAAAAGCAGTTTATTAGGGTACCCTAATAAAGTGGGATCTCCCTATGAAAAGGGAGAACCTCACAATCCATCTTACATTCCTTTTTATTGTTAACACAACAAAGAAAAATGAAAGAGGAAAGTTGGTTGGACAAGATAAGAGTTACCCCTTCTTGCACAGTAAATCAACTACAAAGCTTGCTTGATAACCAGATGCCAGTTGACACTAAGAAACTTTTTCTTATCAGGAGATAATCTCCAGGACATCCTTCTGTAAATTATCTTTTCAGTTTAGGAATGTTAAAAGTTATCTAATCAATCCTTACAACCCTAGGGTAAAAGTTTTCCTACATTCTAGTCTGTACTGAACTTGAATATCATTTTAAAAGAGAAAATAAGTCAAATTAAAATACAAAGTATCTATGTTAGTTAACAAATTACAAAAATTCATGTCATGTGCCCCTCAGGAGAAAGGCAGCAGGTTTGCAGTGTCCCTCTGGTCAGTCCTAAGGGTGAATGACCACAGGGTGCTGCAATGGCCATAACTCTGAAATGGGGTCATAATGTAGTTTTGGGGGGATCTGTCATCAGTTCAAACTAAAGTTAGGTGACCAGTCATATCTCAAGGACTTCTTGTAACCTTTTTCCTCTTGTTTGGTTCTGCTTCAGATGATGAAAACTATGAAAATGCTCAAGAAGAAGTGAAACCGGGAGATGTAACTTTGAATGGTAAACTAATTTCTCTTACAAGTTTTGCTTTCTTAATGTAAGCACATAAGATTGTTTCATTGATTTGGTGAAGTGAGCTGATGAACTTCTCAGGGGCAAGTTTAAAAAAAGTCAGGATGCTGGTCATGACTGTGGGGTCCAGTTGCCCTTCTTGATTTGCTTGACCATCTTGTACAGATCCCCCCTGGACCCTCTTTCTTCGGCAGCTCTTTGAATGAGTAAGGTTGCCTGGGGAGGAGCAAAACCCTATTCAATTTGTGGACAGAGAACTACAATTTTTAAGGGTAGCTTAAAAACAAATACTGAAGGAGAATATTAAACATTCAGTTGTGGTGCTTATGAGAGGTGGAATTCTGAATCTTGTACAAACAGTCCTCGACGTATAACCATTCATTTAATGACCATTCAAAATGACACTGAAAAAAAATGACTTAAAACTGACCCTTACTCGTATGACTATTGTAGCATCCCCACAGTCATAAGATTCAAATTTGAGTGCTTGGGAACCAACATATATTTATGATGGTTGCAGTGACTCTAGGTCATGTGATCACCATGTGTGACCTTCCCAACTGGCTTCAAAGTCAATTGGAGGAAACGAAATCAATGGGGCAAGCCAGAGTCATGGAACAATTCCATGATTTGCTTAACAATTGCAGTGATTTACTTAACAATTTGGGGCCAAAAATGTAAAATTGGATACTATCTGTTATGTCCTGAGCCTGTGCAAGCAGGCTCGGGGCATTGCAAACGGTTCCGGGCAGGTGCAAGTTGCCCGGGACCAGACAGGCTGTCGCCAGTACTTGTGCGCATGCGCAAGTGCTGGCATGCCAAAAGTTGCAGATTGACCCGGGAATGGCCTATATAAGAGGCCAAGAGTTTTGGGCGTTGTCGGCGTCTTGTACCTTGTATGCTGAACTGAATAAAGAAGTTTCCTGAGAACTACAACTGCTTCTCGTGTCTTGCCATTTCGCGAAGGATGCAACACTGGCGACGAAGGTGGGATGCCTTACATCGACAGAAGAAGGTGTAAGCTTACCCGAGTGAGTCCTGAGCGGCAGGAACGGCATTGACTCGGCAGCTACCCGCCAATCCAGCAAGTATCGGAGGTAGGCTGGCTGATAGACCCTTCCTTTCTACAAAATGGCAAAAATTGGAAGGCTTTCGGAATTCGACGTCTCACATCCGGAGAGGTGGGAGTCCTACGCAGCCAGGGTGGAAAACTATCTCAAGGTAAATCAAGTAAGGGAAGATAGTTTAAAGGCTGCCACCCTGCTGTGCATTTGCGGTCAAGACGCATTTGAAATCGCTGAGAACATTGCAGCACCTGTTTCTCTAGACTCTGTCAGCTACGCAGATCTAAAAAAGCTACTAAAGGAGCACTTCCAGCCCAAGTTGTCCGTCATCGCATGGCGCCACACCTTTGAACAGAGGAATCAACGACCTGGAGAATCGGCCAAAGAATACATTGCCGTGCTGAGAAAAGCCGCTAAACACTGCGAGTTCAAGGATCTCGAAGAACGACTGAGAGACAGATTTGTATGCGGACTAAGGCATAGAGAGATACAGCAGAGACTTTTTGCCAAAGATGCCTTGAGAGAGGTCACTGCAGAAGAAGCAGAGGGTGGCGCCATCAAGAACATGCGGCCGATCAGAAGCATTCCAGATGCTGCGTCCGTGCACCAGGAAGGAGTCCAAAGGAACTCTGAGGAGGATCCTGACGATGAAGTGGACCGTCTCTACCCCATGAAGGAAGGGAAACGGAAAGGAAGCTCTTCAGCTCTCCCCAAGTGCCTCGGTTGTGGAGGTCGCCACAAGAGAACCGACTGCAAGTTCTGCTCCGCTATCTGCAGAGCATACGGAAAACAAGGACACATTGCAGCTGTGTGCCTGGGCCGTCAGAAGGTACAACCTCAGGAAGAATTGCGCCTGAAAGGTACCAGGGTTCCCAGCCAAAACAGGGTAGGGTTTTGCGCTTCGCGAAGAAGCATCTATAGGACAGGCACACACAAGCCCATTAAGAAAAAGCTGTCACTTAAGGTGAAGCTACAAGGGGTTCCATTGGCTATGGAACTGGATACGGGGTCTGCACTTTCAATCATTTCCATGCAAACATTTAGGAAGATTTGTTCCGGTAGTGGAACTCAGGCCAAGCTGAGGCCTTCTGACATTGTGTTAACAGACTTTCAAAACTCCAGTGTGTGTGTTAAGGGGGAGGCCACCCTTAACGTACAGTATAAGGATTTTGAAGGTCCACTAGATCTAATAGTAGTAGGGGGTGAACGAACGAGTCTCATAGGACTCGATTGGTTTGAGGCCTTGGGAATACACGTCACAGGGCTCAATAGTCTGCAAACACTTGACCTACAAGAAGTCTGCAAAGAATTTGCAGATGTTTTCAGCCCCCAGCTGGGCACATACAAAGGACCCCCTGTGTCATTAAAACTAGACCCCACTGTCACTCCCTTTTGCTTTAAAAAGTAAAATTGACACTGAGTTGGACAAACTGATTCAGCAAGGAGTTCTAGAACCTGTTGACTCCAGTCCCTGGGAAACCCCCATTGTCACGCCTCTCAAGGCAAATGGGGACATTCGCATCTGTGCTGATTACAAATGCACTCTGAATAAGGCATTGCAGCAACATGCCTATCCTGTTCCTGTGGTCAGTCATATTCTGGCCTCCCTAAAGGGGGGGCGCATTTTTGCAAAGCTTGACCTAGCTCAGGCATATCAACAGCTGCCTGTTGATGATGATGCTGCTGTAGCGCAGACCATTGTGACCCACAGAGGGGCCTTCAAGGTGAAAAGGCTACAATTTGGAGTAAACGTCGCTCCTGGAATTTTCCAAAGCGTAATGGAAAACACACTACGGGGTATACCAGGGGTTTGCCCCTATTTTGATGATGTCTTAATTGCAGGAGATTCTACACACAATTTAGCTGAGAGATTAAGGGCTGTCCTGTTAAGGTTCAGGAAAACGGGCCTCAAGCTTAAGAAGGACAAATGTAAAATTGGGGTGCCTTCTACTGATTTTCTGGGATTCAAAATTGATGCTACTGGGATTCACCCTGCTGAATCCAAACTGAAAGCTATTATGCATGCTCCCAGGCCAAAGTCTAAGGCCGAACTACAGGCTTTCCTGGGCCTTCTGAATTTCTACAATTCCTTTCTTCCACATAAGGCTAGTGTAGCTGAGCCTCTTCACAGGCTATTAGACAAACAGGCAGTGTGGCAGTGGTCACAAAAACATGAGGCAAGTTTCAACGAGGTCAAAGCCTTACTCACTTCTAACAGTGTACTCGCACATTTCAATGAATCCCTTCCTGTGTGCATCGCTTGTGATGCTTCTCCTTATGGGGTAGGAGCTGTACTAAGCCACCTCAGGGCAGATGGAACTCAGGTTCCTGTTGCATACTACTCCAGAACCTTGTCTTCTGCTGAGCCTAATTATGCTCAAATAGACAGGGAGGCTTTAGCTGTGGTTGCTGGAATTAAAAAATTCCATGATTTTTTATATGGCAGGCATTTCACGGTCTTCACTGACCATAAGCCTTTGTTGGGACTGTTTACCACACGTAAGCAAACTCCCCAAATCATCTCCCCCAGAATGCTAAGATGGTCTATCTTTCTTTCTGCCTATGATTTCTCCCTATTTCACAAACCTGGGAAGGAAATGGGCCATGCTGATGGCCTCAGTAGGTTACCCCTGCCGGTAATAGAAGCTGACCCTGCACCAGCTATCAATCTTCTCTCCATTCAGGCCTTGCCCGAGTCTCCTTTGAATGCCAGAGATGTAGCCGCTGAATCAGGCACAGATCACACACTTTCACGTGTCCTTTCTTGGGTTTTATCTGGATGGCCAGAGAGCTGTCCGGGCACTGAGTTTCAGAGTTTCTGGTCTAAAAGGAACGAGTTGTCCACTTTCCAGGGTTGTCTGCTTTGGGGAAGCAGAGTTGTCATTCCTACCTCAATGAGGACTAGGGTCTTAGGTTCCCTCCACGAGGGTCATCCTGGCATTGTACGCATGAAGGCGCTCACGCGCAGCCATTTGTGGTGGCCTGGGCTAGATAGTGACATTGAAGCTAAGGTGCACGCATGCCACCTTTGCCAACGCTCGTGCCCCGAAATGCCACAAGCTCCTGTACATAGATGGGAGGAAACACAGTCTCCATGGTCTAGGGTGCACATTGACTACGCTGGGCCCTTTCAGGGTCAATTCTTCTTGGTCCTAGTTGACAGCCATTCAAAATGGCTTGAGGTTGTACCTGTATCTTCCACCACCGCTGCAAAGACTTCAAGTACTGAGGGGGATTTTTGCTGCACACGGGCTTCCAGATGTCTTCGTGTCTGACAACGGCCCTCAATTCACTTCTTCCGAATTCCAAGCTTTCTTACAGGCTAACATGATTCGTCATGCCACCTCTGCACCGTTCCACCCGTCCACCAACGGTATGGCTGAACGCATGGTTCGCATCACCAAGGACGCCTTGAAGAAAATTACCTACGGAGACTGGCATCACAGGTTGGCTGACTTCCTCCTTTCTTATCGCACTACACCGTCCACTTCTACGGGGAGGAGCCCAGCTGAACTTCGTTGGGGGCGCAAACTGACTACCAAGCTTGACTGGTTGCATCCGGATAGACTGCCTTCTTCTTACACACACACCAGGGCACCTAGACAACTCCTTGTGGGTGCCCCGGTTTGGACTCGTAATTACGGGCCTGGTCATTCATGGGTCCCTGCTTCTATATCCAGGGTCACAGGTACTCTGTCTTACGAGGTGTCCCTGGACAACGGTCGTGTCCTGCGTCGACACATCGACCAACTTCGCCCTAGACGGGACCTTCCCGCTGAGACTCCTGGGTCTTTTCCAGGGGGGGAGGGGGACCCCTTTGGGCAAGGGGAAGGGCATGGGCTGCTGCCCATTATCAATGAGGAAGCCACAAACGGCTCATCTCAAGATTCCGCGAGTGCTCCAAACAGGAATTCAAGGAGCCCAACTAGATACCAGGCATCAACGCCTACTCCAGCCAGGGAGTCACCCTGGGGGCATAATCACTACTCACCCGCATCACACAGTACTCCAGTCAGGGAGGATACCCAGGAGCATCCCAATAGACCATTCCCCGCAAGAGAGCTGGCACACACTCCTTCTAGTTGGCCCAACACTACCCCTGTCCCCAGAAGGGGGCAAACACACAGGGAGGTGGTCGTGGAACCAAATCCCGACTACAACACCTCTGACTCCACTCAGGGGACAACTGAGTTTTGGGACAGTACTGAAAACCCCACAAGCCTGGGGACAGAATGGGAACCAGGGGACAGACAACCTCCTGACAGGTCTTGGACGGACCTTGGAGGTTCTACAGAATCACCCAACAGTGACAGTCACTTAGAGGGGCCAGAGAGCCTGCAGCAAGGCAGGACAACCAGGTCAAACAAAGAAAGAAGCCCTGGCCTGACGAGCCCGGTGGGCAAGCAAGCAGGCCAGGCATTGGAGCACAGTCCTTGGGAACCTCCAGGGTGTAATAGGGGGGACAGATACGTATCACCCCTCAGTCAAGGGGTACTTGGCAGGTACCCAGAAGTTAGGAGGTCACAGAGAGCCAGGAAATCTCCTAAGTATTTAGAAGATTTTGTAACTCTATTGGCAAAACAGAGTTAACAGAGGGAACAGAACACTTAGACTAATGGAAGCAAAAGTAATACCTGGCATTGGGTAGTATGGCACTACACTTGTAATGGGTTATGTGTTACTATGGCATGGTTAATAGTTTTAACCCGGGGGGAAGGGGTGTTATGTCCTGAGCCTGTGCAAGCAGGCTCGGGGCATTGCAAACGGTTCCGGGCAGGTGCAAGTTGCCCGGGACCAGACAGGCTGTCGCCAGTACTTGTGCGCATGCGCAAGTGCTGGCGCGCCAAAAGTTGCAGATTGACCCGGGAATGGCCTATATAAGAGGCCAAGAGTTTTGGGCGTTGTCGGCGTCTTGTACCTTGTATGCTGAACTGAATAAAGAAGTTTCCTGAGAACTACAACTGCTTCTCGTGTCTTGCCATTTCGCGAAGGACGCAACACTATCCACTTAACATTCATCTTGATTATCAACCAAAATTCTGGTCCCAATTATAGTCATAGGTCGAGGACCTGTATAAAAAGCTCTCTCAGATGTTTATCCACAACATGAGAGTGGAAAGGTGCAGGTAGAGACAAAATACATAAACACCAGCCTTTTAATTTCTAATTCCTTCTATATGCCTTCAGCCTATTTATCTGAAATATGACGCTCCTCGTCTGAATAGAACAAGCTGGACAGGAGAGCAAGGAACTTACCCTGTACTTGAAGCAGAGCTGAGATACAGAGGTGGATTCAGACCCACAGATTGGAAAACCTTGATCTGGAAGAATGGATTAATAATGGATTCCTATTAAGGGGGTGACACCTTGGGAAGAAAAGTTTATTAACTTCACAGATTAATTGGCTTGGCTTCTGCTCCAATGGAAATGCCACCTCATTTTGCCTCCAGGAATCCCACTCTTTTTCCAGCTATTCCCCTACCTGTCATCCCGAATGAGTATAGGAGCAGATTTGCTAAAGTGGGTTGGGTCTTTTTCCTTTTCCTTACTGGTAAAAGAAAGAGCAAGAATGGAGAAGACACCAATTCCCTCTTGGTTTTAAAATCCTCCCCCCCTTCCCTAGTTGGCTGGAGAAGTACTAGCCAATGCAAGAAAGGGAAGGTTGAAAAAGCTTCTGGGTGCTAGACACCACTATAAAAATGGAAAACAGAGCAAAGCCGGCAGCCATGTGGAAGTGGGCAAAGAAGCTATGATGGAAAAAACAGTGCTTCAAAATTAAAATTCTCCTTTAAGTTGGAATAGTTGAATTGAGGTATAAGCAGTGTTTCTTTATTAAAGCTGAGGACTTATACTCTGAACTCTCTACTCTGAACTGGACTAATGACCAGCCAATAACTTGACTTAAGAAGCACTTGCACTCATCCAAACCTAGATACACTGTGTGTTCTGCATGCCTTGTGGCCAGATCTCACTATCACTACTATTGGCGCTTTCCATATGAATGTACCCCAAACTTAGCAACTTCCAGTTCTATGGACTTCAACTCAAGGAATTCCCAAAATGGGCCATTCACACAATGGATCAGTGAACGAAACAACCCAGAGTTCTCACTTGAGGCACAATTATCTAGACTCAAATTAGGAACAATAAGCAAGGTGCTAGCTCTCTAAAGATGTATAATGCTGGGAAAGGTGGAACAAAAGAGAAAAGGATGACCAACAATAGTGTGGAAGATCTGAAAGAACAGGTTGGCGACAGATTTGTCCTAGAGAAAATCTATCTACGTGGTCAATAAGATCTGACACCAACTTGATGGCATATAATAATCGAACAATTTTAGAGATAGTGTTTTACAGTCGTTCTTTTCTACTCCATTGCCAGTACCATCCACCTATCTTTCAATATGAGAAAAGCACCAGGATGAAATTTCCTTTCCTTATCAACCCTATCCTGTCCCTAGGGCCTCTCTTTCAAATCACTAAGAGAGTAATTGGCTTGATTCCCCTCCAAGGAAATGGGTAGCAAAATGTAATAGAACTTACATGCCTTGAGGATACCCTTACTGTAGATGGTGTTAGAATAATGGGGAAAATAATATTTTAACATCAGTCAGCAAAAGATCCTTATGCACGACTCATTCATGGACTGTGAATAAGATGAAGGCCTCATCACAAGGACACAACAGAAAACACATGTTGCCAGAGCAAGTTTGTGCCTTGATGAGGTACAAGTGGAGATCTCAGTCCTTCAAACCATTGCTACAAGAGTGGTCCACAGCTCCTCAAGATCTCAGAAAGAGGACCCACCCTTCTTCCCCAGATATGTTTCATAAACAGTATGCAAAGCAATAACAACCATCCTTTACTTCCTCTATTTTTTAAATGACAGCTGTTCTTTCTTCTATCATAGATGTGCTCATTTATGAAAATAAGAAGGACAAGGTGAAGTTTGATCTTCGCAATGGGAACTTAGGTATTGAGAAGTATATGAGGGTCTTGACAGAAGGGGGAATGCAGGTGTCATGACAAGATCCTGGTAGAATATTCTTAATTATTGCTTTCTTATATCCCACAGATGACTCATGGTATTCCAACAAAACTGAACAGATCCTTGAGAATTTGACTCAAGACAAAGACCCCATTGTTGAAGGTAGTGTCTGGATTTGATATGAAAGTTGAAAGCACAAGCATAACATTGATATAGATCAGGTTTTCTGAAACTTGTCAATTTTAAGATGTGGAGAATTCAGTTCCCCAAATTCTCAAGTCAGCATGCTGAAGGGGAAATTCTGGGAGCTGAAGTTCATAAATCTTAATGTTGCCAAGGTTGACCGATACTAAGATACAGGAAAGCCAACTGGATTTCTGAAACTGGTGTTCTTCATGTGTTGAAATGTATCTTCACACATACCCTGGCGTTTTAGCTACAGGTAATGTGAAGTGTACTTTACCGCAACACCATGTTAGTTGGGAACAGCTAGCAGTACATCAAAAGTGGTTTTCATTTTTGAAAAGGCAACTGAACTGATTTTTTTTTTGAGGAAAAAGAGGACACACAAACTTTCCATTCTCCCACCACCAACATCCTGCCAGAACCTATCATTCCCCCTTCCACCAACTAATCTCAACTGTCAATAACAGTCCTTCCATCTCCCACAGCATCAAATACAATTGATGAAGCTTCCAGGATAGGAAGTCCTGTTGTCTTTTTCCAAAATAAAAACCACTTTTGATACAACTATGACCTAGATGACTGAGAACCTTCATAGACAGCTAGATGTACAGTGCTGTAATAATCCAAGTGGACATTGTCATACTGTGGATATAGTTTTTTTCCCCAGTCCAGAATGCTTATTCTTGTTCTTTATTCTAATCTAGACTATTTTCAAACAAAGATGTCTGCAGAATTTTGAAATTAACAAACATATTGACTATATTGATTGCAAAATTGTAAAGATACTTCAGCACTGGTACTGCTTGCAAATCCTCATTCTCAGGAACGTTCATATCATGCCATTGGGACAGCTGAAGATTTTGAAGCATCACATTACTGCAGGAACATTATTTTCCTTCTTTGCCCTCCTTATGGCTTTAGTTATTTAGTTATTTTAGTTATTTCTTTTATTATTATTAAATTTATATGCCATCTCATTATCAAGCGACCCTGAATGGCTTATGAGAACTTTAAGGGTATTTCTCACAATAAAAACTGACTACATAAGATGCTGACAAAGTTATTTAATCATGGGGCTGCTGGTGATAATCTACTGTATTTACTCAACAGACAACGAAAACTATATAAATTCGGAAGAAGAATGTCCTATGAGTTCTGGTACAGGCACGACTCATTGCAGGTACTAAATAGACACTGAAAAAAAATCCAAGTCCAGAATGAGTTATCTCCAAATGCAGGACCTGTCTCCATCTTCTCAGCAAAAGCCAATCTGTTTCTAGAAGGCCTATTTATTAATATTATTACAGCAGTGATAGGATTCAAATATGTGAACAACCGGTTCTCTGTGTGGATGCCGTTTCCAGAAGTCCATTCTGGGCCTGGGCAACAAAAAATTAGCTACCTGTTCTGCTGAACTGGTGTGAACTGGCTGAATCTTACCACTGTATTACAGATAGTCTTCAACTTACAACCACAATGGGACCAAAATTTCCATTGCTAAGCGAGGCACTTGCTCAATGAGTCACACCCAATTGATGACCATTTTTGCAGTTAAGCAGATCACTACAGTAAATCACATAAGCAAATCCAGCTTCCCTAATTGACTTTGCTGGTCAGAAGCTGGCTGGGAAAGGCTCAGATAGCCATCCCATGGCCCCAGCACTCTGGAACTGTTATAAATACATGTTGCTTGCCTAGTGCCTGAATTTTGATCATGTGACTGTGGGGTGGGGGTGTGATGCAGTGGTCATAAGTGCGAGGACCAGTTGTAAGTTACTTTTTTCAGAGTCATTGCAACTTCAAATATCCGCTAAATGAATAGTTGTAAGTTGGGGTCTTCCTCTGGTACTAATACTGCCTAAATTTTATCTGGCCTTTCCTCTACAGAACTTAAAGTACGTTAGCTAGTCCCCTCCACTCATACATCTCCACCATGGTTCTGCAAGGTAGATTAAAGTGAAAAATAGGAACTAGATTATGATAGTGAGTTTCTGGGATCTATAGAGTAAATTCTCTGGGATTACATTATTCCAGAGTACCAATCTCAACCCATATATAATACCACCTTAGATTTATAATACCGCTCAAACTATAATGCCACACTCGAAGTAGAAAATAAGTGGATAAACAGGAGGAAGAAGTAAAAATGAGTGCTCTTAAGGCCTTAAAAACACCTATTTTATATCATATTTATTTAAAGAAATTCATACCATCAAATCAGTGCAGTTTGAAATTGACATTTCTTAGACTGGTAGAAGTCTGATATATAATTGGTAAGATGAAATCACAGTGACACAGTGATTCCAAAAGAGGTTTTATCAATATTAAATACACAAAATATAATAAACAATGGCTACTACTTAAATATTAAGTCTTGTGTAAGAGACCACTTATACCACTTCTGGGGAACACAACTAGTTAAATGGCATTCTTTTTATACAGTACCCCATTTGTGGAAATCTTGGGTGCTTTGGGCTGCTCAGTATAAAGATTAGTAGACAGGAAGGCTCTGTTCTAAGGTTTAAATGAATGACATTTCTGTAAATGCAGTATAAAATGCCATTTGGCTATTGTTATCCATCTCTGCTTCCAGGTTTACGCTTACAGCTGGCTCTGGATATCCATAAAGACAGGCAGGATGGAGGCAGTGAACCTTCTACGGGTAAATAAAAAGGAGAATTTTAGTGAACCATAAAATTTTCAAAGTTCTTGTGGGTCTCTTCTCATACCTACCAGTATGATTATAGCATTGCCACCTTTTTATTTTTTAAATTCCCTCCTACATATGTAATTTGAAATGCATGAAAAAATACATTTGCATTTTTAAAGCCTCTACGTAAAGAAAACTGAGCATAATGTATTTTATATAAATCATCTGAAGCCTTCTAATCTTGCCCAGTTCCCACTATGGACTACCCATATAGGTAGTGCCCAACCTAAGACCACAATAGGGACCAGAAACTTTCTTATTAAACCGAGTGAGTGTTAAGCGAGGCATCACATGACTACATCCGATTTTACAGTCTTTTTTGCCACAGTCATTAAGCAAGACATCACGTGACTAGGACTTACAACCTTCTCTGCCAGCTTCCCCATTGGCTTTGCTTATTGGAAGCCAGATGGAAAGTAAATGCATCCAAGTTGCCAAGTCCTTGAATCACGAACACGGGGATGCTTACAATAGTTGTAAGTGTGAGGACCAGGGCTTTTTTTCTCATAGAACACCCAGAACGGAGTTCCGGCACCTTTTTTGGATGGAACCTTGTAGGGTAGGCAAGGCGGGTTGTATGACGTGTGTGAGTTCCGGCACCTTTTTTTTTTTTTTTTTTTAGAAAAAAAGCACTGGTGAGGACTGGTCATAAATCACTTTTTTTTCCAGCAGCATCATAACTTCAAACAGTTGCTAACCAAATGGCCATAAATAAAAAAACTACCTCTCATTTCTTAATGCTGACATGAATTCCCCCCACCTCCCATGTTTTGAAGCTCTGATCTGTCCTGCATCCATCCAAGGCTGTCTTAATCCCTTTGAGCAGATATTCTACAGGTAATCCTCGATTTACAACTGTTCATTTAGAAAAAGTTCAAAGTTACAAGGTGTCAGAGCATGCACAGTCTTATTGTGCTGAGGTCACACAGGAGTAAATACAGTAAACAGTGGTCTGTATTAAATGGTGGTTTATATTACACTATCTTATATTATTCTATCTACACCATATACACTAGAAACAAGATACATACACGTGGTCATTCAGCAAACTCCAATACACAGCAATTACAGCAAGGAATAGACAAGGGAGAAAGACTCCAGCAAGGCCTTCCCTTTTATGCTCAAGCTCTTAAAGAGATACAGACTCCTGCTGAGTCATTCCTAAGATTGCATATTCATCTCACATTATACAAGCTGGTTAGCTTCTAAATCATTACCTTGACACAACAGCACTGAAAAAAAGTGACTTATGCAGCATTTCCCCATGGTCACGTGATCAAAATTCAGATGTTTGTCAACTGACTCATATGTATGACGGTTGCAGTGTCCCGGGGTCATGGGATTGCCTTTTGCAACATTCTGACAAGCAAAATCAATGGGGAAATCCGATTCATTTAACTGCCGTATTACTAACTTAACAACTGCAGTGAATCACTTAAAAACTGTGGCAAGAAAGGTCGTAAAACGGGGCAAAATGCATTTAACAAATGTCTCACTTGGCAACAGAAATTTGGGGCTCAATTGTGGTTGTAAGTCGAGGACTACCTGTAGTCCGATTTATTCTAAACTGCTTCTATTGCTAACTCCAGTTAGCTACAACACCTGGCACAGTCCTTCCCCTCCAAGAGCTGATTGCTGCCCTATGCAATAACGACATCCTGGGTTGCTTGGCAACTAGGTATGTTCTCAGATTGGAAAACAAACAGATTAGGTTGCCATGCCAAATTGTTGATAACATCAATAAATAAGTTTACTGTTGTTACTATAATGCAATAAATACAATTACAATAAAATAAAATAGAATAATTAAAAAGTGTTAGATACAAAGAACTCAAAACAAGGTAGGTCAGATTTATTACTTTAAAAAAATTCTTTTTGAGTTTAAATGACAGCAAAGCAACAGTAGCAAGATAACTGCTAAGAGCGAGAAGCGTTCTGCAAGAATATAATTTAATATTCAAAGTCTGAGCCCTTGAATTTATTTGAAAGTAAAAGGTAAAGGTTTCCCTGTCAGTCATGCCCGACTTTAGGGTATGGTGCTCATCTCTGTTTTGTGGCTGAGGGAACCAGTGTTATCTGAGGACATTTTCTGTGGTCATGTGGCCAAAGGCACACAGGATGCTATTACCTACCTACCAAAGTGGTACTTATTAATCTACTCGCATTTGCATGCTTCCAAACTGTTAGGTGGGCAGGAGCTGGGGCAAGTAATGGGAACTCACCCCATTGTGTGGTGCTCAGGTCTCAAATCTGGGCTGTCAGCTTTGCAGCTGACAAGCTCAGCATCTTTAACCACTAAGCCACCGTGTCCCCTCTTTCATCTACCCTCTTCATCTACCATCAACCATTTGGCCCTAATCCCATTGCGAATGGGTCACTGGTGAACATAATAAACAATGTGGATCAAGGGACTGAGATGCTATTCAACAGGCTGCTTACAAAACTTCCCATCAAGCTATGATGAAGACATGGCTGCGGGGCTAGTAATATTTACCAGATAGATAATATCAGGAGTAATTAACATAGCCCTAACATTGAGAAATTCCTGCTTTGTTCATCAGGGTCTCAATCCTACGAAGAGATGAATGGATCCTTATGCCCCACTGCAAGCAAGCTGTTTCACCTGCATACCAACCGAAGCAATGAAGAGGGTGAGTATCTTGGATTCTCTAGGAAGGATGTTGGTTGCAGGAACTTAGAAGAACTTAGAAGAAGAAACTTTAAGGCCTACTTTGCCAAGAAAACTGCAGGGACTAGTCTAGGCAGTCACCAGGAGTCAAGACTGACTTGAAGGCACCAAAAAGATCACAAGATGATTTTAAGCCAATCATTCACTCTCAGCCTAACCTATCTCATAAAGTTGTTGTTCTGGAGAGGAAGTGCTGTGTATGCCATCTTGAACCCCTGAATAAGAGGCAAGATATAAATCCAGTAAATAAAATAGTTATTTTACACCTTCAAATAATTTAAAGCTACTTCCAATAGATGCTGGGCATAAACTTAAGAATTGTTCCTCTGAACTTTAAGAACAAGCAGCAAAAAGGAATGTTTTTCAAAGCTATGGTATTGCAGTGAATTACAATAAGATAAGGTAAGGTGAGGTGAGGTGAGATGAGATAAGATAAGCTTTATTGTCATTTTTTTACTGTGGGCACAATGGCACAGATCAAAAATGAAATTTAGTTGCCCACTCTCAAAGTGAAATACATACATGACACACACCTAAACATACTATGTACAACATATGTATAGACCCACACCCCTACATATACATAAAAAATAAATATTAAATACTGTCCATCTTGAATATATAACGGAAGGAGGAAGCTTGAGAGTTCAGAAGGTTAATGCTGTATGGAATGAAATGGGTGACTTTTTTGCATTTAAAACTGTGTGGCAGATGGAGGAAAACCAACAGCTGCTGAAGAGCACTTTGAGATTTTATTGATCTACGAACATAGGATATTTTGTTTGAAGAGCAGAAAACATTTGCATGCAAACAAGCACATTTATCAAACTAATTGCATACCGTATGTCATCTTCCTGATTTCCTTATTTAGGAATAATAGCTGATTTAGAGAAAAAAACAGTCTTGTCCTTGGCCAAACATACTTATTTTTAACTTGTTTCTTTCTGTAGGAACTTGACCAAGACAGAAAATATGGAACAAAGAGACTTGTTACTAATCTATATTGTCTACTCTTGTTATTGCTGATTCTCTTCCCTGACAGAACTTTCCTTTCTGTAACTTTCACAACAGTTTCTAACTTATAGCTAGTCCTTGACTTACAACCACAATTGAGCCGAAAAATTTCTGTTGCTAAGCAAGGCAGTTGCTGAATGAGTTTTGCCCCATTTTACAATCTTTTCTTGCCACAGTTGTTAGTAACATAGTGGTTAAGTGAATGTGGCTTCCCCATTGACTCTGTCAGAAGATCACAAAAGGTGATCCCAGGGCATTGCAACCGTCATAAATACATGCCAGTTGTCAAGCATCCACATTTTCATTACACAACTATGGGGATGCTGCCATGGATGTAAATATGAAAAACACTCATAACACACTTTTTTCAGTGGCGTTATAACTTCAAACAGTCACTAAGCAAATGTAAGTTGAGGACTACCTGTACTCTAACTATGGTTTTGGTTATGTCTGATAATGTTTCTGGATTTCAGTCCTGTGTAGACATAAACTCAGCAGACAATGCATTTTCTTTCACTGTTCAGACATCCATTCCAGGCAATATAGGAGGAGATCCAGTTAGTCAGTGGTAGCAAAAAATAAGAAGCAGCACTCCTAAAGGGTTATTCCATTTTTTAATTTGTTAGTTGGAAAAATGGTACCAGAATCCATACCAGAGAAAGCTACAGCTGCTTGTTATCTTACCAAAGAGGGAGTAAACCATTTGTACATCTGTTGCACCATCTGTGACAAACTGAATAATCCAAGTGTTAATGGAATTTGCATGAATCAAAGGGTTGGAATAGATGATTTCTAAGGGCTAGTTTGGTGTAGTCATTAAGGCATCAGACTAGAATCTGGGAGACTGAATTCTAGTGCTGTTTTAGGCACGAAGCCAGCTGGGTGACTAGTGGAAGTCAGTCATTCTTTCTCACTGCCAGGAAGCAAACCATTTCCAAAAGTTTGCCAAGAAAACTGCAAGGACTAGTCTCTGAATCTTGGGCTAATGTTTCCAAGCCTCTGGTTTAAATCTGGAAATCTACACAGGAAGCACGAGGTTTCTTGTTAATCAGCTGGTTCAAGCAATAGCATTGGTCCGAAGTTAGACAAATAGAGAAACGTTAACTCAGAAGTATGCTAGATTCAATTTATTTCTGAGTATTTAAAATCTAAAGCTATAGTCTTTGTGATTGTCTCTAGTATCTGGAAAGCCCAGTATTAAGGACATGACAAGAAAAAAAAATGACTAACACTGAACTCCTTGGATATCTCCTGTTATATCTTCGGTTCTTTAGGCATTGAATGAGGCAGTGTGTTGAAACAGCAGACAAGTTTATTAACTCAGAACAGAAGCAATGGTCTGGGCTACCACCGTGGCCTCATCCATGGGCAGTTGTTGATAGGCCTGTGCCAAATCTAATTTGGCGAACATGCGGCCTCCTTTCAATGATGCCAAAATATGGCTGACAACTGGCACAGGGTACATGTGCTGTTGAAGTGCCCTGTTGAGGGTGCACTTATAGTCAGCACATATTTGCACTTCCCCGTTGGCCTTTAATGGCATTACTATGGGGGTCTCCCACACCCCACTGTCTATGGGCTGCAATACCCCTTGTTCCACTAGCTTATCCAGCTCTGCATCGATTTTGGGTTTTAACACGAAAGGCACTCTACGAGGCTTGATCCGTATTGGAGTTACCATAGGATCAAGTTTGAGGGCGATCAGAGGACCCTTGTACTCCCCTAGACTAGAAATGAAAACATCCGTGAACTCTTGGCAGACTGCAGACAGATATGCCACTTGTGTTCGGTGAATGCCGGTTACTTGAATGCCCAATGCATCAAACCAATTGAGTCCTATGAGGCTCGTGCATTGGCCTTCCACCGCTACAACATCTAGTGGCCCCTTGAACCCCTTGAATTCCACCAGAAGTGTGGCTTCGCCTTTGACCGCCACTTGGGAGTTTTAGAAGTCTGTGAGTAGTAGATTAGACAACCGGAGCTTGGCCCATCTGTTCCTACGATGGCATAGGTGCCTGAATGTTCCTTGTGAAATGATGGACATGGCTGAGCCCATGTCCAGTTCCATCTTGCATGGAACTCCCTGAAGTTTGACCTGTAGTCTAAGCTTCTGCTTTAGGGGGCGATGGGCACCAGTGCGGAATACGCTCCTTCGGCTGGAGCAGAACCCTACTCAGTGTTGACCTGGGGCCCTGGTACCTCTCCTGAATGCGTCTTCTTTTGGGCGGTCCCTCTGACAACCTCGGCAGATGGCGGCGATGTGGCCTGGTTTGCCACAGGCCTGTCACATTGCAGTTCGGAATTGGCAATCCGTGCATTGATGGTGGCCTCCGCAGCCCATGCATCTAAGGAGTGGAACTGCCTTCTCAGCTGGCTGCGGTCCCTTCTCTGGGTGCTTTCGTAGCTGGTCGACTTCGTAGTCTGCAGTGGCACATTTTGGACAACTGGCCACATAACTTTCTATGTCCTTTTTCATGGATGGCCACCAAAATTGCCGTTTAATTAAATGTAAAGTTTTTACAAATTCAAAATGCCCTGCTGATTTTGTGTCATGGCAAAGCTGCATGAAAGTGACTCTTTGGGTTGTTGGTATATATAACTTTTCCCCTACCCAAGGCAACCCGTCTCTCATTGTGCACACATTTTTGTTTTTCTGGAACCATTCATCTGTTTCCAAACTTTTTCTGAATTCAATTCCAGTTTGGCTGTCCAGTTGTGGTTTTAATTTGGCTTGGGTTCTTGTGGTTACTGGTGCTGCCAGTTGTGACTCTGCCATTATTGGTTTAGAGTCTGTGGTTCGTGCGCTGTTATATTGGGGCATGCGAGATAGTGCATCTGCCAGGAAGTTCTTTCTCCCTGGTAAATGTTTGAGCTTAAATTGGAACTGGTGAAAATGCTGGGACCAGCGGGCTTGTTTGGGATTGAGTTTCCTGGACGTTTTCAGGGCTTCCAAATTTCTGTGATCAGTCCACACCTGGAAGGGGATTTTGTTTCCTTCCAGGAACTGTCGCCACGTGAGTAATGCCCAACGTATCCCATAAGCCTCCTTCTCCCATACGGGCCAGCGCTGTTCTGTTTCCCTGAGTTTCTTGGATGTATATGCACAGGGTTGCAATACTCCATCATTGTTTTCTTGTAATAGAACAGCCCCCACTGCCACATCACTTGCATCTGCCTGTATTACGAAGGGCTTGTCCATGTCTGGGTGCCTTAATACTGGTTCGGCAGAAAAAAGTCTCTTTAGTCTCTCAAACGCTGCTTGGCACTCCATTGTCCATGTTAGTGGCTGGCTAGGTTTTACTGAGGATGCTCCCTTCATTTTTAGTAAGTTAGTGAGGGGCAAGGCTATCTGGGCAAATGAGGGGATGAATTGGCGGTAAAAGTTTGCAAAGCCCAGGAAACTTTGTAGTTGCTTTCTTGTGCGGGGTGGTGCCCAATCTAATACTGCTTTGACCTTCTCTGGGTCCATTTCAATGCCCTGGGGGGATATGCGATAACCTAGGTAGTCTATCCTTTCCTGGTGGAATTCGCATTTTGAGAGTTTGGCATATAGGTGGGCGGCTCGCAGCTTCTTTAAAATCGCTCTGACACGGTTGACGTGTTCCTCTTTTGTTTCGGTGAAGATAAGAATGTCGTCCAAGTAAACAAGGACCCCCTTAAACAGGTGCTCCCTTAGAACGTCATTGATTAATTGCATAAAGACTGCAGGGCCCTCTTGTAATCCAAATGGCAAGACTTTGAATTGATAGCACCCCATGGGGCAGTTAAATGCAGTCTTCCATTCCTCCCCTTCCTTAATTCTCACGCGATAGTAAGCTTCCCTTAGGTCTAGTTTAGAAAATTTTTTCCCTTTCGATAGGTGTGACAGCATGTCTTTCATGAGAGGTAGAGGGTATAGGTTGCTTTCACTGATTGTATTCAGGGCCCTATAATCCACGCATAAGCGTAAAGAGCCATCCTTCTTCTCTCTAAAAAGGACCGGGCAGCCACTTTAGGCTTGGCTGGCTCAACGAAACCTCTCTCTAGGTTTTTTTTTTATGAATGTTTCCATTTCCTCCTTCTCCTTTGGGCTCATGGAGTATAATCTGGGCTTCGGGAGTTTTGCCCCAGGCTTGAATTCAATGGTACAGTCTGTGGGTCGGTGGGGGGGGAGCTCATTCGCCCTCTCCTCACCGAAAACTTCAGCAAGGTCTCTATATTCCTCTGGTATTTCTGTTTTTTTCCTTTTTTTCTTTTTTCCTCTCCTATGGATGCTTTTTCTATTCTTGATTCTGGTAGCCTCCCTTGGGGTTTTAAGTCCATAGGGTCCCCCTTCGGGAATTTGATTTCTGTCGTCCTCCAATTTACCCAGGGGTTCCATTTTTTCGACCATTCCATCCCTAGAATCATTGGGCATTCCATGCCTGGGGTCACCACAAACGTTATGTCCTCCTCATGTTTGCCCAGGGAGAGGTGTATTGGTAGAGTGGCTAGGGTAGCTGTCACCCCCCCTGCTATGGATCCATCTAACTGGCCAAATGAGATTGGTTGTTCCAGTCTCCTCGATGGGATGCCCAGATTCCCCACTAGTGTTGGGCTAATGAGGCAGCGGGTGCAGCCAGAGTCTATTAAGGCTTTCACCTTCACAGCTTCGGGCATGGGGGGAATTAATATAGTCACTGTCTTGAGGATGGGTGTGATGTGTCCACTTACCAGGGTTTCGCCCTCCGAGCTGTCATCTGAGGCATCCACCGGCCCTGTGGTGTAGGCTGGAGTTCTTTCCCCTTGGTGAGCAGAAGTGGGGGGTTCCACAATTTCCATCATTCTCATGGCAGTTTCTTTTGGCTTAGCTGAAGACTTTCCGGATTTGTTGATTGGGGATCTGTCTGGGTTGTGCTGGGGGGCTTTGGAGCGGCATTCTACAGCTCGATGCCCTTCTCTTCCGCACTTGAAACACCCCATTTGCTTCTTGGCTGTAGCCAATGATTTCACCGGTTCGTGTGTCAGCTCAGGCGGGGGGCGGCTCCATTGTTTTCCTCGGCGGTGTCTTTTCAATATGTCGATCTCTGCTTCCTCTGCCAAGATGTACCATTCCTCACGTTGGTGTGGGTCCCCTTGGGGCAGGCAAGCATCATATAGATCATAATTTAGTCCGTCTTTGAAATGGCTAAGGAGGATGTCTTCTGGCCAATTCAGTTTGCTGGCAATGGCCCGGAATTCTTGTGTATATTCAGCCACCGGGCGTTTGCCTTGCCTCATCATTTTTATCCTTTCACGGGCTTTGCGATCAGCCAGGGGGTCTTCAAATCGTCTTCTCAGACGATTTGAAGACCCCCTGTCTTCAAATCGTCTGAGAAGAATTATATTTATGAATTATATGAAGTATAATTGGATTCTGACACATTTTTCAATTGCTCAGAGACTCTGAAAATGTTTCTTTTGTTTCACAATTACTTCCAAGCAAACGTGGACATTTAAAAAAAAAAGCAGTTTATGGATCTGATGAATCAACACGTGGCAGATGGATAATATTACCCAGAGAATCAAGCTCTGGAACAATGAACTGGCTTGCTGATTTATTAGTTCTTATGATAAGTATGAAACCACCTTGTCTTCGTTTAAGACTGTGTTGATTGGTGCGCGTGACAATGACAAAACCACCCTTCGTTTTCAGACAGTGAAGCAGTATTTCAAGCAAGAAGCATAAGATTATAAATGCTCTTTCAACAAAGCGATCAGTAAATACTTTGCTACATAATTGTTTTAATTGGAAAAGATATTCCACTGAGGTGATATGCCTATATCTACAAGGATCAGAATGGGATCTCCTCTGTGATAGTCTAGGAAAGTGAAAGTTGGACTTTAAAAAAACAGGATAGGAAGAGGAGTGATGTTTTGGAGATGGTTGTGTTGAAGAAGACTCCTGAGAATATTGTGGATAGCCAGGAAAACAAACAAATGGGTCATTGAACATATCAATCCAGAAGTCTCACTTAACGCACAAATGACCAGACTCAAATTATTCTACCTTGGACACACTATATGAAGATCTGGCTCTCTGAAGAAGGCTGTAATACCGGGAAAGGTGGAAAGAAACAAAAGGAGAGGATGATCAGGAGCAAGGTGGATGGACTTAAAGTGGTGATGGGTTCATCAATGGAAGACTAAAGGAGTGGTTTAGGGACAGATCTTCATAGAGAAAATCCATCTGCATGGGTTCTAAGTCAAACCAACTTGATGGCATATAATCAAATCCATTTTTTAAAAGGCAAAATCTGTTAGGGATTTTGGTGAAGGGTAAGAAACTACAGTCATTAGATATGTATGTATCAAGAAAAGCAAGAACTTGGGGAGGAGAGAGGGAAAGAACATGTTATGGCCATAGAGAAAAAAAATGGTTTCTATAAAGAGATGTGTTCCTGCATATCTATCAAAAAAGGACACATTTGCTTGGGTTGAGACATTCTATTCAGCCATAATTTAATGAAGATCTACAATAATAATGCTAAGCTATAAATGATATCTACATTCATTCAGTAACATTCATACAGTATGTTACAATACATCAACATCAAATATATTCCATTATAACCTAGCACAGTGTAAGGGCTGTGGGTTATCTCCTGGCTATATAAAAAGGTTCTCATTGAGGTTAACAAACTGGGAAAACTTGTCCCAATGTATTATTGTTCTTATTTCTCTTGCTGTCATCTGTTTTATCAGGTCCTATATCCTGTAAAATAAAATATTCTATATTGTATTGTCTTCTGCTTCTTGCCACATTGTGATCTCAACAAGCTCCCTTTTAATTTTTATTTGAATTTGGGTCAGGTAACTGTAATCTTACGCAGAAACGAAGACATTTTTCTTGAAAACATTCCAACAGCTGTTGCCAGTGCTACATACATGCAGTCCTCAACTTACAACAGCTTGTTTAGTGACCGAAGTTACAGCAGCACTGAAAAAACTTATGACTTATGACTGTTTTTCACATTTACGACCATTGTAGCATCGCCCTGCAGATGTAAACAAAATAGGGATACTTGACAACTGGCATGTATTTATGATGGTTGCAGTGTCCGGGGATCATGTGATTACCTTTTGTGACCCTCTGACAAGCAAAGTCAATGGAGAAGTCAGATTCACTTAACAACCTTAGTGATTCACTTAACAATGAGAGCAAGAAAGGTTGCAAATGGGGCAAAACTCACTTAACAGCTGTCTTGCTCAGCAACAGAAATGATGGGCTGAATTGTGGTCATAAGTAGAGGACTACCTGTAATTGTTTCTAGTCTTAAACAACTGAAATTAAGGGGAAAGAGCAATGATCTGCCATGTGAGAAATATTCCTGCACAGCACAAGACATTTTCTGCCTTTCCCCAACCCAATGCTATGTACGGTTGATGTGTTTGGGATTTGTAGTCCTGATACCTCAGGGATTCTAGATTATAAAAGTGCAGTATTGGAAAAATGAAGGAACACCAACAGAGGAAAAAATAATTTAAAAAAATACTGGAATGCGCACAGATGGACAGATTGACTATAAGTTTGAAAGAAAAAGAAGAAACAGAATATTACCAAACTTGGAACTTATTTTATCAATGGCTAGAGCAGTGGTTCTCAACCTTTTTAATGCTGCGATCCCCAACCGGTCGTAAGTCTAGGACTACCCAATTGGTCGTAAGTCGAGGACTTTCCCTGCCTGGGAGCACCGCGCATGCCGAGGCCTAGCTGGCAAGGGGCAGCAACGGCGCAGGGCGACCACTGGCTGGGCCACCAGCTGGCCCAGCCCAGGCAGGTAAGGCACCCGCCGGGCCCCACGCACGCCAGCAACCCTCCCTGTGCCTGCCGCTGCCCCGCTAGCCTTACCTTGGCCACCGCCCATTTGGGGCAGCGGCAGGCAGGCCCAGGCGCTCCTGGGCAGCCACAGCAAGCGGCAGCGATGGCGCAGGGCGACCAGCTGGCCCAGCCCAGGCAGGAAAGGGGCAGCAAGGGGAAGCAACGGCGCAGTGCGACCACTGGCTGGGCCACCAGCTGGCCCAGCCCAGGCAGGTAAGGCACCTGCCGGGCCCCACGCACGCCAGCAACCCTCCCTGCGCCCGCCGCTGCCCCGCTAGCCTTACCTTGGCTGCCGCCCATTCAGGGTGGTGGCAGGCAGGCCCAGGCGCTCCTGGGCAGCCACGGCAAGCGGCAGCGATGGCGCAGGGCGACCACCGGCTGGGCCACCAGCTGGCCCAGCTCAAGGCAGGTAAGGCACCCGCCAGGCCCCAAGCACGCCAGCAACCCTCCCTGCACTCGCCGGCCTCCCACCTCCCACCCCTGGCCCTCTTTTACATACTTTTAGTAGTTGCTCAGCAGGGAGGGAAGCTTTCCTTGCAGCACCGTTTGCAGACTGGGGCTTTTGGCAGTTTCAGCAGGGCAGAGACAGCCTGGACAATTCCTATTGGCTTTTGAAAGCCAATAGAATTAGACTCTATTCAAGAGAGTCTTTTTTATTGGCTTTCGAAAGCCAATAGATTCTATTGGCTTTCGAATGCCAATAGAATAGAGTCTCTTGAATGGAGTCTATTCTATTGGCTTTCAAAAGCCAATAGAATAAGAGGGAGTAGCACAGCTAAAGAAAAGGGGAAAAAATGGCGGACAGCCTTGTTTGGCGACCCCCGTGAAATGGTCGTTCGACCCCAAATGGGGTCGCGACCCACAGGTTGAGAACCGCTGGGCTAGAGGAAAGATTGAAGGATTAGGAATTAAATATGTATTAGTGTTTTTAAATCCAGGCAGCACATTGGTTGAAAAATTATTATATGTATGTAAGAAAAAATCAATAAAATCTTTAAAAAAAATAGATTATAAAAATGCAATACAGGCTGTGCTTGACATACATCTACAGCTGGGACTAGGATTTCCATTGCTAAGCAATGTGATTCTTAAGCGAGTCAAACATGATTTTGCCATCTTTTTGCCATGGTTTTTTAAGTGAATCACGGCAGTTGCTAAGTGAATCCCCCATTGACTTTGCTTGTCAGAAGCCAGCTGGGAAAATCGTAAACAGCAATTACAAGACCCTGGGACAACCATCGTAAATACATGACTTTTGCCAAGTTCCCAAATTTGGATCACGTGACCCTGGGGAATGCTGCAATAATCATAAATGCAAAGATCAGTCATGTGCCCCTCTTTCAGGGCCATTGTAATTTCAAGCAGTTGCTAAATGAATGGCTGTAAGTCACTGAGCTGTAGGCATACTGTACAGTATGCTATTTCTATAAAACCTGGATCGTGCTCAAACTTCAACCCTATCAGAATAAACTTTGGCAAATAGGACGAGACTCAGAAAAGTAATTTTAAAAATGAGACAGTGGTCTCATTTTAGATTCCATGTCATCTAAGTCAGCGTTCCCCAACCTTTCCGGGATGGTGTCCCAGCACGAGGGGGGGAGGGGAGGAAGAGGAGATGGTTTTATGAGAAGGACAGGAATGTGCGTGTGCATGTGCACACAGCTTCATTTGTGTGAGCGGTGCTGCTTGCACAGTGGATCTGTGAGCACCACCGCCCACCGCTCATGCGAGTGTGGCTGCATGCATGCACGCTGGCCCAACACTCACGTGGCCCAATGGCGAGTAGGCCATGGACTGGTAGCGGGCCATGGCCCACAGGTTGGGGACCCTTGACCTAAATTGCACAGTACATTACAACCTCTGAAAAAATGGGGCCCCAAAGGAAGAATTTTATTTAACACTGATTGCAGGAAAATACAGAAGGCCAGGAACTGCAAATAGAAAATGCAAGTCCTGAGAACAAAAATTTGGCAAATAAATGAGAAAGGAGCATGTAGGAATGCTGGTGGGAAATATTGTGACTGTGCTGAGAAAACTTTCAGAGGCAGAAATGCAGAAGGTTAGACTGCAAATAACACAAGGAAACAGGAGAGCGGATATAACAAGAAAAGCTATCATGTTTGAAGATAAACCCAGTGAAGAACATGTGTAAAAAGACAGGAAAAAAATGCCTCTTCCTCTTCTCCATTTACACGGTGATTCTTTAAAAGATCTGTATGTCATTCAGATAGTCTATTCAACAATTAAATCTCATCCTATTTTTAACTCAGGAGAGGCTTATTTCCCTCTTATTTGAATAAAGGTGAAAGTACACGTCAGTGGTGGGATTCAAATAATTTAACAACCAGTTCTATGCAGGGGAGGAGGTGGGGGGCTGCTGCCATGAGGCAGAAGGGAGGAGGGAGCTGCCCCATGCAACCCACAACCACTTACCCTGCTGAAGGGCCCCTGCAGCCAGGCCCTGCAAAGGGCAAACTTTAAAGAAAGTTAAACAGTATGGCAGCGAAAATCCAGCACGGGGAAAAAAAACCCTGGGTTTTTTTGAGATGCCAGACTAGTGTACATTCACATGCCTCCAGTCCCCTTGCTTGCTGCAAAGCCAGATTGGAGTCCTTGAGCCGCTCCTTCCAGCCCATTTTGGAGCCAGTCTAAAAGCGAAGGGAATGGTTCCCACCCCACCTGATCGCTGGGGGGCTTCGTTTCGCCCAGACTGGCTACAAGCAACAGCATGAAACAGTAGCAATAATGGTGCATTGGAATATCTGCAAGAAATACCATCTGCCTTCAAGCAAGAACTGGTGGGACCATAAAGTAAAGAAAGTAAGAGAAAATGAAGAAGTTCCCCGTCCCCCACCGGCTCATGTCAAGCCCAGGGGCTTGACAACTACTATAGGACTTCAGAATTCAAATAGAATAGCACCTGCTACATAACACACCAGACTGAACAATTGTGGATAAAATAGACAAAAAAGTCTGGATAGTGTCCATGGCAGTACTGCAGACAGTAGGGTAGAAGAGGAAAAAACTGGAGACGATAACAAAATATGAAGACTTGCAAACAGAAATAGAATGACTATGGCAAAAGAAAGCAAAGTTAGTACCAATAGTAATAGGTGCCTTGGGTGCAATCTCAACACAGCTAGAGCACCAAAGGAATTACTGTTTTTCTTAGTTGTCATAAAGAACCTAAAATCAATCATCAGAATTATCCCCAAACATCTGGAGCACTACTTAAACACCATCAACATTGACAAAATTACATCAGTCAACTGCAAAAGGAAACTTTATTTGGAATAGTTTACATCTGGTAAACCATACCTTTAACACCAACATATGCCTATCTCAGGTTCTTGGGAAGGTCTCCATAAGTGGATAAAATGCCAAATCCAGTCTGAACATCTGGCTGACGGTGCAACGAATCACAATAAGCTTTGTTGTTACTTTCTCTTGAAAATTCTTGAATGCAGTCATAGCCCAATGGAATTCATTCTCGTGAACATTCTAGCGAACATAGACCAAAGCCACCTTAGTAACAATTGCAAACACAATGTCAGGCTCAAAAGAATGAACAGGGTTCTCTCCAGGCTGGAAACATAAAAACTACCCATCCTCAATTTGCCTTTATTTACTGTTTTTAAATTTTATTTTCTCACTTCATCTCCCTCCCACCCATTTTTGAGGGGTAACTATTGTTTATTCCTTAAATTTATTTCCAGTTGTATGCAGTTAATCAGCAAATGTTTCTTTTTTAAGCTGAAAAAACCCCCAATCCCTGAGAATGGGTGGATTCCAACCCCTGAGGAAAGCAAAACATTGGCTTTAAAAAATGTCTCTCTCCTTCGGAAACTTCGCCTGCCTGTTTCTGTATCTACCAATTACACATGAGTAACCAGAAAATCGAAGAACAGCAACCAACAACAGGGTGAGAGATGTGGTGGAAAAACTCTGAATGGTGCCTAGTATCTTGCCAGTGGCTAATGCAATGGGGTGGCAACGAACCCAGCTTGATGGTCATTTTTGGAGACCTGTGGCAATGAGGATTGGTGGATCAAAGCCCTTGGTTCAAGAGGGCTTGAATTCTGTCTCGTTGTGGTGCTATGTGGTCTGGATTCTCAGAAGAGAGAACTTTTCTTTTTTCTTTTCCTTAACCTTTTCCTTTTTTTAAAAAAAAAACAAAAATATTCTTGCCTTAACCACTAGACCAAATTGGCTCTCCAGTTTGGCATTCCAGAGGGCAAAGGGTCAGTGAAGCATGGACAGTTTGGTCAGGAGAAAGAGAGTTAAGAAGGCTCCTCCCTAGCAATTCCCAGAGTATATCTATAGTTGTTGTGTCCTGAGCCTGCAAAAGCAGGCTCGGGACGTTGCTATGGTTCCGGGCTGTTGCAAGCTGCCCGGGACCAGACTAAGTGGTGCCAGCCTGCGCGCATCCGCAAGGCGAAAAAAGCGCACCATTTCCATTGTAATCTTTTTGCCTGGGGATTCTATTTAATGTGAGAGAGGCCTGCGAGCCTCAGAGTTGTGTTGGAGTGAGCAGAAGATGAATAAACAGTTGTTGGCTTCAGAATGTGTGCCCTTCTTTCGCCATTAACTTGAGGACTTAACACTGGCGACGAAGGTGGGATTGCTTGCAAGCTGAAAGAAGAAAACTTGTAAGACTTACCCAAGGAGTCCTTGAGGAAAGGAAGACGGCGTTAAATTCAGCATCTGGCCTGCCAGTACAGCGTCACTGGAGGTAAGCTGGCTGATAGACCCCTTCCTAAACGTAGAAGTAAGGATGGCGAAGATAGGGCGGTTGTCCGAATTCGACGTTGCTCACCCAGAAAGATGGGAGTCCTATGTCGCTAGAGTAGAAAATTACTTTAGAGTGAATCAAGTTAGAGAAGATGGCTTGAAGGCTGCAACCTTGCTGTGTGTCTGTGGTCAGGACGCATTTGAAATTGCGGAAAATTTGGCGGCCCCTGCTGTCCAGTCCCCTACCCCCGACTGCAGAGCAGGCCAAAACCAGCAATGCGAAAGAAACCTGCTCAGCGGCCAACGAGAGAAAAATCCAACCAACTCACGCAGGAACCTGTTGCCCAGGTTACACCCCACACACAGGAGGACACCGAGACTCCAGATGGACCCGCCCCTGCTCTACCCTTCTTTGACAGCGATGATGAAGGAGAAAACGACCCAATGGTGAGTCGACAAATCCTGCCTTTTTCACTGGCCGCCAAATTTATAATCCCTAAGTCTGGGGCACAAATAGACTTGAACGTACTAATTGATTCGGGATGCACCCGCTGCATTATTAGTCTGCCGTTTGCCATGAAAATGGGCATAAGGGCAAAACAGCTTTCCAAACTGGTGAGATTTGAGCAAGCCGATGGCTCCCTGATGGGAGGGACTCTTATCACACAATTAACTGATCCTTTACGCCTAGAAATAGGTGCACACTGGGAGTTTATTCGCTTCCTGGTGGCTCCAAAAATGACTGAGGCGGTGATCCTAGGACTAGCCTGGTTAGACAAATGGAAGCCGTTTATCCGGTGGGAGAAAGGAATGAGAACTGTGAGACTACCTATAGGGCCTGATTCCCCCATTGATTCAACAGATGTTACTGGGCATCTTAGGCCACCCAATGAGCGAGCGCACATGGCTGCCTCACTGCCTCCAGGAGAACCAGTCATCCCCAAGGAATACTTGGACCTGGCGGAGGCGTTCAGTGAAAAAGAATGTGATGCCCTACCCCCTCACAGACCTAATGACTGCTCCATTGAACTGGTGCCCGGAGCCAAACTCCCACGATCGAGGATGTATGCTATGTCCCCCCTCGAAATGGAGGAGATGCAGCGATACGTGAACAAAAACCTAGCGAGGGGGTTTATCGAACGGGCCAAATCTACCGTGGAAGCCCCTGTGTTGTTCAAAGAGAAAAAAGATGGGTCTCTTCATCTCTGCGTAGACTATAAGGGACTCAACGCTGTGAGTGTGGAAAATAAATACCCCCTCCCCCTCCTAAAGGATTTATTGACCCATCTGGCTAAGGGGAGTGTCTTCACTAAGTTAGACTTAAGAGAGGCATACTACCGGGTGAGAATAAAAGAGGGAGATGAGTGGAAAACTGCCTTCAACTGTCCTATGGGGAGCTATCAGTTCAAAGTCATGCCATTTGGACTACAGGGGGCCCCAGCTGTATTTATGCAGTTGATTAATGAGGTTCTACATGATCACTTGTACAAAGGGGTTTTGGTGTATCTTGATGATATCTTGATATACAGCATGAATATGACTGATCACATAAAGCTAGTGAGAGAAGTGTTAAAGAAACTATTGAATGCCAAGCTTTATGTCAAATTGTCGAAATGTGAATTTCACCAAACCCGATTAGACTATCTTGGCTACCGAATTTCCAACGAGGGTATTGAAATGGATCCAGCCAAGGTGAAAACTATAATCGAATGGCAGCCCCCAAGGACTCGCAAACAGCTCCAGAGCTTTCTGGGTTTTGCCAACTTTTATCATCAATTCATCCCCTCTTTTGCTGAGATTGCCCTACCTCTTACAGAACTACTCAAAACAGGCAAAGGAGGAGGGAAGCCACGACCGGGAGAACCACTAGCATGGACAATGAGCTGTCAAACAGCTTTTGAGAATTTAAAGAGACTATTTGCCGCTGAACCGGTTCTAAAGCACCCCTGCCCAGGGGAACCCTTTGTGATTCAAGCTGATGCCAGCAATGTGGCAGTTGGAGCTGTGTTACTGCAAAAGAACAAAAATGGGATCCTGCAACCCTGCACCTACACCTCTAAGAAATTTACTGAGAGCGAGTGGAGATGGGCAATCTGGGAGAAAGAGGCCTTCACGATTAGATGGGTGCTATTAAACTGGTGACACTATCTGGAAGGGAGCAAAGTGCCATTTGAGGTATGGACAGATCACAAAAACCTAGAAGCACTGAAAACTCCCCGCAAATTGTCACCAAAGCAAGTACGGTGGGCACAGTACTTTAACTGCTTCAACTTCACTCTAAAGTACATACCAGGAGGAAAGAACTTCCTAGCTGATGCGCTATCCCGGTTACCCCAGTATAAAAGCGAACGAGAGCAGGTTAACGAGGCGATTATTCCCAATCCACAAACTGTCGCTCAACTTACACCTCACAGGGTCCCCAATCCTGATGACCCTGGAGCGAAGAAAATAAAACGAGAGCTCCTTGCCGACCAATGGTTCAAAGATAATCAAGCGTCCCTAACATGCAGGGATGGCTTGGCTTACAAAGGGGGGAAGCTATATTTTCCCAGAAGCACTCCATCTTAATGCTCTCAAACACAGCCACAATGTAAAGCAGGCTGGACACTTTGGATATTTGAAAACCCTACACCTCAGCCACCGGCAATTCTGGTGGCCGGGGCTGAAAAAGGATGTGGAAAACTATGTAAAAAGTTGTACTGTATGTGCCACAATGAAAAGAATCCCGGGGAAAACCCCTGGGTTACTGCAACCCGTGGCAGACCCTTCTCAACCCTGGGAAGAAATAGCTATGGACTTTATAGTAGACCTACCTGAAAGTAGGGGAAGTACTGTCATCTGGACTGTAATAGACTTGTTCTCGAAGCAGGCTCATTTCATCGCCTGCAAAGGACTCCCATCTGCCCAACGACTGACCAAACTGTTCCTGAAACATATTTACTGGCTGCATGGCACCCCTAAGCGAATAATTTCGGACAGGGGGGTGCAGTTCACAGCAAAATTTTGGAGACGTTTCCTTACATTAATTGGATCATCTCAAAGTTTATCATTTGCTTTTCATCCGGCCACCAATGGGGCCGCAGAAGCTGCTAACAAAATGGTGGAACAATATCTTAGATGCTACGTTTCTTACCAACAGACAAACTGGACTGATCTCCTCCCTTTTGCGGAGGTGGCGTACAATAATTCTGTGTACAGCAGCACCGGCTACACACCTTTCAGAGTGGCCACAGGAAAAGAGTTCAACCCAATACCTGAATATCCTCAGTTGCCCTCCGCTTCCCAGACACTTGATCAGTGGGTGAGAGGGTGGGAAGAAGTTTGGAAAAACAACAAAAACTGCTTTAAAAAAGACTTTTGAGACCTATAAAAAGCAGGCTGATAAAAAGAGGGCTCCCCAAAGAACATTCCAAGTTGGGGAAAAGGTCTATCTGTCAACTAAATATCTACGCCTCAAATTGCCCAGCAAGAAATTGGGACCAAAATTCTTGGGGCCTTTCCCTATAGTAAGGATCATCAACCTGGTCACAGTAGAACTAAAACTCCCTAGACTTTTAAGGAAAATTCACCCAGTTTTCCATTGTAGCTTATTGAAGCCTTATCGGGACTCCACTTTAAGACCTCCTCCAAAGAAGGCGTCTGGGCCCCTCGTAGTCGTGGGACAGACCCACTATGAAGTAAAATGTATTCTTGATTCTAGAATTTTTAAAGGGAAATTAGGAAAATAAATGCCTGGAAGTTCTTTGGAATGTTTCATTAGCCGGAACCACAACATCTGCTCCTCTAGAGTCTGTAACGTATACAGACTTAAAGAAGTTATTAAAGGAACATTTTCAGCCCAACATGTCTGTCATTGTGTGGAGACACACGTTTGAACAGAGGGATCAGAGAGCAGGTGAATCAGCCAAAGAATTCATTGCAGCCTTGAGAAGAGCAGCCAAGCACTGCGAATTTAAAGATCTAGAAGAAAGGCTGAGAGACCATTTTGTATGCGGTTTAAGGAACAGAGACTTGCAACAGAGACTCTTTGCAAAGGAAGATATCTCGTTCCAAGATGCTTTGAGAGAGGTTATTGAGACCTAGGATCTTGGTCTCTCTCCATGAGGGTCATCCTGGCATTGTCAGGATGAAAGCGCTTGCACGGAGCCATCTATGGTGGCCTGGGCTAGACAAGGATATAGAGGCCCAGGTGCACGGGTGCCACTTGTGCCAGCGCTCACAGCCAGAAATGCCCCAGGCCCCTGTGCATAGGTGGGAGGAAACACAATCACCTTGGTCCAGAGTGCATATAGATTACGCTGGGCCCTTTCAGGGACAATTCTTCTTGGTCCTTGTTGATAGCCATTCAAAGTGGCTGGAAGTTGTTCCTGTTTCCTCCACTACTACTGCCAGGACCATTCAGGTATTACGAGGAATTTTTGCTGCAGGCCAACATGATCTGTCATGCGACTTCAACCCCTTTCCACCCTTCCACCAACGGTATGGCTGAACGAATGGTGCGCATCACCAAGGACGCCCTCAAGAAACTGACTTACGGTGACTGGCATCACAGGTTGGCAGATTTTCTTCTTGCACACCGCACCACACCTTGTACTTCCACTAGGAAGAGCCCGGCAGAACTCCACTGGGGTCGCAGACTGATCACCAAACTTGACAGGTTGCACCCGGACAGGGTGGCGCCTCCGGTTTCGCAACCAAGGGCACCAAGGTGTTTGCAAGTGGGTGTCCCGGTTTGGACCCAGAACTACGGGCCCGGTCATCTGTGGGTTCCGGCTGTGGTCTGCAAGGTCACTGGTCCCTTGTCCTATGAGGTGTCCTTGGACGACGGCCGCGTTCTCCGGCGGCATATCGATCAACTGCGTACGAGACTGGACTCTTCCTCTTCCACTCCTGGGTCTTCTCTGGGGGGGAGGGGGAACATCGTGTGCAAAGGGAAGGGTACTGTCAGCAGTCAGGGGCAAATGGAGAGGCAGGGGAAGGCCCCTCCCAAGGTTCTGCAAGTGTGCCCAACAGGAATCCATGGGAACAAG
The DNA here is from genome assembly GCA_039797435.1 of Crotalus adamanteus. Classification (NCBI taxonomy): domain Eukaryota; kingdom Metazoa; phylum Chordata; class Lepidosauria; order Squamata; family Viperidae; genus Crotalus; species Crotalus adamanteus. The sequence continues at coordinate 10,275,008 of CM077935.1, forward strand.
GAATAATGCATTCACCATTACTTACTCCAGCCAGGGAGTCACTCAGGGGGTACTCACACTATTCACAAACCCAATACAGCACTCCAGACAGGGAGAATAACTGGGAGCATCCAAACAACCCAAATCATACCAGAGAACTGGCATCATCTCAAACAAACTGGCCAAATGCTGCAATTGCTCCCAAAAGGAAGTCAGTAAACAAGGGGGTAGTCAGAGAGGCAAATCCTGATTCTGGTACCTCCGACACTGAATGGGGGGCAATAGAGTACTGGGGCACTGCAGAGACCCCAGACAACTCATCTACTGGGCTTGGGAGTGAGGGACTGTGCTCCCATTATGGGTCCATTGTGGACTCGGAGAATACCACAAAACCACAAAATACTGGGTGGGACGTAGAGGGTCCTGACAGCCTACACTCAGGCAGATCAACCAGGTACGGAATGGAGCAAAGTCCTGGTCTGCCAAGCCCGGTGGGCAAGCAAGCAGACCAGGCAACAGAACCCAGGTCACGGAGACCACCAGGGCAACAAAGAGGGGGCAACCCAACTACAATAACTACACAGGAAAGCCAAGGGTGTTCCCAAAATCCGAGGAGGTCGCAGCGGGTTAGAAGACCTCCCAAACACCTTGAAGAATATGTGAAGTTTCTGTCAAGCTAAGGGAAATGAGGGAGATACCCTACTGCATGGTGAAGTTGGAATTGTGAGTATTGGACACTCAATTCCAAAATGATAGCACGGTACCATACACAAGTGTGGTCATGTAATAACTTCCACAGTACATGCAGTTCAATACTGAATAAGCACACCACGTCTTTCATGAGGTCGCGTATATCTATCTGTATAGGTTGAGTAAGTTTTATCCAGGGGGAAGGGGTGTTGTGTCCTGAGCCTGCAAAAGCAGGCTCGGGATGTTGCTATGGTTCTGGGCTGTTGCAAGCTGCCTGGGACCAGACTAAGCGGCGTCAGCCTGCGCGCATGCACAAGGCGAAAAAAGCACGCCATTTCCATTGTAACCTTTTTGCCTGGGGATTCTATTTAATGTGAGAGAGGCCTGCGAGCCTCAGAGTTGTGTTGGAGTGAGCAGAAGACGAATAAACAGTTGTTGGCTTCAGAATGTGTGCCCTTCTTTCGCCATTAACTCGAGGACTTAACAATAGTGATCATGCTGGCTCAAGAATTCTGGGAGTTGAAGTCCACAAGTCATAAAGGGGCCATAGTTCCCCACCTTTGATCTCTTCAGATGGGTTGATCTCAGTCAGTCAAATATTTATTACAGTCAAAGATCAGAACATCTCAACGGAAAAGATCTCTACTCTCAAGTAAAATTGGCAATCTTGAACTTACCTAGGTACCAAGCTACATAATGCCTTATATTGATTTTCTAACAGCAGGTCTTCCTGTTGTCTTTCTCTTTCAGAGGCAGCTTTAACTGTTACAATGCCCAAAGGTATGATTCAGGCCAAACCGGGTTCTGATGTCCTCCTGCCTTTTTATTTTGAGGAGTCTTCTGGGCACATAGATCCCAAATGCATGGCTGTGATATGGCTTGTGGGCACCATAATTATTGCTAAGTATGAAGATAAGTTAGAAATCTTTCACAAAGGGGCAAAGATGTCTCCTGAAGACCTGCTATGGGGCAATGCCAGCCTCCTGCTTCCAAATGTGCAGGATGCAGATGGCAACACTTATACTTGCGTTGTTATCCACAGCCCTGACCATGAAAAACAGTCAGTAGAGTTGAGAGTGGAAGGTAAAGGAAATCAAGGGAAACAAGATGAGGGTCAGATGTTAACCTTAAAAATGTTTAAAGCATGAGCACAACACAGGTGAAAACCAGTGGTGGGATTCAAATATGTGAACAACCGGTTCTCTGTGTGGATGCTGCTTCCGGAAGTCCATTCTGGGCCTGGGCAACAAAAAATTAGCTACTGGTTCTGCCAAAGTGGTGCAAACTGGCTGAATGCCACCACTGGTTAAAACCCTGTGGCATTTTATGGCCTACAGGCCACATCCCAGTGGGAGGGGGGGCATTGGAAGCAGGGGCAGGGATGGGGTGGGTTGGGGTGGCAGGAGAGCAGGGGTTGGCAGTGGCAGCCTTCCACAACAGTCCCAGTTTCCAATGTGGCTCCTTGGGAAAATTAATTGCCTACCCGTGATCTAGGCCACAGTTTTAAAAGTGTTTCAGAAGGAATTAGAGGTCACTGAATATTAATGATGCTAAAACATACTTTTTCAGTAACACCTACAGCACCAGTGGTTTTTTGCTTGAAAACATTTTCAGTTGCAGGTTGCCCTCAGGATATGACCACAATTGGGTTGGAATGTCTGTCACTAAGAAGGTGGCTATTGCGAATTGTGCCCAATTTTACAATTTTTTTTGCTGCAGTCCTTAAGCAAATCACCATGGCTGAACCACTTGGAGTATGTTCTGCTTATAGTCCAGTGCTACACTTTCCTTTCCACTGCCGTGAGTCCTCTGGCTCTCTGCTTTCTCAGCCACTGCTTCTGCTGCTCCACATCACATTTGTCACTTTTCTCCAGCACATCACCTACCACACCTAAAAGTCTCTCCCCCCCTTCTCTCTCTCTCTCTCTCTCTCTCTCTCTCTTCTCTGGCTTCTATAGTTCTTTCTTTCTTTCAAAAATCTATGTGCCTGGCAAGAAGTGCTTGCAGTCAATTCTTTGGATCGTAATGGTTTTATTTTTCTTTTCTATATGATATGGCTTACATGCCTAGGCTATATACTAGCGGTTCTCAACCTGTGGGTCATGACCCCATTTGGGGTCGAACGACCATTTCACGGGGGTCACCAAACAAGGCTGTCCACCATTTTTTCCCCTTTTCTTTAGCTGTGCTACTCCCTCTTATTCTATTGGCTTTTGAAAGCCAATAAAATAGACTCTATTCAAGTGACTCTATTGTATTGGCGTTCGAAAGCCAATAGAATCTATTGGCTTTCGAAAGTCAATAGAATAGACTCTCTTGAATAGAGTCTAATTCTATTGGCTTTCAAAAGCCAATAGGAATTGTCCAGGCTGTCTCTGCCCTGCTGAAACTGCCAAAAGCCCCAGTCTGCAAACGGTGCTGCAAGGAAAGCTTCCCTCCCTGCTGAGCAACTACTAAAAGTAAGTAAAAGAGGGCCAGGGGTGGGAGGTGGGAGGCCGGCGAGTGCAGGGAGGGTTGCTGGTGTGCGTGGGGCCCGGCGGGTGCCTTACCTGCCTGGGCTGGGCCAGCTGGTGGCCCAGCCGGTGGTCGCCCTGCGCCGTCGCTGCCTCTTGCTGTGGCCGTCCAGGAGCGCCTGGGCCTGCCTGCTGCCGCCCCGAATGGGCGGTGGCCAAGGTAAGGCTAGTGGGGCAGCGGCAGGCGCAGGGAGGGTTGCTGGCATGCGTGGGGCCCGGCGGGTGCCTTACCTGCCTGGGCTGGGCCAGCTGGTGGCCCAGCCGGTGGTTGCCCTGCGCCATCACTGCCCCTTGCCAGCTAGGCCTCGGCCGTTGCAGGGGGTGGCACCACGCATGCGCGGCGCTCCCGGGCAGGGAAAGTCCTCGACTTACGACCAGTTGGGTAGTCCTCGACTTACGACCGGTTGGGGGTCACGGCATTAAAAAGGTTGAGAACCACTGCTATACACTTAACAATAAGACTGCCAAATAAGGGAAGAATGACCTTGACAATCACACATAAGATTTTCTTGTTTCAGAGCAGCTCATCCTTCCAGAGTGGGGATAGTGTGACTTTGACAATCTGGATGCGTGCTCTCAGCAATCCTGAGCTTTCAGAAATGACTTAGAGAGAGAAAAGCAGTTATAAAGTAATAAACAACAATGTAAGGAAGAGGATGTTTAGCTGTTCTAGTCCACCTCTCTTTTCATTAAGTATACACTCTGACCTCCATTTCTATGAGAATATAAATAAAACAAGCATATCTATACATAATTAGAATGAATATGTAAATCAAACAAGGCCCTGTCATATCTACCTCTGCTATCCGTACCATCTAAAATTGTCATCAGATCTTGTTGTCTGGGGATTAGCCATTATCTGAGCTGGACTGTTGGCCATTGGACAGATTATTATCAATAGTGTCTTCTTTTCCTTTGAATTTCCTCCCTAGAAAAGTTTGTTAGCTTGGTTTGCCCATTAAAAATCACTTGTCAGCCAAAATCCTTCTTGCTGTAGGTCTGTGTCCTTTGACTTTATTACATATTTTCTTACATGTAAATGCATACATACATTTTATGTATGTATATGTGTATTTTGTAAGTTTGTGTGTGTGTGTGTGTGTGTGTGTGTGTGTGAGTGATTCAGTAAATTCCTAAGGGAACAGAACTGGATACAACCTCTGCCTGGTACCGAGTTAAATGTATCTTTCTACAACTTGAAAGTGTGTTACAGTGTTTATGTGCAGTTGTTTATTGACCCAGAGTAAGAAAATTGTGAAGAACAGGTGCAGATGTTTAGACATTCTTTCCATCAGTGCCACCTCCTTTGTGACAGATTACAGCTTTGAAACATTTCCTGTAGGAAGCTAACAATCTTTCTGTTCTTGTTTTTGGAGTTTTCCCATTCTGTCTTGCGTGTGGCTTCCAGATGTTGACATGCACATTTCCAAGCAATACTGTATAGCAGTAGGTGGATCACAGCTATTGGCCTTGGATGCTGACTAATGGATTTAATCGGGTTCCTAGATAGTAAGAATGTCTTCTTCTATCCTCTCTGTTCCCAGCTCCCCCACTTGTTAAACTTGGCTCCACAAACGTGCAGTTGACCAAGCCAAGCACGGTTGCGTGTACAGCAACAGATTTTTATCCTGGCAAAATATCCATGACGTGGTTCCGAAATGATAGGATTGTGCAAGGTCCCAAACAGCCTCCTGCTCAGCCCAGCAACGGCCAATTGTTCAGAGCAGAAAGTGTCTTGAAGCTCATACCAGAATTTTCGGATGCCAATGCCAACTTCTCTTGCCATATCCACCATCAAGCGCACGAAGGGCCAGAGGTACTAAATTTCCGGCTGCAGTTGCAAGGTGAGTTTGACCTTTTGCTTGGAAAGCAAGGATTGCTGGCAGCCTTTCTCCAGCTGTCCAGTCACAGCCTCTTTATTTTAACCCATTTCTTGAAATTTGGGCTGAAAGGCAGAGCTGAGTTCACAAAATGCAGAAAACATCATCTTGCTTATTTAAATCTTTATTTTTAAAAAGTCCTAATTGATTATATTTATGTGACCCACCCAGTTACAGACCCTTAGCTGACAAACCTCATGTGGCTTGGTTATCGTGACATCCTAAAGTCAGAACCAAACAAATCATAGTGTTGTGTAGCATGAACCAGCCATTAGGTTCACAGCTAGCTTTAGACTCAACTTGGAGACATTTCTGCCTTCTGGGTAATGTCACTCTTTCAACTAAACTGTATTTAGTGGAAGATGAGAAGCTCTTGGGGACTTGCATATGTTCTGATATTAAGTTGAAAGAAACCATGTGATATTTTATATGGTCACCCAGAAGGATATGCACAACTTGGATATCTGCCAAAGGGGGAAAAAAAGGACTAAAGTACTAAATTGTGCTCCCTGTAGAATCAGAACATGGCACACATCAATTTGATATCATTGCACTTTTCAGACACAGTGGTGCACGATCTAAGGTCCCAGTGCTACACGTAGCTCCCCAAACATTGGATGTGGACCCCCAGAGATGTTGCTGTAGGTCAGGAGAAGATAGAAATAAAAACACAAGGGTATTGCAGTAACTGCATATATCTGTAATGATGGTTGTTCAAACTGCATGTGATAAAACCTACAGTAGATTTCCTGTCTTGATAGATTGGTTCTTTCAGATTGTAAATATATGGACTTTATGCCCTGTAACTTCTCCTTCTGCTAGCACAACTCAAACGTGAGCCTAGAGCTCCATAGGGCTTAGAAGCTGCCTGGTTTCCCACTGGTGGGCATCAGGCATCCTGACTCCCTGTAGGATCCAGGAATGCCCAAAGGCAGGTAGTGTCATGGTTCCGACAGATGAAACTCTTCAAAAGTACTTCGAGGCATTGTTTACCTTAAAGAATCTTTTATTCGAGAAACAAAGTATCGGCACTACATAGTTAAAGCCAAAAACTGAATTCCCCTCCCCTGAGCACAAAGTAACAAAGCACAATTCCCTCCTCCAATTAACAGTCATAAATCACATTCCCCAATTAGCTTGAAGCACAGGTCTGGGCACGGCTGAGTTATTATTGTTATGACTAACTGGACTCTCATCCACATTCCCCCTCCCAGCATCAACTAACTCTAAAAGCAAAAGAGTAAAATGGCTGCATTTCCATCTGCTGTCAAAGCAAGAATATCCAATGTTAGCAGCATTGACAGGTAGCTTCGTAGCTCATGACCTGTGTTTGTTTCAGAACAGTGTTTCTCAAACGTAATTTTAGGATGCATGGACATCAAGTCCCAAAATTCTGAAATACAAGCATCTTAAATTTGCCAAGTTTAAGAAACACTGTTTTAGATGGAAGAGGGGCACAGTCAGTAGCTGGACACTGATTTTGGTGTTCCCTGATTGGTCAGCTGAAACAGCTGACCCTAGTTTACACAACAGCTGTGCCAAGAATAACTTCACTTTCAGAAGGTTGCAAAAGCTGATCACATGACCTCAGGACACTGCAACCAACATAAATATGAACTAGTTGCCAAGTGTCTGAATTTTAATCACATGACCATGGGGATGCTGCCAGGGCTTTTTTTCTCATAGAACGCCCAGAATGGAGTTCCGGCACCTTTTTTGGATGGAACCTTATAGGGTAGGCAAGGCGGGTTGTATGACGTGTGTGAGTTCTGGCACCTTTTTTTTTTTTTTAGAAAAAAAGCACTGGATGCTGCAATGGCTGTAAGTGTGAAAAATGGACATACCTTAATTTTTTCAGTGCCACTATAAGTTCATACGCTCAGTAAATAAATGGTTGTAGGCTGAAGACTACCTGTAATCTCAGGTGGGTCCAAGACTGGCTTCAAGGAGTTGGGAACTGATGATGGCAATTGTCTATTGCAATGTTTCTCAACCTTGGCAGCTGGCTGGCTGGGGAATTCTGGGAATTGAAGTCTACCCATCTTCAAGTTGCCAAGCTTGAGAAAAACTGGCTGATTGGATCCAGGGCTTCAAATTTCCTTCCTCTCTTTGCAGCTTGCCCCATCCTTCAGCTGATCACAAGGCCACAGGGGGAGAAATTTGTAGCAGCTGAGTGCAATGTGAGCAAATTTTATCCCTCTCAAATCCACATTCAGTGGTTGCAAAACAGAGTGCCACAAGAGTGTGTAAAGTCGGAGGTGCATCGCATGCACAATGGGATGTTTTCCATCAACAGTGTCTTATTCCCACAGATGAGTGATGTTAAACTCACTTATGTTTGTCTAGTACAGCGGTTCTCAACCTATGGGTCGCGACCCCATTTGGGGTCGATCGACCATTTCACGGGGGTCGCCAAACCCCGCTGTCCGCCATTTTTTTTCCCTTTTCTAACTGTTCTACTTCCTTATTTGGCTATATAGAAAGTGCCGTTCCTGCCTCCCTCCTCCTTGCGCATGCGCAGCTTTTTTCTATTTAAAGTTAGGAAGTTTCGGTTTCGGAGCACGTGGAGGAAAGCAATACAGAGGACAAGCGAGAGAGAGCAAGCAGCGGAAAGCAAGAGAGAAAACAACTAAAAACAGTAAGTTTCCTCTCTGGCCTGCCGCTGAGCTTCCTCTGCTTGGCAGAGGAATATATGTACTGTATTTTCCGGCGTATACGGGTACTTTCTAATTATTTCAGTGGAGTTTAAGTTTGTAGTTCGTTTTGTTAAAGTTAAATAAATGAATCAAAAATCCTTGCATACTTATCTCTCTAAGCGTCAAGGATCGCAAAGCAACATGAGCCCCAAATTACTTTTGTGCATCAATTTCTCACTATTTCCCATTGTGCCAAGGCAAGGGTTTTTTTTTTTTTGCATCGTATCGTAGAAATCCCCTCATTTTCCCTGCTGCCCAGCCGCTTCTCTCTTTGTTCCGGCCTCTCCCCTCGTCGCCTGCTGCGCTCTCCAGACTACTGTTTTGGGCTCGTCTCGCCACCACCCCCTCCCTCACTTCTGAGTGCCACCTCCGCCTCCGGAACCGACCCTCCCCTCTGCCCGCTGCCCTGGTCAAGTCCCTTCGCGCGCTCCACTCACCACTCACTTCTGTCCATTCAGGGCTGTTTGCACTCTGCTCCTCGTAGCCACCGATGCCGCCTCCTCGCCATGTCCCAGCGCGGCGCTCCTGCTGGCGCACGCTCCACTCCCCGCTCGGCTTTAGGTGCCCTCCATCCCCGAGGCGCACGCCAAACGCCCCACAAGGATCGAGATTCTCTCGGGGATGGAAGGCACTTAAAGGCGAGCGGCGAGTGGAGCGTGCGCCAGCAGGAGCGCCGCGCTGGGACATGGTGAGGAGGTGGTGGCGGTGGCCACGAGGAGCAGAGCGCAAACAGTGCTGAATGGAGAGAAGTGTTTCTCTCCATTCAGCGCTGTTTGCGCTCTGCTCCTCGTAGCCGCCGCCGCCTCCTCGCCATGTCCCAGCGCGGCGCTCCTGCTGGCGCACACTCCACTCCCTGCTCGGCTTTAGGCGCCCTTGATCCCCGAGGCGCACGCCAAACGCACCACAAGGATCGAGTCTCTTGAGCTCGACCTACCAGCAGGAGCACCATGCTGGGACATGGTGAGGCAGCGGCGGCTATGAGGAGCAGAGCGCAAACAGCGCTGAATGGAGAGAAACACTTCTCTCCATTCAGCGCTGTTTGTGCTCTGCTCCTAGCCGCCGACGCCGCCTCCTCGCCATGTCCCAGTGTGGCGCTCCTGCTGGTAGGTCGAGCTCGAGAGACTCGATCCTTGTGGTGCGTTTGGCATGTGCCTCAGGGATGGAGGGCGCCTAAAGCCGGCCACGGAGTGAGGAAAGTGGGGTCGGGATGATCTGGAAGCTGAGGCAGGCAGGAGCCATGGAAGTGCAGTCGGTATCTGAGCCGTCGGTGGCAGCGGCGGCGGGGGCAGTGGCCCCCGGCACCAGTGCTCTCCCTTTGGAACCGGCAAAGGATACGGACCGCCAGCTGCGTCTTCGCCTCTGTGTCCTCAACCGAGCAGGATTACGTGGGCACCCTGCGCTTCCTGCAGTCGGTAAACGCCGGGGCTCTGGAGGGTATGCCTGGACCCCAGAAAGGGGAGGGAGTCACTGGGGCGGGCGAAAGATTGCGTCAAGGAAGAGGAAGGCTGTGCATCTGCTGCGGCGATGGGACCCGCGGCGGCTACTTGGCGGCCACGCCCACTCGGTAGCCATGCCCACTCGGTGGCCACACCCACTCGGCGGCCACACCCACTCGGCGGCCACACCCACTTGGTAGCCACACCCACTCGGTGGCCACACCCACTCGGTGGCCACGCACCTGGGGTCACCACAACATGGGGAGCTGTATTATGGGGTCACGGCATTAGAAAGGTTGAGAACCACTGGTCTAGTAGAACATGAAGCTTTGGAGACCCCATTGGAACAGTCTGTCCTTTGGCGGCCAGAATGTGAGGGAGATGCGATTATTCGTCCTGATCTCCCAGGTACCCAAAGTACTCGGAATACATTTTTTTTCTCTCACCTTCTCAGCCCACAGTTGCCCCTACAATTCCATCAACTTCAGTGATTCCTTGGCTGTTGGGATTGGCTATTTGGACTCGGATCTGGATTGGCACTAGGAGCTGGAATAGTGTACTGTAAATATAAAGGTAAGCTTTCACATCTAAAAAAATGAAGGGTTTAATGGTGTTGACAAAGAAGGACTAGGGGTGAGATGATAACAGTGTTCTAATTTCTCAGGGGTTATCACAAAGAAGAGCAAGTCAAGCTATTCTCCAAAGCACCTGAAGGCAGGACAAGAAGCAATGGATGGAAACTAATCAGAGAGAGAAGCAACCTAGAACTAAGGAGAAATTTCCTGACAGTTAGAACAATTAATCAGTGGAACAACCTGCCTCCAGAAGTTGTGAATGCTCCAACACTGGGACTTTTTAAGGAGAGATTGGACAACCATTTGTCTGAAATTGTATAGGGTTTCCTGTCTGAGCAGGGGGTTGGACTAGAAGACCTCCAAGGTCCCTTCCAACTCTGTTATTCTATTATGTTCTGTTAAAGCAAATCCAGTGAGAAAACTGTTCAGCTAGTCCTTGACTTATGACTATATTTAAGCCCGGAATTATGGTCATAGGTTATTGTGACAATTTTTGTGGCAGTTGTTAAGTGAAGACAGTGGTTGTTAAAAAAATCCATTTTCCCAATGGACTTTTTTGTGCCAGAAACCAGAAGTAAATGCTGGAAAATATCAAATAAGTTGTAACTTATGGTCATGTGACTGAGATGGTACAAACAGCAGTAAAGGTGAGCCAGTTGCCAAGTCCCCAAAATGTGATCACATGACCATGCCAAGGATAAGGCTGTCCTAACTGAAAACAAATTGTAAGTAGCTTTGTAGTAACTTTGTAAGGTCATTAAGGGACCAGTCATATATGAATTAACCTGTACCTGTTAATGACACTTTTTAAAAATTTCTCTCCATTTACAGAAAAGAAGAATTCAGTTACAGAAACATCTAATGAGAAAAAGCCTCTTCAAAAGACAGATGAAGAGAAGGTACTTGACAGCTCAAACCCCAAGACAGGAGAGACCAGTAGTGGATTAATACCTACAGAAGAGTTTAATGATGTGCAGGAACAGTGACTTTGACTGGATGATTACCATATATATTCTGCTGAAAATTGTCATCTGTGAAAACCAAGTGTTAAGTCCTGGGAGCGATGGCGAATGAAGAATACACATGTTTCTGGAACAGCTCTTTATTGTGCTTATTTCAAACTCCAACGAGTAAAGGCACGCAGGCCTCCTTTTATACGTCCCCATTCCTCGGACAAGATGGCAACATTACTAGGCACTTTTTGCACCTTGCGCATGAGCGCTTGCTCGGCGCCACTCAGTCTGGTCCCGGACAGCTTTTGCAATTGCCCGGGAACAGTGCAATGTCCCGAGCCTGCATTTGCAGGCTCTGGACACAACACCCCTCCCCTCTTAGCTAGAACACACACGGTACTTTGTTCTTACAATCCTTACAACATATAAAATAATAATAAATTTATTTCCATCCTACAGACACTCCATTCTGCTACAACTTGTTTGCCACTCTCTAATGTGTGCTTCACAGGTTCTGTTACTACCCACTTAGGTTCCATCTCCCCACCCAAGATTTGTACTATTCTTATGCTGACAAGAACCTTACATACTCATCTAGGTGTTTAGGAGGGGCCTTAACCCGTTGGGACCTTCGCAGGATGAGGGAAGGTGCCTGGCCTGACAGCTCCCCTGCTCGACTGGACAGACCAGGACTTGACCTTAAGGGTGCCTGGCCTACCGGCCCGTCTGATGGGCTCGCTAGACCAGGACTTTTATGCACAGGTTTTGCAGGTGACCCCTGATAGGGCGTACCGGCAGAAATGCCAGTTTCCCCCAGGCTCTGTGAGAACAGCTGCACTCTCCCACCCTTCTGAGTTGGCTGAGGATTCCAGAACTACTCTGGATGGTTCCTGAAAACCTATGTCCTCGAGCCAGCGACCTTTTTCGGACGTGCCCTGTGAAACAGGTGTGTGTAAGGGGCCCCAGTATTCGGTGAACCCCAAGGTCAGGCCTGAGGTGCCAGAGTCAGGAGAGGCCTCTCTGCTTGCCCCCCTTACATAGGACCTCCTTTTGGAAGCAGTTGCAGAATTGAACCTGCTTCCTGGCTGGGTTGCCAGTTCTTGTGTGTTCTGTGAGTTCTGTGAATGCCCCCAGTTATTCTCCCTGTCTGGAGTGTTACTGTTTCTGTATGGAATATGTGGATGCCCCCGGGGTGACTTCCTGGCTGGAGTGCGTCTTGGTGTGTAGGGTAGTTCTCTGCCCCCTGAATTCTTGTTTGGAGCACTTGCGGAATCTCGGGATGGGGGATCAACAATCTCCTCAGCTGCCGGCACTGGCTGCTGACATTGATCCTCAGAATGTATTCTATAACCTTCCTCCCCCCCCCCCCCCCAGAGCAAAGCCAGGAGCGGAAGGGTGAGACTCCAGCCTCGTACGCAGCTGATCTATGTGCCGCCGAAGAACGCGGCCATCTTCCAGGGACACTTCATAGGACAGAGGCCCAGAGACATTGCAGATGACAGCAGGTACCCACAGTTGACCAGGCCTGTAATTTCTGGTCCAAACAGGAGCACCCACTTGCAGACACCGTGGTGGCTGTGGATGCGACCTTTGAGACGCCACCCGATCAGGGTGCAGTCTGTCCAGCTTAGTAATGAGCCAGCGACCCCAACGAAGTTCAGCCGGGCTCTTTCCAGTGGCAGTGCAAGGTGTGGTGCGATGTGCAAGAAGAAAGTCTGCTAACCAGTGATGCCAGTCACCGTAAGTCAGTCTCTTAAGGGCATCCTTGGTGGTGCGTACCATACGTTCAGCCATTCCGTTGGTGGATGGGTGGAAAGGAGCAGAAGTTGCATGGCGGATCATGTTGGCCTGGAGGAAAACCTGGAACTCAGAAGAGGTGAATTGAGGACCATTGTCTGAAACGAGAACATCTGGAAGGCCATGAGTTGCAAAAAGACTTTTCAGCACCTGGATAGTCTTGGCAGCAGTAGTGGAGGACACAGGAACAACCTCTAGCCACTTAGAATGGCTATCAACAACAACCAAGAATTGCCCCTGAAAGGGCCCAGCGTAATCTATATGTACCCTGGACCACAGGGTGTGAGTTTCCTCCCATCTATGAACTGGGGCCTGAGGCATTTCAGGCCAGGACCGTTGGCACACATGGCACCCATGCACTTGAGCCTCAATGGCTTTATCGAGGCCAGGCCACCACAAATGGCTGCGCGCAAGCGCCTTCATCCTGACTATGCCAGGGTGTCACTCATGTAAAGAATGCAGCACTCTAGTCCTCAGTGAGGTAGGGATTACTACCCTACTTCCCCATAGCAGACAACCCTTGAAAGTGGACAAATCATGTCTTCTTTGCCAGAAACTCTGAAACTCAGTATCAGGGCATCTGTCAGGCCATCCAGACAACACCCATGACAGAACACGTGTGAACGTGTGGTCAGTGGCAGTTTCAGCAGCCCCTTTCCTTGCATTGAGGGGAGACTCAGGCAGCTCTTGAATGGACAGAATATTAATGGCTGGAGCAGGATCAGGCTCCAGTGTTGGAAGGGGTAATCTACTTAGAGCATCAGCATGACCCATTTCCTTTCTAGGCTTGTGAATTAAAGCAGTGTTTCCCATACTTGACAATTTTAAGGCATGTGGACTTCAACTCCCAGAATTCCACAGCCAGCAATGCTGGCTGTGGAATTCTGGGAGTTGAAGTCCACATGCCTTAAAATTGTCAAGTTTGGGAAACACTGAATTAAAGAGTAGTCACATACTGACAGGAAAATGGACCAACGCAGCATACGAGGAGAAAGAATATGTGGGGTTTGTTTGGTTGTGGTGAACAACCCTAGCAGAGGCTTATGGTCAGTGTAGACCGTGAAATGGCAGCCATATATGAAATCATGAAACTTCTTAATGCCACCCACAATGGCCAGCGCCTCCCTGTCAATCTGAGCGTAGTTCCGCTCAGCAGAAGACAAGGTTCTGGAGTAATACGCTACAGGGACCTGTGTCCCATCAGCCAACAGATGGCTAAGAACTGCCCCCACTCCATATGAAGAAGCATCGCAGGCAATGCAAACAGGCAACTGCTCACTGAAGTGAGCCAGTACAGCATTAGAAGTAAGCAAGGCCTTAACCTCATTGAAACTTTTTTCATGGACCTTAGTCAACTGCCAACAGGCTAGTTTGTCTAAGAGCCTGTACAATGGCTCAGCTATAGCAGCTTTGTTTGGCAGAAAGGCATGGTAAAAATTTAGTAGCCCCAAAAAGGCTTGTAGTTCCCCTTTAGACTTAGGGCTTGGGGCCTGCTGAATGGCCTTTAATTTAGCGTCAGAAGGGTGGATGCCTTGAGCATCTATCCTGAATCCCAAAAAGTCAGTAGAGTTGACTCCTATCTTACACTTGTCCTTTTTTAACTTGAGACCTGCTTCCCTAAAACGAAGCAAGACAGCCCTTAATCTCTCAGCCAAGTTTTGAGGTGATTCTCCTGCAATGAGGACATCATCAAAATATGGACAGACTCCTGGAATACCCCTCAGTGTGTTCTCCATAATACTCTGGAAAATGCCAGGGGCTACATTTACCCCAAATTGCAATCTCTTCACTTTAAAAGCTCCTCTATGAGTCACAATCGTCTGAGCCTCAGCAGCTGCCTCATCAACAGGCAACTGTTGATAGGCCTGTGCCAGGTCAAGCTTCGCAAAAATCCGCCCCCCCCTTTAGGGAAGCCAGAATGTGACTTACTACAGGTACTGGATAAGCGTGTTGCTGTAGTGCCTTGTTTAGTGTGGCACTTGTAGTCTGCACAAATACGAATGTCCCCATTAGCCTTTAAAGGCGTTACTATGGGGGTTTCCCAAGGACTTGAATCTACAGTCTCTAGAATACCGTGCTGGAGCAATTTGTCCAGTTCAGCATCAATCTTGTTTTTAAGTGCAAACAGAACTCTCCTAGGCTTGACCCTAATGGGTGCTATGGATGGATCTAATCGTAGTGAAACTGGAGGCCCCTTGTAGGTTCCAAGCTCAGAGCTAAACACATCTGCAAATTCCCTGCAGACTTCTGCAAGTCTAGACGTTTGCAAATGGTGCAGTCCCATGACCTGGATTCCCAGACCCTCAAACCAATCAAGTCCAATAAGACTCGCACGTTCACCCCCAACAACCAACACATCTAAAGGACCCTCAAAATCCTTGTACTGTACCTTAAGGGTGGCCTCCCCCTTAACACACACCTTAGAATTCTGAAAATCTGTAAGTATCACGGTGGATGGCCTGAGTTTCACTCAAAGACCGCAGCTGCTGCAAATCTTCCTGAATGTGTTGAGGGAAATTATGGACAGAGCAGAACCAGTGTCCAATTCCATGGATAAGGGAACCCCTTGCAACTTTACTTTAAGGGACAACTTCTTTTTTAGGGGTTTATGTGTGCCTGTCCTCAGAATACTTCTGCGTGTTGCGCAGAAACCCACCCTATTTTGGCTGGGGACCCTGGTACCTTTCAGATGCAATTCTTCTTTAGGTTGTACCTTCTGACGACTCAGACATACAGCTGCAATGTGGCCTTGCCTTCCACAGGCCCTGCAAATGGCAAACTGGAACCGGCAGTCTGCTCTTCTGTGGCGTCCTCCGCATCCGAAGCATTGTGAAGTTATTGAAGCCTTTTCTGTGCAATCTCTCTATCTCCTTTCGGCTGCCTGGTAAAGCTTATTCACCTCATCTTCAGGAACCTCTTCCGAATCTTCTTGCACGTTCTCCTGGTGGACAGCAACAGTCTCTGGAGGGCTTCTGGTGGGCTGCATGTTTTATACTGCTCCGCCTGCTGCTTTCTCTGCTGTAACTTCTCGTAGAGCATCTTGGAATGAAATGTCTTCTTTCGCGAAGATCTTTTGCTGTAAGTCTCTATTTCTCAGTCCACACACAAAACGATCACGCAGTCTTTACTCTAAATCTTTAAATTCACACGGTCTAGCTGCTCGCCTCAATGCTGCGATAAAGTCCTTAGCAGATTCTCCTGCTCTCTGATCCCTTTGTTCAAACGTGTGCCTCCATGCAATGACGGACAGCTTGGGCTGAAAATGTTCTTTTAGAAGTTTCTTTAAGTCTGTGTATGTTACGCCTTCCAGCGAAGCAGGAGCCACGAGGTTTTCAGCAATTTCAAAAGTCTCTTGGCCGCATACACACAACAACGTGGCAGCCTTCAGCCCATCTTCATGAACTTGGTTAACCCTAAAATAGTTCTCTACTCTTGCAACGTATGATTCCCATCGTTCTGGGTGTGCAACGTCGAATTCTGACAAGCGCCCGATTTTCGCCATTGTAGTTCACGCTACACCACTCGCTTCTGCAGGGAAAGGGTCTCTCAGCCAAACACACCCTCCAGCGACACGGTACTGGCAGGATAGCTGCTGAATTTAACGCTGTTTTCCCTTCCAGGACTTCTTTTGGGTAAGTCTTAAAGCTTCCTTCTAGCTTTCCTTGTTAAATCCCACCTTCGTCGCCAGTGTTAAGTCCTGGGAGTGATGGTGAATGAAGAATACACATGTTTCTGGAACAGCTCTTTATTGTGCTTATTTCAAACTCCAACAATGAGTAAAGGCACGCAGGCCTCCTTTTATACTTCCCCATTCCCCGGACAAGATGGCAACATTACTAGGCACTTTTCACGCCTTGCGCATGCGCACTTGGTTGGTGCCACTCAGTCTGGTCCCTGGCAGCTTTTGCAATTCAGGACACAACACCAAGCTACAGGTTTTTTGTGTTCTTTCATTTAGTGAGCTTGTAAAACGTAATAAAATTAAAGTAATGGTGCAAAGAGTTGACTGGTTGCCCAGAAAGCGATGTAAAATAGTATTATTAAGTGAACAAGGCTACAGTTATAAAGAAATTAGAAGAAAAATTGGTGGAAATTTAACCAAAGGTGGCATTTCTACTGTACGCTTTCCCAAAAGGTTTCCACAATTTTGGCCACTACTGTATCTAACATGCTTCAAATACTGGTGAGACAAGACAAGAGTCATCTCTTGAAGGTTTTATAACCTAGTGCAGGGCTTTTCAACCTTTTCACCCATTGTACCACTTTTAGGATACGGCAATATCCGAGTACCACCAATCGCCTAGCAAGGTGTCAAAAACTTGATGACCAAAAAAAAAGAAAAAGAAAAAAAGTGATGAAGTGCAGGTAGTCCTTGACTTACAACAGTTCGTTTAGTGACTGTTCGAAGTTACAATGGCACTGAAAAAAGTGCCCCCAAGCCACAGCCGAGCAAGACACCTGCCTGCCCACCCGGCAGTGCTCTTCCTCCTGTCTGAGGTTTCCATTGTTGTGAGCATTTCTGTTGAGGATTGGCATGTGGGGGTGGGGTGGGGTGGGGTGTGTGTGGTTTTTATTCCCCCCATCTGATGGGTGGTTGCAGCAGGTTTTGGTCACTTCACATGACCCTGGGACACGGTGACTGTCATAAATATGAATCAGTTGCCACGCATCTGAATGTAAATCACAAGACCCTGGAGATAAGGCAACATTCCAGCTGATTGGTGCATCTTCAGGGCTCAGCAGAAGTGCCAGGATCAGTGCTGGGCTCCAGTTGGAGCCTGGCGCTGATCCTGGCACTTCCACTGAGCCCTGACAGTCCCGAAGAAGCGCCGATCAGCTGGAAAGCAGCACTGATCCTAGCGCTTCTGCTGAGCCCTGACAGCCCTGCAGCTCCAGCCATCTCTTGGTCAGGCTTGTGCAGTGCTGCCACCAGTTCAGCTCATTCCCCTCCCCTGCTACCACTTTTGTAGGATGGTCGCATACCATCTTCCAGGTGCCAATGTACCACAGGTGGTACCCATACCACTGGTTGAAAAGCCCTGCTCTAAGGAGTCTGCCTAGCCAAATCTAGTGATTTGATCTAACAGATGCCAAGAATATTCCTCATGCCGCGATCTTGCAAGATCCTCCTTACCCAGGAGAGATCTGATTATCTGAAACAGGGCAGCCAGTTGACTCCCTGCAGAAGCAATAAGAGCGATGAAGTAATTATGTTTTGCGACTCTCATCCCCACAAGATAGAGACTAATACATGTTTTTACCTGTGTTCGGGCGAGTCTCGCACTTTATCTTCCTCCTGCGGTGCTGTAGGCATCGCTTAAGCTAGAATGAGAAAGGTGCCTCATATATTTTATCTGTCTATTTATCTCTCTGTTGGACGTTAAAAGGCCTCTGATCTGCCGATCAGCATACAACCCCAGTACTTAAGACTAGCATCCCACTAATCAGATCAAGGAACAGGAATTCTCTCAGGGTAAGGAAAATGCCACTTGGAGGGAGGGAGCTACATATCTGAGGGCAATCTTTCCGGATTTCACACACTTCAGGATCAAAGCAGGAACATCTTAAACCTGCATGTACACAAACCAGACATCTGAATTTACACCAAGGGACTAGTACCCCTCTAAAACCAAGTCCCTGCTCCCCATTTTTCTCTGCAATCTACCCTTTTTGTTCTGGAGAATAAAATCTTTTTCACAGTATGTCTGGATTTCATTTTCTTGGATTTGTTCTTGCTTCACCCAAGCTCGTGGAAACCCCAAATTACAGGTAGACCTTGACTCATGACCACAATTCAGTCCAAAATTTCTGTTGCTAAACAAGACAGTTAAGTGAATTTTGCCTCACTTTACTACCTTTCATGCTACAGTTGCTAAGTAAATCACTGCAGTCGTTTGTGAAGGAACTAAAAGTTATTCTTTTATAAAATTGTAGAAAATAATTGTAGAAATGTAATGCCAATATATGAGACTGTCTATTTAACACAAATGTTAACACTGTAATGCAAATGTAACAATGCACTGCCAAATGTGTGAGAAGGTTTGTTCAATGTTTACTGCCTAAAAATCCTCGGACACAGGAACTTACACTTTGAGTAGAAATCCTACTATCAAAGAAGGGGATTTTGACCCTAGGTGAAAATTACAAATAAACAAGATAACAGCAGATGGGTGGAAGAGGTCAGGATGACTGTAAGTACAACTTCAAAGTACATCTATAAAGATGAAAGAGCTCCTTAGATGCATTGTAGAGGTATAAAATGCAGAGCTTGAAACCAGGCCAGGGCTCTCTCAGAAAACATTTGAGTGGGAAGATTTCAGGAGGCCGTGTTTGCAAACGCTCTTGTTCTTTTCTTTTCTTTTTATTCTTTCTATGTTATTCTCCAATAAACCTTTGTTTTGTTAACCAGACTTGTCTTCGTATTGTGAGTATCAAAATTTGGGGTTTTTACATCTCACATTAGTCACATGGTTGTTAAGTGAATCTGGCTTCCCCATTGACTGGTTGTCAGAAGGTCACAAAAGGTGATCATGTGACCCTGGGACACTGCAAATGTCATAAATGGGAGTCAGTTGCCAAGCTTCTGAATTTTGATCACATGACTTATGTTCTGACAACCAGAATTAAATTGCGTTGTAAAACTGGGTCAGACAGATAAACTCAGTAGGAATAATTTCATAACAAAAATATATTTATTCAGAGGAAATACTTGCAATTATGTTGGTTGTTTGTTCTGGACAATACATCTCTGTTCATTCCCATAGGTGAGAAGATAATGCTCTCTCCATACCATCTTTATAGCTG
Source organism: Crotalus adamanteus (assembly GCA_039797435.1). Lineage (NCBI taxonomy): Eukaryota > Metazoa > Chordata > Lepidosauria > Squamata > Viperidae > Crotalus > Crotalus adamanteus. The sequence goes on from CM077935.1 coordinate 10,294,331, forward strand.
AACAGGGTCATCGGGTGACATCCAATGGCCCATGCTTATTTATTTATTTATTTATTTACAAATATTTATATGCCGCCCAATCCCAAAGGACTCAGGGCGGCGTACAAAATTAAAAACAGTCATAAAACAATAAAATAAAATAATCCAGTCATACCGCGAGTCCAATCATATCCCGGCCCGCCGAGGACATCAGCCCCAGGCCTGCCGGAACAGGAGAGTTTTAACGGCTTTCTTAAAGGCCGGCAGGGTGGGAGTAGTTCGAACCTCGGGGGGAAGTTGATTCCACCAGGTCGGAGCCAGCACAGAAAAGGCCCTTCCCCGAGGGCCCGCCAGCCGACATTGTCTGGCCGACGGGACCCGAAGGAGGCCCAATCTATGGGACCTCACCGGTCTCTGGGAGCTGTGCGGCAGAATGCGGTCCTGTAAGTAACCTGGCCCTATGCCATGAAGGGCTTTGAAGGTGATGACCAACACCTTGAATTGCGTCCGGAGACCCACAGGAAGCCAGTGCAGCTCGCGGAGGATAGGTGACACGTGGGCGTACCTTGGCGCGCCCACAATCGCTCTCGCGGCTGCATTCTGAACCAACTGCAGCCTCCGAACGCCCTTCAAGGGTAGCCCCATGTAGAGTGCATTACAGTAATCCAGTCTTGAGGTGACAAGGGCATGAGTGACTGTGAGTAAAGCCTCCCGGTCCAAATAAGGCCGCAACTGGTGCACTAGGCGAACCTGTGCAAAGGTCCCCCTGGCCACAGCCGATAGATGTTGTTCCAAATTTAGCTGTGAGTCCAGGAGGACACCCAAGTTGCGTGCCTGCACTGAGGGAGGTAAATTTGCCCCCCCCAGGACTAAAGATGGACCATCCAGTTGACCTTTGGGAGGCAAAACTCAGAGCCACTCGGTCTTGTCAGGGTTGAGTCTAAGCCTGTTCACCCCCATCCAGACCCTCACATCTTCCAGGCACCAGCACATCACGTCGACTGCTTCACTGAAAGGACACGGGGTGGAGATATACAATTGGGTATCATCAGCGTACTGATGATACCTCACCCCGTGTCGTCGAATGATCTCACCCAGCGGTTTCATGTAGATGTTAAAAAGGAGGGGGGACAGGACCGAGCCCTGAGGCACCCCATAATCGAGGCGCCTAGGGGTCGATCTCTGTCCACCCGCCAACACCGACTGCGACCTGTCAGAGAGGTAGGAGGAGAACCACCGCAATACGGTGCCACCCACCCCCACCTCTCCGAGACGACGCAGAAGGATACCATGGTCGATGGTATTGAAAGCCGCTGAGAGGTCAAGAAGCACCAGGATAGAGGAATAACCCCTATCCCGGGCTCGCCAGAGGTCATCGGTCAGTGCGACCAAAGCAGTCTCAGTGCTGTAGCCGGGCCTGAAACCAGATTGAAAAGGGTCCAGATAATTGGTTTCATCCAAGAATCGCAAGAGTTGAAACGCCACCACCTTCTCTACAACCTTCCCCACAAAGGGGAGGTTGGAGATGGGACGAAAGTTCTTCAAAACAGCTGGGTCCAGGGAAGGCTTCTTGAGGAGGGGCCTCACCACCGCTTCCTTTAAAGGTTGCGGGAAAGACCCCTCCATCAAGGAGGCGTTGATTATCGCCTGGAGCCAGCCTCGTGTCACCTCCCTACTGGCAGAAACCAGCCAGGAGGGGCACGGGTCCAATAAACAGGTGGCGGCATTCATTGCCCTCACGGCCTTGTCCACTTCATCAGGGGTCACAGGCTCAAACTCGCTCCAGATAACATGACTAAGACCAGCCCCTGGCAACTCGGCTGGCACTGCCCAGTCGGAGTCCAGGTGTCTCTGAATCTGAGCGATTTTGTCCGAAAGAAACTGAACAAACTCCTCAGCTCTCCCCTGCAAGGGTTCCTCCGCCCCCTCCACTTTAAGAAGGGAGCGGGTCACCCTAAACAAGGCGGCCGGGCGAGATTCTGCGGACGCAATAAGTGCGGAAAAGTGAACACACTTTGCCGCCCTTATCGCCACTAAATAAGTCCTAATATAGGCTCTTAATAGTGATTGGTCAGATTCAGAGTTACTGGCCCTCCAACGTCGCTCTAGACGTCTCTTGTGGCGCTTCATCTCCCGGAGCTCCTCAGTAAACCAAGGGGCCCTCCGGGGACCACCACCACAGAGAGGTCGCAAAGGCGCAATTCGATCCAGGGCCCCGGACGCCGCCTCATTCCAGGCCGCAACCAGGGACCCGGACGAGTTGTGGACAAGGGAGTCAGGTATTTCCCCAAGCTCCTCCTGGAACCGGTCTGGGTCCATTAGGCGCCTGGGGCAGAACCACCTAGTCGGCTCCCTCTCCCTGCGATGGGGGAGTGATGCTCTGAAATCCAGCCTCAATAGGAAATGATCTGTCCATGACAAGGGCGAGATCTCTATTCCCCTTAATTCCAGATCATGTCTCCATTGCCCCGAGAGAAACACAAGGTCGAGTGTGTGACCACCCCTATGAGTTGGATCCTGAATTACCTGGGTCAGGTCCATGGTTGCCATGGAAGTCATGAACTCCTGCGCTGCCTCTGAGCGATCGCCGAGTGATGGCAGGTTAAAGTCCCCCAGTACTATAAGTCTGGGGAACTCCACCGCCAACCCGGCTACTGACTCCAGCAACGCAGGCAGGGCTGTTGCAACGCAGCTGGGAGGTAGGTACGTCAGCAGCAAGCCCAACTGAACCCGCGAACCCAACTTCAATAGGAGGGACTCACACCCAACAACCTCCGGGGCAGGAATCCCACGAGGACTCAAGGACTTCCGAGCGATGACTGCCACTCCCCCACCCCTGCCCTGATGTCGAGGCTGATGAAGCACCATAAACCCGTCCGGGCACATCTCCGAGAGGGAAACACCCCCCTCAGGGCCCAGCCAGGTTTCGGTTATACATGCCAGGTCCGCCCCGCTGTCCAATATTAAATCACGGACAAGGGGGGCTTTGCTGACAACAGACCTGGCATTAAGCAACAGCAGCCTACAATCAGGGCCCTGTGCTCCCCTGTCACCAGTACTACAGGATGAGCCTTTTGAGGGGCCGGAACAAGGAATCGCTCTAACATAGCGAGTCCTCGTTCCCCAAAGATGGCCTGCCCCTCGGCTCCCGCCATATCTGCCCATCCCAGTCATGACCGGGATGCTCCGACCTTCTCCCCCCCCCCGTAATACCCCCACCCTCACCAGCCTTCTCCCTTCCTGACCAGACTCGCTTTCCATACAAACCGAGCCCAAGGGTAAGTCCTGCCCCCCCTCTACTTTTTCTATTGCACTCAGCAGAGGGGGTACCAGGCTCCACCCCCGACTCCACCATACTCATACCTCAAACACTCAATACACATTCACACTCAATTTATATACATAAAAAATAAAAATTTTCACATTCATACGCCCTAAGTACAATAATAAATTTATATATAACAGGGCCACCATTCATCTACATGCATACTCACACCCACAACAAACATTCTCTAAAAAAATAGTATTGCCCCTCTGTGTCCCAGGCTGGTCCAATGTGGCCGGCTAGATGGTCATTAGGTACTTGTCTTGGGGCAGACCGTACTTGGCCTTATGCTCCTCAAAGAGCTGGGTCAACTTCTTCAAGTTGTTACTGGCCGTCGCCGCAACGGCGGCAATTGCTGCCAAGGCAACGGGAGAAGTCACGCGGGGAACCCAGGTCACTGGAGAAGGCCCCGCCGTGAAGCCTGAAGAAAACGACGAGGCGGCGGCGGCGATGATAGCAGAGAAGGAAAAGGAAGCCACACACGGGGCAGCGAGGGTTGGCTGAGCGCCGGGCCGGATTGCCCAGGCGAGCTGCTGCGGCGAGGCCTGCTGCCACGGGGGAGGCTGTGGCTGTTGGTGGAGCAGGCCAACACTCTCCAGCGGCAGAAAGTCAGGCTGTAGGTCACTGCCATGTGGGACGCGGGATATACCGGGCAGTGGAAACGAGGCGGTGGTGGCCTCCAGGCACAGCAAAGCGGCCAAGGTGGAAGACAAAAACCCTACACAAACCCAGTTAGAAAAATGGCTAACCAGACCAAGCTTCAGTGGAAAGGAAGCCATGAGGGTAAGAACGCTGGGCTGGGCAGGGTAAGGCGGGGCAGCGGCAGCTGGAAAAGCCCCGGACGAGGCACGCCCTGCCCCTCTCCCTAGCGAAGGTTGAAAAATTTTCCTCGCCCGGGAAGCTACCCGGCAGCTCCGCTGCCTGCTCCACCCGAGCCCGGCCTCCCTTCCAAACTTGTTGATAGGCCCGAACGCCGCCGCTAGCCCGGCTCTAGTCCCCGCCTATCCTCAGCTCCGGCGCAACAATGGCAGCGTCGGCCCCAGCGCTGGCCGGCAAAACAGTCCTTATGCCACAGTCACCGATGGTTGCTTTACTCGGCTGAAGCGATGGGGCGGCGGGGGTGGGGTGGATTGCAAAATCCACCTTCCTTCGTCTTTCAACCCCTACAAGCTGCCACGGGCTCCACGAGAAGGGCGCGAACGGGCCTTCGTCGGTGGAAAGAAGCTGCGCCCGCCCCGCGCTGGGCCTGGAGGCTCTCAGTCCTCGGAGACGAACAGAAGCGGCCGTTGCACCCGGCGAAGTTCGGCTCCTCAGCCTGGAGTCTCGGCGTCCAAGCTGAACAGTTTGCCTTGCCTCTGTCTTCAGAACGGCAGCGGAACGGCAACGGAAGAATGATACTCTAAGTCGCTTCGCCAGGACAAAACTCCCCGAGCCGAGCTGAGCTTGATATCCAGTTGCCGTGGATCTCTGGTAAGAAGCCAGCATGAGGTCACACTTGCCATGATGTCATGTCATGCTTCTCTTTAGACAAAGACATTCCAATCTGGCTTGTGTCCAGGAAGTCTCCCAATGCCCTTTAGAAACTCCTCCCACTGACCCATTGACATGGGATGACTGACTAGCTAAAACTGCATCACCCATAAGCCATCTCTTAAGGAGACAGCACTTAAACCAATAAATACCAAACATTCTTACATGCAAACCTACATGCTCTAGTCAGGGTTACATAGAGTTATACAATCCAGAACACTCCCTGCTTGTAAATTTACATTTCCACTACTAACTAACTGAAATAGCAAAAAACATAGCATTAAGGCATGCAATACTTATTGTTAACTAACTTGTGACTAAATAGGTAAAATATGGTATCAAACATGCATAACTATAGGGTAAATATAAACACATGCACAATTATAACAAAATAAGCAAATGTCACATCAAACAATGCATGAACACAAATACATAGTTTGAGGTTCTATCTTCTAGTTCAGTCTTCATCAGCAAAAGGACCAAATCGGTGATCGGCCTGGTACAAGAGTCTTTGAGTCACGACCTGACTCACGTGGCTTCACGAACTGGACCTCAGCTTGGTGAACTAGTTCATCACAACTGGGTGGGCCTGGTGCGCAGGTCCCATGGCCCAATAGTTCTGGTATGCATTCTTGTCTCTCAGTGAGACAAGGTCTTCTTCCTGTAAAGGAAACTGGAACCAAATCTGGAACAGAAGAACTGGAACCCAAAATTTCTCAGTAACAAAGGAAACTGGATTCACAGGATACTCAGGAACCGAAGAACCTGGAAAAACAGGAACAGCTGGAGCTGGAAACTCAGGAACAGTTGGAGAATCAGGAACATCTGGAAACTGAAGAATCATGAACATCAGCAGGAGCTGAAGAATCAGGAGCATCAGCTGGAACTGAAGAATCAGGAACATCAGCTGGAACTGAAGAATCAGGAGCATCAGCAGGAGCTGGAAAATCAGGAACAATAGCAGGAACTGAAGACTCAGGATACTCAAGAACCGCAGGGTCTGGAACCACCGATGGAGAATTGAAGATGGCTGCTACTGTTGTCATCAGGGTAGTGAGGACTTCATGTGTGGGTGTGGGTGTCTTTATCGACATAGAGTCTTTGATTTTGCAGGGTACGCCAATCATGCGCTCCCACGCTTCGCCTATGTGAGATGCATGGGGAAGGCAATTTTTGGCCTTCAGACATTTGTCAATCACTGGATCATGGCAAATATCTTCAATAGTCTGTAAGTCCTTGCATGCTCATACAAGGCTAATTCTTGGGATGCTAAGACAAGCGATCAAGACGATCAAAACTATGCCTAATCTCAGGTGTCTCCGCTTAGAGGCGGGTTTGAAGCACTTTGGTTGAAGTTTACTGGGTGCCTGAGGTTGAAGGTTGGCACATTGATCTGGAGCTGGAAGTACATAGTGTTTTGGTCTTTGTGGCATCTGTCTGTTTGGACAGGCCCAGAACTCAGGACTTTCTAGCCAGATCAATTCTGTTAACTGTGTGGCAAGGTTGGGCCACTTCACTTGGTTCACAAAGTTCTTATCTGTTGGCACATGTTGCCATTGTTCAGGGCTTAAAGATGTTTCAATCCTTTCTACTCTATTGCCTACATAGACGTAGAAATGTCTGCTTTGTTTGCAGATGTAGCTTGACATCACCTTGCTGTCTGCGTAGAAGGTGGTAGACTGTAGTTCAAGGCACAACGTCTTTGCTGTCAAGTTGGTGAGCTTTACAGCTAAAGTGGTACCACATAGTTCTAACCTTGGTATGGTGTGGCCTTCTTGTATTGTTAGTCTCGCTTTTCCAAAGAAGACACCAAGACTGCAGCTCTCCCCGCTGTAGACTCTGATGTATCTTATGGTTGCAATCAAGATGACGTAAGTGTGGCTCTCCCTGCTGTAGATTGTGATGCATCTTGAGGCTGAATTTACCTTCGTTGACACATCTGAGGAAGCGTACAATTCTTTCCTTTGTACGGTGGCGGGTGAGCTGGAGACATACGTGCGCTGCACTTGCATATTCTGGAGACATCTTGGGAGTACACTCCATGACTCCCAGTCTTGTTTCTGTTCTGGCAGACGCGGCTTATCCCATGGTGTGGTGTTCAGGGAGAACGCACGTAGCTGCAGACGTTGTTTGTCCTTTAGTGACAAAGCTAAGTTGTTGTAATTCTTACTGGTCTGGAACACTGTTGCTTCCAAAACAGGTTTGGTTGTCACAAGCATGCAGTGTTCTAGGTGTGGCTTTAGGTGAGGTGCTGTTCCATTACTGGGAATGGAGGTTTCTGAGATGCTCACCTGGGTTGGGGTTTGCAGTTGATCAACACAAACCATTCCTGGGATGACCCATTCAGGTTCCATCTTAAAGGCAGTTGAGAAGCTTGTTGGGCCTTTGACCATTCCGTGGTAGGCAAAAGGGTCAAGGGCGTCTACTCTCAACGGAGCCAAATTTTCTGCTTCAGGAGTTAGGAACCGTAAGGCAATTGGGGGGGGGGGGAGCTGGTTGACACAGAACGTGGCTTTCCTCCCCGCTGTGCTCTGTGATACAGAGCACATTTCTTTGCTTGGGGGTTCACTGGGGAATGGTGGGTCATTACACACTAAAATGCAGTTGACCTTGACGGCCGTCTCTGGGTGCTCTTCAGAGCCATGCTGGGGCTCCTTGGTTAAAGAAGGAGCAGAAACTACTCATTGTAGCAGTCCAGGGTCTGGATGCAGAGCTTCTGAGTGCTTGTCACTCTTGCTCGGTTGACACTTCCCCTCAGCTGCATCAGCTTTGGCCGTGTCTTCCGGAAACTCACAGCATTTGAAATCAGCCTTGTACTCTCCTAAGTTCAACTTTCTTCCCCAGGGTGTTGGGGAATCCAATGGTGCTGTGCAGGGTTTGTTGTCAGGCTGGGTTGGTACGGTCTTGAGGTCATCTGGAGCACAATCAGTGGCTTTTGGGTGGACCTCATAAACATTGTTTCCAAGAGCAGGACAACGTGGCACAGAGGGCTGGCATTTTTCTTCAGAAAACCTCCTGTTGGGGTTAACTGCCAGTGGCACTGATGAGGAACATTCCTGTCTACTTGGTCTTGGGGGACTTGTGGGTAGCCGCAGTGCTTCTGCCTGCTCATGTTGAAACGTGCTCTGGTCGTCAACGTAGCTTTCAGCCTCTACTACATGTAGAGCTGCTACAGTCTCCGCTTTGGCCATTTTCTCCTTTTGCTGTTTTTCTGCTTCAGCCCTCACGGTATTGACCTGTGCTTGTGCGAGTTGGGCAGCAATGCTCTCTGCCCTTGAGGCTCGAGATGCTTGACTCTGGCAAGAGGATGCTTTTGAATGGCGGGAGGCGCCTGTCATGTGAGATTGTTGTGACACACTGGAATGCACCTTGAATATATGGTGAAAGGATGAGGCTTTTTCAGCGGCATGAGATGGAGCCACATGTGGCCACTGGAGTGGTGTTTGTGAATGGTGGGAAACTTCAGACTCGGCCCTTTCGACTGGTCTGTCTTTCAGGTGAGGCTCGGGCTCTGGGAGGCATTGTGGGCTCTCTAGAAACTTCTTACATTCCATGTTTTTTAGCTTGAGGCTTTGCATCTTTCTATTGATAGTTGGGTCTCCTAATTGTTCCTGAATGTCTTTGAGGCACTGTTCGGAGTCCATCCATTGCCCAACAGCATGTTCCTTATCTCCTTCCACTAAGTGCGCATGTTCAGGGGAGAGTTCCTCCTTAGGCCCTTGGTATAGTTTGTGTAATCTCTCCCAGTATCTTTCATGGCACTTGTAGTTCGACTCCCATCTTTCCATCAGATGTGAGTGCATGGCTTCTGTAGGCTTTCTTTGTTGTCTCAGATCATAGTGACCCTGAGACTTCTTTGGCCTCACTGAGGCTTGAGCTTCTCCTTGACCAGCTGGTTGGGGTGTCTCATCTAGGCTGGTTGCGTGAACCCCTTCATCTAAATCAGTGGGACACTCTGCCATGGTTAGGACAGGTTCAGTACTCTTCCCAGCTATTTTGAAGCAAATTTGATGAACTTCTCTTTTTGACCACTAGGGGTCACTACTTGCAGATCAGCTACTGGGGTGCTGTCTGTGGGTGGAGTCACCACTGGGTGCGTTCTCCTGTGTTCGTGGGTACTTCAGCGCAATTCATCCTTTAACCACTAGGGGTCACTTCCTGCGGGTCAGCTACCAGGGTGCTCTTCCTTTGAGGTCCACCCTTTGTCCACTAGAGGGTTTCTCTGTGTGTGATTAAAGGCTTGCATGTAGTTCCTCCTTTAACCACTGGGGGGGTCTGGAGATGGTCAGCCAAAATTCTTCTTACTACCACATTACCTCTAGTGGCTACTGAGAGAATGCTGAGCTTTCACTAGCTCACACAAACTCCCACCTGGTTGTTAGATCGCAAGCTGGAACTTCTGGGTCATCAGCTTTGTGATAATAAGCAAGGTTAATTGCTGCCTGTTCTTCTCCTTAATTTACCCTCAAGCTGGAACTTCTTGGTCGTCAGCTTGAGTGGGTGATTACTTTTGGTGAAGTTCACTCTGTGCCCTCTAGGGGGTGTTGGAAGCTTGGGATGAATTTAAGTAACTTGCTCTTTAACTATCAGATTCACTCTGCATAGTTAGAGATGCATTTAGTGAAGTACCTTCTTTCCCCTCTAGGGGGTGCTCTTAACTTGGCTTGGTGTAAGCCTGCTATGTGCTGAATTAATTATCAAGTTGTTGTAATCCAGCATAGAAGAAATTGCAAGAAAATTGCATAAGGAAGGAGTCATGTGCAAATTGGCCACCAGGGGATGCTACTGCATTGCTATTGGAACCTCTGCATTCCTGCTTTAATGCCTTCTCTGGTAACCTGATTACTTCCTCTGGCAAATTAGCTGTTCACAGAATTCAAGAAAGCAACGTTCTTGGTAGCAAGCTGTTTGAAAAAAGACATCTTTCCATTGGGTTTAGCTACATAGGCAGTAATCTCTGTTTGCAAACAAACAACCCTCTCATCAATGCTGGGTTTGCAGGCAAAGGGGGGTGGGGGTGGCTCAGCTTTTACATGCAGGGAAACCTTACAATGAGGTGCGATCGGCAGGAACGTTTGAAGAAGTTCAATTGCATCCAACAACTTCTCATCTCATGAAGTAAGACACAAGGCTCTTTCTAAATCAATTTGCAGATAAACTTCCAATTTTACTTTTTCACTCTGAGTCAATGTGAAGATGGAATAATGAGTTTACTGTTAGCTATTGGCAACTTTCAAAGCAGTCACTTTATAACATCAGTTATAGGCAGCTAACAAGCATAGGAAACTTCTTGCAGATTTAAAGGAGATTAGCAACACAATGCATCTATCAGAAACACTTGGAGAAAGATTTCACCCAATCACTCCTTCTTTGAAACGCTGGCTGACAAAGGCTGCTACTGAGCAAGATATAATTTCACACTCATGCAGACAGATGCTTTAAGGCACAACGCTGAGGTTGAAGTTAATCTGAGGATGATTCAAATCACTGTTGCAGGTGATTGGAGGAATTAGCCACATCAAATTACTTTTGCTTTTATAAAGCTGATATAAAGAAGAGTGTATCTTCTCACTGTCCTGACAACCAGAATTAAATTGTTTTGTAAAACTGGGTCAGACAGATAAACTCAATAGGAATAATTTCATAACAAAAATATCTTTATTCAGAGGAAATACTTGCAATTATGTTGGTTGTTTCTTCTGGACAATACATCTCTGTTCATTCCCATAGGTGAGAAGATAATGCTCTCTCCATACCATCTTTATAGCGGAACAGGGTCATCGGGTGACATCCGATGGCCCATGCTTCTCTTTAGACAAAGACATTCCATTCTGGCTTGTGTCCAGGAAGTCTCCCAATGCCCTTAAGAAACTCCTCCCACTGACCCATTGACATGGGGTGACTGACTAGCTAAAACTGCATCACCCATCAGCCATCTCTTAAGGAGACAGCACTTAAACCAATAAATGCCAAACATTCTTACATGAAAACCTACATGCTCTAGTCAGGGTTACATAGAGTTATACGATCCAGAACAACTTATGTAACCAACAGCTGGAAATGGTTAACCAGCAGCCTTGGGGCACTACATGGGGCATGTTTCTATTGCCAAATTAACTAACATTGATGCTAAGTCTGTATCTTTATTAGTTCAACAGAAGCTTTATAATAATTGTAAATTGTAAGGCACCAACTATATAGGTAGTCCCCGACTTATGACTGCAATTGAGCCCAACATTTCTGTTGCTAAGTGAGACATTTGTTAAGTGAGTTTTGCCCCATTTTACAACCTTTCTTGCCGCAATTGTTAAGTGAATCACTGCAAGTTCAGGTAGCAACCAAGAACTAAGGAGAAATTTCCTGAGAGTTAGAACAATTAATCAGTGGAACAACCTGCCTCCAGAAGTTGTGAATGCTCCAACACTGGAAGTTTTTAAGAACAGAGTAGACAGCCATTTATCTGAAATGGTATAGGTATAGGATTTCCTGCCTGAGCAGGAGGTTGGACTAGAAGACCTCCAAGGTCCCTTCCAACTCTATTATTATTATTAGTAGCAGTAGTAGTATCACAGTGGTTAAGTGAATCTGGCTTCCCCATTGACTTTGCTTGTCAGGTCACAAAAGGTGACCACATGACCCTGGGACACTGCAACTAGTCATAAAGATGAATTGGTTGCCAAGTGTCTGAATTTTGATCATGTGACCATGGGGATGCTGCTGTAAGGTTTTCCACTTAGCCTCACAATTGCCCCAGCATTACTCAGGAATTTAAAAGAGCCAAAGAAACTCCTGAGTCGAGGTTTCAGCAAGCAAACAACTTTTATTTTGATCAAAATAGAGTTGGGTGACCCCATCTCTCTTCGTGGCTGGTAGAGAGATGAAGGCAACAACCAGAAAAGATGTCTTCCACCTTTTATACCTTTCCAGAACAAAAAGATCAGGTCTTGGTACTAGGCATAAGATGGCACAAAAAAATAATTCCTAGATGATGACTCATACATAGCAACCCAGGCTCCATCTGTAACTCCTTTCCCCCCTCCCCTTGCTGTGCTCTTTTCATATAAGCAATCACCTATACCTAAAGCATGAAGCCCTTACTTTTCCAATATATATATAAAGCATCTGATCAAGCAATTAACTACAAAATAATGATTACAAAATAACAAAACAATGATTACATGATAACACTATAAGTATCAATATAAAATGGTTACTATATATAAAATAAATGCTAATGTCAAACTTAAACATACTAAAATCATAAGCACAATAAAATCCCTTCACTCCTCCCTTTTTAATATAAAAGCCGAATAGGCTTAGGGACTCTTAAAGAGGGGAATATAGTCAGAAGGGAAAGGTTGCAAAATCATTGCTTTAGCTGGTCTATCATTATAGATAGAAGTGGCAATAAAAGTTGGTCCGGATATAGTAGATCTAACAATTCTCTAAATAAGCGGGATAAGGCATGATAAACACAACAACCCTCCTAAGGCCAAAACCACAATGAACAATATCCATTTCCAAGTATCTAACATTCCCAAAAACCATCCAACATCCAGTGCTCCTGTCCATGTCTGGACAGGGACATGAGCCAACTCTCGCATACTGTCAGTGACTTCTTTGACATATTCCTTATATGTAATGTCAGACTGGGGTCTAATAATACAATTTAGGGCCACAAGGACAAAATAGAGGGCCCATTTGGTTGGACCGTCCTTTCCAAGTCAAATTAAAATAAGAAGTGATGTTCTCTCAAGCTTCACATTTAAAAATGAAACAATTCTTTAGGGCCAGATCAATAATAATAATAAAAAGAGTCTTTGATACTGAGGGAATCTCAGTTGTGGTTTCCAGTTCATGAAAATCAACTTGAACCCATATTTGTATCTGGTTCAATTGATAGCGAGTTCAAATGATGCTGAAAAATCTGTTGGTCTGGTTATTGTGAAGCACACCAGGTTGCAGGAATCCTTCGAATGTGCCAGGTTAGGTAGGATGTGCAAACATATTTGGCGTTTAATGTGTAGGCCTGTCTCCATACTTAGTCCATTTAGCGTGATTATAGTCAATAGCTTTACATGCATCAAAGAAGAGTCTGGCACTTGTCCATAAATCTCGTGTTATTCTTCCCCAAAAGGTAATGTCTGTATGTTCTTCCATATGTCCAGATTTAAAGTTGTGGGTAAAGCTGCACTGTATTGACAGGAGCATAACAAGTGACCCTGTTGCCCCTTTGCAAGTGGAATATGTAGTCTTGTGATAAACACAACTCCCATTTGTTCCTTAAAGTATTGGGCCTATGGTCCTTCCTTCTACCAAAGAAGGTACGAGGGAAACAACCGTAGCAGAAGAAAAATATTGCAATACATAGTCCAGGTTCTAGGAACACGATTTCCAGGGTAGTCCAATTCATTGAGGTTCTTCTCCTACTTAGATGGAAACAGTTCAACAGGTGAGGCAGGTTGAAATTTCATTTTCAGGCCGTCCAGCTGAGGAGCTTGTCACTGGAGAGGATATGATGGAACTTTCCATGGACTCACGCCTTGATTCCTTAAATCAGGAGGACCTGACATGGTTGAGACCACTGAGGACTGGTATTTCTAGGTGACAGTTCTTTTCACTTGAACCCACTCTCCAGGAACAACAATGGCCAGAGACAGGTGGTATGGCAGCCTGGGCCTGTACTGAGATAGAAGACAAAACTTGCTCCAGATTATGTAAATACTGAGTAACTTTCTTCTCTTCTTCATTGACATTCTTGAACCTTCATGTAACAAAAGCCTCCCATACATCATTTTAAAGGGACAAAGATAGCTTTCCAATTGAGGCCTATATTGAAATGGCCTCACCACTAAATGTTGTAAAGCGTTTTATTTACTTGTATTTATCACAGATTTGTTTAACTAAAGTATAAATACAACCATCCTGTTTTAAAAAAGTATCTATCATTCCTTGCGACCCCCTTTCAGTGGCTGCTTCTGTGTCCTAGCTATTGCTTTCTTTCTCTTCTTTCTCTTCTTTCTTTCTTTCTTTCTTTTTCTTTCTTTCTTTCTTTCTTTCTTTCTTTCTTTTCAACCTTCTCCAATCTTGCAACATCCACCTCCCACTTTCTTCTGTTTCTTCATTGTTCTCTCTTTTCATATTTCTATAGTACATTCCCCCTTTATAGATTACTGCCTTGTCGTGGCGAAGGGGCTTGTGTAACTCAATGAAGCTATAAGCTATGCCGTGCAGAGCCACCCAAGACGGACAGGTCATAGCAGAGAGTTCTGACAAAATGTGATCCACTGGAGAAGGAAATGGCAAACCACTCCAGTATCTTTGCCATGAAAACCCCATGGACAGTACTAAAAGGCAAAAAGATATGACGCTGGAAGATGAGCCCCTCAGGTCGGAAGGTGTCCAATATGCTACTGGGGAAGAGCAGAAGGCTAGTACTAGTAGCGCCAGAAAGAATGAAGCGACTGGGCCAAAGCCGAAAGGACGCTCAGCTGTGGATATATCTGGTGGTGAAAGGAAAGTCCGATGCTGTAAAGATTTTTTCTCTATAGGAACCTGGAATGTAAGATCCATGAATCAAGGCAAGCTAGACGTAGTCAAAAAAGAGATGACAAGACTGAACATCGACATCTTAGGAATCAGCGAACTAAAATGGACAGGAATGGGTGAATTTAACTCAGATGACCATCAGGTATACTACTGTGGGCAAGAATCCCTCAGAAGAAATGGAGTAGCCTTCATAGTCAATAAAGGAATAGGAAAAGCAATACTGGGATACAATCCCCAAAATGACAGAATGATCTCAATTCGAATTCAAGGCAAACCATTCAATATCACAATAGTCCAAATCTATGCCCCAACCACTGGTGCTGAAGAGGATGAAATTGACCGGTTCTATGAAGCCCTACAGCACCTTATAGAATTAACACCAAAAAATGATGTCCTTATCATCATGGGGGATTGGAATGCTAAGGTAGGAAGCCAAAAGATAACCGGAATAACAGGCAAGTTTGGCCTTGGAGTACAAAATGAAGCAGGGCACAGGCTGATAGAATTTTGTCAAGAGAATACGATGGTCACAACAAACACTCTTTTCCAACAACCCAAGAGACGGCTCTACACATGGACATCACCAGACGGTCAACATAGAAATCAGATTGACTATGTGCTCTGCAGCCAAAGATGGAGAAGCTCTATACAGTCAGTAAAAACAAGACCAGGAGCTGACTGTGGCTCAGATCATGAGCTTCTCGTTGCAAAATTTAGGCTTAAATTGAAAAAAGTAGGGAAAAGCACTAGGCCACTCAGGTATGAACTAAATCATATTCCTGATGAATATACAGTAGAGGTGACAAATAGATTTAAGGAATTAGATCTGATAGACAGAGTGCCTGAAGAACTATGGATGGAAGTTCACAATATTGTACAAGAGGTAGCAACTAAAACCATCCCAAAGAAAAAGAAATGCAAGAAAGCAAAATGGCTGTCTGAGGAAGCTTTGCAAATAGCTGAGGAAAGAAGGGAAGCGAAAGGCAAAGGAGAAAGAGAAAGATACACCCAATTGAATGCAGAATTCCAGAGAATAACTAGAAGAGATAAGAATGCCTTCTTAAATGAACAGTGCAAAGAAATAGAAGAAAACAACAGAATAGGGAGGACCAGAGATCTCTTCAAGAAAATTGGAGATATGAAGGGAACGTTTCATGCAAAGATGGGCATGATAAAGGACCAAAATGGCAGGGACTTAACAGAGGCAGAAGAGATTAAGAAGAGATGGCAAAACTACACAGAAGAACTATACAAGAATGAGCTTAATGTCCCAGATAACCACAATGAGATGGTCACTGACCTTGAACCAGACATCCTAGAATGTGAAGTGAAATGGGCCTTAGAAAATCTGAGCAACAACAAAGCTAGTGGAGGTGACAGTATTCCAGCTGAGCTATTCAAAATCTTAAAAGACGATGCAGTAAAAGTGCTACACTCAATTTGCCAGCAAATTTGGAAAACTCAACAGTGGCCACAGGATTGGAAAAGGTCAGTTTACATTCCAATTCCAAAGAAAGGCAATGCCAAAGAATGTTCAAACTATCGCACCATTGCACTCATTTCACATGCTAGTAAAGTTATGCTTAAAATCCTACAAGCTAGACTCCAGCAGTATGTGGATTGAGAACTACCAGAAGTACAGGCAGGATTTCGAAGAGGCAGAGGAACTAGAGATCAAATTGCCAACATACGCTGGATCATGGAGAAAGCTAGGGAGTTCCAGAAAAACATCTACTTCTGCTTCATTGACTATGCTAAAGCCTTTGATTGTGTGGATCACAACAAATTGTGGCAAGTTCTTAAAGAGATGGGAATACCAGACCATCTTATTTGTCTCTTGAGAAACCCATATGCAGGTCAAGAAGCAACAGTGAGAACTGGACACGGAACCACTGATTGGTTCAAAATTGGAAAAGGAGTCCGGCAAGGCTGTATACTGTCGCCCTGCCTATTTAACTTATATGCAGAGCACATCATGAGAAAGGCAGGGCTAGATGAAACAAAAGTTGGAATTAAGATTGCCGGGAGAAATATCAACAACCTAAGATATGCAGATGATACCACTCTAATGGCAGAAAGTGAAGAGGAGCTAAAGAGCCTCTTGATGCGGGTGAAGAAGGAGAGTGCAAAAGTTGGCTTGAAACTCAACATTAAGAAAACCAAAATCATGGCATCCGGCCCTCTCAATTCCTGGCAAATAGATGGGGAAGAAATGGAGGTAGTGACAGATTTTATTTTTCTGGGCTCCAAGATCACCTCAGATGGGGACTGCAGCCAAGAAATTAAAAGACGCTTGCTCCTGGGGAGGAAAGCTATGGCAAATCTAGACAGCATTCTAAAAAGCAGAGACATCACCCTGCCAACAAAAGTGCGTATAGTCCAGGCCATGGTTTTCCCAGTTGCAATGTATGGCTGTGAAAGTTGGACCATAAGAAAGGCTGAGCGCCAAAGAATTGAGGCCTTTGAACTGCGGTGCTGGAGAAGACTCCTGCGAGTCCCTTGGACTGCAAGGCGTTCAAACCGGTCAGTCCTAGAAGAGATCAACCCCGACTGCTCTTTAGAAGGCCAGATCCTGAAGTTGAAACTCAAATACTTTGGCCACCTAATGAGAAGGAAGGACTCACTGGAGAAGGGCCTAATGCTGGGAAAGATTGAGGGCAATAGAAGAAGGGGACGACAGAGAATGAGATGGCTGGATGGAGTCACTGAAGCAGTAGGTGTGAACTTAAATGGACTCCAGAAGATGGTAGAGGACAGGAGGACCTGGAGGAGCGTTGTCCATGGGGTCGCGATGGGTCGGACACGACTTCGCAATTAACAACAACAACATAGTACATTCTAGTTCCTTCAACATTCTAAGGCTTGTGTTAAGGCATACAATTCACATGTTTGGGCTGACCACGTTAATGGCAGTCTCCCTGCTTAATGCATGCAATTCAGACTTCCGGCTGTGACGTCATCGTGGAGCGGGTGAAGAAACAGAGCTCTGTTTCTAAATCCCGCGGAGAGATTGGTAAATTAAAGAGGAAGCTTCAGAGAAGCCGGGTGGAAAGCAAACACCCGAGCAGAAAGGAGCAGCAGTTTTAAAATTGGCGAAGAAGAAGCCGGTCTTTAAGGCTGGCCTGGAGTGATGGCGGCGGTCTGAGAGGGAGTGAAAAGTAGAACTTACAGCTTCGTAACGGAGACAAGGAAAACCCCTGAAGGAGGTGAGAACATTTGGCTAGAGAAGACGCAAAAAAAGCAAAGCTTTAAGGAGAGAGACACAGCAGCAAATGAATTGGAATAGAGCGGAGAAGGGAGCAAATAGAGCAGAATGAGAGCAGCGTGAAGAAGCAGAGAGCCCACAGTAAAGTTTAAACGTGAGAGACTGGAATTTAAGAACTGCAAAAAGTAGAGATTGAAACCAGAGAAAGGACGGTTGGAGGCAATAAAGGGTGATTAAGAAGGACTTTGAAAAATTAACATAAGGATTAAAAGGTGAAGTGAGACAACGGAGAAATTTAATACTACTTAGTAGAACCTACTTTTGAAGAACAAACTGCATTGAAATTTGGACTTTAACTGACATATCTGGGTAAAGTGACGAGTGGACATTTTGGAAATATTGGATATATAGAAGAAGAAAGAAGAGGTGACATTTGGTGGATCGGTGGATATATTAAATTGAGACAGAGAAAAAAAAGGCTGATGCAATACTGTAGCACTCATATACAAGTAGTGACTAAGCTACAAGTAGAAAAGGGGCATCAGGCAATGTATTAAAAGTAATGAAGTAAATGAATTGTATTAACAAAATAGAAATAAGCATAATTGTGTAATTGAACTAAATAGAAGTGAGAAAGTAATTATAGTATTGTAAAGAAATATAGACAGGTGATTATTCAAATAAGAGTAATAGTGAATGAAATTAAGAGTGGTGATAATACTTAGAGAATAGTATATGTATATGCATTGTGTGTAGTGCTATAGAAATATATATAAGAGGTGTTTAGAGTATTATAAATTGTACTAGATAAACAGTGGGATAAGGAAAGGTACAACTCTACTTGTAATTTTACTTTTCAACATTAATCCTAAGAATAACGTTCTATAAAGGTATTATAGTCATATATATTGATACACAATTAGAAATATTATATATATATTCTTTACTATCTATATTATATATACATTTGCATATTTAAGCTTAGACTATATAGATTGAAAACTAACTTGATCAACAAAAATAACTTGCCATAAATTGGTATATGCAAAAGTGGAGAAATATTATTCAAATAATAAAAATGACAAGTACCGCAACAACAACTAAAGTCGGCAAAAAAACAGTTACAAATCCCACACCTATAATGGCCTCTCCTACAGGTCAAAGAATGATAGCGACCATGTTGGGAAAAGAAAAAGAAAAAGCAGAATTGGCAATGAACCCACAGAGCATGCAGATAACTCTACAAATGATTCAGGAAACAATGATGATGACCCAAGAGGCAATAGCAAACAATCATGAAGAAACGAAAACATACCACAAAGAAATTAAGAATGATATTGGAGAAATGAGAGATGAAATTAAAAACATGAATGATAAGATAGGCAATATACAACAAACAATGATGGAAAATGAACAAAGAATCCAAAAAGTCGAAATAAAAATGGAGCATGTTGATAGCAAAATAGAAAGGATGGTACAGAAATCTGAGCAGGTAAATAGGGAGTTGACTGAATCGATTGCTTTTTTGGAAATGAATAAAGCTTCGTTCTTTCTAAGATTCCAAAATATTGTGGAGGAAAAGGAAGAAGATTTGGGAGAGAAGATGGCGGAGATGTTGGCGGAGATAATAGGCAAGGAAAAACAGTAAGTAAGAAGAGACATAGACGAAATATATAGAGTATATACAAATTATGCACGAAGGCATAGATTGGCGAGAGAGGTCCATATAAGGTTTACTAGAAGATCAATAAGGGATGAAATATATAAAAAAACAAGAGATGAACCAATAATATATAAGGGTAAAGAAATAATTGTATTAAAACAAATACCACGTAGTATACGAAACCAGAGATGAGAATACCAATTCCTAATGACCCAATTAATTAAAAATAAAGTTATGTTTCGATAGTTAATACCTGAAGGCATATTTCTAACTTGGCAGGAAAAAAAATATAAGATAGATACACTTGAGAAAGCACAGGACTTTTATGAACGTTACTTTACACAGGGAGAAGAACAAGAAAGTAGGGAAGAGTCGAAGAGTAAAAGTCAAGATGAAGAAGTATTAGAGGAAATCGAACGAGAGAGAGAAATACAAAAGATACAAGAAAGAAAGGTTAGAAAGAGAAGGAGCAAAAGGAAGAGTAATAGAGACAAGAAGCATAAAGAAAATAGATCAAGTAAAAAATGGGAGACGCAATTAAGCTCTTCTCTGTAAACATTAATGGATTAAATATACCAAGAAAAAGAGCACAAACGTTTAACAAATTAAGGAAAATGGATGCAAATGTGATATGTCTTCAGGAAGTTCATATAAAAAAGGATTATAGAAAATTACTAGAGAATGTAAAATTAGGAACACTATACACAACATTAGCACAAAACAAGAAAGGAGGAATTGCTATATATGTCAAAGAAAAAATAAAATAAAAATCAATATATTCGGATGAAGAGGGGAGAATTTTAATGTTGGAAATAGAATTAGAGCAAAAACAAATTTTATTAACGGCAGTATATGCACCAAATAATAATCAACACGTTTTTTTAAAAAAGGTACATAAGAAACTAGTGGATCTGGATTACGAAAATATTTGTATGATTGGGGATCTAAATGCAATAGTTGATGTTAAGAAAGATTATAAGAGTAGTATAAAGAACAAAAAGAAGAAAAATATATTACCAAAATCATTCTTTGACATGGTAACAGAACTCAATCTTCAGGATATATGGAGAGAGACACACAGATCAGATAAACAATATACGTTCTATTCGTATCCACATCAGTCTTGTTCTAGGATCGATATGGCCTGGGCAACAACAGACGTACAAAAAGTGATAGAGGAAATTGAAATAGGGCTTAATGATTGGGCGGATCACAACCCAATAATAATAAAATGGAAAGGCCAGAAACAGAGAAAAAGATGGTTAATGAATCAAAGACTGTGTAAAGATAAACAATATATACAGATGCTAGAAAAGGAGTTGACATTATTTTTTCAGGTAAATAAAAAGGAAGAGACATCAACACAAAATTTGTGGGATACTGCAAAAACTTACATTCGGGGATTGACAATTGCATACAACTCAAAGAAAAATAAAGATAGGAGACTTCAACAACGGAAATTACAAGAAGAATTAAAAAAAATAGAAGGTGATCTACAGAAGGACCCACAAAATAAAAAGTTAAAAGAAAAATGGAATATTATAAAACACAAGATTAACCTGACAACACAAAAAGAAATGGCACAGAAAATCAGGATGGCAAAACAAAATTACTTTGAAAATGTGAATAAAACTGGTCGATGGTTGGCTTATAAATTAAAAAAAGAAAAAGGCAAAAGAACAATACACCAACTACAAGATGAAAGTGGAACAGTACAATATAGACGGGAAGAAAAAAAGAAAATAATACAAAATTTCTTTTCAAAGCTATACCATCAGGAAGATATACCAGATGATAAAGTCAAACAATATATTGAGGCAGCAAAAATGGGTAAAATTACTGAAGAACAAAAGGAAATATTGAATAGACCAATAACTGCAATAGAATTAGAAATAGCATTGAAAAAACAATAAAACAACAAATCACCAGGCCCAGATGGAATTCCGGTCGAGTTTTATAAAAATACACAAGAGTCACTACAAGGGATAATGTTGGAGATTTACAATGAGGTGTTGGAAGAGGCGAAGATACCGACAACTTGGACTGAAGCAATCATCACCCTCATTCCTAAGGAAGACTCAGACCTACAACAAATTCAAAATTATAGACTGATTTCTTTACTGAATACAGATTATAAGACATTTACAACAATAATAGCAGAAAGGATAAAGAAAATTTTGAATAATTATATTCACCCAGATCAAAATGGATTTTTACCAGGACGACAAATAAAAAATAACATGAGGATAATACTGAATACTTTAGAATTTTACGAAGTTCATCCTGAAAGACAAGCTACGCTGGTTTTTCTTGATGCCCAGAAGGCATTTGATAATTTGAATTGGAATTTTATTATAACACAATTGTACTATATGGATTTTGGGACAAAATTTGGAAAGATGGTTGAGAAAATATATACTAAACAAACAGCTAGGGTAATTATAAATGAGGAAATGACAGAAAAAATTGATATAACCAAAGGAGTAAGACAAGGATGCCCACTTTCTCCTCTTCTATTTATTTTATCATTAGAAATACTTCTTACAAAAATCAGAGAGGACCAAGAAATAAAGGGTTTAAAAATTAAAAAGGAAGAATATAAGGTCCAGGCCTTTGCTGATGACTTGGTATTTATTTTGGAAGATCCATTAGAAACCGGCTTTAAATTGATTAAAAAAATAGAAGAATTTGGTGAGGTAGCCAGACTTAAGATTAATAGGAATAAATCCAAATTAATAACAAAAAATCTTACAAAGGCACAAGAAAGGGAATTGGAAGATAAAACAAAGATAAGTATAACCAAGAAAATAAAATATTTAGGGATCTGGCTTACGGCGAAATGCTCCTCGATTAAGGAAGACAATTATGATAAAATACTACACCAGATAAAAAAAGATTTAGAAAATTGGGAAAATTTGCAAATTTCATTTTTGGGGAGGAATGTATTGCCAAAAATATTATTTCTGTTCCAGGTTATTCCAATAAAATTAGGGAAAACATTCTTTCAAGAATTAAATAAATTGATCACTAAATTTATATGGCAAAGGAAAAAAACCCAGGATTAAATTAAAACTCTTGCAAGATACGAAAGATAAAGGGGGATTGGCGTTACCAGAGTGGGAAATATACTACCAAGCATCGAGCTTAACTTGGCTAAAAGATTGGATGGATTTGAAAAATACTAGAGTTTTAACAATAGAAGGACATGATTTGCAAGCAGGGTGGCATGCATTCCTATGGGACGAAAAACATAAAATACACAGATATTTTCAAAGACACATAGTTAGGAATGCATTGCTACAGACTTGGGAAAAAATAAAACAAAAACATTATACAAGAATTCCAATGTGGTTATCCCCAACAGAATCTCTGAAATACCCAAACCTATTGGATATAAATAAGATAATTAGATACAAGGAATTAGTAAATGAACAGGGAAATTTGAAAACAAAACAAGAATTGGAACAAGACATTGGCAGAGAGATTGATTGGTGGACATTTACACAAATTCAATCTAAATATACAGAGGACAAAAAATTATATGAAATCCAAAAAGAGCCGCAAGAATTGGATAAAATTATACATGGAACAGAAATAAAATTAATTAGCAATTTATACAAATACCTATTGAGATATAAAATGGAAGACGAGGTTGTCAAAGACACAATGTTTAGATGGGCAAAAAATTTCGGATATAATATAGAATTGGAGAAATGGGAAAAAATATGGGAAATAAATATAAAATTGACTATGTCGGCGGCATTCAAGGAAAACCAGTTGAAAATGTTTTACAGATGGCATCTTCCACCAGCAAAGCTTGCCAAGATGTTCCAGAATAATTTGCCAACATGTTGGAAATGTAAAAAAGTACATGGAACATATTATCATCTATGGTGGACATGCCCAGTTGCAAAAAAATACTGGTCTACAATAAGAAAATGGATCCAAGAAATAATAGACCAACCTGTAGACTGGAAACCAGAGATCTTTTTGTTGGGTATTTTAAATAGAAAATATAGTAAAGAAATATGGTACTTAATTTTACATATAATAACGGCGGCAAGAATAGCATATGCACAGTGCTGGAAAAATGAGAATATACCATCAGAGGAAGAAGTAATAAGAAAAATCCTGGACTGTGCTGAGATGGACAAATTAACAAAAGAGATAAAAGAAAAGGAAGACACAGAGTATTATATAGTATGGAACAAGGTGTATGTCTGGTTGGAGACTAGAAATAATAGAGGAGAATAAATATGGAAAGGTCAAAAGTGAAAATATGTGTATAATAATGTATAATAATAATAATATGAATTATTCTTAGTAAGAAGTAGAACATGAAGGAAGAAAAATGTAAATAAGAAATAATGGGGCTATAAGGACAAATATTTAAAGAAGAATAAGGGGGAAATGTAAATATTAGATTACCGTTACGTAATTGCTGTAAAAAAAAAGGAGGAGTATATATTGTGTGTGTATGTGTGTTATGTGTTGCTTTGTTCTGTTTTGTCTTGTTGGTTAAAAATAAAAATTAAAAAAAAATGCATGCAATTCACAAGTCTGTGCACACCCACTTAAAAACAACTTTCCTGCTTCTTCCTTCTATTATCCATTCCTTCACTTCCCTTCCACCACTTTGGTCTAACTTCTACTTTTTTTCTTCTTCCACAATTACATCTGCTATCTACAAGTGTATACCTCCTTTTGGCTTTCTGATTTAAAATTGCCCACACTTGATAAGAAATGCTAACCACCAAAACGTCCCCAAATGTCAATTTGAGGCAAAAATGCCACTGGCTGCCACTTTTCTCCCACTTCTGAGTCAAAACCTCCTCCAAGCCATTACTTTGCCCATATTTACAAACAAATTACCTAGTGAAGAGCCAACAAAAGAACAGTCACCAAACTCTGTTTGTATTTGTTAACATAAACTCTTTTTCTAACAGTTTTGCATACAAATCTTTAGTCAAAACAACATAGCTATTTATAATCCCAAAATTTTTTTCAACTTCTTCATTTTAACTTCACAAAAAAATAAACAAACTTAATAAGATATTCTGAGTTACTGAAATAGATTTATATCAAATTCTAGTATTGGTTTTAATATAAAGTTAGTCAAATTCCAATTTAATCAAATTCCATTTAGATGGAAACAAATTTCCATTAAGTAGGTTAAACATTTATAAATCTAATCAAAACAATTCAAAGTCATTTCTTTTGGTTGATGGATATATAGGTCTAACTAAACAATTTAAACTCAACAATTCCCCCCCCCCAAAAAAATTGTGCAACAATTACTGCCTCCTCTTTCAAGTAAAAAAAAATTTGCAAGCTGAAACTGCAAGAGTGGAATAAATTTCACGTCCACTCCACCCTTCTCAAATCGCAATTCTAAGCAGAGAAAAAAAAAGGTTAAAACGAACAGCCTCCCCCCCTCTTCTTTCTGTCTCTCTCGCTCTTAAAGCAACACAGCCAGTGGAAAAACGAAAAAGACCGGGGGGGAGAAATTTTACAAAAAGCTCACCACTAAAAAAATAGTTTTCTCTCCTTCACATGCATTTGCCATAAATTCTCTCACACATCCTCCATGGAACTCTTCTCATGCAAACACTTGCTATTGCTTTTCAATTTACTTTTACAACAATAAAATCTGCAGTTTACAATTTCTTTCACAGCCTGGGAGGGAGTGGGTGGGGTGGTGGGGTTTGAGGGCTAACACACATACTTAGGTATCAACAAATCAACTCATTCATTTCCATGCTAACTGCTTGCATAAACAATTCCACGTACAAATATTTCATTTCATACTTTCTCCAGGCAAACTATTTATTTTTGAATAAGGCCTTTTTGTGTGTTGTTATCAGAGAAGGTTTTGACCCTCGTCCAAGTCTTGGAAATAACACAGAACAACACAGACAAACATATATACACAAATACTATTAAAACAACATTTATTTAGATATGTGGCTTGTCCTGCAAAAAGCGAGAAAAATCATGAGGTGATTCCAACCAAACGTGTGGTTTTTATAGGGCCCTTTAACCATTTCCTATTTTTCTCACCATTCCAAGCCCAAGCATAATGTTCTGGGTGGCCACACACACACACACACATACACACACACACACATATACACATACATATATATAAACAAAACACGCTACACATCAATTTGGGGTTTGAGGCTAAAACAGGCCTCCCCTTTTAATTAAAAAAAGGAGGGGAACATTTATGGTTACTTCCAATTTATCCCAGCAACTTCAAAAGACAGTGTGGAAAGACTAAAAGGAATATTGAAGGTGTGAAGGGGGAGGCGAAAGTAGCAGCCTCCTCTCCTCACCTCTGACAAAGGGGAATTGAATAGTCCAAAGAGCCAGATTAAAAGAAAAAGAAAAAAAAGAGAAAGAAAAAAAAACAATGGTAAGTGTGAAAAACAGTCATTTCACTTTTTTCAGTGCCGTTGTAGCTTTGAACAGTCACTAAATCAGTGGTTCTCAATCTTTTTAATGCTGTGACCCCCAACCGGTCGTAAGTCGAGGACTAATCAACCAGTCGTAAGTCGAGGACTACTCAACTGGTGCAGCACCGTTTGCAGAATGGGACTTTTGGCGGGCTCAGCAGGGCAGAGACAGCCTGGACAATTCCTATTGGCTTTTGAAAGCCAATAGAATTAGACCCTATTCAAGAGAGTCTCTTCTATTGGCTTTCAAAAGCCAATAGAATAAAAGGGAGTAGCACAGCTAAGGAAAAGGGGGAAAAAATGGCGGACTGTGTTGTTTGGCGACCCCCGTGAAATGGTCATTCGACCCCAAATGGGGTCCCGACCCACAGGTTGAGAACCACTGCACTAAATGAACTGTTGTAAGCCAAGGACTACCTGTACTAAACAATTTGTTCTCTCACCCTGCCTCCTCCTCTTTTAAAATTGGGACTTGCCAAACCATACCATTTAAGATGATTGAGATGACTCTATACCTTGAGAGAAATGTGATAATGGAGAGAGCTTGGGCAAAACTGGTAATTATAAGATTAAATGTGATATTTTGTAAATTTGGGCACACAGAATGTCATAGACACAGCGCAAGGTAAGGAAACCGAGCTGGGCAAAAGCAGTACTCTGTAACCATAACAACGAACAAAGACAGAATACCCAATGCGCGAGGGGAGAAGTAGGAGGAGTCTGTGCCAGGGCCGATAACAAGCGCAGCGGAAGCTGCCGCTGTCATTGCTTCGTCCGATGAAAGGGCCCATTCTATTGGCTTGTCGTAGAGCAGCGGTTCTCAACCTGTGGGTCGCAATCCCATTTGGGGTCGAACGACCATTTCACGGGGGTCGCCAAACAACGCAGTCTGCCATTTTTTCCCCTTTTCCTTAGCTGTGCTACTCCCTCTTATTCTACTGGCTTTTGAAAGCCAATAGAATAGACTCTATTGAATAGACTCTATTCTATTGGCTTTCGAAAGCCAATAGGAATTGTCCAGACCTGGTCGTTAATGGCTGTCTCTGCATTGCGGAGCGTGCCAAAAGACCCAGCCCGAAAATGTTGCACATGCAAGTTGTCTGCAGCAAAGGCAAGTTTGCAGGAACTTTTCACCTCTCCCTGCTGAGCAACTACGCCATCTCCTACTTGTAAGTAAGAGGACCAGGGGTGGGAGGTGGGGAGCAGCACTTAATTCGGCCCTGCCGAAAAATCAAAGTCCATGTGCACTCCTGCCTCGTGCTCACCTGTGTCAGCCAGGCTCTCCATGTCGCGCTGCTACATGGAGAGCCTGGTACTGAAGCACGGAAAACATGTGCTCGCCTGCCTCGTGCGCCATTGGTGTGCATTGCGGCTGCTGTGGGAGCCGCGGGGCCCGCTTGACACAGTGTGGCTTTGCGGGAAAGGTGGTGGCAGAGGTGGTGCTGGTGGGGCGGGTGGCTGACCTTCCTTGGGCTGGGCCAGCTGGTGGCCTAGCCGGTGCTGAACCTGCGCCACCACTGCCTCACCCTGTGTGCCTACATGGCTGCCCTGGAGCGCCTGGCCCACGATGCTTGCCACCGCCTCAGCCTGCCCGCAGCCCGCGCCCTCCCGCTGCCCTGCATTGGCATCTGGCTCGGCAACCGCAAGCTCTGCACCATCAGTGTGGTGTGCAGCTGGTGCTGTGGGAGCTGCGGGGCCTGCTCTACACGGCAGGGCTGCACGGGTTCAGAGGCGGGGCTGGTGGGGCGGCTGCAGGCTGGGGTATGGGAGCGGAGGTGGCTGCACCAGCCGCTCCAGCTCTGGGGGGCAGCCCGCCACCGATGCCCCCCATGCCTCACACATCATACTCTTAGGAACCTGTCTCGCTTTAAACTCCCCATAAAATTCTTCATTCAGGCAGGCTTCCAGAGTTCGGCCAGCAGGATGCAGGTAACCCTTCCCCCGTCCTGCCGCCTCCCACGGCACCATGCCGCTCCGCGTCCTGCACCTTAAGCCTCCATGGCACCAAACCGCTGGTGTCCCCAATGGCCACTGACGCGCTCCCTGCCGCCGGCGACCATGCAAGCCCTGGCAATTGCTACACCCGAAGAAGCGTGTGGATGGGAGGCCGCCGCGGCGCCGATCTTCTGCACCCGTCAGCTGGCTGTGAGCTTGTCAGCTGGGAGGTCTGGCGACAGAGCCGGCCAACATGGAGGGCGATGGGGAGATGGCGGCTCATCGGGCAGGTTCCCGCCTGCCTGCGAATGTCGGACCCATGGGGCTCAACACAGAGTCGACGGTCCAACATAACTTCCCTCCTTGGATGTCCCTTTCCCCCCTTCAAGCGTCAACAGGAGGTTGCAGACAACTAAGTCAGCCAGTGCAGGAAGCCCTGGAATGGCCAGTCCAGGGCGCCTGGTTGCAGTGCTGGATGTCTTTTGCTCCTCCAAGAAGCCAGTGGCAAGAGAAAGAAGTCATTCATACTTCAAGCTAGCTACTGAATACCTATTCACACTTTTTTTCCTTTTTTTTTTGGGAGTACTTGTCTGCCAACCCACCCCATCTGTAAAAGAAAAAGTCTTCCACCCAAGCATAACTTTTAAGGATTTTAAGGATCTTTGAGCGGAAGAGAGGGAGATAGAAATAGAGAGAGGGAGAGAAAGAGGGAAAGAGAAATAGAGAGAGAGGGAGAGAGAGAAGGAGAAAGAGGGAGAAAGGGAGAGAGAAAGAAAGGGAGATGGAGAGAAAGGGAGAGAGAGAGAGAGGGAGAGAGAGAGAAAGAAAGGGAGACAGAGGGAGAGAGAGAGGGAGAGAGAAAGAAAGGAAGAGAGGGAGGGAGAGAAATAGAGGGGGGAGAGAGGGAGAGAGACAGAGGGAGAGAGAGAAAAAGGGAGAAAGGGAGTGAAAGAAAGGAAGAGGGAGGGAGAGAAAGAAAGGGAGAGGGAGAGATAAATAGGGGGAGAGAGGGAGAGAGAGAGAAAGAGGGAGACAGAGAGAGAGGGAGAGAGAAAGAAAGAAAGAGGGAGAGAGAGATTAAATTAGTAACATGGTTGTTAAGTGAATCTGGTTTCCCCCATTAACGTTGCTTGTCAGAAGGTTGCAAAAGGGAATCACGTGACCCTGGAACAATGTGACCATAAATATGAATCAGTTGCCAAGCATCGAAATGTAAATCACATGACCCTGGGGATGCTGCAACGGTCATAAGTGTGAAAAATGGTCATAAGTCACTTTTTCAGTGCCATTGTAACTTTGAACAGTTACTAAGCTTGGCTCTCCACCAGGCTCTCTGCCAGAGCCTCCTCCCCTCCCTGGGCAATGGTGCGGAACTGCTTGTGCGTCCTTGGCAGCGCCTCCCCCCTTCAATCTCCTTCCTTCTCCATCTCCTTCCTTTCCCCTTCAATCTTCCTTCCTTCCATCTCCATCCCTTCCCCTTCAATCTCTCTCTCTCCTTCCTTCCTTCCTTCCTTCCTTCCTTCCTTCCTTCCTTCCTTCCTTCCTTCCTTCCTTCCTTCCTTCCTTCCTTCCTTCCTTCCTTCCCCCTTCAATCTCCTTCCTTCTCCATCTCCTTCCTTTCCCTTTCAATCTTCCTTCCATCTCCATCCCTTCCCCTTCAATCTCTCTCCTTCCTTCCTTCCTTCCTTCCTTCCTTCCTTCCTTCCTTCCTTCCTTCCTTCCTTCCTTCCTTCCTTCCTTCCTTCCTTCCTTCCTTCCTTCCTTCCCCTTTCAATCTCCTTCCTTCTCCATCTCCTTCCTTTCCCCTTCAATCTTCCTTCCTTCCTTCCCCTTCCCTCCCTCCCAACATTTTTGAGCAAGGAAGAATAAGCTTCTCCATCGAGCATTGCTATATTGTTTTTGTGATTAATCACTATGCTTTAATTATGTTCAATTCGTAACAATGAAAATACACCCTGCATATCAGATATTTACATTACGATTCATAACAGTAGCAAAATTACAGTTATGAAATAGCAACGAAAAAATTTTTATGGTTGGGGGTCACCACAACATGAGGAACTGTATTAAGGGGTCGCAGCATTAGAAAGGTTGAGAACCACTGTTCTAATGGGTCATCCCAGGCGGCGGTTGACTGATCTTGGGGGTGGGGTGGGGGTTATGGCTGAATTATACCTGCAGGATGAAACCAGCATTGAGGGTTTTGTCCGAGGTGGTTAAGCCTTCCACAATCATGACTGGACAGTCAGTAGCTTTTGAAAGAGTCTTCCTGCCCTCCTCTTTCTCTTTCCACCCGGTATTTGCTCTTTCAGAAGAGGCCCGACAGTCTGTTTTTTTTTAAGGGGGGTGTAAATGTAGATCTTTGGGTCATTTCTGACAACAACCCTGTGGAGCAGGCACTCCGGTTAAGAGTTTTTCTCCCCCGGCTTTCTTAGAAGCAGGCGTGGGTGGAAAATAGATCTGCTGGGAGATACCAGGGATTTGTGGTAGGTTGGTAAGGATTCCTGAGGTTCAGTTGCAAAATGAAGGCATCCGGCAAAGGAATTGGCTCCTTTTCCCACTGTTGAAATGAAGTTTAGGATAACTGTGAGTTCAAGTACCTTCCTTGTCTGCTTCTTAATTGATCAGTGCCTTTAATAGTAGTAGCCCGTGAAGGAACTAAAAGTTATTCTTTTGTAAAATTGTAGAAATATAATTGTAGAAATGTAATGCCAATATATGAAACTGTCTCTTTAGTACAAATGTAACACTGTAACGCAAATGTAGCAATGCACTGCCAAATGTGTGAGAAGGTTTGTTCAATGTTTACTGCCTAAAATTCCTCCGGACACAGGAACTTACACTTTGAGTAGAAATCTCTATCAAAGAGGGGGATTTTGACCCTAGGTGAAAATTACAAATAAACAAGATAACAGCAGATGGGTGGAAGAGGTCAGGATGACTTTAAGTATGTTAGGAATAAAATTTTAGAATAAAAAGTAAAGTTAAGTGACACGTACTCTGTAAAATTTCTACACGTAGACTGCAAGATTTCTGCACAATTTCTACATATACATGTACCTTGTAAAATTTTTACACGTAGACTATAGGATTTCCACACTGAGCTGTAGGATTTCATGATAAAGTACATATAAGGGAATAGGTGAAGCAAAATAGTAAGGGGCAGGGATAATGTATTTTGTTTAGGCGGCTCTGATAAGATTGTAACCTCAGAGGAGGGGCCAAGGCGTCAGGATAGAATGTATATAATGTGTGTTTTCGCTGTGACTAGGTGTGGCTCAAATATTTATTTGGAGTCCACCACGCTTTGCAAACCATTGTAGCCAATAAATCTCTGTCTAATTTCAACTTGCTGTTTGGTGTTATTCAGGGGGCTAGAATTTCTACCAACAGTTTTGGTGCCCAACGTGGGGCTCGAGACCGGGTGTAAGGACCCACCCCACTTTGCATCTTAAGAAGACAGAACTCTTGGAATAATTCTTCCAACAGGCATCCTTTATTAAGAGAAAATGGTTGCAGGCATTCTAGACAGGACTTGGGGTCTAAGCTCTCCCATTCAAGCTCTCCCATTCAAGGTTCCCCAGTAGCCCCACCCAATCACCCCCTACTTCCAGTGACAGTCTCAGGCATTACACTCCCACCCCCTTTTCCTTACTGCCAGCTGGATGGAGACTTCAGAGAAAACTACATGAAAGGTAATAGCCCCATTGTTATGGTTAGTCCTTTTGGTGATACACACATCCAGTTCCTTTGAAGTGTACCGAAGGAAGTGAGGGCCATAAAGCCCCTTTGTTCACCCCCTTCCCTTCATCGTATGACAGAATCAATAGAAGGCAGAAATGGGGTTTTCTATAATTAATAACTAGAGATGAAATATAATTGGATTCTGACATCCTGCCCCCTCAAAAATACGACAGATCCACCTGAAAGAAAACAAAACAGGTATAAAAGTTAGTCAGGCTTGTTAGGATATTCTGTGTGAAACTTCTTTAATAGCTTTGGGGCTCTGACATGACGTTTATGGACCCACTCATTTTGTGAGGGAGGGAGGGAGGTGTTTCCAGGCAACTAGGTACTGAGTCGCTCCATGATATCTCCTAGAGTCAAGGATTTCCTTTATTTCGAAATGTTGTTCGCCCTCCACCATGATTGGAGGTGGGGGGGGGGATTTTTGGCTGTAGAGGTGACTGATGCTCTCTTTTCAGCAAGCTGCAATGAAAAATTGGGTGTATTTGCCTGAGATTTTTGGGTAATTCTAATTCTACTGTTACTGGGTTTATGATTCTTTTAATTGGAAAAGGCTCTATATATTTTGGTCCAAGTTTTTTACAGGGCTGTAGGGACTTTAGGTATTTTGTAGATAAGTACACCATTTCTCCTATAATGAATGATGTAGGCTCAACCCTTTTTTTATCGGCTTGTGCTTTGTATGCCTGCCTAGCTTCATCTAGTGCTTTTCTAACTATTGGCCAGGTGTCTTGTAATTGTTCCATCCATTCTTTCAGTGATGGGATCGTTGGTTTGTTTGGAGTTAATTCTGGCATGGGGTTGAACCTTTGACCGTTGGCTATTTGAAAAGGAGTGTAGCCTGTGCTGGAGTGGACTGCATTATTGTAGGCAACTTCTGCAAAAGGGAGTAAGTCCGTCCAATCATTTTGCTGGAAATTCAAAAAACATCTCAAATATTGCTTAAGTACGGAGTTCATTTTTTCAGCCCCCCCCCCATTTCCTTGTGGGTGGTGGCTAGATGTCAGTCCCTGAGTGGTCCCTAAGAGGGATAAAAATTCCTTCCAAAATGCAGACGTAAATTACACTCCCCTATCAGAGATGATGCGTTGGGGGTGCCCCGTGCAATCTGTAAATGTGCTGGATGAAAAGTTTTGCTAAGGCTTTTGCAGTGGGAATCTTTTGGCAAGGGATAAAGTGCACCTGTTTGGAAAACAAGTCCGTGACCGTCCAGACAACAGTATTCCCATTGCTTTCTGGCAATTCCACTATAAAATCCATGGCTATTTCCCTCCAGGGGGCTGAGGGATTTGCCACTGTTTGTAATAGTCCTGGCGATTTCCCTTGCAACCTCTTTGCAGTAGCACATTTTGGGCAGCTGGCTACATAACTTTCTATGTCCTTTTTTATTGATGGCCACCAAAATTGCCGTTTAATTAAGTGTAAAGTTTTTACAAATCCAAAATGCCCTGCTGATTTTGTGTCATGGCAAAGCTGCATGAAAGTGACTCTTTGGGTTGTTGGTATATATAACTTTTCCCCTACCCAAGGAAACCCATCTCTCATTGTGCACACATTTTTGTTTTTCTGGAACCATTCATCTGTTTCCAAACTTTTTCTGAATTCAATTCCAGTTTGGCTGTCCAGTTGTGGTTTTAATTTAGCTTGGGTTCTTGTGGTTACTGGTGCTGCCAGTTGTGACTCTGCCATTATTGGTTTAGAGTCTGTGGTTCGTGCGCTGTTATATTGGGGCATGCGAGATAGTGCATCTGCCAGGAAGTTCTTTATCCCTGGTAAATGTTTGAGCTTAAATTGGAACTGGTGAAAATGCTGGGACCAGCGGGCTTGTTTGAGATTGAGTTTCCTGGACGCTTTCAGGGCTTCCAAATTTTTGTGATCAGTCCACACCTGGAAGGGGATTTTGTTTCCTTCCAGGAACTGTCGCCACGTGAGTAATGCCCAATGTATCCCGTATGCCTCCTTCTCCCATACGGGCCAGCGCTGTTCTGTTTCCGTGAGTTTTTTGGATGTATATGCACAGGGTTGCAATACTCCATCATTGTTTTCTTGTAATAGAACAGCCCCCACTGCCACATCACTTGCATCTGCCTGTATTACGAAGGGCTTATCCATGTCTGGGTGCCTTAGTACTGGTTCGGCAGAAAAAAGTCTCTTTAGTCTCTCAAATGCTGCTTGGCACTCCATTGTCCATGTTAGTGGCTGGCTAGGTTTTACTGAGGATGCTCCCTTCGTTTTTAGTAAGTTAGTGAGGGGCAAGGCTATCTGGG
This sequence comes from Crotalus adamanteus, assembly GCA_039797435.1. NCBI lineage: Eukaryota > Metazoa > Chordata > Lepidosauria > Squamata > Viperidae > Crotalus > Crotalus adamanteus. The sequence goes on from CM077935.1 coordinate 10,327,989, forward strand.
CAAATGAGGGGATGAATTGGCGGTAAGTTTGCAAAGCCCAGGAAACTTTGTAGTTGCTTTCTTGTGCAGGGTGGTGCCCAATCTAATACTGCTTTGACCTTCTCTGGGTCCATTTCAATGCCCTGGGGGGATATGCGATAACCTAGGTAGTCTATCCTTTCATGGTGGAATTCGCATTTTGAGAGTTTGGCATATAAGTGGGCGGCTCGCAGTTTCTTTAAAACCGCTCTGACAAGGTTGACATGTTCCTCTTTTGTTTCGGTGAAGATAAGAATGTCGTCCAAGTAAACAAGGACCCCCTTAAACAGGTGCTCCCTTAGAACGTCATTGATTAATTGCATAAATACTGCAGGGCCCTCTTGTAATCCAAATGGCAAGACTTTGAATTGATAGCACCCCATGGGGCAGTTAAATGCGGTCTTCCATTCGTCCCCTTCCTTAATTCTCATGTGATAGTAAGCTTCCCTTAGGTCTAGTTTAGAAAATTTTTTCCCTTTCGAGAGGTGTGACAGCATGTCTTTCATGAGGGGCAGAGGGTATAGGTTGCTTTCACTGATTGTATTCAGGGCCCTATAATCCACGCATAAGCGTAAAGAGCCATCCTTCTTCTCTCTAAAAAGGACCGGGGCAGCCACTTTAGGCTTGGCTGGCTCAATGAAACCTCTCTCTAGGTTTTTTTTAATGAATCTTTCCATTTCCTCCTTCTCCTTTGGGCTCATGGAGTATAATCTGGGCTTCGGGAGTTTTGCCCCAGGCTTGAATTCAATGGTACAGTCTGTGGGTCGGTGGGGGGGGAGCTCATCCGCCCTCTCCTCACTGAAAACTTCAGCAAGGTCTCTGTATTCCTCTGGTATTTCTGTTAGTCCCTTTTCCTCTCCTATGGATGCTTTTTCTATTCTTGATTCTGGTAGCCCCCCTTGGGATTTTAAGTCCATGGGGTCCCCCTTCGGGAATTTGATTTCTGTCGTCCTCCAATTTACCCAGGGGTTCCATTTTTTTAACCATTCCATCCCTAGGATCATTGGGCATTCCATACCTCGGGTCACCACAAACGTTATGTCCTCCTCGTGTTTGCCCAGGGAGAGGTGTATTGGTAGAGTGGCTAGGGTAGCTGGCACCCCCCCGCTATGGATCCATCTAACTGGCCAAATGAGATTGGTTGTTCCAGTCTCCTCGACGGAATGCCCAAATTCCCCACTAGTGTTGGGCTAATGAGGCAGCGGGTGCAGCCAGAGTCTATTAAGGCTTTCACCTTCATGGCTTCGGGCATGGGAGGAATTAATATAGTCACTGTCTTGAGGATGGGTGTGATGCATCCACTTACCAGGGGTTCGCCCTCTGAGCTGTCATCTGAGGCGTCCACCGGCCCTGCAGTGTAGGCTGGAGTTCTTTCCCCCTGATGAGCAGAGGTGGGGGGTTCCGCAATTTCCATCATTCTCGTGGCAGTTTCTTTTGGCTTAGCTGAAGACTTTCTGGATTTTCTGATTGGGGATCTGTCTGGGTTGTGCTGGAGGGCTTTGGAGCGGCATTCTACAGCTTGATGCCCTTCTCTTCTGCACTTGAAACACCCCATTTGCTTCTTGGCTGTAGCCAATGGTTTCACTGGTTCGTGTGTCAACTCAGGCGGGGGGCGGCGCCATTGTTTTCCTCGGTGGTGTCTCTTCAATATGTCGATCTCTGCTTCCTCTGCCAAGATGTACCATTCCTCAAGTTGGTGTGGGTCCCCTCGGGCCAGGCAAGCGTCATATAGGTCATAATTTAGTCCGTCTTTGAAATGGCTAAGGAGGATGTCTTCTGGCCAGTTCAGTTTGCTGGCAATGGCCTGGAATTCTTGTGTATATTCAGCCACTGGGCGTTTGCCTTGCCTCATCATTTTTATCCTTTCGCGGGCTTTGCGATCAGCCAGGGGGTCCTCAAATCGTCTTCTCAGAGAGGACATGCAACGGTTGAAGTCGCTGAGTTTTGGGGTATTGGAGTCGTGCAAGTTCACCACCCAATCTGCAGCTGGTCCGTCTAGGGCAGATTGCACGATCCGGATGCGGGCTTTGTCACTGGGGATGTCCCACCTGTATTCCTCCATGTAGCTGAGGACTTGGGTTAGGAAAAACCCCAAGCGTGTTGGCTCCCCTTTGAAATTCACCTCCAACGGCGGACGTCTTGGAATGGATCGGTGCCTCCGTTGTTGGTGGTAGTGTCTTCCGTCCAGATCGCCATCTGTGGTTCGGTAGGCGGTGGGGACTACTGGATCAGCAGATGTCCCTGGGGTTGCAGGTTCCACTTCTCCCTCGGTGTCTCTCCCTTTGCGGTTCCAGGAGCTGAGGTGGCCGTAGGGCTCAGGATTCTCCTCTCCTAGGGAGCTGAGAGTTCTCTTCATCAGGTCAATAGCTTTCTCTAGGATCCAGTCTGAGTACGGTGCCCAGCTTTCTCCCTCTTCACTTGCTTGCAGGGATTTCTCCATCTCCTGCTTCCATTCTGGTTGCTTGGCCCCCCGTCTCAGGGTCACCTTTCTTGATTCCTTTCCCCACTCACTTTTCTTTCCAATGCCCATTGACCAGCGAGGCTTGTGGTCCCGTGTCTCCACCACTTCTTCTCCTGAGGAATATGACCTCTCGGATCCCAACATCTGGCAAGGTTCCAGTTGGGGCAGCAGCTCTCTTTCCAGGGAGTTTTCCCCCTTTCTTGCTCCATTGTCTGACATGGTAAATTTTTGCAAAATCCCCTGGCAAGGGTCTCCCTTCCAGGTGGATTAATTTTGCAAGTCCTGTCTAATGTAAGGACCCACCCCACTTTGCATCTTAAGAAGACAGAACTCTTGGAATAATTCTTCCAACAGGCATCCTTTATTAAGAGAAAATGGTTGCAGGCGTTCTAGACAGGACTTGGGGTCCAAGCTCTCCCATTCAAGCTCTCCCATTCAAGGTTCCCCAGTAGCCCCACCTAATCACCCCCTACTTCCAGCGACAGTCTCAGGCATTACACTCCCACCCCCTTTTCCTTACTGCTGGCTGGATGGAGACTTCAGAGAAAACTACATGAAAGGTAATAGCCCCATTGTTATGGTTAGCCCTTTTGGTGATACACACATCCAGTTCCTTTCTTCAGAGAAAACTACATGAAAGGTAATAGCCCCATTGTTATGGTTAGTCCTTTTGGTGATACACACATCCAGTTCCTTTGAAGTGTACCAAAGCAAGTGAGGGCCATAAAGCCCCTTTGTTCACCCCCTTCCCTTCATCATATGACAGAATCCATAGAAGGCAGAAATGAGGTTTTCTATAATTAATAACTAGAGATGAAATATAATTGGATTCTGACATCGGGATCGTTTGTCTGCACCAGATCCAGAAGGTGATGTGGAAGGCATGCCCTGTCGATTTTGACAGTCTATCTCATCTTGTTGGTAAAGGAGCAGCAACGCTTTCCTCGGCGAACCCATAGAGTTGATATTAGACAGAGATACGAATTGAACCGGTGTGTGTGTTGCTGGCTTCCAGGAACTGGGCAACTCTGTGCACGGACTTAGGTAAATGTTCTGGGGTGGCCAGTATACACTGCCTAAGCAGTCGGTGGGAAGACTGGGTAGGCCTGTGTGAATTTGAGACAGTGTGTGTGTGACATCCCAAGTATCCGCTTAGCGAAAGTGGACCTCTGATATGCGAGTGCATATCTAAGGGGATCAGGGGGAAGTGAATTAAGGAATTTACGTGAAATCTCAATTAGAATACACAGGACAGTAAACCAGTATGGGCAACACAGGGAGTACTCCAGTAAAGAAGTGTTTGAAAAAAATAAGGAGCAACCCTAAATTAAATATAGATAGAAAGTCCATTAGGGAGTTTGTTGAGTAATTGGGGAAATCCTCCATATAATGAAATAATTAGTAAATTAGACATAACCAAGGAAGATATGGTTAATTTGTGTTGTTTTGTCTGGTGGGAAGATGAAAAAGTAGAGTGGCCTAGATTAGGAACAAATGACTATTTTGCTTGTCAGAATTTATATGAGTATGTGTCAAGGAAAATATGTAAATCATTAGTCAATGAATTAGACTATGCTTTAATTTGGAACCCAGATAAATGGGTCACCTTGACTATGACTGGCCCTAGCCCTCATAAAGTAACTTCAATATATTTACAAGAAGAAGAGAAGAATAAAATAGAGGAAGAAGATGATGAAAAATCCATGAAATATTTACCCCCACTTTATAATCCTAATCTACCACAACCAACAAATGTTCAGATACCTATTCCACCACCCCTAAAAGCTCCTGTAACACAAGCCCAGGGAGCTGTGAGAGGTGGACCCTATAAGGTATTAGTAAAAGAACTGGAACAATTGAAGAAAGATACAAAGAATTTTCCCTTTAAGGATAAACCACTACAGGCTTTTCCTTTAAGAGAAGTACCCAATGGAGTAGATGGCCAAGGACAGGCCTGTATCAGTTTTGTACATGAGCCTTTAAAGCAGTGGTTCTCAACCTTTTTAATGCCGCGACCCCCAACCGGTCGTAAGTCAAGGACTACTCAACTGGTGCAGCACCGTTTGCAGAATGGGACTTTTGGCGGGCTCAGCAGGGCAGAGACAGCCTGGACAATTCCTATTGGCTTTTGAAAGCCAATAGAATTAGACTCTATTCAAGAGAGTCTCTTCTATTGGCTTTCAAAAGCCAATAGAATAAAAGGGAGTAGCACAGCTAAGGAAAAGGGGAAAAAAATGGCAGACTGCGTTGTTTGGCGACCCCCGTGAAATGGTCGTTCGACCCCAAATGGGGTCCCGACCCACAGGTTGAGAACCACTGCTTTAAAGGCATATGAATTACACGCCTTTAAGAAAGAAATGAAAAGCATGATAGAAGATCCAATAGGGGTAGCAGAGCAACTGGATCTGTTCTTAGGAGCAAACATATACACATGGGATGAATTAGGAGTGATACAGAGCATGTGATTTACAGCAGAAGAAAGACAGTTAATTCAAAGAGCAGCTCATTTGGTCTGGACTAGGGAACATAATCCCCAAGCACAGGGGGCAATTTTGGCAGATGTAAAGTTTCCTGTAGTAAGACCAAATTGGGATAATAATGCTGCACATAGACAAAACATGGAAGATATGAGAGTATTATTGATAAGAGGAATAAGAGAAGCTGTTCCAAAAGCACAGAACATGAGTAAAGCTTTTAATGATAGAACAAGAAAAAGAAGAATCTCCAGCTACATTCCTCCAAAGACTGAAAGACGAAATGAGGAAGTATTCTGGAACTGATCCAGATGACCCAGCAAATACTCTTCTGGTAAAAATACAATTTGTGGTAAAATCCTGGCCAGATATAAGTAAGAAATTACAAAAATTGGAGGGATGGTCAGGGAAAAGTATAGATGACTTGTTAAAGGAGGCACAAAAGGTATATATGCAAAGGGATGTAGAAAAATTTAGGCAACAGAATAAAATGATGGTTGCCACAATAAACCAAGTAATAAAACAAAAGGAAATACAGAAGGAAAATGGATATTACCTGATGGATAGCAGGTGTTGAATAAAGCCATAACACGTGAAGTAATCCAAACACTCCATGAGAGTTTTAGAAGACGTGTTTCTGAAAGGTATGGCTACAGGAGAGTTTTCACTGTTGTGAAACAAATAACGGCCGGATGTCTCATTTTGCAAGAAAGTTAATAGGCAAGCTCTAAGAGCAAAGGAAATTGGGAGAGGAAAGGAGCTCATTAGCTTTTGAACAGTTCCTTGAAATTATAATAATAGTTATTTGTTTGTCAGAAGAAAGTATGAAATGAAATATCTGTATGTGAAAGTGTTTATACAAGTAGTTTGAATGGAAGTGAATGTGTGGATATGCTGATCCTGCTTGTGTGTGTGTGTGTGTGTGTGTGTGTGTGTGTGTGTGTGTGAGTTTCTCCCCCATCCCAGACTGTGAAAGAAACAGTAAACTGCAGATTTTTTTGTTGTTACTGTAAAAGTGAAATGGAAAATGCATGTGAAGAGAAAACTATTTTGTGAGTGGTGAAATTGTTGTGTAATTTCTTCTTCTTTTCCTGTCTCTTTTCCCCCACCCCCAGCTGGCTGTGTTGCTTTAAGAGCGAGAGAGAGAGAAAAGAAAAGGGGGGTCTGATCTTTTTAACTTTTTTTTCTGCTTAGAATTCTGGTTTGAGGAAGGTGGGCTGGATGTGAAATTTAATACCCATTCTTGCAGTAAGAAATAAGGTTATTTTTTTAAATAAATGAAACATGAGAAGAACTGGAATACACCTATATAACCATTAACCAATAGAAATGACTTTGAATTGATTTGTTTAGATTTATAAATGATTTAACCTATTTAATGGAAATTTGTTTCCATCTGAATGGAATCTGATTAAATTGGAATTTGACAAAAATTATATTAAAATCAAAGAGTTGATACTAGAGTTTGATACAAAACTATTTCAGTAACTCAGAATATTTTATTAAGCTTGTTTATTTATTTTGTGAGTTGCTTTTTGTTGTTGTTGTTTGTTAGAGAATTTTAATTTCTTTATTGGTGATAAATAAATCAGAAGCTCTCACAGTTGACTGCATTTAGCTGATTCAAAATAACTTCTTTATATCAAAATATTTACATTACCATACATTCTTCTTTACAGCAACATAGCTCAAATGAACACTTCTTACAGAGACAAACCTTGAGACTGGAAATTCAGCTCCTAACTCAATACCTTTTGCACAGACTCAGTAGCACTTTCTTCACATTGGCTGACTGAGTTACCACATGACTCTTCCTGCTCATGAATATTCCAACATTGTTTTATTTTTTATGTTTTTATCTCTGTGCAGGACACACTGATAAAAAAAAAAATAATAATACCTAAGAGAATTGAAGGAATTGTAATTCAACCCTTGTTTAAAATGAAGGAGTTGAGAAATTTTTGGGGGGGGATTATAAATGAGCTATGTTGTTTTGAATAAAGATTTGTATGCAAACAAACTGAAGCAGAGTTTGGTGAGCGCTCCTTTGTTGGCTCTTTACTAAGTAATCTGTTTGTAAATACATACGGACAAAGGAATGGCTAGGGGAGGGATAATTGATACTTTTCTATGGTTAATATATGGTTGGTTATACAATAAATATGATATGTAGACCAATATATAAAATGCTCTATAACATCTAATGGTGAGGCTATTTCAATGCATTCAAGTTGATTTTAAATTACCTCAAGTGGGAAATTCCACAATATGAAACTCAAATGACTTGGATAAAATGTTTACCTTTAGTATTGTTGCGAATAAGAACACAACCACGGAAAGATTTAGGATTGTCTCCTTATGAATTGTATGGTGTGTCATTTATGCCTGGAAACATCTCCATGGATTCTTTAGTAACAAGGGATAAAGTAATAAGACATTATGTGCATAAACTGTCGCAGTATCTTGATCATTGCAGGAAACAAGGCTTGCTGATCCAAACACCTCCTTTGGAATTTCCTGTCCATAAGTTTGAAGTAGAACAGTGGATCTTGATCCGAATGTGGAAGAAGGAGAAATTGCAACCTAAGTGGGAAGAACCATTCCAGGTGTTGCTGACCTCTGAAACTGCAGTTTGGACAAAAGAAAAAGGGTGGACTCATTATACACGAGTAAAGGGACCAGTAGCTGAACCAAAAGGACAGTGGACCTGTGTTCCGGGTGGTGACTCGCTTAAACTAAACAATTCGTAAAATTCCTGTTTAAATGTGTTGATACTGTGACTGTAAATCCATATTGATTGATGCTGTTGTTTCCATGGTACTGATTGTGTAAGATGTATTGGATGAGAAGAACATTTTGGACCATGCGATATAGTACTCATAGAAAAAAAATTGAAACCTTTTGAGGAATATACTGAGATATTGACTGGAGTGGTAAGATATACTCTAAAAGATACTCCTTCAATCCAGTTAGTCCAGGAAGAACAATGAGAAGCCTTCATAAAATATCACAGTTTAGAAGAAGAAGATTAATATAAAATGCGAATCCCTAGTGGTGTATATTTGTCCCTGGCTGTATACCTCTCCCTCTCTAGGGAGTGATATAGAAGAGCAACAGAAGCAGAAGGATGTGAAGCCTGCATTAATAATGCCACCAAAGGGGTGTATATTTCAATCTATATGTCAATTAAATAAAACACAATATTCAGTTTATAAGGGAAGAGACAAAAAGATACAATGCTATGATCCATCAATGCCAACATATTTGAATTTCAGTATATATGTGGGTTTAGCTAAAGTAGGAGTGAGACAGAGACCTGAAGGTGAAGAAAGATTAATATACATTTATTCTACTAAAATATTAGAAAAAGGGAAAGAAAAGGCTTTGATACAATTTGATGCATGCACAGTATTAGGTCTATCTTATCTCGCCACAAAGTGTGGAGACTCTAGTTGGATCACAGCATATAAACAAAATCATAAATATGTCCCACCAATTTGAACTTTGCAAATGGAAACCCCAATCAATGGTTACTTTGTGGGGGATCTATTAAATGTTCAGGGTGGAGTTTGTGTGTGTGATTACACTGGAGGAGGTTATCCAGGATGTAATGGTATTACCAAATTTAAAAGAATATATGGAACTAATATGATGGAGTTGGAAATCACTAAGAACCATTCTGATGTAGTAAGTTATAGATGTGGGATAGACGGAACAGGATCCGATCCATTAACTTATATCACTATAAAGAAAGAAAAGATATATTACCTAAGGAAGGAGGGGTATGTGGGAAGTTTAATTTAATGAATTGTTGCTTACAAATAGATGAAACAGGTGCAGAAGTGAAGCAATTAACCACTGAAATGAGACAACTTGTACATGTTCCACTCCAGACTTGGACTGGTCTTTTAGATGAAGGGGGATTTTTGGGAGGAATCTTTCGCAATTGGAAACAAGCATTATTCATGGTGGGCATAATATTATTAGGACTAATGTGTTTGCCCTGCCTAATTCCTATGATTAAAAATTTAGTCCATACAACTATAACCAGTATAATGGATGGCATCAAACGGGAGGAAAAGATACAGACACTGTTAGCTTTTAAGGAAATTAAAGACAAGGTAGACATAACAGAGAATAATCACAAAGAAAAGATTGAAATTAATTTAAGAAGATTCTAAAATTTAATTAAGTATGAAAAGAAAAAGGGTGGATCTGTTAGGAATAAAATTTTAGAATAAAAAGTAAAGTTAAGTGACACGTACTCTATAAAATTTCTACACGTAGACTGCAAGATTTCTACACAATTTCTACATATACACGTACCTTGTAAAATTTCTACATGTAGGCTGTAGGATTTCCACACTGAGCTGTAGGATTTCATGATAAAGGGAATAGGTGAAGCAAAATATTAAGGGGCAGGGATAATGTATTTTGTTTAGGTGGCTCTGATAAGATTGTAACCTCAGAGGAGGGGCCAAGGCGTCAGGATAGAATGTATATAATGTGTGTTTTCGCTGTGACTAGGTGTGGCTCAAATATTTATTTGGAATCCACCACGCTTTGCAAACCGTTGTAGCCAAGAAATCTCTGTCTAATTTCAACTTGCTGTTTGGTGTTATTCAGTGGGCTAGAATTTCTACCAACAAGTACAACTTCAAAGTACTTCTATAAAGATGAAAGAGCTCCTTAGATGTGACATGCATTGTAGAGGTATAAAATGCAGAGCTTGAAACCAGGCCAGGGCTCTCCTGGAACCCAATCCATTGGGAAGGATCCGGGAGGCCGCGTTTGCAAACGACTCTTCTTTCTTCTCTTTCCTTTTTATTCTTTTTATGTTATTCTCCAATAAACCTTTGTTTTGTTAACCAGACTTGTCTTCGTATTGTGAGTATCAAAATTTGGGGTTTTTACATCTCACAATCTTGGTGGAGAATGCGGGCATTAAGAGTCTCTAGGGGACACTGTTCTCAGTAAAATCAGGAGCACGCCTGTTGATTTCAACTGCCTGGAGTTGTCTGTGATCTAGTTTCCCCTTGCAGGCTCCGAGCCAAACTAAATTGACAACTCTGGTTTACAAAAATCAAAGAACAGGAAAAAGGAAGAAGTCAGCAACTGAAGCCCGGACCAGGTAACCCAGTGCACTGGCCCAGGTAAGACACTTTTGCCCCGAAGTAGGGAACCCTGCAATTGTACCTGGGTGGTCAGGAGATCGATTGTGGGAGGATTTCTGCGATAACGGCTGTGTGAGTGTAATGGGCTATGTTCTGGAAACACTGGTAAGTCCAGAGGAGTGCAGACCTGAAAGGTTGAGGTCCCTTACTCCCGCAAGGGGGAAGGCCAGCCTGAAGGGAAGCAAACTGGTGTTAAGATTTTGAGTGGCCATCAAATTGAGAACCTCAGGGAACCATAATCAGGGAAACTCTCAAGAAGATGGGTTGTTGTTGTAAGTCGTTGTTGTAAACCTAAAGAAAAAAAAATAACTGTAAAATTGAGTAGCTTCAAACAGGAAAACCCATCTTGCTAGCAGCAGATGCCTTGTGTCTGTCAATGGGTTTCCCAGGCTCTGCCCATGTGGAGCCAGGGTAGAAAAGGAAGTTTTGGGAAATAAGGGGAATGAGAGAAATGTGTATATGTCTCTGTGTGTGAGTGAGAAGACCTTTTTCCCAATCAGTTTTCTGTTCTCTTTTCCTTGTCTTGGTATGTATATGTGTGTCAGAGTCTTTGTGTGTGAAGTAAATATGACTGTTACTAACCTCAAGAGAAAAGAAGATACCAAAGGAAACATCCTCACTCTGTTTGTCTGGCCAACAAAGTGAAGAAAGATGTGTTTGTTTGTTTATTTTTTCCCTCTCCCTCTTAAGAACAGCCCAAAGTTACCTGCTCAGGCAGGAAATCCTATACCATTTTCTTGCCTATTAGTTCTGCTCTCTCCCTTTTGCAAATGTTATTCAGAAGTGTGTTAATGCCTTTTCAAACTCTATCTGCAGACACAACCCCCCTTCTCCCTTGCTTTTTTTTTCTGGCTGTGTTGCTTTGAGAGGGAGAGAGAGTGAAAGGAGAAGGGGGGGGGGTTGATCTTTTTAAACTTTTTCTCTGCTTAGAATTCAGGTTTGAGAAAGGTGGGGTGGCTGTAAAAATTTAATGCCCACTTTTGCAGTTTCAGCTTGCAATTTTTTCTACTCAAAAGAGGGGTCAGTAATTGTTGGACAACTTTTTTTTGGAAATTTTTGAGTTTAAATTGTTTAGTTAGAGTTAGACCTATCAACCAAAAGAAATGACTCTTAATTGTTTTGCTTAGATTTATAAATGTTTTCCCTATTTAATGGAAATTTGTTTCCATCTGAATAGAATTTGATTTAATTGGAATTTGACTAACTTTATATTAAAAGCAATACTACAGTTGAAAAAAACAAACTTTCAGTAACTCAGAATATCTTATTAAACTTGTTTATTTTTTTGTGAAGTTAAAACAAAGAAGTTGAGAAAAATTTTGGGATTATAAATAGCTATGCTGTTTTGATTAAAGATTTGTATGCAAAACTGTTAGAAAAAGAGCTTGTGTTAACAAATGCAAACGGAGTTTGGTGAGCTCTCCTTTGTTGGCTCTTCACTAGGTAATTTATTTATAAACAAGAACAAAGGTTGGAGGAGGTTTTGACCCAGAAGTGGGGGGAAAGAGGAAGCCAGTGGCATTTTTGTCTAAAATTGACATTTGGGGATGTCTTGTTGGTTAGCATTTCTTATCAAGTGTGGGCAATTTTAATCAGGAAGCCTAAAGGAGGTATACACTTGTTCATAGCAAAGTAGTTGGGAAAAAAGAAAGAAAGAAAAGAACAAGAAAAAGAGAGACATAATGAAGATACGATAGTAGATGGGGAAGGAGGGATTACCAAGAATTGAATTAAAAGATAAAATAATTAGAAAATATGTACTCGAACTGTCCAGATGTTTTTCTCTCCTGTGACAGAAAGGCATTCTTGCCCAAACTCCACCCTTGGACTTTGCAGTACACCAATACAAAGCAGGACAGTGGGTGTTGATAAAAGCCTGGAGAGACGAAAAACTAACTCCAATCTGGGAAGGACCTTACATCATCTTGTTAACCATTGAGACAGCTATCCAGACAGCTAAAAAAGGTTGGACCTATTACTCACGAGTAAAAGGGCCCGTGCCAGCCCCAGAGGAGTGGAAGGTGGAATCTCACCAAGGAGATCCACTGAAGCTAAAGTTCTGAAGGACTTAATGGACTAATAGTCAATCTTCCTGACAGAAGGAGGGGTTTTGTCTTCTATCTCAGTACAGGCCCAGGCTGCCTTACCACCTGTCTCTGGCTATTGTTCCTGGAGAGTGGATTCAGATGAAAAGAACTGTCACCTAGAAATACCAGTCCTGAGTGGTCTCAACCATGCCAAGTCCTCCTGATTTAAGGAATCAAGGCATGAGTCCATGGAAAGTCCCATCATATCCTCTCCAGTGACAAACTCCACAGCTGAACGGCCTGAAAATGAAATTTCAACCTGCCTCACCTGTTGAACTGTTTCCATCTAAGTAGGAGAAAAACTTCAATGGATTGGACTACCCTGGAAATCGTGTTCCTAGAACCTGGACTATGTGTTGCAAAATTTTTCTTCTGCTACTGTTGTTTCCTTCGTACCTTCTTTGGTAGAAGGAAGGACCATGGGCCCAATACTTTAAGAAACATTGGGGAAAGAAGACTCAGAATATGAAAACTTGCTTGCACAAGAATCTAAAGAAAATATAGGGAGTTATGAACTATTAAAAGTATAAAAGAATAAATTCAGGTAGAAGAGAAAAAGGGGGGATTGAAGGAACTAAAATTTATTCTTTTATAAAATTGTAGAAATATAATTGTAGAAATGTAATGCCAATATATGAAACTGTCTCTTTAGTACAAATGTAACACTGTAACGCAAATGTAGCAATGCACTGCCAAATGTGTGAGAAGGTTTGTTCAATGTTTACTGCCTAAACTTCCTCCGGACACAGGAACTTACACTTTGAGTAGAAATCACTATCAAAGAGGGGGATTTTGACCCTAGGTGAAAATTACAAATAAACAAAATAACAGCAGATGGGTGGAAGAGGTCAGGATGACTTTAAGTACAACTTCAAAGTACTTCTATAAAGATGAAAGAGCTCCTTAGATGTGACATGCATTGTAGAGGTATAAAATGCAGAGCTTGAAACCAGGCCAGGGCTCTCCTGGAACCCAATCCATTGGGAAGGATCCGGGAGGCCGCATTTGCAAACGCCTCTTCTTTCTTCTCTTTCCTTTTTATTCTTTTTATGTTATTCTCCAATAAACCTTTGTTTTGTTAACCAGACTTGTCTTCGTATTGTGAGTATCAAAATTTGGGGTTTTTACATCTCACACCCGGAAGGTGCTTTTTCAAGAGACAACTGGACTTTCTTGTTTTTCTTTGAAGATGTTTTATCTGAACGGAACAGAATAACAGAGTTGGAAGGGACCTTGGAGGTCTTCTAGTCCAGGGATTTTCAACCTTTTCACAGATTGCACCACTTTTAGGATATGGCAGTATCCGAGTACCACCAGTTGCCTAGCAAGGTGTCAAAAATTTGATGACCGCCCCCCCCAAAAAGGGAAAAAGTGATGAAGTACAGGTAGTCCTTGACTTACAACAGTTCGCTTAGTGACTGTTCAAAGTTACAACAGCACTGAAAAAGTGACTTATGACCATTTTTCACACTTATGACCATTGCAACATCCCCAGGATCATGTGATTTACATTCGGATGCTTGGCAACTGATTCATATTTATGATGGTCACATTGTCCCTGGGTCATGTGATCCCCTTTTGCAACCTTCTGACAAGCAGAGTCAGTGGGGAAACCAGATTCACTTAACAGTTGTGTTGCTAATTTAACAATTGCAGTGATTCACTTAACCAATGTGGCAAGACAAGTCATAAAATGGGGCAAAACTCATTTAACAAATTTCTCACCCCTCCTTTTATATCTTCTCCTCTCCACCCTCCTTCTTTTATATCCTCTTCACACCTTCTTTTATATCTTCTATTCTCTCCCCCTTTCTTTTATATCCTCTCTTCTCTCCCCTCCTTTTGTATCCTCTCTTCTCTCCCCCTTCTTTTATATCCTTTCTCTCCCCTCCTTTTATATCTTCTCTCCCCCTTCTTTTATATCCTCTCTTCTCTCCTCCCCTTCTTTTATATCCTCTCTTTTCTCCCCCCCTTTTATATCCTTTCTTCTCCCCCCCTTTTATATCTTCTCTCCCCCCTTCTTTTATATCCTCTCTTCTCTCCCCTTTTATATCTATTTTCTCCCCACTTTTATATCCCCTCTTCTCCGCTTTTATATTCTCTCTTCTCTCCCCTCCTTTTTATATCCTCTCTTCTCTACCCTTCCTTTATATCCTTTTCTCTCCTTTTATATCTTCTCTCCCCCTTTTTATATCTTCCCCCTTCTTTTATATCCTTTCTCTCCCCCCCTTTTATATCTTCTCTCTCCCTTTTATATCTTCTCTTCTCTCCTCCCCTTTTATATCCTTTCTTCTCTCCCCGCTTTTTATATCTTCTCTCCCCCCTTCTTTTATATCCTCTCTTCTCTCCCCTTTTATATCTATTTTCTCCCCACTTTTATATCCCCTCTTCTCCTCTTTTATATTCTCTCTTCTCTCCCCTCCTTTTTATATCCTCTCTTCTCTCCCCTTCTTTTATATCCTTTTTGTTGTGTCCTGAGCCTGCAAAGGCAGGCTTGGGATGTTGCAACGGTCCTGGGCAGTTGCAAGCTGCCCAGGACCAGACTGGCTGGTGCTGGCTTTGTGCGCATGCGCGAGGCGCGGAGCGCGCCTAATTGTTACCATTCTGCTCGGGGACGTTGTTAAAAGGAGTCTGAGAGGCCTGAGAGCCTCAGAGCTGTGACGGAGTGGAAAAAGACTTCAATAAAGAGCTGTTGGAACTTCAGGATGTGCTGTATTCATTCGCCATTAATTCAAGGACTCAACACTGGCGACGAGGATGGGATGGCTTACAACAAACAAAGAGAAGAATTGTAAGCTTACCCAGGAGTCCTGAAGAGAGGAAGACGGCGTTAAATTCAGCACCTGGCCTGCCAGTACAGCATCGCTGGAGGTAAGCTGGCTGATAGACCCCTTTCTTACAAAGAAGCAAGAATGGCGAAGATAGGGAGACTGTCTGAATTCGATGTCATGCATCCAGAAAGATGGGAGTCTTATGTTGCCAGGGTAGAAAATTACTTTAGAGTAAATCAAGTAAGGGAAGATGGCTTGAAGGCCGCTACTTTGCTGTGTGTCTGTGGTCAAGATGCATTTGAAATTGCTGAAAATTTAGCAGCACCTGCTCCTCTTGAATCTGTCACTTATACAGATTTAAAAAAATTATTGAAGGAACATTTTCAGCCCAAGTTGTCTGTTATTGCATGGAGACATACTTTTGAACAGAGGGATCAAAGAGCTGGTGAATCAGCTAAAGAATACATTGCAGCCTTAAGAAGAGCAGCTAAGCCTTGTGATTTTAAAGATTTAGAAGAAAGGTTGAGAGACCGATTTGTATGTGGGCTTAGGAACAGAGACTTGCAACAAAGACTCTTTGCAAAAGAGGACATTTGATTCCAAGATGCCTTGAGAGAGGTCACTGCAGAAGAGGCAGCAGTCAAGAACATGAGGCCTATCAGGAACAACCCAGAAGCCGTCTCCGTGCACCATGAGGGAGTCCAGGAGAGCTCGGAAGAAGATCCTGAAGATGAGGTGGATCATCTCTACCCAGCCAAAGAAAGAAAACAGAAGGAAGGCAAAGAAAAGTCTTCAGCTGTACCCAAGTGCTTCGGGTGTGGAGGTCGCCACAAGAGGACCGACTGCAGGTTCCGTTCTGCAATCTGTAGAGCATGTGGGAAGCAAGGCCACATAGCAGCTGTGTGTCTGGGCCGTCAGAAGGTACAACCCTGAGAAGAATTGCGCCTGAAAGGTACCAGGGTCCCCAGCCAAAACAGGGTGGGTTTCTGTGCATCACGTAGAAGCATTTATAGGACAGACACACACAAGCCACTCAAAAAGAAACTGTCACTTAAGGTGAAGTTGCAAGGAGTTCCATTAGTTATGGAACTGGACACTGGGTCTGCACTTTCAATTATTTCTATTCACACTTTCAGAAAGATTTGCTCTAGCACTGGGTTCCAGGCCAAGCTTAGGCCATCCAATATAGTCTTAACAGACTTCCAAAATTCCAAAGTGTATGTTAAGGGGGAGGCCACCCTTAATGTACAATACAAGGATTTTGAAGGTCCATTAGATGTATTGGTAGTTGGGGGTGAGCGCACGAGTCTCATTGGACTCGATTGGTTTGAGACCTTGGGAATACAAGTTACAGGGCTTCACAGTTTGCAAACATTAGGTTTACAGGAAGTCTGCAAAGAATTTGCAGATGTCTTCAGCCCTCAGCTGGGAGCATACAAAGGCCCCCCAGTTTCCTTGAAACTGGACCCCACTGTCACTCCTATCAGAGTAAAAGCAAGGAGAGTACCTTTTGCTTTAAAAGGGAAAATTGATGCTGAATTGGACAAATTGATCCAGCAAGGTGTTTTAGAACCTGTTGACTCAAGTCCTTGGGAAACTCCCATAGTCACGCCTCTTAAGGCTAATGGGGACATTCGCATCTGTGCAGATTACAAATGCACTCTAAACAAGGCATGGCAACAGCATGCATATCCTGTACCTGTAGTCAGTCACATTTTGGCCTCCCTCAAAGGGGGGCGTGTTCTTGCAAAGCTAGATTTAGCACAGGCTTATCAGCAGTTACCTGTTGATGAAGCTGCTGCTGAAGCACAAACTATTGTAACTCATAGGGGGGCATTCAAAGTCAAACGACTACAATTTGGAGTAAATGTATCTCCTGGAATTTTCTAAAGCGTAATGGAAAACACCCTGAGGGGTATACCAGGGGTTTGCCCCTACTTTGATGATGTCCTAATAGCAGGAGAATCCACTCAAAATTTAGCTGAGAGGTTGAGGGCTGTTCTGCTGTGTTTCAGGAAAACAGGCCTCAAGCTTAAAAAAGACAAGTGCAAAATTGGAGTCTCTTCTACAGATTTCCTGGGATTCAGAATAGATGCCAAGGGCATTCACCCTGCTGAGTCTAAATTAAAGGCTATACTGCAGGCTCCTAGGCCTAAATCTAAAGCTGAATTACAAGCTTTTTTGGGCCTCTTGAACTTTTACAATGCATTCATACCTAACAAAGCTAATGTAGCTGAGCCTCTTCATCGGCTCTTAGACAAACAGGCAGTGTGGCAGTGGTCACAAGCACGTGAAGAAAGCTTCAATGAGGTTAAGGCCTTACTTACATCAAATGATGTGCTTGCACATTTTAATGAAACTCTTCCTGTGTGCATCGCTTGTGATGCTTCCCCTTATGGGGTGGGAGCAGTACTTAGCCATTTAAGACCTGATGGAACTCAGGTTCCTGTTGCATATTACTCCAGAACCTTGTCTTCTGCTGAGCGAAACTATGCTCAGATTGATAGAGAAGCCTTGGCAATTGTTGCTGGAATTAAAAAATTCCATGATTTCCTATATGGCAGACACTTCACGGTCTACACTGACTATAAGCCTCTGTTGGGGTTGTTCACTACAAATAAACAAACCCCCCATATCATCTCCCCCAGAATGCTGAGATGGTCCATCTTTCTGTCAGCCTATGATTTCTCTTTGGTTCACAAACCTGGCAAGGAAATGGGCCATGCTGATGGCCTTAGTAGATTACCTTTACAAATGGTAGAGGCTGACCCTGCCCCTGCCATCAACATTCTTTCCATTCAGGTGTTGCCTGAGTCGCCCTTAAATGCCAGGGATGTGGCTGCTGAATCAGCCACGGACCTCACACTCACTCGTGTATTGTCCTGGGTTTTGTCTGGATGGCCAGAGAGTTGTCCAGGCACTGAGTTTCAGAGTTTCTGGCTTAAGAAACACGAGTTATCCACTTTTCAGGGTTGTCTACTGTGGGGCAGCAGAGTTGTTATTCCTACCTCAATGAGGTCTAGGGTCTTGGTTTCCCTTCATGAGGGCCATCCTGGCGTTGTCAGGATGAAGGCGCTTGCGCGCAGCCATTTGTGGTGACCAGGGTTAGACAGGGAAATAGAGGCTCAAGTGCATGGATGCCACTTGTGTCAGTGCTCACGCCTGGAAATGCCTCAGGCTCCTGTACATAGATGGGAGGAAACACAGTCACCTTGGTCTAGGGTGCACATTGATTACGCTGGGCCCTTTCAGGGTCAATTCTTCTTGGTCCTTGTTGACAGCTATTCAAAGTGGCTTGAGGTTGTACCTTTCTCTTCTACCACTGCTGCCAAGACCATTCAAGTACTGAGAGGGATTTTTGCTGCACACGGGCTCCCTGATGTTCTGGTGTCTGACAATGGTCCTCATTTCACTTCTTTCGAGTTTCAAGCTTTCTTACAGGCCAACATGATTCGTCATGCCACCTCTGCACCATTCCACCCTTCCACCAACGGTATGGCTGAACGGATGGTCCGCATCACCAAGGATGCTTTAAAGAAACTGACCTACGGGGACTGGCACCACAGGTTGGCAGACTTTCTTCTTGCTTACCGCACCACACCTTCAACTTCCACTGGGAAGAGCCCAGCTGAACTCCGCTGGGGGCTCAAACTGATCACCAAACTTGATAGGTTGCACCTGGACAGACTGCCTCCTAAGGTCACCCAACCCAGGGCACCACGGTGTCTGCAAGTGGGTGCTCCAGTATGGACCCGGAACTATGGGCCCGGTCACTTGTGTGTTCCTGCCATAGTATGCAAGGTTACTGGACCATTGTCATACGAGGTCTCCTTGGACGACGGTCATGTCCTTCGGCGGCATATCGATCAGCTGCGTATGATACTGGACTTACCCTCTGGAACTCCTGGGCTTTCTCCAGAGGGGAGGGGGACCACTATGGGCAAAGGGAAGGGTGTTGGCAGCAGCCGGGGCCAAACGGAGAGGCTGAAGACGGCCTGTTCCAAGGTTCCGCAAGTGTTCCAAACAGGAATTCAAGGGAACAAGAAAGCACACAGGCACCAGTGCCTACTCCAGCCAAGGAGTCACCCAGGGGGCATTCTCATCATTCACAGTCACCATTCAGTACTCCAGTCAGGGAGAATCGCCGGGAGCATCCCAATAACCCAAACTTTGCAAGAGAACTGGCACACAAACAGTCAAGTTGGCCCAGTACTGCTACTGCTTCCAAAAGGAAGTCTTCACACAGGGAGGTGGTCAGAGAGGCAAATCCCAATTCTGGCACCTCCGGCATAGATCGGGGGGCAACTGAGTATTGGGGCACTGCAGAAACCTCAGACAATCCCGTTACAGGGCCTGGGAGTGAAGGGATGCGTTCCCCTGATAGGTCCATTGTGGACTTGGAGGGCTCTACAGAAATGCCAAACAGTGGCAGGCATACAGAGGGGCCTGAGAGCCTACAGTTAGGCAGGTCAACCAGGTTCATGGGGGAGCAAAGTCCTGGTCTGACGAGCCCGGTGGGCAAGCAAGCAGACCAGGCAACAGGACACAGTTCACGGGGACCACCAGGGTTTGAAAGAGGGGGCAACTCCACATCATCCTCTGCACAAGAAGAAGTAGGGGATTCTCAGAATCTAAGGAGGTCACAGAGAGTAAAAAGATCTCCCAAGTATCTTGAGGACTTTGTAACCCTGCTGTCAAAGCAGAGAAAGTGAGGGGGTGGCTGCTGTTGGGGAAAATGAAAGTGTGAGTGCTGGGTAGTTAATCCCAGAACAATAGCCCAGTACCATTTATGGTGTGGGTATTGCACAGCTGCAATAGATGTGCAGGTTTGGGGTTGGCACACCACGCTCGTGTTGAGGTCGCGTATAACTAACTATGTAGTTAATAAGTCTCATCCGGGGGGGGGAAGGGGTGTTGTGTCCTGAGCCTGCAAAGGCAGGCTCGGGACGTTGCAATGGTCCCAGGCAGTTGCAAGCTGCCCGGGACCAGACTGACATGACCAGACTGTGCTGTATTCATTCGCCATTAATTCGAGGACTCAACACTTTTCTCTCCTTTTATATCTTCTCTCCCCCTTTTTATATCTTCCCCCTTCTTTTATATCCTTTCTCTCCCCTCCTTTTATATCTTCTCTCTCCCGTTTATATCTTCTCTTCTCTCCTCCCCTTTTATATCCTCTCTTCTCTCCCCCCTTTATATCCTCTCTTCTCTCCCCTTCTTTTATATCCTCTCTTCTCTCCCCCCTTCTTTTATATCGTCTCCTCCCCCACTTTTCAGTGTACCTCCAGCTGACTGCTCTCCTCAAGGCTGTGCTTCTCCGTCTCTCTTTTACCTCAAGCAGCTCCAGCTGACTTTCCCACAAGCCCGTGCGGCCGCCGCTTCACCTCATCCACTTTTACACTTTTTTTAACACATTTTTTTACAGTGCTTTTCAACCCGTCGTACATGTACCACCTGCCAGGTGCCAACGTACCACCAGTGGTACACGTATCACCAGTTGAAAAGCCCTGTTCTAGTCCAACCCCCTGCTCAGGCAGGAAACATTTTGGACAAATGGCTGTCCGATCTCTTCTTAAAAACTTCCAGTGTTGGAGCATTCACAACTTCTGGAGGTAGGTTGTTCCACTGATTAATTGTTCTAACTGGTGTGGTTCTAACTGATGTTTGCACAAAGCTGAAGAAGCTCCTTGGATGAGAAGTGAAACATCTACAAAGAAAAACAAGAAAGTCCAGTTGCCTCTTGAAAAAGCACCTTTGGGACAACCATGACCTGGATGACTGAGAATCTCCATAGACTTTAATAGTAGCATTTGTTTTTCACCATGCTTCAGCTGATTGATTGTTTCATTAAAATTTGTAGGGCTGCGCAATCACATTCAGTGACTCTGGGCAGCTTACAAAAATTGATAGGCCTTGTGTTTTTTCTCTCTCTCTAATAGATCCTGTTCTCCTGTAATTATACAGTTTTTGTAGACCCTCTGTTTTTTTAAAGTATAGCCAGCAAATCTAAAGTTTGTCTCCCCTGCAATTTTATACATTTCTTTTTTTCCTTACAGTGGACATTTCTTATTCCCGGCCATGGGATCCCAGCAGCAACCTTATGCTGATACAGCTCCAATTTTCACCCAGGCAGATGATACTGAAGGTGAAGGAAAAGATGATCCTCAGCCAGGGCACATAGGGGAAGAAGAAGTACGGGCCCTGACAGGGATATCCTCTCAACATACAGGCCTTATTGTGGGTGTACTGTTTTTTATTAATCTACTGAACTACATGGATCGCTTCGCTGTAGCTGGTAAGCACAATGGAATGGTAGCTGAAATTCTTCCAGTTTCTTTTTGAACTGATGAAATGGGTGAAGGTGTATAACTTTTAAAGCAAAGGTAAATAGATTCTCCCCATTTGTTCCTGGCTTTGGTTAGATGATGGATGAAATGGATGAAAATACTATGTTTATCTCCTCATCTGAAGCTCTGCTTCTTTTGGCTTGTTTCAGGTGTTCTTCCTGACATTGAGAGGTTTTTTGATATTGATGATAGCAAATCAGGACTGCTACAGACAGGTGAGGACTGGCACAATAGGCCTTGGTTGTCTTTTCTGTCCCCTCTGTAACCATTTACTGCACACATTTAGTGCATATGGAACAGAGGTGAAACAAAAAACTCTTTTTTCTTTCCTAAGAGTTTTTATTAGCAGCTACATGGTACTGGCACCTATTTTTGGTTACCTGGGTGATCGTTACAATTGCAAATACCTGATGTGTATAGGAATCTTCTTCTGGTCTATTGTGACTCCAGGGAGCAGCTTCACCCCCAAGCAGGTATTTATCTGGTATGGAAAAGGGGACACCTGGTAAATTAAAATTACAGGGATGGAGAAATTGAATATATATATTGCATTCTCCAGAAATTCTGCATTTTCAAGCGATGCAACCTTTCTAATAGGCTTAGTGATGAGGAATTCCATGCAGTCAAATACATGACTGTCATAGCAGATGATAAAAGGAGTATTAACCCTCTGGCTGTTGCTGTTTTCATGTAGCTGTATTTCTTGCTCTCTTTTAATCAAACCTCAATTTCCCCAAAGTTAGCAAGAAATCTTTCTAAGTTTTCCTATTTTATTGCTGAAGGAATTTTTGTTTTAAATAAGCAATAAACAACTAAATGAAATCTGAACAGAGTAACTCATAGCTCACAACCAAAAGTTTCAAGGTTCCTATTGAGGGTGTTCTAGACTTGAGGGTGTCTGCTTCTCTATTGTTCATATACTTTTTTTTTATCTCCTCTTCAGTACTTCTGGATGTTGCTACTTACAGGAGGCCTAGTGGGTGTGGGAGAGGCTAGCTATTCAACTATTGCCCCCACCATTATTGCTGACCTGTACTTGGGTGACCGGAGATTCCGCATGCTTAGCATCTTCTACTTTGCTATACCTGTAGGCAGGTGGGAACATCCTGTGCTCTGTATTTGGAGGGAGGGTGAAAAGATGGATTTTTTAACCAGAGATCTTTGTTGAAAATGAAAAATCAACATTACATTATACAGCTTGCATATCCATATCTTGAAAGACTAATTGTGACTTCAGCTGATAAAGTGTTAACTAGCTTTGGTGGAAGTTGGAAAACCTGCCAGAGTATAGATTTGAATGCTCTCCTGATTTTCTTCTACAGTGGACTGGGCTATATTGTGGGATCAAAAGTGAAAGATGTGGCTGATGACTGGCACTGGGCCTTGCGGGTAAGTAGAATTTATAGCTACCTTAGTCAATATTTGCTGCTGTACTTCTATGTTAAAGCTCTTTTTAAATCTAATTCTGAAACTTCTTTTTACCCAAAGTTAGATAGCAGTCTTTCACATATATTTTTCTCTTTTTAGAATGTTTCAAACTGGATTTTTAAAATTATGTTCCCCACAGGTGACCCCAGGTTTGGGAGCATTAGCTTTGATATTATTGATAACTGGTGCGTGAACCACCTCGAGGAGCTGTGGAGACCCACACTGATGCCCCTCTTCATTACACTTCATGGACAGCTGATTTGAGAGCCCTGAGCCACAAGTGAGTCATGTGACAGAAAGAGATCTTGCTTCTCTATTTTTTCCTGAATTATCTTCTAGCCCTCATTTTAATAGTTCCAGTTCAGTTCAAATACTCATAGTAAATGACAGTAAGAAACAAGCTTTTATTTCGTAACCTGCAGGATAGCCAGAAGTGACATGAAATTTTGTCCAAGTGAAAGGGCTAGTGGAGAGGACTGGATCACCGACATTCCTCTGGGAAACCACTTGGTTTGTATGCTTTTGAAGAAAAGGCGCTCACTACTCAGTATGAAATTCATAGGGCTGACAGAAAACAGCAGATTGCTATGCTCCACTGGTAGTCTTGGTAGGAGACTTCTACAAAAAGTCTGGCCAAGGAATAGGCATCTGTGTGTAGGTATAGAGAACTGGACTTCTTCTTTTTGTAGCTACCAGGGAAATGCTGACTACTTCATTGTAGTGGTAAAGGTGCTGGCCTAGAAACCAGGAGACTGTCAGGTGATTTCAGGCCAATCACTCAGATCAGCTCCTCTCACAGGGTTGTTTTGGAGTAAATAGGCAGGAGTAAAAGATATGTTCACTACCTTGAGTTATACATAAAAATATGTATATGAAATAGAATAATACCAGGGAAGTGCTGACTGCTGTAGGAGGCTAGTTATTTGTGTGGTTACTTTTGCAGGATAGTATTTTTGATGTTTTATTTATCAGCGTGAAGGTAAAGAGATTGTTAGCAGATTTGTGATTTTGTTCAAGCCAATTTTGACAGACACAATTGCCAAAGAAGTTGTAAGAGATGTTGGGTGTGACGTAGAGTATTGTCTGAGTTCTGACAGACCTGGTCAGTTCTCTCTGTAAGCCATGAAATCCTCTGCAATGAAACTAGGAGACCAAGTCAATATGGAAATTGTTCTTTCAAGAAAAGACTCTTCAAAATGTTCTTGCCTTAGTCCTTGGTTTATAGTTTAAAACCTTGGGTTAAATGTCCCCAGCCGGAAAGTTTTCTAAGAAATGAGCTATGTTAATACATCTGCTAAACTATTTTTGTTTAACCATGATATGTAAATAAAGCACAATTGACTGGGTCCCTAAAACAAGCCATATTTTGGCTTAGCAGTTTGAGATTTATTCAATAACTGACTAAACTTAATAAACTGACTAAAAAGCCCTGGTATAGCAGGAAGCATCTGGGTTCATAGTGTTCTTTTAAATAGCATAATGTAGCACTTTGATGGAGGTGGGGGTTTGTTTGTGATCTAATGAATTTGTATAGGTAGCATTGCAGGAGAGAGAGAGACAGGGATGCCAGAGTCAGAAATGTTTGCTTATAAGTCCTTTGCAGTTAGATACTGCTTCTCAGCCTTGTGCTACTCACATAGCCAGTTGATTACTCATGGCCTAAGTTAGTGCTTTCCAAACCTGGGTAAATTACCCAAAATTGGGTAAAATTGATTTCTATTTAGGTAAGGACAGATGAATCAATTACCCATCACAACAGGGACATTTAAATTGACTTAAAATTGCCATGTTTATTAAACTATATTTGGAAAATCTCCCAAAGTATTCCTATTGAGATGAAAATTGATTAAATCACCAGTGATACTTTGTTGAACTAACATAAAGATCATTCAGTGATACTGTTTTTCTGGAGTCCTGCTGCACTGATGTTACCTACTTGGGTAATGAAATGTCTGCAAGGGAACAACCAAGCTCAAAGAACACAGACACTCCACAATCCAACCCTAAGCTACATATGTTGTCTTCTATTGGTAAAGATTTTACATTACAGATAGTCCTCCACTATTCATTCAGCAACCATTTCAAATTACAGTAGTGCTGAAGGGACTTAAAACTGGTCCTTGAATTTCAATAAGACTTTCTAAGTCAGGGGTCTTCAAACTTGGCCCTTTTATGACTTGTGGACTTCAACACCCAGAATTCCTCAGCCAGTATGCCTGGCTGAGGAATTCTGGGAATTGAAGTCCACAAGTCATAAAAGGGCCATAAAAGTCCACAAGTCATAAAAGGACCCCCGTTCTAAGTGGTATTGGGTAATGAAGGAAAAAGTTTGGGAAACACTGGTCTAAGACATATACCATCAGAAAAGTACCATAGATGACCTCTAATATGTATACAGATTATGTGTATAGTCATTTTTTGGACAACTTGTGACTCAGTTGTACATCATTACTTAGGAACACACGGAGGTATTCTGTTTTGATGACAGATCTCTGATGGCTCAGATCTGTTATCGCTGGCTTCTGACAATCTAGAAAGCTATAATACATGCTGACATTACTACTTTGTTTCTTTCTGTCCCCTGACTGGCAGCCATAGCTTTGTGTTGTCATCACTAGGATTCACAGCTGTGGCATTTGTAACAGGCTCTCTAGCATTGTGGGCACCTGCATTCCTGTACCGCTCACGGTTGGCTGCCGGAAATCTCCCACCTTGCCCTAGTGGTAAGGTTTGTCATGGAGACTCTGACAGGTGAGTTAACACTGGGAACTGTCTTGTGTCTTGATTTCTGGTTTATTTTATTTTATTGGTCTCTTTTTTGAGGAACATTATGACAACTCATTTCCAAGCTCTTCTAAATACTTTGGCTTTTGAAAAGATTCCAATACGCTGATTGTTTACTTGTTTTGAACCATTTCTGAAGAGCCTCATCAAGCCGTATGTAATTATCTCTGCAGCCTCATCTTTGGTATTATCGCTTGTGTGACTGGTGTCCTGGGTGTTACTGCTGGAGTGGAGATTTCAAGACGCTGGCAGCGCACCAATCCCCATGCTGATCCCCTGGTGTGTGCCATTGGACTGCTTGGCTCTGCCCCCTTTCTGTTCCTGGCTGTCGTCTTTGCTCAGCAGAGCATTGTTGCCACTTATATGAGTTTCTCAAGTGTCTTCTTGATTTTAGTATAATTATTGGCATGGGAAAGGGTATTTCTATGTATGGCACTACATGAAAAATAGTATAGCTTTTTAAGATATAATGAAATGATTTTTCTTCATTCTTCCTTGTAGGTATTTATTTTTATTGGTGAAACCCTCCTTTCCCTCAACTGGGCCATAGTGGCAGACATCCTTCTGGTGAGATCTGGGAAGGGAAAACATGAACATTGGCTCAAGAAATAAGGTCTGAGACTTGGAAATTAATAGCAGGAATGCAGGCCTTTTAAGTGGAAATAGAGAAACAATTAGCAGGAGAATTATATCACTAGGGTAGTAACTGTTTTACCCTACACGACCTTTGATAGCTCATGTGATCAATGTCTGATATTTTTTCCCTTTCCCCTAGATAATGTTGCAGATAGGTTCCTCACTGTATCTGTGTTTGTTTAATTGCCTCATACCTTCAGAGCAGCAGCGCCAATCCCATCTAGCTACCTTTCTTGGCTTTTCCCCTTTCTGACAAGAAATAGCGGGGCTTTGTGGCTCCAAGCCTGTAGAATCCAGCTCCCTGCTCCTCATTTATTTATTTATTTGTTTATTTATTTATTTATTAAATTTATTTGCTGCCTATCTCACCACGGAGCTACTTTGGGTAGCTTAGAACAATAAAATGGAAAAAAAAGATATAAAGAATTGTAGCCTTATCCTGCAGTCACTTGATATTTCTTGACAAAGGGTATCAAATGAAAGATCCCCTTTTCTCTTTGCAGTATGTTGTCATCCCTACTCGCCATTCCACAGCTGAAGCTTTTCAGATTCTGTTGTCCCATCTTCTGGGTGATGCAGGGAGCCCTTATCTTATTGGTTTGGTAAGCATTTGGATATAAGGCTTAGGCTGTCATATTCTGGAGTTGTAGAGCTGATGTTCCTGCCATCTGTTCCACCTCCTAAGCAACTTCTCTTTTTTTTCTGTTCTTCCACCCAATTAGAACCAGATCAAAGCAGTTCACAAAACCTCTTGGAGCTGCCTGGATTCCAGGTTCTCCTTGTAATTCTTTTTTCAAACTAAAATGTTCCAGCACAGCCTTTTGCATTGTAATTTCCCTAAGACTGTAAGATCTCTGCAGATGCTGAGCTTTGGAACTGGAATTAATAGATATGATTAAAGCAGGGCACTGCTTTAAAACTATGGTTTTGTTCAGGGCTTTTTTTGTCATAGAATGCCCAGAACAGAGTTCCGGCACCTTTTTTGGATGGAACCTTGTAGGGTAGGCAAGGCGGGTTGTATGACATGTGTGAGTTCCGGCACCTTTTTTTTTTTTTTTTTTTTTTTTACAAAAAATGCATTGGTTTTGTTCTTGAGACAGTGTAGATTCCATACTCATTTTTGTTTAGAGATATCTAACAATGTTTCTTTTCCTCAACGTGTGAGAGTTAATTGAAAGCTTGTGGGGAACTACTGTTCCATATTCATGTTAACTTCTGTTCTGCATGCAATGGGCTGCTATTGTTAAGATTCAGTAGCTGAATTTCATGAAAAACCAATGTCACATTTTCTGTTCCAAAAGAAAAATAAACCATGGTGTGTGCCTGTTTTGCTATTTATTTCAGGTGGGATGAAATAGCAAGAGAAGCAATAAATAACAGTATCCAGTTCTGAAGGCTTTCCTTTTTACCTAATAGATTGCATGATTATTGTTTATTTTTTTTTCATAGATTAGTGACCGAATCCAGAGCGATCACCCCGTTTCATTGCTGTCACAGTTCCGAAGCCTGGAATATGCACTTATGGTCTGCAGCTTTGTGGGCGTTATCGGTGGGGGTTTCTTCCTAGCTACAGCTTGTTTCATTCAGGCAGATCGTAAACGGACAGAGCTGTATGCACAAGGTAAAACTTTTTTTCCTCTGCCAGCTCCACAGAGTTGGAATTAATGCCTCAAGAATTCACAATGTGTCTGAATTCAGAGCTGTGTTACAAAAAAAAAAAACATGCTGCCAGCAGAACAGAGGTGTACACCCTTTGGCTTTATTGTCTTCTACTACACATAAAGGAGGCAGTGCTAGAAGTGCAAAAATGAATCATCTATCCTGAAATGTTGAGTGTTTGAGAACATTTTCAGTGTGGGTTCCTCAGGAGATAGTCACTGGCATTGAACTGTTACTGGAAGCATTCTTGACCTCAGATGTTTCCTGGATGCTCCTAAACCAAGTTTTCCTCAAAATCTTTAAAGCACTGAATCACACGAATAAGTTCTTTCTCTTTTTCAGTACTGACTTGAAGCTTACTTTCCTATTTTATCTACTTTGTCCTTTTTCCTTCCTTTCCCCCCCTTCTTTCTCTTTTTTGTTTCTTTCCTTTTTTTCTTTAAAATATTGAAAGAAAGAAGGGAGAAGATAATTCACCTCAATTGCTTCTACTTGCAACCATTGAAGCAGTAGTCCCAGAGCAAGAGTAATGCCAGCATACTCAGAATTGCTGTACAGATAGTTCTTGACTTATGACCAGAATTGGGACTAGAATTTTCTTTGCTAAGCAAGGTGGTTAAGTGAATCATATCCAATTTTACCACAATTTTTTCTTGTGGTTAAGTGAATCATTGCAGTTGTTAATTGAATAATAGGGTCATTAAGCAAATCTGGCTTCCCCATTGACTTTGTCAGAAGCGGGATGGGAAGGTCACAAATAGTGATCACATGACCATCACATGGTTCATTTGCCTTTTGACGAATATTTGAAAATGCTTGAGATGGTTTCCCAGTTATAGGAACTTTTCCAAAAGCTTTGTAAGCACATTCAGAGGATATTTGAAGAGTAGCTATAGGTAAAACCATTTGTGCATCCACTGAAGTGTAATCACCAGAGCCATATAACTGCTCTGGGAGGTAAACACCTCCAGAAGTTGCTGCTCTTAATGCACATTGATGTCTAAACTCACTATCCCATACCACATACTGAGCTGGTGTTAATAACATACGAATTGTTGTTTTCCAATCTTCTGGTACCAAAACATGATTCCTCATTGTTGCTTCTAACATACCTTGCACATATGAACTGTTTAACCCAGTATCTCTTACACCCTTACGCAATTCTGTTAAGATTGCATAAGAAAGTGGTCTATATTCAACCACTGGGGCTCCATTCGGATCTACCTGCCCAGTCAAATGTACAGGACAAACTGAGAGCATATCTGCTATTTCCTGCATATCTCCCTCCCCTTTCTCCATTTGATTTTCTAATACATGGCAAATGGAAACATAAGATCTAGAATTCTTTTGCTCTGAAGGTGTCACATCCATTGTGGAAGATACAGGAGCTGATGGAACTGAAACTTTTTCATGATCAAAACCTGGAGAGGGAGTAGAACTTAATTGTACTGCAACAGCTCCATATTTTTCCACTGCATGGCGACATTGATGCCAACAGTGCAAAACATCCACTGAGGCTCGGGGTTCCTGATGAAGGGTGTTACCTATTCTTTCCCAATCCTTAAGTTGGAGTGTCCCCCTTTCAGGATACCAAGCACAGTTTTTTCCTATCTCACTCACTAGCTTCCTAAGCTCCCTTTCAGGCATTGTCATGCCTGATTTGTGTAAGAGAAACTTTAACTCTCTTACATGCTTTTGCTAATGGTGAGATATATCACAGCCCATACTTACAGTTTGAGAAATCTCGCAGGACGAGAAGACGAGAAGGTGCACCAAGGGGTCTGTTCCAGACGACTGTAAATATGTTGGTTGCTGCTTGCCCTCGGAAGGGGATGTCCCTGTTCAGGCGCCAGTTGTAATGATGCTAAGAAAAAGACTCAGGCATTTCTTGAGCAGAGGTTTGAAGCTGCAGGACACAGCTTGACAAACTCCGAGTTTATTGTTTCTTATATACTTTTTACATACATAGGCTTTTACATTAAATGCTGACATTTTACATTCATAAGTTTAACCTTTAGATGCTGACATAAAGTTTCTTCATTGGAAAATTCCTTCATATAAGCAACTATTTTCTAGTAACATATTACCTGTTCAGAGACCAGGTAAAAACAAATACAGGTAGATCAAAAGGAGAAAGAACTGACAAAGACAGGAAGAGATAAGGGGGAACTTAAGCATATTATTTATTTAGGTAGGTAAGGTATTAAGTCAAAAGGGGATGACCTTCTGGCTGCTTCCTTAGGACAAAGGGGATCAAAAGGTTATGAGGTTTGTGGGGGGGAAAGCATGGCAGTTTCCTGCGCGTCCTTTTTCCCCACATCTCACTCTTCTTTATTTTATTAGAAAAGACATTATCCTAAGCTGGAGTAGTTAGTGGGTCTTAGTTTACTATGGAAGATTGCAAGACATCTTATTAAGTAAAGAGAAAAGACATTGAAATAAACAACAACAACTTCTGACCTTGAGAGGTAGGTTGGAAAGAAACAAAAAGGGCTTCTGACCTGTGAAAGGCAGCTGTCCATTTGATGTAATAATGCAATGCCCTGCGGGCGTCCAGAGTATGCCATTGCCGTTCCAAGTCATGAGATGGGTTAGGACAAAAGTCCGGTAACACGATTTCTTGTGCCCTGTGATGTAACGATGCTAAGAAAAAGACTCAGGCATGTCTTGGGCAGAGGTTTGAAGCTGCATGACACATCTTCATACAGCTTCTCCAACTCTGAGTTTATTGTTTTTTATATACTTTTTACATACATAGGCTTTACCATTAACTGCTGACATTTTACATTTAGAAGTTTAACCTTTAGTTGTTGACATAAAGTAATTGAAAAATTCCTTCATATAAGCAATTATTTTCTAGTAACACATTACCTGTTGAGAGCAGGTAAAACAAATACAGGTAAATTAGAAAAGGAGAAAGAACTGATAAAGACAAGAAGAGATAAAGACAGGAAGAGATAAGGGGGAACTTATTATTTAGGTAGGTAAGATATTAAGTCAAAAGGGGGTGATCTTTTGGCTGCTTCCTTGGGACAAAGGGTATCAAAAGGTTATGAGGTTTGTGGGGGGCAATGCATGGCAGTTTGCTGCACGTGCAAATTCCTCCACATCCCACCTTTTTCTATTTTATTAATGAAGACATCTTAAGCAGGAGTAGTTAGTGCGTCTTAGCTTAGTATGGAAGATTGCAAGACATCTTATTAAGTAAAGAAAAAAGACATTGAAATAAACAACAACAGCTGATAAGGATAGCAACTATTATAATGAGATATTGAACAATTTTTCCGAGAAGGCCAATGGGAAGCCATGACCATAGAGCACTCCACCAATTTCCTAAGGTATCAATTTTTAAATCAGAAGCCAAGTTATGTAAAACATTAATTTGCTTTTGAATAATGCGAGGTGGGAGAGCTTGAGCCCCCACACAACAGTTAAGAAGGAAAGAGAGGCAAAGAATGACTAAGGAATTTGCAGTCAAAACCACAAATATGGCAGCGCATAAATTCTCTGGTGTAGGTTCTTTTCCCTGTTGCCTCAGAACCTCCTGCGCTTTGGATGTTAGGTTCTTCACATCGCCCCAGGTCGTTGGCCGACTGCGATGGCAAGAGCGAAAGGGACGTTGTGCTGTCTGAAGAGTCACCTGCTTCATTTTGGGTTCTGGATTCGATGCCACAACATCTTTGGCTGGCTGCACACACCAGGCTGGAATCCAGTAGGCAGTAGTGTTTTGAAAAGAAATATTTAGCTGGTTTAAAGTTATTAAGACTTTATTGACTTGACGAGTTATCCATGCCAAATTAGGTACCCTTGATCCCTCCTTTTTTATTTGTTTGTGAAGGCAGTCCTTAAAGGACCGATACATATGTGAGAAACAAAGGATAGCTGCTGTAAAGTTAAAAACAAAACCATAAGATTGGGGTTGATCCTGGGCATGATGTAAGCACCTGTAAGATTAAAAATAAGTTGGCACACATAATGAGAATCAGAGATTAAGTTAAAAGTCTGTTGAGAAAAGGTGTGGAAAGTTAAAATAGCAGCAGAAGAGATAAGTTATTCTGAAAATAAAATTGAAAATCAAATTTTGGGATAGAAAGAACAATATTAATTAAATCAGTCCCATTTCAAGGACAAGCTCGATTGTGTCCTAAGGTTATTTCAGCAACAGCCTGGATAAAAGATAAAACATTTTGGGATGGGATAAGTAAAGCCATTCAATACAATATACTTTTTGCGCTTCTAACACAGTTAATACTCCTTTAAGTAGCTTACTAGTAAGAAATATCAAAAGTGTTAAGTGACAATTCCTATGTGGAATTCTGTTCACAAATTGAGTACTCAGGTACTTAATTTGCGCAACTGTGGTAAATGCTGCAAGTGGAACTACAATAAGATTTCCAGGTTGTTTTCCTTTGGTCAATAAGTTAAATTCCAAGTTAAGGGTAAGGCAAACATTTTATTCATCGAAGGTGACGGTAGCCCCCCATTTACTAAGCAAGTCTCGTCCCCATAGGTTGACATGAATGTCAAGAATGAAAGGACGAAGTTGAACAGTTACAGTAGAATTAGGAAGACTTGCAGAAAGAAATTGTGTACTTTGTCGTTCACCTTGTCGCCCTCCTACACCCCAGACACTAGGGCATGGGTCAGTGGGCCAAGATGCAGGCCAATCTTTAGCTGAAATTACTGAAACATCAGCCCCTGTATCAATTATGCCCTCAAAAGGCTTACCCTGAAAAAAGACTGTCTGACGGGGTCGCTGGGTGGTGATTGGGGCGGTTAATGCAATTACAACAGGATCTGTGGAACCAAACCCGCCGTCCCCTCGATCCCTATCACGACCCCCTGCAGGGACAAAATAGGGCAAATGGAGTAATTGTGCAGGACTAGTATTGCTTGGCAAAGTCTGTGGCATGTTAGTCCATAATTGAATAAAGATGACACCTGTATAGTCAGAATCAATTACTCCAGGTATTACAAAATTTCCCTTTTTTCCCATGCTAGATCGAGGCAAAATTAATCCAACATATCCAGAAGGGAGAGGTCCAGAAAGTTGTGAAGGAACTACTTGTACTTCTCCTGGAAATTTGAAACACACTTCTTGTTGGATAGTTAAATCTATCCCAGCACTCCCTCTAGTGGCAGCAGGGCTATTGTTAATTGTTGATGGAATTACTGAAGGGTCTCTGTTTGGACCAGGGCCAGAGACCGGCCCACTTTGAAGTTTCCCGACCCGCATTCATCAGCCCAATGAAATCCCTTATTACACTTAGGGCATTTTGTTTTTGGACGCCTCCCAGCCATATTTTTAAATGATCGGGAGGCATACCTTCCTCCCCCAGGATTTCTGCAATCCTGTTTAAAGTGTCCAATTTTACCACAATTATAACATTTCCCCTGAGTTTTTGTAAGAGCTGCAGCTAAGAGATTAGTTTGGAAAGAAACAGTCCCTATATCCTGACATGCTTTTATCATTTCTGCTAAATCTGGTTTTGTTCCCAATCCAATGATGGCCCGTTTACATTCAGTGGTGGCATTTTCTTTAGCCAATTTCATAAGCAATTCAGCTTGGGCATCAGGATTATCAATTTGTCATTTCAAGGCATCTTGTAGACGGTTAATAAAATCTGCGTATGGTTCATTTGCCTTTTGACGAATATTTGAAAATGCTTGAGATGGTTTCCCAGTTATAGGAACTTTTCCAAAAGCTTTGTAAGCACATTCAGAGGATATTTGAAGAGTAGCTATAGGTAAAACCATTTGTGCATCCACTGGAGTGTAATCACCTGAGCCATATAACTGCTCTGGGAGGTAAGCACCTCCAGAAGTTGCTGCTCTTAATGCACATTGATGTCTAAACTCACTATCCCATACCACATACTGAGCTGGTGTTAATAACATACGAATTGTTGTTTTCCAATCTTCTGGTACCAAAACATGATTCCTCATTGTTGCTTCTAACATACCTTGCACATATGAACTACCTAACCCAGTATCTCTTATACCCTTACGCAATTCTGTTAAGATTGCATAAGAAAGTGGTCGATATTCAACCACTGGGGCTCCATTCTCATCTACCTGCCCAGTCAAATGTACAGGACAAACTGAGAGCATATCTGCTATTTCCTGCATATCTCCCTCCCCTTTCTCCATTTGATTTTCTAATACATGGCAAATGGAAACATAAGATCTAGAATTCTTTTGCTCTGAAGGTGTCACATCCATTGTGGAAGATACAGGAGCTGATGGAACTGAAACTTTTTCATGATCAAAACCTGGAGAGGGAGTAGAACTTAATTGTACTGCAACAGCTCCATATTTTTCCACTGCATGGCGACATTGATGCCAACAATGCAAAACATCCACTGAGGCTCGGGGTTCCTGATGAAGGGTGTTACCTATTCTTTCCCAATCCTTAAGTTGGAGTGTCCCCCTTTCAGGATACCAAGCACAGTTTTTTCCTATCTCACTCACTAGCTTCCTAAGCTCCCTTTCAGGCATTGTCATGCCTGATTTGTGTAAGAGAAACTTTAACTCTCTTACATGCTTTTGCTAATGGTGAGATATATCGCAGCCCATACTTACAGTTTGAGAAATCTCGCAGGACGAGAAGACGAGAAGGTGCACCAAGGGGTCTGTTCCAGACGACTGTAAATATGTTGGTTGCTGCTTTCCCTCGGAAGGGGATGTCCCTGTTCAGGCGCCAGTTGTAATGATGCTAAGAAAAAGACTCAGGCATTTCTTGAGCAGAGGTTTGAAGCTGCAGGACACAGCTTGACAAACTCCGAGTTTATTGTTTCTTATATACTTTTTACATACATAGGCTTTTACATTAAATGCTGACATTTTACTTTCATAAGTTTAACCTTTAGATGCTGACATAAAGTTTCTTCATTGGAAAATTCCTTCATATAAGCAACTATTTTCTAGTAACATATTACCTGTTCAGAGACCAGGTAAAAACAAATACAGGTAGATCAAAAGGAGAAAGAACTGACAAAGACAGGAAGAGATAAGGGGGAACTTAAGCATATTATTTATTTAGGTAGGTAAGGTATTAAGTCAAAAGGGGATGACCTTCTGGCTGCTTCCTTGGGACAACGGGGATCAAAAGGTTATGAGGTTTGTGGGGGGGAAAGCATGGCAATTTGCTGCGCGTGCTTTTTTCCCCACAGACAAGGCCAGCCCCTTTGAAGGCAGACCTTAACATGCTTCTTTCCTCACTGCAGGTCAGCTGCAAGAGTCTTTGGAAGGGGAGGACCGCATTGTTGCTCCTCAGCATAGGCGATTATTAAAGGTTCCTGTCTCCAGTGTCCTTATCTGAAGTCTCATCTTCATCCTGCTTCAGTTTTGGAAACTTCAACAGATTTGTATTTGGTAGTTGAGTAGACAGAGACAGAGAGACTCTCTTAAAGGCACCAAGGCAGGATTATGGACAACAGGAAATGAAATCACAATTTTTTGCTGTGTACATAGGACTTTTTTTTATAAATCACAAACACTATTCACGTTTCTCAGATGAATGAGTATGAAATGGCAAAAACTCATCTCCTACTTCCTTTTACTTGGATGGTTTTATTTTTATTTCATTTTTTTCCTGCATTGTGAAATTCAAAGCAACCTGTAAAGGGTATACAAAGAAATGGCTGAAAAGATCAGTCTTCAACAGCCTTGGGTTTTAAGAAAAATGGAATCTTCCAGCCCACATCTGTGTTTTCATACAAAGACTTTTATTTGTAGTCTCGCTGCCTTCATATATTTTTGCAGAATGTCTGGATGGTACCTCCATTTTTACAGTCCTCTGAAATATCCTGATAGGATCTGACCATCTAGATGCCCCTTGCTTATTTTTTTTCCAGGAGAAAACCAGTATTCATGACAAGGTCAGTGTTAGGAGGGACCCTTAAAAAAGACATGTCAGTTATACTTGACTTGAGGAGCTAAAAAGGTTTGCATCTCTATTAAGAAGTCATTGTCAACTTCTGAAGTATGAAAACTTGCATGAAAAAACGTTGCATAAATAGTTGTAGCATCAGATTCCGATTTAATATTTTTGTTCCTAACATTGTTGCTGTTGAACATTGGCATGAAGATGGGCAAGGTTTGGATGATTGATACCTTGTTTTGTACAACCAAGTGTTGTTTACTGCCATGATCCATGAAGGAACTACCTGTGATGACTAGCTTCAGCTCCCTTTCCTATTTTTCAATGCTTACTGTTGTATGTTACTCGCGGTTCTACTGGCATCTGGCTTCTGCTCCTGGCATTAAATGGAGCATTCTCCAGCATGTAAGAATGGAGAATCCACGAATGGGTTAAGTGTGACCTCCAGCCCTAATTAGACCAAATCAGTCATGTTGCCACGCCCCCGCTGGGCTGGGTCCTGCCCCAGTTTCGATTTGGTCTCAGCCCAGACGGACGTGCAACTTGGCTCCCAGATCAAAACTTTTGAAGGCAGGTTGTACACACTTTTACTCCTTTTGTGGATTCTTCCATTCACAGCCATCTGATCAGCGCTGGGATCAGCGCTGCTCCAGATCAGCTAATACGATCCCAAAATAGCAGGCTGCGAAAGCTCTGAGCTATTTCAGCAGTCCCAGCTCAGCTGATCATCATGGCTGCCGTTTTGAGCGCTGCACAGCGATCGGCTTTGTCCCAATTTGGCCGTTTCTCTCTGACCGGGAGGTGAAGGAGGCTTCCCCTTGTGAGATTGCCAGCTCTCGTTCCCAGGATTGATCTGTGGCCGCCGCGGCCGCCATTTTGGAACGCCACGCGGCCAACGGCTGCATCAGGGGCCTTAGAAGCATCCGCACTTGCAATCTTTTTTCCCTTGCGATCTCTACTGGAGGCCTCAGGAAGAGCAGATAGCCTCTTCTCAAGCCTCATTGCGAGGAACTCCCTTTAGACACAGTCCATGTGCCTCGGTCATTGAGATATCTTTTCAAAGCGGCTGCCATTTTAGACCGTGTCATAGCTAGCCAGGACTCTGGATGGAATACCAGGCCAGATAATCCCTTTCCATTTCTCCAAGCAAGAGTAAGGACACTGCTTGCCACATCCTGCGCATATTTAGGCAGGGCCTCAAATCCATTAGAATTACCAAACATATTACCTTCTCAATCGATACTTATTGCTCATTGGGCCTCTCCTAATATAGCCTGTTTGCCACAGTCTGCATCTAGTGGAACGGCTGATACTGTTGGAGCCGCCACTAAGTGAGGCACGTAGGATCCCGTCACTAAAAGAACTTAGCCTTGACTGTAGCCCCTCACTGCTCTGGTCATCGCTATTAGTGATGCGCGACATCTGTCAGTAAGTGTGACACCCATCGCTAAGTGTGACATCCATCGCTAAGTGTTACTCCAAGCTTGACGGTGGGCCCGGACTTCACAGATCCACATGTAGGCCAGTCCCACCTCAGTGGGCCGTAAACGCATCTCTTGCAGACCGGGACGCTTTAGCATCCTGCTGAAAACTCCCAAATTATTATGGCGGATAACACCGAGCCACAGGCTTCCACCTCTGGTGGACACACAAAGCGTAAGTCATCCAATCAGACAGCAGCTGCAAAAATAAGGGCCAAAACCAAGGCCAGTCTAGATAAGAGAGCCTCCAAGGCGGCTGAAAAGCAGGCCGGCCGTAGACATCATGCCTTGGAGAGGCAATTTTCATGAGCTCAAAAATTGGCGGTGGCAGAGATGGTCAGCTCACCCCCGCCCTCCCATGCACCAACATTGGATGGCTTACACATCGTGTACTCCATTCCTACATGGTCTCCAGAACGGAATGCTGCCCAGGGTTCCTCACATACTTTTGATCAGGACCACCTTTTCCTCTTCCAAGAGGACACGGGATATCGTCAACCCAATCTGGCTCCAGAGGCCACCTTTGAGCCGCCCGCTGCGCTGCTCGGGCCTCCAGAGATGCCGTCCGTAACGGGCCAACTACAGGCCCCGATGGCAATGTTTACACCTACTGCAGCGGGGCTCCAGCCAGTAGAGCAACCATCCTTTACTGACCAACTACAGGCCATGATTTCCCAGGCGGTCGCACAAGCAATGGCGCCCACAGCGCGTCCACAGGTATCCCAAGCTCCATTGGCCTCCCTGACATCTCCGGATCTCTCACGATCCAGCGATTGTCATTACCCAGACTCGCACTTGCCCCCACGCTCAAGAGGGAGCAAGATCTCTGATTATGTGGAGTATGGACACGCGGAAGGTCAGTGGTCGGACAATGAGGACACTTCCTCAGAGTTCCTCCCCTTATAGGTTTGTTCAATCCTACATTCTTCCCATCTCTCCTCCACAAGGCCTGCTCTGGCTCCTGAGCAGGTGTCTACCCAGGACACCAGCCCGCTGTTTTCCGAGCCGGTCGTCAAGCACCAACAGATCCCTTGTCCCCTGATGTTCTTGAAATCTGTACAGGGACAATGGGGATCGTCAGGCACCTTCTCCACCCTCAGCGGGATCGACCGTAAACTGATAGATACAGGATCGACCCTGAATGAGGCGCTGGATGTGCCTGGAGTGGATGAATCCTTAACTCCCTTGTTACGGATACATTGCCAAATGTATCCGCTGTCGTCCGTAAATGACACAGGAACGCCGGCATACATTAACTGGTTTATTTCAGGATGAAACAAAGTCAGCACTGGGAGTGGCCTTCCCCCAGTGCTCTATAATGGTTTGCCACGCCCTATTCCCCCGCCCCTAGCCCCAAACCAGCATCCGCTGAACCCTGATAAATGCCCCACCCTTTCCTTGTGCGTTCCTTTCCACCACCAGACTCCCGCCCCTGCACCCTTCTGTCTGCGCACCCGATCCACGTGTGCTGTCCCCACCACCAAACCCCCCCCCTCTTGTCGTCCTGCCCGCCTGGTAAGTATCTGCCGCCCTGTGCCCATTCCGGATATGGCGAACGGGGTTTGGAGTTCTCGCACAGCCCTGCGCTGCTATGCCCCAGCTCGCAGAGGCCCGTCCCGCTTTGGTCCCATGCCGGCACATCGGCGAACTTCCAGATCGCCAGCAGCAGCTGGTTGTCGGAGGAGACCGCAGCCACGTGGATGCTCGCGTTCGCCGGCGTCTGTGCGGTCGCTGCTAAAGGCAAGTCCCGGGGATGTGTCTGGGTTCTGGCTGTGGCGGCACGCGGCTCGGTGAGTGGCGGTGGGCTGTCGTCTGCTTCCCCCCTTCCCTGGTTCCATGTCAAGCCTTCGGGGGCTTGACATGCGGCCCCTTCTACCACGGTTCCCCCTGGAAAGGAAAGTGGAGAGGTTGAACACACGGTTTTGCACCCGTCCCCCCCCGGCTTATTTGGACACCTACAGTGGAATGCTCGGACTAACTTAGGAGCGTTAATGTCTTCCTCCCCCACCCATGTTGCATCCGAGAGCGGGTATCCCTTTCACCGCAGAAGGTATTGGAGTCGTCCGCGCCGTATCCAGGAATCCAGGACCTCTTGTACTTCGTAATAGGACCCCATGACTGGTCCTGGTGTCCTGGCGGCATAGGGGTCCCTGTGCGCTGGTTTCAAGAGACTGCTGTGAAACACAGGATGCACCCTCCCCATGGACGATGGTAAACGCAACTGGACTGTGACTGGATTGATCACTTTGGTGACCTGAAATGGGCCTATGTACTTTGGACCCAGCTTTTTGCATGGTATCTGCAACCAGAGATATTTTGTGGAGAAATACATCCAATCCCCCACCCTAAATGGTTTGTGCTCTGCTCTTTTCTTATCTGCTTGTGCTTTGACGACTGCCTCGGCCTTCCTCCTTGCTTCCTTGACCCGTTCCCACAACCCCGTTACCTGAGAGATCCATGTCTGAGGGGTCTGTCCGCTATCCGTCTCTGGCGACCATTCGGGGATGGGGATAAACTCCATACCATGCACCACCTTAAATGGAGTATACCCAGTACTGGTATAGACGGTGTTATTATAGGCTATTTCAGCAAATGGTAGGAGGTCCACCCAGTCCGTTTGCTGAAACGAAACATAACTGAGGAGATAACGTTCCACCATTGCGTTTGCTCTTTCTGCCGCCCCATTGGTACTGGGGTGATACGCTGAGCTCAGTCCCTGGGACAAGCCCAGCAGACGAACGAAGTTTTGCCAAAACCGTGCAGTAAATTGCACCCCTCGATCTGAGATAATTCGTCTAGGTGTCCCGTGGAGACGATAAATATGTTGAATGAACAAACGTGACAACCGTCGTGCTGACGGTAATCCCCTACACGGAACAAAATGCGCCTGTTTGGAAAACAGATCAACCACCGTCCAGATTACATTATACCCCCGGTTTTCGGGGAGCTCCACAATGAAATCCATGGCAATTTCCTCCCAGGGATGGGAGGGGTCAGCCACCTTCTGTAGTAGACCCAGGGGCTTCCCCGTCCGAGGCTTTGCGCTGGCACACACGTGGCATGCTTTTATATACTGCTTCACATCCACTTTCAGTTTGGGCCACCAGAACTGTCGCCGTAGCAAATGTAGAGTTTTTAGAAACCCGAAATGGCCTGCCTGCTTGACATCGTGGCATCTCTGGAGGACGGTTTTACGCAGACACTCAGGTACATACATTTTATCGCCTTTCCAGGCCACTCCGTCCCTTTTCGTCAGTCACCCTGGGTGCTCTCGTGCCCACTTGTCCGCCAGCAAGGCAGTCCTAATGGCATCTAACTCACCATCTTCAGGCCTTTGTGTTACACTATTAGTCACCTCCTGCCGAGTACGGGGCATTAATGCCTGTACAACCTCTTCCCGTTTGCTGTGATATTGTGGCATCCGCGATAACGCGTCAGCTAGGAAGTTCTTTCCCCCGAAACATATTTCAAAGTAAATTTAAACCGGGCAAAATATTGGGCCCAACGGACATGTTTGGGAGCTAGGTGTCTGGGTGTTTGTAGCGCCTCTAAGTTCTTGTGGTCTGTCCACACCTCAAAAGGCGACTTGGCCCCTTCTAAAAGATGCCGCCATGTTGTCAGAGCCCACCGGATTGTGAATGCTTCCTTTTCCCAGATAGCCCAGCTTCGTTCAGTTGTAGTGAACTTCCGGGAAGTATAGGCGCAGGGCTGTAATGTCCCGGTTTCATTCTTTTGAATAAGTACTGCCCCCACTGCCACATCGCTGGCGTCGACCTGCACCACAAAAGGGATACTTGGATTTGGGTGGCGCAACACGGGCTCTTCAGTGAACAAGGCTTTTAGAGTCTCAAATGCCTTCTGACAATCCATGGTCCATTCTAACGGCTGATTCGGACGGGGTTTTCCCGTAATATGTTTTGTTCGTAAGAGGTTTGTGAGGGGTTGGACCACCGTGGCAAACGCAGGGATGAATTGGCGATAAAAATTCGCGAACCCCAGGAAACTCTGAAGCTGACGCCTTGTTTTTGGGGCTTGCCAGTCCAACACTGCCTGCACCTTACTTGGATCCATTTCTACGCCATTCCCCGAAATACGATATCCCAGATAGTCCAACTGTTCCCGGTGGAACTCGCACTTCGATAATTTTACATAAAGTTGGGCATCGAGAAGCTTGCGTAACACCTGTCTAACAAGACTAATATGTTCCTCCATTGTCGTGGTATATATTAAAATATCATTCAGGTACACGAGGACCCCTCGGTACAGGTAGTCATGCAACACCTGATTAATAAGTTGCATGAAAACCGCAGGGGCCCCTTGCAAACTGAATGGCATGACATGAAACTGAAAACTGCCTAATGGGCAATTAAACGCCGTCTTCCATTCGTCGCCGGCTTTAATCCGTACTCTATAATAAGCTTCTCGGAGGTCTAACTTGGTGAAAATGTGGCCCTTCCCCAGGTGTGCCAACAGATCCTTCATGAGGGGAAGAGGGTATAAATGTTCGACACACACCGCGTTCAAACTTCGAAAATTGACACACAGGCGCAGCGAACCATCCTTCTTCTCCCTGAAGAGAACTGGAGTAGCTATCCGGGACCGGGTGGGTTGGATAAACCCTCGTTCTAAATTCTGGTCGATGTATCTACGCAATTCTTACACTTCCTTCGGCGTCATGGCATACATCCGCGGTTTCGGGAGTTTAACCCCTGGCAGCAATTCAATGGCGCAGTCCGTTGGTCGGTGAGGAGGCAGTTGATTACACTCCTTCTCGCTGAATACGTCCACTAAATCACTGTACTCCTCAGGGTATGGATGTTCCCCCCCCATCTCCTGGAGTTGCGCTACCCGTGGGACCACAGGGACCTGATCTCCAGTGTCGCTCTCTAACGGCGACGGGCCTATCCCCAGACGTATTTTACGATAACCCCCCTCCCACCATATAGTGGGGGTCCATTTGTCTAACCAAGCCAACCCCAGTATAACAGTCTCCGTCATAATAGGTACAACAATAAAACGTAGGACCTCCCAATGATCCCCCAAATCCATACGGACCCGTTCGGTAACGTGGGTAGCAGGGACTCCCCCCAACAGCGACCCATCCACCTGCTCAAACCGAATAGGCTGTGTTAACTTATACATCCGGATGCCACTGTCTACTGCTACCTTCCTACTAATCAGGCAATGTGTGCACCCGGTATCCAACAGGGCCTGACATGTCGTTTGTACCCCCGTTACAGGACTCGTTAAGACTATGGGTAGAACAAATGGGCTAATGGGATCACTCACCATCGGATCAGCAGACCCGTCGTCCGGACTGTCCCCATCATCTTCCAGTTGGTAACGGGCCATCGCTGCAGACTCTGTGGCGACTGGGGACCCTTTTTTCACAGCCGGGCTTGCTTGCTGAGTGGCAGCTCTCGATCTCTCCGTGACTTTTTGCATTGGGGTAGCGCTGCCCACCGGTGTAGCCTTACGTGGGCTAGGTGCCGGACATTCGGCTGCTCGATGGCCTGGCTGG
This sequence comes from Crotalus adamanteus, assembly GCA_039797435.1. Classification (NCBI taxonomy): domain Eukaryota; kingdom Metazoa; phylum Chordata; class Lepidosauria; order Squamata; family Viperidae; genus Crotalus; species Crotalus adamanteus. The sequence goes on from CM077935.1 coordinate 10,370,712, forward strand.
TTACAGCAGAAGCACCGGAAAACAGCTCCCCCAGTCGTACCAGGAGACTTGGATATCGATCGTGGTAGTTCCTGGTCTCCCTCTCGAGGTTTGTCTCCAGAACGCCGTGGCCGAAGAATGTCTCCTACCCCTCTATGCATCTCTTTTAGGCCTGCCTCTAGCTCGACCACCACCTTAAACCAGTCCCGAAGTCTATTCGGAACCCCCCTGTACACGCAAGCTTGCCGTAGGTCATGGTCTAGCCCAGCTCGGAAATGATGCACAAGCAAACGCTCCGGCCACGAGGAATACAAGCGGCTGGCCAATCTACGGAAGTCCCACACATACTCCATGGCTGGGCGCTTCCCTTGCTGTAGTGCAAGGAGGTCCGCTTCTGCTCTCTGCGCTCGGGTAGAATCTTCGAACCTCACATGTAGAGCGTCCAAAAATAGCCCTGCATTCCCTAACTCACGAGCATGGTCACTGTACAGGTCAGCCGCCCACACAGCTGCCTCTCCATGCAAAGCAGCTGTAACTGCGCCCACCATGGCCCATTGGGAGGCATACAACTGGGTGTACTGGTCTAGATGGCTTATGGCCTGGCCTAAGAACATTGCCAGTTGATCAGGGTTGCCATCGAACATGACAGGGATAGGAGGGGGCCCCCAGAAATTCCCTGGACCCCATGGTCCCAGGGGCTGACCTGCCATGGCAGCGAACTGTCCGGGTGCAGGGCCCTGGGATTCCATACCCCCTCTCACCACAGGACCTCTGACTATACTCCTGGGACCAGCCTGCTGCGCTGGTTGTGTCTGACCCGCCGGGCCACCCGACGAGAGACCCGCGGCTACAGACCCACCTGCTGGGGGCGGCAAACGCAACCTCGGACTGCTCAAACGGAACCTGGATGACGAGGTGCGCACCGTGGAATCCTCTTCCTGTTGCCATCCACTGGAACCACCTCTGTAGCTAGCCTTGCCAAACCAGTTCCGTAAGACATCCATCGTGTCCTGGCCCGGAGCCATCGAATAGCTCCAGTCTTCGTCATCAGCTGTAACACGCCGCTCCCGCCACCCCATGTGAACGGGTTTTGGCCTGGGCGTCAGGAGCTGCCCAGCCTGCATGCCAGTCACCGCCGGGCTTTGCCACCATTCCTCCTGTGGCTTAACAGGCCCCGTCTCTTCCACTGCGGGCCCTGGCTGTGCGGCCGGCAGCAGCTTCGGCGCACCACGAGTTGCTCGGCCGCCTGTTCCGGCGCTGGAACGGCCTCCGCCGCGCCGCCGGAGTCTACCTCCCCCTCCACCAGGGAAGCTCCCTGCGTGCCTTCCGCCATGCCTCTCCCTCCACAGCAAGTGAGACGTTGAAGGGAAACCAAAAGAAAAGGAGGAGTGCTGACTTACTGTCAAATGTATCCGCTGTCGTCCGTAAATGACACAGGAACGTCGGCATACATTAACTGGTTTATTTCAGGATGAAACAAAGTCAGCACTGGGAGTGGCCTTCCCCCAGTGCTCTATAATGGCTTGCCATGCCCTATTCCCCCGCCCCCAGCCCCAAACCAGCATCCGCTGAACCCTGATAAATGCCCCACCCTTTCCTTGTGCGTTCCTTTCCACCACCAGACTCCCGCCCCCGCACCCTTCTGTCTGTGCACCCGATCCGCGTGTGCTGTCCCCGCCACCAAACCCCCCCCCCTCTTGTTGTCCTGCCCGCCTGGTAAGTATCTGCCGCCCTGTGCCCATTCCGGATATGGCGAATGGGGTTTGGAGTTCTCGCACGGCCCCACGCTGCTATGCCCCAGCTCGCAGAGGCCCGTCCCGCTTTGGTCCCACGCCGGCACACCGGCGAACTTCCGGATCGCCGGCAGCAGCTGGTTGTCGGAGGAGACCACAGCCATGTGGAGGCTCGCATTCGCCGGCGTCTGTGCGGTCGCTGCTAAAGGCAAGTCCCAGGGATGTGTCTGGGTTCCGGCTGTGGCAGCACACGGCTCGGCGAGTGGCGGTGGGCTGTCGTCTGCTTCCCCCCTTCCCCAGTTCCATGTCAAGCCTTCAGTCATCCTCTCCTCCCAAGCAGGCTTGACACTCTGATTACGTGGAGTATGGACACGCGGAAGGTCAGTGGTCGGACAATGAGGACACTTCCTCAGAGTTCCTCCCCTTATAGGTTTGTTCAATCCTACATTCTTCCCATCTCTCCTCCGCAAGGCCTGCTCTGGCTCCTGAGCAGGTGTCTACCCAGGACACCAGCCCGCTGTTTTCCGAGCCGGTCGTCAAGCACCAACAGATCCCTTGTCCCCCGATGTTCTTGAAATCTGTACAGGGACAATGGGGATCGCCAGGCACCTTCTCCACCCTCAGCGGGATTGACCGTAAACTGATAGATACGGGATCGACCCTGAATGTTTTCTGATTCCAAGATACCAGGGGACATGGCAGAGGCATTCAAAGCCGAGGATAAAAAATCTGAGGTTTCCCTCCGCAGGACACACCAGGCTTCGGCTTGGGCAATATGGGCGTCCACCTCAACCTCATTCTTTGCCAGGATCTGTCTGATCTGGCTCCGTGAACTCCAGGCTAGAAATTCCCCGGAGGAGGTAAGGGTCCATCAGGACGTAACTAAATTAAGGGCGGCCTTGGAATATATGGCAGACGTGTCTCTTCAAGTGGCCAGATTCTCGGCCCGTGCTATAGCCTCCAATGTCGCCGCACGTCGATTATTTTGGCTCAGGAATTGGAGAGCTGACATCAAACATAAATGGTGAGTGGCCGCAGCCCCATACCAGGGAGGGCGTCTCTTTGGTGAGACCCTCAACCCATACCTAGTAGAGAATAGGGAGAAGCAGAGGGTTCTTTATCACCTCTCCAAAAGGTCGAGCCGATGGTTCTTTCCGTATGGCCACCGTCCCTCCTTTCGGTCGGGATCAGATTCGGCATCAGGGAACATCTCCCGGCCCTTTCTGGCAGTGCCGGACCGCCCCTTGGGCCAGTCCGGCTACAGAGACAGACCCAGACAACAGGTCCAAACCAAGCGGCCCTTTCCGGAGGCAGAAGGGACTTGGGGCCGGTCTTTCCCATAGGTGGCAGACTAACTCATTTTATCCACCAATGGGAGACTACAACCACGGACGCTTGGGTGCTAACCACCATCAGAGATGGCCTGTCTCGGGAGTTTGTGACAAGACCTCCCCGACGTTTCATTTCCTGACCCTTTCAAGGAAACTTGCAAGGAAGCAACTTATGGAGAATGCCATTCAACATCTGTTAAGCATAAGGGCCATAGAGAGGGTGCCCACAGACCACCTAGGGCAGGGCTTCTACTCCATACTGTTTGTTGTTCCGAAGGCCTCGGGGCGTTGGAGGGCGATACTAGACCTCAAGGGACTAAATTCCCACCTGTCATATCGCAAATTCAAAATACAGACCCTCCAGTCCATTCTGGCCAGCATCCAAAAAGGGGACTTCATGACATCGGTAGATCTGATGGAGGCATACCTCCACATTCCCATACATCCGAGTTACTGACAATTTCTCAGGTTCTGTTATTCCAAAAACCACTATCAGTACAAGGCTCTACCGTTCGGCCTCTCATCGGCTCCCAGGGTCTTCACAAAGGTCCTAGCTGTCCTAGCCGCGCATCTCAGATCAGTATCGATCCACGTTCAGTGCTACCTGGACGACATTCTAATTCAGTCATCCTCTCCTCCCAAGTGGACTTGGACTTAACCGTAGAAACGCTACAGAACCACGGGTTTCTGGTCAATTTCCAAAAAAGTCACCTGATTCCTTCCAACCACCTGTTGCACTTGGGCGTGATAATAGACACAAACCTTTGCCAGGTATATCTGTCCAGGGAGCGTCAGGTCAGCATTCGAACCATGGTCCTCAAGGTCTGCAGGGAGCAAGTAGTGTCTCTGGCTCTGCTCTCCCAATTATTGGGAAAGATGATATCTTGCATTGCTATAGTTCCTTGGGCCAGACTACACGCCAGGGGCCTTCAATGGTTCTTTCTCCCATTTCAAAGGATGGGCACCAGCTCTTCCACCCAAACGGTACGGGTTCCATCCCAGACCCTCAGATCCCTTCAGTGGTGGACCTCCCCAGTTTTAGCCAAAGGGTCTCTATTCAAGGAACCTGTCCGGCTCACTCTGACCACAGACGCCAGTCTGTTTGGCTGGGGAGTGCATCTCCAATCTCAGTTAGCTCAGGGCCGGTGGTCCCGGCTGGACCTGAAGCACAACATCAACTGGTTGGAGCTCAGAGCTATTCATCTGGCCCTCCGCCACTTCTGCGACAAGGTGACGGGACACCATGTCTTGATCCTCACGGACAATGTTGCGGCAAAAGCACACGTAAGCCGACATGGCGGCACCCGATCTCGGTCTCTCATGACCGAGGCTCAGTTGTTGGGATCCTGGGCACAGCAGAATCTCCTCTTCCTGAAGGCCGAACATATTTCAGGAGATCAACAGGTGGACTACCTGAGCCACTCGACAGTGGGCCATTCAGAATGGCATCTGCATCCAGAACTCTTCAGGGAGATCTCGCAGAGGTTCGGTCAACCTACTCTGGACCTGTTCGCCTCTCTGGCGAACTCCCAGCTTCCACGGTTCTTCTCTTGGTTCCCCTCTCCTGGGGCGGAGGGAGTGGATGCTCTTCGCAGCCCATGGCCAGGGGGACTGCTGTACACCTTTCCCCCTCTCCCCCTGATTCCGGCAGTCATCAGGAAAATTCTGCAGGAGTGGGCAGAGGTGATATTTGTTGCTCCACACTGGCCGAGGTGGCCGTGGTTTGCGGACCTCGTGGGCCTCTCCGTAGTTCCTCCGTGGAAGATTCCTCCAGGTTGGATAATTCTCTTACAGGGAGCCATACGACATCCAGATCCACAGTGGCTCCAGTTAGCCGCCTGGCATCTGAACGTCAGTTCTTAGCACAGGGTTCCTATTCATCAGGGGTGATTTCGATGATTCAAGCCTCCCGGCAGCCGGCGACGAACCGTATTTACGACGCCACGTGGAAACATTTTTGCCACTGGTGTGAAGGGAATCACTTGGCCCTCTCGGAGGTGACAATTCCACGCCTCTTGGACTATTTGTTGGAGGGCGTGGACAAGGGCTTAGCGCCCAACACTATCCGCAGACAGGTGGCGGCCTTCTCCACGGTATTCATCTGTGACAATTCGGCCCCATTGGCCCAACACCCCAGGGTCCGATCCTTTGTCAAGGGGGTCACGAACAGCAGACCACCTGTGGTTCATTGGTATCCCACTTGGGAGTTATCACGGGTCCTACAGGCCATCACTGGGTCACCCTCTGAACCCATCAGAACCTGCAACCTACGGTCCTTGTCTCTCAAGGTGGCCTTTTTGGTTGCGATTACATCGGCCAGACGCATCTCGGAGCTGGCAGCTCTTTCTGTCAGGGAGGACTTATGCGTCTTTCACCGAGATAGAGTGGTCCTGCGCCTGGACCCCTCTTTCATTCCCAAAATTAACACCATGTTTCACAGTGTGGAGGAATTTGCACGTGCAGCAAACTGCCATGCATTGCCCCCCACAAACCTCATAACCTTTTGATACCCTTTGTCCCAAGGAAGCAGCCAAAAGATCACCCCCTTTTGACTTAATATCTTACCTACCTAAATAATAAGTTCCCCCTTATCTCTTCCTGTCTTTATCTCTTCTTGTCTTTATCAGTTCTTTCTCCTTTTCTAATTTACCTGTATTTGTTTTACCTGCTCTCAACAGGTAATGTGTTACTAGAAAATAATTGCTTATATGAAGGAATTTTTCAATTACTTTATGTCAACAACTAAAGGTTAAACTTCTAAATGTAAAATGTCAGCAGTTAATGGTAAAGCCTATGTATGTAAAAAGTATATAAAAAACAATAAACTCAAGAGTTGGAGAAGCTGTATGAAGATGTGTCATGCAGCTTCAAACCTCTGCCCAAGACATGCCTGAGTCTTTTTCTTAGCATCATTACATCACAGGGCACAAGAAATCGTGTTACCGGACTTTTGTCCTAACCCATCTCATGACTTGGAACGGCAATGGCATACTCTGGACGCCCGCAGGACATTGCATTATTACATCAAATGGACAGCTGCCTTTCACAGGTCAGAAGCCCTTTTTGTTTCTTTCCAACCTACCTCTCAAGGTCAGAAGGTCTCTTCTTCTACCATTGGCAGGTGGATCAAGGCCTGTATTGCAGAGGCGTATCAGACGCACTCATTGCCAGTTCCAAGTCACCTCACAGCACATTCCACCCGCAGTGCCGCTACATCTGCCGCATGGGCTACACAAGCGTCCATAGATGATATTTGCAGGGCGGCAACATGGTCCTCGCCTTCCCCTTTTGTGCGGCATTACAAGCTTGATAAGTTTGCTTCTGTGGAGGCATCGTTTGGCTGCCGAGTGTTATAGCAGGTTGTGCCTGCGACCACGACACAGGACCAATCTGCTTCCCACCCATAGGGGCTAGGGGGCTTTGGTAAGTCCCATTTGTGGATTCTCCATTCTTACATGCTGGAGAAGGGGCGTTGTCTTACCTGAACGCCTTTTCTCAGCATGAAGAATGGAGAATCCACCCCCATCCCTTAAATATGCAGTCAGGTCCAATGTCAGGGATCTGGAAGCCAACACGTCATACAGTCATTAGCTTCACCCTATTCGAAACTGGGGCAGGACCCAGCCCAGTGGGGGCGTGGCAACTTGACTGATTTGGTCTAATTAGGGCTGGAGGACACGCTTAGCCCATTCGTGGATTCTCCATTCTTCATGCTGAGAAAAGGCGTTCAAGTAAGACAACGCTCCATTTGTTTGTTTCATTTGAAGTGCTTGTAACATCGCTAGCTGTATTTTGTCTTTACCTTGAGGAGAAGAAGCTTAACAGGCTTCCTGCGGAGACATCTGTGAAAGACAGTGGTTGCACTTTAGCTATAAATGGGTTTTTATTAATTTGTAATTTAAATGGATTAGAACCATTACAGTCAATTATGGGTTCATTTCAGTATGCTTCAATGTAAAATCAAATGTAGAAAAATGAGTTGTAATTGAAACTATTTTTTCCTGGCCTGATGTCTTACAAATAGTTTGAATTAAGCTCAACCCCCAGCTGTACTGACTGGTTATTATGGTAGAGCAATAACATTAAGATCACTAATGCGGCAAGTCTCTCTTAAGCTGATGGGGAAATGTTACAGTCTGCAGCTTGTGTATTTTGGCCTACAGATTTCATTCATTTTTAGTTCTTCTGCCTGTATTTCTTCATTCATCTGTAAAAAGAGGGCTTTGACTTGTGCCACAATAAATTAATTCGATTTTGAAATCTTTTGAGCTGTTATTAATTTACATTAGAGGTTTCTTTTTCTCAGATATCAGAGGTGGAAACATCTTGTTATCAGATTAGATGAGGCAATTTTTTTAACAACACGGGATCTGCAAATTCTTCAAGACAAAACCGTATAGAATTTCATTATATGATACCAAATCTAAAAATTATATGATTATGTGCTTTCACTGGTTTAGTTTGTAAAGCAGATCTTTGGAATAGAAAAGCATGATTGGAATACACTATGTGGAGGCAATATCTGCTGAAACTATAGCAGGATGTTGTCCCTCCCTTAGGCAACCCAAATAGAAACCAAGAGAGATTAGCAACATAGTTTAAGCATTCAGTAGCAATAGCAGTTAGGCTTATATACCGCTTCACAGTGCTTTACAGCCCTCTCTAAGTGGTTTACAGAGTCAGCATATTTCCCCCCACAATCTGAGTCCTCATTTTACCAACCTTGGAAGAATTGGAAGGCTGAGTCAACCTTGAGCGGGTCAAGACTGAACTGCATTTTAACCATTGTGCTATCAGGGCTCAGGTCCAAAAACATATCTTCCTTAATGCAGATTTTGGTATAATGTTTGACCTGTTAATCATTTATCACTTTTGAACTTTTTTCAGTTTGGATGCTGTCTTGACCTTCCTTTGATGTCTTCTTGAGTTTAAAAGTCAATGTTGGTTTTACAGATTAGTAGTTGTGGATGCTTGGTGAATCTTTTTCCTGAACCATGATCATCATGGCTTGCTGTTTTGAATTTCAGGTGGGGTGGGAGGAAAAGGAAAAGCACAGAATGACGACTAGATAGCTCCTCCAAGATTGGTGCAGAAATAGGAGGATATGATTAGTAAGAATGTTTCTGGATTTGCAATTTGGTGTTGTGTGGTACAAGTAAGAAACAGCATAGTGTTTCACTCTTGGTAAGTACAACATTTTTCACTGAGCTCACTAATATGTAAAGTCTTATGAAACAGACTCTGCTGTTTGCAGACTTTACATACAGTAATCAGAACTGCTTAGCACTTTTTCTGGACTGAACCATTTTTGGATATTTGGGGAGGAGGTGCATGCTGAAAAGTTATTATATATGTAGCATAATACCAGATTAAAATAAGACAAAGACAACCTTTCTAAGAATTTAAAAAGATGTAATAGAAAATTCTTGGGTCTATTCCATCTTCATAAGAAATGAATGACACTCTTTAAAAAAAAAGATGGATAGTGTGGAGAAAGTCTTTTATAATTCAAAAATAAGCAATGATAAGAGAGAATATAATTTTCTTCCTCTGCACTGGGGGTTTTTCATGCAAAGAACAGACTTACTATGACTACTTTATATACATAAGTAAGATATAAGTATTAATAGAACATAAGAAGCTGCTTTATATCACATTTACTTTGACTGTTATGTGTTGTCTTGATTTTACTGTGTATCAGAAGATATTTGGGGGGGGGGGAGAATATGTAATATTTTCTCCTCTTCCACTGTCCAAAATGATACATTCCAGGAAACCTACTTAGAATTTAATTCTACTGATCATATAAACTTGGCCTTTGTTCTTACAATTATACCTTGATAAAACGGTTTTTGTATTCATGTATAATCTGTCTCTAATGTATTTTGCCTGTATATTCTTTATGGGATAGGCTCCTATCTGAATATTTTTCAAATAACTTTGTGTCCAGTGCTGCTTTTATCATTGGTATCCTATACAGGGAGGTCCAGAATCTTGTTTGAAATCCTGCTTATTTTGTCCATCCAGTTTGAAATGTTATTGAAGCAGGAAGAAAAGCAAGAGTTCAAAGAATGCATTTCAGGTTTCTGTTGAAAAAATTTCCCTTATTTTCATTGTTTTTTTGAAAATGAAAGTGATAAATATACATCAATATGATAAATCTTCAGTCAGTTAAAAATACAATACAATAGAAAAAAAATACAGATGGTGAGAGTCAGAAAGAGATTAAGGAAGTAAGATAACCATATAGGTAAAAATAGCTGGGGTCTGAGAAAGGAAGAGGAAAGTCATAAAATGGATAAATAGTTTTTTTAAGGAAATGGTTAGCCAGGAAGTATAGGAAAGCAGGAAACCATGCCAAATAAGATAAGAAGAGAGACACAATGAATAGAAAAGCAGGAAAAGAGCTTATTGTGGAGACATAAATAAATATATTGAGTTTAAAAATAACCATAAGAAAATAATTTTTCTTATTCTTATTGCATAAGTGAATATGATTTAGTGTGTTATCAGGAAATGTGTATAGGCGGACGGAAAGAGTGTAACCTCATACTACCTCAGCCAATGGGGAAAGAGGAGGGCTGTAGCGGCCGGTGAGAGGGATGAATAAAAGAAGGAGATATTTTGGGTTAAAACTTTGGAGAGAACTAAGCTTTGAAAGCTTCTCTCCCCGCTTATTGCAATAAACGAAACAAAAGGCCTTCACTGTGTCTTGGCTGGTTATTGGTCAGGCGAGCTTGCCTCTGGTCACGAAGGAAAGTAGCCAGGAGCACATAACAAAAGGTTTAACACTTTTTGACGTTTTAAGTCCACAAAATTTGTTAATTCACAAAAAGAATACCCTTCTTTAAATATTTTTTTAAAATTTTGTCTTTTAAATAAATGTTTATATTGGGCAGTGGTCTGGCGTAGAGATTTACTTCTATAAAAATATCTTTATATCCAAAATATACTTACCTGCGGAAAAACAAAACTCCTGAGAAAGAAAAAGAGTAGGAGGGTGCATTTCAAATTTATCACATATAAATTGTTATCTAAGCTTACAAGTGGGGTTTTTTGGAAAGTACAGTAAAACTTCCCCACCCCTGATAAGTATCTGCCATCTGAATTATGATCAAGTGAGCAATTTAGGACTTCCTAGGAAATTGGTGACTGGGATGAAATAAGTCTAGAAATCACCCCTTCATGCTGTGTATATTCCTAAAACTTCTGAATATGGTATTATTTGTGATTCCTCTTGCCCCCCCCCCCCCCCCCCCCCTGCGTCGTGCTTTAGTGCCTCTGCCTTTGACTTCCTGCTGGTGGCTGTAGTACTTCCTTCCTGCCGGAACGATCGAACAGCACATCATCTCTGCTTCAGCAGACAAGCCTTCATCCAGATGTGGAAATAGAGACCCTAGATGTGAGTTTGCACAAGGGGGAATTGAGAAAGGGTTGGAGTGGGGCGGAACAGCTGCTGCCACAGTTGTGTCCATTACATTTTCTATGATACCAAACTGTAATTTCTTGGATTGTTCTTGGGAAAGCAGTAGAATCTCACAAATTGAAGCTTACAAAGTAAACTAGGGCTGTGATGTAAGAAAGTGGAAACAGCAGAGGAAATTATAAAGCAACATACTATAGGACAGAATGGGGGAAAGGGGTTGTGTTTTTTCCCTGTGTGTTTCCCTACTACTTTCTCTTTTGATACTGTCTTTTTTTCCTACCTTGATCTCATATGCTTCCTTAATTCTCTTAATCTGGTCAAAGTTCGAAAGTTGGGATATGACAGGCTGTTTTAGTTAAAGGAGAGTTTGAAATAAATGAAAGGGGGCAGGTTTTCCATGTTACCGTTCCTATATTATGATTCTTCCTAGTTCCCACTAATAAGCCCTCTTTGCAATGCCGATGATGGTCTCAGAATGGACCCCTAAGATTATAGCTGTCTTTATCTGATACCAGAGCTCCGGCCAAATGCATTAAAAGCCTGAGGATTGAACAGGTGTTTTAAAGTACAGCACTGTGTGGAGTAACAGTGCTCTCTACTTCGGATGTCTTCTGTCCCCCCCTCCCCCCTCTCTTTTCTCAATTCCAAATACTGAGCTCTCCCTTTTGATTAGATTGCCTGTGCTGCTTTTAAAATTTTCTCCCAAGTAAGGCTATCTGATCTTGCAGCTGCAAGGCTGTAACAGCAATCTCTCCCACGACAGCCACAGAACTCTGCAAGGCTGATTTTGCAGGCACCCAGATCCGGTGTTGGTTCAATGTTACTGATGTGACTCATCTCTGTGCCTTCTGCTGTTCCCATACTTTTTTTAATGTTGAAATGAATAGGGAGGATAGAGATCCCTTCTAAGCAAATAAGAAGCTCTGACTTCCCATTTTTTTTAAAAAAAAAATCTATGTGAGATAGGTCAGAATATCTGCAAGGCACAGTTATTTTAGCATAACTCAATAAGTTCTAGTCTTCCCCTGGAGGCTGTTTCTTTGCCTGTATCTGGGTGACATGCATCTTGCAAACGTCAAGGTACTTTATCTCCTTTCCCTCTTTGCTTGCTCTTGTCTGTTTCCCTCAAGGTCATATTCCTGATTCCCTACATCTTTTGCATCCTGTTGTCTTCCAGTTGTATTGACATGTAGTTACATGTAGTCCTTGACTTATAACCACAATTGAGCTCAAAATTTCTGTTGCCAAGTGAAACATTTGTTAAGTGAGTTTTGCCCCATTTGTTAAGTGAATCACTGCAGTTGTTAACTTAGTAACACGGCTGTTAAGTGAATCTGGCTTCCCCATTGACTTTGCTTGTCAGAAAGTTGCAAAAGGGGATCACATGATACCGAGACACTGCAACCGTCATAAATATGAATCAATTGCCAAGTCCCGAATTTTGATAAGGTGATCATGGAAATGCTGCAGTGGTCATAAATGTGAAAAACAGTCATAAGTCACTTTTTTCGGTGCTGTTGTAACTTTGAACAGTTACTACACAAACTGTTCTAAGTCGAGGACTACCTGAATTGCTGTTCCCACCAGCCGGGGTTAATTTAGAGGATGTCAGATTTTAGAAAGCTAAAAATTATCTGGGATTTTGTTCAGGAGCTTCTACCTTTCAAGCTTTTTATTTTGACCCCAAATATTGCATCAGTTCATTGTTACAGAGAGTACTAATTCAATAGCAGAGCACACAAAAGATTTTAGAGTCCATCCTTAGTTTCTCGAGTAGAAAATATTTGACGCTTGATGATGCCAAAAATTCTAGAAAATAAGAGCAATCAAATGGAGGAACCAAGTGTTTAGGAGCTTGTTTCTAAATTCTGGTTAGGTCTAATCAAATATAAGCAATTTTGACCATCCATACCAGGATCTGACCTTTAGCATGAGTTCATATAGTGTAAGTTAAAAACCTAGCAATTGCCTTTTTCTGAACATAGTTAAAAGCATGGTTAAGTGTAATTTTAATGTATGTTTTGGTTTAGTAAGTTGTGTGAACTCACCTTGGAATGTCTGCCCTATTGATTGTGTGCTTTTCCCATCATAATGCGTTGCGGACACTAAATCAGCCTTCCCACCACCACGTGTTCCCTAAAGGTATTAGGCATCCAGTTCCCAGAACTATGAACCAGCCTAGCCAGAAGGAGAGAGCCAGTGGCATTAGTGGTTAAGGCAGTGTTTTTCAATGTTGACAACTTTAAAATGTTTGGACTTCAATTCCCAGAATTCCCTAGCCAGCCACATTGGATTAAGCTATTAAACATGAACCTCTCTTCTAGTTCCTTTTCACCCTAAAATTCCATGGGCCAGTCATAGAATGTAATGAAAGGAAATACCATAGACATCATCTAGTCAAGGGGTTTTCTATTTTTTAAGCCATGAAACCTATTAAAAAAACTAACTTTCTTTTACTTCTAAGAATTCTGATCTTCAGTCCCTTCAAAAAAAAGGTCTTAAAACTTGATTTCTTTAATTTTTTTTCTTTGTCCCTTCTCACAAAATCCTTCAAAGCTTTAACAAGCCTTTTTTGTAAATCCAGTGTAGGAAAATTATCCAGGTGACTCTCTTGGTTTCTTATTTGTATATCTATTTTAATTATTAAGATATAAGCCAATTTCTTTTGTATGTCCAGTATAACATCTTTTTCCATGTCATTCTCAGAGCCTGTCATTTTTAAATTCACGATCAAATCATTTTCAGTCATTTTCAGTCATTTTCTATAACATCTTTTAAACACAGTCCATCTATAGAGACAGAGATTCTTAAAATTAACTTCTGGAGCCATTCTTCACAAATATGTTAGAATATTTTGTTTCATTCCGTATTTGTAAGTCAGGTTTTGGTGGTGGTAAATTGTAATCTTTAGTTCCTTCTAGTTTCCTCTAATGTCCAATTTTAAGTCTTATCTGTTTTTTTGAGAATTCAAAACAAAAGCAACCAAACCCTTATGTATTTGTGACTTTCTAAAATCAAATTTTAATCACTTTTATATGTTTGTGTGTGTGTGATTAAAGCTTTGATTTATATACCGTGGTACCTTGGTACTCAACTGCATTGAAACTCATTGAATTTGGTACTCAATGCAATCTGACAGAAAAATTTTGTCCCGATACTCATTGTTTGTTTGGTACTCAACACACAAGCTACTGTAGAACTTGTAGCTGTCAGCTGTCTTGTGACTCACTACATTATTCCTTATGGGAAAAATTTGTTTGGTACTCATCGCACCTCCCAGAATCAATTAACGATATGTACCGAGGTATATTGTACATGTGTGTGTATGTGTGTATGGGATATATATGGGATATATTTGTCAAGCAATTTCCGAAAGTGATTAGAAAAGGAAATATCCTTTTCTATCCAAACTCAGTGTCCTTTCAAAGTTGCCGATTGCACATTGAGCAAGATGGCGACTCCTTCGTCTCCTGGAGCTCAAACCTACTGGAGACTGCTGCCTTATGGTCTTTGTAAGATGATTTCAAGTCCTCTCCTTCTTTGGAGAGGTTTCAAAGGGTATTCACGAACTTTTCATTCCCCTGCAGTTATTGGCTCTGCTTTCCATAGAGCCGTCTTCAGTCCGTCATTTCTTCCCCAGAAGAAACTTTACATTTGCCTTGAAATTCATGTAGTTGTTTTGCTATCCCTGCTGTCTGTGTCATTTGCAATTTCATACTAACTCCTCTTCCAAGACATTTATAAATAACATTGAAGAGCAGAGACCTAGGACAGAGGCCTGCTGTAAGCCACTGAATGCTTCCCTTAGATTCCATACAGAGCTATTGATAAATAGTTGTTTGACACATTTGTTCACCCAGCTCTGTTTCCATTTAACATTAGCATAATGCAATCACATTTTGTCATTTTCTCTACTAGAAGCTCATCAAAGTTTGTTGTCAGATGCTTTGCTGAAGCCAAGGTTTGCTACATCCACAACATTCTTGTGTTCAATTACACTGGTCATTCTATCAAAAAAAAAAAAAAAAGAACAGACTGGTTTGATTTATCAGATAAACTACGCTGTTCCATGCCAAGCGATGCATTCTTTTCCAAATTTTTAAAACTGCTTAATATAAAAGAGCAGTCACCATTTTTCAAGGCAATGCTTTTCTACTGGGAGATGGTTGCAAAAGAAAATGGAGGGGAGAATGCACACACACGGGCACTCACACTTTCAATTCCTGGGTAAATTATAGAATTCAAGTCTAACTGTAAAGTTCTTATGAAAGAATGGAGAAAACTTCTTGTCTGGCAAACAACTCCATGAAAATCCCTTGTCCTTGACAAAGTTGTATTAGCCCATCCACAAAGATATATTTTGAGGATGTTTGCTTTTTTAGTGATTATTGTATGCTTTGCTTCCTTCCATGAAATGTCAGTGGAATACATGAAGTAGCTTCCCACTTTGGTGTATTGGAAACTCAGATTTATTTAGCTACTCCAAAAATGACTATGTCTAATGGCCTAGAAGGAGAACTGGATCTGCATATGTGTGTATCTGGAGGTGAGAATAATTATTTCTTAGCGAATTTCCCTGGAGGAGAATTCCTTAATGCGGCAACGCTTCCTACTGGTAATTGTGCTTATTAGCTACAATGCAAATCTAGACCTGAATACTGGTCATTTCTTACTGAAAACCGCATTCAACATTTGTTTTTGTGATCACTCCATCATAGGGCTGTCCTCCATTTTAAGCATACTCTTTTTTCAAAACTATTCCTTTAGAGACACATTCTGCTGCAGAAAAATAGCTCTTTGCTCTTTACAGTATTGTGCGGTTGGCTATTTTAGACTGTTTCAGTTGGAAAACCACTGCCTCACTCACTCTCCCCTTTCATTGCACCTGGTTATGTGGTCTCCCTACCTGCTGTAGATGTTGTGGGGAGCTCTATGATCTTTCAGTGATGGTGAAGTATTATCTTTTAAAGACAGCCCCCCCCCTCCTTCCCAATGTTGATTTCCTCCTGTGAAGATGAATCGCTGCAAAGCAATGTTGCATGCGCTCAAAGACCCATTTGCAGTTCCCGCTATGGTGAGGCCTATTACAGATTGGTGCAACCTGACCCTTCACAACTTCACATAGCCTTCAGAGTCTTTGGGACTCAGCTCCTGGAGCCTCTCCAAGTCTTGTTAGTCAAATATGCAGATGGGAAAAATTAATTACTTATGACCGTAATTGAGCCTGGCAATTATGGTTATAATTTGTGATGGTTGTAAAATTGGTTACATGACTGGGCCCATTTTTACTACATTTCTTGCGGCAATCATTAAGCAAACACCATGGTTGTTAAGTAAACTCATTGTTTGCTGTGGGACAATTTTTGCTGGAAACCAGAAGTAAATGCTGGTTTCTGGCAAAAATGTTATAAATTGCAGTCATGTGACTACAGGGCACTGCAAAAAGCCATAAATGGGGGCTGCTTGTTGAGCGCAAAAAATGCAATCACATGACCATAAGGGGGGGTTGATGTCAAAACTTTGAAAATGGGTCAGAAGTCCCTTTTGGGGGGGTCCATCATAACTCTGAATGGTTGCTAAGTGACTGGTTTAAATTCAGAGATAACCCATACTAAATACTGCATACAGGAATGAAGTAGACTAGCTGCTTTAAATTTCCCTTATTTGTAGTCATATTGCAATGTTGCTTTGATTGATTATTATAGAGTGCATTTCTCTAGCATGCCCCGCAGAAGTCATGGTCGGGCCCAAACATTGCGTGCTTTTAGATTTTAGCACTGCTCTGAAGATGATCATGTGCTTAGAAATACTTTCCTAACACTAGCCCTTTGAAGGAAATTAAGGAAGTATCTGCACCATTTGCCTAAGAACCATGGGGGGGGGGGGGGGGGGGGATATTTTATGTCAGCACTTTGAAAATGATACCTTTCTCTGCTCAATTGATACTTCTACTGGCATTTGCTTATAAACACCCATGAGTCTGGGACTGATACTTAATAGGGTAATGCAGTGCTTCAGATTCAAAAGCAAAAACAAACAAACAAAACTTTGAAATGCATAGGCTGCTCATGTAGCACTAGTCTAAATCTCCTCAAATTAGCTGCATCTTCTCCTGAGATTGTGTGATTTTCCACCGTAACTGCAACTCAGTCTTGGGAAAACATACATTTGGTTTAAGAAGTGGCAGACAGATGTTATGTGGATGCTGTGTCTGTCTGAAGCCTCTTTTTGTCTTTGAATATAGAACACCACATCCAGCTTGCGTGCTTCTTACTCATCTGCAACTCAGTGCCTTAATTATTACAGAATTATGGGATTTTAACTTAAAATGTGAAGACTTGATTTATTCTAACATTATCTGTGTAAAAATTCCAGTTTACCTTCTGTTGAAAATTGGCCAGAGATTTTCCACGTTTTGAGAGAAGAAATATCAAAACAATAGAATGTCCTAAAGTTCGTAACATATCTTTTGAAAAAGAATTCCTCAAAGAAGTGATGAGAGTTGGACACCCCCTCCCCAGCCCAACTAAGAAATAACCTAGGAACACCCCAACTAAACTGGGTCAACAGCAGCCTGAGGCTAAATGGCAAACACTTGACACACACAATGAGGAACCAGTTAGCAACAATCAGGACACAACAATAAAGTAATTAACACCTTTCAGGCAGGATTAGCAAGGAAATTTAACCAACAATAGTCACTGACCAACAAATCAGAAAAGGCAGATTCAAACTCACCAATCAAAATTGACAAATTTGGAAACCACAAAAAGGTATAAAACCTCTGTTTAAAAGATCATTCTGTCTAGCTAGCCGGGGACTCGAGCTGAATTGTCACTCAACGCTGATCCTCGAAATTAAACCTCTTTCTGGTAGCTGGCTTCACGATCTATTTCTTCTGCGCCACACCGTCAAGGGGAATCCCGGCTGGAAGGACCGAATGGGGGAGTTCCTCCCAACAATCTGGCGACCCACGAAGGGACTTCCAGCTCACCCAGCCACCGGACCGGGCCCGGAAGAGTCATCACCCAGCCGGCAGCGGACACTTTGATCCGTGGGGAAGCCTCCTCGGACCCTGCCCGGTCGGCATCGGGTAGTAAAGGGAGTTTTTGAGTCTTACGCTCAAACAGCTACCAGGAAAGAGGGTAAGTGCCACCAAATTTAAATCTATTAGGTTAAAGGGTCTGGGGGAACGAAAGGAAGAATGCATGAGTGTGTGTGTGAGGCATCCTCCTCTTAGAATCAGCTGGAGCTCGCTCCCTCCATGTGCCCTCTAGCCGCACCCCGACCTGCTGCTAGCTCCAGTGGAGCCGTGACCGGCGGAATTCGGGAAAGCAAGGGGGGAGGGCATCGGAGCGTGAGACCTTCTGGTGAGAGAGGAGGACCGAGCGGGCAGAGAAAGAGAACCCTATTCTGGGCAAGCCAGGACCCCTTCTGCCAGTAAATATCAAAGCAGTAGCCCCGAGCGGAGGTGGCCGCTCACCTCCGAGAATCTGTATTAGGAAAGAAGTCTTGCAAGGAGACTTCGACTGTATTGGGGGAAAGAAGTCTCGCAAGGAGACTTCGACTGTATTGGGGGAAAGAAGTCTCACAAGGAGACTTCGACTGTGTTTGGAAAGAAGTCTCACAAGGAGACTTCAACTGTGTTTGGAAAGAAGTCTCACAAGGAGACTTCAACTGTGTTAGGAAAGAAGTCTCACAAGGAGACTTCGACTGTGTTGGGAAAGAAGTCTCACAAGGAGACTTCGACTGTGTAGTGTATGAAAGAAAAATAGACTTTGCTTAGGGCTTTGCTGGGAAACCAATTTGGCTAAATAAAGGTACTTAAAAGGGAAAATAAGAAATAGTGATTCTCTCTCTGTCTCTCTCTCTCTCTTCTCTATGCAACCACATGGTATGTTTAAAATGTGTGCCTTCCCTAACTTGAGTTATCTGAAATTTATGGTGGGAATGACCAGGATGTGTAAAACTAAGACTTCTGTTCGCTTGTCTTTGTGTATATATGTTTGTCAAAGTCTGTGTGTGAGAGGTAAATGTGACTGTTAACTGTTTCAAATCCAAAGGAAAAAGAATTTTAAATTCTGCTAGAAATTCTGCTTAAAATAAGCCACAAAAAGGAAATACCTCACTCTGTTTGTCTGGCCAACGAACAGAGTGAAGAAAAAGAATTGTGTTTGTTTGTTTTGTTTTCCTCTTTCTCTCTGTGTATGCTCAAGAACAGCCTTAAGTTACCAGGAGGGATTGTTTTAAGTTTATCTGTTGGAAAAGTTTCACTTGCATTTACTGTATGTGTTTTATCTATCCTTTTCCTGAAAAATGTGTGTCTATCTACAAGAGCCTTTTGAAACTCAAGTCTGCTTGTGTGGGGAAATAATTTTTTAAAGTCACTTTTCTTATCCTATCACTTACTGGTGAAACTACTATGAAGCTTTCTGAAACATAAGCATTTTCCAATCTCTAAAATAATGTTATCTATTTTAGAATAAATGTTAAAGGCAGATCCTCCTGCCCTTGGCAAGTTGCACATATTGAAATATTAGGCTTTTAAAATTATTTGGAGTTCTCAGCATTCTCAAACTGTCTGCAAACTACCCCCCCCCCTTCCAATTCTTTTCTTGACCTTTGTTCTCCATGCCTTTTGTCTGCCTCTCCTGGGAGAGTCCACCCAGAAAGGGGGGGGAGACCTTGTTCTTGTATCTTTCAGCCCTGCAATCCTTCCCCAAACCTTTGGAAGCAGAACACACAGACCCAGATGCTGCCTCCATCCATGTGAGCCATGGAATTGAGTTTTGAATCCAGCCATCCACTAAAAAGCCACCATGCAATCTAAGCTGAACATCTTCCCAAGTCCTACCATTTCCCCAGATGCCTGTGAGAGCTGCAGAAGAAAGGTGGTGCCATGTGAAGCCTCAGAAGAGAAAATTAGACTGTGGGGGGAGGGTGGAAACTCATTGTAAACTTTTCTTTCTTGTCCCATTTGTATTGTAACAAGCCAGTTGAATGTATTAGTGGAGAGATGGCACTTGGGAATATGTGGCAGAACAAGTACTGAACACCTTGGACTTCTATCTGGTGGGAGGGAAAATTTATCCAGAATGTTTGTATTGACTATTTTGTAAAAGTAGCTGCACATACATGCACCAGGACACCCCAGTTCCTCAAGGGGGGGTGGAAAGGCAAAATAGAGAATTAAAGACTCTCCTAGGCAAACTCTGTCAGGAGACCCACCTGCCCTGGCCCCAAGCATTACCCATAGCATTGTTCCATCTGAGAACCCGACCAAGGCAAGACATAGGTATCTCCCCCTTCGAACTGCTGTTTGGTCGACCACCTGACACACTCAAAGGCCTGGACCCCCAGTCCCTCTGCTTGGAGAAAGGGAAGATAGTCTTATCATCCTATCTTACAGCTCTGCACCAGAGACTCAGAGAACTGTGGAAGCAAAGTGCCTTGACACAGACTTTACCGTTAGAAGAAAATCTACACCGTTTTGAACCAGGGGACTGGATTTGGATAAAATCATACAGCCGGAAGTCACCACTGCAACCAAAGTGGAGTGGACCCTTTCAAGTTCTACTAACCACCCAGACAGCAATCAAGGTAGCTGAAAGGAACGCTTGGATCCACTGGACACATGTTAAACCGGCAGTTGTAGACCATAGCGTTGTACCTGAGACAACACCCAAGGTTCCACCTCTGAGGCTCAAGAAAAACCCAGAAACTGAAGAGTGGACACTAAAAACGTTTTTTGAAATTGAGACAAATGGGGGAGGGTATTAAGTTTACCATTGTTAGAATCTTATGTGTTATGTATATTATGTTTTTATATTTGAAATGTACCTCTGGGTTTATAGAACCAAACCTATTTCTGGAAAAAGGGAACGTGTGGGAGTATTTAGCGAAGGAAGTACTGAACACTACAGACTTTTGCCTTGCTGGAGGTAGATCAGTGAAAGACATCTTAACCACATGCTTGATGGGGGTGGCAATAGCACCAAAAGCTATCACCAATAACACTAAATTAAGGGGACACTCATTGATAGCCTCATACTACAACATTTTTGACTGGGGAACCAGCACAAGCATAAAAGACAACAGCATGTACACATTACAAGTAGCAGCAGTAACTCAAGCAGCTACTTGTTTCACACTGACTGGGTGCCACCAGCCTAAAGTTTCCAACTGCCACAACCTCACTAACACCGAACTGGCCTGCAATAACACCAAAGCCATCACCTTCTCATATGGCTATGTGAAACTTCCTATGGGATGGTTTCTATTATGTGGCCTGAAAGCTTATTCCTACCTGCCTGCAAATTCCACTGGGGGCCCTTGCACGTTAGGACAACTAACCATGCTGATGCCCACCCTACAAAGGCGGCAAAGAAGGAGCTTCCACACATTACCTCCTGACTGCGATTTCAAAACCCCCCTTCTCACGAAAACTGAATATATTGCATTGGCTGTCTCTCTAGTGGGAGTGCCAGGGCTCGCAGCATGAAACTCAAGGAATATAAACAGCCTGGCATGTACCCTAGCTAAAAGTTTAAACACCACTTCCCATGCCCTGGACGCCTTAAACAGAGAACTAAGGCAAATCAGAGAAGCTACCCTTGAAAATAGAGCAGCCATTGAGTACCTATTATTGAAGCACAATCATGGCTGTGAAGAATTCAGAGGGCTCTGCTGCTTCAATTTATCCGACCAATCTGGGCTAATTGAACAAGATATCAAACATTTAAGAGAACTAGCACAAAACATTGGGCACAACCAGTCATCCTGGGACCTTTCCTGGCTCTTTTCATGGTTACCAGACTTCCATTGGTTGAAAATTCTTATTGGTAGTATAATCACAGACATAATAGGTGGAGCCCTCCTTTGTTGCCTATGCCAATTAATTCCTTTAGGGTTAAAATGCCTAAAGGTCTGCACAACTCCCATCAGAAGCAAGGGACAAAGCAAGAAAACATCTCTCATGATGTGCCAAATTGATCACCACTACCGTATATATGAACCAGTTGGGCTAATCACTGATACTCCAGTGATAGCCCAAAATGGGGGAATTGATGAGAGTTGGACACCCCCTCCCCAGCCCAACTAAGAAATAACCTAGGAACACCCCAACTAAACTGGGTCAACAGCAGCCTGAGGCTAAATGGCAAACACTTGACACACACAATGAGGAACCAGTTAGCAACAATCAGGATACAACAATAAAGTAATTAACACCTTTCAGGCAGGATTAGCAAGGAAATTTAACCAACAATAGTCACTGACCAACAAATCAGAAAAGGCAGATTCAAACTCACCAATCAAAATTGACAAATTTGGAAACCACAAAAAGGTATAAAACCTCTGTTTAAAAGATCATTCTGTCTAGCTAGCCGGGGACTCGAGCTGAATTGTCACTCAACGCTGATCCTCGAAATTAAACCTCTTTCTGGTAGCTGGCTTCACGATCTATTTCTTCTGCGCCGCACCGTCAAGGGGAATCCCGGCTGGAATGACCGAACGGGGGAGTTCCTCCCAACAGAAGCATTGTCCTTCTTCCTTTCTCTTCCCTCAAAATTCATATGGTCCACTAATTTTGCATCAGTATCTCATCCTCTGAAGCGTGCATGTTCCCAAATATGTTAAGAACATATTTGCCCATCTTGCAATTAATTTGCACTGGATTTAATGAATTAACAATTTCTGCATTACAACAATACGTTGAATCGTAAACTAACAAAACAAGTCAAGTTTAGCCCACATGCTAAGCCCCTCTCTCCAACTGAAACTAACCAAAATGCCGTATTGTACAAATACTATTACTTGGAGTTTCTCTGATCTGATTACATCATGTGAATTCAGTCTTCAGCTTCTTCCTACCACCTTCCTCTTTTTTATTTCTCCAACAAGCATAAAGCAAGAGTATGAAAGGTCGCCCTTCTGTACTGGCCAGGCCAGTTTGGTCTAGTGGTTAGGGCAGCAGGCTAGAAACCAGAAGAGCGTGAGTTCCAGTCTTAGGCATGAAAGCTGATTGGGTGACTTTTGGCTAGTCCCTCTCTCTCCACCCAACAAGGTTGTTGGGGAAAATAGGAGTAGTAGTATTATGTGTGTTTACCACCTTGAGTTGTTTATTAAAACAATAAAGGGAAGGAAGGAAGGAAGGAAGGAAGGAAGGAAGGAAGGAAGGAAGGAAGGAAGGAAGGAAGGAAGGAAGGAAGGACTATCAGCTTCCCTCAAAAAGCCTATGCTGTATCTTCTATCCTTAAGCACCCTTCCTTTTTTTAACTCCTTTTTTTGTTTTTTGTTTCTACTTAGTGTTAAAAATTCCAAATGCTGTCCAAACTAAAATTCAGAATAAGGAATTATTACATACACTGAATGCCAAAGGATATTGTATAGAAGAGAAAAATGCTTTTATTTGCTTTATCATCTTAACCCTAATTTGGTTATTTTTCACAGGGCTGTCGATATGTTCCACTAGCCTGCTCAATGCTATATTTCAGTCTGGATTCTGCTACCATCCTGTTAGACACAAAAATAGTCACAAATTGAAATCCACTCTGAGTTACAAATAGAAAAGAAGTTTATTAGACTTCACATCCAAGTCTAAAAAAAATAACGGTTTGCAAAGCGTGGTGGATTCAGGAAGGCAATGCAATGTAGCCAAGCACTGAACCACACCCCAAATTCCAAAATCACATATTATTATACATCCTATCGCGACGCCCCAGTCCCTCCCCCATGGCCCCATTGGCTTAGGCTTTGGAGGTTACAATCTATCAGAAGCGCCTAAATAGAATACATTATCTCCGCCCCTGTTTGCTTACATTATACTAATAAAATCCCTCCCCTACTATCCTGTTTACTCAGACCATATATGTACATGCTTATCATTTCTAAAAGAGAGATGTCTCCCATCTTCTACACCTGTTAGATCCAGTAGGGGTACCAGGTACCAACAGGTACTTAAAAACAATTCCTAGATGGTGACTCACACTGGGCCCCACAGTAACTCCTGTTCTCCCCCCTTCCTCCACCTGAGGCTTGTATGTTCCCTATATACTCAAAGCATCTACTCAGGCAATTGATTATACAATAATAATTATAAAATATAAAATATGATTACATGAGGATAATACTAAAAGTATATATTTTTATTTATAAATATTCTCGCTACTTCCAGTTTTTTCCACAATTCACCCTTTTTCTTTTTACCCATTCTTTAAAAATAAAACATTAAAATTTTTCCAAATTTCTTTGTATTTCTAAGGTCTTTTCATATTCTACAAAATTAGTTTCTTCATTGATTTGTGTAAGGTTATACATTTTTCTCCCTAGTGATTCCTTCTGATTACTGTGTATTATTCCTTCTACAGTACTTTGGACAATATTCTTAATGAGAGGGATGAGACAGGGTAAAAACATTAATCCCATAATGATTATTATAAGCATGAATAAAGCTTGCTTCCAGTTTCTAAAAATTCCCCCTAAAAAGCCCTCTTCATCTAAAAGACCAGTCCAAGTCTGGACTGGAACATGTACAAGTTCTCTCATTTTCAGTGGTTAATTGCTTCACCACTGTACCTGTTTCATCTATTTGTAAGCAACAATTAGTTAAATTAAACTTCCCACATACCCCTCCTTCTTTAGCTAATATATAATCTAATGCCAATCTATTTTGATACACAGCCACTCTAAGCTTATCAGTAGTTTTTGCCAAAATATTTAAAGCAGTATCTATTTTTCTTCCAACTAATTCTAATACAGCCTGTAATCTTATTATTCTGTTTAACATATAAATGGGTGTTCTATATCCCCAAGATCCATCTTCGGCCCAAGTAGCAGGCCCATAGACGCACACGATCTTTTCTGGTGTCCACTCATTTCCTCTCATTGTTTCAATATTACATGGAATATCTGAATAAATAGATATTTTATAGCGATCTAAATGATCATAAATAGGGATTCCCAGTGTCTGTTTAGTGCTTAGGGGTAATAAAAAGAAGGATGGTTTAATCCATCCTAAAACACATGATCCACCCCACTTACCAGGCAAACTTTCATAGGCTTGGTTCCCACAAATCCAATACATATTTTTGGGGGCTATCCATTTGCTGTTATCTGTTTTATTTAAATAAGTTCCCCATCCAGTGAAATTAAACTTTTCTGGTTCACTTTGATTCCCTACACTTGTCCATTGTTTATATTTACCATCCCAATATCCCAAACATATCAAATCTTCTACCCTTTTAGTTCCATTTCTCTTAAAACAGTTTCTTCCTACTAGATTAGTACTTAGGGTCCATATAATCTGTTGATCATTTCCAGATCGCCCCGTAATATTTCCTTGCTTAGTCATGTTGTTGAAGATCACTGGGTCTGCTTCTAATGCTTCCCATGGCCACTGTTGTCCCATATTAGTTCCTTCAAATACAAAACAATTTTTAACGGTCAAGGTTTTGGCTATATCCTCAGCCATATCCATAAACAAGTTACTTGCTTTCTCACTAATATCTACTTCCTTTTCCAGTTGTCTTAAAGTATTATAAACTGACCATCCTATTGCTTTGACTTCCCCTGCATATATCTTTTCTTTCTTTATAGTAATATAAGTTGATGGATCTAATCCTGTACCATCTATCCCAAATCCATAACTTACTACTTCAGCATGGTTCTTAGTGATTTCCAACTCCATTGTATTAGTTCCGTATATTCTGTTAAATTTGGTAATACCACTACATCCTGGATAACCCCCTCCAGTGTAATCACACACACAACTCCACCCTGAACATTTAACAGATCCCCCACAAGGTGACCATTGATTTGGGTTCCCATTTGCAAAGTTCAAATTAGTGGGACATATATATTTATGATTTTGTTTATATGCTGAGATCCAACTAGAGTCCCCACACTTTGTGGCGAGAGGAGATAAACTTAATATTGTACAGGCATCAAACCGTATTAAAGCCTTTTCTGTCCCTTTTTCTAATATTTTTGTGGAATTAACATATATTAATCTTCCTTCACCTTCAGGTCTCTGTCTCGCTCCTGTTTTAGCTAGACCTACATATATACTAAAATTGAAATATGTTGGCATTGATGGATCATAACATTGTATCTTCTTGTCTTCTCCCTTACAAACTGAATATTGTGTGTTATTTAATTGACACATAGATTGAAATATACATCCCTTAGGTGCTTGGGTATGATATACCAAGGTTTTAATTACTGCGTTTCCTTTGGTGGCATTCGTAATGCAGGCTTCACATCCTTCTGTTTTTGTTGCTCTCCTATATCGTTCTCTAGAAAGGGAGAGATAGATAACCATGGACAAGTATACAACACTAAGGATTTGCATTTTAGTCACTCTCGTTGTTCGTCCTGGACTAGTTATCTTTTAAAGTATATAGTATATTCCTCAAAAGGTTTCAATTTCCAGAATGTTCTTCACATCTGGTACATCTTACACAGTCAATACAATGGAAACAGCAACAACAATCAGCATGGCATGGGATTTTGGGCACAAGACAAAGGAAAATAACAAACCCTAATTCCACCCAGTCATAGATCTGGTTTGGACATTCGATTACTGTCGCTTGAGAGTGATCTTTAAAGGTTCTGGATTTGGAACACAGGTCCACTGTTCTTTTGGTTCAGCTACTGGTCCCTTCACTCGTGTGTAGTGGGTCCACCCTTTTTCTTTCGTCCGGACTGCGGTTTCAGAGGTCAGCAACACTTGGAACGGTCCGTCCCACTTAGGTTGTAATTTTTCCTCCTTCCAACTCCGGATCAGGACCCAATTTCCCACACAGATCTTATGGACAGGAAACTCCAGAGGCGGCGTCTGTGCCAGCAATCCTTGCCTCCTGCAATGATCAAGATACTGGGACAATTTATGCACATAATTTCTCATCACTTTATCTCTGGTAGATAATGAATCCATGCAGATTTCTCCAGGTGGGAATCCCACCCCATATAACAATTCATATGGTGATAGTCCTATATCTTTCCTTGGCTGAGTCCTAATTCTTAGAAGAGCCAAAGGTAAGCATTTGATCCAGGGCATCTTTGTTTCCAAGATTAGTTTACTGATTCCTTCTTTTAATTTTCCATTAGCCCGTTCCACTTTACCACTAGAGAGCGCATGCCAAGGTGTGTGAAACTTCCAGTTTATCCCCAATGCTTCCCCAATATTTTGCAGGATTTTCCCAGTAAAATGACTACCTTGATCACTATCAATTTGGGTTACTAATCCATATCTTGGAATAATGTGTTCCAATAGGATTCTAGTAACCGTTTTAGCTGTAGCATTCACGGTGGGAAAAGCTTCGATCCATCCTGTTAAATGATCGATGATTACCAGGAGATATTTATAGCTACCCACTTTAGGTAGTTCAGTATAGTCTATTTGTACACACTGAAATGGTTTAAATGCTGGAGGTCTTCCCCCTGCTGGCTGCTTTCTTAAAGCCTGTCTGTTTATTTTTTTACAGACTAAACATAATTCCACCACTTGTGCTGCAATTGTATAAATCCCAAAGCAAGCATACAATTTCAAAATACAGTCTACTAGAGCTTGTGCTCCCCAATGACTTCCTTCATGCAAATATGCTATTAATTCTTTAGCAATCACTTTATTGATTACTTGTCTACCATCCGGTAGATACCAAACACCATCTTTTCCCTCCTGTCCCCCTGCTTGTCGTATTCGCTCTTTTTCTTTATCATTAAATATTGGAACTTCAATCTTTGTTTTAACTTCTGGTATCAATGTGTTCATAATAATTTCATTGCTTGCTAATTTAGCTTCCTCATCAGCCAATCGATTTCCAATTATTTCAAATGAATTTCCTTTTTGGTGTGCATTAACATGTACTACTGCAATTCTTTTAGGTTGTTCTAAGGACATTAACACTTGCTTAATTAATTCCTCATGCACTAGT
The DNA here is from genome assembly GCA_039797435.1 of Crotalus adamanteus. Lineage (NCBI taxonomy): Eukaryota > Metazoa > Chordata > Lepidosauria > Squamata > Viperidae > Crotalus > Crotalus adamanteus. The sequence continues at coordinate 10,398,115 of CM077935.1, forward strand.
TCTTTCCCTTTACTATTGATCATTCCCCGATCCCTCCATATTTTTCCAAAAGTATGGACTACACCAAAGGCATATCTAGAGTCTGTATATATATTTCCTATTTTACCTTGTAACAATTTCAATGCCTGGTTTAGAGCATATAATTCGCATGTTTATGCTGACCAATTAGTAGGTAGGCTACCAGCCTCCAATAATTCCTTGGTGTGTCCATTCACAATAGCATATCCATTTTTCCTAATCCCTGCCTCTACTCGGGATGACCCATCTATAAACAAAGATTCCCCTTTTTCCAAGGGACATTCCTCCAGATCAGGTCGTATTTTTGTTTGTATCTCAATTACTTCAGAGGTGAAATGCTCCAAATTCTCTTCACTTGTTTGCAATTTATTCACTAAAAATTGAGCCGGATTCACATTGTGATCCGTTGTCAAAACCAAATCATTCTTTTCCATTAAAATAGCCTCATATTTTAGGATTCTCGAATCAGTCAACCAGCGACCTGCTTTTTGCTGGAGAAGTGTTCTTACTTGGTGAGGTGTGCTCACAACGAGAGCCCCCCCAAAAGTTAATTTTCTGCTTTCCTGTACTAAGAGGGCCGTTGCTGCTATAGCCTGTACACAGACTGGCCATCCTCTTACTACAGGATCCATAATTTTTGATAGAAATGCCACAGGTTTGCATTGACCCGCCCAGGTTTGAGTCAAAACCCCATAAGCTATTCCCTCTTCTGCATTTACAAACAAATGAAAGGGTTTGTCTAGATTGGGAAGACTCAACACAGGAGCTTGGGTCAAAGCTTCTTTAATTTGCTTAAAGTCTTCTTTTTCCTGATTTTCCCACTCCAAATCCCATGGTTCAGATTCAATCAATTTAGCATACAGAGGTTTGGTTGGGCTAGCATAGTTGCCAATCCATAACCTACAATAGCCTACCAGACCTAGGAATTTTCTCAGCTCCTTTTTATCTTTAGGAAGAGGCTGTTTAACCACCCCTTCAATTCTATCCAGTGTTATTTTTCTACTGCCTTTACTTATCAAATGTCCCAAATACTTCACCTCTCTTTCAACATATTGTAGTTTCTTCTTAGAAACCCTCAACCCCTTTTCTCCCAAAAATTCTAGCAATTTATCAGTTGCTTCTTTGACTTGATGTTGTTTCTTTCCTGAGATTAATAAACCATCTACATATTGTATCATGTATGTTTCTCCAGGGACCCGGAATTGTTCCAATACCTGTTCCAAAACTTGTCCAAACAGGTTTGGAGATTCCGTAAATCCCTGAGGAAGCACAGTCCATTGATATTGTTGTTTCCTTCCTGTAAAGGGATTCTCCCATTCAAAGGCAAATAATGGACGTGATTCCTCTGCTAAGGGGCAAGCCCAAAATGCGTCTTTTAAATCTATCACGCTGAACCACTGATGTTCAGGTGGAATGTGTCCCATCAAAGTATATGGGTTTGGAACTACAGGGTGTCTAGTCCTCACAATCTGGTTCAGGAGCCTTAAATCCTGTACCATTCTATACGTCCCATCTGATTTCTTTACAGGAAGTATAGGTGTATTAAAAGGTGACATGGTAGGTTCTAATAACCCATCTTTCACTAGACCATCAATTACAGGTTGTAGACCTTTCCGACCCTCCATTGACAATGCATATTGTCTCTGTCTTACTACTTCATCTGGATTTGTTAATTCTATTTTTAGGGGTTCAATTTGCAAGCCTCCCCTGTTTCCTTCCCCAACCCACACCTTTGGGTTTATCCTCTTTTCATCTTCTTCTGTTAATACAAAAAGAGGATTCATTTCTTTCTTAAAGAAAAGTCCCAATTTTCCTAGCACATCTCTCCCTAGCAAATTCACACCTGCTTCCGGTATATACAATAATCTTGCCCCTGTACTCTCTCCATTTTCTTGCCCAATTTGAATTTCCTTCAATTCTTTTACATAAAATCCTTCTCCCTTCACTCCAGACACTCTAACTTGATTCTGACTAATCTTCATGGTAGGTATTAAAGTTGACATCTTCCTCTTCGTTCTCGGGTCCCACTTCTAAATTTATCAAGGGCTCGTTGTGGGACCTAAAAATAAACGGCCCCTGACATCCCTAGTAAAAACTATCCTCTTCTTCCCACACTGAGTAAACTTGCTGCTCTCTCTCTCGTTTAGGGCAATCTTTTTTAAAGTGGCCCTTCATTCCACATCCAAAGCACGTTCTCTCCCTATTCTGGTATCCACCCCGAAATCCTCCAAATCCCCTTCCTCTATTCCCATTAACATACTGGTTCCTTTCATCCCTCCTATATCTTGTCTCAAAGGGACTCTTCTTATCCCCAAACTCTCTTCTAGGAGGTTTTTCCTGCTTCATCACTTGCTGTACTGTTGCTACCATCATCTTACTTTTCTGCCTTACTTTCTCTGTATCCCTCTGAACATACACTTTCTGAGCCTCTTTCAACAAATCATTTATTGGTTTGGCTCTCCAATCATCCAATCTCTGCAGCTTCTTATATATATCAGGCCAGGATTTAGTCACAAATTGAACTCTGACCAGTGGTACATTGGCAGCATCATCTGGATCCATCCCTGTATATTTACGCATACCATCTTTTAGTCTTTGCAAAAAGGCAGCTGAGGATTCGTCCCTCTCTTGTTCTATCTGCAATGCCTTGGTCATATTTTGAGCCTTGGGTATAGCTTCTTTCATTCCTCTGATCATAAGATTTCTCATGTCTTCCATATTTTGTCTTCCAGCCAAATCATTGTTATCCCAATTTGGTCTGGCCAGAGGAAGTTTTACATCTGCCGCTACGCTCCCATTTGGGTGTTCCCTAGTCCAAATTGCTGCTGCTGTAGTTCTAATTAATTGTCTTTCTTCAGCCGAAAATAAAGCATTTAAAATAGCCGTCAGTTCGTCCCAGGTATAAATGTTTGGTCCCAGTAAATTATCCAACTGTTCAGCAGCCCCCAACGGGTCCTCAATTAGATTTTTCAATTCCTGTTTAAATGTCCTTACTTCATATGCCTTTAATGGCTCTTGGACAAAGCTTATTCTTGGGGCGTTGTTTCCATCTACCCTATTCAGCACCTCCCTTAAGGGGAAGGCTGAGATATCTGGATGCTTATGAAAGGGGAAATCCTCAATGTCCTTTTTACACTGCTCTATTTCTCTTCTCAAATTTCTATATTTTCTATCCTCCTTCTCTGGCTGTTGCTGGGGCCAGGTTCCAATTCCTCCCACTGCCCCTTGAGGCATCGCCGGTGGGGCTTGAGCTGGAGCCTGATTTGGATTATAGGGTGGTAGACGATAGTCCCTATATCTTGGTTTTGTTTCTTCCTCTTCCTCTAATTCTTTTTCCTCCTCTTTTTCCTCTTCTTTTTGTACCATTACAGGGACAGTTGATAATGTATCTTCCCCAGAGATCTATTTATCTGGATTCCAGATTAAAGCATAATCCAACTCATTATCTAATGATTTGCACACTTTTCTCTGCACATAATCATATAAATTTTGGCACGCGAAATAATCATTAGTTCTCATTCGCGGCCATTCTACTTTCTCATCCTCCCACCAAACAAAACAACACATATTCACCATATCTTCTTTAGTCAAATTTAATCTATCAATTATCTTATTATAAGGCGACTTACCCCAATTACTTAGTAGGAGTCCTAAAGGACTCCCTGTATCTATGCTCAACCTAGGATTCTTCCTAGTTTTCTTCACACATTTCCTTCTGGGAACACTCCAAGAATTGCCCATACTGGTTTACCATACTGTTATCTTATCCTTACCAACCTAATGAGACCAACTTTCGCTTCACCAAGCTCCTGCTTCTCCCTTTTTCTCCATCAATCCTCTCATGAGGGTATGGCAAAAACTGAAGGGTCAGCTCCCACACCGTCTTGCTACCCCCTGTGGTACTTGGGACGTCTAATGCACTCCTCTCACAGATCTCAGATTCAAAGAGTCCTACCCAGTCCTCCCCCACCGCCTAGGTGGTTTTCATCTGGCCACCCCAGATATTACTCACCTAGGTCCGTGCACGAAGTTACCCGGTTTTTCCTGAGGCCGGCAATCTCTATTCCTGGTTTCCTCACCCTTCGTTTCTATTTGCAATTTCTATTTAGGTTCGTAGGGCTCTAAGGTTCGCTCAGCACTCACCACTCCTGGAGTTCGAAGCTGGACTGTCAAACTCGACAGGGCATGCCTTCCACATCGTCCTCCAAGTTAGGGAGTCCCAAACGAAATCCCATTGAGTCCCGGGTTTCGGCACCAAAAATTGTTAGACACAAAAATAGTCACAAATTGAAATCCACTCTGAGTTACAAATAGAAAAGAAGTTTATTAGACTTCACATCCAAGTCTAAAAAAAATAACGGTTTGCAAAGCGTGGTGGATTCAGGAAGGCAATGCAATGTAGCCAAGCACTGAACCACACCCCAAATTCCAAAATCACATATTATTATACATCCTATCGCGACGCCCCATTCCCTCCCCCATGGCCCCATTGGCTTAGGCTTTAGAGGTTACAATCTATCAGAAGCGCCTAAACAGAATACATTATCTCTGCCCCTGTTTGCTTACATTATACTAATAAGATCCCTCCCCTACTATCTTGTTTACTCAGACCATATATGTACATGCTTATCACTTCTAAAAGAGAGATGTCTCCCATCTTCTACACCTGTTAGATCCAGTAGGGGTACCAGGTACCAACAGGTACTTAAAAACAATTCCTAGATGGTGATTCACACTGGGCCCCACAGTAACTCCTGTTCTCCCCCCTTCCTCCACCTGAGGCTTGTATGTTCCCTATATACTCAAAGCATCTACTCAGGCAATTGATTATACAATAATAATTATAAAATATAAAATATGATTACATGAGGATAATACTAAAAGTATATATTTTTATTTTTAAATATTCTTGCTACTTCCAGTTTTTTCCACAATCCCAAGTCTACAATCTCTACTGTCAGTTTGCAGGTGGCATGGATATCTTCCACACGGGTGATTTCTTCTGGATGTTGGCACTTGCAGTCCCAGTCCTGGTGGTTCTATTGGTACTGTGCACTGATTGCCGTGACCCTGATTTAGACAGTTAAGTCTTGCCCTCCCTCTTCCTAAATGTTTATTTTGGGGAATAGCCTCCAGTTCTTAAATACTCAATAACGACTCTCATCTCAAGGCAAATTGTAGGGCTCTCCTAATTTCATTTGTATATCTGTTTCTTTTTCTGAACAGCACCTGCTATCGATGACTACCAATACAAGTGAGTCCATGGCTATCTTATCTTGGGGCAAAATAAAGAATGGGAAACAAGAATTCAGGCAGGTTTAGAAAGCAGAAGTAAAATGTGGTCTTGGAAAGAACTTTTGTCCCTGGGGAAAAAAGATGGTTTAGATTGCAAAATATTCTCTTCTATGCAACCAGGAATTATCCTACTTTTGTATCTGCTCCCCACAATCAAATACACACTCCAAATGTTATGTGGCTACCTTGGACAAGGTAGCAATCAAAGAATCGAAAGAGAGGCCATAGCTGTCTAGTGCAGCACATTCTTTGAACATTCCATTCAGTCCTTGGCATCTCCCAATTTAAAATAGAGGTGAGGTAGCAGGCAATAAGAAAACTGCCTGTCAGCCTGAAAAAGTGGTGCTATATGAACCACTAGCGTGTCTTCCATTTTTACTTCAGCATTGCCACAGTTAAATGGGTTTGAAGGTACATTGAGATGCCCTTGTGAGCGTTCCAATTTTTAAGAGCTTACAGCTTGGTTGAGCCTGTTTTAATTCTTATATTGAAATAGCTTACAGACATAGGCATGGCCAATACTTGGCCAAAACTTATTCTGTCAGCCATTTTACCAAGCTGGAATATTGACAGTCTTCCCTCGGAGAGGTAAGATTATAAAGATTTTAAAATCCATACAAATCCTTTTGTCAGTTAGTGACAAAAGCAAACACCCAACATTTAAAGCATTTCAGTAATACTGTAAGAGAAAACAGCAGCATTGAAGAAAACCTTTGTCAAAGTCGAATACAGTTATGTTGGGAAAGATTCTAGAAATGTATTTTATTATGACTGTTCTGAGAAGTGAGTATTAAGGCCTTTCTCCAGCATGATGACTGAAGAATCCACCAATGGGTTATTTCAGTCCTCCTGCCCAATGAGACTAAGATGTGAAGTTGTCATGCCTCCTCATTAACTAGGTCCTCCCAGTTTTCATCTTAGTCTTTCGCCCATGAGGATGTAATAATTTGACTCTCTTCATGAAAAGCAGGTCAGGCTAGATATTTAATTCATTGGTGGATTCTTCCTGGAGTATAGTAGTGTTAGATTGGTTTCTTTCTCTGGGGAGTTTTGGTAATTTTGTTTGCCTTCCTTTCTTTCTCTTTCCTTCTATTACCTGGGAGCAGAGCTTATCCCTGTCCTGGCTGGGGGGAGGTGTCTGCCTATGTTTTCCTAACTATTCAGTTAGCTGCGTTAATTCCCAGGGTAACATCAAGGTGGGGGGGGGTGTTCCCTTCCTCTCACTAGCTAAGGAGATTGTTTTTGATCAGTATTTTGGAACTACAACCAGTTCCTTGTGGCGGCTGCCATTTTGAGGCCATGTGGAGCCTTCTCTGACTGGGATCGGTCAGAATCCTTCTAGCGGCGGCCATTTTGAATTCCCAAAGTTAAAGTTAATTGTTGCAATCGGACTGTTAGCAAGCTTCCTCCTTGTTCATTGTGCAAAATTGGTTTAAAACAAAGTCATTATTGTTTCCAGAGCCATTTATTCAGCTGTCGCTAAAGGAGGCAAAGCCTCATTGCTGCGGCAGACTCGTGGGCACTTAAAAAAAAAGCCTCATTTTTGCTCCTTTTATTATTTACTGAAATAGTCCTTTTGGAATTCAACTGAGGTCCGTTCCTTTGCCTACTCCTATCTAGCGAAGGTAGTTCTTTCTTCTGAATCAAAGCGTCCACCATTTTGCCAACTACTGTCTCATTGGGAAACGCCCAGGACAGGCAGGGACGCCATTTTTGGAGTTGGTTGTTTATAATTACCTCACAATTTAATTAATATTGCCTTTCTCATATTTATTTTCATCCTAATTTGCGATTAAGGTTCTGTTTCAGAATCCACTATTCATTGCAATTAGCAACAAATTTGGGGCAATTATCATTGCAACGGAGGTCCAGCAGGCCCTGCTCGCCATTCCCTGCCTGAGTTCTGCCACCCTGAACCTAGTGGTTGCCTACAGGATCCTGACCATTGCCACTAGCGAGACACGTGTGATTTCATCACCATTTTGATCTGGTTGAAAGTGCATCCAGAACATTGGTGATGAGTGCTCCACAGTGCCCAGCGTGAGCCCAGGTTGCCAGGGGCGGTTCACGCTTTTTTCTCCACGTGCAGTCAGTCCCGCTGAGGGCTCCTGACGTCTACTGCAGGGTCACTCAATTTCTGAGTCCTGCTTGGGGGCATTACATCGACTTGGCAGAACCCACTGAGCCACAGTTTTTGGACACAGGCAACACCATGGTCCAAGCCGAGCCAGTTTCTGAAGTGCCTACAGGTAAGGCCAAAGCAAAATCTAAATACAGCAGGAAGGCTGGTAAGACAAGTGATAAGATGGCTGACAGAACACATAGAGCCCTGGAGAAGCAATTCTGCCGGGCCCAACGCTTGTCAACTGAACAGGATTACATACCTCCTGGTGCATCCCCACCTGAGACACATGTACCGTCCACATTGGGAGCATGGTCACCTTTGAGCGCAATCCAGCAGGTCTCTGATCAGACCTTTGGTCAGGTGGGTCCACCCATTCTTGGGGAGGACCTTGATTTGCCCGGCCCATCATCTGCGCCCACTGCTACATTAACTCCAATGGCTGCGGGGTCACGACCTCCGCTAGAGCCATCTTTTTCAGCACAGCTCCAATGGTGGATATTGCAGGCGGTGATCCAGGCCGTGGCATCATCGGGTATCCACCAGGCATCACCAGTTCCTGGTCCTTCCTCTGCACAAGCTTCCTCATCTCGACCCACAGCGGATCGTTCAGGTAGGGTTTCCCCATCCCGATCTCCGGACTCCGAGTCTTCCAATGTCTCGGATTATGACGAAGGGGGGGGACCGCTGGTCTGAGTGCGAGGAGCCGACCCATGAGTCTCAGCCCATGGCAGAGCTATTCAATGCCTCGCTCTTTCCGTCATTGCTGTACAGGGCTTGTGCAGCGAGCAAACTTTCCTCCGTCTCTTCTCCGGCCCCTCAGCCTTCCACAGATCAGGACTCAAATCCTCTATTTGCCGAACCGGTAGACAAGCACCTCCATATTCCATGTCGTCCCCCCCCCATATTCCTGAAGAACATTCAGGGACAATGGGAATCTCCAGCTGCTCAACCTTCCCAAGGAGCATCTGAGCACAAGATTGTAGACATGGCAAAGAATCTGACTGACCTTTTAGAGGTGCCTAAGGTGGATGAATCCTTAGCCCCACTGTTTTCTACAGCCAGCCTTCCGGCAGATGTCTCAGATGCCCTTAAGGCGGAAGATAAAAAGTCTGAACTGGCCTTACGCAAGGTTCACTTAGCATCCGCTTGGGCTACAAAGGCAGCAACTTCCATTTCCTTTTTTGCAAGGATTTCAATTACCTGGCTCAGACAATTGCAAGACAGGATCCCTCTGGAGGAGGTTAGGATCCATCAGGACCTTACTAAGCTTATAGCCACATCTGAGTATATGGCAGATGTCTCAATGTACTCAGCCAAGCATTCAGCCAGGGCAATGGCTTCCGGCGTAGTCGCCAGGAGGCTACTTTGGCTCAAGAACTGGAGAGCTGAAAGCAAGCACAAGTGGCGTGCTGCCATTGCCCCCTTCACAGGTAGCCGACTGTTTGGGGAAGCATTGACCCCATACCTTATTGAGAATAAACAGAAACAAAAGGTCATCTCTCACTTAGTTAGGAAATCCAACAGGCGTTACCTCCCTTACAGCCGCCGTCAGTCCTTTCGGACTGCATCCACATCAGAACAGGGACAACCTTACAGACCCCCAGCTCCGAAGGCTGACCGCCCCTTTGACAGAGCGGGGTATAGGGACAGATCCCGATACCAATCCCAGACCAAACCTTCCATCCGTGGCAGAGGGTGCCGCCCCTTCTGCCACTCCAAGTGACTCAGAGGGGACCCCCCCCATTGGCAGCAGGCTAACCCTTTTCATCCGCCAATGGGAAAGCACCACCACGGACTCCTGGGTTCTGAGCACCATAAGGGAAGGCCTGTCTCTGGAGTTCAAATCCCATCCAATAGATCACTTTGTCTCTTGCCCAGCCATGAGAAATCACATAAAAAGAGGTCTCATGGAAGATGCCATCCGACATCTCCTCAGCATCAAAGCCATAGAGGAGGTTCCCTTGTCCCAACGGGGATCGGGGTATTACTCCATCCTCTTTGTAGTTCCAAAATCCTCAGGAGGATGGAGAGCAATCCTAGACCTCAAGGGGCTGAACCTCCACCTACAATACAGGAGGTTCAAGATGCAGACGTTGCACTCCATCCTAGGCAGTATCAGGATGGGAGATCTTCTAACATCAATAGACCTCAAAGAGGCATATTTGCATATCCCTATCCACCCGGCACATCGCAAATACCTGCGGTTTTGTTACCTCAACCGTCATTTTCAATACAGGGCCCTACCATTCGGTCTTTCCTCCGCACCCAGGGTCTTCACCAAAATGCTAGCAGTTCTGGCGGCCCATTTGAGGTTGGTTCCGGTGCGCGTCCAGTGTTATCTGGACGACATTCTGATCCAATCGCTGTCAGCAACATCCGCCCAGTCAGATCTGGATCTCACAATCAGGACTCTTCAGAACCATGGGTTCTTAATAAATTTCAAAAAGAGCCAGACAACACCATCGACCCGTCTGTTACACCTGGGGGTGGTGATCGACACGGACAATTGTCACGTGTACCTATCGGAGGAAAGGCGCAAGAGCATCAGAGACCTGGCACTCAAGGTATGTAGGAACAGGACAGTAACATTAGCTCTCCTTTCCCAGTTACTGGGGAAGTTGATATCCTGCATAGCGATAGTGCCGTGGGCCTGACTACATGCTCGAGCCCTACAGTGGTTTCTGCTTCCACATCAAAGACAACATACAAATACCTCCAACCAGCTGGTGCGTGTTCCTCGTCAGGTTCGTCTGTCTCTCAACTGGTGGGCTTCCTCGGCCATATGCAAGGGGACCCTATTCAAAGAGCCCACTCGCATCAGTATGACCACGGACGCGAGTCTTTTCGGTTGGGGCGCTCATCTCCAAACACGGATGGCTCAGGGTCAGTGGTCACAGACAGACCGGAGGCACAGCATAAGTTGGTTGGAGTTCAGAGCGATCCACCTAGCTCTCAGACATTTCCACTCAGTAGTCAGGGGGCAACATGTGCTGGTCCTGACAGACAACGTGGCGGCAAAGGCCCACGTCAATCGACAGGGGGGTACCCAGTCAAAGTCCCTCATGGCAGAAGCTTGGGCATTGAGCTCCCGGGCGGAGAAACATCTACTCTCCATCAGGGCAGAGCACATTTCGGGGGAGGCGAATCGGCAGGCAGATTTTCTCAGCAGGTCAATAGTGGACCATTCGGAATGGAAGTTACATCCAGATGTCTTCAGGGAGATCATGGACAGATTTGGTCATCCGATAGTGGACCTGTTCGCCTCACCAGAGAACACCCAACTACCCAGGTTTTTTTCCCGGTTCCCCTCTCGGGGGGCGGAGGGGGCGGACGCCCTACGCAGCCAATGGCCACGAGGCCTCTTGTATGCCTTTCCCCCACTGCCTCTGTTACCAGCAGCTATCAGGAAGATCCTGGCGGAGCAGGCAGAGGTAATATTTATTGCTCCTCACTGGCCCAGAAGGCCATGGTTTGCAGACCTGGTGAGCCTCTCCGTCTCTGCTCCATGGAGGATTCCAGACCATCGCATTCAGTTGACACAGGGAGATCTTCAACATCCAGATCCCCAATGGCTTCAGTTGACCGTCTGGCACTTGAACGCCGCACCTTGACTCGAGAGTTCTATTCGTCAGGGGTGATCGATATGATTCAGGCTGCCAGGAGACCGTCGACTAACCGTATTTACAACCATACGTGGAAGAACTTCTGTCATTGGTGCGACAGGAATCATGTGAGTCTGTCACAAGTAACCATCCCCAAGGTGTTAGAATACTTGCTGGAGGGCGTCAACAAGGGGTTGTTGCCCAACACTATCCGTAGACAGCTAGCAGCCCTTTCCACAGTGTTTTCTTGGGACTCTTCAGAGTCCTTGTCTAGACACCCTACAATCAGATCTTTCCTAAAGGGAGTTACCAATGGCAAACCCCCTGTGATTCATAGGTATCCCTCTTGGGATCTACCCAAAGTCTTACCAGCTCTAACCTCTTCCCCCTTTGAACCACTTAGAACATGTTCCTTGCGGTACCTGTCGCTGAAGGTTTCATTTCTGATAGCCATAACTTCTGCCAGACGTATATCGGAATTAGCTGCCTTGTCGATCAGGAAGGACCTGTGCTTATTTCACGAGGACAGGGTGATTCTTCGATTAGATCCCTCGTTTATTCCAAAAATAAACACGGTGTTCCATAGGGCACAAGAGGTGATTCTCCCGGACTTCTGTCCCCACCTGTCACATGACTTGGAACGGCAATGGCACTCCTTAGACGTGCAGAGAGCTTTGCGCTGTTATATCAAACGCACAGCATCTTTCCGTAAATCAGAAGCCCTGTTTATATCCTTCCAGCCTTCCTCAATGGGCCAAAAGGTTTCGGCTTCCACTATAGGTAGGTGGATTAGGGCTTGTATTGCAGCAGCTTACGCGTCTCTTGCCCTACCCATTCCCAGTCATGTGACGGCCCATTCCATACGCAGCGCTGCCACAACCGCTACATGGGCTACTCAAGCGTCTATTGAAGACATTTGTAGGGCAGCGACATGGTCCACGCCTTCCCCATTTATTAGGCATTATTGCTTGGACAAGTTTGCTTCGGCTGAGGCCGCCTTCGGTAGACGTATTTTGCGGTGACACCATCAGGTTCACAGGCCCCAACTATTTCTCACCCGTAGGGACTTCAGGAGCTTTGGTACATTCCATTGGTGGATTCTTCAGTCATCATGCTGGAGAAAGAGTGTTGGCTTACCTGAACACATGTTCTCAGCATGATGGTGAAGAATCCACACGCTCCCTTTGAGTTGTTAGTTAGTTAGAGGTTGGGGACCTGTTTCTTTCTTGTTTTTTTATGAATGCTTGCTTGAGAGTCATTACGTCCGACTGTTGTCATTGGCTACGCCCTCGATGAAACTGGGAGGACCTAGTTAATGAGGAGGCATGACAACTTCACATCTTAGTCTGATTGGGCAGGAGGACTGAAATAACCCATTGGTGGATTCTTCATCATCATGCTGAGAACATGCGTTCAGGTAAGCCAACGCTCTTTTTTTTAAAAGGTCATTAACTGTTATGAATTGGTTCACCTACCATGCAAAGCCAAACTGTGGTTTGTTTAGTTTCACTTAGCAACTTGTGTGGACCCTGTCATAATTGTGATCCATGGTTTATAGTTTAGTGTGTTGTACAAACCCACACAATGCTTATTCAGGAAATCATATTAAGCAAATGTGGCTTAATTGTGAATGAACCCTGTCATAATTTGATACATTCACACAACAGTACAGTAGATGAGATGACAAAGTGTTTGGGCTGTCCCTTTTGGTATCATCTCTATGGTGATGCATGGGTAAATGACTTGTTAAAGATATTTATTACACAGAAATATCTCATTCGGGGAGATATTGTCTCTGTCCATTGCCCTTGGTTTTTATTATTTTTTTAAAAAAATTAACAGCATTTTGTAATATAATTTCTTTTATACTTTAAAGTGGTACAGCAGTCTGGAATAGACTTTGAACCTATTCTGTTAGATGAGCTGCTGCTCTGAATGTATAACTTGACTCATTTAAGTGTATTGCAATACCAACAAATTTGCTCTGTTTTTTTTTCCCCTGGTTACACAGTACTTGGAATGAATACATAATTATGTGGGATACCTTGTGGCAATATTTTGGCCTACAATGGGCCTCCTGTAATTTTTATCACTGGCAGCTGCAAGGTATGGCTCTAATTCCTGTTTCAAACCAAAGCACTGATATTCTGACGATATTCCTTTCAGCAATGACTTTTTTTTTTAATAATTTTTTTTATTTTCCATTTATTCATACAAATTACAATTCACAAGATAAAATAAATTCATAACCATTGGTACCGCCTGCCCATTCCCCCCAGGCCGTGTCCACCCTCTCTGGTACCTTCCCTACTTCCCTCCTCATTCTCTCCTCCCCTCCTACTCTCTTCCCCTCCCCTTCTCCTCTTACCATCCTACTTCCTCCCTGCACCTTCCTCCCCTCTCATCCCTCTCAAACACATGAATGCAGCATAGGGGAAATGCCCAAGCAGCACGTCTCTTGTAAACTACCATATCTATATAATCCTTACCCACCCACTCACCCACCCACCCACCCTCAACCCTCCCCCCTCACTTCCCAGAGCAGAGTATAGGGTTATTAATGAGAAAGTTAACAATAAAAAAAAAGGAAAGAAAAGAAAAAATATCATACTTAACCTTTAACTCCCCTTAAATTAAATCATCATAAACAAATCTCTACAACATTTGCTATAAAATTTACTCATAAAATAAATGAAACTTTGTAGTCCCATACTTTTTCTGAATATAATCTATCCATCTTCTCCATACAATAATATATCTTTCCTGTGTATGATCCTTCAAATAAGCAGAAATTTTTGCCATTTCTGCAAAATTAGAAACTTTAAATATCCATTCTTCTAAAGTAGGCAACGAATCTTTCTTCCAATATAAGCCTACTAGTAACCTTGCTGCAGTTAATAAATTCAACATTAAAATAGTTTCTTTGTCATTAAAGTCCACAAAAATACCCAATAAGAATAATTGAGGACTAAACTTTATCTTCCTTTTAAAAATCTTTTGAATGTTCCACCAAATCATAATCCAAAAAGCCTTTACCTTTTTACAATTCCACCAAACGTGAAAATATGACGCATCCATATTACCACATCTCCAACATTTGGGTTGTAAATTTGAATACATACAAGATAATTTTTTAGGATCTAGATGGCATCTGTAAAACATCCTCCAAATTTACATCTTTTTTTTTAAAATAGGTATCATCTGAAACAAGAAAAGAAACTTTGGTAGAACATTCATTTTTACAGATGAAATTCTCCCCAAGAGTAACAATTGCCATTTTTTCCAATCATTTAAATCCTTTTGTACTTTTGCCCATAATAATTCATAATTATTCTTATACAATTTTCCATTTGAAGCAGTTAAATATACTCCCAGGTATTTAACCTTTTTCACCATCTGAAAACCTGTAGCTTTAACCAAACTTTCCTTATCATTAACTGACATATTCTTAGGTAATATCTTAGTCTTATGATTATTGACTTTAAAACCAGAAACTTTCCCATACTGTGTTATAAGTTCTAATAGACAATCAACCGCTCGAGTCGGTTGTTCCAAAATTAAAAACAAATCATCTGCAAAAGCCCGTAATTTATACTCATTCTTTCTTATCTTTATACCCTTGATTACTGTTGATTCTCGAATCTGGATCAACAAAATCTCCAATGTTAAAACAAATAACAATGGGGATAATGGACATCCTTGTCTTGTCCCTTTTTCAATATTAAAAGTCTCAGTCAGTCCCCCATTAACAACAATTTGAGCAGATTGTTGCTGATATATAGCTTTAAGTGCATGTAAAAACGTATCCCCAAAATTCATTTTCTCTACCAGTGAGAATAAGAATTTTCAATCTAATTGGTCAAAAGCTTTTTCAGCGTCCAAAAATATAAAAGTCACAGGAATCTGATTGTTCTTATCCAGATACTCAATTAAGTTAATAATTTGTCTTACATTATATTTCATATATCGCCCTGTTATGAATCCTGATTGATCACTGTGAATCAAATCCTTCATAACCTGCATTAATCTATTTGCCAAAATTTTAGTAAAAATCTTGTAATCTATATTTAATAATGATATTGGCCTGTAATTCTTAGGCTCTGTAAGATCTTGATCCTCCTTTGGAATCAATGATATAAACGCTCTTTTCCAAGAAGGAGGAACTTGTGCTCCCAACAAAATACTATTAAAAAGCTCCTTTAATGGCTCCAGCATTTCTTCAGATAAATTTTTATAATACGTCGACGTCAATCCATCTGTTCCTGGAGACTTTCCCACCTTTAACTGCTTAATAGCTAAACCAATTTCCTCCACAGTAATTACACAATTCATCCCATTTTGCTGTTCCTCAGAAAGTTTAGGAAAATGTACTGATTGTAAATATTTATCTATATCCATTCCCTTTATATTGTCACGTGAGTATAGTTTTGTATAAAAATCTAAAAAACTCATTCATTTATTTAAATGAATCAAAATTCCCCTCATATACGCCTTACTGGCATCCCAGACCATGGGCATCGATGTACCCTTATTCATATTTAAAGCAAAAAACTCCTTTAAATACTGTTTACATTTTTGTACAAACTCTTCCCGAGTAAACAAATTCTCATTCAGTCTCCAGGGTTCCTATCTTCCAAATGTAGCTCCATCCACACCGGTCTATGGTCTGACAAAGTCCTGGGAAAGATTTTTACCTTCCTCACCCTAAAAAGAAAATCACTAGTAATCAAAAAGAAGTCAATCCTTGAAAATGACTGATGTCTATCCGAATAAAAGGTGAAATCTCTATCACTTGTGTTCCTTTCTCGCCAAATGTCAATAAGTTCCAGCTCTTCTTTCAAATCAAAAAAAGTTTTGGGTAATTTAGTTTGAGTGAAATTTTTAGAAGAGCTCTTTTTATCTATGGTTATATCCAAAACTCCATTCCAGTCACCCATCAAAATTACAGATTTATAATCCAACTGAGATATCTTCCCATGCAAAAGCTTATAGAATTGCTTCTGTTGTTGATTAGGGGCATATAATCCAACAATAAGAACTTTCTTGCCTTGTAGCAATAATTCCACAAAGACATATCTTCCTTCAGAATCAGCCTCAATTAATTTAGCCGATAAATTTTTCTTCACATAAATTACAACACCCCCTTTTTTCCCTGGAGCTGGAGCTATAAAATGTGATCCCAGACGAGAATTTGTCAGATATTTTGAGTCCTTTGAAGTTATATGAGTCTCTTGCAAACATATCAAGTCATTATTATGTTGTTTCAAATAGTGGAAGACCTTTCTCCGTTTCTGTGATGAATTTAAGCCATTAACATTCCAGGTCAAGAACTTGGCCATCTCTACTGGCCTGAAGCCTCTGAAGCATAGTCTGAAGATCAACTGTTGAAGATCTTTTAGGTCTTGCCCCTCCCACAGGCTCTGTAGTAACCGTTCCTTCTACTTTATCACCACTCTTCTTCTGCTGCTCTTTTTCTTTACGTTTGTGGGCAGCTCGTGTCATCCTTTGATCTTTTATCTCAAGATTCTGTACAGGCAACACCGCTTGTTCCATGACCATCAATGAGGAGGCTCCTGCCATAACGGGCTCTTCAATTATCCTTGTTTGTGGAGGTGAAGACGGTCTTGCCTTTAGAATAGAGTGATAAAAATCTCTTGCCTTTGAAACTGTAATTAATCTGTAACGTGTTCCATCATAATTCACTACTATTCCTCTTGGAATCTCCCATCTAAACTGAATTTGACGATGTTTTAACTCATCAGACAGAAAGGTAAAATCTTTTCTACCTCTTAAGATTTTTGGAGGTATTTCTTTTAAAATTATCACATCTTGAGCTGCAATTTGAAACCTCTGTTTATAAAAAGCCTATATAATTTCATTGTGAATAGATCTTCTGGAAAAGTAAATAACCACATCTCTTGGTAGGTTTCTCTGTCTGGCAACCCATGAGTTAACTCTGAAGATTTTTTCTATCTCATTCCCAACTACCTCTGGTCTCCATCCAAGGTTAAAAGCAATATCTTTAACAATAAGCATCTTTAAATCTTCCTGGGAATTTTATTTCAGTCCCCTGATACGCAATGCAAACTCCATTTCTCTGTATTGTGAGATAGTTTGTTCATCCTGTGTAATTTCTATCTTATTCTCCACTTCCTCCATTCTAAATTCCAGTCTTGCTGCATTTTCAGTAATCTCCTCCATTTTATCATCAATTCTTTCAATATGTAGAGCAAGACCTTGAAACACAAATAGTATATCATCTCTGACCTGCTTATTTTTTTCTCCAATAGTTCTTCTGTAATAGCCCTCTCTGCAATTATAAGATCTTTTACCTCCTCTTTAATATTATTTATTTTTTATTTTATTTAATTTTATTTATATGCCACCCAATCCCAAAGGACTCAGGGCGGCGTACAGAGATTAAAACAATCATAAAACAATAAAATAATACAGTCATACTGCGAGTCCGATCATATCCCGCCCCCCCCCCCCCCCGGGACATCAGCCCCAGGCCTGCCGGAACAGGAGAGTTTTAACGGCTTTCTTAAAGGCCGGCAGGGTGGGAGTAGTTCGAACCTCGGGGGGAAGTTGATTCCACCAGGTCGGAGCCACCACAGAAAAGGCCCTTCCCCGAGGGCCCGCCAGCCGACATTGTCTGGCCGACGGGACCTGAAGGAGGCCCAATCTATGGGACCTCACCGGTCTCTGGGAACTGTGCGGCAAATGTATCCAAAGCATACATTTTTAAAGCCTCTTGTAAGTCTTTAGGAGAAATTGCAGGAGGAGGGGAGGGTGGGGGTGATTTTGGTTTAGACTGAGAAGCAGGTTGAATCATTGGGGAGGAGATAGAAGCTTTAGGGACAGAGACCAAACGTTTTGAAGCCATTCTGTTGAATTCAAAGGAGCAAATTTCTTGCCTCTATAATATCACAGTTCTTTAAATAGTAATAAAAAGAAAAAGAGAAAAAGAAAAAAAAGGGGAACAAAATTCTTGCCTCTATATTTAAAACATGAACTGTATCCAACTTTTAACTTTGTTGCAAAATCAAACAAGAAAGACAGTCGCCATTTTGCCTTTCACTTTCCCTTTCTTCAAAAGGGAAAGTAAACAATAAAAGGGGGAGAAGATGCTTGCAGGAGTTAAAGTCACAATCAATCTTAAATCCACTTTCTCCTGGTCTGCTCCGTCTGCATTTAAGTACTCACAAGCCTCCGAAAAAAGGAGATGTGGGAGCGGTGCCTTGCTTCATCCCAGAACTTCGGGACAAAGATGTCCTGGAGCGCGGAGTTGGCTCAGGCTCCGAGGGAGCTCTACCCTCCGATCCCCAAAATTATGGGGATCCAGGGGAGCTTTTTCCTCTACCTGAGCGGCTCTTCTCTTCCCTTTCTCCCAGGGAAGAGATTCAAGCCTCGGGACAGCTGATTGTCAAAGTCCTGCCGGCTTTTACACGACCCAGGAACGGGCAGCTTTGTGAAAAGCTGCCATCGTCGCTGCTTGATCCACCGGAATGACTTTTTGTTTAGGGAACCCGGACTGATTTGAGTTGCTTTGCCCTGATAAGAAAAGAACAAGGCAGTTTTAATTTAACATTCTTTCAAGGACATTCAGCGCAGATTTTCTGTTATAACTTGTAACAGAATTTGCAAGACCTCAATGCACAAGCTTAAACGAGTCACAAAGAAGAGGTTTTGATAGTCATAGAGAAAAATTGATAGCAATTTACATTTCCGACTTGTTTAGCTTAGCAGCATAAGATTACCTTTGGAAATATCTCTCTGGATTAGACAGATAGAGGCTGGATTCACATATCACACTGAAGCATAACATGACTGCATCTCACATTGGCTGGGTTCACACAACACCCATCTATTAATCAAGGTTTATAAGTTGAAGTGGTTGGATTCACAAAATGTCTGATGTGGTTTGCTGGTTGGGATTGGATATCTGTTTTTATTCTTGCCCATTGTTTTTTATGTTAACGATTCAGTTATTCAAGGAAGCAGCAGCCATATAAATTGATAAATGGATGAAGCAAAAGGAAAGGATTTTCTTGTTAAAGAAAATCAAACAGACCATATTTGGCTTAGCATGATATACAGATTAAGAGTGGCACCAAATTAGAACAGCTGTAGCTCAGTGGAATAGTCTGGGTGTTCTGCATGTAGAAGAAGCCAGGTTTATTCCTTGGCTCCTCTGGATATTTGTGGTAAGCGCTTCTATTTTAAAACTTTTGCAAGTAGAAGCGGCAGCATTGCCAACTCAATCAAAGGGTGTCAGGTTTGCAAAGGTTTGCATAGATGATATGGAGTGATGAGCGAATCATTCAACACAGTCTAGAACAGCTGGAAAAAGATTCTGATGATGACTGCTGGGTAAGATACTTGAAAAATGATAACTGCATCTTTCAGATTTATGTTCTCTACCCTCCAGAAAATAGACTCTGAATGGTTTATTATTCTCACAGGCCTTCCACTAATATTCATTCCCAGACTTTCAGAGTGTTGAGGCGTCCTCCCTGTAAGTAGACCTCGGTTTTGCCATATTAGAAAACTGACCTGTTTAAGAGGGTTTCAACATTACTTTTTCATCGCCTTTGTTGTTTTTTTTAAAAAACTTATGGTTTAAAATTTGGGGAAGTGGATCCTCCATCTCAGGATTCAGTAGCCCTGCTACTAAACTCTCAGCTTTACCATTCTTCTGAGAGTTTGAACTCTCAGCTTTACCATTCTCAAGCCATGCTGTCTTCCATTAGTACCCTTCAATGTAAGATGCCACCTACGTCATGAAAGTGGCATTTTATGCTGAAGGCTCTAACTTAATAACATAGTATAGCATTTGAGAGTGTTGAAGGTGTTTGAACCTGGTTTTAATTTGGATAATCTGTTCCTAAGAAGCTCAAGCGACATTTACTATTACATTGTATTTCCTTTTAGCACGCGGGGTATGTATATGTATACACACCCGTTTGCACTTATAGCAGGAAATGTTCTTCTTAAAAAAAAAATACTGGCTTAGATCTTAGATGAACTAAGATTTGTAATGTCAGTGAACAGAATCAATATTTGGTGGATTCCAGGTGTAGCTTTAAGTTTGGATCTTGCAGCCAGCCCTACCGTTGGGTGAATTGTGTCAGGCAGAATGAGATGGCTACCTGAGGCAGCAGATTTTCAGCTTGGAGAGAAAGCAGCAAATGGTTAAACTACTATGTTAGTTTACCATTAATGCTCCTGGCTCATTGGGGGGATGGCCTGAGATTATATCTCCCTGCCCTAAACCATGAATGGTCAGAGAAAAACATTTCTATTGCTCTCTATCAGTGCATGCAGTTAAATATTAAGTCTTTTTTCTCTCTCTCATTAGAAAAATATCTATTAAGGACAGAAAGATGAAAGAAATAGTGTGCGTTGATATGTTGAAGAAATTGCTGAGTTTTGTAAATAAGCCCATATTTTTAAAATTTGGAAGCACCCTTGTTTCAGTTTAACTCCTACTTTTCCCTGGAAGAAAACAATTAGGGAAATACAGGAAATTTGAATGAATGAATGGTGACACACAACAACACTCTCTTCTTTTGATCTGTGGCTTTTAAAAATATGGTTTAAACTTGGCTAGTCAGCTGTTCCCTCATGCTGTTGTTGCTTTGAGCCACAGAAAGTAAAAGAGGAAGCTGGGTTCTGCCCTACCTGAGATTGTTTCTTTTTTTCCCCCTCTCCTATCTCCGTTTCCAGCGCCACCTTGGTCTACCATCCTGTCCCAGCCAGATTTGCAGAGGTGAGCTGCTCTCCTTCCCCCTGTTCTCTCAGTGTTAATTGTGTGATAAGACATCTGCTTAAGATGAAGAATACTGGGCGGTGAATGGCAGCAGCAGCAAAACACTAAAAGGTACAGCTCTGTGTCCTTAATCACTTGCTGCATGCCCTCCTAAACTAGTTAGCTCCACTTAGCTGCATTGTAGAAAGCTGTCCTGCTGCTTGAGTTGAAACACAATTCAGTTGTTAATGTGGGTACATTTTTATTTAATGCAAGGAGACTGTCCACCTGGTTTGCTTTAGGTAGCAAATGCTTTGTCAGTTTGTCTGCTGTTTCTTATTCCTCTAAGTCCCTCCTTAGCTGCTTTTCCATGGGGAACCAGTAACATAGGCTTAAGGCTTGCTGTGGGCAGAATGGGACAACTTGTCACGGCCAAGTCGCCATGGCCTTCTTGCCATAGCCAACTCACCGCAGCCATCTTCCTGCAGCCAACTTGCCATGGACAACTTGCTGCAGCCAACTTGCTGTAGGACAACTCGCCATGAGATGATTCCACATGGGATAACAACGTGATAAATGTTATCCGCCATTGTTTCTTCTACATTATTTCCATTGACAAAAATGGAAACAATGTAGAAGAAACAGTGGCAGATAACATTTTGTTGAGGTGTCCCACATGGATTGTCTCATGATGAGTTGTCCCACCGTGAGATGGCCACGGCAACATAGCCATGCTGGGTTGGCCGCAACAAGATGGCCAGGGTGAGTTGGTCATGGTGAGTTGGCTGTGACGAGATGGCATCAATGAGTTGGCTGTGGTGAGTTGTCCTAGACCCTCCTGTGGAATACATCTGCTATCCTGCTAGAATAGTGAGGGATGTCCTGTTGGGAAATGTTGATGGCTTCCTTGTATCAAGTCGGGTGTATTAGCCATGGTGGCGCAGTGGTTAGAATGCAGTACTGCAGGCTATTTCTGCTGACTGACGGCTGCCTGCAGTTTGGCAGTTCGATTCTCACTGGCTCAAGGTTGACTCAGCCTTCCACCTTTCCGAGGTTGGAAAAATGAGGACCCAGATTGTTGGGGGCAATAGGCTGATTGTGTAAATCACTTAAAGAAGGCTGTAAAGCACTGTGAAGTGGTATATAAGTCTAGGTGCTATTGCTATTAGGGTGAGGGTTCGTAGGTAGGAATAATTGGGGAAGTGGGTGGGAAATTCATACAAGCTTTATGTTGAAAGTGACAGAGGCTAGATCATGAATGGGAATCTAGGATGAACATGTCCCAACACCTTTTCTTGCTAAAGATTATGCTTTGAATTTGAGTAGCAAACCCCTGAATTATGGAAGTGTGAGGGGTTTTTTTCTTCCCCCCCAAAAAGAGTTATAATCGATGTACAACAGTCTTAAGAGTTTTAATTAACTTTCTTCACAGTTAATAGCAAAAAAAGCACCACAATTTCTCTCTACCTCCCACTGGTGATATCACAGCATCTTTCTTATATACTAAGAGATTCTTGGCAATTGAAAGAAATGGCTAAAAATAAAAAGTTAAAAAAATAAAGGGCACCTCATCCCTGTGGTAGATTATGAGATTCTTCAGGTATTTTCACATGTATTAATCCCTTTCTTCCTCCTCCGGTTTGCAGCACAGGCTCTGCTTACAGCCTTTGTAGTCAGATACCTGCATTCATCAGAATTGAGGATAATGGTAAGTTTTAAAGACTCATATACAAGAAAATGGGAGACTATTCGTGTTGTAGCTGCTCTAGGACCAGAAGTCCTAGCTGTTGGAATAGATAGCCTTTTGAAAATCTTTTGTGAAACAGAGCAAGGATACAGGTTAGAATGTACCTTTGGGAATCCACTGTACCACATTGTGACGACCTAATCTCCCTTACAAACATTGTCTATTTTCAGAAAGTGTTCCCAGTTATGAAAACGAAGGTGAGTAGCAGCATAATCGATATTCTTTTTCCTTTTCCCCTTCCCACAATCTTTGCCTCACTTTTCTTGAGTCTTTTTGATCTAGATTTGGGTGCAGTGCACGTGGCCCTTCTTTGGATTCTGGAAGCTTCTTTATAGTTTCAGTCAGGTTTCATTTTCAAGGTGAGGAGGGAGGTAGAACTCGTTTATATCTAAAGAGGAGCATCTAATCTTTTGGGGCTTTGTCTTCCCAGAACCACCTTTCGTCCCTGATGATGATGACAATTATATTCCTGGATACATGTAAGTCTTTGAAAAAGATGGGAGTCAGGGGGAAAGCGTATTTAGGTCAATATAGTGTTATTTTAGACTGAATAATTTAGCCTTCTATCCCAGTTTGTGCAGAGAGTAGCCAGGGAATGTAACTATAATTACAGGTAGTCCCCAACCTACAACAGTTTGTTTAGTGATTGTCTGAACTTACAACAGCACTGGAAAAAAGTGACTATGACTGTTTTTCACACTTATGACTGATGCAGCATCCCCATGGTCACATGATCAAAATTCAGATGCTTGGCAATCAATTCTTATTTATGATGGTTGCAGTGTCCTGGGGTCATGTGATCCCCTTTTGCGACCTTCTCACAAGCAAAGTCAACCTGAAACCAGATTCACTTAACAACCATGTTGCTAACTTAACTGCAGTGATTCACTGTGGCAAGGAAGATTGTAAAACGGGGCAAAACTCACTTAAAAACAGTCTCACTTAACAACAGAAATATTGGGCTCAATTGTGGTTGTAAGCTTAAAAACAGTCTCACTTAACAACAGAAATATTTGGCTCAATTGTGGTCGTAAGTTGAGGACTCCCTGTATAGCATTGTAGTTGTATTGTGATGGTTCTCCTTCTCCGAAATGCTCTCCCTGGCCTGGAAGATGCTACCATTGTATTTTTTAGGCATCTGGGTGAAGAAATGACATGCTTTGTGTGAAACCTACTGTATAGTTTTTCCCCCCATTCTTCCTTAATGTGTGTATATGTGCATGTAATTCTGAAATTTAATATATAGTTGTTTCCTTTGTCTGCATCTGAACATTTTAGAGGTTTTACAATACAGAGGGTAAAAATGATACCAAGTTGTTTGAATGTAGGAATATAATCTAGAAGTTGAATTAAAAACTGTGGTTCATAGATACGGTATATGGGATGAATCACAGCACTTTATTCCTTAAAGTATCTGTGTTGTATTTATAGAATTTCTTGGTTCCATACTTGGGATTCCTGGATTTTTTTTTCATTTATAACATTCCTTGCCATTTGTTCACAGCAGTTCAACCAATTTAATAACTATTTCTTAGTAATTTAAGAGAGGTAATACAAAAAGGGAAAGAATGAGCAGTAGAAATAGAGACCAATTCCAATTTATAACCTAATGAAGGCAGTTGTGGGCAAGGAGTAGCAATATTGATTCATTGCTTCATTCTGCTCTTACTGGATCTTGCTTGCCCTCAACAGAGTGGTGTTGCCTGATGTTCCAATCACAGAACAGAGAAAAAAAGATCATGCCTCTTCTGGTAAGTTGGCAACTAGGAGGATTCTTTTGTCTCTCCTGGTCATGGCCTCTTAATGTTGTTGGATTAAGTTGCCTTTCTTTGCCTTTGGGTTCCTCATGCTGCTCTCACATGGTTTCTTTATCCGCATGACACTAGAATTGGAAAGAGAGGAACCTCCAGTCCCAGCAAGATTTAAGAAGAACTAAGGGGGAAAAAAGGAAGGGAACCCTTAGAAGAAAAGGAAGTAGTAGAAGAAAACAGTCTACCCAAAACCACATACATTCCTTCCATGTCGTATGAGACTCTTTAAAAAAAATACATATTTCTTTAAGGAATTCAGACATTCTGTTTACTTGATCTTAGGGCAATGCAAAATGTTTTCTTTTGGGTTGCTGAGCATTTCAGAAGTAAAACCTCACACAATACTTGCAACAACCCACATTGTACTTGAAACAACAGTTTTCTCCTCAGAGATGGGGCTGTTTTGCCCTGGAAATTAAATTACTTTTCTAATTTACCCTCCACAGTAGATATGGCATCCATGATGATGATAAGAAATGTAGGAAATCCAGGTGCAATTGTTAGCTTTTGTAGCCTCTGTAAAAATATAATCCAGTAAAAATATCACAGAATATTTGTAAATATTGGAAAGAAAACATTTTTTAAGATCAACCATTTTCTGTGGTTGTCAAAGAAACCACATTAGAAGATGAGATGTCTTCCCAGGTTGTATGAAGAGAAGGGCATCCCCTCATAACCGATCTGTTCCTGCGGGATGAGAGTCAAAATTTTTCCCTTCTAACAATTTGGAATATTTTTAGCAACTAGCATGGGTGCTTCAGATCTGTGCTGGTCAATTGACAAGTAAATCCTACCATGTTTTGAGGTGTATACCTAGATAAGAACAGCTAGAACTGAACTTACAACTGGTCAATTAGCAATTGTTCAAAGTCACAATGGACACCTCAAAAGCTATTTACAACCCAGTTTCAAAGTTACAATGGTCACATACACTCCCCCCAGTCATGTGATCATATTTTGGATGCTTGGCACCCGGCTCATTTGCAGTATTCTATGGTCACAAGGCCGCAATTTTGATGTGGTTTGCTGGTTTCCTACCTTTACTTCCCGTTTCCAACAAAAAATACCCATTGGATTTGCTTAACAGTCACATGGTGGTTCACTTAATAACTGCAACAACATACCACCATAATTCCAGGCTCAATTATGGTCACAAGTCAAAGACCACCTGTATACAGAAGATTGCAATATTTTATGTGTTTAAAACTTTGGTTTTTCTGAAAAAAGATAATTTATTTTGTAATTACTATAATAATTCCCTATCTTAATTTAATTGTTAACAACCCTGAGTACAGGTAGTCCTCAACCTACGACCACAATTGAGCCCAAAATTTATGTTGTTAAGTGAGACATTTGTTAAGTGAGTTTTGCCCCATTTTACGACTTTTCTTGCCACAGTTGTTAAATGAATCACTGCAGTTGATAAGTCAGTAACACAGTTGTTAAGTGAATCTGGCTTCCTCGTTGACTTTGCTTGTGAGAAGGTTAGAAAAGATAATCACACAGGCCCTTGGGACATAGCAACAGTCTTAAATATGATCCAGTTGCCAAGCATCTGAATTCTAATCACATGATCATGAGGATGCTGCAAAGGTCATAACTGTGAAAAACGGTCATAAGTCACATTTATCAGTGCCATTGTAACTTTGAACAGTCACTAAATGAACTGCTGTAAGTCAAGGACTACCTGTAATATGTATTGCTTCATTCTTTTTAAACATGCTTCCCTTCACCTAATTTTTTTTCTCTAGAGTCCATAATGGACCAATATGAAAATGTGCCCGAGTCTCAACGGCATTCACTCGGTAAGTAGAAGAAATGGGCTGAGAGGAGGGACAGGACTAGCAATAAAAAAAAAAAGTGGTGGAGTTGAGTTTAGAAGATAATTTGGTTGGCATATAGTAGAACAAAGCAAGTTACAATGACGTTCTCATCTATGAAGGAGCAAATATTGTCCCATAGCTTTAAAAATGGTTCTTCAAGACTCCTTTTTCCAGATATATTGGAAGGGTATTTGTTCTTATTTTATTTATGAAAATTTTTAAAACCGCCTAATAGCTGAAGCCTTCAGGCATTTTATAACAAAACACATTAAAAGATTCATTATAATAATAATTAAAATAATTATTAATAATTATAAATACATAATTCATTCATTTATAGCACTACTGCTAGATTATGTAACAGCTTTGTTCCTTATGCCATCCGTCTTGTAAATTCGCAGGATTCTTTTTTTTCCATCATGTATATGTATACATTCGAACTAGACTGTGATGTTTCTCTGTGTCATATATGTATGTGTATGTGGTTATATGCATATTGGTATTTTTTTTTTTTGGAGAACTGAATGCAATGACATTTTATTTTTAATGTATGCTGATTAGTGTACATTTAAAGTTTTGTTTAATTCTATTGTATTTTGAAAAAAAGAACATATAGAATAAATATGGTCATTTATAAATAAAATGCAAAATGAAAACACAAGGTAGGCAGCAAAAAGGCATTCATTCAGAGTTTAAAAAAAATACAAATTTAAAAACCAATAAAAAAACCTGGGAAAATAGATCTTTGTCTGATGCCAAAATGATGCAAATGTCACCCCAATTGGGATTCGTTAGGACAGAATTCCATATGTGGGATGCCACTATAGGAAAAGCTCTCCCATTGTAAACATTGATGAACAAGAAACAAAGGAAAAATAAAACCCATGTTACATTTGCAAGGATTCATTTTTATATAAACATGCACATTGTGAAATATTATGGTGAATCTCACAGAAATCTCATAGAAATCTCAATTTAAATAGAGACACAGTAAATTTCATAGGAAAAGCAGATTCTAATTTTTGTCCCATCATCTGTCTCCCAGGTCTTTTGAATTGTAATTACCATAATTTCTAGGCACTAAACCAGACATGTCAAACTCGCGACGTCACCTGACGTTGCACGACGTATCGGAACTTTTCCCCCATTCCCGGCAATGGGGTGGGCACGGTTTCCTCGTGACACGTCCAGCCTGTGGGCCAGCAGTTTGACACCCCTGCACTAAACTGTGAATTTATTATTATGTTGGCACTGAACCTAGCCAGTAGTGGTTTATTCAATAACCCATAACTGAAAGAAACCCTGACAGTCTGACTATGTGAGACCAGTCACTGTTGGAAAGGTATTTTTGTTTTCATCCTGATTGATTCCTGTTTTATTTTTGGTTACCCCTCCAAGCCTTTCTAAGTAATCACATAGGTGTAAGGCAAAAGCAATTAATAAAAGGGAAAAGAACAAAAAACATCTACCAAATGAGCTATAGTTACTTGGTCTGCAAGATTTATTCTACTTTTTTTCAGCAAATCATGCTGGTTAGACCAACACTAGGGAAGGCTGTTGTCCTCTACTGACATTGATATGGGATTTTTTTCATTTTTCCTTTCTCCTGCAAAGGTGAATACATGAATGTACTAGAGCCAGCACCGATCATACTAGATCCTTGTTTTGGTGAGTGAGGGAAGCTGAAAGGATGGGCAAGGGAAGACATCCTTATTCTCAGCAATGCATTCATTTCCTTTGGCCTATCGGTAAAAAACAGCCCTTTTTAGCTCCAGAATTGCATGCCTTACTGAATGGTGGGTTGGAGAGGGTGTCTTACTCCTATTCAGGCAAACCTACAGCATCCTTTGAGCCTTTTCCTCCAAGTGGCTTCAAAACAGCTATGGGCACTAGAAAAGGAAAATAAAAGTCCTTCCGTATTTATTGTTTCTCATGTTCCAGCAGTTGGCACTAGTGATCGGGAAAGTGAAGATGATGTTCCAGACTACGAGAATATCTGTTTTGGACTTTGAACTATCCAGACCCCAGGAAGGGGATTAGGGTAAATAAGACTTGAATTGTGATAGGAGATAATGGTGTGTACCCAGCATTGCCTTTGTTGTGGCAACACCAAATTAATTTGGCTGATCTTGAAAAAGCTAATCATGATTGGACTTGGTATACACCATCCCAGAGTTGTGGTCATCAGAAGAACACCTTGGAAGTCACTGAGAAAATACTCAAGTGTGTATTCAGATGTGTCTGAATAGTTAACAGAAGTTGAGCAAATTTACAGAACATAATTTTTTTAAAACTAAGCAGCCTAGAGTTGTCCCAAATAGCAAGCTGGGCAGTGTGTGTAAAGCCTGTGATGTCTGTTGCTGAAAAGGCTGCAAATCCCACTGTATGCAGCCTAAAGTATCATTTCCTTTTTTCTTCCTTCTAGGTTGAAAGGAGGATTTGTAAGGATCAGTTTTGCACTGGTGCATCTATTCATCTTTGTGAAGGATGGGTCACCACCAAGGACACCTTCTCCTGAACAACTTCCAGTTTTGCCGTAACCTGTTTTTTTCTCTCTTGCACTTTGGATGACACATCCTGAGAACTTCTCCCAATTATCAGTAGCAGTATTTTGATGGACCTTTCCCAAAGCAATTCATTTTTGCATTTAAGTGTTGTTGACTAATAAAGAACCAAGAATTCCACCATCATTTCTACTTGAGGGATAATTGATCCAGGGAACAGAGAGAAGCCTCGATTGGTCTACTAGATGGTAATGAGGATCAATGTGGTCAGTTGAGCAAATGAGTCTTGGTGATTAAGCGATGCAGAAGAATGATCCCCTTAAACATTAGTTCCATTAAAAATGAAGTATTGTGTGCCATTTTTTTTCTTAGAGGGTAGTGTTATTAATTATGTAGATGTGACAACAATGACACATACAATGTATCATATAATGTTTGCTTTATTTCTAAATACACAAATAGCTGTGATATGCAGGTTCTGAGGTTTTGCTGGTTAAAGAAATACAGGAAACCAGAAAGTGCCTTTAAGTTTTACGTTTTTATTCAGCTGAATAGAGACGGACTCCTCTAAATGAGGGGAGCAATGAATGACAAGAAATCCTTGTATTTATTCTGTATAATTACATAAGCAACCCATCCAGCAAAGCTGACACACATAAGATAAAGATTGCACCCAGTAAGTCTGGCACACTGTAGATAAGAAGGGAGAAAGCAGGAGTAGCTAAACATGTTCCCATTCGGGTGTTCCCTAAAGATATTGTATGTTCTTGGGTGGGTTAGGACATTGGGTGTTGTTCTTGCTGTCCTTTCCTGACCCTGCATCCAGGATTAGAAGCGACCAAAGAGAGAGAAGCCATCTATATGTATTCACAATTAATACTGTCCCCTAATTCCTGGTCATCAATCCCCCCTTTCATGCTTCGAGCAGTGTGTAGGAGCATGACCACCCAACTGAAGAGACAAAGGATAAGCTTTTGTAGTAAGTTGCCCACATCATTTAGGACAAGCAGAGGTGATTAGGGGCAAGCAGTGAAGGACACAGCAGAAAACAATAAGAAATACTACAAAGAGAAGACCAAGGAATACCCTAAACTATCCCCATCCTGGGAGCCAACTGGTAAGAAAGAGAATACCATTGAAGACCTCCCATACAGTATCAGTAGAAACCTTTAGATCTTTAGGGCAATTCCTAATTTCCAGGGTACATGTACCAGACCAATAAGCCGGCAAAGACTCATAGGCAAATCGACCACAAAGGAACCATCAGTCCAGGTGGACAGCAAGATAAATGCTTGGTTTGCCTTCCAACCCTGCAGGCATACAAGCCTTAACACCAGACATATAAGCCATGAGCCCCATCCCTGTAAACAAACTACAGAGAGCAGAGGGGTCCTTCTTGTAGACAAGGCCAAAGGACTGATGACACCTATGCCAATCATCCCACATGCTAGTACTGACCTTCCATGTGACTGTGCAAGGTGCATAGATCCTAACTTATATCTGGAAGAAGAATTAAAATGACTAAGGCAGGCTGCTGTAGGGTGCTGTAGTGCCCCTAGTTTAGCAATCCGCAGCTTTCCTACCCCAAACACAGGAAGTGTCGAGCCCCTTGTTGCACTGTTCATGCTGAACATAAAGGCTCCTAAGGGTGTAGCTTCCATGACCAATCCATGTGTACCAGTGGGGGTATATGTGTGCAGATCCAACAATTTGTTACATTCAAAAGCTTAACCCATGCTTGCATATTCTATATTCTAAATTCCTAAAGAAGTACTGGGAAATTGGGGACCACCTTGGCCTTCTATGAAGTCTGTAATTCCCCAAACAATTCAGGTACAGAATCAGAAGGAGGTGACTATTGTGCCAAGATATGATCAACTGAAAATGGTAGGACCCCTTCCCGATGTCTTGTCTCCTAGAGGCAGCATATCAGACGTCTTACTTTGGGCTTTATTGTGCAAAGTACCCTGTTCAGGTCCAACCTCGGCATTATGGGAAGCATCTGGCTGAGATCCTGGTACTAACTTCCCAGGGTGAGCCTGGCCAGCATCTGGACCCATCCAACCATGTGTAAGAAGAAACCATCCTTGCCGAGACATGGGGGGGGGGCAAAGCAACAAGAGAGTTCATGCTTGGAGGGTGTGTTAGATTGTACATCCCAGTCCACAGCAACTGTCACATACCTTGACCATGACCAGAACCTGACCTCCAACTTGACCACCCTTCCTACAATCCCCCCCGGGAAGGGTAGAACAGGCTCCACAAAAAAAAAAGAAGCATGGAGAAAACAAGACAATAAAAAAAAAAAAGACGAACAACCCAAACAAACAAAAAACAAAACCAGGCATCAGCCAAGAGAGAGAGAAGCGATGCCCATGGTGCGAGTAAGCAGGGAGCCGGTGAGAGGAAACTGCCCGTGTAGAAGCCTGGCAGGCACAGGTAGCACAACGACCAAAACGTCCTGACATACAGATCAGTGTCGGCGCTCAAACAGAAGCTTCAGCCCAAGGTCCTCAGCACCAGGGGCCATAGTCTAAGCAACTCGGTCCTCAGCGTCAGAAGGTAATGAAGAAAAGTGAAGGCGAGTGTGATGAATCCAAGCACGAATTCCAGCAACCATGATCTCTATGTAGGTAGCGAGAAGAACAACGAAGGGTCCTTTCCAGCGTCCAGCTAAAGGCCAAAATCAGTCCAGGATCCAACAAGCACCTAATCGTCAGGAAGGAAAGGATTTATTATTTATTTTATTAATAAAATTTATATGCCGCCCAATCCCTAGGGACTCAGGGCGGCGTACAAAATTAAAACAATATAACAATAAAACAATAAATAAGTACATTCATACAGCATGTCCAATCGTATCCCGCCCCCCCCCCCCCCGGGGACATCAACCCCAGGCCTGCCGGAACAGGAGAGTTTTAATGGCTTTCTTAAAGGCCGGCAAGGTGGGAGTAGTTCGAATCTCGGGGGGAAGTTGATTCCACCAGGTCAGAGCCACCACTGAAAAGGCCCTTCCCCGAGGGCCCGCCAGCCGACATTGGCTGATGGGACCTGAAGGAGGCCCAATCTGTGGGACCTCACCGGTCTCTGGGAACTATGCGGCAGTATGCGGTCCTGTAAGTAACCTGGTCCTAAGCCATGAAGGGCTTTAAAGGTGATAACCAACACCTTGAATTGCATCCGGAGGCCCACAGGAAGCCAGTGCAGCTCACAGAGGATAGGTGACACGTGGGTGTACCTTGGTGCACCCACAATCGCTCTCGCGGCTGCATTCTGAACCAACTGCAGCCTCCGAACGCTCTTCAAGGGTAGCCCCATGTAGAGTGCATTACAGTAATCCAGTCTTGAGGTGACAAGGGCATGAGTGACCGTGAGTAGAGCCTCCCGGTCCAAATAAGGCCGCAACTGGTGCACCAGGCGAACCTGGGCAAAGGTCCCCCTGGCCACAGCCGATAGATGTTGTTCCAAATTTGGCTGTGAGTCCAGGAGGACACCCAAGTTGCATGCCTGCACTGAGGGAGGTAAATTTACCCCCCCCCAGGGCTAATGATGGACCAACAGGATGACCCTTGGGGGGCAAGACCCAGAGCCACTCGGTCTTGTCAGGGTTGAGTCTAAGCCTGTTCACCCCCATCCAGACCCTCACATCTTCCAGGCACCGGCACATCACGTCGACTGCTTCACTGAAAGGACACGGGGTGGAGATATACAATTGGGTATCATCCGCATACTGATGATACTTCACCCCGTGTCACCGAATGATCTCACCCAGCGGTTTCATGTAGATGTTAAAAAGGAGGGGGGACAGGACCGAGCCCTGAGGCACCCCATAATCGAGGCGCCTAGGGGTCGATCTCTGTCCGCCCGCCAACACCGACTGCGACCTGTCAGAGAGGTAGGAGGAGAACCACCGCAATATGGTGCCACCCACCCCCACCTCTCCGAGATGACGCAGAAGGATACCATGGTCAATGATATCGAAAGCCGCTGAGAGGTCAAGAAGCACCAGGATAGAGGAATGACCCCTATCCCGGGCTCGCCAGAGGTCATCGGTCAGTGCGACCAAAGCAGTCTCAGTGCTGTAGCCAGGCCTGAAACCAGATTGAAAAGGGTCCATTTAATTTGTTTCATCCAAGGATCGCAAGAGTTGGGACACCACCACCTTCTCTACAACCTTCCCCACAAAGGGGAGGTTGGAGACAGGACGAAAGTTCTTCAAAACATCTGGGTCCAGGGAAGGCTTCTTGAGGAGGGGCCTCACCACCGCTTCCTTCAAAGGTTGCGGGAAAGACCCCTCCATCAAGGAGGCGTTGATTATCGCCTGGAGCCAGCCTCGTGTCACCTCCCTACTGGCAGAAACCAGCCAGGAAAGGCACGGGTCCAATAAGCAGGTGGCAGCATTCATTGCCCTCACGGCCTTGTCCACTTCATCAGGGGTCACAGGCTCAAACTCGCTCCAGATAATATGACTAAGACCAGCCCCCGGCATCTCGGCTGGCACTGTCCAGTCGGAGTCCAGGTCTCTCTGAATCTGAGCGATTTTGTCCGAGAGAAACTGAACAAACTCCTCAGCTCTCCCCTGCAAGGGTTCCTCCGCCTCCTCCCCTTTAAGAAGGGAGCGGGTCACCCTAAACAAGGCGGCCGGGCGAGATTCTGCGGACGCAATAAGTGCAGAAAAGTGAACACGCTTTGCCGCCCTTATCGCCACTAAATAAGTCCTAAGATAGGCTCTTAATAGTGATCGGACAGATTCAGAGTTACTGGCCCTCCAACGTCACTCTAGACGTCTCTTGTGGCGCTTCATGGAGTAGACGATACAAGCCTGGATGATGGAGGGCCTGAACAGCTCAAGAAATTGAAAAAACATCATTAGCAAGAGAGTGTACATATTCCCTGAGGGCCTGGTCTCCAAAATCAGATAAGGAAGCAGACAAGGACATGATCTCAAATGGGAACAGGCCAAGTAAGATGTGTCTCCTGAGCAAGCTTTAAGACATCTAAGAATGCCATTAGCCTTCTCCACGCACCCCGAGGATGGGGGCCTGTAGGCTGAATGAATCTGCCAAGCAATCTCCAGGGCCCATGACACCTGCTGGGTAATATCAGAGATAAAGTGGGGCCCATTGTCAGAGCCAATGCCTTGGTAGGGAAAGGAAAAAACAGAACATTTCTCTTCAGGAGGGCCTCAACCACTGCACATGCCTCGTTAGTATGACAGAAAAAGGCCTCATGCTATCCAGAGAAAGCACCCACAAAAACATGCAAGTACCTGAAACCCTGCATCTATGGCAACCCAGTAAAATCAACCTCCCAAAAACTAGCAGGATCCTGGTCAGCCTCAGGCCTCCCCAAGGGGAACTTAATAATCTCCACAGGTCATTACATCAACAAATCACACATTGCTTGAACATTGTGAGGGTCTTGTTATAGATCCTAGGACAAATATAGCCCTTCATAAGAAACTCAGCCATGGCCTCATAACCCCAATGAGTGCTTGCATGCAAGTTTTGCAAGAGGGCCCACAATCCAAGTCCTGGGAGAAGGCATTTCCTGTCCTTCTCCAGCCTATGTCCACAAGAAACAGCACCCAGTCTATAAGCTCTGTGCCCATCCTGTGAAATATATGATGGAGCCAGCACAGGCAAATGTGAGGGTACAAGCGCACCCATATACCAAGGGGACAGGGGACCTGATGCGGCAGACTTTTGTGGTGCGATCGGCCAAGGCATTTCTCCTTCCATGTTCAATATCAACCCTAACATGGGCCCTCACATGCATGGCAGCTATCATATGCGGGAACAAAACAGCATCCAATAGCCTTAAAATGTCCCGCCCATATTTAATAGGAGCAGTGAGTGAACCACACTCCGTCCATAATGCCCCACATGCATGTATAACACAAACCTCCCCAAATATGTACTGTCTATAAATATAGGAACTGCGCCTTCTGATTTCTCCAAGGCCCTCGTCAAGGCAATGAGTTCAGCTTCCTGAGCTGAGGTATCTGCAGGGAGAGCAGCTGCTTCCACTACCTGGTCCAATGTGACCACGGCATAGCCAGCTAGCCTGTCTCCCTGACCCATAAAACTGCTGCCGTCTGTATACAGGTCCATGTCTACCTCCTCCAATGGCTGGTCAATTAGATCCAGCCAGCCAGAAAATACTTCTGTAATAGTCTATACACAATCATGATCACCATCCTGTTTCAGTTGGGGAAGAAAGGTTGCTGGATTGAACCTGCTACTGTGCTTAATATGAACTTGTGGGTTGTCAAGGAGTTCAATCCGATACTGCTCTAGTCAGGAGGCCGTAAGCCAATGGCCCCCCTTAGATACTAACAAAGCCTGGATAGAATGAGGTGATGCCACTGTGATAGGAGCCCAAAAGGTTAATTGTCCAGCAGCCTCCAAAAGAAGAACAACAGCTGCAGCAGCCCGAAGGCATGCTGACCATCCTTGAGCAAAAGGAGCCAGTTGTTTGGAAAAATAGGCAACAGGGTGAGACCAAGTACCAAGGGTTTGAGTAAGGACCCCAGCAACCACCCCTTTACTTTCAGCCACATACAAGGTGAATGGTCTCTTTATCTGTGCCTGTAGTGGCCTGATACAAGGGCGTAGCTATGAGAGCAAAGATGGTGGCTTGTAACTTTAGCAAGCAAATACATCCTAAAAGGCATAGGGCAGTCTGGAAGGTAAATAAATAAACACAGTAATTAAGGCGAATACCACCCATAAAGCATTCCAAAGGGTTGAGTATTGCAGCTGACACAGAATGGCCACTGGCCCCAAAGACCTGGAACGTTTGTGAAGAACAGCTTCCAAAGGGTTTATTTAATACTAAATGTGATGCTTCTGTACCAATTTAAAAAAAGGTATTGTTTTCCTCTGACTTTGAACTGTATCAGGGGTGAAGAGGAAGAACCATCCATAAGAGCAGGGAGACAAAGGCCCCCAGCCCCTCACCCCCCCCCTTTATCTGGAGCACAGTTGTGGAACAGCACCCTATAGGATAGTTAGGAAGGGAACATAAAAACATTCCCTGCTCCAGTGGCCAAATGTCATGCATATACACCACCAGACCTGTCCCAGGGCAAAAGACTGCAGCGGGTGTGGGGGTGCCTGGAATTTGGGTGACATTGTCCCATTTCTCTCTCGGTGGTAGGGGGGCCCTATCACTCCTCACCATCCTCTTCCACAAGTCCCACTTCTTCCACCTCCCACTAGGGCAGGGCTTTGTGGGCAGGGAACCCTAGCTCTGTAATGACATATGTAGAAAACCTAGCCCCAGAAACCAACTATAACAAATATGAAAGGCTACTTCATTTCTCTTCTCTCAGAAAAGTCAAGCTGAAAAATAAAAGTACCAGAGAAAAGGTTTTTTTATTCCCTCCTCTCTCTTCCTCCCCCCCGCCCGGCTCAGTCAATAGCCTCGGGCAGACGGCCAAGAAACACAGAAGGAAAAAGATAAGCACTAACCGTGAACATACCAAAAGAAAGCTGACAGGTTTGCCCTACAGACACATAAAAAAACAATGCCAGTATTAACTCCAAACATACCAGCACCTATCACAAAACAAAAACTTCATCAAGTCATTTCCTCCCCTGGGTGATAGGATTAATCAATCCTGCTGAAAGGAAAAAAGAAAAAACCAAGCTAGGAAAGTAAGAGAACAAGCTTCTTACAAATCTCATCAAAACTTAAAATAGGAAAGAGTACTAATTGTACCACGCATTCAGGTGATTTTTACTTGCCAGTCCAGAAGTCATTGCTGAATCAGTTCTCTTTCTGGCTTCTGTAATAAAATCCACTTTCTGGCAGCTTGCTACGTTCAGTGTCAACCATTTTTATTCATTTTTAGCCTACTTTTTCTCCCAAGTCAGAGTTACTCACCGTTCCTTTGTTCTACATTAAAGAAATGCACATTTTCTTTTTGCTATATTTGCTGCTGCTTCTGCAGCTGCAGGAATTGTATCCAGAGAGGAAATAAAATGCCTGCTCATGCTATTTGTCCCACAACTGACATGATGTATTCTCAAATATTGTAACTTTTTTTTCCTAGCAGCATTTCCTACCAGACGTCTTTCCTCTGTTGTTAGAAAGACATCCAGCATAGCTTGGAGGTATGCCCAGTTTGTGGAATAGATTTGAAGAATAAACAGAACCAATTCAGAATATTTGTGTGGGGTTTCAGTGTAAGAACCCAATCGGTCCTCCCATGCATAAAGATCAGATGTGGAGAAGGGGGTATGAACCAGCACCTTATTAGTGTCCCCCCTTCTAATAGCTACTCACCCCATGAGGGAGTAGATCCCCTTATAGGGTGGTGGAGCAGAAGCTAAAGCAGGAAAAGGTGATGCTATGTAGGGTCACCACAACCCACAGTCTTGAAGCACTTGCTTATTCTCATGTAAGGTCCCACTAAAAAAAGAGAGCATACTAAGCATGCTGATCATGATCTATGCCTCTTTAAGTATAGTCTCCCATGGTTTCAAAAACTCCCAAATTTATGGATCCCACTGTGGGCCAAACAGTGGGTATGTCTTGGTGACAGAAGGCATTGTACTTAATTAGAGTTTCAATTTCATATCCCGATGGGTTTTAAGCTTACCAAAGTTCCTTATGACACACTCAAGGGGGCTGAGGGCATATTCCTTCCTTTTTATTCATTCTAACTGGTCTTCTTGGGCTGAGCCCATGTGTTCAAGTCACTCACACCACTTATGCAGCCTGTTGGGCCACAAGAGATCCACTGACCTTCGACTAAGATCAGTATCATGCCTAGGCCTGGTCAACAGCAGGAAATATATAAGGAGCAACCACAAACCACACACCATTCACAACCCATTGGAGCACAAGAGTACAAGGTTAGCACCCCTTGCTTTCTAAGCCCCCCAGAACCCCAAAAAGAGGGAGCCCCCCAAAAGGGGAGGGGCCTAGGTGTGGCTGGCACAAACCCTTCTGCCCAGCTCTGGTCAACGGTGGGAAATAATTCAAGGAAACAAACACACTTTTACACACATACACACTCCCCCAGGCAAGCTGGTGCAACAAAGTAACGTATATCTGTGTGTCCTACCTTATCTTCAGCCCTCCTGAGTATGCAGGAATCAAGTAAAAGGCAACCAAAAAGAAGAAAAAACTGGTTCCTGTTAAAAACCACAGTGAAGAGTGAAGAAGGGGGGCACCTCCAGGAAATCCCGGAGCGCGCTCGGTGCCTTCCTATTTCCTGAGCCTCCCTAGGACCAACCAAGCACCTTTCCTGGCTGGCTCGCCAAAAATGATATGCAGGTTCTGAGATTTTGCTGGTTAAAGAAATACAGGAAACCAGAAAGTGCCTTTATGTTTTATGTTTTTATTCAGCTGAATAGAGACAGACTTCTCTAAATGAGGGGAGCAATGAATGACAAGAAATCATTGTATTTATTCTGTATAATTACATAAGCAACCCATCCAGCAAAGCTGACACACATAAGATAAAGATTGCACCCAGTAAGTCTGGCACACTGTAGATAAGAAGGGAGAAAGCAGGAGTAGCTAAACATGTTCCCATTCGGGTGTTCCCTTAAGATATCGTATGTTCTTGGGTGGGTTAGGACATTGGGTGTTGTCCTTGCTGTCCTTTCCTGACCCTGCATCCAGGATTACAAGTGACCAAAGAGAGAGAAGCCATCTATATGCAGTGCTTTTTTTCTAAAAAAAAAAAAAAAAAAAAGGTGCCGGAACTCACACACGTCATACAACCCGCCTTGCCTACCCTACAAGGTTCCATCCAAAAAAGGTGCTGGAACTCCGTTCTAGGCATTCTATGAGAAAAAAAGTCCCTTCTATATGTATTCACAATTAATACTGTCCCCTAATTCCTGGTCATCAGCTGCACCCTCTGGATAATAGTCCACTGAGCCCAGTAATTCTGTATTGGGCAGGACATACCGTACACTTAAACATTGACTTTCACATCTTTACAGCCTTCAAGAATTGAACCTGTCTTTTTCCAGGCAATGGAAGTACTGAAAGGAGAAGTATATGTAATTGAATTTGTCTTTACAGTACAAGAAATTTAAGTACCTCTTTATTCCTGAGCTATGATCCCATTTCAGTAGGAGGTTTGGAAAGCTTAGCTAATTTGGTCTAGGGCAATGGTTCCCAACCTTTTGGCACCAGGGACCAGTTCTATGAAGAGAGTTTTTTTACACAGAGCAGAGGGGGTGTGGTT
The DNA here is from genome assembly GCA_039797435.1 of Crotalus adamanteus. Lineage (NCBI taxonomy): Eukaryota > Metazoa > Chordata > Lepidosauria > Squamata > Viperidae > Crotalus > Crotalus adamanteus. Next base: position 10,437,004 of record CM077935.1, read on the forward strand.
TCGCATGCTGCCTGCATCCCGCAGATGGGGCTTTTTTGCGTGGCCCAGTGTCTGCTGGTCCACGGACCGGGGGTTGGGGACCCCTGGTCTAGGATTCGTATAAAGTGAAAGTTGAAGCTAAAAAAAGAGTGCCTTTTGGGAGACTAGCTCATTGTAATAAACTATAATGTAGTCCATATCTTTGGGCATAGCATATTATGCCCAAATGCAACAACTGTGATGTATTAAGTATTAAACTGTAGTAAGTACGTCAATCTCCTATTTTGTATATCAGCATCATATATTGTTAGTGGTGCTCCTCAGGCTGGTACATCCTTGGGCAAATGGCCCATTGGGGACCCCCGTACATATTTTTGGGAGTTCCATACTTACCAATTTCTCTTCCTGGTTGCTCCCTCAAATTCTGTATCAACTCTTTCTTCCAATGACCCTGGCATCTTTTTTTCTTCTTCCCTTTAACTCCCTGACTTGTTTGGCTAATGGATTGTTATAATTAAGTAGATCTCTAGTCTTAACATGCAGCATTAATTCTTGAATGCTCCATAGCATTCAACAAACTCTGAGGATGATTCAGAACATTGATTTCTACCTCCCCCAGACCCCAATGCCTTTGGCTATTCAAGTGTCCTGAACAAACTAGATCAAATGTCAAAAGCATTTGAAACAACTTGGAGCAAACCTTCCGGAGCTTGCCAGAGAGATTCCCACAAAATGTTCTAATGCTGTTTCCCAATAACCCTTGCCCTAACTATTTTTACACCAGACTCATACTTAGATTGGATTCAAAGCCATTTATCTGCCTGTCTCCGTTCCATTAAAGGAAAACTGTGGGCATTATAGTTCTGTGACAGGATTTCAGTAGCTAATAAATCATTAGGTATACCAGGGCTTTTCAACCAGTGGTACGGGTACCACCTGTGGTACATTGGCACCTGGCAGGTGGTACGCGACCATCCTAGAAAAGTGGTAGTCTGATTCTGTCTTATCCTTCATTTCCATTGTGAGCCTATCCATTTCAGCACACGATAAAATTTTATATATAATCTCTTCTTCTGTTGGGATTTCTTTATTCCTCCAGTTTTGAGCATACACCAATCTAGCAGCCGTGAGAATGTGTAACATCAAATAAAACACTCCTTTGTTGTATTTCTGCGTAGTGATGCCTAGTAAAAAGAGTTCTGGTTTTAACTCTACCACTAACTTTAATATTTCTTCCAGCCATTTTTTAATCTTATTCCAAAAGTCACGGGCTCGTGGGCACTCCCACCACATATGATAGTATGTCCCTATTGCCAATTTACATTTCCAACATTTGGAAGAAACATTTGGACCCATTTTGGCTAATCTTACGGGTGGGAGTTGCCACCTGTAGAACATTTTGTAGAGATTTTCTTTGTAAGAGGTGGCCAGAGTAAGCTTCCTGTTTCTTACCCATAATTCCTGCCAGATGTGCAGATCAAAATTGAGATCAAAATCCCTGCTCCACGTTAACATGGTCTCTTTTACCTGTTCCTCATACATTGCCTGATCTAACAAATAATGATATAGCTTTTTAATCATTTTATCCTCCGTGCCTAATAATATTTTTTTTAATAAAGATTTTAGTGGGTTTTTTTTTTCCATCAACATATGTTAGTTTTTCCAATCAACAAGTTGTCTGGAGTTTGCTATGCTAATACATGTTTAATTCCTAATCCTTCATTATTTCCTCTTGCCAAGAATAAAATAGGTTCCAAATTTGATAGTAGTCTGTATCTTCTTTATCTTTCAACCTCATAGTTAATCTGTCCATCTCTGCACATTCCAATATTTTCTTGATTATTTCTTCTTCTGATGGCAATCCTTCATTCTTCCAGTATGTGCAAAAATTATTCTCGCTGCTGTAGTGATGTGTAAGATTAAATATAATTTCTGCTTATTAGTCTTTTCAGGCATAATACCTAGTAAAAAAGTTCAGGTTTAAAATCCACTTGTTCACCCAATATTTTTTCTAACCACATATGTATCTTTCTCCAATAGGCCTTTGCCTTACCACATATCCACCAAATGTGATAATACGTGCCTATGTTATGTTTACATTTCCAACATCTATCTGACATATTTTTAAACATTTTTGCTAATCTTGTTGGTGGCAGGTGCCATCTATAAACATTTTATATAGATTTTCTTTGTATGAAGTTGACATTGTTAATTTGTAGTTTCTCTCCCATAACATTTGCCATTTTTCTAATTCTATATTATAGCCAAAATTTTTTGCCCATCTTGTCATTGTTTCTTTCACTTGTTCACTTTCCATATCCAAAATTAACAAAAAGTTATACATTTTCTTAATTAATTTCTCATCTGAGGTTAACAAAATCTTATCAAACACAGTTTGATCCTTATAAAATCCATACATTTTTACATCTTTTTCATATCTACTTTGTATCTGTAAATATGCCCACCAGGACAAGTTAATTCCCTGATTTTCCAGTTCTTGTTTAGATTTTAATTTCCCATCAATATCTAGAATATCTTTATATGTCCATATTTTTTCAAAGTCTACCAAGTTCGGATGTATAAATGCCTCCATCGTTGATAACCACCCTGGAATTTTTAAATATATTTTAGCTTTAATTTTTTCCCATACTGTTGACAAGGCATTTCTTATAAAATGATTTTGAAAATACTTATGGACTCTGTTTTTCCCGTACCATAAGAAAGCGTGCCACCCCAATTGTAAATCATGTCCCTCTAGATACAATAACCTTTTATTTCTAAGTGTCATCCACTCTTTCACCCATGTTAACAAAGATGCTTGGTAATACAGCGTCCATTCCAGCAACCCAAAACCTCCATTTTCCTTAGCATCTTGTAATGTTTTCATCTTAATTCTAGCTTTTTTCCCCTGCCAAATAAAGTTCAAAACCAATGAATTTAAATATTGAAAGAATTTTCTCTCAAGTTTTATCGGAATCATTTGAAATAGAAATAAAATCTTCGGCAACACATTCATTTTTACTGTAGCAATTCTTCCTAATATTGACAGCTGCAGATTTTTTCACCTTTCCAAGTCTAGCTTTATTTGCTTCAATAATTTTGTATAATTTTCTTCTTTTATTGACGAACACTTAGCCGAAAGATGAATACCTAAATATTTAATTTTTTTCACTATTTGTACCTCTGTTTTCTATAGTATTTGCCTTTTTTGTTTATCTGTGAGGTTCTTTACTATTACTTTAGTTTTTTCTTTATTTATTTTTAGTCCTGCCATTTCTCCATACTCTTCTATCTTTCTCCATAGTTTAGGAATCATCTCTAAAGGTTCTTCCAAGATAAACACTAAATCATCGGCAAATGCTTGTAACTTATATGTTTCATCTTTTATTTTCAATCCTTTAATTTCTGTGTCCTGTCTTATCCTTCTATTTAGTACTTCCAAAGTAAAGATAAATAATAATGGAGATAGTGGACATCCTTGTCTCGTACCTTTTCTTCTCTCAAAGCTCTCAGTATAATCTCCATTCACTATCACTTTTGCTGTCTGGTTGCTATATATTGTTTTTATCATATTTATAAAATTCTTTCCAAAATCCATTATTTGTAATTGCTGAACCATAAATTGCCAGGAAACATTATAAAACGCCTTTTGGGCGTCTAAAAACACTAATGCTAATAGTTTCCCTGGATGTAATTCATAATATTCTAATACGTCCATTATCACCCTTAAATTGTTTTTAATTTGTCTGTTCGGTAAAAAGCCGTTTTGATCTGGATGTATAAATTCAACTAAGTATTTTTTTCAATCTCTCTGCCATTATTGAAGTAAAAATTTTGTAATCCACATTGAGTAGTGAAATCGGTCTATAGTTCTTAATATACGTCAAGTCTGAATCTTCTTTTGGTATCAAAGTAATATTTGCTTCTATCCATGTATTTGGAAGTTTGGCCTCTAACAATAGTCCATTATAAACATCTTTCAGTGGTTCGCTTAATATCTTGTAGATTTTTATAAAGTTCCTCCGGTAGCCCATCTGGGCCTGGTGTTTTCCCATTTTTTTGTCGTTTTATAGCCTCTAATATCTCCATCATTGTTATTCTTTCTTCTAACATAGTTTTGAATGTCTCTGGATTTTTTGGCAATTTACTTTCTTCTAGATATTGAACAATTCTCTCTCTTGCAGCCTCCTCTTTACCATACAATTCCTTATAATATTTCTTAATTATCTTTTTTATTTCTTCCTTTTTAAATTGTAAACAACCTTTCCCATCTACTTAATTATGTATTATTTTCTTCTCTTTCTGTTTTTTGAGCTTATAAGCTAGCCATCTTCCTGGCTTATTGGCATTTTCAAAGAAATTTTGTTTTGCTCTCTTTATTTGTTCCGCCAATTTTTCTGAGTCCAACAAATTCAGCTTATGTTTTATTATTTCTATTTCTCTTTTCAAAGTCTTTTTCTGTGGATTTTGTTGTAATTCTGTCTCTAACTTTCTAAATTTTTCTTTTAATAATAAATATTGCGGTCTTCTCTGTTTATTTTTCTTTGCCATATACGTTATAGCTATACCTCTAAAATACACTTTAGCTGTATCCCATATGTTTTGTAGTGATGTATCTTCTTCTTTATTTTCTTTAAAGAAAAATTCCATTTCTCTTTTCGCCAACTCTATGAATTCTTCTGCTTGGGCCGTTGCTCCTTGGGCCGTCTCTCCCATCTGCTTATCCTCTTGTTGTTGATGCAATCCTTCATCCAAAATTACTCTATTTCTTACTTCAAAGTCCTCTGCTTTCCATATTGAGTCCAGTCGATATCTTGTATTATTCCAGTTTATTAAAATGCCTTCTGGCATTAGCCATCTGAAATTTATGCCTTTGGCAATCAATTTTGTAGTTAGAAAATGGTAGTGTCTCCGGGTATCTCTTACTCTCTTGGGTATCTGTTTTAGGACCACAATTTCTTTATTTTTATATTGTAAGGGTTCCTCTCTCGCTTTTCTCAGTACTTCATCTCTTGTTGATTTCTTCATGACCCTCACATGCACTTCTCTTGATAATCTGTTTTTTCTTGCATAGCTTGAATTCATACGGAATATTTGATCCATCTCATTCTGAATGTCTGCTCGGTCTGCGTTTAAAAGTTCTGCCAAAAACTCAATAATCACCATTTCTATATTTTCTTCACTATCTTCAGGAATATTTTGAAACCTCAAATAATGTTCCGTTTCTCTCATTTCTACCATTGCCATAGCCCGTTCTAGCTCTTGATTAGTTTGTTCCAGTCCTTCATTCTTTTGCAATAACATTTCCACCTTTTTATCAATATCTTCAGTTGTCAAGACTGCTAACATCGGATGTTCTTGCTTGCCATATATGAAGAAGCAAACCTGTTTTATTTAGCCTGTATAGTACTTCTAGAGTTAAAGCAGATAGTAGTAGTCTAGGGGATGGGAAAGTATGCAAGTTAATCATAACAATGTCTGAGCACAGTGTGGCCAAGGTCAGCTCAGCTGCAACAGGAGGGGCACCTCACACTTCACATTAATTGGAGAATGTGATTGATGACTGTAAAATGAAGGAGTGAGTTATGCTTTGTTACGGGTGTTTGGGGGAGGGAGGATTCAGTTTTTGGCTTAACTTTGTTAGTGCCGAAGCTATGCAGAATAATAAAAGATTCTTTTAGAGGAATAATCCTCAAAATTCTTTGAAAATCTGCTTCCTTTCGGAACCATGACATCAGTTTTATTTTCCACTTCCTGGATTTTCTGTTCATTTTTAATGATCTTTTGATTTTGAGCTTCAAATTGTGCCTTTATATCCAGAATTTCTTCGCTTACTTTCTCCAGTTTACTTTGTGTTTCCTCATGGTTCCTCTGCAAGATTTCTTTTTTTTTTAAGGTTTTTATTTTCCATTTATTGATACAAAATACAATTAAATTCCTAACCATTGGTACCGCCTGCCCATTCCCCCCAGGCTGCGTCCACCCTCTCTAATCCTTCCCCACTTCCCTCCTCTTTCTCTCCTCCCCTCCTACTCTCTTCCCCTCCCCTTCTCCTCTAACCATCCTACTTCTTCCCTACTCCTTCCTCCCCTCTCATCCCTCTCGCACACATGAACGCAGCATAGGGGAAATGCCCAAGCGTTTACCATGTCTATATTATCATTACCCACCCACTCACCCAACCACCCACCCTCAACCCTCCCCCCCTCGCTTCCCAGAGCAGAATACAGGGTTATTATTAAGAAAGTTAACAATAATAAAAAAGAAAAAAAGAAAAGAAAAGAGAAAAAAACCCATCATACTTAACCTTTAACTCCCCTTAAATTAAGTCATATAAACAAATCTCTACAACAGTTACTATAAAATTTACTCATAAAATAAATGAAACTTTATAGTCCCATATATTTTCTGAATATAATCTATCCATCGTCTCCATACAATAATATATCTTTCTTGTGTATGATCCTTCAAATAAGCAGAAATTTTTGCCATTTCTGCAAAGTTAGAAACTTTAAATATCCATTCTTCTAAAGTAGGCAATGAGTCCTTCTTCCAATACGAGCCTACTAATAACCTTGCTGCAGTTAATAAATTCAACATTAAAGTAGTTTCTTTGTCATTTAAATCCACAAAGATACCCAATAAGAATAATTGAGGGGTGAACTTTATCTTCCTTTTAAAAATCTTTTGAATGTTCCACCAAATCATAATCCAAAAAGCCTTTACCTTTTTACAATTCCACCAAACGTGAAAATATGTCGCATCCATATTACCACATCTCCAACATTTGGGTTGTAAATTTGGATACATACAAGATAATTTTTTAGGATCTAAATGCCATCTGTAAAACATTTTATAAAAATTTTCCCTCAAACTTTGAGCTTGTGTAAATCTAACATTTCTAATCCAAATTGTCTCCCATAAGTCCAATGGGATCGGTTCCTGGATATTCTGAGCCCATTTAATCATACAGTCTTTAACCAGTTCTGTTTCAGAGTCTAATTCTATTAAAGCATTGTAAATTCTTTTTATATGGGCCTGACTCTGATCTTTAATCTGAATAACCAGATTTTCATCTTCTAGTGTTATTCCTTCTTTTTTATCTACAGTCCACCTGTCCACTATTTGTAAATATTGAAACCATGACTGTAGAATATTTTCTTGCCTTAATACATCTAGAGATTTTAAATGCCAATCCGAACCTGACCAAATTAATAATTCTTTATACAAAATTTTATCAAAATTCATCCCCTTAGAAATCCCCTCAATTGCATGTCTAGGAATCCCCCAGATAGGTATTTTATAGTTTAACCTATAATAATACTTTTTCCAAACTCGAAGTAAGGCACTCCTCAAAATATGTGATTTGAAAGCCCGGTCCACTTTCTTATTAAAAATTAAATATGCATGCCAACCATACATTAAATCCCACCCTTCAAGAACAAGAATATCCTTATTTGTTAAATTAAGCCAATCACTTATCCAAGTTAAGGCGGCTGTATCATAATATAATTTCAAGTTAGATGCTTTAAGTCCTCCTCTTTCTCGGGCATCTTGCAAAATCTTAAACTTAACCCTTGGTTTTTTCCCAGCCCAAATGAATTTATTGATACCCTTCTGCCATTCCTCCAAATTTACATCTTTTTTTAAAATAGGTATCATCTGAAACAAGAAAAGAAACTTTGGTAGAACATTCATTTTTACAGCTGAAATTCTCCCCAACAATGACAATTGCAGTTTTTTCTAGTCATTTAAATCCTTTTGCACTTTTGCCCATAGTAATTCATAATTATTTTTATACAATTTTCCATTTGAGGCAGTTAAATATACTCCCAGATATTTAACCATTTTCACCATCTGAAAACCTGTAGCTTTAACCAAACTTTCCTTGTCATTGGCTAACATATTCTTAGATAATATCTTAGTCTTATGGTTATTGACTTTAAAACCAGAAACTTTTCCATACTGTATTATAAGTTCTAATAGACAATCAACCGCTCTAATCAGTTGTTCCAAAATCAAAACCAAATCATCCGCAAAAGCCCGTAATTTATACTCATTTTTTCTTATCTTTATGCCCTTGATTACCATTGATTCTCGAATCTGGATCAACAAAATCTCCAATGTCAAAACAAATAACAATGGAGATAATGGGCATCCTTGTCTTGTCCCTTTTTCAATATTAAAAGTCTCAGTCAATCCCCCATTAACAACAATTTGAGCAGATTGTTGCTGATATATAGCTTTAAGTGCATGTAAAAAATTATCCCCAAAATTCATTTTCTCTACCAGTGAGAATAAGAATTGCCAATCTAATTCATCAAAGGCTTTTTCAGCATCCAAAAATATAAAAGCCACAGGAATCTGATTGTTCTTATCCAAATACTCAATTAAGTTAATAATTTGTCTAACATTATATTTCATGTATCGCCCTGTTATGAATCCTGATTGATCACTGTGAATCAAATCCTTCATAACCTGCATTAATCTATTTGCCAAAATTTTTGTAAAAATCTTGTAATCTACATTTAATAATGATATCGGCCTATACTTCTTAGGCTCTGTAAGATCTTGATCCTCCTTCGGAATCAATGATATAAACGCTCTTTTCCAAGAAGGAGGAACTTGTGCTCCCAGCAAGATACTATTAAAAAGCTCCTTTAATGGTTCCAACATTTCTTCATATAAATTTTTATAATACGTCGACGTCAATCCATCTGTTCCTGGAGACTTTCCCACCTTTAACTGCTTAATAGCTAAACCAATTTCCTCCACAGTAATTAAACAATTCATCCCATTTTGCTGTTCCTCAGAAAGTTTAGGAAAATGTACTGATTCTAAATATTTATCTATATCCATTCCCTTTATGTTATCACTTGAGTATAGTTTTGTGTAAAAATCTAAAAAACTCTTTTTAATCAAATTTTGCTGAAAAACTTCAGTACCTTTATATTTTACTTTCTCTATAATCCTAGCCTTCTGTTTCTTTCGTAACTGATAAGCTAACCACCTCCCAGGTTTATTCGCATTACAAAAAGTATTATGTCTCATATAACGCAAATTGGTAGCCACCTGATCTGCCATCAACATATTAAATTGTTCCCTAAGCATCTTTATAGAAACCTTTAAGTTATTATCAGTTGGATTAAGAGCAAGCGCTTCTTCTTTTATTTTAATCTCATCTTCTATTTCTCTACGTCTTTGTATCCTTTTATCCCTAGAAACTTTATTTAAATGAATTAAAATTCCCCTCATATATGCCTTACTGGCGTCCCAGACCATGGGCATCGATGTACCCTTATTCATATTTAAAGCAAAAAACTCCTTTAAATACTCTTTACATTTTTGTACAAACTCTCCCCGGGTAAACAAATTCTCATTCAGTATCCAAGGCCTTCTGTTCCCATCTTCCAAGTATAGCTCCATCCACACAGGACTATGGTCTGAAAGGGTCCTGGGAAAGATTTTTACCTTTCTCACCCTAGAAAGAAAATCACTAGTAATCAAAAAGAAGTCAATCCTTGAAAATGACTGATGTCTATCCGAATAGAAGGTAAAATCTCTATCACTTGTGTTCCTTTCTCGCCAAATGTCAATAAGTTCCAACTCTTCTTTCAAATCAAAAAAAGTTTTGGGTAATTTAGTTTGAGTAAAATTTTTTGAAGAGCTCTTTTTATCTATGGTTATATCCAAAACTCCATTCCAGTCACCCATCAAAATTACGGATTTATAATCCAACTGGGATATCTTCCCATGCAAAAGCTTATAAAATTGCTTCTGTTGTTGATTAGGGGCATATAATCCAACAATAAGAACTTTCTTGCCTTGTAACAATAGTTCCACAAAGACATATCTTCCTTCAAGATCAACCTCAATTAATTTAGCCGATAAATTTTTCTTCACATAAATTACAACACCCCCTTTTTTCCCTGGAGCTGGAGCTATAAAATGTGATCCCAAATGAGAATTTGTCAAATATTTTGAGTCCTTTGAAGTTATATGAGTCTCTTGCAAACATATCAAGTCATTATTATGTTGTTTCAAATAGTAGAAGACCTTTCTCTGTTTCTGAGGTGAATTTAAGCCATTAACATTCCAGGTCAGGAACTTGGCCATCTACACTGGCCTGAAGCCTTTGAAGCATAGCCTGAAGATCAACTGTCGAAGATCTTTTAGGTCTTGCCCCTCCCACAGGCTCTGTAGTAACCATTCCTTCTACTTTATCGCCACTCTTCTGCTGCTGCTCTTTTTCTTTATGTTTATAGGCAGCTCGTGTCATCCTTTGATCTTTTATCTCAAGATTCTGTACAGGCAACACCGCTTGTTCCATGACCATCAATGAGGAAGCTCCTGCCATAACGGGCTCTTCAATTATACTTGTTTGTGAAGGTGAAGACGGTCTTGCCTTTAGAATAGAGTGATAGAAATCTCTTGCCTTTAAAACTGTACTTAATCTGTGACGTATTCCATCATAATTCACTACTATTCCTCTTGGAATCTCCCATCTGAACTGGATTTGATGACGTTTTAACTCATCAGACAGAAAAGTAAAATCTTTTCTACCTCTTAAAATTTTTGGAGGTATTTCTTTTAAAATTATCACATCTTGAGCTGCAATTTGAAACCTCTTTTTATAAAAAGCCTATATAATTTCATTACGAATAGATCTTCTGGAAAAGTAAATAACCACATCTCTTGGTAAATTTCTCTGTCTGGCCACCCGTGAGTTGACTCTGAAGATTTTTTCTATCTCATTCCCAACTACTTCTGGTCTCCATCCAAGATTAAAAGCAATATCTTTAACAATAAGCATCTTCAAATCTTCCTGGGAATTTTCTTTCAAACCCCGGATACGCAATGCGAACTCCATTTCTATGTATTGTGAAATAGTTTGTTCATCCTGTGTAATTTCTATCTTATTCTCCACTTCCTCCATTCTAAATTCCAGTCTTGCTGCATTTTCAGTAATCTCCTCCATTTTATCATCAATCCTTTCAATATGCAGGGCAAGACCAGAAAACGCAAATAATATGTCTTCTCTGATGTGCTTGTTCTTTTTCTCCAATAATTCTTCTGTAATAGCCCTCTCTGCAATTATAAGATCTTTTACCTCCTCTTTAATATCCAAAGCAGTCATTTTTAAAGCTTCTTGTAAGTCTTTGAGAGAGATTGCAGGAGGAGGAGAGGGTGGGGGTGATTTTGGTTTAGACTGAGAAACAGGTTGAGTGATTGGGGAGGAGATGGAAGCTTTAGGGACAGAGACCAAACGTTTTGAAGCCATTCTGTTAAATTCAAAGGAGCAAAATTCTTGCCTCTATAATATCACAGTTCTTTAAATAATAATAAAAAGAAAGAAAAAAGGGGAAAAAAAGAGAAAGAGGAACAAAATTCTTGCCTCTATATTTAAAACATAAACTTTTAACTTTGTTGCAAAGTCAAACAAGAAAGACAGTCCCCATTTTGCCTTTCACTTTCCCTTTCTTCAAAAGGGAAAGTAAACAAAGAGAAGAAAGGGGAGAGAAGATGCTTGCAGGAGTTAAAGTCACAATCAGTCTTAAATCCACTTTCTCCTGGTCTGCTCCATCTGCATTTGAATACTCACAAGCATCCAAAAAAAAAGCAGGTGTGGGAGCGGCGCCTTGCTTCATCCCAGAACTTCGGGACAAAGACGTCCTGGAGTGCAGAGTTGGCTCAGGCTCCGAGGGAGCTCTACCCTCCGATCCCTGAAATTATGGGGATCCAGGGGAGCTCTTACCTCTACCTGAGCAGCTCTTCTCTTCCCTTTCTCCCAGGGAAGAGATTCAAGCCGCAGGACAGCTGATTGTAAAAGTCCTGCGGCTTTTACACAACCCAGGAACGGGCTGCTTTGTGAAAAGCAGCCATCGTAGCTGCTTGATCACACCGGAAGCCCTCTGCAAGATTTCTTGAATTAATTTTAAAGAGGTCTGTGTTTCATCTTGGGCCGTGCTTGCTTTGTCACGCTGTAGCAATGTACTGACAGAACTCTGAGTTGTTCGACTGGCTTGTCCGACAGAGGGCACCGAAGAAATTTTCTTTGCAAGTCTGGAAATATTAGATGTACTCATTTTGTGGCTCACAGTCTTAAACTTATATCCAAAACGTAATCAGGAATCAGCTGTTGTGAGGCAAACCTACCTCCTCCAGTTCCTTCTTGGATCTAAAATGTTTTTGGTTTTTTTTCCTTCTCCCCAGATAATGTCTATTTAGATTTTAGCCAATGTCAACAAGCATAGCTATAAACAGTCTTTCACTTGTTATCTCAGACCAAGGCTTTGTTTTGTTCTCAAGCTTTCCAAGGTTAATATTTAATATTTTAATATTTCTTCCAGCCATTTTTAAATCTTATTCCAAAAGTCACAGGCTCATGGGCACTCCCATCACATATGATAGTATGTCCCTATTGCCAATTTACATTTCCAACATTTGGAAGAAACATTTGGACCCATTTTGGCTAATCTTACGGGTGGGAGATGCCACCTGTAGAACATTTTGTAGAGATTTTCTTTGTAAGAGGTGGCCAGAGTAAGCTTCCTGTTTCTTACCCATAATTCCTGCCAGATGTGCAGATCAAAATTGAGATCAAAATCCCTGCTCCACGTTAACATGGTCTCTTTTACCTGTTCCTCATACATTGCCTGATCTAACAAATAATGATATAGTTTTTAATCATTTTATCCTCTGTGCCTAATAATATTTTGTCCAGCCCAATCGGTTCTAATTTTATACCTAACTCTCTTTTATCTTTCCAATATCTCGCCTTTAATTGAAGGTATGCCCACCATTCTAATTCTATCCCTTCATCTTGAAGAATTTTCCTGGGTTTCAATTCCCTTCTCTCGTCTAGGATATTTTTATATGTTATAATCTTTCCCAGTTGGATAAACTTTGGGTGTACATGCATTTCTAACGATGAGATCCAACTGGGAACTTGGGTATAATTTGGTTGCCAGATTTTAACCCATACATCAATTAAAGCTTGTCTGATATAGTGCCTTCGGAAATATTTATGTGTCTTATATTTATGATCCCATAACATAGTGTGCCAACCTATTTGTAGGTCATGACCTTCCAAACATAATAGTCTTCTATTCTTTAATAATACCCAATCCCTTACCCATAATAATACTATGGCCTGATAATATTTTTCCAGGTCAGGGAGGCCAAGTCCCCCCCTTTCCTTTGAATCCTGCAGTAATTTTAATTTGATCCTTGCTCTTTTTCCTCGCCAGATGAATTTGAGTATAATTTTATTAAAGTTTTGAAAAAATTTCTTATCCAGTTTTATGGGTATACATTGGAACAAAAATAAAATTTTCGGTAGGACATTCATTTTGATTACAGCAATTCTGCCCATGAAGGAGAGCTGTAAGTTGGTCCAAATATCTAAATCCTTTTTAATCTGTTCAATTAACTTATCATAGTTGTCTCTTTTGAGTGTAACACATCTAGCAGTTAATTGTATCCCCAGATATCTTATTTTATTCGTAATTTGAATACCTATTCTGTCAACCAATTCATTTTTCTGTATTTTGGTCATGTTTTTGACGAGCATTTTAGTTTTTTCTTTATTTATCTTTAGACCTGCTATTTCCCCGTATTTACTCAGTGTTTCCATCAATCTTGTCCCTGATTGTAGTGGTTCTTCAATTATAAAAACTAAATTGTTTGCAAAAGCTTGTGTTTTAAACGTTTCTCTCTTGATCTCTAAACCTTTAATCTGTTCATCTTGCTGAATTACTCTAATTAATACCTCAAGAGATAATATGAACAACAGTGGCGATAACGGACAACCTTGCCTCGTGCCTTTTTGAATTTGGAAGCTGTCGGTCATTTCTCCATTAATTACTACTTTTGCTGCCTGTTTAGAATAAACTGATTTGAACATATTTAAGAAATTTTCCCCAAAATCCATATACAATAATTGATTGAACATAAAATCCCATTTCACATTGTCGAATGCTTTTTGTGCGTTGAGGAAAATTAAACCCATTTGCTTTTCATTGTGCACTTCATAATACTCCAATATGTCCAAAACAATCCTGACATTATTTCTTATGAATCTTTTGGCTAGAAAGCCATTTTGATCAGAATGAATAAAATCTGTTAGGAATCTTTCAAGCCTTTGCGCCATTATAGCCATGAAAATCTTATAATCTGAATTTAATAGAGAAATAGGTCTATAGTTCTTAATATGCGCCAAGTCTTGAATTTTCCTTAGGAATCAAAGTGACAAGGGCTTCTTCCCATGAGGCTGGTATTTTAGCTTTGGTTAGGACCTCATTGAATAGATCCAACAACATTGGGCTTAAAGATTCTTGTGCAATTTTATACATTTCTACAGGTATACCATCTGGCCCAGGTGCTTTATTATTTTTTTGTTTCTTAATTGCCACCAAGAGTTCTGAAGGTGTTATCTCTTTGTTCAACAGAGTTCTAAATTCTTCTGGCACTTTCGGTAAGTCAGCTGATTGTAAATACTGTACAATATCATAATTGTTTCTCCATTCATCATCGTTGTATAAATTCTTTTTTTAAAAGTTTTTATTTTTCATTTATCAATTACATAAACAAAAAAGAAAAAATTTCACATTTGACAAAATAAAATAAATACACATAGGTGTTGCTTGCCCACCCCCCCAAACTGCATCCGCCCTCTCTAACACTCTCCCTTACTTCCCTCCTCTTTCTCACCTCCCCTCACCTCTGTCTCCCCTCCCCCTCTCCTCTCACCATCCTACTTCCTCCCTAACCTTTCTCCTCCACTCTCATCCCTCTTCGGATACAGTGCCGGGGAAATGCCCAAGCAACATCTCTCTCATAAGTTGTCCCATCTATTATCTTACTTTAATCCTATTGTCTAACCTACTTACCCACCCACCCCCAACCCCCTCCCCCCACTCCCCAGAACACCCATCCACCCCCAACCCCCCTCCCCCCCACTTCCCAGAGCTTGGCACAGGGTTTTCAAACATATTAAACAAAATCTACTTAACTTTAACTAATACAAACTGAATCTAACTAAACCTACCCAACTATACAAATAACAAAATCAATAACTTACTTTAACTCAGATACAAAACAAATTTAAACAACAAATTCAAACAAATTAAAAAATTTAAACCAAAAAGTATTCATAATCAACTATAAAAATCAAATACAAAGCAAATTAAACAATTCCAAATTTAAACCAAAAATTAATCATAATCAAAACGATACTTTTAATCATATCTACTCTAATCATAATTTATCCATTAAATCCCATATTTATTCTTCATATAATTTATCTACCTTCTCCACCCCGAGATGTATATTTCTTTTAAACAATATAAACTTGGCTCTTAACTCTTTCCCCCCCAGACCCAAGTAAATTTATTAATCATAAATTTAACCTTTTCTCCTAAATCAAAACCTATCAACTTCTTATACACTTTTAATATATCATAATATATCGTAATTATCTTTATACGTTTATTAAAAATTATAATAAATACTCCCAAATATTAAATCACTAAATTAAAACCTATCAAGTCTTCTCCCAAACAGAGATCATAATTTTAAACTTTTAAACTTTTTCCCCTAAATAACAAAGATTTAACAAAACTTTTTATAATTCCCGCCCCCCCCCCCCAAAGCTAGCTAGCCGGCTGATATTCCAACTTTTCCTTCTATTGTCTAGCGCGTAGAAAATGGCGGAAAACCTTCCTTTATTTTACTTCTGAAAGCTGCACGAGTCATACTCAATTTTTTTAATGAATCTTCTGTTAAGGAGGACTGCTGCAAAAGTTCAACCTGCATATCTTCTTCAATCAGCTGCTCTTCCAACTTTTCTTCTGATGTCTCAGCTGTGGGTAATGAAGAGCCCGCCTTTATTTTGCTTCTGAAAGCTACACGAGTCATACTCAATTTCTTTAATGAATCTTCTGTCAAGAAAGATTGTTGCAGAGGTTTAACCTGCATATCTTCTTCAATCTGTTGCTCTTCCAACTTTTCTTCTAATATCTCAGCTGTGGGTAATGAAGAGCCTGCCTTCAAAACAAAAGTGTAAAAATCTTTCGCTTTTGAAATTGTATCAAGTCTATAATGTATCCCCGCATAATTCACCGCTATTCCAACCGGTATTTCCTATCTGAACCGGACCTGTCGCCTCTTAAGCTCATCAGCCAGAAAAACAAAATGCTTTCTTACTTTAAGAATTCTTGAAGGTAATTCTTTCAAAAGTATAACATCCTGAGCTGCAATTTGAAATCTCTGCTTATAAAAGGCTTGTAAAATTTTATTACGAAGTGATCTACTAGAAAAATAAATAACCACATCTCGTGGCAGATTCCTCTGCCTCGCAACCCTTGAATTTACCCTAAAACCTTTTTCCGTCTCTCTCAATATTTGTTCAGGCTCAGATTCCAAAATAAAAGCTATGTCCTTTACGACCACTTGTCTCAAATCCTCTTGAATGTTTTCCTGCATTCCCCTTATTCTTAAAACAAACTCCATACTTCTGTATTGTAACATAGTAATTTCATCCTGAATTATTTCCACCTTATTTTCTGTTTTATCAACTCGATCTTCCAATTTTTCAGAACTTAAACTTCTGAAACACAGACGCTATATTTTCTCTCAGTTTCCTAAATTTATTTTCAATAATTTCACCTATCTCTTTTTCAATCCGTCGTATGCTATCATCCTGTAAGTCTTTAGATAAAACTGCTGGTAAAGCTGAAAAAAGTGGTGGAAATTTAGACTCGACTTGCTGGGCTATCTGCATTACCGAAGAGGAGATCGAGGCTTTAGAAACAAAAGCTCCGAGATGCTTTGAAGCCATCTTGTCACTTATATAAAAAAGAAAAAACTCTTAAAATCTTATAAAACCTTCAACAGTTAGCAGAGAGAGAGAGAGAGAGAGAGAGAGAGAGAGAGAAAAGGAGACAAAAGGAGGAAAAAAAAGACAAAAGCCCCCTATATTAAAAAAAAAGAAAAGAAAATTCTTATATCTTGTAAAAGCTGTTACATTGTTTCAAATTGAAGTTCTGGTCCTTTCACTCTTAAAATCAACATCTCAGCGCCATTTTTCACCCCTCTCAAATAAGAAGAAAGAGAAGATGAAATCTTTTCCAGAGTTAAAGTCTCAGAATAATCACCAATATAATCTCCCTGGTCAGCTCTGTCTGCTTTAAATTTTACTCACAAGTTCATTTTGAAAGCAGA
The DNA here is from genome assembly GCA_039797435.1 of Crotalus adamanteus. Lineage (NCBI taxonomy): Eukaryota > Metazoa > Chordata > Lepidosauria > Squamata > Viperidae > Crotalus > Crotalus adamanteus. The sequence continues at coordinate 10,454,206 of CM077935.1, forward strand.
TGTGAAAGCAGCATCTAGCTTTGCTCTAAAAAAAAATTAGAGCAAAGGCATCCTGGAATGTGGAGTACACCTCAGACTCCGTGGGAGCTCTCACCCTCTGACCTCCAAAGAAAAAAAACTTTGGGGTCTCTCAGGGAGCTCTACCACTATCCGAGGGAAGCTCACCTCCTCCCCTTCGCCCGGGGAGAGAGATTCCAAGCCGCGAGACGGCTGTTGCTCGCTGTCTCAGCTGGCTTTGACACATTCCAGGGCGGACGGCTGAAAAAAGCCGCCATCGGCACCGCTGTCACCACAGGAAGCCCTCGTTGTATAAATTCTTGTAGAATTCATATGCCACTAATTTCTTTCCTTCATTCTGGTACGCCATATCGCCTTCTGCATTGTAAAGTTTAGTAATCCTCTGCTTATTATTATGTTTTTTAATTTTATAAGCCAGCCATCTCCCTGGTTTATTGGCATTTTCGAAGAAATTTTGTTTGGTATGTTTTATCTGCTGTCCTAATTCTTCCTTCACAATAATATTCATCTCATGCTTAATTAAATCTATCTGTTGTTTCAAGTCGCATCTTTGTGGATCCTTTTGTAAGTTTTCCTCAACTCTACTTAGTTCTTCTTCTAAATGTCTTTGCCATTGTGTTTTCATTTTGTGTTCCCTAGCCATGTAAGAAATTGCAACGCCTCTCATATAGGCTTTGGCTGTATCCCATAAGTATTGGCAATTCGTGTCTTCCTTTTTATTTGTCTTAAGAAACAGGTCCATTTGTTCTTCCAATTTCAATTTAAATTCTTTATGTTTTAGGATTGCCCTTTTCAGGGTCCATCTCTTCATATTTTTTTTGCCCTTTCCATCTAATTCTAATCGGATTATGATCAGCCCAGGAGTTTGTATCAATTACAATCTCCTCTACCTCTGAATTTAAGTCTGCTGACATCCACACCATATCAATTCTGGACCATGATTGATGACGTCCAGAGTAGAATGTAAACTGTTTTTTCCCTAAATTCCTCTCTCTCCAAGAATCCTGAATATTGAGCTCATCTACCATTTTTAGGAATGTATCAGACATAGCTATTTCCAGAGACACCATATAAGGAATTCTTTATTTGTGGTCTGGGAGAAAGTAAAGAGAAAGCATTATTTGAAGATTCCAAATTGGCTTTCAACTATGGAGGTGCTAATACACCCCAATATGTTTAACATGGGAAACATTATAAGATATAAAGACTTACTAACAGATATGGGGAAGTTGAAAACCAAACAACAATTAGAGGAACAAGGAATAAAGATGGATTGGTACATGAGAACGCAAATACAATCTAGATATGAAAAAGATGTTAAAATAGATGGTGTTAATTTGGGGACAACAGAGTTAGATGAAATACTCACAGGAACGGAAGAAAAATGGATTAAAAAATGTACAGTTATCTACTACATATGGAGTTAGAGAAGGAACAAGTGAAAGAGACAATGATAAAATGGACAAGGAATTTTGGATACACAATTGAATTAGATAGATGGCAGCAACTATGGGAAAGAAACTATAAATTGACAATGGCGACTGTGTATAAAGAAAATATGTACAAAATGTTTTACAGATGGCACATGTCTCCAGAAAGATTAGCTAAAATGTTTAAGGACAGGTCTATGAAATGTTGGAAATGTCATCAGATACCAGGTTCCTTCTACCATATGTGGTGGACGTGTGTAGAAGCTAAAACTTATTGGAATATAATTAGAACATGGATAGAAAAGATGATACAACAACGTATAGAACTAAGACCAGAAATATTCCTGTTGGGTATCCTACCAGGGAAATACAATAAAGAGAAAACATATTTAATTATTCATATAATTATGGCAGCCAGGATTGTGTTTGCACAAAATTGGAAAGCACTGAAAGCCCCCCCAGAGGGAGAGGTGATTGGGAAAATACTGGAATGTGTAGAAATGAACAGACGAACAATGACAATTAAAGATAAGACAGAGTCAGACTACTATGAAATCTGGGGAACTTTTTATGATTGGCTGAAAAGAGAATACGGTTAAAAGATAGTTAACATCAATTTAGATGGAAGAAGAAGGAGCAGATAAGGAGAGAGACCCAGGCGACACAGTATTGAATAACTGGAGGTTGTAGAAATATTTATAGAAGTATATACCGAGAAGGTTAGATAAATAGAAGTATTAATGTAAGAGAAAATTAATCTTATTGTATATAATACAGATAGGGAAATTTGGAGAGAGGAGTTGCTTGGACATTACCCCTGAATTGTATCTGAAGAGGGATGAGAGGGAAGAAAGGAGAGGAGAGAGAAAAGAGTAAAGGAGGGGAGAAGGAAGTAGGAAGGTTCGAGGAGAAGAGGAGAAGTGGGGAGAAAGGGGAGGAGAGTGATGAAGGAAAGAGAAGAGGAGAGGAAGAAGAGGGAAGTAGGGAAGAGAAGAAAGGGAGAAAGAAGGTAGAGAAGAAGGAGTGTGGATGCAGTGAAAGGGGAAATGGACGAGCAACACCAAAAGTCATGTGTATGTATTTATTTCATTTTATTAAAAGTATCTTATATATGAATTTTAAAAGAATGTATGTTAACATCTGATAAATATCACGGTATATGTATGGGGAGAGTTTGGAAAAATAAAAAATTATTATAAAAAAAAAAGGAATGTATCAGGTATTGTTCCTCTGGTTCTTTTTCTAGTCTTTCCACATTTATAATCTAGGTTTCTATCCACAGTTGCATTATAATCTCCCATTATACAAATGTTATCATATTCCAATTGATTAATAATGTTGTGGAGTTTTTTATAGAATTGTTTTTGCTCCTCATTTGGGGCATAAATTCCCACCAGGAGAATTTTAATTTTATTCAACATTGTTTCCACCATTAAAATTCTACCCTCTTCGTCCTTATAAATTTGCTTTGCCAAAATTTCCTGTTTAATATATGCTACCACTCCTCCTTTCTTGTATTGCGAAAGAGCTGCAAACATGTTTCCCAATTTAGGGCAGTTTAATAGATATTGATGTTGTTTTTTTATATGAACTTCTTGAAGCATAATTATATCTAAGTTCATCTTGTTGACCTTATTTAAGAACTTTTTCCTTTTTGTTGGAGAGTTGAGGCCATTAACATTAATGGATATGGATTCAACACCTTTTTTCTCCTCCTCATCTATGTTTAGATCTGATTACTATTGCCGGTCTAGACTCTTGAGTTTGTAAATCCCTTCCTCTTTCCACTAACTGTCTTGACGGTCTAGCCTCTTTAATTTCTTTAAGTCTATTCTCCTCATAATTACCTTCGTTTTTCCCATTATCAGTATCCTCTCTGAACTCGACTCGTTTACCTTTAGCTTCGGTGGCTTGAGCTAGAGTCTCTCCTTCCTCTCTTACCTCTCTTTCAACTAAATCTTCCTCGCTACCAACATTTTTCCTATAGAATTCCTCTGCTTTATCTGAGTCTAAGCAGAACTTTTTCTCTTGCCATGTAACCAGAATCCCTTCCGGGGTCAACCATCTAAAGTTAATATTTTTCTTCGTCAGTTTGAAAGTTATTTGTTGGTAGGGCCTTCTCAGGTCCCTCACTCTTTTAGGTAGTTGTTTAAGTACAATCAGCTGTTTACCTTGGTATTCCAATGAGTCATCTCTAAACCTGAAGAGAATTTCATCTCTAATTGATTTTTTAATAAATCTAACATGCACTTCTCTGGAAAGATTGTGCCGTCTTGCATAGTTCGTGTGGATTCTGTAGGTCTCATCTATCTCACTGGCTATCTCCTCTCTGCTGGACCCCAGAACCCCCGCTAGTATGTCTGACATTATTACTGGCAGATCTTCACCTTTCATCTCACCTACATTTTGGAACCGTAAATAATGGGCTGCCTTTTCAAGTTCCAGGGAAATAACTGTAGCTTCTAGTTCTTTATTAGCCTGAACTAACCTTTCATTCATTTCCTCTACTCTCTGCTCCTCTTTCCTCCATTTCTGATAGTTTTTGTTCATTTTTCATGATCTGCTGGTGAAAGGATTCAGGTTTCCCATCCATTGACTTGATTTTATCCTTAAGTTCCCCTGTGTCATTCCTTACTTCTCCTATTTCTTTTTTTAAATCTTCATGATTCTTGCACATTAACTCTTGCATTGTTTGCAACATTTGTTGCAAGTCTCTAAATGAGTTTGCCCTATCTTTTTGTGCCATTTCTTCTAGCGATCTTTGCCTGGCAGGGCTCGGTTCCAGCAATGTAGTCTGTGATGTCTGTTTTCTCCCTATTCCAACCCTTGTAAGATTGGGGATACTAGACATTTTTTTCAATTCTCCAAACCAACCTTCCCACTTATTTACAATTTTTATAATATTTTCCAGAATATCAGAGTTATCACTAAGAGTCAAAAATTACTATTCATATATCTACTTGACATTTACAGACAAGACTGGATACACTAAACAGTCACTTTCCCTTATTATTAGTTATTTTTTCCCCCTCTTGTGGCAATTCTCCGTTTAGCCAGCAGGTGTCACTGTGACTTTATCTCTAACATGCGATATGCCTGTTCATTTCAAGATGTCTACCTCCTTCCTGACACTCACTCTAAGCCTTAAAGTAGGCTTGCCTTCCAAAGTTAAACTTTCCTTCCTTGGAATAAAGAAAGAAGAAAGAGACTCCTCTTCTCTTCTCTGTAAGTCCAACCAATGTAGTAGAAATGTAGGCAAACCTTTTAAGCCCAAGCCTTCCTTTTCGCCGCTTCTCCAGAAACGAGGGAAAATCCCTCCTCTCCTCTTGTAGGCAATTGAAAACGTCAAATTTCTATCAAAATCCTCCGGAGCACTCTTCACCGGATCCCTTCTGTCCAGGATCACTGCTCAAATAATTTTGACTGGAATTGTCACATCGTCGTCCAGCTATACCACCGCTATACTTCGGCCAGCTGACAGCTGTCATTCCTTTGCGGCTGCCATTGTCGGCCGATTCCTTCCTCCGCTTGACTTGTCAAGGCTTCACCTAGGTTCGCCAGTCCCGACCGCCTTCTGGAACTGCTCCCCAAGACACCTTGCTATTCCCGGTCCCCCTCCAGGGAACTGGGGACCCCAAAAGATCTGTCAAGCAGTTGGAAACGGGGGTAGACACTCCGGAGAGTCGTCCAACACACCCGTTCTTCTTGGCAGCTGGCCAAGAATCACTAAGCGAACTGTTGTAACTCGAGGACTACCTGTACTTTATCACTTTTCTTTTCTTTTTTTTTTTTTTTTTTTGGTCATCAAGTTTTTGACACCTTGCTAGGCGATTGGTAGTACTCGGATGTTGCCATATCCTAAAAGTGGTACAATGGGTGAAAAGGCTGAAAAGCCCTGAGCTATACAGAAATCCAGATTGGAGTCCCAACTAGGATTCAGAATGTGCATCGCCATGCTTTTTAAAAACGGTCTCACAATGTTTGCACACATCCAGGAGAGTACATCCTCAATTTATGACCATAATTGGGCCTAGAATTTCTGTTGCTAAGCAAGGTGGCTGTTAAAGGAACCAGGTTATGAGTTTTTTTTGTCACAGTGAATTCCTGCAGCTGGTTAAGTGAATCATGCAATTGTTAAGTGAATCAGGTTTCTGGGAGACTACATCCTTGACCTATGACCAATTTCTGTTGCTAAGCAAGGCGGTTGTTAAAGGAATCATGCCCAATGTTATGACCTTTTTTTTGGCCACAGTGAATCCCCGCAGTTGTTAAGTGAATTATGCAATTATTAAGTGAGTCTGGTTTCCCCCATTGACTTTTTTTGGCGAGAGTCAGCTGGGAATGTCACAAATGGTGACCACAAGACTCCAGATGTTGCAAACATTGTAAATACTGGTTGCCAAGCATCCAAATTTTGATTAGATGACCATGGGGATGCTGCGACAGTCATATTGTAAGTGTGAGGACTGGTCGTCACTTTTTTCAGTGGTGGTGTAGCTTCAAATGGTCACTAAATGAATGGTTGTAGGTCAAACCATAGAGAACTGTAACTTTTCAAGAATAGCTTGTAAAGCTGTGCAAAGTCTAGGTTCAAAGGGCAAAATGTGATTCAGAGCATGTACATGCAGCCTCTGTCAACTGTCCTTATGCCAAATACATCTATTCCTGGGATTGCAGGTTACCTGAAGAGGGTAACTAAGTCTTGGAAAAGACTCAGCGGCTTTAAAGGGCTAGTCCGCAGGGGTAGGCAACCTTGGCTCTTTTATGAGTCGTGGACTTCAAGTCCCAGAATTCCTGAGCCAGCATGGCTCAGCATGGAAACCCCTCCCTTTCTCCTCAGCATGGCTGGCTCAGGAATTCTGGGAGTTGAAGTCCACTAGTCGTAAAAGAGCCAAGGTTGCCTACCCCTGGGCTAGTGACTGGTGCTACATACAGGCCACACTGAATAATTAATTCTTTGCTCTGTGGATGAGGATCACTGCATAGCCCTACAGATTATTTCTGTAAATCTATTGTTCCCATACTGTTATTGGTATATGATAGTACCCTATATTAGAGTACTATTAAGCCAGTTTTTTTATAGTTAAATTATGTCCATAAATTTTGCATATTGGATGTGATGAATGTATTTGCATGCTAACATGCTCGCTGAGGAATACTCAGCTTAACATTTTAAAGTTGCTGACATTGAGAAACACTGGCAATTTTTAAGACTTGTGGACTTCAACTCCCAGAATTCCTCAGCCAGCCCTGCATGGGAGTTGAAGTCCAAACGTCTTAAAAGTTGCCAAGTTTGGAGACCCCTGTGTAGAGAGACTGGACTAGCACCCTTATAACAGGAGTTCTCAGGGATCTGAACTGTGATGGGACAAACAAGTTGACTGTATTTGAAGCAGGTGATTGCCCTGAATATTGAGCAAGTGAGATGGATATTGCGTGCTGCCCACCAATTGTCCTTTTAACACTTGATTCAACAATTCATAAGACAGAAAACATCATTTGCATTATACCAGGGGTCTTCAAACTTGGCCCTTTTATGACTTGTTGATTTCAACTCCCAGGCTGACTGAGGAATTCTGGGAGTTGAAGTCCACAAGTCATAAAAGAGCCAAGTTTGAAGACCCCTACATTATACTGAGGCTGTATCTCAGATGTCTGGGGCTGTAAATTTTTATTGTGGTATTAGCTGGTCCAATACAGCAATTGCAGACCAAAGCATTTAGAATGCATCAAATGGAGAAACACTGCAGCTGCTCAGTGGCAAGAGGTAAATGACCTGTCAGAGAGCAAGCCTTTTTTCCTATTATACCTCAAATTTCAGGGCAGAATTTTTAGGATGGGAAACAAACAATTTTAAGATTCTACACTAGAGACAACAGATTGTGAATGATGCTGGCGTTAAAGACTGAAAAACAATTATATGCTGAGGGAGAAGAGACTGCCGACAAAATTGTACCCAACCCACTTACTGTAAATCTTAACAGTGTTTACTCTAAGCTCAGACAAGTCAACACGCTTTGCCCAAATGCAGTCTGCAACTTTTTGAGTTGGAGCATTGAGTGAAATGTGCCATTTTGACTGGTTTAATAAACCATTGTTAAACAGGCTGGCTAAGTGGGTGGAGTTTGGAACCAGCCAATTCTTTCTGTGACTGAATACTATATTCTATAAGTCAGAACTGGCTGGGTTGCATAATATGCTAAACCATAAATTATGGATTGCAAATCACGATGGCTGGGTTTGGGCAACATGCAACCCTAAAACAAAACAACATATTATGACCTGTATTGTTTCCAGTGGACCTCTGTTAAGAATAGAGTGAATAGTAAGGTGACTGAGGGAAGTTAGCCCAGAGAAGGAAATATTAAAAGGGCAGAAAAATATATTTTTCCTCAAAATGATTTTTTAAAACCAAACCTGGCCCCAAATCTATCTCTCTGCCCCAAGCAAGAGCTAGCACCATACAAATACAGATGTAAAACCATCAGAAAGTTGAAGCCAGAGCACTCAAGAAGACAAAGAGAAAATCTGCATGCCCCACCCAAACTCTAGGAGTCATTAGCCCCATCACCTGGGAAGCAGGATATGATAATAGGATTAAACCACAGATATCAAGGCCTAGACAAACACTCAGAAATAGCCTCAAGGTTCATGCCACAGGAACAGGAAACTATTCCAAACAAGGCTAGAGGGAATATAAAAACCTACTGACAATGTGCTCAACTCTTCTTTCCTCTCCTCTGCTCTTTCTTGCAAGGACCATCTTTCTGCTTCTTCAATAAACTGTAACCTTCTTCCCAAAGCAGTCGCCATGTTGCTTATTTATCCCTGGCTTGGATGAACCAGGATGAAGACTTACTTCTGACAATTTGGCACCCCAGAATGGGACTCCAAGCTAACCTCTCCAATGGACTGAGACTGGTAAGCCCCATCTTGCCGGCAGCAGACCCCCTTGTGTCTGTGGATGGGTTTCCCAGGCCTTGCCCATGTGGAGCCAGGGTAGTAAAGGGAGTTTTGAGAGTTTGAGCTCAAGGGCTACTTTGGAAAGAAGGTGAAGGTGAGTACCTCTAAATTTTAAGTTTAAAGCCCAGGGGAACAAAGAAATGTGTGTATTTCTGTTTGTGTGAGTGAGAAGACTTTTTTTCCCCAATCACAGTTGGATTTTGCTCCTTCTGGTCTTTCCTAGCCGCAGAAAGGATCTGTTTAATTGGCAGAACCTGGAAAGCATGGGGGTTTGGTCATAGCACAGAACCTTTTGTTAGGGAAAAGGGAGAGGCTGTGTGAAAATGAAATGGAATGAGTGAATGAAAGAATTGGATTTGGGCAACTAGCTGGTAAGGCCCTGTAAGCAAAGCAAAGTTAGGAAATTAAGCCTCGGGCTAGGAGCAGCCACTTACCTCTGAAAGCAAGCAGAGGTCCTCATGGACATTCGAGGTCCGCCAAACAGTGGCGTGAAGCCAGCCGGTCGGAGAGTAACCTGTACCTTCAGAGGGGAAACCAGAAGTGTCTCTACAGACCCCTTTTTGGTCTGAAAACGTGGCAGATCCCTCAAGGAGCCCACATACTCTGAGAGGGATCCAGAGTGCTCCATGAGTCCCCTTTTTGGACCCACAAAACTGTGGTGGAAGGAGGAAGTCTCACAAGGAGGCTTCCAGCGTATAGTCCCTTTAGCATTAGAGGAAAATCCCGTTATAGAAGCATGGGAAGTTCCAATTCAAGGGCTGAGATAGGTTCCCCAGTTGAGAGCTTGCTTGAAGCCTGGGACAGGAATCAGCTACATGTCCAGGCCGGTATGAAAAAGAGATAGGTAAAGAAACTATATGAAAAAAAAATATATAGACTTTGCTTAGGGCTTTGCTGGGAAACCAATTTGGCTAAATAAAGGTACTTTAAGGGAAAATAAGAAATAGTGATTCTCTTTCTTTCTCTCTCTTCTCTATGCAACCACGTGGTATGTTTAAAATGTGTGCCTTCCCTAACTTGAGTTATCTGAAATTTATGGTGGGAATGACTAGGATGTGTAAAACTAAGACTTGTTTCCTTTTCTGTTCTCTTGTCTTTGTGTATATATGTTTGTCAAAGTCTGTGTGTAAGAGGTAAATGTGACTACTAACTGTTTCAAATCCAAAGAGAAAAGGATTTTAAAGTCTGCTAGAAATTCTGCTTTAAAAAAAAAAGCCACAAAAAGGAAATACCTCACTCTGTTTGTCTGGCCAACAAACAGAGTGAAGAAAAAAATTGTGTTTGTTTGTTTGTTTGTTTTCCTCTTTCTCTCTGTGTACTCTCAAGAACAGTCTTAAGTTAGCAGGAGGGAATGTTTTAAGTTCATCTGCTAGAAAGATTTCACTCGTGCATTTAATAATATATAATAAAGTTGGAAGGGACCTTGGAGGTCATCTAGTCCAACCCCCTGCTCAGGCAGGAAACCCTATACGAACTTTATCAAATGCCTTACTGAAGTCCAAGAAAATTATATCCACAGCATTCCTCTAGTCCACTAATTTTGTAACTGGGTCAAAGAATGCAGTAAGATGTGTCTAGCATGATCTATTTTTGACAAACCCTTGTTGGCTTTAAGTAATGACTTTATTTGCCTCTAAGTGTTCGTGGATTCTTGTTTGATTATCTTTTCCAGAATCTTCCCAGGTATTGAGGTCAGGCTGATAGGTCTGTTGTTTCCTAGATCTATTTTTATTTTTGAAGAGGGGAACTACATCAGCTCTTTTCCAGTCCTCTGGTAGTTCCCTAGTGCTCCAGGGTCTTTGAAAAATATAGTTCAGTGGTTCTGAGATCACATCTGCCAGTTCCTTGAGAACTTTGGGGTGTAATCCATCTAGTCCTGGTGATTTGAACTCTTCTAGGCTGGATAAGTGCTTGCTCACCATTTTCTTGCCTAACTTAACTTGTGCTTCTAATCTATTTTTTATGGTACTGTTTTTGATAAGTTGGACTGTTTGCTTTTTTATTATTTTTTACTGTGTTCACAAGCCTTAGTTCATTTTGAGCCTTAGCTTTCTTCACCTCATCTTTGCAGGCTCAGACTATTTGCTAATATTCTGCTGTAATTATGTGCCCCTCTTTCCACTTTTTATACTGATCCAAATGCATTCAAGACAGTTTCCATCATTGTTGTGCCCTAATTCTGTAGATATGTAGTTATTTCTTATATAGAGAGAAGCTCTGCCTCCTTTTATTTGATCTGTTTCTTTTAAACAATTGAAATCCCTCTAGCTGAGTGTTCCATTTGTGGGTTTTATCCCACCATGTTTCTATAATGACAACTATATCATATTTGCCCTCATTCTTTATGACTGACACCTATGTGTTAGTCCACTTTGTGTGACACTCACTATTAAAAGCTTGATTTTGCTTGATAGCAAGGTTGATATTCTTGTCCACACACATCTATGTTACTTGCACTGCTAACCCTATAATTTTTGATTGCCAGGGACAGGGATGTTCTGTATCAATTAACTGTCCCTTGTTTAAAAATTCCTCCATATCTTGTATTTGCCAAGATATTTCCTCTTTGGAGTGAGGAGGGGGTGTCCTGCCTGCTGGGTCCTTCCCCAAGCTCTGGAAAATCATTCTGCAATATGTTGTAAATGAATTTGTGTTCTAAATGGGTTTTATCTATCTATCCTTTTCCTGAAAAATGTGTGTCTATCTACAAGAGCCTTTTGAAGTTCAAGTCTGCTTGTTTGGAGAAATAATTTTCTTAAGTTACTTTTCTTATCCTATCACTAATTGGTGAAGCTACTATGAAACTTTTCTGAAACAAATAAGCATTTTCCAATCTCTAAAATAATGTGATCTATTTTAGAATAAATGTTAAAGGCAGATTTTGTTTGCCTGTTTCTTTGACCACTGCAATATTGATGCCTTTTCAAACTGCCTGCAAGCTACCCCCTCCTTCCAATTCTTTTCTTACCCTTTGTTCTCCATACCTTTTGTCTGCCTCTCCTGGAAGAGTCCACCCAGAAAAGGGGGGGGGGAGACCTTGTTCTTGTATCTTTCAGCCCTGCAATCCTCCCCCAAACCTTTGGAAGCAGAACACACAGACCCAGATGCTGCCTCCATCCATTTGAGCCATGGAATTGGGTTTTGAATCCAGCCATCCACTAAAAAGCCACCATGCAATCTGAGTGGAACATCTTCCCAAGTCCTACCATTCCCCAGATGCCTGTGAGAGCTGCAGAAGGAAGGAGTCCTGGAGCCACTGGTGCCATGTGAAGCCTCAGAAGAGAAAATTAGACTGTGGGGGGAGGGTGGAAACTCATTGTAAACTTTTCTTTCTTGCCCCATTTGTATTGTAACAAGCCAGTTGAATGTATTAATGGAGAGATGGCATTTGGGAATAGTTGGCAGAACAAGTACTGAACACCTTGGACTTCTATCTGGTGGGAGGGAAAATTTATCCAGAATGTTTGTATTGTCTGTCTTGTAGAAATAGCTGCATATGCACACACACACCATTCAGAATCACATTGAGTCTATCCCCTCCACCTACCTTTAGTAAAGTTCCCCAGGCTTATTTTTGCTCTATTGCACCAAAGCTTTGTAGGAACAATGTCCTGAAAATTCCAAGGGGGAGGGAACTAGGCCCACTCAGGTGATTTGCAATTCTTATGCCTTGACTAAGGAAGCAACAGGAAAGAGATCCCAAACTTCAGCCCTGAATATCTTGCACTGTTGGGCTCAGATTGGGATTCCTAGAGCTCATTATGTGCAATTTAAAGAAAAATTTAATAGCCTGGCATACTGGCTAACCTCAATTGGACATTACAAACCTGGATGCACTGAACTAAGAGCTAAGGCAGGAAACAACCCTTGAAAATGGGCAGCCAGTGGTCATGTACTAAGGAAAACCATGGCTGTGAAGAATTTTGGGAGGTATGCAAACCTGACTGGAAGCTAAAAGTGACATCCAACATTTGAAAATGATTGGCACAGAATATTGGACACTATAAATTTCTTTTCCACTTAACAAAATTTTTGCCCTGACTTTTAGAACTTTATGGGTGCAAGCTCCCCTTTTGAGAGCCACTAAAGGGATCTTTTTCTGCTGCCTCCATTAATGTCTTATTTTTTGGCTTAACAGATTAAAAGCTTGCCTACCAAGTCTCCCTGACCAGATCAATTTTAATGTTGTGCCAATAAGTGTGATATTCTCACACTTAAGGCACAAAGCGGGGACTGAGGGAAGTTAGCCCAGAGAAGGAAATATTAAAAGGGCAGAAAAATATATTTTTCCTCAAAATGATTTTTTAAAACCAAATCTGGCCCCAAATCTATCTCTCTGCCCCAAGCAAGAGCTAGCCCCATACAAATGCAGATGTAAAACCATCAGAAAGTTGAAGCCAGAGCACTCAAGAAGACAAAGAGAAAATCTGCATGCCCCATCACCTGGGAAGCAGGATATGATAGTAGGATTAAACCACAGATATCAAGGCCTAGACAAACACTCAGAAATAGCCTCAAGGTTCATGCCACAGGAACAGGAAACTATTCCAAACAAGGCTAGAGGGGATATAAAAACCTACTGCCCATGTGCTCAACTCTTCTTTCCTCTCCTCTGCTCTTTCTTGCAAGGACTGTCTTTCTGCTTCTTCAACAAACTGTAACCTTCTTCCCAAAGCAGTCGCCATGTTGCTTATTTATCCCTGGCTTGGATGAACCAGGATGAAGACTTACTTCTGACATGACCAGCCTCCTCCTTTAGGGAGGACAGTCCTCCTTTTGTAAGTTCTGTCCTCCCTCGAAAAGTGTCCTCCTACATGTCCTCCTTTTTGATATTTGAAGACTAATCTGCAGGGCTTTTTTTCTCAAAGAACACTCAGAATGCCCTTCTGGCACCTTTTTTTGATGTTTTTTTTTCAACTTTTGCATGAACTGTGCTACTCCCCCTATTGGCTTTCGAAAGCCAATAGGAATTGCTGCTGAGCACGCCAAATTGCTGCTGAGTGCGGCCGGCAAACTTTGCACATGCAAGTTGTCTGCAGCGAAGGCGAATTGGCAGGAACTTTGCACCCCTCCCTGCTACCCAACTACACCATCTCCTAGTTAGTCCCAAAGATACCTGGAGGAGACTGGAGTGGCGACACCACGGTAAGTTTCTCTTGATCTTCGGCCCTGCTAGGGCAATAATGGCTGCGAGTGCAAGAGGCAGGGGCGGCGGGGCTGCTGCAGGTGGGGGTGTGAGGGGCAGTGGCGGCCGGCTGCCCCCCCCCCCCCGTGCTGTGGGAGCCGTGGGGCCCGCTCTACATGGGGCTGCGCAGGGTGGGCGGTAGTGCTGGCGGGGTGGCTGCAGGCGGGGTGTGTCAACAGCCGGCTGCCCCCCAGGGCCAGAGCCAGCGCAGCTGGTGCTTTGGGAGCCGCGGGGCCCACTCTGCATTTATCATATTATAGCGTATTCTGTATTATTGTTGCAATGAATGTTTCTTTTATGTATGATATTTTTTTTTCTTCAATTTATTTGTGTACTTTTCATTGTAAAAAAGTTGGTCACCTTATTAATAGACTAGGAGCAGGGAATATCCTTTAAAATTCAACCAACCAAAATGGTTAAGGTTAGGCCAGGATTTCCTGCCTGAACAGGGGGTTGGACTAGATGACCTCCAAGGTCCCTTCCAACTCTTCTATTCCATTCCATTCCAATCTCAGCAAGGCACGGCCACTTCGGATCATCCCATTGCTCCCAGAGGCTGGGGGGGGGGAGGAGCGGGCAGGCCCAACAAGGTTGCAGGGGGGGAGCGGATTTGCAGAGTCTTTTGTTTTAAAGTCCTCCCATTGGACAAGTAGCGCCTGGTGAGTGGCTTTTTTCAAAGTCGGACGGACGAAGACGGAGCCGTCATTCCCCTCCCTTCTCCACAGTCATGGAAAGCTCGTAAGCGGTTTCTCGCACCCCCTCTACTTCACCTATCAATAATCAACAAATGTGCAAAACTTGCTTAGTAATCCGGAGGGCAGTTGCTTTAAGAGTATGTCGTCCGCCCGATCCTCCTTTTTTTACATTCTCACCTGGTTCCTCTGCTTCCTTTTCCTTACCTCTTTTTTTTTTTTTGCAACGCGCTTCTTTCGGATGCATTATTAGAAAGGGCGTGAGAATCCGCTAATGGCTAATATTGCGGCTCTCAGACCGCAGCAATACCACTAGCTTCAAATACTGTAGCTTTTTCCGGCGGGTTGCAGTAGCTTTCTTGCTTAGGGAGCTTGCTACCGTAATAGATGTAATACAGCGGCATCTCAATAATAGCCAGATTAAGCCTTTGAAAGCGGCGCTGTACATCAGTAGAATGGAGCTCCTTTTGAACCCCACGTTGTTCAGTGGGCTTTCTCTTGTGTAAGCCTCCATAGGCTCGCAGTTGCAGACTTCCCAGATTTCACATTTACTCTAAAGTCTCCCTTAAACTGAGCTTGCCTGCTGATTGTTTGATGGGTGCACCCCTTGGGCAGAAGTATCACAATGTGGTTTTGCTGTTACAGGACCTTGATTTAGAGGGTGTTTTTATGCAACTTTCAGACATCGACCATAACATTAGCTAGTTAGATTCTTCCTGGAAAGTTACTACAGGTAGCCC
Source organism: Crotalus adamanteus (assembly GCA_039797435.1). NCBI lineage: Eukaryota > Metazoa > Chordata > Lepidosauria > Squamata > Viperidae > Crotalus > Crotalus adamanteus. The sequence goes on from CM077935.1 coordinate 10,469,234, forward strand.
TTGACTTGGAGCAGGGGTCTTCAAACTTGGCCCTTTTATGACTTGTGGACTTCAACTCCCAGAATTCCTCAGCCAGCGTGCCTGGCTGAGGAATTCTGGGAGTTGAAGTCCACAAGTCATAAACGGGCCAAGTTTGAAGACCTCTGACTTAGAGCCATTTGTTTAGCAACTGTTCAAAGTTACAGTGGCAGTGAAAAAAGTGACTTACAACCAGCCTTTGCAATTACAATTTTCACAGCATTCCTACAATCAAGTTGTTATGTGCTCCTGGCTACTTTCCTTCCTGACCAGAGGCAAGCTCGCCTGACCAATAACCAGCCAAGACACAGTGAAGGCCTTTTTGTTTTGTTTATTGCAATAAGCGGAAGAGAAGCTTTCTAAGCTTGGTTCTCTTCAAAGTTTTAACCCAAAATAATTCCTTCTTTTATTCATCCCTCTCACCGGCCGCTACAGCCCTCCTCTTTCCCCATTGGCTGAGGTAGTATGAGGTTACACTCTTTCCGTCCGCCTATACACATTTCCTGATAACATACTAAATCATATTCACATATACAATAAGAATAAGAAAAAAATATTTTCCTATGGTTATTTTAAACTTAATATTTATGTCTCCAAAATAAGCTCTTTTCCTGTTTTTCAATTCAATTCATCATTTCAATTCATCATTCTCTTCTTATCTTATTTGGCATGGTTTCCTGCTTTCCTATACTTCCTGGCTAGCCATTTCCTTAAAAAAAAAACTATTTATCTAATTTATGACTTCCCTCTTCCTTTCTCAGACCCAACTATTTTTACCTCTATTGTTTATCTTACTTCCTTAATGTTATCTCTCTCTGACTCTCACCATCTGTATTTTTAACTGACTGAAGATTTATCATATTGATGTATATTTATCAAATCCCCCCTGTATTTCTGTATACTCTGATGAATCTTCATTTTTGGCTATATTAGATAACATAAATTGAATCTGTACATCTTCTCCAGAGATCTTTTTCGCTACTGACCCCAATGTTTTGGTGCAAAATGAAATACAGCAGGGTATACATTGGAGACAGACACAACACATAATACCTATCACAACTATAAACACTAGTCCTATAAATATTTGTTTTAACCATCCAAAATTGGGAAGCCAATTTGTTAACCAACTCCAATTACCCCACATATTTTCATACTTTTGTTCAGGAGCTTTGGCCACATTCGTGATTCCTTTTGCAATGTCCATCACTGCTTCATGATTATCATCTATCTTTAAACAACAGTTAGTGTAATTAAATTTTCCACATACTCCTCCCTCAGAGGCTAATATATAATCTAAAGCCATTCTATTTTGAATTACAATTTCTCTAATTTGTCCTACCTCAGTAGCCAGTAATTCTAGAGCTGTAGCTGTTCGATTAGCTATTACCTCTACCACAGCTTGTAATCTTATTATTCCATTGGTCAAAGTATATAGCCCTCTATATCCTCCTATGGTCCACCAATTCCAGGTTACTGGTTGTAATTCTTTTATTATTCTATTTGTGGACCATACACCCTTCCAACTTTGTTCTGGGGCTTTAGCTATTTCCCTCTTTCCCCTATATTTTTTATATGAGGGGATTTGTATTTCATTATCCTTTTCATTTTCTAATAAAAAGAATTCAGGTATCACTACCCCTGGATAGCAGATTCCAGTCCAATTTGGGGGCAATGCTCGATATGCTCTTGACCCACATATCCAGTATTGACCTTTTCTTGCTGGCTGTCCCTTAGGAAAAGGTCCATTCCAATTGCCATCCCATCCAACTGGTGCTATAGTCATATATTGTCCTCCATGTGGCACAGGCATAGCCCACAAGGTTGTTCCTACACATCTATATACTTTCCCTTCCTTTGTACATTTATCTGTAGGCCATTTATAAATGTTCCAATATTCAGTGAATCCTGCAGTTAATGTTCCATTTATATGTCTCCAACCCCAAATCCATTCTGTTAACTGTTTTACTATACCCTCCTTATTCTGCTTTCTGCATAAGCATCCCAATCTTAACCTATTTGCTGCATAAGAACATTGTTTTTTAGTGTATGTTGTTTTAAGTTGAGTACAGTTTACAGGGCCTGTTGTAAGTGGAATCTTGTCATATGTTTGAGTCCAAATACATTGACTTTTCCCCAACATTTGATGTCCTTTACTTCTATTTAAACAAAAGAAGCCTGTCGGAACATTACTCAACTCCCACATATGTCTATTAGTATCAGTCCAATTGCTAGTGTAATCATCAGCGTCAGGGAGAAGGAAATGAGGGCTCAAAGGAACTGCTCTCATAGGCCATTGAGTTATCAAAGGCCTGCCACACACCCAACATTTGGTTAAATTGAACACCTTATGTACTTGTTCTGCAAATTCCACAAACAAATTTTTACCTTCATTTCCCAGGTTGTTCTGGTGTGTTATTTTCAAAAATATTAAAATTAGAATCCACCCCCTCATGATTATTACACAGTATCTTACACCCATAAATTGATTCACAATTACAACAATAACAATAATCACTAGCTATTACAGAGGTAACACATCTACCACCTAATTCTTACAATTTGTAAATCTACTTTTTCAGTTTCTAATGGTGTAACTTCTGTCTCAGTTATTGGTTTTACTTGTAACAAACCACTTTTATTTTTTTCATGAGACACCACCAACACTTTTGTTGTTTGTCTGGGATCACCTTGAATTCTAATAGAGATGTTTGAAATAGATGGGGATTCTGTTCCACCACCCATTCAAGTTCTTTTAAATGTGGCTTTCAGTCCTTGTCCTGGAATAACCGTCCAACCTCTTTCAGGTCCAGTCACCACCTTTGCTCGTGTGTAATGAGTCCAACCTTTTTCAGCCGTCCAGACAGCAGATTCAGTAGTCAGTAATACTAGGTAAGGACCTTCCCAGCTTGGTTGTAAAGGTTCCTCCTTCCATTTACGAATTAGCACCCACTGTCCCGGCTGGATCTTATGGACTGGAAATTCCAAAGGAGCTGTTTGTGCCACCAAGCCTTCCTGTCGAAGAGAAGATAGAGACCCCAGTACTTGTTCCACATATCTTTTAATAAACAAATCAGGTATTTCTGGTATAATGCCCCCACCTTCTATCTTTGGCAATGGCAATCCAAACATCAATTCATAAGGTGATAATCCTACGTTGGCCCTTGGTTTAGTTCTAATCCTAAATAGGGCCAATGGTAATACTTTAGTCCATGGCATCCTGGTTTCCAATATTAATTTCTTTAATTGATTTTTCAAAGTTTGATTTGCTTTTTCCACCCTTCCAGAACTAGAAGCATGCCAAGCCGTGTGGTGTTTCCACCTGATCCCTAAAGAGTCCATTATTATTTGTAACACCTTTGCAGTGAAATGTGTTCCTTTATCACTGTCAAATGCTTCCACAATACCATATCTTGGAAGTATTTGTTCCAAAATAACTTTTGCCACTGCGTTAGCTGTGGCAGAGGTGGTAGGAAATGCTTCTGCCCACCCAGTCAAATGATCTATCAATACAAGTAGATATTTTAATTTCCCTATCTTAGGCATTTCAGTAAAATCTATCTGCACATACTGAAAGGGTCTAATAGCTATTGGTCTCCCTCCTTTGGGAGCCTTAACACTCTGATGTTTGTTAACCTTTTTACATATTAAACATCCCTCTGTGGCCCTTTGGGCTATCCCATAGATTCCAAGGGTAGCATAGGATTTCAAGTATGTTTCTACCAGTGCTTTAGTTCCCCAATGACTCCCCTCATGTAATTTTTGGATCACCATTCTTGCAGTACCTTGTGATAACCAGGCCCTCCCATCTGGTAATTTCCATTGTTTATCCAGTTTGTCATAGCTAGATCCTAATTCTTGAATTCTTTCTAATTCTCTCTGAGTGAAGACCTGTTCTTCTTTGGGCTCTTCCAACATAGGAATTAAGACACAAAGTTTTTCTTCTTTTGCTGCCCTTTTAGCTTCCTCATCACCCAAGCGATTTCCTCTTATTTCAGGTAACAGCCCCCTCTGGTGTCCTTTTACATGGATGACAGCCAGTTTAAGAGGCCAATTTACCTTTTCCATAACATCTTCTACTAGCTTTTCATGGATAAGCGCCTTTCCCCTGCTAGTTATCAATCCCCTTTCTTTCCATATTCTCCCAAAGGTATGTACCAGGCCAAAGCAATATTTAGAGTCTGTATATATGTTTACAGTCTGTCCTTTATAGAGTTCCAATGCCCTCCTTAATGCCCATAACTCACATACTTGTGCTGACCAATTTGAAGGTAAACTCCCACTTTCTTTTACTTTTATTCCTTCAATAACAGCATATCCACTATACCTTTTTCCTTCAATCACCCTTGATGACCCATCTATATATATATCTTTCCCTTCTTCTATGGGTTCCTCCTCTACATCTTCCCTAGCTTTAGTTTGCAGATCCACTATTGTTGCACAGTCATGTTCTGCTTCTTGCTTAGCCCATTTTGCTCCTATAAAAAAATCAGATGGGTTGATCCCTCCTCCAGTAGTTAATATTAGATCAGGTTGATCCATAAGAATGGTTTCAAATTTCAACAACCTTGGTCTGTCATCCATTTCGAAGCTCTGTTTGATAGTAAAGCCCTAACCTGGTGGTTAGTTGTCACTATCAATGCCCCCCCAAAAGTCAATTTCCTGGCTTCTTCTACTAACAAAGCCACAGCTGCACATGCTTGAATACACCTTGGCCATCCTTGGATGACATAATCTAAATACTTCGACAAGTATGCTATTGGCTTTTGTTGTCCTGCCCATTTCTGAGTCAATATTCCAATGGCATGTCCCTCATGTATCCCCACCCACAGATGAAATGGTTTCTTCAGTGAGGGTAGAGACAATACCGGGGCTTGCACTAAAGCCCCTTTCAAATTCTCAAAATCTTTTCTTTCTGCTGGAGTCCATTCTAATCTCTCAGGTTGATTTTGCAAAAGTTTTTCATATAACTTTTTTGTCTTGCTAGAATATTCTGATATGCATAACCTACAATAGCCTGTCATCCCCAAAAATCCCCTTAAGGCTCTTTTTGTTGTTGGTAATTGCAACTTTATTATAGCCTCAATCCTTTTACTATCTATTTTCCTTTTACCTTCAACTATAATATGTCCTAAATATTTTACCTCCTTTTCTACCAGTTGGGCTTTATTTCTAGACACTCTCAAACCTTTTTCTGCCAAAAAGTTTAGTAACCCTACTGTAGCTTCCTCTACTTTATTCTTCTTTTCTCCTGTCAATAGCAAATCATCTACATATTGAATAAGTGTCACTTGTGGAGGTTTCTGATATTCCTCCAGAATTTGTTCCAAAACTTGTCCAAATAAATTGGGTGATTCAGTATACCCCTGGGGTAACACTGTCCACCTCAATTGTTGCTTTCTCCCTGTGTCTGGATCTTCCCATTCAAAGGCAAAGATGTCTCGGCTTCCTGGATCCAAAGGACAAGACCAAAAGGCATCCTTTAAATCCAATACAGTATACCATTTATCCTGGGAAGGTATTCTACCCAAGATGGTATAAGGATTGGGAACCACAGGAAATCTAGGCACCACTATATTATTGATTTTTCTTAAGTCTTGTACTAATCTAAAATTTCCATCAGGTTTCTTTACTGCCAGGATAGGGGTGTTATAAGGAGACATGCAGGATTCTAATAACCCATCCTTTAATAGTCCTTCCACCACTGGTTTCAACCCCTTTCTTCCTTCCATAGTTATGTTATATTGTTTCTGATGTACAGCTTCTCCTGGTTGTTTAAGAGTTACTTTTAAGGGTTTAATTTGAACCCTTCCCCTATTCCCCTCCTTTGCCCAAACTGAGGGGTTCACTTTTCTTTGAGCCTCCTCACTTAAGGCCATAATGTTTACCATTATTTCCCTTTCATTTCCCATAATAACAATCCCCAATTTACCAATTAAATCCCTTCCAACCAAATTACAGCTCCCTTCAACCAATACAAAATCACACCATACCCCAGGCTCTTTTTCTTGAGACTTAACTATAGTGGGTTCAAAAATTCTAGCTTCCACTATATGCCCACCTATGCCTTGTGCCCTAATTTTTCCTTGTCCAATTTTCAACCCTTTTGGTATGAAGTTCAATGTGGATCTGGTGGCTCCAGAATCAACCAAAAACACAATGTCTTCATTCTCTGGTCCAACTTTCAAAGTTATCAGGGGTTCCTGGAAAGCTGGACCCAAAAACAGTTTTGTCCCCTGACTCCCCTAATCTTCAAAGTTCATCAGTTGAGTTAACTCCTCCTGTTCCTTTCTTTTAGGACACTCATTTTTCCAGTGCCCTTCCTCCTTACAGCAGGCACATTGATTTTTCCCTAATCTGGGTCCAGAGGAATTTTCTCTTAGGGGTTTGTATTCCCTGGTGCCAAATGGCTGTCCTTGCCCTCGCCCTATACCTCTCCCAAGACCCCTTATTGGTTTCCTGATTACTCCCCCCCTTCCTCTTTGCTGGCTTGCTTGCACCAATTGAGCCATCATTTTTATCTTACGTTTATCTCTTTCCTCTTCTCTCTTTGCATAAACTTTCTGAGCCTCTTTTAGTAAATCTTCTATTGTTTTAGTTTCCCATGTGTCTAATTTTTGCAATTTTACCCTAATATCTTCCCATGCTTTCCCTACAAATTGATATTTCAAAATCATTTGGTGTCCTGGATTACCAGGATCCAAATGTCCATACCTTTGAAGTTGATTTTTTAATCTTTCTAACCATTCAGTTGGTGTTTCTTCCTTTCCTTGTTCTAATGACAGTGCCTTCTGAATGTTAAGACTCTGAGGCACTGCATTTTTGATACCTTCTATTAAATATCCCCTATAATTAGCCATAGATTTCCTCTCTGCAGTCATGTTACCTTCCCACTTTGGATCTGCATCAGGGATTTCATTCTGTTCATTCTTTTGTGGAAAATTTTTCTTACATTGTTCCTTAGCTGCTCTCCTAATCATCCCATTCTCTTCTGGTGTAAATAACATGTTAAATATAGATTGCATTTCTCTCCATGAATATTCCATAGGTCCTAAAAACATTTCAACCTGTTTTCCTACTTCTGTTGGGTTTTCTACTAATTTAGGCAGTTCCTTCTTAAACTGTCTGATTTCAAAGGCTGTTAGAGGGGCCTCCACATAACCCAGATTGCCTTCTCCTATAGGCACCTGTCTAAAAGGTGCTATAAAGACTTGTCCCATTTTCTGCTGTCTTGTGACCACAGGGGAAAAGCCTTCTGCCATGCCCTTTTTCATCTCCTCTTCTAATTCCTGATTGTTTTTGACTAATCTCTTGGTTTCCTTTGGCAGGTCTTCTGGTGCAGATGGCCTAACCCTGGGCACAATGTCATCCTCCTCCTCTGGGCCAGAATATGGAGGAAGATTATCCAAGGGTTCCCATTTGGACATCTGCATCAGATTACCTTGTGGTCCCACCCAAGCAGCTGCATAATGTGACTCCTCTGTTCCTGCCTTAGTCTCATTTATATAAATATTTAAATCTTGTATTATAGCCAAATCATCGGTACCGAAGGGAGGCCATATAAAGCCTCTAAATTTATATTTAGGCCAGATATATACACTATAATGTATCATCCTTCCTCTGTCTAAATGCCTTGTTTGAGGCATTGATTTCCAGCTCTTCAACATTCTCCCTAAAGGGGTCCATTCTGGAATATGAATATTTTTCTCTGTTTCCTTATTGGCCGGCACACTGGCCGGGGAGGCATCCCTCCTTTTTGCACTCTTATTGCCCATTAATACCCCTTTGATATATAGATACCCCTCTGGTATCTTACCTGCCAGGCAGAGGTGCAGTCCTTCCTTGAATCAGCAGGCCTTTCCCTTAGGTTGTCACTGGGTCCTGGCTTTCCGTCTCGGGATCTCCAATTCCTCCTTGTTCCAGCAGGGGTGATCCGACCTTTAGGGCTGGGAAAAAAAACTCACCCAGGTGCACACTCCCCTCTTCAGATATCCCCGGCTGCCAATGATGGAATGGATGCAAATCCCGGAGGAGCCCCCAAGGCTGTTATGTGCTCCTGGCTACTTTCCTTCGTGACCAGAGGCAAGCTCGCCTGACCAATAACCAGCCAAGACACAGTGAAGGCCTTTTTGTTTTGTTTATTGCAATAAGCGGAAGAGAAGCTTTCTAAGCTTGGTTCTCTTCAAAGTTTTAACCCAAAATAATTCCTTCTTTTATTCATCCCTCTCACCGGCCGCTACAGCCCTCCTCTTTCCCCATTGGCTGAGGTAGTATGAGGTTACACTCTTTCCGTCCGCCTATACACATTTCCTGATAACATACTAAATCATATTCACATATACAATAAGAATAAGAAAAAAATATTTTCCTATGGTTATTTTAAACTTAATATTTATGTCTCCACAATAAGCTCTTTTCCTGTTTTTCAATTCAATTCATCATTTCAATTCATCATTCTCTTCTTATCTTATTTGGCATGGTTTCCTGCTTTCCTATACTTCCTGGCTAGCCATTTCCTTAAAAAAAAAACTATTTATCTAATTTATGACTTCCCTCTTCCTTTCTCAGACCCAACTATTTTTACCTCTATTGTTTATCTTACTTCCTTAATGTTATCTCTCTCTGACTCTCACCATCTGTATTTTTAACTGACTGAAGATTTATCATATTGATGTATATTTATCAAAGTGATCAAAATTTGGATTTTTGGCAACTGGTATGTATTCACAATGGTTGCAGCATCCCTGGGGTCATGTGATCACTATTTGTGATCTTCTAAGCCAGCTTCTCGCAAGCAAGTCAATGGGGGAAGCTGGATTCACTTAACAGTCATGTGATTCACGTAACAGCAGCAGTGATTTACCAAACCATGGTAAAAAAAAAATTGTAAAAATTGGACGCAATTCATTTAACAACTGCCTTGTGTTGCAGCTGAAATTATGGTCCCAATTGTGGTTGTATAATAATAATAATAATAATAATAACCACAACAATAACGATGATGATGATGTTGTTGAAAGGGACCTTGGAGGTCATCTTGTCCAACCCCCTGCTCAGGCAGGAAACCCTATAACATTTCAGACAAATGGCTGTCCAGTCTCTTCTTAAAAACTTCCAGTGTTGGAGCATTCACTGCTTCTGAAGGCAGATAGTTCCACTGTGTTGGGAGGAATTCCCCCGTTCGGTTCTTCCAGCCGGGATTCTCCTTGACGGCGCAGCGCGAAAGAAATAGATCGTGAAGCCAGCTACCGGAAAGAGAGGTTTAATCATGAGGATCAAAGTTGAGTGACAATTCAGCTTGAGTCCCCGGCTAGCTAGACAGAATGATCTTTAAACATGGGTTTTTATACCCTTTCGTGGTTTTCAAACTTGTCATTTCTGATTGGTGAGTTTGAATCTGCCTTTCCTGATTTGCTGGTCAGTGACTATTGTTGGTTAAATTTCTTTGCTAATCCTGCCTAAAAGGTGTTAATTACTTTTATTGTTGTGTATTTGTTAATCCTGATTGCTGCTAGCTGGTTCCTCATGGTGTGTGTCAAGTGTTTGCCATTTAGCCTCAGGCTGCTGTTGACCCAGGTTAGTTTGTCTTGGGGTTTTCCCAGATTATTCCTTCATTGGGGTGGGGAGGGGGTGTCCAGCTCTCATCAATTCCCCCATTTTGGGCTATCACTGGTGTATCAGTGATTAGCCCAACCGGTTCATATATACGGTAGTGATGACCAATTTGGCACATCATGAGAGATGTTTTCTTTTTCTGTTCTTTGCCCCTAAGGGGAGTTGTACAGACCCTTAGGCATTTTAACCCTAAAGGAATCAATTGGCATAGGCAACAAAGGAGGGCTCCACCTATTGTGACTGTGATTATACTAACAATGAGAATTCTTAACCAGTGGAAGTCTGGTAACCATGAGAAGAGCCAGGAAAGGTCCCAGGATGACTGGTTGTGTCCAATGTTTTGTGCTAGTTCTTTTAAGTGTTTGATATCTTGCTCAATTAGTCCAGATTGGTTGGATAGATTGAAGCAGCAGAGCCCCCGGAATTCTTCACAGCCATGATTGTGCCTTAACAATAGGTAGTCAATGGCTGCTCTATTCTCGAGGGTAGCTTCTCTGACTTGCCTTAACTCTCTGTTTAAGGCATCTAGGGCATGGGAGGTGGTGTTTAAACTTTTAGCTAGGGTACATGCCAGGCTGTTTATATTCCTTGAGTTCCGTGCTGCCAGCCCTGGCACTCCCACTAGGGATATGGCCAATGCAATATATTCAGGTTTTGTGAGAAGGGAGGTCTTTGAATCACAGTCAGAGGGTAACGTGTGGAAGCTCCTTCTTTGCCACCTTTGTAGGGAGGGCATTAGCATGGTTAGTCACCCTAATGTGCAAGGGCCCCCAGTGGAGTTTGCAGGCAGGTAGGAATAAGCTCTCAGGCCACATAACAGAAACTATCCTGTAGGAAGTTTCACATAGCCATATGAAAAGGTGATGGCCCTGGTGTGGTTGCAGGCCAGTTCAGTGTTAGTGAGGTTGTAGCAGCTGGAGACTTTAGGCTGGTGGCATCTGGTCAGTGTGAAACAAGTAGCTGCCTGGGTTACTGTTGCTACTTGTAATATGTACATGCTGTTGTCCTTTATGTTCGTACTGGTCCCCCAGTCAAAAATATTGTAGTATGAGGCTATCAGTGAGTGCTCCCTCAACTTAGTGTCATTGGTGATAGCTTTTGGTGCTATTGCTACTCCCATCAGGCATGTGGTTAAAATGTCTTTCACTGACCTACCTCCAGCAAGGCAAAAATCTGTAGTGTTTAGCACTTCCTTTGCTAAATATTCCCACACGTTTCCCTTTTCCAGAAATAGTTTTAGTTCTATGAACCCAGAGGTATATTTCAAATACAAAGATACAATACAAATAGCATATAGGATTTTAACAACGGTGAACTTAATTCCCTCCCCCATTTGTCTCAGTTTCAAAAAATGTTTTTAGTGTCCACTCTTCAGTTTCTGGGTTTTTCTTGAGCCTCAGGGGTGGAACCTTGGGTGTTGTCTCAGGTATAACACTGTGGTCTACGACTGCTGGTTTGATGTGTGTCCAGTGGATCCAGGCATTCTTCTCAGCTACCTTGATTGCTGTCTGGGTGGTTAGTAGAACTTGAAAGGGTCCATTCCACCTTGGTTGCAGTGGTGACTTGTGGCTGTATGATTTTATCCAAATCCAGTCCCCTGGTTCGAAACTATGTAGGTTTTCTTCTAATGGTAGGAGGATGGAAGCTAGGTCCTCCCTTAAAATCTGTGAAAACAAAGTGGGGGACTCCGTATAGCCCTGTGGCAGTCGAGTCCAGGCGTATTGTTGCTTATCCCATGTGAAGGCGAAGAGGTATTGTGATGCAGGGTCCACAGGGATGCTGAAGAAGGCTGCACAGAGATCAATTACTGTGAAATGGGTGGCTGATGCCGGTACTTCTGTGATTATGGTAGCTGGGTTTGGTACTATTGGTGTTCTGGGTATTACATGATTGTTTACGGCTCTCATATCGTGCACAAAGCGGTAAATGGGGTTCCCTTCGCTGTCTACCTTGGGTTTTCGAACTGGAAAGATTGGGGTGTTGCAAGGGGAAGTGCATTTACGCAGCACCCCCTGCTCTAGGTATGCTGTTATTAGTTTTTGAATTGGTTTTATCGCTTCCGGCTGTATCTTGTACTGGGGAATGCATGGTGGTGGTCCTGCCTTAACTTGGATTGTAACCGGGGTAGCTGCTTTCAGCAGTCCCACTTCAGCAGGGTCCCACCCCCACAGAGAGGCTGGCAAGCTTCTGAGATCTATAGGCAGCTGGACCTCCTTGCCGGTTGAACACACCATAGTAAAATGTGCCCGTTTGACTGGGATGTCTAAACGGAGCCCTTCTGTAATACATTTAATGGTGGCCCCCAGTTTACAAAGCAAATCCCTACCCAGGAGGGACAGTGGGGATTGAGGGCAAACAGTAAATGGGTGTTCTAAGGAGAAAGTGCCAACTTCTACCTTTAAGTTGTCCGTAAATTCAACTGGGATAAGTTTTCCTCCCACCCCCATTACATTATCTTTGGCCCCAGGCACTATTGAATCCTTAAAGGGTGCCATTGTGAGAAGAGAGGAGGTGGCTCCAGTATCAATGAGGCATTCATATGCCTTTCCCCCTACAGTTATTGTCAACAGGGGCTCTCCATCGGGGCCGCCCTTTAAGGGAATAGCTAGCCCCTGAAATGTAGCCTTATAATCACTTTCTAGTCAGGTGAGATCGTGCGCTGTTTGTCCCCATCGGGGCATACTTTGGTCCCCTTCCTCATTCTGACGATGAGTGGTCTCCCTTGGGAAGGGGGGTCTTGGTTGGTGACGTTGATTCCAGGTCTCCCTGTTCTGACCCTCCATGCAGTATCTCATGATATGCCCCTCCCTTCCACAACAGAAACAGTGCCAGCAAAAGGGTTTTCTTTCAACCTCGCATCACCGGCACGTTGCTTCCTTTGAGGTAGGTTTATGGTATCTTCTCCCATTATCCCTATTTATCATAGCAAAAGCTTGCAAGTCCTCCCTCCTTTCCATTCTGCGTCTTCTCTCTTTCTCCCTTTCTTGTTCCGCTTCCTTCCTTTCTCTCTCTTCTTCTGCTAATTTTTCCCTCTGGTCAAATACGAAGTTTGCGATCCTGTGCAACTCCGAGATATCTAAAGTAGACTAGTTGGAGACTATCTTGTGGAAGTGTCCCCAGATATCGCTCGCAGATTGGTTAACGAAAGCAGCTGCAAGAACGTTCTTATCCTTCAAACAGCCTACGTCTAAATGTGTGAACGTGGTTCCGGCCTCCAAGAGACGGACCCAGAAGGTGTCCGGGGTTTCCTTGTCCCTCTGTATTGTCCTTTGGAATTCAGTCCAATTGAGGGGCTTTTTCCTTATTTCCTGGAGGGCTTCCATTAGATTAATTTTCGCCCTGGTATAGTCATCCCAGTGGTTCTGATTATTATAATCCCAATCTGGGCAGTTGAGAGGCCAGGCAACTCTGTCGGGGGCTACTTGCCTAGGCACGTTTATTACGGGACACCTGGCTATCTCTTCCGTTTTTTCAAAAAGTTTCATCAATTCGTCTTTGGTCAGAAACACATGTAGTAGTTGGGTCATGTCTGCCCAAGACGGATTGTGAGTGTCTACAATAGAGTTTATGGTTTCTATGTCTGGGGGTCCGCTCGGAAGGTGGGAGTATCCTTCTTCCAAATGACCAAGTCAGACGGGGAGAAGGGGGTGTGGGTTAAAATGTGTTCAGTCTGGCCCCTCGGTCACCCAGGTATGGGCCTATTCAACAGGGGGGCCATGAAGGTCGGTTCAGGGTTATCTAAGGGAGGTTGGGGTTTTAAGTCGACTTGAATTGGATTTCTCTGTCTGGATAGTTCAGCCCAGCAATACCAGTAGGGTAGTTGGGTTGGTTCTATCCTTGACCTAAGTGCTTTTAGTGTTCTGAGTTCCAGGGTGCCACCTTCGGGCCAAATTTGTCTTCCGCTGTCATCTTTAAGCAAAGCCCATTTTCTACATAACTCCTTTAATCATTTCTTCTTCATTCCAGCCTGGACAGGAAGCTGATTCCTGTCCCAGTCTTCGAGCAAGCTCTCAACTGGGAAACTTACTTCAGCCCTTGAATTGGAACCTCCCATACTTTTATGACGGAAGTTTCCTCTTAACGCTTAAGGGCACTACACATTGAAAGCCTCCTTGTGAGACTTCTTCCTACCACCACGGTTTTGTGAGTCCTGGAAAAAAAAAGGACTCACGGAGCACTCTGGATCCCTCTCAGAGTTTGTGGGAGGGCTCCTCTGAGGGATCCGCCACGTTTTCAGACCAAAAAGGGGTCTGCAGAGACACTTCTGGTTTCCCTCCTCAGAAGGTACGGGCTACTCTTCGACCAGCCAGCTTCTCACCACTGTTTACGGACACACGGACCTCCAATGTCCGCAAGCACCTCCACCTGCTCTCGGAGGTAAGTGGCCACTCCAACTCGGGGCTATTGCTTAAAATTTTACTAGCGGAAGGGGTCCTGACTTGCCCAGAATAGAGTCCTCTCCCTCTTTCTCTGCCCGCTCGGCTCTCCTCTTTCACCAGAAGGTCTCACGCTCCGATGCCCCCCCCTTGCTTTCCCGAATTCCGCCGGTCACGCGTCCAGTGGAGCTAGCAGCAGGTCGGGGTGCGGCTAGAGGGCATACGGAGGGGGTGAGCTCCAGCTGGTTCTCAGAGGAGGGTGCCCCACACACACATTCATACACTCTTCCTTTCATTCCCCAGACCCTTTAACTTAATAAATTTAAATTTGGTGGCACTTACCCTCTTTCCAGGTAGCTGTTCGAGCGCAAGACTCAAAAACTCCCTTTACTACCCGATGCCGACCGGGCAGGGTCCGTGGAGGCTTCCCTGCGGTCCAAGGTGTCCGCTGCCGGCTGGGTGATGACTCTTCTGGGCCCGGTCCAGTGGCTGGGTGAGCTGAAAGTCCCTTCTGGTCACCAGATAATTGTTGGGAGGAATTCCCCCGTTTGGTTCTTCCAGTCGGGATTCTCCTTGACGGCGCAGCGCGGAAGAAATAGATCGTGAAGCCAGCTACCGGAAAGAGAGGTTTAATCATGAGGATCAAAGTTGAGTGACAATTCAGCTTGAGTCCCCGGCTAGCTAGACAGAATGATCTTTAAACATGGGTTTTTATACCCTTTCGTGGTTTTCAAACTTGTCATTTCTGATTGGTGAGTTTGAATCTGCCTTTCCTGATTTGCTGGTCAGTGACTATTGTTGGTTAAATTTCTTTGCTAATCCTGCCTAAAAGGTGTTAATTACTTTTATTGTTGTGTATTTGTTAATCCTGATTGCTGCTAGCTGGTTCCTCATTGTGTGTGTCAAGTGTTTGCCATTTAGCCTCAGGCTGCTGTTGACCCAGGTTAGTTTGTCTTGGGGTTTTCCCAGATTATTCCTTCATTGGGGTGGGGAGGGGGTGTCCAGCTCTCATCAACTGGTTAATTGTTCTAACTGTCAGGAAGTTTCTCCTTAGTTCTAGGTTGCTTCTCTCTTTGGTTAGTTTCCATCCGTTGCTTCTTGTCCTTCCTTCCGGCACGTTGGAGAATAGCTTGACTCCCTCTTCTTTGTGGCAGCCCTGAGATATTGGAACATGTCCCCCCTCATCCTTCTTTTCATTAAACTAGACATACCCAATTCCAGCAACCGTTCCTTGTATGTTTTAACCTCCAGTCCCCTAATCATCTTTGTTGCTCTTCTCTGTACTCTTTCTAGAGTCTCAACATCTTTTTTACATCGTGGTGACCAAAACTGGATGCAGTATTCAAAGTGTGGCCTTACCAAGGCATTGTAAAGTGGTATTAATACTTCACGTGATCTTGATTCTATCCCTCTGTTAATGCAGCCTAGCACTGTGTTGGCTTTTTTGGCTGCTGCAGCACACTACTGCTGTATGTCAAGAACTACCTGAACTCCTCAGAGAAATAGCACACTTTCACTTGTATAGCGACTTTTCCATTTTTATTACTCTGATCTGTGACTGCTAATAAAATGAAAGTCAGGTGAAGTGGCCACTGAGATTATAACACAGACTCCTTTTCATGTAAATTATACTTTTTATTTTGTGCATGCAAATTTCAAGTTAACCCTGGTGCAGTCTTGTTTCATGCTGGGTTCAAAATACTAATTCCACTAAATGTGCACCTTCCAAAGGACTGGCCAGTTTAGTTGGGGAAACAGGATCTGATATGCAACTTAATATGCAAATAGATCCTAGTGAATTAGTACAAGTTGCAGATTTCAGAAGAATATTTTTTAATATGTTTTGATATTTTGCAACACATGCATGGGGAAGTTTTACAGTGTGTACCCGTGGGTGCTTGCCTTGAGTAATATTTCTTTCCATCATCCCACTATAGCTACCGCACTCCTTCCCAAGAAGCCAATTGTGCAGCCATGGTGCTTTCTGGAGCTGGTGATGCCCTTGGATATCGCAACCAGCACTGGGAATACTGTACTTTGGGGCCCCAGATCCACCAAGAGCTCCAGGAAATGGGGGGACTTGGCAAGATCCGTGTAGCCCTCCCTGATTGGCCAGTCAGTGATGCACTTGGCGACTGCTGAGGCCTTGGCCACAGGTGAGTAGTCAGAAGCAAAGGGAAGCCTTGTAGTCTTCTTTTGCAAATTTTGGTTCACCCCAAAATAATACTTCTCTCACATGGTGCTTTATAGGAGTTGGTGGTTTATACAATATTAAGCACTCTTGGTAAAATGCTCCAAGGTGCATCTGTCTCCTTATTTTAGAGGGCCCTGCTGGACTTATCCAATAGTAACAGTTCCAGCTTTTTAACCCGCAGTGGGAAACAGGTCATCATTTTAATTTCCAATAGCAGCCAATGACAGCACTTGCCCGACGCTGAAAAAACTAAGTAGGATCCAAGCTGGTTAGTACTCAGCTAGGCAAATAGCAGGAAATACCACGGCTGTAGCTTAGGTTAGTGTTTCTTAACCTCAGCTACTTTGACATGGGTCGACTTCAATTCCCAGAATTCCCTAGCCAGCAAGGGAATTCTGGGAGTTGAAGTCCATCTTTCCTAAAGTTGCTGAAGTTGAGAAACACTGACCTAGATCAGGGGTCCTCAACCCCCGGGCTGTGACCCACTACCGGGCTGTGGCCTATTTGCAACTGGGCTGTGGCTCGGTGCACAGGCATGCACAGAGCATAACTTGCACAAGCAGCTGACTGGTGCACATACATGCGTGTCCACAGTTCAACTTGCAGTCGAGTTGTGTGTGCATGGACATGCGCGCCAGCCTGCTGCTCATGCAAATCATGCTGGGTACACGGGACTACCAGCCCACCATTCTCACAGCCTGGCTCCCCTCTTCCCACCCTCCTCAGCCTGGCCCCCCAGCCACAAAGGTTGGGGACTGCTGAGCTAGATGACTAGACGTTAGAAGATAATAGTGACAGACTACTCCTGTACTGTGGCCAATTAGTCAAAATGGACATGAAGTCAATAGGAACAGTAACTTATCTCAGATGAATTGGAGTATCTGGGTCATAGGATCTAATTAGACATTCCTAGGATGTTGGCTTGCAATTAATGCTACAAGCCTTCTGAGTTTAGATTTTGGGATTACAGTATGATTTCATTTTTTTTAGTTCTTTGTTCAGTTTTGTATAGCTGCCTATCTTACATTTGTGTTTCTGGGTGGCTCACATCATTTTTGGGTCCTTACTCCCTTGAGGTGGGTGATTCAACATGATGTTAAGGTAGGAAGGCTCGTATCCTTAGCAATAATGACCCAAACATTTTCCTCAATAACCTTTCCCAACTGGATGCAGTAAAAATGTGGTTGCCCTACAAGATTTACCTCTACCATCAGTCTTGCCCACAAAAGAAATATTACAGAAAAAGTATTCTGTCCCACACAGAATAAGCTGCTCGACTCCGCTGAGACAGACAGTTAACTCGGTGAAATAAGCCAAACAAATATCACTTTTATTCTAGGAATCCTCAAACATCAACTCACGGTTATGCAGAAGTTCATCCAGAATATAGACAGCAATATAGACTCATTTCACAGGTAAATTGACAATGGATTTCCCCTCTTCTTCTGCATACAAATCACATGTTGGCACAGAGCGGAGCTTCCAACCCATGCGGTTGGAAGCCATGGGAAGAGAATGATAGGAAGCAGGCACAAAGCCAGGAAGTACAGTCATAAACTTTTAAACTCCTCCCACTTAACTAGATAAGCTACATTACCCATAAGCCATCTCTTAAGGAAACAGTGTCTAACCCTTTAAATGCCAAACATTCTAACGTACAGTTCTCACAATGATACAACATTAGCTGTTCTGGATCCTGAACTAAGATGCTTTGTAATTCCTCCATATTCACTTTGGCCTGATTACATACGATGTCCATGCATGCGGCATGGTTGGTTTTGCAAAAAGACAAACATGAGCTGGCACGTAGCCAGGATATCCTGTGATGAACTTAGTAGCCCCTCCCACTGACTTATTAACATAGGATTCACTGAACAGCTAAACTACATTACCCATAAGCCATCTCTTAAGAAGACAGTGCTTAACGCTTTAAATGCCAAAAATTCTAACATACAGATCTCAAGCCAATATATGCTCCGGCCAGGGTTACCCTGATCCAGCACATTAACCCTCTAAATGCTATATACAATAACACAATTCTCAAGTATATACTCTGGCCAGATGATTACATAACTGGTCCAGCACAAAAAGGGATCCTTCAGGAGATCTCTGCATATAGGAGTTTTGAGTAAACTTCTATTGGTGATAAACTGCATCAACAGAAGCCCTGGGCAGAGCAGAAGGACAAGAACAAAGTAGATTCTAGTCTCAAAATTAAAAGTAAAAATTGTTCTCTTGTGTTTCCCATCTTTTTTGCATAGGTTCTTGGCAACTGGCATGTATTACAATGGTTGCAGCATCCCAGGGGTCATATGATTGCCATTTGTGACTTTCCCAGCCACCTTCCAGCAGGCAAAATCAATGGGGAAAGCTGGATTCACTTGGAAAGTTCAATCCTGACAAGCAGACCACTGTTACTATCTTCACATTGTAAATGCCACTATACATTGTGTTGCACCAAAGTTACAAAACTAGCAGCTCTTTGAAGGTTATACTGATGTTAAATTTAATCACAGCCGCAAGGTTGTTAGTAGGGCAATACTGGAAGAAGGAATCTTTGCCTACCTTGCAAGAATGTTTTTTTAAAGTTTCTTATTTGGCGGAAATGGCAAAGATTTCGGCTTTTTTAAAGGATCAATCGCAAGAGAAGTTTTTTGCGGTATGGGAAAAATGGATAGATTTTATACAACATAAGTTGGATATAAAAAAATATTACTTAGTTTTTCAATAACCTATATATAAATTTTAATATTTTATAGATTGTATTTTTTTTTCTTTCTTCTCTTTCCTTATATTTTTTATTTTTATCTCATCTTATTTTACTTCTTTTTTTATATATATATCTTTTCTTCTTTCTTTTCTCTTTTATTCTCTTTCTTTTTAAGTAATTTTTTTTCTCTTTTTTTTAATACCTATGTTTTGTTTTGTTTTTTTCATATATATTATTGTTAATTATCTTATAAGCTTAGGTAATGTATTTAGATATATTAATGGTTTATATTTTTTTAATTTTTTTTAAGATTTTTAGAAATTTTAATCAAGCCTATATTCAGCTCTGGGAAGGTGGGGGGGATGGACTGGGAGGGTTGGGGTGGTTGGGTAGGGTTGTTTTTTGTTTTTTATTTTTTTTTCTTCTTATTTGTAAAAACTTTTAAAAATTTTCAATAAAAAAAAAAAAGACTAGCAGCTCTTTGAGTTAGTCTAATTTTTAAAAAGGCATGTTCAAGATTCCAGGGATGCTTTTTATTGTAGTAAAATAAAATAACAGAATCTTGAAACGTAGTAGAGTTTCAAGAAACACCAGTGTTTCTCAACCTTGGCAACTCCCAGAATTCAACAACATGTCTGGCTAGTGAATTCTGGGAATTGAAGTCCAGATATCTTAAAGTTGCCAAGGTTGAGAAATTGTGTTCTACATGATCTTGTACCAAACAAAATTAAGCTGGGTTTATTTTGAATTTCTCACACTTTCCTCTTCTTTTCTGCCTTAAAAGTTCATTCCTCCTTTCTTCCCTTAATAGCTTGCCCATTCCTTTCCCTTCCCCAAGGTTAGCTCTAAATTCCTTTACAGTGAGAGTGAGTGACAGCCTAAGGTTACACAGCAAATGTACAATAGAAACTATAATTAAACTGTAGACTCCCTTTATCCCCACTCAGAGTCAGAGCCACAATTTATAACAGCCATGTTATGGCTGATACTTATATGTTTGTTCACTTTTTTTATATATCCAAGTTTTTTATTAATTTTCCAATATTGCATTTACATATTTGAAAAGTAGCGTGGCGGTTGAGCATCGTAATTCCATTACATTTAAATATCATCAGTACAAATCTCAAAGTATTACAACAACAAATTCCCTCTCTTTCCCCCATAAGATCTACTATCATATTCCGATCAATACAGTTCTTCTATCAATCAAACAAAAAATACCTTTCTAATATTCATTAACAATCTTCAGTCTATACATATCTTAATTAATTTGACATTCCATCTTTTAGACAATAACTTAATAAGTTTTTCTTAACTTTAATTTTGCATTAATATTTAAATTTAATGTTTAATCTTTATCATTTCCAGATTTTAAATGATCCCAGTTTCTCAGTCTCCTATCTCCTATCTCATATTTAGGGCTAATAATTTTTCTTTTTTTTTCTTTTCCTTTTTTCTACTTCTTTCCTTTCTTCCTTTCCAGAAAAAGAGAAAAATAAATAAATAAACCATCAGCATTTATACCACAAGCTAATATACGAATTTAATTATTAGTGAAGGAAATAAAAGTTATTTTTTTAATAATTGTAGAAATAATTGTAGAAATGTAATGCCATTATATGAAACTGTCTCTTTAGTACAAATGCAACACTGTAACGCAAATGTAACAATGTAATGCCAATATATGAAACAGAAATGTTTACTGTTTCCTGCCCATGTAAAAGTGACTACTTTGAGTAGAAATCCTACTATCAAAGAGGGGGATTTTGACCCTAGGTGAAAATTACAAATAAATAAGATAACAGCAGATGGACGGAAGAGGTCAGGTTAACAAAGTACAACTTCAAAGTACTTCTATAAAGATGAAAGAGCTTCTTAGATGTGGCATACATTGTAGGGGTATAAAATGCAGATCTTGAAACCAGGCCAGTGCACTCCTGGAACCCAATCCATTGGGAAGGATCCAGGAGGCCTGTTTGCAAACACTTCTCTTCTGTTCTCTTTTTTTTATTCTTTTTATGTTATTCTCCAATAAATCTTTGTTTTGTTAACCAGACTTGTGTTCGTATTGTGAGTATCAAAATTTGGGGTTTTTACATCTCACAATCTTGGTGGAGAATGCGGGCATGCAGAGTCTCTAGGGGACACTGTTCTCAGTAAAATCAGGAGCGTGCCTGTTGATTTCAACTGCCTAGAGTTATCTGAGATCTAGTTTCCCCTTGCAGGCTCCGAGCCAAACTAAATTGACAATTCTGGTTTATAAAAATCAAAGAACAGGAAAAAAGGAAGAAAATCAGCAACTGAAGCCCAGACCAGGTAACCCAGTGCACTGGCCCAGGTAAGACACTTTTGCCCCGAAGGAGGGAAGCATGCAATTGTACCTGGGTGGTCAGGAGAGCAATTGTGGGAGGATTTCTGCGATAACGGCTGTGTGAGTGTGATGGGCTGTGTTCTGGGAACACTGGTAAGTCCAGAGGAGTGCGGACCTGAAAGGTTGAGGTCCCTTACTCCGGTGAGGGGGAAGGCCAGCCTGAAGGGAAGCAAACTGGTGTTAAGAGTTTTGAGTGGCCATCAAATCGAGAACCTCAGGGAACCATAATCAGGGAAACTCTCAAGAAGATGGGTTGTTGTTGTAAGTCCTTGTTGTAAACCTAAAGAAAAAAATAACTGTAAAATTGAGTAGCTTCAAACAGGAAAACCCATTTTGCTAGCAGCAGATGCCTTGTGTCTGTGAATGGGTTTCCCAGGCTCTGCCCATGTGGAGCCAGGGTAGAAAAGGAAGTTTTGGGAAATAAGGGGAATGAGAGAAATGTGTGTGTATGTCTCTGTGTGTGAGTGAGAAGACCCTTTTCCCAATCACAGTTGGATTTTGTTGTCTCTGGTCTTTCCTAGCTGCAGAAAGGATCTGTTGGAGTTCAGACCCTGGAAAGCATGGGGCTTTGGCCAGAGCGCAGAACCTTTTGTTAGGGAAAAGGGAAAGGCTGTGTGCAAATGGAATGGAATGGGTGAATGAAAGAATTGGATTTGAGTAACCAGCTGGTTAGGTCCTGTAAGCAAAGCAAAGCAAAGTTAGGAAAATGGAATTGGCTAAATAAAAGTACTTAAAAGAAAAATAAGAAGTAGTGATTCTCTTTTTCTCTCTATCTTTCTGTGCAATCATGTGGTATGTTTAAGATTCTTGCCTTCTCTAATTCGAGTTAGCTGAGATTTGTGGTGGGAATGACAAGGATGTGTAGAACTAAAAGTTCTGTTTCTTTTCTGTTCCCTTTTCCTTGTCTTGGTATGTATATGTGTGTCAAAGTTTTTGTGTGTGAGGTAAATGTGGCTGTTAATTGTTTCTAATCCCAAGAGAAAAGAAGATACCAAAAGAAACATCCTCACTCTGGCCAACAAACAAAGTGAAGAAAGATGTGTTTGTTTGTTTATTTTTTTCCTCTCCCTCTTAAGAACAGCCCAAAGTTACCTGCTCAGGCAGGAAATCCTATACCATTTTCTTGCCTATTAGTTCTGCTCTCTCCCTTTTGCAAATGTTATTCAGAAGTGTGTTAATGCCTTTTCAAACTCTATCTGCAGACACAACCCCCCTTCCCCCCTGCTTTTTTTTCTGGCTGTGTTGCTTTGAGAGGGAGAGAGAGAGAGAGAGAGTGAAAGGAGAAGGGGGGGTTGATCTTTTTAACTTTTTCTCTGCTTAGAATTCAGATTTGAGAAAGGTGGGGTGGCTGTGAAAATTTAATGCCCACTTTTGAAGTTTCAGCAAAGAAATGACTCTAAATTGTTTGCTTAGATTTATAAATGTTTTCCCTATTTAATGGAAATTTGTTTCCATCTGAATGGAATTTGATTAAATTAGAATTTGACTAACTTTATATTAAAAGCAATACTAGAGTTTGAAAAAAAAACTATTTCAGTAACTCAGAATACCTTATTAAACTTGTTTATTTTTTGTGAAGTTAAAACGAAGTTGAGAAGAATTTTGGGATTATAAATAGCTATGCTGTTTTGATTAAAGATTTGTATGCAAAACTGTTAGAAAAAAACTTGTGTTAACAAATGCAAACAGAGTTTGGTGAGCTCTCCTTTGTTGGCTCTTTGCTTAGGTAATTTATTTATAAACAAGGACAAAGGTTGGAGGAGGTTTTGACCCAGAAGTGGGGGGGGGGGGAAGGCAGCCAGTGACATTTTTATCTAAAATTGATATTTGGGGACATCTTGGTGGTTAGCATTTCTTATCAAGTGTGGGCAATTTTAATCAGGAAGCCTAAAGGAGGTATACACTTGTTCATAGCAAAGTAGTTGGGAAAAAAGAAAGAAAGAAAAGAACAAGAAAAAGAGAGACATAATGAAGATACGATAGTAGATGGGGAAGGAGGGATTACCAAGAATTGAATTAAAAGATAAAATAATTAGAAAATATGTACTTGAACTGTCCAGATGTTTTTCTCTCCTGCGACAGAAAGGCATTCTTGCCCAAACTCCACCCTTGGACTTTGTAGTACACCAATACAAAACAGGACATGTTGATAAAAGCCTGGAGAGATGGAAAAACTAACTCCAAACTTGGAAGTACCTTACATCGTCTTGTTAACCATTGAGACAGCTATCCGGACAGCTGAAAAAGGTTGGACCCATTACTCCTGAGTAAAAGGGCCCGTGCCAGCCCCAGAGGAGTGGAAGGTGGAATCTCACCAAGGAGATCCACTGAAGCTAAAGTTCCGAAGGACTTCATGGACTAATAGTCAATCTTCCTGACAGAAAGGGGGGTAACAGAGGAAAAAGGACTAAACTTTATATTTCTTTTTCTATCTAGAACCAAAGGAAAACCAAGACCTCCTGCATGTGTTGATTTTGTGGGTATCTTTGTGGGTGTTGTTGCTGCTCTCACTGTATTAATTGTGTTCAGTGCACAGGGTGTGAGATAGAGTGTGATATTAAGTCTTAGAAGATGTATTGGAACATTAGAATGTGGTATGTCTGGGTAGGGGTTTCTTATTATACTCTTAAAACCTGTCCAACCATTAGAGTCGTGTAAGCAATGTGTAAAAGTGACAAAGGGAGAAGGAGAAAATGTACACTGACTCCAAGTATGTTTATGGAGTCTTGAATACTGGTGGAAGAAGAAAAGAAAGAAGTTATGCTAGAGTGGCAGAGCTATGTACATATTTTTCATTGGCAAAAATAAGCATGCTGTATCATGTAGTAATTTTGCAACTTTATTGTATAAATATAGTTTAGATTGGAAGCGGGAGGTCAGGGTATTTGTTGTAGGTAGTCCTTGAATGAACAACCGAAATAGAGCCTGCCCATTAAAGTCGTGAGTTGTGACGGTTGTAAATTGGGTCATTCATGAGACTGACCCAATTTTATGTCCTTTTTTGGGGTGGTCACTAAGAGAACACCCATGTTTTGCTGGTTTTTATCAAAATCATTGTAAAAGGTGGTCACATGACTGTATAACATTGACGATGACAGTGAATGCAGGCAGGTTGCCATATCTAGTCATGTGACTGTTGAGGGGGCAGCTGTTGGAACTTTGAATCCGGGTAGTAAGTGCCCACAGGGAAGTCCGTCACTAAATGACTGCTCATAAGTCAAGGACTACCTATAATTATATTTTTCAGTTTATATTTTGTTTTCCCTTAGTTATGAGAATGAACAGAGATAACGACTCCATTCCCACAATATAGTGCTTCTCAACTCTGGCAATTTTAAGACACATGCTGGCTGGGAAATTCTGGGAATTGAAGTCCACATGTCTTAAACTTGTCAAGGTTGAGAAACACTGCCATAATATACTTAACCCATTCAGCCCTTAATCCTTTCTGGTGGTACGGTAACTGAGTCAAAGATCTTATTTTGGGGGAATACACTGTCTCCATCCACTTTTTGGGAAGAAGTACTTAATATCCCATGGGCCCTTCCATCAAAAGAGCAGGGTCTCGGCTTCATAATAATGGCACACAGCAGACATGGCTAAATTGGCTACCTCAGCCAATCTGTGTTTGGGAGTCGTGTTACATGCTGCCAGGCCTTAGCAGTGAGTGCCGCAATGGGGAATCTTGTATTTATAGCTTCTCTTTCATTTTAAGTTGTTTTCCGGAGCGGGGGAGGGGGGAGGGGATGGAGAACTTGGTAAAGCCAACTGCCTGGGTTTGATGTTTGCAGAGCAAAACTAATTGTGTTAATACTGTCTTCAAAATATAAACTAATTCGGTGTTCCCCACAGGTACTGCTTGGTGCATCCTACAGTACTCACACAGAGTTCAGCTGCCATCAGGGCCGTCACCTTCAGTTGCATCATGGGATTGGGGGCACCCCCCACTGACAGATCCAGGCAAGTGATCATGGACTGGGCATTCTTGTCATAACACCCTTCCCTGGTGAGGAGAGAGCAGAAGGATGGCACTGGAACCCTTTTAGATCTGGGTTTCAGTACTTCTATTGGTTGCTCACCAGGTCTTATCTATTTAATGCCACCCTTTTCTCTGGATTCATTTCCACATGTATATGCTATGCTAGCGTGTTGCATCTGTTTATCATGCTTGGAACAGTGTTTCTTAATCGTGGCAACTTTAAGATAGGTGGATTTCCAATTCCCAGAATTCCCATGCTGGCTGGGGTATTCTGGGAGCTGAAGTCCACCCATGGCCATCTTGGGGATATTTGTTTGTTTGTTGATGTACTTGCAAGTCAATCTTGACTCCTGATGACTGCCTGAAGAAGTTCCTGTAGTTTTTGTTTTTTTGCAAGATTTCAGAAATGGTTTGCCATTGCCTTCTTTTTTGTAGTTTAGGCCTGGCCCAAAGTCACCCAGCTAAGGTGGCACTAGAACTCACGGTCTCCCAGTTTCTAGTCTGATGCCTTAAACATTACACCAAAGTAACTCTCCTTGGAGATCTGCTGATTGGGAATTCTGAAGAAGCCTTAAGACCTTGAGAGGGAAGCAGATTATGGAAGTCTCGCATATAACGATAGTGGTGATTTACATTAATTATCAGACTGTGAATAATACTTAACCAGGAAAATTCAACAGAGTTTCCAAAATCTTCCAGCAAAACTCAAAATTGCTGGAGGAAGGTAAGGGTATTCCTGCACAAAAGACAGGCTTTATTTGGCTGGTCATTTGGGAAACTGATCTTTGGACCAATTGGACTTTCTATTCACTCAACTGAGAAAAATCTAATCAGTCTCAATTTTTTTCCAGTTTTTGAGTAACAGGGTTCCATGTATTACATCAAAGCTTACTGTAGTTAAAAGTGTGAGAAATTACCCTTAACACCTGATAACCACTTCCTCAAACAGAAAGCCAAGGTTGTAGATACTCTGTATGATCTTAATAACATACTGGAAACACCGGAAGAGGGTGTATGAATCATGTTTCTCTTAAGCTGCAAACTTGTGTGACTCTTTTCACCTTTTCAAGAGATGTGTGAGCTTTCCCTATCACCATAACACACCCCCTCATTGATTTACAAGCCACAAACTGCCAGCTAGCTAAATTCTTGTACCGTAAAGCAACCTTCCCCCATTCCAATGTCCACCAGATGGATTGGAAAACATCTACCATCATCTCCCAGCTAGCAAATACATAAGGTGACCAACTTTTTTACAATGAAAAGGAGGACACAAATAAATTGAAGAAAAAAATATCGTAAATAAAAGAAACATTTTATTCATTGCAACAATAATACAGAATACACTATAATATGATAAACACATAATAAAAAACATTTGTAACAATAACATTTTATATTGTAATTATGCTTACATGCTTATTAATTATTATTTAAATGAGTACTTTTCCATTGAATGAATATTTTTTGTCAATGTATCATCTTCTAACAATATATTGGAAATATCTGAACAAGAAATATCCTTCATATTGAATTTTACAGCAAGTGCTGCAGCTAGAGTATCAACATTCAATCTCGATTTCTCACTTTTCCAAAAATCATTAGCAATTGAAAAAACCCTTTCAACTCCTGCATTAGTTCCAGGGCAGCACAACGTAAATTGAACAAGAATAAATAAATTTTCACATGGAATATGTTCATTTTTGAAATGGCTGAATATTTCCACCCATCTTTTATCAATTTCAACGTGTTTATTTTCCCATTGTATTATTTTTTCAGAATTTAAAAATACATTCAGTCTTCTAATTTCTTCAAAGAGACAATTGTCATCTATTTTAATGTCTGGCATTTCTTTAGATAAAAACTCAACACAAGATTCAATATCTGTCCAATATACTTGCGATGAAGTCAAAAAACACCATTGAAAACTGTTATTTCCTATGATGTTTGTTTCAGACCATTCTTCGATATATTGAAAACATGTTTGGTAAAAATTCTGCACTTCTTTGATAAACTTTTCTGTTATGCCCAAATTTGATTCCTCTAAGTCTGACAATTTTCTTTTTATAACTAAAGGAAGAATTTTTTCTTCAAATCGAGTTTTATATTGAAGGTTAAAGTCATTCAAAATAAGACTAACTTCTGTAGCTGAAATGTGTTCTTTTGAATCGTTTTGTGAAAAATAGATGCTTGATTATGTACAAAATACATTAATATCTCAGATATTTCATTATTGAAAAACAATTCCAGGAGTTTAGGACATTTGTCTAAACTTAAAAAATATGAACAGAGAGGCTCAAATAATTGTAGAACACGCTCTATAGCAGGTGTTAGAGCAAGCCATCTAACTTTTGAATATCCTAAAAGTTTTTTGTATTGAACATTCGTTTCTTCACAAAATTGTTTTAAAGTAGCCACACGAACAGTAAAACGACTAAAATACAAATAAATTGTAGTTATAATTGCTTCTACATCAATTGGCATGGCACATGATGCCGTGTTGATTGCATTTGACAAAATATGTGCATTACAACCTATTCCTGGTATTTTCTTTTGGAGTATATCTTGTAATTTTACATACACATTATTCACCCCTTTTGGTAACATTAAAATATCTTACTAGTATTGGATACAATTTAGTTTTATTATGATTGGATGCATCAGATAAAACCGTTACAAATGCTGCAGTTTCCAAGTCTTCTGTAAGTATTTTGTCACAGTAATTTTTAAATACTGATTTAATAATAGCCTCACATTTTGTCCTGGCGCATGAAAATTTAGCATCGTGAAACTTTTTCAATAATTTAGTTGTACAATCCATACTACGAAAACTTTGATTGTGAATTATAGTATGGTATGGAATGCAAATGTTCCCTCCATTGCAGCTGTTTTTCATCTTCAGAATACTTTGAAGTTTTAAAAAAACTTGTTACTTTACAACTGGAAGCAGATGCATCTGATGATTGCTTATGTTTCTTGGTGGTCAAGTGTTTCATAATAGCTGCTCTGCCCCCAACTGCAATACAAAATTCTTTGCTGCAAATATTGCAGAAAACAATGTTATCCTTCTTTGATGTGATGAATGGAAATTCCTTATTCAATTTATTCCAGGTATCTTCGGGACTAACTAGGAGATGGTGTAGTTGAGTAGCAGGGAGGGGTGCAAAGTTCCTGCCAATTCACCTTCGCTGCAGACAACTTGCATGTGCAAAGTTTGCCAGCTGGGTGTTTTGGCGCACTCAGCAGCAATTCCTATTGGCTTTCAAAAGCCAATAGGGGGAGTAGCACAGCTCATGCAAAAGTTGAAAAAAAAACCATCCAAAAAAAAAAAGGTGCCGGAATGCCATTCTGAGCGTTCTATGAGAAAAAAAAAGCCCTGCAGATTAGTCAAATATTGAAAAGGAGGACATGTAGGAGGACACTTTTCAAGGGAGGACAGAACTTACAAAAGGAGGACTGTCCTCCCTAAAGAAGGACAGTTGGTCACCTTAAAATACATAATGTTTGAAGAATGGTGTAATACAGGAAATGAGATTCACTCTTATTTATTACTAGAATAGTTATAATACACATAAATATTGGGGGGATAGAGGCAAGACTAATGGATCCACAAGAACAACTTTTTAAAGAACTTGAATCAAAATGGTAGGGCCTTATAGCCTACAAAAATTCAGAGCTGCCGTGTGTACATCTTCCATGATCAAAACAGAATCCCAAAGATTCTAAAATAAAACCACAATTAGGATCACATAAAATGTTCTCCCAGTCCCATGAATTTATTCTATTTCTGCAAATATGTATTCTTCTAGGTACAATCTCTCTGTTCTCCAAGTTTTTCCCAGATTACCTCTACTGTTAGGTAGGATAAGATGACTTTCTAAAGAGACATAGGTTTACCATCTCAGTTGTTATTTATTTCCCAAGCAACTATATAAAGCTCAGATGCAGTGAAAAGCACATCCGTAATAAGGTTGAAATAAGATTCAGTGGTCATCTGGTCAGGAATTGGCACACAAGTCAGACCACTATCTTCTTTTTTTCCATCTGTGCAAAAACTCCTCTCCTGTTAGATTACCTGGATTACCCTTTTTCATCTATACTCACCCTTCTTTTTCCTCTCCTACATCTTCCTCTATGGGGACAGCAAGGAGAGGCCACACCCCCAAATGTTGGAGTCGTTGTAGTGTTTCTTTGATCTCTTTGTGGGTTTCACCAGCCACAAACTGCCCATAAAAAGTAAGACGAAGTGCAGAGCTCCAGAGACGACTTCCCAGAATGCGTCGAGTGACAGAAAGGAGCTTGGAAGACAAAGAGAAATATAGGATATGTGGGCAATTTCCAGATGAGAAGTTGTATTTGCTTGGAAAGAGAACCTTGACTACCAAATCCAGATAACCATTAGATGGAAACAAGGAGCATTTTCTACATTCCTTTTCCTCCATCTAGTGATTATCTGGATTTTTGTAGGCTCAATGTGGCAGTCCATCTTGAGATACCTAAAAACATAACAGATGAACTATAGATTACATGTTAGCAAATTAATGACTACAGATAATTTCTTCCAATAAGAATATAATTTGTGCATCTGGACAATGGACTTTAGTCCACCAAAACAACATCCCCCAATTGCCATTTGTCGGTCTTTACACCAATTATTAACCTGCAATCTATGCAAGAAGATGTCATAACTATCTTTAATCATTTGTGCGAGTATCACAAATAATCTGTGACTTATTTTACACAAATTACTCAGTTCATAATTTATTCTAAAAACTCTTATCCCTTCCCCAATCAATAAAGCACTCAGTTTAAGTCATTGGGGAAAATTTGAGGGTCATACTTACATGGAAAGATAATGGGACTTCCAAAACTTAGTAAACCAAGATTAAACTGATCTCCTGATAAAATCATTGAAATTAATCTCTGGTACATCCTTCCAACCACACGTCACAGAAACCCAAGATTGCAAATGATGATTGAGACAAAATGGATGATAGGTTAGATCAGGAGTCAAAATCTTACCTTTGGTGCTTTCTGCACCAGCCATGGAGAAGAACAGAGAAAGAAGACAAGCAGTCCACGAGTGAGTTCCCATTTGGTCTTGAGGCGGAAAACCTTCCCATCATCCAGGTTCAGTGAATTATAAGAAGATTGGGGTTTCTTTGAAGCAGTTTCGGGGGCTGGCTTGGAAGATGAGGATTTGTGGGTTGTCACCTGCCCCCCCCGAGGGTTACTACCCTCCGGTGCAAGAAATGAGCCCCACAGTGCAGCATGCCACCAGCTCAGTCTGAAGGTCACAGTGCCACCTTTGAGAATGTAGCATCTGGCATTTATCCCATTGTGTATGGGAGCAAGCTGGAAAGATGGGGAGGGTGGAGGAAAGAGTGCAAACACAGGCCAGTAAGGTGCAGTTTCAGCACATTATTGGGGGTAAGTGGGAAGCAATTCACTAGGGCAGAAAACCCACCATGGAGAAGTCATTCATTAACATCAAGATTCCTGGCATTTCAACCTTATTGGCTTATTCTATTCTTTTCTGCAACCTGGTAGTTTCCAGATTTCAGTTTCTATCATTCCTAGCGATTATGTTAGCTGAGAAATTATGGAAGGTGAAGACCAAAATATCTGAAGGCCACAGATTAGGGAAGGTGGCTTCATCCCATGAGATTCTAGTTCCTTTAAAGCAGAAGTAGGCACTGATGTTCCTCCAGATAGAGCCAAGCTATATTCCAGAGCATTTCTCATCATTGGCCAACTTACCAGGACTTCCAAGAATAACAAAAAACATTTCATATGAGTTGATTCTCAAGTATTTATTATCAATAGATTCAATTTCTTCTCCTCACGATGATTTGGACCCTACACATTTGGAATTCTCTATTGTACCTTTTCCCCCATTAATTTAATAATAGATGCTTCCAAACTGGTGGCTTTGCAAATATGGCAGATGAGAACCGGTGTCAGCATCTCTTAACAATCTGGGGAGAATGCTCTGTTGATAAGTATTTTTTGTAATGGAATATCTGCAATTTGTCTCGTTTTACAAATTATCTATGCAAACCAAAATTGAAACTGTCAAGTGCACACAACCATTTGAAATTTAAAACATTTTGAACCTGAGATGGCTGTTTTGAGTTTGAAGCAGCTTGTTTTGACTTTGCCAGAATTATGCTCTACTGACCAATTTAGAATTGTCCAGGCCGTTTCAAGCTCAGAACACTTCTAGTAAGATCAAAACATCAATTTTCTGTTTTGCACTCAGAAGATACAAAGTCAAAATGTTTTACTGATTAATATTCAACAAAATTGGTGGGCATCAGGTTGAGAAAGGCTAGCTGCAAGCAGAGAGATGGTGCCTCTAAAACAGGGTTTCCCAAACTTTGTGCAATTTTTAAGATGGACTTCGACTCCCGGAATTAATTCCTAAAGAGTCTGATCATCTCCAAATTCTTTTTTGTTTTGTTTTGTTTTTGTACATGATAAGAAAACAAGCAAGATTATTGTACACCCAACGATGGAAAGATTTGGCATTCTCCACAGTGGAGGTTGCTGAAGGTGATTGAACTTGCTGAGATGGCTGTATTGACTTCTTTGATTAAAAAAAACAATATCTGTGTTTATTGGTAAATTGAAACCTTTTCTAGCCTTTTGTATGAAACAGAAAAAAATAAATGTATGACTTATGATTTTGATAATTAAACAGAATATAAAAAGAATTATGTTGTAACTATAGAGTAAGAGATAAATTTATCATTGCACTTTAAACTATTGTAAAGTTTGGAAGCTACTTCTTTGTATCTCCCCCTTCTTGCACTTTTAGCTTTCTCTTTGATTTCTTTTTTTCTTACTGCACCTTACTTTGTATTAGTTTACATCTTTTAAATTCTTTAATAAAATTATACAAAAAGCCTTCATTCTGTGGCTACTTGGAAAAAAATGGAAGGCCTTGTTTTATTTTGAGAAACTCAACCCAAGAGAACCTTGAAAATGGAGCAAAATTAGAGGGAAGAGTGTGATTTTGATGTTCCTTGATGGCTACGTGCTGTGTCTGCCAAGATCTCTGGGACCAGATAAGGAAGTGGCCACTCAGTGGGCAAAAGGATCAAATGTCCCCCATGGCAATGAAATTCAAATTACATGCAAAATCAGTTGAGTTCTGAGTTAATGAGAAGTTGAGTTTATAGTTGATTTTTTTCTAAATCTCTTCTCCAAGTATGCTGGAGCTGCAGTTCATAGTACTGTCACTCTTAATATCCATGTTGGTTAAAGGCTCCAGCTGTTACAGTCCCACTGTGCGGATTATTGCCTTAACTACCTCCCAAGGTAGTTAAAACTAAAATGGCACACACACCCCACCAAGAGATAAAGCAGCACCCCATTATCAGGATGCTTTCTTGGTGGTATCCCATCAAGAACACGTATTGTCTGCAAATAGGGTGGCATGCTATAATGTGGGACGGGAAATATAAGGCTCATCAGTACTTTCAGAATCACCATATTAGACAGGCACTATTAGACGTGTGGATAAAAATTAAAAAAAATAATTATATAAAAATTCCCAATTGGCTATCCATATTAGAGATATTCATGCACCCCAAATTCATAAATTTAGGAAGAGTAATTACATATAAAGATATCTTAGACGAGAATGGGGACCTGAAAACAAGGAAAAGATTATCAGAAGATGGTATAGAGTTGGAATGGTGGGCATACTTACAAATACAGTCGCGATACAGAAAAGACAAAAAAGAACCAGGGATAAAATAAGAGCATACAAAATTAGATAAAATCCTTCTAGGAACAGAAGATCAAATGATAAAAAAGATATATCAATATTTATTAGAACAAGATTTGTTAGAAGAACAGGTAAAAGAAACAATGTTAATCTGGAGTAAAAATTTTGGTTAACAGTATTGACCTAGATAATTGGCAATCATTATGGGACAGAAACAGGAGGTTAACACTAGCCACCTTCTACAAAGAAAATTTATACAAGATGTTTTATAGGTGGCACCTTCCCCCTACAAGGCTAGCAAAAATAGATAAGAAAACCTCACCAACATGCTGGAAATGTAGAATGTGGTGGGAATGTTCAAAGGCGCAAAATTTTTGGAATCGGATAAAAAATTGGCTGAAAGAAATACTATTACAAAAAATTGATTTAAAACAAGAAACCTTATTAGGGATTATTAATGATAAACTCAGCAAAGCATCTTTTTACTTACTATTGCATATTTTAACTGCAGCAAGATTGGCATACGCCCAAAAATTGAAAGGAAAGGAAACCCCCAGAGGAAGAAATAATAAAATTTTATCCTGCGCCGAAATGGGCAGGTTAACTCTAGAGATTAAAAATAAATCTGCAACAGAGTATTATGAAATTTGGAAAAACTTGTACGATTGGTTAGAGATAAGGAGGATCGCTGAGATGATTATCGATTGACTAGTTGATATCATAAGGACTTATTATTAGTACCTATATTAGGACACAACTGAAAGATATGTAAATACAACGTTGACGATTGAAAGATGGTTTATCAAAAAATTTACAGATGTTATATGCAGTTTGTTATACTGTCCTGTTATAGAATGTATTTTAAGTTTCTGTTTTTCTTTCTGTAACATAATGTAATACTAATAGCACTGTTGAAGCCAGGGAAGTTGAATCATGTCCATTTTTGTTTTTAAAATGTACATTTAATAAAATTTGTTAAAATCCCCCCCCCCCCAAAAAAGAACACGTATTGTCTGAAGTATCTCACTCTCTACAGATATTCTAGAATTCTTTTAGTACCTGTTGAAAACCCTGAGTCTTTGGCTTTTAATAATATGATTTTAACACATTTGCCATTTTAGCTTTCATTATCCTTTTCTTTTGTTGGTTTTGAAGGCTTTAAAATGCTTTTTAAATAGCTCTGGCTGACTTGCCAGTGTAACACTGTGTTGACATGATGCTTATTGGGAAATGTATTTTTGCATTTTACTGAATTCTAAGTTTAATAACTACTGCAGAACTTGCTTCAAGAGTAGTATAAAAATGTTACAAGTGAGCTGAAAGATAGACCCTCAATTTTCTCTAGGCTGTAAGTAGAGGCTTTGACAAGGCCTTAGTGTTTGCATGGCTGGTATGTTGTGGCAAAGGCAACGGAGACAGCAGGCAAGATAATGGCCATTTGGAGTGGATAAAAATACAAAGCCTATGTCAGTTTTTTTAGTACAAGCATATGGATGCAATAAATAAACTAGTGGTACCTAATAAGTGATATGGATGAAGTCTAATATTGTAACAGATGGACTTTGACTGGAGAGATTTCAGTTTAAATCTCCATGTGAACCAGGGAAATTATTGGATGACTTTTTCTACCAACAGATGGCTGTCCCACTCACAAGACTGTTGTCTGTTGCTAAATCAGCCACTCACCAACCATCATCCAAATAACATAAGGCTGTGAATTTCAAGGGACTTGCTGAGGATGACTCTACATGATGAGTAAAACAGTAACCATTTTTCATAGATTTTGGAGCCAACTTGATAAAATGGACAGGGCAGCAAGATTGTACTGGGAAAAAAACCCTGCAATTTACAATATGGTTTGCCTCCCTGCCATTCCAGAAAAAAATGAAAGCTAGCAAAACTATTCTAAAGCCAAACAGTCATGCCTCACAAAGATGGTTTATTTACTTTCAGATACATTCAACACAAGAGCTGCATAGAATAATGCTCCAGCAAGGGTTACTTAAGAGTTGTTTCTTCAGATCTGATTTTTGAGAATACCATCTTTAATAAACCTTTGCTGAAGAGAAATTCCTTGTCTTTGCATTTCTGATCCTATTAAGACTGAAAATGAATAGAACATCAGTCCTAAGATTTCTCAGGATCCCACGCTACAGTCATTCTTTCATTCTAGGGCCAAATAGTAACTCCTGAAGGTTGGGGAATGCAATGGAGCCTGATGAGTCTTGTCGTTCTCTTTAATTAATTTACTTGGCCTATTCCCAAGGACACTACACAGACTTCCTTTTCAGTAAGTTCTTTTTATTGGACCTGTTTGAATTATGGTAACTGGTAATCTCTCTCCCTCCCAATTAACTGAACAAAAGTGGCTCTGGGTTTAGTAGTTGCTCTGACGTTCTTGCTGCCGATATCCTCCCCGCCGCATGTAGCCCCCTTCATTCTTACGATAGCCATCCTTTTGGTCTGCAAGATAAGACAAGAGTTGATCAAGAGTTAAAGGTACTGGCAAAGGAGGAGACAGCGAACAAAACAGAAAGAAACAATTTTGTAACTCACAGCAAAATATGAATCAGGGACAAGCAAACAATAAATGGCCACGGACTGAATATCATTTTGGCTGTGCAGATTGCATTAGTGGTGGGGGGGGGGGGAGGAGGAAGAGAGCAGAAATGATCAATGAACTGTACTTTCCCTGGCTGGAGGGATATTAAAACAAGATGAACTTGAATCCTATAATGAAAAGAAAGGAGGCTTCATGCCCCGATACTAGGAAAATACTAGGAAAAATAAGATACTTAGTAAACTTTCAAAATATTTTCAGATTTTGTTCCACAGCTGCTGGAACATTTTTCCCCTTGGTAAAGGGAAGTACAGACATGAGTGTGTTTGTGTGTTGTAAAGAGAAAAATAGTTAAGTACCAGTGACACCTGGGCTTTAACTTACCCCGAAAGTAGCCACCGTAAGTGCCCTGCTTCTGATCAAAGACCCTCTCATTGTTTTCCACAAGGCTGCCCAGCTTCTCAGACAGCTGCAATGCCAGGTTCTGCTGGGTGGTGGGCTCTGTTCGATGCATCACAACTGTCTGGGTTGGCTGATCTAAGGAGGCCTAGAAAAGTTTGAAAGGCACAGAATAGCTTTTACGCATTGAAAAATCTTTCAAAAGAAAGATTCCCTCCTATGTTGTACGTGACCTCCTAGCTAGCTCTACCAAGATGTAATTTCTACACAGTATGGAACTGAATCTGACTTGAATGCTGTAGTCCTCCTACCCACTACAAAATTCTGATTCGGTCTCTTCTGATCATGATTATCTTGGTCGTTTGAAGGGGTATTTGCCAACACAGGTAGCCCTGTACTTACTATTGCAAGTAGTCCTCGACTTACAACAGTTTGCTTAGTGACCACTGGAAGTTACCAGGGCACTGAAAAGAGTGACTTATGACCATTTTTCCATACTTATGACCTTTGCAGCATCTCCCAAGGTCACATGATTTACATTCGGATGCTTGACATTGATGATGGTTGCAGTGTCCAGGGGTCACATGATCCCACTTTGCAACTTTCTGACAAGGAAAGTCAACGGGGAAACCAGGTTCGCTTCACAACCATATTCCTAATTTAACCACCACAGCGATCCGCTTAACAAATGTGGCAAGAAAAGTTGTAACGGGGGTCATCGCCGGGGTCGCTGGCTGTGGTGAGTCCTGGGCCGAGCGCTTGTTCCGGGCGCAGGTGGCCCATCGGGGGAAAAGAGGAGCCATGCTGTGGCTTCCAAGTCGTCTGGCCCGGGCTCACATTTGCATCCGCCGCCTGGCTCCGACCGCTCCGGACTGGCCTGTGCGCCTTCCCGCCGGCTAGCGCAGGAAGCGGCCGCGTCTTCCCGCTTGCCCCTCTCCTGACGGCTCCGGGTGGGAGCAGCTGAGAGCAGCGGCAGCCAGGAGCTCACCTGCCTCCCTTTCCCACGTGTTCGGGGCCTGTTTGTGATGGTTATGAAACTCAGATCTGCTCTTTTTCAAAGCTCAATATCTTTGAGGTTATTAAGACTAAGTTTATTAGAGCTACTCTTGCAGTCCAAAGTGTGTTAAGAATACCATCTTACATTAGAAGGCCAGCTGTCAAGAACGGGTGTGCTGGACGACTCTCCGGAATGTCTGCCCTCGTTTCTGATTGCTTGACAAACCTTTTGAGGTCCCTGGTTCCTTGGAGGGGGACCGGGAACAATAAGGTGTCCTGGGGAGCGGTCCCCGACGGCGGTTGGGACTGGCAAACTCGGGAGAAGCCTTGGTAAGTTGAGCGGAGGAAGAAGCCGTCCGTCAATGGCGGCCATGAAGAAATGACAGCTGCCAGCTGGCCGAAGTGTAGCAGTGGTATAGCTGGATGGAGACGTGACAGCTCCAGTCAAATGTAATCTGAACAGTGATCCTGACAGTGATCCGGTGTAAGAACGCTCCGGAGGATTTCGAGAGAAACTTGAAGATTTTGAATGCCCACAAGAGGGGAGGAGGGATTTTCCCTCGCTTCTGAAAAAGCAGTGAAAAGGAAGATTTGGACTTAAAATGTCTGCCTACACAGCGGAAACATTACGTTGGTTGGACTTAAGGAGAAGAGGAGTCTCTTTTTTCTTTCTTTATTTCAAGGAAGGAAAGTTTAACTTTGAAAGGCAAGCTTGCTGCAAGTCACAGAGTGAAAGCCTGGAAGAAACTAAGGAGGTAGATATTTTGAAATAAACAGACAGATTGAATACCAGAGACAAAGCCAAAGAGACACCTGCTGGCTGAACTGAGAATAGCCACAAGAAGGGGGGAAAAAAGGGAAAGTGATTGTTGAGTGTATCCAGTCTCGCCTGTAAATATCAAGTAGTTATCTGTGCAGAAACTTTTGACTTTAAGTGATAATTCTGATATTCTGGAAAATATTACAAAAACTGTAAATAAGTGGGGAGGTTGGTTTGGAGAATTGAAAAAAATGTCTAGTATCCCCAATCTTACAAGGGTTGGAATAGGGAGGAAACAAACAACACAGACTACATTGTTGGAACCAAGCCCTGCCAGGCAAAGATCGCTAGAAGAAATGGTGCAAAGAGATAGGACGAACTCATTTAGAGACTTGCAACAAATGTTGCAAGCAATGCAAGAGATGATGTGCAAAAATCATGAAGATTTAAAAAAAGAAATAGGAGAAGTAAGGAATGATACAGGGGAACTTAAGGATAAAATTAAGTCAATCGATGGGAAATTCGAATCTTTCCATCAGCAGATGATGAAAAATGAACAAAAATTATTGGAAATGGAGGAAAGGATGGATAAAGAAGAGCAGAGAGTAGATGAAATGAATGAGAGGTTAGTTCAGGCTAACAAAGAATTAGAATCTACAGTTATTTCCCTGGAACTTGAGAAAGCCGCTCATTATTTACGGTTCCAAAATGTAGGTGAGATGAAAGGTGAAGACCTGCCAGTAATGACAGGTATACTAGCGGGGGCCTTGGGGTCTAGCAGAGAAGAAATGGCCAGCGAGATAGATGAGACTTACAGAATCCATACGAACTATGCAAGACGGCACAATCTTCCCAGAGAACTACATGTTAAATTTATTAAGAAATCAATCAGAGATGAAAACTATTCAGGGCCAGAGATGACTCACTGGAGTACCGAAGTAGACAACTGATTGTACTCAAACAAGTACCTAAAAGAGTGAGAGATTTGAGAAGGCCCTACCAACAAATAACTCTTAAATTGACGAGAAAAAAATATCAATTTTAGATGGTTGACCCCGGAAGGGATTCTTGTTACATGGCAGGAGAAAAAGTTCCGTTTAGACTCAATGGATAAAGCAGAGGAATTTTATAGAAAATTCAACTAGGAAGACCTAGTTGAAAGAGAGGTAAGAGAAGAAGGAGAAACACTAGCCCAGGCCACTGAAGGAAAGGAAATGCAACCTAAAGGTAAGCGGGTTGAGATTAGAGAGGATATTAACAATGGGAAAAATGAAGGGAAACATGATGAGAATAGACCTAAGGAAATTAAAGAGGCTAGACCAACAAGATCGGTAGTGGAAAAAGAAAAGGATTTACAATCTCAAGAGTCTAGGTCGACAATAATAACCAGATCCAAATATAGATAAGGAGGGGAAAAAAGGTGTTGAATCCATATCCATCAATGTTAATGGTCTCAACTCTCCAATAAAAAGGAAAAAAGTTTTTAAATAAACTCAACAAGATGAACTTAGATATAATTATGCTACAAGAAGTTCATATAAAAAAACAATATCAATATTTATTAAACTGCCCTAAATTGGGAAACATATTTGCGGCACTTTCACAATACAAGAAAGGAGGAGTTGTAGCATATATCAAACAGGAAATTTTGGCAAAGCAAATTTATAAAGACGAAGAGGGTAGAATTTTAATAGTGGAAATAATTTTGAATAAAATAAAAATTCTCCTTGTGGGAATTTATGCCCCGAATGAGGGGCAGAAACAATTCTATAAAAACTACATAACATTATTAATCAATTGGAATATGACAACATTCGTATAATGGGAGACTATAGTGCAATTGTGAATAGACACCTAGACTATAAATGTGGAAAGAGTAGAAAAAGAATCAGAGGAACAATACCTGATACATTCCTAAAAATGGTAGATGAGCTTAATATCCAGGATACTTGGAGAGAGAGGAATTTAGAGAAAAAAGTTTACATTCTACTCTGGACGTCATCAATCATGGTCCAGAACTGATATGGTGTGGATGTTAGCAGACTTAAATTTAGAGGTAGAGGATATTGTAATCAATACGAACTCCTGGGCTGATCATAATCCAATTAGAATTAGATGGAAAGGGCAAAAAAGAATGAGGAGATGGACCTTGAAAAGGGCAATCCTAAAACATAAAGAATTGAAATTGAAATTGGAAGAACAAATGGACCTGTTTTTAAAGACAAACAAAAAGGAAGATACGAACTGCCAAAACTTATGGGATACAGCCAAAGCTTATATGAGAGGTGCTGCAATTTCTTATATGGCCAGGGAAAACAAAATTAAAACACAACGACAAAGACACTTAGAAGAAGAACTAAGTAGAGTTGAGGAAAATTTACAAAAGGAACCACAAAGACGTGATTTGAAACAACAGATAGACCTAATTAAACATAAGATGAACATCATTGGGAAGGAAGAATTAGGACAGCAGATAAAACATACTAAACAAACTTTTTTTGAAAATGCCAATAAACCGGGGAGATGGCTGGCCTATAAAATTAAAAAACATAATAATAAACAGAGGATTACCAAACTTTGTAATGCAGAAGGTGATATGGTGTACCAGAATGAAGGAAAGAAATTAGTGGCATATGAGTTCTATAAGAACTTATATAAATATGATGGAGAAATAATGATGACATTGTACAGTATTTACAAACAGCTGACCTACCAAAAGTGCCAGAAGAATTTAAAACTCTCTTGAATAAAGAGATAACACCTTTAGAGCTTTTGGAGGCAATTAAGAAACAAAAAAATAACAAAGCGCCTGGGCCAGATGGTATACCTGCAGAAATGTATAAAATCATACAAGAATCTTTAAGCCCAATACTGTTGGAACTATTTAACGAGGTCTTAACAAAAGCTAAAATACCAGCCTCATGGAAAGAAGCTCTCCTCACTCTGATTCCTAAGGAAAACGCAGACCTGGCGCATATTAAAAACTATAGACCCATTTCATTATTAAATTCGGACTATAAGATTTTTATGGCCATAATGGCGCAAAGACTTGAAAGATTCCTAGCAGATTTTATACATTCTGATCAAAATGGATTTTTATCTAAAAGATACATAAGAAACAATGTCAGGATTGTTTTGGATATATTGGAGTATTATGAGGTACACAATGAAAAGCAAATGGGTTTAATTTTCCTTGATGCACAAAAAGCATTTGACAATGTGATCAATTGTTGTATATGGACTTCGGGGAAAATTTTATAAATATGTTTAAATCAGTTTATTTTAATCAGGCAGCAAAAGTAATAATTAATGGAGAAATGACCGATAGCTTTCCAATTCAAAAAGGTACAAGGCAAGGTTGTCCGTTATCGCCATTGTTGTTTATATTATCCCTAGAGGTATTAATCAGAGTAATTCGGAAAGATGAACAGATCAAAGGTTTAGAGATCAAGAAAGAAACGTTTAAAACACAAGCTTTTGCAGACAATTTAGTTTTTATAATTAAAGAGCCATTACAATAAGGGACAAGATTGATGGAAATATTGAGTAAATATGGGGAAATAGCAGGTCTAAAGATAAATAAAGAAAAAACTAAAATGCTCGTCAAGAACATGACCAAAATACAGAAAAATGAATTGGTTGACAGAATAGGTATTCAAATTACCAATAAAATAACTGCTAGATGCGTTACACTCAAGAGAGACAATTATGTTAAGCTAATTGAACAGATTAAAACTGATTTAGATACTTGGACCAACCTACAGCTCTCCTTTATGGGCAGAATAGCTGTAATCAAAATGAATGTGCTACCGAAATTTTTATTTTTGTTCCAATGTATACCCATAAAATTGGATAAGAAATTTTTTCAAAACTTTAACAAAACTATACTCAAATTTATTTGGCAAGGAAAAAAAGCAAGGATTAAATTAAAATTATTGCAGGATTCGAAGGAAAGGGGGGGTCTTGGCCTCCCTGACCTGGAAAAATACTATCAGGCCATAGTATTATTATGGGTGCGAGATTGGATGCTTTTGAAGAACAGGAGATTATTATGTCTGGAAGGTCATGATTTACAAATAGGATGGCATGCTATGCTATGGGACCAGAAATATAAGACACACAAATATTTTCGAAGGCATTATATCAGATGAGCTTTAATTGATGTATGGGTTAAAACCTGGCAACCAAACTATACTCAAGTCCCCGGCTGGATCTCATCGTTAGAAATGCATGTACATCCAAAGTTTATCCAATTAGGGAAGATTATAACATAGAAAAACGTACTAGACGAGAAAGGGGAATTGAAACCCAGGAAAATTCTTCAAGACGAAGGGATAGAACTAGAATGGTGGGCATACCTTCAACTACAGGCGAGATATTGGAAAGATAAAAAAGAGTTAGGCATAAAAATAGAACCGATAGGGCTGGATAAAATATTACTTTGTACTGAGGATAAAATGATTAAAAAGCTATATCATTA
The DNA here is from genome assembly GCA_039797435.1 of Crotalus adamanteus. Classification (NCBI taxonomy): domain Eukaryota; kingdom Metazoa; phylum Chordata; class Lepidosauria; order Squamata; family Viperidae; genus Crotalus; species Crotalus adamanteus. Next base: position 10,511,427 of record CM077935.1, read on the forward strand.
TTTGTTAGATCAGGCAATGTATGAGGAACAGGTAAAAGAAACCATGTTAACGTGGAACAGGGATTTTGATCTCAACTTTGATCTGCATATCTGGCAAGAACTATGGGTACGAAATAGGAAGCTTACTTTGGCCACCTCCTACAAAGAAAAACTCTACAAAATGTTCTACAGATGGCATCTTCCTACTAGGCGTAACTATGCAGAAATACGACAAAGGGATATTGTACTTGATGCTACATATTCTCACAGCTGCTAGATTGGCGTATGCACAAAACTGGAGGAATAAAGAAATTCCAACAGAGGAGATTTTATATAAAATCTTATTGTGTGCTGATATGGATAGGCTCACAATGGAAATGAAGGACAAGACAGAGTCAGATTACTTTGAAAAATGGGACAAATTCTATTGTTGGTGTGAATCAAGGAGAACTGTTCGGGTTTTAAGTTAGTGTTAAGATAGAGATATATAAAACTGTATGTCAGTATATAGAGAAACAAATTAGAGACTGTATTGTATAGAAAAATATGTATATAGAGAGATTAAGAATTATATGTATGATGAGGAACAAATTGTTAGGAATATATACACTGCAATGTTACGTTATGTCCATCCTTGTTTTAACTGTCTTATAAATAAAAAACTTTAAAAAAAAAAGTTGTAACAGGGCCAAAACTCATGTAACAAATTTCTCACCTACTAACATAAATTTTGGGCTCAGCTGTGGTCGTATGTTGAGGGCTGCCTGTATTCTTTTAGCCAGCAAAACTACAACAACAGTGAAACAAGTAACTTAGAATTGGTCCTCGTGCTTACAATCAATGCAGCATTCCTGTGGTCATGTGATCAAAACCTGGGCACTTGGCAGGGATTTACAATGGTTGTAGCACCCTGGGATCACAGGATCGCCACCTGCCACCTTCCCAGCTGGCTTCCGACAAACAAAATCAATGGAGAAGCCAGATTTTTTTAAAATGACTGTGTGATTCACTCAACACCTGCAGCGATTCACTAAAACAACTGTGGCAAAAAAAAAAAAGTCTTAAAATCAGGCGCCACTCACTTAACCGCCTGCGTTGCAATGGAAATTTTAGTTTTAACTGTGGCTGTAAGTCAAGGATTACTCTAATATAATTATTAGAGGTGAGGCTGTTGTTGATGAACAGGACGGCGGATGATATTATTACAGATAATATCTGTATATGTGGCCTGTGAGTAGAGATTCTTATGTGTGCTTTAGCTCTCACATGGTTCTTGCCTTCGTGAAGCTGCTGCAGAAGCTGCCCGTGGGTGGCCCTCTCCCTGCTATGCTTCCAAGCAGGTTCACTGCAAGAGCAACATTTCTCCTGCCCCTTCCTGAGGATGCCATTACTTTCTCTAGCCGCCCCAGCCTGCCTTATGCAAAAGTTCTCACCATTAACTCTTCATTGATGATCATCTTGCTAATGATGCTGTGCACGGTGGGCAGGTCCAGCTCAAACATATCAGACAGGATCTCCATGCTAGGAAGAGGAAGGGACCAAGGAAAGCAGAGAATTGCGAGGGTCGGCCCATAATTCTGGTTAGCATCTTGCCAAGAAGAAAGTTTACTGAGAAAACAGTGGCTCAGAAGGGTTTGTAACTAGGGACCAGAGGAAAAGTGCACTAACCACCCAGAGTAGGTAAGTCTACCAGTCGGATAACTCAAAGGAAATTCTGAAACCCATTATCCACAATCAACATTCAACTCTTATCTAATGTGGTCCTCTCCCTACACAACTACAAGCCCATCAAGGTACCTGATTGAGTCATAGACACTGCTGTAGGTGAAGAGATAGGTCCGGAGAGACTACTCTTGGATCTTCCTGTTGGAATAAGGGGTAGAGAGAAACAAAGCAGCGGCAATGAGAATGAGGTGTAAGAGCCTCTCTCAAATTATCTAAATTTCTTTTTTTTAATTCTAATTTGTATTCACCTGTAACATAAAATATGAAAATACAAAAGCAAATAATAAGGAACAAAGGGAAGGGAAAAAGAGAAGTGTGGAAAGGGGGGGGGGGAAAAAAAAGGGGTTGACTTCTGACTCCCTCTGTGGCAGTAAAATAAGGCATTAGCATCAAACTCAACTTTTAACATATAACATCCAGACTGAGTTGCCTCTTACCCCTCTGGAATACAGCCCCTCCTGGGAATCCCCCTCCTCACTACATTCCATCACATCCATGGCTCACTTCCCTCAACAATATGATCCCCTTGCAACTGACCGGACAAGCATGCTGCACACTTTGTCAGCCTCGGGAAACAGATCCCAGACTTTTCCGTTCATTTTCTCATTGACAATGAAACGGTGACATGTCTTCCAGTCATCCATTTTCATAGCCTTGGACGCTGCTACATGTTCTCTCATCGATTCAGGGGGGCCTGAAGCAAGGAAAGAGAGAGAGACGGGGAAAGATAAAAGGATGTTCCTCTAATCCATTAGAGAGGATTTTAATTATCCAAATGAATAAGCCACAATCCCTTAGAAAAAAAATGTACTTTGCTATTCCAGAAAATTACAGATTTCATGTATTATAAAAGAGCAAAACCATATAGTTAACTATAAGGAATAAGCAGACTGTTTCTCTGTTACAAAAGCAGATGAGTTCCCCAAATTTTATTTGATTTAGAGATTAAATAATTTGTCAGAGGAAAAAAGCTATTTAAAAAAAAGATCATGAAGGCTTAATTCCCTCAACGTTTAACATATTACGTCAGGATGGCTAAATATTTCTTCCAGTATTAAATATTATAGAAGAATATAGTTTGTTTTGTTATGTATTCACATACTGTGTGAACACAACTATTTAGTTGGTAAGCTGTGTTTTATGGGCTAGCATTCTATCTCAACTCAGCCACCCTGGTTAATCATATTATAGGTAGTTCTTGACTTACAATCACTTAGTAGACTTGATTATGTTGAGGACTACCCGTAAATTGCAATTAGTGAGAACCCGTATCTCTTACTCGTACTTGCCGGGGAACACAAACAGAATGACAACGTTGCCTTCATGTCCTCCTTTGTTGGTTTCTACTTGCTTCTAGCTGGCAGAACCAAACTCTCTTTACTCTTCTGAAACCTTAGATGTAGATAATGGCCAGAACTGCATCTTTAAGGGCTCAATTGAGCACCCTTTGGACCGCTTACCAAGAAGAGGCTGGCGCTCGCCCACCCGCAGCTGATGGTGGAACTGCTTGCTGATCATTCGCCGGCGGGCATCAAACTCATGAGCAGCCATGTAAGGGATCTCAAGCAGCATGGCAGAGACCAGGTAGACACACTCCAGGAGTTCCAAGTTGATATGCATGTGGAAAGGAACCTGCCGACGTTTCTCAATCTTCTCTTGCTCCTGATTGCGCTCTTGCATGCTACGCATCAGGAGACCCTGCCCTAGCAACTCCTTTGCTCTTCCACTTGACTGAATGTCCAGCAAAGCATTATGGGCATCTTTGATCAAGCCCTGGCGGAAGGCACAGATCCCCAGCTGAACCATTGTCCGGTTATACAGGATCTGGGGGGGGGGGGAATCAAAAGGGTTTGAAAAAGCAAAACTACCAGCACCTCTTTTCCTATTAACTGATCTCAGATACCATGTTTACTGTGTTTCCCTGAAAGTAAGGCCTACCACGAAAATAAGCCCCAGCTTGATTTTTGGGGGTGGGCCTCATATAAGCCCTACCTTACCCTACTCCAAAAATAAGCCCTAGTTTGGGGGTGAGGCACACACCTAAAAATCAAGCTAGGGAGGGAGTGGGGGTGTGGAGCTGCCCCACACCCACTAACCTTGCAGGCAGGCCTTTCCTCGCTGGCCCACTTCTGCACTGTGTTCTGCAGCCAGGCCTGCATTTCTCAGGCACAGGCCTTTCCAGAAGGCCACTGCAGCTGAGAACCGAGCTATGGATTGAATCCATAGCTCAGTACTCAGCTGCAGTGGCTTTCCGGGAAGGCTTGACTGCAAAATGCAGGCCAGAATGCAGCTGCAGAATGAAGCTGCTCCTTCGGCCGCAGAAGAACTGGACCGGCTGGGCAGGGCTGTCGATGCCAGAGGTGAGTATAAAAGACCCCCCTCTGAAAATAAGACCTAGTGCCTCTTTTGGAGGCAATAATAATAATAATAATAATACGACCCGGTCTTATTTTTGGGGAAACACGAGTAGCTGGCTCAAATAACTGATTCATATTGCAGCCCTTTCCTAGTACAGATTGTCAAGCAGAATTTTAAGCTTCCATCCCTACTAGGCTGTTTAGTTGATTAAGATGGGCGTCCTCCATTTTGTTTAGAGGAAGCTGTGGCTGGAGGTGTAGTTTGTCTCCAAGCAGACCAAAGAGAATAGGGCAGCAGCAAGTCTGTTGTCCATCCAAACTCTGAATCACCACCACCATCATTATCATCATCAAAGAGGCAAGTTCAATGTTAGTTCTCAATGGCTACCAAACTGCTTGCTCCTCTCTAACCTGCACAGGAGGGTCCGCATGCTGGATATTATCTTGGAGGTGGCTCATGAGCATCAGGTCACGGGCCTGGTACCAGTGATCATGCAAGGCATGGTGATAAATATGGCAGAGAATGGCACAGGTGCGGATCCGGTCTGTCCGATCCTTGGCGTAGATGAATTTGCAAAGGCGCTCCATCAGCACTGCCGAATCTTCCCCCTTGTTTTCTGCTTGATCTTGTTCGGACTGAAACAAGCAGAGAGTGTAAATTAGCCCCAGTATCAATAAATCACATTACTCCTAATGCAAAGTATTCAACTTGCAGTCTCCAAGCTGCACACAGCCTTTTAAAGCACTCTGAAGGTTTCAGCCAAACTGTGATTTTTATTTTGTTTTGCAAACATAATGATTGTTTTTTATATGCAAACATCAAAGTACATGAAAGGGAAAACAGGGAAGGGGAATAACAGGACATAATAGTGACAGAAAAAATACGTCAAACAAATATAAAAGTGATCTTAAATTCTTTTCAGTACAAAGGTATATTATGCAATGCAACATCATTCTAGTTTAAATGAATATTCAGTAAACTATCTTAACATACCAATGTCCATACTATTTTAATCTAACATATAGTAAATTGTCAAATATGAATAAGCATATATTAAAATCTCTAACCTTAACCCTAAGTACAATATTTCTCTGGTCAGATAAGATTGAATTTTCAAATTCCAAAGTCAAAAGTTGGCTTTTCTCCTTATCTTGCAAGAAACCTAACCATGGCCTCCAAGTCACAAGAAATCCAAACTCTAATTTTTAATATAACAGGAGAAAAAAAAATGTATCTTTAACAGTGTGGTCCTTGGCCAAAAAATACTGTACAGCTCTGCCCTAAGTTTACTGCTGTTTACAACAAATTATTTTTGTTATTGTTTAACCTTCTGGATTCTCAACAATTAGTTATCCGATTGGAGGACTGGTCTCAAATGCTGGAAGTTGTTTTTTAAAAGAATGTTAAATTCTCTACAAAGCTACCTCTTGATAGATGGCACCACCTGATAAACCTTGTTTGGGCTCAGAAATTAAGCAGCACCAGATCAGATCATCACTTGGGTGGGAGATCCCTTTGAATTCCAGGGCTCTCAGTCAGATTGTGAAGTAACAAATGCATCCTGGAAGACATGGCTGTGTCTATGACAGTGTTTCTCAACCATGGCAACTTTAAGCTGTGTGGACTTCAACTCCCAGAATTCTCTAGCTAGCATGCTTAAAATTGCCAAGGTTGAAAAATACTGGTCTATGTGGGCAAGGAATTTTAAATAAAATGTATTGCTTGAACAATGGGAGAATATGTGGATGAAAGGTTTAAAATGTACACTAAATTATAATTTAAAAGAAAATTTCTATAAGATGATGTATCACTGATATTTAACACCAGACAAGCTGTCAAGAATGTACAAAGGTATTTCAAGTGAATGTTGGAAATGCAAATGTAAAGAAGAGACTTTTTATCATTTATGGTGGATATGTGACAAAGCAAAGAAATATTGGAGTAGGATTCACATCCTAATACAGAAGATTCTCCAAGTGAATATGTAGATACAATCAAGAAACTTTTCTTTTGGGTTTAATGGAAAAAGATTTGGAAAAAATGTTGGAATTTTGATGTTATATATGTTAGGAGGGCATGTTACTATTTTATGCACAAAAATGGAAGGACACTTTGATTCCCACAATGGATGAATGGCTGCAAAAGTTGATGGAGTTAACAGAGATGGCTAAACTGACTGCTTTGATTAAAGAAAAAATAAATAAATCGCTTTTGTTTCCACTTGGAAACCACTTCTGGACTTTGTGCTTGAGGTAGAAAAAAATGAAACTTTGATTTTGGGCTTTACCAATTAGATAGGTTTGTTGTTATAGAAATGGCTAGCTTATACTATTATGTAAAAGTAAAAAGTTGAGGTTTGATGTCATCATCTTATTCTATTGCACCAAAGGGAGTTGGAGGTCAACGCCTTTTCTTTCTTTTCCCCTTCTTTTCTACACTTTTCTCTTTCCTTTTCCCACCCCTCTTTTCTAGTATTTGCTTTTGTATTTTTGTACTGTATATTATATTATAAACTAATAAAAAAAGAAAGAGAAATACTGGTCTATGAAGTTTACTAGAAAACTGATTCAAAGACATATAAAGCTGTATGCTTTGTAGAGTGTAGCTTCCAAGTACAAGCCCCCAGCATCTCTTAATCAGCAGGAGGTGAAGGTAAGGGAGCACTGACCTAGACAAGCAAATGTCTCTCTCTGGAGAACGAAGATCCTTTGCAAACCAACTGCTTATGTCCTTGCCTATCAGAAAGTCTACGTTACCTTGCTATCTCCTGCTGGGCCTTGCTGGCGCTGGTGAGCCTTGTAGTCAAACTTGTAATAGGTATGGAGGATGGACCGCAGGTAAACACGGCAGACTTCATCTGTAGTTCCCTTGTCCTGCAGATAAGTCTGCACCCGTTCTATGATCTTGCAGACTCGAGCCTCATCCTTCAGGTGATCGACATATTCTAGCAGAAGTATACCACACATGCTTAGCTTAGTCTTTTACAAGAGATGGGAGGAGGTTTTTCCCTTGTTTGATTAGGTGGAATCTGGCAATGCAGTACTGCAAAACCTCCCTTCCCCGTTAGCTTTCATTTTGGTGGTTGTGGAGATGTGGTCAAAATAGCTGTTGTTTTATGCCCTTACAATTACACAGTCTAAAAGGTAGAAACATGAAGGCCCTTGATCACCACGTCCTGTTCTTCATATTGACCTATCGCTCTTTGTTATCTACAATGGAGGCGCAGTGGCTCAGCAGCTTAAAGATGCTGGATTTGTCAGCTGGAAAAGTCAGCTCTCTGCATTCCAGCAGTTCAAACCTAGCACAGGTGTCCCCAATCCCCGGGTCACTGCCCACTACCGGGCTGTGGCCTATTCAGAACCGGGCCACACAAGTGGCAGGCTGGTGCGCACCCACGCGTGAGCGGTGGGCCAACATGCATGCATGTACGTGCTGGGCCGCCAAGCCGCAAATGTTGGAGACCACTGCCCTAGTGCCATGTGATGGAGTGAGCTCCCATCACTCACTCAGTTTCTGCCAACCTAGCAGTTCAAAAGCATGCAAATGCAGGTAGAGAAATATGTACCACTTTGGTAAGACTAACGGCAGAAGCAAGAAACCAACTGCCGCCAGATCAGCCTAACCGCGAGAGAAAAATCTCCTGACCGTGCTGATGTTCCTGGAGAACACCGCTAGCTGCTCTGTGTGCGGAAGCTAGTTCGCCCTGTGGTGCACTCTGGATAGCACAGAAGTGTGAAATGAATGAACTAGCAATCTTAGGCAACCAAACTACTACTCTGTAATAACACTGTAGATTCCTGGCTTTCATGTACCAACTCCATACACTAAATAAATAGTTATCTATATCTCTCTTGTAAAATAATGTACGACAGCTGAACAACATGCGTTTGTCTGTAAGCAGGCACGGTAACATGAAAAAATAAGGGCGGATTTCAACCTTGTAATTTAGCAGGCTCCAAATTTCTGAAGAAACCAATCCTTCTCTGTCTGTTTAAAAGAGGCAATTCTGCTGGGGACAACATTCAACTAGGAGCCAAATATTCCTATTATCAGGCAAGGTACATCCTGTCCCAACCCACTGCCCTTCATTACCTCTGTTTTCAATAGATGTCCATCTTCCCTCACCATCTTCCCTCTAAGACACCACTTTATGATACACATGTTAATGTACAAACTCACCTTGAGAATGGAGGTCTGTGTTTTGCATGATTTTAACAAACTCCTCGTCCATCCGCTCCACCAAGGTCAAGATGCATCCACGTATGCGAAGGAGCTGGCCATGTAAAAGCAAAAAGGAGGGAGTGGGATCAGGACTAGTAGACTTAGTTTAGCTTTCTCCAATGTGGAACTTTCCTAGTGCACTGAGTTACAATCACCATCATTCCCAAGTAGTAGGATACTGAGGTGATCGGACTGTCAATGCAGCATTCTTGGAAAAGTGGCATAAATAAAAGCACTTTTCTCTTGGTCTGCCAGTGCAGCAGCATCCTCTTTGATGTTTGCAGATTTCATTCAGCCCTCCCTACAAGTAGTCCTTAACTTAGGACTGCAACAGAGCCTGGAATTTTCATTCATGTATCACGACGGCTGTTGAGGCATCCATGTGACCAACCTGATTTTATTTTATTTTTTTTGTGATGGTCATTAAGGGAATCCATTGTCTGCAATGGGTGTTTTTTTGGCCAAACATCAGAACTTGACTTCAGTTTCCAGGAAAAACCTTTGTAAATCATGATTGTATGACCACAGGATGCTGCAAACAGCCACAAATGTGGGCCAGGTGCCAAGCACCCAAAATGTGATCGTATGACCACAGGAAGGGATGGCAGCCATTGGAACTTTGAATCCAGATTGTGAGTACCTTTTGGGGGAATTCATCTTAACTCTGAATGGGCACTAAGCAGCCAGTCATAAGTGAAAGACTACCTATATAACTTGTTGCAGGAAGGTTTATTGGCAAGGAGGAGCTGCAGAAACCCACCTGCTCAGTGTTGGCCAGGTTTTCAGAATCTTCTGCAATGTTCTGTCCGATGAAGATGTTGGGATGTGCAAAGAGGATGTCGAGAAGCTCATCAATGCAGCCGAGACATTTTTGCCACATCTCTGGCTGCAAACAAGGAGAGAATAAAGAGGAACTCATTAACAACTTTGGTATTATAGGAATGAAACAACCAATCTTCCGTGTTGTGTATCTCACAGCTAATACGGGCAAGGAACATCTTGCGGCACGCCAGAATTAATCCAGCTTACCTTCTTTCCTTATTCCCCCATACCTTCATGTATGTAGCTAAGTTGGGATTGTAGTCATATAAAGAGGCAACAATGTTGAACTTGATTTTGAAGTCAATGGCCACCCCCAGGTTGTTTTCTGCTGCAATTCCAACTGCAGAAGATCAATCTGGGCAGCTCTGTGGAAGATCACAGAAAGGGTAGAGACTACTGTGGCAGTAAGTGTGAGGAGATGGCAGGTTATTATTTTGAGTTACTTCCTCAAACTCAGCACAGCTTACTGGACTTTGTTCTAAAGCCTTTAACTAACCTCATTTTCATAAGCCCTGCAGTGGTCCAAGAGTCGAAAGACTGCAAGCAGCCTAGTCAGAGCCACATAGGGCATCCCAGCACCTCATCTGTAGCTCCCAGAACACTATAAGATCATGCCACCAAAGTTCAGCAACACAAATGTCAATTTTGAAAGGCTTTTGTTTGCTCAGTTTGGAAGTTTGGGAGTGTAAGAGTAGACATTGGAAAGGGGCGTTGTCTTACCTGAACGCCTTTTCTCAGCATGATGATGTAGAATCCACTGATGGGTAATCTCAGCCTTCCTGCTCAGATGAGACTAAGTCAGAACTTTAGCCACGCCTCCCTCTGGGAGTGTCTTCCCAGTTATTGACGAGGCGAAGCACCAATGATGAAGTCTGACGCAATGGCTCCACTAATATGACACCTGCCTAGACCGCCCTGAAGGGTGGGTGTGGATTCTACATCATCATGCTGAGAAAAGGCGTTCAGGTAAGACAACGCCCCTTCTCCAGCATGATGAGTGTAGAATCCACCGGTGGGACATACCAAAGCTGCTCATGTCCATACGGGTGGGAGACAGGTCTAGGCTTGTGTCCCCTGAGAGGAGACGACCTGTTGCAACACCCTTCTACTGAATGTGGCCTCAGCCGCTGCAAACCTATCTAGTTGTAATGCCTAATGAATGAAGAGGGAGAGGACCAGGTTGCAGCCCTGCAGATCTCCTCAACCGATGCCTGAGTATACCACGCCGCCGACGTGGCCGCACTGTGCGTAGAGTGTGCCGTGATGTGAGCAGGCACCGGAAGAGACTGTGAAACATAGGCTCTAGTAATACATCTCTAATCCACCTTCCAATAATCGAGGATGAAACCTTTCGACCCATGGAAGAGGGTTGGAAGGACACAAAGAGGGCCTCAAACTTACGAAAGGCTGAAGTCCGTTTGACATAATATTGTAGCGCTCTGCGCACATCTAGTTTATGCCACCATCTCTCCAGGCGGTGCGACGGGTTGGGACAGAAATCCGGAAGGACCAAGTCCTGTGACCTGTGGAACCAGGTATTTACCTTCGGAATAAATGAAGGGTCCAGTCTAAGGACCACCCTATCCTCGAAAAAGGTACCTAAATCACTCCTGACTGATAGTGCCACTAGTTCTGAAATCCACCTGGCCGACGTAACAGCTACCAAAAAGGCAACCTTCAATGACAGGAATTGAAGAGAACAAGAGTGCATGGGTTCAAACAGTGGGGAAATAAGGGCGTGCAACACCCTTGGCAAGTCCCATGAAGGGTAATGATGTATCGTAGGTGGCCTAGAGCCAACTGCCCCTTTTAGAAAGGCGCTAACAGCAGGGTGTTGTGACAATGGAACCATGTTATCACAGATGAGGACCATTGATAAGGCCGCTATCTGCCTGCGGATAGTGCTAGTTGACAATCCCTTATTCAGGCCCTCCAAAAGATAGTCCAGGATATTAGGAATAGTAACCGACAACGGTTTGAGATGCTTCTGAGTGCACCACGTGCAGAAATTCTTCCAAGTAGCCTCATAGATCCTATTAGTCGAGGGACGCCTAGATGCTTGGATCATTGAGATCACCCCAGACGAATAGGATTGTCTGGCTAAACACTCCCGCTCAAGTGCCAAGCGGCTAACTGGAGCCAATGGGGATCTGGGTTTGGAGATTTCCTTGACTGAGGGAAACGCGATCTGGAGGGATCCTCCACGGCGGTGAGATTGACAGGTCCACAAGGTCGGCAAACCACGGTTGCCTGGGCCAGTGTGGAACAACTAATATGATATCTGCCTGCTCCTGAAGCAGTTTGCGGATGGTTGCCGGTATCAAAGGTAGGGGAGGAAAGGCGTAGAGAAGTCCCCTGGGCCACTCGCTGCGGAGAGCATCTGTCCCCTCCGCACCCTGGGACGGAAACCTGGTGAAGTATCTGGGCAGTTGGGAGTTTAACGGGGAGGCAAAGAGATCCACTTGTGGATGGCCAAATCTCTCCAAAAGTTCCCTGAATATGGACGGATCCAGACGCCACTCAGAGTGGTCGACTGTAACCCTGCTCAGGGAATCTGCTTGCAGGTTTGCCTCCCCCGATATGTGTTCCGCTTTGAGGGATTTGAGATTGGACTCTGCCCACCAACCCAGACTCAGGGCCTCTAGCATGAGAGACCATGATCGGGTTCCTCCCTGCTTGTTGACGTGAGCCTTAGCTGCTACATTGTCCATCAGAACCAGGAAGTGCCTCCCTGATACCAGTGCAGAGAATTGACGGAGTGCCAAGTAAACAGCTCACAGTTCGAGCCAATTTATGTTGTGGGTCAAGTCTGAAGGAGTCCACTGACCCTGTGCCATATGGGTCTGCAGATGGGCACCCCAACCGAACAGACTGGCGTCTGTGGTCAAAGTGAGTCTGGATGGTTCCTTGAAAAGGGATCCCTTGGTCATGGCGGACAAAGTCCACCACAGGAGAGAAGATAGTATGTGATGTGGAACCCTCACCCGTTTTGTGGAAGAACTCTCATTCCGCTTCTGGAATGGGAGGAGAAACCACTGGAGGTCTCTGGAATGCAATCTGGCCCACGGGACAATCCCCATACAGGAGATCATCTTTCCCAACAGCTGAGACAGCTGGACCAGAGGAACCACCTTTTCCCGCCGGATCCTGTGGACAAGCGATCGGATGTTGATCCGTCGCTCCTGAGAAAGATAAACCCTACAGAGGTTGGAATCTATTATCGCGCCTAGGTGAAGGAGGCGATTTGATGGGATCATGTGACTCTTCTTGAAGTTCATGAAGAACCCGTGATCCTGAAGGGTATTGATCGTGAGTTTTAGGTCCAATTGGGCCGACCTGAAAGACCTGGATTGGATCAGGATATCGTCCAGGTAACACTGGACGCGCACCGGAACCAGCCTGAGGTGGGCTGCCAGGACTGCTAGAATCTTTGTGAATACCCGTGGGGCGGAAGAAAGCCCAAACGGGAGAGCTCTGTACTGGTAATGCCAGTGCGCATAACAGAAACGGAGGAATTTGCGGTGGTCTGGGAGGATGGGGACGTGTAGGTACGCCTCTGTCAGATCTATGGAGGAGAGGAAATCCCCTTTTCTGATGCTGGCTAGGATGGACTTGAGGGTCTGCATCTTGAACCTCTTGTACCTCAAGAAGTAGTTCAGACCCTTCAAGTCTAGTATCACTCTCCATCCCCCCGAGGTTTTTGGTACCACGAATAGGATGGAGTAGAACCCCTGTCCTCTCTGTTCCTGCGGTACCGGCTCTATGGCTCTTATTTCTAACAGATGTGCAATTGCTGTGGCTACCAACTCTGCCTTGGTTGTGTTTCTTGAAGTGGGACATGGAATGAAACGGTCTGGAGGTTCGGAAAAGAACTCCAGGGCGAGACCATGACGTATAGTATCTCTCACCCAGGAATTGGTCGTGGTAACCTCCCAAATGTCGCTGAACAGTGACAGGTGACCGCCTATGGGAGAGTCCCCCTTGGCGTCTCTTGGACTGCCTGTAAGGACGTCCCCCAGATCCTCTGAATGGTCGCTTGGATTGGAATTGGCCCTTGGCCCCCGTGTTCTGGCGGTCCTGCTGGTGATCCTGCCTAAAGGGAAAGGATCTAGAGCCTCTGGGCCAATCCCAGGACTGCCCGGGGCGAAAGGGCTGTCTCCACTCCCAGGGCTGTCTGCGGAAGTCCTGCTGATGGCACCTATCTGACTTCTTAGAGGGGTGTGCCAGAATTTTGCGCTTATCCTTCCCCTCTATGAGGTACGGTTCGAGCACTGGACCAAATAGGTGTGTGCCGCTATATGTGGCTGTCGAGAGACGCCATTTAGACTTCAAGCCTGTTCGCCACTGCTTCAGCCACAGAAGCCTGCGGGAGGAAACTGTGGCCGCAACGGATCTGGCGGAATACCTTGTTGAGTGGAGGGAGGCGTCAGCCATATACTCAGACGCAGCTACTAATTTCCCTAGTGTCTGGTGCACTCGTACTTGGTCTGGTGGGACGAGGTTCTGAAGTTCGCGGAGCCACATGATGGACGCTCTGGCGAAAAAAGACGATGAAGTTGCCGCCTTAATTGCCCATGCTGATGCCTGGTGGGCTCTACAGAGAGAGAACTCAAATCTCTTGTCCTCCGCCTTCAAGGCCTCGGCCATGTCCCCTGGAATAGCGGAAGTGGAAAATAAAGAGGTTAGCAGGGTGTCCACAGTCGGCACCTCCAAGAAGGAAGCAAAGGAAGAAGAGACGTTGAATAGTTTCTTTTCTGTGGAACTGGGAGAAGGGAGAGTGGCTAATGAAGACCACTGTTTCTCCACCGTGGAGCGAAACACCTTTTGACAAGGAATTTGCTTCTCCTCCATCACTTGTTCAGAAAACAAGGGGTTGGATTCCTCCACGTTGGAGGTGGATGGTTTGGCTTCCTGTTCAGGGGTGAGATTGGCCGTAGTACATGCCTTCATGAGCAAGGATCTGAAAAGGGAGGGATCAAAGAGTCCTGATGTTGGGGTCAGTTCCGGCCCAGCCTCCTCATCCTCCGACATAGGCATATCGGTTGCCTCCAGGTCTACAGACCCCTCCTCACCTAATTGAGACGATGTCTCAGAAATGCCTGAACTGGTAAGTGGGGCACGTACAGTGTGAGATTGAGGCATGGTGGGAGGAGGCGGTCCTTGAGATGGCCGCTGACCCATAGAGGAAGCCATGAATTGTGCGAATGCTTGCTGCATAAATGTCTGAAACTGCCCTGACCAAACATCATGTTGGTCAGGAGGACAAACCCCAGCTGCAGTGGGAGTATATGTGGCCTCAGGTCCTTGATGTGTTGCAAAGGAAGAGAGAGGGGGACCAACCTGTTCAGTTTGAGGAGACCAAGCCCTAGGGGCATCATGTGAAGGTGCATATTGAGGCTCAAATGGGGAACGGTCCAGTGGAACGGGGGGAACCACTTCTGCTTCACTGGACAACAGCCTCTGAGCTCTGGAAAACTCCCTCTCCAATGCCTGATGTCTCCTTGAGGCCTCTCGCTCGGCTGCTTTGGAGGGTTCTTTTGAGGGTGGGGCTTTTGTCTTGGCCTTCTTCTTCCCCCCCCCATCCAAATCAGAGGATCTGCATTTTCTTTGTCTGGGGGGGAACATCAGAACCCTGAGATGCCTGGGGCGATGCACTGTCTGCCATTGCACCCTGGATATTCCGGGTAGGAGATGTCCAGGAATGGGGGGAAGTAACACGCAGATCTGGTTGTCAGAGAGGGATATCCCGCGCTCTGAAACAACAGCAATGGCAAACAGCCAGACAGTTATCTAAAACTGCCTGTCTAGGCCTTGTGACATAGCGCCACAAAACTAATTGGAACAGGTGGATTCTAATATAAATTCCCCCTCTCTTGAGTTAATCTCAGAAGGATTCTAATTGGAGTTGCAACGGAAATTTTGGCCAAACACGAATTTCAAGATGGCGGCGGCAGGCCCTTCCTGAATTGATATCTCACTGAAATATAATGAAAATTGAGCTCAAAGAATGCTCTAAATTCTCCCCCCCCCCGGCAGGAGCCTGCCATAGGCAGGCAAGGATTAATCAGGGACAGGCCTTGTGGTGTTCTTAATGCACACGAGGTTCCCTCAAAATGGCGGCCACGCCCTTACACGAGGTCCAAAATGGCATCCGCGCCAGTTCACAGTCCCCAAAATGGCATCCACACCGAGGAGAAAGCAACCGGGAGATTTTAACAAACCACCCCTGTGGAAAAAGGCTGAGGGAACCCTTGGCCTGAAGCCCAGGAGCTCTCTTTCCCTGATATTCCTTAAATAACTTGCGGTTTAGGTGCGCAGCCTCCGCTGCGATCCGAGAATGCTGCCTGCTCCAACGGAGCCTCGTGGCGTCGAAGGCAACAGAAACGGGGCCGTCCGGCCTTACCGAGCTCCGAGGCACTCCATGAAATCGTAAATCAGCTGTTTTGCGCTGGTCAGCTGCACCGGAGCTGAAGCCGCTTCGAAGTGGCCTGATTCCGGCTCGTCCGGAGCCTACGAGGCTTGTTAAGGCCTGAAAGGCCTCCTCCACAGCTAAACAGTTCCTTTGAAAAACAATCCTAACAGTCAATCTAATTAACAATAAGTTGAATCAATTTAGAAAGCTACAATGCTAAAGAACTCAAGTACAATACAGTCCTATTCAAAAAGAAATTAACTTAGACTAACTGAGGAGCCAATTTAAATTGCGTCCTACTGAGCTGAGACTAAGTCAATAACTGGGAAGACACTCCCAGAGGGAGGCGTGGCTAAAGTTCTGACTTAGTCTCATCTGAGCAGGAAGGCTGAGATTACCCACCGGTGGATTCTACACTCATCATGGTGGAGAATCTATGAAGCCAAAGCTCTAACATAAAAGAGGGTGGAAATCTTTGGCCACGCCCCTTCTTATGCAGAAGTCCTTCTCAAACTTGTCTGACAGGTCAAGAGGCTGGATTATAACCCCAACTTGGAACATGTGGCTCCTCCTTTCTGTCTAGTCTGGCCTGATGCAAACAAGCCACAGCAAACTCTAGACACAAGCCTTATGCCCAATTCCATGGTGTGGGGATAAAAAGTTCAAAAAAGGCCAGTTTCCCATTTCAAATAGCCATCCTTTAGCATGTCACAAGTCTGGAAGATTTACCATTGTTTCTTGAGGTTGGATAATAAAATAAGCTTCTTCAGTTCTGAAGAAGCTTCTGAGATGAGAAGCGAAATGTCTTCAAGGAAAAACAAAGGAAGTCTAGTTGTCTCTTGAAAAAGCACCTTTGGGACAACTATGACCGGGATGACTGAGAATCTCCATAGACATTTAGCTGGGGTTGATGTACTGTATTTTTCTGTCTATAAGACGCAACCTTGTATAAGACGCTCTGGCACACGAGTTCCAAGCTTACAGCAAACAAAGTCAGCGCTGGGAGCAACCGCCTCCCAGCGCTCTAAATAGACGCCTCCCGGTCAGCCCCCCCCCCCCCCCACCTAACCAGCATCCGGCACGATGAGCATGCATAGTCAGTTCACAGTAGCAGCCTTCCGACCCTGGTAAACAAACCGGCGTGAGCACCGGCATGACAGCAAGGCAGGGGAAGCGAAGGCAGGTTTTAAACTCCCCGCTGTTTCTCCGCGCCAATCAGCTGTTCAGCAGAGTGCTGAACAGCTGAGCTGGCAAATCCGGAAGTTTGGCTGGCCGGCCGATGATCTTGCCCCCTCCCCCCTCCCATTAGTGGCAAGCCCACAGGGGCTTGACACCTGCACCAGGTGGCATGGCAACCCACATAGGCATGTCCTGGGCTGCGGAGGTTACCATTATTTTTTCATGTATAAGACGCTGCACTTGTATAAGACGCACCTGATTTTTGAACAGGGTGTTTGCAGGAAAAAAATAGCATCTTATACACGGAAAAATACGGTAAACCAGCAGCAAGTGTTGCTCAATTCCTCCTTACTATCAGCCTGATGAAAGATTAAGTCTGCTTCAGTGCAAAAGATGTTGCATCATGTATTAATGTGCACATGAAGCTCAGAACGGACCAGATCCTTTCAGAGGAAAAGATTTCAGTATCAGGCAAGGTGAACATTCTCTCTGCATATATTTTTACTGCCATATTTCTTTTCATAGTGACAGCCTCCCAGAGGAACGAAAAAGCAAGCGGTCAATTTGAGAATGATTTTAGTTACTCTTGCCCAGCGATGTTAAAATTTGTTTGTTTCACCTATCGGTGCCTTTCTTGCCACGAGCCTGTAGAATTTCATTGAGTTTCTTCACTACCACAGCATGGTTGATCTCTGTGCCCTTAGCAAACATCTTTGGCTTTTCCTACAGGGAGAAAAAAAAAAGAAAGGATAAACTTCCCAATTCCTTCTACTCCTTCTCTGGCTAATCTCCCAGCTGGAAAGAGAAGCCACTGGCAATGCCTCACCTTAACCAGAGGGACACCCCCTGTGACTTTTTCCCATTCGCCTCCTTCGTCTTCTTCATCATCTTCATACTTTTTGGATTTACGGTCTTGTTTTTTCTTAGCTTTCTCTTCTTTTTTCCTCTCCAGAATCCTCTTTTCCTCCTCTGTGCCAATTCTAATTTTGGAGGATTAAACAGATCCGGGTTTTTTTCAATGCTGTGATTCTAAAATCTTGAGCTACCTACACTTAATCCCAGAAACATTGTTGGGTTTGAATACTGCAGATCAAACCTGTTCTGATGAAAGTAGCTCCCTTTCTTTCCATCCCGAGTGCATTTGAATCCAAACCTTCACAGGCGAGATTATATTACTCCAATATACCAAGATTTCCCTGATATCTACTTACCTTTGCACAGATCCCTGGTCTGCTAAGATCGGAATCAACTACTAATAGATCAAGTGATGTAGCTTTCAACCTATAGGAAATCTGCATGTATCAACAGCAATTGAGACCAGGAATTCTAAATGATGTCATCAGCAGCGTCCTACAACCATGTGGTTTAGTGACAGCTATTCCAGCAGTCCTGGTTGCCGTCATTAAATGAGGACTGCAGTCATTAAGCAAGGACCTCATGTGATCATGACTTCCAACTTCCTGCCAGCTTCTCCTGACTTCGCTTTTGGGGAAGCTGGCAGGGAATATTGAAAAAAATGTGATCACATGACATGATCCCCACGCTGCAGGGGATGCTACGATGGCCAGAACTCCAAGGACCTGTCATAGGTCCTCTTCATTTAGTGCCATCGTAACTCTGAGTGCTCCCTGAAGGAATCGTCATAAGCCAAGGACTTCCTGTATAGGACATGCACACTGGTTAACTCTAAAAGTTAAGGAACAAAAATCCTGTAAAGAGCTAAAATTACCAATATGTTATGGTGCTATTGGCAGACTATTGAGGCTCCTGTGTTCGATTCTCAGACTTCCTACTTACAAGAAAGAAATCCCCACCTTCTTCAGCCAAACTTTTATGACCTAGATCGGGTAGGCAACCTTGGCTCTTTTATGACTCGTGGACTTCAACTCCCAGAATTTCTGAACCAGCCACAAGTCATAAAAGAGCCAAGGTTGCCTACCCGATCTAGGTCATAAAAGTTTGGCTGAAGAAGGTGGGGATTTCTTTCTTGTAAGTAGGAAGTCTGAGAATCGAACACAGGAGCCTCAATAGTCTGCCAATAGCACCATAACAGATTTTCCAGGGTGCCCAACATTAGGTCTCTAAAAATAGAGACATCTTTACGGAGGCCTCTCCTGTTGACTGCATGATAAGAACAGGGACAGAGCTGTCTGTAGAGCAGATCTACAGTTTAGGTTTTCAAAGGGCAAAACCTTCATTCTGACTTGTTGTCAAAAAACTTTTGTCAATCAATAGGAGCCTCACTTGAAAGACATGCATAACAAGGTTGTGTTTTTGTGACCCAACTAGTAGCTTAGCTGCAACCTGTGTTCTTCAAAGGTAACCCCTAGAAAACAAAATTGACATAATCTGACTGTGCTAGAACTATGGCATAGATAACTACTGGCAGATTTGACAGCCTGGAACTCAAGAGTCATAACCGCTATCTTGATTTGTTGATGCAAGTACTTCCTGGATCTAAAATATCAGTCACTAAACTTGAAATTTCACATCGCAGGAGAAACCAAAAACAAAGAAAAATTGATTAAGCTTTTAAGATGCTTGGATATATAAGACAGCTCATATAGACTGGGGCTGCTGGTTATAACCTAAAACATCTGCCCTCTGGACAGGTAAGCACAAACCGAAAACATTAAGATACAACAAGATAAGTACAATCTGTTTAGCCTGAAACTTGAGAAATACGGCTATACAAGTAGTCCTCACTTAACAACCATTCATTCAGTGACCATTTGAAGTTATGACAGCACTGAAAGAATGACACTTATGCCCGGTCCCTGAAGTTAAGGCAGCGCCCCTCATGGTCATGTAAACAAAATCTGGACACTTTGCAACCTACTGACATTGACCAGAGCATGAACTCTGCCATCCAGCTGCCATGAACCCTGCTGCCCCCACTGGTGCAGTGGTTAGAAGGCAGTATTGCAGGCTAATTCTGTCAACTGCCAGCAGTTCAATTCTGACCAGCTCAAGGTTGACTCGGCCTTCCATCCTCCCGAGGTCAGTAAAATGAAGACCCAGATTGTTGGGGGCAATAGGCTGACTCTGTAAACTGCTCTGGGAGGGCTGTAAAACACTATGAAGCGGTATATAAATGTAAGTAATAGCTATTCTTTCTGCTGCTGACAAGGTGTGCCCTCCATGAGGCAACTGCTGGCTGTATGAGGCCTCCTTTCTGAGGATGTGTGCAGCCTTCTCACAAGGCTTTAGGAATATCATGTGTGGCCTCAGGAAGAAGGCCTCATAAAGACTGGTGCCATGCCTACATTAGCAACAGGAGACGGAGTCAGTTGAGCGTGGCAAGGGTGGCAGAGCACAGGGCAGTTTGCACACCCTCCCCAAACCAGCAGCAGCTGCCCCCAGAGTGCGTGAACTTGCACGATATCACAAAAATTGGTGGCTACTTCTGTGCCCATTGATCCCTGACAGTAGCTACTTACCCACCTGGGACTTCTGACTTCCATTGACTTTGGTTGTTAAAAGCTGGCAGGAAGAGGCAAGAAGATCCTTGCTTAACAACCCATGGTTATGACTTAAAAATAGCAATGGAACTGCTGTGATTGTCGTGATGTCACATTTTACAATTGTACTTCTTTAGTGATGGAAATTCCAGTCCCAATTACCATCATAAACCACCTGTAGTGCATGATGGATGATGTTGCACGAAGGTAAGGTTCCCACCTCCCCTTGCCTCTAAGGAATGTTGTCCTTACTTCTTAAGGAATTTTGAAGCCAAGGAGGTGTATTTGCCCTCATCTTCATCTGACTCTGAATCAGATTCTGAATCTGATGAGCCCCAATCTTCATCATCATCTGACTCCTCTTCTTCCTCATCTTCGCCCTGTCAGGAAAAAAATATATATTACTCCAGCAAATCATCTTCCAAAGGAATTTGCTGCCACAGTATAGCAAAGTTCCCTCTAGCAGAAAACTGCTTTGTCTCTAATAAAATCTGATTGACGTGGATAATCTGGCTGAGAAAAATGGGAAATTCTGTCTTACATTCCCCCAGGGAGGTTTGGGTTCTCCTACTCTGAGTCCTCTTGGAGAGCCCTGAGGAGGTGAGTCATAAAATCTTTCCTTGAGACTCTCACCTCTATCTTTTTGAGAAACTTGCTGCGACTCTCAGCTGCTCCCTCTTTCTTTTTCAAGAAGGCTGATGCACTTATTCCATTATCATCATCCTCACTTGAGGAAGAAGATCCTGAAGGCGGAAAATGGGAGGAACCGTTGAGAGGAGAGATTTCAAACAACAAATCATACTCAGAACAACAGGACATCCTTCAACTGCCATGACTCCTGCATCATCACTTACCCTCCGAATCATCACTTTTCTTGTCCTCATCTTCATCAGCTGACAGCTCAGGATTCTAGGAGAACATGACCAACATGCCGAGATCATGATATATATTTTTCTACCCCGTATTAGCCAAACAACTTTCTTGTCCATCGCAAACGTGGCTGTTCAAGTCCTCTCTTCAGCCATAATCCTACACGTTTGCTGTTAGTGTTAGTATGGACAACCCAGCTAAACCATCAATTCCACACAGCAGTTGTTGTAAAATATGTCTCTGCAGCCTTTCCTGCCTAGGTCAATACCTGGCGGTAAGCAGTTATCTGGGTTTCATAATCTCGGTTGTACTTCCGGATCTTCTGGTGGAGGGTACTCAGCGCTTTGGCATTGTTCTTGTTCATTTTTTTCTTGCCTTCCCAAACCTACAGAAGAAAAAGATGGCATATGGAGAGCAGCACTGGTTGCTTCCTCAAGCTGTGCAACACCTATTCCATTCAGTAACTACTCTCCTAGGATCCAGTTAATATTGTGCATACAGCACAGGCTTACGTGCCCTCTTATCATCAAGATGCATCAGAAATAGCAAGTATCAATGATTAATGGAGATAGCATTTTCAAATGACCAACTCAGATACAAAGCACTGAGTTTGTTACACTTCGGGATAGCAGAAGAGTTCTTTTAGGCCAAAGCAATGATCACAAAAAGGCTTAAACTATGAAAGAGAATTTGGGAAAACAAACTAAACTATCAAAAACATGCCACTTCCAAAATCCAGATAGCTACTGAAACTATTATTAATGGATTAGTATTAAATGAATGTAGAGAAAGGTGTGGAGGGATATAAATGAACCATCACTACCAAAAAGGTTACAACTCTTGCTATAGCTACATAATCTCTGAAAATACATCTCAGATGATGACTTTATTTTAACCTGATGCCAACCAGATGCTGGTCTCCAACTTCCATGACTTCCAGCAGCACTGAGGATCATAGTGGTTGAGCATCATACAGACACTAGATGAACGCTTTGTAAATAATAACTGGAGGGGCTGATTAAAATAATTTGATCTTAACAAATAGGAAGGCTCATATATGAGTTGGCAGCACTGATTATGAGCCCATCGTACAAGAGTTCTAAAGAGCTGGGAGAAACCAGCAAAGGACCTAAAGTTTGAATACCAGTATTTTTTTTTGAAGAAAACATATTTACTAGGATTTTTTCTTGCCAAATGTTTGTGCAGAAAAACTGGAATCATTTACCAAGATTACTTTCTTGAATGAACAAAATGCTTTTTGGAAGCTTTTAGATTTAGCTTTCATAACGTGTAGCATAATGCCGATTTTTTTTTACATCAACCAAAGTTACTTTCAGATGTATTGGTTAACCACTCCCCAACAAAGGAAAATAGATCATGATTTCTAAGTTTCTGAAAATGATATGAGCCTGCACTATCTACATTACAAGGCAAAGGTTTCACTGTTAGTTGTGTCCGACTCTAGGGCACGGTGTGCCCATCTCCTTTTCTTGGCCAAGGGACCCTGATAATTTCCATGGTCATGTGGCCAGCATGACTATACACCAAAGGTGCATAGAACACTACTATCTTCCCACCAAAATGGTACCTATTAATGTACTTGCACTTGCATGCTTTCGAAGTGCTCGATGGGCAGGAGCTGGGATGAGTAACGGGAGCTTACCCGTTGTGCAGAGCTATATTGTAATTAATTATGAACCGGCAACTAGCTAGAAATAAAGAGACAGGGATAGAGTCAGGAAAGATTATTCTCACAGCTTTGCCTCAATTTTGAAGCCCACTGTTACGTGACCTCCATCAAAGACTTTTCTGATAAAAGACCCATAGTAGACCTGCTAGATATGACCCATTTCTTTTGTATCACAGGGGGGAGCATGTTTCAACACACTAAAGAAGCACTTTCCTGAATGGATATGTAACATTTCCTCATCAGATCACAAAAAAAAATTAAATCAACAATTTTCTTGTCTATCATGATCCCCAGCTAATACCTCATTGAGATAGTCCTCAAGATCTGCCAAGATGTGGATATAGAAGTGGGGCACCCCTTCCTTGTCGACAATACTCTTGGCCTTCCTATAAGCCTTGCCCAGCAACTCAAATTCCTCCAGACATTTGGTGACATCTCGGATCTTCATAGCATTCCGTATTGTTTTGATCAAATTGGTTAGTTCCTCAAATCTGGCACACAGGAAAACATGGACAAAGAACAATTAAACCAGCGGGCGATGAAAAAGACAAAATAAGGACATATATCTAAGAATGAATAAAGGCTATGGGCTCAGAGAAAACAGTGCCACTAAGTCCAATGGAAACCAGTTACCAACAGGATAACGGGCTTTGTAGAGATTGAAAAATATAATTTTGGTTCAATCCTCCAAACTTTAGGTGCCCTTCTTCCAGTAACAATCTATACATACCTTTTGTCTTTAGCACTGCGCACAACTCTCTTTGTATCTTTTTCATCCTCACTCAGCAGCAGAGGCCTATAAGAAAAGAGAAACAATCGATAGATACCTGTGAATAACTGATAGAGGAAACTAGAAGTCAGAGGGGAATAACTGTAAGACAGAGAGCTCATGCCAAATTATTAGAAAAAACTCACCAAGAGGATTGTTTTCTAACATGTTTGAATGCAACTGTACAGGGATCCTTCAACAAATAATATTAACACCTGAATGTTTTTTTTTTCTAGACTATTCTTAATTATGGACTTGAGATTAGCTTCTACAGTTCTGAGCCTAATGCTATTCCAAGACTAGACTAGAAATACAAATTGCAATATCATTTATTTTCACTCTGCAATCCGAACCAATATGCAAAATCTGTCACTCCGTCCATTTTACCTAATCTAATTATTTTCTAGGAAGCTTTGAACGCATCTCTCCAATCCTTACCATTCCTGTCATACTTACTGTTTCCCAAAATTGCCTCCAACAGGTTTGGTTACTAATTCATCTCCAGAGAGCGATGATTCTGACTCACTGTCTGAGCCAGTGGTAAAGAAACGCGACATGGCGACAACTTTGGATTGTCACTCACAATTTCTGACCCTGGAGGATAAATATAAAGATTGAAAAGTCCAGTGAATATAATACTTTCATATGTATGCATTTATTTTTATTGATCTGAAAAATGGAATATCAATGTTTGTACTCTTTGATCAAGAGAAACTTTGCCTCCTGAGCAGAAAGGAAATGTTAGATGTAACTGAAACCATTATATGGATGAGATTTCTGGTCCTTGAGATTAGGTATGTAGCCTGTCCAGCCGGTCCACTGATACAATTAATAAAAATAACTCCACAATTATAATAGGAAGCCTAATACAGATTTATTGTAATTTAATAACCCTACCATCTTTCCTCACAAAACAAAACAAAGAACAAGCAGAAAAGCCTGGTGTATCCATATACACCTGATGTGGTATTGCACATCTCGCATCGCCATTCCCAAGGAATCTCCTTAATAAAATGTTGAGCAATGCCCTCCCCCAACAACACAGGCTCTTCCACCCTTGTGCTAGTTGTTGCTGGAAGGCGCTGGGAGTCAATGACATTTTTTTATATATATGTGGCTTTTTCTCTCCAGTCTGATGCCCTCCGGCTGTATTGGGCTTCCTCCTAAAGTGGTACCTGGGAAAATACTGATGGTCCGACAAAGAATGTGTATAAAAGGCAGATGGCCCGACAAAGAATGTGTGTGAAAGGGAGGTTTGTTTTTGCTTACCAGACAGCTCTTAAATTTAGAATGGCCAGACGGCCTGTTGTTAGCTCTACACATGATATATTACCAACTGCTTATCACATGGTGTATCTAAACTGCTTAACACTTGATATATTACTGATTGCTAAAAGCATTCCGATGTAAAAGAGGAACTATCGATTATAGATCTGTCTAGTAGTTTTCCTATGTTAGAATAAGGAACTATAGAATGTAACCATGTATGGAATGTGACCTGCTCAGGAAATAACCCCGTCTGAAGGGTTATAAAAATGGTCATCAATGCACAGTCTGTTGTTCAGATTTTTTAGCCACGATGGCTCTCTGAACCTGCGCAATAAACTTCCCTTTCCTTGAAAGAGCTGACTCAAGTCTTTCATTTTCTACAACACTCCCACAAACCTTAGCCCCCATGGGAATTGTCGTAGTTGAAGACCAACACATCTGGTGAACATCTGGTTGGGGAAACCTGATACGTAATAATTAATAACACTACCCATTACTATAAACTTTACCAAAACGTGTGTCCAAAACTCAGCTAAATAATATTTAAAATTAACCAATCAAAGAAAGGCAGACATCCTGGAAAAGAATGTACTGTGCCTATTACCCTTTACACTTAGCTCAAATACTCTACTGTCGCTTCCCCCTCCCGCCCTCTAGCTCTTCCATCCCCCTTCCCCTTCGCCTTCTCCAGCCTCCACCGCCCCAGCAATCGTCATCAACACGCGCTCACCTTGGCCCACGCCGAGCAAGAAGCCTAGGCTCCACGCAGCCACTGGGCAAGCGCAGGACCTTCAAATCATCGCGTCCTGAGGCGTAAAGGATGAAGAAATTCTGTCGCAGAATTGATGACTCATTCCGCTCATCAAAGACCCTCCCCCATTTCTGGCGCCTTCGGCTACTGAAGAACCACAAAGTTTTCGACCATAGAGTTGCAACCTCAAGTACAGCTGTATCAGTCTAGCGCCCCCTTGGAAGATGATTGGAAGCGGCCGCTTTCAAAGTTTGCCAGAAGTAAAGCGTCTGAATCTACTGTATCATTTTGCTGTCCACGCCTTGCCACATTTTGGGGGGTGGGGGTTAATAATTACGATCTTTTTTTCACATGGATTTTCTGATTGAATCGGAATCCCCCTTTCCGCTGTCTTTCATCCATATTGCGTCAGTTTTTAATTACGTTCTCAAAACAAAAAAAAATGGGTACCGTATGCTCACTGAGATCCGCGCACACTAATCAGTAATTTATGACAAAAATGATATTTTATCAGTTTATTCAATTTACTCGACAAAAAAGTAAACAAACTGAACATTTCTTAAGTAGCTACAGAAAACTATACTTTGGGGGCATATTTTGCAAGTCCCATATCTATATAACTGCCTTCCATTGGAAACAGCAAAAATTCAGTAAACTGAAGAGTACATCCCACCAATCCAGTGAACTTGCTTTGCTACATGGGAAGTGGGGGGCAGGGTAAGAGCAAATAATTACATACATTTAAATTAAAATAATTATGGTTAGTACAATTTATTCCACTGTATTTAACTTTCCCTTCCATTACATTAAAAATATGTATAACGTGCCCATGCCCCTGAAATATGAACCAATCACAATTATTAAGCTAAAACAAAAGACTCATTATCTTCAGTGGCATTTAAACAATCTATACTGCACACAACAAAATAAGCATAGCTATGAGGGGGTTCAGCTCCTTGCTTACTGAAACAGATTTTGAACACAACAAATGATTAATACTCATCTGTACATTATACATTTCATAGAAACAATACATCCTTCTATGTTTGAGCAAATTAAGCCTATTAAACACATTGTTTGCAAACATATATAGGAATCTTGTGTTGCAGTTGGATTACATTTAAAGCCTGCTTTATTGGAGTTAGTGAATATTGCAATTTAATAATCAATTTATAATTTCATTTCTAATTGACAAGGTTCTCTAGAATGTCATTCTACCATTATATTGCAGCTACCAAAGTCTGTGTTAACTCACTACTGTACACATGACTTTGGTTCTGGAATTCTATTCTTTTACTCATTTATTTATAAGCATTATAAATGGTTACGACGGGAGCTGACTCTATGCAATGTTTACTTTCCATCTTCATACTCTCAAATTAAAGACACCATTAAACATAACTGTTGTGTCCTGAGCCTGCAAAGGCAGGCTCGGGACGTTGCAACGGTCCCAGGCAGTTGCAAGCTGCCCGGGACCAGACTCAGTGGCGCCGGCTTCACGCGCATGCGCGAGGCGCGGAAGTGCGCCAGAATGTTACCTTTTTGCCCGGGGATTCTATTAAAGGAGTCAGAGAGGCCTGCGAGCCTCAGAGCTGTGACGGAGAGAGAACTACTAAAATAAAGGGCTGTTGGAATTACAGAATGTGCTGTATTCATTCGCTGTTGACTCAAGGACTCAACACTGGTGACGAAGGTGGGATGGCTTACAAAAACAAAAAAGAAGAATTGTAAGCTTACCCCAAGAGTCCTGGAGAGAGGAAGACAGCGTTAAACTCAGCACCTGGCCTGCCAGTACAGCGTCGCTGGAGGTAAGCTGGCTGATAGACCCCTTCCTAACATAGAAGCAAGAATGGCGAAGATAGGGAGATTGTCTGAATTCAATGTCACTCACCCAGAAAGATGGGAGACTTATGTTGCCAGAGTAGAAAATTACTTTAGAGTAAATCAAGTAAGAGAAGATGGCTTGAAGGCCGCTACTTTGCTGTGTGTCTATGGTCAAGATGCATTTGAAATTGCAGAAAATTTGGCAGCCCCTGCTCTTCTTGAATCTGTCACTTACACAGATTTAAAAAAATTATTGAAGGAACATTTTCAGCCCAAATTGTCTGTTATTGTGTGGAGACACACTTTTGAACAGAGGGATCAAAGAGCTGGTGAATTTCCAGTGGCTGCGCCGTGATGATGGCGGCTTTCTGACAGCCGTCCGTCACAGGAAAGTGTAAAAGCTGGCAAGACAGTGTCGATCAGCTGTTTTGCAGCTTGAAACCGTCCTCCGGGGCAAAGGGAGGAAGGTGAGCCTTCTCCTGGATAGAAGTAGAGCCTCACTAATCTCCCAGAGATTTTTTCCTGGGAGACGAAGAGTGAGAGCTCCTTCGGAGTCTGTGTGTGCTCCGCTTCCCTAGACGCCTTTGTTCTCCAGTGGGAGAACGAAGCTAGATGCTGCCTCCATTGCTGCTGCTCAAATGGAAACTGTAAGTTAATTTAAAAGCAGACAGAGCGGTCAGGAAGACAAGAATTGGATGATTTTATTTTAAACTTAACTCAGGTGAGAATTAACATCTTCTCCTGTTATTACTTTAACAAACTTTCGGAGTGAAGAAATATGGCGGAGGAGTCCTGCTTCTTTGTTACTTTCTTTGTCTGAGAACTTTCACTTTCTACTTTCCATTCACTATTTTTAACTGGCAACAAAGTTTCAACAACGCAATAGACTTGGTTTATTTAAAGAAAATTCTTCTTTTTAAAGGGGAAATTGCTTTTTCTTCTCCTTTATTCCTATTTTATTTTTTTTTATTTTTTTTCTGTTTTAAAAAATGGCTTCAAAACGTCCTGGACCTTTTTCTCTTCCTAAAACTTCAATCTCTTCTCCAGTAACTCAGACTGTACAACAACCTAAACCTAAATCTTCCCCACCTTCTCCTCCACCTCAGGCAATTACACTTAAGGATTTACAAGATGCTTTGGATAAGACTGTACAAAAAACAGCAGAGCTCCTGGCTCAAAAAAATAATGAGCTGAGGGAAGATATTGTGTTTGCACTCCAGGGGCTTGCTAGTCTTGTAGAAAAGATTGACGACCGTGTGGATGAGGTGGTTGGTAATGTTGAAATATTACAAGACAGAGTTGAAAAAATAGAAGATAATGTGGATGTTGCACAGAATGAAATTATAATGTCACAATATAGAGAAATGGAGTATGCTTTGAGAATAAGAGGCTTGAAGGAAAATGTTCAGGAGAATTTGAAAGAAGAAATTGCAGCAGAACTGGCTTCCATTTTGGAATGTGATCCTGAAGGAATGTTGAGAGATATAGAAAAGATCTTCAGAGTCAATTCGTGGGTTGCAAAACACAGAAAATTACCAAGAGATGTGGTGGTTTATTTTGCTAGAAGATCACTTCGTAATGAAATTATACAGGATTTCTATAAGCAAAGATTTCAGATTGCAGCTCAGGATGTGATAGTTTTAAAGCAAATACCTTCTAAAATTCTTCGAAAAAGAAAAGACTTTGCTTTTTTGGCTGAAGAACTTAAGAAACGACAAATTCAATTTAGATGGGATATACCTGTGGGGATAGTGGTGACCTATGTTGGCACACAATATTGTCTTAATACAATTTCAAAAGCAAGAGATTTCTATGTTACTGTTTTAAAAGGAGGTCTACCACCATCTCCAAGATCAAAAAAGGATGAGAGCAAGGCAGAAGCACAGTTGGCTGTAGGTTCAATACCATTTTTTGGGAGAAGAATTATTGGTTGAATCTATGCAACAGAGTTTGCAAATAACGGAAGACCCAAGGGAACAGAGAATTACACGTGCTGCTCATAAACGTAGAGAAAGAGAACAACAACAACAACAACAACAAAAGGTAGATGATGGAGTTTCATCACAGTCTACTTCAGAGCCAGTGGGAGGAGCAAGGCCAAAGAGGTCATCGACTGCAAATTTAGAGGTTTTGTTCCAAAGGCTTCAACCTGCCAAGAATGGCAAAGCTTCGGATACTTCCGGTGGTTAGCGTTGATGATGGCGGCTACATTGTAGCCGTCCTCCTGGGACAGCGTGAGAACCGCGGAGCACAGCAATCACCAGCTGTCCCGCGGCTCGAAATCCCCCTCCCGGGCGAAGGGAGGGGGGAGAGAACCACCCGAATAGAGGTAGAGCATCTCAAACCCCCCAGGGATTTTTTTTGGGGGGGTGGAAAGAGAGCTCCCTCGGAGTTCGGGTTGCCTCCGCCTCCCAGCTGTCTTTGTTTCCTTTTGGAACAAAGCGAAACGCCACTACCATCTCCGCGCTTAAAGGGATCGGGTGAGTGATTTTTTCTTTAAAAAGCGGACAGAGCTGGATAAAGGATTGGACTTATTGAGTTTTATTTGCTTTTTAGTTTAGGCTGATCTTTTTTTTTTGTTTTTTTGTTTGTGTGGAGAGTGAAAGTAAAATGGCGATTTGAAAGTTTTTTCCGGGGGAAAAAAAGTGAGTTAAACGGAACGTTATGGATTATATAGTTTTTCTTTTTTAAACTTTTTCTCTTTTTCTGAAGGTGGTTTTGTGTTTTTGAAATATCTTTTAAACTCTCCTTTGTTTTTTTTTATTCTTTGAGGATTTTTTTTTTATTGTTTTTTTTTTTTTTTTTTAAGAAGGAAGAAAGAGGAAATAAGAATTTTTTTTTAAAATGGCTTCAAAAAGGCAAGCAGCTTCTACAGTTCCTAAGGTGGCTTCTTCTCCTGCGATTCTACCGGTACAACAACCTAAAGCTACACCACCATCTTCTCCTCCTCTGCCAGTAATATCTGTACAAGATATGAAAGATATAATGGGAAATGCAGTAACTCAAATCAGAGGGGAAATGAAAGAGCTTCTAGATCAGAATAAAACTGAAATCAGAGGGGAAGTGAAGAACCTGTTAGAGCAGAATAACACTATTTTGAGGCAAGATATAGTTATGGCTCTATCAGGACTTGCTTCTGTGGTTGAGAAGCTTGACTCCAGAGTTGAAGAGGTTGCAGATAAGGTTGACATCTTGGAAGATAAGTTTGAAGGCATGGAAAAAAAGATGGAAACTTCACAAGATGACATTGTTATGTCTCAATATAGGGAAATGGAGTATGCTTTAAGAATCAGAGGTCTGAAAGAGGATATGCATCAAGATCTGATAGAGATTGTGGTGAATGACTTTGCTCTTATTTTGAAGAGGGAGAAAGAGGGAATACTTAGAGAAGTGGAAAAAGTATACAGAGTCAACTCTTGGGTCGCAAAACAGAAAAACTTACCAAGAGATGTGGTGATTTATTTTGCAAAGAGATCTCTACGTAATGAAATTATACAAGCTTTTTACAATAAGAGGTTTCAGATTGCTGCTCAAGATGTCATTATTTTAAAGGAGATCCCATCTAAAATTCTAAGAAAGAGAAAAGATTTTGCTTTCTTAGCCAATGAACTTAAAAAAAGGATGATGCCATTCAGATGGGAGATTCCGATGGGTATCGTTCTGAGCCATGCAGGGACGCGTTATAGACTTAATACAGTCACTAAAGCAAAGGAGTTTTACAGTTCGGTCCTGGGAGCAGGCTCACCATCATTTATGATGCAGAAAGTTATGGATGTTAAAGAGGTGGAACAGCAGTCTGAAGGACTAGGTGCGATGGTGGTTGGAGAGTTACAGTCGGAGTGGTCGCGACAAGCAGAGATTAAAGAGCAAAGAATGACCTGTGCAGCGCATAGACGCAAGGAAAAGGAACAACAGAGGAAAGAAGTTAAAGAATCTCTTCAAGAAAGTGCTTCGTTGCCGGTGGGAGGAGCAAGACCCAAGAGTTCTGCAGCACATTCTTCAATGGCAGATCTTCAAGCAGTCTTCTCCAGGCTTCTGGTTAAGGGAGATGGTAAAGCTCCTGACTTGGAATGCTAATGGCCTTAATTCCCCTCAGAAGAGAAAGAAAATCTTTCATTATTTAAAGCAACATAATAATAATATTATTTGTTTGCAGGAAACACATATTATAGCTAAAGATCAAAAATACTTAGTCAATGCTCGTTTGGGATCTCATTTTGTATCTTCTGCTCCTGGGAAAAAAGGGGGTGTAGTTATTTATGTTAAGCAAAACTTATCAGCCTGTTTGGTGGAATCTGATTCTCAAGGGAGATATGTTATGATTGAAGTTGGCTTATATGGTAAGAAAATACTTATAGTGGGACTGTACGCACCAAACCAACAACAGGAACAATTTTATAGATTATTACATCAGAAATTAACTTTGTTGGATTATAGATCTGTGATATTAATGGGTGACTGGAATGGTGTGTCAGATACACAAAGAGACAAAAAAGGATCTTCTATTACTTTTAAACAGGCTAAATTACCTAAAGCTTTTTTTGATCTGAAAGAGGACTGGGAGCTACAAGACTACTGGCGTGAACGCAATCAGGAGGAGAGAGACTTCACTTTCTTCTCAGATAGACATCAATCCTTCTCAAGAATTGACTTTTTTTGATTACAACTGATTTATATTTTAGGGTGAAGAATGTTAAAATTTTTCCTAGGACATTGACGGATCATAGTCCAGTTTGGATGCAGTTGGTTGATGAAAGAGAGGAGAGGAGATCGTGGAGGATGAATGAAAATTTATTTAGACAAGAAAATAATGTTCAAAAATTAAAGGAGCATTTAAAGGATTATTTTGTTTTAAATATGCATAAGGGAACTTCAATGTCAATGGTATGGGATGCAGGTAAAGCCTTTATGCGTGGGATTCTGATACAAATGAATTATGCTCATAGACAAAAGCAGATTCAGAAACGTAAGGAATTTGAAGATGAGATTAAATCAAAAGAAAAAAATTTGATCTTAAATCCTACAGATGAAAAGGCTAAAGAATCTATAAAATTGCTTAAAACACAATTTAATATGTTGATGGCTGATCAAACTGCAACTAACTTATTGTATATGAAACAAAACACATTTTGTAATGCTAATAAACCAGGGAGATGGTTGGCTTATCAATTAAGAAAGAAACAGAGACAGAGAATTATAGATAAAATAAATTATAATGGTAAATTGGTATACCATAAGGACTTGATTAAGAAATCTTTTTTAGATTATTATCAAAAACTATATAAGAGTACTAAAATACAGGTTCTAGATATAGATAATTATCTAAATGGAGCCAACTTCCCTAAACTAACAGAAGATCAGAAACAAGAAATTAATGGTTTAATTACTAGTGAGGAAATTGAGACAGTGATTAAAGAATTAAAATTAGGTAAAGCACCGGGTACGGATGGTCTGACATCTATTTATTATAAAACTTTGGTACAAGACTTCCGGTGGATCTGCGCGTGCGATGGCGGCTACTTTGTAGCCGTCCTCCTGGGTAAGTGTTTGAATCGCTATGAACAGCGGACATCAGCTGTTCAGCGGTTCAAAACCCCCCTCCCAGGCAAAGGGGGGGGTAGAGAGCTGTCTGAATAGTGGTAGAGCCTCTTATGCTCACCCAAAGTTTTTTTGGGGGGGGACGAAAGGAGTGCTCCCACGGAGTTCAGACTGTCTCTGCTTCCCAGCTGCTTTTGTCCCTAGGGACAAAAGAAGCCGCTGCAACCACCTCCGCGATTAAAGTTAACTGGTGAGGTTTTTTTAGAAGCGGACAGAGCTGAGTAGAGGATTTAGTTTTTGCTTTCTTTGATTTTATTTGGATTTTAAGTCTAAAGATTTATTTTTACTTTTATATTCCCTCTTTTTATCTTTTTTTTTCCCCTTTGTTGTAAGGGAAAGTAAAATGGCGATTGGCAAGCCTCTCGGGTTTTTTTTTTTTCGGAAGGTAGAATGGTGACCGGCAGGCTTCTTGGTGTTTCTTTTTTCCCTTTTTCTTTTTCCCTTTTTTTTTGTTTTTTTTAATGATTGGAATGGAGTGTTAGTATTATTATTTTTGTTTAATTTTTTTGTTTTTTGTATTTTTTGTATTTTTAAAAAAATGGAATGGATTTTTTCTATTTAATTATTTTTTCTTCTTTCTTTTTTTTCTTTTTTTTGAACTCCTTTCTGACAAGCCAAAGTCCTATATCGTCCGGATTGAAGGCCAGGAACGCAGGAACTTGGTGCACGTTAGCAATTCTTTATTCACTAACTGACAAAGTCAGCACTGGGGATAGCTTCTCCCCAGAGCTCCTTATAGTGTGTCCACGCCCACACCCCCACCCTCCGCCCACAAACCACCATCCGGTTAATTAACCTTATAACCCCACCCTTGTGCTCCAACCCCTCTTCCCGTGCAGCCCCACCCCCTGCGGTCCAGCGTTCGCCCGCCTGTTGTTGCCGCTCCATGTTTGCTGCCTCCATTTGGAACGGTAAGTCTATTGGTCCAGCCGCTGGCCAGTCCGTTGCTCCTGTCAGGTCACCGGGAAGCTGTGGGCCATCCTCCGAAGCTGCGAAGAACCCCGAGGCTGCGGGGGATGCCCAAACGCCGTTCGACACTGCTGGGCGTTCCCCGCCCCCCAGCTGGTCAGCGGGATGCCTGGCAGCAGCCGTTGGCCGTTCCGTCGCCTCTATCCGGTTGCCAGGGAACCGTAGGCCGTCCTCCGAAGCCTCGAGGAAAGCCGAGGCTGCAGAAACGCACCAAGCGCCACCCGACGCTGCTGGCCGTGCCCCGCCTCCCAGCTGGTCGGTGGGACGCCTGGCAGCGGCCGCGGCGCCTCCTACAGCGTCCGGGAGGGGGTGGGAGGCTGCTGTTCGTCCCTCCGTTTCCAGCCGGCTGGGGGGTCGTGGCGAGCTGGCTCCGGTCCGGGCGGTGCAGTGAGTTGGTGGGGGTGGGATGGTTTGCTCACCCCCCCCACTGAATGGCAAGCCCCTGGGGGCTTGACATGCAGCTCCCCCTACCACGTCCTCACCTGTAAGGAAACAACAAGATAGTGAGTTCTCTCTATTGTGCTGTGCCAGGCCCGGTTTCTCTGGCCGGCGCTTGTGGAATGCCCGTACGAGCCTCGGGGCATGCACGTCCCCCTCCCTCACCCAGGAGGCGTCTGACAGGGGGTATCCCTTCTATTGGACGAGGTATTGTAATTGACCGCGTCTTATGCGGGAGTCAATTATCTCTTGCACCTAATACTCATCCCCAGTGACTGGCCCCGGCCTCTTAGCACCTACACCGGGTCCTTGCGCTAGTTTCAACAGACTACTGTGAAACACTGGGTGCACTCTTCCTAGGAGGGGGGGTAGTCTGAGGCGGACTGTGACAGGGTTGATTACTTTTACCACCTGAAAGGGACCTACATATTTGGGCCCCAACTTCCTATTAGGTACTGGCAACCTAAGGTACTTTGTTGATAGATAAACCCAGTCTCCTATCTTAAAAGGTGGGTGGTCGGCCCTTTTTTTATCAGCCTGGATTTTGGTGGTTGCCTCGGCCCTTTGTAAGGCTTCCTTTACCACTCCCCAAAGTCCCGTGAGCCGCGTCATCCACACCTGGTGTGTGTACGCATTACCCGTCTCGTTGGACCACTCCGGAAAGGGTACAAACTCCACCCCGTTTACCACCCGGAATGGAGCGAACCCGGTGCTGCTGTGTACAGTGTTGTTGTATGCCACCTCAGCGAAGGGCAGTAAATCCACCCAGTCGGTTTGCTGGAAGGTGACGTAACTGCGTAAATACTGCTCAACCATAGCATTGGCTCTTTCGGCTGCCCCGTTAGTAGATGGATGATAGGCCGAGCTAAGACCTTGGGATGACCCCACCAACGTCAGGAATGCACGCCAGAATTGGGCTGTGAACTGTACTCCTCTGTCCGAAATGATGTGTCGTGGCACGCCATGCAGTCGGTAGACATGCTGCACAAACATTCTGGCTAGCCGTTGCACCGATGGCAGCCCCTTACATGGGATGAAATGGGCCTGTTTTGAGAAGAGATTGATCACAGTCCATATCACCGTGTAGTTGCGGCTTGGGGGTAGCTCTACAATAAAGTCCATCGCGATCTCTTCCCAGGGTTGTCGTGGATCCGCTACCTTTTGTAGTAGGCCCATTGGTCTTCCCACTCGGGGCTTCGCGGTAGCACAGACGTGACAGGTCTTCACATATGTTTCTACGTCCGGCTTTAAGTGGGGCCACCAAAATTGCCGACGAACGTGATGGAGGGTTTTTAGGAAGCCGAAATGTCCCGCTTGCTTGGCATCGTGGCATCTTTTAAGGACAAGTGGGCGTAACTTCTCAGGGACATAGAGTTTGTCGGCTTTCCATGCTAGTCCATCTCTCCGAGTTAGTATGTCTGGATGGTCTTGTAACCACTTATCATGGATTACAGCCTCTTGCAATTCGGACAATGTAAGAGTAGTCGTTTGGGATGTCCTTATGCCTGCTATTTTGTGAGTACATGTAGGGATTATTGCCTGTACCACTTCTTCCCGATCACTATGGTATTGAGGGAGGCGGGATAACGCGTCCACGAGAAAGTTTTTTCCTCCGGGCACATATTTCAAAGTAAACCGAAACCGGGTGAAATACTGAGCCCACCGGACGTGTTTTGGTGATAGGCGCCGCGGTTTTTGTAGTGCTTCAAGGTTCCGGTGATCAGTCCACACTTCATACGGATGAGGGGAGCCTTCCAGCAAGTGCCGCCAGGTCATCAAGGCCCATTTGACGGCATATGCCTCCTTCTCCCAAATGGCCCATCCGCGTTCCGTCACGGTAAATTTACGAGACGTATATGCGCACGGCTGCGGTAACCCTTGTTGGTTTGGTTGGAGTAGGACGGCCCCCACAGCTACGTCGCTTGCGTCGGCTTGCACAATGAATGGAGCATCGGGGTTTGGATGGATCAATATCGGCTCCTTTGCAAAAAGTGCTTTGAGTTCCTCGAACGCTTTTTGGCAGGCCATAGTCCACCCCACTGGCTGGCCAGGTCGTGGCTTACCTTTCAGGTGTTTTGTTTTCAAGAGTTCCGTTAGAGGGTGAGCCACGCCAGCAAACGATGGGATGAATTGCCGGTAGAAATTGGCAAACCCGAGGAAACTTTGCAACTGCCTTCGGGTGGTGGGAGCCTGCCAGTCAAGGACCGCTTTAACCTTGACTGGATCCATTTCCACTCCTGATGCCGATATGCGATAGCCCAAATAGTCCAACCGCTCACGGTGAAACTCGCATTTAGATAACTTGACATATAATTTCGCGTCTAATAACTTCTTCAATACCTGTCGTACCAGGGCAACATGCTCCTCCATTGTAGTGGTATAAATCAGAATATCGTCAAGGTAGACGAGGACCCCCCGATAAAGGTGTTCATGTAACACCTGGTTTATTAACTGCATAAAGACGGCGGGGGCCCCCTGCAGCCCGAATGGCATGACACGGTACTGAAAACTCCCTAACGGACAATTAAATGCCGTCTTCCACTCGTCCCCCCATCGTATTCGTACTCGATAGTATGCCTCCCATAAATCTAATTTGGTAAATATCCTCCCTTTCCCTAACTGGGCCAGCAGGTCCTTTATAAGGGGAAGTGGGTACAGATGTTCTACACAAACAGCATTCAAGCCTCGAAAATCAACACAGAGACGTAATGATCCGTCTTTTTTTTCTCGGAACAATACAGGGGCAGCCACTCGGGACCGAGACGGTTGAATAAAACCTCTTGCCAGGTTCGCATCAATGAACCGCCGCAGTTCCTCCAATTCCCTGGGTGCCATGGCATACATCTGAGGCTTTGGAAGTTTGGCCCCAGGTTCAATTTCAATGCCGCAGTCCGTCGACCGATGAGGGGGTAGTTGGTTGCACTCCGTTTCACTAAACACTGCGGCCAGGTCCTGATACACTTGAGGAAACAGGTCCTCCCCTCCTCCACTCACTCCGCATACTGGGGCTGATGTGTCAATCCCTGGGGCCTGAAACTGTCTAGGGGGCTGGGGTCCCACACTCAAGCGTACCCTACGATACCCCCCTTCCCACCAAATAGTGGGCTCCCACCTATCTAGCCACGCCAGGCCGAGAATTACGGCTTCGCTCATGGAGGGGGCCACCACGAATCGGATAATTTCCCAATGGGGTCCCAGCTCCATCCGCACGGGTTCGGTAATATGAGTTGCGGGAGCCCCACCCAATAGGGAGCCGTCCACTTGTTCGAACCGTACGGGTTGGGCCAACCTGTGCAACCAGATCCCATGCTCCAGGGCTAACGTTTTGCTAATTAGGCAACGGGTACACCCTGTATCTATTAGTGCCTTACATTCCCACTGTTCCCCAGAGTGGGGACTCGTCAAAATCACCAGTAGGACGAACAGGGCTATAGGTTCACTTACCATCGGATCGTCGACGGGGTCGTCGTCACTTTCCTCGTCGGCTGGCCGATACTGCGCCGTCGCCATGGCCTCCCTCCCAGGCACTGCCAGTGGTGTTGACGGGGTCTTCAGGTGGGCCGCAGCTTTTGATGTGTCAGGGCCCTTCCGAGGTGTTTGTGCTGAGGCCCTTGGGGTACCGGCCACTCGTGGAGCGGGAGCTGGACACTCGGCCACCCGGTGTCCCGGCTGATTACACCAGAAGCAACGAAATGCCACGCCGCTAGCCGGACCGGTCGCTCTGGGGTAGCCAGCTGGAGTACTGGGCAGTCTCTGTCCGCTCTCCCTCGGTTTCCCGACAGGGGCCCGTGCCTGGCTGGCGTCCCGATTCCTCTGGATCTCTCTGAGGTTGGTATCAAGGTCTACAGCCACGCGGAACCACTCCCGAAGGCGATTGGGGATGCCCCTATAAATACATGCCTGGCGCAGCTCTTGATCCAACCCGGCCCGGAAATGATGGACCAGTAATCTGTCTGGCCAGGATGAAGTGAGCCGGCCGGCTAATCGCCTGAAGTCGCGAACGTACTCTGCAATGGGTCGGCCTCCCTGCCTCAAGGACAGGAGTTCCGACTCGGCCCGCTGGACCCGGGAGGAGTCCTCAAAGCGATTGTGGAGGGCCTCCAGAAACAACCCCACATTACTAAGTACCCTAGCGTGATCGCTATAGAGGTCGGCAGCCCATGCCGCCGCCTCTCCTTGTAGCCCTGCCGTGACCCCCACTACCATGGCCCATTGGGATGGGTACAAATGGCCATACCGGGGGCTTGACACTTTCTCTTTACTATAATGATCTCCTTTTGAAGGATATTTTTTTTGATTTTATGGAGTTAATTTCTTTTTTTTTTCCTCTGCTTAATTTTTGCAATTTCCAAGAAGGAGT
Source organism: Crotalus adamanteus (assembly GCA_039797435.1). Taxonomy (NCBI): domain Eukaryota; kingdom Metazoa; phylum Chordata; class Lepidosauria; order Squamata; family Viperidae; genus Crotalus; species Crotalus adamanteus. The sequence continues at coordinate 10,550,122 of CM077935.1, forward strand.
AAAGATTTTTTTAAGATGGCTCCAAAGCGTCCAGTAATCCCTACAGCTCCTAAAGTGGCTTCTTCTTCGGTGTTATCATCAGTGCAACAACCTAAATTAATAGCTTCACCTTCTTCCTTGGCACAGTCAACAATGGTGAAGGATTTGCAAGATATGATGGGAGACGTTGTACTTCAAATTAGGGGAGAAATGAAAGAGATTTTAGAGGAAAACAATAAGACTTTGAGGCAAGAGATAGTTTTGGCTTTAAAAGGAGTTGCCTCTGTTCTTGAAAAGTTGAATTCTTGTGTAGAAGAGGTAGTAGAAAAAGTGGAATTGATGGAGGGAAAATTTGAAAGTATGGAAAAAGAGATGAAAAATTTTCAAGATGAAATTCTTATGCTTCAATATAAACAAATGGAATATGCCTTAAGAATCAGAGGTTTGGGTGAGTCTGTGCAAGGAGATCTGAGAGAGATGGTTGCAAAGGACCTTGCTGTGATTTTGAATAGAGAAAAGGAGGAAATACTTAGTGAAATGGAACAGACATTTAGAGTTAACTCTGTGGTGGCAGAGCAAAAGAATTTGCCAAGAGATGTGGTAATTTACTTTGGGAAAAGATCTCTGCGCAATGAAATTATACAAGCTTTTTATAAGAAGAGGTTTCAAATTGCTTCACAAGATGTTATAATTTTAAAGGAGATCCCATCTAAAATTTTAAGAAGAAGAAAGGAGTTTGCTTTTTTAGCAGACGAACTTAAAAAGAGACAAATTTTGTTTAGATGGGACGTTCCGACTGGAATGGTGGTGAGTTACCTGGGGATACGTTATAGTCTTAATACTGTTTCTAAAGCAAAAGACTTTTATAGTTCGGTCCTGGGGGTATGCTCATCGCCATCTACCACGTTCAAAGCTTTGGAAGATAAAAAGGCAGAATTGCAGTCTGAAGTGCTTACACTTATGAAAATTGGGAAACTTCAGTTTGAGGGGCCTCAACAAGTAGAGATGGAGGAGCAGAAGACAACCTGTGTAACACACAATTGTAAAGAAAAGGATCAACAGAAGAAGGTCAAGGAAGTTTCACAAGTATTGGTTCCTGAATCTGCGGGAGAAGCAGGATTTATAAACTCTTTGGAGCAACCTTTAAGGGCAGAATTGCAGTGTGAAGAGCCTATATTAATTAAAAAGGGGAAATTTCAGTCTGAGGGGCCTCAACAAGTCGAGATGAAAGAGCAGAGGACAACTCGTGCAACATATAAACGTAAAGAGAAAGACCAACAGAAGAAGGAGGTTAAGGAAGCTTCACAGCTATTGGTTCCTGAGCTTGTGGGAGAACCAGGACTTACAAATTTTTTGGAGCTATCTTCAAGGGCAGATTTTAAAGCATTTTTTTCGAGGTTTATGGACAAGAGAGATTGATAAGGATTGTGTTTATAGTGGATGGAACTGGCTATTGGAGAGAAGATTATGGAGATCGAATGAATTTTAGATAACAAGTTTAAGTTTAAGTACTTAGTTTAAGTACTCAGAAGACTATTGAATTGTGGGAGAAGTAAGATTTACAAACTTTTTGGAATTACCTTTAAGAGATTTATGGACGAGAGAAGGAATGTGTTTATTGTGGAGAAATTTGTTATTGGTAAAGATTTAAACAGGTATAAGGGAAATTTAATGTTTTAAGTAATGTTTAAATATGTGTTTTGGGGTAATAATATAAGTATGATATGAAAAGGTTTAGAGTATATTATAAAATGATGGACAATGGTTTAGAGTATATTATAGTTTGTTTAAAGATTGGTTTAAGAGAAGTTAATTTGTTTAATTAAACGTATTTAGATTTGTTTAGGATTTATATGTTTTTTAAGTCCTTTTTTATTGATAGGAGAGAAGATCATGGAGATTGAATGAAAATTTTAGATAAGAAGTTTAAATATAAGTATTTAGTTTAATTATTTAAATGGGTATCCAGTTTTGATGGTATAATGAATGTTTATATGCTTATTTTTGTGTTCTAGAGTAAAGAAAGAGGGAGATTAGATTTTATATTGTAGGTATAGATATTTAAAGAAAGTAATGTTTAAATTTGTGTTTTGGGGATTCTTTATAGAATGATGGATAATAATATAAGTACAATATTAGAAAAGGTTTAGAGTATATTATAATGTGTGTTTAATGTTTGCAATTATTATCTTTTAGAGAAGATATTTTGTTCAATTTAATGTATTTAGATTTGTTTAGGATTTATATGTGTTTTAAGTTTTTTTTATTTTTTATTTTCTTTGAAAAATTTTAATTAAGCCTGTACTCAGCTCTGGGAAGGTTGAGGGGGGTATGGGAGGTTTGGGGAGATGGGGGAGGGCATGGGAGGGTGGGGGGTTTGGGGAAGGGATTTGCTTTGTAAAATTCAAAAACTTTTAATAAAAAAAAAAAGAGGGTGGACGCTGCCTAGGGGGAATGGGCAGGTCATACCAATGGTTAAGAATTTATGTTATTTTAAAATTGTATCTCTTATAATGTATAACTGGAAAAAATAAAAAAAAAATTAATAAAAAAAAAAACTTTGGTACAAGAGATGATTCAACCTTTAAGAGAGCTTTTTAATAATATACTACAGGGTTTAGAGATTCCCCCGTCATGGGGTAGAGCCTTTATATCTTTAATCCCAAAAGAAGATCAAGATCTTACTTTACCAAAGAATTATAGACCTATATCTCTTTTAAATGTAGATTATAAGATTTTTGCAAAAATTTTAGCTAATAGGTTTATGAGGGTTTTGCATCAGGTTATACATAAGGACCAAACGGGTTTTATAACTGGAAGGTACATGAAGAATAATGTCAGACAAGTTATTAATTTATTACAATATCTAGATAAAAATAACCAAGTTTCTGCAGGATTGATATTTCTAGACGCTGAAAAAGCTTTTGATCAAGTGAATTGGCAATTTATGTTAAGATTAATTGAGAAAATGAATTTTGGAGAAAAAATTTTACAAGCTCTTGGTGTCATTTATCAAAAACAAACGGCACAACTTATTGTTAATGGGGGTTTATCAGAGGTTTTTACAATAGAAAAGGGGACTAGACAGGGATGTCCATTGTCCCCACTGCTGTTTGTTTTAACTTTGGAAATTTTGCTGATTAAAATTAGAGAATCACAGGAAATAAAAGGAATAGAAGTTAATAAAAAAGAATATAAATTAAGAGCTTTTGCAGATGACTTGGTGGTTACCCTGTCCCAACCTACTTATTTGGTAGTAGAGTTATTACAATTGATATACCAATATGGACGGGTCTCGGGTTTTAAAATTAATAACAATAAGACTAAAATATTACCTAAAAATATGACTAATTTGGATAAGCAGACTTTGGTTAAGTTGACAGACTTTGAGGTTGTTGAAAAGGTAAAATATTTGGGGGTTATTTTATCTGTTTCTAATGCAAAATTGTACAAAAATAATTATGAAAGGTTGTGGGTCAGGATACAAAGAGACTTGAAAAATTGGGAGAAGTTGCATTATCTCTTATGGGAAGAATTGCGGTGATCAAAATGAATGTTCTGCCAAAGTTCCTTTTTTTATTTCAAATGATACCTATCTTAAAGAATGAGACTAATTTAAATGAATGGCAGAAAGGTATCAATAAATTTATTTGGGCGGGGAAAAAACCAAGAGTAAAGCTTAAAATAATACAAGATATTCGTGAGAGAGGTGGACTCAAGGTACCGAATTTGAAATTGTACTATGATGCGGTGGTTTTAACATTAATTAGTGATTGGGTTAATTTAACAAATGTAGAAATACTCCTCTTGGAGGGTTGGGATTTACTTTTTGGATGGCATGCCTATTTAATTTTTAATAAAAAAGTTGATAGGGTTTTTAAATCTCATATTATAAGGATTTCTCTATTTCGGGTTTGGAGGAAATATTACAGAAGTGATTTTAAAATCCCATTATGGGCCATACCCTGGCATGCGATAGAGGGAATAAGAAGAGGAGTCAAGATGGATGGTGTTTCTTATGCACAATTACTTAGATGGGATGGTAAAAATTGGCATTTAAAATCTTTGGAAGATCTAGCACAAGAAAATATTATATATTCATGGTTTCAGTATAGACAAATAGTGGATAGATGGAAGTTAGACCGTAATGTGGGTTTACTTAGAGAAGATGAAAATTTTCTTAAACAAGTAAAAGACCAAAGACGAACCCATATTAAGAGAATTTATGGGGTGCTAGTAGAACTGGATTCAGAGGCAGAATTAATTAAAGATTGTATGATTAAATGGGCACAAAATTTTGGTGAACCAGTTCTACTAGATACCTGGGAAATTATCTGGGTGAGGAATGTCAAATTTACACAAGCCCAGAACTTAAGGGAGAATTTTTATAAAATGTTTTACAGATGGCACCTTGATCCACAAAAAATGTCTCGTATGTATCCTGACTTACAGCCCAAATGATGGAGATGTGGTTGTTTGGATGCTACTTACTATCATATTTGGTGGTCGTGTAAAAATATAAAAGCCTTTTGGATTAAGATATGGTGGAATATCCAAAGAATTTTTAGAAGGAGGGTAAAATTTACCCCACAATTGTTTTTGTTAGGTATTGTTACTGATTGTGATACTAAAGAGACCACATTGATTTTAAATTTAATTACAGCCGCAAGGCTGTTAGTAGGGCAATGCTGGAAGAAGGAATCTTTGCCTACTTTGCAAGAGTGTTTTTTTAAAGTTTCTTATTTGGCGGAAATGGCAAAGATTTCGGCTTTTTTGAAGGATCAATCGCAGGAGAAGTATTTTGTGGTATGGAAAAAATGGATAGATTTTATACAATATAAGTTGGATATTAAAAAATATTATTTAGTTTTTCAATAACTTATATTTAAAATTTAAAATATCTTATAGATTTTATTTTTATGTATTTTTATTCTCTATTTTTATTATATTTTCTTTTATTTTTTCCTTTTTTCTTTTTTTTTACTCTTTTCTCTTTTAAGTATTATTCTTTTGGTATTTACGTTTTTTTATATGTATATTATTGCTAATTATGTTATAATTTGTTTAATTAATGTATTTAGTATCTAGATTTATTCATGGTTTATAGTTTTTTTTGTTTTAAGATTTTTTGAAAATTTTTTAATTAAGCCTATGTTCAGCTCTGGGAAGATCGGGGGAGGGAATGGGAGGGTTGGGGAGGTTTGGGGATGGGTTGTTTTGTTCTTGTAAAATTTCAAAAATTTAATAAAAAAGTACTTTAAAAAAAAAAAAGAATGGCAAAGCTTCTAACCTGGAATGTTAACTGTCTCAATTCACCACAGAAAAGAAAGAAAGTCTTTCATTATTTGAAACAACACAGAAATGATATTATTTGTTTACAAGAGACTCATATTATTTCTAAAGATTAAAAATATTTGTTTAACCCCCAGCTGGGGGTACATTTCATAGCTCCTGCTTTGCAGAAAAAAGGTGTAGTTATTTATGTGAGAAAGGAGCTTTCACCGAAACTAATTGATTTTGATCCACAAGGCAGATATGTCATTATTGATTTATTAATAAATGATAAGAGAACTCTTCTTGTTGGATTATATGCTCCCAATCAACAACAAAAACATTTCTACAAGATGATTCACCAGAAATTAATTTCTTTGGATTACAAGTCAGTTATTATGATGGGAGATTGGAATGGTGTTTTAGATTCAAGTAAAGATAAGAAGGGTTCTTCTAAAGTCTCTAATCATGCAAGACTTCCTAAAGCTCTTTTTGATTTAAAGGATGATTTGGAACTTAGAGATATTTGGAGAGAACGGAACATTGAGGAAAAAGATTTTACCTTTTTCTCAGATAGGCACCAATCTTATTCTAGAATTGACTTTTTTTTGGTTACTAATGATTTCTTTTCTAGGGTGAAGAATACCAAGATATTTCCTAGAATAATTTCAGATCATAGTCCTGTATGGTTGGAAATTTCGCTGGAAGAAGGGACAAGAAGGTCTTGGAGGTTGAATGAGAATTTATTTAGATATGAAGAGAATATACAGAGATGTAGAGGTTATTTAAAGGAATTTTTTGCTTGGAACATGAATAAGGGTACCTCAATGCCAATGGTATGGGATTCTAGTAAAGCATATATGAGAGGGATTTTGATTTCTATGAATAATGCTCATAGACGTAAACAGACTCAGAAATGTAAAGAGTTGGAAGATGAGATTAAATGCAAGGAAAAGATTTTAATATCAAACCCAATGGATAATAACTTAAAGGTTTCTATAACTCTGCTTAAGGAGCAATTTAATATGTTAATAGCGGATCAGATGGCAACTAATTTGAGGTATATGAAACACAATACATTTTGTAATGCAAATAAACCTGGTAGATGGTTGGCTTATTAATTACGTAAGAAACAGAAATCAAGGACTATAGATAAAATAATTTATAAAGGTAAAGAAGTGTATCAACAAAATTTGATTAAAAAGACTTTTTTAGATTTTTATTCAAAGTTATACGCTAGTGAAAATATACAAATTTCAGACATAGAAAAATATTTACAGGAAGCACATTTTCCTAGACTTACGATTGACCAACATGATGGGATTAATGGCTTAATTACTTCTGAAGAGATTATTTCTGCAATTAAACAATTGAAGGTTGGCAAGACTCCAGGTACTGATGGACTAACAGCAATTTATTACAAGATGCTATCTGAAGAAATGATAGAACCATTAAAGGAACTTTTTAATGACATTTTTTTTTTATTGAGAATTTTTAAAAGTTTTTACAAATAACAAAAAAAGAACAATAACAAACAAAAAAAACAAAACAACCCTCACCCAACCCCTCCCAAACCAACCCCTCCATCCCCCCCCCCCCCCGAGCTTCCCAGAGCTGAATATAGGCTTAATTAAAATTTTAAGAAACCTAAACAAATTTTAACAACTTATAAAATAGTTAATAATAAAATATATATGACATAAACATTAAAAAGAAAAAATACTTAAAAAGGAAAAAAAAGAAGAAAGAAAGAAAGAAGAAAAGAAATAGGAAAAAGAAAAAAAAGGAAAAAAGAGAAAACAATCTATAAAATATCAAAAATTATATACAAGTTATAAAAAAGCTAAATGATATTTTTTTATATCCAATTTATGTTAATGACATTTTGTCGGGAGCAGAGCTACCTCCATCTTGGAGAAGGGCCTTCATATCATTGATTCCAAAGGAAGACCAGGATCTGTCCCAACCTAGAAATTATAGGCCTATATCTCTTTTAAATACAAATTATAAGATTTTTGCAAAGATACTGGCAAATAGATTAATGCAGGTTTTGAAACAATTGATTCATACTGACCAATCTGGATTTTTAATGGGAAGATATATGAAAAATAATGTAAGACAAATTGTTAATTTAATAGAGTATTTGGATAAGAACAACCAAATCCCTGCTGCTTTAATATTTATAGATGCTGAGAAAGCTTTTGACCAATTAGACTGGAAATTTTTATTGAAAGTCATAGAGGAAATGAACTTTGGGGACAAATTTTTGTGTGCTCTCAAGGCCATATATCAGCAACAATCGGCACAAATTATAATTAATGGGGGATTAACAGATGTATTTAAAATAGAAAAAGGTACGAGACAGGGTTGTCCCTTATCCCCCTTGCTATCTGTATTAACAATGGAGATTTTACTTATTAAAATTCGAGATTCATCTAGATCAGTGGTTCTCAACCTTTCTAATGCCGTGACCCCATAATACAGTTCCCCATGTTGTGGTGACCCCCAAGTGGGTGTGGCCACCAATAAGAGGGAGTAGGACAGCTAGGGAAAAGGGAACAAAATGGTGGACAGCATGGTTTGGCGACCCCCATGAAATGGTCGTTCGACCCCAAATGGGGTCCCGACCCACAGGTTGAGAACCACTGATCTAGATTAAAAGGAATAAAAATAAGTAAAATTGATTATAGGCTGAGAGCTTTTGCTGATGATTTGGTTGTGACGTTATCCCATCTAACAGATTCGGTCAGAGACTTGGTTGAAATTTTAGCACAGTATGGACAGGTCTCTGGTTTTAAGGTAAATAAGAATAAAACTAAAATATTATTGAAAAATATGTCTATGAAGGGAAAAGATATTATAGTTGATGCAACAGTTTATGAAGTAGTTAATAAGGTTAAGTATTTAGGAATATATATCACAACATCTAATGGAAAATTGTATAAGAATAATTATGAACGCTTATGGGTAAAAGTACAAAAAGACTTAAATGATTGGCAAAAATTACAACTATCGTTACTGGGGAGAATTTCAGTAGTAAAGATGAATGTTCTACCAAAGTTTCTTTTTTTGTTTCAGATGATACCTATTTTAAAAAAGGATGCTAATTTGGATGAGTGGCAGAAGGGTATCAATAAATTTATCTGGGGTGGGAAGAAATCAAGGGTAAAGTTTAAGATCTTACAAGACGCTCGAGAAAGAGGTGGACTTAAAGCACCTAATTTGAAATTATATTATGATGCGGCCACTTTAACTTTAGTAAGTGATTGGCTTAATTTAACAAATAAAAATATTCTTGCTCTTGAAGGTTGGGATTTATTATATGGTTGGCATGCATATTTAATTTTTGATAAGAAAGTAGATTTGGTTTTTAAGTCACACATTTTAAGAAATGCTTTACTTCGAGTCTGGAAGAAGTATTATTAAAAGTTAAATTATAAAATACCTATTTGGGGGATTCCTGGACAAGCAGTTCAGGGGGTTTCTAAGGGGGTGAATTTTGATAATATTTCTTATAAATAATTACTTATTTGGTCGGGTACTGATTGGCAACTGAAGTCTTCAGATGTGTTAAGGCAAGAAAATATTTTACAATCATGGTTTCAATATTTGCAAATAGTGGAGAGGTGGACCTTAGATAAGAAAGTGGGAATTACTTTAGCAGATGAAAATTTGGTAATTCAGATTAAAGATCAGAAATATGCTCATATTAAAAGAATTTACAATGAGTTAATAAAATTGGATTCAGAAACAGAGTTAGTAAAAGATTGTATGATTAAATGGGCCCAGAATATTCAGGAACCGATTTCATTGGATTTATGGGAGGTAATTTGGATTAGGCTCAAAATTTGAGGGAAAATTTTTATAAAATGTTTTATAGATGGCATCTGGATCCTAAAAAGTTGTCTTGTATGTACCCGAACCTGCAACCTAAATGTTGGAGATGTGGTTGCTTGGATGCAACCTATTTTCATGTTTGGTGGACCTGTAAAAATATTAAAGCCTTTTGGATTATGATTTGGTGGAACATTCAAAAGGTTTTTAAAAGGAAGATTAAGTTTACTCCCCAGTTATTTCTTTTGGGTATTTTTGTGGATTTTGATGCTAAAGAAACTATTTTAATGTTGAATTTAATAACAGCAGCAAGATTATTGGTGGGTCAATATTGGAAGACTCTCTGCCTTCTTTAGAAGAATGGGTATTTAAGGTTTCTAATGTAAAGTTTTCCTTTTAACCTCACAATTGCCCCAGCATTACTCAGGAATTTAAAAGAGCCAAAGAAACTCCTGAGCCGAGGTTTCAACAAAGATTACAACTTTATTTTGATCAAAACAGAGAGGGGCTGCCTGATTCCTCTTCGTGGCTGGTAGAGGAATGAAGGCAAGCAAGCAGAAAAGATGTCTTCCACCTTTTATACCTTTCCAGAAGAAAAAGATCAGGTCTTGGTACCAGGCATAAGATGGCACAAAAAAACAATTCCTAGATGATGACTCATACACAGCAACCCAGGCTCCATCCGTAACTCCTTTTCCCGCTCCCCTTACTGTGTTCTTTTCATATAAGCAATCACCTGTACCTAAAGCATGAAACCCTTACTTTTCCAATATATATAAAGTATCTGATCAAGCAATTAACTACAAAATAATGATTACAAAATAACACTATATGTATCAATATAAAATGGTTACTATATATAAAATAAATGCTAATGTCAAACTTAAACATACTAAAATCATAAGCACAATAAAATCCCTTCACTCCTCCCTTTTTAATATAAAAACCGAATAGGCTTAGGGACTCTTAAAGAGGGGAACATAGTCAGAAGGGAAAGGTTGCAAAATCATTGCTTTAGCTCGTCTATCGTTATAGACAGGAGTGGCAATAAAAGTTGGTCCGGATATAGTAGATCTAACAATTCTCTAAATAAGCGGGATAAGGCATGAGAAACACAACAACCCTCCTAAGGCCAAAACCACAATGAACAATATCCATTTCCAAGTGGCAAACATTCCCAAAAACCATCCTCCAACATCCAGTGCTCCTGTCCATGTCGGGGAGGGACATGAGTCAACTCTCGCATACTGTCAGTGACTTCTTTGACATATTCCTTATGTGTAATGTCAGACTGGGGTCTAATAATACAATTTAGGGCCACAATGATAAAATAGAGGGCCCATTTGGTTGGACCGTCCTTTCCAAGTCAAATTAAAATACGAAGTGATGTTCTCTCAAGCTTCACATTCAAAAATGAAACAATTCTTTAGGACCAGATCAATAATAATAATAAAAAGAGTCTTTGATACTGAGGGAATCTCAGTTGTGGTTTCCAGTTCATGAAAATCAACTTGAACCCATATTTGTATCTGGTTCAATTGATAGCGAGTTCAAATGATGCTGAAAAATCCATTGGTCTGGTTATCGTGAAGCACACCAGGTTGCAGGAGTCCTTCGAATGTGCCAGGTTGGGTAGGATGTGCAAACATATTTGGCGTTTAATGTGTAGGCTTGTCTCCATACTTAGTCCATTTAGCGTGATTATAGTCAATAGCTTTACATGCATCAAAGAAGATTCTGGCAGTTGTCCATAAATCTCGTGTTATTCTTCCCCAAAAGGTAATGTCTATATGTTCTTTCATATGTCCAGATTTAAAGTTGTGGGTAAAGCTGCATTGTATTGACAGGAGCATAACAAGTGACCCTGTTGCCCCTTTGCAAGTGGAATACATAGTCTTGTGATAAACACAACTCCCATTTGTTCCTTAAAGTATTGGGCCTATGGTCCTTCCTTCTACCAAAGAAGGTACAAGGGAAACAACAGTAGCAGAAGAAAGATATTGCAATACATAGTCCAGGTTCTAGGAACACAATTTCCAGGGTAGTCCAATACATTGAGGTTCTTCTCCTACTTAGATGGAAACAGTTCAACAGGTGAGGCAGGTTGAAATTTCATTTTCAGGCCGTCCAGCTGCGGAGCTTGTCACTGGAGAGGATATGATGGGACTTTCCATGGACTCACGCCTTGATTCCTTAAATCAGAAGGACCTGGCATGGTTGAGACCTCTGAGGACTGGTATTTCTAGATGACAGTTCTTTTCACCTGAACCCACTCTCCAGGAACAACAATGGCCAGAGACAGGTGGTATGGCAGCCTGGGCCTATACTGAGATAGAAGACAAAACCTGCGCCAGATTATGTAAATACTGAGTAACTTTCTTCTCTTCTTCATTTACATTCTTGAACCTTCATGTAACAAAAGCCTCCCATACATCATTTCAAAGGGACAAAGATAGATTTCCAATTGAGTCCTATATTGAAATAGCCTCACCGCTAAATGTTGTAAAGCATTTTATTTACTTGTATTTATCACAGATTTGTTGAACTAAAGTATAAATACAACCAATCTGTTTTTAAAAAGTATTTATCATCCCTTGTGACCCCCCCTTCAGTGGCTGCTTCTGTGTCCTAGCTATTGCTTTCTTTCTCTTCTTTCTTTGTTTCTTTGTTTCTTTCTTTGTTTTTCTTTCTTTCTTTCTTTCTCTCTTTCTTTCTCACACTCTTTCTCTTTCTTTTCAACATCCTCTCCCATCTTGCAACATCCACCTCCCACTTTCTTCTGTTTCTTCATTGTTCTCTCTTTTCATATTTCTATAGTACATTCTTGTTCCTTCAACATTCTAAGGCTTGTGTTAAGGCATACAATTCACATGTTTGGGCTGACCATGTTAATGGCAGTCTCCCTGCTTAATGCATGCAATTCACAAGTCTGTGCACACCCACTTAAAAACAACTTTCCTGCTTCTTCCTTCTAATATCCATTCCTGCACTTCCCTTCCACCACTTTGGTCTAACTTCTACTTTTTTCCTTCCATAATTACATCTGCTATCTACAAGTGTATACTTCCTTTTGGCTTTCTGATTTAAAATTGCCCACACTTGATAAGAAATGCTAACCACCAAAACGTCCACAAATGTCAATTTAGGCAAAAATGCCACTGGTTGCCTCTTTGCCCCCAGTTCTGAGTCAAAACCTCCTCACCAAACTCTGTATTTGTTAACATAAACTCTTTTTCTAACAGTTTTGCATACAAATGTTTAGTCAAAACAACATAGCTATTTATAATCCCCAAATTTTTCTCAACTTCTTCATTTTAACTTCACAAAAAAATAAACAAACTTAATAAGATATTCTGAGTAACTGAAAGAGATTTATATCAAACCCTAGTATTGGTTTTAATATAAAGTTAGTCAAATTCCAATTTAATCAATTCCATTCAGATGGAAACAAATTTCCATTAAGTAGGTTAAACGTTTACAAATCTAATGAAAACAATGCAAAGTCATTTCTTTTGGTTGATGGATATATATATATATATATAGGTCTAATGAAACAATTTAAACTCAACAATTTTGCATCCCAAAAAATTGTCCAACAATTACTGTCTCCTCTTTCGAGTAAAAACTGCAAGAGTGGGATCAAATTTCAGATCCACACCACCCTTCTCAAATCGCAATTCTAAGCAGAGGGGAAAAAAATGTTAAAACAAACAGCTCCCCCTTCTTCTTTCTGTATCTCTCGCTCTTAAAGCAACACAGCAGCGGAGAGACGGGGGGAAAAAATCTCACCACCAAAAAATAGTTTTCTTCATATGTATGTTCCATAAATTATCTCACAAATCCTCCATGGAAGTCTTCTCATGCAAACACTTGCTATTGCTTTTCAATTTACTTTTACAACAATAAAATCTGCAGTTTACAATTTTTCACAGCCTGGGAGGGAGTGGGTGGGGGGGTGGGGTTTGAGGGCTAACACACACTTAGGTATCAACAAATCAACTCATTCACTTCCATGCTGCTTGCATAAACAATTCCACATACAAATATTTCATTTCAGACTTTCTTCAGGCAAACTATTTATTGTTAAATAAGGCCTTTTTGTGTGTTGTTATCAGAGAGGGTTTTGACCCTCGTCCAAATCTTGGACATAACACAGAACAACACAGACAAACATATATACACAAATACTATTAAAACAACATTTATTTAGACATATGGCTTGTCCAGCAAAAAGCGAGAAAAATCATGAGGTGATTCCAACCAAACATGGTTTTTTTTATAGGGCCCTTTAACCATCTCCTATTTTTCTCACCATTCCAAGGCCAAGCATAATGTTCTGGGTGGCCACACGCAAACATATATATATATACATATACATATATATAAACAAAACACACTACACATCAATTTTGGGGTTTGAAGCTAAAACAGGCCTCCTCTTTTATTGCATACTGCTGTAAGGAAACAGGTTGGGCCCCTGGGTGAAGATGGGCTTGGTGAGGGACAGCATAATGAGCAAATCCTGGGATTCCATGAGACCAAACCTCAAGGGAAATAGAATCCGGAAAAGAAACAGGAGATGCACTAGCATCCAGATAACAAATCTAAGCTTGCAAAGGAGGAAAATCCAAAGAAATACCCTGGGGTTGACAAGTGATTGTTGCTCCCAATTTCCCCAGCAAATCTCTGCCCAGCAAATTAATAGGGCCCTGGGGTAAAACTAGAAATGAGTGTTGAACTTGGGCCCTTGGCTTGGAGTCACATACAAAGGGGTGGTGCAGGGAGCCATTTCAGTTTGCCCACTGACACCAACAATAGGAGTAGTCTGAGAACTCAAACAGTCTTTAGGGGCATGCTGCAAGACACTGTAAGTTGCCCCAATATCTACAAGAAAAACTTTGTTCCTTCCCCCTACCTGCAACTCCAAGAGAGGTTCAGGGGAGAAAACAAGACCTCTGGAGCTACATCAGTATTGGGAGGGATAGCCATCATTAGCATACTTCTGCATTTTAGGATGGAACAGTTCAGCCTGTGGTGACCGCCGGGATGGGGGAGGTCCTCTGCTATTGGATGGAAATCCTCTCCTTCCCCTCCAGGGCACTTGGCTTTGTCCCCGTCCACAGCCCCGATTCTTTGGACATACACTTTTCCAGTGGCCTCGTGCTTTGCAAAGGGCACACTGGTCTCGCCCAAGGGTTGCCTGACGAGGCTGGAGAGCGACGGCCAAAAATTGGGCATGCTTCCTCATGTTATCTTCCTCCTTCCCCTCTGCAGCCTCCTCCCTCTGGGCATAAACTCCGAAAGCAGTTTGTATTAAGAGTTCAAAAGTTTGAGCACTGGGTGAAACAAGTTTTTGCAAGTTGCGCCGAATATCGGGGGCGCTTTGTGCGACAAAAGCCATTTTTAAAACTGGTTCACTGGCTGGGCTATCAGGATCAATGTCTGTATAACAACGAAATCCATCTTTTAATTGGTTGATAAAATCAGTAGGACTCTCTTGTGCTGTCTGGAAAATCTGATTCACTCTATAGTAATTAACAGTCTTGGGGACCCCAGTTCTAATGCCATGGAGAATGGTTTTGTGAAAATTCAGTAAGGCACCATATCCCCCATCAGTGTTAAAATCACATTCAAAACTTGGAACAAAAACAACTTCAGGTGCTGGCCACTGTTCAATGTCTCTTTGTCCATCATTGGTGGCTTCCTTCCATCCCCCAGTATATTCCTCCAAGGCTTTTTTTCAAAACCTGGCGTTTGTCCTCAGCCCCCAAAAATCCAGATAACAAAGTGTCTATATCAGGGACCGTTGGCTTGTAGGTGGCAAAAATCCTTTGAAATAAATCAACGTACTGCTGGGGGGATTCTCTAAATGGTGGCAAGTTAGCTTTCCAGTTAAAAAGGTCACTGGTAGTAAATGGGGTGTGAACCAGGACCATTTTTCCATTTGCTGCTGGCACCTGTCACAGGGGCATATTGTCTTCTCCGCCAAGTGATTTTTTTTAGCATAAACTTTGCCCTGTCTCGTGTGAGAAGGGCTTTGAATCCGTGCAGCAGAGGACGAACCCTCATCAGGATCTTCGTCTTCAGAGACGGAGAGAAGGGGGGCTGCGGGGGAAGCAGCAGCTGAATGCTAGGATGGAGAAGAGACAGAGGGGGCTGTGGGTGAAGCTTCAGATGCAGCAGCAGGAGCAGTCGGGATCACATAAGGTGGTGGGTAATCTTCAGGTTCAGGACAAGTTTGAATTGCTTTCTTGTGAAACTTATTTATTTCTGGGCGGACTGGACAGACCAAATTCAAAACCTTTGGAGGGACTAACAGGCCACATTGTTTTAAAATGTCCTGTCGGATGCTCAAATTAAAGAAAAAGCCTGCATATAATTCTTCATCCATCCGCCCTTGTATAGCAAGAACATCTGTAAGCTTATTAATAATATCCAAGTCCACAGACCTTTCTCTTGGCAAAGGTTGTTGCCCAGGGCCCATAAAATAAGTTGGCCACACATCAACACAAAACACCACCAGACATTGTCTGATAGGGTTAAACTTAACAGCCACTTGAAAAACCCCAATTTTCCAAAACATTTTGCAGAGGATTACATTTTGAGTTAATTTGTTTGTTTAAATTACTCTGATGATTCTCTTTTTTTATTTTTTATTTACTTCAAGATAGTTTCTCGGCTTCCTCCCTTTTCACTTAATTAATTTGGAACTTTGTAATTAATTTTTCCTTTGGAGGACTAGTCGGGGAGATCAGCCCATCTTATTCCAAAATTACCATAACCTCTGCAAAAAAAATTACATATCAATTCAATTATTTTTCTTAACTCACTCTATCCTGTATTAGAAGACAGTTGCTTGGCTTCCTCTTTTCTTACATTTATTCATTTATTTTTATGCTTATCTATAGAGCAGTGTTTCCCAAACTTGACAATTTTAAGGCATGAGGACTTCAACTCCCAGAATTCTGGGAGTTGAAGTCCACATGCCTTAAAATTGTCAAGTTTGGGAAACACTGCTATAGAGGATAGTCAGAGAGATCAACCTCCTGCCTTATTCCAGGATTTCCAAAGCTTTTTTTATTTCTTTTACTTACCAAGGCGCCTGTTGCAATTTCTCCCGTCAGTAGAGAAGCATGAAACCTCGTTGAATTCGGGCATTCAGGTTCATCAGACACGGACCCCACTGTTGTAGAATTGAAAGACTTGAGTCAGCTCTTTCCAGGAAAGGGAAGTTTATTGCGCAGGTTCAGAGAGCCATCATGGCTAAAGAATCTGAACACAGGTTGTACATTGATGACCATTTTTATAATCCTTCAGGCGGGGGTTATTTCCTGAGCAGGTCACATTCCATACCACATTCTATAGGTCCTTTTCTAACATAGGAAAACTACTAGACAGATCTATAATCGATAGCTCCTCGTTTACATTGGAATGTTTTTGGCAATCAGCAATATATCAAGTGTTAAGCAGTTTAGTTACACCATGTGACAGGCAGTTAGTAATATATCATGTGCAGAGCTGGGAACAGGATGTCTGGCCATCCTAAATTTAAGAGCTGTCTTGTAAGCAAAACAAACCTCCCTTTCATACACATTCTTTGGTGGGCCATCTGCTTTTTACGCACATTCGTTGTCAGACCATTAATATTTTTCCAGGTACCACTTTATTCCCCCCTGATGAGACTTATCTCATCCATGCAGATAAGTTTCATTCTGTAACACTGGGGTCTGAGGTATGTATGTTGGCAGGAATATAATTGAAAGTGTCTTTCCCACAAGTGAAGAACCACCCTTTAGGTAACCATATGTTACATTGTTTGGAAAGATGTGCAATTTAGCCTTTCTTGGCTCACTTTCAGGCAATGAGGTGAAGGTGTATTCTGCTCACACCCTGTGATATGTGCACATTGTAAGTCTTCTGGAATGGCTACGTTAGGAGTATGTAAAGCTAAAGCATCAGTGGGTAGAAACTTGGAAATGTGACCCCAGTTGTACATTGTTTCATAGCCTATGTGTTCTTTAAACCCATATTGACTAAACTCCTTGGCTGCTGTGACAGGAACACATACGGGTATTAAACATGTGAACAGCAAATTTTCCATGTCATATGCTTCAGAAAGGCAAAAATCAGTTGTGTTGGCTAGTTTAGCCAATTGGACCCACAAATTATATTGCATCCTTGACTCCAATGGATGGGGCATATCCTTATTCTGCTGGGACCTTTTACTTAGCTTTCTCTCTGGGCGCTTCCTCGGGGGTCTTTGGATAGTTACTCCAAATTCCACCGGGATAACATGTACGATGCAAGTCCCCTTCCATCCCGTCTTCAACTGTGAGACTAGGGTGACCCGCTCCCATCCCCAGAATAAGGGAGGCCCACACTCCAGAGTAACAGGAGGAGGAGGCTTCTTATATGGGGCCTTTACACATATGCCTTTCCTAAGAATATACCCAACATACTGACAGGCTTCGGGATTGACAGGTTGTCTTGTCATACAGGCTTCTTTAACTATTCTGTCAAATGCTAGGGGAAATTGACAAGGATGAGGCCAGCTACCATTCCAGCATTCTGGGGAAAATCCAATAGGGGGGTGACCTTCACAAGTGCCCGTGCCTATAGCATAAGATTGAATAATGCGTGGAGCTTCTTCTGGCTTGCTCCATTGGCCTAAATTAGAAAGACAAACATTATTACATGCAACAATAGTACTATATAAAAGCAGAAGGAAGCCTTTCATCCTTTCTTCTCCCGTGCGTAGAAAGCCAGCTTCCGGGTGTGGCTTAGCAGGGGGTTGAATTTCAGTCAGACAGCCGTAGATATATGTGCAGGATACACTTGTGCTAATACAATATCTGGTTTACAAACAATAAAATATTCATTAAACATACTAAACACGTTTAAGAGTGAGTTTGGTGGGAACCTTGGGGTCCCTGTTCACTGTCCACAGAGGTTCTGCAGCTGCTTTAACTCTGGTCCAGTGAATCCAAGATTTAGATTCTGCAATCTTTATTGCTAAAGGGGAGGCCATTATTACTTCATAAGGTCCTTTCCATCTCCCCTCCAGTTGTTCATGTTTCCAATGTTTCACCCACACCTTATCCCCTGGTTTAAAGGGATGACATCTTGTTACTAGTTTAGAAGGTGTTTGTTCAACAACATAGTCCCTAAGTTTTTCCACTTGCTTATTCAGTTCCCCCATACTCCCCCCTGATGGCCCTTTACAATGCATAACTGAAACCTTTGCTGGCTTTTGTACTGCATCGAGAAGATGCTTTATCAAGTGTCCATGTAACCCATGTTTGCCAGCCGAATCCCTGAATCCCCTCTCCTTATACACAGCACCATGAGCATGCAGAGTTAGAAAAGCATATTTACTATCAGTCCAAACATTCAAAGTTTCCCCTTCAGCTCTTTCCAATGCCCTAATTAATGCCCATAATTCTGCTACTTGAGCACTGCAGCTTGCTCCTAGGGGACTATTTTCCACCACTTCCTCATCATTCACAATCGCATATCCAGAAACCCTCCTCCCATCCTGCATGTAACTCGAGCCGTCTGTATACCAATTCAGGGCAGCATCCTGAAGAGGAATATCAGACAAATCCGGACGGCTTGAATATACAGTTTCCAAAACTTGCAAGCAGTTGTGTTCTGAATTCACTTCTGTGGGCAATAGGGTGGCAGGGTTTAGCCGGTTAGACACCACTAATTTCACTTGAGGATTTTCAATCATCATTGCCTGATACTTAAAAAGCCTTTGACTGCTGATCCACAAATGCCCTTTATTATCCAAGAGAGAATGAACTGCATGAGGGGTGTGGACACTTATGGGACATGAGAAGGTCAATTTAAGAACCTTCAGACAATGTGGCCAGCCATGGGCAACCCCATCTAATTGCTTAGATAAGTAAGCCACCGGGCGTTGCCACTGTCCTAATTGTTGAGTTAACACCCCCAAGGCAACATTCTTCCTGGTATCAACATACAAATTGAAAAGCTTTTCTAAGTTAGGCAAGGCTAAAGCTGGAGCTGATGTGAGGGCTCGTTTCACTTCCCTAAAGGCATTCTTTTGTTCTCCCTCCCATTCAAAAGGTTCTCTATCACCTCCTTTTGTAGCTGAATAAAGAGGTGCTGCTAATAGAGCAAAATTTGGTATCCATATCCTGCAAAACCCTGCCAGACCTAAAAAGCCCCTCAGTTGCCGCCTATTAAGGGGTTCAGCAATAGCTAGCACAGCTTGTTTCCTCTCCCAGCCTGTCTCTTCAGTTCTGCCTGTCACCAGCACATCGTCTACATATTGCAGAAGCGTGTCACCCCTCTGTCGGGGCACAAAATGCTGTAAATCTTCTGCTAGGGCTGTGCCAAACAGGGTAGGTGAATTTTTAAAGCCCTGTGGCAGCCTGGTCCAGGTATACTGTGCCTTTTTTGCCCTGTATTTGGATTTTCCCACTCAAAAGCAAACAACGGCTGGCTAGCCTTGTGAATAGGAATCGTGAAAAAAGCATCTTTCAGATCCACAACTGAAAACCACTTTGCTATGAACAAGTGTATACCTCCTTTAGGCTTCCTGATTAAAATTGTCCACACTTGATAAGAAATGCTAACCACCAAGATGTCCCCAAATGTCAATTTTAGATAAAAATGCCACTGGCTGCCTTTCCCCCCCACGCACACACTTCTGGGTCAAAACCTCCTCCAACCTTTGTCCTTGTTTATAAATAAATTACCTAGCAAAGAACCAACAAAGGAGAGCTCACCAAACCCTGTTTGCATTTATTAACACAAGCTCTTTTTCTAACAGTTTTGCATACCAATCTTTACTCAAAACAGCATAGCTATTTATAATCCCAAAATTTTTCTCAACTTCGTTTTAACTTCACACAAAAAAAATAAACAAGTTTAATAAGATATTCTGAGTTACTGAAAGTTTTTTTTTTCTAAACTCTAGTATTGCTTTTAATATAAAGTTAGTCAAATTCCAATTTAATCAAATTCCATTCAGATGGAAACAGATTTCCATTAAATTTCCATTAAATAGGGAGAACATTTACAAATCTAAGCAAACTCTTTTGGTTGATATTAAACAATTTAAACTCAAAAATTTCCAAAAAAAGTTGTCCAACAATTACTGACTCCTCTTTTGAATAGAAAAAATTGCAAAAGTGGGCATTAAATTTTCACAGCCACCCAACCTTTCTCAAACCTGAATTCTAAGCAGAGAAAAAGTTAAAAAGATCAAACCCCCCCCCTTTCTCCTTTCTCTCTCTATCTCTCTCTATCTCTCTCCCTCTTAAAGCAACACAGCCAGAAAAAAGCAGGGGGGAAAGGGGGTTGTGTCTGCAGATAGAGTTTGAAAAGGCATTAACACACTAACATTTGCAAAAGGGAGAGAGCAGAATGGGCAAGAAAATGGTATAGGATTTCCTGCCTGAGCAGGTAACTTTGGGCTGTTCTTAAGAGGGAGAGAATAAATAAACAAACACATCTTTCTTCACTTTGTTTGTTGGCCAGACAAACAGAGTGAGGTTATTTCTTTTGGTATCTTCTTTTCTCTTGAGGTTAGTAACAGTCATATTTACTTCACACACAAAGACTCTGCTTTCAAATCCACAACTGATCTTCCTGCTCCAGTATCCACCAAAAACGTTGTCTGTTTGCCCCCTATATTTAAAGTAACCAATGGCTCAGGGGGGGCTTCCTCCAAGCCAGGTCCCCGTCAATCCGACCAGTTAGTTCCTGCCAATCCAATTCCTTCAATCTCCCTGTCTCTATTCCAATCTCTCCCATTCCTCAAACCATCTCTCCCATTCCTCAGACCATCTCTTACATTCCCTGGAGCCCCTCTCTGCCCTCTACCCATGAAGGGGGAGCGCATGGGGGGCCCGCTGCCAACACCTCCACGTCCTCTGCCTTCTCTTCCTCTCCAACCTCTACCTCGCATCTGCCTTCTTGGACATTCTCTTTGCCAATGACCTTCCTCCTTGCAATTAGCACACTGGTTGGGTCCCAGCGTGATCCCTCCTTGCAATGCCACAGCCAACAACTCAGTTTTCTTATGCATTCTAGCATTTCTTTCCTGTTTTTCCACCTTATCCCTATTAACAAACACCTTCCTGGCCACCTCCAACAATTCTGTAGTGTTCTTTCCTAATGCTCCCTCCAACCTCTGCAACTTCTTTCTTATATCTTCATAACTCTGTGCTATGAACCTCTCATTCAACATTCGCACATTGTCTGCACTCCTTGGATCAACCTGTGTATAAAGCTCATAAGCCTCAATCAGCCTTTGCAAAAAACTTTCCGGACTTTCATCTGCTTCCTGCACCACAAAAGATGGCTTTAACACATTCACTGAAGGCTTTCCAGCCTTGCAAAGAGCCTCCACCACTAAATTCTGATATTCCTTCAGCAATCTCATCTGTGCTGGATCCTGTGCATTCCATTCTGGATCCTTCTCTGGTGCCCTTGTTTCCAACTCTGGCTGTATATCCCGTACAGCTGGCAACCGATCTTTCAAGCACTGCCTAACAGCAGCCTTCTACTTCTCCCTTTCCTCGGGAGTCAACAAAGTATTCAACAGTTGCTGTACATCCTGCCACGTCCTCTTTACTTACTTCTCCCCTCACATTTACAGAGAGATCTTCCAAATCCCCTTCCTCCTTGGGGGCTGACAGCCTCCCCCTTTCTGTTTTTGTCTCACAGCTGGCTGCCTTTCTTCGGACACAGCAGGGGCAATCAGCCCTTCCTCCGGCAGAGCGGCTGCTGCCGCAGCCGGCACTGGGGGGGAAGGGGGAGAAAGGTGGAACGTAGGGAGGAGGTCTGAGAATCAACTCCTCTACCTCCATCCTTATCTCCTTCTTAGCATCTGACACCTTAGTTTCTGAAATCTTCACATCTTTCACTCTTTTAGTTTGTACTTGAAGCTTTTTTTTCCTTTGGGTCTAGCCACACACAAACGAACCATTTCAGCCTGACATTGCAATAACTCATCAGCTCATCCTGCTACTGCATCCCCCCACTGATCTATATACTGAAATTGGTTAGGATAGTTTTCTTAAAAGTCCCCTCTGGGGGCCACCCCACATCCATACTACGCCCCCCCATCCTAACACACTGCCAATGACCTACAGCGCCGGCGGTCACTAGTAGGGAATGCACTGGCTTAACCACCCACACAACCTAACACGGACTTCATTAGGATCGCCGTCCCGAGTCCAGGGGAGTGATCAGGCCCCCTCTTCTATCTTCAAATGAGATAGGTACCATTACTTTAAACACATACTCACCTGCCTTGTAGTTACACCCGTCCTGGCCAGGAGTTGGTTCAGACTTCCTTTCCTTTCCCAAAGGGTTCTTGGACTGGCCTTCAGTACTGTCGGCTCTGCTGAGAAGCCACAGCTGTCTCCTGGAGGAAACACACCCCCATGGCGCCTGGAGAATTGTTCAGAGATGGCTTACCAGCAGGTCCGAAGGGTCCAGCCGTCCTCAGCGCAATATCGCCTCACTCAAGCTTTTCCCGGCCAATGCACCAGAAAATCTTGTAGAATTGAAAGACTTGAGTCAGCTCTTTCCAGGAAAGGGAAGTTTATTGCGCAGGTTCAGAGAGCCATCATGGCTAAAGAATCTGAACACAGGTTGTACATTGATGACCATTTTTATAATCCTTCAGGCGGGGGTTATTTCCTGAGCAGGTCACATTCCATACCACATTCTATAGGTCCTTTTCTAACATAGGAAAACTACTAGACAGATCTATAATCGATAGCTCCTCGTTTACATTGGAATGTTTTTGGCAATCAGCAATATATCAAGTGTTAAGCAGTTTAGTTACACCATGTGACAGGCAGTTAGTAATATATCATGTGCAGAGCTGGGAACAGGATGTCTGGCCATCCTAAATTTAAGAGCTGTCTTGTAAGCAAAACAAACCTCCCTTTCATACACATTCTTTGGTGGGCCATCTGCTTTTTACACACATTCGTTGTCAGACCATTAATATTTTTCCAGGTACCACTTTACCACCATTGACGATGAAGCATAGAATCTTCCAGGTCAAACACCTGGGAGAGCTCTAAGACTCACAATTCAGTCGCCGCTGGTTTCGTCCTGCTGAGAATTGAAGGCTCGCTGGGACCTTAACAGGGGTCTCCAGATGTGAGGGGAGAGCCATTGTGGCTTTCACCACGTTTAGGCGCCAGGATGTAAGGTTTTCCTTTTAACCTCACAATTGCCCCAGCATTACTCAGGAATTTAAAAGAGCCAAAGAAACTCCTGAGCCGAGGTTTCAACAAAGATTACAACTTTATTTTGATCAAAACAGAGAGGGGCTGCCTGATTCCTCTTCGTGCCTGGTAGAGGAATGAAGGCAAGCAAGCAGAAAAGATGTCTTCCACCTTTTATACCTTTCCAGAAGAAAAAGATCAGGTCTTGGTACCAGGCATAAGATGGCACAAAAAAACAATTCCTAGATGATGACTCATACACAGCAACCCAGGCTCCATCCGTAACTCCTTTTCCCCCTCCCCTTACTGTGCTCTTTTCATATAAGCAATCACCTGTACCTAAAGCATGAAACCCTTACTTTTCCAATATATATAAAGTATCTGATGAAGCAATTAACTACAAAATAATGATTACAAAATAACACTATATGTATCAATATAAAATGGTTACTATATATAAAATAAATGCTAATGTCAAACTTAAACATACTAAAATCATAAGCACAATAAAATCCTTTCACTAATTTAGCAGAAATGGCTAAAATTTCTGCTTATTTAAAGGACCATTCACAAGAGAGATATATTATTGTATGGAGAAGATGGATAGAATATGTTCAGAAGAAATATGGAACTACAAAGTTTCATTTATTTTATGAGTAATGGATTTGTTTATAAAATTATGATGTTAAAGTTTGAAGAGAGTTAAGGGTTAGTATGATTTTGGTTATTGTATAATTAGTAAACTTAAATAGATTATGTTTAATATGTTTGTATAACCCTGTACTTGGCTCTGGGAAGTCGGGGGGGGGGGGAGGGGCAAGGGGGAGGGGGGGAGGATGCGTTGGAGGTTAAATAGCTCAGATAAGTAGAAATAGTTTTATTGTATATAATTTTGATGTTTTAATTTGGAGAGAGGAATTGCTCGGGCATTTCCCCTGGACTGCATCCGGAGTGAGAAGATAGGAGGAAGGGGAGAAGTAAGTAGGAAGGTTGAGGAGAAGGAGGAGAGGGGGAGAGTGAGGAAGAAGAGGGAAAGAGGGAAGTGAGAGAAGAGGTTAGAGGGTGGATGCGGTTTGGGGGGAAATGGGTGAGCAATACCGAAAGTTGTGTGTATAAATTTATTTTACTCTTTATCTGAAGTATTCTTTATGAATGTAATGTAAAATTGAAAATAAAAATTTTTTTTACAAAAAAAAAAAAGCTGGTGAATCAGCTGAAGAATACATTGCAGCCTTGAAAAGAGCAGCTAAGCCTTGTGATTTTAAAGACTTAGAAGAAAGGTTGAGAGACTGATTTGTATGTGGGCTTAGGAACAGAGACTTGCAACAGAGACTTTTTGCAAAGGAGGACATTTCATTCCAAGATGCCTTGAGAGAGGTCACTGCAGAAGAGGCAGCAGCTGGGGCAGTCAAGAACATGAGGCCTATCAGGAACAACCCAGAAGCCGTCTCCGTGCACCATGAGGGAGTCCAGGAGAGCTCGGAAGAAGATCCTGAAGATGAGGTGGATCATCTCTACCCAGCCAAAGAAAGGAAGCAGAAGGAAGGCAAAGAAAAGTCTTCAGCTGTACCCAAGTGCTTCGGGTGTGGAGGTCGCCACAAGAGGACCGACTGCAGGTTCCGTTCTGCAATCTGTAGAGCATGTGGAAAGCAAGGCCACATAGCAGCTGTGTGTCTGGGTCGTCAGAAGGTACAACCCCAAGAAGAATTGCGCCTGAAAGGTACCAGGGTCCCCAGCCAAAACAGGGTGGGTTTCTGTGCATCACGTAGAAGCATTTATAGGACAGGCACACACAAGCCACTCAAAAAGAAACTGTCACTTAAGGTGAAGTTGCAAGGAGTTCCATTGGTTATGGAACTGGACACTGGGTCTGCCCTTTCAATCATTTCTATTCACACTTTCAGAAAGATTTGCTCTAGCAGTGGGTTCCAAGCCAAGCTTAGGCCAGCCAATATAGTCTTAACAGACTTCCAAAATTCCAAGGTGTGTGTTAAGGGGGAGGCCACCCTTAAAGTACAATACAAGGATTTTGAAGGTCCATTAGATGTATTGGTAGTGGGGGGTGAATGAACGAGTCTCATAGGACTCGATTGGTTTGAGGCCTTGGGAATACAAGTTACAGGGCTTCACAATTTGCAAACATTAGGTCTACAAGAAGTCTGCAAAGAATTTGCAGATGTCTTCAGCCCCCAGCTGGGAGCATACAAAGGCCCGCCAGTTTCCTTGAAACTGGACCCCACTGTCACTCCCATTAGAGTGAAAGCAAGGAGAGTACCCTTTGCTTTGAAAGGGAAAATTGATGCTGAATTGGACAAATTGATTCAGCATCCCATAGTCACGCCTCTCAAGGCTAATGGGGACATTCGCATCTGTGCAGATTACAAATGCACTCTAAACAAGGCATTGCAACAGCATGCATATCCTGTACCTGTAGTCAGTCACATTTTGGCCTCCCTCAAAGGGGGGCGTGTTTTTGCAAATCTGGATTTAGCACAGGCTTATCAACAGTTACCTGTTGATGAAGCTGCTGCTGAAGCACAGACTATTGTAACTCATAGGGGGGCATTCAAAGTCAAAAGACTACAATTTGGAGTGAATGTTGCTCCTGGAATTTTCCAAAGTGTAATGGAAAACACCCTGAGAGGTATACCAGGGGTTTGCCCCTATTTTGATGATGTCCTAATAGCAGGAGAATCCACTCAAAATTTAGTTGAGAGATTGAGGGCTGTTCTGCTGCGTTTCAGGAAAACAGGTCTCAAGCTTAAAAAAGACAAATGCAAAATTGGAGTGTCTTCTACAGATTTCCTGGGATTCAGAACAGATGCCAGGGTTATTCACCCTGCTGAGTCTAAATTAAAGGCTATACTGCAAGCTCCTAGGCCTAAGTCTAAAGCTGAGTTACAAGCTTTTCTGGGCCTCTTGAATTTCTACAATGCATTCATACCTAACAAAGCTAATGTAGCAGAGCCACTTCATAGACTCTTAGACAAACAGGCAGTGTGGCAGTGGTCACAAGCACATGAAGAAAGCTTCAATGAGGTCAAGGCCTTACTTACATCAAATGATGTGCTTGCACATTTTAATGAAACTTCCTGTGTGCATCGCTTGTGATGCTTCCCCTTATGGGGTGGGAGCTGTACTTAGCCATTTAAGAACTGATGGAACTCAGGTTCCTGTTGCATATTACTCCAGAACTTTGTCCTCTGCTGAGCGAAACTACGCTCAAATAGACAGAGAAGCCTTGGCCATTGTTGCTAGAATTAAAAAATTCCATGATTTTCTATATGGCAGACACTTCACGGTCTATACTGACCATAAGCCTCTGTTGGGGTTGTTTACTACAAACAAACAAACTCCCCATATCATTTCCCCTAGAATGCTGAGATGGTCCATCTTTCTGTCAGCCTATGACTTTTCACTGGTTCACAAACCTGGCAAGGAAATGGGCCACGCTGATGGCCTTAGTAGATTACCTTTACAAATGGTAGAGGCTGACCCTGCCCCTGCCATCAACATTCTTTCCATTCAGGCGTTGCCTGTGTCTCCCTTAAATGCCAGGGATGTGGCTGCTGAATCAGCCACAGATCTCACACTCACTCGTGTATTGTCCTGGGTTTTGTCTGGATGGCCTGAGAGTTGTCCAGGTACTGAGTTAAAACGTTTACTTCATAGTGGGTCTGTCCCACAACTAGGAGGGGCCCAGGTGCCTTTTTCGGAGGAGGTCTTAAAGTGGAGCCCCGATAAGGCTTCAACAAGCTACAATGGAAAACTGGGTGAATTTTCCCTAAACATCTAGGGAGTTTTAGTTCTACTATGACTGGGTTGATGATCCTTACTATGGGGAAAGGCCCCAAGAATTTTGGTCCCAATTTCTTGCTGGGCAATTTGAGGCGTAGATATTTAGTTGACAGATAGACCTTT
Source organism: Crotalus adamanteus (assembly GCA_039797435.1). NCBI lineage: Eukaryota > Metazoa > Chordata > Lepidosauria > Squamata > Viperidae > Crotalus > Crotalus adamanteus. The sequence continues at coordinate 10,577,349 of CM077935.1, forward strand.
TCACCAACTTGGAATGTTCTTTGGGGAGCCCTCTTTTTATCAGCCTGCTTTTTATAGGTTTCAAAAGTCTTTTTTAAAGCAGTTTTTGTGTTTCTCCAAACTTCTTCCCACCCCCTCACCCACTGATCAAGTGTCTGGGAAGCGGAGGGCAACTGAGGATATTCAGGTATTGGGCTGAACTCTTTTCCTGTGGCCACTCTGAAAGGCGTGTAGCCGGTGCTGCTGTGCACAGAATTATTGTACGCCGGCGGGTGAGGTGTAGGGTTTTCAAATATCCAAAGTGTCCAGCCTGTTTTACATCGTGGCTGTGTTTGAGGGCATTAAAACGGAGGGCTTCTGGCAAATATAGCTTCCCCCCTTTGTAAGCCAAGCCATCCCTGCACGTTAGGGAGGTTTGATTATCTTTGAACCATTGGTCGGTGAGGAGCTCTCGTTTTATTTTCTTTACTCCAGGGTCATCAGGATTGGGGACCCTGTGAGGTGTAAGTTGAGCGGCAGTTTGTGGATTGGGAATAATTGCCTCGTTAACCTCCTCTCGTTCGCTTTTGTATTCGGGTAACCGGGATAGCGCATCAGCTAGGAAGTTCTTTCCACCTGGTATGTACTTTAGAGTGAAGTTGAAGCGGTTAAAGTACTGTGCCCACCGTACTAGCTTTGGGGACAATTTGTGGGGAGTTTTCAGTGCTTCTAGATTTTTGTGATCTGTCCATACCTCAAATGGCACCTTGCTCCCTTCTAGATAGTGTCGCCAGTTTAATAGCACCCATCTAATCGCGAAGGCCTCTTTCTCCCAGATTGCCCATCTCCGCTCGCTCTCAGTAAATTTCTTAGAGGTGTAGGCACAGGGTTGCAGGATCCCATTTTTGTTCTTTTGAAGTAACACAGCTCCAACTGCCACATCGCTGGCATTGGCTTGAATCACAAAGGGCTCCCCTGGGCAGGGGTGCTTTAGGACCGGTTCAGCAGCAAATAGTCTCTTTAAATTCTCAAAAACTATTTGACAGCCCATTGTCCATGCTAGTGGTTGGCCCAGTCGCAGCTTCTCTCCTTCTTTGCCTCTTTTGAGTAGTTCTGTAAGGGGTAGGGCAATCTCAGCAAAAGAGGGGATGAATTGGCGATAAAAGTTGGCAAAACCCAGAAAGCTCTGGAGCTGTTTGCGAGTCTTTGGGGGCTGCCGTTTGATTATAATTTTCACCTTGGTTGGATCCATTTCAATACCCTTGCTGGAAATTCTGTAGCCAAGATAATCTAATCGGGTTTGGTGAAATTCACATTTCGACAATTTGGCATAAAGCTTGGCATTCAATAGTTTCCTTAACACTTCTCTCACCAGCGTTATGTGATCAGTCATATTCGTGCTGTATATCAGGATATCATCAAGATACACCAAAACCCCTTTGTACAAGTGATCATGTAGGACCTCATTAATCAACTGCATAAATACAGCTGGGGCCCCCTGTAGTCCAAATGGCATGACTTTGAACTGATAGCTCCCCATAGGACAGTTGAAGGCAGTTTTCCACTCGTCCCCCTCTTTTATTCTCACTCGGTAATATGCCTCTCTCAGGTCTAATTTAGTGAAGACACTCCCCTTAGCCAGATGGGTTAACAAATGCTTTAGGAGGGGGAGGGGTATTTATTTTCCACACTCACAGCATTGAGTCCCTTATAGTCTACGCAGAGGCGAAGAGACCCATCTTTTTTCTCTTTGAACAACACAGGGGCTCCCACGGTAGATTTGGCCCGTTCGATAAACCCCCTCGCTAGGTTTTTGTTCATGTATCGCTGCATCTCCTCTATTTTGAGGGGGGACATGGCATACATTGTCAGTCGTGGGAGTTTGGCTCTGGGCACCAGTTCAATGGAGCAGTCATTGGACTGTGAGGGGGTAAGGCATCGCATTCTTTTTCATTAAATGCCTCCGCCAGGTCCCAGTATTCCTTGGGGATGACTGGTTCACCTGGAGGCAGTGAGGCGGCCATGTGCGCTCGCTCATTGGGTGGCCTAAGATGCCCAGCAACATCTGTTGAATCGATGGGGGGAATCAGGCCCTATAGGTAGTCTCACAGTTCTCATTCCTTTCTCCCACCAGATAAATGGCTTCCATTTGTCTAACCAGGCTAGCCCTAGGATCACTGCCTCAGTCATTTTTGGAGCCACCAGGAAGCGAATAAACTCCCAGTGTGCACCTATTTCTAGGCATAAGGGCTCGGTTGATTGTGTGACAAGAGTCCCTCCCATCAGGGAGCCATCGGCTTGCTCAAACCTCACCGGTTTGGAAAGCTGTTTTGCCCGTATGCCCATTTTCATGGCAAACGCCAGACTAATAATGCAGCGGGTGCATCCCGAATCAATTAGTACGTTCAAGTCCATTTGTGCCCCAGACTTAGGGATTATAAGTTTGGCGGCCAGTGAAAAAGGCGGTATTTGTTGACTCACCATCGGGTCGTTCTCTCCTTCATCATCGCTGTCAAAGAAAGGTAGAGCAGGGGAGGGTCCACCCGGAGTCCCGGCATCATCCTGTGTGGGGGGTGTAATCTGGGCGACAGGTTCCTGCATGAGTCAGTTGGCTTGTTCTCTCGTTAGCCGCTGAGCAGGTTTCTTTCGCATTGCTGGTTCTGGTCTGCTCTGCAGTCGGGGGTAGGGGACTGGACAGGTGGCCGCCCGATGTCCTCCTTGTCCACACCGGAAACACTTGAAGGAAGGGCGTGTAGGTGGCCTGGGTCTCTCAGCCATTGCAGTAGTTGAAGGCTTTCGTGGGGGTGATTGCTGTCCGGGTAGCTCTGGTTGCTGCTCGGGTTCATGTGGGGGAGGCTTCTTATAGCAAGAGAGCTTAACATCTAGCTTCACGGCTGTCTGGTACCACTCCTGTAGCCAATCAGGTACTTCTTGATAGATGCAGGCCTGAGAGAGGTGATCGTCTAATCCCTCAACAAAGTATTGAATCAGGGATTGTTCGGACCACCCCTCTGTTCAGCCTGCTATCTTGCGGAACTCTCGCACGTAGTCCAGGGCAGGCCTTCCGGCTTGTTTTATTTTGTGAATTTGTCCTGCTGCTTTGAGGCCAATGGATGGGTCCTCAAATCGTTCTCTCAGACTTAAGAGAAAGAGGTGGGGATCTTCCAATTCAGGGGCTTGCTCACTATATAGATTGTTCAGCCATTCAGATGCTTCTCCCTCTAGGTTGGACGCACTTGGTTGAGGAAAAAAACTAGCTTCTCTGGGTCCCCATCAAAGGTTGCTCTGAAAGGTGGTGCAATTACAGGCTGTTGCTGCTGGCCCCACTGTGGCTGCTGGTGCAATTGCTGCTGGGCTCCCCACTGCTCTTGTGGCCCCCCCAGTTGCTGTTGGCCCCATCCTGGCTGCAGATTTATGCCTAGGGGTTGCACGTTTGGGGGCTGTGGCCAGTCTCCTTGCTGTGGTCGTTCTCCCACCAGCTGCTGATCTCCTGGCTTCTGTATCACCCAAGCCACTGCAAGGCCTCTATTAGCTGTGGTATGCTCAGCTGCTGCTGACCATCTACCTGTGGGGGGGTGCCAATCTGCCCATTGCTGCAGAGGCCTCAGTCTGGGACTCCCTCTGTCTTCAGGACTGCAGTTCCTGGCCGGGGGAACCAGGGTCTGATCTACGAGGGAGGGGTTGTAGGCTTCTCTCTGCAGGAATCGATTTCTGGTTTTCATCTCTGAGTTTTGAAATCTTTCCGGTGACTCATCCACAACTTTGTTATCTCTCCATTCTGCTTTTGAAGTCTTTGCTCTCAGCTGGGAAATCTGCCAGATTCCTCTCTCCCCTGGCTTGCCGGCTGTCGCTTCCCCCCCCCCCCCCCGGGAAACTGTTGCAGCCAGGGGGCTGGCCTCAGGCAATCTTTCTTTCTCCATAATGAGATCTTCCCCGAATCTTTACCAGCTCCTCTCAAGCCCAGAGGCAGTGGATGGAGTTCGGGACCCCAGGTCGTTTGAAAAGGATTGGGATCTTAGCATGTTGTTATGGTTCCGGCTAATGAAACACTTCAAAGAACTTCCAGGCATTGATTTCCCTAAAAGTCTTTTATTGCTTCAAAATGTCGGCACAGGCATAACGAAGTCTATGTTAAGATCCAAGTTCTCTTCCTCTGAGCAGTTAAATTATCAGCATGTTCCCTCCCTAAATTAGCTGTCATATATCACATTATCCAATTAGTGTGAAGGTCAAAGGTTTCCTTCCTCTTTCTTTCCCGGGCTTTACCCCCACCCTCTAAGCCAGTGGTTCTCAACCTGTGGGTCGGGACCCCATTTGGGGTCGAACGACCATTTCACGGGGGTCGCCAAACAAGGCTGTCCACCATTTTTTCCCCTTTTCTTTGGCCATGCCCCTGGCACCCGGTGATGTATAAGTGGTTGGGGGTCACCACAATATGGGGAACTGTATTATGGGGTCGCGGCATTAGAAAGGTTGAGAACCACTGCTCTAAGCTCTGTATTAACCCCAAAAATACCAGACAGTTCTGCATATTGTCAAAGCAAGAATATACATTATTTGCAGCGTTGACAGGCATTTTTATTGGTAGATTCTCCTTGTCAATCCTTAAGAATATCTCAGCCAGGGGCACCAACCAGGGCAGTTTTCTGCTACATCCTGTTGATGTGAACAAGGTGAGATCATGTGAACCAGGTGAAATCATGTACCAGCCTGGGGTATTTCCCTACATCACCATGGTGATATGAACGGGGTGAGATCATGCATTTGAACCAAGGCAGTTTGCTGCTCACGAACTTTACATGACCTCAATCCCTACAAGACTCCAACCAATACACTCAATAATATAAAATTCAAATTGATCTAGGTCACACAATCCAGAATAACACTGCAATTTTTGTTTCTATTTAATTACATCTCCCTATTCCCTAAATTGAAGCATTGGATCTAGTGAGCATCCAAATAACACTTTCCAACTTGCTGTGAGAGTCTAGAAACTTATTAGGCAAATAATAGCTAGCATAAAAATAATTTCAGTGACTAGGGATTTTGTAAGCTATAGAATATTACAAATTGCTTCAAAAAGAAGCAAGATGAGTCAGTATTTTTATCACACTCTCCCCAAAAGAACACAGAGACTTGCAAGATGGTTGTCAGCGCTTCAAGGCAGTCCAGACCAAGAAATCTAAATCGTGAACACTAAAACTAATTTTATTATAAGATTATACTAACAGAATTTTGAAAATCTGAATGTGCCTCTTCCGCTCCTGCCTTTATGTTCTAGAGAACTAGGGAGGGTTAATTCTGAGATTCTTTTTCCAATACATTTCTGCTTGGGATTTAGATTTCATTTATCAGATGTTGTCTAGATTGTGGCTCTTCCTCCTGTCTCTCAAGGTTATTCTCACAGCCCCTTACAGCTGCTGGCAGCTGTGATGTGAGCACTTTTTTGGCTCTGAGTCCAAAGTATAACACATCCATATATTTCACATACAATCAATATCCTGCTTCCTGCTTCATTTTATGCTCTCCTAGCCACCATCATTCGTTCGTTCATTCATTCATTCATTCATTCATTCATTCATTCATTCATTCATTCATTCCCCACCTTTACTATTTTCATAAATACTCTTTCCTCCTCCTATTTTCCCCACAATAGCAACCCTTTGAGGTGAGTTGGGCTGAGAGAGATAGAGACTGGCCCAAAGTCACCCAGCTGGCTTTCACGCTTAAAAAGGGACTAGAACTCACAGTCACCTGGCATCTAGTGTGGTGCCTTCACCATTAGACCAAACTGGCTCTCATTTTGTCTTCTTGACATCTATCGCCTCTCCTTTTTTTTTGCATCTGCATGAGACTCTCTTTGCAGGTCCCATTTTTAGACCTCACCTGCCCAGCATGATAACAGGAACAATGGTCATAAAGAGGAGAGTATCCTGCGGAGTCAGGCCTCCCTGTGTCAGCCCGAGGTAGGAAAGGGCCCCGATCAAGCCAGCCCCACCTGTTCCAGATGACCAGGCAGACACCACAGCACTTGTGGGAAGAGAAGCAAACATGAGTCAGAGAGCTTTGGGTATACAACTTCCACATAATCAATTCCAGTCTAACCTCAGTTCTTGCAAGCAAGTCAAATATGGAATTGTTTGGCATTAGACATCATGTTAAAATGTTGCATATATGTACTTTTGAACTGAATACTTTATTTGGCCAAGTGTGATTAGACACACAAGGAATTTGTTTCTGGTGCAGAAGCTCTCAATGTACATGCAAAGCATGCACATGTGTATTTTGTGTATGTATATATGTACAAAAGTACACATAAGCATCATTTTAAAATGATGTACATATCTACTTTAAAGATGTTTATCCTTCACTGAAAGAGTTTTTAAATCAAAAGCTGCTCAACATTTCTCATGAGCATATATTGGTATTAGTACTGGCAGTAGGTACTAGCCAATAAGAACTCTGTCCAACTCACATTTCTAAGCTCAGTCTAGCTAGGTTGGGTACATACAGCTTATTTTGTCCAGAACAAAATACACATCTTAAGATTGCTTTCCAAATCAGATATACTGTTTAATATAGTATGTCTGCCTTCCTTAAATATTAACAGAACTAGCTTTAAGGAAAAGAAAATGTCACCTATTAACATGCAGAAATATATTTAATAGTCTCTGCAGCTCAGATCAACATCAATGAACATGTGGATCCAGTATTTATTAATAAGTAACTATTGAGTTCTGGTGGTTGCAAAGTTATTTATAGCTGTTTCTCCCACTTCCTTCCCATCAAATGCTTCTGGGTCCCACGTAAGCATAAATCTTGCTTCAAAGAAAAAAAAAATAAGATTGGGCATTGACCTCTGAACTCTGTTACACCCAGGCTCCCAGCCAGTTAGCAAAAATTATTTTTCTTGGTTTGCTATGTGTACCCTGTCTGAATAATTATGTTTTTGGAAGGTGAAATAGTTTTGACTATATACTGTCTTTTTGTTTGTATAAGCTATCCAAATGGTACATATTTTGATGGCTCAGATACCTCTTCCTGCAATTTCTGAATACTAGAGCTCAACGCTCGTAAAGTTATTGCACCGTATATATAATCATATAAGCAAAGATTCATGAGATCAAATCCCAGTAGACGGTTTGAACCCCAAAGAATAACGTCTAATATCTGAGGAGCCTCAATACAGTAAGGGCAACATTAGTCAAATGGTAATTCCAAAAGTGCTTTTCCAAAAGGCAACTTGACTTTTCTTTGAACACATTTTGCTTCTCATCCAAGAAGCTTTTTCAGTTCTTGGATGAGAAATGAAACGCTTTCAAAGAAAAAAACCAAGAAAGTTCAGTTGCCTTTTGGGAAAGCACCTTTGGGACAACCATGACCTGGATGATCGAGAATCTCCATAGGCATTTACTCAGATGGTACCTCCCGGTGGTCAGTATAATCAAAAATACCATACAGGATATATTATATATTTATGTGTGTGAAGAGAGTTGTGTCTATTTGCCAGGAGGATAGGGTGGGGGGCTGCATTTCTGGGACCACCAACACTTTTCTTTTTCAGTTTTGTCAATGAGAATATATGATTTGATCTTGGGATTCCAAATCCAGTTTCTGCCTTCACACTCAGTTGTTCAGAAAGTTACTTAGTCTTACAATGAGGCTGGTTCCCATGACCATCACTTTGTAGAGTTAGTGCTCATGATGGTTTTTCAGATTTCCAGTTGAGTCCATAGGCTCATAGCTGGACATCTCAACTCCAAAGCCTAATTTGTTAAGCAAGCAGGAGCCACACCTAACCCTATTGTAAGGTGTCATCCACCATCCAAATCCTGCAACTGCCCTTCTCAATCTTTACCTGTTGAAAAATGATGTGAGTGCCAGGAATGTTATTTCACCAAGACCAGATGATAAACTGGCAAGCACGACACCTGTAGCAATGAGGAGGAAAAAGGAGACATCAAACATAAGCAACCTGTCCTCTTGTTATCAAGTCTCTGAATTGTGCAGAAGGCAGATCCGAACTGGGCCTGGCTTCTTCTGTCACAAACCTATCAGTTGTATACCATATGTTCATCTCTGTGCAAGTTTGGCAGAAATATTTAAAATACACATGTATTTTACTGAATATTTGTTGTTGCTTTCCAGAAGGAATACTTCTACTTGGAATTCCAAGTTTCCCCTTCTCTATTACACTCTGTTCCATATTCACATTCCCTTTTTTAAGGAATATTCAACATTCTTTTGCCACTGAGCATGCTCTAGTTTGGTATTTTGGCTCCTTTAAAAAAAATTATATAAGCCTTATGATTTCTCCAAGCATTGTTAATAACTCTTTTTGTACTTTTTACTTTGGATGCAAGCAATAACATATTAAACCAGTTATGGTAAACCATAATTCTGGCATATCATGACCAGTAAATTAGGATTATGGATGGATCAAAGCTATGTCAATTGCATTTGATTCTAAATATAGTCAAAGAGACTTTGGTGCTAAAAAAAATGGCTGGATTGAATGGCAAAGGCACTCTTTCCTCCAAAATCTGAATAATCATCAATTTTAAGATGATACACATGTAAAAATGACACTCACCCAGGAGGCTTTGTGTTGAGGTGGTGGAGAAGGCCACTAGTAGAAAGCTGTCCCAAGCTGAGGTAACACAAATGCCAACATGCAAGCTGTGGAGGGAGGGAGGAAGGGAAGGAAGAAAGAAAGGAAGGAAGTGGAAGGAAAGAAAGAAGGAAGGGAGAGAGGGAGGGAAGGAAGGAAGTAGAAGGAAGGAAGGAAGAGGAAGGAAGGAAGGAAGGAAGGAAGGAAGGAAGGAAGGAAACAGGATCAAAACAAACTACCAAGCAATAAGCAAAGAGACAATTTCTTTTTTTTTTTGTAACACATTTTATTGGTTTTTTAATTCTTAAGAGAAAATACTCAGGACACACCATGGTGTTTGGGTAATCAAACATTCAAAAATAAAAGCATATATAAATATCTCAACTCAATACATTCAATGTCCCCTCTCCGTTTCCGTCAAATAGCATAATACGTTTAAAATGTTCCATTTCTAATTTAAATTTCTCTAGCTGCTAAACCTGTTTTAAAACTTCGTAAGTTTACAATTACCATAATCAAATTTAACTTTAAATCAACAAGTTATCAATTCAGGTATGCCTTCCAGATATATTCTAATCCTTAATCTCTCGCATCCCTCATTTTATCACAAGTATCATTTATTTCTTCTTCCACTACACAATACATATCCTAATTAAAATAAAATGTTAATCTACCATCATATATAATCCATCAATCAATCAATCTCTTTAAGATAACAAAATAATGTTAAGTCTTAAATCATTTCAGTTCATTAAACGAAATTCAAATTTCATCCAATTGATTATCATGCCTTATCACATCTATGTTATCATACATAAACATCATCTTACTAAATTAAAACAATTAATTATTAAAAGAATCCAAATCTAAAAAGCCAACGTTTTTTCCATTCCAGTACATAATAATTTTCATCAAAATAAGCCTATTATTCCAAAAGGTACATTCTTAATCTATTTAAGATATCTATTCTAATAATCACCCTCCTATTTTTTTTCTTACTTCTAACTCTGATTCTTAATCCTTAAAACAGTCCATAAATCAAACATTGCCTTTTAATCCATTACACAATTTTAAATTTCTCTTTTCAGTCTTATTCTGGCCTTTCTTCTGTGCCAAACAGGTTTCCATAACCAAGCTTCCCTTTCAGCCAATGGATCTCTCTTTATTGCTTGCAGTGCCCTTTGAAACGATAGGAATCCCATCCTCTGCATTAGGCATCTATTTCTCTCATCCTTAAAGCTTCATTGCTTTAAAGTTTCAAGTCTTAATCTTTGATTCTTCTGATCCTCAAAGCTATAGATGGAATATTTATAAGATAAAATAAAATCCTCTTTTATCTCAGTTGTTTCCTCTTCTGGTATGTTTTGATTTGTAGAATGGTCAGATGTGGTCTGGAGATCAGTTTGAAGATTTGAAGTGAGATTTCTGGATCTTAATTCTGTAGTAAACTCTTTCATTGTAGCACATATTTCTGCAGTAGCTTCATAAATCTTTTCCAATATAAGCTTGCAGTTTAATTGTGAGTGAGGTTTCTCCATTTTGATAGTAATTAAAGAGAGTCTTTTTTTTTCTTTTTTGTGGAGGCTGTGTTTAATGAAAGTTAAGCAGTATCCACCCCCACAATTCCCACAGCTGCATCAGCTTATCTTTTCTCTCAAAAGTAATTTGAAGGTCAAGTCTATTCCATCTCCAAAGAATAATCAGAAGTTGTAATATTAGGTTTTCGCCACCAGATGTCCTCAGTAAATTAAAAAAAATCTTTTCCAGACATCATTTTCCCCCCTTTTTTCTATCTTTTAAAATATAATGTGAAAAAAAAGAAATAATCTTCCAGCATAAAATGATAGGACAGCTCTTAAAAAAATTTTTTTTTCTGTACTCCAAAGCATACGAAAATAAAGTATAGTCTTTAAAATTTTGTTCTATTCTTTTGTTACGCCTTTCTTCCCAAACATGTAGAAGCTGCTTTTTCAAGCCAGGGAAATAATTCCAACAAGGCTCTTACAGACAAAAAAAAAAAAGCAAGATAGAATAAAGAGAGTAGCAAAAAAAAAAGTCTCACCCGGGTTCACCATGGTGGTTCTTAAAGCTTAGATGTTCTTTGACTTGTGGTTTGGAGCGGCTTGGTGATCGGCCATTTTACTGGCCGATCTTCTTCTCCGTCGGCCCTCAGAGATGGCTCGGACAGCTGGAGGAGCCGCCGCTCCTCTGCAGCCAAGCGAAGCCTCTTCGACAGAAGTCGCACCCTCCAGGGTGACTTTCGACCTGCATAAGGGTCTACCGGCGGAGGGAAACTAGTCGACGAGGAGACAAGTCTCTTCGTACGGCTAGAGGCGCCACGATCTGGAACCAGAAGCCAAAGAGACAATTTCTTATGTGAATACATTTTCCTTTCTCCTTTACTAAAATTTCCTAATTCCACTGATTTCTTACCTGGATATGAACATATGGCTTTCTTCAATAGAAAAAAAGCACCTACAAGCGTATGTTCTTCAAAAGGCAAATGTAATCCCTGTACAAGCAGATCACACAATAGGTCAACATTCTCTAGGGCAGTGTTTCTCAACCTCAGCAAATTTAAGATGTGTGGACTTCAGCTACCAGAATTCCTCAGCTAATTGCTGGTTGAGGAATTCCGGGAGTTGAAATCCACACATCTAAAAGTTGCCATGGTTGAGAAACACTGCTGTAGACTTTGGCTTCCAGGTGTGCTGGAATACCTTTATTCCTACTAGATATGGTCAGGTTGGAAAAGAGAGCCCAAGACACTGATACTTTTGAATGCAAAGCTTGACAACATTGGATAGCTTTTCCCATACATCAAGGATATTTTTTTTATGTAAAGAAAGTTCCCATCAGGAGTTCAGGTATAATATACCTTTGATGTAGTCGTTAAAATGCTGGCTAGGAACCAGGAGATTGTGAGTTCTAGTCCCACCTTAGGTATAAAAGCCAGCTGGGTGACTTTGGGCCAGTCATTTTCTCTCAGCCCAACTCACTTCAGAGGGTTGTTCTTGTGGGGAAAAAGGAGGAAGAAGTATTATATATGTTTACTGCCTTGAGTTACTTATAAAAGTAATAAGGCAGGATAAAAAAAAATCTAAGAAATAATAATAAATAAAAATGCCTTCTGTTCTCTTATCTACAATGATGTGTTAATTATTTTGCACCAGTGTAAACTTACCCATATGGGAACAAGTAGATGCAAAAAGGGGCACTGAATTTGATGAAGAGAGTCGGCAAAATGTCTGCCAGCAGAACCATCTATATAGGATACAAAAAAAAGAAAAAATAGTTGGTATCAAAACCTCAAAATATCTCACTCCTTCCCCTGCCTGATCTGGCCTTTACACTTACCCCAGTCAAAATGGTGTTGCAATCATACCGAGAAGTATTGATGGTGGTATTCTCCAGAGAAACACTGGGGGGAATTTGAGTGGGAAGCAAAACACAGGAAGCAAAACTCAGGTGTGGGATCAGCAACCTGCACAGGTGCTGCTGCTGCGTGTATGTGTTTATTGGACAAAGTTCCATGAAATCAACAAATCTCTGATCAACACTCTGAAATCTCATTAAATCTGACAATCTCAAAAGATCTCCATGTTTAAAAATCTGGACAGGTAGTCCTTGACTTATGACCAAAATTGAGTACAAAATTTATGTTGCTAAGTGAGACAGTTAAGTGAATTTTGTCCCATTTTACAACCTTTCTTGCCACAGTTGTTAAGTGAATCACTGCAGTTGTTAAGTTAGTAACACGGTTATCAAGTGAATTGGCTTCCCCATTGAATTTGCTTGTCAGAAGGTCGTAAAAGGTGATCACATGACATTGGGACACTTCAGCCGTCATAAATATGAGTCAGTTGCCAAGCATCTAAATATTGATCACATGACCATGGGGATGCTGCAATAGTTGTAAGTGTGAAAAACGGTCATAAGTCTCTTTTTTCAGTGCTGTTGTAACTTCAAACAGTCACTAAATGAATGGTAGCAAGTCGAGGACTATCTGTAAATATATAAATGCACATATACACAAGAGTATCTAGATACTGTAGTACAAAAAAAAAGGTGGGGACATTCTATGCATAACATCACTGGAAGCTCTGAATTAGATCTTCCTGAAAATGTTGCATTGGTGAATTCTAAGAAGATACAGAAGATAAAAATGCGGGACATCCGGTTCCGGCTCATGGCGTCACTAGTCGCACGGGGAGACTTCTCTCCTCGTCAGCTAGGTTTCCCTCCATCGGTGGACCCTTATACGGGTCCAAAGTTGCCCTGGAGGGTGCGACTTCCGTCGAGGAGGCTGCTGTCTGGCTGCAGAGGAGCAGCGGCTCCTCCAGCTGTCCGGACAAATCTCTGAGGGCCGACGGAGAAGAAGATTGGCCAGTAAAATGGCCGATCACCCTGCCGCTTCAGACTGTAAGTCAGACAACATCTAAGCTTTGAGTGCCCCCATGGTGAATCCGGGTGAGAATTTTTTCTTATTTTTCTCTTTTTTCCACCTTTTTTCGTTTGTGTACCTGTAAGAGCTTTTGAAATTATTTCCCTGGCTTGGAAAGGCGGCTTCTGCTTTCTTTGGGAAGAAAGGCATTTTACAAATACTGAAAGACTATATTTTACTTTTATTTGGACACTAAAAAGGAAAAAAAAGAAGGAAAAGGTTTTCTCTCTCCTTACTTTTTAAGAACTTTACTATTTCTATTTATATATATTATACTCTAAAAGACAGAAAAAAAAAGAATTGATCTTTGGAAAAGACTTTCTTAACTCACTGAGGGCATCTAGTGGTGAAAATTTAATATTGCAACTTTGTTTATTCTTCTATTGAATTCCAAAACACTAAAGATAAGCTGTACACCTGTGAAGCTGTGGGGGTGGATGTTTTTACATTAAACAAAGCCTCTACAAAAAAGAAAAAGAGATTTCCTTTTAAGCATTAATATTAAATGGAGAAACCTCAGATACAACTGAACTGTGCACTTATATTGGAAAAGATTTATGAGGCCACTGCAGAAATTTCTGCTACATTTAAAAACTGTACTTTAGAATCAAGATCCAGAGATTCTCCTACATTTGCTCAAACTGATGTCCAGGTTACAACTGATCATGGTATAAATCAAAATGTACCAGAAGAGGAATTTACAGAGATAGAAGTGGAATTTATTTCATCTGACAATCCTTTCTTCAGCAACTTAGAGAACCAGAAGAAGCAAAGACTAAGACCTCAAAATACAAAGCAACTACATTGCAAGGAGAACAGAAAAAGACGTTTACTGCAGAAGATAAAAATGCCAACAGCCTCTCATCACCATCTTTCATACAGAGCAGGGGTGTCAAACTCGCAACATCATGTGACGTGTTGTGACGTATTGCGACTTTTTCCCCATTGCTGGCAATGGGGTGGGTGTGGTTTTGGCGTGATGCATCCGGCCCGTGGGCTGGTAGTTTGACACCCCTGATACAGAGCCTCCACTCTGAACTTGCTGGGTTTACTAAGGTAGTCCTCAACTTACAACCACAACCAGAATTCCTGTTGCTAAGCAAGGGACTTATTAAGTGAGTCCCACCTAGTCTTACAACCTTTTTGCCACAACTGTTCAGTGGATCACTGCAGTTGTTAAGTGAATCATGCAATTGTTATTGAAATCTGGTTTCCCCCAGTTTGCTTGTTGGAAGCCACCTGGGAACGTCAGAAATGACAATCACAAGACCCTGGGATGCTGCAACCCTGATAAATATATGCTGCTTGCCAAGTGCCTAAATTCTGATAATGTGACTGTGGGAATACAATGAAGGAAGTGTGAGGACCAGTTGTCACTTTTTACAGTGCCATTGTAACTTTGGATGGTCACTAAACAAGTGGTTGTGGATCAAGGACTTATTTACCCAGGCAATCAATGTCAAATGGCTCTCTGCTAAGACATTTCTGCCAAATTCAACCAAAATGTATTTTCTACCTCATAGATAATGTAATAAAATAAACTGCAGCCTTCTCATTTTCTGGCTATTGGCTCAACTGATTGGAACTAATCGGAGAAAAACTCCACAGATAAGCAATCCTGCTTCATTTCACATTTGTGTACTTCCTCGTACTTACATACCATTTTTTCCTTGCTCTTATTTTCTTACCCACTCTTTCTTCCAGTAACTGACATTTTCTCTTGACCTGTTCTTCATTTTGCTTTTACATACCAACACAAATATACACACCGGGTCTTCTTCCTTGCACACTCACCGGTCCCGTCCCATTATGCTCTTGCACTTTCTGATGGCTGAGAATGTCATGGGCTGCACTCAGCATCACCACATAAGCAAAGTTGTTGCAGAGGCCAAGCAGCCTGTTTGAGGAGAAGGCAATTTAGGTAACATGGAAGTTACCACATATGCATATGTCAGTGTCTGGGTTCCTAAAATGTGTTAAGCTATAAAACAGATACTTAGTGACATCTGGTTCCGGGTTGCAGTGTGTGCAGTCGTACGGAGAGACCCTTCTCTTCGCTGGCTGCTTTCCCTCTGCCAGTAGACCCTTAATCGGGTCAAAAAGTCGCCCTGGAGGGGCGACTACCGATGAGGAGGACTCTCATCAATCGCGGGGGGAGGCGGCAGCTCCTTCCGCGGTCCGAGGCAGCTCCTCAGGGCCGACAGAGAAAAGATCGGCCAGTAACATGGCCGATCATTTAGCTGCACCAGCCGAAAGTCAAAAGAACACCTTTGGCGGCTATCTTTTAGCCATCCGTCTGAGAAGGTGTCAAAATCACGGAGACAGCAGACAACAGCTGATCTGCAGTTCGGAACCTCTCTCCCTGGGCATAGGGGAGGAGGTGAGCTCTCCTTGGATAGTGGTAGAGCTCCCCAAGACCCTTAAAAAAATTTTGGGGGGGGTCGGAGGGTGAGCTCCCATGGAGTCCGAGGCTTACTCCACATCTCAGATGCCTTTGTTCTTTTTTTTGGACAAAGCAAGACGCTGCTTCCACATCTGCGTTTAAAGTGAACTTGTAAGTAAAATTTAAAGCAGACAGAGCTGACCAGGAGAACTCATAATTGTGTTTATTTTGGAACTTTAACTCTGGGAAAGAATTAATCTTCTCCTTTCAACTATAAAAGAAGTTAAAATGGTGATGGGATGTTTCTTTTTTCTGCGAGTGAAAGGAGAGAAATAACTTTCATTTGGTTACACTTGGCTACATTTGGATACAAAGTATGACATTGGTATTGATTTAAAGGACAATTATTGTTCTTAGATTTCTTTTTTTTTGTAAATTGGGTTTTTTTTCCCCTCTTGTTTTTTGAGATATTAAGAAGTTTTTTAAACTAAAATGGCTTCGAAGCATCTCGTAACTTCTGCTGTGCCTAAGGCTTCAATCTCTTCTCCGGTTACACAGACTGTTCAACAAGCTAAGCCCAGGTCACCACCACCTTCCCCACCACCACCAGCACTTACGATAAGAGATTTACAAGATGCTTTGGGGAAAGCAGTTTGTCAGATTAGAGGAGATTTAGAAGACAGAAATAGAGTAATGAGGGAGGATATAGTACTTGCTTTGTAAGGACTTGCCTCCCATATTGAGAGACTGGACGATCGTATTGACGATGTTGTGGAGAAAGTTGAAGAGTTGGATGATCGGCTTGGTAAAGTGGAAAATAAGGTGGAAATGTCACAGGATGAAATTATCATGTCTCATAGAGAAATGGAATTTGCTTTAAGAATCAGAGGTTTGAAGGAAAATATGCAAGAAAATTTGAGAGAGCTGGTGGCAAAGGATATAGCTCTGATTTTGGGGTGTGAACCTGAAGAAATAATGAGATATAGAAAAAATATTCAGAGTTAATTCATGGATTGCAAAGCAAAGAAATTTACCGAGAGATGTGGTGATTTATTTTGCAAGATCTTTACGTAATGAAATAATACAAGCGTTTTATAAGCAGAGGTTTCAGATTGCTGATCAAGATGTCATAATATTAAAAGAAATTCCTCCAAAAATTTTAAGAAGAAGGAAGGTTTTTGCTTTTTTGGCTGATGAGCTTAAAAAAGTCAGCTTCCGTTTAGATGGGAAATCCCAATTGGAATAGTGGTGAGCTATGCGGGGACACGCTACAGACTTAATACAATTTCAAAGGCGAAAGAGTTTTATATTTCTGTCCTGGGAGCAAGCTCACCATCATCTCCACGATCTAAAACTGCAGAGGTGAAATTGGGAGAACAGCCAATTGAAGGTGTCTTATCATTGGGGGTTGGAGAAATACAGGCTGAATTTTTACAGCAGCCTTTTGTGATAAAAGAAACTTCAAAGGAACAGAGAGTAACACGAGCAGCTCATAGACACAAGGAGAAGGAGCAACAGAAGATGGAGGCAAAAGTATTAACACAAGAATCCACTACTTCTGAGCCTGTGGGAGGAGCAAGACCGAAGAGATCTTCAACAGCAGATCTTCATGCAGTCTTTTCCAGGCTTCAGGCCGGAAAGGATGGCAAAGTTTCTGACTTGGAATGTTAATGGCTTGAATTCTCCACAGAAAAGAAGGAAAGTATTTCATTATTTGAAGCAACATAATAATGATGTTGTATGTTTGCAGGAAACTCATATTGCTTTAAAGGACCAAAAGTATTTGTTTAATTCCCGGTTGGGTTTACATTTTATATCCTCAGCTCCGGGGGAAAAGGGGGGTGTTGTTATTTATGTAAAGAAAAACCTGTCAGCTAAACTAATAGACTCTGATTCTCAAGGAAGATATGTTTTTATTGAGTTGGAGATGTATGGCAAGAAACTTCTTATAGTGGGTTTGTATGCTCCTAATCAACAACAAAAACAGTTTTATAAATTATTACATCAAAAATTAACTTCATTGGATTATAAATCTGTCATCTTGATGGGAGATTGGAATGGTGTTTTAGAAACAAATAAGGACAAGAAAGGATCTTCCATGCTCTCCAATCAAGCTAAATTACCTAAGACTTTTTTTGATTTGAAAGATGACTTGGAATTGAGAGACATTTGGCGGGAAGGAAATGTGGAAGAGAGGGACTTTACCTTCTTTTCTGACAGGCATCAATCATTTTCAAGAATTGATTTTTTTTTATTACTACTGATTTATATTTTAGTGTTAAGAATATTAAATTTTTTCCTAGGATATTGACAGATCATAGTCCTGTATGGTTGGAATTATTTGTGGAGAAGGGGAATAGAAGATCTTGGAGGTTAAATGAGAACTTATTTAGATATGAGGTAAACTCACAGAAATGTAGAGAATATTTGAAAGAATTTTTTACTTTGAATATGTATAAGGGTACTTCAATGGCGATGGTGTGGGATGCTAGCAAAGCTTTTATGTGAGGAGTTTTGATTCAAATGAATAACGCCTACAGGCGTAAACAATTGCAGAAACGTAAAGAGCTGGAAGAGGAGATTAAATTGAAAGAAAGAGCATTAATTTTGAATCCTTTGGATAACAATTTGAAGGCCTCTATAAATATGCTTAAAGAACAATTTAATATGTTAATGGCTGATCAGGTTGCAACTAACCTGCATCATATGAAGCATAATACTTTCTGTAATGCAAATAAGCCTGGTAGATGGTTGGCTTATCAATTACGGA
Source organism: Crotalus adamanteus (assembly GCA_039797435.1). Taxonomy (NCBI): domain Eukaryota; kingdom Metazoa; phylum Chordata; class Lepidosauria; order Squamata; family Viperidae; genus Crotalus; species Crotalus adamanteus. The sequence continues at coordinate 10,595,515 of CM077935.1, forward strand.
AGAAACAGAGGTCTAGGATTATAGATAGAATAAATTATAAAGGTAAAGTGGTTTCTCAGCAAGAGCTGATTAAAAAAACTTTTTTAGATTTTTATACAAAATTATATACTGGTGAAAAGATACAGAATTTGGATATAGATAAGTATTTACAAGAAGCCCATTTTCCTAAGCTTACAAATGATCAACGAAATGAGATTAATGGCTTAATTACTTCAGAGGAAATTACTATGGCTATTAAACAATTAAAAGTCGGCAAAGCACCTGGTACAGATGGATTGACTGCAATCTATTATAAAACAATTTGTGAATCAACTACAATAAAGGGAATAATGATAAATAAGAAGGATTATAGGTTAAGAGCTTTTGCCGACGATTTGGTAATTACTTTATCTCAACCGATTAATTCGGTTTTAGATTTGCTACAAATTATAACTCAGTATGGGCAAGTTTCTGGTTTTAAGGTTAATAATAATAAGACTAAAATATTATCTAAAAATTTGACTATTAAGGAAAAGGAAATGTTAGTTTGACTGGTTTTGAAATTGTAAAAAAGGTTAAATATTTGGGGGTGTATATAACTGCTTCTAATGCAAAATTGTATAAAAACAATTATGAGACATTATGGATTAAAGTGCAGAAGGATTTAAGTGATCGGAAAAAATTACAATTATCTTTGTTAGGGAGAATTTCTGCTGTTAAAATGAATGTTCTACCAAAATTTCTTTTTTTGTTTCAAATGATACCTATTTTGAAAAAAAAATGTTAATTTAGATGAATGGCAAAAGGGTATCAATAAATTTATTTGGGCAGGGAAAAAACCAAGAGTTAAGCTTAAGATTATTCAGGATGTACGTGAAGGGGAGGACTTAAGATGCCTAACTTGAAATTGTATTATGATGCTGCGGCTTTAACATTGATTAGTGATTGGATTAATTTAACAAATCAAAATATACTTTCTTTGGAGGGATGGGATTTATTATATGGATGGCATGCTTATTTAATTTACAATAAGAAAGTAGATAGGGCTTTTAAGTCCCATATTTTAAGAACTGCTCTATTGCGTGTCTGGAAGAAATATTATTATAGATTAAATTATAAAATACCAATTTGGGGGATTCCTGGACACGCAGTAGAAGGGATATTGAGAGGTGTGAACTTGGATAGGATTTCTTATAATCAATTGCTTAAATTGGAACGGAAGGATTGGCAATTAAAATTGCTAGATGAATTAAGGCAAGAAAATATTGTTTACTCTTGGTTTCAGTATAGGCAATTGTTAGATAGATGGAGTTTAGACCAAAAGGTTGGTTTTACTTTGGAAGATGAGAATTTGATAAAACAAATTAGAGATCAAAATCGAGCTCATATAAAGAGAGTTTATGTTTTAGTGGAATTGGACTCAGAGACGGAATTAGTTAAAGATTGTATGATAAAATGGGCTCAAAATTTTCAAGAGCCGATTTTATTAGATACATGGGAGGCAATTTGGGTTGGGAATGTAAAGTTTACTCAGGCCCAAAATTTACGAGAAAATTTTTATAAAATGTTTTATAGGTGGCATTTGGATCCACAGAAGTTGTCTCGCATGTATCCTAATTTACAGCCTAAGTGTTGGAGATGTGGATGCTTGGATGCAACTTATTACCACATTTGGTGGATGTGTAAAAACATAAAAGCCTTTTGGATTAAGATTTGGTGGAACATTCAGAAGATTTTTAATAGAAAGATAAAATTTTCACCACAATTATTCTTGTTAGGTATTATTGTAGATTGTGATGTTAAAGAAACTATTTTAATGTTGAATCTTATTACGGCGGCAAGGTTATTGATTGGACAATATTGGAAGAAAGATTCTTTGCCTACTATAGAAGAATGGTTGCTGGGAGAAGCAAGATTTACAAACTTTTTGGAGTTAGCTTTAAGGGCAGTTTTCAAAGCACTTCTTTTGAGGTTTATGGACAAGAGAGACTGATAAGGAATGTGTTTATTGTGGATGGAACTTGTTATTGGTAAAGATTTAAATGTGTATAAGGGAATTTTAATGGTTTATGGACAAGAGAGACTGATAAGGAATGTGTTTATTGTGGATGGAATTTGTTATTGGTAAAGATTTAAATGTGTATAAGGGAATTCTAATGTTTTAAGTAATGTTCAAATTTGTGTTTTGGAGGGAGTTTATAAAGAATGATGGATAATAACATAAGTATGATATGAAAAGGTTCAGAGTATATTATAATGTGTTTAATGATTGGGTTTTTTATTATTATTATTATTATTATTATTATTATTTTTAAGAGAAGATAACTTGTTTAATTAAATGTACCTAGATTTGTTTAGGATTTATATGTCTTTTAAGTTTTTTTTTGATAGGAGAGAAGATTATGGAGATTGAATGAAAATCTTAGATAAGAAGTTTAAGTTTAAGTATTCAAAGAGTATTTAGTTTTAATGGTATAATGAAGGTTTATATGTTTATTTTTGTGTTCTAGGATAAAGAAAGAGGGAGAGATTAGATTTTATATTGTAGGTATAGATATTCAAAGAAAGTAATGTTTAAATTTGTGTTTTGGAGGGAGTTTATACAGAATGATGGATAATAATATAAGTATGATACTAGAAAATGTTTAAAGTATGTTATAATGTGTTTAATGATTGCAATTATTATTTTTTAGAGAAGATAACCTATTTAATTTAATGTATTTAGATTTGTTTAGGATTTATATGTGTTTTAAGTTTTTCTTTTCTTTTTCTGAAAAATTTTAATTAAGCCTGTACTCAGCTCTGGGAAGGTTGGGGGAGGGTTTGGGAGGTTTGGGGAGGTGGGGGAGGGTATGGGAGGGTGGGGGGGTTTGGGGAGGGGATTTGTTTTGTAAAATTTAAAAAACTTTCAATAAAAAAAAAAGAATGGTTGCTTAAAGTTTCTAATTTAGCAGAAATGGCTAAAATTTCTGCTTATTTGAAGGATCATTCACAAGAAAGATACATCTCAGTGTGGAGAAGATGGATAAATTTTGTACAGAATAAATATGGGATTAGAAAGTATTATTTAGTTTTTGAATAACTTAAAGTTTAAAGTGGGAATTATTTATATTGTTATTTATGTTTTTGCTTGAAATTTTTTTTTTTTTTTGTATTTGAGTTAAAGTATTTTAGGGATTTTATTATTTGTATAGTTGGATAAGCTTAGTTAGAATTTGTTTGTTTATTTTTTAACCCTGTAATCAGCTCTGGGAAGTAAGGGGGGAGAGGTAGGGTGGGGGGGAGGTAGGGGGGGATATTGTATTGTATTAAAAATTTGTATAAAACTTTTCAATAAAAAAAAAAGAAACCACCGTGGATGATCCCGGTGAGACCTTTCCCTCTCTCTCTTTACCCTAATTACTCTCCTGTTAAAAGCCTTCTGGAATTATTTCCCTGCTTTGAAAGTGCTGCCTTTGTCTTAAAAAGAGCTTTAACAAAAGAAAAAAAGAAAAAAAAAGTTAACTTCTTATTGACTATTTTTATTTTTGGTCACTTTGGGGCCCTGGAAAAAGCCCTACCATAGAACTTTATTATTATATCTATTGTTTAAGCTGGAGAATATTGTTTTCCTATTTCTCGGATTTATTTTTTTAAAGGGATAAATCTTTATTGTTTGAAAAAAAAAAACTTTATTGGAAGCCGAAAAAGAGATTTCACAGCTTACTGAGGGCATCTTGTGGCAAAAACTATTACTGCAACTACATTTCCTCTTTGTTTTTTGAGGTTGGGTTTGACCTTCAAATGATGATAAAAGCAAAAAGATAAACAATTTGAAACAGCTGGGTGGTGAAGTTGCTTACTAGTAATTGTGGAGGTGGATAAGTGCTGACTGTTTGTATGTGTCGACTGTTAGTAAATATAGCCTCCTCTAAAAAAGTAAAAGACTATCTCACCACTGAAATGGAGGAATTTCATCCACAGCTTGATTATGAACTTATATTAGAAGCAACAGTATATATGAAATCTTGGAGAAACATTAAAGATGACATCTCTGAACCACAAATTGAATCTCAAACCCTAATGGATCAATCTACAGGTCAAGGGACTAGTTCTAGAGAGGCCTATATGCAGCAATATACACAACTTAAAGAGACAGAGGAACAAGTCACTGAGCAAATGGATGTTAATCTACAATTTATGGAGAATTTTGAAGATCAAAGAACGAGTCTAACAGACACTTGTAGTGTTAAAAGTAACAGGAACTGACTCTCAGATACGAATTACTGAGAATAGTGACATTGTGGATAATCAACTTGTGACTATAACATGGAAACAAACTGTCTACACTATACAGATATTGGAAGAAGGGAAAGAGAACTTGGCCCAGATTGAAGTATTGATAAGTACCCTCACTCAAATATTGAGACTCGACGATATAGAAGCTCTATTATGGAAACCGGACTGGCACAGAAAGCCAGAGTTAGATTTAAAAATGTGATTTAAAACTTACTTGACGGGTAAATAAGGCTTTAGAGATCTTGACTGAATAAAGATTAATCAAGTATGTGAACTTAGTAAGAAGATGCTTTTCTGTATTAATATGCTTGTTGTGGATATAACAATTATTTGGATCGGATTTAAACTTTATTGAGTGGATTAAAAGAGTTTTTCAGAGATATAGATTGATTGATAGATTATAGATTTAAAATAGAGTAGAAATGTATTTTTTGGAGTAATATTCTTATTTCTAGGAAGGATAGCTATTTGGTAATGGAAGGAGAATAAAAGGGATTTGTGATAAAAGAAGAAATGGTATTAATAAATGAGTTACTAGATTAAAAAATAGAATACTTGTAGAAAATATAAGAATGTTATGGTTGAAATAATATTTCTATTTTATAGATAAGGATTATGCTAAGGGAAAAGGGAAAGGAGGGACACCTGAAGTGTTAATAATATGTTTATTTAAAAGCCAAATTGGAATATGGTAATTGTAAATAGTAAAGCTTAAAAACAGGATTTGGATTTATACAGATGAAATGTTATTGACGATTGTTCTGATTGATTGAATTTTATTGAAAAATACATTAATTTGAATATATTATATTATTTGAGGGAAATAGAGAGAGAGTTTCTAATGATTTAACCTGAGTTATATATGTATGATTTTGTTTTTGGATGATTGATTACCCCATCACCACATTGTTTCTCAAGCACCTTGTTGTAAAAATAAAAAAATCAATAAAACTTGTTTTTTTTTTTTAAAAAAAAAAACAGATATGGACCCAAATATTGTGGTTTACTGCAGTGTTTCTCAACCTCAGCTACTTTAAGATGTGTGGACTTGGGTCTGCGCAGCTGCCAAGGAGAATGGCTGTACTGGGACGGCGCTCTGGATAAGAGTACCTCTTTTACACCCACTTTCCATTTTCCGGCGGGCTTTTTGAGGTCCTAGATCCCTCAGAGGGGGATTGGAAGGAAGAGGCATCCTGCAGAGCGGTCCTAGACGGCGGTCGGGTCCGATAGAAGCAGGGAAGCCTTGGAGAAGCCGGACGGGGGAAGGAGACGGCCCAGCATGGTGGCCGCGAAGAAATAACAGCAGCCAGCTGCACAGAAAGCAACAGAGAACTAGCGGAGTGACGGTCTGGTGGTGTGTATATCCAACGACCCCGCGTGAGTGATCTGGGAAGGGAGAACTGCCCCAGAGGATTTCCAAAGAGGGAGAAGAGAAAAGGAGCCCCAGAAAGAAAAGGGTGGAACTTTTCCCCGCATGGATTAGCGGCGATAGAAAAGTTGGGGCAAATGAGGTTTTTACCTTAACTAGCTGGACTTCGTGGGCTGAAAAGGATAAAGTCTAAGAGTAGCCCTTCTTTTTCGTGAGAAGCAAGTAAGAATTCAGAACAACTCAAAAACTGAGGGATAAAAAGTGCCGATGAAGCAGAGAAAGTGGACATTTTGAACTAGTGTTGAAGGCTGCACAGCATTGAAAGGGAGAAGGGAGAAGGGAGACATCTACTGGCCGAGAAGAAAATAGACATAGAGATAAAAGAAAAGAAAAACTGTGCCAGAGAGAAAGAAAATTGGTGACTAAAATTAAGGAGAGACCTTTTACATTTGTATACCCTGTTGAATACATCTATAAATATAATTGTTAAATTGTATATTGTACTGCCAGTGAACTCATAATACTGATTACTATTTATAAGATAATTAATTACTGTGAATTAATAGTGTGATTGTTATACATCTTATAAGACTTTAGCACTATCTAAGATAGAAAATATAAAATATTACCCATAAAGGCAAATATGGACAGAGGAGGCACGGATTAGGCAAATTATCCTCTCAGGTGTGCTGGAAAGAAAAACAAGGATTGTATACAAGTGGGAGGGCTGGTTCACAATATTCCGAAAAATGACAAGTATTCCCAATTTAACAAGAGTTGGGATAGGAAAGAAGCAAATTATTCAAACAACATCAGTTGAACTGAGCCCAGCGGAGCAAAGATCAATAGAAGAGATGATGCAGCGAGAAAAAGCGAGCTCATTTAAGGAATTGCAATTGATGTTACAATCTATGCAGGAAGTAATGTTAAGAAACCATGAAGACTTGAAAAAAGAAATAGGAGAAGTAAGGAGTGACACTGGAGAACTCAAAGAAAAGATTGGGGTGATGGATGTGAAATTTGAATGCTTTCAACAACAAATCTTAAAAAACGAACAGAAATTACTAGAGATGGAAGAAAGAATGAATAAGGAGGAGAAAGGGGTAGATGAAATGAACAAAAAACTTTTACAAGCTAATAAAGAATTAGAAAAAACAGTCATTTCACTCAAAACAGAGAAAGCAGACCACTATCTACGTTTCCAAAATGTGAGAGAAGAGAAAGGGGAAGACCTCCCAGAAATGATGGCAAATTTGCTAGCAGAAGCCCTAGGAAGTAGGAGGGAAGAAATGGTGAATGAGATGGATGAAATATATAGGATGCATACTAATTACACGAGAAGACACAATCTGCCCAAAGAAGTTCATATTAGATTTGTCAAAAAATCAGTTAGAGATGAAATTTTATACAGAACTAGAGACGATACGATAGAATTTAGAGGAAAACAACTAGTTGTTCTTAAACAAACTCCTAGAAGGGTAAGAGATTTAAGAAGGCCGTATCAACACATAACATCTAAACTAACAAGACAAAATATTAACTTCAGGTGGCTGACGCCAGAAGGCATTATGGTGACATGGCAAGAAAAAAGATACAGGTTAGATACAAGAGATAAGGCAGAAGAATTCTTTAGGCAATATTTTTGTAGTGAAGAAGAGCCAGAAATAAAAGAACTGAGAGGAGAAGGTGCTACAGGAGAACAGGTGATAGAAACAAGGGAATTACAAAGTATAGAAAAGGAAACCGGGAGAGGGAAAAAAGCGGAAAATGGAAATGGTGATGAGGGTAGACTTAAAGAATCTAAAGACAGCAAACCAACAAGGACAACTAGATCGAAATACAAGTAGTGATATGGAAGAAATAGCGATTTTATCTTTAAATGTTAATGGCTTAAACTCCCCCGCAAAGAGGAATAAAATTTTCAATAAGCTTAACAAAATGCATCTGGATATAATAATTTTACAAGAAACACATATAAATAGGCAACATCAAAACTTATTGAATTATCCCAAACTAGGAACTATGTTTGTGTCATCATCACAACAGAAAAAAGGAGGAATAGTGGTGTATATTAGGGAAGGAATCTTGGCAAGACAAATTTATCAGGACAAAGAGGGTAGAATATTAATAATCAAGATTCTTCTGAATCAAAAAAAGGTAACCCTCGTTGGAATTTATGCCCCAAATGAAAGACAAAAACAATTCTATAAAAATTGCATAAGGCTGTTGGAGAAATTGAAAATGAGAATATTTGCTTAATGGATGATTTTAATGCAATACTGGATAGAGAGTTAGATTATAAAAGCGGCACAACAAGGAAAGGAATTAGAAGAATATTACCCAGTACCTTCTTCAAAATGGTGGAGGAATTTAATATATTGGATAGTTGGAGGGAGAGAAACCTGAAATCAAAGCAATTTACGTACTACTCTAGTTGCCATCTATTGTGGTCTAGAATTGATATGGCTTGGATATCAAAAGAACTAAACCTGGAAATAGAGGATGTCACAATAGACACAAATCTATGGGCAGACCATAATGCAGTTATAATTAGATGGAAAGGACAGAAGAAAAGAAGGAGATGGACCCTAAAAAGAGCAGTTTTGAATCAGAAGGAATTTAAATTCAAGATGGAGGAGCAAATGCGTATGTTCCTCCAAACAAATAAGAAAGAAGATATGAACAGCCCAAACCTACGGGACATGGGTAAAGCAGTCATGAGAGGAGTTGCAATTGCGTATATGGCCAGTGATAATAGAAAAAAAAGCAACGCCAAAAAAGTTTAGAGGAAGAACACAGGAAATTGGAACTACAACTACAAATAAAACCGCAAAGTCGGGATCTGAAACAACAATTAGATCTAATTAAACACAAACTGAACATTATGGAGAAGGAGGAACTGGCGCAAAAAATAAAAGAGGCCAGACAAAAATTTTTTGAACATGTGAATAAACCTGGGCGATGGCTGGCCCACAGACTAAAGAAACAAAAAGACAAAAGATGGATTAGTAAATTATGTAACGAAGAGGGGGAGATGATCTATCAGAGTGAAGGGGAAAAAAACGTGGCATATGAATTTTACAGGAAACTTTATAAAGATGAAGAAAGTTTTAGTGAAGATAAAATATCACAATGCCTCAAGAAAGCCGACCTTCCAAAGGTCCCAGAAAAAGTCCAAAATTTCCTAAATAAGGATATAACACTTCAAGAAATTACAGAGGCAATCAAAAAGCAAAAAAGTAATAAGACGCCAGGCCCAGATGGACTACCATCTGAAATATATAAGAACCTCCAAGAACTCTTAGGTCCAATCTTACTAGATGTATTTAATGAAGTGTTAAAAAAAGCAAAGATCCCAACCTCATGGGAAGAGGCAATTATTACATTAATACCTAAGGAAAACTCTTGATTTGACACTTATCCAAAACTACAGGCCCATATCGTTACTTAATTCGGACTATAAAATTTTTATGGCAATAATGGCAGAAAGATTGAAAAGGTTACTGGTTGAATTTATTCACCCTGATCAAAATGTTTTTTTGCCTAGGAGGCAGATAAGACATAATGTCAGGATAGTACTAGACACGTTGGAATACTACGAGACCCATACTTCCATCCTTCCGGGGTAGGTAAAATGAGGACCCAGATTGTTGGGGGCAATGTAAATATATATATACATTGCTTACTGGTGTACACTGCTTAGAGAGTGCTTGCACTTAAAGCGGTATATAAGTCTCATAAATAAATAAATAAATAAATAAATGAAAAACAGATGACACTTGTCTTTGTCGACACGCAGAAAGCATTTGACAATGTTAAATGGGATTTTATGTTGAATCAGCTAAAATATATGGAATTTGGCGAAAAGTTTATAAATATGTTCAAAGCAATTTATGCAAAACAGGAAGCGAAAGTAGTAGTAAACAGAGAAACCACTAAAAGTTTCCAAATACAAAAAGGTACAAGACAAGGCTGTCCATTATCACCACTACTATTTGTACTATCTCTAGAAGTCTTGACTAGAATAATTCGGAAAGAAGAACAAATTAAAGGCTTAGAAACTAAAAAGGAAATATTTAAGTTACAGGCCTATGCAGACGATTTGGTTTTTATCATGGAAGAGCCCTTGAAGTCCGGTGTAAGGTTGTTGGAAGTATTGGGAAAATATGGAGAAGTAGAAGGTTTAAAGATCAATAAAGAAAAAACTAAAATGTTAGTTAAAAATATGACGAAACTACAGGAAACTGAGCTAGATGAGAAATTAAACATTCATATAACAAAGAAGGTGAGATATCTAGGGATTCAATTGACGGCGAGATGTGCTACACTTAAAGGAGATAATTATGATAAATTAGTTGATCAAATTAAAACGGATTTAGATAGTTGGAAAAATTTGCAGCTCTCTTTCATGGGAAGAATCGCAATAATAAAGATGAACGTACTACCTAAATTACTTTTTTTTATTCCAATGTATACCAATTAGATTAGGAAAGGAGTTTTTTGGAAACTTAAATAAAACTATATCTAAATTTATTTGGCAAGGGAAAAAACTGAGAATCAAATTCAGACTTCTACAGGATTTGAAGGAAAGAGGTGGATTCGGCCTCCCAGATTGGGAAAAATATTATCAAGCAGCCACGCTTACTTGGGTGAAAGAGTGGATACATCTGAGAAATAGGAGACTATTAGGTTAGCCTTAGAAGGCCACGATATGCAGACAGGGTGGCACGCAATTCTTTGGGAGGGAAAGCACAAGGCTCACCAGTACTTCCAGAAACATTACATCAGAAGGGCACTACTAGATGTATGGGTCAGAATTAAAAAACGTAATTACATGAAAATCCCTAATTGGGTATCCACATTGGAGATATTCATACATCCAAATTTTATGAAATCAGGAAAGGCGATCACTTATAAAGACATCTTGGATGAAGGAGGAGAATTAAAATCGAGGAAAAGGTTATTAGAAGAAGGGATAGAACCTGAATGGTGGGTGTACCTTCAAATTCAGTCACGATATATGAAGGATAAAAAAGAATGTGGAATAAAATTAGAGCATACAGAATTAGATAAAATTTTATTAGGAACGGAGGAAAAAGATAAAAAGGATATATCAATATTTATTGGAATGGGATATGTTGGAAGAGCAAGTAAAAGACACAATGTTAATTTGGAGTAAAAATTTCAGCTATGGTATTGACTTAGATAATTGGCAGGATTTATGGGAAAGGAATAGGAAGCTCACACTAGCTACTGCATACAAAGAAAATTTATACAAGATGTTTTATAGGTGGCACCTTCCCCCTGTGAGATTAGCCAAAATGGACAAAAAGACCTCACCGAAATGTTAAAAATGTAAAGAATCGCTAGGGACCTATTACCATATGTGGTGGGAATGTTCAAAAGCACAAAAATTTTGGCATTTAATAAAACAGTGGTTAGAAGAAATACTAATGCAGAACATTGAGCTAAAACCAGAACTCTTTTTGCTGGGTGTCACTAAAGATAGATACAATAAAGAATCCTTATACCTATTATTACACATGCTAACAGCAGCAAGATTAGTTGACATGGTTCCGAAAGAAAGCAGATTTTCAAAGAATTTTGAGGCTTTTTCCTCTAAAAGAATCTTTTATTATTCTGCATAGCTTCGGCACTAACAAAGTTAAGCCAGAAACTGAATCCTCCCTCCCCCAAGCATCTGTAACAAAGCATAACTCACTCCTTCATTTTACAGTCATCAATCACATTCTCCAATTAATGTGAACCGTGAGGTGCCCCTCCCGGTGCAGCTGAGCTGACCTTGGCCACACTGTGTCCAGACATTGTTATGGTTGACTTGCATACTTTCCCACCCCTTAACCTACTGCTATCTGTCTTAACTCTAGAAATGCTGCTCGGCTAAGTAAAACAGGTTTGCTTCTTCATATATGGCAAGCAAGAACATACGATGTTAGCAGTCTTGACATTAGTCTTTGCACAGAGATGGAAAGACAGTGAGACACCCTGAGAAGAAGAGGTAATAAATAAGATTTTATCCTGTGCTGAAATGGATAGGTTAACGTTAGAACTTAAGGATAAGAGTGAAACAGATTACTACGAAATCTGGAACAAATTGTATGATTGGTTGGGGAAAAACAGAGGGAAAAACACTCCGATTCAGCGAAACACATTGATCAAGCATGATATTGATTAAAGGGAAAATACTTAAATATTAAAGTGAAAATTAAGAATATTGATGACGGGAACTATCAGAGAGAATATCTATGGGGGGAAAAAAGAAAAAAGAAACATTTGTGTGAATACGTGGATTATGGATTATAGATATTAACTGTTGATGATTTTCCTTTGTAAATGTAAGCCAGGCAAACACACTGTTAATCACCTATTATGTGATTTATATTTTAAAAACCAATAAAGTTTATTTAAAAAAAAAGATGTGTGGACTTCAGCTCCCAGAATTCCCCAGCCAGCATAGTTGACTGGGCAATTCTGGGAGCTAAAGTCCACACATCTTAAAGAGGCTGAGGTTGAGAAACACTGCTTTATTGTATAATCTTGGTTGCAATAGATCCAACCAATGGCGGCAGTAGTAGAAGTAGTGTATACCTTTTTTTAATGAAAATTATCAGCACTTTTGATCAGTGACGTCATCAAAGTAAACAAACCCACATGTTGATTACGTCACCAGGTCATGGCCCTAAGCCCATCAAGATAAGCATGAGTAGCCCTAACAGCCCTATTTTCAGATAAGGCATGTTGAACCTAACCCCATCAAGAAAGATGTGGCAGTCAATCCTCTGGGTACATGATTAGCTTAACCCTAGACTAATTCTATGGACATTCAAAACCAAAAAAAGCTAAGTAAAGTGAACAATTAACAGAGGCCTGTGTTTTTGGGAAACAAGCCCTACTTTGGGGAGCTGTGAAATTAAAAAAAATGCTTTTTATTTCTAATCATTCTAGCCTAATGATGCTTTTAATTTTTGTGGAGTTTTAAAAATCAGTGCCTCAAAAGCTGGGAAAAAAGGAGCCCCTAAAAGGCAGCCAGGGCCTGCATTTAACCCCCTTTTTTCTAAAAGGTATTTATTTCCAGGCGGTTTTAAAATAATTTCCTCAAATGCAGGGGGGGAAAAACAAACCACAACCCTTTTAAAACCCTGCAGCTGGTTTGTACCTTTGTAAAAATCTAAAGACACATATTTTGCCAATTGCACCCTGAAATCCTCATGCTTGATAATATTTTTCCCAATCTGGGAGGCCGAATCCACCTCTTTCCTTCGAATCCTGTAGAAGTCTGAATTTGATTCTCATTTTTTTCCCTTGCCAAATAAATTTAGATATAGTTTTATTTAAGTTTCCGAAAAACTCCTTTCCTAATCTAATTGGTATACATTGGAATAAAAAAAAGTAATTTAGGTAGTACGTTCATCTTTATTATTGCGATTCTTCCCATGAAAGAGAGCTGCAAATTTTTCCAACTATCTAAATCCGTTTTAATTTGATCAACTAATTTATCATAATTATCTTGGACGATCCGCGCGCCTCGGAGCTGCCAGCTGCCCTCTCACATCCACCAACCTGGAGCCCCCCATCCTCATCCCAGCACCTCTTGCCCTCTCCCAGCCGCCCCCCTGGGACCTGTCCGCCCCTCCAGCCTCCTGAGCGCCATCGCAGCGGCAGGGTCGCGGGAGCCCCTTTCCACGCCACGCAGCCCATTGCACGCAAGAGGGGCACGGCCAGAGCGCCAGCTCCCACTCGGAAGGCGCCGCTTCTCCCCTCCTGGGCCTGCTGGCTAGCCTCTGCCGCACATGCGGGCATCGCCACCACCTCGCCCTCTTCCCCGCCCCCTGGCCGCTTCTGAGGCCCAGAGCCCGGCAAGCCGGGAAGGAGCCGCTCCTGCTCAGCAGGCCCATGACTTGAATAAGATGCTTTCAGACTAGTTTGTTATTCTATTTTATCATGCATAATTTAATATGAATGAGGAGAGGAGGATCTAGGTTTCATAATATTCATTTGTAATCAGCTTCTCGTGTGGTTTTTGTCCCATCATTTTCTGAGCACTCTCCTATATAATCCATTAAAGAGGAAAGAATTAAACAGCATAGTGGTGTTTCTTCACAGATAACAATAGGATCTGGGAATATCCTCTTTATTTAGCATTATATTTAGATTAATTTATATTTTTCTCAGAGCTCAGGACACCAGAAATGAAGGTTCCCTCTCATCGTTACACAAAAACTGGGAGATAATTATACTGGCCAATGTATGTGCATGTGTGCCTCTTTATGTGACAATGATTGTGCTGTCATTGTATTGACAAAGATGTTGACTTTAAATGGTCCTCTGTAATTTCAGATTATCTTGTGATCTTTAAGGATGAGGTCTGTTTTTCCCTCTTAGCTGGTTTTCACATTTGCATTTATGTATATTTTTTAAAATGAATGTATTAGCTTCCCTGGAAAGAAAGGTAAAACATTTTTTTCACATACAGCCAGAAAAACATGTGAGAGAGATGATTTCTATCCTTGGTTGCTCTTCTCTATGGTATGTGCTTCAGGTCTTCTTGAGTTAGCTTTTTGACTCCAATAATTCCCAGCTAACATAGCCTTTCACTATGCTAGCTATGAGTTATGTTAAAGGCTGGTTGCAAAGGGCTGGAAAAAGGCTAATATAAAACAATTGTCCTGCTTTTTAAATGCCCAGAGAGAAGAGAACATTTATTCTATACTCTGCTTCATTAGGATAGCATTCATTGGCCATACTCAATCAGGATATTGGAACTACTATATGGGTAAATGGAACAGAGCGCCAGTCACAGAAAGCTGTTTTAAATTCTTGGATGCTCAGTTTTGGGGAGGAACACAAGATAAATGATAAATGTTCTTTCTTATTTTTGCCCCACAGTGTCTTCTATAGGCCTCAGTGATACCCCCAAAATAGGATCAACAACACCTATGACTGACTGCATCCAACAGACACACAAGGAGTCACCAACTATCACTGGGAGACTCTATCAAAGAAAATCTGAAGAATCTACCTTGATGGAAGCTGCACCAGAAGACATGATAGAAGAGTTGGCAGATGCAGTTTGTAGTCAATACTGGAAGCCAGATGAAATTTTGGCAGAAAGAAGAGAACTTGGGCAAATGGAAGAGGCAGAAAAGACAGGGATGAGTCAAGAAGCAGAACAAGACAGAACTGTATTAGCTGAGGGGATTAAGCAAAGAGCACCAAATTGGGCAGCATTTGTAGAACAAAAAAGAGGGCCTGAAGGAGCAGAGTGGACTAGGGAAATTGTTCAAGATAGTTTGGAAGAGAGGGTTGAGATTATGCGTAATCAACAATTAGAGGTTGAGAAAGATCAGGAAGAAGGAAAGGTGGGTGAAGGAGAGCAGGGAGAGATAAGTACAGCAGTGCTAAACCAGGTAGAGAATAAGGTGCTTGAAGAGGAAAGAATGGTTGGAAAAAGTCAGCTGTGGGATGAAGAAGCAGAAAAAATCACAGAAGACCAGGAAAAAGAGTTGGAAAAAATGTTGTGGAATGAGGGAATTCAACAAAAGCTCCTAGACTTGACACAGGATAAAGAGGAAAAGCAGAGAGGACAAGAAGAAGCAACATGGACTAGGGGAACTCAACAAGATAGATTGGAGGAGATGGCCAAGATGGCAAGAGACCAGGGGTTAAATGTTGAGAAGGATCAGGAGGAAGATACAAAAGTGGATGGGAATAAAAAGGTAAAAACAAGTGTGACAGCAGAAACTGAAGGAGACCAGGTAAAGATGCTAGAAGAGAAAGGGAAAGGTGAGAGAAGCTGGAGTTTGGAAGAACAGATAGGAGAAACTGAAGAGGGGAAGGAGAGAAAGCTGGATGAAAAAGAAAAAGGACTAGAGGGAGTCACTTGGACAGATAAACTTAAGTATGATGCACTAAATGTTACAATAACGAAGACCCAGCATTTAGAATCTGGGGAGGAACCGGGAGGAGGCATAGAGATGGACACAGGCCACCAGATAATGAGAGAGATAGCAACAAAGAAGGAAGATGTTCAGCAACCACTACTGGACAAGGCAGAGATGGAAGCAAGCCAGAAGAAGACATTAGAAGGGGAAAAAGAAGAGATATTTTCACTGGAAGTCCAAGGAAACTGAGGTTATGACAGAACAGAAAAAGGAGGCATCAGGATTGGAAAAGGAGGGAAATTGTAAGCAGGGAAATTTACCTGAGAAAGGAAAGACAGAAGAAGATCTGAAGCAGGAAGCAAAGGAATCTGTGAAAAATGAGATACACACTACAGGGGAAAAACTGGAACAGCAAACAAGAGAAGAATGGTGGGAAAGTAACCAGGAAGACCAGCCTGAGATATTGCTAGACACTTGTGGTCTTAGTGAAGAAATACTAGAAGAGGCTGAGACTACAGCAGGTCAATCAAGTCAACTGGGAGAGATCACCAAGAACCTGGAGTATCCAACCTCTCTTGATAAAGATCTACCTGGACCCAGAACTTTCCCTCATGATGTAAGCATAATTATGAAGGAAAGTGGAGCATGAAAGTAGTCAGGAGATTGAAGTAATCATATCCATCTCTCTTCTGCAGGTCACAACACTGGATAGCAGTGCCCAGAAGGAACGGGTGTTGCTACGTCGTAAGAGCTCCATTCGATGAGCACCCAGCTTGAAGAAACCAAAAACATTGCCAGAAGCTTCAACACAAGAGACAAATATAGTTGAAGATACTTCATCTTTATTGGAAGTACCAAAGAGACAAAACCCAAGATTATCTGGGTAAATCTCACCACCACATCCAATAGTAATTGTATAGTAGATATTAGTGTTGTCATTTTGAATTTTGTCTTAATCTACCTGTTTATTTTGCTTTCCCAGATTTGGGCCTATGCACCTCAATATGATGGCTGAAATTCAGATGCGCCTGCAAAAGCCAAAGTGACTTGAGGTTCAAAGAGCTTTATCAAGTAATGAACTTGCATGTTTTTGGCTCTGTCTTGGGTCAAGGCACCATAACCAATAATTCTGAAAGCAATGGAGGCACCATCTCTATTTTCTCTAAAAACTTAGTAAATTATATGTCCATTCTAAATTAAATGGTTAGTGAGGAAACATTGTCTACCACATGAATAGAAAATCTGAGAAGTATTGCCAGGATATCTCAGCAGATTTGATATTTTTCTCTTCACCTGAAATGGGGAACTCCAGCATAGCTTTCATTCTATGAACAGTGGACAGAGCCGTGGTGGTGCAGTGGTTAGAATGCAATACTGCAGGCTAATTCACTGCTCACTCCAGGAGTTCGATTCTGAATGGCTCAAGGTTGACTCAGCCTTTCACCCTTCTGATGTCAGTAAAATGAGGACCCAGATTGTTGAGGGCAATATGCTGACTCTGTAAACCCCTTAGAGACAGCTGTAAAGCAGGGCTTTTCAACTGGTGGTATGCATACCACTGGTGGTACTTTAGCACCTGGCAGGTGGTACACGACCCCTAGCCAAGTGTAGTGGGGGAGGGAATGAGCTAAAGTGGCACCACACAGGTCTGGAGGAGATCAGCTGGAGCTGCAGTGCTTGGCAGAAACCTCAGGATCTTCGCTCACAGCTAAATGCTGATTGGAGCTTCCTGCACACCCAGAAGAGAAAAGGAGGAGGAGTGCAGAGAGAGAAGCTATAAAAGGAGCATGTTTTGGCGGGAGAGGGAGAGAAAAAAACATGAAGAAAGAGAGAGAAGAGAAGAGGTTTCTGTTAGCGAAGCAGTGAGGAGACAGCAAGCAAGCAGTCTTTGTGAGTGAAGGGTGAGTGAGTGAGAGGCTTTTGTGAGCAAAGTGTGAGTGAATGAGTGAGTGATAGAGTGAGAGACCTTTGCGAGCAAAGTGTGAGTGAGTGATAGAGCAAGTGAGAGGCTTTTGCAAGCAAAGTGTGAGTGAGTGAGTGAGTGAGTGAGTGAGTGAGTGAGTGAGTGAGGCTTTTGCGAGCAAAGTGTGAGTGAGTGAGTGAGAGGCTTTTGTAAGCAAAGTGAGAGAGAGAAAGAGCGAGGGGCTTTTGCGAGCAAAGTGAGTGAGAGAGAGGCTTTTGCAAGCAAAATGTGTGAGAGAGCGAGTGACTGAGGGGCTTTTGCAAGCAAAGTGAGTGAGAGCAAGGGGCTTTTGTGAGCAAAGGGTGAGTGAGTGAGAGCAAGGGAGAAGCTTTTGCGAGCAAAGTGTGAGCGAGTGAGTGAGAGAGTGGGAGAGGCTTTTGTGAGCAAAGTGAGTGACTAAGAGGTTTTTGTGAGCAAAGGGTGAGTGAGTGAGAGCGAACAAGAGGGTTTTGTGAGCAAAGTGTGAGTGAGTGAGTGAGAGAGTGAGAGGCTTTTGTGAGCAAAGTGAGTGAGTAAGAGGTTTTTGTGAGCAAAGTGTGAGTGAGTGAGTGAAAGAGAGAGGCTTTTGCGAGCAAAGTGTGAATGAAAGAGGAAGGAGCTTTTGCGAGCAAAGTGTAAGTGAGAGAGTGAGTGAGGGGCTTTTGCAAGCAAAGGATGGGGCTTTTGTGAGCAAAGGGTGAGAGAAAAAGGGAAAAGTGAGGGGGAGAAGGGAAAAAGAAAAGAAAAGGCATTGTCTTCTGACTTCCTCTGTTGCAGTAGAAGGAAGCATTAACATTGAACATCAACTTTTTACTTTTCCATATTATAAAGTAGCCATTTCTATAACAAATGAATCTAACCAGTAAAGCCCAAAATCCCCCCCCCTTTTTTTTTTAGTCATCAAGTTTTTGACACCTTGCTAAGCACTGGTGGTACTCGAATATTTCCATGTCCTAAAAGTGGTACAATCTGTGAGAAGGTTGAAAAGCCCTGCTGCAAAGCACTATGAAGTGATATATATGTCTAAGTGCTGGTGCTATTGCAATTCTATTCATATCATACTTTGGGGAGGGGAGTAATTTGGTGGAAACTACCTAACAATTTTGGAAGGGCTATCTTTAGATTCCACCATATGGTATGGAGTCTATCCTCACCATGCATCAGTTTAAACTCATTCTTTATTTTACAAGAATTCAGTGAACTAAAACATGTCTGAAGAGATTATTGTACAACTTGAATCCAAGAAGTGTGTGCTGATTCATGATAAGCTACTATGAAAGTATGTGGGAAAGAGCTTGGAAGACTAGACCAATAGATGCTGCCAAGGGGACAGTCAGATAAGAGACAGCAGAGCCCTCATCTGTATAATGGGCAAGGCAAGAGGAGGCACCCTCCCTAGTTTCTTGGGCTGTAAAGGAGAGAGGAGAGATGTATTTTCTAACTTGTAAGATTCTGTCAATGTAACTTTACAATTAAGTCCCTTAGCTCATCTGGTTGTGATTCCTATCTGGTTTACGCTGCAAGGCCAGCAGCTACAGTTACGGAGAAGTGGCAGGGAATGGCATGTACTGTATTTCATCTTTACACCATCTGTCACAGTTTTCCCATATTGCCCCTCCCGCCACAACCTTTCTCCCTACCCAGATTAGGATTTAGGCAGCAAATTGAAAAGATAAATAATTGATTGCTCTACTTTTGCTTCCAGGAGAAGATAGAGATGCTTGTAGGATTTTATACCTGCAGGTTTTCACCCAAATAACTTGGCCTAAGCTTGAATGTAATGGACTTTTGTGAAAAAGACTTCAGTTGAGATAACTACCTAATTGGGCTGGTCTTGCAACCATTTATTTTTCAAGTGTGAAAATGCTGTTCTCAGGCCAACGGCTACAGGACAACTTTCCTGGATCCAGTTGAAGACATTTTTACATTTTCAGGCTTGGGAATGATGGTTTTATTTTTACTGCACTTATTTTATTCAACTTTAATTGCTACTTTTAATTTGGTTTTCAGTTGTTGTTTTCACTGTCGGTTTTTTTTTTTTTTTACTTTTAATTGGTTTAAGAATAAGATGACGTTCTTAGTATTTAAGCTAAGTTTTTTGTTATCTTTTATTGTATTACTTCAATACAGTAAATGTAAATGTAAATACAATAATGTATTATTGCGATACAATAAAAATTTGCTAGCTTTGTCAGTCAACTGGCCTTGAACTCTTAAATAAATCAGTAAAATGCAGTTGTCAACCCATTTGCTTAAAGACTTATCAATAATTCCTCACAAAGAGATAATTAATGAGTTGTTTGTCACTTGTATATAAACATAGGACAAATGAACCCTGGCAATTTTTTTTCCTGCTGCATCCCTATAACACCTTCAGATTTCCAACTCATACCTGATGAGCAATACTGGACTTAACTGTTCCAGTGTTAAAGTTGGGTTTCCCCCTTAAGTGGGCAATAGCCCATGGTAGTTTTTAGATGAGTGCTATCAGGTGGTCTTCAATTCATTTATCCATTCCGCCAGTGGTGGTGGTGATTTTGGAGGTGGGGTCGGCTTGGCATCTATAGGCCACTTCAGGCTGGTGAGGGCACTTCCTATATCCTATGACCCTGTCCAATATCCTCCAGAATTGTTCTAGTTTGGGCAATAGGAAAGTCCAGCTCTTTCAAACTGTACTTTTCCTCTTTAGCATCCACTTCTTTAATCCAGAGGTTGATGAATCTCCAGGGTAGGAGAAGTGTTGGTTCCTTCAGTAGCTCCCCGGGATCTAAGAAGATGTTTATGGTGGTTTTGAAGGAACCATCTTTTCCCTTTTACCTGAGGATTTCTTTGAAATTTTTCATTTGAGGTTTACTAATTAGGGAGTTGCTATTTAAATTTCCTGTCTCAAAATTGAATCTAGCAGCTTATTTAAAGGCAATGCTAATAATGAAACTCTTTTTGAACATTTCTACAAGGTCAAAGGTAACAAACTTTATAAGTATAGATCTCAGACTAGAAGGACAAAGTCTACAGATTATATAGATAAGAACTTAACGAATTTTCTTGACCATAGAAGGGAGTTCTGAGAGGAGAAAGATAAAGCCTGAAGAAAGGGGTCAAGATAGAGCCGTTAGGAAAGTGAGTAGAGTTTCACAATGGAATTAGGACCAAACAGGAAACCTCTACCAGGTGAATTCAGCCAGCAACAAGAGATTTTCTTTTGCTGATGAATATGAGTTAAATAGATATAATACAATGTTATATACTGCTTAAATATATTGACATTGGATTTTAGGTTAAAATACAGACTAATTGACTGATCTCCAAGTCCTAGTGGACAATCACTTAACTATGAGCCAGCAGTGTGCTGCAGCTGCCAAAAAAGCCAACACAGTGCTAGGTTGCATTAACAGAGGGATAAAATCAAGATCACGTGAAGTGTTAATACCATGCTATAATGCCTTGGTAAAGCCACACTTAGAATATTGCATCCAGTTTTGGTCACCACGATGTAAAAAAGATGTTGAGATTCTAGAAAGAGTACAGAGAAGAGCAACAAAGATGATTAGGGGACTGGAGGCTAAAACATATAAGGAACGCTTGCTGGAATTGGGTATGTCTAGTTTAATGAAGAGAAGGACGAGGGGTGGCATGATAACAGTGTTCCAATATCTCAGGAGTTGCTACAAGGAAAAGGGAGTCAAGCTATTTCTCCAAAACACCTGAAGGCAGGACAAGAAGCAATGGGTGGAAACTAACCAAAGAGAGAAGCAACCTAGAACTAAGGAGGAATTTCCTGACAGAACAACTAATCAGTGGAACAACCTGCCTCCAGAAGCTGTGAATGCTCCAATGTAACGATGCTAAGAAAAAGACTCAGGCATGTCTTGGGCAGAGGTTTGAAGCTGCATGACACAGCTTCACACAGCTTCAACTCTGAGTTTATTGTTTTTTATATACTTTTTACATACATAGGCTTTACCATTAACTGCTGACATTTTACATTTAGAAGTTTAACCTTTAGTTGTTGACATAAAGTAATTGAAAAATTCCTTCATATAAGCAATTATTTTCTAGTAACACATTACCTGTTGAGAGCAGGTAAAACAAATACAGGTAAATTAGGAAAGGAGAAAGAACTGATAAAGACAAGAAGAGATAAAGACAGGAAGAGATAAGGGGGAACTTATTATTTAGGTAGGTAAGATATTAAGTCAAAAGGGGGTGATCTTTTGGCTGCTTCCTTGGGACAAAGGGTATCAAAAGGTTATGAGGTTTGTGGGGGGCAATGCACGGCAGTTTGCTGCACGTGCAAATTCCTCCACAACTCACTTTCCTTTATTTTATTAATGAAGACATTTTAAGCAGGAGTAGTTAGTGGGTCTTAGCTTAGTATGGAAGATTGCAAGACATCTTATTAAGTAAAGAAAAAAGACATTGAAATAAACAACAACAGCTGATAAGGATAGCAACTATTATAATGAGATATTGAACAATCTTTCCAAGAAGGCCAATGGGAAGCCATGACCATAGAGCACTCCACCAATTTCCTAAGGTATCAATTTTTAAATCCAAAGCCAAATTATGTAAAACATTAATTTGCTTTTGAATAATGCCAGATTGATCAGAAACATTGAAATAACACATAAAACTGAAGCTGGGACATACACAGGTATAAGACAGGTAGAGAGTAGATTTTCCATGTCATATGATTCAGAAATACAAAAGTCTGTCACTTGTGTTACATTAGCTAATTGCACCCAAATATTATATTTCATCCGTGATTCTAAAGGATGAGATGGAAGAGCTTGAGCCCCCACACAGCAATTAAGAAGGAAAGAGAGGCAAAGAATGACTAAGGAATTTGCAATCAAAACCACAAATATGGCAGCACATAAATTCTCTGGTGTAGGTTCTTTGTTGCCTCAGAATCTCCTGCGCTTTGGATGTTAGGTTCTTCACATCGCCCCAGGTTGTTGGTCAACTGCGATGGTGAGAGCGAAAGGGATGTTGTGCTGTCTGAAGAGTCACCTGCTTCATTTCCAGTATTGGGTTCTGGACTTGATGCCATGACATCTTTGGCTGGTCACACACCCCAGGCTGGAATCCAGAGAGGGCCTGTAGGAGCAAGCACAGAGCATAGCCTCGCCCCCAAGTTAGTAAAGGAATTGGATCTAACCAGGTTTTTTCAGGCAATTGCTGATAATATACCAATGGATTAGGAAGCACAGCTTTCTGCTGAAAGTGACGCTGGTAGGCAGTAGTGTTTTGAAACTTTAGCTGGTTTAAAGTTATTAAGACTTTATTGATTTGATGCAAATTAGGTACCCTGGATCCCTCCTTTTTTAATTGTTTATGAAGGCAGTCCTTAAAGGACCGATACATATGTGAGAAACAAAGGATAGCTGCTGTAAAGTTAAAAACAAAGCCATAAGATTGGAGTTGATCCTGGGCATGATGTAAGCACCTATAAGATTAAAAATAAGTTGGCACACATAATGAGAATCAGAGATTAAGTTAAAAGTCTGTTGAGAAAAGGTGTGGAAAGCTAAAATAGCAGCAGAAGAGATA
The DNA here is from genome assembly GCA_039797435.1 of Crotalus adamanteus. Classification (NCBI taxonomy): domain Eukaryota; kingdom Metazoa; phylum Chordata; class Lepidosauria; order Squamata; family Viperidae; genus Crotalus; species Crotalus adamanteus. The sequence continues at coordinate 10,618,538 of CM077935.1, forward strand.
AATTATTCTGAAAACAAAATTGAAAATTAAATTTTGGGATAAGAAGAGCAATATTAATTAAATCAGTCCCATTTCAAGGACAAGCTTGATTGTGTCCTGAGGTTATTTCAGCAACAGCCTGGATAAAAGATAACACATTTTGGGATGGGATAAGTAAAGCCATTCAATACAATATACTTTTTGTGCTTCTAACACAGCTAATACTCCTGTAAGTAGTTTACTAGTAAGAAATATCAAAAGTGTTAAGTGACAAATTTTATATGAAATTCTGTCCACAAATTGAGTACTCAAGTACTTAATTTGCTCAACTGTGGTAAATGCTGCAAGTGGAACTACAAATGAGATCTCCAGGTTGTTTTCCTTTGGTCAATAAATTAAATTCCAAGTTAATCAAAGATGCAAACAAATTTCTATTAAGTAGGTTAAATATTTACAAAACTTAAGTTTTGCTAGCTGAAACTGCAAGAGCGGGGATTAAATTTCATCTCTATTCACAAACTGGAATTCTAAGCAGAGAAGGAAAAAAAAAGTTTAAAACGAACAGTTCCCCCCCTTCCTTCTTTCTTTTGGTCTCTCTTGCTCTTAAAGCAACACAGCCAGTTGAAAAACAAAAGAGACAGGAAAAATTTTTGTTACAAACTTCTCACTACTTATTTTTGATAACAAAAACTGGAGTGTTCCATGGACTAGTGGAAGGGGCAATGTGTTTGGCTTGTAATTGTTCTTGAACAAGAATTTTTAAGGCCTGTAATCTGTACAGAGGAAGAGGCCATTGTTCCACCCAAACAGGGGTAGTAGTTAACCAAGTTAAGGGTAAGACAAACACTTTATTCATCGAAGGTGACAGTAGCCCCCCATTTACTAAGCAAGTCTCGTCCCCAAAGGTTGACATGAATGTCAAGAATGAAAGGACGAAGTTGAACAGTTACAGTAGAATTAGGAAGACTTGCAGAAAGAAATTGTGTACTTTGTCGTGCACCTTGTCGCCCTCCTACACCCCAGACACTAGGGCATGGGTCAGTGGGCCAAGATACAGGCCAATCTTTAGCTGAAATTACTGAAACATCAGCCCCTGTATCAATTATGCCCTCAAAAGGCTTACCCTGAAAAAAGACTGTCTGACGGGGTCGCTGGGTGGTGATTGGGGTGGTTAATGCAATTACAACAGGATCTGTGGAACCAAACCTGCCGTCCCCTCGATCCCTATCACGACCCCCTGCAGGAACAAAATAGGGCAAATGGAGTAATTGTGCAGGACTAGTATTAGTTGGCAAAGTCTGTGGCATGTTAGTCCATAATTGAATAAAGATGACACCTGTATAGTCAGAATCAATTACTCCAGGTATTACAAAAATTCCCTTTTTTCCCATGCTAGAGCGAGGCAAAATTAATCCAACATATCCAGAAGGGAGAGGTCCAGAAAGTTGTGAAGGAATAATTTGTACTTCTCCCGGAAATTTGAAACATACGTCTTGTTGGATAGTTAAATCTATCCCAGCACTCCCTCTAGTGGCAGCAGGGCTATTGTTAATTGTTGATGGAATTACTGAAGGGTCTCTGTTTGGACCGGGGCCAGAGACCGGCCCGCTTTGAAGTTTCCCGACCGGCATTCATTAGCCCAATGAAATCCCTTATTACACTTAGGGCATTTTGTTTTTGGACGTCTCCCAGCATTATTTTTAAATGGTCGGGAGGCATACTTTCCTCCCCCAGGATTTCTGCAATCCTGTTTAAAGTGTCCAATTTTACCACAATTATAACATTTCCCCTGAGGTTTTGTAAGAGCTGCAGCTAAGAGATTAGTTTGAAAAGAAACAGTCCCAATATCCTGACATGCTTTTATCATTTCTGCTAAATCTGGTTGAGCTCCCAATCCAATAATGGCCCGTTTACATTCAGAGGTGGCATTTTCTTTAGCCAATTTCATAAGCAATTCAGCTTGGGCATCAGGATTATCAATTTGTCGTCTCAAGGCATCTTGCAGACGGTTAATAAAATCTGCATATGGTTCATTTGCCTTTTGACGAATATTTGAAAATGCTTGAGATGGTTTCCCAGTTATAGGAACTTTTTCAAAAGCTTTGTAAGCACATTCAGAGGATATTTGAAGAGTAGCTATGGGCAAAACAATTTGTGCATCCACTGGAGTGTAATCACCAGAGCCATATAACTGCTCTGGGAGGTAAGCACCTCCAGAAGTTGCTGCTCTTAATGCACATTGATGTCTAAACTCACTATTCCATACCACATACTGAGCTGGTGTTAATAACATACGAATTGTTGTTTTCCAATCTTCTGGTACCAAAACATGATTCCTCATTGTTGCTTCTAACATACCTTGCACATATGAACTACCTAACCCAGTATCTCTTATACCCTTACGCAATTCTGTTAAGATTGCATAAGAAAGTGGTCGATATTCAACCACTGGGGCTCCATTCTCATCTACCTGCCCAGTCAAATGTACAGGACAAACTGAGAGCATATCTGCTATTTCCTGCATATCTCCCTCTCCTTTCGCCATTTGATTTTCTAATACATGGCGAATAGAAACATAAGATCTAGAATTCTTTTGCTCTGAAGGTGTTACATCTATCGTGGAAGATATAGGAGCTGATGGAACTGAAACCTTTTCATGATTAAAACCTGGAGAGGGAGTAGAACTTAATTGTACTGCATCAGCTCCATATTTTTCCACTGCATGGCGACATTGATGCCAACAATGCAAAACATCCACTGAGGCTCGGGGTTCCTGATGAAGGGTGTTACCTATTCTTTCCCAATCCTTAAGTTGGAGTGTCCCCCTTTCAGGATACCAAGGACAGTTTTTTCCTATCTCACTCACCAGCTTCCTAAGCTCCCTTTCAGGCATGGTCATGCCCGATTTGTGTAAGAGAAACTTTAACTCTCTTACATGCTTTTGCTGATGGTGAGATATATTGCAGCCCATACTTACAGTTTGAGAAATCTCGCAGGACGAGAAGACGAGAAGGTGCACCAAGGGGTCTGTTCCAGATGACTGTAAATATGTTGGTTGCTGCTTTCCCTCGGAAGGGGATGTCCCTGTTCGGGTGCCATTTGTAACGATGCTAAGAAAAAGACTCAGGCATGTCTTGGGCAGAGGTTTGAAGCTGCATGACACAGCTTCACACAGCTTCTCCAACTCTGAGTTTATTGTTTTTTATATACTTTTTACATACATAGGCTTTACCATTAACTGCTGACATTTTACATTTAGAAGTTTAACCTTTAGTTGTTGACATAAAGTAATTGCAAAATTCTTTCATATAAGCAATTATTTTCTAGTAACACATTACCTGTTGAGAGCAGGTAAAACAAATACAGGTAAATTAGGAAAGGAGAAAGAACTGATAAAGACAAGAAGAGATAAAGACAGGAAGAGATAAGGGGGAACTTATTATTTAGGTAGGTAAGATATTAAGTCAAAAGGGGGTGATCTTTTGGCTGCTTCCTTGGGACAAAGGGTATCAAAAGGTTATGAGGTTTGTGGGGGGCAATGCACGGCAGTTTGCTGCACGTGCAAATTCCTCCACACTCCAACACTGGAAGTTTTTCCTTCTCCATCTCCCTGCTTTCCCCTTGAATCTCTCTCTCCTTCCTTCCTTCCTTCCTTCCTCCTTCAATCTCCTTCCTTCTCCATCACCTTTCCCCTTCAATCTTCCTTCCTTCCTTCCATCTCCATCTCCATCACTTTCCCTTCAATCTCTCCTTCCTTCCTTCCTTCCTTCCTTCCTTCCTTCCTTCCTTCCTTCCTTCCTTCCTTCCTTCCTTCCTTCCTTCTTTCCTTCCTTCTTCCTTCCCCCTTCAATCTCCTTCCTTCTCCATCTCCTTCCTTTCCCCTTTAATCTTCCTTCCTCCCATCTCCATCTCCATCCCTTCCCCTTCAATCTCCTTCCTTCCTTCCTTCCTTCCTTCCTTCCTTCCTTCCTTCCTTCCTTCCTTCCTTCCTTCCCCCTTCAATCTCCTTCCTTGTCCATCTCCTTCCTTTCCCCTTCAATCTTCCTTGCTTCCTTCCATCTCCATCTCCATCCCTTCCCCTTCAATCTCTCTCCTTCCTTCCTTCCTTCCTTCCTTCCTTCCTTCCTTCCTTCCTTCCTTCCTTCCTTCCTTCCCCCTTCAATCTCCTTCCTTGTCCATCTCCTTCCTTTCCCCTTCAATCTTCCTTCCTTCCTTCCTTCCTCCCATCTCCATCTCCATCCCTTCCCCTTCAATCTCTCTCCTTCCTTCCTTCCTTCCTTCCTTCCTTCCTTCCTTCCTTCCTTCCTTCCTTCCTTCCTTCCTTCCTTCCTTCCTTCCTTCCCCCTTCAATCTCCTTCCTTCTCCATCTCCTTCCTTTCCCCTTCAATCTTCCTTCCTTCCTTCCTCCCATCTCCATCTCCATCCCTTCCCCTTCAATCTCTCTCTCCTTCCTTCCTTCCTTCCTTCCTTCCTTCCTTCCTTCCTTCCTTCCTTCCTTCCTTCCTTCCTTCCTTCCTTCCTTCCTTCCTTCCTTCCTTCCTTCCCCCTTGAATCTCCTTCCTTCTCCATCTCCTTCCTTTCCCTTTCAATCTTCCTTCCTTCCTTCCATCTCCATCTCCATCCCTTCCCCTTCAATCTTTCACTCTCCTTCCTTCCTTCCTTCCTTCCTTCCTTCCTTCCTTCCTTCCTTCCTTCCTTCCTTCCTTCCTTCCTTCCTTTCCCCTTCAATCTCCTTCCTTCTCCATCTCCTTCCTTTCCCCTTAAATCTTCCTTCCTTCCTTCCTTCCTTCCATCTCCATCTCCATCCCTTTCCCTTCAATCTCTTCATCCTTCCTTCCTTCCTTCCTTCCTTCCTTCCTTCCTTCCTTCCTTCCTTCCTTCCTTCCTTCCTTCCTTCCTTCCTTCCTTCCTTCCTTTCCCTTTCAATCTCCTTCCTTCTCCATCTCCTTCCTTTCCCCTTAATCTTCCTTCCTTCCTGGTAATTCAGATCAAGGATCAGAAATGTGCCCATATTAAAAGAATTTATAATGAGTTAATAAAATTGGATTCAGAAACAGAGTTAGTTAAAGATTGTATGATTAAATGGGCCCAGAATATTCAAGAACCGATCTCGTTGGATTTATGGGAGGTAATTTGGACTAGAAATGTTAAATTTACGCAGGCCCAGAATTTGAGGGAAAATTTTTACAAAATGTTTTATAGATGGCATTTGGATCCTAAAAAGTTGTCCTGTATGTACCCGAACCTGCAACCTAAATGTTGGAGATGTGGTTGCTTGGATGCAACCTATTTTCATGTTTGGTGGACTTGTAAAGTTATTAAAGCCTTCTGGATTATGATTTGGTGCAACATTCAAAAGGTTTTTAAAAGGAAGATTAAGTTTACTCCCCAACTGTTTCTTTTGGGAATTTTTGTGGACTTTAATGTTAAAGAAACTATCTTAATGTTGAATTTAATAACAGCAGCAAGATTACTGGTGGGTCAATATTGGAAGAAGGATACTCTGCCTTCTTTAGAAGAATGGGTATTTAAGGTTTCTAATTTAGCAGAAATGGCTAAAATTTCTGCTTATTTAAAGGACCATTCACAAGAGAGATATTTTAATGTATGGAGAAGATGGATAGAATATGTTCAGAAGAAATATGGAACTACAAAGTTTCACTTATTCTATGAGTAATGATTTTGTTTATAAACTTATGATGTTAAAGTTTGAAGAGAGTTAAGGGTTTTTATGATTTTGTTCATTGTATAATTAGTAAACTTAAATAGATTATGTTTAATATGTTTGCATAATCCTGTATTTTGCTCTGGGAAGTCGGGGGGGAGGGGGGTGGGGGGTGGATGGGTTGAAGTTTAAGTAGTTCAGATAAAGTAGAAATAGTCTTATTGTATATAATATTAATGTTTTAATTTTGAGAGAGGAACTGCTCGGGCATTTCCCCTGGACCGCATCAAGAGGGAGGAGAAGAAGGTGAGAAGTAAGTAGGAAGGTTGAGGTGAAGGAGGAGAGGGGGTGAGTGAAGAAAAAGAGGGAAAGAAGTAAGTTGGTTTGAGGTGGGATGCGGTTTGGGGGGAAATGGGCCGGCAAGACCGAATGTGGTGTATATCAATTTGTTTTATTTTTTATCTGAAGTATTTGTAAGATTGTTATGTATTGTAAAGTTGAAAATAAAAAATTTTACAAAAAAAAAAAAAAGAGAGACTGGACAGCCATTTGTCTGAAATGGTATACTATTATTATTATTATTATGGATCATCGCACAGTCAGCCAGATGTTCAGACTGGATTTGGCATTCTGTCTACCTATCGAGTCCTTACCCAGGACCTGGGATAGGCAGATGTGGATGTTTGATGGTATTACAGATATCGTCGCAGGATGGAAGCAGTTCCTAATAAGGCCGCCTTTTGCAATTGACGAATAGTGAATTTGTCAATGCCAATGGTGTTCAAGTGGTGCTCCAGTTGTTTTGGGATTGCACCCAAGGAGCCTATGACTATTGGTACTACCCTTGCTTGCTTTTGCCACAGTCTTTCTATTTCTATTTGTAGGTCTTTGTATTTTGTTATCTTCTCCAGTTCTTTCTCTTCTATTCTGCTATCTCCAGTCACTGCCACGTCCACTATCCAGACTTTTTTGTCTTTCTTATCGACAATTGTTAAGTCTGGGGTGTTATGTTGCAGGTGCTTGTCTGTTTGAATTCTGAAGTCCCAGAGCAGTTTAATTTTATCATTTTCTATGACTTTCTCTATTTTATGATCCCACCAGTTTTTGCTTACAGGCAAATGATATTTTTTGCAGATCTTCCAATGCACCATTGTTGCTACTTTGTCATGCCGCTGCTTGTAATCAGTTTGTGCAATCTTCTTGCAACAGCTTACCAAGTGGTCCACTGTTTCTTCAGCTTCTTTGCATAGGCGGCACTTACTGTCTGTTGCTGTCTTCTCAATTTTGACTTTGTATGCATTTGTCCTTAAGGCTTGGTCTTGTGCAGCCAGAATTAGTCCCTCGGTCTCTTTCTTCAATTTTCCTGCTCTTAGCCATTGCCAGGTTTTATTATTATCTGCTTTCCCAGCTATTTTTTTCATGTATTTGGCCATGTAGTGCTTTGTCTTCCCATGCCTCTATTCTGTTCTTCGTTTGGTCTTTCTTGTAGGCCAGTTTGGTCTCTCCAGTAGTTAGTAAGCCTTCCTGATATACTAATTTCAGTGCATCTTCATCATTGTTCTTCAGATATTCTTCCAAAGCCATTTTTTCTTCTTCAACCATCTGATGTACTTGTAGCATTCCACGCCCACCTATTTGCCTTGGTAGATAAAGTCTATCAATGTCACTGCGTGGATGAAGGGCATGATTCATTGTCATTATTTTTCTGGTCTGCCTATCCATTGCTTTTAGTTCTGCTTGAGTCCAGTCCACTATTCCAGCTGTGTACCTAATGACTGGGATTGCCCAGGTGTTGATTGCCTTTATGGTATTTCCTCCATTGAGTTTGGATTTTAAGATCTTCTTCACTCTCTTGATGTATTCACCTCTAATCTTTTTCTTGACTTCAGTGTGCTTGATGTTGTCAGCTTGAAGGATACCCAAGTATTTGTAGTACTCTTCCTCATCCAGACTCTTAATGTTATTTTCGTGGGGCATCTTGATTCCTTCAGTTTTCATTATTTTTCCTTGTTTGATAGTAAGTGTGGCACATTTGTCCAAGCCAAACTCCATTACAATATCTTGGCTATATATACGGACAGTGTAGAGCAGCGATTCTATTTCAGATGATGTTTTTCCATACAGCTTCAGATCATCCATATAAAGGAGGTGGGATAGTCTAGCAGATGTTTTTGATGTTTGATAACCATGTCCTGAGTTATTCAGTATTGTTGACAGAGGAAACAGTGCAATAACAAATAGTAATGGTGATAATGAATCTCCTTGAAATATTCCTCTCTTGATATTAACCTCTCCCAGCTTCTCACCATTGATCTGCAACTGTGTCTTCCATTGTGCCATCGATTTTTGCACAAATTTTCTGATGTTTCTACTTACTCCTGTTATTTCTAGGCACTTGATTATCCAATCATGTGGCAGAGAGTCAAATGCCTTTTTGTAGTCAATCCATGCCACATTCAGGTTGGTCTTCCTTCTCTTGCAATTTTCCAAGATCATTTTGTCTATTAGGAGTTGATCTTTTGTTCCTCTGCTATTGGGGCGGTTTCCTTTCTGCTCAGGTGGAAAGAGATTGTTTTCAACTAGATGCTGTTGCACTGCATCAGCTACTACACCAGTTAGTAATTTGAAAGTTGTTGGTAAGCAGGTAATTGGCCTGTAGTTACCTGGTGTTGCCCCTTTTGCTGGATTTTTCATTATTAGGTAGGTTTTCCCAGTTGTTAGCCACTTTTCAATTTCTCCTCCTTGTAGTATATTGTTGAACTGTTTGGCAATGAGTGGGTGTATAACAGTTAGATGTTTCAACCAAAACCCATGCAGTTCATCTTCACCTGGTGCTGACCAATTTTTGATTTTCTTTGCTCTTTTTTATATCATTTTTGTTGTTATTACTAGTTCTTTCATTTCAACTTCTGTTTTATTTGCATCTACCTCTTTTAACCAAGCCGCATCCTTGTTGTATTTCTTTGGGTTATCCCATATCTGCTTCCAGAACTGCACTGTTTCTTCCTTGTCAGGTACTGACTGATTCCTTGCAGTTTCTCCATTGATGGATTGGTAGAAATGTTTCTGATTGGATTGAAATTGGAGGTTCTGCCTATAGTTTGCAATTCAAGCTTCATATCTACTGATTTTCCTGACTATAGCTGTTATTTGTTGCTTTATTATTTCCAGTGCTTCCTTGATCTTCCTTGTTTCTAAGTGGTATTTCTTGATTAGGTATTCTTTGGTCTTCTTGTTCTTCAGCTTCTTTTCTTTCATCTGTTCTAGCTTGCTTGCATGTGATCTTAACTTGCTGATCTTATTTTCTAATCTAACCTTCCATTTTTCTGGTGCACTGTTTGTTTGTTTTTCTTTTTTGTTGATTTTGCATCCCAGGTATTCTGTTATAGCTGCAGCTGTGCTGTACATTAGTTGGTTTGTTTCTTGCAGTGAATTGGTGCTTATACTTGATATTGCAGTATTTGCATCTTTTAATGCTTGTGCTAGCTGTTTCTTTGGAACAAGCTTCAATGCAGGTAGCCTTATTCTGTTGTTTTTGTGCTGTTCTAGATGCTCAGTTATTCTTTGTTTCAATCCTTTTATTTCTTTAGTTAGAGGGTTTTGTTCTTCCTGAGGAAGAGTTGCCTGGTTTCCAAATGAGAACAGTTGTATATCTCTGCTGGATTCCTTCACTGCCAACTCCCCCTGGTTTGCCTCTACATTCTGAATTACTTCTGGTAAGGCTTTGATTTCTTTGCCCTGGGTAAACCTTTGCAGTTCGTCCAATTCTGTTTCTGTGAATACTTTATTTCGTGTTATAAATCGGCGTTGATCTGCTAGTCTCTGTTCTGTTATTTCTGATTCTGGATGTTGTTCTTTCCACAACTGGTGCATTCGTTTTAGATATTCTCTTCTTGTTGGACTTGATCTGTAGTAACAGATCATTATTTCTTTGTTTTCAATCACTGTGTATCTGCGACGGGTAAACATCTTTTCTTCCAGTAGTTCTGCAGCTGCTGGCCCTGGTTGCTCAGCCAACAGTCCTGAGTCCTGTAACCCATTTTTCACCAGATATCCAGGAACTCCGATATCTAGCGCGGACCATGTTAACCCGGGCGACGTCCAAGCCGGTATGGCATTCTGCAATTTACGTCTCACCATATTTTTTATGGGAGAGACACTCTTTGTCTGACTCCTCTGATGAGACCTGTCCAGTATGGTTGAACCTCTGGCATAGCTCTCATCTTCCTCAGAGTACACAAGCCCCACAACCACGTCAAGGTAGTGCCTCACTGGGGGATTATTATTATTATTATTATTATATAATCAATTATATGAAATGACAAATTCTTTTGATCAACCAATTAATCAGGCAATCAAATTTAAATATTTTTATTAACCAAAAATTTAAAAGCATGAAATGACCAGTTCAAGCTTAGAAAAGGCAGTATCACTCAAAACATATATTTTATGGCATATGCATATTTACTCAGATCTGTTTTAGAAAATTTCAGGATCATTTCTCCATAATCCATAGGGATTATATATTATATATCTTTCTGTAGATACCCTCACGATTCTCTGCCCCATTTGAATAAATAGCCATTTTTAAAAAAAATAGATGAAGCAAAGTAGTAGCCACCCATATTTTTATGGATAAACACAATATTTAAAATTCCCTGCAATTGTTGCCAATTCTTTCTGACCTTTGGAAAAAAAATACTTTTATTTTATCACATTGTTTTGAGAAAGTGCATTCTGTAAACAGTTGCTTATGTGAACCTAGCCAAAACACTGCTTTATCAAATAAGTTAAAATAATAAAATACTTAGAAAAAATAAATAATTATATAAAATAGATATTTTAGATAATTTACAGAACAGCATTGTCACTGAAATACCAGGATGCCCACATTCCTTGGCTGTTTGGAATAGGGCGATGGGGATTAAAACAGGAAATGTTAAGATTAGAAAAACTTGGAAGGTGAAGCCACTTTGGGCACCCTCATCCTGAGCATCAAAAAATCTCGTGCAACACGAACCAGGAAGCTTTCGAGAGAATGAAGGACAATATATACTTCTTGGCGGTTCCTCCACTGACTGTGGTGTTGAAGGATCTGAGGAGTTGATTCAGGCTGGATATTAGATGACAGGCCCCAAAGTGTAATCTATAGGAAAGATGAAAGCTGAATAACATGGCCAAAGCGAAAGGATGCTTTTCCCTCATCTGAGCTCCCCCCAAAACAGGCAAGCTACCTGGTAATCCACTTGATGACCAAGATCTCGGAGGTTAATATCAATATCTTCAAACTGAGAGGAGAATTCAGAATTGTCTTTGATTGCTTCAAAGTTCCTCAGCTGTTGTACCAACCCGTGATAAAATGAAAGGGCCTTGGCTATCTGTGACAGGCGTCTGGCATCCTGGAGGGAAGAAAGGGTTAGAACGCAAACACAACAAAGTCAACCACTGAGGTATCCAAGCATTATTTTCAAAAATGGGCAGCTCTGAAAAATATTAGGGAAGTGATTCTGCTCCCTGCCATCCATCTCAACAAACACATTAAGAATTGGAGACAAGGAGAAACTTCACTCTAGCAAGAAAATATTACTTGTGGTAGTTTACCATATTCTGGCTGAAAATGGTTTGCTTAGTTCCATACCTATATTGCCTGGTGAAACATACCACACAACTTACTAAGCATTTTTGATCCAAAAATTTCCATTCTAAGCAAAACTAGTCAGAATAACAGAATACAGGAAAAAAAAGTTGGAAGAGACCTTGGAGGTCTTCTAGTCCAACCCCCTGCTCAAGCAGGAAACCCTATACCATTTCAGACAAATGGTTGTCCAATCTCTTCTTAAAAACCTCCAGTGTTGGAGAAGTTATGAAAATCCACAACTTCTGGAGAATTATTTTAATCAGTACTAAAATAATTTACAACAGAGGTGTCCATGACAAATCTTAATAAAATCAAAATGCAAATGAACCAATTGTAGTAGTGTCATGACATCTGTTGGAAGTACAATACGTCTCACAATATTTGAATGATAACACCACTATGTACATGTCTATATTTGTTTTTCTTGCTCTCCCTGTGGATGCTATGGTTTACAAGAGTGCATTTATTAATACACAACTGTAATTGGAGGCTTCCAAAAATTAGCTGGGTATTGATTGATGAACTGCAGCTGTGATGTTGGCATTGGTTATTATCCAATAAGCATCTAGAATACTGATGCTGGCTAGTTGTGACTTTTGGGCAGTCCTTGCAAGCAACTTAAAAGCATGCAACACTCTTGACTTGTTTAGAACTCAAGTTCTCTGTGAGGGTTACTTAGCATTGATTGCGCTATAAATAAATAACAATTGTTAGCATTCTTTGTGGAGACAGTGAGTTTGATAGAAGAACAGGTTAAATTATATAAGTTGGTGAATAGGTACTGCCTTCTTTCCAGCTGTTAAGTATCCTGTCTTCCTAGCTAATTGAATCCATTATTTCTGGCTTCCAACCATCAAGTTGCCTTATTAAAAGGAACATGAACGTGTTCCTTTTTCTCTAGGCACTGGTAGATGATTACCAGTAAGAGTGGAACTTTACAGTGATACTTCAGTTGCCTTCATTCAAAGGCCTTATACCAAATTTGGCACTTTGAGAGCACCATGTTAAAAACTGATGTGCTCTGACTTTTGAAAGATGAGACCTATCATAGCTAGACTTCAAAAATCACAAGGCTACTAGATGGTGATGGAGATATTGAAAGTTAAATCATTGCGGGACATCCAGCCTTTTTGTAGTCCCAATACACCAGGCTTAATCTGGGCTCAACCTGATGTATTTCGTGATTGGTGCTTGTAATAAATGCCTTTCTTTCTTTCTTTCTTTCTTTCTTTCTTTCTTTCTTTCTTTCTTTCTTTCTTTCTTTCTTTCTTTCTTTCTTTCTTTCTTTCTTTCTTCTTATTGGCCTTTGGAAGAACTTTGAGAATTTTATTGAATAAAATTATTACAAAATGCAAAGGTAAAATATATATATATATATTCTTACTGAAAGAGAGATCCATGTGTGAAAATCAGTGCTGGTTGAGGGAAGGCGCCTCAAGTGGGAAATAAGAGGGACCTCAACTCCAGGTAAATGGTCCAAAAGCTGGAAAAAGAGAGTGAGTATGACTTTAAATAGATTTTCAACCAACCTTGTAGCAGAGCATGAAGAAGCATATATTACTTGACTAGAGAATGGTGTGATAACTCACAGCTATCACTCCAAGAATGTTGAACCAGAATGTCTCCTTTTTACTGCTGGATTCCTGAGGGAGGTGGGATAAAATGCAGCGGGCCAAGGTTTCAAGAGATCTCCAACAGTTAACCCAAAGGGGAGGTTTTGAGTGATAAGGACATGTGATACTAAAGCTCTGCATCTTTAGTCAAGTACAGTATATTTTCCAAGAGTCAGTATCTGCTTTAAATGGAGGAGGCGGAGGAACCCTTGCAGGGGAGAGCTGAGGAGTTTGTTCAGTTTCTTTCGGACAAAATCGCTCAGATTCAGAGACACCTGGACTCCGACTGGGCAGTGCCAGCCGAGTTGCCAGGGGCTGGTCTTAGTCATGTTATCTGGAGCGAGTTTGAGCCTGTGACCCCTGATGAAGTGGACAAGGCCGTGAGGGCAATGAATGCCGCCACCTGTTTATTGGACCCGTGCCCCTCCTGGCCGGTTTCTGCCAGTAGGGAGGTGACACGAGGCTGGCTCCAGGCGATAATCAATGCCTCCTTGATGGAGGGGTCTTTCCCGCAACCTTTAAAGGAAGCGGTGGTGAGGCCCCTCCTCAAGAAGCCTTCCCTGGACCCAGCTGTTTTGAAGAACTTTCGTCCCGTCTCCAACTTCCCCTTTGTGGGGAAGGTTGTAGAGAAGGTGGTGGCATCCCAACTCTTGCGATCCTTGGATGAAACTAATTATCTGGACCCTTTTCAATCTGGTTTCAGGCCCAGCTACAGCACTGAGACTGCTTTGGTCACACTGACCGATGAACTCTAGCGAGCCCGGGATAGGGGTTATTCCTCTATCCTGGTACTTCTTGACCTCTCAGCGGCTTTCGATACCATCGACCATGGTATCCTTCTGCGTCGTCTCGGAGAGGTGGGGGTGGGCGGCACCGTATTGCGGTGGTTCTCCTCCTACCTCTCTGACAGGTCGCAGTCGGTGTTGGCGGGCGGACAGAGATCGACCCCTAGGTGCCTCGATCATGGGGTGCCTCAGGGCTCGGTCCTGTCCCCCCTCCTTTTTAACATCTACATGAAACCGCTGGGTGAGATCATTCGGCGACACGGGGTGAGGTATCATCAGTACGCGGATGATACCCAATTATATATCTCCACCCCGTGTCCTTTCAGTGAAGCAGTCGACGTGATGTGCCGGTGCCTGGAAGATGTGAGGGTCTGGATGGGGGTGAACAGGCTTAGACTCAACCCTGACAAGACCGAGTGGCTCTGGGTCTTGCCTCCCAAAGGCCAACTGGATGGTCCATCATTAGTCCTGGGGGGGGGGCAAATTTACCTCCCTCAGTGCAGGTGCGCAACTTGGGTGTCCTCCTGGACTCACAGCTAAATTTGGAACAACATCTATCGGCTGTGGCCAGGGGGACCTTTGCACAGGTTCGCCTAGTGCACCAGTTGCGGCCTTATTTGGACCGGGAGGCTTTACTCACAGTCACTCATGCCCTTGTCACCTCAAGACTGGATTACTGTAACGCGCTCTACATGGGGCTACCCTTGAAGGGCGTTCGGAGGCTGCAGTTGGTTCAGAACGCAGCCGCGAGAGCGATTGTGGGCGCGCCAAGGTACGCCCACGTGTCACCTATCCTCCGCGAGCTGCACTGGCTTCCTGTGGGTCTCCGGATGCAATTCAAGGTGTTGGTTATCACTTTTAAAGCCCTTCATGGCATAGGGCCAGGTTACTTACAGGACCGCATTCTGCCGCACAGTTCCCAGAGACCGGTGAGGTCCCATAGATTGGGCCTCCTTCAGGTCCCGTCGGCCAGACAATGTCGGCTGGCGGGCCCTCGGGGAAGGGCCTTTTCAGTGGTGGCTCCGACCTGGTGGAATCAACTTCCCCCCGAGGTTCGAACTACTCCCACCCTGCCGGCCTTTAAGAAAGCCGTTAAAACTCTCCTGTTCCGGCAGGCCTGGGGCTGATGTCCCCGGGAGGGGGGGCGGGATATGATCGGACTCGCGGTATGACTGTATTATTTTATTGTTTTATGATTGTTTTAACTCTGTATGCCGCCCTGAGTCCTTTGGGATTGGGTGGCATATAAATAAAATTAAATAATAATAATAATAATAGTAATAATAATAATAATAATAGTAATAATAATAAAAAATAATACAGGTAGTCCTCAAGTTACAACCTTAATGGAGCCTGCCCATTATGGTTGTAAGTTATGAGGATTGTAAAAAGGTGGTTGTTAAGCTAACACTGGGATGGTTAAGGAAACCCATTATTCAGTCTGGGTGCATTTTTTCCAAAAACCAGATTCAGATTCTGTTTTTCAAAGAAAACGTCATAAAAAGGCAAGCACATAGCTGCAGGCTGCTGCAAATGGCCATAAATGCAGGCTGGTTGGTGAGCACCCAAAATTCAGTCATGTGGACTCTGGATAATTGAACTTTGAATCCGGGTTATAAATAGCTTTTTTTCAGATTGGTCATAATCACAAACGGTTATTAAGTGACCAGTCATAAGTCAAAATCTACCTGTAACAGTGGCGGCTACAGATATTTATAGTAACTCAGGTATGGAAGGAGAAGCACTGTTTTATGAAGAGCAAGGTTTTTGTTTTTTGTTTTACTCAGTGCAAAAAAAAAAAAAAAAAAGCAAATTTGAGCTGTTCTTTTCAAGGTAATATATGTTGGCTTCTCAGTCTCATCTACTGAGTCTATCTGCCTTGTCCTACATTCCATATTACTAATTCCCTGTTACAAATTTCACATTACAAAACAGAAAAGTTTCAGATTTGGAAAAAAAGATTTGATGGAGGCAGCAGCAGCAAAAAAAAAAAAAAAAAACAACAACAACTCAAAACTTCAGTTCCTCTACCATTCCTTTAAGATGCTGATGTACATTATGGACTGGTTCTTTTTTTTCTTTTATTTTTTTAATAAAGATTTTATTGGGTTTTTTTTCATAAACATGTTAATTTTTCCAATCAACAAGTTGTCTGGGATTAGCTATGCTAATACATATTCAATTCCTAATCCTTCATTCTTTCCTCTAACCAACAATAAAATAAGTCCCAAATTTGATAGTAGTCTGTGTCTTCTTTATCTTTCAGTCTCATAGTTAATCTGTACATCTCTGCACATTCCAGTATTTTCCTGATTATTTCTTCTTCTGATGGCAATCCTTCATTCTTCCAGTATTGTGCGAAAATTATTCTCGCTGCTGTGGTGATGTGTAAGATTAGATAAAGACTCTGCTTATTAATCTTTTCAGACATTATACCTAGTAAAAAAAAGTTCAGGTTTAAAATCAACTTGTTCACCCAATATTTTTTCTAACAACGTATGTATCTTTCTCCAATAAGCCTTAGCCTTGCCACATGTCCATCAAATGTGGTAGTACGTGCCTATATTATGTTTACATTTCCAACATCTATCTGACATGTTTTTAAACATTTTTGCTAATCTTGCTGGTGGCAGGTGCCATCTATAAAACATTTTATACAAGTTTTCTTTATATGAAGTTGACATTGTTAGTTTGTAGTTTCTCTCCCATAACATTTGCCATTTTTCTAGTTCTATATTATAGCCAAAAAATTTTGCCCATCTTATCATTGTTTCTTTCACTTGTTCGCTTTCCATTTCCAAAATTAACAAAAAATTATACATTTTCTTAATTTCTCATCTGAGGTTAACAAAATCTTATCAAACACAGTTTGATCCTTATAAAATTCATACATTTTTACATCTTTTTCATATCTACTTTGTATCTGTAAATGTGCCCACCATGACAAGTTGATTCCCTGATTTTCCAGTTCTTGTTTAGAGTTTAAATTCCCATCAGTATTTAGAATATCTCTATATGCCCATATTTTTTCAAAATCTACCAAGTTCGGATGTATAAATGCTTCCATCGTTGATAACCACCCTGGAATTTTTAGATATATTTTAGCTTTAATTTTTCCCATACTGTTAACAAGGCATTTCTTATAAAGTGATTTTGAAAATACTTATGGACTCTGTTTTTCCCATACCATAAGAAAGCGTGCCACCCCAATTGTAAATCATGTCCCTCTAAATACAACAACCTTTTATTTCTAAGCATTATCCATTCTTTCACCCATGTTAAAACAGATGCTTGATAGTACAACATCCATTCCGGCAGCCCAAATCCTCCATTTTCCTTAGCATCTTGTAATGTTTTCATCTTAATTCTAGCTTTCTTCCCCTGCCAAATGAAGTTCAAAATTAATGAATTTAAGTCTTGAAAAAAAAATTTCTCAAGTTTTATCGGAATTGTTTGAAATAGAAATAAAATCTTCGGCAATACGTTCATTTTTACTATAGCAATTCTTCCTAATATTGACAACTGCAGATTTTTCCATCTTTCCAAGTCTAGCTTTATTTGCTTCAATAATTTTGTATAGTTGTTTTCTTTTATTGACGAGCATTTAGCCGAAGGATGAATACCTAGGTACTTAACTTTTTTCACTATCATCTCTAAAGGTTCTTCCAAGATAAATACTAAATCATCGGCAAATGCTTGTAACTTATATGTTTCATCTTTTATTTTCAATCCTTTAATTTCTATGTCCTGTCTAATCCTTCTATTTAACACTTCCAAAGTAAAGATAAATAATAATGGAGATAGTGGACACCCTTGTCTCGTGCCTTTTCTTATCTCCAAACTCTCAGTATAATCTCCATTCACTATCACTTTTGCTGTCTGGTTGCTATATATTGTTTTTATCATATTTATAAAGTTCTTTCCAAAATCCATTGTTTGCCGTTGCTGAACCATAAATTGCCAGGAAACATTATCAAACGCCTTTTGGGCCATCTAAAAACACTAATGCTAATTGTTTCCCTGGATGTAATTCATAATATTCTAATACGTCCATTATCACCCTTAAATTGTTTTTGATTTGTCTCTTTGGTAAGAAACCATTTTGATCTGGGTGTATGAATTCAACTAAGTATTTTTTCAATCTCTCTGCCATTATTGAAGTAAAAATTTTATAATCCACATTAAGTAATGAAATCGGTCTATAGTTCTTAATATACGTCAAGTCTGAATCTTCTTTTGGTATCAAAGTAATATTTGCTTCAATCCATGTATTTGGAAGTTTGGCGTCTAACAATAGTCCATTACAAACATCTTTCAGTGGTTCGCTTAATATCTTGTAGATTTTTATAAAGTTCCACCGGGAGCCCATCTGGGCCCGGTGTTTTTCCATTTTTTTGTCGTTTTATGGCCTCTGATATCTCTATCATTGTTATTCTTTCTTCTAACATAGTTTTAAATGTCTCTGGAACTTTTGGCAATTTACTTTCTTCTAAGTATTGAGCAGTTCTCTCTCTTACAGCCTCCTCTTTATCATACAATTCCTTATAGTATTCCTTAATTATCTTTTTTATTTCTTCCTTTTTGAATTGTAAACAACTTTTCCCATCTACTAAGTTATGTATTATTTTCTTCTCTTTCTGTTTTTTAAGCTTATAGGCTAGCCATCTTCCTGGCTTATTGGCATTTTCGAAGAAGTTTTGTTTTGCTCTCTTTATCTTTTTCCGCCAATTTTTCTGAGTCCAACAAATTTAGCTTATGTTTTATTATTTCCATTTCTCTTTTTAAGGTCTTTTTCTGTGGGTTTTTTTTTGTAATTCTATCTCTAGTTTTCTAAATTTTGCTTTTAATGATGAATATTGCTGTCTTCTCTGTTTATTTTTCTTTGCCATATACGTTATAGCTATGCCTCTAAAATATGCTTTGGCTGTGTCCCATAGATTTTGTAGTGATGTATCTTCTTTATTTTCTTAAAAAAAAATCCATTTCTCTTTTCGCTAACTCTATGAATTCTTTGTCTTTTAGTATAGATTGATTTAAAATCCATCTTCGTTTTTTTTTCATTCCTTTCCATGTCGCTTTTAAAGGGTTATGATCTGCCCATGTGCCTATTTCTATCTCAATTTCCTGTATATCCATCCTCAGTTCAGAAGTCATCCAAATCATGTCAATTCTTGACCAGGATTTATGGCTGTTTGAGTAAAAAGTATATTGTCAGTTTTGTGGATTAATTTGTCTCCAGACATCTTGTATTCCAATTTCCTCTGCCATATCAAAGAATGTCTTGGGTAGTCTTCTTGTTGCGGGTTTTCCTGTTTTGTTACTTTTATAATCCATTGTTCTATCTACTATTGCATTAAAGTCTCCTATTAAACAAATATTTTGGTATTCCATTTCTATTAATTTCCTGTGTAATCTTTGATAAAATTGTTCTTGATTGTTATTTGGGGCATAGATTGTCACTAACAGTATTTGTTTTTGATATAGATATATTTCAACCATTACAATTCTTCCTTCTTCATCTGAGTATACTAATTTAGAGTCTATACGGCAACCCCTCTTTTTTTTGTTGTGCTGATGTGTAATAAAGCTTCCCCACTTTCGGGTATTCCAATAGTTTATAATGTTGTTTTTTTATGTGTGTCTCTTGTAAACAGATTATATCTGTGTTTAATTTCTGTAGTTTCCTAAAAAAATTATTTCTTTTTGATGGAGAGTTTAGTCCATTTACGTTTACCGAAAAAATTCCATTTTTTTTCCTCCATTTCCTTTTCCATTATTTATATTTTGGTCCAGTCAATCTTGTAATCCTTTGTTCTCTGGCAGTTCCTTCCCCTTCACCCTTATGTTTGTCTTTCTCCTTCTGTTGTTCTTCTTGTGCCGTTGCTCCTTGGGCAGTCTCTCCCGTTTGCTTGTCCCCTTGTTGTTGATACAGTCCTTCATCCAAAGTTGCTCTATTTCTTACTTCAAAGTCCTCTGCTTTCCAAATTGAATCCAGTCAATGTCTTGTATTATTCCAGTTTATTAGAATGCCTTCCGGCATTAGCCATCTGAAATTTATTCCTTTAGCAATCAACTTTGTAATTAGAAAATGGTAGTGTCTCCGAGTATCCCTTACCCTCTTGGGTATCTGCTTTAGGACCACAATTTCTTTATTTTTGTATTGTAATGGTTCCTCTCTCACTTTTCTCAATACTTCATCTCTTGTTGATTTCTTCATGAATCTCACATGTACTTCTCTTGGTAGTCTATTTTTTCTTGCGTAGCTTGAATTCATGCAGAATATCTGATCCATCTCGTTTTGGATGTCTGCTCTATCTACGTTTAAGAGTTCTGCCAATAACTCAATAATCACCATTTCTACATTTTCTTCACTATCTTCAGGAATATTTTGGAATCTCAAATAATGTTCCACTTTTCCCATTTCTACCATTGCCATGGCCCATTCTAGCTCTTGATTTGTTTGTTCTAATTCTTCATTCTTTTGCAATAACATTTCCACCTTTTTATCAATGTCCTCAGTTTTATTTTCCATTTCCTGAATTTTCTGTTCATTTTTAATGATCTTTTGATTTTGAGCTTCAAATTGTGCCTTTATATCCAGAATTTCTTCACTTACTTTCTCCAGTTTACTTTGTGTCTCCTCATGATTTATCTGCATCATTTCTTGAATTAGTTTTAATGAGGCCTGCGTTTCGTCTTGAGCAGTGCTTGCTTTGTCACGTTGTAGCATTGTACCAACAGAGCTCTGAGTTGTTGGGCTAGCTTGTCCAACACAGGGTGCCGAAGAAGTTTTCTTTACAAGTCTGGAAATATTGGATGTACTCATTTTGTGGCTCACAGTCTTAAACCTATATCCAAAGTGTAAACAGAAATCAGCTGTTGTGAGGCAAATCCACCTCCTCCAGTCACCTCTTAAGTCCAAAATTTTCTTTTTTTCCAGATAGTGTCTATTTGGTTTTAGCCAGCATCAACAAGTATAGCTATAAACAGTCTTTTCACTTGTAATCTCAAATCAAGGTACTGTTTTGTTCTCAAGTTCTCCAAGATCATTTGTAATATAAGACCTTTTTCTTTTTATTTCTTATTTTTCGCCACTAGATGTCCTCCTCGGCTTATTTATCAGTCTCCAATACTCCGATACTTCAATACTCTGATACTCCGATATTCATGAACTGCTTCCCCTTAATGATAAACTGCCACTTTAAAAAAAAATAGTCTCTCTGGGGGTCTTTACTCTTTCAGGTTCTCCCTTTCAGGGTCTTAACATTTTCAATCACAAGGAGAAGGAAAAGACTTCAGCTCACCCAGACTCAGCTCGTTGTTGAAGATTAGCTGTTTTGCATAGCTTCCATTCCGGCTGTAGACAACTTGGGCTGCCTCGGCTCCCCAGCAGCCTTTCTTTCGCCCCTTTAGAGGGGGCTCCAGTTTGCCCAGATCAGTCGCCACCAGATCCAAGCTCCTGAAGTATCCCTCTTTCTTCGTTGCCCCTCCAGGGCAACTTTCCATCTCTTTAAGAGATGCTGGGCAAAGTGAAACCAGACTGAGAGGCTGGAGTTCCAGCCTCTCATGTCTGTCTCATTCTCTGCCAAACCGGAAGATCTTTTATGGACTGGTTCTGTCTGATTTTAATAACAATCTTATGTGGTAAGATTGCCTGGGAGACAGTATGTGAAGATTTGAACCCAAAATGGAAAATACAGGTAGTCCTTGACTTATGACCACAATTGAGCCCAAAATTTCCATTGCTGAGCAATACAGTTATTAAGTGAGTTTCCCCCCATTTTGTGACCTTTCTTCCCACAGTTGTTAAGTGAATCAACTCCCAGAATTTCCCAGTCATTCCCTGGGGACAAGCTCTGGAAGTGATGAATGCCTTGGGAAAAAAAGGCTGACAGAGAAGGAATGTGAATGCATAGATAAGAAAATGAAGAAAACGTGTGCAAGAAAAAGAAGCACAAGTATAGAGTTCCTTCACAAAATGTTACATCACTGACCTCTAGGGGCCAAATGATAATAAACTACTACATGCAACCAAATGTTGAATTTTCCAATAGAAAGGACTTTTTCACAGCAACACTCTGTCTTTGAAACAGTGTTCAATGGTACCTTTTAAATTGACTTTTGGATGCATCATAGCACTTCTCTCAATCAAATTTTATAAGAAAAAAAACACAGCCATAAAAGTACTGTGAAATTATTTCCTGCACCCAAATCTATTTTTTGACTGGAAAGTTTCTCACATTTTATTCACCTTTCATTTAGGACAGCAAGGGGAGGCCGCTGCAGCACCCAACTCCTGCGCCCGTCAGCTGGCGACTCCCGAACTTGCGCCAGCTGACGCAAGAGAGAGGGAAGGAGGAAGGGACTCTTCCTCCTCTCCTAAGCTTCAAAGAACGATCGGCTTCCCAAGGGCGCCACAATCCTCAGGAAAGCGGGGGAGGGGGGAGAAGCAAAGGGGGCGAGAAAGCTCACGGCGGGCTCGAAGCAGCACCTGCCAGCGTTGGTGACGAGAAATTCCCCACAAACCCAGGGAAGGGGTGGAGAAAAGGAGCCCCCTTTGGGAGGAAACCGCCACCTTCTTCTCCTTGGCTTTGCACTCTTCTGTTTCTCGGCAGCCGGGCTGGCAAGCCTCTCCTGGCTGGAACTTCCTTTCCTTCCCTCCCTCTTGGTCTCTTCCTCCTTCCCTCCCTCTCCCATTGTCCCTTCCTTCCTTCCTTCCTTCCTTCCTTCCTTCCTTCCTTCCTTCCTTCCTTCCTTTCCTTCACCTCCCTCTTTGTCCCTCCTTCCCTCCCTCTCCTCCTTGTCCCTTCCTTCCTTCCTTCCTTCCTTCCTTCCTTCCTTCCTTCCTTCCTTCCTTCCTTCCTTCCTTCCTTCCCTCTTGTCCAGGATCGGGGCGAGCCTCTACAGCTGATCCGCACTTCTGCAGCTGTAGCTGCTCACCTTGGCTCCTCCCAGCAAACTTGCTCACTAGAAAACATGCGCTTGCTAATTTAGCAGAAGAACGAATCAGCTGTAGCCTGGCGCTGATCCTGGAGCTTCTGCTAACTTAGCAAGCGGCATGCCTTTCGGCAAAGCTGAGCAAGTGAGCTGGGCGAGATCTCCTCTGTGTCTGCCTGTGCACAGGGAGGTTTGCCGGCAGTAAAGCCCCCAACCACGTTGGCAACCTATCCCCCTCCCCTTGTCCCTTCCTGGGCACGGGGGGGGGAGGAAGGAAGGGATGAAGAGGGAGGGAAGTAAAGAACAATGAGAGAGGGAAGGAAGGGAGGAACAATGGAAGGGAGGGAAGGGAGGAAGGGACAAAGAGGGAAGGAAGGAAGGAAGGAAGGTACAATGGGAGAGAGGGAGGGAAGGAGGAAGAGACTAAGAAGGAGGTGAAGGAAAGAAAGGAAAGAAGGAAGGAAGGGACAATGGGAGAGGGAGGGAAGGAGGAAGAGACTAAGCAGGAGGTGAAGGAAAGGAAGGAAAGAAGGAAGGAAGAAAAGGACAATGGGAGAGAGAGGGAAGGAGGAAGAGAGTAAGGGAGGGGAAGGAAAGGAAGGAAAGAAGGAAGAGACAATGGGAGAGAGGGAGGGAAGGAGGAAGAGACTAAGAGGGAGGTGAAGGAAAGGAAGAAAAGAAGGAAGGAAGGGACAAGGGGAGAGAAGGGAGGGAAGGAAGGCAGGCACCCACCCCAGTCCCATCCCAGAGACCCACAGATTCCCCCCCACAGGCACTCTGCAACCTGAGTGATCAGCTGGCCATGCCCCCTGGCCATTGATCACGTGACCCTGGGACACTATGAATGTCATAAGTATGAATCAGTTGTCAAGCATCCGAATGTAAATCACATGACCCTGGGGATGCTGCAACAATCATAAGTGTGAAAAATGATCATAATTCGCTTTTTCAGTGCTGTTGTAACTTCAGTCACTAAGCGAATTGTTGTAAGTCGAGGACTACCTATACTTTCCCATTTTTTTCCTTTTTTTGGGGGGGGTCAGGTTTTTGATACCCCCCCCGGCCAGCTGGATGGGGGGTTGGGGGTCACCACAACATGAGGAACTATATTAAAGGGTCACGGCATTAGAAAGGTTGAGAACCACTGATTTAGATCTTATTAGTCAGTTGCTCAGTTTTATTGATTTGGCCAATTTATTAATACATGAAGTAATATATTTAAAACATCTGTTTAGTTCAATAAGGGTGGAAATGTTGTAAGTTTCTCCAATTATTCTGCACATATCCACATATGCTTCATATATGTATGGCCAGTTCTTTAGTCTCCCCTCAGCCATGGAAGATTGTTAAATGAGCTGGGCCAGTCATTCTATCTTGGCCCACCTCAGAAGGTTGTTATTGTGGGTGAAAGAGGCGGTGGTGGGATTCAGCCGGTTCGCACCAGTTTGGGAGAACCGGTAGCTAAATTTTGCTGAGTTCAGAGAACTGGCTGAATGTGCACTGCTTCCAGAAGTCCAGTCTAGGCCTGGGAGGCCTGGAGGAGGCCTCCCAGACCTAGAACGGCCCGCCGGAAGTGCATGGATGCCACTTCCAGAAGTCCGTTCTAGGCCTCAGAGGCCTGGAGGAGGCTTCCCAGGCCTAGAATTAAGGTGACCAACCGTCCTTCTTTAGGGAGGACAGTCCTCCTTTTGTAAGTTCTGTCCTCCCTCGAAAAGTGTCCTCCTACATGTCCTCTTTTTTGATATTTGAAGACTAATCTGCAGGGCTTTTTTTTTCTCATAGAATGCTCAGAATGGTGTTCCGGCACCTTTTTTTGATGGTTTTTTTTTTCAACCTTTGCATGAGCTGTGCTACTCCCCCTATTGGCTTTTGAAAGCCACTAGGAATTGCTGCTGAGCATGCCAAATTGCTGCTGAGTGCGGCTGGCAAACTTTGCACATGCAAGTTGTCTGCAGTGAAGGCGAATTGGTAGGAACTTTGCACCCATCCCTGCTACCCAACTACACCATCTCCTAGTTAGTTCTGAAGATACCTGGAGGAGACTGGAGTGGCGACGCCACGGTAAGTTTCTCTTGATTTTTGGCCCTGCTAGGGCAATAATGGCTGCGGGTGCAAGAGGCAGGGGCGGAGGGGCTGCTGTGGGCGGGGGTGTGAGGGGTGGCGGTGGCCGGCTGCCCCCCGTGCAGTGGGAGCCACAGAGCCCGCTCTACATGGGGCTGCGCAAGGTGGGCGGTGGTGCTGGCGGGGCGACTGCAGACGGGGTGTGTCAACAGCGGGCTGCCCCCCAGGGCCGGAGCCGGTGCAGCTGGTGCTTTGGGAGCCGCGGGGCCCACTCTGCATTTATCATATTATAGTGTATTCTGTATTATTGTTGCAATGAATAAAATGTTTCTTTTATGTATGATATTTTTTTTCTTCAATTTATTTGTGTCCTCCTTTTCATTGTAAAAAAGTTGGTCACCTTACTAGAATGGCTCACCGGAAGTGCATGGATGCCATTTCCTTAAGTCTGTTCTAGGCCTCGGAGGCCCAGGCCTGCATCCAATAAGAGAACCGGTTGTTCAGATATTGGAATCCCACAACTGGAAAGAGGAGGAGTGACTGTGATATATGACACCTCAAACCCCTTTACAAAGGGTGGCATATAAATCAAACAAATAAGTCAGAAGCTGCACATTGGGGATGGGGGTGAGCAACGAGAGAATAAGATTCTACTCTACCCTCTGATTAAAATTTGAATTTTCAGGAGAAAGAATTTTCCAGATTCTGATTTCTAGAGGAATGATAAAAGTTAGCTAAAAAGCTATGCAAAATTTCTTTTCTCTCTGTTTGTTTTAAATAATCTTTTCCCCCTGGAGATTATTGTTTCTATACAGGATTATTCCTTATGTACTTTACATGGATCAAGACCTCTTTATATCACAGTTGCTTCTAAAAGGGAGAAGCTGAGTCATCAGCATCCTTTTGGGGTCTTCTCAGAATCTTTTCTATTTTTATATATTTAAGAAAATGCATATTTTGTCTGTTTCTATAATTTTTCTCTTGGTGGTTCATCTATCTCTGATCTGACGAGCGCTGTATTTTTCTCTTCCCAAACATAATATATGGGAAAATCTGTCTTCCTTTCCCCCCCTTTTTTTTTAAAAAAAATGTGGGTCTGTATGTTTATTAAGAGAATGGCCTATTTCCCCACAGAGAAAGATGGACAGATTTCCTTAGTAATATACTTCAACACTTCAAGTGAAGTGGTAGTATAGATTTTATTTCCTTTTTGCAGGTAGTCCTCAACTTAAAACCAGTTCCCTAGCGACCATTTGAAGTTATAATGTATTTTAAGTTCTGACAGCCTCCTCCTACCCCTGTGATCACGTCGGCGTACTTCAGGTGTTTGGCAACTGGCTGGCAGTTATGACTGTTTGGCATTTTACAACAGTTTTGCCGAAAGCCAGCATTTACTTCTGGTTTTTGGCAAAACCAACCCATAGGAACTATTGGCTTGCTTAACAACCACGACATTTGCCTAACAACTGCCAAAGTTAAACTGGTGTGTGCAGGGCTGAATGCAATAGTTCAAGTAAGGCCTGACCAAGGCAGAGTAGAGCAGGATAATTATATGTTGGTGGCAGTAATGATTCCCAAACTGCATACTAAGACAGAGTTAGAGCATTTAATTTTGGCATGGGGGGGGCGGTTTCTGAGAGAAGGGATTTGAGAGTGCCCAACCTGTTCCCTGGGGGTGCAGCCTTCTTCTGATCAAATCACCAATTTCTGTCTGCCACACAAGGGACAAAAACAATCATTATTCCATCCTTACTGACATTTATTGATTTATATTTATATATGTTTATCTATTTTTCAAATTTCTGTTTGGCTAGACAGTAAAATCCAAGAACAACTAAGTAAAATACCTTTGCTATTACTTCTCTAAAACAGTAAAATACCACCGTAGCATGCAAACATGTTACTAGGAACTATCAAAAGAAAGTAACGATGGCATTACAAAATTGGGGTAAGGCTCTCAAATCAATTCCCTTTTTAAGAGGTGTTGAAAGAAAAATCTTCATCAGGGTACAGTCCAAGCTGGGAATAAACAAAATGGAGACTGCTTTAGAAAGAAGGTTGCAGTTTATTGAAGAGGAGAGCCAGACAGAAAGATGGCTGTGGGAAAAACTGACCATATGTAGCTGGGAGTGGTGGGTTTTTATACCTTCTGGGATTTTGGTTGGAGTTCTTCCTGCTTGAGGCTTTGTATTTCCTGTGTCATGTACTTTGACTTGAGTCTGAGTGTGCCCTTTTGGTATTATGTTTCCTGTCCTTAGAATTTGGGTGGGGGTATGTAGATTTTAGGGGTTTTTGTCTTCCTAATTTCTTCAGTTTCTAGCTGGAAGGCTCAAACCTTTCTGAAAGGATTATTACATTTGCATTTCTAAAAGCTGGCCTCTGCTGAGTTTTCTGCTTGGGGGAGAGGAGCTGGGGCTGGTTTCTGACCTTTTTAAAGATCTTCTCCATTATTCCTTTGGGGAAATATATTCTGCCTTTTTAATATTCCCCAAAATATTTCTTTCTCTGGATTCTTCCCACAGAGGCTTCCAACACATATGACAAGGATGGGACCTAATTTCTATGGGAAGCTTGTTCCATAGACGTTGCCACAGAAAAGCAGAAATGTTTTGCTTCAGTTTCCCAATGTGGCATCACTATCAGATTTTCTCTGACCTAATTCACTGAGCCTATATTCATTAGAGTAGGCAGTCCTACAAGATGCACAGTTGCCAAGCCATAAAATGGTTTATAGGTTAAAACCAATATCTTAAAGTGTACTCAGATACTGATAGTAACCAATGCAGGTCCATGAAACCAACATTATATACTCCCAACAACAAGAGTAAACACATAGGACCAATTGTAGTTTGCAAATAGTTTTTAAGGGCAGTGTCAGAATCCAATTATATTTCATCTCTAGTTATCACTTATAGAAAAACCCCATTTCTGCCTTCTTGGATTCTGTCATACAAGGAAGAGAAGGGGGTGAACAAAGGGGCTTTATGGCCCTCACTTCCTTCGGTACAACTTCAAAGGAATTGAATGGGGATAGCACCAAAAGGACTAATCATAACAAAGGAGGCTATTTACCTTTCATGTAGTTTTCTCTGAAGTCTCCATCCAGCTGGCAGTAAGGAAAAGGGATGGGAATGTAACGCCTGAGACTGTTACTGGAAGTAGGGGGGATTGGGTGGGGCTGCTGGGGACCCCTTAAAACCTTGAACCATAGGGCTTGGGCCCCATGTCCTGTCTAGAACGCCTGTAACCATTTTCTCTTAATAAAGGATTCCTGTTGGAAGAATTATTCCAAGAGTTCTGTCTTCTTAAGATGCAAAGTGGGGTGGGTCCTTACAGGCAGTCCCAAATAGACTATATTGCAGTAGCCTTAGAAAGAATGATGATTGGTTAATAAATTGGACACAAAAAAGAGAATGGAAGAACTAATTCAAAAGTAGGAGCTGCCTTCTCCTTAATTCGTCTCTGCTAACTTACAATATTTGAGAAGATAGGGTAGTAGACTTACATAGTCTCTTGTAAGGTCCTTTGTTTTGCGAAGAAGTTGCCGTGAGAGTTTTAAGCTCATGATAAATTCTTTCTGAAGATCCAGCTTCTTTTCAGCAGCTTCAAGCCCAGATCCCTTCTCCTCTTGGAGCCCAACTGAAGGGGCAGCAAGAAGGATGTCAAACTTGAGAAGAACTTGGAGGAGGAGAAGGAGGAGAACTGCACCTAGAAAGAAGATTGAGACAATTAGAGAGAAAGTTACAGAGAAACATTTAGAGGGAAAGTCAGGAAATTGGATGCTAGTGTATTTAAGCCAGAACTGTATACTTATAAAACATTGGTGGCATCAGACAGTGTCATTGTGAGAAAAATAGGTACACATCCACATCATATGCTTTGAAGACCCCTCTTTTTCTACAGAATTACATGTTTACCATACCTGTATATTGAAGCAATGGGGGAGAAAAACATAAAAGTAGGGCAACTCTCTCTCCATAAATCATTAAATCCATAATCTAAAATTAGCTGATTCATCCTCCATTTAGAAGTAAGTTTTTCCCATAAAATTCCTGCTACAGCGTCTCAGGAATAATATGTTTATCCCAGATCTGGTTTGCAGATTTGTCACACAATCATCTCATCATTCATACTGGGGAAATCCATTTGAGGGGAATTTCATTTTACATAAAGGCTACCATACTGAGACCTTTTCAGTTAGGTTGAGGTTTCAGTTAATTGCTTAAAAACCATAAATGAGATGTTAATAGGCTGTGCCTGCATATGCTTCAAAGCAAATCTGAGAATCTTCTGGGAAAATCGATGGAACTAGGAAAGAAAGATGTAACCCAAAGTTGAGATGGTATGGTAGCAACAATAGCCACAATGAAAACATTAGTTTAACCTTCCCCAACCAGCTGATCAAAATATACTCCTGATTACAACTATTTTTAGTCTTGGCCAGAATAAGCATGTTGGGAGTCTTAATCTCAGGCAGTTTAGGAAAGTCTTGGATTATAGCACTGGACACTAGTAGAAGGTACTTGATCAAGTGTTCAGTAGCCTCTAAATCTGGTGCTCCTGCTTTATTGTTTTCAAAAGGAAATGGGAAGGCTACATTTCCATCAGTCAATCAGTTATAGTACTCAGATGATTGTTTTGTAGAATTCTCCATTGCATATGATAGACAATCCAAAGTTATTCTTTCCTTCTCCGAAGATAAATTATAGTACAGTAATAAAGCTGACACCAGCCAGAGCATAGAAAAACTCAAAGAAATAGTGCAAGATCGAAAGATAAGGAGAGACCTGACCCAGAGAATTGCCAAGAATGGGATTCGACTGAATGGATATCATCATCATCATCATCATCATCATCATCACAGCAATAATCTAAATATTATTGAACAGATATCTATTATTACAGTATATCCTCCTATTCCTCTGCCAAAAATCAATTGTGTGCATAAAGACTGCTGATAATTTCCAATCTAGACCTGCAGTGTCATCACAATTTTTTTTTAATAAGGACATCTGATTCACATTTTGAAGTAGATGGAGTAGTACACATTATCAACCAAACACACATCTCCTGTAATGTCATTATATCCAGAAGCTAAGATTATCTACCTGCTCAACTTTGGTGTTGGAGAAGACTCCTGAGAATACTGTAGACAGCCAAGAAAACCAATCAATGGATCATCAAACAAGTCAACCCAGAGTTCTCACTCAGGACTCAAATGACAAAGCTCAATTTATCTTATTTCAGATACACTGTGGGGAGACCCAGCTCTCTGGAGAAGACTTTAAAACTGGGAAGGGTAGAAGGACAAAGATGACCAGGATGACCAGATGACCAAGGATGACCAGCAGCAAGGTGGATGAACTCAGGCACTGAGTACACCATTGAAGGATCAGGTTAGGGAGAGCTCATGATAGAAAAAAAAATCTATTTTGTGGTTGTTAAGATAAAAAACAATTTGATGGCATATAATCAATCCATTAATCAATCAATCAACTTATCCAGGATGTTTCTGAACTGAAATCTGTGTCCCTTTAAGCTGGAAATGCATATCAGAGTTTGCACTTCAGGTTACGCCAAGCTATGTACCTTAAAATGTAACATAAAACTGCAAACTTAGGTGCTCTACACTCCTTTTAGCTAATGTGACCCTGATGATACCTCTTCTTGTCATTGACTCATCCAGCTTGGCTTTCATGGCAAGAAACACAAATAAGCCTCTTTTTTCACATAAGAACAACAGGTGGAAAGTATTTTTTTTTCTTGTCTTACTGCTTGGACGCATCCTGAGGCTTTCCACTTCGTGGGACGATCTCTGTTCACCTGCTTGAGAAGTTTAATCCTGCAGCCCATTCTGGGGGCCTTTTGAAGAACAGAGGCTTTCATTTTCGTGGGACACAAAATGTCCAAGATTACACTGCAGTTTGGGTTCTGATTATCTGGTTTCAGGGGCAAAAAAAATCTCCCCCCCCCCCCCTTATTCTTGATAGAGTTTCAGGGTGGAAGAGTAACGTATTGGAGCAGCAAGTATTTTTTTTTGAAGTTCCTCTTTTTTTCTCACTGAGGAAAAAGGAAATAGGGCTTTGGTCACGTGAATAAGGTCCCCCTTATCCTTCAGATTCCTCTCTCTCTCTCTCTCTCTCAACATGGACTTTTCCGAAACCACCTACGTATTTCAGTTTTGCTCTCTGTTTGCTCCTAGTGCCCCCTCCTTTCTAACAAAGTATATTATGAAAAGTAGAAAGTGCTGTAATTCCTAGTTCAAGTTTCCCCAGAGCAAGTTTTCCATGACATGGTGAGGTATCTGCCATAGATCCTTTATAGTTCTGGCTAAAATTAACAAAGGCACCACATATCTTACTATTTTGATACAGACCTAAAATTACTGTATAGCATGTTAACATTGAAATAGATCTTGGAAGTCATCTCCCTGTCTTACAAAAACATACACTGTCCTAATAGATGGGCCTCTCATCTCAACTGATGTTTTTTAAACAAAGGAGGCATATACAGGTAGTCTTCAACTTACAACAGTTCGCTTAGTGACTGTTTGAAGTTGCGATGGCACTGAAAAAAAAGGTGAGTTACCATTTTTCACACTTACAACCATTGCAGAATTCCCATGGTCACGTGATCAAAAATCAGATGCTTGGCAACTGACTCATGTTTATGATAGTTACAGTGTCCTGGGATCATGTGAACCTCTTTTGCAACCTTCTGACAAGCAAAGTCAATGGGGAAGCCAGATTCACTTAACAACCGTGTTGCTAACTTAACAACAGCAGTGATTCACTTAACAACTGTGGCAAGAAAGGTTGTAAAATGGGGCAAATGTAACAAATGTCTCACTTAGCAACAGAAATTATGGGCTCAATTGTGGCTATAAGTTGAGGACTACCTGTATTCTTTTAAGTGCTTATTTGTACTACAAATAACTAATAATACAGTATTTCAACTGCGTGGAACTGTTTATCTTTGATATGGATGGTCTTTAATTCTTTGTCCTGCAAAAATATTATGAAAGACATAATTGCGATCTTGTGAAAAGTAGAATATTGCCTGATATTGCACCAGTATAAGAACGATGACACAACTGTGATTAAGTCATCATGCAGATCTCATTTATTCCTTCTTGCTGATGCCTCTTAGCTTTCATCATTATCTTAGCCAAAAACAGTATGAAAGCTTCCAGCTTGTTCTTTATTGTTCACAATTGATTCTAGGTAGTGTGTGAAATTAATACTATTGTGCAATAGTTTGCCCATTTTATTAAGTCTCCTTTTTTTGGAATGTAGACTGACCTCTTTCAATCTGTCAGCCAGTATGTTATTGTCCAGATTGGTTAGCACAGATTGGTTAGAAAGTTTACTGAGTCTTCTTCTGTTGTTTGTGATCTTTCTGTGGTATTCCATCAATTACAGTGCAGCTTGGAGTTCTGTTTATCTGGTTTCAGGGGCAAAAAAAATCTCTCCCCCAGTTATAGCACTTACCATAGCAAGAGCTTATTTGCGACGTGCTATAAAAAGAGCAAAACTGGCCTATAGTCAGACAGTACAGAATTCTTTTCAAGATCCTATGAACCCAAGGCATATGTGGTAAGGTATTTGGGTTATTACTGACTATAAGGTAGCTTCCCTGACATGTAAGAGTAACATGGAATTTCTTAATAATCTAAATATGTTTTTGGATGGTTTGAGGCCTCAAATAATGTTCCAGCAAGGAAGGCTGTTCCCCTTCCTGATGAACAGGTGCTCAGGTTTGATACAACTGCTGTTTGGAAGATCCTGTGGAAAGTCAACACATGAAAGGCTGTGGATCCTGATAATATTCCTGGGTAAGTACTTAAGGAGTGTGCTGACCAGCTGGCCTCTGTTCTTACAGACAACTTCAATCTTTCGTTGCATCAGGTTGTGGTTCCATCATATTTTAAGACTGCAGTTGTTGAGTCCTTCGCGAAAGGCAATAACTTCAGGAGTCATTTGGTAGTTCTCAGGAGCCTCTTTATTGGTGACTAGCAGCTCTGTTACAATGCCGAGACACACAAGCCTCTCTCCTCCTCTTAAAGACAATCCCCGGGCCAAATGGCAACATTTGGCGCGCTTTGCACTTCATGCATACGTGCGAGTGCTGGCGCCAGCCAGTCTGGTCCCGGGCAGCTTGCAACTGCCCGGGACTGTTGCATCGTCCCGAGCCTGCCTTCTGCAGGCTCAGGACACAACACCCCTTCCCCCCCCCGGCTAAAACTATAATTATATTAATGGTTACACTTGACCTTAACACGAGTGTGGGAGCCACACTAGTTCCATGGCAACAAACTGTAATGTTTTTGGCTTCATTTCCCAATGTTCCTTATTCAGACTTTTCACAGGGACACCCTCTTACTGTTTCTGCTTTGCCAGCAGAGTTACAAAATCTTCAAGATATTTAGGAGATCTTTTAGCTCTCTGTGACCTCCGAATTCCCTGGCAACCTCCAAGCACATCTTGTCCGGGGGGTGCTATGTGTTCGCCCCCTTCTTTTGACCCTGGTGGTCCCCATGGACCATGCCCCGTTGCCTGGCCTGCTTGCTTGCCCACCGGGCTCGTCAGGCCAGGACTTTGTTCTCTCCATAACCTGGTTGACCTGCCTAGTTGCAGGCTCTCTGGCCCTTCTAGAAGGCTGCCACTGTTGGACAACTCTGTAGAGCCTCCCAGGTCTATCCTAGACCTATCATGAGGCTGCCTTTCTCCACTTCCCTGTTCCATAGTAGGGCTGTCTGGAATCTCAGTACTGTCCCAAAACTCAGTTGCCCCCTGAGTTAAGCCAGAGGTGTCAGAATTGGAATTCGGCCCTCCGACCACCTCCCTATGTAATTGTCCCATTCTGGGAACAGTGGCAGTGTTGGGCCAACTAGACGGAGTGTGTGCCAGCTCTCTTGCAAGATGTGAGTTATTAGGATGCTCCCGGTTATTCTCCCTGACTGGAGTGCTGAATGGTGTAGGTGTGTAATGATTATGCCCCCGGGGTAACTCCCTGGCTGGAGTAGGCACTGGTGCCTGTATTCTAGTTGGTTCCCACGAATTCCTGTTCGGAGCACTCGCGGAATCTTGGAATGGGCCGTCTGTGACCTCTCTGTTGGTGTCTGGCTGCCGCTCACACCCTTCCCTTTGCCCGTAGAGGTCTCCCTCCCCCCCTGGAAAAAACCCAGAGGTGTCAGCAGGTGAGTCCAGTCTTGTACGCAGCTGGTCGATATGCTGTCTCAGGATACGACCGTTATCCATGGAAACCTCGTAAGACAAGGGACCTGTAACCTTGCATACTATGGCAGGGACCCATAAGTGACCTGGCCCGTAATTACGGGTCCATACTGGGGCACCCACTAGCAAGTGCCTTGGTGCCCTGGGTTGTGTAAACTTAGAAGGCAGTCTGTCCAGATGCAACCGGTCAAGCTTAGTAGTCAGTGTGCGCCCCCAGCAAAGTTCAGCCGGGCTTTTCCCAGTAGAAGTAGACGGTGTGGTGTGGTAAGCAAGTAGAAAATCTGCCAACCTGTGATGCCAGTCCCCATATGTCAGTTTCTTTAATGCATCCTTGGTGATGCGGACCATCCATTCAGCCATACCGTTGGTGGAAGGGTGGAAAGGTGCAGAGGTGGCATGATGAATCATGTTGGCCTGTAAGAAAGCTTGGAATTCGGAAGAAGTGAATTGAGGGCCATTGTCAGACACCAAAACATCCGGAAGCCCATGTGCAGCAAAAATCCCCCTCAGTACTTGAATAGTCTTTGCAGAGGTGGTGGAAGAGACAGGTACAACCTCAAGCCATTTTGAATGGCTATCAACCAGGACCAAGAAGAATTGATCCTGAAAGGGCCCAGCGTAATCAATGTGCACCCTAGACCATGGAGACTGTGTTTCCTCCCATCTATGTACAGGGGCCTGTGGCATTTCTGGGCGTGAGCACTGACAAAGGTGGCATGCGTGCACCTTAGCTTCAATTTCCTTGTCTAACCCAGGCCACCACAAATGGCTGCGCGCTAGTGCCTTCATGCGTACAATGCCAGGATGACCCTCATGAAGGGAACCTAAGACCCTAGGCCTCATTGAGGTAGGAATGACAACTCTGCTGCCCCACAGCAGACAACCCTGGAAGGTGGATAACTCGTTCCTTTTAAGCCAGAAACTCTGAAACTCAGCGCCAGGAAAACTCTCTGGCCATCCAGACAAAACCCAAGATAAGACACGGGAGATTGTGAGATCTGTGGCAGATTCAGCAGCCACATCCCTGGCATTTAACGGTGACTCAGGCAATGCCTGAATTGAAAGGATGTTGATGGCAGGGGCAGGATCAGCCTCTACTACTGGCAGGGGTAATCTACTGAGGCCATCAGCATGGCCCATTTCTTTCCCAGGTTTGTGAATTAGAGAAAAATCATAGGCTGACAGGAAGATTGACCATCGCAGCATTCTGGGGGAGATGATATGGGGAGTTTGTTTGTTTGTAGTAAACAGCCCCAACAAAGGTTTATGGTCAGTAAAGACCATGAAATGTCTGCCATACAAAAAATCATGGAATTTTTTAATTCCAGCAACAACAGCGAAAGCCTCCCTGTCTATCTGGGCGT
This sequence comes from Crotalus adamanteus, assembly GCA_039797435.1. Classification (NCBI taxonomy): domain Eukaryota; kingdom Metazoa; phylum Chordata; class Lepidosauria; order Squamata; family Viperidae; genus Crotalus; species Crotalus adamanteus. The sequence goes on from CM077935.1 coordinate 10,653,816, forward strand.
AGTTTCGCTCAGCAGAAGACAAGGTTCTGGAGTAATATGCAACAGGAACCTGAGTTCCATCTGGCCTAAGGTGGCTGAGTACTGCTCCCACTCCATACGGAGAAGCATCACACGCGATGCACACAGGAAGAGTTTCATTAAAATGTGCAAGCACATTGTTAGATGTGAGTAAGGCCTTAACCTCATTGAAGCTTGCTTCATGTGTTTGTGACCACTTCCACACTGCCTTTTTGTCCAGAAGCCTATGAAGTGGTTCAGCTACATTAGCCTTGTTAGGAATGAATGAATTATAAAAATTCAAATGGCCCAGAAAAGCCTGTAGTTTGGCCTTGGACTTAGGCCTAGGAGCATGCATAATAGCCTTTAATTCGGACTCAGCAGGATGAATCCCATTGGCATCAATTTTGAATCCCAGGAAATCTGTGGAAGGTACCCCGATTTTACATTTGTCCTTCTTGAGTTTGAGGCCCGATTTCCGGAACCGCAGCAGGACAGCCCTCAATCTCTCAGCTAAATTTTGGGTGGAGTCTCCAGCAATTAAGACATCATCAAAATAGGGGCAAACCCCTGGTATACCCCTCAGTGTGTTTTCCATTATGCTTTGGAAAATTCCAGGAGCCACATTTACTCCAAATTGTAATCTCTTTACTTTGAATGCTCCCCTGTGGGTTACAATGGTTTGTGCTACTGCAGCAGCTTCATCAACAGGCAGCTGCTGATAAGCCTGAGCAAGGTCAAGCTTTGCAAAAACACGCCCCCCCTTGAGGGAGGCCAGGATATGACTGACTACAGGTACAGGATAGGCATGTTGCTGCAATGCCTTATTCAGAGTGCATTTGTAATCTGCACAGATGCGAATGTCCCCATTAGCCTTGAGAGGCGTGACTATGGGGGTCTCCCAAGGACTGGAATCAACAGGTTCTAAAACTCCTTGCTGAATCAATTTGTCCAATTCAGTATCAATTTTCCCTTTTAAAGCAAAAGGAACCCTTCTTGCTTTTACTCTAACAGGAGTGACAGTGGGGTCTAGTTTTAAAGACACAGGGGGCCCTTTGTATGTGCCCAGCTGTGGGCTGAAAACATCTGCAAATTCTTTGCAGACTTCCTGTAGATCTACTGTTTGCAAGCTATTGAGCCCTGTAACATGTATTCCCAAGGCCTCAAACCAATCGAGTCCTATGAGACTCGTTCGCTCACCCCCCACTATCAATACATCTAATGGACCTTCAAAATCCTTATACTGTACGTTAAAGGTGGCCTCCCCCTTAACACACACTCTGGAGTTTTGAAAGTCTGTTAGCACAATGTCAGAAGGCCTAAGCTTGGCCTGAAATCCACTACCAGAACAAATCTTTCTGAATGTGTGTATGGAAATAATTGAAAGTGCAGACCCAGTGTCCAGTTCCATGACTAATGGAACTCCTTGCAACTTCACTTTAAGTGATAGTTTTTTCTTGATAGGTTTGTGTGTGCCTGTCCTATAAATGCTTCTTCGTGAAGCACAGAAACCCACCCTGTTTTGGCTGGGGACCCTGGTACCTTTCAGGCGCAATTCTTCTCGGGGTTGTACCTTCTGACGGCCCAGACACACAGCTGCGATGTGGCCTTGCTTTCCACATGCTCTACAGATAGCAGAGCGAAACCTGCAGTCAGTCCTCTTGTGGCGACCTCCACACCCGAAGCACTTGGGGACAGCTGAAGACTTCTCTTTGCCTTCCTTCTGCTTCCCTTCTTTTGTTGGGTAGAGATGGTCTACTTCTTCATCAGGATCTTCTTCTGAGCTTCCTTGGACTCCCTCCTGGTGCACGGACACAGCTTCTGGAGTACTTCTGATGGGCCTCATGTTCTTGATTGCCCCCCCGCTGCCTCTTCTGCAGTAACCTCTCTCAAGGCATCTTGAAATGATAAGTCTTCTTTAGCAAAAAGTCTCTGCTGCAAGTCTCTCTGTCTCAGTCTACATACAAATCTGTCTCTCAGCCTTTCTTCTAAGTCTTTAAACTTGCAAGGCTTAGCTGCTCTTCTCAATGCAGCAATGTACTCTTTAGCTGATTCACCAGCCCGTTGATCCCTCTGTTCAAAAGTATGGCGCCAAGCAATGACAGACAACTTGGGCTGGAAGTGTTCCTTTAGCAATTTCTTTAAATCTGTGTAGGTAACAGATTCTAGAGGTGCAGGTGCTGCTAGATTTTCAGTGATCTCAAATGCATCTTGACCACAAACACACAGCAGGGTGGTGGCTTTTAAGCCATCTTCTCTCACTTGATTGACCTTGAGATAATTTTCTACTCTGGCCACGTAAGACTCCCATCTTTCCGGATGCGTAACATCAAACTCGGAAAGCCTCCCTATCTTTGCCATCTTCAGTAGTACAGGAAGGGTCTATCAGCCAGCTTACCTCCAACGTTTGCTGTATTGGCAGGCAGTTCCTGAATTTAACGCCGTTTCCTGCTGCTTCAGGACACCAGGGTAAGCTTACAATTGTTTGAAGTAATTGCAAGGCATCCCACCTTCGTCGCCAGTGTTAAGTCCTCCGCAAAAGGCAATAACTTCAGGAGTCATTTGGTAGTTCTCAGGAGCCTCTTTATTGGTGACTAGCAGCTCTGTTACAACGCCGAGACACACAAGCCTCTCTCCTCCTCTTAAAGACAATCCCCGGGCCAAACGGCAACATTTGGCGCGCTTTGCACTTCACGCATGTGCGCAAGTGCTGGCGCCAGCCAGTCTGGTCCCGGGCAGCTTGCAACTGCCCGGGACTGTTGCAACGTCCCGAGCCTGCCTTCTGCAGGCTCAGGACACAACAGCAATCATTGTACCAGAGCCCAAAAAATCTATAATTACATGCCTTAATGATTACTGTCCAGTTGCACTCACTTCCATTATGATGAAGTGTTTTGAGAGATTGGTAAAGGACTATATTGGTTTCATGCCTTCCCCCTACATTTGACTCATTACAGTTTGCCTATCAGAAAAACCGCTCTATAGATGATGCACTTTCTTGTATGCTTCATCTTAGCTTGGCGCACCTGGAGGAGAAGAATACTCATGTGCTAGTGCTGTTTGTTGATTTTAGTTCAGCATTCAACACAATCATTCCTCAGCATTTGGTGAACAAACTTAGCCTATTAGGTTTTAATACTCATTTATGTAACTGGATACTTAATTTCCTTATTGATAGGCTCCAGTTTGTGCGAGTTAGAAGAAAAGTTTCCAATTCCATCTCCTTGAGTATGGGTTTCCCACAGGGCTGTGTCTTGAGTCTGTTACTGTTCATCTGGATGACCCATGACTGCTGTGCCAAGTCTGCTACGAATCATATTGTGAAGCATGCAGATGACACGGCAGTGGTGGGTCTTATCTGGGATGATAAGGAAGATGCTTATAGGGAGGATGTGAACTGGTGGACTGGTGCAATAAAATTAACCTCTTCTGAATGTTAATAAAATAAAGGAGATCATTGTTGATTTTAGAAAGAGCTGGCATAATCATACTCCACTTTGTATCAAGGCTGCAGCTGTGGAGGTGGTCAACAGCATTAAATATCTGGGGTGCAGATAACTAACAATCTGACTTGGTTTCTTCATATGTCATCTTTAGTGAAGCGTGCAAACCAGTGTCTGCATTTCCTGCATCAGATGAGGAGAGCACATCTTTCTCCTTCTGTCCTGGCCACTTTTTACAGAGGCATGATTGAGAGTGTCTTAACAAACTGCATCACTGTTTGGTTTGGTAGTCCATACAGGGCCTCAGATCCATACAGAGAGTGGTAAGGATAGCTGAGAAGATTATAGAAAACTTGTTTCCTGTTATTCAGGATACTGCTTACAAGCACTAAGTGCTTAGAGCTCAAAGCGTTAGAGACCTCATACACCCACTTCATGGTCTGTTTCTGTTGCTCCCCTCTGGGAGAAAGTTTCAAAGTATTTCTAGCAGTTGGTAACAGCTTTGTTTTTTATGTCATCAGTCTTGTAAATTCGCGGGATTCTTTTTTCTCACCATGTATATGTATGCATCCGAATTAGACTGTGTTGTTTCTCTGTGTCATATATGTGTGTGTATGTGGGTATATGCATAATTTTTTATCATGTTTATGTACAGTGTATATTGGAGGTGGTTACCCTTTGAGATGGCTGGATGGAGTCACTGAAACAGTAGGTGAAACAGTAGGTGTGAACTTAAATGGACTCCAGAAGATGGTAGAGGACAGGAAGACCTGGAGGAACATTGTCCATGGGGTCGCGATGGGTCGGACACGACTTCACAATTAACAACAACAACAACCCTTTGAGAGCTGAATGCAATGAAATTTCATTTTAATGTATGCTGATTAGTGTACATTTAAAGTGACAATAAAGTTATTCTATTCTATTCTAATTCCTGCTGCTTTCTGAGCTGTTAATGACCAGAATACTGATACGACATTTCTAGAACTAGAGATTTTGGTAAGTAGGGAATATCTTCTAAGACAACTTGGATGTTGTCATCGCTATTAAACAGTATTTCAGTATATTCCTTCCATCTTCCTTTGATCTCCTTGGAATCCTTTGACAGAATTGGTACATGTCCATTAGCATCCTTTAGCATGTCCATTGGAGAGTGTAGGGATTGAGGTCATGTAAAGTTCGTGAGCAGCAAACTGCCTCGGTCAAATGCATGATCTCATCTACAATGACCTCACCTGGTTCACATGATCTCAGCTAGTTCACACCAACAGGATGTTGCAGAAAACTGCTCCCTGGCTGGTGCCCCCTGGCTGGTATATTCTTAAGGATTGGCAAGGAGTTTCACCAATAAAAATGCTGTTGCTATGCTGTTACTATGCTACCTTATGCTGCTTGGAAAAACTGTATAAAAAGCAATAAACACAGGGGCTTCCGGTGGCGATCGCCGCGGATGGAGGCTTTTTCATAGCCGTCCGTCCTAAGAATGTGTTAAAGCCTGCAGAGACGGCGAACAGCAGCTGTTTCGCGGCTTGGAGACTCTCTCCCTGGGAGAAGGGGAGGAGGTGAGCTTTCCCGGATAGAGGTTGAGTTCCCCAGGACCTCCATAAATCTTCTTTTTGGAGGTCGAAGGGTGAGAACTCCCTCGGAGTCCGAGGTTTTCTCTGCATCCCAGGAACAAAGCTAGATGCTGCTTCCACATCTGCATTTTAGAGAGATCTGTGAGTAAAATTAAAAGCAGACGGAGCTGACCAGGAGGGATCAGAATTGTGAGAATTTGGGACTGTAACTCAGGAAATAATTAAAGAATCTTCTCCACCTATTAATTTTAATAAAAGGAAGAAGAGAAAAATGGTGCAGAAATGCTGTTTCTTTGTTTGAAAGGACATTGTTAAGGAAGACTTTTACTTGGCAATAAAGTTTAAACAATGTAACGGATTTTGGTAGCTCATTTAAAAAGCAAGCTTCTTTTCTTATTTGGGGGGGGGGGATTTGTTTTTACTTTGTAATTGTTGGTTTTATAAGATCATAGAAGATTTAAAAGAAGTGGTTCTAAATAGTTTGAAAATGGCTTCAAAATGCCTCGGAATTTCCGCTCTTCCTAAAGGCTCAATTTCCTCTCCAGTAACTCAGACTGTACAGCAAACTAAGCCTAAGTCTCACCCACCTTCTCCCCCACTGCCGGCATTTACACTTAAAGATATACAGGATGCTTTGGGAAAAACAGCACGACAGATTAAAGAAGAGATGGCAGAGCTTTTTGAAGATAAAAATAGTGAGATGAGGGAGGACATAGTGCTTGCACTTCAAAGGTTAGCAGCCCATATAGAGCGTCTAGATGAGCGTGTGGATGATGTGGTGGAAAATGCTGAAAGATTAGAAGATAGAGTTGGTAAAGTTGAAAATAAGGTTGATATAACACAGGATGAAATTACTTTTTTTTTATTAAAATTTTACAAATTTAATACATTATAACCCAAACCCCTCTCACCCCTTCCCCCCCTCCCCCACTTCCCAGAGCTGATTACAGGGTAAAAAATAAACAAACATAATCTAACTAACATAACCTGACTATACTATCAATCAAATCCATAACACACTTTAACTCCTTTTCAAAACAAGTATTAACAAATTAAAAACAAAAATAATAATATAATTAAACCATAATACTAAAAATAATATAAATTCAACCATATTGAACTATTAAAAATAATCTAAAATCTACTCAAAAGCAAGATAATACTTTTCAGTCTCATATTTCTTTTGAATATAATCAATCCATCTTCTCCAAACCGAAATATATTTTTCTTGTGAATGGTCCTTCAAATAGGTGGAGATTTTTGCCATTTCTGCTAAATTAGACACCTTAACTATCCATTCTTCCATAATAGGCAAAGAGTTTTTCTTCCAATATTGCCCCACAAGTAATCTTGCAGCCGTTATAAGATTCAGCATCAAATCAATTTCTTTGACAACAAAATCTACAATAATACCCAGCAAAAATAATTGCGGAGTAAACTTTATCTTTCTCTTAAAAATCTTTTGAATATTCCACCAAATCTTAATCCAAAAAGGTTTTATATCTCTACAAGTCCACCAAATATGAAAATAGGTTGCATCTAAGCTTCCACATCTCCAACATTTGGGCTGTAAATTAGGATACATGCGGGACAACTTTTGGGGATCCAAATGCCATCCATAAAACATTTTATAAAAATTTTCTCTTAAATTTTGCGCTTGAGTAAATTTTACATTGCTAACCCAAATTGTCTCCCATGTATCCAATAAAATCGGCTCTTGAATATTTTGAGCCCATTTAACCATACAATCTTTAACTAACTCTGTTTCAGAATCCAATTCTATTAAAACATTATAAATTCTCTTTATATGAGCTCGAGTTTGGTCTTTAATCTGTTTTACCAAATTCACATCCTCTAAAGTAATACCAACCTTTTGATCTATACTCCACCTCACTAACAATTGATTATACTGAAACCAAGAGTGTACAATATTTTCTTGCTTCAACTCAGCTAGAGATTTTAATTGCCAGTCCTTCCCTTCCAAACTAAGTAATTCCTTATAAGAAATCCTATTCAAATTCACTCCTCTAGATACCCCCTCTACAACGTGTCCGGGAATCCCCCAAATTGGAATTTTATAATTTAACCTATAATAATATTTCTTCCAGACACGTAATAAAGCATTTCTTAAAATATGAGATTTAAAAACTTGATCCACCTTTTTGTCATAAATTAAATATGCATGCCATCCATATAATAAATCCCATCCCTGAAGAAAAAGAATATTTTTATTTGTTAAACCAGTCACTAATCAATGTTAAAGCCACCGCATCATAATACAATTTTAGATTAGGTGGCTTGAGTCCTCCTCTCTCCCGTGCATCTTGTATAATCTTAAACTTAACTCTTGGTTTTTTCCCTGCCCAAATAAACTTATTAATCCCCTTCTGCCATTCCTCCAAATTAGCATCTTTTTTCAAAATAGGTATCATTTGGAACAAAAAAAGAAACTTTGGAAGAATATTCATTTTAACTGCTGAGATTCTCTCCAATAAAGATAACTGTAATTTTTTCCAATCATTTAAATCCTTTTGCACTTTTACCCACAATGTCTCATAATTATTTTTATACAATTTAACATTAGAAGCTGTAATGTGTACTCCTAAATATTTAACCTTTCTCACTATTTCAAAACCTGTCAATTTAGCCAAAGTATCCTTTTCCTTTATAGACATATTTTTCGATAATATTTTAGTCTTATTATTATTTACCTTAAAACCAGAAACCTTCCCATACTGAGTTAAAATTTCAACCAAATCCCTAACCGAGTCTATCGGTTGAGATAATGTCACAACCAAATCATCAGCAAAAGCTCTCAACTTATAATCATTCTTATTTATTTTTATTCCCTTTATTCTAGATGATTCTCGAATTTTAATAAGTAAAATCTCCATTGTTAAAACAAATAACAATGGGGACAAAGGACATCCCTGTCTAGTGCCCTTTTCAATGTTAAATGCATCTGTTAATCCACCATTAATTATAATTTGTGCAGATTGTTGTTGATATATAGCCTTAAGAGCATACAAAAATTTATCCCCAAAATTCATTTTCTCTACTACTCTCAATAAAAATTGCCAATCTAATTGATCAAAAGCTTTTTCAGCATCCAAAAATATCAAAGCTGCAGGGATTTGATTATTCTTGTCCAAGTACTCAATTAGATTAACAATTTGTCTTACATTATATTTCATGTATCTTCCGGTTATAAATCCAGATTGGTCACTATGTATCAAACGCTTCAAAACTTGCATTAATCTATTTGCCAATATTTTTGAAAAAATCTTATAATCTGTGTTCAAAAGAGATATAGGTCTATAATTTTTAGGCTGAGTCAAGTCTTGATCCTCCTTTGGGATCGATGATATAAAGGCCCTTCTCCAAGATGGAGGTACCTCTGCTCCTAACAGAATATTATTAAAAAGTTCCTTCAGTGGTTCTATCATTTCTTCAGATAACATTTTATAATAAATTGCTGTTAATCCATCTGTACCTGGAGCCTTACCAACCTTTAATTGCTTAATTGCCCAAATGATCTCTTCAGAAGTAATTAAACCATTCATCTCATCTCGTTGATCATTTGAAAGTCTCGGAAAATGTGCTGCCTGTAAATACTTTTCTATATCTGAAACTTGTATACTTTCACTAGCATATAGCTTTGAATAAAAATCTAAAAAACTCCTTTTAATCAAATTTTGTTGATATACTTCTTTTTCTTTATAATTTATTTTCTCTATAATCCTTGATTTCTGTTTCTTTCATAGTTGGTAAGCCAACCACCTACCAGGTTTATTTGCATTACAAAATATATTATGTTTCATATACTGCAAATTAATTGCAGTCTGATCAGCTATTAACATATTAAATTGCTCCTTAAGCAAAGTTATAGAAACCTTTAAACTATTATCCAATGGATTTAAAATAAGAGCCATCTCCTTACGTTTAATCTCTCCTTCCAAGTCTTTACGTTTCTGCATCTGTTTTCGCCTATATGCATTATTCATATGAATCAAACCCCCTCTCATATATGCTTTACTGGCATCCCATACCATTAGCATCGAAGTACCCTTATACATATTCAAAAGAAAAAAATCCTTTAAGTAATCTCTACATTTCTGTAAATTCCCCTCATGTCTAAATAAATTTTCATTTAATCTCCAAGTCCTTCTATTCCCATCTTCAGTAGATAACTCCAACCATACAGGGCTATGATCTGACAATATTCTAGGGAATATCTTGGCATTCTTTACCCTGGAAAAGAAATCATTAGTGATTTAAAAAAAGTCAATTCTGGAGTACACTTGATGCCTGTCTGAAAAAAAAGTAAAGTCTCTTTCTTCAATATTCCGTTCTCACCAGATGTCTCTAAGTTCCAAATCATCCTTCAAATAAAAAAAAACCTTAGGTAATTTTGCATGATTAGGAGATTTAAAAGAACCCTTCTTGTCTTTACTTGAGTCTAAGACACCATTCCAATCTCCCATCATAATAACTGATTTATAATCCAATTGAATTAATTTCTGATGTATCATCTTATAAAAGTATTTTTGTTGTTGATTAGGAGCATATAATCCAATGATAAGACATCTCTTACCATTTAATAATAAATGAATAATAACATATCTTCCTTGTGGGTCAGAATCAATTAACTTCGGCGATAAATCTTTCCTCACATACATTACTACTACTCCTTTTTTCTGCGGAGCAGGGGCTGAAAAATGTACTCCCAGCCGGGAGTTAATCAAATACTTTTGATCCTTTAAAGCAATATGAGTCTCTTGCAAACATATAACATCATTCTTGTGTTGTTTCAAGTAATAAAATTCTTTCTTTCTTTTCTGTGGTGAATTCAATCCATTAACATTCCATGTCAGAAACTTTGCCATTTTTAGTGGCCTGAAGCCTTCGGAACACTGCATGTAAATCTGCAGTCGATGACCTCTTCAGTCTTGTTCCTCCCACTGGCTCCGAGGTAACCACTTGTTTTGTAGATCCAACATCTATCTTTTGCTGCTCTTTTTCTTTACGTTTATAAGCTGCATGAGTCATTCTTTGTTCCTTTGGGTCATCTTTTATCTCCAAACACTGCTGCATAGATTCAACCAACAATTCTTCTCCTACTAATGACATTGCTCCTACAGCCAACTGTCCTTCAAACTTGCTTTCATTTGTTTTAGATTGTGGAGATGGTGGTGCACCTGCCTTAAGAACAGAAACATAAAAATCTCATGCTTTTAAAATTGTATTAAGTCTGTAACGTGTCCCAACATAGTTCACCACTATTCCAACAGGTACATCCCATCTAAACTGAATCTGTCATTTCTTCAGCTCCTCAGCCAGAAAAGCAAAGTCCTTTCTTTTTCTGAGAATTTTTGGAGGTATTTCTTTCAAAATTATAACATCTTGAGCTGCAATTTGAAATCTCTGCTTGTAAAAAGCCTGTATAATTTCATTACGAAGTGATCTTCTGGAAAAATAAATAACCACATCTCTTGGTAAATTTCTCTGCCTCGCGATCCATGAATTAACCCTAAAAATTTTTTCTATATCTTTCAACATTTCTTCAGGTTCACATCCCAAAATGGAGGCTAATTCTGCAGCAATTTCTTCTTTCAGATTCTCCTGCGCATTCTCCTTCAACCGTCTTATTTGCAAAGCAAATTCCATATCTCTATATTGTGACATAATAATTTCATTCTGCACTGTATCAACATCCTTTTCAACTTTTCCAACTCTGTCCTCTAATCTTTCAACACTTCCCACCACCTCATCTCATAGCCAGCACAATATCTTCTCTCATCTCATTATTTTTCTGCTTCAAAAGCTCTGCTGTCTCATGTTTAATCTGTTGTGCAGTTTTCTCCAAAGCATCCTGTAAAACATCCTGTAAATCTTTAAGTGTGAGTGCCTGAGATTGGGGGGGGGGGGGGAGGAGGGTGGAGGAGACTTAGGCTTAGATTGCTGTACAGCCTGAATTACTGGAGAAGAAATTGAGCCTTTAGGAAGAGAAGAAATTCCAGGGCATTTTGAAGCCATTTTCCAACTTAAAAAAAAACCCTCTTTTTATAGCAAAATAAAATAAGGGGATAATAAAAACAAATCCCCCATACAAAAAAAAAGGAAGCTGACTCTTTAAATAAGCAGAGTCCATTACATTGTATAAACTTTGTTGCCAAATGAAAGTGAAAGTCTTTCTTAACAATATCCTTTCAGACAAAGAAACAGGATTCCTCTGCCATTTTTTTCTCCTTCCTTTTGTTAAAATAATAGGTGAAGAAGATATTAATTCTTTCTTGAGTTAAAGTTTCAAATCATCACAATTCTGATCCTCCTGAACAGCTCCGTCTGCTTTTAGTTTTACTCACGATTCTCTTTAAGCAGCAGATATGGAAGCAGCGTCTAGCTTCGTTCCAAAGAACAAAGGTGTCCTGGGATGCGGAGATGATCCAGACTCCGAGGGAGTTCACACCCTTCGTCTCCCAAAAATAAAATTTGGGGAGATTAGAGGAACTCAACCTCTATCTGGAAAAAAACTCAACTTCTTCCCTTCTCCCAGGAAGAGAGGCTTCAAGCTGCAAAACAGCTGATGATCGCTGTTTTTGCCGGCTTTTACGCATTCCCAAGGCAGACGGCTAAGAAAAAGACGCCATCAGCACGGCGATCGCCACCGGAAGTGCCAACACAGGATGAAATTACTATGTCACAATATAGAGACATGGAATTTGCTTTGCGAATAAGAGGGCTGAAGGAGAATTTGCAAGAGAATCTGACAGAGGAAATAGCAGCAGATTTAGCTTCCATTTTGGGATGTGAACCTGAAGAAATTTTGAGAGAGATAGATAAAATTTTTAGGGTTAATTCATGGATCGCGAGGCAGAGAAATTTACCAAGAGATGTGGTTATTTATTTTTCCAGAAGATCACTTCGTAATGAAATTATACAGGCTTTTTATAAGCAGAGATTTCAAATTGCAGCTCAAGATGTTATAATTTTGAAAGAAATACCTCCAAAAATTCTTAGAAAAAGAAAGGACTTTGCTTTTTCGTCTGAGGAGCTTAAAAAATGACAGGTTCAGTTTAGTTGGGAGTTACCTGTTGGAATAGTGGTGAACTATGCTGGGACGCGTTATACACTTAATACAATTTTAAAAGTGACAGATTTTTATACTTCTGTCCAGAAGGCAGGCTCACCACCATCTCCACGATCTAAGAGAATTGAAGAAAAGCTGGAAGAACAGCTGGTTGAAGGTGCAACTTCATTAGTGGTAGGAGATTTTCAGGTTGAATCTATGCAACAGTGTTTGGAGACAAAAGATGATCCAAAGGAACAGAGAATGACTCGTGCAGCTCATAGACGTAAAGAAAAAGAACAGCAAAAAGTGGATGTTGGATCTACAACACACTCGACTACTTCAGAGCCCGTGGGAGGGACAAGACCGAAGAGATCATCGACAGCTGATCTTCAAGCAGTGTTCCAGAGGCTTCACGCCACTAAAAATGGCAAAGTTTCTGACATGGAATGTTAATGGTCTGAATTCACCACAGAAAAGAAAGAAAGTATTTCACTATTTGAAACAACATAAGAATGATGTTGTATGTTTGCAAGAGACTCATATTACTTCAAAGGATCAAAAGTATTTGATTAACTCCCGGTTGGGATTACATTTTATAGCCTCTGGTCCGGAAAAAAAAGGGGGTGTAGTTATCTACGTGAGGAAAGATTTATCGGCGAAATTAATTGATTCTGATCCACAAGGAAGATATGGTATTATTGATCTATTATTATATGTTAAGAGAATTCTTATCATTGGATTATACACACCTAATCAACAACAAAAACAGTTTTATAAGTTGATACATCAGAAACTAACTCAACTGGATTATAAATCTGTTATTATGATGGGTGATTGGAATGGAGTTATAGACGCAAGTAAGGACAAGAAAGGACTTTCTAAATCTTCCAATCACACTAAATTACCTAAAGTTTTTTTTTATTTGAAGGATGATTTGGAACTCAGAGATATTTGGAGAGAACGGAACATGGAGGACAGAGATTTCACTTTTTTCTCGGATAGGCATCAATTGTGGCATCTGGATCCTCAAAAGTTGTCCTGTATGTATCCTGTATGTATCCCCTTTATGGATTACTGCCTTGTTGTGGCGAAGGGGCTTGTGTAACTCAATGAAGCTATAAGCTATGCCATGCAGGGCCACCCAAGATGGACAGGTCATAGCAGAGAGTTCTGACAAAATGTGATCCACTGGAGAAGGAAATGGCAAACCACTCCAGTATCTTTGCCATGAAAACCCCATGGACAGTACTAAAAGGCAAAAAGATATGACGCTGGAAGATGAGCCCCTCAGGTCGGAAGGTGTCCAATATGCTACTGGGGAAGAGCAGAGGGCTAGTACTAGTAGCGCCAGAAAGAATGAAGCGACTGGGCCAAAGCCGAAAGGATGCTCAGCTGTGGATATATCTGGTGGTGAAAGGAAAGTCCGATGCTGTAAAGATTTTTTCTCCATAGGAACCTGGAATGTAAGATCCATGAATCAAGGCAAGCTAGACGTAGTCAAAAAAGAGATGACAAGACTGAACATCGACATCTTAGGAATCAGCGAACTAAAATGGACAGGAATGGGTGAATTTAACTCAGATGACCATCAAGTATACTACTGTGGGCAAGAATCCCTCAGAAGAAATGGAGTAGCCTTCATAGTCAATAAAAGAATAGGAAAAGCAATACTGGGATACAATCCCCAAAATGACAGAATGATCTCAATTCGAATCCAAGGTAAACCATTCAATATTACAATAATCCAAATCTATGCCCCAACCACTGGTGCTGAAGAGGATGAAATTGACCGGTTCTATGAAGCCCTACAGCACCTTATAGAATTAACACCCAAAAATGATGTCCTTATCATCATGGGGGATTGGAATGCTAAGGTAGGAAGCCAAAAGATAAGTGGAATAACAGGCAAGTTTGGCCTTGGAGTACAAAATGAAGCAGGGCACAGGCTGATAGAATTTTGTCAAGAGAATACGATGGTCATAACAAACACTCTTTTCCAACAACCCAAGAGATGGCTCTACACATGGACATCACCAGACGGTCAACATAGAAATCAGATTGACTATGTGCTCTGCAGCCAAAGATGGAGAAGCTCTATACAGTCAGTAAAAACAAGACCAGGAGCTGACTGTGGCTCAGATCATGAGCTTCTCGTTGCAAAATTTAGGCTTAAATTAAAAAAAGTAGGGAAAAGCACTAGGCCACTCAGGTATGAACTAAATCATATTCCTAGTGAATATACAGTAGAGGTGACAAATAGATTTAAGGAATTAGATCTGATAGACAGAGTGCCTGAAGAACTATGGATGGAAGTTCGCAACATTGTACAAGAGGTAGCAACTAAAACCATCCCAAAGAAAAAGAAATGCAAGAAAGCAAAATGGCTGTCTGAGGAAGCTTTGCAAATAGCTGAGGAAAGAAGGGAAGAGAAAGGCAAAGGAGAAAGAGAAAGATACACCCAACTGAATGCAGAATTCCAGAGAATAGCTAGAAGAGATAAGAATGCCTTCTTAAATGAACAGTGCAAAGAAATAGAAGAAAACAACAGAATAGGGAGGACCAGAGATCTCTTCAAGAAAATTGGAGATATGAAGGGAACGTTTCATGCAAAGATGGGCATGATAAAGGACCAAAATGGCAGGGACCTAACAGAGGCAGAAGAGATTAAGAAGAGATGGCAAAACTACACAGAAGAACTATACAAGAATGAGCTTAACGTCCCAGATAACCACAATGAGATGGTCACTGACCTTGAACCAGACATCCTAGAATGTGAAGTGAAATGGGCCTTAGAAAATCTGAGCAACAACAAAGCTAGTGGAGGTGACAGTATTCCAGCTGAGCTATTCAAAATCTTAAAAGACGATGCAGTAAAAGTGCTACACTCAATTTGCCAGCAAATTTGGAAAACTCAACAGTGGCCACAGGATTGGAAAAGGTCAGTTTACATTCCAATTCCAAAGAAAGGCAATGTCAAAGAATGTTCAAACTATCGCACCATTGCACTCATTTCACATGCTAGTAAAGTTATGCTTAAAATCCTACAAGCTAGACTCCAGCAGTATGTGGATCGAGAACTACCAGAAGTACAGGCAGGATTTCAAAGAGGCAGAGGAACTAGAGATCAAATTGCCAACATACGCTGGATCATGGAGAAAGCTAGGGAGTTCCAGAAAAACATCTACTTCTGCTTCATTGACTATGCTAAAGCCTTTGATTGTGTGGATCACAACAAATTGTGGCAAGTTCTTAAAGAGATGGGAATACCAGACCATCTTATTTGTCTCTTGAGAAACCTACATGCGGGTCAAGAAGCAACAGTGAGAACTGGACACGGAACCACTGATTGGTTCAAAATTGGAAAAGGAGTCTGGCAAGGCTGTATACTGTCACCCTGCCTATTTAACTTATATGCAGAGCACATCATGAGAAAGGCGGGGCTAGATGAAACAAAAGTTGGAATTAAGATTGCCGGGAGAAATATCTCAATATCTAAATATTTTGAAAAGGAGTTAAAGTATGTTATGGATTTGATTGTTTGTATAGTTGTGTAATGTTTGTTAGATTATGATTGTTTATTTGTAACCCTGTAATCAGCTCTGGGAAGTGGGGGAGGGGTGGGAGGGGTGGGAGGGATTTGGGGTATATATTGTATAAAATCTTTAAAACTTTTAATAAAAAAAGCAATAAACATGGGGAGGAGGAGAGTTCCTCTTTGCACCCTGCAATGACTGGTCTCTGATTCCGTCAGCTGGCCCCCAGATGGGACAGATGGGACCTCCCCCACACGGATAGCAACAGCCAACATACTTACCAGCATCTGGAACAGACCCCTAGGTGCACCTTCGTCCTCTGGGACCCCTCAGAGGTAAGTATGGGTTGCAATCTATCTTAGCACCAGCAGAAACATGTACAGGAACTCAGATTCCTGTTACATAAATCAGGTGTGACAGCGCCTGAGGCAGACATAAGGAAGCTGGTGGAGGAGGTAGGGAAACACTGCCCCTGGTATCCTGAGCGTGGAACGCTTCATTTACAAGATTGGGAAAAGATAGGGCATACTTTACATCTTGAACCTTGGGCTCCAGTACAGATATTACATCGATGGTATCAATGCTGTCAAGCAGTAGAAAAATTTGGCTCAGATGCTTCGGAAGGGCAGCAATTAACTACCAGCCCCCCTCCTGATTACAACCAAGTAAAACTTATCCCTCCTAAAGCATCTCTAATTAGATCTTCAGCTCCTTCTGAAGAGGCTAATTCTTTTGCTTCTTCCCAGCCATCATACACCCCCATAAGGAAAATATTAGAGGAACAATTAGAAAAGGGGGGGGGGATATAGAAGAAATTGCTGAAATGCTTTCTGTTTGTCCAGTACACGCCACAGGACAAGTAGATCAGAATGGAGCTCAAATAGTGGAATATCGCCCTTTGTCCTATGCAATTTTAACAGAACTTAGAAAAGGAATTAGGGATATGGGGTTGGGTAGTACTTATGTGCAGGGAATGTTGGAAGCCACAATGAGAAATCATATTTTAGTGCCTGAAGATTGGAAAACTACCTTTCGCATGTTGCTTACTCTAGCGCAATATGTAGTTTGGGACAGTGAGTTTAAACATCAATGTGTTGTGCGTGCTCTTAACTCGGTGGGGGTGTGTGTGTGTCTTTATTCCTGATCAATTGTATGGTTCTGGCCCTTTTGCCCCAGTTGATGCACAGGTTGTTCTACCGGCTGCCACGTTACAGGTTTCTTCTGAATGTGCCTACAGAGCCTTCGGAAAAGCGCCTGTTTCTGGCAAGCCTCATCAGGCCTTCTCTAATATCAGGCAGAAGGCTACTGAGCCATATCCTGATTTTATTAACAGATTACAGGATGCCTTATGAAGGCAGATAGACAACCCGGAAGCCCAGCAGGAACTGTTAATGAGGCTGGCAAAAGACAACGCCACTTCTGAATGTCGAAGGGCAATTATTGGTCTGGGGAAAGATCCTGAATTGGCAGATATGATAAAATCTTGTCAAGATATAGGAACTGCTTCTTATCAAACCAATTTATTGGCGGCTGCTTTATCACAAGGCAGCAAGCCTCAAGGAAAGTGTTACAACTGTGGCAAACCTGGTCATTTTAAAAAGGAGTGTAGAAAGCCGGGGGGGGGGGTATGTCTGCAGCATCTTGCTCCTCTTTCCATCGCTCCTCTTTCCATCCGGGATCAAAGCCAAAAACAAAATGCCCAAAGTGTCAGAAAGGTTATCATTGGGCAAGTGAGTGTCGGTCGGGAAACTGCCGACCGGGCTGGTCTCTGGCCCCAGTCCAAACAGAGACAACAGACCAACAATAAAAAATACTCCTGCAGCTACAAAAGGTAGTGCCGGTATTGATTTGATAGTGCAGAAGGAAGTTAAATTTAAATTTCCTGGGGAGGTTCAAGTAGTTCCATCTCAATTATCAGGCCCCCTACCACAAAATTATGTAGGGCCTGTCCTTCCACGGTCAAGCATGGGTAAAAAAGGCATTTTTGTTATCCCTGGAGTGATAGGTTCAGATTATACTGGAATTATTTATGTTCAATTGTGGACCAACTTGCCTCAAATTTTGCCCATTTACATTGAATTTACAAAATTACATTTTGCATTTGCCTTATTTTGTCCCGGCAGAGGGAGAGTTAAAGGAGATAGGGGGAGGAGGCTTCAGTTCTACTAACCCGGCCACTTCCGTTATAGCTGCCATCACTACCCCGATCACATTTCAACGGCCCCATCAGATCATTGTGCTGCAGGGTAAGCCCTTTGAGGGAATTTTGGACACTGGAGCAGATGTTTCAGTGATCTCTGCCAAGCAGTGGCCTGCCACCTGGCCAACTGAGCCCTGTCCAAGTGTGTGGGGTGTGGGGGGTCATCAAAGTGCACGTCAAAGTGCACGATTTCTTTCAGCCCATTTGCCTAACTCAGATTTGGTTATTCAGGTTTGCCCATTTATATTGGATATTCATGTCAGCCTTTGGGGACGTGACCTGCTCAGTAAGTTGGGTGCCACCCTCACTTTGGAAGACTGAGAATATTGTTCTTCCTATCCCAAAATCTGATTTTCAATTTTATTTTCAGAATAACCTATCTCTTCAGTGGGCTTTAACTGACTATATAGGCTGTATTTCATATCATTTGCCTAAGGATCCTCGACTTGCTTGTTTAATGACTTCTTCCTTTCCTGTCCGCCCACTGCTTTCTCTTTCTCCATTGTCGCAAGCTCCTACTGTTTTTTCTGATGGAGGGCGAACGAGAGGAGCAATTGCTTACAAGGATCCTCATGATGATACCTGGAAAGTGTCCTACACTGCAGTGCAATCCTCACCACAATGCTCAGAATTATCTGCTGCTATTTTAGCTTTCCACACCTTTTCTCAACAGCCTTTTAACTTAATTTCTGACTCTCATTATATGTGCCAACTTATTTTTAATCTTCCAAGTGCTTACATCACACCCAGAATCGACCCCAATCTTATGGCTTTGTTTTTAACTTTAGAGCAGCTGCTACAAGACCGAAACTATTTATACTTTGTTTCTCACATACGCAGTCACTCCTCCCTTCCTGGGCCTCTTTCTGAAGGCAATAGACATGCTGACGCTGCAGTTCATGTTTTCCCCACGTTATTTTCTGACCCTTTTTTCAGTCACCCTTTTTTTCATCAAAATGCTAGGGGGCTGGCACAAGCTTGCCATATTCCACTCGATCAAGCCAAGCAGATTGTTTCATCCTGTCCCCAATGTTCTGGGGCATCTCCTTCAGGGGACACGGAAGTTAATCCCCGTGATTTCACCTCTAATCAACTATGGCAAATGGATGTTACCCATGTTCCCTCTCTGGCTCCCTGGAAATATATTCATTTATCTATTGATACCTATTCAGGAGCAATTTGGGCCATGTCTCAACGAGGGGAAACAGCTGCACATGTTATTTCTCATCTTTTTTTGGCCATTACAGCCTTGGGTAAGCCTTCTTCCTTAAAAACTGATAACGGGCCAGCCTATTCTTCAGTGGCCTTTTTGCAATTTTGTACAACCTGGAATATTGTTCTTACTCATGGTCTCCCCTATAATTCCATGGGTCAAGCCATCGTGGAATGTGCTAATTGGTCCTTTAAGGACTGCCTCCACAAACAAATAAAAAAGGACAGTTCTCGGGTACCCAATTTGTCATGGGTAACACAACAGGTTAAAAAAGTATTATTTACATTAAACCAATTGAATGTTTCCATTCAAAATTCGACCGCTTATCAGAGACACTTTCAACAGAAAACAAGCTTGCCTCCGCCTCTGGTATATTATCGGGCTTTACCAGACAAAACATGGTTGGGACCGGTCCCTCTGATTACTTGGGGGCGAGGCTATGCTGCTGTGCTTGCTCCTACAGGACCTTTGTGGATTCCAGCGCATTGCGTCCGCCCAGCCAAGGATGTCGTGGCACCAGTCCCTGGATCCAGTCCCAGAAATGGCAAGGGTGATTCTACAGACAGCACAGCGACCAATCCGATCCCATAGTGCCAGTGTGCCAGGACGTGCTGTTTGTGCTCACCTCAACATCAATACTATTGCATGTAATTTAGCAAAAACAATTAATGCTACTTCTTCAGCTATCTCAGCAATCAACCATGAGCTGCAAGATTTGAGAAAGGCTATCTTGCAAAATCGCGCAGCTATCAATTATTTGCTTCTGCGCCAGCATTTGGGTTGTGAAAGTTTTGAAGGAATGTGTTGTTTCAACATTTCAGATGAGTCACGAACCATCCAGCACCAGATCAATATTTTACACAATTTGGCCTCTGATTTGAAAATTGATACTTCAGGACCTTGGTGGGAAAGCCTTTGGGCTTGGTTGCCCACAGGATTACTGGGAAATATCCTGCGTTATTCAGTTATTACTTGTGCAATTTTGATTGGTGGGTGCTGCTTTGTTTAGTGTATCCCTTCCTTTTGCAATATATGTATCAAAGCTTTTTGCCCCAAACCCTCTCCCACATTGCCTCAGGGTCAAGTTTTTGCCCTATATAAACAACTGTAAGGATGTTCCTCTCCTGATTATGATCCTTTTACTAACCCCTCTTACGACAATGTTTCATCTAACAAAACAAAAAAGAGTGAGATGTAGGGATTGAGGTCATGTAAAGTTCGTGAGCAGCAAACTACCTCGGTCAAATGCATGATCTCATGTACAATGACCTCACCTGGTTCACATGATCTCAGCCAGTTCACACCAACAGGATGTTGCAGAAAACTGCTCCCTGGCTGGTATATTCTTAAGGATTGGCAAGGAGTTTCACCAATAAAAATGCTGTTGCTATGCTGTTACTATGCTACCTTATGCTGCTTGGAAAAACTGTATAAAAAGCAATAAACACGGGGAGGAGGAGAGTTCCTCTTTGCACCCTGCAATGACTGGTCTCTGATTCCGTCAGGAGAGCTGCTAGTGAAACTGACACAATAACTGCCAGGGCAGGATAAGGAGAGAGCATGAGTGTATTTTTGCTTCCTGGCAGAAATTATTGGTCATGAGATAATGATGATGATTATTTTTAAATATGAAATTTCCAGAAGAATTGTATCCATGAAGAAAGTTTGACCAAAATGATTCTACAGATAGCAACCACATTCTTCAATCTACTGATTTCCCAAAACCAAAGACCTTTCCTTGAGTGTCTCTTAATCATAGACAATTCAGTCCAATCCCATGCCCCATGCAGGAACTTAATTTAATTGAATTTAAAGCAAGTAGAATGTGCCTTCTTGCAAGTTAAACTTTGTGTCCTGTACAATATGATTTTGTGACCTACACAGTATAGAACAACTCTCTTTCAGATGGATGGATGAATGGTGCAAAATAAATGAATAGTGCAAAGGGGGGGGGGTGCTCATGGTGACCATCTCTTTCATATGAAAAAAAAAGTACTAGAATGCTACAGTATCATAATTTTTCCCAGTAGTTAGGAACTGTGTGTTGTACTCATTCTATAAACACAATTGATATTCCACTGTATTGTTTACCATGTGCTCTCTGAACAGCAACTGAATTCTGTCAAATTATGTTTAAGGTAATGTCTTATCTACATAAAGAAATCTATACAAAAGAATGTGTAGTTCTGATCGCCTATGTGAATCTATTTGAAGGAAGGATAGGATTAAACTATATTACATATTTATTAATAGACTTGTCTTAGCTATGCAAAAAATAGAGATGGTTATCTCAGTAGAACGATGTTTGTGTTTCATGATGATTCAGCACAGAGCTGAAACTAGAAGCTGGGTTTCCCACTTGCAACCCAAAACCTCTAGTTGCCATTATAGGAGATTAAGAAATGATCATGACAAACCTACCAAGAAAGTTAGAAACAGGACACTGACTTAGAGACACTGACATATCATTTCAGGAACCTAAAAATAATGTTTACAAGAATTATGAGCTGAAACCATGAGTTAAATCAGTCCAGTAGCAAAAGGCTCTCACAGAGGAGACCTCCTGTTGTATCTCTTCATGTTTTATTTATAACCACTGATGTTCATACATGAAGGTAAATGAGTTGGGCTCAGTGTGGATTTAGATCAGGGGTCTTCAAACTTGGCCCTTTTATGACTTGTGGACTTCAACTCCCAGAATTCCTCAGCCAGCGTGCCTGGCTGAGGAATTCTGGGAGTTGAAGTCCACAAGTCATAAAAGAGCCAAGTTTGAAGACCCCTGATTTAGATGATAGAGGTCTGCAGCATGAATTTTTCAGAAGGACCAGTACGCGTGAGAAAAGGTGTTATTTTTTTTCCTGCTAAAGTCCCAATAAAAGTCCTTCTGATGACATTTTCCATAGAAATACTAGTAGCAATTGAAGGTCTAGTTTTGATCAGGATAGTATCCTAGCCAGCATAACCGATGATTCAATATAGCATACATAATCTGGTTAGGAAAGGCTGTCCTAAACATAGCAACAGAGCTAACTGCTATTAATGTCAAGTAAATCTTGATTTGACCTTTAATAAAGCAAAAAAACATCCTGCTTATAAAATCTCCCCTAAACCTACGATACAGGAGATTCATGTGCTCATGAAACTCCCTTATACTTATGTCATTAAGGAAGATTTCAATCTAATTTTCAGTTTCTTTTCAGACTCAAATTGGCTTATTCATGATTTCAAATGACCCATTTCGTCAAAACATAGGCGGCAACTATTACTTACCAAAGGAGACTTGTATTAGCATTGTGTACATAAGAAATACTTGTTCATTTTCAATTATCTCTTAGGTCAGACATGTCAAACACAAGGCCCCGGGGCCGGATGCAGCCCGCGAAGTGGTTTCATGTGGCCCACGAAGCCATCCTGGAAACAGTGAGGGAACGGCCCCCTCTGCCTTGGCCCCGACCCAGGCCAGCCGGGAGCCAATGTACAATTTTGTGGTGGCTCTCTATGCTGAAACGCATTCAGTCTTAGCTCCATCAGCCACCTCCCCCCCCCCCCCCCATGGCCTGAGAGGAACAGTGAGGCTCCTCCAGTGGACCATGCCTTGACACTTGCCCCAGTCCCACCCCCTTCTGCCAGAGACCCTCAGATCTATCCCACTCCTGCCCAGGCCCCCACAGGCACCCTTGACGCGAACGATGTAGAGCTGGCCACACCCACCCAGTAGGCCACACCCACTCCATCCACGTCCACCCAGTAGGCCGTACCCACCCTGGCCACACCCACCCGGCCCCCTGAGGGCAACCGCAATGCTGATGCGACCCTCAATGAAATTGAGTTTGACACCCCTGTCTTAGGTCAAATATTTTAATTGTACATCATCTAGAACCTTTGGCATGGGGAGTATAAAAATATTATAAATAAAGAAACAATACCCCTCCCAGCTTCACCTATTTTGACTCCCATTTTTAAAAACAAAAGCCTGATCATTCCAGAAGAATAAACCACTGTTGCAAAGCCCTGGAGCTGAAGTACAGTATGAATCAGATATTAATCTATCATGTCAATGAATTTACCAAAAAGTTTGAATCAATCTGCACCTGAGAGATCAATCAATATCTATATCAGTGTCATCCTTTAGCTCATTTCTTTGAAACCACTTTCCAAATAAATACGAATGTCTGGAATCTGCCCCCTAAACTCAAGGTCTTTGTGGATGCTAGTATGATTGATTTACCTAAGCCATGGTCTTTCTGGAGGACCAACCCTTCTTTTCTATCTAGCATAGTTTCCACCTGTTGTTCCTTGCACATCTTCAACTTATTTTCCACATAACTTGCTCCTTTTATTTCACAGTCTAAGACTAATATTAAAAAAAGATATAGCAACATAGTAAATATAAAAACACATCAGCTATGTATATAGAAAAATATGAAGCAATTAATACTGTAAGGAAGGAACAGGGTGATCTCTGAAAGCCATGGCTATTCTTAAAAATTTAACAGCCTTATTGGAGATGCAGCCTAATTACAGCTGAGTAAGAAAATTAAGGGTGAAATAAAGAATCCAGGTTATGTCCTTTAAACATTTGGATTGAATAGACTAGAGCTGGAAGGGACCTTGGAGGTCTTCTAGTTCAGCCCCCTGCTCAAGCAGGAGAACCTATACCATCTCAGACAAGAGACTGTCTAGCCTCTTTTTAAAAATCTCCAGTGATGGAGCGCCCACGATTTCTGGGGGCAAGCTTTTCCACTGGTTAATTGTCCTCACTGTCAGGAAATTCCTCCTTAATTCCAGGTTGCTTCTCTTTTTGATCAGTTTCCAACCATTGTTTCTCATCCTTCCTTCTGGTGCTTTGGTAAATAACATGATCCCCTCTTCTTTGTGGCAGCCCCTCAAATACTGGAATATTGCTTGTGGAGGAATTTACACGCGCAGCAAACTGCCATGCATTCCCCCCCCCACAAACCTCATAACCTTTTGATACCCTTTGTCCCAAGGAAGCAGCCAAAAGATCACCCCCTTTTGACTTAACATCTTACCTACCTAAATAAACAATATGCTTTAAGTTCCCCCTTATCTCTTCCTGTCTTTATCTCTTCTTGTCTTTATCAGTTCTTTCTCCTTTTCTAATTTACCTGTATTTGTTTTACCTGCTCTCAACAGGTAATGTGTTACTAGAAAATAATTGCTTATATGAAGGAATTTTTCAATTACTTTATGTCAACAACTAAAGGTTAAACTTCTAAATGTAAAATGTCAGCAGTTAATGGTAAAGCCTATGTATGTAAAAAGTATATAAGAAACAATAAACTCAGAGTTTTGTCAAGCTGTGTGAAGCTGTGTCTTGCAGCTTCAAACCTCTGCTCAAGATATGCCTGAGTCTTTTTCTTAACATCGTTACAAATGGCGCCTTGAACTGGGACATCCCCTTCCGAGGGAAAGCAGCAAACAACATATTTACAGTCATCTGGAACAGACCCCTTGGTGCACCTTCTCGTCTTCTCATCCTGCGAGATTTCTCAAACTGTAAGTATGGGCTGCGATATATCTCACCATCAGCAAAAGCATGTAAGAGAGTTAAAGTTTCTCTTACACAAATCGGGCATGACCATGCCTGAAAGGGAGCTTAGGAAGCTGGTGAGTGAGATAGGAAAAAACTGTCCTTGGTATCCTGAAAGGGGGACACTCCAACTTAAGGATTGGGAAAGAATAGGTAACACCCTTCATCAGGAACCCCGAGCCTCAGTGGATGTTTTGCATTGTTGGCATCAATGTCGCCATGCAGTGGAAAAATATGGGGCTGATGCAGTACAATTAAGTTCTACTCCCTCTCCAGGTTTTAATCATGAAAAGGTTTCAGTTCCATCAGCTCCTATATCTTCCACGATAGATGTAACACCTTCAGAGCAAAAGAATTCTAGATCTTATGTTTCTATTCGCCATGTATTAGAAAATCAAATGGCGAAAGGAGAGGGAGATATGCAGGAAATAGCAGATATGCTCTCAGTTTGTCCTTTACATTTGACTGGGCAGGTAGATGCAAATGGAGTCCCAGTGGTTGAATATCGACCACTTTCTTATGCAATCTTAACAGAATTGCGTAAGGGTATAAGAGATACTGGGTTAGGTAGTTCATATGTGCAAGGTATGTTAGAAGCAACAATGAGGAATCATGTTTTGGTACCAGAAGATTGGAAAACAACAATTCGTATGTTATTAACATCAGCTCAGTATGTGGTATGGGATAGTGAGTTTAGACATCAATGTGCATTAAGAGCAGCAACTTCTGGAGGTGCTTACCTCCCAGAGCAGTTATACGGCTCTGGTAATTACACTCCAGTGGATGCACAAATTGTTTTGCCTATAGCTACTCTTCAAATATCCTCTGAATGTACTTACAAAGCTTTTGGAAAAGTTCCTATAACTGGGAAACCATCTCAAGCATTTTCAAATATTCGTCAAAAGGCAAATGAACCATATGCAGATTTTATTAACTGTCTGCAAGATGCCTTGAGACGACAAATTGATAATCCTGAAGCCCAAGCTGAATTGCTTATGAAATTGGCTAAAGAAAATGCCACCTCTGAATGTAAACGGGCCATTATTGGATTGGGAGCTCAACCAGATTTAGCAGAAATGATAAAAGCATGTCAGGATATTGGGACTGTTTCTTTTCAAACTAATCTCTTAGCTGCAGCTCTTACAAAACCTCAGGGGAAATGTTATAATTGTGGTAAAATTGGACACTTTAAACAGGATTGCAGAAATCCTGGGGGAGGAAAGTATGCCTCCCGACCATTTAAAAATAATGCTGGGAGACGTCCAAAAACAAAATGCCCTAAGTGTAATAAGGGATTTCATTGGGCTATGAATGTCGGTCGGGAAATTTCAAAGCGGGCCGGTCTCTGGCCCCGGTCCAAACAGAGACCCTTCAGTAATTCCATCAACAATTAACAATAGCCCTGCTGCCACTAGAGGGCGTGCTGGGATAGATTTAACTATCCAACAAGAAGTATGTTTCAAATTTCCAGGAGAAATACAAATAGTTCCTTCACAACTTTCTGGACTGCTCCCTTCTGGATATGTTGGATTAATTTTGCCTCGCTCTAGCATGGGAAAAAAGGGAATTTTTGTAATACCTGGAGTAATTGATTCTGACTATACAGGTGTCATCTTTATTCAATTATGGACTAACATGCCACAGACTTTGCCAAGTAATACTAGTCCTGCACAATTACTCCATTTGCCCTATTTTGTCCCTGCAGGGGGTCGTGATAGGGATCGAGGGGACGGCAAGTTTGGTTCCACAGATCCTGTTGTAATTGCATTAACCACCCCAATCACCACCCAGCGACCCCGTCAGACAGTCTTTTTTCAGGGTAAGCCTTTTGAGGGCATAATTGATACAGGGGCTGATGTTTCAGTAATTTCAGCTAAAGATTGGCCTGCATCTTGGCCCACTGACCCATGCCCTAGAGTCTGGGGTGTAGGAGGGCAACAAGGTGCACAACAAAGTACACAATTTCTTTCTGCAAGTCTTCCTAATTCTACTGTAACTGTTCAACTTCGTCCTTTCATTCTTGACATTCATGTCAACCTTTGGGGACGAGACTTGCTTAGTAAATGGGGGGCTACTGTCACCTTCGATGAATAAACTGTCTGCCTTACCCTTAACTTGGTTAACTACTACCCCTGTTTGGGTGGAACAATGGCCTCTTCCTCTGTACAAATTACAGGCCTTAAAAATTCTTGTTCAAGAACAATTACAAGCCAAACACATTGCCCCTTCCACTAGTCCATGGAATACTCCAGTTTTTGTTATCAAAAAGAAGTAGTGAGAAGTTTGTAACAAAAATTTTTCCTGTCTCTTTTGTTTTTCAACTGGCTGTGTTGCTTTAAGAGCAAGAGAGACCAAAAGAAAGAAGGGGGGGGGGGGAACTGTTCATTTTAAACTTTTTTTTTCCCTCTCTGCTTAGAATTCCAGTCTACGAATGGAGATGAAATTTAATCCCCGCTCTTGCAGTTTCAGCTAGCAAAACTTAAGTTTTGTAAATGTTTAACATACTTAATAGAAATTGGTTTCCATCTTTGATTAACTTGGAAATTAACTTATTGACCAAAGGAAAACAACATAGGAATTGTCACTTAAGACTTTTGATATTTCTTGCTAGTAAGCTACTTAAAGGAGTATTTGCTGTGTTAGAAGCGCAAAAAAGTATATTGTATTGAATGGCTTTACTTATCCCATCCCAAAATGTTTTATCTTTTATCCAGGCTGTTGCTGAAATAACCTTAGGACACAATCAAGCTTGTCCTTGAAATGGGACTGATTTAATTAATATTGTTCTTCTTATCCCAAAATTTGATTTTCAATTTTATTTTCAGAATAACTTATCTCTTCAATGCTGAATATATAGGCTGTATTTCATATCATCTGCCTACACTGCAGTGCAATCCTCATCACAACGCTCAGAATTATCTGCTGTTATTTTAGCTTTCCACACCTTTTCTCAACAGACTTTTAACTTAATCTCTGATTCTCATTATGTGTGCCAACTTATTTTTAATCTTATAGGTGCTTACATCACGCCCAGGATCAACTCCAATCTTATGGCTTTGTTTTTAACTTTACAGCAGCTATCCTTTGTTTCTCACATATGTACTGGTCCTTTAAGGACTGCCTTCACAAACAATTAAAAAAGGAGGGATCAAGGGTACCTAATTTGCATCAAGTCAATAAAGTCTTAATAACTTTAAACCAGCTAAATATTTCTTTTCAAAACATTACTGCCTACCAGCGTCACTTTCAGCAGAAAGCTGTGCTTCCTAATCCATTGGTATATTATCGGCAATTGCCTGATAAATCCTGGTTAGGTCCAATTCCATTACTAACTTGGGGGCAAGGCTATGCTCTCTGCTTGCTCCTACAGACCCTCTCTGGATTCCAGCCTGGTGTGTGGGACCAGCCAAAGATGTTGTGGCATCAAGTCCAGAACCCAATACCAGAAATGAAGCAGGTGACTCTTCAGACAGCACAACGTCCCTTTCGCTCTCACCATCGCAGTCGGCCAACAACCTGGGGCGATGTAAAGAACCTAACATCCAAAGCGCAGGAGGTTCTGAGACAACAGGGAAAAGAACCTACACCAGAGAATTTATGCGCTGCCATATTTGCGGTTTTGACTGCAAATTCCTTAGTCATTCTTTGCCTCTCTTTCCTTCTTAATTGCTGCGTGGGGGCTGAAGCTCTCCCACCTCATCCTTTAGAATCATGGATGAAATATAATATTTGGGTGCAATTAGCTAATGTAACACAAGTGACAGACTTTTGTATTTCTGAATCATATGACATGGAAAATCTACTCTCTACCTGTCTTATACCTGTGTGTGTCCCAGCTTCAGTTTTAAAAAATTATACTGGTTTAAGCAATTTTCTATCAGACAAAGAGTTTCATTATGCAACTATGTCAAGCTGGGGTCATGCCTCTTATATGTTACCCCTTGATGCTATTGTTTTGCATACACCAATTGTAGCTGTGCCTACAAATCTTACTTGTGCAAAAATTGTCAATTGTACTACTTCACCTAAAAAACCTCATTGTATACAGGTCAGTGAAGGGATTTTAAATTGTACCTCCTTTAAAGAGGTATCCTTTAATTTTGCACATATATGGTTGCAAAAGGGATGGTTCTTTACCTGCGGGAAAGAGACATTTAATTACATTCCTGCCAATGTAAGTACAACACACTGTTGCCTTAGTAGACTCACCACGTTTTTGCCAACAAGAACAGAACTTAACATATCCAGTTCAAAACGTCATAGAAGATCAGTAACCCTGGATGATACTTGTGATTCTTCTAGAACCCTCCTCAATAAAGCAGAATACAATGCCTTAGCTATTTCATTAGTAGGGGTACCAGCACTTGCTGTCCACGCTCATGTAAATTTAAATGCTCTTGCATGTAATTTAGCAAAGACCATTAATGCGACCTCCCTAGCTTTATCTGCTATTAATCAAGAGCTAATAGAACTTCGTAAAGCTATTTTACAAAATCGTGCTGCAATTGATTATCTGTTGCTCCGGCAACATCTAGGATGTGAAGTACTCGAAGGAATGTGTTGTTTCAATCTTTCTGATCAATCTGGCGTTATTCAAAAACAAATTAATGTTTTACATAATTTGGCTTCTGATTTAAAAATTGATACCTTAGGAAATTGGTGGAGTGCTCTATGGTTATGGCTTCCCATTGGCCTTCTTGGAAAGATTGTTCAATATCTCATTATAATAGTTGCTATCCTTATCAGCTCTTGTTGTTTATTTCAATGTCTTTTTTCTTTACTTAATAAGATGTCTTGCAATCTTCCATACTAAGCTAAGACCCACTAACTACTCCTGCTTGGAATATCTTCATTAATAAAATAGAGGAAAGTGAGATGTGGAGGAATTTGCACGCGCAGCAAACTGCCATGCATCCCCCCCCCCACAAACCTCATAACCTTTTGATACCCTTTGTCCCAAGGAAGCAGCCAAAAGATCACCCCTTTTTGACTTAATATCTTACCTACCTAAATAAATAATATGCTTTAATTTCCCCCTTATCTCTTCCTGTCTTTATCTCTTCTTGTCTTTATCAGTTCTTTCTCCTTTTCTAATTTACCTGTATTTGTTTTTACCTGCTCTCAACAGGTAATGTGTTACTAGAAAATAATTGCTTATATGAAGGAATTTTTCAATTACTTTATGTCAACAACTAAAGGTCAAACTTCTAAATGTAAAATGTCAGCAGTTAATGGTAAAGCCTATTTATGTAAAAAGTATATAAGAAACAATAAACTCAGAGTTTTGTCAAGCTGTGTGAAGCTGTGTCTTGCAGCTTCAAATCTCTGCTCGAGACATGCCTGAGTCTTTTTCTTAGCATCGTTACAATTGCTATCATGTCTCCCCTATTTCTTCTTTTCTTTAGACTAGCCAAACCCAAGTCTCGCAGCCGTTTTAGTCTCCAGGCCTTTGATCATCTTAGTTGCTCTTCTTTGAATTTTTTCCAGACTCTCAACATCTTTTTTGTGATATGGTGACCAAAATTGGCTGCAGTATTCAGGTGTGGTCTTACTAGAGTTTATAAAGCGGTACTAATACCTCGTGTGATCTTGATTCTATGCCTCTGTTTATACAACCCAGGATTGTATTAGCTTGTATTAGAAAATTTGTCTTCCATAAAACTGGTCCCTGGTGCCCAAAAGGTTGGGGGCCCCTGCTCTAGGTCAATAGGAAGATAATGCTTTAAAGCATCTAGACAACTCAATGCAGTCAGTTCGGCATGGACAGTTCCCTGCTGCCAGCTCACCAATGCCAAATTGCTTCTGCCAACTCACTACCATCAAATCTGTTGCAGAACAACTCAGCACAGCCAATTTGCTGTAGAGACAGGCAGCCAGAGGGAGAGTAGGGTGGGCAGGTGGGTGAGTAATCAGGTGGGCAGAGTGCAGAGTGAAGTAGCCAGGGGCTTCCCACAAGAGGGAGAGCTGGGGGGCAGGTGAGCAAGCAAGTGGGTAGAGTTCAGAGCAAGTGATGGCAGTAGAGGTGTGAAAATGAGAGGCCCTTCCGCTGCTTCCCCTGCTGCCTGCCTTACCCACTACTGCCACTGCTGCTCTGCATTCTGCCCACCTGCCTGCCCGCCTGCTTTTCCTCTGGATGACCACGGCAAGTTGTCCCCATAGCGAATTGGCTGTGTTGAGTTTTCTTGCAATTACTTGGTGGCACTGAATTGGCAGAGGCGAGTTGGCAGTGGTGAGCTGGCTGGGCCAAGCTGGCTATGTTGAGTTACCCCATTTTGTCTACCCAGGTCCATCTGTGTTATGGAGAGAATAGCTGCACCATCAGCACGGAGAAGGATGGGAACCATGGGAAATGGGCAAGAATGGGAAATGCAAGTGTGATTTAGCAAAGACTTCAATCATATTATTAATATATAAATCAAACAATGACTTGCTAGAATGCAGCCTTCTTTTACACCTTTTGGGATAGGGATAGGTTTAGTAAGATCTCCTTTACAATTTATTTATTTTTTTCTTATTGTGAAAAAAATGCACTGCAACCCATCTACACTAATGGGGGATTATGGTGGAATATGCATGACTGCTCCATATTTCACTAGCTAATTTCATCCTTTCCTTCCTCTTTACAGTACTGCAGGGGTGTCAAACTGCCAGCCCACAGGCCGGTTGCGTCATGTGGAGGCTGTGCCCATCCCAGCTGCGGCAATGCAAAAAAAGTCACGATACGTCACAACACGTCACGTGATGTGGCGAGTTTGACACCCGTGCAGTACTGACATTCACTTCCTCCAAATACACAGAGAACAATTGTACAGGTGTTTGCCACAGCTGTGAATCACATTTTAAATTTTCAGCATAATTATAGACTCACAAAATGTTTCTTGTGATTATGCACTTTGGTAAGTTGTACAAGCATAATATCAGGAATCCTTTGTTTTCCAACAGAGACGTAAGTCATTTACAATGGCACAATTCATAAGAACAGTTAAGGCACATTAAGGTATAATAGAATTATTCCAAGTGAATAGTGATTTAGACATTGTTTTGCATTCCCTCACAACTCAATCTGTAACACACCCATGCATTCAAAGATTTATGTTTCTGTTCTTTCTCCCTAAGAGATTCTTCCAGCTGAGAGAAAAACAAGCTATTTAAAAGCAGAATGATTACTCTGCACATTTCAAGGAAGACCATACTGAAAGCAGCCAAAACTGAATTAAAACAATTTACAAAAAGGTACTGCAGCCCTTTAATCAAATGCAAAGCTTTCATCCAATTATTTATGTTCTTTACAGATCAATCTGCATATTATAAGGCTATTCAGTTTAATTAAAAGAACTTGGGACAATAACTTTTTTATTTTTTTTTTAAAAAACCCGGATCTTATTATCCAGTTACTCCTGATAGCATGATGCCACATCAGTGTCTTGGTTTAAGACTGTAAAATTTCTTTCCCTTTTTCTGCTAATTACATAAAATGTATAAATAAGGTTTAGAATAAGATCTAAGAGTGAGATGGGCATACCTAAATAATAAAATAAAATAAAATAATAATAAATAACTTATTACTTACTATACTGCATGGGCTGTGGTATAGATACCTTCATATTTTTAATGATGCTTTTTTTTGGCATCGATGGCTAAGGCATCTTCCAGCATACAGGTGAAAAGATAAAAGGCATAATACATCCATAATAGAATTAATTGAGGGTTCAGATCCAAAATATTCCTATATTCTCAGAACACCCAGCACCTCAAGTACGAAGAAATCCACTAATCTTACCATGAACCTTGGCACAATCCCCAAACACCAACCTTATTTTCACTTTCTTTTTCTCTCTGTATCCTTGGGCATCTGATTTCTTGTTTGTCAGACAGTTCCAGTTTCCAAAAGTCTCCATGCATTTTTTTTTTTTTTTTTGCTGATGGACGTCCATTGATGAAATGTTGCATCATGTTTTTTTATGTGATTTTCATCCCAAGCAAGATTTAAGTTTAATGGAAGATCCTCTTCAGCACCTCCAAGAGTCATTCAGCCAATGGTGCTGCCAAAAGAACATTGTCTCACGCCATTTTCAAAAGACCCTCCCCCCCCAAAAGCAGCATTGCACTGACTTACAGCTTGTCTCCTGCGTTATTAAACATAATTTACATGAAACTAAATGTTGCATTTCCCTTTGTATTGCTATCACGGGAGTGTTCTTTGATCGTTTCCTGATCCCGGATTTTCAGTGAAGGTGGAGACAAAGTGTATGTTTACACAACTCCCTCCCATGCAAATTTTATTCAAATGATCCAACTTGGCTATGGTAACCCATGGCCTGATTACATCATGCTTGCACTCTTATACTGGGAGTCTACAACCCAATTGTTGTAAAGAGTAGCAAGCAAACTCCTCATTGTATCTGCATCACGTTGGGCATCAGGTAGTCCTCATTTAGTGACCCCTTTGGACAGTGACCATTTGCAGTTGCAATGATGATGAAAAGTAGCCTTGCCACCGATGCCTTCATTTATGACTTTCTCAAATCCGCAAAGCAAAGGAAAGTTGAAGTAAGATCATAAGAACAGTGGCAGTCATGTGATTTTACACTTAGCAACCAACCACTTTGTTTAACAAATGAGTTGCCAGTTCCAATTGTGGTCACTAAATGAGGACTGCCTCTATTATGGAACCTCTTGCCCTGGCTCCCATTTATTGCTGAGTGCAATTCAGTAATTGATTTTGACCTTTAAAACCACTTAATTTTAAAAGATTAGGACCCAGCTCTCAAAGGAACTATTTAGATCAATAAAGATAGGAGAAGGTATTTGAGATTTATTGGAAAGTTCTTCAAGGGCAATGTTTTCCAACCTGGATAGTTTCCAAATATGGGGACTTCAACTCCCAGAATTCTCACCAATAGGAAGTTCTAGGAGCTGGAGGTCACATATCAGGTGGGGTGTCCAGTAGGGAAACCCTACCCTAGGGCTACCATACCTCAACTGCAAAATCTGGATAACCTCTATGTCAGAGGTCCCCAACCTTTTGGGCACCAGGAACCGGTTTTGTAGAGAGAGGTTTTTCTGCGGACCGGAGGGTGTGTGGTTTTGTGTGCTGCCTACATCTCATGGATAGGTCTTTGCTTGTTTGTGCAGACCGGTTGCTGGCATGCTGCGGCCTGGTACTAGTCCATGGACTGGGGGTTGGGGACCCCTGCTCTATGTGACCATTAAATGCTAACATTCTGGTATCCCTTTGCTACAATCCAGAGGTATTCCAAATTTTTGCAAACTAAATACAGTAGCCCTAATACTAGCACTTGAAGAAATTATCAAGGAAAGGACGTTTGCCTGCAAAACGTATCTCTTTCAGAGCTTCAATTGCCTTCCAAACTACGTGCTCTGAATTCGTATAACATTTTTTTTAAAAAAAGAACTTGGACTTTTATATTATCTTGAGTGCTTTATTGTTGCTTTTATGAATTTATGACAGTTACATAGCCATGTTTATAATGTATCTATTATTTTATTTTTAGATCTACATGCTGCGCTCCAGCAAAGATATTAGGTGGTGCACATAATGTTCCTTCTTTTACAAGCTTGTTATATTCAGTGGGTTGAGAACGAATGACTGGTCCACAGTTACTCAATTCAGTCACTAAAGGCAGTTTTGAACTTGGTTCGCCTCTTGGTTAGGGAGATTAAACACAATCTGTAACAATGGAGGGCAGATGAACAATATTCAATACAAGGGGAATCCACAGATTATCTCAGTTTCAGAAGACAGGTTGTTGCGTTGACTGTGAATTTCCCCTCTTTTTTCATTAATGAAAAATAAATGCGTTCCCAGAATTTCAGACATCAGCATGGTTTGCTTACAAATGCTGCCAGCTTTTTAAATCTGAAATGCAAAATTCAAAGGCAGTTAGGTCACTTCAGAAGCGATACGTAGTGCCCCTCCAAATATTTATCTCAACTTTTAATCAGCATTGTCTCAGTTCCCACACTACTGAGTTAAGTTGGTTGAGTTTCCATCCAACACGCTGTAAGGGCTCCATGTTGGGAAGCAAGGAGATCAAATCCATTCTTTAAAAGAAATTTGATAGCCAATTTTCACATCAGATGAGGTCTGCCATATTTGTGGAATTTTACAGAAAGTCCAGTTGTTGCCATTTTTCTTCTGTTCCTAACCACAATGATGCCAAAATGGTAGAACTTGCTTTGGGACATCACAGTGCTTTGGGACATCACCACTTTCATAATTGCATTGTAATATATGCAAGCATAACACAACCCACCAGCACCTATGTTGCTAGACATATTCAGCAATAGACCTGTAAAACTGCTACAAAACAGATGACTGTAAATAATGTTGTATACACATGGTTCATTCACAAAATACCCAAAGGGTCCTATGAAGCTCCATTATTAATTGTTAATTATACTGACCATGAGCTATGCCAAAAAGACCTTTTGCATAAGCCACTTACCCATGATTAATTTAAGTGTGGTTAGAAACTTAAGTAATTTTCTGGGTTTGTAAGGCACATCGAATCATAAACTGACCACATGGACTGGATTTGCACAACACACTAATCTAATGTGGTTCAATGTGTTGAGCAACAGAGCCACAGAGTTACAATAAAGCTTTAGAACCAAATAAAATATAAATTACACCGTTGAACCTAGCCCTGGTTGAGTGTAGGACTCAGTGCTGGTTGCATGCAAAGCACTGAGCAAGACTAAAAAAAAAAAAAATAGTATATTTCCTATCGCTTTGTCAAAATTTAATCAAATGGGCACATAGAAATGATCGTTTAAAAAACTAAGGACTTAGTTGCATTTTCACAGCCAGCTCCTCCACACCCCAGACAGCAATTAATACATTTTTGATAAATACATATTCAGATGAATAGACAACACTATCTCTACCAATCGAGGGATTGGTACCAGTGACTTCCTGGAAATTCTAGCACCACAGTTTCTGGAGAAAGCTCAGTTGACAAGAATAGGAAAACAGATGCAAAAACAAAATAATCATACCCACTGAAAGGGGACTTTGATACTGTGGTACAGAGACCGAAGATATGATATATTTCTCAGTGAATAAATCATGCAAGTTGTTGTGTCCTGAGCCTGCAAAGGCAGGCTCAGGATGTTGCAATGGTCCTGGGCAGTTGCAAGCTGCCCGGGACCAGACTGAGTGGCGCCGGCTTCACGCACATGCGTGAGGCGCGGAAGCGCACCAGAATGTTACCTTTTTGCCCGGGGATTCTATTAAAGGAGTCAGAGAGGCCTGCGAGCCTCAGAGCTGTGACGGAGAGAGAACTACTAAAATAAAGGGCTGTTGGAATTACAGAATGTGCTGTATTCATTCGCCATTGACTCGAGGACTCAACACTGGTGACGAAGGTGGGATGGCTTACAAAAACAAAAAAGAAGAATTGTAAGCTTACCCCAAGAGTCCTGAAGCGAGGAAGAAGGCGTTAAACTCAGCACCTGGCCTGCCAGTACAGCGTCGCTGGAGGTAAGCTGGCTGATAGACCCCTTCCTAGCATAAAAGCAAGAATGGCGAAGATAGGGAGATTGTCTGAATTCGATGTCACTCACCCAGAAAGATGGGAGACTTATGTTGCCAGAGTAGAAAATTACTTTAGAGTAAATCAAGTAAGAGAAGATGGCTTGAAGGCTGCTACTTTGCTGTGTGTCTGTGGTCAAGATGCATTTGAAATTGCAGAAAATTTGGCAGCCCCTGCTCCTCTTGAATCTGTCACTTACACAGATTTAAAAAAATTATTTAAGGAACATTTTCAGCCCAAGTTGTCTGTTATTGCGTGGAGACACACTTTTGAACAGAGGGATCAAAGAGCTGGTGAATCAGCTAAAGAATACATTGCAGCCTTGAGAAGAGCAGCTAAGCCTTGTGATTTTAAAGATTTAGAAGAAAGGTTGAGAGACCGATTTGTATGTGGGCTTAGGAACAGAGACTTGCAACAGAGACTCTTTGCAAAGGAGGACATTTCATTCCAAGATGCCTTGAGAGAGGTCACTGCAGAAGAGGCAGCAACTGGGGCAGTCAAGAACATGAGGCCTATCAGGAACAACCCAGAAGCCGTCTCCATGCACCATGAGGGAGTCCAGGAGAGCTCGGAAGAAGATCCTGAAGATGAGGTGGATCATCTCTACCCAGCCAAAGAAAGGAAGCAGAAGGAAGGCAAAGAAAAGTCTTCAGCTGTACCCAAGTGCTTCGGGTGTGGAGGTTGCCACAAGAGGACCGACTGCAGGTTCCATTCTGCAATCTGTAGAGCATGTGGAAAGCAAGGCCACATAGCAGCTGTGTGTCTGGGCCGTCAGAAGGTACAACCCTGAGAAGAATTGTGCCTGAAAGGTACCAGGGTCCCCAGCCAAAACAGGGTGGGTTTCTGTGCATCACGTAGAAGCATTTATAGGACAGACAGACACAGGCCACTTAAAAAGAAACTGTCACTTAAGGTGAAGTTGCAAGGAGTTCCATTGGTTATGGAACTGGACACTGGGTCTGCCCTTTCAATTATTTCTATTCACACTTTCAGAAAGATTTGCTCTAGCAGTGGGTTCCAGGCCAAGCTTAGGCCATCCAATATAGTCTTAACAGACTTCCA
The DNA here is from genome assembly GCA_039797435.1 of Crotalus adamanteus. NCBI lineage: Eukaryota > Metazoa > Chordata > Lepidosauria > Squamata > Viperidae > Crotalus > Crotalus adamanteus. Next base: position 10,691,025 of record CM077935.1, read on the forward strand.
AAATTCCAAGGTGTGTGTTAAGGGGGAGGCCACCCTTAAAGTACAATACAAGGATTTTGAAGGTCCATTAGATGTATTGGTAGTTGGGGGTGAATGAACGAGTCTCATTGGACTCGATTGGATTGAGGCCTTGGGAATACAAGTTACAGGGCTTCACAATTTGCAAACATTAGGTCTACAAGAAGTCTGCAAAGAATTTGCAGATGTCTTCAGCCCCCAGCTGGGAGCATACAAAGGCCCCCCAGTTTCCTTGAAACTGGACCCCACTGTCACCCCCATTAGAGTGAAAGCAAGGAGAGTACCCTTTGCTTTGAAAGGGAAAATTGATGCTGAATTGGACAAATTGATTCAGCAAGGTGTCTTAGAACCTGTTGACTCAAGTCCATGGGAAACTCCCATAGTCACGCCTCTCAAGGCTAATGGGGACATTCGCATCTGTGCAGATTACAAATGCACTCTAAACAAGGCATTGCAACAGCATGCATATCCTGTACCTGTAGTCAGCCACATTTTGGCCTCCCTCAAAGGGGGGCGTGTTTTTGCAAAGCTGGATTTAGCACAGGCTTATCAACAATTACCTGTAACTCATAGGGGGGCATTCAAAGTCAAAAGACTACAATTTGGAGTGAATGTTGCTCCTGGAATTTTCCAAAGTGTAATGGAAAACACCCTGAGAGGTATACCAGGGGTTTGCCCCTATTTTGATGATGTCCTAATAGCAGGAGAATCCACTCAAAATTTGCTGAGAGATTGAGGGCTGTTCTGCTGCGTTTCAGGAAAACAGGTCTCAAGCTTAAAAAAGACAAGTGCAAAATTGGAGTCTCTTCTACAGATTTCCTGGGGTTCAGAATAGATGCCAGGGGAATTCACCCTGCTGAGTCTAAATTAAAGGCTGTACTGCAAGCTCCTAGGCCTAAGTCTAAAGCTGAGTTACAAGCTTTTCTGAGCCTCTTGAATTTCTACAATGCATTCATACCTAACAAAGCTAATGTAGCAGAGCCACTTCATAGACTCTTAGACAAAGAGGCAGTGTGGCAGTGGTCACAAGCACATGAAGAAAGCTTCAATGAGGTCAAGGCCTTACTTACATCAAATGATGTGCTTCCACATTTTAATGAAACTCTTCCTGTGTGCATCGCTTGTGATGCTTCCCCTTATGGGGTGGGAGCTGTACTTAGCCATTTAAGAACTGATGGAACTCAGGTTCCTGTTGCATATTACTCCAGAACTTTGTCCTCTGCTGAGCGAAACTATGCTCAAATAGACAGAGAAGCTTTGGCCATTGTTGCTGGAATTAAAAAATTCCATGATTTTCTATATGGCAGACATTTCACGGTCTATACTTCCATAAGCCTCTGTTGGGGTTGTTTACTACAAACAAACAAACTCCCCATATCATTTCCCCTAGAATGCTGAGATGGTCCATCTTTCTGTCAGCCTATGACTTTTCACTGGTTCACAAACCTGGCAAGGAAATGGGCCACGCTGATGGCCTTAGTAGATTATCTTTACAAATGGTAGAGGCTGCCCCTGCCCCTGCCATCAACATTCTTTCCATTCAGGCATTGCCTGTGTCTCCCTTAAATGCCAGGGATGTGGCTGCTGAATCAGCCACAGATCTCACACTCACTCGTGTATTGTCCTGGGTTTTGTCTGGATGGCCAGAGAGTTGTCCAGGTACTGAGTTTCAGAGTTTCTGGCTTAAGAAACATGAGTTATCCACTTTTCAGGGTTGTCTGCTGTAGGGGAGCAGAGTTGTTATTCCTACCTCCATGAGGTCTAGGGTCTTGGCTTCCCTTCATGAGGGCCATCCTGGCATTGCAAGAATGAAGGCGCTTGCGCGCAGCCATTTGTGGTGGCCTGGTCTAGACAGGGAAATAGAGGCTAAGGTGCACGCATGCCACCTGTGTCAGCGCTCATGCCCTGAAATGCCCCAGGCTCCTGTACATAGATGGGAGGAAACACAGTCACCTTGGTCTAGGGTGCACGTAGATTACGCTGGGCCCTTTCAGGGTCAATTCTTCTTGGTCCTTGTTGACAGCTATTCAAAGTGGCTTGAGGTTGTACCTGTCTCTTCCACCACTACTGCCAAGACCATTCAAGTACTGAGAGGGATTTTTGCTGCACATGGGCTCCCAGATGTCCTGGTGTCTGACAATGGTCCTCAATTCACTTCTTTTGAGTTTCAGGCTTTCTTGCAGGCCAACATGATTCGTCATGCCACCTCTGCACCATTCCACCCTTCCACCAATGGTATGGCTGAGCGGATGGTCCGCATCACCAAGGATGCTTTAAAGAAACTGACCTACGGGGACTGGCACCACAGGTTGGCAGACTTTCTTCTTGCTTACCGCAGCACACCTTCAACTTCCACTGGGAAGAGCCCAGCTGAACTCCGTTGGGGGCGCAAACTGATCACCAAAGTTGACAGGTTGCACCCGGACAGACTGCCTCCTAAGGTCACCCAACCCAGGGCACCGCGGTGTCTGCAAGTGGGTGCCCCAGTATGGACCCGGTCACTTGTGGGTTCCTGCCGTAGTATGCAAGGTCACTGGTCCATTGTCCTACGAGGTCTCCTTGGACGACGGTCGTGTCCTTTGGCAGCATATCGATCAGCTGTGTATGAGACTGGACTTACCCTCTGCAACTCCTGGGCTTTCTCCAGGGGGGGAGGGGGACCACTATGGGCAAAGGGAAGGGTGTTGGCAGCAGCCGGGGCCAAATGGAGAGGCCAAAGAAGGCCTGTTCCAGGGCTCCGCAAGTGTTCCAAACAGGAATTCAGGGGAACAAGAAATAATACAGGCACCAGTGCCTACTCCAGCCAGGGAGTCACCCAGGGGGCATACTCATCATTCACAACTACCATTCAGCACTCCAGTCAGGGAGAATAACCGGGAGCATCCAAATAACCCAAACATTGCAAGAGAACTGGCACACAAACAGTCAAGCTGGCCCAGTACTGCTACTGCTTCCAAAAGGAAGTCTTCACACAGGGAGGTAGTCAGAGAGGCAAATCCAGATTCTGGCACCTCCGGCATAGATTGGGGGGCAACTGAGTATTGGGGCACTGCAGAAACCCCAGACAATCCCATTACGGGGCTTGGGAGTGAAGGGATGCGTTCCCTTGATAGGTCCATTGTGGACTTGGAGAGCTCTACAGAAATGCCAAACATTGGCAGGCATACAGAGGGGCCCGAGAGCCTACAGTTAGGCAGGTCAACCAGGTTCATGGGGGAGCAAAGTCCTGGTCTGACGAGCCCAGTGGGCAAGCAAGCAGACCAGGCAACGGGGCACAGTTCACGGGGACCACCATGGTTTGAAAGAGGGGGCAACTCCACTCCATCCTCTGCACAAGAGGAAGTAGGGGGTTCTCAGAACCTGAGGAGGTCACAGAGAGTAAAAAGATCTCCCAAGTATCTTGAGGACTTTGTAACCCTGCTGTCCAAGCAAGGAAAGTGAGAGGGTGCCTGCTGTTGTTGGAAACTGGGAGTGTGAGTATTGGGCAGTTAATTCCAAAACAATAGCCCAGTACCATTTGTGGTGTGGCTAGTGAACAGCTGCAACTGATGTGCAGGTTTGGGGTTGGCACACCATGCTCGTGTTGAGGTCGCGTATAACTACCTATATAGTTAATAACTCTCATCCGGGGGGGAAGGGGTGTTGTGTCCTGAGCCTGCAAAGGCAGGCTCGGGACGTTGCAACAGTCCCGGGCAGTTGCAAGCTGCCCGGGACCAGACTGAGTGGCGCCGGCTTCGCGCACATGCGCGAGGCGCGGAAGCGCGCCAGAATGTTACCTTTTTGCCCGGGGATTCTATTAAAGGAGTCAGAGAGGCCTGCGAGCCTCAGAGCTGTGACGGAGAGAGAACTACTAAAATAAAGGGCTGTTGGAATTACAGAATGTGCTGTATTCATTCGCCGTTGACTCGAGGACTCAACACAAGGTATGAAGGACTGGGAGAATTAAGGGGATTTTAGTTAAGTAATCCAATGGAAAATCCCAAAAACAGACAGCAGAAACCAGAGGCAGCTTCTGTTGCTGTTTTAAGTATTACTGACTCATGGACGTTACTTCAGCTCATCATTGACCAATTCTCTGCTCTTTATTCTATCATACAGCATGTCATTCCCACCCACTCAACTTGGTAGCTGCCCTATATTTTTTTTAATAGGTTGGCTTTGCAACGTCTTATAGCAGGAATTCCCTTCACTGGCATTAGTTTTGGCTGCCTCCAGGGAAACTGGTACTGTAGGTTAAGGTTGAAATACACTCTGGCCGCTATGCACAAAGCCAGTTCGCCTGACATCTTTTTTTTAAAAAAATGTTGTTTTACAAGCAGAAAAAAGAGAAAGTAAAACCTGCAGCAGTTATTGTTTCCTAGAGCAGCCACAGTTTCTGAGCAGGAGTGGGGAAGAGTCCCTATCACTCCACCCACAGAACTTACCGTCAACTGAGCCTGGAGTGGGAATTGAATAGTTTGGGTTCTCCCTGGTAGTTCTATCAGTGTCGGTGGGTGCAATCTTCAATCAGGGGATTTTTTTTAAAAAAAAGGAATTCAAGCTTTTAAAAATTGCACAATATAGTACCGCAATTGGAAGAGGGTCACAGTCAGTTGGCAGGCTTCCAGTTCTGCAAACCTAGTGGAAAGATTTAAACAGTAGGCTATAGTGGGGGAAGAGTATTGTCCTAGTCAGTGGTACGGGAACAAGACCTATCAATTCGGCTAATGCTTGCAACTTTTGCCTGAATGGATGAAGGGCATTTAAAAACCAGGCAGCCTAAGTACTGTTTACAAGTCAGCATAATTAAACTGCAGGCATTACATTAAAAGAAACAATATATGTCATGCAGGTCACTGGAAAGATTCAGTGTTTAGAGCAATATAGATTTGGTGGAGAATAATACACCCAGGGTAAAGAAGGGCAAAGATTTATGTATGTATATACCCACCAGGCTACTGTATTTCCTTCTGGAGATAAGCAATGTTATTACAGTGCAGAAAAGGAGTTAGTAGTAGTAAGCCAAAGAAATTAAAGGTGTGAGGTAAGAAAACAAAAATGCAGCTAAATCTCATGTATAGCTATACTGTTATGTCCTGGGCTGTGATTGACGCAGCAGGTGCAGGAAGCTGCAGAGAGTCCCGGGCAGACCACGAGGCTGCCCAGGCCAGACAGGCTGTCTCCAGCATATTGCACATGCACAAGGTGGGAAAAATATGTTGCATTTATTGGTTGATACTGCTCCCTGCAGAAGGGTATAAAAGGGATCCGTGCCATTTTGTGTTGTTCTGTTGAAGATTGAATAAAGAAGCAACTGTTGTTACTCCTGCCTCGTCTCAATGCCTTACCAACGCTCAGAACAGAACATTGGCGACAAAGGTGGGATCGTGCTGCTTGGAAACATTAAGAAAGTACTAGGCTGACTCACCACGGGAGGCCGAAGCGCTTGGAAGTTCGGCGTTCCAAACTCGTGCGATTCTGCCTGCCAGTATGAAGACGCTGGAGGAGAACTCGACAAGATTTGTCCTGGAACCCCTTCACAAGCCGGAGCAGCACGAGGCGTTGACGAGGCCGCTGAGAAGTAACGATATCTAAGATAGGGCATTTGTCTGAATTCGATACAGCCCACCCTGAACGTTGGAGCTCATACGTGGACAGAGTAGAAAACTACTTTCGAGTAAACCAAGTTCGGGAAGACGGGCTCAAAGCCACAACGTTACTGTGTGTCTGTGGGCAAGAGATATTTGATATTGCCGAAAATCTGGTTGCCTCAGCACCTCTGGAATCCATCGCGTATACGGAGCTGAAGAAAATGTTAAGGGAACATTTTGAACCCAAGCTATCGGTAATTGCCTGGCGTCACGCATTCGAGCAGCGGGACCAATGTCCAGGAGAGTCTGCTGCAGACTTTATTGCTCCTTTGCGACAAGCTGCAAGGCCCTGTGAGTTCAAAGACCTTGAGGAACGGCTTCGAGATCGGCTAGTTTGTGGTTTGAGGAGCCGTGAGCTGCAACAGAAGATTTTTGCAAAGGAAGATGTTTCCTTCCAGGATGCACTAAGGGAAATTACGGCTGACGAAGCAGTGGGAGGAGCAGTCAAGGCCTTGCGGCTGTCCAAGCACCCTACGAGTTCGGGCTCCATCCATCAAGAGGTTGCTCGAGAGGTAGCTGAGCCGGATTCCAAAAATGAGGTCGACCGTCTACAGCAGCCAGCGGAGAGAAGGCCCCAAGAGTGAGCTGACAAGGCAGCTCAATTCCCTCGGTGTTTCGGATGTGGAGGATGCCACAAGCGCTCCAATTGCCGATTCCACTCTGCTATTTGCCAGGCGTGTGGCTGGCAAGGCCACATAGCCATCTGTTTGGGTTGCAAGAAAGACTGTCCATTGGAAGAATTGCCTCGGAAAGGTATCAGGGTCCCCAGCCAGAATAGGGTGGGTTTCTGTGCATCCCGTAGGAGTGTTTTGAGAACCGGGGCCCACTGACCATTGAAGAAAAAGCTGCGCATTGATGTCAAATTGCAGGGGGTCCCCTTAATGATGGAGTTGGACACGGGTTCAGCTCTGTCAATCATATCCCAGGACACCCTCAAGCAAATCTGCTGTAGAAGCAGCCAGTGAGTTAAACTCAGGCTGTCGAATCTGATCTTAACAGATTTTCAGAATTCCCGAGTCAGAGTGAAAGGGGAGGCCACGCTCAGAGTGCAGCGTAGGCAATTCGAAGGGTTCCTGGACATTGTTGTGGTTGAGGGCGACCGTACAAGTCTAATTGGACTTGATTGGTTCGAGGCACTTGGGATTCAAGTGACTGGGCTACACAGCTTGCAAACGGCAGGTCTTGCGGACGTTTGCAAGGAGTTTGCTGATGTGTTTAGCCCAGAACTAGCCCAGAACTAGGGTAGTACAAGGGGCCTCCAACTGCATTGCAGCTGCACCCATCCATTGCCCCAATTAGAATTAAGCCTCGTCGGGTGCCCTTTGCGCTTAAGCAAAAGATTAATGCCGAGCTGGATAAACTGCTCCAGCCAGGTATTTTGGAACCTGTGGATAGCAGTCCATGGGAAACACCCATAGTCACGCCACTTAAGGCCAACTGGGAAGTCCACATTTGTGCTGACTATAAATGCATGTTAAACAAAGCATTACAGCAGCACTCTTATCCGGTGCCGGTGGTGAGCCACATTTTGGCCTCGCTTAAAGGAGGCTGAGTTTTCGCCAAACTTGATTTGGCTCAGGCCTATCAACAGCTACCAGTTGATGAGGCAACGGCAGAGGCCCAGACGATCGTAACGCACAGGGGAGCTTTCAAAGTCAGAAGACTGCAGTTCGGGGTTAACATAGCCCCTGGCATTTTCCAAAGCGTTATGGAGCAAACGCTCTGTAACATTCTAGGGGTTTGCCCATATTTCAATGATGTCCTCATCGCAGGGGAATCACTTGAAAACCTGGCTGAAAGGCTTTGCTCCGTTTTTCTGCGTTTCCGCGAAGCGGGGCTGAAGCTTAAGCAAGACAAATGCAAAATTGGAGTCACTTCCACTGGATTCCTGGGGTTTCGTATAGATGCAGAAGGCATCCATCCTGCTGAATCTAAGCTCAAAGCAATTCAGCAGGCCCCAAGCCCCAAGTCGAAGAGCGAGCTTCAAGCCTTCCTTGGGCTTCTAAATTTCTATCATTCTTTCCTCCCTCACAAGGCTGCAGTGGCAGAGCTGTTACACCGGCTGTTGGACAAACAGGCTCCATGGAAGTGGACACAAGTCCATGAAAGGAGTTTTGCTGAGGTCAAGGCATTGTTGTCTTCAAATGCTGTTCTTGCTCATTTCAATGAGCAGCTGTTGGTGTGTATAGCCTGTGATGCATCCCCTTATGCCAGTGGTTCTCAACCTTCCTAATGCCGTGACCCTTTAATACAGTTCCTCATGTTGTGGTGACCCCCAACCCCCCCATCCAGCTGGCCAGGGGGGGGGTATCAAAAACTTGACCCCCCAAAAAAAGGAAAAAATGGGAAAGTATAGGTAGTCCTCGACTTACAACAATTCGCTTAGTGGCTATTAGAAGTTACAACAGCACTGAAAAAGCAAATTATGATCATTTTTCACACTTATGATTGTTGCAGCATCCCCAGGGTCATGTGATTTACATTTGGATGCTTGACAACTGATTCATACTTATGACATTCACAGTGTCCCAGGGTCACGTGATCAATGGCCAGGGGGCGTGGCCAGCTGATCACTCAGGTTGCAGAGTGCCTGTGGGGGGGAATCTGTGGGTCTCTGGGATGGGACTGGAGTGGGTGCCTGCCTTTCTTCCCTCCCCTTGTCCCTTCCTTCCTTCTTTTCTTCCTTTCCTTCACCTCCTCCTTAGTCTCTTCCTCCTTCCCTCCCTCTCCCATTGTCCCTTCCTTCCTTCCTTCCTTCCTTCCTTCCTTCCTTCCTTCCTTCCTTCCTTCTTTCCTTCCTTCCTTCCTTCCTTCCTTCCTTCCTTCCTTCCTTTCCTTCCCCTCCCTTAGTCTCTTCCTCCTTCCCTCCCTCTCTCCCATTGTCCCTTCCTTCCTTCACCTCCTTCTTAGTCTCTTCCTCCTTCCCTCCCTCTCTCCCATTTTCCCTTCCTTCCTTCTTTCCTTCATCTCCTTCTTAGTCTCTTCCTCCTTCCCTCCCTCTCCCATTGTCCCTTCCTTCTTTCCTTCCTTTCCTTCCCCTGCCTTAGTCTCTTCCTCCTTCCGTCCCTTTCCCTTTGTCCCTTCCTTCTTTCCTTCCTTTTCTTCACCTCCTTCTTAGTCTCTTCCTCCTTCCCTCCCTCTCTCCCATTGTCCCTTCCTTCCTTCCTTTCCTTCCCCTCCCTCTTAGTCTCTTCCTCCTTCCCTCCCTCTCTCCCATTGTCCCTTCCTTCCTTCTTTCCTTCCTTTCCTTTCCCTCCCTCTTAGTCTCTTCCTCCTTCCCTCCCTCTCTCCTTGTCCCTTCCTTCCTTCCTTCCTTCCTTCCTTCCTTCCTTCCTTCCTTCCTTCCTTCCTTCCTTCCTTCCTTCCTTCCTTCCTTCCTTCCTTCCTTCCCTCTTTGTCCCTTCCTCCCTTCCCTGCCATTGTTCTTTCCTTCCTTCCCTCTCTCATTGTTCCTTACTTCCCTCCCTCTTCGTCCCTTCCTTCCTCACCCCCCTCTGTGCCCAGGAAGGGACAAAGGGAGGGGGATAGGCTGCCAGCAAACCTGCCTATGCACAGACAGAGACAGGAGAGCTAAGCCCAGCTCACTTGCTTAGCTTCGCCGAAAGACGTGCCATTTGCTAAGTTAGCAGAAGCTCCAGGATCAGCGCCGGGCTACAGCTGATTCGCGCTTCTGCTAAATTAGCATTATGTTTTCTAGCAAAGTTCAGGCAAGTTTGCTGGGCAAGAGGCAATGAGAGCAGCTACAGCTGCAGAAGCACGGATCAGCTGTAGAGGCTCGCCCGGATCCTGAACAAGAGGGAGGGAAGGAGGGACAAAGAGGGAGGCGAAAGGAAGGAAGGGACAATGGGAGAGGGAGGGAAGGAGGAAGAGACCAAGAGGGAGGGAAGGAAAGGAAGTTCCAGCCAGGAGAGGCTTGCCATCCCGGCTGCCGAGAAACAGAAGAGCGCAAAGCCAAGGAGAAGAAGGTGGCGGTTTCCTCCCAAAGGGGGCTCCTTTTCTCCACCCCTTCCCTGGGTTTGTGGGGAATTTCTCGTCACCAATGCTGACAGGTGCTCCTTTGAGCCCGCCACGAGCTTTTTCGCCCCCTTTGCTTCTCCACCCCCCTGCTTTCGTGAGGATTGTGGCGCCCTTGGGAAGCCGATCGTTCTTTGAAGCTTAGGAGAGGAGGAGGAGTCCCTTCCTCCTTCCCTCCCTCTCTCCTTGTCAAGCCCCGGCGGGCTCGACATGAACGGGCGGAGGAGGAGACGAGGATGGGCGGGGTGGCAAAGGAGAGCGACGGCTGTCGCCAGACCTCCCGGCTGACAAGCGCAAGTTCGGGGGTCGCCAGCTGATGGGCGCAGGAGTTGGGTGCTGCGGGGCCACCCCTTTGCTGACCTGCATGCATGAGAAGAAGTCAATCCGGTTGCTGCACAATGAGTCTCTGGGGAGGGCAGGGCCTTGCTCTGCGCCTGCGCTCTTCATGCACCCCCGGCAGGGCACTTGGTAGAGTTCGTGCAGACTGCCGCCAAGCAGCATATTTTCCACAAACAAGTGAGGTGGAGCTGAGGGGGGGAGGGAGAGAAGGCAGTTGACAAGCCCTGCCTAAGACCATTGGAAATATGTGTTTTCCGATGGTCTTAGGCGACCCCTGTGAAAGGCTCATGCGACCCCCAAAAGGGTCGCGACCCACAGGTTGAGAACCGCTGCCTTATGGGATCGGGGCTGTTTTAAGTCACCTCAAGGCTGATGGGACATAAGTCCCTGTAGCCTACTATTCAAGGACTCTGTCATCTGCTAAGCGTAATTATGCACAGATAGACAGAAAAGCCTTGGCCATAGTGGCTGGCATAAAAAAGTTCCATGACTTTTTGTATGGCTACCATTTCATGGTCTTTACAGTCCATAAGCCACTGCTGGGGTTGTTTACAACAAACAAACAAACCCCACACATAATTTCTCCTAGAATGTTGAGGTGGTCAATTTTCCTTTCTGCATATGACTACTCACTGGTTCACAAACGAGGCAAAGAAATGGGCCATGCAGATGGCCTTAGCAGGTTGCCTCTACAGTTTGTAGAATCAGATCCTGTTCTAGCTAACCACATACTAGCTATCCAGGATTTGCCTGAGTCTCCCCTCAATGCAAGGGATGTGGCTGCAGAAACAGCCAATGATCACACACTAAAACGTGTATTGACATGGGTGCTGTCAGGATGGCCTGACACGTGTCCTGGCACCAATTTCCAGAGTTTCTGGAAAATGAAGCATGAGTTATCCACCTTTAAGGGTTGTGTCCTGTGGGGTATCAGGGTAGTAATCCCAACCTCATTGAGGACTAGAGTCTTGCAGTCTCTGCATGAGGGACATCTGGGAATAGTCCGGATGAAGGCTCTTGTGCGCAGCTATCTCTGGTGGCCAGGGCTCGATAAGGAGATTGAGACGCAGGTTCAGGGTTGCCACGTTTGCCAACAGTCCAGGCCTGAAATGCCACAGGCTCCTGTACACAGGTGGGAGGACACACATGCTCCTTGGTCGAGGGTTCATATCGACTACACTGGCCCCTTTCAGGGGCAATTCTTCCTCATTGTTGTGGACAGTCACTCTAAATGGCTAGAGGTCATTCCAGTGTCCACTACGACGACTGCCAGGACCATCCAGGTGTTGAGGGGGATCTTTGCCTCCCACGGGCTCCCAGATGTTCTTGTCTCTGACAACGGCCCTCAATTCACTTCTTCTGAGTTTCAGGCCAACATGATCTGCCATGCTACTTCGGCACCCTTTCATCCGGCTTCCAACGGCCAAGCTGAGCGCATGGTGCGCATAACCAAAGACGCCTTGAAGAGGCTCACTCACGGGAGCTTGCATCACAGGTTAGCTGACTTTCTTCTTTGCCAACGCACCACACCTTGCACAGCTACTGGGAAAAGCCCAGCTAAACTCCGATGGGGTTGCCGTCTCATTACCAAACTGGACAGATTGCACCCAGACCGAGTGGCTTCACAGGTGTCACAGCCATGGACACCTAGGAGACTACAGGTGGGCGATCCAGTTTGGGCAAGGAACTATGGACCTGGACATCTCTGGGTGACAGCAGTGGTCTGCAAAGTCACTGGGCCGCTGTCATACGAAGTGGCCCTGGGAAGATGGTCATGTGTTGCGTCGGCACATTGACCAGCTGCGCTGGAGGCTACCCAGTCACCCTTCCGCTCCTGACTCTGCTCTCGGGGGGGAGGAGGACCACCCATCATGATCGTGGATCTCAGTCTTCCTGCGGAAGTGGGGGTTTGCACTCGGCACATAGGGGTTTTGCCAACGAGGCGGCTTCTGACTCTAGCACTGGGTCCATGGGTCATTACATGCAACCGGCTGTTCAGGCCACTCTGTCTGCTGGCCTTGTGCCTACAGGACAGTGCTCCCAAGAGGGGTCTGTCGTGGATCTGGGGAATTCCACCCCACCAAGGAACTCTGTTCTGGGGTTACAGGACCCGGCCAGTCAGCATGATGTGGGTTCGCCTGTACCTAGTGGGCATCAAAGTCCCGGTCTGCTGAGTCTGGCAGGCGAGCTTGTAGACCAGGCACTTGCAACCACTCCAAGAAGATCAGAGTGGGCCAGAGGCCCACCAAAGTATTTGCAGGACTATGTGAAGTTCCTGTTAGTGGGTGGGCAGGCTTAAGTGTTCCTTAGAAATCAGAACATGCTCAAAAGAATTGAAAAGGTGTTAGATTTGTAGTAATGTAAAATAGCAAGTTCTATGTGTTTTTGAACTAAGAGGGGAGGGGTGTTATGTCCTGGGCTGTGATTGACACAGCAGGTGCAGGAAGCTGCAGAGAGTCCTGGGCAGACCACGAGGCTGCCCGGGCCAGACAGGCTGTCTCCAGCCTATTGTGCATGTGCAAGGCGGGAAAAATACGTTGCATTTATTGGTTGACGCTGGTCCCTGCAGAAGGGTATAAAAGGGATCCATGCCATTTTGTGTTGTTCTGTTGAAGATTGAATAAAGAAGCAACTGTTGTTACTCCTGCCTCATCTCAATGCCTTACCAACGCTCAGAACAGAACATATACCATTCCCTGTTTTGTTCTATTACCTCTAATCATCCTTGTTTCTTTGTGTATACCTCTTTGTGTATAACTTGACTTTTTTTCTTTAAACTTACCTCCTTTTGAAAATCTAATAAATTCTGTCACTCTAGCTTCCTTTCCAAGAGAATTCATTTTCTTCAAAATGGCAGACTGTGTTCTCCTTCCTCTGCTGAAGCCACACGTTTCCATGAGGGTTACAAAGGAGTGTGTTTGTTATTATGAACCATTACATTTAACTCAAATTTTTAATTTATGGCATTCCATTCATAAGTACAGGTTGTAAGTCAGATATTCTTAACCCAGGCATTGGCTATATTCCTCTACCAACTTTCGCACATTCATTCATTTCATAATAACCTACGGAACAGCAAAAATCTGTTCTGCACAATCTTTGCCTGGCATGAAGCCACATTCTTGCAAAAGCAGGATATATAACCAAGTACAATGTCACTTTCCCCCTCAGTTTAGTAACTAAGGAATAGAAACACCAATTGATGGAAATTCCACAAGCAGCATCAAAATCTTCATTCCAAGAAATGCTGTTAAAATAGACTGAAAATGTGTAAAAACAAATCCAGCATATCTAGTATTTAAGATGTGGATTTGTGGAGATAGCTAATGCCTGCTTGCTGGCTAATGAATGTACTTCCATGCTCACATGCACAAAGCCTTTGCACATCCTCATTTTCTCTCCCACACCCACTCAGGTTTCCCACGCACAAAATACAGCCTATGGCCCTGGTGGTACAGTGGTTAGAATGCAGTATTGCAGGCAAACTCTACTCACAAATTTTGATCTGGAGTTCGATCCAATGGGGCTCAGATTGACTCAGCCTTCCACCCTTCCGAGGTCAGTAAAACGAGGACCCAGATTGCTGGGGGCAATATACTGACTTTGTAAACTGCTTAGAGAGGGCTGTAAAGCACTGTGAAGCAGTATACTGTATAAGTCTAAATGCTATTGCTATTGCTGTGCTTTCACACACATAATCCATGTAGACATTGTACCCAAAGTTTGCCCCTATATAAAATGTATTATATAAATTACATTAAATGTTCAAATTGGTTGCCATTTTCTTATAATCATTTGTTTGATGCTTGACTTTTGAACATTACCGGTACTATAGTAACATTTTCTCCAGGAAAAAAATATTGCAAATAGCCTATGGGACCTGACTTTTGGTATACCCTGTGTATCATCACATTCCTTCAAGCTGGTCCATAATCCCAAGATTAGTATAACACCCCCCCCCGGCCCCCCACCAAACCCCCAGGATTGGTAGGAGGAACTGTCTTTACTTTCATCCACTTCCAGCATTGACTTAAATCCCTCTTCCTGCGTATTGCAACAGAATAGTAACTCAATGGTTCTGAGAAATGAGTAAAGTAACATTGTATGGTTCACAAGAGAAGGGGATTAACAGTTAACCATACCCAATTTAGCCAACACTTTAATAAGCTAATCATCCTCATATGAGCCTCTGCGTTTCTCAGCCTTGGAGGCTTAAGATGTGTAGACTTCAACTCACAGAATTCCCCAGCCAGCAGGTTGAGAAACACTAGGATGGACCATGAAAAAAGAATAGTTCCACTTGGCAGTCAAATGGTTTGGGCCAACAGAACCTAAATGACAAGAATTAAGGTGGGAGCAAAATGCCTACAAATATTAATTAGGGATGGTTCCAATAGAACAGGGGTGTCAAACTGCCGGCCCACGGGCTGGACGCGTCATCTGAAAGCCGCGCCCACCCCATTGCCGGCAATGGCAAAACCGTCCCGATACGTTATGCGACGTCACGTGACGTTGCGAGTTTGACATGTCTGCAATAGAACAAAATACCTGTAAGCTCATGGATAAATTTGGGAAAGTGGATTAGTGTGGCATTTGCTCCATTAATACAGAGTAGCTTGCCTTGCCAGTTTTGGTGAGGGTGTGGGTTTCTCGATATTTCCCATACGCAGAGAAGCCTGGATTACCACCAGCAAACAATCAAGCAGAAAGCAATACCCTAATCAATATAAACAAGGAATGAACTCCACACTGAACCGCATTGTTAGTGTTACCTATGTTATGTGCTCCTGGCTACTTTCCTTCGTGACCAGAGGCAAGCTCGCCTGACCAATAACCTGCCAAGACACAGTGAAGGCCTTTTGTTTCGTTTATTGCAATAAGCGGGGAGAGAAGCTATCAAAGCTTGGTTCTCTCCAAAGTTGTAACCCAAAATATTTCCTTCTTTATACATCCCTTGTCCCGGCTGCCACATCCCTCCTCTTTCCCCATTGGCTGAGGTACTATGAGGTTACACTCTTTCCGACCGCCTCCTACATATTTCCTGCTACATACTAAATCATACATCACATGTACATTAAAATTAGGAGATAATTTATGCAAGGTGTGTCAGTTAATATTAATCAATTAATTGCGCATGCTCAGTTGCCTGAGTTCTGGCCCCCCTTTTTATGACTTCTTAGAAAAATAGGTTCTTTCCTGTTTTGCTAGTTATCTTCTATTACAGATGTTTTCTTCTTCCTTTTCCCACTCTTAAGACCCAGCTACATATTTCCTTTACATCCTTTCTTTATGTTAACCTTTCCTCTTTCCCACCATAGCTTCTCTACTCAGAAAATTTCCACTGCAGCAAATTCAATTTTAAATTTCTCTTTCAATATTAAATTTTGAAGACCTTTCTTTTACTTCTATCAAATCCCCCCTTTTGATTTTTATTACACTGAAAGGTCTTCATTATCATACTTAGAAAATCTTATAACCATTAACTGTATAACTTCTTCTTTTCCTAAGGCTTTCCTAAAAGCTTTTCCTACAGCTTTGGTTAAAGTAGATGCACATAAAGGAATACATTGCAGACATGCACAACACATAAGTCCTACAACCACTAAAACATTTAGGCCAAGAAACATTTGTCTTAACCATTCAGTGTTGGGAAACCAATTAGTTAACCAACCCCAATCGCTCCATATATTTTCATACTTTTGTTCAGGAGCTTTAGCCACTTTCCTGATTCCTTCTGAATATCCATTCTACTTCATGATTGTCATCTACCTTTAAATCCCACAAACAAATTTTTACCTTTATTTCCCAGGCTGTTCTGGTGTGTTGTCTTCAGTAATATTAGAAGTAGAATCCACCCCTCATGATTATTACACAGTATTTCACACCCACAAATTGATCCACAATTTCAACAATAATAACAGCTACAGCAAACACAGTGACAATAACAAAAGATATACATTTACCACCTAATTCTTACAATGTACAATTCTACGTTTTCAGTTTCTAATGGTATGACTTCTGTCTTAGTTATTCATTTTATTTGTAACAAACCACTTTTACTTCTCTGATGAGTCACCACCAACATCTTTGTTCTTTGTCTGGGGTCACCTGAAATTCTAATAGAGATATTCAAAATAGGTAGGGGTTCTGGTCCACTACCCATTCAAGTCCTTTTAAACGTGGCTTTCAGTCCTTGTTCTGGAATAACCATCCAACCTCTTTCAAGTCCAGTCACCACCTTTGCTCGTGTGTAGTGAGTCCAACCCTTCTCAGCCCTCTGGACAGCAGATTTAACATAAGGAACTTCCCTTCTTTGGTTGTAGAAGTTCCTCCTTCCATTTACGATTCAGCACCCACTGTCCTGGCTGGATCTTATGGACTGGAAATTCCAAAAGGAGTTGTTTGCACCACCAAGCCTTCCTGTCAAAGAGAAGACAGAGACCCCAGTACTTGTTCTACATTTAGCTATTTGTCTCCCTCCTTTGGGAGCCTTAACCCTTTATTAACCCTTTTACATATCAAACATCCCTCTGTAGCCCTTTGGGCTATCCCATAAATTCCAAGGGTAGCATAGAATTCCAAATACATTTCTACCTATGCTTTAATTCCCCAATGACTCCCCTCATATAGTTTTTGGATCACCATTCTTGCAGTACCTTGTGATAACCACAGAATCCCCTTAAGACCATTTTTGTTGTTTGGTAATTATAAATCTACTATAGCCTCAATCCTTTTACTATCTATTTTCCTTTCCCCTTCAACTATAATATATTCTAGATATTTTACCAATTGGGCTTTATTTGCTAAACACCCTCAATCCTTTCTTCTGCCAAAAAGTTGCTTTCCCATTTCTTTATAATTCCCAGAATAAGATCTTACAAAACTGGGAAGCTACATAAAAATGTATTTGCTTCCACAGCTTAAAAGTGGAGGAAAGAAAAGAAAGAAAGAAAAAAATCATTTGTCCTGTATCAGATAGACTATACTTGTCCATGGAAGCTCTATCAAAAATTGTCACATTTTTCTTTCTCCTCTCCCTTTCACCCTGATTAGATACCATGTTACAAAAATATAACTCAATAAACTTATTGTAAATAACACATTCAGGATTTTAAAAGGTAAAGCACATAGGCTCACCAATTAGCATTGGGCCAACATTTCTGGAATGCCTTTTGTCTCAGGCAAATAACATTCAAATCACTCTTGTGGCAGCACATGAAAGAACACCAGGATAGCTAAGAAGACAAAAGATTGTCTCCCCCTTCTCCCATCACCAAACCAGACAGAGTAAAAATTTATACAAAACTTTTGCTTGTAACAGCCCTCAGGAGGAAAATTGCCATAACATTTACAGAAGTGGCTTGCCAAAACCTCCCTCCTAGGGCTGAACAAAAATAAACCAGCCCCAAAACACTCAGCCAACCCTCATGTCCAAATCAGGATTTGAACTCAAATCCAGCCTTGCAGCCTGTGGCTATAACCCTGAAACCAAATTGGTTTTCTATAAAGATTTCCCTTCCCCTCCTTGGCTCCAAGGAAAAGGAAAACAAATTGGACACACACAGTATGTAGCAATTAATCATCTTTTTTTGCAGTAGCAAGGAGTCCCAAAGACACATATTTATCAGATGTTAAATAAAACATCATAAGATTGTTCCTTTGACAAGAATACCCTCAAATGCATTGTTAAGGATAAATCCAAACTAAAATGCAAAGGAAAATCACTGAAGCATGCCACACATACAAAAACAGAATATCAGAGTTGGATGGGACATTAGAGGTCCTCTAGTCCAACCCCTTACTGAAACAGGAAACTCTATCCATTTCAGACCCTATCAATTTCTAACCTCCTCCCAAAAACCTCCAATAATGAAGCATCCACAGTTTCTGGAGACAATTATCCCACTGATTAATTACTCTTACAGTCAGGAAATTTTACCCAATTTCTGTTCTTTAAAAACACAAACAAACAAACATGCAGACAGAAACTGCCTCCCCCCCCCCTTTTTTTTCTTCTTTTTTCTGCATCTCTTACTTTTCCAAGGCAGAAATTCTTGGGTTAAAAAAGTAACAAACTAAACATGTTTAAAAGGATTGGTCAAAAATTTCACCCCCCTTCAATAGCCCTTCCACCATGTTAAAGCCCAAAGTAATGTTATATTGTTTCTGGTGAATTACTTCACCAGGGTTCTTTAAAGTCACCTTTAAAGGATCCATGTGTACCCCTCTTCTATTGCCCTCTTGGGCCCATATAAGAGGGTCCACTTTTCCTTGAGCTTCCTCACTCAAGGTCATAATATTTACAATTATTTCTCTTTCATTCCCCATAATAACAATCCCCAATTTACCAATTAAGTACCTCCTGGCCAAATTATAGCTCCCTTCTACCAAAACCTAATCCAGGCCCTTTTGCTACTGTCTGGACCATAGCAGGTTTAAATATTGTTGCTTCTACTACATGTCCATAATTGCCTGATCCTTAATCTTCCCTTTCCCAATTTGCATTCCTGGAAGTATATAGTTCAGGGTAAATCTGGTGGCTCCAGAATCCACCGAGTATACCCTTTCCTCTTCCAGGGATCCAACCTTTAAGGCAGTGGTTCTCAACCTTTTTATACGGCGACCCCGGTCATAAGCAGGCGGTGCGCATGCGCGGCACCGCCCCCCACGCGGCACGCGGCACGCATGCGCGGCGCCAGCCCCTGCGTGGCACGCATGCGCACCACCCCCTGCGCGGCGCACGTGCGCAGCGCCGGCCCCATGCGCCGGCCCTGTGCGGTGCACATGCGCGGCGCCGGCCCCTGCGCCGGCTGAGGAAAAAAAATGGCGGATCGCGTTGTTTGGCGACCCCCGTGAAATGGTCGTTCAACCCCAAATGGGGTCGCAACCCACAGGTTGAGAACCGCTGCTTTAAGGTTTATCAGGGGTTCATAAAAAGCTGGACCAAAAAACAGATTAGTCCCCTGACACCCCTACTCCTCAAAATTCACCAAATTTGCTAGTTCTTCCCCCTCCTTCCTCTTAGGGCATTCATTTTCCCAGTGTCCTTCCTCCTTACAAAAGGCACATTCATTTATTTAGGGACTGGGGAAAAATTTTCTCCTAGGGATTTATATCCCCTGGTGCCAACTGGCACCAAATGAGCCATGATTTTTATCTTATCTTACGTTTATCTCTCTCCTCTTCTCTCTTCGCATATACTTTCTGAGCCTCTTTTACCGGTAATAAGTCTTCTATTGTTTTAGTTTTCCATGTGTCTAATTTCTGCATTCTTACCCTAATACCTTCCCATGCTTTCCTTACAAATTGATATTTCACAATCATTTGATGTCCTGGATTACTAGGATCCAAATGTTCATACTTTTGAAGTTGGCTTTTTAATCTTTCTAACCATTCAGTTGCTGTTTCCTCCTTTCCTTGTTCTAATGACAGTGCCTTCTGAATGTTAAGACTCTGAGGCACTGCATTTTTAATACCTTCTATTAAATATCCTCTATAATCAGCCATAGTATTCCTCTCTGCACGCCTGTTACCATCCCACTTTGGATCTGCAACAGGGATCTCAGCCTGTTCATTCTTTTGTGAAAACCTTTTCTTACACTGTTCCCTAACTGCTCACCTAATCATCCCGTTCTCCTCTGGTGTAAGCATGTTAAAAATGGGTTGCATTTCTCCCCATGAATATTCCATTGGTCCTAAAAACATTTCTAACCTGTTTTCCTACTTCAATAGGATCTTCTATTAGTTTGGGCAATTCTATCCTAAATTGCCTGATTTCAAAAGCTGTTAGGGGGACAATTCCCCCCCCCCCCCGTTTTCCCCCTCTCTTGTCACCTTCCAAACTATAGGAACCTCAAGAAATACATAGCTTTCTACTTAACTCTTTCACACAAAATAGCTGATCAGAGTTTTCACCTTTCATCCTGGCCAGCCATAAGACTTCACACAGCTCCTTTCTCTCTCTCTTTCCCTCTCTTCCATCTGATTATTTCAATTCTTTTAACACCTTCTATTGTCCTTCTAATTACTAAGAAACTAGCCTTCTTCACCCTTTCTTGTATTTACACCAGACACACAAAAATTTCAAGTGCTTCACCCCAGGCAAAACAATCATTCTTATTTTCAAGGAGCTTTTTCAAAGCCATGAGCTCCATTTCCCAAATTTCCTTTTGGAATAAGACCTTGTTGTTTTGTATATTACTGTTAGAGGGTCTCTCCCTCCCCTCCCCCAGCTCTTTAGAAATGAGTCAATACAAACACACAAACCCTTAAACATCATTTCCAGACCTTTGGAGGTTTGTGTCCTTTAAATTTCCACTTTTACTCTTTTGGGGCAACTTGTAGCTTGTTCTCCCGGTAGTGGGGAAATGCAAGGAGCGTTTTTGATAGACCTTAACCACTGCCTATCCATTCCCCACCGCTCTAAGCCAAGCTGAGAAGCCCAATTTAATTTATTGACTGGCCAAACATGTCCTTAGGCCAGATATATACTGTAATGTATCATCCTTCCTCTGTTCAAATGCCTTGTTTAAAGCATTGACTTAAAATACTTCAACATTCTCCCTAAGGGATTCCCATCTCCCTAACAGATTCATTCTAGAATGTAAATACCTTTCCTCTTTTTCCTTATTGGTCGGCACACTGGCCGGGGAAGCGTTCCTCCTCTTCAAACTCTTATTGCCCATTAATACCCCTCTGATATATAGATACCCCTCTGGTATCTTACCTGTCAGGCTGAGTTGAAGTCCTTCCTTAGGTCGGCCGACTTTCCCTTAGGTTTTCACTGGGCCCTGGCTTTTTGTCTCAGGATTTCCGATTCCTCGTTTGAGCAGGGGCAATCCAACCTTTAGGGCGAATATCCCCGGCTGCCAAAGATGGAACGGATGCAAATCCCAGAGGAGCCCTCAAGGCTGTTATGTGCTCCTGGCTACTTTCCTTCGTGACCAGAGGCAAGCTCGCCTGACCAATAACCAGCCAAGACACAGTGAAGGCCTTTTGTTTCGTTTATTGCAATAAGCGGGGAGAGAAGTTATCAAAGCTTGGTTCTCTCCAAAGTTGTAACCCAAAATATTTCCTTCTTTATATACCCCTTGTCCCGGCCGCCACATCCCTCCTCTTTCCCCATTGGCTGAGGTACTATGAGGTTACACTCTTTCTGACCGCCTCCTACATACTTCCTGCTACATACTAATCATACATCACATGTACATTAAAATTAGGAGATAATTTATGCAAGGTGTGTCAGTTAATATTAATCAATTAATTGCGCACGCTCAGTTGCCTGAGTTCTGGCCCCTTTATGACTTCTTAGAAAAATAGGTTCTTTCCTGTTTTGCTAGTTATCTTCTATTACAGATGTTTTCTTCTTCCTTTTCCCACTCTTAAGACCCAGCTACATATTTCTTTTACATCCTTTCTTTATGTTAACCTTTCCTCTTTCCCACCATAGCTTCTCTACTCAGAAAATTTCCACTGCAGCAAATTCAATTTTAAATTTCTCTTTCAATATTAAATTTTGAAGACTTTTCTTTTACTTCTATCACCTAATTGGATGATGAAACATCTGCAAGCAAACAGACAGCACCAAGGACTCCAACATTGGGGATGGTTTTGAGCACACGTAAGCAATGTTCACATTTAGAGTTGTACAGAGGGAGTCAGAAAGGATAGAAAAGCAAAACAGAGCAGCTTATGAGCATTGAAACATTCTTACTTCTGCAGGATAGGGATCTTGGTCAGCCACACATATCTGCAGATATTATTTCAGCAGTATGCCAATGTTTGTAATTATAAAGTTACTGAGTTAATCACCCAGACGGTCTTTAATTGGACAGCACAAATTAAAACAGATTATGACAGAGCAAGAATACCATTGGTGTAGCTTTGTCTCTCAATTTCTTGCAATCATGGTTTCCAAACCTAATTTCTTCGGAATCAGTAACCAGGCAAACAACTGAAAGAGCATCTGGGCAGTTCCGCTCTCTGCCTTTTTTTCCAAGTAAAAAACAGAATTACTATCTTCTAGGGTATGAAGCCAACCCACCAGAAAAACACACATTTACACGTGGGGTCTTCTGTCGAAAGTCTATGATAATCTGGGGTGCAAACAAGTAATGTATGAAATTGCATAAAATGTCTCATTTTGATCTTCAGTGCACTGAGAGAACACAAATTACAAAAAAGACTGAAATAATATACAGCAGTCGTTGACTCTCACACAATGTAAGAATTAAACAAGAACTCAGTTTCAAGTTTATTTACTGTTTTACTTTTTAAAAAAGATTTTCAATGTTTTCTTTTTTAAAAAAAATACTGTTCAGATCCTTGAACTATAGCCCAGGGCCTCCAAGTCTGTTTCTTTCTCCTTCAGCTCCAGAAGGCTTGAAATGCTTCTATGCACCTCTTCCCCAAATGGAAAGCTATTTGCTTTCCCCGGTCCCCTGAAACAGGAGGTGGAGGCGAGGGCAAGCAAGGAAAAGGATCCTGAATTAAAGTGAAGGTCCCAGTGCTGTTTCAAAGCAGAAAAATATAGCAGGAAACTGTCCCACCAAATTTTGATGACGCAGTTTATGCTGTGTCTGAAAATCAGGTCAAATGGGAGACACATTTCTGCCTGTAACTGGCCCTGTCTAGTGGCATGTTTGACCCCAACATGTAGCATACATAGGAAAACTCCTGGAGTGGAAACTTCACCCCCCCCCCCCCAAGCTCTGGAAGCTGAATGCAGTTTCAAAAAGGGAGAAACAGTTTTCATGGGCGGCTTAAAACTCTCCACTGTGAAAGAGAAACTAACTATATTCCTAACTTTAAATTTCCCCCTCCCAATTTAAATCGTCTTTTTTTTGTTTTCCCACTTCCTATAAATTCTTCACCACCCACTGAAGTATGATTCTAAAAATATTCAGATTAATGTTATTAATATTCATGCATTCCTGACTCTGCAGTGTGAAAAAGGGAGATGCCCCGCCCACCCCTGAAAGGTCCTTGTCCCCTTTGACATCCCATTCATGCGGTAAGGACACCTATTAATCCATGATCAGTAAGTAATATGCAGCAGTTTCATGGGGCTCCCCAGGTTGGTAAAATTGGGGACATCTTGGAATATCTTAGGACCAAATGGATGGAATGAAAGAGAGAACCCGTCTCCCCCTTCCTAGGTGACGAGGAGGAGGAGGAAGAGGAAGAAGGCAGAGTCCCACAAGGATAGGTCCAATCTCAGGTCAGAACGGGCACTGCATCTAGCGTAGAAAAGAGACAGGGAGGAATGAGCAAAATGCAGTATTTTCTCTACAGAGAAAACTTGAGTGTAAACCTGAACAAGTTTAATGAAATTCAGCCTTCTCTGACTTACACTTTGCAAAAATAAATAGGGGTATTCACGCCAGGCCTTGGGTGGCAACTGCTTGTCTGCCTTGCTTTCTATTTTTGGATGCTTGGATGATGTATACAAAACTCCACACATATGAAACAAAGACCGTAGCCTGTGGAATCTACCCCGTTTTAACTAGAAAAGTATTTCTTGACCTTGGAAACTTTTAAGATATATGGACTTCAACTCAAGAATTCCCCAGCCAGCATGCTTAAAGTCAGAATGGGACAACTCACCGAGGGACAACTTGCTGCGGGACAATTCAACAACTCAATTTAAATATTTAAAACAATTAGAAAATTATTTTAATTTTTGTCACTGACATTTCATTTTGGCCATTCTTTTGCATCTTTTCTTTAATTATTGTATTCCACCATTTCTTTGTTATTAGTGTAACTCTTGTCCTGCAGCAAGTTGGCTGTGGCAAGTTGGCCACAGTGAGTTGTCCTAGACCTGTTTAAAGTTGCCAAGGTTGAGGAACACTGAACTACAGTAGGATCTTGAGTTCCATTAATGAGAGCCAACTATGAAATAACTGAGGGAAGCTTGGAGAATCAGTCCCTGCTTCCCTTGAACTAGACACCATATATAATGCTACCAATTTACATTACAGTCTGCATAGATCAGGAAGTCTAACATAAAACACCCAGTTGAGCTCAAGGAATCCCTATTGGCATCCCTTTTACAGGAAATAAATACTACTTTGCAAATATATACATTGAGCAAAATTTCAGCTATGGCATTTTTTTTAAAAAATTAAGAATATTTTTCTTGCTTTCATTAAACCAGACATGTCAAACTCGTGACGTCACATGACGTCACGCAATGTATCAGGACTGTTTTGCCATTGCCGGCAATGGGGTGGGAGCACCTTCCGCGTGATGCGCCTGGCCCGTGGGCCGCCAGTTTGACACCCCTACATTAAACAATAGGAAATCAAAAACCTTAGCTCCTCTACTGCAGTCATCAAGCTGTCCTATAAAATCTAATGCAAGTTCTGCCCAGTTTAGACCTACCTGTAAGATGCACCTTTGGATATGTGGTCTTAGCTGACGAAGATGAAGACAATGGAAGATGTGTATTAATGAGTACAAACTATTCCTCATTACTGAAAGCTATTTTTTTTTTCTCAATTTCACTTGAATGTAAAAACTACTTTAAAAATCTGAGGCCTTGCTTTAAGTCTTCGACTAGCTAACGAGCTGTGGTGGTGCAGTGGTTAGACCACGGGTCAGCACCCCATGGCTCTGGAGCCACATGCGGCTCTTTCAGCCATCTCCTGCAGCTCCCTGTTCTCAGCCACCATGTGCAGTCTGAAAAAAAAAGTGGGACTAAAAAAGTTCAACCAATCAATTCAAACTTCTCCGCTGCCACTGGAGCCACTGCCTCCTGTCCTACTCCCCCTCCCCGCCCGTTCGGCGCTGTCTGCCTTTCGTTCTCTCTCTCACCTGGAGAGAGAGAAAGAGAGAGAGAGGAAAGAGAGAGAGAAAGAGAGAAAGAGAGAGAAAGAGAGGAAAGAGAGAGAGAAAGAGGGGAAAGAGAGAAAGGAAAGAGAAAGAGAGAGAGAGAGAGGGAGGGAGAGAAAGAGGGAGAGGAAAGAGAGGAAAAAGAGAGAGGGGGAGAGGAAAGAGAGAAAAAGAGGAAAGAGGGAAAGAGAGAGAGAAAGAGAGGGAGAGGAAAGAGAAAGAAAGAGAGGGTGAGAGGAAAGAGGGAGAGGAAAGAGAGAGAAAGAGAGAGGAAAAAGAGAGGGGGAGAGGAAAGAAAGAGGGGAAAGGAAAGATGGAGAGAGAGAGAGAAAGAGAGAAAGAAAGGGGGAGAGGAAAGAGAGAAAAAGAGGAAAGAAAAAAGAGAGAGGAAAGAAAGAGAGGAAAGAGAAAGAAAGAGGAAAGAGAGAGAAAGAGAGGAGAGAGAGAGAGGAAAGAGAGAGAGAGAAGAGAGAAAGAGAGAGAGAGAGAGGAAAGAGAGAAAGAGGAAAGAGAAAGAGGAAAGAGAGAGAAAGAGGGAGAGGAAAGAGAGAAAGAAAGAGAGGGGGAGAGGAAAGAGAAAAAGAGGAAAGAAAAAAGAGAGAGGAAAGAGGGAGGGAGAGGAAAGAGAAAGAGAGGAAAGAGAAAGAGAGACCCTTTTGACATCTAAAATGAAGATAACACTGCATATATCCTTTTTTACCTTTATTTTATATATATACACACAAAAACATATACATACATACACACACACACACACACATATATGTATGTATGTATGTATGTATGTATGTATGTATGTATGTATGTATGTCCTTAACAGTATTAAAAACACAAATCCCGGGTATACACATAATGTGAAGTAAAATAAGGTGATCATCAGGATCTACCAAGTGGAAGATCAAACAGATTCCTGACAAACCTAGCAGACAACTTTGTCTCCCAAAAAGTAGAGAAGGGAACTAGGGGATTAGCCATTTTGGACCTAATTCTCACTAACAGAGATGACATAATAGAAGGTGTTGAAGCCATAGGAACCTTGGGAGGAAGTGATCATGCAATATTGGAATTCAATATTATGGAAGCACAAGCAATAGAACACAGTCAAACTAGAGTCTTGGACTTCAAGAGAGCTAATTTCAATAAACTTAGAGAGGGTTTGGGAAGGATTCCATGGATGAGAATCCTCCAGGGGAAAACAACTGAAGAGGCTTGGGAAAATTTGAAAAGTGAGATAATAAAGGCCCAGTCTAGCACAATACCAACAAAAAGGAAAAATAACAGCTCTCAAAAGAAACCAGCATGGCTGCATAAAGAACTCTCTGATCAATTGAACGATAAAAAGGACAAGTATAGAAAGTGGAAAGAGGGACACATAACAAAGTCAGAATATCAGCAAATAGCCCGAGCCTACAAAGACGAAGTGAGGAAAGCTAAGGCTCAAAATGAACTAAGGCTTGCAACCAAAGTCAAAAATAACAAAAAAAAGCTTCTTTCAACATGTAAAAAACAAGAAAAAAGTGAAGGAAACGATAGGTCCATTAGTGGGTGAAAGTGGCAAGAAGGTGACAAGCAACAGGGAGAAAGCAGAACTATTTAACTCGTTTTTCGCATCTGTCTTTACACAAAAGGAAAAAACAGACCAACCTATCAAAAATAGTGCCATAAAAAACAAAATAGAAATACAAGTTAAGATAGGCAAGAAAATGGTAAGTGAACACCTGTCCAGCCTAGACGAGTTCAAATCACCAGGACCAGATGGATTACACCCCAAGGTTCTTAAGGAACTGGCAGATGTGATCTCAGAACCACTGAACTATATTTTTCAAAGATCCTGGAGCACTGGGGAACTACCAGAGGACTGGAAAAGAGCTGATGTAGTTCCCATCTTCAAAAAAGGAAAAAAAAAAGGACCCAGGAAATTACAGACCTATCAGCCTGACCTCAATACCTGGGAAGATTCTGGAAAAGATAATCAAACAACGAATCAGCGAACACCTACAGGCAAACAAAGTCATTACTAAAAGCCAACACGGGTTTGTCAAAAACAGATCATGCCAGACAAATCTTATTGCATTCTTTGACCAAGTGACAAAATTAGTGGACCAGAGGAATGCTGTGGATATAATTTACTTGGACTTCAGTAAGGCATTTGACAAAGTAGACCACAACCTACTACTTGATAAGATAGAAAAATGCGGGTTAGACAGCATCACCACCAGATGGATCCGTAGCTGGCTGCCCGGCCGTACTCAGCGTGTGGTCCTCAATGGAACTGCATCTACATGGAGGGAAGTGTGTAGTGGGGTGCCCCAGGGCTCTGTTCTGGGCCCAGTGCTCTTCAACATCTTCATCAACGATCTGGACAAGGGGATAGATGGGGAACTCATCAAATCTGCAGACGACACCAAACTGGCAGGAATAGCCAACACTCCAGAAGACAGGCTTAGGATACAGGAGGATCTGGACAGACTTGAACACTGGGCGCTATCTAACAAAATGAAATTCAATAGTGAAAAAAGTAAGGTTCTACATTTAGGCAAGAAAAACCAAATGTACAGGTATAGTATAGGGGGTACCTTGCTCAATAGTAGTAACTGTGAGAGGGACCTCGGAGTCCTAGTGGACAATCACTTAAATATGAGCCAGCAGTGTGCTGCAGCTGCCAAAAAGGCCAACACAGTGCTAGGCTGCATTAACAGAGGGATAGAATCAAGATCAAGTGAAGTATTAATACCACTTTACAATGCCTTGGTAAGGCCACACTTGGAATACTGCATCCAGTTTTGGTCACCACGATGTAAAAGGATAAAATCATAAACATGTTTAATCTACAAAACCAAGCTTTCGTTGGCCACACTACCGACATCGTCAGGGTATAAAATGCTGGATCCGGGAGTCCGTTTTTATGTGGCTGGCTGCCTCTGCACTTTGACCCTCGATCAGGTCATAGGTCCGCCCATCAGCATCGGCTGTGTAGTTCTTAAAGGGGCCGTTTCTAAAGTTGTCCTCTCCTCTCCAATTGCTGTTTTTTTCTTTGTGCGTGTGTGGGTGCCTGGAGATCCACTGTTCATCCACTCCCGGTCGTCCCTCCCCACCCCCTCATTCATCTTAATTTGCCTCTGTATTGCTGCGCTATCTAGCATGTGCTTCAAGCTCTGTTCCTCTATTTGCCAGCCCTGTTGCTTTCCTTGCCCGTGTGTAAACTCCTGGGGGTTGGTCGTCTCGTTGTTCCTGTTTCTTATCGCCCCCCCCCCTCACTAACGGGTGAGCTCCTGTGTGTGTTAATGGGTTGCTAACCAGGTGTGTCTTTGGAATGGCTCCGCTACTTGTTACCCTCATTCCCTCTTTCCCGGTATGTGTGTATGCCCCTTGGGGGAAGCCATCCGGTGGTACCTGTTCATTGTTCTCCTTCCCTCGTCCTGACTGGATTGAGTTGTTTGTGCTTTGGACGCCTGTGGGATATATTTCCC
This sequence comes from Crotalus adamanteus, assembly GCA_039797435.1. Classification (NCBI taxonomy): domain Eukaryota; kingdom Metazoa; phylum Chordata; class Lepidosauria; order Squamata; family Viperidae; genus Crotalus; species Crotalus adamanteus. Next base: position 10,719,331 of record CM077935.1, read on the forward strand.
TCGTGTTTTTTCTCATCCTCCTTGTTCTTCCATGGATCTGAGCATCAGATCCTGGGGGTGGGTTGTCTGTTGGCATTATGTCATCCCTCCTCTCCTCTTTCATGTTTAAATGGGTTAGAGACGTCATTTTACTTGTGGGGTGTATCCCTAGTTCATCACTCTCTCTCAGGGTTGTGATCACCTCCCCTGTCATTACTGAGGATTTTTATCCAGTGGGGAGTGGGTCCTTGGAGCGCATGATCCTAGCACGGAGATTCTGGTCGGGTTTGTGGGCTATCTTCACATTGAAGGGGGCTAGTAGTCTGGACGTTGCTTCTGATACTCTGTTGATGTAAGGCAGGGTCGTTTGTATGGGCTGTGTGCATGTCGCCTTGTCTTGTGCGTCAACGCGTGGTCGGTGTGGTCTGCTGTGCCGTTTAATAAACTCCATTGGATAGCCATTATGTCTGCATACATGGTAGAGGTAACTTTTTTCTTCCATTCTAGCTCTGTCCATGTTGCAATGTGAGTCAACGCATTTAAATAAGGTCTTAATGCAGCTAATCTTGTGTGCTATCGGATGGTTGCTTCTGTAATGCAGCATCCTATCCGTGTAAGTTGGCTTCCGATAGAGACACAAGAACAACGAGACACAAGAACAACGACAGGACCCCCTCCACACCGAGGACTTAGTGCAATTAATAACTTTGTGCCTTAAGACACACTTCACCTTCCTAGGAATCTTATATGAACAGATTAAAGGAACACCCATGGGGGTCACCCATCTCGAGTGTTGTGGCGGAGGCGGTCTTGCAACAACTAGAGACTGTGGTGATGGCAGACTACCGTCCTAAATTTTGGGTCCGGTATGTCGATGACACCTTCGTGGTGATTAAAAAACAAGACAAGAATGGCTTTATGGATAAACTGAACTCCGTTTACCCGGATATCCGGTTCACGGCAGAGGAGGAGAATCAAGGGGCCCTTGCCTTTCTAGATGTGTGGATTAAATGCCAACCCGATGGATTGCTGCATACGTCCGTCTATCGGAAGCCAACTCACACGGATAGGATGCTGCATTACAGAAGCAACCATCCGGTAGCACACACAATCCCACCACCACCCTGCACAAATCAACTCCGTAGCCAAGACCCTCATCTCCAGAACCAAACGCCTAGCCGACAAAGACCACCTGAAAACGGAATTACACACTCTCACAAACGTATTAATCTCCAACGGATTCCAAAGAAATACTATTACCAACCTAATCCAAAGGGAAACACCCCCCCCAAGGACCAAGACATAGAACAGTACAATGACATCGCCCTCCTCCCCTACATCAAAGGCACCACAGATAAAATGAGCAAAATTCTCCACAAACACAATATCAAGACAGCCTTCGGCACCGACCAAAAAATAGCCAACATCTTAAGGAACCCCAAAGACACAATCCAGCTAGAAAACCAAGGAGTCTATGAAATACCATGCAAAATCTGCCCAGCCACATACATTGGACAAACTAATAGGAGAATAAATGCACGCATCGCAGAACACAAGAACGCAGTCAGAAAAGAAGAAAAAACTTCCTCCTTCTTCCAGCACCTTAAAGCTACAGGACATGAAACTGATTTTGAAGGAACCAAACTAATCTCCAAAACTGAACACCACAACAAGAGAATAATTATGGAAGCCATCGAAATAGAAAAACACCCCCACAACATGAATAAACGTGATGATACCTCCCGCCTACCAGACATCTGGAAACTAGCCCTAATCAACAAACGAGTCCTAGCCACGAAAACTGACACCGGACCCAGAACAACACAGTACGCCACCACCATTCACCCTCACCAAACCCAAACCCAAACCCATCCCTCAGACGAAATGCAACCACCATCCAGAAGCCAAACCAGAACGACATCACCAGCTGCTGCACCTCCCTCTGACCCCCACACAAAGCAAACGGACACACGCCATGAACACAGAGCTAGACCGCAAACTCAGAGCCAAACCAAAGCCCGGTATGTTACTTCACAGCCTTCAGCCCTGGACATCACATCACAGAACTCAGGAGGCTACAACGCCAAAGCTCAGGATGTTACAACACAGCCAACCACCCAGGATGGTGCAACACAGAACTCAGGATATCACTACACTAGATCTCAGGATGTCATCACACAACCCATTACCCAGGTTGTTACAACACAAAAGACTAATGGGCACACAGCCAGCATCTCAACTACTCAGGATGTTACGAAACAGCCAAACAATCCACAAACAATAGCTCCTACACAGCCAACCAATGCACCTACAGCAACTAAGCCAGCACTCCACACACCCCCACCAATATATATAGATGGCAGCTCCAATCACACTTTGCTCGCACAAGCACGAAGCCGAAGACCCCAGCCTGAAGAGTGGGACCTCGTCGAAACGTCACCAAGATACTCTCAATCTTACACGGGAAAAGACCCGAATACACCAAGACCTGCATACCTATACCCGTGAAAATCTACGAATACACACACACACACACACACATATATATATATCAAAAGGGTTTTGCGGCTCCCAGTGTTTTGTTTTCGGTGGGAAACGTGTCCAAGTGGCTCTTTGAGTGTTTTGGGTTGCCTACCCCTGGGTTAGACCATGATTAGTGGTTATTGCAGGCTAATTCAGCTCACTGCCAGGAGTTTGATTCTGACCAGCTCAAGGTTGACTTAGCCTTCCATCCTTCCAAGGTCAGTAAAATGAGGACCCAGATTGTTAGAAGCAATATGCTGACTCTGTAAACTGCTTAGAGAGGGCTGTAAAGCACTGTGAAGTGGTATATAAGTCTATGTGCTTTTGCTATTGCTAAAGTATAGTAAGTCCCAAAAGGAAGAATTTTTTTAACTTTATCATCTGGAAGAGACTCCTGGGCCCCAAACTTGTTCTTTTGGACACGAGGCTATAATCCTCAAAGGGGATCTTTCAATCAAAATGTCTGCCATTCTACTTTTTAAAGCAGATTGCTTGTGCCTAGATTGCTTATTCTATCTATGCTTACATTCTACACTTTAAAGTGGAATTTATAGTACAGATTAATTTAGCATTCTTTAAAAAATATTGTATGGTCTATTTCTCTTTTATAATTACATGAAGCAATTTAGACATACAAATAAAGTTTAAGTTGAATGCTAACTGACAGATTTAAACCAGCTTTCCTCCATCAGATGCAGTTCAGATGTTTGAGGTTATAAATCATAGGCTGGCCAAGAACAAAGAGAGTTTGAACTCAACACATCTGAAAGATACCAAACTAAGGAAGTTACATTTATGCTTTGTTGGTTAAAAAAAATAGCTAGTATGAATCTGCAAACCCTACTATTTGAATTTATAGCTCTAATGGTAAGAATGTTTCAAAAGTAATGCAATGCAAATTATGAAGTGGCCTTAACATATCCCTACTAATTTTAGCTTTATATGCTCATCTCTCACAAAGATGATCTATACCATATTGACCACATCTGCTCAGCCAGATCTCAGCTAAACAAGATGTGACAAATCTTTTCCTGAGCATGCAGCCCTCTCACAGCTGATTCAAGTAAGCCAGGAAATCAATAATTAGCACTAATTTCCTGGTTAACCAAAGCCAAATTTTAAATCATGAATTAACATCCTAGCCTGCACAAAAGCAGACAAATTATTATTATTGTTTTGTTTTGTGCCTTTGAGTAAGTGTTGACCTTCTGGCGACTGCCTGGACAAGTACCTGCAGTATTCTTTGCAATTTTTTTCAGAAGTGCTTGCCATTGCTTTCTTTTTTCAGGCTACAGAGAATGACTGGCTCAAGGTCACCCAGCTGGCTTTGTGCCTTAGGTGGAACTAGAACTCATAGTCTCCTGGTTTCTAGACTGATGCTTAACCACCACACCAAACTGGCTCTCTATGGCTAATTATAGTCTTCTTTTTTAGTTTACTTGTACTGTAGTGGGAGGAGCAAAGGTTGTGTGTAATGCATTTTTATTATGTTAAACTGAGACATGAGCTTTTGAATCAACTCCCTGCACTGCTTTCCAGTATGCTATTTATTCCACTCCTGTTTTTTCCAACCTTGTCATTTCTTCATCTAGGTAGCAGGGGGCACTCATTCATCCCCGACAGTCATGCCTCTCACTGTGCCCTTCTGGCGGATCTGCAATAGAATATAGAATTTCTGGTTGAGTGGCTTTTTTGCAAGAATAATTTCCTAATGGGTTTGGCCCACTTCGGTTTCTCCTAGCCTTAATTCCACTTGTCAAAACAATTTTGTGTTTCCTAGCAGTAATCAAGTACAACTGAATTCAAATGAATTTACATATTACCATATTTTAATCATAGGTGGCTGTTTATAAATATACAACCAAATGGACGGCTATATAGAGCAGTGTTTCTCAATTTTGGCAATTTGAAGATAGTTGGACTTCAATTCCCAGAATTCTCCAGCCAGCATGGCTGGCTAGAGAATTATGGGAGTTGAAGTACTCACATATCTTCAAGTTGCCAAAGTTGAGAAACACTGCTACAGAAGCAAGAGGCTACCTCTACTTTTTAATTATTTGATATCAAAAGAACAAAATAGCAATGGCACTATGGGAAATAGCCGGGCCAATTTTTAAAATCTATTTGAAAAGTTTGTGGTGGAGGGGGTTGCAATCTTTCCAACTTGAAATAGGTGATTAAGCCCTTCACAACATGGTATTGCTAAAATCTGATAGGTTTGCTGCTGTTACTATACTTGGTCTTAGCCCCAAAGCTGAGAAGTAATGTTTTTGATACTAATTCCAGCAACGATATATCTTGGAGAAAAAATATAGCAGACACAAAAAGGTTGGGAAGAGACTGCATATGGATCACATATATCCCTCCCATATTATAGATTATTAATGTAATCTTTTTACATCTTCTTACTACTAAGAAAGTCTTTTTTAAAAAAAAAAACTTTGTTATTTGCACCCTTTTAAGAATAAAACATGATTTTGAAGAAAAAAGGCACATTTGTTTCATTTTTAGCTAGGATCCTTCATTTTATAAAATACCCTTATATTCATTTCCTTCTATAGAAGAATAAAGGATTTGTCTTTTGTTATAGCAGAGACTTTCCATGGGGAAAGAAAGCTACTTGACTACCCCACCCAGTACATACTATACTCCCAAACTGATAACCATCCTTATTACCTCATCAAGCTCTTTCTGCGTCTTATCCTCCATCCGCCGGATGTCAGCCATGCTTAAATCCACCCACTTATCCAACCAGCAAAAGAGCTGCCTATGGAAGTTGGTAAAGAGGCGTCTTTCTTGCTGTCAAAGGGGAAAGAGAAGCTTTTAAGAAACTTGAGATGCTGAGAATATAAGATGGCCCAAATTGGGAATGAAAAGCCGTTTTCTAAGCCTTTAGATGTCAAAGTCACAGGAATAAATCTAGGCTAGGTTCTTCAGACAGAAAAGCAAGACTGGCAGCCATTTTGAACCACAGATAATCTTCGACTTATGATCAACAATTGAGCCCAAAATTTATTGTTAAGTGAATCACTGCAGTTGTTAAATTAGTAACACAGTTAAGTGAATCTGGCTTCCCCATTGACTTTGCTTCTCAGAAGATCGCATGACTGCCCAGACACTGCAACCATCACAAATACATGCCGATTGTCAAAGGTCTGAATTTCTATCACGTGACCACGGGAACACTGCAATGGTTGTACACGTGAAAAACTGTCATTTTTTTCAGTGTTGTAACTTCGAACAGTCACTAAACGAATGGTTGTAAGTCAAGGACTGCCTGTAGTTAATTCTGTGCTTCTGAGAAAATGGCCCGATGTTTACTGGACTCAATCTCTCCATTATTTTATTATTCCATAAAAAGCGATATCTGCTTGATATTATTGAGGGGGGGGGGCTTTCCCCCCTCAAACAGAGCTTCGGATTCTAGCAAATTTCCTCAAACCGGGGAAAACAACTGTCCACCTTGAACTCACCTTTTGGATAAACTTTTCAACCCTTCCCTGAAGGCCCCACCAGCGGAACTTCACAGTCACAAGTTTGTAGGCACACATGTGGGGACAATCTTCATTATTGGCTAGTTCCCGCTAAGAGGAAAGAAAGAAAAAAAAAGGGGGGGGGGGGCGGAGAGAGAGAATAAAATCAGAAGAGTTAAGGCAGGACCAGGATGTGCTATTTTGTCCAAGTGCATGTGACTTTTGAATGGCATGGCCAAAGTCACACTCCTCCAATACATTCGTATTGGACATCCAGAACACAAATGAAATTTAATTTCACAGATTTGGTTTGTGATTAAATACAGTTACAGGTAATCCTTGCTTAGTGACCACAATTGGTGCCGGCCACTTTATTGCTAAGCAGAAAATCACCTGACTGCCAAAGACTCCAAATGTCGCTTCCCAGTTATTAAGCAAACCGCCAGTCATTGAGACATCAGGTAACCAAAACGTGTGATTATATTCTGCATTCGCTCTGCTTGTCATGACACTTGTTATGAAGCACATAAATGGCAATCATGTGACTACATAATGCCGCAATAGTTGTAAATCCATTTCAGTTGTGAAGCATCCAAATGGCAATCATGTGACCCTGGGATGCTTGGATGGTCATAATTGTGAGAACTGGTCACAAAGCCAGGTGTTTTAAAACATCATCATAACTCTAACAGTTACTAAACGAGGACTATTTGTGCTATCATCTCATTGCAATCATGTATGGGGTTTTCCTTCTAACACAGGAAAGCATGCAGAGCACATGGAATTTGTGGACCAGGAAAGGAGGGAGGCCTTAGATGGAGCATGCAGCAGCATCTGAACTCAATGGCCTTTCCCACTGGAGGGAGGCACAGGGTAATTTTTCTAGACTTTTTCCTCTATAGCCCTTGGCTGGACCCAGCCCCATTTTAAACTCATGCTAGCTTCTCCCATGTACCAAATTTGGCCCAGTTCTATTCAGAGGGCTTCCCAAAGATAGACAGGTAGAGTTACAAGCCATTTTACATAATTCCCTATTTTTATCATTCTGTTGGGTTGGAAAGAAGTTCTTAAAAAATTGTAATACCACTCAAGGCTTGGAGAGGGCATAGGTCTTCCCCTGTCCCAAATCCTGGACATTTTAAAATAATGTTTCTCTTTGGTGAAACACCTGAGGGGAACTTGAGAGAGGCAGAAAGAGCAGATAATGGTAAATCAAAATTTCCCACATAATTTTTTTTTATCTAGTTTGCATTTTTCAACCAACAATATACTTGGAAAAAAAACCTTTATCCCTCCAGACAACCCTTCAAGTGAAGAAAAGAGAGATTGCTTTTCTTTAAGGAGTTCGTGTTAGGCTGAGAAAATAGTGGCTGGTCTGGGACCATCAGATATATTTTAAAGACAAGGCAATAAATCTAGATCTTCATGCTATTAATCTGTCATCTCCATCCTGGTGCTCTCCAGATGCAGGCTGGGGATGATGTGAGTTTTATAGCAACATTTTCAGAGGGTGTCTAATTGTGGAAGGCTAGTCTAGCATAGCAGGAGTTGTGTGGCATAACTACACCTCTGAAACCCATGGGCAGATTAAGTCAGCCCAGTGGAACAGCACTGTGTATGAGCAAGGCTTATAATTCTATGGAAAAAAGCAGGACTAATCTCCTGTTTTAGATGAGAGATAACCTGATAACCATAAACATTTGGTCAAACCAAATTTGGGGGACTCTAACGAGGTTGCTTCTTTTCAAGCCTCTCTTGGAATCTAGAATGCCTGAATGGGGGGGGGAGTTGGGAGGGAGGAGAGTAGGCAATCAAAGATGTACTAAAAAGCCAGTTTCCTTCTTTTTGTGGGGTAGATATTACCTTCCAGTCGGGGCCGAGAGGGCCTCTGCCTGTCTTCAGAGATTTGAAAAGAGCTGGATCTTCATCTGGTTTGTAATCCTGAAAGAGAAAAGAGTTGAGGAAAGGTGGCAGCATGCAGGACAGAAGTCCTAGCAAACTGTGATGTGGGGAAGAATCTGAATAACTATTTAAAAAAAAAATAGTCAGAACAAGTCAACACGTTTCCTGCTAGAGTTGAGCAGAAACAACTAACTTAGCTACAGAGGAAGGTTGAAAAAAAGGCAATGTTTAACATCCAAAAGTCAGTGAAAAACAAAAGAGACTGAGGATGACACCAGAACTTTAGCAAGCTGTTAGTGGAACTGGTATAGATCATCATCACTGTTGCCACCAGAAATTAATTATCTGTAGCCCACCAGAGTTTCCCAGTCCTATTTTCATGACCCAGAATTGTCCTGCCTTCATCTCAGGTCACCCATCTTGCCAACTGCCAAGGCCACAGCCCAGCCAACATCTTCTTACATCATCTGATACGTGTGTCCGATCACCAATGTCTATGTGAACAACTTCCACATCTTTCCAAGTATCTGCATCCAGCCCATGGACCTGAAAAGGAGAAATTACAATTTTAGAAGTTGAAAATATCAAAGGTATCAAATTCTGGTGAATTTCTGCTTAAGTTTTATACATATTGATGATATTTTAGACAGTGAGTGAGTTCACACCTCATAATAAGGCAAGCAACTTTTTACAGTCTGCCTTTTGAGTAGCCTGCCTAGAATTGCATTCCAAAAAGAAGTGGGTGGGACCAGGACAAAAGAATTTGATTGAATTTTAATTATTAAAATGATTAGTATGATTGCTCTCTGTTCATTAATTGAAAAGTTTAAGAAATTATCATTAAAATATTTTTAAATGAAATATTTAATAATTCCCATTTCCATAATTTACAGTTTGATAACAAGCTCTAAATATGGGTCGTCCTGTGGCCACTTATGAAGCACCAACAAAATTACTTGGGTAGGTTTTTGCTCAGGTTATATATAGATCAGATAGTCATGGTTTCAGAACATCCACCCGGTTTGAAACTATGTTTTTGTTGACTCACTGACTATAAATATAGTACAATATGATGTGTGAACAGGGCAGTATTCATGATTTTTTTTATTCAATCATAGTTTGCTGTAAGGCCTTTTTTAAGCATCTAACCAAGACATAATTATGTAAGTCAAGAGTTGTTTTTAAAAAGAAAAAAAAACCCTTGGCATTAGCTATGAAATTTTAAATGAACCATGAAAATTTTGCTTGTCTAAAAGACTGGCTTAAGTCTCTGGCTTCTTTAACAAAAAGAAATATGACTAGCATGTGTGAATGTAGCCAGTATCTAAAATTGCTGCCAGCTTTCTTTAATCTATTGGGATCCCTAGAGACTCTTCTCCAGCTGCCTTCCTTCCTTTAGGTGGGTAGCATATGGAATGCTATCTTCTTGGGGACTTCAATCAACTTTTGGAATATTTCGTCCAGGACTTTCTCCAATTTTTTTCTATGACATATTGTCATCAAGTTAAAGCCTGTTGCATTTGCTTGAACTTGCTTGATACTTTGAATGCTAACCTATTTAGGTTTTGTATTACTTCCTTTTGTCCATTGCCCTATAGAATCTTGTTTCATTGGGCTACTTTGTATATCATGATTAAACATAATTCTTTTGATTTAGAGGTACTGCGTCAAGCAAGCTCTTGCTCCAGCTTCTTTGCTTTTTAAAAAAATCTGTTTATTCTAAGTGCTTTATTTCCTATTAAATGTGTCACACAATACATGAAAAATCTCACTGTTGACACCCTGCCTAGATAACACAAACCACTTCTGGAGAGGGAAATTTATTTCTGGAAAACCAGAGTCACTCCCTAAATAATCAAATCAGTCTTTTCCAGAACTCTCCAAGAGAACATTGGATTGTTCTATGCCTCAAACGTTGAGTTTAACACATCCCAATTATAACAACCCACAGTTCAACAGTAATTAAAGTAGACTTGGATACCATGTTAAATTCAACACCATACAAACCCTAATGGCTGGATTTGAACAATATGGCAAGCCCCAACGAAACAAAGCACAGCTTAATTTCCCATGTCACACTAAGCCAATAAGCATATAATCCTAACAATTTTAAACTTCACTTCTACATAATTAGCCAGACATGAAAATAAATGTTGATAGGGATATGTAAAGACGAATTCTCTGAACCACAATGATTCAGCTGTTCCAAAGGTTTTCTGGAAGCTAACTCTCCAAACCAGAATAAGTTAGTGATGTTCTCAGTGTCCCCTAATCATGGATTAACTGCAGTTTTATTTCTGGGTAATAAAACCTGAGTCCAGCAATACAAAATCTTATTGCCTATACAAGCAATCCTTGACTTACAACTACAACTGAGCCCATTCTATTGCTAAACAAGATAGTTAAGTAAGTTTTGCCCCATTTTATGACCTTTCTTGCCCAAGCTGTTAAATAAATAACATACCTGCAACTGTTAAGTTAGTAACATTAAGTGAATCTGGCTTCCCCATTGACTTTGCTTGTCAGAAGGTTGCAAAAGGTGATCACATGACCCCGGGACGCTGCAACCCTCATAAATGCATGCCAGCATCCAAAGTTTGATCATATAATCATAGGGATGCTGCAACAGTTGTAAGTGTGAAAAATGGTCATAAGTCACTTTTTTTCAGTGCCTCTATAACTTTGAACTAAACAAATGGTTGTAAGTCGAGGACTATCTATAAAGAATAAAATTCAGTAGGATTTAGGTACCCCAATTCTTCCACTTACATTTTCTTGTTCACCTAAATCGGGTTTGTGCCACGTTTCAATTTTGACAAAGAAATCATCCTTCATGTACTCATTCTATGGAAGAGGAGAAGGAAACAAGGTTACAAGAATTCTTGGTGCAGACAATAGAACCTGCAAACACTAAAGGCCACACATGTTGGGGATATGTTACCGTGAATCCTCTGAGTCAATTTGTACAACTATGAATTGACTATAACAATTCAATTCATAGAACCGATGAACCCCATAAGAGGGTACGTATTAGAGCAGGGGTCCCGAACCCCCAGTCTGTGGGCCAGATCTGGTCCACTGCCCATTGTGAACTGAGCTGCACAAGGGGCAGTGAACACGCGAAGCTCCATTTGCACAAGCAGTGAGCGCGCTTGTGAACTTGTCCCCTCTCCCCCCCCCACCGCCAGCAGTTCACATAGCCAGAAAGGTTGGGGACCCTGTATTAGAGGAAACAGATGTGTTCGAAAGGCTATGTGGAAGAATAAACAGGGAAAATGCCCCCCCCCCCAATAGCTACCCATTTCAGAACTCACTCACCGTAATAACTACAGCAGATGAGGCCAAAATAAGGGAAAAGATAAAAAGCATATTAGTGTGGCAAAGCAAGAAAGAAAATCTTGCTAAATTACATCTTATTATTCTGCCCCAACAATAAAAATACAGTAATAATGATGCATGACTCAAACTGTCACGCTAGAATCCAGTGCTCAGTAAGCAGAATGCTACAGGCATCAGAGCTGAGAAGTGTAGAAATTGACATTTTGGGGTCCAAGCATTGCATTTAACTTTTTTGGGAGGACTCAGGGCCCAGTGGCATGAAGAACGATGCCAAGAGAAACTGCTATGTGATTCAGAGCCTGGATTTTCAATTTTTCTCCTGGGTTATGGAGTACAATTTGGGCACTTTTCTTTCCTTTTTAAAAAAACTTATGCTAAAACTTTTATTATGGATTCCTTGTTACTGTTTTTTTTATTTTATTTCAGGCAAATGCATCTGGAAAAGGCAGAGGTGGCCAATCCAAGCTATTGAGAATTAGCAGGCTTATTTTCAATGTGATGCTTAACATCGTAGAAAGTGAATCGGAGAATATAACAGGAATGATCTCGTTCCCTTCTAAATGCTCCATTGCCCTCTGACCAATTTTGTAGAACTTTGGTATTTTCAGATTACATGCAGCAATAATAATAATAATAATAAACAGAGATCTGTTGGAAAATTATACCAAGTTCCATCCACCATCTGCAAGCACCCCATTCTCAATTCAAGCAGGATTTATGATGAATGGGTGCTCCCTGAACCTCTGCCAAAACACTGCTATTTGCCATTGAGAATTTATACCAAAAGTAAAATTATCTTATTCAGTAACCTATGGAAATTTTAATGTTTTCTTGAATTATAGAACTTGAAAGACACCATCCTGGTCAATAATAGTTACTGCCAATACTAAAGAGGTTTCTTTTCCCCTCCCGCAGGCTCACCCGTCCGACAGTAAGGATAGGCATTCCAGGCTCTTTCGTGGACAACAAGGGACCCTTCTGGGGCAAACATCTTGATGAATCCTGGAACTTTGCTGTGGGAGAAAGAAGCAAGGGAAGGCTTCAGATCCAGCATTGCCATCAGCTGTCCACACCCAGGATGGTTCTTACCTCTGAAGGTGGTAGATCTTATGAGTGTACTGCCCCTGCTCCCCCTCATGTTGGTAGGGCTCATTTTTCAGCACCTCGATTCCTTCACCACCACCAGTGTTGTTCTTACTAGCCTCAGCCACGGAAAATAATTGTCCCACTTGATACTGAAGATGGCAAAAAGACAGAGGAGGGTAAAATTCTGTTTCCCCTGAGAGAAAAGAAGGCTACTGATAGCTATTCATGAGTGGAAGGCAAAGCAAGCCAGAGTGTAACAAGTTCTGGACTACCCACAATCTTTATCAGTGGGGTTAATAAGGTTGTGAAGTCCCTCAGAGCAAGGTTTATTACTCACCTCTTCTACTGAGCAAGGTAGTACCACCCGACTGGATTTTTTTTGTTGCAGGGGAGGAAAAGAAAGAGAAGGAAAATAGTTAGATAGGTTTCTCCCAAATTTCAGTCCTTCCCACCATTATTTTTTACTATATAAAAAGAGTGCATGAATGTACTCATACAAATATAGTATTTAGGTAAAATAGAGCCAGGAGTTTGATCCTAATGGGCTCAAGGTTGACTCAACTTCCATCATTTTGAGGTTGGTAAAATGAGGGCCCAGATTGTTGGGGGTAATAGGCTGACTCTATAAACAGCTTAGAGTGTGTTATAAAGTGGTATGTAAGTCTAAGTCCTATTGCTATATTTCATCAACAGATCAACTGTGATCGCTTAGAAAATACACTGAATTCTCTGAGCTACAAAGAATCCTTCACAAGTTTGCCAGATGGAACAGATTCAGATTAGATTTTTATTCTTAATTTGTTTTTAATAGATCTTACAAGAAAAAAATACTTAAAAAGGACATGATCCTTTTGGTTTGTTTGCAATAAATATTCTCATTAATCACTAAAATATTTATTCTCATCTTTCCTGCCTAAAGAGATCAGAGGTAAGGACCTTTCAAATCATTTTGCTTCAGCCACAGAATTTTACAGTGCATACAGACAACGAAACCTTTCCACCTTTTCTTACCAACTCCCTTTTTAACCCCCTTCACCCTTTTTTTGCTTTAAAAAGTCATGACGAAAACATTAAATTGCTATATAGAAATAGTTAGGTACAATTTTGATTGCTAGTACTAGAAGCTATCCATCTGAAAATATTTTAAAGGATGTGACTAAGTTCAATGGGATAAAATCCATAACTATATTAAGTTACAAAGCAATTTATATTGGATAATGCAGTTTAATTGATGGACATTATTATTCCACATTACTTCCCATTTAAAAAAGAAATCTCAAAGCAATTATAAATATATATGCAGAGCACAATTGGTTTCAATTATACTCTGAGTAGGAGGTTTATTTAAGGAATTATCATAAACTAAACTTGTCAACAGTCACTTCTCTATCCTTATTTATTAGATTTGCAAGGCCATCTAACTGCCATGTGACTTAATGAAGGGGACAAAAAAAGATTACAAATACCAAATAACAATAAAATGACAGAAATAATTATCCCCATTTTACTTCCACCTGAGCTAAGGAAACTTGTTGCCCCAAGGGGCTTTTTTTAGTAGTAAATAATACACTTTAGTGCTTTGAGGTGACAAATGACTTGGGCCATTATGAATGAGCAGATATTTGTGGACTACAAATTGTGTAGACTCTCCTTTTTTTGCAAAGGTAGCAGAAAGATATCGGCGCCTAAGAAGCACAACAGATCATTGAAAGCTTTGCAGTTTGAAGCATGCATGTTTCAATATTGATTAGGTATGTTAAGGCCACCTGACTCAAAAAGAGTCTGATCAGCTTACAAAATATCAAATACAGAACAAAAACAAAGTTAAAAACTACCCAGACAAGATAGCAATAATAACATTCAGAAAACACAGCAGAGGGTCCACAAGCAAGCTAACACCCTAATTTAGCAATCCAAATTATCAACCAGGCAGGAAACAAAGCTATTACCCAAAAGGTTTTTAGCCTTTATGAGACACATAATAAAGGCAAAATCTCCAAGTCCAATTTGAATTCTAGTGGTTTCATAACTATTTCTATGTGGATTTCTTGGACATTATAAAAAGGTGAGTACCAGGGCATTCTGGGATTTTTTTAAAAATTGTCTAACCCTATCACCGAATGTTGGTATTTCCTGTTGGCTCACCCATGCACTAACCTGAGTCAAGTTTGACTTTTGAGCATGAAAGCAATATAAATATATTCCTGTCCTGGCATGTTAGCAAAGAAAAATCTGTTGCAAACTTTCCCATATACTGCTTAAGCATGATTTGCGGTGACACTTTGCATTTGCATATGTCTGTTTTTATTCTAATTAAGTTCCACTAAATCTATTCCTAAAATGCAACAGTTTCTATATTGGAAAAGGCAGCCAAGAAACTATTGTGATACTCCCTAACGAACTCTCCCATATTTCTTATTGAAGATTAATAAGATATTGATGTTGGGAGAGCAGTAATTAAGAAGAAAATATCTTCTCTGAAAACAAGTGATAAATATACATCAATATGATAAATCTTCAGAGACAGTTAAAACCTACAATACAATGGAAACTAATTGAATAGAAAGAAAAATACAGATGGTGAGAGTCAGAAAGAGATAACATTAAGGAAGTAAGATAAGGCAAAAATAGCTGGGTCTGAGAAAGGAAGAGGGAAGTAATAAAATAGATAAATAGTTGTAAGGAAATGGCTAGCCAGGAAGGTTGAATGGAGAACAGGAAAAGAACTTATTGTTTAAAATGGAGACATAAATATATCTGAGTTTAAAATAACCATAAGAAAATAATTTTTCTTATTCTTATTGTATATGTGAATATGATTTAGTATGTTATCAGGAAATGTGTATAGGCGGACGGAAAGAGTGTAACCTCATACTACCTCAGCCAATGGGGAAAGAGGAGGGCTGTAGCGGCCGGTGAGAGGGATGAATAAAAGAAGGAGATATTTTGGGTTAAAACTTTGGAGAGAACCAAGCTTTGATAGCTTCTCTCCCCGCTTATTGCAATAAACGAAACAAAAGGCCTTCACTGTGTCTTGGCTGGTTATTGGTCAGGCGAGCTTGCCTCTGGTCACGAAGGAAAGTAGCCAGGAGCACATAACAGCCTTGGGGGCTCCTCCGGGATTTGCATCCGTTCCATCTTTGGCAGCCGGGGATATTCGAAAGGGGAGTGCGCACCTGGGTAAGTTTTTCCCAGCCCTAAAGGTTGGATTGCCCCTGCTCAAACAAGGAGGAATTGGAGATCCCGAGATGAAAAGCCAGGACCCAGTGAAAACCTAAGGGAAAGTCGGCCGACCTAAGGAAGGACTTCAACTCAGCCTGACAGGTAAGATACCAGAGGGGTATCTGTATATCAGAGAGGTGTTAATGGGCAATAAGAGTTTGAAGAGGAGGGATGCCTCCCCGGCCAGTGTGCTGGCCAATAAGGAAAAAGAGGAAAGGTATTTACATTCTGGAATGAACCCCCTTAGGGAGATGGGAATCCCTTAGGGAGAATGTTGAAGTGTTTTAAGTCAATGCTTTAAACAAGGCATTTGAACAAAGGAAGGATGATACATTACAGTATATATTTGGCCTAAGTACATGTTTGGGCAGCCAATAAATTAAATTGGGCTTGTCAGCTTGGCTGAGAGCGATGGGGAATGGATAGGCGTGGTTAAAGTCTATCAGAAACGCTCCTTGCATTTCCCCATTGCCTGGAGAACAAGCTACAAGTGCCCTAAAAGAGTAAAAGTGGAAATGTAAAGGGACATACACCTCCAAAGGTCTGGAAAGTATGTTTAATGGTCTCTGTGTTTGGGGATTGTATTGACTCATTTCTAAAGACCTGGGGGAGGGGAGGGAGAGACCCTCTAACAGTAATATACAAAGCAACAAGGCCTTATTCCAAAAGGAAATTTGGGAGATGGAGCTCATTGGCTTTGAAAAAGTTCCTTGAAAATAAGAATGATTGTTTTGCCTGGGGTGAAGCATTTGGAATTTTTTGTGTCTGGTGTAAAAGCAAGAAAGGGTGAAGAAGGGTAGTTTCTTAGTAATTAGAAGGAAAATGGAAGGTGTTAAAAGAATGGAAATAATCAGATGGAAGAGAGGGAAAGAGAGAGAGAGAGAAAGAAAGGAGCTGTGTGAAGTTTTATGCCTGGCCAGGATGAAAGGCGAGAACTCTGATCTGCTATTTTGTGTGAAAGAGTTAAGTAGAAAGCTATGTATTTCTTGAGGTTCCTATAGTTTGGAAGGTAACAAGAGAGGAGAAAACCTCTCTCCAAAGGGGAGGGGGAATTGTCCCCCCTAACAGCTTTTGAAATCAGGCAATCTAAGAAAGAATTGCCCAAACTAATAGAAGATCCTATTGAAGTAGGAAAACAGGTTAGAAATTTTTTTAGGACCAATGGAAAGCATGGGAAGGTATTAGGGTACAAATGCAGAAATTAGACAGATGGAAAACTAAAACAATAGAAAATTTATTAGCGATAAAAGAGGCTCAGAAAGTATATGCGAAGTGAGAAGAGGAGAGAGATAAACATAAGATAAGATAAAAATCATGGCTCAGATATTGCAAACAGGCCAGCAAAGAGGATGGGGAAGAGTAATTAGGAAATTAGGAAAGGCAGGCTGGGGGTGAGGACAGCCAGTTGGCACCAGGGGATATAAATCTCTAGGAGAAAATTTTCCCCAGTCCTTCAATAAATAAATAAATGTGCCTTTTGTAAGGAGGAAGGACACTGGGAAAATGAGTATGGTACCTTAAGAAGAAGGAGGGGGAAGAACTAGCAAATTTGGTGAATTTTGAGGATTAGGGGTGTCAGGGGACTAATCTGTTTTTTGGTCCAGCTTTTTAGGAACCCCTGATAAACCTTAAAGGTTGGATCCCTGGAGGAGGAAAGGGTGTACTTGGTGGATTCTGGACCACCAGATTTACCCTGAACTTTTACCTCCAGGAATGCAAATTGGGAAAGGGAAGATTAAGGATCAGGGAATTATGGACATGTAGTAGAAACAACAATATTTAAATCAGCTATGGTCCAGACAGTAGTAAAAGGATCTGAACTTTGTATTGGTTAAATGGAGCTGTAATTTGGTTGGAAGGGACTTAATTGGTAAATTGGGGGTTGTTATTATGGGAAATGAAAGGGAAATAATGGTAAACATTATGGCCTTAAGTGAGGAGGCTCAAAGAAAAGTGAACCCCTCAGTTTGGGCCAAGGAGGGGAATAGGGGAAGGGTTCAAATTAAACCCTTAAAAGTAACTCTTAAACAACCAGGAGAAGCTGTACATCAGAAACAGTATAACATTACATTGGAAGGAAGAATGGGTTTAAAGCCCATGGTGGAAGGGCTATTGAAGGGGGGTGAAATTTTTGAGCAATCTTTTAAAAATGTTTAGTTTGTTACTTTTTTTTAACCCAAGAATTTCTGCCTTGGAGAAGTAAGAGATGCAGAAAGAAGAAGAAGAAGAAAAGAAAAAGGAGGGGGGGCAGTTTCTGTCTACATGTTTGTTTGTGTGTATGTGTGTTTTTAAAGAACAGAAATTGGGTAAAATTTCCTGACTGTAAGGATAATTAATCAGTGGGATAATTGTCTCCAGAAACTGTGGATGCTTAATTATTGGAGGTTTTTGGGAGGAGGTTAGAAATTGATAGGGTCTGAAATGGATAGAGTTTCCTGTTTCAGTAAGGGGTTGGACTAGAGGACCTCTAATGTCCCATCCAACTCTGATATTCTGTTTTTGTATGTGTGGCATGCTTCAGTGATTTTCCTTTGCATTTTAGTTTGGATTTATCCTTAACAATGCATTTGAGGGTATTCTTGTCAAAGGAACAATCTTATGATGTTTTATTTAACATCTGATAAATATGTGTCTTTGGGACTCCTTGCTACTGCAGAAAAGATGATTAATTGCTGCATACTGTGTGTGCACAATTTGTTTTCCTTTTCCTTGGAGCCAAGGAGGGGGAGGGAAATCTTTATAGAAAACCAATTTGGTTTCAGGGTTATAGTCACAGGCTGCAAGGCTGGATTTGAGTTCAAATCCTGCTTTAGCCATGAGGGTTGGCTGAGTGTTTTGGGGCTGGTTTATTTTTAGCCCTAGGAGGAAGGTATTGGCAAGCCACTTCTGTAAATGTTATGGCAATTTTCCTCCTGACTGAGGGCTGTTTCAAGCAAAAGTTTTGTATAAATTTTTACTCTGTCTGGTTTAGTGAATGGGGGAAGGGGGAGACAATCTTTTGTCTTCTTAGCTATCCTGGTATTCTTTGATGTGCTGCCACAAGAGTGATTTGAATGTTATTTGCCTGAGACAAAAGGCATTCCAGAAATGTTGGCCCAATGCTAATTGGTGAGCCTATGTGCTTTACCTTTTAGAATCCTGAATGTGTTATTTACAATAAGTTTATTGAGTTATATTTTTGTAACATGGTATCTAATCAGGGTGAAAGGGGGAGGAGAAAGAAAAATGTGACAATTTTTGATAGAGCTTCCATGGACAAGTGTAGTCTATCTGATACAGGACAAATGATTTTTTCTTTCTTTTCTTTCCTCCCCTTTTAAGATGTGGAAGCAAATACATTTTTATGTAGCTTCCCAATTTTGTAAGATCTTATTCTGGGAATTATAAAGAAATGGGAAAGCAACTTTTTGGCAGAAGAAAGGATTGAGAGTGTCTAGAAATAAAGCCCAACTGGTAGAAAAGGAGGTAAAATATTTAGGACATATTATAGTTGAAGGGGAAAGGAAAATAGATAGTAAAAGGATTAAGGATATAGATTTATAATTACCAAACAACAAAAATGGTTTTAAGGGGATTCTGTGGTTATCACAAGGTACTGCAAGAATGGTGATCCAAAAACTATATGAGGGGAATCATTGGGGAATTAAAGCATAGGTAGAAATGTATTTGAAATTCTATGCTACCCTTGGAATTTATGGGATAGCCCAAAGGGCTACAGAGGGATGTTTGATATGGAAAAGGGTTAATAAAGGGTTAAGGCTCCCAAAGGAGGGAGACAAATAGCTAAATGTAGAACAAGTACTGGGGTCTCTGTCTTCTCTTTGACAGGAAGGCTTGGTGGCGCAAACAACTCCTTTGGAATTTCCAGTCCATAAGATCCAGCCAGGACAGTGGGTGCTGAATCGTAAATGGAAGGAGGAACTTCTACAACCAAAGAAAGGAAGTTCCTTATGTTATATCTGCTGTCCGGAGGGCTGAGAAGGGTTGGACTCACTACACATGAGCAAAGGTGGTGACTGGACCTGAAAGAGGGTGGACGGTTATTCCAGAACAAGGACTGAAAGCCACGTTTAAAAGGACTTGAATGGGTAGTGGACCAGAACCCCTACCTATTTTGAATATCTCTATTAGAATTTCAGGTGACCCCAGACGAAGAACAAAGATGTTGGTGGTGACTCATCAGAGAAATAAAAGTTGTTTGTTACAAATAAAATGAATAATTAAGTCAGAAGTCATACCATTAGAAACTGAAAATGTAGAATTGTACATTGTAAGAATTAGGTGGTAGATGTGTTACCTCTGTAATAGCTAGTGATTATTGTTATTGTTGTTATTGTGGATCAATTTGTGGGTGTGAAATACTGTGTAATAATCATGAGGGGTGGATTCTACTTCTAATATTACTGAAGACAACACACCAGAACAGCCTGGGAAATAAAGGTAAAAATTTGTTTGTGGGATTTAAAGGTAGCTGACAATCATGAAGCAGTGATGGACATTGCAAAAGGAATCAGGAATGTGGCCAAAGCTCCTGAACAAAAGTATGAAAATATGTGGGGTGATTGGAGTTGGTTAACAAATTGGCTTCCCAATTTTGGGTGGTTAAAACAAATATTTATAGGACTAGTGTTTATAGTTGTGATAGGTATTATGTGTTGTGTCTGTCTCCAATGTTTACCCTGCTGTATTTCATTTTGTACCAAAACATTGGGGTCAGTAGCGAAAAACATCTCTGGAGAAGATGTACAGATTCAATTTATGTTATCGAATAAAAATGAAGATTCATCAGAGTATACAGAAATACAATATGATAAATCTTCAGAGACAGTTAAAACCTACAATACAATGGAAACTAATTGAATAGAAAGAAAAATACAGATGGTGAGAGTCAGAAAGAGATAACATTAAGGAAGTAAGATAAGGCAAAAATAGCTGGGTCTGAGAAAGGAAGAGGGAAGTAATAAAATAGATAAATAGTTGTTTTTAAGGAAATGGCTAGCCAGGAAGGTTGAATGGAGAACAGGAAAAGAACTTACTGTTTAAAATGGAGACATAAATATATCTGAGTTTAAAATAACCATAAGAAAATAATTTTTCTTATTCTTATTGTATATGTGAATATGATTTAGTATGTTATCAGGAAATGTGTATAGGCGGACGGAAAGAGTGTAACCTCATACTACCTCAGCCAATGGGGAAAGAGGAGGGCTGTAGCGGCCGGTGATAGGGATGAATAAAAGAAGGAGATATTTTGGGTTAAAACTTTGGAGAGAACCAAGCTTTGATAGCTTCTCTCCCCGCTTATTGCAATAAACGAAACAAAAGGCCTTCACTGTGTCTTGGCTGGTTATTGGTCAGGCGAGCTTGCCTCTGGTCATGAAGGAAAGTAGCCAGGAGCACATAACACAAGGAATGAGTCAGTTCTAAGCAGTAGACAACCGGCTTTGTGGTAGTGTGTTATTCTTAGTCTCCTCAACTGGATGCCGTCTGTAAGCAGGAAAGAAGCTGGAAGAAATACGGTGCTTTCCGAAGTGTTAAGACACAAGAGGCATGCTGGCTGGGCATTAAGCCTGTTCAGAAAACAGGAAAAAGTGCTACTTCGAACTAAAAGTAGTCAAAGAACCCATTTCATCCAAATGTCAGATCTAAACTAAGGTTGATAATATTTTCACAGCATCCAAAATATAACATGAAATAGTTCTGGACTATATAACCGTTAGGTGCTACATAAAACAGTCAAATAAAGAGGGGGGAGGGGTAACCGTCTATAGCAGCTCCTGCGTCCCTCAGTTACCTACCCCCTCCCTTTATGAGCCCCTCCCACCTTCCAATTAACCCTTCCCCCCCTGCGCACCTCTCACCCACCCCTGCCCCTCCAGTACTTACAACTCTTTAATGAGCACCATCCCTTCCTGCGTCTCGCACGCCCAAAGCACCGTGCCTTCTCTTCCTGGTCCCCCCTCCCCGGTCATTGACGCCATTTCCGCCCTCACTCCAGCCGCCACTTGCCCAGACCAGCCCCTTACGACGCCATTTCCGCCCTCAACCGGGCTTCCTTTTTTTTTTCCGGCAGAAGCCGCCGAAGCAATGAATGGGCGATATGGAGCAGGGGTGGGTCTTCCTGTCGGACAGATAGTTGCCTCTTGATTGGCAGGGCGGCCGATTCCGGAAACGAATACAATAGCCCACCTCGCGAGGAGGGCTCCGCCGAAGAGTTTTGCTGAGGCGTGTGAAGATTTCGCCCTGAAATAGAAAAACAGCAAGCTCCGCTGCTTTTATGGCTAGGCATATATCGATTTTAGGAAACACTGAGCCACGTAGTACAATGTAAAAAAAAAAAAAGATATTGAGACTGTAGAAAGTGCAGAGAAGAGCAACAAAGATGATTAGGTGACTGATGGTTAAAACATATGAGGAACGGTTGCTAGAATTGGGTATGTCTAGTTCAGGGGTAGGCAACCTTGGCTCTTTTATGACTTGTGGACTTCAACTCCCAGAATTCCTGAGCCAGCATGGCTGGCTCAGGAATTCTGGGAGTTTAAGTCCACGAGTCATAAAAGAGCCAAGGTTGCCTACCCCTGGTCTAGTTTAATGAAGAGAAGGACGAGGGGCGATATAATAGCAGTGTTCCAATATCTCGGGCTGCCACGAAGAGGGAGTCAAGCTATTCTCCAAAGCGCCTGAAGGCAGGACAAGAAGCAACGGATGGAAACTAATCAAGGAGAGAAGCAATCTAGAACGAAGGAGAAATTTTCTGACAGAACAATTAACCAGTGGAACGACTTGCCTCCAGAAGTTGTGAATGCTCCAACACTGGAAGATTTTAAGAAGATATTGGACAATCATTTGTCCGAAATGGTATAGGGTTTACTGCCTGAGCAGGGGGCTGGACTAGAAGACCTCCAAGATCCCTTCTAACTCTGTTATTCTGTTCTGTAGTCTGTTTTAGCTAGATCCTGGTATCCTCGGGATGTATTAAATGGTCATGTTCATTATCTCCAGATAGCTTGGTCCTCCTCCCTTTTGAGTCCCATTTCAAGATGGGTGATGCAAGAAATAGCAGCTGTGCTCACTAATACTTAATGCTTCACTGAATACATGTTTGGTCACTTTTGACTGTTTTGTTTCTTTGGCTTAGTACTTGGTGTGAACCCAGCTTCAGATGAATAAATACTTCAGCATATTATATAAAGAAAAAATGGGTTGATTTATTCAGATTAAGAGTATCAACTGAGGACAATCAATAACTGTTGATATTTGAACCTTTACTGGTTATAGTCCACTCAGTCCAGAACATACATAACTGGCTCTCCTCCAAGGCGGTCAGTGCTGGGAGTGACACCTTAGCTAGAAATGGCTCTTGCCTTGCCTCCCTGTGCTCTTAAGAAGCACTTGGTGCTTTTTGTGACATTCTCAAGGAGAATGGGGGAGCCGGTATCTCTCCAGATAATTGGACCATGTTTCCCATCCATGGGATTTGGAATCTAATATTTGTTCCCTTTTATTTTTTAGAACAGGAGTTTTCAAACTTTTCTCAGCTACGGCATGTTTAAAAAAAACATTTCCAAGAATCTCTGATTGAAGAGCAGGACTCGTGAGTGTCAGCTGATAAGTTACTTTCAGATGGACATCAGTGACTATAGGGCAGGAGTAGGCAACCTTGGCTCTTTTATGACTCCTGGACTTCAACTCCCAGAATTCCTGAGCCAGTATAGTTGCCTACCCCTGCTATAGGGGAAAAACAGAGGGTTTTTTTTTTCACTTTAGTCCCTTGCACAACCCTCCTCCCCTTATTGTCATGGAATCTAATTCAGTTCTTCGAGGCAGACTAAATTAGGAGACCCAAGTTGTGAATGTTAATACTATTTTTATTATACAATTACAGTAATGGAATCCAAGTCTGAATGTATCTCCCCCTTCCTTTGAGAGTAATATGGAGGGTCTTATCTGAGACATTTTCTCAAAGTACATTTCTGTCTTGGGCTCAAATGTCTTTTGTCTGCCTGTTGTCTTGGTTGCAACTATTCCTCCTGTTCTTTGAGGTTACTTTTACAGCCCATTACATCTCTTCAAGTCTTTGCAGAACCCTAAACTTCCACAGAAACCAGTTTGACAAAATGTTAAGATGACAGAATCCCACTGAGGTGTTCTGTCCTAAAGCTCTCTTATTTTTTATTATATACATGTATTATGTTTTATCAACAAGAATAAAATACAAAACAGAAAAACATACATCCAACAACAAAAAGGGAAAAAAAAGAAAATGACCCAAATATCAAATAAGTCTAACTCTGAATATAAAAGTTCCACCCTGGTTGGATGCTGAAAATAAAATAAAATAAAAAATTCTCCACCCCTTACATAACAGGTCTACAAATAGTTATAATCATTCTCATCCTTATTTAACAACAACAAAAACTATTACATAAAATATTCCAGATGAGAGATCTCTATCTAATAATTGATCCAACATTTAATCATAATACACATATAAAAAAATGGAAAAAACAGCAGGTTAACCCAAACATACTAATCTTCATATCTCTCTGTTAACCATCTGTTATTGAATTCTGCCACCCTGTAGTAGCTCAGTACTTTACCAATCAGGAGCTGGAAATAGAATGTAGAATATGTTTCTTGTGGAACATACTGTAATGCTCATAGGAGGTGGAGAGGCAGATGCAGAGTTAGCAAAAAGGATGGGAAACCTTTTTTTAAAATTTCTAAAAGTAACTTAAAATCAGAGATAATTTGGTGTGTGTGTGTGAGAAATGGAGTAATGGAGACTTTGGCTATTAGTAAAGATGCTACAAGAGCTAACACAGCTAGTGGCTATTGAAGGTAAACAGTCTGTTGCTTTCTATTTGGAATAGGGTTGGCTGGCAAACTCAGATGGATTGATCAGTTTCTACTAGTGATAATTTATGGGTGCTGAATGAGACCAGGGCAATCATGGTCTAGTGGAAGAAAGGTGGTGAAAGGTAAGAGCATTATGGGAATCCTTTTAGATGGCTCCAGGGCTTGGCTGGGATTGCAGAACGGCAGAAGAAACATGATAAAAAGTTTCTCTGCAAAAGGTTTCTCTATCAACCAGTCACCTGTTATCTCTTCAGCCTAGGAATGGATAATAAAATACCAACTAATTTCATAATACTTTTCCATACATTTAAAATAGTGAATAGGATAGAACCTGGAGGGAGGTGCATATATGTTAGGAACACATTTATTAGGTCTACATCATATAGTATTAACAGATGCTTTACAACGTTTTTGAGAATAAATACAAGTCTGGAGAAAAAATATGTAAATGCATACAGATAGTCCTTGCTTAACTACAGTAATTGGGAAGAGAATTTTCATTGTTAAATGATGCAGTTGTAAAGCACAATGTCACATCACGATGCTGCTTGGCAACAGCAGTTTTGGCAGTCCCCAGCTACCATTGTAAAAGGAGTTTCTCAGATGATCATGACTTCTGATTTCCTACCAGCTTCCCCACTGACTTTGTGGGAAACCAACAGCAGATCATGTCACCATGGGACACTATGACAATTGGAAATACTGGCCAGTTGTTGAATGTCTGGATGGCAATCACATCCATAGGAGCACTGGGATGGCTGGAACTTCAAGGCAGGTCATAAGTACCACTCATTCAGCATTGTCGCAAGTTTGAAGGTTGCTGAATGAATGGTCATTAAAAGAGGACCATGTGTAAAGCTATGCATGACTTAGAAAAGAATGCAAAAAAATTTAGTAAGACTTGTAACCTGCAATGTACATACATTGCTAATTTCAACTTTAATTGTTTTACATTCTTCTCTAGGCCTGCAAGTTGACAGCATTTCATACCTCAATCAGATCATAAAAACTGTGTTTGTATATCACTTGCTGACACAGAATATGCAGCACTTGGCTGCCGTTAGAACTATGATACCTATCCTTTTACAGGTAGGCCCTGTTTAGCAACTGCTTTATTTAGCAACCTCTTACAGTTATAATGGCGATGAAAAAGTAATTTTGTGATTACATTTATGACCTTCACAGGTCTATAAAGTAAAGAAAAGGTGACATAAGATCATAAGCACAATCACAATTTCACTTATCAACCAAGTTGCCAGTCCCAATTGTGGCTAAACAAGAATCATAATTTCATTAGTCACTATGTGGAAGTTATCATAACAACTAGATCCAGACACTGGGACTGGTTCAGGAACTATTGCTGTACCTGCCATATTCTGGGGCTCCCTCTAAGAGTGTCTTCCCTCTTGAGGAGCTTGCTGACTGAAATATTGGCTTTGTGACATGCAGTACCTTCCATCAGGATAGTACGCCTAATAAGAGGAGAACTGGGAAAAAGCTAGTTGGATTCTTGCAGGTTGCTGACCTCTCTCTGGTTCCTCATCCATATAAATCAGAATGTTCACATACCTGTAAGAGACTTTGTTCTGTTTTCCAAAGGAGACCACCATTTCCCTGCTGGACTGTATATTGCTTTGCTTTGCTTTTCAATGTCAATAGCAGCTGGAAGACATGCCTTCTGTGACCAATAAGGCAAAGAAAACCATCTCTGTGTGAGACTCATCTTGAAACGAGACTGGTATGAGAGCTTAGGACCAATGCTCTGTTTATTGTGAGCCTCCAAGAGTCTTCTATCCTTGAAGAGAACATTTGGGGGTGGGGGTGGGGGGTGGGGTTGCTTTCAGTTGTTAGGTATCTGTCAGTTAAAAAGATGTGTTTTTTTTAAAAAAAAAAAAACCTTGGAGGATTCCTAGTTTATGTAATCTGAAGCCCTTATATGATCCCAGAACAGGCCAATTGCTGAGTGAAAACATCCAGCAGTTAAATGCTCAGATGTCCAGCCTCCCTGGGCGTTTCCATGCCCTGACACTCCCATTGGTTGCTAAACAATGGGCTGGTCTCATTGAAATAAGTGAATGCAAAGAATTTTGTAGTGCTGACCTCTCCTGAGGCAATACTAATGAGAAGAGAGTGGAGATTTCTGGAAGGAGATAAAAAGGCTGTCAAGCAAACAGTGCCTACAAACAAGAGGAGCGAGGGAAGCTTTCCTCTGAGAGAATAACTTCAGAAAATCTTTCAGAAGGGAGCTCTTATTTACTTGGAGAAGAACTGTACAACTTTCAACCCTGAAAAGGCACCATGGCTGAAAACCCAGACTACAGTGATCTTTTACATAAGTATTCAGATATCTTTTATAGGTTTCCGCTGACATCGGTCCACGGAATCCCCCTGATGGAACCTATCGTAAATCAGTGGGATCCCATTGAAAACTTCCAGGCAAGACCAGATGACTTGATCATCTCAACTTATCCTAAAGCAGGTGAGATGTTATGGGGCAATATAGTCGAGGGAAGGTGCAAGGCCAAAATTCAGGAAAATTAAGAGAAGAGTTTAGCCCTGATCGCACAAAAATGTAACAAGCCAATCTTAGATGTGGAAGCTCTATTCAGATTTGACAAACAGCTCTTAGATCTGGGACATGTGGCACATGCTGAAAAACTGGGAGTAATGCATTTTTCCTCGTGCCTTTAGATTTTTCATGAGCATTTCCAGGATTAAGTAGATTTCCCACAAGAGAGCCAGGTCTGTGCTCCTGTTTTCATAATGCTGGAATTGCACACTGGGATAAACCAGAACCAACCATTCTGCGCTTGAGTTTCATAAATAGGTGTTTAGATGGATTAAATGCCATATGATACTTCTCAAACACCTGAAACCTGTCATTCTATAGAAATATAACAGGTTTGGTTTTTTAATAAGTCTGCTCTCAAGGTTTTGCTTTTCAACATATTGGATTAACTGTCTCAGAAGTGAAAACTGGGCTATAAGTGAAGGTTGTCAATAGGTAATTGTATAGCTATAAGTGCCCTGCTTAATTAATTTGTACAGTTGTTGGAATATTCATGAACAGGAAGAGTCATGTGGTAACTCAGTCAGCCAATGTGAAGAAAGTGCTACTGAGTCTGTGCAAAAAGAGTATTGAGTTAGGAGCTGGATTTCCAGTCTCTGGTTTTGTCTCTGGTCTGTCTCTGTAAGAAATCTTCATTAAGCTATGTTGCTGTAAAGAAGAATGGTATTGTAAATATTTTTATATAAATATAAATTTATTTGAATCAGCTAAATGCAGTCAACTGTGAGAGCTTCTGATTTATTTTTCATCAATAGAGAAATTAAAATTCTCTAACAACAGTACTATTTCAAAATGCATGAAACAGAGAAATGGGAAAATAAGGAGCTGTGATAATCATGGAACACTTTTCTGTCCTGTATTCTCTAAGCTTCTTTAGATGACCTCAGATGCAATGAATGCCTCCATTCAGGAAACTCCATTCTTCATTCTTCTTTTTCCATTTCTACTCTCCAACAAAATATATTCTGTTTGCAAGAGCTTGCTAAGTTCTAATTGGGCTGTTTGGTTCCCTTCCCCTTCCACATCATTTACTATATGCTATTTTTCCAAAAACTATTTTTATTTTCACAAATCTTGGATTTCCCCCAATTCTGCTGATACTGTTCTGTCATGTGCAGGTGGTGCTGTTTTAATTCATATAAAACAGAATATTTATTTGTGCTGTTACATGCAATAGTACAGGGGTTCTCAACCTTGGCAACTTTAAGACTTGTGGACTTCAACTCCCAGAATTCCTCAGCCAGCAAAGCTGGCTGAGGAATTCTGGGAGTTGAATTCCACAAGTCTTAAAGTTGCCAAGGTTGAGAACCCCTGCAATAGTACATTTGTTGAATGATGAATATTAATACTGCACCACTGATACAGTTCAGTATATAGGCAATATATAAGGACGTGGACCCACTGTCATGAATTGTAGTTGGGAAAGCGGGTTTGTGCTGTCACCAAGCGATTGTCCTAATTATTTCTATCCTCTGGGCTTTCAGGTACCACATGGATGCAAGAAATTGTGGATCTAATACGGAACAAAGGTGATTTGGAAAAGGCACACCGGGCCCCCATATATGTGCGGATCCCATTTCTAGAAATCTGTTCTCCACCTCCTATTCCTTCTGGTAAGGCCAAGAAGCATAGCCATCTTCATGTCCGGCCCTAGGTTTTGAATATATAGGCTGTTGGACTGATGTTGTCTTCTTCTCTGCTTCTTCAGGAGTTGATAAATTGGTGAATGCTCCATCTCCTCGTGTGATCAAGACCCACCTCCTCTTCCAGCTTGTCCCTAAAAGCTTTTGGGAAAATAAGTGCAAAGTAAGTTCATTTAAGACTCCCTTGTATCTTTGTTCCACTCCTTAGCCCTACTCTACTGCCTCATGCATTATCATTCTCTTTTCTATCCCATCACAGATGATCTACATTGCTCGCAATGCCAAGGATAATCTGGTATCCTATTACTTCTTTGACCAGATGAATTTAACCCAGCCATATCCAGGGACCTGGGAAGAGTATGTTACAAAATTCATGGAAGGCAAATGTGTGTTGATACCAGTGGCCAGCAGGATTCAGAGACAATAGCTCAAACCACTCTGAAATGCCAAAAATGATTTTTAGAGTAAATATTCCCCTTTATGGATTACTGCCTTGTCGTGGCGAAGGGGCTTGCGTAACTCAATGAAGCTATAAGCTATGCCGTGTAGGGCCACCCAAGACGGACAGGTTATAGCAGAGAGTTCTGACAAAATGTGATCCACTGGAGAAGGAAATGGCAAACCACTCCAGTATCTTTGCCATGAAAACCCCATGGACAGTACTAAAAGGAAAAAAGATATGACGCTGGAAGATGAGCCCCTCAGGTCGGAAGGTGTCCAATATGCTACTGGGGAAGAGCAGAGGGCTAGTACTAGTAGCGCCAGAAAGAATGAAGCGACTGGGCCAAAGCCGAAAGGACGCTCAGCTGTGGATATATCTGGTGGTGAAAGGAAAGTCCGATGCTGTAAAGATTTTTTCTCCATAGGAACCTGGAATGTAAGATCCATGAATCAAGGAAAGCTAGACGTAGTCAAAAAAGAGATGACAAGAATGAACATCGACATCTTAGGAATCAGCGAACTAAAATGGACAGGAATGGGTGAATTTAACTCAGATGACCATCAGGTATACTACTGTGGGCAAGAATCCCTCAGAAGAAATGGAGTAGCCTTCATAGTCAATAAAAGAATAGGAAAAGCAATACTGGGATACAATCCCCAAAATGACAGAATGATCTCAATTCGAATCCAAGGCAAACCATTCAATATCACAGTAGTCCAAATCTATGCCCCAACCACTGGTGCTGAAGAGGATGAAATTGACCGGTTCTATGAAGCCCTACAGCACCTTATAGAATTAACACCAAAAAATGATGTCCTTATCATCATGGGGGATTGGAATGCTAAGGTAGGAAGCCAAAAGATAACCGGAATAACAGGCAAGTTTGGCCTTGGAGAACAAAATGAAGCAGGGCACAGGCTAATAGAATTTTGTCAAGAGAATACGATGGTCATAACAAACACTCTTTTCCAACAACCCAAGAGACGGCTCTACACATGGACATCACCAGACGGTCAACATAGAAATCAGATTGACTATGTACTCTGCAGCCAAAGATGGAGAAGCTCTATACAGTCAGTAAAAACAAGACCAGGAGCTGACTGTGGCTCAGATCATGAGCTTCTCGTTGCAAAATTTAGGCTTAAATTGAAAAAAGTAGGGAAAAGCACTAGGCCACTCAGGTATGAACTAAATCATATTCCTGATGAATATACAGTAGAGGTGACCAATAGATTTAAGGAACTGGATCTGATAGACAGAATGCCTGAAGAACTATGGATGGAAGTTTGCAACATTGTACAAGAGGTAGCAACTAAAACCATCCCAAAGAAAAAGAAATGCAAGAAAGCAAAATGGCTGTCTGAGGAAGCTTTGCAAATAGCTGAGGAAAGAAGGGAAGCGAAAGGCAAAGGAGAAAGAGAAAGATACACCCAATTGAATGCAGAATTCCAGAGAGTAGCTAGAAGAGATAAGAATGCCTTCTTAAATGAACAGTGCAAAGAAATAGAAGAAAACAACAGAACAGGGAGGACCAGAGATCTCTTCAAGAAAATTGGAGATATGAAGGGAACGTTTCATGCAAAGATGGGCATGATAAAGGACCAAAATGGCAGAGACCTAACAGAGGCAGAAGAGATTAAGAAGAGATGGCAAAACTACACAGAAGAACTATACAAGAATGAGCTTAACATCCCAGATAACCACAGTGAGATGGTCATTGACCTCGAACCAGACATCCTAGAATGTGAAGTGAAATGGGCCTTAGAAAATCTGAGCAACAACAAAGCTAGTGGAGGTGACAGTATTCCAGCTGAGCTATTCAAAATCTTAAAAGAAGATGCAGTAAAAGTGCTACACTCAATTTGCCAGCAAATTTGGAAAACTCAACAGTGGCCACAGGATTGGAAAAGGTCAGTTTACATTCCAATTCCAAAGAAAGGCAATGCCAAAGAATGTTCAAACTATCGCACCATTGCACTCATTTCACATGCTAGTAAAGTTATGCTTAAAATCCTACAAGCTAGACTCCAGCAGTATGTGGATCGAGAACTACCAGAAGTACAGGCAGGATTTCGAAGAGGCAGAGGAACTAGAGATCAAATTGCCAACATACGCTGGATCATGGAGAAAGCTAGGGAGTTCCAGAAAAACATCTACTTCTGCTTCATTGACTATGCAAAAGCCTTTGATTGTGTGGATCACAACAAATTGTGGCAAGTTCTTAAAGAGATGGGAGTACCAGACCATCTCATTTGTCTCTTGAGAAACCTATATGCGGGTCAAGAAGCAACAGTGAGAACCGAACACGGAACCACTGATTGGTTCAAAATTGGAAAAGGAGTCCGGCAAGGCTGTATACTGTCGCCCTGCCTATTTAACTTATATGCAGAGCACATCATGAGAAAGGCAGGGCTAGATGAATCAAAAGTTGGAATTAAGATTGCCGGGAGAAATATCAACAACCTAAGATATGCAGATGATACCACTCTAATGGCAGAAAGTGAAGAGGAACTAAAGAGCCTCTTGATGCGGGTGAAGAAGGAGAGTGCAAAAGTTGGCTTGAAACTCAACATTAAGAAAACCAAAATCATGGCATCCGGCCCTCTCAATTCCTGGCAAATAGATGGGGAAGAAATGGAGGTAGTGACAGATTTTATTTTTCTGGGCTCCAAGATCACCTCAAATGGGGACTGCAGCCAAGAAATTAAAAGACGCTTGCTCCTGGGGAGGAAAGCTATGGCAAATCTAGACAGCATTCTAAAAAGCAGAGACATCACCCTGCCAACAAAAGTACGCATAGTCCAGGCCATGGTTTTCCCAGTTGCAATGTATGGCTGTGAAAGTTGGACCATAAGAAAGGCTGAGTGCAAAAGAATTGAGGCCTTTGAACTGTGGTGCTGGAGAAGACTCCTGCGAGTCCCTTGGACTGCAAGGCGTTCAAACCGGTCGGTCCTAGAAGAGATCAACCCCGACTGCTCTTTAGAAGGCCAGATCCTGAAGTTGAAACTCAAGTACTTTGGCCACCTAATGAGAAGGAAGGATTCACTGGAGAAGAGCCTAATGCTGGGAAAGATTGAGGGCAATAGAAGAAGGGGACGACAGAGAATGAGATGGCTGGATGGAGTCACTGAAGCAGTAGGTGTGAATTTAAATGGACTCCAGAAGATGGTAGAGGACAGGAAGACCTGGAGGAATGTTGTCCATGGGGTCGCGATGGGTCAGACACGACTTCGCAATTAACAACAACAAAGAGTAAATATTAAAAAGTAACATAGATACATCACATCCATTCAGCTTGCCGGGAATGATCCCCCAAAATAATATGGGATGGACCTCCCTGAGCAGGCCTTGCATATCTTTCTAAGTCTTTTGAGCTGCACCACAGTTCAAAATATCAGAATAACAGATATAGAAGGGATCTTGGATGTCTTCTAGTCCAATCCCCTGCTCAAACAGGAGACCCTATACCATTCCAGCCAAGTGGCTGTTAAAAGCCTCCAGTGATGGAGCACCCACAGCTTCTGAAAGCAAGCCATTCCACTGGTTAATTGTTCTGACTGTTAGGAAATTCTCCTTAGCTCTAGGCTGCTCCTCTCCTTTATTACTTTCCATCTATTGTTTCTTGTCTTGCCTTCTGGTATTTTGGAAAATAGGTTGACCCCCCCCCCCCCTTCTTTGTGGCAGTCCCTCTGGGGACTGGGGTTTGCTTCCTTTTTATACTTTTCATAAGGAACAGTGAGGGCACACAGTAGTACCTTAAATAAGGCATCCTCTTCAGCAGACAACATTTGGGGATGCTTTGATCGTTGATTTGGTCAATATATTGGGGAGTCCAACAGCTAACTCTTTGCTGAGAATATTTTTAGGGGAAATATTTCTAGTATCTAGCCCCTTGGCTCCCTTTCTTAGCAGGTGTTAGATCAGAGAACTTGGGTTGTCCCATTTATCTTAATTAATTAAGCAATACTATATAGATTTAAAAGCAAAGTTGATTTCACATACAATGATGCAATCACCAAAGCTTGTTCAGCAATTCCTTTGAAATGCACATGTGAGCAATTTGCAATACCAACTTGGCTAACCTACAAGCAATTTGCAATAACAGATTGGAATATCGATCCTATGTGTGCTGAAGGCCAAAAGTGGATCACATCTCCTTGCCAGTCTTATGAAATGTCACCACCAAAATTTTGTTTTGGGACACAGATTCTTCATGGGGAGTTTATTCTTACTCAGGCCCTGGAGATAAATAAATAAAAATGATACCAGAATTCTGTTTTGGAGGCAGAGAATTGCAATGTTAGGCCAGTGGTCTTTGCCTTATACAGAACTGTTCTTGAATAACTACTTGGAAAATAAGAAATGCTTTTCTTTTCATGTCTGGTGCAGTCTCTTTTTCTATGTCGTTCTTGTAGCTTGTCATTTTTTAAAATTCATTTCTGGATCAGTCTCAGTCTTGTCCAGCAAAATTTGCTCCTCTTCTATAGCATCTTTTAAATACAGTCTATCTATAGAGGCAGACAATCTTAAAATTATTGTCTGGATCCATTGCTCAGATATTGTATCCTTCAATATTAAAATATTTTCCTGCATTCTGCATTAGTAAGTCAATTGTAAGTGTTCATCTCCTTAATTGTAATCTTTACAATTCTAGTTCTTTCTAGTTCTGATGTCCCACCTTCAAAGTCTCATGCTGTCATGTTTGTTTTTTTTTTAAAAAAAAAATCAAAGCAAAAGCATTTTCCCACAGGAAGAATTCTTATAATTAATTCCAAAATCCTATTTCAAATTCACCTAGACCTCAGTCCATTTGTAACTTGATAAAATCAAAATTCCAATCAACCTTTTGCTGTTTATTTCACCCCCATTGTTTGAGTCCTTAAACTTTCATTTAAAACTTGTTTTGCTAACAATTGAAGGAAACTCACCCTGAACAGTAAAATACTGATCCAAAAGTTCCTAACAGCTGAAAAGCAGTTAACAAGTGACTTTGAAAGTGATTGGAAAAGGAAGTACATAAACCTGGTGTCTCTTTTAAAGGCACTGATCATGGTTTGAGAAAGATGGCTATTCTCTCATCTCCCAGAGTTCTAAAACCACCAGAGACCACTGTCTTGTGGTCTTCTCATGAGGAGCAGCTGTCTGGAGTACCTGTGGGTGATCTCAAGTCCTTTCCTTATCCAGAGATGAATTACAAAGAGTTGATCTACTCAGTAATTCTTCATTCCACCATGATCATTGGCTCTGTATTCAGTTTATCATTCTTTCTGTGGGTAATCCACTTCTAATATCCTGCCATAAACAATGCAAAAGATTTCCAGGCAGTCATGACTCAAAGGCTGTCAAAAGTTTATTTAACTGTCATCCACACCTTTTTTTCCATAAGCTGATTTTCTCTCATCTGCTTCCTCCTATTTTATCTACCCTTTAAGTCACTGGGTTTAATATTATTTGCTGAAAAATTAACAGTGCCAAGGGATTTGTTGTCTCTACAAACCTTTCAGGAGTCACATCATGTGTGACTTTCAGACTATATTGTGTACCAAATTTTAATTTGTTCAGAATAAGGAAACTCCATCCTAAGGTAGTTTTTATTTCACTGCAGCACTGGATACTGGCTCAGATCATAATTTTTTTATTGGGAACTGCTTTATATAACCAGGAAGCCATTGGTTTTTCTAGTTGACCCTTGTTCTATTAACTGACAATTATTTTTGAAGTTTCAGGGAGAGAAGCATGTGTCTCAGTCCATTCTGGAGATATGAGGTCTGAAACCCCAAACTCACTTAACCAATTTAACCTGCTTACAAATAATCTTTTTTTTATTATTTCTGCAAAACAAATGTTCACACCTACTTGTTAAGCCACTGAAAACAGCCAAGGTTGAGAATAATCAAGCTTAGCATGGTGTGTAAATGCAGTTTCTAGGCTTGTGTGAAAACAGTCTTGGCTGCAGAGATGATGCACTCACAATAGTCTTTTTTCATCTATAATTATTTAAAGTAAGAGTTTTATTCTGTTTTGTATTTGATTTCTCTTTCCATTTCTCTTAAAAACTGGTTTCTGTTAGGGAATAGTTCAAGTGTTAGTTGAAGGAGCAATTGTTTGCAAATGTTATATTTTTAGGGAGAAGGGTTTCAATTAGAGTAATAGAGCAGATTGATCCATTATACATATACACAAACTTTCAGTTGCCTAAGGAGCATGTTTGTTTTTCATTTTTTAAATGTAAGTAACTTTTGGAAATTACTGTTCTCATCATCGGTTCCATGCTTCTTCTCAGGTGATGCTATTTAGTTAAAATATGTGTAGATGAGCTTGATTAAAAATATAAATTGTTCCAAAAGTGTATATTCACCTATGCAGATTTAATTAAGCAATAGAATGATAAATGAATTAAGACTCCAGTATTATATGTGCAGCTAAGAGAGGTTTTTTGGGTTTTTTTGTTCAGTTTTCAAACTGAGTGCCTACATTACCTTTTGGATAATCATTCAGGGATTAGTGTCAGCTGAAAATGGGAAGAGTAAGAGCTATATCTCCTTCTATGGTTGGGGCCTTGATGAGGGGAAGGGGTTTGTGGGCGTAAATGAAATTGTGGGCTATGTCGTCAGACATGTATATGTCCAGAAGGGTCTCCCAAGGCAAACAGGCCATGATAGATATCCCACCCAAACTAACAACAATCATCACATCTGCCAACCCGCATTGGACCAGCGTGGCAGATTATGGTCTATTCCTTCCGCATGCCAATACAACCTCAAAAATGGCCCTCGCCTCAGGACCGTATTGGTTGGAAACATGCAGAAGAGGCCTTCATCCTGCAGTGGATAGACAATGGCTAAAATGATGAAGAGTCATATAGACGCCTCTCTTGCACATTCATTTATGCCCAATTCACACTATATGCCACTCATTGTAATCCCTTACCCATTGCAGGTAGTCCTCGATTTACAACCATTTGTTTAGTGACCATTTGAAGTTACGGCACTGAAAAAACTGACATGACTAGTTTTCACACTTACGATAGCGTCCCCATGGTCACATGATCTAAATTTGGGAGCTTGGCAACTGGCATGTGTTTATGGGATAGCAATAGACCTAGACTTGCATACTGCTTCATAGTGCTTTATAGCACTCTCTGTAACCCTTTTAGCTGGCTTGAACAAGCAGAGTCAATGGGGAAAGCAAGATTAGCTTAACAACCGCATGATTCACTTAACAGCTGCAGTGATTTCATTTAACAACTTTAGCAAAAAAAGGTTATAAAATGGGGCAAAACTCCCTTAACAAATGCCTTCTTAGTAATGGAAATTTGGGGCTCTATTGTGCTCAAGGACAACCTGTATTTCATCACTTCCACTCTTCCATTCATTCATGCTCCTTTCTGCAGTACCACTCATCTGTTTCATATAAATCTGTCACCCTTTTGTTCATTTTCATGCCTCCCATTCCTCCCATAGAAATACATTCTGTACATGTATCCCAATACACTATGTACAGGTATCTCCTTTTGTTTTTGTTTTTTTGTTTTACTTTCTCTCTACTCCATCCAGCTCAAAGTCTAATTCCCATTGCTTTCCCAATTACTTCTCTCCTCTCTTTTGCCACATTTGCTTTGAAAACCTTATTGGGATATAAATGCCATCGATTCCTGTGAGATTGACAGGTAAGTGACCGTGCATTATTGCACTGCTTTTTTGATCAACTGATTTTTATTAAATGAATGATGACCCTTGTTCTTTTTTGATCTTACTTTATTTGTGACTTGGTTCCCTGGGGATCTTGGTATGATCATGTGTGACGTTACTGGGATGAGAAAGATAATCATTGCATTCTCTACATCTTCTATGAAGACATGAAAAAAGTAAGTTCCAAGTGGTAGAGAAACAAAATCCACATAAAAGAGGAAGTTCCAAGTGATGGAGAAATCCTTTGTGTTGTACAATCTTAGGGATTAAGCAAAGATCTGAATCACAGTTTCTTAACAGTATCAGTAGATTATTATTTTCATGTCCTGCTTAAGGGGTTTCAGAGGTACGGTATTTCATTGACTGTTGTGGAAAACAGGATGCTGTGCTAATCAGTAGCCTGGTGCCAGTGATTCTCCCAGTCCTCAAGCAATGCCTACAGCATCCAACAATTTTTATACACACCCACAGCCACACCAACGAAATTTCATGAAGTATCTAAACCTCATAGCTTGGGTGAGAATGAAACTTTCCAATAAGGATGTTGAAATCTTATGAGATCATAATGTTTTCACATTAAAGATTATGAAATGTTACTTCCTTTTTTTAAATAGTATTTTTTTTTAAATTGTAATTACAACAGTAAAACAATAAAAATTGTTGTAATTGGAAAAAAGAAAAAAGGGAAGAGTAGAAGGTGCAAAAAAGGATGAAAAATAGAGAGAGAAATAGAAAAGAAAAAAAATCAGAATATTGTAAAGAAAAAGAAGTTAAATATATAAAGAAATTACTTCCCACCTTTATCACAAGTATAAACAATTTTAATAACTTCTCACCTACTCTTAAAATAAAACAAATTCTTCCCATATCCCATCTCTTATCTTATTAACAAATCCATAAAGTCCATTAAGAGATAATAACATATTGAGAGCCAATTTGATCTCATGGTTAAGGCACCAGGCTAAAGACTAGGAGACTGTGAGTTCTAGTCTTGCCTCACCCATGAAAGCTGACTGGATGACTTTGGACAAATCACTCTCTCTCAGCTGATGATGTCAAGCTAAGGTGACAAGCTGGCTGATCAATTCCTGTTGTAACCAAATGGATTGACTCTCAGCTGAACTGGGAAAAAAAAACAGTCCTTGCATTTATGAGGAAATGCCCACAATAAAAAATAAGTAAGTAAGCAACAAGTAAATGAATAAATAAATATTTTAACTTTGATCACATAAACCTTTACATTCCTTCCTTTTATTCTAACAGTCTTAATCTTTAGTCCCCTCAAATAATTTTTTAGAATTTGATTTGTTTTCAGTTTTTATTTGTCCCTTCCCACAAGATTCTTCAAAACTTTAATAAGCCTCTTCTGTAATTGCAATCTAGCAAAATTATCCAGGACACTCTCTTGGCTTGTTATTTGTATACCCTATTCGTTAAGTCCTTGAAGCGAAGGCGAAGGAAGAGGACACATTGCTGTATAACAACCCTTTATTGTGCTTTCAGTCAAAACTCCAACAACGAGCAAAGGCACGCAGGCCTCCTTTTATATGCCCAGGTCCCCGGACATAATGGCAACATCATCAGGCACTTTTCGCGCCTTGCGCATGGGCGCAAAGCCGGCGCCACTCAGTCTGGTCCCGGGCAGCTTCTGCAAGCCCAGGACCATTGCAACGTCCTGAGCCTGCATTTGCAGGCTCAGGACACAACACCCCTCCCCCCTAGCTTGGAACAATCCTGACAGTCAAGCATGGAAGGGAGTGCCTGAGATTGCCACCACCCACAATTCCTATCCTTGTTATGTCAACTAAGACACTTAAATCATAAGTAAAACAAAATACAATAGTAACTAATAATCTTAAGGTTAATACTCCTGGTAGCTGGTCAGCAACTTCACAAAGTCTGAAAGATATTTGGGAGGGCACTTGGCCCTTTTCGACCTCCTCGGACTGGGAGAGTTTGCTGGTTCCTTTCCTTTGCCCCCTAGGCTAGGTGAGCCAGGACATTGCTGCCCACTTGCCTTAGGAGACCCTGGTATTGTTGCCTGACCTACCTGCTCACCTGCCAGGCTCAGTAGGTCAGGGATTTGCTGCCTCGAGTACCTGGTTGATCTGCCCATCTGCTGGTTGGCTGTGCCCTCTACGCTCAACCCAACATCCCTTAGAGGGGTGGTAGTCCCCAGATCCACAATGGACCCTTCTTGGGAGCACTGTCCCTCGAACCCAAGGTCAGCGGATGGATAGTCAGGGGTGGCTACAGGGCCCCAGTATCCAGTGGACCCCAAGGTCAGGCCTGAGGTGCCAGAGTCAGGAGTAGCCTCTCTGTTTGTCCCCCTTACAGAGGACTTTCTTCTGGGAGCAATTGCAGAATTTGGCCTGCTCCCCTGCTGTGTTGCCAGTTCTCTTGCAGAATGTGAGTTATTTGGATACCCCCGGTCAGTCTCCCTGTCTGGAGTATTGCTAGCTATGGGTGAATAATGTGGATACCCCTGGTGTGACTCCCTGGCTGGAGTATGTATGGGTGTATGGAGTGGCCCCCTGCCCCATGACTTCCTGTTTGGAGCACTTGTGGAACCCCGAGATGGGGGATCAATGACCTCCTCAGCAGCCAGTAATGGCTGCTGACATTGATCCTCAGAATGCACTCTATAGCCTTCCTCCCCCACCAGTTCAGAGCCAGGAACAGAAGGGTGTAGATCCAGCCTCGCACACAACTGAGATATGTGCCGCTGAATAACGTGGCCGTCAGCCAAGGACACTTCATAGGACAAAGGTCCCAAGACCTTGCAGACCACAGCTGGTACCCAGAGATGACCAGGCCCGTAGTTCCGAGTCCAGACCAGATCACCCACGTGAAGGCACCTTGGTGCTCGTGGATGTGGCACCTGAGATGTCACCTGGTCAGGATGCAGTCTGTCCAGCTTAGTAATGAGCTGGCGACCCCAGCGGAGTTCAGCAGGACTCTTCCCGGTGGATGTGCAAGGTGTGGTGCGATGTGCAAGAAGAAAGTCTGCTAACCTGTGATGCCAGTCACCATAAGTCAGTCTCTTGAGGGCATCCTTGGTGGTGCGCACCATACGCTCAGCCATCCTGTTGGTGGATGGGTGGAAAGGAGCCGAAGTTGCATGGCGGATCAGGTTGGCCTGAAGAAAAGCCTGGAACTCAGAAGAAGTGAATTGAGGACCGTTATCTGAAACCAGAGCATCTGGAAGGCCATGAGCTGCAAAAATACCTCTCAGCACCTGGATAGTCTTGGCAGTAGTAGTGGAGGTCACAGGAACAACCTCTAGCCACTTGGAATGGCTATCAACAACAACTAGGAAGAATTGCCCCTGAAAGGGCCCAGCTTAATCAATATGTACCCTAGACCATGGGGTTAGGGTTTCCTCCCACCTATGAACTGGGGCCTGAGGCATTTCAGGCCGGGACCGTTGGCACACATGGCACCCATGTACCTGGGCCTCGATGGCTTTATCAAGGCCAGGCCACCACAAATGGCTGCGCGCAAGCGCTTTCATCCTGACTATCCCAGGGTGTCCCTCAAGTAGAGAGATTAAGATTCTAGACCTCAATGAGGCAGGGATTACTACCCTACTTCCCCATAACAGGCAACCCTTGAAAGTGGACAACTCATGCCTCTTATGTCAGAAACTTTGGAACTCAGTATCCGGGCACTTGTCAGGCCAACCTGACAACACCCATGACAACACGCGTGTAAGTGTGTGATCAGTGGCAGTTTCTGCAGCCACATCCCTAGCATTGAGGGGAGACTCAGGCAATTCTTGAATGGACAGAATATTAACTGCTGGAGCAGGGTCAGGCTCCAAGACTGGCAGGGGTAATCTGCTTAGGCCATCAGCATGGCCCATTTCCTTTCCAGGTTTGTGAATCAACGTGTAGTCATATGCTGACAAGAGAATGGACCATCTCAGCATACGAGGAGAAAGGATATGTGGGGTCTGTTTGGTTGTGGTAAACAACCCCAGCAGTGGCTTATGGTCAGTGTAGACCGTGAAATGGCAGCCGTATATGAAATCATGAAACTTCCTAATGCCAGCCACAATGGCCAGCGCTTCCCTGTCAATCTGAGCGTAATTACGCTCAGCAGAAGACAGTGTTCTGGAATAATAAGCCACAGGGACCTGTGTCCCATCAGCCATCAGATGGCTAAGGACAGCCCCTACTCCATAAGGAGAAGTATCGCAGGCAATGCAAACAGGCAGTTGCTCATTGAAGTGAGCTAGTACAGCATTAGAAGTAAGCAAGGCTTTAACCTCATTGAAACTTTTTTCATGGA
The DNA here is from genome assembly GCA_039797435.1 of Crotalus adamanteus. Classification (NCBI taxonomy): domain Eukaryota; kingdom Metazoa; phylum Chordata; class Lepidosauria; order Squamata; family Viperidae; genus Crotalus; species Crotalus adamanteus. The sequence goes on from CM077935.1 coordinate 10,760,352, forward strand.
CCTTAGTCCACTGCCAACAGGCGTGTTTGTCTAAGAGCCTGTGCAATGGCTCGGCTATAGCAGCTTTATGTGGCAGAAATGCATGGTAGAAGTTCAAAAGGCCCAAAAAGGAGTGAAGTTCGCCCTTAGACTTAGGGCTTGGGGCCTGCTGAATGGCCTTTAATTTAGCATCAGAAGGGTGAATGCCTTGAGCATCTATCCTGAATCCCAAAAAGTCAGTAGAATTGACTCCTATCTTACACTTGTCTTTTTTTAACTTAAGGCCTGCTCTTCTAAAACGAAGTAAGACAGCCCTTAATTTTTCTGCCAAGTTTTGGGATGATTCCCCTGCAATGAGGACATCATCAAAATATGGACAGACTCCAGGAATACCCCTCAATGTGTTTTCCATGACGCTTTGGAATATGCTAGGAGCTACATTCACCCCAAATTGCAATCTCTTTACCTTAAAAGCCCCTCTATGGGTCACAATTGTTTGAGCTTCAGCAGCTGCCTCATCAACAGGCAACTGTTGATAGGCCTGTGCCAGGTCAAGTTTTGCAAAAATGCACCCCCCTTTTAGGGAAGCCAGAATGTGACTTACTACAGGTACTGGATAAGCATGTTGCTGTAGTGCCTTGTTTAGTGTGCACTTGTAATCTGCACAAATACGTATGTCCCCATTAGCCTTAAGAGGCGTTACTAGGGGAGTTTCCCAAGGACTAGAATCTACAGGTTCCAAGATGCCCTGCTGGAGCAATTTGTCCAGTTCAGCATCAATCTTGCCTTTGAGGGCAAAAGGTACCCTCCTAGGCTTGACCCTAATGGGTGTTATGGAAGGATCTAATCGTAATGAAACTGGAGGTCCCTTATAGGATCCAAGCTCAGAACTAAACACATCTGCAAATTCCTTGCAGACTTCTGCAAGATTCATCGTTTGCAAATGGTGCAGCCCCATGGCCTGGATTCCCAGAGCCTCAAACCAATCGAGTCCATTGAGACTCATGCATTCACCCCCAACAACCAACACATCTAAGGGACCCTCAAAATCCTTGTACTGTACCTTAAGGGTGGCCTCCCCCTTAACACACACCTTAGAATTCTGAAAGTCAGTGAGTATCGCGTTGGATGGCCTGAGTTTAACTCGAAGGCCACTGCTGCTACAAAGCTTCCTGAATGTGTTGAGGGAAATTATGGAAAGAGTGGACCCAGTGTCCAATTCCATGGATAAAGGGACTCCTTGCAACCTTACTTTAAGGGACAGTTTCTTCTTTAGGGGTTTATGTGTGCCTGTCCTTAGAACACTTCTGCATGTTGCACAGAAACCCACCCTATTTTGGCTGGGGACCCTGGTACCTTTCAGATGCAATTCTTCTCTAGGTTGTACCTTCTGACGACCCAAACAGACGGATGCGATGTGGCCTTGCCTACCGCATGCCCTGCAAATGGCGGAACGGAACCGGCAGTCAGCTCGTTTGTGGCGTCCTCCACACCCAAAGCATTGCAGGGCCGTTGAAGCCTTTTCTGTGCATTCCTTCTGTCTCCTTCTGGCTGCCTGGTAAAGCTTGTCCACCTCATCTTCAGGAACTTCTTTCGACTCTTCTCTCACGTTCTCCTGGTGGACGGCGACTGTCTCCAGAGAGCTTCTGTTGGGCCGCATATTCTTGACTGCCCCTCCTGCTGCTTCCTCTGCTGTAACCTCTCGCAGAGCATCTTGGAAAGAGACATCTTCCTTAGCGAAGATCTTTTGCTGTAAGTCTCTATTCCTTAACCCGCATACAAAACGGTCGCGTAGCCTTTCTTCTAAGTCTTTAAACTCACACGGTCTGGCTGCTCGTCTCAAGGCCGCAATAAAGTCTTTAGCAGATTCACCTGCCTTCTGACCCCTTTGTTCAAATGTGTGCCTCCATGCAATGACGGACAACTTGGGCTGGAAATGTTCTTTTAGAAGCTTCTTTAAATCCGTGTACGTTACGCCTTCCAGAGAAGCAGGAGCCACTAGATCAGTGGTTCTCAACCTGTGGATCGGGACCCCATTTGGGGTCGAATGACCATTTCACGGGGGTCACCAAACCATGCTGTCCGCCATTTTTTTCCCTTTTCCCTAGCTGTCCTACTCCCTCTTATTGGTGGCCACACCCACTTGGGGGTCACCACAACATGGGGAACTGTATTATGGGGTCACGGCATTAGAAAGGTTGAGAATCACTGCACTAGATTTTCAGCAATCTCAAAAGTCTCTTGTCTGCATACACACAACAATGTGGCGGCCTTCAGCCCATCTTCACGAATTTGGTTGACTCTGAAATAGTTCTCCATCCTCGCGACGTATGATTCCCATCTTTCTGGGTGTGCGACGTCGAATTCTGACAAGCGGCCGATCTTCGCCATTGTAGCTTGTGCTTCACCACTCGCTTCTTCAGGGAAAGGATCTTTCAGCCAAGCTCACCCTCCAGCGACGCTGTACTGGCAGGATGAATGCTGATTTTAACGCCGTTTTTCCCCTTTCAGGACTTCTTTTGGGTGAGTCTTATAGCTTCCTTCTATTTTTCTTGTGAAAGATCCCACCTTCGTCGCCAGTGTTAAGTCCTTGAAGCGAAGGCGAAGGAAGAGGACACATTGCTGTATAACAACCCTTTATTGTGCTTTCAGTCAAAACTCCAACAACGAGCAAAGGCACGCAGGCCTCCTTTTATATGCCCAGGTCCCCGGACATAATGGCAACATCATCAGGCACTTTTCGCGCCTTGTGCATGCGCGCAAAGCCGATGCCACTCAGTCTGGTCCCGGGCAGCTTCTGCAAGCCCGGGACCATTGCAACGTCCCGAGCCTGCATTTGCAGGCTCAGGACACAACACTATTAATTATTAATTAAGACATAATATGTTATAACTCTAGTATTAATATCTTTTTCCATGTCATTCTAGTAAATCCACATTCAACTCAGTCTTGATCTTGTTAAGATAGAACTTGTTCTCATTCCATAACACCTTTTAGACACAGAATGTCTGTAGAGGCAGAAACTCTTAAAATTAACTTTTGGATAAATTGTTCAAAAATATCCTTTAATGTGTCCAGTATTGGAATATTTTTTTCATTCAGAAATTGGAAGGCAAGTTTAAGTGTTCTTCTCCTTTAATTGTAACCTTTAGTTCCCTGTAGTGTCCAATTTTTAAAAACTTACTATTTTTTTAAAAAAAAATACTTAAAAAGTATTTTCCCATGGGAATGAGTCTGTATAATGAATTCCAAAATCTTATTTCAAATTTATCTAGACCCTTAATCCATTTGTGACTTTCTAAAATCAAACTTTTAATCATCCTTTTGCTCTGTGTGTGTGTTTGTGTGTGTGTGTGTGTGTGTGTGTGTATAATATGTCAATCCTAAGGTTCCTGATAGCTGAAAAGCAGTTAACAAGCAATTCCCAAAAGTGATTAGAAAAGGAAGTTTGTGAGCCCAGTGTCATTTCAAAAGTGTTGACTATGATCTGAGGAACATGGCTTTTCTCTCGTCTCCCAGAGTTCTAAACCTCCCAGAGAACCCCTTACCCTGACACGTCTCAAACCTATCTTTGAAATCTAGAAACTATAATTTTCCTGTCCAGCAGAAAAAGTCATTAAACTATTTCACAGAAACTTTTTAGTTCCATCCAAGATGCTATCAGCCATGAGAATGAGACTTAGTTCCAACAATTATTTCTTTGCAGTACTAGTTAAAATGGAGAACTTACTCGTTATTGATCACTTTCTACCATTTCAGTCCACAGCCCTCTCACATTTGTGACTTGTATGCCAGGGTAATTTTGGATTTAGTTTTAAATTAGGGTAGATCTATATTCAGAAATAGCCTGACCCGTCACAAATGTGGAGTACTTCTGCATTTGTGAACTGTTAGGCAACTTCAGAAGGCTAAGCACCAGTGGTGGGATTCAGCCGGTTCGCACCACTTCAGCAGAATCGGTAGCTATTTTTTTGTTGCCCAGGCCCAGAATGGACTTCCAGAAGCAGCATCCACACAGAGAACCGGTTGTTCACATATTTGAATCCCACCACTGCTAAGCACCATTCCAAGTACTCCACCAACAAACATCCTATTCTGCGTTCTTCACCTCCTCCTACCCCCAAATTAAGTGAGTGATTGGTGGCCACTTTTCTGCCAAATGACACTTGGTGGGAGAGAATTAAAGCCAAAGGAATTCACCAATTACTGTTCTCAGTTTGTCCCACATTAAAACCCTAAGAGCAGCAATTCTAGCCTTGTTAAAGCAGTGCAACAGCAAATATTATGCCTGAAGACTTTTCTGCAGTTGACTCAAAGACTAGTGAATTGCAATCTATCTGGAGGTTTCTTTTTTTATTATTGAATTTTTTTTATTTTTTTAACATACAAACATTATAAAAATACAATAAAATTTTAAAGTAAAATAAATTCATAAGCAACCATTGTCTATACTACCTTTACCCCCCCTTACCCTCCCTCCCACCCCCAACCCCCCTCCCTTCACCTCCCAGAGCAGAATACAGGGTTAATAATAACAAAATTTATAGTAATAAAAAAAGAAAAGAAAAAAGAAAAGAAAAAAAAATGTCATAATTAACCTTTAACTCCATAACCTATAAAACAATTCTCTATAATATTTAATATTCATTCATAAAATAAATGAAACTTTTTAATTCCATACTTTTTCTGAATATAATCTATCCACCTTCTCCATACAATAATATATCTTTCTTGTGTATGATCCTTTAAATAAGCAGAAATTTTTGCCATTTCTGCAAAACTAGATACTTTAAATATCCATTCTTCTAAAGTAGGCAAAGAATCTTTCTTCCAGTATAAACCTACTAATAACCTTGCTGCAGTTAATAAGTTCAACATCAAAGTAGTTTCTTTTTCATTTAAGTCAACGAAAATACCAAGTAAAAATAGTTGAGGAGTAAACTTTATCTTTCTTCTAAAAATCTTTTGAATGTTCCACCAAATCATAATCCAAAAAGCCTTTACTTTTTTGCAATTCCACCAAATATGAAAGTATGTCGCATCATTATTGCCACATCTCCAACATTTGGGCTGTATATTGGAATACATACAAGATAATTTTTTAGGATCTAAATGCCATCTATAAAACATTTTATAAAAATTTTCTCTCAAATTTTGAGCTTGTGTAAATTTAACATTTCTTGTCCAAATTATCTCCCATAAATCCAATGAGATCGGTTCCTGTATATTCTGAGCCCATTTAATCATACAATCTTTAACCAATTCTGTTTCCGAGTCTAACTCTAATAAGACATTGTATATTCTTTTTATATGAGCCGGACTTTGATTTTTAATCTGAATAACCAATTGTCTATCTTCTAATGTTATTCCCTCTTTCTTATCTACAGCCCATCTGTCCACTATTTGTAAATATTGAAACCATGACTGTAGAATATTTTCCTGCCTTAATACATCTAGGGATTTCAAATGCCAATTCGAACCAGAGCAAATTAACAATTCTTTATACGAGATTTTATCAAAATTTGTCTCTTAGAAGTTCCCTCAATTGCATGTATGGGAATCCCCCAGATAGGTATTTTATAATTTAATCTATAATAATACTTTTTCCAAACACGAAGTAAGGCATTCCTCAAAATATGTGATTTAAAAGTCCGATCGACTTTCTTATTAAAAATTAAATATGCATGCCAACCATATATTAAATCCCAACCTTCCAGAAAAAGAATATCCATATTTGTTAAGTTAAGCCAATCACTTAACCAAGTTAAGGCAGCTGCATCATAATATAATTTCAAATTAGGTGCCTTAAGTCCCCCTCTTTCTCGAGCATCCTGTAATATCTTAAACTTAACCCTTGGTTTCTTCCCGGCCCATATAAAATTATTGATACCTTTTTGCCATTCCTCCAGATTTGCCTCTTTTTTAAGAATAGGTATCATCTGAAACAAAAAAAGAAACTTTGGTAGAACATTCATTTTTACAGCTGAAATTCTCCCCAACAATGACAATTGCAATTTTTTCCAATCTCTTAAGTCCTTTTGAACTTTTGCCCATAATGGTTCATAATTGTTCTTATACAATTTTCCATTTGAAGCAGTTAGATATACTCCCAAATATTTAACCTTTTTTACCATCTGAAAACCTGTGGCTTTAATCAAACTTTCCCTGTCCTTAACTGACATATTCTTAGATAATATCTTGGTCTTATAGTTATTAACTTTAAAACCAGAAACATTCCCATACTGTGTTATACGTTCTAATAAACCATCAATCGCTTGATTCGGTTGTTCCAAAATTAAAACCAAATCATCCGCGAATGCCCGCAATTTATACTCATTCTTCCTTATCTTTACACCCTTGATTAACTTTGATTCTCGAATCTGAATCAATAAAATTTCCAATGTTAAAACAAATAACAATGGGGATAATGGACATCCTTGTCTTGTCCCTTTTTGAATATTAAAATTCTCAGTCAGTCCCCCATTTACAACAATTTGTGCAGATTGCTGCTGATATATAGCTTTAAGTGCATATAAAATATTATCCCCAAAATTCATTTTCTCTACCAATAAAAATAAAAATTGCCAGTCTAATTGATCAAAAGCTTTTTCAGCATCCAAAAAGATAAAAGCCACAGGAATCTGGTTATTCTTATCCAAGTACTCAATTAAATTAATAATTTGTCTAACATTATGTTTCATATATCTCCCTGTTATAAATCCTGCTTGATCACTACGAATCAAATCTTTCATAACCTGCATTAGTCTATTTGCCAGAATTTTTGTAAAAATCTTATAATCAACATTTAATAATGAAATTGGCCTATAATTCTTAGGCTCTATAAGATCCTGATCTTCCTTCGGAATCAATGATATAAAAGCTCTTTTCCAAGAAGGAGGAACTTGCATACCCAACAAAATACTGTTAAAGAGTTCCTTTAATGGCCCTATCATTTCTTCAGATAAAATCTTCCATCTGTTCCAGGAGACTTTCCAACCTTTAACTGCTTAATAGCTAAACCAATTTCCTCCACAGTAATTAAGCTATTCATCCCATTTTGTTGTTCCTCTGAGAGTTTAGGAAAATGTACTGATTGTAAATATTTATCTATGTCAAAACCCTTTATGTTATCACTTGAATATAATTTTGTATAAAAATCCAAAAAGCTTTTTCTAATCAAATCTTGCTGAAAAACCTCAGTACCTTTATACTTTACTTTCTCTATAATTCTAGCTTTCTGTTTCTTTCGTAACTGATAAGCCAACCACCTCCCAGGCTTATTCGCATTACAAAAAGTATTATGTCTCATATACGACAGATTGGTAGCCACCTGATCTGCCATCAACATGTTAAATTGTTCCTTAAGCATCTTTATGGATACCTTTAAATTATTATCAGTTGGGTTAAGAACCAACTCTTGTTCTTTTAGTTTAATCTCTTCTTCTATTTCTCTACGTCTTTGTAACCCTTTTTCCCTAAAAACTTTATTCAATTGAATCAAAATTCCCCTCATATATGCCTTACTGGCATCCCAAACCATAGACATCGATGTCCCCTTATTCATGTTTATAGCAAAAAAATCCTTTAAATGCTCTTTACACTTTTGTACAAACTCCTCCCGATTAAACAAGTTCTCATTCAGTCTCCAAGATCGTCTATTCCCATCTTCCGAGTATAACTCCATCCACACAGGACTATGATCTGACAATGTTCTAGGAAAAATTTTCACCTTCCTCACTCTAGAGAGGAAGTCACTAGTAATCAGAAAAAAATCAATCCTTGAAAATGACTGATGTCTATCAGAATAAAAAGTAAAGTCTCTATCACTTATATTCCTTTCTCACCAAATATCAATAAGCTCCAATTCTTCTTTCAAATCAAAAAAAGTCGTAGGTAGTTTGGTTTGAATAAAAGTTTTAGAGGAACTCCTTTTGTCTATAGTTGAGTCTAACACCCCATTCCAGTCACCCATCAAAATTACCGATTTATAATCCAACTGAGATATCTTGCCATGCAGCAACTTATAAAATTGTTTCTGTTGTTGATTGGGAGCATATAGTCCAACAATAAGAACTTTTCGGCCTTGTAATAATAATTCCACAAAAAGATATCTTCCTTCAGAATCAACCTCAATTAGTTTAGCTGAAAAAGTTTTCTTCACATAAATTACCACTCCCCCTTTTTTCCCTGGAGCTGGAGCAGTAAAATATGAGCCCAGACGGGAATTCATCAAAAATTTAGAATCCTTTAAAGTTATATGAGTCTCTTGCAAACATATCAAGTCATTATTATGTTGTTTCAAGTAGTGAAAAATCTTTCTTCGTTTCTGTGGCACATTTAATCCATTAACATTCCAGGTCAGAAACCTGACCATCTCCACCGGCCTGGAGCCTCTGGAGCATGGCCTGCAGATCAGCTGTCGAAGACCTTTTTGGTCTTGCCCCTCCCACAGGCTCTGTAGCAACCATACTTTCAACTTTATCAATCTTCTGCAACTGCTCTTTTTCTTTACGTTTATGGGCGGCTCGTGTCATCCTTTGCTCTTTTATGTCAAAATTCTGTGCAGCTTGTTCCATAACCATCATTGATGAAGCTCCTGCCATAAGAGACTCTTCCGTTATCCTTATTTGTGGGGGTGATGACAATCTTGCTTTTAAAATAGACTGATAAAAATCTCTTGCCTTAGAGACAGTAGTTAATCTGTGATGTATCCCCTCATAATTTACTATTATTCCTCTTGGAATCTCCCATCTGAACTGAATTTGACGATGTTTTAGCTCATCAGACAAAAAAGTAAAATCTTTTCTGGCTCTTAAAATTTTTGGAGGTATTTCTTTTAAAATTATCACATCTTGATCAGCAATTTGAAACTTTTGTTTATAAAAAGCCTGTATAATTTCATTACGAATAGATCTTCTGGAAAAATAAATAACCACATCTCTTGGTAAATTTCTCTGTCTGGCAACCCGTGAGTTAACTCTAAAAATTTTTTCTATCTCATTCTCAATTATTTCAGGCCTCCAGCCAATATTAAGAGCAATATCTTTCACAATAAGCATCTTTAAGTCCTCCTGAGAATTCTCTCTCAGGCCCCTGATACACAATGCATATTCCATCTCTCTATATTGTGAAATGATTTGTTCATCCTGTGTGATTTCTATCTTGTTCTCTACCTCCTGCATCCTAGATTCCATTCTTCCTGCATTTTCAGTAATCTCTTCCATCTTGTCATCAATCCTCTCTATATGCAGGGCAAGGCCCTGAAAAGCAAAAAGTATATGGTCCCTTACTTGCTTGTTCTTTTTCTCCAATAATTCTTCTGTATTAGCCCTCTCTGCAATTATAAGATCTTTTACTTCCTCCTTAATATCCAGGGCATGCTGTTTTAAAGCTTCTTGTAAATCATTAAGAGAAATTGCAGGAGGAGGAGGAGAAGGTGGAGGTGATTTTGGTTTCTGAGAAGCAGGCTGAGGCATTGGAGAAGAAATAGGAACTTTAGGGGTGGGAGGCAGGTGTTTTGAAGCCATTTTCTTAAGTTCCAAGAAGAAAGATTCTTATTGGAAAAAAAAGAAAAAAGGAAAAAAAAATCACAGTTCTTTTAAATATTCTTTAAAAAAAAACAAAGAAAAAAAAGAAGAAAGAATAAAAGCCAAATTCTTACTTCTGTATTTAAAGAGTTAGTCTATATCCAGGTTTTACTTTGTAACGCAAATCAGGCAAGAAAGACGATCGCCATTTTACTTTTCACTTTCCCTTTCTTCTAAAGGGAAAGTGAGCAAAAGAAGAAGAAGAGGAAACTTGCTGAAGTTAAAGGCACCATCAAACTTGAACACAGTCTCTCCTGGTCTGCTCCGTCTGCTTTCAAATACTCACAAGCAGCTGAAAAAAGCAGATGTGGAAGCGGCAGCTTGCTTCATCCCAAAGCTTTGGGATGAAGGCTCCCTGGAACGTGGAGATTGCTCAGGCTCCGAGGGAGCTCTACCCTCTGATCCCCAAAATAACAGGGATCCAGGGGAGCTCTTACCTCTACCTGAGAGCTCTCCTCCTCCCTTTTTCCCAGGGAGGAGATTCAAGCCGCGGGACAGCTGATTGTCAAAGTCCCGCGGCTTTTACACGGACCAGGAATGGGCGGCTTTGTAAAACGCTGCCATCGTCGTCGCTGGAACCACCGGAAGTTCCCTGGAGGTTTCAACATTACTTTATACCATTGGGTAACTAATTTCCTGCCTGGATCTCTTGTAGATAGAAGAGTTCCAGAAAATCTGCAGTTTCCATAGCAATTGTAGCCAAAATAATGTGTAAATATGGAAATATTATTTAGAGACAAAGAATGACTAAAATGATCAAGTTACTATTTTTTGTAATCCTGTTATAGATATGTTGAAATAGTTTGGGATGAATCGTGGTACACTAAAGTTACTGGAAATGTTTTTGAAAAGGACCATAACTTTGAACAGTCACTAAGTGACCAGTTGTGAGTTGAGGACTACCTGAATGGGTTAACACTGGAAGCTATCCTAAGTTGTAAAGTGTCCCACCAAGCCGTTGAAGATACTGGGACTTGGGAAGTAAGAGTTGTGAAGAAAGCCGTAAAGGGCTAGGAGTAAAAGCTTACCCTCAACACTCCATCCTCTCCATTTTTTTATCCCTTGTCTTTTTATTAGTTCATCCCTCCTCTTTCCCAGCCTTCACATCTTTTCAAAGTGCACATTTATCATAAGGAAATGTCCATTTCACATTGAAGTTGTTCTCACACACCTGAAATCAAATGTTGCTTCCTCCACGTTAGTGTCCAGGACAATTGTGAGATGCTAGGAGATTAAAAACAGGTAGTCCTTGACTTACAACAGATCATTTAGTGACCGTTTGAAGTTACAACGGCAGTGAAAAAAGTGACTTATGACCATTTTTCACATCTACGACCGTTGCAGCATCCCCAACGGTCAGGTGATCAAAATTCAGATGCTTGCCATCCAACTCATATTTATGACAGTCGCAGTGCCTTGGGGTCATGTGATCAGCTTCTGCAACTTTCTGACAAGCAAAGTCAATGGAGAAGCCAGATTCACTTCACAACCGTGTTACTATCTTAACAACTACAGTGATTCATTTAACAACTGTGGCAAGAAAGGTCGTAAAATGGGGCAAAATTAACTTAGCAAATGCTTCACTGAGCAACAGAAATTTTGGACTCACTTGTGGTTGTAAGTTAAGGACTACTTGTATGGGTAAAATAAATCCAAAGGTAAATCTGATTTGACTTCTGGAGGTAAAACTATCCCCCCCCCCCCATCGTTTCCCTGCATCGTCTCACCAATCTGTTCAGCATCTAAGAGCATGCAGTGAATTAATTTCACACTGCTCACATTGTGGCCTTTTCCCCATCCATGCCTCTCTTCTGCTAGGATTTAGCCCATGAAGTCCGCCGTGTAAAAGATTTCCTGGAAGTCGACTTGCCTGAAGACTTTGTTCAGAAGATAGTGCATAAGGCAACATTTGAGATCATGAAGGAGAATCCCATGGCATATTATGAAACTGTACCCAGTGCCCTCTTTGACAAGTCGAAAAGCACCTTCATGAGGAAAGGTAAGATCGAATCCAAAATGGTGGTTTTTTTATTTGTAGAGTGACTTTCCTGAAAATAGGAAGAAAAGCAGGCCATTTAAACTAGTTCTAAGTCAGGAACCTTTATATCTGGAATAAGCAATGTTTTGTTGGCTGTTGACACTGAAGACTTTTGTGAAGTTTAAGGGCTATAGAATGGATGAAAACCCAGTCAAACATGGGGATGAGACGGTGATTTCTTGTTTTTCCCTGAATTTGAGGGAAGCAGATAGAGTGGGAACGTCTTTCTTTTGAAAAGATTCTGTTTTAGGGCTACATTCATTCAGCGTTACTATGTTTTACTGCCTTAATGTAACATGAAACAGTGTCAGTGATTTAAGAATCATGATTCAAGTGGGGCTTCAGCTTCAGATTTGAGGCAGCAGATTATCCACCTGCTTTTATATCAAAGCCTACAGAGTTATCTAGTCTATGGCACCTTATAGCAGTGGTGGCGAACCTAAGGCACGCGTGCCAGAGGCGGCACTCGGAGCCCTCTCTGTGGGCACATGTGCCATTGCCCCAGCCTTGCCTCCCCCCGTGACCCCCTCCTCACCAGTAGCCCCCCTGGAGGAGAGTCGCCCCCGAGTGTGGCCCATGCGGAGCAGCGCAGCCAAGAACATGGCAGCCAGGCAGCATAGACAAGAATCTGGCCTCACGCCCCATCGTGCACAGTTGATGCTGCGGGGCACGGGCAGAGGGTGTGGCCGCCATGGCACTGCTGGGCTGCCTGGGCGATCTGCGGCAGGCCCTGGAGGCGGTGAGTTGCCCTGCGGGCAGGCTGGGGTTGGGGTGGGGCAGGGGGTGGAGCAGGGGCGGAGCCAGTTTTTGGGCACTCGGTCTCTAAAAGGTTCGCCATCACTGCCTTATAGCATCTAGCCCTTGGCAAGTGTGTGTGTGTGTGTGTGTGTGTGTGTGTGTGTGTGTGTGTGTGTGTGAAGCTCCCATCCCATTCATGTCAGAGGCACCCTTTAAGGTGCTTCTGAGTTAAAAGGATTAGCCGGTGACATCACCATTGCCTGGGGGATGCCCATGGGGGCTCCTTTCATGCCCCCATCAAAGAGCTGGAGCAAATGACAGGAGCTCACCCCACCACACAGCAGCACTCAAATCTCGAATGCGGGCTTGCTAACCTCCAAACCAGCATCTTAACGATGTGAGCCACCGCACTCCAAATGTGTCAAGCTCTTCAGAGGAGTTGATTTGGGCTGCCATCTTGTTAAACCTTTCTTGGGAATAAGTAAGTTGCACTTGTGAATGAATTCGCATAGGATGTCTAATCCTGACCCAGAAGAACACATAGAATTAGCTATGACACAAATGTTACACACAAAACCAAAGCATGTATGGAAAACCATTCAGAAATCATATGATGTATATGAGAGATGTTCCAGGATTTTTTATTATTATTATTATCAATCATCGCACAGTCAGCCAGATGTTCAGACTGGATTTGGCATTTTGTCAAAGCACCATTGTTGCTACTTTGTCATGCCGCTGCTTGTAATCAGTCTGTGCAATCTTCTTGAAACAGCTTACCAAGTGGTCCACTGTTTCTTCAGCTTCTTTGCATAGGCGGCACTTACTGTCTGTCTCTTTCTTCAATTTTCCTGCTCTTAGCCATTGCCAGGTTTTATTATTATCTGCTTTCCCAGCTATTTTTTTCATGTATTGGCCATGTAGTGCTTTGTCTTCCCATGCCTCTATTCTGTTCTTCGTTTGGTCTTTCTTTTTAGGAATGACGTCCCGAGTCCAGGAGGGTGATCAAGCCTCCTCTTCTATCTTCAAATGAGATAGGTACTTCACAAGTTTAACACATACTCACCTGCAGTGTCTTCACACTTGTCCTGGCCAGGAATCGGTTCAGACCTCCTTTCCTTCCCCCAAGGGTTCTTGGACTGGCTGTCAGCACCATCAGCCCCGCAGAGAAGCCACAGCTGTCTCCCGGAGGAATACTCCCCCGTGGCGCCTGGAGAATGTTGCAGGAGTGGCTTCCCACCGGGTCCGAGGGGTCGAGCCTTCCTCAGCGAAACATCACCTCGCCCTAAAGTCCCATCTGGGTCGCCAGCAAACTGTTGTAGAAATAAGAGGCTCAAGCCAGCTCTTTGGGGAAGGGAAGGTTTATTGCGCAGGTTCAGAGAGCTAAACAAAGAAAAGGGTCTGAACCCCGAAAGGGGTTCCGTAAAACATATTTATACCCTTTAATACGTATACATTTCCTGATCACATAGTATTCCTTACATGGCTATTTTCTATACATCCTTGTCTCAGCATATGGAAGAATACCAGACAGTTTTGACCAAACACGTGCTTCTGTAAAAACAGGATATGGTCCAGACAGAGCAAAGCTAAATTGGTCAGCAGCTGCAAGACAGGAAACCTTCTGAAGACCCAGCAGTTTTAGAGCAACAGTATTTTTCCACTTTATTCCCCCCTGTTGAGACTTATCTCAACTTGTGACGATGAGTCTCAATAAAGGTCATTTACATGGGTTACTTTATGGTATTCCCACATAGCCATTACCTGTGCAGTAGCCCTTCGTTCAGCAAGCAAAGCCAAGCTATTTGATATAGTTCTGATAAAGATAGGTAAAATACAAGGTAATATTACACATCCAGCAGCAATTAAACCTATTAAAGCAACGATAGCTTGTAACCCGGGGAGTTTAGGGAACCACTCACCAAAGATTTCATTAAAATTAAACCCTTTCCAAACCTGATCAGGATTATGAGCAAGCTGTCACATCTCTGTGGTTAATTGCTTAATGACTTTTCCAGTCTCATCTATCTGAAAGCAACAGTTTGAGAGATTAAATTTACCACAAACACCTCCTTCTTTGGGCAAAATGTAATCTAAAGCTAACCTATTTTGATACACAGCAGTCCAAATTCTGTCAGTGGTGTCAGATAGAATATTCAACACTTTATCTATCCGTTGTCCAGCTAAATCCAGGACTGCCTGTAACCTAATTATTCTATTTAACATATAAATAGGTGTGCGGTACCCATAAGTACCATCTTCAGCCCAAGTGGCTCTGCCATATGAGCAAACAATTCTTTCTGAGTCCCACACCATATTTTTCTCATAATCAGCCAATTCTTTACATGGGAAGTGAGAGAAGGCAGTGATAGTGTCTTCTTCTTGTTTCCTTCTTTGTAATCCTAAGGGTTCATATACAGGAATTCCTAACACCTGTCTAGATTGAATGGGCAATAAGAAGAAGGACGGTTTTATCCAACCAAGGACACAAGAACCTGACCAGTTATTAGGAAGTTGTTCATAGGCCAATTTTCCACATATCCAATACATATTATTTGGGGCTATCCACTCATTATCGGGATCAGATGTATTGAGATAGGTTAGAAAGGTCATATTTAACTTTACAGGTTCAGTGGCATTACCAGGAGAAGTCCATAAATTATAATGTTCATTCCAGGAACCAAGACAAATAAAGTCCCCTACATTAATAGATCCATTTCTAGCAAAACAATTCCTACCAACCAAGTTGGTGGATAAAGTCCAAACTATTCCTGTATAAAGGGTTCTTTGTGTTATATTCCCTACCAAAGAAAGATTATTATATACAATAGGGTCTGCTTCAAGGGCTTCCCAAGGCCATTGTTCTCCTATGTTAGTTCCTCCACACACAAAACAATTTTTAACTGTTAAAGTCTTAGCTACTTCCTCTGCCATTGCTATGAATAAATTATTGGCTTTAGTGCTGATGGGCAGTGGTTTACCAAGTTTCCTGAGACTGTCATAAACAGACCATCCCAAGGTTTTTATTTCCCCATCATAAACTTTCTCTATCCGTATGGTAAGGTATGTTGTGGGGTCTGTTCCAGTGCCATCAATCCCAAAACCATAACTTACCAATGGAGGGTGTGTCTGGTCTACTTCCATCTCTATTGTATTTCCCGTACCTCTCCAAAAGGACTTAACATGGGGACATCCTGCATATCCTCCTCCAGTGTAATCACACACACATTCCCATCCAGCACACTGAGTAGATCCTCCACAGGGAACCCATTGATTAGGATTGCCATAAAGCCAATTAAGGTTAGTAGGGCACAAATATTTATGCTGGGTTTTATATGCATCAACCCAACTTTGATCTCCACAAGGAGACCCTTTTCCCTTACTCATAGCTGTACAAGCATCAAATATTATCTTAAGAGGTTCTTTTCCGTGTTGTAATTGGAGAGTATAATTGAGAAAATACAACCTTCCCTCTCCATCTGGAGTAGTCCTTGTCCCACTTCTAGCTAAACCAGCATATAAAGTAACGTTAAGGCGGAGGGGTGTGTTAGGGTTATAACAGTATGTTTTACCTTGGGTGTTACACAGACTATACATTGTGCCATTATGAATACAACTAGTATTCTGGGATTGACACCCTATAGGTGCTTGAGTATGATAGACCAATGTATTGACAATTTGTCTACCAACTTTTGCTTTTGTAATACAGGGAACACATGTATCTGCTTTAACCTCTAATTTTTGTATATTCTGGGCTGTTTGTTTCACTCGTTTACATACTGACTGTATCTTTGTTGACTTTCTGACAGTCACTCCAAATTCTACAGGATGTAAATGTAGAATACAAGTTCCCTTCCAACCAGGTTTTAACTGTGAGATCACCTTTATTCGCTCCCATCCCCAAATTAATGGGGCTCCACAATCTAAAGTTATTGGAGGAGGAGCTCCTTTATATGGGGCTTTTGCCCACATTCCTTTTCTAAACACATATCCCACATATTGGCAAGCTTTGGGGTTGGTTGGTTGTCTGATACGGCATGCTTCCTTAGCAATCCTATCAAAAACTTGTGGATACTGACATGGGTGAGGCAAAATACCATTCCAACATTCTGGAGTAAAACTAAGGGGGGGGGGGGAATTACCATCACAATCACCAGTTCCTATAGTATAAGACTGAATAATACGTGGAGCCTCTTCTGGCGTGCTCCATTGTCCTAAATTGGAAATACAAACATTATTACATACTACCACTGTACTATATAAAAACAACAATAATACTTTCATCCTTCTTCCTCCCGTGCGTAGAAAGCCAGCTTCTGGGGTGGCTTAGCAGGGGTCTTCACTACTGTGCGTAGAAGAACCTATTGCCGGTAAGGTTCTTGCAGAGTAGCTGTTGATATGTATAGAAATCACCTTTACTAACACAACATCTGTTACACAAATGATAAAATATACATTAGATACGTTTAAGGGTAAGCTTTGTAGGAACCACTGGGTCTCTGGATACCTTCCATGAGGGGTCAGCTGCTGCTTTGACCCTTGTCCAATGGATCCAAGACTTGGATTCTGCAATTTTTATAGCAAGAGGAGAGGACATTATCACTTCATATGGCCCTTTCCACCGTCCTTCTAACCGTTCTCGTTTCCAATGCTTAACCCATACCCTATCTCTTGGTTTAAAAGGATGACACCTTGTCACCAACTTAGGTGGCGTCTGCTCAGTGACATAATTTCTAAGCTTCTCTACCTGTCTATTGAGTTCCTGTACCATTTCAAGAGCCCATACTCCCCCCTGATGGCCCAAATCAGGCCATCCAGCAAGATTTCTTTTCAATAAGATAGGAGGTCGTCCAAACATTAACTCATACAGGGATAATTTATATTGCCGATGGGGTGCACACCTCACAGCATACAGGGCCAGGGGCAAAGCATCAGGCCACTTTAGATGACTTTCAGCACATATCTTAGTAATTTTCTCTTTTAAAGTATGATTTATGCGTTCAACATTAGCACCTGATTGGAGATGGAATGCACTATGAAATCTCCATTTGGACCCTACTGACTGGGCCACAGCTTGGTTAATTTGATGGACAAACTCTGGACCATTATCAGATGAAATAAAGGAGGGACTTCCAAACCGAGGTATCAATTCCTTTAACAACAATCTAGCCACTTCCCTAGCTTGTTTAGTCTTAGTGGGAAAAGCCTCTGGCCATCCAGTGTATTGGTCTACAAAGACTAACAAAGCCTTATACAATCCACATCTAGGCATGTCTGTAAAATCAACCATGACAGAATCCATAGGAAAATACGATGTAGGTATGGTCCAGGTGGCAAAAGGGGCCCTTGTCGAGGGTTAATTCTTGCACAGATTAAACACTGAGAAACAACTCGGGCTGACATACCAGCTAATCCATTAATAAAATAGTCCTGTCCTAACGCCTCTTCCAACCCTGTTTTGCCCATATGAGTAGCATCATGAGAAGCCTGAATCAAAGCCCATGCTGAAGATTGAGGGACAAAAATGCGCTTATCAGGTAACAGATACCACCCATCCTTCACAGTTGCTTTGAGGTCATTAACTGCCTTCACACACTCCTGCTGGGAATATGTAGGTTTTATTACAGTAGGCAGAACCCCCAGATCCATTGCAACATATATTGCCAGATCTGGTGTTGGTCCCACCTCCTTTGCTACACTTCTAGCTTCCAAGTCCGCCTTTCGGTTACCCTGTGCCACCTTATCAACACCCCTTTGATGCCCTTTACAATGCATAACTGAAACCTTAGCCGGTTTTTGAACTGCATCAATGAGGCATTGTATCAGGTGTCCATGTTGTACGTACTTGCCTGCCGAATCTCTAAACCCTCTTTCCTTATATACAGCGCCATGTGCATGCAGCGTTAAAAATGTATATTTACTGTCTGTCCAGACATTCAAAGCTTCCCCTTCTGCCAATTCCAGTGCTCTGATAAGCGCCCACAACTCTGCCACCTGTGCACTATGTCCCACTCCCAGGGGACAACTTTCCACCACTTTATCATCATCTACAATGGCATATCCTGAAATTCTTTTTCCCTCATACATATAACTAGATCCATCAGTATACCAACTGAGATTGGCATCTGGAAGAGGGATATCAGACAAATCTGGTCGACTAGAATAAACACTTTCCAATACTTGCAAACAGTCATGTTCCAACTCAACTTCTATTGGTAGCAGAGTAGCTGGGTTTAATCGATTAGAAACCACTAATTTCACTTGAGGGTTTTCAATCATCATTGCCTGGTATTTAAAAAGCCTCTGACTACTTATCCACAAATGCCCCTTGTTATCTAATATAGACTGAACTGCATGAGGAGTATGAACACTTACAGGACATGAGAAGGTCAATTTATTGCAGTCTTGTAAAAGGACCACTATAGCAGCAAGAACCTTCAAACAATGTGGCCATCCTTGTGCCACACCATCCAATTGCTTGGATAAATATGCCACCGGCTGTTGCCACTGTCCTAATTGCTGAGTCAATATTTCCAAAGCAACATTTCTTTTAGTATCTACATATAAATTAAAGGTCTTTTCCAAATTAGGTAAAGCTAAGGCTGGAGCAGACGTAAGGGCTACTTTAACATCATTAAAAGCTTTCCTTTGTTCTCCTTCCCAACAGAAAGGGTCACAATCACCCCCCTTTGTAGCAGCATAAAGAGGAGCTGCCAATAATGCATAATTTGGTATCCATATTTGACAAAAGCCAGCTAAATCCAAAAAAACCCTCAATTGTCTCCTGTTTACAGGCTGAGCAATAGCTAAGACTGCTTGTTTTCTTTCCCATTCTAGGGCTCTATGTCCTTGTTCAATATCATATCCCAAATATCTCACTTTCTGCTTCACTAATTGTGCTTTCTTCCTAGATACCCTATAACCACATTTTAATAGCAGATGTAAAAGAGTCTCTGTATTATCCCAACATGTATCCTCTGTCCTGCCTGTTACCAAAACATCATCTACATACTGCAAAATAGTATCCCCCCTTTGTCAGGGCACAAAATACTGTAAACCTTGTCATTACTCCTACAGCCATATCCAACCCAGCCCCTGCATGTACTTCCTCACTCACCTCACCACTCTCCTCTACGGGGAGTTCTTCCTCCCCCAAATCCCTTTCTTCCTTAGGAGCCGACAGCACCCCTTTCCTCTGTTTCCGTCTCACTACTGGTTGAGCGCCATCCGGCACTGCAGCTGCCGCCACTGGCAATTGGGGCAGCAGGGGCGGGCGTGGCACATAAGGAGGGGGTCTAAGGACTACCTCCTGTACTTCCACCATTATTTCCTTTTTAGCATCTGACACCTCAGTTTCCACAATCTTTACACCCTTAAAATGTTTGGAAGCAACCTGTAGCTTTTTACCCTTAGGTCTAGCCACACACAGATGGACCATCTGTAAGGACCCACCCCACTTTGCATCTTAAGAAGACAGAACTCTTGGAATATTTCTTCCAACAGGCATCCTTTATTAAGAGAAAATGGTTGCAGGCGTTCTAGACAGGACCTGGGGCCCAAGCCCTATGGTTCAAGGTTTTAAGGGACCCCCAGCAGCCCCACCCCACCCCACCATCTTTCCAGTGACAATCCTAGGCATTACATTTCCACCCCCTTTTCCCTCACTGCTGGTGGGAGGGAGACTTCAGAAAGGATTAGATGAAAGCTAATGGCCTCATTGTTATGTGTAGTCCTTTTGGTGGTATCCACATCCAGTCTCTTTGAAGTGTACTGAAGGAAGTGAGGGCCATAAAGCCCCTTTGTTCACCCCCCTTCCCTTCATCGTATGACAGAATCCAGAGAGGGCAGAAATGGGGTTTTCCATAGTCGATAACTAGAAATGAAATATAATTGGATTCTGACACCATCTCTGCTTGACATTGCAATAAATCATCTGCCTTCTCTGCCACTGCATCCCCCCACTGATCTATATATTGGAACTGATTAGGATATTTCTCCTCATTAGCCGCTATCAAGGAGGTTAGATCATCAATGATTTGATTTTTAAACGTTCCTTCCGGGTGCCATCCAACATCCATATGAGGCCACTGTTCCTCACACAGAAAACTCAGTCTTTCCTTTGTTACCTTTGGATAGGGGACCTTATACTGGGTATGATTAAAGTACACATCAAACCCTTTTAACATGCATTCCAGCGGTGTGCTGGGAACGCTACTTGGCCCCCCCATCCTAACAACACTGCCACTGACCTATGGTGCCGGATGTTCCAATGGTCACCGATAGGAACTACAGTGGCTTAACCACCCACACAGCCTAACACGGACTACTTTAGGAATGACGTCCCGAGTCCAGGAGGGTGATCAAGCCTCCTCTTCTATCTTCAAATGAGATAGGTACTTCACAAGTTTAACACATACTCACCTGCAGTGTCTTCACACTTGTCCTGGCCAGGAATCGGTTCAGACCTCCTTTCCTTCCCCCAAGGGTTCTTGGACTGGCTGTCAGCACCATCAGCCCCGCAGAGAAGCCACAGCTGTCTCCCGGAGGAATACTCCCCCGTGGCGCCTGGAGAATGTTGCAGGAGTGGCTTCCCACTGGGTCCGAGGGGTCGAGCCTTCCTCAGCGAAACATCACCTCGCCCTAAAGTCCCATCTGGGTCGCCAGCAAACTGTTGTAGAAATAAGAGGCTCAAGCCAGCTCTTTGGGGAAGGGAAGGTTTATTGCGCAGGTTCAGAGAGCTAAACAAAGAAAAGGGTCTGAACCCCGAAAGGGGTTCCGTAAAACATATTTATACCCTTTAATACGTATACATTTCCTGATCACATAGTATTCCTTACATGGCTATTTTCTATACATCCTTGTCTCAGCATATGGAAGAATACCAGACAGTTTTGACCAAACACGTGCTTCTGTAAAAACAGGATATGGTCCAGACAGAGCAAAGCTAAATTGGTCAGCAGCTGCAAGACAGGAAACCTTCTGAAGACCCAGCAGTTTTAGAGCAACAGTATTTTTCCACTTTAGTTTGGGTGGTCTTTTCCATAGTATAGGTGGTTTTAACACAAGGGGTACAGTGTGGTGTTCCTTGATGAATGGGGGAAAGATGCCTTGGTTCCCTACCAAGGACATCATTAGTCACATTCTGGCTGGAACCAGTGACTGGGATCCAGACAAGTCGAATCACCGAATTCACAATCAAGGATAGTGTCCCAGTCTTCTTCTTCCAGCTCGGGCAGCTCATTGTCTTCAGTATAGGTTTGTCCATTAATAGAATAGGTTCTTTCTTCTCCTTCCCCTTCCCCTTCCTCCTCCTCCTCCTCCTCTTCTTCTTCTTCTTCTTCTTCTTCTTCTTCTTCTTCTTCTTCTTCTTCTTCTTCTTCTTCTTCTTCTTCTTCTTCTTCTTCTTCTTCTTCTTCTTCTTCTTCTTCTTCTTCTTCTTCTTCTTCTTCTTCTTCTTCTTCTTCTTCTTCTTCTTCTTCTTCTTCTTCTTCTTCTTCTTCCCCTTGATCACTGTCACCAATATGCCATTCTTCAAAGGGCACAGGCAAATACTTCAGAATTTTAGGTCGGTAGAAAATCGCAGGAAGGCACATCTGAAGGGAGTCTGGACAACCACAGTTTCAAACCCTCCAACTGTTGACTTTGCCACTGGACGTTGGGAGCTGGAACCTTCTTTATACAGGAACAGTGAATCCACACCTTTATGCCAGGAACCTTCACAGCTGTTGGAGTGCTGAGCAGCACCTGGACCGGTTCTGACCACTTGGCAGCAACGCTCGAGGGGTTGAGTTCTTTTACACAGATCCACTCTCCAGGTTCCACAATAGGAGTCAAGTCAGGGATCACTGGAAGGGCAGCTTTGACCTGTTGGGAGATAGAAGACAACACCTGTGACAGTTTCTGCAAATACAAAGAAACATTCTCTTCTCCTTCATCCGCCCCCATAACATATTGAGAAACAAAAGGTCTACCATACACCATTTCAAAAGGTGACAATTGGAGCTTCCCCCTAGGAGTTACTTTTACACGAGTCAGAGCAATGGGCAAAATCTTGGGCCAAGTTAAGGAGGTCTCCTGGCACAACTTTGCCATGTGACCTTTCAAAGTCCTATTCATGCGTTCCACTTGAGCCGATGCCTGGGGCCTGTACGATGAATGAAGGTGCGAGTCAATGTGCAAAAGTTTGCACACCCCCTGAACCACTTGAGAGACAAAATGGCAGCCATTGTCAGACTCAATGGATTTAGGAAGTCCAAACCGTGGGATGATCTGGTCAACAATAGTCCGGGATACTTCACAAGCTCTTTGGGTGGTAGTAGGTATAGCTTCTGGCCATCCAGTGAACATGTCCACAAAAACTAAAAGATTCCTCTTGGCCCCATTCCGTGGCATTTCTGTAAAATCTACTTGCCATGCTTCTCCAGGATATTTAGCAACACCAAGGGCCCCCTTAGGTAGAGGTTTCCCTCCTGTAGGGTTATTTCGTTGACAAATCTCACATTGGGACGAAGCTTGCTGAGCCAGAGCTCACAGGTTGTGATTGCAATACCTCTGTTTTAGCCAAAAATGAAGCTTCCTTGGGGAGCCATGAAAAGCATCATGAGTTCGCTGTACAAGTTTCCACACAAGGGCAGTAGGGAGCTGGATTTTATCCTCAACTGCCCACCATTCATTAACCCATTTCCCTCCATCTCTCAGTTGATCTCTCTGGTCATATATGGGAGGGAAAGTGTCACAATCCTCTACTGGTACCAGGGGACAAGTCTTGGCAGTGGTTAAAACTGGCTGATGGGCTGCCTGCCATGCCCAATAGTCCACAGCTCGGTTGCCTTTAGTTACAAAGCCCTCATCCACTTGATGTCCTTTGAAGTGGATAATAGCAAGGTCCTTTGGCAGTTGGATTGCAACCATGACCTCCTCCAAAAGAGCCTTCATTTTTAAGGACTTTCCATCAGCGCCTGTATAGCCCCTCTCCTTCCATAAAGCAGCATGGGTGTGCGCGGCCAAAAAGGCATATTGGCTGTCAGTATAAATGTTCACTCTCTTGCCCTGGCCCAACACACAAGCAGGGATCAAAGCTTTTAATTCAGCAGCTTGAGCTGAAAATGAGGCAGGAATGGCAGCAAGAGCAACAGGTCGCTCATCAGTGACTATAGCATAACCAGAGTATCAGACCCCATCTTCCACAAAAGAGGAGCCATCAGTCCAATATGACAATTCTGGGTTTCCAAGGGGTTCCATTCTTAAATCAACTCTAGCACCTGTGATTGATTGTAAAACTTCTAAGCAGTCATGGGGTTCTGCATTTTCTTCTGGAACGGGCAATAATGTAGCTGGGTTGAGGGTGTCACAGCGACAAAGTTGAACATTTTCCTGTTCTATGATCTGGCTCACATACCTTCCAACTCGGGCAGAGGTGGCCCACGCTGGCAATTTTTGCTCCAATAATACTTGAACCGCATGGGGGGTGTAAACCTTCAGAGGAGCTCCCAATATGATTTTCTGACTTTCAGTAAACAGCTCAGCCACAGCCGCAATTGCTCTAGACAACCAGGCCATCCTTTCACTACAGCATCCATGGTTTTAGACAGGTAGCCCACAGGTAACTAGTCAGAGCCCACTTGTTGTATTAGGACCCCCAAGGCACATCCACCCTGTTCTTTGCAATACAGTTGAAAACCTTGAGACTGATCTGGCAACACCAAACTAGTAGACTTAATTAAGGCGTCCTTCAATTGTCGCCATGCCTGGTTATGTTCACGAGTCCATTCCCATGCCACATCTTGTTGTGTTAGGGCATAAAGCGGTTTAGCAATCAGGGAATACATCAGGATCCACAGTCTGGCATAGCCTGTGATGCCTAAAAAAGTTCTAAGTTGTTTAACATTGGTGAGTAAAGGCAAGGCAGAGATGGCTTGAATTGTACTGGCATGAAGGCAATGGTATCCTTCTTTTAAAACATATCCCAAATATTGAACCTGGGGAAGGACCCACTGGATCGTTTGCTTAGAGACCTTATATCCTCGTTCAGCCAAAAAATTCAACAAATCAACTGACCCTTGTAGTAAAAGTTTCCCACCATTCGCATGCACCATCCCAGCGATCACATGTGGCTCCATCTCATGCCTCTGGAAAAGCCTCATCCTTTCGCCATAACTCACCATGAGCCCAGGTGTATTCTAGCATGTCACAACAATCTCACATTACAGGTGCCTCCCGCCATTAAAAAGCATCTTCTCGTCATAGCCAAGCATCCCGAGTTTCAAAGGCAGCACAAGCAATAATCGATGCTGAAGCTGCCAACGCAGTCTTTTGTGTGTTACAGGAGGAGCAGCGGAAAAAGAAGGAATTGGTGGTGATGGAAATCAAAGAAGCTGAAATGGAGGCCAAACTAGAAGCTGAAGCAGCTCAAATGGAGGCCAAACGAAAAGCTGACGCAGCTCAAATGGAGGCCAAACGAAAAGCTGCAGCAGCTAAAATGAAGGCCAAAATAAAGGCCACTCAAGAAGAGCTTGAGCTTATACAAAGCCAATGAGAAGTTGCAGACAAAACGGCAAGAGCAAAAGGCCTTCAGAGAACACTCCAACACAACACTTTCTTGCCCAATAGGGAACATCTGGAGAATGAAGATAGGCATAGCCGTGTGCAGGCCTACGTGGACAACCAAAGCATGTTTCAAAGTGAACAGGTGAGAGCGCCACAGCTATCCACAAGCCCCCCAAGACCAAGTAGATGAAGAGAAGAATTTCAACGGCCAGATGTGCCAATCAGCCAGAGAGTTGATGTCGCAACAACTAGGTCGCAAGATCTTCCCACCGTTGCTGCTCCATTGAACCCAACAAACCATACCACTGATGGCAACCGGATGGGTCCACCTACAGCGGCGACGGCCCCACAGCAGAACCAGCTGCCGCTCGGGGATGAGATTGCAAGAACTTGAGCCAGACTAGAGTCCCTGCTGCGCCAACAGGAGGCAGTGTCCCAAGGAACCGCTACCAGATCTGACCACAGAGGAGAATCTCGACCACCAGCTGTGCCAGCCTATCAGGGAGCCAGCTACGCACCACCCGAAATATGAGAAACCCTCCAACAAGTAAGCACGCAAGAAGTCAGGTCCCCTCAGCTCAACGCCAGAGCAGAGGAATTCAGACCAAGCCAACAAGGTCCCTTGTACGTGACATGGCAAGATAACCTCAGCAGACAACACACTGAAGAAAGTTACCAGCCAGACATGGCGCATGCCCCCACTCCTGGAAGCGATGCACCACCTCCACCAGACTACAGCCCATACATGGGATCGATGTATCCTCCAACACTCGGTGGAAGAAAGTCGGACATGGCATCCAGAGGCATGCGAAAATTCTCTGACAAACCAGGGAAGGACTATTTAGTGTGGAAGCAACTTTTCAAGCAAGCCCTCCGCGGTGAGAGGTTACACCCTGGGGAAGAGCTCGGGCTTATGATGGCATGGCTAGGTCCAGAATCCTCAAAGGCAGTGGAGGCGATCTTTGCATCATGTTTAAGTGACCTACCCGCCGCCCTTCGACGAGCCTGGGAAACACTTGACAAGCGCTATGGGGCACCTTCTTTGACACAGTCCTCATTCCTACAGGAGCTCTATGATTTCCCTAACATCAATATCAATGATCCTAGTCAGATTTGGAGATTCTCCATCTTACTAGACCAGCTCCGGGCAGCACAAGAAAGTCGCACCATGCCTGGACTTGCCCGCCTTGAGCAGTTTGACACACAGAACATTATCACTCAAAAACTACCAAGACAGTTGAAAGACAAATGGTTCGACATGACCCAGTCCCACAGGAAACAGTACCCCAGCAACCCTCCACCTTTTGCTGATCTTGCAGATTTTGTTTCTGATGAATCAGATATGTAAAATGACCCCAATTACCTTGACGTCCATGAAACATGTTTCACGATGCCAAAATGGACCAATCATAACTTTGGCACTAATAGAAGTTCCTTCCAAGCCAAAAAGGACAGAACTCCTATTTCAGTGTACAAAACAGAGATCATGACCAAAGAAGACTTCAGACGAACAAATGCCGAGGAGTATTCATTCCAAACCTCACCCACCAAGAAAAGGCCTGACTTGTCTTCACACTTTCTAAACAATTGCAGAGAATTTGGGAAAAAAATCCCTGGATGATCAAAAGGCCCTACTCAAAGAAAATAGGATATGCTTCAAATGCTGTGACTCTATAGATCACATGGCCAAAGATTGCGCAGTCAGGGTGAAATGTCACCTGTGTAACAGTGACAAGCACCCGGCAGCCTTGCATCTAGAATCTAAGAAGCCCTCTGAGGAGACACAACAAGCAACTTCGACCCCTCCCAGGGCGACGACAACTCAATGAGACTCCAAAGAGCACCCAACAAGGCAGGGGGTGTACTGCACAGCAATATGCGGTAACTCACTGCGCCCTTGTTCATGCTCCCCCATCTTTCTAGCTAAAGTCTATCCTGATGGGAGACCAGAAGAGGCTGTGAAGATGTACGTCATACTAGATGTACACAGCTCCGCCACAATAGCTAAGTCAGCATTTTTCGACCTCTTTGACCTCCCGACTGAACTAACAGAGTTTGCAGTACAAACGATCACAGTGCCAGTGAGCACGGTGGGGAGGAAAATCTTCGGACTATGCATAGAATCGATAGATGGGAGTTCTCAGTTCCTGTTGCCACCAGTGTTGGAATGGGAGAACTTACCGGATAAGTGCAGCGAAATTTCAACACCAGAGATGGCAAGAAACTTTCCTCACCTAGTGCACATAGCTGATCTTATCCCTCCCCTAGATCCCGAAGACGAGATTCTACTTATGGTGGGATGAGGCACCTATGAAACCATCGGTTCCGATGAAAGAATCAAAGGCCCACCAGGTACCCCAGTAGCCATTAAGATGGAACTCGGATGGGCCATCGGAGGGGAGATATGTATCGATAAGTTGCAAACCCCAACCCAAGTGAACATCTTGAAGACTTCCATTCTCAGTAATGGGAGAGCTTCCCACCTGGAACCATGCCAAGAACACGTCACGCTTTTGACAGCCAAGCCTATTTTAGGAGCATCAGTGTTCCGAACCAGCAATAACGACAACGACGTGGGACCGTCGATAGAAGACAAAGAATTTCTAGAGCTCATGGACAAGGAATGTCTGCAGGATGAAACAGGGAGTTGGGTAGCCCCACTACCCTTCCATATACCCAGGCAGTGTCTACCTAACAATCATGAGCAAGCCCTCTCTCGGCTTAACAACCTGCGGAGAACCATGAACAAGAAACTCGAAATGAAAACACATCTGGTAGAATTCATGGAAAAGATGTTCCAGAATGGACATACAGAGCTTGCCCCACCAATGAAGGAAGAGGAAGAGTGCTGGAACCTACCATTCTTTGGGGTGTATCACCCGCAAAAAACAGGGCAGATCAAAGTGGTCTTCGACACCAGCGCGCAGCACCAAGGCACCTCTCTGAACAAAGTCCTTCTTACAGGACCTGACCTCATCAACAGTCTGCTTGGAGTGCTCATCCGCTTCAGAAAAGAAGCCATGGCTGTCATGGCTGACATCCAGCATATGGTTTATTCCTTCTACATAAGGGAAGATCACTGAAATTACCTGCATTTCCTGTGGTTTAGTGATGACCAACGTAACCAGCAGGTAACCGAATACAGAATGCGAGTACACGTTTTTGGTAACGGTTCTTCCCCTGCAATAGCTAATTATGGCCTGCAACGCACCACCCGTATAGGTGAAGCTGAATACGGTGCCAACGCCAAACGCTTCGTAGAACGAGACTTTTACGTTGATGATGGCTTAAAATCTGTTCCCACTCCTGCAGAAGCTATAGACCTAATAAAAAGGACACGCCAAATGTTAGCAGCAGCTAACCTTAGGTTACACAAAATTGCATCCAACAGTGAAGAAGTGTTAGTGGCCTTCGACCCTGACGACTATGCAAAAGGCCTAAAAGACCTCGACTTTGGCACAGACGATCCTCACTTCCAACGCAGTCTCGGCTTGTGCTGGGACTTGAAGAAGGACGTCTTCACCTTCAGAACCCCGACAAAGGACAATGCTTTCACGAGGAGTTTTGTCTACAGTAAACAGTCTGTTCAACCCTTTGGGTTTCGCCGCACCCATAACAGTCCAAGGCAAGCTTCTTCTACACTCACTCTCCCAACACGCTACAGATTGGGACAAGACGCTTCTGCCAGAACACAAGCAGGAGTGGGAGACGTGGTGCCAATCCCTCAGTTACCTTCAAACCATATTCATACAGTGCACGTATGCTCCCCTTTCGCTGGCTGCTACAACAAAGAGGGAGCTACACATGTTCTCAGACACTTCGACGAAGGCTATCACAGCTGTAGGATACATCAAAGTCTACAGCGGGGAGAGTTGCAATGTTGGTTTTGTCATGGGAAAGGCAAAACTGGCACCACTACAAAGCCATACCATACCCAGGTTAGAACTCTGTGGTGCCATTCTAGCCGTAGAGATAGCAGAACTGATAACAAAGGAGATGGACCTCAAGTTACAATCCACCACCTTCTACACAGACAGCAAGGTGGTACTAGGCTACATCCACAATCGAAGCAGACACTTTTACGTCTATGTAAGTAATAGAGTGGAAAGGATCAGAAAATCTTCAGACCCTGATCAGTGGCGATATGTGCCAACAGATCAGAATCCAGCTGATCAGGCTACGCGGTCCATTCCTGCATCACAATTGACAGACTCAGTTTGGATAAAGGGCCCCAGGTTTTTGGTGTCTCCTGACAGACGTCGGAAGAACCAGAGCACTATGAGCTGCTAGAGCCAGATCAGGACAACGTGCGGCCTCAAGTACCCAACAAACTGCTAAAAATGACCACCCTGATCATCTGCCTGTCTACAGACATCAAGGAAAAAGAAAAATCGTCTCCCCATCACTTCCTAGATCCCAATTGTTTCCAACTCTTCTCCAGATGGAAACCTCTCATAGCACGTGTAGCAGTGATAGTTTGTTTCCTGCACCATGAGATGAGCTCCTCAGACAGCTGTCTCCAGGCCGAAAGAGGGATTCTTCGAATTGTACAACAACACTCATACCCACTGGAATTTGAATGTCTGGAAGCAAAAAGAGCTCACCCAAACTCTAGTCCACTGCTGAAATTGAACCCATTCTTGGACAGTGATAATTTGTGTCAAGCCCCATGGGGCTTGCCAATCACTGGTGTGGAGGGTGTTCCAGAGTGCAACTTGCCGCTGCTTCACACAGCCCTGACGCCGCACGCCTCCTCGCTCTGGCCGGCACTGGAAAAGAGCAAGCCTCGCTGCTCCGCAGGTCTGCTGATAGTTGGAGGCCGGCGGGGTGTTGCTGAGCCCAGCTGGTCGGTGCCTGCAACACCCGAGCCTCGAAGCCCCGCCGGCCAGCTGATTGACGGAGGCCGACGGGACATTGTTGAGCCCAGCCAGTCTGTGCCGGCAAGACACATGCCTCGCCGCCCCGCCGGCCAGCTGAGCGTCGGAGGCCAACGAGGTATCCCTGAGTCCGGCCGGTGCATGGAGGCTGTGGGATGGCCGATGCCAGGCAACGAAGAGGCCTGCCCACCACTGCAAACGGCTGGACAAAGGGGGACGCTGCAGGGCACAGACCGCTGCGAGGCACAGCTGGACTTACCGGTATGGGAGGAGCAGCTGGAGGGGCCTAGACACAAGAGCGGCGCACCAGCAGAAGGCTCCATCCAGGACAAACAGGAAGCCGGACAACGGGGCGGGGCTGAGCTGAGGGAAGGGCAGGGCCAGACAAGCGGAACTTTAAAGGCAAATGGGCGGATGGTAGTTAGCACTTGAAGGGTGGGAATTTGGGTGTGGCACTGTTATATGAAGCACTGGGAGCAAACCACTCCCAGTGCTGACTTTGTTAGGGATTAAAGGCCTTACTTGCACCTTGTTCCTGCGTTCCTGGATTTCTTTCCTCTGGACGATGATGGACGGGCGTGATAGTAAGTCAGCACTCATAATATGTTTGCTACTTTTTGCCCATACCCCAACCCGAGGGAATGGCGGAGGGCAAACAGGATGCTCCCCAGGTGGAGGGAGATGCACCAGCTGAGGCAGCAGGCCCTGCCACTGCACCTGAGACCCAGGGGCCACCGCCAGTAGTGAGACCAAAGGCCACTCAGGCCACTGCCCCTTTGGGTGAGGTCCAGGAAGACCCAGCTACAAAGATTGGGGGGACGAGTGGTGGCAGAGCCCTGCTTTGACGTCCCTGGATACCGGCCAGGCCCGCACACCTCCAGGGCCGGCCAGCTACTCCAGGGCTTCCGGTCCTTCTGCTGGGCCCTCTTTCTGTTGCTTCCGGTGCAATCAGCCAGGCCATCGGGCAGCAGAGTGCCCAGCTCCTACCCCATGGAGCCCCGTGACACTCGGAGGGGCCACCCCGACACCAAAAAGAGGCCCAGAGAAGTTGAGAGCAGCGAGGCAGGCGAAGACTCCGGCACCTCAGCAAGTGCTTCCAGCAGACAAGGACACCACCGCGGTAGCGCGGTACCATCCGGCCGACGACAGCGAGGACGACGCAGTAGACGACCCGATGGTGAGTGAGCCCGTAGCCCCCTTTGTCCTACCCGTAGTATTGACAAGTCCACAGACCGGTGCATGGAGGGAATGCAGGGCTCTTATAGACACCGGGTGTACCCGGTGCCTCATAAGCAGGGCTGTGGTGATAGAAACTGGTATAAGGTTACACAGATTGGCCCATCCCATCTGCTTTGAGCAGGTGGACGGGTCCCTATTGTGAGGGGCCCCGGCTACTCAAATCACGGAACCGGTCCGGCTAGAGCTCGGAGGCCATTGGGAGGTCCTCCGCTTTATTGTTGCTCCATCTATGACCGAGGCGGTAATCCTCGGCCTAGCCTGGTTGGATAAGTGGGAACCCACCATATGGTGGGAGGGTGGCTACCGTAGAGTACATCTTGGGGTTGGGCCCCAACCACCTGGGCCAAGCCACATGAAGCAGGCCCCAGTGTGTGTGGTCACAGGGGGGGGAGGCCCTTTCCCAGTAGTATACAGGGACCTGGTCGAGGTGTTTAGTGAGAAGGAGTGCGATCAGTTACTGCCTCACCGGGAGAGGGACTGCGCAATTGAAATTGAACCGGGAGCCAAACTACTGAAGCCCGTCCGGGGCTTCGCACTGGCACATACATGGCACTCTTTCACATATTTCTCCACGTCTGATTTCAGTCTAGGCCACCAGAACTGCCGGCGCACCAGGTGCAAGATCTTAAGAAATCCGAAATGGCTGGCCTGTTTGGCGTCGTGGCACCTCAAAAGAACAGTTCGCCGTAGGCGATCAGGCACGTACATCTTATCACCCTTCCAGGCTATCCCTTCTCTTTGGGTTAACACTTCTGGATGTTCACGTAACCACTCATCATCCAGCACAGCCGCTCGCAAGTCGGCAAGTTCATCACCCCCCCGCTTGTGACACAACCCTGGTTGCTTCTTGACCACAAGGGGGCACCAATGCCTGTACCACATCCTCCCTTTTTCTGTGGTACTGTGGCATTCTTGACAATGTGTCGGCTAAGAAATTCTTCCCCCCAGGCACATATTTTAAAGTGAATTTGAATCAGGCAAAGTATTGGGCCCACCTGATGTGTTTGTGTGCTAGGCGTCTCGGTGTTTGTAACACTTCTAAATTTTTATGGTCTGTCTATACTTCGAATGGTACCACCGTCCCTTCCAAGAGGTGTCGCCACGTTGTGAGGGCCCATCGAATCGCAAATGCCTCCTTCTCCCAAATGGCCCAACCCCTTTTGGTTACGGTAAACTTACGAGAGGTATAGGCACAGGGTTGTAGCACTCTGTTCTTGTTCCTCTGGAGAAGTACAGCTCCCACGGCCACGTCACTGGAATCGACCTGTACCACAAACGGGACATCTGGATCCAGATGGCGTAACATGGGTTCCCTGGCAAACAGGGACTTCAGACTCTTCGAAAGCTTTTTGGCAGGTCATGGTCCACTCCAATGATTGGTTGGGCCAGGGTTTGCCGCCCAAATGCTTTGTTCGTAGAAGGTCTGTTAGAGGGTGAACTACTGTGGCAAAAGAAGGAATAAAGTGCCGGTAAAAATTGGCAAACCCCAAATGCTTTGTTCGTAGAAGGTCTGTTAGAGGGTGAACTACTGCGGCAAAAGAAGGAATAAAGTGCCGGTAAAAATTGGCAAACCCCAGGAAGCTTTGTAGCTGATGCCGTGTCCTGGGGGCTTGCCACTCCAACACTGCCTGCACTTTACTAGGATCCATCTCCACCCCATTCCCCGAAATCCGATACCCTAGATAGTCTAAGCACTTTTGATGGAATTCGCATTTTGACAATTTTACGTATAGGTGAGCGTCAAGGAGCTTACGCAACACCTGCCTAACAAGGCTGATATGCTCTTCCATGGTGGTCGTGTAAATCAGAATGTCATCGAGATACACAAGGACCCGCCGGTACAAATATTCATGCAGCACCTGATTGATTAGTTGCATGAAGACCGCAGGGGCCCCTTGTAAACCAAAAGGCATGATGCGAAATTGGAAACTGCCCAGTGGACAATTGAAAGCTGTTTTCCATTCGTCGCTATGCTTGATCTGCACTCTGTAATATGCTTCCCGGAGATCTAGTTTGGTGAATATTCGGCCCTTGCCCAGCTGCGCTAGCAATCTTTCATGAGCGGGAGAGGATACAAATGTTCGACGCACACTGCATTCAGCCCCCGGAAGTCAACACACAAGCACAGCGATCCATCTTTCTTCTCTTTAAAGAGGACTGGGGCAGCAACTCGGGAACGGGCTGGCTGGATGAATCCTCATTCCAGGTTTTGGTCAATGTATCGCCGTAATTCTATCAGCAATTTAGGCGTCATAGCGTACATTTGTGGCTTTGGGAGCTTGGCCCCCGGAACGAGCTCAATAGCGCAATCCGTCGGTCGGTGAGGAGGTAATTGGTTGCATTCCCTTTCACTGAACACCTCGGCTAAGTCATCATACTCCTTAGGGTAAAGGCCCTTTCCTTTTCCCTCCTCTTATTATTATTATTATTTAATTTTATTTATATGCCGCCCAATCCCAAAGGACTCAGGGCGGCGTACAGAGTTAAAACAATCATAAAACAATAAAATAATACAGTCATACCGCGAGTCCGATCATATCCCGCCCCCCCCCCCGGGGACATCAGCCCCAGGCCTGCCGGAACAGGAGAGTTTTAACGGCTTTCTTAAAGGCCGGCAGGGTGGGAGTAGTTCAAACCTCGGGGGGAAGTTGATTCCACCAGGTCGGAGCCACCACAGAAAAGGCCCTTCCCCGAGGGCCCGCCAGCCGACATTGTCTGGCTGATGGGACCTGAAGGAGGCCCAATCTATGGGACCTCACCGGTCTCTGGGAACTGTGCGGCAGAATGCGGTCCTGTAAGTAACCTGGCCCTATGCCATGAAGGGCTTTAAAGGTGATAACCAACACCTTGAATTGCGTCCGGAGACCCACAGGAAGCCAGTGCAGCTCGCGGAGGATAGGTGACACGTGGGCGTACCTTGGTGCGCCCACAATCGCTCTCGCGGCTGCGTTCTGAACCAACTGCAGCCTCCGAACGCCCTTCAAGGGTAGCCCCATGTAGAGCGCGTTACAGTAATCCAGTCTTGAGGTGACAAGGGCATGAGTGACTGTGAGTAAAGCCTCCCGGTCCAAATAAGGCCGCAACTGGTGCACTAGGCGAACCTGTGCAAAGGTCCCCCTGGCCACAGCCGATAGATGTTGTTTCAAATTTAGCTGTGAGTCCAGGAGGACATCGAAGTTGCGCGCCTGCACTGAGGGAGGTAAATTTGCCCCCCCCCAGGACTAATGATGGACCATCCAGTTGGCCTTTGGGAGGCAAGACCCAGAGCCACTCGGTCCTGTCAGGGTTGAGTCTAAGCCTGTTCACCCCCATCCAGACCCTCACATCTTCCAGGCACCGGCACATCACGTCGACTGCTTCACTGAAAGGACACGGGGTGGAGATATATAATTGGGTATCATCCGCGTACTGATGATACCTCACCCCGTGTCGCCGAATGATCTCACCCAGCGGTTTCATGTAGATGTTAAAAAGGAGGGGGGACAGGACCGAGCCCTGAGGCACCCCATGATCGAGGCGCCTAGGGGTCGATCTCTGTCCGCCCGCCAACACCGACTGCGACCTGTCAGAGAGGTAGGAGGAGAACCACCGCAATACGGTGCTGCCCACCCCCACCTCTCTGAGATGACGCAGAAGGATACCATGGTCGATGGTATCAAAAGCCGCTGAGAGAAGAAGCACCAGGATAGAGGAATAACCCCTATCCCGGGCTCGCCAGAGGTCATCGGTCAGTGCGACCAAAGCAGTCTCAGTGCTGTAGCTGGGCCTGAAACCAGATTGAAAAGGGTCCAGATAATTCGTTTCATCCAAGGATCGCAAGAGTTGGGACGCCACCACCTTCTCTACAACCTTCCCCACAAAGGGGAGGTTGGAGACGGGACGAAAGTTCTTCAAAACAGCTGGGTCCAGGGAAGGCTTCTTGAGGAGGGACCTCACCACCGCTTCCTTTAAAGGTTGCGGGAAAGACCCCTCCATCAAGGAGGCATTGATTATCGCCTGGAGCCAGCCTCGTGTCACCTCCCTACTGGCCGAAACCAGCCAGGAGGGGCACGGGTCCAATAAACAGGTGGCGGCATTCATTGCCCTCACGGCCTTGTCCACTTCATCAGGGGTCACAGGCTCAAACTCGCTCCAGATAACATGACTAAGACCAGCCCCTGGCAACTCGGCTGGCACTGCCCAGTCGGAGTCCAGGTCTCTCTGAATCTGAGCGATTTTGTCCGAAAGAAACTGAACAAACTCCTCAGCTCTCCCCTGCAAGGGTTCCTCCGCCTCCTCCACTTTAAGAAGGGAGCGGGTCACCCTAAACAAGGCGGCCGGGCGAGATTCTGCGGACGCAATAAGTGCGGAAAAGTGAACACGCTTTGCCGCCCTTATCGCCACTAAATAAGTCCTAAGATAGGCTCTTAATAGTGATCGGTCAGATTCAGAGTTACTGGCCCTCCAACATCGCTCTAGACGTCTCTTGTGGCGCTTCATCTCCCGGAGCTCCTCAGTAAACCAAGGCGCCCTCTGGGGACCACCACCACAGAGAGGTCGCAAAGGCGCAATTCGATCCAGGGCCCCGGACGCCGCCTCATTCCAGGCCGCAACCAGGGACCCAGACGAGTTGTGGACAAGGGAGTCAGGTATTTCCCCAAGCTCCTCCTGGAACCGATCTGGGTCCATTAGGCGCCTGGGGCGGAGCCACCTAGTCGGCTCCCTCTCCCTGCGATGGGGGAGTGATGCTCTGAAGTCCAGCCTCAATAGGAAATGATCTGTCCATGACAAGGGCGAGATCTCTATTCCCCTTAATTCCAGATCATGTCTCCATTGCCCCGAGAGAAACACAAGGTCGAGTGTGTGACCACCCCTATGAGTCGGATCCTGAATTACCTGGGTCAGGTCCATGGTTGCCATGGAAGCCATGAACTCCTGCGCCGCCTCTGAGCGATCGCCGAGTGATGGTAGGTTAAAGTCCCCCAGTACTATAAGTCTGGGGAACTCCACCGCCAACCCGGCTACTGACTCCAGCAACGCAGGCAGGGCTGTTGCAACGCAGCTGGGAGGTAGGTACGTCAGCAGCAAGCCCAACTGAACCTGTGAACCCAACTTCAATAGGAGGGACTCACACCCAACAACCTTCGGGGCAGGAATCCCACGAGGACTCAAGGACTTCCGAGCGATGACTGCCACTCCCCCTCCCCCACTCTTGTTGCGCCACTGCCACCTTTGCAGTAATCTGATCTCCGGGACAAGGGCCTAGCGGTTGGGGTCTGACCTCAAGACGTACCCTGCGGTAGCCCCCCTCCCACCATATGGTGGGAGTCCATTTATCCAACCAGGCTAGTCCCAGTATTACGGTTTCGGTCATAATGGGAGCAACGATGAAACGAAGGACCTCCCAGTGTGTTCCCAGTTCCATACGGACTGGCTCGGTAACGTGGGTGGCCAGAGCTCCTCCCAGCAATGATCTGTCCACTTGTTCAAAATGGATAGGTTGGGCTAATTTGTGTAACCGAATGCCACTTTCTACTGCCACCTCCCTGCTGATCAAACACCGTGTGCATCCAGTATCTATAAGGGCTTGGCACTCCTTTCTCACCCCAGTCTGAGGGATTGTCAATATAATAGGTAGAACAAATGGGCTGATGGGCTCACTTACCATCGGATCGGCTGACACATCATCCGGACTGTCATCGTCATCCACCGGTCGGTACCTCACTACTGCCGTGGTCTCTGTCATAGCTGGGGACCCCCGCTGGACCGCCGGACTTGCTTGCTGTTTAGCAGCTCTCGATCTCTCCACACTCTTCTTTGGAGGGGTAGCCCCACTAACTACCCCAGGACTCCGTGGACTAGGTGCTGGGCACTCGGCCGCCCGGTGCCCCGGCTGGTTGCACTGAAAGCAACGAAAAGCAGGCCCAACAGAGGAGCTAGGAGGCCTTGTTACCCCTGCTGGCGACCCCTGTCCTCCCTCTTGTGGCTTTCCCCCCGGCCGTCGTGCACGATCGGTGTCAACTCCCTCTCTATGGACCTCCTTGAGACCCATATCCAGATCTACAACTACCTTAAACCAATCCCGGAGCTTGTTCGGCACACCATGGTACACACAGGCCTGTCATAGCTCGTAGTGAAGGCCGGCCCGGAAATGATGAACAAGCAATCGTTCTGGCCAAGAGTCACACAACCGGCCTGCTAATCTGCGGAAGCCCCGAACATACTCTATTGCAGGACGGCCTCGTTGAGTCAGTGACAGGAGATCTGCTACCACCCTCTGGAGCCACAATGGGTCCTCAAATCATACATGCAGGGCATCCAAAAACAAGCCCGCATTCCCTATCTCACGGGCATGGTCGCTATAAAGGTCGGTGGCCCATGCTGCTGCCTCTCCTCGCAAAGCAGCAGTGACTGCCACCACCATAGCCCACTGGGAGGTGTATAATTGGGCGTACTGGTCTAGATGGCTAATCACATGACCCAGAAACATAGCTAATTGGTCAGTGTTTCCATCAAACGTTATAGGGATGGGAGGGGGACCCCACAGATTTCCTGGACCCCATTGACCTACAGGCTGGCCAGGTATGGCCCGGGGGTACCCAGGACCTAGACCCTGTGACCCCAAAACTCTCCCTGCAGAAAGGCCTCTAGCATCCAACCCTGACCCACCAAGTCATGCCGACCGGGCCTGAGCAGTTGTCCCACCTGACGCGGAACCCGCGGCCTCTGACCCACCTGCGTGTGGGGGTAAGCGCAGTCTCGGGCTACTCAGCCGGAAACGGGACAATGAGGTGCGTCCTGCCGAACTGTCCTCTCGTTCCCACGACCCAGGACCCCAGTAGCTGGTTTCACCGAAGCGGTCACGCAATATGTCCATCGTATCCTGGCCAGGAGCTGTGGAGTAGCTTCACTCTTCTTCATCATCCCCCGTGACACATCTCTCCCTCCACTCTAGATGGGCAGGCTAGGTGTGAGCAGCTGTCTGGCGTTCACACGGGTCACAGCTGGGCTTTGCCACCATTCTTCCTGGGGTTTTGGAGCTGTAGCCTCCTCGGCCCCACCCCCAGGATTTGAGGACTGTGCCACCTTTGGTCTCACCACCGGCTGCTCTGTTTCACATTCTAGCACTGGAGCAGGCTCTGCTACCCCACCAGGCACCGCCTCCCCCAAGTCCTGGGCAGCGTCTTGAGTACCCTCCGCCATCTCCTCCAACCGAGGGCAGGGGAGAATATAAAGTAAAGGAGTGCTAACTTACTGACACAATTGTCCGTTGTCATCCATAGAGAAAGAAATCCAGGAACGCCGGTACAAAGGTGCAATCATCAAAGGCTTTAATCTTTGACAAAACAAAAGTTAGCACTGGGAGTGGTTTGCTCCCAGTGCTTTACATAGGATTGCCACACCCCGTATCCCCGCCCCCAGCTGCAAACCAACATCTGTCCAAGGTGCATAAAAGTCCCTCCACCCCCTTGTCCACACCCACCCCAAGAAGTGGACCCGCCCTGCTGGCACCCATCATGGCTGACAGACCCCCACGTTATGACATCGTCAACCCTCCAGTCCCCGTTATGTGGACCAGGTAAGAAAACCCCAGCACCGCCCCTTGAGCTGTCCCCGCAAGCCTCCGGCCCATTCCGACGGTCCACGCAGGCCTCCGGCCCATCTGGTGGCGTCTCCGTTGCAGTGTTCATTGCCAGTGCTCCGCGTAGCTGCCACATCGGCGCATGCTCGCTCCGCTCGCTTTCCCCCATCAGCTGAGACGTGTGGCAGCTATCGGAGGGAAATGGTGCTGCGTCCGCACTGCAGTCCATCGTTGGTTCGCCGGCGATCGTCACAACACGTGAGGCTATGGTCCCTGCCCGGGTGGAGGTAGCTGGTATTGGAGTGGTCCTCGGCAGCTGCAGGTTCCGGTGCGCAACACCCCCCCTCACCTGTGAATGGCAAGCCCCATGGGGCTTGACAGGTGTTACAGAAACTCCTTGCTGCCAAATTGTACGTGAAGCTGTTGAAATGTGAATTTCACCAGGACGTCTGGACTACCTTGGATATCGGATTTCGGGGGATGGGGTGGAAATGGACCCTCACAAGGTACAGGCAGTGCTGGACTGGCAGGCGCCCAGGACACGTCGACACCTACAAAGCTTTCTGGGGTTCGCTAACTTCTACCGGCAATTCATCCCCTCGTTTGCCACCATAGCCCACCCCCTGACGGAGTTGTTACGGACAAAACATCTGACTGGCAAACCAAGGCCCGGCCAAGCCTTGGGATGGACCATGGTCTGTCAGAAGGCTTTCGAAGATCTCAAAGCCCTCTTTGCCAAAGAACCTGTGTTGCTCCACCCAAACCCCGACGCCCCATTTGTCGTACAAGCTGACGCCAGTGACGTGGCTGTTGGGGCTGTGTTACTCCAGCGAAACCACAAGGGGGCACTGCAACCTTGTGTATACACGTTCCGGAAATTTACCACAATAGAAAAGGGGGTGGGCTATTTGGGAAAAAGAGGCATTTGCTGTTAAGTGGGCACTCGTGACCTGGCGACACCTACTGGAGGGTGCTACACGGCCTTTTGAGGTATGGACCGATCACTGGAACCTCGAAGCATTACAAAAACCGCAATGCCTGTCACCTAAACATATTAGATGGGCTCAGTACTTCGCTCGTTTCCGCTTTACTCTGAGGTATGTGCCAGGGGGCAAGAATTTTCTCGCAGATGCTTTGTCTCGCCTGCCGCAATACCACAGTAAGAGGGAGGAGGTGGTGCAGGCGATTATGCCTCCCTATACCCAAACGGTAGCTCATATAGCATCAGATATGTTGACAAATGTAGCACTGCTGGAGCTACGGGCTGCTGTAGGAGACGATGTGTGGCTGAGGGACCATCTGGGCCTGTTAACACAGGGAGAGGGACTGGCCTGGAAGGGTGATAAACT
Organism: Crotalus adamanteus; assembly: GCA_039797435.1. Classification (NCBI taxonomy): domain Eukaryota; kingdom Metazoa; phylum Chordata; class Lepidosauria; order Squamata; family Viperidae; genus Crotalus; species Crotalus adamanteus. Next base: position 10,800,266 of record CM077935.1, read on the forward strand.
CTATGTCCCCGAAGGCCTAAGACAGACCGTCCTCCAGCAGTGCCATGATGCCAAACAGGCCAGACATTTCGGGTTCCAAAAGACTTTACACCTGGTGCGGCACCAATTCTGGTGGCCCCAGATGAAACCAGAGGTGGAGATATACGTAAAAAACTGTCACGTCTGTGCTACAGCAAAACCACTGTAGGAAAGCCAATGGGATTGCTGCAGAAAGTAGCTGATCCAACCCGTCCCTGGGAAGAAATCGCTATGGACTTCATAGTCGAACTGCCACGGAGCTGAGGCTACACTGTGATATGGACGGTTATCGACCTCTTCTCGAAACAGGCCCACTTCATCCCATGTAAGGGGTTGCCGTCGGCTCGGCGACTGGCCAGGCTTTTCATACAGCACGTCTACTGTCTTCATGGAGTACCCCGACGTATAATCTTGGAGCGGGGGTTGCAGTTCATGGCGCACTTTTGGCGTACTTTCCTGCAACTGGTAGGGTCATCTCAGGGCCTCAGCTCCGTGTACCACCCCAGTACCAATGGGGCCGCGGAGCGAGCAAATGCCATGGTGGAACGCTACCTTCGCAGCTACGTCACATACCAGTAAACGGACTGGGTAGACCTTTTGCCATTTGCTGAGGTGGTGTACAATAATACGGTGCACAGTAGCACTGGGTTTACCCCTTTCCGGGTGGTACACGGGGTGGATTTTGTCCCCATCCCAGAGTGGTCTTGGGGTGTGGGCACACCACAAACCCCCCAAGCATGGATGTCACAGGTGGCAGGATTGTGGGGACGGGTAAAGGATGCTCTAACCCGGGCCGAGGCGGCTGTAAAAGCCCAGGCTGACAAAAGGAGAGCGGACCACAGACCTTTCTGGGTGGGGGACCGGGTATACCTGTCCACGAAATACCTCTGTTTGCGGCTACCCTGCAAGAAACTAGGCCCTAAATACATAGGGCCTTTCCCAATAATCCAGGTAATCAACCCAGTAATGGTGCGATTACGGCTACCTCCGTTCCTGGGAAGAATACATCCCGTATTTCATGGGAGTTTGTTGAAACCAGTTCATGGGGCCCCGGCAGACCTTAATGCACCGGGACCAATAATCGGGTCACAATACGAAGTACAAGAAGTTATTGACTCAAGGGTTCGCCACGACAAATTGCAATACCTCATCCGGTGGAAGGGGTACCCCCTCTCCGAGGCTTCCTGGGTTGGGGTGGTGGATGTACATGCTCCCTGGCTCGTGCAGGCATTTCACCGTCAATGTCCGGGAAAACCGGGTAGTAACAGTTGTGGGAAGGTGGATTCACCTATCTCTCTTTACCTTCCAGGTGGAAACATGGTAGAGGGGGCCGCATGTCAAGCCCCACGGGGCTTGCCAATCACCGGTGGGGGTGGTGTTCTAGAGTGCAACTTGCTGCTGCTGCACACAGCCCTGACACCGCACGCCTCCTCGCTCTGGCCGGCACCGGAAAAGAGCAAGCCTCACCATCCCGCAGGTCTGCTGATGGTCAGAGGCCGGCGGGGCGTTGCTGAGCCCAGCTGGTCGGCGCCTGCAACACCCAAGCCTCGCTGCCCCACCGGCCAGCTGATCAGCGGAGGCCGACGGGACGTTGCTGAGCCCAGCCGATCTGCATCGGCAAGACACATGCCTCGCTGCCCCGCCAGCCAGCTGAGCATCGGAGGCCAACGAGGTATCCCTGAGTCCAGCCGGCGCACGGAGGCTATGGGATGGCCGACGCCAGGCAACGAAGGGGCCTGCCCACCACCGCAAACGGCTGGACAAAGGGGGACGCTGCAGGGCACAGACCGCTGCGAGGCACAGCTGGACTTACCGGTACGGGAGGAGCAGCTGGAGGGGCCTAGACAAAAGAGCGGCGCACCAGCAGAAGGCTCCATCCAGGACAAACAGGAAGCCAGACAACAGGGAGGGGCTGAGCTGAGGGAAGGGGAGGGCCAGACAAACGGAACTTTAAAGGCAAATGGGTGGATGGTAGTTAGCACTTGGAGGGTGGGGATTTGGGCGTGGCACTGTTATATGAAGCACTGGGAGCAAACCACTCCCAGTGCTGACTTTGTTTGTTAGGGATTAAAGGCCTTACTTGTACCTCGTTCCTGTGTTCCTGGATTTCTTTCCTCTGGACGACGACGGAAGGGCGTGATAACTTGCTTCGAGTAGGAGGACGTCTAAACAAGGCTGAGTTAGCTTCAGACTTCAAACACCCAATCATTCTTCCAGCTCGTCAACACGTCAGACACCTGTTAGTTCAACATTGCCACAACACTGTCCATCATCAAGGTAGACATTTCACGGAAGGTGCCATCAGAGTGGCTGGCTTTTGGATCGTGGGAGCCAAAAGATGCATCGCCACCATCCTGCACAAAAGTTTACATTGCTGTAAGCAAAGATGTGCGACACAACACCAGTTGATGGCTGACCTACCACACGAGCGCCTCACTCCAGGACCACCATTCACCAACGTAGGTCTAGATGTATTCGGACCTTGGTCAGTATCCGCTTGTCGAACCACAGGTGGTCATGCCAACAGCAAACGTTGGGCTGTACTTTTCACATGTCTCAGCATTAGAGTGGTTCACATAGAAGTCATCGAATCTATGGATTTTTCTTGTTTCATTAATGCTCTAAGAAGATTCCAAGCCTACAGAGGCCCAGTCAAGATGTTTAGGTCTGACCGCGGAACTAATTTTGTAGGAGCCTGCAAGGAACTACAGATCGATGAAGGTGTTCGCCCCGATTCAGACTTTGACAGGTACCTAAAAGCCCAAAATTGTGTTTGGACATTCAATCCTCCCCATGCATCTCACATGGGAGGAGCGTGGGAGCGCTTGGTTGGTGTAACCCACAAAATCTTGGACTCTATGATGACTAAGACACCCACACTGACACACGAGGTCCTCACCACCCTCATGGCAGAAGTAGCTGCTATCGTCAACACTGGACCGTTGATTCCAGTATCAGTGGATCCTGAAAATCCAACCATCCTCACCCCAGCTACTTTATTAACTTAGAAGACAGGCGATTGGCCAGCACCATCCGGGAATTTTGCTCCCAAAGACTCGTATGCGCAACAATGGAGGCAAGTTCAACTACTGGCCAACACCTTCTGGAAGCGCTGGAAGCAAGAGTATTTATCTACCCTTCAGGATCAGCGTAAATGGAAGACCAAAGAACCCAACCTACAAGAAGGAGACCTTGTCTTGCTGAAAGATAAGGATGCTCATCGGAATTCTTGGCCCATGGGACTTGTGCACTGGGCCCCGCCGAGTTCTGATGGACTAGTTTGCCAAGTTGAGGTCCAGATCGTGAAGCCACATGAACCAGATTGTGACTCTAGGACTCTCGCAAAAAAGCTTTACACCCAGCCAATCACCGACCTGGTCCTGTTGCTGAAGAAGACTGAACTAAAAGATTGAACCTCAAACTATGTATTTGTATTTATGCATTGTTTGATGTAACACTTGTTTATCTGTGTTATAATTGTGCGTGTTTTATATTTACCTTATAGTTATGCATGTTTTGATACTATGTTTTACCTATTTTAGTCACTAGTTAGTTAGCAATGAGATTTGCATGCTTAATGCTATGTTTTTGCTTATTTCAGTTAGTTAGTAGTGGAAATTTATATTTCCAAGCGGAGAGTGTTCTGGATCATGTAACCCTGACTAGAGCATGTAGATCTGTATGTTAGAAAGTTTGGCATTTATTGGGTTAAGCGCTGTCTCCTTAAGAGATGGCTTATGGGTAATGTAGTTTAGCTAGTCAGCTATCTCAAGTTAACAGGTATGTGGGAGGAGTTACTGAGCTCTTTACAGGATTTCCTGGCCACGGGTCAGTTGGGAATGCCTTTGTTTCATCCAGCCTCATGGCTCCTAGCCCCACGGCTTGGAGGTTCTATGCCAACATGTGAGTCTTATGCCGAAGAAGAGGGGAAAATCCATTATCAAATTACCTGTGGAATGAGCTATATTGCTGAAATATGCTTCTGGATGTATCTTTACATAACTGTGAGTTATTGTTTAGAATTCCTGGAAATAAAAGCGATACTTTTTTGCTTATTTCACTGAGTTATCTGCCTGTCTCAACGAGATTAAAGCAGCCTATTCTGTCTGGGACAGAACACGCCGGCCACTGTTCAATGTCTCTTTGTCCATCATTGGTGGCTTCCTTCCATCCCTTAGTATATTCCTCCAAGGCTTTTTCCAAAACCTGGTGTTTGTCCTCAGCCCCCAATAATCCAGATAACAAAGTGTCTATATCAGGGACCGTTGGCTTGTGGGTGGCAAAAATCCTTTGAAATAAGTCAATGTACTGCTGGGGGGATTCTCTAAATGGTGGCAAGTTAGCTTTCCAGTTAAAAAGGTCACTGGTGGTAAATGGGGTGTGAACCAGGACCATTTTTCCATTTGCTGCTGGCACCTGTCGCAGCGGGCATATTGTCTTCTCCTCCAAGTGATTTTTTTTTTAGCATAAACTTTGCCCTGTCTCGTGTGAGAAGGGCTTTGAATCCATGCAGCAGAAGATGATCCCTCATCAGGATCTTCGTCTTCAGAGATGGAGAGAAGGGGGGCTGTGGGGGAAGCAGCAGCTGAACTCAAGGACGGAGAAGAGACAGAGGGGGCTGTGGGGGAAGCAGCAGCTGAGCTCAGGGGTGGAGCTTCAGATGCAGCAGGAGCAGTCGGGATCACAAAAGGTGGTGGGTAATCTTCAGGTTCAGGACAAGTTTGAATTGCTTTCTTTTGAAACTTATTTATTTCTGGGCGGACTGGACAGACCAAATTCAAAACCTCTGGAGGGACTAACAGGCCACATTGTTTTAAAATGTCCTGTTGGATGCTCAAATTAAAGAAAAAGCCTGCATATAATTCTTCATCCGTCCGCCCTTGTATAGCAAGAACATCTGTAAGCTTATTAATAATATCCAAGTCCACAGACCCTTCTCTTGGCCAAGGTTGTTGCCCAGGGCCCATAAAATAAGTTGGCCACACATCAACACAAAGCACCACCAGACGTTGTCTGACAGGGTTAAACTTAACAGCCACTTGAGGTTTCAAAACATCCCAATTTTTTAAAACACATTGCAGAGGAGTACATTTAGATTTTTTTTTTCTTTAAATTACTCTGACGATTCCCCATATTTTTTTTTTCTACTTCAAGATAGTTTCTCGGCTTCCTCCCTTTTCACTTAATTAATTTGTAATTTAGTAATTAATTTTTCCTTTGGAGGACTAGTCGGGGAGATCAGCCCCCTATCTTATTCCAAAATTACCAAAACCTCTGCAAAAAAAAATTACATACCAATTCAATTACTTTTCTTTTCTTTCTTTTTTTTTGGAAAAAGTATTTTTTTTTTCCATTTGTACATCATACAAAATACAATTTTGGAATAAAATAAATTCATAACCATTGGTACTGCCTGCCCATTCCCCCCAGGCCGCGTCCACCCTTCTCTTTCTCTCCTCCCCTCCTACTCTCTTCCCCTCCCCTTCTCCTCTTACCATCCTACTTCCTCCCTACACCTTCTTCTCCTCTCATCCCTCCCAAACACATGAACGCAGCATAGGGGAAATGCCCAGGCCGCACCTTTCTTATAAACTACCATATATATATGATCCTTACCCACCCACTCTTCCACCCACCCACCCCCAACCCCCCTCCCCTCACTTCCCAGAGCAGAATACAGGGTTATTAATGACAAAATTGACAATAAAAAAGAAAAAGAAAAAGAAAAAAGAAAAAAAAGAGAAAAAAAATATCATACTTAACCTTTAACTCCAATAACATCATAAACAAATCTCTATAACATTTACTATAAAATTCACTCGTAAAGTAAATTAAACTTTATAGTTCCATACTTTTTCTGAATATAATCTATCCATCTTCTCCATACAATAATATATCTTTCTTGTGTATGATCCTTCAAATAAGCAGAAATTTTTGCCATTCTGCAAAACTAGAAACTTTAAATATCCATTCTTCTAAGGTAGGCAAGGAATCTTTCTTCCAATATGAACCTACTAGTAACCTTGCCGCGGTTAATAAATTCAACATTAAAGTAGTTTCTTTGTCATTTAAATCCACAAAAATACCCAATAAAAATAGTTGAGGAGTAAACTTTATCTTCCTTCTAAAAATCTTTTGAATGTTCCACCAAATCATAATCCAAAAAGCCTTTACCTTTTTGCAATTCCACCAAATGTGAAAATATGTCGCATCCTTATTGCCACATCTCCAACATTTGGGCTGTATATTAGAATACATACAAGATAATTTTTTAGGATCTAGGTGCCATCTGTAAAACATTTTATAAAAATTTTCCCTCAAATTTTGAGCTTGTGTAAATTTGACATTTCTAATCCAAATTGTCTCCCATAAATCCAAAGAAATCGGTTCCTGTATATTCTGAGCCCATTTAATCATACAGTCTTTGACCAATTCTGTTTCCGAGTCTAACTCTAATAAAGCATTATAAATTCTTTTTATATGAGTCTGACTCTGATTTTTAATCTGAATAACCAATTGTTTATCTTCTAATGTTATTCCCTCTTTCTTATCTACAGTCCACCTGTCCACTATTTGTAAATATTGAAACCATGACTGTAGAATATTTTCTTGCCTTAATACATCTAGCGATTTTAAATGCCAATCCAAACCAGACCAAATTAATAATTCTTTATACGAAATTCTATCAAAGTTCATCCCCTTGGAGGTTCCCTCAATTGCATGTCTGGGAATCCCCCAGATAGGTATTTTATAATTTAACCTATAATAATACTTTTTCCAAACACGAAGTAAGGCATTCCTCAGAATATGTGACTTAAAAATCCGGTCAGCTTTCTTATTAAAAATTAAGTATGTATGCCAACCGTACATTAAATCCCAGCCTTCCAGAAAAAGAATATCCTTATTTGTTAAATTAAGCCAATCACTTATCCAAGTTAAAGCAGCTGCATCATAATATAATTTCAAATTAGGTGCCTTAAGTCCTCCTCTTTCTCGGGCATCTTGCAAAATCTTAAACTTAACCCTTGGTTTTTTCCCAGCCCAAATAAAATTGTTAATACCCTTCTGCCATTCCTCCAAGTTTCCCTCTTTTTTTAAAATAGGTATCATCTGGAACAAGAAAAGAAACTTTGGTAGAACATTCATTTTTACAGCTGAAATTCTCCCCAACAATGCAATTTTTCCCAATCCTTTAAATCCTTTTGTACTTTTGCCCATAATGGTTCATAATTGTTCTTATAAAATTTTCCATTTGAAGCAGTTAAATATACTCCCAAGTATTTAACCTTTTTTACCATCTGAAAACCTGTAGCTTTAACCAGACTTTCCCTATCCTTAACTGACATATTCTTAGGTAATATCTTAGTCTTGTAATTGTTAACTTTAAAACCAGAAACATTCCCATACTGTGTTATAAGTTCTAATAAGCAATCAATCATTTGATTCGGTTGTTCCAAAATTAAAACCAAATCATCCGCAAAAGCCCGCAGTTTATACTCATTCTTCCTTATCTTTATACCCTTGACTACCGTTGATTCTCGAATCTGGATCAACAAAATTTCCAACGTTAAAACAAATAACAATGGAGATAATGGGCATCCTTGTCTTGTCCCTTTTTCAATATTGAAAGTCTCAGTCAATCCCCCATTTACAACAATTTGTGCAGATTGTTGCTGATATATAGCTTTAAGTGCATATAGAAACTTATCCCCAAAATTCATTTTCTCTACCAATGAAAATAAAAATTGCCAATCTAGTTGATCAAAGGCTTTTTCAGCATCCAAAAATATAAAAGCCACAGGAATCTGATTATTCTTATCCAAATACTCAATTAAGTTTATGATTTGTCTTACATTATATTTCATATATCGCCCTGTTATAAATCCTGATTGATCACTATGAATCAAATCCTTCATAACCTGCATTAATCTATTTGCCAAAATTTTAGTGAAAATCTTATAATCAACATTTAACAATGATATTGGCCTATAATTCTTGGGCTCTGTGAGATCTTGATCCTCCTTCGGAATCAGTGATATAAAAGCTCTTTTCCAAGAAGGATGAGCTTGTGCTCCCAACAAAATACTATTAAAAAGCTCCTTTAATGGCTCCATCATTTCGTCAGATAAAATCTTATAGTACCTCGACGTCAATCCATCTGTTCCTGGAGACTTTCCCACCTTTAACTGCTTAATATCTAAACCAATTTCCTCCACAGTAATTAAACAATTCATCCCATTTTGTTGTTCCTCAGAAAGTTTAGGAAAATGTGCTGATTGTAAATATTTATCTATATCCAATCCCTTTATATTGTCACTTGAATATAATTTTGTATAAAAATCTAAAAAACTCTTTTTAATCAAATTTTGCTGAAAAACCTCAGTACCTTTATATTTTACTTTCTCTATAATCCTAGCTTTCTGTTTCTTTCGTAACTGATAAGCCAACCACCTCCCAGGCTTATTTGCATTACAAAAAGTATTATATCTCATATAAGACAGATTGGTAGCCACCTGATCTGCCATCAACATATTAAATTGTTCCCTAAGCATCTTTATAGAAACCTTTAAGTTATTATCAGTTGGATTAAGAACAAGCGCTTCTTCTTTTAATTTAATCTCTTCTTCTATTTCTCTATGTCTTTGTAACCTTTTATCCCTAGAAACTTTATTTAAATGAATCAAGATTCCCCTCATATATGCCTTACTGGCATCCCAAACCATGGGCATCGATGTACCCTTGTTCATGTTTAAAGCAAAAAACTCCTTTAAATGCTCTTTACATTTTTGTACAAACTCTTCCTGAGTAAACAAATTTTCGTTCAGTCTCCAGGGTCTTCTATTCCCATCTTCCAAATGTAGCTCCATCCACACCGGACTATGATCTGACAAGGTCCTGGGGAAGATTTTTACCTTCCTCACCCTAGAAAAGAAATCACTAGTAATAAAAAAAAAGTCAATCCTTGAAAATGACTGATGTGTATCCGAATAAAAAGTGAAGTCTCTATCACTTATGTTCCTTTCTCGCCAAATGTCAATAAGCTCCAATTCTTCTTTCAAATCAAAGAAAGTTTTGGGTAATTTAGTCTGAGTAAAAGTATTAGAAGAACTCTTTTTATCTATAGTTGAGTCTAAAAGTCCATTCCAATCACCCATCAAAATTACAGATTTGTAATCCAACTGAGATATCTTCCCATGCAAAAACTTATAAAATTGCTTCTGTTGTTGATTAGGAGCATATAGTCCAACAATAAGAACTTTCTTGCCTTGTATTGGTAATTCCACAAAGACATATCTTCCTTCAGGGTCAGCCTCAATTAGTTTAGGTGAAAAAATTTTCTTCACATAAATTACAACACCGCCTTTTTTCCCTGGAGCTGGAGCCATAAAATGTGATCCCAAATGAGAGTTTATCAAAAATTTTGAGTCCTTTGAAGTTATATGAGTCTCTTGCAAACATATCAAATCATTATTATATTGTTTCAAATAATGAAAAAGCTTTCTCCGTTTCTGTGATGAATTTAAGCCATTAACATTCCAGGTCAAGAACTTGGCCATCTCCACCGGCCTGGAGCCTCTGGAGCATGGCCTGTAGATCAACTGTCGACGATCTTTTAGGTCTTGCCCCTCCCACAGGCTCTGTAGTAACCATTCCTTCTATCTTATCACCACTCTTCTGCTGCTGCTCTTTTTCTTCACATTTGTGGGCAGCTCGTGTCATCCTTTGATCTTTTATCTCAAGATTCTGTACAGCTTGTTCCATTACCATCATTGAAGAGGCTCCTGCCGTAACAGGCTCTTCAATTATCCTTGTTTGTGAGGGTGAAGACGGTCTTGCCTTTAAAATAGAATGATAAAAATCTCTTGCCTTTGAGACTGTAGTTAATCTATGACGTGTCCCATCATAATTCACTACTATTCCTCTTGGAATCTCCCATCTGAACTGAATTTGACGATGTTTTAACTCATCAGACAGAAAAGTAAAGTCTTTTCTGCCTCTTAGAATTTTGGGAGGTATTTCTTTTAAAATTATCACGTCTTGATCTGCAATTTGAAACTTCTGTTTATAAAAAGCCTGTATAATTTCATTACGAATAAATCTTCTAGAAAAATAAATAACCACATCTCTTGGTAGGTTTCTCTGTCTAGCAACCCGTGAGTTGACTCTAAAAAATTTTTCTATCTCATTCCCAATTATTTCAGGTCTCCATCCAAGATTAATAGCAATATCTTTCACAATAAGCTTCTTTAAGTCCTCCTGAAAGTTTTCTCTCAATCCCCTGATACGCAATGCAAACTCCATCTCTCTGTATTGTGAAATAATTTGTTCATCCTGTGTAATTTCTATCTTATTCTCCACCTCCTCCATTCTAGATTCCAATCTTGTTGCATTTTCGGTAATCTCCTCCATTTTGTCATCAATTCTTTCAATATGCAGAGCAAGACCTTGAAATGCAAATAGGATGTCCTCCCTGACTTGCTTGTTTTTTTTCTCCAATAGTTCTTCTGTAATAGCCCTCTCTGCAATTATAAGATCTTTTACTTCCTCTTTAATATCCAAAGCATTCTTTTTTAAAGCTTCTTGTAAGTCTTTAAGAGAAATTGCAGGAGGAGGGGAGGGTGGGGGTGATTTTGGTTTCTGAGAAACAGGCTGAGACATTGGAGAGGAGATGGAAGCTTTAGGAGCAGGGAGCAAACGTTTTGAAGCCATTCTCTTAAATACAAAAGAACAAAATTCTTGCCTATAAAATCACAGTTCTTTAAATAGTAGCAAAAAGAAAAAAAAGAAAAAAAAGAAAGAAAGAAAAAGAAAAAGAGAAAAAAGAAACCAAGTTCTTGCCTCTATATTTAAAACATTGATCTATGTCCAACTTTTAACTTTGTTGCTAAATCAAACAAGAAAGACGGTCGCCATTTTACCTTTCACTTTCCCTTTCTTCAAAAGGGAAAGTAAACAATAAAAAGAGGAGAAGATACTTGCTGGAGTTAAAGTCACAATCAATCTTAAACACAGTTTCTCCTGGTCTGCTCCGTCTGCATTTAAGTACTCACAAGCCTCCCAAAAAAGCAGATGTGGGAGCGGCGCCTTGCTTCATCCCAAAGCTTCGGGACAAAGACGTCCTGGAGTGCGGAGATGGCTCAGGCTCCGAGGGAGCTCTACCCTCCGATCTCTGAAATTATGGGGATCCAGGGGAGCTCTTACCTCTACCTGAGCAGCTCTTCTCCTCTCTTTCTCCCAGGGAGGAGATTCAAACCACAGGACAGCTGATTGTAAAAATCCTGCGGCTTTTACACAACCCAGGAACGGGCTGCTTTGTGAAAAGCAGCCATCGTAGCTGCTTGATCCACAGGAAGTCTCAATTCAATTACTTTTCTTAAATCACTCTATCCTGTATTAGAAGACAGTTGCTTGGCTTCCTCTTTTCTTACATTTATTCATTTATTTTTATGCTTATCTATAGAGGACTAGTCAGAGAGATCAACCTCCTGCCTTATTCCAGGATTTCCAAAGCTTTTTTATTTCTTTTACTCACCAAGGCGCCTGTTGCAATTTCCCCCCATCAGTGGAGAAGCATGAAACCTCGTTGAATTCGGGCGTTCAGGTTCCTCAGACATGGATCCCACCACCAACAATGAAGCACAGAATCTTCCAGGTCAAACACCTGGGAGCGCTCTAAGACTCACAATTCAGTCATCGTTGGTTTCATCCTGCTGAGAATTGAAGGCTCGCTGGGACCTTAACAGGGGTCTCCAGATGTGGGGGGGAGAGCCATTGTGGCTTCCACCATGTTAGGCACCAGGTTGTAAGGTTTTCCACTTAGCCTCACAATTGCCCCAGCGTTACTCAGGAATTTAAAAGTGCCAAAGAAACTCCTGAACTGATTACTGATTACAACTGATTACAACTTTATTTTGATCAAAACAGAGAGGGGCTGCCTGATTCCTCTTCGTGGCTGGTAGAGGAATGAAGGCAACAACCAGAAAAGATGTCTTCCACCTTTTATACCTTTCCAGAACAAAAAGATCAGGTCTTGGTACCAGGCATAAGATGGCACAAAAAACCAATTCCTAGATGATGACTCATACACAGCAACCCAGGCTCCATCCATAACGCCTTTCCCCCCTCCCCTTACTGTCCTCTTTTCATATAAGCAATCACCTGTACCTAAAGCATGAAGCCCTTACTTTTCCAATATATATAAAGCATCCGATCAAGCAATTAGCTACAAAATAATGATTACAAAATAACAAAACAATGATTACATGATAACACTATAAGTATCAATATAAAATGGTTACTATATATAAAATAAATGCTAATGTCAAACTTAAACATACTAAAATCATAAGCACAATAAAATCCCTTCATACCTTTTGCTGAAATTACTGAAGAACTTTAAATAAACATTTAAACATTTGCAGATTAGCATTTAACCAGTTGCATCATATTTCCCCAATCTTGTAGATCAGAGGTCCCCAACCTTTTTGGCACCAGGGACCGGTTATGTGGAGAGAGGTTTTTCCGCTGACTGGAGTGTGCATGGTTTTGTGTGCTGCCTGCATCCTGCAGATGGGGCTTTGCTTGTTTGCGCGGACCAGTTGCTGGCATGCTGTGGCCCGGTACTGGTCCACGGACCGGGGTTTGGGGACCTCTGTTGTAGATTATTTATTAATCTGTTCTCAGACCACTGGAAATTGTCCCATATCTTTTAAGAGTGTCTGTATATCTAAACTTGGAAAAGTTGGATTTCAGGAAAAGGTCCATAATGCAAGTATTTGGGTTATTGGGTTTCTTACAGTCTAAACCATCACAAGATACAAAATAATGTCTGTAAGCTTGGTGTGGGTCCCATTGACATCATGGGTTCCTCTAGCTCAGGGGTAGACAACCCAAAACACTCAAAGAGCCACTTGGACACGTCTGGACTACCTTGGATATCGGATTTCAAGTTACATGGGTAAATAGGCTAAACAACATCAGTTATACTAGGTGGATGCAAACTTGTCCATAAATGCATTGGATAACAACTTTTATTATTAGACAAAATGGGAGTAAATGGAGCTGGCAGTGTTCGGTTCTCAAAGAAGAGGCATTGAGGCGAAGCATGGTCACACAGTCCTTCTTTATTGCAAACACCAACAGAACAGATTGCAAAATGGTGCGGCCCCCTTTTATAGCCCCCCCTGCACAGTACCCTGCTGGCCAATCATTGCAAGGGATCTTTTCCTGCCTTGCACATGCGCGCAAGGCTGGGAGCAGCCTTTCTTGTCCCGGGCATCCCCGTGGTCTGCTTGGGCCAATCGCTGCAGCCTGCGCCTGCCGGTCCAGGACATAACACCCCTCCCCCCTTGGATAAAATAATAAGGCACACTGATTATTTTAAATACTCCAACACTCCATTGCATTGCTTACGTTGCATATATATACACAACACTACAATCTTGCTACAGCCATACTCCCCACTCCTCTTGAGCTAACTTTACTTAACCCAGACTACTAGGCCTGCCCATGAACTGACAAGGACCGTACATAGTCTTGTAAGTATTTGGGAGGACCTCTGGCCCACCCTGATCTTCTCATGGCCGGTGTGTGTGCCTGGCCTGCCAGCTCGCCTGCCAGGCTAGGCAGACCAGGACTTTGTTGCCGCCACGACCCAGGTGACCCACCCAGCTGCTGACTGGCTGGATCCTCTAAATCCAAGCCAGAGTTCCTTGGGGGGGGGGTGGAATTCCCCAGGTCCAGTGGTGGGGTAGAATTCCCCAAGCCCACAATGGACCCCTCTTGGGAGCACTGTCCCTCGAGCCCAAGACCAGCAGCTGGAGTGGCCTGAGTGGCCGATGTGCCCCAATAACCCATGGCCACCATGTATGTGCCGGAAGTACCAGAGTCAGGAGCCGCCTCCGTGGCAAAACCCCTTTCTGCGGACTCCCTGTTTGGAGCAATAGCTGAAGCCTGGGGATGTCGGAGAGACCGTGGTCCACAATCGTAATTGTGGTCCTCCTCCCCCCCTCGAGAGCACAGCCAGGAGCGGAAGAGTTGCTGGGAAGCCTCCAGCGCAGTTGGTTAACATGATGTCGGATCATGCGACAATCATCCAAGGCCACTTCATATAACAGCGGCCCAGAGACATTGCATACCACTGCTGTGACCCAGAGATGTCCAGGTCCATAGTTCCTTGCCCAGACCAGATCACCCACCTGTAGTCTCCTAGGTGCCTGCGGCTGTGACACCTGTGAAGCCACCCAGCCTGGGTGCAACCTGTCCAGTTTAGTGATGAGGCGGTGACCCCAGAGGAGTTCTGCTGGGCTCTTCCCAGTAGCTCTGCATGGTGTGGTACGGTGGCAAAGAAGAAAGTCTGCCAACCTGTGATGCCAGTTTCCATGAGTGATCCTCTTTAAGGCATTCTTGGTTGTGCGCACCATCCGTTCAGCCTGGCCATTGCAAGCTGGATGGAACGGTGCAGATGTGGCATGCCAGATCATGTTGGCCTGGAGGAAAGCCTTAAACTCAAACGAGGTGAATTGGGGCCCGTTGTCAGAGACAAGGACATCTGGAAGTCCATGTGAGGCGAAGATCCCTCTCAGCACCTGGATGGTCCTAGCAGTGGTAGTGGAGGAGACAGGCACGACCTCTAGCCACTTGGAATGGCTGTCCATGAGGAGTAAGAAGAATTGCCCCTGAAAGGGGCCAGCATAGTCGATATGGACCCTCGACCAAGGGGTATGAGTCTCCTCCCACCTATGAACTGGGGCCTGGGGCATCTCAGGCCTCGACTGTTGACAAACAGTGCACCCGTGGACCTGTCTTTATCGAGCCCAGGCCACCAAAGATGGCTGCGTGCTAACGCCTTCATCCGGACTATTCCCGGATGTCCCTCATGCAGAGACTGCAGGACTCTAGTCCTCAATGAGGTTGGGATTACCACCCAGCTACCCCATAGGACACACCCCTTGAAGGTGGAAAACTCGTGCTTCCTCTGCCAGAAGCTCTGGAATTCTGAGCCTGGACATGTGTCAGGCCACCCAGACAACACCCATGTCAGCACGCGTGTTAGTGTGTGATCGGTGGCTGTTTCTGCAGCCACGTCCCTAGCATTGAGGGGAGATTCGGGCAAATCCTGAATGGACAGG
Source organism: Crotalus adamanteus (assembly GCA_039797435.1). NCBI lineage: Eukaryota > Metazoa > Chordata > Lepidosauria > Squamata > Viperidae > Crotalus > Crotalus adamanteus. The sequence goes on from CM077935.1 coordinate 10,815,415, forward strand.
ATGTGGTTAGCAGGTGCCGGATCTGCCTCTACCTGCTGTAATGGCAACCTGCTGGGGCCATCTGCGTGGCCCATGTCTTTGCCTGGCTTGTGAACCAGTGTATGATCATATGCAGACAGGAAGATGGACCACCTCAGCATTTGTGGGGATATTATGTGTGGGGTTTGTTTGTTCATTGTGAACAACCCCAGCAGTGGCTTATGGTCTGTATAGACCATGAAATGGCAGCTGTATACCAAGTCATGGAACTTCTTTATGCCAACCACTATGGCTAAGGCTTCCCTATCGATCTGTGCATAATTGCGTTCAGCTGATGATAGGGTTCTAGAGTAGTATGCTATTGGGACTTGCGTCCCATCAGCCTTCAAGTGGCTTAACACAGCCCCAATCCCATAAGGGGATGCATCACAGGCGATGCACACTGGCAATTTCTCATTAAAATGCGCTAGGGCCGCATTTGAAGAGAGCAAGGCCTTGACCTCTTTGAAACTCTTTTCATGTGCTTGTGTCCACTGCCAAGGGGCCTGTTTGTCCAAGAGCCGGTGTAATGGCTCAGCTAATGCAGCCTTGTGGAGAAGGAATGCATGGTAGAAGTTTAACAGTCCCAGAAAGGCCTGAAGTTCGCCCTTGGATTTGGGACTTGGGGCCTGCTGAATTGCTTGCAGCTTGGATTCAGCAGGGTGGATGCCCTGAGCATCAATGCGGAATCCTAGAAACTCAGTGGAGCTAACCCCGATCTTGCACTTGTCTTGCTTAAGCTTCAGCCCCACTTGGCGGAAACGTAGCAAAACGGCTCTCAGCCTTTCGGCTAAATTGTCAGCTGAGTCCCCAGCGATGAGGACATCGTCAAAATACGGGCAAACGCCAGGGATATTTCGGAGCATTCGCTCCATTACACTCTGGAAAATGCCATGGGCCACGTTTACTCCAAATTGCAATCTTTTTACCTTGAATGCCCCCCTGTGAGTCACTATAGTTTGGGCCTCGGCCGTTGCCTCATCAACTGGCAATTGTTGATAGGCTTGAGCCAGGTCAAGCTTAGCAAAGATCTGGCCCCCCTTGAGGGACGCTAGAATGTGGCTGACCACAGGTACCAGGTACGAATGCTGCTGCAGCGCTTTGTTAAGCGTGCACTTGTAGTCCGCACAGATTCAGACTTCACCATTGGCCTTCAGTGGGGTAACTATGGGGGTTTCCTATGGACTGCTGTCCACAGGCTCTAAGATACCCTACTGAATCAGTTTATCCAGCTCTGTATCTATTTTACCCCTTAGGGCAAAGGGCACCCTGCGTGGCTTGATTCTAATGGGGGCTATAGCTGGGTCTAGCCTCAGAGAAATAGAAGGGCCTTTGTAGGAGCCAAGTTCTGGACTAAACACATCTGCAAACTCCTTGCAGACCCCAGTCAGGCCTGTTGTTTGCACTCTGTTTATTCCAGTCACCTGAATCCCAAGGGCCTCAAACCAATCGAATCCAATCAGACTCGTGCAGTCTCCCCCAACCACAACTACATCTAGTAGCCCCTCAAAATTCCTACGCTGCACCTTGAGCATGGCTTCCCCCCTCACGTTGACTCTGGAATTTTGGAAATCTGTGAGGATGAGGTTTGACAGCCTGAGTTTAACCCGTAGGCCGCTTCTGCTGCAGACCTTGTTAAAGGTGTCCAGGGAGATGATCGATAGAGCGGACCCTGTGTCCAGCTCCATCGACAAGGGGACCCCTTGCAACTTCACATCAATGTGAAGCTTCTTCCTAAGTGGCCTGTAGACCCCTGTTCTAAAAACGCTCTTACGTGACACGCAGAAGCCCACCCTATTCTGGCTGGGGACCCTGGTACCTTTCTGAGGCAATTCTTCTGGGTAACATTCCTTCTGGTGACCCAAACAGACCGAGTCAATGTGGCCTTGCCTACCACAGGCCCTGCAGATGGCAGAGAGGAAGTGGCAGTCTGTGCAGCAATGGCGGCCTCCACACCCAATGCACCGAAGGGATAATGCTGGCTGGGCCTTCCCTCTGTGAGGCCTTCTCTCTGGAGCCTGATGCAGCCGGTCCACTTCCGATTCTGGATCCTGTTTGGATTCTTCATGAGCGACCTCTTGATGGACGGTGGCTGGAACTTGAGGGGGCTTGGCGAGCTGCAAGGCCTTCACAGCTCCGCCTGCTGCTTCTTTGGCTGAAACTTCCCTCAGGACATCTTGGAACATGAGGCCTTCTTTCATGAAGAGCTTCTGCTGCAACTCCCGGCTTTGCAGGCCACAGACCAGCCGATCTCTCAGTCTCTCTTCCAAGTCTTTGAATTCGCAGGGCCTAGCTGCTTGTCGCAAGGCCGCAACAAATTCTGCAGCAGACTCACCAGGCCTCTGGTCCCTCTGCTTGAACACATGTCGCCAGGCAATCACTGAGAGCTTGGGTTCAAAATGCTATCGAAGCATCCTCTTCAAGTCTGTGTAGGCGATTGATTCCAGTGGTGGTGGGGCGACCAGATTCTCTGCAATATCGAAGGTATCTTGCCCCCCCCCCCACAGCAACATGGCAGCTTTGAGGCCATCTTCGCAAATTTGATTCACCCAGAGGTAGTTCTCCACCCAGGCCACGTACAAGCTCCAGCGTTCTGGATGAGCTGTGTCAAACTCCGACAACCGGCCTATCTTCACCATCGTTGCAGCCCAGGAACTTTGTCCATGCCTCTTGCTGCAGGGTTTGAGAAGGGCCCCCCTTTGCTGAGCTCACCTCCAGCATTTCTGTGCTGGCAGGCCGAGTTGCGATCGCCAGACACCCCTCCTCCGAGCTGCAAGCCTCCTGTGGTGAGTCAGCCTGGCTTCTTACTTCGTTTCCCCTGCAGGCATCCCACCTTCATCACCAATGTTCTGTTCTTGAAGAAGAGGCATTGAGACGAAGCATGGTCACACAGTCCTTCTTTATTGCAAACACCAATAGAACAGATTGCAAAATGGTGTGGCCCCCTTTTATAGCCCCCCTGCACAGTACCCTGCTGGCCAATCATTGCAAGGGATCTTTTTCTGCCTTGTGCACACGCGCAAGGCTGGGAGCAGCCTTTCTTGTCCCGGGCATCCCCATGGTCTGCCCGGGCCAATCGCTGCAGCCTGCGCCTGCTGGCCCAGGACATAACAGGCAGTGTAGGTAGTCATAATAACAAAATAACAGTTGGAAGGGACCTTGGAGGTCTTCTAGTCCAACCCCCTGCTCAGACAGGAAATCCTGTACCATTTCAGACAAATGATTGTCCAATTTCTTCTTTAAAACTTCCAGTATTGGAGCATCCACAACTTTTGAAAGCAAGTCATTCCACTGATTAATTGTTCTGTCAGGAAATTTTTCCTTAGTTCTAGGTTGCTTCTTTCTTGGATTAGTTTCCACCCATTGATTCTTGTCCTGCCTTCAGGTGCTTTGTGGAATACGTCCGCGACTCATGACCACAATTGGGACCAAAATTTTTGTTGCTAAGCAATGCAGTTGTTAAGCGAGTCACACCCAATTTTATGACCTTTAGTGCCACAGTTGTTAAGTAAATCACTGCAGTTGTTAAGTAAATCATGCAGACTTTAAGTGAATTCATCTTCTCCTATTGACTTTGCTTGTTGGAAGCTTTCTGGGAAGGTCACAAATGGCAATGACGTGACTCTGGGACACTGCAACCATCGCAAATACATACTAGTTGCCAAGAACTCAAATTTTGATCACATGACCATGGGGGTGTTGCAATGGTTATAAGTGCAAAGACTGGTTGTAAGTCACTTTTTTCAGTGCTGTTGTAACCTCAAATGGTCGTTAAATGAATGGTTTTAAGTTGAGGACCACTTGCATAATTCTCTTCACACCATCCCTCGGGTCTTTCTGTATTTCCTCAAACTCACAATTTCTGAAACTCTGTTGTATAAGCTAAATCATCAAAAGATGCAGAGAGTGATTCAAGAGGCACAGCTAATTGGTCCATGATTCAAAAAATTCTGTAGATGCCGTGTGATTTACTTGTTTACTTGTTTGTTTGTTTATCAGATGTAGATACTGCCCATCTCACACTCAGAGTGACTGAGATAGTGAGAAAGCGTCTGGGTTTATGCACTGTGGTGAGCTAAAATGTGTGGCTTCAGTGTTTGGATTTCTCATTGTGTCTACTTTAATTCAGATACCATCAATTGGTCTGTGGCACAAATCTAGTTTATTTGAAAAACCATGGTCCACTAACTTTGATTTTGTGAGAGAGGTGCACCCAAACATTCTGGAATTATTCTTTCCCTCTTGTTGGGAGGAACTCCCCCGTTCGGTTCTTCCAGCCGGGATTCTCCTTGACAGCGCAGTGCAGAAGAAATAGATTGTGAAGCCAGCTACCAGAAAGAGGTTTTATTTTGAGGATCAGCGTTGAGTGACAATTCAGCTCGAGTCCCCGGCTAGCTAGACAGAGTGATCTTTAAACAGGGGTTTTTATACCCTTTTGTGGTTTCCAAATTTGTCATTTCTGATTGGTAACAAACTTACCATTTCTAATTGGTGAGTTAAAATTTGTCTTTCTTGATTTGCTGGTTTGTGACTATTGTTAGTTCCTTTTTCTTGCCTAAAAGGTGTTAATTACTTTTATTGTTGTGTGTTAATCCTGATTGCTGCTAGCTGGTTCCTCATTGTGTGTGTCAAGTGTTTGCTGTTTTAGCCTCAGGCTGCTGTTGACCCAGTTTAGTTGGGGTGTTCCTAGATTATTTCTTTGTTGGGCTGGGGAGGGGGTGTCCAACTCTCATCACTCTTTTAACAGAAACTTGAATAGGTTTGGTGTAGTTTAGTGGACTAGAAACCTAGAGACTGTGATTGAGTAATTGATCTGGAGCCTCCCTTAGATATAAAAACCAGCTGGGTGATTTTGGGCCAGTCACTTTCTCTCAGCCCAAGCCATCTCACAGAACTGTTGTGGGGAAAACAGGAGGTGGGAGTTTTATGTATTCCACCTTCAGTTGTACAAATACTAGAAATAACCCTCATCGCCTTTGTACGTTTGTTTCAAGCTTTCATGCCCAGCTCATTTTATTTTAATAATTAGACAGGGGAGAATAAAGGAATCTACCACCTAGTTCTTTATGAACAAGAAACAAAACTGTTATCCACCTTACAAGCTGAAAACTTGCCTTTAAACCATTTCCAACATGTTTAAAGTCATCTCTGATCCAATCATCTAAGGTGTTCCAGAGAACATCACAGTAAAAAGAAGACTCTTACCTCTAGGTTCTGTTATTCAAGAGCAGGGGCCTTCAAACTTGGCCCTTTTATGACTTGCGGACTTCAACTCCCAGAGTTCCTCAGCCAGGCACACTATCCATTATACAACAGAGTTGTCCTTGCATTAGCACACAGAAGCTGACAAAGCAGCTTTGATCTGATAATGGATAGGCTTGGATGTATGACCTACTTGCCACATGAATTACCAACATCATCTGGACAATTTCCACTCTGTATAAGCTGCTACGACGAACTTTACACTTTTTTGCATTGCAAAATCGATGCAATAAAGTGTAATGTTCATCATAGCAGCTTATACAAATAAAAGTCAGAATAAGGGCTCTTCCTCATGGCCAAGTTAAAGCATTTTTCACTAGTTCTTGTGCTGACAGAAATCTCTACCTGCTTAAAATTTGCTGCCCCCATTGGCCATCCTGATACTACTTTATCTTCCTTTGGTACATTAAGCATCATGTTTGGGGTATCCTCCTGGCTGGACTTTCCTTCTCCCCAATTAGCCATTATTATTTAGTGGGAAAACATTCACCAGATGTCTTTAACATGGGTTAGGACCAGGGTCAGGGGTGATTTATTGGGGAGGTGAGTTGCCCAATAAAGAAAAACAGGATTTTTTGCTTTATGAGGCATCCCATTCTTATCCCATGGACCAACTACCTCACTATCAGGTTTTAATTAAACCTATAAGATTAGTCATATATTAAAAAGTAATTGATCAACCACACCATTTCGGTTAGATTCCTGTCAGAGACAATGGCAGAAAAGGAGGAATATGCAAAGCTAGAGAATTTAACCAAACCCTAAATATATTTAAATATATCTTATTATCCTTAAATCACAAAATAATCATTTATCAGTGAGCCAGAAGGCAGGCAAGATAGGGGCAGTGTTAACGACACTTTTTATGCCACTCCTGTTTTCTGAAGATTTGAAGGTGGATAGAGAGCATTAAAGGTCAGCATTAGCCAATTAGGATGTTTATGCTGCTCAACAGATTTTAGGATGAAATATCCAGAGTGTAAAAGATGTAAAAAAAGATGCTGCTGGAACTGGTTATGTCTAGTTTAATGAAAAGAAGGACTAGGGAGGGAAGAAGGAAATGGCATAAGGTATTTATAGGGGGTTGGACTAAAAGACCTCCATGATCCCTTCCCATTCTGTTATTCTGTTAAAAATAAGCAGGACTTCAATCAAATAGTTGATCCATTAGCTTGGGCCTTTGTCCCTACCCCTGGAAGGCCCTGGTCCTGTCAATGGTTCACAAAATTATCTGGATTCCAGTAGGATCCAAGAATATATAAAACATTTAACCATTAAGAAGCTGGATGAGCAACAGCTAAATTGGTGAGAAGATCACAGCAGCTTCTGACCAAGAATGGACACAAATCAACCGACCAGCATCTAAACAGCAATAACATTTCACACATCTCAACCCAATACAATGACTTATAATATTGAACCCAGTAATGTGGACAAATTGGCAAATATTCCTAATAAGGATAGCAGATGTGATGCTGAACTGTACCATTTCCCTGCATGCTAACTAGTCAGAGGAAAGAGAAATTCTCATTGTTTTCCAACTATTCTTGTGAATTGTAAAGGACCATAGAGGCCATCTAGTACATCCCCCCCCCCCCCTGCTCAGTACAGGATCCTTACATTATCTCTCATAGATCATCATTTGGCTTATCTGAGTCTTCTATTTAAGAAGAACCACGTCACGTCACAGTTTTGTTCCACTGGCTAATAGTGCTGAGTTCTGAGCCCCTGAACCTCCTTCCTTGTAGTTTAACCCATCAGTTCTGGTCCTGCCCTCTGAAGCAATAAAGTATAAGTCTACAAGTAGTCCTCAATTTACAGCCATTCTTGTGGCGACTGTTCAAAGTTACAATGGCACTGAAAAACAAACTTAAGACCCATCCTCAGACTTACCACTGCAGCATCCCCATGGTCACGGGATGAAAAATTGTGTGCTTGGCTGGTTGCATTGTCCTAGCTTTTGTGATCATGTGATCACCATTTGCAACCTTCCCAGTTGGCTTCTGACAAGCAAAGCCAATAAGAAAAGCTGAATTTGCTTCATAACCTCATGATTCACTAAACAACTTCAGTGATTCACATAATGAACATGGCAAAAAGGTTGTAAAAGCAGGCACAGTTCACTTAACAACTGCCTTGCTTAGCAACAGAAGTTGGGTCCCAATTGTGGTTATAAGTCAAGGACTCCTGTATTTCATGACTCCTGTGTGACTCTTCTGACATTTGAAGAGGGATATGCATTTAATGTAATATAGAGAAATTCAGGTTCAGATTCTTGGCTTACAGTATGGTCCAATGGTATTTGTAGGCAATGGTCAAAAAGGCAAGATGGCCACTGCAGTAGGCCAATAGCAGCCATGATTGTACAATCAATGTCTGCCTGTTTCTTACAGGTATTGCACTGTTATGGCTGCCACCTTGACTGTTTTCACCATACACTCTGTAGATACTCCTAATGTGAGTAGATCCTATCCTTCTGTAAAAGAAAGATACACACAGGAGAAGTAGGCAGGGGAAATTCTCACATGTGTATCTGCTTTGTCCAGAAACATATGCTCATTGTTCTCTCTGGAACCTCCATATCCTGAAAATTTCTGGATCATGCAGAAACCTTAAAGAACAAGGAATTGATGGAGAATGCTCACGACCCAAGAATTAACACTCACTGATCTACAGGAATGACACATTTTATGAGCAGTTCCTATAGATCAGTGATTCTCAACCTTGGCAATTTAGAGACATTGGACTTCAAATATTGGTTATAAAAGGCTAAATTGAAACATGGAATTGGAATTAAGCAAAACTTAAAAACAGGACTTGGATATGTATAAGTAAAATATTATTGATAAATGTTTTGATTGACTAAGTTGTAGTTAGAAATGTATCAATATGAACATGATATAATATTTAAGGGAACTAGAGAGGGAATCCTTATTGATGTAACCTGAGATATACATGAATGATTTTGTCATTGTACTATTGATTACCCTATCACCACGCTGCTTCCTAAGCACCTGGATGTAAAAACTTGAAAAACTAATAAAACTTGTGCAAAAAAAAAAAAAGAAAGTCAAGATGGTGACCATAATTGAACCCCATCCCCCTTTCTTATGTGCATCACAATATCATTGTCAATCTGACAGGTGAGCCATTTTTTTTTTATTGAAAATTTTTAAAAGTTTTTACAAATAACAACACAAAACAAAACAAAACAACCCTCACCCAACCCCTCCCCAACCACCCACTCCATCCCCCCCCCCCCCGAGCTTCCCAGAACTGAATATAGGCTTAATTAAAATTTTAAGAAAACTAAACAAATTTTAACAATTTATAAAATAATTAATAATAGGATATATATAACGTAAACATTAAAAAAAAATATTTAAAAAGAAAGAGAAAAAAAAGAAAAGGAAGAAAATGAAAAAGAAATAAAAAAAGAAGAAAGAAGAAAGAAAGAAAGAAAGAAAGAAAGAAAAGAGAAAACAATCTATAAAATATCAAAAATTACATACAAGTTACAAAAAAGCTAAATAATATTTTTTTAAATCCAATTTATATTGTATAAAACTTATCCATTTTTCCCATACAGCAAAAAACTTCTCTTGCGATTGCTCCTTTAAAAAAGCCGAAATCTTTGCCATTTCTGCCAAATAAGAAACTTTAAAAAACCACTCTTGCAAAGTAGGCAAAGATTCCTTCTTCCAATATTGCCCTACTAATAGCCTTGCGGCTGTAATCAAATTTAACATTAAAATAACCTCCTTAGCATCACAATCAGTAACAATACCTAACAAAAATAACTGCGGAGTGAATTTTACCCTCCTTCTAAAAATTCTTTGAATATTCCACCATATCTTGATCCAAAAAGCTTTTATGTTTTTACACGTCCACCAAGTATGATAATGAGCCGAGGTGGCGCAGCAGTTAGAGTGCAGTACTGCAGGCCACTTTAGCTGACTGTGTTCAGCAGGTCAGCGGTTCAAATCTCACCGGCTCAAGGTTGACTCAGCCTTCCATCCTTCCGAGGTAGGTAAAATGAGGACCCAGATTGTTGGGGGCAATGTAAATATATATATACATTGCTTACTGGTGTACACCGCTTAGAGAGTGCTTGCACTTAAAGCGGTATATAAGTCTCATAAATAAATAAATAAATAAATAAATAATAAGTGGCATCCAAACAGCCACATCTCCAACACTTAGGCTGTAAATCAGGGTACATAATAGACATTTTTTGTGGATCAAGGTGCCATCTATAAAACATCTTATAAAAATTCTCCCTTAAATTCTGGGCTTGTGTAAATTTAACATTCCTCACCCAAATAATTTCCCAGGTATCCAGTGGGATTGGTTCACCAAAATTTTGTGCCCATTTAATCATACAATCTTTAATTAATTCAGATTCTGAATCCAATTCCACTAGGATCCCATAAACCCTCTTAATGTGAGTTTGTCTTTGGTCCTTTACTTGTTTGATAAGATTTTCATCTTCTCTAAGCCAGCCCACATTACAATCCGTCTTCCATCTGTCCACTATTTGTCTATATTGAAACCATGAATAGGTAATATTTTCATGTGTTAAATCTTCCAAAGATTTTAACTGCCAACTCTGACCATCCCATCTAAGTAATTGTGTATAAGAAACCCTATCCATTTTAACTCCTTTCCTTATCCCCTCTATCGCATGCCAAGGTATGGCCCATAAGGGTATTTTAAAATCACTCTTATAATACTTCCTCCAAACCCTAAGTAAGGAAATCCTTATAATATGTGATTTAAAAGCTCTATCCACTTTTTTATTAAAAATTAAATAGGCATGCCATCCAAAAAGTAAGTCCCAACCCTCCAGATGGAGTATATCTACATTTGTTAAGTTTACCCAATCACTAATCAAAGTTAAAACCACAGCGTCATAATATAATTTCAAGTTCGGTACCTTGAGTCCACCTCTCTCACAGAAATCTTGCATAATTTTAAGCTTTACCCTTGGTTTTTTCCCTGCCCAAATAAATTTATTAATACCTTTCTGCCATTCATTTAAAATAAGCTCATTCTTTAAGATAGGTAACATTTGAAACAAAAAAAGAAATTTTGGTGAAACATTCATTTTAATCACTGCAATTCTACTCATAAGAGATAACTGTAACTTATCCCAGTTCTTCAGATCTTTCTGTACCCTGATCCACAACTTTTCATAATTATTCTTATACAGTTTTGCATTAGAAACAGATAAAGTGACCCCCAAATATTTTACCTTATCAACAACTTCAAAATCTGTTAGATTAACCAAAATCTGCTTATCACGGTTAGCCATATTTTTAGGTAATATTTTAGTCTTATTATTATTAATTTTAAAACCTGAAACACGTCCATATTGGTAATTTGTCTGACATTATTTTTCATATACCTTCCAGTTATAAAACCCGATTGATCCTTATGTATAAGCTGCTGCAGAACCCTCATAAACCTATTAGCTAAAATTTTTGCAAAGATCTTATAATCCACATTTAAGAGAGATATAGGCCTATAATTCTTTGGTAAGGTAAGATCTTGATCCTCTTTTGGAATCAAAGATATAAAAGCACTGCGCCATGACGGAGGAATCTCTAAACCCTGTAATATATTATTAAAAAGCTCGCATAAAGGTTGAGTCATTTCTTCTACTAAGGTTTTATAATAAATAGATGTCAAACCATCTGTACCCGGCGCTTTACCTAATTTTAATTGCTTAATGGCTGTCACAATTTCCTCATTAGTAATTAAACCATTAATTTCTTGTTTCTGATCTTCTGTTAGTTTAGGAAAATTAGCCTTACTTAAATAGTTATTTATATCTAAAGTTTGTACATTGGTGCTCTTATATAATTTCTGATAATAATCTAGAAAAGATTTCTTAATCAACTCTTTCTGGTAGACCAATTTACCATTATAATTTATTTTATCTATAATTCTCTGTCTCTGTTTCTTTCTTAATTGATAAGCCAACCATCTCCCTGGTTTATTAGCATTGCAGAATGTATTTTGTTTCATAAACATTAAATTAGTTGCAGCTTGGTCAGCCATCAACATATTAAATTGTGTTTTTAACAACTTTATAGCTTCTTTAACCTTTTCATCTGAAGGGTTTAAAATCAAAGACTTCTCTTTTAGCTTAATCTCCTCTTCTAATTCTTTACGTTTCTGGGTCTGCTTTTGTCTATGAACATTATTCATTTTTATCAAAATCCCACGCATAAAGGCTTTACCTGCATCCCATACCATTGACATTGATGTTCCCTTATACATATTTAAAGCAAAATAGTCCTTTAAGCATTCCTTTAATTTTCTTGCCTCAGAATAGTATTATTCTGCACTAAAAGCTCCTTCATTTCCTCCTTCATTTCCTCTTTACTTTCAGACTTGCTCTGTTCCAGAAGTTGCTTCATTTCCTCCCTGATTTGGGACACAGCATTTCCCATTATATCTTTAATATCTTGTGCAGACAAACCTGGAGGGGGAGGAGAAGATGGAGGTGTAGCCTTAGGTTGCTGCACCGGTGGTGTAACTTTAAGTTGTTGTTGCACAGTTGCAATTACAGGAGAAGAAACCACCTTAGAGACTATGGAAGCTGGTTGTCTCTTTGAAGCCATTTTTTTAAAAATCTTATTCTCTCTTTCCTTCTCCTTTAAAAAGAAAATACTAAAATCCTTAAAATTAAAAAAAAAGAGACCAGGGAGAGTGCAAAAAAAAAGAACTTCCAAAGCACTTAAAAAAGAAAAAGAAACTTGAAAGAGAGCTCATTTAAGTCCGTCTTTTCTTTCCGGAAATAAGAAAAAAAAAAGCACTTTCAAAACGCCATTTTACTTTCACTCTCACTCTCCGCCCGAAAAAAAAAACAAAAGAAAAAAGAGTCAACATAAGCTAAAAAAAAGAAATAAGAAAAAGAAAAATCTCTAACTCTAAGTAGAATCCTTTAAACAGTCCTGTCCGCTTTAAAAGTCACTCACCAGGAAACTTTAAGCGCAGAGATGGTAGCGGCGTTTCACTTTGTTTCCGAAGAAACAAAGACAGCTGAGAGGCGGAGAAAGCACGAACTCCGAGGGAACACTCTTTCTACCCCCCCAAAAAAGAAATCCAGGGGGGGTTAAGAGGTTCTACCTCTATTCGTGTGGTCTCTACCCCTTCCCTTCACCCGGGAAGGGGATTTCGAGCCGCGGGCCAGCTGATGCACGCTGTGCTCCGCAGATCTGACACCGTCTCAGGAGGACGGCTACAAAGTAGCCGCCATCATCGTCGCTAACCACCGGAAGCTCAGGTGAGCCATTTTTAATCCTGTCTGACTGGTAGTGGATGAGCTGTACTTCCATGGCAATAGGAAGAGAATGAACAGAAAAGCTTCTTGTGCCATATGTAGTTACAACAGAGGATTGATGGTGCTCTGTAGATCAGAGTTAAAATGTGCCATGGAATTCTGAGAGGGAGGGAGGGAGTTAGGGAGGGAGGGAGGGAGAGAGAGAGACGAACAGGACACCCCAAAACCTGAAATATGATGGGTCCACATGTAGCTCTGGTATCATTTTTGCCTAATTACCCCAGGGATTCCATAGCAGTGTTCCAGTATCTCAGGGGTTGCCACAAAGAAGACAGGGTCAACCTATTCTCCAAAGCACCGGAAGGCAAGACAAGAAGAAATGGATGGAAACTAATAAGGACAGAACCAACTTAGAACTAAGGAGAAATTTCCTGACAATTGGAACAATTAATCAGTGGAACAACTTGCCTCCAGAAGTTGTGGCTGCTCCAACACTGGAGGTCTTTAAGAAGAGATTGGACAACTATTTGTCTGAAATGGTATAGAGTTTCCTGCTTGAGGAGGTGGTTGGACTAGAAAACATCCAAGGTCCCTTCCAATTCTGATATTCTGTTATTCTGTCTTCCTATAACTTTTAAGCCAATTTACTTCTATCTCAATTGTAGTGTAGCTCAGATTTCAGATTCTGGAATTTTTCCACATCCATATTTGTGGGAAATTCTTGCTCTCCTCCCATCTTCCCCTTCTGGAATTCCCTCATAAATTTCACTTTATTATGGTAGCCATGGTTAACCCATCTAGTCTGTGTCTAGCTGATTGGGGAATTCTGAGAGTTGAAGTCTTAAAGGTGCTAAGCTTGAGAAAAAGTGGTCTGTTTCCGTTGGTTTCATTCCCCTTGCTTCTTTAAGCAGCTGCAATCGACTCCTTTTTTATTCCTCAAGAAAGACATTTGTTTCCTCTCTACCCCACCGAATACAGTATAGCTATGGTTGCAACTGGTGGCTGAAAAGTCCAGCAGCACACCATCATCACAGACATTTCACTAAGAGTGTGCAGGGAGGGAATTTTGACTGGAAGCCAGCTTTTCTCTTTGTCCCAGCAGCTCAGGTTTCAGCACAAAAACCGTCAGCCAGAGGCATACAGCACACATTGGAAATGACAATCCCCACCACCACCATCACCGCACATACACTTTCAGAGAAGAAAAGAAGCAAAAGGCAGTTTATCTACTCCAAGAACTGCTTTAGCTCAGAGAGGGAAGCACTGAACTAAATACTTTTTCTCATTTCCTCCTAGTCAGCTACAGGGGGCACTGAACATCTCATAATGTTGCCCGACCCTTCTCGGTGTCAGCAGAACTCAGAACTCAGCAGAAATAAAGATTATTGCATGGCTGATTTCAACGTATTTGGGGGTGGAGTGTGTGTGTGTGGGGGGGGGGGGAACTGGGAAGTAGAAATGAAGCTATGTGCAGTTGTCCTGTGAAAGGCCAGCAAAATGGACTAGAAACCACTCTACAGATACTCCTCAATTTACAGTTGTTTGTTCAAAGTTACAACAGCATTGAAAAAAGTGATTTGTGACCAGTCCCTGCACTTTCAACTGTTGCAGCATCCCCACATGATCAAAATTCAAGCACTTGGCAACCAGCACATATTTATGATGGCTGCAGCATCCCAGGGTCATGTGATTGCCATTTGCAAACTTCCCCGCCAGCTTGTGACAATCAAAGTCAACGAGGGAAGCTCGATTCGCTTAACAATTGTTATGTATTAATACTGATATTACAGTACTGTAAAGCTAGGCTACCTCCAACAGTTTTGGAGGGAAACGTCAAAAGATTCAAGTTTGAGCTGGAGCAAGCTAGCGTTGTGATTGGTTGACACCCTAGAGGTGAAACGTATAAATATCAGGCATGTTGCCAGTGTTTGACAGTTCTGTTCTTGGTTGAATAAACACATTTGCATAATTCCGGTCTGGTTATTGCCTTCAAAACCCACTACACAATAGTGGCGACAAAGGTGGGATTCTGAAGAGGAGAGAGCTGTTGCTAGCTGAAGTCACTGGGTGATAGGCTGGGTAAAGAGCCCCGGAAAGCCTAGTTCTCACCCCCACCTACCAGTAAGCCGTACTGGAGGTACGCTGAAGTCACTGGGTGTCAGACCCAGCACAGAGCACTGGTGGGACCACGTCCCCGCCCTGCCTGCCAATAAGACACACTGGAGGCACAGAAATCCTGAGGGATCCATCCCCAGGATCAAAAGGCAACACAGCTTTTCCGTAGCAGAGAAGGTAGTGTCCAGGACCTCACAGAACTCCCGGAATGGCTAAACTCAAATGGCTCAATGAGTTCGACATCACCCATCTGGAGCAGTGGAGCTCCTATGTCTCCCGTGTTGACAATTACCTATGGGCAAACCAGGTCAGAGACGATGGCCTGAAGGTGGCAACTCTACTCTGTCCATGCGGGCAAGCGACGTTCGACATCGCAGAAAACCTGGTGGCACTGGCAAGCATAGAGTCAGTGACATACACAGACCTCAAGAGGAGGTTAAAAGAACATTTTGAGCCAAAACTCTCCATAATCGCTTGGCGCCATGCTTTTGAGCAATGTGAGCGGAGGTCTGGAAAATCGGCAGCTGAGTTCGTGGCCACACTTCGATAAGCTTCACGCAACTGTGAGTTTCCAGATTTAGAAGACCACCTCAGAGACAGACATGTTTGTGGTTTGTTAAATAGAGAGCTACAGCAGCACCTATTCACCATGGAAAAACTGACATTTCAAGACACATTGAAGGAAGTCATGGCGGATGAGGCTGCCGGAGGAGCAATGAAGGCTCTCCGGCCACCAAAAGCACACACCAGCCCTGCGGCAATCCACCACGAAAACTCTGAGGGACCCAGGGAGACCGATGAAGACGATGAGATCGACCGGTTGCAGAGGCAGCCACCCAGATGGCAACGCTCGACAGAGCAAACAACAGCCCCACTGAACTGTGCCAGCTGCAGGGAACAGCATAAAAGGGCACAGTGCAGATTTTGCGCAGCTGTGTGCCGTGTCTGTGGAAAGCAAGGGCACATCGCCAGAGTCTGTAGAGGCCGCCAGAGAGAAACATGAACTGCGCCCCCACAGCAGAAAGGTAATTGGGGCCCAGGGAAGAACAGGGTTGGATATTGCTCAGGGAGGTGAAGTATCCAACGAACGGGAGCCCAACTCCCCCTCAAGGAGAAGCTAAGACTCCAAATTAGACTGCAGGGGGTCCCATGCTCCATGGAGCTAGACACTGGGTCAGCCCTATCCATCATTTCATACCAGACTTTTAATTATATTTGCACACAAGGCAAAAGGTGAGTACCGCTCAAGCCATCAAGCCTCATACTAACGGACTTCCAAAATTGCCGTGTTTCCATAAGGGGAGAAGCCACCGTTAGAGTTAAGTTCAAGGAATTTGAGGGTCCCCTCAGCATTGTGGTCATAGATGGACAGCGCACCAGCATCATTGGACTGGATTGGTTCGAAGCCTTGGGCATCCGTGTGACGGGCATCCATTGCACACAAACAGCTGACCTGGCAGCAGTTTGCCAACAATACGCTGATGTTTTCAGCACAGAGTTGGGACAATACAGGGGGTGCTCATTTCACTCAACCTTGACCCAGCAGTCACGCCAATCCGAGTGAAACCACGCAGAGTGCCTTTTGCACTAAAACCAAAGATAGACGTGGAACTCGACAAACTAGTGCAACAGGGAGTGCTCCAACCCATGGACAGTAGCCTGTGGGAGACTCCCATAGTGACCCCAGTAAAGCCAAATGGGGATATTCACATCTGTGCGGACTACAAGTGCACAATCAATAAAGCACTACAGCAGCATGCTTACCCAGTTCCGTTGGCAAGCCACATACTCGCCTCACTTCAGGGAGGCCAAATTTTTGCCAAATTAGACCTCGCACAAGCATACCAGCAGCTGACAGTTATCAGCAGCTGAGAGGAACTATGCACAAATCGATAAGTAAGCTCTCACCATTGTTGCAGGTATTAAGAATTTCCACGACTTCTTGTATGGCCGACCCTTTACCATCTTCACAGACCACAAGCCGCTGCTTGGCCTTTTTACGGCTGACAAGCAGACTCCGCAGATCCTGTCACTGCGGATGCTGCGATGGTCAATCTTCATGGCAGCCTATTCGTACAGGTTAGTCCACAAGCCAGGGAAGGAAATGGGCCATGCCGACGCGCTCAGCCGACTGCCTCTGCAGCAGATGGATCCAGACCCAGCTCCGGCAGTGCATATCCTGGCAATCCAGGATCTTCCAGAAACACCCCTACACGCAGGGGATGCGGCTGATGAAACCGCCACAGACAAAACGCTCAGCTGCATTCTCAACTGGGTGTTGAGGGAGTGGCCAGAAACCCAGCCAGGCCCAGAGTTCCAGCACTACGCATGCAGGAAAGATGAACTATCAGCCCACAAGGGTTGTGTACTATGGGGGAGCAAGGTTGTCGTCCCACCCAGTCTTTAAGCCAGGGTGCTAGATTCTCTACATGAACGGCACCCTGGAATCGTAAGGATGAAGGCTTTAGCCAGGAGCTATTTGTGGTGGCTGGGCCTGGACAAAGACATTGAAACCCAAGTAAGGGGCTGTCAGGTCTGTCAAGAGACCCGTCCAGAGATGCCCCAAGCACCCATGCACTGCTGTGAGACAACGCACACCCCTTGGTCTTGCGTACACATCGTCTTTGCGGGCCCATTCCAGGGACAGGTATTCCTCATTGTTGTGGACAGCTATTCCAAGTGGTTGGAAGTGGTACCTGTCCCATTGATGACAACTGCCAGGGTCATCCAGGAGCTATGCCAGCTCTTCGCCACATACAGTCTGCCAGACTTCATCGTGTCTGACAACAGGGAACAATTCATGGTGGCAGAATTCCAATCATTCCTAAATACCAACATGATACAGCACGCGACTTCTGCTCCCTTCCACCCGGCTTCCAACGGTCAGGCTGAACGAATGGTGAGGTCCACCAAGGAATCGCTCAAGCAAATGACAATGGGGGATTGGAACCACCACCTGGCAAATTTCCTCCTGTGCCAACACACGACTCCTAGCACCGCAACGAGTCGCGGCCCTGCAGAACTACAGTGGGGCCACCGGCTCACAACAAAGCTCGACCGACTCCACCCAGACAGGATGGCAGCAGAAACAGCTCAACCCAAGCCTCACAGGAACCTACAGCCAGGTGAAATGGTGTGGACCAGGAACTATGGGCCAGGAGGACCCTGGGTTGCAGCTAAAGTGACTAAGGTAATGGGGCCATTATCCTACGAGGTGGCCCTGGAAAATGGTCACATGGTCAGATGCCATATTGACCAGCTAAGGCATCAGCAGGCTGGCCCAATCCCAGGGGAGGAGTTTGAGGGAAATGCAGACACACCGGGTGACCATGTTTTCCCAAATCTGCCCACACCTGCAAGGGCCGCCCTCGCTAAAACAGAGGCACCCCAAGTCATAGAAGCACATCTCCCATCAGATGACCTAAACAGCCACCACGGCACAGGTCAACCTGGGATAGACAATCGTGTGTTCACACAAGATGCCCAAACAACATTACGGCGATCCGCCTGAAGCCGCAGGCCCCCAGCATACCTTGAGGACTATGTGCATTGACCAAAAAAGAATGACAACTATCCTATGGGGGAGGGGTGTTATGTATTAATACTGATATTATGGTACTGTAAAGCTAGGCTACCTCCAACAGTTTTGGAGGGAAACGTCAAAAGATTCAAGTTTGAGCGGGAGCAAGCTAGTGTTGTGATTGGTTGATGCCCTAGAGGTGAAACATATAAATAGTAGGCATGTTGCCAGTGTTTGACAGTTCTGTTCTTGGTTGAATGAACACTTGCATAATACTGGTCTGCTTATTGCCTTCAAAACCCACTACACAATAATACTCATGTGACTTCCGGTGGCGTTTGCCGTGCCGATAGCGGCTTTTTTTTTAGCCGCCCGTCTCGGGATTGTGTAAGAGCCAGCAAGACAGTGACTATCAGCTGTTTTGCGGCTCGGAACTTTCTTCCCGGGCAAAGGGAAGAAGGCGAGTTTTTTTTCTGGATAGAAGTCGAGCTCCTCTAGTCTCCCAGAGATTATTTTCTGGGAGACGAAGGGTGAGAGCTCCTTCGGAGTCCGGAATAACTCTGCATCTCAAGACGCCTTTGTTCTCCAGCGGAGAACGAAGCTAGATGCTACTTCCACATCTGCTATATAAGAAAGAACTGTAAGTAAAATTTAAAGCAGACGGAGCTGTTCAGGAGGATCAGAACTGTGCTGAATTTTAAGTTTAACTCAAGAAAGAAATATTGTCTTCTCCAGCTATTATTTTAACGATTGGAGTGAAAGGAAAAATGGTGGAGGAATCCTGTTTCTTTGTTTGAGGACTTTCACTTTTACTTGGCAACAAAGTTTCAATAATGTAACAGACTTTGCTTACTTAAAGAGGGGGGTTTTTTTGAGTAAGGGGGAGTTGTTTTTATTACCCCTTTATTTTATTTTGTTATAAGAAGTGATTTTTTTCTTTTTTTCCCCTTTTTTCTCATCACTTTTTTTTTAAAAAAATGGCTTCATAACGTCATGGAATTTCTTCTCTTCCTAAAGTTTCAATTTCCTCTCCAGTAACACAGACTATACAGCAACCTAAGCCTAAGTCTCCTCCACCCTCTCCCCCATCTCAAGTACTTTCACTTAAAGATATACAGAATGTTGTACAGGATGCCATGGAGAAAACTGTGCAAAAGATTAAGTTTGAGACAGCAGAGCTTTTGGAGCAGAAAAATCATAAGATGAGGGAAGATATTGTGCTGGCTCTTCAGGGGCTTGCGGCCCACGTAGAACGCCTGGATGATAGGGTGGATGAGGTGGTTGGAAATGTTGAAAGATTAGAAGGAAGAGTTGAAAGAGTTGAAAATAATGTGGATGCAGCACAGAATGAAGTTATAATGTCACAATACAGAGATATGGAGTTTGCTTTGAGAATAAGAGGGTTGAAGGAGAATGTGCAAGAGAATTTGAAAGAAGAAATTGCAGCAAAATTAGCCTCTATTTTGGGATGTGATCCTGAAGAAATGCTGAGAGATATAGAGAAAATTTTTAGAGTTAATTCATGGGTTGCGAAGCAGAGAAATCTACCAAGAGATGTGGTTGTTTATTTTTCCAGGAGATCACTTCGTAATGAAATTATACAGGCTTTTTATAAGCAAAGTTTTCAAATTGCAGCTCAAGATGTTATAATTTTAAAAGAAATACCTCCAAAAATTCTTAGAAGAAGAAAGGATTTGCTTTTTTGGCTGAGGAGCTTAAGAAACGACAGATTCAATTTAGATGGGATGTACCTGTTGGCATAGTGGTGAATTATGTTGGAACACGTTACAGACTTAATACAATTTTAAAAGCAAGAGATTTTTATGTTTCTGTTCTGAAGGCAGGTGCACCACCATCTCCAAGATCTAGAAGAAATGAAAGTAAGTTTGAAGGACAATTGGCTGCAGGAGCAATGTCACCAACAGGAGAAGAGGTGTTGGTTGAATCTATGCAACAGTGTTTGGAGATAAGAGAAGATCCAAGGGAACAGAGAGTGACTCGTGCAGCCTATAAATGCAGAGAAAAAGAACAACAAAAGGTAGATGCTGGAATTACAACACAGGCGGCTAATCATGCAAAATTACCTAAAGTTTTTTTTTTATTTGAAGGATGATTTGGAACTTAGAGACATTTGGTGTGAACGGAATATGGAAGAAAGAGACTTTATCTTTTTTTCAGACAGGCATCAGTCGTATTCCAGAATTGACTTTTTTTTAATTACTAATGATTTTTTTTCTAGGGTGAAGAATGCTAAGATATTCCCCAGAATATTGTCAGACCATAGTCCTGTATGGATGGAGTTATCTACTGAAGAGGGGAATAGAAGGACTTGGAGATTGAATGAAAATTTATTTAGATATGAGGGGAATGTACAGAGATGTAGAGATTATTTAAAGGATTTTTTTCTTTTGAATATGCATAAGGGTACTTCGATGCCAATGGTATGGGATGCCAGTAAAGCATATATGAGAGGAGTCTTGATTCATATGAACAATGCGCATAGACGCAAACAGATGCAGAAACATAAAGAGTTGGAAGTAGAGATTACATTTAAGGAAAAGGCTCTTACATTAAATCCATTGGACAATAATTTAAAGGCTTCTATTATCTTGCTTAAGGAGCAATTTAATATGTTAATATCTGATCAGATTGCAATTAATTTGAGGTATATGAAACATAATACATTTTGCAATGCAAACAAACCTGGTAGGTGGTTGGCTTACCAACTACGAAAGAAACAGAAATCAAGGATTATAGAGAAAATAAATTATAAAGGTAAAGAAGTTTATCAACAAAATTTGATTAAAAGGAGTTTTTTAGATTTTTATTCAAAGTTATATGCTAGTGAAAGCATACAAGTTTCAGATGTAGAAAAATACTTACAGGAATCACATTTTCCTAAACTTACTATTGAACAAAGAGATGAGATTAATGGTTTAATTACTTCTGAAGAGATTGTTTGGGCAATTAAACAATTAAAAGTTGGTAAGTCTCCAGGTACAGATGGATTAACAGCAATTTACTATAAAATGTTACCTGAAGAAATGATAGAACCATTGAAGGAACTTTTTAATAACATTTTGTTGGGAGCAGAGGTACCTCCATCATGGAGAAGGGCTTTTATATCATTGATGCCAAAGGAGGACCAAGATTTGACTCAGCCCCAAAATTATAGGCCTATATCGCTTTTGAATACAGATTATAAGATTTTTTCAAAAATATTGGCAAATAGATTAATGCAAGTTTTGAAGCAATTGATTCATAGTGATCAATCTGGATTTATAACTGGAAGATATATGAAATATAATGTTAGACAAATTGTTAATTTAATTGAGTATTTAGACAAGAACAATCAAATCCCCGCAGCTTTGATTTTTTTAGATGCTGAAAAAGCTTTTGATGTTAAAGAAATTAATTTGATGTTGAATCTTATAACAGCTGCAAGATTATTGGTGGGGCAATATTGGAAGAAAAACTTACTGCCTACTTTGGATGAATGGATACTTAAGGTGTCTAATTTAGCAGAAATGGCGAAAATCTCCGCCTATTTGAAGGACTACTCACAAGAAAGATACATTATGGTTTGGAGAAGATGGATTGATTATATTCAAAAGAAATATGAAACTGAAAAGTATTACCTTGCTTTTGAGTAGATTTTAGATAATTATTAATAGTTTTAATTATATTATTATTTTTGTTTTAATTTGTTAATATTTGTTTTGAGAAGGAGTTAAAGTGTGTTATGGTTTTGATTGATAGTATAGTTGGTTTATGTTAGTTAGATTATGTTTGTTTATTTGTTACCCTGTAATAAGCTCTGGGAAGTGGGGGAGGGGGGGAAGGGGTGAGGGGTGGGGGGGTTTATATTGTAATAAATTTGTAAAACTTTTAATAAAAAAAATAATCATGTGATTCACTTAACGGCAGCAGTGATTCACTTAATAACTGTGGCAAAAAAAGATAATATCTTAGGGTGCAATTCACTTAACTACCGCCTTGCTTAGCAATGGAAATTTTAGTCCTTATTGTGGTTGTAAGTCGAGGACTACTTGCATCTGTAATGATGAAGGGGTTGGGCCAGAATGCTTGCAAAGCCCCAGAAAAAAGCACACGACAACTTCCAATTCAGTGCCAAGCGAACTCAGAGTCCCAGCCTGGCGGTCAAAAGGGAATGACAAATGTGAAGCAGGCTCTCAACAGAAAAATAAGTGAAGCAGAGCCAAAAGGCGGGAAGGGCCTGAACAACGTCTCCAAGGTTGGCCAGCTGCACAGAACAACTAGAGGAAATTCTACAAATAATTTCCAGGACAGCATGCTCCCCGGTCAAGTGCCCTTGGATAAGAAACAAAAGGGGCCTTCATGTTCAAATTGGATGGATTTGACTACAAGAGCTGAAGAGGAGGAAAAAAAACCCTCCACAGAGGTATGAAATGATAGAAATAGGAATTCTAGAACCAGGATATAGAGCGAAAGGTATAAAAAAATTGTGTATTAAATAAGATAGAAGTTGTTTTAAGAAACATAGACCTAAAGTGACCAGAGAATCCTATTTTAAGATAGGGAGTAAGAACATAAGAAACAAAGTCTTAAGATTAAAAGTACAGATAGTTTGGTGTAATAGTTAAAGTGTTGGGCTAGAAACAGGGATGTTGTGAGTTCTAGTCTTCTTCAGGTGTAAAAGCTGGTGGGTGACTTTGGGCCAGTTGCTCTCTCTCTCAGCCCAACCCACCTCATAAAATGTGAACTTATTCAGGAGGTTTTTCCTGAGTGTCTGCTGCCTGGAAAATATGCACATCAAATTTCCAGCCCTTGCAGAAATTTTAGGAAACAAAAGAGAAAGTGGGTGGAGACAGACATGAATTTATATAGTGCAGGACGAAAACGTGACTCTTTCATTCAAAAGGAACTCTGGAGCAGAATCTTTGCAAAGCTGAAACACTGAACTCCAAAGATTTGTGATCACATCTCTGCAGGTCATAAACTCCCTTTTCCTGGCTTTTCCACTCAATCATGGAGCTTTCAAGAAGAGGATGGGAAAACTTTGATCCGAGGTTATACAAATGTTTAAAACTGGTGGAAGTTGAAGGAACCTCTTTACTTGATAGTACTGCTGCAAACCTGGAGCTCTTAAGGAATTTTAAAGCCCAGCCTGATGACCTTCTCATTTGCACTTATCCCAAAGCAGGTAAGTGGGGAGGAGATGTGGAAGAGCATGACAAAATAGTTTTGGGGGAAGAGGTACGAAGCCTAAAGTAGAAAGACCAAGGAACAGGAACCCAATATTTAGATTGTTCTATCAGTTCTCCACGTTCCTCATATCAGAGACTACCTGGATGCAAGAAATAGTGGACATGATACAGCATGGAGGAGACAAACAGAAATGTGCAAGGGCTCCCATATATAAACGGATTCCCTTCATAGACATGTTTACTATAAAACCCACATCTTCAGGTGAGTAACACGGTACTGCTTCATGGGACTGATGAGGAAGGTTTTCCTTACCATGAACCTGAATAATGTCCATCCCTCTCCCACCCACCGCCACCCCCATCTTGCAGGTTTGGAAATGGCAGAGGCAATGCCTTCCCCGCGCACCCTGAAATCTCACCTCCCAGTCCAGCTTCTCCCACCTTCCTTCTGGGAACAGAATTGCAAGGTTAGAACAACTGCAATACGGTTGATGGAATCTCAGTTTTTCAAGGTAGACCCGATAAGAAAACAAAAGTCATGCAGGCCAATCTTACTTTTGTTATAAGGTTATGGTAGTAGAATCTTGGAAGTCTGAATGCGCTTCCGTCTTCCCTTCCTTTATCTTCATGAGAACTAGGGACAGCATGTCTGAGATGTTTTCTCCGGTTACAGTTCTGTTCCAGACTCAAATTTCTGTTATCTGACCAATATCTTGGTAGAGGATCTTCCTCCTGTCTTCAAGGTCATTACTTCTGCCCGTTACAAAGGAAAGCAAATCTTAATTCTCATCTGAATTCAGCCTCAGTACACTTTTCAGCTTCCTAAATTAAACCAAGAGTTTATATGCTCATAAGAAGAGGAAATGTAGGAACATAAAAGTGAGAAGCTTAATAGGTTGAATTTGGCAGAGTTTGAAGTTTGGACAGATTAGGATAATTTTATGTGCTGGAAAAGAGGCAGTGAATAGGAATTACATAAGACAGAGCAAGATGTGTGTTTGTGTGAATGTGTATGTGTATGTATATGATTTGATTATGTGCCATCAAGTCAGTGTCTACTCTTAGAAACTGGGGCTTTTTCTGTCATAGAACGCACTGGAACAGAGTTCCGGCACCTTTTCTCGATGGACTTTCCAGAGTTGCGTTCTTTTCCTATTGTTTCCCTTCCTATCCTCGTTTGTTTTTGAAAATGCCCTGCTGGTGGTATGGTGCAAGCGGGGTCCCCTCCAGCGCTGTCTGCCTCCTCTAGGAGGAGCCATGCAGTGCCGGAGCACCACAGTCAGAGCATGGCTTGATTGGCTAGGTTGGACCATGTGGTGGGGAAGCTGATGGTGGCGGTGGGAGTCACATAAATATGGAGGCCATCTTTCACGAGAGGGTGAGTGAGTGTTTTGCCTTACAAAAAGTGGGGCGTGAGGTTAAAAAGAGGCGAAGCAAGAGGAAAGAAAGGCGGCTGGAGTGGAAGCTTGCCCAACAGTGAAACTTTGCTGTTTCAGTTCTTTGGGTAGTTCAAAGGCTGGGATGTCTACGAAAATCTCTTTTTAGTCTTTTATACTTTATATTCAAACTGCAGAGAGGAAGAATAAGAATATAGCCAATGTCTTGTGATTTGGAGATATTATTAATAATAATAATAATAATAATATATATTAATTATGTATTGGTCAGATGTAAACTAGACCTACAGTATGAGGTTTAATCAGATCTATTTATTAAATTGGGTTTAACTTAAAGGTAAATTAAAAATAATCTGTTCACTGACAAAGTTTAAACTTTAATTTGTTTCAAGTCAATATCCATATTAAACTCCAGATGTAAATTTTTCCACCTTGTTTAACAACTTCTTAAAAATAATTCAATCTTTTACAAGCAACCAAATTTTGTTTTATTGGGCCAATTTCATTCCACATAGAAAGCTGACATTTCCACTCATTAAACTAAATGGGTATGCCAGTGGTAAATGTCCCAAAAGATTAATAAAATGCCTTCTTGTAATTTAAAGCCACACAGTGAATGGTAACTGTTATGTCCTGGGCCTGTGATTGACAGAGCAGGTGCAGGAAGCTGCAGACAGACCCAGGCAGACCACGTGGCCTGCCCGGGCCAGACAGGCTGTCTCCAGCCTATTGCACATGTGCAAAGTGGGAAAATACGTTGCATTTATTGGCTGACGCTGTTCCCTGCAAAAGGGTATAAAAGGGATCAGTGCCATTTTGTGTTGTTCTGTTGGAGCTTTAATAAAGAAGCATCTGTTGGTACTCCTGCCTTGTTTCAATGCCTTACCAACACACAGAACAGAACATTGGTGACGAGGATGGGATTGTGCTGCAAGAAAAAAACAAAAGAATACTAGGCTGACTCACCACGGGAGGCTGAAGTGCCTGGAAGTTCAGCGTTCCAACTTGTGCGACTCTGCCTGCCAGTACGAAGACGCTGGAGGAGAGCTCATCAAGATTCATCCTGGAACCCTTTCGCAAGCCTGAGCAGCACGAGGCGTTGGAAGAGGCCACCAAGAAGAAACTATAGCTAAGATTTGACATCTGTCTGAATTTGACACAATGCACCCTGAACGTTGGAGCTCCTACGTTGTCAGAGTGGAGAACTACTTTAGGGTAAAGTTTGGGAGGACGGGCTCAAAGCCGCAATGTTACTTTGTGTCTGTGGGTAAGAGACTTTTGATATTGCTGAAAACCTGGTTGCCCCAGCACCTTTGGAATCTATCGCTTACACAGAGCTGAAGAAAATGTTGAAGGAACATTTTGAACCGAAGCTATCAGTGATTACATGGCATCATGCATTTGAACAGCGGGACCAACGTCCCAGAGAGTCTGCTGCAGACTTTATTGCTGCTCTGCGTCAAGCTGCAAGGCCCTGTGAGTTCAAAGACTTGGAAGAACGGCTACGAGATTGGCTAGTTTGTGGTTTGAGGAGCCAAGAACTGCAGCAAAAGATTTTCGCAAAGAAGACGTTTCCTTCCAAGATGCGCTAAAGGAGATCACGGCTGAAGAAGCAGCAGGAGGAGCTGTTAAGGCCTTGCGGCTTTCCAAGAACCCTACGTGTTCGGGCTCAGTCCATCAAGAGGTTGCTAGAGAGGTATCCAAACTGGATTCCGAAAGTGAGATCGATCGTGTGCAGCAGCCATCGGAGAGAAGGCCCCAAGAGCAAGCTGACAAGGGGTCTGACAAGGCAGTTCCATTCCCTCAGTGTTTTGGATGTGGAGGCCGCCACAAGCGCTCCAACTGCCGTTTTCACTCTGCTACTTGCTGGGCATGTGGCCGGCAAGGCCACATAGCCACTGTCTGTTTGGGTCGCAAGAAAGACCGTCCATTGGAAGAATTGCCTCGGAAAGGTATCAGGGTCCCCAGCCAAAATAGGGTGGGTTTTTGTGCGTCCCGAAGGAGCGTATTGAGAACAGGGGCTCACCGGCCATTGAAGAAGAAGCTGCGTATTGATGTCAAATTGCGGGGGGGTCCCCTTAACGATGGAGCTGGACACGGGTTCAGCTCTGTCAATCATTTCCCAGAACACCCTCAAGCAGATCTGCTGTAGAAACGGCCAGAGAGTTAAACTCAGGCCGTCAAATCTTATCCTAACAGACTTCCAGAATCCCCGAGTCAGTGTGAAAGGGGAGGCCATGCTCAGAGTGCAGCGTAAGAATTTTGAAGGGTTTTTGGACATTGTTGTGGTTGAGGGTGACCGCACGAGTCTAATTGGACTTGATTGGTTCGAGACACAAGGAATTCAGGTGACTGGGCTACACAGTTTGCAAACCACAGGTCTTGCGGAAGTTTGCAAGGAGTTTGCTGACGTGTTCAGCCCAGAATTAGGGTCGTACAAGGGGCCTCTAATTGCTTTACGGTTAGACCCCTCCATTGCACCGATTAGGATTAAACCTCGTCGGGTGCCTTTTGCACTTAAGCAAAAGATTAATGCTGAGCTGGATAAACTACTACAGCAAGGTATTTTGGAACCTGTGAATAGCAGTCCATGGGAAACACCCATAGTCACTCAAGGCCAGTGAGGAAGTCCGCATTTGTGCTGACTATAAATGCACGCTAAACAAAGCATTACAGCAGCACTCTTATCCAATGCCTGTGGTGAGCCACATTTTGGCCTCACTTAAAGGAGACCGAGTTTTCACCAAACTCGATTTGGCCCAGGCCTATCAACAGGTACCGGTGGATGATGCAATGGCAGAGGCCCAGATGATTGTAATGCACTGGGGAGCTTTCAAAGTCAGAAGACTGCAGTTCGGAGTTAATGTAGCTCCTGGCATTTTCCAAAGCGTGATGGAGCAAATGCTTCGTAACATTCCGGGAGTTTGCCCATATTTCGATGATGTCCTCATCACAGGGGAATCAATCGAAAACCTGTCCGAAAGGCTTCGGTCCATTTAGCTGCATTTCCGCGAAGCAGGGCTGAACCTTAGGCAGACAAAATGCAAGATTGGAGTAACTTCCACTGAATTCCTGGGGTTTCGCATAGATGCCGAAGGCATCCATCCTGGTGAATCTAAGCTCAAAGCGATTCAGCAGGCCCCTAGTCCCAAGTTGAAGAGCGAGCTTCAAGCCTTCCTTGGACTTCTAAATTTTTACCATTCATTTCTCCCCCACAAGGCCACAGTGGCAGAGCTGTTACACCGGCTCTTGGATAAACAGGCTCCATGGAAGTGGACAAAAGTCCACAAAAGGAGTTTTGCTGAGGTCAAAGCATTGTTGTCTTCAAATGCTGTTCTAGCTCATTTCAATGAGCAGCTGCCAGTGTCTATAGCTTGCGATGCATCCCCTTATGGGAGCGGGGCTGTCTTAAGCCACCTCAAGGCTGATGGGACACAAGTTCCTGTAGCATACTATTCAAGGACTCTGTCTTCTGCTGAGCATAATTATGCACAGATAGACAGAGAAGCCTTGGCCATTGTGGCTGGCATAAAAAAGTTCCATGACTTTTTGTATGGTCGCCACTTCACGGTCTTTACAGACCACAAGCCACTGCTGGGGTTGTTCACAACGAACAAGCAAACCCCACACATAATTTCTCCTAGAATGTTGAGGTGGTCAATATTCCTCTCTGCCTATGACTATTCCCTGGTTCACAAACCAGGCAAAGAAATGGGCCACCCAGATGGCCTTAGTAGGTTGCCTCTACAGTTTGTAGAATCAGATCCTGCTCCAGCTAACCACATCCTGGCTATCCAGGATTTGCCTGAGTCTCCCCTCAGTGCAGGGGATGTGGCTACAGAAACAGCCACTGATAACACGCTAACACGCGTATTGAACTGGGTGCTGTCAGGATGGCCTGACACGTGTCCTGGCACCAATTTCCAGAGTTTCTGGAAAAGGAAGCATGAGCTATCCACCTTTAAGGGTTGTGTCCTGTGGGGTAGCAGGGTAGTGATCCCAACCTCATTGAGGACTAGAGTCTTGCAGTCTCTGCATGAGGGACATCTGGGAATAGTCCGGATGAAGGTGCTTGCACACAGCTATCTCTGGTGGCCTGGGCTTGATAAAGAGATTGAGACCCAGGTCCATGGGTGCCACATTTGCCAACAGTCCAGGCCTGAAATGCCACAGGCTCCCGTGCATAGATGGGAGGACACACATGGTCCTTGGTCCAGTGTCCACCACGACTACTGCCAGGACCATCCAGGTGCTGAGGGGGATCTTCGCCTCTCACGGGCTCCCAGATGTTCTTGTCTCTGACAACGGACCTCAATTCACCTCTTTGGAGTTCTAGTCCTTCCTGAAAGCCAACATGATTTCTCATGCTACTTTGGCACCCTTTCATCCGGCTTCCAACGGCCAAGCTGAGCACATGGTGCGCACCACCAAAGACGCCTTGAAGAGGCTCACTCATGGGAGCTGGCACCACAGGTTAGTTGATTTTCTCCTTTGCCACCACACCACACCTTGCTGTTAATATAGGATATTATTGCTTTGACATTGCACAGCTACAGGCAAAAGCCCAGCTGAACTCCGCTGGGGTCACCGTCTTATTACCAAATTAGACAGATTGGACCCAGACCGGGTGGCTTCACAGGTGTCAAAGCTGCGGGCACCGAGGAGACTACAAGTGGGCGATCCAGTTTGGGCAAAGAACTATGGACCTGGACAACTTTGGGTGACAGCAGTGGTCTGCAAAGTCACTGGGCCACTGTCATACAAAGTGGCCTTGGAAGATGGTCGCGTGCTGCGTCGGCACATTGACCAGCTGCGATGGAGGCTACCTAGTCACCCTTCCGCTCCTGACTCTGTCCTCGGGGGGGGGGAGGAGGACCACAATCACGATCGTGGATCTCAGTCTCTCTGCGAAAGCGGGGGTTTGCACTCTCCAAATAGGGGTTTTGCCAATGAGGCAGCTCCTGACTCTGGCACTGGGTCCATGGGACATTGCACACAACCGGCTTTTCATGCCACACCTACCTCAGGCCTTGTGCCTACGGGACAGTGTTCCCACCCCACCAAGGAACTCTCATCTGGGCTTACTGGAAAGAGCCAGATGAAGTCAAATGGACAAAGGGTTGGGCCTACCGGACCAGGCCAGCCAGCAAGATCTGGGTTCGCCCGCATCAAATGGGTCTCAAAGTCCCAGTCTGCCGAGCCTGGCAGGCGAGCTTGCAGACCGGGCAGTTGCAGCAGCTCCGAGATGGTCGGAGCGGGCCAGAGGCCCTCCAAAGTTCTTACAAGATTATGTAAGGTTCATGTCAGTAAGCGGGCAGGCCTAGTGTTCCCTAGAAATAAGAACACACTCAAAAGAGTACTGTGATATTATAAAGTATTAAGGTTGCTGTGGAGAGTGACTCGTAGTAGTTGAAATAGTAGTATCTTTTTTTTGAACCAAGAGGGGAGGGGTGTTATGTCCTGAGCCTGTGATTGACAGAACAGGTGCAGGAAGCTGCAGAGAGACCAGGGCAGGCCACGTGGCCTGCCTGGGCCAGACAGGCTGTCTCCAGCCTATTGCGCATGCGCAAAGCGAGAAAATACGTTGCATTTATTGGCTGACGCTGTTCCCTGCAAAAGGGTATAAAAGGGATCAGTGCCATTTTGTGTTGTTCTGTTGGAGCTTTAATAAAGAAGCATCTGTTGTTACTCCTGCCTCGTTTCAATGCCTTACCAATGCACAGAACAGAACAGTAACATTAATAGTATTAACTTACCTTGAACAAAATCCTAGTCTTTTAGATACATTAAAATTGAAGGCTTTTTTTTTTCAGTTACAAAGATAAACCTTGTAGGGTAGGCAAGGCGGGTTATATGACGTGTGTGAGTTCTGGCACCTTTTTTTTTTTTAACAAAACAAGCACTGTTAGAAACCACATCGATATATGTATGCATGCATATGAAAATCTTATCCTAGAGTCTTTATGGTTTTCTGTCCTTTTTGCAGGTCATTTATGTAGCTAGGAATGTTAAGGACACCATTGTTTCCTATTTCCATTTTCACCGCATGAAACAGGGGATTCTGGAGCCAGGGAACTGGGATCAGTTTTTAGAGAACTTCCTTACAGGAAAAAGTAGGTGGAAGCCAAGAAATAATACGTATGAAAAGCATGTGGGAGCCGATTGTTTGCTGAATCCCCAGCAGCAATATGTGATCATGCCATCACCATCAATTTAATTTATTAAATTTACTTGCTACTCATGTTGCCATTGGGCCTACAGAAAACATAAAGTATAGCTACCAAACTACTCTTGAAAAAGAAGTATGGATCTCTCTGTACCAAAGATAATTTTGTGACTTCTGGAAAAAAATGGTTAATGGTTTTTCCCTTAAATCCGAGAAGCTGAAAGGCATCATTTCCCCAAGAACTATAGTTCCCATCTTTCTCAACAAAGATAGTTCATCACCCATGAAAGCCATTTTGAGGGGAAAGGTGGTAGAGCCTAGAGTTATGAAGCAGAAAGAATAATGAGGTAAATCAAGATTCTTTTGTCATTTTTTTTGTAATTGCCTGGGGCTCTTGGTTTGAGCATGTCCGAGGCTGGTGGGAGGCTAAGGACCATCACCCAATCCTGTATGTCTTTTATGAAGACATAAAAGAAGTAACCTGCTTATGTGTGCACATACACAAAGGATATATTTGCACCAAACAAATTTCAAACATGAGATAGGAGATAACAAATACAAGCGGTAGGGCCTAAGGAAAGTTCATTCTGCATGGCCCATCTTACGAGCCATAGCTCTCAGTAGCTCAGAGCAACAGTAACAAGAATATTTAAAAAAACTAAAACAATAAACTCTCAATTCCTAGTGTCCTAAACCAATACTCTCCAATATATAAGAAGCCATAACCAGATTCATATCTGGGGAGGGAAGGGCAATCATCTTTTTAAGTCTTCCAGAAAGCTAGGAGGGTGAGGGGCCTGCCAGATCTTGGGTGGCGGGGTGCTTCCTAGGGCAGGGGCTGCTACTCAGAAGGCATGCTTCCTGATCTCACTAGATGACATGTAAGGGAATGGATCTGGATGCACCCATCCTATTGGACATGATGGATAGGAAGGTGATCCCATAGATAACCTGGCCCTCTAACATACAGGGTTTTAGAGATGATAATCAGCACTCTGAATCACAGCTGGAAAGAAACTGGAAGCTAGTGCTATACTGTAGATCAGGGGTCCCCAACCCCTGGTCTGTGGACCGGCACCGGGCCGCGGCATGCCAGCAACCAGGTTGCGCAAACAAGCGAAGCCCCATCCATAGAATGCAGGCAGCACACGAAACCACGTCCCCTCTGTTCCATGGAAAAACCTCTCTCCACGGAACCAGTCCCTGGTGCCCAAAAGGTTGGGGGCTGCTGCTGTAGATGGTATAATATAGGCAAATATAGATAAAATACAAATGATTACAAGAGAAAATTTGTACAAGATGCTCTTGTTAGGGCCCAAGGATGAGATATAAAAATGCTTGTTTTGTTGGCACGCAAAGCTTATTGTGGATTGCCTCTGGACTAACCAAGAAAAAAGCAAGCTCCATTTTCTAACCATTTCAGACAAGAAAGCATCAAAACATAGCCAGAATTCTCTCCATATTTGTCCTAGGATCCAGCCAGAGAAATCCAGAAGGTCGCTCAATTCCTCGACTTGAAACTCCCAGATCCAATTCTGAAGGAGGTCATTGAACATACAAAATTTGAGACGATGAAAGCCAACTCCATGGCCAATTACCGCACTTTGCCTGCCTTTGTGATGAACCAAGCCTTGTCGCCCTTCATAAGAAAAGGTGAGGAACAGAACTGAAGCTGAATGTTAATACAAGAGGCTGGTGAAGTTCTCAGAAATAGTGGCGAAAAAACAAGCACAAAGCACAGGCATCGACTTCAGAAGAGTTGCGAAGGAATACTGTAAGTTGTGCAGTTTGCAAATCTAGACATTTCAGGATAGAACAGTCCAGAACAGAAATTGGCAGTGAATAACTTGATCTATTAAAAAATGCCCATAGATGCATTTTTAGGGTGTATCTTCATTTTTAATTATTTATCAGCATACATGAATTAGCAGAGATGAAATAACTGGTTGTATATGCTTGACAGGATTTTTCCTTATATATTTTACTGCTAGGGTTGTTTCAACCACAAAGGATGCAGCCAAAAATAGGAGGAAAAGGTGCCAAATAGTTGGGAAGAATGGATGTGGATCATATAAAGCAGGAGAGTTTCAAATCAGAAATCTATTGTGCATGCAAGAGGTTTTTTCTACTTAGTCCATTAGATGGCAGTCACAATTTGTGATTATTATTATTTTTTTAGAAAATAAGGTAAAAAGTTGAATCTTTTGTTCTGAGATGGTAGCTAGGATGTGAGTTAACAACAGAGTTAACTTCCAACACTGGATGTTTTTAAGAAGGGATTGGACAACCATTTGTATGAAATGGTATAGGGTTGGACTAGATGACCTCCAAGGTCCCTTTCAACTCTGTTATTCTATTCTATTCTATTAACAGAATCCACAATGGTCTAAGAATCAGTGTCTCCACGTTAATAAATTAGCAAACTTTCTCAAACTCTGAAATAAGTTACCCAGACCTAATCCTCATATCAAAAGGATAAGGTCTAGATTCTAGAAACACAAACAGAGTTAATAAAATAATGTCTCCCAGGGGAACTGCATATTCTTTTTTTTTAATTATTATAATTTTTTACAATTTTACAATAAAAACCCCTTTCCCAATCCCTCCCAACCCTCCCCAAAACCCTCCCGCATTCTTCCCAGAGCTAGATACAGAGTTAACTAAAACTTAGTAGAAAAAGCTTATAAACTCAAATAAACCACAAACAAATATGGTTATATCCAATGAGCAAATTGTTAAATACATTAACTCTATTATGTATAAAAAAAACAGAAAGAGAAAAAGAAGAAAAGAAAGAAAATAAAAAATAATAAAATGAAAAAAAAGAGAAAAACTAAACTATTCTACACTTCTAAATAATATCTTAAACTTTAAATATAAATTATTCAAAAGCTAAATGATATTTTCTAATATCATACCTATATTGTATAAAATTTATCCATCTTTTCCACACCAAGAGATACTTCTCTTGCGATTGATCTTTCAAAAAAGCCGAAATTTTTGCCATTTCAGATAGGTAAGAAACTTTAAGAAACCATTCCTGCAAAGTAGGCAAAAATTCCTTCTTCCAATACTGTCCTATTAACAACCTTGCCGCTGTGATTAAGTTTAACATTAAAATAATTTCTTTGTTTCCACATCTCCAACATTTAGGCTGTAGGTCAGGATACATGAGAGACATTTTCTGTGGGTCAAGGTGCCATCTATAAAACATTTTATAAAAATTCTCCATTAAATTCTGGGCTTGTGTAAATTTAACATTCCTCACCCAGATAATTTCCCAGATATCCAGTGGAACTGGTTCTCCAAAATTCTGCGCCCATTTAATCATACAATCTTTAATTAATTCTGATTCTGAATCCAGTTCCACTAGAACCCCATAAATTCTCTTAATATGGGTTTGTCTTTGATCCTTTACTTGCTTGAAAAGATTTTCATCTTCTCTAAGAAAACCCACCTTACAATCCAACTTCCATCTATCTGTTAATTGTCTATATTGAAACCAAGAATAAGTAATATTTTCATGTACTAACTCTTCCAATAATTTTAACTGCCAGTTATGTCCATCCCATCTAAGTAATTGTGTATAAGACACCGTATCCATTTTAACACCTCTCCTTATGCCCTCTATCGCATGCCAAGGTATAGCCCATAGTGGTATTTTAAAATCACTTTTATAATATTTTCTCCAAACCCTAAGTAAAGAAATTCTTATAATATGAGATTTAAAAACCCGATCCACTTTCTTATTAAATATTAAATAGGCATGCCAACCGAAAAGTAAATCCCATCCCTCCAGATGGAGTATCTCCAAATTTGTTAGATTTACCCAATCACTAATTAATGTTAAAGCCACCGCATTGTGGTATA
Organism: Crotalus adamanteus; assembly: GCA_039797435.1. Taxonomy (NCBI): domain Eukaryota; kingdom Metazoa; phylum Chordata; class Lepidosauria; order Squamata; family Viperidae; genus Crotalus; species Crotalus adamanteus. The sequence goes on from CM077935.1 coordinate 10,850,243, forward strand.
ATTTCAAATTCCGTACCTTGAGTCCACCTCTCTCACGGGAATCTTGCATGATTTTAAACTTTACCCTTGGTTTTTTCCCTGCCCAAATAAATTTATTAATACCTTTCTGCCATTCGTTTAAATTAATCTCATTCTTCAAAATCGGTAACATTTGAAACAAAAAGAGAAACTTGGGTAGGACATTCATTTTAATCACTGCAATTCTTCCCATGAGAGATAGCTGCAACTTCTCCCAATTCCTCAAGTCTTTCTGTATCCTAACCCACAACTTTTCATAATTATTCTTAAACAGTTTTGCATTAGAAACAGATAAAATAACCCCCAGGTATTTTACCTTATTAACAATTTCAAAACCAGTCAGATTAGCCAAAATTTGTTTATCCCGAGTAGTCATATTTTTAGGTAATATCTTAGTCTTATTAACATTGATCTTGAAACCCGAAACCAGTCCATATTGATGAATCAGCTGCAATAACATTACTACAGAATTCAAAAAAATCAACTTTATCTGCGACTTCCTCCACCCTCGAGTCCAACTTCACCACCACGGAGGCCAGGCCTGATAAGGCTGTAACTATATCTTGCCTCAAAATAGTATTATTATCCTCTAATAACTCCTTCATTTCCTTCATTTCCTCTTTGCTTTCAGATTTAATCTGTAGAAAAAGCTGCTTCATTTCATCCCTAATTTGGGATACAGCATTTCCCATTATGTCTTTAATCTCTTGTGCAGACAGGCCTGGCAAAGGAGGGGAGGGTGGGGGCTGCGCTGGTGGTACAGGTTTAAGTTGTTGTTGCACAGTTAAAATTGTGGGAGAGGAAACCACCTTGGATAGTATAGAAGGAGGTTGTCTCTTTGAAGCCATTTTTCAAAACAAAATTATCTCTTTCCTTCTTTCCCAAAAAAAAGAAAAGGGAAATAATAATTAAAAAAAAAAACAAAAATACTGTAATCCTTAAAGTTCCAAAAAAAAAGAAATCAAAAAAGGAGTCCAAAGCTCACTCAAGAAGAAAGAAAAAGGAAAGTAGAAAGAGAAAGTCAAAAACAATCATTTAAGTCCATTTCCTTCCAGAGAAATAAGAACAAAGAGAAAAGAAAAAAAAACCGAGCACTTTCAAAACGCCATCTTAATTGCTCTCTCCGTACCAGCAAAAAGGAACAAAGGGAAAAAAGACCAAAATTAATTAAAAAGGAAAAGTAAAATACTAAACTCTAAAAGAACATCCTTTAAACCGCCCTGTCCGCTTCAAAAGTAACTCACCGAAACTCTTTAACCGCGGAGGTGGAAGCGACGTTTCCTTTTGCTTCCGAAGAAGCAAAAACAGCTGGGAGGCGGAGATAGGCAGGAGCTCCTAGGGAGCGCTCCGTCTCCCCCCTCAAAGAAAAAATCCAGAGGGGGTTCGGAGGTTCTACCTCTACTCCTGCAGTCTCTACCCCTTCCCTTTGCCCGGGAAGGGGATTGCGAACCGCGGGCCAGCTGGTGAACGCTGCGCTCCGCGGATCTGACGCCATCCCAGGAGGACGGCTACAAGGTAGCCGCCATCATCGCCGCTGCCTACCGGAAGCTCCAACCTTTTTATTATAAATTAAATAGGCATGCCATCCAAAAAGTAAATAGGGGAACTGCATATTCATAAGAATAAACACACCCACATACACATCCGCACCCCTCAAGTTTCACCCTACAATAAGCATGTAACACTCCCGACAAGCTCCCCTTATACAAATCTGCTGCTGTACCCCATTTCTCTGCAGCCTGTCCCTAAATGCAAACTGTTATGCATTTAGGAATAAATATTTCTTCTTTCCTTGCAACTGTCTGGATCTCATTTTTATTTATTCTTGCGCAGTCCCAACTCGAATTGGAACCCCAAATTATTCTTCTGACATGATGGTCAGGAGTCCCCCCCTCCCCACAGTCACATGACTGAACTTCAGATGGGCAAGCAGGCCACATTTATGGCCATTTAAGCGTTCCACGGTCACATGGCCACTTTACAACATTTTGCCCAAAACTGGTATTTACTTCTGTTTGTTGGCGAAACCATACCCATCGCAAACCACTGGTTTACTTAAGGACTGCTGTGTTTGCTTAATGACCATCACATTTGTTTTATGACTACTATGGCTACTTAATGATTGCTGCAAAAAAGATAGTAAAATTGGATCGGTTACATGACAGACCTATTTTACTACCATCAAGACTTGTGACCTTAAATGGCAGGCTCCATTTCTGAAAGAAATTGAGGACTACCCGTATTTCATTGACAATCCATATTGACACGCAGATCCAGTGTTCTACTTGTAATCCTCCTCTCCTCATATTCAATCTCTCTGGGGACCGGTTGGTCCAACTGTAGGAACCCTCTGAAAGAAAGAAGGATGCACACTGTTATGTCCTGAGCCTGCTGAAGTATTCAGCAGGCTCAGAAATGTTGCAAAGGGTCCTGGGCAGACCAAAAGCTGCCCGGGACCAGACTGGCTGTCTCCAGCCTTGTGCACATGCGCAAGGCGGGAGACAGCCTCTGCAATCATTGGTTGACGTTGTCCAGGTCTTAGTCACTATAAAAGGCCTGCATGCTGTTTTGGCTGTTGTTGGTTGTGGAAGTGAATAATAAAAGAAAGCTTGTTGTTATACGATGCGTCTCCTCTTAATGCCTCCAACCCGCAAACTTAACAGTGGCGATGAAGGTGGGATTGCTGTAAGCCACATTTAACATCGAAGAAGAGAGGACTTACCAAGAAGTCCTGGGAAGTTCGGCATCCAGCACAGCGACTCTGCCTGCCAGTACAGCATTGCTGGAGGTGAGCTCAGCCAAGGGACCCCTTCTCCAGATAACAGGCTTGCAGCGAAGGCATTAATGAGGATTACAGAAGATGTCTAAGATTGGCCGCTTGTCAGAGTTTGAGATTGCACACCCGGAGCGCTGGAATTCGTACGTGGCATGGGTGGAAAACTATTTCAGGGTCAATCAGATAACAGAAGATGGCCTTAAAGCAGCTACCCTGCTGTGTGTCTGTGGACAGGAAACGTTTGACATAGCAGAGAATCTGGTGGCCCCAGCACTTTTGGAGTCAGTGTCTTATACAGACTTGAAGAAGATGCTGAAAGAACATTTCCACCCTAAACTTTCTGTAATTGCTTGGCGACACACGTTCGAGCAGAGGGACCAGAGGACTGGTGAGTCTGCTGTGGACTTTATTGCTGCCTTAAGGCAAGCAATGAGGCCTTGTGAATTCAAGGACCTGGAAGAGAGGCTGCGGGATCATTTCATTTGTGGCCTAAGGAGTCGTGAGCTGCAGCAGAAGATCTTCGTCAAGGAAGATGTTTCGTTCCAAGATGCCTTGAGAGAGGTTACAGCTGAAGAAACAGTGGGCGGCGCTATGAAGGCTTTGCAGCTTGCCAGAAATCCTCCAGCCACCGTGACCGTCCATCAAGAGGTCACTCGAGAAGAGCCAGAACAGGATCCTGAAGAGGAGGTGGACAGGCTGCACCAGCCAGCAGAGAGAAGGCCGAAGGAGCATCCAGACAGGGCCCCAGCATCTCCTCAGTGTTTCGGGTGTGGAGGACATCACAAGTGAGCTGACTGCAGGTTCCACTCCGCCATTTGCCAGGCATGTGGCAGGCAAGGCCACATTGCCTCTGTCTGTTTGGGTCACCAGAAGGTTCAACCTCGGGAAGAATTGCTTCAGAAAGGTACCAGGGTCCCCAGCCAACACATGGTGGGTTTCTGTGCATCACGCAGGAGCATTTTGAGAACAGGGACACACAAGCCCCTTAAGAAAAAGCTTCGCATTGACGTGAAGCTGCAAGGGGTTCCCTTGTCAATGGAGTTGGACATAGGGTTCGCTCTATCGATCATTTCACATGACACCTTCAAAAGGATTTGCAGCAGTAGTGGCCTTCGAGTCAAACTCATGCCATTGAACTTAATTCTCACTGACTTCCAGAATTCCAGAGTCAGCGTAAAGGGGGAGGCTATGCTCAAAGTGCAGCGTAAGGCTTTCAAAGGCCTACGAGATGTGGTGGTAGTTGGGGGTGATTGCACGAGTCTCATTGGACTCGATTGGTTTGAGGCCCTTGGGATCCAAGTGACTGGGCTTCACAGCCTGCAAATGTTAGGCCTTGCAGAAGTCTGCAAGGAGTTTGCTGATGTGTTTAGCACAGAGCTTGGTTCATACAAGGGGCCTCCCATTGCCCTACGCTTAGTCCCAGCTATCACACCTATTAGGATTAAGCCTAGAAGGGTGCCTTTTGCTCTCAAAAGCAAAATAGATGCAGAGCTGGACAAGCTGCTCCAGCAGGGCATCTTAGAACCTGTGGACTCTAGTCCATGGGAAACCCCCATTGTAACGCCTCTAAAGGCTAATGGAGAAGTCCGAATTTGCGCGGACTATAAATGTACATTGAACAAAGTGCTGCAACAGCATGCATATCCAGTGCCTGTGGTAAGCCACATTCTAACCTCCCTCAAGGGGGGCGAATTTTTGCAAAGCTTGGTTTGGCACAGGCCTACCAACAGCTACCTGTTGATGAGGCAGCAGCTGAGGCTCAAACAATCATAACGTGACTTTTAAGGTCAAAAGACTGCAGTTTTGGGTTAATGTAGCCCCTGGCATCTTCCAAAGTGTAATGGAGCGCACGCTCCATGGTATTCCTGGGGTCTGTCCCTACTTCAATGATGTCCTCATTGCTGGGGAGTCATCTCTAAACTTAGCTGAAAGATTAAGGGCTGTCTTGCTTCATTTCCGCCAAGCGGGTCTGAAACTGAAACAAGATAAATGCAAAATTGGAGGCACTTCCACTGAATTCTTAGGCTTCAGAATTGATGCTCAAGGCATCCATCCTGCTGAATCCAAGCTTCAAGCAATTCAGCAGGCCCCAAGTCCCAAGTCCAAAAGCGAGCTTCAGGCTTTCCTGGGACTCTTAAATTTCTATCACACATTCCTTCCCCGCAAGGCTGCAGTGGCTGGGCCGTTACACCGGCTCTTGGATAAACAGGCTCCATGGCAGTGGACTAAGGTCCATGAAAGGAGTTTCAATGAGATTAAGGCCTTGCTCTCTTCAAATGCGGTCTTAGTGCATTTCAATGAGCAATTGCCAGTGTGCATCGCATGTGATGCATCCCCTTATGGGGTGGGAGCAGTACTCAGTCACCTGAAGGCTGATGGGACACAAGTCCCTGTGGCCTACTACTCAAGGACTCTGTCATCTGCAGAGCGTAATTACACCCAGATTGACAGAGAAGCCTTGGCCATAGTGGCTGGCATAAAGAAATTTCATGATTTCTTATATGGCCGCCACTTCACGGTCTGTACAGACCATAAGCCTCTGCAGGGTTTGTTTACAATAAACAAGCAAACCCCTCACATAATATCTCCTAGAATGCTGAGATGGTCAATTTTCCTGTCAGCATATGACTACACACTGATTCACAAACCTGGAAAAGAAATGGGCCATGCAGATGGCCTCAGCAGATTACCTCTAAAACAGGTAGAGGCAGATCCTGCTCCTGCTATTAATATTCTCTCCATTCAGAAGTTACCTGAATCTCCCCTCAATGCTAGGGACGTGGCTGCAGAAACTACCACTGATCACATGCTCACACGTGTGCTGACATGGGTGTTGTCAGGATGGCCTGACACATGTCCAGATACTGAGTTTCAAAGCTTCTGGCAAAGGAAGCACGAACTTTCCACATTCAAAGAGTGCCTGTTATGGGGTAGTAGTCATCCCAGCCTCATTGAGGTCTAGAATCTTGATCTCTCTGCATGAGGGACATCCGGGTATAGTCCGGATGAAAGCGCTTGCACGCAGCCATCTCTGGTGGCCTGGGCTCGATAAAGCCATTGAGGCCCAGGTGCATGGGTGTCAAGTGTCAAGTCAAGGCCTGAAATGCCTCAGGCCCCTGTACATAGGTGGGAGGAAACACAATCCCCTTGGTCAAGAGTATATATAGATTATGCTGGGCCCTTTCAGGGGCAATTCTTCCTTCTCCTCATTGACAGCCATTCCAAGTGGCTAGAGATTGTGCCTGTTTCCTCCACTACTACTGCTAGGACCATCCAGGTGTTGAGAGGAATCTTCGCTTCTCATGGACTTCCAGATGTCCTGGTCTCAGATAACGGTCCCCAATTTACCTCTTTTGAGTTCCAGGCTTTTCTTCAGGCCAACTTGATTCGGCACGTGACTTCTGCTCCATTCCACCCATCTTCCAACGGCCAGGCAGAGAGGATGGTGTGCACTACCAAAGCTGCTCTCAAAAAACTCACGTATGGCAGCTGGCATCACAGGTTAGCTGATTTCCTTCTTGCACACCACACCACACCTTGCACAGCCACAGGGAAGAGTCCAGCAGAACTCCGCTGGGGTCGCCACCTCATCACGAAACTGGACAGGTTGCACCCAGACCGGGTGGCTTCACAGGTGTCACAGCCACGGGCACCTAAGAGACTACAGGTGGGCGATCCGGTCTGGGCAAGAAACTATGGCCCTGGACATCTCTGGGTCACAGCAGTAGTATGCAAGGTCTCTGGGCCGCTGTCATACGAAGTGGCCTTGGACGATGGGCACGTCATCCGACGGCACATAGACCAACTGTGCTGGAGGCTGCCCAGCAACACTTCCTCTCCTGGCTCTGCTCTTGGGAGGGAGGAGGACCATAATCTTTATTCTGGACCACAGTCTTCCAGTTCCAGCGGGTTTTCACATGCTACTGTACGTGTTCCCGTGGCAGAACGGGGACATTCATAGGATTCAGTTATTGCTCCAGAACAGGGGTCATCCCAGGCTTCAGCAAGTGCTCCAAACAGGGAGTCTCCAAAAAGGGGGTTTGCCATGGAGGTGGCTCCTGACTCTGGCACCTCCAGCACGTACATGGGGGCCATGGGTTACTGTGGCACATCAGCCACTCAGGCCACTCCAGCTGCTGGTCTTGGGCTCGGGGGACATTGCTCCCAAGAGGAGTCCATTGTGGATTTGGGGAATTCCACCCCACCACTGGACTTGGAGAATTCCACCCCCCCAAGGAACCCTGGCTTGGATTCAGAGGATCCAGCCAGTCAGCAGCTGGGTGGGTCACCTGGGTCTTTGGAGCATCAAAGTCCTGGTCTGCCTAGCCTGGCAGGTGAGCTGGCAGGCCAGGCACACTCACCGGCCATCGGAAGGTCACAGCGGGCCAAGGGCCCACCCAAACATCTTGGGGACTATGTGAGGTTTCTGTCAAGTCAAGGGAACCTTACTAGTCCTTAAACAAATGCAGGACAAACACTCAGTAAAGGGTGTTCTGCCCAGCATATTATTTTGTTGTATTTTTTTTTCTGTAAATAATTATAAAGCTAAGAGTGCCCTGCCTGTGTGCAGGCATATTGTGCTTCACAATAACATCCAGTCCATTGAACGCATGTACCTGTGCTGCTACGGAGTAAGGTATTATTGTTTCATCCAGGGGGGAGGGGTGTTATGTCCTGAACCTGCCGAAGCATTCAGCAGGCTCAGAAATGTTGCAAAGGGTCCCGGGCAGACCAAAAGCTGCCTGGGACCAGACTGGCTGTCTCCAGCCTTGTGCGCATGCGCAAGGCGGGAGACAGCTTCTGCAATCATTGGTTGACGTTGTCTGGGTCTTGGTCAGTATAAAAGGCCTGTGCGCCATTTTGGCTGTTGTTGGTTGTGGAAGTGAATAATAAAAGAAAGCTTGTTGTTACACGATGCGTCTCCTCTTAATGCCTCCAACCCGCAAACTTAACACATGCCATTGCTGAACTAATAAAAGAGCTCAGGAAACAGGAATAGCTGATTTTGTTTTCTTGGATTGTTCCCCACCTATAGGCATTGTAGGAGACTGGAAGGAGCATCTTACTGTGGCTCAAAATGAAAAGATCAATGAAATCTGTTCCCGGTTATTAGCAGGCAGTGGCCTGGTCTTTTACACTGAGCTGTAAGGCTTGAGAATAATGTCATTAACACCTGCCTGTGTCATTTGCATGTGTTCAATTGTTGGAAGTCAGCACCCACCCACCCTCATAGAGAAAGAAATATTTGGGGGGATATTAAAAAGGACAGAATATTATATTTCCCCAAAGGAAAGCAAGCCCAAGTCTCTCTGCCCTGAGCAGAAACCAGAAACCATTTCTGTGGAAATGCAGATTTGAGAATCCTTTCAGAAAGATTGCAGCCAGGAAGCTTTGACCTGATGGGATTAGAAAGGCAAAGATCCCTAGAACCAACAACCCCTCACCCAGTGTTAGGATTCAGCCGGTTCACACTGGTTCTGTAGAATCGGTAGCTAATTTCTTTTGAGTTCGAAGAACCGGTTAATGAGTGGCAGAAACGCCCCCCCTTCCCGTCCCCAATTGGACCCAAGCAACTTCTTCTTTCCAGCTCCAACCCAGTCCTCCGTCACTTCCTCCACCACCGTGGGCAGCCCCACAAACAAAAGAAGTTTGTGGGACTAAAAAAAAAAGTTCAATCAATCAATTCAAACTTCATGAGATCTTTTTTTTATGAGAAGTTGGAACTGATTGATTGACCTTTTTTTTTTTTAGTCCCACAAACTTATTTTGTTTGTGGGACTGCATACGATGGCAGAGGAAGTGACGGAGGAGCTGGAAAGAAGGTTAGAAAAGAAATGGTTTGGGAAGCGAGGGTATCTGGGTGGTGGTGGGTGTGGCAAGCTATCCAGCTCTGCAGCGGCAGAGAAATGCTTTCCACCTTTGGCACTCCACCTGCCGCTTTGGTGGCTGTGTGGGCAGAACTGCAAAGAGGGCTCGGAAGGGGAGTAAAGGGAAAAGAGTGGATGGGCAGGTGAGGGGGGAATCTGCCAAAGCCATCCGGAGGAGAAGACAAAAAGCAGCCTCACCTCGCCCACCACCAGCAGTTCAGAGAAGCTGCCTTTGAGCTGGATGGATGGCTGACAGCTGAGGAGGTGTTGCAGTGGGTCGTGCCTGGGAAAAAGAGAGCATGCAAGGCCAGGAGGACCGGGACCGGGGGAGGGGAGAGAAACCAGCTGTGTTGGGATGCATCCGGCCACATGGGGCCTTGGCGAGTTAGCAGACGACTGGTTGAAGAGATGGACGGTTGCGGTTCTGCCTGCTTTACTACACAGCAGGCTATTAATAGGCAGCCCACTCCATTTCATTAAAAAATTAAAAAATAGGGTTTTTTTAACAAAATGGAGTGGGCTGCCTGTTAATAGCCTGCCCTGTAATAAAGCAGGCAAAATCCCAACCGTCCCTCTCTTCACCCACCCACCCGCTAAGTTTGGTTCCATAGGAAGAAGCCAGGTATCAAATGGTGACTTATTATTTTTTCTCCAACCTCCTGTGACAAGTGTTAGAACTGATAGCTTTCAGGGGGACTGTATGGTTGAAGAAGGTACCACTTGTAATCAAAAACCTAAGAGGCGTGGATCTCATGCACTGGCTGCCCAGCCTCATAGGGCAGCGGAGCCTGGGCAACACATAGGGCTGAGTAGGAGGAGGAGATGGCGGTGGAAATCCCTGCATTGCCAGGCCCAGCCAGCAGCAGCCCCAGCAGATGCTGTGCTGTGGAAGGGAGATGGCGGCGAGGGGCCAAGGGTGTGCGTAGGATGATGTGGCGTGGCAGCGGTGAGAGATGTGTGTATACCGGAGCCTGCCTTCCCCTGATGCCGCCCCCACCAGTGCAAGGATGGGCAGCACAGCTTTGCTTCCAGAGCTGCTGCCAGCCAGTCCTGGCAATATAGGGATTGCTGCCATCACCACCACCACCACCGCCTCCTCCTGCCCAGCCCTGCTGTTGTCCAGGTACTGCTGCCCCATGAGGCTGGGCAGCTGGTGCGTGAGATCCGCTGCCTTTTTGGGCTCCTGAGGTGGGGCCGGCTGTGGCCAGTGGGCAGCTGAGGTGACTCTAGACTCCAGGCTGCCCCTCCATTTCCTCCAGCTTCACTGCATGGCCAGCCGGTCGAGGGGCTCAGAGCAGCAGGAGCAGCAGCAGCTGCAGCCCCCGTCAGAGCCGCTGAGCAGACAGGGCCTGGGCTGGGCAAGGGCTCCCTTCTGGATGTCCCGGAGCCATCTCTGCCCGTGCTGATGGAGCTGCGCTGCAGAAGGGAGATGGCAGTGGCTCTGATCCCCCCTGCTAGCTGCCCCCCTCCAGCCCCCTGCCTGACGCCCATTCTATGCAATCCTATGTGACCACAGTCTGGATGAGAGGCTCAGCCGGTGGCGGGGGGGGGGGGGGAACTTTCCTCCGCAGAGTTGTCCTGGCCCTCTCTCCCACCCTAGCCAGACCCCCTTGCCTTCCCCCAGCCAGGACCTGCTGACCCCCCACCCTCCTGCACCCACCCCAGTCTGAGACTCCTGCAGCCCCCCAACCATACCCTCCTGCCCCCACCCTGCTGGGACCTCCTGCCCCCACCCCAGCTGACCCCCCGAGAAGCCCATCCTGACCAAAGTGGAGGAAGGTGAGGCAGAGAACTGGGTGTTAAATTATTTGAAACCATCACTTCTTTCTAAAGCAACCTCTCCAATGGAGTGAGACTGGGTAAGCCTCCATCTTGCTGGCAGCAGACCTCTTGTGTCTGTGGATGAGTTTACCAGACCCTGCCCAGTTAGAGCAGGGGTAGTAAAGGGAGTTTTGAGTTTGAGCTCAAAGGCTGCTTTGGAAAGAAGGTGAGTACCTCTAAATTATAACTTTAAAGCCCAGGAGAGCAAGGGAAATGTATGTATGGCTGTGTGTGTGAATGAGAAGACCCTTTTCCCAAACAGAGTTGGATCTTGCATCCTCTGGCCTTTCCTAACTGCCAAAAGATCTGTTCAACCAACAGATTCTGGAAAGCATGGGGGTTTGGCTGGAGTGCAGGACCTTTTGTAAGGGAGAAGGGAGAGGTTGTGTGAAAATGGAATGGAAAAGTGAGTGAGAGAATTGGATTTGGGCAACCAGCTGGGAAGTCAGTGAGCAAAGCCCAGTGTCACATGTTCCGACTAATGAAGCACTTCAAAGAACTTTCAGGCATGTTTCCTAAAGTCTTTATTTGCAGAGCTACAATTTTTGCCGGTCACCATGTTCGACTGGTTAATGCCAGAATCTGAACTTCCTGTCGCTGGCATCAAGCTTTCCTTGCTCAACCCCTCCCTTCTCATGCAGTCACAGGTCACATTATCCAATTAGTGAGAAGGTCAAACGTTTACTTCCTCTTTCTTTCCCGGGCTTTTTCCCCCGCCCAGTCTAAGCTAAGTATTAACCCAATAAATGCCAGACAGTTTTGCATATTGTCAAAGCAAGAATATACAGTATTTGCAGCATTGACACCCAGATCAGTATTAGGAGGTGCCGGTACTCACTGCTTGGAAGAAGCAGCAGGTCCTCCCAGGCTCTCCTGAGTCTGAAAACCATGGTGGGAAAAGTGAAAGCAGGAAAGTGTGAACAGGAAGTGTAAAGTAGTGTGAGCAAGGAAAAGGCCATTAGAAGGAGGTGCCCATACTCACAGCATAGGGGAGCAGTGGGTCCTCCTGGACCCCTTTTTGATCCAAAAACCATGGCAGTGTTCCATTGAAGGATGTGCCCATACTCTGCTAGGGAACCAGAGTTCTCCCAGACCATTTTTAAAATTTTTGGAAGACCTGGCTAAGCCATTTGAACCCCACATCGGAAGGGGAATGTGGGAGGCTTAGCTCAAGGGTCAGGCTCAGATCCCCTCTAGGACATTTGTTGGTGGTGTGGGATGAGAGCCGAGTGCCCATCCTAGCCGGTATGAAGAAAAAATGATAAAGAGAAATTTGTAAGGAATGGGCTTTGCTCAGGGCTTTGCTGGGAAACCAATTTAGCTAAATAAAGGTACTTAAAAGGAAAAGGAAAATAAAATATAGAAATAGTGATTTTTCTCTCTATCTCTCTTTCTATGTTTAAGATTTGTACCTTCCCTAATTTGAGCTGACTGAGATTTATGGTGGGAATGACCAGGATGTGTAAAACTAAGAGTTCTGTTTCCTATGCTGTTCTCTTTCCCTTGTCTTTTTGTGTGCATGTATGTCAAAGTCTTTGTGTGTGAGGTAAAAGTAACTGTTAAATGTCTATAATCTAAAGAGGAAGGAATTTTAAATTCTGTTAGAAAAAAAATCGGTAAAATAAGCAAAGCAAAGGAAAATTCCCTCACCCCAATTGGTCTGGCCAGCAAAACAAGATGAAGAGAACTGTGTTCCTTTTTTTTTTGTCCTTCCCTCTCTGTATTTGTAAGAATGACCCGAAGTTATCAGGAGGGAATGTTTTAAGCTCATTCACAGAAAAAGATTCATTCTTGCACTTACTGTATGTGTTTAAGTGCAACCAGAGTGTAACAGATCTTCCCAAGCCCTACATCACCCAGATGCCTGTGAAAGCTGCAGAGAAAGGAAGGACTCCTGGATCCATTGGCCCCCATGTGAAGCCTTAGAAGACAACTGGAAAAACTATGGGGGGAGGGCAGAAACTCATTGTAAAGTTTTCTTTCTTGCCTCATTTACCTTGTAATTAAGTAGCCACATGGATTCATGGAGGGATGGCATTTGGGAATGGTTGGCACAGCAAGTACTGAATACCTTGGACTTCTCTCTGGTGGGAGGAAAATTTGTCCAGGACATTTGTATTGCATGTTTTGTAGAAGTAGCTGCACACACACACACATACAAACACACACACACACACACACACCATTCAGAATCACATTGAGGCTATCCCCTTCACCTACCTTCAGTAAAGCTCCCCAGGCTGGTTCTTGCTTTGTGGCACTAAGGCCTTTGCATGCATACCTTCCAGCAAATTCCAAGGGGGAGGGAACCAAGCCCCCTCATCCGATTTACAATTCATATGCCCTCACTGAGGAGGTAGCAGGAAAGATATCTCCAAACCCAAGCCCTGAATATGTTGCACTGGTGGACTCAGAGGTGGAGTCCTAGGGCTCACTTTGTGCAATTTAAGAAATATTAATAGCCTGGCTTGCACACTGTCTAACCTTAATTGGAAATCACAAAAACCTGGATGCACTAAACTAAGAGCTAAGGCAGGAAACAACCCTTGAAAATGGGCAGCCAGTGGTTATGTACTGAGGATAAACATGGCTGTGAAGAATTTTGGAGGCATGTGAGACCTGACTGGAAGCTCAAAGTGACACCAAACATTTAAAAGAATTGGCACAGAATATTGGACATTATACATTTCTTTTCCACCTAACAGAACTTTTGCCCTGGCTTTAGATCTCCATAGGTTGGAAGCTCCCCCTTTTGGGAGCCACTGCAGGGATCTTTTTCTGTTGCCTCTATCAGTGCCTTCCCCTTTTTGCATTAACAGTTTAAAAGTTGTTTATCAAGTCTCCCTGACCAGATCATTATTGTTGGAAGTCAGCACCCACCCACCCTCCTAGACAAGGAAATATTTTGGGGGGATATTAAAAAGAACAGAATATTATATTTCCCCAAAGGAAAGCAAACCCAAGTCTCTCTGCTCCAAGCAGAAACCAGGTCTGTAGAAATGCACTCTTTCACACTGTTATTTAGCAAGGTATCTCTGTACACTACTCCAGCAGAGGAATTCTTATATATTGTTATTTTGCAACTTTCTCATTTCTCTAGAGCAGTGTTTCTCAACCTCAGCAACTAATAGGACTCCAAGGTCCCTCTCACAGTTACTGTTTTTGAGCCAGGTATTGCCTAACCCTTACTTGTACCTTTGGTTTTTCCTGCCTAAGTGTAAAGCCTTTTTTTCTCCACATTAAATTTCATGTTGATGGATAGGACCAGTGGTGGGATTCAGTGAGTTCTCACCAGTTCAGCAGAACCGGTAGGTAATTTTTTGTTGCCCAGGCCCAGAAGAGACTTCTGGAAGCGGCATCCACACAGAGAACCGGTTGTTCACATATTTGAATCCCACCACTGGATAGGACCTATTGTTCATGTCTGTCAAGATCTTCTTGGATCCTGAGCTTATATTCTGCGGTATTGGCTATACCTGCCAGTTTAGTGTCCCTTTCTATTCCCTCATCTAAGTAATTTATGAAGATATTGAAGAGTACTGGGCCTAAGATGGAACCTTGTGGTACCCACTGCTTACTTCCCTCCATGTAGGTGTAGTACCATTAACAACACTTGAGTATGATTTGTCAGCCAGTTACAAATCACCAGGGGGAGCACTCTGTTCATGCACATCTTTATCTTTTTAAGTCCACATAAATTCCCTTGTGCTTGCAAAATGACACAAATGTATTTGACTTGTTTCCTTGCTGCATGCTGGATAAGAGATATGTGAGCAGAAATGAAAGAGATTTTAGAGGAAAATAATAAGATTTTGAGGCAAGAGATAGTTTTGGCTCTAAAAGGAGTTGCCTCTGTTCTTGAAAAGCTGAACTCCCGTGTGGAAGAGGTAGCAGAAAAAGTGGAATTGATGGAGGGAAAATTTGAAAGCATGGAAAAAGAAATGGAAAATGAGATTCTTATGCTTCAATATGGACAAATGGAATATGCCTTAAGAATCAGAGGCTTGAGAGAGTCTCTGCAAGGAGATCTGAGAGAGATGGTTGCAAAGGACTTTGCTGTGATTTTGAATAAAGAAAAAGAGGAAATACTTAGTGAAATTGAAAAATTATTTAGAGTTAATTCTGTGGTGGCAGTGCAAAAGAATTTGCCAAGAGATGTGGTAATTTACTTTGGGAAAAGATCCCTGCACAACGAAATTATACAAGCTTTTTATAAGAAGAGATTTCAAATTGCTTCACAAGATGTTATAATTCTAAAGGAGATCCCATCTAAAATTTTAAGAAGAAGAAAGGAGTTTGCTTTTTTAGCAGATGAACTTAAAAAGATACGAATCTCGTTCAGATGGGATGTTCCGATTGGAATGGTGGTGAATTACCTGGGGATATGTTATAGACTTAATACTGTTTCTCAAGCAAAAGATTTTTATACTTCGGTCCTGGGGGTATGTTCATCGCCATCTATTAAGTTTAAAGCTTTGGAAGAAAAGAAGGTAGAATTGCAGTCTGAAGAGCCTATACTTATGAAAATTGGGAAACCTCAGTTTGAGGGGCCTCAACAAGTTGAGATGGAGGAGCAGAAGATAACCTGTGCAACATATAACTGTAAAGAAAAGCAGCAAAAGAAGAAGGTTAAGGAAGCCTCACAACTATTGGTTTCTGAATCTGCGGGAGAAGTAGGACTTATAAATTTCTTGGAGCAACCTTCAAGGGTAGAATTGTTGTCTGAAGAGCCTATATTAATGAAAAATGGGAAATCTCAGTTTGAGGGGCTTCAACAAGTCGAGAGGAAGGAGCAGAGGACAACTCGTGCAACATATAACTGTAAAGAAAAAGACCAACAGAAGAAGGAGTTTAAGGAACCCTCACAACTATTGGCTTCTGAGTCGGCGGGAGAAGCAGGATTTATAAACTTTTTGGAGCTACCTTTAAGGGCAGATTTTAAAGCACTTCTTTCAAGATTTATGGATAAGAGAGACTGATAAGGATGGAGATCGAATGAAAATTTTATATGGACAACAGAGACTGATAAGGACTGTGTTTCTTGTGGACGGAATTTGTTATTGGTAAAGATTTAAATGTGTATAAGGGAACTTTAATGGTTTATGGATAAGAGAGACTGATAAGGAATGTGTTCATTGTGGATCGAATTTGTTATTGGTAAAGATTTAAATGTGTACAAGGGAATTCTAATGTTTTAAATGTGTACAAGGGAATTCTAATGTTTTAAGTTTTAAGTAATGTTCAAATTTGTGTTTTGGAGGGAGTTTATAAAGAATGATGGATAATAACATAAGTATGATATGAAAAGGTTTAGAGTATATTATAATGTGTTTAATGATTGGGTTTTTTTAATTATTATTGTTATTATTATTTTTAAGAGAAGATAACTTGTTTAATTAAATGTATCTAGATTTGTTTAGGATTTATACGTCTTTTAAGTTTTTTTTTTTTTTTGATAGGAGAGAAGATTATGGAGATTGAATGAAAATCTTAGATAAGAAGTTTAAGTTTAAGTATTTAGTTTAAGTATTCAAAGAGTATTTAGTTTTAATGGTACAATGAAGGTTTATATGTTTATTTTTCTGTTCTAGGATAAAGAAAGAGGGAGAGATTGGATTTTATATTGTAGGTACAGATGTTCAAAGAAAGTAATGTTTAAATTTGTGTTCTGGAGGGAGTTTATATAGAATGATGGATAATAATATAAGCATGATATTAGAAAATGTCTAGAGTATATTATAATGTGTTTAATGATTGCAATTATTATTTTTTAGAGAAGATAACCTATTTAATTTAATGTATTTAGACTTCTTTAGGATTTATATGTGTTTTAAGTTTTTTTTTTCTTTTTTTGAAAAATTTTAACTAAGCCTGTACTCAACTCTGGGAAGGTTGGGGGAGGGTTTGGGAGGTTTGGGGAGGTGGGGGAGGGTATGGGAGGGGGGGGTTTGGGGAGGGAATTTGTTTTGTAAAATTTAAAAAACTTTCAATAAAAAAAAAAGAGATATGTGAGTAGATATAGTGTATACCTTTTTTTAATGAAAATTATCAGCACTTTTGATCAGTGACGTCATCAAAGTAAACAAACCCACGTGATGATTACGTCATCAGGTCATGTCCCTAAGCGGAAGTGACGTGTTGGCCTAAGCCAGTGTTTCTCAACCTTGACAATTTTAAGGCATGTGGACTTCAACTCCCAGAATTCCACAGCCAGCATTGCTGGCTGTGGAATTCTGGGAGTTGAAGTCCACATGCCTTAAAATTGTCAAGGTTGAGAAACACTGGCCTAAGCCCATCAAGATAAGCATGAGTAGCCCTAACAGCCCTATTTTCAGATAAGGCGTGTTGAACCTAACCCCATCAAGAAAGATGTGGCAGTCAGTCCTCTGGGTACATGATTAGCTTAACCCTAGACTAATTCTATGGACATTCAAAACCAAAAAAAAAGCTAAGTAAAGTGAATAATTAGCAGAGGCCTGTGTTTTTCGGAAACAAACCCCTACTTTGGGGAGATGTGACATTTTTAAAAAAAATGCTTTTTATTTCTAATCATTCTAGCCTAATGATGCTTTTAATTTTTGTGGAGTTTTAAAAATCAGTGCCTCAAAAGCTGGGAAAAAAGGAGCCCCTAAAAGGCAGCCAGGGCCTGTATTTAACCCCTTTTTTTCTAAAAGGTATTTATTTCTAGGCGGTTTTAAAATCATTTCCTCGAATGCAGGGGGAAAACAAACAAACAAACCACAGCCCTTTTAAAACCCGCAGCTAGTTTGTACCTTTGTAAAAATCTAAAGACACATATTTTGCCAATTGCACCCTCAAAGCCTCATGTACACGTAACCGTTCGAAGCATGGCCTTAATAAAATTCATTCTGCCCCCCTACAGCAAAAGACAAGGAATATTAACAGGAATTAAAATGCTCACAAGAGGCAAGCAGCCAGGCGGCAAGTAGGAGTTAAGCATTGTTCAGGCATGTCAGGACCACAATTCCGGGCATGCATGTTTCTGTCTGCTAGTAAAAAAGGGGGTTAGGCCTTGTTCAGGACATACCCGGGCATGTCATACCCCCCCCCCCCGTGATTCTGGGCATGCACAATGCTCAAGGGCATGTCATTGCAAGGGCAGGGGAGTTTGTGCGGGCAGGCCTTAACAGCTAGCGATTTAATTCCAGCAGTCTTTTGAAGATGGCAACCTCTGATTCCAAAGCTGTTTTTAAAACAACAGCAAAAGCTAGCGTTGCATGCTCTGACACAAGGCCCCAACCGGTAGAATGCAACAAAATCTGTTGCAGGGGTTATGATAAAGAATTTTTTTTATTCAGACCCGTTTTGCATGGCTGTAGCATGGTGTGTTGTAACTTTAACGATGAGGTACAGAGTACTTACCGGACAGCCTGTGAAATGGTGAATGATGCTACATTATCTCCCAGCAATGGTAAGTAAATATGTTTTTATTTATGATAATGTAAATGCTGCTGGAGCGGATAGCACACTAACAGGATGTGCTTTATATTTTGCAGACTCCAAATTAATAACACCTAGACAGCAAACACTTCAAGACACCCCAATTTTATATTCCTGTGGTAACCGCCATGGTCACAAAGCTTCTGCAGATTTTTCTGATCTAGACTATAACAGGGATTCTGAGCTATCCCAGAGACCACACTATCTACCCTGTGAGTTAAAGAGCTGCAATTTGTGTAAAGACTGGTTTGCTTGCGACTGCGGACATGATTTGTGGGGTACAGGCGGGTCAACGTATTGTAAAATAGCGTGTTATGGTCCTTTATCTTCTGATTCTGATAGTGGTGATGAGGGATATTTTTCTGATGGTGGAGCCATGCCCCCTCTGAACTCTGTATAACCAATTAAAGACTGTGTTAACGTCAACGCTTGACCATTTGTCAGTGGTCTTTCAGTATAATGATGCATGAAAAGCTTCTAAGCCGTATTTATCATACACCAGGATGTGTAGGGAGTTATGGAGGTGTGAATACCCTTTTTCAGGAAGCTAGAAAATATGATAAAAACCTGACCGTGAAGCAAGTCAAGACGTGGCTGTCAGGGCAAGACGCTTATACACTTCATAAGCCTGCAAGAATTAATTTTCCTAGAAATAAAACAGTAGTGTCTGGCTTAGATCATCAATGGCAGGCTGACCTCATAGATGTCTCCAAATTTTCTAAGGAGAACCATGGAAAAAAGTACATCTTAGCAGTTATCGATGTGTTATCTAAATATACCTGGGCCTACCCTTTATCTGATAAATCAGGGAGGGAAGTTACATCCGCCTTTCAGAATATCTTTGAAACAGGACGCGTACCCCGAAAAATACAGACAGATACAGGTAAAGAGTTCTTGAATATTCTGCTGAAGAAACTTTTAGCATGTTATAGCATTCATCATTTTGTCACTCATAGTGAAACTAAAGCAGCCGTTATAGAGAGGTTTAATAGAACCCTAAAAAACAAACTCTTGAGATATTTCACAGCTAGAAATACCCATCGGTATGTGGACATTTTGGCAGATACTCTTCAGGGGTACAATAACACTTACCATTGTAGTATCGGGACTGCTCCTAACACTGTAAATTTGTCTTAACGAAAGGGATGTGTGGATGAGGCTTTATGGGGTAGCTTTAAAAAGGAAAAGAAAGGAAAAATGTCTTTTTTTATTAAAAGTTTTAAATTTTTTTTACAGTATATAACCCAAATCCCTCCCACCCCTCCCACCCCTCCCCCACTTCCCAGAGCTGATTACAGGGTTACAAATAAGCAATCATAAGCTAACTAACATTACCCAACTCTACTAACAATCAAATCCATAACATACTTTAACTCCTTTTCAAAATAAATATTAACAAATTAAAAACCAAAAATAATAATATAATTAAACAATAATACTAAAAATAATATAAATTCAATCATATTAAACTATGAAAAATAATCTAAAATTTACTTATAAGCTAAATAATACTTTTTAGTCTCATATTTATTCTGGATATAATCTATTCATCTTCTCCAAACCAGAATATATCTTTCTTGTGAATAATCCTTCAAATAAGTGGAAATTTTTGCCATTTCTGCTAAATTAAAAGAAAGAAAAAATGTCTTAAGATGGGAAATCATGTCAGGGTATCCAGACTGAAGGGTAAGTTTGAAAAGGGCTATCAGCAAACCTATACGGATGAGATATTCATCATCAAAGAACTGGAGAAAAGGGGGGAAAGAGTGGTGTATAGATTAAATGATTACACAGGTGACCCTGTAAATGGGGCTTTTTACTTTGAGGAGCTCCAAAAGATTCCTGCTGACCAACAGCACATATACAGAATAGAGAAAATTATCCAAAAAAGAGGGCGGGGGAGACACAGAGAGTTTCTAGTCAAATGGACTGGATGGCCAGAGAAGTTCAACAGTTAGGTTAAGGAGACTGAAGTACAACATCTTTGATATGGCGGAGTTTTACATCACCCTTCCCAGCAATGCATCAGCAGCAATTTTTCCCCAAAACAAAAATTCTAATTTTACTATTCAATTAGCGAGATTGTTGGATCTTCCAGGGTCATGGGAAGTAGGGCTAGCAGAGATACAGTAGCCGCATAGTTGGCACACATTAACTTCTCCTGGATATTTTGAAATTGCTAACGAGAGAAAGAGATGGAATTTTTCTTTGAGAAGTGGGTACTATAACAGCATCTGACAACTGTTAGAAAATACGAACAAGCTTATGTCAAATGCCAAGGACAGACCTAAGACAACCCTACATCATGATTCAGTGGGTCGAAAAATTAATCTTAAAGGAGATGAACCGCATACCATTCTAGTTAGCAGAGAACTTGGACATCTGTTAGGTATGTTCCCTGGATTCAGCACCTTATATGTTTACACATTGTAGAGCTCCAGATAGTGGGTGACTTCTATGTGCCATTACTGCGCTGTGTGCCTGTGCGAGGGCAAGACAATGATTTCATCACAATGACCTATGACCGTCCACATTATGTACCGGTCAGAAATCAAAACCGACCAGGACAAAACGTGCATTTTTATCATGGGAAGGTGATTGTCAAGCTTCATTTTAGGCCTCAGAAAAGTGAAGGATGGTTGTAATCAAGGAGCACGGGAACCCTCAAGACTATGTGGCTGACTTCCGGTTCCGGATTGTCAGCATTTAATGGTAAAGCCTATGTATGTAACAGGTATATAAGAAGCAATAAACTCAGAGTTTGTCAAGCTGTGTCCTGCAGCTTCAAACCTCTGCTCAAGACATGCCTGTGTCTTTTTCTTAGCGTCTTACATCTAACTTTTTAGGTTTTGAAGAAGCAGAGGCAATGGCCTCCCCACACACACTCAAAAGCCACCTGCCAGTTCATATCCTACCCCCTTCCTTCTGGGAGCAGAATTGCAAGGTCAGGACTCTTGAGTGATGTGTCCAGATCTGAGGGGAGGAAAGGACTTGGATAAACCTTGGAAGATACCTTGGGCTCTGTCATACTCTAAACCTCTGGGATTGCAAGCCATCCCAACAGAGAACAAACCTGGTTTGCTTTGGCTTACTTGCTCCTCATGTTGTTTATGAACTATAAGCTGAAAGAGCAGGGATTCTTGAGCTGGGGATAAGTGTCAACTTTTCAGAGCTGAAGCAGAGCTGAAGGAGCTTCTTGGATGAGAAGCAAAACATCTTCAAAGAAAAAACAAGAAAGTCAAGTTGCCTCATGAAAAAGCATCTTTGGGATAACTATGCCATAGCCCTTTTATGACTTATTCCTGCTGGCTCAGGAATTCTGGGAGTTGAAGTCCACAAGTCATAAAGGGGTCATGGTTCCCCACCCCTGGCATAAGAAAAAGGGAAAATCTCATTCATGAAAGTTCCAAAGCAGTAGGAATTTGGGGCATTTTCGATCACTGTCACAGTTGCTATCTAGGAGTGCTGGTAGTGTGCACTGCATCAGAGGCATGGTTTTTTACTCTGGTTGAAAAAAATCCCTGTCATATCTAACTGTGATTATATCACTTTGTTCAAAGTGCAGTTCTGCAAGCTAAATTTGTAAAGCCTGGAATGGGTGCAGTTAATGGGAAAATATGCCCATGAGCCAGCTTGTAAGTTTGCAGCTATCAGCATCTATCATTGTAGATCTACCATGGGTAAATTGACATTTTATGTCTTTAATTATAGTTTAGGAGGTCAGGGATGGTAATCTCTAGCCCAGGCTGTCCTCGAAGGTGCTCCTACCTGCCATGCCTCAAGTAAAGCTTCTTGCTTCAGCCTCTTCTTCCCAACTATAATGACACCTACATTTTCAGGTGGTTTGGCAAGGGGCAACTCTTCTACCCAAAGGGGTGTGTGTGACACAAGGTGGTCAAAATCGAGCAAAGCGCTACTAACATGCCCAGCTGGAATGCTTGCTAATGCAGCCTTCCTGGGAAGAGATGCTTCATAGTTGTTGCTTTCTTTCTGAAACTGGATGAAGTGATGGCAAAGTTTTGTCCCCATCTCCAAGATCATTTGGCCCATGCAGGTGGAGTGGGGGAAGGAAGCTTGTTAGGCCCAATTCTATTTCCTTCCCCTGTAGCACATAACAGGAATGGTTTGTTCATAGATTTTCAGCAAAGTATTAGACAAAACCCCTCAATATATTTTGCCCACCAAATCATAAAAAGCAAACTAGAAGTTTGTACCACCTGATAGATTTACAACTAAATAGTAAATTGTTCCTCTTCAATAGATAGTGAAAAGCTAGAAGCTAGAATTCCTGGATTTTCCTCCTCGGTGCTTTATTTCCCCAGATCATTTATGTGGCCAGAAACATCAAGGACAACGCAGTTTCCTATTTCCACTTCCATCGTATTAGCAAACTGATGCCAGAGTCTGGAAACTGGGATGAGTTTCTGGAGAAATTTATTGCTGGAAAGAGTGAGTAGATATTAGAGGTGGAAAACGGTAGAGCAGATGCACCACAGCAGGTTCAGGATATCTGATTATAGTGAGGAATGACCCTGAATCTTTGGTCTAGTTTTTGACTTTTGACTACCTTTATGGAACAAGAAGGACTTGCTAGAAATGCCTGTGAGATGCAATTAATTGTACTTGGTGTGAGCTTACAAATCCTTCAGTGTTTTTCTTCCAATTCTGAAAATAAGCATGTGTCTGTCAGTCTGACTGACTTTCTATCTTTCTGTCAATCATCAGCTTCCCCAGGTAGGTGCCCCCCAAATGTCCCTTCCACATCTTCCTCTCTTTCCTAGAGATCCTAGAAGTTCAGAAGTGACTACAGCTTGTCTGGGGTGGGCAACACATCCAATTCTTTTAAAAGTTAAAAAGAAACTGCTAATGCTGCTGCTGGATAAGGAGATAGTAGACAAGCAACAGATGGAAGGAAAGGAACGGTGAATTGGCATGAAGAAAAGAAAAAGAAAGGGTAGATGGAGATTGGTTGGGTGGCTGGATCACAGAGGGCTCCAGATGAATCAATCTCTACTAAAAGATGGAAGGAAACATATAATAAATTTAATTCCTCTAATTTCTTTTTATTTTATTGCAGTTGCCTGGGGCTCCCGGTTTGATCATGTTCAAGGTTGGTGGGAAGCTAAAAATCGTCACCCAATTCTATATATCTTCTATGAAGACATAAAAAAGGTAAATGACTTGTTTTTGGACACAGTACACGGACATAAACATATCACAATTCCATCTCACATGTACCATCTCAGGATTTAACTTTATTCTTTATAATCAGTCATGACAAGAAATTCATCAACCCCTTTAGAAAGTTCTAAAGTCAGATCTTTTGACACATATAAAGCCCTGGCTGGCTCATAGTACCAGTTCACTGGATTATTGATGGCAGATCAACAACTTCCCAGCAATATTTGAATTGCCCCAGCTATGCACCTAATCCATCCTTTTTATCTCCCATCATTGGATCTCCTAATCAGAACACTAAGTGCTTAAGAACTTTCTAAGGAGGTTCAGTGGAAAGACACTAAAATTTGATGAGAGATTCCCACATGTTTTAAGGGGAGTTATAATATATTTTATGGCCTGCCGGTTCGCGGCTTCTCTAGTCACACGGGGAGACTCGTCTCCTTGTCGGCTAGCTTTCCCTCCGCCGGCAGACCCTTATGCGGGTCCAAAATTGCCCTGGAGGGTGCAACTTCTGTCGAGGAGGCTCTGCTTGGCTGCTGAAGAGCGGCACCTCCTTTAGCAGTCCGAGCTATCTCTGAGGGCTGACGGAGAATAAGATCAGCCAGTAAAATGGCCGATCACCCTGCTGCTTCAAATTGCAAGTCAAAGAACATCTAAGCTGTAAGAACCCTCGTGGTGAATCCGGGTGAGACCTTTCTTTGCTATTCTCTCTATTCTATTTTGTATTTGGTACCTGAAAGAGCCTTGTTGGAATTACTTCCCTGGCTTGAAAAGGCAGCTTCTACATTTTTGGGGAAGAAAGGCGTTCTATAAAAATAGAACAAAATTTTAAAGACTATATTTACTTTTATATTTTTTGGGGTACAGAAAATTTTTTTTTCTTTTCTTTTCCTCTTTTTCTAAGAACTGTACTATCATCCTATGCTGGGAGATTATTTCTTTTTCACATTATACTTTAAAAGATAGAAAAAGGAAAATGGTGTTTGGAAAAGACCTTTTTTAACTTACTGAGGACATCTAGTGGTGAACATTTAATACTGCAACTTCTGGTTACTTGGTTTGAAGATAGCTGACTTTCAAAACACTTTTGAAGAGGAAAGATAAGCTGGGTAACTGTGGGAACTGTGGGGGTGGATATTGCCTAAATTATATTAAATATAGCCTCCACAAAAAAGAAAAAAAAGACTTTTTTAATCACTATCAAAATGGAGAAACCTCAGTCACAATTAAACTGTACACTTATATTGGAAAAGATCTATGAGGCTACTGCAGAAA
This sequence comes from Crotalus adamanteus, assembly GCA_039797435.1. Taxonomy (NCBI): domain Eukaryota; kingdom Metazoa; phylum Chordata; class Lepidosauria; order Squamata; family Viperidae; genus Crotalus; species Crotalus adamanteus. Next base: position 10,874,642 of record CM077935.1, read on the forward strand.
TATGTGCTACAATGAAAAAGTTTACTACAGAACTAAGATCCAGAAATTTCACTTCAAGTGTTCAAATGGATGTCCAGGCTACATCTGACTATGGTATAAATCAAAATATATTAGAAGAGGAATCAACAGAGATAAAAGAGGAACTTATTCTATCTTACAAACCTTCCATCTGCAACTTTGAGGAACAGAAGAAGCAAAGACTGAGATTTCAAACTACAAAGCAACGACGCTTCAAGGAGGAGAGAAATAGACGTCTAATGCAGAGGATGGGATTTCTATTATTTCAAAGGCTACTGCAAGCAACAAAGATAGATCCACTGGCTGAAAGGGAAGCATCCCTATGGAAACCTTCTTGGCACAGGAAAAAAGCCAGAATTAAACTGAAAAGAGAAATTTAAAATTGTGTAATGGATTAAAAGGCAATGTTGGATTTATGGTTTGTTTTAAGGATTATGATTTTAGAGTTAGAAGCAAGAAAAAATATAAACATATATACATGAGGGTGATTTTTAGAATGGATATTTTAAATAGATTAAGAATACTTTTTGGAATAATAGATATATTTTGATGAAAATTATGTATTGGAATTGAAAAAATGTTGATTTTTTTAGATTGGGATGGTTTTAATAATTAATGGAGTGTTTTAACTTAGATGATTTTTTTTGTACAATAACATAGATGTGATAAGGTATGATAATCAATTGGATGAAATTTGAAGTTTGTGTAATGAATTGAAGTGAATTAAGGTTTAACATTATTTTTTAACTAAGATAGCTATTGTGTAATGGAAGAAGAAATAAATGAGATTGGTGATAAAAGGAGGGATGAGAGAAATTAAGAACTAGAATAAATCTGGAAGGAATACCTGAATTGATAACTTGTTGATTTAAAATTAAATTTGATTTTGGTAATTGTAAACTGATAAAGTTTTAAAACAGGTTTAGTAGTAATAGAAATTTAATTTAGAAATGGAATATTTTAAACGTATTATGTTATTTGAGGGAAATAGAGAGGAGACAGTGAATGTATTAAGGTGAGTTGTTTATTTATGTTTTTACTTTTGAATGTCTGATTACCCAAACACCACGGTGTGTCCTGAGTACTTTTTCTTAAAAATTAAAAAATCAATAAAATATTTTTTAAAATAATAATAATAATAATAATAATATATTTTATGGCCTCTTGAATGCTATCTCAGGAACCATAAAATTGTAGTCTTACTTGCATATCTTTTAGAGCTATAAATCCTTCCAGAGGCATTGATTCTCACTATCTTTGTATTGCTGTCTGTAATTGTTTTACTACTCTTTCTTGCTGAATCACAGGGGACACTGAGGGCAGTTGTTCATGGGGGATGTTGTATAAGTAAACTCAGAGCTCTTTTCTTCATAAATCTTAGTTTAACTTTGTCGGCACTTTCCCTTGGTTCATAAGAAAGACCTCGTCTCAATACAGCAGATCAAAATGTGGTATTCTGTGCTAATACTGATTTCATTGGCTTCAGTTAATATTATAAGATCTGGACAATAGGTATGATGCATAAAGAAGTAGTATCCTCAAGCCTGATTTTGGCCTATTTTTTCTTCTTCTTTCTGGTAATGAAATTCTACCCTAGGCAAGGTCTACTCTAGACCCTAGACCAGGGGTCTCCAAACTTGGCAACTTTAAGACTTGTGGACTTCAACTTATATGGTAGTTGCCAAGTTTAGAGTCTTCTGCCCTGGACTAATATACTCTTTCTTCATGTTTGGCCTCTCTCTCTCTCTCTCTTTCTCTCTCTCTCTCTCTCTCTCTCCCTCTCTCTCTCTCTCTGTCTCTCTCACACACACACACACATTATCCCTAAACAAGGGGTGCTGATTCTGGAAGCTGACATTCTCATTAACAGAACCTTAGGGTAGTTCCTGGATTTAGTACAGTACTGACTGCAGATGGTCACATTGTATTGATGGTGAGGAAGTTCTTTGAATTGACATTAGTTTATAAACCAGTGGTACCCATTCTTAGGGGTTTGAGATTGGGCAATTGGTAACACCTACATTGCTTATCAGGTATCTAGATGATGAAATGCTGTTTAATCTTTGTTTGGGTGGGGTGGAGACAGTCTGGAAATTGTCATTGGCCCACAATGTGGCAGCAAAAGTACATACTGCATCTGGTGTTGAAAGAGTGGCAATGTTGATGTTGAATTTTATAACAGCTGCAACATTATTGGTGGGGCAATATTGGAAGAAAGATTCTTTGCCTACTATGGAAGAATGGATACTCAAGGTGTCTAATTTAGCAGAAATGGCAAAAATTTCTGCTTATTTGAAGGACTACTCACAAGAAAGATATATTTCGGTTTGGAGAAGATGGATAGATTATATTCAGAATAAATATGAGACTAAAAAGTATTATCTAACTTATGAGTAAATTTTAGATTATTATTAATACTTTGATATGGTATAACTTATATTACTCTTAGTTTTATGGTTTAATTATATTATTATTTTTGTATTTAATTTGTTAATACTTATTTTGAAAAGGAGTTAAAGCATGTTATGGATTTGACTGTTTGTATAGTTGGGTAATGTTAGTTAGATTACGATTGTTTATTTGTAACCCTGTAATCAGCTCTGGAAAGTGGGGGAGGGGGGGGAGGGGGGAGGGATTTGGGATATATATTGTATAAAATCTTTAAAATTTTTAATAAAAAAAGAAAGAAAAAAAAGAAAGAGTGGCAATGATTGGCACTTGCTTTCCAGAGTAAATTCAAGTAACTTTGCATGGCTTGGGTCCAGATTACTTAGAGCATCAAAGAAATCAGAAGGTAGCAACTTTTCCAAGTTACACATTTTATATAAAAGTACAAACTTGTGAGCTACAGCTCACTTCATCAGATGCATTGAGTGACTAGCCCAATGTTCTTCAACCTTGACAACTTGAAGAAGTGTGGACTTCAACTCCCACAATTCCCCAGAGGTGGGATTTATACTGGGGTGAGGCAGCAGGGGAGGGAGTTTCACGTGTAGATTCTGTTGGTATAGATGTGAGGGTAAAGCAAATCAAAGCAGCCGCATCATATTATATTATAATATTATATTATGTATTGTAATTCTAATTCTATCTTTCTCATGGTAAGACCTAAACTACAGAACTTTCTATTGGAGATGAGACTTACAATTTAGGAAAGGACTTAAGATGTTTATTTTTCCCAGTCCTAAAAGAACTGTTTTATAATTTTTAGATGGGTTTTAATCCTTTTATTCTACATTAGGATTTGTCAATTGCCTAGAACCAGTATTCCAAGCAGTGATCAAAGATGGGCCCCCCCAAAAAGTGCAACGATATTTCAAAGTTAGCCTCTGAATCATGCACAAATGGAAGAATTTTACTCACAGTCTTACTTTTCTGTCTAACTTCATAGGATCCAGCCTGAGAAATCCAAAAGGTTGCCCAATTCCTGGGATCAGAGCTCTCAGGAGCAGTTGTGGGTGAGATTGTGCAACATACAAAGTTTGAGAGCATGAAGACAAACCCAATGGCTAATTACAGCACCATACCTAGTTTAATTTTAGACCAAGACATCTCTCCATTCATGAGAAAAGGTAATGTTGATTCTGGCCACATGTTCTGTTGTTGAGTGCAGTAGTGAAAACTAATTCCTTTATGTTTATATTTAGAAAAGGGCCATTAATAGCAATGGCACTTAGACTTATCTACCGTTTCACAGTGCTTTACAACAGGGCTTTTCAACCTTTTCACCCATTGTACCACTTTTAGGATATGGCAACATCCGAGTACCACCAGTCGGCTAGCAAGGCGTCAAAAACTTGATGACCCCCCCCCCAAAAAGGAAAAAAGTGATGAAATACAGGTAGTCCTCAACTTACAACAGTTCGCTTAGTGACTGTTCGAAGTTACAATGGCACTGAAAAAAGTGCCCCCCAAGCCACAGCTGAGCAAGACACCTGCCTGCCCACCCGGTGATGCTCTTCTTCCTGTCCGAGGTTTTCATTGTTGTGAGCATTTCTGTTGAGGATTGGCAGCGGGGGTGGGGTGTGTTTGGTTTTTATTCCCATCTGCTGGGTGGTTGCAGCAGGTTTTGGTCACTTCACATGACCCTGGGACACTGTGACCATCATAAATATGAATCAGTTGCCAAGCATCTGAATGTAAATCACAAGACCCTGGAGGGGCTGCAACATTTCAGCTGATCAGCGCTTCTTCTGGGCTCAGCAGAAGTGCCAGGATCAGCACCGAGCTCCAGCTGGAGCCTGCCACTGATCCTGGTGCTTCCACTGAGCCCTGACAGCCCTGCAGCTCCAGCCATCTCTCGCTCAGGCTTGTGCTGTGCTGCCACCGGTTCAGCTCATTCCCCTCCCCCGCTACCACTTTTCTAGGATGGTTGCGTACCACCTGTCAGGTGCCAATGTACCACAGGTGGTACCCGTACCACTGGTTGAAAAGCCCTGCTTTACAGCACTCTCTAAGTCAGAGGTTCTCAACCTATGGGTCGCGACCCCATTTGGGGTCGATCGACCATTTCACGGGGGTCGCCAAGCAAGGCTGTCCGCCATTTTTTCCCCTTTTCCGGCGGGTGCCTTACCTCCCTTGGGCTGGGCCAGCTGGTGGCCCAGCCGGTGGTCGGCCTGCTCTGTCTCTGCCACTTGCCAGCTACGCCTCGGCCGGCACAGGGGGTGGCACCACGCATGCGCGGCGCTCCCGGGCAGGGAAAGTCCTCGACTTACGACCGGTTGGGTAGTCCTCAACTTACAACTGGTTTAGTCCTTGACTTATGACCGGTTTAGTCCTCGACTTACGACCGGTTGGGGGTCGTGGCATTAAAAAGGTTGAGAACCACTGCTCTAAGTGGTTTACAGAGTCAGCATATTGCCCCCAACAATGTGGACCCTCATTTTACCGACCTTGGAAGAATGGAAAGCTGAATCAACCTTGGGCCAGTGAGAATCAAACTATTGGCAGTCAGCAGAATTAGCCTGCAATACTACACTCTAACCAATGCGCCACCACAGCACATTCCTGCAAAGGTGCTATCTTCAATACTAAATACTAAATGCATCATTATTGTTGGCTGTTGCTTCAGAGTGAGCATAAGCATGCTCAGATATGCTTACTTTCTTAGATATAATTCCAAATTCAGGACAGTTAACTCTCTGAGCAGTGAATTCATATTAAGAGGTATTACAGGACTCTGCAAAATGCCGTTGGGTTAATGACTGGAAGACAGACTGTGACTCTCTCTCTCTCTCTCTCTCTCTCTCTCTCTCTCTGCGTATTTGTGTGTGTGTGTTTATGCACCCTATGTCACAGGACCACTGCTTTAGTCAATTAAAGTTACTAACCAATCTAATTAGTTAATTATTATTGCTGTATTTTATATTCTGGATTATTTTCTTACCTGCAGGCACTGTTGGTGACTGGACAGAACAGTTCACTGTGGCTCAAAGTGAACAGCTAGATGATCTCTGTGTCCACTTACTAGCAGGCAGTGGCCTGACATTCCACACTCAATTGTAAACCGCATCTCTGGAAATGTTTGCTTTTCCTTGTATTTAATAAAATAGGACACTGAAAGCAAGAGCAAACCAAACTATGTGTATGCCTTTTCTTTTAATGATCTTGGCATTAACAAGTAAATGGAAATGAATTTATTTCAGTTTCTCTGCTACAGTACTTCTATTATCCCTGTTTAGATTGTAGAAAAAAGTACCAACCACATAAACTGAACAGTGAGGTTTAACTTACAAGCTTGCAAATTTAGGATCAATCAGATGGACCATTTACACTGTACCTTTCCCCATCTGATACTCTCTGAATGTATTGCTATTCCAAAATATTTGGGGTGCCCCACACTGAGGAATGTGAGTCTACATCTGTTAGAGTTCTTAACCTTTTTGTGCCATGGACTCCTTTGGGAGTCTGGTGAAACCTACAGACCCTTTCTCAGAAAAACATACTTAAATGCATAAAATAAAATACATAGCTACAGATTATGTCACAAAGGAAGCCAAATTATGTTCAAATAGAAGTACAGTCCTCAACTTGCAACCACAGTTGGAATTTGAATTTCTACTGTAGGTCATTGTAGTTGTAAATCAAGTTGGATCTGATTTTATGGCCATTATTACAATGCTCATTAAATGAATCCATGCTTATTAAGCCAACACTGTGGTTATAAGTGTAAACCTAGTCTTCTGAATGGGCATTTGGACACAAATTGCAACTTCAAGACACTGCAACCAGTTGTAAATGCAAGATGGTTGCCAAGCACCCAAATTGCAATCACATGACCATGGGGATGGTGTGATAGCCTGAAGTGCAAGTACCGGTCGTAAGTGCAAGGAGAGGGCATAAGTGGAAGGACTGGATGTTTTCTTCACTGTCATAACTTTGAATGGTCACTAAATGAATGATTGCAAGTTGAGGACACACATTTGATCTGAATATGATATTGATCTGAAATCCTGAATGGATTTCATTTGTAAAAAAATGCATATCATGCCAAGAAAAGCTTCATGAAATTCAAGTTAGTAGACACTCTATCAGTGCATCTGATGAAGTGAGCTGTAGCTCACAAAAGCTTATGTCTTTTAATCACACTTGCAAGTGATAGCGAACTCCTGACTGAGCAAAACCGTAAATTCTGGTTTTAAGCTATGCATCTTTGCTTGCTGATCTCTCCTGAGTGCTAAGGGTCTTTTTTCTTTCCATCTCTTTCCCTACAGACAATTACCTTGTACTCTAAATCTGAGGAAAGAAAACAGGAGATATGCTCATAATGGAAAAAGACATCTGGCTATCTCCTGTTCCTGATGCTGTGCCTTGCCTCCCCCCCTCTTCCCCTGTAAGGGGAAAAATCAAAATTATCTACAGGCAGAGTCTGATTGGCTCCTACAGAGAGAGGACTACATGGCATAGAAATTAATTAATTAAGGACCTCTTAGGAGTTAAGAACTGGACATCTGTACTTATGACCCTTATTTCTGCTTGGGGCTTCTTCTTAGCAGAAAAGCAGAATATTCACTGCATTCCAACAGTAAAAGTCTTGCATCCTAAAGATTCATGTATTTGTCAACTGCTTTCTCTTAACTGGATGCCCAGAATGAAAAGGACGTACTGTATAAAGAAAAAAATGTCAATTCATGGAAGGGTAGAACAAAAGAAGGCAAAAAGAGGAAGGGCTTACAATCTTCTCTCCAAAGTGTGAGAAACGGAGAAGTTTAAAAATAAAATGGTTTCAATTGATTAATATTCTGACTCAAAAATAAAAGCATCTTCTTTTAAATCCAGTCAGATAGATAACTCAAAAGAAAAGATCTTATAATAAACAAAAATATATTTATTAGAAAGATTACTTGCATTCACACTGTGGTTAATACTCCTGGAAAATACATCTTTGTCCATTTCTTTAGACCGTCTCTTTAGGTAAGAGAATGATGCTCTTCCATACCATCTTTAAAATTGGCTTCGCTTTCTTCTGCCTAAGTTCCCTCAAACTGAAACAGCTTGGTGTTCAGCTTGAGTGAGTGAGTGAATGCTTCTGGTAAGTTCACTCTGTGCCCTCTAGGGGGTGTTGGTAGCTTGGGATAAGTTTAAGTAACTTGCACTTTAACTAACAGATTTACTCTGCGTAGTTAGTTATGCATGCAGTGAAGTACCTTCTTTCTCTGTTGTGTGCTGAATTAATTGTGGCTGTTGTAACTCAGCTAAAAAAAAATTCGCATAAGGTTGTCATGAATAAGTTGACCACCAGGGGGTGCTTCTGCAATGCTATTGGGGTTGGTTCTGCCTCTGTAACCAGATTCCTCCTTATCTCATAACATTGGCTGAAATTCCTAAGGGGGGAAGGGAGCTTAGCTTTCCACCGGTGCTGTATCACTATAGCAACAAATGGGCTTATTGAAATGGAGAATGCTTTGCGAAGGGCAATCAGCCTTCCTGGCTAGCAAACTCATGGAGAAGAAACAAATTTGTTGTTGCTTGTTACTCTTCAAGCGTAAAACTCAACCTATTTCTAAATGCTTAAATTTCAAATCCTTGCTTGCATTAGGCAAGCTGAGAGAGAGACACTTTCCCTTTGAAGGCAGTGAAGAGTTAATTGCCTGCCTTTGGCTGTATCACCTTTCCAAGCCTTTCCTGAACTTTAGAGGCAGTCATTAAACAGTTCTTTGTTTCAGACTGTGTAATTCAATTCACGCTTTACATGCAAGGAACAAGAGTGTAGATTTTTCTTTTCTCTTCACTATAAACATTAGCTTGTGAACAGATCCAAAGGTAATTTTAAATCAGATACAAGGCAATTTATAACTTAACTTTACTTTGAAGCATTGGCTAGCAAGCGGAGTTACTAGCGAATTAGCAAAACAATGCATCAAATCACACCTCTGAAACGCAGTCTGCTAGACAAACACACTGACTTTGCTTTGCAGGCTTTTAAAGGCATCAAGAGAATCTTTACTTTACTTCCTTAAGGGTTAATGTAGAGAAAAGGCTGACAAATTTGCTCTCTTTCTTCAAACTGTTGCAGCTTTGAGAGAATTAATCTTTGTCAATTTACTATTTGCTTTCAAAAGATGGCATGAATTATGAGCATTCTCTTACTATTCTGACTCAAAAATAAAAGTGCCTTCTTTTAAATCCAGTCAGATAGATAACTCAAAAGAAAAGATCTTATAATAAACAAAAATATATTTATTAGAAAGATTACTTGCATTCACACTGTGGTTAATACTCCTGGAAAATACATCTTTGTCCATTTCTTTAGACCGTCTGTTTAGGTAAGAGAATGATGCTCTTCCATACCATCTTTATAATGACTCAGGCTCATTGTGTGACCTTCCATGGCCCATGCTTCTTACAGACAAAGAGATTCCCATGTGGCTTGTGTCCAGGAAGTCTCCCAATGACCTTTGAGACTCTGCCCACTGACCCATCAACATACGTAGCATTTAACCCAATAAATGCCAGACACTCCAACACACTGATACCTGCTCTCTAGTTAGGGCTACATATACATTCCAGAATAATTAACAATAGAAAGATTAGCCAAGCCCTGCACTTAGGCACTAGATTCCAGGAGGCTTGGCTAGAAGACACACTTAACGAGACAAAAGGATGGCAGAGGGTAGTTCAGAACAATGTAACTAAAGGGGGGGGGAGGGACGATGTATTCTGGCTAGGCGGATCGGACAGGTTGTGCCCCCGGAAGTCCTCTCAAATGGGACCTAAGGGGAGTGGATGGGGGCGTCGTGATAGGAATGTATATAATGTTATGAGTTTGAATATTTTTGTGTGGTCTCTGGGTTTAGAACTTCCTGTTGAAATCTCTCACCAGGATCCACTGTGCTTTGTAAACTGCTTTTCTATTTTCTGCAGAATAAACTCTTTTTCTTACCAATCCAACTTTGTTGGTATTTTAATCACGTTTCCAACAAATTGGCGCCCAATGTGGGGCCTCGGGCATCTGTTCCTGCATCTTCGGGAGGCGAGGTCAACTGAGGAAGGCATGCCCCATTGATTTCAATGGTCCAAGGTCGAAGAAACAGAATGGAGCCAGGCCCACGGACCAAATAGTGATTGGTAAGAACTGAGGAGAGGGGACCAGAGAATTGCCAGGACAAGGACTGGGCAACTTTGTGCACGAACCTAGGTGAGTAAAACTTGGGGTAAACCAAGGAATAAAACCTAGGTGGTTGGGGGTGGTTGGGTAGGACAGTTTGAGTCTGAGATCTATGACAGGTGTGTGTGAGATGCCCCGAGAGTCCTAAAGACTGGCAAGACATACACAAACTGTGGATGTCCCGAGGGTCCTGGAAGACTGGCAAGGCAGAGTGAGAGCGGACTCCTGAGTAAAAGGAGAAAGTGGCTTGGTGAAGCAAACTGTGGTCTCATTAGATTGGTCAGGATGAAAGAATTGTGTGATAAACCAACCATGAGTAATTCGGGACGGTCCCAGAGGAGGAAGTGTGTGAAAAGGGTTAGGAAAAATTCAAAACTAAAAATACATCCCCACAGTCCATTAGGAAAACTGTTAGAAAACTGGGGAAAACCACCATATAACAAACTGATTACTAAGTTAAATTTAACAAAAGAAGATATGGTAAATTTGTGCTGCTTTATATGGTGGGAGGATGAGAAAATTGAGTGGCCCCGATTAGGAACTAACGATTATTTCACTTGCCAAAACTTATATGATTACGTTAGAACTAAGGTTTGTGAATCCCTAGATAATGAACTAGGTTATGCCCTGGTCTGGAATCCAGGCAAATGGGCCAATATATCAGAAAAAATCCCCCCTTCTCGTGTCTTCTTAGTAGATGAAGAAGAGGAAGCAGATGAGAAGAGAAAGTATTTACCCCCACCGTATAGTCCGGGTCCGATTAACATAGCCCAGGCTCCACCCGGTGTGCCACCCCCCCCAGGGAGCCCCCAAATAAGACAAAAGGTTAATCAGTATAAAGCCTTATGGAAAGAATTGGAACAATGTAAAAAGGACATAGAAGACTTTCCGTTTAAATCCATAGAGGAAAGGGATACAATGTTTCCCTTGAGAGAGGTTCCGAATGGAATAAATGCCCAGGGCCAGCCAATAATAAGTTTTGTACAGGATCCACTTCGAGCATCTGAAGTGAGATCTTTTAAGAAAGAAATGAAAAATATGATAGAGGACCCTTTGGGAGCAGCGGAACAGTTAGACAATTTATTAGGGCCAAACATTTATACATGGGATGAGTTAATGGCTATACAAAACACGTTGTTCTCGGCGGAAGAGAGGCAATTGATCCGGGCTGCTGCGATAAGAGTCTGGGAGCAGGACCATCCCCCTTCAACTAATAACAATATAAAGGGGGAGGACAAAATTCCCAGTGTGAGACCCGATTGGGATAATAACAATCAGGCACATAGGACAAATATGGAGGATATGAGGAACATAATTATAAGGGGAATAAAAGAAGCGGTCCCAAAAGCACAAAATATGACAAAAGCTCTAAGCCTTGAGCAAGAAAAAGAGGAATCCCAGGCTTCCGGTTTGGCAGGGAACGAGACAGCCATAGGAGGCTGGGTCTCCAGCCTCCTAGTCCGGTTTCGCTTCGCCTAGCGTCTCTTAAAGGGATGGAAAGTTGCCCTGGAGGGGCAACGAAGGAAGAGGGATCTTTCAGGAGCTTGGATTTGGTGGCGATCAATCCAAGCGTACTGGATGCCCCCTCTAAAGGGGCGGAAGAAAGGTTGCCGGGAGAGCCTGAGGCAGCCCAAGTTGTCTGCAGCCAGAAGGGAAGCTATGAAAAACAGCTGATCTCCAACAAGTTATGTCTGGGTGAGCTGAAATTTCTTCTTTCTCCTTGTGCTTTAAAATATTGAGACCCTAAAAGGGAGAACTTGAAAGAGTAAAGACCCCCAGAAAGACTTTTGGAGTGGCAATTTAACATTAAGGGGAAATGTAAAATGAATAACAAACTATCGGACTAAGGAGTGTGGAGAGTTGATAAATAAGCCAACGAGGGCATCTACTGGTGAAAAATAAGAATTAAAGAATTAAAAACACAGTGACCTTGAAAAGCTTGAGTAAAACAAAGTCTTGGTTTGAGATAATAAATGAAAGACTGTTCATAGCTTTATTTGTTGACATTGGTTAAAGACTAAAGAGTCACCATTCGGGAAAATGGAAAGAAAAAGAGAATACTTTAAATATAAGAAGAGACTGGAGGAGGTAGTTTTGCCTCACAACAACTGAGTCTTGATTACGTCTTGGATATAAGTTTAAGACTGTGAGCAATAAAATGAGTACTTCTAATATTTCTAGACTTGCAAAAAAAAACTTCCTTGGTGCCCTCTGTTGGACAAGCCAGCCCAACAACTCAGATTTCTGTCAGCACATTGCTACAGCGTGAAAAAGCAAGTATGACTCAAGAAGAGACACAGGTTTCCTTAAAATTAATTCAACTGACTTTACAAAAAAACCCATGAGGAAATACAAAGTAAACTAGAGAAAGTAAGCGAAGAAATTATGGATATAAAGGCACAATTTGAAGCTCAAAATCAAAAGATTATAAAAAATGAACAGAAAATCCAGGAAGTGGAACTTAAAGCACAAGACACTGACAAAAAGGTGAAAATGTTACTGCAAAAGAATGAAGGACTGGAACAAACATATCAAGAGCTAGAACATGCTATGGCAATGGTGGAAATGAGAGAAGCGGAACGTTACTTGAGGTTTCAAAATATTCCTGAAGACAGTGAAGAAAATATAGAAACGGTGATTATTGGGCTGTTGGCAGAACTTTTAAAAGCAGATCGAATTGATATCCAGAATGAGCCCAATCAAATTTTTCGCATGAGTTCAACCTATGCAAGAAAAAACAGATTACCAATAGAAGTGCATGTGAGGTTCATGAAGAAATCAACAAGAGATGAAATACTGAGAAAAGTGAGAGAGGAACCCTTACAATATAAAAACAAAGAAATTGTGGTCCTAAAACAGATACCCAGGAGAGTGAGGGATACCCGGAGACACTACCATTTTCTAACTACAAAATTGATTGCCAAAGGCATAAATTTCAGATGGCTAATGCCAGAAGGCATTTTAATAAATTGGAACAATACAAGATACCGACTGGACTCAATTTGGAAAGTAGAGGACTTTGAAGTAAGAAATAGAGTAATTTTGGATGAAGGATCGCAGCAACAAGAGGATAAGCAGAGGGGAGAGACGGCCCAAGGAGCAATGGCACAAGCAGAACAACAGCAGGAAAAAAGTGAACAAACAGGTGAAGGAGAAGGAACTGTTAGAGAACAAAGGATTACAAGATCGACTAGGCTTAAATATAAGTAATGAAAGAGAAAATGGAGAAAAGAAATGAGATTTTTTCAATAAATGTAAATGGACTAAATTCCCCAATAAAAAGAAATAAAATTTTTAGGAAACTTCAGAAATTAAATATAGATATAATCTGTTTATAAGAGACACACATAAAAAAACAACATTACAAATTTTTGGAATACCCCAAAATGGGGAAGCTTTATTATACATCAGCACAACAAAAGAAACGAGGGGTGGCAATTTATGTTAAAGAGACAATAGACTCTAAATTAATATATTCAGATGAAGAAGGAAGAATTGTTATGGTTGAAGTATATTTGCACCAAAAACAAATATTGTTAGTGGCAATTTATGCTCCAAATGATAGTCAAGAACAATTTTATCAAAGATTACACAGGAAATTAATAGAAATGGAATACCAAAATATTTGTTTAATAGGAGATTTTAATGCCATAGTAGATGGAACAATGGATTATAAAAGTAGCAAAACAGGAAAACTCGTAAGAAGAAGATTACCCAAGACATTTTTTGATATGGCAGAAGAAATTGGAATTCAAGTTGTTTGGAGAGAAATCAATCCTCAAAATCGACAGTACACCTTCTACTCAAATAGTCATAAATCTTGGTCAAGAATTGACATGATTTGGATGATTTCTGAATTAAAGATGGATATACAGGAAATTGAGATAGAAATAGGCACATGGGCAGATCATAACCCTATAAAAGTGACATGGAAAGGAGTACAAAAAAAAACCAAGATGGATTTTAAGACAAACAAAAAGAGTTCTAGAGCTGGTTCATGCAGATCTGGTGGGACCTATGCAAGCCAGTTTGGGAGGAGCAAAATATGCACTGGTAATTGTTGATGATTTTAGCAGGTATTCATTTTGCTATTTGCTTAGAGATAAGACAGAGGTGCTACAACAATTCAAACAGTGGGTAAGTTTTGTAGAGAGAAGGTACAGACAACAAGTGTGTCAGTTGCAAACTGACAGAGGTACTGAATTTATGTCAACTAAATTCCAACAGTGGTTGGGGCAGTTGGGGATAAGACACAGACGTACAAAACTAAATGCAGTCAACTGTGAGAGCTTCTGATTTATTTTTTCACCAATAGAGAAATTAAAATTCTCTAACATATATGGCAAAGAAAAACAAGCAGAGAAGACAGCAATATTTATTATTAAAAGAAGAATTTAGAAAGTTAGTGACAGAATTACAACAAAACCCACAGGAAAAGACTTTGAAAAGAGAAATGGAAATAATAAAACATAAGCTGAATTTGTTGGACTCAGAAAAATTGGCGGAACAAATAAAGAGAGCAAAACAAAATTTCTTCGAAAATGCTAACAAGCCAGGAAGATGGCTAGCCTATAAAGTTAAAAAACAGAAAGAGAAGAAAATAATACATAACTTAGTAGATGGGAAAGGTTGTTTACAATTTAAAAAGGAAGAAATAAAAAAGATAATCAAGAATTATTATATGGAATTGTATGGCAAAGAGGAGGCTGCAAAAGAGAGAATTGTCCAATATTTAGAAGAAAGTAAATTGCCAAAGATTCCAGAGACATTCAAAACAATGTTAGAAGACAGAATAACAATGATGGAGATATTAGAGGCTATAAAACGACAAAAGAATGGGAAAACACCAGGCCCAGACGGGCTATTGGCGGAACTTTATAAAAAGCTACAAGATATATTAAGCGAACCGCTGAAAGAGGTTTGCAATGGACTCTTGTTAGTGGCCAAACTCCCAAATACATGGATAGAAGCAAATATTACTTTGATACCAAAAGAAGATTCAGACTTGATGTATATTAAGAACTACAGACTGATTTCATTACTTAATGTGGATTACAAAATTTTTACTTCAATAATGGCAGAGAGACTGAAAAGATACTTAGCTGAGTTTATACATCCAGATCAAAACGGCTTTTTACCGAAGAGACAAATTAAAAATAATTTAAGGGTGATAATGGACGTATTAGAATATTATGAATTACACCCAAGGAAACAATTAGTATTAGTGTTTTTAGACGCTTGATAATGTCTCTTGGCAATTTATGGTTCAACAATTACAAATAATGGATTTTGGAAAGAATTTTATAAATATGATAAAAACAATATATAGTAACCAGACAGCAAAAGTGATAGTGAATGGAGATTATACTGAGAACTTTGAGATAAGAAAAGGCACGAGACAAGGGTGTCCACTATCCCCATTATTATTTATCTTTACTTTGGAAGTATTAAATAGAAGGATAAGACAAGATATAGAAATTAAAGGACTGAAAATAAAAGATGAAACATAAGTTACAAGCATTTGCCGATGATTTAGTGTTTATTTTGGAAGAACCTTTAGAGATGATTCCTAAACTATGGGAAAAGATAGAAGAATATGGAAAAGTGGCAGGACTAAAAATAAATAAAGATAAAACTAAAGTAATAGTAAAGAACCTCACAGATAAACAAAAAAGGCAAATACTAGAGAAAACAGAGGTACAAATAGTGAAAAAGGTTAAATATTTAGGTATTCATCTTTCGGCTAAGTGTTCGTCAATAAAAGAAGACAATTATATAAAATTATTGAAGCAAATAAAGCTAGATTTGGAAAAATGGGAAAATCTCAAATTGTCAATATTAGGAAGAATTGCTACAGTAAAAATGAATGTGTTGTCGAAGATTTTATTTTTATTTCAAACGATTCCAATAAAACTTGAGAGAAAATTCTTTCAAAATTTAAATTCATTGGTTTTGAACTTTATTTGGCAGGGGAAAAAAGCTAGAATTAAGATGAAAACATTACAAGATGCTAAGGAAAATGGAGGTTTTGTGTTTCCAGAATGGACATTGTATTATCAAGCATCTGTGTTAACATGGGTGAAAGAGTGGATAACACTCAGAAATAAAAGGTTATTGTATTTAGAGGGACATGATTTACAATTGGGGTGGCATGCTTTTTTATGGTATGGGAAAAACAGACTTCATAAGTACTTTCAAAATCATTTTATAAGAAATGCCTTGTTAACAGTATGGGAAAAAATTAAAGCTAAAATATATTCAAAAATTCCAGGGTGGTTATCAACGATGGAGGCATTTATACATCCGAATCTGGTAGACTTTGAAAAAGTATGGACATATAAAGATATTTTAGATATTGATGGGAAATTAAAATCTAAACAAGAATTGGAAAATTTAGGAATAAATCTGTCCTGGTGGGCACATTTGCAGATACAAAGTAGATATGAAAAAGATGTAAAAATGTATGGATTTTACAAGGATCAAAATGTGTTTGATAAGATTTTGTTAACCTCAGATGAGAAATTAATTAAGAAAATGTATAATTTTTTGTTAATTTTAGATATGGAAAGTGAACAAGTGAAAGAAACAATGATAAGATGGGCAAACAATTTTGGTTATGATATAGAATTAGAAAAATGGCAAATGTTATGGGAGAGAAACTATAAATTAACAATGTCAACTTCATATAAAGAAAATCTGTATAAAATGTTTTATAAAATGTTTTTCTGCTTTGCAGAAAAAAGGAGGAGTAGTTATCTATGTGAGAAAGGAGCTTTTACCGAAGTTAATTGATTTTGACTTACAAGGAAGATATGTTATTATTGATTTACTAATAAATGATAAGAGAACTCTTCTTGTTGGTTTATATGCTCCCAATCAACAACAAAAACATTTTTATAAGTTGATTCATCAGAAATTAACTTCTTTGGATTATAAGTCAGTTATTATGATGGGAGATTGGAATGGTGTTTTAGACTCAAGTAAAGATAAGAAGGGTCCCTTTAAAGTTTCTAACCATGCAAGACTTCCTAAAGTTTTTTTTTTTTTTTTTTTTTGACTTAAAGGATGATTTGGAACTTAGAGATATTTGGAGAGAACGGAATACTGAGGAAAAAGACTTTACTTTTTTTTCGGATAGACACCAATCTTATTCTAGAATTGATTTTTTCTTGGTTACTAGTGATTTCCTTTCTAGGGTGAAGAATACCAAGATATTTCCTAGAATAATTTCAGACCACAGTCCGGTATGGTTGGAAATTTCATCGGAAGAAAGAACTAGAAGGTCTTGGAGGTTGAATGAGAATTTATTTAGATATGAAGAGAATATACAGCGATGTAAAGGTTATTTAAAGGAATTTTTTGCTTGGAATATGAATAAGGGTACTTCGATGCCAATGGTATGGGATTCTTGTAAAGCATATATGAGAGGGGTTTTGATTTCTATGAACAATGCTCACAGATGTAAACAGACCCAGAAACGTAAAGATCTTGAAGATGAGATTAAATGTAAGGAAATGATTTTAATATCAAATCCAATGGACAATAAGTTAAAAGTTTCTATTACTTTGCTGAAGGAGCAATTTAATATGTTATTAGCAGATCAAATGGCAACTAATTTGAGGTATGTGAGACATAACACATTTTGTAATGCAAATAAACCTGGTAGATGGTTGGCTTATCAATTACGTAAGAAACAGAAATCGAGGATTATAGGTAAAATAATTTATAAAGGTAAAGAAGTCTACCAACAAAATTTGATTAAAAAGTCTTTTTTAGATTTTTATTCTAAATTGTATGCTAGTGAAAGTATACAAACTTCAGATATAGAAAAATATTTACAGGGAGCACATTTTCCTAGATTTATGAGTGATCAATGTGATGGGATTAATGGTTTAATTACTTCTGAAGAGATTATTTTTGCAATTAAACAATTGAAGGTTGGTAAGACTCCAGGTACTGATGTGTTAACAGCGATTTATTACAAGATGTTATCTGAAGAAATGATAGAACCATTAAAGGTACTTTTTAATGATATTTTATCTGGAGCAGAATTACCTCCATCTTGGAGAATGGCCTTCATATCATTAATTCCAAAGGATGACCAGGATCTGTCCCAACCTAGAAATTACAGGCCTATATCTCTTTTAAATACAGATTATAAGATTTTTGCAAAGATACTGGCAAATAGATTAATGCAGGTTTTGAAACAATTGATTCATACTGACCAATCTGGATTTATAATGGGGAGATATATGAAAAACAATGTAAGACAAATTGTTAATTTATTAGAGTATTTGGATAAGAACAACCAAATCCCTGCTGCTTTAATATTTATAGACGCTGAGAAAGCTTTTGATCAATTAGATTGGAATTTTCTATTGAAAGTTGTAGAGGAAATGAATTTTGGAGATAAATTCTTGTCTGCTCTCAAGGCTATTTATCAACAACAATCGGCACAAATTATAGTTAATGGGGGATTAACAGACGTATTTAAAATAGGAAAAAGTAGAAGACAGGGTTTATTTATTTATTTATTTATTTATGAGACTTATATACCACTTTAAGTCATATATCAGCAACAATCTGCACAAATTATAATCAACGGGGGACTAACAGATGCATTTAAGATTGAAAAGGGTACAAGACAGGGTTGTCCTTTATCCCCCTTGCTATTTGTATTAACAATGGAGATTTTACTTATTAAAATTCGAGACTCATCTAGATTAAAAGGAATAAAAATAAGTAAGATTGATTATAGGCTGAGAGCTTTTGCTGATGATTTGGTTGTGACATTATCCCATCCAACAGATTCGGTCAAAGATTTGGTTGAAATTTTAGCACAGTGTGGACAGGTCTCTGGTTTTAAGGTAAATAAGAATAAAACTAAAATATTATTGAAAAATATGTCTAGGAAGGGAAAAGATTTTATAGCTGAAACAACCTGATATGAAATAGTTAATAAGGTTAAGTATTTAGGAGTTTATATTACAACATCTAATGGAAAATTGTATAAGAATAATTATGAACACTTATGGGTTAAAGTTCAAAAAGATTTAAATGATTGGCAAAAGCTACAACTATCATTATTGGGGAGAATTTCAGTAGTGAAGATGAATGTTCTACCAAAGTTTCTTTTTTTGTTTCAGATGATACCCATTTTAAAGAAGGATGCTAATTTGGATGAGTGGCAGAAGGGTATTAATAAATTTATTTGGGACGGGAAGAAATCAAGGGTAAAGTTTAAGATTTTACAAGATGCTCGAGAAAGAGGTGGACTTAAAGCACCAAATTTGAAATTATATTATGATGCGGCCACTTTAACTTTAGTAAGTGACTGGCTTAATTTAACAAATAGAGATATTCTTGTTCTTGAAGGGTGGGATTTATTATATGGTTGGGATGCATATTTAATTTTTGATAAGAAAGTAGATTCGGTCTTTAAGTCACATATTTTAAGATATGCTTTACTTCGAGTTTGGAAAAAATATTATTATAAGTTAAATTATAAAATACCTATTTGGGGGATCCCTGGACAAGCAATCCAGGGGGTTTCTAAGGGGGTGAATTTTGACAACATTTTGTATAAAGAGTTACTTATTTGGTCGGGCACTGATTGGCAATTAAAGTCTTCTGATGTGTTAAGGCAAGAAAACATTTTACAATCATGGTTTCAATATTTGCAAATCGTGCAGAGATGGACTTTGGATAAGAAAGTGGGAATTACTTTAGTAGATGAAAATTTGGTAATTCAGATCAAGGATCAGAAATGTGCCCATATTAAAAGAATTTATAATGAGTTAATAAAATTGGATTCAGAAACAGAGTTAGTTAAAGATTGTATGATTAAATGGGCCCAGAATATTCAAGAACCGATCTCGTTGGACCTATGGGAGGTAATTTGGACTAGAAATGTTAAATTTACGCAGGCCCAGAATTTGAGGGAAAATTTTTATAAAATGTTTTATAAATGGCATCTGGATCCTAAAAAGCTGTCCTGTATGTACCCGAACCTGCAACCTAAATGTTGGAGATGTGGTTGCTTGGATGCAACCTATTTTCATGTTTGGTGGACTTGTAAAGTTATTAAAGCCTTCTGGATTATGATTTGGTGGAACATTCAAAAGGTTTTTAAAAGGAAGATTAAGTTTACTCCCCAACTGTTTCTTTTGGGAATTTTTGTGGATTTTAATGTTAAAGAAACTATTTTAATGTTGAATTTAATAACAGCAGCAAGATTACTGGTGGGTCAATATTGGAAGAAGGATACTCTGCCTTCTTTAGAAGAATGGGTATTTAAGGTTTCTAATTTAGCAGAAATGGCTAAAATTTCTGCTTATTTAAAGGACCATTCACAAGAGAGATATTTTAACATATGGAGAAGATGGATAGAATATGTTCAGAAGAAATATGGAACTACAAAGTTTCACTTATTCTATGAGTAATGATTTTGTTTATAAACTTATGATGTTAAAGTTTGAAGAGAGTTAAGGGTTTTTATGATTTTGTTCATTGTATAATTAGTAAACTTAAATAGATTATGTTTAATATGTTTGCATAATCCTGTATTTTGCTCTGGGAAGTCGGGGGGGAGGGGGTGGGGGGAGGGGGTGGGGGGTGGATGGGTTGAAGTTTAAGTAGTTCAGATAAAGTAGAAATAGTCTTATTGTATATAATATTAATGTTTTAATTTTGAGAGAGGAACTGCTCGGGCATTTCCCCTGGACCGCATCAAGAGGGAGAAGAAGAAGGTGAGAAGTAAGTAGGAAGGTGGAGGTGAAGGAGGAGAGGGGGTGAGTGAAGAAAAAGAGGGAAAGAAGTAAGTTGGTTTGAGGTGGGATGTGGTTTGGGGGGAAATGGGCCGGCAAGACCGAATGTGGTGTGTATCAATTTGTTTTATTTTTTATCTGAAGTATTTGTAAGATTGTTATGTATTGTAAAATTGAAAATAAAAATTTTTACAAAAAAAAATGTTTTATAGATGGCACCTTCCACCAGCAAGATTAGCAAAAATGTTTAAAAATATGTCAGATAGATGTTGGAAATGTAAACATAACATAGGCACGTATTATCATATTTGGTGGACATGTGGGAAGGCAAAGGCCTATTGGAAAAGCATACATATGTGGTTAGAAAAAATATTGGGAGAACAAGTGGATTTTAAACCTGAACTTTTTTTACTAGGCATTATGTCTGAAAAGACTAATAAGCAGAAATTATATTTAATTCTACATATTACCACAGCAGCGAGAATAATTTTTGCACAATACTGGAAGAATGAAGGATTGACATCAGAGGAAGAAATAATCACAAAAATATTGGAATGTGCAGAGATGAACAGACTTACTATGAGGCTGAAAGACAAAGAAGATACGGACTATTATAAAATTTGGAACTTATTTTATTCTTGGTTAGAGAAAAGAATGAAGGATTAGGAATTGAACATGTATTAGCTTAGCAAACTCCAGACAACTTGTTGATTGGAAAAATTAACATATGTTGATGGGAAAAAAAATTAAGAAAAAAGATTGTTAAAAAAAAATGAAAAAGAGGAATCCCCCGCTGCCTTCTTACAAAGATTAAAGGACACCATGAGAAGGTATTCAGGAATGGACCCTGACGACGCAGCAAATGTGCTGCTCGTTAGGATCCAGTTCGTGACTAAGGCTTGGCCAGATATTTCAAAGAAATTGCAAAGACTGGATAATTGGACTACCAAACCTATAGATGACCTATTAAAAGAGGCTCAGAAAGTGTATATCCAGAGGGACGCAGAGAAAGTAAAGCAGAAAGGGAGAATGATGGTAGCTACAGTTAAGGAAGTAATAAAGCAGCAAGAACCCCCACCCCCTCAAGCTCCCGAAGGAGGAGCAGGACGTGGGAAGGCAAATCGGAACAGGAGAAGTCGGAATCAGGGATTCAGGGGAAGGATACAGGGAAGTAGGGATGGCATGGGCCAGGAGGAATGCATAAGGCGATGCTTTGGGTGTGGCCAGCCCAGACATTTTAAGAAAGATTGTCTCGTGCAACAGAAGGAAACGCAAGTGTACAAGTTAATGGAAGAGGATGAGGATCAATATTAGGGACGTCAGGGGCACTTTATATTTAAATCCCATGGAGAGCCCTTGATAAATTTAGTAGTGGGACCCAGTGAAGAAGAATTAGTATTTCTAATAGATACAGGAGCAGCCCAAACCTCCGTTTCTGTATTAACTCCGGAAATGAAATTAAGTGGGCAAGTGATCAGAGTTTCCGGGGTAAAAGGGGAAGGATTTGCAGTCCCCAAAATCAATCCCCTGGAAATTAGAGTAAAAGATGGGGGACAGAAAATTAATATTGAGATGTTATATATTCCTGAGGCTGGAGTAAACCTATTAGGGAGAGATGCTCTGATGGCATTACAATTAAAATTAGAATTCAAGCCTGAAGCATTCATGAGAAAACTGACCCAAGAGGAGGAAGATAAAATCAACCCATCTGTTTGGGTGAGGGAGGGGAACAGAGGGGGGTTACAGATCCCCCCCTTAAAAATCCACTTGAAAGAACCCAACGAAATAATTAGGCAGAAACAGTATCCCATTTCAATGGAAGAAAGAAAAGGTCTACAGCCAGTGATTGATGTCCTCTTAAAGGATGGTCTTTTGGAATCCTCTATGTCACCTTATAATACTCCAGTATTACCAGTAAAGAAACCAGATGGGACCTTTAGAGCAGTCCAGGATTTGAGACTTTTGAACAGAATTACTCAGACTAGACACCCCGTTGTGCCAAATCCCTACACTTTAATGGGGAGAATCCCCCCCAGGCCACCAATGGTTTAGTGTTGTGGACCTGAAGGATGCCTTCTGGGCATGTCCTCTGGACAAAGAGTCGAGGCCCATGTTTGCCTTTGAATGGGAGAATCCTTACACAGGAAGGAAACAACAATACCAATGGACTGTACTCCCTCAGGGGTTTACAGAATCTCCCAACTTATTTGGACAGGTCTTAGAACAAGGTTTGGAGGCTTTGCAGTTGCCCAAGGAGACCTGTTTAATGCAATATGTGGATGATCTTCTAATCTCTGGGAAAAAGAAAGGGGAAACTATTGACGCTACCAACGCGTTATTAAACTTTCTGGGACAACAGGGACTAAGGGTTTCCAAAACCAAATTGCAATATGTGGAAAGGGAGGTGAAATACTTAGGACACTTAATTAGTGGAGGGAGTCGGTGAATCACTCCTGACAGAATAGAAGGGGTGGCCTCACAACCACTACCCAAAAACAAAAGGGAACTGAGAAAATTCCTAGGATTGGTGGGATATTGCAGATTGTGGATCGATGGATATGCAGATTTAACAAAATCCTTATATTCTAAATTAATAGATATTGAACCATGGGTTTTAAAGTGGGAGGACCACGAAAGAGGAAACTTTGAAAATCTGAAGCAAGCTTTAGTAAAAGCTCCAGTTTTAAGTCTACCAAATTTGGAAAAGCCTTTCCATCTGTTTGTAAATACTGAGGATGGAATAGCACAGGGAGTGTTGACCCAAAATTGGGCTGGACATAGAAAGCCAGTCGCCTTCCTTTCAAAAATTATGGACCCTGTAATAAGGGGGTGGCCCATATGTGTACAGGCAATAGCAGCCACTGTGCTTTTGGTTCAAGAAAGCAGAAAACTAACCTTTGGAGGAGCGCTTATTGTGAGTACTCCTCACCAAGTCAGGACAATATTGCAACAAAAAGCAGGAAGGTGGCTTACAGATTCTAGAATTTTAAAATATGAAACCATACTAATGCAAAGGAATGACCTGGTACTAACCACTGATCACAATTTAAACCCTGCCCAGTTTCTGGCCAACACTAGACAAATGGATCAAGAGGGTTTGGAACATTATTGCACAGAGGTGATTGATTTGCAAACTAAAATTGACCGGATCTGGAAGAGTATCCACTAGAAGGTGGGGAGGCATTATTTATAGATGGCTCCTCCCAGGTAGAGAGTGGGTTAAGGAAAAACAGATATGCAATTGTAAATGGACACACCAAAGAGTTGGTAGAATCCGGCAGCCTGCCAGAGAATTGGTCAGCCCAAAATTGCGAACTGTATGCGTTAAATCAGGCCCTAAAATTGTTAGAAAACAAGGCTGGAACTGTTTATACGGATTCAAAGTACGCCTTTGGGGTGGTCCACACCTTTGGAAAAATCTGGGTGAAAAGGGGGCTGATAAACAGCAAAGGAAAGGAATTGATTCATGAAGAGTTGATAAAACAGATAATGGAATCTGTTATGTCCCGAGCCTTGCAAACAGGCTCGGGGCGTTTGCAGGCAGTCCCGGGCAGGTGTAAGCTGCCCAGGACCAGACAGGCTGTCGCCAGCGCCTGTGCGCATGCGCGGGTGCTGGCGTGGGAAAAGTAACACATTGACCCGGGAATTGCCTATATAAGAAGCTGGGAGCTTTTGGGCATTGCTGAAGCCTTCACCTGTAAGCTGAACACAGAATAAAAGAAAACCTGAGAACTACAACTGCTTCTCGTGTCTGCTTTTCGCCAAGGACTCAACACTGGCGACGAAGGTGGGATGCCTTACATCGTCTGGAAAGGAAGAGGTGTAAGCTTACCCAAGTGAGTCCTGAGCGGCGGAACGGAGTTGACTCGGCAGCTACCCGCCAATCCAGTGCGCATTCGGGGGTAGGCTGGCTGATAGACCCGTCTCCAGAAGATGGCAAAGGTTGGAAAGCTTTCGGAGTTCGACGTCTCACATCCAGAGCGGTGGGACTCCTACGTAGCCAGGGTGGAAAACTACCTCAAGGCGAACCAAGTGAGGGAAGATAGCTTGAAGGCTGCCACCCTGCTTTGTGTCTGCGGCCAAGACGCCTTTGAAATCGCAGAGAACCTTGCAGCACCTGTTTCATTAGAGTCTGTCAGCTACGCAGATCTAAAGAAGCTATTGAAGGAGCACTTCCAGCCCAAGATGTCCGTCATCGCATGGCGCCACACCTTCAAGCAGAGGGATCAACGATCCGGAGAGTCGGCCAAAGAGTACATCGCCGCATTGAGGAAGGCCGCCAAGCACTGCGAGTTCAAGGACCTCGAAGAACGACTGAGGGACCGATTCGTGTGCGGCTTAAGGCATCGAGATTTACAACAGAGGCTTTTCGCCAAAGAAGACTTGTCCTTCCAAGATGCCTTAAGAGAGGTCACCGCAGAAGAAGCAGCAGGCGGCGCCGTCAAGAACATGCAGCCGATCAGGAACAGTCCAGATGTTGCATCCGTGCACCAAGAGGACGTCCAAGGGAACTCCGAGGAGGATCCGGATGAGGAAGTCGACCGCCTCCACCCCGCGAAGAAAGGGAATCAGAAAGGAAGCTCTTCAGCTCCCCTCAAGTGCATCGGCTGTGGAGGTCGCCACAGGAGAACCGACTGCAAGTTCCGCTCCGCTATCTGCCGGGCGTGCGGAAAACAAGGACATATTGCAGCTGTGTGTCTGGGCCGACGAAAGGTACAACCTCAGGAAGAACTGCGCCTGAAAGGTACCAGGGTCCCCAGCCAGAATAGGGTAGGTTTTTGCGCTTCGCGAAGGAGCATCTTCAGGACAGGCACACACAAGCCCATCAAGAAAAAGTTGTCACTCAAGGTGAAGCTACAAGGGGTTCCATTAACTATGGAACTAGACACGGGGTCTGCCCTTTGAATCATATCCTTGCATACATTTAGGAAGATTTGTTCCGGCAGTGGAACTCAGGCTAAATTAAGGCCTTCTGACATTGTGTTAACAGACTTTCAAAATTCGAGAGTGTGTGTTAAGGGGGAGGCCACCCTTAACGTACAGTATAAGAATTTTGAAGGTCCACTAGACCTATTAGTAGTAGGGGGTGAACGAACGAGTCTCATAGGACTCGATTGGGTTGAAGCCTTGGGGATACACGTCACGGGGCTCAACAGCTTACAAACACTCGACCTACAGGAAGTCTGCAAAGAATTTGCAGATGTCTTCAGCCCCCAGCTGGGCACATTCAAGGGACCCCCTGTGTCCTTAAAACTAGACCCCACTGTCACGCCCATTAGAATTAAAGCAAGAAGGGTCCCTTTTGCTTTAAAGAGTAAAATTGACACTGAGTTAGACAAACTGATCCAACAGGGAATTCTAGAACCTGTTGATTCCAGCCCTTGGGAGACCCCCATTGTCACGCCTCTAAAGGCAAATGGGGACATTCGCATTTGTGCTGACTACAAATGCACTCTTAATAAGGCATTACAGCAACATGCCTATCCTGTTCCTGTGGTCAGTCATATTCTGGCCTCCCTCAAGGGGGGGCGCGTTTTTGCAAAGCTTGACCTAGCTCAAGCGTATCAACAGCTGCCTGTTGATGATGATGCTGCTATAGCTCAGACTATTGTGACCCACAGGGGAGCCTTTAAGGTAAAAAGGCTACAGTTTGGAGTGAATGTCGCTCCTGGGATTTTCCAAAGCGTAATGGAAAACACACTACGGGGCATACCGGGGGTTTGCCCCTACTTTGATGATGTCTTAATTGCAGGAGACTCCACACACATTCTAGCTGAAAGGCTAAGGGTTGTTCTGTTAAGGTTCAGGAAAACAGGCCTCAAGCTCAAAAAAGACAAATGCAAAATTGGGGTGCCTTCTACTGAATTTCTGGGGTTCAAAATTGATGCTGCTGGGATTCACCCTGCTGAATCCAAACTAACTGCCATTTTAGAAGCACCTAGGCCAAAGTCTAAGGCCGAACTTCAGGCCTTTCTGGGCCTCCTGAATTTCTACAATTCCTTTCTTCCACATAAAGCTAGTGTAGCTGAGCCTCTTCACAGGCTATTAGACAAACAAGCAGTGTGGCAGTGGTCACAAACACATGAGGCTAGTTTCAATGAGGTCAAGGCCTTACTCACTTCTAACAGTGTACTTGCACACTTCAATGAGTCCCTTCCTGTGTGCATCGCTTGTGATGCTTCCCCTTACGGGGTAGGAGCCGTCCTGAGCCACCTCAGGTCTGATGGAACTCAGGTTCCTGTTGCATATTACTCCAGAACACTGTCTTCTGCTGAGTGCAACTACGCTCAGATAGACAGGGAGGCTCTGGCTGTTGTTGCTGGAATTAAAAAATTCCATGATTTTTTGTATGGCAGGAATTTCACGGTCTTCACTGACCATAAGCCTCTGCTGGGACTGTTTACCACACGTAAACAAACTCCCCAAATCATTTCCCCTAGAATGCTTAGGTGGTCTATTTTTCTGTCTGCATATGATTTTTCCTTACTCCACAAGCCTGGGAAAGAAATGGGCCATGCTGATGGCCTCAGTAGATTGCCCCTGCCAGTAGTAGAAGCTGACCCTGTGCCAGCTGTCAACATTCTATCCATCCAAGCCTTGCCTGAGTCCCCTCTGAATGCCAGGGATGTTGCTGCTGAAACAGGCACAGATCACACACTTTCACGTGTCCTTTCTTGGGTTTTGTCTGGATAGCCTGAGCACTGCCCTAGTCCTGAGTTTCAGAGTTTCTGGTCCAAAAGGAACGAGTTGTCCACTTCTCAGGGTTGTCTGCTTTGGGGAAACAGAGTTGTCATTCCCACCTCAATGAGGACTAGGATCTTAGAGTCCCTCCACGAGGGTCATCCTGGCATTGTTCACATGAAGGCCCTTGCGCGCAGCCACTTGTGGTGGCCTGGTTTAGATAAGGACATTGAGGCTAAGGTGCATGCATGCCACCTGTGCCAGCGCTCTCGCCCAGAGATGCCCCAAGCTCCTGTGCATAGATGGGAGGATACACAGTCCCCATGGTCTAGGGTGCACATTGACTACGCTGGGCCCTTTCAGGGCCAGTTCTTCTTGGTCCTCATTGACAGTCATTCAAAATGGCTTGAGGTTGTACCTGTCTCATCCACCACCACTGCAAAGACTATCCAGGTACTGAGGGGGATTTTTGCTGCACACGGGCTCCCAGATGTCATCGTGTCTGATAACAGCCCTCAATTTACTTCCTCCGAATTCCAAGCTTTCTTACAGGCTAACATGATTCGTCATGCCACGTCTGCACCCTTCCACCCATCCACCAACGGTATGGCTGAACGCATGGTCCGCATCACAAAGGACGCCTTGAAAAGACTCACCTACGGGGACTGGCATCACAGGTTGGCTGACTTTCTCCTTTCTTACCGCACCACACCGTCCACTTCTACAGGGAGAAGCCCAGCTGAACTTCGCTGGGGGCGCAAACTTACTACGAAGCTTGACCGGTTGCATCCGGACAGACTGCCTTCATCTACCTCACATCCTAGGGCACCTAGACAACTACTTGTGGGTGCCCCGGTTTGGACTCGCAATTACGGGCCTGGTCATACATGGGTCCCCGCTTCTATTTCCAGGGTCACAGGTCCTCTATCCTACGAGGTAGCCCTGGACAACGGTCGTGTCCTGCTCCGGCACATCGACCAACTCCGCCCTAGGCGGGATCTTCCAGCTGAGACTCCTGGGTCTTTTCCAGGGGGGGAGGGGGACCCTTTGGAGCAAAGGGAAGGGTACGAGCTGCTGCCCACCTCCAATGATGGAGCCACAAACGGCCCATTCCAAGATTCCGCGAGTGCCCCAAACAGGAATTCATGGGGCTTACCCAATCATCAGGCATTCACGCCTACTCCAGCCAGGGAGTCACCCCGGGGGCACAATCACTATCCATCTACACCACACAGCACTCCAGTCAGGGAGGATACCCGGGAGTGTCCCAATAAAGCATACCCCGCAAGAGAGCTGGCACATAATCCCCAGAGTTGGCCTGACCTTACCCCAAGTCCTACAGGGGGTCAAACATACAGGGAGGTGGTCGAGGAACCAAGTCCCGACCATAACACCTCTAGCCCAAATCAGGGAGCAACTGAGTTTTGGGAAGGCACAGAAACCCATACAAGCCTGGACACAGAACGGGGCTTAGGGGATGGACAGCCTCCTGACAGGTCTTGGACGGACCTAGGAGGTTCTACAGAGATTCCCAGCAGTGGCTATCACTTCAAGGGGCCCGAGGGCCTACAGCTAGGCGGGTCAACCAGGTCACAAAGTGACAGAAGCCCTGGCCTGACGAGCCCGGTGGGCAAGCAAGCAGGCCAGGCATTGGGGCACAGTCCTTGGAAGGCACCAAGGCATGATAAGGAGAACAGGCTCACGTCTCCCCTCAGTCAGGGAACACCTGTCAGAAACCCAGAGCTGAGAAGGTCACAGAGAGCAAGGAAATCTCCTAAGTACTTAGAGGATTACATAACATTGCTGGCTAAACAAAAGCCAGTAAACAGTAGGAGCACTGGGGAATAGAACACTGCATCAAGAAACAATTGTATGTTGGTAGTAGTCTTAGCCCGGGGGAAAGGGGTGTTATGTCCCGAGCCTTGCAAACAGGCTCGGGGCGTTTGCAGGCAGTCCCGGGCAGGTGCAAGCTGCCCGGGACCAGACAGGCTGTCGCCAGCGCCTGTGCGCATGCGCGGGTGCTGGCGCGGGAAAAGTAACACATTGACCCGGGAATTGCCTATATAAGAAGCTGGGAGCTTTTGGGCGTTGCTGAAGCCTTCACCTGTAAGCTGAACACAGAATAAAAGAAAACCTGAGAACTACAACTGCTTCTCGTGTCTGCTTTTCGCCAAGGACTCAACAGAATCCCTCCAGTTACCAAAAAGAATTGCCATAACACATGTAAGTGCACATCAGAGGGGCAATTCTTTTGAAAATGTGGGAAATAGGATTGTGGATGAAGAAGCCAAGAGGGCAGCAAATGAAGAAAGCATAAATGTCTTAATACCCATTGTAGAAACACTAGAAGAGATCCCTGTGTTTTCAGAAACAGAGGAAAAAGAAATAATGCAGATAGGTGGGCAACAAGGAGAGAAGGGTAAATGGTTCCTTCCGGATGGGAGGTAGGTAATCAATAAACCCATAGCGCAAGGACTATTGGAGAAGTTACATGAAGGAAGCCACTGGGGTGTCCAAGCATTAGTAGATGAACTCCTGAAACATTATGGGTGCATTGGAATTTATACCTTGGCCAAACAAATCACTGAAAAATGTCTCATATGTAAGAAAACTAACAGACAAGCTATGAGAAAACAGCAACTAGGAGGGAGACCACCTGCCCTAAGACCATTCCAATGCATTCAGGTAGATTTTACAGAGTTACCTAGAATAGGCATAATAAAGTTTTTGTTGGTTATAATTGACCATCTAACCAGATGGGTAGAGGCTTACCCGTGTACTAATGCCACTACCAAGGTGGTATCCAGGGTATTGCTAGATCAAATTATTCCCAGGTACGGGATGCTCACTCAAATTGATAGTGATCAAGGGAGCCATTTCATGGCAAAGATATTGCAGAATATTATGGAAGCCTTGGGAATAAATTGGAAATTTCACACTCCTTGGCACGCAGCCAGCAGTGGAAAAATTGAAAGGGCTAATGCAAAGATAAATGAACCATTAACCAAACTAATTTTAGAGACCCACATGCCCTGGACTAAGTGTCTGCCACTGGCACTGCTGAGAATTAGAACTCAGCCACGGAAAGACATAGGACTGTCACCCTATGAATTATTATTTGGAGTTGCTTTTACCCCAGGGCAAATTTGTATAGATTCACTCCAAACTCGAGATAGAGTACTGAAGCAATACGTACATAAACTGTCCAGATATTTTGATTTCCTCAGGAAACAAAGATTGCTGGCACAAACACCCCCCTTAGAGTTTCCAGTCCACAAATTCCATATCGGAGATTGGGTGCTGATCCGGAGTTGGAAGGAGGAAAAGCTGGTTCCGAAGTGGGAAGGCCCTTTCCAGATGCTGCTGAAATCCGAAACAGTAGTACGAATGGCAGAGAAGGGCTGGACCCACTACACCCGTGTGAAAGGACCAGTGGATGCTCCAACCAAGTGGAAAAGTGTGCCTCAACCTGACCCTTTGAAGTTGATAATAAGAAAAAGCAAAATATAGAGACATTAGAAAAAAAGGGGGGGGTGTTTAAATGTGTTGGTTTTGTGACTGTAAATGTTGGTGTAATTATTGTTGTTGTACCCATTGCCCAGACTGCGCACCGATACACAGAGACTGCGGAGAAGAGTGTGATATAGTGATCATCGAAGACTGGTGTCCCGAGTACCAATTTCAGCCCGTTACAGACAGTGGTGTCAAAAGTGAAAGGGAAGAGATACTTTTCCAGGGGTGGACAGAATTGGGACAATGTTAGACCTCAGTATGACCTTGGTTACAGGAGTAATTAAGATATGGATTATAGTGGGAGTAATAGGGTCCTGGAGCATATGCAAAGGTCAAAGTATAAATAACTCTGATAACTGTAATGATTGCATTAGAACCACCAAAATGGGTAATAAGATAACCAAAACTCTGACATATCATACTCAGATGAACTGCAAGAAGGTGGTGGGAACATGTGTTCATAATACCACTTGATTTTCCCTGTGTAATGAAACAGGAAGGGTTATACGCGTTGACCCCTCTAGTGTGAAATATCAAACAACCATTCAGATATTTACCTCTCAAAGTGGAAAGAATCTAACATCATTATTATTAGGACAGAACACTAGTACCTCTGCTAATCACAAGAGTAGAATCTGCTTTGATGCCTGCTATGCCATGAAGTTTAGTCCCTGGACCACCTGTGGGGGCCTGAGTTGGCAGCGGAGTTACCTCACACAAAGGATATACGTTTACGACCAACAACAGAGAGGAAGCTCCTACGTGGCTTCTCAGACATATTGGTACTCTGATGGTAGGGGTCCACCTAGGGTGTGGACAGAGAAGAGCAGTTGGTTTAATTTAACCAAGGGGGTCAGACAATCTGATTGTTTAGAAGACCATTGTACCCCCACATGCTTGCATTTTATGGATCCCGATGAAGGATCACAGGAATATGGATTGGGAATTGAGAGCCCGGGAAAGGACCCGAGCACCCGCATCACCGTTAAGGTAACAAGGAAAAATTTTACCCCAATAGAAAGAAAATTATTCCACTCCTTTTATGAGGAGCTTGAAAAGGCCAATCACCCTGATACCTGGGGACTCACTTTTCTCACCAAAAATCTATTTATAGATCTGGCTGAAAGGATAGCCACCACCCTGGGAGTAAAGAATTGTTATGTATGTGGTGGAACAAATATGGGGGAACAATGGCCTTGGGAAGCTAAAGAAATTGATATCCAAGACACTAACATTACGTCCACTTGGACTACTAAATTAACAAAGAAAAGTCAAAAATGGGCTCTAACTACATCCAATATAGGTCACTTCTGCTTTCAGAGAAACTGCTCCGAGAAACAGGAGGAAGTAGGAACCATGGTATGCAAGGGCCAGAGATCTTACGGGGACTCAAGTACTCAGAATTGGGGAACCATGCACAGCATCAAACAAAATCCTTTTAATAACATGGTTTTACAGGGGCTTTGGGATAATGCATCCCAAAAATTGTTTGCCCCGCAAGGATTTTATTGAATATGTGGAAAATTTGCATATACCAGCCTACCTAGCAATTGGTATGGTTCATGCATATTGGGAAATATAAAGCCTAGTTTTTTCCTACTTCCTATTCCTCAAGGGGAAAAACTTGGAATAGCAGTATATGAGGAGAAGGGAGCTAGGAGAAAACGATCATTAAAAATTGGAAATTGGAAGGATAATGAATGGCCACCTGAACGCATAATACAGGTGTATGGACCTGCCACTTGGGCTGAAGATGGATCATGGGGATATAGGACTCCAATTTATATGCTGAATCGCATTATTAGGTTACAAGCGGTTCTGGAGATTATCACTAACGAGACAGCACTAGCATTAAATAAGTTGGCTAAACAAAATACCCAAATGAGGAATGCAATTTATCAAAATAGGCTAGCCTTGGATTATTTATTGGCAGAAGAAGGAGGGGTCTGTGGAAAATTTAATTTAACCAACTGTTGTCTGCAAATAGACAATGAAGGGAAAGCCATTGAGGAAATAACAAACAGGATGAGGAAAATAGCCCATGTACCGGTCCAAATCTGAACTGGAATACTTGATGATGAGGGGTTCTTGGGAGGAATTTTTAGAAACTGGAAACAAGCTTTATTCATGTTAGCAGTTGTATTCTTCGGGTTAATGTGCTTACCCTGCTTCATCCCTATAATAAGAAGTATTGTACAAAACACGGTGGAGGGAATGGTAAATGCAACCAATAAGAGTGAGGAACAAATGCTGATGTTAAACAAGGTGACTGGACATGCTGCAATACTTGACTTTGAGAATGCTGAGGAGATCTGGGAAAGTTTAAAACCATTTGAGGAAAAATTTTATTTTTAAATTAGTATAAAAAATAGAGAGGGTGGATTTGTGAGAAACGGAGAAGTTTAAAAATAAAACGGTTTCAATTGATTAACAATAGAAAGATTAGCCAAGCCCTGCACGTAGGCACTAGATTCCAGGAGGCTTGGCTAGAAGACACACTTAACGAGACAAAAGGATGGCAGAGGGAAGTTCAGAACAATGTAACCAAAGGGGGGGGGGAGGGATGATGTATTCTGGCTAGGCGGATCGGACAGGTTGTGCCCCCGGAAGTCCTCTCAAATGGGACATAAGGGGAGGGGATGGGGGCGTCGTGATAGGAGTGTATATAATGTTATGAGTTTGAATATTTTTGTGTGGTCTCTGGGTTTAGAACTTCCTGCTGAAGTCTCTCACCAGGATCCACCGCGCTTTGCAAACTGCTTTTCTATTTTCTGCAGAATAAACTCTTTTTCTTACCAATCCAACTTTGTTGGTATTTTAATCACGTTTCCAACAAAAGTGTGTACCTCTTTCGCACTTTTCTGCACAGAAGTATGTGCCTTGTCTTTTTACCGAGTCCAGATGAACAGGTGGCTCACACTTCATCAGCATCAGTGTCTTCAGAAGACACTGTGGTGCTGCTGTTTTTTGACATCATTTCTATCCTGCAATAGCTGAAACTTTTTTTTCTTTTTTTGTAAGAAGCTAGGCTCACAATTCTGGGCTGTATCTACTTGTCAAGTTTATTTTTTTTTTAAATGCCTATGGTATTATATGAGAGCTACTTTTGTACATAAAATACTAGAGGTTAATACTTTGCTTCCTCTATAATAGCTTTTTAACCAAAAGAATGTTAAATACTGAACATCAGATGGTGCAGAGGAAAGTATTGTAAGTATCCATGGGTGTTACTTTGCTACTTTATTACTCTGATATTTGATCCTAGATTGTTTTTGTCTTCAGTGAGACATTTTCCCTTTTGTACATTTATTTCCCCACTGTTAAAAAGGATTTGAAAAGCCAAAAGGCCCTTTAAGACTGGCCTGAAGACTTTGGCCCAATTAATTTAGTTTAATAGCATAAGGAAGGAGATTTGAAACCTCTGAAGTGTTTTTTAAAAAGGCTTCAGAATGACAATGTTTGCACTGTAACTTCAAACAATTGTTAAGCTACTGATTATATTTCGAGGGCAACCTCAAGTTCAAATAAAACATTTCAAGGAGTTAATGCTCCTTGAACAACCAATCAAAGGAAAGCCTGGGATTAGATCTGAGATTAGATAAAGGGCCTAGGTTTCTGTATCTAGGAATTTTTATTAATCTTTATTATTCATTCATTCAGATGTACCTTCACACCATCTTGGCTTCTTGATATAACAGCCCTGTTGTACATTTATGGAACTGGAATGGCAAAATCATTAACTACCCTTAAACTGACCTCTCAAGCAGGTTCTAAACCATCTGGCCCTGGTTAGATTCTTTTTCACAGAATGTCAGTTTGTTTTGAAGCTTACAGGAGTTTTTTAGTTAAGAATAGAAAAAAAAAGCAGATACCATCTTCACCGTACCTAATTTTGCAATTCCTGGAACACACCTGTTTTCCAGCCAGAGAGATTTAAAAGACAAGTGAGACTCTCCCACAATGTTTGAGTATTTGTATTTGAATGTTGCCCGAAGTCCTTTCCAAAGCAATTGGAAATGCTTCCAAACAAGATTTGTATTCCACAGTCAACTCTGCATCAAGTACAGAATTTTTACAGGGGTTCCAGACATTATCACCTTTCCTTTGTATCTTCCCTGCATTTTCCCCTCAACTTTTTTTCCTATTAAGAAAATATGCAAGAAGATTTACTAGAAACCCATTAATAATTATAGACCCAGAAACTTTTATTCTGGAAGCAGTCTGAGATTATATGATATTTGCCAGGGGCTCCTTACTAGATAAAATGAGTTGGAAAAACTTTCTTTCTGGGAGGAACATTTGAAATCTGGTGGATTAGATTACCAAGAAATAGAAGGCAGGAAACCAGATTGGCGAGACTTGTTTTTGGAAAGCAAGCATTATAGGAGACAGGAAAAAAAATTTCTTGGAGGCTTAAAGTGAAAAACAACATCTGTATGCTACTAACACTTTTGTTCCTATAACCTTTAACTAGATGAAATAGTGCATCAAAGGGCAACAATTTTTGAACCAAAGTATCTCAAATGGGCTAACTTACAGAATTTTGAAATAGGAACTATTTGTAGCTTGGGTTTTAGATTTTGGCTGTGGTTTGTTCTCCAAGCTTGTTTTAATATAATTCCTGAACATTTCGTTACCAAACTAGGTAACATCGTCAGCAGGATTTGCGTGTCCTATTCTCTATAGCTCATAAGTGTCTTGTGTGCCAGTGTGGTCAGTTGTTTGGACGGAATAATTTACAGAATGCATTCAAAATCTGAGATCCATGATTCCCGTGGAAATTTGGCAAATTTTATAAAACATTTTATGACACTGGACTGAATTCCTAGGATTTGGTCTGTGAGGACAAAGCATTTGTTTAAGCTAGTGCTATGGTGAAAGAATCAAGGCTACAATTTATCTGTCCAATTTATAGATTTTATACCAGTTCTCTTTTGTTGGCATACACTAATATAGTTCTTACCTTACCCCCAATCCAAATCTTATATATTCCACCATATTTAGAAGGCATCAAGTCAGAGAAGTTGTTTTCAAGAGAACCAAGATTTTCTCTCTTTTTTGGTTCCCTGAGTATTGGCTCCTGACGACTGCCTGGACTAGTTTTTTGACAAGATATTTGAAGGGTTTTGCCATTGCCTTCATCCTAGAGAGTGATTAACCCAAGATCATCCAGCTAGCTTTGTGTCTAAGGCAGACTAGAACTCCTAGTCTCCTGATTTTTGTCTAGTCCCTTAACCACCACACCAACCTGTCTATCTTTAGAGATTCCTTTAGATGAAAATATGAAAACTGCAACTGTTTGCCCTCCAAAAAATAATACTCAGATAATTGCAACTACCTGCATTCAAACGATTCAGATGACTTGTTCTGGATCATGTAACTCTACGTAACCCTGACTAGAGCATGTATCTGCATGTTAGAATATCTGGCATTTATTGGGTTAAGTGCTGTCTCCTTAAGAGATGGCTTATGGGAAATGTAGTTTTAGCTAGTTAGCTATTTCATGTTAACAGGTCAGTAGGAGGAGGAGCCTCTGAGCTCTTCTCAGGACATACTGGCTACGTGCCCAGTTTAGAATGCCTTTGTTCATCCAGCCTCATGTCTCCTAGCCACATGGCTTGGAGGTCCTATGCCAATATGTGATGCTTATGCAGAAGAAGATGGGAAAATCTATTATCAAATTACCTGTGGAATGAACCAATATTGCTGAAATATGCTTCTAGATGTATCTCTACATAACTGTGAGTTATTGTTTAAGATTCCTAGAAATAAAAGTGATATTTTCTGTTTATTCCTCTGAGTTATCTGTCTGTCCTGGATGGGACTAAAGACGTCTGTTCTGTCTGGGTCAGAACAGTAATTTGATAGGATTAATTTTCCTCTAATCTCCTGCAACAGTTTAAAGGAAGAAAAGTAATTTAATAAGGCTAATTTTCTTCTAGTCGCCTGCAAAGTACAGTCAGTATATCTGTTTGTCAGACAGCATTTCAAAAGAAGGTGTGATCCAGATGCATTGTTTTGTTAATTTACCGTTAACTCTGCAAGTCTCCACCAGTCTGCATGATAAAGTTTATCTGTATATTGACAAGCATCTGCTGGCAAGGAATCATTGCTAGTAAAACTCTGCATGCTAGCCAACGTTTTAAAGTAAAGGATTTCTTGCATGTGAAAGCTGCATCTCTGAGATCAAGGAGCGTGGGCGGTCACCCCCCTCCCCTTTTCTTTGCTGGCAACTTCAAACAGTTTGGGGCAATGAGAGGATTGTTTCAAAGGATTGTCTGTGAACCCATTTCCGTTTGCTAAGGAGTTGTGTGTGTTATAACTGCTTCAGTAAGCCTTGAAGAAGAACTTTGTCATTAGCATGTGAATTCCAGCTAGCTTGTTTTGGGATGCTTTGGAATGTGTGAGACTGCCCTTTTTAAACGAACATAGCAGGCTGAAAAAGTTTCTTTGCTGGCAAATTCAAAGATTAGCAAATCTCTGTTGCCTTTGTTTAATGCTCAGAACGGGCAATCCTCCCCCCTTCTGGCCCCAGCAGCAGGCAATAAAACCATTTGTTGTCTTAGTAACCCAGCCTTAGAGAGAGAGAAGCTAAACTCCCCCCTCCCCTTGGAATTTCAACTATGTCAATGGAAAGAAAGTGTTCAGAGGCTCCAATAGCAATGCAGTAGCATCCCCTGGTGGCCAATCTGCACATGACACCTTTCAAAATTCTTCTATGCTAGATTACAACAACTTGATAATTAATTCAGCACATAGCAAGCTTGTACCAAACCAAGTTAAGAGCACCCCCTAGAGGGGAAAGAAGGTACTTCACTAAATGCATCTCTAACCACGCAGAGTGAATCTGATAGTTAAAGAGCAAGTTACTTAAATTCATCCCAAGCTTCCAACACTCCCTAGAGGGCACAGAGTGAACTTCACCAAAAGTAATCACGCACTCAAGCTGATGGCCAGAAGTTCCAGCTTGAGGGCAAATTAAGGAGAACAACAGGCAGCAATTAACCTTGCTTATTATCACAAAGCTGATGACCCAGAAGTTCCAGCTTGCGACCTAACGACCAGGTGGGAGTTTGTGTGAGCTAGTGGAAGCTCAGCATTCTCTCAGTGGCCACTAGAGGTAACGTGGTAGTAAGAAGAATTTTGGCTGGCCCATCTCCAGATGCCCCCTAGTGGTTAAAGGAGAAACTACACGCAAGCCTTTAATCACGCACAGAGGAACCCTCTAGTGAACCTCGAAGGAAGAGCACCCTGGTAGCTGACCCGCAGGAAGTGACCCCTAGTGGTTAAAGGGTGAATTGTGCTGAAATACCCATAAACCCAGGAGAATGCACCCAGTGGTGCCTCCACCCACAGACAGCACCCCAGTAGCTGATTTGCAAGTAGCTACCCCTAGTGGTCAAAGAGAGAAGTTCTTCAAATTTGCTCCAAAATAGCTAGGAAGTTTACTGAACTGGTCCTAGCCATGGAAGAGTGTCCCACTGATTTAGAAGAAGGGGTTCAACCAACCAGCCTAGATGAGACACCTCAACCAGCCGGCAAAGGAGAAATGCTGCAAACAGCCAACCTTGACCTGTACACAGAGACTGATGCTCAAACCTCAGTGAGGCCAAAGACGTTTCAGGTGCCCTATGACTTGAGGCAACAAAGGAACCCTACAGAAGCCATGCACTCACATCTGATGGAAAGATGGGATTCAAACTACAAGCGCCATGAAAGATTCTGAGAAAAATTACTACAACTCCACCAAGGTCCTAAGGAGGAGCTCTCCCCCGAAAGTGCACAAAAATTGGCAGAAGATAAGGAAGACGCCCTCGAACAATGGATGAGCTCCAAATGGCAACTCGAAGACATTCAGGCACAATTAGGAGACTCAAGAGTTGATAGCAAGATGCAAAGCCTCAAGCTAAAAAACATGGAATGTAAGAAGCTCCTAGAGAGTCCACAATGCCTCCTGGAGCCTGAGCCTCGCCTGAAAGACAGACCAGTCAAAAGTGCTGAGTCCGAAGTTTCTCGCCATTTTCAAACACCATCCCAGCGGCCACATGTGGCTCCATCTCACGCCGCTGAAAAAGCCTCATCCTTTTGCCATATATCCAAGGCGCATTCCAGCGTGTCACAACAATCTCACATCACAGGCGCCTCCCGCCATTCAAAAGCATCCTCTCGCCAGAGTCAAGCATCTCGAGCCTCAAGGGCAGAGAGCATTGCCACCCAACTTGCACAAGCACGAGTCAACACCGCAAGAGCTGAAGCTGCTGCACAAGCAGCAGTAGAAGACAAGCAGCAAAGAGAAGAATTGGCCAAAGTGGAGACTGCAGCAGCCCATCGTGTGGAAGAGGCACGGCATCAGCAAAGGGAAGACATGGTCAAAGCTCGTGCCAACTTTGAGATATCCCGATGCCAACAGGAAGCAAAGGAGGCAGCCGTATTACAAGTGGCTCTCCAAAGAGAGCTAGAAGAAGCTACATCTACGAACAGGTTGGAAGAGCTAGGAAGGGAAAACCCTCATAGCCGTGTGCAGGCCTATGTGGACAACCAAAGCGCGTTTCAACGCGAGCAGGTGAGAGCGCCAGAGCCAGCCACAAGCCCCCCAAGACCGAGTGGACGAAGAGAAGAATCTCAATGGCCAGATGTACTGAGCAGCCAGAGAGTTGTCGTTGCAACATCTAGGCCACAAGATCTTCCCACTGTTGCTGCCCCACTGAACCCTACGAACCATATTGCTGAAGGCAACCGGATGGGTCCATCTGCAATGGCAACGGCTACACAGCAGGCAGAGCTACAAGATCTTCCCACCGTCACTGCCCCATTGAACCCACTGAACCATACCACAGGTGGATACCACATGGGTACACCTACTGCAGCGACGGCCCCACAGCAAAACCAGCTACCACTCGGAGATGCGATTGCAAGAACTCGAGCCACATTAGAGTCCCTGCTGCGCCAACAGGAGGAAGAATCCCAAGGAACTGCTACCAGACCTGACCACAGAGGAGAATCTCGACCACCAGCTGTGCTAGCTAGCCAGAGAGCTGACGCTGCACCTTCTGGATCACGAGACCTTCCACCCCCCCAGTCATACCACTGACTCTAACAAACCAAACCACAGATGGTAATCGGATAGATCTATCTGCGGCAGCAACGGTTCCACAGCAGGAAGTGCAGCTGCTATGGGATGAACTTGCCAGAGCTCAGGTCTTAATAGAGTCTATGCTGAGGCGACAAGAAACAGCATCCCAAGGAGACAGGCCCCGAACTGACCAAGGAGGAGAATCTCTGCCACAAGATGAGCCAGCTGGCCAAGGAGTCGCCAATGTACCATCTGAACAATGAGAACCCCCCCCCCAAGAGAGCACACAAGGGGAAAGGCTCTCTCAGCTTAATGTTAAGGCAGAGGAATTCAGGCCAAACCCACAAGGCCCCTCATACACACCATGGCAAGATACCCTCAGCAGACAACACGCTGAAGAAGGCAACCAGCCAGATCTGGCACAAACCCCCTCTCTCGGGAGCAAGGTACCATTCCCACCCAGCCACGCTCCCCGAGACACGTCAATGTATTCTCCAAGACTCTACAGAGGTAGACTAGATCTGGCATCCAAAGGCGTACAGAAATTCTCCGATGAACAGGGGAAGGAATACGTATTGTGGAAGTTCACATTTCAGGCTGCCATCCAAGACGAAGGGCTAACACCAAGCAAAGTGCTTGGGCTCATGAAGGCATGGCTGGGACCAGCATCCTCACAACTGGTAAAGAACACTCAACTAGCCCACCTAAGCAACCCAGCTACTGCCCTTCTGAAGGCTTGGGAAAGGCTCAACAAGTGGTATGATGCATGCAAACTGACAGAGAATTCACTCTTGAATTACATTTACACCTTCCCTAACATCAACATCAACAACCATATCCAGATGTTGGAATTTGCAGATGTGCTCTCGCTGTTACAATCAGTTCGCAAACAACCCAACATGCCAAAACTCAACTGCCTCGATCAGTTCGAGAAGCAAAGGATTATAGTTAGAAAACTACCAAGGCAGTCAAAGGACGAATGGGCCAAAATATCAGAAACTCACAAGAGCCAGGACCCTGACGCACCACCCGCCTTTGCTATTCTTGCACAATTCATAGCCAAGCAAGCAGAACTACGCCATAATGCCAGCAACTTCGAAAACACAGAAGATTCATTCCCAGCACCAAAGCGGACCAGTCAGAAATTTAATACAACCAAAAATTCATCCCAACACACAAAGGACAAAACTCTTATTTCTGTGCACAAGACAGAGGTCACACATTGGCCAAAGAAGATTTCAGACAAGCAACCGCCGGGGAGAATTCATTCTGAACCTCGACAATCAGACAATGGCCTGACTTGTCTACTTTATAAATCTTCACACTCTCTAAACGAATGCAGAGATTTTGGAAGGAAGTCTCTGGATGAGTGAAAGGCCCTGCTCCAGGAGTACAGGATATACTACAAGTGCTGTGAGTCTACGGATCACATAGCCAAAGATTGCGCAGTTAGGGTGAAATGTCGCCTATGCAGCAGTGACAGACACCCGGCAGCCTTGCATCTAGACTCTAAGAAGCCCTCTGACGAGCCACAACAAGCATCCCTGACGATGGAGCCCCAACGTGCTCCCAAACAGCATCCAGAAATGATCAGGTCCCACTGCACGGTGATATGTGGTGATTCACCACGTCCTAGTTCATGTGCTCACATCTATTTGGCTAAGATCTATCCTGAAGGACGTCCGGAAGAAGCTGTAAAGATGTACGTGGCGATTGATACACAAAGCACCAATACAATTGCTAAGTCAGAATTCTTCGACCTTTTTGATGTACCAACTGAGGAAGTGTTATACACAGTCTCCATGCTCACAGTGCCTCAGAGCACGGCGAGGAGGAAAGCCTACGGACTATACATAGAGTCCTTGGATGGAAGCGCAGGGTTCTGACTGCTGCCAGTGACATAATGGGACTCCCTACCAAATGTCCACAGTCAAATTCCAACACCAGAAGTGGCAAGACATATACCTTACCTGTCGCATATCGTGGATCACATACCTCCCTTAGATCCCGAAGCCAAAATTCTACTCATGTTGGGACAAGACACCCCTGACTCCTTTGCCTATAAAGATATAGTCAGAGGTTCATCAGACAGCCCGATTGCCCATAAGACAGAGCTTGGATGGGTAATTGCAGGAAGAATCTGCGTCGATCGGCTGCAAGCCCCGACCCAAATGTGCGTGGCAGGGACTTTCATTCTCAAGAATGGGAGAGCATCCCACATGAAACCTTGCCAAGAACACTTCACGCTTTCGACAGCCAAGCCTGCTCTAGGAATGACAGTATTCCAGACCAACAAAAACGACAACGATGTAGGCCTGTCAATAGAAGACAAAGAATTTCTAGAGCTCATGGACAAAGAATGCCTGCAGGATGACACAGGGAGTTGGGTAGCCCCACTACCTTTTCGTATACCCAGGCAGCGCTTTCCTAATAATCATGAGCAAGCCCTCTCTCACCTCAACAATCTAAGGAGAGTCATGCACAGGAAGCCGGAAATGAAAACGCATTTAGTAGAGTTCATGGAAAAGATGTTCCAGAATGGACACACAGAGCCTGCTCCATCAATGAAAGAAGGTGAAGAATGCTGGTACCTACCATTCTTCGGGGTGTACCACCCACAAAAGCCAGGACAGATAAGAATAGTCTTTGATGCCAGTGCACAGCACCAAGGCATCTCTTTGAAAAAGGTCCTCCTCACAGGGCCTGATCTCATCAACAGTCTGCTCAGAGTGCTCATCTGCTTCAGAAAGGAAGCCGTAGCAGTCATGGCTGACATCCAGCAGATGTTTTATTTGTTCTACGTCAGGGAAGACCATCGAGATTACCTACGCTTCCTGTGGTTCAGTGATGACCAACACAACCAGCAGGTAAGTGAATACAGAATGCGGATGCACGTCTTTGGAAACGGTTCTTCCCCCGCAATTGCTAACTACGGTCTGCAATGTACCGCCTGTATAGGTGAGGCCGAATACAGTGCCGACGCCAGGCACTTCATAGAACGGGACTTCTACGTCGATGACGGCTTAAGATCTGTACCCACTCCCACAGAAGCTATAGACCTAGTAAAAAGGACACGGCAGATGTTAGCAGCAGCCAACCTTAGGCTGCACAAGATTGTGTCCAATAGCGAAGAAGTCTTGGCAGCTTTCGATCCTGAAGACCATGCTAAGGGTTTAAAAGACCTCGACTTTGGCACAGACAATCCTCCCTTCCAACACAGTCTTGGTTTGTCTTGGGACTTGAAGAAGGATGTCTTCACCTTTAGAACCCCAGCAAAGGACAACGCTTTCACAAGAAGAGGAGTCTTGTCCACAGTAAACAGCCTGTTCGACCCTCTGGGTTTCACTGCACCCATAACAGTCCAAGGAAAGCTTCTTCTGTGCTCACTCTCCCAACACACCACAGACTGGGACAAGCCGCTTCCGCCAGAACACAAGCAAGAGTGGGAGACATGGTGCGGATCCCTGAGTTGCCTCCAAAGCGTCCACATACAGTGCATGTATGTTCCCCTTCCACTTGCCGTCGCAACGAAGAAGGAGCTGCATGTGTTCTCAGACGCTTCGACGAAGGCGATTGCAGCTGTAGGATACATCAAAATCTACAGTGGGGAGAGGTGCAACGTTGGTTTCGTCATGGGAAAGGCAAAACTAACACCACTACAAGGTCACACCATACCCAGGTTAGAACTCTGCGGTGCCGTTCTCGCCGTAGAGATAGCAGACCTGATAACAAAAGCGATGGACCTCGAGTTACAATCCACCACCTTCTACACAGACAGCAAGGTGGTGTTAGGCTACATTCAAAACCAAAGCAGACGCTTTTACGTCTATGTAAGTAATAGAGTGGAAAGGATCAGAAGATCCTCAGATCCTGATCAGTGGCGATATGTACCAACAGATCAGAATCCAGCAGACCAGGCTACATGGTTGATTCCTGCATCACAGTTGGAAGACTCAGTCTAGTTAAGGGGTCCTGAGTTTTTGGCGTATCCAGACGGCCAGGCGTCAGTAATACCAGAACGCTATGAGCTGCTAGACCCAGATCAGGACGACGATGTGTGACCTCAGGTACCCAACAAACTGCTCAGACAGGGTGAAAAAATGACTGCCCAGATTGTCTGCCTGTCTACAGACATTAAGGAGACAGAAAAACCATCTGGCCATCATCTAGACCCCGCTCGCTTCAAATGATTCTCCAGATGGAGACCCCTCATAGCAGGTGTGGCAGCAATCGTCCGTTTCCTGCACCGGGAGATGAGCTCCCCAGACAGTTGTCTCCAAGTCGAGAGAGGGATTCTTCGAAGTGTGCAACGAGACTCATACCCACTGGAATTTGAATGTTTGGAAGCTAAAAGAGCTATCCCTAAATCTAGTTCACTACTGAAATTGAACCCATTTCTGGATGGTTACAACGTGCTCCGAGTCGGAGGATGTCTAGACAAGGCTGAGTTAGCCTCAGACTTCAAGCACCCTATCATCCTTCCAGCCCGTCAACATGTCACGCACTTGTTGGTTCAACACTGTCACAAAACCGTCCATCATCAAGTCAGACACTTCACGGAAGGTGCCATAAGAGCGGCTGGCTTCTGGATCGTGGGAGCCAAAGGATGCATCGCCTCCATCCTGTACAAATGTCTACATTGCCGAAAACAATGAGGTGCGTCACACCACCAGTTGATGGCTGACCTACCACCTGAGTGCCTCACCCCAGGACCACCATTTACCAACGTAGGTCTAGATGTATTCGGACCTTGGTCAGTATCTGCTCGTCGAACCAGAGGTGGTCATGCCAACAGCAAACGTTGGGCCATACTTTTCACATGTCTCAGCATTAGAGCGGTCCACTTTGAAGTCATAGAATCTATGGACACTTGTTGTTTCATCAATGCTCTGAGAAGATTCCAAGCCTACAGAGGCCCAGTTAAGGTGTTTAGGTCCGACCACGGCACTAACTTTGTCGGGGCCTGCAAGGAACTACAGATTGCCGAAGGCATTCATCCTGATTCTGACATTGACAAGTGCCTAAAGGCGCAAGATTGTGTGTGGACATTCAATCCTCCCCATGCATCTCACATGGGAGGAGCGTGGGGGCGCATGATTGGTGTAGCCCGAAAAATCCTGGACTCTATGATGAGTAAGACACTCACACTGATGCATGAGGTCCTCACTACCCTTCTGGCAGAAGTAGCAGCTATCGTCAACACTCGACCGTTGGTTCCAGTCTCTTCGGATCCTGAAAATCTGACCATCCTCACCCCAGCTAC
This sequence comes from Crotalus adamanteus, assembly GCA_039797435.1. Lineage (NCBI taxonomy): Eukaryota > Metazoa > Chordata > Lepidosauria > Squamata > Viperidae > Crotalus > Crotalus adamanteus. The sequence goes on from CM077935.1 coordinate 10,919,563, forward strand.
CTTATTAACTCAGAAGACAGGCGATTGGCCAGCACCATCAGGGAAATTTGTTCCCAAAGACAGGTATAAACAGCAATGGAGGCAAGTTCAGCTAATGGCCAACACCTTCTGGAAACGCTGGAAGCAAGAATACTTGTCTACCCTTCAGGATCGCTGTAAGTGGAAGACCAAAGAGCCCAACTTACAAGAAGACCTTGTCTTGTTGAAAGACAAGGACACCCATAGGAACTCTTGGCCCATGGGACTTGTGCATCAGGCCCTACCCAGTTCTGATGGACTAGTTTGTCAAGTCGAGATCCAGATTGTGAAGCCACATGAGTCAGATAATGACTCAAAGACTCTCATGAAAAGGCTTTACAACAGGCCAATTGCCGATCTGGTCCTACTGCTGACAAAGAACGAACTAGAGGATTGATCCTCAATCTATCTCCTGCTGTTGTTCCTGATTTTCCAGCTCCTGCTGATGTTCCTGATTCTCCAGCTCCTGCTGTTCCTGACTTTCCAGCTCCTGCTGTTCCTGAGTTTCCAGTGGTTCCAGATTCTTCGGTTCCTGAGAATCCTGTGAATCCTGTTTCCTTTGTTCCTGAGAAGGTTTGGGTTCCAGTTTTTCTGTTCCAGATTTGGTTCCAGTTTCCTTTACAGGAAGAAGACCTTGTCTTGTTGAGAGACAAGAACGCATACCAGAACTATTGGGCCATGAGACTTGCGCACCGGGCCCCATCCAGCTGTGATGAACTAGTTCGCCAAGCTGAGGTCCAGTTTGTGAAGCCATGTGAGTCAGGTCGTGACTCAAAGACTCTTGTACCAGGCTGATCACCGATTTGGTCCCGTTGCTGACGAAGATTGAACTAGAAGATTGAACCTCAAACTGTGTATTGTGTTCATGCATTGTTTGATGTAACATTTGCTTATTTTGTTATAATTGTGCATGTGTTTATATTTACCCTATAGTTATGCATGTTTGATACCATGTTTTTACCTATTTAGTCACTAGTTAGTCAGCAATGAGTATTGCATACCTTACTGCTACGTTTTTTGCTTACTTCAGTTAGTTAGTAGTGGAAATTTAAATTTCCAAGCAGGGAGTGTTCTGGATCGTGTAACTCTATGTAACCCTGACTAGAGCATGTATCTGTATGTTAGAATATCTGGCATTTATTGGGTTAAGTGCTGTCTCCTTAAGAGATGGCTTATGGGAAATGTAGTTTTAGCTAGTTAGCTATTTCATGTTAACAGGTCAGTAGTAGTAGGAGCCTCTGAGCTCTTCTCAAGACATACTGGCTACGTGCCCAGTTTGGAATGCCTTTGTTCATCCAGCCTCATGTCTCCTAGCCACATGGCATGGAGGTCCTATGCCAACATGTGATGCTTATGCAGAAGAAGATGGGAAAATCCATTATCAAATTACCTGTGGAATGAACCAATATTGCTGAAATATGCTTCTAGATGTATCTCTACATAACTGTGAGTTATTGTTTAAGATTCCTAGAAATAAAAGTGATATTTTCTGTTTATTCCTCTGAGTTATCTGTCTGTCCTGGATGGGACTAAAGATGTCTTTTCTGTCTGGGTCAGAACATGACTTCTAAAGACAAAAAAACCCCAGGAAGAATAAGAGGGCGAGGACCAATTTAAATGCACTGGCCCGGACGACTTTATGTTTCCACATTTGCATCATTTATTCGCGCTAAGCATCCAATAATAAGCGCAGTATGATCGGGAACCGCAAATTTCTGCAGAGACCTATTGCCACGTAATCCCCTAAGATCCTGACGGGAAGGTTAAATATGCATTTTGTGGCTACGAGGCTTCACGAGAGTTGTAGTTCTGCGATGTAGCACCGACAGATGTCGATCGAAAAGCACATTTGTGCGACCGCGCCCCACTTGTCCTTTCCGCAAAATGCCTTTTGGGAGTTGTAGTTCTTTCCCTCCCTCTTCCCCAGTCACCTTTGCTGCTTCCGTTGCCGGTTTGGCTGCCAGAAATTATGCCAGGGAGCCGGGGTGGGAAGCCCTGGGAAGCTGCCAACCCCACCGTCGGGGGTGGGATGGAGTTGGTGACAGAACAAGTCCTCCGGGAGGCCCACTCACTTTATGTGCACCCGGGTCATGGTGAGAGTTGAGGGGATAGGATGGGGAAAAAAGTGGGGGGGGAGGCTCTTTCTCTTTAGGGGTGAAACAACATGCCAAGTGTCAGCCATAATTTTCCCGCTCTGCTTCCAGGTTTGGTGACCATAGGAGAGCGCCTGGGCCTGACCCTGCTTCCCCCTCACTGCAGAGTGACTGTCATGGTGATGGGCAACCACAGTGCTGGGAAGAGCAGCTTTATCAACTGGTGAGCTGAAGGGGACTGCCAGAAAATTAATCAAGGGAAGTCAAAACTGGGAATGGCATCATTAGGATACAGAACCAAGGGGTGTTGGTGTGAGTGCAGGGCATTCTGGGTAAATCTTAACAGAGAGGGTAGTATGGCACAAGGCATTCTGGAGAAATCCTAGAAAGTTATCCATAGTACATGTAATCCTCGACTTATGACCACAATTTTGCCCCAAATTTATGTTGTTAAGTGAGACATTTGTTAAAGGAATTTTGCCCCATTTTACAACCTTTCTTGCCACCGCTGTTAAGTGAATCCCTGCAGTTGTTAGGGACACTGTTATTAAGTGAATCTGGTTTCCCTATTGACTTTGCTTGTCAGAAGTTCACAAAAGGGGATCACATTACCCCGGGATAGTGCAAAAATCATAAATATGAGTCAATTGCCAAGCATCTGAATTTTGATTGTCTGACCATGGGGATGCTGCAACGGTCATTGTAACTTTTGTTATGTGCTCCTAGCCACTTTCCTTCGTGACCAGAGGCAAGCTCGCCTGACCAATAACCAGCCAAGACACAGTGAAGGCCTTTTGTTTCGTTTATTGCAATAAGTGGGGAGAGAAGCTATCAAAGCTTGGTTCTCTCCAAAGTTCCAACCCAAAATATTCCCTTCTTTATACAGCCCTGCCCCGGCCGCCGCATCCCTCCTTTTTCCCCATTGGCTGAGGTACTATGAGGTTACACTCTTTCCGTCCACTTGTTACACATTTCCTGCTAACATATTAAATCATATTCACATATACAATAATAAGAATAAAAATTAGACATTTAAATGGTTATTTTGAACTCTATGGATATTTATGTCCCCCTTTTAGAACAATAGGTTCTTTCCTGTTTTTCAATTCAATATGCCTTTCCTGGCTAGCCATTTCCTTTTATAGCTGTTTTTTATAGTTTGTCTTCTTCCTTTTCCCACTCTAAGACCCAGCTAATTTTTGCCTATGTATTTATCTTACATCCTGCCTTTATCCTATCCTTTCCTGTTTCCCAGCCATTATAGTTTTTTGTAAGCTTGTTTGTCCAGGCAGTAAGTTTCCACTGCAGCAAATTCAATTTTAAATTTCTCTTTTCAGTATTAAATTTTGATGATCTTTCCTTTACTTCTATCACTTTGAATGGTCACTAAATGAACTGCTGTAAATCAAGGACTACCTGTACAAGAAATTGCAGGCAGCCTGTAGGTTATGGGGTTTGGGAGAGTTCAGGTTTTGCAATAATTGTTTTTAATTTACTTTAACTATAATGTCTGGTAAAAAATGGTGAAGTTATTTATTTGTTAACATCAGTGTTTAATAAAGGGTGTATTATACTAGGGAAAGACTTCTATTCAAGATGTCAGCATGAGAAGCTGAACCTCTAAATAGCTCCTCTGAGAAAAAAATCCTCCTCTCATATTTCTGCCCAGTTTTATGTCAAAAGAAGTGATTAAAGGCTACTGGGGAAAGATGCATAAACAAAGTGAATATAGTTTGTTGATTATACTGAATATGAACTGGGTTTCAGTAAAAGTTCCTATTTTTACTGACTAGTTTTAAAACATGGAAAGGGATTGTAATCCAGAGACGCCTCATTTATTGTGTCATTGACACAAATGATGCTGATTTAATGGAAGAACAAATGGGTGTTGAGACACTTGTAGCAATTTAACAACCCAGGACATTTCAGGAAATTGGGTCTGAATGTGTTGTAACACTACACTTCCCATCTTCAGTTCAGATTTAGCCATAATTTGCCCACAAAGAAGAGAAAGATTCTGTCTTGGTTTTTTTGATATTTTTGTGCAGGTATGTGGAGGAACACATCCAACATACTGGGGTTGCTATTGAGACTCAGGGTTTCACTTTCATCACTAGTGGAAAGAAGCGAGAATCTCTCATGGTGAGATTACAAAGACACTCATTTTTAATATTGCTTTGTATGTTTCACTGTTATGGCTACTGCTATTTAACCAGTAAGACTTGCCCTTATTGAATAGCCATTGCCCTTCCTTCCAGGCAGTCAATTCTTCCCCTCCTCCAGTTTTGTTTTGCTTTGTTTTGTTTTTCTATCAGCAGCCAATCAACATATAACTGTTGAATAGGCTTATATAAAGATATTTAAAAGTTCCTCTCCCCACCCTCTTCATTTCCCTCCCCCTTAACAGGTTTAGGTTTCTCCCAACCTGCTGATGTTTTCTTCCTATGCACAGGTAGTGCAGATTTGGTTGGGAAGCTACTGTATAATTCTAGCAGTCTTAATCACAATAAGCAATGATGAAGAATGCTGGAAGTTGTGTTTCACAACATCTGGAGGGCCACGGATTTCCCACTACCTAGACTATGCAATGAGTTTGCTGGTGGTTTAGAGCAGCGGTTCTCAACCTGTGGGTCGGGACCCCATTTCACGGGGGTTGCCAAACAACGCAGTCCGCCATTTTTCCCCCTTTTCCTTAGCTGTGCTACTCCCTTTTATTCTATTGGCTTTTGAAAGCCAATAGAATAGACTCTCTTGAATAGAGTCTAATTTTATTGGCTTTCAAAAGCCAATAGGAATTGTCCAGGCTGTCTCTGCCCTGCTGAGCCCACCAAAAGTCCCATTCTGCAAACGGCACTGCAAGTTGTCTGCAGCGAAGGCGAGCTGTCTGGAAGTTTCCACACCTCCCTGCTGAGCAACTACTAAAAATGTAAGTAAAAGAGGGCCAGGGGTGGGAGGTGGGAGGCCGGCAGGCGCAGGGAGGGTTGCTGGTGCGCGTGGGGCCCGGCGGGTGCCTTACCTCCCTTGGGCTGGGCCAGCTGGTGGCCCAGCCGGTGGTCGGCCTGCACTGTCTCTGCCGCTTGCCAGCTACGCCTCGGCCAGTGCAGGGGGCGGCACCACGCATGCGTGGCACTCCCGGGCAGAGAAAGTCCTCGACTTACGACCGGTTGGATAGTCTTCAACTTACGACCAGTTGGGTAGTCCTCGACTTACGACCGGTTGGGGGTCGCGGCATTAAAAAGGTTGAGAACAACTGGTTTAGAGGAAGCTTGTGACTTAGGTCCTAGGGTTAGTCAGATGTTTGGATTTCCAAACATTGCTTCAAACAGGTGTCCAAAGAGGAAAATGCATGAGACACAATATAATTAATAATATTTAATTAATTCAATTGTAATAAGTTGCACTTATTTTTGTCCTGGACTCATCTAGCTTTTGAGCATACACACTGGCACCCCACAAAAAAGGTCAAGGGCAGCCTTCAGCCCTGCTCAATAGAACTTGTCTAATGACTTTAAAAGCTATCTGCTACAGCCATACTAATATCATGTATTCTAAAGCCTTCTGTTCTTCCACTCCTTTCCTGCAGGGCAATGCTACACTCCACCTCTATCCTCATTTCCAGATCTTGCAGAACTTCAAAGGTTAGTTGCAACTGAAGATAAATCAAGGGTTGGCTTTTAATTCAAAACAGTGTTGTGTGGCCTGGATGAGTATTGCCTTTGATCAGGAAGCTGATATTTAAAAGTTGGGGTAATTGATCATTGACAGCTTGCCTGTAATAATTTATATTGGTAATGAAATTTGAAGTATGGTGTCTGGTTTTAGGATTATTAGGAGAACATGGTATTTGTTATCTGTTAATGGCAAGAAGCTACTAGTAAATTTTAACACATTCTGCTCTTTATCTTTATTTAGGAGTGCCAGAATACCTAAGTACTGAGATTTGTACCTCCAAGCAGAAACAATTTCCTCTTATCACTTTTCTTGATACTCCAGGCTTAGTAGATGGCGATATGAAATACCCTTTTGATGTGGAAGGAGCACTGATCTGGTTTGGTGAGTGTATCTTCAGGAAATAGCCTTGGTGCCTGAAGAGGGATTCTATTAAATTGGAGCATGGCCTCGGAAAGTCGGAAAAACACATCTTCCAAGTCAATCTAGCCGTCAAAATAGAATAGATGTGCCCGAGAAAAGTTGAATCAGAAGATGGATTAATATAGGTAACCCAGGAACGGCTTCTCTCTTAAGAAAAATGTGCAAGAGAGCTATTTTGGATTTTGGAAGAAAATGCCGGCATGGTGATGGGAGAACAGATTTTAGCCTAGGGCATTTTCTACTGTAGTAGCCCTTAGCTTGAAAGAAATTATCTACTGATGTATTATTTCTGTAGGAAATTTTCTCCCTATGTATGCAGCAACCTAACTCCTTCCCTTATAATCTTGTTCAGGCCAACTCTGCGATCTCATCCTGGTCTTCTTTGATCCCATGGGGCAGGCTCTTTGCAAACACATCTTAAACATAGTGGAGAAGATCAATGAAGAGCATGGAGACAAGTTACGCTTTTATCTGAGCAAAGCCGATGAGGCAGGCGCTGAGGGTGATCAACAGGTAGAAAGTCTCCCATGGATAATGGGCACAGATTGGGATGAGGAATGGCTCTCTCATGGAACAGAAGGAATTAAGAATGGCAGTTTGTAAAATCGTGTGCGCGTGATTTTTTTTCTCTTTTTGTCTTACAGTGGGTGCTGATGCAAATTGTTCAAGAACTTTGTAAATGTCCTGGCTTCAATAAATGTGGGTTTGACATGCCTACAATTTACATTCCCAACCCCAATAAGGTGAGTGATAAACTTGGAGTTATTTTAGATGTAAGATTGAAGTAGAAACCATGAGGAATCCAGGCTTCTGGAAGGATGGGTGAGCCTTGGGATGGATGGAAGAGAAAAGCTTGTTGGTCAGTGCCCTATGTGGATGTGGAAGAAATTGAGACTGAAAATAGAATGCTGATAGATTCTCTGCAAAATGGTGATATGGGTTTATGCGCTCACCCTCAGCCGAGTTGGTGTGTTAATCAGATCAAGGAAGTCTGTCGCACAATTGAGAAGACCATCAGCCAGACTGTGCAGCATACACTCAATGCCCTGGAAAGGGATTGCCGGCTCATTGAAGAGGCCACACAGCATTTGCTAGAAGATGACAAGTAAGAACAGAACATTGTGGGAGTGGGAGACTTAACATCTGAGAGGTTCTACCATTTACAACAAAAATGGACGGGATATCAGATCCCAGGTAGAAAACCGGGAGTGTGAATTTGTATCGTAAGATGGCAAATTCAGTCACCTTGTGGAGAGAGGGGTGGCAAATAAATTTAATAAATAAATAATAAAAATAAAATAAATTGAGATAACTGAGTGGCAGATTCTGAGTTGACAGCTGTTAAGAGATAAATAAAAGATTGTAGTGGGGAAAAAATTGAGTAGAAAGTGAGTAGAAAATGTACTGAAAGCATGCTCTTAAGCTGCTTGCTTGACCTACCTCAAAGGACTGTTGTGTAATTTACAGCAAAAGTCCTGCGCACATTTACTTGGAAATAAATCCCACAAAAATGGAGCATTATAAGTGCCTTGAATTGTAATGTAGACTAATAATCTAGACTCCTTTAAAGGAAGGCTGGTTATACATTCAGTTATTTCAAATGTAATTGGGACTGTAAGGTTCTGGCTGCTGACCTTCACTTTAAAAGAGGTGAGAAGATTATAGTTAGAGAAAAAAATCCTAGGAAACTAACATCTGCTGAAGATAGTAGGCTATTTTGGGGGCAATGCAGGATTTAATGTTATTCAACTAAATTTCTTCCCAAATCCTATATGCTGTCCTTGTTTTTTCACTTTTTCTATTACCCAGCAAGGCCAGAAACAACAACTTCCATGCTTTCTTCCGTGGGATACTTCTGGGCATAGTGGGTTGCCTGTTGCCTATTTTTCTTCTTCTGACATTGATCTTTGGCACAACGTTTGCTCGCCAACTGTGGACCTTGGTCCTGGGGGAGAAGCAAAGTCAGGCCCTGGAACTATACGTAGTATCTTGGCATCTGTTCCCTGGAGTCCTAAAAGCACCCTTTTCTCACTTTACAGTACCCCCCAATTAAGCCTTGTTTTGCTTTGCATAGAAAAATTGGTGCAGGACATTGGATTCCATATCCTTAGAGTCTCAGCTTTCATGCCTTGAGGGTGTGGGAAACAGGTTTTTCTAGCCTTACATCCATAAAGCAACACAAGCTGATGGGTAGGAGTTTAAAACATGCAGCTTCTAAAAGCTGCAGAAAAAACAGCACAAAACCTAAAGAACATATGACTAAGAATGACCCACTATTGCAAAGTTCAGGATTCTTTCTTTCTTTCTTTCTTTCTTTCTTTCTTTCTTTCTTTCTTTCTTTCTTTCTTTCTTTCTTTCTTTCTTTCTTTCTTTCTTTCTTTCTTTCTTTCTTTCTTTCTTTCTTTCTTCAGGAGAAATATGTAATAATCAAGTTTCTAATTCTTACACCAATAGAAATAGAACTGTCTAAAGCCTGCTTTGAGTAGAACAGATGATAGCCTAGGGTAATAGGATAAGAATCCAAATTATAACTTCATGACCCTTTGCGTAACTAGCAAAACCATAATTGAGTAACCTTTACTTCTCTTTTATCTCGTCTTCTCTGTTAATAAAGTTTTGGTTATGGTTAGGGAAGTCCAGAAACAATCATTTAGAGAATGACTATTTGTTATAGATACTTTGCTGACTAATTATATTTAAGATGTGTGCTAATTACATATACAGGTAGTCCTCAACCTACGACCATAATTGAGCCCAGAATTTATGTTGCTAAGTGAGAAACTCGTTCAGTGAGTTTTCTCCCATTTTACGACCTTTCTTGCTACACTTGTTAAGTGAATCACTGCAGTTGTTAAATTAGTAACACAGTTGTTAAGTGAATCTGGATTCCCCGTTGGCTTGTCAGAATGTTGCTAAAGATGATCACATGACCCTGGGACACTGCAACCGTCATAAATGTGAGTCAGTTGTCAAGCATCCAAATGTAAATCATGTGACCATGGGGATGCTGCCACAGTTGTAAGGGTGAAAAATGGTCATAAGTCACTTTTTTCAGTGCCACTGTAACTTCGAACAGTCGCTAAATAAACTGTTGTAAGTCAAGGATACCTGTGCATTATTGCCATAGAATTCAGACATTGTTGGCAGAAATGTATTTTTATATTATTATTTTCTTAAAAGTGCAAGTGGATAAACTTATGTTTTCCTCAGCTAATATCAAGTATATCCTTTATTCTTAATCCTAATTTTCAGCAACCGGTTGCATCAGTCTGGAGGCTTGTCCCTGAAGATCAAACCTTAACAGTATTTTTTGGTCTTTTCTTCCTCTCGATTCTCTTCCTGCTCTTGGCCAGCTACACTCTCAGGTAAGAATGTTCCTGTTTACCGGGAAGGGCTGTTCACCACACTTCTTACAATCTTCCTTTGTATCTTTTGTCCCACTTAGAATGAAGCCCACTCTCTCCAAAAAGCAGAAGCGGCAGCTGGAAGATCGATGGGATTACATGTTGGATGTGGTCTTGGCTAAGAAGGTTACTGCTTTGGGAACTTGGATGGGGTGGTTTGAAGTTGTCACATGGGGACTGGTGTCTATTCTGTAGGACCTAAGTGGGCAAGAATATGAGTCCTGTTTGGATTCTGTGGTAACCAGAGAAACGGGTTGACTAGCACAGCAAATTAAAAAATTACCCTCTTTCTCTGTAGAGAAAGCTCTATGAGGAATACCTTTGACAAAGCATTGGGGAAGAGGACTTGAACTGAAAGCAGCCTATTCTGAGGAGATTCCACACCCCTCTTCTCCCCCTGCCTAACATCAATATCTAGAGAAGAGCATTTACAACGGCAAGCCTTGCAAGTCCAGTTGATCCAATCCAATTGCCATCTCTTTCACATAGGGCAGGACCAGTTGGATAGGGATGGCATCCTGGATCCTTTTGAACTGCGACTAACCTTACCTCTAATGTCCTACATCTGAAAGGATTGATTCACTGGTTATCTTTTCTGCTGGTCTGTTTGCTGCCTGTGGATAGAATGATGTTTTCAGACCTTATGGGGGGACTGTAGCGGCAAAGCCCAATTCTGCATCCAGCTGAACTTGGCTCCTGATTTTAGAGATGGCAGAGCCCTGCCTGATGTTAAAATAGGCAACATTATAAACCATGATGTGCTTTGATGGCTCCTATTGTGGAGGAATTTGCACGTGCAGCAAACTGCCATGCATTGGCCCCCACAAACCTCATAACCTTTTGATACCCTTTGTCCCAAGGAAGCAGCCAAAAGATCACCCCCTTTTTGACTTAATATCTTACCTACCTAAATAATAAGTTCCCCCTTATCTCTTCCTGTCTTTATCTCTTCTTGTCTTTATCAGTTCTTTCTCCTTTTCTAATTTACCTGTATTTGTTTTACCTGCTCTTAACAGGTAATGTGTTACTAGAAAATAATTGCTTATATGAAGGAATTTTTCAATTACTTTATGTCAACAACTAAAGGTTAAACTTCTAAATGTAAAATGTCAGCAGTTAATGGTAAAGCCTATGTATGTAAAAAGTATATAAAAAACAATAAACTCAGAGTTGGAGAAGCGGTGTGAAGCTGTGTCATGCAGCTTCAAAACCTCTGCCCAAGACATGCCTGAGTCTTTTTCTTAGCATCGTTACAAATGGCGCCTGAACAGGGACATCCCCTTCCGAGGGAAAGCAGCAACCAACATATTTACAGTCGTCTGGAACAGACCCCTTGGTGCACCTTCTCGTCTTCTCGTCCTGCGAGATTTCTCAAACTGTAAGTATGGGCTGCGATATATCTCACCATCAGCAAAAGCATGTAAGGGAGTTAAAGTTTCTCTTACACAAATCGGGCATGACCATGCCTGAAAGGGAGCTTAGGAAGCTGGTGAGTGAGATAGGAAAAAACTGTTCTTGGTATCCTGAAAGGGGGACACTCCAACTTAAGGATTGGGAAAGAATAGGTAACACCCTTCATCAGGAACCCCGAGCCTCAGTGGATGATTTGCATTGTTGGCATCAATGTCGCCATGCAGTGGAAAAATATGGAGCTGATGCAGTACAATTAAGTTCTACTCCCTCTCCAGGTTTTAATCATGAAAAGGTTTCAGTTCCATCAGCTCCTATATCTTCCATGATAGATGTAACACCTTCAGAGCAAAAGAATTCTAGATCTTATGTTTCTATTCGCCATGTATTAGAAAATCAAATGGCGAAAGGAGAGGGAGATATGCAGGAAATAGCAGATATGCTCTCAGTTTGTCCTGTACATTTGACTGGGCAGGTAGATGAGAATGGAGCCCCAGTGGTTGAATATCGACCACTTTCTTATGCAATCTTAACAGAATTGCGTAAGGGTATAAGAGATACTGGGTTAGGTAGTTCATATGTGCAAGGTATGTTAGAAGCAACAATGAGGAATCATGTTTTGGTACCAGAAGATTGGAAAACAACAATTCGTATGTTATTAACACCAGCTCAGTATGTGGTATGGGATAGTGAGTTTAGACATCAATGTGCATTAAGAGCAGCAACTTCTGGAGGTGCTTACCTCCCAGAGCAGTTATATGGCTCTGGTGATTACACTCCAGTGGATGCACAAATTGTTTTGCCTATAGCTACTCTTCAAATATCCTCTGAATGTGCTTACAAAGCTTTTGGAAAAGTTCCTATAACTGGGAAACCATCTCAAGCATTTTCAAATATTCGTCAAAAGGCAAATGAACCATATGCAGATTTTATTAACCGTCTGCAAGATGCCTTGAGACGACAAATTGATAATCCTGATGCCCAAGCTGAATTGCTTATGAAATTGGCTAAAGAAAATGCCACCTCTGAATGTAAACAGGCCATTATTGGATTGGGAGCTCAACCAGATTTAGCAGAAATGATAAAAGCATGTCAGGATATTGGGACTGTTTCTTTTCAAACTAATCTCTTAGCTGCAGCTCTTACAAAACCTCAGGGGAAATGTTATAATTGTGGTAAAATTGGACACTTTAAACAGGATTGCAGAAATCCTGGGGGAGGAAAGTATGCCTCCCGACCATTTAAAAATAATGCTGGGAGACGTCCAAAAACAAAATGCCCTAAGTGTAATAAGGGATTTCATTGGGCTAATGAATGTAGGTCGGGAAACTTCAAAGTGGGCCGGTCTCTGGCCCCGGTCCAAACAGAGACCCTTCAGTAATTCCATCAACAATTAACAATAGCCCTGCTGCCACTAGAGGGAGTGCTGGGATAGATTTAACTATCCAACAAGAAGTATGTTTCAAATTTCCAGGAGAAGTACAAATAATTCCTTCACAACTTTCTGGACCTCTCCCTTCTGGATATATTGGATTAATTTTGCCTCGCTCTAGCATGGGAAAAAAGGGAATTTTTGTAATACCTGGAGTAATTGATTCTGACTATACAGGTGTCATCTTTATTCAATTATGGACTAACATGCCACAGACTTTGCCAAGTAATACTAGTCCTGCACAATTACTCCATTTACCCTATTTTGTCCCTGCAGGGGGTCGTGATAGGGATCGAGGGGACGGCAGGTTTGGTTCCACAGATCCTGTTGTAATTGCATTAACCACCCCAATCACCACCCAGCGACCCCGTCAGACAGTCTTTTTTCAGGGTAAGCCTTTTGAGGGCATAATTGATACAGGGGCTGATGTTTCAGTAATTTCAGCTAAAGATTGGCCTGCATCTTGGCCCACTGACCCATGCCCTAGTGTCTGGGGTGTAGGAGGGCGACAAGGTGCACAACAAAGTACACAATTTCTTTCTGCAAGTCTTCCTAATTCTACTGTAACTGTTCAACTTTGTCCTTTCATTCTTGACATTCATGTCAACCTTTGGGGACGAGACTTGCTTAGTAAATGAGGGGCTACCGTCACCTTCGATGAATAAAGTGTCTGCCTTACCCTTAACTTGGTTAACTACTACCCCTGTTTGGGTGGAACAATGGCCTCTTCCTCTGTACAAATTACAGGCCTTAAAAATTCTTGTTCAAGAACAATTACAAGCCAAACACATTGCCCCTTCCACTAGTCCATGGAACACTCCAGTTTTTGTTATCACCAAGAAGTAGTGAGAAGTTTGTAACAAAAATTTTTTTCCTGTCTCTTTTGTTTTTCAACTGGCTGTGTTGCTTTAAGAGCAAGAGAGACCAAAAGAAAGAAAAGGGGGGGAACTGTTCATTTTAAACTTTTTTTTTCCTTCTCTGCTTAGAATTCCAGTTTGCGAATGGAGATGAAATTTAATCCCCGCTCTTGCAGTTTCAGCTAGCAAAACTTAAGTTTTGTAAATGTTTTACCTACTTAATAGAAATTTGTTTGCATCTTTGATTAACTTGGAATTTAACTTATTGACCAAAGGAAAACAACCTGGAGATCTCATTTGTAGTTCCACTTGCAGCATTTACCACAGTTAAGCAAATTAAGTACTTGAGTACTCAATTTGTGGACAGAATTACATATAAAAATTGTCACTTAACACTTTTGATATTTCTTACTAGTAAGCTACTTACAGGAGTATTAGCTGTGTTAGAAGCGCAAAAAGTATATTGTATTGAATGGCTTTACTTATCCCATCCCAAAATGTTTTATCTTTTATCCAGGCTGTTGCTGAAATAACCTCAGGACACAATCAAGCTTGTCCTTGAAATGGGACTGATTTAATTAATATTGTTATTTCTATTCCAAAATTTGATTTTCAATTTTATTTTCAGAATAACTTATCTCTTCAATGCTGACTATATAGGCTGTATTTTATATCATCTGCCTACACTGCAGTGCAATCCTCATCACAACGCTCAGAATTATCTGCTGCTATTTTAGCTTTCCACACCTTTTCTCAACAGACTTTTAACTTAATCTCTGATTCTCATTATGTGTGCCAACTTATTTTTAATCTTATAGGTGCTTACATCATGCCCAGGATCAACTCCAATCTTATGGCTTTGTTTTTAACTTTACAGCAGCTATCCTTTGTTTCTCACATATGTATCGGTCCTTTAAGGACTGCCTTCATAAACAATTAAAAAAGGAGGGATCAAGGGTACCTAATTTGCAATTTGCATCAAGTCAATAAAGTCTTAATAACTTTAAACCAGCTAAATATTTCTTTTCAAAACACTACTGCCTACCAGCGTCACTTTCAGCAGAAAGCTGTGCTTCCTAATCCATTGGTATATTATCAGCAATTGCCTGATAAAACCTGCCTAGGTCCAATTCCCTTACTAACTTGGGGGCGAGGCTATGCTCTGTGCTTGCTCCTACAGGCCCTCTCTGGATTCCAGCCCAGTGTGTGCAACCAGCCAAAGATGTCATGGCATCAAGTCCAGAACCCAATACCGGAAATGAAGCAGGTGACTCTTCAGACAGCACAACGTCCCTTTCGCTCTCGCCATTGCAGTTGACCAACAACCTGGGGTGATGTAAAGAACCTAACATCCAAAGCGCAGGAGGTTCTGAGACAACAGGGAAAAGAACCTACACCAGAGAATTTATGCACTGCCATATTTGTGGTTTTGACTGCAAATTCCTTAGTCATTCTTTGCCTCTCTTTCCTTCTTAATTACTGCGTGGGGGCTGAAGCTCTCCCACCTCATCCTTTAGAATCACGGATGAAATATAATATTTGGGTGCAATTAGCTAATGTAACACAAGTGACAGACTTTTGTATTTCTGAATCATATGACATGGAAAATCTACTCTCTACCTGTCTTATACCTGTGTATGTCCCAGCTTCAGTTTATTTGTTATTTCAATGTTTCTGATCAATCTGGCGTTATTCAAAAGCAAATTAATGTTTTACATAATTTGGCTTCTGATTTAAAAATTGATACCTTAGGAAATTGGTGGAGTGCTCTATGGTCATGGCTTCCCATTGGCCTTCTTGGAAAGATTGTTCAATATCTCATTATAACAGTTGCTATCCTTATCAGCTGTTGTTGTTTATTTCAATGTCTTTTTTCTTTACTTAATAAGATGTCTTGCAATCTTCCATACTAAGCTAAGACCCACTAACTACTTCCTGCTTAAGATGTCTTCATTAATAAAATAGAAAAAGGTGGGATGTGCAGGAATTTGCACGTGCAGCAAACTGCCATGCATTGCCCCCCACAAACCTCATAACCTTTTGATACCCTTTGTCCCAAGGAAGCAGCCAAAAGATCACCCCCTTTTTGACTTAATATCTTACCTACCTAAATAATAAGTTCCCCCTTATCTCTTCCTGTCTTTATCTCTTCTTGTCTTTATCAGTTCTTTCTCCTTTTCTAATTTACCTGTATTTGTTTTACCTGCTCTTAACAGGTAATGTGTTACTAGAAAATAATTGCTTATATGAAGGAATTTTTCAATTACTTTATGTCAACAACTAAAGGTTAAACTTCTAAATGTAAAATGTCAGCAGTTAATGGTAAAGCCTATGTATGTAAAAAGTATATAAAAAACAATAAACTCAGAGTTGGAGAAGCAGTGTGAAGCTGTGTCATGCAGCTTCAAAACCTCTGCCCAAGACATGCCTGAGTCTTTTTCTTAGCATCGTTACATCCTATCATAATGGGCAGTTGTAGTTGCATTAAGATGTAAAGGGCACTACTTCTGGATTGCTGCCTTAGTTGCTCAGTGATCTAAAGTGACAGTTCACATAAGCTTATTATGCTAAATGTAGCATAATTTTATCTGTCATTTGTACAATACCTCATATTTCTAAATGTACCAGCATGCTAAGGGCATGCAGATGGCTGTATTCCCTTCCATTTCACGTGACAAGTACCTTTATGTGACCATCTCTTGGGAGTGAAAGATGGGACATGGATCCTTGTAACAGTCTCTTCATTGGTTGGTCATAGTCCAACCAATGCCAGTACAGTACTTAACACTGTGAGATTTCCCCAGACCTCTGACCTTTATAATTTATTCAACATGCCCGGGAACACACTGGGAACCCCAAGCCAGCTTTTCCTCCAATGCCAGGAAGTATAAGTTATGTTGAAAAGAGGCCACTGTTTTGGCCAATTCAGCTCACTTGATCTCACTGCACTGCATTCATTAATTCTGGGATAGCACCATTATCATGGTTGCATCTAGAAACAACACTTTGCTAACTCTTCTGAGATGCTATGTATTAAGTCCTTCCGAAGTTGGGCTTTGGCTTCCATCAGCCTTAAGCAAAATAATGTAACTGATCATGTTGTGGAGGAGACATTACTGTACAGATCTGGTAACAGGGTCCTTTATAGTAAGCGCAACAAAAAAAATGAAACACATTAACCTCTGGTTTTAATCTGAGCAAGAATTGGGGATAGGAAAACAGTTGACTCACATTAGCCTGGCATATCTTGTTGGCGTGAACTTCTGGAGGGTGGCAGAGATGAACGTTGACAAACCAAAGTTAGATATTTCTCAGAAGTTATTTACCATTTATTAAAGTGCATCTCTTCCTGAGGCATCAGACTGACTTAAAATCAAAGGACTCATTTTTTATGCCATGTGCACCAACAAATACTGCCAAGGTACTTTTTTTGGGGGGGGGAGGGAGGGATCTGAGTGTTTAATAAAAGCTTATTGTAAAATCTGCATCAGTTCTCTTCCTTCTGTTTATTTGTGCTCACTGAATGCTTATGCTTCATTTCACTCAAATAATTGCAAGAAAACAGTTAAGCCAATTTTATTTAGCATGGAAAAACACAAATGCACATCTTCACGAACTAATGCTATTCCCTTTATCCCAATACAGGTTTCTCTTGATCCACTGTCCTGCCCCACTCCATTTCCCTAATTTATGTGAAGTTGACATTGCTACAAACTCATTTTTCCCCATACTATAAAGTTTATTCATCTACTATCTCCACCCCTTCCTAAAGAGAAAGACAAACAAACTGGCCTAGCATTTTTAACAGCATTTATAGATGAACCAATTCCTCCCTCAGGATAAATTTCAAAATTATTTTAAGACATCACAATATCCTGAATTTTTGGGAGTGGGGAGGAATAATTGAAGAAGAAGAAAAAGCTTATGATGGCTATTTGCTTTTCCAAGCCTAAGTACAATCATTCCATTTGCTTTTCCAGAGTGAAAAATGATTAAGGCATTGGTTTTTTTTTCCCCCTAATGATTTTGGGATGAATTGCAGCCTTCATTTTCACTCGCTCCTGATGTGAGCCATAAGACTGTCTACCATCTTCCGTAATTCAAGGAACCACCAAATTACACGGCATCCATCCGTCAGTCTCCGTATCCTCATTGACATTGCCATGGTGTCCAGAACCTGAGTAGAGAACCAGATTCAGAGCTGGTGGGAGAGAAGAGAAAATGGTGAGTAGTGGGTGCAGCTTCTACCTAGGGATATATATTTGCAGCCTCCATGTGAA
This sequence comes from Crotalus adamanteus, assembly GCA_039797435.1. Taxonomy (NCBI): domain Eukaryota; kingdom Metazoa; phylum Chordata; class Lepidosauria; order Squamata; family Viperidae; genus Crotalus; species Crotalus adamanteus. The sequence continues at coordinate 10,937,149 of CM077935.1, forward strand.
GTCCGAATGGCTGATAAAAATGGCTTAAGAAAGAGCTGGCTGGCTGGGGGGGGGGGGGGGGGGGGGTTCTGGAAGTTGAAGTCCACAAGTCTTAAAATTTGCCAAGACTGGACACATGGTTTAAGAGATTAAAAAATACACTGCATTAGATACAGTGGCTGTGTGCCCTTCCTCTGCAAGGAAAGCAGCCCCTCCCAGCTTCTTTCTACCAGTTTGTGTCAATGGACAATCACTTGGGTTAGAGCTCTTGACATCAGGGGAGCTATATATCAAGCCATACACTGGCTTCTCACCTGCATTTTTTTCATTTTTGGGAGGTTGTTGCCTTTCACTTCTGCTCTGTGCGTTGCAGCTTCAAAACTATCTTGCGCTCATGGCCACCAGGATTTGGACCATTTGTATGGTCCTCAGCCTCTTTCTTGGATCGGCCTTTGCGTGAAGAGCCACCTAAGGATACCCCAGAACATTTAATTACTTAGAGCCATTGACATGTGCTCTTGTTTAAATCCAGGAATAGATAATCAATAGTTTACTAGATGTTGTTGAACATCAACTCCAGCCTCTCTCCCTGTCTATTAAGCAAAGGAGGAGGAGCAAGAAGAGTCACAGGATGTAAAAAAAAGTGAAGATGGCAGCCATCACTACATGATCAAAACTCAAGCTACTTTTTATATGCATTGCATACTTTATTCCCTTTGAAATCAGCAACCACTTGAAAAAATACCTTCCCTTTTCACACTTAGCAAAAAATAAGAAATTTTGTGAAATTTTGGTTCATAAACTTCAGGCCACATGAAAAAGTGTTCTGTGGCTCTGTAGAAAAACTTGGATCTATATCTCCCAAAATCAGATTTTAAGAGGGTTATTTTTAGGGTGTATGGTTGTAGAGATAGGGGCCACGTAGAGGTCGTGAGCAGCAAACTGTTCTTCCAAAGCCTGCGTGCCTCTTCTCTCTACATGATCTCATCCATTCACATTGCCATGGCAACGTGGGAAACTACCCCAGGCTGATACAATGACCTCACCTACCTGATATCAGGTAGGTTACATCAACAGGATGTGGTAGAAACTGCTTCCTGGCTGGGGACTCCTAGCTGGTATATTCTTAAGGATTGGCAAGGGGTTTCACCAATAGAAATGCTGTTACTATGCTGATGCCATGTTACTTTATGCTATTTGGAATACCTGTATAAAAGGAATAAACACTGCGAAGGCAGTCAGCCATATTTGCACCCTGCAAGGACTGAGCACTGATTCCTTCATGTGGTTGCCAAACTCTACAAGCCAATGCTAATTTGAGGATAATGTTTTAGGAAGGATAATAATTAAGGTGACCAACTGTCCTCCTTTAGGGAGGACAGTCCTCCTTTTGTGAGTTCTGTCCTCCCTCAAAAAGTGTCCTCCTACATGTCCTCCTTTTTGATATTTGAAGACTAATCTGCAAGGCTTTTTTTTCTCACAGAACACTCAGAACGGTGTTCCAGCACCTTTTTTTGATGGTTTTTTTTCAACTTTTGCATGAGCTGTGCTACTCCCCCTATTGGCTTTCGAAAGCCAATAGGAATTGCTGCTGAGCACGCCAAAACACCCGGCTGGCAAACTTTGCACATCTAAGTTGTCTGCAGCAAAGGCGAATTGGCAGGAACTTTGTACCCCTCCCTGCTACTCAAACACACCATCTCTTAGTTAGTCCTGTTAGACACAAAAATAGTCACAAATTGAAATCCACTCTGAGTTACAAATAGAAAAGAAGTTTATTAGACTTCACAACAAAGTCTAAAAAAATAACGGTTTACAAAGTGTGGTGGATTCAGGAAGGCAATGCAATGTAGCCAAGCACTGAACCACACCCCAAATTCCAAAAATCACATATTATTATACATCCCATCGTGACGCCCCATTCCCTCCCCCATGGCCCCATTGGCTTAGGCTTTGGAGGTTACAATCTATCAGAAGCGCCTAAACAGAATACATTATACTAATAAGATCCCTCCCCTACTATCCTATATCAATTCTAGAGGAGAGATGTCTCCCATCTTCTACACCTGTTAGATCAAGTAGGGGTGCCAGGCACCAGAAGGTACTTAAAAACAATTCCTAGATGGTGACTCACACTGGGCCCCATGGTAACTCCTGTTCTCCCCCCTTCCTCCACCTGAGGCTTGTATGTTCCCTATATACTCAAAGCATCTACTCAGGCAATTGATTATAGAATGATAATTATAAAATATAAAATATGATTACATGATAATACTAAAAGCATATATATTTTTATTTTTAAATTTCCTCCACAAATCCACCCTTTTTTTACCCATTCTTTAAAAATAAAACATTAAAATTTTTCCAAATTTCTTTGTATTTCTAATGTCTTTTCATATTCTTCAAAATTAGTTTCTTCATTGATTTGTGTAAGGTTATACATTTTTCTCCCTAGTGATTCCTTCTGATTACTGTGTATTATTCCTTCTACAGTATTCTGAACAATATTCTTAATAAGAGGGATGAGACAAGGTAAAAACATTAATCCCATAATGATTATTGTAAGTATGAATAAAGCTTGCTTCCAGTTTCTAAAAATTCCCCCTAAAAATCCCCCTTCATCTAAAAGACCAGTCCAAGTCTGGACTGGAACATGTACAAGTTGTCTCATTTCAGTGGTTAATTGCTTCACCACTGTACCTGTTTCATCTATTTGTAAGCAACAATTAGTTAAATTAAACTTCCCACATACCCCTCCTTCTTTAGCTAATATATAATCTAATGCTAATCTATTTTGATACACAGCCACGCTAAGCTTATCAGTAGTTTTTGCCAAAATATTTAAAGCAGTATCTATTTTTCTTCCAACTAATTCTAATACAGCCTGTAATCTTATTATTCTGTTCAACATATAAATGGGTGTTCTATATCCCCAAGATCCATCTTCGACCCAAGTAGCAGGCCCATAGACGCACACGGTCTTTTCTGGTGTCCACTCATTTCCTCTCATTGTTTCAACATTACATGGAATATCTATCCCAAATTCATAACTTACTACTTCAGCATGGTTCTTACTGATTTCCAACTCCATTGTATTAGTTCCGTATATTCTGTTAAATTTGGTAATACCACTACATCCTGGATAACCCCCTCCAGTGTAATCACACACACAACTCCACCCTGAACATTTAACAGATCCCCCACAAGGTGACCATTGATTGGGGTTCCCATTTGCAAAGTTCAAATTAGTGGGACATATATATTTATGATTTTGTTTATATGCCGAGATCCAACTAGAGTCTCTACACTTTGTGGCGAGAGGAGATAAACTTAATATTGTACAGGCATCAAACCGTATTAAAGCCTTTTCTGTCCCTTTTTCTAATATTTTTGTGGAATTAACATATATTAATCTTCCTTCACCTTCAGGTCTCTGTCTCACTCCTATTTTAGCTAGACCTACATATATACTCCCCTTTATGGATTACTGCCTTGTCGTGGCGAAGGGGCTTGCGTAACTCAATGAAGCTATAAGCTATGCTGTGCAGGGCCACCCAAGATGGACAGGTTATAGCAGAGAGTTCTGACAAAATGTGATCCACTGGAGAAGGAAATGGCAAACCACTCCAGTATCTTTGCCATGAAAACCCCATGGACAGTACTAAAAGGCAAAAAGATATGACGCTGGAAGATGAGCCCCTCAGGTCGGAAGGTGTCCAATATGCTACTGGGGAAGAGCAGAGGGCTAGTACTAGTAGTGCCAGAAAGAATGAAGCGACTGGGCCAAAGCCGAAAGGACGCTCAGCTGTGGATATATCTGGTGGAGAAAGGAAAGTCCGATGCTGTAAAGATTTTTTCTCCATAGGAACCTGGAATGTAAGATCCATGAATCAAGGCAAGCTAGACGCAGTCAAAAAAGAGATGACAAGACTGAACATCGACATCTTAGGAATCAGCGAACTAAAATGGACAGGAATGGGTGAATTTAACTCAGATGACCATCAGGTATACTACTGTGGGCAAGAATCCCTCAGAAGAAATGGAGTAGCCTTCATAGTCAATAAAAGAATAGGAAAAGCAATACTGGGATACAATCCCCAAAATGACAGAATGATCTCAATTCGAATCCAAGGCAAATCATTCAATATCACAATAGTCCAAATCTATGCCCCAACCACTGGTGCTGAAGAGGATGAAATTGACCAGTTTTATGAAGCCCTACAGCACCTTATAGAATTAACACCAAAAAATGATGTCCTTATCATCATGGGGGATTGGAATGCTAAGGTAGGAAGCCAAAAGATAACCGGAATAACAGGCAAGTTTGGCCTTGGAGTACAAAATGAAGCAGGGTACAGGCTAATAGAATTTTGTCCAGAGAATACGATGGTCATAACAAACACTCTTTTCCAACAACCCAAGAGACGGCTCTACACATGGACATCACCAGACGGTCAACATAGAAATCAGATTGACTATGTGCTCTGCAGCCAAAGATGGAGAAGCTCTATACAGTCAGTAAAAACAAGACCAGGAGCTGACTGTGGCTCAGATCATGAGCTTCTTGTTGCAAAATTTAGGCTTAAATTGAAAAAAGTAGGGAAAAGCACTAGGCCACTCAGGTATGAACTAAATCATATTCCTGATGAATATACAGTAGAGGTGACAAATAGATTTAAGGAACTAGATCTGATAGACAGAGTGCCTGAAGAACTATGGATGGAAGTTTGCAACATTGTACAAGAGGTAGCAACTAAAACCATCCCAAAGAAAAAGAAATGCAAGAAAGCAAAATGGCTGTCTGAGGAAGCTTTGCAAATAGCTGAGGAAAGAAGGGAAGCGAAAGGCAAGGAAGAAAGAGAAAGATACACCCAATTGAATGCAGAATTCCAGAGAGTAGCTAGAAGAGATAAGAATGCCTTCTTAAATGAACAGTGCAAAGAAATAGAAGAAAACAACAGAATAGGGAGGACCAGAGATCTCTTCAAGAAAATTGGAGATATGAAGGGAACGTTTCATGCAAAGATGGGCATGATAAAGGACCAAAATGGCAGGGACCTAACAGAGGCAGAAGAGATTAAGAAGAGATGGCAAAACTACACAGAAGAACTATACAAGAATGAGCTTAACATCCCAGATAACCACAATGAGATGATCACTGACCTCAAACCAGACATCCTAGAATGTGAAGTGAAATGGGCCTTAGAAAATCTGAGCAACAACAAAGCTAGTGGAGGTGACAGTATTCCAGCTGAGCTATTCAAAATCTTAAAAGACGATGCAGTAAAAGTGCTACACTCAATTTGCCAGCAAATTTGGAAAACTCAACAGTGGCCACAGGATTGGAAAAGGTCAGTTTACATTCCAATTCCAAAGAAAGGCAATGCCAAAGAATGTTCAAACTATCGCACCATTGCACTCATTTCACATGCTAGTAAAGTTATGCTTAAAATCCTACAAACTAGACTCCAGCAGTATGTAGATCGAGAACTACCAGAAGTACAGGCAGGATTTCGAAGAGGCAGAGGAACTAGAGATCAAATTGCCAACATACGCTGGATCATGGAGAAAGCTAGGGAGTTCCAGAAAAACATCTACTTCTGCTTCATTGACTATGCTAAAGCCTTTGATTGTGTGGATCACAACAAATTGTGGCAAGTTCTTAAAGAGATGGGAGTACCAGACCATCTCATTTGTCTCTTGAGAAACCTATGAAAATTGGAAAAGGAGTCCGGCAAGGCTGTATACTGTCGCCCTGCCTATTTAACTTATATGCAGAGCACATCATGAGAAAGGCAGAGCTAGATGAATCAAAAGTTGGAATTAAGATTGCCAGGAGAAATATCAACAACCTAAGATATGCAGATGATACCACTCTAATGGCAGAAAGTGAAGAGGAACTAAAGAGCCTCTTGATGCGGGTGAAGAAGGAGAGTGCAAAAGTAGGCTTGAAGCTCAACATTAAGAAAACCAAAATCATGGCATCTGGCCCTCTCAATTCCTGGCAAATAGATGGGGAAGAAATGGAGGTAGTGACAGATTTTATTTTTCTGGGCTCAAAGATCACCTCAGATGGGGACTGCAGCCAAGAAATTAAAAGATGCTTGCTCCTGGGGAGGAAAGCTATGGCAAATCTAGACAGCATACTAAAAAGCAGAGACATCACCCTGCCAACAAAAGTGCGTATAGTCCAGGCCATGGTTTTCCCAGTTGCAATGTATGGCTGTGAAAGTTGGACCATAAGAAAGGCTGAGCGCAAAAGAATTGAGGCCTTTGAATTATGGTGCTGGAGAAGACTCCTGCGAGTCCCTTGGACTGCAAGGCGTTCAAACTGGTTAGTCCTAGAAGAGATCAACCCTGACTGCTCTTTAGAAGGCCAGATCCTGAAGTTGAAACTCAAATACTTTGGCCACCTAATGAGAAGGAAGGACTCACTGGAAAAGGGCCTAATGCTGGGAAAGATTGAGGGCAATAGAAGAAGGGGACGACAGAGAATGAGATGGCTGGATGGAGTCACTGAAGCAGTAGGTGTGAACTTAAATGGACTCCAGAAGATGGTAGAGGACAAGAAGACCTGGAGGAACGTTGTCCATGGGGTCGCGATGGGTCGGACACGACTTCGCAATTAACAACAACAACATATATACTAAAATTGAAATATGTTGGCATTGATGGATCGTAACATTGTATCTTCTTGTCTTCTCCTTTACAAACTGAATATTGTGTGTTATTTAATTGACACATAGATTGAAATATACATCCCCTAGGTGCTTGGGTATAATATACCAAGGTTTTAATTACTGCGTTTCCTTTGGTGGCGTTCGTAATGAAGGCTTCACATCCTTCTGTTTTTGTTGCTCTCCTATATCCTTCTCTAGAAAGGGAGAGATAGATAACCATGGACAAATATACAACACTAAGGATTTGCATTTTAGTCACTCTTCCTCTATATCTAAACTATGATATTTTCTAAAGGCTTCTCGTTGTTCGTCCTGGACTAGTTAAATTGAAGGAGTATCTTCTAAAATATATCTTACCACTCCGGGTCAATATCTCAGTATATTCCTCAAAAGGTTTCAATTTCTTCTCAAAGAGTACTATATCATATGGTCCAAAATGTTCTTCACATCCGGTACATCTTACACAGTCAATACAATGGAAACAACAACAACAATCAATATGGCATTTACAGTCACAGTACCAACACATCAGGTAAAAGATTAAGTTCTTGAATCTCTCGAGGCTGTTGGGATTTTGGGCACAATATGGATGTGAATTCGTTCCTGGTTCGGCACGCAATCACAACTCTTATAAGACAAAGAAAAATAGCAAACCCTAATCCCACCCAGTCATATAGATCTGGTTTGGACATTCGGTTACTGTCGCTTGAGAGTGATATTTAAAGGTTCTGGATTTGGAACACAGGTCCACTGTTCTTTTGGTTCAGCTACTGGTCCCTTCACTCGTGTGTAGTGGGTCCACCCTTTTTCTTTTGTCCGGACTGCGGTTTCAGAGGTCAGCAACACTGGAATGGTCCTTCCCACTTAGGTTGCAGTTTTTCCTCCTTCCACGTTCGGATCAGGATCCACTGTCCCACCTCAAACTTGTGGACAGGAAATTTCAAAGGGGGTGTTTGGATCAGCAAGCCTTGTTTCCTGAGATAAGACAAAGCAGAAAACAGCCCCAGTATCTAATCCTTTATAAACATGTCATTAGTTTTCATATTGTGGAATTTCCCACTTGAGGTAATTTAAAATCAACTTGAATGCATTGAAATAGCCTCATCATTAGATGTTATAGAGCATTTTATGTATTTGTCTACATATCATATAACCAACCATATATTAACCATAGAAAAGTATCAATTATCCCTCCCCTAGCCATTCCTTTTGTCCGTATTTACAAACACATTGCTTAGTAAAGAGCCAACAAAGGAGCGCTCACAAACTCTGCTTGAGTTTGTTTGCATACAAATCTTTATTCAAAACAACATAGCTCATTTATAATCCCAAAATTTTTCTCAACTCATTCGTTTTAAACAAGGGTTGAATTACAATTCCTTCAATTCTCTTAGATACTATGTTTTTATCAGTGTGTCCTGCACACAGACATAAAAACATAAAAAATAAAACAACAACAGTATAGGTGTATTCAAGTTCTTCTCATATTTCATTACTATAAGAATGGGTATTAAATTTCACATCCACATTCTCAAAGCGGAATTCTAAGCAGAGAAAAAAAGTTAAAACGAGCAGCCCCCCCTTTTCTTTCTTTCTGTCTCTCGCTCTTAAAGCAACACAGCCAGCTGAAAACAAAAGATGGGGGGGGGGGGGAATAGTTTTCTCTCCTTCACATGCATTTGCCATAAATTCCCTCACACATCCTCCATGGAACTCTTCTCATGCAAACACTTGCTATTACTATAAGAATGGGTATTAAATTTTTACAATTTCTTTCACAGCCTGGGTTGGGGGAGAAACTCATTCACACACACACACACACACACACACAGAGAGAGAGAGAGAGAGAGAGAGAGAGAGAGAGAGAGAGAGAGGATCAGCATATCCACACATTCACTTCCATTGAAACTACTTGTATAAACACTTTCACATACAGATATTTCATTCCATACTTTCTCTTGACAAATCAATAACTATTATTATAATTTCAAGGAACTGTTCAAAAGCCAATGAGTTCCTTTCCCTCCCCTAGTAAAAACTATCCTCTTCTTCCCACACTGAGTAAACCTGCTGCTCTCTCTCGCGTTTAGGGCAATCTTTTTTTAAAAGTGGCCCTTCATTCCCCATCCAAAGCACGTTCTCTCCCTATTCTGGTATCCACCTCAAAATCCTCCAAATCCCCTTCCTCTACTTCTAAAGTGGTACCTGGAAAAATACTGATGGTCCGACAAAGAATATGGGTAAAAAGCAGATGGCCCACCAAAGAATGTGTATGAAAGGGAGGTTTGTTTTGCTTACAAGACAACTCTTAAATTTAGGATGGCCAGACATCCTGTTCCCAGCTCTGCACATGATATATTACTAACTGCTTGTCACATGGTGTATCTAAATTGCTTAACACTTGATATATTGCTGATTGCTAAAAACATTCCAATGTAAACGAGGAGCTATCGATTATAGATCTGTCTAGTAGTTTTTCTATGTTAGAATAAGGACCTATAGAATGTAACCATGTGTGGAATGTGACCTGAAAATAACCCCCGCCAGAAGGGTTATAAAAATGGTCATCAATGTACAATCTGGGTTCAGATTTCTTCAGCCAGGATGGCTCTCTGAACCTGCGCGCAATAAACTTCCCTTTCCTTGAAAGAGCTGACTCAAGTCTTTGAATTCTACAACATTTTCTGGTGCATTGGCCGGGAAAAGCTTGAGTGAGGCGATATTTCGCTGAGGACGGCTGGACCCTTCGGACCTGCTGGTAAGCCATCTCTGAACAATTCTCCAGGCGCCATGGGGGTGTGTTTCCTCCAGGAGACAGCTGTGGCTTCTCAGCAGAGCCGACAGTACTGAAGGCCAGTCCAAGAACCCTTTGGGAAAGGAAAGGAAGTCTGAACCAACTCCTGGCCAGGACGGGTGTAACTACAAGGCAGGCGAGTATGTGTTTAAAGTAATGGTATCTATCTCACTTGAAGATAGAAGAGGGGGCCTGATCACTCCCCTGGACTCAGGACGGCGATCCTAATGAAGTCCGTGTTAGGTTGTGTGGGTGGTTAAGCCAGTGCATTCCCTACTAGTGACCGCCGGCGCTGTAGGTCATTGGCAGTGTGTTAGGATGGGGGGGCGTAGTATGGATGTGGGGTGGCCCCCAGAGGGGACTTTTAAGAAAACTATCCTAACCAATTTCAGTATATAGATCAGTGGGGGGATGCAGTAGCAGGACGAGCTGATGAGTTATTGCAATGTCAGGCTGAAATGGTTCGTTTGTGTGTGGCTAGACCCAAAGGAAAAAAGCTTCAAGTACAAACTAAAAGAGTAAAAGATGTGAAGATTTCAGAAACTAAGGTGTCAGATGCTAAGAAGGAGATAAGGATGGAGGTAGAGGAGTTGATTCTCAGACCTCCTCCCTACGTTCCACCTTTCTCCCCCTCCCCCCCAGTGCCGGCTGCGGCAGCAGGCGCTCTGCCGGAGGAAGGGCTGATTGCCCCTGCTGTGTCCGAAGAAAGGCAGCCAGCTGTGAGACGAAAACAGAAAGGGGGAGGCTGTCAGCCCCCAAGGAGGAAAGGGATTTGGAAGGTCTCTCTGTAAATGTGAGGGGAGAAGTAAGTAAAGAGGACGTGGCAGGATGTACAGCAATTGTTGAATATTTTGTTGACTCCCGAGGAAAGGGAGAAGTGGAAGGCTGCTGTTAGGCAGTGTTTGAAGGATAGGTTGCCGGCTGTATGGGATATACAGCCAGAGATGGAAGCCAGGGCACCAGAAAAGGACCCTGAATGGAAGGCACAAAATCCAGCACATATGACCTTGTTAAAGGAATATCAGAATTTAGTAGTAGAGACTCTTCGCAAGGCTGGAAAGCCTTCAGTGAATGTGTTAAAGCCGTCTTTTGTGATACAGGAAGCAGATGGAAGTCCGGAGAGTTTTTTGCAAAGGCTGATTGAGGCTTATGAGCTTTATACACAGGTTGATCCAAGGAGTGCAGACAATGTGCGAATGTTGAATGAGAGGTTCATAGCACAGAGTTATGAAGATATAAGAAAGAAGTTGCAGAGGTTAGAAGGAGCATTAGGAAAGAACACTACAGAATTGTTGGAGGTGGCTAGGAAAGTGTTTGTTAATAGGGATAAGGTGGAAAAACAGGAAAGAGATGCTAGAATGCATAAGAAAATTGAGTTGTTGGCGGTGGCATTGCAAGGAGGGATCATGCTGGGACCCAACCAGTGTGCTAATTGCAAGGAGGAAGGTCATTGGCAAAGAGAATGTCCAAGAAGGCAGATGCGAGGTAGAGGTTGGAGAGGAAGAGAAGGCAGAGGATGTGGGGGTGTTGGCAGTGGGCCCCCCATGCACTCCCCCTTCATGGGTAGAGGGCAGAGAGGGGCTCCAAGGAATGTGAGAGATGGTCCAGGGAATGTAAGAGATGGTCTGAGGAATGGGAGACATTGGAATAGAGACAGGGAGATTGAGGGAATTGGCTTGGCAGGAACTAACGGGTCAGATTGACGAGGACCTGGCTTGGAGGAAGCCCCCCCTGAGCCATTGGTTACTTTAAATATAGGGGGCAAACAGACAACGTTTTTGGTGGATACTGGAGCAGGAAGATCAGTTGTGGATTTGAAAGCAGAGTCTTTGTGTGTGAAGTAAATATGACTGTTACTAACCTCAAGAGAAAAGAAGATACCAAAAAAAAATAAAAATAAAATAACCTCACTCTGTTTGTCTGGCCAACAAACAAAGTGAAGAAAGATGTGTTTGTTTATTTATTTATTTTTTCTCTACCTCTTAAGAACAGCCCAAAGTTACCTGCTCAGGCAGGAAATCCTATACCATTTTCTTGCCTATTCTGCTCTCTCCCTTTTGCAAATGTTAGTGTGTTAATGCCTTTTCAAACTCTATCTGCAGACACAACCCCCTTTCCCCCCTTGCTTTTTCCTGGCTGTGTTGCTTTGAGAGGGAGAGAGATAGAGAGAGATAGAGAGAGAGGAGAAAAGGGGGGGGGGTTGATCTTTTTAACTTTTTCCCTGCTTAGAATTCAGGTTTGAGAAAGGTTGGGTGGCTGTGAAAATTTAATGCCCACTTTTGCAATTTTTTCTATTCAAAAGAGGAGTCAGTAATTGTTGGACAACTTTTTTTTGGAAATTTTTGAGTTTAAATTGTTTAATATCAACCAAAAGAGTTTGCTTAGATTTGTAAATGTTCTCCCTATTTAATGGAAATTTAATGGAAATCTGTTTCCATCTGAATGGAATTTGATTAAATTGGAATTTGACTAACTTTATATTAAAAGCAATACTAGAGTTTAGAAAAAAAAAAAAAACTTTCAGTAACTCAGAATATCTTATTAAACTTGTTTATTTTTTTTGTGTGAAGTTAAAACGAAGTTGAGAAAAATTTTGGGATTATAAATAGCTATGCTGTTTTGAGTAAAGATTTGTATGCAAAACTGTTAGAAAAAGAGCTTGTGTTAATAAATGCAAACAGGGTTTGGTGAGCTCTCCTTTGTTGGTTCTTTGCTAGGTAATTTATTTATAAACAAGGACAAAGGTTGGAGAAGGTTTTGACCCAGAAGTGTGTGCGTGGGGGGGAAAGGCAGCCAGTGGCATTTTTATCTAAAATTGACATTTGGGGACATCTTGGTGGTTAGCATTTCTTATCAAGTGTGGACAATTTTAATCAGGAAGCCTAAAGGAGGTATACACTTGTTCATAGCAAAGTGGTTTTCAGTTGTGGATTTGAAAGATGCTTTTTTTCACGATTCCTATTCACAAGGCTAGCCAGCCGTTGTTTGCTTTTGAATGGGAGGGAGAACAAAACAATGCCTTTAGGGAAGTGAAACGAGCCCTCACATCAGCTCCAGCTTTAGCCTTGCCTAACTTAGAAAAGCCTTTCAATTTGTATGTTGATACCAGGAAGAATGTTGCCTTGGGGGTGTTAACTCAACAATTAGGACAGTGGCAACGCCCGGTGGCTTACTTATCTAAGCAATTAGATGGGGTTGCCCAAGGCTGGCCACATTGCCTGAAGGTTCTTGCTGCTATAGCAGTCCTTTTACAGGACTGTAATAAATTGACCTTCTCATGTCCCATAAGTGTCCACACCCCTCATGCAGTTCATTCTATCTTGGATAATAAAGGGCATTTGTGGATCAGCAGTCAAAGGCTTTTTAAGTATCAGGCGATGATGATTGAAAATCCTCAAGTGAAATTAGTGGTGTCTAACCGGCTAAACCCTGCCACCCTATTGCCCACAGAAGTGGATTCAGAACACAACTGCTTGCAAGTTTTGGAAACTGTATATTCAAGCCGTCCGGATTTGTCTGATATTCCTCTTCAGGATGCTGGGATATGCGATTGTGAATGATGAGGAAGTGGTGGAAAGTAGTCCGCTAGGAGCAAGCTGCATTACTCAAGTAGCAGAATTATGGGCATTAATTAGGGCATTGGAAAGAGCTGAAGGGATTCGGCTGGCAAACATGGGTTACATGGACACTTGATAAAGCATCTTCTCGATGCAGTACAAAAGCCAGCAAAGGTTTCAGTTATGCATTGTAAAGGGCCATCAGGGGGGAGTATGGGGAAACTGAATAAGCAAGTGGAAAAACTTAGGGACTATGTTGTTGAACAAACACCTTCTAAACTAATAACAAGATGTCATCCCTTTAAACCAGGGGATAAGGTGTGGGTAAAACATTGGAAACATGAACAACTGGAGGGGAGATGGAAAGGACCTTATGAAGTAATAATGGCCTCTCCTTTAGCAGTAAAGATTGCAGAATCTAAATCTTGGGTTCACTGGACCAGAGTTAAAGCAGCTGCAGAACCTCTGTGGACAGTGAACAGGGACCCCAAGGTTCCCACCAAACTCACTCTTAAACGTGTTTAGTATGTTTAATGAATATTTTATTGTTTGTAAACCAGATATTGTATTAGCACAAGTGTATCCTGCACATATATCTACGGCTGTCTGGCTGAAATTCAACCCCCTGCTAAGCCACACCCGGAAGCTGGCTTTCTACGCACGGGAGAAGAAAGGATGAAAGGCTTCCTTCTGCTTTTATATAGTACTATTGTTGCATGTAATAATGTTTGTCTTTCTAATTTAGGCCAATGGAGCAAGCCAGAAGAAGCTCCACGCCTTATCCAATCATATGCTATAGGCACGGGCACTTGTAAAGGTCACCCCCTATTGGATTTTCCCCAGAATGCTGGAATGGTAGCTGGCCTCATCCTTGTCAATTTCCCCAAGCATTTGACAGAATAGTTAAAGAAGCCTGTATGACCTGTCAATCCCGAAGCCTGTCAGTATGTTGGGTATATTCTTAGGAAAGGCATATGTGTAAAGGCCCCATATAAGAAGCCTCCTCCTCCTGTTACTCTGGAGTGTGGGCCTCCCTTATTCTGGGGATGGGAGCGGGTCACCCTAGTCTCGCAGTTGAAGACGGGATGGAAGGGGACTTGCATCGTACATGTAATCCCGGGGGAATTAGGAGTTACTTTCCAACGACCCCCGAGGAAGCGCCCAGAGAGAAAACGAAGCAGAAGGTCCCATCAGAATAAGGATATGCCCCATCCATTGGAGTCAAGGATGCAATATAATTTGTGGGTCCAATTGGCTAAACTAGCCAACACAACTGATTTTTGCCTTTCTGAAGCATATGACATGGAGAATCTGCTGTCCACATGTTTAATACCAGTATGTGTTCCTGTCACAGCAGCCAAGCAGTTCAGTCACCACGAGTTTAAAGAACACATAGGCTATGAAACAATGTACAGCTGGGGTCACATTTCCAAGTTTCTACCCACTGATGCTTTAGCTTTACATACTCCTAACGTAGCCATTCCAGAAGACTTACAATGTGCACATATCACAGGGTGTGAGCAGAATACACCTTCACCTCATTGCCTGAAAGTGAGCCAAGAAAAGCTAAATTGCACATCTTTCCAAACAGTGTCTTTTGGGTATGCAAACATATGGTTACCTAAAGGGTGGTTCTTCACATGTGGGAATTCCAGAGACAAGAGTATAACAACATACATACATCAGACCCAAGTGTTATGGAATGAAACTTATCTGCATAGATGAGATAAGTCTCATCAGGGGGGAATAAAGTGGTACCTGGAAAAATACTGATGGTCCGACAAAGAATATGGGTAAAAAGCAGATGGCCCACCAAAGAATGTGTATGAAAGGGAGGTTTGTTTTGCTTACAAGACAACTCTTAAATTTAGGATGGCCAGACATCCTGTTCCCAGCTCTGCACATGATATATTACTAACTGCTTGTCACATGGTGTATCTAAATTGCTTAACACTTGATATATTGCTGATTGCTAAAAACATTCCAATGTAAACGAGGAGCTATCGATTATAGATCTGTCTAGTAGTTTTTCTATGTTAGAATAAGGACCTATAGAATGTAACCATGTGTGGAATGTGACCTGAAAATAACCCCCGCCAGAAGGGTTATAAAAATGGTCATCAATGTACAATCTGGGTTCAGATTTCTTCAGCCAGGATGGCTCTCTGAACCTGTGCGCAATAAACTTCCCTTTCCTTGAAAGAGCTGACTCAAGTCTTTGAATTCTACAACACTTCCATTAACATACTGGTTCCTTACATCCCTCCTATATCTTGTCTCAAAGGGACTCTGCTTATCCCCAAACTCTCTTCTAGGAGGTTTTTCCTGCTTCATCACTTGCTGTACTGTTGCTCTTACTTTTCTACCTTACTTTCTCTGTATCCCTCTGTACATACACTTTCCTCCTTCTCTGTCTGTTGTTGGGGCCAGGTTCCAATTCCTCCCACCAAACAAAGCAACACAAATTCACCATATTTTCTTTAGTCAAATTTAATCTATCAATTATCTTATTATAAGGCAACTTACCCCAATTACTTAGTAGGAGTCCTAAAGGACTTCTTGTATCTATGCTCAATCTAGGATTCTTCCTAATTTTCTTCACACATTTTCTTTTGGGAACACTCCGAGAATTGCCCATACTGGTTTACTGTACTGTTATCTTATCCTTACCAACCTAATGAGACCACCTTTTGCTTCACCAAGCTCCTGCTTCCCCTTTTTCTCCACCAATCCTCTCATGAGGGTATGGCAAAAACTGAAGGGTCAGCTCCCACACCGTCTTGCTACCCCCTGTGGTACTTGGGACGTCTAATGCACTCCTCTCACAGATCTCAGATTCAAACAGTCCTCCCCAGTCCTCCCCCAACCGCCTAGGTGGTTTTTTGTATCTGGCCACCCCAGATTTTACTCACCTAGGTCCGTGCACGAAGTTACCCGGTTTTTCCTGAGGCCGTCAATCTCTATTCATGGTTCCCTCACCCTTCGTTTCTATTTGCAACTTCTATTTAGGTTCGTAGAACTCTAGGGTTCGTTCAGCACCCACCACTCCTGGAGTTCAAAGCTGGACTGTCGAACTCGACAGGGCATGCCTTCCACATCGTCCTCCAAGTTAGGGAGTCCCAAACGAAATCCCATTGAATCCCGGGTTTCGGCACCAAAATTGTTAGACACAAAAATAGTCACAAATTGAAATCCACTCTGAGTTACAAATAGAAAAGAAGTTTATTAGACTTCACAACAAAGTCTAAAAAAATAACGGTTTGCAAAGTGTGGTGGATTCAGGAAGGCAATGCAATGTAGCCAAGCACTGAACCACACCCCAAATTCCAAAAATCACATATTATTATACATCCTATCGCGACGCCCCATTCCCTCCCCCATGGTCCCACTGGCTTAGGCTTTGGAGGTGACAATCTATCAGAAGCGCCTAAACAGAATACATTATACTAATAAGATCCCTCCCCTACTATCCTATATCAATTCTAGAGGAGAGATGTCTCCCATCTTCTACACCTGTTAGATCAAGTAGGGGTACCAGGCACCAGAAGGTACTTAAAAACAATTCCTAGATGATGACTCACACTGGGCTCCATGGTAACTCCTGTTCTCCCCCCTTCCTCCACCTGAGGCTTGTATGTTCCCTATATACTCAAAGCATCTACTCAGGCAATTGATTATACAATGATAATTATAAAATATAAAATATGATTACATATAATACTAAATGATTGAAGACTCGTCTTCACAAACACAAACTGGCCATAAAACGGGGCGAGCAGCATTCACAACTATGGATGCATATGGCACAGCAGGGTCACCGGTTTGACTTCGCTAACACCCGCATCGTAGCTAGTGATGCCACAAAGGGAGGCCGGCTATTGAAGGAGGCTTGGTTCTCGAACAATAATTCAATTAATCACCATATTGACCTGCATCCGGCGCAACAAGCGCTGTGGAAATGGGACTCAAATCACCATCCCATATGTTACAAGCGATTGAATCAACATCCACAGCAACACAGACGAAGAACCGCACCTCCTCCTGGCCAGGAATGACTGCACGGGATCGTGACTGACCACCGACATCCCATTGACATCTCTCCACCACGTGACCAGCACCAGCCCAAGCAGCGGAGGAATTCTCCACCACAGCACGTGGATGCAAGTGCACTGACAGCGAACCCCCCACCGACAGAAGAAGGGAAAACTCACCGGATAGACGATCCAGGCACCCCCCAACAACATCGAGACAAACTCACACCCTTTGAGGGGAGAGGAAGTAACAACAATAGTTCTGAGATGCCTGAAGGGTTCAGTAGTAAAATCCCTAAATCCGATACTGTCCATAATGACGAAGAGGAACATCTAATACGGGAAGAAGGGGGGAGGGGGCACAGAATGACAACCCGTTCGCTCAGCAGAAGAGAAAGCAACATGGGCAAAAAACATGCCCAAGTACTACCAAACTCTTCTTGGCAGGAACGGGAAGGATTTAGTTTGGATACCAGACAACGAAAGGAGATGGACATAGGAAACGTCATAGTGGAGGATGGAAATATGAACGTTGAAACATATAATATCCAGATAGAAGCTACTCATAAGATTAAGGAGGAGGAGAGCACACAACAAAAAGGGAACATTGGCCCTCAGCCAAGAAGGATCCACCCCCTTAACAGGATACAGGGAAACATTGGACTAACCCCCCCCCCCGATACGACAGGAATGAACACCATCAAAGGAGAGGGAGATATAAGATTACTAAGATTACGATAAGAAAGAACATAACGTCAGAGATGTATTCCGAACACCGGCTGATCAGCTGGGGCCAGTTACCCGGTCAAAGAGCCGTGTGCAAACGTCGACCAAACCCATTTAAACCATCTTTCCTAGAACGGCCTTTTAGCCCTGATGATGTTGGGGAGTTTCCCCAATGAAAGCTTGGCAACCTTTTTAGTAAAGTATTTTTAGTAAAGTATTTTTACTTATAATTCTCCCGGTGATCATGTATTATTTATTTTATTTATAACTATGCCCAGGAGTCGCATTTTTACTCACATTATTGAATACTAAAAGCATATATATTTTTATTTTTAACTTTCCTCCACAGTCCCGAAGATACCTGGAGGAGACAGGAGCGGCGATGCCACAGTAACTTTCTCTTGATCTTCAGCCCTGCTAGGGCAATAATGGCTGCGGGCGCAAGAGGAAGGGGTGGTGGGGCTGCTGCAGGCGGGGCTGTGAGGGGCAGCGGTGGCCGGCTGTCCCCCATGCTGTGGGAGCCGTGGGTCCTGCTCTACATGGGGCTGCGCAGGGTGGGCGGTGGTGCTGGCGGGGTGGCTGCAGGCGGGGTGTGTTGACGGCGGGCTGCCCCCCGGGGCCAGAGTAGGTGCAGCTGGTGCTTTGGGAGCCACGGGGCCCGCTCTACACGGCAGGACAGCAGTGCTGGTGGGGCAGCTGCAGGCAGGGGCGTGGCATGTAAGCATAATTACAATATAAAATGTTATTGTTACAAATGTTTTTTATTATGCATTTATCATATTATAGTGTATTCTGTATTATTGTTGCAATGAATAAAACGTTTCTTTTATTTATGCTATTTTTTTCTTCAATTTATTTGTGTCCTCCTTTTCATTGTAAAAAAGTTGGTCACCTTATAATAATAGCTTTGAAAGTTTCCACTAAAACGAGTTGTAAGGACTTGTTTTTGGCCATATGTAGGCCTGTGCCTAGGTGGAAAAACTGGCTGGAACGCTGATGTGCACTAGACTTGATTTTTCTATGGCTTCTTTTAAAATGCAAAAAGCAAATTCAAGAAGCTGTGACTTTTTAAAAAAATGGGAAGAAAAACAGCCTATTATTTTTTGGTTAGGAATTAAGCCACTTGGAAGGTTACTGGGGTTTTTTCCTCAGCCACTAGAGCTAAAACATAAATTATGTATTTATTTTTAGCAAAGGCGTGTTTGCGAGTCATTGTGGGAACCATGTGCCAAGCACACACAAATGTGTAAGCAGTGCCAGCAGAGTGTCTGTGTGTCTGTGGATATAAGACCAATGTGGGACTTTCAACAGCTTGTAATTGAGTAATAGAAAATTTGGTTAATTAACACAATGCCTGGATTTACGTAATGTACTAACCAAATCCAAGAATCTGGACAGAGTCTTGGTTCACAAATTTTGTGAAGCCATGGCTTATTTAACAAACTATACAATTGTCAGATTGTAAAGCTGAGGTACGGCTGGCCCACAAGATTTCAGAAATAGTTTATTACAGATTATGCAAGTACTTTCAACCCCCTCCTTGGTGTATTGTAGAGCCGCAAGTACTTTTCATCTAGATTAGTATATATTAAAGCACTTTTGCAGATTCCCGTTTCTGTGTTATGGGAGTGATGTTCCTTACAATACACGCACAAAGGTGAAATCAGACATCTAACTGGAAAGACAAATTCTGGATTAATAGGTAATTTCACGTTAATGCAGTTTGCAAAACAAGCAATCTCGAGCGTGGGAGCGCTTACAGTCTAACCACAGGCATGCGATGCAAGCCACAATGATGTAATGGTACACCTGATGTCACCTATCTCTCCTCCTTGCCATGCCTCACGGGTGCCCTATCCAAAATTAAGCAACGCCACATCCCACCTCCTAACGCCCAAGCTGCTCTTTTTTTTCTGTGCCCTTTTCTTGATTTGATAGTCTCTTAAAACCTCTGATTTTTAATCTAGCCTACTTTAGTTCCCCCCCTCCCCCCCAAAAAAATCTGGTAGCTTTACCAGCGCACCTACCACTGTATCTATCGGTCAAGCTATAGAAATCATACTGGTCAAAATATTCCACCTCGAAAGCGGTCGGGCGCAGCTTCTCGGCTTGGATGAAAGAGGTGGACATGATGACCTGTCCCTTGGTCCCAGATGGCAGAGAAGGAAAAAAAAAAAAAACAGGGCAATGCGACGCTTTGCAGCAGCAAGAACAACTCTTCCAAAGTTGTTTGTTTGTGGGGGAGACTGCATTTCGGTCTATATGTCTCTTTTTCCAAGAACGCCCACAATTGCATCAGTTTTTCCCACCCCTTAAAGCTGCAGGCAAGAAAACAGCTCAGCTGATGCAATGGCAGATAAACAGATGCCAAGCCAATACTGTATTGGAGTTTAACTTCAGACCGTTGTCCTGAGCCTGGCCGCTGAGGAAAAAAAAGCACATTCTTAGCAGATGTTTTTAGGGTTTCATTAAGACCTTGCTTGAGAATAACAATAATCGGAAGATTCTTCTGTAAGGCCTCTACAAGTAGTGCTAACAATTAGATAACACCATAGTTTCCAATTCTGAGTGGCTGTGAGATATGTGGATTTGTCTTGCAAATAAATGAAAGCAATCCTCCATGTGTTGCGGTGTTTAGGCATCTATGTAATCTGTTTACATCCTTTGGGTGTTACTGCCTTTGGTGAAAATTGAAATTGCTTATCACTGTTTCAATATGTATTCACCATTCCTTGGTGTGGGCTACTCACTTGTTAAGGGGAAGGAGCTAGGGATATATGAGGTGGGCTTCCAGAAGGGTAGCTTTGTTAGAAACAAAGATAAATTTAAAATTTGTAGCACCTTGAGCAAAATTATTCTATTTCCTGTTTCATTTTCAAAAGTACATGTCAAAAATTGGTTGTGAACCATAAAAGTCTTTTGCTTAAACTTTATTTGCTAACAAAAGGTTATTAAGTTGCCTTATATGGACTGAGAAGCATGCACTGGATTATTCTTCTGGGCTTGGAGTGTTGGGTTTTAAGCCTATCAAATTCTTATTCATTGCAGTACTGCTGCAAAATGGTGTTAGTAACATAAACCATGTATGCATTTTGCATTTTATGTAAGCTTTCAAACCAGGCAGAAAGTTCGCTCTATCATGAACTACAACTCTCATCTTCCTACCACTGGAGTACTGAATGGGAATGGTGGTGCTTTCAATCCAAGTCATCCAAAGGAACAGCTGGAAGAAAAGCTGTCAAAAAATTGGATTTTAAATCTTCTGAAATGTAAAAACTTTCAACAGAGATACCCCACCACTGCCACCATAGAACCAAATTCCTTGGCACAGCAACATCCTTGAGTTGTCTTCTTTTTATTGTGATACTCCTGTCACTAGGAGTGTCTACCCCATTTGGACTTTGCAGTCCTCCTGGACAGGGCCCCCTTGTCTGCTGCTTTTTTTTTTTTTTTTTTACTTTTTCCATTGGCTATTAAGATATTTGCCCTGGTCTGGACTATGTCCAAGACAAACGAATAAAATCACAAGGACAGGCTGAGTCAATGTTATTACTGAGCTCCAATGTGACTTACTCTGAGTTTCTCTCTCTCTACAAACACTGTCTTTTCTCACCCACCTCCATCAGGAACAGTTCAGCAATTTTAAAAAAAATTCATTACTGCTTTCTCTAACCTAGGTATTAATTTGGACATGTCAAATCTGGGTCGTTTGGAGTAGTCCCATCAAAAGATAATTTATGAGGTCTTAGGTTCTGAATTCAATAGAAATCTAGTGTCTAGGGGCACAGGTATTTTGTTCCCAGTGCAAAACAATCATGATGCATTAATTCCTTTATTACATAACTGAACAAATAAACAGTTTGATCAGACACAGGGAAAGAAGAAAGGGGAAGCATTTTGAGCAGACTCTATTTGAGAGAATGAAAGGTAACTTCTGATACTCAAACATTCTCCAGTTTGTCTAAAATCTCACCTTGGAGCTGCTGTTGCTCACATAATAGAGAAAAAATGGAAATGTGTTGGATGGCATACCCCCTATTTTCCAGTTGAGAGGGAGTCAAATTAGATATATGAAACAGCACAAGAGCTGCCCCATATGGCTAATTTCATACAGAGTGGATCCAGCCAACATATGGCCACCTTCATTGAGAGACCAGATAGCAAGGAAAGAAAAGATGAAAGGGGGAGAGGAGAGGAGAGGAGAAGAGAGGAGAGGAGAGAGAAGAGAAGGTTTACACATGGAAAACAAAAAAAGTATTAACATAACATAAAGATTATTTCTCTCCAGTTCATATAATCCTATCAAAAGAAGAAGGAGAGGATCTGCCCTTCCTCAAATTTCTCAAATGGGCATCTGGGGAAGTCAAACAATTGAAGTTCCACCCCTTTATACGTGTGTCACATATGTATGTAAAAAGTGATTGGACTTCAATTGCAGTTGCAGCCACCATTTTGAATTTTTTGACACCCTGTGGATGTCCATTATATAGCCATGTTTGCAACTCTGTATGGAATATGGCTCTATACATAAAACACTGTGGGCATATCTAAAAGTTTTCAGTAGTGCAATTTTAAGAGGTTATTACTATTGGTAAACAACTGGTTGTTTGAAATAGGTGCTAATCATGCAGAGATCTGTTGCTAGATGCTGATCTACATACTTCTCACCCCCATTTAGATCTACACTACACTTATGCGCGCAGACTATACTTCAGTGTTGCATCTCCATGTAGATACAGTTCATCTAAAGCAGTGTTTTTCAAACTCCGCAACTTTAAAATATGTGGACTTCAACTCCCAGAATTCCTCAACCAACACCCTGAATTCCACTCTATTTGTGGAAGAAATACCATATGATAATTGATCCCAGACATTTACTGTTTCATAATCAGGAGATAATACACAAGATAAGTGTTGTGTCCTGAGCCTGCAAATGCAGGCTCGGGACGTTGCAATGGTCCTGAGCTTTGCAGAAGCAGCCTGGGACCAGACTGAGTGGTGCCAGCTTTGCGTGCATGCGCAAGGCGCGAAAAGTGCCTGACTATGTTGCCATTATGTCCGGGGATCTGGGCATATAAAAGGAGGCCTGCGCGCCTTTGCTCATTGTTGGAGTTTTGACTAAAAGCACAATAAAGAGTTGTTCTGAAGAAATGTGTCTTCATCATTCGCCATCACTTTGAGGACTTAACACTGGCAACGAAGGTGGGATGCTTCACAAGATAACTAAAAGGAAGCTGTAAGACTCACCCAAAGAAGTCCTGAAGAGGGAAAACGGCATTAAAGTCAGCATCCATCCTGCCAGTGCAGCGTCGCTGGAGGGTGAGTTTGGCTGAAAGACCCTTTCCTGAAGAAGCGAGTGGTGAAGCGCAAGTTACAATGGCGAAGATCAGACGCTTATCAGAGTTCGACATCTCACACCTGGAAAGATGGGAATCATACGTTGCGAGGGTGGAGAACTATTTCAGAGTCAACCAAATTCAAGAAGATGGGTTGAAGGCTGCCACCTTGTGTGTGTGCGGACAGGACACTTTTGAGATTGCAGAAAATCTAGTGGCCCCTGCCTCTCTGGAAGGTGTAATGTACACGGATTTAAAGAAGCTTCTAAAAGAGCATTTCCAGCCCAAGTTGTCCGTCATTGCTTGGAGGCACACGTTTGAACAAAGGGATCAGAAGGCAGGTGAATCTGCTAAGGACTTTATTGCAGCCTTGAGACGAGCAACCAGACCGTGCGAGTTTAAAGATTTGGAAGAAAGGCTGCGCGATCGTTTTGTATGCGGGTTAAGGAACAGAGACTTACAGCAAAAGATCTTCGCTAAGGAAGATGTCTCTTTCCAAGATGCTCTGCGAGAGGTTACAGCAGAGGAAGCAGCAGGCGGGGCAGTAAAGAACATGCAGCCCACCAGAAGCTCTCTGGAGACCGTCGCTGTCCACCAGGAGAACGTGAGAGAAGAGTCGGAAGAGGTTCCTGAAAATGAGGTGGACAAGCTTTACCAGGCAGCTGGAAGGAGACAGAAGGAATGCACAGAAAAGGCTTCAACGGCCTTTCAATGCTTTGGGTGCAGAAGACGCCACAAATGAGCTGACTGCCGGTTCCGTTCCGCCATTTGCAGGGCATGCGGTAGGCAAGGCCACATCGCATCCATCTGTTTGGGTTGTCAGAAGGTACAACTTAGAGAAGAATTGCATCTGAAAGGTACCAGTGTCCCCAGCCAAAATAGGGTGGGTTTCTGCGCAACACGCAGAAGTGTTCTAAGGACAGGCACACATAAACCCCTAAAGAAGAAACTGTCCCTTAAAGTAAGGTTGCATGGGGTTCCTTTATCCATGGAATTAGACACTGGATCCGCTCTCTCCATAATTTCCTTCAACACGTTCAGGAAGATTTGTAGCAGCAGTGGCCTTCAAGTTAAACTCAGGCCATCCAACGTGATACTCACAGACTTTCAGAATTCTAAGGTGTGTGTTAAGGGGGAGGCCACCCTTAAGGTACAGTACAAGGATTTTGAGGGTCCCTTAGATGTGTTGGTTGTTGGGGGTGAACGTACGAGTCTTATTGGACTCGATTGGTTTGAGGCTCTGGGAATCCAGGTCATGGGGCTGCACCATTTGCAAACATTAAGTCTTTCAGAAGTCTGCAAGGAATTTGCAGATGTGTTTAGTTCTGAGCTTGGATCCTATAAGGGGCCTCCAGTTTCATTACGATTAGATCCTTCCATAACACCCATTAGGGTCAAGCCTGGGAGGGTACCTTTTGCCCTCAAAGGCAAGATTGATGCTGAACTGGACAAATTGCTCCAGCAGGGCATCTTAGAACCTGTAGATTCTAGTCCTTGGGAAAGCCCCATAGTAACGCCTCTTAAGGCTAATGGGGACATACGTATATGTGGAGACTACAAGTGCACACTAAACAAGGCACTGCAGCAACACGCTTATCCAGTACCTGTAGTAAGTCACATTCTGGCTTCTCTAAAGGGGGGGGGGTGCATTTTTGCAAAACTTGACCTGGCACAGGCCTATCAACAGTTGCCTGTTGATGAGGCAGCTGCTGAAGCTCAGACAATTGTAACCCATAGAGGAGCTTTTAAAGTAAAGAGATTGCAATTTGGGGTGAATGTAGCCCCTGGCATATTCCAAAGTGTCATGGAGAACACATTGAGGGGTATTCCTGGAGTCTGCCCATATTTTGATGATGTCTTCATTGCAGGGGAATCATCTCAAAACTTGGCAGAGAGATTAAGGGCTGTCTTGCTTCGTTTTAGAAGAGCAGGCCTTAAGTTAAAAAAGGACAAGTGTAAGATAGGAGTCAATTCTACTGACTTTTTGGGATTCAGGATAGATGCTCAAGGCATTCACCCTTCTGATGCTAAATTAAAGGCCATTCAGCAGGCCCCAAGCCCTAAGTCTAAGGGCGAACTACAAGCCTTTTTGGGGCTTTTAAACTTTTACCATGCATTTTTGCCCCATAAAGCTGCAATAGCTGAGCCCTTGCATAGGCTCTTAGACAAACAAGCCTGTTGGCAGGGGACTAAGGTCCATGAAAAAAGTTTCAATGAGGTTAAAGCCTTGCTTATTTCTAATGCTGTATTAGCTCATTTCAATGAGCAACTACCTATTTGCATTGCCTGCGATGCTTCTCCACATGGAGTAGGAGCAGTTCTTAGCCATCTGATGGCTGACGGGACACAGGTCCCTGTGGCTTATTATTCCAGAACTCTGTCTTCTGCAGAGCGTAATTACGCTCAGATTGACAGGGAAGTGCTGGCCATTGTGGCTGGCATTAAGAAGTTTCATGATTTCATATACGGCTGCCACTTCACGATCTACACTGACCATAAGCCACTGCTGGGGTTGTTTACCACGACCAAAGAGACCCCACATATCCTTTCTCCTCGTATGCTGAGATGGTCCATTTTCCTGTCAGCATATGACTACACATTGATTCACAAACCTGGAAAGGAAATGGGTCATGCAGATGCCCTGAGTACATTACCCCTGCCAACACTGGAGCCTGATCCTGCTCCAGCCGTTAACATTCTATCCATTCAAGTGCTACCTGAGTCTCCCCTCAATGCTAGGGATGTGGCTGCTGAAACTGCCACTGATCACACACTTACACGCGTGTTGACGAGGGTGTTGTCAGGTTGGCCTGACACGTGCCCTGATACTGAGTTCCAAAGTTTCTGGCAAAAGAGGCATGAGTTGTCCACTTTCAAGGGATGCTTGTTATGGGGCAGTAGGGTAGTAATCCCAGCCTCATTGAGGTCTAGAATCTTAATCTCTCTGCATGAGGGACATCCTGGGATAGTCAGGATGAAAGCGCTTGCGCACAGCCATTTGTGGTGGCCTGGCCTTGATAAAGCCATCGAGGCCCAGGTGCATGGGTGCCATGTGTGCCAACAGTCCTGGCCTGAAATGCCTCAGGCCCCAGTTCACAGGTGGGAGGAAACTCAAACCCCATGGTCTAGGGTACATATAGATTATGCTGGGCCCTTTCAGGGGCAATTCTTCCTGGCTGTTGTTGATAGCCATTCCAAGTGGCTAGAGGTTGTTCCTGTGACCTCCACTACTACTGCCAAGACTATCCAGGTGCTGAGAGGTATTTTTGCAGCTCATGGCCTTCCAGATGTTCTGGTTTCAGATAACGGTCCTCAGTTCACTTCTGAGTTCCAGGCTTTTCTTCAGGCCAACCTGATCCGCCATGCAACTTCGGCTCCTTTCCACCCATCCACCAATGGAATGGCTGAGTGTATGGTGCGCACCACCAAGGATGCCCTCAAGAGACTGACTTACGGTGACTGGCATCACAGGTTAGCAGACTATCTTCTTGCACATCGCACCACACCTTGCACAGCCACCGGGAAGAGCCCTGCTGAACTTCGCTGGGGTCGCCGGCTTATCACTAAGCTGGACAGACTGCACCCGGACCGGGTGGCGTCTCAGGTGTCGCATCCACAGGCACCAAGGGCCCTGCAAGTGGGTGCTCCGGTTTGGACTCGGAACTACGGGCCTGGTCATCTCTGGGTACCAGCTGTGGTCTGCAAGGTCGCTGGACCTTTGTCATATGAAGTGTCCTTGGAAGACGGCCGCGTTCTTCGGTGGCACATAGATCAGCTGTGTGTGAGGCTGGATTTACACCCTTCTGCTCCTGGCTCTGCACTGGGGGGGGGGGGAGGAAGACTATAGAGTGCATTCTGAGGATCAATGTCAGCAGCCATTACTGGCCACTGAGGAGGCCATTGATCCCCCATCTCAAGGTTCCGCAAGTGCTCCGAACATGAAGTCATGGGGCAAGGGGTCACCCCATACACCCATACTTACTCCAGCCAGGGAGTCACACTGGGGGTATCCACATTATTCACCCATAACTAGTAACACTCCAGACAGGAAGACTGACCGGGGGTATCCACACAACAAACATCCTGCAAGAGAACTGGCAACACAGCACGGGAGCAGGCCAAATTCCGCAATTGCTCCCAGAAGAAAGTCCTCTGTAAGGGGGGCAAACAGAGAGGCTACTCCTGATTCTGGCACCTCAGGCATGACCTTGGGGTCCACTGGATACTGGGGCCCTGTAGCCACCCCTGACTATCCATCTGCTGACCTTGGGTTCGAGGGACAGTGCTCCCAAGAAGGGTCCATTGTGGATCTGGGGACTACCACCCCTCCAAGGAATGTTGGTTTGAGCTCAGAGGGCACAGCCAACCAGCAGATGGGCAGATCAACCAGGTACTTGGGGCAGCAAAGCCCTGACCTACTGAGCCTGGCAGGCAAGCAGGTAGGTCAGGCAACAACACCAGGGTCTCCTGAGGCAAGTGGGCAGCAATGTCCTGGCTCACCTAGCCTGGTGGGCAAGGAAAAGGAACCAGCAAACTCACCCAGTCCGAGGAGGTCGCAAAGGGCCAAGTGCCCTCCCAAATATCTTTCAGACTTTGTGAAGTTGCTATCCAGCTACAAGGGGTACTACCCTTAAGGTTATTAGTTAATAATGTATTTTGTTTTACTTATGATTTTGAGTGTCTTAGTTGACAAAACAAGGATAGGAACTTGTGGGTGGAGGCAACCTCAGGCACTCCCTTCCATGCTTGACTGTCAGGAAGTTTGACACTCTTCCCAAAAATAAGAATACTGAAGTGTCAGGATTGTTCCAAGCTAGGGGGGAGGGGTGTTGTGTCCAGAGCCTGCAAATGCAGGCTCGGGATGTTGCAATGGTCCCGGGCTTTGCAGAAGCTGCCCGGGACCAAACTGAGTGGCACTGGCTTTGCGTGCACGCACAAGGCGCGAAAAGTGCCTGATTATGTCCGGGGATCTGGGCATATAAAAGGAGGCCTGCGTGCCTTTGCTCATTGTTGGAGTTTTGACTAAAAGCACAATAAAGAGTTGTTCTGAAGAAATGTGTCTTCATCATTCACCACTGCTTCGAGGACTTAACAATAAGAATGTTAGATTGGCAACACTAAAACACTAAAACACTGAGCCAATCAACAAAACAACAGTTTGGATATTTGGCAAGGCATTTGTTTATAATTTTTCTGTTCTTCTCAGAACTTGTGAAAATGCATTAGAGGGCCTTTTATAGAAGCTTTTCATGGTACAATATCTCTTTAGCAGAATATGGGTGAACCTCCAGATAGTTTTAAGGCAATATCAAGCCTCCCAAAGCAGATCTCTGAAGCTGCTTCCTGCTAGTGAGCTGCAAAATTCATATCTTTCAATGATGGGTGCATTCAAAACTGTTTCACCAATTGTTCCTGCAGAGTATTTGAGGGAAAGTCCAAAGTCCATGGAGCATAATACTTTATTTAAGCAAGATTTTCTACCATTAAAGCTTGCAAAATTGAAATACATTAGGAATAACCGTATCCAAAATCACTATTTGTCCTGTGGGGGCATCTTGAGAAGCCCCGTTTAAGGTTCCATCTCCATGAGAGGTCCAGAAAGGAGCTTATTCAGTGGTTGTCCCTCACATCATAGAAGATGCTACCCCTGCAGCTGTGTGTAGCTTCCTCATTCAAGATGTTCCAGAAGGCATTGCAAATCTTTAAAAACAAGCATCTGACACCAAGCTGGTGATTTTGGGGCAACCAATGCATTAGCTTTGTTTTTATTGATAGTCTTCCTGAAAAGGTGGGATCGAACTGATTGAAGTTTCTATCTGGAGGAGTTTAAGGTATATTTCAGTTAATCCTATGGATCCCCCCCCCCCCCCCGATTGCACACAGAGTTGCAATTGTTCAGTTGGGCAGCCTTAAAAATTTCATAAATGAATAAAATGGGGGAGGAATATTTTTGTGAGTTGCTTCTTTTATGTCAATAGTACATGGTATGCTGCCCAGGGGCTTCTGAATGGGTGCTATAGAAAGGGAAAGGGAAAGGAATGCTTGCTGTTAAGCAGTTGGTTCTGCAGAAGTCAAATGAAAGCTGTCCTAGGACATAGAACATTGAATAATAAGAGTTGGAAGGGACCTTGGAGGTCTTCCGAAGGCAAGCTGTCTTTTCTCTGGGTTAGCTTTGCCAAAGTCTCCAGAAGGACACATCTGGTGAGAACAATCAACCAAGGGAACAGTTTGCCTTCAGAAATGGATGCTCCATCACTACAGGCTTTCAAAAAGAGACTGGATAACCATTTGTCTGAAATGGTATAGGGTCTCCTGCTTGAACAAGGGGTTGGACTAGAAGACCTCCAAGGTCCTTCCAACTCTATTGTTCTATGTTTAAGCTATTCCATTGGTTGATTGCTCTCACCAGATGTGTCCTTTCTGGAAACTTTGGCAAAGCTAGCCCAGAGAAAACATGGCTTCCTTTTGTACCACCTAACAATGCTAACACTACAAAGAAATCCAAGCTCCATTTTATAATCAGAGCCTGCAGGGTATTAATATTGGGATCAGCGATGTTTTGTTTTTTATTGGGCAGCTGAGGTTTTTATCAGAAAACGTTAATCACCTTTTTTCATTGTTCCTTCTTTCTTTCCCCTGTTCCGGTTCTTGAGTTCTGCTTTTGTTTCACAAGAAACTTGTACTGGTGTATTAGTAGTATACTTACAATTGGCAATCTACATTTTCTCTTCTTTAAAGAAAGTGAAATTGTATTTTTAAAGTTTCATTTCCTCATACTTCTTTCTTGCAGCAATTGTTTTGCTTGAGATAGGTTGAAAAAGGAGTCTGGGGAGGACTCCATATGACTGATTTTCAATGTAGCATGTGTAATAAATGCATATTTTTGTCCATGGTTTTTCATAAGCATGTATGAGAAGGGTGCGATTGATTATTAATTTATGTGCTGTCAAATTGGCATCAACTGTTAATGAAAAGGTTCTCCAGGACAATCAAGTGTAACCAGGTCCTTCAGGTCTGTAACCCATTCCATCTTGTTACTGGTCATCTATCTTCCTTCCTTCCTTCCTTCCTTCCTTCCTTCCTTCCTTCCTTCCTTCCTTCCTTCCTTCCTTCCTTCCTTCCTTCCTTCCATCTTTCTCAGTATTAGAGCCTTCTCCAGAGAGCTGGGTCTTTGCATAATGTGTCTGAAATAGGATTATTTATGTCTTGAGTGGGAATTCTGGAATTCATTTTTCCTGGGATGCATTTGTTTATTTTTCTGGCTGTCCTTGGGATTCTCAGGAGTCTTCTCCAACACCAAAGTTCAAATGCATAAATTCTCTTCAAAGTCCAACTTTTGCTTCCGTAGGTGGTCACAGGGAAAACCGTTGCCTGCATGATTCTTGAGAATGGCGTAATATACTGTAATTGTATTTGCATTCTTGTGAAAGCAAATATAAAACATGTCTACATTTTATTTTAATAAAGCAAAGTACAGATTTATGTTGCCTCTAATAAAGCCATAATTAGTGCTAATCACTGTAATTATCTTAACAAGGTCATCACAGCTTAAGATCAACATAAAGACTATTTTATTTATTATGTTATAAAATTCATGGAATGCTTCACAAGATGATAGAGATTTCAGGCTTGACAAATGTATTTGATTTGATTTCAGTTTATTACAAGTCCAAGATCCACTAATCAGAATTGGGTACAAAAGACATGCACAATGTTCAGCCAATTTTGTTGTCAAAGCCACAAATGGCTGAGTTTGCAGATTATATTAAGTTATAATGCAGTTTGTTCGATTTTAGTTGAGCCAACCCTTCTGGTTTATAAATCATTTATAAACCACAAGGACTGAATTTATACATCTCCCTATAATAAACAAACGAACAATCCAGACTATGTGTTAATGTGAATCCTGAGTTAAAGTTCAGGGTACCTCTGAGCATATTCTGAACCTAGGAGTTCATTTTCTGAATTTGAGATGAACTGAATTCATGCAAATATTGTTACACAACTGGAAATCAGAAATAACTGATGATCTACTGCAGTGACCCCCAACCTTTTGGGTACCAGGAACCAGTTCCATAGAGAGAGGTTTTCCGCAGACTGGAAAGGGCATGGTTTCGCGTGCTGCCTACATCCTGCGGATGGGGCTTCACTTGTTTGTGCGGACCTGTTTCTGGCATGCCACACACTGGGGTCGGTCCACGGACAGGGGGTTGAAGACCCCTGAGCTACTGCATTTCACATAAATTTACATAATACAGTTCTGCCTACACCTGTTTTACTTCATGAAAATATCTGCAGGAATAAATGCAAGGAAAATGAGTATCACTCTATTTCTAGTAAGATTATGTGAATCAATGATAATTATCACAATTAAGGTATCACCAGGAAGGACTCACTGGAAAAGGGCCTAATGCTGGGAAAGATTGAGGGCAATAGAAGAAGGGGACGACAGAGAATGAGATGGCTGGATGGAGTCACTGAAGCAGTAGGCGAGAACTTAAATGGACTCCAGAAGATGGTAGAGGACAGGAAGACCTGGAGGAACGTTGTCCATGGGGTCGCGATGGGTCGGACACGACTTCGCAATTAACAACAACAACAACAAAGGTATCACCACACTGAACTTTTGGAGGCATGGGTTTATTATGCTTAAGTAGCCAAAAATAATTCATTCAAGCAAAGAATCACAGGAAGATATATATATATATATATACTAGGAATGAAGCTTAGGTGACATTTAAATTCATTTTAGTTTCTGATGGAGGCAGTCAATGGGCTGAAGAAAGGTATAACTAACTACATTGTAAGCTGCTGCCCAGAGTTACCCTGTTGTTTGCTGGGCGGCAAACAAATTTAAATAAACAAATAAATCAATAAGTAAAATTGTAAGCATGTAGCAAATATGTGAGGTAGTCTTACCTAAATATATTTTTAAAAGCCTTCCTTTGAATTTATGTTTTATGTTTATGTTTCCATCCTCTAGAAAAAGTAAACTTAGAAAAATAACCCCAAGTTTATAGCTGCAAAAGTAGGTTGAAAAAGGAAATACATAGGGAGAAAGTGAAAGATGTAGAATTGTTTTTCAAATACCTCACTCCACCTTTCCTTTCACTCCTCCAAGATATTAAAAAAGTTCATAATAAACAGAGAAAAAATGTTTCCATGCCTCCATATAATTAAATGAATATAAATTAATTTCCTACATATCCTACAATGTACAGCTTCTACTCTTTGCTGACAAGCCTTCAAACCTGGTATAGGTTCATGTTTAAATACATATGTGATCAAGAACATACAAAAGCAGTTGTAATAACATTGGCTTGCTGCCACAGAATTATATGTCTCTTCTTCTGGAAATCATGCATTTTTTGCTGCTATGCATGATAATTAAAAGACATCTTTGCACACATTTCGGATAGAACTGTTAAAGTGTAATTGTATACAGAATGTGACAATAGTTTTGTATTTCTTTTCTTTCCCCTTAATACAGATATCAAGATCCTAGATGTAGCCAAGTTATAACTCCTATTGAGGGCCTTCAATGAAAGTTGAAGCATACATCTGCAGAGTCACAGTTCCCATGTCATAGCTCTATACTACTTTTCCTGCTATTTCTTTCATTCACATTACAGGTAGTCCTTGACTTACAACCACAATTGAGCCCAACATTTATGTTGCTAAGTGAGAAATGTGTTTTGCCCCATTTTATAACTTTTCTTGCCACAGGTGTTAAGTGAATCACTGCAGTTGTTAAATTAGCAACACAGTTGTTAAGTGAATCTGGCTTCCCCACTGACTTTGCTTGTCGAAAGGTTGTAAAAGGGGATCACCTGACCCCAAGACACTGCAGCCGTCATAAATATGAGTCAATTACCAAGCGTCTCAATTTTTATCACGTGACCCTGGAGATGCTGCAATGGTCGTGTGAAAAATGGTTATGTCACTTTTTTCAGTGCTGTTGTAACTTCAAATGGTCACTAAATGAACTGTTATAAGTCAAGGACTACCTATTATAATTTGTAAGTTAACACAAAAGCACACCAATCAATAATACTTCATGGAGTATTATAAAGCACCCATTATAAAAACAGACCTGACAGCATTGTTAATAAGGTGACCAACTTTTTTACAATGAAAAGGAGGACACAAATAAATTGAAGAAAAAAAATCATAAATAAAAGAAACATTTTATTCATTGCAACAATAATACAGACAACTTGCATGTGCAAAGTTTGCCAGCCGGGTGTTTTGGCGCGCTCAGCATCAATTCCTATTGGCTTTCGAAAGCCAATAGCAGGAGTAGCACAGATCATGCAAAAGTTGAAAAAAAACCATCAAAAAAAGGTGCTGGAGACTTCCGGTGAAGATGCCGCGTTGATGGCAGCCTTCTTTTGGCTGCCAGCCCTGTGAGTGTGTAAAAGCGTGCGGAGACAGTGAAAATCAGCTGTCCTGCAGCTTGAAAACCTTCCTCTCAGGAGAAGAGGGGGGGGGAGAGTTTTCCTAAGGTAGAGGTAGAGCTCCCCTGGACCTCCTTAAGTATTTGGAGGTCGGAGTGTGAGAGCTCCCTCAGAGCCCGAGGTTTTCTCCGCACTCCAGGACGCCTTTGCTCTGAATTTCAGGAGCAAAGCAAGATGCCGCATCCACATCTGCATTTTAAAGTGACTTGTGAGTAATTTAAAAGCAGACAGAGCTGACCAGGAGAAGTTAAAATTACAAGTGCTGGAAACTTTAACTGGTGGAGAAATAAACTTCTTCATATTCTAATTTGACTTAAAAGGGGAAAAAAAATGGCACCGGAATGTGGTTTCTTTGTTTGAAAGATTTGACTTAAAAGGAAAAAATGGTGTTGGAATGCTGTTTCTTTGTTTGAAAGGACAGTTTCAAGAAAGAGATATATTTGGCAACAAAGTTTTAACAACGTATCAAGGGGAAAGTGAAACTTATTTATACTGTAGATATTTGCTTTTTCTCTGCCTCTTGTTTTCAATTCTAATGAGATAAAGGCTTTTGAAGTGTAAAGAAGAGCTTTTTATAGTTATTGAGGACATCTGGTGGCGAAAATTACTCCAAGAATTAATAAGAAGAAAAGACAAAGGTTTGGAAATAGCTGTGGGTCAAGTGTGGAGGAGGATTCTTAATAAATATAGTTTTCACAAAAAGATTAAAAGACTTTTTTTACTATGGAAGTAGACCGACAGACTGACTATGAGCTGATATTGGAAAAAATATTGGAAATGGTAGAGGAGAAGTTATGGAGTAAAATTAAAGATTATTTTGCAGAACCACAAGCTGAGTCTCAAACTTTAAAAGATCAATTTATAGGCCAAGAAGAAGCTTATATGCAACAGTATACACAATCTGAGATGGAAGAAGTTACTGATCAACTGAATTCTGGACTGGATTATGAGCTGATACTGGAAAAAATAGGGGAAATGGCAGAGGAGATGAAATCATGGAGAAAAACTAAAGACCTAGAATCACAAGCTGAGTCCCAAATTTTAAAAGATCAACTTACAGGCCAAGAAGAAGCTTATATGCAACAGGGTACTCAATTTGAGATGCAAGAACTTACTGACCAATTGAACTTTAGAAAAATTTTGGATCCAAAACCCCAGATTGAGACTTTAAATATTACAGAGGAGGATATTTCACAAGTTTATGTACAAATGGAGTACTTTGAAGATCAAAAAAGGATTATAAGTGAAGTTCTTCCATTGCCAAAATTAATTGACAGTCAGATGCGACCGATTGAAAGTTATGATAACCTGGATAAACAAGCTGAAACTATAATATGGAATAAAATGGACTATATTGTTTATATGATACTGGAAGAGGGGGAAGAGAATTTTGATCAGATTGACTTGTTGACTCAAATACCGAGATTTGATGACATTAATGTGATATTACAAAAGCCAGCTTGGTATAGAAGAAAGGCCAGAGTTAGATTTAAGAATGTGATGTAAAATTTTAATTATTGGGTCAAAAAGGTTTTAGAAATTTGGACTGATTTGACAATCTAATTGAGTAAATGGAAGTACTAAGATAATAATTGGTGTAATAATATGTTTGTTTTAGATATGATAGTTAATTTGGTTGATAGAGTATATTTAGAATAAATAAGGGAAGTTTTTTTTTTGGATTAAGATTTGGTGGAACATTCAACTGATTCCACAATTATTTTTATTGCCAAAGAAATTAACTTGATGTTGAATTTGATAATAGCTGCAAGGTTATTAGTAGGGCAATATTGGAAGAAGGATTGTTTGCTTACTATAGAAGCATGGATGCTTGAAGTGTTAAATTTAGCAGGAATGGCTAAGATTTTTGTTTATTTGATGGATCATTTACAGGAAAGATACATTTCGGTTTGGAGAAGATGGATAGATTGTATTCAGAATAAATATGGGATTAAAAGGTTATATTTAGCTTATGAGTGAATTTTAGAGTATTATTATTATTAATAGTTTATTATAGTGGAACTTTTTTATTATTATATTAACTTGTTTATGTTTTTATTATTATGTTTATTTTCAATTTGTTTACAATTATGTTATTAGTATTGTTTAACAATTTGGAGATTGTATTGTTCAATAATTAGGATATCAACTTGTTTATGTTTTATTATTATTATGTTTATTTTCAATTTGTTTATATTTATGTTAAAGGGGAGTTAAAGTGCATTATGGACTTGGTTATTTATATAGTTGGTTAATGTTAGTTAGATTATGATTATCATATTTGTAACCCTGTACTCAGCTCTGGGAAGTGGGGGAGGGAGGGGGGGGTTGGGTGGGTTGATTTTGGTTTATATTGTAATTTTTATAAAACTTTTTAATATAAAAAAAAGGTGCCGGAATGCCGTTCTGAGCGTTCTATGAGAAAAAAAAAGCCCTGCAGATTAGTCTTCAAATATCAAAAAGGAGGACATGTAGGAGGACACTTTTCGAGGGAGGACAGAACTTACAAAAGGAGGACTGTCCTCCCTAAAGAAGGACAGTTGGTCACCTTATTGTTAAACATTTAGAGCAGTGTTCCTCAAATCTTTTCCCCTCATCTCAGGTCTCATTCCTGGATACAAACATAGGACAGTAATTGCTACATTTTCTGATGTGGACAAGGCATTATTTGCATTTTGCAAAATACATTTGCTTTTCTGTGCTCCCTCTCCTGGCTATGACTCCCTTGAAATATCCCAGAATCCCCAGGGGACCATATGGCCCTCAGCTGAGAACCACTGACTTGGACAATGTTTAGAAAGAAAGAGGGTTTTGCTGCAACAGTTTTTCCAGGTAATCCTCAATTACAACCAGAATTGGGAATAGAATTTCTGTTGCTAAGCAAAGTGATTGTTAAGTGAATCGTGCCTGATTTTATGATCTTTTTTTTGCCATGCTTAATAAGCAAATCACTGCCATTGTTAAGTGAACCACATGGTCCTTAAGCGAATCCAGTTTTCCCTGGTGACTGCTTGTCAGAAGTCGGCTGGGAAGGTTGCAAATGGTGATCATATGACCTTGGGCTGCTGAAATCATTGTAAATATGGTGCATGTCAGTTGCCAAGAACTTGAATTTTGATCACGTGACCATGGGGATACTGTGACAGTTGTAAGTACCACATGAGGACCAGTTGTACAAGCGCAATTGGAACTTTAAATGGTCACTAAAAGAATAGTTGTAAACCGAGGAACTACCTATAAAAGCAGCAGCAAACTACAGTACTTCTGGTGTGAACTCTGCCATCCTGTGACTGACTACCAGTTTCAGTTCATCCAGTGCTGTAGCACAATAACTTATCTAGCGTCAATAGTGCTGGTCTGGTACAGTTTGTTCCTGAACATACTGAATTGAGTAACGGCTGAAATCAACATGATGCAAAGTATCCTGAATGTGGGGAGGGAAGCATCATACCGGCCAATGACAGGAACTGCCTGCCATGTTAACAGAGCAGACAAAAAGTGCAGCTAATAAAATTGTCACTGTAATTTGAGAAGGATTCCTGCATCTGCTTGTCTTTTTTTTTTTCTTTTTAAATGACACTGTCAATAACTTTTTCAGCTGTTTAACCAACTCTTCAACAAAAGATAAACATGATTTTGGGCCAGTCACGCTCTCTCTCTCTCAGTCTAACTCACCCACAGTCTAACCCACCCATTGTTGTTGTGGAGAAAATAGGAGGAGGAAGTTATGTTCACCACCGTGAGTTATTTGTAAAAATAAGGAAGATGAAATGCACATAAATAGGTAACTTTAGGTAAATTTATGCAACTTTATTCTGCATAAATTCTTGTGGACCACAGTCCATTTCATCCAATGCATGGAATATAATCCTGAAGGGCATATGCCAACAATGTTGATTTGTTGGTGTTCCAGCTGTTCCACATTGTGGTTTGACCGGTTATGTATCTCAATCTCTCTTGGTATTTGTTGCTAGTTTTGTTTTACGATTGCATTAATCCACTGCACTCATGCTTGCTACAAAAAAGAAAAAAAAACCCGATTTCCGTTGGAATCTTTCTTCACTTTTTGCAATTAACTTCCAGCTTTTTTTAGAAGGTATGGAAAAAAATATTTTGATTTTGCGACTAGCTATTGTAATTCTGTTTTCATATTAATTCCCTACTAGGTTTCATTGTTGCAGTTCTGTAATGCTTATTAGGAAATAAACTTAAATGAGTCTTACTTATCTCCAAGTAAAACCCCATAGGAAAAGGTATATTCTTTCCCTTTCTACCTTGTCCTTCGGACTTGCATACGAAGTAACAACTTTTTAGAAAACATTAGTATTCTATGAGCCGCGATCACATCTCAAAAGCTTCAAGGTTTGAAAAGTTAAACCACCGTGCGGTCCGCAGCAAATCCACGCTTGAAAGTAAACAGCACGTGTCGATCAACAAAAACTACAATTCCCTGGAGGCTTCCTGCAATGGTAGTTAACTTTTGGAAGTAATAATTATTTTCCACAAAGCTTAACTGCCTTGCACAAAGCTTAACTGGTTAATAATAATAATAATAATAATAATAATAATAATAATAATAATAATAATAATAATAATAATAATAATAATAATAATAATAATAATAATAATAATAATAAAGTTGGAAGGGACTTTGGAGGTCATCTAGTCCAACCCCCTGCTCAGGCAGGAAACCCTATACCATTTCAGACAAATGGCTGTCCAGTCTCTTCTTAAAAACTTCCAGTGTTGGAGTATTCACCGCTTCTGGAGGCAGGTTGTTCCACTGGTTAATTGTTCTGTCAGGAAGTTTCTCCTTAGTTCTAGGTTGCTTCTCTCCTTGATTAGTTTCCACCCGATGTTTCTTGTCCTGCCTTCAGGTGCCTTGGAAAATAGCTTGACTCCCTCTTCTTTGTGGCAGCCCAAGATATTGGAACAGTGCTATCATGTCCCCCCTCGTCCTTCTCTTCATTAAACTAGACATACCCAATTCCAGCAAACTTTCCTTATATGCTTTAGCCTCCAGTCCCCTAATCATCTTTGTTGCTCTTCTCTGTACTCTTTCTAGAGTCTCAGCATCTTTTTTACATCATGGTGACCAAAACTGGATGCAGTATTCCAAGTGCTTTTTGATGGATTCCCCCCCCCCCCGCTTAATTCATTGACCCGCCCTAGAGGTCCCCTTGGTTATATCTTCTTCCTCATGAGCAGGGGTCTTCAAACTTGGCCCTTTTAAGACTTGTGGACATCAACTCCCAGAATTCCTCAGCCAGGCATGCTGGCTGAGGAATTCTGGGAGTTGAAGTCCACAAGTCATAAAAAGGCCAAGTTTGAAGACCCCTGCTCATGACCATGTTCCACATTTAAACATTCCGTTTAAAAAAAAATGGGAAGAAAAACAGAAATGGACTGAACTGTTTTTGGAAGGGGGGATTGTGGGGTGGCTTTTCTGTGGCGGTCTATGGACACATGCGCAAAATAAAGCCTGTAAACGGGGAAATTGATTTCCGTGAATTGCGCATGCGTTCACTTCCGACAACTTAGGGCGCACGCGCTAAGCGCCTAGCTGTAGGACATGCCCTGTGCGGAGGTTTCTGCGTCATTTTTAGGCGCGCGTGCCGCCTTCATTTATTTATTTATGGTTTAGCAAGCCTGCGTCAAGCATTGTTCTGCCACTCTCGGCACGGACTTTAAACAGTAGGGATCAAGTGTTTGTCGCGGTAATGGGAACTTACTGGACTAAGGGGGTGAAGAAGTTCATGCATCCAGCTGATTATAATTGCACCGTGTTGCCCCCTACTGGTTCCCTCTGCATGTTGAGGATTTATTCTATGCTGCGGCGTGTGGTCGATCGGGTTCATTGCAGTATGCAGTGATGCCCCTTCTTTCATTATGAGAAATCCATACTATATCTTAAAGGAGATGCCAGATACTTGTATTTTCCTCGGGTGTTGCAGTGGTCCAAATGCATCTTACCCTGTAAACGTGCATATTGGATTTACAAACAATAGTTGGAAGTCATATGGGTATTAATTGCTTTCTAGAAGGATGGGTCTTCCAGCTAAAAACAAATAGAGAAATTAAAACGGTTGATTTAAAATAGCAAATTCTACTTTTAAATTAAAATATTCACTTCATATCTGCTGAGTATTCAGAAAATAAGTACATTTCATTCCGTTTATTCTGCAAATATAAACACAGGAATATAAAGTGAAGGTGGTCATGAGGTATTCTGGAACGTATATGTAGCCCTAACTAGAGAGCAGGTATCAGTGTGTTGGAGTGTCTGGCAGTTATTGGGTTAAATGCTACGTATGTTGATGGGTCAGTGGGAGGAGTATCAAAGGTCATTGAGAGACTTCCTGGACACAAGCCAGAGGGGATCCTTTGTTCACCACCCGCATGGTTCCTAGCCACACGGTTAGGAGATCCTTGCCAACATGTAACGCACAGGAAGAGAAGAGGGGAAAATCCAACGTCAATTTACCTGGGGAATAAACCAATATTGCAAACATGTGCTTCTGGATGCATCTCCACGTGACTGTAAGTCATTGTCTAGAATTCCCAGAATAAAAGCTATATTTCTGTTTATTCTTCTGAGTTATCTATCTGTTTGGACTGTACAGAAAGCAGCCTGTTCAGTTTGGAACAGAATAGTAAATTGATGAAGATTAATTTTCCTCTCAAAGCTGCAACAGTTTAAAGAAAGAGAATCAAATTTGTTAGCCTTTTCTCTACATTAACCCTTAAGGAAGTAAAGCAGATACTTTCTTGAAAGTAGTAACTCTATGTGACTAATCTCCTTCAATTGCCTGCAAAGTAATTTCTGGGATAGCAAAGCCAGCGTGTCTATGTAAAAGACAGCTTTCAAGGAGTGATTCAGAGGCATTGTTTTGCTAATTCGCTAGTAACTCCGCTTGCTAGCCAACACTTCAAAGTTATAAAGTGCCTTGTATCTGATTTAAAATTACCTTTGGATCTGTTCACAAGCTAACGTTTATAGCGAAAAGAGTAGTAAAGGAAAAATTTACACTCTTGTTTCTCGCATGTAAAGTTTAGTTTCTAACACCAAAAGGAGCTCGGGCTCTATCTCCCTCTTTTCTTTGCCAGTGAATTACGCAGCCTGAAACAAAGAACTGTTTAATGGCTGCCTCTAAAGTTCAGGAAAGGCTTGGAAAGGTGATACAGCCAAAGGCATGCAATTAACTCTTCACTGCCTTCAAAGGGAAAGCGTCTCTCTCTCAGCTTGCCTAATGCAAGCAAGGATTTGAAATTTAAACATTTAGAAATATGTTGAGTTTTACGCTTGAAGAGTAACAAGCAACAACAAATTTGTTTCTTCTCCACGAGTTTGCTAGCCAGGAAGGCTGATTGCCCTTTGCAAAGCATTCTCCATTTCAATAAGCCCATTTGTTGCTATAGTGATACAGCACCGGTGGAAAGCAATTAATCTCCTTCCCAGCCACAGCTTGGAATTTCAGCCAATGTTATGGGACAAGGAGGAATCTGGTTACAGAGGCAGAACCAACCCCAATA
Organism: Crotalus adamanteus; assembly: GCA_039797435.1. Taxonomy (NCBI): domain Eukaryota; kingdom Metazoa; phylum Chordata; class Lepidosauria; order Squamata; family Viperidae; genus Crotalus; species Crotalus adamanteus. Next base: position 10,978,242 of record CM077935.1, read on the forward strand.
GCATTGCAGAAGCACCCCCTGGTGGTCAACTTATTCATGACAATCTTATGCGGATTTTTTTTTTTAGCTGAGTTACAACAGCCACAATTAATTCAGCACACAACAGAGGGAAAGAAAGTACTTCACTGCACGCATAACTAACTACGCAGAGTAAATCTGTTAGTTAAAGTGCAAGCTAGTTAAAGTTATCCCAAGCTACCAACACCCCCTAGAGGGCACAGAGTGAACTTACCAGAAGCATTCACTCACTCACTCAAGCTGAACACCAAGCTGTTCCAGTTGGCGGAACTTAGGCAGAAGAAAGTGAAGCCAATTTTCTGGCTTATCATCACAGCTGATGACCCAGGGTCACAGCCTGCAACTCAAAGGTAGCCAGGTGAGAGTTTGTACCTCTACATTCTCTCAGTGGCTACTAGCAGTAATGTGGTAATAGGAAGAATTTGGCTGGCCTTTCTTCAGACGTCCCCTAGTGGTTAAAGAAGGCACTACATGCAAGCCTTTAACCGCACCCAGAGAAGGCCCTCTAGTGGACAAAGGGTGAACCTCGAAGCCAGAGCACCCTGGTAGCTGACCCGTAGCAAGTGACCCCTAGTGGTGAAGGAGCAAACTGCACTGAAGTACCCACAAACGCAGGAGAACGCACCCAGTGGCATCTCCACCCACAGACAGCACCTCAGAAGCTGATCTATGAGTAGCGACCCCTAGTGGTCAAAGAGAGAAGTTCTTCAAATTCACTTCAAAATAGCTGAGAAGAACACTAAACCTATCCTAGCCATGGCAGAGTGGCTTAGTGATTTAGAGGAAGAGGTTCACCAGCCAGCTGGCCAAGGAGAAATGCTGCCAACAGCCAACCTTGACCTACACACAGAGGCTGAAGCTCAAGCCCCAACACAGCCAAAAACGTCTCAGGGTTACTATGATCTTAGACAACACAGAAAGCTCACAGAAGCCATGCATTCACATCTGATGGAGAAATGGGACACTATCTGCCAGTGCCATGAAAGAAGCTGGGCGAGATTATACAAACTCTACCACAAACAGAAGGAGGAACTCTCCTCAGAATGTGCACACTCAGTGGAAGGAGATAAGGAAGATGCCTATGTGCAATGGATGGACTCCGAACGGCAACTCAAGGACATTCAGGAACAATTAAGAGACTTAAGAGTCGACAGCGAGATGCAAAGCCTCAAGCTAATAAACGAGGAACGTAAGAAGCTTCTAGTGAGCTCACATGGTTCCCCACAGCCCGAGCCTCACCAGGGAGGCAGTCCGGTCGACAGAACCGAGTCCGAAGTTTCACGCCATTCACACGCACCATCCCAATGATCACATGCGGCTCTATCCCATGTATCTGGAAAGGCCTCATCCTTTCGCCACATATCCAAGGCATATTCCAGCGTGTCCCAACAATCGCATGTCACAGGCGCCTCCCGCCTTTCGAAGGCATTCTCCCGTCATAGCCGAATATCCAGAATTTCACATGAAGAGCAAATGATCATGGATGCTAAAGCTGCTGAAGCTGTCTTTTGCGTAGCACAAGAGGAGCAGTTGAAGAAGAAGGAATTAGAGGCAATGGAAATAGAAGAAGCTTGAATGAAGGCCAAAGAAAAGGCTGAAGCAGCTCAAAGAGAAGCTGAAGCAGATAGTAATAGTAATAGTAGTAAGGTTGGAAGGGACCTTGGAGGTCATCTAGTCCAACCCCCTGCTCAGGCAGGAAACCCTACATCATTTCGGACAAATGGCTGAAGTGGCAGACAAAATGGCTAGAGCGGAAGGCCTTCAGAGAATACTCCAGAACACCATTTTCTTGCCAAATAGGGAGCAACTGGAAAATGAAGAGTGTTGTAGCCGTGTACAGGCATACGTGGACAATCAAAGCGCATTCCAGAATGTGCAGGTGAGAGCACCACAGCCAGCCACAAGTCCCCCAAGACCGAGTAGACAAACAGAGGAATCTCAATGGCCAGATTCGCCGGTCAGCCACAGCGTTGATGTCGTGACACCTAGGTCATGAGATCCTCCCGCCGCTGCTGCCCCATTGAACCCACTGAACCACACCCTTGATGACAACCTGATGGGACTACCAGCAATGGCAATGACTGCACAGCAGGGAGTGCCACAAGATCCTTACACCATTGTTGCCCCACGGAACCTGCCAAACCATACCACTAATGGCAATCAGATGGATCCACCTGCAATGCCAACGGCCCTACAGCAGAACCAGCCATCGCTAGGGGAAGAGATTAAAAGAGCTCGAGCTGTACTAGACTCCCTGCTGCGCCAACAGGAGGCAGCGTCCCAAGGAACTGCCACCAGGCCTGACCACAGAGGAGAGTCTCAACCTACAGCCATGCCAACCTACCAGGCAACTAGCTACACTCTACCAGAAAGACAGAGCCTCCAACAAGTAAGCAAGCAGGAACCTGAGTTCCCTCAGCTCAATGCCAGAGCAGAGGAGTTCAGACCAAGCCAACAAGGTCCCTTGCACGTGGCTTGGCAAAACACCCGAGCAGAATGAAGCAGCATTCTTAAAATTGGCAGAGATGAAACCGGTCTTTTAGACCAGCCTGGAGCGATGGCGGCAGCCTGAGAGGGAGTGGAAAATTGAACCGACAGCTTTGTAACAGGAGACGAGGAAACCCCCGAAGGAGGTGAGGATCATTTGGCTGAGAGAAGATGCAGGAAAAGTAAAGCTATAAGGAGAGAAACACAGCGGCAACTGAATTGAAACAGAGCGGAGAAGGGAGCAAATAGAGCAGAATGAGAACAACGTGAAGAATGCTGAGAGCCCAATGTAAAGTTTTACAAAATGTGAGAGACTGGAATTTAAGAACGGCAAGAAGGTGTGAATGAAATCAAAGAAAGGACTGGAGAAAGGACGGTTGGAGACAATTAAAGGTGATTAAGGACTTTGAGAAAGGCAGGGCTAGATGAATCAAAAGTTGGAATTAAGATTGCCAGGAGAAATATCAACAACCTAAGATATGCAGATGATACCACTCTGATGGCAGAAAGTGAAGAGGAACTAAAGAGCCTCTTGATGCAGGTGAAGGAGGAGAGTGCAAAAGTTGGCTTGAAACTCAACATTAAGAAAACCAAAATCATGGCATCCGGCCCTCTCAATTCCTGGCAAATAGATGGGGAAGAAATGGAGGTAGTGACAGATTTTATTTTTCTGGGCTCAAAGATCACCGCAGATGGGGACTGCAGCCAAGAAATTAAAAGACGCTTGCTCCTGGGGAGGAAAGCTATGGCAAATCTAAACAGCATTCTAAAAAGCAGAGACATCACCCTGCCAACAAAAGTGCGTATAGTCCAGGCCATGGTTTTCCCAGTTGCAATGTATGGCTGTGAAAGTTGGACCATAAGAAAGGCTGAGCGCAAAAGAATTGAGGCCTTTGAACTATGGTGCTGGAGAAGACTCCTGCGAGTCCCTTGGACTGCAAGGCGTTCAAACCGGTCAGTCCTAGAAGAGATCAACCCCGACTGCTCTTTAGAAGGCCAGATCCTGAAGTTGAAACTCAAGTACTTTGGCCACCTAATGAGAAGGAAGGATTCACTGGAGAAGAGCCTAATGCTGGGAAAGATTGAGGGCAATAGAAGAAGGGGACGACAGAGAATGAGATGGCTGGATGGAGTCACTGAAGCAGTAGGTGTGAATTTAAATGGACTCCAGAAGATGGTAGAGGACAGGAAGACCTGGAGGAACGTTGTCCATGGGGTCGCGATGGGTCGGACACGACTTCGCAATTAACAACAACAACAAGGACTTTGAAAAATTAACATAAGGACTAAAAGGTGAAGGGAGACAACGGAGAAATTTAGCTTATTTTTGAAGAATAAATAACATTGAAACTTGGACTTTAATTGACATATATCTGGACAAAGTGATGAGTGGATGTTTTGGAAATATTGGATACAGAGAAGAAGAAATAAGAGGTGATATTTGGTGGATTGGTGGACATATTAAATTGAGACTGAGAAAAAAAGGCTGATGCAATATTCACTCACATACAAGCAGTGTTTAAGCTACAAGTAGAAAAGTGGACTCAGGCAAATGTATTAAAAGTACTGAAGTAAATGAATTGTATTAATGAATTGTATTAATGAAATAGAAATAAGTGTAATTGAGTAATTGAACTAAATAGAAGTGGAAAAGTAATCATAGCATAGTAGAGAAATATAAACAGGTGACTATTCAAGTAAGAGTGATAGTGAATGAAATTAAGAGTGGTGACAACACTTAGAGAATAGTATACATATATGTATCATGTATAGTGTTATAGAAATATATATATATACATAACAGATGTTAAGAATATTATAAAGTATACAAGATAAATAGTGGGATAAGGAAAGGTACAACTTTACTTGTAATTTTAGTTGTTAAGGTTAATGTTATACAGTGATATTATAGTCATATATATTGATTTATAGTTAGAAGTATTATATATATATTCTTTATGCAAAAGTGGAGAAATATTATTCAAGTTATAAAAATGACAAGTACTGTAACTACAACCAAAGTTAGCAAAAAACAGTTACAAATCCCACAAATACAATGGCCTCTCCTTAAGACCAAAGAATCATGTTGGGGAAAGAAAAATAAAAAGTAGAATTGGCAATGAACCCACAGAGTTTGCAGATAACACTACAAACGATTCAAGAAACAATGATGATGACCCAAGAGGCAATAGCAAATAATCATGAAGAAATGAAAATACATCATAAAGAAATTAAGAATGATATTGGAAAAATGGGAGATGAAATTAAAAATATGAATAAGATAGGTAATATACAACAAACAATGATGGAAAATGAACAAAGAATTCAAAAAGTTGAAACAAAAATGGAGCTTGTTGATAGTAAAATAGAAGGGATGATACAGAAATCTGATCAAGCAAATAGGGAGTTGACTGAATCTATTGCTTTTCTGGAAATGAAAAAAGCTTCGTTTTGTTTAAGATTTCAAAATATTGTTGAGGAAAAGGAGGAAGATTTGGGAGAAAAGATGGCAGAGATTTTGGTGGTGATCTTAGGCAAAGAAAAATTGGAAGTAAAAAGAGACATGGATGAAAGATATAGAGTATACACAAATTATGTACGAAGGCATAGATTGGCGAGAGAGGTTCATATAAGGTTGAAATATATAAAAAGACAAGAGACGAATCAATAATGTATAAGGGTAAAGAAATAATTGTATTAAAACAAATACCACATAGTATACGAAATCAGAGACGAGAATACCAATTTTTAACAACTCAATTAATTAAATATAAAGTCAAGCTTCGTTGGTTAATACCTGAAGGCATACTTTTAACTTGGCAGGAGAAAAAATACAAGATAGATACACTTGAGAAAGCACAGGACTTTTATGAGAGTTACTTTTCACAAGGAGAAGAACAAGAAAGTAGGGAAGAGCCGGAGAGTAAAAGTTATGATGAAGATCTATTAGAGGAAGTTGATCGAGAGCGAGAAATACAAAAGTTACAAGAAAGAGAAAGGTTAGAAAGAGAAGCAAAAGGAAGACTTATAGAGACAAGAAGTATAAAACAAAATAAAAACAAAAAATAGATCAAGTTAAAAATGGGAGACATAATTAAGCTCTTTTCTATAAATATTAATGGATTAAATATATCAAGAAAAAGAGTTTAGACGTTTAACAATTTAAGGAAATTGGATGTAGATGTGATATATCTTTAGGAAGTTTACATAAAATAGGATTATAGAAAATTACTAGAGAAAGTAAAATTTAGAAACATTATACACAATATTAGCATAAAACAAGAAAGGAGGAATTATTATATATGTCAAAGAAAAATAAAATTAAATAAATATACTTGGATGAAAAGGGGTGAATTTTAATGTTGGAAATAGTATTAGAGTAAAAACAGTATATGCACTAAATAATATGAGAATATTTGTATGATCACCATGCTTAGATGGAATTCTGGTCGAGTCTTATAAAAAATATGAGTGTTACTACAATGAATAATTCCTAGTAAGTAGCAGAATATGAAAGAAGGAAAATGTAAATAAGAAACAATGGGGCAATAAGGACAAATATTTCAAAGAAGAAAGAGGGGGGAAATGTAAAGAATAGAAGAGTACTGTTACAAACTGCTGTTAACAAAAAAGGATATATTACGTGTGTATGTTTGTTGTGTTTTGTTTTGTTTTGTTGGTCTAAAATAAAGAAAAAGAAAAAGAAAAGAAGGTGGGTGATCCAGTTTGGACTCGCAATTATGGTCCAGGTCCATTGTGGGTGGTAGCTGTGGTTGCCAAGGTTACCAGGCCCCTTTCCTACAAAGTGGCGTTGGAAGATGGTCGCATGCTACGACGGCACATTGACCAGCTTCGTTGGAGGTTGCCTAGCCACTCTTCTGCTCCTTGCTCTGCTCTCGGGGGGGGGGGGGAGGAAGACCTCGATCCTCTCGATCCTGATTGGGAAGATCAACCGCACAGTGACTGCAGAACACTGCAATTGTCAAAAGAGGGGTTTGCCGACGAGGCGGCTCCTGACTTGGGCACCACGCCCATGGGACATTGCTTGGAATCGGCTTTTCAAGCCAGTCCTACCATGGGCTTCGCTCCTACGGAACAGCAGAACTCTGACTTGGGTCAACCGTTCCCACTGGCTGTTTATGCCGATCAGAGGAATTCTACCCCACAGTGGAACGCAGGGTTGAGCCGACTGGAACAGGCCAGCCTGCACGATCTGGTCTCACCCATGTCGAATGGGTCACAAAGTCCCGGTCTGCCAAGCCTGGTAGGCGAGCTTGCAGATCGGGCGCTTGCAGCAGCTCCAAGGCGATCAGAGACGGCCAGAGGCCCACCAAAGTTCTTAAAGGACTACATGAGGTTTCTGTCAATGTAAGCTGGACTGGCCTAGTATTTCCCTAGGAATTGGAACACCCAAATTCCATGTACTATAATGTTGTATTGTCTGAAATGCTTATGTATTTCCTTGGAATGGAAAATGCCTCATACTATAATGTAGTGTCTGTGAACTATTTGCAATTGGAAATGATGTATGTATGTTCCATTGTGAATGTAGACCTATGATGTTGTCCATTATTGTTTGATATACTGTATTGGAAGGAAAGACCTATAATGTTGTGTTATTGTGTGTTTTGCTGTACCTTGTAAGGAAATGTTGTAGTATTATACAATAGCTAGTATGTACTCCTGAACCAAGAGGGGAGAGGTGTTATGTATTGGGCTTAATTAAGAGCAGGTGCAGGGAGCTGCACCAGAACAGTCAGCAGACCACGTGGTCTACCCGGTCAGACTTGCTTTCTGCAAGCAATAATCTAGTATGCAATTTGTGCGGGAAAATCCATTGCAACGATTGGCTGGCGACGCCCCAGGGAGAATGTATAAAAAGGGGTGGAGCCATTTTGTTGTTCTGTTTTACTTGAATAAAGAAATGCCTGTTCCTGAGCTCTGACTATTCAATGCCTACCAACGTGAGAAACAGAACAATAAGAAAAGGGAAAAGACAGGAAAGACACCATATTTACATCACCACTATCTACTGTATCTTTCCATACCATCTACAGTATCCTTACAACTACAATTGCTTGTGAAGTACACAGTCACATCTATTGCCTTTTGTTCTTTAAACTATTCGGCTTTCTCTTTTTTTGAGAATGTCATCAATTCCATCTCCATGCTGGTGAGCGTGTGTGGTATCTGCACACATAGAGTATCTGTCAATGTCTCTTTAAAGAAACAATGTTTTTCACAATGGTGGTATGTGATCTCCAGAAAATAAGGAAAAGAGACACTGAAGAGAGGGGGATCATCTGCTTGGAGTAGGAAGAGGTACCCTGTTGGAGCTCTACCTGAAGTATGCATTTCCCTAGAAGACTGTGACTACTATGACAAATACCATTTCTTTAGGAGGTGCTAACAGCTGTGATATTTGGGGGTCATAAGCCCTGCTCCAAAGCAGTTGTCCCATATTTTCAGCATCTCTCTCTCCCTCTCCCTCCCTCCCTCTCTCTCTCTCTCTCTCTCTCTCTCTCTCTCTCTCTTGTAACTTCCTTTTTACCACCCTGTAATCCCTTAATTCTGGATAGAGTTGGGGCAACTGAATGGAGCTGAGCATTGTAAACAAATCACTTGTCTACAAGGACAGATTATTTATCTAGGGTCTGTAATCTGTGCTCTTCAGGCAGAAATTAGTTGTCCAGTCCAGCCCCTCTACTCTATTAAGCCTCCGTGCTATCAGCCCCCTCTACCACAAAGATCCTGCAGGAGAAGGGCAGTGTGGACAGCCGTGGTATCTGGCAGGGTGAAAGCTGTGAACCATAAACACAAAGCTTTCGCTGTGTCCCTGCACAACAGTTACAGTGCCCTTGCTGACCTTAATAGGGACATTAAGAAAACAGGTAAAGGTATTTGTGATAATAACTCAAATAAGCAGGGGATTGTGGTCCGAGATGAAGAACTAGTTTTCGACGGGGAGAAGTGTGAATCAGGTATTACACATCAGTCATGCAAGAACAGAAAGGCATCCAAAAAGAGAAGCCACCTTCTGGTTGGTGATTCAATTATAAGGGATGTAAATTTAGGAAAGGACACAGAGGTTTCGAAAGAGGCCAGGTGTCTTCCAGGTGCTACTACCAGTAGGGACAAGAAGTGTATTTCTAAAATATTCAAGAATGGCAGCAAGGACTGTGATGTGGAGGCTATTGTACATCTTGGCACTAACGGTCTGTCCCAAAAAGATGTACTCTCTGTGCAGAACAATTTCCAGAGCTTGGGGCAAGAACTTAGCAGAATAGGCTGTAGGCTTACTTTTTCAGAGGCTTTACCAGTGTATAAGGAGCAAAATGGAAAAGGCCAGCATACAGCAGAATTCAATATGTGGCTAAAGGAGTGGTGTAAAGGGGAAGGCTTTGGATATATTAGTCACCATGTCTGTAGCTGGTCTAATGAAAAGATGTACAAAAGAGATGGTTTGCATCCATCAAAGAAAGGGACTGGGTTACTCAGCTATAAATTCACAGATTTTATGGAGGAAAATTTAAACTAAACAGCGGGGACAGTGAGTTAATTGATACAGAACAACCCTGTCCCCGGCAATCTAAAAATTATAGGGCTATCAGTGCATGTAACATAAATGTGTGTGTGGACAAGAATACCAACCTTGCTGTCAAGCAAAATCAAGCCTCTAATAGCGAGTGCCACACAAAGTGCACTAACCAAATAGGTGGTAAGACAATAGGGGAACTCAGGCACCACACAGGTTATGTAGAAAGTAAACACAGGGTCAGTCATAAAGGACTCAAATGTCTATACACCAATGCACAGAGTATGAACAGCAAACAGGGTGAACTAGAAATTCAGGTTAATGAGGGCAGATATGATATTGTTGCCATTACGGAAACATGGTGAGATGAAACCCACACATGGAACACACAGCTAGAGGGATTTAGATTATTTAAAAGAAACAGACCAAATAAAAGAGGAGGTGGAGTTGCTCTCTATATAAGAAATAACTACATCTCTACAGAAGTAGAGCACAACAATGATGAAAACTGTCTTGAATGCATTTGGGTCAATATAAAAGGTGGGGGAAAATGACATTGCCATAGGTGTATACTACAGGCCACCCAACCAAACAGAGGAAATAGATGAACTTTTTGCTAGTCAGCTAACTAAGGTATGTAGGAAGCACATCACAATAGTAATGGGGGACTTTAACTACCCTGACAGCAACTGGGAGACAAACTCTGCACCAAATGGAAGATCAAACAGGTTCCTGGCAAACCTAGCAGACAACTTTGTCTCCCCAAAAGTAGAGAAGGGAACTAGGGGATTAGCCATTTTGGATCTAATTCTCACTAACAGAGATGAAATGATAGAACAGTGGTTCTCAACCTTTTTAATGCCGTGACCCCCAACCGGTTGTAAGTCGAGGACTACTCAACCGGTCGTAAGTCGAGGACTACTCAACTGGTGCAGCACCGTTTGCAGAATGGGACTTTTGGCGAGCTCAGCAGGGCAGAGACAGCCTGGACAATTCCTATTGGCTTTTGAAAGCCAATAGAATTAGACTCTATTCAAGAGAGTCTATTCTATTGGCTTTCAAAAGCCAATAGAATAAAAGGGAGTAGCACAGCTAAGGAAAAGGGGAAAAAAATGGTGGACTGCATTGTTTGGCGACCCCCGTGAAATGGTTGTTCGACCCCAAATGGGGTCCCGACCCACAGGTTGAGAACCACTGTGATAGAAGGTGTTGAAGCCATAGGAACCTTGGGAGGAAGTGATCATGCAATATTGGAATTCAACATTATGGAAGCACAAGCAATAGAAAACAGTCAAACTAGAGTCTTGGACTTCAAGAGAGCTAATTTCAATAAACGTAGAGTGGGCTTGGGAAGGATTCCATGGATGAGAATCCTTAAGGGGAAAACAACTCAAGAAGCTTGGGAAATTTTGAAAAATGAGATAATAAAAGCCCAGCCTAGCACAATACCAACAAAGAGGAAAAATAACAACTCTCAAAAGAAACCAGCATGGCTGCATAAAGAACTTTCTGACAAATTGAAAGATAAAAAGGACAAGTATAGAAAGTGGAAAGAGGGGCACATAACTAAGTCAGAATATCAGCAAATAGCCCGAGCCTCCAAAGATGAAGTGAGGAAAGCTAAGGCTCAAAATGAACTAAGGCTTGCGACCAAAGTCAAAAATAACAAAAAAAAACTTCTTTCAATATGTAAAAAACAAGAAAAAAGTGAAGGAAATGATTGGTCCATTAGTGGGTGAAAGTGGCAAGAAGGTGATAAGCAACAGGGAGAAAGCAGAACTATTTAACTCGTTTTTTGCATCTGTCTTTACACAAAGGGAAAAAACAGACCAACCTATCAAAAATAGTGCCATAAAAAACAGAATAGAAACACAAGTTAAGATAGGCAAGAAAATGGTAAGTGAGCACCTGTCCAGCCTAGACGAGTTCAAATCGCCAGGACCAGATGGATTACACCCCAAGGTTCTCAAGGAATTGGCAGATGTGATCTCAGAACCACTGAACTATATTTTTCAAAGATCCTGGAGCACTGGGGAACTACCGGAGGACTGGAAAAGAGCTGATGTAGATCCCATCTTCATAAAAAGGAACAAAAATGGACCCAGGAAATTACAGACCTATCAGCCTGACCTCAATACCTGGGAAGATTCTGGAAAAGATAATCAAACAACGAATCAGCAAACACCTACAGGCAAACAAAGTCATTGCTAAAAGCCAACATGGGTTTGTCAAAAACAGATCATGCCAGACAAATCTTATTGCATTCTTTGACCAAGTGACAAAATTAGTGGATCAGAGGAATGCTGTGGATATAATTTACTTGGACTTCAGTAAGGCATTTGATAAAGTAGATCACAACCTACTACTTGACAAGATAGAAAAATGTGGGGTAGACAGCATCACCACCAGATGGATCCGTAGCTGGCTGACCGGCCGTACTCAGCGTGTGGTCATCAATGGAACCGCATCTACATGGAGGGAAGTGTGTAGTGGGGTGCCCCAGGGCTCTGTTCTGGGCCCAGTGTTCTTCAACATCTTCATCAACGATCTGGACAAGGGGATAGATGGGGAACTCATCAAATTTGCAGACGACACCAAGCTGGCAGGAATAGCCAACACTCCAGAAGACAGGCTTAGGATACAGGAGGATCTGGACAGGTACTTGAACACTGGGCGCTATCTAACAAAATGAAATTCAGTGGTGAAAAAAGCAAGGTTCTACATTTAGGCAAGAAAAACCAAATGTACAGGTATAGTATAGGGGGTACCTTTCTCAATAGTAGTAACTGTGAGAGGGACCTCGGAGTCCTAGTGGACAATCACTTAAATATGAGCCAGCAGTGTGCTGCAGCTGCCAAAAAGGCCAACACAGTGCTAGGCTGCATTAACAGAGGGATAGAATCAAGATCACGTGAAGTATTAATAACACTTTACAATGCCTTGGTAAAGCCACACTTGGAATACTGCATCCAGTTTTGGTCACCGCAATGTAAAAAAGATGTTGAGACTCTAGTAAGAGTACAGAGAAGAGCAACAAAGATGATTAGGGGACTGGAGGCTAAAACATATAAGGAACGGCTGCTGGAATTCGGTATGTCTAGTTTAACGAAGAGAAGGATGAGGGGGGACATGATAGCAGTGTTCCAATATCTCAGGGGCTGCTACAAAGAAGAGGGAGTCAAGCTATTTTGCAAAGCGCCTGAAGGCAGGACAAGAAGCAATGGATGGAAACTAATCAAGGAGAGAAGCAACCTAGAACTAAGGAGAAACTTCTTGACAGTTAGAACAATTAACCAGTGGAACAACCTGCCTCCAGAAACGGTGAATGCTCCAACACTGGAAGTTTTTAAGAAGAAGCTGGACAGCCATTTGTCCAAAATGGTATAGGGTTTCCTGCCTGAGCAGGGGGTTGGACTAGATGACCTCCAAGGTCCTTTCTAACTTTATTATTGTTATTATTATGAATCATCGCACAGTCAGCCAGATGTTCAGACTGGATTTGGCATTTTGTCTACCTATCGAGTCCTTACCCAGGACCTGGGATAGGCAGATGTGGATGTTTGATGGTATTACAGGTATCGTTGCAGGATGGAAGCAGTTCCTAATAAGGCTGCCTTTTGCAATTGACTAATAGCGAATTTGTCAATGCCAATGGTGTTCAAGTGGTGCTCCAGTTGTTTTGGGATTGCGCCCAAGGAGCCTATTACTATTGGTACTACCCTTGCTTGCTTTTGCCACAGTCTTTCTATTTCTATTTGTAGGTCTTTGTATTTTGTTATCTTCTCCAGTTCTTTCTCTTCTATTCTGCTATCTCCAGGCACTGCCACGTCCACTATCCAGACTTTTTTGTCTTTCTTATCGACAATTGTTAAGTCTGGGGTGTTATGTTGCAGGTGCTTGTCTGTTTGAATTCTGAAGTCCCAGAGCAGTTTAATTTTATCATTTTCTATGACTTTCTCTATTTTATGATCCCACCAGTTTTTGCTTACAGGCAAATGATATTTTTTGCAGATCTTCCAATGCACCATTGTTGCTACTTTGTCATGCCGCTGCTTGTAATCAGTCTGTGCAATCTTCTTGCAACAGCTTACCAAGTGGTCCACTGTTTCTTCAGCTTCTTTGCATAGGCAGCACTCACTGTCTGTTGCTGTCTTCTCAGTTTTGACTTTGTATGCATTTGTCCTTAAGGCTTGGTCTTGTGCAGCCAGAATTAGTCCCTCGGTCTCTTTCTTCAATTTTCCTGCTCTTAGCCATTGCCAGGTTTTATTATTATCTGCTTTCCCAGCTATTTTTTTCATGTATTGGCCATGTAGTGCTTTGTCTTCCCATGCCTCTATTCTGTTCTTCATTTGGTCTTTCTTGTAGGCCAGTTTGGTCTCTCCAGTAGTCAGTAAGCCTTCCTGATATACTAATTTCAGTGCATCTTCATCATTGTTCTTCAGATATTCTTCCAAAGCCATTTTTTCTTCTTCAACCATCTGATGTACTTGTAGCATTCCACGCCCACCTATTTGCCTTGGTAGATAAAGTCTATCAATGTCACTGCGTGGATGAAGGGCTTGATTCATTGTCATTATTTTTCTGGTCTGCCTATCCATTGCTTTTAGTTCTGCTTGAGTCCAGTCCACTATTCCAGCTGTGTACCTAATGACTGGGATTGCCCAGGTGTTGATTGCCTTTATGGTATTTCCTCCATTGAGTTTGGACTTTAAGATCTTCTTCACTCTCTTGATGTATTCACCTCTAATCTTTTTCTTGACTTCAGTGTGCTTGATGTTGTCAGCTTGAAGGATACCCAAGTATTTGTAGTACTCTTCCTCATCCAGACTCTTAATGTTATTTTCGTGGGGCATCTTGATTCCTTCAGTTTTCACTATTTTTCCTTGTTTGATAGTAAGTGTGGCACATTTGTCCAAGCCAAACTCCATTACAATATCTTGGCTATATATACGGACAGTGTTGAGCAGCGATTCTATTTCAGATGATGTTTTTCCATACAGCTTCAGATCATCCATGTAAAGGAGGTGGGATAGTCTAGCAGATGTTTTTGATGTTTGATAGCCATGTCCTGAGTTATTCAGTATTGTTGACAGACAAAACAGTGCAATAACAAATAGTAATGGTGATAATGAATCTCCTTGAAATATTCCTCTCTTGATATTAACCTCTCCCAGCTTCTCACCATTGATCTGCAACTGTGTCTTCCATTGTGCCATCGATCTTTGCACAAATTTTCTGATGTTTCTACTGACTCCTGTTATTTCTAGGCACTTTATTATCCAATCATGTGGCAGAGAGTCAAATGCCTTTTTGTAGTCAATCCATGCCACATTCAGGTTGGTCTTCCTTCTCTTGCAATTTTCCAAGATCATTTTGTCTATTAGGAGTTGATCTTTTGTTCCTCTGCTGTTGGGGCGGTTTCCTTTCTGCTCAGGTGGAAAGAGATTGTTTTCAACTAGATGCTGTTGTACTGCATCAGCTACCACACCAGTCAGTAATTTGAAAGTTGTTGGTAAGCAGGTAATTGGCCTGTAGTTACTTTGTGTTGCCCCTTTTGCTGGATTTTTCATTATTAGGTAGGTTTTCCCAGTTGTTAGCCACTTTTCAATTTCTCCTCCTTGTAGTATATTGTTGAACTGCTTGGCAATGAGTGGGTGTATAACAGTTAGATGTTTCAACCAAAACCCATGCAGTTCATCTTCACCTGGTGCTGACCAATTTTTGATTTTCTTTGCTCTTTTTTCTACCATTTTTGTTGTTATTACTAGTTCTTTCATTTCAACTTCTGTTTTATTTGCATCCACCTCTTTTAACCAAGCCGCATCCTTGTTGTATTTCTTTGGGTTATCCCATATCTGCTTCCAGAACTGCACTGTTTCTTCCTTGTCAGGTACTGACTGATTCCTTGCAGTTTCTCCATTGATGGATTGGTAGAAATGTTTCTGATTGGATTGAAATTGGAGGTTCTGCCTATAGTTTGCAATTCGAGCTTCATATCTACTGATTTTCCTGGCTATAGCTGTTATTTGTTGCTTTATTATTTCCAGTGCTTCCTTGATCTTCCTTGTTTCTAAGTGGTATTTCTTGATTAGGTATTCTTTGGTCTTCTTGTTCTTCAGCTTCTTTTCTTTCATCTGTTCTAGCTTGCTTGCATGTGATCTTAACTTGCTGATCTTATTTTCTAGTCTAACCTTCCATTTTTCTGGTGCACTGTTTGTTTGTTTTTCTTCTTTGTTGATTTTGCATCCCAGGTATTCAGTTATAACTGCAGCTGTGCTGTACATTAGTTGGTTTGTTTCTTGCAGTGAATTGGTGCTTATACTTGCTATTGCAGTATTTGCATCTTTTAATGCTTGTGCTAGCTGTTTCTTTGAAACAAGCTTCAATGCAGGTAGCCTTATTCTGTTGTTTTTGTGCTGTTCTAGATGCTCAGTTATTCTTTGTTTCAATTCTTTTATTTCTTTAGTTAGAGGGTTTTGTTCTTCCTGAGGAAGAGTTGCCTGGTTTCCAAATGAGAACAGTTTTATATCTCTACTGGATTCTTTCACTGCCAACTCCCCCTGGTTTGCCTCTACATTCTGAATTACTTCTTGTAAGGCTTTGATTTCTTTGCCCTGGGTAAACCTTTGCAGTTCGTCCAATTCTGTTTCTGTAAATACTTTATTTCGTATTATAAATCGGCGTTGATCTGCTAGTCTCTGTTCTGTTATTTCTGATTCTGGATGTTGTTCTTTCCAGAACTGGTGCATTCGTTTTAGATATCCTCTTCTTGTTGGACTTGATCTGTAGTAACAGATCATTATTTCTTTGTTTTCCATCACTGTGTATCTGCGACGGGTAAACACCTTTTCTTCCAGTAGTTCTGCAGCTGCTGGCCCTGGTTGCTCAGCCAACAGTCCTGAGTCCTGTAACCCATTTTTCACCAGATATCCAGGAACTCCAATATCTAGCGCGGACCTTGTTAACCCGGGCGACATCCGAGCTGGTATGGCATTCTGAAATTTACGTCTCACCATATTTTTTATGGGAGAGACACTCTTTGTCTGACTCCTCTGATGAGACCTGTCCAGTATGGTTGAACCTGTGGCATAGCTCTCATCTTCCTCAGAGTACACAAGCCCCACAACCACGTCAAGGTAGTACCTCACTGGGGGATTATTATTATTATTATTATTATTAACTGGCCGGATGCCCTCCCTGACGCCACAGGGAGTTTGCAGCAGATATTTTTTCTTTGCACCCTAGGAGAGAAATATCTGACACTACCTAGAATTGGGCTCTCAAACGTCCTAGTGGGAGGCAAGCTCTTTCACCACTAGGTCACCATGCTGCTTTTTTCCCCTCTCCCTCAACCATCTCATTTTCTGTGTGAATCCAAAGCATGGCAGGTCCCTGCTCTTTACAATGCATGATCAAAACTCCTCACTGTGCAGTATTTCCTTCATAATGGTATTCACTTTTGTATTCAGTCCATATTCGTCCGGCACTTATTTACTCTTACTTACTCCAATCATGTTCACAGCCATTTTGTCTTCTTTCAACCAATATGTCTTGCTCACAACAAATCACAAGCTACCCAATACTCTTCTACCAGCATCTGTCTTAACATTTCTCCATTGGTTTTTCCATATTTAGTAAGGTACACAAATTCATTTACTTGCTCTTGTTTTTAACTTCTGTCATAGGTTTGATCAATTAAGACTTTCACTTGACATGTTTACTAAGAAGTGGTCAATGGTCATTTCATTTCATTCACTCTTTGGCCAAATTGTGCAGCCAAATTTTTTCCAAGCATGCTATTCTCCAAGCATGCTGACAGTGAGGACAATCAACCAGTGGAACAGCTTACCCCCAGAAATCGTGGGTGTTCCATCGCTGGAAGTTTTAAAAAAGAGACTGGACAATCACTTGTCTGAGATGGTATAGGTTCTCCTGCTTGAGCAGGGGGCTGGACTAGAAGACCTCCAAGGTCCCTTCCAGCTCTATTCTATTCTATTCTATTCTATTCTATTCTATTCTATTCTATTCTATTCTATTCTATTCTATTCTATTCTATTCTATTCTATTCTATTCTATTCTATTCTATTCTATTCTATAATTTAGAGATTACCTTGACAGCCTCTACTGTTGGACATATCTTATTAACTAGGAGGCATGTGCAGTGTACTGACCTACATTCCAGGCACGTATACAAAATGTGTAGGATTATTTTAATTATGAGTAAGAAAATGGAAAGTCAAGGAGGGGGGACAACAACAATCATATATCTGTTTGAAACTGCAATGTAGTTCCTTTTGTTTGCATCTTGTAATTCTCGTTGAAATGTTCATTTTGTGCCACTGTGAACTGGTTTTTCCAGTCGCCAGCAACTCCTAAGTTGAGGGGAAAAAAATAGTCAACATAACTGTGGAGTCCTTAGTATTTGCTGAGCTTGTTTGCTTGCAGGTATTTCATTAATCAACTAGGTAACATGTTAAACGTAGTGATGTTGCAATAGAAAACAATATATAGTATGCAACTCACGGTTCAATTATGGAATCTTTGATGGTCTTTGGGCTTGGTTGTTTGCTTGCAGACTTTTCATTACCCAACTAAATAACATATATTATCTTCTATTTCAACATCACTATATTTAAAACTGGATAAAATAGGGTTGGGTCCATAACATACAGTATGTTCCCTGGAGAGAAAAATTAGCAGAAAATAGGCAGAGGGGAAATAAAAGGCTGATGTACAACATTACTGTGTATTTGGGAGAATGCAGAAGCCAGCACAAGGCAGGCACAATCACAATTTCTCGCTCCATATGTTTTTTTTTCATCTTGATTAGGATTGTTTCCTATTTGGAGATCCCTGTAGAAGCAGTGAAATCCCCAGGAAAAGGATAAAAAAATAATAATAAGAGAACCATCTAGTTGCTGAAGAGCCCAGCCACAACCTTCTCTGAGAATGGTCCATGTTAATCTTCCCCAAGCCATTGTACTGCATTGTTAATCATGGTCATTCTTGCTGGAAAGTCATGAAGCCCCCATATCTGCAGGCTGCCCAGGTTGGTGAAGACTGCTGTACCTGTAACATGTATAAAAAGGACCCTATTTGCCTGCAACAATATTACATTTCCATGCTGCAATTGTTGTTGACCTTTATCCCACCTTACCTCAGGTGCTGATATTAGAAGCAGAAACTTTGACCTCTAATTCCATATTCCCTGATCAGCACAGCGATTAGCCCTGATAGCTGGGAATTGCAAATCTAACACATACTGAGCTTGTCAGGCAGGAGAAGGCAGCACTATTATTTCGTCCTTCTATGAGCATTAGAGATACAAACCTCATCCAACCCCAATTTGGTTATTTGAAAGGCTCACCTTTCCTCATGAAAGGAGAGATGGTGTGATCCATAAATGAAATGGGAACGCCTGTATAATTAGCCATTGGGTTCTGGCTCATCTCTTTGAAGGAGGTGTGGTGTGCAATTTTCTTGACTAAGTTTTCATCAGCTGGCCTCTCTAGGAACTCCATTATCTTCCGAATCTCTTGTTCTGGATCCTGTGTACAAAGCAATAATCAAGTACTGAAAGCCAGGACTTTTACTACAGGCAGTCCTCGACTTACAACAGTTCACTCAGTAACCGTTCAAAGTTACAACGGCACTGAAAAAAGTGACGTATGACCGTTTTTCACACTTATGACCATTGCACCATCCCCAGGGTCATGTGATTTACATTTGGATGCTTGACAACTGACTTATACTTATGACGGTTGCAATGTCCCAGGGTCACGTGATCACCTTTTGCAACCTTCTGACAAGCAAAGTCAGTGGGAAAACCAGATTCACTTAACAACCATGTTACTAATTTAACAACTGCAGTGATTCACTTAACAACTGTGGCCAGAAAAATTGTAAAATGGGACAAAACTCACTTAACAAATGTTTCATTTAGCAACATAACATTTGGGCTCAATTGTGGTCGTAACTTGGGGACTATCTGTATTAGGAAGAATGATGAAGTACAGGTAGTCCTCGACTTACAACCGCAATTGAGCCCAAAATATCTGTTGCTAAGCAAGACAACCATTAAATGAATTTTGTCCCACTTTACAACCTTTCTTGCCACAGTTGTTAAGTGCAGTTACTTTAGTAACATAGTTGTTAAATGAATCTGGCTTCTCCATTGACTTTGCTTGTCTGAAGGTTGCAAAAGGGGATCACATGATCCTGGCACATGGCAACCGTCATAAATACATGCCAGTTGTCAAGCATTTGAATTTTGATCATGTGACCATGGGGATGCTGCAACAATCGTAAGTGTGAAAAGCGGTCATAAATCCCTTTTTTCAGTATTGTTGTATCTTTGAACAGTCACTAAATGAAGTGTTACAAGTCGAGGATTACCTGTATAGAGAGATAGTAAATGAATTAAAATATGCTATCCTTTGCACTAAGGCATGTACTCAAAACCTCACATTATCTCTCACCCAGAAGGGAGTAATCGTAGAGGATATCTTTTTCCTTTCTCATTGTCCCGAAGGCATCATCTGCAATTTAGCCATAAAGTTGGCTTGGAGATGTAATCAACTTAAGCCTCTCACAATCTTCCGCCTACAAGGTTCTTTTTCCAACCTACCTGAGCATAACTGGAATTGTTCTCCACATAATTAGAAGGAATTTAGCTTGAGGACAGCTGCCATGGCTGCTATGGCATGTTTTACAGCATTTTATGATCGGTCCTCATGTGTATCTTTGATTAATGAAGGTTGAAAATGTATGCAAGACTTAGACTAGGAGAACAGGAGAAGGTCTAGACTTCATATCTAATTCTTAAGGTGGGGAGAAGAAATGGACAGTGGAGTAGCAGAGAATAACAATGTTAACAGAAGGAGCAGAAAGAGTCTTGCCTCTTTCATATCTTCATAAAAGAGGTACAGAGTCCTGTATTTTTCCCTGATGTCCCACCAACCTTTGACATGATCGTACCAGTATCCAAAAGACACTGAAAAGAGAAATAATGCTTGTGAATGATGGGAATTTTAGTGCAAGAACATGGAGAAAACTACAGTTTGCTTACTACTTACTTTGGTTCGGTCATCAGGAGCATGAAACAGAGCTAGTGATTCTAGTAGAAGTTGGTAGTCAAACTTTATACAAAGAACCATATATTTATGTGAACTTATCTGCCTGCTAAAAAGGAATGGGTAAGGAGAAGAAGGCCCAGATCTGACCTTCCCATTCACAGAACTTCAAGCTGTGAAACCCATCAGTAGTAGAAGACCTCAAACAGCTTGCCCCACAATGGTGCCCTAAGAAGTGTTAAGCCATCCCCATAATTTGCTCTGCTAGCTGCAGGTAATAGGATCACTATCATACTGCACCTTGAACTGAGGAGGGCTAATATCCAGGCTCAGTGCCTTTGAAGGGTTTACTATGTACCCACTTACCATTCCCATCCAGAAATTTCTCCCATGTTCCAGGCTCCGGGTGCAGTTTTGCCATTTTGTAGAAATAATAAAACAAGACAGCCACATCTTTTGCATTTCTGGCTACATAGATAATCTGTCGAGGGACAAACGAGAAGGCTAATTAAGCTGATCTGTATAATGTATTTCATTTCGAAGATAAAATGTGAAAGGACAAGTGGAAGGGCTTTCTCCAATGCAGGGAGTCCTCAACTTATGACTGCAATTGGCACTGGAATCTCGATTGTTGTGCAAAATGGTTAAGTGAGACGCCCATGTGACTGCTTGGCTCAACAATCGCAATCCTGGCACTCCCACTTGAGATCTTTAAGCAAAGTGCAGGTGTGCCTCTGGAGGGGAGAAGACTCTTGAGGTCCGGCATAGACTGCAGTGGTGTTTCTCAACCTTGGCAACTTTAAGATGTATGGACTTCAATTCCTAGTATGCTGGCTGGGGAATGCTGGGGGTTGAAGTCCATACATCTTAAGGTTGCCAAGATTGAGAAACTCTGGACTATAGGGCACCAACATTCAGAAGCCTACTGTAGCCTGGGAGGCCTCCATGGGTTACAGGTGACAAACCACAGTCCTAGATCGTCCAGAATGAGGGTCAGGAACGCAGGAACTTGGTGCACGTTAGCAATTTGTTTATTTACTAACTGACAAAGTCAGCACTGGGGATAACTTCTCCCCAGAGCTCTTTATAATGTGTCCACGCCCACATTCCCACCCTCCACCCACAAACCACCATCCGGTTAATTATCCTTATAACCCCACCCCCGTACCCTAACCCCCCTCCCCGTGCAGCTCCACCCCCTATGGTCCAGCGTCCGCCCGCCTGCTGTTGCTGCCGCATGTTTGCTGTCTTCAGTTGCAACGGTAAGTTTATGTGCTCAGCTGCTGGCCAGTCCTTTCCAGCCATACCGACAGTACTGTGCGCCTCCTTCCCTTCTAGGGCCGCGCCGGGGTTGGCCTGTAGCTGGGGAG
Organism: Crotalus adamanteus; assembly: GCA_039797435.1. NCBI lineage: Eukaryota > Metazoa > Chordata > Lepidosauria > Squamata > Viperidae > Crotalus > Crotalus adamanteus. The sequence goes on from CM077935.1 coordinate 10,999,724, forward strand.
GGTGCTCCGGGTCGGCTGCGGGACCCTCCACTACTCCGGAGAGGGACCGCACGCCGCCCGACATGTCCGGCCACTCCCCGTCTCCCTGCTGGTTGGTAGCATTCAACGTTGGCTGGGAGGCCGTCGGCCGTTCCTGCGCTCCCAGCTGGCCGGTGGGGTGTTGCAGTCCGGTTCCGGCACCCTCTGCAGCGCTGGGCAGAAGGCCCACACCGCCCGCCGGTGCCTTCCCCCCTCTCAGCTGGGCGGCAGGACGCCTTGCAGCCGCGGCGCCTTCTCCGGTGACTAGGGCCGGCCGGGAGGCGGCGGGCCGCTCCCCTGCTGCCGGCTCCTCCCCGCCTTCCAGCTGAGCGGCAGGGCGCCTTGCAACCGCGGCGCCTTCTCCGGTGACTAAGGCTGGTCGGGAGGTGGCAGGCTGCTTCCCCGCTGCCGGTTCCTCCCCGCGTCTCAGCTGGGCGGCGGGGCATCTTGTGGCCGCGGCAGTGAGGACTGGCCAGGAGGCAGTAGGTTGTTTCCCTCCTCCCGGCACGCTGTTGCGGCGGTGCGGGCTGGCTTCGGCCCGGCGTGTTGGTGGGGGTGGGGTTGTTCGCTCCTTTCCCCCCCCCCCACCGAATGGCAAGCCCCTTGGGGCTTGACATGCGGCTCCTCCTACCACGTCCTCACCTGCAAGAAAATGACAAGAGAGTGAGTCTCCTTGGTTGTGTTGTGCCTGGCCCGGTTTCTCCGGCCAGCGCTTGTGGAAAGCCCGTACGAGTCGTGGGGCATGCACGTCCCCCTCCCTCACCCAGGATGCTTCCGACAGGGGATATCCCTTCCATTTGACAAGGTACTGCAATTGGCCACGTCTCATTCGGGAGTCGATTATCTCCTGTACCTCATACTCCTCCCCAATGACTGGTTCAGGCCCCTTAGCACCCACAGCGGGTCCTTGTACTAACTTTAACAAGCTGCTGTGAAACACCGGGTGCACCTTTCCTAGAAGGGGGGGTAGTCTCAGACGTACTGTGACTGGGTTAATTACTTTGACCACTTGAAAGGGACCTACATATTTTGGGCCTAATTTCTTATTAGGTACCGGCAGCCTAAGATATTTTGTCGATAAGTAGACCCAATCCCCCACTTTAAAGGGTGGGTGTTCAATTCTTTTTTTATCGGCCTGATGTTTGGTGGTTGCCTCTGCTCTTTGTAGAGCGTCCTTTATTACTCCCCAAAGTCCTGTTAGTCGCGTCATCCACGCTTGGGGCGTGTATACGTTACCCGTCCCGTCGGATCACTCCGGAAAGGGGACAAACTCCACCCCGTTCACCACCCGGAATGGAGCGAACCCGGTACTACTATGTATGGTGTTGTTGTACGCCACCTCAGCGAATGGCAGTAAATCTGCCCAGTCAGTTTGCTGGAAGGTGACGTAACTACGTAGGTATCGCTCAACCATAGCATTCGCCCTTTCCGCGGCACCGTTGGTAGACGGGTGGTAGGCCGAACTAAGACCCTGGGATGATCCAATTAAGGTTAGGAATGTACGCCAGAATTGGGCTGTAAACTGTACTCCTCTGTCCGAAATGATACGTTGTGGCACGCCGTGTAGTCGGTAAACATGCTGTACGAACATTCTGGCAAGCCGCTGCGCCGACGGCAACCCCTTACATGGGATGAAATGGGCCTGTTTCGAGAAGAGATCGATTACAGTCCATATTACTGTGTAGTTGCGGCTTGAGGGTAACTCTACAATAAAATCCATTGCGATCTCTTCCCAGGGTTGTTGTGGATCTACAACTTTCTATAGTAGGCCCATTGGCTTTCCCACTCGAGGCTTCGCGGTAGCACAGACGTGACAGGCTTTGACATACATTTCCACGTCTGGTTTTAGGCGGGGCCACCAAAATTGCCGTCGAATGTGATGGAGGGTTTTCAGGAAGCCGAAATGTCCTGCTTGCTTGGCGTCGTGGCATCTCTTAAGGACAACTGAGCGTAATTTTTCAGGGACATAGAGTTTGTCGGCTTTCCACGCTAGCCCATCCCTTTGGGTTAGTAGGCCTGGATGGTTCTGTAACCACTCATCATGCACTACAGCCTCCCGCAACTCTGGTAGTGTAACGGTAGTCGTTCGGGATGTTTTTATGCCCGCTACTCTGTGAGTACAGGTAGGGATTATTGCCTGTACAACCTCCTCTCGATCACTATGGTATTGGGGAAGGTGGGATAGTGCATCCGCAAGAAAATTTTTTCCTCCCGGTACATATTTCAGAGTAAACCGGAACCGAGTAAAATATTGGGCCCACCGGACGTGTTTTGGTGATAAGCGCCGTGGTTTCTGTAGCGCTTCAAGGTTTCGGTGATCAGTCCACACCTCAAATGGGTGAGGGGAGCCTTCCAGCAGGTGCCGCCAGGTCATTAAAGCCCATTTGACCGCATAGGCTTCCTTTTCCCAAATGGTCCATCTGCGCTCTGTCGCAGTGAATTTACGAGACGTATATGCGCACGGCTGCAGTAACTCCTGTTGATTTGGTTGGAGTAGGACAGCCCCTACAGCTACGTCGCTCGCGTCAGCCTGGACGATGAATGGAGCATCGGGGTTTGGATGGAGCAATATTGGCTCCTTCGCAAATAGCGTTTTAAGTTCCTCGAATGCTTTCTGGCAGGCCATAGTCCATCCTACTGGCTGGCCAGGTCGTGGCTTACCTTTCAGGTGTTTCGTTTTTAATAGTTCTGTTAAAGGGTGAGCCACGCCAGCAAACGACGGAATAAATTGCCGGTAGAAATTGGCGAACCCGAGGAAACTTTGTAATTGCCTTCGGGTAGTAGGGGCCTGCCAATTGAGAACTGCTTTAACCTTAAGTGGATCCATTTCCACTCCCGCCGCTGATATGCGATAGCCCAAATAGTCCAACCGCGTACGATGAAACTCGCATTTGGATAGCTTGACGTACAATTTTGCCTCCAATAGTTTCTCTAATACCTGTCGTACCAAGGCAACATGCTCCTCCATAGTTGTGGTATAAATCAGGATGTCGTCAAGATAGACGAGGACCCCCCGATAAAGGTGTTCGTGCAATACTTGGTTTATTAATTGCATAAAGACGGCGGGGGCCCCCTGTAGCCCAAAGGGCATAACACGGTACTGGAAACTCCCCAGGGGACAATTAAATGCCGTCTTCCATTCGTCCCCCCGTCGTATTCGTATGCGGTAATACGCCTCCCGTAAATCTAGTTTGGTAAATATCCTCCCTTTCCCTAATTGGGCCAGTAGGTCCTTCATAAGGGGAAGTGGGTATAAATGCTCCACGCACACAACATTCAATCCCCGGAAGTCAACACAGAGACGTAATGATCCGTCTTTCTTTTCTCGAAACAATACAGGGGCCGCAACTCGAGACCGAGCTGGTTGGATGAAGCCGCGTGCCAGGTTCACATCAATGAACCGTCGCAGTTCTTCCAATTCTTTGGGTGTCATGGCATACATCCGAGGTTTTGGAAGTTTAGCCCCAGGTTCAATTTCAATGCCACAATCCGTCGGTCGATGGGGGGGTAGTTGGTTGCACTCTGTTTCACTAAACACTGCAGCCAGGTCCTGATATTCGTGGGGAAACAGGTCCTCCCCTCCCCCACTCACTCCACACACGGGGGTCGGTGTGTCCACCCCTGGAACCCGACACTGACTGGGGGGTTGAGGTCCCACCCCCAAGCGTACTCTACGGTACCCCCCTTCCCACCAGATAGTGGGCTCCCACTTATCTAGCCATGCCAGGCCGAGGATCACAGCCTCACTCATGGCCGGTGCCACGACGAACCGGATGGTTTCCCAATGGGCTCCCAGCTCCAACCGTATGGCCTCGGTAATATGGGTCGCCGGAGCCCCACCCAGCAAGGAGCCGTCCACTTGTTCAAACCGTACGGGCTGGGCCAACCTATGTAGACGGATCCCATGCTCCAGAGCTAACTCCCGGCTAATTAAGCAACGGGTGCACCCTGTGTCTATCAGTGCCTTACATTCCCACTGTTCCCCGGAGTGGGGACTCGTTAGGACTATAGGTAGAACGAAAGGGGCTATAGGTTCGCTTACCATCGGATTGTCGATGGGGTCGTCATCACTTTCCTCGTCGACTGGCCGATACTGCGCCGTCGCCATGGTATCCAGTGGTGTTGACGGGGTCTTCGGATGGGCTGCAGCTTTCGTCGCGTCGGGACCCTTCCGAGGCGTTTGCGCTGGGGCCCTCAGGGTACCGGACACTCGTGGGGTGGGAGCCGGGCACTCGGCCGCCCGGTGTCCCGGCTGATGACACCGGAAGCACCGAAACACCGTGCCACTAGGCGGACCGGCCGGTCTGGGGTAGCTAGCTGGACTAGTGGGTGGTCTCTGTCCACTCTCCCTCAGTTTCCCCACAGGTATCCGTGTCTGGCGGCCGTCCTGAGTCCTCTGGGCCTCCCTGAGATTGGTATCGAGGTCCACAGCTGCGTGGAACCATTCCCGGAGTCGATTGGGAATGCCCCTGTAAATACATGCCTGGCGCAGCTCCTGATCCAGCCCGGCCCAGAAGTGATGGATTAGTGACCTATCCGGCCAGGACGATGTGAGCCGGCCGGCTAGTCGCCAGAAGTCGCGGACGTATTCCGCAACCGGTCTGCCACCCTGTCTCAGGGACAGGAGCTCCGACTCGGCCCGCTGAACCTGGGAAGAGTCCTCAAAGCGATGATGGAGTGCCTCCAGGAACGAACCCACATTACTGAGTACCCTAGCGTGATCGCTGTATAGGTCGGCGGCCCAGGCCGCCGCCTCTCCTTGTAGCCCCGCTGTAACCCCCACTACCATGGCCCATTGGGACGGGTATAAATGGCCATAGCGGTCCAGGTGGCTAACCACGTGGCTTAAGAACATTGCCAACCTGTCCGGATCCCCGTCAAAAGTAATGGGGAGGGCTGGCGGGCCCCATTGTTGACCCGGGCCCCATTGCGCAGGCGGCACTACCCCACCACCTCCGGCCAATGTGGCTGGACCAAGCCCCGCAACTGAACTGTGTGTCCTCCTGCCAGAAGGCTGTGCCCAGCCGACGAGGCCCATGCCAGTAGGCCACGACGCCGGACCCACAGGGCCCATGGAATCCATCCCGGAAATTGCAGGCCCCGCCGCCAAGGCATCCCCCTGCTGGGGTAGTCGAAAACGCGGACTGCTCAGCCGGAATTGCGAGGTGTCCGCCCGTCCGGAAGTGCCCTCTGATCGTTGACGTGAGGAACGGCCCTGGCAGCTGCCCTCACCAAACCGTTCACGTAGGACATCCAATGTGTACTCACCAGGAGCGGTGGAGTAGCTCCATTCATCCTCATCCTCACCCGTTAACCGCCTCTCCTTCCAACCCAGTAGGGATGGCCTACCCGGCGGGTTGCGGGACCGCCCAGCCTCCAACGATGTCAAGGCCGGGCTCTGCCACCACTCCTCCCTTGGCTTGACAGCCCCAGCCTCCGTGGTCACCACCACAGTGCCGGACCCCTGGATGGCTACTCCCCGTCTCCCTGCTGGTTGGTAGCATTCAACGTTGGCTGGGAGGCCGTCGGCCGTTCCTGCGCTCCCAGCTGGCCGGCGGGGTGTTGCAGTCTGGTTCCGGCACCCTCTGCAGCGCTGGGCAGAAGGCCCACGCCGCCCGCTGGTGCCGGTGCCTTCCCCCCTCTCAGCTGGGCGGCAGGACGCCTTGCAGCCGCGGCGCCTTCTCTGGTGACTAGGGCCGGCCGGGAGGCAGCGGGCCGCTCCCCTGCTGCCGGCTCCTCCCCGCCTTCCAGCTGAGCGGCAGGGCGCCTTGCAACCGCGGCGCCTTCTCCGGTGACTAAGGCTGGTCGGGAGGCGGCAGGCTGCCTCCCCGCTGCCGGTTCCTCCCCGCGTCTCAGCTGGGCGGCGGGGCGTCTTGTGGCCGTGGCAGCGAGGACTGGCCGGGAGGCAGTAGGTTGTTTCCCTCCTCCCGGCACGCTGTTGCGGCGGTGCGGGCTGGCTTCAGCCCGGCGTGTTGGTGGGGGTGGGGTTGTTCGCTCCTTCCCCCCCCCGAATGGCAAGCCCCTTGGGGCTTGACAACAGGGCCCAACACTGCACAGAAACCTGTTGCAGCCTGGGCTGCCAGGGCCTGTCCCCACCCCACCAGGTACAGGAGGCCTCAACTCTTATAGGGCCACCAGTGCAGGCAAATTGCTCCACTTATCTCTGCAATTTTTCTTTAACTGTTGACAGGCATGCCCAGCATCTACAAGAGACAGACTTCCCACCGAGGCGACCTTGCAGCATATGGAAGCATGTAACTCAGTAGCCTTCCCAAGCCTGATGGGGGCAAGGAGCAGAGTAAGGTTTCTAGGACCGTGTCAGTTCTGAATGCGCTGGTGGAATATGTTCTGTTCCAGACAGAACACATTGCTTTGAGTTCAATCTAAAACAGACAGATAACTCGATAGAAATGATTTCATAACAAATATTTATTGTCCAGGAATTCTAAGCAGAGACTTACTATGCTGTAGATGCTTCTGGTTTTTCATATCTGTTCATTCCAATAGGTAAATTGATATTGAATTTTCCCCTCTTCTTCTGATAATCATCACATGTTGGCAAAGGATCTCCAAGCCGTGTGGCTAGGAGACATGAGGCTGGATGAACAAAGGATTCCCATCTGGCTTGTGTCCAGGAAGTCTCCCAATGACCAATGACCCTTTGAGACTCCTCCCACTGACCCATCAACATACCTAGCATTTAACCCAATAACTGCCAGATATTGTAACATACTGATACATGCTCTCTAGTTAGGGTTACATAGAGCTATGCGAGGTCCAAAACAGAATAGGTGGGGGCTGAGATGTGCAGAGAGATAGGATAAAAAAACAGTAACTGTGAGAGGGATCTTGGACTTCTAGTGGACAATCACTTAAAAATGAGCCAGCAATGTGCAGGAGCAGGCAAAAAAGCTAACACAATCCTTGGTTGTATAAACAGAGGCACAGAATCAAAACCACGTGAAGTATTAGTACTGCTTTATAAAGCCTTCATAAGTCCACACCTGGAATACTGCATCCAGTTTTGGCCATCATATTACAAAAATGATGTTGAGACTTTGGAAAAAGTGCAAAGAAGAGCAACTAAGATGATTAAGGGTCTGGAGACAAAAAATATATGAAGAACGTTGCATGAATTGGGTTTGGCTAGAGAAAAGAAGGACTGGAGAGGGCATGATAGCAGTATTCCAGTATCTGAGGGGCTGCCACAAAGAAGAGAGGGTCAACTTATTTTCCAAAGCACCAGAAGGCAAGACAAAAAACAATGAATGGAAACTAATCAAGGAGAGAAGCAATCTGAAATTAAGAGAAATTTCCAGTGTGGACAATTAACCAGTGGAACAGCTTGCCTTCAGAAGTTGTGGGTGCTTAATCACTTGAGGTTTTCAAGAAGAGACTGGACAGCCATCTATCTGAAATGGTATAGGGTCTCCTGCTTGAACAGGGGATTGGACTAAAAGACCTCCAAGGTCCCTTCCAGTTCTATTCTGATTGATAGGCAAGTTGGGGCATTTGCAGTGTCTCTGCATTTGAAAGATAAGTGGACCACAAGGCCCAAATTTCCATCACATGATCATGGGGTTGCAGCAACAATGATAACTTCAGGCAAAGCAAGTCTCTTTGTTCAGCACCACCATAATTTTGAAAAGTCATTAAAGGTCTGGCTGTAAGACAAGGACTACCTGTATATTCTTGCATTCAGTTTATTGGTTCTTCATGTATTAACAGTCACATCTTTTTTCTCACCTTGCAATTCTTTTCCAAGAAAGATTTGGGGAGCAGGTGGACAGGAAGGTGGGTTTTAATTAGACATGGATGTGGTGCTTCCTTGAGCAATTCAAGGCCTGGAAAGGGAAAAAGAATAATTGAAGTGACATTTCCATCCTGCCTCTATCATTAGCTTATCCAAAGCAGATGCATTCTGGATGAATTAGCCTGCAGATCCCCTAATATAGATATTTATTTTATTTTATTTTTAAAGTTTTTATTGAGTACAAAAAAAGGGATTAAAAACATTGAACATGGTAAATCATCTTTGACATCTCCAAATAGATGTCTCAGACATCTTAGTCCATATTGTATATTAATTACATATAATATATCTATATACAACTATACATTTCTGGTCTCTATCTTAACTTATCTCTTTACTGTGACCTCATTTTTTTTCCCTCCATCTATAAAATTTATTCCATATTCGATAAAATTGGAGGGCTGAGCCAGCTGTCAGAGCGGGCGGTGGTGTGAATGGTCTCTCCGGCATCGCCAAACGCTAGTCCTAGGTCCACGGGGCTCATCCAAGCCAAAAGAAACCTCATGGGGGCGATGGAAGGTGTGGGCGATCTGCTGCTCTGCCGTCGGTGGCGACTGGCGAAGGGTAGCAGATAAACCCAGTACTGAGCGGATCGGGAAGAAGACGGCCAAAAATGGCCACTGAAGCTGACAGCTGGACAGAGTAAGCGAGGAAATAGCAGAATGACAATAAATTGGATTTGACTAAATTGACTTTTTCCCAAAGCTTTGTGAGCCGATTTGGTAGACGCATCAAAAGAGAAAGCGGAAAGGGGAAGCCTGGAAAAAGATAAGCTGAAAGAGTGGAAAGATAGCGGCGAGTGAAAGTGGCAGGAAGAATGCCCGGAAGGGCCTGATGTGGAGGAGCCAGGCTGCACTGATTAAAGACCTAGCGTTTTAAAAGCCACACAAAAGGACAGGAATCAACCTTCAATTAAGCTATGAACCCTGTCTTATGGTCTCAGGCTTTTGCCTTTGACTGCTGAGTGGATTGGCCGGCGGAAAGGTGTCTGTTCTCTTTCTTTTAGTGTTTTTTTTTCCTTCTCCCTGGAAAGAGATAGAGATTGCATTGATAGAAGGAACTGGAATGATATAGAGACTGACAACTTTGGAAAGTGTTGTTGAGGAGATAGCAGGTGACTATATGGACGTATAGAACGGAATGGTGTGAGACAGAAGAAAGAAGAAAAGAGAAAGGATATTAAAGAGAGATTGAAGGGTTTATTGGATTATATAAAGAAAAAAGGAAAACGCTGGGAAAGCTTAAAGTTAACAGCTGAGATTGAACTATTAGAACCTGTACTTGTATTAGTATTATATTGATAGAGTTACATAGATGGAATATACCAGAGATATTGTTGTTGTTTAAACACTGGAAGGGGGATAACGTAAAGGGGGAGAAAGTGGAAGAACGAAAAGAGGGAAGTGGAAAGTGGATATTTTGGAAGAAGAGTAAGTTGTGGGAAAGTTTGTTTAAAATGGTAAGCAATCCAAATTTAGCTAAGATTGGTGGGGGGAAGAAAAACGTAACACAAGGTTCCAGCCCTATGAGCCAAAGATCGTTAGATGACATGCTTCAAAGAGAATGTTACAATCCACTTAAAGAATTGCAGGCAATGATGCAGGCAATCCAGGAAGTCATGATGAAGAACCATGAGGAAATCAAAACGGAACTAGAAGTAGTTAGGAATGTTACTGGAGAAATGAGAGAGAAGATTCAGGCAATGGACGGAAGATTTGAAGCTTTTCAGCAGCAAATCGCAAAAAATGAACAGAAGTTGCTGGCAGTAGAGCAAAGATTGGACAATGAAGAAAAGAAGGTGGAAGAGATGGACAAAAACTTAACTGAGGCTAATAAAGAGTTAATGACAGCGGTGACATTACTGGAAGGGGAGAAGGCGACCCAATATCTTAGATTCCAAAATGTTATTGAGGAAAGAGGAGAAGATCTTCCAGACCAGATGGCGGGTTTGTTGGTAGGAGCTCTGGAGATTGACAAAGAACAGATGATTGCTGGAATGGACGAGATATACAGTGTGCAGACAAACTATGGGAGATGACATAACCTTCCCAGAGAGGTCCATGTGAAGTTTATAAAAAAGAAAATTAGAGATGAATTACTATATAGAACACGTGATGAACAGTTAGAATACAGAGGGAAACAAATTATTGTGTTAAAAGAGATACCAAAAAGGATGAGAGACCTCCGAAAGAACTACCTCTTCCTGACGTCCAGGTTACATCAAAGCAATGTAAATTTTAGATGGTTAACACCAGAGGGGCTTATTGTGACTTGGCAAGAGAAGAGGTTTAGATTGGATACAGTAGAGAAAGCGGAAGACTTCTACAGGCAATATTGTGCTTCAGAGGAAGACCTGAGGGATCTTGGAGAAGAAAGAGTTATGGCTGAAAAAAGAAGAGATATTGAACAAATGTTGGAGAAAAGAGGGACAGAGCAAAGCATGGAGGAAGTGAGAGGGGGAAGAGGTCAAGATAGGCTAGAACAACAGGGGAGAAGCTCAGAGGAGGCAAAGGAAATAAGAATTACTAGAAGCACAAAGACACGACAAAAACTGGACAATGGGAGAGGAGTATAAGATTTGGTCAACAAATATTAGAGGGTTGAATGCACCAGTAAAGCGTAGGAAAGTTTTTAGTAAGCTTATTAAACTAAATGCGGACATTATCGCCTTACAGGAGGTTCACATAAAAAATGATCAAGAATATCTATTAGAACAACCTAAATTAGGTAGGCTATATGTTTCACTAGACGAGAAAAAAAAAGAGGAGTAGCTTTGTATGTTAAACATAAGATAATTTCAAAACAAATCTATAAAGACAAAGAGGGAAGGGTCTTGATAGTTGAGGCTAAGCTGAATAAAAAAAATATAATAATTGTTGTAATATATGCCCCAAATGGAGCTCAAGTATCCTTTTTTAAAAACCTTCATAATAAGCTGAGTGATATAGAGGGAGATGGTTTCTGTATAATCAGAGATTTTAATGCGATTGCAGATAAAACAAAAGACCATAAAAGTACGGAGGGAAGGAAAGGAAACCAAAAAAAAAAAAAAACCAAAACCACTTCCCAAAACCTTTTTTGAGATGTGTACAGATCTTAGTTTACATGACGTTTGGAGGGAAAGGAATTATGATAAGAGGGAATACGCATACTTTTCTAATAGACATAGATCATGGACCAGGATAGACATGCTGTGGTTTACAAAAGAATTAGCCTCGGAAATTCAAGAAATTGATATTGAACTTAGCCTCTGGGCAGACCATAATCCGATAAGTTTTCGCTTGAAAGGACAAAGAAGCAGGCCAAGATGGACTCTCCAAAGAGTGATTCTTAAAGAAAAAGAATTTAAGGAAAGAATGGAGAAAGAAATGCACTTTTTCTTTCAAGTGAATGACAATGAAGATACATCCTTGCAGAACATCTGGGATACGGCTAAAGCATACATGAGGGGTGTAGCAATTTTGTACATGGCTAAGAGAAACAAAGAGAAAAAACAATATAGGATGAGGCTCGAAGAAGAATACAAACAGGCCGAAACACAATTTCAGAGAGATCCTGAAAACAAAGGATTGAAAAACAAAATGGATTTAATTAAACATAAACTCTGTATAGAGGATTCGGAAAAGTTAGTACAAAAATTACAGGCAGCTAAGCAAAATAACTTTGAGGATGCGAATAAACCAGGAAGATGGCTGGCATATAAACTATGAAGGCAGAAAGAGAAGCAACGGATCATTAATTTGGAAGATGAGAAAGGAGAGATTCAAGGGGAGGAGACTATAAAAAGGGGAATCGCTCAAAGATACTATGAAAAACTATATAAGAGAAATGAGGGGAAAAATGTAGAAAGGATAATAGAATACTTAGAGAAGGCAGACATACCGAAGATTCCGGAGGAAATAAAAACTATGTTAAATGAGGAAATAAGAATGGCTGAAATAATCAGGGCTATAAATAAACAAAAGATCAATAAGGTGACTGGCCCAGATGGAATACCAGCGGAACTATATAAAGAACAACAAAGTGCACTCAATCAATACCTACTAGAAGTTTTTAACGCCATATTAACTGAAGCTAAAATACCTAAGTCCTGGTCAGAGGCAAATATAATATTGATTCCAAAAGAAGAAGCAGAAAAAACACGGATACAAAATTATAGACCTATATCATTATTGAATTCTGACTATAAAATTTTTGCCTCAGTAATGGCGGAGAGATTCAAAAAGTACCTAATTGATTTCATACATTCGGATCAAAATGGGTTTTTACCAAACAGGCAGACTAAGCGGAATATAAGAACAATCTTAGACATTCTCGAATTTTATGAATTGCATAGTGATCGTCAAGTGGCACTTCTGTTCCTTGATGCACAGAAGGCTTTTGACAATGTCAATTGGCAATTTATGATCCAACAACTAAAATTAATGGATGTTGGAAAAAAAAATTTAAACGTGATAACTGCAATATGTTCTAAACAAAAGGCCCAGATCATAATAAATGGAGAGGCCACTGATAAATTCAACATACAGAAAGGCACAAGACAAGGATGTCCTCTCTCGCCATTGTTATTTATATATATATTAGAAATTCTTGCTAGAGTAGTAAGACAAGAAGAGCAGATTAAAGGATTTAAGATTAAGAAAGAAACATACAAACTTCAAGCTTATGCAGACGACTTAGCATTTATATTAGAAGACCCAGAACAATCAGGGCAGAAATTATTCGAAACATTGGAAGAGTATGGGGATCTGGCAGGTTTGAAAATAAATAGAAACAAAACAAAGATTATTACAAAAAACATGACTAACATACAAAAAGGAAACCTTGAGGCAAAATTAGGTATACAAGTAGTTTCCAAATTAAAATATCTAGGGATAGTTATTTCAGCACGCTGCTCATCAATTAAAGAAGACAATTATGGCAAATTGGTAAAGAATATAGAAGTAGATTTAGACTGCTGGAAAAATTTACATCTCTCATTACTCGGGAGAATTGCTGCAGTGAAAATGAACATCCTACCTAAAATGATATTCCTGTTTCAGAATATCCCAATTCAATTAGACAAGAAATTTTTCAAGGAGTTGAATAAATTAACCTTAGAATTTGTGTGGTCCGGTAAGAAGGCAAGAATAAAATTAAAGGCATTACAGGATGCCAAAGAGAGGGGAGGTTTAGGTTTCCCAGATTGGGAGCTATATTACCAAGCAGCGGCCCTGACATGGATTAGAGACTGGATAACCTTAGAAAATAAAAGATGTTTACATTTAGAGAGTTATGACCTCCAGCAGGGTTGGCATGCTCACATATGGATGGGGCAAAGCAGAAACCACCAATATTTTTTAAGACATAAGGTTCGGCAAGAATTAATAAAAAGCTGGAATATAGTTAAACGTCAATATTACACAAAGATTCCGGCTTGGCTATCGCCATTGGAGGCAGTCACATATCCCAATCTGTATAAGAAAGACAAGGCTATTATATATAAAGACATCTTGACAGAAGAATGTTATTTAAAACAAAAACAAGAGCTAAGACAACAAGGAATAGACATGGAGTGGTGGTCTTATCTCCAGATACAAGCAAGATACATGAAGGATAAGCAAGAATGGGGTATTAACAGACAAGATACGGGGTTAGATAAAATATTGCTAGGCCTGGAGAAAAAACAAATAAAGAATATTTATAAACACCTGTTGGAATATAAGCTATATGAGGAGCAGGTTAAAGAAACAATGGTGACATGGGCAATAGATCTAGGATATAATATAAATATGGATCAATGGCAGCAAGTATGGGAGCGAAATAACAAAATCACATTGGCGACATCATATAAAGAAAACCTGTATAAGATGCTTTACAGATGGCATCTTCCTCCGGCCAGATTAGCCAAAATGTATAATGGATATTCATCTATGTGTTGGAAATGTAAAAAAGAAAAGGGCACCTTTTTTCATGTATGGTGGACATGTAGAGAAGCACAGGTATACTGGCGTATGGTCTGGGAATGGGCAATAGAAATGACTAGGTGGACTTCCGGTTCCAGCGCCATCCAGAGTTTCCTTCACCGGTAGACCCCCTAGGGGGTCGAAAGTCGCCCTGGAGGGGTGACCACCAAGGAGGAGGCTTGCTGGTAGATAGGGGAGGGCGGCAGCTTCCCCTGTGTCTCCAGCTATCTCCTTAGGGCCGACGGAGCAAAGATCGGCCTGCAAGATGGCCGGTCACCCTGCTGCACCAGCCGAAAGTCACATTGACATCTAAGCGTTATAGACCCACCGCGGATGATCCGGGTGAGACCCCTTTTATTCCTCTCTTCACCCCATGCTGTTTTTGCCTGTAAAAGCTTGTCCTTGGAATTATTTCCCCGTCTGGAGAAAGCGGCTTTTGTAATTGTGGGAAAAAAGGTGTTTTATAAAAGGACAGAAAAAAAATAATAATTTAAAGACTATATCTCTATCTACATTGAGGTACAGAAAAAATTGTTCTTTGTTTTTTGGGGGGTTTTTTGGGAGCGGTATTATTTTATATTGGGAGAATATTTCTTTTTCCACTCTTTCTTTAAGAAATAGAAAAGGAAAAAAAATGGCGTTTGAAACAGACTTTTTAGCTTACTGAGGACATCTACTGGTCAAAAGTTAATATTGTAATTGTTGACTATTTGGAGATGATTTTGGCCTTCAAACTATTTTTCAAGAGACAAGATAATTTGAGCCAGCTGTGAGATTTGTGGGGGTGGATACTCTTCAACTGTAGCCTCCACAAAAAAAGAAAAAAAAAAGGATTGCTTTTCAACTATTGTTAAAATGGAGAAGCCTCAATCACATTTAAACTGTAAACTTATACTGGAAAAGATCTATGAGGCCAAAGAAGAAACATGCACTACAATAAAAGAGTTTACTATAGAATTAAGATCCAGAATCTCTACTGTAAACCCCAAAATTGACTCTCAGATTACACCTGACTACTCTACAAAACAGATTATACAAGAAGAGGATTTAACTGAGAATAAAGAGAAATTTATCTTGCCTTATAAACAGTCTACTTATGGCTTGGAGGACCAGGAAAAGCAAAGACTGAGTTTTGAACTTTTGAAGCAACGAGGACTTATGGATAAGAGAAACAGAGGGCCAATGCAGAGGCCAAGATGGTTTTCATCTAATCAAAGGACACTACAAGCAACAAAAAGAGACTTATCAGCTGGAAGGGAAGCTCTGCTATGGAAACCTGCCTGGCATAAGAGGAAGGCTAGAATAAGATTGAAAAATGCAATTTAAAATTTCATGCATTGGACTAAAGGCAATCTAGAACTATGGACTGATTTAAGGATTAAGATTATGAGTCAGAAGTAAAAAGATGTTTTAGACTTGGATTGAATTAATAATTAATTGAATGTTAATCAAATAAGATGACTTGTTTGTTTCATAATATGGATGTTATTAGCTTTGATAACTAATTGGATGAAATTTGTATTCTGCTTAATGGATTGATATGAATTAAGGTTTGATACTATTCTGTCAGCTTAAAGAGATTGATTAATTGATGGATTAGATATGTATAGGATAGACAGATAGATATGTATATTTAGATATATATATATAGGATAGATCAATATTTTTGTTTAAAAATGAGATATTTTCTATATAATGGATTAAAGGTAATCTAGAATATTAAGAATGTATTTTTTAGAACGATACATTTATTTGTATGAAAATTATTATGTAATGGAATGAAGAAAATTGAGATGTTTTAGATTTGGGTTGAATTATTAATTTATTGAGTTAATTTAATAAGATGATGTGTTTGTTTGATGACATGGATGTTATTAGTTATGATAATTGGATGAAATTTGAATTCTGTCTAATGGATTGAAATGATTTAAGGTCTGATATTATTCTGTTAGCTTAAAGAGATTGATTAATTGATGGATTAGATAGGTATAGGATAGATTAATATTTTATTTTAAATAGGGGAGATTAGTGGAAGAAGAAATAAATAAAATTCATGATAAAATTAAGGAACTAGAATATATGTGGAAGGGATACCTGAATTGATAAGGTTTTTATTTAAAGCTAACTTGATTATGGTATTCTAAATTTATAAAGCTTTGGCTTCCGGTTTGGCAGGGAATGAGACAGACATGGGAGGCTGGATCTCCAGCCTCTCAGTCCGGTTTCGCTTCACCTAGCATCTCTTAAAGGGACGGAAAGTTGCCCTGGAGGGGCAACAAAGAAAGGGATATTTCAGGAGCTTGGATCTGGTGGCGACCAATCTGGGCATACTGAAGCCCCCTCTAAAGGGGCAGAAGAAAGGCTGCCAGGAGAGCCGAGGCAGCCCAAGTTGTCTGCAGCCAGAAGGGAAGCTATGAAAAACAGCTGATTTCCAACAACATGCTATTTCTGGGTGAGCTGAAGTCTTTTCCTTCTTGTGTTTGAAAATGTTGAGACCCTTAAAGGGAGAACTTGAAAGAGTAAAGACCCCCAGAGAGACTTTTGGAGCGGCAATTTAACATTAAGGGGAAATGTTAATGAATATCAAACTATCTGAGTACCAGAGTGTGGAGACTGATAAATAAGCCAATAAATAAGCCAAGGAGGACACCTACTGGCGAAAAATAAGAATTAAAAAAAGAGTGACCTTGGGAAGCTTGAGAACAAAACAAAGCCTTGGTCTGAGATAACAAGTGAAGAGACTGTTTATAGCTATGCTTGTTGACATTGGCTAAAAACTAAATAGACATTATCTGGGGTGGGGGAGAACATTTTAGATCCAAGAAGGGACTGGAGGAGGTAGGTTTGCCTCACAACAGCTGATTCCTGTTAATGCTTTGGATATAAGTTTAAGACTGTGAGCCACAAAATAAGTACATCTAATATTTCCAGACTTGCAAAGAAAACCTCTTCGGCGCCCTCTGTCGGACAAGCCAGTCCAACAACTCAGAGTTCTGTTGGTACATTGCTACAGCGTGACAAAGCAAGCACGGCTCAAGATGAAACACAAGCCTCTTTACAATTAATTCAAGAAATCTTGCAGAGGAACTATGAGGAAACACAAAGTAAACTGGAGAAAGTAAGTGAAGAAATTCTGGATATAAAGGCACAATTTGAAGCTCAAAATCAAAAGATCATTAAAAATGAACAGAAAATCCAGGAAGTGGAAAATAAAACTGAAGACATTGACAAAAAGGTGGAAATGTTATTGCAAAAGAATGAAGGACTGGAACAAACAAATCAAGAGCTAGAATGGGCTATGGCAATGGTAGAAATGAGAGAAATGGAACATTATTTGAGGTTTCAAAATATTCCTGAAGATAGTGAAGAAAATATAGAAATGGTGATTATTGACTTGTTGGCAGAACTTTTAAACGCAGACCGAGCAGACATTCAGAATGAGATGGATCAAATATTCCGTATGAATTCAAGCTATGCAAGCAAAAACAGATTACCAAGAGAAGTGCATGTGAGGTTCATGAAAAAATCAACAAGAGATGAAGTACTGAGAAAAGTGAGAGAGGAACCCTTACAATATAAAAATAAAGAAATTGTGGTCCTAAAACAGATACCCAAGAGAGTAAGGGATACCCGGAGACACTACCATTTTCTAACTACAAAATTGATTGCCAAAGGCATAAATTTCAGATGGCTAATGCCAGAAGGCATTTTAATAAACTGGAATAATACAAGATATCGACTGGATTCAATATGGAAAGCAGAGGACTTTGAAGTAAGAAATAGAGTAATTTTGGATGAAGGATTGCATCAACAACAAGAGGATAAGCAGATGGGAGAGACGGCCCAAGGAGCAACGGCACAAGCAGAACAACAGAAGGAGAAACGTGAACAAACAGGTGAAGGAGAAGGAACTGCCAGAGAACAAAGGACTACAAGATCGACTAGACCAGTGGTTCTCAACCTGTGGGTCGGGACCCCATTTGGGGTCGAATGACCATTTCATGGGGGTCGCCAAACCACGCTGTCCGCCATTTTTTTCCCTTTTCCCTAGCTGTCCTACTCCCTCTTATTGGTGGCCACACCCACTTGGGGGTCACCACAACATGGGGAACTGTATTATGGGGTCACGGCATTAGAAAGGTTGAGAACCACTGGACTAGACCAAAATATAAGTAATGAAAGAGGAAATGGAGAAAAAAAATGATTTTTTTTCGGTAAACATAAATGGACTAAACTCCCCAACAAAAAGAAATAAAATTTTTAGGAAACTTCAGAAATTAAATATAGATATAATCTGTTTACAAGAGACACACATAAAAAAAACAACATTATAAACCGTTGGAATACCCGAAAATGGGGAAGCTTCAACATCAGCACAACAAAAGAAATGAGGGGTGGCGATATACGTTAAAGAGACAATAGTTCTAAATTAATATATTCAGATGAAGAAGGAAGAATTGTAATGGTTGAAATATATTTACATCAAAAACAAATACTGTTAGTGGCAATTTATGCCCCAAATGATAATCAAGAACAATTTTATCAAAGATTACACAGGAAATTAATAGAAATGGAATACCAAAATATTTGTTTAATAGGAGACTTTAATGCGATAGTAGATGGAACAATGGATTATAAAAGTAGCAAAACAGGAAAACCCGTAAGAAGAAGATTACCCAAGACATTCTTTGATATGGCAGAAGAAATTGGAATACAAGATGTCTGGAGAGAAACCAATCCTCAAAATCGACAATATACCTTTTACTCAAATAGCCATAAATCTTGGTCAAGAATTGATATGATTTGGATGACTCCTGAATTAAAGATGGATATACAGGAAATTGAGATAGAAATAGGCACATGGGCAGATCATAACCCTTTAAAAGCGACATGGAAAGGAATACAAAAAAAAACCAAGATGGATTTTAAATCAATCTATACTAAAAGACAAAGAATTCATAGAGTTGGCGAAAAGAGAAATGGAATTCTTCTTTAAAGAAAATAAAGAAGATACATCACTATAAAACGTATGGGACACAGCTAAAGCGTATTTTAGAGGTATAGCTATAACGTATATGTCAAAGAAAAATAAACAGAGAAGACAGCAATATTTATTATTAAAAGAAAAATTTAGAAAGTTAGAGACAGAATTATAACAAAATCCACAGAAAAAGACTTTGAAAAGAGAAATAGAAATAATAAAACATAAGCTGAATTTGTTGGACTCAGAAAAATTGGCGGAACAAATAAAGAGAGCAAAACAAAATTTCTTCGAAAATGCCAATAAGCCAGGAAGATGGCTAGCTTATAAACTCAAAAAAACAGAAAGAGAAGAAAATAATACATAATTTAGTAGATGGGAAAGGTTGTTTACAATTTAAAAAGGAAGAAATAAAAAAGATAATTAAGAAATATTATAAGGAATTGTATGGTAAAGAGGAGGCTGCAAGAGAGAGAATTGCTCAATATCTAGAAGAAAGTAAATTGCCAAAAATTCCAGAGACATTCAAAACTATGTTAGAAGAAAGAATAACAATGATGGAGATATTAGAGGCTATAAAACAACAAAAAAATGGGGAAAAAACAGGCCCAGATGGGCTACCGGCGGAACTTTATAAAAATCTACAAGATACATTAAGTGAACCACTGAAAGATGTTTGTAATGGACTATTGTTAGAGGCCAAACTTCCAAATACATGGATTGAAGCAAATATTACTTTGATACCAAAAGAAGATTCAGACTTGACGTATATTAAGAACTATAGACCGATTTCATTACTCAATGTAGATTACAAAATTTTTACTTCAATAATGGCAGAGAGATTGAAAAAATACTTAGTTGAATTTATACATCCAGATCAAAACGGCTTTTTACCAAAGAGACAAATTAAAAACAATTTAAGGGTGATAATGGACGTATTAGAATATTATGAATTACATCCAAGGAAACAATTAGCATTAGTGTTTTTAGACGCCCAAAAGGCATTTGATAATGTTTCCTGGCAATTTATGGTTCAGCAATTACAAATAATGGATTTTGGAAAAAAATTTATAAATATGATAAAAACAATATATAGCAACCAGACAGCAAAAGTGATAGTGAATGGAGATTATCCTGAGAGCTTTGAGATAAGAAAAGGTACGAGACAAGGGTGTCCACTATCTCCATTATTATTTATCTTTACTTTGGAAGTACTAAATAGAAGGATAAGACAGGACACAGAAATTAAAGGATTGAAAATAAAAGATGAAACATATAAGTTACAAGTATTTGCTGATGATTTAGTGTTTATCTTGGAAGAACCTTTAGAGATGATTCCTAAACTATGGGGAAAGATAGAAGAGTATGGAGAAATGTCAGGACTAAAAATAAATAAAGAAAAAACTAAAGTAACAGTAAAGAACCTCACAGATAAACAAAAAAGGCAAATACTAGAGAAAACAGAGGTACAAATAGTGAAAAAAGTTAAATATTTAGGTATTCATCTTTCAGCTAAGTGTTCGTCAATAAAAGAAGACAATTATATAAAATTATTGAAGCAAATAAAGCTAGACTTGGAAAGATGGAAAAATCTGCAGCTGTCAATATTAGGAAGAATTGCTACAGTAAAAATGAATGTGTTGCCGAATGTGTTGTCAAAAACAAATCATGCCAGAGAAATCTTATTGCATTCTTTGACCAAGTGACAAAATTAGTGGACCAGAGAAATGCTGTGGATATTATTTACTTAGACTTCAGTAAGGCATTTGACAAAGTAGACCACAACCTACTACTTGATAAGATAGAAAAATGCGGGTTAGACAGCATCACCACCAGATGGATCTGTAGCTGGCTGACCAGCCGTACTCAGCATGTGGTCCTCAATGGAACCGCATCTACATGGAGGGAAGTGTGTAGTGGGGTGCCCCAGGGCTCTGTTCTGGGCCCAGTGCTCTTCAACATCTTCATCAACGATTTGGACGAGGGGATAGATGGGGAACTCATCAAATTTGCAGACGACACCAAGCTGGCAGGAATAGCCAACGCTCCAGAAGACAGGCTTAGGATACAGGAGGATCTGGGCAGACTTGAACACTGGGCGCTATCTAACAAAATGAAATTCAATGGTGAAAAAAGTAAGGTTCTATATTTAGGCAAGAAAAACCAAATGCACAGGTATAGTATAGGGGGTAACTTGCTCAATAGTAGTAACTGTGAGAGGGATCTTGGAGTCCTAGTGGACAATCACTTAAATATGAGCCAGCAGTGTGCTGCAATCCTTAAGGGGAAAACAACTCAAGAAGCTTGGGAAATTTTGAAAAATGAGATAATAAAAGCCCAGCCTAGCACAATACCAACAAAGAGGAAAAATAACAACTCTCAAAAGAAACCAGCATGGCTGCATAAAGAACTTTCTGACAAATTGAAAGATAAAAAGGACAAGTATAGAAAGTGGAAAGAGGGGCACATAACTAAGTCAGAATATCAGCAAATAGCCCGAGCCTCCAAAGATGAAGTGAGGAAAGCTAAGGCTCAAAATGAACTAAGGCTTGCGACCAAAGTCAAAAATAACAAAAAAAAAACTTCTTTCAATATGTAAAAAACAAGAAAAAAGTGAAGGAAATGATTGGTCCATTAGTGGGTGAAAGTGGCAAGAAGGTGATAAGCAACAGGGAGAAAGCAGAACTATTTAACTCGTTTTTTGCATCTGTCTTTACACAAAGGGAAAAAACAGACCAACCTATCAAAAATAGTGCCATAAAAAACAGAATAGAAACACAAGTTAAGATAGGCAAGAAAATGGTAAGTGAGCACCTGTCCAGCCTAGACGAGTTCAAATCGCCAGGACCAGATGGATTACACCCCAAGGTTCTCAAGGAATTGGCAGATGTGATCTCAGAACCACTGAACTATATTTTTCAAAGATCCTGGAGCACTGGGGAACTACTGGAGGACTGGAAAAGAGCTGATGTAGATCCCATCTTCATAAAAAGGAACAAAAATGGACCCAGGAAATTACAGACCTATCAGCCTGACCTCAATACCTGGGAAGATTCTGGAAAAGATAATCAAACAACGAATCAGCAAACACCTACAGGCAAACAAAGTCATTGCTAAAAGCCAACATGGGTTTGTCAAAAACAGATCATGCCAGACAAATCTTATTGCATTCTTTGACCAAGTGACAAAATTAGTGGATCAGAGGAATGCTGTGGATATAATTTACTTGGACTTCAGTAAGGCATTTGATAAAGTAGATCACAACCTACTACTTGACAAGATAGAAAAATGTGGGGTAGACAGCATCACCACCAGATGGATCCGTAGCTGGCTGACCGGCCGTACTCAGCGTGTGGTCATCAATGGAACCGCATCTACATGGAGGGAAGTGTGTAGTGGGGTGCCCCAGGGCTCTGTTCTGGGCCCAGTGTTCTTCAACATCTTCATCAACGATCTGGACAAGGGGATAGATGGGGAACTCATCAAATTTGCAGACGACACCAAGCTGGCAGGAATAGCCAACACTCCAGAAGACAGGCTTAGGATACAGGAGGATCTGGACAGACTTGAAAACTGGGGTCTATCTAACAAAATGAAATTCAGTGGTGAAAAAAGCAAGGTTCTACATTTAGGCAAGAAAAACCAAATGTACAGGTATAGTATAGGGGGTACCTTTCTCAATAGTAGTAACTGTGAGAGGGACCTCGGAGTCCTAGTGGACAATCACTTAAATATGAGCCAGCAGAGTGCTGCAGCTGCCAAAAAGGCCAACACAGTGCTAGGCTGCATTAACAGAGGGATAGAATCAAGATCACGTGAAGTATTAATAACACTTTACATTGCCTTGGTAAAGCCACACTTGGAATACTGCATCCAGTTTTGGTCACCGCAATGTAAAAAAGATGTTGAGACTCTAGTAAGAGTACAGAGAAGAGCAACAAAGATTATTAGGGGACTGGAGGCTAAAACATATAAGGAACGGTTGCTGGAATTGGGTATGTCTAGTTTAACAAAGAGAAGGACGAGGGTGGACATGATAACTGTGTTCCAATATCTCAGGGGCTGCCACAAAGAAGAGGGAGTCAAGCTATTTTCCAAAGCACCTGAAGGCAGGACAAGAAGCAATGGGTGGAAACTAACCAAAGAGAGAAGCAACCTAGAACTAAGGAGAAACTTCCTGACAGTTAGAACAATTAACCAGTGGAACAACCTGCCTCCAGAAGCGGTGAATGCTCCAACACTGGAAGTTTTAAAGAAGAAACTGGACAGCCATTTGTCCAAAATGGTATAGGGTTTCCTGCCTGAGCAGGGGGTTGGACTAGATGACCTCCAAGTCCCTTCCAACTTTATCATTATCATTATCATTTTATTTCTATTTCAAATGATTCCGATAAAACTTGAGAGAAAATTCTTTCAAAATTTAAATTCATTGGTTTTGAACTTTAATTGACAGGGGAAAAAAGCTAGAATTAAAATGAAAACATTACAAGATGCTAAGGAAAATGGAGGTTTTGGGTTGCTGGAATAGACGTTGTATTACCAAGCATCTGTATTAACATGGGTGAAAGAGTGGATAACACTTAGAAATAAAAGGTTATTGTATCTAGAGGGACATGATTTACAATTGGGGTGGCACGCTTTCTTATGGTACGGGAAAAACAGACTCCATAAGTACTTTCAAAATCATTTTATAAGAAATGCCTTGTCAACAGTATGGGAAAAAATTAAAGCTAAAATAGATTTAAAAATTCCAGGGTGGTTATCAATGATGGAGGCATTTATACATCTGAACATGGTAGACTTTGAAAAAATATGGACATACAAAGATATTCTGGATATTGATGGGAAATTAAAATCTAAACAAGAACTGGAAAATCAGGGAATTAACTTGTCCTGGTGGGCACATTTACAGATATAGATATGAAAAAGATGTAAAAATGTATGGATTTTATAAGGATCAAACTGTGTTTGATAAGATTTATCAATTTATAATGCCTTGGTGGAATTGGATTCAGAAACAGAATTAGTTAAGGATTGTATGGTTAAGTGGGCTCAAAATTTTGAAGAGCCGATTCTATTAGATACATGGGAGATAATTTGGGTTAGGAATGTTAAGTTTACCCAAGCTCAAAATTTACGAGAAAATTTTTATAAAATGTTTTATAGATGGCACCTTGATCCACAAACGATGTCTCGTATGTATTCTAATTTACAGCCCAAATGTTGGAGATGTGGTTGTATGGATACAACCTATTATCATATTTGGTGGTCTTGTAGAAATATAAAGGCTTTTTGGATTAAGATTTGGTGGAATATTCAAAAAATTTTTAATAGAAGGATAAAATTTACACCACAACTATTTTTGTTAGGTATTATTGAAGATTGTGATAGTAAAGAGATTATTTTAATGTTGAATTTTATTACAGCAGCAAGGTTATTGATTGGGCAATATTGGAGAAAAGACTCCTTGCCTACCTTAGAGGAATGGTTTTTTAAAGTTTCTTATTTATCAGAAATGGCAAAAATATAGACTTATCTGAAAGACCATTCACAAGAGAGATACAACTCTGTATGGAAAAGATGGGTAAATTTTGTTCAGAACAAATATGGGATTAGAAAGTATTATTTAGCTTTTGAATAACTTATTGTATAAAGTTGTTATGGTTAGATTTGTTGATTTTATTGTAATGGAGTTAAAGGGGTTCTAAAATTTTTTAGGATTTATGTATAATTGATTGATCTTTATTTAATTTTTTATGTTCTTTTTTGTTGTTTTTAGCTCTGTACTCAGCTCTGGGAAGGGGGAAAGGGCTAATGGGAGGGGGGAGGGAGAGAGGTGGGGAGGGATTTTATTGTAAAATGTTTATAAAAATTTTAATAAGATTTTGTTAACCTCAGATGAGAAATTAATCAAGAAAATGTATAACTTTTTGTTAATTTTGGATATGGAAAGTGAACAAGTGAAAGAAACAATGACAAGATGGGCAAAAATTTTTGGCTATAATATAGAATTAGAAAAATGGCAAATGTTATGGGAGAGAAACTACAAATTAACAATGTCAACTTCATACAAAGAAAATCTGTATAAAATGTTTTATAGATGGCACCTGCCGCCAGCAAGATTAGCAAAAATGTTTAAAAATATGTCAGATAGATGTTGGAAATGTAAACATAACATAGGCACGTATTATCACATTTGGTGGACATGTGGTAAGGCAAAGACCTATTGGAGAAAGATACATATGTGGTTAGAAAAAATATTGGGTGAACAAGTGGATTTTAAACCTGAACTTTTTTTATTAGGTATTATGCCTGAAAAGACTAATAAGCAGAAATTATATTTAATCTTACACATCACTACAGCAGCGAGAATAATTTTTGCACAATACTGGAAGAATGAAGGATTGCCATCAGAAGAAGAAATAAACAGGAAAATATTGGAATGTGCAGAGATGGACAGATTAACTATGAGGTTGAAAGATAAAGAAGATACAGACTACTATCAAATTTGGAACCTATTTTATTCTTGGCTAGAGGAAAGAATGAAGGATTAGGAATTGAACATGTATTAGCATAGCAAACTCCAGACAACTTGTTCATTGGAAAAATTAACATACGTTGATGAAAAAAAACACCAATAAAATCTTTATTTAAAAAAATAAATAAATTTATAAAGCTTTAAAACAGGTTCAGGTGGAATAAATTTAAGCTAGAACTGGATATTTTAAATATACTATGCTATTTGAGGGAAAAAGAGAGGGAATACCTGATGTATTGATTGTACTATGTATATATGTTTTTTTCTTTTTTTCTTTTTTTTAATAGAAAAATTTTTATTTTCCATTTATTCAACATATACAGCAAAATTCACTTTACAAAATAACCATAACCATAATCATAGGTGCCGCTTGCTCCTTCCCCCCATGCTGCATCCACCCTCTCTAATACCTTCCCTACTTCCCTCCTCCTTCTCTCCTCCCCACCTACTCTCTTCCCCTCCCCTTCTCCTCTTGCCATCCTACTTCCTCCCTTCACCTTCCTCCCCTCTCATCCCTCTCAAATACAGGAATACAGTGTAGGGGAAGTGCCCAAGCAGCACCTCTCTCGTAAATTACCATATCTATATTATCCTATTCTACCTATTTACCCACCCACCCACTCTCCCACCCACCCACCCTCAACCCCCCCCTCACTTCCCAGAGCAGAGTACAGGGTTACTAATAACAAAATTAGCAATATACAATAAGAAAAAAGAAAAGAAAAGAAGAAGAAAAAAAATCATACTTAGCCCTTAACTCCCCTTAAATTACATCATCATAAACAAGTCTGTTGTACAACATTTACTATAAAATTTACTCATAAAATAAATGAAACTTTGTAGTCCCGTACTTCTTCTGAATATAATCTATCCATCTTCTCGATACAATAATATATCTTTCTTTTGTATGATCCTTTAAATAAGCAGAAATTTTTGCCATTTCTGCAAAATTAGAAACTTTAGATATCCATTCTTCTAAAGTAGGCAACAAATCTTTCTTCTAATATGAACCTACTAGTAACCTTGCTGCAGTTAATAAATTCAACATTAAAATAGTTTCTTTGTCATCTAAATCCACAAAAATACCCAATAGGAATAATTGAGGAGTAAACTTTATCTTCCTTTTAAAAATCTTTTGAATGTTCCACCAAATCATAATCCAAAAAGCCTTTACTTTTTTACAATTCCACCAAACGTGAAAATATGTCGCATCCGTATTACCACATCTCCAACATTTGGGTTGTAAATTAAAGTACATACAAGATAATTTTTTAGGATCTAAATGCCACCTATAAAACATTTTATAAAAATTTTCCCTCAAATTTTGGGCTTGTGTAAATTTAACATTTCTGATCCAAATTATCTCCCATAAGTCCAATGGGATCAGTTCCTGGATATTCTGAGCCCATTTAATCATACAGTCTTTAACCAATTCTGTTTCCGAATCTAATTCTATTAAAGCATTATAAATTCTTTTTATATGAGCCTGATTTTGATCTTTAATCTGAATTACCAAATTTTCATCTTCTAATGTTATTCCCTCTTTCTTATCTACAGTCCACCTATCCACTATTTGTAAATATTGAAACCATGACTGTAAAATATTTTCTTGCCTTAATACATCTAAAGATTTTAAATGCCAGTCCAAACCTGACCAAATTAATAATTCTTTATACGAAATTTTTTCAAAATTCATCCCCTTAGAAATTCCCTCAATTGCATGTCCAGAAATCCCCCAGATAGGTATTTTATAGTTTAACCTATAATAATACTTTTTCCAAACTCAAAGTAGAGCATTCCTCAAAATATGTGATTTAAAAGCCCGGTCAACTTTCTTGTTAAAAGTTAAATATGCATGCCAACCATACATTAAATCCCACCCTTCAAGAGAAAGAATATCCTTATTTGTTAAATTAAGCCAATCACTTATCCAAGTTAAGGTGGCTGCATCATAATATAATTTCAAATTAGGTGCTTTAAGTCCTTCTCTTTCTCGGGCATCTTGCAAAATCTTAAACTTAACCCTTGATTTCTTCCCAGCCCAAATGAATTTATTGATACCCTTCTGCCATTCCTCCAAATTTACATCTTTTTTAAAAATAGGTATCATCTGAAACAAGAAAAGAAACTTTGGTAGAACATTCATTTTTACAGCTGAAATTCTCCCTAACAATGACAATTGCAATTTTTTCCAGTCATTTAAATTCTTTTGTACTTTTGCCCATAATAATTCATAATTATTCTTATACAATTTTCCATTTGAAGCCGTTAAATATACTCCCAAATATTTAACCTTTTTCACCATCTGAAAACCTGTAGATTTAACTAAACTTTCCTTATCGTTAACTGACATATTCTTAGATAATATCTTAGTCTTGTGATTATTAACTTTAAAACCAGAAACTTTCCCATACTGTGTTATAAGTTCTAATAGACAATCAACTGCTCGAGTCGGTTGTTCCAAAATTAAAACCAAATCATCCGCAAAAGCCCGCAATTTATACTCATTCGTTTTTATCTTTATACCCTTGAGTACCGTTGATTCTCGAATCTGAATCAGCAAAATCTCCAATGTTAAAACAAATAACAATGGAGATAATGGACATCCTTGTCTTGTTCCCTTTTCAATATTGAAAGTCTCAGTCAGTCCCCCATTGACAACAATTTGAGCAGATTGTTGCTGATATATAGCTTTAAGCGCATATAAAAACTTATCCCCAAAATTCATTTTCTCTACCAATGAGAATAAAAATTGCCAATCTAATTGATCAAAAGCTTTCTCAGCATCCAAAAATATAAAAGCCACAGGGATCTGATTGTTCTTATCCAAGTACTCAATTAAGTTAATAATTTGTCTTACATTGTTTTTCATATATCGCCCTGTTATAAATCCTGATTGATCACTGTGAATCAAATCCTTCATAGTAATAGTAGTAAAGTTGGAAGGGACCTTGGAGGTCATCTAGTCCAACCCCCTGCTCGGGCAGGAAATCCTACACCATTTCGGACAAATGGCTGTCCAGTCTCTTCTTAAAAACTTCCAGTGTTGGAGCATTTACTGCTTCTGGAGGCAAGCTGTTCCACTGATTCATTGTTCTCACTGTCAGGAAGTTTCTCCTTAGTTCTAGGTTGCTTCTCTCCTTGATTAGTTTCCACCCGTTGCTTCTTGTCCTGCCTTCAGGTGCTTTGGAAAATAGCTTAATTCCCTCTTCTTTATGGCAGCCCCTGAGATATTGGAATACTGCTATCATGTACCCCCTTGTCCTTCTCTTCGTTAAACTAGACATACCCAATTCTCGCAACCGTTCCTTATATGTTTTAGCCTCCAGTCCCCTAATCATCTTTGTTGCTCTTCTCTGTACTCTTTCTAGAGTCTCAACATCTTTTTTACATCGTGGTGACCAAAACTGGATGCAGTATTCCAAGTGTGGCCTTACCAAGGCATTGAAGAGTGGTATTAATACTTCACGTGATCTTGATTCTATCCCTCTATTAATGCAGCCTAGCACTGTGTTGGCCTTTTTGGCAGCTGCCGCACACTGCTGGCTCATATTTAAGTGATTGTCTACTAGGACTCCGAGGTCCCTCTCACAGTTACTACTATTGAGCATGGTGCCACCTATGCTGTACTTGTGCATTTGGTTTTTCTTGCCTAAATGTAGAACCTTGCTTTTTTCACCATTGAATTTCATTTTGTTAGTTAGTGCCCAGTGTTCAAGTCTGTCCAGATCCTTCTGTATCTGAAGCCTGTCTTCTGGAGTGTTGGCTATTCCTGCCAGCTTGGTGTCATCTGCAAATTTGATGAGTTCCCCATCTATCCCTTCATCCAAATCGTTGATGAAGATGTTGAAGAGTACTGGGCCCAGAACAGAGCCCTGGGGCACCCCACTACACACTTCCCTCCATATAGATGCAGTTCCATTGAGGACCACTCGCTGAGTACGGCCGGTCAGCCAGCTACGGATCCATCTGGTGGTGGTTCTGTCTACCCCACATTTTTCTATCTTGTCAAGTAGTAGGTTGTGATCTACTTTATCAAATGCCTTACTGAAGTCCAAGTAAATTATGTCCACAGCATTCCTCTGATCCACTAATTTTGTCACTTGGTCAAAGAATGC
The DNA here is from genome assembly GCA_039797435.1 of Crotalus adamanteus. Classification (NCBI taxonomy): domain Eukaryota; kingdom Metazoa; phylum Chordata; class Lepidosauria; order Squamata; family Viperidae; genus Crotalus; species Crotalus adamanteus. The sequence continues at coordinate 11,029,137 of CM077935.1, forward strand.
AATAAGATTTGTCTGGCATGATCTATTTTTGACAAACCCATGTTGGCTTTTAGTAATGACTTTGTTTGCCTCTAGGTGTTCGTTGATTCGTTGTTTGATTATCTTTTCCAGGATCTTCCCAGGTATTGAGGTCAGGCTGATAGGTCTGTAATTTCCTGGATCCATTTTTTTTCCTTTTTTGAGGATGGGAACTACATCAGCTCTTTTCCAGTCCTCTGGTAGTTCTCCTGTGTTCCAGGATCTTTGAAAAATATAGTTCAGTTGCTCTGATATCACATCTGCCAGTTCCTTGAGAACTCTGGGGTGTAATCCGTCTGGTCCTGGCGATTTGAACTCATCTAGGCTGGACAGGTGCTCACTAACGATTTTCTTGCCTATCTTAACTTGTGTTTCTGTTTTGTTTTTTATGGCACTATTTTTGATAGGTTGGTCTGTTTTTTCCCTTTGTGTAAAGACAGATGCAAAAAATGAGTTAAATAGTTCTGCTTTCTCCCTGTTGCTTGTCACCTTCTTGCCACTTCCACCCACTAATGGACCAATCATTTCCTTCACTTTTTTCTTGTTTTTTACATGTTGAAAGAAGCTTTTTTTGTTATTTTTGACTTTGGTCGCAAGCCTTAGTTCATTTTGAGCCTTGGCTTTCTTCACTTCATCTTTGCAGGCTCGGGCTATTTGCTGATATTCTGATTTAGTTATGTTCCCCTCTTTCCACTTTCTATACTTGTCCTTTTTATCTTTCAATTTGTCAGAGAGTTCTTTATGCAGCCATGCTGGTTTCTTTTGAGAGCTGTTATTTTTCCTCTTTGTTGGTATTGTGCTAGACTGTGCTTTTATTATCTCATTTTTCAAAATTTCCCAAGCTTCTTGAGTTGTTTTCCCCTTGAGGATTCTCATCCATGGAATCCTTCCCAAGCCCTCTCTAAGTTTATTGAAATTAGCTCTCTTGAAGTCCAAGACTCTAGTTTGACTGTGTTCTATTGCTTGTGCTTCTATAATGTTGAATTCTAATATTGCATGATCGCTTCCTCCCAGGGTTCCTATGGCTTCAACACCTTCTATCATTTCATCTCTGTTAGTGAGAATTAGATCCAAAATGGCTAATCCCCTAGTTCCATTCTCTACATTTTGGGAGACAAAGTTGTCTGCTAGGTTTGCCAGGAACCTGTTTGATCTTCCACTTGGTGCGGAGTTTGTCTCCCAGTTGATGTCAGGGTAGTTAAAGTCCCCCATTACTATTGTGATGTGCTTCCTACATACCTTAGTTAGCTGACTAGCAAAAAGTTCATCTATTTCCTCTGTTTGGTTGGGTGGCCTGTAGTATACACCTATGGCAATGTCATTTCCCCCCCCTTTTATATTGACCCAAATGCATTCAAGACAGTTTTTATCATTGTTGTACTCTATTTCTGTGGAGATGTAGTTATTTCTTATATAGAGAGCAACTCCACCTCCTCTTTTATTTGGTCTGTTTCTTTTAAATAATTTAAATCCATCTAGCTGTGTGTTCCATGTGTGAGTTTCATCCCACCATGTTTCCGTAATGGCAACAATATCGTATCTGCCCTCATTAACCTGAATTTCTAGTTCACCCTGTTTGCTGTTCATACTCTGTGCATTGGTGTATAAACATTTGAGTCCTTTGTGGGTGGCCCTGTGTTTCCTTTCTACATAACCTGTGTGGTGCCTTAGTTCCCCTATTGTCTTACCACCTATTTGGTTAGTGCACTTTATATGGCACTCGCTATTAGAGGCTTCATTTTGATTGGTAGCAAGGTTGGTATTCTTGTCCACACACACATCTATGCTACATGCACTGATAGCCCTATAGTTTTTAAATTGCCGGGGACAGGGTTGTTCCATATCAATTAACTCCTTGTCCCCGCTGTTTAGTTTAAATTTCCCTCCAGAAAATCTGTGAATTTATAGCCGAGTAACTCAGTCCCTTTTTTTGATGGATGCAAACCATCTCTTTTGTACATCTTTTGATTGGACCAGCTACTGACATCGTGACTAATATATCCAAAGCCTTCCCCTTTACACCACTCCTTTAGCCACATATTGAATTGTGCTATGCGCTGGCCTTTTCCGTTTTGCTCCTTATACACTGGTAAAACCTCTGAGAAAGTAAGCCTACAGCCTATTCTGCTAAGTTCCTTCCCCAAGCTCTGGAAATCGTTCTGCACAGAGAGTACATCTTTTTGGGACAGATAATTAGTGCCAAGATGTACAATAGCCTCCGCATCACAGTCCTTGCTGCCATTCTTGATTATTTTAGAAATACGCTTCTTGTCCCTACTGGCAGTAGCACCTGGAAGACACCTGACCTCTTTCAAAGCCTCTGTGTCCTTTCCTAAATTTACATCCCTTATAATTGAATCACCTACCAGAAGGTAGCTTCTCTTTTTGGGAGCCTTTCTATTCTTGCATGATTGATGTGCAATACCTGATTCACACTTCTCCCTGTCAAAATCTAGTTCTTCATCTCGGACCACAATCCCCTGCTTATTTGAGTTATCTTCACAAATACCTTTACCAGTCTCCTTAATGTCCCTATTAAGGTCAGCAAGAGCACTGTAGCTGTTGTGCAGGGACACAGCGAAAGCTTTGTGTTTATGGTTCACAACTCTCACCCTGCCAGATCCCACGGTTGTCCACACTGCCCTTTTCCTGCAGGATCTTTGTGGTAAAGGGGGCTGATAGCAGGGAGGCTTACTAGAGTAGAGGGGCTGAACTGGACACCTAATTTCTGCCCGAAGAGCACGGATTACAGACCCTAGGTAAATGATCTGTCCTTGTAGGCTAGTGATTTGTTTACAGATAGGACAGTTTCCAAGTTTGAAAAGGGTACTGCGAAAGACAGCTGCAAAGCAGGTGTTGCACTGAACTAAGCCGGACATCTTAGATACAGGGGATGTCAGACACACTTGCCCTGAATGTACTGCTACTGTTTGTGATTTTTAGTTATATAATTATATAATTATATAGGGCCGCTACGTTCCTGGTGGGATGTAGCACGTTCCAGCAGCCCGACCAAAGTTGGAATGGGGTTTAAATAGAGTATAATACACTATAAATATAATGGAGATCCAATCAGGGCCTCGCTACTTTCCTGGTGGATTCTCCCAAAACTTACAGTTTAAGCAGCCGCTGGTGGGATGTAGCACGTTCCAGCAGCCCGACCAAAGTTGGAATGGGGTTTAAATAGAGTATAATACACTATAAATATAATGGAGATCCAATCAGGGCCTCGCTACTTTCCTGGTGGATTCTCCCAAAACTTACAGTTTAAGCAGCCGCTGGTGGGATGTAGCACGTTCCAGCAGCCCGACCAAAGTTGGAATGGGGTTTAAATAGAGTATAATACACTATAAATATAATGGAGATCCAATCAGGGCCTCGCTACTTTCCTGGTGGATTCTCCTAAAACTTACAGTTTAAGCAGCCGCTGGTGGGATGTAGCACGTTCCAGCAGCCCGACCAAAGTTGGAATGGGGTTTAAATAGAGTATAATACACTATAAATATAATGGAGATCCAATCAGGGCCTCGCTACTTTCCTGGTGGATTCTCCCAAAACTTACAGTTTAAGCAGCCGCTGGTGGGATGTAGCACGTTCCAGCAGCCCGACCAAAGTTGGAATGGGGTTTAAATAGAGTATAATACACTATAAATATAATGGAGATCCAATCAGGGCCTCGCTACTTTCCTGGTGGATTCTCCCAAAACTTACAGTTTAAGCAGCCGCTGGTGGGATGTAGCACGTTCCAGCAGCCCGACCAAAGTTGGAATGGGGTTTAAATAGAGTATAATACACTATAAATATAATGGAGATCCAATCAGGGCCTCGCTACTTTCCTGGTGGATTCTCCCAAAACTTACAGTTTAAGCAGCCGCTGGTGGGATGTAGCACGTTCCAGCAGCCCGACCAAAGGTGGAATGGGGTTTAAATAGAGTATAATACACTATAAATATAATGGAGATCCAATCAGGGCCTCGCTACTTTCCTGGTGGATTCTCCCAAAACTTACAGTTTAAGCAGCCGCTGGTGGGATGTAGCACGTTCCAGCAGCCCGACCAAAGTTGGAATGGGGTTTAAATAGAGTATAATACACTATAAATATAATGGAGAGCCAATCAGGGCCTCGCTACTTTCCTGGTGGATTCTCCCAAAACTTACAGTTTAAGCAGCCGCTGGTGGGATGTAGCACGTTCCAGCAGCCCGACCAAAGTTGGAATGGGGTTTAAATAGAGTATAATACACTATAAATATAATGGAGATCCAATCAGGGCCTCGCTACTTTCCTGGTGGATTCTCCCAAAACTTACAGTTTAAGCAGCCGCTGGTGGGATGTAGCACGTTCCAGCAGCCCGACCAAAGTTGGAATGGGGTTTAAATAGAGTATAATACACTATAAATATAATGGAGATCCAATCAGGGCCTCGCTACTTTCCTGGTGGATTCTCCCAAAACTTACAGTTTAAGCAGCCGCTGTTGGGATGTAGCACGTTCCAGCAGCCCGACCAAAGTTGGAATGGGGTTTAAATAGAGTATAATACACTATAAATATAATGGAGATCCAATCAGGGCCTCGCTACTTTCCTGGTGGATTCTCCCAAAACTTACAGTTTAAGCAGCCGCTGGTGGGATGTAGCACGTTCCAGCAGCCCGACCAAAGTTGGAATGGGGTTTAAATAGAGTATAATACACTATAAATATAATGGAGATCCAATCAGGGCCTCGCTACTTTCCTGGTGGATTCTCCCAAAACTTACAGTTTAAGCAGCCGCTGGTGGGATGTAGCACGTTCCAGCAGCCCGACCAAAGTTGGAATGGGGTTTAAATAGAGTATAATACACTATAAATATAATGGAGAGCCAATCAGGGCCTCGCTACTTTCCTGGTGGATTCTCCCAAAACTTACAGTTTAAGCAGCCGCTGGTGGGATGTAGCACGTTCCAGCAGCCCGACCAAAGTTGGAATGGGGTTTAAATAGAGTATAATACACTATAAATATAATGGAGATCCAATCAGGGCCTCGCTACTTTCCTGGTGGATTCTCCCAAAACTTACAGTTTAAGCAGCCGCTGGTGGGATGTAGCACGTTCCAGCAGCCCGACCAAAGTTGGAATGGGGTTTAAATAGAGTATAATACACTATAAATATAATGGAGATCCAATCAGGGCCTCGCTACTTTCCTGGTGGATTCTCCCAAAACTTACAGTTTAAGCAGCCGCTGGTGGGATGTAGCACGTTCCAGCAGCCCGACCAAAGTTGGAATGGGGTTTAAATAGAGTATAATACACTATAAATATAATGGAGATCCAATCAGGGCCTCGCTACTTTCCTGGTGGATTCTCCCAAAACTTACAGTTTAAGCAGCCGCTGGTGGGATGTAGCACGTTCCAGCAGCCCGAACAAAGTTGGAATGGGGTTTAAATAGAGTATAATACACTATAAATATAATGGAGATCCAATCAGGGCCTCGCTACTTTCCTGGTGGATTCTCCCAAAACTTACAGTTTAAGCAGCCGCTGGTGGGATGTAGCACGTTCCAGCAGCCCGACCAAAGTTGGAATGGGGTTTAAATAGAGTATAATACACTATAAATATAATGGAGATCCAATCAGGGCCTCGCTACTTTCCTGGTGGATTCTCCCAAAACTTACAGTTTAAGCAGCCGCTGGTGGGATGTAGCACGTTCCAGCAGCCGGACCAAAGTTGGAATGGGGTTTAAATAGAGTATAATACACTATAAATATAATGGAGATCCAATCAGGGCCTCGCTTCTTTCCTGGTGGATTCTCCCAAAACTTACAGTTTAAGCAGCCGCTGGTGGGATGTAGCACGTTCAGGCCCTCGCTACTTTCCTGGTGGATTCTCCCAAAACTTACAGTTTAAGCAGCCGCTGGTGGGATGTAGCACGTTCCAGCAGCCCGACCAAAGTTGGAATGGGGTTTAAATAGAGTATAATACACTATAAATATAATGGAGATCCAATCAGGGCCTCGCTACTTTCCTGGTGGATTCTCCCAAAACTTACAGTTCAAGCAGCAGCTGGTGGGATGTAGCACGTTCCAGCAGCCCGACCAAAGTTGGAATGGGGTTTAAATAGAGTATAATACACTATAAATATAATGGAGATCCAATCAGGGCCTCGCTTCTTTCCTGGTGGATTCTCCCAAAACTTACAGTTTAAGCAGCCGCTGGTGGGATGTAGCACGTTCAGGCCCTCGCTACTTTCCTGGTGGATTCTCCCAAAACTTACAGTTTAAGCAGCCGCTGGTGGGATGTAGCACGTTCCAGCAGCCCGACCAAAGTTGGAATGGGGTTTAAATAGAGTATAATACACTATAAATATAATGGAGATCCAATCAGGGCCTCGCTACTTTCCTGGTGGATTCTCCCAAAACTTACAGTTCAAGCAGCAGCTGGTGGGATGTAGCACGTTCCAGCAGCCCGACCAAAGTTGGAATGGGGTTTAAATAGAGTATAATACACTATAAATATAATGGAGATCCAATCAGGGCCTCGCTACTTTCCTGGTGGATTCTCCCAAAACTTACAGTTTAAGCAGCAGCTGGTGGGATGTAGCACGTTCCAGCAGCCCGACCAAAGTTGGAATGGGGTTTAAATAGAGTATAATACACTATAAATATAATGGAGATCCAATCAGGGCCTCGCTACTTTCCTGGTGGATTCTCCCAAAACTTACAGTTTAAGCAGCAGCTGGTGGGATGTAGCACGTTCCAGCAGCCCGACCAAAGTTGGAATGGGGTTTAAATAGAGTATAATACACTATAAATATAATGGAGATCCAATCAGGGCCTCGCTACTTTCCTGGTGGATTCTCCCAAAACTTACAGTTTAAGAAGCAGCTGGTGGGATGTAGCACGTTCCAGCAGCCCGACCAAAGTTGGAATGGGGTTTAAATAGAGTATAATACACTATAAATATAATGGAGATCCAATCAGGGCCTCGCTACTTTCCTGGTGGATTCTCCCAAAACTTACAGTTTAAGCAGCCGCTGGTGGGATGTAGCACGTTCCAGCAGCCCGACCAAAGTTGGAATGGGGTTTAAATAGAGTATAATACACTATAAATATAATGGAGATCCAATCAGGGCCTCGCTACTTTCCTGGTGGATTCTCCCAAAACTTACAGTTTAAGAAGCCGCTGGTGGGATGTAGCACGTTCCAGCAGCCCGACCAAAGTTGGAATGGGGTTTAAATAGAGTATAATACACTATAAATATAATGGAGATCCAATCAGGGCCTCGCTACTTTCCTGGTGGATTCTCCCAAAACTTACAGTTTAAGCAGCAGCTGGTGGGATGTAGCACGTTCCAGCAGCCCGACCAAAGTTGGAATGGGGTTTAAATAGAGTATAATACACTATAAATATAATGGAGATCCAATCAGGGCCTCGCTACTTTCCTGGTGGATTCTCCCAAAACTTACAGTTTAAGCAGCCGCTGGTGGGATGTAGCACGTTCCAGCAGCCCGACCAAAGTTGGAATGGGGTTTAAATAGAGTATAATACACTATAAATATAATGGAGATCCAATCAGGGCCTCGCTACTTTCCTGGTGGATTCTCCCAAAACTTACAGTTTAAGCAGCCGCTGGTGGGATGTAGCACGTTCCAGCAGCCCGACCAAAGTTGGAATGGGGTTTAAATAGAGTATAATACACTATAAATATAATGGAGATCCAATCAGGGCCTCGCTACTTTCCTGGTGGATTCTCCCAAAACTTACAGTTTAAGCAGCCGCTGGTGGGATGTAGCACGTTCCAGCAGCCCGACCAAAGTTGGAATGGGGTTTAAATAGAGTATAATACACTATAAATATAATGGAGATCCAATCAGGGCCTCGCTACTTTCCTGGTGGATTCTCCCAAAACTTACAGTTTAAGCAGCCGCTGGTGGGATGTAGCACGTTCCAGCAGCCCGACCAAAGTTGGAATGGGGTTTAAATAGAGTATAATACACTATAAATATAATGGAGATCCAATCAGGGTCTCGCTACTTTCCTGGTGGATTCTCCCAAAACTTACAGTTTAAGCAGCCGCTGGTGGGATGTAGCACGTTCCAGCAGCCCGACCAAAGTTGGAATGGGGTTTAAATAGAGTATAATACACTATAAATATAATGGAGATCCAATCAGGGTCTCGCTACTTTCCTGGTGGATTCTCCCAAAACTTACAGTTTAAGCAGCCGCTGGTGGGATGTAGCACGTTCCAGCAGCCCGACCAAAGTTGGAATGGGGTTTAAATAGAGTATAATACACTATAAATATAATGGAGATCCAATCAGGGCCTCGCTACTTTCCTGGTGGATTCTCCCAAAACATACAGTTTAAGCAGCCGCTGTTGGGATGTAGCACGTTCCAGCAGCCCGACCAAAGTTGGAATGGGGTTTAAATAGAGTATAATACACTATAAATATAATGGAGATCCAATCAGGGCCTCGCTACTTTCCTGGTGGATTCTCCCAAAACTTACAGTTTAAGCAGCCGCTGGTGGGATGTAGCACGTTCCAGCAGCCCGACCAAAGTTGGAATGTGGTTTAAATAGAGTATAATACACTATAAATATAATGGAGATCCAATCAGGGCCTCGCTACTTTCCTGGTGGATTCTCCCAAAACTTACAGTTTAAGCAGCCGCTGGTGGGATGTAGCACGTTCCAGCAGCCCGACCAAAGTTGGAATGGGGTTTAAATAGAGTATAATACACTATAAATATAATGGAGATCCAATCAGGGCCTCGCTACTTTCCTGGTGGATTCTCCCAAAACTTACAGTTTAAGCAGCCGCTGGTGGGATGTAGCACGTTCCAGCAGCCCGACCAAAGTTGGAATGGGGTTTAAATAGAGTATAATACACTATAAATATAATGGAGATCCAATCAGGGCCTCGCTACTTTCCTGGTGGATTCTCCCAAAACTTACAGTTTAAGCAGCCGCTGGTGGGATGTAGCACGTTCCAGCAGCCCGACCAAAGTTGGAATGGGGTTTAAATAGAGTATAATACACTATAAATATAATGGAGATCCAATCAGGGCCTCGCTACTTTCCTGGTGGATTCTCCCAAAACTTACAGTTTAAGCAGCCGCTGGTGGGATGTAGCACGTTCCAGCAGCCCGACCAAAGTTGGAATGGGGTTTAAATAGAGTATAATACACTATAAATATAATGGAGATCCAATCAGGGTCTCGCTACTTTCCTGGTGGATTCTCCCAAAACTTACAGTTTAAGCAGCCGCTGGTGGGATGTAGCACGTTCCAGCAGCCCGACCAAAGTTGGAATGGGGTTTAAATAGAGTATAATACACTATAAATATAATGGAGATCCAATCAGGGCCTCGCTACTTTCCTGGTGGATTCTCCCAAAACATACAGTTTAAGCAGCCGCTGTTGGGATGTAGCACGTTCCAGCAGCCCGACCAAAGTTGGAATGGGGTTTAAATAGAGTATAATACACTATAAATATAATGGAGATCCAATCAGGGCCTCGCTACTTTCCTGGTGGATTCTCCCAAAACTTACAGTTTAAGCAGCCGCTGGTGGGATGTAGCACGTTCCAGCAGCCCGACCAAAGTTGGAATGGGGTTTAAATAGAGTATAATACACTATAAATATAATGGAGATCCAATCAGGGCCTCGCTACTTTCCTGGTGGATTCTCCCAAAACTTACAGTTTAAGCAGCCGCTGGTGGGATGTAGCACGTTCCAGCAGCCCGACCAAAGTTGGAATGGGGTTTAAATAGAGTATAATACACTATAAATATAATGGAGATCCAATCAGGGCCTCGCTACTTTCCTGGTGGATTCTCCCAAAACTTACAGTTTAAGCAGCCGCTGGTGGGATGTAGCACGTTCCAGCAGCCCGACCAAAGTTCGAATGGGGTTTAAGTAGAGTATAATACACTATAAATATAATGGAGATCCAATCAGGGCCTCGCTACTTTCCTGGTGGATTCTCCCAAAACTTACAGTTTAAGCAGCCGCTGGTGGGATGTAGAAGGTTCCAGCAGCCCGACCAAAGTTGCAATGGGGTTTAAATAGAGTATAATACACTATAAATATAATGGAGATCCAATCAGGGCCTCGCTACTTTCCTGGTGGATTCTCCCAAAACTTACAGTTTAAGCAGCCGCTGGTGGGATGTAGCACGTTCCAGCAGCCCGACCAAAGTTCGAATGGGGTTTAAGTAGAGTATAATACACTATAAATATAATGGAGATCCAATCAGGGCCTCGCTACTTTCCTGGTGGATTCTCCCAAAACTTACAGTTTAAGCAGCCGCTGGTGGGATGTAGCACGTTCCAGCAGCCCGACCAAAGTTGGAATGGGGTTTAAATAGAGTATAATACACTATAAATATAATGGAGATCCAATCAGGGCCTCGCTACTTTCCTGGTGGATTCTCCCAAAACTTACAGTTTAAGCAGCAGCTGGTGGGATGTAGCACGTTCCAGCAGCCCGACCAAAATTGGAATGGGGTTTAAATAGAGTATAATACACTATAAATATAATGGAGATCCAATCAGGGCCTCGCTACTTTCCTGGTGGATTCTCCCAAAACTTACAGTTTAAGCAGCCGCTGGTGGGATGTAGCACGTTCCAGCAGCCCCACCAAAGTTGGAATGGGGTTTAAATAGAGTATAATACACTATAAATATAATGGAGATCCAATCAGGGCCTCGCTACTTTCCTGGTGGATTCTCCCAAAACTTACAGTTTAAGCAGCCGCTGGTGGGATGTAGCACGTTCCAGCAGCCCGACCAAAGTTGGAATGGGGTTTAAATAGAGTATAATACACTATAAATATAATGGAGATCCAATCAGGGCCTCGCTACTTTCCTGGTGGATTCTCCCAAAACTTACAGTTTAAGCAGCCGCTGGTGGGATGTAGCACGTTCCAGCAGCCCGACCAAAGTTGGAATGGGGTTTAAATAGAGTATAATACACTATAAATATAATGGAGATCCAATCAGGGCCTCGCTACTTTCCTGGTGGATTCTCCCAAAACTTACAGTTTAAGCAGCCGCTGGTGGGATGTAGCACGTTCCAGCAGCCCGACCAAAGTTGGAATGGGGTTTAAATAGAGTATAATACACTATAAATATAATGGAGATCCAATCAGGGCCTCGCTACTTTCCTGGTGGATTCTCCCAAAATTTACAGTTTAAGCAGCCGCTGGTGGGATGTAGCACGTTCCAGCAGCCCGACCAAAGTTGGAATGGGGTTTAAATAGAGTATAATACACTATAAATATAATGGAGATCCAATCAGGGCCTCGCTACTTTCCTGGTGGATTCTCCCAAAACTTACAGTTTAAGCAGCCGCTGGTGGGATGTAGCACGTTCCAGCAGCCCGACCAAAGTTGGAATGGGGTTTAAATAGAGTATAATACACTATAAATATAATGGAGATCCAATCAGGGCCTCGCTACTTTCCTGGTGGATTCTCCCAAAACTTACAGTTTAAGCAGCCGCTGGTGGGATGTAGCACGTTCCAGCAGCCCGACCAAAGTTGGAATGGGGTTTAAATAGAGTATAATACACTATAAATATAATGGAGATCCAATCAGGGCCTCGCTACTTTCCTGGTGGATTCTCCCAAAACTTACAGTTTAAGCAGCCGCTGGTGGGATGTAGCACGTTCCAGCAGCCCGACCAAAGTTGGAATGAGGTTTAAATAGAGTATAATACACTATAAATATAATGGAGATCCAATCAGGGCCTCGCTACTTTCCTGGTGGATTCTCCCAAAACTTACAGTTTAAGCAGCCGCTGGTGGGATGTAGCACGTTCCAGCAGCCCCACCAAAGTTGGAATGAGGTTTAAATAGAGTATAATACACTATAAATATAATGGAGATCCAATCAGGGCCTCGCTACTTTCCTGGTGGATTCTCCCAAAACTTACAGTTTAAGCAGCCGCTGGTGGGATGTAGCACGTTCCAGCAGCCCCACCAAAGTTGGAATGGGGTTTAAATAGAGTATAATACACTATAAATATAATGGAGATCCAATCAGGGCCTCGCTACTTTCCTGGTGGATTCTCCCAAAACTTACAGTTTAAGCAGCCGCTGGTGGGATGTAGCACGTTCCAGCAGCCCGACCAAAGTTGGAATGGGGTTTAAATAGAGTATAATACACTATAAATATAATGGAGATCCAATCAGGGCCTCGCTACTTTCCTGGTGGATTCTCCCAAAACTTACAGTTTAAGCAGCAGCTGGTGGGATGTAGCACGTTCCAGCAGCCCGACCAAAGTTGGAATGGGGTTTAAATAGAGTATCATACACTATAAATATAATGGAGATCCAATCAGGGCCTCGCTACTTTCCTGGTGGATTCTCCCAAAACTTACAGTTTAAGCAGCCGCTGGTGGGATGTAGCACGTTCCAGCAGCCCGACCAAAGTTGGAATGGGGTTTAAATAGAGTATAATACACTATAAATATAATGGAGATCCAATCAGGGCCTCGCTACTTTCCTGGTGGATTCTCCCAAAACTTACAGTTTAAGCAGCCGCTGGTGGGATGTAGCACGTTCCAGCAGCCCGACCAAAGTTGGAATGGGGTTTAAATAGAGTATAATACACTATAAATATAATGGAGATCCAATCAGGGCCTCGCTACTTTCCTGGTGGATTCTCCCAAAACGTACAGTTTAAGCAGCCGCTGGTGGGATGTAGCACGTTCCAGCAGCCCGACCAAAGTTGGAATGGGGTTTAAATAGAGTATAATACACTATAAATATAATGGAGATCCAATCAGGGCCTCGCTACTTTCCTGGTGGATTCTCCCAAAACTTACAGTTTAAGCAGCCGCTGGTGGGATGTAGCACGTTCCAGCAGCCCGACCAAAGTTGGAATGGGGTTTAAATAGAGTATAATACACTATAAATATAGTGGAGATCCAATCAGGGCCTCGCTACTTTCCTGGTGGATTCTCCCAAAACTTACAGTTTAAGCAGCAGCTGGTGGGATGTAGCACGTTCCAGCACCCCGACCAAAGTTGGAATGGGGTTTAAATAGAGTATAATACACTATAAATATAATGGAGATCCAATCAGGGCCTCGCTACTTTCCTGGTGGATTCTCCCAAAACTTACAGTTTAAGCAGCCGCTGGTGGGATGTAGCACGTTCCAGCAGCCCGACCAAAGTTGGAATGGGGTTTAAATAGAGTATAATACACTATAAATATAATGGAGATCCAATCAGGGCCTCGCTACTTTCCTGGTGGATTCTCCCAAAACTTACAGTTTAAGCAGCCGCTGGTGGGATGTAGCACGTTCCAGCAGCCCGACCAAAGTTGGAATGGGGTTTAAAAAGAGTATAATACACTATAAATATAATGGAGATCCAATCAGGGCCTCGCTACTTTCCTGGTGGATTCTCCCAAAACTTACAGTTTAAGCAGCCGCTGGTGGGATGTAGCACGTTCCAGCAGCCCGACCAAAGTTGTAATGGGGTTTAAATAGAGTATAATACACTATAAATATAATGGAGATCCAATCAGGGCCTCGCTACCTTCCTGGTGGATTCTCCCAAAACTTACAGTTTAAGCAGCCGCTGGTGGGATGTAGAAGGTTCCAGCAGCCCGACCAAAGTTGCAATGGGGTTTAAATAGAGTATAATACACTATAAATATAATGGAGATCCAATCAGGGCCTCGCTACTTTCCTGGTGGATTCTCCCAAAACTTACAGTTTAAGCAGCCGCTGGTGGGATGTAGCACGTTCCAGCAGTCCGACCAATGTTCGAATGGGGTTTAAGTAGAGTATAATACACTATAAATATAATGGAGATCCAATCAGGGCCTCGCTACTTTCCTGGTGGATTCTCCCAAAACTTACAGTTTAAGCAGCAGCTGGTGGGATGTAGCACGTTCCAGCAGCCCGACCAAAGTTGGAATGGGGTTTAAATAGAGTATAATACACTATAAATATAATGGAGATCCAATCAGGGCCTCGCTACTTTCCTGGTGGATTCTCCCAAAACTTACAGTTTAAGCAGCCGCTGGTGGGATGTAGCACGTTCCAGCAGCCCGACCAAAGTTGGAATGGGGTTTAAATAGAGTATAATACACTATAAATATAATGGAGATCCAATCAGGGCCTCGCTACTTTCCTGGTGGATTCTCCCAAAACTTACAGTTTAAGCAGCCGCTGGTGGGATGTAGCACGTTCCAGCAGCCCGACCAAAGTTGGAATGGGGTTTAAATAGAGTATAATACACTATAAATATAATGGAGATCCAATCAGGGCCTCGCTACTTTCCTGGTGGATTCTCCCAAAACTTACAGTTTAAGCAGCCGCTGGTGGGATGTAGCACGTTCCAGCAGCCCGACCAAAGTTGGAATGGGGTTTAAATAGAGTATAATACACTATAAATATAGTGGAGATCCAATCAGGGCCTCGCTACTTTCCTGGTGGATTCTCCCAAAACTTACAGTTTAAGCAGCCGCTGGTGGGATGTAGCACGTTCCAGCAGCCCGACCAAAGTTGGAATGGGGTTTAAATAGAGTATAATACACTATAAATATAATGGGGATCCAATCAGGGCCTCGCTACCTTCCTGGTGGATTCTCCCAAAACTTACAGTTTAAGCAGCCGCTGGTGGGATGTAGAAGGTTCCAGCAGCCCGACCAAAGTTGCAATGGGGTTTAAATAGAGTATAATACACTATAAATATAATGGAGATCCAATCAGGGCCTCGCTACTTTCCTGGTGGATTCTCCCAAAACTTACAGTTTAAGCAGCCGCTGGTGGGATGTAGCACGTTCCAGCAGCCCGACCAAAGTTCGAATGGGGTTTAAGTAGAGTATAATACACTATAAATATAATGGAGATCCAATCAGGGCCTCGCTACTTTCCTGGTGGATTCTCCCAAAACTTACAGTTTAAGCAGCCGCTGGTGGGATGTAGCACGTTCCAGCAGCCCGACCAAAGTTGGAATGGGGTTTAAATAGAGTATAATACACTATAAATATAATGGAGATCCAATCAGGGCCTCGCTACCTTCCTGGTGGATTCTCCCAAAACTTACAGTTTAAGCAGCCGCTGGTGGGATGTAGAAGGTTCCAGCAGCCCGACCAAAGTTGCAATGGGGTTTAAATAGAGTATAATACACTATAAATATAATGGAGATCCAATCAGGGCCTCGCTACTTTCCTGGTGGATTCTCCCAAAACTTACAGTTTAAGCAGCCGCTGGTGGGATGTAGCACGTTCCAGCAGTCCGACCAATGTTCGAATGGGGTTTAAGTAGAGTATAATACACTATAAATATAATGGAGATCCAATCAGGGCCTCGCTACTTTCCTGGTGGATTCTCCCAAAACTTACAGTTTAAGCAGCAGCTGGTGGGATGTAGCACGTTCCAGCAGCCCGACCAAAGTTGGAATGGGGTTTAAATAGAGTATAATACACTATAAATATAATGGAGATCCAATCAGGGCCTCGCTACTTTCCTGGTGGATTCTCCCAAAACTTACAGTTTAAGCAGCCGCTGGTGGGATGTAGCACGTTCCAGCAGCCCGACCAAAGTTGGAATGGGGTTTAAATAGAGTATAATACACTATAAATATAATGGAGATCCAATCAGGGCCTCGCTACTTTCCTGGTGGATTCTCCCAAAACTTACAGTTTAAGCAGCCGCTGGTGGGATGTAGCACGTTCCAGCAGCCCGACCAAAGTTGGAATGGGGTTTAAATAGAGTATAATACACTATAAATATAATGGAGATCCAATCAGGGCCTCGCTACTTTCCTGGTGGATTCTCCCAAAACTTACAGTTTAAGCAGCCGCTGGTGGGATGTAGCACGTTCCAGCAGCCCGACCAAAGTTGGAATGGGGTTTAAATAGAGTATAATACACTATAAATATAGTGGAGATCCAATCAGGGCCTCGCTACTTTCCTGGTGGATTCTCCCAAAACTTACAGTTTAAGCAGCCGCTGGTGGGATGTAGCACGTTCCAGCAGCCCGACCAAAGTTGGAATGGGGTTTAAATAGAGTATAATACACTATAAATATAATGGGGATCCAATCAGGGCCTCGCTACCTTCCTGGTGGATTCTCCCAAAACTTACAGTTTAAGCAGCCGCTGGTGGGATGTAGAAGGTTCCAGCAGCCCGACCAAAGTTGCAATGGGGTTTAAATAGAGTATAATACACTATAAATATAATGGAGATCCAATCAGGGCCTCGCTACTTTCCTGGTGGATTCTCCCAAAACTTACAGTTTAAGCAGCCGCTGGTGGGATGTAGCACGTTCCAGCAGCCCGACCAAAGTTCGAATGGGGTTTAAGTAGAGTATAATACACTATAAATATAATGGAGATCCAATCAGGGCCTCGCTACTTTCCTGGTGGATTCTCCCAAAACTTACAGTTTAAGCAGCCGCTGGTGGGATGTAGCACGTTCCAGCAGCCCGACCAAAGTTGGAAT
This sequence comes from Crotalus adamanteus, assembly GCA_039797435.1. Classification (NCBI taxonomy): domain Eukaryota; kingdom Metazoa; phylum Chordata; class Lepidosauria; order Squamata; family Viperidae; genus Crotalus; species Crotalus adamanteus. The sequence continues at coordinate 11,045,593 of CM077935.1, forward strand.
GGGGTTTAAATAGAGTATAATACACTATAAATATAATGGAGATCCAATCAGGGCCTCGCTACTTTCCTGGTGGATTCTCCCAAAACTTACAGTTTAAGCAGCCGCTGGTGGGATGTAGCACGTTCCAGCAGCCCGACCAAAGTTGGAATGGGGTTTAAATAGAGTATAATACACTATAAATATAATGGAGATCCAATCAGGGCCTCGCTACTTTCCTGGTGGATTCTCCCAAAACTTACAGTTTAAGCAGCCGCTGGTGGGATGTAGCACGTTCCAGCAGCCCGACCAAAGTTGGAATGGGGTTTAAATAGAGTATAATACACTATAAATATAATGGAGATCCAATCAGGGCCTCGCTACTTTCCTGGTGGATTCTCCCAAAACTTACAGTTTAAGCAGCCGCTGGTGGGATGTAGCACGTTCCAGCAGCCCGACCAAAGTTGGAATGGGGTTTAAATAGAGTATAATACACTATGAATATAATGGAGATCCAATCAGGGCCTCGCTACTTTCCTGGTGGATTCTCCCAAAACTTACAGTTTAAGCAGCCGCTGGTGGGATGTAGCACGTTCCAGCAGCCCGACCAAAGTTGGAATGGGGTTTAAATAGAGTATAATACACTATAAATATAATGGAGAGCCAATCAGGGCCTCGCTACTTTCCTGGTGGATTCTCCCAAAACTTACAGTTTAAGCAGCAGCTGGTGGGATGTAGCACGTTCCAGCAGCCCGACCAAAGTTGGAATGGGGTTTAAATAGAGTATAATACACTATAAATATAATGGAGATCCAATCAGGGCCTCGCTACTTTCCTGGTGGATTCTCCCAAAACTTACAGTTTAAGCAGCCGCTGGTGGGATGTAGCACGTTCCAGCAGCCCGACCAAAGTTGGAATGGGGTTTAAATAGAGTGTAATACACTATAAATATAATGGAGATCCAATCAGGGCCTCGCTACTTTCCTGGTGGATCCTCCCAAAACTTACAGTTTAAGCAGCCGCTGGTGGGATGTAGCACGTTCCAGCAGCCCGACCAAAGTTGGAATGGGGTTTAAATAGAGTATAATACACTATAAATATAATGGAGATCCAATCAGGGCCTCGCTACTTTCCTGGTGGATTCTCCCAAAACTTACAGTTTAAGCAGCCGCTGGTGGGATGTAGCACGTTCCAGCAGCCCGACCAAAGTTGGAATGGGGTTTAAATAGAGTATAATACACTATAAATATAATGGAGATCCAATCAGGGCCTCGCTACTTTCCTGTTGGATTCTCCCATAACTTACAGTTTAAGCAGCCGCTGGTGGGATGTAGCACGTTCCAGCAGCCCGACCAAAGTTGGAATGGGGTTTAAATAGAGTATAATACACTATAAATATAATGGAAATCCAATCAGGGCCTCGCTACTTTCCTGGTGGATTCTCCCAAAACTTACAGTTTAAGCAGCCGCTGGTGGGATGTAGCACGTTCCAGCAGCCCGACCAAAGTTGGAATGGGGTTTAAATAGAGTATAATACACTATAAATATAATGGAGATCCAATCAGGGCCTCACTACTTTCCTGGTGGATTCTCCCAAAACTTACAGTTTAAGCAGCCGCTGGTGGGATGTAGCACGTTCCAGCAGCCCGACCAAAGTTGGAATGGGGTTTAAATAGAGTATAATACACTATAAATATAATGGGGATCCAATCAGGGCCTCGCTACCTTCCTGGTGGATTCTCCCAAAACTTACAGTTTAAGCAGCCGCTGGTGGGATGTAGAAGGTTCCAGCAGCCCGACCAAAGTTGCAATGGGGTTTAAATAGAGTATAATACACTATAAATATAATGGAGATCCAATCAGGGCCTCGCTACTTTCCTGGTGGATTCTCCCAAAACTTACAGTTTAAGCAGCCGCTGGTGGGATGTAGCACGTTCCAGCAGCCCGACCAAAGTTCGAATGGGGTTTAAGTAGAGTATAATACACTATAAATATAATGGAGATCCAATCAGGGCCTCGCTACTTTCCTGGTGGATTCTCCCAAAACTTACAGTTTAAGCAGCCGCTGGTGGGATGTAGCACGTTCCAGCAGCCCAACCAAAGTTGGAATGGGGTTTAAATAGAGTATAATACACTATAAATATAATGGAGATCCAATCAGGGCCTCGCTACTTTCCTGGTGGATTCTCCGAAAACTTACAGTTTAAGCAGCCGCTGGTGGGATGTAGCACGTTCCAGCAGCCCGACCAAAGTTGGAATGGGGTTTAAATAGAGTATAATACACTATAAATATAATGGAGATCCAATCAGGGCCTCGCTACTTTCCTGGTGGATTCTCCCAAAACTTACAGTTTAAGCAGCCGCTGGTGGGATGTAGCACGTTCCAGCAGCCCGACCAAAGTTGGAATGGGGTTTAAATAGAGTATAATACACTATAAATATAATGGAGATCCAATCAGGGCCTCGCTACTTTCCTGGTGGATTCTCCCAAAACTTACAGTTTAAGCAGCCGCTGGTGGGATGTAGCACGTTCCAGCAGCCCGACCAAAGTTGGAATGGGGTTTAAATAGAGTATCATACACTATAAATATAATGGAGATCCAATCAGGGCCTCGCTACTTTCCTGGTGGATTCTCCCAAAACTTACAGTTTAAGCAGCCGCTGGTGGGATGTAGCACGTTCCAGCAGCCCGACCAAAGTTGGAATGGGGTTTAAATAGAGTATAATACACTATAAATATAATGGAGAGCCAATCAGGGCCTCGCTACTTTCCTGGTGGATTCTCCCAAAACTTACAGTTTAAGCAGCAGCTGGTGGGATGTAGCACGTTCCAGCAGCCCGACCAAAGTTGGAATGGGGTTTAAATAGAGTATAATACACTATAAATATAATGGAGATCCAATCAGGGCCTCGCTACTTTCCTGGTGGATTCTCCCAAAACTTACAGTTTAAGCAGCAGCTGGTGGGATGTAGCACGTTCCAGCAGCCCGACCAAAGTTGGAATGGGGTTTAAATAGAGTATAATACACTATAAATATAATGGAGATCCAATCAGGGCCTCGCTACTTTCCTGGTGGATTCTCCCAAAACTTACAGTTTAAGCAGCCGCTGGTGGGATGTAGCACGTTCCAGCAGCCCGACCAAAGTTGGAATGGGGTTTAAATAGAGTATAATACACTATAAATATAATGGAGATCCAATCAGGGCCTCGCTACTTTCCTGGTGGATTCTCCCAAAACTTACAGTTTAAGCAGCCGCTGGTGGGATGTAGCACGTTCCAGCAGCCGGACCAAAGTTGGAATGGGGTTTAAATAGAGTATAATACACTATAAATATAATGGAGATCCAATCAGGGCCTCGCTACTTTCCTGGTGGATTCTCCCAAAACTTACAGTTTAAGCAGCCGCTGGTGGGATGTAGCACGTTCCAGCAGCCCGACCAAAGTTGGAATGGGGTTTAAATAGAGTATAATACACTATAAATATAATGGAGATCCAATCAGGGCCTCGCTACTTTCCTGGTGGATTCTCCCAAAACTTACAGTTTAAGCAGCCGCTGGTGGGATGTAGCACGTTCCAGCAGCCCGACCAAAGTTGGAATGGGGTTTAAATAGAGTATAATACACTATAAATATAATGGAGATCCAATCAGGGCCTCGCTACTTTCCTGGTGGATTTTCCCAAAACTTACAGTTTAAGCAGCCGCTGGTGGGATGTAGCACATTCCAGCAGCCAGACCAAAGTTGGAATGGGGTTTAAATAGAGTATAATACACTATAAATATAATGGAGATCCAATCAGGGCCTCGCTACTTTCCTGGTGGATTCTCCCAAAACTTACAGTTTAAGCAGCCGCTGGTGGGATGTAGCACATTCCAGCAGCCCGACCAAAGTTGGAATGGGGTTTAAATAGAGTATAATACACTATAAATATAATGGAGAGCCAATCAGGGCCTCGCTACTTTCCTGGTGGATTCTCCCAAAACTTACAGTTTAAGCAGCCGCTGGTGGGATGTAGCACGTTCCAGCAGCCCGACCAAAGTTGGAATGGGGTTTAAATAGAGTATAATACACTATAAATATAATGGAGATCCAATCAGGGCCTCGCTACTTTCCTGGTGGATTCTCCCAAAACTTACAGTTTAGGCAGCCGCTGGTGGGATGTAGCACGTTCCAGCAGCCCGACCAAAGTTGGAATGGGGTTTAAATAGAGTATAATACACTATAAATATAATGGAGATCCAATCAGGGCCTCGCTACTTTCCTGGTGGATTCTCCCAAAACTTACAGTTTAAGCAGCAGCTGGTGGGATGTAGCACGTTCCAGCAGCCCGACCAAAGTTGGAATGGGGTTTAAATAGAGTATAATACACTATAAATATAATGGAGATCCAATCAGGGCCTCGCTACTTTCCTGGTGGATTCTCCCAAAACTTACAGTTTAAGCAGCCGCTGGTGCAATGTAGCACGTTCCAGCAGCCCGACCAAAGTTGGAATGGGGTTTAAATAGAGTATAATACACTATAAATATAATGGAGATCCAATCAGGGCCTCGCTACTTTCCTGGTGGATTCTCCCAAAACTTACAGTTTAAGCAGCCGCTGGTGGGATGTAGCACGTTCCAGCAGCCCGACCAAAGTTGGAATGGGGTTTAAATAGAGTATAATACACTATAAATATAATGGAGATCCAATCAGGGCCTCGCTACTTTCCTGGTGGATTCTCCCAAAACTTACAGTTTAAGCAGCCGCTGGTGGGATTTAGCACGTTCCAGCAGCCCGACCAAAGTTGGAATGGGGTTTAAAAAGACTATAATACACTATAAATATAATGGAGATCCAATCAGGGCCTCGCTACTTTCCTGGTGGATTCTCCCAAAACTTACAGTTTAATCAGCCGCTGGTGGGATGTAGCACGTTCCAGCAGCCCGACCAAAGTTGGAATGGGGTTTAAATAGAGTATAATACACTATAAATATAATGGAGATCCAATCAGGGCCTCGCTACTTTCCTGGTGGATTCTCCCAAAACTTACAGTTTAAGCAGCAGCTGGTGGGATGTAGCACGTTCCAGCAGCCCGACCAAAGTTGGAATGGGGTTTAAATAGAGTATAATACACTATAAATATAATGGAGATCCAATCAGGGCCTCGCTACTTTCCTGGTGGATTCTCCCAAAACTTACAGTTTAAGCAGCCGCTGGTGGGATGTAGCACGTTCCAGCACCCCGACCAAAGTTGGAATGGGGTTTAAATAGAGTATAATACACTATAAATATAATGGAGATCCAATCAGGGCCTCGCTACTTTCCTGGTGGATTCTCCCAAAACTTACAGTTTAAGCAGCCGCTGGTGGGATGTAGCACGTTCCAGCAGCCCAACCAAAGTTGGAATGGGGTTTAAATAGAGTATAATACACTATAAATATAATGGAGATCCAATCAGGGCCTCGCTACTTTCCTGGTGGATTCTCCCAAAACATACAGTTTAAACAGCCGCTGGTGGGATGTAGCACGTTCCAGCAGCCCGACCAAAGTTGGAATGGGGTTTAAATAGAGTATAATACACTATAAATATAATGGAGAGCCAATCAGGGCCTCGCTACTTTCCTGGTGGATTCTCCCAAAACTTACAGTTTAAGCAGCCGCTGGTGGGATGTAGCACGTTCCAGCAGCCCGACCAAAGTTGGAATGGGGTTTAAATAGAGTATAATACACTATAAATATAATGGAGATCCAATCAGGGCCTCGCTACTTTCCTGGTGGATTCTCCCAAAACTTACAGTTTAAGCAGCCGCTGGTGGGATTTAGCACGTTGCAGCAGCCCGACCAAAGTTGGAATGGGGTTTAAATAGACTATAATACACTATAAATATAATGGAGATCCAATCAGGGCCTCGCTACTTTCCTGGTGGATTCTCCCAAAACTTACAGTTTAAGCAGCCGCTGGTGGGATGTAGCACGTTCCAGCAGCCCGACCAAAGTTGGAATGGGGTTTAAATAGAGTATAATACACTATAAATATAATGGAGATCCAATCAGGGCCTCGCTACTTTCCTGGTGGATTCTCCCAAAACTTACAGTTTAAGCAGCAGCTGGTGGGATGTAGCACGTTCCAGCAGCCCGACCAAAGTTGGAATGGGGTTTAAATAGAGTATAATACACTATAAATATAATGGAGATCCAATCAGGGCCTCGCTACTTTCCTGGTGGATTCTCCCAAAACTTACAGTTTAAGCAGCAGCTGGTGGGATGTAGCACGTTCCAGCAGCCCGACCAAAGTTGGAATGGGGTTTAAATAGAGTATAATACACTATAAATATAATGGAGATCCAATCAGGGCCTCGCTACTTTCCTGGTGGATTCTCCCAAAACTTACAGTTTAAGCAGCCGCTGGTGGGATGTAGCACGCTCCAGCAGCCCGACCAAAGTTGGAATGGGGTTTAAATAGAGTATAATACACTATAAATATAATGGAGATCCAATCAGGGCCTCGCTACTTTCCTGGTGGATTCTCCCAAAACTTACAGTTTAAGCAGCCGCTGGTGGGATGTAGCACGTTCCAGCAGCCCGACCAAAGTTGGAATGGGGTTTAAATAGAGTATAATACACTATAAATATAATGGAGATCCAATCAGGGCCTCGCTACTTTCCTGGTGGATTCTCCCAAAACTTACAGTTTAAGCAGCCGCTGGTGCAATGTAGCACGTTCCAGCAGCCCGACCAAAGTTGGAATGGGGTTTAAATAGAGTATAATACACTATAAATATAATGGAGATCCAATCAGGGCCTCGCTACTTTCCTGGTGGATTCTCCCAAAACTTACAGTTTAAGCAGCAGCTGGTGGGATGTAGCACGTTCCAGCAGCCCGACCAAAGTTGGAATGGGGTTTAAATAGAGTATAATACACTATAAATATAATGGAGATCCAATCAGGGCCTCGCTACTTTCCTGGTGAATTCTCCCAAAACTTACAGTTTAAGCAGCCGCTGGTGCGATGTAGCACGTTCCAGCAGCCCGACCAAAGTTGGAATGGGGTTTAAATAGAGTATAATACACTATAAATATAATGGAGATCCAATCAGGGCCTCGCTACTTTCCTGGTGGATTCTCCCAAAACTTACAATTTAAGCAGCCGCTGGTGGGATGTAGCACGTTCCAGCAGCCCGACCAAAGTTGGAATGGGGTTTAAATAGAGTATAATACACTATAAATATAATGGAGATCCAATCAGGGCCTCGCTACTTTCCTGGTGGATTCTCCCAAAACTTACAGTTTAAGCAGCAGCTGGTGGGATGTAGCACGTTCCAGCAGCCCGACCAAAGTTGGAATGGGGTTTAAATAGAGTATAATACACTATAAATATAATGGAGATCCAATCAGGGCCTCGCTACTTTCCTGGTGGATTCTCCCAAAACTTACAGTTTAAGCAGCCGCTGGTGGGATGTAGCACGTTCCAGCAGCCCGACCAAAGTTGGAATGGGGTTTAAATAGAGTATAATACACTATAAATATAATGGAGATCCAATCAGGGCCTCGCTACTTTCCTGGTGGATTCTCCCAAAACTTACAGTTTAAGCAGCCGCTGGTGGGATGTAGCACGTTCCAGCAGCTCGACCAAAGTTGGAATGGGGTTTAAATAGAGTATAATACACTATAAATATAATGGAGATCCAATCAGGGCCTCGCTACTTTCCTGGTGGATTCTCCCAAAACTTACAGTTTAAGCAGCAGCTGGTGGGATGTAGCACGTTCCAGCAGCCCGACCAAAGTTGGAATGGGGTTCAAATAGAGTATAATACACTATAAATATAATGGAGATCCAATCAGGGCCTCGCTACTTTCCTGGTGGATTCTCCCAAAACTTACAGTTTAAGCAGCAGCTGGTGGGATGTAGCACGTTCCAGCAGCCCGACCAAAGTTGGAATGGGGTTTAAATAGAGTATAATACACTATAAATATAATGGAGATCCAATCAGGGCCTCGCTACTTTCCTGGTGGATTCTCCCAAAACTTACAGTTTAAGCAGCAGCTGGTGGGATGTAGCACGTTCCAGCAGCCCGACCAAAGTTGGAATGGGGTTTAAATAGAGTATAATACACTATAAATATAATGGAGATCCAATCAGGGCCTCGCTACTTTCCTGGTGGATTCTCCCAAAACTTACAGTTTAAGCAGCCGCTGGTGCAATGTAGCACGTTCCAGCAGCCCGACCAAAGTTGGAATGGGGTTTAAATAGAGTATAATACACTATAAATATAATGGAGATCCAATCAGGGCCTCGCTACTTTCCTGGTGGATTCTCCCAAAACTTACAGTTTAAGGAGCCGCTGGTGGGATGTAGCACGTTCCAGCAGCCCGACCAAAGTTGGAATGGGGTTTAAATAGAGTATAATACACTATAAATATAATGGAGATCCAATCAGGGCCTCGCTACTTTCCTGGTGGATTCTCCCAAAACTTACAGTTTAAGCAGCAGCTGGTGGGATGTACCACGTTCCAGCAGCCCGACCAAAGTTGGAATGGGGTTTAAATAGAGTATAATACACTATAAATATAATGGAGATCCAATCAGGGCCTCGCTACTTTCCTGGTGAATTCTCCCAAAACTTACAGTTTAAGCAGCCGCTGGTGCGATGTAGCACGTTCCAGCAGCCCGACCAAAGTTGGAATGGGGTTTAAATAGAGTATAATACACTATAAATATAATGGAGATCCAATCAGGGCCTCGCTACTTTCCTGGTGGATTCTCCCAAAACTTACAGTTTAAGCAGCCGCTGGTGCAATGTAGCACGTTCCAGCAGCCCGACCAAAGTTGGAATGGGGTTTAAATAGAGTATAATACACTATAAATATAATGGAGATCCAATCAGGGCCTCGCTACTTTCCTGGTGGATTCTCCCAAAACTTACAGTTTAAGCAGCCGCTGGTGGGATGTAGCACGTTCCAGCAGCCCGACCAAAGTTGGAATGGGGTTTAAATAGAGTATAATACACTATAAATATAATGGAGATCCAATCAGGGCCTCGCTACTTTCCTGGTGAATTCTCCCAAAACTTACAGTTTAAGCAGCCGCTGGTGCGATGTAGCACGTTCCAGCAGCCCGACCAAAGTTGGAATGGGGTTTAAATAGAGTATAATACACTATAAATATAATGGAGATCCAATCAGGGCCTCGCTACTTTCCTGGTGGATTCTCCCAAAACTTACAGTTTAAGCAGCCGCTGGTGCAATGTAGCACGTTCCAGCAGCCCGACCAAAGTTGGAATGGGGTTTAAATAGAGTATAATACACTATAAATATAATGGAGATCCAATCAGGGCCTCGCTACTTTCCTGGTGGATTCTCCCAAAACTTACAGTTTAAGCAGCAGCTGGTGGGATGTAGCACGTTCCAGCAGCCCGACCAAAGTTGGAATGGGGTTTAAATAGAGTATAATACACTATAAATATAATGGAGATCCAATCAGGGCCTCGCTACTTTCCTGGTGAATTCTCCCAAAACTTACAGTTTAAGCAGCCGCTGGTGCGATGTAGCACGTTCCAGCAGCCCGACCAAAGTTGGAATGGGGTTTAAATAGAGTATAATACACTATAAATATAATGGAGATCCAATCAGGGCCTCGCTACTTTCCTGGTGGATTCTCCCAAAACTTACAGTTTAAGCAGCAGCTGGTGGGATGTAGCACGTTCCAGCAGCCCGACCAAAGTTGGAATGGGGTTTAAATAGAGTATAATACACTATAAATATAATGGAGATCCAATCAGGGCCTCGCTACTTTCCTGGTGGATTCTCCCAAAACTTACAGTTTAAGCAGCAGCTGGTGGGATGTAGCACGTTCCAGCAGCCCGACCAAAGTTGGAATGGGGTTTAAATAGAGTATAATACACTATAAATATAATGGAGATCCAATCAGGGCCTCGCTACTTTCCTGGTGGATTCTCCCAAAACTTACAGTTTAAGCAGCAGCTGGTGGGATGTAGCACGTTCCAGCAGCCCGACCAAAGTTGGAATGGGGTTTAAATAGAGTATAATACACTATAAATATAATGGAGATCCAATCAGGGCCTCGCTACTTTCCTGGTGGATTCTCCCAAAACTTACAGTTTAAGCAGCAGCTGGTGGGATGTAGCACGTTCCAGCAGCCCGACCAAAGTTGGAATGGGGTTTAAATAGAGTATAATACACTATAAATATAATGGAGATCCAATCAGGGCCTCGCTACTTTCCTGGTGGATTCTCCCAAAACTTACAGTTTAAGCAGCAGCTGGTGGGATGTAGCACGTTCCAGCAGCCCGACCAAAGTTGGAATGGGGTTTAAATAGAGTATAATACACTATAAATATAATGGAGATCCAATCAGGGCCTCGCTACTTTCCTGGTGGATTCTCCCAAAACTTACAGTTTAAGCAGCAGCTGGTGGGATGTAGCACGTTCCAGCAGCCCGACCAAAGTTGGAATGGGGTTTAAATAGAGTATAATACACTATAAATATAATGGAGATCCAATCAGGGCCTCGCTACTTTCCTGGTGGATTCTCCCAAAACTTACAGTTTAAGCAGCAGCTGGTGGGATGTAGCACGTTCCAGCAGCCCGACCAAAGTTGGAATGGAGTTTAAATAGAGTATAATACACTATAAATATAATGGAGATCCAATCAGGGCCTCGCTACTTTCCTGGTGGATTCTCCCAAAACTTACAGTTTAAGCAGCAGCTGGTGGGATGTAGCACGTTCCAGCAGCCCGACCAAAGTTGGAATGGGGTTTAAATAGAGTATAATACACTATAAATATAATGGAGATCCAATCAGGGCCTCGCTACTTTCCTGGTGGATTCTCCCAAAACTTACAGTTTAAGCAGCAGCTGGTGGGATGTAGCACGTTCCAGCAGCCCGACCAAAGTTGGAATGGAGTTTAAATAGAGTATAATACACTATAAATATAATGGAGATCCAATCAGGGCCTCGCTACTTTCCTGGTGGATTCTCCCAAAACTTACAGTTTAAGCAGCAGCTGGTGGGATGTAGCACGTTCCAGCAGCCCGACCAAAGTTGGAATGGGGTTTAAATAGAGTATAATACACTATAAATATAATGGAGATCCAATCAGGGCCTCGCTACTTTCCTGGTGGATTCTCCCAAAACTTACAGTTTAAGCAGCCGCTGGTGCGATGTAGCACGTTCCAGCAGCCCGACCAAAGTTGGAATGGGGTTTAAATAGAGTATAATACACTATAAATATAATGGAGATCCAATCAGGGCCTCGCTACTTTCCTGGTGGATTCTCCCAAAACTTACAGTTTAAGCAGCAGCTGGTGGGATGTAGCACGTTCCAGCAGCCCGACCAAAGTTGGAATGGGGTTTAAATAGAGTATAATACACTATAAATATAATGGAGATCCAATCAGGGCCTCGCTACTTTCCTGGTGGATTCTCCCAAAACTTACAGTTTAAGCAGCAGCTGGTGGGATGTAGCACGTTCCAGCAGCCCGACCAAAGTTGGAATGGGGTTTAAATAGAGTATAATACACTATAAATATAATGGAGATCCAATCAGGGCCTCGCTACTTTCCTGGTGGATTCTCCCAAAACTTACAGTTTAAGCAGCCGCTGGTGCGATGTAGCACGTTCCAGCAGCCCGACCAAAGTTGGAATGGGGTTTAAATAGAGTATAATACACTATAAATATAATGGAGATCCAATCAGGGCCTCGCTACTTTCCTGGTGGATTCTCCCAAAACTTACAGTTTAAGCAGCAGCTGGTGGGATGTAGCACGTTCCAGCAGCCCGACCAAAGTTGGAATGGGGTTTAAATAGAGTATAATACACTATAAATATAATGGAGATCCAATCAGGGCCTCGCTACTTTCCTGGTGGATTCTCCCAAAACTTACAGTTTAAGCAGCCGCTGGTGGGATGTAGCACGTTCCAGCAGCCCGACCAAAGTTGGAATGGGGTTTAAATAGAGTATAATACACTATAAATATAATGGAGATCCAATCAGGGCCTCGCTACTTTCCTGGTGGATTCTCCCAAAACTTACAGTTTAAGCAGCAGCTGGTGGGATGTAGCACGTTCCAGCAGCCCGACCAAAGTTGGAATGGGGTTTAAATAGAGTATAATACACTATAAATATAATGGAGATCCAATCAGGGCCTCGCTACTTTCCTGGTGGATTCTCCCAAAACTTACAGTTTAAGCAGCCGCTGGTGGGATGTAGCACGTTCCAGCAGCCTGACCAAAGTTGGAATGGGGTTTAAATAGAGTATAATACACTATAAATATAATGGAGATCCAATCAGGGCCTCGCTACTTTCCTGGTGGATTCTCCCAAAACTTACAGTTTAAGCAGCCGCTGGTGGGATGTAGCACGTTCCAGCAGCTCGACCAAAGTTGGAATGGGGTTTAAATAGAGTATAATACACTATAAATATAATGGAGATCCAATCAGGGCCTCGCTACTTTCCTGGTGGATTCTCCCAAAACTTACAGTTTAAGCAGCAGCTGGTGGGATGTAGCACGTTCCAGCAGCCCGACCAAAGTTGGAATGGGGTTTAAATAGAGTATAATACACTATAAATATAATGGAGATCCAATCAGGGCCTCGCTACTTTCCTGGTGGATTCTCCCAAAACTTACAGTTTAAGCAGCCGCTGGTGGGATGTAGCACGTTCCAGCAGCCCGACCAAAGTTGGAATGGGGTTTAAATAGAGTATAATACACTATAAATATAATGGAGATCCAATCAGGGCCTCGCTACTTTCCTGGTGGATTCTCCCAAAACTTACAGTTTAAGCAGCAGCTGGTGGGATGTAGCACGTTCCAGCAGCCCGACCAAAGTTGGAATGGGGTTTAAATAGAGTATAATACACTATAAATATAATGGAGATCCAATCAGGGCCTCGCTACTTTCCTGGTGGATTCTCCCAAAACTTACAGTTTAAGCAGCCGCTGGTGGGATGTAGCACGTTCCAGCAGCCCGACCAAAGTTGGAATGGGGTTTAAATAGAGTATAATACACTATAAATATAATGGAGATCCAATCAGGGCCTCGCTACTTTCCTGGTGGATTCTCCCAAAACTTACAGTTTAAGCAGCCGCTGGTGGGATGTAGCACGTTCCAGCAGCTCGACCAAAGTTGGAATGGGGTTTAAATAGAGTATAATACACTATAAATATAATGGAGATCCAATCAGGGCCTCGCTACTTTCCTGGTGGATTCTCCCAAAACTTACAGTTTAAGCAGCAGCTGGTGGGATGTAGCACGTTCCAGCAGCCCGACCAAAGTTGGAATGGGGTTTAAATAGAGTATAATACACTATAAATATAATGGAGATCCAATCAGGGCCTCGCTACTTTCCTGGTGGATTCTCCCAAAACTTACAGTTTAAGCAGCAGCTGGTGGGATGTAGCACGTTCCAGCAGCCCGACCAAAGTTGGAATGGGGTTTAAATAGAGTATAATACACTATAAATATAATGGAGATCCAATCAGGGCCTCGCTACTTTCCTGGTGGATTCTCCCAAAACTTACAGTTTAAGCATCCGCTGGTGGGATGTAGCACGTTCCAGCAGCCCGACCAAAGTTGGAATGGGGTTTAAATAGAGTATAATACACTATAAATATAATGGAGATCCAATCAGGGCCTCGCTACTTTCCTGGTGGATTCTCCCAAAACTTACAGTTTAAGCAGCCGCTGGTGCAATGTAGCACGTTCCAGCAGCCCGACCAAAGTTGGAATGGGGTTTAAATAGAGTATAATACACTATAAATATAATGGAGATCCAATCAGGGCCTCGCTACTTTCCTGGTGGATTCTCCCAAAACTTACAGTTTAAGGAGCCGCTGGTGGGATGTAGCACGTTCCAGCAGCCCGACCAAAGTTGGAATGGGGTTTAAATAGAGTATAATACACTATAAATATAATGGAGATCCAATCAGGGCCTCGCTACTTTCCTGGTGAATTCTCCCAAAACTTACAGTTTAAGCAGCCGCTGGTGCGATGTAGCACGTTCCAGCAGCCCGACCAAAGTTGGAATGGGGTTTAAATAGAGTATAATACACTATAAATATAATGGAGATCCAATCAGGGCCTCGCTACTTTCCTGGTGGATTCTCCCAAAACTTACAGTTTAAGCAGCAGCTGGTGGGATGTAGCACGTTCCAGCAGCCCGACCAAAGTTGGAATGGGGTTTAAATAGAGTATAATACACTATAAATATAATGGAGATCCAATCAGGGCCTCGCTACTTTCCTGGTGGATTCTCCCAAAACTTACAGTTTAAGCAGCAGCTGGTGGGATGTAGCACGTTCCAGCAGCCCGACCAAAGTTGGAATGGGGTTTAAATAGAGTATAATACACTATAAATATAATGGAGATCCAATCAGGGCCTCGCTACTTTCCTGGTGGATTCTCCCAAAACTTACAGTTTAAGCAGCAGCTGGTGGGATGTAGCACGTTCCAGCAGCCCGACCAAAGTTGGAATGGGGTTTAAATAGAGTATAATACACTATAAATATAATGGAGATCCAATCAGGGCCTCGCTACTTTCCTGGTGGATTCTCCCAAAACTTACAGTTTAAGCAGCCGCTGGTGCGATGTAGCACGTTCCAGCAGCCCGACCAAAGTTGGAATGGGGTTTAAATAGAGTATAATACACTATAAATATAATGGAGATCCAATCAGGGCCTCGCTACTTTCCTGGTGGATTCTCCCAAAACTTACAGTTTAAGCAGCAGCTGGTGGGATGTAGCACGTTCCAGCAGCCCGACCAAAGTTGGAATGGGGTTTAAATAGAGTATAATACACTATAAATATAATGGAGATCCAATCAGGGCCTCGCTACTTTCCTGGTGGATTCTCCCAAAACTTACAGTTTAAGCAGCAGCTGGTGGGATGTAGCACGTTCCAGCAGCCCGACCAAAGTTGGAATGGGGTTTAAATAGAGTATAATACACTATAAATATAATGGAGATCCAATCAGGGCCTCGCTACTTTCCTGGTGGATTCTCCCAAAACTTACAGTTTAAGCAGCAGCTGGTGGGATGTAGCACGTTCCAGCAGCCCGACCAAAGTTGGAATGGAGTTTAAATAGAGTATAATACACTATAAATATAATGGAGATCCAATCAGGGCCTCGCTACTTTCCTGGTGGATTCTCCCAAAACTTACAGTTTAAGCAGCAGCTGGTGGGATGTAGCACGTTCCAGCAGCCCGACCAAAGTTGGAATGGGGTTTAAATAGAGTATAATACACTATAAATATAATGGAGATCCAATCAGGGCCTCGCTACTTTCCTGGTGGATTCTCCCAAAACTTACAGTTTAAGCAGCAGCTGGTGGGATGTAGCACGTTCCAGCAGCCCGACCAAAGTTGGAATGGAGTTTAAATAGAGTATAATACACTATAAATATAATGGAGATCCAATCAGGGCCTCGCTACTTTCCTGGTGGATTCTCCCAAAACTTACAGTTTAAGCAGCAGCTGGTGGGATGTAGCACGTTCCAGCAGCCCGACCAAAGTTGGAATGGGGTTTAAATAGAGTATAATACACTATAAATATAATGGAGATCCAATCAGGGCCTCGCTACTTTCCTGGTGGATTCTCCCAAAACTTACAGTTTAAGCAGCCGCTGGTGCGATGTAGCACGTTCCAGCAGCCCGACCAAAGTTGGAATGGGGTTTAAATAGAGTATAATACACTATAAATATAATGGAGATCCAATCAGGGCCTCGCTACTTTCCTGGTGGATTCTCCCAAAACTTACAGTTTAAGCAGCAGCTGGTGGGATGTAGCACGTTCCAGCAGCCCGACCAAAGTTGGAATGGGGTTTAAATAGAGTATAATACACTATAAATATAATGGAGATCCAATCAGGGCCTCGCTACTTTCCTGGTGGATTCTCCCAAAACTTACAGTTTAAGCAGCAGCTGGTGGGATGTAGCACGTTCCAGCAGCCCGACCAAAGTTGGAATGGGGTTTAAATAGAGTATAATACACTATAAATATAATGGAGATCCAATCAGGGCCTCGCTACTTTCCTGGTGGATTCTCCCAAAACTTACAGTTTAAGCAGCAGCTGGTGGGATGTAGCACGTTCCAGCAGCCCGACCAAAGTTGGAATGGGGTTTAAATAGAGTATAATACACTATAAATATAATGGAGATCCAATCAGGGCCTCGCTACTTTCCTGGTGGATTCTCCCAAAACTTACAGTTTAAGCAGCAGCTGGTGGGATGTAGCACGTTCCAGCAGCCCGACCAAAGTTGGAATGGAGTTTAAATAGAGTATAATACACTATAAATATAATGGAGATCCAATCAGGGCCTCGCTACTTTCCTGGTGGATTCTCCCAAAACTTACAGTTTAAGCAGCAGCTGGTGGGATGTAGCACGTTCCAGCAGCCCGACCAAAGTTGGAATGGGGTTTAAATAGAGTATAATACACTATTAATATAATGGAGATCCAATCAGGGCCTCGCTACTTTCCTGGTGGATTCTCCCAAAACTTACAGTTTAAGCAGCCGCTGGTGCGATGTAGCACGTTCCAGCAGCCCGACCAAAGTTGGAATGGGGTTTAAATAGAGTATAATACACTATAAATATAATGGAGATCCAATCAGGGCCTCGCTACTTTCCTGGTGGATTCTCCCAAAACTTACAGTTTAAGCAGCAGCTGGTGGGATGTAGCACGTTCCAGCAGCCCGACCAAAGTTGGAATGGGGTTTAAATAGAGTATAATACACTATAAATATAATGGAGATCCAATCAGGGCCTCGCTACTTTCCTGGTGGATTCTCCCAAAACTTACAGTTTAAGCAGCAGCTGGTGGGATGTAGCACGTTCCAGCAGCCCGACCAAAGTTGGAATGGGGTTTAAATAGAGTATAATACACTATAAATATAATGGAGATCCAATCAGGGCCTCGCTACTTTCCTGGTGGATTCTCCCAAAACTTACAGTTTAAGCAGCCGCTGGTGCGATGTAGCACGTTCCAGCAGCCCGACCAAAGTTGGAATGGGGTTTAAATAGAGTATAATACACTATAAATATAATGGAGATCCAATCAGGGCCTCGCTACTTTCCTGGTGGATTCTCCCAAAACTTACAGTTTAAGCAGCAGCTGGTGGGATGTAGCACGTTCCAGCAGCCCGACCAAAGTTGGAATGGGGTTTAAATAGAGTATAATACACTATAAATATAATGGAGATCCAATCAGGGCCTCGCTACTTTCCTGGTGGATTCTCCCAAAACTTACAGTTTAAGCAGCAGCTGGTGGGATGTAGCACGTTCCAGCAGCCCGACCAAAGTTGGAATGGGGTTTAAATAGAGTATAATACACTATAAATATAATGGAGATCCAATCAGGGCCTCGCTACTTTCCTGGTGGATTCTCCCAAAACTTACAGTTTAAGCAGCAGCTGGTGGGATGTAGCACGTTCCAGCAGCCCGACCAAAGTTGGAATGGGGTTTAAATAGAGTATAATACACTATAAATATAATGGAGATCCAATCAGGGCCTCGCTACTTTCCTGGTGGATTCTCCCAAAACTTACAGTTTAAGCAGCAGCTGGTGGGATGTAGCACGTTCCAGCAGCCCGACCAAAGTTGGAATGGAGTTTAAATAGAGTATAATACACTATAAATATAATGGAGATCCAATCAGGGCCTCGCTACTTTCCTGGTGGATTCTCCCAAAACTTACAGTTTAAGCAGCAGCTGGTGGGATGTAGCACGTTCCAGCAGCCCGACCAAAGTTGGAATGGGGTTTAAATAGAGTATAATACACTATAAATATAATGGAGATCCAATCAGGGCCTCGCTACTTTCCTGGTGGATTCTCCCAAAACTTACAGTTTAAGCAGCCGCTGGTGCGATGTAGCACGTTCCAGCAGCCCGACCAAAGTTGGAATGGGGTTTAAATAGAGTATAATACACTATAAATATAATGGAGATCCAATCAGGGCCTCGCTACTTTCCTGGTGGATTCTCCCAAAACTTACAGTTTAAGCAGCAGCTGGTGGGATGTAGCACGTTCCAGCAGCCCGACCAAAGTTGGAATGGGGTTTAAATAGAGTATAATACACTATAAATATAATGGAGATCCAATCAGGGCCTCGCTACTTTCCTGGTGGATTCTCCCAAAACTTACAGTTTAAGCAGCAGCTGGTGGGATGTAGCACGTTCCAGCAGCCCGACCAAAGTTGGAATGGGGTTTAAATAGAGTATAATACACTATAAATATAATGGAGATCCAATCAGGGCCTCACTACTTTCCTGGTGGATTCTCCCAAAACTTACAGTTTAAGCAGCAGCTGGTGGGATGTAGCACGTTCCAGCAGCCCGACCAAAGTTGGAATGGGGTTTAAATAGAGTATAATACACTATAAATATAATGGAGATCCAATCAGGGCCTCGCTACTTTCCTGGTGGATTCTCCCAAAACTTACAGTTTAAGCAGCAGCTGGTGGGATGTAGCACGTTCCAGCAGCCCGACCAAAGTTGGAATGGAGTTTAAATAGAGTATAATACACTATAAATATAATGGAGATCCAATCAGGGCCTCGCTACTTTCCTGGTGGATTCTCCCAAAACTTACAGTTTAAGCAGCAGCTGGTGGGATGTAGCACGTTCCAGCAGCCCGACCAAAGTTGGAATGGGGTTTAAATAGAGTATAATACACTATTAATATAATGGAGATCCAATCAGGGCCTCGCTACTTTCCTGGTGGATTCTCCCAAAACTTACAGTTTAAGCAGCCGCTGGTGCGATGTAGCACGTTCCAGCAGCCCGACCAAAGTTGGAATGGGGTTTAAATAGAGTATAATACACTATAAATATAATGGAGATCCAATCAGGGCCTCGCTACTTTCCTGGTGGATTCTCCCAAAACTTACAGTTTAAGCAGCAGCTGGTGGGATGTAGCACGTTCCAGCAGCCCGACCAAAGTTGGAATGGGGTTTAAATAGAGTATAATACACTATAAATATAATGGAGATCCAATCAGGGCCTCGCTACTTTCCTGGTGGATTCTCCCAAAACTTACAGTTTAAGCAGCAGCTGGTGGGATGTAGCACGTTCCAGCAGCCCGACCAAAGTCATAACCTGTTTGCCAAAATTTTTGAAAAAATCTTGTAGTCTACATTTAGAAAGATATTGACCTGTAATTCTTAGGCTCTGTAAGATCTTGATCCTCCTTCGGGATCAATGATATAAACGCTCTTTTCCAGGAAGGGGGGACTTGTGCTCCCAACAAAATACTATTAAACAGTTCCTTTAATGGCTCCATCATTTCTTCAGATAATATTTTATAATACATTGTCGTCAATCCATCTGTTCCTGGAGACTTTCCCACCTTTAACTGCTTAATGGCTAAACCAATTTCCTCCACAGTAATTAAACAATTCATCCCACTTTGTTGTTCCTCAGAAAGTTTAGGAAAGTGTGCTGATTGTAAATATTTATCTATATCTGTTCCCTTTATATTATCACTTGAATATAATTTTGTATAGAAATCTAAAAAACTCTTTTTAATCAAGTTATGCTGAAAAACCTCAGTACCTTTATATTTTACTTTCTCTATAATCCTAGCCTTCTGTTTCTTTCGTAATTGATAAGCCAACCACCTCCCAGGCTTATTCGCATTACAAAAAGTATTATGTCTCATATAACACAGATTGGTAGCCACCTGATCTGCCATCAACATATTAAATTGTTCCCTAAGCATTTTTATAGAAACCTTTAACTTATTATCAGTTGGATTAAGAACAAGCGCTTCTTCTTTTAATTTAATCTCTTCTTCTATTTCTCTACGTCTTTGTAACCTTTTATCCCTAAAAACTTTATTTAAATGAATTAAAATTCCCCTCATGTATGCCTTACTGGCATCCCAAACCATGGGCATCGATGTACCCTTATTCATATTTAAAGCAAAAAACTCCTTCAAATACTCTTTACATTTTTGTACAAACTCTTCCCGAGTAAACAAGTTCTCATTCAGTCTCCAGAGTCTTCTATTCCCATCTTCCAAATGTAACTCCATCCACACTAGACTATGGTCAGACAAGGTCCTAGGAAAATTTTTTACCTTCTTAACCCTAGAAATAAAATCATTAGTAATAAAAAAAAAAATCAATCCTTGAAAATGACTGGTGTCTATCCGAATAAAAAGTAAAATCTCTATCACTTGTATTCCTTTCTCGCCAAATGTCAGTAAGTTCCAACTCTTCTTTCAAATCAAAAAAAGTTTTGGGTAATTTAGTTTGAGTAAAAGTTTTAGAAGAACTCTTTTTATCTATCGTTGAATCCAAAACTCCATTCCAGTCACCCATCAAAATTACAGATTTATAATCCAACTGAGATATCTTCCCATGCAAAAGCTTGTAAAATTGCTTCTGTTGTTGATTAGGGGCATATAGTCCAACAATGAGAACTTTCTTGCCTTGTAATAGTAACTCCCCCCTTTATGGATTACTGCCTTGTCGTGGCGAAGGGGCTTGCGTAACTCAATGAAGCTATAAGCTATGCCGTGCAGGGCCACCCAAGACGGACAGGTTATAGCAGAGAGTTCTGACAAAATGTGATCCACTGGAGAAGGAAATGGCAAACCACTCCAGTATCTTTGCCATGAAAACCCCATGGACAGTACTAAAAGGAAAAAAGATATGACGCTGCAAGATGAGCCCCTCAGGTCGGAAGGTGTCCAATATGCTACTGGGGAAGAGCAGAGGGCTAGTACTAGTAGCGCCAGAAAGAATGAAGCGACTGGGCCAAAGCCGAAAGGACGCTCAGCTGTGGATATATCTGGTGGTGAAAGGAAAGTCCAATGCTGTAAAGATTTTTTCTCCATAGGAACCTGGAATGTAAGATCCATGAATCAAGGCAAGCTAGACGTAGTCAAAAAAGAGATGACAAGACTGAACATCGACATCTTAGGAATCAGCGAACTAAAATGGACAGGAATGGGTGAATTTAACTCAGATGACCATCAGGTATACTACTGTGGGCAAGAATCCCTCAGAAGAAATGGAGTAGCCTTCATAGTCAATAAAAGAATAGGAAAAGCAATACTGGGATACAATCCTCAAAATGACAGAATGATCTCTATTCGAATCCAAGGCAAACCATTCAATATCACAGTAGTCCAAATCTATGCCCCAACCACTGGTGCTGAAGAGGATGAAATTGACCGGTTCTATGAAGCCCTACAGCACCTTATAGAATTAACACCAAAAAATGATGTCCTTATCATCATGGGGGATTGGAATGCTAAGGTAGGAAGCCAAAAGATAACCGGAATAACAGGCAAGTTTGGCCTTGGAGTACAAAATGAAGCAGGGTACAGGCTAATAGAATTTTGTCCAGAGAATACGATGGTCATAACAAACACTCTTTTCCAACAACCCAAGAGACGGCTCTACACATGGACATCACCAGACGGTCAACATAGAAATCAGATTGACTATGTGCTCTGCAGCCAAAGATGGAGAAGCTCTATACAGTCAGTAAAAACAAGACCAGGAGCTGACTGTGGCTCAGATCATGAGCTTCTCGTTGCAAAATTTAGGCTTAAATTGAAAAAAGTAGGGAAAAGCACTAGGCCACTCAGGTATGAACTAAATCATATTCCTGATGAATATACAGTAGAGGTGACAAATAGATTTAAGGAACTGGATCTGATAGAGTGCCT
This sequence comes from Crotalus adamanteus, assembly GCA_039797435.1. Taxonomy (NCBI): domain Eukaryota; kingdom Metazoa; phylum Chordata; class Lepidosauria; order Squamata; family Viperidae; genus Crotalus; species Crotalus adamanteus. The sequence goes on from CM077935.1 coordinate 11,067,249, forward strand.
GAAGAACTATGGATGGAAGTTCGCAACATTATACAAGAGGTAGCAACTAAAACCATCCCAAAGAAAAAGAAATGCAAGAAAGCAAAATGGCTGTCTGAGGAAGCTTTGCAAATAGCTGAGGAAAGAAGGGAAGCGAAAGGCAAAGGAGAAAGAGAAAGATACACCCAATTGAATGCAGAATTCCAGAGAGTAGCTAGAAGAGATAAGAATGCCTTCTTAAATGAACAGTGCAAAGAAATAGAAGAAAACAACAGAATAGGGAGGACCAGAGATCTCTTCAAGAAAATTGGAGATATGAAGGGAACGTTTCATGCAAAGATGGGCATGATAAAGGACCAAAATGGCAGAGACCTAACAGAGGCAGAAGAGATTAAGAAGAGATGGCAAAACTACACAGAAGAACTATACAAGAATGAGCTTAACATCCCAGATAACCACAATGAGATGGTCATTGACCTCGAACCAGACATCCTAGAATGTGAAGTGAAATGGGCCTTAGAAAATCTGAGCAACAACAAAGCTAGTGGAGGTGACAGTATTCCAGCTGAGCTATTCAAAATCTTAAAAGATGATGCAGTAAAAGTGCTACATTCAATTTGCCAGCAAATTTGGAAAACTCAACAGTGGCCACAGGATTGGAAAAGGTCAGTTTACATTCCAATTCCAAAGAAAGGCAATGCCAAAGAATGTTCAAACTATCGCACCATTGCACTCATTTCACATGCTAGTAAAGTTATGCTTAAAATCCTACAAGCTAGACTCCAGCAGTATGTGGATCGAGAACTACCAGAAGTACAGGCAGGATTTCGAAGAGGTAGAGGAACTAGAGATCAAATTGCCAACATACGCTGGATCATGGAGAAAGCTAGGGAGTTCCAGAAAAACATCTACTTCTGCTTCATTGACTATGCAAAAGCCTTTGATTGTGTGGATCACAACAAATTGTGGCAAGTCCTTAAAGAGATGGGAGTACCAGACCATCTCATTTGTCTCCTGAGAAACCTATATGTGGGTCAAGAAGCAACAGTGAGAACCGAACACGGAACCACTGATTGGTTCAAAATTGGAAAAGGAGTCCGGCAAGGCTGTATACTGTCGCCCTTCCTATTTAACTTATATGCAGAGCACATCATGAGAAAGGCAGGGCTAGATGAATCAAAAGTTGGAATTAAGATTGCCGGGAGAAATATCAACAACCTAAGATATGCAGATGATACCACTCTGATGGCAGAAAGTGAAGAGGAACTAAAGAGCCTCTTGATGCAGGTGAAGGAGGAGAGTGCAAAAGTTGGCTTGAAACTCAACATTAAGAAAACCAAAATCATGGCATCCGGCCCTCTCAATTCCTGGCAAATAGATGGGGAAGAAATGGAGGTAGTGACAGATTTTATTTTTCTGGGCTCCAAGATCACCTCAGATGGGGACTGCAGCCAAGAAATTAAAAGACGCTTGCTCCTGGGGAGGAAAGCTATGGCAAATCTAGGCAGCATTCTAAAAAGCAGAGACATCACCCTGCCAACAAAAGTGCGTATAGTCCAGGCCATGGTTTTCCCAGTTGCAATGTATGGCTGTGAAAGTTGGACCATAAGAAAGGCTGAGCGCAAAAGAATTGAGGCCTTTGAACTATGGTGCTGGAGAAGACTCCTGCGAGTCCCTTGGACTGCAAGGCGTTCAAACCGGTCAGTCCTAGAAGAGATCAACCCCGACTGCTCTTTAGAAGGCCAGATCCTGAAGTTGAAACTCAAGTACTTTGGCCACCTAATGAGAAGGAAGGATTCACTGGAGAAGAGCCTAATGCTGGGAAAGATTGAGGGCAATAGAAGAAGGGGACGACAGAGAATGAGATGGCTGGATGGAGTCACTGAAGCAGTAGGTGTGAATTTAAATGGACTCCAGAAGATGGTAGAGGACAGGAAGACCTGGAGGAACGTTGTCCATGGGGTCGCGATGGGTCGGACACGACTTCGCAATTAACAACAATAGTAACTCCACAAAAACATATCTTCCTTCCAAATCAGCCTCTATTAATTTAGCCGATAAGTTTTTCTTCACATAAATTACAACACCCCCTTTTTTCCCTGGAGCTGGAGCCATAAAATGTGATCCCAAACGAAAATTTATCAAATATTTTGAATCCTTTGAAGTTATATGAGTCTCTTGCAAACATATTAAGTCATTATTATGTTGTTTCAAATAGTGGTAAACTTTTCTCTGTTTCTGTGGTGAGTTTAAGCCATTAACATTCCAGGTCAGGAACTTTGCCATCTCCACCAGCCTGAAGCCTCTGAAGCATGGCCTGAAGATCAATTGTCGAAGATCTTTTAGGTCTTGCCCCTCCCACAGGCTCTGTAGTAACCGTTCCTTCTATTCTGCTGCTCCTCTTTTTCTTTATGTTTATGGGCAGCTTGTGTCATCCTTTGTTCTTTTATCTCAAAATTCTGTGCAGGCAACACCTCTTGTTCCATAACCATCCATGAAGAGGATCCTGCCATAACAGGCTCTTCAGCTTTCCTTGTTTGTGAGGGTGAGGACAGTCCTGCCTTTAAAATAGAATAATAAAAATCTCTTGCCTTTGAAACTGTAGTTAATCTGTAACGTGTTCCATCATAATTCACTACTATTCCTCTTGGAATCTCCCATCTGAACTGGATTTGGCGACGTTTTAACTCATCAGACAAAAAGGTGAAATCTTTTCTGCCTCTTAAAATTTTGGGAAGTATTTCTTTTAAAATTATCACATCTTGGGCTGCAATTTGAAACCCCTGTTTATAAAAAGCCTGTATAATTTCATTGTGAATAGATCTTCTGGAAAAATAAATGACCACATCTATTGGTAGGTTTCTCTGTCTAGCAACCCGTGAGTTGACTCTAAAAAAATTTTTCTATCTCATTCCCAACTTCTTCTGGTCTCCATCCAAGATTAAAAGCAATATCTTTAACAATAAGCATCTTTAAATCTTCCTGCATGTTTTCTTTCAACCCCCTGATGCGCAATGCAAACTCCATTTCTCTGTATTGTGAAATAGTTTGTTCATCCTGTGTAGATTCAATCTTGTTCTCCACTTCCTCCATTCTAGATTCCAGTCTTGTTGCATTTTCAGTGATCTCCTCCATTTTATCTTCAATCCTTTCAATATGCAAAGCAAGACCTTGAAACGCAAATAATATATCCTCTCTGACTTCCTTATTTTTTTTCTCCAATAATTCTTCTGTAATAGCCCTCTCTGCAATTATAAGATCTTTTACCTCCTCTTTAATATCCAAAGCATTCATTTTTAAAGCTTCTTGTAAGTCTTTAAGAGAAATTGCAGGAGGAGGGGAGGGTGGGGGTGACTTTGGTTTAGCCTGAGAAACAGGTTGAGTCATTGGGGAGGAGATAGAAGCTTTAGGAACTGAGACCAAATGTTTTGAAGCCATTCTCTTAAATTCAAAGGAGCAAAATTCTTGCCTTTAAATAATAATAATAGTAAAAAAGAAAAAAAAAAGAAAAAGAGAAAAGGGGAACAAGATTCTTGCCTCTATATTTGAAACATAAACTGTAACCAACTTTTAACTTTGTTACAAAATCAAACAAGAAAGACAGTCGCCATTTTGCCTTTCACTTTCCCTTTCTTCTTCAAAAGGGAAAGTAAACAATAAAAAGCGAGAAGATACTTGCAGGAGTTAAAGTCACAATCAATCCTAAATCCACTTTTTCCTGGTCTGCTCCGTCTGCATATAAATACTCACAAAGCCACCGAAAAAAGCAGATGTGGGAGCGGCATCTTGCTTCGTCCCAGAACTTCGGGACAAAGACGTCCTGGAGCGCGGAGTTGGCTCAGGCTCCGAGGGAGCTCTACTCTACGATCCCCAAAATTATAGGGGATCCAGGGGAGCTCTTCCTCTACCTGAGCGGCTCTTCTCTTCCCTTTCTCCCAGGGAAGAGATTCAAGCCACGGGACAGCTGATTGTCAAAGTCCCACCGGCTTTTACACGATCCGGGAACGGGTGGCTTCTAAGAAAGCCGCCATCATCGTGGCTTGATCCACCGGAAGTCTCTATATATGTTTTTTTCTAGGTTGTTTGATTACCCCAGCACCCCGGTGTGTCCTAAGTACTTTGTTTTAAGAATTAAAAAAAAAAACAATAAAATGTGTTTCCAAAAAAAAAGAAAGAAAGAAAGGGATGACTAGGCAAAACATTCAATACAAACCTGAGACATTACTATTAGGAATACTAGAGAAAAATGTAAATAAAGAGGACACATATTTAATTATTCACGTGGTTACGGTGGCAAGGATACTATTTGCTCAAAAGTGGAAAGTAATGGAAGTACCGAGTGGGGAAGTACTAATAAAGAAAATTATGTATTGCGCAGAACTAGACAAGATAACTAAAAGATTAAAAAATCAGGAAGAAACAATATAGATATTTATTTATTTGTATCCCGCCTTTATTATTTTTACAGTTAACTCAAGGCGGTGAACATATCCAACACACCTTTCTCCTATTTTCCCCACAACAACAACCTTGAGAGGTGGGTTGGCTGAGAGAGAGTGACTGGCCCAAAGTCACTAGGCTGGCTTTCATGGCTAAGGCAAGACTTGAACTCATCCATGCCCTTTCCCCACCTCTCTGTGGCCTCTGCACCCAGTCAGATGCTGGCAAGGCTAGATGGGTGAGCAGCATTTGGCTGTTTTGAAACCAAGGCTGAAATCTGAAATCTCTTATTGTCAGTGGCTGGCAAGGGAAGGATGAGGGCATGACTTAAATGCCTGCTGGCAAAGTAGGCCTATCTGGGGGAGGGGGTGCTGGCAGTTGATGGGTGAACACTCTTCCTCCATGGAGGGAGGGGGGCTCTTGGGAACATGCCACAACAGGGAGCAGAAGTGCAATTTATCTTACAATCTGCAGCTCCTTTTTTCCCCCTACCCCAGCAAAATGGCAGCCAGACTATGTAGAGAAAGAGGAGGAGGAGGAGGAGGAGGAGGAGGAGACAGCTTCATGTGGTTATAAGGGAAGAGGAAATGCTGCCAGTCTGTATTATATGTGGAAAGAAAGATGACCCAAGGTATCATGAGTTTTCTAATCATCAGCTAGCTGTCAAGACTGCTAACATCGTATGTTCTTGCTTGCCATATATGAAGAAGCAAACCTGTTTTATTTAGCCGAGCAGCATTTCTAGAGTTAAGACAGATAGCAGTAGGTTAAGGGGTGGGAAAGTATGCAAGTCAACCATAACAATGTCTGGGCACAGTGTGGCCAAGGTCAGCTCAGCTGCACCGGGAGGGGCACCTCACGGTTCACATTAATTGGAGAATGTGATTGATGACTGTAAAATGAAGGAGTGAGTTATGCTTTGTTACAGATGCTTGGGGGAGGGAGGATTCAGTTTCTGGCTTAACTTTGTTAGTGCCGAAGCTATGCAGAATAATAAAAGATTCTTTTAGAGGAAAAAGCCTCAAAATTCTTTGAAAATCTGCTTTCTTTCGGAACCATGTCATCAAGCCAGAAACCACAAACTTTTAAATTCATTTAGGGGTCCCTTACCCCAGTCACTATCCCTAAGCTAACGGGGACAGCTGACAAAGAGAAGGGGAAGATTTTGCCATGGAAGGGAAAAAAGTGCCTGAGGCCGGCACTCCCCCAGCCGCAGCTTCTCCAGGAGGAACAGCAGCAGCAGCTTCTCCAGGAAGGGAAGGGCCAGCTACCCAGACAGTGGAGAAGAAACTCTGGCAAACTCCACAGCTGGGAGCAAGGCCAAAACTATCAGGAGAGCTGATTTGGTCGTCAGACTGGGACAAGCCAAGCAAAGGCTCCGGAAGTTTCCACACAGCCTTGCCAGCAGATGAGCGTGAGTCACGGCGAAGGGATACCCATTGTCTGAAGCCACCTGGGTGACGTCCAGGGAAGTGAAAGCTGACAGATTGGTCAAAAAGTTTCATGTTAAACACCCCAACAAACCGAAAAATAACCCTTAACCTATACTTATGTTTATATTCCAGGGTCTGTTCTTTTTGTAAGGAGGGCCGGATGTCAAGACTGCTAACATCGTATGTTCTTGCTTGCCATATATGAAGAAGCAAACCTGTTTTATTTAGCCGAGCAGCATTTCTAGAGTTAAGACAGATAGCAGTAGGTTAAGGGGTGGGAAAGTATGCAAGTCAACCATAACAATGTCTGGGCACAGTGTGGCCAAGGTCAGCTCAGCTGCACCGGGAGGGGCACCTCACGGTTCACATTAATTGGAGAATGTGATTGATGACTGTAAAATGAAGGAGTGAGTTATGCTTTGTTACAGATGCTTGGGGGAGGGAGGATTCAGTTTCTGGCTTAACTTTGTTAGTGCCGAAGCTATGCAGAATAATAAAAGATTCTTTTAGAGGAAAAAGCCTCAAAATTCTTTGAAAATCTGCTTTCTTTCGGAACCATGTCACTAGCATTAGGAAAAGCTTCCAAAGTTGTCTGCAGGCAAATTGCCCAGATTATATGGTTTGCATCCTCCCTCATCTCCACAGTTGCCATTTCTATTCCAATGCCATGTGTGAAAGACTAGGACTACACATGAAGTTCCAATTAAACTGATTTATCACTCATACATCTATGCACAGGAATCTAATAGTTAGCACTATATTGGCACTAGATAAAAGACCACAGAATTCAAGAAGGGTTGGACTTAGTTCATTTGTGGCTATGTAGAGATGCTAGGCTGATTCCTCTTTTGACTCCGCCACCAGGTTATGCCACTCATTCTCCTACATCCACATCATAAAGGCTAGACTTCCACTTCTATCCCCCCTACCAAATTGCTTTCTAGAGAGGAGGATTCCTATGATTTTACCTGTAGGAAGACAAGAAATAGCAAATTCCAAGAAAGGGACTTGCACATAGATGGGTTCAAGTGCACATTTTTCAACACTGCCTTCTTTATAGATCATGTCCATAATCTCACTGATCCAGGTAGTTCCTGAAACAGCATAAGAAGTTTGGATGTAATGTATTGCCTAAACAAAACAGGATTTTTCATATAGCTACCCTTAGAGGTAGAGGGGGGGTTTCCACTCATTACACTTCATTCTTGAATTGCCGGAAGTTGTCAGAAAACTAAACTGGAATGAAATTTTCTACTCCAGGTGCCAATCAGGAGTGGTGGGATATCCCATCCACATAAAATGACCAATAAATACCTTCTGATCCCACTTTGGTGATCACCAAAATTGCTTCCAGTGTTATGAGTGGTGAAGCAAAATACATTTTTTACTTCCACAGGCAAATGTGGTTCTCTTGCTATATAATCTACAATGGAGACAAAGGAGTTGAAGCGAAGGCAATGGTGGGATTCAGTTGGTTCGCACCACTTCGGCACAACCGGTAGTTAATTTTTTGTTGCCCATGCCCAGAACGGACTTCTGGAAGTGGCATCCACATAGAGAACCGGTTGTTCACATATTTGAATCCCACCATTGAGCAAAGGCAATAGAGGACAGAGTTGCCAGTGGGATTTCCTAAACACAATCTAAGTCGTTTGCTCAAATAAAGTCAGATTCTACCCCAAAACACCAGACAATAAACAAACAAAAAACCTACCACAAAAATTTTAAACTAAATTATTTTACCTGTTTAATCAGAGTTTCACATTCAAATGAACCCAGATTCTACACAAAAATCTCAAATAACAATGCCCACAATAAATCAGGTTCAAACTAAATTATTTTTACCTACATAATGCATACAATATAAAATAATGTGTAGAAAAGCTTAGATTTTACAATAAAAAATGTAGAAACCCAGTCAGGGATCCAAAAAACCAGATTGGGCTTAAAACCCAGCACTGGCATAAAGATCAGTAACTTCAGAATAGAATAGAGCTGGAAGGGACCTTGGAGGTCTTCTACTCCAGCCCCCTGCTCAAGCAGGAGGACCTATACCATCTCATACAAGTGACTGTCTAGCCTCTTCTTAAAAATCTCCAGTGATGGAGTGCTCACTGTTCTGTTCTGTGCATTGGTAAGGCATTGAGACGAGGCAGGAGTAATAACAGTTGTTACTTTATTAAAGCTTCAACAGAACCTCAACAGAACAACACACAAGATGGCGTGGATCCCTTTTATACCCTTTTGCAGGGACAGCGTCAGCCAATAAATGCAATGTATTTTCCCGCTTTGCGCATGCACAATTGGCTGGAGACAGCCTGTCTGGCCTGGGCAGCCACGTGGTCTGTCTGGGTCTCTCTTCAGCTTCCTGCACCTGCTCTGTCAATCACAGGCCCAGGACATAACACCCCTCCCCTCTTAGTTCAAAAAAACACACACTACTAATTGTTAACTACTACAAGGTTACCCTTTGAGCGTGTTCTGATTTCTAGGAAACCCTTAGGTCTGCCAGCTTACTGACAGGAACCTTACATAATCTTGTAAAAACTTTGGAGGGCCTCTGACCTGCTCCGAGTGTCTCGGAGCTGCTGCAAGTGCCCGGTCTGCAAGCTCGCCTGCCAGGCTCGACAGACCGGGACTTTGAGGCCCAGTTGATACAGGTGAACCCGTATCTTGCTGACTGGCCTGGTCCAGTAAACCCATCCCTTTGTCCATCTGACTTCGGCTGGTTCTTTCCAGTAAGCCCAGACCAGAGTTCCTTGGTGGGGTGGAATTCCCCAGGTCCACAAAAGACCCCTGTTGGGAGCACCATCCTGTAGGCACAAGGCCTGTAGTAGAAGTGGCATGAAAAGCCAGTTGCGTGCAATGTCCCATGGACCCAGTGCCAGAGTCAGGAGCCGCCTCCTTGGCAAAACTCCTATTTGCAGAGTGCAAACCCCCGCTTTCGCAGAGAGACTGAGATCCACGATCATGATCGTGGTCCTCCTCCCCCCCCCCGAGAGCAGAGTCAGGAGCAGAAGGGTGACTAGGTAGCCTCCATCACAGCTGGTCAATGTGCCGACACAGCATGTGACCATCTTCCGAGGCCACTTCCTATGACAGTGGCCCCAGAAACTTGCAGACCACTGCTGTCACCCAGAGATATCCAGGTCCATAGTTCCTTGTCCAAACTGGATCACCCACCTGTAGTCTTCTAGGTGCCCGTGGCTGTGACACCTGTGAAGCCACCTGGTCTGGGTGCAACCTGTCCAGTTTGGTAATGAGACGGCGACCCCAGCGGAGTTCAGCTGGGCTCTTGCCTGTAGCTGTGCAAGGTGTGGTGCAGTGGCAAAGGAGAAAATCAGCTAACCTGTGGTGCCAGCTCCCATGAGTGAGCCTCTTCAAGGCGTCTTTGGTTGTGCACACCATGCGCTCAGCTTGGCCGTTGGAAGCCGGATGAAAGGGTGCCGAAGTAGAATGACGAATCACGTTGGCTTGCAGGAAAGCCTGGAACTCCGAAGAGGTGAATTGAGGTCCGTTGTCGGAGACAAGGACATCTGGCAGCCCATGAGAGGCGAAGATCCCTCTCAGCACCTGGATGGTCCTGGCAGTAGTCGTGGTGGACACTGGAACGACCTCTAGCCATTTAGAGTGACTGTCCACAACAATGAGGAAGAATTGCCCCTGAAAGGGGCCAGTGTAGTCGATATGAACCCTCGACCAAAGAGCATGTGTGTCCTCCCACCTATGTACAGGAGCCTGTGGCATTTCAGGCCTGGACTGTTGGCAAATGTGGCACCCTTGGACCTGGGCCTCAATCTCCTTATCAAGCCCAGGCCACCAAAGATAACTGCGTGCAAGCTCCTTCATCTGGACTATTCCCAGATGGCCCTCATGCAGAGACTGCAAGACTCTAGTCCTCAATGAGGTTGGGATCATTACCCTACTATCCCACAGGACACTACCATTAAAGGTGGAAAGCTCATGCTTTCTTTTCCAGAAACTCTGGAAATTGGTGCCAGGACACATGTCAGGACATCCTGACAGCACCCATGTCAACACGCATGTTAGCGTGTGATCAGTGGCTGTTTCTGCAGCCACATCCCCTGCATTGAGGGGAGACTCAGGCAAATCCTGGATAGCCAGGATGTGGTTAGCTGGAGCAGGATCAAATTCTACAAGCTGTAGAGGCAACCTACTAAGGCCATCTGCATGGCCCATTTCCTTACCTGGTTTGTGAACCAGGGAGTAGTCACATGCAGAAAGGAAAATTGACCACCTCAGCATTCTAGGAGAAATTATGTGTGGGGTTTGCTTGTTTGTTGTGAACAACCCTAACAATGGCTTATGGTCTGTAAAGACTGTGAAGTGGCGACCATACAAAAAGTCATGGAACTTTTTTATGCCAGCCACTATGGCCAAGGCTTCTCTGTCTATCTGCACATAATTACGCTCAGCAGAAGACAGAGTTCTTGAATAGTATGCTACAGGAACTTGAGTTCCATCAGTCTTGAGGTGACTTAAGACAGCCCTGATCCAATAAGGGGATGCATCACAGGCTATACACACTGGCAGCTGCTCATTGAAATGAGCAAGAACAGCATTTGAAGACAACAATGCCTTGACCACAGCAAAACTCCTTTCGTGGACTTGTGTCCACTTCCATGGAGCCTGTTTGTCCAAGAGCCAGTGTAACGGCTCTGCCACTGCAGCTTTGTGGGGGAGGAAGGAATGGTAAAAATTTAGAAGTCCAAGGAAGGCTTGAAGCTCGCTCTTCGACTTGGGACTTGGGGCCTGCTGAATCACTTTGAGCTTAGATTCAGCAGGATGGATGCCTTTGGCATCTATGCGAAACCCCAGGAATTCAGTGGAAGTCACTCCAATTTTGCATTTTTCCTGCTTAAGCTTCAGCCCCGCTTTGCGGAACCGCAGCAAAACAGACCGAAGCCTTTCAGCCAGGTTTTAGAGTGATTCCCCTGTGATGAGGACATCATCGAAGTAAGGGCAAACTCCCTGAATGTTACAGAGCGTACGCTCCATCATGCTTTGAAAAATGCCAGGGGCTACGTTAACCCCAAACTGCAGTCTTCTGACTTTGAAAGCTCCCCGGTACGTTATGATGGTCTGGGCCTCAGCCGTTGCATCATTCACTGGTAGCTGTTGATAGGCCTGAGCCAAATCGAGTTTGGCAAAAACTCGGCCTCCTTTAAGTGAGGCCAAAATGTGGCTCACCACCGGCACCGGATAAGAGTGCTGCTGTAATGCTTTGTTTAGTGTGCATTTATAGTCAGCACAAATGCAGACTTCCCCATTGGCCTTGAGTGGCGTGACTATGGGTGTTTCCCATGGACTGCTATCCACAGGTTCCAAAATACCTTGCTGTAGCAGTTTATCCAGCTTGGCATTAATCTTTTGCTTAAGCACAAAAGGCACCCGACGAGGCTTAATCCTAATCGGTGCAATGGAGGGATCTAACTGCAAAGCAATGGGAGGCCCCTTGTACGACCCTAGCTCTGGGCTGAACACATCAGCAAACTCCTTGCAAACTTCTGCAAGGCCTGCCGTTTGCAAGCTGTGTAGCCCAGTAACTTGAATCCCAAGTGCCTTGAACCAATTGAGTCCGATTAGACTCGTGCGGTCATCCTCAACCACGACGATGTCCAGAAACCCCTTGAAATGCTTACGCTGCACTCTGAGCATGGCCTCCCCTTTCACACTGACTCGGGAATTCTGGAAGTCAGTTAAGATAACATCCGACAGCCTGAGTTTAATTCTCTGGCCGCTCCTATAACAGATCTGCTTGAGGGTTTTTTGGGAAATGATTGACAGAGCTGAACCCGTGTCCAGCTTCATCGTTAAGGGGACCCCCTGCAATTTGACATCAAGACGCAGCTTCTTTTTTAATGGCCGGTGAGCCCCTGTTCTCAAAACGCTCCTGCGGGACACACAAAAACCCACCCTCTTCTGGCTGGGGACCCTGATACCTTTCCGAGGCAACTGTTCCAATGGATGGTCTTTCTTGCGACCCAAACAGACAGTGGCTATGTGACCTTGCCAGCCACACACCCGGCAAGTAGCAGAGCGAAAATGGCAGTCGGAGCGCTTGTGGCATCCTCCACATCCGAAACACCGAGGGAATAGAACTGCCTTGTCAGCTCGCTCTTGGGGCCTTCTCTCTGCTGGCTGCTGCAGACGGTTGACCTCATTGTCGGAATCCAGTTCGGATACCTCTCGAGCAACCTCTTGATGGACTGAGCCCGAACTCGTAGGGTTCTTGGAAAGCCACAAGGCCTTAACGGCTCCTCCCACTGCTTCGTCGGCCGTGATCTCCCTTAGTGCATCTTGGAAGGAAACGTCTTCCTTTGCAAAAATCTTCTGTTGCAGCTCTCGGCTCCTCAAGCCACAAACTAGCCGATCATGCAGCCGTTCTTCTAAGTCTTTGAATTCACAGGGCCTTGCAGCTTGACGTAGAGCAGCAATAAAGTCCGCAGCAAACTCTTCCTGGACATTGCTCCCACTGCTCGAATGCATGATGCCATGCAATCACCAAAAGCTTTGGTTCAAAATGCTCTCTTAACATTTTCTTAAGTTCATTATAAGCGATGGATTCCAACGGTGCAGGGGCGACCAGATTCTCAGCAATATCAAATGTCTCTTGCCCACAGACACAAAGTAACATTGCGGCTTTGAGCCCGTCCTCCCGCACTTGAAACTGTGATAACGTGGATAATCAATTACTAATTGCAACATGGAATAAAATCGATTACATCATTCAGATGACTCTGGAAGAAAGGGAAGAGAACTTTGACCAGTCCGAAGTGTTGAGAAATACCTTTATTCAAATACTGAGGTTTGTTGACTCAGTAGCTTTACTATGGAAACCGGTTTGGCACAGAAAGAAAGCCAGAGTTAGATTCAAAAACGTGACTTAAATTTTCACTTAATGGGTTAAAAAGGCTTTAGAGATCTGGATTGATTTAATAACTAATGGAGTATGTGAATTCTGTAAGATTTTAAAAGAAAGGGAAAAAAACGGACCCAGGAAACTACAGACCAATCAGTTTAACATCAATACCTGGGAAGATCCTAGAAAAGATAATCAAAAAACAGATCTGCGAACAACTAGAAGCAAACAAAGTTATAACTAGTAGCTAGCACGGGTTTGTTAAAAACACATACCAAACCAATCTTATTTCATTTTTTGATAAAGTGACCAAACTAGTAGATCAGCGAAATGCTGTGTATGTAGTATACTTAGATTTCAGTAAGGCATTTGATAAAGTAGACCACAACCTACTCCTTAGTAAGCTAGAAAAAGGTGGAATAGACAACATCACCACCAGATGGATCTGTAGCTGGCTGGCAAACTGCACTTAATGAGTAGTCCTCAATGGTACTACATCCACATGGAGAGAAGTAAGCAGTGGGGTACCACAAGGCTCTGTCTTAGGCCCAGTACTCTTCGATATCTTCATAAATGACTTAGATGAGGGAATAGAAGGGGAACTCATCAAATTTGCAGATGACACTAAACTGGCAGGAATAGCCAACACCCCAGAAGACAAGCTCAGGATCCAAAAAAGATTTCGACAAACTTGATCAATGGGCCCTATCCAACAAAATGAGTTTCAATGTGGAGAAAAACAAAGTTTTACATTTAGGCAGGAAAAATCAAAGGTACAAGTATAGATTGGGCGAGACCTGGCTTAAAAACAGTAACTGTCTTTTAATGTCTTTTAAAATCTCCTTATCTCATTAAGTGAGATTTAAGGTTCTTCCATTAAATGTCACATAAAGAAAACCATTTTTAAGTCTAACTCTGGCCTTCCTTTTGTGCCAAACCGGCTTCCATAACAGAGCTTTTAAATCCTCGGGTGGATCTCCCTTCATTCCTGCATATGTCATTTGAATCAAGGGAGACCATGCAATCATCAACCTATCAAGGAAGCTAGTCCCTTCATATTCATTAGATTGCTGGCCTGATAGTTTGAATCTCCATATTTGGCTTAATATATTTGTCATGAGTTCAGGCTGGTCTTCTTCTGATTTCAGCTGGTTTAGATGAAAAGTCATATTCAATGTTGTAGTTGTTTTTTGGTCATCTGGGTTACCTGCATTCTCAGTGTATTGTGTATGTAAGTCTTCAGCACCTTCCGTCTTAATGTTGCTTTCTTCAGTTTCTGTTGCTGTTGAAATTGCAGATTCTTTAGATGAAATCAAAGTTTGGGTGTCGGAGTTCTGAGTAGATCATGGCTGGCATTCTTTCAAATCCACTTTAGTGTTAGTTCCTTCTTCTGTTGCTTTTTGGGTTGTAAGTTCATCTACTGAAGTCAGGGCTGCGTTTTGTAGCTTTAAGGTGGCGCGTATATCTTTCATTCTGGAGTTCATTAGCTCAGTAGCCTCTAAGATTTTTTCAAGTATAAATTTGAAGTTAAGCTGTGGGTGGTGTTCCTCCATTTCTGTGGTATTTACAAATAGTCCTTTAGTGGAGGCTATTTTTAATAAAAGTCAATAACTATCCACCTCCACTACAGAGAATTATTTTCACCACCCAGCTGTTTCAAGTTCTTATCTTTTTTGAAAATGTCAAGGACAAATTTTAGTCTCAGAAGTCTCCCAGTGAAATTTTTTTTTTCACTTGCTGTACCAAATTTCACCACACGATGTCCCCAGTAACATACAAAGTTAAGCTTTTATCTGGTTCAAAGAAGGAACAGAGAAATATTCCTTTTTTTTCAGCTTAGCAAACAAATAAAACAATAAGTTTCTGTAAGAATAAAGAACTTGTTGGGAGCCCAGGTATCCAGAAATTACAAGTCCAAATATTTGATCATTTAGTCTAGTTATTCTCTTTTTTTTTCCTTAGCTTTATATTCCCAAAGTAGGCAGGAGCTGCAGAATTGAGCAGGGGGAAAGGGGTATTTCCAAAGGCTTTTACAGGAAAATAGTTGGGAAGCAGGAAAGGTAAGGTAAGGTCTCACCCAACTCCTCCAGGTTGCTTTCGTCGTGCTTAGTAGTGCTTTGGGCTTTTGGCTGGAACGGCTTGGTGATCAGCCATGTTAATGGCCGATCTTTTCTTTGTCGGTCCAAAGGAGCTGCCTCGGATCCAATGGAAGGGCTCCCGCCCTTCCACGGTCAGTCGAGGGTCCTCCTCAGCGGTGGTTGCCCCTCCAGGGCGACTTTCAACCCTTTGCAGGGTCTTCCAGCAGAGAAAGACCGGACGGCGGAGAGAGCAGCCTCCTTGCGCGCCCGCCGGCGCCGCCATCACAAACCGGAAGCCTCCCTTTCTTGAAGATGGGAACCACATCAGCCCTTTTCCAATCCTCAGGTACTTCCCTGGTGCTCCAGGATTTATGAAAGATGTGGTGCAATGGTTCCGAGATAACATCTGCCAGCTCCTTCAGAACTCTGGGATGTAATCTGTCAGGTCCTGGTGATTTATATTCGTCAAGGTTGGATAGGTGTTCTCTTACCATTTTCTTCCTTATTTTAATTTTCGTTTCTAGTTTGTCTTTTGCAGTGGTTTTTTTGGTATGTTGGGCTATAGTCTCTTTTTGTGTGAAGACTGATGCAAATCATGAGTTAAGCAGCTCTGCTTTCTCCCTGTTGCCTGTTATTTCCTTGCCATCTTCTCTCTTTTTCTTTTTTTTTTTTAAACAAGTTTTATTGGTTTTTTAGTTTTTACATCAAAGTGCTTAAGAAACACCGTGGTGATGGGGACATCAATCATCCAAAAACAAAATTATACATATATAGCTCAGGTTAATTCAGTAAAAGTTCCCTCTCTATTTCCCTTATATAATATTGCGTATTCAAATTAATACATTTCTGAATAAAGTTCAATCAATCAAGTCAGTCATCGATCACATTTCAGCTATAAAAATCCAAATCCTGTTTTTAAACTTTACTAATTTACAATTACCATATTCCAATTAGCCTTAAATAAACATATTATTGACACTTTGGGGATCCCTCATTTCCCTTTTTCCCTAACATAGTAATTATATCTAAAATGAATACATTATTCCAACAATAACATTGTTATATTTTCCACATATAATCTATTTCTTAATCTAATAAATCATTTATTAATACCATTTCTTCTCTTGTCACAAATCCTTCTTATTCTCCTTCCATTACAAACTAAATGTCTTACTTAAAGTAAAAATATCAGTCAAAAATGCATTTCTACTCTATTTTAGATATATATTCTATCAAAATCTATGTCTATAAAAAGTCTTTTTAACCCATTAGGTAAAGTTTACCCCTCCAAATAATTATCATATCTAAAACAAAATATTACCAAAGATATCCTCTTACAGAATTCACATATTCCATTAGTTATTAAATCAATCCAGATCTCTAAAGCCTTTTTAACCCATTAAGTGAAATTTTAAGTCACATTTTTGAATCTAACTCTGGCTTTCTTTCTGTACCAAACCGGTTTCCATAGTAAAGCTTCTGGGTCAACAAACCCCAGTATTTTAATAAAGGTATTTCTCAACACTTTGGACTGGTCAAAGTTCTCTTCCCTTTCTTCCAGAGTCATCTGAATGATGTAATCGATTTTATTCCATGTTGTAATTACTAATTGATTATCCACGTTATCACAGTTTTCAGTAACTTGTGTCTGGATATCATTTCCTGTTGTTTTTGACATTTCAGGTATCTCAGTTAAAGTCGTTCTTTGATCATCAAAATTCTCCATAAATTGTGTATGGGGTTGTGTAATATCCTCTTCTATGTTGATTGATCCCTTTTCTGTTCTTTCTTGTCTTATAGCGTAATCAATTGAAGTCAAAAAATCAGTTTGAGGTTTTAGAACAAGAGTTTTTCTAAGATTGATTTGCTCAGTAGTTTTGACAATTTCTCCCAGTATAAGTTGATAGTTAAGTTGTAGATATGGTTCCTCCATCTCTTTAAGTTCTATGTGTTGTTGCGTACAAGCCTCTTTAGAGTTACTCTGTTCCTCCTCTGTTGTTCCTTGGCCTATAGCTTGATTCATTAAAATTTGAGAATCAATTTGTGGTTCTGAAATATCATCTTTAATTTTTCTCCAAGATTTCATATACTCTGTAGCATCCAAGATTTTTTCCAAGATAAGTTCATAATCAAGCTGTGGGTAAGATTCCTCCATTTCAGTGGTAAAATAGTCTTTTGGTCTTTTAGTGGAGGCTATATTTAGTAAGAGACAACAAATATCCACCTCCAAAATTTCTAGTAGACAAATTCACCACCCAGCTGTTTCAAGTCCTTTATCTTTTCCCTTTTATTGTGATTTGAAGGTCAAATCCATCTTCAAACAGAAAAAGGGAATACAATTGCAATAACAATTTTCACCACAAGATGTCCTCAGTAGACTATAAAATCTTTTTTCCAGGTTAATAAAATTTTATCTCATTAGAAAAACATAGGAGGAAAAACAAATATCTCCAACATAGTAAATAGAATAATAATAATGTTCTGTAACAGAAATTTTTCCAGGGCCCCTAGGTATCCAAAAGATTAAATAGTCAATAAAAAATTAGCTATTTTATTTCTTTTGTTTCCAGAGCTCTTTTTCCCAAGTACACAGATGCCGCCCTCTCAAAGCAGGGAAATAGTTCAAAAGCTTTTTACAGGAAAGTAGTTAGGGCAAAGAGAGGGAAGGAAAGGTCTCACCTGGATTCTCCACAGTGGTTCTTTATGCTTAGCTGTTCTTCTGACTTTCGGCTGGTGCGGCTAGGTGATCAGCCATTTTACTGGCCAATCCTTTCTCTGTCAGCTCTAAGGAGCTGGCTCGGACCACGGAAGGAGCTGCCGCCCTTCTGCAGTCAGACGAGGGCCTCCTTAGCGGTGGTCGCCCCTCCAGGGTGACTTTTCAACCCAATTAGGGGTCTACCGGTGGAGGGAAGCTGGCCGGCGAAGAGACAAGTCTCTTCAAATGACCACATACACCGTGATCCGGAACCAGAAGTCGCCATCTTCTCTCTTTAGTGGACCTAAAATGTTCACTAAAATGTATTTAAAATGTATAATAAAATATTATGTGGCAATAATATTAGAGCTCCAATGGTATCCATGTAAGCTTGTACTTCTTTTAAGCTCTTCGGCCATCAACACCAGATATCACCAGGACAATCTATACTTCCTTATCCTTTCAGCACTATCCCTCCCTCCCAGCATGCCTACATATGTAGGACACTTCTACTTTCCCACTAGCATCTCATTGGTGGAGTAAAGAGACCAGTAGGTTCATTTCCAATAAGGTCTTCTAAGGCTAAATGTTTCCATACCACTCCTCCCAGACTCTATCTTTGAGATAGCAACCAGAAGATTTCTACCGTTGGCATTGCTAATTGCTGGAAAAGAATGCTAAAAAACCTGCACTATTTCTTTTCAAAGCAATACTTAAGACTACATTGATCCTCCCCCTAAACCTACTCACAATTCACAATATTCATAGTGACATAAATATTAATATTCATGTGTTTTGCATTATTCAATAGTTTTAGAATACTGTATATCTTGCTTTTAAAATCTGTAAATAACAAAAAAAATAAAATCATTATCCTATATCATCAACTTACGCTATATCATCACACGCTCGACCTTGTGTTTCTCTCGGGGCAGTGGAGACATGATCTGGAACTAAGAGGAATACAGATCTCTCCCTTGTCATGGACAGATCATTTCCTATTGAGGCTGGACTTCAGAGCATCACTCCCCCACCGCAGGGAGGTGGAGCCGACTAGGTGGTTCTGCCCCAGGCGCCTAATGGACCCAGATCGATTGCAGAAGGAGCTTGGGGAAATACCTGACTGCCTTGTCCACAACTCGTCCGGGTCCCTGGTTGCGGCCTGGAATGAGGCGGCGTCCAGGGCCCTGGATCGAATTGCGCCTTTGCGACCTCTCTGTGGTAGTGGTCCCCGGAGGGCACCTTGGTTTATTGAGGAGCTCCGGGAGATGAAACGCCACAAGAGACGTCTAGAGCGATGTTGGAGGGCCAGTAACTCTGAATCTGACCGATCACTATTAAGAGCCTATCTTAGGACTTATTTAGTGGCGATAAGGGCGGCAAAGCGTGTTCACTTTTCCGCACTTATTGCATCCGCAGAATCTTGCCCGGCCGCCCTGTTTAGGGTGACCCGCTCCCTTCTTAAAGTGGAGGAGGCGGAAGAACCCTTGCAGAGGAGAGCTGAGGAGTTCGTTCAGTTTCTTTCGGACAAAATCGCTCAGATTCAGAGGGACCTGGACTCCGACTGGGCAGTGCCCGCCGAGATGCCGGGGGCTGGTCTTAGTCATGTTATCTGGAGCAAGTTTGAGCCTGTGACCCCTGATGAAGTGGACAAGGCCATGAGGACGATGAATGCCGCCACCTGTTTATTGGACCCGTGCCACTCCTGGCT
The DNA here is from genome assembly GCA_039797435.1 of Crotalus adamanteus. Classification (NCBI taxonomy): domain Eukaryota; kingdom Metazoa; phylum Chordata; class Lepidosauria; order Squamata; family Viperidae; genus Crotalus; species Crotalus adamanteus. Next base: position 11,086,468 of record CM077935.1, read on the forward strand.
GGTTTCTGCCAGTAGGGAGGTGACACGAGGCTGGCTCCAGGCAATAATCAATGCCTCTTTGATGGAGGGGTCTTTCCCGCAACCTTTGAAGGAAGCAGTGGTGAGGCCCCTCCTCAAGAAGCCTTCCCTGGACCCAGCTGTTTTGAAGAACTTTCGTCCTGTCTCCAACCTCCCCTTTGTGGGGAAGGTTGTAGAGAAGGTGGTGGCGTCCCAACTCTTGCGATCCTTGGATGAAACGAATTATCTGGACCCTTTTCAATCTGGCTTCAGGCCCGGCTACAGCACTGAGACTGCTCTGGTCGTACTGACCGATGACCTCTGGCGAGCCCGGGATAGGGGTCATTCCTCTATCTTGGTGCTTCTTGACCTCTCAGCGGCTTTCGATACCATGGACCATGGTATCCTTCTGTGTCGTCTCAGAGAGGTGGGGGTGGGCGGCACCATATTGCAGTGGTTCTCCTCCTACCTCTCTGACAGGTCACAGTCGGTGTTGGCAGGCGGACAGAGATCGACCCCTAGGCGCCTCGATTATGGGGTGCCTCAGGGCTCGGTCCTGTCCCCCCTCCTTTTTAACATCTACATGAAACCGCTGGGTGAGATCATTCGGCAACACGGGGTGAGGTATCATCAGTATGCGGATGATACCCAATTATATATCTCCACCCCGTGTCCTTTCAGTGAAGCAGTTGACATGATGTGCTGGTGCCTGGAAGATGTGAGGGTCTGGATGGGGGTGAACAGGCTTAGACTCAACCCTGGCAAGACCGAGTGGCTCTGGGTCTTGCCCCCCAAGGGTCATTCTGATGGTCCATCATTAGTCCTGGGGGGGGGGATTTACCTCCCTCAGTGCAGGCGCGCAACTTGGGTGTCCTCCTGGACTCACAGCTAAATTTGGAACAACATCTATCGGCTGTGGCCAGGGGGACCTTTGCCCAGGTTCGCCTGGTGCACCAGTTGCGGCCTTATTTGGACCGGGAGGCTCTACTCACGGTTGCTTATTTATTTATTTATTTATTTATGAGACTTATATACCGCTTTAAGTGCAAGCACTCTCTAAGCGGTGTACACCAGTAAGCAATGTATATATACATATTTACATTGCCCCCAACAATCTGGGTCCTCATTTTACCTACCTCGGAAGGATGGAAGGCTGAGTCAACCTTGAGCTGGTGAGATTTGAACCGCTGACCTGCTGAACACAGTCAGCTAAAGTGGCCTGCAGTACTGCACTCTAACTGCTGCGCCACCTCGGCTCATGCCCTTGTCACCTCAAGACTGGACTACTGTAATGCGCTCTACATGGGGCTACCCTTGAAGAGCGTTCGGAGGCTGCAGTTGGTTCAGAATGCAGCCGCGAGAGTGATTGTGGGTGCACCAAGGTACACCCACGTGTCACCTATCCTCCGCGAGCTGCACTGGCTTCCTGTGGGTCTCCGGACGCAATTCAAGGTGTTGGTTATCACCTTTAAAGCCCTTCATGGCTTAGGACCAGGTTACCTACAGGACCGCATACTGCCGCATAGTTCCCAGAGACCGGTGAGGTCCCATAGATTGGGCCTCCTTCAGGTCCCGTCAGCCAGACAATGTCAGCTGGCGGGCCCTCGGGGAAGGGCCTTTTCTGTGGTGGCTCTGACATGGTGGAATCAACTTCCACCCGAGATTCGAACTACTCCCACCTTGCCGGCCTTCAAGAAAGCTATTAAAACTCTCCTGTTCCGGCAGGCCTGGGGTTGATGTCCCTGGGGGGGGGGGATTCGATTGGGACATGCTGTGTGAATGTATTCATTTTTAATTGTTATACTTGTTGTTTTAATTTTGTACGCCGCCCTGAGTCCCTAGGGATTGGGCGGCATATAAATTTTACTAATAAATAAATAAATAAATTTTACTATAGTCTAAGATAGCAGAGGCTGTTATTTATTTGATTACTTACATGCTTCCTAGCTAACTTTCAGGATCAGGCCAGATACTTTGCTGTGGAAGTCTCATGGACAATTAAATTATTTTTATGCCTAATACAATTTTTTTAGTAAAAGTTTTTCCTCAGATGTACATATTTCCATGACATCCAAAACCAGCTGCCTAAGAAGACCTTCTAATTCTCGTTAAACCAAACTTTATTAATGCTAATAGTACTTGATGTCAAGAAATAATGTTATGTAAATGGTCTAAGTCTACTCTCCCTTTCTGCTTTATATTCAATGCTTAAATCAAAGGTGCTCCATCACATCAACCTAACAGCCACCACCATCTTAGCTTGATGCAGGTTTCAGACAACACCCAAAAAGACAGAGAATGAAGCCACAAAGATTTACTTTTCCTGAAATGTGGGTTTTTTTTTTTTAATAACTCATAGATAGTTCTTGATATTTAGTGTTTTCTGGGAACTGGACTTTTTCCTGGACAGAAGCACAACTGCAGATGGCCAACAGAAGAGAGTAAAATGACATACCATGTCACTGGAGCCAGTCTGAGCTTTGATGTTTATTTTTAGTATAAGCAAGGATATGATGACTTTTAAAAGCACATTTAATTCTTATTGAAATAAAAAATCCAATTTTCAAGTAAGTCCAAGGGCTAACATAAAAGTCAGGGCTTCATTACCAAATGTTTCGGCATTTAGTTTCTTTCCAATGTTGGATCTTCCTGTAAACATAGTGATTTATTTGATCCTTTAATACTTTGACAATTCAAGCCCAATTTATTGGAATTAAATCCAAAGTAATAAGGAATGTATCAAACTGACTACAAAAAGATATTCTAAAGCAGCATAACATTTTAATTAAAAGTTGAAATGCAATCTAATATTTGAGATTTAAAAGAGATATTAATATGCTCTCATTTAATACCTAAATTTTATATAATACACTTAAAATTATACATAGTACTGTTACTTTATTAACAATGGGAAATATATTTACTTTAATACTAACATTTTAAAGCATGAATTTTTATGGAAATCAGGATTCTTGACTAATAATTAAAAAAAAAACCAGAGGGCAACTATAAACGGAGCTTTGATTATATCTGTCAGAAACTTCTGTTGAAGGAAAAGTCTTCAGCATGGTTCAGTTCAAGCCAGGAATAAACAACATGGTGACTGCTTTAGAAAGAAGGTTGCAGTTTATTGAAAAGGAAAGCCAGACAGAAAGATGGCTCTGGAAGAAAAGAGAGAGAGCACATGTAGAGAGTGGGTTTTTATACCCTCTGGGGCTCTTGAGGTTGTTTCCTGTTCCTGTTTGAGGCTTTGTATTTCCTGTGTCATGTGTTTTGACCTGAATCTGAGTGTGCCCCTTTGGCATCTGTGGGTCAATCCTATTATGTCCTGTCTTAGACAAGGTGGGGCATGTAGATTTTAGGTGTCTTTGTCTTCTTAATCTTCTTAATCTTCTAGCTTCAACCTTCCTGAATGGTCTATATCTGCATTTCTATAGAGCTGGTTTCTGCTTGGGGGAGGGAGACTTGTGGCTATTAAGAAAAACTGGGCATGCTTTTCTGCCTCTTTAAGAACCTTTGAGGAAATATATTTTTCTGCCCTTTTAATATTTCCTTCTCTGAGGGGCTGACTTCCCACACTTGATTTTTATTTCAACCCTTAAGAACAGTGACACAGGGAAAGGAAATAAATCACAATAAAACCTCTGGTTTACTAGAAGGCAGATCATAAGACATGAGTAAATAATCAGCATTTCTCTTCTAGTGGCCATAGCTCAAATCTTATTTAAATTTACCCATAACTATTTTTAATTAAAAATAAAAATGGGTCCTATCATACTTTAACCATATTAGATATGAAAAAGCATCTTTGGGACAACCATATTAAGCTCAGAGCTAAAGAAGCTTCTTGGATGAGAAGCAAAAACATCTTTAAAGAAAAAACAGAAAGTCCAGTTGCCTCTGGAAAAAGCACCTTTGGACTCCTACTGAAAAATTTTGCTTTACAATGGTTCCCTCTTGACTTTTTCTCCCAAATCACTTTTTTCACACTATGCTGCTCCCTACTCCAATTATGTCTGTGCTGGACCAGTATAACTCTGGCCAGAGTATATATTAACTTAAGATCTGTATGTCAGAATGTTTGGCATTTAAAGGGTTAAATGCTGTTTCCTTAAGAGATGGCTTATGGGTAATGTAGTTCTAGCTGTTAGTTAATGTTATGTGGGAGGAGTTTCAAAGTTTATGACTGTACTTCCTGGCTTTGTGCCATCGGATGATCTCTTTGCATGGGTTCCAGCCAGCCGCGTGGCTGGTAGCTCCGTGCCAACATGTGATTTGTATGCAGAAGATGGGAAATCCATTGTCCATTTACCTGTGAAATGAGTCTATATTGCTGTCTATATTCTGGATGAACTTCTGCATAAACGTGAGTTAATGTTTGAGGATTCCTAGAATAAAGTGATATTTGTTTGGCTTATTCCACCGAGTTAACTGTCTGTCTCAGCGGAATCCAGCAGCTTATTCTGTGTGGGACAGAATAGTAAATGGACAAGCGAGTTTCTCTCTTCACTAAAAGTTAGTGAGACTTCTCTATGTCCTGCTTGGATGAAGTGGAAACAGTGCATCCTTGCAAGTAAAAACAGTAATCTCTGCTCTCCTTTCGCTAAAGAAAATGAACATGCGTGTTTCTCTCTTCGTTAAAGTAAAAAAGAGATGAAATTGTGCTCCATGCATCTGCTGGCAGGCAAAGTAAAGGGAAAAGCTTAATATCCGTGTTGCTAAAATCAATGAAGAGTTGTGTGTGCATCTTAGCTAACTGCTTTGAAGAGGAAACCTTTGTAATTAACTCTTCACGTGACTTTTTAACTGGCTGTCTGCTAACAACGTTTGCAAAGAGCCATCAAGCCCCTCCTCTCTGTTGCATGGAATTGGAAAGACCGTGTGTCTGTTTTCAGCCTGCTTGTAATCTAAGCCAGCTAGCTGAATTCACATTTGAAAGCCAAGTCACTGCAAAGAACCAGCATTTCTGATTAAAGCTGTGCCTTTACACAAAGCCAAAAGAGTGACTTTGAATTGCAACCAAAACCTCTCCGCTTCTGTGGCACTTCGCACAGAAAAGAAAGAAAGCACCATCTTTGAGAGGCCCCTTTCGGGAGGGTAATAAAAAAGTAATAAAACCATTAGTAACCAGGCAACTGGTGTGTAAAAGGCTAAATTCTATTCCAGACGGCCCCCTCCCTTGGAATTAAAGGAATTTGTTTCAAGACAAAACCCATCTCAAGCAAAGGCAATGCAGTACCCCCCTCTGGTGGCCAAACTGCAAATTACAAGCTTGAATTCCACTTAGCAATTTCAGACTGAGATAAGCTGTTCATAGGAGACCTACTCAGTACAAGGAGAAACAAGCAGCAGATTAACCTTGCTTATTATCACAAGTCTTAACACCTAGGCTCCAGGTAGGCTAACAATGTGGTTCTAAGAAGACAGAATTCTTCAACCACACAGCAAGTGTCACCTAATAGCAGGGGAGAGAATCTCCCTGATGAGACTACTCAGATAGGGCACCCTGGTGGTGAAAGAGTGAACTTCACCTGAAGCAATCACTCAAGCAAGCAGTGACCCCTAGTGGTCAAAGGGTGAACTTTGCTGAAACACCCACACATGCAAGAGAGTGCCCCCAATGGTGCCTCCACCCACAGACAGCACCCTGGTGGCTGATCTGCAAGCAGTGATCCCTAGTGGTCAAAGAGCAAAGTTCACTGAATTTGCTTCAAAATAGCTAGGAAGTTTACTGAGCCTGTCCTAGCCATGGTGAAGTGTCTGCCTTGATGATGGACGGTTTTGTGGTAGTGTTGAACCAACAGGTGTGTGACATGTTGACGGGCTGGAAGGATGATAGGGTGCTTGAAGTCTGAAGCCATCTCAGCCTTGTCTAGACATCCTCCTACTCAGAGCAAGTTGTGACTATCCAAGAATGGGTTCAATTTCAGCAGTGAACTAGACTTTGTCTAGCTTCCAGACCTTCAAATTCCAGTGGGTATGTGTCTCGTTGCACACTTCGAAGAATCCCTCTCTTGGCCTGGAGACAGCTGTCTGGGAAGCTCATCTCATGGTGCAGGAAATGAACGATCACTGCCATGCCTGCTATGAGAGGTCTCCATCTGGAGAAGCATTCGAAGCAAGTGGAATCTAGGAAATAATGGAGAGATGATTTTTCTGTCTCCTTGATGTCTGTAGACAGTCAGACAATCTGGGCGGTCATTTTTTTGCCCTGACTGAGTGATTTGTTGGGTACCTGAGGTTGTACGTCGTCGTCCTGATCTGGGTCTAGCAGCTGAAAGTGTTCTGGTTTTTCTGACATCTGGCCATCTGAATACGCCAAAAGCTCAGGACCCTTTAACCAAACTGAGTCTGCCAACTGTGATGCAGGAATAGACCGTGTAGCCTGGTCTGCTGGATTAATATTTTGTAATATAAACAAACCTTTATAGCTTATAAGTAACTACAGAGATGAGACTGGAAACAGATGAAGGATAAAATATATAGTTAATCTGTCTGCAATCCCACTTTGTACAATCATCATGTATTTGAGTTTTGAATTATAGGAAAGAAAATACAAAACCACCAAGTCTCATCCAAGTTTCTCCTGTCTTATTTACACTTATAATTGGATCACTTAATATTGTGAGGAATTTGATGATCATGCCATATCAGGTTTTATCAAATTGCACAAATCCTATTTGTAAAAATAATAAAGGGGGATACAAATAAAATAAAAATAATAAAATAAAATATTCTATTTTTTATGTAAAGCCCTCTGTTAAAGTACATTAACTAAGCACAATGCAATAATCTGCAAATGTCTCAAATGATAATATCTGTGTTTTATATTAAACATCTTTTGTAAGAATGTTCAGTTTTATGCAGTATTTTGAGATTTCTTTATTTTCAAAACATACAGACTAAACCATTAGTGTCTGGATGGAAGATTCTATAACCTGGGATCAATTTTCTAAGAGTATGAAGGCATCTCAATACCTTATCATTTTAAGCCTTTTTCTTGTTAATCAGGCCTTCAATCTGATTGTTTCTCTTTTGTCTTTCTTTGCATACATTCCAAGCAGAACTCTAGTTTAAAACCCTAAGCAAGTACATTTGAGTTCCAGATGTGAAAACAGCAGATATTTATCTTAATACAAATTACAACATCTATAACGTATTTTTTCAATAAGCACTTTTATTCAGATGTCCCACTGAGTCCAGTTTAACTTGCAAACAAATACGTGTAGAGGCCTACAGCTATCTGGGAGAAATCCTTACAGTACTTAGTTCTGAAAAGGCATTTATGATGGAATCAGAGACCAGTCATTGCAAGTGCAAAGATGTCTGACTGCCTTTGCAGTGTTTATTGCTTTTATACAGTTTTTCCAAGCAGCATAAGATAAAATAGCAACAGCATTTTTATTGGTGGATTCTCCTCGCCAATCCTTAAGAATATACCAGCCAGGGGGCACCAGCCAGGGGCAGTGTTCTGCAACATTCTGGTGGTGTGAACTTGGTGAGATCATGTAGGTGAGATCATGTAGGTATTTGAGCCATGGCAGTGTGCTGCACACAGCCTCTACATGACCTCTATCTCTACATCTCACTCTTTTTTGTTTTGTTAGACAAGGCATTGTTGTAAGGGGGGGGGGGTTAGTGAAAGGATCATAATCAGGAGAGGCACATCCTTGCAGTTGTTTATATAGGGCATAAACCTGACCCTGAGGCAAGGTGGGAGAGGGTTTGGGGCAAAAAGCTGTGATACATATGTTGCAAAAGGAAGGAATACACTGAACAAAGCAGCACCCACCAATCAAAATAGCACAAATAATGACTAAATAACGCAGGACATTTCCCAATAATCCTGTGGGCAACCAAGCCCAAAGGCTTTCCCACTAAGATCCTAAAGTATCAATTTTCAAATCAGAGGCCAAATTGTGTAAAATATTGAGCTGGTGCTGGATGGTTCGTGACCTATCCGAAATATTGAAACAACACATTCCTTCAGAACTTTCACAACCCAAATGCTGGCGCAGAAGCAAATAATCAAAAGCAGCGTGATTTTGTAAAATAGCCTTTCTCAAATCTTGCAGCTCATGGTTGATTGCGGAGATAGCTGAAGAAGTAGCATTAATTGTTTTAGCTAAATTACACGGAACAGCATTAATGTTAAGGTGAGCATGAGCAGCAAGTGCTGGCACACCCACTATAAACACAGCCAGCGCTACATATTCCACTTTATTAAGTAAGGCTGTCTCAGAGTCGCAAGTGTTATCTAGCGTGACCCCACGCTGAGAATGGTTCAAGTGAAATTGTTGTTCGGAAAGCAAAACAGGAATCAGCCGGCTGAGGCAACACTGTGTTTCACTAATATTAGCAGGAATATAATTAAAAGTTTCTTGACCACATGTAAAAAACCATCCTTGCGGCAGCCAAACATGGGCAAAATTAAAGGAAGTCTCTTCAAAAGCTGTGCAGTTTAAAACAGGTGAGCTAATATGACGACAGTGAGGTTTTTTACTTGAAGAAGTACAATTAACTATTTTTGCACATGTTATATTTACAGGGATTGCTACCACTGGGGTGTGCAAAGTAATAGCGTCAGGGGGTGGATAATAAGCAGTAAACCCCCAATTGGATATAGTCCCATAGTTAAAGTTCTCATTTAATAAAAATCCGCTCAAGCCAGTGAAGTTTTGAATTACTGCAGAAGGGGTACAAACAGGGACTAAACATGTAGAAAGCAAATTTTCCATGTCATACACTTCATGTAAGGAAAAGACATCATTATGTGTGATGTTAGCCAGCTGCACCCATAGATTTTGCTTCATTTGTTGCTCGAGCAATTGTTTGGGTGGGATGACAGCTGCTGTTGCCAAAGAGCAGCTGTTAACAATCAAACATAAACAAATGATGGCTAAGGAATTTGCAGTTAAAACCACAAAAATGGCAGCACACAAGTTCTCGGGGGTTTGCTCTACTTGCTGCTACTGCAGCACTGCCTGCACTTTGGCAGTCAAGTTCTTCACATCTCCCCATGTCACTGGCTGACTGGCACGACAGGATCGGATTGGTCGCTGTGCCGTCTGTAAAGTCACCCTTGCCATTTCTGGGACTGGATCCAGGGACTGGTGCCACGACATCCTTGGCTGGGCGGACGCAATGCGCTGGAATCCACAAAGATCCTGTAGGAGCAAGCACAGCAGCATAGCCTCATCCCCAAGTGATCAGAGGGACCGGTCCCAGGCATGCTTTGTCTGGTAAAGCCTGATAATATACCAGAGGGGGAGGCAAGCTTGTTTTCTGTTGAAAGTGTCTCTGATAAGCAGTCGAATTTTGAATGGAAACATTCAATTGGTTTAATGTAAATAATACTTTGTTAACCTGTTGTGTTACCCATGACAAATTGGGTAACCGAGAGCCCTCCTTTTTTATTTGTTTGTGGAGGCAGTCCTTAAAGGACCGATTAGCACATTCCACAATGGCTTGACCCATGGAATTATAGGGGAGAGCATGAGTAAGAACAATATTCCAGGTTGTACAAAATTGCAAAAAGGCCACTGAAGAATAGGCTGGCCCAGACTTCCGGTGGTGATCGTCGCGCCAATGGCGGCTTTCTTTTAGCCGTCCAACCTGGGAATGCGTTAAAGCCGGCAGGGACGGCGTTCGTCAGCTGTTCCGCGGCTTGAACCTGTCATCCTGGGAGAAGGGAAGAAGGTGAGCTTTTCCAGATAGAGGTTGAGTTCCCCTAGTTCTCCATTAATTTTCTTTTTTTTGGAGGACGAAGGGGGAGAACTCCCTCGGAGTCTGGATTGTCTCCGCATCCCAGGACACCTTTGTTCTTCGGAACGAAGCCAGACGCTGCTTCCACATCTGCTGTTTAAAGTGATATGTGAGTAATTATAAGCAGATGGAGCTGACCAGGAGGATTAAGACTGTGAGAGTTTGGGACTTTAACTCAAAATAATTGAAGTATCTTCTCCTCTTATTACTTTAACAAAAGGAGAAAGGAAAAAAAATGGCGGAGGAATGCCGTTTCTTTGCTTGAAAGGACATTGCTAAGAAAAACTTTCACTTTCATCTGGCAACAAAGTTTAAACAATGTAACAGACTTTGTTTATTTAAAGAGTAAGCTTTTTTCTCATTTGGGAGGGATTTGGGTTTTTTTTTAAACTATGCCCTCCTTTTATTCTTTTAAAAAGTTTAAAAATGGCTTCGAAACGCCCTGGAATTTCTTCTCTTCCTAAAGGCTCAATTTCTTCTCCAGTAATTCAGACTGTGCAGCAATCTAAGCCAAAATCTCCCCCACCCTCTCCTCCACCGCCAGCATTCACACTTAAAGATTTACAGGACGCTTTGGAAAAAACAGCACAACAGATTAGACGTCAGATGGCAGAGCTTTTTGAGGAGAAAAATAGGGAGATGAGAGAAGATATACTGCTGACTCTTCAGGGGCTAGCAGCCCATGTAGAGTGACTTGATGAGCATGTGGACGATGTGGAAAGTGTTGAAAGATTAGAAGACAGAGTTGGAAAAGTTGAAAATAATGTTGATACAGCACAGAATGAAATTATTATGTCACAATATAGAGATATGGAATATGCTTTGCGAATAAGAGGGTTGAAGGAGAATTTGCAAGAGAATCTGAAAGAAGAAATTGCAGCAGAATTAGCTTCCATTTTGGGATGTGAATCTGAAGAAATGTTGAAAGAGATAGAAAAAATCTTTAGGGTTAATTCATGGATTGCGAAACAGAGAAATTTACCAAGAGATGTGGTGATTTATTTTTCTAGAAAATCACTTCGTAATGAAATTATACAAGCTTTTTACAATCAGAGATTTCAAATTGCAGCTCAAGATGTTATAATTTTAAAAGAAATACCTCCAAAAATTCTCAGAAAAAGAAAGGACTTTGCTTTTTTGGCTGAGGAGCTTAAAAAATGACAGATTCAATTTAGATGGGAGGTACCTGTTGGAATAGTAGTGAATTATGTTGGGACACGTTATAGACTTAACACAATTTTAAAAGCAAGAGATTTCTATGTGTCAGTTCTGAAGGCAGGTGCACCTCCATCTCCACAATCTAAAAGAATTGAAGGGAAGCTTGAAGTACAGCTGGCTGAAGCTGCAATGTCATTAGTAGGAGGAGAGTTGCAGGCTGAAACCATGCAACAGTGTTTGGAGACAAGAGATGATCCAAAGGAACAGAGAATGACTCGTGCAGCTTATAGACATAAAGAAAAAGAGCAGCAAAAAGTGGATGATGGATCTACAACACACTTGACTACCTCAGAGCCAGTGGGAGGGATAAGACCAAAGAGATCTTCGACTGCAGATTTGCATGCAGTGTTCCGTAGGCTTCAGGCCACTAAAAATGGCAAAGTTTCTGACATGGAATGTTAATGGTTTGAATTCACCACAGAAAAGAAAGAAAGTATTTCACTATTTGAAACAACATAAGAATGATGTTGTATGTTTGTAAGAGACTCATATTGCTTCAAAGGATCAAAAGTATTTGATTAATCCCTGGTTGGGATTACACTTTATAGCTTCTGCTCCGCAAAAAAAAAAGGAGTAGTTATTTATGTGAGAAAAGATTTATCGCCGAAATTAATTGACTCTGATCTGCAAGGAAGATATCTTTTTATTGATTTATTATTAAATGGTAAGACATGTCTTATCATTGGATTATATGCCCCTAATCAACAACAAAAACAGTTTTATAAATTGATACATCAGAAACTAATTCAATTGGATTATAAATCTGTTATTTTGATGGGTGATTGGAATGGTGTTTTAGACTCCAGCAAAGACAAGAAGGGTTCTTTTAAATCTTCTAATCATGCTAAATTACCCAAAGCTTTTTTTGATTTGAAGGATGATTTGGATCTTAGAGACATTTGGCGAGAACAGAATATTGAAGAAACAGACTTCACTTTTTTTTCAGATAGGCATCAATCGTATTCTAGAATTAATTTTTTCTTAATTACTAATGATCTTTTTTCTAGGGTGAAGAATGCTAAGATATTTCCTAGAATATTGTCAGACCATAGTCCTGTATGGATGGAGCTATCTATTGAATAATGCATATAGGCGTAAACAAATGCAGAAACATAAAGAGTTGGAAGAAGAGATTAAACTTAAAGACAAGGCTCTTATTTTAAATCCATTGGATAATAGCTTAAAGGTTTCTATAACTATGCTTAGGGAGCAATTTAATATGTTAATGGCTGATCAGATCACAATTAATTTGCGGTATATGAAACATAATACATTTTGTAATGCAAATAAACCTGGTAGGTGGTTGGCTTATCAATTACGAAAGAAACAGAAGTCAAGGATTATAGAGAAAATAAATTATAAAGGTAAAGAAGTATATCAACAAAATTTGATTAAAAGGAATTTTTTAGATTTTTATTCAAAATTATATGCCAGTGAGAGTATACAAGTTTTACATATAGAAAAGTATTTACAAGTGGCACATTTTCCTAGACTCACAAATGACCAACGAGATGAGATGAATTGTTTAGTCACTTCTGATGAGATTATTTGGGCAATTAAGCAATTGAAGGTTGGTAAGGCTCCGGGTACAGATGGATTAACAGCAATTTATTACAAAATGTTATCGGAAGAAATGATAGAACCATTGAAGGAACTTTTTAATAGCATTTTGTTGGGAGCAGAGGTACCTCCATCTTGGAGAAGGGCTTTTATATCGTTGATCCCAAAGGAGGATCAAGATTTGACTCAGCCTAAAAATTATAGACCAATATCTCTTTTGAACACAGATTATAAGATTTTTTCAAAAATACTGGCAAATAGATTAATGCAAGTTTTGAAGCAATTGATTCATAGTGATCAATCTGGATTTATAACTGGAAGATATATGAAATATAATGTAATACAAATTGTAAACTTAGTAGAGTACTTGGACAAGAACAATCAAATTCCTGCAGCTTTGATATTTTTGGATGCTGAAAAAGCTTTTGATCAGTTGGATTGGCAATTTTTATTGAAAGTTGTAGAAAAAATGAATTTTGTGGAAAAATTTTTGTGTGCTCTTAAGGCTATATATCAACAACAATTGGCACAAATTATAATCAATGGGGGATTAACAGAAGCATTTAATATTGAAAAGGGAACAAGACAGGGATGCCCTTTATCTCCATTGTTATTTGTTCTAACAATGGAGATTTTACTTATTAAAATTCAAGAATCCTCTATAATAAAGGGAATAAAAATAAATAAGAATGATTATAGGTTGAGAGCTTTTGCAGATGATTTGGTTGTGACATTATCTCAACTGACAGAGTCGGTAAGGGAATTGGTGGAAATTATAACCCAGTATGGGAAGGTTTCTGGTTTTAAGGTAAATAAAAATAAGACTAAAATATTATCGAAAAATATGTCTATGAAGGAAAAGGAGATTTTAGTTAAACTAACAGGTTATGAAATAGTGAGAAAGGTTAAATATTTGGAAGTATATATTACAGCTTCTAACGTTAAATTGTACAAGAATAATTATGAGACATTATGGGTAAAAGTGCAAAAGGATTTAAATGATTGGAAAAAATTACAGTTATCTTTACTGGGGAAAATCTCGGCAGTTAAAATGAATATTCTTCCAAAGTTTCTCTTTTTGTTCCAAATGATACCTATTTTGAAGAAAGATGCTAACTTGGAGGAATGGCAGAAAGGGATTAACAAGTTTATTTGGGCAGGTAAAAAACCAAGAGTTAAGTTTAAGATTATACTAGATGCACGGGAAAGAGGAGGACTCAAGGCGCCTAATCTAAAATTGTATTATGATGCGGCGGCTTTAACATTGATTAGTGATTGGCTTAACTTAACAAACAAAAATATTCTTTCTCTTGAAGGATGGGATTTATTATATGGATGGCACACATATCTAATTTATAATAAAAAAGTAGATCAGGCTTTTAAATCTCACATTTTAAGAAATGCTTTATTACGTGTCTGGAAGAAGTATTATTATAGGTTAAATTATAAAATTCCAATTTGGGGGATTCCCAGACACGTGATAGAGGGGGTATCTAGAGGAGTGAATTTGGATAGGATTTCTTATAAGGAATTACTTGATTTGGTAGGGAAGGACTAGCAATTAAAATCTTTAGCTGAGTTGAAGCAAGAAAATATTGTACACTCTTGGTTTCAATATAATCAATTGTTACTTAGGTGGAGTTTAGATCAAAAGGTTGGGATTACTTTAGAGGATGTGAATTTGATAAAACAGATTAAAGATCAAATTCTAACTCATATAAAGAGAATTTATAATGTCTTAATAGAATTGGATTCTGAAACGGAATTAGTTAAAGATTGTATGGTAAAATGGGCACAAAATATCCAAGAGCCGATTCTATTGGATACATGGGAGACAATTTGGGTTAGAAACGTAAAATTTACTCAAGCTCAAAATTTGAGAGAAAATTTTTATAAAATGTTTTATAGGTGGCATTTGGATCCCCAAAAGTTGTCTCATATGTATCCTAACTTGCAGCCCAAATGTTGGAGATGTGGTAGTTTGGATGCAACTTATTTTCATATTTGGTGGACTTGTAGAAATGTAAAAGCTTTTTGGATTAAAATTTGGTGGATTATTCAGAATATTTTTAAAAGAAAGATAAAGTTTACTCCTCAATTATTTTTGTTGGGTATTATTGTAGATTTTGATGTTAAGGAAACTAATTTGATGTTGAATTTAATAACAGCAGCAAGGTTGTTGGTAGGGCAATATTGGAAGAAGGATTGTTTGCCTACTATAGAAGAATGGACGCTTAAAGTGCCAAATTTAGCAGAAATGGCTAAGATTTCTGCTTATTTGAAGGATTATTCACAAGAAAGATACATTTCGGTTTGGAGAAGATGGATAGATTATATTCAGAATAAATATGGGACTAAAAAGTTCCATTTATTTTATGAATAAATTATTGAATATTATTATTGTTATTATTATTATTATTAGTTTAGTGTAGTGGAATTTTTATTATATTGTATTGTTTATAAATTGGGATTTTAATTTGATTATATGATGAAGTTTATTTGTTAATTGTTTACTTTGTGTTAAAAGAGAGTTAAAGTGCAGTATATTTGTTTGTTTATATAGTTGGTTAATGTTAGTTAGATTATGATTATTATATTTATTACCCTGTATTCAGCTCTGGGAAGTGGGGGAGGGTGGAGGGGGGGAGGGTGGGTGGGTTTGGGGTATATTTTGTAATTTTTGTAAAACTTTTCAAAAAAAAAAAAAAAAAGAATAGGCTAGCCCATTATCAGTTTTTAAAGAAGAGGGCTTACCCAAGGCTGTAATGGCCGAAAAAAGATGAGAAGTAACATGTTTAGCTGTTTCCCCTCGTTGAGGCATGGCCCAAAGTGCTCCTGAATAGGTATCAATAGATAAATGAGACTTCCTGTGGTGTTGCTGCCTCGATGGAGGATTTTTTTTAGCTTCCTGGGAAGACAGCGACGATCAGCTGTTTTGTGGCTTGGAACCTTCCTCCCGGGCAAAGGGAGGAAGGTGAGTATTTCCAGATAGAACTTGAACTCCTCTATTCTCCCAAAGCTTTTTTGGGGGGGAGACAAAGGGTGAAGCTCTTTCGGAGTCTGGATAGTCTCTGCATTCCAGGAAGCCTTTGTTCTCCAGGAACGAAGCCAGACGCAGCCTCCACATCTGCTGCTTAAAGAGAATTGTGAGTAACTTTTAAAGCAGACAGAGTTGTCCAGGAGGACTTGATTTGTGATTCTGAATTTCTACTTTAACTCAAGAAAGAATTAATATCTTCTCCGGTTAATTATGTTAACAAAGGGAATGAAAGGAAAAAATGGCCGAGGAATCATTGCGGAGGAATTTTGCTTCTTTGTCTGAGAACTTTTACTTGGCAACAAACTTGCTAAAATAATTGACTCTGCTTTTTTTTTATGGGGGAATTGTTTTTATTATTCCTCTAATTCATCTTGTTATAAGAATTGGCTTTTTTTCCCCTTTATTCTTCATTTCTTTTTCTTTTTTAAAAAAAAATGGCTTCAAAACGTCCTGCAATTTCTTCGTTGCCTAAAGTTTCAATTTCCTCTCCAGTAACACAGATTATATAGCAATCTAAGCCACAACCACCACCACCACCACCACCTTCCTCACCTCCAGCATTTACACTTAAAGATATACAGAATGTGGTTCAGGACTCTTTGGAAAAAGCTGTACAAAAGATCAGATCTGAGACAGAAGAGCTTTTGGAGGAGAAAAATCATGAGATGAGGGAAGATATTCTGTTGGCTCTTAAGGGGCTAGTGGCCCATGTAGAAAGGCTGGATGGTAGAGTGGATGAGGTGGTTGGAAATGTTGAAAGATTGGAAGGAAGAATTGAAAGAGTTGAAACTAATGTGGATGCAGCACAGAATGAAATTGTAATGTCACAATATAGAGACATGGAGTTTGCTTTGAGAATAAGAGGGTTGAAGGAGAATGTGAAAGAGAATTTGAAAGAAGAGATTGCTGCAGAACTGGCATCCATTTTAGGATGTGGAATTGAAGAAATGTTGAGAGATATTGAAAAAATCTTTAGAGTTAATTCGTGGATTGCGAAGCAGAGAAATTTACCAAGAGATGTGGTTATCTACTTTTCTAGAAGATCACTTCGTAATGAAATTATACAAGCCTTTTATAACCAAAGATTTCAAATTGCAGCTCAAGATGTCATAATTTTAAAAGAAATACCTCCCAAAATTCTTAGAAGAAGAAAGGATTTTGCTTTTTTGGCTGAGGAGCTCAAGAAGTGGCAAATTCAATTCAGATGGGATGTACCTATTGGCATAGTGGTGAACTATGTTGGAACACGTTATAGATTAAATACAATTTTAAAAGCAAGAGATTTTTTTGTTTCTGTGCTGAAAGCAGGTGCACCACCATCTCCAAGATCTAGAAGAAATGAAAGTAAGTTTGAAGGACAGTTGGCTGCAGGAGCTAGGTCACCAACAGGAGAAGAGTTGTTCGTTGAATCTATGCAACAGTGTTTGGAGATAAGACAAGACCCAAGAGAACAGAGAATGACTCGTGCAGCTCATAAACATAGATAAAAAGAACAACAAAAGGTAGATTCTGGTGTTATAACACAGATGGCTACCTCTGAGCCAGTGGGAGGAACAAGACCGAAGAGGTCTTCAACTGCAGATTTAGATGCAGTGTTCCAAAGGCTTCAAGCCATGAGACATGGCAAAGTTTCTGACATGGAATGTTAATGGCTTGAATTCACCACAGAAAAGAAAGAAAGTATTTTACTATTTCAAACAACACAAGAATGATGTTATATGTTTGCAAGAGACTCATATTGCTTTAAAAGACAAAAAAAAATTGATTAACTCCCGGTTGGGAGTACATTTCACAGCCTCTGCTCTGCAGAAAAAAGCAGGTGTAGTTATTTATGTGAGGAAAGACTTATCACCAAAGTTAATTGATTCTGACTCACTAGGAAGATATGTTATTATTGACTTATTATTAAATGGCAAGAGAAGTCTTGTCATTGGAGTATATGCTCCTAATCAACAACAAAAATATTTTTATAAGATGTTACATCAGAAAATAACTCAATTGGATTATAAATCAGTAATTATGATGGGAGACTGGAATGGCGTTTTAGATTCAAGTAAAGACAAGAAGGGTTCTTTTAAATCTCCTAATCATGCAAAATTACCTAAAGCTTTTTTTGACTTGAAGGATGATTTGGAACTTCGAGATATTTGGTGTGAACGGAGTATGGAAGAAAGAGACTTTACCTTCTTTTCAGACAGGCATCAGTCATATTCCAGAATTGACTTTTTTTTAATTACTAATGATCTTTTTTCTAGGGTGAAGAATGCTAAGATATTCCCAAGAATATTGTCAGATCATAGTCCTGTATGGATGGAGTTATCTACTGAAGACGGGAATAGAAGGACTTGGAGATTGAATGAAAATTTATTCAGATTTGAGGGGAATGTACAGAGATGCAGAGATTATTTAAAGGATTTTTTTCTTTTGAATATGCATAAGGGTACTTCGATGCCAATGGTATGGGATGCCAGTAAAGCATATATGAGAGGGGTCTTGATTCATATGAATAATGCGTATAGACGTAAACAGATGCAGAAACGTAAAGAGTTGGAATCAGAGATTAAAACTAAGGAAAAGGCTCTTATCTTAAATCCATTGGATAATAATTTAAAGGTTTCTATTAGTTTGCTTAAGGAGCAATTTAATATGTTAATAGCTGATCAGATTGCAATTAATTTGAAGTATATGAAACATAACATATTTTGCAATGCGAACGAACCTGGTAGGTGGTTGGCTTACCAACTACGAAAGAAACAGAAATCAAGGATTATAGAAAAAATAAATTATAAAGGTAAAGAAGTTTATCAACAAAATTTGATTAAAAGGAGTTTTTTAGATTTTTATTCAAAGTTATATGCTAGTGAAAACATACATGTTTTAGATATAGAAAAGCATTTACAGGAATCACATTTCCCTAAACTTACTTCTGATCAAAGAGATGAGATTAATGGTTTAATTACTTCTGATGAGATTATTTGGGCAATTAAACAATTGAAAGTTGGTAAGGCTCCAGGTACAGATGGATTAACAGCAATTTATTATAAAATGTTATCTGAAGAAATGATAGAACCATTGAAGGAACTTTTTAATAATATTCTGTTGGGAGCAGAGGTACCTCCATCGTGGAGAAGGGCTTTCATATCATTGATTCCGAAGGAGGATCAAGATTTGACCCAGCCCAAAAATTATAGGCCTATATCTCTTTTGAATACAGATTATAAAATTTTCTCAAAAATATTGGCAAATAGATTAATGCGAGTTTTGAAGGGACTGGTTCATAGTGATCAATCTGGATTTATATCTGGAAGATATATGAAATATAATGTTAGACAAATTGTTAATCTAATTGAGTATTTGGACAAGAACAATCAAATCCCTGCGGCTTTGATTTTTTTAGATGCTGAAAAAGCCTTTGATCAATTAAATTGGCAATTTTTACTCAGAGTAGTAGAGGAAATGAATTTTGGGGATAAATTTTTATTTGCCCTTAAGGCAATATATCAACAGCAATCTGCACAAATTATAGTTAATGGGGGTTTAACAGAAGCATTTAAAATTGAAAAGGGTACAAGACAGGGATGTCCTTTATCCCCATTGTTATTTGTTTTAACCATGGAGATTTTACTTATTAAAATTTGGGAGTCACCTAGAATAAAGGGAATAAAAATAAATAAGAATGATTATAGGTTGAGAGCTTTTGCTGATGACTTGGTTGTGACATTATCTCAACCGACAGATTCAGTTAGGGATTTGGTTGAAATTTTACTTCAGTATGGGAAGGTTTCTGGGTTTAAGGTAAATAATAATAAGACTAAAATATTATCGAAAAATATGTCTATGAAGGAAAAGGATATTATAGTTAAATTAACAAGTTTTGAAATAGTGAGAAAGGTCAAATATTTAGGAATTTATTTAACATCCTCTAATGTTAAATTGTATAAAAATAATTATGAGATATTATGGGTAAAATTGCAAAAGGATTTAAATGATTGGAAAAAATTACAATTATCTTTGTTGGGGAGAATTTCGGCAGTTAAAATGAATATACTTCCAAAGTTTCTTTTTTTATTTCAGATGATACCTATTTTGAAAAAAGATGCCAATTTGGAAGAATGGCAGAAGGGGATTAATAAATTTATTTGGGCAGGGAAAAAGCCGAGAGTTAAATTTAAAATTATGCAGGATACACGGGAAAGAGGAGGATTAAAGGCACCGAATTTAAAATTGTATTATGATGCAGTGGCTTTAACCTTGATTAGTGATTGGCTCAACTTAACAAATAAGAATATCCTATCTCTTGAGGGATGGGATTTATTATATGGATGGCATGCATATTTAATTTATGATAAAAAAGTGGATCAGGTTTTTAAAACCCATATTTTGAGAAGTGCCTTGCTGCGTGTCTGGAAAAAGTATTACTATAGGTTAAATTATAAAATTCCAATTTGGGGGGTTCCAGGACACGTGATAGAGGGAGTATCTAGGGGAGTAAATTTGGATAAGATTTCTAATAAGGAATTACTTAGTTTGGTTGGGCAGCATTGGCAATTAAAGCCTTTAACTGAGTTGAAGCAAGAAAATATTGTATATTCTTGGTTTTATTATAATCAATTGTTATTGAGGTGGAATATAGATAAAAAGGTTGGTATTATTTTAGAGGATGTGAATTTGGTAAAACAGATTAAAGATCAAAGTCGATTTCATATAAAAAGAATTTATAATGCTTTAATAGAATTGGACTCTGAAACGGAGTTAGTTAAAGATTGTATGATTAAATGGGCACAAAATATCCAAGAGCCGATTTTACTGGATACATGGGAGACAATTTGGGTTAGAAATGTAAAATTTACTCAAGCACAAAATTTAAGAGAAAATTTTTATAAAATGTTTTATAGATGGCATTTGGATCCCCAAAAGTTGCCCCGCATGTATCCAAAATTACAGCCCAAATGTTGGAGATGTGGAAATTTAGATGCAACTTATTTTTATATTTGGTGGACTTGTAAAGATATTAAAGCTTTTTGGATTAAGATTTGGTGGAATATTCAAAAGATTTTTAAGAAAAAGATAAAGTTTACTCCGCAATTATTTTTGTTGGGTATTATTGTAGATTTGGATGTTAAAGAAACTAATTTGATGTTGAACTTCATAACTGCTGCAAGATTATTGGTGGGGCAATATTGGAAGAAAAACTTATTGCCTACTTTGGAAGAATGGATATTTAAAGTGTCTAATTTAGCAGAAATGGCGAAAATCTCCGCCTATTTGAAGGATCATTCACAAGAAAGATATATTATGGTTTGGAGAAGATGGATTGATTATATTCAGAAGAAGTATGAAACTGAAAAGTATTATCTTGCTTTTGAATAGATTTTAGATAATTATTAATAGTATTAATGGTATTATTATTTTTGTCTTAATTTGTTAATATTTGTTTTGAGAAGGAGTTAAAGTGTATTATGGTTTTGATTGATAGTTTAGTTGGTTTATGTTAGCTAGACTATGTTTGTTTATTTGTTACCCTGTAATCAGCTCTGGGAAGTGGGGGAGGGGGGGAGGGGATGGGTGGGTTTATATTGTAATTTGTAAAACTTTTAATAAAAAATAAAAAAAAAATAGATAAATGAATATATTTTCAGGGAGCCAAGGAGGGAACATGGGTAACATCCATTTGCCATAGTTGATTAGAGGTGAAACCACGGGGATTAACTCCCGTGTCCCCCAAAGGAGATGCCCCAGAACATTGGGGACAGGATGAAACAATCTGTTTGGCTTGGTCGAGTGGAATATGGCAAGCTTATGCCAGCCCCCTAGCGTTTTGATGGAAGAAAGAGTGACTAAAAAAAGGATCTGAAAACAAAGTGGGTAAGACATGAACAGCAGCATCAGCATGACTATTGCCTTCAGAAAGAGGGCCAGGAAGGGATGAGTGACTGCGTATATGAGAAACAAAGTATAAATGCTTCCGATCTTGTAGCAGCTGCTGCAAAGTTAAAAATAAAGCCATGAGATCGGGGTCAATCCTGGGCGTGATATAAGCACCTGGAAGATTAAAAATAAGTTGACACACATAATGAGAGTCAGAGATTAAATTAAAAGGCTGTTGAGAAAAGGTGTGGAAAGCTAGAATAGCAGCAGATAATTCTGAGCGTTGCGGTGAGGATTGCACTGCAGTGTAGGACACCTTCCAGGTATCATCATGAGGATCCTTGTAAGCAATTGCTCCTCTCGTTCGCCCTCCATCAGAGAAAACAGTAGGAGCTTGCGGCAATGGAGAAGGAGAAAGCAGTGGGCGGACAGGAAAGGAAGAAGTCATTAAACAAGCAATCCGAGGATCTTTAGGCAAATGATATGAAATACAGCCTATATAGTCAGTTAGAGAGCACTGAAGAGATAAGTTATTCTGAAAATAAAATTGAAAATCAGATTTTGAGATAGGAAAAACAATATTCATTAAATCAGTCCCATTTCTACGGCAAGCTCGAGTGCGTCCTAAGGTTATTATTTCAGCAACAGCCTGGATAAATGGCAAAACATTTTGGGATGGGATATGGGGTAAATAAAGCCATTCAATACAATATACTTTTTGCGCTTCTAATACAGCTAATACTCCTGTAGGCAGCTTACTAGTAGGGAATACCAAAAGAGTTAACTGACAATATTTACGTGGAATACGGTCCACAAACTGAGTACTCAAGATGCCATTAATTTGCTCAACCGTGGCAAGTGCTGCAGGTGGAACTATAATGAGATCTCCAGGTTGTTTTCCTTTGGTCAATAAGTCAAATAACGGACTAAGTCAGTGTTTCCCAAACTTGACAATTTTAAGGCATGAGGACTTCAACTCCCAGAATTCCACAGCCAGCAACGCTGGCTGTGGAATTCTGGGAGTTGAAGTCCACATGCCTTAAAATTGTCAAGTTTGGGAAACACTGGACTAAGTAAATGTGTAGGCAAAGAAAAATATGGGTGAACCCAATTGAGGGTGCCCAGCAATTGCTGCAAATTGACCAACGAAATAACTTTGGGTAAGCTCAAGCGAGGAAAAGCTGGAGCAGAATAAGATTGCAACATTTTATGCCCTAAATAAAGATAGGGAGAGTGCAGCTGTATTTTTTCCAGGGCAACCTGCAATCCATAGATACCTAAATCATTTTGTATTTCGGAAAGCCAATTAGGTTGTATCTTTGGGGCTCCAATTAAAATATCATCCATATAATGATATACCAAAGCCAATGGATGATGTTTGCAAAAAGGGGCTAATGCTGCAGCGACATAAAGCTGACATAATGTGGGACTGTTCAGCATTCCCTGTGGCCAAACTGTCCAATGATAACGTTTATTAGGTTCTGAATGGTTCACTGCAGGCACAGTAAATGCAAACTTTTCCTGATCAGGGGGGCATAGAGGAATAGAGAAAAAACAGTCCTTTAAGTCAATTACCATTACTTCATGGTCTTGAGGAATCAAATTAGGGTTAGGCGTTCCGCACTGCAAAGGGCCCATAGGTTGAATACAGGCATTAACGGCCCTAAGGTCATGCAAGAAGTGCCACCTGCCACTTTTCTTTTTTAAGACAAAAACGGGTATTCCACGGACTAGTGGAAGGCACATGACCAGCAAGCAGCTGATCATTAACCAGCTGGTGGAGAGCCATCAATTTTTCATGTGACATGGGCCATTGATCAATCCACACCGGCTCTTTAACCAGCCAAGTCAATGGGAGGGCAGTAGTCTCAGTCTTTCAGGGTGAGGGTGGCACCCAATTTACTGAGTAGGTCATGTCCCCAAAGGCTGACATGAATATCTAATATAAAGGGGTGGACCTGAATGACCAAATCTGAATCAGGCAAATTGGCTGAAAGAAATTGCGCACTTTGATGTGCACTTTGACGACCCCCCCCCCACCCCACCCCACACACTTGGACAGAGCTCGGTTGGCCAGGTGGCAGGCCACTGCTTGGCAGAGATCACTTAAACATCCGCTCCAGTGTCCAAAATTCCCTCAAATGGCTTACCCTGCAGCACAATGATCTGACGGGGCCGTTGAAATGTGATCGGGGTAGTGATGGCAGCTATAATGGAAGTGGCCAGGTTAGTAGAACCGAAGCCTCCTTCCCCTCTCTTCTTTAGCTCTCCCTCTGCCGGGACAAAATAAGGCAAATGCAAGAGCTGAGCAGGGCTAGTGTAAATGGGCAAAATTTGAGGCAAGTTGGTCCACAATTGAACATAAATAATTCCGGTATAGTCCGAATCTATCACCCCGGGGATAACAAAAATACCTTTTTTACCCATGCTTGACTGCGGAAGGACAAGCCCTACATAATTTTGTGGTAGGGGGCCTGATAATTGGGATGGAACTACTTGAACCTCCCCAGGAAATTTAAAATTCACTTCCTCCTGCAGTATCAAATCAATACCGGCACTACCTCTTGAACCTGCAGGAGTATTTTCTATTGTTGGTCTGTTGTCTCTGTTTGGACTGGGGCCAGAGACCAGCCCGGTCGGCAGTTTCCTGACCGACTCTCACTTGCCCAATGATAACCCTTCTGACACTTTGGGCATTTTGTTTTTGGTTTTGATCCTGGACGGAAAGAGGAGCGAGATGCTGCAGACATACCCCCCCCCCCCCCCGGATTTCTGCATTCCCTTTTAAAATGACCGGGTTTGCCACAGTTGTAACACTTTCCTTGAGGCTTGCTGCCTTGTGATAACGCAGCCACCAATAAATTGGTTTGATAAGAGGCTGTTCCTACATCTTGACACGCTCTAATCATATCTGCCAAATCAGGATTTTTCCCCAGACTGATAATTGCCCTTCGACATTCAGAAGTGGCATTGTCCTTTGTCAGCCTCATCAACAATTCCTGCTGAGCTTCAGGATTGTCTATCTGCCGCCGTAAGGCATCCTGTAGTCTATTAATAAAATCAGGATACGGCTCAGTAGCCTTCTGACTGATATTAGAGAAGGCTTGATGAGGCTTGCCAGAAACAGGCACTTTTCTGAAGGCTCGATAAGCACATTCAGAAGAAGCCTGTGAAGTGGTAGCCAGTAGAACAATTTGGGCATCAACTGGGGCAAAGGGGCCAGAACCGTACAATTGATCAGGAATAAAGACACCCCCCCCCCGATTGAAGAGCACACACAGCACATTGGTGTTTAAATTCGCTGTCCCAAACTACATATTGTGCTGGAGTAAGCAACATGCGAAAGGTAGTTTTCCAATCTTCAGGTACTAAGATATGATTTCTCATAGTGGTTTCCAGCATTCCCTGCACATAGGTACTTCCCAACCCCATATCTCTAATTCCTTTTCTAAGTTCTGTTAAAATTGCATATGACAACGGGCGATATTCCACTATTTGAGCTCCATTCTGATTTACTTGTCCCGTGGCATGTACTGGACAAACGAAAGCATATCGGTAATTTCTTCTATATTTCCCCCCCCTTTTTTTTTCTAATTGTTCCTCTAATATTTGCCTTATGGGGGTGTACAATGGCTGTAAAGAAGCAAAAGAATTAGCCTCTTCAGAAGGAGCTGAAGATCCAATTGGAGATGCTTTTGAGGTGATATGTTTTACCTGGTTGTAATCAGACGGGGGGCTTGTAGTCAATTGTTGTCCTGCTGAAGCATCGGAGCCAAATTTTTCCACTGCTTGACGGCATTGATACCATCGATGTAATATGGTAAATGGAGCCTCCCGCGCTCTGGATACCAGGGACAGTGTTTCCCTACCTCCTCAACCAGCTTCCTTATGTCTGCCTCAGGTGCCGTCACACCTGACTTGTGTAACAGGAATCGGAGTTCCTGTACATGTTTATGCTGGTGCTCAGATAGATTGCAACCCATACTTACCACTGAGGGGTCCCGGAGGATGAAGGTGCACCTAGGGGTCTGTTCCAGACACTGGTAAGTATGTTGGCTGTTGCTACCCACGTGGGGATCCCAGTTCGGGCGCCAGATGATGGAATCAGAGACCAGTCATTGCAAGTGCAAAGATGTCTGACTGCCTTCGCAGTGTTTATTGCTTTTATACAGTTTTTCCAAGCAGCATATGATAAAATAGCAAAAGCATTTTTATTGGTGGATTCTCCTCGCCAATCCTTAAGAATATACCAGGCAGGGGGCACCAGCCAGGGGCAGTGTTCTGCAACATTCTGGTGGTGTGAACTTGGTGAGATCATGTAGGTGAGATCATGTAGGTATTTGAGCCACGGCAGTGTGCTGCGCACAGCCTCTACATGACCTCTATCTCTACATCTCACTCTTTTTTGTTTTGTTAGACAAGGCATTGTTGTAGGGGGGGTTAGTGAAAGGATCATAATCAGGAGAGGCACATCCTTGCAGTTGTTTATATAGGGCATAAACCTGACCCTGAGGCGAGGTGGGAGAGGGTTTGGGGCAAAAAGCTGTGATACATATGTTGCAAAAGTCCATGGTTCTCAACCTTTTTAATGCTGCGACCCCCAACCTGTCATAAGTCGAGGACTACTCAACCGGTCGTAAGTCGATGACTACTCTACTGGTGCAGCACTGTTTGCAGAATGGGACTTTTGGCGGGCTCAGCAGGGCAGAGACAGCCTGGACAATTCCTATTGGCTTTTGAAACCAGTAGAATTAGACTCTATTCAAGAGAGTCTATTCTATTGGCTTTCAAAAGCCAATAGAATAAAAGGGAGTAGCACAGCTAAGGAAAAGGGGGAAAAATGGCGGACTGCGTTGTTTGGCAACCCCCGTGAAATGGGGTCCTGTCCCACAGGTTGTTTGGCGACCCCCATGAAATGGTTGTTCGACCCCAAATGGGGTTGCGACCCACAGGTTGAGAACCGCTGGTCTAGAGACTAATAATTCAGTATATAGTCAATGCTACTTTTCAAATTTCCAATTTATGACATTTTTACAAACAAATATTATTTATTTTTCATAGTTTCCATTCTCATATATTCCTCTTTATTATTTTTATGAGAAAAAACATATAAAGGAACTTGGTTGAGTTATATGGGCTTCCTGTTGACTTTAAAACTAAATTGTTCCAAACTATCTTTATTTTCTTTCAAGAAGGACCTAGCTAGAAGGGTCTCTCAAAGAAAAAGTTGCTTTCCAGCTGCCTGGAATGTATTGTCTTGTGTGTTGATAGAACAAAGGGAAAGTAGAGTTAGAAATTGTCCACACATGAATGCCCAGAACTTCTATTTTCTGTTTAAGAAAATGCAGCCAAAGGCATTGTGTTGGTCCAAACAAGATATCTGCTTTAATCCTGCTTTTCTCAAACAGATAAATGGCAAAGAACGGGATAATATTCAGATTACTTTATTGCTCAGGAATCTCAATCAATAACTTACAGTCAAGAAGAGTTCTTCTGATGAACATATAACCTTCTCCATTCTTTTGGGTGAAAAAGTAATGGTAGACTCACCCCATGGCTCTTATGAGACACATCACCTCGTGTCTGTCTTCACAAAGGCTTCTTTCAAAGCTGGCACGTAGCCAGGATATCCTGTGATGAACTTAGTGGCCCCTCCCACATAGCATTAACTAACAGCTAAAACTACATTACCCATAAGCCATCTCTTTTTTAAAAAAACACATTTTATTGGTTTTTTAATTCTTAAGAAAAGGTACTCATGACACACCGTGGTGTTTGGGTAATCGAATATTCAAAAGTGAAAACATACAGTATATAAACAACTCAGCTCAATACATTCACTATCCCCTCTCTATTTCCCTCAAATAGCATAATACATTTAAAATATTCCATTTCTAATTTAAATTTCTATTACTGCTAAACCTGTTTTAAAACTTTGTCAGTTTACAATTACCATAATCAAATTTAACTTTAAATCAACAAGTTATCAATTCAGGTATCCCTTCCTGATATATTCTAATTCTTAATCTCTCACATCCCTCATTTTATCACCAATCTCATTTATTCCTTCTTTCACTACACAGTAGATATCCTAATTAAAATAAAATATTAATCTACCCTATACATATATAATCCCACAATCGATCAGTCTCTTTAAGATAACAAAATAATATTAAACCTTAAATCATTTCAATTCATTAAACAAAATTCTGCCTTATCACATCTATGTTGTCATACAAAAAGGTCATCTTACTAATTTAAAACACTCAGTTAATTATTGAACCATCCAAATCTAAAAAGTCAACATTTTTTCAATTCCAATACATAATAATTTTCATCAAAATAAATCTATTATTCCAAAAGGTACATTCTTTTTTAAAAAACAAACAAACAAATTTTATTGATTTTTTAATTTTAATACAAAGTGCTCGAGACACACCATGGTGTTGGGGTAATAAAAAAATCCAAAAACAAAACATATGTAGATAAATTAATCAATACATCAAATATTCCCTATTTCCCTCAAATAGCTTATATATTTAAAATAGTCTATTTCTAACTTAAATTTCTATTAATCCTAAACCTGTTTTACAGCTTTATGCAATTACAAGACCATAATCAAATTTAACTTTAAATAAGCACATTATCAATTCAGGTATCGCTTCCAAATCTATCCTAATTCTTTAATTTCATCATAAATCTTATTTATTCCTCCTTCCACTACTATCTCCCGGTTAAAATAAAATATTAATCTATCCTATACGTATCTAATCCATCAATCAATCAATTTCTTAGGCTACCACAATAATCTCAACCTTAAATCATTTAAGTCCATTAGACAAAGTTCTAATTTCATCCAGTGAGTTATCAGACCTAATAACATCCATATTATCAGATAAAACACATCATCTTATTAAAATAATATTCAATTCATTATTAGTTCAATCCCGATCTAGAACACCTCTTCAGTTTTCTTCATTCCTTTATATAATAATTTTCATACATATAAACCTACTATTCCAAAACATACATTCTTACTTAATTTAATATATGTATTCTAATAATCACCTATTTTTCTTATTTCTAACACAAGATCTTAATCCTTAGATCAGTCCATAATTCTAAAATGCCTTAAATCCAGTATATATAATTTTAAGTTTCTATTTTCAGTCTTATTCTGGGCTTCTTTTTCTGCCAAGCAGGTTTCCACAACAACGCTTCTCTTCCAACCGATGGGTCTCTCTTTGTTGCTTGTGATGCCATTTGAGGCAGTAATAAGCCTCCTATCCTCTGCATTGGACCTCTATTTCTCTTGTTCTTGAAGCCTTGCTGCTTTAAAGGTTCAAATCTCAGTCTTTGCTTTTTCTGATCCTCAAAAATATAGATAAGATGCTTGTAAGGTGAAATAAGTTCCTCTGTATCCTCCATGAAGTCATCTTTTAGTGTATTTTGGTTTGTAGAATAGTCAGATATAGTCAGAAAGTCACTTTTAGGATTTAAAGAGGAATTTCTGGTTCTTAGATCTGTAGTAATCTCTTTCGTTGTAGCAAATTCCTCTTTAATCTCCCTTAATTCCTCTTCTGGTAGGTTTTGGTTTGAAGAATAAACAGATGTGATCTGAAAGTCAGTTTGAGAATTTGGGGTAGAGTTGACTCTTCGTTCTGTAATAATCCCTTTCCTTATAGCACATATTTCTTCAGTAACCTCATAAATCTTTTCCAATATAAGCTTGCAATTTAAGTGAGAGTGAAGTTTCTCCATTTTAAAAGTGGATAAAGAAAATCCTTTCTTTATTTATTTTGTATTTAATGAAGGCTGTAATTAAACAGTGTCCACCCCCTCAGTTTTCACAGCTGCATCAGGTTATCTTTTCCAGGAATAGTTTGAAGGTCAGCTCCTTCTTTCCAAATAGTACTCCACAGTTGCCATATTAATTTTTCACCACTAGATGTCCTCAGTAGATAAAAAAAACTTTTCCAGACACCATTTCCCCCCCCCCCCTTTTTTTTTTCTATCTTTTAAAGGAAAGAGTGGAGGAAGAAATAATCTTCCAATATTAACTACTAATACAATTTGAAAAAGCGTTTTTTCCTGTACCCCAGAATAAATAAAAATAAAATGTAGTCTTTAAAAATTCTTTGTTCTCAGCGCCTTTCTTCCCACACAAACAGAAGCTGCTTTTTCCAAACGGGGAAATAATTCCAACCAAGTTTTTACAGGCAGTAAAAAAAGCCAAAATAGGGAAAAGAGAGGGGCAAAAAGGGTCTCACCCGGATCCTCCGCAGTGGGTCTAATTATGCTTAGCTGTAATTGTGACTTCAGCTGGTGCAGCAGAATAATCGGCCATCTTGCAGGACGATCGTTGCTCCGTCGGCCCTAAGGAAATAGCTGGAGCCATGGGAGAAGCTGCCTCTCTCCTGCAGTCACCACCAAGCTTCCTTCTTGGTGGTCGCCCCTCCAGGGTGACTTTCGACCCCCTAAGGGGTCTACCGATGCAGAAAACCCAGCCAGACTGGAGACAAGTCCCTAGACACGACCGGCATCGCCACGTACCGGAACCAGAAGTCCAAAAGGTACATTCTTAATCTATTTAAAATATCTATTCTAATAATCACCCATATATATATATATATATATATATATATATATATATATATATATATATATATATATATATATATATATATTTCTTTCCCATGTGGCCAGATTATGAAGGTGTCGTCTATGTATCTGAGCCAGAGTTTGGGTTTGTGATCCGATTTTTCTAGAGCTTGGGTTTCAAAGTGTTCCATGTAGAGGTTTGCAATGTACACTCTCACCAATGTACACTCTCACCAAGACACTTCCAATTTAATGCGGGAGAAAACCGGAATAACCAAAGACCTACATATATATATATATATATATATATATATATATATATATATATATATATATACACACATACATGTGTGTGTTTGTGTGTGTGTATGTATATATATTTGAGATAAAAGTGAACACCAGGGAAGTTAAAACTATAAAAAGTTTAATTAAAAAACGCCAAGCTTTCGCCGGCACCTGCTGGCATCATCAGGGCTTAGAATTCCGGCAGGTGCTGGCGAAAGCTTGTCGTTTTTTAATTAAACTTTTTATAGTTTTAACTTTCCTGGTGCTCACTTTTATCTCAAATATGGATATACCCAGGGTTCACATTTTTAACATTATTACCAATATATATATATATATATATATATGTTTTCTGAGGTTTTCGCGGGTGTTTGTATGTAGGTCTTTGGTTGTTCGGGTTTTCTCCCGCATAAAATTGGAAGTGTCTTGGCGACGTTTCGACGAAGTCCCATTTGTCATCTTCAGGCTGGTGTTTTCAGCTTCGTGCTTTGAGCAGCAATGTGTGGTCTTAGCTGTTTCTTCCTTTTAACTGCCAGTGGGGGTATGAACTGATTGGGTGGGAGCTTGGCTGTGTTCTGATTGGGTGGAAGTGTGTTCTGATTGGTTAGGGGCTTGGCTGTGCTCTGATTGGCTGGGGGGTTGGCTGTGCTCTGATTGGCTGGGGGGTTGGCTGTGCTCTGATTGGCTGGGGAAGTGTTCTGTTTGGTTGTGCTCAGGTTAGTCTGAGTTACAGGGGGGGTTTAAGATTTTGGGCTGCCTTGCTATTTTTTGGCTTCGCGTTCGTGGTCGTGCCTCATCTTAATGGAGGGTGTCAGTTTGCTTCATGTATGGATTGGAGGGGTTTAAAGTGGCTAATGATGCAGCTGTGGTCTGGCTTCTGGTTTGTGGTCGCGCCTCATCATCAGTGTGGCTTTGGGTTTGCTTTTTGCGTGGATGTGTGGTGGTGACATCCTGTGTGGTTTTTGTGAGTGTGGGTCTGGTATCATTTTTTGTGTTAGGGAGTCGTTTGTCAATAAGGGCGGGTTTCCAAATGGCTGGTAGGCGGGAGGTATCATCTCGCTTGTTCATGCTGTGTGGGCGTTTTTCTATCTCGATGGCTTCTCTGATTATTCTGTTATTAAAATGTTCACTTTTGGCAATGGTTCTGGTATTTTTAAAGTCAATTTCATGTCCTGTGGCTTTAAGGTGTTGGACCAGGGAAGATGTGGGTTCCTCTTTTTTGACTGAGTTCTTATGTTCTTCAATGCGTGCACTTATTCTTTTGTTGGTTTGTCCGATGTATGTGGTGGGACAAGTGGTGCATGGGATTTCGTATACCCCTTGATTTTCTAATTCAATTTTATCTTTGGGGTTTCTAAGGATGGTGGATATTTTTCTGTTTGTGCAGAATGCTGTTTTGATGTTGTGTTTATGGAGGATCTTACTGATTCTGTCTGTGGTGCCTTTTATGTATGGGAGGAGGGCTTTGCCGTTTTCTTGTTCTTTGTCTTGGATTTTAGTGGGGGTTTCTTTTTGGATTAGGTTTGTAATCTTATTTCTTTGGAATCCATTGGATGTTAGTACATTGGTGAGAGTGTATCCAACACATACTTCATCTATAATGGACAAAAATACAAACAAACAGAAGGAGCACCCATGGGATCACCCCTCTCACCTGTCATTGCAAACCTCTACATGGAACACTTTGAAACCCAAGCTCTAGAAAAATCGGATCACAAACCCAAACTCTGGCTCAGATACGTAGACGACACCTTCATAATCTGGCCACATGGGAAAGAAAAACTGGACAACTTCCTCACACACCTCAACAGCCTACACCCCAAAATACAGTTCACCATGGAAACAGAAGCTAACAACCAACTTCCCTTCCTGGATGTCTTAGTCTACAAGAAATCCAATGGCTCCCTAGGACACACCATCTACCAGAAGAAAACACACACAAACCGCTATCTGCATGCTCTCTCACACCACCACCCAGCACAGATCAACTCTGTAGCCAAGACACTCATCTCCAGAACAAAACGCTTAGCTGACGAACAACACCTAAAACCCGAACTACACACTCTCACCAATGTACTAACATCCAATGGACTCCAAAGAAATAAGATTACAAACCTAATCCAAAAAGAAACCCCCACTAAAATCCAAGACAAAGAACAAGAAAACGGCAAAGCCCTCCTCCCATACATAAAAGGCACCACAGACAGAATCAGTAAGATCCTCCATAAACACAACATCAAAACAGCATTCTGCACAAACAGAAAAATATCCACCATCCTTAGAAACCCCAAAGATAAAATTGAATTAGAAAATCAAGGGGTATACGAAATCCCATGCACCACTTGTCCCACCACATACATCGGACAAACCAACAAAAGAATAAGTGCACGCATTGAAGAACATAAGAACTCAGTCAAAAAAGAGGAACCCACATCTTCCCTGGTCCAACACCTTAAAGCCACAGGACATGAAATTGACTTTAAAAATACCAGAACCATTGCCAAAAGTGAACATTTTAATAACAGAATAATCAGAGAAGCCATCGAGATAGAAAAACGCCCACACAGCATGAACAAGCGAGATGATACCTCCCGCCTACCAGCCATTTGGAAACCCGCCCTTATTGACAAACGACTCCCTAACACAAAAAATGATACCAGACCCACACTCACAAAAACCACACAGGATGTCACCACCACACATCCACGCAAAAAGCAAACCCAAAGCCACACTGATGATGAGGCGCGACCACAAACCAGAAGCCAGACCACAGCTGCATCATTAGCCACTTTAAACCCCTCCAATCCATACATGAAGCAAACTGACACCCTCCATTAAGATGAGGCACGACCACGAACGCGAAGCCAAAAAATAGCAAGGCAGCCCAAAATCTTAAACCCCCCTGCAACTCAGACTAACCTGAGCACAACCAAACAGAACACTTCCCCAGCCAATCAGAGCACAGCCAACCCCCCAGCCAATCAGAGCACAGCCAACCCCCCAGCCAATCAGAGCACAGCCAAGCCCCTAACCAATCAGAACACACTTCCACCCAATCAGAACACAGCCAAGCTCCCACCCAATCAGTTCATACCCCCACTGGCAGTTAAAAGGAAGAAACAGCTAAGACCACACATTGCTGCTCAAAGCACGAAGCTGAAAACACCAGCCTGAAGATGACAAATGGGACTTCGTCGAAACGTCGCCAAGACACTTCCAATTTTACGCGGGAGAAAACCCGAACAACCAAAGACCTACATATATATATATATATATATATATATATATATATATATATATATATATACTCCCTTGACTCAGCTGGCAAAGAGGGAGGAGAGCCTGTGGCTTGGTGGTTAAATCACTGCCTAGTATGTAAACTGCCCAGGTTCGAATCCCATAAAGGGTGTGGCTAACTGAAGAGAGCAGAATGAGCTCGAAATGGCCATCTTAGTCTCCCAATTTAATTCTTTAATTCTTTGTCAGAAAAAGAAATTTGGATTTGTAATGTTTCGCAGTTGCGACTTGAGCCTGCTTAACGCCCCTAGTTGGGGGGCTGCAAGGCAAAAGAGATTGTAAAAAAAACTGCAGTATAGCAGTTAAAAATGTCAAGGTGTAATCAATTAGACATCTGTCTGAAAAACTTCCTATATATATATATATATATATATATATATATATATATATATATATATATTATATATATATATATATATATATATATATATATATATATTAGGTTGCTAACAAAGAATAAAGAGAGAATGGTATAGCTATTTCGAGTTCCTTTAACTCTCTTCAGCCAAACTTACTCTTTCTGAGATTCGAACCTGGGCTATCTGCATGTTAGGCAGTTGTTATAACCTCTAAGCCACAGGCTCTCCTCACTCTAAATCTTAGGCCTTAAAACAGTCCATAAATCTCTCCTCACTCTAAATCTTAGGCCTTAAAACAGTCCATAAATCCAACATTGCCTTTTAATCCATTACACAATTTTAAATTTCTCTTTTCAGTCTGATTCTGGCTTTTTTTCTGTGCCAGGCAGGTTTCCATAACCACGCTTCCCTTTCAGCCAGTAGATCTAATTTTGTTGCTTGCAGTGGTCTTTGAAAGGATAGGAATCCCATCCTCTGCATTAGGCATCTATTTCTCTCATCCTTAAAGCATCATTGCTTTGTAGTTTCAAATCTCAGTCTTTGCTTCTTCTGTTCCTCAAAGTTACAGATGGAAAGTTTATAGGATAGAATAGGTTCCTCTTTTGTCTCTGTTGATTCCTCTTCTAGTATGTTTTGATTTATAGAATAGTCAGATGTAGTCTGGACATCAGTTTGAATGTTTGAAGTGAGATTTCTGGATCTTAATCTGTAGTGAACTCTTTCATTGTAGCACATATTTCTGCAGTAGCCTCATAAATCTTTTCCAATATAAGTTTACAGTTTAACTGTAATGGAGGTTTCTCCATTTTAATAGTAATTAAAAAGAGTCTCTTTTTTCTTTTTTTTTGTGGAGGCTATATTTAATAAAAGTTAGGCAGTATCCACCCCCACAATTCCCACAGCTGCACAGCTTATCTTTTCTCTTCAAAAATAATTTGAAGGTCAGCTCTATTCCATCTTCAAAGAGTAACCAGAAGTTGCAGCATTAAGTTTTCGCCACTAGATGTCCTCAGTAGGTTAAAAAAGGATCTTTTCCAGACAACATTTCCTTTTTTCTATCTTTTAAAGTATTATGTGAAAAAAGAAATAATCTTCCAGCATAAGATGATAGTACAGTTCTTAGAAAGAGAAAGAGAAAATTTTCTGTACCCCCAAAAATATGGAAATAAAATATAGTCTTTAAAATTTTGTTATATTTTTAAACAATGCCTTTCTTCCCAAACATGTAGAAGTTGCTTTTTCAAGCCAGGGAAATAATTCCAACAAGGCTCTTACAGGCACAAAAAACAAAATAGAGTAGAGAGAGTAGCAAGGAAAATTCTCACCCGGATTCACCACGGGGGTTCTTACAGCTTAGATGTTCTTTGACTTGCGGTTTGAAGCAGCAGGGTGATCGGCCATTTTACTGGCCGATCTTGTCCGTCGGCCCTCAGAGATAGCTCGGACAGCTGGAGGAGCCGCTGCTCCTCCACAGCCAAGCAAAGCCTCCTTGACAGAAGTCGTACCCTCCAGGGTGACTTTCGACCCGCATAAGGGTCTAGTGGCGGAGGGAAGGCTAGCCGACAAGGAGAGGAGTCTCCCCGTGCGACTAGGGACACCGCGAACCGGAACCGGAAGTCACCCATAAGCCATCTCTTAAGGAAATAGCATCTAACCCCTTAAATGCCAAACATTCTAACATACAGTTCTCATCTAACTGGCTGGTCCAGAACACTCCCTGCTTGGAAATATAAATTTCCACTACTAACTAACTAAAATAAGCAAAAAACATAGCATTAAAGCATGCAATTTTCATTACTAACTGGCTATTAACTAAAATAGGCAAAAACATGGTATCAAAACATGCATAACTATGAGGTAAATAGAAAACATGCACAACTATAACAGAGATAAACAAGGTGTTACATCAAACAATGCAATCATGAGGTAAACACAATATACATAGTTTGAGGATCAAACTTCCAGTTCGGTCTTCGTCAGCAACGGGACCAAGTCGGTGATCAGTCTGGTGCAAAGCCTTTTCACAAGAGTCTTTGAGTCACGATCTGACTCATGTGGCTTCACGATCTGGACCTCAACTTGGCGAACTAGTCCATCAGGACAGGGTGGGGCCCGATGAACAAGTCCCGTGGGCCAAGAGTTCTGGTATGCACTCTTGTCTCTCAGCAAGACAAGGTCTCCTTTCTGTAGGAGAAACTGGAACCAAAGGAACTTCTGGATCAGAAAAACTGGAACCCAAAAATTTTCAGGAAAAAAGGAACGTGGATCCACAGGATAAACAAAGGAACCTGGATCCACAGGATACTCAGGACCCAAAGGAGCTGGAACCACAGGATACTCAGGAACAGAAGGATCTGGAACAACTGGTGAAGCGTTGATGATGGCTGCTACTGTTGTCATGAGGGTAGTGAGGACCTCATGTGTGGGCGTGGGTGTCTTTGTTGACATAGAGTCCATGATTTTGCGGGGTATGCCAATCATGCGCTCCCACGCTTCTCCCATGTGGGATGCATGGGGAGGGTAATTTTGGGTCTTCAGGCATTTGTCAATTACTGGGTGGTGACAAATACCTTCAATAGTCTGTAAGTCCTTGCAGGCTCCTACAAGGCTAATTCTTGGGATGCTAAGACAAATGATCAGGACGATCAATACTATGCCCAATCTCAGGGGTCTCCATTTAGAAGAGAGTTTGCAGCGGGCTGGTTCTAGGAATTGGCCAGAAGGCGGTTTCTCTGTCTCTTTGCCCATTGAGGACAAGCAGATGGTCTGGACGGTCGTTTTCTCGTCCTGTCTGAGAAATTTACTGGGTGCCTGAGGTTGAACATTGGCATGTTGGTCTGGAGCTAGAAGTATATAGTGTTTTGGTCTCTGTGGCATCAGGCTGACTGGACAAGCCCAGAACTCAGGACCTTTTAGCCAGATCAATTCTGTCAACTGTGATGCAAGGGTGGGCCACTTAGCTTGGTCCACAAGGTTCTTATCTGTTGGCACATGTTGCCATTGTTCAGGGCTTAAAGATGTTTCAATCTTTTCTACTCTATTGCCTACATAGACATAGAAGTGTCTGCTTTGGTTGCAGATGTAGTTTGACATCACCTTGCTGTTTGTGTAGAAGCTGGTGGATTGTAGCTCAAGGCCTATCATTTTTGTTGTCAGGTTGGTGAGTTTTACGGCCGATATGGTACCACAGAGTTCAAACCTTGGTACGGTGTGGCCTTGTTGTGTTGTTAGTTTCACCTTTCCAATGATGAAAACGACGTGACTGTGGCTCTCCCCGCTGTAGACTCTGATGTATCTTATGGCTGCAATCACCTTCGTTGATGCATCTGAGAAAGCGTACAATTCTTTCTTGTGTACGGTGGCAGGTGAGCTGGAGACATACATGCATTGCACGTGTATGCTTTGGAGACAACTTAGGAGTGTACTCCATGACTCCCAGTCTTGTTTCTGTTCTGGCACACACGGCCTGTCTCTGGGAGAACGTGCGTAGCTGAAGAAATTGTTTGTCCACTATGGACAAGGCTGAGTCAATGTGATTTTCACTGGTTTGGAACACTGTCACTTCCAAAACGGGTTTGATTGTCACACGTGAGAAGTGTTCTTGGTGTGGTTTTAGGTGAGGTGCTCACCTGGGTTGGAGTTTGCAGTTGGTCAACACAGACCGTTCCTGGGATGACCCATTCAGGTTCCATCTCAAAGGCAGTTGAGGAGCTTGTTGGGCCTCTGACCATTCCGTGGTAGGCAAAGGTGTCAGGGGCATCTACTCTCAATGGAGCCAAGATTGCGGCTTCAGGACTTAGGAATTGTGAACTCCCATCTAATGGCTGGATGCAGAGTCCAGTGGCTTTCCTCCCTGCTGTGCTCTGTGACACAGAGCACATTTCTTTGCTTGGTGATTCGCTGGGGAATGGTGGATTGGTACACACTAATGTGCAGTTGACCTTGGGGGTCGCTTCTGGGTGCACTTTGGAGCTGTGCTGGGGCTCCTTGGCAGAGAAACGTGGCACAGATGGCTGTCATTTTTCCTCAGAATACTCCTTGTTGGGGGTAACTTCCAGTCTACTTGGTCTTGGGGAACTTATGGGTAGCTGCAGTGCTCCCCCCTGCTCATGTTGAAACGTGGTCTGGTTGTCAACGTAGGCTTGCACGCAGCTACAAGGGCTTTCTCTTCCTAGCCCTTCCAAATTGTGCATAGATGTAGCGTCTTCCAGCTCTCTCTGCAAAACCGCTGCTCTTACAGCTGCCTCTTTTTCTTTCTGTTCACGCTGGGAAATCTCAAAGCTAGCCTGAGCTATGACCATGTCTTCCCTTTGCTGATGCTGTGCCTCTGCCACGCATAGGGCTGCTGCCTGTTGCTGTTGCTGTGCCTCTGCCACGTGTAGGGCTGCTGCCTGTTGCTGTTGCTGTGCCTCTGCCATGCGTAGGGCTGCCGCAGTTTGCACTTTGGCCATTTCCTCCCTTTGCTGTTTTTTTACTACTGCTGCTTGTACAGTGACGTCAGCCATTGCGGTATCGATTTGTGCTTGTGCAAGTTGGGCAGCAAGGATCTCTGCCCTTGAGGCTTGGGATGCTTGGGAGTAATGGGAGGCGCCCGAGACGGAAAGTAGTTGTGATACACTGGTTAGGTGGGAAGATACCTTTGAGTGACAGGAGGCGCCTGTGACCTGAGAAAGCTTTGATACTCTGCTGGATGTTTTGGACTCGGCCTTCTCATATAGTGTCTCTTTCATGTGTAGCTCGATTTCAGGGAGGCAGTTATTTTCTTGTAGGAACCGCTCACATCCCTGGTTCATTAGCCTGAGGCATTGCATATCCCTTTCAAGTGTTGGATCCCCTAGCTGTGACTGGACCCTCTCGAGACGGCTCTCGTAGTCTTTCCATTTGAAGAAAAACATTTTCGATGAAAGAGTGTGTTCAGGAGAGAGCTCCTCCATGGGTGCTTTGCAGAGTTTCTGTAACTTCTCCCAGTATCTTTCATGACATTTATAGCATTCATTCCACTTTTCCATCAGGCTCTACCACATTACTTCTGTAGGCTTTCTTTGTTGCCTCAGGTGATAGGGTATCTGAGATGTCTTTAGCGTCACTGGGGCTTGGACATCAGCCTCTGTGTCCAGGTCAAGGTTAGCTGGTTGCAGCATTTCTCCTTGGCTGGCTGGTTGGGGTGGCTCCTCTAGGCTGGTTGGTTGAACCCAGTCTTCTGAATCAAGGAGACACTCCACCATGGCTAGGACAGGCTCAGAAAACTTCCTAGCTATTTTGAAGCAAATTCAGTGAACTTCGCTCTTTGACCACTAGGGGTCGCTATCTGGGTAGCCACTTCAGGGAAATTTCCTCTATGGCCGCCAGGGTACACTGTTTGCATGAGTGAGTGCTTCAGTGAAGTTCACTCTTTGACCACTAGGGGTCTCTCTATCTTGGTGGGCACTTCAGGGAAATTCCCTCTTTGGACACCAGGGTACGCTTTTTGTGTGAGTGAGTACTTCAGCGAAGTTCACTCTTTGACCACTAGGGGTCTCTGCTAGCAGATCAGCCACCAGGGTGCTGTCTATGGGTGGAGGCACCACTGGGGTTGCTCTCTTGAATGCGTGGGTCCTTCAGCGAAGTTCACCCTTTGACCACTAGGGTTCACTGCTTGCTTGAGTGCTTACTTCAGGTGAAGTTCACTCTGGTAGTCTCATTAGGGAGATTCTCTCCCTTGCTACCAGGTTACACTTGCTGCGTGAGTGAAGGAAAGCCTGCTGTCTCAAGTGGCTACTACTCAGTGTTGTTCCTAGATATCGCTTTGAGAAAAGCCAGCCAAATTCTGTCTTCTTAGAACCACATTGTTAGCCTACCTGGAGCCTATTGAAGAACTCTGAGCTAAGCAGAAAAAATTTTGAGCAAATACAAGAGAAGTGTGAATGAGCCAAGCAGAAAGCGCTTGGACGAAATGTGAGAGAAGGGTGAATGAGTCAAGCAGAAAGCGCTTGGAGGAAATGCGAGAGAAGGTTGAATGAGCGAAGCAGAAAGCGCTTGGAGGTAACGCGAGAAAAGGCTGAGCGAATTAGAAAGCGCTTGGAGGAAATGCGAGAGAAGGGTGAATGAGCCAAGCAGAAAGTACTTTGGTCGAAATGGGAGAGAAGGTGGAATGAGCCAAGAAGAAAGTGCTTGGATTTAATCCGAGAGAAGGCTGAGCCAAGCAGAAAGCGCTTGGAAGAAATGAGAGAGAAGGCTGAATGAGCCAAACATAAAGTGCTTAGAGGAAATGCGAGAGAAGGGTGAATGAGCCAAGAAGAAACTGCTCGGAGGAAATGCGAGAGAAGGCTGAATGAGCCAAGCAGAAAGCGCTTGGCGGAAATGCTAGAGGAGGCTAAATGAGCCAAGGAGAAACCGCTTGGAGGAAATGCGAGAGAAGGCTGAATGAGCCCAGCCGAAAGCGATTGGAGGATATGTGAGAGATGGTGAATGAGCAAGGAGAACGCGCTTGGAGGTAATGTGAAAGAAGGATGAATGAGCTATGCAGAAAACACTTGGAGGAAAAGCAAGAGAAGGGTGAATGAGCCAAGCAGAAAGCACTTGGAGGTAATGCGAGAGAAGGCTGAGCCAAGCAGAAAGCACTTGGAGGA
Organism: Crotalus adamanteus; assembly: GCA_039797435.1. Taxonomy (NCBI): domain Eukaryota; kingdom Metazoa; phylum Chordata; class Lepidosauria; order Squamata; family Viperidae; genus Crotalus; species Crotalus adamanteus. The sequence continues at coordinate 11,127,066 of CM077935.1, forward strand.
AATGCGAGAGAAGCGTGAATGAGCCAAACAGAAAAAGGTAGGAGGAAATGCAAGAGAAGGCTCAATGAGTATAGCAGAAACCGCCTGGAGAAAATGCGAGTGAAGGCTGAGTCAAGCAGAAAGCGCTTGGAGGAAATGCGAGAGAAGGGTGAATGAGTCAAGCACAAAGCGCTTGGAGGAAATGCGAGAGAAGGTTGAATGAGCGAAGCAGAAAGCGCTTGGAGGTAATGCGAGAAAAGGCTGAGCCAATTAGAAAGCGCTTGGAGGAAATGCGAGAGAAGGGTGAATGAGCCAAGCAGAAAGTACTTTGGTCGAAATTGGAGAGAAGGGTGAATGAGCCAAGAAGAAAGTGCATGGATTTAATCCAAGAGAAGGCTGAGCCAAGCAGAAAGCGCTTTGAAGAAATGAGAGAGAAGGCTGAATGAGCCAAACATAAAGTGGTTAGAGGAAATGCGAGGGAAGGGTGAATGAGCCAAGAAGAAACCGCTTGGAGGAAATGCGAGAGAAAGCTGAATGATCCAAGTAGAAAGCGCTTGGGGAATATATGAGAGAAGGGTGAATGAGTCAAGCACAAAGCGCTTGGAGGTAATGTGAGACAAGGCTGAGTGAAGCAGAAAGCTCTTGCAGGAAATGGGAGAGAAGTGTGTATGAGCCAAGGAGAAAGCGCTTGAAGGTAATGCGAGAGAAGGCTGAGCTAAGCAGAAAAAACTTTGAGCAAATGCAAGAGAAGGGTGAATGAGCCAAGCAGAAAGCGCTTGGAGGAAATGCGAGAGAAGGGTGAATGAGTCAAGCACAAAGCGCTTGGAGGAAATGCGAGAGAAGGTTGAATGAGCGAAGCAGAAAGCGCTTGGAGGTAATGCGAGGAAAGGCTGAGCCAATTAGATTGCACTTGGAGGAAATGCAAGAGAAGGCTGAGTCAAGGAGAAAGCGGTTGGAGAAATGCAAGAGCAGGCTGAGTCAAGGAGAAAGCGCTTGAAGGAAATGGGAGAGAAGAGTGAATGAGCCAAGTAGAAAGCGCTTGGGGGAAATGCGAGAGAAGGCTGAGTGAAGCAGAAAGCTCTTGGAGGAAATGGGAGAGAAGTGTGTATGAGGCAATATGGAAGCGCTTGGAGGAAATGCGAGAGAAGGCTGAATGAGGCAAGTAGAAATCGCTTGGAGGCAATGCGAGTGAAGACTGAGTCAAGGAGAAAGCGGTTGGAGGAAATGCGAGAGAAGGCTGAGTTAAGAAGAAAGCTCTTGGAGGAAATGGGAGAGAAGAGTGAATGAGCCAAGCAGAAAGCGCTTGTAGGTAATGCGAAAGAAGGGTGAATGAGCCAAGAAGAAAGCGCTTGGATTTAATGCGAGAGAAGGCTGAGCCAAGCAGAAAGCGTTTGGAAGAAATGAGAGAGAGACGGGTGAATGAGCCAAACAGAAAGTGCTCGGAAGAAAAGCAAGAGAAGGCTGAATGAGGCAAGGAGAAAGCGCTTGGAGGAAACGCGAGAGAAGGGTGAATGAGCCAAGCAGAAACCGCTTGGAGGAAATATGAGAGAAGGCTGAATGAGCCAAGTAGATTGCACTTGGAGGAAATGCAAGAGAAGGCTGAGTCAAGGAGAAAGCGGTTGGAGAAATGCAAGAGCAGGCTGAGTCAAGGAGAAAGCGCTTGAAGGAAATGGGAGAGAAGAGTGAATGAGCCAAGTAGAAAGCGCTTGGAGGAAATGGGAGAGAAGGGTGAATGAGCCAAGTAGAAAGCGCTTGGATTTAATGCGAGACAAGGCTGAGCCAAGCAGAAAGCGCTTGGAAGAAATGAGAGTGACGGGTGAATGAGCCAAGCGGAAAGTTCTTAGAGGAAATGCGAGAGAAGGGTGAATGAGCCAAGTAGAAACCGCTTGGAGGAAATGCGAGAGAAGGCTGAATGAGCGAAGTAGAAACCGCTTGGAGGAAATGAGAGAGACAGGTGAATGAGTCAAGAAGAAACTGCTTAGAGGAAATTCGAGAGAAGGGTGAATGAGCCAAGTAGAAACCGCTTGGAGGAAATGCGAGAGAAGGCTGAATGAGCCAAGTAGAAAGCGCTTGGAGGAAATGCGAGAGAAGGGTGAATGAGCCAAGCAGAAACCGCTTGGAGGAAATGTGAGAGAAGGCTGAGTCAAGGAGAAATCGCTTGGAGGAAAGGGGAGAGAATTGTGAATGAGCCAAGCAGAAAGTACTTTGGTCGAAATTGGAGAGAAGGGTGAATGAGCCAAGAAGAAAGTGCATGGATTTAATCCAAGAGAAGGCTGAGCCAAGCAGAAAGCGCTTTGAAGAAATGAGAGAGAAGGCTGAATGAGCCAAACATAAAGTGGTTAGAGGAAATGCGAGGGAAGGGTGAATGAGCCAAGAAGAAACCGCTTGGAGGAAATGCGAGAGAAAGCTGAATGATCCAAGTAGAAAGCGCTTGGGGAATATATGAGAGAAGGGTGAATGAGTCAAGCACAAAGCGCTTGGAGGTAATGTGAGACAAGGCTGAGTGAAGCAGAAAGCTCTTGCAGGAAATGGGAGAGAAGTGTGTATGAGCCAAGGAGAAAGCGCTTGAAGGTAATGCGAGAGAAGGCTGAGCTAAGCAGAAAAAACTTTGAGCAAATGCAAGAGAAGGGTGAATGAGCCAAGCAGAAAGCGCTTGGAGGAAATGCAAGAGAAGGGTGAATGAGTCAAGCACAAAGCGCTTGGAGGAAATGCGAGAGAAGGTTGAATGAGCGAAGCAGAAAGCGCTTGGAGGTAATGCGAGGAAAGGCTGAGCCAATTAGATTGCACTTGGAGGAAATGCAAGAGAAGGCTGAGTCAAGGAGAAAGCGGTTGGAGAAATGCAAGAGCAGGCTGAGTCAAGGAGAAAGCGCTTGAAGGAAATGGGAGAGAAGAGTGAATGAGCCAAGTAGAAAGCGCTTGGGGGAAATGCGAGAGAAGGCTGAGTGAAGCAGAAAGCTCTTGGAGGAAATGGGAGAGAAGTGTGTATGAGGCAATATGGAAGCGCTTGGAGGAAATGCGAGAGAAGGCTGAATGAGGCAAGTAGAAATCGCTTGGAGGCAATGCGAGTGAAGACTGAGTCAAGGAGAAAGCGGTTGGAGGAAATGCGAGAGAAGGCTGAGTTAAGAAGAAAGCTCTTGGAGGAAATGGGAGAGAAGAGTGAATGAGCCAAGCAGAAAGCGCTTGTAGGTAATGCGAAAGAAGGGTGAATGAGCCAAGAAGAAAGCGCTTGGATTTAATGCGAGAGAAGGCTGAGCCAAGCAGAAAGCGTTTGGAAGAAATGAGAGAGAGACGGGTGAATGAGCCAAACAGAAAGTGCTCGGAAGAAAAGCAAGAGAAGGCTGAATGAGGCAAGGAGAAAGCGCTTGGAGGAAACGCGAGAGAAGGGTGAATGAGCCAAGCAGAAACCGCTTGGAGGAAATATGAGAGAAGGCTGAATGAGCCAAGTAGATTGCACTTGGAGGAAATGCAAGAGAAGGCTGAGTCAAGGAGAAAGCGGTTGGAGAAATGCAAGAGCAGGCTGAGTCAAGGAGAAAGCGCTTGAAGGAAATGGGAGAGAAGAGTGAATGAGCCAAGTAGAAAGCGCTTGGAGGAAATGGGAGAGAAGGGTGAATGAGCCAAGTAGAAAGCGCTTGGATTTAATGCGAGACAAGGCTGAGCCAAGCAGAAAGCGCTTGGAAGAAATGAGAGTGACGGGTGAATGAGCCAAGCGGAAAGTTCTTAGAGGAAATGCGAGAGAAGGGTGAATGAGCCAAGTAGAAACCGCTTGGAGGAAATGCGAGAGAAGGCTGAATGAGCGAAGTAGAAACCGCTTGGAGGAAATGAGAGAGACAGGTGAATGAGTCAAGAAGAAACTGCTTAGAGGAAATTCGAGAGAAGGGTGAATGAGCCAAGTAGAAACCGCTTGGAGGAAATGCGAGAGAAGGCTGAATGAGCCAAGTAGAAAGCGCTTGGAGGAAATGCGAGAGAAGGGTGAATGAGCCAAGCAGAAACCGCTTGGAGGAAATGTGAGAGAAGGCTGAGTCAAGGAGAAATCGCTTGGAGGAAAGGGGAGAGAATTGTGAATGAGCCAAGCAGAAAATAGTTTGGTCGAAATGAGAGAGAAGGGTGAATGAGCCAAGAAGAAAGTGCTTGGATTTAATGCGAGAGAAGGCCGAGCCAAGCAGAAAAAGCTTGGAAGAAATGCGAGAGAAGGCTGAATGAGCCAAAAAGAAACCACTTGGAGGAAATGCGAGAGAAGGCTGAATGAGCCAAGTAGAAAGCGCTTGGAGGAAATGAGAGAGGAGACTGAATGAGCCAAGCAGAAAGCGCTTGGAGGATAGGCGAGAGAAGGCTGAATGAGTCAAGCAGAAAGCGCATGGAGGTAATGCGATAGAAGGCTGAGTGAGGCAGAAAGCTCTTGGAAAATTGGTAGAGAAGTGTGTATGAGCCAATATGCAAGCGCTTGGAGTAATGTGAGAGAAGACTGAGCTAAGCAGAAAGCGCTTGGAGGAAATGCGAGAGAAGGCTGAATGAGGCAAGTGGAAAGCGCTTGGAGGAAATGCGAGAGAGGGTGAATGAGCCGAGCAGAAAGCACTTTGGTCAAAATGAGAGAGAAGGGTGAATGAGCCAAGAAGAAAGTGCTTGGATTTAATGCGAGAGAAGGCTGAGCCAAGTAGAAATCGCTTGGAGGCAATGCCAGTGAAGACTGAGTCAAGGAAAAAGCGGTTGGAGGAAATGCGAGAGAAGGCTGAGTTAAGAAGAAAGCTCTTGGAGGAAATGGGAGAGAAGAGTGAATGAGCCAAGCAGAAAGCGCTTGTAGGTAATGCGAAAGAAGGGTGAATGAGCCAAGAAGAAAGCGCTTGGATTTAATGCGAGAGACGGCTGAGCCAAGGAGAAAGCGGTTGGAGGAAATGCGAGAGAAGCCTGAGTCAAGGAGAAAGCGGTTGGAGGAAATGCGAGAGAAGGCTGAGTTAAGAAGAAAGCTCTTGGAGGAAATGGGAGAGAAGAGTGAATGAGCCAAGTAGAAAGCGCTTGGGGAATATACGAGAGAAGGGTGAATGAGTCAAGCACAAAGCGCTTGGAGGTAATGCGAGAGAAGGCTGAGTGAAGCAGAAAGCTCTTGTAGGAAATGGGAGAGAAGTGTGTATGAGCCAAGGAGAAAGCGCTTGGAGGTAATGCGAGAGAAGGCTGAGCTAAGAAGAGGGAACTTTGAGCAAATGCAACAGAAGTGTGAATGAGCAAAGCAGAAAGTGCTTGGAGAAAATGCGAGAGAAGGGTGAATGAATCAAGCAGAAAGCTCTTGGAGGAAATGCGAGAGAAGGCTGAATGAGGCAAGCCGAAAGCGCTTGGAGGTAATGCGAGAGAGGGCTGAGCCAAGCAAAAAGCGCTTGGAGGAAATGCGAGAGAAGGCTGAATGAGTCAAGCAGTAAGCGCTTGGAGGAAATGCGAGAGAACGTTGAATGAGCCAAGCAGAAAGCGCTTGGAGGTAATGAGAGAGAAGGCTGAGTCAAGGAGAAAGCGGTTGGACAAATGCAAGAGAAGGCTGAGTCAAGGAGAAAGCGGTTGAACAAATGCAAGAGAAGGCTGAGTCAAAGAGAAAGTGCTTGGAGGAAATGGGAGAGAAGTGTGAATGAGCCAAGCAGAAAGCGCTTGGAGGAAATGCGAGAAAAGTGTAAATGAGCAATCAGAAAGTACTGGGAGGTAATGCGAAAGACAGGTGAATGAGCCAAGCAGAAAGCGCTTGGATTTAATGCGAGAGAAGGCTGAGCCAAGGAGAAAGCGGTTGGAGGAAATGCGAGAGAAGGCTGAGAGAAGGAGAAAGTGCTTGGAGGAAATGGGAGAGAAGAATGAATGAGCCAAGTAGAAAGCGCTTGGGGAATATACGAGAGAAGGGTGAATGAGTCAAGCACAAAGCGCTTGGAGGTAATGCGAGACAAGGCTGAGTGAAGCAGAAAGCTCTTGCAGGAAATGGGAGAGAAGTGTGTATGAGCCAAGGAGAAAGCGCTTGAAGGTAATGCGAGAGAAGGCTGAGCTAAGCAGAAAAAACTTTGAGCAAATGCAAGAGAAGGGTGAATGAGCCAAGCAGAAAGCGCTTGGAGGAAATGCGAGAGAAGGTTGAATGAGCGAAGCAGAAAGCGCTTGGAGGTAATGCGAGAAAAGGCTGAGCCAATTAGAAAGCGCTTGGAGGAAATGCGAGAGAAGGGTGAATGAGCCAAGCAGAAAGTACTTTGGTCGAAATGGGAGAGAAGGGTGAATGAGCCAAGAAGAAAGTGCTAGGATTTAATCCAAGAGAAGGCTGAGCCAAGCAGAAAGCGCTTGGAGGAAATTCGAGAGAACCGTAAATGAGCCAAGCAGAAAGCGCTTGGAGGAAATGGGAGAGAAGGCTGAATGAGGCAAGTAGAAAGCGCTTGGAGGAAATGCGAGAGAGGGTGAATGAGCCGAGCAGAAAGTACTTTGGTCAAAATGAGAGAGAAGGGTGAATGAGCCAAGAAGAAAGTGCTTGGATTTAATGTGAGAGAAGGCCTGAGCCAAGTAGAAATCGCTTGGAGGCAATGCGAGTGAAGACTGAGTCAAGGAGAAAGCGGTTGGAGGAAATGCGAGAGAAGGCTGAGTTAAGAAGAAAGCTCTTGGAGGAAATGGGAGAGAAGAGTGAATGAGCCAAGCAGAAAGCGCTTGTAGGTAATGCGAAAGAAGGGTGAATGAGCCAAGAAGAAAGCGCTTGGATTTAATGCGAGAGAAGGCTGAGCCAAGCAGAAAGCGTTTGGAAGAAATGAGAGAGAGACGGGTGAATGAGCCATACAGAAAGTGCTTGGAAGAAAAGCAAGAGAAGGCTGAATGAGGCAAGTTGAAAGCGCTTGGAGGAAATATGAGAGAAGGCTGAATGAGCGAAGTAGATTGCACTTGGATGAAATGCAAGAGAAGGCTGAGTCAAGGAGAAAGCGGTTGGAGAAATGCAAGAGCAGGCTGAGTCAAGGAGAAAGTGCTTGAAGGAAATGGGAGAGAAGAGTGAATGAGCCAAGAAGAAAGCGCTTGGAGGAAATGCGAGAGAAGGGTGAATGAGCCAAGTAGAAAGCGCTTGGATTTAATGCGAGACAAGGCTGAGCCAAGCAGAAAGCGCTTGGAAGAAATGAGAGAGAGACGGGTGAATGAGCCAAGCAGAAAGTGCTCGGAAGAAGAGCTAGAGAAGTCTGAATGAGGCAAGTAGTAAGCGCTTGGAGGAAATGTGAGAGAAGGCTGAATGAGCCAAGTAGAAAGCACTTGGAGGAAATGCAAGAGAAGGCTGAGTTAATGAGAAAGCGGTTGGAGAAATGCAAGAGATGGCTGAGTTAAGGAGAAAGCACTTGGAGGTAATGCGAAAGAAGGGTGAATGAGCCAAGCAGAAAGCGCGGGGATTTAATGCGAGAGAAGGTAGAGCCAAGCAGAAAGCGCTTGGAGGAAATGTGAGGGAAGGCTGAGTCAAGGAGAAAGCGGTTGGAGGAAATGCGAGAGAAGGCTGAGTCAAGGAGAAAGCGCTTGGAGGAAATTGGAGACAAGAGTGAATGAGTCAAGCAGAAAGGGCTTGGAGGAAACGCGAGAGAAGGCTGAACAAGTCAAGCACAAAGCGCTTGGAGATAATGCGAGCGAAGGCTGAGTGAAGTAGAAAGCTCTATGAGGAAATGGGAGAGAAGTGTGTATGAGCCAAGGAGAAGGTGCTTGGAGGTAATGCGAGAGAAGGGTGAATGAGTCAAGCAGAAAGTGCTTGGAGGTAATGCGAGAGAAGGCTGAGCCAATTAGAAAGCGCTTGGAGAAAATGCGAGAGAAGGCTGAGTCAAGGAGAAAGCGGTTGGAGGAAATGCGAGAGAAGGCTGAGCCAATTAGAAAGCGCTTGTAGAAAATGCGAGAGAAGGGTGAATGAGCCAAGCAGAAAGTACTTTGGTCAAAATGGGAGAGACGGGTGAATGAGCCAAGAACAAAGTGCTTCGATTTAATGCGAGAGAAGGCTGAGCCAAGCATAAAGAACTTTGAGCAAGTGGAAGATAAGTGTGAATGAGCCAAGCAGAAAGCGCTTGTAGGAAATGCGAGAGAAGCGTGAATGGGTCAAGCAGAAAGCCTTTGGAGGAAATGCGAGAGAAGCGGGAATGAGCAAAGCAGAAAGCGCTTGGAGGAAATGGGAGAGAAGTGTGTATGAGCCAAGCAGAAAGCGCTTGGAGGATATGCGAGAGAAGGCTGAATGAGTCAAGAGAAAGCGCTTGGAGGTAATGCGAGAGAAGGTTGAGTGAAGCAGAATGCTCTTGGAGGAAATGCGAGAGAAGGCTGAATGAGTCAAGCAGAAAGCGCTTGGAGGAAATGCGAGAGAAGTTTGAATGGGCGAAGCAGAAAGCGCTTGGAGGAAATGGGAGAGAAGTGTGTATGAGCCAAGCAGAAAGCGCTTGGACGATATGCGAGAGAAGGCTGAATGAGTATAGCAGAAAGCGCTTGGAGGATATGCGAGAGAAGGCTGAATGAGTCAAGTAGAAAGCGCTTGGAGGTAATGCTAGAGAAGGCTGAATGAAGCAGAAAGCTCTTGGAGGAAATGGGAGAGAAGTGTTTATGAGCCAAGGAGGAAGCACTTGGAGGTAATACGAGAGAAGTGTGAGCTAAGCAGAAAGAACTTCGAGCAAATGCAAGAGAAGTGTGAATGAGTCAAGCAGAAAGCGCTTGGAGGAAATGCGAGAGAAGGTTCAATGAGCCAAGCAGAAAGCGCTTGGAGGTAATGCGAGAGAAGGTGAGCCAATTAGAAAGCGCTTGGGGGAAATGCGAGAGAAGGGTGAATGAGTCAAGCATAAAGTACTTTGGTCGAAATGGGAGAGAAGGGTGAATGAGCCAAGAAGAAAGTGCTTGGATTTAATGCGAGAGAAGGCTGAGCCAAGCATAAAGTGCTTGGAAGAAATGAGAGAGAAGGCTGAATGAGTCAAACATAAAGTGCTTAGAGGAAATGCGAGAGAAGGTTGAAATAGCCAAGCAGAAACCGCTTTGAAGGAAATTCGAGAAAAGACTGAGTCAAGGAGAAAGCGGTTGGAGGAAATGAGAGAGAAGGCTTAGTCAAGGAGAAAGTGCTTAGAGGAAATGGGAGAGAAGTGTGTATGAGCCGAGCAGAAAGCGCTTGGAGGTATTGCGAGAGAAGGCTGAGCAAAGCATAAAGAACTTTGAGCAAATGCAAAAGAAGTGTGAATGAGCCAAGCAGAAACCACTTGGAGGATATGCGAGAGAAGGCTGATTGAGCCAAGTAGAAAGTGCTTGGAGGAAATGCGAGAGATGGATGAATGAGCAAAGCAGAAAGCGCTTGTAGGTAATGCGAGAGAAGGGTGAATGAGCCAAAAAGAAAGTACTTTGGTCGAAATGCGAGAGAAGGGTGAATGAGCCAAGTAGAAATTGCTTGGATTTAATGCGAGAGAAGACTGAGCCAAGCAGAAAGCCCTTGGAAGAAATGAGAGAGAAGGCTGAATGAGCCAAGTAGAAACCCCTTGGAGCAGCGGTTCTCAACCTGTGGGTCGGGACCCCATTTGGGGTCGAATGACCATTTCACAGGCGTCGCCAAACAATACAGTCCGCCATTTTTTCCCACTGTTCCTTAGCTGTGCTACTCCCTTTTATTCTATTGGCTTTTGAAAGCCAATATAATAGACTCTCTTGAGTAGAGTCTAATTCCATTGGCTTTCAAAAGCCAATAGGAATTGTCCAGGCTGTCTCTGCCCTGCTGAGACCGCCAAATGTCCCATTCTGCAAACAGTGCTGCACCAGTTGAGTAGTGCTCGACTAACGACCGGTTGAGTAGTCCTCGACTTATGACCAGTTTGGGGTCATGTCAATAAAAAGGATGAGAACCACTGGCTTTGAGGAAATGAGAGAGAAGGCTGAGTAAAGGAGAAAGCGCTTGGAGGAAATGGGAGAGAAGTGTGAATGAGCCAAGGAGAAACCGCTTGGAGGAAATGCAAGAGAAGGCTGAATGAGCCAAGTAGAAAGCGCTTGGAGGAAATGCGAGAGAAGGTTGAATGAGCCAAGCAGAAACCGCTTGGAGGAAATGCGAGAAAAGGCTGAGTCAAGGAGAAAGCGGTTGGAGGAAATGCGAGAGAAGGGTGAAGAAGTCAAGCAGAGAGCGCTTGGAGGAAATGCGAGAGAAGGGTGAATGAGGGAAGTAGAAAGCGTTTGGAGGAAATGCAAGAGAAGGCCGAATGATTATAGTAGAAACCGCTTGGAGAAAATGCGAGTGAAGGCTGAGCCAAGCAAAAAGCGCTTGGAGGAAATGCGAGAGAAGGGTGAATGAGCCAAGCAGAAAGAACTTGGAGGAAATGCGAGACAAGTTTGAACGAGCCAAGTAGAAAGCGCTTGGAGGATATGCGAGAGAAGGCTGAATGAGCTAAGTAGAAAGCGCATGGAGGAAATGCGAGAAATGGGTGAATGAGCAAGTAGAAAGCACTTGGAGGTAATGTGAAAGAAGAATGAATAAGCTATGCAGAAAACACTTGGAGGTAATGCGAGAGAAGGCTGAGCCAAACAGAAAGCACTTGGAGGAAATGAGAGAGAAGGGTGAATGAGCCAAGCAGAAAGTGCTTGGATTTAATGTGAGAGAAGGCCGAGCCAAGCAGAAAGAGCTTGGAAGAAATGAGGGAGAAGGCTGAATGAGCCAAACAGAAAGTGCTTAGAGGAAATGCGTGAGGAGGCTGAATGAGCCAAGCAGAAACCGCTTGGAGGAAATGTGAGAGAAGGCTGAATGAGCCAAGTAGAAGGCACTTGGAGGAAATGCAAGAAAAGGCTGAGTCAAGGAGAAAGCGGTTCGACAAATGTAAGAGAAGGCTGAGCCAAGTAGAAAGTGCATGGAGGAAATGCGAGAGATGGGTGAATGAGCAAGTAGAAAGCGCTTGGAGGTAATGTGAAAGAAGGATGTATGAGCTATGCAGAAAACACTTGGAGGTAATGCGAGAGAAGGCTGAGCCAAGCAGAAAGCGCTTGGAGGAAATGGGAGAGAAGGCTGAGTCAAGGAGAAAGCGCTTGAAGGAAATGGGAGAGAAGAGTGAATGAGCCAAGTAGAAAGCGCTTGGAGGAAATGCGAGAGAAAGGTGAATGAGCCAAGTAGAAAGCGCTTGGATTTAATGCGAGACAAGGCTGAGCCAAGCAGAAAGCGCTTGGAAGAAATGGAAGTGACGGGTGAATGAGCCAAGCAGAAAGTTCTTAGAGATAATGCGAGAGAAGGGTGAATGAGCCAAGTAGAAACCACTTGGAGGAAATGCGAGAGAAGGCTGAATGAGCGAAGTAGAAACCGCTTGGAGGAAATGAGAGAGACGGGTGAATGAGTCAAGAAGAAACTGCTTAGAGGAAATTTGAGAGAAGGGTGAATGAGCCAAGTAGAAACCGCTTGGAGGAAATGCGAGAGAAGGCTGAATGAGCCAAGTAGAAAGCGCTTGGAGGAAATGCGAGAGAAGTCTGAATGAGCCAAGCAGAAACCGCTTGGAGGAAATGCGTGAGAAGGCTGAGTCAAGGAGAAATCGTTTGGAGGAAATGGGAGAGAATTGTGAATGAGCCAATCAGAAAGTGCTTGGAGGAAATACGAGAGAAGGCTGAATGAGCCAAGCAGAAACCGCTTGGAGGATATACGAGAGAAGAGGGAATGAGACAAGTAGAAAGCGCTTGGATTTAATGCGAGAGAAGGCTGAGCCAAGCAGAAAGCGCTTGGAAGAAATGAGAGAGACGGGTGAATGAGCCAAGCAGAAAGTTGTTAGAGGAAATGCGAGAGATGTTTGAATGAGCCAAGCAGAAACCACTTGGAGGATATGCGAGAGAAGGCTGAATGAGCCAAGTAGAAAGTGCTTGGAGGAAATGCGAGAGAAGGGTGAATGAGCCGAAGAGAAGGAGCTTGGAGGTAATGCGAGAGAAGGCTGAGCGAAGCAGAAAGCACTTGCAGAAAATGCAAGAGAAGTGTGAATGTGCCAAGCAGAAAGTGCTTGGAGGAAATGCAAGAAAAGGGTGAATGAGCCAAGATGAAAGAGCTTAGAGGTAATGCGAGAGAAGAGTGAATAAGGAAGAAGAAAGCGTTTGGAGGCTAGTTGGCTCATTCACCCTTCTATCGCATTTCCTCCAAGCGCTTTCTGCTTGGCTCATTCAGACTTCTCTCGAATTTTCTCCAAACGCTTTCTGCTTGGCTCATTCATCCTTCTCTCCCTTTTCCTCCAAGCGCATTCTGCTTGGCTCATTTAGCCTTCTCCTGCATTTCCTCCAAGCGTTTTCTCCTTGGTTCATTTATCCATCCCTCGCATTTACTCCGAGTGCTTTCTACTTACTCATTCAACCATGCCTTGCATTTCCTCCAAACACTTTCGGCTTGGATCATTCACCCGTCTCTTCCATTTCCTCCAAGTGGTTTCTGCTTGGCTCATAAACCCATGTTTCGCATTTCCTCCAATCGCTTTCTGCTTGGCTCATTCACCCCTCTCTCTCATTACCTGCAAGAGCATTTTGCTTGGCTCATTCACCCTTCTCTCGCATTTCCTCCAAGTTCTTTCTGCTTGGCTCATTCACCCTTCTCTCGCATTTACTCTGAGCGCTTTCTGCTTGGCTCATTCACCCTTTTCTCACATTTCTTCCAAGCACTTACTGCATGGCTCATTCATCCTTCTTTCGCATGACCTCTAAGTGCTTTCTGCTTGCTCATTCACTCTTCTCTCGCATTTCCTCCAAGCGATTTCTGCTTGGCTCATTCACACTTCTCTCACATTTCCTCCAAGCACTTTCTGCTTGGCTCATTCACCCTTCACTCGCATTACCTCCAAGCACGTTCTGCTTGGCTCATTCACCCCTCTCTCCCATTACCTGCAAGCGCTTTTTGCTTGGCTCATTCGCCCTTCTCTCGCATTTCCTCCAATCACTTTCTTCTTGGCCCATTCAGCCATCTCTCTCATATCCTCCTAGCGCTTTCTGCTTGGCTCATTCACCCTTTTCTCACATTTCTTCCAAGCACTTACTGCATGACTCATTCATCCTTCTTTCGCATCACCTCTAAGTGTTTTCTGCTTGCTCATTCACTCTTCTCTCGCATTTCCACCAAGCGATTTCTGCTTGGCTCAGACTTCTCTCGCATTTCCTCCAAGCGCTCTCTGCATGGCTCATTCACCCATGTGTCACTTTTCCTCCGAACGCTTTCTGCTTGGCTCATTCAGCCTTCCCTCGCATAACCCCCAAGTTCTTTCTGCTTGGCTCATTCATCCTTCTTTCGCATTTCCTCCAAACGCTTTCTGCTTGGCTCATTCACCCTTGTCCCACATTTCCTCCAAGCGCTTTCTGCTTGGCTCAGCCTTTTCTCGCATTTTCTCGAAGCGCTTTCTGCATGGCTCATTCATCATTCTTTCGCATTACCTCCTAGCGCTTTATGCTTGGCTCATTCATATTTCTCTCGCATTTCCTCCAACAGCTTTCTGCATTCCTCATTCAACCTTCTATCGCATTAACTCCAAGCCCTTTCTGCTTGGCTAGTTCTGCGTTCTCTCGCATTTCCTCTAAGCACTTTATGTTTGGCTCATGAAGCCTTTTCTCACATTACTTCCAAGCACTTTCTGCTTGGCTCATTCACCCATGTCTCGTATTTCATCCAATCACATTCTGCTTGGCTCATTCAACCTTCTCTTGTATTACCTCCAAGCGCTTTTTACTTGGCTCTTTCACACTTCTCTCCCATTTCCTCCAAGCGCTTTCTGCTTGCTCATTCATCCTTCTCTCGCATATCCTGCAAGCTCTTTCTACTTGGCTCAGCCTTCTCTTGCATTACCTCCAAGTGCTTTTTAGTTGGCTATTTCACACTTCTCTCCCATTTCCTCCAAGCGCTTTCTGCTTGGCTCATTCACCCTTCTCGCACATTTCTTTGAAGCGCTTTATGCTTGGCTCATTCTCCATTCTTTCGCATTTCCTCCAAGAACTTTCTGCTGGGCTCATTCACCCATCTCTCGCATTTCCTCCAATTGCTTTCTGCTTTTCTCATTCACCCTTCTCTTGCATTACCTCGAAGTGCTTTCTGCTTGGCTCATTCAGACTTTTCTTGAATTTACTCCAAGCACTTTCTGCTTGTCTCAGCCTTCTCTCGGATTTTCTGCAAGCGCTTTCTGCATGTCTCTTTCATTCTTCTATCGCATTACCTCGAAGCCCTTTGTGCTTGGCTCGTTCTGCATTCTCTCACATTTCCTGTAAGCGCTTTCTGCTTGGCTCAGCCTTCTCTCGCATTACCTCGAAGCACTTCCTGGTTGGCTCATAAACCCATGTCTCGTATTTCCTCCAATCAGGTTCTCCTTGGCTAATTCAGCCTTCTCTTGCATTACCTCCAAGCAATTCCTGCTAGGCCCATTCAGCCTTCTCTCCCATTTCCTCGAAGCGCTTTCTGCTTGCTCATTCAGCCATCTCTCGCATTTACGCCAAATGCTTTCTGCATGGCTCATTCACCCATCTCTCGCATTTCGTCCAAGCGCTTTCTACTTGGCTCATTCACCCTTCTCTCACATTTCCTACAAGCGCTTTCTGCTTTGCTCATTCACCCGTCTTTCTCATTTCTTCCAAACTCTTTCTGCTTGGCTCATTCACCTTTCTCTCACATTTCCTCCAAGATCTTTCTGCTTCACTCATTCACCGTTCTCTTGCATTTCCTCCAAGCGATTTCTGGTTGCTCATTCAGCCATCTCTCGCATTTCCGTCAAATGCTTTCTGCTTGGCTCATTCAGCCATCTCTCGCATTTCGTCCAAGCGCTTTACGCTTTGCTCATTCACCCTTGTGTCGCTTTTCCTCCTAGTGCTTTCTGCTTGGCTAATTCACCCTTCTCTCGCATTTCCTCCAAGCTTTTTCTGCTTGGCTTAGCCTTCTCTAGCATTTCCTCCAAGCGCTTTCTACTTGGCTCATTCACAGCTCTCTCCCATTTCCTTCACACGCTTTCTGCTTGCTCATTCAGCCATCTCTCGCATTTCTTCAAAGCAATTTCTGCTTGGTTCATTCACCCTTCTCTCGCATTTCCTCCTAGTGCTTTCTGCTTGGCTCATTCACCCTTCTCTCGGAAATCCTCCAAGCGCTTTCTACTTGGCTCATTCACCCTTCTCTCGCATTTCCTACAAGCGCTTTCTACTTGGCTCATTCACCCGTCTCTCGCATATGCTCCAAGTTCTTTCTGCTTGGTTCATGTACCCTTCTTTCGCATTTCCCAAAGCGCTTTCTCCTTGGCTCATTCACTCTTCCTTCGCATTTCCTCCAATCGCTTTCAGCTTGGCTCAGCCTTCTCTCGCATTTCCTCCAACCACTTTCTTCTTGGCCCATTCAGCCTTCTTTCGCATTTCCTCCAAGTTCCTTCTGCTTGGCTCATTCACCCTTCTCTCCCATTTCCTCCAAGCGCTTTCTACTTGGCTCATTCAACCTTCTGTCGCAGTTCCTACAAGCGCTTTCTGCTTCGCTTATTCACCCCTCTCTCTCATTTCCTCCAAACACATTCTGCTTGCTCATTCAGCCATCTCTCACATTTCTTCAAAACACTTTCTGCTTGGCTCAGTCACCCGTGTCTCGCATTTCCTCGAAGCGCTTTCTGCTTTGCTCATTCAGCCTTCTCTCACATTTCCTCCAAGCGCTTTCTACTTGGCTCATTCAAACTTGTCTCGCATTTCCTCCAAGTTCTTTCTGCTTGGCTCATTCACCCTTCTCTTGCATTTCCTACAAGCGCTTTCTACTTGTCTCATTCACCCATTTCTCACATTTCCTACAAGCGCTTTCTGCTTCGCTCATTCACAGTTCTCTCCCATTTCCTGCTTATTCATTCAGCCATCTATCGCAGTTCCACCAAACACTTTCTGCTTGGCTCAGCCTTCTCTCGCATTTCCCCCAACCGCTTTCTGCTTGGCCCATTCACCCTTCTCTCGCATTTCCTCCAAGCACTTTCTGCTTAGATCATTCACCCTTCTCTCACAATTCCTCCAAATTCTTTCTGCTTCACTCATTCACCCTTCTCTCGCATTTCCTACAAGGGCTTTCTGCTTGGTTCATTCACCCGTCTTTCGCATTTCCTCCAAGTGCTTTCTGCTTGGCTCATTCAACCATGTCTCACATTACCTCCAAGCACTTTTGGCTTGGCTCATTCAGTCTTCTCTCGCATTTCCTCCAAACGCTTCTTGGCTCAGCCTTCTCTCGGAAATCCTCCAAGCGCTTCCTGCGTGGCCCATTCAGCCTTCTCTCGCAAATCCTCCAAGCGCTTCCTGCTTGGCCCATTCAGCCTTCTCACGGATATCCTCCAAGTTCTTTCTGCTTGGCTCTTTCACCCTTCTCTTGCATTTCCTCCAAGGGCTTTCTGCTTGGCTCATTCACCCTTCTCTTGCATTTCCTACAAGCGCTTTCTACTTGTCTCATTCACCCTTTTCTCACATTTCCTACAAGCGCTTTCTGCTTCGCTCATTCACAGTTCTCTCCCATTTCCTGCTTATTCATTCAGCCATCTATCGCAGTTCCACCAAACACTTTCTGCTTGGCTCAGCCTTCTCTCGCATTTCCCCCAACCGCTTTCTGCTTGGCCCATTCACCCTTCTCTCGCATTTCCTCCAAGCACTTTCTGCTTAGATCATTCACCCTTCTCTCACAATTCCTCCAAATTCTTTCTGCTTCACTCATTCACCCTTCTCTCGCATTTCCTACAAGGGCTTTCTGCTTGGTTCATTCACCCGTCTTTCGCATTTCCTCCAAGTGCTTTCTGCTTGGCTCATTCAACCATGTCTCACATTACCTCCAAGCACTTTTGGCTTGGCTCATTCAGTCTTCTCTCGCATTTCCTCCAAACGCTTCTTGGCTCAGCCTTCTCTCGGAAATCCTCCAAGCGCTTCCTGCGTGGCCCATTCAGCCTTCTCTCGCAAATCCTCCAAGCGCTTCCTGCTTGGCCCATTCAGCCTTCTCACGGATATCCTCCAAGTTCTTTCGGCTTGGCTCTTTCACCCTTCTCTTGCATTTCCTCCAAGGGCTTTCTGCTTGGCTCATTCACCCTTCTCTTGCATTTCCTACAAGCGCTTTCTACTTGTCTCATTCACCCTTTTCTCACATTTCCTACAAGCGCTTTCTGCTTCGCTCATTCACAGTTCTCTCCCATTTCCTG
The DNA here is from genome assembly GCA_039797435.1 of Crotalus adamanteus. NCBI lineage: Eukaryota > Metazoa > Chordata > Lepidosauria > Squamata > Viperidae > Crotalus > Crotalus adamanteus. The sequence continues at coordinate 11,144,132 of CM077935.1, forward strand.
CTTATTCATTCAGCCATCTATCGCAGTTCCACCAAACACTTTCTGCTTGGCTCAGCCTTCTCTCGCATTTCCCCCAACCGCTTTCTGCTTGGCTTTCTGCTTGGCTCTTTCACCCTTCTCTTGTATTTCCTCAAAGAGCTTTCTGCTTGGCTCATTCACCCTTCTTTCGCATTTCCATTAAGCGCTTTCTCCTTGGCTCATTCACTCTTCCTTCGCATTTCCTCCAAGCGCTTTCTGCTTGGCTCAGCCTTCTCTCGCAAATCCTCCAAGCGTTTCCTGCTTGGCCCATTCAGCCTTCTCACGCATGTCCTCCAAGTTCTTTCTGCTTGGCTCTTTCTCCTTTCTCGTGCATTTCCTCCAAGCACTTTCTGCTTGGCTCATTCACCCTTCTCTCGCATTTCCTCTAAGTGCTTTCTGCTTGGCTCATTCACCCATGTCTCGCATTTCCTCCAAACGCTTTCTGCTTGGCTCATTCAGAGGTCTCTCCCATTTCCTCTGAGCGCTATCTGCCTACTGATTCAGCCATCTCTCCAATTTCCTCCAAACGTTTTCTGGATGGCTCATTCAGCCATCTCTCACATTTCTTCAAAACACTTTCTGCTTGGCTCAGTCACCCGTGTCTCGCATTTCCTCCAAGCGCTTTCTGCTTTGCTCATTCAGCCTTCTCTCACATTTCCTCCAAGCGCTTTCTACTTGGCTCATTCAAACTTGTCTCGCATTTCCTCCAAGTTCTTTCTGCTTGGCTCATTCACCCTTCTCTTGCATTTCCTACAAGCGCTTTCTACTTGTCTCATTCACCCTTTTCTCACATTTCCTACAAGCGCTTTCTGCTTCGCTCATTCACAGTTCTCTCCCATTTCCTGCTTATTCATTCAGCCATCTATCGCAGTTCCACCAAACACATTCTGCTTGGCTCAGCCTTCTCTCGCATTTCCCCCAACCGCTTTCTGCTTGGCCCATTCACCCTTCTCTCGCATTTCCTCCAAGCACTTTCTGCTTAGATCATTCACCCTTCTCTCACAATTCCTCCAAATTCTTTCTGCTTCACTCATTCACCCTTCTCTCGCATTTCCTACAAGGGCTTTCTGCTTGGTTCATTCACCCATCTTTCGCATTTCCTCCAAGTGCTTTCTGCTTGGCTCATTCAACCATGTCTCACATTACCTCCAAGCACTTTTGGCTTGGCTCATTCAGTCTTCTCTCGCATTTCCTCCAAACGCTTCTTGGCTCAGCCTTCTCTCGGAAATCCTCCAAGCGCTTCCTGCGTGGCCCATTCAGCCTTCTCTCGCAAATCCTCCAAGTGCTTCCTGCTTGGCCCATTCAGCCTTCTCACGGATATCCTCCAAGTTCTTTCGGCTTGGCTCTTTCACCCTTCTCTTGCATTTCCTCCAAGGGCTTTCTGCTTGGCTCATTCACCCTTCTCTTGCATTTCCTACAAGCGCTTTCTACTTGTCTCATTCACCCTTTTCTCACATTTCCTACAAGCGCTTTCTGCTTCGCTCATTCACAGTTCTCTCCCATTTCCTGCTTATTCATTCAGCCATCTATCGCAGTTCCACCAAACACTTTCTGCTTGGCTCAGCCTTCTCTCGCATTTCCCCCAACCGCTTTCTGCTTGGCCCATTCACCCTTCTCTCGCATTTCCTCCAAGCACTTTCTGCTTAGATCATTCACCCTTCTCTCACAATTCCTCCAAATTCTTTCTGCTTGGCTCTTTCACCCTTCTCTTGTATTTCCTCCAAGAGCTTTCTGCTTGGCTCATTCACCCTTCTTTCGCATTTCCATTAAGCGCTTTCTCCTTGGCTCATTCACTCTTCCTTCGCATTTCCTCCAAGCGCTTTCTGCTTGGCTCAGCCTTCTCTCGCAAATCCTCCAAGCGTTTCCTGCTTGGCCCATTCAGCCTTCTCACGCATGTCCTCCAAGTTCTTTCTGCTTGGCTCTTTCTCCTTTCTCGTGCATTTCCTCCAAGCGCTTTCTGCTTGGCTCATTCACCCTTCTCTCGCATTTCCTCTAAGTGCTTTCTGCAAGGCTCATTCACCCATGTCTCGCATTTCCTCCAAACGCTTTCTGCTTGGCTCATTCAGAGGTCTCTCCCATTTCCTCTGAGCGCTATCTGCCTACTGATTCAGCCATCTCTCCAATTTCCTCCAAACGTTTTCTGGATGGCTCATTCAGCCTTCTCTCGCCTATACTCCAAGTTCTTTCTGCTTGGCTCATGTAAACTTCTCTCGCATTTCCTACAAGCGCATTCTGCTTCGTTCATTCACCCGTCTTTCGCATTTCCCCCAAGTGCTTTCTTTTTGGCTCATTCACACATCTCTCTCATTTTCTCCAAACCCTTTCTGCTTTGCTCAGCCTTCTCTTGCAAATCCTCCAAGCGCTTCCTGCTTGGCCCATTCAGCCTTCTCTCGCAAATCCTCGAAACCCTTCCTGCTTGGCCCATTCAGCCTTCTTTTGCATATACTCCAAGCTCTTCCTGCTTGGCCCATTCAGCCTTCTCACGCATATCCTCCAAGTTCTTTCTGCTTGGCTCTTTCATCCTTTTCTTGCATTTCCTCCAAGCGCTTTCTGCTTGGCTCATTCACACTTCTCTCGCATTTCCTCCATGAGCTTTCTGCTTGGCTCATTCACCCATGTCTCGCATTTCCTCCAAACACTTTCTTCTTGGCTCATTCACAGTTCTCTCCCATTTCCTCCGAGCACTATCTGCTTACTCATTCAGCCATCTCTCGTATTTCCTCCAAACGCTTTCTGGATGGCTCATTCAGCCTTCTCTTGCATATCCTCCAAGTCCTTTCTGCTTGGCTCATCTACACTTCTCTTTCTTTTCCTCCAAGCGCTTTCTGCTTGGCTAATTCAGCGTTCTCTCGCATTTCCTCCAAGCGCTTCCTGCTTGCTCATTCAGCCATTTCTCGCATTTCTTAAAAACAATTTCTGCTTAGCTCATTTACCCTTCTCTCACATTTCCTCCAAGTTCTTTTTGTTAGGCTCATTCACCCTTCTCTCGTATTTCCTACAAACACTTTCTTCTTCGCTCAGCCTTCTCTCGCATTTCCCCCAACTGCTTTCTGCTTGGCCCATTCAGCCTTCTGTCGCAGTTCCTACAAGCGTTTTCTGTTTAGCTCATTCACCCATTTCTCGCATTACATCCAAGCGCTTTTTGCTTGGTTCATTTACCCGTCTCTCGCATTTGCTCCAAGGGCTTTCTACTTGGCCCTTTCACACTTCTCTCTCATTTCCTCCACGTGCTTTTTGCTTGCTCATTCAGCCATCTCTCACATTTCTTCAAAACACTTTCTGCTTGGCTCATTTACCCTTCTCTCGTATTTCCTCCAAGCGCTTCCTTCTTGGCCCATTCAGCCTTCTGTCGCAGTTCCTACAAGCGCTTTCTGCTTCGCTCATTCACCCGTCTCTCGCATTTCCTCCAAGTGCTTTCTCCTTGGCTCATTCACCCTTCTCTCACATTTCCTCCAAGTTCTTTCAGCTTCACTCATTCACCCTTCTATCGCATTTCCTCCAAACGCTTTCTGCTTGGCTCATTCACCCTTCTCTCTCATTTCCTCCAAGTGCTTAATGTTTGGCTCATTCACCCATGTCTCACATTACCTCCAAGAGCTTTTTACTTGGCTCATTTACCCATCTCTCGCATTTGCTCCAACGGGTTTCTACTTGGCTCATTCACACTTCTCTCCCATTTCCTCCACGTGCTTTCTGCTTGCTCATTCAGCCATCTCTCACATTTCTTCAAAACACTTTCTGCTTGGCTCATTCACCCGTCTCTCTCATTTCCTCCAAACGCTTTCTGCTTGGCTCATTCAGCCTTCTCTCACATTTCCTCCAAGCGCTTTCTACTTGGCTCATTCAAACTTGTCTCGCATTTCCTCCAAGTTCTTTCTGCTTGGCTCATTCACCCTTCTCTCGCATTTCTTCCTAGTGATTTCTACTTGGCTCATTCAAGCTTCTGTCGCAGTTCCTACAAGCGCTTTCTGCTTTGCTCATTCACCCGTCTCTCGCATTTCCTCCAAGTGCTTTCTCCTTGGCTCATTCACCCAGGTCTCACATTTCCTCCAAGTGTTTTCTGTTTGGCTCATTCACCCATGTCTCACATTACCTCCAACCACTTTGTCCTTGGCTCAGCCTTCTCTACCATATCCTCCAAGCGCTTTCTGCTTGGCCAATTCACCCTTCCCTCGCATTTCCTCCAAGTACTTTCTTCTTGGCTCAGTCAGCCGTATCTCGCATTTCCTCCTAGCACTTTCTGCTTGGCTCATTCAGCCTTCTCTCCCATTTCCTCCAAGTGCTTTCTGCTTGCTCATTCAGCCATCTATTGCATTTTTTCCAAACACTTTCTGCTTGGCTCATCTACCCTTCTCTGGGATTTCCTACAAATACTTTCTTCTTTACTCAGCCTTCTCTCGCATTTCCTCCAACTGCTTTCTGCTTGGCCCATTCAGCCTTCTCCCGCATATCCTCCAAGTTCTTTCTGCTTCACTCATTCACCCTTCTCTTGAATTTCGTACAAGCGCTTTCTACTTGGCTCATTCACCCTTCTCTTGCATTTACTACAAACACTTTCTGCTTGACTCATTCACCCTTCTCTCTCATTTCCTCCAAGTTTTTTATTCTTGGCTCATTCACGCTTCTCTCACATTACCTCCAAGAGCTTTTTGCTTGGCTCATTTACCCCTCTCTCGCATTTCCTCCAACGGGTTTCTACTTGGCTAATTCACCCTTCTCTCACAATTCCTCCAAGTTCTTTCTGCTTCACTCATTCACACTTCTCTCGCATTTCCTACAAGCGCTTTCTGCTTGGTCTATTCACCCGTCTTTCGCATTTCCCCCAAGTGCTTTCTCCTTGGCTCATTCACCCATGTCTCACATTACCTCCAAGCACTTTTTGCTTGGCTCATTCACTCTTCTCTCTCATTTCCTCCAAACTTTCTGCTTCGCTCAGCCTTCTCTCGCAAATCCTCCAAGCGCTTCCTTCTTGCCCATTCAGCCTTCTCTCGCAAATCCTCCAAGCCCTTCCTGCTTGGCCCATTCAGCCTTCTCTTGCATATCCTCCAAGTCCTTTCTGCTTGGCTCATCTACACTTCTCTTGAATTTCCTCCAAGCGCCTTCGGCTTGGCTCATTCACCCTTCTTTCGCATTTCCTCCATGAGCTTTCTGCTTGGCTCATTCACAGTTCTCTCCCATTTCCTCCGAGCACTTTCTGCTTGGCCCATTCAGCCTTCTCTCACATTTCCTCCAACTTCTTTCTGCTTGGTTCATTCACCGGTCTCTCGCATTTTCTCCAAGTGTTTTCTCCTTGGCTCATTCACCCATGTCTCACATTACCTCCAACCACTTTTTGCTTGGCTCATTCACTCTTCTCTCACATTTCCTCCAAGCGCTTTCTGCTTGAGTCAGCCTTCTCTCGCATATCCTCCAAGTGCTTTCTGCTTCTCTCATTCACAGGTCTCTCCCATTTCCTCCAAGCGCTATCTGCTTACTCATTTAGCCATCTCTCGTATTTCCTCCAAATGTTTTCTGGATGGCTCATTCTGCCTTCTCTCGCATATCTTCCAAGTTCTTTCTGCTTGGCTCATCTAAACTTCTCTTGCATTTCCTCCAAGCACTTCCTTCTTGGCCCATTCAGCCTTCTCTCACATTTCGTCCAAGTTCTTTCTGCTTGGCTCATTCACCCTTCTCTCTAATATCCTCCAAACACTTTCTACTTGGCTCAGTCTTCTCTCGAATTTCCCCCAACCGCTTTCTACTTGGCTCATTGAATCTTCGGTCGCAGTTCCTACAAGTGCTTTCTGCTTCGCTCATTCACCCGTCTCTCTCATTTCCTCCAAGTGCTTTCTCCTTGGCTCATTCACCCTTCTCTCACATTTCCTCCAAGTTCTTTCTTCTTCACTCATTCACCCTTCTCTCACATTTCCTCCAAGTTCTTTCAGCTTCACTCATTCACCCTTCTCTCTCATTTCCTCCAAGTTCTTTATTCTTGGCTCATTCACGCTTCTCTCACATTTCCTCCATGTGCTTTCTGTTTGGCTCATTCACCCATGTCTCACACTACCTCCAAGAGCTTTTTACTTGGCTCATTTAACCATCTTCCGCATTTGCTCCAACGGGTTTCTACTTGGCACATTCACACTTCTCTCCCATTTCCTCCACGTGCTTTCTGCTTGCTCATTCAGCCATCTCTCACATTTCTTCAAAACACTTTCTGCTTGGCTCATTCACCCGTCTCTCTCATTTCCTCCAAACGCTTTCTGCTTTGCTCATTGAGCCTTCTCTCACATTTCCTCCAAGCGCTTTCTACTTGGCTCATTCAAACTTGTCTCGCATTTCCTCCAAGTTCTTTCTGCTTGGCTCATTCACCCTTCTCTCGCATTTCTTCCTAGTGATTTCTACTTGGCTCATTCAAGCTTCTGTTGCAGTTCCTATAAGCGCTTTCTGCTTTGCTCATTCACCCGTCTCTCGCATTTCCTCCAAGTGCTTTCTCCTTGGCTCATTCACCCAGGTCTCGCATTTCCTACAAGCGCTTTCTCCTTGGCTCATTCACCCATGTCTCACATTACCTCCAACCACTTTTTCCTTGGCTCAGCCTTCTCTACCATATCCTCCAAGCGATCTCTGCTTGGACAATTCACCCTTCCCTCGCATTTCCTCCAAGTATTTTCTTCTTGGCTCAGTCAGCCGTATCTAGCATTTCCTCCTAGCACTTTCTGCTTGCTCATTAAGCAATCTATTGCATTTTTTCCAAACACTTTCTGCTTGGCTCATCTACCCTTCTCTGGGATTTCCTACAAATACTTTCTTCTTTGCTCAGCCTTCTCTCGCATTTCCTCCAACTGCTTTCTGCTTGGCTCATTCAGCCTTCTCCCGCATATCCTCCAAGTTCTTTCTGCTTCACTCATTCACCCTTCTCTTGCATTTCCTCCAAACGCTTTCTGCTTGGCTCATTCACCCTTCTCTCTCATTTCCTCCAAATTTTTTATTCTTGGCTCATTCACGCTTCTCTCACATTTCCTCCAAGTGCTTTCTGTTTGGCTCATTCACCCATGTCTCATACTACCTCCAAGAGCTTTTTGCTTGGCTCATTTACCCCTCTCTCACATTTCCTCCAACGGGTTTCTACTTGGCTAATTCACCCTTCTCTCACAATTCCTCCAAGTTCTTTCTGCTTCACTCATTCACACTTCTCTCGCATTTCCTACAAGCGCTTTCTCCTTGGCTCATTCACCCATGTCTCACTTTACCTCCAAGCACTTTTTGCTTGGCTCATTCACTCTTCTCTCTCATTTCCTCCAAAAACTTTCTGCTTGGCTCAGCCTTCTCTCGCAAATCCTCCAAGCGCTTCCTGCTTGGCCCATTCAGCGTTCTCTCGCAAATCCTCCAAGCTCTTCCTGCTTGGCCCATTCAGCCTTCTCTTGCATATCCTCCAAGTTCTTTCTGCTTGGCTCATCTACACTTCTCTTTCATTTCCTCCAAGCGCCTTCTGCTTGGCTCATTCACCCTTCTATCGCATTTCCTCCAAGCGCTTCCTGCTTGCTCATTCAGCCATTTCTCGCATTTGTTCAAAACAATTTCTGCTTAGCTCATTTACCCTTCTCTCACATTTCCTCCAAGTTCTTTTTCTTAGGCTCATTCACCCTTCTCTGGCATTTCCTACAAGCACTTTCTGCTTTGCTCAGCCTTCTCTAGCATTTCCCCCAACCGCGTTCTGCTTTGCCCATTCAGCCTTCTCTCACATTTCCTCCAAGTTCTTTCTGCTTCACTCATTCACCCTTCTCTCGCATTTCCTACAAGCCCTTTCTGCTTGGTTCATTCACCGGTCTCTCGCATTTTCTCGAAGTGTTTTCTCCTTGGCTCATTTACCCGTGTGTCACATTTCCTCCAAGTGCTTTCTGTTTGGCTCATTCACCCATTTCTCGCATTACATTGAAGAGCTTTTTGCTTGGTTCATTTACCCGTCTCTCGCATTTTCTCCAAGGGCTTTCTACTTGGCCCTTTCACACTTCTCTCTGATTTCCTCCACGTGATTTCTGCTTGCTCATTCAGCCATCTCTCACATTTCTTCAAAACACTTTCTGCTTGGCTCATTTACCCTTATCTCGCATTTCCTCCAAGCAGTTTCTCCTAGGATCAGTCACCCGTGTGTCGCATTTCCTCCAAGCGCATTCTGCTTTGCTCATTCAGCCTTCTCTCACATTTCCTCCAAGCGCTTTCTACTTGGCTCATTCAAACTTGTCTCTCATTTCCTCCAAGTTCTTTCTGCTTGGCTCATTCACCCTTCTCTCGCATTTCCTCGTAGTGCTTTCTGCTTGGCTCATTCACCCTTCTCTCGCATTTCCTCCTAGTGCTTTCTGCTTGGCTCATTCAACGGTCTTTCTCATTTCCTCCAAGCGCTTTCTGCTTTGCTCATTCAGCCTTCTCTCACATTTCCTCCAAGCGCTTTCTACTTGGCTCACTCAAACTTTTCTCGCATTTCCTCCAAGTTCTTTCTGCCTGGCTCATTCACCCTTCTCTTGCATTTCTTCCTAGTGATTTCTACTTGGCTCATTCACCCTTCTCTCGCATTTCCTCCAAGCTTTTTCTACTTGGCTTATTCAACCTTCTGTCGCAGTTCCTACAAGCACTTTCTACTTCGCTCATTCACCCGTCTTTCGCATTTCCTCCAAGTGCTTTCTCCTTGGCTCATTCACCCAGGTCTCACATTACCTCCAACCACTTTTTGCTTGGCTCATTCACTCTCCTCTCGCATTTCCTCCAAGTGCTTTCTGCTTGGCTCAACCTTCTCTCTCATATCCTCCAAGTGCTTTCTGCTTGGCTCATTCACCCATGTCTCGCATTTGCTCCAAACGCCTTCTGCTTGTCTCATTCACAGGTCTCTCCCATTTCCTCCGAGCGCTATCTGCTTACTCATTTAGTCATCTCTCGTATTTCTACCAAATGTTTTCTGGATGTCTCATTCTGCCTTCTGTCGCATATCCTCCAAGTTCTTTCTGCTTGGCTCATCTAAACTTCTCTCGCATTTCCTCCAAGCGCTTCCTTCTTGGCCCATTCAGCCTTCTCACGCATATCCTCCAAGTTCTTTCTTCTTGGCTCTTTCACCCTTCTCTTGTATTTCCTCCAAGCGCTTTCTGCTTGGCTGATTCACCCTTCTCTCACAGTTCCTCGAAGAGCTTTCTGCTTGGCTCATTCACCCGTCTCTCGCATTTCCTCCAAATGCTTTCTGCTTGGCTCATTCACCCATGTCTTGCATTTCCTCCAAACGCTTTCTACTTGGCTCATTCACAGTTCTCTCCCATTTCCTCCGAGCGCTATCTGTTACTCATTCAGCCATCTATCGCAGTTCCACCAAGCACTTTCCGTTTGGCTCATTCACCCTTCTCTCACATTTCGTCCAAGTTCTTTCTGCTTGGCTCATTCACCCTTCTCTCGAATATCCTCCAAAAACTTTCTACTTGGCTCATTCACCCTTCTCTCGCATTTCCCACAAGCGCTTTCTGCTTGGTTCATTCACCGGTCTCTCGCATTTTCTCCAAGTGTTTTCTCCTTGGCTCATATACCCATGTGTCACATTTCCTCCAAATGCTTTCTGTTTGGCTCATTCACCCATTTCTCGCATTACATCCAAGCGCTTTTTGCTTGGTTCATTTACCCGTCTCTAGCATTTGCTCCAAGGGCTTTCTACTTGGCCCTTTCAAACTTCTCTCTCATTTCTTCCACGTGCTTTCTGCTTGCTCATTCAGCCATCTCTCACATTTCTTCAAAACACTTTCTGCTTGGCTCATTTACCCTTCTCTCGCATTTTCTCCAAGCACTTTCTCCTAGGCATAGTCACCCGTGTCTCGCATTTCCTCCAAGCGCTTTCTCCTTTGCTCATTCAGCCTCTCTCACATTTCCTCCAAGCACTTTCTGCTTGGCTCATTCACCCTTCTCTCGCATTTCCTCCTAGTGCTTTCTGCTTGGCTCATTCACCCTTCTCTCGCATTTCCTCCAAGTTCTTTCTGCTTCACTCATTCACCCTTCTCTCGCATTTCCTACAAGCGCTTTCTGCTTGGCTCATTCACCCTACTCTCGCATTTCCTCCAAGTTCTTTCTGCTTGGCTCATTCACCCTTCTCTCGCATTTCTTCTTAGTGATTTCTACTTGGCTCATTCAAGCTTCTGTCGCAGTTCCTACAAGCGCTTTCTGCTTTGCTCATTCACCCGTCTCTCGCATTTCCTCCAAGTGCGTTCTCCTTGTCTCATTCACCCAGGTCTCACATTTTCTCCAAGTGCTTTCTGTTTGGCTCATTCACCCATGTCTCACATTACCTCCAACCACTTTGTCCTTGGCTCAGCCTTCTCTACCATATCCTCCAAGCGCTTTCTGCTTGGCCAATTCACCCTTCCCTCGCATTTCCTCCAAGTACTTTCTTCTTGGCTCAGTGAGCCGTATCTTGCATTTCCTCCCAGCACTTTCTGCTTGGCTCATTCAGCCTTCTCTCCCATTTCCTCCAAGTGCTTTCTGCTTGCTCATTCAGCCATCTATTGCATTTTTTCCAAACACTTTCTGCTTGGCTAATCTACCCTTCTCTGGGATTTCCTACAAATACTTTCTTCTTTGCTCAGCCTTCTCTCGCATTTCCTCCAACTGCTTTCTGCTTGGCCCATTCAGCCTTCTCCCGCATATCCTCCAAGTTCTTTCTGCTTCACTCATTCACCCTTCTCTTGAATTTCGTAGAAGCGCTTTCTACTTGGCTCATTCACCCTTCTCTTGCATTTCCTCCAAACGCTTTCTGCTTGGCTCATTCACCCTTCTCTCTCATTTCCTCCAAATTTTTTATTCTTGGCTCATTCACGCTTCTCTCACATTTCCTCCAAGTACTTTCTGTTTGGCTCATTCACCCATGTCTCACATTACCTCCAAGAGCTTTTTGCTTGGCTCATTTACCCCTCTCTCGCATTTCCTCCAACGGGTTTCTACTTGGCTAATTCACCATTCTCTCACAATTCCTCCAAGTTCTTTCTGCTTCAGTCATTCACACTTCTCTCCCATTTCCTACAAGCGCTTTCTGCTTGGTTCATTCACCCGTCTTTCGCATTTCCCCCAAGTGCTTTCTCCTTGGCTCATTCACCCATGTCTCACATTACCTCCAAGAACTTTTTGCTTGGCTCATTCACTCTTCTCTCTCATTTCCTCCAAACACTTTCTGCTTGGCTCAGCCTTCTCTCGCAAATCCTCCAAGCACTTCCTGCTTGGCCCATTCAGCCTTCTCTCGCAAATCCTCCAAGCCCTTGCTGCTTGGCCCATTCAGCCTTCTCTTGCATATCCTCCAAATTCTTTCTTCTTGGCTCATCTACACTTCTCTTGCATTTCCTCCAAGCGCCTTCTGCTTGGCTCATTCACCCTTCTCTCGCATTTCCTCCAAGCTCTTTCTGCTTTGCTCATTCAGCCTCTCTCACATTTCCTCCAAGCACTTTCTACTTGGCTCATTCAAACTTGTCTCGCATTTCCTACAAGCACTTTCTGTTTGGCTTATTCACCCTTCTTTCGCATTTCCTCCTAGTGCTTTCTGCTTGGCTCATTCACCCTACTCTCGCATTTCCTCCAAGTTCTTTCTGCTTGGCTCATTCACCCTTCTCTCGCATTTCTTCCTAGTGATTTCTACTTGGCTCATTCAAGCTTCTGTCGCAGTTCCTACAAGCGCTTTCTGCTTTGCTCATTCACCCGTCTCTCGCATTTCCTCCAAGCGCTTTCTCCTACGCTCAGTCACCCGTGTGTCGGATTTCCTCCAAGCGCTTTCTGCTTTGCTCATTCAGCCTTCTCTCACATTTCCTCCAAGCGCTTTCTACTTGGCTCAATCAAACTTGTCTCGCATTTCCTCCAAGTTCTTTCTGCTTGGCTCATTCACCCTTCTCTCACATTTTCTCCTAGTGCTTTCTGCTTGGCTCATTCACCCTTCTCTCACATTTCCTCCAAGTTCTTTCTGAGTGGCTCATTTACCCTTCTCTTGTATTTCCAACTAGTGCTTTCTTCTTGGCTCATTCACCCGTCTCTCTCATTTCCTCAAAACGCTTTCTGCTTTCCTCATTCAGCCATCTCTCACATTTCCTCCAAGCGCTTTCTACTTGGCTCATTCAAACTTGTCTCGCATTTCCTCCTAGTGCTTTCTGCTTCACTCATTCACCCTTCTGTTGCAGTTCCTACAAGCGCTTTCTGATTGGTTCATTCACCCGTCTTTCGTATTTCCCCCAAGTGCTTTCTGCTTGGATCGTTCACCCATGTCTCACATTATCTCCAAGCACTTTTTGCTTGGCTCATTCACTCTTCTCTCGCATTTCCTCCAAATGCTTTCTGTTTGGCTCAGCCTTCTCTCGCATATCCTCCAAGCGCTTCCTTGTTGGCCCATTCAGCCTTCTCTCGCAAATCCTCCAAGCGCTTCCTGCTTGGCCCATTCAGCCTTCTCTTGCATATCCTCCAAGTTCTTTCTGCTTGGCTCATCTACACTTCTCTTGCATTTCCTCCAAGCGCCTTCTGCTTGGCTCTTTCACCCTTCTCTTGCATTTCCTCCAAGCGCTTTCTACTTGGCTCATTCACACTTCTCTCGCATTTACTCCATGAGCTTTCTGCTTGGTTCATTCACCCATGTCTCGCATTTCCTCCAAACGCTTTCTTCTTGGCTCATTCAAAGTTCTCTCCCATTTCCTCCAAGCGCTATCTGCTTACTCATTCAGCCATCTCTCGTATTTCCTCCAAACGCTTTCTAGATGGCTCATTCAGCCTTCTGTCGCAAATCCTCCAAGATTATTCTGCTTGGCTCATTCAACCTTCTCTCCCATTTCCTCCAAGCACTTTCTTCTTGGCTCATTCACCCGTCTCTCTCATTTCCTCCTGACGCTTTCTGCTTGGCTCATTCACCCTTCTCTCGCATTTTCTCCAAGTTCTTTCTGCTTGGCTCATTCACCCTTCTCTCGAATATCCTCCAAACACTTTCTACTTGGCTCAGCCTTCTCTCGAATTTCCCCCAACCACTTTCTACTTGGCTCATTCACCCTTCTCTCGCATTTCCTACAAGCGCTTTCTGCTTGGTTCATTCACCGGTCTCTCGCATTTTCTCCAAGTGTTTTCTCCTTGGCTCATTTATCCATGTGTCACATTTCCTCCAAATGCTTTCTGTTTGGCTCATTCACCCATTTCTCGCATTACATCCAAGCGCTTTTTGCTTGGTTCATTTACCCGTCTCTAGCATTTGCTCCAAGGGCTTTCTACTTGGCCGTTTCAAACTTCTCTCTCATTTCTTCCACGTGCTTTCTACTTGCTCATTCAGCCATCTCTCACATTTCTTCAAAACACTTTCTGCTTGGCTCATTTACCCTTCTCTCGCATTTCCTCCAAGCACTTTCTCCTAGGCTCAGTCACCCGTGTCTCGCATTTCCTCCAAGCGCTTTCTGCTTTGCTCATTCAGCCTTCTCTCACATTTCCTCCAAGCGCTTTCTACTTGGCTCAATCAAACTTGTCTCGCATTTCCTCCAAGTTCTTTCTGCTTGGCTCATTCACCCTTCTCTCGCATTTTCTCCTAGTGCTTTCTGCTTGGCTCATTCACCATTCTCTCACATTTCCTCCAAGTTCTTTCTGAGTGGCTCATTTACCCTTCTCTTGTATTTCCAACTAGTGCTTTCTTCTTGGCTCATTCACCCGTCTCTCTCATTTCCTCAAAACGCTTTCTGCTTTCCTCATTCAGCCATCTCTCACATTTCCTCCAAGCGCTTTCTACTTGGCTCATTCAAACTTGTCTCGCATTTCCTCCTAGTGCTTTCTGCTTCACTCATTCACCCTTCTGTCGCAGTTCCTACAAGCGCTTTCTGATTGGTTCATTCACCCGTCTTTCGTATTTCCCCCAAGTGCTTTCTGCTTGGATCGTTCACCCATGTCTCACATTATCTCCAAGCACTTTTTGCTTGGCTCATTCACTCTTCTCTCGCATTTCCTCCAAATGCTTTCTGTTTGGCTCAGCCTTCTCTCGCATATCCTCCAAGCGCTTCCTTGTTGGCCCATTCAGCCTTCTCTCGCAAATCCTCCAAGCGCTTCCTGCTTGGCCCATTCAGCCTTCTCTTGCATATCCTCCAGGTTCTTTCTGCTTGGCTCATCTACACTTCTCTTGCATTTCCTCCAAGCGCCTTCTGCTTGGCTCTTTCACCCTTCTCTTGCATTTCCTCCAAGCGCTTTCTACTTGGCTCATTCACACTTCTCTCGCATTTACTCCATGAGCTTTCTGCTTAGTTCATTCACCCATGTCTCGCATTTCCTCCAAACGCTTTCTTCTTGGCTCATTCAAAGTTCTCTCCCATTTCCTCCGAGCGCTATCTGCTTACTCATTCAGCCATCTCACGTATTTCCTCAAAACGCTTTCTGGATGGCTCATTCAGCCTTCTGTCGCAAATCCTCCAAGATTATTCTGCTTGGCTCATTCAACCTTCTCTCGCATTTCCTCCAAGCACTTTCTTCTTGGCTCATTCACCCGTCTTTCTCATTTCCTCCTGACGCTTTCTGCTTGGCTCATTCACCCTTCTCTCGCATTTTCTCCAAGTTCTTTCTGCTTGGCTCATTCACCCTTCTCTCGAATATCCTCCAAACACTTTCTACTTGGCTCAGCCTTCTCTCGAATTTCCCCCAACCACTTTCTACTTTGCTCATTCACCCTTCTCTCGCATTTCCTACAAGCGCTTTCTGCTTGGTTCATTCACTGGTCTCTCGCATTTTCTCCAAGTGTTTTCTCCTTGGCTCATTTATCCATGTGTCACATTTCCTCCAAATGCTTTCTGTTTGGCTCATTCACCCATTTCTCGCATTACATCCAAGCGCTTTTTGCTTGGTTCATTTACCCGTCTCTAGCATTTGCTCCAAGGGCTTTCTACTTGGCCGTTTCAAACTTCTCTCTCATTTCTTCCACGTGCTTTCTGCTTGCTCATTCAGCCATCTCTCACATTTCTTCAAAACACATTCTGCTTGGCTCATTTACCCTTCTCTCGCATTTCCCCCAAGATCTTTCTGCTTGGCTCATTCACACTTCTCTCGCATTTACTCCATGAGCTTTCTGCTTGGCTCATTCACCCATGTCTCGCATTTCCTCCAAACGCTTTCTGCTTGGCTCATTCACAGTTCTCTCCCATTTCCTCCGAGCGCTATCTGCTTACTAATTCAGCCATCTCTCGTATTTCCTCCAATCGCTTTCTGGATGGCTCATTCAGCCTTCTCTCGCATATCCTCCAAGATCTTTCTGCCTGGCTCATTCACCCTTCTCTCGCATTTCCTCCAAGCACTTTCTTCTTGGCTCATTCACCCGTCTCTCTCATTTCATCCAAACGCTTTCTGCTTGGTTCATTCACCGGTCTCTCGCATTTTCTCCAAGTGTTTTCTCCTTGGCTCATTTACCCATGTCTCACATTTCCTCCAAGTGCTTTTTGTTTGGCTCATTCACCCATTTCTCGCATTACCTCCAAGCGCTTTTTGCTTGGTTCATTTACCCATCTATCGCACTTGCTCTAAGGGCTTTCTACTTGACTCATTCACACTTCTCTCCCATTTCCTCCACGTGCCTTCTGCTTGCTCATTCAGCCATCTCTCACATTTCTTCAAAACACTTTCTGCTTGGCTCATTTACCCTTCTCTCGCATTTCCTCCAAACACTTTCGGCTAGGCCCAGTCACCCTTGTCTCGCATTTCCTCCTAGTGCTTTCTGCTTGGCTCATTCACCCTTCTCTCGGAAATCCTCCAAGCAGTTTCTACTTGGCTCATTCACCCTTCTCTTGCATTTCCTCCAAGCGCTTTCTACTTGGCTCATTCACCCGTCTCTTGCATTTCCTCCAAGTGCTTTCTTCTTGGCTCATTCACCCATGTCTTACATTTCCTCCAAACGCTTTCTGCTTGGCTTATTCACCCTTCTATCGCATTTCCTCCAAAAACTTTCTTCTTGGCTCATTCAGCCTTCTCTCACTTTTCCTCCAAGCGCTTTCTACTTGGCTCATTCAAACTTGTCTCGCAGTTCCACCAAGCGCTTTCTGCTTGGCTCATTTACCCATCTCTCACATTTCGTCCAAGTTCTTTCTGCTTGGCTCATTCACCCTTCTCTCGCATTTCTTCCCAACACTTTCTACTTGGCTCAGCTTTCTCTCACATTTCCACCAACTGCTTTCTGCTTGGTGCATTTGCCCGTCTTTCGCCATTCCTCCAAGAGCTTTGTGCTTGGCTCATTCACCCGTCTCTCGCATTTCCTCCAAGTGCTTTCTGCTTGGCTCATTCACCCATTTCTCGCATTTCCTCCAAACGCTTTCTCCTTGGCTCATTTACAGTTCTCTCCTATTTTCTCCGAGCGCTATCTGCTTACTCATTCAGCCATCTATCGCAGTTCTCCCAAGCGCTTTCTGTTTGGCTCATTCACCATTCTCTCACATTTCGTCCAAGTTCTTTC
Source organism: Crotalus adamanteus (assembly GCA_039797435.1). NCBI lineage: Eukaryota > Metazoa > Chordata > Lepidosauria > Squamata > Viperidae > Crotalus > Crotalus adamanteus. Next base: position 11,160,582 of record CM077935.1, read on the forward strand.
TGCTTGGCTCGTTCACTCTTCTCTCGCATATGTTTCAAACACTTTCTACTTGGCTCAGCCTTCTCTCGCATTTCCGCCAAACTCTTTCTGCTTGGCCCATTCAGCCTTCTGTCACATATCCTCCAAGATCTTTCTGCTTGGCTCATTCACCCTTCTCTCGCATTTCCTCCAAGCACTTTCTTCTTGGCACATTCACCCTTCTCTCTCATTACCTCCAAAGCTTTCTGCTTGGCTCATTCACCCTTCTCTCGCATTTCCTCCAAGATCTTTCTGCTTGGCTGATTCACCCGTCTCTCTCATTTCCTCTAAGTGCTTTCTGCTTGGCTCATTCACCCATGTCTCGCATTTCCTCCTAACGCTTTTTGCTTGGCTCATTCACAGTTCTCTCCCATTTCCTCCGAGCGCTATCTGCCTACTCATTCAGCCATCTATCGCAGTTCCACCAAGCGCTTTCTTTTTGGCTCATTCACCCTTCTCTCACATTTCGTCCATGTTCTTTCTGCTCGGATCATTCACCCTTCTCTCGCATTTCCTCCAAGCACTTTCTGCTTGGCTCATTTACCCGTCTCTAACATTTCCTCCAAGCGCTTTCTGCTTGGCTCATTCAACAGTCACTGGCATTTCCTCTATCCGCTTTCTGCTTGGCTCATTCACACTTCTCTCACATATCCTCCAAGCACTTTCTGTTTGGCTCATTCAGCCTTCTCTCACATTTCCTCCAAACTCTTTCTGCTTGGCTCATTCACAGTTCTCTCCCATTTCCTCCGAGCGCTATCTGGTTACTCATTCAGCCATCTATCGCAGTTCCACCAAGCACTTTCTTTTTGGCTCATTCACCCTTCTCTCACATTTCGTCCATGTTCTTTCTGCTTGGCTCATTCACCCTTCTCTCGCATTTCCTCCAAGCACTTTCTTCTTGGCTCATTCAGCCTTCTGTCAGAATTCCTCCAAGCGCTTTCTACTTGGCTCAGCTTTCTCTCGCATTTCCACCTACCACTTTCTCATTGGCGCATTCACCGGTCTCTAGCCATTCCTCCAAGAGCTTTCTGCTTGGCTCATTCACCCATCTCTCGCATTTCCTCCAAGTAATTTCTGCTTGGCTCATTCACCCATGTCTCGCATTTCCTCCAAACGCTTTCTACTTGGCTCATTCACAGTTCTCTCCCATTTCCTCTGAGCGCTATCTGCTTACTCATTCAGCCATCACTCGTATTTCCTCCAATCGCTTTGTGGATGGCTCATTCAGCCTTCTCTCGCATATCCTGCAAGAGCTTACTGCCTGGCTCCTTCACCCGTCTCTCACATTTTCTCCAAGCACTTTCTTTTTGGCTCATTCACCCATGTCTCACATTTCCTGCAAGTCCTTTCTGTTTGGCTCATTCACCCATTTCTCGCATTACATCCAAGCGCTTTTTGCTTGGTTCATTTACCCGTCTATCGCACTTGCTCCAAGGTCTTTCTACTTGACTCATTCACACTTCTCTCCCATTTCCTCCACGTGCTTTCTGCTTGGCTCATTCACCCTTCTCTCGCATTTCCTACAAGCACTTTCTACTTGGCTCATTCACCCTTCTCTCGCATTTCCTACAAGCGCTTTCTACTTGGCTCATTCATCCATCTCTCGCATTTCCTCCAAGTGCTTTCTGCTTGGCTCATTCACCCTTCTCTCGCATATCCTCCAAGATCTTTCTGCTTGGCTCAATCACACTTCTCTCGAATTTCCTCCAAAAATTTTCTTCTTGGCTCATTCAGCCATCTCTCTCATTTCCTCCAAGCTCTTTCTGCTTTGCTCATTCAGCCTTCTCTCACATTTCCTCCAAGCGCTTTCTACTTGGCTCATTCAAACTTGTCTCGCAGTTCCACCAAACGCTTTCTGCTTCGCTCATTTACCCTTCTCTCACATTTCGTCCAAGTTCTTTCTGCTTGGCTCATTCACCCTTCTGTCGCATTTCTTCCCAACACTTCCTACTTGGCTCAGCTTTCTCTCGCATTTCCACCAACCGCTTTCTACTTGGTGCATTCACCCGTCTTTCGCAATTCCTCCAAGAGCTTTGTGCTTGGCTCATTCACCCGTCTCTCGCATTTCCTCCAAGTGCTTTCTGCTTGGCTCATTCACCCATTTCTCACATTTCCTCCAAACGCTTTCTCCTTGGCTCATTTACAGTTCTCTCCCATTTTCTCCGAGCGCTATCTGCTTACTCATTCAGCTATCTATCGCAGTTCTCCCAAGCGCTTTCTGTTTGGCTCATTCACCCTTCTCTCACATTTTGTCCAAGTTCTTTCTGCTTGGCTCGTTCACCCTTCTCTCGCATATCCTTCAAACACTTTCTACTTGGCTCAGCCTTCTCTCGCATTTCCGCCAACCTCTTTCTGCTTGGCCCATTCAGCCTTCTGTCACATTTCCTCCAAGCACTTTCTTCTTGGCTCATTCACCCTTCTCTCTCATTACCTCCAAAGCTTTCTGCTTGGCTCATTCATGCTTCTCTCGCATTTCCTCCAAGATCTTTCTGCTTGGCTGATTCACCCGTCTCTCTCATTTCCTCCAAGCGCTTTTTGCTTGGTTCATTTACTCATGCATCGCACTTGCTCTAAGGGCTTTCTACTTGACTCATTCACACTTCTCTCCCATTTCCTCCACGTGCTTTCTGCTTGCTCATTCAGCCATCTCTCACATTTCTTCAAAACACTTTCTGCTTGGCTCATTTACCCTTCTCTCGCATTTCCTCCAAGCACTTTCTGCTAAGCTCAGTCACCCGTGTCTCGCATTTCCTCCTTGTGCTTTCTGCTTGGCTCATTCACACTTCTCTCCCAAATCCTCCAAGCGCTTTCTTCTTGGCTCATTCACCCGTCTCTCTCATTTCATCCAAACGCTTTCTGCTTGGCTCATTCACACTTCTCTCACATTTCCTCCAAGTCCTTTCTCCTTGGCTCATTTACCCATGTCTCACATTTCCTCCAAGTGCTTTTTGTTTGGCTCATTCACCCATTTTTCGTATTACCTCCAAGCGCTTTTTGCTTGGTTCATTTACCCATCTATCGCACTTGCTCTAAGGGCTTTCTACTTGACTCATTCACACTTCTCTCCCATTTCCTCCACGTGTTTTCTGCTTGCTCATTCAGCCATCTCTCACATTTCTTCAAAACACTTTCTGCTTGGCTCATTTACCCTTCTCTCGCATTTCCTCCAAGCGCTTCCTTCTTGGCCCATTCAGCCTTCTCACGCATATCCTCCAAGTTCTTTCTTCTTGGCTCTTTCACCCTTCTCTTGTATTTCCTCCAAGCGCTTTCTGCTTGGCTGATTCACCCTTCTCTCACAGTTCCTCGAAGAGCTTTCTGCTTGGCTCATTCACCCGTCTCTCGCATTTCCTCCAAATGCTTTCTGCTTGGCTCATTCACCCATGTCTTGCATTTCCTCCAAACGCTTTCTACTTGGCTCATTCACAGTTCTCTCCCATTTCCTCCGAGCGCTATCTGTTACTCATTCAGCCATCTATCGCAGTTCCACCAAGCACTTTCCGTTTGGCTCATTCACCCTTCTCTCACATTTCGTCCAAGTTCTTTCTGCTTGGCTCATTCACCCTTCTCTCGAATATCCTCCAAAAACTTTCTACTTGGCTCATTCACCCTTCTCTCGCATTTCCTACAAGCGCTTTCTGCTTGGTTCATTCACCGGTCTCTCGCATTTTCTCCAAGTGTTTTCTCCTTGGCTCATATACCCATGTGTCACATTTCCTCCAAATGCTTTCTGTTTGGCTCATTCACCCATTTCTCGCATTACATCCAAGCGCTTTTTGCTTGGTTCATTTACCCGTCTCTAGCATTTGCTCCAAGGGCTTTCTACTTGGCCCTTTCAAACTTCTCTCTCATTTCTTCCACGTGCTTTCTGCTTGCTCATTCAGCCATCTCTCACATTTCTTCAAAACACTTTCTGCTTGGCTCATTTACCCTTCTCTCGCATTTTCTCCAAGCACTTTCTCCTAGGCATAGTAACCCGTGTCTCGCATTTCCTCCAAGCGCTTTCTCCTTTGCTCATTCAGCCTCTCTCACATTTCCTCCAAGCACTTTCTGCTTGGCTCATTCACCCTTCTCTCGCATTTCCTCCTAGTGCTTTCTGCTTGGCTCATTCACCCTTCTCTCGCATTTCCTCCAAGTTCTTTCTGCTTCACTCATTCACCCTTCTCTCGCATTTCCTACAAGCGCTTTCTGCTTGGCTCATTCACCCTACTCTCGCATTTCCTCCAAGTTCTTTCTGCTTGGCTCATTCACCCTTCTCTCGCATTTCTTCTTAGTGATTTCTACTTGGCTCATTCAAGCTTCTGTCGCAGTTCCTACAAGCGCTTTCTGCTTTGCTCATTCACCCGTCTCTCGCATTTCCTCCAAGTGCGTTCTCCTTGTCTCATTCACCCAGGTCTCACATTTCCTCCAAGTGCTTTCTGTTTGGCTCATTCACCCATGTCTCACATTACCTCCAACCACTTTTTCCTTGGCTCAGCCTTCTCTACCATATCCTCCAAGCGCTTTCTGCTTGGCCAATTCACCCTTCCCTCTCATTTCCTCCAAGTACTTTCTTCTTGGCTCAGTGAGCCGTATCTTGCATTTCCTCCCAGCACTTTCTGCTTGGCTCATTCAGCCTTCTCTCCCATTTCCTCCAAGTGCTTTCTGCTTGCTCATTCAGCCATCTATTGCATTTTTTCCAAACACTTTCTGCTTGGCTAATCTACCCTTCTCTGGGATTTCCTACAAATACTTTCTTCTTTGCTCAGCCTTCTCTCGCATTTCCTCCAACTGCTTTCTGCTTGGCCCATTCAGCCTTCTCCCGCATATCCTCCAAGTTCTTTCTGCTTCACTCATTCACCCTTCTCTTGAATTTCGTAGAAGCGCTTTCTACTTGGCTCATTCACCCTTCTCTTGCATTTCCTCCAAACGCTTTCTGCTTGGCTCATTCACCCTTCTCTCTCATTTCCTCCAAATTTTTTATTCTTGGCTCATTCACGCTTCTCTCACATTTCCTCCAAGTGCTTTCTGTTTGGCTCATTCACCCATGTCTCACATTACCTCCAAGAGCTTTTTGCTTGGCTCATTTACCCCTCTCTCGCATTTCCTCCAACGGGTTTCTACTTGGCTAATTCACCATTCTCTCACAATTCCTCCAAGTTCTTTCTGCTTCAGTCATTCACACTTCTCTCCCATTTCCTACAAGTGCTTTCTGCTTGGTTCATTCACCCGTCTTTCGCATTTCCCCCAAGTGCTTTCTCCTTGGCTCATTCACCCATGTCTCACATTACCTCCAAGAACTTTTTGCTTGGCTCATTCACTCTTCTCTCTCATTTCCTCCAAACACTTTCTGCTTGGCTCAGCCTTCTCTCGCAAATCCTCCAAGCACTTCCTGCTTGGCCCATTCAGCCTTCTCTCGCAAATCCTCCAAGCCCTTGCTGCTTGGCCCATTCAGCCTTCTCTTGCATATCCTCCAAATTCTTTCTTCTTGGCTCATCTACACTTCTCTTGCATTTCCTCCAAGCGCCTTCTGCTTGGCTCATTCACCCTTCTCTCGCATTTCCTCCAAGCTCTTTCTGCTTTGCTCATTCAGCCTCTCTCACATTTCCTCCAAGCACTTTCTACTTGGCTCATTCAAACTTGTCTCGCATTTCCTACAAGCACTTTCTGTTTGGCTTATTCACCCTTCTTTCGCATTTCCTCCTAGTGCTTTCTGCTTGGCTCATTCACCCTACTCTCGCATTTCCTCCAAGTTCTTTCTGCTTGGCTCATTCACCCTTCTCTCGCATTTCTTCCTAGTGATTTCTACTTGGCTCATTCAAGCTTCTGTCGCAGTTCCTACAAGCGCTTTCTGCTTTGCTCATTCACCCGTCTCTCGCATTTCCTCCAAGCGCTTTCTCCTACGCTCAGTCACCCGTGTGTCGGATTTCCTTCAAGCGCTTTCTGCTTTGCTCATTCAGCCTTCTCTCACATTTCCTCCAAGCGCTTTCTACTTGGCTCAATCAAACTTGTCTCGCATTTTCTCCAAGTTCTTTCTGCTTGGCTCATTCACCCTTCTCTCGCATTTTCTCCTAGTGCTTTCTGCTTGGCTCATTCACCCTTCTCTCACATTTCCTCCAAGTTCTTTCTGAGTGGCTCATTTACCCTTCTCTTGTATTTCCAACTAGTGCTTTCTTCTTGGCTCATTCACCCGTCTCTCTCATTTCCTCAAAACGCTTTCTGCTTTCCTCATTCAGCCATCTCTCACATTTCCTCCAAGCGCTTTCTACTTGGCTCATTCAAACTTGTCTCGCATTTCCTCCTAGTGCTTTCTGCTTCACTCATTCACCCTTCTCTCGCATTTCCTACAAGCGCTTTCTGCTTGGTTCATTCACCGGTCTCTCGCATTTTCTCCAAGTGTTTTCTCCTTGGCTCATATACCCATGTGTCACATTTCCTCCAAATGCTTTCTGTTTGGCTCATTCACCCATTTCTCGCATTACATCCAAGCGCTTTTTGCTTGGTTCATTTACCCGTCTCTAGCATTTGCTCCAAGGGCTTTCTACTTGGCCCTTTCAAACTTCTCTCTCATTTCTTCCACGTGCTTTCTGCTTGCTCATTCAGCCATCTCTCACATTTCTTCAAAACACTTTCTGCTTGGCTCATTTACCCTTCTCTCGCATTTTCTCCAAGCACTTTCTCCTAGGCATAGTCACCCGTGTCTCGCATTTCCTCCAAGCGCTTTCTCCTTTGCTCATTCAGCCTCTCTCACATTTCCTCCAAGCACTTTCTACTTGGCTCATTTAAACTTGTCTCACATTTCCTCCAAGTGCTTTCTGCTTGGCTCATTCACCCTTCTCTCGCATTTCCTCCTAGTGCTTTCTGCTTGGCTCATTCACCCTTCTCTCGCATTTCCTCCAAGTTCTTTCTGCTTGGCTCATTCACCCTTCTCTCGCATTTCTTCCTAGTGATATCTACTTGGCTCATTGAAGCTTCTGTCGCAGTTCCTACAAGCGTTTTCTCCTTTGCTCATTCACCCGTCTCTCGCATTTCCTCCAAGTGCTTTCTCCTTGTCTCATTCACCCAGGTCTCACATTTCCTCCAAGTGCTTTCTGTTTGGCTCATTCACCCATGTCTCACATTACCTCCAACCACTTTTTCTTTGGCTCAGCCTTCTCTACCATATCCTCCAAGCGCTTTCTGCTTTGCCAATTCACCCTTCCCTCGCATTTCCTCCAAGCACTTTCTTCTTGGCTCATTCACCCGTCTCTCTCATTTCCTCCAAACGCTTTCTGTTTGGCTCAGCCTTCTCTCGCAAATCCTCCAAGCACTTCCTGCTTGGCCCATTCAGCCTTCTCTCGCAAATCCTCCAAGCCCTTGCTGCTTGGCCCATTCAGCCTTCTCTTGCATATCCTCCAAATTCTTTCTTCTTGGCTCATCTACACTTCTCTTGCATTTCCTCCAAGCGCCTTCTGCTTGGCTCATTCACCCTTCTCTCGCATTTCCTCCAAGCTCTTTCTGCTTTGCTCATTCAGCCTCTCTCACATTTCCTCCAAGCACTTTCTACTTGGCTCATTCAAACTTGTCTCGCATTTCCTACAAGCACTTTCTGTTTGGCTTATTCACCCTTCTTTCGCATTTCCTCCTAGTGCTTTCTGCTTGGCTCATTCACCCTACTCTCGCATTTCCTCCAAGTTCTTACTGCTTGGCTCATTCACCCTTCTCTCGCATTTCTTCCTAGTGATTTCTACTTGGCTCATTCAAGCTTCTGTCGCAGTTCCTACAAGCGCTTTCTGCTTTGCTCATTCACCCGTCTCTCGCATTTCCTCCAAGCGCTTTCTCCTACGCTCAGTCACCCATGTGTCGGATTTCCTTCAAGCGCTTTCTGCTTTGCTCATTCAGCCTTCTCTCACATTTCCTCCAAGCGCTTTCTACTTGGCTCAATCAAACTTGTCTCGCATTTTCTCCAAGTTCTTTCTGCTTGGCTCATTCACCCTTCTCTCGCATTTTCTCCTAGTGCTTTCTGCTTGGCTCATTCACCCTTCTCTCACATTTCCTCCAAGTTCTTTCTGAGTGGCTCATTTACCCTTCTCTTGTATTTCCAACTAGTGCTTTCTTCTTGGCTCATTCACCCGTCTCTCTCATTTCCTCAAAACGCTTTCTGCTTTCCTCATTCAGCCATCTCTCACATTTCCTCCAAGCTCTTTCTACTTGGCTCATTCAAACTTGTCTCGCATTTCCTCCTAGTGCTTTCTGCTTCACTCATTCACCCTTCTGTTGCATTTCCTACAAGCGCTTTCTGCTTGGTTCATTCACCGGTCTCTCGCATTTTCTCCAAGTGTTTTCTCCTTGGCTCATATACCCATGTGTCACATTTCCTCCAAATGCTTTCTGTTTGGCTCATTCACCCATTTCTCGCATTACATCCAAGCGCTTTTTGCTTGGTTCATTTACCCGTCTCTAGCATTTGCTCCAAGGGCTTTCTACTTGGCCCTTTCAAACTTCTCTCTCATTTCTTCCACGTGCTTTCTGCTTGCTCATTCAGCCATCTCTCACATTTCTTCAAAACACTTTCTGCTTGGCTCATTTACCCTTCTCTCGCATTTCCTCCAAGCGCTTTCTCCTTTGCTCATTCAGCCTCTCTCACATTTCCTCCAAGCACTTTCTACTTGGCTCATTTAAACTTGTCTCACATTTCCTCCAAGTGCTTTCTGCTTGGCTCATTCACCCTTCTCTCGCATTTCCTCCTAGTGCTTTCTGCTTGGCTCATTCACCCTTCTCTCGCATTTCCTCCAAGTTCTTTCTGCTTGGCTCATTCACCCTTCTCTCGCATTTCTTCCTAGTGATATCTACTTGGCTCATTGAAGCTTCTGTCGCAGTTCCTACAAGCGCTTTCTCCTTTGCTCATTCACCCGTCTCTCGCATTTCCTCCAAGTGCTTTCTCCTTGTCTCATTCACCCAGGTCTCACATTTCCTCCAAGTGCTTTCTGTTTGGCTCATTCACCCATGTCTCACATTACCTCCAACCACTTTTTCTTTGGCTCAGCCTTCTCTACCATATCCTCCAAGCGCTTTCTGCTTGGCCAATTCACCCTTCCCTCGCATTTCCTCCAAGCACTTTCTTCTTGGCTCATTCACCCGTCTCTCTCATTTCCTCCAAACGCTTTCTGTTTGGCTCATTCACCCTTCTCTCACATTTCCTCCAAGTGCTTTCTCCTTGGTCATTTACCCATGTCTCACATTTCCTCCAAGTGCTTTCTGTTTGGCTCATTCACCCATTTCTCGCATTACCTCCAAGCGCTTTTTGCTTGGTTCATTTACCGGTCTCTCGCATTTTCTCCAAGGGCTTTCTATTTGGCTCATTCACACTTCTCTCCCATTTCCTCCACGTGCTTTCTGCTTGCTCATTCAGCCATCTCTCACATTTCTTCAAAACACTTTCTGCTTGGCTCATTTACCCTTCTCTCGCATTTCCTTCAAGCACTTTCTGCTAGGCTTAGTCACCCGTGTCTCGCATTTTCTCCAAGCACTTTCTACTTGGCTCATTCAAACTTGTCTCGCATTTCCTCCAAGTTTATTTTATTTTTAAAATTTATATGCCGCCCCCCTCCAGAAGGAATCTGAGCGGCTAACCATAAAAAACACATAAAATATAACAAAAGAAACAATGCAAAGACAGTCATCCTGGGTTCAGGTTTTATAAACCCCAGGCCTGGCAGAAAAGCCAGGTCTTAAGTATCTTACGGAAGACCAACAGGGTGGGAGAGGTCCTAATCTCCGGGGGAAGCTGGTTCCAAAGCGTGGGCGCCATCACAGAGAAGGCCCCCCTCCGCAGCCCCGCCAAATGGCACTGCTTGGCTGGCGGGGCCTGAAGGAGGCCCAGCCTGTGGGATCTAACCGGACGTAGGGAACTATGAGGTAGTAGGCGGTCTTGCAAATAGCCTGGCCCTGAGCCATATAAGGCTTTAAAGGTAATGACCAACACCTTGAATTGGACCCGAAGACCAATAGGCAACCAGTGGAGCTCACGGAGGATAGGTTTAACCTGGGTGTATCGAGGAGCACCCACTATCACTCGCATGGCTGCATTCTGGACCAACTGTAGTCTCCGAATACTTTTCAAGGGTAGCCCCATGTAGAGCGCGTTGCAGTAGTCCAGACGTGAGGTGACAAGGGCGTGAGTGACTGTAAGGAGAGCCTCCCGGTCCAGGTAGGGTCCCAACTGGTGCAACAGGCAAACTTGTGCAAAGGTCCTCCCAGCCACAGCCGTCAAATGATGTTCCAAATTCAGCTGTGGATCAAGGAGGACACCGAAGTTGCGAACCTGCTCCGAAGGGGGTATATTTTCCCCCGCAAGAGTCAACACTGGACAGTCGACATGATCCTTGGGAGGCAACATCCAAAGCCACTCGGTCTTGTCAGGATTGAGCCTGAGTCTGTTAACCCCCATCCAGACCCTCACGGCTTCGAGGCAACGGCCCATCACATCGGCCGCTTCACTGAGAGAGCTCGGGGAGGAGATATATAACTGGGTATCATCAGCACACTGATGAAACCTCACCCCGTGCTGTCTGATGATCTCACCCAGCGGCTTCATATAAGTGTTAAATAGGAGGGGAGAGAGGACCGACCCCTGTGGCACGCCGCATTCAAGGGGCCTCGGGGTTGACCTCTGCCCTCCCACCAATACCGATTGCGACTGGCCAGAGAGGTAGGAAGAGAACCACTGTAAAACGGTGCCTCCCACTCCCACCCCTTCGAGTCGTTGCAAAAGGATACCATGATCGATGGTATCAAAAGCCGCTGAGAGGTCAAGTAGCACCAAGACAGAGGAATAACCCCTGTCTCGGGCCCGCCAGAGATCATCCATCAGCACGACCAAAGTGGTTTCTGTGCTGAAGCCGGGCCTGAAGCCAGATTGAAAAGGGTCTAGATAATCCGCTTCATCCAGAGACCATCGGAGCTGGAGCGCCACCACTATCTCTACAACCTTCCCCACAAAGGGGAGATTGGAGACTAGACGGAAGTTATTTAAATTGGCCGGGTCCAGGGTAGGCTTCTTGAGCAGGGGCCTTAAAACCGCCTCCTTCAGGGATTGCGGGAAAGACCCCTCCCTCAACGAAGCATTGATCAACACCTGGAGCCAGCCTCGTGTCACCTCCTTGGCAGCCGAGACCAACCAGGAAGGACACGGGTCCAATAAACAAGTGGAGGCGCTCATTGCTCCCACCGCTCTGTCAACATCCTCAGCGGTCACAGACTCAAATTCATCCCACAAAACTGAGCTAAGAACTGCCCCAGTCATCTCAGAAGGCCCTGCCCAATCGGAGTCTAGGTCTGTCTGAATCCGAGCGATTTTGTCTGATAGGAATTGCACAAATTACTCCGCTCTACCCTGTAAAGGCTCCCCAGCTTCCAGAACATTAAGTAGAGAACGGGTCACCCTAAACAGGGCGGCGGGGCGAGATTCTGCAGACGCAATAAGTGCAGAAAAATGCGAACATTCTTTCTGCTTGGTTCATTCACCATTCTCTCGCATTTCCTCATAGTGCTTTCTGCTTGGCTCATTCACCCTCCTCTCGCATTTCCTACAAGCGCTTTCTACTTGGCTCATTCACCCGTCTCTCGCATATGCTCCAAGTTCTTTCTGCTTGGTTCATGTACCCTTCTTTCGCATTTCCCCAAGAGCTTTCTCCTTGGCTCATTCACTCTTCCTTCGCATTTCCTCCAATCGCTTTCAGCTTGGCTCAGCCCTCTCTCGCATTTCCCCCAACCGCTTTCTGCTTGGCCCATTCAGCCTTCTCTCGCATATCCTCCAAGATCTTTCTGCTTGGCTCATTCACCCTTCTCTCGCATTTCCTCCAAGCACTTTCTTCTTGGCTCACTCACCCGTCTCTCGCATTTCCTCCAAGTTCATTCATCTTGGCTCTTTCACACTTCTCTCCCATTTCCTCCACGTGCTTTCTGCTTGCTCATTCAGCCATCTCTCACATTTCTTCAAAACACTTTCTGCTTGGCTCATTTACCCTTCTCTCGCATTTCCCCCAACCACTTTATGCTTGGCCCATTCAGCTTTGTGTCGCATATCCTCCAAGATCTTTCTGTTTAGCTCATTCACCCTTCTCTCGCATTTCCTCCTAACGCTTTCTCCTTGGCTCATTCAGCGATCTCTCACATTTTGTACACGCGCTTTCTGCTTGGTTCATTAACACTTCTCTCCCATTTCCTCCACGTGCTTTCTGCTTGCTCATTCAGCCATCTCTCACATTTCTTCAAAACATGTTTCTGCTTGGCTCATTTACACTTATCTCGCATTTCCTCCAAGCACTTTCTACTTGGCTAAGCCTTCTCTCGCATTTCCCCGAACCGCTTTCTGCTTGGCCCATTCAGCCTTCTGTCGCATATCCTCCAAGATCTTTCTGTTTGGCTCATCCACCATTCTCTCACATTATGTCCAAGTTCTTTCTGCTTGGGTCATTCACCCTTCTCTCGCATATCCTCCTAGCGCTTTCTGCTTGGCTCATTCACACTTCTCTCCCATTTCCTCTACGTACTTTCTGCTTGCTCATTCAGCCATCTCTCACATTTCTTCAAAACACTTTCTGCTTGGCTAATTCACCCTTCTCTCGCATTTTTTCCAAGCACTTTCTGCTTGGCTCAGTCAGCCGTATCTCGCATTTCCTCCAAGCACTTTCTACTTGGCTAAGCCTTCTCTCGCATTTCCAAAAAACCGCTTTCTGCTTGGCCAGTTCAGCTTTCTCTCGCATATCTTCCAAGATCTTTCTGCTTGACTCATTCACCCTTCTCTAGCATGTCCTACAAGCACTTTCTACTTGGCTCATTCAACCTTCTCTCGCAGTTCCTACAAGCGCTTTCTGCTTGGCTCATTCACCCTTCTCTCAGATTTCCTCCAAGTGCTTTCTGCTTGGCTCATTCAGCCTTCTCTTCGCATTTCCCTAAAGCACTTTTTGCTTTCCTCATTCAGCCTTCTCTCGCATTTCCTCCAAGCACTTTCTGATTCGCTCAGCCTTCTTTCGCATTTCCTACAAGTGCATTCTGCTTGGCTCATTGAGCCTTCTCTCCCATTTCCTCCAAGCGCTTTCTCCTTGGCTCATTCAGCCTTCTCTATCATTTCCTCCAAGCGCTTTCAGCTTGGCTCATTAAGTCTTCTCTTGAATTTTCTCTAACTGCTTTCTGCTTGGCTCATTCATCCTTCCCTCGCATTTCCTCCAAGGGCTTTCTTCTTGGCTCATTCACCCGTCTCTTGTATTTCCTCCATGCGCTTTCTGCTTGGCTCATTCACCCTTCTCTCGCATATCCTCCTAGCGCTTTCTGCTTGGCTCATTCACACTTCTCTCCCATTTCCTCCACGTGCTTTCTGCTTGCTCATTCAGCCATCTCTCACATTTCTTCAAAACACTTTCTGCTTGGCTAATTCACCCTTCTCTCGCATTTTCTCCAAGCACTTTCTTCTTGTGTCATTCAGCCTTCTCTCCCATTTTTTCCAAGTGTTTTCTCCTTGCTCATTCAGCCATCTATTGCATTTTTTCCAAACACTTTCTCCTTGGCTCATTTTCCCTTCTCTGGGATTTCCTACAAACCCTTTCTTCTTTGCTCAGCCTTCTCTCACATTTCCCCCAACTGCTTTCTGCTTGGCCCATTCAGCCTTCTACTGCATATCCTCCAAGTTCTTTCTGCTTGCCTCATTTTCCCTTCTCTTGCATTTCCTCCAAGCGCTTTCTACTTGGCTCATTCACCCTTCTCTCGCATTTCCACCTAGCGCTTTCTGCTTGGCTTATTCAGCGATCTCTCACCGTTCGTACACGGGCTTTCTGCTTGGCTCATTCACACTTCTCTCTCATTTCGTCCATGTGCTTTCTGCTTGCTCATTCAGCCATGTCTCACATTTCTTCAAAACACTTTCTGCTTGGCTCTTTTACCCTTCTCTCGCATTTCCTCCAAGCACTTTCTACTTGGCTCAGCCTTGTCTCGCATTTCCCCCAACCACTTTCTGCTTGGCCCAGTCAGCTTTCTGTCGCATATCCTCCAATATCTTTCTGTTTAGCTCATTCACCCTTCTCTCGCATTTCCTCCTAGCGCTTTCTCCTTGGCTCATTCAGCGACCTCTCACATTTTGTACACGCGCTTCCTGCTTGGTTCATTCACCCTTCTCTCGCATATCCTCCTAGCGCTTTTTGCTTGGCTCATTCACACTTCTCTCCCATTTCCTCCACGTGCTTTCTGCTTGCTCATTCAGCCATCTCTCACATTTCTTCAAAACATGTTTCTGCTTGGCTCATTTACACTTATCTCGCATTTCCTCCAAGCACTTTCTACTTGGCTAAGCCTTCTCTCGCATTTCCCCGAACCGCTTTCTGCTTGGCTCATTCAGCCTTCTGTCGCATATCCTCCAAGATCTTTCTGTTTGGCTCATCCACCCTTCTCTCAAATTATGTCCAAGTTCTTTCTGCTTGGCTCATTCACCCTTCTCTCGCATATCCTCCAAGTGCTTTCTGCTTGGTTCATTCACCCTTCTCTCGCTTATCCTCCTAGCGCTTTCTGCTTGGCTCATTCACACTTCTCTGCCATTTCCTCCACGTGCTTTCTCCTTGCTCATTCAGCCATCTCTCACATTTCTTCAAAACACTTTCTGCTTGGCTAATTCACCCTTCTCTCGCATTTTTTCCAAGCACTTTCTGCTTGGCTCAGTCAGCCGTATCTCGCATTTCCTCCAAGCACTTTCTACTTGGCTAAGCCTTCTCTCGCATTTCCAAAAAACTGCTTTCTGCTTGGCCAGTTCAGCTTTCTTTCGTATATCTTCCAAGATCTTTCTGCTTGACTCATTCACCCTTCTCTAGCATGTCCTACAAGTACTTTCTACTTGGCTCATTCAACCTTCTCTCGCAGCTCCTACAAGCGCTTTCTGCTTGGCTCATTCAGCCTTCTCTCGCATTTCCTCCAAGCACTTTCTGATTGGCTCATTCAGGCTTCTCTATCATTTCCTCCAAGCGCTTTCAGCTTGGCTCATTCAGTCTTCTCTTGAATTTTCTCTAACTGCTTTCTGCTTGGCTCATTCAGCCTTCTCTCGCATTTCCTCCAAGGGCTTTCTCCTTGGCTCATTCACCCGTCTCTTGTATTTCCTCCATGCGCTTTCTGCTTGGCTCATTCACCCTTGTCTCGCATTTCCTCCAAGCTCTTTCTGCTTGGCTCATTCTCCCGTCTCTAACATTTCCTCCAAGCGCTTTCTATTTGGCTCATTCACACTTCTCTCACATTTTCCCCAAGCGCTTTCTACTTTGCTCATTCAGCCTTCTCTTCACATTTCCCTTTAGCACTTTTTGCTTTCCTCATTCATCCGTCTCTCCTATTTCCTCCAAGCGCTTTCTGCTTGGCTCATTCAACAGTCTCGCATTTCCTCGAAGTGCTTTCTGCTTTGGTCATTCACCCGTCTCTCGCCTTTCCTCCAAGCGCTTTGTGCTCGGATCATTCACCCTTCTCTCGTATTTCCTCCAAGCGCTTTCTGCTTGGCTCATTCACCCGTCTCTAACATTTCCTCCAAGCGCTTTCTGCTTGGTTCATTCAGACTTCCAACGCATTTCCTCCAAGCGCTTTCTGCTTGGCTCATTCACCCATCTCTCGCTTTTCCTCCAAGCGCGTTCTGATTGGCTCCTTCACCGTTCTCTCACATTTCCTCCAAGCGCTTTCTGCTAGGCTCATTCACCCTTCTCTCGCATTTCCTCCACGCGCTTTCTGATTGGCTCATTCACCCTTCTCTCACATTTCCTCCAAGCGCTTTCTGCTTAGCTCATTCACCCTTCTCTCACATTTCCTCCAAGCGCTTTCCGCTTGGCTCATTCAGCCTTCTTTCGAATTTTCTCTAACCGCTTTCTGCTTGGGTCGTTCACCCGTCTCTCGCATTTCCTCCCAGCGCATTCTGCTTGGCTCATTCACCCGTCTCTAACATTTCCATAGCGCTTTCTGTTTGGTTCATTCAGACTTCTAACGCCTTTCCTCCAAGCGCTTTCTGCTTGGCTCATTCACCCTTCTCTCGCATATCCTCCAAGCACTTTCTTCTTGGCTCATTCACCCGTCTCTCTCATTTCCTCCAAACGCTTTCTGCTTGGCACATTCACCCTTCTATTTCATTTCCTCCAAATGCTTTCTCCTTGGCTCATTTACCCATCTCTCGCATTTCCTCCAAACTCTTTCTGCTTGGCTCATTCACAGTTCTCTCCCATTTCCTCCGAGAGCTATCTGCTTACTCATTCAGCCATCTATCGCAGTTCCACCAAGCGCTTTCTCTTTGGCTCATTCACCCTTCTCTCGCATATCCTCCAAGATCTTTCTGCTTGGCTCATTCACCC
Source organism: Crotalus adamanteus (assembly GCA_039797435.1). Lineage (NCBI taxonomy): Eukaryota > Metazoa > Chordata > Lepidosauria > Squamata > Viperidae > Crotalus > Crotalus adamanteus. The sequence goes on from CM077935.1 coordinate 11,176,919, forward strand.
TTCTCTCGCATTTCCTCCAAGCACTTTCTTCTTGGCACATTCACCTGTCTCTCTCATTTCCTCCAAACGCTTTCTGCTTTGCTCATTCAGCCTTCTCTCACATTTCCTCCAAGCGCTTTCTACTTGGCTCACTCAAACTTTTCTCGCATTTCCTCCAAGTTCTTTCTGCTTGGCTCATTCACCCTTCTCTTGCATTTCTTCCTAGTGATTTCTACTTGGCTCATTCACCCTTCTCTCGCATTTCCTGCAAGCGTTTTCTACTTGGTAATTCAACCTCCTGTCGCAGTTCCTACAAGCACTTTCTACTTCGCTCATTCACCCCTCTTTCGCATTTCCTCCAAGTGCTTTCTCCTTGGCTCATTCACCCAGATCTCACATTACCTCCAACCACTTTTTGCTTGGCTCATTCACTCTCCTCTCGCATTTCCTCCAAGGGCTTTCTGCTTGGCGCAGCCTTCTCTCGCATATCCTCCAAGTACTTTCTGCTTGGCTCATTCACCCATGTCTCGCATTTCCTCCAAACGCTTTCTGCTTGTTTCATTCACAGGTCTCTCCCATTTCCTCCGAGCGCTTTCTGCTTACTCATTTAGCCATGTCTCACATTTCCTCCAAGTGCTTTTTGTTTGGCTCATTCACCCATTTCTCGCATTACCTCCAAGCGCTTTTTGCTTGGTTTATTTACCCATCTATCGCACTTGCTCTAAGGGCTTTCTACTTGACTCATTCACACTTCTCTCCCATTTCCTCCACGTACTTTCTGCTTGCTCATTCAGCCATCTCTCACACTTCTTCAAAACACTTTCTGCTTGGCTCATTTACCCTTCTCTCGCATTTCCTCCAAGCACTTTCTGCTAGGCTCAGGCACCCGTGCCTCGCATTTCCTCCTAGTGCTTTCTGCTTGGCTCATTCACCCTTCTCTCGCATTTCCTCCAAGCGCTTTCTACTTGGCTCACTCAAACTTTTCTCGCATTTCCTCGAAGTTCTTTCTGCTTGGCTCATTCTCCCTTCTCTTGCATTTCTTCCTAGTGATTTCTACTTGGCTCATTCACCCTTCTCTCGCATTTCTTCCAAGCGCTTTCTGCTTGGCTCAGCCTTCTCTCGCATATCCTCCAAGTGCTTTCTGCTTGGCTCATTCACCCATGTCTCGTATTTCCTCCAAACGCTTTCTGTTTGTCTCAGTCACAGGTCTCTCCCATTTCCTCCGAGCGCAATCTGCTTACTCATTTAGCCATCTCTCGTATTTCCTCCAAATGTTTTCTGGATGTCTCATTCTGCCTTCTCTCGCATATCCTCCAAGTTCTTTCTGCTTGGATCATCTAAACTTCTCTCGCATTTCCTCCAAGCGCTTCCTTTTTGGCCTATTCAGCCTTTTCACGCATATCCTCCAAGTTCTTTCTGCTTGGCTCTTTCACCCTTCTCTTGTATTTCCTCCAAGCGCTTTCTGCTTGGCTCATTCACCCTTCTCTTGCATTTCTTCCTAGTGATTTCTACTTGGCTCATTCACCCTTCTCTCGCATTTCCTCCAAGCATTTTCTACTTGGCCCATTCAACCTTCTGTCGCAGTTCCAACAAGCACTTTGTACTTCGCTCATTCACCCGTCTTTCGCATTTCCTCCAAGTGCTTTCTCCTTGGCTCATTCACCCAGGTCTCACATTACCTCAAACCACTTTTTGCTTGGCTCATTCACTCTTCTCTCGCATTTCCTCCAAGCGCTTTCTCCTAGGCTCAGTCACGCGTGTGTCGCATTTCCTCCAAGCGCTTTCTGCTTTGCTCATTCAGCCTCTCTCACATTTCCTCCAAGCACTTTCTACTTGGCTCATTCAAACTTGCTCGCATTTCCTCCAAGTTCTTTCTGCTTGGCTCATTCAGCCTTCTCTCGCATTTCCTCCAAGCGCTTTCTCCTTGGCTCCTTCAGCCTTCTCTCGCATTTCCTCCAAGGGCATTCTGCTTGCCCATTCAGCCTTCTCTCAAATTTCTTCCAAGAGCTTTTTCATTGGTTCATTCACCTTTCTCTCACATTTCCTCCAAGCCTTTTCTGCTTGGCTTATTTAGCCTTCTCTCGCATTTTTTCCAAGCGCTTTCTGCTAGGCTCATTCACCCTTCTCTCGCATTTCCTCAAAGCGATTTCTGCTTTGCTCATTCACCCTTCTCTCGCATTTCCGCCAAGCACTTTCTTCTTGGCCAGCCTTCTCTCGCATTTCCTCCAAGTGCTTTCTGCTTGGCGCATTCAGCCTTCTCTCAAATTTCTTCCAACAGCTTTTCATTGGTTCATTCACCCTTCTCTCTCATTTCCTCCAAGCATTTTCTACTTGCCTCATTTAGCCTTCTCTCACATTTCCTCCAAGCGCTTTCTGCTAGGCTCATTCAGCCTTCTCTTGCATTTCCTAAAAGCGCTTTATGCTTGGAGCATTCAGCCTTCTCTCGCATTTCCTCCAAGCACTTTCTGCTTGGCTCAGCCTTCTTTCACATTTCCTACAAGTGCATTCTGCTTGGCTCATTCAGCCTTCTCTCGCATTTCCTCCAAGCATTTTCATTGCTTTGCCCATTCAGCCTTCTCTTGCATTTCCCTCATTCACTTTTTGCTTTCCTCATTCATCCGTCTCTCATATTTCCTCCAAGGGCTTTATGCTTGGCTCATTCAACAGTCTCTCGCATTTCCTCCAAGCGCATTTTGCTTGGCTCATTCAGCCTTCTCTCGCATTTCCTCCAAGCCTTTTCTGCTTGGCTTATTTAGCCTTCTACACATTTCCTCCAAGCGCTTTTTCCTTGGCCCATTCAGCCTTCTGTCAAATTGCTTCCAAGAGCTTTTCATTGGTTCATTCACCCTTCTCTCTCATTTCCTCCAAGCATTTTCATTGCTTTGCCCATTCAGCCTTCTCTTGCATTTCCCTCATTCAGTTTTTGCTTTCCTCATTCATCCGTCTCTCATATTTCCTCCAAGGGCTTTATGCTTGGCTCATTCAGCCTTCTCTCGCATTTCCTCCAAACGCATTCTGCTTGGCCCATTCAGCCTTCTCTCAGGTTTCTTCCAAGAGTTTTTTATTGGTTCATTCACCCTTCTCTCTCATTTCCTCCAAGCCTTTTCTACTTGGCTCATTTAGCCTTCACTCGAATTTTCTCCTAGCGCTTTCTGCTTGGCTCATTCACCCTTTTCTCGCATTTCCTCCAAGTGCTTTCTGCTTGGCTCAGCCTTCTTTCGCATTTCCTGCAACCGCTTTATGCTTGGAGCATTCAGCCTTCTCTCGAATTTTCTCCAAGCGCTTTCTGCTTGGCTTAGTCTTGTTTCACATTTCTTATAAGCGCATTCTACTTTTCTCATTCAGCCTTCTCTCGCATTTCCTCCAAGCAGTTTCTTCTTGGCTCAGCCTTCTCTCGCATTTCTTCCAAGCGCTTTCTCCTTGGCTCATTCACCGGTCTCTCGCATTTCCTCCAAGGGCTTTCTGCTTGGCTCATTAACCCGTCTCTCACATTTCCTCCAAGCGCTTTCTTCTTGGCTCAGTCAGCCTTCTCTTAGCATTTCCCTCAAGTACTTTTTGCTTTGCTCATTCACCCGTCTCTCGCACTTCCTACAAGCGCTTTCTCCTTGGCTCATTCACCCGTCTCTCGCATTTCCTCCAAGCGCTTTCTGCTTGGCTCATTCAGTCTTCTCTTGAATTTTCACTAACCGCTTTCTGCTTGGCTCATTCAGCCTTCTCTTGCATTTCCTCCTAGCGCTTTCTACTTGGGTCATTCACCCGTCTCTTACATTCCTCCAAGCGATTTCTCCTTGGTTCATTCACCCATCACTCGTATTTCCTCCAAGCGCTTTCTCCTTGGCTCATTCAACAGTCTCTCGCATTTCCTCCAAGTGCTTTCTGCTTGGCGCATTGAGCCTTCTCTCGAATTTTCTCCAAGCGCTTTCTGCCTTCCTCATTCAGCCTTCTCTCGCATTTCGTCCAAGCACTTTCTGTTTGGCTCAGCCTTCTTTCGCATTTCCTACAAGTGCATTCTTCTTGGCGCATTCAGCCTTCTCCCGAATTTTCTCCAAGGGCTTTCTGCCTTCCTCATTCAGCCTTTTCTCGCATTTCGTCCAAGCACTTTCTGCTTGGCTCAGCCTTCTTTCGCATTTCCTACAAGTGCATTCTGGTTGGCTCATTCAGCCTTCTGACGCATTTCCTCCAAGCGCTTTCTGCTTTGCCCATTCAGCCTTCTCTCAAATTTCTTCCAAGAGCTTTTCATTGGTTCATTCACCCTTCTCTCTCATTTCCTCCAGGCCTTTTCTACTTGGCTCATTTAGCATTCTCTCGCATTTCCTCCAAGCGCTTTCTCCTTGGCTCCTTCAGCCTTCTCTCGCATTTCCTCCAAGCGCATTCTGCTTGGCCCATTCAGCTTTCTCTCGAATTTTCTCTAACCGCTTTCTTCTTGGCTCATTCAGCCTTCTCTCGCATTTCCTCCAAGCGCTTTCTGCTTGGCACATTCAGCCTTCTCTCGAATTTTCTCTAACCGCTTTCTTCTTGGCTCATTCAGCCTTCTCTCGCATTTCCTCCAAGCGCATTCTGCTTGGCCCATTCAGCCTTCTCTCGAATTTTCTACAAGCGCTTTATACTTGGAGCATTCAGCCTTCTCTTGCATTTCCCTCATTCACTTTTTGCTTTCCTCATTCATCCCTCTCTCATATTTCCTCCAAGCGCTTTATGCTTGGCTCATTCAACTGTCTCTCACATTTCCTCCAGCGCTTTCTGCCTTCCTCATTCAGCCTTCTCTCGCATTTCGTCCAAGCACTTTCTGCTTGGCTCAGCCTTCTTTCGCATTTCCTACAAGTGCATTCTTCTTGGCGCATTCAGCCTTCTCCCGAATTTTCTCCAAGGGCTTTCTGCCTTCCTCATTCAGCCTTCTCTCGCATTTCGTCCAAGCACTTTCTGCTTGGCTCAGCCTTCTTTCGCATTTCCTACAAGTGCATTCTGGTTGGCTCATTCAGCCTTCTGACGCATTTCCTCCAAGCGCTTTCTGCTTTGCCCATTCAGCCTTCTCTCAAATTTCTTCCAAGAGCTTTTCATTGGTTCATTCACCCTTCTCTCTCATTTCCTCCAGGCCTTTTCTACTTGGCTCATTTAGCATTCTCTCTCATTTCCTCCAATCGCTTTTTCCTTGGCTCCTTCAGCCTTCTCTCGCATTTCCTCCAAGCGCATTCTGCTTGGCCCATTCAGCTTTCTCTCGAATTTTCTCTAACCGCTTTCTTCTTGGCTCATTCAGCCTTCTCTCGCATTTCCTCCAAGCGCTTTCTGCTTGGCACATTCAGCCTTCTCTCGAATTTTCTCTAACCGCTTTCTTCTTGGCTCATTCAGCCTTCTCTCGCATTTCCTCCAAGCGCATTCCGCTTGGCCCATTCAGCCTTCTCTCGAATTTTCTACAAGCGCTTTATACTTGGAGCATTCAGCCTTCTCTTGCATTTCCCTCATTCACTTTTTGCTTTCCTCATTCATCCCTCTCTCATATTTCCTCCAAGCGCTTTATGCTTGGCTCATTCAACTGTCTCTCACATTTCCTCCAGCGCTTTCTGCCTTCCTCATTCAGCCTTCTCTCGCATTTCGTCCAAGCACTTTCTGCTTGGCTCAGCCTTCTTTCGCATTTCCTACAATTGCATTCTGCTTGGCTCATTCAGCCTTCTCACGCATTTCCTCCAAGCGCTTTCTGCTTTGCCCATTCAGCCTTCTCTCAAATTTCTTCCAAGAGCTTTTTCATTGGTTCATTCACCTTTCTCTCGCATTTCCTCCAAGCGCATTCTCCTTGGCCCATTCAGCCTTCTCTCAAATTGCTTCCAAGAGCTTTTCATTGGTTCATTCACCTTTCTCTCACATTTCCTCCAAGCGCATTCTGCTTGCCCATTCAGCCTTCTCTCAGGTTTCTTCCAAGAGTTTTTCATTGGTTCATTCACCCTTCTCTCTCATTTCCTCCAAGCCTTTTCTACTTGGCTCATTTAGCCTTCACTCGAATTTTCTCCTAGCGCTTTCTGCTTGGCTCATTCACCCTTTTCTCGCATTTCCTCCAAGTGCTTTCTGTTTGGCTCAGCCTTCTTTCGCATTTCCTACAACCGCTTTATGCTTGGAGCATTCAGCCTTCTCTCGAATTTTCTCCAAGCGCTTTCTGCTTGGCTCAGACTTGTTTCGCATTTCTTATAAGCGCATTCTACTTTTCTCATTCAGCCTTCTCTCGCATTTCTTCCAAGCGCTTTCTCCTTGGCTCATTCACCGGTCTCTCGCATTTCCTCCAAGGGCTTTCTGCTTGGCTCATTAACCCGTCTCTCACATTTCCTCCAAGCACTTTCTGCTTGGCCCATTCAGCCTTCTTTTGCATTTCCTCCAAGCACTTTCTGCTTGGCTCATTCACACTTCACTCACATTTCCTCCAAGTGCTTTCTTCTTGGCTCAGTCAGCCTTCTCTTAGCATTTCCCTCAAGTAATTTTTGCTTTGCTCATTCACCCGTCTCTCGCACTTCCTACAAGCGCTTTCTCCTTGGCTCATTCACCCGTCTCTCGCATTTCCTCCAAGCGCTTTCTGCTTGGCTCATTCAGTCTTCTCTTGAATTTTCTCTAACCGCTTTCTGCTTGGCTCATTCAGCCTTTTCTTGCATTTCCTCCAAACGCTTTCTGCTTGGCTCATTCACCCTTCTCTCGCATTTCCTCCTAGCGCTTTCTACTTGGGTCATTCACCCGTCTCTTACATTCCTCCAAGCGCTTTCTCCTTGGTTCATTCACCCATCACTCGTATTTCCTCCAAGCGCTTTCTCCTTGGCTCATTCAACAGTCTCTCGCATTTCCTCCAAGTGCTTTCTGCTTGGCGCATTCAGCCTTCTCTCGAATTTTCTCCAAGCGCTTTCTGCCTTCCTCATTCAGCCTTCTCTCGCATTTCGTCCAAGCACTTTCTGTTTGGCTCAGCCTTCTTTCGCATTTCCTACAAGTGCATTCTTCTTGGCGCATTCAGCCTTCTCCTGAATTTTCTCCAAGGGCTTTCTGCCTTCCTCATTCAGCCTTCTCTCGCATTTCGTCCAAGCACTTTCTGCTTGGCTCAGCCTTCTTTCGCATTTCCTACAAGTGCATTCTGGTTGGCTCATTCAGCCTTCTGACGCATTTCCTCCAAGCGCTTTCTGCTTTGCCCATTCAGCCTTCTCTCAAATTTCTTCCAAGTGCTTTTCATTGGTTCATTCACCCTTCTCTCTCATTTCCTCCAGGCCTTTTCTACTTGGCTCATTTAGCATTCTCTCGCATTTCCTCCAAGTGCTTTCTCCTTGGCTCCTTCAGCCTTCTCTCGCATTTCCTCCAAGCGCATTCTGCTTGGCCCATTCAGCTTTCTCTCGAATTTTCTCTAACCGCTTTCTTCTTGGCTCATTCAGCCTTCTCTCGCATTTCCTCCAAGCGCTTTCTGCTTGGCACATTCAGCCTTCTCTCGAATTTTCTCTAACCGCTTTCTTCTTGGCTCATTCAGCCTTCTCTCGCATTTCCTCCAAGCGCTTTCTGCTTGGCACATTCAGCCTTCTCTCGAATTTTCTCTAACCACTTTCTTCTTGGCTCATTCAGCCTTCTCTCGCATTTCCTCCAAGCGCATTCTGCTTGGCCCATTCAGTCTTCTCTCGAATTTTCTACAAGCGCTTTATACTTGGAGCATTCAGCCTTCTCTTGCATTTCCCTCATTCACTTTTTGCTTTCCTCATTCATCCCTCTCTCATATTTCCTCCAAGCGCTTTATGCTTGGCTCATTCAACTGTCTCTCACATTTCCTCCAGCGCTTTCTGCCTTCCTCATTCAGCCTTCTCTCGCATTTCGTCCAAGCACTTTCTGCTTGGCTCAGCCTTCTTTCGCATTTCCTACAATTGCATTCTGCTTGGCTCATTCAGCCTTCTCACGCATTTCCTCCAAGCGCTTTCTGCTTTGCCCATTCAGCCTTCTCTCAAATTTCTTCCAAGAGCTTTTTCATTGGTTCATTCACCTTTCTCTCGCATTTCCTCCAAGCGCATTCTCCTTGGCCCATTCAGCCTTCTCTCAAATTGCTTCCAAGAGCTTTTCATTGGTTCATTCACCTTTCTCTCGCATTTCCTCCAAGCGCATTCTCCTTGGCCCATTCAGCCTTCTCTCAAATTGCTTCCAAGAGCTTTTCATTGGTTCATTCACCTTTCTCTCACATTTCCTCCAAGCGCATTCTGCTTGCCCATTCAGCCTTCTCTCAAATTGCTTCCAAGAGATTTTCATTGGTTCATTCACCCTTCTCTCGCATTTCCTCCAAGCCCTTTCTGCTTAGCTCATTCACCCTTCTCTCCCATTTCCTCCAAGTGCTTTCTGATTGTCTCATTCACCCTTCTCTCGCATTTCCTCCAAGCGTTTTCTGCTAGGCTCATTCAGTCTTCTCTCACATTTCCTCCAAGCGCTTTCTGCTAGGCTCATTCAGCCTTCTCTTGCATTTCCTAAAATCGCTTTATGCTTGGCTCAGCCTTCTTTCGCATTTCCTACAAGCGCATTCTGCTTGGCTCATATACCCGTCTCTCGCATTTCCTCCAAGCGCTTTCTGCTTGGTTCATTCAGCCTTCTCTCGAATTTTCTCTAACCACTATCTGCTTTGCTCATTCACCCTTCTCTCACATTTCCTCAAATCGATTTCTGCTTGGCTCATTCACCCTTCTCTCGCATTTCCGCCAGGCACTTTCTTCTTGGCCAGCCTTCTCTCGCATTTCCTCCAAGTGCTTTCTGCTTGGCGCATTCAGCCTTCTCTCAAATTTCTTCCAACAGCTTTTCATTGGTTCATTCACCCTTCTCTCTCATTTCCTCCAAGCATTTTCTACTTGCCTCATTTAGCCTTCTCTCACATTTCCTCCAAGCGCTTTCTGCTAGGCTCATTCAGCCTTCTCTTGCATTTCCTAAAAGCGCTTTATGCTTGGAGCATTCAGCCTTCTCTCGAATTTTCTCTAAGCGCTTTCTGACTTCCTCATTCAGCCTTCTCTCGCATTTCGTCCAAGCACTTTCTGCTTGGCTCAGCCTTCTTTCACATTTCCTACAAGTGCATTCTGCTTGGCTCATTCAGCCTTCTCACGCATTTCCTCCAAGCACTTTCTCCTTGGCCCATTCAGCCTTATCTCAAATTGCTTCCAAGAGCATTTCATTGGTTCATTCACCCTTCTCTCTCATTTCCTCCAAGCCTTTTCTACTTGGCTCATTTAGCCTTCTCTCGCATTTCCTCCAAGGGCTTTCTCCTTGGCTTATTCAGCCTTCTTTCGAATTTTCTCCAAGCGCTTTCTCCCTTCCTCATTCATCCTTCTCTCGCATTTCCTCCAAGCACTTTCTGCTTCGCTCAGCCTACTTTCGCATTTCCTACAAGTGCATTCTGCTTGGCGCATTCAGCATTCTCTCGAATTTTCTCCAAGCGCTTTCTGCCTTCCTCATTCAGCCTTCTCTCGCATTTCGTCCAAGCAGTTTCTTCTTGGCTCAGCCTTCTCTCGCATTTCTTCCAAGCGCTTTCTCCTTGGCTCATTCACCGGTCTCTCGCATTTCCTCCAAGGGCTTTCTGCTTGGCTCATTAACCCGTCTCTCACATTTCCTCCAAGCACTTTCTGCTTGGCCCATTCAGCCTTCTTTTGCATTTCCTCCAAGCACTTTCTGCTTGGCTCATTCACACTTCACTCACATTTCCTCCAAGTGCTTTCTTCTTGGCTCAGTCAGCCTTCTCTTAGCATTTCCCTCAAGTACTTTTTGCTTTGCGCATTCACCCGTCTCTCGCACTTCCTACAAGCGCTTTCTCCTTGGCTCATTCACCCGTCTCTCGCATTTCCTCCAAGCGCTTTCTGCTTGGCTCATTCAGTCTTCTCTTGAATTTTCTCTAACCGCTTTCTGCTTGGCTCATTCAGCCTTCTCTTGCATTTCCTCCAAACGCTTTCTGCTTGGCTCATTCACCCTTCTCTCGCATTTCCTCCTAGCGCTTTCTACTTGGGTCATTCACCCGTCTCTTACATTCCTCCAAGCACTTTCTCCTTGGTTCATTCACCCATCACTCGTATTTCCTCCAAGCGCTTTCTCCTTGGCTCATTCAACAGTCTCTCGCATTTCCTCCAAGTGCTTTCTGCTTGGCGCATTCAGCCTTCTCTCGAATTTTCTCCAAGCGCTTTCTGCCTTCCTCATTCAGCCTTCTCTCGCATTTCGTCCAAGCACTTTCTGTTTGGCTCAGCCTTCTTTCGCATTTCCTACAAGTGCATTCTTCTAGGCGCATTCAGCCTTCTCCCGAATTTTCTCCAAGGGCTTTCTGCCTTCCTCATTCAGCCTTCTCTCCCATTTCGTCCAAGCACTTTCTGCTTGGCTCAGCCTTCTTTCGCATTTCCTACAAGTGCATTCTGGTTGGCTCATTCAGCCTTCTGACGCATTTCCTCCAAGCGCTTTCTGCTTTGCCCATTCAGCCTTCTCTCAAATTTCTTCCAAGAGCTTTTCATTGGTTCATTCACCCTTCTCTCTTATTTCCTCCAGGCCTTTTCTACTTGGCTCATTTAGCCTTCTCTCGCATTTCCTCCAAGCGCTTTCTCCTTGGCTCCTTCAGCCTTCTCTCGCATTTCCTCCAAGCGCATTCTGCTTGGCCCATTCAGCTTTCTCTCGAATTTTCTCTAACCGCTTTCTTCTTGGCTCATTCAGCCTTCTCTCGCATTTCCTCCAAGCGCTTTCTGCTTGGCACATTCAGCCTTCTCTCGAATTTTCTCTAACCGCTTTCTTCTTGGCTCATTCAGCCTTCTCTCGCATTTCCTCCAAGCGCATTCTGCTTGGCCCATTCAGCCTTCTCTCGAATTTTCTACAAGCGCTTTATACTTGGAGCTTTCAGCCTTCTCTTGCATTTCCCTCATTCACTTTTTGCTTTCCTCATTCATCCCTCTCTCATATTTCCTCCAAGCGCTTTATGCTTGGCTCATTCAACTGTCTCTCACATTTCCTCCAGCGCTTTCTGCCTTCCTCATTCAGCCTTCTCTCGCATTTCGTCCAAGCACTTTCTGCTTGGCTCAGCCTTCTTTCGCATTTCCTACAAGTGCATTCTTCTTGGCGCATTCAGCCTTCTGACGCATTTCCTCCAAGCGCTTTCTGCTTTGCCCATTCAGCCTTCTCTCAAATTTCTTCCAAGAGCTTTTCATTGGTTCATTCACCCTTCTCTCTCATTTCCTCCAGGCCTTTTCTACTTGGCTCATTTAGCATTCTCTCGCATTTCCTCCAAGCGCTTTCTCCTTGGCTCCTTCAGCCTTCTCTCGCATTTCCTCCAAGCGCATTCTGCTTGGCCCATTCAGCTTTCTCTCGAATTTTCTCTAACCGCTTTCTTCTTGGCTCATTCAGCCTTCTCTCGCATTTCCTCCAAGCGCTTTCTGCTTGGCACATTCAGCCTTCTCTCGAATTTTCTCTAACCGCTTTCTTCTTGGCTCATTCAGCCTTCTCTCGCATTTCCTCCAAGCGCTTTATGCTTGGCTCATTCAACTGTCTCTCACATTTCCTCCAGCGCTTTCTGCCTTCCTCATTCAGCCTTCTCTCGCATTTCGTCCAAGCACTTTCTGCTTGGCTCAGCCTTCTTTCGCATTTCCTACAAGTGCATTCTGCTTGGCTCATTCAGCCTTCTCACGCATTTCCTCCAAGCGCTTTCTCCTTGGCTCATTCAGCCTTCTCTCGCATTTCCTCCAAGAGCTTTTCATTGGTTCATTCACCCTTCTCTCTCATTTCCTCCAAGCCTTTTCTACTTGGCTCATTTAGCCTTCTCTCACATTTCCTCCAAGCGCTTTCTGCTAGGCTCATTCAGCCTTCTCTCGAATTTTCTACAAGCGCTTTATACTTGGAGCATTCAGCCTTCTCTTGCATTTCCCTCATTCACTTTTTGCTTTCCTCATTCATCCGTCTCTCATATTTCCTCCAAGGGCTTTATGCTTGGCTCATTCAACAGTCTCTCGCATTTCCTCCAAGCGCATTCTGCTTGGCTCATTCAGCCTTCTCTCAAATTGCTTCCAAGAGCTTTTTCATTGGTTCATTCACCTTTCTCTCACATTTCCTCCAAGCCTTTTCTACTTGTCTCATTTAGCCTTCTCTCGCATTTCCTCCAAGCGCTTTCTGCTAGGCTCATTCAGCCTTCTCTCGCATTTCATAAAAGCGCTTTATGCTTGGAGCATTCAGCTTTCTCTCGAATTTTCTCTAAGCGCTTTCTGCCTGACTCATTCAGAGTTCTCTCGCATTTCCTCCAAGCACTTTCTGCTTGGCTCAGCCTTCTTTCGCATTTCCTACAAGTGCATTCTGCTTGGCTCATTCAGCCCTCTCTTGCATTTCCTCCAAGCACTTTCTTCTTGGCCAGCCTTCTCTTGCATTTCCTCAAAGTGCTTTCTGCTTGGCTCATTCACCCATCTCTCGCATTTCCTCCCAGCGCTTTCTCCTTGGCTCATTCAGCCTTATCTCAAATTACTTCCAAGAGCATTTCATTGGTTCATTGAGCCTTCTCTCTCATTTCCTCCAAGCCTTTTCTACTTGGCTCATTTAGCCTTCTCTCCCATTTCCTCCAAGCGCTTTCTGCTAGGCTCATTCAGTCTTCTCTCGAATTTTCTCCAAGCACTTTCTGCTTGGCTCATTCACCCTTCTCTCGCATTTCCTCCAAGTGCTTTCTGCTTGTCTCATTCAGCTTTCTCTCTCATTTCCTAAAAGCTCTTTATGCTTGGAGCATTCAGCCTTCTCTCGAATTTTCTCCAAGCGCTTTCTGCCTGACTCATTCAGCCTTCTTTCGCACTTCCTACAAGCGCATTCTGCTTGCTTCATTCAGCCCTCTCTCGCATTTCCGCCAAGCACTTTCTTCTTGGCCAGCCTTCTCTTGCATTTCCTCCAAGTGCTTTCTGCTTGGCGCATTGAGCCTTCTCTCGAATTTTCTCCAAGCGCTTTCTGCCTTCCTCATTCAGCCTTCTCTCCCATTTCGTCCAAGCACTTTCTGCTTGGCTCAGCCTTCTTTCGCATTTCCTCCAAGCTCATTCTGCTTGGCTCATTCAGCCTTCTCTCGCATTTCCTCCAAGCGCTTTCTCCTTGGCTCATTCAGCCTTCTCTCGCATTTCCTCCAAGGGCATTCTGCTTGCCCATTCAGCCTTCTCTCAAATTTCTTCCAAGAGCTTTTTCATTGGTTCATTCACCTTTCTCTCACATTTCCTCCAAGTCTTTTCTGCTTGGCTTATTTAGCCTTCTCTCGCATTTTTTCCAAGCGCTTTCTGCTAGGCTCATTCACCCTTCTCTCGCATTTCCTCAAAGCGATTTCTGCTTGGCTCATTCACCCTTCTCTCGCATTTCCGCCAGGCACTTTCTTCTTGGCCAGCCTTCTCTCGCATTTCCTCCAAGTGCTTTCTGCTTGGCGCATTCAGCCTTCTCTCAAATTTCTTCGAACAGCTTTTCATTGGTTCATTCACCCTTCTCTCTCATTTCCTCCAAGCATTTTCTACTTGCCTCATTTAGCCTTCTCTCACATTTCCTCCAAGCGCTTTCTGCTAGGCTCATTCAGCCTTCTCTTGCATTTCCTAAAAGCGCTTTATGCTTGGAGCATTCAGCCTTCTCTCGAATTTTCTCTAAGCGCTTTCTGCCTTCCTCATTCAGCCTTCTCTCGCATTTCGTCCAAGCACTTTCTGCTTGGCTCAGCCTTCTTTCACATTTCCTACAAGTGCATTCTGCTTGGCTCATTCAGCCTTCTCACGCATTTCCTCCAAGCACTTTCTCCTTGGCCCATTCAGCCTTATCTCAAATTGCTTCCAAGAGCATTTCATTGGTTCATTCACCCTTCTCTCTCATTTCCTCCAAGCATTTTAATTGCTTTGCCCATTCAGCCTTCTCTTGCATTTCCCTCATTCACTTTTTGCTTTCCTCATTCATCCGTCTCTCATATTTCCTCCAAGGGCTTTATGCTTGGCTCATTCAACAGTCTCTCGCATTTCCTCCAAGCGCATTCTGCTTGGCTCATTCAGCCTTCTCTCGCATTTCCTCCAAACGCATTCTGCTTGGCCCATTCAGCCTTCTCTCAGGTTTCTTCCAAGAGTTTTTCATTGGTTCATTCACCCTTCTCTCTCATTTCCTCCAAGCCTTTTCTACTTGGCTCATTTAGCCTTCTCTCGCATTTCCTCCAAGCGCATTCTCCTTGGCTTATTCAGCCTTCTCTCGAATTTTCTCCAAGCGCTTTCTGCCTTCCTCATTCAGCCTTCTCTAGCATTTCGTCCAAGCACTTTCTGCTTGGCTCAGCCTTCTTTCGCATTTCCTACAAGTGCATTCTGCTTGGCTCATTCAGCCTTCTCTCGCATTTCCTCCAAGCGCTTTGTCCTTGGCTCATTCAGCCTTCTCTCGCATTTCCTCCAAGCATTTTCATTGCTTTGCCCATTCAGCCTTCTCTTGCATTTCCCTCATTCACTTTTTGCTTTCCTCATTCATCCGTCTCTCATATTTCCTCCAAGGGCTTTATGCTTGGCTCATTCAACAGTCTCTCACATTTCCTCCAAGCGCATTCTGCTTGGCTCATTCAGCCTTCTCTCGCATTTCCTCCAAGCCTTTTCTGCTTGGCTTATTTAGCCTTCTACACATTTCCTCCAAGCGCTTTTTCCTTGGCCCATTCAGCCTTCTCTCAAATTGCTTCCAAGAGCTTTTCATTGGTTCATTCACCCTTCTCTCTCATTTCCTCCAAGCATTTTCATTGCTTTGCCCATTCAGCCTTCTCTTGCATTTCCCTCATTCACTTTTTGCTTTCCTCATTCATCCGTCTCTCATATTTCCTCCAAGGGCTTTATGCTTGGCTCATTCAGCCTTCTCTCGCATTTCCTCCAAACGCATTCTGCTTGGCCCATTCAGCCTTCTCTCAGGTTTCTTCCAAGAGTTTTTCATTGGTTCATTCACCCTTCTCTCTCATTTCCTCCAAGCCTTTTCTACTTGGCTCATTTAGCCTTCACTCGAATTTTCTCCTAGCGCTTTCTGCTTGGCTCATTCACCCTTTTCTCGCATTTCCTCCAAGTGCTTTCTGCTTGGCTCAGCCTTCTTTCGCATTTCCTATAACCGCTTTATGCTTGGAGCATTCAGCCTTCTCTCGAATTTTCTCCAAGCGCTTTCTGCTTGGCTCAGACTTGTTTCGCATTTCTAATAAGCGCATTCTACTTTTCTCATTCAGCCTTCTCTCGCATTTCCTCCAAGCAGTTTCTTCTTGGCTCAGCCTTCTCTCGCATTTCTTCCAAGCGCTTTCTCCTTGGCTCATTCACCGGTCTCTCGCATTTCCTCCAAGGGCTTTCTGCTTGGCTCATTAACCCGTCTCTCACTTTTCCTCCAAGCACTTTCTGCTTGGCCCATTCAGCCTTCTTTTGCATTTCCTCCAAGCACTTTCTGCTTGGCTCATTCACACTTCACTCGCATTTTCTCCAAGCGCTTTCTGCTTGGCTCATTCACACTTCTCTCACATTTCCTCCAAGTGCTTTCTTCTTGGCTCAGTCAGCCTTCTCTTAGCATTTCCCTCAAGTACTTTTTGCTTTGTTCATTCACCCGTCTCTCGCATTTCCTACAAGCGCTTTCTCCTTGGCTCATTCACCCGTCTCTCACATGTCCTCCAAGCGCTTTCTGCTTGGCTCATTCAGTCTTCTCTTGAATTTTCTCTAACTGCTTTCTGCTTGGCTCATTCAGCCTTCTCTCGCATTTCCTCCAAACAATTTCTGCTTGGCTCATTCACCCTTCTCTCGCATTTCCTCCTAGCGCTTTCTACTTGGGTCATTCACCCGTCTCTTACATTCCTCCAAGCGCTTTCTCCTTGGTTCATTCACCCATCACTCGTATTTCCTCCAAGCCTTTTCTACTTGGCTCATTTAGCCTTCTCTCGCATTTCCTCCAAGTGCTTTCTCCTTGGCTTATTCAGCCTTCTCTCGAATATTCTCCAAGCGATTTCTGCCTTCCTCATTCAGCCGTCTCTAGCATTTCGTCCAAGCACTTTCTGCTTGGCTCAGCCTTCTTTCGCATTTCCTACAAGTGCTTTCTGCTTGGCTTATTCAGCCTTCTCTCGAATTTTCTCCAAGCGATTTCTGCCTTCCTCATTCAGCCGTCTCTAGCATTTCGTCCAAGCACTTTCTGCTTGGCTCAGCCTTCTTTCGCATTTCCTACAAGTGCATTCTCCTTGGCGCATTCAGCCTTCTCTCGAATTTTCTCCAAGCGCTTTCTGCCTTCCTCATTCAGCCTTCTCTTGCATTTCGTCCAAGCACTTTCTGCGTGGCTCAGCCTTCTTTCGCATTTCCTACAAGTGCATTCTGCTTGGCTCATTCAGCCTTCTCTCGCATTTAATCCAAACATTTTCATTGCTTTGCCCATTCAGCCTTCTCTTGCATTTCCCTCATTCACTTTTTGCTTTCCTCATTCATCCGTCTCTCATATTTCCTCCAAGGGCTTTATGCTTGGCTCATTCAACAGTCTCTCGCATTTCCTCCAAGCACATTCTGCTTGGCTCATTCAGCCTTCTCTCGCATTTCCTCCAAGCGCATTCTGCTTGGCTCATTCAGCCTTCTATCACATTTCCTCCAAGGGCATTCTGCTTGCCCATTCAGCCTTCTCTCAAATTTCTTCCAAGAGCTTTTTCATTGGTTCATTCACCTTTCTCTCACATTTCCTCCAAGCCTTTTCTACTTGTCTCATTTAGCCATCTCTCGCATTTCCTCCAAGCGCTTTCTGCTAGGCTCATTCAGCCTTCTCTCGCATTTCATAAAAGCGCTTTATGCTTGGAGCATTCAGCTTTCTCTCGAATTTTCTCTAAGCGCTTTCTGCCTGACTCATTCAGAGTTCTCTCGCATTTCCTCCAAGCACTTTCTGCTTGGCTCAGCCTTCTTTCGCATTTCCTACAAGTGCATTCTGCTTGGCTCATTCAGCCCTCTCTTGCATTTCCTCCAAGCACTTTCTTCTTGGCCAGCCTTCTCTTGCATTTCCTCAAAGTGCTTTCTGCTTGGCTCATTCACCCATCTCTCGCATTTCCTCCCAGCGCTTTCTCCTTGGGTCATTCAGCCTTCTATCGCATTTCCTCCAAGCGCATTCTGCTTGGCCCATTCAGCCTTATCTCAAATTACTTCCAAGAGCATTTCATTGGTTCATTGAGCCTTCTCTCTCATTTCCTCCAAGCCTTTTCTACTTGGCTCATTTAGCCTTCTCTCCCATTTCCTCCAAGCGCTTTCTGCTAGGCTCATTCAGTCTTCTCTCGAATTTTCTCCAAGCCCTTTCTGCTTGGCTCATTCACCCTTCTCTCGCATTTCCTCCAAGTGCTTTCTGCTTGTTTCATTCAGCTTTCTCTCTCATTTCCTAAAAGCTCTTTATGCTTGGAGCATTCAGCCTTCTCTGGAATTTTCTCCAAGCGCTTTCTGCCTGACTCATTCAGCCTTCTTTCGCACTTCCTACAAGCGCATTCTGCTTGCCTCATTCAGCCCTCTCTCGCATTTCCGCCAAGCACTTTCTTCTTGGCCAGCCTTCTCTCGCATTTCCTCCAAGTGCTTTCTGCTTGGCGCATTCAGCCTTCTCTCGAATTTTCTCTAAGCGCTTTCTGCCTTCCTCATTCAGCCTTCTCTTGCATTTCGTCCAAGCACTTTCTGCGTGGCTCAGCCTTCTTTCGCATTTCCTACAAGTGCATTCTGCTTGGCTCATTCAGCCTTCTCTCGCATTTCCTCCAAGCATTTTCATTGCTTTGCCCATTCAGCCTTCTCTTGCATTTCCCTCATTCACTTTTTGCTTTCCTCATTCATCCGTCTCTCATATTTCCTCCAAGGGCTTTATGCTTGGCTCATTCAACAGTCTCTCCCATTTCCTCCAAGCGCATTCTGCTTGGCTCATTCAGCCTTCTCTCGCATTTCCTCCAAGCCTTTTCTGCTTGGCTTATTTAGCCTTCTACACATTTCCTCCAAGCGCTTTTTCCTTGGCCCATTCAGACTTCTCTCAAATTGCTTCCAAGAGCTTTTCATTGGTTCATTCACCCTTCTCTCTCATTTCCTCCAAGCATTTTCTACTTGTCTCATTTAGCCTTCTCTCGCATTTCCTCCAAGCGCTTTCTGCTAGGCTCATTCAGCCTTCTCTCACATTTCATAAAAGCGCTTTATGCTTGGAGCATTCAGCTTTCTCTCGAATTTTCTCTAAGCGCTTTCTGCCTGACACATTCAGAGTTCCCTCGCATTTCCTCCAAGCACTTTCTGCTTGGCTCAGCCTTCTCTCGCATTTCCTCCAAGCGCTTTCTGCTTGGCTCATTCACTCTTCTCTCGCATTTTTTCCAAGCGCTTTCTGCTTGGCTCATTCACCCATCTCTCGCATTTCCTCCAGCGCTTTCTACTTGGCTCATTCACCCTTCTCTCACATTTCCTCAAAGCGCTTTCTCCTTGGCTCATTCAGCCTTCTATCGCATTTCCACCAAGCGCATTCTGCTTGGCCCATTCAGCCTTATCTCAAATTGCTTCCAAGAGCATTTCATTGGTTCATTCACCCTTCTCTCTCATTTCCTCCAAGCCTTTTCTACTTGGCTCATTTAGCCTTCTCTCGCATTTCCTCCAAGCGCTTTCTGCTAGACTCATTCAGTCTTCTCTCAAATTTTCTCCAAGCCCTTTCTGCTTGGCTCATTCACCCTTCTCTTGCATTTCCTCCAAGTGCTTTCTGCTTGTCTCATTCAGCTTTCTCTCTCATTTCCTAAAAGCGCTTTATGCTTGGAGCACTCAGCCTTCTCTCGAATTTTCTCCAATCGCTTTCTGCCTGACTCATTCAGCCTTCTTTCGCATTTCCTACAAGCGCATTCTGCTTGGCTCATTCAGCCCTCTCTTGCATTTCCTCCAAGCACTTTCTTCTTGGCCAGCCTTCTCTTGCATTTCCTCAAAGTGCTTTCTGCTTGGCTCATTCACCCATCTCTCGCATTTCCTCCCAGCGCTTTCTCCTTGGGTCATTCAGCCTTCTATCGCATTTCCTCCAAGCGCATTCTGCTTGGCCCATTCAGCCTTATCTCAAATTACTTCCAAGAGCATTTCATTGGTTCATTGAGCCTTCTCTCTCATTTCCTCCAAGCCTTTTCTACTTGGCTCATTTAGCCTTCTCTCCCATTTCCTCCAAGCGCTTTCTGCTAGGCTCATTCAGTCTTCTCTCGAATTTTCTCCAAGCCCTTTCTGCTTGGCTCATTCACCCTTCTCTCGCATTTCCTCCAAGTGCTTTCTGCTTGTCTCATTCAGCTTTCTCTCTCATTTCCTAAAAGCTCTTTATGCTTGGAGCATTCAGCCTTCTCTGGAATTTTCTCCAAGCGCTTTCTGCCTGACTCATTCAGCCTTCTTTCGCACTTCCTACAAGCGCATTCTGCTTGCCTCATTCAGCCCTCTCTCGCATTTCCGCCAAGCACTTTCTTCTTGGCCAGCCTTCTCTCGCATTTCCTCCAAGTGCTTTCTGCTTGGCGCATTCAGCCTTCTCTCGAATTTTCTCTAAGCGCTTTCTGCCTTCCTCATTCAGCCTTCTCTTGCATTTCGTCCAAGCACTTTCTGCGTGGCTCAGCCTTCTTTCGCATTTCCTACAAGTGCATTCTGCTTGGCTCATTCAGCCTTCTCTCGCATTTCCTCCAAGCATTTTCATTGCTTTGCCCATTCAGCCTTCTCTTGCATTTCCCTCATTCACTTTTTGCTTTCCTCATTCATCCGTCTCTCATATTTCCTCCAAGGGCTTTATGCTTGGCTCATTCAACAGTCTCTCCCATTTCCTCCAAGCGCATTCTGCTTGGCTCATTCAGCCTTCTCTCGCATTTCCTCCAAGCCTTTTCTGCTTGGCTTATTTAGCCTTCTACACATTTCCTCCAAGCGCTTTTTCCTTGGCCCATTCAGACTTCTCTCAAATTGCTTCCAAGAGCTTTTCATTGGTTCATTCACCCTTCTCTCTCATTTCCTCCAAGCATTTTCTACTTGTCTCATTTAGCCTTCTCTCGCATTTCCTCCAAGCGCTTTCTGCTAGGCTCATTCAGCCTTCTCTCACATTTCATAAAAGCGCTTTATGCTTGGAGCATTCAGCTTTCTCTCGAATTTTCTCTAAGCGCTTTCTGCCTGACACATTCAGAGTTCCCTCGCATTTCCTCCAAGCACTTTCTGCTTGGCTCAGCCTTCTCTCGCATTTCCTCCAAGCGCTTTCTGCTTGGCTCATTCACTCTTCTCTCGCATTTTTTCCAAGCGCTTTCTGCTTGGCTCATTCACCCATCTCTCGCATTTCCTCCAGCGCTTTCTACTTGGCTCATTCACCCTTCTCTCACATTTCCTCAAAGCGCTTTCTCCTTGGCTCATTCAGCCTTCTATCGCATTTCCACCAAGCGCATTCTGCTTGGCCCATTCAGCCTTATCTCAAATTGCTTCCAAGAGCATTTCATTGGTTCATTCACCCTTCTCTCTCATTTCCTCCAAGCCTTTTCTACTTGGCTCATTTAGCCTTCTCTCGCATTTCCTCCAAGCGCTTTCTGCTAGACTCATTCAGTCTTCTCTCAAATTTTCTCCAAGCCCTTTCTGCTTGGCTCATTCACCCTTCTCTTGCATTTCCTCCAAGTGCTTTCTGCTTGTCTCATTCAGCTTTCTCTCTCATTTCCTAAAAGCGCTTTATGCTTGGAGCACTCAGCCTTCTCTCGAATTTTCTCCAATCGCTTTCTGCCTGACTCATTCAGCCTTCTTTCGCATTTCCTACAAGCGCATTCTGCTTGGCTCATTCAGCCCTCTCTCGCATTTCCGCCAAGCACTTTCTTCTTGGCCAGCCTTCTCTCGCATTTCCTCCAAGTGGTTTCTGCTTGGCGCATTCAGCCTTCTCTCAAATTTTCTCCAAGCGCTTTCTCCCTTCCTCATTCAGCCTTCTCTCGCATTTCCTCCATGCACTTTCTGCTTCGCTCAGCCTACTTTCGCATTTCCTCCAAGTGGTTTCTTCTTGGCGCATTCAGCCTTCTCTCAAATTTTCTCCAAGCTCTTTCTCCCTTCCTCATTCAGCCTTCTCTCGCATTTCCTCCATGCACTTTCTGCTTCGCTCAGCCTACTTTCGCATTTCCTACAAGTGCATTCTGCTTGGCGCATTCAGCCTTCTCTCGAATTTTCTCCAAGCGCATTCTGCCTTCCTCATTCAGCCTTCTCTCGCATTTCGTCCAAGTACTTTCTGCTTGGCTCAGCCTTCTTTCGCATTTCCTACAAGTGCATTCTGCTTGGCTCATTTAGCCTTCTCACGCATTTCCTCCAAGAGCTTTTCATTGGTTCATTCACCCTTCTCTCTCATTTCCTCCAAGCCTTTTCTACTTGGCTCATTTAGCCTTCTCTCGCATTTCCTCCAAGCGCTTTCTGCTAGGCTCATTCAGCCTTCTCTCGAATTTTCTACAAGCGCTTTATACTTGGAGCATTCAGCCTTCTCTTGCATTTCCCTCATTCACTTTTTGCTTTCCTCATTCATCCGTCTCTCATATTTCCTCCAAGGGCTTTATGCTTGGCTCATTCAACAGTCTCTCGCATTTCCTCCAGGCACATTCTGCTTGGCTCATTCAGCCTTCTCTCGCATTTCCTCCAAGCGCATTCTGCTTGGCTCATTCAGCCTTCTCTCACATTTCCTCCAAGGGCATTCTGCTTGCCCATTCAGCCTTCTCTCAAATTGCTTCCAAGAGCTTTTCATTGGTTCATTCACCCTTCTCTCTCATTTCCTCCAAGCATTTTCATTGCTTTGCCCATTCAGCCTTCTCTTGCATTTCCCTCATTCACTTTTTGCTTTCCTCATTCATCCGTCTCTCATATTTCCTCCAAGGGCTTTATGCTTGGCTCATTCAGCCTTCTCTCGCATTTCCTCCAAACGCATTCTGCTTGGCCCATTCAGCCTTCTCTCAGGTTTCTTCCAAGAGTTTTTCATTGGTTCATTCACCCTTCTCTCTCATTTCCTCCAAGCCTTTTCTACTTGGTTCATTTAGCCTTCACTCGAATTTTCTCCTAGCGCTTTCTGCTTGGCTCATTCACCCTTTTCTCGCATTTCCTCCAAGTGCTTTCTGCTTGGCTCAGCCTTCTTTCGCATTTCCTACAACCGCTTTATGCTTGGAGCATTCAGCCTTCTCTCGAATTTTCTCCAAGCGCTTTCTGCTTGGCTCAGACTTGTTTCGCATTTCTTATAAGCGCATTCTACTTTTCTCATTCAGCCTTCTCTCGCATTTCCTCCAAGCAGTTTCTTCTTGGCTCAGCCTTCTCTCGCATTTCTTCCAAGCGCTTTCTCCTTGGCTCATTCACCGGTCTCTCGCATTTCCTCCAAGGGCTTTCTGCTTGGCTCATTAACCCGTCTCTCACATTTCCTCCAAGCACTTTCTGCTTGGCCCATTCAGCCTTCTTTTGCATTTCCTCCAAGCACTTTCTGCTTGGCTCATTCACACTTCACTCACATTTCCTCCAAGTGCTTTCTTCTTGGCTCAGTCAGCCTTCTCTTAGCATTTCCCTCAAGTACTTTTTGCTTTGCTCATTCACCCGTCTCTCGCACTTCCTACAAGCGCTTTCTCCTTGGCTCATTCACCCGTCTCTCGCATTTCCTCCAAGCGCTTTCTGCTTGGCTCATTCAGTCTTCTCTTGAATTTTCTCTAACCGCTTTCTGCTTGGCTCATTCAGCCTTCTCTTGCATTTCCTCCAAACGCTTTCTGCTTGGCTCATTCACCCTTCTCTCGCATTTCCTCCTAGCGCTTTCTACTTGGGTCATTCACCCGTCTCTTACATTCCTCCAAGCGCTTTCTCCTTGGTTCATTCACCCATCACTCGTATTTCCTCCAAGCGCTTTCTCCTTGGCTCATTCAGCAGTCTCTCGCATTTCCTCCAAGTGCTTTCTGCTTGGCGCATTCAGCCTTCTCTCGAATTTTCTCCAAGCGCTTTCTGCCTTCCTCATTCAGCCTTCTCTCTCATTTCCTCCAAGCCTTTTCTACTTGGCTCATTTAGCCTTCTCTCGCATTTCCTCCAAGCGCTTTCTGCTATGCTCATTCATCCTTCTCTCGAATTTTCTACAAGCGCTTTATACTTGGAGCATTCAGCCTTCTCTTGCATTTCCCTCATTCACTTTTTGCTTTCCTCATTCATCCGTCTCTCATATTTCCTCCAAGGGCTTTAAGCTTGGCTCATTCAACAGTCTCTCGCATTTCCTCCAAGCACATTCTGCTTGGCTCATTCAGCCTTCTCTCGCATTTCCTCCAAGCGCATTCTGCTTGGCTCATTCAGCCTTCTCTCACATTTCCTCCAAGGGCATTCTGCTTGCCCATTCAGCCTTCTCTCAAATTTCTTCCAAGAGCTTTTTCATTGGTTCATTCACCTTTCTCTCACATTTCCTCCAAGCCTTTTCTACTTGTCTCATTTAGCCTTCTCTCGCATTTCCTCCAAGCGCTTTCTGCTAGGCTCATTCAGCCTTCTCTCGCATTTCATAAAAGCGCTTTATGCTTGGAGCATTCAGCTTTCTCTCAAATTTTCTCTAAGCGCTTTCTGCCTGACTCATTCAGAGTTCTCTCGCATTTCCTCCAAGCACTTTCTGCTTGGCTCAGCCTTCTTTCGCATTTCCTACAAGTGCATTCTGCTTGGCTCATTCAGCCCTCTCTTGCATTTCCTCCAAGCACTTTCTTCTTGGCCAGCCTTCTCTTGCATTTCCTCAAAGTGCTTTCTGCTTGGCTCATTCACCCATCTCTCACATTTCCTCCAAGCCTTTTCTACTTGTCTCATTTAGCCTTCTCTCGCATTTCCTCCAAGCGCTTTCTGCTAGGCTCATTCAGCCTTCTCTCGCATTTCATAAAAGCGCTTTATGCTTGGAGCATTCAGCTTTCTCTCGAATTTTCTCTAAGCGCTTTCTGCCTGACTCATTCAGAGTTCCCTCGCATTTCCTCCAAGCACTTTCTGCTTGGCTCAGCCTTCTTTCGCATTTCCTACAAGTGCATTCTGCTTGGCTCATTCAGCCCTCTCTTGCATTTCCTCCAAGCACTTTCTTCTTCGCCAGCCTTCTCTTGCATTTCCTCAAAGTGCTTTCTGCTTGGCTCATTCACGCATCTCTCGCATTTCCTCCCAGCGCTTTCTCCTTGGGTCATTCAGCCTTCTATCGCATTTCCTCCAAGTGCATTCTGCTTGGCCCATTCAGCCTTATCTCAAATTACTTCCAAGAGCATTTCATTGGTTCATTGAGCCTTCTCTCTCATTTCCTCCAAGCCTTTTCTACTTGGCTCATTTAGCCTTCTCTCCCATTTCCTCCAAGCGCTTTCTGCTAGGCTCATTCAGTCTTCTCTCGAATTTTCTCCAAGCCCTTTCTGCTTGGCTCATTCACCCTTCTCTCGCATTTCCTCCAAGTGCTTTCTGCTTGTCTCATTCAGCTTTCTCTCTCATTTCCTAAAAGCTCTTTATGCTTGGAGCATTCAGCCTTCTCTCGAATTTTCTCCAAGCGCTTTCTGCCTGACTCATTCAGCCTTCTTTTGCACTTCCTACAAGCGCATTCTGCTTGCCTCATTCAGCCCTCTCTCGCATTTTCGCCAAGCACTTTCTTCTTGGCCAGACTTCTCTCGCATTTCCTCCAAGTGCTTTCTGCTTGGCGCATTCAGCCTTCTCTCGAATTTTCTCCAAGCGCTTTCTGCCTTCCTCATTCAGCCTTCTCTCGCATTTCGTCCAAGCACTTTCTGCTTGGCTCAGCCTTCTTTAGCATTTCCTCCAAGCGCATTCTGCTTGGCTCATTCAGCCTTCTCTCGCATTTCCTCCAAGCGCTTTCTCCTTGGCTCCTTCAGCCTTCTCTCGCATTTCCTCCAAGGGCATTCTGCTTGCCCATTCAGCCTTCTCTCAAATTTCTTCCAAGAGCTTTTTCATTGGTTCATTCACCTTTCTCTCACATTTCCTCCAAGCCTTTTCTGCTTGGCTCATTCAGCCTTCTCTCGCATTTCATAAAAGCGCTTTATGCTTGGAGCATTCAGCTTTCTCTCGAATTTTCTCTAAGCGCTTTCTGCCTGACTCATTCAGAGTTCCCTCGCATTTCCTCCAAGCACTTTCTGCTTGGCTCAGCCTTCTTTCGCATTTCCTACAAGTGCATTCTGCTTGGCTCATTCAGCCCTCTCTTGCATTTCCTCCAAGCACTTTCTTCTTGGCCAGCCTTCTCTTGCATTTCCTCAAAGTGCTTTCTGCTTGGCTCATTCACGCATCTCTCGCATTTCCTCCCAGCGCTTTCTCCTTGGGTCATTCAGCCTTCTATCGCATTTCCTCCAAGTGCATTCTGCTTGGCCCATTCAGCCTTATCTCAAATTACTTCCAAGAGCATTTCATTGGTTCATTGAGCCTTCTCTCTCATTTCCTCCAAGCCTTTTCTACTTGGCTCATTTAGCCTTCTCTCCCATTTCCTCCAAGCGCTTTCTGCTAGGCTCATTCAGTCTTCTCTCGCATTTCCTCCAAGTGCTTTCTGCTTGTCTCATTCAGCTTTCTCTCTCATTTCCTAAAAGCTCTTTATGCTTGGAGCATTCAGCCTTCTCTCGAATTTTCTCCAAGCGCTTTCTGCCTGACTCATTCAGCCTTCTTTTGCACTTCCTACAAGCGCATTCTGCTTGCCTCATTCAGCCCTCTCTCGCATTTTCGCCAAGCACTTTCTTCTTGGCCAGACTTCTCTCGCATTTCCTCCAAGTGCTTTCTGCTTGGCGCATTCAGCCTTCTCTCGAATTTTCTCCAAGCGCTTTCTGCCTTCCTCATTCAGCCTTCTCTCGCATTTCGTCCAAGCACTTTCTGCTTGGCTCAGCCTTCTTTAGCATTTCCTCCAAGCGCATTCTGCTTGGCTCATTCAGCCTTCTCTCGCATTTCCTCCAAGCGCTTTCTCCTTGGCTCCTTCAGCCTTCTCTCGCATTTCCTCCAAGTGCTTTCTGCTTGGCGCATTCAGCCTTCTCTCAAATTTCTTCCAACAGCTTTTCATTGGTTCATTCACCCTTCTCTCTCATTTCCTCCAAGCATTTTCTACTTGCCTCATTTAGCCTTCTCTCACATTTCCTCCAAGCGCTTTCTGCTAGGCTCATTCAGCCTTCTCTTGCATTTCCTAAAAGCGCTTTATGCTTGGAGCATTCAGCCTTCTCTCGCATTTCCTCCAAGCACTTTCTGCTTGGCTCAGCCTTCTTTCACATTTCCTACAAGTGCATTCTGCTTGGCTCATTCAGCCTTCTCTCGCATTTCCTCCAAGCATTTTCATTGCTTTGCCCATTCAGCCTTCTCTTGCATTTCCCTCATTCACTTTTTGCTTTCCTCATTCATCCGTCTCTCATATTTCCTCCAAGGGCTTTATGCTTGGCTCATTCAACAGTCTCTCGCATTTCCTCCAAGCGCATTTTGCTTGGCTCATTCAGCCTTCTCTCGCATTTCCTCCAAGCCTTTTCTGCTTGGCTTATTTAGCCTTCTACACATTTCCTCCAAGCGCTTTTTCCTTGGCCCATTCAGCCTTCTGTCAAATTGCTTCCAAGAGCTTTTCATTGGTTCATTCACCCTTCTCTCTCATTTCCTCCAAGCATTTTCATTGCTTTGCCCATTCAGCCTTCTCTTGCATTTCCCTCATTCAGTTTTTGCTTTCCTCATTCATCCGTCTCTCATATTTCCTCCAAGGGCTTTATGCTTGGCTCATTCAGCCTTCTCTCGCATTTCCTCCAAACGCATTCTGCTTGGCCCATTCAGCCTTCTCTCAGGTTTCTTCCAAGAGTTTTTTATTGGTTCATTCACCCTTCTCTCTCATTTCCTCCAAGCCTTTTCTACTTGGCTCATTTAGCCTTCACTCGAATTTTCTCCTAGCGCTTTCTGCTTGGCTCATTCACCCTTTTCTCGCATTTCCTCCAAGTGCTTTCTGCTTGGCTCAGCCTTCTTTCGCATTTCCTGCAACCGCTTTATGCTTGGAGCATTCAGCCTTCTCTCGAATTTTCTCCAAGCGCTTTCTGCTTGGCTTAGTCTTGTTTCACATTTCTTATAAGCGCATTCTACTTTTCTCATTCAGCCTTCTCTCGCATTTCCTCCAAGCAGTTTCTTCTTGGCTCAGCCTTCTCTCGCATTTCTTCCAAGCGCTTTCTCCTTGGCTCATTCACCGGTCTCTCGCATTTCCTCCAAGGGCTTTCTGCTTGGCTCATTAACCCGTCTCTCACATTTCCTCCAAGCGCTTTCTTCTTGGCTCAGTCAGCCTTCTCTTAGCATTTCCCTCAAGTACTTTTTGCTTTGCTCATTCACCCGTCTCTCGCACTTCCTACAAGCGCTTTCTCCTTGGCTCATTCACCCGTCTCTCGCATTTCCTCCAAGCGCTTTCTGCTTGGCTCATTCAGTCTTCTCTTGAATTTTCACTAACCGCTTTCTGCTTGGCTCATTCAGCCTTCTCTTGCATTTCCTCCTAGCGCTTTCTACTTGGGTCATTCACCCGTCTCTTACATTCCTCCAAGCGATTTCTCCTTGGTTCATTCACCCATCACTCGTATTTCCTCCAAGCGCTTTCTCCTTGGCTCATTCAACAGTCTCTCGCATTTCCTCCAAGTGCTTTCTGCTTGGCGCATTCAGCCTTCTCCCGAATTTTCTCCAAGGGCTTTCTGCCTTCCTCATTCAGCCTTTTCTCGCATTTCGTCCAAGCACTTTCTGCTTGGCTCAGCCTTCTTTCGCATTTCCTACAAGTGCATTCTGGTTGGCTCATTCAGCCTTCTGACGCATTTCCTCCAAGCGCTTTCTGCTTTGCCCATTCAGCCTTCTCACAAATTTCTTCCAAGAGCTTTTCATTGGTTCATTCACCCTTCTCTCTCATTTCCTCCAGGCCTTTTCTACTTGGCTCATTTAGCATTCTCTCGCATTTCCTCCAAGCGCTTTCTCCTTGGCTCCTTCAGCCTTCTCTCGCATTTCCTCCAAGCGCATTCTGCTTGGCCCATTCAGCTTTCTCTCGAATTTTCTCTAACCGCTTTCTTCTTGGCTCATTCAGCCTTCTCTCGCATTTCCTCCAAGCGCTTTCTGCTTGGCACATTCAGCCTTCTCTCGAATTTTCTCTAACCGCTTTCTTCTTGGCTCATTCAGCCTTCTCTCGCATTTCCTCCAAGCGCATTCTGCTTGGCCCATTCAGCCTTCTCTCGAATTTTCTACAAGCGCTTTATACTTGGAGCATTCAGCCTTCTCTTGCATTTCCCTCATTCACTTTTTGCTTTCCTCATTCATCCCTCTCTCATATTTCCTCCAAGCGCTTTATGCTTGGCTCATTCAACTGTCTCTCACATTTCCTCCAGCGCTTTCTGCCTTCCTCATTCAGCCTTCTCTCGCATTTCGTCCAAGCACTTTCTGCTTGGCTCAGCCTTCTTTCGCATTTCCTACAAGTGCATTCTTCTTGGCGCATTCAGCCTTCTCCCGAATTTTCTCCAAGGGCTTTCTGCCTTCCTCATTCAGCCTTCTCTCGCATTTCGTCCAAGCACTTTCTGCTTGGCTCAGCCTTCTTTCGCATTTCCTACAAGTGCATTCTGGTTGGCTCATTCAGCCTTCTGACGCATTTCCTCCAAGCGCTTTCTGCTTTGCCCATTCAGCCTTCTCTCAAATTTCTTCCAAGAGCTTTTCATTGGTTCATTCACCCTTCTCTCTCATTTCCTCCAGGCCTTTTCTACTTGGCTCATTTAGCATTCTCTCTCATTTCCTCCAATCGCTTTTTCCTTGGCTCCTTCAGCCTTCTCTCGCATTTCCTCCAAGCGCATTCTGCTTGGCCCATTCAGCTTTCTCTCGAATTTTCTCTAACCGCTTTCTTCTTGGCTCATTCAGCCTTCTCTCGCATTTCCTCCAAGCGCTTTCTGCTTGGCACATTCAGCCTTCTCTCGAATTTTCTCTAACCGCTTTCTTCTTGGCTCATTCAGCCTTCTCTCGCATTTCCTCCAAGCGCATTCCGCTTGGCCCATTCAGCCTTCTCTCGAATTTTCTACAAGCGCTTTATACTTGGAGCATTCAGCCTTCTCTTGCATTTCCCTCATTCACTTTTTGCTTTCCTCATTCATCCCTCTCTCATATTTCCTCCAAGCGCTTTATGCTTGGCTCATTCAACTGTCTCTCACATTTCCTCCAGCGCTTTCTGCCTTCCTCATTCAGCCTTCTCTCGCATTTCGTCCAAGCACTTTCTGCTTGGCTCAGCCTTCTTTCGCATTTCCTACAATTGCATTCTGCTTGGCTCATTCAGCCTTCTCACGCATTTCCTCCAAGCGCTTCCTGCTTTGCCCATTCAGCCTTCTCTCAAATTTCTTCCAAGAGCTTTTTCATTGGTTCATTCACCTTTCTCTCGCATTTCCTCCAAGCGCATTCTCCTTGGCCCATTCAGCCTTCTCTCAAATTGCTTCCAAGAGCTTTTCATTGGTTCATTCACCTTTCTCTCACATTTCCTCCAAGCGCATTCTGCTTGCCCATTCAGCCTTCTCTCAGGTTTCTTCCAAGAGTTTTTCATTGGTTCATTCACCCTTCTCTCTCATTTCCTCCAAGCCTTTTCTACTTGGCTCATTTAGCCTTCACTCGAATTTTCTCCTAGCGCTTTCTGCTTGGCTCATTCACCCTTTTCTCGCATTTCCTCCAAGTGCTTTCTGTTTGGCTCAGCCTTCTTTCGCATTTCCTACAACCGCTTTATGCTTGGAGCATTCAGCCTTCTCTCGAATTTTCTCCAAGCGCTTTCTGCTTGGCTCAGACTTGTTTCGCATTTCTTATAAGCGCATTCTACTTTTCTCATTCAGCCTTCTCTCGCATTTCTTCCAAGCGCTTTCTCCTTGGCTCATTCACCGGTCTCTCGCATTTCCTCCAAGGGCTTTCTGCTTGGCTCATTAACCCGTCTCTCACATTTCCTCCAAGCACTTTCTGCTTGGCCCATTCAGCCTTCTTTTGCATTTCCTCCAAGCACTTTCTGCTTGGCTCATTCACACTTCACTCACATTTCCTCCAAGTGCTTTCTTCTTGGCTCAGTCAGCCTTCTCTTAGCATTTCCCTCAAGTAATTTTTGCTTTGCTCATTCACCCGTCTCTCGCACTTCCTACAAGCGCTTTCTCCTTGGCTCATTCACCCGTCTCTCGCATTTCCTCCAAGCGCTTTCTGCTTGGCTCATTCAGTCTTCTCTTGAATTTTCTCTAACCGCTTTCTGCTTGGCTCATTCAGCCTTTTCTTGCATTTCCTCCAAACGCTTTCTGCTTGGCTCATTCACCCTTCTCTCGCATTTCCTCCTAGCGCTTTCTACTTGGGTCATTCACCCGTCTCTTACATTCCTCCAAGCGCTTTCTCCTTGGTTCATTCACCCATCACTCGTATTTCCTCCAAGCGCTTTCTCCTTGGCTCATTCAACAGTCTCTCGCATTTCCTCCAAGTGCTTTCTGCTTGGCGCATTCAGCCTTCTCTCGAATTTTCTCCAAGCGCTTTCTGCCTTCCTCATTCAGCCTTCTCTCGCATTTCGTCCAAGCACTTTCTGTTTGGCTCAGCCTTCTTTCGCATTTCCTACAAGTGCATTCTTCTTGGCGCATTCAGCCTTCTCCTGAATTTTCTCCAAGGGCTTTCTGCCTTCCTCATTCAGCCTTCTCTCGCATTTCGTCCAAGCACTTTCTGCTTGGCTCAGCCTTCTTTCGCATTTCCTACAAGTGCATTCTGGTTGGCTCATTCAGCCTTCTGACGCATTTCCTCCAAGCGCTTTCTGCTTTGCCCATTCAGCCTTCTCTCAAATTTCTTCCAAGTGCTTTTCATTGGTTCATTCACCCTTCTCTCTCATTTCCTCCAGGCCTTTTCTACTTGGCTCATTTAGCATTCTCTCGCATTTCCTCCAAGTGCTTTCTCCTTGGCTCCTTCAGCCTTCTCTCGCATTTCCTCCAAGCGCATTCTGCTTGGCCCATTCAGCTTTCTCTCGAATTTTCTCTAACCGCTTTCTTCTTGGCTCATTCAGCCTTCTCTCGCATTTCCTCCAAGCGCTTTCTGCTTGGCACATTCAGCCTTCTCTCGAATTTTCTCTAACCGCTTTCTTCTTGGCTCATTCAGCCTTCTCTCGCATTTCCTCCAAGCGCTTTCTGCTTGGCACATTCAGCCTTCTCTCGAATTTTCTCTAACCGCTTTCTTCTTGGCTCATTCAGCCTTCTCTCGCATTTCCTCCAAGCGCATTCTGCTTGGCCCATTCAGTCTTCTCTCGAATTTTCTACAAGCGCTTTATACTTGGAGCATTCAGCCTTCTCTTGCATTTCCCTCATTCACTTTTTGCTTTCCTCATTCATCCCTCTCTCATATTTCCTCCAAGCGCTTTATGCTTGGCTCATTCAACTGTCTCTCACATTTCCTCCAGCGCTTTCTGCCTTCCTCATTCAGCCTTCTCTCGCATTTCGTCCAAGCACTTTCTGCTTGGCTCAGCCTTCTTTCGCATTTCCTACAATTGCATTCTGCTTGGCTCATTCAGCCTTCTCACGCATTTCCTCCAAGCGCTTTCTGCTTTGCCCATTCAGCCTTCTCTCAAATTTCTTCCAAGAGCTTTTTCATTGGTTCATTCACCTTTCTCTCGCATTTCCTCCAAGCGCATTCTCCTTGGCCCATTCAGCCTTCTCTCAAATTGCTTCCAAGAGCTTTTCATTGGTTCATTCACCTTTCTCTCGCATTTCCTCCAAGCGCATTCTCCTTGGCCCATTCAGCCTTCTCTCAAATTGCTTCCAAGAGCTTTTCATTGGTTCATTCACCTTTCTCTCACATTTCCTCCAAGCGCATTCTGCTTGCCCATTCAGCCTTCTCTCAAATTGCTTCCAAGAGATTTTCATTGGTTCATTCACCCTTCTCTCGCATTTCCTCCAAGCCCTTTCTGCTTAGCTCATTCACCCTTCTCTCCCATTTCCTCCAAGTGCTTTCTGATTGTCTCATTCACCCTTCTCTCGCATTTCCTCCAAGCGTTTTCTGCTAGGCTCATTCAGTCTTCTCTCACATTTCCTCCAAGCGCTTTCTGCTAGGCTCATTCAGCCTTCTCTTGCATTTCCTAAAATCGCTTTATGCTTGGCTCAGCCTTCTTTCGCATTTCCTACAAGCGCATTCTGCTTGGCTCATATACCCGTCTCTCGCATTTCCTCCAAGCGCTTTCTGCTTGGTTCATTCAGCCTTCTCTCGAATTTTCTCTAACCACTATCTGCTTTGCTCATTCACCCTTCTCTCACATTTCCTCAAATCGATTTCTGCTTGGCTCATTCACCCTTCTCTCGCATTTCCGCCAGGCACTTTCTTCTTGGCCAGCCTTCTCTCGCATTTCCTCCAAGTGCTTTCTGCTTGGCGCATTCAGCCTTCTCTCAAATTTCTTCCAACAGCTTTTCATTGGTTCATTCACCCTTCTCTCTCATTTCCTCCAAGCATTTTCTACTTGCCTCATTTAGCCTTCTCTCACATTTCCTCCAAGCGCTTTCTGCTAGGCTCATTCAGCCTTCTCTTGCATTTCCTAAAAGCGCTTTATGCTTGGAGCATTCAGCCTTCTCTCGAATTTTCTCTAAGCGCTTTCTGACTTCCTCATTCAGCCTTCTCTCGCATTTCGTCCAAGCACTTTCTGCTTGGCTCAGCCTTCTTTCACATTTCCTACAAGTGCATTCTGCTTGGCTCATTCAGCCTTCTCACGCATTTCCTCCAAGCACTTTCTCCTTGGCCCATTCAGCCTTATCTCAAATTGCTTCCAAGAGCATTTCATTGGTTCATTCACCCTTCTCTCTCATTTCCTCCAAGCCTTTTCTACTTGGCTCATTTAGCCTTCTCTCGCATTTCCTCCAAGGGCTTTCTCCTTGGCTTATTCAGCCTTCTTTCGAATTTTCTCCAAGCGCTTTCTCCCTTCCTCATTCATCCTTCTCTCGCATTTCCTCCAAGCACTTTCTGCTTCGCTCAGCCTACTTTCGCATTTCCTACAAGTGCATTCTGCTTGGCGCATTCAGCCTTCTCTCGAATTTTCTCCAAGCGCTTTCTGCCTTCCTCATTCAGCCTTCTCTCGCATTTCGTCCAAGCAGTTTCTTCTTGGCTCAGCCTTCTCTCGCATTTCTTCCAAGCGCTTTCTCCTTGGCTCATTCACCGGTCTCTCGCATTTCCTCCAAGGGCTTTCTGCTTGGCTCATTAACCCGTCTCTCACATTTCCTCCAAGCACTTTCTGCTTGGCCCATTCAGCCTTCTTTTGCATTTCCTCCAAGCACTTTCTGCTTGGCTCATTCACACTTCACTCACATTTCCTCCAAGTGCTTTCTTCTTGGCTCAGTCAGCCTTCTCTTAGCATTTCCCTCAAGTACTTTTTGCTTTGCTCATTCACCCGTCTCTCGCACTTCCTACAAGCGCTTTCTCCTTGGCTCATTCACCCGTCTCTCGCATTTCCTCCAAGCGCTTTCTGCTTGGCTCATTCAGTCTTCTCTTGAATTTTCTCTAACCGCTTTCTGCTTGGCTCATTCAGCCTTCTCTTGCATTTCCTCCAAACGCTTTCTGCTTGGCTCATTCACCCTTCTCTCGCATTTCCTCCTAGCGCTTTCTACTTGGGTCATTCACCCGTCTCTTACATTCCTCCAAGCACTTTCTCCTTGGTTCATTCACCCATCACTCGTATTTCCTCCAAGCGCTTTCTCCTTGGCTCATTCAACAGTCTCTCGCATTTCCTCCAAGTGCTTTCTGCTTGGCGCATTCAGCCTTCTCTCGAATTTTCTCCAAGCGCTTTCTGCCTTCCTCATTCAGCCTTCTCTCGCATTTCGTCCAAGCACTTTCTGTTTGGCTCAGCCTTCTTTCGCATTTCCTACAAGTGCATTCTTCTAGGCGCATTCAGCCTTCTCCCGAATTTTCTCCAAGGGCTTTCTGCCTTCCTCATTCAGCCTTCTCTCCCATTTCGTCCAAGCACTTTCTGCTTGGCTCAGCCTTCTTTCGCATTTCCTACAAGTGCATTCTGGTTGGCTCATTCAGCCTTCTGACGCATTTCCTCCAAGCGCTTTCTGCTTTGCCCATTCAGCCTTCTCTCAAATTTCTTCCAAGAGCTTTTCATTGGTTCATTCACCCTTCTCTCTTATTTCCTCCAGGCCTTTTCTACTTGGCTCATTTAGCATTCTCTCGCATTTCCTCCAAGCGCTTTCTCCTTGGCTCCTTCAGCCTTCTCTCGCATTTCCTCCAAGCGCATTCTGCTTGGCCCATTCAGCTTTCTCTCGAATTTTCTCTAACCGCTTTCTTCTTGGCTCATTCAGCCTTCTCTCGCATTTCCTCCAAGCGCTTTCTGCTTGGCACATTCAGCCTTCTCTCGAATTTTCTCTAACCGCTTTCTTCTTGGCTCATTCAGCCTTCTCTCGCATTTCCTCCAAGCGCATTCTGCTTGGCCCATTCAGCCTTCTCTCGAATTTTCTACAAGCGCTTTATACTTGGAGCTTTCAGCCTTCTCTTGCATTTCCCTCATTCACTTTTTGCTTTCCTCATTCATCCCTCTCTCATATTTCCTCCAAGCGCTTTATGCTTGGCTCATTCAACTGTCTCTCACATTTCCTCCAGCGCTTTCTGCCTTCCTCATTCAGCCTTCTCTCGCATTTCGTCCAAGCACTTTCTGCTTGGCTCAGCCTTCTTTCGCATTTCCTACAAGTGCATTCTTCTTGGCGCATTCAGCCTTCTGACGCATTTCCTCCAAGCGCTTTCTGCTTTGCCCATTCAGCCTTCTCTCAAATTTCTTCCAAGAGCTTTTCATTGGTTCATTCACCCTTCTCTCTCATTTCCTCCAGGCCTTTTCTACTTGGCTCATTTAGCATTCTCTCGCATTTCCTCCAAGCGCTTTCTCCTTGGCTCCTTCAGCCTTCTCTCACATTTCCTCCAAGCGCATTCTGCTTGGCCCATTCAGCTTTCTCTCGAATTTTCTCTAACCGCTTTCTTCTTGGCTCATTCAGCCTTCTCTCGCATTTCCTCCAAGCGCTTTCTGCTTGGCACATTCAGCCTTCTCTCGAATTTTCTCTAACCGCTTTCTTCTTGGCTCATTCAGCCTTCTCTCGCATTTCCTCCAAGCGCTTTATGCTTGGCTCATTCAACTGTCTCTCACATTTCCTCCAGCGCTTTCTGCCTTCCTCATTCAGCCTTCTCTCGCATTTCGTCCAAGCACTTTCTGCTTGGCTCAGCCTTCTTTCGCATTTCCTACAAGTGCATTCTGCTTGGCTCATTCAGCCTTCTCACGCATTTCCTCCAAGCGCTTTCTCCTTGGCTCATTCAGCCTTCTCTCGCATTTCCTCCAAGAGCTTTTCATTGGTTCATTCACCCTTCTCTCTCATTTCCTCCAAGCCTTTTCTACTTGGCTCATTTAGCCTTCTCTCACATTTCCTCCAAGCGCTTTCTGCTAGGCTCATTCAGCCTTCTCTCGAATTTTCTACAAGCGCTTTATACTTGGAGCATTCAGCCTTCTCTTGCATTTCCCTCATTCACTTTTTGCTTTCCTCATTCATCCGTCTCTCATATTTCCTCCAAGGGCTTTATGCTTGGCTCATTCAACAGTCTCTCGCATTTCCTCCAAGCGCATTCTGCTTGGCTCATTCAGCCTTCTCTCAAATTGCTTCCAAGAGCTTTTTCATTGGTTCATTCACCTTTCTCTCACATTTCCTCCAAGCCTTTTCTACTTGTCTCATTTAGCCTTCTCTCGCATTTCCTCCAAGCGCTTTCTGCTAGGCTCATTCAGCCTTCTCTCGCATTTCATAAAAGCGCTTTATGCTTGGAGCATTCAGCTTTCTCTCGAATTTTCTCTAAGCGCTTTCTGCCTGACTCATTCAGAGTTCTCTCGCATTTCCTCCAAGCACTTTCTGCTTGGCTCAGCCTTCTTTCGCATTTCCTACAAGTGCATTCTGCTTGGCTCATTCAGCCCTCTCTTGCATTTCCTCCAAGCACTTTCTTCTTGGCCAGCCTTCTCTTGCATTTCCTCAAAGTGCTTTCTGCTTGGCTCATTCACCCATCTCTCGCATTTCCTCCCAGCGCTTTCTCCTTGGCTCATTCAGCCTTCTATCGCATTTCCTCCAAGCGCATTCTGCTTGGCCCATTCAGCCTTATCTCAAATTACTTCCAAGAGCATTTCATTGGTTCATTGAGCCTTCTCTCTCATTTCCTCCAAGCCTTTTCTACTTGGCTCATTTAGCCTTCTCTCCCATTTCCTCCAAGCGCTTTCTGCTAGGCTCATTCAGTCTTCTCTCGAATTTTCTCCAAGCACTTTCTGCTTGGCTCATTCACCCTTCTCTCGCATTTCCTCCAAGTGCTTTCTGCTTGTCTCATTCAGCTTTCTCTCTCATTTCCTAAAAGCTCTTTATGCTTGGAGCATTCAGCCTTCTCTCGAATTTTCTCCAAGCGCTTTCTGCCTGACTCATTCAGCCTTCTTTCGCACTTCCTACAAGCGCATTCTGCTTGCTTCATTCAGCCCTCTCTCGCATTTCCGCCAAGCACTTTCTTCTTGGCCAGCCTTCTCTCGCATTTCCTCCAAGTGCTTTCTGCTTGGCGCATTGAGCCTTCTCTCGAATTTTCTCCAAGCGCTTTCTGCCTTCCTCATTCAGCCTTCTCTCCCATTTCGTCCAAGCACTTTCTGCTTGGCTCAGCCTTCTTTCGCATTTCCTCCAAGCGCATTCTGCTTGGCTCATTCAGCCTTCTCTCGCATTTCCTCCAAGCGCTTTCTCCTTGGCTCATTCAGCCTTCTCTCGCATTTCCTCCAAGGGCATTCTGCTTGCCCATTCAGCCTTCTCTCAAATTTCTTCCAAGAGCTTTTTCATTGGTTCATTCACCTTTCTCTCACATTTCCTCCAAGCCTTTTCTGCTTGGCTTATTTAGCCTTCTCTCGCATTTTTTCCAAGCGCTTTCTGGTAGGCTCATTCACCCTTCTCTCGCATTTCCTCAAAGCGATTTCTGCTTGGCTGATTCACGCTTCTCTCGCATTTCCGCCAAGCACTTTCTTCTTGGCCAGCCTTCTCTCGCATTTCCTCCAAGTGCTTTCTGCTTGGTGCATTCAGCCTTCTCTCAAATTTCTTCCAACAGCTTTTCATTGGTTCATTCACCCTTCTCTCTCATTTCCTCCAAGCATTTTCTACTTGCCTCATATAGCCGTCTCTCGCATTTCCTCCAAGCGCTTTCTGCTAGGCTCATTCAGCCTTCTCTTGCATTTCCTAAAAGCGCTTTATGCTTGGAGCATTCAGCCTTCTCTCGAATTTTCTCTAAGCGCTTTCTGCCTGACTCATTCACCCATCTCTCGCATTTCCTCCAAGCGCTTTCTATGTGGCTCATTCACCCTTCTCTCACATTTCCTCCAAGCGCATTCTGCTTGGCCCGTTCAGCCTTATCTCACATTGCTTCCAACAGCTTTTCATTGGTTCATTCACCCTTCTCTCTCATTTCCTCCAAGCCTTTTCTACTTGGCTCATTTAGCCTTCTCTCGCATTTCCTCCAAGCGCTTTCTCCTTGGCTTATTCAGCCTTCTCTCAAATTTTCTCCAAGCGCTTTCTGCCTTCCTCATTCAGCCTTCTCTAGCATTTCGTCCAAGCACTTTCTGCTTGGCTCAGCCTTCTTTCGCATTTCCTACAAGTGCATTCTGCTTGGCTCATTCAGCCTTCTCTCGCATTTCCTCCAAGAGCTTTGTCCTTGGCTCATTCAGCCTTCTCTCGCATTTCCTCCAAGCCTTTTGTGCTTGGCTTATTTAGCCTTCTACACATTTCCTCCAAGCGCTTTTTCCTTGGCCCATTCAGCCTTCTCTCAAATTGCTTCCAAGAGCTTTTCATTGGTTCATTCACCCTTCTCTCTCATTTCCTCCAAGCATTTTCATTGCTTTGCCCATTCAGCCTTCTCTTGCATTTCCCTCATTCACTTTTTGCTTTCCTCATTCATCCGTCTCTCATATTTCCTCCAAGGGCTTTATGCTTGGCTCATTCAGCCTTCTCTCGCATTTCCTCCAAACGCATTCTGCTTGGCCCATTCAGCCTTCTCTCAGGTTTCTTCCAAGAGTTTTTCATTGGTTCATTCACCCTTCTCTCTCATTTCCTCCAAGCCTTTTCTACTTGGCTCATTTAGCCTTCACTCGAATTTTCTCCTAGCGCTTTCTGCTTGGCTCATTCACCCTTTTCTCGCATTTCCTCCAAGTGCTTTCTGCTTGGCTCAGCCTTCTTTCGCATTTCCTACAACCGCTTTATGCTTGGAGCATTCAGCCTTCTCTCGAATTTTCTCCAAGCGCTTTCTGCTTGGCTCAGACTTGTTTCGCATTTCTTATAAGCGCATTCTACTTTTCTCATTCAGCCTTCTCTCGCATTTCCTCCAAGCAGTTTCTTCTTGGCTCAGCCTTCTCTCGCATTTCTTCCAAGCGCTTTCTCCTTGGCTCATTCACCGGTCTCTCACATTTCCTCCAAGGGCTTTCTGCTTGGCTCATTAACCCGTCTCTCACTTTTCCTCCAAGCACTTTCTGCTTGGCCCATTCAGCCTTCTTTTGCATTTCCTCCAAGCACTTTCTGCTTGGCTCATTCACACTTCACTCGCATTTTCTCCAAGTGCTTTCTTCTTGGCTCAGTCAGCCTTCTCTTAGCATTTCCCTCAAGTACTTTTTGCTTTGCTCATTCACCCGTCTCTCGCATTTCCTACAAGCGCTTTCTCCTTGGCTCATTCACCCGTCTCTCGCATTTCCTCCAAGCGCTTTCTGCTTGGCTCATTCAGTCTTCTCTTGAATTTTCTCTAACTGCTTTCTGCTTGGCTCATTCAGCCTTCTCTCGCATTTCCTCCAAACGCTTTCTTCTTGGCTCATTCAGCCTTCTCTCGCATTTCCTCCAAGCACTTTCTGTTTGGCTCAGCCTTCTTTCGCATTTCCTACAAGTGCATTCTGCTTGGCGCATTCAGCCTTCTGACGCATTTCCTCCAAGCGCTTTCTGCTTTGCCCATTCAGCCTTCTCTCAAATTTCTTCCAAGAGCTTTTCATTGGTTCATTCACTCTTCTCTCTCATTTCCTCCAGGCCTTTTCTACTTGGCTCATTTAGCATTCTCTCGCATTTCCTCCAAGCGCTTTCTCCTTGGCTCCTTCAGCCTTCTCTCGCATTTTCTCTAACCGCTTTCTTCTTGGCTCATTCAGCCTTCTCTCGCATTTCGTCCAAGCACTTTCTGTTTGGCTCAGCCTTCTTTCGCATTTCCTACAAGTGCATTCTGCTTGGCGCATTCAGCCTTCTCACGCATTTCCTCGAAGCGCTTTCTGCTTGGCTCATTCACCCTTCTCTCGTATTTCCGCCAAGCACTTTCTGCTTGGCTCATTCACTCTTCTCTCGCATTTCCTCAAAGCGATTTCTGCTTGGCTCATTCACCCTTCTCTCGCATTTCCGCCAGGCACTTTCTTCTTGGCCAGCCTTCTCTCGCATTTCCTCCAAGTGCTTTCTGCTTGGCGCATTCAGCCTTCTCTCAAATTTCTTCCAACAGCTTTTCATTGGTTCATTCACCCTTCTCTCTCATTTCCTCCAAGCATTTTCTACTTGCCTCATTTAGCCTTCTCTCACATTTCCTCCAAGCGCTTTCTGCTAGGCTCATTCAGCCTTCTCTTGCATTTCCTAAAAGCGCTTTATGCTTGGAGCATTCAGCCTTCTCTCGAATTTTCTCTAAGCGCTTTCTGCCTTCCTCATTCAGCCTTCTCTCGCATTTCGTCCAAGCACTTTCTGCTTGGCTCAGCCTTCTTTCACATTTCCTACAAGTGCATTCTGCTTGGCTCATTCAGCCTTCTCACGCATTTCCTCCAAGCACTTTCTCCTTGGCCCATTCAGCCTTATCTCAAATTGCTTCCAAGAGCATTTCATTGGTTCATTCACCCTTCTCTCTCATTTCCTCCAAGCCTTTTCTACTTGGCTCATTTAGCCTTCTCTCACATTTCCTCCAAGCGCTTTCTGCTAGGCTCATTCAGCCTTCTCTCGAATTTTCTACAAGCGCTTTATACTTGGAGCATTCAGCCTTCTCTTGCATTTCCCTCATTCACTTTTTGCTTTCCTCATTCATCCGTCTCTCATATTTCCTCCAAGGGCTTTATGCTTGGCTCATTCAACAGTCTCTCGCATTTCCTCCAAGCGCATTCTGCTTGGCTCATTCAGCCTTCTCTCAAATTGCTTCCAAGAGCTTTTTCATTGGTTCATTCACCTTTCTCTCACATTTCCTCCAAGCCTTTTCTACTTGTCTCATTTAGCCTTCTCTCGCATTTCCTCCAAGCGCTTTCTGCTAGGCTCATTCAGCCTTCTCTCGCATTTCATAAAAGCGCTTTATGCTTGGAGCATTCAGCTTTCTCTCGAATTTTCTCTAAGCGCTTTCTGCCTGACTCATTCAGAGTTCTCTCGCATTTCCTCCAAGCACTTTCTGCTTGGCTCAGCCTTCTTTCGCATTTCCTACAAGTGCATTCTGCTTGGCTCATTCAGCCCTCTCTTGCATTTCCTCCAAGCACTTTCTTCTTGGCCAGCCTTCTCTTGCATTTCCTCAAAGTGCTTTCTGCTTGGCTCATTCACCCATCTCTCGCATTTCCTCCCAGCGCTTTCTCCTTGGCTCATTCAGCCTTATCTCAAATTACTTCCAAGAGCATTTCATTGGTTCATTGAGCCTTCTCTCTCATTTCCTCCAAGCCTTTTCTACTTGGCTCATTTAGCCTTCTCTCCCATTTCCTCCAAGCACTTTCTGCTAGGCTCATTCAGTCTTCTCTCGAATTTTCTCCAAGCACTTTCTGCTTGGCTCATTCACCCTTCTCTCGCATTTCCTCCAAGTGCTTTCTGCTTGTCTCATTCAGCTTTCTCTCTCATTTCCTAAAAGCTCTTTATGCTTGGAGCATTCAGCCTTCTCTCGAATTTTCTCCAAGCGCTTTCTGCCTGACTCATTCAGCCTTCTTTCGCACTTCCTACAAGCGCATTCTGCTTGCTTCATTCAGCCCTCTCTCGCATTTCCGCCAAGCACTTTCTTCTTGGCCAGCCTTCTCTTGCATTTCCTCCAAGTGCTTTCTGCTTGGCGCATTGAGCCTTCTCTCGAATTTTCTCCAAGCGCTTTCTGCCTTCCTCATTCAGCCTTCTCTCCCATTTCGTCCAAGCACTTTCTGCTTGGCTCAGCCTTCTTTCGCATTTCCTCCAAGCGCATTCTGCTTGGCTCATTCAGCCTTCTCTCGCATTTCCTCCAAGCGCTTTCTCCTTGGCTCATTCAGCCTTCTCTCGCATTTCCTCCAAGGGCATTCTGCTTGCCCATTCAGCCTTCTCTCAAATTTCTTCCAAGAGCTTTTTCATTGGTTCATTCACCTTTCTCTCACATTTCCTCCAAGTCTTTTCTGCTTGGCTTATTTAGCCTTCTCTCGCATTTTTTCCAAGCGCTTTCTGCTAGGCTCATTCACCCTTCTCTCGCATTTCCTCAAAGCGATTTCTGCTTGGCTCATTCACCCTTCTCTCGCATTTCCGCCAGGCACTTTCTTCTTGGCCAGCCTTCTCT
Source organism: Crotalus adamanteus (assembly GCA_039797435.1). NCBI lineage: Eukaryota > Metazoa > Chordata > Lepidosauria > Squamata > Viperidae > Crotalus > Crotalus adamanteus. Next base: position 11,218,273 of record CM077935.1, read on the forward strand.
CGCATTTCCTCCAAGTGCTTTCTGCTTGGCGCATTCAGCCTTCTCTCAAATTTCTTCCAACAGCTTTTCATTGGTTCATTCACCCTTCTCTCTCATTTCCTCCAAGCATTTTCTACTTGCCTCATTTAGCCTTCTCTCACATTTCCTCCAAGCGCTTTCTGCTAGGCTCATTCAGCCTTCTCTTGCATTTCCTAAAAGCGCTTTATGCTTGGAGCATTCAGCCTTCTCTCGAATTTTCTCTAAGCGCTTTCTGCCTTCCTCATTCAGCCTTCTCTCGCATTTCGTCCAAGCACTTTCTGCTTGGCTCAGCCTTCTTTCACATTTCCTACAAGTGCATTCTGCTTGGCTCATTCAGCCTTCTCACGCATTTCCTCCAAGCACTTTCTCCTTGGCCCATTCAGCCTTATCTCAAATTGCTTCCAAGAGCATTTCATTGGTTCATTCACCCTTCTCTCTCATTTCCTCCAAGCATTTTAATTGCTTTGCCCATTCAGCCTTCTCTTGCATTTCCCTCATTCACTTTTTGCTTTCCTCATTCATCCGTCTCTCATATTTCCTCCAAGGGCTTTATGCTTGGCTCATTCAACAGTCTCTCGCATTTCCTCCAAGCGCATTCTGCTTGGCTCATTCAGCCTTCTCTCGCATTTCCTCCAAACGCATTCTGCTTGGCCCATTCAGCCTTCTCTCAGGTTTCTTCCAAGAGTTTTTCATTGGTTCATTCACCCTTCTCTCTCATTTCCTCCAAGCCTTTTCTACTTGGCTCATTTAGCCTTCTCTCGCATTTCCTCCAAGCGCATTCTCCTTGGCTTATTCAGCCTTCTCTCGAATTTTCTCCAAGCGCTTTCTGCCTTCCTCATTCAGCCTTCTCTAGCATTTCGTCCAAGCACTTTCTGCTTGGCTCAGCCTTCTTTCGCATTTCCTACAAGTGCATTCTGCTTGGCTCATTCAGCCTTCTCTCGCATTTCCTCCAAGCGCTTTGTCCTTGGCTCATTCAGCCTTCTCTCGCATTTCCTCCAAGCATTTTCATTGCTTTGCCCATTCAGCCTTCTCTTGCATTTCCCTCATTCACTTTTTGCTTTCCTCATTCATCCGTCTCTCATATTTCCTCCAAGGGCTTTATGCTTGGCTCATTCAACAGTCTCTCACATTTCCTCCAAGCGCATTCTGCTTGGCTCATTCAGCCTTCTCTCGCATTTCCTCCAAGCCTTTTCTGCTTGGCTTATTTAGCCTTCTACACATTTCCTCCAAGCGCTTTTTCCTTGGCCCATTCAGCCTTCTCTCAAATTGCTTCCAAGAGCTTTTCATTGGTTCATTCACCCTTCTCTCTCATTTCCTCCAAGCATTTTCATTGCTTTGCCCATTCAGCCTTCTCTTGCATTTCCCTCATTCACTTTTTGCTTTCCTCATTCATCCGTCTCTCATATTTCCTCCAAGGGCTTTATGCTTGGCTCATTCAGCCTTCTCTCGCATTTCCTCCAAACGCATTCTGCTTGGCCCATTCAGCCTTCTCTCAGGTTTCTTCCAAGAGTTTTTCATTGGTTCATTCACCCTTCTCTCTCATTTCCTCCAAGCCTTTTCTACTTGGCTCATTTAGCCTTCACTCGAATTTTCTCCTAGCGCTTTCTGCTTGGCTCATTCACCCTTTTCTCGCATTTCCTCCAAGTGCTTTCTGCTTGGCTCAGCCTTCTTTCGCATTTCCTATAACCGCTTTATGCTTGGAGCATTCAGCCTTCTCTCGAATTTTCTCCAAGCGCTTTCTGCTTGGCTCAGACTTGTTTCGCATTTCTAATAAGCGCATTCTACTTTTCTCATTCAGCCTTCTCTCGCATTTCCTCCAAGCAGTTTCTTCTTGGCTCAGCCTTCTCTCGCATTTCTTCCAAGCGCTTTCTCCTTGGCTCATTCACCGGTCTCTCGCATTTCCTCCAAGGGCTTTCTGCTTGGCTCATTAACCCGTCTCTCACTTTTCCTCCAAGCACTTTCTGCTTGGCCCATTCAGCCTTCTTTTGCATTTCCTCCAAGCACTTTCTGCTTGGCTCATTCACACTTCACTCGCATTTTCTCCAAGCGCTTTCTGCTTGGCTCATTCACACTTCTCTCACATTTCCTCCAAGTGCTTTCTTCTTGGCTCAGTCAGCCTTCTCTTAGCATTTCCCTCAAGTACTTTTTGCTTTGTTCATTCACCCGTCTCTCGCATTTCCTACAAGCGCTTTCTCCTTGGCTCATTCACCCGTCTCTCACATTTCCTCCAAGCGCTTTCTGCTTGGCTCATTCAGTCTTCTCTTGAATTTTCTCTAACTGCTTTCTGCTTGGCTCATTCAGCCTTCTCTCGCATTTCCTCCAAACAATTTCTGCTTGGCTCATTCACCCTTCTCTCGCATTTCCTCCTAGCGCTTTCTACTTGGGTCATTCACCCGTCTCTTACATTCCTCCAAGCGCTTTCTCCTTGGTTCATTCACCCATCACTCGTATTTCCTCCAAGCCTTTTCTACTTGGCTCATTTAGCCTTCTCTCGCATTTCCTCCAAGTGCTTTCTCCTTGGCTTATTCAGCCTTCTCTCGAATATTCTCCAAGCGATTTCTGCCTTCCTCATTCAGCCGTCTCTAGCATTTCGTCCAAGCACTTTCTGCTTGGCTCAGCCTTCTTTCGCATTTCCTACAAGTGCTTTCTGCTTGGCTTATTCAGCCTTCTCTCGAATTTTCTCCAAGCGATTTCTGCCTTCCTCATTCAGCCGTCTCTAGCATTTCGTCCAAGCACTTTCTGCTTGGCTCAGCCTTCTTTCGCATTTCCTACAAGTGCATTCTCCTTGGCGCATTCAGCCTTCTCTCGAATTTTCTCCAAGCGCTTTCTGCCTTCCTCATTCAGCCTTCTCTTGCATTTCGTCCAAGCACTTTCTGCGTGGCTCAGCCTTCTTTCGCATTTCCTACAAGTGCATTCTGCTTGGCTCATTCAGCCTTCTCTCGCATTTAATCCAAACATTTTCATTGCTTTGCCCATTCAGCCTTCTCTTGCATTTCCCTCATTCACTTTTTGCTTTCCTCATTCATCCGTCTCTCATATTTCCTCCAAGGGCTTTATGCTTGGCTCATTCAACAGTCTCTCGCATTTCCTCCAAGCACATTCTGCTTGGCTCATTCAGCCTTCTCTCGCATTTCCTCCAAGCGCATTCTGCTTGGCTCATTCAGCCTTCTCTCACATTTCCTCCAAGGGCATTCTGCTTGCCCATTCAGCCTTCTCTCAAATTTCTTCCAAGAGCTTTTTCATTGGTTCATTCACCTTTCTCTCACATTTCCTCCAAGCCTTTTCTACTTGTCTCATTTAGCCATCTCTCGCATTTCCTCCAAGCGCTTTCTGCTAGGCTCATTCAGCCTTCTCTCGCATTTCATAAAAGCGCTTTATGCTTGGAGCATTCAGCTTTCTCTCGAATTTTCTCTAAGCGCTTTCTGCCTGACTCATTCAGAGTTCTCTCGCATTTCCTCCAAGCACTTTCTGCTTGGCTCAGCCTTCTTTCGCATTTCCTACAAGTGCATTCTGCTTGGCTCATTCAGCCCTCTCTTGCATTTCCTCCAAGCACTTTCTTCTTGGCCAGCCTTCTCTTGCATTTCCTCAAAGTGCTTTCTGCTTGGCTCATTCACCCATCTCTCGCATTTCCTCCCAGCGCTTTCTCCTTGGGTCATTCAGCCTTCTATCGCATTTCCTCCAAGCGCATTCTGCTTGGCCCATTCAGCCTTATCTCAAATTACTTCCAAGAGCATTTCATTGGTTCATTGAGCCTTCTCTCTCATTTCCTCCAAGCCTTTTCTACTTGGCTCATTTAGCCTTCTCTCCCATTTCCTCCAAGCGCTTTCTGCTAGGCTCATTCAGTCTTCTCTCGAATTTTCTCCAAGCCCTTTCTGCTTGGCTCATTCACCCTTCTCTCGCATTTCCTCCAAGTGCTTTCTGCTTGTCTCATTCAGCTTTCTCTCTCATTTCCTAAAAGCTCTTTATGCTTGGAGCATTCAGCCTTCTCTGGAATTTTCTCCAAGCGCTTTCTGCCTGACTCATTCAGCCTTCTTTCGCACTTCCTACAAGCGCATTCTGCTTGCCTCATTCAGCCCTCTCTCGCATTTCCGCCAAGCACTTTCTTCTTGGCCAGCCTTCTCTCGCATTTCCTCCAAGTGCTTTCTGCTTGGCGCATTCAGCCTTCTCTCGAATTTTCTCCAAGCGCTTTCTGCCTTCCTCATTCAGCCTTCTCTTGCATTTCGTCCAAGCACTTTCTGCGTGGCTCAGCCTTCTTTCGCATTTCCTACAAGTGCATTCTGCTTGGCTCATTCAGCCTTCTCTCGCATTTCCTCCAAGCATTTTCATTGCTTTGCCCATTCAGCCTTCTCTTGCATTTCCCTCATTCACTTTTTGCTTTCCTCATTCATCCGTCTCTCATATTTCCTCCAAGGGCTTTATGCTTGGCTCATTCAACAGTCTCTCCCATTTCCTCCAAGCGCATTCTGCTTGGCTCATTCAGCCTTCTCTCGCATTTCCTCCAAGCCTTTTCTGCTTGGCTTATTTAGCCTTCTACACATTTCCTCCAAGCGCTTTTTCCTTGGCCCATTCAGACTTCTCTCAAATTGCTTCCAAGAGCTTTTCATTGGTTCATTCACCCTTCTCTCTCATTTCCTCCAAGCATTTTCTACTTGTCTCATTTAGCCTTCTCTCGCATTTCCTCCAAGCGCTTTCTGCTAGGCTCATTCAGCCTTCTCTCACATTTCATAAAAGCGCTTTATGCTTGGAGCATTCAGCTTTCTCTCGAATTTTCTCTAAGCGCTTTCTGCCTGACACATTCAGAGTTCCCTCGCATTTCCTCCAAGCACTTTCTGCTTGGCTCAGCCTTCTCTCGCATTTCCTCCAAGCGCTTTCTGCTTGGCTCATTCACTCTTCTCTCGCATTTTTTCCAAGCGCTTTCTGCTTGGCTCATTCACCCATCTCTCGCATTTCCTCCAGCGCTTTCTACTTGGCTCATTCACCCTTCTCTCACATTTCCTCAAAGCGCTTTCTCCTTGGCTCATTCAGCCTTCTATCGCATTTCCACCAAGCGCATTCTGCTTGGCCCATTCAGCCTTATCTCAAATTGCTTCCAAGAGCATTTCATTGGTTCATTCACCCTTCTCTCTCATTTCCTCCAAGCCTTTTCTACTTGGCTCATTTAGCCTTCTCTCGCATTTCCTCCAAGCGCTTTCTGCTAGACTCATTCAGTCTTCTCTCAAATTTTCTCCAAGCCCTTTCTGCTTGGCTCATTCACCCTTCTCTTGCATTTCCTCCAAGTGCTTTCTGCTTGTCTCATTCAGCTTTCTCTCTCATTTCCTAAAAGCGCTTTATGCTTGGAGCACTCAGCCTTCTCTCGAATTTTCTCCAATCGCTTTCTGCCTGACTCATTCAGCCTTCTTTCGCATTTCCTACAAGCGCATTCTGCTTGGCTCATTCAGCCCTCTCTCGCATTTCCGCCAAGCACTTTCTTCTTGGCCAGACTTCTCTCGCATTTCCTCCAAGTGGTTTCTGCTTGGCGCATTCAGCCTTCTCTCAAATTTTCTCCAAGCGCTTTCTCCCTTCCTCATTCAGCCTTCTCTCGCATTTCCTCCATGCACTTTCTGCTTCGCTCAGCCTACTTTCGCATTTCCTCCAAGTGGTTTCTTCTTGGCGCATTCAGCCTTCTCTCAAATTTTCTCCAAGCTCTTTCTCCCTTCCTCATTCAGCCTTCTCTCGCATTTCCTCCATGCACTTTCTGCTTCGCTCAGCCTACTTTCGCATTTCCTACAAGTGCATTCTGCTTGGCGCATTCAGCCTTCTCTCGAATTTTCTCCAAGCGCTTTCTGCCTTCCTCATTCAGCCTTCTCTCGCATTTCGTCCAAGTACTTTCTGCTTGGCTCAGCCTTCTTTCGCATTTCCTACAAGTGCATTCTGCTTGGCTCATTCAGCCTTCTCACGCATTTCCTCCAAGAGCTTTTCATTGGTTCATTCACCCTTCTCTCTCATTTCCTCCAAGCCTTTTCTACTTGGCTCATTTAGCCTTCTCTCGCATTTCCTCCAAGCGCTTTCTGCTAGGCTCATTCAGCCTTCTCTCGAATTTTCTACAAGCGCTTTATACTTGGAGCATTCAGCCTTCTCTTGCATTTCCCTCATTCACTTTTTGCTTTCCTCATTCATCCGTCTCTCATATTTCCTCCAAGGGCTTTATGCTTGGCTCATTCAACAGTCTCTCGCATTTCCTCCAGGCACATTCTGCTTGGCTCATTCAGCCTTCTCTCGCATTTCCTCCAAGCGCATTCTGCTTGGCTCATTCAGCCTTCTCTCACATTTCCTCCAAGGGCATTCTGCTTGCCCATTCAGCCTTCTCTCAAATTGCTTCCAAGAGCTTTTCATTGGTTCATTCACCCTTCTCTCTCATTTCCTCCAAGCATTTTCATTGCTTTGCCCATTCAGCCTTCTCTTGCATTTCCCTCATTCACTTTTTGCTTTCCTCATTCATCCGTCTCTCATATTTCCTCCAAGGGCTTTATGCTTGGCTCATTCAGCCTTCTCTCGCATTTCCTCCAAACGCATTCTGCTTGGCCCATTCAGCCTTCTCTCAGGTTTCTTCCAAGAGTTTTTCATTGGTTCATTCACCCTTCTCTCTCATTTCCTCCAAGCCTTTTCTACTTGGTTCATTTAGCCTTCACTCGAATTTTCTCCTAGCGCTTTCTGCTTGGCTCATTCACCCTTTTCTCGCATTTCCTCCAAGTGCTTTCTGCTTGGCTCAGCCTTCTTTCGCATTTCCTACAACCGCTTTATGCTTGGAGCATTCAGCCTTCTCTCGAATTTTCTCCAAGCGCTTTCTGCTTGGCTCAGACTTGTTTCGCATTTCTTATAAGCGCATTCTACTTTTCTCATTCAGCCTTCTCTCGCATTTCCTCCAAGCAGTTTCTTCTTGGCTCAGCCTTCTCTCGCATTTCTTCCAAGCGCTTTCTCCTTGGCTCATTCACCGGTCTCTCGCATTTCCTCCAAGGGCTTTCTGCTTGGCTCATTAACCCGTCTCTCACATTTCCTCCAAGCACTTTCTGCTTGGCCCATTCAGCCTTCTTTTGCATTTCCTCCAAGCACTTTCTGCTTGGCTCATTCACACTTCACTCACATTTCCTCCAAGTGCTTTCTTCTTGGCTCAGTCAGCCTTCTCTTAGCATTTCCCTCAAGTACTTTTTGCTTTGCTCATTCACCCGTCTCTCGCACTTCCTACAAGCGCTTTCTCCTTGGCTCATTCACCCGTCTCTCGCATTTCCTCCAAGCGCTTTCTGCTTGGCTCATTCAGTCTTCTCTTGAATTTTCTCTAACCGCTTTCTGCTTGGCTCATTCAGCCTTCTCTTGCATTTCCTCCAAACGCTTTCTGCTTGGCTCATTCACCCTTCTCTCGCATTTCCTCCTAGCGCTTTCTACTTGGGTCATTCACCCGTCTCTTACATTCCTCCAAGCGCTTTCTCCTTGGTTCATTCACCCATCACTCGTATTTCCTCCAAGCGCTTTCTCCTTGGCTCATTCAACAGTCTCTCGCATTTCCTCCAAGTGCTTTCTGCTTGGCGCATTCAGCCTTCTCTCGAATTTTCTCCAAGCGCTTTCTGCCTTCCTCATTCAGCCTTCTCTCTCATTTCCTCCAAGCCTTTTCTACTTGGCTCATTTAGCCTTCTCTCGCATTTCCTCCAAGCGCTATCTGCTATGCTCATTCATCCTTCTCTCGAATTTTCTACAAGCGCTTTATACTTGGAGCATTCAGCCTTCTCTTGCATTTCCCTCATTCACTTTTTGCTTTCCTCATTCATCCGTCTCTCATATTTCCTCCAAGGGCTTTAAGCTTGGCTCATTCAACAGTCTCTCGCATTTCCTCCAAGCACATTCTGCTTGGCTCATTCAGCCTTCTCTCGCATTTCCTCCAAGCGCATTCTGCTTGGCTCATTCAGCCTTCTCTCACATTTCCTCCAAGGGCATTCTGCTTGCCCATTCAGCCTTCTCTCAAATTTCTTCCAAGAGCTTTTTCATTGGTTCATTCACCTTTCTCTCACATTTCCTCCAAGCCTTTTCTACTTGTCTCATTTAGCCTTCTCTCGCATTTCCTCCAAGCGCTTTCTGCTAGGCTCATTCAGCCTTCTCTCGCATTTCATAAAAGCGCTTTATGCTTGGAGCATTCAGCTTTCTCTCAAATTTTCTCTAAGCGCTTTCTGCCTGACTCATTCAGAGTTCTCTCGCATTTCCTCCAAGCACTTTCTGCTTGGCTCAGCCTTCTTTCGCATTTCCTACAAGTGCATTCTGCTTGGCTCATTCAGCCCTCTCTTGCATTTCCTCCAAGCACTTTCTTCTTGGCCAGCCTTCTCTTGCATTTCCTCAAAGTGCTTTCTGCTTGGCTCATTCACCCATCTCTCACATTTCCTCCAAGCCTTTTCTACTTGTCTCATTTAGCCTTCTCTCGCATTTCCTCCAAGCGCTTTCTGCTAGGCTCATTCAGCCTTCTCTCGCATTTCATAAAAGCGCTTTATGCTTGGAGCATTCAGCTTTCTCTCGAATTTTCTCTAAGCGCTTTCTGCCTGACTCATTCAGAGTTCCCTCGCATTTCCTCCAAGCACTTTCTGCTTGGCTCAGCCTTCTTTCGCATTTCCTACAAGTGCATTCTGCTTGGCTCATTCAGCCCTCTCTTGCATTTCCTCCAAGCACTTTCTTCTTGGCCAGCCTTCTCTTGCATTTCCTCAAAGTGCTTTCTGCTTGGCTCATTCACGCATCTCTCGCATTTCCTCCCAGCGCTTTCTCCTTGGGTCATTCAGCCTTCTATCGCATTTCCTCCAAGTGCATTCTGCTTGGCCCATTCAGCCTTATCTCAAATTACTTCCAAGAGCATTTCATTGGTTCATTGAGCCTTCTCTCTCATTTCCTCTAAGCCTTTTCTACTTGGCTCATTTAGCCTTCTCTCCCATTTCCTCCAAGCGCTTTCTGCTAGGCTCATTCAGTCTTCTCTCGAATTTTCTCCAAGCCCTTTCTGCTTGGCTCATTCACCCTTCTCTCGCATTTCCTCCAAGTGCTTTCTGCTTGTCTCATTCAGCTTTCTCTCTCATTTCCTAAAAGCTCTTTATGCTTGGAGCATTCAGCCTTCTCTCGAATTTTCTCCAAGCGCTTTCTGCCTGACTCATTCAGCCTTCTTTTGCACTTCCTACAAGCGCATTCTGCTTGCCTCATTCAGCCCTCTCTCGCATTTTCGCCAAGCACTTTCTTCTTGGCCAGACTTCTCTCGCATTTCCTCCAAGTGCTTTCTGCTTGGCGCATTCAGCCTTCTCTCGAATTTTCTCCAAGCGCTTTCTGCCTTCCTCATTCAGCCTTCTCTCGCATTTCGTCCAAGCACTTTCTGCTTGGCTCAGCCTTCTTTAGCATTTCCTCCAAGCGCATTCTGCTTGGCTCATTCAGCCTTCTCTCGCATTTCCTCCAAGCGCTTTCTCCTTGGCTCCTTCAGCCTTCTCTCGCATTTCCTCCAAGGGCATTCTGCTTGCCCATTCAGCCTTCTCTCAAATTTCTTCCAAGAGCTTTTTCATTGGTTCATTCACCTTTCTCTCACATTTCCTCCAAGCCTTTTCTGCTTGGCTTATTTAGCCTTCTCTCGCATTTTTTCCAAGCGCTTTCTGCTAGGCTCATTCACCCTTCTCTCGCATTTCCTCAAAGCGATTTCTGCTTTGCTCATTCACCCTTCTCTCGCATTTCCGCCAAGCACTTTCTTCTTGGCCAGCCTTCTCTCGCATTTCCTCCAAGTGCTTTCTGCTTGGCGCATTCAGCCTTCTCTCAAATTTCTTCCAACAGCTTTTCATTGGTTCATTCACCCTTCTCTCTCATTTCCTCCAAGCATTTTCTACTTGCCTCATTTAGCCTTCTCTCACATTTCCTCCAAGCGCTTTCTGCTAGGCTCATTCAGCCTTCTCTTGCATTTCCTAAAAGCGCTTTATGCTTGGAGCATTCAGCCTTCTCTCGCATTTCCTCCAAGCACTTTCTGCTTGGCTCAGCCTTCTTTCACATTTCCTACAAGTGCATTCTGCTTGGCTCATTCAGCCTTCTCTCGCATTTCCTCCAAGCATTTTCATTGCTTTGCCCATTCAGCCTTCTCTTGCATTTCCCTCATTCACTTTTTGCTTTCCTCATTCATCCGTCTCTCATATTTCCTCCAAGGGCTTTATGCTTGGCTCATTCAACAGTCTCTCGCATTTCCTCCAAGCGCATTTTGCTTGGCTCATTCAGCCTTCTCTCGCATTTCCTCCAAGCCTTTTCTGCTTGGCTTATTTAGCCTTCTACACATTTCCTCCAAGCGCTTTTTCCTTGGCCCATTCAGCCTTCTGTCAAATTGCTTCCAAGAGCTTTTCATTGGTTCATTCACCCTTCTCTCTCATTTCCTCCAAGCATTTTCATTGCTTTGCCCATTCAGCCTTCTCTTGCATTTCCCTCATTCAGTTTTTGCTTTCCTCATTCATCCGTCTCTCATATTTCCTCCAAGGGCTTTATGCTTGGCTCATTCAGCCTTCTCTCGCATTTCCTCCAAACGCATTCTGCTTGGCCCATTCAGCCTTCTCTCAGGTTTCTTCCAAGAGTTTTTTATTGGTTCATTCACCCTTCTCTCTCATTTCCTCCAAGCCTTTTCTACTTGGCTCATTTAGCCTTCACTCGAATTTTCTCCTAGCGCTTTCTGCTTGGCTCATTCACCCTTTTCTCGCATTTCCTCCAAGTGCTTTCTGCTTGGCTCAGCCTTCTTTCGCATTTCCTGCAACCGCTTTATGCTTGGAGCATTCAGCCTTCTCTCGAATTTTCTCCAAGCGCTTTCTGCTTGGCTTAGTCTTGTTTCACATTTCTTATAAGCGCATTCTACTTTTCTCATTCAGCCTTCTCTCGCATTTCCTCCAAGCAGTTTCTTCTTGGCTCAGCCTTCTCTCGCATTTCTTCCAAGCGCTTTCTCCTTGGCTCATTCACCGGTCTCTCGCATTTCCTCCAAGGGCTTTCTGCTTGGCTCATTAACCCGTCTCTCACATTTCCTCCAAGCGCTTTCTTCTTGGCTCAGTCAGCCTTCTCTTAGCATTTCCCTCAAGTACTTTTTGCTTTGCTCATTCACCCGTCTCTCGCACTTCCTACAAGCGCTTTCTCCTTGGCTCATTCACCCGTCTCTCGCATTTCCTCCAAGCGCTTTCTGCTTGGCTCATTCAGTCTTCTCTTGAATTTTCTCTAACCGCTTTCTGCTTGGCTCATTCAGCCTTCTCTTGCATTTCCTCCTAGCGCTTTCTACTTGGGTCATTCACCCGTCTCTTACATTCCTCCAAGCGATTTCTCCTTGGTTCATTCACCCATCACTCGTATTTCCTCCAAGCGCTTTCTCCTTGGCTCATTCAACAGTCTCTCGAATTTCCTCCAAGTGCTTTCTGCTTGGCGCATTCAGCCTTCTCTCGAATTTTCTCCAAGCGCTTTCTGCCTTCCTCATTCAGCCTTCTCTCGCATTTCGTCCAAGCACTTTCTGTTTGGCTCAGCCTTCTTTCGCATTTCCTACAAGTGCATTCTTCTTGGCGCATTCAGCCTTCTCCCGAATTTTCTCCAAGGGCTTTCTGCCTTCCTCATTCAGCCTTTTCTCGCATTTCGTCCAAGCACTTTCTGCTTGGCTCAGCCTTCTTTCGCATTTCCTACAAGTGCATTCTGGTTGGCTCATTCAGCCTTCTGACGCATTTCCTCCAAGCGCTTTCTGCTTTGCCCATTCAGCCTTCTCTCAAATTTCTTCCAAGAGCTTTTCATTGGTTCATTCACCCTTCTCTCTCATTTCCTCCAGGCCTTTTCTACTTGGCTCATTTAGCATTCTCTCGCATTTCCTCCAAGCGCTTTCTCCTTGGCTCCTTCAGCCTTCTCTCGCATTTCCTCCAAGCGCATTCTGCTTGGCCCATTCAGCTTTCTCTCGAATTTTCTCTAACCGCTTTCTTCTTGGCTCATTCAGCCTTCTCTCGCATTTCCTCCAAGCGCTTTCTGCTTGGCACATTCAGCCTTCTCTCGAATTTTCTCTAACCGCTTTCTTCTTGGCTCATTCAGCCTTCTCTCGCATTTCCTCCAAGCGCATTCTGCTTGGCCCATTCAGCCTTCTCTCGAATTTTCTACAAGCGCTTTATACTTGGAGCATTCAGCCTTCTCTTGCATTTCCCTCATTCACTTTTTGCTTTCCTCATTCATCCCTCTCTCATATTTCCTCCAAGCGCTTTATGCTTGGCTCATTCAACTGTCTCTCACATTTCCTCCAGCGCTTTCTGCCTTCCTCATTCAGCCTTCTCTCGCATTTCGTCCAAGCACTTTCTGCTTGGCTCAGCCTTCTTTCGCATTTCCTACAAGTGCATTCTTCTTGGCGCATTCAGCCTTCTCCCGAATTTTCTCCAAGGGCTTTCTGCCTTCCTCATTCAGCCTTCTCTCGCATTTCGTCCAAGCACTTTCTGCTTGGCTCAGCCTTCTTTCGCATTTCCTACAAGTGCATTCTGGTTGGCTCATTCAGCCTTCTGACGCATTTCCTCCAAGCGCTTTCTGCTTTGCCCATTCAGCCTTCTCTCAAATTTCTTCCAAGAGCTTTTCATTGGTTCATTCACCCTTCTCTCTCATTTCCTCCAGGCCTTTTCTACTTGGCTCATTTAGCATTCTCTCTCATTTCCTCCAATCGCTTTTTCCTTGGCTCCTTCAGCCTTCTCTCGCATTTCCTCCAAGCGCATTCTGCTTGGCCCATTCAGCTTTCTCTCGAATTTTCTCTAACCGCTTTCTTCTTGGCTCATTCAGCCTTCTCTCGCATTTCCTCCAAGCGCTTTCTGCTTGGCACATTCAGCCTTCTCTCGAATTTTCTCTAACCGCTTTCTTCTTGGCTCATTCAGCCTTCTCTCGCATTTCCTCCAAGCGCATTCCGCTTGGCCCATTCAGCCTTCTCTCGAATTTTCTACAAGCGCTTTATACTTGGAGCATTCAGCCTTCTCTTGCATTTCCCTCATTCACTTTTTGCTTTCCTCATTCATCCCTCTCTCATATTTCCTCCAAGCGCTTTATGCTTGGCTCATTCAACTGTCTCTCACATTTCCTCCAGCGCTTTCTGCCTTCCTCATTCAGCCTTCTCTCGCATTTCGTCCAAGCACTTTCTGCTTGGCTCAGCCTTCTTTCGCATTTCCTACAATTGCATTCTGCTTGGCTCATTCAGCCTTCTCACGCATTTCCTCCAAGCGCTTTCTGCTTTGCCCATTCAGCCTTCTCTCAAATTTCTTCCAAGAGCTTTTTCATTGGTTCATTCACCTTTCTCTCGCATTTCCTCCAAGCGCATTCTCCTTGGCCCATTCAGCCTTCTCTCAAATTGCTTCCAAGAGCTTTTCATTGGTTCATTCACCTTTCTCTCACATTTCCTCCAAGCGCATTCTGCTTGCCCATTCAGCCTTCTCTCAGGTTTCTTCCAAGAGTTTTTCATTGGTTCATTCACCCTTCTCTCTCATTTCCTCCAAGCCTTTTCTACTTGGCTCATTTAGCCTTCACTCGAATTTTCTCCTAGCGCTTTCTGCTTGGCTCATTCACCCTTTTCTTGCATTTCCTCCAAGTGCTTTCTGTTTGGCTCAGCCTTCTTTCGCATTTCCTACAACCGCTTTATGCTTGGAGCATTCAGCCTTCTCTCGAATTTTCTCCAAGCGCTTTCTGCTTGGCTCAGACTTGTTTCGCATTTCTTATAAGCGCATTCTACTTTTCTCATTCAGCCTTCTCTCGCATTTCTTCCAAGCGCTTTCTCCTTGGCTCATTCACCGGTCTCTCGCATTTCCTCCAAGGGCTTTCTGCTTGGCTCATTAACCCGTCTCTCACATTTCCTCCAAGCACTTTCTGCTTGGCCCATTCAGCCTTCTTTTGCATTTCCTCCAAGCACTTTCTGCTTGGCTCATTCACACTTCACTCACATTTCCTCCAAGTGCTTTCTTCTTGGCTCAGTCAGCCTTCTCTTAGCATTTCCCTCAAGTAATTTTTGCTTTGCTCATTCACCCGTCTCTCGCACTTCCTACAAGCGCTTTCTCCTTGGCTCATTCACCCGTCTCTCGCATTTCCTCCAAGCGCTTTCTGCTTGGCTCATTCAGTCTTCTCTTGAATTTTCTCTAACCGCTTTCTGCTTGGCTCATTCAGCCTTTTCTTGCATTTCCTCCAAACGCTTTCTGCTTGGCTCATTCACCCTTCTCTCGCATTTCCTCCTAGCGCTTTCTACTTGGGTCATTCACCCGTCTCTTACATTCCTCCAAGCGCTTTCTCCTTGGTTCATTCACCCATCACTCGTATTTCCTCCAAGCGCTTTCTCCTTGGCTCATTCAACAGTCTCTCGCATTTCCTCCAAGTGCTTTCTGCTTGGCGCATTCAGCCTTCTCTCGAATTTTCTCCAAGCGCTTTCTGCCTTCCTCATTCAGCCTTCTCTCGCATTTCGTCCAAGCACTTTCTGTTTGGCTCAGCCTTCTTTCGCATTTCCTACAAGTGCATTCTTCTTGGCGCATTCAGCCTTCTCCTGAATTTTCTCCAAGGGCTTTCTGCCTTCCTCATTCAGCCTTCTCTCGCATTTCGTCCAAGCACTTTCTGCTTGGCTCAGCCTTCTTTCGCATTTCCTACAAGTGCATTCTGGTTGGCTCATTCAGCCTTCTGACGCATTTCCTCCAAGCGCTTTCTGCTTTGCCCATTCAGCCTTCTCTCAAATTTCTTCCAAGTGCTTTTCATTGGTTCATTCACCCTTCTCTCTCATTTCCTCCAGGCCTTTTCTACTTGGCTCATTTAGCATTCTCTCGCATTTCCTCCAAGTGCTTTCTCCTTGGCTCCTTCAGCCTTCTCTCGCATTTCCTCCAAGCGCATTCTGCTTGGCCCATTCAGCTTTCTCTCGAATTTTCTCTAACCGCTTTCTTCTTGGCTCATTCAGCCTTCTCTCGCATTTCCTCCAAGCGCTTTCTGCTTGGCACATTCAGCCTTCTCTCGAATTTTCTCTAACCGCTTTCTTCTTGGCTCATTCAGCCTTCTCTCGCATTTCCTCCAAGCGCTTTCTGCTTGGCACATTCAGCCTTCTCTCGAATTTTCTCTAACCGCTTTCTTCTTGGCTCATTCAGCCTTCTCTCGCATTTCCTCCAAGCGCATTCTGCTTGGCCCATTCAGTCTTCTCTCGAATTTTCTACAAGCGCTTTATACTTGGAGCATTCAGCCTTCTCTTGCATTTCCCTCATTCACTTTTTGCTTTCCTCATTCATCCCTCTCTCATATTTCCTCCAAGCGCTTTATGCTTGGCTCATTCAACTGTCTCTCACATTTCCTCCAGCGCTTTCTGCCTTCCTCATTCAGCCTTCTCTCGCATTTCGTCCAAGCACTTTCTTCTTGGCTCAGCCTTCTTTCGCATTTCCTACAATTGCATTCTGCTTGGCTCATTCAGCCTTCTCACGCATTTCCTCCAAGCGCTTTCTGCTTTGCCCATTCAGCCTTCACTCAAATTTCTTCCAAGAGCTTTTTCATTGGTTCATTCACCTTTCTCTCGCATTTCCTCCAAGCGCATTCTCCTTGGCCCATTCAGCCTTCTCTCAAATTGCTTCCAAGAGCTTTTCATTGGTTCATTCACCTTTCTCTCGCATTTCCTCCAAGCGCATTCTCCTTGGCCCATTCAGCCTTCTCTCAAATTGCTTCCAAGAGCTTTTCATTGGTTCATTCACCTTTCTCTCACATTTCCTCCAAGCGCATTCTGCTTGCCCATTCAGCCTTCTCTCAAATTGCTTCCAAGAGATTTTCATTGGTTCATTCACCCTTCTCTCGCATTTCCTCCAAGCCCTTTCTGCTTAGCTCATTCACCCTTCTCTCCCATTTCCTCCAAGTGCTTTCTGATTGTCTCATTCACCCTTCTCTCGCATTTCCTCCAAGCGTTTTCTGCTAGGCTCATTCAGTCTTCTCTCACATTTCCTCCAAGCGCTTTCTGCTAGGCTCATTCAGCCTTCTCTTGCATTTCCTAAAATCGCTTTATGCTTGGCTCAGCCTTCTTTCGCATTTCCTACAAGCGCATTCTGCTTGGCTCATATACCCGTCTCTCGCATTTCCTCCAAGCGCTTTCTGCTTGGTTCATTCAGCCTTCTCTCGAATTTTCTCTAACCACTATCTGCTTTGCTCATTCACCCTTCTCTCACATTTCCTCAAATCGATTTCTGCTTGGCTCATTCACCCTTCTCTCGCATTTCCGCCAGGCACTTTCTTCTTGGCCAGCCTTCTCTCGCATTTCCTCCAAGTGCTTTCTGCTTGGCGCATTCAGCCTTCTCTCAAATTTCTTCCAACAGCTTTTCATTGGTTCATTCACCCTTCTCTCTCATTTCCTCCAAGCATTTTCTACTTGCCTCATTTAGCCTTCTCTCACATTTCCTCCAAGCGCTTTCTGCTAGGCTCATTCAGCCTTCTCTTGCATTTCCTAAAAGCGCTTTATGCTTGGAGCATTCAGCCTTCTCTCGAATTTTCTCTAAGCGCTTTCTGACTTCCTCATTCAGCCTTCTCTCGCATTTCGTCCAAGCACTTTCTGCGTGGCTCAGCCTTCTTTCACATTTCCTACAAGTGCATTCTGCTTGGCTCATTCAGCCTTCTCACGCATTTCCTCCAAGCACTTTCTCCTTGGCCCATTCAGCCTTATCTCAAATTGCTTCCAAGAGCATTTCATTGGTTCATTCACCCTTCTCTCTCATTTCCTCCAAGCCTTTTCTACTTGGCTCATTTAGCCTTCTCTCGCATTTCCTCCAAGGGCTTTCTCCTTGGCTTATTCAGCCTTCTTTCGAATTTTCTCCAAGCGCTTTCTCCCTTCCTCATTCATCCTTCTCTCGCATTTCCTCCAAGCACTTTCTGCTTCGCTCAGCCTACTTTCGCATTTCCTACAAGTGCATTCTGCTTGGCGCATTCAGCCTTCTCTCGAATTTTCTCCAAGCGCTTTCTGCCTTCCTCATTCAGCCTTCTCTCGCATTTCGTCCAAGCACTTTCTGCTTGGCTCAGCCTTCTTTCGCATTTCCTACAACCGCTTTATGCTTGGAGCATTCAGCTTTCTCTCGAATTTTCTCCAAGCGCTTTCTGCTTGGCTTAGTCTTGTTTCGCATTTCTTATAAGCGCATTCTACTTTTCTCATTCAGCCTTCTCTCGCATTTCCTCCAAGCAGTTTCTTCTTGGCTCAGCCTTCTCTCGCATTTCTTCCAAGCGCTTTCTCCTTGGCTCATTCACCGGTCTCTCGCATTTCCTCCAAGGGCTTTCTGCTTGGCTCATTAACCCGTCTCTCACATTTCCTCCAAGCACTTTCTGCTTGGCCCATTCAGCCTTCTTTTGCATTTCCTCCAAGCACTTTCTGCTTGGCTCATTCACACTTCACTCACATTTCCTCCAAGTGCTTTCTTCTTGGCTCAGTCAGCCTTCTCTTAGCATTTCCCTCAAGTACTTTTTGCTTTGCTCATTCACCCGTCTCTCGCACTTCCTACAAGCGCTTTCTCCTTGGCTCATTCACCCGTCTCTCGCATTTCCTCCAAGCGCTTTCTGCTTGGCTCATTCAGTCTTCTCTTGAATTTTCTCTAACCGCTTTCTGCTTGGCTCATTCAGCCTTCTCTTGCATTTCCTCCAAACGCTTTCTGCTTGGCTCATTCACCCTTCTCTCGCATTTCCTCCTAGCGCTTTCTACTTGGGTCATTCACCCGTCTCTTACATTCCTCCAAGCACTTTCTCCTTGGTTCATTCACCCATCACTCGTATTTCCTCCAAGCGCTTTCTCCTTGGCTCATTCAACAGTCTCTCGCATTTCCTCCAAGTGCTTTCTGCTTGGCGCATTCAGCCTTCTCTCGAATTTTCTCCAAGCGCTTTCTGCCTTCCTCATTCAGCCTTCTCTCGCATTTCGTCCAAGCACTTTCTGTTTGGCTCAGCCTTCTTTCGCATTTCCTACAAGTGCATTCTTCTAGGCGCATTCAGCCTTCTCCCGAATTTTCTCCAAGGGCTTTCTGCCTTCCTCATTCAGCCTTCTCTCCCATTTCGTCCAAGCACTTTCTGCTTGGCTCAGCCTTCTTTCGCATTTCCTACAAGTGCATTCTGGTTGGCTCATTCAGCCTTCTGACGCATTTCCTCCAAGCGCTTTCTGCTTTGCCCATTCAGCCTTCTCTCAAATTTCTTCCAAGAGCTTTTCATTGGTTCATTCACCCTTCTCTCTTATTTCCTCCAGGCCTTTTCTACTTGGCTCATTTAGCATTCTCTCGCATTTCCTCCAAGCGCTTTCTCCTTGGCTCCTTCAGCCTTCTCTCGCATTTCCTCCAAGCGCATTCTGCTTGGCCCATTCAGCTTTCTCTCGAATTTTCTCTAACCGCTTTCTTCTTGGCTCATTCAGCCTTCTCTCGCATTTCCTCCAAGCGCTTTCTGCTTGGCACATTCAGCCTTCTCTCGAATTTTCTCTAACCGCTTTCTTCTTGGCTCATTCAGCCTTCTCTCGCATTTCCTCCAAGCGCATTCTGCTTGGCCCATTCAGCCTTCTCTCGAATTTTCTACAAGCGCTTTATACTTGGAGCTTTCAGCCTTCTCTTGCATTTCCCTCATTCACTTTTTGCTTTCCTCATTCATCCCTCTCTCATATTTCCTCCAAGCGCTTTATGCTTGGCTCATTCAACTGTCTCTCACATTTCCTCCAGCGCTTTCTGCCTTCCTCATTCAGCCTTCTCTCGCATTTCGTCCAAGCACTTTCTGCTTGGCTCAGCCTTCTTTCGCATTTCCTACAAGTGCATTCTTCTTGGCGCATTCAGCCTTCTGACGCATTTCCTCCAAGCGCTTTCTGCTTTGCCCATTCAGCCTTCTCTCAAATTTCTTCCAAGAGCTTTTCATTGGTTCATTCACCCTTCTCTCTCATTTTCTCCAGGCCTTTTCTACTTGGCTCATTTAGCATTCTCTCGCATTTCCTCCAAGCGCTTTCTCCTTGGCTCCTTCAGCCTTCTCTCGCATTTCCTCCAAGCGCATTCTGCTTGGCCCATTCAGCTTTCTCTCGAATTTTCTCTAACCGCTTTCTTCTTGGCTCATTCAGCCTTCTCTCGCATTTCCTCCAAGCGCTTTCTGCTTGGCACATTCAGCCTTCTCTCAAATTTTCTCTAACCGCTTTCTTCTTGGCTCATTCAGCCTTCTCTCGCATTTCCTCCAAGCGCTTTATGCTTGGCTCATTCAACTGTCTCTCACATTTCCTCCAGCGCTTTCTGCCTTCCTCATTCAGCCTTCTCTCGCATTTCGTCCAAGCACTTTCTGCTTGGCTCAGCCTTCTTTCGCATTTCCTACAAATGCATTCTGCTTGGCTCATTCAGCCTTCTCACGCATTTCCTCCAAGCGCTTTCTGCTTTGCCCATTCAGCCTTCTCTCAAATTTCTTCCAAGAGCTTTTTCATTGGTTCATTCACCTTTCTCTCGCATTTCCTCCAAGCGCATTCTCCTTGGCCCATTCAGCCTTCTCTCAAATTGCTTCCAAGAGCTTTTCATTGGTTCATTCACCTTTCTCTCACATTTCCTCCAAGCGCATTCTGCTTGCCCATTCAGCCTTCTCTCAGGTTTCTTCCAAGAGTTTTTCATTGGTTCATTCACCCTTCTCTCTCATTTCCTCCAAGCCTTTTCTACTTGGCTCATTTAGCCTTCACTCGAATTTTCTCCTAGCGCTTTCTGCTTGGCTCATTCACCCTTTTCTCGCATTTCCTCCAAGTGCTTTCTGCTTGGCTCAGCCTTCTTTCGCATTTCCTACAACCGCTTTATGCTTGGAGCATTCAGCCTTCTCTCGAATTTTCTCCAAGCGCTTTCTGCTTGGCTTAGTCTTGTTTCGCATTTCTTATAAGCGCATTCTACTTTTCTCATTCAGCCTTCTCTCGCATTTCCTCCAAGCAGTTTCTTCTTGGCTCAGCCTTCTCTCGCATTTCTTCCAAGCGCTTTCTCCTTGGCTCATTCACCGGTCTCTCGCATTTCCTCCAAGGGCTTTCTGCTTGGCTCATTAACCCGTCTCTCACATTTCCTCCAAGCACTTTCTGCTTGGCCCATTCAGCCTTCTCTCAAATTTCTTCCAAGAGCTTTTCATTGGTTCATTCACCCTTCTCTCTCATTTTCTCCAGGCCTTTTCTACTTGGCTCATTTAGCATTCTCTCGCATTTCCTCCAAGCGCTTTCTCCTTGGCTCCTTCAGCCTTCTCTCGCATTTCCTCCAAGCGCATTCTGCTTGGCCCATTCAGCTTTCTCTCGAATTTTCTCTAACCGCTTTCTTCTTGGCTCATTCAGCCTTCTCTCGCATTTCCTCCAAGCGCTTTCTGCTTGGCACATTCAGCCTTCTCTCAAATTTTCTCTAACCGCTTTCTTCTTGGCTCATTCAGCCTTCTCTCGCATTTCCTCCAAGCGCTTTATGCTTGGCTCATTCAACTGTCTCTCACATTTCCTCCAGCGCTTTCTGCCTTCCTCATTCAGCCTTCTCTCGCATTTCGTCCAAGCACTTTCTGCTTGGCTCAGCCTTCTTTCGCATTTCCTACAAATGCATTCTGCTTGGCTCATTCAGCCTTCTCACGCATTTCCTCCAAGCGCTTTCTGCTTTGCCCATTCAGCCTTCTCTCAAATTTCTTCCAAGAGCTTTTTCATTGGTTCATTCACCTTTCTCTCGCATTTCCTCCAAGCGCATTCTCCTTGGCCCATTCAGCCTTCTCTCAAATTGCTTCCAAGAGCTTTTCATTGGTTCATTCACCTTTCTCTCACATTTCCTCCAAGCGCATTCTGCTTGCCCATTCAGCCTTCTCTCAGGTTTCTTCCAAGAGTTTTTCATTGGTTCATTCACCCTTCTCTCTCATTTCCTCCAAGCCTTTTCTACTTGGCTCATTTAGCCTTCACTCGAATTTTCTCCTAGCGCTTTCTGCTTGGCTCATTCACCCTTTTCTCGCATTTCCTCCAAGTGCTTTCTGCTTGGCTCAGCCTTCTTTCGCATTTCCTACAACCGCTTTATGCTTGGAGCATTCAGCCTTCTCTCGAATTTTCTCCAAGCGCTTTCTGCTTGGCTTAGTCTTGTTTCGCATTTCTTATAAGCGCATTCTACTTTTCTCATTCAGCCTTCTCTCGCATTTCCTCCAAGCAGTTTCTTCTTGGCTCAGCCTTCTCTCGCATTTCTTCCAAGCGCTTTCTCCTTGGCTCATTCACCGGTCTCTCGCATTTCCTCCAAGGGCTTTCTGCTTGGCTCATTAACCCGTCTCTCACATTTCCTCCAAGCACTTTCTGCTTGGCCCATTCAGCCTTCTTTTGCATTTCCTCCAAGCACTTTCTGCTTGGCTCATTCACACTTCACTCACATTTCCTCCAAGTGCTTTCTTCTTGGCTCAGTCAGCCTTCTCTTAGCATTTCCCTCAAGTACGTTTTGCTTTGCTCATTCACCCGTCTCTCGCACTTCCTACAAGCGCTTTCTCCTTGGCTCATTCACCCGTCTCTCGCATTTCCTCCAAGCGCTTTCTGCTTGGCTCATTCAGTCTTCTCTTGAATTTTCTCTAACCGCTTTCTGCTTGGTTCATTCAGCCTTCTCTTGCATTTCCTCCAAACGCTTTCTGCTTGGCTCATTCACCCTTCTCTCGCATTTCCTCCTAGCGCTTTCTACTTGGGTCATTCACCCGTCTCTTACATTCCTCCAAGCGCTTTCTCCTTGGTTCATTCACCCATCACTCGTATTTCCTCCAAGCGCTTTCTCCTTGGCTCATTCAACAGTCTCTCGCATTTCCTCCAAGTGCTTTCTGCTTGGCGCATTCAGCCTTCTCTCGAATTTTCTCCAAGCGCTTTCTGCCTTCCTCATTCAGCCTTCTCTCGCATTTCGTCCAAGCACTTTCTGTTTGGCTCAGCCTTCTTTCGCATTTCCTACAAGTGCATTCTTCTTGGCGCATTCAGCCTTCTCCCGAATTTTCTCCAAGGGCTTTCTGCCTTCCTCATTCAGCCTTCTCTCGCATTTCGTCCAAGCACTTTCTGCTTGGCTCAGCCTTCTTTCGCATTTCCTACAAGTGCATTCTGGTTGGCTCATTCAGCCTTCTGACGCATTTCCTCCAAGCGCTTTCTGCTTTGCCCATTCAGCCTTCTCTCAAATTTCTTCCAAGAGATTTTCATTGGTTCATTCACCCTTCTCTCTCATTTCCTCCAGGCCTTTTCTACTTGGCTCATTCAGCCTTCTCTCGCATTTCCTCCAAGCGCATTCTGCTTGGCTCATTCAGCCTTCTCTCAAATTTCCTCCAAGGGCATTCTGCTTGCCCATTCAGCCTTCTCTCAAATTGCTTCCAAGAGCTTTTTCATTGGTTCATTCACCTTTCTCTCACATTTCCTCCAAGCCTTTTCTACTTGTCTCATTTAGCCTTCTCTCGCATTTCCTCCAAGCGCTTTCTGCTAGGCTCATTCAGCCTTCTCTCGCATTTCATAAAAGCGCTTTATGCTTGGCGCATTCAGCCTTCTCTCGAATTTTCTCTAAGCGCTTTCTGCCTTCCTCATTCAGCCTTCTCTCGCATTTCCTCCAAGCACTTTCTGCTTGGCTCAGCCTTCTTTCACATTTCCTACAAGTGCATTCTGCTTGGCTCATTCAGCCTTCTCACGCATTTCCTCCAAGCGCTTTCTCCTTGGCTCATTCAGCCTCCTCTTGCATTTCCTCCCAGCGCATTCTGCTTTGCCCATTCAGCCTTCTCTCAAATTTCTTCCAAGAGCTTTTCATTGGTTCATTCACCCTTCTCTCTCATTTCCTCCAAGCATTTTCTACTTAACTCATTTAGCCGTCTCTCGCATTTCCTCCAAGCGCTTTCTGCTAGGCTCATTCAGCCTTCTCTCGCATTTCCTAAAAGCGCTTTATGCTTGGAGCATTCAGCCTTCTCTCGAATTTTCTCTAAGCGCTTTCTGCCTGACTCATTCACCCATCTCTCGCATTTCCTCCAAGCACTTTCTACGTGGCTCATTCACCCTTCTCTCACATTTCCTCCAAGCGCATTCTGCTTGGCCCATTCGGCCTTATCTCACATTGCTTCCAAGAGCATTTCATTGGTTCATTCACCCTTCTCTCTCATTTCCTCCAAGCCTTTTCTACTTGGCTCATTTAGCCTTCTCTCGCATTTCCTCCAAGCGCTTTCTCCTTGGCTTATTCAGCCTTCTCTCGAATTTTCTCCAAGCGCTTTCTGCTTTCCTCATTCAGCCTTCTCTAGCATTTCGTCCAAGCACTTTCTGCTTGGCTCAGCCTTCTTTCGCATTTCCTACAAGTGCATTCTGCTTGGCTCATTCAGCCTTCTCTCGCATTTCCTCCAAGCGCTTTGTCCTTGGCTCATTCAGCCTTCTCTCGCATTTCCTCCAAGCATTTTCATTGCTTTGCCCATTCAGCCTTCTCTTGCATTTCCCTCATTCACTTTTTGCTTTCCTCATTCATCCGTCTCTCACATTTCCTCCAAGGGCTTTATGCTTGGCTCATTCAACAGTCTCTCGCATTTCCTCCAAGCGCATTCTGCTTGGCTCATTCAGCCTTCTCTCGCATTTCCTCCAAGCCTTTTCTGCTTGGCTTATTTAGCCTTCTACACATTTCCTCCAAGCGCTTTTTCCTTGGCCCATTCAGCCTTCTCTCAAATTGCTTCCAAGAGCTTTTCATTGGTTCATTCACCCTTCTCTCTCATTTCCTCCAAGCATTTTCATTGCTTTGCCCATTCAGCCTTCACTTGCATTTCCCTCATTCACTTTTTGCTTTCCTCATTCATCCGTCTCTCATATTTCCTCCAAGGGCTTTATGCTTGGCTCATTCAGCCTTCTCTCGCATTTCCTCCAAACGCATTCTGCTTGGCCCATTCAGCCTTCTCTCAGGTTTCTTCCAAGAGTTTTTCATTGGTTCATTCACCCTTCTCTCTCATTTCCTCCAAGCCTTTTCTACTTGGCTCATTTAGCCTTCACTCGAATTTTCTCCTAGCGCTTTCTGCTTGGCTCATTCACCCTTTTCTCGCATTTCCTCCAAGTGCTTTCTGCTTGGCTCAGCCTTCTTTCGCATTTCCTACAACCGCTTTTTGCTTGGAGCATTCAGCCTTCTCTCGAATTTTCTCCAAGCGCTTTCTGCTTGGCTCAGACTTGTTTTGCATTTCTTATAAGCGCATTCTACTTTTCTCATTCAGCCTTCTCTCGCATTTCCTCGAAGCAGTTTCTTCTTGGCTCAGCCTTCTCTCGCATTTCTTCCAAGCGCTTTCTCCTTGGCTCATTCACCGGTCTCTCGCATTTCCTCCAAGGGCTTTCTGCTTGGCTCATTAACCCGTCTCTCACTTTTCCTCCAAGCACTTTCTGCTTGGCCCATTCAGCCTTCTTTTGCATTTCCTCCAAGCACTTTCTGCTTGGCTCATTCACACTTCTCTCACATTTCCTCCAAGTGCTTTCTTCTTGGCTCAGTCAGCCTTCTCTTAGCATTTCCCTCAAGTACTTTTTGCTTTGCTCATTCACCCGTCTCTCGCACTTCCTACAAGCGCTTTCTCCTTGGCTCATTCACCCGTCTCTCGCATTTCCTCCAAGCACTTTCTGCTTGGCTCATTCAGTCTTCTCTTGAATTTTCTCTAACCGCTTTCTGCTTGGCTCATTCAGCCTTCTCTTGCATTTCCTCCAAACGCTTTCTGCTTGGCTCATTCTCCCTTCTCTCGCATTTCCTCCTAGCGCTTTCTACTTGGGTCATTCACCCGTCTCTTACATTCCTCCAAGCGCTTTCTCCTTGGTTCATTCACCCATCACTCGTATTTCCTCCAAGCACTTTCCCCTTGGCTCATTCAACAGTCTCTCGCATTTCCTCCAAGTGCTTTCTGCTTGGCGCATTCAGCCTTCTCTCGAATTTTCTCCAAGCGCTTTCTGCCTTCCTCATTCAGCCTTCTCTCGCATTTCGTCCAAGCACTTTCTGTTTGGCTCAGCCTTCTTTCGCATTTCCTACAAGTGCATTCTTCTTGGCGCATTCAGCCTTCTCCCGAATTTTCTCCAAGGGCTTTCTGCCTTCCTCATTCAGCCTTCTCTCGCATTTCGTCCAAGCACTTTCTGCTTGGCTCAGCCTTCTTTCCCATTTCCTACAAGTGCATTCTGGTTGGCTCATTCAGCCTTCTGACGCATTTCCTCCAAGCGCTTTCTGCTTTGCCCATTCAGCCTTCTCTCAAATTTCTTCCAAGAGCTTTTCATTGGTTCATTCACTCTTCTCTCTCATTTCCTCCAGGCCTTTTCTACTTGGCTCATTTAGCATTCTCTCGCATTTCCTCCAAGCGCTTTCTCCTTGGCTCCTTCAGCCTTCTCTCGCATTTCCTCCAAGCGCATTCTGCTTGGCCCATTCAGCCTTCTCTCGAATTTTCTCTAACCGCTTTCTTCTTGGCTCATTCAGCCTTCTCTCACATTTCCTCCAGCGCTTTCTGCCTTCCTCATTCAGCCTTCTCTCGCATTTCGTCCAAGCACTTTCTGCTTGGCTCAGCCTTCTTTCGCATTTCCTACAATTGCATTCTGCTTGGCTCATTCAGCCTTCTCACGCATTTCCTCCAGGCCTTTTCTACTTGGCTCATTCAGCCTTCTCTCGCATTTCCTCCAAGCGCATTCTGCTTGGCTCATTCAGCCTTCTCTCAAATTTCCTCCAAGGGCATTCTGCTTGCCCATTCAGCCTTCTCTCAAATTGCTTCCAAGAGCTTTTTCATTGGTTCATTCACCTTTCTCTCACATTTCCTCCAAGCCTTTTCTACTTGTCTCATTTAGCCTTCTCTCGCATTTCCTCCAAGCGCTTTCTGCTAGGCTCATTCAGCCTTCTCTCGCATTTCATAAAAGCGCTTTATGCTTGGCGCATTCAGCCTTCTCTCGAATTTTCTCTAAGCGCTTTCTGCCTTCCTCATTCAGCCTTCTCTCGCATTTCCTCCAAGCACTTTCTGCTTGGCTCAGCCTTCTTTCACATTTCCTACAAGTGCATTCTGCTTGGCTCATTCAGCCTTCTCACGCATTTCCTCCAAGCGCTTTCTCCTTGGCTCATTCAGCCTCCTCTTGCATTTCCTCCCAGCGCATTCTGCTTTGCCCATTCAGCCTTCTCTCAAATTTCTTCCAAGAGCTTTTCATTGGTTCATTCACCCTTCTCTCTCATTTCCTCCAAGCATTTTCTACTTAACTCATTTAGCCGTCTCTCGCATTTCCTCCAAGCGCTTTCTGCTAGGCTCATTCAGCCTTCTCTCGCATTTCCTAAAAGCGCTTTATGCTTGGAGCATTCAGCCTTCTCTCGAATTTTCTCTAAGCGCTTTCTGCCTGACTCATTCACCCATCTCTCGCATTTCCTCCAAGCACTTTCTACGTGGCTCATTCACCCTTCTCTCACATTTCCTCCAAGCGCATTCTGCTTGGCCCATTCGGCCTTATCTCACATTGCTTCCAAGAGCATTTCATTGGTTCATTCACCCTTCTCTCTCATTTCCTCCAAGCCTTTTCTACTTGGCTCATTTAGCCTTCTCTCGCATTTCCTCCAAGCGCTTTCTCCTTGGCTTATTCAGCCTTCTCTCGAATTTTCTCCAAGCGCTTTCTGCTTTCCTCATTCAGCCTTCTCTAGCATTTCGTCCAAGCACTTTCTGCTTGGCTCAGCCTTCTTTCGCATTTCCTACAAGTGCATTCTGCTTGGCTCATTCAGCCTTCTCTCGCATTTCCTCCAAGCGCTTTGTCCTTGGCTCATTCAGCCTTCTCTCGCATTTCCTCCAAGCATTTTCATTGCTTTGCCCATTCAGCCTTCTCTTGCATTTCCCTCATTCACTTTTTGCTTTCCTCATTCATCCGTCTCTCACATTTCCTCCAAGGGCTTTATGCTTGTCTCATTCAACAGTCTCTCGCATTTCCTCCAAGCGCATTCTGCTTGGCTCATTCAGCCTTCTCTCGCATTTCCTCCAAGCCTTTTCTGCTTGGCTTATTTAGCCCTCTACACATTTCCTCCAAGCGCTTTTTCCTTGGCCCATTCAGCCTTCTCTCAAATTGCTTCCAAGAGCTTTTCATTGGTTCATTCACCCTTCTCTCTCATTTCCTCCAAGCATTTTCATTGCTTTGCCCATTCAGCCTTCACTTGCATTTCCCTCATTCACTTTTTGCTTTCCTCATTCATCCGTCTCTCATATTTCCTCCAAGGGCTTTATGCTTGGCTCATTCAGCCTTCTCTCGCATTTCCTCCAAACGCATTCTGCTTGGCCCATTCAGCCTTCTCTCAGGTTTCTTCCAAGAGTTTTTCATTGGTTCATTCACCCTTCTCTCTCATTTCCTCCAAGCCTTTTCTACTTGGCTCATTTAGCCTTCACTCGAATTTTCTCCTAGCTCTTTCTGCTTGGCTCATTCACCCTTTTCTCGCATTTCCTCCAAGTGCTTTCTGCTTGGCTCAGCCTTCTTTCGCATTTCCTACAACCGCTTTTTGCTTGGAGCATTCAGCCTTCTCTCGAATTTTCTCCAAGCGCTTTCTGCTTGGCTCAGACTTGTTTTGCATTTCTTATAAGCGCATTCTACTTTTCTCATTCAGCCTTCTCTCGCATTTCCTCGAAGCAGTTTCTTCTTGGCTCAGCCTTCTCTCGCATTTCTTCCAAGCGCTTTCTCCTTGGCTCATTCACCGGTCTCTCGCATTTCCTCCAAGGGCTTTCTGCTTGGCTCATTAACCCGTCTCTCACTTTTCCTCCAAGCACTTTCTGCTTGGCCCATTCAGCCTTCTTTTGCATTTCCTCCAAGCACTTTCTGCTTGGCTCATTCACACTTCTCTCACATTTCCTCCAAGTGCTTTCTTCTTGGCTCAGTCAGCCTTCTCTTAGCATTTCCCTCAAGTACTTTTTGCTTTGCTCATTCACCCGTCTCTCGCACTTCCTACAAGCGCTTTCTCCTTGGCTCATTCACCCGTCTCTCGCATTTCCTCCAAGCACTTTCTGCTTGGCTCATTCAGTCTTCTCTTGAATTTTCTCTAACCGCTTTCTGCTTGGCTCATTCAGCCTTCTCTTGCATTTCCTCCAAACGCTTTCTGCTTGGCTCATTCTCCCTTCTCTCGCATTTCCTCCTAGCGCTTTCTACTTGGGTCATTCACCCGTCTCTTACATTCCTCCAAGCGCTTTCTCCTTGGTTCATTCACCCATCACTCGTATTTCCTCCAAGCACTTTCTCCTTGGCTCATTCAACAGTCTCTCGCATTTCCTCCAAGTGCTTTCTGCTTGGCGCATTCAGCCTTCTCTCGAATTTTCTCCAAGCGCTTTCTGCCTTCCTCATTCAGCCTTCTCTCGCATTTCGTCCAAGCACTTTCTGTTTGGCTCAGCCTTCTTTCGCATTTCCTACAAGTGCATTCTTCTTGGCGCATTCAGCCTTCTCCCGAATTTTCTCCAAGGGCTTTCTGCCTTCCTCATTCAGCCTTCTCTCGCATTTCGTCCAAGCACTTTCTGCTTGGCTCAGCCTTCTTTCCCATTTCCTACAAGTGCATTCTGGTTGGCTCATTCAGCCTTCTGACGCATTTCCTCCAAGCGCTTTCTGCTTTGCCCATTCAGCCTTCTCTCAAATTTCTTCCAAGAGCTTTTCATTGGTTCATTCACTCTTCTCTCTCATTTCCTCCAGGCCTTTTCTACTTGGCTCATTTAGCATTCTCTCGCATTTCCTCCAAGCGCTTTCTCCTTGGCTCCTTCAGCCTTCTCTCGCATTTCCTCCAAGCGCATTCTGCTTGGCCCATTCAGCCTTCTCTCGAATTTTCTCTAACCGCTTTCTTCTTGGCTCATTCAGCCTTCTCTCACATTTCCTCCAGCGCTTTCTGCCTTCCTCATTCAGCCTTCTCTCGCATTTCGTCCAAGCACTTTCTGCTTGGCTCAGCCTTCTTTCGCATTTCCTACAATTGCATTCTGCTTGGCTCATTCAGCCTTCTCACGCATTTCCTCCAAGCGCTTTCTGCTTTGCCCATTCAGCCTTCTCTCAAATTTCTTCCAAGAGCTTTTTCATTGGTTCATTCACCTTTCTCTCGCATTTCCTCCAAACGCATTCTCCTTGGCCCATTCAGCCTTCTCTCAAATTGCTTCCAAGAGCTTTTCATTGGTTCATTCACCTTTCTCTCACATTTCCTCCAAGCGCTTTCTGCTAGGCTCATTCAGCCTTCTCTCGAATTTTCTACAAGCGCTTTATACTTGCAGCATTCAGCCTTCTCTCGCATTTCCTCCAAGCGCATTCTGCTTGCCCATTCAGCCTTCTCTCAAATTGCTTCCAAGAGCTTTTCATTGGTTCATTCACCCTTCTCTCTCATTTCCTCCAAGAATTTTCTACTTGCCTCATTTATCCTTCTCTCGCATTTCCTCCAAGCCCTTTCCGCTTAACTCATTCACCCTTCTCTCGCATTTCCTCCAAGTGCTTTCTGATTGTCTCATTCACCCATCTCTCGCATTTCCTCCAAGCGTTTTCTGCTAGGCTCATTCAGTCTTCTCTCACATTTCCTCCAAGCGCTTTCTGCTAGGCTCATTCAGCCTTCTCTTGCATTTCCTAAAAGCGCTTTATGCTTGGCTCAGCCTTCTTTCGCATTTCCTACAAGCGCATTCTGCTTGGCTCATATACCCGTCTCTCGCATTTCCTCCAAGCGCTTTCTGCTTGGTTCATTCAGCCTTCTCTCGAATTTTCTCTAACCGCTATCTGCTTTGCTCATTCACCCTTCTCTCACATTTCCTCAAAGCGATTTCTGCTTGGCTCATTCACCCTTCTCTCGCATTTCCGCCAGGCACTTTCTTCTTGGCCAGCCTTCTCTCGCATTTCCTCCAAGTGCTTTCTGCTTGGCGCATTCAGCCTTCTCTCAAATTTCTTCCAACAGCTTTTCATTGGTTCATTCACCCTTCTCTCTCATTTCCTCCAAGCATTTTCTACTTGCCTCATTTAGCCTTCTCTCACATTTCCTCCAAGCGCTTTCTGCTAGGCTCATTCAGCCTTCTCTTGCATTTCCTAAAAGCTCTTTATGCTTGGAGCATTCAGCCTTCTCTCGAATTTTCTCTAAGCGCTTTCTGCCTTCCTCATTCAGCCTTCTCTCGCATTTCGTCCAAGCACTTTCTGCTTGGCTCAGCCTTCTTTCACATTTCCTACAAGTGCATTCTGCTTGGCTCATTCAGCCTTCTCACGCATTTCCTCCAAGCACTTTCTCCTTGGCCCATTCAGCCTTATCTCAAATTGCTTCCAAGAGCATTTCATTGGTTCATTCACCCTTCTCTCTCATTTCCTCCAAGCCTTTTCTACTTGGCTCATTTAGCCTTCTCTCGCATTTCCTCCAAGCGCTTTCTCCTTGGCTTATTCAGCCTTCTCTCGAATTTTCTCCAAGCGCTTTCTCCCTTCCTCATTCATCCTTCTCTCGCATTTCCTCCAAGCACTTTCTGCTTCGCTCAGCCTACTTTCGCATTTCCTACAAGTGCATTCTGCTTGGCGCATTCAGCCTTCTCTCGAATTTTCTCCAAGCGCTTTCTGCCTTCCTCATTCAGCCTTCTCTCGCATTTCGTCCAAGCACTTTCTGCTTGGCTCAGCCTTCTTTCGCATTTCCTACAAGTGCATTCTGCTTGGCTCATTCAGCCTTCTCACGCATTTCCTCCAAGCGCTTTCTCCTTGGCTCATTCAGCCTTCTCACGCATTTCCTCCAAGAGCTTTTCATTGGTTCATTCACCCTTCTCTCTCATTTCCTCCAAGCATTTTCATTGCTTTGCCCATTCAGCCTTCTCTTGCATTTCCCTCATTCACTTTTTGCTTTCCTCATTCATCCGTCTCTCATATTTCCTCCAAGGGCTTTATACTTGGCTCATTCAACAGTCTCTCGCATTTCCTCCAAGCGCATTCTGCTTGGCTCATTCAGCCTTCTCTCAAATTTCCTCCAAGGGCATTCTGCTTGCCCATTCAGCCTTCTCTCAAATTGCTTCCAAGAGCTTTTTCATAGGTTCATTCACCTTTCTCTCACATTTCCTCCAAGCCTTTTCTACTTGTCTCATTTAGCCTTCTCTCGCATTTCCTCCAAGCGCTTTCTGCTAGGCTCATTCAGCCTTCTCTCGCATTTCATAAAAGCGCTTTATGCTTGGAGCATTCAGCTTTCTCTCGAATTTTCTCTAAGCGCTTTCTGCCTGACTCATTCAGAGTTCTCTCGCATTTCCTCCAAGCACTTTCTGCTTGGCTCAGCCTTCTTTCGCATTTCCTACAAGTGCATTCTGCTTGGCTCATTCAGCCCTCTCTTCCATTTCCTCCAAGCACTTTCTTCTTGGTCAGCCTTCTCTCGCATTTCATAAAAGCGCTTTATGCTTGGAGCATTCAGCTTTCTCTCGAATTTTCTCTAAGCGCTTTCTGCCTGACTCATTCAGAGTTCTCTCGCATTTCCTCCAAGCACTTTCTGCTTGGCTCAGCCTTCTTTCGCATTTCCTCCCAGTGCTTTCTCCTTGGCTCATTCAGCCTTCTATCGCATTTCCTCCAAGTGCATTCTGCTTGGCCCATTCAGCCTTATCTCAAATTACTTCCAAGAGCATTTCATTGGTTCATTGAGCCTTCTCTCTCATTTCCTCCAAGCCTTTTCTACTTGGCTCATTTAGCCTTCTCTCCCATTTCCTCCAAGCGCTTTCTGCTAGGCTCATTCAGTCTTCTCTCGAATTTTCTCCAAGCCCTTTCTGCTTGGCTCATTCACCCTTCTCTCGCATTTCCTCCAAGTGCTTTCTGCTTGTCTCATTCAGCTTTCTCTCTCATTTCCTAAAAGCTCTTTATGCTTGGAGCATTCAGCCTTCTCTCGAATTTTCTCCAAGCGCTTTCTGCCTGACTCATTCAGCCTTCTTTCGCACTTCCTACAAGCGCATTCTGCTTGCCTCATTCAGCCCTCTCTCGCATTTCCGCCAAGCACTTTCTTCTTGGCCAGCCTTCTCTCGCATTTCCTCCAAGTGCTTTCTGCTTGGCGCATTGAGCCTTCTCTCGAATTTTCTCCAAGCGCTTTCTGCCTTCCTCATTCAGCCTTCTCTCGCATTTCGTCCAAGCACTTTCATTGCTTTGCCCATTCAGCCTTCTCTTGCATTTCCCTCATTCACTTTTTGCTTTCCTCATTCATCCGTCTCTCATATTTCCTCCAAGGGCTTTATGCTTGGCTCATTCAACAGTCACTCGCATTTCCTCCAAGCGCATTCTGCTTGGCTCATTCAGCCTTCTCTCGCATTTCCTCCAAGCCTTTTCTGCTTGGCTTATTTAGCCTTCTACACATTTCCTCCAAGCGCTTTTTCCTTGGCCCATTCAGCCTTCTCTCAAATTGCTTCCAAGAGCTTTTCATTGGTTCATTCACCCTTCTCTCTCATTTCCTCCAAGCATTTTCATTGCTTTGCCCATTCAGCCTTCACTTGCATTTCCCTCATTCACTTTTTGCTTTCCTCATTCATCCGTCTCTCATATTTCCTCCAAGGGCTTTATGCTTGGCTCATTCAGCCTTCTCTCGCATTTCCTCCAAACGCATTCTGCTTGGCCCATTCAGCCTTCTCTCAGGTTTCTTCCAAGAGTTTTTCATTGGTTCATTCACCCTTCTCTCTCATTTCCTCCAAGCCTTTTCTACTTGGCTCATTTAGCCTTCACTCGAATTTTCTCCTAGCTCTTTCTGCTTGGCTCATTCACCCTTTTCTCGCATTTCCTCCAAGTGCTTTCTGCTTGGCTCAGCCTTCTTTCGCATTTCCTACAACCGCTTTTTGCTTGGAGCATTCAGCCTTCTCTCGAATTTTCTCCAAGCGCTTTCTGCTTGGCTCAGACTTGTTTTGCATTTCTTATAAGCGCATTCTACTTTTCTCATTCAGCCTTCTCTCGCATTTCCTCGAAGCAGTTTCTTCTTGGCTCAGCCTTCTCTCGCATTTCTTCCAAGCGCTTTCTCCTTGGCTCATTCACCGGTCTCTCGCATTTCCTCCAAGGGCTTTCTGCTTGGCTCATTAACCCGTCTCTCACTTTTCCTCCAAGCACTTTCTGCTTGGCCCATTCAGCCTTCTTTTGCATTTCCTCCAAGCACTTTCTGCTTGGCTCATTCACACTTCTCTCACATTTCCTCCAAGTGCTTTCTTCTTGGCTCAGTCAGCCTTCTCTTAGCATTTCCCTCAAGTACTTTTTGCTTTGCTCATTCACCCGTCTCTCGCACTTCCTACAAGCGCTTTCTCCTTGGCTCATTCACCCGTCTCTCGCATTTCCTCCAAGCACTTTCTGCTTGGCTCATTCAGTCTTCTCTTGAATTTTCTCTAACCGCTTTCTGCTTGGCTCATTCAGCCTTCTCTTGCATTTCCTCCAAACGCTTTCTGCTTGGCTCATTCTCCCTTCTCTCGCATTTCCTCCTAGCGCTTTCTACTTGGGTCATTCACCCGTCTCTTACATTCCTCCAAGCGCTTTCTCCTTGGTTCATTCACCCATCACTCGTATTTCCTCCAAGCACTTTCTCCTTGGCTCATTCAACAGTCTCTCGCATTTCCTCCAAGTGCTTTCTGCTTGGCGCATTCAGCCTTCTCTCGAATTTTCTCCAAGCGCTTTCTGCCTTCCTCATTCAGCCTTCTCTCGCATTTCGTCCAAGCACTTTCTGTTTGGCTCAGCCTTCTTTCGCATTTCCTACAAGTGCATTCTTCTTGGCGCATTCAGCCTTCTCCCGAATTTTCTCCAAGGGCTTTCTGCCTTCCTCATTCAGCCTTCTCTCGCATTTCGTCCAAGCACTTTCTGCTTGGCTCAGCCTTCTTTCCCATTTCCTACAAGTGCATTCTGGTTGGCTCATTCAGCCTTCTGACGCATTTCCTCCAAGCGCTTTCTGCTTTGCCCATTCAGCCTTCTCTCAAATTTCTTCCAAGAGCTTTTCATTGGTTCATTCACTCTTCTCTCTCATTTCCTCCAGGCCTTTTCTACTTGGCTCATTTAGCATTCTCTCGCATTTCCTCCAAGCGCTTTCTCCTTGGCTCCTTCAGCCTTCTCTCGCATTTCCTCCAAGCGCATTCTGCTTGGCCCATTCAGCCTTCTCTCGAATTTTCTCTAACCGCTTTCTTCTTGGCTCATTCAGCCTTCTCTCACATTTCCTCCAGCGCTTTCTGCCTTCCTCATTCAGCCTTCTCTCGCATTTCGTCCAAGCACTTTCTGCTTGGCTCAGCCTTCTTTCGCATTTCCTACAATTGCATTCTGCTTGGCTCATTCAGCCTTCTCACGCATTTCCTCCAAGCGCTTTCTGCTTTGCCCATTCAGCCTTCTCTCAAATTTCTTCCAAGAGCTTTTTCATTGGTTCATTCACCTTTCTCTCGCATTTCCTCCAAACGCATTCTCCTTGGCCCATTCAGCCTTCTCTCAAATTGCTTCCAAGAGCTTTTCATTGGTTCATTCACCTTTCTCTCACATTTCCTCCAAGCGCTTTCTGCTAGGCTCATTCAGCCTTCTCTCGAATTTTCTACAAGCGCTTTATACTTGCAGCATTCAGCCTTCTCTCGCATTTCCTCCAAGCGCATTCTGCTTGCCCATTCAGCCTTCTCTCAAATTGCTTCCAAGAGCTTTTCATTGGTTCATTCACCCTTCTCTCTCATTTCCTCCAAGAATTTTCTACTTGCCTCATTTATCCTTCTCTCGCATTTCCTCCAAGCCCTTTCCGCTTAACTCATTCACCCTTCTCTCGCATTTCCTCCAAGTGCTTTCTGATTGTCTCATTCACCCATCTCTCGCATTTCCTCCAAGCGTTTTCTGCTAGGCTCATTCAGTCTTCTCTCACATTTCCTCCAAGCGCTTTCTGCTAGGCTCATTCAGCCTTCTCTTGCATTTCCTAAAAGCGCTTTATGCTTGGCTCAGCCTTCTTTCGCATTTCCTACAAGCGCATTCTGCTTGGCTCATATACCCGTCTCTCGCATTTCCTCCAAGCGCTTTCTGCTTGGTTCATTCAGCCTTCTCTCGAATTTTCTCTAACCGCTATCTGCTTTGCTCATTCACCCTTCTCTCACATTTCCTCAAAGCGATTTCTGCTTGGCTCATTCACCCTTCTCTCGCATTTCCGCCAGGCACTTTCTTCTTGGCCAGCCTTCTCTCGCATTTCCTCCAAGTGCTTTCTGCTTGGCGCATTCAGCCTTCTCTCAAATTTCTTCCAACAGCTTTTCATTGGTTCATTCACCCTTCTCTCTCATTTCCTCCAAGCATTTTCTACTTGCCTCATTTAGCCTTCTCTCACATTTCCTCCAAGCGCTTTCTGCTAGGCTCATTCAGCCTTCTCTTGCATTTCCTAAAAGCTCTTTATGCTTGGAGCATTCAGCCTTCTCTCGAATTTTCTCTAAGCGCTTTCTGCCTTCCTCATTCAGCCTTCTCTCGCATTTCGTCCAAGCACTTTCTGCTTGGCTCAGCCTTCTTTCACATTTCCTACAAGTGCATTCTGCTTGGCTCATTCAGCCTTCTCACGCATTTCCTCCAAGCACTTTCTCCTTGGCCCATTCAGCCTTATCTCAAATTGCTTCCAAGAGCATTTCATTGGTTCATTCACCCTTCTCTCTCATTTCCTCCAAGCCTTTTCTACTTGGCTCATTTAGCCTTCTCTCGCATTTCCTCCAAGCGCTTTCTCCTTGGCTTATTCAGCCTTCTCTCGAATTTTCTCCAAGCGCTTTCTCCCTTCCTCATTCATCCTTCTCTCGCATTTCCTCCAAGCACTTTCTGCTTCGCTCAGCCTACTTTCGCATTTCCTACAAGTGCATTCTGCTTGGCGCATTCAGCCTTCTCTCGAATTTTCTCCAAGCGCTTTCTGCCTTCCTCATTCAGCCTTCTCTCGCATTTCGTCCAAGCACTTTCTGCTTGGCTCAGCCTTCTTTCGCATTTCCTACAAGTGCATTCTGCTTGGCTCATTCAGCCTTCTCACGCATTTCCTCCAAGCGCTTTCTCCTTGGCTCATTCAGCCTTCTCACGCATTTCCTCCAAGAGCTTTTCATTGGTTCATTCACCCTTCTCTCTCATTTCCTCCAAGCATTTTCATTGCTTTGCCCATTCAGCCTTCTCTTGCATTTCCCTCATTCACTTTTTGCTTTCCTCATTCATCCGTCTCTCATATTTCCTCCAAGGGCTTTATACTTGGCTCATTCAACAGTCTCTCGCATTTCCTCCAAGCGCATTCTGCTTGGCTCATTCAGCCTTCTCTCAAATTTCCTCCAAGGGCATTCTGCTTGCCCATTCAGCCTTCTCTCAAATTGCTTCCAAGAGCTTTTTCATAGGTTCATTCACCTTTCTCTCACATTTCCTCCAAGCCTTTTCTACTTGTCTCATTTAGCCTTCTCTCGCATTTCCTCCAAGCGCTTTCTGCTAGGCTCATTCAGCCTTCTCTCGCATTTCATAAAAGCGCTTTATGCTTGGAGCATTCAGCTTTCTCTCGAATTTTCTCTAAGCGCTTTCTGCCTGACTCATTCAGAGTTCTCTCGCATTTCCTCCAAGCACTTTCTGCTTGGCTCAGCCTTCTTTCGCATTTCCTACAAGTGCATTCTGCTTGGCTCATTCAGCCCTCTCTTCCATTTCCTCCAAGCACTTTCTTCTTGGTCAGCCTTCTCTCGCATTTCATAAAAGCGCTTTATGCTTGGAGCATTCAGCTTTCTCTCGAATTTTCTCTAAGCGCTTTCTGCCTGACTCATTCAGAGTTCTCTCGCATTTCCTCCAAGCACTTTCTGCTTGGCTCAGCCTTCTTTCGCATTTCCTCCCAGTGCTTTCTCCTTGGCTCATTCAGCCTTCTATCGCATTTCCTCCAAGCGCATTCTGCTTGGCCCATTCAGCCTTATCTCAAATTACTTCCAAGAGCATTTCATTGGTTCATTGAGCCTTCTCTCTCATTTCCTCCAAGCCTTTTCTACTTGGCTCATTTAGCCTTCTCTCCCATTTCCTCCAAGCGCTTTCTGCTAGGCTCATTCAGTCTTCTCTCGAATTTTCTCCAAGCCCTTTCTGCTTGGCTCATTCACCCTTCTCTCGCATTTCCTCCAAGTGCTTTCTGCTTGTCTCATTCAGCTTTCTCTCTCATTTCCTAAAAGCTCTTTATGCTTGGAGCATTCAGCCTTCTCTCGAATTTTCTCCAAGCGCTTTCTGCCTGACTCATTCAGCCTTCTTTCGCACTTCCTACAAGCGCATTCTGCTTGCCTCATTCAGCCCTCTCTCGCATTTCCGCCAAGCACTTTCTTCTTGGCCAGCCTTCTCTCGCATTTCCTCCAAGTGCTTTCTGCTTGGCGCATTGAGCCTTCTCTCGAATTTTCTCCAAGCGCTTTCTGCCTTCCTCATTCAGCCTTCTCTCGCATTTCGTCCAAGCACTTTCATTGCTTTGCCCATTCAGCCTTCTCTTGCATTTCCCTCATTCACTTTTTGCTTTCCTCATTCATCCGTCTCTCATATTTCCTCCAAGGGCTTTATGCTTGGCTCATTCAACAGTCACTCGCATTTCCTCCAAGCGCATTCTGCTTGGCTCATTCAGCCTTCTCTCGCATTTCCTCCAAGCCTTTTCTGCTTGGCTTATTTAGCCTTCTACACATTTCCTCCAAGCGCTTTTTCCTTGGCCCATTCAGCCTTCTCTCAAATTGCTTCCAAGAGCTTTTCATTGGTTCATTCACCCTTCTCTCTCATTTCCTCCAAGCATTTTCATTGCTTTGCCCATTCAGCCTTCACTTGCATTTCCCTCATTCACTTTTTGCTTTCCTCATTCATCCGTCTCTCATATTTCCTCCAAGGGCTTTATGCTTGGCTCATTCAGCCTTCTCTCGCATTTCCTCCAAACGCATTCTGCTTGGCCCATTCAGCCTTCTCTCAGGTTTCTTCCAAGAGTTTTTCATTGGTTCATTCACCCTTCTCTCTCATTTCCTCCAAGCCTTTTCTACTTGGCTCATTTAGCCTTCACTCGAATTTTCTCCTAGCTCTTTCTGCTTGGCTCATTCACCCTTTTCTCGCATTTCCTCCAAGTGCTTTCTGCTTGGCTCAGCCTTCTTTCGCATTTCCTACAACCGCTTTTTGCTTGGAGCATTCAGCCTTCTCTCGAATTTTCTCCAAGCGCTTTCTGCTTGGCTCAGACTTGTTTTGCATTTCTTATAAGCGCATTCTACTTTTCTCATTCAGCCTTCTCTCGCATTTCCTCCAAGCAGTTTCTTCTTGGCTCAGCCTTCTCTCGCATTTCTTCCAAGCGCTTTCTCCTTGGCTCATTCACCGGTCTCTCGCATTTCCTCCAAGGGCTTTCTGCTTGGCTCATTAACCCGTCTCTCACTTTTCCTCCAAGCACTTTCTGCTTGGCCCATTCAGCCTTCTTTTGCATTTCCTCCAAGCACTTTCTGCTTGGCTCATTCACACTTCTCTCACATTTCCTCCAAGTGCTTTCTTCTTGGCTCAGTCAGCCTTCTCTTAGCATTTCCCTCAAGTACTTTTTGCTTTGCTCATTCACCCGTCTCTCGCACTTCCTACAAGCGCTTTCTCCTTGGCTCATTCACCCGTCTCTCGCATTTCCTCCAAGCACTTTCTGCTTGGCTCATTCAGTCTTCTCTTGAATTTTCTCTAACCGCTTTCTGCTTGGCTCATTCAGCCTTCTCTTGCATTTCCTCCAAACGCTTTCTGCTTGGCTCATTCTCCCTTCTCTCGCATTTCCTCCTAGCGCTTTCTACTTGGGTCATTCACCCGTCTCTTACATTCCTCCAAGCGCTTTCTCCTTGGTTCATTCACCCATCACTCGTATTTCCTCCAAGCACTTTCTCCTTGGCTCATTCAACAGTCTCTCGCATTTCCTCCAAGTGCTTTCTGCTTGGCGCATTCAGCCTTCTCTCGAATTTTCTCCAAGCGCTTTCTGCCTTCCTCATTCAGCCTTCTCTCGCATTTCGTCCAAGCACTTTCTGTTTGGCTCAGCCTTCTTTCGCATTTCCTACAAGTGCATTCTTCTTGGCGCATTCAGCTTTCTCCCGAATTTTCTCCAAGGGCTTTCTGCCTTCCTCATTCAGCCTTCTCTCGCATTTCGTCCAAGCACTTTCTGCTTGGCTCAGCCTTCTTTCCCATTTCCTACAAGTGCATTCTGGTTGGCTCATTCAGCCTTCTGACGCATTTCCTCCAAGCGCTTTCTGCTTTGCCCATTCAGCCTTCTCTCAAATTTCTTCCAAGAGCTTTTCATTGGTTCATTCACTCTTCTCTCTCATTTCCTCCAGGCCTTTTCTACTTGGCTCATTTAGCATTCTCTCGCATTTCCTCCAAGCGCTTTCTCCTTGGCTCCTTCAGCCTTCTGTCGCATTTCCTCCAAGCGCATTCTGCTTGGCCCATTCAGCCTTCTCTCGAATTTTCTCTAACCGCTTTCTTCTTGGCTCATTCAGCCTTCTCTCACATTTCCTCCAGCGCTTTCTGCCTTCCTCATTCAGCCTTCTCTCGCATTTCGTCCAAGCACTTTCTGCTTGGCTCAGCCTTCTTTCGCATTTCCTACAATTGCATTCTGCTTGGCTCATTCAGCCTTCTCACGCATTTCCTCCAAGCGCTTTCTGCTTTGCCCATTCAGCCTTCTCTCAAATTTCTTCCAAGAGCTTTTTCATTGGTTCATTCACCTTTCTCTCGCATTTCCTCCAAACGCATTCTCCTTGGCCCATTCAGCCTTCTCTCAAATTGCTTCCAAGAGCTTTTCATTGGTTCATTCACCTTTCTCTCACATTTCCTCCAAGCGCTTTCTGCTAGGCTCATTCAGCCTTCTCTCGAATTTTCTACAAGCGCTTTATACTTGCAGCATTCAGCCTTCTCTCGCATTTCCTCCAAGCGCATTCTGCTTGCCCATTCAGCCTTCTCTCAAATTGCTTCCAAGAGCTTTTCATTGGTTCATTCACCCTTCTCTCTCATTTCCTCCAAGAATTTTCTACTTGCCTCATTTATCCTTCTCTCGCATTTCCTCCAAGCCCTTTCCGCTTAACTCATTCACCCTTCTCTCGCATTTCCTCCAAGTGCTTTCTGATTGTCTCATTCACCCATCTCTCGCATTTCCTCCAAGCGTTTTCTGCTAGGCTCATTCAGTCTTCTCTCACATTTCCTCCAAGCGCTTTCTGCTAGGCTCATTCAGCCTTCTCTTGCATTTCCTAAAAGCGCTTTATGCTTGGCTCAGCCTTCTTTCGCATTTCCTACAAGCGCATTCTGCTTGGCTCATATACCCGTCTCTCGCATTTCCTCCAAGCGCTTTCTGCTTGGTTCATTCAGCCTTCTCTCGAATTTTCTCTAACCGCTATCTGCTTTGCTCATTCACCCTTCTCTCACATTTCCTCAAAGCGATTTCTGCTTGGCTCATTCACCCTTCTCTCGCATTTCCGCCAGGCACTTTCTTCTTGGCCAGCCTTCTCTCGCATTTCCTCCAAGTGCTTTCTGCTTGGCGCATTCAGCCTTCTCTCAAATTTCTTCCAACAGCTTTTCATTGGTTCATTCACCCTTCTCTCTCATTTCCTCCAAGCATTTTCTACTTGCCTCATTTAGCCTTCTCTCACATTTCCTCCAAGCGCTTTCTGCTAGGCTCATTCAGCCTTCTCTTGCATTTCCTAAAAGCTCTTTATGCTTGGAGCATTCAGCCTTCTCTCGAATTTTCTCTAAGCGCTTTCTGCCTTCCTCATTCAGCCTTCTCTCGCATTTCGTCCAAGCACTTTCTGCTTGGCTCAGCCTTCTTTCACATTTCCTACAAGTGCATTCTGCTTGGCTCATTCAGCCTTCTCACGCATTTCCTCCAAGCACTTTCTCCTTGGCCCATTCAGCCTTATCTCAAATTGCTTCCAAGAGCATTTCATTGGTTCATTCACCCTTCTCTCTCATTTCCTCCAAGCCTTTTCTACTTGGCTCATTTAGCCTTCTCTCGCATTTCCTCCAAGCGCTTTCTCCTTGGCTTATTCAGCCTTCTCTCGAATTTTCTCCAAGCGCTTTCTCCCTTCCTCATTCATCCTTCTCTCGCATTTCCTCCAAGCACTTTCTGCTTCGCTCAGCCTACTTTCGCATTTCCTACAAGTGCATTCTGCTTGGCGCATTCAGCCTTCTCTCGAATTTTCTCCAAGCGCTTTCTGCCTTCCTCATTCAGCCTTCTCTCGCATTTCGTCCAAGCACTTTCTGCTTGGCTCAGCCTTCTTTCGCATTTCCTACAAGTGCATTCTGCTTGGCTCATTCAGCCTTCTCACGCATTTCCTCCAAGCGCTTTCTCCTTGGCTCATTCAGCCTTCTCACGCATTTCCTCCAAGAGCTTTTCATTGGTTCATTCACCCTTCTCTCTCATTTCCTCCAAGCATTTTCATTGCTTTGCCCATTCAGCCTTCTCTTGCATTTCCCTCATTCACTTTTTGCTTTCCTCATTCATCCGTCTCTCATATTTCCTCCAAGGGCTTTATACTTGGCTCATTCAACAGTCTCTCGCATTTCCTCCAAGCGCATTCTGCTTGGCTCATTCAGCCTTCTCTCAAATTTCCTCCAAGGGCATTCTGCTTGCCCATTCAGCCTTCTCTCAAATTGCTTCCAAGAGCTTTTTCATTGGTTCATTCACCTTTCTCTCACATTTCCTCCAAGCCTTTTCTACTTGTCTCATTTAGCCTTCTCTCGCATTTCCTCCAAGCGCTTTCTGCTAGGCTCATTCAGCCTTCTCTCGCATTTCATAAAAGCGCTTTATGCTTGGAGCATTCAGCTTTCTCTCGAATTTTCTCTAAGCGCTTTCTGCCTGACTCATTCAGAGTTCTCTCGCATTTCCTCCAAGCACTTTCTTCTTGGCTCAGCCTTCTTTCGCATTTCCTACAAGTGCATTCTGCTTGGCTCATTCAGCCCTCTCTTCCATTTCCTCCAAGCACTTTCTTCTTGGTCAGCCTTCTCTCGCATTTCATAAAAGCGCTTTATGCTTGGAGCATTCAGCTTTCTCTCGAATTTTCTCTAAGCGCTTTCTGCCTGACTCATTCAGAGTTCTCTCGCATTTCCTCCAAGCACTTTCTGCTTGGCTCAGCCTTCTTTCGCATTTCCTCCCAGTGCTTTCTCCTTGGCTCATTCAGCCTTCTATCGCATTTCCTCCAAGCGCATTCTGCTTGGCCCATTCAGCCTTATCTCAAATTACTTCCAAGAGCATTTCATTGGTTCATTGAGCCTTCTCTCTCATTTCCTCCAAGCCTTTTCTACTTGGCTCATTTAGCCTTCTCTCCCATTTCCTCCAAGCGCTTTCTGCTAGGCTCATTCAGTCTTCTCTCGAATTTTCTCCAAGCCCTTTCTGCTTGGCTCATTCACCCTTCTCTCGCATTTCCTCCAAGTGCTTTCTGCTTGTCTCATTCAGCTTTCTCTCTCATTTCCTAAAAGCTCTTTATGCTTGGAGCATTCAGCCTTCTCTCGAATTTTCTCCAAGCGCTTTCTGCCTGACTCATTCAGCCTTCTTTCGCACTTCCTACAAGCGCATTCTGCTTGCCTCATTCAGCCCTCTCTCGCATTTCCGCCAAGCACTTTCTTCTTGGCCAGCCTTCTCTCGCATTTCCTCCAAGTGCTTTCTGCTTGGCGCATTGAGCCTTCTCTCGAATTTTCTCCAAGCGCTTTCTGCCTTCCTCATTCAGCCTTCTCTCGCATTTCGTCCAAGCACTTTCTGCTTGGCTCAGCCTTCTTTCGCATTTCCTCCAAGCGCATTCTGCTTGGCTCATTCAGCCTTCTCTCGCATTTCCTCCAAGCGCTTTCTCCTTGGCTCATTCAGCCTTCTCTCACATTTCCTCCAAGGCCATTCTGCTTGCCCATTCAGCCTTCTCTCAAATTTCTTCCAACAGCTTTTCATTGGTTCATTCACCCTTCTCTCTCATTTCCTCCAAGCATTTTCTACTTGCCTCATTTAGCCTTCTCTCACATTTCCTCCAAGCGCTTTCTGCTAGGCTCATTCAGCCTTCTCTTGCATTTCCTAAAAGCTCTTTATGCTTGGAGCATTCAGCCTTCTCTCGAATTTTCTCTAAGCGCTTTCTGCCTTCCTCATTCAGCCTTCTCTCGCATTTCGTCCAAGCACTTTCTGCTTGGCTCAGCCTTCTTTCACATTTCCTACAAGTGCATTCTGCTTGGCTCATTCAGCCTTCTCACGCATTTCCTCCAAGCACTTTCTCCTTGGCCCATTCAGCCTTATCTCAAATTGCTTCCAAGAGCATTTCATTGGTTCATTCACCCTTCTCTCTCATTTCCTCCAAGCCTTTTCTACTTGGCTCATTTAGCCTTCCCTCGCATTTCCTCCAAGCGCTTTCTCCTTGGCTTATTCAGCCTTCTCTCGAATTTTCTCCAAGCGCTTTCTCCCTTCCTCATTCATCCTTCTCTCGCATTTCCTCCAAGCACTTTCTGCTTCGCTCAGCCTACTTTCGCATTTCCTACAAGTGCATTCTGCTTGGCGCATTCAGCCTTCTCTCGAATTTTCTCCAAGCGCTTTCTACCTTCCTCATTCAGCCTTCTCTC
Organism: Crotalus adamanteus; assembly: GCA_039797435.1. Lineage (NCBI taxonomy): Eukaryota > Metazoa > Chordata > Lepidosauria > Squamata > Viperidae > Crotalus > Crotalus adamanteus. The sequence goes on from CM077935.1 coordinate 11,261,645, forward strand.
GCATTTCGTCCAAGCACTTTCTGCTTGGCTCAGCCTTCTTTCGCATTTCCTACAAGTGCATTCTGCTTGGCTCATTCAGCCTTCTCACGCATTTCCTCCAAGCGCTTTCTCCTTGGCTCATTCAGCCTTCTCACGCATTTCCTCCAAGAGCTTTTCATTGGTTCATTCACCCTTCTCTCTCATTTCCTCCAAGCATTTTCATTGCTTTGCCCATTCAGCCTTCTCTTGCATTTCCCTCATTCACTTTTTGCTTTCCTCATTCATCCGTCTCTCATATTTCCTCCAAGGGCTTTATACTTGGCTCATTCAACAGTCTCTCGCATTTCCTCCAAGCGCATTCTGCTTGGCTCATTCAGCCTTCTCTCAAATTTCCTCCAAGGGCATTCTGCTTGCCCATTCAGCCTTCTCTCAAATTGCTTCCAAGAGCTTTTTCATTGGTTCATTCACCTTTCTCTCACATTTCCTCCAAGCCTTTTCTACTTGTCTCATTTAGCCTTCTCTCGCATTTCCTCCAAGCGCTTTCTGCTAGGCTCATTCAGCCTTCTCTCGTATTTCATAAAAGCGCTTTATGCTTGGAGCATTCAGCTTTCTCTCGAATTTTCTCTAAGCGCTTTCTGCCTGACTCATTCAGAGTTCTCTCGCATTTCCTCCAAGCACTTTCTGCTTGGCTCAGCCTTCTTTCGCATTTCCTACAAGTGCATTCTGCTTGGCTCATTCAGCCCTCTCTTCCATTTCCTCCAAGCACTTTCTGCTTGGTCAGCCTTCTCTCGCATTTCATAAAAGCGCTTTATGCTTGGAGCATTCAGCTTTCTCTCGAATTTTCTCTAAGCGCTTTCTGCCTGACTCATTCAGAGTTCTCTCGCATTTCCTCCAAGCACTTTCTGCTTGGCTCAGCCTTCTTTCGCATTTCCTCCCAGTGCTTTCTCCTTGGCTCATTCAGCCTTCTATCGCATTTCCTCCAAGCGCATTCTGCTTGGCCCATTCAGCCTTATCTCAAATTACTTCCAAGAGCATTTCATTGGTTCATTGAGCCTTCTCTCTCATTTCCTCCAAGCCTTTTCTACTTGGCTCATTTAGCCTTCTCTCCCATTTCCTCCAAGCGCTTTCTGCTAGGCTCATTCAGTCTTCTCTCGAATTTTCTCCAAGCCCTTTCTGCTTGGCTCATTCACCCTTCTCTCGCATTTCCTCCAAGTGCTTTCTGCTTGTCTCATTCAGCTTTCTCTCTCATTTCCTAAAAGCTCTTTATGCTTGGAGCATTCAGCCTTCTCTCGAATTTTCTCCAAGCGCTTTCTGCCTGACTCATTCAGCCTTCTTTCGCACTTCCTACAAGCGCATTCTGCTTGCCTCATTCAGCCCTCTCTCGCATTTCCGCCAAGCACTTTCTTCTTGGCCAGCCTTCTCTCGCATTTCCTCCAAGTGCTTTCTGCTTGGCGCATTGAGCCTTCTCTCGAATTTTCTCCAAGCGCTTTCTGCCTTCCTCATTCAGCCTTCTCTCGCATTTCGTCCAAGCACTTTCTGCTTGGCTCAGCCTTCTTTCGCATTTCCTCCAAGCGCATTCTGCTTGGCTCATTCAGCCTTCTCTCGCATTTCCTCCAAGCGCTTTCTCCTTGGCTCATTCAGCCTTCTCTCACATTTCCTCCAAGGGCATTCTGCTTGCCCATTCAGCCTTCTCTCAAATTTCTTCCAACAGCTTTTCATTGGTTCATTCACCCTTCTCTCTCATTTCCTCCAAGCATTTTCTACTTGCCTCATTTAGCCTTCTCTCACATTTCCTCCAAGCGCTTTCTGCTAGGCTCATTCAGCCTTCTCTTGCATTTCCTAAAAGCGCTTTATGCTTGGAGCATTCAGCCTTCTCTCGAATTTTCTCTAAGCGCTTTCTGCCTTCCTCATTCAGCCTTCTCTCGCATTTCCTCCAAGCACTTTCTGCTTGGCTCAGCCTTCTTTCACATTTCCTACAAGTGCATTCTGCTTGGCTCATACAGCCTTCTCACGCATTTCCTCCAAGCGCTTTCTCCTTGGCTCATTCAGCCTCCTCTCGCATTTCCTCCCAGCGCATTCTGCTTTGCCCATTCAGCCTTCTCTCAAATTTCTTCCAAGAGCTTTTCATTGGTTCATTCACCCTTCTCTCTCATTTCCTCCAAGCATTTTCTACTTGCCTCATTTAGCCGTCTCTCGCATTTCCTCCAAGCGCTTTCTGCTAGGCTCATTCAGCCTTCTCTCGCATTTCCTAAAAGCGCTTTATTCTTGGAGCATTCAGCCTTCTCTCGAATTTTCTCTAAGCGCTTTCTGCCTGACTCATTCACCCATCTCTCGCATTTCCTCCAAGCGCTTTCTACGTGGCTCATTCACCCTTCTCTCACATTTCCTCCAAGCGCATTCTGCTTGGCCCATTCGGCCTTATCTCACATTGCTTCCAAGAGCATTTCATTGGTTCATTAACCCTTCTCTCTCATTTCCTCCAAGCCTTTTCTACTTGGCTCATTTAGCCTTCTCTCGCATTTCCTCCAAGCGCTTTCTCCTTGGCTTATTCAGCCTTCTCTCGAATTTTCTCCAAGCGCTTTCTGCCTTCCTCATTCAGCGTTCTCTAGCATTTCGTCCAAGCACTTTCTGCTTGGCTCAGCCTTCTCTCGCATTTCCTCCAAGCGCTTTGTCCTTGGCTCATTCAGCCTTCTCTCTCATTTCCTCCAAGCATTTTCATTGCTTTGCCCATTCAGCCTTCTCTTGCATTTCCCTCATTCACTTTTTGCTTTCCTCATTCATCCGTCTCTCATATTTCCTCCAAGGGTTTTATGCTTGGCTCATTCAACAGTCTCTCGCATTTCCTCCAAGCGCATTCTGCTTGGCTCATTCAGCCTTCTCTCGCATTTCCTCCAAGCCATTTCTGCTTGGCTTATTTAGCCTTCTACACATTTCCTCCAAGCGCTTTTTCCTTGGCCCATAAAGCCTTCTCTCAAATTGCTTCCAAGAGCTTTTCATTGGTTCATTCACCCTTCTCTCTCATTTCCTCCAAGCATTTTCATTGCTTTGCCCATTCAGCCTTCTCTTGCATTTCCCTCATTCACTTTTTGCTTTCCTCATTCATCCGTCTCTCATATTTCCTCCAAGGGCTTTATGCTTGGCTCATTCAGCCTTCTCTCGCATTTCCTCCAAGCGCATTCTCCTTGGCCCATTCAGCCTTCTCTCAAATTGCTTCCAAGAGCTTTTCATTGGTTCATTCACCTTTCTCTCACATTTCCTCCAAGCGCATTCTGCTTGGCCCATTCAGCCTTCTCTCAGGTTTCTTCCAAGAGTTTTTCATTGGTTCATTCACCCTTCTCTCTCATTTCCTCCAAGCCTTTTCTACTTGGCTCATTTAGCCTTCACTCGAATTTTCTCCTAGCGCTTTCTGCTTGGCTCATTCACCCTTTTCTCGCATTTCCTCCAAGTGCTTTCTGCTTGGCTCAGCCTTCTTTCGCATTTCCTACAACCGCTTTATGCTTGGAGCATTCAGCCTTCTCTCGAATTTTCTCCAAGCGCTTTCTGCTTGGCTCAGACTTGTTTGGCATTTCTTATAAGCGCATTCTACTTTTCTCATTCAGCCTTCCCTCGCATTTCCTCCAAGCAGTTTCTTCTTGGCTCAGCCTTCTCTCGCATTTCTTCCAAGCGCTTTCTACTTGGCTCATTCACCGGTCTCTCGCATTTCCTCCAAGGGCTTTCTGCTTGGCTCATTAACCCGTCTCTCACTTTTCCTCCAAGCACTTTCTGCTTGGCCCATTCAGCCTTCTTTTGCATTTCCTCCAAGCACTTTCTGCTTGGCTCATTCACACTTCTCTCACATTTCCTCCAAGTGCTTTCTTCTTGGCTCAGTCAGCCTTCTCTTAGCATTTCCCTCAAGTACTTTTTGCTTTGCTCATTCACCAGTCTCTCGCACTTCCTACAAGCGCTTTCTCCTTGGCTCATTCACCCGTCTCTCGCATTTCCTCCAAGCGCTTTCTGCTTGGCTCATTCAGTCTTCTCTTGAATTTTCTCTAACCGCTTTCTGCTTGGCTCATTCAGCCTTCTCTTGCATTTCCTCCAAACGCTTTCTGCTTGGCTCATTCACCCTTCTCTCGCATTTCCTCCTAGCGCTTTCTACTTGGGTCATTCACCCGTCTCTTACATTCCTCCAAGCGCTTTCTCCTTGGTTCATTCACCCATCACTCGTATTTCCTCCAAGCGCTTTCTCCTTGACTCATTCAACAGTCTCTCGCATTTCCTCCAAGTGCTTTCTGCTTGGCGCATTCACACTTCTCTCACATTTCCTCCAAGTGCTTTCTTCTTGGCTCAATCAGCCTTCTCTTAGCATTTCCCTCAAGTACTTTTTGCTTTGCTCATTCACCCGTCTCTCGCACTTCCTACAAGCGCTTTCTCCTTGGCTCATTCACCCGTCTCTCGCATTTCCTCCAAGCGCTTTCTGCTTGGCTCATTCAGTCTTCTCTTGAATTTTCTCTAACCGCTTTCTGCTTGGCTCATTCAGCCTTCTCTTGCATTTCCTCCAAACGCTTTCTGCTTGGCTCATTCACCCTTCTCTCGCATTTCCTCCTAGCGCTTTCTACTTGGGTCATTCACCCGTCTCTTACATTCCTCCAAGCGCTTTCTCCTTGGTTCATTCACCCATCACTCGTATTTCCTCCAAGCGCTTTCTCCTTGGCTCATTCAACAGTCTTTCGCATTTCCTCAAAGTGCTTTCTGCTTGGCGCATTCAGCCTTCTCTCGAATTTTCTCCAAGCGCTTTCTGCCTTCCTCATTCAGCCTTCTCTCGCATTTCGTCCAAACACTTTCTGTTTGGCTCAGCCTTCTTTCGCATTTCCTACAAGTACATTCTGCTTGGCTCATTCAGCCTTCTCTCGCATTTCCTCCAAGCGCTTTGTCCTTGGCTCATTCAGCCTTCTATCGCATTTCCTCCAAGCATTTTCATTGCTTTGCCCATTCAGCCTTCTCTTGCATTTCCCTCATTCACTTTTTGCTTTCCTCATTCATCCGTCTCTCATATTTCCTCCAAGGGCTTTATGCTTGGCTCATTCAACAGTGTCTCGCATTTCCACCAAGCGCATTCTGCTTGGCTCATATACCCTTCTCTCGCATTTCCTCCAAGCCTTTTCTGCTTGGCTTATTTAGCCTTCACTCGAATTTTCTCCTAGCGCTTTCTGCTTGGCTCATTCACCCTTTTCTCGCATTTCCTCCATGTGCTTTCTGCTTGGCTCAGCCTTCTTTCGCATTTCCTACAACCGCTTTATGCTTGGAGCATTCAGCCTTCTCTCGAATTTTCTCCAAGCGCTTTCTGCTTGGCTCAGACTTGTTTCGCATTTCTTATAAGCGCATTCTACTTTTCTCATTCAGCCTTCTCTCGCATTTCCTCCAAGCAGTTTCTTCTTGGCTCAGCCTTCTCTCGCATTTCTTCCAAGCGCTTTCTCCTTGGCTCATTCACCGGTCTCTCGCATTTCCTCCAAGGGCTTTCTGCTTGGCTCATTAACCCCTCTCTCACTTTTCCTCCAAGCACTTTCTGCTTGGCCCATTCAGCCTTCTTTTGCATTTCCTCCAAGCACTTTCTGCTTGACTCATTCACACTTCTCTCACATTTCCTCCAAGTGCTTTCTTCTTGGCTCAGTCAGCCTTCTCTTAGCATTTCCCTCAAGTACTTTTTGCTTTGCTCATTCACCCGTCTCTCGCACTTCCTACAAGCGATTTCTCCTTGGCTCATTCACCCGTCTCTCGCATTTCCTCCAAGCGCTTTCTGCTTGGTTCATTCAGTCTTCTCTTGAATTTTCTCTAACCGCTTTCTGCTTGGCTCATTCAGCCTTCTCTTGCATTTCCTCCAAACGCTTTCTGCTTGGCTCATTCACCCTTCTCTCGCATTTCCTCCTAGCGCTTTCTACTTGGGTCATTCACCCGTCTCTTACATTCCTCCAAGCGCTTTCTCCTTGGTTCATTCACCCATCACTCGTATTTCCTCCAAGCGCTTTCTCCTTGGCTCATTCAACAGTCTCTCGCATTTCCTCCAAGTGCTTTCTGCTTGGCGCATTCACACTTCTCTCACATTTCCTCCAAGTGCTTTCTTCTTGGCTCAGTCAGCCTTCTCTTAGCATTTCCCTCAAGTACTTTTTGCTTTGCTCATTCACCCGTCTCTCGCACTTCCTACAAGCGCTTTCTCCTTGGCTCATTCACCCGTCTCTCGCATTTCCTCCAAGCGCTTTCTGCTTGGCTCATTCAGTCTTCTCTTGAATTTTCTCTAACCGCTTTCTGCTTGGCTCATTCAGCCTTCTCTTGCATTTCCTCCAAACGCTTTCTGCTTGGCTCGTTCACCCTTCTCTCGCATTTCCTCCTAGCGCTTTCTACTTGGGTCATTCACCCGTCTCTTACATTCCTCCAAGCGCTTTCTCCTTGGTTCATTCACCCATCACTCGTATTTCCTCCAAGCGCTTTCTCCTTGGCTCATTCAACAGTCTTTCGCATTTCCTCAAAGTGCTTTCTGCTTGGCGCATTCAGCCTTCTCTCGAATTTTCTCCAAGCGCTTTCTGCCTTCCTCATTCAGCCTTCTCTCGCATTTCGTCCAAACACTTTCTGTTTGGCTCAGCCTTCTTTCGCATTTCCTACAAGTACATTCTGCTTGGCTCATTCAGCCTTCTCTCGCATTTCCTCCAAGCGCTTTGTCCTTGGCTCATTCAGCCTTCTATCGCATTTCCTCCAAGCATTTTCATTGCTTTGCCCATTCAGCCTTCTCTTGCATTTCCCTCATTCACTTTTTGCTTTCCTCATTCATCCGTCTCTCATATTTCCTCCAAGGGCTTTATGCTTGGCTCATTCAACAGTGTCTCGCATTTCCACCAAGCGCATTCTGCTTGGCTCATATACCCTTCTCTCGCATTTCCTCCAAGCCTTTTCTGCTTGGCTTATTTAGCCTTCACTCGAATTTTCTCCTAGCGCTTTCTGCTTGGCTCATTCACCCTTTTCTCGCATTTCCTCCATGTGCTTTCTGCTTGGCTCAGCCTTCTTTCGCATTTCCTACAACCGCTTTATGCTTGGAGCATTCAGCCTTCTCTCGAATTTTCTCCAAGCGCTTTCTGCTTGGCTCAGACTTGTTTCGCATTTCTTATAAGCGCATTCTACTTTTCTCATTCAGCCTTCTCTCGCATTTCCTCCAAGCAGTTTCTTCTTGGCTCAGCCTTCTCTCGCATTTCTTCCAAGCGCTTTCTCCTTGGCTCATTCACCGGTCTCTCGCATTTCCTCCAAGGGCTTTCTGCTTGGCTCATTAACCCCTCTCTCACTTTTCCTCCAAGCACTTTCTGCTTGGCCCATTCAGCCTTCTTTTGCATTTCCTCCAAGCACTTTCTGCTTGACTCATTCACACTTCTCTCACATTTCCTCCAAGTGCTTTCTTCTTGGCTCAGTCAGCCTTCTCTTAGCATTTCCCTCAAGTACTTTTTGCTTTGCTCATTCACCCGTCTCTCGCACTTCCTACAAGCGATTTCTCCTTGGCTCATTCACCCGTCTCTCGCATTTCCTCCAAGCGCTTTCTGCTTGGTTCATTCAGTCTTCTCTTGAATTTTCTCTAACCGCTTTCTGCTTGGCTCATTCAGCCTTCTCTTGCATTTCCTCCAAACGCTTTCTGCTTGGCTCATTCACCCTTCTCTCACATTTCCTCCTAGCGCTTTCTACTTGGGTCATTCACCCGTCTCTTACATTCCTCCAAGTGCTTTCTCCTTGGTTCATTCACCCATCACTCGTATTTCCTCCAAGCGCTTTCTCCTTGGCTCATTCAACAGTCTCTCGCATTTCCTCCAAGTGCTTTCTGCTTGGCGCATTCACACTTCTCTCACATTTCCTCCAAGTGCTTTCTTCTTGGCTCAGTCAGCCTTCTCTTAGCATTTCCCTCAAGTACTTTTTGCTTTGCTCATTCACCCGTCTCTCGCACTTCCTACAAGCGCTTTCTCCTTGGCTCATTCACCCGTCTCTCGCATTTCCTCCAAGCGCTATCTGCTTGGCTCATTCAGTCTTCTCTTGAATTTTCTCTAACCGCTTTCTGCTTGGCTCATTCAGCCTTCTCTTGCATTTCCTCCAAACGCTTTCTGCTTGGCTCATTCACCCTTCTCTCGCATTTCCTCCTAGCGCTTTCTACTTGGGTCATTCACCCGTCTCTTACATTCCTCCAAGCGCTTTCTCCTTGGTTCATTCACCCATCACTCGTATTTCCTCCAAGCGCTTTCTCCTTGGCTCATTCAACAGTCTCTCGCATTTCCTCCAAGTGCTTTCTGCTTGGCGCATTCAGCCTTCTCTCGAATTTTCTCCAAGCGCTCTCTGCCTTCCTCATTCAGCCTTCTCTCGCATTTCGTCCAAGCACTTTCTGTTTGGCTCAGCCTTCTTTCGCATTTCCTACAAGTACATTTTGCTTGGCGCATTCAGCCTTCTCCCGAATTTTCTCCAAGGGCTTTCTGCCTTCCTCATTCAGCCTTCTCTCGCATTTCGTCCAAGCACTTTCTGCTTGGCTCAGCCTTCTTTCGCATTTCCTACAAGTGCATTCTGGTTGGCTCATTCAGCCTTCTGACGCACTTCCTCCAAGCGCTTTCTGCTTTGCCCATTCAGCCTTCTCTCAAATTTCTTCCAAGAGCTTTTCATTGGTTCATTCACTCTTCTCTCTCATTTCCTCCAGGCCTTTTCTACTTGGCTCATTTAGCATTCTCTCGCATTTCCTCCAAGCGCTTTCTCCTTGGCTCCTTCAGCCTTCTCTCGCATTTCCTCCAAGCGCATTCTGCTTGGCCCATTCAGCCTTCTCTCGAATTTTCTCCAACCGCTTTCTTCTTGGCTCATTTAGCCTTCTCTCGCATTTCCTCCAAGCGCTTTCTGCTTGGCACATTCAGCCTTCTCTCGAATTTTCTCTAACCGCTTTCTTCTTGGCTCATTCAGCCTTCTCTCGCATTTCCTCCAAGCGCATTCTGCTTGGCCCATTCAGCCTTCTCTCGAATTTTCTACAAGCGCTTTATACTTGGAGCATTCAGCCTTCTCTTGCATTTCCCTCATTCACTTTTTGCTTTCCTCATTGATCCCTCTCTCATATTTCCTCCAAGCGCTTTATGCTTGGCTCATTCAACAGTCTCTCACATTTCCTCCAAGCGCTTTCTGCCTTCCTCATTCAGCCTTCTCTCGCATTTCGTCCAAGCACTTTCTGCTTGGCTCAGCCTTCTTTCGCATTTCCTACAATTTCATTCTGCTTTGCTCATTCAGCCTTCTCACGCATTTCCTCCAAGCGCTTTCTGCTTTGCCCATTCAGCCTTCTCTCAAATTTCTTCCAAGAGCTTTTTCATTGGTTCATTCAGCTTTCTCTCTCATTTCCTCCAAGCGCTTTCTGCTAGGCACATTAAGCTTTCTTTCGCATTTCCTAAAAGAGCTTTATGCTTGGAGCATTCAGTCTTCTCTCCAATTTTCTCTACGCGCTTTCTGCCTGACTCATTCAGAGTTCTCTCGCATTTCCTCCAAGCACTTTCTGCTTGGCTCAGTCTTCTTTCGCATTTCCTACAAGTGCATTCTGCTTGGCTCATTCAGCCCTCTCTTGCATTTCCTCCAAGCACTTTTTTCTTGGCCAGCCTTCTCTCGCATTTCCTCCAAGCGCTTTCTGCTTGGCTCATTCACCCTTCTCTCTCATTTCCTCAAAGCGCTTTCTACTTGGCTCATTCACCCATCTCTCGCATTTCCTCCAGCGCTTTCTACTTGGCTCATTCACCCTTCTCTCTCATTTCCTCCAAGCCCTTTCTGCTTGGCTCATTCACCCTTCTCTTGGATTTCCTCCAAGTGCTTTCTGCTTGTCTCATTCAGCTTTCTCTCTCATTTCCTAAAAGCGCTTTATGCTTGGAGCATTCAGCCTTCTCTCGAATTTTCTCCAAGCACATTCTGCCTGACTCATTCAGCCTTCTTTCGCATTTCCTACAAGCGCATTTTGCTTGGCTCATTCAGCCCTCTCTCGCATTTCCGCCAAGCACTTTCTTTTTGTCCAGCCTTCTGTCGCATTTCTTCCAAGCGCTTTCTGCTTGGCTCATTCACCCGTCTCTCGCATTTCCTCCAAGCGCTTTCTGCTTGGCACATTCAGCCTTCTCTCGAATTTTCTCTAACCGCTTTCTCCTTGGCTCATTCAGCCTTCTCTCGCATTTCCTCCAAGCGCTTTCTGCTTGGCTCATTCACCCTTCTCTCGCATTTCCTCCAAGCACTTTCTTCTTGGCTCAGCCTTCTGTCGCATTTCCTACAAGTGCATTCTGCTTGGCTCATTCAGCCTTCTGTCGCATTTCCTACAATCGCTTTCTCCTTGGCTTATTTAGCCTTCTCTCGCATTTCCTACAAGCGCATTCTGCTTGCCCATTCAGCCTACTCTCAAATTTCTTCCAAGAGCTTTTTCATTGGTTCATTCACCTTTCTCTCACATTTCCTCCAAGCGCTTTCTGCTAGGCTCATTCAGCCTTCTCTCGAATTTTCTACAAGCGCTTTATACTTGCAGCATTCAGCCTTCTCTCGCATTTCCTCCAAGCGCATTCTGCTTGCCCATTCAGCCTTCTCTCAAATTGCTTCCAAGAGCTTTTCATTGGTTCATTCACCCTTCTCTCTCATTTCCTCCAAGTGCTTTCTGATTGTCTCATTCACCCATCTCTCGCATTTCCTCCAAGCGTTTTCTGCTAGGCTCATTCAGTCTTCTGTCGAATTTTCTCCAAGCGCTTTCTGCCTGACTCATTCAGACTTCTCTCGAATTTCCTCGAAGCACTTTCTGCTTGGCTCAGCCTTCTTTCGCATTTCCTCCAAGCGCTTTCTGCTTGGTTCATTCAGCCTTCTCTCGAATTTTCTCTAACCGCTATCTGCTTTGATCATTCAGCCTTCTCCCACATTTCCTCCAAGCGCTTTCTGCTTGGCTCATTCACCCTTCTCTCGTATTTCCGCCAAGCACTTTCTGCTTGGCCCATTCACTCTTCTCTCGCATTTTTTCCAAGCGCTTTCTGCTAGGCTCATTCACCCTTCTCTCGCATTTCCTGAAAGCGATTTCTGCTTGGCTCATTCACCCTTCTCTCGCATTTCCGCCAGGCACTTTCTTCTTGGCCAGCCTTCTCTCGCATTTCCTCCAAGTGCTTTCTGCTTGGCGCATTCAGCCTTCTCTCAAATTTCTTCCAACAGCTTTTCATTGGTTCATTCACCCTTCTCTCTCATTTCCTCCAAGCATTTTCTACTTGCCTCATTTAGCCTTCTCTCACATTTCCTCCAAGCGCTTTCTGCTAGGCTCATTCAGCCTTCTCTTGCATTTCCTAAAAGCGCTATATGCTTGGAGCATTCAGCCTTCTCTCGAATTTTCTCTAAACGCTTTCTGCCTTCCTCATTCTGCCTTCTCTCGCATTTCGTCCAAGCACTTTCTGCTTGGCTCAGCCTTCTTTCACATTTCCTACAAGTGAATTCTGCTTGGCTCATTCAGCCTTCTCACGCATTTCCTCCAAGCACTTTCTCCTTGGCCCATTCAGCCTTATCTCAAATTGCTTCCAAGAGCATTTCATTGGTTCATTCACCCTTCTCTCTCATTTCCTCCAAGCCTTTTCTACTTGGCTCATTTAGCCTTCTCTCGCATTTCCTCCAAGCGCTTTCTCCTTGGCTTATTCAGCCTTCTCTCGAATTTTCTCCAAGCGCTTTCTGCATTCCTCATTCAGCCTTCTCTTGCATTTCGTCCAAGCACTTTCTGCGTGGCTCAGCCTTCTTTCGCATTTCCTACAAGTGCATTCTGCTTGGCTCATTCAGCCTTCTCTCGCATTTCCTCCAAGCGTTTTCATTGCTTTGCCCATTCAGCCTTCTGTTGCATTTCCCTCATTCACTTTTTGCTTTCCTCATTCATCCATCTCTCATATTTCCTCCAAGGGCTTTATGCTTGGCTCATTCAACAGTCTCTCGCATTTCCTCCAAGCGCTTTCTACTTGGCTCATTCACCCTTCTCTCAAATTTCCTCCAAGCGCTTTCTCCTTGGCTCATTCAGCCTTCTATCGCATTTCCTCCAAGCGCATTCTGCTTGGCCCATTCAGCCTTATCTCAAATTGCTTCCAAGAGCATTTCATTGGTTCATTCACCCTTCTCTCTCATTTCCTCCAAGCATTTTCTACTTGCCTCATTTAGCCGTCTCTCGCATTTCCTCCAAGCGCTTTCTCCTAGGCTCATTCAGCCTTCTCTCGCATTTCCTAAAAGCGCTTTATGCTTGGAGCATTCAGCCTTCTCTCGAATTTTCTCTAAGCGCTTTCTGCCTGACTCATTCACCCATCTCTCGCATTTCCTCCAAGCGCTTTCTACGTGGCTCATTCACCCTTCTCTCACATTTCCTCCAAGCGCATTCTGCTTGGCTCATTCAGCCTTCTCTCGCATTTCCTCCAAGCCATTTCTGCTTGGCTTATTTAGCCTTCTACACATTTCCTCCAAGCGCTTTTTCCTTGGCCCATAAAGCCTTCTCTCAAATTGCTTCCAAGAGCTTTTCATTGGTTCATTCACCCTTCTCTCTCATTTCCTCCAAGCATTTTCATTGCTTTGCCCATTCAGCCTTCTCTTGCATTTCCCTCATTCACTTTTTGCTTTCCTCATTCATCCGTCTCTCATATTTCCTCCAAGGGCTTTATGCTTGGCTCATTCAGCCTTCTCTCGCATTTCCTCCAAGCGCATTCTCCTTGGCCCATTCAGCCTTCTCTCAAATTGCTTCCAAGAGCTTTTCATTGGTTCATTCACCTTTCTCTCACATTTCCTCCAAGCGCATTCTGCTTGGCCCATTCAGCCTTCTCTCAGGTTTCTTCCAAGAGTTTTTCATTGGTTCATTCACCCTTCTCTCTCATTTCCTCCAAGCCTTTTCTACTTGGCTCATTTAGCCTTCACTCGAATTTTCTCCTAGCGCTTTCTGCTTGGCTCATTCACCCTTTTCTCGCATTTCCTCCAAGTGCTTTCTGCTTGGCTCAGCCTTCTTTCGCATTTCCTACAACCGCTTTATGCTTGGAGCATTCAGCCTTCTCTCGAATTTTCTCCAAGCGCTTTCTGCTTGGCTCAGACTTGTTTGGCATTTCTTATAAGCGCATTCTACTTTTCTCATTCAGCCTTCCCTCGCATTTCCTCCAAGCAGTTTCTTCTTGGCTCAGCCTTCTCTCGCATTTCTTCCAAGCGCTTTCTCCTTGGCTCATTCACCGGTCTCTCGCATTTCCTCCAAGGGCTTTCTGCTTGGCTCATTAACCCGTCTCTCACTTTTCCTCCAAGCACTTTCTGCTTGGCCCATTCAGCCTTCTTTTGCATTTCCTCCAAGCACTTTCTGCTTGGCTCATTCACACTTCTCTCACATTTCCTCCAAGTGCTTTCTTCTTGGCTCAGTCAGCCTTCTCTTAGCATTTCCCTCAAGTACTTTTTGCTTTGCTCATTCACCAGTCTCTCGCACTTCCTACAAGCGCTTTCTCCTTGGCTCATTCACCCGTCTCTCGCATTTCCTCCAAGCGCTTTCTGCTTGGCTCATTCAGTCTTCTCTTGAATTTTCTCTAACCGCTTTCTGCTTGGCTCATTCAGCCTTCTCTTGCATTTCCTCCAAACGCTTTCTGCTTGGCTCATTCACCCTTCTCTCGCATTTCCTCCTAGCGCTTTCTACTTGGGTCATTCACCCGTCTCTTACATTCCTCCAAGCGCTTTCTCCTTGGTTCATTCACCCATCACTCGTATTTCCTCCAAGCGCTTTCTCCTTGACTCATTCAACAGTCTCTCGCATTTCCTCCAAGTGCTTTCTGCTTGGCGCATTCACACTTCTCTCACATTTCCTCCAAGTGCTTTCTTCTTGGCTCAATCAGCCTTCTCTTAGCATTTCCCTCAAGTACTTTTTGCTTTGCTCATTCACCCGTCTCTCGCACTTCCTACAAGCGCTTTCTCCTTGGCTCATTCACCCGTCTCTCGCATTTCCTCCAAGCGCTTTCTGCTTGGCTCATTCAGTCTTCTCTTGAATTTTCTCTAACCGCTTTCTGCTTGGCTCATTCAGCCTTCTCTTGCATTTCCTCCAAACGCTTTCTGCTTGGCTCATTCACCCTTCTCTCGCATTTCCTCCTAGCGCTTTCTACTTGGGTCATTCACCCGTCTCTTACATTCCTCCAAGCGCTTTCTCCTTGGTTCATTCACCCATCACTCGTATTTCCTCCAAGCGCTTTCTCCTTGGCTCATTCAACAGTCTTTCGCATTTCCTCAAAGTGCTTTCTGCTTGGCGCATTCAGCCTTCTCTCGAATTTTCTCCAAGCGCTTTCTGCCTTCCTCATTCAGCCTTCTCTCGCATTTCGTCCAAACACTTTCTGTTTGGCTCAGCCTTCTTTCGCATTTCCTACAAGTACATTCTGCTTGGCTCATTCAGCCTTCTCTCGCATTTCCTCCAAGCGCTTTGTCCTTGGCTCATTCAGCCTTCTATCGCATTTCCTCCAAGCATTTTCATTGCTTTGCCCATTCAGCCTTCTCTTGCATTTCCCTCATTCACTTTTTGCTTTCCTCATTCATCCGTCTCTCATATTTCCTCCAAGGGCTTTATGCTTGGCTCATTCAACAGTGTCTCGCATTTCCACCAAGCGCATTCTGCTTGGCTCATATACCCTTCTCTCGCATTTCCTCCAAGCCTTTTCTGCTTGGCTTATTTAGCCTTCACTCGAATTTTCTCCTAGCGCTTTCTGCTTGGCTCATTCACCCTTTTCTCGCATTTCCTCCATGTGCTTTCTGCTTGGCTCAGCCTTCTTTCGCATTTCCTACAACCGCTTTATGCTTGGAGCATTCAGCCTTCTCTCGAATTTTCTCCAAGCGCTTTCTGCTTGGCTCAGACTTGTTTCGCATTTCTTATAAGCGCATTCTACTTTTCTCATTCAGCCTTCTCTCGCATTTCCTCCAAGCAGTTTCTTCTTGGCTCAGCCTTCTCTCGCATTTCTTCCAAGCGCTTTCTCCTTGGCTCATTCACCGGTCTCTCGCATTTCCTCCAAGGGCTTTCTGCTTGGCTCATTAACCCCTCTCTCACTTTTCCTCCAAGCACTTTCTGCTTGGCCCATTCAGCCTTCTTTTGCATTTCCTCCAAGCACTTTCTGCTTGACTCATTCACACTTCTCTCACATTTCCTCCAAGTGCTTTCTTCTTGGCTCAGTCAGCCTTCTCTTAGCATTTCCCTCAAGTACTTTTTGCTTTGCTCATTCACCCGTCTCTCGCACTTCCTACAAGCGATTTCTCCTTGGCTCATTCACCCGTCTCTCGCATTTCCTCCAAGCGCTTTCTGCTTGGTTCATTCAGTCTTCTCTTGAATTTTCTCTAACCGCTTTCTGCTTGGCTCATTCAGCCTTCTCTTGCATTTCCTCCAAACGCTTTCTGCTTGGCTCATTCACCCTTCTCTCACATTTCCTCCTAGCGCTTTCTACTTGGGTCATTCACCCGTCTCTTACATTCCTCCAAGTGCTTTCTCCTTGGTTCATTCACCCATCACTCGTATTTCCTCCAAGCGCTTTCTCCTTGGCTCATTCAACAGTCTCTCGCATTTCCTCCAAGTGCTTTCTGCTTGGCGCATTCACACTTCTCTCACATTTCCTCCAAGTGCTTTCTTCTTGGCTCAGTCAGCCTTCTCTTAGCATTTCCCTCAAGTACTTTTTGCTTTGCTCATTCACCCGTCTCTCGCACTTCCTACAAGCGCTTTCTCCTTGGCTCATTCACCCGTCTCTCGCATTTCCTCCAAGCGCTATCTGCTTGGCTCATTCAGTCTTCTCTTGAATTTTCTCTAACCGCTTTCTGCTTGGCTCATTCAGCCTTCTCTTGCATTTCCTCCAAACGCTTTCTGCTTGGCTCATTCACCCTTCTCTCGCATTTCCTCCTAGCGCTTTCTACTTGGGTCATTCACCCGTCTCTTACATTCCTCCAAGCGCTTTCTCCTTGGTTCATTCACCCATCACTCGTATTTCCTCCAAGCGCTTTCTCCTTGGCTCATTCAACAGTCTCTCGCATTTCCTCCAAGTGCTTTCTGCTTGGCGCATTCACACTTCTCTCACATTTCCTCCAAGTGCTTTCTTCTTGGCTCAGTCAGCCTTCTCTTAGCATTTCCCTCAAGTACTTTTTGCTTTGCTCATTCACCCGTCTCTCGCACTTCCTACAAGCGCTTTCTCCTTGGCTCATTCACCCGTCTCTCGCATTTCCTCCAAGCGCTTTCTGCTTGGCTCATTCAGTCTTCTCTTGAATTTTCTCTAACCGCTTTCTGCTTGGCTCATTCAGCCTTCTCTTGCATTTCCTCCAAACGCTTTCTGCTTGGCTCATTCACCCTTCTCTCGCATTTCCTCCTAGCGCTTTCTACTTGGGTCATTCACCCGTCTCTTACATTCCTCCAAGCGCTTTCTCCTTGGTTCATTCACCCATCACTCGTATTTCCTCCAAGCGCTTTCTCCTTGGCTCATTCAACAGTCTCTCGCATTTCCTCCAAGTGCTTTCTGCTTGGCGCATTCACACTTCTCTCACATTTCCTCCAAGTGCTTTCTTCTTGGCTCAGTCAGCCTTCTCTTAGCATTTCCCTCAAGTACTTTTTGCTTTGCTCATTCACCCGTCTCTCGCACTTCCTACAAGCGCTTTCTCCTTGGCTCATTCACCCGTCTCTCGCATTTCCTCCAAGCGCTTTCTGCTTGGCTCATTCAGTCTTCTCTTGAATTTTCTCTAACCGCTTTCTGCTTGGCTCATTCAGCCTTCTCTTGCATTTCCTCCAAACGCTTTCTGCTTGGCTCGTTCACCCTTCTCTCGCATTTCCTCCTAGCGCTTTCTACTTGGGTCATTCACCCGTCTCTTACATTCCTCCAAGCGCTTTCTCCTTGGTTCATTCACCCATCACTCGTATTTCCTCCAAGCGCTTTCTCCTTGGCTCATTCAACAGTCTTTCGCATTTCCTCAAAGTGCTTTCTGCTTGGCGCATTCAGCCTTCTCTCGAATTTTCTCCAAGCGCTTTCTGCCTTCCTCATTCAGCCTTCTCTCGCATTTCGTCCAAACACTTTCTGTTTGGCTCAGCCTTCTTTCGCATTTCCTACAAGTACATTCTGCTTGGCTCATTCAGCCTTCTCTCGCATTTCCTCCAAGCGCTTTGTCCTTGGCTCATTCAGCCTTCTATCGCATTTCCTCCAAGCATTTTCATTGCTTTGCCCATTCAGCCTTCTCTTGCATTTCCCTCATTCACTTTTTGCTTTCCTCATTCATCCGTCTCTCATATTTCCTCCAAGGGCTTTATGCTTGGCTCATTCAACAGTGTCTCGCATTTCCACCAAGCGCATTCTGCTTGGCTCATATACCCTTCTCTCGCATTTCCTCCAAGCCTTTTCTGCTTGGCTTATTTAGCCTTCACTCGAATTTTCTCCTAGCGCTTTCTGCTTGGCTCATTCACCCTTTTCTCGCATTTCCTCCATGTGCTTTCTGCTTGGCTCAGCCTTCTTTCGCATTTCCTACAACCGCTTTATGCTTGGAGCATTCAGCCTTCTCTCGAATTTTCTCCAAGCGCTTTCTGCTTGGCTCAGACTTGTTTCGCATTTCTTATAAGCGCATTCTACTTTTCTCATTCAGCCTTCTCTCGCATTTCCTCCAAGCAGTTTCTTCTTGGCTCAGCCTTCTCTCGCATTTCTTCCAAGCGCTTTCTCCTTGGCTCATTCACCGGTCTCTCGCATTTCCTCCAAGGGCTTTCTGCTTGGCTCATTAACCCCTCTCTCACTTTTCCTCCAAGCACTTTCTGCTTGGCCCATTCAGCCTTCTTTTGCATTTCCTCCAAGCACTTTCTGCTTGACTCATTCACACTTCTCTCACATTTCCTCCAAGTGCTTTCTTCTTGGCTCAGTCAGCCTTCTCTTAGCATTTCCCTCAAGTACTTTTTGCTTTGCTCATTCACCCGTCTCTCGCACTTCCTACAAGCGATTTCTCCTTGGCTCATTCACCCGTCTCTCGCATTTCCTCCAAGCGCTTTCTGCTTGGTTCATTCAGTCTTCTCTTGAATTTTCTCTAACCGCTTTCTGCTTGGCTCATTCAGCCTTCTCTTGCATTTCCTCCAAACGCTTTCTGCTTGGCTCATTCACCCTTCTCTCACATTTCCTCCTAGCGCTTTCTACTTGGGTCATTCACCCGTCTCTTACATTCCTCCAAGTGCTTTCTCCTTGGTTCATTCACCCATCACTCGTATTTCCTCCAAGCGCTTTCTCCTTGGCTCATTCAACAGTCTCTCGCATTTCCTCCAAGTGCTTTCTGCTTGGCGCATTCACACTTCTCTCACATTTCCTCCAAGTGCTTTCTTCTTGGCTCAGTCAGCCTTCTCTTAGCATTTCCCTCAAGTACTTTTTGCTTTGCTCATTCACCCGTCTCTCGCACTTCCTACAAGCGCTTTCTCCTTGGCTCATTCACCCGTCTCTCGCATTTCCTCCAAGCGCTATCTGCTTGGCTCATTCAGTCTTCTCTTGAATTTTCTCTAACCGCTTTCTGCTTGGCTCATTCAGCCTTCTCTTGCATTTCCTCCAAACGCTTTCTGCTTGGCTCATTCACCCTTCTCTCGCATTTCCTCCTAGCGCTTTCTACTTGGGTCATTCACCCGTCTCTTACATTCCTCCAAGCGCTTTCTCCTTGGTTCATTCACCCATCACTCGTATTTCCTCCAAGCGCTTTCTCCTTGGCTCATTCAACAGTCTCTCGCATTTCCTCCAAGTGCTTTCTGCTTGGCGCATTCAGCCTTCTCTCGAATTTTCTCCAAGCGCTCTCTGCCTTCCTCATTCAGCCTTCTCTCGCATTTCGTCCAAGCACTTTCTGTTTGGCTCAGCCTTCTTTCGCATTTCCTACAAGTACATTTTGCTTGGCGCATTCAGCCTTCTCCCGAATTTTCTCCAAGGGCTTTCTGCCTTCCTCATTCAGCCTTCTCTCGCATTTCGTCCAAGCACTTTCTGCTTGGCTCAGCCTTCTTTCGCATTTCCTACAAGTGCATTCTGGTTGGCTCATTCAGCCTTCTGACGCACTTCCTCCAAGCGCTTTCTGCTTTGCCCATTCAGCCTTCTCTCAAATTTCTTCCAAGAGCTTTTCATTGGTTCATTCACTCTTCTCTCTCATTTCCTCCAGGCCTTTTCTACTTGGCTCATTTAGCATTCTCTCGCATTTCCTCCAAGCGCTTTCTCCTTGGCTCCTTCAGCCTTCTCTCGCATTTCCTCCAAGCGCATTCTGCTTGGCCCATTCAGCCTTCTCTCGAATTTTCTCCAACCGCTTTCTTCTTGGCTCATTTAGCCTTCTCTCGCATTTCCTCCAAGCGCTTTCTGCTTGGCACATTCAGCCTTCTCTCGAATTTTCTCTAACCGCTTTCTTCTTGGCTCATTCAGCCTTCTCTCGCATTTCCTCCAAGCGCATTCTGCTTGGCCCATTCAGCCTTCTCTCGAATTTTCTACAAGCGCTTTATACTTGGAGCATTCAGCCTTCTCTTGCATTTCCCTCATTCACTTTTTGCTTTCCTCATTGATCCCTCTCTCATATTTCCTCCAAGCGCTTTATGCTTGGCTCATTCAACAGTCTCTCACATTTCCTCCAAGCGCTTTCTGCCTTCCTCATTCAGCCTTCTCTCGCATTTCGTCCAAGCACTTTCTGCTTGGCTCAGCCTTCTTTCGCATTTCCTACAATTTCATTCTGCTTTGCTCATTCAGCCTTCTCACGCATTTCCTCCAAGCGCTTTCTGCTTTGCCCATTCAGCCTTCTCTCAAATTTCTTCCAAGAGCTTTTTCATTGGTTCATTCAGCTTTCTCTCTCATTTCCTCCAAGCGCTTTCTGCTAGGCACATTAAGCCTTCTTTCGCATTTCCTAAAAGAGCTTTATGCTTGGAGCATTCAGTCTTCTCTCCAATTTTCTCTACGCGCTTTCTGCCTGACTCATTCAGAGTTCTCTCGCATTTCCTCCAAGCACTTTCTGCTTGGCTCAGTCTTCTTTCGCATTTCCTACAAGTGCATTCTGCTTGGCTCATTCAGCCCTCTCTTGCATTTCCTCCAAGCACTTTTTTCTTGGCCAGCCTTCTCTCGCATTTCCTCCAAGCGCTTTCTGCTTGGCTCATTCACCCTTCTCTCTCATTTCCTCAAAGCGCTTTCTACTTGGCTCATTCACCCATCTCTCGCATTTCCTCCAGCGCTTTCTACTTGGCTCATTCACCCTTCTCTCTCATTTCCTCCAAGCCCTTTCTGCTTGGCTCATTCACCCTTCTCTTGGATTTCCTCCAAGTGCTTTCTGCTTGTCTCATTCAGCTTTCTCTCTCATTTCCTAAAAGCGCTTTATGCTTGGAGCATTCAGCCTTCTCTCGAATTTTCTCCAAGCACATTCTGCCTGACTCATTCAGCCTTCTTTCGCATTTCCTACAAGCGCATTTTGCTTGGCTCATTCAGCCCTCTCTCGCATTTCCGCCAAGCACTTTCTTTTTGTCCAGCCTTCTGTCGCATTTCTTCCAAGCGCTTTCTGCTTGGCTCATTCACCCGTCTCTCGCATTTCCTCCAAGCGCTTTCTGCTTGGCACATTCAGCCTTCTCTCGAATTTTCTCTAACCGCTTTCTCCTTGGCTCATTCAGCCTTCTCTCGCATTTCCTCCAAGCGCTTTCTGCTTGGCTCATTCACCCTTCTCTCGCATTTCCTCCAAGCACTTTCTTCTTGGCTCAGCCTTCTGTCGCATTTCCTACAAGTGCATTCTGCTTGGCTCATTCAGCCTTCTGTCGCATTTCCTACAATCGCTTTCTCCTTGGCTTATTTAGCCTTCTCTCGCATTTCCTACAAGCGCATTCTGCTTGCCCATTCAGCCTACTCTCAAATTTCTTCCAAGAGCTTTTTCATTGGTTCATTCACCTTTCTCTCACATTTCCTCCAAGCGCTTTCTGCTAGGCTCATTCAGCCTTCTCTCGAATTTTCTACAAGCGCTTTATACTTGCAGCATTCAGCCTTCTCTCGCATTTCCTCCAAGCGCATTCTGCTTGCCCATTCAGCCTTCTCTCAAATTGCTTCCAAGAGCTTTTCATTGGTTCATTCACCCTTCTCTCTCATTTCCTCCAAGAGCTTTCTGATTGTCTCATTCACCCATCTCTCGCATTTCCTCCAAGCGTTTTCTGCTAGGCTCATTCAGTCTTCTGTCGAATTTTCTCCAAGCGCTTTCTGCCTGACTCATTCAGACTTCTCTCGAATTTCCTCGAAGCACTTTCTGCTTGGCTCAGCCTTCTTTCGCATTTCCTCCAAGCGCTTTCTGCTTGGTTCATTCAGCCTTCTCTCGAATTTTCTCTAACCGCTATCTGCTTTGATCATTCAGCCTTCTCCCACATTTCCTCCAAGCGCTTTCTGCTTGGCTCATTCACCCTTCTCTCGTATTTCCGCCAAGCACTTTCTGCTTGGCCCATTCACTCTTCTCTCGCATTTTTTCCAAGCGCTTTCTGCTAGGCTCATTCACCCTTCTCTCGCATTTCCTGAAAGCGATTTCTGCTTGGCTCATTCACCCTTCTCTCGCATTTCCGCCAGGCACTTTCTTCTTGGCCAGCCTTCTCTCGCATTTCCTCCAAGTGCTTTCTGCTTGGCGCATTCAGCCTTCTCTCAAATTTCTTCCAACAGCTTTTCATTGGTTCATTCACCCTTCTCTCTCATTTCCTCCAAGCATTTTCTACTTGCCTCATTTAGCCTTCTCTCACATTTCCTCCAAGCGCTTTCTGCTAGGCTCATTCAGCCTTCTCTTGCATTTCCTAAAAGCGCTATATGCTTGGAGCATTCAGCCTTCTCTCGAATTTTCTCTAAACGCTTTCTGCCTTCCTCATTCTGCCTTCTCTCGCATTTCGTCCAAGCACTTTCTGCTTGGCTCAGCCTTCTTTCACATTTCCTACAAGTGAATTCTGCTTGGCTCATTCAGCCTTCTCACGCATTTCCTCCAAGCACTTTCTCCTTGGCCCATTCAGCCTTATCTCAAATTGCTTCCAAGAGCATTTCATTGGTTCATTCACCCTTCTCTCTCATTTCCTCCAAGCCTTTTCTACTTGGCTCATTTAGCCTTCTCTCGCATTTCCTCCAAGCGCTTTCTCCTTGGCTTATTCAGCCTTCTCTCGAATTTTCTCCAAGCGCTTTCTGCATTCCTCATTCAGCCTTCTCTTGCATTTCGTCCAAGCACTTTCTGCGTGGCTCAGCCTTCTTTCGCATTTCCTACAAGTGCATTCTGCTTGGCTCATTCAGCCTTCTCTCGCATTTCCTCCAAGCGTTTTCATTGCTTTGCCCATTCAGCCTTCTGTTGCATTTCCCTCATTCACTTTTTGCTTTCCTCATTCATCCGTCTCTCATATTTCCTCCAAGGGCTTTATGCTTGGCTCATTCAACAGTCTCTCGCATTTCCTCCAAGCGCTTTCTACTTGGCTCATTCACCCTTCTCTCAAATTTCCTCCAAGCGCTTTCTCCTTGGCTCATTCAGCCTTCTATCGCATTTCCTCCAAGCGCATTCTGCTTGGCCCATTCAGCCTTATCTCAAATTGCTTCCAAGAGCATTTCATTGGTTCATTCACCCTTCTCTCTCATTTCCTCCAAGCATTTTCTACTTGCCTCATTTAGCCGTCTCTCGCATTTCCTCCAAGCGCTTTCTCCTAGGCTCATTCAGCCTTCTCTCGCATTTCCTAAAAGCGCTTTATGCTTGGAGCATTCAGCCTTCTCTCGAATTTTCTCTAAGCGCTTTCTGCCTGACTCATTCACCCATCTCTCGCATTTCCTCCAAGCGCTTTCTACGTGGCTCATTCACCCTTCTCTCACATTTCCTCCAAGCGCATTCTGCTTGGCCCATTCAGCCTTATCTCACATTGCTTCCAAGAGCATTTCATTGGTCCATTCACCCTTCTCTCTCATTTCCTCCAAGCCTTTTCTACTTGGCTCATTTAGCCTTCTCTCGCATTTCCTCCAAGCGCTTTCTCCTTGGCTTATTCAGCCTTCTCTCGAATTTTCTCCAAGCGCTTTCTGCCTTCCTCATTCAGCCTTCTCTAGCATTTCGTCCAAGCACTTTCTGCTTGGCTCAGCCTTCTTTCGCATTTACTACAAGTGCATTCTACTTGGCTCATTCAGCCTTCTCTCGCATTTCCTCCAAGGGCTTTGTCCTTGGCTCATTCAGCCTTCTCTCGCATTTCCTCCAAGCATTTTCATTGCTTTGCCCATTCAGCCTTCTCTTGCATTTCCCTCATTCACTTTTTGCTTTCCTCATTCATCCGTCTCTCATATTTCCTCCAAGGGCTTTATGCTTGGCTCATTCAACAGTCTCTCGCATTTCCTCCAAGCGCATTCTGCTTGGCTCATTCAGCCTTCTCTCGCATTTCCTCCAAGCCTTTTCTGCTTGGCTTATTTAGCCTTCTACACATTTCCTCCAAGCGCTTTTTCCTTGGCCCATTCAGCCTTCTCTCAAATTGCTTCCAAGAGCTTTTCATTGGTTCATTCACCCTTCTCTCTCATTTCCTCCAAGCATTTTCTACTTGTCTCATTTAGCCTTCTCTCGCATTTCCTCCAAGCGCTTTCTGCTAGGCTCATTCAGCCTTCTCTCGCATTTCATAAAAGCGCTTTCTCCTTGGCTTATTCAGCCTTCTCTCGAATTTTCTCCAAGCGCTTTCTGCCTTCCTCATTCAGCCTTCTCTAGCATTTCGTCCAAGCACTTTCTGCTTGGCTCAGCCTTCTTTCGCATTTCCTACAAGTGCATTCTGCTTGGCTCATTCAGGCCTCTCTTGCATTTCCTCCAAGCACTTTCTTCTAGGCCAGCCTTCTCTCGCATTTCCTCCAAGAGCTTTCTGCTTGGCTCATTCACTCTTCTCTCGCATTTTTTCCAAGCGCTTTCTGCTTGGCTCATTCACCCATCTCTCGCATTTCCTCCAAGCGCTTTCTACTTGGCTCATTCACCCTTCTCTCAAATTTCCTCCAAGCGCTTTCTCCTTGGCTCATTCAGCCTTCTATCGCATTTCCTCCAAGCGCATTCTGCTTGGCCCATTCAGCCTTATCTCAAATTGCTTCCAAGAGCATTTCATTGGTTCATTCACCCTTCTCTCTCATTTCCTCCAAGCCTTTTCTACTTGGCTCATTTAGCCTTCTCTCGCATTTCCTCCAAGAGCTTTCTGCTAGGCTCATTCAGTCTTCTCTCGAATTTTCTCCAAGCCCTTTCTGCTTGGCTCATTCACCC
The DNA here is from genome assembly GCA_039797435.1 of Crotalus adamanteus. Lineage (NCBI taxonomy): Eukaryota > Metazoa > Chordata > Lepidosauria > Squamata > Viperidae > Crotalus > Crotalus adamanteus. The sequence continues at coordinate 11,285,822 of CM077935.1, forward strand.
TTCTCTTGCTTTTCCTCCAAGTGCTTTCTGCTTGTCTCATTCAGCTTTCTCTCTCATTTCCTAAAAGCGCTTTATGCTTGGAGCATTCAGCCTTCTCTCGAATTTTCTCCAAGCGCTTTCTGCCTGACTCATTCAGCCTTCTTTCGCATTTCTTACAAGCGCATTCTGCTTGGCTCATTCAGCCCTCTCTCGCATTTCCGCCAACTACTTTCTTCTTGGCCAGCCTTCTCTCGCATTTCCTCCAAGTGCTTTCTGCTTGGCGCATTCAGCCTTCTCTCGAATTTTCTCCAAGCGCTTTCTCCCTTCCACATTCAGCCTTCTCTCGCATTTCGTCCAAGCACTTTCTGCTTCGCTCAGCCTACTTTCGCATTTCCTAAAAGTGCATTCTGCTTGGCGCATTCAGCCTTCTCTCGAATTTTCTCCAATCGCTTTCTGCCTTCCTCATTCAGCCTTCTCTCGCATTTCGTCCAAGCACTTTCTGCTTGGCTCAGCCTTCTTTCACATTTCCTACAAGTGCATTCTGCTTGGCTCATTCAGCCTTCTCACGCATTTCCTCCAAGCGCTTTCTCCTTGGCTCATTCAGCCTTCTCTCGCATTTCCTCCAAGAGCTTTTCATTGGTTCATTCACCCTTCTCTCTCATTTCCTCCAAGCCTTTTCTACTTGGCTCATTTAGCCTTCTCTCGCATTTCCTCCAAGCGCTTTCTACTAGGCTCATTCAGCATTCTCTCGCATTTCATAAAAGCACTTTATGCTTGGAGCATTCAGCTTTCTCTCGAATTTTCTCTAAGCGCTTTCTGCCTTACACATTCAGAGTTCCCTCGCATTTCCTCCAAGCACTTTCTGCTTGGCTCAGCCTTCTTTCGCATTTCCTACAAGTGCATTCTGCTTGGCTCATTCAGCCCTCTCTTGCATTTCCTCCAAGCACTTTCTTCTTGGCCAGCCGTCTCTCGCATTTCCTCCAAGCGCTTTCTGCTTGGCTCATTCACTCTTCTCTCGCATTTTTTCCAAGCGCTTTCTGCTTGGCTCATTCACCCATCTCTCGCATTTCCTCCAAGCGCTTTCTACTTGGCTCATTCACCCTTCTCTCACATTTCCTCCAAGCGCTTTCTCCTTGGCTCATTCAGCCTTCTATCGCATTTCCTCCAAGCGCATTCTGCTTGGCCCATTCAGCCTTATCTCAAATTGCTTCCAAGAGCATTTCATTGGTTCATTCACCCTTCTCTCTCATTTCCTCCAAGCCTTTTCTACTTGGCTCATTTAGCCTTCTCTCCCATTTCCTCCAAGTGCTTTCTGCTAGGCTCATTCAGTCTTCTCTCGAATTTTCTCCAAGCCCTTTCTGCTTGGCTCATTCACCCTTCTCTCGCATTTCCTCCAAGTGCTTTCTGCTTGTCTCATTCAGCTTTCTCTCTCATTTCCTAAAAGCGCTTTATGCTTTGAGCATTCAGCCTTCTCTCGAATTTTCTCCAAGCGCTTTCTGCCTGACTCATTCAGCCTTCTTTCGCATTTCCTACAAGCGCATTCTGCTTGGCTCATTCAGCCCTCTCTCGCATTTCCGCCAAGCACTTTCTTCTTGGCCAGCCTTCTCTCGCATTTCCTCCAAGCGCATTCTCCTTGGCTCATTCAGCCTTCTCTCGCATTTCCTCCAAGGGCATTCTTCTTGCCCATTCAGCCTTCTCTCAAATTTCTTCCAAGAGCTTTTTCATTGGTTCATTCACGCTTCTCTCGCATTTCCTCCAAGCGCTTTCTGCTTGGCTCATTCACCATTCTCTCGCATTTCCTCCAAGCGCTTTCTGCTTCGCTCATTCACCCGTCTCTTACATTTCCTCCATGCACTTTCTGCTTGACTCATTCACCCTTCTCTCACATTTCCTCCAAGCGCTTTCTGCTTCACTCATTCAATCTTCTCTCGACTTTTCTCCAAGCACTTTCTGCTTGGCTCATTCACCTGTCTCTAACATTTTCTCCAAGCGCTTTCTGCTTGGCTCATTCACCCTTCTCTCGCATTTCCTCGAAGCGGTTTCTTCTTTGCTCATTCACCCTTCTCTCGCATTTCCTCCAAGCGGTTTCTTCTTCGCTCATTCACCCTTCTCTTGCATTTCCTCCAAGCGCTTCCTGTTTGGCTAAGCCTTCTCCCGCATTTCCTCCAAGCGCTTTCTACTCGGCTCATTCACCCTTCTCTCTCATTTTCTTGAAGCGCTTTCTGTTTGGCTCATTCACCCTTCTCTCGCATTTCCTCCAAGCGGTTTTTTCTTCGCTCATTCACCCTTCTCTGGCATTTCCTCCAAGCGCTTTCTACTTAGCTCATTCACCCTTCTCTCTCATTTTCTCGAAGCGCTTTCTGCTTGGCTCATTCACCCTTCTCTCGCATTTCCTCCAAGCGCTTTCTGCTTGGCTCATTCACCCTTCTCTCTCATTTTCTCGAAGTGCTTTCTTCTTGGTTCATTCACCCTTCTCTTGCATTTCCTCCAAGCGCTTTCTACTTTTCTTATTCACCGTTCTCTAGTATTTTCTCGAAGCGCTTTCTGCTTGGCTCATTCATACTTCTCTCGCATTTCCTCCAAGCACTTCCTTCTTAGCTCAGCCATCTCTCGCATTACCTCCAAGTGCTTTCTACTTGGCCCATTCAGCCTTCTCTCGCATTTCCTCAAAGGGCTTTCTGCGTGGCTCATTCACCCTACTCTCGCATTTTCCCAAGCCCTTTCTGCTTGGCTCATTGACCCTTCTCTCACATTTCATCTAAGCGCTTTCTGTTTGGCTTATTCACATTTCTCTCACATTTCCTCGAAGTGCTTTCTGCTTGGCTCATTCACCCGTCTCTCGCATTTCCTCCAAGCGCTTTCTGCTTTGCTCATTCACCCTTCTCTCGCATTTCCTCCAAGTGCTTTCTGCTTGGCTCATTCACGCTTCCCTCACATATCCTCCAAGCGCTTTCTGCTTGGCTCATTCACCCTTCTCTCGCATTTCCTCCAAGTGCTTTCTGCTTGGCTCATTCACGCTTCCCTCACATTTCCTCCAAGCGCTTTCTGCTTGGCTCATTCACCCGTCTCTTGCATTTCCTCCAAGCTCTTTCTGCTTGGCTCATTCACCCGTCTCTAACATTTCCTCCATGCACTTTCTGCTTGACTCATTCACCCTTCTCTCGCATTTCCTCCAAGTGCTTTCTGCTTCACTCATTCAATCTTCTCTCGAATTTTCTCCAAGCGCTTTCTGCTTGGCTCGTTCACCTGTCTCTAACATTTTCTCCAAGCGCTTTCTGCTTTGCTCATTCACCCTTCTCTCGCATTTCCTCCATGCACTTTCTGCTTGACTCATCCTTCTTTCATATTTCCTCCAAGCGGTTTCTCCTTGGGTCATTCACCCTTCTCTCGCATTTCCTCCAAGCGCTTTCTGCTTTGCTCATTCACCCTTCTCTCGCATTTCCTCCATGCGCTTTCTGCTTGGCTCTGCCTTCTTTCGCATTGTCTCCAGCGCTTTCTGCTTCGCCCATTCAGCCTTCTCTTGCATTTTCTCCAAGGGCTTTCTGCATGGCTCATTGACACTTGTCTCTCACTTCCTCCAAGCGTTTCCTATTTGGCTAAGCCTTGTCCCGCATTTCCTCCAAGTGCTTTCTACTTGGCTCATTCACCCTTCTATCGCATTTCCTCCAAGCACTTTCTCGTTGGCTCAGTCAGCGTTCTCTCGAATTTTCTCGAAGCGCTTTCTGCTTGGCTCAGTCATACTTCTCTCGAATTTCCTCCAAGCGCTTTCTGTTTGTCTTATTCACATTTCTCTCGCATTTCTTCGAAGTGCTTCCTCCTTGGCTCATTCACCCGTCTCTCTCATTTCCTCCATGCGCTTTCTCGTTGGCTCAGTCAGCGTTCTCTCGTATTTTCTCCAAGCGCTTTCTGCTTGGCTCAGTTATACTTCTCTCGAATTTCCTCCAAGCGCTTTCTGTTTGTCTTATTCACATTTCTCTCTCATTTTCTCGAAGTGCTTCCTCCTTGGCTCATTCACCCGTCTCTCTCATTTCCTCCAAGCGCTTTCTCCTTGGCTCATTCAGCCTTCTATCGCATTTCCTCCAAGCGCATTCTGCTTCGCCCATTCAGCCTTCTCTCGAATTTGTTCCAAGAGCTTTTTCATTGGCTCATTCACCCTTGTCTCTCATTTCCTCCAAGCCTTTTCTGCTTTGCTCATTTAGCCTTCTCTCGCATTTCTTTCAAGCGCTTTCTGCTTGTGTCATTCACATTTCAATCGCATTTCCTCCAAGTTCTTTCTGCTTGGCTCATTCAGACATCTCTCTCATTTCCTCCAAGCGCTTTCTGCTTGGCTCATTCACGCTTCTCTCGCATTTCCTCCAAGCGCTTTCTGCTTGGCTCATTCACCCGTCTCTCGCATTTCCTCCAAGCACTTTCTCGTTGGCTCAGTCAGCCTTCTATCGTATTTTCTCTAAGCGCTTTCTGCTTGGCTCATTCATTCTTCTCTCGCATTTCCTCCAAGCGCTTTCTGTTTGTCTTATTCACATTTCTCTCGCATTTCCTCGAGGTGCTTTCTCCTTGGCTCATTCACCCGTCTCTCTCATTTCCTCCAAGCGCTTTCTCCTTGGCTCATTCAGCCTTCTATCGCATTTCCTCCAAGCGCATTCTGCTTGGCCCATTCAGCCTTCTCTCGAATTTGTTCCAAGAGGTTTTTCATTGGCTCATTCACCCTTGTCTCTCATTTCCTCCAAGCCTTTTGTGCTTGGCTCATTTAGCCTTCTCTCGCATTTCTTTCAAGCGCTTTCTGCTTGTGTCATTCACATTTCTCTCGCATTTCCTCCAAGCTCTTTCTGCTTGGCTCATTCAACCGTCTCTCGCATTTCCTCCAAGCTCTTTCTGCTTGGCTCATTCACCCGTCTCTAACATTTCCTCCATGCACTTTCTGCTTGACTCATTCACCCTTCTCTCGCATTTCCTCCAAGCGCTTTCTGCTTCACTCATTCAATCTTCTCTCGAATTTTCTCCAAGCGCTTTCTGCTTGGCTCGTTCACCTGTCTCTAACATTTTCTCCAAGCGCTTTCTGCTTTGCTCATTCACCCTTCTCTCGCATTTCCTCCATGCACTTTCTGCTTGACTCATCCTTCTTTCACATTTCCTCCAAGCGGTTTCTCCTTGGGTCATTCACCCTTCTCTCGCATTTCCTCCAAGCGCTTTCTGCTTGGCTCATTCACCCTTCTCTCGCATTTCCTCCATGCACTTTCTGCTTGGCTCTGCCTTCTTTCGCATTCTCTCCAGCACTTTCTGCTTCGCCCATTCAGCCTTCTCTTGCATTTTCTCCAAGGGCTTTCTGCATGGCTCATTGACACTTGTCTCTCACTTCCTCCAAGCGTTTCCTATTTGGCTAAGCCTTGTCCCGCATTTCCTCCAAGTGCTTTCTACTTGGCTCATTCACCCTTCTATCGCATTTCCTCCAAGCACTTTCTGCTTGGCTCAGTCATACTTCTCTCGAATTTCCTCCAAGCGCTTGCTGTTTGTCTTATTCACATTTCTCTCGCATTTCCTCGAAGTGCTTCCTCCTTGGCTCATTCAACCGTCTCTCTCATTTCCTCCATGCGCTTTCTCGTTGGCTCAGTCAGCGTTCTCTCGTATTTTCTCCAAGCGCTTTCTGCTTGGCTCAGTTATACTTCTCTCGAATTTCCTCCAAGCGCTTTCTGTTTGTCTTATTCACATTTCTCTCGCATTTTCTCGAAGTGCTTCCTCCTTGGCTCATTCACCCGTCTCTCTCATTTCCTCCAAGCGCTTTCTCCTTGGCTCATTCAGCCTTCTATCGCATTTCCTCCAAGCGCATTCTGCTTCGCCCATTCAGCCTTCTCTCGAATTTGTTCCAAGAGCTTTTTCATTGGCTCATTCACCCTTGTCTCTCATTTCCTCCAAGCTCTTTCTACGTGGCTCATTCACCCGTCTCTAACATTTCCTCCATGCACTTTCTGCTTGACTCATTCACACTTCTCTCACATTTCCTCCAAGCGCTTTCTGCTTTACTCATCCTTCTTTCACATTTCCTCCAAGCGGTTTCTCCTTGGCTCATTCACCCTTCTCTCCCATTTCCTCCAAGCGCTTCCTGTTTGGCTAAGCCTTCTCCCGCATTTCCTCCAAGCACTTTCTACTTGGCTCATTTACCCTTCTCTCGCATTTCCTCCAAGCGGTTTCTATTTTTTTTATTCACCCTTCTCTCGTATTTTCTCGAAGCGCTTTCTGCTTGGCTCATTCATACTTCTCTCGCATTTCCTCCAAGCACTTCCTTCTTAGCTCAGCCATGTCTCACATTACCTCCAAGTGCTTTCTGCTTGGCCCATTCAGCCTTCTCTCGCATTTCTTCAAAGGGCTTTCTGCGTGGCTCATTCACCCTTCTCTCTCACTTCCTCCATGCACTTTCTGTTTGGCTCAGCCTTCTTTCACATTTCCTCCAAGCGGTTTTTCCTTGGCTCATTCACCCTTCTCTCGCATTTCCTCCAAGCGGTTTCTGCTTGGCTCATTCACCCTTCTCTCGCATTTCCCTCAAGCACTTTTTACTTTGCTCATTCACCCATCTCTTGCATTTCCTCCAAGCTCTTCCTGCTTGGCTCATTCACCCGTCTCTTGCATTTCCTCCAAGCGCTTTCTACTTGGCTCATTCAACCTTCTCTCGCATTTCCTCCAAGCGCATTCTGCTTGGCTCATTCACCCTTCTCTCGCATTTTCTTGAAGCACTTTCTGCTTGGCTCATTCATACTTCTCTCGCATTACCTCCAAGTGCTTCCTGCGTGGCTCATTCACCCTTCTCTTGCATTTTCTCCAGGACCTTTCTGCTTGGGTCATTCACCCTTGTCTCGCATTTCCTCCATGCACTTTCTGTTTGGCTCAGCCTTCTTTCACATTTCCTCCAAGCGGTTTCTCCTTGGCTCATTCACCCTTCTCTCGCATTTCCTCCAAGCGCTTTCTGCTTGGCTCATTCACCTGTCTCTAACATTTCCTCGTAGCACTTTCTGCTTTGCTCATTCACCCTTCTCTCGCATTTCCTCCAAGTGCTTTCTGCTGGCCCATTCAATCTTCTCTCACATTTCCTCAAAGGGCGTTCTGCGTGGCTCATTCACCCTTCTCTCGCATATCCTCCAAGCGCTTTCTGCTTGGCTCATTCACCCTTCTCTCGCATTACCTCCATGCACTTCCTTCTTGAGTCAGCCTTCTCTCGCATTATCTCCAAGCGCTTTCTGCTTCGCCCATTCAGCCTTCTCTCGCATTTCCTCCAAGGGCTTTCTGCATGGCTCATTTACACTTCTCTCTCACTTCCTCCAAGCGCTTCCTGCTTGGCTAAGCCTTCTCCCGCATTTCCTCCAAGCGCTTTCAACTTGGCTCATTCATCGATCTCTCGCATTTTCTTGAAGCGCTTTCTTCTTGGCTCATTCAACCTTCTCTCGCATTTCCTCCAAGCGCTTTCTGCTTCGCTCATTCATCCTTCTCTTGCATTACCTCCAAGTGCTTTCTGCTTGGCCCATTCAGTCTTCTCTCGCATTTCCTCAAAGGGCTTTCTGCATGGCTCATTCACACTTCTCTCCCATTTCCTCAAAGGGCTTTCTTCTTAGCTCATTCACCCTTCTCTCGCATTGCTTACCAGCGCTTTCTGCTTGGCTCATTCACCCATCTCTCGCATTTCCTCCAAGCGCTTTCTGCTTGGCTCATTCACCCTTCTCTCGCATTTCCTCCAAGCGCTTCCTTCTTGGCTCAGCCATCTCTCGCATTACCTCCAAGTGCTTTCTGCTTGGCCCATTCACCCTTCTCTCCCTGTTCCTCAAAGGGCTTTCTGCGTGGCTCATTCACACTTCTCTTGCATTTTCTCCAGGCCCTTTCTGTTTGGCTCATTCACCCTTGTCTCGCATTTCCTCCATGCACTTTCTGTTTGGCTCAGCCTTCTTTCACATTTCCTCCAAGCGGTTTCTCCTTGGCTCATTCACCCTTCTCTCGCATTTCCTCCAAGGGCTTTCTGCTTGGCTCATTCACCCTTCTCTCGCATTACCTCCAAGCGCTTTCTGCTTGGCCCATTCAGTCTTCTCTCACATTTCCTCAAAGGGCTTTCTGCTTGGCTCATTCACCTGTCTCTAACATTTCCTCCTAGCGCTTTCTGCTTCGCTCATTCACGCTTCTCTCGCATTTCCTCCAAGTGCTTTCTGCTTGGCCCATTCAGTCTTCTCTCGCATTTCCTCAAAGGGCTTTCTGTGTGGCTCTTTCACCCTTCTCTTGCATTTTCTCCAGGCCCTTTCTGTTTGGCTCATTCACCCTTGTCTCGCATTTCCTCCATGCACTTTCTGTTTGGCTCAGCCTTCTTTCACATTTCCTCCAAGCGCTTTATGCTTCGCCCATTCAGCCTTCTCTCGCATTTCCTCCAAGGGCTTTCTGCTTGGCTCATTCACCCTTCTCTCGCATTTCCTCCAAGCGCTTTCTGCTTGGCCCATTCAGTCTTCTCTCACATTTCCTCAAAGGGCTTTCTGCGTGGCTCATTCACCCTTCTCTCGCATTTCCTCCAAGTGCTTTCTGCTTGGCCCATTCAGTCTTCTCTCGCATTTCCTCAAAGGGCTTTCTGCGTGGCTCTTTCACCCTTCTCTTGCATTTTCTCCAGGCCCTTTCTGTTTGGCTCATTCACCCTTGTCTCGCATTTCCTCCATGCACTTTCTGTTTGGCTCAGCCTTCTTTCACATTTCCTCCAAGCACTTTCTGCTTCGCCCATTCAGCCTTCTCTCGCATTTCCTCCAAGGGCTTTCTGCTTGGCTCATTCACCCTTCTCTCGCATTTCCTCCAAGCGCTTTCTGCTTGGCCCATTCAGTCTTCTCTCACATTTCCTCAAAGGGCTTTCTGCTTGGCTCATTCACCTGTCTCTAACATTTCCTCCTAGCGCTTTCTGCTTCGCTCATTCACGCTTCTCTCGCATTTCCTCCAAGTGCTTTCTGCTTGGCCCATTCAGTCTTCTCTCGCATTTCCTCAAAGGGCTTTCTGTGTGGCTCTTTCACCCTTCTCTTGCATTTTCTCCAGGCCCTTTCTGTTTGGCTCATTCACCCTTGTCTCGCATTTCCTCCATGCACTTTCTGTTTGGCTCAGCCTTCTTTCACATTTCCTCCAAGCGCTTTATGCTTCGCCCATTCAGCCTTCTCTCGCATTTCCTCCAAGGGCTTTCTGCTTGGCTCATTCACCCTTCTCTCGCATTTCCTCCAAGCGCTTTCTGCTTGGCCCATTCAGTCTTCTCTCACATTTCCTCAAAGGGCTTTCTGCGTGGCTCATTCACCCTTCTCTCGCATTTCCTCCAAGTGCTTTCTGCTTGGCCCATTCAGTCTTCTCTCGCATTTCCTCAAAGGGCTTTCTGCGTGGCTCTTTCACCCTTCTCTTGCATTTTCTCCAGGCCCTTTCTGTTTGGCTCATTCACCCTTGTCTCGCATTTCCTCCATGCACTTTCTGTTTGGCTCAGCCTTCTTTCACATTTCCTCCAAGCACTTTCTGCTTCGCCCATTCAGCCTTCTCTCGCATTTCCTCCAAGGGCTTTCTGCTTGGCTCATTCACCCTTCTCTCGCATTTCCTCCAAGTGCTTTTTGCTAGGCCCATTCAGTCTTCTCTCACATTTCCTCAAAGGGCTTTCTGCGTGGCTCATACACCCTTCTCTCGCATATCCTCCAAGCGCTTTCTGCTTGGCTCATTCACCCTTCTCTCGCATTACCTCCATGCACTTCCTTCTTGAGTGAGCCTTCTCTCGCATTATCTCCAAGCGCTTTCTGCTTCGCCCATTCAGCCTTCTCTCGCATTTCCTCCAAGTGCTTTCTGCTTGGCCCATTCAGTCTTCTCTCACATTTCCTCAAAGGGCTTTCTGCATGGCTCTTTCACCCTTCCCTCGCATTTCCTCCATGCACTTTCTGTTTGGCTCAGCCTTCTTTCACATTTCCTCCAAGCGCTTTCTGCTTCGCACATTCAGCCTTCTCTCCCATTTCCTCCAAGGGCTTTCTACTTGGCTCATTCACCCTTCTCTCGCATTTCCTCCAAGCGCTTTCTGCTTAGCTCATTCACCCTTCTCTTGTATTTCCTCCAAGTGCTTTCTACTTGGCTCATTCACCCTTCTCTCGCATTTTCTCGAAGCGCTTTCTGCTTGGCTCATTCACCCTTCTCTCCCATTTCCTCAAAGGACTTTCTGCTTAGCTCATTCACCCTTCTCTCGCATTGCTTCCCAGCGCTTTCTGCTTGGCTCATTCACCCGTCTCTCGCATTTCCTCTAAGTGCTTTCTGCTTGGCTCATTCAGCCTTTTCTCGAATTTTCTCCAAGAGCTTTCTGCATTGCTTAGCCTTCTCTCCAATTTCCTCCAAGCGCTTTCTGCTTGGCTCAGTCACCTGTCTCTCGCATTTCCTCTAAGCACTTTCTTCTTGGCTCAACCTTGTCTCGCATTTCTTCCAAGCGCTTTCTGCTTGGCTCATTCACGCGTATCTCGCATTTCCTCCAAACACTTTCTTCTTCGCTCAGCTTTCTCTCGCATTTCCTCCAAGCGCTTTCTGCTTGTCTCATTCACCCATCTCTCGCATTTCCTCTAAGCGCTTCTTTCTTGGCTAAGCCTTCTCTCGGATGTCCTCCAAGCGCTTTCTTCTTGGATCAGCCTTCTTTCGCATTTCCTACAAGCGGATTCTGCTTGGCTCATTCAGCCTTCTCTCAAATTTCCTCCTATTGCTTTCTCCTTGGCTCATTCAGCCTTCCCTTCGCATTTCCCTCAAGCACTTTTTCCTTTGCTCATTCACCCGTCTCTCTCATTTCCTCCAAGCTCTTTCTGCATGGCTCTGTCTTGTTTCGCATTTTATCCAAGCACTTTCTCCTTGGCTCATTCACCCTTTTCTCGCATTTCCTCCAAGCCTTTTCTGCTTGGCTCATTCACCCATCTCTCCCATTTCCTCAAAGGGTTTTCTGCTTAGCTCATTCACTCTTCTTTAGCATTTCCACCAAGCGCTTTCTGCTTGGCTCATTCACCCTTCTCTAGCATTTCCTCCAAGCGCTTTCTCCTTGGCTCATTCACTCTTCTCTCGCATTTCCTCCAAGTGCTTTCTGCTTGGCTCATTCACCCTTCTCTCGCATTTCCTCCATGCACTTTCTGTTTGGCTCAGCCTTCTTTCACATTTCCTCCAACCTGTTTCTCCTTGGCTCATTCACCCTTCCCTCACATTTCCTCCAAGCACATTCTGCTTGGCTCAGCCTTCTTTCACATTTCCTCCAAGCGCTTTCTGCTTGGCTCATTCACCCTTCTCTCGCATTTCCTCCATGCACTTTCTGCTTGGCTCATTCACCCGTCTCTAACATTTCCTACAAGCGCTTTCTGCTTGGCTCAAACTTCTTTCACATTTCCTCCAAGCTCTTTCTCCTTGGCTCATTCACTCTTCTCTCGCATTTCCTCCAAGTGCTTTCTGCTTGGCTCATTCACCTGTCTCTAACATTTCCTCCCAGCGCTTTCTGCTTGGCTCATTCACCCTTCTCTCACATTTCCTCCATGCACTTTCTGTTTGCCTCAAACTTCTTTCACATTTCCTCCAAGCGCTTTCTGCTTCGCTCATTCACCCTTTTCTTGCATTTTCTCCAAGTGCTTTCTACTTGGCTCATTAACCCTTCTCTCGCATTTCCTCCAAGCGCTTTCTACTTGGCTCATTCACCCTTCTCTCGTATTTTCTCGAAGCGCTTTCTGCTTGGCTCATTCACCCGTCTCTCGCATTTCCTGCATGCACTTTCAGCTTGGCTCAGCATTCTTTCACATTTCCTCCAAGCGCTTTCTGCTTGGCTCATTCAGCCGTCTCTCGCATTTCCTCCATGCTCACTATGCTTGGCTCAGCCTTCTTTCACATTTCCTCCAAGCGGTTTCTCCTTGGCTTATTCACCCTTCTCTCGCATTTCCTCCATGCACTTTCTGCTTGGCTCAGCGTTCTTTCACATTTCCTCCAAGCGGTTTCTCCTTGGCTCATTCACCCTTCTCTCTCACTTCCTCCAAGCGCTTCCTGCTTGGCTAAGCATTCTCCCGCATTTCCTACAAGGGCTTTCTACTTGGCTCATTCACCCTTCTCTCACATTCCTTCCAAGCGCTTTCTGCTTGGCTCATTCACCCTTCTCTCGCATTTTCTGGAACCGCTTTCTACTTGGCTCATTCACCCTTCTCTCGCATTTCCTCCAAGCGCTTTCTGCTTCGCTCATTCACCCTTCTCTTGCATTTTCTCCAAGCGCTTTCTACTTGGCTCATTCACCCTTTTCTCGCATTTTCTCGAAGCGCTTTCTGCTTGGCTCATTCACCCTTCTCTCGCATTTCCTCCAAGTGCTTTCAGCTTGGCTCATTCACCCTACTCTCGCATTTCCTCCAAGCGCTTTCTACTTGGCTCATTCACCCTTCTCTCGTATTTTCTCGAAGCGCTATCTGCTTGGCTCATTCACCCTTCTCTCGCATTTCCTCCATGCACTTTCTGCTTGGCTCATTCACCCGTCTCTAACATTTCCTCCAAGCGCTTTCTGCTTGGCTCAAACTTCTTTCGCATTTCCTCCAAGCGCTTTCTTCTTGGCTCATTCACTCTTCTCTCGCATTTCCTCCAAGTGCTTTCTGCTTGGCTCATTCACCCTTCTCTCACATTTCCTCCATGCATTTTCTGTTTGCCTCAACCTTCTTTCACATTTCCTCCAAGCGCTTTCTGCTTGGCTCATTCACCCGTCTCTCGCATTTCCTGCATGCACTTTCAGCTTGGCTCAGCATTCTTTCACATTTCCTCCAAGCGCTTTCTGCTTGGCTCATTCACCCGTCTCTCTCATTTCCTCCATGCTCACTATGCTTGGCTCAGCGTTCTTTCACATTTCCTCCAAGCGGTTTCTCTTTCGCTCATTCACCCTTCTCTCGCATTTCCCCCAAGCGCTTCCTTCTTGGCTCAGCCTTCGCTCGCATTATCTCCAAGCGCTTTGTGCTGTGCCCATTCAGCCTTCTCTCGCATTTCTTCCAAGGGCTTTCTGCATGGCTCATTAACACTTCTCTCTCACTTCCTCCAAGCGCTTCCTGCTTGGCTAAGCATTCTCCCGCATTTCCTACAAGCACTTTCTACTTGGCTCATTCACCCTTCTCTCACATTTCCTCCATGCACTTTCTGTTTGCCTCAACCTTCTTTCACATTTCCTCCAAGCGCTTTCTGCTTGGCTCATTCACCCTTCTCTCGCATTTCCTCCAAGTGCTTTCTGCTTGGCTCATTCACCCTACTCTCGCATTTCCTCCAAGCGCTTTCTACTTGGCTCATTCACCCTTCTCTCGTATTTTCTCGAAGCGCTTTCTGCTTGGCTCATTCACCCTTCTCTCGCATTTCCTCCATGCACTTTCTGCTTGGCTCATTCACCCGTCTCTAACATTTCCTCCAAGCGCTTTCTGCTTGGCTCAAACTTCTTTCGCATTTCCTCCAAGCGCTTTCTCCTTGGCTCATTCACCTGTCTCTAACATTTTCTCCAAGTGCTTTCTGCTTGGCTCATTCACCCTTCTCTCACATTTCCTCCATGCACTTTCTGTTTGCCTCAACCTTCTTTCACATTTCCTCCAAGCGCTTTCTGCTTTGCTCATTCACCCTTCTCTCGCATTTTCTCGAAGCGCTTTCTGCTTGGCTCATTCACCCTTCTCTTGCATTTTCTCCAAGTGCTTTCTACTTGGCTCATTCACCCTTCTCTCGCATTTTCTCGAAGCGGTTTCTGCTTGGCTCATTCACCCTTCTCTCACATTTCCTCCATGCACTTTCTGTTTGGCTCAGCCTTCTTTCACATTTCCTCCAACCTGTTTCTCCTTGGCTCATTCACCCTTCCCTCACATTTCCTCCAAGCACATTCTGCTTGGCTCAGCCTTCTTTCACATTTCCTCCAAGCGCTTTCTGCTTGGCTCATTCACCCTTCTCTCGCATTTCCTCCATGCACTTTCTGCTTGGCTCATTCACCCGTCTCTAACATTTCCTCCAAGCGCTTTCTGCTTGGCTCAAACTTCTTTGGCATTTCCTCCAAGCTCTTTCTCCTTGGCTCATTCACTCTTCTCTCTCATTTCCTCCAAGTGCTTTCTGCTTGGCTCATTCACCTGTCTCTAACATTTCCTCCCAGCGCTTTCTGCTTGGCTCATTCACCCTTCTCTCACATTTCCTCCATGCACTTTCTGTTTGCCTCAACCTTCTTTCACATTTCCTCCAAGGCTTTCTGTTTGGCTCATTCACCCTTCTCTCGCATTTTCTCGAAGCGCTTTCTGATTGGCTCATTCACCCTTCTCTCGCATTTCCTCCAAGCGCTTTCTGCTTCGCTCATTCACCCTTTTCTTGCATTTTCTCCAAGCGCTTTCTACTTGGCTCATTAACCCTTCTCTCGCATTTCCTCCAAGCGCTTTCTACTTGGCTCATTCACCCTTCTCTCGTATTTTCTCGAAGCGCTTTCTGCTTGGCTCATTCACCCTTCTCTCGCATTTCCTCCAAGTGCTTTCTGCTTGGCTCATTCACCCTTCTCTCGCATTTCCTCCAAGCGCTTTCTACTTGGCTCATTCACCCTTCTCTCGTATTTTCTCGAAGCGCTTTCTGCTTGGCTCATTCACCCGTCTCTCGCATTTCCTGCATGCACTTTCAGCTTGGCTCAGCATTCTTTCACATTTCCTCCAAGCGCTTTCTGCTTGGCTCATTCAGCCGTCTCTCGCATTTCCTCCATGCTCACTATGCTTGGCTCAGCCTTCTTTCACATTTCCTCCAAGCGGTTTCTCCTTGGCTTATTCACCCTTCTCTCGCATTTCCTCCATGCACTTTCTGCTTGGCTCAGCGTTCTTTCACATTTCCTCCAAGCGGTTTCTCCTTGGCTCATTCACCCTTCTCTCTCACTTCCTCCAAGCGCTTCCTGCTTGGCTAAGCATTCTCCCGCATTTCCTACAAGGGCTTTCTACTTGGCTCATTCACCCTTCTCTCACATTCCTTCCAAGTGCTTTCTGCTTGGCTCATTCACCCTTCTCTCGCATTTTCTGGAACCGCTTTCTACTTGGCTCATTCACCCTTCTCTCGCATTTCCTCCAAGCGCTTTCTGCTTCGCTCATTCACCCTTCTCTTGCATTTTCTCCAAGCGCTTTCTACTTGGCTCATTCACCCTTTTCTCGCATTTTCTCGAAGCGCTTTCTGCTTGGCTCATTCACCCTTCTCTCGCATTTCCTCCAAGTGCTTTCTGCTTGGCTCATTCACTCTACTCTCGCATTTCCTCCAAGCGCTTTCTACTTGGCTCATTCACCCTTCTCTCGTATTTTCTCGAAGCGCTATCTGCTTGGCTCATTCACCCTTCTCTCGCATTTCCTCCATGCACTTTCTGCTTGGCTCATTCACCCGTCTCTCACATTTCCTCCAAGCGCTTTCTGCTTGGCTCAAACTTCTTTCGCATTTCCTCCAAGCGCTTTCTCCTTGGCTCATTCACTCTTCTCTCGCATTTCCTCCAAGTGCTTTCTGCTTGGCTCATTCACCCTTCTCTCACATTTCCTCCATGCATTTTCTGTTTGCCTCAACCTTCTTTCACATTTCCTCCAAGCGCTTTCTGCTTGGCTCATTCACCCGTCTCTCGCATTTCCTGCATGCACTTTCAGCTTGGCTCAGCATTCTTTCACATTTCCTCCAAGCGCTTTCTGCTTGGCTCAAACTTCTTTCGCATTTCCTCCAAGCGCTTTCTCCTTGGCTCATTCACTCTTCTCTCACATTTCCTCCAAGTGCTTTCTGCTTGGGTCATTCACCTGTCTCTAACATTTCCTCCAAGTGCTTTCTGCTTGGCTCATTCACCCTTCTCTCACATTTCCTCCATGCACTTTCTGTTTGCCTCAACCTTCTTTCACATTTCCTCCAAGCGCTTTCTGCTTGGCTCATTCACCCTTCTCTCGCATTTTCTCGAAGCGCTTTCTGCTTGGCTCATTCACCCTTCTCTCGCATTTTCTCGAAGCGCTTTCTGCTTGGCTCATTCACCCTTCTCTCACATTTCCTCGAAGTGCTTTCTCCTTGGCTCATTCACCCTTCTCTCGCATTTCCTTCAAGCGCATTCTGCTTCGCTCATTCACCCTTCTCTCGTATTTTCTCGAAGCGCTTTCTGCTTGGCTCATTCACCCGTCTCTCGCATTTCCTGCATGGACTTTCACCTTGGCTCAGCATTCTTTCACATTTCCTCCAAGCGCTTTCTGCTTGGCTCATTCACCCGTCTTTCGCATTTCCTCCATGCTCGCTATGCTTGGCTCAGCCTTCTTTCACATTTCCTCCAAGCGGTTTCTCCTTGGCTTATTCACCCTTCTCTCGCATTTCCTCCATGCACTTTCTGCTTGGCTCAGCGTTCTTTCACATTTCCTCCAAGCGGTTTCTCCTTGGCTCATTCACCCTTCTCTCGCATTTCCCCAAAGCGCTTCCTTCTTGGCTCAGCCTTCGCTCGCATTATCTCCAAGCGCTTTGTGCTTGGCCCATTCAGCCTTCTCTCGCATTTCTTCCAAGGGCTTTCTGCATGGCTCATTAACACTTCTCTCTCACTTCCTCCAAGCGCTTCCTGCTTGGCTAAGCATTCTCCCTCATTTCCTACAAGCGCTTTCTACTTGGCTCATTCACCCTTCTCTCTCATTCCTTCCAAGCGCTTTCTGCTTGGCTCATTCACCCTTCTCTCGCATTTCCTCCAAGCGCTTTCTGCTTCGCTCATTCACCCTTCTTTTGCATTTTCTCCAAGCGCTTTCTACTTGGCTCATTCACCCTTCTCTCGCATTTTCTCGAAGCACTTTCTGCTTGGCTCTTTCACCCTTCTCTCGCATTTCCTCCAAGTGCTTTCTGCTTGGCTCATTCACCCTACTCTCGCATTTCCTCCAAGCGCTTTCTACTTGGCTCATTCACCCTTCTCTCGTATTTTCTCGAAGCGCTTTCTGCTTGGCTCATTCATACTTCTCTCGCATTTCCTCCAAGCGCTTTCTGTTTGGCTTATTCACATTTCTCACACATTTCCTCGAAGTGCTTTCTCCTTGGCTCATTCACCCCTCTCTCTCATTTCCTCCAAGCGCTTTCTCCTTGGCTCATTCAACCTTCTATCGCATTTCCTCCAAGCGCATTCTGCTTGGCCCATTCAGCCTTCTCTCGAATTTGTTCCAAGAGCTTTTTCATTGGCTCATTCACCCTTCTCTCTCATTTCCTCCAAGCCTTTTCCGCTTGGCTCATGTAGCGTTCTCTCGCATTTCTTTCAAGCGCTTTCTGCTTGTGTCATTCACATTTCTCTCGCATTTCCTCCAAGCGCTTTCCGCTTGGCTCATTCACCCTTCTCTATCATTTCCTCCAAGCGCTTTCTGCTTGGCTCATTCACCCGTCTCTCGCCATTCCTGCATGCACTTTCTGCTTGGCTCAGCATTCTTTCACATTTCCTCCAAGCGCTTTCTGCTTGGCTCATTCACCCGTCTCTCGCATTTCCTCCATGCTCACTATGCTTGGCTTAGCCTTCTTTCACATTTCCTCCAAGCGGTTTCTCCTTGGCTCATTCACCCTTCTCTACCATTTCCTCCATGCACTTTCTGCTTGGCTCAGCGTTCTTTCACATTTCCTCCAAGCGCTTTCTCCTTGGCTCATTCACCCTTCTCTCGCATGTCCTCCAAGCGCTTCCTTCTTGATTCAGCCCTCTCTCGCATTATCTCCAAGCGCTTTCTGCTTGGCCCATTCAGCCTTCTCTCGCATTTCTTCCAAGGGCTTTCTGCATGGCTCATTAACACTTCTCTCTCACTTCCTCCAAGCGCTTCCTGCTTGGCTAAGCCTTCTCCCGCATTTCCTCCAAGCCATTTCTCCTTGGCTCATTCACCCTTCTCTCGTATTTTCTCGAAGCGATTTCTGCTTGGCTCATTCACCCTTCTCTCCCATTTCCTCAAAGGGCTTTCTGCTTAGCTCATTCACCCTTCTTTCGCATTTCCACCAAGCGCTTTCTGCTTGGCTCATTCACCCTTCTCTCGCATTTCCTCCAAGCGCTTTCTGCTTGGCTCATTCACACTTCTCTCGCATTTCCTCCAAGCACTTTCTGCTTCGCTCAGCTTTCTCTCACATTTCTTCCAAGCGCTTTCTTCTTGCCTCCTTCACCCGTCTCTCGCATTTCCTCTAAGCGCTTTCTGCTTGGCTCATTCAGCCTTCTCTCGAATTTTCTCCAAGAATTTTCTGCATGGCTTAGCCTTCTTTCCAATTTCCTCCAAGCGCTTTCTGCTTGGCTCATTCATTCTTCTCTCGAATTTCTTCCAAGCGCTTTCTGCTTGGCTCATTCACCCTTCTCTCGCATTTCCTCTCAGCGATTTCTGCTTGGCTCATTCACACTTCTCTCGCATTTCGTCCAAGAGCTTCCTTCTTGGCTTAACCTTCTCTCTCATTTCCTCCAAGCGCTTTCTGCTTGGCTCATTCACCCGTCTCTCGCATTTCCTCCATACACTTTCTGCTTGGCTAAGCCTTCTCCCGCATTTCCTCCAAGTGTTTTCTACTTGGCTCATTCCCCCTTCTCTCGCATTTTCTCGAAGCGCTTTCTGCTTGGCTCATTCACCCTTCTCTCACATTCCTTCCAAGCGCTTTCTGCTTGGCTCATTCACCCTTCTCTCCCATTTCCTCAAAGGGCTTTCTGCTTAGCTCATTCACCCTTCTTTAGCATTTCCACCAAGTGCTTTCTCCTTGGCTCATTCACCCTTCTCTAGCATTTCCTCCAAGTGCTTTCTCCTTGGCTCATTCACTCTTCTCTCGCATTTCCACCAAGTGCTTTCTGCTTGGCTCATTCACCCTTCTCTAGCATTTCCTCCAAGCGCTTTCTGCTTGGTTCATTCAGACATCGGTCTCATCTCCTCCAAGCGCTTTCTGCTTGGCTCATTCACCCTTCTCTCACATTTCCTCCAAGCGCTTTCTTCTTGGCTCATTCACCCTTCTCTCGCATTTCCTCCATGCACTTTCTGTTTGGCTCAGCCTTCTTTCACATTTCCTCCAACCGGTTTCTCCTTGGCTTATTCACCCTTCCCTCGCATTTCCTCCAAGCGCTTTCTGCTTGGTTCATTCACACTTCTCTCGCATTTCGTCCAAGAGCTTCCTTCTTGGCTAAGCCTTCTCTCTCATTTCCTCCAAGTGCTTTCTGCTTGGCTCATTCACCCTTCTCTCGCATTTCCTCCAAGCGCTTTCTGCTTGGCTCATTCACCCTTCTCTCGCATTTCCTCCATGCACTTTTTCTTTGGCTCAGCCTTCTTTCACATTTCCTCCAACCGGTTTCTCCTTGGCTCATTCACCCTTCCCTCGCATTTCCTCCAAGCGCTTTCTGCTTGGTTCATTCACACTTCTCTCGCATTTCGTCCAAGAGCTTCCTTCTTGGCTAAGCCTTCTCTCTCATTTCCTCCATACACTTTCTGCTTGGCTAAGCCTTCTCCCGCATTTCCTCCAAGTGTTTTCTACTTGGCTCATTCACCCTTCTCTCGCATTTTCTCGAAGCGCTTTCTGCTTGGCTCATTCACCCTTTTCTCACATTCCTTCCAAGCGCTTTCTGCTTGGCTCATTCACCCTTCTCTCCCATTTCCTCAAAGGGCTTTCTGCTTAGCTCATTCACCCTTCTTTAGCATTTCCACCAAGTGCTTTCTGCTTGGCTCATTCATTCTTCTCTAGCATTTCCTCCAAGCGCTTTCTGCTTGGTTCATTCAGACATCTCTCTCATTTCCTCCAAGCGCTTTCTGCTTGGCTCATTCACCCTTCTCTCGCATTTCCTCCAAGCGCTTTCTTCTTGGCTCATTCACCCTTCTCTCGCATTTCCTCCATGCACTTTCTGTTTGGCTCAGCCTTCTTTCACATTTCCTCCAACCGGTTTCTACTTGGCTCATTCACCATTCCCTTGCATTTCCTCCAAGCGCTTTCTGCTTGGATCATTCACCCTTCTCTCGCATTTCCTCCAAGCGCTTTCTTCTTGGCTCATTCACCCTTCTCTCTCATTTCCTCCATGCACTTTCTGCTTCGCCCATTCAGCCTTCTCTTGCATTTTCTCCAAGGGCTTTCTGCATGGCTCATTGACACTTGTCTCTCACTTCCTCCAAGCGTTTCCTATTTGGCTAAGCCTTGTCCCGCATTTCCTCCAAGTGCTTTCTACTTGGCTCATTCACCCTTCTATCGCATTTCCTCCAAGCACTTTCTCGTTGGCTCAGTCAGCGTTCTCTCGAATTTTCTCGAAGCGCTTTCTGCTTGGCTCAGTCATACTTCTCTCGAATTTCCTCCAAGCGCTTTCTGTTTGTCTTATTCACATTTCTCTCGCATTTCTTCGAAGTGCTTCCTCCTTGGCTCATTCACCCGTCTCTCTCATTTCCTCCATGCGCTTTCTCGTTGGCTCAGTCAGCGTTCTCTCGTATTTTCTCCAAGCGCTTTCTGCTTGGCTCAGTTATACTTCTCTCGAATTTCCTCCAAGCGCTTTCTGTTTGTCTTATTCACATTTCTCTCGCATTTTCTCGAAGTGCTTCCTCCTTGGCTCATTCACCCGTCTCTCTCATTTCCTCCAAGCGCTTTCTCCTTGGCTCATTCAGCCTTCTATCGCATTTCCTCCAAGCGCATTCTGCTTCGCCCATTCAGCCTTCTCTCGAATTTGTTCCAAGAGCTTTTTCATTGGCTCATTCACCCTTGTCTCTCATTTCCTCCAAGCCTTTTCTGCTTTGCTCATTTAGCCTTCTCTCGCATTTCTTTCAAGCGCTTTCTGCTTGTGTCATTCACATTTCAATCGCATTTCCTCCAAGTTCTTTCTGCTTGGCTCATTCAGACATCTCTCTCATTTCCTCCAAGCGCTTTCTGCTTGGCTCATTCACCCGTCTCTCGCATTTCCTCCAAGCACTTTCTCGTTGGCTCAGTCAGCCTTCTATCGTATTTTCTCTAAGCGCTTTCTGCTTGGCTCATTCATTCTTCTCTCGCATTTCCTCCAAGCGCTTTCTGTTTGTCTTATTCACATTTCTCTCGCATTTCCTCGAGGTGCTTTCTCCTTGGCTCATTCACCCGTCTCTCTCATTTCCTCCAAGCGCTTTCTCCTTGGCTCATTCAGCCTTCTATCGCATTTCCTCCAAGCGCATTCTGCTTGGCCCATTCAGCCTTCTCTCGAATTTGTTCCAAGAGGTTTTTCATTGGCTCATTCACCCTTGTCTCTCATTTCCTCCAAGCCTTTTGTGCTTGGCTCATTTAGCCTTCTCTCGCATTTCTTTCAAGCGCTTTCTGCTTGTGTCATTCACATTTCTCTCGCATTTCCTCCAAGCTCTTTCTGCTTGGCTCATTCAACCGTCTCTCGCATTTCCTCCAAGCTCTTTCTGCTTGGCTCATTCACCCGTCTCTAACATTTCCTCCATGCACTTTCTGCTTGACTCATTCACCCTTCTCTCGCATTTCCTCCAAGCGCTTTCTGCTTCACTCATTCAATCTTCTCTCGAATTTTCTCCAAGCGCTTTCTGCTTGGCTCGTTCACCTGTCTCTAACATTTTCTCCAAGCGCTTTCTGCTTTGCTCATTCACCCTTCTCTCGCATTTCCTCCATGCACTTTCTGCTTGACTCATCCTTCTTTCACATTTCCTCCAAGCGGTTTCTCCTTGGGTCATTCACCCTTCTCTCGCATTTCCTCCAAGCGCTTTCTGCTTGGCTCATTCACCCTTCTCTCGCATTTCCTCCATGCACTTTCTGCTTGGCTCTGCCTTCTTTCGCATTGTCTCCAGCACTTTCTGCTTCGCCCATTCAGCCTTCTCTTGCATTTTCTCCAAGGGCTTTCTGCATGGCTCATTGACACTTGTCTCTCACTTCCTCCAAGCGTTTCCTATTTGGCTAAGCCTTGTCCCGCATTTCCTCCAAGTGCTTTCTACTTGGCTCATTCACCCTTCTATCGCATTTCCTCCAAGCACTTTCTCGTTGGCTCAGTCAGCGTTCTCTCGAATTTTCTCGAAGCGCTTTCTGCTTGGCTCAGTCATACTTCTCTCGAATTACCTCCAAG
Source organism: Crotalus adamanteus (assembly GCA_039797435.1). Lineage (NCBI taxonomy): Eukaryota > Metazoa > Chordata > Lepidosauria > Squamata > Viperidae > Crotalus > Crotalus adamanteus. The sequence goes on from CM077935.1 coordinate 11,307,786, forward strand.
CGCTTTCTGTTTGTCTTATTCACATTTCTCTCGCATTTCCTCGAAGTGCTTCCTCCTTGGCTCATTCAACCGTCTCTCTCATTTCCTCCATGCGCTTTCTCGTTGGCTCAGTCAGCGTTCTCTCGTATTTTCTCCAAGCGCTTTCTGCTTGGCTCAGTTATACTTCTCTCGAATTTCCTCCAAGCGCTTTCTGTTTGTCTTATTCACATTTCTCTCGCATTTTCTCGAAGTGCTTCCTCCTTGGCTCATTCACCCGTCTCTCTCATTTCCTCCAAGCGCTTTCTCCTTGGCTCATTCAGCCTTCTATCGCATTTCCTCCAAGCGCATTCTGCTTCGCCCATTCAGCCTTCTCTCGAATTTGTTCCAAGAGCTTTTTCATTGGCTCATTCACCCTTGTCTCTCATTTCCTCCAAGCTCTTTCTACGTGGCTCATTCACCCGTCTCTAACATTTCCTCCATGCACTTTCTGCTTGACTCATTCACACTTCTCTCACATTTCCTCCAAGCGCTTTCTGCTTTACTCATCCTTCTTTCACATTTCCTCCAAGCGGTTTCTCCTTGGCTCATTCACCCTTCTCTCCCATTTCCTCCAAGCGCTTCCTGTTTGGCTAAGCCTTCTCCCGCATTTCCTCCAAGCACTTTCTACTTGGCTCATTTACCCTTCTCTCGCATTTCCTCCAAGCGGTTTCTATTTTTTTTATTCACCCTTCTCTCGTATTTTCTCGAAGCGCTTTCTGCTTGGCTCATTCATACTTCTCTCGCATTTCCTCCAAGCACTTCCTTCTTAGCTCAGCCATGTCTCACATTACCTCCAAGTGCTTTCTGCTTGGCCCATTCAGCCTTCTCTCGCATTTCTTCAAAGGGCTTTCTGCGTGGCTCATTCACCCTTCTCTCTCACTTCCTCCATGCACTTTCTGTTTGGCTCAGCCTTCTTTCACATTTCCTCCAAGCGGTTTTTCCTTGGCTCATTCACCCTTCTCTCGCATTTCCTCCAAGCGGTTTCTGCTTGGCTCATTCACCCTTCTCTCGCATTTCCCTCAAGCACTTTTTACTTTGCTCATTCACCCATCTCTTGCATTTCCTCCAAGCTCTTCCTGCTTGGCTCATTCACCCGTCTCTTGCATTTCCTCCAAGCGCTTTCTACTTGGCTCATTCAACCTTCTCTCGCATTTCCTCCAAGCGCATTCTGCTTGGCTCATTCACCCTTCTCTCGCATTTTCTCGAAGCACTTTCTGCTTGGCTCATTCATACTTCTCTCGCATTACCTCCAAGTGCTTCCTGCGTGGCTCATTCACCCTTCTCTTGCATTTTCTCCAGGACCTTTCTGCTTGGGTCATTCACCCTTGTCTCGCATTTCCTCCATGCACTTTCTGTTTGGCTCAGCCTTCTTTCACATTTCCTCCAAGCGGTTTCTCCTTGGCTCATTCACCCTTCTCTCGCATTTCCTCCAAGCGCTTTCTGCTTGGCTCATTCACCTGTCTCTAACATTTCCTCGTAGCACTTTCTGCTTTGCTCATTCACCCTTCTCTCGCATTTCCTCCAAGTGCTTTCTGCTGGCCCATTCAATCTTCTCTCACATTTCCTCAAAGGGCGTTCTGCGTGGCTCATTCACCCTTCTCTCGCATATCCTCCAAGCGCTTTCTGCTTGGCTCATTCACCCTTCTCTCGCATTACCTCCATGCACTTCCTTCTTGAGTCAGCCTTCTCTCGCATTATCTCCAAGCGCTTTCTGCTTCGCCCATTCAGCCTTCTCTCGCATTTCCTCCAAGGGCTTTCTGCATGGCTCATTTACACTTCTCTCTCACTTCCTCCAAGCGCTTCCTGCTTGGCTAAGCCTTCTCCCGCATTTCCTCCAAGCGCTTTCAACTTGGCTCATTCATCGATCTCTCGCATTTTCTTGAAGCGCTTTCTTCTTGGCTCATTCAACCTTCTCTCGCATTTCCTCCAAGCGCTTTCTGCTTCGCTCATTCATCCTTCTCTTGCATTACCTCCAAGTGCTTTCTGCTTGGCCCATTCAGTCTTCTCTCGCATTTCCTCAAAGGGCTTTCTGCATGGCTCATTCACACTTCTCTCCCATTTCCTCAAAGGGCTTTCTTCTTAGCTCATTCACCCTTCTCTCGCATTGCTTGCCAGCGCTTTCTGCTTGGCTCATTCACCTATCTCTCGCATTTCCTCCAAGCGCTTTCTGCTTGGCTCATTCACCCTTCTCTCGCATTTCCTCCAAGCGCTTCCTTCTTGGCTCAGCCATCTCTCGCATTACCTCCAAGTGCTTTCTGCTTGGCCCATTCACCCTTCTCTCCCTGTTCCTCAAAGGGCTTTCTGCGTGGCTCATTCACACTTCTCTTGCATTTTCTCCAGGCCCTTTCTGTTTGGCTCATTCACCCTTGTCTCGCATTTCCTCCATGCACTTTCTGTTTGGCTCAGCCTTCTTTCACATTTCCTCCAAGCGGTTTCTCCTTGGCTCATTCACCCTTCTCTCGCATTTCCTCCAAGGGCTTTCTGCTTGGCTCATTCACCCTTCTCTCGCATTACCTCCAAGCGCTTTCTGCTTGGCCCATTCAGTCTTCTCTCACATTTCCTCAAAGGGCTTTCTGCTTGGCTCATTCACCTGTCTCTAACATTTCCTCCTAGCGCTTTCTGCTTCGCTCATTCACGCTTCTCTCGCATTTCCTCCAAGTGCTTTCTGCTTGGCCCATTCAGTCTTCTCTCGCATTTCCTCAAAGGGCTTTCTGTGTGGCTCTTTCACCCTTCTCTTGCATTTTCTCCAGGCCCTTTCTGTTTGGCTCATTCACCCTTGTCTCGCATTTCCTCCATGCACTTTCTGTTTGGCTCAGCCTTCTTTCACATTTCCTCCAAGCGCTTTATGCTTCGCCCATTCAGCCTTCTCTCGCATTTCCTCCAAGGGCTTTCTGCTTGGCTCATTCACCCTTCTCTCGCATTTCCTCCAAGCGCTTTCTGCTTGGCCCATTCAGTCTTCTCTCACATTTCCTCAAAGGGCTTTCTGCGTGGCTCATTCACCCTTCTCTCGCATTTCCTCCAAGTGCTTTCTGCTTGGCCCATTCAGTCTTCTCTCGCATTTCCTCAAAGGGCTTTCTGCGTGGCTCTTTCACCCTTCTCTTGCATTTTCTCCAGGCCCTTTCTGTTTGGCTCATTCACCCTTGTCTCGCATTTCCTCCATGCACTTTCTGTTTGGCTCAGCCTTCTTTCACATTTCCTCCAAGCACTTTCTGCTTCGCCCATTCAGCCTTCTCTCGCATTTCCTCCAAGGGCTTTCTGCTTGGCTCATTCACCCTTCTCTAGCATTTCCTCCAAGCGCTTTCTGCTTGGCCCATTCAGTCTTCTCTCACATTTCCTCAAAGGGCTTTCTGCTTGGCTCATTCACCTGTCTCTAACATTTCCTCCTAGCGCTTTCTGCTTCGCTCATTCACGCTTCTCTCGCATTTCCTCCAAGTGCTTTCTGCTTGGCCCATTCAGTCTTCTCTCGCATTTCCTCAAAGGGCTTTCTGTGTGGCTCTTTCACCCTTCTCTTGCATTTTCTCCAGGCCCTTTCTGTTTGGCTCATTCACCCTTGTCTCGCATTTCCTCCATGCACTTTCTGTTTGGCTCAGCCTTCTTTCACATTTCCTCCAAGCGCTTTATGCTTCGCCCATTCAGCCTTCTCTCGCATTTCCTCCAAGGGCTTTCTGCTTGGCTCATTCACCCTTCTCTCGCATTTCCTCCAAGCGCTTTCTGCTTGGCCCATTCAGTCTTCTCTCACATTTCCTCAAAGGGCTTTCTGCGTGGCTCATTCACCCTTCTCTCGCATTTCCTCCAAGTGCTTTCTGCTTGGCCCATTCAGTCTTCTCTCGCATTTCCTCAAAGGGCTTTCTGCGTGGCTCTTTCACCCTTCTCTTGCATTTTCTCCAGGCCCTTTCTGTTTGGCTCATTCACCCTTGTCTCGCATTTCCTCCATGCACTTTCTGTTTGGCTCAGCCTTCTTTCACATTTCCTCCAAGCACTTTCTGCTTCGCCCATTCAGCCTTCTCTCGCATTTCCTCCAAGGGCTTTCTGCTTGGCTCATTCACCCTTGTCTCGCATTTCCTCCAAGCGCTTTCTGCTTGGCCCATTCAGTCTTCTCTCACATTTCCTCAAAGGGCTTTCTGCTTGGCTCATTCACCTGTCTCTAACATTTCCTCCTAGCGCTTTCTGCTTCGCTCATTCACGCTTCTCTCGCATTTCCTCCAAGTGCTTTCTGCTTGGCCCATTCAGTCTTCTCTCGCATTTCCTCAAAGGGCTTTCTGTGTGGCTCTTTCACCCTTCTCTTGCATTTTCTCCAGGCCCTTTCTGTTTGGCTCATTCACCCTTGTCTCGCATTTCCTCCATGCACTTTCTGTTTGGCTCAGCCTTCTTTCACATTTCCTCCAAGCGCTTTATGCTTCGCCCATTCAGCCTTCTCTCGCATTTCCTCCAAGGGCTTTCTGCTTGGCTCATTCACCCTTCTCTCGCATTTCCTCCAAGCGCTTTCTGCTTGGCCCATTCAGTCTTCTCTCACATTTCCTCAAAGGGCTTTCTGCGTGGCTCATTCACCCTTCTCTCGCATTTCCTCCAAGTGCTTTCTGCTTGGCCCATTCAGTCTTCTCTCGCATTTCCTCAAAGGGCTTTCTGCGTGGCTCTTTCACCCTTCTCTTGCATTTTCTCCAGGCCCTTTCTGTTTGGCTCATTCACCCTTGTCTCGCATTTCCTCCATGCACTTTCTGTTTGGCTCAGCCTTCTTTCACATTTCCTCCAAGCACTTTCTGCTTCGCCCATTCAGCCTTCTCTCGCATTTCCTCCAAGGGCTTTCTGCTTGGCTCATTCACCCTTCTCTCGCATTTCCTCCAAGTGCTTTTTGCTAGGCCCATTCAGTCTTCTCTCACATTTCCTCAAAGGGCTTTCTGCGTGGCTCATACACCCTTCTCTCGCATATCCTCCAAGCGCTTTCTGCTTGGCTCATTCACCCTTCTCTCGCATTACCTCCATGCACTTCCTTCTTGAGAGAGCCTTCTCTCGCATTATCTCCAAGCGCTTTCTGCTTCGCCCATTCAGCCTTCTCTTGCATTTCCTCCAAGTGCTTTCTGCTTGGCCCATTCAGTCTTCTCTCACATTTCCTCAAAGGGCTTTCTGCATGGCTCTTTCACCCTTCCCTCGCATTTCCTCCATGCACTTTCTCTTTGGCTCAGCCTTCTTTCACATTTCCTCCAAGCGCTTTCTGCTTCGCACATTCAGCCTTCTCTCCCATTTCCTCCAAGGGCTTTCTGCTTGGCTCATTCACCCTTCTCTCGCATTTCCTCCAAGCGCTTTCTGCTTAGCTCATTCACCCTTCTCTTGTATTTCCTCCAAGTGCTTTCTACTTGGCTCATTCACCCTTCTCTCGCATTTTCTCGAAGCGCTTTCTGCTTGGCTCATTCACCCTTCTCTCCCATTTCCTCAAAGGACTTTCTGCTTAGCTCATTCACCCTTCTCTCGCATTGCTTCCCAGCGCTTTCTGCTTGGCTCATTCACCCGTCTCTCGCATTTCCTCTAAGTGCTTTCTGCTTGGCTCATTCAGCCTTTTCTCGAATTTTCTCCAAGAGCTTTCTGCATTGCTTAGCCTTCTCTCCAATTTCCTCCAAGCGCTTTCTGCTTGGCTCAGTCACCTGTCTCTCGCATTTCCTCTAAGCACTTTCTTCTTGGCTCAACCTTGTCTCGCATTTCTTCCAAGCGCTTTCTGCTTGGCTCATTCACGCGTATCTCGCATTTCCTCCAAACACTTTCTTCTTCGCTCAGCTTTCTCTCGCATTTCCTCCAAGCGCTTTCTGCTTGTCTCATTCACCCATCTCTCGCATTTCCTCTAAGCGCTTCTTTCTTGGCTAAGCCTTCTCTCGGATGTCCTCCAAGCGCTTTCTTCTTGGATCAGCCTTCTTTCGCATTTCCTACAAGCGGATTCTGCTTGGCTCATTCAGCCTTCTCTCAAATTTCCTCCTATTGCTTTCTCCTTGGCTCATTCAGCCTTCCCTTCGCATTTCCCTCAAGCACTTTTTCCTTTGCTCATTCACCCGTCTCTCTCATTTCCTCCAAGCTCTTTCTGCATGGCTCTGTCTTGTTTCGCATTTTATCCAAGCACTTTCTCCTTGGCTCATTCACCCTTTTCTCGCATTTCCTCCAAGCCTTTTCTGCTTGGCTCATTCACCCATCTCTCCCATTTCCTCAAAGGGTTTTCTGCTTAGCTCATTCACTCTTCTTTAGCATTTCCACCAAGCGCTTTCTGCTTGGCTCATTCACCCTTCTCTAGCATTTCCTCCAAGCGCTTTCTCCTTGGCTCATTCACTCTTCTCTCGCATTTCCTCCAAGTGCTTTCTGCTTGGCTCATTCACCCTTCTCTCGCATTTCCTCCATGCACTTTCTGTTTGGCTCAGCCTTCTTTCACATTTCCTCCAACCTGTTTCTCCTTGGCTCATTCACCCTTCCCTCACATTTCCTCCAAGCACATTCTGCTTGGCTCAGCCTTCTTTCACATTTCCTCCAAGCGCTTTCTGCTTGGCTCATTCACCCTTCTCTCGCATTTCCTCCATGCACTTTCTGCTTGGCTCATTCACCCGTCTCTAACATTTCCTACAAGCGCTTTCTGCTTGGCTCAAACTTCTTTCACATTTCCTCCAAGCTCTTTCTCCTTGGCTCATTCACTCTTCTCTCGCATTTCCTCCAAGTGCTTTCTGCTTGGCTCATTCACCTGTCTCTAACATTTCCTCCCAGCGCTTTCTGCTTGGCTCATTCACCCTTCTCTCACATTTCCTCCATGCACTTTCTGTTTGCCTCAAACTTCTTTCACATTTCCTCCAAGCGCTTTCTGCTTCGCTCATTCACCCTTTTCTTGCATTTTCTCCAAGTGCTTTCTACTTGGCTCATTAACCCTTCTCTCGCATTTCCTCCAAGCGCTTTCTACTTGGCTCATTCACCCTTCTCTCGTATTTTCTCGAAGCGCTTTCTGCTTGGCTCATTCACCCGTCTCTCGCATTTCCTGCATGCACTTTCAGCTTGGCTCAGCATTCTTTCACATTTCCTCCAAGCGCTTTCTGCTTGGCTCATTCAGCCGTCTCTCGCATTTCCTCCATGCTCACTATGCTTGGCTCAGCCTTCTTTCACATTTCCTCCAAGCGGTTTCTCCTTGGCTTATTCACCCTTCTCTCGCATTTCCTCCATGCACTTTCTGCTTGGCTCAGCGTTCTTTCACATTTCCTCCAAGCGGTTTCTCCTTGGCTCATTCACCCTTCTCTCTCACTTCCTCCAAGCGCTTCCTGCTTGGCTAAGCATTCTCCCGCATTTCCTACAAGGGCTTTCTACTTGGCTCATTCACCCTTCTCTCACATTCCTTCCAAGCGCTTTCTGCTTGGCTCATTCACCCTTCTCTCGCATTTTCTGGAACCGCTTTCTACTTGGCTCATTCACCCTTCTCTCGCATTTCCTCCAAGCGCTTTCTGCTTCGCTCATTCACCCTTCTCTTGCATTTTCTCCAAGCGCTTTCTACTTGGCTCATTCACCCTTTTCTCGCATTTTCTCGAAGCGCTTTCTCCTTGGCTCATTCACCCTTCTCTCGCATTTCCTCCAAGTGCTTTCAGCTTGGCTCATTCACCCTACTCTCGCATTTCCTCCAAGCGCTTTCTACTTGGCTCATTCACCCTTCTCTCGTATTTTCTCGAAGCGCTATCTGCTTGGCTCATTCACCCTTCTCTCGCATTTCCTCCATGCACTTTCTGCTTGGCTCATTCACCCGTCTCTAACATTTCCTCCAAGCGCTTTCTGCTTGGCTCAAACTTCTTTCGCATTTCCTCCAAGCGCTTTCTCCTTGGCTCATTCACTCTTCTCTCGCATTTCCTCCAAGTGCTTTCTGCTTGGCTCATTCACCCTTCTCTCACATTTCCTCCATGCATTTTCTGTTTGCCTCAACCTTCTTTCACATTTCCTCCAAGCGCTTTCTGCTTGGCTCATTCACCCGTCTCTCGCATTTCCTGCATGCACTTTCAGCTTGGCTCAGCATTCTTTCACATTTCCTCCAAGCGCTTTCTGCTTGGCTCATTCACCCGTCTCTCTCATTTCCTCCATGCTCACTATGCTTGGCTCAGCGTTCTTTCACATTTCCTCCAAGCGGTTTCTCTTTCGCTCATTCACCCTTCTCTCGCATTTCCCCCAAGCGCTTCCTTCTTGGCTCAGCCTTCGCTCGCATTATCTCCAAGCGCTTTGTGCTGTGCCCATTCAGCCTTCTCTCGCATTTCTTCCAAGGGCTTTCTGCATGGCTCATTAACACTTCTCTCTCACTTCCTCCAAGCGCTTCCTGCTTGGCTAAGCATTCTCCCGCATTTCCTACAAGCACTTTCTACTTGGCTCATTCACCCTTCTCTCACATTTCCTCCATGCACTTTCTGTTTGCCTCAACCTTCTTTCACATTTCCTCCAAGCGCTTTCTGCTTGGCTCATTCACCCTTCTCTCGCATTTCCTCCAAGTGCTTTCTGCTTGGCTCATTCACCCTACTCTCGCATTTCCTCCAAGCGCTTTCTACTTGGCTCATTCACCCTTCTCTCGTATTTTCTCGAAGCGCTTTCTGCTTGGCTCATTCACCCTTCTCTCGCATTTCCTCCATGCACTTTCTGCTTGGCTCATTCACCCGTCTCTAACATTTCCTCCAAGCGCTTTCTGCTTGGCTCAAACTTCTTTCGCATTTCCTCCAAGCGCTTTCTCCTTGGCTCATTCACCTGTCTCTAACATTTTCTCCAAGTGCTTTCTGCTTGGCTCATTCACCCTTCTCTCACATTTCCTCCATGCACTTTCTGTTTGCCTCAACCTTCTTTCACATTTCCTCCAAGCGCTTTCTGCTTGGCTCATTCACCCTTCTCTCGCATTTTCTCGAAGCGCTTTCTGCTTGGCTCATTCACCCTTCTCTTGCATTTTCTCCAAGTGCTTTCTACTTGGCTCATTCACCCTTCTCTCGCATTTTCTCGAAGCGGTTTCTGCTTGGCTCATTCACCCTTCTCTCACATTTCCTCCATGCACTTTCTGTTTGGCTCAGCCTTCTTTCACATTTCCTCCAACCTGTTTCTCCTTGGCTCATTCACCCTTCCCTCACATTTCCTCCAAGCACATTCTGCTTGGCTCAGCCTTCTTTCACATTTCCTCCAAGCGCTTTCTGCTTGGCTCATTCACCCTTCTCTCGCATTTCCTCCATGCACTTTCTGCTTGGCTCATTCACCCGTCTCTAACATTTCCTCCAAGCGCTTTCTGCTTGGCTCAAACTTCTTTGGCATTTCCTCCAAGCTCTTTCTCCTTGGCTCATTCACTCTTCTCTCTCATTTCCTCCAAGTGCTTTCTGCTTGGCTCATTCACCTGTCTCTAACATTTCCTCCCAGCGCTTTCTGCTTGGCTCATTCACCCTTCTCTCACATTTCCTCCATGCACTTTCTGTTTGCCTCAACCTTCTTTCACATTTCCTCCAAGGCTTTCTGTTTGGCTCATTCACCCTTCTCTCGCATTTTCTCGAAGCGCTTTCTGATTGGCTCATTCACCCTTCTCTCGCATTTCCTCCAAGCGCTTTCTGCTTCGCTCATTCACCCTTTTCTTGCATTTTCTCCAAGCGCTTTCTACTTGGCTCATTAACCCTTCTCTCGCATTTCCTCCAAGCGCTTTCTACTTGGCTCATTCACCCTTCTCTCGTATTTTCTCGAAGCGCTTTCTGCTTGGCTCATTCACCCTTCTCTCGCATTTCCTCCAAGTGCTTTCTGCTTGGCTCATTCACCCTTCTCTCGCATTTCCTCCAAGCGCTTTCTACTTGGCTCATTCACCCTTCTCTCGTATTTTCTCGAAGCGCTTTCTGCTTGGCTCATTCACCCGTCTCTCGCATTTCCTGCATGCACTTTCAGCTTGGCTCAGCATTCTTTCACATTTCCTCCAAGCGCTTTCTGCTTGGCTCATTCGGCCGTCTCTCGCATTTCCTCCATGCTCACTATGCTTGGCTCAGCCTTCTTTCACATTTCCTCCAAGCGGTTTCTCCTTGGCTTATTCACCCTTCTCTCGCATTTCCTCCATGCACTTTCTGCTTGGCTCAGCGTTCTTTCACATTTCCTCCAAGCGGTTTCTCCTTGGCTCATTCACCCTTCTCTCTCACTTCCTCCAAGCGCTTCCTGCTTGGCTCATTCACCCTTCTCTCGCATTTTCTGGAACCGCTTTCTACTTGGCTCATTCACCCTTCTCTCGCATTTCCTCCAAGCGCTTTCTGCTTCGCTCATTCACCCTTCTCTTGCATTTCCCCCAAGCGCTTCCTTCTTGGCTCAGCCTTCGCTCGCATTATCTCCAAGCGCTTTGTGCTGGGCCCATTCAGCCTTCTCTCGCATTTCTTCCAAGGGCTTTCTGCATGGCTCATTAACACTTCTCTCTCACTTCCTCCAAGCGCTTTCTACTTGGCTCATTCACCCTTCTCTCGTATTTTCTCGAAGCGCTTTCTGCTTGGCTCATTCACCCTTCTCTCGCATTTCCTCCATGCACTTTCTGCTTGGCTCATTCACCCGTCTCTAACATTTCCTCCAAGCGCTTTCTGCTTGGCTCAAACTTCTTTCGCATTTCCTCCAAGCGCTTTCTCCTTGGCTCATTCACCTGTCTCTAACATTTCCTCCAAGTGCTTTCTGCTTGGCTCATTCACCCTTCTCTCACATTTCCTCCATACACTTTCTGTTTGCCTCAACCTTCTTTCACATTTCCTCCAAGCGCTTTCTGCTTGGCTCATTCACCCTTCTCTCGCATTTTCTCGAAGCGCTTTCTGCTTGGCTCATTCACCCTTCTCTCGCATTTTCTCGAAGCGCTTTCTGCTTGGCTCATTCACCCGTCTCTCGCATTTCCTGCATGCACTTTCACCTTGGCTCAGCATTCTTTCACATTTCCTCCAAGCGCTTTCTGCTTGGCTCATTCACCCGTCTTTCGCATTTCCTCCATGCTCGCTATGCTTGGCTCAGCCTTCTTTCACATTTCCTCCAAGCGGTTTCTCCTTGGCTCATTCACCCTTCTCTACCATTTCCTCCATGCACTTTCTGCTTGGCTCAGCGTTCTTTCACATTTCCTCCAAGCGCTTTCTCCTTGGCTCATTCACCCTTCTCTCGCATGTCCTCCAAATGCTTCCTTCTTGATTCAGCCCTCTCTCGCATTATCTCCAAGCGCTTTCTGCTTGGCCCATTCAGCCTTCTCTCGCATTTCTTCCAAGGGCTTTCTGCATGGCTCATTAACACTTCTCTCTCACTTCCTCCAAGCGCTTCCTGCTTGGCTTAGCCTTCTCCCGCATTTCCTCCAAGCCCTTTCTACTTGGCTCATTCACCCTTCTCTCGTATTTTCTCGAAGCGATTTCTGCTTGGCTCATTCACCCTTCTCTCCCATTTCCTCAAAGGGCTTTCTGCTTAGCTCATTCACCCTTCTTTCGCATTTCCACCAAGCGCTTTCTGCTTGGCTCATTCACCCTTCTCTCGTATTTTCTCGAAGCGCTTTCTGCTTGGCTCATTCACCCTTCTCTCGCATTTCCTCCATGCACTTTCTGCTTGGCTCATTCACCCGTCTCTAACATTTCCTCCAAGCGCTTTCTGCTTGGCTCAAACTTCTTTCGCATTTCCTCCAAGCGCTTTCTCCTTGGCTCATTCACTCTTCTCTCACATTTCCTCCAAGTGCTTTCTGCTTGGCTCATTCACCTGTCTCTAACATTTCCTCCAAGTGCTTTCTGCTTGGCTCATTCACCCTTCTCTCACATTTCCTCCATGCACTTTCTGTTTGCCTCAACCTTCTTTCACATTTCCTCCAAGCGCTTTCTGCTTGGCTCATTCACCCTTCTCTCGCATTTTCTCGAAGCGCTTTCTGCTTGGCTCATTCACCCTTCTCTCGCATTTTCTCGAAGCGCTTTCTGCTTGGCTCATTCACCCTTCTCTCACATTTCCTCGAAGTGCTTTCTCCTTGGCTCATTCACCCTTCTCTCGCATTTCCTTCAAGCGCATTCTGCTTCGCTCATTCACCCTTCTCTCGTATTTTCTCGAAGCGCTTTCTGCTTGGCTCATTCACCCGTCTCTCGCATTTCCTGCATGCACTTTCACCTTGGCTCAGCATTCTTTCACATTTCCTCCAAGCGCTTTCTGCTTGGCTCATTCACCCGTCTTTCGCATTTCCTCCATGCTCGCTATGCTTGGCTCAGCCTTCTTTCACATTTCCTCCAAGCGGTTTCTCCTTGGCTTATTCACCCTTCTCTCGCATTTCCTCCATGCACTTTCTGCTTGGCTCAGCGTTCTTTCACATTTCCTCCAAGCGGTTTCTCCTTGGCTCATTCACCCTTCTCTCGCATTTCCCCCAAGCGCTTCCTTCTTCGCTCAGCCTTCGCTCGCATTATCTCCAAGCGCTTTGTGCTTGGCCCATTCAGCCTTCTCTCGCATTTCTTCCAAGGGCTTTCTGCATGGCTCATTAACACTTCTCTCTCACTTCCTCCAAGCGCTTCCTGCTTGGCTAAGCATTCTCCCTCATTTCCTACAAGCGCTTTCTACTTGGCTCATTCACCCTTCTCTCACATTCCTTCCAAGCGCTTTCTGCTTGGCTCATTCACCCTTCTCTCGCATTTTCTCGAAGCGCTTTCTACTTGGCTCATTCACCCTTCTCTCGCATTTCCTCCAAGCGCTTTCTGCTTCGCTCATTCACCCTTCTTTTGCATTTTCTCCAAGCGCTTTCTACTTGGCTCATTCACCCTTCTCTCGCATTTTCTCGAAGCACTTTCGGCTTGGCTCTTTCACCGTTCTCTCGCATTTCCTCCAAGTGCTTTCTGCTTGGCTCATTCACCCTACTCTCGCATTTCCTCCAAGCGCTTTCTACTTGGCTCATTCACCCTTCTCTCGTATTTTCTTGAAGCGCTTTCTGCTTGGCTCATTCATACTTCTCTCGCATTTCCTCCAAGCGCTTTCTGTTTGGCTTATTCACATTTCTCACACATTTCCTCGAAGTGCTTTCTCCTTGGCTCATTCACCCCTCTCTCTCATTTCCTCCAAGCGCTTTCTCCTTAGCTCATTCAGCCTTCTATCGCATTTCCTCCAAGCGCATTCTGCTTGGCCCATTCAGCCTTCTCTCGAATTTGTTCCAAGAGCTTTTTCATTGGCTCATTCACCCTTCTCTCTCATTTCCTCCAAGCCTTTTCCGCTTGGCTCATATAGCGTTCTCTCGCATTTCTTTCAAGCGCTTTCTGCTTGTGTCATTCACATTTCTCTCGCATTTCCTCCAAACGCTTTCCGCTTGGCTCATTCACCCTTCTCTATCATTTCCTCCAAGCGCTTTCTGCTTGGCTCATTCACCCGTCTCTCGCCATTCCTGCATGCACTTTCTGCTTGGCTCAGCATTCTTTCACATTTCCTCCAAGCGCTTTCTGCTTGGCTCATTCACCCGTCTCTCGCATTTCCTCCATGCTCACTATGCTTGGCTTAGCCTTCTTTCACATTTCCTCTAAGCGGTTTCTCCTTGGCTCATTCACCCTTCTCTACCATTTCCTCCATGCACTTTCTGCTTGGCTCAGCGTTCTTTCACATTTCCTCCAAGCGCTTTCTCCTTGGCTCATTCACCCTTCTCTCGCATGTCCTCCAAGCGCTTCCTTCTTGATTCAGCCCTCTCTCGCATTATCTCCAAGCGCTTTCTGCTTGGCCCATTCAGCCTTCTCTCGCATTTCTTCCAAGGGCTTTCTGCATGGCTCATTAACACTTCTCTCTCACTTCCTCCAAGCGCTTCCTGCTTGGCTTAGCCTTCTCCCGCATTTCCTCCAAGCCCTTTCTACTTGGCTCATTCACCCTTCTCTCGTATTTTCTCGAAGCGATTTCTGCTTGGCTCATTCACCCTTCTCTCCCATTTCCTCAAAGGGCTTTCTGCTTAGCTCATTCACCCTTCTTTCGCATTTCCACCAAGCGCTTTCTGCTTGGCTCATTCACCCTTCTCTCGCATTTCCTCCAAGTGCTTTCTGCTTGGCTCATTCACACTTCTCTCGCATTTCCTCCAAGCACTTTCTGCTTCGCTCAGCTTTCTCTCACATTTCTTCCAAGCGCTTTCTTCTTGCCTCCTTCACCCGTCTCTCGCATTTCCTCTAAGCGCTTTCTGCTTGGCTCATTCATCCTTCTCTCGAATTTTCTCCAAGAATTTTCTGCATGGCTTAGCCTTCTTTCCAATTTCCTCCAAGCGCTTTCTGCTTGGTTCATTCACTCTTCTCTCGAATTTCTTCCAAGCGCTTTCTGCTTGGCTCATTCACACTTCTCTCGCATTTCGTCCAAGAGCTTCCTTCTTGGCTTAGCCTTCTCTCTCATTTCCTCCAAGCGCTTTCTGCTTGGCTCATTCACCCGTCTCTCGCATTTCCTCCATACACTTTCTGCTTGGCTAAGCCTTCTCCCGCATTTCCTCCAAGTGTTTTCTACTTGGCTCATTCACCCTTCTCTCGCATTTTCTCGAAGCGCTTTCTGCTTGGCTCATTCACCCTTCTCTCACATTCCTTCCAAGCGCTTTCTGCTTGGCTCATTCACCCTTCTCTAGCATTTCCTCCAAGCGCTTTCTGCTTGGCTCATTCACCCGTCTCTCGCCATTCCTGCATGCACTTTCTGCTTGGCTCAGCATTCTTTCACATTTCCTCCAAGCGCTTTCTGCTTGGCTCATTCACCCGTCTCTCGCATTTCCTCCATGCTCACTATGCTTGGCTTAGCCTTCTTTCACATTTCCTCCAAGCGGTTTCTCCTTGGCTCATTCACCCTTCTCTACCATTTCCTCCATGCACTTTCTGCTTGGCTCAGCGTTCTTTCACATTTCCTCCAAGCGCTTTCTCCTTGGCTCATTCACCCTTCTCTCGCATGTCCTCCAAGCGCTTCCTTCTTGATTCAGCCCTCTCTCGCATTATCTCCAAGCGCTTTCTGCTTGGCCCATTCAGCCTTCTCTCGCATTTCTTCCAAGGGCTTTCTGCATGGCTCATTAACACTTCTCTCTCACTTCCTCCAAGCGCTTCCTGCTTGGCTTAGCCTTCTCCCGCATTTCCTCCAAGCCCTTTCTACTTGGCTCATTCACCCTTCTCTCGTATTTTCTCGAAGCGATTTCTGCTTGGCTCATTCACCCTTCTCTCCCATTTCCTCAAAGGGCTTTCTGCTTAGCTCATTCACCCTTCTTTCGCATTTCCACCAAGCGCTTTCTGCTTGGCTCATTCACCCTTCTCTCGCATTTCCTCCAAGTGCTTTCTGCTTGGCTCATTCACACTTCTCTCGCATTTCCTCCAAGCACTTTCTGCTTCGCTCAGCTTTCTCTCACATTTCTTCCAAGCGCTTTCTTCTTGCCTCCTTCACCCGTCTCTCGCATTTCCTCTAAGCGCTTTCTGCTTGGCTCATTCATCCTTCTCTCGAATTTTCTCCAAGAATTTTCTGCATGGCTTAGCCTTCTTTCCAATTTCCTCCAAGCGCTTTCTGCTTGGCTCATTCACTCTTCTCTCGAATTTCTTCCAAGCGCTTTCTGCTTGGCTCATTCACCCTTCTCTCGCATTTCCTCTCAGCGATTTCTGCTTGGCTCATTCACACTTCTCTCGCATTTCGTCCAAGAGCTTCCTTCTTGGCTTAGCCTTCTCTCTCATTTCCTCCAAGCGCTTTCTGCTTGGCTCATTCACCCGTCTCTCGCATTTCCTCCATACACTTTCTGCTTGGCTAAGCCTTCTCCCGCATTTCCTCCAAGTGTTTTCTACTTGGCTCATTCACCCTTCTCTCGCATTTTCTCGAAGCGCTTTCTGCTTGGCTCATTCACCCTTCTCTCACATTCCTTCCAAGCGCTTTCTGCTTGGCTCATTCACCCTTCTCTCCCATTTCCTCAAAGGGCTTTCTGCTTAGCTCATTCACCCTTCTTTAGCATTTCCACCAAGTGCTTTCTCCTTGGCTCATTCACCCTTCTCTAGCATTTCCTCCAAGTGCTTTCTCCTTGGCTCATTCACTCTTCTCTCGCATTTCCACCAAGTGCTTTCTGCTTGGCTCATTCACCCTTCTCTAGCATTTCCTCCAAGCGCTTTCTGCTTGGTTCATTCAGACATCTCTCTCATCTCCTCCAAGCGCTTTCTGCTTGGCTCATTCACCCTTCTCTCACATTTCCTCCAAGCGCTTTCTTCTTGGCTCATTCACCCTTCTCTCGCATTTCCTCCATGCACTTTCTGTTTGGCTCAGCCTTCTTTCACATTTCCTCCAACCGGTTTCTCCTTGGCTTATTCAACCTTCCCTCGCATTTCCTCCAAGCGCTTTCTGCTTGGTTCATTCACACTTCTCTCGCATTTCGTCCAAGAGCTTCCTTCTTGGCTAAGCCTTCTCTCTCATTTCCTCCAAGCGCTTTCTGCTTGGCTCATTCACCCTTCTCTCGCATTTCCTCCAAGCGCTTTCTGCTTGGCTCATTCACCCTTCTCTCGCATTTCCTCCATGCACTTTTTCTTTGGCTCAGCCTTCTTTCACATTTCCTCCAACCGGTTTCTCCTTGGCTCATTCACCCTTCCCTCGCATTTCCTCCAAGCGCTTTCTGCTTGGTTCATTCACACTTCTCTCGCATTTCGTCCAAGAGCTTCCTTCTTGGCTAAGCCTTCTCTCTCATTTCCTCCATACACTTTCTGCTTGGCTAAGCCTTCTCCCGCATTTCCTCCAAGTGTTTTCTACTTGGCTCATTCACCCTTCTCTCGCATTTTCTCGAAGCGCTTTCTGCTTGGCTCATTCACCCTTTTCTCACATTCCTTCCAAGCGCTTTCTGCTTGGCTCAGCGTTCTTTCACATTTCCTCCAAGCGGTTTCTACTTGGCTCATTCACCCTTCCCTCGCATTTCCTCCAAGCGCTTTCTGCTTGGATCATTCACCCTTCTCTCGCATTTCCTCCAAGCGCTTTCTTCTTGGCTCATTCACCCTTCTCTCTCATTTCCTCCATGCACTTTCTGCTTGGCTCAGCGTTCTTTCACATTTCCTCCAAGCGGTTTCTCCTTGGCTCATTCACCGTTCTCTCGCATTTCCCCCAAGCGCTTTCTGCTTGGCTCATTCAGCCTTCTCTCGAATTTTCTCCAAGCACTTTCTGCATGGCTTAGCCTTCTTTCCAATTTCCTCCAAGCACTTTCTGCTTGGCTCATTCACCCTTCTCTAGCATTTCCTCCAAGCGCTTTCTCCTTGGCTCATTCACTCTTCTCTCGCATTTCCTCCAAGTGCTTTCTGCTTGGGTCATTCATCTGTCTCTAACATTTCCTCCAAGCGCTTTCTGCTTGGTTCATTCAGACATCTCTCTCATTTCCTCCAAACGCTTTCTGATTGGCTCATTCACCCGTCTCTCGCATTTACCCCATGCACTTTCTGCTTGGCTCAGCATTCTTTCACATTTCCTCCAAGTGCTTTCTGCTTGGCTCATTCCCCCGTCTCTCGCATTTCCTCCATGCTCATTCTGCTTGACTCAGCCTTCTTTCACATTTCCTCCAAGCGGTTTCTCCTTGGCACATTCACCCTTCTTTCGCATTTCCTCCAAGAAGTTTCTGCATGGCTTAGCCTTATTTCCAATTTCCTCCAAGCGCTTCCTCCTTGGCTCATTCACCCTTCTCTCGCATTCCTTCCAAGCGCTTTCTGCTTGGTTCATTCACCCTTCTCTCCCATTTCCTCAAAGGGCTTTCTACTTAGCTCATTCACTCTTCTTTAGCATTTCCACCAAGCGCTTTCTGCTTGGCTCATTCACCCTTCTCTAGCATTTCCTCCAAGCGCTTTCTCCTTGGCTCATTCACTCTTCTCTCGCATTTCCTCCAAGTGCTTTCTGCTTGGCTCATTCACCTGTCTCTAACATTTCCTCCAAGCGCTTTCTGCTTGGCTCATTCACCCTTCTCTCGCATTTCCTCCAAGTGCTTTCTTCTTGGCTCATTCACCCTTCTCTCGCATTTCCTCCATGCACTTTCTGTTTGGCTCAGCCTTCTTTCACATTTCCTCCAAACGGTTTCTCCTTGGCTCATTCACCCTTCCCTCACATTTCCTCCAAGCACTTTCTGCTTGGCTCATTCACCCTTCTCTCTCATTTTCTCGAAGCGCTTTCTGCTTGGCTCATTCACCCTTCTCTTGCATTTCCTCCAAGCACTTTCTGCTTCGCTCATTCACCCTTCTCTCGCATTTCCTCCAAGCGCTTTCTACTTGGCTCATTCACCCTTCTCTCGCATTTTCTCGAATCGCTTTCTGCTTGGCTCATTCACCCTTCTCTCGGATTTCCACCAAGTGCTTTCTGCTTCGCTCCTTCACCCTTCTCTCGCATTTCCTCAAAGCGCTTTCTACTTGGCTCATTCACCCTTCTCTCGTATTTTCTCGAAGCGCTTTCTTCTTGGCTCATTCATACTTCTCTTGCATTTCCTCCAAGCGCTTTCTTTTTGGCTTATTCACATTTCTCTCGCATTTCCTCCAAGCGCTTTCTACTTGGCTCATTCACCCTTCTCTCGCATTTCCTCCAAGCGCTTTCTAGTTGGCTCATTCACCCGTCTCTCGCATTTCCCCCATGCACTTTCTGCTTGGCTCAGCATTCTTTCACATTTCCTCCAAGCGCTTTCTGCTTGGCTCATTCCCCCATCTCTCGCATTTCCTCCATGCTCATTCTGCTTGACTCAGCCTTCTTTCACATTTCCTCCAAGCGGTTTCTCCTTGGCACATTCACCCTTCTTTCGCATTTCCTCCAAGCACTTTCTGCATGGCTTAGCCTTCTTTCCAATTTCCTCCAAGCGCTTCCTCCTTGGCTAGTTCACCCTTCTCTCGCATTCCTTCCAAGCGCTTTCTGCTTGGCTCATTCACCCTTCTCTCCCATTTCCTCAAAGGGCTTTCTACTTAGCTCATTCACTCTTCTTTAGCATTTCCACCAAGCGCTTTCTGCTTGGCTCATTCACCCTTCTCTAGCATTTCCTCCAAGCGCTTTCTCCTTGGCTCATTCACTCTTCTCTCGCATTTCCTCCAAGTGCTTTCTGCTTGGCTCATTCACCTGTCTCTAACATTTCCTCCAAGCGCTTTCTGCTTGGTTCATTCAGACATCTCTCTCATTTCCTCCAAACGCTTTCTTCTTGGCTCATTCACCCTTCTCTCGCATTTCCTCCAAGCGCTTTCTTCTTGGCTCATTCACCCTTCTCTCGCATTTCCTCCAAGCGCTTTCTACTTGGCTCATTCACCCTTCTCTCGCATTTTCTCGAATCGCTTTCTGCTTGGCTCATTCACCCTTCTCTCGGATTTCCACCAAGTGCTTTCTGCTTCGCTCCTTCACCCTTCTCTCGCATTTCCTCAAAGCGCTTTCTACTTCGCTCATTCACCCTTCTCTCGTATTTTCTCGAAGCGCTTTCTTCTTGGCTCATTCATACTTCTCTCGCATTTCCTCCAAGCGCTTTCTGTTTGGCTTATTCACATTTCTCTCGAATTTCCTCCAAGCGCTTTCTACTTGGCTCATTCACCCTTCTCTCGCATTTCCTCCAAGCGCTTTCTAGTTGGCTCTTTCACCCGTCTCTCGCATTTCCCCCATGCACTTTCTGCTTGGCTCAGCATTCTTTCACATTTCCTCCAAGCGCTTTCTGCTTGGCTCATTCCCCCGTCTCTCGCATTTCCTCCATGCTCATTCTGCTTGACTCAGCCTTCTTTCACATTTCCTCCAAGCGGTTTCTCCTTGGCACATTCACCCTTCTTTCGCATTTCCTCCAAGCACTTTCTGCATGGCTTAGCCTTCTTTCCAATTTCCTCCAAGCGCTTCCTCCTTGGCTAATTCACCCTTCTCTCGCATTCCTTCCAAGCGCTTTCTGCTTGGCTCATTCACCCTTCTCTCCCATTTCCTCAAAGGGCTTTCTACTTAGCTCATTCACTCTTCTTTAGCATTTCCACCAAGCGCTTTCTCCTTGGCTCATTCACCCTTCTCTAGCATTTCCTCCAAGCGCTTTCTCCTTGGCTCATTCACTCTTCTCTCGCATTTCCTCCAAGTGCTTTCTGCTTGGCTCATTCACCTGTCTCTAACATTTCCTCCAAGCGCTTTCTGCTTGGTTCATTCAAACATCTCTCTCATTTCCTCCAAACGCTTTCTTCTTGGCTCATTCACCCTTCTCTCGCATTTCCTCCAAGCGCTTTCTTCTTGGCTCATTCACCCTTCTCTCGCATTTCCTCCATGCACTTTCTGTTTGGCTCAGCCTTCTTTCACATTTCCTCCAAACGGTTTCTCCTTGGCTCATTCATCCTTCCCTCACATTTCCTCCAAGCGCTTTCTGCTTGGCTCATTCACCCTTCTCTTGCATTTCCTCCAAGCGCTTTCTACTTGGCTCATTCACCCTTCTCTCGCATTTTCTCGAATCGCTTTCTGCTTGGCTCATTCACCCTTCTCTCGCATTTCCTCAAAGCGCTTTCTACTTGGCTCATTCACCCTTCTCTCGTATTTTCTCGAAGCGCTTTCTTCTTGGATCATTCATACTTCTCTCGCATTTCCTCCAAGCACTTTCTGTTTGGCTTATTCACATTTCTCTCGCATTTCCTCGAAGTGCTTTCTCCTTCGCTCATTCAACTGTCTCTCTCATTTCCTCCAAACGCTTTCTCCTTGGCTCATTCAGCCTTCTATCGCATTTCCTCCAAGCGCATTCTGCTTGGCCCATTCAGCCTTCTCTCGAATTTGTTCCAAGAGCTGTTTCATTGGCTCATTCACCCTTCTCTCTCATTTCCTCCAAGCCTTTTCCGCTTGGCTCATTTAGAATTCTCTGGCATTTCTTTCAAGGGCTTTCTGCTTCTGTTATTCACATTTCTCTCGCATTTCCTCCAAACTCTTTCTGCTTACTTCATTCAGACATCTCTCTCATTTCCTCCAAGCGCTTTCTACTTGGCTCATTCACCCTTCTCTCGCATTTCCTCCAAGCGCTTTCTGCTTGGCTCATTCACCCGTCTCTCGCATTTCCTCCATGCACTTTCTGCTTGGCTCAGCATTCTTTCACATTTCCTCCAAGCGCTTTCTGCTTGGCTCATTCACCTGTCTCTCGCATTTCCTCCATGCTCATTCGGCTTGACTCAGCGTTCTCTCACATTTCCTCCAAGTGGTTTCTCCTTGGCTCATTCACCCTTCTCTCGCATTTCCTCCAAGCGCTTCCTTCTTGGCTCAGCCTTCGCTCACATTATCTCCAAGCGCTTTGTGTTTGGCTCATTCACCCTTCTCTCGTATTTTCTCGAAGTGCTTTCTGCTTGGCTCATTCATACTTCTCTCGCATTTCCTCGAAGCGGTTTCTGTTTGGCTTATTCACATTTCTCTCGCATTTCCTCGAAGTCCTTTCTCCTTGGCTCATTCACCTGTCTCTATCATTTCTTCCAAGCGCTTTCTCCTTGGCTTATTCAGCCTTCTATCGAATTTCGTCCAAGCGCATTCTGCTTGGCCCATTCAGCCTTCTCTCGCATTTCCTCCAAGTGCTATCTGCTTGGCTCATTCAGCATTCTCTTCGCATATCCCTCAAGCACTTTTTGCTTTGCTCATTCACCCGTCTCTAACATTTCCTCCAAGTGCTTTCTGCTTGGCTCATTCACGCGTCTTTCGCATTTCCTCCAAGTGCTTTCTGCTTGGCTCATTCACCCGTCTCTCACATTTCCTTCAAGCGGATTCTGCTTGGCTCATTCAGCCTTCTCTCTCATTTCCTCCACCTGCTTTCTGCTTGGTTCATTCACTCTTCTCTCTCATTTCCTCCATGTACTTTCTGCTTGGCTCAGCCTTCTTTCACATTTCCTCCAAGCGGTTTCTCCTTGGCTCATTAACCCTTCTCTCGCATTTCCTCTATGCACTTTCTGCTTGGCTCAGCCTTCTTTCACATTTCCTCCAAGCGCTTTCTCCTTGGCACATTCACACTTCTCTCGTATTTCCTGCAAGGGCTTTCTGCATGGCTCATTAACACTTCTCTCTCACTTCCTCCAACCGCTTCCTGCTTGGCTAAGCCTTCTCCCGCATTTCCTCCAAGCGCTTTCTACTTGGCTCATTCACCCTTCTCTCGCATTTCCTCCATGCACTTTTTGTTTGGCTCAGCCTTCTTTCACATTTTCTCCAACCGGTTTCTCCTTGGCTCATTCACCCTTCCCTCGCATTTCCTCCAAGCGCTTTCTGCTTGGCTCATTCACACTTCTCTCGCATTTCGTCCAAGAGCTTCCTTCTTGGCTAAGCCTTCTCTCTCATTTCCTCCATACACTTTCTGCTGGGCTAAGCCTTCTCCCGCATTTCCTCCAAGTGTTTTCTACTTGGCTCATTCACCCTTCTCTCGCATTTTCTCGAAGCGCTTTCTGCTTGGCTCATTCACCCGTCTCTCACATTTCCTCCAAGCGCTTTATTCTTGGCTCATTCACCCATCTCTCGCATTTCCTCCAAGCGCTTCCTTCTTGGCTCAGCCTTCTTTCGCATTTCCTACAAGCGGATTCTGCTTGGTTCATTCAGCCTTCCCTCTCATTTCCTCCAAGCGCTTTCTGCTTGGCTCATTCACTCTTCTCCCGCATTTCCTCCAAGCGATTTCTGCTTGGCTCTTTCACCCGTCTCTAACATTTCCTCCAAGCGCTTTCTTCTTGGCTCATTCACCCTTCTCTCGCATTTCCTCCAAGCGCTTTTTTCTTGGCTCATTCACCCTTCTCTCGCATTTCCTCCATGCACTTTCTGTTTGGCTCAGCCTTCTTTCACATTTCCTCCAAACGGTTTCTCCTTGGCTCATTCACCCTTCCCTCACATTTCCTCCAAGCACTTTCTGCTTGGCTCATTCACCCTTCTCTCTCATTTTCTGGAAGCACTTTCTGCTTGGCTCATTCACCCTTCTCTTGCATTTCCTCCAAGCGCTTTCTGCTTCGCTCATTCACCCTTCTCTTGCATTTCCTCCAAGCGCTTTCTACTTGGCTCATTCACCCTTCTCTCGCATTTTCTCGAATCGCTTTCTGCTTGGCTCATACACTTTTCTCTCGCATTTCCTCCAAGTGATTTGTGCTTCACTCATTCACCCTTCTCTTGCATTTCCTCCAAGCGCTTTCTACTTGGCTCATTCACCCTTCTCTCGCATTACCTCCAAGTGGTTTCTATTTGGCCCATTCACCCTTCTCTCGCATTTCCTCCAAGTGCTTTCTGCTTGGCTCATTCACCCGTCTCTCTCATTTCCTCCAAGCGCTTTCTACTTGGCTCATTCACCGTTCTCTCGCTTTTCCTCCAAGCGCTTTCTGCTTGGCTCATTCACCCGTCTCTCGCATTTCCTCCATGCACTTTCTGCTTGGTTCATTCACCCTTCTCTCGCATTTCCTCCATGCACTTTCTGTTTGGCTCAGCCTTCTTTCACATTTCCTCCAAACGGTTTCTCCTTGGCTCATTCACCCTTCCCTCACATTTCCTCCAAGCACTTTCTGCTTGGCTCATTCACCCTTCTCTCTCATTTTCTGGAAGCACTTTCTGCTTGGCTCATTCACCCTTCTCTTGCATTTCCTCCAAGCGCTTTCTGCTTCGCTCATTCACCCTTCTCTTGCATTTCCTCCAAGCGCTTTCTACTTGGCTCATTCACCCTTCTCTCGCATTTTCTCGAATCGCTTTCTGCTTGGCTCATTCACTTTTCTCTCGCATTTCCTGCAAGTGATTTGTGCTTCACTCATTCACCCTTCTCTTGCATTTCCTCCAAGCGCTTTCTACTTGGCTCATTCACCCTTCTCTCGCATTACCTCCAAGTGGTTTCTATTTGGCCCATTCACCCTTCTCTCGCATTTCCTCCAAGTGCTTTCTGCTTGGCTCATTCACCCGTCTCTCTCATTTCCTCCAAGCGCTTTCTACTTGGCTCATTCACCGTTCTCTCGCATTTCCTCCAAGCGCTTTCTGCTTGGCTCATTCACCCGTCTCTCGCATTTCCTCCATGCACTTTCTGCTTGGTTCAGCATTCTTTCACATTTCCTCCAAGCGCTTTCTGCTTGGCTCATTCACCCGTCTCTCGCATTTCCTCCATGCTCATTCGGCTTGACTCAGCCTTCTTTCACATTTCCTCCAAGCGCTTTCTTCTTGGCTCATTCACCCTTCTCTCGCATTTCCTCCAAGCGCTTTCTTCTTGGCTCATTCACCCTTCTCTCGCATTTCCTCCATGCACTTTCTGTTTGGCTCAGCCTTCTTTCACATTTCCTCCAAACGGTTTCTCCTTGGCTCATTCACCCTTCCCTCACATTTCCTCCAAGCACTTTCTGCTTGGCTCATTCACCCTTCTCTCTCATTTTCTCGAAGCACATTCTGCTTGGCTCATTCACCCTTCTCTTGCATTTCCTCCAAGCGCTTTCTGCTTCGCTCATTCACCCTTCTCTTGCATTTCCTCCAAGCGCTTTCTACTTGGCTCATTCACCCTTCTCTCGCATTTTCTCGAATCGCTTTCTGCTTGGCTCATTCACCCTTCTCTCGGATTTCCTCCAAGTGCTTTCTGCTTCGCTCCTTCACCCTTCTCTCGCATTTCCTCAAAGCGCTTTCTACTTGGCTCATTCACCCTTCTCTCGTATTTTCTCGAAGCTCTTTCAGCTTGGCTTATTCATACTTCTGTCACATTTACTCCAAGTGCTTTCTTCTTGGCTCAGCCATCTCTCGAATTACCTCCAAGTGGTTTCTATTTGGCTCATTCACCCTTCTCTCACATTTTCTCGAAACCCTTTCTGTTGGATCATTCACCCTTCTCTCGCATTTCCTCCAAGTGCTTTCTGCTTGGCTCATTCACCCGTCTCTCACATTTCCTCCAAGCGCTTTATTCTTGGCTCATTCACCCATCTCTCGCATTTCCTCCAAGCGCTTCCTTCTTGGCTCAGCCTTCTTTCGCATTTCCTACAAGCGGATTCTGCTTGGTTCATTCAGCCTTCTCTCTCATTTCCTCCAAGCGCTTTCTGCTTGGCTCATTCACTCTTCTCCCGCATTTCCTCCAAGCGCTTTCTGCTTGGCTCTTTCACCCGTCTCTAACATTTCCTCCAAGCGCTTTCTGCTTGGCTCATTCACCCTTCTGTCGCATTTCCTCCAAGTGCTTTCTGCTTCGCTCATTCACCCTTGTCTTGCATTTCCTCCAAGCGCTTTCTGCTTGGCTCATTCATACTTCTGCCGCATTTCCTCCAAGCGCTTCCTTCTTGGCTCAGCCATCTCTCGAATTACCTCCAAGTGCTTTCTGCTTGGCCCACTCAACCTTCTCTCGCATTTCCTGAAAGGGCATTCTGCGTGACTCATTCATCCTTCTCTCGCATTTTCTCCAAACCCTTTCTGCTTGGCTCATTCACCCTTCTCTCGCATTTCCTCCATGCACTGTCTGCTTGGCTCAGCCTTCTTTCACATTTCCTCCTAGTGGTTTCTCCTTGGCTCATTCACCCTTCTCTTGCATTTCCTCCAAGCGCTTTCTACTTGGCTCATTCACCCTTCTCTCGCATTTTCTCGAAGCGCTTTCTGCTTGGCTCATTCACCCTTCTCTCGCATTTTCTCCAAGTGCTTTCTGCTTCGCTCCTTCACCCTTCTCTCACATTTCCTCAAAGCGCTTTCTACTTGGCTCATTCACCCTTCTCTCGTATTTTTTCGAAGCGCTTTCTGCTTGGCTCATTCATACTTCTCTCGCATTTCCTCCAAGCGCTTTCTGTTTGGCTTATTCACATTTCTATCGCATTTCCTCGAAGTGCTTT
Organism: Crotalus adamanteus; assembly: GCA_039797435.1. Taxonomy (NCBI): domain Eukaryota; kingdom Metazoa; phylum Chordata; class Lepidosauria; order Squamata; family Viperidae; genus Crotalus; species Crotalus adamanteus. The sequence goes on from CM077935.1 coordinate 11,333,447, forward strand.
CTCCTTGGCTTATTCACCTGTCTCTCTCATTTCCTTCAAGCGCTTTCTCCTTAGCTCATTCAGCCTTCTAACGCATTTCCTCCAAGCGCATTCTGCTTGGCCCATTCAGCCTTCTCTCGAATTTGTTCCAAGAGCTTTTTCATTGGCTCATTCACCCTTCTCTCTCATTTCCTCCAAGCCTTTTCCGCTTGGCTCATTTAGAGTTCTCTCGCATTTCTTTCAAGGGCTTTCTCCTTGTGTTATTCACATTTCTCTTGCATTTCCTCCAAGCGCTTTCTACTTGGCTCATTCACCCTTCTCTCGTATTTTCTCGAAGCGCTTTCTTCTTGGCTCATTCATACTTCTCTCGCATTTCCTCCAAGCGCTTTCTGCTTGGCTTATTCACATTTCTCTCACATTTCCTCGAAGTGCTTTCTCCTTCGAACATTCACCTGTCTCTCTCATTTCCTCCAAGCGCTTTCTCCTTGGCTCATTCACCCTTCTCTCGCATTTCCTCCAAGCGCTTTCTGCTTGGCTCATTCACCCGTCTCTCGCATTTCCCCCATGCACTTTCTGCTTGGCTCAGCATTCTTTCACATTTCCTCAAAGCGCTTTCTCCTTGGCTCATTCCCCCGTCTCTCGCATTTCCTCCATGCTCATTCTGCTTGACTCAGCCTTCTTTCACATTTCCTCCAAGCGGTTTCTCCTTGGCACATTCACCCTTCCTTCGCATTTCCTCCAAGCAGTTTCTGCATGGCTTAGCCTTCCTTCCAATTTCCTCCAAGCGCTTCCTCGTTGGCTCATTCACCCTTCTCTCGCATTCCTTCTAAGCGCTTTCTGCTTGGTTCATTCACCCTTCTCTCCCATTTCCTCAAAGGGCTTTCTACTTAGCTCATTCACTCTTCTTTAGCATTTCCACCAAGCGTTTTCTGCTTGGCTCATTCACCCTTCTCTAGCATTTCCTCCAAGCGGTTTCTCCTTGGCTCATTCACCCTTCTCTCGCATTTCCCCCAAGCGCTTTCTGCTTGGCTCATTCAGCCTTCTCTCGAATTTTCTCCAAGCACTTTCTGCATGGCTTAGCCTTCTTTCCAATTTCCTCCAAGCACTTTCTGCTTGGCTCATTCACCCTTCTCTAGCATTTCCTCGAAGCGCTTTCTCCTTGGCTCATTCACTCTTCTCTCGCATTTCCTCCAAGTGCTTTCTGCTTGGGTCATTCATCTGTCTCTAACATTTCCTCCAAGTGCTTTCTGCTTGGTTCATTCAGACATCTCTCACATTTCCTCCAAACGCTTTCTGCTTGGCTCATTCACCCTTCTCTCGCATTTTCTCGAAGCGCTTTCTGCTTGGCTCATTCACCCTTCTCTCGCATTTCCTCCAAGCGCTTTCTGCTTCGCTCATTCACCCTTCTCTTGCATTTCCTCCAAGCGCTTTCTACTTGGCTCATTCACCCTTCTCTCGTATTTTCTCGAAGCGCTTTGTCCTTGGCTCATTCATACTTCTCTCGCATTTCCTCCAAGCGCTTTCTGTTTGGCTTATTCACATTTTTCTCGCATTTCCTCGAAGTGCTTTCTTCTTGGCTCATTCACCTGTCTCTCTCATTTCCTTCAAGCGCTTTCTCCTTGGCTCATTCAGCCTTCTAACGCATTTCCTCCAAGTGCATTCTGCTTGGCCCATTCAGCCTTCTCTCGAATTTTTTCCAAGAGCTTTTTCATTGGCTCATTCACCCTTCTCTCTCATTTCCTCCAAGCCTTTTCCGCTTGGCTCATTTAGAGTTCTCTCGCATTTCTTTCAAGGGCTTTCTGCTTGTGTTATTCACATTTCTCTCGCATTTCCTCCAAGCTCTTTGTGCTTACTTCATTCAGACATCTCTCTCATTTCCTCCAAGCGCTTTCTACTTGGCTCATTCACCCTTCTCTCGCATTTCCTCCAAGCGCTTTCTGCTTGGCTCAGCATTCTTTCACATTTCCTCCAAGCGGTTTCTCCTTGGCTCATTCTCCCTTCTCTCGCATTTCCTCCATGCACTTTCTGCTTGGCTCAGCGTTCTTTCACATTTCCTCCAAGCGGTTTCTCCTTGGCTCATTCACCCTTCTCTCGCATTTCCCCCAAGCGCTTTCTGCTTGGCTCATTCAGCCTTCTCTCGAATTTTGTCCAAGCACTTTCTGCATGGCTTAGCCTTCTTTCCAATTTCCTCCAAGCACTTTCTGCTTGGCTCATTCACCCTTCTCTAGCATTTCCTCCAAGCGCTTTCTCCTTGGCTCATTCACTCTTCTCTCGCATTTCCTCCAAGTGCTTTCTGCTTGGGTCATTCATCTGTCTGTAACATTTCCTCCAAGCGCTTTCTGCTTGGTTCATTCAGACATCTCTCTCATTTCCTCCAAACGCTTTCTGCTTGGCTCATTCACCCTTCTCTCGCATTTTCTCGAAGCGCTTTCTGCTTGGCTCATTCACCCTTCTCTCGCATTTCCTCCAAGCGCTTTCTGCTTCGCTCATTCACCCTTCTCTTGCATTTCCTCCAAGCGCTTTCTAATTGGCTCATTCACCCTTCTCTCGCATTTTCTCGAAGCGCTTTCTGCTTGGCTCATTCACCCTTCTCTCGCATTTCCTCCAAGTGCTTTCTGCTTCGCTCCTTCACCCTTCTCTCGCATTTCCTCAAAGCGCTTTCTACTTGGCTCATTCACCCTTCTCTCGTATTTTTTCGAAGCGCTTTCTGCTTGGCTCATTCATACTTCTCTCGCATTTCCTCCAAGCGCTTTCTGTTTGGCTTATTCACATTTCTCTCGCATTTCCTCGAAGTGCTTTCTCCTTGGCTCATTCACCTGTCTCTCTCATTTCCTTCAAGCGCTTTCTCCTTAGCTCATTCAGCCTTCTAACGCATTTCCTCCAAGCGCATTCTGCTTGGCCCATTCAGCCTTCTCTCGAATTTTTTCCAAGAGCTTTTTCATTGGCTCATTCACCCTTCTCTCTCATTTCCTCCAAGCCTTTTCCGCTTGGCTCATTTAGAGTTCTCTCGCATTTCTTTCAAGGGCTTTCTCCTTGTGTTATTCACATTTCTCTCGCATTTCCTCCAAGCGCTTTCTACTTGGCTCATTCACCCTTCTCTCGCATTTCCTCCAAGCGCTTTCTGCTTGGCTCATTCACCCGTCTCTCGCATTTCCCCCATGCACTTTCTGCTTGGCTCAGCATTCTTTCACATTTCCTCCAAGCGCTTTCTGCTTGGCTCATTCCCCCGTCTCTCGCATTTCCTCCATGCTCATTCTGCTTGACTCAGCCTTCTTTCACATTTCCTCCAAGCGGTTTCTCCTTGGCACATTCACCCTTCTTTCGCATTTCCTCCAAGCAGTTTCTGCATGGCTTAGCCTTCTTTCCAATTTCCTCCAAGCGCTTCCTCATTGGCTCATTCACCCTTCTCTCGCATTCCTTCCAAGCGCTTTCTGCTTGGTTCATTCACCCTTCTCTCCCATTTCCTCAAAGGGCTTTCTACTTAGCTCATTCACTGTTCTTTAGCATTTCCACCAAGCGCTTTCTGCTTGGCTCATTCACCCTTCTCTAGAATTTCCTCCAAGCGGTTTCTCCTAGGCTCATTCACCCTTCTCTCGCATTTCCCCCAAGCGCTTTCTGCTTGGCTCATTCAGCCTTCTCTCGAATTTTCTCGAAGCACTTTCTGCATGGCTTAGCCTTCTTTCCAATTTTCTCCAAGCGCTTTCTGCTTGGCTCATTCACCCTTCTCTAGCATTTCCTCCAAGCGCTTTCTCCTTGGCTCATTCACTCTTCTCTCGCATTTCCTCCAAGTGCTTTCTGCTTGTCTCATTCACCTGTCTCTAACATTTCCTCCAAGCGGTTTCTCCTTGGCTCATTCACCGTTCTCTCGCATTTCCTCCAAGTGCTTTCTTCTTGGCTCATTCACCCTTCTCTCGCATTTCCTGCATGCACATTCTGTTTGGCTCAGCCTTCTTTCACATTTCCTCCAACCGCTTTCTGCTTGGTTCATTCACTCTTCTCTCTCATTTCCTCCATACACGTTCTGCTTGGCTCAGCCTTCTTTCACATTTCCTCCAAGCGCTTTCTCCTTGGCACATTCACACTTCTCTCGTATTTCCTCCAAGCGCTTCCTTCTTGGCTCAGCCTTTGCTCGCATTATCTCCAATCTCTTTCTCCTAGGCCCATTCTGCCTTCTCTCGCATTTCCTCCAAGGGCTTTCTGCATGGCTCATTAACACTTCTCTCTCACTTCCTCCAACCGCTTCCTGCTTGGCTAAGCCTTCTCCCGCATTTCCTCCAAGCGCTTTCTAGTTGGCTCATTCACCCTTCTTTTGTATTTCCACCAAGCGCTTTCTGCTTGGCTCATTCACCCTTCTCTCGCATTTCCTCCAAGTGCTTTCTGCTTGGCTCATTCACCCTTCTCTCGCATTTCCTCCAAGTGATTTGTGCTTCACTCATTCACCCTTCTCTTGCATTTCCTCCAAGCGCTTTCTACTTGGCTCATTCACCCTTCTCTCGTATTTTCTCGAAGCGCTTTCAGCTTGGCTCATTCATACTTCGGTCACATTTACTCCAAGTGCTTTCTTCTTGGCTCAGCCATCTCTCGCATTACCTCCAAGTGGTTTCTATTTGGCCCATTCACCCTTTTCTCGCATTTCCTCAAAGGGCTTTCTGCGTGGCTCATTCACCCTTCTCTCACATTTTCTCGAAACCCTTTCTGCTTGGATCATTCACCCTTCTCTCGCATTTCCTCCAAGTGCTTTCTGCTTGGCACATTCACCCGTCTCTCTCATTTCCTCCAAGCGCTTTCTACTTGGCTCATTCACCGTTCTCTCGCATTTCCTCCAAGCGCTTTCTGCTTGGCTCATTCACCCGTCTCTCGCATTTCCTCCATGCACTTTCTGCTTGGCTCAGCATTCTTTCACATTTCCTCCAAGCGCTTTCTGCTTGGCTCATTCACCCTTCTCTCGGATTTCCTCCAAGTGCTTTCTGCTTCGCTCCTTCACCCTTCTCTCGCATTTCCTCAAAGCGCTTTCTACTTGGCTCATTCACCCTTCTCTCGTATTTTCTCGAAGCTCTTTCAGCTTGGCTTATTCATACTTCTGTCACATTTACTCCAAGTGCTTTCTTCTTGGCTCAGCCATCTCTCGAATTACCTCCAAGTGGTTTCTATTTGGCCCATTCACCCTTTTCTCGCATTTCCTCAAAGGGCTTTCTGCGTGGCTCATTCACCCTTCTCTCACATTTTCTCGAAACCCTTTCTGTTGGATCATTCACCCTTCTCTCGCATTTCCTCCAAGTGCTTTCTGCTTGGCTCATTCACCCGTCTCTCACATTTCCTCCAAGCGCTTTATTCTTGGCTTATTCACCCATCTCTCGCATTTCCTACAAGCGCTTCCCTCTTGGCTCAGCCTTCTTTCGCATTTCCTACAAGCGGATTCTGCTTGGCTCATTCAGCCTTCTCTCTCATTTCCTCCAAGCGCTTTCTGCTTGGCTCATTCACTCTTCTCCCGCATTTCCTCCAAGCGCTTTCTGCTTGGCTCTTTCACCCGTCTCTAACATTTCCTCCAAGCGCTTTCTGCTTGGCTCATTCACCCTTCTGTCGCATTTCCTCCAAGTGCTTTCTGCTTCGCTCATTCACCCTTCTCTCGCATTTCCTCCAAGTGCTTTCTGCTTGGCTCATTCACACTTCTCTCGCATTTCCTCCAAGCACTTTCTGCTTCGCTCAGCCTTCTCTCGCATTTCTTTCAAGCGCTTTCTGCTTCGCTCATTCACCCTTCTCTTGCATTTCCTCCAAGCGCTTTCTACTTTGCTCATGCACCCTTCTCTCGCATTTCCTCCAAGTGATTTGTGCTTCGCTCATTCACCCTTGTCTTGCATTTCCTCCAAGCGCTTTCTGCTTGGCTCATTCATACTTCTGCCGCATTTCCTCCAAGCGCTTCCTTCTTGGCTCAGCCATCTCTCGAATTACCTCCAAGTGCTTTCTGCTTGGCCCACTCAACCTTCTCTCGCATTTCCTGAAAGGGCATTCTGCGTGACTCATTCATCCTTCTCTCGCATTTTCTGCAAACCCTTTCTGCTTGGCTCATTCACCCTTCTCTCGCATTTCCTCCATGCACTGTCTGCTTGGCTCAGCCTTCTTTCACATTTCCTCCAAGTGGTTTCTCCTTGGCTCATTCACCCATCTCTTGCATTTCCTCCAAGCGCTTTCTGCTTGGCTCATTCACCTGTCTCTAACATTTCCTCCAAGCGCTTTCTGCTTTGCTCATTCACTCTTCTCTCGCATTTCCTCCGTACACTTTATGCTTGGCTCTGCCTTCTTTCCCATTTTCTCCAAGCACTTGCTCCTTGGCTCATTCACCCTTTTCTCGCATTTTCTCGAAACGCTTTCTGCTTGGCTCATTCATACTTCTCTTGCATTTCCTCCAAGCGCTTCCTTCTTGGCTCAGCCATCTCTCACATTACCTCCAAGTGCTTTCTGCTTGGCCCATTCAGCCTTCTTTCACATTTCCTCCAAGCGGTCTCTCCTTGGCTCATTCACCCTTCTCTCGCATTTCCTCCAAGAGCTTTCTGCTCGGCTCATTCACCCATCTCTAATATTTCCTCCAAGCGCTTTCTCCTTGGTTCATTCACACTTCTCTCGCATTTCCTCCAAGCGCTTCCTTCTTCGCTCAGCCTTCTCTCGCATTATCTCCAAGCGCTTTCTGCTTGGCCCATTCAGCTTTCTCTCTTATTTCCTCCAAGGGCTTTCTGCATTGCTCATTAACACTTCTCTCTCACTTCCTCCAAGCTCTTCCTGCTTGGCTAACCCTTCTCTCGCATTATCTCCAAGCACTTTCTGCTTGGCCCATTCAGCTATCTCTCGCATTACCTCCACGTGCTTTCTGCTTGTACCATTCAGCCTTCTCTCGCATTTCCTCAAAGGGCTTTCTACGTAGCTCATTCAGCCTTCTCTCGCATTTCCTCCAAGGGCTTTCTGCATGGCTCATTAACACTTCTCTCTCACTTCCTCCAACCGCTTCCTGCTTGGCTAAACCTTCTCTCGCATTATCTCCAAGCTCTTTCTGCTTGGCCCTTTCAGCCATCTCACGCATTAGCTGCAAGTGCTTTCTGCTTGGTCCATTAAGCCTTCTCTCGCATTTTCTTGAAGCGCTTTCTCCTTGGCTCATTCTCCCTTCTCTCGCTCTTCCTCCAAGCGCTTTCTGCTTCGCTCATTCACCCTTCTCTTCCATTTCCTGCAAGCACTTTCTACTTGGCTCATTCACCCTTCTCCCGCATTTTCTCGAAGCGCTTTCTGCTAGGCTCATTCACTGTTCTCTCGCATTTCCTCCAATTGCTTTCTACTTGGCTCTTTCACCCTTCTCTCGCATTTTCTAGAAGTGCTTTCTGCTAGGCTCATTCACCCTTCTTTTGCATTTCCTCCAAGCGCTTTCTGCTTCGCTCATTCACCCTTCTCTTGCATTTCCTCAAAGGGCTTTCTACTTGGCTCATTCACCCTTCTCTCGCATTTTCTCGAAGCGCTTTCTGCTTGGCTCATTCATACTTCTCTCGCATTTCCTCCAAGCGCTTCCTTCTTGGCTCAGCCATCACTCGCATTACCTCCAAGTGCTTTCTGCTTGGCCCATTCAGCCTTCTTTCACATTTCCTCCAAGTGGTTTCTCCTTGGCTCATTTACCCTTCTCTCGCATTTACTCCAAGCGCTTTCTGCTCGGCTCATTGACCCGTCTCTAATATTTCCTCCAAGCGCTTTCTTCTTGGCTCATTCACACTTCTCTCGCATATCCTCCAAGTGCTTCCTTCTTGGCTCATTCACCTGTTTCTAACATTTCCTCCAAGCGCTTTCTGCTTGGCTCATTCACCCTTCTCTCGCATTTCCTCCATGCACTTTCTGCTTGGCTCATTCACCCTTTTCTCACATTTCCTCCAAGCGGTTTCACCTTGGCTCATTCACCCTTCTCTCACATTTCCTCCAAGCGCTTTCTGCTTGGCTCATTCAACCTTCTCTCGCATTTCCTCCATGTACTTTCTGCTTGGCTCATTCACCCTTTTCTCAAATTTACTCCAAGCGCTTTCTGCTTGGCTCATTCAGCCTTCTCTCAAATTTTATCCAAGAACTTTCTGCTTGGCTCAACCTTCTTTCGCATTTCCTCCAAGCGCTTTCTCCTTGGCTCATTCACCCTTCTCTCGCATTTCCTCCAAGCGCTTCCTTCTTGATTCAGCCCTCTCTCGCATTATCTCCAAGCGCTTTCTGCTTGGCCCATTCAGCCTTCTCTCGCATTTCTTCCAAGGGCTTTCTGCATGGCTCACTAACACTTCTCTCTCACTTCCTCTAAGCACTTCCTGCTTGGCTAAGCGTTTCCCGCATTTCCTCCAAGCACTTTCTACTTGGCTCATTCACCCTTCTCTCGCATTTTCTCGAAGCGCTTTCTGCTTGGCTCATTCACCTTTCTTTCGCATTTCCTCCAAGCGCTTTCTGCTTAGCTCATTCACCCTTCTCTTGCATTTCCTCCAAGCGCTTTCTACTTGGCTCATTCAGCCTTCTCTCGCATTTTCTTGAAGCGCTTTCTGCTTGGCTCATTCATATTTCTCTTGCATTTCCTCCAAGTGCTTCCTTCTTGGCTCAGCCATCTCTCACATTACCTCCAAGTGCTTTCTGCTTGGCCCATTCAGACTTCTTTCACATTTCCTCCAAGCGGTTTCTCCTTGGCTTATTCACCCTTCTCTCGCATTTCCACCAAGCGCTTTCTGCTCGGCTCATTCACCCATCTCTAATATTTCCTCCAAGCGCTTTCTCCTTGGCTCATTCACACTTCTCTCGCATTTCCTCCAAGCGCTTCCTTCTTGGCTCAGCAATCTCTCGCATTTCCTCCAAGGGCTTTCTGCATGGCTCATTAACACTTCTCTCTCACTTCCTCAAAGTGCTTCCTGCTTGGCTAAGCCTTCTCTCGCATTTTCTCCAAGCACTTTCTCCTTGGCGCATTCACCCTTTTCTCGCATTTCCTCCATGCACTTTCTGCTTGGCCCATTCAGCCAACTCTCGCATTTCCTCCAAGCGCTTTCTGCTTCGCTCATTCACACTTCTCTTGCATTTCCACCAAGCGCTTTCTACTTGGCTCATTCACCCTTCTCTCTCATTTTCTCGAAGCACTTTCTCCTTGGCTCATTCATACTTCTCTCGCATTTCCTGCATGCACTTTCACCTTGGCTCAGCATTCTTTCACATTTCCTCGAAGCGCTTCCTTCTTGGCTCAGCCATCCCTCGCATTACCTCCAAGTGCTTTCTGCTTGGCTCATTCACCCTTCTCTCGCATTTCCTCCAAGCGCTTTCTACTTGGCTCATTCACCCTTCTCTCGTATTTTCTCGAAGCGCTTTCTTCTTGGCTCATTCACCCGTCTCTCGCATTTCCTGCATGCACTTTCACCTTGGCTCAGCATTCTTTCACATTTCCTCCAAGCGCTTTCTGCTTGGCTCATTCACCCGTCTCTCGCATTTCCTCCATGCTCACTATGCTTGGCTCAGCCTTCTTTCACATTTCCTCCAAGCGGTTTCTCCTTGGCTTATTCACCCTTCTCTCGCATTTCCTCCATGCACTTTCTGCTTGGCTCAGCGTTCTTTCACATTTCCTCCAAGCGGTTTCTCCTTGGCTCATTCACCCTTCTCTCGCATTTTCTCGAAGCGCTTTCTGCTTGGCTCATTCACCCTTCTCTCGCATTTTCTCGAAGCGCTTTCTGCTTGGCTCATTCACCCTTCTCTCGCATTTCCTCCAAGCGCTTTCTGCTTCGCTCGTTCACCCTTCTCTTGCATTTTCTCCAAGTGCTTTCTACTTGGCTCATTCACCCTTCTCGGGCATTTTCTCGAAGCACTTTCTGCTTGGCTCATTCACCCTTCTCTCGCATTTCCTCCAAGTGCTTTCTGCTTGGCTCATTCACCCTTCTCTCGCATTTCCTCCAAGCGCTTTCTACTTGGCTCAGTCACCCTTCTCTCGTATTTTCTCGAAGCGCTTTCTGCTTGGCTCATTCACCCGTCTCTCGCATTTCCTGCATGCACTTTCACCTTGGCTCAGCATTCTTTCACATTTCCTCCAAGCGCTTTCTGCTTGGCTCATTCACCCGTCTCTCGCATTTCCTCCATGCTCACTATGCTTGGCTCAGCCTTCTTTCACATTTCCTCCAAGCGGTTTCTCCTTGGCTTATTCACCCTTCTCTCGCATTTCCTCCATGCCCTTTCTGCTTGGCTCAGCGTTCTTTCACATTTCCTCCAAGCGGTTTCTCCTTGGCTCATTCACCCTTCTCTCGGATTTCCCCCAAGCGCTTCCTTCTTGGCTCAGCCTTCGCTCGCATTATCTCCAAGCGCTTTGTGCTTGGACCATTCAGCCTTCTCTCGCATTTATTCCAAGGGCTTTCTGCATGGCTCATTAACACTTCTCTCTCACTTCCTCCAAGCGCTTCCTGCTTGGCTAAGCATTCTCCCGCATTTCCTACAAGCGCTTTCTACTTGGCTCATTCACCCTTCTCTCACATTCCTTCCAAGCGCTATCTGCTTGGCTCATTCACCCTTCTCTCGCATTTCGTCTAAGCGATTTCTGCTTGGCTCATTCACACTTCTCTCGCATTTCGTCCAAGAGCTTCCTTCTTGGCTTAGCCTTCTCTCTCATTTCCTCCAAGAGCTTTCTGCTTGGCTCATTCACCCGTCTCTCGCATTTCCTCCATACACTTTCTGCTTGGCTAAGCCTTCTCCCGCATTTCCTGCAAGTGTTTTCTACTTGGCTCATTCACCCTTCTCTCGCATTTTCTTGAAGCGCTTTCTGCTTGGCTCATTCACCCTTCTCTCACATTCCTTCGAAGCGCTTTCTGCTTAGCTCATTCACCCTTCTTTAGCATTTCCACCAAGTGTTTTCTGCTTGGCTCATTCACCCTTCTCTAGCATTTCCTCCAAGTGCTTTCTCCTTGGCTCATTCACTCTTCTCTCGCATTTCCTCCAAGTGCTTTCTGCTTGGCTCATTCACCTGTTTCTAACATTTCCTCCAAGCGCTTTCTGTTTGGTTCATTCAGAGATCTCTCTCATTTCCTTCCATGCGCTTTCTGCTTGGCTCATTCACCCTTCTCTCACATTCCTTCCAAGCGCTTTCTGCTTGGCTCATTCACCCTTCTCTCGCATTTTCTCGAAGCACTTTCTACTTGGCTCATTCACCCTTCTCTCGCATTTCCTCCAAGTGCTTTCTGCTTCGCTCATTCACCCTTCTCTTGCATTTCCTCCAAGCGCTTTCTCCTTGGCTCATTCAACCTTCTATTGCATTTCCTCCAAGCGCATTCTGCTTGGCCCATTCAGCCTTCTCTCGAATTTGTTCCAAGAGCTTTTTCATTGGCTCATTCACCCTTCTCTCTCATTTCCTCCAAGCCTTTTCCGCTTGGCTCATGTAGCGTTCTCTCGCATTTCTTTCAAGCGCTTTCTGCTTGTGTCATTCACATTTCTCTCGCATTTCCTCCAAGCGCTTTCCGCTTGGCTCATTCACCCTTCTCTGTCAGTTCCTCCAAGCGCTTTCTGCTTGGCTCATTCACCCGTCTCTCGCCTTTGCTGCATGCAGTTTCTGCTTGGCTCAGCATTCTTTCACATTTCCTCCAAGCGCTTTCTGCTTGGCTCATTCACCCGTCTCTCGCATTTCCTCCATGCTCACTATGCTTGTGTTAGCCTTCTTTCACATTTCCTCCAAGCGGTTTCTCCTTGGCTCATTCACCCTTCTCTACCATTTCCTCCATACACTTTCTGCTTGGCTCAGCGTTCTTTCACATTTCCTCCAAGCGGTTTCTCCTTGGCTCATTCACCCTTCTCTCGCATTTCCCCCAAGCGCTTCCTTCTTGGCTCATTCACCCTTCTCTCGCATTTCCTACAAGCGCTTTCTGCTTCGTTCATTCACCCTTCTCTTGCATTTTCTCCAAGGGCTTTCTACTTGGCTCATTCACCCTTCTCTCGCAATTTCTCGAAGCACTTTCTGCTTGGCTCATTCACCCTTCTCTCGCATTTTCTCCAATTGCTTTCTACTTGGCTCATTCACCCTTCTCTCACATTCCTTCCAAGCCCTTTCTGCTTGGCTCATTCACCCTTCTCTCCAATTTCCTCAAAGGGCTTTCTGCTTAGCTCATTCACCCTTCTTTCGCATTTCCACCAAGCACTTTCTGCTTGGCTCATTCACCCTTCTCTCGCATTTCCTCCAAGCGCTTTCTGCTTGGCTCATTCACACATCTCTCGCATTTCCTCCAAGCACTTTCTGCTTCGCTCAGCTTTCTCTCACATTTCTTCCAAGCGCTTTCTTCTTGCCTCCTTCACCCTTCTCTCGCATTTCCTCCCAGCGCTTTCTGCTTGGCTCATTCACCCGTCTCTTGCATTTCCTCTAAGCGCTTTCTGCTTGGCTCATTCAGCCTTCTCCCGAATTTTCTCCAAGAATTTTCTGCATGGCTTAGCCTTCTTTCCAATTTCCTCCAAGCGCTTTCTGCTTGGCTCATTCACTCTTCTCTCGAATTTCTTCCAAGCGCTTTCTGCTTGGCTCATTCACCCTTCTCTCGCATTTCCTCTAAGAGATTTCTGCTTGGCTCATTCACACTTCTCTCGCATTTCGTCCAAGAGCGTCCTTCTTGGCTTAGCCTTCTCTCTCATTTCCTCCAAGCGCTTCCTTCTTGACTCAGCCATCCCTCGCATTACCTCCAAGTGCTTTCTGCTTGGCTCATTCACCCTTCTCTCGCATTTCCTCCAAGCGCTTTCTACTTGGCTCATTCACCCTTCTCTCGTATTTTCTCGAAGCGCTTTCTGCTTGGCTCATTCACCCGTCTCTCGCATTTCCTGCATGCACTTTCACCTTGGCTCAGCATTCTTACACATTTCCTCCAAGCGCTTTCTGCTTGGCTCATTCACCCGTCTCTCGCATTTCCTCCATGCTCACTATGCTTGGCTCAGTCTTCTTTCACATTTCCTCCAAGCGGTTTCTCCTTGGCTTATTCACCCTTCTCTCGCATTTCCTCCATGCACTTTCTGCTTGGCTCAGCGTTCTTTCACATTTCCTCCAAGCGGTTTCTCCTTGGCTCATTCACCCTTCTCTCGCATTTTCTCGAAGCGCTTTCTTCTTGGCTCATTCACACTTCTCTCGCATATCCTCCAAGTGCTTCCTTCTTGGCTCATTCACCTGTTTCTAACATTTCCTCCAAGCGCTTTCTGCTTCGCTCATTCACCCTTCTCTTGCATTTTCTCCAAGTGCTTTCTACTTGGCTCATTCACCCTTCTCTGGCATTTTCTCGAAGCACTTTCTGCTTGGCTCATTCACCCTTCTCTCGCATTTCCTCCAAGTGCTTTCTGCTTGGCTCATTCACCCTTCTCTCACATTTCCTCCATGCACTTTCTCCTTGGCTCAGCGTTCTTTCACATTTCCTCCAAGCGGATTCTCCTTGGCTCATTCACCCTTCTCTCGCATTTCCCCCAAGCGCTTCCTTCTTGGCTCAGCCTTCGCTCGCATTATCTCCAAGCGCTTTGTGCTTGGCCCATTCAGCCTTCTCTCGCATTTCTTCCAAGGGCTTTCTGCATGGCTCATTAACACTTCTCTCTCACTTCCTCCAAGCGCTTCCTGCTTGGCTAAGCATTCTCCCGCATTTCCTACAAGCGCTTTCTACTTGGCTCATTCACCCTTCTCTCACATTCCTTCCAAGCGCTCTCTACTTGGCTCATTCAGCCTTCTCTCGTATTTTCTCGAAGCGCTTTCTGCTTGGCTCATTCATACTTATCTCGCATTTCCTCCAAGCGCTTTCTGTTTGGCTCATTCACCCTTCTCTCTCATTTCCTCCAAGCGCTTTCTCCTTGGCTCATTCAGCTTTCTATCGCATTTCCTCCAAGAGCATTCTGCTTGGCCCATTCAGCCTTCTCTCGAATTTGTTCCAAGAGCTTTTTCATTGGCTCATTCACCCTTCTATCTCATTTCCTCCATGCCCTTTCCGCTTGGCTCATTTAGCGTTCTCTCGCATTTCTTTCAAGGGCTTTCTGCGTGTGTCATTCACATTTCTCTCGCTTTTCCTCCAAGCTCTTTCTGCTTACTTCATTCAGACATCTCTGTCATTTCCTCCAAGCACTTTCTACTTGGCTCATTCACCCTTCTCTCGCATTACCTCCAAGCGCTTTCTGCTTGGCTCATTCACCCTTCTCTTGCATTTCCTCCATGCACTTTCTGCTTGGCTCAGCATTCTTTCACATTTCCTCCAAGCGCTTTCTGCTTGGCTCATTCACCCGTCTCTCGCATTTCCTCCATGCTCACTATGCTTGGCTCAGCCTTCTTTCACATTTCCTCCAAGCGGTTTCTCCTTGGCTCATTCTCCCTTCTCTCGCATTTCCTCCATGCACTTTCTGCTTGGCTCAGCGTTCTTTCACATTTCCCCCAAGCGCTTTCTGCTTGGCTCATTCAGCCTTCTCTCGAATTTTCTCCAAGCACTTTCTGCATGGCTTAGCCTTCTTTCCAATTTCCTCCAAGCACTTTCTGCTTGGCTCATTCACTCTTCTCTCGCATTTCCTCCAAGTGCTTTCTGCTTGGGTCATTCATCTGTCTGTAACATTTCCTCCAAGCGCTTTCTGCTTGGTTCATTCAGACATCTCTCTCATTTCCTCCAAACGCTTTCTGCTTGGCTCATTCACCCTTCTCTCGCATTTTCTCGAAGCGCTTTCTGCTTGGCTCATTCACCCTTCTCTCGCATTTCCTCCAAGCGCTTTCTGCTTCGCTCATTCACCCTTCTCTTGCATTTCCTCCAAGCGCTTTCTACTTGGCTCATTCACCCTTCTCTCGCATTTTCTCGAAGCGCTTTCTGCTTGGCTCATTCACCCTTCTCTCGCATTTCCTCCAAGTGCTTTCTGCTTCGCTCCTTCACCCTTCTCTCATATTTTTTCGAAGCGCTTTCTGCTTGGCTCATTCATACTTCTCTCGCATTTCTTTCAAGGGCTTTCTCCTTGTGTTATTCACATTTCTCTCGCATTTCCTCCAAGCGCTTTCTAGTTGGCTCATTCACCCGTCTCTCGCATTTCCCCCATGCACTTGCTGCTTCGCTCAGCATTCTTTCACATTTCCTCCAAGCGATTTCTGCTTGGCTCATTCCCCCGTCTCTCGCATTTCCTCCATGCTCATTCTGCTTGACTCAGCCTTCTTTCACATTTCCTGCAAGCGGTTTCTCCTTGGCACATTCACCCTTCTTTCGCATTTCCTCCAAGCACTTTCTGCATGGCTTAGCCTTCTTTCCAATTTCCTCCAAGCGTTTCCTCCTTGGCTAATTCACCCTTCTCTCGCATTCCTTCCAAGCGCTTTCTGCTTGGCTCATTCACCCTTCTCTCCCATTTCCTCAAAGGGCTTTCTACTTAGCTCATTCACTCTTCTTTAGCATTTCCACGAAGCGCTTTCTGCTTGGCTCATTCACCCTTCTCTAGCATTTCCTCCAAGCGCTTTCTCCTTGGCTCATTCACCTGTCTCTAACATTTCCTCCAAGCGGATTCTGCTTGGCTCATTCAGCCTTCTCTCTCATTTCCTCCATGTACTTTCTGCTTGGCTCAGCCTTCTTTCACATTTCCTCCAAGCGGTTTCTCCTTGGCTCATTAACCCTTCTCTCGCATTTCCTTCAAGGGCTTTCTGCTTGTGTCATTCACATTTCTCTCGCATTTCCTCCAAGCTCTTTCTGCTTACTTCATTCAGACATCTCTCTCATTTCCTCCAAGCACTTTCTACTTGGCTCATTCACCCTTCTCTCGCATTTCCTCCAAGCGCTTTCTGCTTGGCTCATTCACCCTTCTCTCCCATTTCCTCAAAGGGCTTTCTGCTTAGCTCATTCACCCTTCTTTAGCATTTCCACCAAGTGCTTTCTGCTTGGCTCATTCACCCTTCTCTAGCATTTCCTCCAAGCGCTTTCTGCTTGGTTCATTCAGACATCTCTCTCATTTCCTCCAAGCGCTTTCTGCTTGGCTCATTCACCCTTCTCTCGCATTTCCTCCAAGCGCTTTCTTCTTGGCTCATTCACCCTTCTCTCGCATTTCCTCCATGCACTTTCTGTTTGGCTCAGCCTTCTTTCACATTTCCTCCAAGCGGTTTCTCCTTGGCTCATTCACCCTTCCCTCGCATTTCCTCCAAGCGCTTTCTACTTGGCTCATTCACCCTTCTCTCGCATTTCCTCCAAGTGCTTTCTGCTTCGCTCATTCACCCTTCTCTCGCATTTCCTCAAAGCGCTCTCTACTTGGCTCATTCAGCCTTCTCTCGTATTTCCTCCAAGTGCTTTCTGCTTGGCTCATTCACCCTTCTCTCGCATTTTCTCGAAGCGCTTTCTGCTTTGCTCATTCACCTTTCTCTCGCATTTCCTCCAAGTGCTTTCTGCTTGGCCCATTCAGCCTTCTCTCGAATTTGTTCCAAGAGCTTTTTCATTGGCTCATTCACACTTCTCTCTCATTTCCTCCAAGCCCTTTCCGCTTGGCTCATTTAGCGTTCTCTCGCATTTCCTTCAAGGGCTTTCTGCATGGCTCATTAACACTTCTCTCTCACTTCCTCCAAGTGCTTCCTGCTTGGCTAAGCATTCTGCCGCATTTCCTACAAGCGCTTTCTACTTGGCTCATTCACCCTTCTCTCACATTCCTTCCAAGCGCTCTCTACTTGGCTCATTCAGCCTTCTCTCGTATTTTCTTGAAGCGCTTTCTGCTTGGCTCATTCATACTTCTCTCGCATTTCCTCCAAGCGCTTTCTACTTGGCTCATTCACCCTTCTCTCGCATTTTCTCGAAGCGCTTTCTGCTTGGCTCATTCACCCTTCTCTCGCATTTCCTCCAAGTGCTTTCTGCTTGGCCCATTCAGCCTTCTCTCGAATTTGTTCCAAGAGCTTTTTCATTGGCTCATTCACCCTTCTCTCTCATTTCCTCCAAGCCCTTTCCGCTTGGCTCATTTAGCGTTCTCTCGCATTTCCTTCAAGGGCTTTCTGCTTGTGTCATTCACATTTCTCTCGCATTTCCTCCAAGCTCTTTCTGCTTACTTCATTCAGACATCTCTCTCATTTCCTCCAAGCACTTTCTACTTGGCTCATTCACCCTTCTCTCGCATTACCTCCAAGCGCTTTCTGCTTGGCTCATTCACCCGTCTCTCGCATTTCCTCCATGCACTTTCTGCTTGGCTCAGCATTCTTTCACATTTCCTCCAAGCGCTTTCTGCTTGGCTCATTCACCCGTCTCTCGCATTTCCTCCATGCTCACTATGCTTGGCTCAGCCTTCTTTCACATTTCCTCCAAGCGGTTTCTCCTTGGCTCATTCTCCCTTCTCTCGCATTTCCCCCAAGCGCTTTCTGCTTGGCTCATTCAGCCTTCTCTAGCATTTCCTCCAAGCGCTTTCTCCTTGGCTCATTCACTCTTCTCTCGCATTTTCTCCAAGTGCTTTCTGCTTGGGTCATTCATCAGTCTGTAAGATTTCCTCCAAGCGCTTTCTACTTGGCTCATTCACCCTTCTCTCGCATTTTCTCGAAGCGCTTTCTGCTTGGCTCATTCACCCTTCTCTCGCATTTCCTCCAAGTGCTTTCTGCTTGGCTCATTCATACTTCTCTCGCATTTCCTCCAAGCGCTTTCTGTTTGGCTTATTCACATTTCTCTCGCATTTCCTCGAAGTGCTTTCTCCTTGGCTCATTCACCTGTCTCTCTCATTTCCTTCAAGCGCTTTCTCCTTAGCTCATTCAGCCTTCTAACGCATTTCCTCCAAGCGCATTCTGCTTGGCACATTCAGCCTTCTCTCGAACTTGTTCCAAGAGCTTTTTCATTGGCTCATTCACCCTTCTCTCTCATTTCCTCCAAGCCTTTTCCGCTTGGCTCATTTAGAGTTCTCTCGCATTTCTTTCAAGGGCTTTCTCCTTGTGTTATTCACATTTCTCTTGCATTTCCTCCAAGTGCTTTCTACTTGGCTCATTCACCCTTCTCTCGCATTTCCTACAAGCGCTTTCTAGTTGGCTCATTCACCCGTCTCTCGCATTTCCCCCATGCACTTTCTGCTTGGCTCAGCATTCTTTCACATTTCCTCCAAGCGCTTTCTGCTTGGCTCATTCCCCCGTCTCTCGCATTTCCTCCATGCTCATTCTGCTTGACTCAGCCTTCTTTCACATTTCCTCCAAGCGGTTTCTCCTTGGCACATTCACCCTTCTTTCGCATTTCCTCCAAGCACTTTCTGCATGGCTTAGCCTTCTTTCCAATTTCCTCCAAGCGCTTCCTCCTTGGCTAATTCACCCTTCTCTCGCATTCCTTCCAAGAGCTTTCAGCTTGGCTCATTCACCCTTCTCTCCCATTTCCTCAAAGGGCTTTCTACTTAGCTCATTCACTCTTCTTTAGCATTTCCTCCAAGAGCTTTCTGCTTGGCTCATTCACTCTTCTCTCGCATTTCCTCCAAGTGCTTTCTGCTTGGCTCATTCACCTGTCTCTAACATTTCCTCCAAGCGCTTTCTGCTTGGTTCATTCAGACATCTCTCTCATTTCCTCCAAACGCTTTCTTCTTGGCTCATTCACCCTTCTCTCGCATTTCCTCCAAGCGCTTTCTTCTTGGCTCATTCACCCTTCTCTCGCATTTCCTCCATGCACTTTCTGTTTGGCTCAGCCTTCTTTCACATTTCCTCCAAACGGTTTCTCCTTGGCTCATTCACCCTTCACTCACATTTCCTCCAAGCACTTTCTGCTTGGCTCATTCACCCTTCTCTCTCATTTTCTCAAAGCGCTTTCTCCTTGGCTCATTCACTCTTCTCTCGCATTTCCTCCATGTGCTTTCTGCTTGGCTCATTCACCCGTCTCTCGCATTTCCTCCATGCTCATTCGGCTTGACTCAGCGTTCTCTCACATTTCCTCCAATCGGTTTCCCCTTGGCTCATTCACCCTTCTTTCGCATTTCCTCCAAGCGCTTCCTTCTTGGCTCAGCCTTCGCTCATATTATCTCCAAGCGCTTTGTGCTTGGCCCATTCAGCCTTCTCCCGCATTTCCTCCAAGCGCTTTCTACTTGGCTCATTCACCCTTCTCTCGTATTTTCTCGAAGTGCTTTCTGCTTGGCTCATTCATACTTCTCTCGCATTTCCTCCAAGCAGTTTCTGTTTGGCTTATTCACATTTCTCTCGCATTTCCTCGAAGTCCTTTCTCCTTGGCTCATTCACCTGTCTCTATCATTTCTTCCAAGCGCTTTCTCCTTGGCTTATTCAGCCTTCTATCGAATTTCGTCCAAGCGCATTCTGCTTGGCCCATTCAGGCTTCTCTCGCATTTCCTCCAAGTGCTATCTGCTTGGCTCATTCAGCATTCTCTTCGCATGTCCCTCAAGCACTTTTTGCTTTGCTCATTCACCCGTCTCTAACATTTCCTCCAAGTGCTTTCTGCTTGGCTCATTCACGCGTCTTTCGCATTTCCTCCAAGTGCTTTCTGCTTGGCTCATTCACCCGTCTCTCACATTTCCTTCAAGCGGATTCTGCTTGGCTCATTCAGGCTTCTCTCTCATTTCCTCCAACTGCTTTCTGCTTGGTTCATTCACTCTTCTCTCTCATTTCCTCCATGCTCACTATGCTTGGCTCAGCCTTCTTTCACATTTCCTCCAAGCGGTTTCTCCTTGGCTCATTAACCCTTCTCTCGCATTTCCTCTATGCACTTCCTGCTTGGCTCAGCCTTCTTTCACATTTCGTCCAAGCGCTTTCTCCTTGGCACATTCAAACTTCTCTCGTATTTCCTGCCAGGGCTTTCTGCATGGTTCATTAACACTTCTCTCTCACTTCCTCCAACCACTTCCTGCTTGGCTAAGCCTTCTCCCGCATTTCCTCCAAGCGCTTTCTACTTGGCTCATTCACCCTTCTCTCGCATTTCCTCCATGCACTTTTTGTTTGGCTCAGCCTTCTTTCACATTTTCTCCAACCGGTTTCTCCTTGGCTCATTCACCCTTCCCTCACATTTCCTCCAAGCACTTTCTGCTTGGCTCATTCACCCTTCTCTCTCATTTTCTCGAAGCGCTTTCTACTTGGCTCATTCACCCTTCTCTCGCATTTTCTCAAATCGCTTTCTCCTTGGCTCATTCACCCTTCTCTCGCATTTCCTCCAAGTGCTTTCTGCTTCGCTCCTTCACCCTTCTCTCGCATTTCCTCAAAGCCCTTTCTACTTGGCTCATTCACCCTTCTCTCGTATTTTCTCGAAGCGCTTTCTCCTTGGCTCATTCATACTTCTCTCGCATTTCCTCCAAGCGCTTTCTGTTTGACTTATTCACATTTCTCTCGCATTTCCTCGAACTGCTTTCTCCTTGGCTCATTCACCTGTCTCTCTCATTTCCTTCAAGCGCTTTCTCCTTGGCTCATTCAGCCTTGTAACGCATTTCCTCCAAGCGCATTCTGCTTGGCCCATTCAGCCTTCTCTCGAATTTGTTCCAAGAGCTTTTTCATTGGCTCATTCACCCTTCTCTCTCATTTCCTCGAAGCCTTTTCCGCTTGGCTCATTTAGAGTTCTCTC
Organism: Crotalus adamanteus; assembly: GCA_039797435.1. Taxonomy (NCBI): domain Eukaryota; kingdom Metazoa; phylum Chordata; class Lepidosauria; order Squamata; family Viperidae; genus Crotalus; species Crotalus adamanteus. The sequence continues at coordinate 11,353,895 of CM077935.1, forward strand.
GCATTTCTTTCAAGGGCTTTCTCCTTGTGTTATTCACATTTCTCTTGCATTTCCTCCAAGCGCTTTCTACTTGGCTCATTCACCCTTCTCTCGCATTTCCTCCAAGCGCCTTCTGCTTGGCTCATTCACCCGTCTCTCGCATTTCCCTCGTGCACTTTCTGCTTGGCTCAGCATTCTTTCACATTTCCTCCAAGCGCTTCCTCCTTGGCTAATTCACCCTTCTCTCGCATTCCTTCCAAGCGCTTTCTGCTTGGCTCATTCACCCTTCTCTCCCATTTCCTCAAAGGGCTTTCTACTTAGCTCATTCACTCTTCTTTAGCATTTCCACCAAGCGCTTTCTGCTTGGCTCATTCACCCTTCTCTAGCATTTCCTCCAAGCGCTTTCTCCTTGGCTCATTCACTCTTCTCTCGCATTTCCTCCAAGCGCTTTCTGCTTGGCTCATTCACCTGTCTCTAACATTTCCTCCAAGCGCTTTCTGCTTGGTCCATTCAGACATCTCTCTCATTTCCTCCAAACGCTTTCTTCTTGGCTCATTCACCCTTCTCTCGCATTTCCTCCAAGCGCTTTCTTCTTGGCTCATTCACCCTTCTCTCGCATTTCCTCCATGCACTTTCTGTTTGGCTCAGCCTTCTTTCACATTTCCTCCAAACGGTTTCTCCTTGGCTCATTCACCCTTCCCTCACATTTCCTCCAAGCACTTTCTGCTTGGCTCATTCACCCTTCTGTCTCATTTTCTCGAAGCGCTTTCTGCTTGGCTCATTCACCCTTCTCTTGCATTTCCTCCAAGCCCTTTCTGCTTCGCTCATTCACCCTTCTCTTGCATTTCATCCAAGCGCTTTCTACTTGGCTCATTCACCATTCTCTCGCATTTTCTCAAATTGCTTTCTGCTTGGCTCATTCACCCTTCTCTCGCATTTCCTCCAAGTGCTTTCTGCTTCGCTCCTTCACCCTTCTCTCGCATTTCCTCAAAGCGCTTTCTACTTGGCTCATTCACCCTTCTCTCGTATTTTCTCGAAGCGCTTTCTTCTTGGCTCATTCATACTTCTCTCGCATTTCCTCCAACCGCTTTCTGTTTGGCTTATTCACATTTCTCTCGCATTTCCTCGAAGTGCTTTCTCCTTCGCTCATTCACCTGTCTCTCTCATTTCCTCCAAGCGCTTTCTCCTTGACTCATTCAGCCTTCTATCACATTTCCTCCAAGCGCATTCTGCTTGGCCCATTCAGCCTTCCCTCGAATTTGTTCCAAGAGCTTTTTCATTGGCTCATTCACCCTTCTCTCTCATTTCCTCCAAGCCTTTTCCGCTTGGCTCATTTAGAATTCTCTCGCATTTCTTTCAAGGGCTTTCTGCTTGTGTTATTCACATTTCTCTCGCATTTCCTCCAAGCTCTTTCTGCTTACTTCATTCAGACATCTCTCTCATTTCCTCCAAGCGCTTTCTACTTGGCTCATTCACCCTTCTCTCGCATTTTCTCGAAGCGCTTTAAGCTTGGCTCATTCACCCGTCTCTCGCATTTCCTGCATGCACTTTCACCTTGGCTCAGCATTCTTACACATTTCCACCAAGCGCTTTCTGCTTGGCTCATTCACCCGTCTCTCGCATTTCCTCCATGCTCACTATGCTTGGCTCAGCCTTCTTTCACATTTCCTCCAAGCGGTTTCTCCTTGGCTTATTCACCCTTCTCTCGCATTTCCTCCATGCACTTTCTGCTTGGCTCAGCGTTCTTTCACATTTCCTCCAAGCGGTTTCTCCTTGGATCATTCACCCTTCTCTCGCATTTTCTCGAAGCGCTTTCTTCTTGGCTCATTCACACTTCTCTCGCATATCCTCCAAGTGCTTCCTTCTTGGCTCATTCACCTGTTTCTAACATTTCCTCCAAGCGCTTTCTGCTTCGCTCATTCACCCTTCTCTTGCATTTTCTCCAAGTGCTTTCTACTTGGCTCATTCACCCTTCTCTGGAATTTTCTCGAAGCACTTTCTGCTTGGCTCATTCACCCTTCTCTCGCATTTCCTCCAAGTGCTTTCTGCTTGGCTCATTCACCCTTCTCTCGCATTTCCTCCATGCACTTTCTGCTTGGCTCAGCGTTCTTTCACATTTCCTCCAAGCGGTTTCTCCTTGGCTCATTCACCCTTCTCTCGCATTTCCCCCAAGCGCTTCCTTCTTGGCTCAGCCTTCGCTCGCATTATCTCCAAGCGCTTTGTGCTTGGCCCATTCAGCCTTCTCTCGCATTTCTTCCAAGGGCTTTCTGCATGGCTCATTAACACTTCTCTCTCACTTCCTCCAAGTGCTTCCTGCTTGGCTAAGCATTCTCCCGCATTTCCTACAAGCGCTTTCTACTTGGCTCATTCACCCTTCTCTCACATTCCTTCCAAGCGCTCTCTACTTGGCTCATTCAGCCTTCTCTCGTATTTTCTCGAAGCGCTTTCTGCTTGGCTCATTCATACTTCTCTCGCATTTCCTCCAAGCGCTTTCTGTTTGGCTCATTCACCCTTCTCTCTCATTTCCTCCAAGCGCTTTCTCCTTGGCTCATTCATTTTTCTATCGCATTTCCTCCAAGAGCATTCTGCTTGGCCCATTCAGCCTTCTCTCGAATTTGTTCCAAGAGCTTTTTCATCGGCTCATTCACCCTTCTATCTCATTTCCTCCAAGCCCTTTCCGCTTGGCTCATTTAGCGTTCTCTCGCATTTCTTTCAAGGGCTTTCTGCTTGTGTCATTCACATTTCTCTCGCTTTTCCTCCAAGCTCTTTCTGCTTACTTCATTCAGACATCTCTCTCATTTCCTCCAAGCACTTTCTACTTGGCTCATTCACCCTTCTCTCGCATTACCTCCAAGCGCTTTCTGCTTGGCTCATTCACCCGTCTCTCGCATTTCCTCCATGCACTTTCTGCTTGGCTCAGCATTCTTTCACATTTCCTCCAAGCGCTTTCTGCTTGGCTCATTCACCCGTCTCTCGCATTTCCTCCATGCTCACTATGCTTGGCTCAGCCTTCTTTCACATTTCCTCCAAGCGGTTTCTCCTTGGCTCATTCTCCCTTCTCTCGCATTTCCTCCATGCACTTTCTGCTTGGCTCAGCGTTCTTTCACATTTCCTCCAAGCGGTTTCTCCTTGGCTCATTCACCGTTCTCTCGCATTTCCCCCAAGCGCTTTCTGCTTGGCTCATTCAGCCTTCTCTCGAATTTTCTCCAAGCACTTTCTGCATGGCTTAGCCTTCTTTCCAATTTCCTCCAAGCACTTTCTGCTTGGCTCATTCACTCTTCTCTCGCATTTCCTCCAAGTGCTTTCTGCTTGGGTCTTTCATCTGTCTGTAACATTTCCTCCAAGCGCTTTCAACTTGGTTCATTCAGACATCTCTCTCATTTCCTCCAAACGCTTTCTGCTTGGCTCATTCACCCTTCTCTCGCATTTTCTCGAAGCGCTTTCTGCTTGGCTCATTCACCCTTCTCTCGCATTTCCTCCAAGTGCTTTCTGCTTCGCTCCTTCACCCTTCTCTCGCATTTCCTCAAAGCGCTTTCTACTTGGCTCATTCACCCTTCTCTCGTATTTTCTCGAAGCGCTTTCTGCTTGGCTCATTCATACTTCTCTCGCATTTCTTTCAAGGGCTTTCTCCTTGTGTTATTCACATTTCTCTCGCATTTCCTCCAAGCGCTTTCTACTTGGCTCATTCACCCTTCTTTCGCATTTCCTCCAAGCACTTTCTGCATGGCTTAGCCTTCTTTCCAATTTCCTCCAAGCGCTTCCTCCTTGGCTAATTCACCCTTCTCTCGCATTCCTTCCAAGCGCTTTCTGCTTGGCTCATTCACCCTTCTCTCCCATTTCCTCAAAGGGCTTTCTACTTAGCTCATTCACTCTTCTCTCGCATTTCCTCCAAGTGCTTTCTGCTTGGCTCATTCACCTGTCTCTAACATTTCCTCCAAGCGCTTTCTGCTTGGTTCATTCAGACATCTCTCTCATTTCCTCCAAACGCTTTCTTCTTGGCTCATTCACCCTTCTCTCGCATTTCCTCCAAGCGCTTTCTTCTTGGCTCATTCACCCTTCTCTCGCATTTCCTCCATGCACTTTCTGTTTGGCTCAGCCTTCTTTCACATTTCCTCCAAACGGTTTCTCCTTGGCTCATTCACCCTTCCCTCACATTTCCTCCAAGCACTTTCTGCTTGGCTCATTCACCCTTCTCTCTCATTTTCTCGAAGCGCTTTCTGCTTGGCTCATTCACCCTTCTCTTGCATTTCCTCCAAGAGCTTTCTACTTGGCTCATTCACCCTTCTGTCGCATTTTCTCGAGTCGCTTTCTGCTTGGCTCATTCACCCTTCTCTCGCATTTCCTCCAAGTGCTTTCTGCTTCGCTCCTTCACCCTTCTCTCGCATTTCCTCAAAGCGCTTTCTACTTGGCTCATTCACCCTTCTCTCGTATTTTCTCGAAGCGCTTTCTTCTTGGCTCATTCATACTTCTCTCGCATTTCCTCCAAGCGCTTTCTGTTTGGCTTATTCACATTTCTATCGCATTTCCTCGAAGTGCTTTCTCCTTCGCTCATTCACCTGTCTCTCTCATTTCCTCCAAGCGCTTTCTCCTTGGCTCATTCAGCCTTCTATCGCATTTCCTCCAAGCGCATTCTGCTTGGCCCATTCAGCCTTCTCTCGAATTTGTTCCAAGAGCTGTTTCATTGGCTCATTCACCCTTCTCTCTCATTTCCTCCAAGCCTTTTCCGCTTGGCTCATTTAGAATTCTCTCGCATTTATTTCAAGGGCTTTCTGCTTGTGTTATTCACATTTCTCTCGCATTTCCTCCAAGCTCTTTCTGCTTACTTCATTCAGACATCTCTCTCATTTCCTCCAAGCGCTTTCTACTTGGCTCATTCACCCTTCTCTCGCATTTCCTCCAAGCGCTTTTTGCTTGGCTCATTCACCCGTCTCTCGCATTTCCTCCATGCACTTTCTGCTTGGCTCAGCATTCTTTCACATTTCCTCCAAGCGCTTTCTGCTTAGCTCATTCACCCGTCTCTCGCATTTCCTCCATGCTCATTCGGCTTGACTCAGCGTTCTCTCACATTTCCTCCAAGCGGTTTCTCCTTGGCTCATTCACCCTTCTCTCGCATTTCCTCCAAGCGCTTCCTTCTTGGCTCAGCCTTCGCTCACATTATCTCCAAGCGCTTTGTGCATGGCCCATTCAGCCTTCTCCCGCATTTCCTCCAAGCGCTTTCTACTTGGCTCATTCACCCTTCTCTCGTATTTTCTCGAAGTGCTTTCTGTTTGGCTTATTCACATTTCTCTCGCATTTCCTCGAAGTCCTTTCTCCTTGGCTCATTCACCTGTCTCTATCATTTCTTCCAAGCGCTTTCTCCTTGGCTTATTCAGCCTTCTATCGAATTTCGTCCAAGCGCATTCTGCTTGGCCCATTCAGCCTTCTCTTGCATTTCCTCCAAGTGCTATCTGCTTGGCTCATTCAGCATTCTCTTCGTATGTCCCTCAAGCACTTTTTGCTTTGCTCATTCACCCGTCTCTAACATTTCCTCCAAGTGCTTTCTGCTTGGCTCATTCACGCGTCTTTCGCATTTCCTCCAAGTGCTTTCTGCTTGGCTCATTCACCCGTCTCTCACATTTCCTTCAAGCGGATTCTGCTTGGCTCATTCAGCCTTCTCTCTCATTTCCTCCAACTGCTTTCTGCTTGGTTCATTCACTCTTCTCTCTCATTTCCTCCATGTACTTTCTGCTTGGCTCAGCCTTCTTTCACATTTCCTCCAAGCGGTTTCTCCTTGGCTCATTAACCCTTCTCTCGCATTTCCTCTATGCACTTTCTGCTTGGCTCAGTCTTGTTTCACATTTCCTCCAAGCGCTTTCTCCTTGGCACATTCACACTTCTCTCGTATTTCCTGCAAGGGCTTTCTGCATGGCTCATTAACACTTCTCTCTCACTTCCTCCAACCGCTTCCTGCTTGGCTAAGCCTTCTCCCGCATTTCCTCCAAGCGCTTTCTACTTGGCTCATTCACCCTTCTCTCGCATTTCCTCCATTCACTTTTTGTTTGGCTCAGCCTTCTTTCACATTTTCTCCAACCGGTTTCTCCTTGGCTCATTCACCCTTCCCTCGCATTTCCTCCAAGCGCTTTCTGCTTGGCTCATTCACACTTCTCTCGCATTTCGTCCAAGAGCTTACTTCTTGGCTAAGCCTTCTCTCTCATTTCCTCCATACACTTTCTGCTGAGCTAAGCCTTCTCCCGCATTTCCTCCAAGTGTTTTCTACTTGGCCCATTCAGCCTTCTCTCGAATTTGTTCCAAGAGCTTTTTCATTGGCTCATTCACCCTTCTCTCTCATTTCCTCCAAGCCCTTTCCGCTTGGCTCATTTAGCGTTCTCTCGCATTTCCTTCAAGGGCTTTCTGCTTGTGTCATTCACATTTCTCTCGCATTTACTCCAAGCTTTTTCTGCTTACTTCATTCAGACATCTCTCTCATTTCCTCCAAGCACTTTCTACTTGGCTCATTCACCCTTCTCTCGCATTTCCTCCAAGCGCTTTCTCCTTGGCTCATTCACTCTTCTCTCGCATTTCCTCCAAGTGCTTTCTGCTTGGCTCATTCACCTGTCTCTAACATTTCCTCCAAGCGATTTCTGCTTGGTTCATTCAGACATCTCTCTCATTTCCTCCAAACGCTTTCTTCTTGGCTCATTCACCCTTCTCTCGCATTTCCTCCAAGCGCTTTCTTCTTGGCTCATTCACCCTTCTCTCGCATTTCCTCCATGCACTTTCTGTTTGGCTCAGCCTTCTTTCACATTTCCTCCAAACGGTTTCTCCTTGGCTCATTCACCCTTCCCTCACATTTCCTCCAAGCACTTTCTGCTTGGCTCATTCACCCTTCTCTCTCATTTTCTCGAAGCGCTTTCTGCTTGGCTCATTCACCCTTCTCTTGCATTTCCTCCAAGAGCTTTCTACTTGGCTCATTCACCCTTCTCTCGCATTTTCTCGCGTCGCTTTCTGCTTGGCTCATTCACCCTTCTCTCGCATTTCCTCCAAGTGCTTTCTGCTTCGCTCCTTCACCCTTCTCTCGCATTTCCTCAAAGCGCTTTCTACTTGGCTCATTCACCCTTCTCTCGTATTTTCTCGAAGCGCTTTCTTCTTGGCTCATTCATACTTCTCTCGCATTTCCTCCAAGCGCTTTCTGTTTGGCTTATTCACATTTCTATCGCATTTCCTCGAAGTGCTTTCTCCTTCGCTCATTCACCTGTCTCTCTCATTTCCTCCAAGCGCTTTCTCCTTGGCTCATTCAGCCTTCTATCGCATTTCCTCCAAGCGCATTCTGCTTGGCCCATTCAGCCTTCTCTCGAATTTGTTCCAAGAGCTGTTTCATTGGCTCATTCACCCTTCTCTCTCATTTCCTCCAAGCCTTTTCCGCTTGGCTCATTTAGAATTCTCTCGCATTTCTTTCAAGGGCTTTCTGCTTGTGTTATTCACATTTCTCTCGCATTTCCTCCAAGCTCTTTCTGCTTACTTCATTCAGACATCTCTCTCATTTCCTCCAAGCGCTTTCTACTTGGCTCATTCACCCTTCTCTCGCATTTCCTCCAAGCGCTTTTTGCTTGGCTCATTCACCCGTCTCTCGCATTTCCTCCATGCACTTTCTGCTTGGCTCAGCATTCTTTCACATTTGCTCCAAGCGCTTTCTGCTTAGCTCATTCACCCGTCTCTCGCATTTCCTCCATGCTCATTCGGCTTGACTCAGCGTTCTCTCACATTTCCTCCAAGCGGTTTCTCCTTGGCTCATTCACCCTTCTCTCGCATTTCCTCCAAGCGCTTCCTTCTTGGCTCAGCCTTCGCTCACATTATCTCCAAGCGCTTTGTGCTTGGCCCATTCAGCCTTCTCCCGCATTTCCTCCAAGCGCTTTCTACTTGGCTCATTCACCCTTCTCTCGTATTTTCTCGAAGTGCTTTCTGTTTGGCTTATTCACATTTCTCTCGCATTTCCTCGAAGTCCTTTCTCCTTGGCTCATTCACCTGTCTCTATCATTTCTTCCAAGCGCTTTCTCCTTGGCTTATTCAGCCTTCTATCGAATTTCGTCCAAGCGCATTCTGCTTGGCCCATTCAGCCTTCTCTTGCATTTCCTCCAAGTGCTATCTGCTTGGCTCATTCAGCATTCTCTTCGTATGTCCCTCAAGCACTTTTTGCTTTGCTCATTCACCCGTCTCTAACATTTCCTCCAAGTGCTTTCTGCTTGGCTCATTCACGCGTCTTTCGCATTTCCTCCAAGTGCTTTCTGCTTGGCTCATTCACCCGTCTCTCACATTTCCTTCAAGCGGATTCTGCTTGGCTCATTCAGCCTTCTCTCTCATTTCCTCCAACTGCTTTCTGCTTGGTTCATTCACTCTTCTCTCTCATTTCCTCCATGTACTTTCTGCTTGGCTCAGCCTTCTTTCACATTTCCTCCAAGCGGTTTCTCCTTGGCTCATTAACCCTTCTCTCGCATTTCCTCTATGCACTTTCTGCTTGGCTCAGTCTTGTTTCACATTTCCTCCAAGCGCTTTCTCCTTGGCACATTCACACTTCTCTCGTATTTCCTGCAAGGGCTTTCTGCATGGCTCATTAACACTTCTCTCTCACTTCCTCCAACCGCTTCCTGCTTGGCTAAGCCTTCTCCCGCATTTCCTCCAAGCGCTTTCTACTTGGCTCATTCACCCTTCTCTCGCATTTCCTCCATTCACTTTTTGTTTGGCTCAGCCTTCTTTCACATTTTCTCCAACCGGTTTCTCCTTGGCTCATTCACCCTTCCCTCGCATTTCCTCCAAGCGCTTTCTGCTTGGCTCATTCACACTTCTCTCGCATTTCGTCCAAGAGCTTACTTCTTGGCTAAGCCTTCTCTCTCATTTCCTCCATACACTTTCTGCTGGGCTAAGCCTTCTCCCGCATTTCCTCCAAGTGTTTTCTACTTGGCTCATTCACCCTTCTCTCGCATTTTCTCGAAGCGCTTTCTGCTTGGCTCATTCACCCTTCTCTCACATTCCTTCCAAGCGCTTTCTGCTTGGCTCATTCACCCTTCTCTCCCATTTCCTCAAAGGGCTTTCTGCTTAGCTCATTCACCCTTCTTTAGCATTTCCACCAAGTGCTTTCTGCTTGGCTCATTCACCCTTCTATAGCATTTCCTCCAAGCGCTTTCTGCTTGGTTCATTCAGACATCTCTCTCATTTCCTCCAAGCGCTTTCTGCTTGGCTCATTCACCCTTCTCTCGCATTTCCTCCAAGCGCTTTCTTCTTGGCTCATTCACCCTTCTCTCGCATTTCCTCCATGCACTTTCTGTTTGGCTCAGCCTTCTTTCACATTTCCTCCAACCGGTTTCTCCTTGGCTCATTCACCCTTCCCTCGCATTTCCTCCAAGCGCTTTCTACTTGGCTCATTCACCCTTCTCTCGCATTTCCTCCAAGTGCTTTCTGCTTCGCTCATTCACCCTTCTCTCGCATTTACTCAAAGCGCTCTCTACTTGGCTCATTCAGCCTTCTCTCGTATTTTCTCGAAGCGCTTTCTGCTTGGCTCATTCATCCTTCTCTCGCATTTCCTCCAAGCGCTTTCTGTTTGGCTTATTCACATTTCTCTTGCATTTCCTTGAAGTGCTTTCTCCTTGGCTCATTCAGCCTTCTATCGCATTTCCTCCAAGCGCATTCTGCTTGGCCCATTCAGCCTTCTCTCGAATTTGTTCCAAGAGCTTTTTCATTGGCTCATTCACCCTTCTCTCTCATTTTCTCCAAGACCTTTCCGCTTGGCTCATTTAGCGTTCTCTCGCATTTCCTTCAAGGGCTTTCTGCTTGTGTCATTCACATTTCTCTCGCATTTACTCCAAGCTCTTTCTGCTTACTTCATTCAGACATCTCTCTCATTTCCTCCAAGCACTTTCTACTTGGCTCATTCACCCTTCTCTCGCATTACCTCCAAGCGCTTTCTGCTTGGCTCATTCACCCGTCTCTCGCATTTCCTCCATGCACTTTCTGCTTGGCTCAGCATTCTTTCACATTTCCTCCAAGCGCTTTCTGCTTGGCTCATTCACCCGTCTCTCGCATTTCCTCCATGTACTTTCTGCTTGGCTCAGCCTTCTTTCACATTTCCTCCAAGCGGTTTCTCCTTGGCTCATTCTCCCTTCTCTCGCATTTCCTCCATGCACTTTCTGCTTGGCTCAGCGTTCTTTCACATTTCCTCCAAGCGGTTTCTCCTTGGCTCATTCACCGTTCTCTCGCATTTCCCCCAAGCGCTTTCTGCTTGGCTCATTCAGCCTTCTCTAGCATTTCCTCCAAGCGCTTTCTCCTTGGCTCATTCACTCTTCTCTCGCATTTCCTCCAAGTGCTTTCTGCTTGGGTCATTCATCTGTCTGTAAGATTTCCTCCAAGCGCTTTCTGCTTGGTTCATTCAGACATCTCTCTCATTTCCTCCAAACGCTTTCTGCTTGGCTCATTCACCCTTCTCTCGCATTTTCTCGAAGCGCTTTCTGCTTGGCTCAATCACCCTTCTCTCGCATTTCCTCCAAGCGCTTTCTGCTTCGCTCATTCACCCTTCTCTTGCATTTCCTCCAAGCGCTTTCTACTTGGCTCATTCACCCTTTTCTCGCATTTTCTCGAAGCGCTTTCTGCTTGGCTCATTCACCCTTCTCTCGCATTTCCTCCAAGTGCTTTCTGCTTGGCTCATTCACCCTTCTCTCGTATTTTTTCGAAGCGCTTTCTGCTTGACTCATTCATACTTCTCTCGCATTTCCTCCAAGCGCTTTCTGTTTGGCTTATTCACATTTCTCTCGCATTTCCTCGAAGTGCTTTCTCCTTGGCTCATTCACCTGTCTCTCTCATTTCCTTCAAGCGCTTTCTCCTTAGCTCATTCAGCCTTCTAACGCATTTCCTCCAAGCGCATTCTGCTTGGCCCATTCAGCCTTCTCTCGAATTTGTTCCAAGAGCTTTTTCATTGGCTCATTCACCCTTCTCTCTCATTTCCTCCAAGCCTTTTCCGCTTGGCTCATTTAGAGTTCTCTCGCATTTCTTTCAAGGGCTTTCTCCTTGTGTTATTCACATTTCTCTTGCATTTCCTCCAAGCGCTTTCTACTTGGCTCATTCACCCTTCTCTCGCATTTCCTACAAGCGCTTTCTAGTTGGCTCATTCACCCGTCTCTCGCATTTCCCCCATGCACTTTCTGCTTGGCTCAGCATTCTTTCACATTTCCTCCAAGCACTTTCTGCTTGGCTCATTCCCCCGTTTCTCGCATTTCCTCCATGCTCATTCTGCTTGACTCAGCCTTCTTTCACATTTCCTCCAAGCGGTTGCTCCTTGGCATATTCACCCTACTTTCGCATTTCCTCCAAGCACTTTCTGCATGGCTTAGCCTTCTTTCCAATTTCCTCCAAGCGCTTCCTCCTTGGCTAATTCACCCTTCTCTCGCATTCCTTCCAAGAGCTTTCAGCTTGGCTCATTCACCCTTCTCTCCCATTTCCTCAAAGGGCTTTCTACTTAGCTCATTCACTCTTCTTTAGCATTTCCACCAAGCGCTTTCTGCTTGGCTTATTCACCCTTCTCTAGCATTTCCTCCAAGAGCTTTCTCCTTGGCTCATTCACTCTTCTCTCGCATTTCCTCCAAGTGCTTTCTGCTTGGCTCATTCACCTGTCTCTAACATTTCCTCCAAGCGCTTTCTGCTTGGTTCATTCAGACATCTCTCTCATTTCCTCCAAACGCTTTCTTCTTGGCTCATTCACCCTTCTCTCGCATTTCCTCCAAGCGCTTTCTTCTTGGCTCATTCACCCTTCTCTCGCATTTCCTCCATGCACTTTCTGTTTGGCTCAGCCTTCTTTCACATTTCCTCCAAACGGTTTCTCCTTGGCTCATTCACCCTTCCCTCACATTTCCTCCAAGCACTTTCTGCTTGGCTCATTCACCCTTCTCTCTCATTTTCTCGAAGCGCTTTCTGCTTGGCTCATTCACCCTTCTCTTGCATTTCCTCCAAGAGCTTTCTACTTGGCTCATTCACCCTTCTCTCGCATTTTCTCGCGTCGCTTTCTGCTTGGCTCATTCACCCTTCTCTCGCATTTCCTCCAAGTGCTTTCTGCTTCGCTCCTTCACCCTTCTCTCGCATTTCCTCAAAGCGCTTTCTACTTGGCTCATTCACCCTTCTCTCGTATTTTCTCGAAGCGCTTTCTTCTTGGCTCATTCATACTTCTCTCGAATTTCCTCCAAGCGCTTTCTGTTTGGCTTATTCACATTTCTATCGCATTTCCTCGAAGTGCTTTCTCCTTCGCTCATTCACCTGTCTCTCTCATTTCCTCCAAGCGCTTTCTCCTTGGCTCATTCAGCCTTCTATCGCATTTCCTCCAAGCGCATTCTGCTTGGCCCATTCAGCCTTCTCTCGAATTTGTTCCAAGAGCTGTTTCATTGGCTCATTCACCCTTCTCTCTCATTTCCTCCAAGCCTTTTCCGCTTGGCTCATTTAGAATTCTCTCGCATTTCTTTCAAGGGCTTTCTGCTTGTGTTATTCACATTTCTCTCGCATTTCCTCCAAGCTCTTTCTGCTTACTTCATTCAGACATCTCTCTCATTTCCTCCAAGCGCTTTCTACTTGGCTCATTCACCCTTCTCTCGCATTTCCTCCAAGCGCTTTTTGCTTGGCTCATTCACCCGTCTCTCGCATTTCCTCCATGCACTTTCTGCTTGGCTCAGCATTCTTTCACATTTGCTCCAAGCGCTTTCTGCTTAGCTCATTCACCCGTCTCTCGCATTTCCTCCATGCTCATTCGGCTTGACTCAGCGTTCTCTCACATTTCCTCCAAGCGGTTTCTCCTTGGCTCATTCACCCTTCTCTCGCATTTCCTCCAAGCGCTTCCTTCTTGGCTCAGCCTTCGCTCACATTATCTCCAAGCGCTTTGTGCTTGGCCCATTCAGCCTTCTCCCGCATTTCCTCCAAGCGCTTTCTACTTGGCTCATTCACCCTTCTCTCGTATTTTCTCGAAGTGCTTTCTGTTTGGCTTATTCACATTTCTCTCGCATTTCCTCGAAGTCCTTTCTCCTTGGCTCATTCACCTGTCTCTATCATTTCTTCCAAGCGCTTTCTCCTTGGCTTATTCAGCCTTCTATCGAATTTCGTCCAAGCGCATTCTGCTTGGCCCATTCAGCCTTCTCTTGCATTTCCTCCAAGTGCTATCTGCTTGGCTCATTCAGCATTCTCTTCGTATGTCCCTCAAGCACTTTTTGCTTTGCTCATTCACCCGTCTCTAACATTTCCTCCAAGTGCTTTCTGCTTGGCTCATTCACGCGTCTTTCGCATTTCCTCCAAGTGCTTTCTGCTTGGCTCATTCACCCGTCTCTCACATTTCCTTCAAGCGGATTCTGCTTGGCTCATTCAGCCTTCTCTCTCATTTCCTCCAACTGCTTTCTGCTTGGTTCATTCACTCTTCTCTCTCATTTCCTCCATGTACTTTCTGCTTGGCTCAGCCTTCTTTCACATTTCCTCCAAGCGGTTTCTCCTTGGCTCATTAACCCTTCTCTCGCATTTCCTCTATGCACTTTCTGCTTGGCTCAGTCTTGTTTCACATTTCCTCCAAGCGCTTTCTCCTTGGCACATTCACACTTCTCTCGTATTTCCTGCAAGGGCTTTCTGCATGGCTCATTAACACTTCTCTCTCACTTCCTCCAACCGCTTCCTGCTTGGCTAAGCCTTCTCCCGCATTTCCTCCAAGCGCTTTCTACTTGGCTCATTCACCCTTCTCTCGCATTTCCTCCATTCACTTTTTGTTTGGCTCAGCCTTCTTTCACATTTTCTCCAACCGGTTTCTCCTTGGCTCATTCACCCTTCCCTCGCATTTCCTCCAAGCGCTTTCTGCTTGGCTCATTCACACTTCTCTCGCATTTCGTCCAAGAGCTTACTTCTTGGCTAAGCCTTCTCTCTCATTTCCTCCATACACTTTCTGCTGGGCTAAGCCTTCTCCCGCATTTCCTCCAAGTGTTTTCTACTTGGCTCATTCACCCTTCTCTCGCATTTTCTCGAAGCGCTTTCTGCTTGGCTCATTCACCCTTCTCTCACATTCCTTCCAAGCGCTTTCTGCTTGGCTCATTCACCCTTCTCTCCCATTTCCTCAAAGGGCTTTCTGCTTAGCTCATTCACCCTTCTTTAGCATTTCCACCAAGTGCTTTCTGCTTGGCTCATTCACCCTTCTATAGCATTTCCTCCAAGCGCTTTCTGCTTGGTTCATTCAGACATCTCTCTCATTTCCTCCAAGCGCTTTCTGCTTGGCTCATTCACCCTTCTCTCGCATTTCCTCCAAGCGCTTTCTTCTTGGCTCATTCACCCTTCTCTCGCATTTCCTCCATGCACTTTCTGTTTGGCTCAGCCTTCTTTCACATTTCCTCCAACCGGTTTCTCCTTGGCTCATTCACCCTTCCCTCGCATTTCCTCCAAGCGCTTTCTACTTGGCTCATTCACCCTTCTCTCGCATTTCCTCCAAGTGCTTTCTGCTTCGCTCATTCACCCTTCTCTCGCATTTACTCAAAGCGCTCTCTACTTGGCTCATTCAGCCTTCTCTCGTATTTTCTCGAAGCGCTTTCTGCTTGGCTCATTCATCCTTCTCTCGCATTTCCTCCAAGCGCTTTCTGTTTGGCTTATTCACATTTCTCTTGCATTTCCTCGAAGTGCTTTCTCCTTGGCTCATTCAGCCTTCTATCGCATTTCCTCCAAGCGCATTCTGCTTGGCCCATTCAGCCTTCTCTCGAATTTGTTCCAAGAGCTTTTTCATTGGCTCATTCACCCTTCTCTCTCATTTCCTCCAAGCCCTTTCCACTTGGCTCATTTAGCGTTCTCTCGCATTTCCTTCAAGGGCTTTCTGCTTGTGTCATTCACATTTCTCTCGCATTTACTCCAAGCTCTTTCTGCTTACTTCATTCAGACATCTCTCTCATTTCCTCCAAGCACTTTCTACTTGGCTCATTCACCCTTCTCTCGCATTACCTCCAAGCGCTTTCTGCTTGGCTCATTCACCCGTCTCTCGCATTTCCTCCATGCACTTTCTGCTTGGCTCAGCATTCTTTCACATTTCCTCCAAGCGCTTTCTGCTTGGCTCATTCACCCGTCTCTCGAATTTCCTCCATGTACTTTCTGCTTGGCTCAGCCTTCTTTCACATTTCCTCCAAGCGGTTTCTCCTTGGCTCATTCTCCCTTCTCTCGCATTTCCTCCATGCACTTTCTGCTTGGCTCAGCGTTCTTTCACATTTCCTCCAAGCGATTTCTCCTTGGCTCATTCACCGTTCTCTCGCATTTCCCCCAAGCGCTTTCTGCTTGGCTCATTCAGCCTTCTCTAGCATTTCCTCCAAGCGCTTTCTCCTTGGCTCATTCACTCTTCTCTCGCATTTCCTCCAAGTGCTTTCTGCTTGGGTCATTCATCTGTCTGTAAGATTTCCTCCAAGCGCTTTCTGCTTGGTTCATTCAGACATCTCTCTCATTTCCTCCAAACGCTTTCTGCTTGGCTCATTCACCCTTCTCTCGCATTTTCTCGAAGCGCTTTCTGCTTGGCTCAATCACCCTTCTCTCGCATTTCCTCCAAGCGCTTTCTGCTTCGCTCATTCACCCTTCTCTTGCATTTCCTCCAAGCGCTTTCTACTTGGCTCATTCACCCTTTTCTCGCATTTTCTCGAAGCGCTTTCTGCTTGGCTCATTCACCCTTCTCTCGCATTTCCTCCAAGTGCTTTCTGCTTGGCTCATTCACCCTTCTCTCGTATTTTTTCGAAGCGCTTTCTGCTTGACTCATTCATACTTCTCTCGCATTTCCTCCAAGCGCTTTCTGTTTGGCTTATTCACATTTCTCTCGCATTTCCTCGAAGTGCTTTCTCCTTGGCTCATTCACCTGTCTCTCTCATTTCCTTCAAGCGCTTTCTCCTTAGCTCATTCAGCCTTCTAACGCATTTCCTCCAAGCGCATTCTGCTTGGCCCATTCAGCCTTCTCTCGAATTTGTTCCAAGAGCTTTTTCATTGGCTCATTCACCCTTCTCTCTCATTTCCTCCAAGCCTTTTCCGCTTGGCTCATTTAGAGTTCTCTCGCATTTCTTTCAAGGGCTTTCTCCTTGTGTTATTCACATTTCTCTTGCATTTCCTCCAAGCGCTTTCTACTTGGCTCATTCACCCTTCTCTCGCATTTCCTACAAGCGCTTTCTAGTTGGCTCATTCACCCGTCTCTCGCATTTCCCCCATGCACTTTCTGCTTGGCTCAGCATTCTTTCACATTTCCTCCAAGCACTTTCTGCTTGGCTCATTCCCCCGTTTCTCGCATTTCCTCCATGCTCATTCTGCTTGACTCAGCCTTCTTTCACATTTCCTCCAAGCGGTTGCTCCTTGGCATATTCACCCTACTTTCGCATTTCCTCCAAGCACTTTCTGCATGGCTTAGCCTTCTTTCCAATTTCCTCCAAGCGCTTCCTCCTTGGCTAATTCACCCTTCTCTCGCATTCCTTCCAAGAGCTTTCAGCTTGGCTCATTCACCCTTCTCTCCCATTTCCTCAAAGGGCTTTCTACTTAGCTCATTCACTCTTCTTTAGCATTTCCACCAAGCGCTTTCTGCTTGGCTTATTCACCCTTCTCTAGCATTTCCTCCAAGAGCTTTCTCCTTGGCTCATTCACTCTTCTCTCGCATTTCCTCCAAGTGCTTTCTGCTTGGCTCATTCACCTGTCTCTAACATTTCCTCCAAGCGCTTTCTGCTTGGTTCATTCAGACATCTCTCTCATTTCCTCCAAACGCTTTCTTCTTGGCTCATTCACCCTTCTCTCGCATTTCCTCCAAGCGCTTTCTTCTTGGCTCATTCACCCTTCTCTCGCATTTCCTCCATGCACTTTCTGTTTGGCTCAGCCTTCTTTCACATTTCCTCCAAACGGTTTCTCCTTGGCTCATTCACCCTTCCCTCACATTTCCTCCAAGCACTTTCTGCTTGGCTCATTCACCCTTCTCTCTCATTTTCTCGAAGCGCTTTCTGCTTGGCTCATTCACCCTTCTCTTGCATTTCCTCCAAGAGCTTTCTACTTGGCTCATTCACCCTTCTCTCGCATTTTCTCGAGTCGCTTTCTGCTTGGCTCATTCACCCTTCTCTCGCATTTCCTCCAAGTGCTTTCTGCTTCGCTCCTTCACCCTTCTCTCGCATTTCCTCAAAGCGCTTTCTACTTGGCTCATTCACCCTTCTCTCGTATTTTGTCGAAGCGCTTTCTTCTTGGCTCATTCATACTTCTCTCGCATTTCCTCCAAGCGCTTTCTGTTTGGCTTATTCACATTTCTATCGCATTTCCTCGAAGTGCTTTCTCCTTCGCTCATTCACCTGTCTCTCTCATTTCCTCCAAGCGCTTTCTCCTTGGCTCATTCAGCCTTCTATCGCATTTCCTCCAAGCGCATTCTGCTTGGCCCATTCAGCCTTCTCTCGAATTTGTTCCAAGAGCTGTTTCATTGGCTCATTCACCCTTCTCTCTCATTTCCTCCAAGCCTTTTCCGCTTGGCTCATTTAGAATTCTCTCGCATTTCTTTCAAGGGCTTTCTGCTTGTGTTATTCACATTTCTCTCGCATTTCCTCCAAGCTCTTTCTGCTTACTTCATTCAGACATCTCTCTCATTTCCTCCAAGCGCTTTCTACTTGGCTCATTCACCCTTCTCTCGCATTTCCTCCAAGCGCTTTTTGCTTGGCTCATTCACCCGTCTCTCGCATTTCCTCCATGCACTTTCTGCTTGGCTCAGCATTCTTTCACATTTCCTCCAAGCGCTTTCTGCTTAGCTCATTCACCCGTCTCTCGCATTTCCTCCATGCTCATTCGGCTTGACTCAGCGTTCTCTCACATTTCCTCCAAGCGGTTTCTCCTTGGCACATTCACCCTTCTCTCGCATTTCCTCCAAGCGCTTCCTTCTTGGCTCAGCCTTCGCTCACATTATCTCCAAGCGCTTTGTGCTTGGCCCATTCAGCCTTCTCCCGCATTTCCTCCAAGCGCTTTCTACTTGGCTCATTCACCCTTCTCTCGTATTTTCTCGAAGTGCTTTCTGTTTGGCTTATTCACATTTCTCTCGCATTTCCTCTAAGTCCTTTCTCCTTGGCTCATTCACCTGTCTCTATCATTTCTTCCAAGCGCTTTCTCCTTGGCTTATTCAGCCTTCTATCGAATTTCGTCCAAGCGCATTCTGCTTGGCCCATTCAGCCTTCTCTTGCATTTCCTCCAAGTGCTATCTGCTTGGCTCATTCAGCATTCTCTTCGTATGTCCCTCAAGCACTTTTTGCTTTGCTCATTCACCCGTCTCTAACATTTCCTCCAAGTGCTTTCTGCTTGGCTCATTCACGCGTCTTTCGCATTTCCTCCAAGTGCTTTCTGCTTGGTTCATTCACTCTTCTCTCTCATTTCCTCCATGTACTTTCTGCTTGGCTCAGCCTTCTTTCACATTTCCTCCAAGCGGTTTCTCCTTGGCTCATTAACCCTTCTCTCGCATTTCCTCTATGCACTTTCTGCTTGGCTCAGTCTTGTTTCACATTTCCTCCAAGCGCTTTCTCCTTGGCACATTCACACTTCTCTCGTATTTCCTGCAAGGGCTTTCTGCATGGCTCATTAACACTTCTCTCTAACTTCCTCCAACCGCTTCCTGCTTGGCTAAGCCTTCTCCCGCATTACCTCCAAGCGCTTTCTGCTTGGCTCATTCACCCGTCTCTCTCATTTCCTCCAAGCCCTTTCCGCTTGGCTCATTTAGCGTTCTCTCGCATTTCCTTCAAGGGCTTTCTGCTTGTGTCATTCACATTTCTATCGCATTTCCTCCAAGCTCTTTCTGCTTACTTCATTCAGACATCTCTCTCATTTCCTCCAAGCACTTTCTACTTGGCTCATTCTCCCTTCTCTCGCATTTCCTCCATGCACTTTCAGCTTGGCTCAGCGTTCTTTCACATTTCCTCCAAGCGGTTTCTCCTTGGCTCATTCACCGTTCTCTCGCATTTCCCCCAAGCGCTTTCTGCTTGGCTCATTCAGCCTTCTCTAGCATTTCCTCCAAGCGCTTTCTCCTTGGCTCATTCACTCTTCTCTCGCATTTCCTCCAAGTGCTTTCTGCTTGGGTCATTCATCTGTCTGTAAGATTTCCTCCAAGCGCTTTCTGCTTGGTTCATTCAGACATCTCTCTCATTTCCTCCAAACGCTTTCTGCTTGGCTCATTCACCCTTCTCTCGCATTTTCTCGAAGCGCTTTCTGCTTGGCTCAATCACCCTTCTCTCGCATTTCCTCCAAGCGATTTCTGCTTCGCTCATTCACCCTTCTCTTGCATTTCCTCCAAGCGCTTTCTACTTGGCTCATTCACCCTTTTCTCGCATTTTCTCGAAGCGCTTTCTGATTGGCTCATTCACCCTTCTCTCGCATTTCCTCCAAGTGCTTTCTGCTTGGCTCATTCACCCTTCTCTCGTATTTTTTCGAAGCGCTTTCTGCTTGACTCATTCATACTTCTCTCGCATTTCCTCCAAGCGCTTTCTGTTTGGCTTATTCACATTTCTCTCGCATTTCCTCGAAGTGCTTTCTCCTTGGCTCATTCACCTGTCTCTCTCATTTCCTTCAAGCGCTTTCTCCTTAGCTCATTCAGCCTTCTAACGCATTTCCTCCAAGCACATTCTGCTTGGCCCATTCAGCCTTCTCTCGAATTTGTTCCAAGAGCTTTTTCATTGGCTCATTCACCCTTCTCTCTCATTTCCTCCAAGCCTTTTCCGCTTGGCTCATTTAGAGTTCTCTCGCATTTCTTTCAAGGGCTTTCTCCTTGTGTTATTCACATTTCTCTTGCATTTCCTCCAAGCGCTTTCTAGTTGGCTCATTCACCCGTCTCTCGCATTTCCCCCATGCACTTTCTGCTTGGCTCATTCCCCCGTTTCTCGCATTTCCTCCATGCTCATTCTGCTTGACTCAGCCTTCTTTCACATTTCCTCCAAGCGGTTGCTCCTTGGCACATTCACCCTACTTTCGCATTTCCTCCAAGCACTTTCTGCATGGCTTAGCCTTCTTTCCAATTTCCTCCAAGCGCTTCCTCCTTGGCTAATTCACCCTTCTCTCGCATTCCTTCCAAGAGCTTTCAGCTTGGCTCATTCACCCTTCTCTCCCATTTCCTCAAAGGGCTTTCTACTTAGCTCATTCACTCTTCTTTAGCATTTCCACCAAGCGCTTTCTGCTTGGCTTATTCACCCTTCTCTAGCATTTCCTCCAAGAGCTTTCTCCTTGGCTCATTCACTCTTCTCTCGCATTTCCTCCAAGTGCTTTCTGCTTGGCTCATTCACCCTTCTCTCGCATTTCCTCCATGCACTTTCTGTTTGGCTCAGCCTTCTTTCACATTTCCTCCAAACGGTTTCTCCTTGGCTCATTCACCCTTCTCTCTCATTTTCTCGAAGCACTTTCTCCTTGGCTCATTCACTCTTCTCTCGCATTTCCTCCAAGTGCTTTCTGCTTGGCTCATTCACCCGTCTCTCGCATTTCCTCCATGCTCATTCGGCTTGACTCAGCGTTCTCTCACATTTCCTCCAAGCGGTTTCCCCTTGGCTCATTCACCCTTCTCTCGCATTTCCTCCAAGCGCTTCCTTCTTGACTCAGCCTTCGCTCACATTATCTCCAAGCGCTTTGTGCTTGGCCCATTCAGCCTTCTCCCGCATTTCCTCCAAGCGCTTTCTACTTGGCTCATTCACCCTTCTCTCGTATTTTCACGAAATGCTTTCTGCTTGGCTCATTCATACTTCTCTTGCATTTCCTCCAAGCAGTTTCTGTTTGGCTTATTCACATTTCTCTCGCATTTCCTCGAAGTCCTTTCTCCTTGGCTCATTCCCCTGTCTCTATCATTTCTTCCAAGCGCTTTCTCCTTGGCTTATTCAGCCTTCTATCGAATTTTGTCCAAGCGCATTCTGCTTGGCCCATTTAGCCTTCTCTCGCATTTCCTCCAAGTGCTATCTGCTTGGCTCATTCAGCATTCTCTTCGCATGTCCCTCAAGCACTTTTTGCTTTGCTCATTCACCCGTCTCTAACATTTCCTCCAAGTGCTTTCTGCTTGGCTCATTCACGCGTCTTTCGCATTTCCTCCAAGTGCTTTCTGCTTGGCTCATTCACCCGTCTCTCACATTTCCTTCAAGCGGATTCTGCTTGGCTCATTCAGCCTTCTCTCTCATTTCCTCCAACTGCTTTCTGCTTGGTTCATTCACTCTTCTCTCTCATTTCCTCCATGCACTTTCTGCTTGGCTCAGCCTTCTTTCACATTTCCTCCAAGCGGTTTCTCCTTGGCTCATTAACCCTTCTCTCGCATTTCCTATATGCACTTCCTGCTTGGCTCAGCCTTCTTTCACATTTCGTCCAAGCGCTTTCTCCTTGGCACATTCACACTTCTCTCGTATTTCCTGCCAGGGCTTTCTGCATGGCTCATTAAAACTTCTCTCTCACTTCCTCCAACCGCTTCCTGCTTGGCTAAGCCTTCTCGCGCATTTCCTCAAAGCGCTTTCTACTTGGCTCATTCACCCTTCTCTCGCATTTCCTCCATGCACTTTTTGTTTGGCTCAGCCTTCTTTCACATTTTCTCCAACCGGATTCTCCTTGGCTCATTCACCCTTCCCTCGCATTTCCTCCAAGCGCTTTCTGCTTGGCTCATTCACACTTCTCTTGCATTTCGTCCAAGAGCTTCCTTCTTGGCTAAGCCTTCTCTCTCATTTCCTCCATACACTTTCTGCTGGGCTAAGCCTTCTCCCACATTTCCTCCAAGTGTTTTCTACTTGGCTCATTCACCCTTCTCTCGCATTTTCTCGAAGCGCTTTCTGCTTGGCTCATTCACCCTTCTCTCACATTCCTTCCAAGCGCTTTCTGCTTGGCTCATTCACCCTTCTCTCCAATTTCCTCAAAGGGCTTTCTGCTTAGCTCATTCACCCTTCTTTAGCATTTCCACCAAGTGCTTTCTGCTTGGCTCATTCACCCTTCTCTAGCATTTCCTCCAAGCGCTTTCTGCTTGGTTCATTCAGACATCTCTCTCATTTCCTCCAAGCGCTTTCATTTGGCTCATTCACCCTTCTCTCGCATTTCCTCCAAGCGCTTTCTTCTTAGGTCATTCACCCTTCTCTCGCATTTCCTCCATGCACTTTCTGTTTGGCTCAGCCTTCTTTCACATTTCCTCCAACCGGTTTCTCCTTGGCTCATTCACCCTTCCCTCGCATTTCCTCCAAGCGCTTTCTACTTGGCTCATTCACCCTTCTCTCGCATTTCCTGCAAGTGCTTTCTGCTTCGCTCATTCACCCTTCTCTCGCATTTCCTCAAAGCGCTCTCTACTTGGCTGATTCAGCCTTCTCTCGTATTTTCTCGAAGCGGTTTCTGCTTTTCTCATTCATACTTCTCTCGCATTTCCTCCAAGCGCTTTCTGTTTGGCTTATTCACATTTCTCTTGCATTTCCTCGAAGTGCTTTCTCCTTGGCTCATTCAGCCTTCTATCGCATTTCCTCCAAGTGCATTCTGCTTGGCCCATTCAGCCTTCTCTCGAATTTGTTCCAAGAGCTTTTTCATTGGCTCATTCACCCTTCTCTCTCATTTCCTCCAAGCCCTTTCCGCTTGGCTCATTTAGCGTTCTCTCGCATTTCCTTCAAGGGCTTTCTGCTTGTGTCATTCACATTTCTATCGCATTTCCTCCAAGCTCTTTCTGCTTACTTCATTCAGACATCTCTCTCATTTCCTCCAAGCACTTTCTACTTGGCTCATTCTCCCTTCTCTCGCATTTCCTCCATGCACTTTCAGCTTGGCTCAGCGTTCTTTCACATTTCCTCCAAGCGGTTTCTCCTTGGCTCATTCACCGTTCTCTCGCATTTCCCCCAAGCGCTTTCTGCTTGGCTCATTCAGCCTTCTCTAGCATTTCCTCCAAGCGCTTTCTCCTTGGCTCATTCACTCTTCTCTCGCATTTCCTCCAAGTGCTTTCTGCTTGGGTCATTCATCTGTCTGTAAGATTTCCTCCAAGCGCTTTCTGCTTGGTTCATTCAGACATCTCTCTCATTTCCTCCAAACGCTTTCTGCTTGGCTCATTCACCCTTCTCTCGCATTTTCTCGAAGCGCTTTCTGCTTGGCTCAATCACCCTTCTCTCGCATTTCCTCCAAGCGCTTTCTGCTTCGCTCATTCACCCTTCTCTTGCATTTCCTCCAAGCGCTTTCTACTTGGCTCATTCACCCTTTTCTCGCATTTTCTCGAAGCGCTTTCTGCTTGGCTCATTCACCCTTCTCTCGCATTTCCTCCAAGTGCTTTCTGCTTGGCTCATTCACCCTTCTCTCGTATTTTTTCGAAGCGCTTTCTGCTTGGCTCATTCATACTTCTCTCGCATTTCCTCCAAGCGCTTTCTGTTTGGCTTATTCACATTTCTCTCGCATTTCCTCGAAGTGCTTTCTCCTTGGCTCATTCACCTGTCTCTCTCATTTCCTTCAAGCGCTTTCTCCTTAGCTCATTCAGCCTTCTAACACATTTCCTCCAAGCGCATTCTGCTTGGCCCATTCAGCCTTCTCTCGAATTTGTTCCAAGAGCTTTTTCATTGGCTCATTCACCCTTCTCTCTCATTTCCTCCAAGCCTTTTCCGCGTGGCTCATTTAGAGTTCTCTCGCATTTCTTTCAAGGGCTTTCTCCTTGTGTTATTCACATTTCTCTTGCATTTCCTCCAAGCGCTTTCTACTTGGCTCATTCACCCTTCTCTCGCATTTCCTACAAGCGCTTTCTAGTTGGCTCATTCACCCGTCTCTCGCATTTCCTCCATGCACTTTCTGCTTGGCTCAGCATTCTTTCACATTTCCTCCAAGCACTTTCTGCTTGGCTCATTCACCCGTCTCTCGCATTTCCTCCATGCTCATTCTGCTTGACTCAGCCTTCTTTCACATTTCCTCCAAGCGGTTTCTCCTTGGCACATTCACCCTACTTTCGCATTTCCTCCAAGCACTTTCTGCATGGCTTAGCCTTCTTTCCAATTTCCTCCAAGCGCTTCCTCCTTGGCTAATTCACCCTTCTCTCGCATTCCTTCCAAGAGCTTTCAGCTTGGCTCATTCACCCTTCTCTCCCATTTCCTCAAAGGGCTTTCTACTTAGCTCATTCACTCTTCTTTAGCATTTCCACCAAGCGCTTTCTGCTTGGCTTATTCACCCTTCTCTAGCATTTCCTCCAAGAGCTTTCTCCTTGGCTCATTCACTCTTCTCTCGCATTTCCTCCAAGTGCTTTCTGCTTGGTTCATTCAGACATCTCTCTCATTTCCTCCAAGCGCTTTCTTCTTGGCTCATTCACCCTTCTCTCGCATTTCCTCCATGCACTTTCTGTTTGGCTCAGCCTTCTTTCACATTTCCTCCAAACGGTTTCTCCTTGGCTCATTCACCCTTCTCTCTCATTTTCTCAAAGCGCTTTCTGATTGGCTCATTCACCCTTCTCTCGCATTTCCTCCAAGTGCTTTCTGCTTGGCTCATTCACCCTTCTCTCGTATTTTTTCGAAGCGCTTTCTGCTTGACTCATTCATACTTCTCTCGCATTTCCTCCAAGCGCTTTCTGTTTGGCTTATTCACATTTCTCTCGCATTTCCTCGAAGTGCTTTCTCCTTGGCTCATTCACCTGTCTCTCTCATTTCCTTCAAGCGCTTTCTCCTTAGCTCATTCAGCCTTCTAACGCATTTCCTCCAAGCACATTCTGCTTGGCCCATTCAGCCTTCTCTCGAATTTGTTCCAAGAGCTTTTTCATTGGCTCATTCACCCTTCTCTCTCATTTCCTCCAAGCCTTTTCCGCTTGGCTCATTTAGAGTTCTCTCGCATTTCTTTCAAGGGCTTTCTCCTTGTGTTATTCACATTTCTCTTGCATTTCCTCCAAGCGCTTTCTAGTTGGCTCATTCACCCGTCTCTCGCATTTCCCCCATGCACTTTCTGCTTGGCTCAGCATTCTTTCACATTTCCTCCAAGCACTTTCTGCTTGGCTCATTCCCCCGTTTCTCGCATTTCCTCCATGCTCATTCTGCTTGACTCAGCCTTCTTTCACATTTCCTCCAAGCGGTTGCTCCTTGGCACATTCACCCTACTTTCGCATTTCCTCCAAGCACTTTCTGCATGGCTTAGCCTTCTTTCCAATTTCCTCCAAGCGCTTCCTCCTTGGCTAATTCACCCTTCTCTCGCATTCCTTCCAAGAGCTTTCAGCTTGGCTCATTCACCCTTCTCTCCCATTTCCTCAAAGGGCTTTCTACTTAGCTCATTCACTCTTCTTTAGCATTTCCACCAAGCGCTTTCTGCTTGGCTTATTCACCCTTCTCTAGCATTTCCTCCAAGAGCTTTCTCCTTGGCTCATTCACTCTTCTCTCGCATTTCCTCCAAGTGCTTTCTGCTTGGCTCATTCACCTGTCTCTAACATTTCCTCCAAGCGCTTTCTGCTTGGTTCATTCAGACATCTCTCTCATTTCCTCCAAGCGCTTTCTTCTTGGCTCATTCACCCTTCTCTCGCATTTCCTCCATGCACTTTCTGTTTGGCTCAGCCTTCTTTCACATTTCCTCCAAACGGTTTCTCCTTGGCTCATTCACCCTTCTCTCTCATTTTCTCGAAGCACTTTCTCCTTGGCTCATTCACTCTTCTCTCGCATTTCCTCCAAGTGCTTTCTGCTTGGCTCATTCACCCGTCTCTCGCATTTCCTCCATGCTCATTCGGCTTGACTCAGCGTTCTCTCACATTTCCTCCAAGCGGTTTCCCCTTGGCTCATTCACCCTTCTCTCGCATTTCCTCCAAGCGCTTCCTTCTTGGCTCAGCCTTCGCTCACATTATCTCCAAGCGCTTTGTGCTTGGCCCATTCAGCCTTCTCCCGCATTTCCTCCAAGCGCTTTCTACTTGGCTCATTCACCCTTCTCTCGTATTTTCACGAAATGCTTTCTGCTTGGCTCATTCATACTTCTCTTGCATTTCCTCCAAGCAGTTTCTGTTTGGCTTATTCACATTTCTCTCGCATTTCCTCGAAGTCCTTTCTCCTTGGCTCATTCACCTGTCTCTATCATTTCTTCCAAGCGCTTTCTCCTTGGCTTATTCAGCCTTCTATCGAATTTTGTCCAAGCGCATTCTGCTTGGCCCATTTAGCCTTCTCTCGCATTTCCTCCAAGTGCTATCTGCTTGGCTCATTCAGCATTCTCTTCGCATGTCCCTCAAGCACTTTTTGCTTTGCTCATTCACCCGTCTCTAACATTTCCTCCAAGTGCTTTCTGCTTGGCTCATTCACGCGTCTTTCGCATTTCCTCCAAGTGCTTTCTGCTTGGCTCATTCACCCGTCTCTCACATTTCCTTCAAGCGGATTCTGCTTGGCTCATTCAGCCTTCTCTCTCATTTCCTCCAACTGCTTTCTGCTTGGTTCATTCACTCTTCTCTCTCATTTCCTCCATGCACTTTCTGCTTGGCTCAGCCTTCTTTCACATTTCCTCCAAGCGGTTTCTCCTTGGCTCATTAACCCTTCTCTCGCATTTCCTATATGCACTTCCTGCTTGGCTCAGCCTTCTTTCACATTTCGTCCAAGCGCTTTCTCCTTGGCACATTCACACTTCTCTCGTATTTCCTGCCAGGGCTTTCTGCATGGCTCATTAAAACTTCTCTCTCACTTCCTCCAACCGCTTCCTGCTTGGCTAAGCCTTCTCGCGCATTTCCTCAAAGCGCTTTCTACTTGGCTCATTCACCCTTCTCTCGCATTTCCTCCATGCACTTTTTGTTTGGCTCAGCCTTCTTTCACATTTTCTCCAACCGGATTCTCCTTGGCTCATTCACCCTTCCCTCGCATTTCCTCCAAGCGCTTTCTGCTTGGCTCATTCACACTTCTCTTGCATTTCGTCCAAGAGCTTCCTTCTTGGCTAAGCCTTCTCTCTCATTTCCTCCATACACTTTCTGCTGGGCTAAGCCTTCTCCCACATTTCCTCCAAGTGTTTTCTACTTGGCTCATTCACCCTTCTCTCGCATTTTCTCGAAGCGCTTTCTGCTTGGCTCATTCACCCTTCTCTCACATTCCTTCCAAGCGCTTTCTGCTTGGCTCATTCACCCTTCTCTCCAATTTCCTCAAAGGGCTTTCTGCTTAGCTCATTCACCCTTCTTTAGCATTTCCACCAAGTGCTTTCTGCTTGGCTCATTCACCCTTCTCTAGCATTTCCTCCAAGCGCTTTCTGCTTGGTTCATTCAGACATCTCTCTCATTTCCTCCAAGCGCTTTCATTTGGCTCATTCACCCTTCTCTCGCATTTCCTCCAAGCGCTTTCTTCTTAGGTCATTCACCCTTCTCT
The DNA here is from genome assembly GCA_039797435.1 of Crotalus adamanteus. Taxonomy (NCBI): domain Eukaryota; kingdom Metazoa; phylum Chordata; class Lepidosauria; order Squamata; family Viperidae; genus Crotalus; species Crotalus adamanteus. The sequence goes on from CM077935.1 coordinate 11,381,122, forward strand.
CGCATTTCCTCCATGCACTTTCTGTTTGGCTCAGCCTTCTTTCACATTTCCTCCAACCGGTTTCTCCTTGGCTCATTCACCCTTCCCTCGCATTTCCTCCAAGCGCTTTCTACTTGGCTCATTCACCCTTCTCTCGCATTTCCTGCAAGTGCTTTCTGCTTCGCTCATTCACCCTTCTCTCGCATTTCCTCAAAGCGCTCTCTACTTGGCTGATTCAGCCTTCTCTCGTATTTTCTCGAAGCGGTTTCTGCTTTTCTCATTCATACTTCTCTCGCATTTCCTCCAAGCGCTTTCTGTTTGGCTTATTCACATTTCTCTTGCATTTCCTCGAAGTGCTTTCTCCTTGGCTCATTCAGCCTTCTATCGCATTTCCTCCAAGTGCATTCTGCTTGGCCCATTCAGCCTTCTCTCGAATTTGTTCCAAGAGCTTTTTCATTGGCTCATTCACCCTTCTCTCTCATTTCCTCCAAGCCCTTTCCGCTTGGCTCATTTAGCGTTCTCTCGCATTTCCTTCAAGGGCTTTCTGCTTGTGTCATTCACATTTCTATCGCATTTCCTCCAAGCTCTTTCTGCTTACTTCATTCAGACATCTCTCTCATTTCCTCCAAGCACTTTCTACTTGGCTCATTCTCCCTTCTCTCGCATTTCCTCCATGCACTTTCAGCTTGGCTCAGCGTTCTTTCACATTTCCTCCAAGCGGTTTCTCCTTGGCTCATTCACCGTTCTCTCGCATTTCCCCCAAGCGCTTTCTGCTTGGCTCATTCAGCCTTCTCTAGCATTTCCTCCAAGCGCTTTCTCCTTGGCTCATTCACTCTTCTCTCGCATTTCCTCCAAGTGCTTTCTGCTTGGGTCATTCATCTGTCTGTAAGATTTCCTCCAAGCGCTTTCTGCTTGGTTCATTCAGACATCTCTCTCATTTCCTCCAAACGCTTTCTGCTTGGCTCATTCACCCTTCTCTCGCATTTTCTCGAAGCGCTTTCTGCTTGGCTCAATCACCCTTCTCTCGCATTTCCTCCAAGCGCTTTCTGCTTCGCTCATTCACCCTTCTCTTGCATTTCCTCCAAGCGCTTTCTACTTGGCTCATTCACCCTTTTCTCGCATTTTCTCGAAGCGCTTTCTGCTTGGCTCATTCACCCTTCTCTCGCATTTCCTCCAAGTGCTTTCTGCTTGGCTCATTCACCCTTCTCTCGTATTTTTTCGAAGCGCTTTCTGCTTGGCTCATTCATACTTCTCTCGCATTTCCTCCAAGCGCTTTCTGTTTGGCTTATTCACATTTCTCTCGCATTTCCTCGAAGTGCTTTCTCCTTGGCTCATTCACCTGTCTCTCTCATTTCCTTCAAGCGCTTTCTCCTTAGCTCATTCAGCCTTCTAACACATTTCCTCCAAGCGCATTCTGCTTGGCCCATTCAGCCTTCTCTCGAATTTGTTCCAAGAGCTTTTTCATTGGCTCATTCACCCTTCTCTCTCATTTCCTCCAAGCCTTTTCCGCGTGGCTCATTTAGAGTTCTCTCGCATTTCTTTCAAGGGCTTTCTCCTTGTGTTATTCACATTTCTCTTGCATTTCCTCCAAGCGCTTTCTACTTGGCTCATTCACCCTTCTCTCGCATTTCCTACAAGCGCTTTCTAGTTGGCTCATTCACCCGTCTCTCGCATTTCCTCCATGCACTTTCTGCTTGGCTCAGCATTCTTTCACATTTCCTCCAAGCACTTTCTGCTTGGCTCATTCACCCGTCTCTCGCATTTCCTCCATGCTCATTCTGCTTGACTCAGCCTTCTTTCACATTTCCTCCAAGCGGTTTCTCCTTGGCACATTCACCCTACTTTCGCATTTCCTCCAAGCACTTTCTGCATAGCTTAGCCTTCTTTCCAATTTCCTCCAAGCGCTTCCTCCTTGGCTAATTCACCCTTCTCTCGCATTCCTTCCAAGAGCTTTCAGCTTGGCTCATTCACCCTTCTCTCCCATTTCCTCAAAGGGCTTTCTACTTAGCTCATTCACTCTTCTTTAGCATTTCCACCAAGCGCTTTCTGCTTGGCTTATTCACCCTTCTCTAGCATTTCCTCCAAGAGCTTTCTCCTTGGCTCATTCACTCTTCTCTCGCATTTCCTCCAAGTGCTTTCTGCTTGGTTCATTCAGACATCTCTCTCATTTCCTCCAAGCGCTTTCTTCTTGGCTCATTCACCCTTCTCTCGCATTTCCTCCATGCACTTTCTGTTTGGCTCAGCCTTCTTTCACATTTCCTCCAAACGGTTTCTCCTTGGCTCATTCACCCTTCTCTCTCATTTTCTCGAAGCGCTTTCTCCTTGGCTCATTCACTCTTCTCTCGCATTTCCTCCAAGTGCTTTCTGCTTGGCTCATTCACCCGTCTCTCGCATTTCCTCCATGCTCATTCGGCTTGACTCAGCGTTCTCTCACATTTCCTCCAAGCGGTTTCCCCTTGGCCCATTCAGCCTTCTCCCGCATTTCCTCCAAGCGCTTTCTACTTGGCTCATTCACCCTTCTCTCGTATTTTCTCGAAATGCTTTCTGCTTGGCTCATTCATACTTCTCTCGCATTTCCTCCAAGCAGTTTCTGTTTGGCTTATTCACATTTCTCTCGCATTTCCTCGAAGTACTTTCTCCTTGGCTCATTCACCTGTCTCTATCATTTCTTCCAAGCGCTTTCTCCTTGGCTTATTCAGCCTTCTATCGAATTTTGTCCAAGCGCATTCTGCTTGGCCCATTCAGCCTTCTCTCCAATTTCCTCCAAGTGCTATCTGCTTGGCTCATTCAGCATTCTCTTCGCATGTCCCTCAAGCACTTTTTGCTTTGCTCATTCACCCGTCTCTAACATTTCCTCCAAGTGCTTTCTGCTTGGCTCATTCACGCGTCTTTCGCATTTCCTCCAAGTGATTTCTGCTTGGCTCATTCACCCGTCTCTCACATTTCCTTCAAGCGGATTCTGCTTGGCTCATTCAGCCTTCTCTCTCATTTCCTCCAACTGCTTTCTGCTTGGTTCATTCACTCTTCTCTCTCATTTCCTCCATGCACTTTCTGCTTGGCTCAGCCTTCTTTCACATTTCCTCCAAGCGGTTTCTCCTTGGCTCATTAACCCTTCTCTCGCATTTCCTCTATGCACTTCCTGCTTGGCTCAGCCTTCTTTCACATTTCGTCCAAGCGCTTTCTCCTTGGCACATTCACACTTCTCTCGTATTTCCTGCCAGGGCTTTCTGCATGGCTCATTAACACTTCTCTCTCACTTCCTCCAACCGCTTCCTGCTTGGCTAAGCCTTCTCCCGCATTTCCTCCAAGCGCTTTCTACTTGGCTCATTCACCCTTCTCTCGCATTTCCTCCATGCACTTTTTGTTTGGCTCAGCCTTCTTTCACATTTTCTCCAACCGGTTTCTCCTTGGCTCATTCACCCTTCCCTCGCATTTCCTCCAAGCGCTTTCTGCTTGGCTCATTCACACTTCTCTTGCATTTCGTCCAAGAGCTTCCTTCTTGGCTAAGCCTTCTCTCTCATTTCCTCCATACACTTTCTGCTGGGTTAAGCCTTCTCCCACATTTCCTCCAAGTGTTTTCTACTTGGCTCATTCACCCTTCTCTCGCATTTTCTCGAAGCGCTTTCTGCTTGGCTCATTCACCCTTCTCTCACATTCCTTCCAAGCGCTTTCTGCTTGGCTCATTCAGACATCTCTCTCATTTCCTCCAAGCGCTTTCATTTGGCTCATTCACCCTTCTCTCGCATTTCCTCCAAGCGCTTTCTTCTTAGGTCATTCACCCTTCTCTCGCATTTTCTCGAAGCGCTTTCTGCTTGGCTCATTCACCCTTCTCTCACATTCCTTCCAAGCGCTTTCGGCTTGGCTCATTCACCCTTCTCTCCAATTTCCTCAAAGGGCTTTCTGCTTAGCTCATTCACCCTTCTTTAGCATTTCCACCAAGTGCTTTCTGCTTGGCTCATTCACCCTTCTCTAGCATTTCCTCCAAGCGCTTTCTGCTTGGTTCATTCAGACATCTCTCTCATTTCCTCCAAGCGCTTTCATTTGGCTCATTCACCCTTCTCTCGCATTTCCTCCAAGCGCTTTCTTCTTAGGTCATTCACCCTTCTCTCGCATTTCCTCCATGCACTTTCTGTTTGGCTCAGCCTTCTTTCACATTTCTTCCAACCGGTTTCTCCTTGGCTCATTCACCCTTCCCTCGTATTTCCTCCAAGCGCTTTCTACTTGGCTCATTCACCCTTCTCTCGCATTTCCTGCAAGTGCTTTCTGCTTCGCTCATTCACCCTTCTCTCGCATTTCCTCAAAGCGCTCTCTACTTGGCTGATTCAGCCTTCTCTCGTATTTTCTCGAAGCGGTTTCTGCTTTTCTCATTCATACTTCTCTCGCATTTCCTCCAAGCGCTTTCTGTTTGGCTTATTCACATTTCTCTTGCATTTCCTCGAAGTGCTTTCTCCTTGGCTCATTCAGCCTTCTATCGCATTTCCTCCAAGCGCATTCTGCTTGGCCCATTCAGCCTTCTCTCGAATTTGTTCCAAGAGCTTTTTCATTAGCGTTCTCTCGCATTTCCTTCAAGGGCTTTCTGCTTGTGTCATTCACATTTCTCTCGCATTTCCTCCAAGCTCTTTCTGCTTACTTCATTAAGACATCTCTCTCATTTCCTCCAAGCACTTTCTACTTGGCTCATTCACCCTTCTCTCGCATTTCCTCCAAGCGCTTTCTTATTGGCTCATTCACCCTTCTCTCGCATTTCCTCCATGCACTTTCTGTTTGGCTCAGCCTTCTTTCACATTTCCTCCAAACGGTTTCTCCTTGGCTCATTCACCCTTCCCTCACATTTCCTCCAAGCACTTTCTGCTTGGCTCATTCACCCTTCTCTCTCATTTTCTCGAAGCGCTTTCTGCTTGCCTCATTCACCCTTCTCTTGCATTTCCTCCAAGCGCTTTCTGCTTCACTCATTCACCCTTCTCTTGCATTTCCTCCAAGCGCTTTCTACTTGGCTCATTCACCCTTCTCTCGCATTTTCTCAAATCGCTTTCTGCTTGGCTCATTCACCCTTCTCTCGCATTTCCTCCAAGTGCTTTCTGCTTCGCTCCTTCACCCTTCTCTCGCATTTCCTCAAAGCCCTTTCTACTTGGCTCATTCACCCTTCTCTCGTATTTTCTCGAAGCGCTTTCTCCTTGGCTCATTCATACTTCTCTCGCATTTCCTCCAAGCGCTTTCTCCTTGGCTCATTCACTCTTCTCTCGCATTTCCTCCAAGCGCTTTCTGCTTGGCTCATTCACCTGTCTCTAACATTTCCTCCAAGCGCTTTCTGCTTGGTCCATTCAGACATCTCTCTCATTTCCTCCAAACGCTTTCTTCTTGGCTCATTCACACTTCTCTCGCATTTCCTCCAAGCGCTTCCTTCTTGGCTCAGCAATCTCTCGCATTTCCTCCAAGGGCTTTCTGCATGGCTCATTAACACTTCTCTCTCACTTCCTCAAAGTGCTTCCTGCTTGGCTAAGCCTTCTCTCGCATTTTCTCCAAGCACTTTCTCCTTGGCGCATTCACCCTTTTCTCGCATTTCCTCCATGCACTTTCTGCTTGGCCCATTCAGCCATCTCTCGCATTTCCTCCAAGCGCTTTCTGCTTCGCTCATTCACACTTCTCTTGCATTTCCACCAAGCGCTTTCTACTTGGCTCATTCACCCTTCTCTCGCATTTTCTCGAAGCACTTTCTCCTTGGCTCATTCATACTTCTCTCGCATTTCCTGCATGCACTTTCACCTTGGCTCAGCATTCTTTCACATTTCCTCCAAGCGCTTCCTTCTTGGCTCAGCCATCCCTCGCATTACCTCCAAGTGCTTTCTGCTTGGCTCATTCACCCTTCTCTCGCATTTCCTCCAAGCACTTTCTACTTGGCTCATTCACCCTTCTCTCGTATTTTCTCGAAGCGCTTTCTTCTTGGCTCATTCACCCGTCTCTCGCATTTCCTGCATGCACTTTCACCTTGGCTCAGCATTCTTTCACATTTTCTCCAAGCGCTTTCTGCTTCGCTCATTCACCCTTCTCTGGCATTTTCTCGAAGCACTTTCTGCTTGGCTCATTCACCCTTCTCTCGCATTTCCTCCAAGTGCTTTCTGCTTGGCTCATTCACCCTTCTCTCGCATTTCCTCCAAGCGCTTTCTACTTGGCTCATTCACCCTTCTCTCGTATTTTCTAGAAGCGCTTTCTGTTTGGCTCATTCACCCGTCTCTCGCATTTCCTGCATGCACTTTCACCTTGGCTCAGCATTCTTTCACATTTCCTCCAAGTGCTTTCTGCTTGGCTCATTCACCCGTCTCTCGCATTTCCTCCATGCTCACTATGCTTGGCTCAGCCTTCTTTCACATTTCCTCCAAGCGGTTGCTCCTTGGCTTATTCACCCTTCTCTCGCATTTCCTCCATGCACTTTCTGCTTGGCTCAGCGTTCTTTCACATTTCCTCCAAGCGGTTTCTCCTTGGCTCATTCACCCTTCTCTCGCATTTCCCCCAAGCTCTTCCTTCTTGGCTAAGACTTCGCTCGCATTATCTCCAAGCGCTTTGTGCTTGGCCCATTCAGCCTTCTCTCGCATTTCTTCCAAGGGCTTTCTGCATGGCTCATTAACACTTCTCTCTCACTTCCTCCAAGTGCTTCCTGCTTGGCTAAGCATTCTCCTGCATTTCCTACAAGCGCTTTCTACTTGGCTCATTCACCCTTCTCTCACATTCCTTCCAAGCGCTTTCTGCTTGGCTCATTCACCCTTCTCTCGCATTTTCTCGAAGCACTTTCTACTTGGCTCATTCACCCTTCTCTCGCATTTCCTCCAAGCGCTTTCTGCTTCGCTCATTCACCCTTCTCTTGCATTTCCTCCAAGCGCTTTCTCCTTGGCTCATTCAACCTTCTATCGCATTTCCTCCAAGCGCATTCTGCTTGGCTCATTCACCCGTCTCTCGCCTTTCCTGCATGCAGTTTCTGCTTGGCTCAGCATTCTTTCACATTTCCTCCAAGCGCTTTCTGCTTGGCTCATTCACCCGTCTCTCGTATTTCCTCCATGCTCACTATGCTTGGCTTAGCCTTCTTTCACATTTCCTCCAAGCGGTTTCTCCTTGGCTCATACACCCTTCTCTACCATTTCCTCCATGCACTTTCTGCTTGGCTCAGCATTCTTTCACATTTCCTCCAAGCGGTTTCTCCTTGGCTCATTCACCCTTGTCTCGCATTTCCCCCAAGCGCTTCCTTCTTGGCTCATTCACCCTTCTCTCGCATTTCCTCCAAGCGCTTTCTGCTTCGCTCATTCACCCTTCTCTTGCATTTTCTCCAAGTGCTTTCTACTTGCCTCATTCACCCTTCTCTCGCATTTTCTCGAAGCACTTTCTGCTTGGCTCATTCACCCTTCTCTCGCATTTCCTCCAATTGCTTTCTACTTGGCTCATTCACCCTTCTCTCACATTCCTTCCAAGCCCTTTCTGCTTGGCTCATTCACCCTTCTCTCCAATTTCCTCAAAGGGCTTTCTGCTTAGCTCATTCACCCTTCTTTCGCATTTCCACCAAGCGCTTTCTGCTTGGCTCATTCACCCTTCTCTCGAATTTCCTCCAAGCGCTTTCTGCTTGGCTCATTCACACTTCTCTCGCATTTCCTCCAAGCACTTTCTGCTTCGCTCAGCTTTCTCTCACATTTCTTCCAAGCGCTTTCTTCTTGCCTCCTTCACCCTTCTCTCGCATTTCCTCCCAGCGCTTTCTGCTTGGCTCATTCACCCGTCTCTTGCATTTCCTCTAAGCGCTTTCTGCTTGGCTCATTCAGCCTTCTCTCGAATTTTCTCCAAGAATTTTCTGCATGGCTTAGCCTTCTTTCCAATTTCCTCCAAGCGCTTTCTGCTTGGCTCATTCACTCTTCTCTCGAATTTCTTCCAAGCGCTTTATGCTTGGCTCATTCACCCTTCTCTCGCATTTCCTCTAAGCGATTTCTGCTTGGCTCATTCACACTTCTCTCGCATTTCGTCCAAGAGCTTCCTTCTTGGCTTAGCCTTCTCTCTCATTTCCTCCAAGCGCTTTCTGCTTGGCTCATTCACCCGTCTCTCGCATTTCCTCCATACACTTTCTGCTTGGCTAAGCCTTCTCCCGCATTTCCTCCAAGTGTTTTCTACTTGGCTCATTCACCCTTCTCTCGCATTTTCTCGAAGCGCTTTCTGCTTGGCTCATTCACCCTTCTCTCACATTCCTTCGAAGTGCTTTCTGCTTGGCTCATTCACCCTTCTCTCCCATTTACTCAAAGGACTTTCTGCTTAGCTCATTCACCCTTCTTTAGCATTTCCACCAAGTGCTTTCTGCTTGGCTCATTCACCCTTCTCTAGCATTTCCTCCAAGTGCTTTCTCCTTGGCTCATTCACTCTTCTCTCGCATTTCCTCCAAGTGCTTTCTGCTTGGCTCATTCACCTGTCTCTAACATTTCCTCCAAGCGCTTTCTGTTTGGTTCATTCAGAGATCTCTCTCATTTCCTCCAAGCGCTTTCTGCTTGGCTCATTCACCCTTCTCTCACATTCCTTCCAAGCGCTTTCTGCTTGGCTCATTCACCCTTCTCTCACATTCCTTCCAAGCGCTTTCTGCTTGGCTCATTCACCCTTCTCTCGCATTTTCTCGAAGCACTTTCTACTTGGCTCATTCACCCTTCTCTCGTATTTCCTCCAAGCGCTTTCTGCTTCGCTCATTCAACCTTCTCTTGCATTTCCTCCAAGCGCTTTCTCCTTGGCTCATTCAACCTTCTATCGCATTTCCTCCAAGCGCATTCTGCTTGGCCCATTCAGCCTTCTCTCGAATTTGTTCCAAGAGCTTTTTCATTGGCTCATTCACCCTTCTCTCTCATTTCCTCCAAGCCTTTTCCGCTTGGCTCATGTAGCGTTCTCTCGCATTTCTTTCAAGCGCTTTCTGCTTGTGTCATTCACATTTCTCTCGCATTTCCTCCAAGCGCTTTCCGCTTGGCTCATTCACCCTTCTCTATCAGTTCCTCCAAGCGCTTTCTGCTTGGCTCATTCACCCGTCTCTCGCCTTTCCTGCATGCAGTTTCTGCTTGGCTCAGCATTCTTTCACATTTCCTCCAAGCGCTTTCTGCTTGGCTCATTCACCCGTCTCTCGCATTTCCTCCATGCTCACTATGCTTGGCTTAGCCTTCTTTCACATTTCCTCCAAGCGGTTTCTCCTTGGCTCATTCACCCTTCTCTACCATTTCCTCCATGCACTTTCTGCTTGGCTCAGCGTTCTTTCACATTTCCTCCAAGCGGTTTCTCCTTGGCTCATTCACCCTTCTCTCGCATTACCCCCAAGCGCTTCCTTCTTGGCTCATTCACCCTTCTCTCGCATTTCCTCCAAGCGCTTTCTGCTTCGTTCATTCACCCTTCTCTTGCATTTTCTCCAAGGGCTTTCTACTTGGCTCATTCACCCTTCTCTCGCATTTTCTCGAAGCACTTTCTGCTTGGCTCATTCACCCTTCTCTCGCATTTCCTCCAATTGCTTTCTACTTGGCTCATTCACCCTTCTCTCACATTCCTTCCAAGCCCTTTCTGCTTGGCTCATTCACCCTTCTCTCCAATTTCCTCAAAGGGCTTTCTGCTTAGCTCATTCACCCTTCTTTCGCATTTCCACCTAGCGCTTTCTGCTTGGCTCATTCACCCTTCTCTCGCATTTCCTCCAAGCGCTTTCTGCTTGGCTCATTCACACATCTCTCGCATTTCCTCCAAGCACTTTCTGCTTCGCTCAGCTTTCTCTCACATTTCTTCCAAGCGCTTTCTTCTTGCCTCCTTCACCCTTCTCTCGCATTTCCTCCCAGCGCTTTCTGCTTGGCTCATTCACCCGTCTCTTGCATTTCCTCTAAGCGCTTTCTGCTTGGCTCATTCAGCCTTCTCTCGAATTTTCTCCAAGAATTTTCTGCATGGCTTAGCCTTCTTTCCAATTTCCTCCAAGCGCTTTCTGCTTGGCTCATTCACTCTTCTCTCGAATTTCTTCCAAGCGCTTTCTGCTTGGCTTATTCACCCTTCTCTCGCATTTCCTCTAAGCGATTTCTGCTTGGCTCATTCACACTTCTCTCGCATTTCGTCCAAGAGCTTCCTTCTTGGCTTAGCCTTCTCTCTCATTTCCTCCAAGCGCTTCCTTCTTGGCTCAGCCATCCCTCGCATTACCTCCAAGTGCTTTCTGCTTGGCTCATTCACCCTTCTCTCGCATTTCCTCCAAGCGCTTTCTACTTGGCTCATTCACCCTTCTCTCGTATTTTCTCGAAGCGCTTTCTGCTTGGCGCATTCACCCGTCTCTCGCATTTCCTGCATGCACTTTCACCTTGGCTCAGCATTCTTACACATTTCCTCCAAGCGCTTTCTGCTTGGCTCATTCACCCGTCTCTCGCATTTCCTCCATGCTCATTATGCTTGGCTCAGCCTTCTTTCACATTTCCTCCAAGCGGGTTCTCCTTGGCTTATTCACCCTTCTCTCGCATTTCCTCCATGCACTTTCTGCTTGGCTCAGCGTTCTTTCACATTTCCTCCAAGCGGTTTCTCCTTGGCTCATTCACCCTTCTCTCGCATTTTCTCGAAGCGCTTTCTTCTTGGCTCATTCACACTTCTCTCGCATATCCTCCAAGTGCTTCCTTCTTGGCTCATTCACCTGTTTCTAACATTTCCTCCAAGCGCTTTCTGCTTCGCTCATTCACCCTTCTCTTGCATTTTCTCCAAGTGCTTTCTACTTGGCTCATTCACCCTTCTCTGGCATTTTCTCGAAGCACTTTCTGCTTGGCTCGTTCACCCTTCTCTCGCATTTCCTCCAAGTGCTTTCTTCTTGGCTCATTCACCCTTCTCTCGCATTTCCTCCATGCACTTTCTGCTTGGCTCAGCGTTCTTTCACATTTCCTCCAAGCGGTTTCACCTTGGCTCATTCACCCTTCTCTCGCATTTCCCCCAAGCGCTTCCTTCTTGGCTCAGCCTTCGCTCGCATTATCTCCAAGCGCTTTTTGCTTGGCCCATTCAGCCTTCTCTCGCATTTCTTCCAAGGGCTTTCTGCATGGCTCATTAACACTTCTCTCTCACTTCCTCCAAGCTCTTCCTGCTTGGCTAAGCATTCTCCCGCATTTCCTACAAGCGCTTTCTACTTGGCTCATTCACCCTTCTCTCACATTCCTTCCAAGCGCTCTCTACTTGGCTCATTCAGCCTTCTCTCGTATTTTCTCGAAGCGCTTTCTGCTTGGCTCATTCATACTTCTCTCGCATTTCCTCCAAGCGCTTTCTGTTTGGCTTATTCACATTTCTCTCGCATTTCCTCGAAGTGCTTTCTCCTTGGCTCATTCACCTGTCTCTCTCATTTCCTTCAAGCGCTTTCTCCTTAGCTCATTCAGCCTTCTAACGCATTTCCTCCAAGCGCATTCTGCTTGGCCCATTCAGCCTTCTCTCGAATTTGTTCCAAGAGCTTTTTCATTGGCTCATTCACCCTTCTCTCTCATTTCCTCCAAGCCTTTTTCGCTTGGCTCATTTAGAGTTCTCTCGCATTTCTTTCAAGGGCTTTCTCCTTGTGTTATTCACATTTCTCTTGCATTTCCTCCAAGCACTTTCTACTTGGCTCATTCACCCTTCTCTCGTATTTCCTCCAAGCGCTTTCTGCTAGGCTCATTCAGCCTTCTCTCACATTTCATAAAAGCGCTTTATGCTTGGAGCATTCAGCTTTCTCTCGAATTTTCTCTAAGCGCTTTCTGCCTGACACATTCAGAGTTCCCTCGCATTTCCTCCAAGCACTTTCTGCTTGGCTCAGCCTTCTCTCGCATTTCCTCCAAGCGCTTTCTGCTTGGCTCATTCACTCTTCTCTCGCATTTTTTCCAAGCGCTTTCTGCTTGGCTCATTCACCCATCTCTCGCATTTCCTCCAGCGCTTTCTACTTGGCTCATTCACCCTTCTCTCACATTTCCTCAAAGCGCTTTCTCCTTCGCTCATTCAGCCTTCTATCGCATTTCCACCAAGCGCATTCTGCTTGGCCCATTCAGCCTTATCTCAAATTGCTTCCAAGAGCATTTCATTGGTTCATTCACCCTTCTCTCTCATTTCCTCCAAGCCTTTTCTACTTGGCTCATTTAGCCTTCTCTCGCATTTCCTCCAAGCGCTTTCTGCTAGACTCATTCAGTCTTCTCTCAAATTTTCTCCAAGCCCTTTCTGCTTGGCTCATTCACCCTTCTCTTGCATTTCCTCCAAGTGCTTTCTGCTTGTCTCATTCAGCTTTCTCTCTCATTTCCTAAAAGCGCTTTATGCTTGGAGCACTCAGCCTTCTCTCGAATTTTCTCCAATCGCTTTCTGCCTGACTCATTCAGCCTTCTTTCGCATTTCCTACAAGCGCATTCTGCTTGGCTCATTCAGCCCTCTCTCGCATTTCCGCCAAGCACTTTCTTCTTGGCCAGCCTTCTCTCGCATTTCCTCCAAGTGGTTTCTGCTTGGCGCATTCAGCCTTCTCTCAAATTTTCTCCAAGCGCTTTCTCCCTTCCTCATTCAGCCTTCTCTCGCATTTCCTCCATGCACTTTCTGCTTCGCTCAGCCTACTTTCGCATTTCCTCCAAGTGGTTTCTTCTTGGCGCATTCAGCCTTCTCTCAAATTTTCTCCAAGCTCTTTCTCCCTTCCTCATTCAGCCTTCTCTCGCATTTCCTCCATGCACTTTCTGCTTCGCTCAGCCTACTTTCGCATTTCCTACAAGTGCATTCTGCTTGGCGCATTCAGCCTTCTCTCGAATTTTCTCCAAGCGCTTTCTGCCTTCCTCATTCAGCCTTCTCTCGCATTTCGTCCAAGTACTTTCTGCTTGGCTCAGCCTTCTTTCGCATTTCCTACAAGTGCATTCTGCTTGGCTCATTCAGCCTTCTCACGCATTTCCTCCAAGAGCTTTTCATTGGTTCATTCACCCTTCTCTCTCATTTCCTCCAAGCCTTTTCTACTTGGCTCATTTAGCCTTCTCTCGCATTTCCTCCAAGCGCTTTCTGCTAGGCTCATTCAGCCTTCTCTCGAATTTTCTACAAGCGCTTTATACTTGGAGCATTCAGCCTTCTCTTGCATTTCCCTCATTCACTTTTTGCTTTCCTCATTCATCCGTCTCTCATATTTCCTCCAAGGGCTTTATGCTTGGCTCATTCAACAGTCTCTCGCATTTCCTCCAGGCACATTCTGCTTGGCTCATTCAGCCTTCTCTCGCATTTCCTCCAAGCGCATTCTGCTTGGCTCATTCAGCCTTCTCTCACATTTCCTCCAAGGGCATTCTGCTTGCCCATTCAGCCTTCTCTCAAATTGCTTCCAAGAGCTTTTCATTGGTTCATTCACCCTTCTCTCTCATTTCCTCCAAGCATTTTCATTGCTTTGCCCATTCAGCCTTCTCTTGCATTTCCCTCATTCACTTTTTGCTTTCCTCATTCATCCGTCTCTCATATTTCCTCCAAGGGCTTTATGCTTGGCTCATTCAGCCTTCTCTCGCATTTCCTCCAAACGCATTCTGCTTGGCCCATTCAGCCTTCTCTCAGGTTTCTTCCAAGAGTTTTTCATTGGTTCATTCACCCTTCTCTCTCATTTCCTCCAAGCCTTTTCTACTTGGTTCATTTAGCCTTCACTCGAATTTTCTCCTAGCGCTTTCTGCTTGGCTCATTCACCCTTTTCTCGCATTTCCTCCAAGTGCTTTCTGCTTGGCTCAGCCTTCTTTCGCATTTCCTACAACCGCTTTATGCTTGGAGCATTCAGCCTTCTCTCGAATTTTCTCCAAGCGCTTTCTGCTTGGCTCAGACTTGTTTCGCATTTCTTATAAGCGCATTCTACTTTTCTCATTCAGCCTTCTCTCGCATTTCCTCCAAGCAGTTTCTTCTTGGCTCAGCCTTCTCTCGCATTTCTTCCAAGCGCTTTCTCCTTGGCTCATTCACCGGTCTCTCGCATTTCCTCCAAGGGCTTTCTGCTTGGCTCATTAACCCGTCTCTCACATTTCCTCCAAGCACTTTCTGCTTGGCCCATTCAGCCTTCTTTTGCATTTCCTCCAAGCACTTTCTGCTTGGCTCATTCACACTTCACTCACATTTCCTCCAAGTGCTTTCTTCTTGGCTCAGTCAGCCTTCTCTTAGCATTTCCCTCAAGTACTTTTTGCTTTGCTCATTCACCCGTCTCTCGCACTTCCTACAAGCGCTTTCTCCTTGGCTCATTCACCCGTCTCTCGCATTTCCTCCAAGCACTTTCTGCTTGGCTCATTCAGTCTTCTCTTGAATTTTCTCTAACCGCTTTCTGCTTGGCTCATTCAGCCTTCTCTTGCATTTCCTCCAAACGCTTTCTGCTTGGCTCATTCACCCTTCTCTCGCATTTCCTCCTAGCGCTTTCTACTTGGGTCATTCACCCGTCTCTTACATTCCTCCAAGCGCTTTCTCCTTGGTTCATTCACCCATCACTCGTATTTCCTCCAAGCGCTTTCTCCTTGGCTCATTCAACAGTCTCTCGCATTTCCTCCAAGTGCTTTCTGCTTGGCGCATTCAGCCTTCTCTCGAATTTTCTCCAAGCGCTTTCTGCCTTCCTCATTCAGCCTTCTCTCTCATTTCCTCCAAGCCTTTTCTACTTGGCTCATTTAGCCTTCTCTCGCATTTCCTCCAAGCGCTTTCTGCTATGCTCATTCATCCTTCTCTCGAATTTTCTACAAGCGCTTTATACTTGGAGCATTCAGCCTTCTCTTGCATTTCCCTCATTCACTTTTTGCTTTCCTCATTCATCCGTCTCTCATATTTCCTCCAAGGGCTTTAAGCTTGGCTCATTCAACAGTCTCTCGCATTTCCTCCAAGCACATTCTGCTTGGCTCATTCAGCCTTCTCTCGCATTTCCTCCAAGCGCATTCTGCTTGGCTCATTCAGCCTTCTCTCACATTTCCTCCAAGGGCATTCTGCTTGCCCATTCAGCCTTCTCTCAAATTTCTTCCAAGAGCTTTTTCATTGGTTCATTCACCTTTCTCTCACATTTCCTCCAAGCCTTTTCTACTTGTCTCATTTAGCCTTCTCTCGCATTTCCTCCAAGCGCTTTCTGCTAGGCTCATTCAGCCTTCTCTCGCATTTCATAAAAGCGCTTTATGCTTGGAGCATTCAGCTTTCTCTCAAATTTTCTCTAAGCGCTTTCTGCCTGACTCATTCAGAGTTCTCTCGCATTTCCTCCAAGCACTTTCTGCTTGGCTCAGCCTTCTTTCGCATTTCCTACAAGTGCATTCTGCTTGGCTCATTCAGCCCTCTCTTGCATTTCCTCCAAGCACTTTCTTCTTGGCCAGCCTTCTCTTGCATTTCCTCAAAGTGCTTTCTGCTTGGCTCATTCACCCATCTCTCACATTTCCTCCAAGCCTTTTCTACTTGTCTCATTTAGCCTTCTCTCGCATTTCCTCCAAGCGCTTTCTGCTAGGCTCATTCAGCCTTCTCTCGCATTTCATAAAAGCGCTTTATGCTTGGAGCATTCAGCTTTCTCTCGAATTTTCTCTAAGCGCTTTCTGCCTGACTCATTCAGAGTTCCCTCGCATTTCCTCCAAGCACTTTCTGCTTGGCTCAGCCTTCTTTCGCATTTCCTACAAGTGCATTCTGCTTGGCTCATTCAGCCCTCTCTTGCATTTCCTCCAAGCACTTTCTTCTTGGCCAGCCTTCTCTTGCATTTCCTCAAAGTGCTTTCTGCTTGGCTCATTCACGCATCTCTCGCATTTCCTCCCAGCGCTTTCTCCTTGGGTCATTCAGCCTTCTATCGCATTTCCTCCAAGTGCATTCTGCTTGGCCCATTCAGCCTTATCTCAAATTACTTCCAAGAGCATTTCATTGGTTCATTGAGCCTTCTCTCTCATTTCCTCCAAGCCTTTTCTACTTGGCTCATTTAGCCTTCTCTCCCATTTCCTCCAAGCGCTTTCTGCTAGGCTCATTCAGTCTTCTCTCGAATTTTCTCCAAGCCCTTTCTGCTTGGCTCATTCACCCTTCTCTCGCATTTCCTCCAAGTGCTTTCTGCTTGTCTCATTCAGCTTTCTCTCTCATTTCCTAAAAGCTCTTTATGCTTGGAGCATTCAGCCTTCTCTCGAATTTTCTCCAAGCGCTTTCTGCCTGACTCATTCAGCCTTCTTTTGCACTTCCTACAAGCGCATTCTGCTTGCCTCATTCAGCCCTCTCTCGCATTTTCGCCAAGCACTTTCTTCTTGGCCAGACTTCTCTCGCATTTCCTCCAAGTGCTTTCTGCTTGGCGCATTCAGCCTTCTCTCGAATTTTCTCCAAGCGCTTTCTGCCTTCCTCATTCAGCCTTCTCTCGCATTTCGTCCAAGCACTTTCTGCTTGGCTCAGCCTTCTTTAGCATTTCCTCCAAGCGCATTCTGCTTGGCTCATTCAACAGTCTCTCGCATTTCCTCCAAGCGCATTTTGCTTGGCTCATTCAGCCTTCTCTCGCATTTCCTCCAAGCCTTTTCTGCTTGGCTTATTTAGCCTTCTACACATTTCCTCCAAGCGCTTTTTCCTTGGCCCATTCAGCGTTCTGTCAAATTGCTTCCAAGAGCTTTTCATTGGTTCATTCACCCTTCTCTCTC
The DNA here is from genome assembly GCA_039797435.1 of Crotalus adamanteus. Classification (NCBI taxonomy): domain Eukaryota; kingdom Metazoa; phylum Chordata; class Lepidosauria; order Squamata; family Viperidae; genus Crotalus; species Crotalus adamanteus. The sequence goes on from CM077935.1 coordinate 11,397,657, forward strand.
ATTTCCTCCAAGCATTTTCATTGCTTTGCCCATTCAGCCTTCTCTTGCATTTCCCTCATTCAGTTTTTGCTTTCCTCATTCATCCGTCTCTCATATTTCCTCCAAGGGCTTTATGCTTGGCTCATTCAGCCTTCTCTCGCATTTCCTCCAAACGCATTCTGCTTGGCCCATTCAGCCTTCTCTCAGGTTTCTTCCAAGAGTTTTTTATTGGTTCATTCACCCTTCTCTCTCATTTCCTCCAAGCCTTTTCTACTTGGCTCATTTAGCCTTCACTCGAATTTTCTCCTAGCGCTTTCTGCTTGGCTCATTCACCCTTTTCTCGCATTTCCTCCAAGTGCTTTCTGCTTGGCTCAGCCTTCTTTCGCATTTCCTGCAACCGCTTTATGCTTGGAGCATTCAGCCTTCTCTCGAATTTTCTCCAAGCGCTTTCTGCTTGGCTTAGTCTTGTTTCACATTTCTTATAAGCGCATTCTACTTTTCTCATTCAGCCTTCTCTCGCATTTCCTCCAAGCAGTTTCTTCTTGGCTCAGCCTTCTCTCGCATTTCTTCCAAGCGCTTTCTCCTTGGCTCATTCACCGGTCTCTCGCATTTCCTCCAAGGGCTTTCTGCTTGGCTCATTAACCCGTCTCTCACATTTCCTCCAAGCGCTTTCTTCTTGGCTCAGTCAGCCTTCTCTTAGCATTTCCCTCAAGTACTTTTTGCTTTGCTCATTCACCCGTCTCTCGCACTTCCTACAAGCGCTTTCTCCTTGGCTCATTCACCCGTCTCTCGCATTTCCTCCAAGCGCTTTCTGCTTGGCTCATTCAGTCTTCTCTTGAATTTTCTCTAACCGCTTTCTGCTTGGCTCATTCAGCCTTCTCTTGCATTTCCTCCTAGCGCTTTCTACTTGGGTCATTCACCCGTCTCTTACATTCCTCCAAGCGATTTCTCCTTGGTTCATTCACCCATCACTCGTATTTCCTCCAAGCGCTTTCTCCTTGGCTCATTCAACAGTCTCTCGCATTTCCTCCAAGTGCTTTCTGCTTGGCGCATTCAGCCTTCTCTCGAATTTTCTCCAAGCGCTTTCTGCCTTCCTCATTCAGCCTTCTCTCGCATTTCGTCCAAGCACTTTCTGTTTGGCTCAGCCTTCTTTCGCATTTCCTACAAGTGCATTCTTCTTGGCGCATTCAGCCTTCTCCCGAATTTTCTCCAAGGGCTTTCTGCCTTCCTCATTCAGCCTTTTCTCGCATTTCGTCCAAGCACTTTCTGCTTGGCTCAGCCTTCTTTCGCATTTCCTACAAGTGCATTCTGGTTGGCTCATTCAGCCTTCTGACGCATTTCCTCCAAGCGCTTTCTGCTTTGCCCATTCAGCCTTCTCTCAAATTTCTTCCAAGAGCTTTTCATTGGTTCATTCACCCTTCTCTCTCATTTCCTCCAGGCCTTTTCTACTTGGCTCATTTAGCATTCTCTCGCATTTCCTCCAAGCGCTTTCTCCTTGGCTCCTTCAGCCTTCTCTCGCATTTCCTCCAAGCGCATTCTGCTTGGCCCATTCAGCTTTCTCTCGAATTTTCTCTAACCGCTTTCTTCTTGGCTCATTCAGCCTTCTCTCGCATTTCCTCCAAGCGCTTTCTGCTTGGCATATTCAGCCTTCTCTCGAATTTTCTCTAACCGCTTTCTTCTTGGCTCATTCAGCCTTCTCTCGCATTTCCTCCAAGCGCATTCTGCTTGGCCCATTCAGCCTTCTCTCGAATTTTCTACAAGCGCTTTATACTTGGAGCATTCAGCCTTCTCTTGCATTTCCCTCATTCACTTTTTGCTTTCCTCATTCATCCCTCTCTCATATTTCCTCCAAGCGCTTTATGCTTGGCTCATTCAACTGTCTCTCACATTTCCTCCAGCGCTTTCTGCCTTCCTCATTCAGCCTTCTCTCGCATTTCGTCCAAGCACTTTCTGCTTGGCTCAGCCTTCTTTCGCATTTCCTACAAGTGCATTCTTCTTGGCGCATTCAGCCTTCTCCCGAATTTTCTCCAAGGGCTTTCTGCCTTCCTCATTCAGCCTTCTCTCGCATTTCGTCCAAGCACTTTCTGCTTGGCTCAGCCTTCTTTCGCATTTCCTACAAGTGCATTCTGGTTGGCTCATTCAGCCTTCTGACGCATTTCCTCCAAGCGCTTTCTGCTTTGCCCATTCAGCCTTCTCTCAAATTTCTTCCAAGAGCTTTTCATTGGTTCATTCACCCTTCTCTCTCATTTCCTCCAGGCCTTTTCTACTTGGCTCATTTAGCATTCTCTCTCATTTCCTCCAATCGCTTTTTCCTTGGCTCCTTCAGCCTTCTCTCGCATTTCCTCCAAGCGCATTCTGCTTGGCCCATTCAGCTTTCTCTCGAATTTTCTCTAACCGCTTTCTTCTTGGCTCATTCAGCCTTCTCTCGCATTTCCTCCAAGCGCTTTCTGCTTGGCACATTCAGCCTTCTCTCGAATTTTCTCTAACCGCTTTCTTCTTGGCTCATTCAGCCTTCTCTCGCATTTCCTCCAAGCGCATTCCGCTTGGCCCATTCAGCCTTCTCTCGAATTTTCTACAAGCGCTTTATACTTGGAGCATTCAGCCTTCTCTTGCATTTCCCTCATTCACTTTTTGCTTTCCTCATTCATCCCTCTCTCATATTTCCTCCAAGCGCTTTATGCTTGGCTCATTCAACTGTCTCTCACATTTCCTCCAGCGCTTTCTGCCTTCCTCATTCAGCCTTCTCTCGCATTTCGTCCAAGCACTTTCTGCTTGGCTCAGCCTTCTTTCGCATTTCCTACAATTGCATTCTGCTTGGCTCATTCAGCCTTCTCACGCATTTCCTCCAAGCGCTTTCTGCTTTGCCCATTCAGCCTTCTCTCAAATTTCTTCCAAGAGCTTTTTCATTGGTTCATTCACCTTTCTCTCGCATTTCCTCCAAGCGCATTCTCCTTGGCCCATTCAGCCTTCTCTCAAATTGCTTCCAAGAGCTTTTCATTGGTTCATTCACCTTTCTCTCACATTTCCTCCAAGCGCATTCTGCTTGCCCATCCAGCCTTCTCTCAGGTTTCTTCCAAGAGTTTTTCATTGGTTCATTCACCCTTGTCTCTCATTTCCTCCAAGCCTTTTCTACTTGGCTCATTTAGCCTTCACTCGAATTTTCTCCTAGCGCTTTCTGCTTGGCTCATTCACCCTTTTCTCGCATTTCCTCCAAGTGCTTTCTGTTTGGCTCAGCCTTCTTTCGCATTTCCTACAACCGCTTTATGCTTGGAGCATTCAGCCTTCTCTCGAATTTTCTCCAAGCGCTTTCTGCTTGGCTCAGACTTGTTTCGCATTTCTTATAAGCGCATTCTACTTTTCTCATTCAGCCTTCTCTCGCATTTCTTCCAAGCGCTTTCTCCTTGGCTCATTCACCGGTCTCTCGCATTTCCTCCAAGGGCTTTCTGCTTGGCTCATTAACCCGTCTCTCACATTTCCTCCAAGCACTTTCTGCTTGGCCCATTCAGCCTTCTTTTGCATTTCCTCCAAGCACTTTCTGCTTGGCTCATTCACACTTCACTCACATTTCCTCCAAGTGCTTTCTTCTTGGCTCAGTCAGCCTTCTCTTAGCATTTCCCTCAAGTAATTTTTGCTTTGCTCATTCACCCGTCTCTCGCACTTCCTACAAGCGCTTTCTCCTTGGCTCATTCACCCGTCTCTCGCATTTCCTCCAAGCGCTTTCTGCTTGGCTCATTCAGTCTTCTCTTGAATTTTCTCTAACCGCTTTCTGCTTGGCTCATTCAGCCTTTTCTTGCATTTCCTCCAAACGCTTTCTGCTTGGCTCATTCACCCTTCTCTCGCATTTCCTCCTAGCGCTTTCTACTTGGGTCATTCACCCGTCTCTTACATTCCTCCAAGCGCTTTCTCCTTGGTTCATTCACCCATCACTCGTATTTCCTCCAAGCGCTTTCTCCTTGGCTCATTCAACAGTCTCTCGCATTTCCTCCAAGTGCTTTCTGCTTGGCGCATTCAGCCTTCTCTCGAATTTTCTCCAAGCGCTTTCTGCCTTCCTCATTCAGCCTTCTCTCGCATTTCGTCCAAGCACTTTCTGTTTGGCTCAGCCTTCTTTCGCATTTCCTACAAGTGCATTCTTCTTGGCGCATTCAGCCTTCTCCTGAATTTTCTCCAAGGGCTTTCTGCCTTCCTCATTCAGCCTTCTCTCGCATTTCGTCCAAGCACTTTCTGCTTGGCTCAGCCTTCTTTCGCATTTCCTACAAGTGCATTCTGGTTGGCTCATTCAGCCTTCTGACGCATTTCCTCCAAGCGCTTTCTGCTTTGCCCATTCAGCCTTCTCTCAAATTTCTTCCAAGTGCTTTTCATTGGTTCATTCACCCTTCTCTCTCATTTCCTCCAGGCCTTTTCTACTTGGCTCATTTAGCATTCTCTCGCATTTCCTCCAAGTGCTTTCTCCTTGGCTCCTTCAGCCTTCTCTCGCATTTCCTCCAAGCGCATTCTGCTTGGCCCATTCAGCTTTCTCTCGAATTTTCTCTAACCGCTTTCTTCTTGGCTCATTCAGCCTTCTCTCGCATTTCCTCCAAGCGCTTTCTGCTTGGCACATTCAGCCTTCTCTCGAATTTTCTCTAACCGCTTTCTTCTTGGCTCATTCAGCCTTCTCTCACATTTCCTCCAAGCGCTTTCTGCTTGGCACATTCAGCCTTCTCTCGAATTTTCTCTAACCGCTTTCTTCTTGGCTCATTCAGCCTTCTCTCGCATTTCCTCCAAGCGCATTCTGCTTGGCCCATTCAGTCTTCTCTCGAATTTTCTACAAGCGCTTTATACTTGGAGCATTCAGCCTTCTCTTGCATTTCCCTCATTCACTTTTTGCTTTCCTCATTCATCCCTCTCTCATATTTCCTCCAAGCGCTTTATGCTTGGCTCATTCAACTGTCTCTCACATTTCCTCCAGCGCTTTCTGCCTTCCTCATTCAGCCTTCTCTCGCATTTCGTCCAAGCACTTTCTGCTTGGCTCAGCCTTCTTTCGCATTTCCTACAATTGCATTCTGCTTGGCTCATTCAGCCTTCTCACGCATTTCCTCCAAGCGCTTTCTGCTTTGCCCATTCAGCCTTCTCTCAAATTTCTTCCAAGAGCTTTTTCATTGGTTCATTCACCTTTCTCTCGCATTTCCTCCAAGCGCATTCTCCTTGGCCCATTCAGCCTTCTCTCAAATTGCTTCCAAGAGCTTTTCATTGGTTCATTCACCTTTCTCTCGCATTTCCTCCAAGCGCATTCTCCTTGGCCCATTCAGCCTTCTCTCAAATTGCTTCCAAGAGCTTTTCATTGGTTCATTCACCTTTCTCTCACATTTCCTCCAAGCGCATTCTGCTTGCCCATTCAGCCTTCTCTCAAATTGCTTCCAAGAGATTTTCATTGGTTCATTCACCCTTCTCTCGCATTTCCTCCAAGCCCTTTCTGCTTAGCTCATTCACCCTTCTCTCCCATTTCCTCCAAGTGCTTTCTGATTGTCTCATTCACCCTTCTCTCGCATTTCCTCCAAGCGTTTTCTGCTAGGCTCATTCAGTCTTCTCTCACATTTCCTCCAAGCGCTTTCTGCTAGGCTCATTCAGCCTTCTCTTGCATTTCCTAAAATCGCTTTATGCTTGGCTCAGCCTTCTTTCGCATTTCCTACAAGCGCATTCTGCTTGGCTCATATACCCGTCTCTCGCATTTCCTCCAAGCGCTTTCTGCTTGGTTCATTCAGCCTTCTCTCGAATTTTCTCTAACCACTATCTGCTTTGCTCATTCACCCTTCTCTCACATTTCCTCAAATCGATTTCTGCTTGGCTCATTCACCCTTCTCTCGCATTTCCGCCAGGCACTTTCTTCTTGGCCAGCCTTCTCTCGCATTTCCTCCAAGTGCTTTCTGCTTGGCGCATTCAGCCTTCTCTCAAATTTCTTCCAACAGCTTTTCATTGGTTCATTCACCCTTCTCTCTCATTTCCTCCAAGCATTTTCTACTTGCCTCATTTAGCCTTCTCTCACATTTCCTCCAAGCGCTTTCTGCTAGGCTCATTCAGCCTTCTCTTGCATTTCCTAAAAGCGCTTTATGCTTGGAGCATTCAGCCTTCTCTCGAATTTTCTCTAAGCGCTTTCTGACTTCCTCATTCAGCCTTCTCTCGCATTTCGTCCAAGCACTTTCTGCTTGGCTCAGCCTTCTTTCACATTTCCTACAAGTGCATTCTGCTTGGCTCATTCAGCCTTCTCACGCATTTCCTCCAAGCACTTTCTCCTTGGCCCATTCAGCCTTATCTCAAATTGCATCCAAGAGCATTTCATTGGTTCATTCACCCTTCTCTCTCATTTCCTCCAAGCCTTTTCTACTTGGCTCATTTAGCCTTCTCTCGCATTTCCTACAAGGGCTTTCTCCTTGGCTTATTCAGCCTTCTTTCGAATTTTCTCCAAGCGCATTCTCCCTTCCTCATTCATCCTTCTCTCGCATTTCCTCCAAGCACTTTCTGCTTCGCTCAGCCTACTTTCGCATTTCCTACAAGTGCATTCTGCTTGGCGCATTCAGCCTTCTCTCGAATTTTCTCCAAGCGCTTTCTGCCTTCCTCATTCAGCCTTCTCTCGCATTTCGTCCAAGCACTTTCTGCTTGGCTCAGCCTTCTTTCGCATTTCCTACAACCGCTTTATGCTTGGAGCATTCAGCTTTCTCTCGAATTTTCTCCAAGCGCTTTCTGCTTGGCTTAGTCTTGTTTCGCATTTCTTATAAGCGCATTCTACTTTTCTCATTCAGCCTTCTCTCGCATTTCCTCCAAGCAGTTTCTTCTTGGCTCAGCCTTCTCTCGCATTTCTTCCAAGCGCTTTCTCCTTGGCTCATTCACCGGTCTCTCGCATTTCCTCCAAGGGCTTTCTGCTTGGCTCATTAACCCGTCTCTCACATTTCCTCCAAGCACTTTCTGCTTGGCCCATTCAGCCTTCTTTTGCATTTCCTCCAAGCACTTTCTGCTTGGCTCATTCACACTTCACTCACATTTCCTCCAAGTGCTTTCTTCTTGGCTCAGTCAGCCTTCTCTTAGCATTTCCCTCAAGTACTTTTTGCTTTGCTCATTCACCCGTCTCTCGCACTTCCTACAAGCGCTTTCTCCTTGGCTCATTCACCCGTCTCTCGCATTTCCTCCAAGCGCTTTCTGCTTGGCTCATTCAGTCTTCTCTTGAATTTTCTCTAACCGCTTTCTGCTTGGCTCATTCAGCCTTCTCTTGCATTTCCTCCAAACGCTTTCTGCTTGGCTCATTCACCCTTCTCTCGCATTTCCTCCTAGCGCTTTCTACTTGGGTCATTCACCCGTCTCTTACATTCCTCCAAGCAATTTCTCCTTGGTTCATTCACCCATCACTCGTATTTCCTCCAAGCGCTTTCTCCTTGGCTCATTCAACAGTCTCTCGCATTTCCTCCAAGTGCTTTCTGCTTCGCGCATTCAGCCTTCTCTCGAATTTTCTCCAAGCGCTTTCTGCCTTCCTCATTCAGCCTTCTCTCGCATTTCGTCCAAGCACTTTCTGTTTGGCTCAGCCTTCTTTCGCATTTCCTACAAGTGCATTCTTCTAGGCGCATTCAGCCTTCTCCCGAATTTTCTCCAAGGGCTTTCTGCCTTCCTCATTCAGCCTTCTCTCCCATTTCGTCCAAGCACTTTCTGCTTGGCTCAGCCTTCTTTCGCATTTCCTACAAGTGCATTCTGGTTGGCTCATTCAGCCTTCTGACGCATTTCCTCCAAGCGCTTTCTGCTTTGCCCATTCAGCCTTCTCTCAAATTTCTTCCAAGAGCTTTTCATTGGTTCATTCACCCTTCTCTCTTATTTCCTCCAGGCCTTTTCTACTTGGCTCATTTAGCATTCTCTCGCATTTCCTCCAAGCGCTTTCTCCTTGGCTCCTTCAGCCTTCTCTCGCATTTCCTCCAAGCGCATTCTGCTTGGCCCATTCAGCTTTCTCTCGAATTTTCTCTAACCGCTTTCTTCTTGGCTCATTCAGCCTTCTCTCGCATTTCCTCCAAGCGCTTTCTGCTTGGCACATTCAGCCTTCTCTCGAATTTTCTCTAACCGCTTTCTTCTTGGCTCATTCAGCCTTCTCTCGCATTTCCTCCAAGCGCATTCTGCTTGGCCCATTCAGCCTTCTCTCGAATTTTCTACAAGCGCTTTATACTTGGAGCTTTCAGCCTTCTCTTGCATTTCCCTCATTCACTTTTTGCTTTCCTCATTCATCCCTCTCTCATATTTCCTCCAAGCGCTTTATGCTTGGCTCATTCAACTGTCTCTCACATTTCCTCCAGCGCTTTCTGCCTTCCTCATTCAGCCTTCTCTCGCATTTCGTCCAAGCACTTTCTGCTTGGCTCAGCCTTCTTTCGCATTTCCTACAATTGCATTCTGCTTGGCGCATTCAGCCTTCTGACGCATTTCCTCCAAGCGCTTTCTGCTTTGCCCATTCAGCCTTCTCTCAAATTTCTTCCAAGAGCTTTTCATTGGTTCATTCACCCTTCTCTCTCATTTCCTCCAGGCCTTTTCTACTTGGCTCATTTAGCATTCTCTCGCATTTCCTCCAAGCGCATTCTGCTTGGCCCATTCAGCTTTCTCTCGAATTTTCTCTAACCGCTTTCTTCTTGGCTCATTCAGCCTTCTCTCGCATTTCCTCCAAGCGCTTTCTGCTTGGCACATTCAGCCTTCTCTCGAATTTTCTCTAACCGCTTTCTTCTTGGCTCATTCAGCCTTCTCTCGCATTTCCTCCAAGCGCTTTATGCTTGGCTCATTCAGCCTTTTCACGCATTTCGTCCAAGCACTTTCTGCTTGGCTCAGCCTTCTTTCGCATTTCCTACAAATGCATTCTGCTTGGCTCATTCAGCCTTCTCACGCATTTCCTCCAAGCGCTTTCTGCTATGCCCATTCAGCCTTCTCTCAAATTTCTTCCAAGAGCTTTTTCATTGGTTCATTGACCTTTCTCTCGCATTTCCTCCAAGCGCATTCTCCTTGGCCCATTCAGCCTTCTCTCAAATTGCTTCCAAGAGCTTTTCATTGGTTCATTCACCTTTCTCTCACATTTCCTCCAAGCGCATTCTGCTTGCCCATTCAGCCTTCTCTCAGGTTTCTTCCAAGAGTTTTTCATTGGTTCATTCACCCTTCTCTCTCATTTCCTCCAAGCCTTTTCTACTTGGCTCATTTAGCCTTCACTCGAATTTTCTCCTAGCGCTTTCTGCTTGGCTCATTCACCCTTTTCTCGCATTTCCTCCAAGTGCTTTCTGCTTGGCTCAGCCTTCTTTCGCATTTCCTACAACCGCTTTATGCTTGGAGCATTCAGCCTTCTCTCGAATTTTCTCCAAGCGCTTTCTGCTTGGCTTAGTCTTGTTTCGCATTTCTTATAAGCGCATTCTACTTTTCTCATTCAGCCTTCTCTCGCATTTCCTCCAAGCAGTTTCTTCTTGGCTCAGCCTTCTCTCTCATTTCTTCCAAGCGCTTTCTCCTTGGCTCATTCACCGGTCTCTCGCATTTCCTCCAAGGGCTTTCTGCTTGGCTCATTAACCCGTCTCTCACATTTCCTCCAAGCACTTTCTGCTTGGCCCATTCAGCCTTCTTTTGCATTTCCTCCAAGCACTTTCTGCTTGGCTCATTCACACTTCACTCACATTTCCTCCAAGTGCTTTCTTCTTGGCTCAGTCAGCCTTCTCTTAGCATTTCCCTCAAGTACGTTTTGCTTTGCTCATTCACCCGTCTCTCGCACTTCCTACAAGCGCTTTCTCCTTGGCTCATTCACCCGTCTCTCGCATTTCCTCCAAGCGCTTTCTGCTTGGCTCATTCAGTCTTCTCTTGAATTTTCTCTAACCGCTTTCTGCTTGGTTCATTCAGCCTTCTCTTGCATTTCCTCCAAACGCTTTCTGCTTGGCTCATTCACCCTTCTCTCGCATTTCCTCCTAGCGCTTTCTACTTGGGTCATTCACCCGTCTCTTACATTCCTCCAAGCGCTTTCTCCTTGGTTCATTCACCCATCACTCGTATTTCCTCCAAGCGCTTTCTCCTTGGCTCATTCAACAGTCTCTCGCATTTCCTCCAAGTGCTTTCTGCTTGGCGCATTCAGCCTTCTCTCGAATTTTCTCCAAGCGCTTTCTGCCTTCCTCATTCAGCCTTCTCTCGCATTTCGTCCAAGCACTTTCTGTTTGGCTCAGCCTTCTTTCGCATTTCCTACAAGTGCATTCTTCTTGGCGCATTCAGCCTTCTCCCGAATTTTCTCCAAGGGCTTTCTGCCTTCCTCATTCAGCCTTCTCTCGCATTTCGTCCAAGCACTTTCTGCTTGGCTCAGCCTTCTTTCGCATTTCCTACAAGTGCATTCTGGTTGGCTCATTCAGCCTTCTGACGCATTTCCTCCAAGCGCTTTCTGCTTTGCCCATTCAGCCTTCTCTCAAATTTCTTCCAAGAGCTTTTCATTGGTTCATTCACCCTTCTCTCTCATTTCCTCCAGGCCTTTTCTACTTGGCTCATTCAGCCTTCTCTCGCATTTCCTCCAAGCGCATTCTGCTTGGCTCATTCAGCCTTCTCTCAAATTTCCTCCAAGGGCATTCTGCTTGCCCATTCAGCCTTCTCTCAAATTGCTTCCAAGAGCTTTTTCATTGGTTCATTCACCTTTCTCTCACATTTCCTCCAAGCCTTTTCTACTTGTCTCATTTAGCCTTCTCTCGCATTTCCTCCAAGCGCTTTCTGCTAGGCTCATTGAGCCTTCTCTCGCATTTCATAAAAGCGCTTTATGCTTGGCGCATTCAGCCTTCTCTCGAATTTTCTCTAAGCGCTTTCTGCCTTCCTCATTCAGCCTTCTCTCGCATTTCCTCCAAGCACTTTCTGCTTGGCTCAGCCTTCTTTCACATTTCCTACAAGTGCATTCTGCTTGGCTCATTCAGCCTTCTCACGCATTTCCTCCAAGCGCTTTCTCCTTGGCTCATTCAGCCTCCTCTTGCATTTCCTCCCAGCGCATTCTGCTTTGCCCATTCAGCCTTTTCTCAAATTTCTTCCAAGAGCTTTTCATTGGTTCATTCACCCTTCTCTCTCATTTCCTCCAAGCATTTTCTACTTAACTCATTTAGCCGTCTCTCGCATTTCCTCCAAGCGCTTTCTGCTAGGCTCATTCAGCCTTCTCTCGCATTTCCTAAAAGCGCTTTATGCTTGGAGCATTCAGCCTTCTCTCGAATTTTCTCTAAGCGCTTTCTGCCTGACTCATTCACCCATCTCTCGCATTTCCTCCAAGCACTTTCTACGTGGCTCATTCACCCTTCTCTCACATTTCCTCCAAGCGCATTCTGCTTGGCCCATTCGGCCTTATCTCACATTGCTTCCAAGAGCATTTCATTGGTTCATTCACCCTTCTCTCTCATTTCCTCCAAGCCTTTTCTACTTGGCTCATTTAGCCTTCTCTCGCATTTCCTCCAAGCGCTTTCTCCTTGGCTTATTCAGCCTTCTCTCGAATTTTCTCCAAGCGCTTTCTGCCTTCCTCATTCAGCCTTCTCTCGCATTTCGTCCAAGCACTTTCTGTTTGGCTCAGCCTTCTTTCGCATTTCCTACAAGTGCATTCTTCTTGGCGCATTCAGCCTTCTCCCGAATTTTCTCCAAGGGCTTTCTGCCTTCCTCATTCAGCCTTCTCTCCCATTTCGTCCAAGCACTTTCTGCTTGGCTCAGCCTTCTTTCGCATTTCCTACAAGTGCATTCTGGTTGGCTCATTCAGCCTTCTGACGCATTTCCTCCAAGCGCTTTCTGCTTTGCCCATTCAGCCTTCTCTCAAATTTCTTCCAAGAGCTTTTCATTGGTTCATTCACCCTTCTCTCTTATTTCCTCCAGGCCTTTTCTACTTGGCTCATTTAGCATTCTCTCGCATTTCCTCCAAGCGCTTTCTCCTTGGCTCCTTCAGCCTTCTCTCGCATTTCCTCCAAGCGCATTCTGCTTGGCCCATTCAGCTTTCTCTCGAATTTTCTCTAACCGCTTTCTTCTTGGCTCATTCAGCCTTCTCTCGCATTTCCTCCAAGCGCTTTCTGCTTGGCACATTCAGCCTTCTCTCGAATTTTCTCTAACCGCTTTCTTCTTGGCTCATTCAGCCTTCTCTCGCATTTCCTCCAAGCGCATTCTGCTTGGCCCATTCAGCCTTCTCTCGAATTTTCTACAAGCGCTTTATACTTGGAGCTTTCAGCCTTCTCTTGCATTTCCCTCATTCACTTTTTGCTTTCCTCATTCATCCCTCTCTCATATTTCCTCCAAGCGCTTTATGCTTGGCTCATTCAACTGTCTCTCACATTTCCTCCAGCGCTTTCTGCCTTCCTCATTCAGCCTTCTCTCGCATTTCGTCCAAGCACTTTCTGCTTGGCTCAGCCTTCTTTCGCATTTCCTACAAGTGCATTCTTCTTGGCGCATTCAGCCTTCTGACGCATTTCCTCCAAGCGCTTTCTGCTTTGCCCATTCAGCCTTCTCTCAAATTTCTTCCAAGAGCTTTTCATTGGTTCATTCACCCTTCTCTCTCATTTTCTCCAGGCCTTTTCTACTTGGCTCATTTAGCATTCTCTCGCATTTCCTCCAAGCGTTTTCTCCTTGGCTCCTTCAGCCTTCTCTCGCATTTCCTCCAAGCGCATTCTGCTTGGCCCATTCAGCTTTCTCTCGAATTTTCTCTAACCGCTTTCTTCTTGGCTCATTCAGCCTTCTCTCGCATTTCCTCCAAGCGCTTTCTGCTTGGCACATTCAGCCTTCTCTCAAATTTTCTCTAACCGCTTTCTTCTTGGCTCATTCAGCCTTCTCTCGCATTTCCTCCAAGCGCTTTATGCTTGGCTCATTCAACTGTCTCTCACATTTCCTCCAGCGCTTTCTGCCTTCCTCATTCAGCCTTCTCTCGCATTTCGTCCAAGCACTTTCTGCTTGGCTCAGCCTTCTTTCGCATTTCCTACAAATGCATTCTGCTTGGCTCATTCAGCCTTCTCACGCATTTCCTCCAAGCGCTTTCTGCTTTGCCCATTCAGCCTTCTCTCAAATTTCTTCCAAGAGCTTTTTCATTGGTTCATTGACCTTTCTCTCGCATTTCCTCCAAGCGCATTCTCCTTGGCCCATTCAGCCTTCTCTCAAATTGCTTCCAAGAGCTTTTCATTGGTTCATTCACCTTTCTCTCACATTTCCTCCAAGCGCATTCTGCTTGCCCATTCAGCCTTCTCTCAGGTTTCTTCCAAGAGTTTTTCATTGGTTCATTCACCCTTCTCTCTCATTTCCTCCAAGCCTTTTCTACTTGGCTCATTTAGCCTTCACTCGAATTTTCTCCTAGCGCTTTCTGCTTGGCTCATTCACCCTTTTCTCGCATTTCCTCCAAGTGCTTTCTGCTTGGCTCAGCCTTCTTTCGCATTTCCTACAACCGCTTTATGCTTGGAGCATTCAGCCTTCTCTCGAATTTTCTCCAAGCGCTTTCTGCTTGGCTTAGTCTTGTTTCGCATTTCTTATAAGCGCATTCTACTTTTCTCATTCAGCCTTCTCTCGCATTTCCTCCAAGCAGTTTCTTCTTGGCTCAGCCTTCTCTCTCATTTCTTCCAAGCGCTTTCTCCTTGGCTCATTCACCGGTCTCTCGCATTTCCTCCAAGGGCTTTCTGCTTGGCTCATTAACCCGTCTCTCACATTTCCTCCAAGCACTTTCTGCTTGGCCCATTCAGCCTTCTTTTGCATTTCCTCCAAGCACTTTCTGCTTGGCTCATTCACACTTCACTCACATTTCCTCCAAGTGCTTTCTTCTTGGCTCAGTCAGCCTTCTCTTAGCATTTCCCTCAAGTACGTTTTGCTTTGCTCATTCACCCGTCTCTCGCACTTCCTACAAGCGCTTTCTCCTTGGCTCATTCACCCGTCTCTCGCATTTCCTCCAAGCGCTTTCTGCTTGGCTCATTCAGTCTTCTCTTGAATTTTCTCTAACCGCTTTCTGCTTGGTTCATTCAGCCTTCTCTTGCATTTCCTCCAAACGCTTTCTGCTTGGCTCATTCACCCTTCTCTCGCATTTCCTCCTAGCGCTTTCTACTTGGGTCATTCACCCGTCTCTTACATTCCTCCAAGCGCTTTCTCCTTGGTTCATTCACCCATCACTCGTATTTCCTCCAAGCGCTTTCTCCTTGGCTCATTCAACAGTCTCTCGCATTTCCTCCAAGTGCTTTCTGCTTGGCGCATTCAGCCTTCTCTCGAATTTTCTCCAAGCGCTTTCTGCCTTCCTCATTCAGCCTTCTCTCGCATTTCGTCCAAGCACTTTCTGTTTGGCTCAGCCTTCTTTCGCATTTCCTACAAGTGCATTCTTCTTGGCGCATTCAGCCTTCTCCCGAATTTTCTCCAAGGGCTTTCTGCCTTCCTCATTCAGCCTTCTCTCGCATTTCGTCCAAGCACTTTCTGCTTGGCTCAGCCTTCTTTCGCATTTCCTACAAGTGCATTCTGGTTGGCTCATTCAGCCTTCTGACGCATTTCCTCCAAGCGCTTTCTGCTTTGCCCATTCAGCCTTCTCTCAAATTTCTTCCAAGAGCTTTTCATTGGTTCATTCACCCTTCTCTCTCATTTCCTCCAGGCCTTTTCTACTTGGCTCATTCAGCCTTCTCTCGCATTTCCTCCAAGCGCATTCTGCTTGGCTCATTCAGCCTTCTCTCAAATTTCCTCCAAGGGCATTCTGCTTGCCCATTCAGCCTTCTCTCAAATTGCTTCCAAGAGCTTTTTCATTGGTTCATTCACCTTTCTCTCACATTTCCTCCAAGCCTTTTCTACTTGTCTCATTTAGCCTTCTCTCGCATTTCCTCCAAGCGCTTTCTGCTAGGCTCATTGAGCCTTCTCTCGCATTTCATAAAAGCGCTTTATGCTTGGCGCATTCAGCCTTCTCTCGAATTTTCTCTAAGCGCTTTCTGCCTTCCTCATTCAGCCTTCTCTCGCATTTCCTCCAAGCACTTTCTGCTTGGCTCAGCCTTCTTTCACATTTCCTACAAGTGCATTCTGCTTGGCTCATTCAGCCTTCTCACGCATTTCCTCCAAGCGCTTTCTCCTTGGCTCATTCAGCCTCCTCTTGCATTTCCTCCCAGCGCATTCTGCTTTGCCCATTCAGCCTTTTCTCAAATTTCTTCCAAGAGCTTTTCATTGGTTCATTCACCCTTCTCTCTCATTTCCTCCAAGCATTTTCTACTTAACTCATTTAGCCGTCTCTCGCATTTCCTCCAAGCGCTTTCTGCTAGGCTCATTCAGCCTTCTCTCGCATTTCCTAAAAGCGCTTTATGCTTGGAGCATTCAGCCTTCTCTCGAATTTTCTCTAAGCGCTTTCTGCCTGACTCATTCACCCATCTCTCGCATTTCCTCCAAGCACTTTCTACGTGGCTCATTCACCCTTCTCTCACATTTCCTCCAAGCGCATTCTGCTTGGCCCATTCGGCCTTATCTCACATTGCTTCCAAGAGCATTTCATTGGTTCATTCACCCTTCTCTCTCATTTCCTCCAAGCCTTTTCTACTTGGCTCATTTAGCCTTCTCTCGCATTTCCTCCAAGCGCTTTCTCCTTGGCTTATTCAGCCTTCTCTCGAATTTTCTCCAAGCGCTTTCTGCCTTCCTCATTCAGCCTTCTCTCGCATTTCGTCCAAGCACTTTCTGTTTGGCTCAGCCTTCTTTCGCATTTCCTACAAGTGCATTCTTCTTGGCGCATTCAGCCTTCTCCCGAATTTTCTCCAAGGGCTTTCTGCCTTCCTCATTCAGCCTTCTCTCCCATTTCGTCCAAGCACTTTCTGCTTGGCTCAGCCTTCTTTCGCATTTCCTACAAGTGCATTCTGGTTGGCTCATTCAGCCTTCTGACGCATTTCCTCCAAGCGCTTTCTGCTTTGCCCATTCAGCCTTCTCTCAAATTTCTTCCAAGAGCTTTTCATTGGTTCATTCACCCTTCTCTCTTATTTCCTCCAGGCCTTTTCTACTTGGCTCATTTAGCATTCTCTCGCATTTCCTCCAAGCGCTTTCTCCTTGGCTCCTTCAGCCTTCTCTCGCATTTCCTCCAAGCGCATTCTGCTTGGCCCATTCAGCTTTCTCTCGAATTTTCTCTAACCGCTTTCTTCTTGGCTCATTCAGCCTTCTCTCGCATTTCCTCCAAGCGCTTTCTGCTTGGCACATTCAGCCTTCTCTCGAATTTTCTCTAACCGCTTTCTTCTTGGCTCATTCAGCCTTCTCTCGCATTTCCTCCAAGCGCATTCTGCTTGGCCCATTCAGCCTTCTCTCGAATTTTCTACAAGCGCTTTATACTTGGAGCTTTCAGCCTTCTCTTGCATTTCCCTCATTCACTTTTTGCTTTCCTCATTCATCCCTCTCTCATATTTCCTCCAAGCGCTTTATGCTTGGCTCATTCAACTGTCTCTCACATTTCCTCCAGCGCTTTCTGCCTTCCTCATTCAGCCTTCTCTCGCATTTCGTCCAAGCACTTTCTGCTTGGCTCAGCCTTCTTTCGCATTTCCTACAAGTGCATTCTTCTTGGCGCATTCAGCCTTCTGACGCATTTCCTCCAAGCGCTTTCTGCTTTGCCCATTCAGCCTTCTCTCAAATTTCTTCCAAGAGCTTTTCATTGGTTCATTCACCCTTCTCTCTCATTTTCTCCAGGCCTTTTCTACTTGGCTCATTTAGCATTCTCTCGCATTTCCTCCAAGCGTTTTCTCCTTGGCTCCTTCAGCCTTCTCTCGCATTTCCTCCAAGCGCATTCTGCTTGGCCCATTCAGCTTTCTCTCGAATTTTCTCTAACCGCTTTCTTCTTGGCTCATTCAGCCTTCTCTCGCATTTCCTCCAAGCGCTTTCTGCTTGGCACATTCAGCCTTCTCTCAAATTTTCTCTAACCGCTTTCTTCTTGGCTCATTCAGCCTTCTCTCGCATTTCCTCCAAGCGCTTTATGCTTGGCTCATTCAACTGTCTCTCACATTTCCTCCAGCGCTTTCTGCCTTCCTCATTCAGCCTTCTCTCGCATTTCGTCCAAGCACTTTCTGCTTGGCTCAGCCTTCTTTCGCATTTCCTACAAATGCATTCTGCTTGGCTCATTCAGCCTTCTCACGCATTTCCTCCAAGCGCTTTCTGCTTTGCCCATTCAGCCTTCTCTCAAATTTCTTCCAAGAGCTTTTTCATTGGTTCATTCACCTTTCTCTCGCATTTCCTCCAAGCGCATTCTCCTTGGCCCATTCAGCCTTCTCTCAAATTGCTTCCAAGAGCTTTTCATTGGTTCATTCACCTTTCTCTCACATTTCCTCCAAGCGCATTCTGCTTGCCCATTCAGCCTTCTCTCAGGTTTCTTCCAAGAGTTTTTCATTGGTTCATTCACCCTTCTCTCTCATTTCCTCCAAGCCTTTTCTACTTGGCTCATTTAGCCTTCACTCGAATTTTCTCCTAGCGCTTTCTGCTTGGCTCATTCACCCTTTTCTCGCATTTCCTCCAAGTGCTTTCTGCTTGGCTCAGCCTTCTTTCGCATTTCCTACAACCGCTTTATGCTTGGAGCATTCAGCCTTCTCTCGAATTTTCTCCAAGCGCTTTCTGCTTGGCTTAGTCTTGTTTCGCATTTCTTATAAGCGCATTCTACTTTTCTCATTCAGCCTTCTCTCGCATTTCCTCCAAGCAGTTTCTTCTTGGCTCAGCCTTCTCTCGCATTTCTTCCAAGCGCTTTCTCCTTGGCTCATTCACCGGTCTCTCGCATTTCCTCCAAGGGCTTTCTGCTTGGCTCATTAACCCGTCTCTCACATTTCCTCCAAGCACTTTCTGCTTGGCCCATTCAGCCTTCTTTTGCATTTCCTCCAAGCACTTTCTGCTTGGCTCATTCACACTTCACTCACATTTCCTCCAAGTGCTTTCTTCTTGGCTCAGTCAGCCTTCTCTTAGCATTTCCCTCAAGTACGTTTTGCTTTGCTCATTCACCCGTCTCTCGCACTTCCTACAAGCGCTTTCTCCTTGGCTCATTCACCCGTCTCTCGCATTTCCTCCAAGCGCTTTCTGCTTGGCTCATTCATTCTTCTCTTGAATTTTCTCTAACCGCTTTCTGCTTGGTTCATTCAGCCTTCTCTTGCATTTCCTCCAAACGCTTTCTGCTTGGCTCATTCACCCTTCTCTCGCATTTCCTCCTAGCGCTTTCTACTTGGGTCATTCACCCGTCTCTTACATTCCTCCAAGCGCTTTCTCCTTGGTTCATTCACCCATCACTCGTATTTCCTCCAAGCGCTTTCTCCTTGGCTCATTCAACAGTCTCTCGCATTTCCTCCAAGTGCTTTCTGCTTGGCGCATTCAGCCTTCTCTCGAATTTTCTCCAAGCGCTTTCTGCCTTCCTCATTCAGCCTTCTCTCGCATTTCGTCCAAGCACTTTCTGTTTGGCTCAGCCTTCTTTCGCATTTCCTACAAGTGCATTCTTCTTGGCGCATTCAGCCTTCTCCCGAATTTTCTCCAAGGGCTTTCTGCCTTCCTCATTCAGCCTTCTCTCGCATTTCGTCCAAGCACTTTCTGCTTGGCTCAGCCTTCTTTCGCATTTCCTACAAGTGCATTCTGGTTGGCTCATTCAGCCTTCTGACGCATTTCCTCCAAGCGCTTTCTGCTTTGCCCATTCAGCCTTCTCTCAAATTTCTTCCAAGAGCTTTTCATTGGTTCATTCACCCTTCTCTCTCATTTCCTCCAGGCCTTTTCTACTTGGCTCATTCAGCCTTCTCTCGCATTTCCTCCAAGCGCATTCTGCTTGGCTCATTCAGCCTTCTCTCAAATTTCCTCCAAGGGCATTCTGCTTGCCCATTCAGCCTTCTCTCAAATTGCTTCCAAGAGCTTTTTCATTGGTTCATTCACCTTTCTCTCACATTTCCTCCAAGCCTTTTCTACTTGTCTCATTTAGCCTTCTCTCGCATTTCCTCCAAGCGCTTTCTGCTAGGCTCATTCAGCCTTCTCTCGCATTTCATAAAAGCGCTTTATGCTTGGCGCATTCAGCCTTCTCTCGAATTTTCTCTAAGCGCTTTCTGCCTTCCTCATTCAGCCTTCTCTCGCATTTCCTCCAAGCACTTTCTGCTTGGCTCAGCCTTCTTTCACATTTCCTACAAGTGCATTCTGCTTGGCTCATTCAGCCTTCTCACGCATTTCCTCCAAGCGCTTTCTCCTTGGCTCATTCAGCCTCCTCTTGCATTTCCTCCCAGCGCATTCTGCTTTGCCCATTCAGCCTTCTCTCAAATTTCTTCCAAGAGCTTTTCATTGGTTCATTCACCCTTCTCTCTCATTTCCTCCAAGCATTTTCTACTTAACTCATTTAGCCGTCTCTCGCATTTCCTCCAAGCGCTTTCTGCTAGGCTCATTCAGCCTTCTCTCGCATTTCCTAAAAGCGCTTTATGCTTGGAGCATTCAGCCTTCTCTCGAATTTTCTCTAAGCGCTTTCTGCCTGACTCATTCACCCATCTCTCGCATTTCCTCCAAGCACTTTCTACGTGGCTCATTCACCCTTCTCTCACATTTCCTCCAAGCGCATTCTGCTTGGCCCATTCGGCCTTATCTCACATTGCTTCCAAGAGCATTTCATTGGTTCATTCACCCTTCTCTCTCATTTCCTCCAAGCCTTTTCTACTTGGCTCATTTAGCCTTCTCTCGCATTTCCTCCAAGCGCTTTCTCCTTGGCTTATTCAGCCTTCTCTCGAATTTTCTCCAAGCGCTTTCTGCTTTCCTCATTCAGCCTTCTCTAGCATTTCGTCCAAGCACTTTCTGCTTGGCTCAGCCTTCTTTCGCATTTCCTACAAGTGCATTCTGCTTGGCTCATTCAGCCTTCTCTCGCATTTCCTCCAAGCGCTTTGTCCTTGGCTCATTCAGCCTTCTCTCGCATTTCCTCCAAGCATTTTCATTGCTTTGCCCATTCAGCCTTCTCTTGCATTTCCCTCATTCACTTTTTGCTTTCCTCATTCATCCGTCTCTCACATTTCCTCCAAGGGCTTTATGCTTGGCTCATTCAACAGTCTCTCGCATTTCCTCCAAGCGCATTCTGCTTGGCTCATTCAGCCTTCTCTCGCATTTCCTCCAAGCCTTTTCTGCTTGGCTTATTTAGCCTTCTACACATTTCCTCCAAGCGCTTTTTCCTTGGCCCATTCAGCCTTCTCTCAAATTGCTTCCAAGAGCTTTTCATTGGTTCATTCACCCTTCTCTCTCATTTCCTCCAAGCATTTTCATTGCTTTGCCCATTCAGCCTTCACTTGCATTTCCCTCATTCACTTTTTGCTTTCCTCATTCATCCGTCTCTCATATTTCCTCCAAGGGCTTTATGCTTGGCTCATTCAGCCTTCTCTCGCATTTCCTCCAAACGCATTCTGCTTGGCCCATTCAGCCTTCTCTCAGGTTTCTTCCAAGAGTTTTTCATTGGTTCATTCACCCTTCTCTCTCATTTCCTCCAAGCCTTTTCTACTTGGCTCATTTAGCCTTCACTCGAATTTTCTCCTAGCGCTTTCTGCTTGGCTCATTCACCCTTTTCTCGCATTTCCTCCAAGTGCTTTCTGCTTGGCTCAGCCTTCTTTCGCATTTCCTACAACCGCTTTTTGCTTGGAGCATTCAGCCTTCTCTCGAATTTTCTCCAAGCGCTTTCTGCTTGGCTCAGACTTGTTTTGCATTTCTTATAAGCGCATTCTACTTTTCTCATTCAGCCTTCTCTCGCATTTCCTCCAAGCAGTTTCTTCTTGGCTCAGCCTTCTCTCGCATTTCTTCCAAGCGCTTTCTCCTTGGCTCATTCACCGGTCTCTCGCATTTCCTCCAAGGGCTTTCTGCTTGGCTCATTAACCCGTCTCTCACTTTTCCTCCAAGCACTTTCTGCTTGGCCCATTCAGCCTTCTTTTGCATTTCCTCCAAGCACTTTCTGCTTGGCTCATTCACACTTCTCTCACATTTCCTCCAAGTGCTTTCTTCTTGGCTCAGTCAGCCTTCTCTTAGCATTTCCCTCAAGTACTTTTTGCTTTGCTCATTCACCCGTCTCTCGCACTTCCTACAAGCGCTTTCTCCTTGGCTCATTCACCCGTCTCTCGCATTTCCTCCAAGCACTTTCTGCTTGGCTCATTCAGTCTTCTCTTGAATTTTCTCTAACCGCTTTCTGCTTGGCTCATTCAACCTTCTCTTGCATTTCCTCCAAACGCTTTCTGCTTGGCTCATTCTCCCTTCTCTCGCATTTCCTCCTAGCGCTTTCTACTTGGGTCATTCACCCGTCTCTTACATTCCTCCAAGCGCTTTCTCCTTGGTTCATTCACCCATCACTCGTATTTCCTCCAAGCACTTTCTCCTTGGCTCATTCAACAGTCTCTCGCATTTCCTCCAAGTGCTTTCTGCTTGGCGCATTCAGCCTTCTCTCGAATTTTCTCCAAGCGCTTTCTGCCTTCCTCATTCAGCCTTCTCTCGCATTTCGTCCAAGCACTTTCTGTTTGGCTCAGCCTTCTTTCGCATTTCCTACAAGTGCATTCTTCTTGGCGCATTCAGCCTTCTCCCGAATTTTCTCCAAGGGCTTTCTGCCTTCCTCATTCAGCCTTCTCTCGCATTTCGTCCAAGCACTTTCTGCTTGGCTCAGCCTTCTTTCCCATTTCCTACAAGTGCATTCTGGTTGGCTCATTCAGCCTTCTGACGCATTTCCTCCAAGCGCTTTCTGCTTTGCCCATTCAGCCTTCTCTCAAATTTCTTCCAAGAGCTTTTCATTGGTTCATTCACTCTTCTCTCTCATTTCCTCCAGGCCTTTTCTACTTGGCTCATTTAGCATTCTCTCGCATTTCCTCCAAGCGCTTTCTCCTTGGCTCCTTCAGCCTTCTCTCGCATTTCCTCCAAGCGCATTCTGCTTGGCCCATTCAGCCTTCTCTCGAATTTTCTCTAACCGCTTTCTTCTTGGCTCATTCAGCCTTCTCTCACATTTCCTCCAGCGCTTTCTGCCTTCCTCATTCAGCCTTCTCTCGCATTTCGTCCAAGCACTTTCTGCTTGGCTCAGCCTTCTTTCGCATTTCCTACAATTGCATTCTGCTTGGCTCATTCAGCCTTCTCACGCATTTCCTCCAGGCCTTTTCTACTTGGCTCATTCAGCCTTCTCTCGCATTTCCTCCAAGCGCATTCTGCTTGGCTCATTCAGCCTTCTCTCAAATTTCCTCCAAGGGCATTCTGCTTGCCCATTCAGCCTTCTCTCAAATTGCTTCCAAGAGCTTTTTCATTGGTTCATTCACCTTTCTCTCACATTTCCTCCAAGCCTTTTCTACTTGTCTCATTTAGCCTTCTCTCGCATTTCCTCCAAGCGCTTTCTGCTAGGCTCATTCAGCCTTCTCTCGCATTTCATAAAAGCGCTTTATGCTTGGCGCATTCAGCCTTCTCTCGAATTTTCTCTAAGCGCTTTCTGCCTTCCTCATTCAGCCTTCTCTCGCATTTCCTCCAAGCACTTTCTGCTTGGCTCAGCCTTCTTTCACATTTCCTACAAGTGCATTCTGCTTGGCTCATTCAGCCTTCTCACGCATTTCCTCCAAGCGCTTTCTCCTTGGCTCATTCAGCCTCCTCTTGCATTTCCTCCCAGCGCATTCTGCTTTGCCCATTCAGCCTTCTCTCAAATTTCTTCCAAGAGCTTTTCATTGGTTCATTCACCCTTCTCTCTCATTTCCTCCAAGCATTTTCTACTTAACTCATTTAGCCGTCTCTCGCATTTCCTCCAAGCGCTTTCTGCTAGGCTCATTCAGCCTTCTCTCGCATTTCCTAAAAGCGCTTTATGCTTGGAGCATTCAGCCTTCTCTCGAATTTTCTCTAAGCGCTTTCTGCCTGACTCATTCACCCATCTCTCGCATTTCCTCCAAGCACTTTCTACGTGGCTCATTCACCCTTCTCTCACATTTCCTCCAAGCGCATTCTGCTTGGCCCATTCGGCCTTATCTCACATTGCTTCCAAGAGCATTTCATTGGTTCATTCACCCTTCTCTCTCATTTCCTCCAAGCCTTTTCTACTTGGCTCATTTAGCCTTCTCTCGCATTTCCTCCAAGCGCTTTCTCCTTGGCTTATTCAGCCTTCTCTCGAATTTTCTCCAAGCGCTTTCTGCTTTCCTCATTCAGCCTTCTCTAGCATTTCGTCCAAGCACTTTCTGCTTGGCTCAGCCTTCTTTCGCATTTCCTACAAGTGCATTCTGCTTGGCTCATTCAGCCTTCTCTCGCATTTCCTCCAAGCGCTTTGTCCTTGGCTCATTCAGCCTTCTCTCGCATTTCCTCCAAGCATTTTCATTGCTTTGCCCATTCAGCCTTCTCTTGCATTTCCCTCATTCACTTTTTGCTTTCCTCATTCATCCGTCTCTCACATTTCCTCCAAGGGCTTTATGCTTGGCTCATTCAACAGTCTCTCGCATTTCCTCCAAGCGCATTCTGCTTGGCTCATTCAGCCTTCTCTCGCATTTCCTCCAAGCCTTTTCTGCTTGGCTTATTTAGCCTTCTACACATTTCCTCCAAGCGCTTTTTCCTTGGCCCATTCAGCCTTCTCTCAAATTGCTTCCAAGAGCTTTTCATTGGTTCATTCACCCTTCTCTCTCATTTCCTCCAAGCATTTTCATTGCTTTGCCCATTCAGCCTTCACTTGCATTTCCCTCATTCACTTTTTGCTTTCCTCATTCATCCGTCTCTCATATTTCCTCCAAGGGCTTTATGCTTGGCTCATTCAGCCTTCTCTCGCATTTCCTCCAAACGCATTCTGCTTGGCCCATTCAGCCTTCTCTCAGGTTTCTTCCAAGAGTTTTTCATTGGTTCATTCACCCTTCTCTCTCATTTCCTCCAAGCCTTTTCTACTTGGCTCATTTAGCCTTCACTCGAATTTTCTCCTAGCGCTTTCTGCTTGGCTCATTCACCCTTTTCTCGCATTTCCTCCAAGTGCTTTCTGCTTGGCTCAGCCTTCTTTCGCATTTCCTACAACCGCTTTTTGCTTGGAGCATTCAGCCTTCTCTCGAATTTTCTCCAAGCGCTTTCTGCTTGGCTCAGACTTGTTTTGCATTTCTTATAAGCGCATTCTACTTTTCTCATTCAGCCTTCTCTCGCATTTCCTCCAAGCAGTTTCTTCTTGGCTCAGCCTTCTCTCGCATTTCTTCCAAGCGCTTTCTCCTTGGCTCATTCACCGGTCTCTCGCATTTCCTCCAAGGGCTTTCTGCTTGGCTCATTAACCCGTCTCTCACTTTTCCTCCAAGCACTTTCTGCTTGGCCCATTCAGCCTTCTTTTGCATTTCCTCCAAGCACTTTCTGCTTGGCTCATTCACACTTCTCTCACATTTCCTCCAAGTGCTTTCTTCTTGGCTCAGTCAGCCTTCTCTTAGCATTTCCCTCAAGTACTTTTTGCTTTGCTCATTCACCCGTCTCTCGCACTTCCTACAAGCGCTTTCTCCTTGGCTCATTCACCCGTCTCTCGCATTTCCTCCAAGCACTTTCTGCTTGGCTCATTCAGTCTTCTCTTGAATTTTCTCTAACCGCTTTCTGCTTGGCTCATTCAGCCTTCTCTTGCATTTCCTCCAAACGCTTTCTGCTTGGCTCATTCTCCCTTCTCTCGCATTTCCTCCTAGCGCTTTCTACTTGGGTCATTCACCCGTCTCTTACATTCCTCCAAGCGCTTTCTCCTTGGTTCATTCACCCATCACTCGTATTTCCTCCAAGCACTTTCTCCTTGGCTCATTCAACAGTCTCTCGCATTTCCTCCAAGTGCTTTCTGCTTGGCGCATTCAGCCTTCTCTCGAATTTTCTCCAAGCGCTTTCTGCCTTCCTCATTCAGCCTTCTCTCGCATTTCGTCCAAGCACTTTCTGTTTGGCTCAGCCTTCTTTCGCATTTCCTACAAGTGCATTCTTCTTGGCGCATTCAGCCTTCTCCCGAATTTTCTCCAAGGGCTTTCTGCCTTCCTCATTCAGCCTTCTCTCGCATTTCGTCCAAGCACTTTCTGCTTGGCTCAGCCTTCTTTCCCATTTCCTACAAGTGCATTCTGGTTGGCTCATTCAGCCTTCTGACGCATTTCCTCCAAGCGCTTTCTGCTTTGCCCATTCAGCCTTCTCTCAAATTTCTTCCAAGAGCTTTTCATTGGTTCATTCACTCTTCTCTCTCATTTCCTCCAGGCCTTTTCTACTTGGCTCATTTAGCATTCTCTCGCATTTCCTCCAAGCGCTTTCTCCTTGGCTCCTTCAGCCTTCTCTCGCATTTCCTCCAAGCGCATTCTGCTTGGCCCATTCAGCCTTCTATCGAATTTTCTCTAACCGCTTTCTTCTTGGCTCATTCAGCCTTCTCTCACATTTCCTCAAAGCGATTTCTGCTTGGCTCATTCACCCTTCTCTCGCATTTCCGCCAGGCACTTTCTTCTTGGCCAGCCTTCTCTCGCATTTCCTCCAAGTGCTTTCTGCTTGGCGCATTCAGCCTTCTCTCAAATTTCTTCCAACAGCTTTTCATTGGTTCATTCACCCTTCTCTCTCATTTCCTCCAAGCATTTTCTACTTGCCTCATTTAGCCTTCTCTCACATTTCCTCCAAGCGCTTTCTGCTAGGCTCATTCAGCCTTCTCTTGCATTTCCTAAAAGCTCTTTATGCTTGGAGCATTCAGCCTTCTCTCGAATTTTCTCTAAGCGCTTTCTGCCTTCCTCATTCAGCCTTCTCTCGCATTTCGTCCAAGCACTTTCTGCTTGGCTCAGCCTTCTTTCACATTTCCTACAAGTGCATTCTGCTTGGCTCATTCAGCCTTCTCACGCATTTCCTCCAAGCACTTTCTCCTTGGCCCATTCAGCCTTATCTCAAATTGCTTCCAAGAGCATTTCATTGGTTCATTCACCCTTCTCTCTCATTTCCTCCAAGCCTTTTCTACTTGGCTCATTTAGCCTTCTCTCGCATTTCCTCCAAGCGCTTTCTCCTTGGCTTATTCAGCCTTCTCTCGAATTTTCTCCAAGCGCTTTCTCCCTTCCTCATTCATCCTTCTCTCGCATTTCCTCCAAGCACTTTCTGCTTCGCTCAGCCTACTTTCGCATTTCCTACAAGTGCATTCTGCTTGGCGCATTCAGCCTTCTCTCGAATTTTCTCCAAGCGCTTTCTGCCTTCCTCATTCAGCCTTCTCTCGCATTTCGTCCAAGCACTTTCTGCTTGGCTCAGCCTTCTTTCGCATTTCCTACAAGTGCATTCTGCTTGGCTCATTCAGCCTTCTCACGCATTTCCTTCAAGCGCTTTCTCCTTGGCTCATTCAGCCTTCTCACGCATTTCCTCCAAGAGCTTTTCATTGGTTCATTCACCCTTCTCTCTCATTTCCTCCAAGCATTTTCATTGCTTTGCCCATTCAGCCTTCTCTTGCATTTCCCTAGTTCACTTTTTGCTTTCCTCATTCATCCGTCTCTCATATTTCCTCCAAGGGCTTTATACTTGGCTCATTCAACAGTCTCTCGCATTTCCTCCAAGCGCATTCTGCTTGGCTCATTCAGCCTTCTCTCAAATTTCCTCCAAGGGCATTCTGCTTGCCCATTCAGCCTTCTCTCAAATTGCTTCCAAGAGCTTTTTCATAGGTTCATTCACCTTTCTCTCACATTTCCTCCAAGCCTTTTCTACTTGTCTCATTTAGCCTTCTCTCGCATTTCCTCCAAGCGCTTTCTGCTAGGCTCATTCAGCCTTCTCTCGCATTTCATAAAAGCGCTTTATGCTTGGAGCATTCAGCTTTCTCTCGAATTTTCTCTAAGCACTTTCTGCCTGACTCATTCAGAGTTCTCTCGCATTTCCTCCAAGCACTTTCTGCTTGGCTCAGCCTTCTTTCGCATTTCCTACAAGTGCATTCTGCTTGGCTCATTCAGCCCTCTCTTCCATTTCCTCCAAGCACTTTCTTCTTGGTCAGCCTTCTCTCGCATTTCATAAAAGCGCTTTATGCTTGGAGCATTCAGCTTTCTCTCGAATTTTCTCTAAGCGCTTTCTGCCTGACTCATTCAGAGTTCTCTCGCATTTCCTCCAAGCACTTTCTGCTTGGCTCAGCCTTCTTTCGCATTTCCTCCCAGTGCTTTCTCCTTGGCTCATTCAGCCTTCTATCGCATTTCCTCCAAGCGCATTAGGCTTGGCCCATTCAGCCTTATCTCAAATTACTTCCAAGAGCATTTCATTGGTTCATTGAGCCTTCTCTCTCATTTCCTCCAAGCCTTTTCTACTTGGCTCATTTAGCCTTCTCTCCCATTTCCTCCAAGCGCTTTCTGCTAGGCTCATTCAGTCTTCTCTCGAATTTTCTCCAAGCCCTTTCTGCTTGGCTCATTCACCCTTCTCTCGCATTTCCTCCAAGTGCTTTCTGCTTGTCTCATTCAGCTTTCTCTCTCATTTCCTAAAAGCTCTTTATGCTTGGAGCATTCAGCCTTCTCTCGAATTTTCTCCAAGCGCTTTCTGCCTGACTCATTCAGCCTTCTTTCGCACTTCCTACAAGCGCATTCTGCTTGCCTCATTCAGCCCTCTCTCGCATTTCCGCCAAGCACTTTCTTCTTGGCCAGCCTTCTCTCGCATTTCCTCCAAGTGCTTTCTGCTTGGCGCATTGAGCCTTCTCTCGAATTTTCTCCAAGCGCTTTCTGCCTTCCTCATTCAGCCTTCTCTCGCATTTCGTCCAAGCACTTTCATTGCTTTGCCCATTCAGCCTTCTCTTGCATTTCCCTCATTCACTTTTTGCTTTCCTCATTCATCCGTCTCTCATATTTCCTCCAAGGGCTTTATGCTTGGCTCATTCAACAGTCTCTCGCATTTCCTCCAAGCGCATTCTGCTTGGCTCATTCAGCCTTCTCTCGCATTTCCTCCAAGCCTTTTCTGCTTGGCTTATTTAGCCTTCTACACATTTCCTCCAAGCGCTTTTTCCTTGGCCCATTCAGCCTTCTCTCAAATTGCTTCCAAGAGCTTTTCATTGGTTCATTCACCCTTCTCTCTCATTTCCTCCAAGCATTTTCATTGCTTTGCCCATTCAGCCTTCACTTGCATTTCCCTCATTCACTTTTTGCTTTCCTCATTCATCCGTCTCTCATATTTCCTCCAAGGGCTTTATGCTTGGCTCATTCAGCCTTCTCTCGCATTTCCTCCAAACGCATTCTGCTTGGCCCATTCAGCCTTCTCTCAGGTTTCTTCCAAGAGTTTTTCATTGGTTCATTCACCCTTCTCTCTCATTTCCTCCAAGCCTTTTCTACTTGGCTCATTTAGCCTTCACTCGAATTTTCTCCTAGCTCTTTCTGCTTGGCTCATTCACCCTTTTCTCGCATTTCCTCCAAGTGCTTTCTGCTTGGCTCAGCCTTCTTTCGCATTTCCTACAACCGCTTTTTGCTTGGAGCATTCAGCCTTCTCTCGAATTTTCTCCAAGCGCTTTCTGCTTGGCTCAGACTTGTTTTGCATTTCTTATAAGCGCATTCTACTTTTCTCATTCAGCCTTCTCTCGCATTTCCTCCAAGCAGTTTCTTCTTGGCTCAGCCTTCTCTCGCATTTCTTCCAAGCGCTTTCTCCTTGGCTCATTCACCGGTCTCTCGCATTTCCTCCAAGGGCTTTCTGCTTGGCTCATTAACCCGTCTCTCACTTTTCCTCCAAGCACTTTCTGCTTGGCCCATTCAGCCTTCTTTTGCATTTCCTCCAAGCACTTTCTGCTTGGCTCATTCACACTTCTCTCACATTTCCTCCAAGTGCTTTCTTCTTGGCTCAGTCAGCCTTCTCTTAGCATTTCCCTCAAGTACTTTTTGCTTTGCTCATTCACCCGTCTCTCGCACTTCCTACAAGCGCTTTCTCCTTGGCTCATTCACCCGTCTCTCGCATTTCCTCCAAGCACTTTCTGCTTGGCTCATTCAGTCTTCTCTTGAATTTTCTCTAACCGCTTTCTGCTTGGCTCATTCAGCCTTCTCTTGCATTTCCTCCAAACGCTTTCTGCTTGGCTCATTCTCCCTTCTCTCGCATTTCCTCCTAGCGCTTTCTACTTGGGTCATTCACCCGTCTCTTACATTCCTCCAAGCGCTTTCTCCTTGGTTCATTCACCCATCACTCGTATTTCCTCCAAGCACTTTCTCCTTGGCTCATTCAACAGTCTCTCGCATTTCCTCCAAGTGCTTTCTGCTTGGCGCATTCAGCCTTCTCTCGAATTTTCTCCAAGCGCTTTCTGCCTTCCTCATTCAGCCTTCTCTCGCATTTCGTCCAAGCACTTTCTGTTTGGCTCAGCCTTCTTTCGCATTTCCTACAAGTGCATTCTGCTTGGCTCATTCAGCCTTCTCACGCATTTCCTTCAAGCGCTTTCTCCTTGGCTCATTCAGCCTTCTCACGCATTTCCTCCAAGAGCTTTTCATTGGTTCATTCACCCTTCTCTCTCATTTCCTCCAAGCATTTTCATTGCTTTGCCCATTCAGCCTTCTCTTGCATTTCCCTAGTTCACTTTTTGCTTTCCTCATTCATCCGTCTCTCATATTTCCTCCAAGGGCTTTATACTTGGCTCATTCAACAGTCTCTCGCATTTCCTCCAAGCGCATTCTGCTTGGCTCATTCAGCCTTCTCTCAAATTTCCTCCAAGGGCATTCTGCTTGCCCATTCAGCCTTCTCTCAAATTGCTTCCAAGAGCTTTTTCATAGGTTCATTCACCTTTCTCTCACATTTCCTCCAAGCCTTTTCTACTTGTCTCATTTAGCCTTCTCTCGCATTTCCTCCAAGCGCTTTCTGCTAGGCTCATTCAGCCTTCTCTCGCATTTCATAAAAGCGCTTTATGCTTGGAGCATTCAGCTTTCTCTCGAATTTTCTCTAAGCACTTTCTGCCTGACTCATTCAGAGTTCTCTCGCATTTCCTCCAAGCACTTTCTGCTTGGCTCAGCCTTCTTTCGCATTTCCTACAAGTGCATTCTGCTTGGCTCATTCAGCCCTCTCTTCCATTTCCTCCAAGCACTTTCTTCTTGGTCAGCCTTCTCTCGCATTTCATAAAAGCGCTTTATGCTTGGAGCATTCAGCTTTCTCTCGAATTTTCTCTAAGCGCTTTCTGCCTGACTCATTCAGAGTTCTCTCGCATTTCCTCCAAGCACTTTCTGCTTGGCTCAGCCTTCTTTCGCATTTCCTCCCAGTGCTTTCTCCTTGGCTCATTCAGCCTTCTATCGCATTTCCTCCAAGCGCATTAGGCTTGGCCCATTCAGCCTTATCTCAAATTACTTCCAAGAGCATTTCATTGGTTCATTGAGCCTTCTCTCTCATTTCCTCCAAGCCTTTTCTACTTGGCTCATTTAGCCTTCTCTCCCATTTCCTCCAAGCGCTTTCTGCTAGGCTCATTCAGTCTTCTCTCGAATTTTCTCCAAGCCCTTTCTGCTTGGCTCATTCACCCTTCTCTCGCATTTCCTCCAAGTGCTTTCTGCTTGTCTCATTCAGCTTTCTCTCTCATTTCCTAAAAGCTCTTTATGCTTGGAGCATTCAGCCTTCTCTCGAATTTTCTCCAAGCGCTTTCTGCCTGACTCATTCAGCCTTCTTTCGCACTTCCTACAAGCGCATTCTGCTTGCCTCATTCAGCCCTCTCTCGCATTTCCGCCAAGCACTTTCTTCTTGGCCAGCCTTCTCTCGCATTTCCTCCAAGTGCTTTCTGCTTGGCGCATTGAGCCTTCTCTCGAATTTTCTCCAAGCGCTTTCTGCCTTCCTCATTCAGCCTTCTCTCGCATTTCGTCCAAGCACTTTCATTGCTTTGCCCATTCAGCCTTCTCTTGCATTTCCCTCATTCACTTTTTGCTTTCCTCATTCATCCGTCTCTCATATTTCCTCCAAGGGCTTTATGCTTGGCTCATTCAACAGTCTCTCGCATTTCCTCCAAGCGCATTCTGCTTGGCTCATTCAGCCTTCTCTCGCATTTCCTCCAAGCCTTTTCTGCTTGGCTTATTTAGCCTTCTACACATTTCCTCCAAGCGCTTTTTCCTTGGCCCATTCAGCCTTCTCTCAAATTGCTTCCAAGAGCTTTTCATTGGTTCATTCACCCTTCTCTCTCATTTCCTCCAAGCATTTTCATTGCTTTGCCCATTCAGCCTTCACTTGCATTTCCCTCATTCACTTTTTGCTTTCCTCATTCATCCGTCTCTCATATTTCCTCCAAGGGCTTTATGCTTGGCTCATTCAGCCTTCTCTCGCATTTCCTCCAAACGCATTCTGCTTGGCCCATTCAGCCTTCTCTCAGGTTTCTTCCAAGAGTTTTTCATTGGTTCATTCACCCTTCTCTCTCATTTCCTCCAAGCCTTTTCTACTTGGCTCATTTAGCCTTCACTCGAATTTTCTCCTAGCTCTTTCTGCTTGGCTCATTCACCCTTTTCTCGCATTTCCTCCAAGTGCTTTCTGCTTGGCTCAGCCTTCTTTCGCATTTCCTACAACCGCTTTTTGCTTGGAGCATTCAGCCTTCTCTCGAATTTTCTCCAAGCGCTTTCTGCTTGGCTCAGACTTGTTTTGCATTTCTTATAAGCGCATTCTACTTTTCTCATTCAGCCTTCTCTCGCATTTCCTCCAAGCAGTTTCTTCTTGGCTCAGCCTTCTCTCGCATTTCTTCCAAGCGCTTTCTCCTTGGCTCATTCACCGGTCTCTCGCATTTCCTCCAAGGGCTTTCTGCTTGGCTCATTAACCCGTCTCTCACTTTTCCTCCAAGCACTTTCTGCTTGGCCCATTCAGCCTTCTTTTGCATTTCCTCCAAGCACTTTCTGCTTGGCTCATTCACACTTCTCTCACATTTCCTCCAAGTGCTTTCTTCTTGGCTCAGTCAGCCTTCTCTTAGCATTTCCCTCAAGTACTTTTTGCTTTGCTCATTCACCCGTCTCTCGCACTTCCTACAAGCGCTTTCTCCTTGGCTCATTCACCCGTCTCTCGCATTTCCTCCAAGCACTTTCTGCTTGGCTCATTCAGTCTTCTCTTGAATTTTCTCTAACCGCTTTCTGCTTGGCTCATTCAGCCTTCTCTTGCATTTCCTCCAAACGCTTTCTGCTTGGCTCATTCTCCCTTCTCTCGCATTTCCTCCTAGCGCTTTCTACTTGGGTCATTCACCCGTCTCTTACATTCCTCCAAGCGCTTTCTCCTTGGTTCATTCACCCATCACTCGTATTTCCTCCAAGCACTTTCTCCTTGGCTCATTCAACAGTCTCTCGCATTTCCTCCAAGTGCTTTCTGCTTGGCGCATTCAGCCTTCTCTCGAATTTTCTCCAAGCGCTTTCTGCCTTCCTCATTCAGCCTTCTCTCGCATTTCGTCCAAGCACTTTCTGTTTGGCTCAGCCTTCTTTCGCATTTCCTACAAGTGCATTCTTCTTGGCGCATTCAGCCTTCTCCCGAATTTTCTCCAAGGGCTTTCTGCCTTCCTCATTCAGCCTTCTCTCGCATTTCGTCCAAGCACTTTCTGCTTGGCTCAGCCTTCTTTCCCATTTCCTACAAGTGCATTCTGGTTGGCTCATTCAGCCTTCTGACGCATTTCCTCCAAGCGCTTTCTGCTTTGCCCATTCAGCCTTCTCTCAAATTTCTTCCAAGAGCTTTTCATTGGTTCATTCACTCTTCTCTCTCATTTCCTCCAGGCCTTTTCTACTTGGCTCATTTAGCATTCTCTCGCATTTCCTCCAAGCGCTTTCTCCTTGGCTCCTTCAGCCTTCTCTCGCATTTCCTCCAAGCGCATTCTGCTTGGCCCATTCAGCCTTCTCTCGAATTTTCTCTAACCGCTTTCTTCTTGGCTCATTCAGCCTTCTCTCACATTTCCTCCAGCGCTTTCTGCCTTCCTCATTCAGCCTTCTCTCGCATTTCGTCCAAGCACTTTCTGCTTGGCTCAGCCTTCTTTCGCATTTCCTACAATTGCATTCTGCTTGGCTCATTCAGCCTTCTCACGCATTTCCTCCAAGCGCTTTCTGCTTTGCCCATTCAGCCTTCTCTCAAATTTCTTCCAAGAGCTTTTTCATTGGTTCATTCACCTTTCTCTCGCATTTCCTCCAAACGCATTCTCCTTGGCCCATTCAGCCTTCTCTCAAATTGCTTCCAAGAGCTTTTCATTGGTTCATTCACCTTTCTCTCACATTTCCTCCAAGCGCTTTCTGCTAGGCTCATTCAGCCTTCTCTCGAATTTTCTACAAGCGCTTTATACTTGCAGCATTCAGCCTTCTCTCGCATTTCCTCCAAGCGCATTCTGCTTGCCCATTCAGCCTTCTCTCAAATTGCTTCCAAGAGCTTTTCATTGGTTCATTCACCCTTCTCTCTCATTTCCTCCAAGAATTTTCTACTTGCCTCATTTATCCTTCTCTCGCATTTCCTCCAAGCCCTTTCCGCTTAACTCATTCACCCTTCTCTCGCATTTCCTCCAAGTGCTTTCTGATTGTCTCATTCACCCATCTCTCGCATTTCCTCCAAGCGTTTTCTGCTAGGCTCATTCAGTCTTCTCTCACATTTCCTCCAAGCGCTTTCTGCTAGGCTCATTCAGCCTTCTCTTGCATTTCCTAAAAGCGCTTTATGCTTGGCTCAGCCTTCTTTCGCATTTCCTACAAGCGCATTCTGCTTGGCTCATATACCCGTCTCTCGCATTTCCTCCAAGCGCTTTCTGCTTGGTTCATTCAGCCTTCTCTCGAATTTTCTCTAACCGCTATCTGCTTTGCTCATTCACCCTTCTCTCACATTTCCTCAAAGCGATTTCTGCTTGGCTCATTCACCCTTCTCTCGCATTTCCGCCAGGCACTTTCTTCTTGGCCAGCCTTCTCTCGCATTTCCTCCAAGTGCTTTCTGCTTGGCGCATTCAGCCTTCTCTCAAATTTCTTCCAACAGCTTTTCATTGGTTCATTCACCCTTCTCTCTCATTTCCTCCAAGCATTTTCTACTTGCCTCATTTAGCCTTCTCTCACATTTCCTCCAAGCGCTTTCTGCTAGGCTCATTCAGCCTTCTCTTGCATTTCCTAAAAGCTCTTTATGCTTGGAGCATTCAGCCTTCTCTCGAATTTTCTCTAAGCGCTTTCTGCCTTCCTCATTCAGCCTTCTCTCGCATTTCGTCCAAGCACTTTCTGCTTGGCTCAGCCTTCTTTCACATTTCCTACAAGTGCATTCTGCTTGGCTCATTCAGCCTTCTCACGCATTTCCTCCAAGCACTTTCTCCTTGGCCCATTCAGCCTTATCTCAAATTGCTTCCAAGAGCATTTCATTGGTTCATTCACCCTTCTCTCTCATTTCCTCCAAGCCTTTTCTACTTGGCTCATTTAGCCTTCTCTCGCATTTCCTCCAAGCGCTTTCTCCTTGGCTTATTCAGCCTTCTCTCGAATTTTCTCCAAGCGCTTTCTCCCTTCCTCATTCATCCTTCTCTCGCATTTCCTCCAAGCACTTTCTGCTTCGCTCAGCCTACTTTCGCATTTCCTACAAGTGCATTCTGCTTGGCGCATTCAGCCTTCTCTCGAATTTTCTCCAAGCGCTTTCTGCCTTCCTCATTCAGCCTTCTCTCGCATTTCGTCCAAGCACTTTCTGCTTGGCTCAGCCTTCTTTCGCATTTCCTACAAGTGCATTCTGCTTGGCTCATTCAGCCTTCTCACGCATTTCCTCCAAGCGCTTTCTCCTTGGCTCATTCAGCCTTCTCACGCATTTCCTCCAAGAGCTTTTCATTGGTTCATTCACCCTTCTCTCTCATTTCCTCCAAGCATTTTCATTGCTTTGCCCATTCAGCCTTCTCTTGCATTTCCCTCATTCACTTTTTGCTTTCCTCATTCATCCGTCTCTCATATTTCCTCCAAGGGCTTTATACTTGGCTCATTCAACAGTCTCTCGCATTTCCTCCAAGCGCATTCTGCTTGGCTCATTCAGCCTTCTCTCAAATTTCCTCCAAGGGCATTCTGCTTGCCCATTCAGCCTTCTCTCAAATTGCTTCCAAGAGCTTTTTCATTGGTTCATTCACCTTTCTCTCACATTTCCTCCAAGCCTTTTCTACTTGTCTCATTTAGCCTTCTCTCGCATTTCCTCCAAGCGCTTTCTGCTAGGCTCATTCAGCCTTCTCTCGCATTTCATAAAAGCGCTTTATGCTTGGAGCATTCAGCTTTCTCTCGAATTTTCTCTAAGCGCTTTCTGCCTGACTCATTCAGAGTTCTCTCGCATTTCCTCCAAGCACTTTCTGCTTGGCTCAGCCTTCTTTCGCATTTCCTACAAGTGCATTCTGCTTGGCTCATTCAGCCCTCTCTTCCATTTCCTCCAAGCACTTTCTTCTTGGTCAGCCTTCTCTCGCATTTCATAAAAGCGCTTTATGCTTGGAGCATTCAGCTTTCTCTCGAATTTTCTCTAAGCGCTTTCTGCCTGACTCATTCAGAGTTCTCTCGCATTTCCTCCAAGCACTTTCTGCTTGGCTCAGCCTTCTTTCGCATTTCCTCCCAGTGCTTTCTCCTTGGCTCATTCAGCCTTCTATCGCATTTCCTCCAAGCGCATTCTGCTTGGCCCATTCAGCCTTATCTCAAATTACTTCCAAGAGCATTTCATTGGTTCATTGAGCCTTCTCTCTCATTTCCTCCAAGCCTTTTCTACTTGGCTCATTTAGCCTTCTCTCCCATTTCCTCCAAGCGCTTTCTGCTAGGCTCATTCAGTCTTCTCTCGAATTTTCTCCAAGCCCTTTCTGCTTGGCTCATTCACCCTTCTCTCGCATTTCCTCCAAGTGCTTTCTGCTTGTCTCATTCAGCTTTCTCTCTCATTTCCTAAAAGCTCTTTATGCTTGGAGCATTCAGCCTTCTCTCGAATTTTCTCCAAGCGCTTTCTGCCTGACTCATTCAGCCTTCTTTCGCACTTCCTACAAGCGCATTCTGCTTGCCTCATTCAGCCCTCTCTCGCATTTCCGCCAAGCACTTTCTTCTTGGCCAGCCTTCTCTCGCATTTCCTCCAAGTGCTTTCTGCTTGGCGCATTGAGCCTTCTCTCGAATTTTCTCCAAGCGCTTTCTGCCTTCCTCATTCAGCCTTCTCTCGCATTTCGTCCAAGCACTTTCTGCTTGGCTCAGCCTTCTTTCGCATTTCCTCCAAGCGCATTCTGCTTGGCTCATTCAGCCTTCTCTCGCATTTCCTCCAAGCGCTTTCTCCTTGGCTCATTCAGCCTTCTCTCACATTTCCTCCAAGGCCATTCTGCTTGCCCATTCAGCCTTCTCTCAAATTTCTTCCAACAGCTTTTCATTGGTTCATTCACCCTTCTCTCTCATTTCCTCCAAGCATTTTCTACTTGCCTCATTTAGCCTTCTCTCACATTTCCTCCAAGCGCTTTCTGCTAGGCTCATTCAGCCTTCTCTTGCATTTCCTAAAAGCTCTTTATGCTTGGAGCATTCAGCCTTCTCTCGAATTTTCTCTAAGCGCTTTCTGCCTTCCTCATTCAGCCTTCTCTCGCATTTCGTCCAAGCACTTTCTGCTTGGCTCAGCCTTCTTTCACATTTCCTACAAGTGCATTCTGCTTGGCTCATTCAGCCTTCTCACGCATTTCCTCCAAGCACTTTCTCCTTGGCCCATTCAGCCTTATCTCAAATTGCTTCCAAGAGCATTTCATTGGTTCATTCACCCTTCTCTCTCATTTCCTCCAAGCCTTTTCTACTTCGCTCATTTAGCCTTCCCTCGCATTTCCTCCAAGCGCTTTCTCCTTGGCTTATTCAGCCTTCTCTCGAATTTTCTCCAAGCGCTTTCTCCCTTCCTCATTCATCCTTCTCTCGCATTTCCTCCAAGCACTTTCTGCTTCGCTCAGCCTACTTTCGCATTTCCTACAAGTGCATTCTGCTTGGCGCATTCAGCCTTCTCTCGAATTTTCTCCAAGCGCTTTCTGCCTTCCTCATTCAGCCTTCTCTCGCATTTCGTCCAAGCACTTTCTGCTTGGCTCAGCCTTCTTTCGCATTTCCTACAAGTGCATTCTGCTTGGCTCATTCAGCCTTCTCACGCATTTCCTCCAAGCGCTTTCTCCTTGGCTCATTCAGCCTTCTCACGCATTTCCTCCAAGAGCTTTTCATTGGTTCATTCACCCTTCTCTCTCATTTCCTCCAAGCATTTTCATTGCTTTGCCCATTCAGCCTTCTCTTGCATTTCCCTCATTCACTTTTTGCTTTCCTCATTCATCCGTCTCTCATATTTCCTCCAAGGGCTTTATACTTGGCTCATTCAACAGTCTCTCGCATTTCCTCCAAGCGCATTCTGCTTGGCTCATTCAGCCTTCTCTCAAATTTCCTCCAAGGGCATTCTGCTTGCCCATTCAGCCTTCTCTCAAATTGCTTCCAAGAGCTTTTTCATTGGTTCATTCACCTTTCTCTCACATTTCCTCCAAGCCTTTTCTACTTGTCTCATTTAGCCTTCTCTCGCATTTCCTCCAAGCGCTTTCTGCTAGGCTCATTCAGCCTTCTCTCGTATTTCATAAAAGCGCTTTATGCTTGGAGCATTCAGCTTTCTCTCGAATTTTCTCTAAGCGCTTTCTGCCTGACTCATTCAGAGTTCTCTCGCATTTCCTCCAAGCACTTTCTGCTTGGCTCAGCCTTCTTTCGCATTTCCTACAAGTGCATTCTGCTTGGCTCATTCAGCCCTCTCTTCCATTTCCTCCAAGCACTTTCTGCTTGGTCAGCCTTCTCTCGCATTTCATAAAAGCGCTTTATGCTTGGAGCATTCAGCTTTCTCTCGAATTTTCTCTAAGCGCTTTCTGCCTGACTCATTCAGAGTTCTCTCGCATTTCCTCCAAGCACTTTCTGCTTGGCTCAGCCTTCTTTCGCATTTCCTCCCAGTGCTTTCTCCTTGGCTCATTCAGCCTTCTATCGCATTTCCTCCAAGCGCATTCTGCTTGGCCCATTCAGCCTTATCTCAAATTACTTCCAAGAGCATTTCATTGGTTCATTGAGCCTTCTCTCTCATTTCCTCCAAGCCTTTTCTACTTGGCTCATTTAGCCTTCTCTCCCATTTCCTCCAAGCGCTTTCTGCTAGGCTCATTCAGTCTTCTCTCGAATTTTCTCCAAGCCCTTTCTGCTTGGCTCATTCACCCTTCTCTCGCATTTCCTCCAAGTGCTTTCTGCTTGTCTCATTCAGCTTTCTCTCTCATTTCCTAAAAGCTCTTTATGCTTGGAGCATTCAGCCTTCTCTCGAATTTTCTCCAAGCGCTTTCTGCCTGACTCATTCAGCCTTCTTTCGCACTTCCTACAAGCGCATTCTGCTTGCCTCATTCAGCCCTCTCTCGCATTTCCGCCAAGCACTTTCTTCTTGGCCAGCCTTCTCTCGCATTTCCTCCAAGTGCTTTCTGCTTGGCGCATTGAGCCTTCTCTCGAATTTTCTCCAAGCGCTTTCTGCCTTCCTCATTCAGCCTTCTCTCGCATTTCGTCCAAGCACTTTCTGCTTGGCTCAGCCTTCTTTCGCATTTCCTCCAAGCGCATTCTGCTTGGCTCATTCAGCCTTCTCTCGCATTTCCTCCAAGCGCTTTCTCCTTGGCTCATTCAGCCTTCTCTCACATTTCCTCCAAGGGCATTCTGCTTGCCCATTCAGCCTTCTCTCAAATTTCTTCCAACAGCTTTTCATTGGTTCATTCACCCTTCTCTCTCATTTCCTCCAAGCATTTTCTACTTGCCTCATTTAGCCTTCTCTCACATTTCCTCCAAGCGCTTTCTGCTAGGCTCATTCAGCCTTCTCTTGCATTTCCTAAAAGCGCTTTATGCTTGGAGCATTCAGCCTTCTCTCGAATTTTCTCTAAGCGCTTTCTGCCTTCCTCATTCAGCCTTCTCTCGCATTTCCTCCAAGCACTTTCTGCTTGGCTCAGCCTTCTTTCACATTTCCTACAAGTGCATTCTGCTTGGCTCATACAGCCTTCTCACGCATTTCCTCCAAGCGCTTTCTCCTTGGCTCATTCAGCCTCCTCTCGCATTTCCTCCCAGCGCATTCTGCTTTGCCCATTCAGCCTTCTCTCAAATTTCTTCCAAGAGCTTTTCATTGGTTCATTCACCCTTCTCTCTCATTTCCTCCAAGCATTTTCTACTTGCCTCATTTAGCCGTCTCTCGCATTTCCTCCAAGCGCTTTCTGCTAGGCTCATTCAGCCTTCTCTCGCATTTCCTAAAAGCGCTTTATGCTTGGAGCATTCAGCCTTCTCTCGAATTTTCTCTAAGCGCTTTCTGCCTGACTCATTCACCCATCTCTCGCATTTCCTCCAAGCGCTTTCTACGTGGCTCATTCACCCTTCTCTCACATTTCCTCCAAGCGCATTCTGCTTGGCCCATTCGGCCTTATCTCACATTGCTTCCAAGAGCATTTCATTGGTTCATTCACCCTTCTCTCTCATTTCCTCCAAGCCTTTTCTACTTGGCTCATTTAGCCTTCTCTCGCATTTCCTCCAAGCGCTTTCTCCTTGGCTTATTCAGCCTTCTCTCGAATTTTCTCCAAGCGCTTTCTGCCTTCCTCATTCAGCGTTCTCTAGCATTTCGTCCAAGCACTTTCTGCTTGGCCCAGCCTTCTCTCGCATTTCCTCCAAGCGCTTTGTCCTTGGCTCATTCAGCCTTCTCTCTCATTTCCTCCAAGCATTTTCATTGCTTTGCCCATTCAGCCTTCTCTTGCATTTCCCTCATTCACTTTTTGCTTTCCTCATTCATCCGTCTCTCATATTTCCTCCAAGGGTTTTATGCTTGGCTCATTCAACAGTCTCTCGCATTTCCTCCAAGCGCATTCTGCTTGGCTCATTCAGCCTTCTCTCGCATTTCCTCCAAGCCATTTCTGCTTGGCTTATTTAGCCTTCTACACATTTCCTCCAAGCGCTTTTTCCTTGGCCCATAAAGCCTTCTCTCAAATTGCTTCCAAGAGCTTTTCATTGGTTCATTCACCCTTCTCTCTCATTTCCTCCAAGCATTTTCATTGCTTTGCCCATTCAGCCTTCTCTTGCATTTCCCTCATTCACTTTTTGCTTTCCTCATTCATCCGTCTCTCATATTTCCTCCAAGGGCTTTATGCTTGGCTCATTCAGCCTTCTCTCGCATTTCCTCCAAGCGCATTCTCCTTGGCCCATTCAGCCTTCTCTCAAATTGCTTCCAAGAGCTTTTCATTGGTTCATTCACCTTTCTCTCACATTTCCTCCAAGCGCATTCTGCTTGGCCCATTCAGCCTTCTCTCAGGTTTCTTCCAAGAGTTTTTCATTGGTTCATTCACCCTTCTCTCTCATTTCCTCCAAGCCTTTTCTACTTGGCTCATTTAGCCTTTACTCGAATTTTCTCCTAGCGCTTTCTGCTTGGCTCATTCACCCTTTTCTCGCATTTCCTCCAAGTGCTTTCTGCTTGGCTCAGCCTTCTTTCGCATTTCCTACAACCGCTTTATGCTTGGAGCATTCAGCCTTCTCTTGCATTTCCTCCAAACGCTTTCTGCTTGGCTCATTCACCCTTCTCTCGCATTTCCTCCTAGCGCTTTCTACTTGGGTCATTCACCCGTCTCTTACATTCCTCCAAGCGCTTTCTCCTTGGTTCATTCACCCATCACTCGTATTTCCTCCAAGCGCTTTCTCCTTGGCTCATTCAACAGTCTTTCGCATTTCCTCAAAGTGCTTTCTGCTTGGCGCATTCAGCCTTCTCTCGAATTTTCTCCAAGCGCTTTCTGCCTTCCTCATTCAGCCTTCTCTCGCATTTCGTCCAAACACTTTCTGTTTGGCTCAGCCTTCTTTCGCATTTCCTACAAGTACATTCTGCTTGGCTCATTCAGCCTTCTCTCGCATTTCCTCCAAGCGCTTTGTCCTTGGCTCATTCAGCCTTCTATCGCATTTCCTCCAAGCATTTTCATTGCTTTGCCCATTCAGCCTTCTCTTGCATTTCCCTCATTCACTTTTTGCTTTCCTCATTCATCCGTCTCTCATATTTCCTCCAAGGGCTTTATGCTTGGCTCATTCAACAGTGTCTCGCATTTCCACCAAGCGCATTCTGCTTGGCTCATATACCCTTCTCTCGCATTTCCTCCAAGCCTTTTCTGCTTGGCTTATTTAGCCTTCACTCGAATTTTCTCCTAGCGCTTTCTGCTTGGCTCATTCACCCTTTTCTCGCATTTCCTCCATGTGCTTTCTGCTTGGCTCAGCCTTCTTTCGCATTTCCTACAACCGCTTTATGCTTGGAGCATTCAGCCTTCTCTCGAATTTTCTCCAAGCGCTTTCTGCTTGGCTCAGACTTGTTTCGCATTTCTTATAAGCGCATTCTACTTTTCTCATTCAGCCTTCTCTCGCATTTCCTCCAAGCAGTTTCTTCTTGGCTCAGCCTTCTCTCGCATTTCTTCCAAGCGCTTTCTCCTTGGCTCATTCACCGGTCTCTCGCATTTCCTCCAAGGGCTTTCTGCTTGGCTCATTAACCCCTCTCTCACTTTTCCTCCAAGCACTTTCTGCTTGGCCCATTCAGCCTTCTTTTGCATTTCCTCCAAGCACTTTCTGCTTGACTCATTCACACTTCTCTCACATTTCCTCCAAGTGCTTTCTTCTTGGCTCAGTCAGCCTTCTCTTAGCATTTCCCTCAAGTACTTTTTGCTTTGCTCATTCACCCGTCTCTCGCACTTCCTACAAGCGATTTCTCCTTGGCTCATTCACCCGTCTCTCGCATTTCCTCCAAGCGCTTTCTGCTTGGTTCATTCAGTCTTCTCTTGAATTTTCTCTAACCGCTTTCTGCTTGGCTCATTCAGCCTTCTCTTGCATTTCCTCCAAACGCTTTCTGCTTGGCTCATTCACCCTTCTCTCACATTTCCTCCTAGCGCTTTCTACTTGGGTCATTCACCCGTCTCTTACATTCCTCCAAGTGCTTTCTCCTTGGTTCATTCACCCATCACTCGTATTTCCTCCAAGCGCTTTCTCCTTGGCTCATTCAACAGTCTCTCGCATTTCCTCCAAGTGCTTTCTGCTTGGCGCATTCACACTTCTCTCACATTTCCTCCAAGTGCTTTCTTCTTGGCTCAGTCAGCCTTCTCTTAGCATTTCCCTCAAGTACTTTTTGCTTTGCTCATTCACCCGTCTCTCGCACTTCCTACAAGCGCTTTCTCCTTGGCTCATTCACCCGTCTCTCGCATTTCCTCCAAGCGCTATCTGCTTGGCTCATTCAGTCTTCTCTTGAATTTTCTCTAACCGCTTTCTGCTTGGCTCATTCAGCCTTCTCTTGCATTTCCTCCAAACGCTTTCTGCTTGGCTCATTCACCCTTCTCTCGCATTTCCTCCTAGCGCTTTCTACTTGGGTCATTCACCCGTCTCTTACATTCCTCCAAGCGCTTTCTCCTTGGTTCATTCACCCATCACTCGTATTTCCTCCAAGCGCTTTCTCCTTGGCTCATTCAACAGTCTCTCGCATTTCCTCCAAGTGCTTTCTGCTTGGCGCATTCACACTTCTCTCACATTTCCTCCAAGTGCTTTCTTCTTGGCTCAGTCAGCCTTCTCTTAGCATTTCCCTCAAGTACTTTTTGCTTTGCTCATTCACCCGTCTCTCGCACTTCCTACAAGCGCTTTCTCCTTGGCTCATTCACCCGTCTCTCGCATTTCCTCCAAGCGCTTTCTGCTTGGCTCATTCAGTCTTCTCTTGAATTTTCTCTAACCGCTTTCTGCTTGGCT
Source organism: Crotalus adamanteus (assembly GCA_039797435.1). NCBI lineage: Eukaryota > Metazoa > Chordata > Lepidosauria > Squamata > Viperidae > Crotalus > Crotalus adamanteus. The sequence continues at coordinate 11,440,082 of CM077935.1, forward strand.
CATTCAGCCTTCTCTTGCATTTCCTCCAAACGCTTTCTGCTTGGCTCATTCACCCTTCTCTCGCATTTCCTCCTAGCGCTTTCTACTTGGGTCATTCACCCGTCTCTTACATTCCTCCAAGCGCTTTCTCCTTGGTTCATTCACCCATCACTCGTATTTCCTCCAAGCGCTTTCTCCTTGGCTCATTCAACAGTCTTTCGCATTTCCTCAAAGTGCTTTCTTCTTGGCGCATTCAGCCTTCTCTCGAATTTTCTCCAAGCGCTTTCTGCCTTCTTCATTCAGCCTTCTCTCGCATTTCGTCCAAACACTTTCTGTTTGGCTCAGCCTTCTTTCGCATTTCCTACAAGTACATTCTGCTTGGCTCATTCAGCCTTCTCTCGCATTTCCTCCAAGCGCTTTGTCCTTGGCTCATTCAGCCTTCTATCGCATTTCCTCCAAGCATTTTCATTGCTTTGCCCATTCAGCCTTCTCTTGCATTTCCCTCATTCACTTTTTGCTTTCCTCATTCATCCGTCTCTCATATTTCCTCCAAGGGCTTTATGCTTGGCTCATTCAACAGTGTCTCGCATTTCCACCAAGCGCATTCTGCTTGGCTCATATACCCTTCTCTCGCATTTCCTCCAAGCCTTTTCTGCTTGGCTTATTTAGCCTTCACTCGAATTTTCTCCTAGCGCTTTCTGCTTGGCTCATTCACCCTTTTCTCGCATTTCCTCCATGTGCTTTCTGCTTGGCTCAGCCTTCTTTCGCATTTCCTACAACCGCTTTATGCTTGGAGCATTCAGCCTTCTCTCGAATTTTCTCCAAGCGCTTTCTGCTTGGCTCAGACTTGTTTCGCATTTCTTATAAGCGCATTCTACTTTTCTCATTCAGCCTTCTCTCGCATTTCCTCCAAGCAGTTTCTTCTTGGCTCAGCCTTCTCTCGCATTTCTTCCAAGCGCTTTCTCCTTGGCTCATTCACCGGTCTCTCGCATTTCCTCCAAGGGCTTTCTGCTTGGCTCATTAACCCCTCTCTCACTTTTCCTCCAAGCACTTTCTGCTTGGCCCATTCAGCCTTCTTTTGCATTTCCTCCAAGCACTTTCTGCTTGACTCATTCACACTTCTCTCACATTTCCTCCAAGTGCTTTCTTCTTGGCTCAGTCAGCCTTCTCTTAGCATTTCCCTCAAGTACTTTTTGCTTTGCTCATTCACCCGTCTCTCGCACTTCCTACAAGCGATTTCTCCTTGGCTCATTCACCCGTCTCTCGCATTTCCTCCAAGCGCTTTCTGCTTGGTTCATTCAGTCTTCTCTTGAATTTTCTCTAACCGCTTTCTGCTTGGCTCATTCAGCCTTCTCTTGCATTTCCTCCAAACGCTTTCTGCTTGGCTCATTCACCCTTCTCTCACATTTCCTCCTAGCGCTTTCTACTTGGGTCATTCACCCGTCTCTTACATTCCTCCAAGTGCTTTCTCCTTGGTTCATTCACCCATCACTCGTATTTCCTCCAAGCGCTTTCTCCTTGGCTCATTCAACAGTCTCTCGCATTTCCTCCAAGTGCTTTCTGCTTGGCGCATTCTCACTTCTCTCACATTTCCTCCAAGTGCTTTCTTCTTGGCTCAGTCAGCCTTCTCTTAGCATTTCCCTCAAGTACTTTTTGCTTTGCTCATTCACCCGTCTCTCGCACTTCCTACAAGCGCTTTCTCCTTGGCTCATTCACCCGTCTCTCGCATTTCCTCCAAGCGCTATCTGCTTGGCTCATTCAGTCTTCTCTTGAATTTTCTCTAACCGCTTTCTGCTTGGCTCATTCAGCCTTCTCTTGCATTTCCTCCAAACGCTTTCTGCTTGGCTCATTTACCCTTCTCTCGCATTTCCTCCTAGCGCTTTCTACTTGGGTCATTCACCCGTCTCTTACATTCCTCCAAGCGCTTTCTCCTTGGTTCATTCACCCATCACTCGTATTTCCTCCAAGCGCTTTCTCCTTGGCTCATTCAACAGTCTCTCGCATTTCCTCCAAGTGCTTTCTGCTTGGCGCATTCAGCCTTCTCTCGAATTTTCTCCAAGCGCTCTCTGCCTTCCTCATTCAGCCTTCTCTCGCATTTCGTCCAAGCACTTTCTGTTTGGCTCAGCCTTCTTTCGCATTTCCTACAAGTACATTTTGCTTGGCGCATTCAGCCTTCTCCCGAATTTTCTCCAAGGGCTTTCTGCCTTCCTCATTCAGCCTTCTCTCGCATTTCGTCCAAGCACTTTCTGCTTGGCTCAGCCTTCTTTCGCATTTCCTACAAGTGCATTCTGGTTGGCTCATTCAGCCTTCTGACGCATTTCCTCCAAGCGCTTTCTGCTTTGCCCATTCAGCCTTCTCTCAAATTTCTTCCAAGAGCTTTTCATTGGTTCATTCACTCTTCTCTCTCATTTCCTCCAGGCCTTTTCTACTTGGCTCATTTAGCATTCTCTCGCATTTCCTCCAAGCGCTTTCTCCTTGGCTCCTTCAGCCTTCTCTCGCATTTCCTCCAAGCGCATTCTGCTTGGCCCATTCAGCCTTCTCTCGAATTTTCTCCAACCGCTTTCTTCTTGGCTCATTTAGCCTTCTCTCGCATTTCCTCCAAGCGCTTTCTGCTTGGCACATTCAGCCTTCTCTCGAATTTTCTCTAACCGCTTTCTTCTTGGCTCATTCAGCCTTCTCTCGCATTTCCTCCAAGCGCATTCTGCTTGGCCCATTCAGCCTTCTCTCGAATTTTCTACAAGCGCTTTATACTTGGAGCATTCAGCCTTCTCTTGCATTTCCCTCATTCACTTTTTGCTTTCCTCATTGATCCCTCTCTCATATTTCCTCCAAGCGCTTTATGTTTGGCTCATTCAACAGTCTCTCACATTTCCTCCAAGCGCTTTCTGCCTTCCTCATTCAGCCTTCTCTCGCATTTCGTCCAAGCACTTTCTGCTTGGCTCAGCCTTCTTTCGCATTTCCTACAATTTCATTCTGCTTTGCTCATTCAGCCTTCTCACGCATTTCCTCCAAGCGCTTTCTGCTTTGCCCATTCAGCCTTCTCTCAAATTTCTTCCAAGAGCTTTTTCATTGGTTCATTCAGCTTTCTCTCTCATTTCCTCCAAGCGCTTTCTGCTAGGCTCATTCAGCCTTCTCTCGAATTTTCTACAAGCGCTTTATGCTTGGAGCATTCAGTCTTCTCTCCAATTTTCTCTACGCGCTTTCTGCCTGACTCATTCAGAGTTCTCTCGCATTTCCTCCAAGCACTTTCTGCTTGGCTCAGTCTTCTTTCGCATTTCCTACAAGTGCATTCTGCTTGGCTCATTCAGCCCTCTCTTGCATTTCCTCCAAGCACTTTTTTCTTGGCCAGCCTTCTCTCGCATTTCCTCCAAGCGCTTTCTGCTTGGCTCATTCACCCTTCTCTCTCATTTCCTCAAAGCGCTTTCTACTTGGCTCATTCACCCATCTCTCGCATTTCCTCCAGCGCTTTCTACTTGGCTCATTCACCCTTCTCTCTCATTTCCTCCAAGCCCTTTCTGCTTGGCTCATTCACCCTTCTCTTGGATTTCCTCCAAGTGCTTTCTGCTTGTCTCATTCAGCTTTCTCTCTCATTTCCTAAAAGCGCTTTATGCTTGGAGCATTCAGCCTTCTCTCGAATTTTCTCCAAGCACATTCTGCCTGACTCATTCAGCCTTCTTTCGCATTTCCTACAAGCGCATTTTGCTTGGCTCATTCAGCCCTCTCTCGCATTTCCGCCAAGCACTTTCTTTTTGTCCAGCCTTCTCTCGCATTTCTTCCAAGCGCTTTCTGCTTGGCTCATTCACCCGTCTCTCGCATTTCCTCCAAGCGCTTTCTGCTTGGCACATTCAGCCTTCTCTCGAATTTTCTCTAACCGCTTTCTTCTTGGCTCATTCAGCCTTCTCTCGCATTTCCTCCAAGCGCTTTCTGCTTGGCTCATTCACCCTTCTCTCGCATTTCCTCCAAGCACTTTCTTCTTGGCTCAGCCTTCTGTCGCATTTCCTACAAGCGCATTCTGCTTGGCTCATTCAGCCTTCTGTCGCATTTCCTACAATCGCTTTCTCCTTGGCTTATTTAGCCTTCTCTCGCATTTCCTACAAGCGCATTCTGCTTGCCCATTCAGCCTACTCTCAAATTTCTTCCAAGAGCTTTTTCATTGGTTCATTCACCTTTCTCTCACATTTCCTCCAAGCGCTTTCTGATAGGCTCATTCAGCCTTCTCTCGAATTTTCTACAAGCGCTTTATACTTGCAGCATTCAGCATTCTCTCGCATTTCCTCCAAGCGCATTCTGCTTGCCCATTCAGCCTTCTCTCAAATTGCTTCCAAGAGCTTTTCATTGGTTCATTCACCCTTCTCTCTCATTTCCTCCAAGTGCTTTCTGATTGTCTCATTCACCCATCTCTCGCATTTCCTCCAAGCGTTTTCTGCTAGGCTCATTCAGTCTTCTGTCGAATTTTCTCCAAGCGCTTTCTGCCTGACTCATTCAGACTTCTCTCGAATTTCCTCGAAGCACTTTCTGCTTGGCTCAGCCTTCTTTCGCATTTCCTACAAGCGCATTCTGCTTGGCTCATATACACGTCTCTCGCATTTCCTCCAAGCGCTTTCTGCTTGGTTCATTCAGCCTTCTCTCGAATTTTCTCTAACCGCTATCTGCTTTGATCATTCAGCCTTCTCCCACATTTCCTCCAAGCGCTTTCTGCTTGGCTCATTCACCCTTCTCTCGTATTTCCGCCAAGCACTTTCTGCTTGGCCCATTCACTCTTCTCTCGCATTTTTTCCAAGCGCTTTCTGCTAGGCTCATTCACCCTTCTCTCGCATTTCCTGAAAGCGATTTCTGCTTGGCTCATTCACCCTTCTCTCGCATTTCCGCCAGGCACTTTCTTCTTGGCCAGCCTTCTCTCGCATTTCCTCCAAGTGCTTTCTGCTTGGCGCATTCAGCCTTCTCTCAAATTTCTTCCAACAGCTTTTCATTGGTTCATTCACCCTTCTCTCTCATTTCCTCCAAGCATTTTCTACTTGCCTCATTTAGCCTTCTCTCACATTTCCTCCAAGCGCTTTCTGCTAGGCTCATTCAGCCTTCTCTTGCATTTCCTAAAAGCGCTATATGCTTGGAGCATTCAGCCTTCTCTCGAATTTTCTCTAAATGCTTTCTGCCTTCCTCATTCTGCCTTCTCTCGCATTTCGTCCAAGCACTTTCTGCTTGGCTCAGCCTTCTTTCACATTTCCTACAAGTGAATTCTGCTTGGCTCATTCAGCCTTCTCACGCATTTCCTCCAAGCACTTTCTCCTTGGCCCATTCAGCCTTATCTCAAATTGCTTCCAAGAGCATTTCATTGGTTCATTCACCCTTCTCTCTCATTTCCTCCAAGCCTTTTCTACTTGTCTCATTTAGCCTTCTCTCGCATTTCCTCCAAGCGCTTTCTGCTAGGCTCATTCAGCCTTCTCTCGCATTTCATAAAAGCGCTTTCTCCTTGGCTTATTCAGCCTTCTCTCGAATTTTCTCCAAGCGCTTTCTGCCTTCCTCATTCAGCCTTCTCTAGCATTTCGTCCAAGCACTTTCTGCTTGGCTCAGCCTTCTTTCGCATTTCCTACAAGTGCATTCTGCTTGGCTCATTCAGGCCTCTCTTGCATTTCCTCCAAGCACTTTCTTCTAGGCCAGCCTTCTCTCGCATTTCCTCCAAGAGCTTTCTGCTTGGCTCATTCACTCTTCTCTCGCATTTTTTCCAAGCGCTTTCTGCTTGGCTCATTCACCCATCTCTCGCATTTCCTCCAAGCGCTTTCTACTTGGCTCATTCACCCTTCTCTCAAATTTCCTCCAAGCGCTTTCTCCTTGGCTCATTCAGCCTTCTATCGCATTTCCTCCAAGCGCATTCTGCTTGGCCCATTCAGCCTTATCTCAAATTGCTTCCAAGAGCATTTCATTGGTTCATTCACCCTTCTCTCTCATTTCCTCCAAGCCTTTTCTACTTGGCTCATTTAGCCTTCTCTCGCATTTCCTCCAAGAGCTTTCTGCTAGGCTCATTCAGTCTTCTCTCGAATTTTCTCCAAGCCCTTTCTGCTTGGCTCATTCACCCTTCTCTTGCTTTTCCTCCAAGTGCTTTCTGCTTGTCTCATTCAGCTTTCTCTCTCATTTCCTAAAAGCGCTTTATGCTTGGAGCATTCAGCCTTCTCTCGAATTTTCTCCAAGCGCTTTCTGCCTGACTCATTCAGCCTTCTTTCGCATTTCTTACAAGCGCATTCTGCTTGGCTCATTCAGCCCTCTCTCGCATTTCCGCCAACTACTTTCTTCTTGGCCAGCCTTCTCTCGCATTTCCTCCAAGTGCTTTCTGCTTGGCGCATTCAGCCTTCTCTCGAATTTTCTCCAAGCGCTTTCTCCCTTCCACATTCAGCCTTCTCTCGCATTTCGTCCAAGCACTTTCTGCTTCGCTCAGCCTACTTTCGCATTTCCTAAAAGTGCATTCTGCTTGGCGCATTCAGCCTTCTCTCGAATTTTCTCCAAGCGCTTTCTGCCTTCCTCATTCAGCCTTCTCTCGCATTTCGTCCAAGCACTTTCTGCTTGGCTCAGCCTTCTTTCACATTTCCTACAAGTGCATTCTGCTTGGCTCATTCAGCCTTCTCACGCATTTCCTCCAAGCGCTTTCTCCTTGGCTCATTCAGCCTTCTCTCGCATTTCCTCCAAGAGCTTTTCATTGGTTCATTCACCCTTCTCTCTCATTTCCTCCAAGCCTTTTCTACTTGGCTCATTTAGCCTTCTCTCGCATTTCCTCCAAGCGCTTTCTACTAGGCTCATTCAGCATTCTCTCGCATTTCATAAAAGCACTTTATGCTTGGAGCATTCAGCTTTCTCTCGAATTTTCTCTAAGCGCTTTCTGCCTTACACATTCAGAGTTCCCTCGCATTTCCTCCAAGCACTTTCTGCTTGGCTCAGCCTTCTTTCGCATTTCCTACAAGTGCATTCTGCTTGGCTCATTCAGCCCTCTCTTGCATTTCCTCCAAGCACTTTCTTCTTGGCCAGCCGTCTCTCGCATTTCCTCCAAGCGCTTTCTGCTTGGCTCATTCACTCTTCTCTCGCATTTTTTCCAAGCGCTTTCTGCTTGGCTCATTCACCCATCTCTCGCATTTCCTCCAAGCGCTTTCTACTTGGCTCATTCACCCTTCTCTCACATTTCCTCCAAGCGCTTTCTCCTTGGCTCTTTCAGCCTTCTATCGCATTTCCTCCAAGCGCATTCTGCTTGGCCCATTCAGCCTTATCTCAAATTGCTTCCAAGAGCATTTCATTGGTTCATTCACCCTTCTCTCTCATTTCCTCCAAGCCTTTTCTACTTGGCTCATTTAGCCTTCTCTCCCATTTCCTCCAAGTGCTTTCTGCTAGGCTCATTCAGTCTTCTCTCGAATTTTCTCCAAGCCCTTTCTGCTTGGCTCATTCACCCTTCTCTCGCATTTCCTCCAAGTGCTTTCTGCTTGTCTCATTCAGCTTTCTCTCTCATTTCCTAAAAGCGCTTTATGCTTTGAGCATTCAGCCTTCTCTCGAATTTTCTCCAAGCGCTTTCTGCCTGACTCATTCAGCCTTCTTTCGCATTTCCTACAAGCGCATTCTGCTTGGCTCATTCAGCCCTCTCTCGCATTTCCGCCAAGCACTTTCTTCTTGGCCAGCCTTCTCTCGCATTTCCTCCAAGCGCATTCTCCTTGGCTCATTCAGCCTTCTCTCGCATTTCCTCCAAGGGCATTCTTCTTGCCCATTCAGCCTTCTCTCAAATTTCTTCCAAGAGCTTTTTCATTGGTTCATTCACGCTTCTCTCGCATTTCCTCCAAGCGCTTTCTGCTTGGCTCATTCACCATTCTCTCGCATTTCCTCCAAGCGCTTTCTGCTTCGCTCATTCACCCGTCTCTTACATTTCCTCCATGCACTTTCTGCTTGACTCATTCACCCTTCTCTCACATTTCCTCCAAGCGCTTTCTGCTTCACTCATTCAATCTTCTCTCGACTTTTCTCCAAGCACTTTCTGCTTGGCTCATTCACCTGTCTCTAACATTTTCTCCAAGCGCTTTCTGCTTGGCTCATTCACCCTTCTCTCGCATTTCCTCGAAGCGGTTTCTTCTTTGCTCATTCACCCTTCTCTCGCATTTCCTCCAAGCGGTTTCTTCTTCGCTCATTCACCCTTCTCTTGCATTTCCTCCAAGCGCTTCCTGTTTGGCTAAGCCTTCTCCCGCATTTCCTCCAAGCGCTTTCTACTCGGCTCATTCACCCTTCTATCGAATTTCCTCCAAGCGGTTTCTTCTTCGCTCATTCACCCTTCTCTTGCATTTCCTCCAAGCGCTTTCTACTTAGCTCATTCACCCTTCTCTCTCATTTTCTTGAAGCGCTTTCTGTTTGGCTCATTCACCCTTCTCTCGCATTTCCTCCAAGCGGTTTTTTCTTCGCTCATTCACCCTTCTCTGGCATTTCCTCCAAGCGCTTTCTTCTTCGATCATTCACCCTTCTCTGGCATTTCCTCCAAGCGCTTTCTACTTCACTCATTCACCCTTCTCTCTCATTTTCTCGAAGCGCTTTCTGCTTGGCTCATTCACCCTTCTCTCGCATTTCCTCCAAGCGCGTTCTCCTTCGCTCATTCACTCTTCTCTCGCATTTCCTCCATGCACTTTCTGTTTGGCTCAGCCTTCTTTCACATTTCCTCCAAGCGGTTTCTCCTTGTTTCATTCAATCTTCTCTCGCTTTTCCTCCAAGTGCTTCCTGTTTGGCTAAGCCTTCTCCCGCATTTCCTCCAAGCGCTTTCTACTCGGCTCATTCACCCTTCTATCGAATTTCCTCCAAGCGGTTTCTTCTTCGCTCATTTACCCTTCTCTTGCATTTCCTCCAAGCGCTTTCTACTTAGCTCATTCACCCTTCTCTCTCATTTTCTCGAAGCGCTTTCTGCTTGGCTCATTCACCCTTCTCTCGCATTTCCTCCAAGCGCTTTCTGCTTGGCTCATTCACCCTTCTCTCTCATTTTCTCGAAGTGCTTTCTTCTTGGTTCATTCACCCTTCTCTTGCATTTCCTCCAAGCGCTTTCTACTTTTCTTATTCACCGTTCTCTAGTATTTTCTCGAAGCGCTTTCTGCTTGGCTCATTCATACTTCTCTCGCATTTCCTCCAAGCACTTCCTTCTTAGCTCAGCCATCTCTCGCATTACCTCCAAGTGCTTTCTACTTGGCCCATTCAGCCTTCTCTCGCATTTCCTCAAAGGGCTTTCTGCGTGGCTCATTCACCCTACTCTCGCATTTTCCCAAGCCCTTTCTGCTTGGCTCATTGACCCTTCTCTCACATTTCATCTAAGCGCTTTCTGTTTGGCTTATTCACATTTCTCTCACATTTCCTCGAAGTGCTTTCTGCTTGGCTCATTCACCCGTCTCTCGCATTTCCTCCAAGCGCTTTCTGCTTTGCTCATTCACCCTTCTCTCGCATTTCCTCCAAGTGCTTTCTGCTTGGCTCATTCACGCTTCCCTCACATATCCTCCAAGCGCTTTCTGCTTGGCTCATTCACCCTTCTCTCGCATTTCCTCCAAGTGCTTTCTGCTTGGCTCATTCACGCTTCCCTCACATTTCCTCCAAGCGCTTTCTGCTTGGCTCATTCACCCGTCTCTTGCATTTCCTCCAAGCTCTTTCTGCTTGGCTCATTCACCCGTCTCTAACATTTCCTCCATGCACTTTCTGCTTGACTCATTCACCCTTCTCTCGCATTTCCTCCAAGTGCTTTCTGCTTCACTCATTCAATCTTCTCTCGAATTTTCTCCAAGCGCTTTCTGCTTGGCTCGTTCACCTGTCTCTAACATTTTCTCCAAGCGCTTTCTGCTTTGCTCATTCACCCTTCTCTCGCATTTCCTCCATGCACTTTCTGCTTGACTCATCCTTCTTTCATATTTCCTCCAAGCGGTTTCTCCTTGGGTCATTCACCCTTCTCTCGCATTTCCTCCAAGCGCTTTCTGCTTTGCTCATTCACCCTTCTCTCGCATTTCCTCCATGCGCTTTCTGCTTGGCTCTGCCTTCTTTCGCATTGTCTCCAGCGCTTTCTGCTTCGCCCATTCAGCCTTCTCTTGCATTTTCTCCAAGGGCTTTCTGCATGGCTCATTGACACTTGTCTCTCACTTCCTCCAAGCGTTTCCTATTTGGCTAAGCCTTGTCCCGCATTTCCTCCAAGTGCTTTCTACTTGGCTCATTCACCCTTCTATCGCATTTCCTCCAAGCACTTTCTCGTTGGCTCAGTCAGCGTTCTCTCGAATTTTCTCGAAGCGCTTTCTGCTTGGCTCAGTCATACTTCTCTCGAATTTCCTCCAAGCGCTTTCTGTTTGTCTTATTCACATTTCTCTCGCATTTCTTCGAAGTGCTTCCTCCTTGGCTCATTCACCCGTCTCTCTCATTTCCTCCATGCGCTTTCTCGTTGGCTCAGTCAGCGTTCTCTCGTATTTTCTCCAAGCGCTTTCTGCTTGGCTCAGTTATACTTCTCTCGAATTTCCTCCAAGCGCTTTCTGTTTGTCTTATTCACATTTCTCTCGCATTTTCTCGAAGTGCTTCCTCCTTGGCTCATTCACCCGTCTCTCTCATTTCCTCCAAGCGCTTTCTCCTTGGCTCATTCAGCCTTCTATCGCATTTCCTCCAAGCGCATTCTGCTTCGCCCATTCAGCCTTCTCTCGAATTTGTTCCAAGAGCTTTTTCATTGGCTCATTCACCCTTGTCTCTCATTTCCTCCAAGCCTTTTCTGCTTTGCTCATTTAGCCTTCTCTCGCATTTCTTTCAAGCGCTTTCTGCTTGTGTCATTCACATTTCAATCGCATTTCCTCCAAGTTCTTTCTGCTTGGCTCATTCAGACATCTCTCTCATTTCCTCCAAGCGCTTTCTGCTTGGCTCATTCACGCTTCTCTCGCATTTCCTCCAAGCGCTTTCTGCTTGGCTCATTCACCCGTCTCTCGCATTTCCTCCAAGCCCTTTCTCGTTGGCTCAGTCAGCCTTCTATCGTATTTTCTCTAAGCGCTTTCTGCTTGGCTCATTCATTCTTCTCTCGCATTTCCTCCAAGCGCTTTCTGTTTGTCTTATTCACATTTCTCTCGCATTTCCTCGAGGTGCTTTCTCCTTGGCTCATTCACCCGTCTCTCTCATTTCCTCCAAGCGCTTTCTCCTTGGCTCATTCAGCCTTCTATCGCATTTCCTCCAAGCGCATTCTGCTTGGCCCATTCAGCCTTCTCTCGAATTTGTTCCAAGAGGTTTTTCATTGGCTCATTCACCCTTGTCTCTCATTTCCTCCAAGCCTTTTGTGCTTGGCTCATTTAGCCTTCTCTCGCATTTCTTTCAAGCGCTTTCTGCTTGTGTCATTCACATTTCTCTCGCATTTCCTCCAAGCTCTTTCTGCTTGGCTCATTCAACCGTCTCTCGCATTTCCTCCAAGCTCTTTCTGCTTGGCTCATTCACCCGTCTCTAACATTTCCTCCATGCACTTTCTGCTTGACTCATTCACCCTTCTCTCGCATTTCCTCCAAGCGCTTTCTGCTTCACTCATTCAATCTTCTCTCGAATTTTCTCCAAGCGCTTTCTGCTTGGCTCGTTCACCTGTCTCTAACATTTTCTCCAAGCGCTTTCTGCTTTGCTCATTCACCCTTCTCTCGCATTTCCTCCATGCACTTTCTGCTTGACTCATCCTTCTTTCACATTTCCTCCAAGCGGTTTCTCCTTGGGTCATTCACCCTTCTCTCGCATTTCCTCCAAGCGCTTTCTGCTTGGCTCATTCACCCTTCTCTCGCATTTCCTCCATGCACTTTCTGCTTGGCTCTGCCTTCTTTCGCATTGTCTCCAGCACTTTCTGCTTCGCCCATTCAGCCTTCTCTTGCATTTTCTCCAAGGGCTTTCTGCATGGCTCATTGACACTTGTCTCTCACTTCCTCCAAGCGTTTCCTATTTGGCTAAGCCTTGTCCCGCATTTCCTCCAAGTGCTTTCTACTTGGCTCATTCACCCTTCTATCGCATTTCCTCCAAGCACTTTCTCGTTGGCTCAGTCAGCGTTCTCTCGAATGTTCTCGAAGCGCTTTCTGCTTGGCTCAGTCATACTTCTCTCGAATTTCCTCCAAGCGCTTTCTGTTTGTCTTATTCACATTTCTCTCGCATTTCCTCGAAGTGCTTCCTCCTTGGCTCATTCAACCGTCTCTCTCATTTCCTCCATGCGCTTTCTCGTTGGCTCAGTCAGCGTTCTCTCGTATTTTCTCCAAGCGCTTTCTGCTTGGCTCAGTTATACTTCTCTCGAATTTCCTCCAAGCGCTTTCTGTTTGTCTTATTCACATTTCTCTCGCATTTTCTCGAAGTGCTTCCTCCTTGGCTCATTCACCCGTCTCTCTCATTTCCTCCAAGCGCTTTCTCCTTGGCTCATTCAGCCTTCTATCGCATTTCCTCCAAGCGCATTCTGCTTCGCCCATTCAGCCTTCTCTCGAATTTGTTCCAAGAGCTTTTTCATTGGCTCATTCACCCTTGTCTCTCATTTCCTCCAAGCTCTTTCTACGTGGCTCATTCACCCGTCTCTAACATTTCCTCCATGCACTTTCTGCTTGACTCATTCACACTTCTCTCACATTTCCTCCAAGCGCTTTCTGCTTTACTCATCCTTCTTTCACATTTCCTCCAAGCGGTTTCTCCTTGGCTCATTCACCCTTCTCTCCCATTTCCTCCAAGCGCTTCCTGTTTGGCTAAGCCTTCTCCCGCATTTCCTCCAAGCACTTTCTACTTGGCTCATTTACCCTTCTCTCGCATTTCCTCCAAGCGGTTTCTATTTTTTTTATTCACCCTTCTCTCGTATTTTCTCGAAGCGCTTTCTGCTTGGCTCATTCATACTTCTCTCGCATTTCCTCCAAGCACTTCCTTCTTAGCTCAGCCATGTCTCACATTACCTCCAAGTGCTTTCTGCTTGGCCCATTCAGCCTTCTCTCGCATTTCTTCAAAGGGCTTTCTGCGTGGCTCATTCACCCTTCTCTCTCACTTCCTCCATGCACTTTCTGTTTGGCTCAGCCTTCTTTCACATTTCCTCCAAGCGGTTTTTCCTTGGCTCATTCACCCTTCTCTCGCATTTCCTCCAAGCGGTTTCTGCTTGGCTCATTCACCCTTCTCTCGCATTTCCCTCAAGCACTTTTTACTTTGCTCATTCACCCATCTCTTGCATTTCCTCCAAGCTCTTCCTGCTTGGCTCATTCACCCGTCTCTTGCATTTCCTCCAAGCGCTTTCTACTTGGCTCATTCAACCTTCTCTCGCATTTCCTCCAAGCGCATTCTGCTTGGCTCATTCACCCTTCTCTCGCATTTTCTCGAAGCACTTTCTGCTTGGCTCATTCATACTTCTCTCGCATTACCTCCAAGTGCTTCCTGCGTGGCTCATTCACCCTTCTCTTGCATTTTCTCCAGGACCTTTCTGCTTGGGTCATTCACCCTTGTCTCGCATTTCCTCCATGCACTTTCTGTTTGGCTCAGCCTTCTTTCACATTTCCTCCAAGCGGTTTCTCCTTGGCTCATTCACCCTTCTCTCGCATTTCCTCCAAGCGCTTTCTGCTTGGCTCATTCACCTGTCTCTAACATTTCCTCGTAGCACTTTCTGCTTTGCTCATTCACCCTTCTCTCGCATTTCCTCCAAGTGCTTTCTGCTGGCCCATTCAATCTTCTCTCACATTTCCTCAAAGGGCGTTCTGCGTGGCTCATTCACCCTTCTCTCGCATATCCTCCAAGCGCTTTCTGCTTGGCTCATTCACCCTTCTCTCGCATTACCTCCATGCACTTCCTTCTTGAGTCAGCCTTCTCTCGCATTATCTCCAAGAGCTTTCTGCTTCGCCCATTCAGCCTTCTCTCGCATTTCCTCCAAGGGCTTTCTGCATGGCTCATTTACACTTCTCTCTCACTTCCTCCAAGCGCTTCCTGCTTGGCTAAGCCTTCTCCCGCATTTCCTCCAAGCGCTTTCAACTTGGCTCATTCATCGATCTCTCGCATTTTCTTGAAGCGCTTTCTTCTTGGCTCATTCAACCTTCTCTCGCATTTCCTCCAAGCGCTTTCTGCTTCGCTCATTCATCCTTCTCTTGCATTACCTCCAAGTGCTTTCTGCTTGGCCCATTCAGTCTTCTCTCGCATTTCCTCAAAGGGCTTTCTGCATGGCTCATTCACACTTCTCTCCCATTTCCTCAAAGGGCTTTCTTCTTAGCTCATTCACCCTTCTCTCGCATTGCTTGCCAGCGCTTTCTGCTTGGCTCATTCACCCATCTCTCGCATTTCCTCCAAGCGCTTTCTGCTTGGCTCATTCACCCTTCTCTCGCATTTCCTCCAAGCGCTTCCTACTTGGCTCAGCCATCTCTCGCATTACCTCCAAGTGCTTTCTGCTTGGCCCATTCACCCTTCTCTCCCTGTTCCTCAAAGGGCTTTCTGCGTGGCTCATTCACACTTCTCTTGCATTTTCTCCAGGCCCTTTCTGTTTGGCTCATTCACCCTTGTCTCGCATTTCCTCCATGCACTTTCTGTTTGGCTCAGCCTTCTTTCACATTTCCTCCAAGCGGTTTCTCCTTGGCTCATTCACCCTTCTCTCGCATTTCCTCCAAGGGCTTTCTGCTTGGCTCATTCACCCTTCTCTCGCATTACCTCCAAGCGCTTTCTGCTTGGCCCATTCAGTCTTCTCTCACATTTCCTCAAAGGGCTTTCTGCTTGGCTCATTCACCTGTCTCTAACATTTCCTCCTAGCGCTTTCTGCTTCGCTCATTCACGCTTCTCTCGCATTTCCTCCAAGTGCTTTCTGCTTGGCCCATTCAGTCTTCTCTCGCATTTCCTCAAAGGGCTTTCTGTGTGGCTCTTTCACCCTTCTCTTGCATTTTCTCCAGGCCCTTTCTGTTTGGCTCATTCACCCTTGTCTCGCATTTCCTCCATGCACTTTCTGTTTGGCTCAGCCTTCTTTCACATTTCCTCCAAGCGCTTTATGCTTCGCCCATTCAGCCTTCTCTCGCATTTCCTCCAAGGGCTTTCTGCTTGGCTCATTCACCCTTCTCTCGCATTTCCTCCAAGCGCTTTCTGCTTGGCCCATTCAGTCTTCTCTCACATTTCCTCAAAGGGCTTTCTGCGTGGCTCATTCACCCTTCTCTCGCATTTCCTCCAAGTGCTTTCTGCTTAGCTCATTCACCCTTCTCTTGTATTTCCTCCAAGTGCTTTCTACTTGGCTCATTCACCCATCTCTCGCATTTTCTCGAAGCGCTTTCTGCTTGGCTCATTCACCCTTCTCTCGCATTTCCTCCAAGCGCTTTCTGCTTCGCTCATTCATCCTTCTCTTGCATTACCTCCAAGTGCTTTCTGCTTGGCCCATTCAGTCTTCTCTCGCATTTCCTCAAAGGGCTTTCTGCGTGTCTCATTCACCCTTCTCTCCCATTTCCTCAAAGGACTTTCTGCTTAGCTCATTCACCCTTCTCTCGCATTGCTTCCCAGCGCTTTCTGCTTGGCTCATTCACCCGTCTCTCGCATTTCCTCTAAGTGCTTTCTGCTTGGCTCATTCAGCCTTTTCTCGAATTTTCTCCAAGAGCTTTCTGCATTGCTTAGCCTTCTCTCCAATTTCCTCCAAGCGCTTTCTGCTTGGCTCAGTCACCTGTCTCTCGCATTTCCTCTAAGCACTTTCTTCTTGGCTCAACCTTGTCTCGCATTTCTTCCAAGCGCTTTCTGCTTGGCTCATTCACGCGTATCTCGCATTTCCTCCAAACACTTTCTTCTTCGCTCAGCTTTCTCTCGCATTTCCTCCAAGCGCTTTCTGCTTGTCTCATTCACCCATCTCTCGCATTTCCTCTAAGCGCTTCTTTCTTGGCTAAGCCTTCTCTCGGATGTCCTCCAAGCGCTTTCTTCTTGGATCAGCCTTCTTTCGCATTTCCTACAAGCGGATTCTGCTTGGCTCATTCAGCCTTCTCTCAAATTTCCTCCTATTGCTTTCTCCTTGGCTCATTCAGCCTTCCCTTCGCATTTCCCTCAAGCACTTTTTCCTTTGCTCATTCACCCTTTTCTCGCATTTCCTCCAAGCCTTTTCTGCTTGGCTCATTCACCCATCTCTCCCATTTCCTCAAAGGGTTTTCTGCTTAGCTCATTCACTCTTCTTTAGCATTTCCACCAAGCGCTTTCTGCTTGGCTCATTCACCCTTCTCTAGCATTTCCTCCAAGCGCTTTCTCCTTGGCTCATTCACTCTTCTCTCGCATTTCCTCCAAGTGCTTTCTGCTTGGCTCATTCACCCTTCTCTCGCATTTCCTCCATGCACTTTCTGCTTGGCTCATTCACCCGTCTCTAACATTTCCTACAAGCGCTTTCTGCTTGGCTCAAACTTCTTTCACATTTCCTCCAAGCTCTTTCTCCTTGGCTCATTCACTCTTCTCTCGCATTTCCTCCAAGTGCTTTCTGCTTGGCTCATTCACCTGTCTCTAACATTTCCTCCCAGCGCTTTCTGCTTGGCTCATTCACCCTTCTCTCACATTTCCTCCATGCACTTTCTGTTTGCCTCAAACTTCTTTCACATTTCCTCCAAGCGCTTTCTGCTTCGCTCATTCACCCTTTTCTTGCATTTTCTCCAAGTGCTTTCTACTTGGCTCATTAACCCTTCTCTCGCATTTCCTCCAAGCGCTTTCTACTTGGCTCATTCACCCTTCTCTCGTATTTTCTCGAAGCGCTTTCTGCTTGGCTCATTCACCCGTCTCTCGCATTTCCTGCATGCACTTTCAGCTTGGCTCAGCATTCTTTCACATTTCCTCCAAGCGCTTTCTGCTTGGCTCAAACTTCTTTCGCATTTCCTCCAAGCGCTTTCTCCTTGGCTCATTCACTCTTCTCTCGCATTTCCTCCAAGTGCTTTCTGCTTGGCTCATTCACCCTTCTCTCACATTTCCTCCATGCATTTTCTGTTTGCCTCAACCTTCTTTCACATTTCCTCCAAGCGCTTTCTGCTTGGCTCATTCACCCTTCTCTCGCATTTCCTCCAAGTGCTTTCTGCTTGGCTCATTCACCCTACTCTCGCATTTCCTCCAAGCGCTTTCTACTTGGCTCATTCACCCTTCTCTCGTATTTTCTCGAAGCGCTTTCTGCTTGGCTCATTCACCCTTCTCTCGCATTTCCTCCATGCACTTTCTGCTTGGCTCATTCACCCGTCTCTAACATTTCCTCCAAGCGCTTTCTGCTTGGCTCAAACTTCTTTCGCATTTCCTCCAAGCGCTTTCTCCTTGGCTCATTCACCTGTCTCTAACATTTTCTCCAAGTGCTTTCTGCTTGGCTCATTCACCCTTCTCTCACATTTCCTCCATGCACTTTCTGTTTGCCTCAACCTTCTTTCACATTTCCTCCAAGCGCTTTCTGCTTGGCTCATTCACCCTTCTCTCGCATTTTCTCGAAGCGCTTTCTGCTTGGCTCATTCACCCTTCTCTTGCATTTTCTCCAAGTGCTTTCTACTTGGCTCATTCACCCTTCTCTCGCATTTTCTCGAAGCGGTTTCTGCTTGGCTCATTCACCCTTCTCTCACATTTCCTCCATGCACTTTCTGTTTGGCTCAGCCTTCTTTCACATTTCCTCCAACCTGTTTCTCCTTGGCTCATTCACCCTACCCTCACATTTCCTCCAAGCACATTCTGCTTGGCTCAGCCTTCTTTCACATTTCCTCCAAGCGCTTTCTGCTTGGCTCATTCACCCTTCTCTCGCATTTCCTCCATGCACTTTCTGCTTGGCTCATTCACCCGTCTCTAACATTTCCTCCAAGCGCTTTCTGCTTGGCTCAAACTTCTTTGGCATTTCCTCCAAGCTCTTTCTCCTTGGCTCATTCACTCTTCTCTCTCATTTCCTCCAAGTGCTTTCTGCTTGGCTCATTCACCTGTCTCTAACATTTCCTCCCAGCGCTTTCTGCTTGGCTCATTCACCCTTCTCTCACATTTCCTCCATGCACTTTCTGTTTGCCTCAACCTTCTTTCACATTTCCTCCAAGGCTTTCTGTTTGGCTCATTCACCCTTCTCTCGCATTTTCTCGAAGCGCTTTCTGATTGGCTCATTCACCCTTCTCTCGCATTTCCTCCAAGCGCTTTCTGCTTCGCTCATTCACCCTTTTCTTGCATTTTCTCCAAGCGCTTTCTACTTGGCTCATTAACCCTTCTCTCGCATTTCCTCCAAGCGCTTTCTACTTGGCTCATTCACCCTTCTCTCGTATTTTCTCGAAGCGCTTTCTGCTTGGCTCATTCACCCTTCTCTCGCATTTCCTCCAAGTGCTTTCTGCTTGGCTCATTCACCCTTCTCTCGCATTTCCTCCAAGCGCTTTCTACTTGGCTCATTCACCCTTCTCTCGTATTTTCTCGAAGCGCTTTCTGCTTGGCTCATTCACCCGTCTCTCGCATTTCCTGCATGCACTTTCAGCTTGGCTCAGCATTCTTTCACATTTCCTCCAAGCGCTTTCTGCTTGGCTCATTCAGCCGTCTCTCGCATTTCCTCCATGCTCACTATGCTTGGCTCAGCCTTCTTTCACATTTCCTCCAAGCGGTTTCTCCTTGGCTTATTCACCCTTCTCTCGCATTTCCTCCATGCACTTTCTGCTTGGCTCAGCGTTCTTTCACATTTCCTCCAAGCGGTTTCTCCTTGGCTCATTCACCCTTCTCTCTCACTTCCTCCAAGCGCTTCCTGCTTGGCTAAGCATTCTCCCGCATTTCCTACAAGGGCTTTCTACTTGGCTCATTCACCCTTCTCTCACATTCCTTCCAAGTGCTTTCTGCTTGGCTCATTCACCCTTCTCTCGCATTTTCTGGAACCGCTTTCTACTTGGCTCATTCACCCTTCTCTCGCATTTCCTCCAAGCGCTTTCTGCTTCGCTCATTCACCCTTCTCTTGTATTTTCTCCAAGCGCTTTCTACTTGGCTCATTCACCCTTTTCTCGCATTTTCTCGAAGCGCTTTCTGTTTGGCTCATTCACCCTTCTCTCGCATTTCCTCCAAGTGCTTTCTGCTTGGCTCATTCACTCTACTCTCGCATTTCCTCCAAGCGCTTTCTACTTGGCTCATTCACCCTTCTCTCGTATTTTCTCGAAGCGCTATCTGCTTGGCTCATTCACCCTTCTCTCGCATTTCCTCCATGCACTTTCTGCTTGGCTCATTCACCCGTCTCTAACATTTCCTCCAAGCGCTTTCTGCTTGGCTCAAACTTCTTTCGCATTTCCTCCAAGCGCTTTCTCCTTGGCTCATTCACTCTTCTCTCGCATTTCCTCCAAGTGCTTTCTGCTTGGCTCATTCACCCTTCTCTCACATTTCCTCCATGCATTTTCTGTTTGCCTCAACCTTCTTTCACATTTCCTCCAAGCGCTTTCTGCTTGGCTCATTCACCCGTCTCTCGCATTTCCTGCATGCACTTTCAGCTTGGCTCAGCATTCTTTCACATTTCCTCCAAGCGCTTTCTGCTTGGCTCAAACTTCTTTCGCATTTCCTCCAAGCGCTTTCTCCTTGGCTCATTCACTCTTCTCTCACATTTCCTCCAAGTGCTTTCTGCTTGGGTCATTCACCTGTCTCTAACATTTCCTCCAAGTGCTTTCTGCTTGGCTCATTCACCCTTCTCTCACATTTCCTCCATGCACTTTCTGTTTGCCTCAACCTTCTTTCACATTTCCTCCAAGCGCTTTCTGCTTGGCTCATTCACCCTTCTCTCGCATTTTCTCGAAGCGCTTTCTGCTTGGCTCATTCACCCTTCTCTCGCATTTTCTCGAAGCGCTTTCTGCTTGGCTCATTCACCCTTCTCTCACATTTCCTCGAAGTGCTTTCTCCTTGGCTCATTCACCCTTCTCTCGCATTTCCTTCAAGCGCATTCTGCTTCGCTCATTCACCCTTCTCTCGTATTTTCTCGAAGCGCTTTCTGCTTGGCTCATTCACCCGTCTCTCGCATTTCCTGCATGCACTTTCACCTTGGCTCAGCATTCTTTCACATTTCCTCCAAGCGCTTTCTGCTTGGCTCATTCACCCGTCTTTCGCATTTCCTCCATGCTCGCTATGCTTGGCTCAGCCTTCTTTCACATTTCCTCCAAGCGGTTTCTCCTTGGCTTATTCACCCTTCTCTCGCATTTCCTCCATGCACTTTCTGCTTGGCTCAGCGTTCTTTCACATTTCCTCCAAGCGGTTTCTCCTTGGCTCATTCACCCTTCTCTCGCATTTCCCCAAAGCGCTTCCTTCTTGGCTCAGCCTTCGCTCGCATTATCTCCAAGCGCTTTGTGCTTGGCCCATTCAGCCTTCTCTCGCATTTCTTCCAAGGGCTTTCTGCATGGCTCATTAACACTTCTCTCTCACTTCCTCCAAGCGCTTCCTGCTTGGCTAAGCATTCTCCCTCATTTCCTACAAGCGCTTTCTACTTGGCTCATTCACCCTTCTCTCTCATTCCTTCCAAGCGCTTTCTGCTTGGCTCATTCACCCTTCTCTCGCATTTTCTCGAAGCGCTTTCTACTTGGCTCATTCACCCTTCTCTCGCATTTCCTCCAAGCGCTTTCTGCTTCGCTCATTCACCCTTCTTTTGCATTTTCTCCAAGCGCTTTCTACTTGGCTCATTCACCCTTCTCTCGCATTTTCTCGAAGCACTTTCTGCTTGGATCTTTCACCCTTCTCTCGCATTTCCTCCAAGTGCTTTCTGCTTGGCTCATTCACCCTACTCTCGCATTTCCTCCAAGCGCTTTCTACTTGGCTCATTCACCCTTCTCTCGTATTTTCTCGAAGCGCTTTCTGCTTGGCTCATTCATACTTCTCTCGCATTTCCTCCAAGCGCTTTCTGTTTGGCTTATTCACATTTCTCACACATTTCCTCGAAGTGCTTTCTCCTTGGCTCATTCACCCCTCTCTCTCATTTCCTCCAAGCGCTTTCTCCTTGGCTCATTCAACCTTCTATCGCATTTCCTCCAAGCGCATTCTGCTTGGCCCATTCAGCCTTCTCTCGAATTTGTTCCAAGAGCTTTTTCATTGGCTCATTCACCCTTCTCTCTCATTTCCTCCAAGCCTTTTCCGCTTGGCTCATGTAGCGTTCTCTTGCATTTCTTTCAAGCGCTTTCTGCTTGTGTCATTCACATTTCTCTCGCATTTCCTCCAAGCGCTTTCCGCTTGGCTCATTCACCCTTCTCTATCATTTCCTCCAAGCGCTTTCTGCTTGGCTCATTCACCCGTCTCTCGCCATTCCTGCATGCACTTTCTGCTTGGCTCAGCATTCTTTCACATTTCCTCCAAGCGCTTTCTGCTTGGCTCATTCACCCGTCTCTCGCATTTCCTCCATGCTCACTATGCTTGGCTTAGCCTTCTTTCACATTTCCTCCAAGCGGTTTCTCCTTGGCTCATTCACCCTTCTCTACCATTTCCTCCATGCACTTTCTGCTTGGCTCAGCGTTCTTTCACATTTCCTCCAAGCGCTTTCTCCTTGGCTCATTCACCCTTCTCTCGCATGTCTTCCAAGCGCTTCCTTCTTGATTCAGCCCTCTCTCGCATTATCTCCAAGCGCTTTCTGCTTGGCCCATTCAGCCTTCTCTCGCATTTCTTCCAAGGGCTTTCTGCATGGCTCATTAACACTTCTCTCTCACTTCCTCCAAGCGCTTCCTGCTTGGCTAAGCCTTCTCCCGCATTTCCTCCAAGCCATTTCTACTTGGCTCATTCACCCTTCTCTCGTATTTTCTCGAAGCGATTTCTGCTTGGCTCATTCACCCTTCTCTCCCATTTCCTCAAAGGGCTTTCTGCTTAGCTCATTCACCCTTCTTTCGCATTTCCACCAAGCGCTTTCTGCTTGGCTCATTCACCCTTCTCTCGCATTTCCTCCAAGCGCTTTCTGCTTGGCTCATTCACACTTCTCTCGCATTTCCTCCAAGCACTTTCTGCTTCGCTCAGCTTTCTCTCACATTTCTTCCAAGCGCTTTCTTCTTGCCTCCTTCACCCGTCTCTCGCATTTCCTCTAAGCGCTTTCTGCTTGGCCCATTCAGCCTTCTCTCGAATTTTCTCCAAGAATTTTCTGCATGGCTTAGCCTTCTTTCCAATTTCCTCCAAGCGCTTTCTGCTTGGCTCATTCATTCTTCTCTCGAATTTCTTCCAAGCGCTTTCTGCTTGGCTCATTCACCCTTCTCTCGCATTTCCTCTCAGCGATTTCTGCTTGGCTCATTCACACTTCTCTCGCATTTCGTCCAAGAGCTTCCTTCTTGGCTTAACCTTCTCTCTCATTTCCTCCAAGCGCTTTCTGCTTGGCTCATTCACCCGTCTCTCGCATTTCCTCCATACACTTTCTGCTTGGCTAAGCCTTCTCCCGCATTTCCTCCAAGTGTTTTCTACTTGGCTCATTCCCCCTTCTCTCGCATTTTCTCGAAGCGCTTTCTGCTTGGCTCATTCACCCTTCTCTCACATTCCTTCCAAGCGCTTTCTGCTTGGCTCATTCACCCTTCTCTCCCATTTCCTCAAAGGGCTTTCTGCTTAGCTCATTCACCCTTCTTTAGCATTTCCACCAAGTGCTTTCTCCTTGGCTCATTCACCCTTCTCTAGCATTTCCTCCAAGTGCTTTCTCCTTGGCTCATTCACTCTTCTCTCGCATTTCCACCAAGTGCTTTCTGCTTGGCTCATTCACCCTTCTCTAGCATTTCCTCCAAGCGCTTTCTGCTTGGTTCATTCAGACATCTGTCTCATCTCCTCCAAGCGCTTTCTGCTTGGCTCATTCACCCTTCTCTCACATTTCCTCCAAGCGCTTTCTTCTTGGCTCATTCACCCTTCTCTCGCATTTCCTCCATGCACTTTCTGTTTGGCTCAGCCTTCTTTCACATTTCCTCCAACCGGTTTCTCCTTGGCTTATTCACCCTTCCCTCGCATTTCCTCCAAGCGCTTTCTGCTTGGTTCATTCACACTTCTCTCGCATTTCGTCCAAGAGCTTCCTTCTTGGCTAAGCCTTCTCTCTCATTTCCTCCAAGTGCTTTCTGCTTGGCTCATTCACCCTTCTCTCGCATTTCCTCCAAGCGCTTTCTGCTTGGCTCATTCACCCTTCTCTCGCATTTCCTCCATGCACTTTTTCTTTGGCTCAGCCTTCTTTCACATTTCCTCCAACCGGTTTCTCCTTGGCTCATTCACCCTTCCCTCGCATTTCCTCCAAGCGCTTTCTGCTTGGTTCATTCACACTTCTCTCGCATTTCGTCCAAGAGCTTCCTTCTTGGCTAAGCCTTCTCTCTCATTTCCTCCATACACTTTCTGCTTGGCTAAGCCTTCTCCCGCATTTCCTCCAAGTGTTTTCTACTTGGCTCATTCAACTTTCTCTCGCATTTTCTCGAAGCGCTTTCTGCTTGGCTCATTCACCCTTTTCTCACATTCCTTCCAAGCGCTTTCTGCTTGGCTCATTCACCCTTCTCTCCCATTTCCTCAAAGGGCTTTCTGCTTAGCTCATTCACCCTTCTTTAGCATTTCCACCAAGTGCTTTCTGCTTGGCTCATTCATTCTTCTCTAGCATTTCCTCCAAGCGCTTTCTGCTTGGTTCATTCAGACATCTCTCTCATTTCCTCCAAGCGCTTTCTGCTTGGCTCATTCACCCTTCTCTCGCATTTCCTCCAAGCGCTTTCTTCTTGGCTCATTCACCCTTCTCTCGCATTTCCTCCATGCACTTTCTGTTTGGCTCAGCCTTCTTTCACATTTCCTCCAACCGGTTTCTACTTGGCTCATTCACCATTCCCTTGCATTTCCTCCAAGCGCTTTCTGCTTGGATCATTCACCCTTCTCTCGCATTTCCTCCAAGCGCTTTCTTCTTGGCTCATTCACCCTTCTCTCTCATTTCCTCCATGCACTTTCTGCTTGGCTCAGCGTTCTTTCACATTTCCTCCAAGCGGTTTCTCGTTGGCTCATTCACCCTTCTCTCGCATTTCCCCCAAGCGCTTTCTGCTTGGCTCATTCAGCCTTCTCTCGAATTTTCTCCAAGCACTTTCTGCATGGCTTAGCCTTCTTTCCAATTTCCTCCAAGCACTTTCTGCTTGGCTCATTCACCCTTCTCTAGCATTTCCTCCAAGCGCTTTCTCCTTGGCTCATTCACTCTTCTCTCGCATTTCCTCCAAGTGCTTTCTGCTTGGGTCATTCATCTGTCTCTAACATTTCCTCCAAGCGCTTTCTGCTTGGTTCATTCAGACATCTCTCTCATTTCCTCCAAACCCTTTCTGATTGGCTCATTCACCCTTCTCTCGCATTTCCTCCAAGCTCTTTCTGCTTCGCTCATTCACCCTTCTCTTGCATTTCCTCCAAGCGCTTTCTACTTGGCTCATTCACCCTTCTCTCGCATTCCTTCCAAGCGCTTTCTGCTTGGCTCATTCACCCTTCTCTCCCATTTCCTCAAAGGGCTTTCTACTTAGCTCATTCACTCTTCTTTAGCATTTCCACCAAGCGCTTTCTGCTTGGCTCATTCACCCTTCTCTAGCATTTCCTCCAAGCGCTTTCTCCTTGGCTCATTCACTCTTCTCTCGCATTTCCTCCAAGTGCTTTCTGCTTGGCTCATTCACCTGTCTCTAACATTTCCTCCAAGCACTTTCTGCTTGGTTCATTCAGACATCTCTCTCATTTCCTCCAAACGCTTTCTTCTTGGCTCATTCACCCTTCTCTCGCATTTCCTCCAAGCGCTTTCTTCTTGGCTCATTCACCCTTCTCTCGCATTTCCTCCAAGCGCTTTCTACTTGGCTCATTCACCCTTCTCTCGCATTTTCTCGAATCGCTTTCTGCTTGGCTCATTCACCCTTCTCTTGGATTTCCACCAAGTGCTTTCTGCTTCGCTCCTTCACCCTTCTCTCGCATTTCCTCAAAGCGCTTTCTACTTGCCTCATTCACCCTTCTCTCGTATTTTCTCAAAGCGCTTTCTTCTTGGCTCATTCATACTTCTCTCGCATTTCCTCCAAGCGCTTTCTGTTTGGCTTATTCACATTTCTCTCGCATTTCCTCCAAGCGCTTTCTACTTGGCTCATTCACCCTTCTCTCGCATTTCCTCCAAGCGCTTTCTAGTTGGCTCATTCACCCGTCTCTCGCATTTCCCCCATGCACTTTCTGCTTGGCTCAGCATTCTTTCACATTTCCTCCAAGCGCTTTCTGCTTGGCTCATTCCCCCGTCTCTCGCATTTCCTCCATGCTCATTCTGCTTGACTCAGCCTTCTTTCACATTTCCTCCAAGCGGTTTCTCCTTGGCACATTCACCCTTCTTTCGCATTTCCTCCAAGCACTTTCTGCATGGCTTAGCCTTCTTTCCAATTTCCTCCAAGCGCTTCCTCCTTGGCTAGTTCACCCTTCTCTCGCATTCCTTCCAAGCGCTTTCTGCTTGGCTCATTCACCCTTCTCTCCCATTTCCTCAAAGGGCTTTCTACTTAGCTCATTCACTCTTCTTTAGCATTTCCACCAAGCGCTTTCTCCTTGGCTCATTCACTCTTCTCTCGCATTTCCTCCAAGCGCATTCTGCTTGGCTCATTCACCCTTCTCTAGCATTTCCTCCAAGCGCTTTCTCCTTGGCTCATTCACTCTTCTCTCGCATTTCCTCCAAGTGCTTTCTGCTTGGCTCATTCACCTGTCTCTAACATTTCCTCCAAGCGCTTTCTGCTTGGTTCATTCACACTTCTCTCGCATTTCGTCCAAGAGCTTCCTTCTTGGCTAAGCCTTCTCTCTCATTTCCTCCATACACTTTCTGCTTGGCTAAGCCTTCTCCCGCATTTCCTCCAAGTGTTTTCTACTTGGCTCATTCACCCTTCTCTCGCATTTTCTCGAAGCGCTTTCTGCTTGGCTCATTCACCCTTTTCTCACATTCCTTCCAAGCGCTTTCTGCTTGGCTCATTCACCCTTCTCTCCCATTTCCTCAAAGGGCTTTCTGCTTAGCTCATTCACCCTTCTTTAGCATTTCCACCAAGTGCTTTCTGCTTGGCTCATTCATTCTTCTCTAGCATTTCCTCCAAGCGCTTTCTGCTTGGTTCATTCAGACATCTCTCTCATTTCCTCCAAGCGCTTTCTGCTTGGCTCATTCACCCTTCTCTCGCATTTCCTCCATGCACTTTCTGTTTGGCTCAGCCTTCTTTCACATTTCCTCCAACCGGTTTCTACTTGGCTCATTCACCCTTCCGTCGCATTTCCTCCAAGCGCTTTCTGCTTGGATCATTCACCCTTCTCTCGCATTTCCTCCAAGCGCTTTCTTCTTGGCTCATTCACCCTTCTCTCTCATTTCCTCCATGCACTTTCTGCTTGGCTCAGCGTTCTTTCACATTTCCTCCAAGCGGTTTCTCCTTGGCTCATTCACCCTTCTCTCGCATTTCCCCCAAGCGCTTTCTGCTTGGCTCATTCAGCCTTCTCTCGAATTTTCTCCAAGCACTTTCTGCATGGCTTAGCCTTCTTTCCAATTTCCTCCAAGCACTTTCTGCTTGGCTCATTCACCCTTCTCTAGCATTTCCTCCAAGCGCTTTCTCCTTGGCTCATTCACTCTTCTCTCGCATTTCCTCCAAGTGCTTTCTGCTTGGGTCATTCATCTGTCTCTAACATTTCCTCCAAGCGCTTTCTGCTTGGTTCATTCAGACATCTCTCTCATTTCCTCCAAACCCTTTCTGATTGGCTCATTCACCCTTCTCTCGCATTTTCTCGAAGCGCTTTCTGCTTCGCTCATTCACCCTTCTCTCGCATTTCCTCCAAGCTCTTTCTGCTTCGCTCATTCACCCTTCTCTTGCATTTCCTCCAAGCGCTTTCTACTTGGCTCATTCACCCTTCTCTCGCATTTTCTCGAATCGCTTTCTGCTTGGCTCATTCACCCTTCTCTCGCATTTCCACCAAGTGCTTTCTGCTTCGCTCCTTCACCCTTCTCTCGCATTTCCTCAAAGCGCTTTCTACTTGGCTCATTCACCCTTCTCTCGTATTTTCTCGAAGCGCTTTGTCCTTGGCTCATTCATACTTCTCTCGCATTTCCTCCAAGCGCTTTCTGTTTGGCTTATTCACATTTCTCTCGCATTTCCTCCAAGCGCTTTCTACTTGGCTCATTCACCCTTCTCTCGCATTTCCTCCAAGCGCTTTCTAGTTGGCTCATTCACCCGTCTCTCGCATTTCCCCCATGCACTTTCTGCTTGGCTCAGCATTCTTTCACATTTCCTCCAAGCGCTTTCTGCTTGGCTCATTCCCCCGTCTCTCGCATTTCCTCCATGCTCATTCTGCTTGACTCAGCCTTCTTTCACATTTCCTCCAAGCGGTTTCTCCTTGGCACATTCACCCTTCTTTCGCATTTCCTCCAAGCACTTTCTGCATGGCTTAGCCTTCTTTCCAATTTCCTCCAAGCGCTTCCTCCTTGGCTAGTTCACCCTTCTCTCGCATTCCTTCCAAGCGCTTTCTGCTTGGCTCATTCACCCTTCTCTCCCATTTCCTCAAAGGGCTTTCTACTTAGCTCATTCACTCTTCTTTAGCATTTCCACCAAGCGCTTTCTGCTTGGCTCATTCACCCTTCTCTCGCATTTCCTCCAAGTGCTTTCTGCTTGGGTCATTCATCTGTCTCTAACATTTCCTCCAAGCGCTTTCTGCTTGGTTCATTCAGACATCTCTCTCATTTCCTCCAAACCCTTTCTGATTGGCTCATTCACCCTTCTCTCGCATTTACTCCAAGCTCTTTCTGCTTCGCTCATTCACCCTTCTCTTGCATTTCCTCCAAGCGCTTTCTACTTGGCTCATTCAACCTTCTCTCGCATTCCTTCCAAGCGCTTTCTGCTTGGCTCATTCACCCTTCTCTCCCATTTCCTCAAAGGGCTTTCTGCTTAGCTCATTCACCCTTCTTTAGCATTTCCACCAAGTGCTTTCTGCTTGGCTCATTCATTCTTCTCTAGCATTTCCTCCAAGCGCTTTCTGCTTGGTTCATTCAGACATCTCTCTCATTTCCTCCAAGCGCTTTCTGCTTGGCTCATTCACCCTTCTCTCGCATTTCCTCCAAGCGCTTTCTTCTTGGCTCATTCACCCTTCTCTCGCATTTCCTCCATGCACTTTCTGTTTGGCTCAGCCTTCTTTCACATTTCCTCCAACCGGTTTCTACTTGGCTCATTCACCATTCCCTTGCATTTCCTCCAAGCGCTTTCTGCTTGGATCATTCACCCTTCTCTCGCATTTCCTCCAAGCGCTTTCTTCTTGGCTCATTCACCCTTCTCTCTCATTTCCTCCATGCACTTTCTGCTTGGCTCAGCGTTCTTTCACATTTCCTCCAAGCGGTTTCTCCTTGGCTCATTCACCCTTCTCTCGCATTTCCCCCAAGCGCTTTCTGCTTGGCTCATTCAGCCTTCTCTCGAATTTTCTCCAAGCACTTTCTGCATGGCTTAGCCTTCTTTCCAATTTCCTCCAAGCACTTTCTGCTTGGCTCATTCACCCTTCTCTAGCATTTCCTCCAAGCGCTTTCTCCTTGGCTCATTCACTCTTCTCTCGCATTTCCTCCAAGTGCTTTCTGCTTGGGTCATTCATCTGTCTCTAACATTTCCTCCAAGCGCTTTCTGCTTGGTTCATTCAGACATCTCTCTCATTTCCTCCAAACCCTTTCTGATTGGCTCATTCACCCTTCTCTCGCATTTCCTCCAAGCTCTTTCTGCTTCGCTCATTCACCCTTCTCTTGCATTTCCTCCAAGCGCTTTCTACTTGGCTCATTCACCCTTCTCTCGCATTCCTTCCAAGCGCTTTCTGCTTGGCTCATTCACCCTTCTCTCCCATTTCCTCAAAGGGCTTTCTACTTAGCTCATTCACTCTTCTTTAGCATTTCCACCAAGCGCTTTCTGCTTGGCTCATTCACCCTTCTCTAGCATTTCCTCCAAGCGCTTTCTCCTTGGCTCATTCACTCTTCTCTCGCACTTCCTCCAAGTGCTTTCTGCTTGGCTCATTCACCTGTCTCTAACATTTCCTCCAAGCACTTTCTGCTTGGTTCATTCAGACATCTCTCTCATTTCCTCCAAACGCTTTCTTCTTGGCTCATTCACCCTTCTCTCGCATTTCCTCCAAGCGCTTTCTTCTTGGCTCATTCACCCTTCTCTCGCATTTCCTCCAAGCGCTTTCTACTTGGCTCATTCACCCTTCTCTCGCATTTTCTCGAATCGCTTTCTGCTTGGCTCATTCACCCTTCTCTTGGATTTCCACCAAGTGCTTTCTGCTTCGCTCCTTCACCCTTCTCTCGCATTTCCTCAAAGCGCTTTCTACTTGCCTCATTCACCCTTCTCTCGTATTTTCTCAAAGCGCTTTCTTCTTGGCTCATTCATACTTCTCTCGCATTTCCTCCAAGCGCTTTCTGTTTGGCTTATTCACATTTCTCTCGCATTTCCTCCAAGCGCTTTCTACTTGGCTCATTCACCCTTCTCTCGCATTTCCTCCAAGCGCTTTCTAGTTGGCTCATTCACCCGTCTCTCGCATTTCCCCCATGCACTTTCTGCTTGGCTCAGCATTCTTTCACATTTCCTCCAAGCGCTTTCTGCTTGGCTCATTCCCCCGTCTCTCGCATTTCCTCCATGCTCATTCTGCTTGACTCAGCCTTCTTTCACATTTCCTCCAAGCGGTTTCTCCTTGGCACATTCACCCTTCTTTCGCATTTCCTCCAAGCACTTTCTGCATGGCTTAGCCTTCTTTCCAATTTCCTCCAAGCGCTTCCTCCTTGGCTAGTTCACCCTTCTCTCGCATTCCTTCCAAGCGCTTTCTGCTTGGCTCATTCACCCTTCTCTCCCATTTCCTCAAAGGGCTTTCTACTTAGCTCATTCACTCTTCTTTAGCATTTCCACCAAGCGCTTTCTGCTTGGCTCATTCACCCTTCTCTAGCATTTCCTCCAAGCGCTTTCTCCTTGGCTCATTCACTCTTCTCTCGCATTTCCTCCAAGCGCTTTCTGCTTGGCTCATTCACCCTTCTCTAGCATTTCCTCCAAGCGCTTTCTCCTTGGCTCATTCACTCTTCTCTCGCATTTCCTCCAAGTGCTTTCTGCTTGGCTCATTCACCTGTCTCTAACATTTCCTCCAAGCGCTTTCTGCTTGGTTCATTCACACTTCTCTCGCATTTCGTCCAAGAGCTTCCTTCTTGGCTAAGCCTTCTCTCTCATTTCCTCCATACACTTTCTGCTTGGCTAAGCCTTCTCCCGCATTTCCTCCAAGTGTTTTCTACTTGGCTCATTCACCCTTCTCTCGCATTTTCTCGAAGCGCTTTCTGCTTGGCTCATTCACCCTTTTCTCACATTCCTTCCAAGCGCTTTCTGCTTGGCTCATTCACCCTTCTCTCCCATTTCCTCAAAGGGCTTTCTGCTTAGCTCATTCACCCTTCTTTAGCATTTCCACCAAGTGCTTTCTGCTTGGCTCATTCATTCTTCTCTAGCATTTCCTCCAAGCGCTTTCTGCTTGGTTCATTCAGACATCTCTCTCATTTCCTCCAAGCGCTTTCTGCTTGGCTCATTCACCCTTCTCTCGCATTTCCTCCAAGCGCTTTCTTCTTGGCTCATTCACCCTTCTCTCGCATTTCCTCCATGCACTTTCTGTTTGGCTCAGCCTTCTTTCACATTTCCTCCAACCGGTTTCTACTTGGCTCATTCACCCTTCCGTCGCATTTCCTCCAAGCGCTTTCTGCTTGGATCATTCACCCTTCTCTCGCATTTCCTCCAAGCGCTTTCTTCTTGGCTCATTCACCCTTCTCTCTCATTTCCTCCATGCACTTTCTGCTTGGCTCAGCGTTCTTTCACATTTCCTCCAAGCGGTTTCTCCTTGGCTCATTCACCCTTCTCTCGCATTTCCCCCAAGCGCTTTCTGCTTGGCTCATTCAGCCTTCTCTCGAATTTTCTCCAAGCACTTTCTGCATGGCTTAGCCTTCTTTCCAATTTCCTCCAAGCACTTTCTGCTTGGCTCATTCACCCTTCTCTAGCATTTCCTCCAAGCGCTTTCTCCTTGGCTCATTCACTCTTCTCTCGCATTTCCTCCAAGTGCTTTCTGCTTGGGTCATTCATCTGTCTCTAACATTTCCTCCAAGCGCTTTCTGCTTGGTTCATTCAGACATCTCTCTCATTTCCTCCAAACCCTTTCTGATTGGCTCATTCACCCTTCTCTCGCATTTTCTCGAAGCGCTTTCTGCTTCGCTCATTCACCCTTCTCTCGCATTTCCTCCAAGCTCTTTCTGCTTCGCTCATTCACCCTTCTCTTGCATTTCCTCCAAGCGCTTTCTACTTGGCTCATTCACCCTTCTCTCGCATTTTCTCGAATCGCTTTCTGCTTGGCTCATTCACCCTTCTCTCGCATTTCCACCAAGTGCTTTCTGCTTCGCTCCTTCACCCTTCTCTCGCATTTCCTCAAAGCGCTTTCTACTTGGCTCATTCACCCTTCTCTCGTATTTTCTCGAAGCGCTTTGTCCTTGGCTCATTCATACTTCTCTCGCATTTCCTCCAAGCGCTTTCTGTTTGGCTTATTCACATTTCTCTCGCATTTCCTCCAAGCGCTTTCTACTTGGCTCATTCACCCTTCTCTCGCATTTCCTCCAAGCGCTTTCTAGTTGGCTCATTCACCCGTCTCTCGCATTTCCCCCATGCACTTTCTGCTTGGCTCAGCATTCTTTCACATTTCCTCCAAGCGCTTTCTGCTTGGCTCATTCCCCCGTCTCTCGCATTTCCTCCATGCTCATTCTGCTTGACTCAGCCTTCTTTCACATTTCCTCCAAGCGGTTTCTCCTTGGCACATTCACCCTTCTTTCGCATTTCCTCCAAGCACTTTCTGCATGGCTTAGCCTTCTTTCCAATTTCCTCCAAGCGCTTCCTCCTTGGCTAGTTCACCCTTCTCTCGCATTCCTTCCAAGCGCTTTCTGCTTGGCTCATTCACCCTTCTCTCCCATTTCCTCAAAGGGCTTTCTACTTAGCTCATTCACTCTTCTTTAGCATTTCCACCAAGCGCTTTCTGCTTGGCTCATTCACCCTTCTCTCGCATTTCCTCCAAGTGCTTTCTGCTTGGGTCATTCATCTGTCTCTAACATTTCCTCCAAGCGCTTTCTGCTTGGTTCATTCAGACATCTCTCTCATTTCCTCCAAACCCTTTCTGATTGGCTCATTCACCCTTCTCTCGCATTTACTCCAAGCTCTTTCTGCTTCGCTCATTCACCCTTCTCTTGCATTTCCTCCAAGCGCTTTCTACTTGGCTCATTCAACCTTCTCTCGCATTCCTTCCAAGCGCTTTCTGCTTGGCTCATTCAGCCTTCTCTCCCATTTCCTCAAAGGGCTTTCTACTTAGCTCATTCACTCTTCTTTAGCATTTCCACCAAGCGCTTTCTGCTTGGCTCATTCACCCTTCTCTAGCATTTCCTCCAAGCGCTTTCTCCTTGGCTCATTCACTCTTCTCTCGCATTTCCTCCAAGTGCTTTCTGCTTGGCTCATTCACCTGTCTCTAACATTTCCTCCAAGCACTTTCTGCTTGGTTCATTCAGACATCTCTCTCATTTCCTCCAAACGCTTTCTTCTTGGCTCATTCACCCTTCTCTCGCATTTCCTCCAAGCGCTTTCTTCTTGGCTCATTCACCCTTCTCTCGCATTTCCTCCAAGCGCTTTCTACTTGGCTCATTCACCCTTCTCTCGCATTTTCTCGAATCGCTTTCTGCTTGGCTCATTCACCCTTCTCTTGGATTTCCACCAAGTGCTTTCTGCTTCGCTCCTTCACCCTTCTCTCGCATTTCCTCAAAGCGCTTTCTACTTGCCTCATTCACCCTTCTCTCGTATTTTCTCAAAGCGCTTTCTTCTTGGCTCATTCATACTTCTCTCGCATTTCCTCCAAGCGCTTTCTGTTTGGCTTATTCACATTTCTCTCGCATTTCCTCCAAGCGCTTTCTACTTGGCTCATTCACCCTTCTCTCGCATTTCCTCCAAGCGCTTTCTAGTTGGCTCATTCACCCGTCTCTCGCATTTCCCCCATGCACTTTCTGCTTGGCTCAGCATTCTTTCACATTTCCTCCAAGCGCTTTCTGCTTGGCTCATTCCCCCGTCTCTCGCATTTCCTCCATGCTCATTCTGCTTGACTCAGCCTTCTTTCACATTTCCTCCAAGCGGTTTCTCCTTGGCACATTCACCCTTCTTTCGCATTTCCTCCAAGCACTTTCTGCATGGCTTAGCCTTCTTTCCAATTTCCTCCAAGCGCTTCCTCCTTGGCTAGTTCACCCTTCTCTCGCATTCCTTCCAAGCGCTTTCTGCTTGGCTCATTCACCCTTCTCTCCCATTTCCTCAAAGGGCTTTCTACTTAGCTCATTCACTCTTCTTTAGCATTTCCACCAAGCGCTTTCTGCTTGGCTCATTCACCCTTCTCTAGCATTTCCTCCAAGCGCTTTCTCCTTGGCTCATTCACTCTTCTCTCGCATTTCCTCCAAGCGCTTTCTGCTTGGCTCATTCACCCTTCTCTAGCATTTCCTCCAAGCGCTTTCTCCTTGGCTCATTCACTCTTCTCTCGCATTTCCTCCAAGTGCTTTCTGCTTGGCTCATTCACCTGTCTCTAACATTTCCTCCAAGCGCTTTCTGCTTGGTTCATTCACACTTCTCTCGCATTTCGTCCAAGAGCTTCCTTCTTGGCTAAGCCTTCTCTCTCATTTCCTCCATACACTTTCTGCTTGGCTAAGCCTTCTCCCGCATTTCCTCCAAGTGTTTTCTACTTGGCTCATTCACCCTTCTCTCGCATTTTCTCGAAGCGCTTTCTGCTTGGCTCATTCACCCTTTTCTCACATTCCTTCCAAGCGCTTTCTGCTTGGCTCATTCACCCTTCTCTCCCATTTCCTCAAAGGGCTTTCTGCTTAGCTCATTCACCCTTCTTTAGCATTTCCACCAAGTGCTTTCTGCTTGGCTCATTCATTCTTCTCTAGCATTTCCTCCAAGCGCTTTCTGCTTGGTTCATTCAGACATCTCTCTCATTTCCTCCAAGCGCTTTCTGCTTGGCTCATTCACCCTTCTCTCGCATTTCCTCCAAGCGCTTTCTTCTTGGCTCATTCACCCTTCTCTCGCATTTCCTCCATGCACTTTCTGTTTGGCTCAGCCTTCTTTCACATTTCCTCCAACCGGTTTCTACTTGGCTCATTCACCCTTCCGTCGCATTTCCTCCAAGCGCTTTCTGCTTGGATCATTCACCCTTCTCTCGCATTTCCTCCAAGCGCTTTCTTCTTGGCTCATTCACCCTTCTCTCTCATTTCCTCCATGCACTTTCTGCTTGGCTCAGCGTTCTTTCACATTTCCTCCAAGCGGTTTCTCCTTGGCTCATTCACCCTTCTCTCGCATTTCCCCCAAGCGCTTTCTGCTTGGCTCATTCAGCCTTCTCTCGAATTTTCTCCAAGCACTTTCTGCATGGCTTAGCCTTCTTTCCAATTTCCTCCAAGCACTTTCTGCTTGGCTCATTCACCCTTCTCTAGCATTTCCTCCAAGCGCTTTCTCCTTGGCTCATTCACTCTTCTCTCGCATTTCCTCCAAGTGCTTTCTGCTTGGGTCATTCATCTGTCTCTAACATTTCCTCCAAGCGCTTTCTGCTTGGTTCATTCAGACATCTCTCTCATTTCCTCCAAACCCTTTCTGATTGGCTCATTCACCCTTCTCTCGCATTTTCTCGAAGCGCTTTCTGCTTCGCTCATTCACCCTTCTCTCGCATTTCCTCCAAGCTCTTTCTGCTTCGCTCATTCACCCTTCTCTTGCATTTCCTCCAAGCGCTTTCTACTTGGCTCATTCACCCTTCTCTCGCATTTTCTCGAATCGCTTTCTGCTTGGCTCATTCACCCTTCTCTCGCATTTCCACCAAGTGCTTTCTGCTTCGCTCCTTCACCCTTCTCTCGCATTTCCTCAAAGCGCTTTCTACTTGGCTCATTCACCCTTCTCTCGTATTTTCTCGAAGCGCTTTGTCCTTGGCTCATTCATACTTCTCTCGCATTTCCTCCAAGCGCTTTCTGTTTGGCTTATTCACATTTCTCTCGCATTTCCTCCAAGCGCTTTCTACTTGGCTCATTCACCCTTCTCTCGCATTTCCTCCAAGCGCTTTCTAGTTGGCTCATTCACCCGTCTCTCGCATTTCCCCCATGCACTTTCTGCTTGGCTCAGCATTCTTTCACATTTCCTCCAAGCGCTTTCTGCTTGGCTCATTCCCCCGTCTCTCGCATTTCCTCCATGCTCATTCTGCTTGACTCAGCCTTCTTTCACATTTCCTCCAAGCGGTTTCTCCTTGGCACATTCACCCTTCTTTCGCATTTCCTCCAAGCACTTTCTGCATGGCTTAGCCTTCTTTCCAATTTCCTCCAAGCGCTTCCTCCTTGGCTAGTTCACCCTTCTCTCGCATTCCTTCCAAGCGCTTTCTGCTTGGCTCATTCACCCTTCTCTCCCATTTCCTCAAAGGGCTTTCTACTTAGCTCATTCACTCTTCTTTAGCATTTCCACCAAGCGCTTTCTGCTTGGCTCATTCACCCTTCTCTCGCATTTCCTCCAAGTGCTTTCTGCTTGGGTCATTCATCTGTCTCTAACATTTCCTCCAAGCGCTTTCTGCTTGGTTCATTCAGACATCTCTCTCATTTCCTCCAAACCCTTTCTGATTGGCTCATTCACCCTTCTCTCGCATTTACTCCAAGCTCTTTCTGCTTCGCTCATTCACCCTTCTCTTGCATTTCCTCCAAGCGCTTTCTACTTGGCTCATTCACCCTTCTCTCGCATTCCTTCCAAGCGCTTTCTGCTTGGCTCATTCACCCTTCTCTCCCATTTCCTCAAAGGGCTTTCTACTTAGCTCATTCACTCTTCTTTAGCATTTCCACCAAGCGCTTTCTGCTTGGCTCATTCACCCTTCTCTAGCATTTCCTCCAAGCGCTTTCTCCTTGGCTCATTCACTCTTCTCTCGCATTTCCTCCAAGTGCTTTCTGCTTGGCTCATTCACCTGTCTCTAACATTTCCTCCAAGCACTTTCTGCTTGGTTCATTCAGACATCTCTCTCATTTCCTCCAAACGCTTTCTTCTTGGCTCATTCACCCTTCTCTCGCATTTCCTCCAAGCGCTTTCTTCTTGGCTCATTCACCCTTCTCTCGCATTTCCTCCAAGCGCTTTCTACTTGGCTCATTCACCCTTCTCTCGCATTTTCTCGAATCGCTTTCTGCTTGGCTCATTCACCCTTCTCTTGGATTTCCACCAAGTGCTTTCTGCTTCGCTCCTTCACCCTTCTCTCGCATTTCCTCAAAGCGCTTTCTACTTGCCTCATTCACCCTTCTCTCGTATTTTCTCAAAGCGCTTTCTTCTTGGCTCATTCATACTTCTCTCGCATTTCCTCCAAGCGCTTTCTGTTTGGCTTATTCACATTTCTCTCGCATTTCCTCCAAGCGCTTTCTACTTGGCTCATTCACCCTTCTCTCGCATTTCCTCCAAGCGCTTTCTAGTTGGCTCATTCACCCGTCTCTCGCATTTCCCCCATGCACTTTCTGCTTGGCTCAGCATTCTTTCACATTTCCTCCAAGCGCTTTCTGCTTGGCTCATTCCCCCGTCTCTCGCATTTCCTCCATGCTCATTCTGCTTGACTCAGCCTTCTTTCACATTTCCTCCAAGCGGTTTCTCCTTGGCACATTCACCCTTCTTTCGCATTTCCTCCAAGCACTTTCTGCATGGCTTAGCCTTCTTTCCAATTTCCTCCAAGCGCTTCCTCCTTGGCTAGTTCACCCTTCTCTCGCATTCCTTCCAAGCGCTTTCTGCTTGGCTCATTCACCCTTCTCTCCCATTTCCTCAAAGGGCTTTCTACTTAGCTCATTCACTCTTCTTTAGCATTTCCACCAAGCGCTTTCTGCTTGGCTCATTCACCCTTCTCTAGCATTTCCTCCAAGCGCTTTCTCCTTGGCTCATTCACTCTTCTCTCGCATTTCCTCCAAGCGCTTTCTGCTTGGCTCATTCACCCTTCTCTAGCATTTCCTCCAAGCGCTTTCTCCTTGGCTCATTCACTCTTCTCTCGCATTTCCTCCAAGTGCTTTCTGCTTGGCTCATTCACCTGTCTCTAACATTTCCTCCAAGCGCTTTCTGCTTGGTTCATTCACACTTCTCTCGCATTTCGTCCAAGAGCTTCCTTCTTGGCTAAGCCTTCTCTCTCATTTCCTCCATACACTTTCTGCTTGGCTAAGCCTTCTCCCGCATTTCCTCCAAGTGTTTTCTACTTGGCTCATTCACCCTTCTCTCGCATTTTCTCGAAGCGCTTTCTGCTTGGCTCATTCACCCTTTTCTCACATTCCTTCCAAGTGCTTTCTGCTTGGCTCATTCACCCTTCTCTCCCATTTCCTCAAAGGGCTTTCTGCTTAGCTCATTCACCCTTCTTTAGCATTTCCACCAAGTGCTTTCTGCTTGGCTCATTCATTCTTCTCTAGCATTTCCTCCAAGCGCTTTCTGCTTGGTTCATTCAGACATCTCTCTCATTTCCTCCAAGCGCTTTCTGCTTGGCTCATTCACCCTTCTCTCGCATTTCCTCCAAGCGCTTTCTTCTTGGCTCATTCACCCTTCTCTCGCATTTCCTCCATGCACTTTCTGTTTGGCTCAGCCTTCTTTCACATTTCCTCCAACCGGTTTCTACTTGGCTCATTCACCCTTCCGTCGCATTTCCTCCAAGCGCTTTCTGCTTGGATCATTCACCCTTCTCTCGCATTTCCTCCAAGCGCTTTCTTCTTGGCTCATTCACCCTTCTCTCTCATTTCCTCCATGCACTTTCTGCTTGGCTCAGCGTTCTTTCACATTTCCTCCAAGCGGTTTCTCCTTGGCTCATTCACCCTTCTCTCGCATTTCCCCCAAGCGCTTTCTGCTTGGCTCATTCAGCCTTCTCTCGAATTTTCTCCAAGCACTTTCTGCATGGCTTAGCCTTCTTTCCAATTTCCTCCAAGCACTTTCTGCTTGGCTCATTCACCCTTCTCTAGCATTTCCTCCAAGCGCTTTCTCCTTGGCTCATTCACTCTTCTCTCGCATTTCCTCCAAGTGCTTTCTGCTTGGGTCATTCATCTGTCTCTAACATTTCCTCCAAGCGCTTTCTGCTTGGTTCATTCAGACATCTCTCTCATTTCCTCCAAACCCTTTCTGATTGGCTCATTCACCCTTCTCTCGCATTTTCTCGAAGCGCTTTCTGCTTCGCTCATTCACCCTTCTCTCGCATTTCCTCCAAGCTCTTTCTGCTTCGCTCATTCACCCTTCTCTTGCATTTCCTCCAAGCGCTTTCTACTTGGCTCATTCACCCTTCTCTCGCATTTTCTCGAATCGCTTTCTGCTTGGCTCATTCACCCTTCTCTCGCATTTCCTCCAAGCGCTTTCTGTTTGGCTTATTCACATTTCTCTCGCATTTCCTCCAAGCGCTTTCTACTTGGCTCATTCACCCTTCTCTCGCATTTCCTCCAAGCGCTTTCTAGTTGGCTCATTCACCCGTCTCTCGCATTTCCCCCATGCACTTTCTGCTTGGCTCAGCATTCTTTCACATTTCCTCCAAGCGCTTTCTGCTTGGCTCATTCCCCCGTCTCTCGCATTTCCTCCATGCTCATTCTGCTTGACTCAGCCTTCTTTCACATTTCCTCCAAGCGGTTTCTCCTTGGCACATTCACCCTTCTTTCGCATTTCCTCCAAGCACTTTCTGCATGGCTTAGCCTTCTTTCCAATTTCCTCCAAGCGCTTCCTCCTTGGCTAGTTCACCCTTCTCTCGCATTCCTTCCAAGCGCTTTCTGCTTGGCTCATTCACCCTTCTCTCCCATTTCCTCAAAGGGCTTTCTACTTAGCTCATTCACTCTTCTTTAGCATTTCCACCAAGCGCTTTCTGCTTGGCTCATTCACCCTTCTCTAGCATTTCCTCCAAGCGCTTTCTCCTTGGCTCATTCACTCTTCTCTCGCATTTCCTCCAAGTGCTTTCTGCTTGGCTCATTCACCTGTGTCTAACATTTCCTCCAAGCGCTTTCTGCTTGGTTCATTCAGACATCTCTCTCATTTCCTCCAAACGCTTTCTTCTTGGCTCATTCACCCTTCTCTCGCATTTCCTCCAAGCGCTTTCTTCTTGGCTCATTCACCCTTCTCTCGCATTTCCTCCAAGCGCTTTCTACTTGGCTCATTCACCCTTCTCTCGCATTTTCTCGAATCGCTTTCTGCTTGGCTCATTCACCCTTCTCTCGGATTTCCACCAAGTGCTTTCTGCTTCGCTCCTTCACCCTTCTCTCGCATTTCCTCAAAGCGCTTTCTACTTGGCTCATTCACCCTTCTCTCGTATTTTCTCGAAGCGCTTTCTTCTTGGCTCATTCATACTTCTCTCGCATTTCCTCCAAGCGCTTTCTGTTTGGCTTATTCACATTTCTCTCGCATTTCCTCCAAGCGCTTTCTACTTGGCTCATTCACCCTTCTCTCGCATTTCCTCCAAGCGCTTTCTAGTTGGCTCATTCACCCGTCTCTCGCATTTCCCCCATGCACTTTCTGCTTGGCTCAGCATTCTTTCACATTTCCTCCAAGCGCTTTCTGCTTGGCTCATTCCCCCGTCTCTCGCATTTCCTCCATGCTCATTCTGCTTGACTCAGCCTTCTTTCACATTTCCTCCAAGCGGTTTCTCCTTGGCACATTCACCCTTCTTTCGCATTTCCTCCAAGCACTTTCTGCATGGCTTAGCCTTCTTTCCAATTTCCTCCAAGCGCTTCCTCCTTGGCTAGTTCACCCTTCTCTCGCATTCCTTCCAAGCGCTTTCTGCTTGGCTCATTCACCCTTCTCTCCCATTTCCTCAAAGGGCTTTCTACTTAGCACATTCACTCTTCTTTAGCATTTCCACCAAGCGCTTTCTGCTTGGCTCATTCACCCTTCTCTCGCATTTCCTCCAAGCGCTTTCTCCTTGGCTCATTCACCCGTCTCTCGCATTTCCCCCATGCACTTTCTGCTTGGCTCAGCATTCTTTCACATTTCCTCCAAGCGCTTTCTGCTTGGCTCATTCACCCGTCTCTCGCATTTCCTCCATGCTCATTCGGCTTGACTCAGCCTTCTTTCACATTTCCTCCAAGCGGTTTCTCCTTGGCTCATTCACCCTTCTTTCGCATTTCCTCCAAGCACTTTCTGCTTCGCTCAGCGTTCTCTCACATTTCCTCCAAGCGGTTTCTCCTTGGCTCATTCACCCTTGTCTCGCATTTCCTCCAAGCGCTTCCTTCTTGGCTCAGCCTTCGCTCGCATTATCTCCAAGCGCTTTGTGCTTGGCCCATTCAGCCTTCTGCTGCATTTCCTCCAAGCGCTTTCTACTTGGCTCATTCACCCTTCTCTCGTATTTTCTCGAAGTGCTTTCTGCTTGGCTCATTCATACTTCTCTCGGATTTCCTCCAAGCGGTTTCTGTTTGGCTTATTCACATTTCTCTCGCATTTCCTCGAAGTCCTTTCTCCTTGGCTCATTCACCTGTCTCTATCATTTCTTCCAAGCCCTTTCTCCTTGGCTTATTCAGCCTTCTATCGAATTTCGTCCAAGCGCATTCTGCTTGGCCCATTCAGCCTTCTCTCGCATTTCCTCCAAGTGCTATCTGCTTGGCTCATTCAGCATTCTCTTCGCATGTCCCTCAAGCACTTTTTGCTTTGCTCATTCACCCGTCTCTAACATTTCCTCCAAGTGCTTTCTGCTAGGCTCATTCACGCGTCTTTCGCATTTCCTCCAAGTGCTTTCTGCTTGGCTCATTCACCCGTCTCTCACATTTCCTTCAAGCGGATTCTGCTTGGCTCATTCAGCCTTCTCTCTCATTTCCTCCAACCGCTTTCTGCTTGGTTCATTCACTCTTCTCTCTCATTTCCTCCATACACTTTCTGCTTGGCTCAGCCTTCTTTCACATTTCCTCCAAGCGGTTTCTCCTTGGCTCATTAACCCTTCTCTCGCATTTCCCCTATGCACTTTCTGCTTGGCTCAGCCTTCTTTCACATTTCCTCCAAGCGCTTTCCCCTTGGCACATTCACACTTCTCTCGTATTTCCTCCAAGCGCTTCCTTCTTGGCTCAGCCTTCGCTCACGTTATCTCCAATCTCTTTCTCCTAGGCCCATTCTGCCTTCTCTCGCATTTCCTCCAAGGGCTTTCTGCTTGGCTCATTCAGCCTTCTATCTCATTTCCTCCAACCGCTTTCTGCTTGGTTCATTCACTCTTCTCTCTCATTTCCTCCATACACTTTCTGCTTGGCTAAGCCTTCTCCCGCATTTCCTCCAAGCGCTTTCTAGTTGGCTCATTCACCCTTCTCTCGCATTTCCTCCAAGTGCTTTCTGCTTAGCTCATTCACCCTTCTTTTGTATTTCCACCAAGCGCTTTCTGCTTGGCTCATTCACCCTTCTCTCGCATTTCCTCCAAGTGCTTTCTGCTTGGCTCATTCACCCT
The DNA here is from genome assembly GCA_039797435.1 of Crotalus adamanteus. Classification (NCBI taxonomy): domain Eukaryota; kingdom Metazoa; phylum Chordata; class Lepidosauria; order Squamata; family Viperidae; genus Crotalus; species Crotalus adamanteus. The sequence continues at coordinate 11,481,344 of CM077935.1, forward strand.
TCTCTCGCATTTCCTCCAAGTGCTTTCTGCTTGGCTCATTCACACTTCTCTCGCATTTCCTCCAAGCACTTTCTGCTTCGCTCAGCCTTCTCTCGCATTTCTTTCAAGCGCTTTCTGCTTCGCTCATTCACCCTTCTATTGCATTTCCTCCAAGCGCTTTCTACTTTGCTCATTCACCCTTTCTCGCATTTTCTCGAAGCGCTTTCTGCTTGGCTCATTCACCCTTCTCTCGCATTTCCTCCAAGTGATTTGTGCTTCACTCATTCACCCTTCTCTTGCATTTCCTCCAAGCGCTTTCTACTTGGCTCATTCACCCTTCTCTCGTATTTTCTCGAAGCGCTTTCAGCTTGGCTCATTCATACTTCTGTCACATTTACTCCAAGTGCTTTCTTCTTGGCTCAGCCATCTCTCGCATTACCTCCAAGTGGTTTCTATTTGGCCCATTCACCCTTTTCTCGCATTTCCTCAAAGGGCTTTCTGTGTGGCTCATTCACCCTTCTCTCACATTTTCTCGAAACCCTTTCTGCTTGGATCATTCACCCTTCTCTCGCATTTCCTCCAAGTGCTTTCTGCTTGGCTCATTCACCCGTCTCTCTCATTTCCTCCAAGCGCTTTCTACTTGGCTCATTCACCGTTCTCTCGCATTTCCTCCAAGCGCTTTCTGCTTGGCTCATTCACCCGTCTCTCGCATTTCCTCCATGCACTTTCTGCTTGGCTCAGCATTCTTTCACATTTCCTCCAAGCGCTTTCTGCTTGGCTCATTCACCCGTCTCTCGCATTTCCTCCATGCTCATTCGGCTTGACTCAGCCTTCTTTCACATTTCCTCCAAGCGCTTTCTTCTTGGCTCATTCACCCTTCTCTCGCATTTCCTCCAAGCGCTTTCTTCTTGGCTCATTCACCCTTCTCTCGCATTTCCTCCATGCACTTTCTGTTTGGCTCAGCCTTCTTTCACATTTCCTCCAAACGGTTTCTCCTTGGCTCATTCACCCTTCCCTCACATTTCCTCCAAGCACTTTCTGCTTGGCTCATTCACCCTTCTCTCTCATTTTCTCGAAGCACTTTCTGCTTGGCTCATTCACCCTTCTCTTGCATTTCCTCCAAGCGCTTTCTGCTTCGCTCATTCACCCTTCTCTTGCATTTCCTCCAAGCGCTTTCTACTTGGCTCATTCACCCTTCTCTTGCATTTTCTCGAATCGCTTTCTGCTTGGCTCATTCACTTTTCTCTCGCATTTCCTCCAAGTGATTTGTGCTTCACTCATTCACCCTTCTCTTGCATTTCCTCCAAGCGCTTTCTACTTGGCTCATTCACCCTTCTCTCATATTTTCTCGAAGCGCTTTCAGCTTGGCTCATTCATACTTCTGTCACATTTACTCCAAGTGCTTTCTTCTTGGCTCAGCCATCTCTCGCATTACCTCCAAGTGGTTTCTATTTGGCCCATTCACCCTTCTCTCGCATTTCCTCCAAGTGCTTTCTGCTTGGCTCATTCACCCGTCTCTCTCATTTCCTCCAAGCGCTTTCTACTTGGCTCATTCACCGTTCTCTCGCATTTCCTCCAAGCGCTTTCTGCTTGGCTCATTCACCCGTCTCTCGCATTTCCTCCATGCACTTTCTGCTTGGTTCAGCATTCTTTCACATTTCCTCCAAGCGCTTTCTGCTTGGCTCATTCACCCGTCTCTCGCATTTCCTCCATGCTCATTCGGCTTGACTCAGCCTTCTTTCACATTTCCTCCAAGCGCTTTCTTCTTGGCTCATTCACCCTTCTCTCGCATTTCCTCCAAGCGCTTTCTTCTTGTCTCATTCACCCTTCTCTCGCATTTCCTCCATGCACTTTCTGTTTGGCTCAGCCTTCTTTCACATTTCCTCCAAACGGTTTCTCCTTGGCTCATTCACCCTTCCCTCACATTTCCTCCATGAACTTTCTGCTTGGCTCATTCACCCTTCTCTCTCATTTTCTCGAAGCACATTCTGCTTGGCTCATTCACCCTTCTCTTGCATTTCCTCCAAGCGCTTTCTGCTTCGCTCATGCACCCTTCTCTTGCATTTCCTCCAAGCGCTTTCTACTTGGCTCATTCACCCTTCTCTCGCATTTTCTCGAATCGCTTTCTGCTTGGCTCATTCACCCTTCTCTCGGATTTCCTCCAAGTGCTTTCTGCTTCGCTCCTTCACCCTTCTCTCGCATTTCCTCAAAGCGCTTTCTACTTGGCTCATTCACCCTTCTCTCGTATTTTCTCGAAGCTCTTTCAGCTTGGCTTATTCATACTTCTGTCACATTTACTCCAAGTGCTTTCTTCTTGGCTCAGCCATCTCTCGAATTACCTCCAAGTGGTTTCTATTTGGCTCATTCACCCTTCTCTCACATTTTCTCGAAACCCTTTCTGTTGGATCATTCACTCTTCTCTCGCATTTCCTCCAAGTGCTTTCTGCTTGGCTCATTCACCCGTCTCTCACATTTCCTCCAAGCGCTTTATTCTTGGCTCATTCACCCATCTCTCGCATTTCCTCCAAGCGCTTCCTTCTTGGCTCAGCCTTCTTTCGCATTTCCTACAAGCGGATTCTGCTTGGTTCATTCAGCCTTCTCTCTCATTTCCTCCAAGCGCTTTCTGCTTGGCTCATTCACTCTTCTCCCGCATTTCCTCCAAGCGCTTTCTGCTTGGCTCTTTCACCCGTCTCTAACATTTCCTCCAAGCGCTTTCTGCTTGGCTCATTCACCCTTCTGTCGCATTTCCTCCAAGTGCTTTCTGCTTCGCTCATTCACCCTTCTCTTGCATTTCCTCCAAGCGCTTTCTACTTTGCTCATTCACCCTTCTCTCGCATTTCCTCCAAGTGATTTGTGCTTCGCTCATTCACCCTTGTCTTGCATTTCCTCCAAGCGCTTTCTGCTTGGCTCATTCATACTTCTGCCGCATTTCCTCCAAGCGCTTCCTTCTTGGCTCAGCCATCTCTCGAATTACCTCCAAGTGCTTTCTGCTTGGCCCACTCAACCTTCTCTCGCATTTCCTGAAAGGGCATTCTGCGTGACTCATTCATCCTTCTCTCGCATTTTCTCCAAACCCTTTCTGCTTGGCTCATTCACCCTTCTCTCGCATTTCCTCCATGCACTGTCTGCTTGGCTCAGCCTTCTTTCACATTTCCTCCAAGTGGTTTCTCCTTGGCTCATTCACCCTTCTCTTGCATTTCCTCCAAGCGCTTTCTACTTGGCTCATTCACCCTTCTCTCTCATTTTCTCGAAGCGCTTTCTGCTTGGCTCATTCACCCTTCTCTCGCATTTCCTCCAAGTGCTTTCTGCTTCGCTCCTTCACCCTTCTCTCACATTTCCTCAAAGCGCTTTCTACTTGGCTCATTCACCCTTCTCTCGTATTTTTTCGAAGCGCTTTCTGCTTGGCTCATTCATACTTCTCTCGCATTTCCTCCAAGCGCTTTCTGTTTGGCTTATTCACATTTCTCTCGCATTTCCTCGAAGTGCTTTCTCCTTGGCTTATTCACCTGTCTCTCTCATTTCCTTCAAACGCTTTCTCCTTAGCTCATTCAGCCTTCTAACGCATTTCCTCCAAGCGCATTCTGCTTGGCCCATTCAGCCTTCTCTCGAATTTGTTCCAAGAGCTTTTTCATTGGCTCATTCACCCTTCTCTCTCATTTCCTCCAAGCCTTTTCCGCTTGGCTCATTTAGAGTTCTCTCGCATTTCTTTCAAGGGCTTTCTCCTTGTGTTATTCACATTTCTCTTGCATTTCCTCCAAGCGCTTTCTACTTGGCTCATTCACCCTTCTCTCGTATTTTCTCGAAGCGCTTTCTTCTTGGCTCATTCATACTTCTCTCGCATTTCCTCCAAGCGCTTTCTGTTTGGCTTATTCACATTTCTCTCACATTTCCTCGAAGTGCTTTCTCCTTCGAACATTCACCTGTCTCTCTCATTTCCTCCAAGCGCTTTCTCCTTGGCTCATTCACCCTTCTCTCGCATTTCCTCCAAGCGCTTTCTGCTTGGCTCATTCACCCGTCTCTCGCATTTCCCCCATGCACTTTCTGCTTGGCTCAGCATTCTTTCACATTTCCTCAAAGCGCTTTCTGCTTGGCTCATTCCCCCGTCTCTCGCATTTCCTCCATGCTCATTCTGCTTGACTCAGCCTTCTTTCACATTTCCTCCAAGCGGTTTCTCCTTGGCACATTCACCCTTCTCTCGCATTTCCTCCAAGCGCTTTCTGCTTCGCTCATTCACCCTTTTCTTGCATTTTCTCCAAGCGCTTTCTACTTGGCTCATTAACCCTTCTCTCGCATTTCCTCCAAGCGCTTTCTACTTGGCTCATTCACCCTTCTCTCGTATTTTCTCGAAGCGCTTTCTGCTTGGCTCATTCACCCTTCTCTCGCATTTCCTCCAAGTGCTTTCTGCTTGGCTCATTCACCCTTCTCTCGCATTTCCTCCAAGCGCTTTCTACTTGGCTCATTCACCCTTCTCTCGTATTTTCTCGAAGCGCTTTCTGCTTGGCTCATTCACCCGTCTCTCGCATTACCTGCATGCACTTTCAGCTTGGCTCAGCATTCTTTCACATTTCCTCCAAGCGCTTTCTGCTTGGCTCATTCAGCCGTCTCTCGCATTTCCTCCATGCTCACTATGCTTGGCTCAGCCTTCTTTCACATTTCCTCCAAGCGGTTTCTCCTTGGCTTATTCACCCTTCTCTCGCATTTCCTCCATGCACTTTCTGCTTGGCTCAGCGTTCTTTCACATTTCCTCCAAGCGGTTTCTCCTTGGCTCATTCACCCTTCTCTCTCACTTCCTCCAAGCGCTTCCTGCTTGGCTCATTCACCCTTCTCTCGCATTTTCTGGAACCGCTTTCTACTTGGCTCATTCACCCTTCTCTCGCATTTCCTCCAAGCGCTTTCTGCTTCGCTCATTCACCCTTCTCTTGCATTTCCCCCAAGCGCTTCCTTCTTGGCTCAGCCTTCGCTCGCATTATCTCCAAGCGCTTTGTGCTGGGCCCATTCAGCCTTCTCTCGCATTTCTTCCAAGGGCTTTCTGCATGGCTCATTAACACTTCTCTCTCACTTCCTCCAAGCGCTTTCTACTTGGCTCATTCACCCTTCTCTCGTATTTTCTCGAAGCACTTTCTGCTTGGCTCATTCACCCTTCTCTCGCATTTCCTCCATGCACTTTCTGCTTGGCTCATTCACCCGTCTCTAACATTTCCTCCAAGCGCTTTCTGCTTGACTCAAACTTCTTTCGCATTTCCTCCAAGCGCTTTCTCCTTGGCTCATTCACTCTTCTCTCACATTTCCTCCAAGTGCTTTCTGCTTGGCTCATTCACCTGTCTCTAACATTTCCTCCAAGTGCTTTCTGCTTGGCTCATTCACCCTTCTCTCACATTTCCTCCATACACTTTCTGTTTGCCTCAACCTTCTTTCACATTTCCTCCAAGCGCTTTCTGCTTGGCTCATTCACCCTTCTCTCGCATTTTCTCGAAGCGCTTTCTGCTTGGCTCATTCACCCTTCTCTCGCATTTTCTCGAAGCGCTTTCTGCTTGGCTCATTCACCCTTCTCTCACATTTCCTCGAAGTGCTTTCTCCTTGGCTCATTCACCCTTCTCTCGCATTTCCTTCAAGCGCATTCTGCTTCGCTCATTCACCCTTCTCTCGTATTTTCTCGAAGCGCTTTCTGCTTGGCTCATTCACCCGTCTCTCGCATTTCCTGCATGCACTTTCACCTTGGCTCAGCATTCTTTCACATTTCCTCCAAGCGCTTTCTGCTTGGCTCATTCACCCGTCTTTCGCATTTCCTCCATGCTCGCTATGCTTGGCTCAGCCTTCTTTCACATTTCCTCCAAGCGGTTTCTCCTTGGCTCATTCACCCTTCTCTACCATTTCCTCCATGCACTTTCTGCTTGGCTCAGCGTTCTTTCACATTTCCTCCAAGCGCTTTCTCCTTGGCTCATTCACCCTTCTCTCGCATGTCCTCCAAGCGCTTCCTTCTTGATTCAGCCCTCTCTCGCATTATCTCCAAGCGCTTTCTGCTTGGCCCATTCAGCCTTCTCTCGCATTTCTTCCAAGGGCTTTCTGCATGGCTCATTAACACTTCTCTCTCACTTCCTCCAAGCGCTTCCTGCTTGGCTTAGCCTTCTCCCGCATTTCCTCCAAGCCCTTTCTACTTGGCTCATTCACCCTTCTCTCGTATTTTCTCGAAGCGATTTCTGCTTGGCTCATTCACCCTTCTCTCCCATTTCCTCAAAGGGCTTTCTGCTTAGCTCATTCACCCTTCTTTCGCATTTCCACCAAGCGCTTTCTGCTTGGCTCATTCACCCTTCTCTCGTATTTTCTCGAAGCGCTTTCTGCTTGGCTCATTCACCCTTCTCTCGCATTTCCTCCATGCACTTTCTGCTTGGCTCATTCACCCGTCTCTAACATTTCCTCCAAGCGCTTTCTGCTTGGCTCAAACTTCTTTCGCATTTCCTCCAAGCGCTTTCTCCTTGGCTCATTCACTCTTCTCTCACATTTCCTCCAAGTGCTTTCTGCTTGGCTCATTCACCTGTCTCTAACATTTCCTCCAAGTGCTTTCTGCTTGGCTCATTCACCCTTCTCTCACATTTCCTCCATGCACTTTCTGTTTGCCTCAACCTTCTTTCACATTTCCTCCAAGCGCTTTCTGCTTGGCTCATTCACCCTTCTCTCGCATTTTCTCGAAGCGCTTTCTGCTTGGCTCATTCACCCTTCTCTCGCATTTTCTCGAAGCGCTTTCTGCTTGGCTCATTCACCCTTCTCTCACATTTCCTCGAAGTGCTTTCTCCTTGGCTCATTCACCCTTCTCTCGCATTTCCTTCAAGCGCATTCTGCTTCGCTCATTCACCCTTCTCTCGTATTTTCTCGAAGCGCTTTCTGCTTGGCTCATTCACCCGTCTCTCGCATTTCCTGCATGCACTTTCACCTTGGCTCAGCATTCTTTCACATTTCCTCCAAGCGCTTTCTGCTTGGCTCATTCACCCGTCTTTCGCATTTCCTCCATGCTCGCTATGCTTGGCTCAGCCTTCTTTCACATTTCCTCCAAGCGGTTTCTCCTTGGCTTATTCACCCTTCTCTCGCATTTCCTCCATGCACTTTCTGCTTGGCTCAGCGTTCTTTCACATTTCCTCCAAGCGGTTTCTCCTTGGCTCATTCACCCTTCTCTCGCATTTCCCCCAAGCGCTTCCTTCTTCGCTCAGCCTTCGCTCGCATTATCTCCAAGCGCTTTGTGCTTGGCCCATTCAGCCTTCTCTCGCATTTCTTCCAAGGGCTTTCTGCATGGCTCATTAACACTTCTCTCTCACTTCCTCCAAGCGCTTCCTGCTTGGCTAAGCATTCTCCCTCATTTCCTACAAGCGCTTTCTACTTGGCTCATTCACCCTTCTCTCACATTCCTTCCAAGCGCTTTCTGCTTGGCTCATTCACCCTTCTCTCGCATTTTCTCGAAGCGCTTTCTACTTGGCTCATTCACCCTTCTCTCGCATTTCCTCCAAGCGCTTTCTGCTTCGCTCATTCACCCTTCTTTTGCATTTTCTCCAAGCGCTTTCTACCTGGCTCATTCACCCTTCTCTCGCATTTTCTCGAAGCACTTTCGGCTTGGCTCTTTCACCGTTCTCTCGCATTTCCTCCAAGTGCTTTCTGCTTGGCTCATTCACCCTACTCTCGCATTTCCTCCAAGCGCTTTCTACTTGGCTCATTCACCCTTCTCTCGTATTTTCTCGAAGCGCTTTCTGCTTGGCTCATTCATACTTCTCTCGCATTTCCTCCAAGCGCTTTCTGTTTGGCTTATTCACATTTCTCACACATTTCCTCGAAGTGCTTTCTCCTTGGCTCATTCACCCCTCTCTCTCATTTCCTCCAAGCGCTTTCTCCTTGGCTCATTCAACCTTCTATCGCATTTCCTCCAAGCGCATTCTGCTTGGCCCATTCAGCCTTCTCTCGAATTTGTTCCAAGAGCTTTTTCATTGGCTCATTCACCCTTCTCTCTCATTTCCTCCAAGCCTTTTCCGCTTGGCTCATGTAGCGTTCTCTCGCATTTCTTTCAAGCGCTTTCTGCTTGTGTCATTCACATTTCTCTCGCATTTCCTCCAAACGCTTTCCGCTTGGCTCATTCACCCTTCTCTATCATTTCCTCCAAGCGCTTTCTGCTTGGCTCATTCACCCGTCTCTCGCCATTCCTGCATGCACTTTCTGCTTGGCTCAGCATTCTTTCACATTTCCTCCAAGCGCTTTCTGCTTGGCTCATTCACCCGTCTCTCGCATTTCCTCCATGCTCACTATGCTTGGCTTAGCCTTCTTTCAAATTTCCTCTAAGCGGTTTCTCCTTGGCTCATTCACCCTTCTCTACCATTTCCTCCATGCACTTTCTGCTTGGCTCAGCGTTCTTTCACATTTCCTCCAAGCGCTTTCTCCTTGGCTCATTCACCCTTCTCTCGCATGTCCTCCAAGCGCTTCCTTCTTGATTCAGCCCTCTCTCGCATTATCTCCAAGCGCTTTCTGCTTGGCCCATTCAGCCTTCTCTCGCATTTCTTCCAAGGGCTTTCTGCATGGCTCATTAACACTTCTCTCTCACTTCCTCCAAGCGCTTCCTGCTTGGCTTAGCCTTCTCCCGCATTTCCTCCAAGCCCTTTCTACTTGGCTCATTCACCCTTCTCTCGTATTTTCTCGAAGCGATTTCTGCTTGGCTCATTCACCCTTCTCTCCCATTTCCTCAAAGGGCTTTCTGCTTAGCTCATTCACCCTTCTTTCGCATTTCCACCAAGCGCTTTCTGCTTGGCTCATTCACCCTTCTCTCGCATTTCCTCCAAGTGCTTTCTGCTTGGCTCATTCACACTTCTCTCGCATTTCCTCCAAGCACTTTCTGCTTCGCTCAGCTTTCTCTCACATTTCTTCCAAGCGCTTTCTTCTTGCCTCCTTCACCCGTCTCTCGCATTTCCTCTAAGCGCTTTCTGCTTGGCTCATTCATCCTTCTCTCGAATTTTCTCCAAGAATTTTCTGCATGGCTTAGCCTTCTTTCCAATTTCCTCCAAGCGCTTTCTGCTTGGCTCATTCACTCTTCTCTCGAATTTCTTCCAAGCGCTTTCTGCTTGGCTCATTCACCCTTCTCTCGCATTTCCTCTCAGCGATTTCTGCTTGGCTCATTCACACTTCTCTCGCATTTCGTCCAAGAGCTTCCTTCTTGGCTTAGCCTTCTCTCTCATTTCCTCCAAGCGCTTTCTGCTTGGCTCATTCACCCGTCTCTCGCATTTCCTCCATACACTTTCTGCTTGGCTAAGCCTTCTCCCGCATTTCCTCCAAGTGTTTTCTACTTGGCTCATTCACCCTTCTCTCGCATTTTCTCGAAGCGCTTTCTGCTTGGCTCATTCACCCTTCTCTCACATTCCTTCCAAGCGCTTTCTGCTTGGCTCATTCACCCTTCTCTCCCATTTCCTCAAAGGGCTTTCTGCTTAGCTCATTCACCCTTCTTTAGCATTTCCACCAAGTGCTTTCTCCTTGGCTCATTCACCCTTCTCTAGCATTTCCTCCAAGCGCTTTCTGCTTGGCTCATTCACCCGTCTCTCGCCATTCCTGCATGCACTTTCTGCTTGGCTCAGCATTCTTTCACATTTCCTCCAAGCGCTTTCTGCTTGGCTCATTCACCCGTCTCTCGCATTTCCTCCATGCTCACTATGCTTGGCTTAGCCTTCTTTCACATTTCCTCCAAGCGGTTTCTCCTTGGCTCATTCACCCTTCTCTACCATTTCCTCCATGCACTTTCTGCTTGGCTCAGCGTTCTTTCACATTTCCTCCAAGCGCTTTCTCCTTGGCTCATTCACCCTTCTCTCGCATGTCCTCCAAGCGCTTCCTTCTTGATTCAGCCCTCTCTCGCATTATCTCCAAGCGCTTTCTGCTTGGCTCATTCACCCTTCTCTCGCATTTCCTCCAAGTGCTTTCTGCTTGGCTCATTCACACTTCTCTCGCATTTCCTCCAAGCACTTTCTGCTTCGCTCAGCTTTCTCTCACATTTCTTCCAAGCGCTTTCTTCTTGCCTCCTTCACCCGTCTCTCGCATTTCCTCTAAGCGCTTTCTGCTTGGCTCATTCATCCTTCTCTCGAATTTTCTCCAAGAATTTTCTGCATGGCTTAGCCTTCTTTCCAATTTCCTCCAAGCGCTTTCTGCTTGGCTCATTCACTCTTCTCTCGAATTTCTTCCAAGCGCTTTCTGCTTGGCTCATTCACCCTTCTCTCGCATTTCCTCTCAGCGATTTCTGCTTGGCTCATTCACACTTCTCTCGCATTTCGTCCAAGAGCTTCCTTCTTGGCTTAGCCTTCTCTCTCATTTCCTCCAAGCGCTTTCTGCTTGGCTCATTCACCCGTCTCTCGCATTTCCTCCATACACTTTCTGCTTGGCTAAGCCTTCTCCCGCATTTCCTCCAAGTGTTTTCTACTTGGCTCATTCACCCTTCTCTCGCATTTTCTCGAAGCGCTTTCTGCTTGGCTCATTCACCCTTCTCTCACATTCCTTCCAAGCGCTTTCTGCTTGGCTCATTCACCCTTCTCTCCCATTTCCTCAAAGGGCTTTCTGCTTAGCTCATTCACCCTTCTTTAGCATTTCCACCAAGTGCTTTCTCCTTGGCTCATTCACCCTTCTCTAGCATTTCCTCCAAGTGCTTTCTCCTTGGCTCATTCACTCTTCTCTCGCATTTCCACCAAGTGCTTTCTGCTTGGCTCATTCACCCTTCTCTAGCATTTCCTCCAAGCGCTTTCTGCTTGGTTCATTCAGACATCTCTCTCATCTCCTCCAAGCGCTTTCTGCTTGGCTCATTCACCCTTCTCTCACATTTCCTCCAAGCGCTTTCTTCCTGGCTCATTCACCCTTCTCTCGCATTTCCTCCATGCACTTTCTGTTTGGCTCAGCCTTCTTTCACATTTCCTCCAACCGGTTTCTCCTTGGCTTATTCACCCTTCCCTCGCATTTCCTCCAAGCGCTTTCTGCTTGGTTCATTCACACTTCTCTCGCATTTCGTCCAAGAGCTTCCTTCTTGGCTAAGCCTTCTCTCTCATTTCCTCCAAGCGCTTTCTGCTTGGCTCATTCACCCTTCTCTCGCATTTCCTCCAAGCGCTTTCTGCTTGGCTCATTCACCCTTCTCTCGCATTTCCTCCATGCACTTTTTCTTTGGCTCAGCCTTCTTTCACATTTCCTCCAACCGGTTTCTCCTTGGCTCATTCACCCTTCCCTCGCATTTCCTCCAAGCGCTTTCTGCTTGGTTCATTCACACTTCTCTCGCATTTCGTCCAAGAGCTTCCTTCTTGGCTAAGCCTTCTCTCTCATTTCCTCCATACACTTTCTGCTTGGCTAAGCCTTCTCCCGCATTTCCTCCAAGTGTTTTCTACTTGGCTCATTCACCCTTCTCTCGCATTTTCTCGAAGCGCTTTCTGCTTGGCTCATTCACCCTTTTCTCACATTCCTTCCAAGCGCTTTCTGCTTGGCTCATTCACCCTTCTTTAGCATTTCCACCAAGTGCTTTCTGCTTGGCTCATTCATTCTTCTCTAGCATTTCCTCCAAGCGCTTTCTGCTTGGTTCATTCAGACATCTCTCTCATTTCCTCCAAGCGCTTTCTGCTTGGCTCATTCACCCTTCTCTCGCATTTCCTCCAAGCGCTTTCTTCTTGGCTCATTCACCCTTCTCTCGCATTTCCTCCATGCACTTTCTGTTTGGCTCAGCCTTCTTTCACATTTCCTCCAACCGGTTTCTACTTGGCTCATTCACCCTTCCCTCGCATTTCCTCCAAGCGCTTTCTGCTTGGATCATTCACCCTTCTCTCACATTTCCTCCAAGCGCTTTCTTCTTGGCTCATTCACCCTTCTCTCTCATTTCCTCCATGCACTTTCTGCTTGGCTCAGCGTTCTTTCACATTTCCTCCAAGCGGTTTCTCCTTGGCTCATTCACCGTTCTCTCGCATTTCCCCCAAGCGCTTTCTGCTTGGCTCATTCAGCTTTCTCTCGAATTTTCTCCAAGCACTTTCTGCATGGCTTAGCCTTCTTTCCAATTTCCTCCAAGCACTTTCTGCTTGGCTCATTCACCCTTCTCTAGCATTTCCTCCAAGCGCTTTCTCCTTGGCTCATTCACTCTTCTCTCGCATTTCCTCCAAGTGCTTTCTGCTTGGGTCATTCATCTGTCTCTAACATTTCCTCCAAGCGCTTTCTGCTTGGTTCATTCAGACATCTCTCTCATTTCCTCCAAACGCTTTCTGATTGGCTCATTCACCCGTCTCTCGCATTTACCCCATGCACTTTCTGCTTGGCTCAGCATTCTTTCACATTTCCTCCAAGCGCTTTCTGCTTGGCTCATTCCCCCGTCTCTCGCATTTCCTCCATGCTCATTCTGCTTGACTCAGCCTTCTTTCACATTTCCTCCAAGCGGTTTCTCCTTGGCACATTCACCCTTCTTTCGCATTTCCTCCAAGAAGTTTCTGCATGGCTTAGCCTTATTTCCAATTTCCTCCAAGCGCTTCCTCCTTGGCTCATTCACCCTTCTCTCGCATTCCTTCCAAGCGCTTTCTGCTTGGTTCATTCACCCTTCTCTCCCATTTCCTCAAAGGGCTTTCTACTTAGCTCATTCACTCTTCTTTAGCATTTCCACCAAGCGCTTTCTGCTTGGCTCATTCACCCTTCTCTAGCATTTCCTCCAAGCGCTTTCTCCTTGGCTCATTCACTCTTCTCTCGCATTTCCTCCAAGTGCTTTCTGCTTGGCTCATTCACCTGTCTCTAACATTTCCTCCAAGCGCTTTCTGCTTGGCTCATTCACCCTTCTCTCGCATTTCCTCCAAGTGCTTTCTTCTTGGCTCATTCACCCTTCTCTCGCATTTCCTCCATGCACTTTCTGTTTGGCTCAGCCTTCTTTCACATTTCCTCCAAACGGTTTCTCCTTGGCTCATTCACCCTTCCCTCACATTTCCTCCAAGCACTTTCTGCTTGGCTCATTCACCCTTCTCTCTCATTTTCTCGAAGCGCTTTCTGCTTGGCTCATTCACCCTTCTCTTGCATTTCCTCCAAGCACTTTCTGCTTCGCTCATTCACCCTTCTCTCGCATTTCCTCCAAGCGCTTTCTACTTGGCTCATTCACCCTTCTCTCGCATTTTCTCGAATCGCTTTCTGCTTGGCTCATTCACCCTTCTCTCGGATTTCCACCAAGTGCTTTCTGCTTCGCTCCTTCACCCTTCTCTCGCATTTCCTCAAAGCGCTTTCTACTTGGCTCATTCACCCTTCTCTCGTATTTTCTCGAAGCGCTTTCTTCTTGGCTCATTCATACTTCTCTCGCATTTCCTCCAAGCGCTTTCTTTTTGGCTTATTCACATTTCTCTCGCATTTCCTCCAAGCGCTTTCTACTTGGCTCATTCACCCTTCTCTCGCATTTCCTCCAAGCGCTTTCTAGTTGGCTCATTCACCCGTCTCTCGCATTTCCCCCATGCACTATCTGCTTGGCTCAGCATTCTTTCACATTTCCTCCAAGCGCTTTCTGCTTGGCTCATTCCCCCGTCTCTCGCATTTCCTCCATGCTCATTCTGCTTGACTCAGCCTTCTTTCACATTTCCTCCAAGCGGTTTCTCCTTGGCACATTCACCCTTCTTTCGCATTTCCTCCAAGCACTTTCTGCATGGCTTAGCCTTCTTTCCAATTTCCTCCAAGCGCTTCCTCCTTGGCTAGTTCACCCTTCTCTCGCATTCCTTCCAAGCGCTTTCTGCTTGGCTCATTCACCCTTCTCTCCCATTTCCTCAAAGGGCTTTCTACTTAGCTCATTCACTCTTCTTTAGCATTTCCACCAAGCGCTTTCTGCTTGGCTCATTCACCCTTCTCTAGCATTTCCTCCAAGCGCTTTCTCCTTGGCTCATTCACTCTTCTCTCGCATTTCCTCCAAGTGCTTTCTGCTTGGCTCATTCACCTGTCTCTAACATTTCCTCCAAGCGCTTTCTGCTTGGTTCATTCAGACATCTCTCTCATTTCCTCCAAACGCTTTCTTCTTGGCTCATTCACCCTTCTCTCGCATTTCCTCCAAGCGCTTTCTTCTTGGCTCATTCACCCTTCTCTCGCATTTCCTCCAAGCGCTTTCTACTTGGCTCATTCACCCTTCTCTCGCATTTTCTCGAATCGCTTTCTGCTTGGCTCATTCACCCTTCTCTCGGATTTCCACCAAGTGCTTTCTGCTTCGCTCCTTCACCCTTCTCTCGCATTTCCTCAAAGCGCTTTCTACTTGGCTCATTCACCCTTCTCTCGTATTTTCTCGAAGCGCTTTCTTCTTGGCTCATTCATACTTCTCTCGCATTTCCTCCAAGCGCTTTCTGTTTGGCTTATTCACATTTCTCTCGAATTTCCTCCAAGCGCTTTCTACTTGGCTCATTCACCCTTCTCTCGCATTTCCTCCAAGCGCTTTCTTCTTGGCTCATTCACCCTTCTCTCGCATTTCCTCCATGCACTTTCTGTTTGGCTCAGCCTTCTTTCACATTTCCTCCAAACGGTTTCTCCTTGGCTCATTCATCCTTCCCTCACATTTCCTCCAAGCGCTTTCTGCTTGGCTCATTCACCCTTCTCTTGCATTTCCTCCAAGCGCTTTCTACTTGGCTCATTCACCCTTCTCTCGCATTTTCTCGAATCGCTTTCTGCTTGGCTCATTCACCCTTCTCTCGCATTTCCTCAAAGCGCTTTCTACTTGGCTCATTCACCCTTCTCTCGTATTTTCTCGAAGTGCTTTCTCCTTCGCTCATTCAACTGTCTCTCTCATTTCCTCCAAACGCTTTCTCCTTGGCTCATTCAGCCTTCTATCGCATTTCCTCCAAGCGCATTCTGCTTGGCCCATTCAGCCTTCTCTCGAATTTGTTCCAAGAGCTGTTTCATTGGCTCATTCACCCTTCTCTCTCATTTCCTCCAAGCCTTTTCCGCTTGGCTCATTTAGAATTCTCTGGCATTTCTTTCAAGGGCTTTCTGCTTCTGTTATTCACATTTCTCTCGCATTTCCTCCAAACTCTTTCTGCTTACTTCATTCAGACATCTCTCTCATTTCCTCCAAGCGCTTTCTACTTGGCTCATTCACCCTTCTCTCGCATTTCCTCCAAGCGCTTTCTGCTTGGCTCATTCACCCGTCTCTCGCATTTCCTCCATGCACTTTCTGCTTGGCTCAGCATTCTTTCACATTTCCTCCAAGCGCTTTCTGCTTGGCTCATTCACCCGTCTCTCGCATTTCCTCCATGCTCATTCGGTTTGACTCAGCGTTCTCTCACATTTCCTCCAAGTGGTTTCTCCTTGGCTCATTCACCCTTCTCTCGCATTTCCTCCAAGCGCTTCCTTCTTGGCTCAGCCTTCGCTCACATTATCTCCAAGCGCTTTGTGTTTGGCTCATTCACCCTTCTCTCGTATTTTCTCGAAGTGCTTTCTGCTTGGCTCATTCATACTTCTCTCGCATTTCCTCGAAGCGGTTTCTGTTTGGCTTATTCACATTTCTCTCGCATTTCCTCGAAGTCCTTTCTCCTTGGCTCATTCACCTGTCTCTATCATTTCTTCCAAGCGCTTTCTCCTTGGCTTATTCAGCCTTCTATCGAATTTCGTCCAAGCGCATTCTGCTTGGCCCATTCAGCCTTCTCTCGCATTTCCTCCAAGTGCTATCTGCTTGGCTCATTCAGCATTCTCTTCGCATATCCCTCAAGCACTTTTTGCTTTGCTCATTCACCCGTCTCTAACATTTCCTCCAAGTGCTTTCTGCTTGGCTCATTCACGCGTCTTTCGCATTTCCTCCAAGTGCTTTCTGCTTGGCTCATTCACCCGTCTCTCACATTTCCTTCAAGCGGATTCTGCTTGGCTCATTCAGCCTTCTCTCTCATTTCCTCCAACTGCTTTCTGCTTGGTTCATTCACTCTTCTCTCTCATTTCCTCCATGTACTTTCTGCTTGGCTCAGCCTTCTTTCACATTTCCTCCAAGCGGTTTCTCCTTGGCTCATTAACCCTTCTCTCGCATTTCCTCTATGCACTTTCTGCTTGGCTCAGCCTTCTTTCACATTTCCTCCAAGCGCTTTCTCCTTGGCACATTCACACTTCTCTCGTATTTCCTGCAAGGGCTTTCTGCATGGCTCATTAACACTTCTCTCTCACTTCCTCCAACCGCTTCCTGCTTGGCTAAGCCTTCTCCCGCATTTCCTCCAAGCGCTTTCTACTTGGCTCATTCACCCTTCTCTCGCATTTCCTCCATGCACTTTTTGTTTGGCTCAGCCTTCTTTCACATTTTCTCCAACCGGTTTCTCCTTGGCTCATTCACCCTTCCCTCGCATTTCCTCCAAGCGCTTTCTGCTTGGCTCATTCACACTTCTCTCGCATTTCGTCCAAGAGCTTCCTTCTTGGCTAAGCCTTCTCTCTCATTTCCTCCATACACTTTCTGCTGGGCTAAGCCTTCTCCCGCATTTCCTCCAAGTGTTTTCTACTTGGCTCATTCACCCTTCTCTCGCATTTTCTCGAAGCGCTTTCTGCTTGGCTCATTCACCCGTCTCTCACATTTCCTCCAAGCGCTTTATTCTTGGCTCATTCACCCATCTCTCGCATTTCCTCCAAGCGCTTCCTTCTTGGCTCAGCCTTCTTTCGCATTTCCTACAAGCGGATTCTGCTTGGTTCATTCAGCCTTCTCTCTCATTTCCTCCAAGCGCTTTCTGCTTGGCTCATTCACTCTTCTCCCGCATTTCCTCCAAGCGATTTCTGCTTGGCTCTTTCACCCGTCTCTAACATTTCCTCCAAGCGCTTTCTTCTTGGCTCATTCACCCTTCTCTCGCATTTCCTCCAAGCGCTTTCTTCTTGGCTCATTCACCCTTCTCTCGCATTTCCTCCATGCACTTTCTGTTTGGCTCAGCCTTCTTTCACATTTCCTCCAAACGGTTTCTCCTTGGCTCATTCACCCTTCCCTCACATTTCCTCCAAGCACTTTCTGCTTGGCTCATTCACCCTTCTCTCTCATTTTCTGGAAGCACTTTCTGCTTGGCTCATTCACCCTTCTCTTGCATTTCCTCCAAGCGCTTTCTGCTTCGCTCATTCACCCTTCTCTTGCATTTCCTCCAAGCGCTTTCTACTTGGCTCATTCACCCTTCTCTCGCATTTTCTCGAATCGCTTTCTGCTTGGCTCATTCACTTTTCTCTCGCATTTCCTCCAAGTGATTTGTGCTTCACTCATTCACCCTTCTCTTGCATTTCCTCCAAGCGCTTTCTACTTGGCTCATTCACCCTTCTCTCGCATTACCTCCAAGTGGTTTCTATTTGGCCCATTCACCCTTCTCTCGCATTTCCTCCAAGTGCTTTCTGCTTGGCTCATTCACCCGTCTCTCTCATTTCCTCCAAGCGCTTTCTACTTGGCTCATTCACCGTTCTCTCGCATTTCCTCCAAGCGCTTTCTGCTTGGCTCATTCACCCGTCTCTCGCATTTCCTCCATGCACTTTCTGCTTGGTTCATTCACCCTTCTCTCGCATTTCCTCCATGCACTTTCTGTTTGGCTCAGCCTTCTTTCACATTTCCTCCAAACGGTTTCTCCTTGGCTCATTCACCCTTCCCTCACATTTCCTCCAAGCACTTTCTGCTTGGCTCATTCACCCTTCTCTCTCATTTTCTGGAAGCACTTTCTGCTTGGCTCATTCACCCTTCTCTTGCATTTCCTCCAAGCGCTTTCTGCTTCGCTCATTCACCCTTCTCTTGCATTTCCTCCAAGCGCTTTCTACTTGGCTCATTCACCCTTCTCTCGCATTTTCTCGAATCGCTTTCTGCTTGGCTCATTCACTTTTCTCTCGCATTTCCTGCAAGTGATTTGTGCTTCACTCATTCACCCTTCTCTTGCATTTCCTCCAAGCGCTTTCTACTTGGCTCATTCACCCTTCTCTCGCATTACCTCCAAGTGGTTTCTATTTGGCCCATTCACCCTTCTCTCGCATTTCCTCCAAGTGCTTTCTGCTTGGCTCATTCACCCGTCTCTCTCATTTCCTCCAAGCGCTTTCTACTTGGCTCATTCACCGTTCTCTCGCATTTCCTCCAAGCGCTTTCTGCTTGGCTCATTCACCCGTCTCTCGCATTTCCTCCATGCACTTTCTGCTTGGTTCAGCATTCTTTCACATTTCCTCCAAGCGCTTTCTGCTTGGCTCATTCACCCGTCTCTCGCATTTCCTCCATGCTCATTCGGCTTGACTCAGCCTTCTTTCACATTTCCTCCAAGCGCTTTCTTCTTGGCTCATTCACCCTTCTCTCGCATTTCCTCCAAGCGCTTTCTTCTTGGCTCATTCACCCTTCTCTCGCATTTCCTCCATGCACTTTCTGTTTGGCTCAGCCTTCTTTCACATTTCCTCCAAACGGTTTCTCCTTGGCTCATTCACCCTTCCCTCACATTTCCTCCAAGCACTTTCTGCTTGGCTCATTCACCCTTCTCTCTCATTTTCTCGAAGCACATTCTGCTTGGCTCATTCACCCTTCTCTTGCATTTCCTCCAAGCGCTTTCTGCTTCGCTCATTCACCCTTCTCTTGCATTTCCTCCAAGCGCTTTCTACTTGGCTCATTCACCCTTCTCTCGCATTTTCTCGAATCGCTTTCTGCTTGGCTCATTCACCCTTCTCTCGGATTTCCTCCAAGTGCTTTCTGCTTCGCTCCTTCACCCTTCTCTCGCATTTCCTCAAAGCGCTTTCTACTTGGCTCATTCACCCTTCTCTCGTATTTTCTCGAAGCTCTTTCAGCTTGGCTTATTCATACTTCTGTCACATTTACTCCAAGTGCTTTCTTCTTGGCTCAGCCATCTCTCGAATTACCTCCAAGTGGTTTCTATTTGGCTCATTCACCCTTCTCTCACATTTTCTCGAAACCCTTTCTGTTGGATCATTCACCCTTCTCTCGCATTTCCTCCAAGTGCTTTCTGCTTGGCTCATTCACCCATCTCTCGCATTTCCTCCAAGCGCTTCCTTCTTGGCTCAGCCTTCTTTCGCATTTCCTACAAGCGGATTCTGCTTGGTTCATTCAGCCTTCTCTCTCATTTCCTCCAAGCGCTTTCTGCTTGGCTCATTCACTCTTCTCCCGCATTTCCTCCAAGCGCTTTCTGCTTGGCTCTTTCACCCGTCTCTAACATTTCCTCCAAGCGATTTCTGCTTGGCTCATTCACCCTTCTGTCGCATTTCCTCCAAGTGCTTTCTGCTTCGCTCATTCACCCTTCTCTTGCATTTCCTCCAAGCGCTTTCTACTTTGCTCATTCACCCTTCTCTCGCATTTCCTCCAAGTGATTTGTGCTTCGCTCATTCACCCTTGTCTTGCATTTCCTCCAAGCGCTTTCTGCTTGGCTCATTCATACTTCTGCCGCATTTCCTCCAAGCGCTTCCTTCTTGGCTCAGCCATCTCTCGAATTACCTCCAAGTGCTTTCTGCTTGGCCCACTCAACCTTCTCTCGCATTTCCTGAAAGGGCATTCTGCGTGACTCATTCATCCTTCTCTCGCATTTTCTCCAAACCCTTTCTGCTTGGCTCATTCACCCTTCTCTCGCATTTCCTCCATGCACTGTCTGCTTGGCTCAGCCTTCTTTCACATTTCCTCCTAGTGGTTTCTCCTTGGCTCATTCACCCTTCTCTTGCATTTCCTCCAAGCTCTTTCTACTTGGCTCATTCACCCTTCTCTCGCATTTTCTCGAAGCGCTTTCTGCTTGGCTCATTCACCCTTCTCTCGCATTTCCTCCAAGTGCTTTCTGCTTCGCTCCTTCACCCTTCTCTCACATTTCCTCAAAGCGCTTTCTACTTGGCTCATTCACCCTTCTCTCGTATTTTTTCGAAGCGCTTTCTGCTTGGCTCATTCATACTTCTCTCGCATTTCCTCCAAGCGCTTTCTGTTTGGCTTATTCACATTTCTATCGCATTTCCTCGAAGTGCTTTCTCCTTGGCTTATTCACCTGTCTCTCTCATTTCCTTCAAGCGCTTTCTCCTTAGCTCATTCAGCCTTCTAACGCATTTCCTCCAAGCGCATTCTGCTTGGCCCATTCAGCCTTCTCTCGAATTTGTTCCAAGAGCTTTTTCATTGGCTCATTCACCCTTCTCTCTCATTTCCTCCAAGCCTTTTCCGCTTGGCTCATTTAGAGTTCTCTCGCATTTCTTTCAAGGGCTTTCTCCTTGTGTTATTCACATTTCTCTTGCATTTCCTCCAAGCGCTTTCTACTTGGCTCATTCACCCTTCTCTCGTATTTTCTCGAAGCGCTTTCTTCTTGGCTCATTCATACTTCTCTCGCATTTCCTCCAAGCGCTTTCTGCTTGGCTTATTCACATTTCTCTCACATTTCCTCGAAGTGCTTTCTCCTTCGAACATTCACCTGTCTCTCTCATTTCCTCCAAGCGCTTTCTCCTTGGCTCATTCACCCTTCTCTCGCATTTCCTCCAAGCGCTTTCTGCTTGGCTCATTCACCCGTCTCTCGCATTTCCCCCATGCACTTTCTGCTTGGCTCAGCATTCTTTCACATTTCCTCAAAGCGCTTTCTGCTTGGCTCATTCCCCCGTCTCTCGCATTTCCTCCATGCTCATTCTGCTTGACTCAGCCTTCTTTCACATTTCCTCCAAGCGGTTTCTCCTTGGCACATTCACCCTTCCTTCGCATTTCCTCCAAGCAGTTTCTGCATGGCTTAGCCTTCCTTCCAATTTCCTCCAAGCGCTTCCTCGTTGGCTCATTCACCCTTCTCTCGCATTCCTTCCAAGCGCTTTCTGCTTGGTTCATTCACCCTTCTCTCCCATTTCCTCAAAGGGCTTTCTACTTAGCTCATTCACTCTTCTTTAGCATTTCCACCAAGCGTTTTCTGCTTGGCTCATTCACCCTTCTCTAGCATTTCCTCCAAGCGGTTTCTCCTTGGCTCATTCACCCTTCTCTCGCATTTCCCCCAAGCGCTTTCTGCTTGGCTCATTCAGCCTTCTCTCGAATTTTCTCCAAGCACTTTCTGCATGGCTTAGCCTTCTTTCCAATTTCCTCCAAGCACTTTCTGCTTGGCTCATTCACCCTTCTCTAGCATTTCCTCGAAGCGCTTTCTCCTTGGCTCATTCACTCTTCTCTCGCATTTCCTCCAAGTGCTTTCTGCTTGGGTCATTCATCTGTCTCTAACATTTCCTCCAAGTGCTTTCTGCTTGGTTCATTCAGACATCTCTCACATTTCCTCCAAACGCTTTCTGCTTGGCTCATTCACCCTTCTCTCGCATTTTCTCGAAGCGCTTTCTGCTTGGCTCATTCACCCTTCTCTCGCATTTCCTCCAAGCGCTTTCTGCTTCGCTCATTCACCCTTCTCTTGCATTTCCTCCAAGCGCTTTCTACTTGGCTCATTCACCCTTCTCTCGTATTTTCTCGAAGCGCTTTGTCCTTGGCTCATTCATACTTCTCTCGCATTTCCTCCAAGCGCTTTCTGTTTGGCTTATTCACATTTTTCTCGCATTTCCTCGAAGTGCTTTCTTCTTGGCTCATTCACCTGTCTCTCTCATTTCCTTCAAGCGCTTTCTCCTTGGCTCATTCAGCCTTCTAATGCATTTCCTCCAAGTGCATTCTGCTTGGCCCATTCAGCCTTCTCTCGAATTTTTTCCAAGAGCTTTTTCATTGGCTCATTCACCCTTCTCTCTTATTTCCTCCAAGCCTTTTCCGCTTGGCTCATTTAGAGTTCTCTCGCATTTCTTTCAAGGGCTTTCTGCTTGTGTTATTCACATTTCTCTCGCATTTCCTCCAAGCTCTTTGTGCTTACTTCATTCAGACATCTCTCTCATTTCCTCCAAGCGCTTTCTACTTGGCTCATTCACCCTTCTCTCGCATTTCCTCCAAGCGCTTTCTGCTTGGCTCATTGACCCGTCTCTCGCATTTCCTCCATGCACTTTCTGCTTGGCTCAGCATTCTTTCACATTTCCTCCAAGCGGTTTCTCCTTGGCTCATTCTCCCTTCTCTCGCATTTCCTCCATGCACTTTCTGCTTGGCTCAGCGTTCTTTCACATTTCCTCCAAGCGGTTTCTCCTTGGCTCATTCACCCTTCTCTCGCATTTCCCCCAAGCGCTTTCTGCTTGGCTCATTCAGCCTTCTCTCGAATTTTGTCCAAGCACTTTCTGCATGGCTTAGCCTAATTTCCAATTTCCTCCAAGCACTTTCTGCTTGGCTCATTCACCCTTCTCTAGCATTTCCTCCAAGCGCTTTCTCCTTGGCTCATTCACTCTTCTCTCGCATTTCCTCCAAGTGCTTTCTGCTTGGGTCATTCATGTGTCTGTAACATTTCCTCCAAGCGCTTTCTGCTTGGTTCATTCAGACATCTCTCTCATTTCCTCCAAACGCTTTCTGCTTGGCTCATTCACCCTTCTCTCGCATTTTCTCGAAGCGCTTTCTGCTTGGCTCATTCACCCTTCTCTCGCATTTCCTCCAAGCGCTTTCTGCTTCGCTCATTCACCCTTCTCTTGCATTTCCTCCAAGCGCTTTCTAATTGGCTCATTCACCCTTCTCTCGCATTTTCTCGAAGCGCTTTCTGCTTGGCTCATTCACCCTTCTCTCGCATTTCCTCCAAGTGCTTTCTGCTTCGCTCCTTCACCCTTCTCTCGCATTTCCTCAAAGCGCTTTCTACTTGGCTCATTCACCCTTCTCTCGTATTTTTTCGAAGCGCTTTCTGCTTGGCTCATTCATACTTCTCTCGCATTTCCTCCAAGCGCTTTCTGTTTGGCTTATTCACATTTCTCTCGCATTTCCTCGAAGTGCTTTCTCCTTGGCTCATTCACCTGTCTCTCTCATTTCCTTCAAGCGCTTTCTCCTTAGCTCATTCAGCCTTCTAACGCATTTCCTCCAAGCGCATTCTGCTTGGCCCATTCAGCCTTCTCTCGAATTTTTTCCAAGAGCTTTTTCATTGGCTCATTCACCCTTCTCTCTCATTTCCTCCAAGCCTTTTCCGCTTGGCTCATTTAGAGTTCTCTCGCATTTCTTTCAAGGGCTTTCTCCTTGTGTTATTCACATTTCTCTCGCATTTCCTCCAAGCGCTTTCTACTTGGCTCATTCACCCTTCTCTCGCATTTCCTCCAAGCGCTTTCTGCTTGGCTCATTCACCCGTCTCTCGCATTTCCCCCATGCACTTTCTGCTTGGCTCAGCATTCTTTCACATTTCCTCCAAGCGCTTTCTGCTTGGCTCATTCCCCCGTCTCTCGCATTTCCTCCATGCTCATTCTGCTTGACTCAGCCTTCTTTCACATTTCCTCCAAGCGGTTTCTCCTTGGCACATTCACCCTTCTTTCGCATTTCCTCCAAGCAGTTTCTGCATGGCTTAGCCTTCTTTCCAATTTCCTCCAAGCGCTTCCTCATTGGCTCATTCACCCTTCTCTCGCATTCCTTCCAAGCGCTTTCTGCTTGGTTCATTCACCCTTCTCTCCCATTTCCTCAAAGGGCTTTCTACTTAGCTCATTCACTGTTCTTTAGCATTTCCACCAAGCGCTTTCTGCTTGGCTCATTCACCCTTCTCTAGAATTTCCTCCAAGCGGTTTCTCCTAGGCTCATTCACCCTTCTCTCGCATTTCCCCCAAGCGCTTTCTGCTTGGCTCATTCAGCCTTCTCTCGAATTTTCTCGAAGCACTTTCTGCATGGCTTAGCCTTCTTTCCAATTTTCTCCAAGCGCTTTCTGCTTGGCTCATTCACCCTTCTCTAGCATTTCCTCCAAGCGCTTTCTCCTTGGCTCATTCACTCTTCTCTCGCATTTCCTCCAAGTGCTTTCTGCTTGGCTCATTCACCTGTCTCTAACATTTCCTCCAAGCGGTTTCTCCTTGGCTCATTCACCGTTCTCTCGCATTTCCTCCAAGTGCTTTCTTCTTGGCTCATTCACCCTTCTCTCGCATTTCCTGCATGCACATTCTGTTTGGCTCAGCCTTCTTTCACATTTCCTCCAACCGCTTTCTGCTTGGTTCATTCACTCTTCTCTCTCATTTCCTCCATACACGTTCTGCTTGGCTCAGCCTTCTTTCACATTTCCTCCAAGCGCTTTCTCCTTGGCACATTCACACTTCTCTCGTATTTCCTCCAAGCGCTTCCTTCTTGGCTCAGCCTTTGCTCGCATTATCTCCAATCTCTTTCTCCTAGGCCCATTCTGCCTTCTCTCGCATTTCCTCCAAGGGCTTTCTGCATGGCTCATTAACACTTCTCTCTCACTTCCTCCAACCGCTTCCTGCTTGGCTAAGCCTTCTCCCGCATTTCCTCCAAGCGCTTTCTAGTTGGCTCATTCACCCTTCTTTTGTATTTCCACCAAGCGCTTTCTGCTTGGCTCATTCACCCTTCTCTCGCATTTCCTCCAAGTGCTTTCTGCTTGGCTCATTCACCCTTCTTTCGCATTTCCTCCAAGTGATTTGTGCTTCACTCATTCACCCTTCTCTTGCATTTCCTCCAAGCGCTTTCTACTTGGCTCATTCACCCTTCTCTCGTATTTTCTCGAAGCGCTTTCAGCTTGGCTCATTCATACTTCGGTCACATTTACTCCAAGTGCTTTCTTCTTGGCTCAGCCATCTCTCGCATTACCTCCAAGTGGTTTCTATTTGGCCCATTCACCCTTTTCTCGCATTTCCTCAAAGGGCTTTCTGCGTGGCTCATTCACCCTTCTCTCACATTTTCTCGAAACCCTTTCTGCTTGGATCATTCACCCTTCTCTCGCATTTCCTCCAAGTGCTTTCTGCTTGGCACATTCACCCGTCTCTCTCATTTCCTCCAAGCGCTTTCTACTTGGCTCATTCACCGTTCTCTCGCATTTCCTCCAAGCGCTTTCTGCTTGGCTCATTCACCCGTCTCTCGCATTTCCTCCATGCACTTTCTGCTTGGCTCAGCATTCTTTCACATTTCCTCCAAGCGCTTTCTGCTTGGCTCATTCACCCTTCTCTCGGATTTCCTCCAAGTGCTTTCTGCTTCGCTCCTTCACCCTTCTCTCGCATTTCCTCAAAGCGCTTTCTCTCGTATTTTCTCGAAGCTCTTTCAGCTTGGCTTATTCATACTTCTGTCACATTTACTCCAAGTGCTTTCTTCTTGGCTCAGCCATCTCTCGAATTACCTCCAAGTGGTTTCTATTTGGCCCATTCACCCTTTTCTCGCATTTCCTCAAAGGGCTTTCTGCGTGGCTCATTCACCCTTCTCTCACATTTTCTCGAAACCCTTTCTGTTGGATCATTCACCCTTCTCTCGCATTTCCTCCAAGTGCTTTCTGCTTGGCTCATTCACCCGTCTCTCACATTTCCTCCAAGCGCTTTATTCTTGGCTCATTCACCCATCTCTCGCATTTCCTACAAGCGCTTCCCTCTTGGCTCAGCCTTCTTTCGCATTTCCTACAAGCGGATTCTGCTTGGCTCATTCAGCCTTCTCTCTCATTTCCTCCAAGCGCTTTCTGCTTGGCTCATTCACTCTTCTCCCGCATTTCCTCCAAGCGCTTTCTGCTTGGCTCTTTCACCCGTCTCTAACATTTCCTCCAAGCGCTTTCTGCTTGGCTCATTCACCCTTCTGTCGCATTTCCTCCAAGTGCTTTCTGCTTCGCTCATTCACCCTTCTCTCGCATTTCCTCCAAGTGCTTTCTGCTTGGCTCATTCACACTTCTCTCGCATTTCCTCCAAGCACTTTCTGCTTCGCTCAGCCTTCTCTCGCATTTCTTTCAAGCGCTTTCTGCTTCGCTCATTCACCCTTCTCTTGCATTTCCTCCAAGCGCTTTCTACTTTGCTCATGCACCCTTCTCTCGCATTTCCTCCAAGTGATTTGTGCTTCGCTCATTCACCCTTGTCTTGCATTTCCTCCAAGCGCTTTCTGCTTGGCTCATTCATACTTCTGCCGCATTTCCTCCAAGCGCTTCCTTCTTGGCTCAGCCATCTCTCGAATTACCTCCAAGTTCTTTCTGCTTGGCCCACTCAACCTTCTCTCGCATTTCCTGAAAGGGCATTCTGCGTGACTCATTCATCCTTCTCTCGCATTTTCTCCAAACCCTTTCTGCTTGGCTCATTCACCCTTCTCTCGCATTTCCTCCATGCACTGTCTGCTTGGCTCAGCCTTCTTTCACATTTCCTCCAAGTGGTTTCTCCTTGGCTCATTCACCCATCTCTTGCATTTCCTCCAAGCGCTTTCTGCTTGGCTCATTCACCTGTCTCTAACATTTCCTCCAAGCGCTTTCTGCTTTGCTCATTCACTCTTCTCTCGCATTTCCTCCGTACACTTTATGCTTGGCTCTGCCTTCTTTCCCATTTTCTCCAAGCACTTGCTCCTTGGCTCATTCACCCTTTTCTCGCATTTTCTCGAAACGCTTTCTGCTTGGCTCATTCATACTTCTCTTGCATTTCCTCCAAGCGCTTCCTTCTTGGCTCAGCCATCTCTCACATTACCTCCAAGTGCTTTCTGCTTGGCCCATTCAGCCTTCTTTCACATTTCCTCCAAGCGGTCTCTCCTTGGCTCATTCACCCTTCTCTCGCATTTCCTCCAAGAGCTTTCTGCTCGGCTCATTCACCCATCTCTAATATTTCCTCCAAGCGCTTTCTCCTTGGTTCATTCACACTTCTCTCGCATTTCCTCCAAGCGCTTCCTTCTTCGCTCAGCCTTCTCTCGCATTATCTCCAAGCGCTTTCTGCTTGGCCCATTCAGCTTTCTCTCTTATTTCCTCCAAGGGCTTTCTGCATTGCTCATTAACACTTCTCTCTCACTTCCTCCAAGCTCTTCCTGCTTGGCTAACCCTTCTCTCGCATTATCTCCAAGCACTTTCTGCTTGGCCCATTCAGCTATCTCTCGCATTACCTCCACGTGCTTTCTGCTTGTACCATTCAGCCTTCTCTCGCATTTCCTCAAAGGGCTTTCTACGTAGCTCATTCAGCCTTCTCTCGCATTTCCTCCAAGGGCTTTCTGCATGGCTCATTAACACTTCTCTCTCACTTCCTCCAACCGCTTCCTGCTTGGCTAAACCTTCTCTCGCATTATCTCCAAGCTCTTTCTGCTTGGCCCTTTCAGCCATCTCACGCATTAGCTGCAAGTGCTTTCTGCTTGGTCCATTAAGCCTTCTCTCGCATTTTCTTGAAGCGCTTTCTCCTTGGCTCATTCTCCCTTCTCTCGCTCTTCCTCCAAGCGCTTTCTGCTTCGCTCATTCACCCTTCTCTTCCATTTCCTGCAAGCACTTTCTACTTGGCTCATTCACCCTTCTCCCGCATTTTCTCGAAGCGCTTTCTGCTAGGCTCATTCACTGTTCTCTCGCATTTCCTCCAATTGCTTTCTACTTGGCTCTTTCACCCTTCTCTCGCATTTTCTAGAAGCGCTTTCTGCTAGGCTCATTCACCCTTCTTTTGCATTTCCTCCAAGTGCTTTCTGCTTCGCTCATTCACCCTTCTCTTGCATTTCCTCAAAGGGCTTTCTACTTGGCTCATTCACCCTTCTCTCGCATTTTCTCGAAGCGCTTTCTGCTTGGCTCATTCATACTTCTCTCGCATTTCCTCCAAGCGCTTCCTTCTTGGCTCAGCCATCACTCGCATTACCTCCAAGTGCTTTCTGCTTGGCCCATTCAGCCTTCTTTCACATTTCCTCCAAGTGGTTTCTCCTTGGCTCATTTACCCTTCTCTCGCATTTACTCCAAGCGCTTTCTGCTCGGCTCATTGACCCGTCTCTAATATTTCCTCCAAGCGCTTTCTTCTTGGCTCATTCACACTTCTCTCGCATATCCTCCAAGCGCTTTCTGCTTGGCTCATTCACCCTTCTCTCGCATTTCCTCCATGCACTTTCTGCTTGGCTCATTCACCCTTTTCTCACATTTCCTCCAAGCGCTTTCTGCTTGGCTCATTCAGCCTTCTCCCGCATTTCCTCCAAGTGCTTCCTTCTTGGCTCATTCACCTGTCTCTAACATTTCCTCCAAGCACTTTCTGCTTGGCTCATTCACCTTTCTCTTGCATTTCCTCCATGCACTTTCTGCGTGGTTCATTCACCCTTTTCTCACATTTCCTCCAAGCGTTTTCACCTTGGCTCATTCACCCTTCTCTCACATTTCCTCCAAGCGCTTTCTGCTTGGCTCATTCAACCTTCTCTCGCATTTCCTCCATGTACTTTCTGCTTGGCTCATTCACCCTTTTCTCAAATTTACTCCAAGCGCTTTCTGCTTGGCTCATTCAGCCTTCTCTCAAATTTTATCCAAGCACTTTCTGCTTGGCTCAACCTTCTTTCGCATTTCCTCCAAGCGCTTTCTCCTTGGCTCATTCACCCTTCTCTCGCATTTCCTCCAAGCGCTTCCTTCTTGATTCAGCCCTCTCTCGCATTATCTCCAAGCGCTTTCTGCTTGGCCCATTCAGCCTTCTCTCGCATTTCTTCCAAGGGCTTTCTGCATGGCTCACTAACACTTCTCTCTCACTTCCTCTAAGCACTTCCTGCTTGGCTAAGCGTTTCCCGCATTTCCTCCAAGCACTTTCTACTTGGCTCATTCACCCTTCTCTCGCATTTTCTCGAAGCGCTTTCTGCTTGGCTCATTCACCTTTCTTTCGCATTTCCTCCAAGCGCTTTCTGCTTAGCTCATTCACCCTTCTCTTGCATTTCCTCCAAGCGCTTTCTACTTGGCTCATTCAGCCTTCTCTCGCATTTTCTTGAAGCGCTTTCTGCTTGGCTCATTCATATTTCTCTTGCATTTCCTCCAAGTGCTTCCTTCTTGGCTCAGCCATCTCTCACATTACCTCCAAGTGCTTTCTGCTTGGCCCATTCAGACTTCTTTCACATTTCCTCCAAGCGGTTTCTCCTTGGCTTATTCACCCTTCTCTCGCATTTCCACCAAGCGCTTTCTGCTCGGCTCATTCACCCATCTCTAATATTTCCTCCAAGCGCTTTCTCCTTGGCTCATTCACACTTCTCTCGCATTTCCTCCAAGCGCTTCCTTCTTGGCTCAGCAATCTCTCGCATTTCCTCCAAGGGCTTTCTGCATGGCTCATTAACACTTCTCTCTCACTTCCTCAAAGTGCTTCCTGCTTGGCTAAGCCTTCTCTCGCATTTTCTCCAAGCACTTTCTCCTTGGCGCATTCACCCTTTTCTCGCATTTCCTCCATGCACTTTCTGCTTGGCCCATTCAGCCAACTCTCGCATTTCCTCCAAGCGCTTTCTGCTTCGCTCATTCACACTTCTCTTGCATTTCCACCAAGCGCTTTCTACTTGGCTCATTCACCCTTCTCTCTCATTTTCTCGAAGCACTTTCTCCTTGGCTCATTCATACTTCTCTCGCATTTCCTGCATGCACTTTCACCTTGGCTCAGCATTCTTTCACATTTCCTCGAAGCGCTTCCTTCTTGGCTCAGCCATCCCTCGCATTACCTCCAAGTGCTTTCTGCTTGGCTCATTCACCCTTCTCTCGCATTTCCTCCAAGCGCTTTCTACTTGGCTCATTCACCCTTCTCTCGTATTTTCTCGAAGCGCTTTCTTCTTGGCTCATTCACCCGTCTCTCGCATTTCCTGCATGCACTTTCACCTTGGCTCAGCATTCTTTCACATTTCCTCCAAGCGCTTTCTGCTTGGCTCATTCACCCGTCTCTCGCATTTCCTCCATGCTCACTATGCTTGGCTCAGCCTTCTTTCACATTTCCTCCAAGCGGTTTCTCCTTGGCTTATTCACCCTTCTCTCGCATTTCCTCCATGCACTTTCTGCTTGGCTCAGCGTTCTTTCACATTTCCTCCAAGCGGTTTCTCCTTGGCTCATTCACCCTTCTCTCGCATTTTCTCGAAGCGCTTTCTGCTTGGCTCATTCACCCTTCTCTCGCATTTTCTCGAAGCGCTTTCTGCTTGGCTCATTCACCCTTCTCTCGCATTTCCTCCAAGCGCTTTCTGCTTCGCTCATTCACCCTTCTCTTGCATTTTCTCCAAGTGCTTTCTACTTGGCTCATTCACCCTTCTCGGGCATTTTCTCGAAGCACTTTCTGCTTGGCTCATTCACCCTTCTCTCGCATTTCCTCCAAGTGCTTTCTGCTTGGCTCATTCACCCTTCTCTCGCATTTCCTCCAAGCGCTTTCTACTTGGCTCAGTCACCCTTCTCTCGTATTTTCTCGAAGCGCTTTCTGCTTGGCTCATTCACCCGTCTCTCGCATTTCCTGCATGCACTTTCACCTTGGCTCAGCATTCTTTCACATTTCCTCCAAGCGCTTTCTGCTTGGCTCATTCACCCGTCTCTCGCATTTCCTCCATGCTCACTATGCTTGGCTCAGCCTTCTTTCACATTTCCTCCAAGCGGTTTCTCCTTGGCTTATTCACCCTTCTCTCGCATTTCCTCCATGCCCTTTCTGCTTGGCTCAGCGTTCTTTCACATTTCCTCCAAGCGGTTTCTCCTTGGCTCATTCACCCTTCTCTCGGATTTCCCCCAAGCGCTTCCTTCTTGGCTCAGCCTTCGCTCGCATTATCTCCAAGCGCTTTGTGCTTGGCCCATTCAGCCTTCTCTCGCATTTCTTCCAAGGGCTTTCTGCATGGCTCATTAACACTTCTCTCTCACTTCCTCCAAGCGCTTCCTGCTTGGCTAAGCATTCTCCCGCATTTCCTACAAGCGCTTTCTACTTGGCTCATTCACCCTTCTCTCACATTCCTTCCAAGCGCTATCTGCTTGGCTCATTCACCCTTCTCTCGCATTTCGTCTAAGCGATTTCTGCTTGGCTCATTCACACTTCTCTCGCATTTCGTCCAAGAGCTTCCTTCTTGGCTTAGCCTTCTCTCTCATTTCCTCCAAGAGCTTTCTGCTTGGCTCATTCACCCGTCTCTCGCATTTCCTCCATACACTTTCTGCTTGGCTAAGCCTTCTCCCGCATTTCCTGCAAGTGTTTTCTACTTGGCTCATTCACCCTTCTCTCGCATTTTCTTGAAGCGCTTTCTGCTTGGCTCATTCACCCTTCTCTCACATTCCTTCGAAGCGCTTTCTGCTTAGCTCATTCACCCTTCTTTAGCATTTCCACCAAGTGTTTTCTGCTTGGCTCATTCACCCTTCTCTAGCATTTCCTCCAAGTGCTTTCTCCTTGGCTCATTCACTCTTCTCTCGCATTTCCTCCAAGTGCTTTCTGCTTGGCTCATTCACCTGTTTCTAACATTTCCTCCAAGCGCTTTCTGTTTGGTTCATTCAGAGATCTCTCTCATTTCCTTCCATGCGCTTTCTGCTTGGCTCATTCACCCTTCTCTCACATTCCTTCCAAGCGCTTTCTGCTTGGCTCATTCACCCTTCTCTCGCATTTTCTCGAAGCACTTTCTACTTGGCTCATTCACCCTTCTCTCGCATTTCCTCCAAGTGCTTTCTGCTTCGCTCATTCACCCTTCTCTTGCATTTCCTCCAAGCGCTTTCTCCTTGGCTCATTCAACCTTCTATTGCATTTCCTCCAAGCGCATTCTGCTTGGCCCATTCAGCCTTCTCTCGAATTTGTTCCAAGAGCTTTTTCATTGGCTCATTCACCCTTCTCTCTCATTTCCTCCAAGCCTTTTCCGCTTGGCTCATGTAGCGTTCTCTCGCATTTCTTTCAAGCGCTTTCTGCTTGTGTCATTCACATTTCTCTCGCATTTCCTCCAAGCGCTTTCCGCTTGGCTCATTCACCCTTCTCTGTCAGTTCCTCCAAGCGCTTTCTGCTTGGCTCATTCACCCGTCTCTCGCCTTTGCTGCATGCAGTTTCTGCTTGGCTCAGCATTCTTTCACATTTCCTCCAAGCGCTTTCTGCTTGGCTCATTCACCCGTCTCTCGCATTTCCTCCATGCTCACTATGCTTGGCTTAGCCTTCTTTCACATTTCCTCCAAGCGGTTTCTCCTTGGCTCATTCACCCTTCTCTACCATTTCCTCCATACACTTTCTGCTTGGCTCAGCGTTCTTTCACATTTCCTCCAAGCGGTTTCTCCTTGGCTCATTCACCCTTCTCTCGCATTTCCCCCAAGCGCTTCCTTCTTGGCTCATTCACCCTTCTCTCGCATTTCCTCCAAGCGCTTTCTGCTTCGTTCATTCACCCTTCTCTTGCATTTTCTCCAAGGGCTTTCTACTTGGCTCATTCACCCTTCTCTCGCATTTTCTCGAAGCACTTTCTGCTTGGCTCATTCACCCTTCTCTCGCATTTTCTCCAATTGCTTTCTACTTGGCTCATTCACCCTTCTCTCACATTCCTTCCAAGCCCTTTCTGCTTGGCTCATTCACCCTTCTCTCCAATTTCCTCAAAGGGCTTTCTGCTTAGCTCATTCACCCTTCTCTCGCATTTCCTCAAAGCGCTTTCTACTTGGCTCATTCACCCTTCTCTCGTATTTTCTCGAAGCGCTTTCTGCTTGGCTCATTCATACTTCTCTCGCATTTCTTTCAAGGGCTTTCTCCTTGTGTTATTCACATTTCTCTCGCATTTCCTCCAAGCGCTTTCTGCTTGGCTCATTCACACATCTCTCGCATTTCCTCCAAGCACTTTCTGCTTCGCTCAGCTTTCTCTCACATTTCTTCCAAGCGCTTTCTTCTTGCCTCCTTCACCCTTCTCTCGCATTTCCTCCCAGCGCTTTCTGCTTGGCTCATTCACCCGTCTCTTGCATTTCCTCTAAGCGCTTTCTGCTTGGCTCATTCAGCCTTCTCCCGAATTTTCTCCAAGAATTTTCTGCATGGCTTAGCCTTCTTTCCAATTTCCTCCAAGCGCTTTCTGCTTGGCTCATTCACTCTTCTCTCGAATTTCTTCCAAGCGCTTTCTGCTTGGCTCATTCACCCTTCTCTCGCATTTCCTCTAAGAGATTTCTGCTTGGCTCATTCACACTTCTCTCGCATTTCGTCCAAGAGCGTCCTTCTTGGCTTAGCCTTCTCTCTCATTTCCTCCAAGCGCTTCCTTCTTGACTCAGCCATCCCTCGCATTACCTCCAAGTGCTTTCTGCTTGGCTCATTCACCCTTCTCTCGCATTTCCTCCAAGCGCTTTCTACTTGGCTCATTCACCCTTCTCTCGTATTTTCTCGAAGCGCTTTCTGCTTGGCTCATTCACCCGTCTCTCGCATTTCCTGCATGCACTTTCACCTTGGCTCAGCATTCTTACACATTTCCTCCAAGCGCTTTCTGCTTGGCTCATTCACCCGTCTCTCGCATTTCCTCCATGCTCACTATGCTTGGCTCAGTCTTCTTTCACATTTCCTCCAAGCGGTTTCTCCTTGGCTTATTCACCCTTCTCTCGCATTTCCTCCATGCACTTTCTGCTTGGCTCAGCGTTCTTTCACATTTCCTCCAAGCGGTTTCTCCTTGGCTCATTCACCCTTCTCTCGCATTTTCTCGAAGCGCTTTCTTCTTGGCTCATTCACACTTCTCTCGCATATCCTCCAAGTGCTTCCTTCTTGGCTCATTCACCCTTCTCTGGCATTTTCTCGAAGCACTTTCTGCTTGGCTCATTCACCCTTCTCTCGCATTTCCTCCAAGTGCTTTCTGCTTGGCTCATTCACCCTTCTCTCACATTTCCTCCATGCACTTTCTCCTTGGCTCAGCGTTCTTTCACATTTCCTCCAAGCGGATTCTCCTTGGCTCATTCACCCTTCTCTCGCATTTCCCCCAAGCGCTTCCTTCTTGGCTCAGCCTTCGCTCGCATTATCTCCAAGCGCTTTGTGCTTGGCCCATTCAGCCTTCTCTCGCATTTCTTCCAAGGGCTTTCTGCATGGCTCATTAACACTTCTCTCTCACTTCCTCCAAGCG
This sequence comes from Crotalus adamanteus, assembly GCA_039797435.1. Lineage (NCBI taxonomy): Eukaryota > Metazoa > Chordata > Lepidosauria > Squamata > Viperidae > Crotalus > Crotalus adamanteus. Next base: position 11,514,948 of record CM077935.1, read on the forward strand.
CTTCCTGCTTGGCTAAGCATTCTCCCGCATTTCCTACAAGCGCTTTCTACTTGGCTCATTCACCCTTCTCTCACATTCCTTCCAAGCGCTCTCTACTTGGCTCATTCAGCCTTCTCTCGTATTTTCTCGAAGCGCTTTCTGCTTGGCTCATTCATACTTATCTCGCATTTCCTCCAAGCGCTTTCTGTTTGGCTCATTCACCCTTCTCTCTCATTTCCTCCAAGCGCTTTCTCCTTGGCTCATTCAGCTTTCTATCGCATTTCCTCCAAGAGCATTCTGCTTGGCCCATTCAGCCTTCTCTCGAATTTGTTCCAAGAGCTTTTTCATTGGCTCATTCACCCTTCTATCTCATTTCCTCCAAGCCCTTTCCGCTTGGCTCATTTAGCGTTCTCTCGCATTTCTTTCAAGGGCTTTCTGCGTGTGTCATTCACATTTCTCTCGCTTTTCCTCCAAGCTCTTTCTGCTTACTTCATTCAGACATCTCTGTCATTTCCTCCAAGCACTTTCTACTTGGCTCATTCACCCTTCTCTCGCATTACCTCCAAGCGCTTTCTGCTTGGCTCATTCACCCGTCTCTCGCATTTCCTCCATGCACTTTCTGCTTGGCTCAGCATTCTTTCACATTTCCTCCAAGCGCTTTCTGCTTGGCTCATTCACCCGTCTCTCGCATTTCCTCCATGCTCACTATGCTTGGCTCAGCCTTCTTTCACATTTCCTCCAAGCGGTTTCTCCTTGGCTCATTCTCCCTTCTCTCGCATTTCCTCCATGCACTTTCTGCTTGGCTCAGCGTTCTTTCACATTTCCTCCAAGCGGTTTCTCCTTGGCTCATTCACCGTTCTCTCGCATTTCCCCCAAGCGCTTTCTGCTTGGCTCATTCAGCCTTCTCTCGAATTTTCTCCAAGCACTTTCTACATGGCTTAGCCTTCTTTCCAATTTCCTCCAAGCACTTTCTGCTTGGCTCATTCACTCTTCTCTCGCATTTCCTCCAAGTGCTTTCTGCTTGGGTCATTCATCTGTCTGTAACATTTCCTCCAAGCGCTTTCTGCTTGGTTCATTCAGACATCTCTCTCATTTCCTCCAAACGCTTTCTGCTTGGCTCATTCACCCTTCTCTCGCATTTTCTCGAAGCGCTTTCTGCTTGGCTCATTCACCCTTCTCTCGCATTTCCTCCAAGCTCTTTCTGCTTCGCTCATTCACCCTTCTCTTGCATTTCCTCCAAGCGCTTTCTACTTGGCTCATTCACCCTTCTCTCGCATTTTCTCGAAGCGCTTTCTGCTTGGCTCATTCACCCTTCTCTCGCATTTCCTCCAAGTGCTTTCTGCTTCGCTCCTTCACCCTTCTCTCATATTTTTTCGAAGCGCTTTCTGCTTGGCTCATTCATACTTCTCTCGCATTTCTTTCAAGGGCTTTCTCCTTGTGTTATTCACATTTCTCTCGCATTTCCTCCAAGCGCTTTCTAGTTGGCTCATTCACCCGTCTCTCGCATTTCCCCCATGCACTTGCTGCTTCGCTCAGCATTCTTTCACATTTCCTCCAAGCGCTTTCTGCTTGGCTCATTCCCCCGTCTCTCGCATTTCCTCCATGCTCATTCTGCTTGACTCAGCCTTCTTTCACATTTCCTGCAAGCGGTTTCTCCTTGGCACATTCACCCTTCTTTCGCATTTCCTCCAAGCACTTTCTGCATGGCTTAGCCTTCTTTCCAATTTCCTCCAAGCGTTTCCTCCTTGGCTAATTCACCCTTCTCTCGCATTCCTTCCAAGCGCTTTCTGCTTGGCTCATTCACCCTTCTCTCCCATTTCCTCAAAGGGCTTTCTACTTAGCTCATTCACTCTTCTTTAGCATTTCCACGAAGCGCTTTCTGCTTGGCTCATTCACCCTTCTCTAGCATTTCCTCCAAGCGCTTTCTCCTTGGCTCATTCACCTGTCTCTAACATTTCCTCCAAGCGGATTCTGCTTGGCTCATTCAGCCTTCTCTCTCATTTCCTCCATGTACTTTCTGCTTGGCTCAGCCTTCTTTCACATTTCCTCCAAGCGGTTTCTCCTTGGCTCATTAACCCTTCTCTCGCATTTCCTTCAAGGGCTTTCTGCTTGTGTCATTCACATTTCTCTCGCATTTCCTCCAAGCTCTTTCTGCTTACTTCATTCAGACATCTCTCTCATTTCCTCCAAGCACTTTCTACTTGGCTCATTCACCCTTCTCTCGCATTTCCTCCAAGCGCTTTCTGCTTGGCTCATTCACCCTTCTCTCCCATTTCCTCAAAGGGCTTTCTGCTTAGCTCATTCACCCTTCTTTAGCATTTCCACCAAGTGCTTTCTGCTTGGCTCATTCACCCTTCTCTAGCATTTCCTCCAAGCGCTTTCTGCTTGGTTCATTCAGACATCTCTCTCATTTCCTCCAAGCGCTTTCTGCTTGGCTCATTCACCCTTCTCTCGCATTTCCTCCAAGCGCTTTCTTCTTGGCTCATTCACCCTTCTCTCGCATTTCCTCCATGCACTTTCTGTTTGGCTCAGCCTTCTTTCACATTTCCTCCAAGCGGTTTCTCCTTGGCTCATTCACCCTTCCCTCGCATTTCCTCCAAGCGCTTTCTACTTGGCTCATTCACCCTTCTCTCGCATTTCCTCCAAGTGCTTTCTGCTTCGCTCATTCACCCTTCTCTCGCATTTCCTCAAAGCGCTCTCTACTTGGCTCATTCAGCCTTCTCTCGTATTTCCTCCAAGTGCTTTCTGCTTGGCTCATTCACCCTTCTCTCGCATTTTCTCGAAGCGCTTTCTGCTTTGCTCATTCACCCTTCTCTCGCATTTCCTCCAAGTGCTTTCTGCTTGGCCCATTCAGCCTTCTCTCGAATTTGTTCCAAGAGCTTTTTCATTGGCTCATTCACACTTCTCTCTCATTTCCTCCAAGCCCTTTCCGCTTGGCTCATTTAGCGTTCTCTCGCATTTCCTTCAAGGGCTTTCTGCATGGCTCATTAACACTTCTCTCTCACTTCCTCCAAGTGCTTCCTGCTTGGCTAAGCATTCTGCCGCATTTCCTACAAGCGCTTTCTACTTGGCTCATTCACCCTTCTCTCACATTCCTTCCAAGCGCTCTCTACTTGGCTCATTCAGCCTTCTCTCGTATTTTCTTGAAGCGCTTTCTGCTTGGCTCATTCATACTTCTCTCGCATTTCCTCCAAGCGCTTTCTACTTGGCTCATTCACCCTTCTCTCGCATTTTCTCGAAGCGCTTTCTGCTTGGCTCATTCACCCTTCTCTCGCATTTCCTCCAAGTGCTTTCTGCTTGGCCCATTCAGCCTTCTCTCGAATTTGTTCCAAGAGCTTTTTCATTGGCTCATTCACCCTTCTCTCTCATTTCCTCCAAGCCCTTTCCGCTTGGCTCATTTAGCGTTCTCTCGCATTTCCTTCAAGGGCTTTCTGCTTGTGTCATTCACATTTCTCTCGCATTTCCTCCAAGCTCTTTCTGCTTACTTCATTCAGACATCTCTCTCATTTCCTCCAAGCACTTTCTACTTGGCTCATTCACCCTTCTCTCGCATTACCTCCAAGCGCTTTCTGCTTGGCTCATTCACCCGTCTCTCGCATTTCCTCCATGCACTTTCTGCTTGGCTCAGCATTCTTTCACATTTCCTCCAAGCGCTTTCTGCTTGGCTCATTCACCCGTCTCTCGCATTTCCTCCATGCTCACTATGCTTGGCTCAGCCTTCTTTCACATTTCCTCCAAGCGGTTTCTCCTTGGCTCATTCTCCCTTCTCTCGCATTTCCCCCAAGCGCTTTCTGCTTGGCTCATTCAGCCTTCTCTAGCATTTCCTCCAAGCGCTTTCTCCTTGGCTCATTCACTCTTCTCTCGCATTTTCTCCAAGTGCTTTCTGCTTGGGTCATTCATCAGTCTGTAAGATTTCCTCCAAGCGCTTTCTGCTTGGTTCATTCAGACATCTCTCTCATTTCCTCCAAACGCTTTCTGCTTGGCTCATTCACCCTTCTCTCGCATTTTCTCGAAGCGCTTTCTGCTTGGCTCATTCACCCTTCTCTCGCATTTCCTCCAAGCGCTTTCTGCTTCGCTCATTCACCCTTCTCTTGCATTTCCTCCAAGCGCTTTCTACTTGGCTCATTCACCCTTCTCTCGCATTTTCTCGAAGCGCTTTCTGCTTGGCTCATTCACCCTTCTCTCGCATTTCCTCCAAGTGCTTTCTGCTTGGCCCATTCAGCCTTCTCTCGAATTTGTTCCAAGAGATTTTTCATTGGCTCATTCACCCTTCTCTCTCATTTCCTCCAAGCCCTTTCCGCTTGGCTCATTTAGCGTTCTCTCGCATTTCCTTCAAGGGCTTTCTGCTTGTGTCATTCACATTTCTCTCGCATTTCCTCCAAGCTCTTTCTGCTTACTTCATTCAGACATCTCTCTCATTTCCTCCAAGCACTTTCTACTTGGCTCATTCACCCTTCTCTCGCATTACCTCCAAGCGCTTTCTGCTTGGCTCATTCACCCGTCTCTCGCATTTCCTCCATGCACTTTCTGCTTGGCTCAGCATTCTTTCACATTTCCTCCAAGCGCTTTCTGCTTGGCTCATTCACCCGTCTCTCGCATTTCCTCCATGCTCACTATGCTTGGCTCAGCCTTCTTTCACATTTCCTCCAAGCAGTTTCTCCTTGGCTCATTCTCCCTTCTCTCGCATTTCCCCCAAGCGCTTTCTGCTTGGCTCATTCAGCCTTCTCTAGCATTTCCTCCAAGCGCTTTCTCCTTGGCTCATTCACTCTTCTCTCGCATTTTCTCCAAGTGCTTTCTGCTTGGGTCATTCATCAGTCTGTAAGATTTCCTCCAAGCGCTTTCTGCTTGGTTCATTCAGACATCTCTCTCATTTCCTCCAAACGCTTTCTGCTTGGCTCATTCACCCTTCTCTCGCATTTTCTCGAAGCGCTTTCTGCTTGGCTCATTCACCCTTCTCTCGCATTTCCTCCAAGCGCTTTCTGCTTCGCTCATTCACCCTTCTCTTGCATTTCCTCCAAGCGCTTTCTACTTGGCTCATTCACCCTTCTCTCGCATTTTCTCGAAGCGCTTTCTGCTTGGCTCATTCACCCTTCTCTCGCATTTCCTCCAAGTGCTTTCTGCTTGGCTCATTCATACTTCTCTCGCATTTCCTCCATGCTCATTCTGCTTGACTCAGCCTTCTTTCACATTTCCTCCAAGCGGTTTCTCCTTGGCTCATTCATACTTCTCTCGCATTTCCTCCAAGCGCTTTCTGTTTGGCTTATTCACATTTCTCTCGCATTTCCTCGAAGTGCTTTCTCCTTGGCTCATTCACCTGTCTCTCTCATTTCCTTCAAGCGCTTTCTCCTTAGCTCATTCAGCCTTCTAACGCATTTCCTCCAAGCGCATTCTGCTTGGCACATTCAGCCTTCTCTCGAACTTGTTCCAAGAGCTTTTTCATTGGCTCATTCACCCTTCTCTCTCATTTCCTCCAAGCCTTTTCCGCTTGGCTCATTTAGAGTTCTCTCGCATTTCTTTCAAGGGCTTTCTCCTTGTGTTATTCACATTTCTCTTGCATTTCCTCCAAGTGCTTTCTACTTGGCTCATTCACCCTTCTCTCGCATTTCCTACAAGCGCTTTCTAGTTGGCTCATTCACCCGTCTCTCGCATTTCCCCCATGCACTTTCTGCTTGGCTCAGCATTCTTTCACATTTCCTCCAAGCGCTTTCTGCTTGGCTCATTCCCCCGTCTCTCGCATTTCCTCCATGCTCATTCTGCTTGACTCAGCCTTCTTTCACATTTCCTCCAAGCGGTTTCTCCTTGGCACATTCACCCTTCTTTCGCATTTCCTCCAAGCACTTTCTGCATGGCTTAGCCTTCTTTCCAATTTCCTCCAAGCGCTTCCTCCTTGGCTAATTCACCCTTCTCTCGCATTCCTTCCAAGAGCTTTCAGCTTGGCTCATTCACCCTTCTCTCCCATTTCCTCAAAGGGCTTTCTACTTAGCTCATTCACTCTTCTTTAGCATTTCCTCCAAGAGCTTTCTGCTTGGCTCATTCACTCTTCTCTCGCATTTCCTCCAAGTGCTTTCTGCTTGGCTCATTCACCTGTCTCTAACATTTCCTCCAAGCGCTTTCTGCTTGGTTCATTCAGACATCTCTCTCATTTCCTCCAAACGCTTTCTTCTTGGCTCATTCACCCTTCTCTCGCATTTCCTCCAAGCGCTTTCTTCTTGGCTCATTCACCCTTCTCTCGCATTTCCTCCATGCACTTTCTGTTTGGCTCAGCCTTCTTTCACATTTCCTCCAAACGGTTTCTCCTTGGCTCATTCACCCTTCACTCACATTTCCTCCAAGCACTTTCTGCTTGGCTCATTCACCCTTCTCTCTCATTTTCTCAAAGCGCTTTCTCCTTGGCTCATTCACTCTTCTCTCGCATTTCCTCCATGTGCTTTCTGCTTGGCTCATTCACCCGTCTCTCGCATTTCCTCCATGCTCATTCGGCTTGACTCAGCGTTCTCTCACATTTCCTCCAAGCGGTTTCCCCTTGGCTCATTCACCCTTCTTTCGCATTTCCTCCAAGCGCTTCCTTCTTGGCTCAGCCTTCGCTCATATTATCTCCAAGCGCTTTGTGCTTGGCCCATTCAGCCTTCTCCCGCATTTCCTCCAAGCGCTTTCTACTTGGCTCATTCACCCTTCTCTCGTATTTTCTCGAAGTGCTTTCTGCTTGGCTCATTCATACTTCTCTCGCATTTCCTCCAAGCAGTTTCTGTTTGGCTTATTCACATTTCTCTCGCATTTCCTCGAAGTCCTTTCTCCTTGGCTCATTCACCTGTCTCTATCATTTCTTCCAAGCGCTTTCTCCTTGGCTTATTCAGCCTTCTATCGAATTTCGTCCAAGCGCATTCTGCTTGGCCCATTCAGCCTTCTCTCGCATTTCCTCCAAGTGCTATCTGCTTGGCTCATTCAGCATTCTCTTCGCATGTCCCTCAAGCACTTTTTGCTTTGCTCATTCACCCGTCTCTAACATTTCCTCCAAGTGCTTTCTGCTTGGCTCATTCACGCGTCTTTCGCATTTCCTCCAAGTGCTTTCTGCTTGGCTCATTCACCCGTCTCTCACATTTCCTTCAAGCGGATTCTGCTTGGCTCATTCAGGCTTCTCTCTCATTTCCTCCAACTGCTTTCTGCTTGGTTCATTCACTCTTCTCTCTCATTTCCTCCATGCTCACTATGCTTGGCTCAGCCTTCTTTCACATTTCCTCCAAGCGGTTTCTCCTTGGCTCATTAACCCTTCTCTCGCATTTCCTCTATGCACTTCCTGCTTGGCTCAGCCTTCTTTCACATTTCGTCCAAGCGCTTTCTCCTTGGCACATTCAAACTTCTCTCGTATTTCCTGCCAGGGCTTTCTGCATGGCTCATTAACACTTCTCTCTCACTTCCTCCAACCACTTCCTGCTTGGCTAAGCCTTCTCCCGCATTTCCTCCAAGCGCTTTCTACTTGGCTCATTCACCCTTCTCTCGCATTTCCTCCATGCACTTTTTGTTTGGCTCAGCCTTCTTTCACATTTTCTCCAACCGGTTTCTCCTTGGCTCATTCACCCTTCCCTCACATTTCCTCCAAGCACTTTCTGCTTGGCTCATTCACCCTTCTCTCTCATTTTCTCGAAGCGCTTTCTACTTGGCTCATTCACCCTTCTCTCGCATTTTCTCAAATCGCTTTCTCCTTGGCTCATTCACCCTTCTCTCGCATTTCCTCCAAGTGCTTTCTGCTTCGCTCCTTCACCCTTCTCTCGCATTTCCTCAAAGCCCTTTCTACTTGGCTCATTCACCCTTCTCTCGTATTTTCTCGAAGCGCTTTCTCCTTGGCTCATTCATACTTCTCTCGCATTTCCTCCAAGCGCTTTCTGTTTGACTTATTCACATTTCTCTCGCATTTCCTCGAACTGCTTTCTCCTTGGCTCATTCACCTGTCTCTCTCATTTCCTTCAAGCGCTTTCTCCTTGGCTCATTCAGCCTTCTAACGCATTTCCTCCAAGCGCATTCTGCTTGGCCCATTCAGCCTTCTCTCGAATTTGTTCCAAGAGCTTTTTCATTGGCTCATTCACCCTTCTCTCTCATTTCCTCGAAGCCTTTTCCGCTTGGCTCATTTAGAGTTCTCTCGCATTTCTTTCAAGGGCTTTCTCCTTGTGTTATTCACATTTCTCTTGCATTTCCTCCAAGCGCTTTCTACTTGGCTCATTCACCCTTCTCTCGCATTTCCTCCAAGCGCCTTCTGCTTGGCTCATTCACCCGTCTCTCGCATTTCCCTCGTGCACTTTCTGCTTGGCTCAGCATTCTTTCACATTTCCTCCAAGCGCTTCCTCCTTGGCTAATTCACCCTTCTCTCGCATTCCTTCCAAGCGCTTTCTGCTTGGCTCATTCACCCTTCTCTCCCATTTCCTCAAAGGGCTTTCTACTTAGCTCATTCACTCTTCTTTAGCATTTCCACCAAGCGCTTTCTGCTTGGCTCATTCACCCATCTCTAGCATTTCCTCCAAGCGCTTTCTCCTTGGCTCATTCACTCTTCTCTCGCATTTCCTCCAAGCGCTTTCTGCTTGGCTCATTCACCTGTCTCTAACATTTCCTCCAAGCGCTTTCTGCTTGGTCCATTCAGACATCTCTCTCATTTCCTCCAAACGCTTTCTTCTTGGCTCATTCACCCTTCTCTCGCATTTCCTCCAAGCGCTTTCTTCTTGGCTCATTCACCCTTCTCTCGCATTTCCTCCATGCACTTTCTGTTTGGCTCAGCCTTCTTTCACATTTCCTCCAAACGGTTTCTCCTTGGCTCATTCACCCTTCCCTCACATTTCCTCCAAGCACTTTCTGCTTGGCTCATTCACCCTTCTGTCTCATTTTCTCGAAGCGCTTTCTGCTTGGCTCATTCACCCTTCTCTTGCATTTCCTCCAAGCCCTTTCTGCTTCGCTCATTCACCCTTCTCTTGCATTTCCTCCAAGCGCTTTCTACTTGGCTCATTCACCATTCTCTCGCATTTTCTCAAATTGCTTTCTGCTTGGCTCATTCACCCTTCTCTCGCATTTCCTCCAAGTGCTTTCTGCTTCGCTCCTTCACCCTTCTCTCGCATTTCCTCAAAGCGCTTTCTACTTGGCTCATTCACCCTTCTCTCGTATTTTCTCGAAGCGCTTTCTTCTTGGCTCATTCATACTTCTCTCGCATTTCCTCCAACCGCTTTCTGTTTGGCTTATTCACATTTCTCTCGCATTTCCTCGAAGTGCTTTCTCCTTCGCTCATTCACCTGTCTCTCTCATTTCCTCCAAGCGCTTTCTCCTTGGCTCATTCAGCCTTCTATCACATTTCCTCCAAGCGCATTCTGCTTGGCCCATTCAGCCTTCCCTCGAATTTGTTCCAAGAGCTTTTTCATTGGCTCATTCACCCTTCTCTCTCATTTCCTCCAAGCCTTTTCCGCTTGGCTCATTTAGAATTCTCTCGCATTTCTTTCAAGGGCTTTCTGCTTGTGTTATTCACATTTCTCTCGCATTTCCTCCAAGCTCTTTCTGCTTACTTCATTCAGACATCTCTCTCATTTCCTCCAAGCGCTTTCTACTTGGCTCATTCACCCTTCTCTCGCATTTTCTCGAAGCGCTTTAAGCTTGGCTCATTCACCCGTCTCTCGCATTTCCTGCATGCACTTTCACCTTGGCTCAGCATTCTTACACATTTCCACCAAGCGCTTTCTGCTTGGCTCATTCACCCGTCTCTCGCATTTCCTCCATGCTCACTATGCTTGGCTCAGCCTTCTTTCACATTTCCTCCAAGCGGTTTCTCCTTGGCTTATTCACCCTTCTCTCGCATTTCCTCTATGCACTTCCTGCTTGGCTCAGCCTTCTTTCACATTTCGTCCAAGCGCTTTCTCCTTGGCACATTCAAACTTCTCTCGTATTTCCTGCCAGGGCTTTCTGCACGGCTCATTAACACTTCTCTCTCACTTCCTCCAACCACTTCCTGCTTGGCTAAGCCTTCTCCCGCATTTCCTCCAAGCGCTTTCTACTTGGCTCATTCACCCTTCTCTCGCATTTCCTCCATGCACTTTTTGTTTGGCTCAGCCTTCTTTCACATTTTCTCCAACCGGTTTCTCCTTGGCTCATTCACCCTTCCCTCACATTTCCTCCAAGCACTTTCTGCTTGGCTCATTCACCCTTCTCTCTCATTTTCTCGAAGCGCTTTCTACTTGGCTCATTCACCCTTCTCTCGCATTTTCTCAAATCGCTTTCTCCTTGGCTCATTCACCCTTCTCTCGCATTTCCTCCAAGTGCTTTCTGCTTCGCTCCTTCACCCTTCTCTCGCATTTCCTCAAAGCCCTTTCTACTTGGCTCATTCACCCTTCTCTCGTATTTTCTCGAAGCGCTTTCTCCTTGGCTCATTCATACTTCTCTCGCATTTCCTCCAAGCGCTTTCTGTTTGACTTATTCACATTTCTCTCGCATTTCCTCGAACTGCTTTCTCCTTGGCTCATTCACCTGTCTCTCTCATTTCCTTCAAGCGCTTTCTCCTTGGCTCATTCAGCCTTCTAACGCATTTCCTCCAAGCGCATTCTGCTTGGCCCATTCAGCCTTCTCTCGAATTTGTTCCAAGAGCTTTTTCATTGGCTCATTCACCCTTCTCTCTCATTTCCTCGAAGCCTTTTCCGCTTGGCTCATTTAGAGTTCTCTCGCATTTCTTTCAAGGGCTTTCTCCTTGTGTTATTCACATTTCTCTTGCATTTCCTCCAAGCGCTTTCTACTTGGCTCATTCACCCTTCTCTCGCATTTCCTCCAAGCGCCTTCTGCTTGGCTCATTCACCCGTCTCTCGCATTTCCCTCGTGCACTTTCTGCTTGGCTCAGCATTCTTTCACATTTCCTCCAAGCGCTTCCTCCTTGGCTAATTCACCCTTCTCTCGCATTCCTTCCAAGCGCTTTCTGCTTGGCTCATTCACCCTTCTCTCCCATTTCCTCAAAGGGCTTTCTACTTAGCTCATTCACTCTTCTTTAGCATTTCCACCAAGCGCTTTCTGCTTGGCTCATTCACCCATCTCTAGCATTTCCTCCAAGCGCTTTCTCCTTGGCTCATTCACTCTTCTCTCGCATTTCCTCCAAGCGCTTTCTGCTTGGCTCATTCACCTGTCTCTAACATTTCCTCCAAGCGCTTTCTGCTTGGTCCATTCAGACATCTCTCTCATTTCCTCCAAACGCTTTCTTCTTGGCTCATTCACCCTTCTCTCGCATTTCCTCCAAGCGCTTTCTTCTTGGCTCATTCACCCTTCTCTCGCATTTCCTCCATGCACTTTCTGTTTGGCTCAGCCTTCTTTCACATTTCCTCCAAACGGTTTCTCCTTGGCTCATTCACCCTTCCCTCACATTTCCTCCAAGCACTTTCTGCTTGGCTCATTCACCCTTCTGTCTCATTTTCTCGAAGCGCTTTCTGCTTGGCTCATTCACCCTTCTCTTGCATTTCCTCCAAGCCCTTTCTGCTTCGCTCATTCACCCTTCTCTTTCATTTCCTCCAAGCGCTTTCTACTTGGCTCATTCACCATTCTCTCGCATTTTCTCAAATTGCTTTCTGCTTGGCTCATTCACCCTTCTCTCGCATTTCCTCCAAGTGCTTTCTGCTTCGCTCCTTCACCCTTCTCTCGCATTTCCTCAAAGCGCTTTCTACTTGGCTCATTCACCCTTCTCTCGTATTTTCTCGAAGCGCTTTCTTCTTGGCTCATTCATACTTCTCTCGCATTTCCTCCAACCGCTTTCTGTTTGGCTTATTCACATTTCTCTCGCATTTCCTCGAAGTGCTTTCTCCTTCGCTCATTCACCTGTCTCTCTCATTTCCTCCAAGCGCTTTCTCCTTGGCTCATTCAGCCTTCTATCACATTTCCTCCAAGCGCATTCTGCTTGGCCCATTCAGCCTTCCCTCGAATTTGTTCCAAGAGCTTTTTCATTGGCTCATTCACCCTTCTCTCTCATTTCCTCCAAGCCTTTTCCGCTTGGCTCATTTAGAATTCTCTCGCATTTCTTTCAAGGGCTTTCTGCTTGTGTTATTCACATTTCTCTCGCATTTCCTCCAAGCTCTTTCTGCTTACTTCATTCAGACATCTCTCTCATTTCCTCCAAGCGCTTTCTACTTGGCTCATTCACCCTTCTCTCGCATTTTCTCGAAGCGCTTTAAGCTTGGCTCATTCACCCGTCTCTCGCATTTCCTGCATGCACTTTCACCTTGGCTCAGCATTCTTACACATTTCCACCAAGCGCTTTCTGCTTGGCTCATTCACCCGTCTCTCGCATTTCCTCCATGCTCACTATGCTTGGCTCAGCCTTCTTTCACATTTCCTCCAAGCGGTTTCTCCTTGGCTTATTCACCCTTCTCTCGCATTTCCTCCATGCACTTTCTCCTTGGCTCAGCGTTCTTTCACATTTCCTCCAAGCGGTTTCTCCTTGGATCATTCACCCTTCTCTCGCATTTTCTCGAAGCGCTTTCTTCTTGGCTCATTCACACTTCTCTCGCATATCCTCCAAGTGCTTCCTTCTTGGCTCATTCACCTGTTTCTAACATTTCCTCCAAGCGCTTTCTGCTTCGCTCATTCACCCTTCTCTCGCATTACCTCCAAGCGCTTTCTGCTTGGCTCATTCACCCGTCTCTCGCATTTCCTCCAAGCGCTTTCTCCTTGGCTCATTCACTCTTCTCTCGCATTTCCTCCAAGCGCTTTCTGCTTGGCTCATTCACCTGTCTCTAACATTTCCTCCAAGCGCTTTCTGCTTGGTCCATTCAGACATCTCTCTCATTTCCTCCAAACGCTTTCTTCTTGGCTCATTCACCCTTCTCTCGCATTTCCTCCAAGCGCTTTCTTCTTGGCTCATTCACCCTTCTCTCGCATTTCCTCCATGCACTTTCTGTTTGGCTCAGCCTTCTTTCACATTTCCTCCAAACGGTTTCTCCTTGGCTCATTCACCCTTCCCTCACATTTCCTCCAAGCACTTTCTGCTTGGCTCATTCACCCTTCTGTCTCATTTTCTCGAAGCGCTTTCTGCTTGGCTCATTCACCCTTCTCTTGCATTTCCTCCAAGCCCTTTCTGCTTCGCTCATTCACCCTTCTCTTGCATTTCCTCCAAGCGCTTTCTACTTGGCTCATTCACCATTCTCTCGCATTTTCTCAAATTGCTTTCTGCTTGGCTCATTCACCCTTCTCTCGCATTTCCTCCAAGTGCTTTCTGCTTCGCTCCTTCACCCTTCTCTCGCATTTCCTCAAAGCGCTTTCTACTTGGCTCATTCACCCTTCTCTCGTATTTTCTCGAAGCGCTTTCTTCTTGGCTCATTCATACTTCTCTCGCATTTCCTCCAACCGCTTTCTGTTTGGCTTATTCACATTTCTCTCGCATTTCCTCGAAGTGCTTTCTCCTTCGCTCATTCACCTGTCTCTCTCATTTCCTCCAAGCGCTTTCTCCTTGGCTCATTCAGCCTTCTATCACATTTCCTCCAAGCGCATTCTGCTTGGCCCATTCAGCCTTCCCTCGAATTTGTTCCAAGAGCTTTTTCATTGGCTCATTCACCCTTCTCTCTCATTTCCTCCAAGCCTTTTCCGCTTGGCTCATTTAGAATTCTCTCGCATTTCTTTCAAGGGCTTTCTGCTTGTGTTATTCACATTTCTCTCGCATTTCCTCCAAGCTCTTTCTGCTTACTTCATTCAGACATCTCTCTCATTTCCTCCAAGCGCTTTCTACTTGGCTCATTCACCCTTCTCTCGCATTTTCTCGAAGTGCTTTAAGCTTGGCTCATTCACCCGTCTCTCGCATTTCCTGCATGCACTTTCACCTTGGCTCAGCATTCTTACACATTTCCACCAAGCGCTTTCTGCTTGGCTCATTCACCCGTCTCTCGCATTTCCTCCATGCTCACTATGCTTGGCTCAGCCTTCTTTCACATTTCCTCCAAGCGGTTTCTCCTTGGCTTATTCACCCTTCTCTCGCATTTCCTCCATGCACTTTCTCCTTGGCTCAGCGTTCTTTCACATTTCCTCCAAGCGGTTTCTCCTTGGATCATTCACCCTTCTCTCGCATTTTCTCGAAGCGCTTTCTTCTTGGCTCATTCACACTTCTCTCGCATATCCTCCAAGTGCTTCCTTCTTGGCTCATTCACCTGTTTCTAACATTTCCTCCAAGCGCTTTCTGCTTCGCTCATTCACCCTTCTCTTGCATTTTCTCCAAGTGCTTTCTACTTGGCTCATTCACCCTTCTCTGGAATTTTCTCGAAGCACTTTCTGCTTGGCTCATTCACCCTTCTCTCGCATTTCCTCCAAGTGCTTTCTGCTTGGCTCATTCACCCTTCTCTCGCATTTCCTCCATGCACTTTCTGCTTGGCTCAGCGTTCTTTCACATTTCCTCCAAGCGGTTTCTCCTTGGCTCATTCACCCTTCTCTCGCATTTCCCCCAAGCGCTTCCTTCTTGGCTCAGCCTTCGCTCGCATTATCTCCAAGCGCTTTGTGCTTGGCCCATTCAGCCTTCTCTCGCATTTCTTCCAAGGGCTTTCTGCATGGCTCATTAACACTTCTCTCTCACTTCCTCCAAGTGCTTCCTGCTTGGCTAAGCATTCTCCCGCATTTCCTACAAGCGCTTTCTACTTGGCTCATTCACCCTTCTCTCACATTCCTTCCAAGCGCTCTCTACTTGGCTCATTCAGCCTTCTCTCGTATTTTCTCGAAGCGCTTTCTGCTTGGCTCATTCATACTTCTCTCGCATTTCCTCCAAGCGCTTTCTGTTTGGCTCATTCACCCTTCTCTCTCATTTCCTCCAAGCGCTTTCTCCTTGGCTCATTCATTTTTCTATCGCATTTCCTCCAAGAGCATTCTGCTTGGCCCATTCAGCCTTCTCTCGAATTTGTTCCAAGAGCTTTTTCATCGGCTAATTCACCCTTCTATCTCATTTCCTCCAAGCCCTTTCCGCTTGGCTCATTTAGCGTTCTCTCGCATTTCTTTCAAGGGCTTTCTGCTTGTGTCATTCACATTTCTCTCGCTTTTCCTCCAAGCTCTTTCTGCTTACTTCATTCAGACATCTCTCTCATTTCCTCCAAGCACGTTCTACTTGGCTCATTCACCCTTCTCTCGCATTACCTCCAAGCGCTTTCTGCTTGGCTCATTCACCCGTCTCTCGCATTTCCTCCATGCACTTTCTGCTTGGCTCAGCATTCTTTCACATTTCCTCCAAGCGCTTTCTGCTTGGCTCATTCACCCGTCTCTCGCATTTCCTCCATGCTCACTATGCTTGGCTCAGCCTTCTTTCACATTTCCTCCAAGCGGTTTCTCCTTGGCTCATTCTCCCTTCTCTCGCATTTCCTCCATGCACTTTCTGCTTGGCTCAGCGTTCTTTCACATTTCCTCCAAGCGGTTTCTCCTTGGCTCATTCACCGTTCTCTCGCATTTCCCCCAAGCGCTTTCTGCTTGGCTCATTCAGCCTTCTCTCGAATTTTCTCCAAGCACTTTCTGCATGGCTTAGCCTTCTTTCCAATTTCCTCCAAGCACTTTCTCCTTGGCTCATTCACTCTTCTCTCACATTTCCTCCAAGTGCTTTCTGCTTGGGTCTTTCATCTGTCTGTAACATTTCCTCCAAGCGCTTTCAACTTGGTTCATTCAGACATCTCTCTCATTTCCTCCAAACGCTTTCTGCTTGGCTCATTCACCCTTCTCTCGCATTTTCTCGAAGCGCTTTCTGCTTGGCTCATTCACCCTTCTCTCGCATTTCCTCTAAGCGCTTTCTGCTTCGCTCATTCACCCTTCTCTTGCATTTCCTCCAAGCGCTTTCTACTTGGCTCATTCACCCTTCTCTCGCATTTTCTCGAAGCGCTTTCTGCTTGGCTCATTCACCCTTCTCTCGCATTTCCTCCAAGTGCTTTCTGCTTCGCTCCTTCACCCTTCTCTCGCATTTCCTCAAAGCGCTTTCTACTTGGCTCATTCACCCTTCTCTCGTATTTTCTCGAAGCGCTTTCTGCTTGGCTCATTCATACTTCTCTCGCATTTCTTTCAAGGGCTTTCTCCTTGTGTTATTCACATTTCTCTCGCATTTCCTCCAAGCGCTTTCTACTTGGCTCATTCACCCTTCTTTCGCATTTCCTCCAAGCACTTTCTGCATGGCTTAGCCTTCTTTCCAATTTCCTCCAAGCGCTTCCTCCTTGGCTAATTCACCCTTCTCTCGCATTCCTTCCAAGCGCTTTCTGCTTGGCTCATTCACCCTTCTCTCCCATTTCCTCAAAGGGCTTTCTACTTAGCTCATTCACTCTTCTTTAGCATTTCCACCAAGCGCTTTCTGCTTGGCTCATTCACCCTTCTCTCGCATTTCCTCCAAGTGCTTTCTGCTTGGCTCATTCACCTGTCTCTAACATTTCCTCCAAGCGCTTTCTGCTTGGTTCATTCAGACATCTCTCTCATTTCCTCCAAACGCTTTCTTCTTGGCTCATTCACCCTTCTCTCGCATTTCCTCCAAGCGCTTTCTTCTTGGCTCATTCACCCTTCTCTCGCATTTCCTCCATGCACTTTCTGCTTGGCTCAGCATTCTTTCACATTTCCTCCAAGCGCTTTCTGCTTGGCTCATTCACCCGTCTCTCGCATTTCCTCCATGCTCACTATGCTTGGCTCAGCCTTCTTTCACATTTCCTCCAAGCGGTTTCTCCTTGGCTCATTCTCCCTTCTCTCGCATTTCCCCCAAGCGCTTTCTGCTTGGCTCATTCAGCCTTCTCTAGCATTTCCTCCAAGCGCTTTCTCCTTGGCTCATTCACTCTTCTCTCGCATTTTCTCCAAGTGCTTTCTGCTTGGGTCATTCATCAGTCTGTAAGATTTCCTCCAAGCGCTTTCTGCTTGGTTCATTCAGACATCTCTCTCATTTCCTCCAAACGCTTTCTGCTTGGCTCATTCACCCTTCTCTCGCATTTTCTCGAAGCGCTTTCTGCTTGGCTCATTCACCCTTCTCTCGCATTTCCTCCAAGCGCTTTCTGCTTCGCTCATTCACCCTTCTCTTGCATTTCCTCCAAGCGCTTTCTACTTGGCTCATTCACCCTTCTCTCGCATTTTCTCGAAGCGCTTTCTGCTTGGCTCATTCACCCTTCTCTCGCATTTCCTCCAAGTGCTTTCTGCTTGGCCCATTCAGCCTTCTCTCGAATTTGTTCCAAGAGCTTTTTCATTGGCTCATTCACCCTTCTCTCTCATTTCCTCCAAGCCCTTTCCGCTTGGCTCATTTAGCGTTCTCTCGCATTTCCTTCAAGGGCTTTCTGCTTGTGTCATTCACATTTCTCTCGCATTTCCTCCAAGCTCTTTCTGCTTACTTCATTCAGACATCTCTCTCATTTCCTCCAAGCACTTTCTACTTGGCTCATTCACCCTTCTCTCGCATTACCTCCAAGCGCTTTCTGCTTGGCTCATTCACCCGTCTCTCGCATTTCCTCCATGCACTTTCTGCTTGGCTCAGCATTCTTTCACATTTCCTCCAAGCGCTTTCTGCTTGGCTCATTCACCCGTCTCTCGCATTTCCTCCATGCTCACTATGCTTGGCTCAGCCTTCTTTCACATTTCCTCCAAGCAGTTTCTCCTTGGCTCATTCTCCCTTCTCTCGCATTTCCCCCAAGCGCTTTCTGCTTGGCTCATTCAGCCTTCTCTAGCATTTCCTCCAAGCGCTTTCTCCTTGGCTCATTCACTCTTCTCTCGCATTTTCTCCAAGTGCTTTCTGCTTGGGTCATTCATCAGTCTGTAAGATTTCCTCCAAGCGCTTTCTGCTTGGTTCATTCAGACATCTCTCTCATTTCCTCCAAACGCTTTCTGCTTGGCTCATTCACCCTTCTCTCGCATTTTCTCGAAGCGCTTTCTGCTTGGCTCATTCACCCTTCTCTCGCATTTCCTCCAAGCGCTTTCTGCTTCGCTCATTCACCCTTCTCTTGCATTTCCTCCAAGCGCTTTCTACTTGGCTCATTCACCCTTCTCTCGCATTTTCTCGAAGCGCTTTCTGCTTGGCTCATTCACCCTTCTCTCGCATTTCCTCCAAGTGCTTTCTGCTTGGCTCATTCATACTTCTCTCGCATTTCCTCCAAGCGCTTTCTGTTTGGCTTATTCACATTTCTCTCGCATTTCCTCGAAGTGCTTTCTCCTTGGCTCATTCACCTGTCTCTCTCATTTCCTTCAAGCGCTTTCTCCTTAGCTCATTCAGCCTTCTAACGCATTTCCTCCAAGCGCATTCTGCTTGGCACATTCAGCCTTCTCTCGAACTTGTTCCAAGAGCTTTTTCATTGGCTCATTCACCCTTCTCTCTCATTTCCTCCAAGCCTTTTCCGCTTGGCTCATTTAGAGTTCTCTCGCATTTCTTTCAAGGGCTTTCTCCTTGTGTTATTCACATTTCTCTTGCATTTCCTCCAAGTGCTTTCTACTTGGCTCATTCACCCTTCTCTCGCATTTCCTACAAGCGCTTTCTAGTTGGCTCATTCACCCGTCTCTCGCATTTCCCCCATGCACTTTCTGCTTGGCTCAGCATTCTTTCACATTTCCTCCAAGCGCTTTCTGCTTGGCTCATTCCCCCGTCTCTCGCATTTCCTCCATGCTCATTCTGCTTGACTCAGCCTTCTTTCACATTTCCTCCAAGCGGTTTCTCCTTGGCACATTCACCCTTCTTTCGCATTTCCTCCAAGCACTTTCTGCATGGCTTAGCCTTCTTTCCAATTTCCTCCAAGCGCTTCCTCCTTGGCTAATTCACCCTTCTCTCGCATTCCTTCCAAGAGCTTTCAGCTTGGCTCATTCACCCTTCTCTCCCATTTCCTCAAAGGGCTTTCTACTTAGCTCATTCACTCTTCTTTAGCATTTCCTCCAAGAGCTTTCTGCTTGGCTCATTCACTCTTCTCTCGCATTTCCTCCAAGTGCTTTCTGCTTGGCTCATTCACCTGTCTCTAACATTTCCTCCAAGCGCTTTCTGCTTGGTTCATTCAGACATCTCTCTCATTTCCTCCAAACGCTTTCTTCTTGGCTCATTCACCCTTCTCTCGCATTTCCTCCAAGCGCTTTCTTCTTGGCTCATTCACCCTTCTCTCGCATTTCCTCCATGCACTTTCTGTTTGGCTCAGCCTTCTTTCACATTTCCTCCAAACGGTTTCTCCTTGGCTCATTCACCCTTCACTCACATTTCCTCCAAGCACTTTCTGCTTGGCTCATTCACCCTTCTCTCTCATTTTCTCAAAGCGCTTTCTCCTTGGCTCATTCACTCTTCTCTCGCATTTCCTCCATGTGCTTTCTGCTTGGCTCATTCACCCGTCTCTCGCATTTCCTCCATGCTCATTCGGCTTGACTCAGCGTTCTCTCACATTTCCTCCAAGCGGTTTCCCCTTGGCTCATTCACCCTTCTTTCGCATTTCCTCCAAGCGCTTCCTTCTTGGCTCAGCCTTCGCTCATATTATCTCCAAGCGCTTTGTGCTTGGCCCATTCAGCCTTCTCCCGCATTTCCTCCAAGCGCTTTCTACTTGGCTCATTCACCCTTCTCTCGTATTTTCTCGAAGTGCTTTCTGCTTGGCTCATTCATACTTCTCTCGCATTTCCTCCAAGCAGTTTCTGTTTGGCTTATTCACATTTCTCTCGCATTTCCTCGAAGTCCTTTCTCCTTGGCTCATTCACCTGTCTCTATCATTTCTTCCAAGCGCTTTCTCCTTGGCTTATTCAGCCTTCTATCGAATTTCGTCCAAGCGCATTCTGCTTGGCCCATTCAGCCTTCTCTCGCATTTCCTCCAAGTGCTATCTGCTTGGCTCATTCAGCATTCTCTTCGCATGTCCCTCAAGCACTTTTTGCTTTGCTCATTCACCCGTCTCTAACATTTCCTCCAAGTGCTTTCTGCTTGGCTCATTCACGCGTCTTTCGCATTTCCTCCAAGTGCTTTCTGCTTGGCTCATTCACCCGTCTCTCACATTTCCTTCAAGCGGATTCTGCTTGGCTCATTCAGGCTTCTCTCTCATTTCCTCCAACTGCTTTCTGCTTGGTTCATTCACTCTTCTCTCTCATTTCCTCCATGCTCACTATGCTTGGCTCAGCCTTCTTTCACATTTCCTCCAAGCGGTTTCTCCTTGGCTCATTAACCCTTCTCTCGCATTTCCTCTATGCACTTCCTGCTTGGCTCAGCCTTCTTTCACATTTCGTCCAAGCGCTTTCTCCTTGGCACATTCAAACTTCTCTCGTATTTCCTGCCAGGGCTTTCTGCATGGCTCATTAACACTTCTCTCTCACTTCCTCCAACCACTTCCTGCTTGGCTAAGCATTCTCCCGCATTTCCTCCAAGCGCTTTCTACTTGGCTCATTCACCCTTCTCTCGCATTTCCTCCATGCACTTTTTGTTTGGCTCAGCCTTCTTTCACATTTTCTCCAACCGGTTTCTCCTTGGCTCATTCACCCTTCCCTCACATTTCCTCCAAGCACTTTCTGCTTGGCTCATTCACCCTTCTCTCTCATTTTCTCGAAGCGCTTTCTACTTGGCTCATTCACCCTTCTCTCGCATTTTCTCAAATCGCTTTCTCCTTGGCTCATTCACCCTTCTCTCGCATTTCCTCCAAGTGCTTTCTGCTTCGCTCCTTCACCCTTCTCTCGCATTTCCTCAAAGCCCTTTCTACTTGGCTCATTCACCCTTCTCTCGTATTTTCTCGAAGCGCTTTCTCCTTGGCTCATTCATACTTCTCTCGCATTTCCTCCAAGCGCTTTCTGTTTGACTTATTCACATTTCTCTCGCATTTCCTCGAACTGCTTTCTCCTTGGCTCATTCACCTGTCTCTCTCATTTCCTTCAAGCGCTTTCTCCTTGGCTCATTCAGCCTTCTAACGCATTTCCTCCAAGCGCATTCTGCTTGGCCCATTCAGCCTTCTCTCGAATTTGTTCCAAGAGCTTTTTCATTGGCTCATTCACCCTTCTCTCTCATTTCCTCGAAGCCTTTTCCGCTTGGCTCATTTAGAGTTCTCTCGCATTTCTTTCAAGGGCTTTCTCCTTGTGTTATTCACATTTCTCTTGCATTTCCTCCAAGCGCTTTCTACTTGGCTCATTCACCCTTCTCTCGCATTTCCTCCAAGCGCCTTCTGCTTGGCTCATTCACCCGTCTCTCGCATTTCCCTCGTGCACTTTCTGCTTGGCTCAGCATTCTTTCACATTTCCTCCAAGCGCTTCCTCCTTGGCTAATTCACCCTTCTCTCGCATTCCTTCCAAGCGCTTTCTGCTTGGCTCATTCACCCTTCTCTCCCATTTCCTCAAAGGGCTTTCTACTTAGCTCATTCACTCTTCTTTAGCATTTCCACCAAGCGCTTTCTGCTTGGCTCATTCACCCATCTCTAGCATTTCCTCCAAGCGCTTTCTCCTTGGCTCATTCACTCTTCTCTCGCATTTCCTCCAAGCGCTTTCTGCTTGGCTCATTCACCTGTCTCTAACATTTCCTCCAAGCGCTTTCTGCTTGGTCCATTCAGACATCTCTCTCATTTCCTCCAAACGCTTTCTTCTTGGCTCATTCACCCTTCTCTCGCATTTCCTCCAAGCGCTTTCTTCTTGGCTCATTCACCCTTCTCTCGCATTTCCTCCATGCACTTTCTGTTTGGCTCAGCCTTCTTTCACATTTCCTCCAAACGGTTTCTCCTTGGCTCATTCACCCTTCCCTCACATTTCCTCCAAGCACTTTCTGCTTGGCTCATTCACCCTTCTGTCTCATTTTCTCGAAGCGCTTTCTGCTTGGCTCATTCACCCTTCTCTTGCATTTCCTCCAAGCCCTTTCTGCTTCGCTCATTCACCCTTCTCTTGCATTTCCTCCAAGCGCTTTCTACTTGGCTCATTCACCATTCTCTCGCATTTTCTCAAATTGCTTTCTGCTTGGCTCATTCACCCTTCTCTCGCATTTCCTCCAAGTGCTTTCTGCTTCGCTCCTTCACCCTTCTCTCGCATTTCCTCAAAGCGCTTTCTACTTGGCTCATTCACCCTTCTCTCGTATTTTCTCGAAGCGCTTTCTTCTTGGCTCATTCATACTTCTCTCGCATTTCCTCCAACCGCTTTCTGTTTGGCTTATTCACATTTCTCTCGCATTTCCTCGAAGTGCTTTCTCCTTCGCTCATTCACCTGTCTCTCTCATTTCCTCCAAGCGCTTTCTCCTTGGCTCATTCAGCCTTCTATCACATTTCCTCCAAGCGCATTCTGCTTGGCCCATTCAGCCTTCCCTCGAATTTGTTCCAAGAGCTTTTTCATTGGCTCATTCACCCTTCTCTCTCATTTCCTCCAAGCCTTTTCCGCTTGGCTCATTTAGAATTCTCTCGCATTTCTTTCAAGGGCTTTCTGCTTGTGTTATTCACATTTCTCTCGCATTTCCTCCAAGCTCTTTCTGCTTACTTCATTCAGACATCTCTCTCATTTCCTCCAAGCGCTTTCTACTTGGCTCATTCACCCTTCTCTCGCATTTTCTCGAAGCGCTTTAAGCTTGGCTCATTCACCCGTCTCTCGCATTTCCTGCATGCACTTTCACCTTGGCTCAGCATTCTTACACATTTCCACCAAGCGCTTTCTGCTTGGCTCATTCACCCGTCTCTCGCATTTCCTCCATGCTCACTATGCTTGGCTCAGCCTTCTTTCACATTTCCTCCAAGCGGTTTCTCCTTGGCTTATTCACCCTTCTCTCGCATTTCCTCTATGCACTTCCTGCTTGGCTCAGCCTTCTTTCACATTTCGTCCAAGCGCTTTCTCCTTGGCACATTCAAACTTCTCTCGTATTTCCTGCCAGGGCTTTCTGCATGGCTCATTAACACTTCTCTCTCACTTCCTCCAACCACTTCCTGCTTGGCTAAGCCTTCTCCCGCATTTCCTCCAAGCGCTTTCTACTTGGCTCATTCACCCTTCTCTCGCATTTCCTCCATGCACTTTTTGTTTGGCTCAGCCTTCTTTCACATTTTCTCCAACCGGTTTCTCCTTGGCTCATTCACCCTTCCCTCACATTTCCTCCAAGCACTTTCTGCTTGGCTCATTCACCCTTCTCTCTCATTTTCTCGAAGCGCTTTCTACTTGGCTCATTCACCCTTCTCTCGCATTTTCTCAAATCGCTTTCTCCTTGGCTCATTCACCCTTCTCTCGCATTTCCTCCAAGTGCTTTCTGCTTCGCTCCTTCACCCTTCTCTCGCATTTCCTCAAAGCCCTTTCTACTTGGCTCATTCACCCTTCTCTCGTATTTTCTCGAAGCGCTTTCTCCTTGGCTCATTCATACTTCTCTCGCATTTCCTCCAAGCGCTTTCTGTTTGACTTATTCACATTTCTCTCGCATTTCCTCGAACTGCTTTCTCCTTGGCTCATTCACCTGTCTCTCTCATTTCCTTCAAGCGCTTTCTCCTTGGCTCATTCAGCCTTCTAACGCATTTCCTCCAAGCGCATTCTGCTTGGCCCATTCAGCCTTCTCTCGAATTTGTTCCAAGAGCTTTTTCATTGGCTCATTCACCCTTCTCTCTCATTTCCTCGAAGCCTTTTCCGCTTGGCTCATTTAGAGTTCTCTCGCATTTCTTTCAAGGGCTTTCTCCTTGTGTTATTCACATTTCTCTTGCATTTCCTCCAAGCGCTTTCTACTTGGCTCATTCACCCTTCTCTCGCATTTCCTCCAAGCGCCTTCTGCTTGGCTCATTCACCCGTCTCTCGCATTTCCCTCGTGCACTTTCTGCTTGGCTCAGCATTCTTTCACATTTCCTCCAAGCGCTTCCTCCTTGGCTAATTCACCCTTCTCTCGCATTCCTTCCAAGCGCTTTCTGCTTGGCTCATTCACCCTTCTCTCCCATTTCCTCAAAGGGCTTTCTACTTAGCTCATTCACTCTTCTTTAGCATTTCCACCAAGCGCTTTCTGCTTGGCTCATTCACCCATCTCTAGCATTTCCTCCAAGCGCTTTCTCCTTGGCTCATTCACTCTTCTCTCGCATTTCCTCCAAGCGCTTTCTGCTTGGCTCATTCACCTGTCTCTAACATTTCCTCCAAGCGCTTTCTGCTTGGTCCATTCAGACATCTCTCTCATTTCCTCCAAACGCTTTCTTCTTGGCTCATTCACCCTTCTCTCGCATTTCCTCCAAGCGCTTTCTTCTTGGCTCATTCACCCTTCTCTCGCATTTCCTCCATGCACTTTCTGTTTGGCTCAGCCTTCTTTCACATTTCCTCCAAACGGTTTCTCCTTGGCTCATTCACCCTTCCCTCACATTTCCTCCAAGCACTTTCTGCTTGGCTCATTCACCCTTCTGTCTCATTTTCTCGAAGCGCTTTCTGCTTGGCTCATTCACCCTTCTCTTGCATTTCCTCCAAGCCCTTTCTGCTTCGCTCATTCACCCTTCTCTTGCATTTCCTCCAAGCGCTTTCTACTTGGCTCATTCACCATTCTCTCGCATTTTCTCAAATTGCTTTCTGCTTGGCTCATTCACCCTTCTCTCGCATTTCCTCCAAGTGCTTTCTGCTTCGCTCCTTCACCCTTCTCTCGCATTTCCTCAAAGCGCTTTCTACTTGGCTCATTCACCCTTCTCTCGTATTTTCTCGAAGCGCTTTCTTCTTGGCTCATTCATACTTCTCTCGCATTTCCTCCAACCGCTTTCTGTTTGGCTTATTCACATTTCTCTCGCATTTCCTCGAAGTGCTTTCTCCTTCGCTCATTCACCTGTCTCTCTCATTTCCTCCAAGCGCTTTCTCCTTGGCTCATTCAGCCTTCTATCACATTTCCTCCAAGCGCATTCTGCTTGGCCCATTCAGCCTTCCCTCGAATTTGTTCCAAGAGCTTTTTCATTGGCTCATTCACCCTTCTCTCTCATTTCCTCCAAGCCTTTTCCGCTTGGCTCATTTAGAATTCTCTCGCATTTCTTTCAAGGGCTTTCTGCTTGTGTTATTCACATTTCTCTCGCATTTCCTCCAAGCTCTTTCTGCTTACTTCATTCAGACATCTCTCTCATTTCCTCCAAGCGCTTTCTACTTGGCTCATTCACCCTTCTCTCGCATTTTCTCGAAGCGCTTTAAGCTTGGCTCATTCACCCGTCTCTCGCATTTCCTGCATGCACTTTCACCTTGGCTCAGCATTCTTACACATTTCCACCAAGCGCTTTCTGCTTGGCTCATTCACCCGTCTCTCGCATTTCCTCCATGCTCACTATGCTTGGCTCAGCCTTCTTTCACATTTCCTCCAAGCGGTTTCTCCTTGGCTTATTCACCCTTCTCTCGCATTTCCTCCATGCACTTTCTCCTTGGCTCAGCGTTCTTTCACATTTCCTCCAAGCGGTTTCTCCTTGGATCATTCACCCTTCTCTCGCATTTTCTCGAAGCGCTTTCTTCTTGGCTCATTCACACTTCTCTCGCATATCCTCCAAGTGCTTCCTTCTTGGCTCATTCACCTGTTTCTAACATTTCCTCCAAGCGCTTTCTGCTTCGCTCATTCACCCTTCTCTTGCATTTTCTCCAAGTGCTTTCTACTTGGCTCATTCACCCTTCTCTGGAATTTTCTCGAAGCACTTTCTGCTTGGCTCATTCACCCTTCTCTCGCATTTCCTCCAAGTGCTTTCTGCTTGGCTCATTCACCCTTCTCTCGCATTTCCTCCATGCACTTTCTGCTTGGCTCAGCGTTCTTTCACATTTCCTCCAAGCGGTTTCTCCTTGGCTCATTCACCCTTCTCTCGCATTTCCCCCAAGCGCTTCCTTCTTGGCTCAGCCTTCGCTCGCATTATCTCCAAGCGCTTTGTGCTTGGCCCATTCAGCCTTCTCTCGCATTTCTTCCAAGGGCTTTCTGCATGGCTCATTAACACTTCTCTCTCACTTCCTCCAAGTGCTTCCTGCTTGGCTAAGCATTCTCCCGCATTTCCTACAAGCGCTTTCTACTTGGCTCATTCACCCTTCTCTCACATTCCTTCCAAGCGCTCTCTACTTGGCTCATTCAGCCTTCTCTCGTATTTTCTCGAAGCGCTTTCTGCTTGGCTCATTCATACTTCTCTCGCATTTCCTCCAAGCGCTTTCTGTTTGGCTCATTCACCCTTCTCTCTCATTTCCTCCAAGCGCTTTCTCCTTGGCTCATTCATTTTTCTATCGCATTTCCTCCAAGAGCATTCTGCTTGGCCCATTCAGCCTTCTCTCGAATTTGTTCCAAGAGCTTTTTCATCGGCTCATTCACCCTTCTATCTCATTTCCTCCAAGCCCTTTCCGCTTGGCTCATTTAGCGTTCTCTCGCATTTCTTTCAAGGGCTTTCTGCTTGTGTCATTCACATTTCTCTCGCTTTTCCTCCAAGCTCTTTCTGCTTACTTCATTCAGACATCTCTCTCATTTCCTCCAAGCACTTTCTACTTGGCTCATTCACCCTTCTCTCGCATTACCTCCAAGCGCTTTCTGCTTGGCTCATTCACCCGTCTCTCGCATTTCCTCCATGCACTTTCTGCTTGGCTCAGCATTCTTTCACATTTCCTCCAAGCGCTTTCTGCTTGGCTCATTCACCCGTCTCTCGCATTTCCTCCATGCTCACTATGCTTGGCTCAGCCTTCTTTCACATTTCCTCCAAGCGGTTTCTCCTTGGCTCATTCTCCCTTCTCTCGCATTTCCTCCATGCACTTTCTGCTTGGCTCAGCGTTCTTTCACATTTCCTCCAAGCGGTTTCTCCTTGGCTCATTCACCGTTCTCTCGCATTTCCCCCAAGCGCTTTCTGCTTGGCTCATTCAGCCTTCTCTCGAATTTTCTCCAAGCACTTTCTGCATGGCTTAGCCTTCTTTCCAATTGCCTCCAAGCACTTTCTCCTTGGCTCATTCACTCTTCTCTCACATTTCCTCCAAGTGCTTTCTGCTTGGGTCTTTCATCTGTCTGTAACATTTCCTCCAAGCGCTTTCAACTTGGTTCATTCAGACATCTCTCTCATTTCCTCCAAACGCTTTCTGCTTGGCTCATTCACCCTTCTCTCGCATTTTCTCGAAGCGCTTTCTGCTTGGCTCATTCACCCTTCTCTCGCATTTCCTCTAAGCGCTTTCTGCTTCGCTCATTCACCCTTCTCTTGCATTTCCTCCAAGCGCTTTCTACTTGGCTCATTCACCCTTCTCTCGCATTTTCTCGAAGCGCTTTCTGCTTGGCTCATTCACCCTTCTCTCGCATTTCCTCCAAGTGCTTTCTGCTTCGCTCCTTCACCCTTCTCTCGCATTTCCTCAAAGCGCTTTCTACTTGGCTCATTCACCCTTCTCTCGTATTTTCTCGAAGCGCTTTCTGCTTGGCTCATTCATACTTCTCTCGCATTTCTTTCAAGGGCTTTCTCCTTGTGTTATTCACATTTCTCTCGCATTTCCTCCAAGCGCTTTCTACTTGGCTCATTCACCCTTCTTTCGCATTTCCTCCAAGCACTTTCTGCATGGCTTAGCCTTCTTTCCAATTTCCTCCAAGCGCTTCCTCCTTGGCTAATTCACCCTTCTCTCGCATTCCTTCCAAGCGCTTTCTGCTTGGCTCATTCACCCTTCTCTCCCATTTCCTCAAAGGGCTTTCTACTTAGCTCATTCACTCTTCTTTAGCATTTCCACCAAGCGCTTTCTGCTTGGCTCATTCACCCTTCTCTAGCATTTCCTCCAAGCGCTTTCTCCTTGGCTCATTCACTCTTCTCTCGCATTTCCTCCAAGTGCTTTCTGCTTGGCTCATTCACCTGTCTCTAACATTTCCTCCAAGCGCTTTCTGCTTGGTTCATTCAGACATCTCTCTCATTTCCTCCAAACGCTTTCTTCTTGGCTCATTCACCCTTCTCTCGCATTTCCTCCAAGCGCTTTCTTCTTGGCTCATTCACCCTTCTCTCGCATTTCCTCCATGCACTTTCTGCTTGGCTCAGCATTCTTTCACATTTCCTCCAAGCGCTTTCTGCTTGGCTCATTCACCCGTCTCTCGCATTTCCTCCATGCTCACTATGCTTGGCTCAGCCTTCTTTCACATTTCCTCCAAGCGGTTTCTCCTTGGCTCATTCTCCCTTCTCTCGCATTTCCCCCAAGCGCTTTCTGCTTGGCTCATTCAGCCTTCTCTAGCATTTCCTCCAAGCGCTTTCTCCTTGGCTCATTCACTCTTCTCTCGCATTTTCTCCAAGTGCTTTCTGCTTGGGTCATTCATCAGTCTGTAAGATTTCCTCCAAGCGCTTTCTGCTTGGTTCATTCAGACATCTCTCTCATTTCCTCCAAACGCTTTCTGCTTGGCTCATTCACCCTTCTCTCGCATTTTCTCGAAGCGCTTTCTGCTTGGCTCATTCACCCTTCTCTCGCATTTCCTCCAAGCGCTTTCTGCTTCGCTCATTCACCCTTCTCTTGCATTTCCTCCAAGCGCTTTCTACTTGGCTCATTCACCCTTCTCTCGCATTTTCTCGAAGCGCTTTCTGCTTGGCTCATTCACCCTTCTCTCGCATTTCCTCCAAGTGCTTTCTGCTTGGCCCATTCAGCCTTCTCTCGAATTTGTTCCAAGAGCTTTTTCATTGGCTCATTCACCCTTCTCTCTCATTTCCTCCAAGCCCTTTCCGCTTGGCTCATTTAGCGTTCTCTCGCATTTCCTTCAAGGGCTTTCTGCTTGTGTCATTCACATTTCTCTCGCATTTCCTCCAAGCTCTTTCTGCTTACTTCATTCAGACATCTCTCTCATTTCCTCCAAGCACTTTCTACTTGGCTCATTCACCCTTCTCTCGCATTACCTCCAAGCGCTTTCTGCTTGGCTCATTCACCCGTCTCTCGCATTTCCTCCATGCACTTTCTGCTTGGCTCAGCATTCTTTCACATTTCCTCCAAGCGCTTTCTGCTTGGCTCATTCACCCGTCTCTCGCATTTCCTCCATGCTCACTATGCTTGGCTCAGCCTTCTTTCACATTTCCTCCAAGCAGTTTCTCCTTGGCTCATTCTCCCTTCTCTCGCATTTCCCCCAAGCGCTTTCTGCTTGGCTCATTCAGCCTTCTCTAGCATTTCCTCCAAGCGCTTTCTCCTTGGCTCATTCACTCTTCTCTCGCATTTTCTCCAAGTGCTTTCTGCTTGGGTCATTCATCAGTCTGTAAGATTTCCTCCAAGCGCTTTCTGCTTGGTTCATTCAGACATCTCTCTCATTTCCTCCAAACGCTTTCTGCTTGGCTCATTCACCCTTCTCTCGCATTTTCTCGAAGCGCTTTCTGCTTGGCTCATTCACCCTTCTCTCGCATTTCCTCCAAGCGCTTTCTGCTTCGCTCATTCACCCTTCTCTTGCATTTCCTCCAAGCGCTTTCTACTTGGCTCATTCACCCTTCTCTCGCATTTTCTCGAAGCGCTTTCTGCTTGGCTCATTCACCCTTCTCTCGCATTTCCTCCAAGTGCTTTCTGCTTGGCTCATTCATACTTCTCTCGCATTTCCTCCAAGCGCTTTCTGTTTGGCTTATTCACATTTCTCTCGCATTTCCTCGAAGTGCTTTCTCCTTGGCTCATTCACCTGTCTCTCTCATTTCCTTCAAGCGCTTTCTCCTTAGCTCATTCAGCCTTCTAACGCATTTCCTCCAAGCGCATTCTGCTTGGCACATTCAGCCTTCTCTCGAACTTGTTCCAAGAGCTTTTTCATTGGCTCATTCACCCTTCTCTCTCATTTCCTCCAAGCCTTTTCCGCTTGGCTCATTTAGAGTTCTCTCGCATTTCTTTCAAGGGCTTTCTCCTTGTGTTATTCACATTTCTCTTGCATTTCCTCCAAGTGCTTTCTACTTGGCTCATTCACCCTTCTCTCGCATTTCCTACAAGCGCTTTCTAGTTGGCTCATTCACCCGTCTCTCGCATTTCCCCCATGCACTTTCTGCTTGGCTCAGCATTCTTTCACATTTCCTCCAAGCGCTTTCTGCTTGGCTCATTCCCCCGTCTCTCGCATTTCCTCCATGCTCATTCTGCTTGACTCAGCCTTCTTTCACATTTCCTCCAAGCGGTTTCTCCTTGGCACATTCACCCTTCTTTCGCATTTCCTCCAAGCACTTTCTGCATGGCTTAGCCTTCTTTCCAATTTCCTCCAAGCGCTTCCTCCTTGGCTAATTCACCCTTCTCTCGCATTCCTTCCAAGAGCTTTCAGCTTGGCTCATTCACCCTTCTCTCCCATTTCCTCAAAGGGCTTTCTACTTAGCTCATTCACTCTTCTTTAGCATTTCCTCCAAGAGCTTTCTGCTTGGCTCATTCACTCTTCTCTCGCATTTCCTCCAAGTGCTTTCTGCTTGGCTCATTCACCTGTCTCTAACATTTCCTCCAAGCGCTTTCTGCTTGGTTCATTCAGACATCTCTCTCATTTCCTCCAAACGCTTTCTTCTTGGCTCATTCACCCTTCTCTCGCATTTCCTCCAAGCGCTTTCTTCTTGGCTCATTCACCCTTCTCTCGCATTTCCTCCATGCACTTTCTGTTTGGCTCAGCCTTCTTTCACATTTCCTCCAAACGGTTTCTCCTTGGCTCATTCACCCTTCACTCACATTTCCTCCAAGCACTTTCTGCTTGGCTCATTCACCCTTCTCTCTCATTTTCTCAAAGCGCTTTCTCCTTGGCTCATTCACTCTTCTCTCGCATTTCCTCCATGTGCTTTCTGCTTGGCTCATTCACCCGTCTCTCGCATTTCCTCCATGCTCATTCGGCTTGACTCAGCGTTCTCTCACATTTCCTCCAAGCGGTTTCCCCTTGGCTCATTCACCCTTCTTTCGCATTTCCTCCAAGCGCTTCCTTCTTGGCTCAGCCTTCGCTCATATTATCTCCAAGCGCTTTGTGCTTGGCCCATTCAGCCTTCTCCCGCATTTCCTCCAAGCGCTTTCTACTTGGCTCATTCACCCTTCTCTCGTATTTTCTCGAAGTGCTTTCTGCTTGGCTCATTCATACTTCTCTCGCATTTCCTCCAAGCAGTTTCTGTTTGGCTTATTCACATTTCTCTCGCATTTCCTCGAAGTCCTTTCTCCTTGGCTCATTCACCTGTCTCTATCATTTCTTCCAAGCGCTTTCTCCTTGGCTTATTCAGCCTTCTATCGAATTTCGTCCAAGCGCATTCTGCTTGGCCCATTCAGCCTTCTCTCGCATTTCCTCCAAGTGCTATCTGCTTGGCTCATTCAGCATTCTCTTCGCATGTCCCTCAAGCACTTTTTGCTTTGCTCATTCACCCGTCTCTAACATTTCCTCCAAGTGCTTTCTGCTTGGCTCATTCACGCGTCTTTCGCATTTCCTCCAAGTGCTTTCTGCTTGGCTCATTCACCCGTCTCTCACATTTCCTTCAAGCGGATTCTGCTTGGCTCATTCAGGCTTCTCTCTCATTTCCTCCAACTGCTTTCTGCTTGGTTCATTCACTCTTCTCTCTCATTTCCTCCATGCTCACTATGCTTGGCTCAGCCTTCTTTCACATTTCCTCCAAGCGGTTTCTCCTTGGCTCATTAACCCTTCTCTCGCATTTCCTCTATGCACTTCCTGCTTGGCTCAGCCTTCTTTCACATTTCGTCCAAGCGCTTTCTCCTTGGCACATTCAAACTTCTCTCGTATTTCCTGCCAGGGCTTTCTGCATGGCTCATTAACACTTCTCTCTCACTTCCTCCAACCACTTCCTGCTTGGCTAAGCCTTCTCCCGCATTTCCTCCAAGCGCTTTCTACTTGGCTCATTCACCCTTCTCTCGCATTTCCTCCATGCACTTTTTGTTTGGCTCAGCCTTCTTTCACATTTTCTCCAACCGGTTTCTCCTTGGCTCATTCACCCTTCCCTCACATTTCCTCCAAGCACTTTCTGCTTGGCTCATTCACCCTTCTCTCTCATTTTCTCGAAGCGCTTTCTACTTGGCTCATTCACCCTTCTCTCGCATTTTCTCAAATCGCTTTCTCCTTGGCTCATTCACCCTTCTCTCGCATTTCCTCCAAGTGCTTTCTGCTTCGCTCCTTCACCCTTCTCTCGCATTTCCTCAAAGCCCTTTCTACTTGGCTCATTCACCCTTCTCTCGTATTTTCTCGAAGCGCTTTCTCCTTGGCTCATTCATACTTCTCTCGCATTTCCTCCAAGCGCTTTCTGTTTGACTTATTCACATTTCTCTCGCATTTCCTCGAAGTGCTTTCTCCTTGGCTCATTCACCTGTCTCTCTCATTTCCTTCAAGCGCTTTCTCCTTAGCTCATTCAGCCTTCTAACGCATTTCCTCCAAGCGCATTCTGCTTGGCACATTCAGCCTTCTCTCGAACTTGTTCCAAGAGCTTTTTCATTGGCTCATTCACCCTTCTCTCTCATTTCCTCCAAGCCTTTTCCGCTTGGCTCATTTAGAGTTCTCTCGCATTTCTTTCAAGGGCTTTCTCCTTGTGTTATTCACATTTCTCTTGCATTTCCTCCAAGTGCTTTCTACTTGGCTCATTCACCCTTCTCTCGCATTTCCTACAAGCGCTTTCTAGTTGGCTCATTCACCCGTCTCTCGCATTTCCCCCATGCACTTTCTGCTTGGCTCAGCATTCTTTCACATTTCCTCCAAGCGCTTTCTGCTTGGCTCATTCCCCCGTCTCTCGCATTTCCTCCATGCTCATTCTGCTTGACTCAGCCTTCTTTCACATTTCCTCCAAGCGGTTTCTCCTTGGCACATTCACCCTTCTTTCGCATTTCCTCCAAGCACTTTCTGCATGGCTTAGCCTTCTTTCCAATTTCCTCCAAGCGCTTCCTCCTTGGCTAATTCACCCTTCTCTCGCATTCCTTCCAAGAGCTTTCAGCTTGGCTCATTCACCCTTCTCTCCCATTTCCTCAAAGGGCTTTCTACTTAGCTCATTCACTCTTCTTTAGCATTTCCTCCAAGAGCTTTCTGCTTGGCTCATTCACTCTTCTCTCGCATTTCCTCCAAGTGCTTTCTGCTTGGCTCATTCACCTGTCTCTAACATTTCCTCCAAGCGCTTTCTGCTTGGTTCATTCAGACATCTCTCTCATTTCCTCCAAACGCTTTCTTCTTGGCTCATTCACCCTTCTCTCGCATTTCCTCCAAGCGCTTTCTTCTTGGCTCATTCACCCTTCTCTCGCATTTCCTCCATGCACTTTCTGTTTGGCTCAGCCTTCTTTCACATTTCCTCCAAACGGTTTCTCCTTGGCTCATTCACCCTTCACTCACATTTCCTCCAAGCACTTTCTGCTTGGCTCATTCACCCTTCTCTCTCATTTTCTCAAAGCGCTTTCTCCTTGGCTCATTCACTCTTCTCTCGCATTTCCTCCATGTGCTTTCTGCTTGGCTCATTCACCCGTCTCTCGCATTTCCTCCATGCTCATTCGGCTTGACTCAGCGTTCTCTCACATTTCCTCCAAGCGGTTTCCCCTTGGCTCATTCACCCTTCTTTCGCATTTCCTCCAAGCGCTTCCTTCTTGGCTCAGCCTTCGCTCATATTATCTCCAAGCGCTTTGTGCTTGGCCCATTCAGCCTTCTCCCGCATTTCCTCCAAGCGCTTTCTACTTGGCTCATTCACCCTTCTCTCGTATTTTCTCGAAGTGCTTTCTGCTTGGCTCATTCATACTTCTCTCGCATTTCCTCCAAGCAGTTTCTGTTTGGCTTATTCACATTTCTCTCGCATTTCCTCGAAGTCCTTTCTCCTTGGCTCATTCACCTGTCTCTATCATTTCTTCCAAGCGCTTTCTCCTTGGCTTATTCAGCCTTCTATCGAATTTCGTCCAAGCGCATTCTGCTTGGCCCATTCAGCCTTCTCTCGCATTTCCTCCAAGTGCTATCTGCTTGGCTCATTCAGCATTCTCTTCGCATGTCCCTCAAGCACTTTTTGCTTTGCTCATTCACCCGTCTCTAACATTTCCTCCAAGTGCTTTCTGCTTGGCTCATTCACGCGTCTTTCGCATTTCCTCCAAGTGCTTTCTGCTTGGCTCATTCACCCGTCTCTCACATTTCCTTCAAGCGGATTCTGCTTGGCTCATTCAGGCTTCTCTCTCATTTCCTCCAACTGCTTTCTGCTTGGTTCATTCACTCTTCTCTCTCATTTCCTCCATGCTCACTATGCTTGGCTCAGCCTTCTTTCACATTTCCTCCAAGCGGTTTCTCCTTGGCTCATTAACCCTTCTCTCGCATTTCCTCTATGCACTTCCTGCTTGGCTCAGCCTTCTTTCACATTTCGTCCAAGCGCTTTCTCCTTGGCACATTCAAACTTCTCTCGTATTTCCTGCCAGGGCTTTCTGCATGGCTCATTAACACTTCTCTCTCACTTCCTCCAACCACTTCCTGCTTGGCTAAGCCTTCTCCCGCATTTCCTCCAAGCGCTTTCTACTTGGCTCATTCACCCTTCTCTCGCATTTCCTCCATGCACTTTTTGTTTGGCTCAGCCTTCTTTCACATTTTCTCCAACCGGTTTCTCCTTGGCTCATTCACCCTTCCCTCACATTTCCTCCAAGCACTTTCTGCTTGGCTCATTCACCCTTCTCTCTCATTTTCTCGAAGCGCTTTCTACTTGGCTCATTCACCCTTCTCTCGCATTTTCTCAAATCGCTTTCTCCTTGGCTCATTCACCCTTCTCTCGCATTTCCTCCAAGTGCTTTCTGCTTCGCTCCTTCACCCTTCTCTCGCATTTCCTCAAAGCCCTTTCTACTTGGCTCATTCACCCTTCTCTCGTATTTTCTCGAAGCGCTTTCTCCTTGGCTCATTCATACTTCTCTCGCATTTCCTCCAAGCGCTTTCTGTTTGACTTATTCACATTTCTCTCGCATTTCCTCGAACTGCTTTCTCCTTGGCTCATTCACCTGTCTCTCTCATTTCCTTCAAGCGCTTTCTCCTTGGCTCATTCAGCCTTCTAACGCATTTCCTCCAAGCGCATTCTGCTTGGCCCATTCAGCCTTCTCTCGAATTTGTTCCAAGAGCTTTTTCATTGGCTCATTCACCCTTCTCTCTCATTTCCTCGAAGCCTTTTCCGCTTGGCTCATTTAGAGTTCTCTCGCATTTCTTTCAAGGGCTTTCTCCTTGTGTTATTCACATTTCTCTTGCATTTCCTCCAAGCGCTTTCTACTTGGCTCATTCACCCTTCTCTCGCATTTCCTCCAAGCGCCTTCTGCTTGGCTCATTCACCCGTCTCTCGCATTTCCCTCGTGCACTTTCTGCTTGGCTCAGCATTCTTTCACATTTCCTCCAAGCGCTTCCTCCTTGGCTAATTCACCCTTCTCTCGCATTCCTTCCAAGCGCTTTCTGCTTGGCTCATTCACCCTTCTCTCCCATTTCCTCAAAGGGCTTTCTACTTAGCTCATTCACTCTTCTTTAGCATTTCCACCAAGCGCTTTCTGCTTGGCTCATTCACCCATCTCTAGCATTTCCTCCAAGCGCTTTCTCCTTGGCTCATTCACTCTTCTCTCGCATTTCCTCCAAGCGCTTTCTGCTTGGCTCATTCACCTGTCTCTAACATTTCCTCCAAGCGCTTTCTGCTTGGTCCATTCAGACATCTCTCTCATTTCCTCCAAACGCTTTCTTCTTGGCTCATTCACCCTTCTCTCGCATTTCCTCCAAGCGCTTTCTTCTTGGCTCATTCACCCTTCTCTCGCATTTCCTCCATGCACTTTCTGTTTGGCTCAGCCTTCTTTCACATTTCCTCCAAACGGTTTCTCCTTGGCTCATTCACCCTTCCCTCACATTTCCTCCAAGCACTTTCTGCTTGGCTCATTCACCCTTCTGTCTCATTTTCTCGAAGCGCTTTCTGCTTGGCTCATTCACCCTTCTCTTGCATTTCCTCCAAGCCCTTTCTGCTTCGCTCATTCACCCTTCTCTTGCATTTCCTCCAAGCGCTTTCTACTTGGCTCATTCACCATTCTCTCGCATTTTCTCAAATTGCTTTCTGCTTGGCTCATTCACCCTTCTCTCGCATTTCCTCCAAGTGCTTTCTGCTTCGCTCCTTCACCCTTCTCTCGCATTTCCTCAAAGCGCTTTCTACTTGGCTCATTCACCCTTCTCTCGTATTTTCTCGAAGCGCTTTCTTCTTGGCTCATTCATACTTCTCTCGCATTTCCTCCAACCGCTTTCTGTTTGGCTTATTCACATTTCTCTCGCATTTCCTCGAAGTGCTTTCTCCTTCGCTCATTCACCTGTCTCTCTCATTTCCTCCAAGCGCTTTCTCCTTGGCTCATTCAGCCTTCTATCACATTTCCTCCAAGCGCATTCTGCTTGGCCCATTCAGCCTTCCCTCGAATTTGTTCCAAGAGCTTTTTCATTGGCTCATTCACCCTTCTCTCTCATTTCCTCCAAGCCTTTTCCGCTTGGCTCATTTAGAATTCTCTCGCATTTCTTTCAAGGGCTTTCTGCTTGTGTTATTCACATTTCTCTCGCATTTCCTCCAAGCTCTTTCTGCTTACTTCATTCAGACATCTCTCTCATTTCCTCCAAGCGCTTTCTACTTGGCTCATTCACCCTTCTCTCGCATTTTCTCGAAGCGCTTTAAGCTTGGCTCATTCACCCGTCTCTCGCATTTCCTGCATGCACTTTCACCTTGGCTCAGCATTCTTACACATTTCCACCAAGCGCTTTCTGCTTGGCTCATTCACCCGTCTCTCGCATTTCCTCCATGCTCACTATGCTTGGCTCAGCCTTCTTTCACATTTCCTCCAAGCGGTTTCTCCTTGGCTTATTCACCCTTCTCTCGCATTTCCTCCATGCACTTTCTGCTTGGCTCAGCGTTCTTTCACATTTCCTCCAAGCGGTTTCTCCTTGGATCATTCACCCTTCTCTCGCATTTTCTCGAAGCGCTTTCTTCTTGGCTCATTCACACTTCTCTCGCATATCCTCCAAGTGCTTCCTTCTTGGCTCATTCACCTGTTTCTAACATTTCCTCCAAGCGCTTTCTGCTTCGCTCATTCACCCTTCTCTTGCATTTTCTCCAAGTGCTTTCTACTTGGCTCATTCACCCTTCTCTGGAATTTTCTCGAAGCACTTTCTGCTTGGCTCATTCACCCTTCTCTCGCATTTCCTCCAAGTGCTTTCTGCTTGGCTCATTCACCCTTCTCTCGCATTTCCTCCATGCACTTTCTGCTTGGCTCAGCGTTCTTTCACATTTCCTCCAAGCGGTTTCTCCTTGGCTCATTCACCCTTCTCTCGCATTTCCCCCAAGCGCTTCCTTCTTGGCTCAGCCTTCGCTCGCATTATCTCCAAGCGCTTTGTGCTTGGCCCATTCAGCCTTCTCTCGCATTTCTTCCAAGGGCTTTCTGCATGGCTCATTAACACTTCTCTCTCACTTCCTCCAAGTGCTTCCTGCTTGGCTAAGCATTCTCCCGCATTTCCTACAAGCGCTTTCTACTTGGCTCATTCACCCTTCTCTCACATTCCTTCCAAGCGCTCTCTACTTGGCTCATTCAGCCTTCTCTCGTATTTTCTCGAAGCGCTTTCTGCTTGGCTCATTCATACTTCTCTCGCATTTCCTCCAAGCGCTTTCTGTTTGGCTCATTCACCCTTCTCTCTCATTTCCTCCAAGCGCTTTCTCCTTGGCTCATTCATTTTTCTATCGCATTTCCTCCAAGAGCATTCTGCTTGGCCCATTCAGCCTTCTCTCGAATTTGTTCCAAGAGCTTTTTCATCGGCTCATTCACCCTTCTATCTCATTTCCTCCAAGCCCTTTCCGCTTGGCTCATTTAGCGTTCTCTCGCATTTCTTTCAAGGGCTTTCTGCTTGTGTCATTCACATTTCTCTCGCTTTTCCTCCAAGCTCTTTCTGCTTACTTCATTCAGACATCTCTCTCATTTCCTCCAAGCACTTTCTACTTGGCTCATTCACCCTTCTCTCGCATTACCTCCAAGCGCTTTCTGCTTGGCTCATTCACCCGTCTCTCGCATTTCCTCCATGCACTTTCTGCTTGGCTCAGCATTCTTTCACATTTCCTCCAAGCGCTTTCTGCTTGGCTCATTCACCCGTCTCTCGCATTTCCTCCATGCTCACTATGCTTGGCTCAGCCTTCTTTCACATTTCCTCCAAGCGGTTTCTCCTTGGCTCATTCTCCCTTCTCTCGCATTTCCTCCATGCACTTTCTGCTTGGCTCAGCGTTCTTTCACATTTCCTCCAAGCGGTTTCTCCTTGGCTCATTCACCGTTCTCTCGCATTTCCCCCAAGCGCTTTCTGCTTGGCTCATTCAGCCTTCTCTCGAATTTTCTCCAAGCACTTTCTGCATGGCTTAGCCTTCTTTCCAATTTCCTCCAAGCACTTTCTCCTTGGCTCATTCACTCTTCTCTCACATTTCCTCCAAGTGCTTTCTGCTTGGGTCTTTCATCTGTCTGTAACATTTCCTCCAAGCGCTTTCAACTTGGTTCATTCAGACATCTCTCTCATTTCCTCCAAACGCTTTCTGCTTGGCTCATTCACCCTTCTCTAGCATTTTCTCGAAGCGCTTTCTGCTTGGCTCATTCACCCTTCTCTCGCATTTCCTCTAAGCGCTTTCTGCTTCGCTCATTCACCCTTCTCTTGCATTTCCTCCAAGCGCTTTCTACTTGGCTCATTCACCCTTCTCTCGCATTTTCTCGAAGCGCTTTCTGCTTGGCTCATTCACCCTTCTCTCGCATTTCCTCCAAGTGCTTTCTGCTTCGCTCCTTCACCCTTCTCTCGCATTTCCTCAAAGCGCTTTCTACTTGGCTCATTCACCCTTCTCTCGTATTTTCTCGAAGCGCTTTCTGCTTGGCTCATTCATACTTCTCTCGCATTTCTTTCAAGGGCTTTCTCCTTGTGTTATTCACATTTCTCTCGCATTTCCTCCAAGCGCTTTCTACTTGGCTCATTCACCCTTCTTTCGCATTTCCTCCAAGCACTTTCTGCATGGCTTAGCCTTCTTTCCAATTTCCTCAAAGCGCTTCCTCCTTGGCTAATTCACCCTTCTCTCGCATTCCTTCCAAGCGCTTTCTGCTTGGCTCATTCACCCTTCTCTCCCATTTCCTCAAAGGGCTTTCTACTTAGCTCATTCACTCTTCTTTAGCATTTCCACCAAGCGCTTTCTGCTTGGCTCATTCACCCTTCTCTAGCATTTCCTCCAAGCGCTTTCTCCTTGGCTCATTCACTCTTCTCTCGCATTTCCTCCAAGTGCTTTCTGCTTGGCTCATTCACCTGTCTCTAACATTTCCTCCAAGCGCTTTCTGCTTGGTTCATTCAGACATCTCTCTCATTTCCTCCAAACGCTTTCTTCTTGGCTCATTCACCCTTCTCTCGCATTTCCTCCAAGCGCTTTCTTCTTGGCTCATTCACCCTTCTCTCGCATTTCCTCCATGCACTTTCTGTTTGGCTCAGCCTTCTTTCACATTTCCTCCAAACGGTTTCTCCTTGGCTCATTCACCCTTCCCTCACATTTCCTCCAAGCACTTTCTGCTTGGCTCATTCACCCTTCTCTCTCATTTTCTCGAAGCGCTTTCTGCTTGGCTCATTCACCCTTCTCTTGCATTTCCTCCAAGAGCTTTCTACTTGGCTCATTCACCCTTCTCTCGCATTTTCTCGAGTCGCTTTCTGCTTGGCTCATTCACCCTTCTCTCGCATTTCCTCCAAGTGCTTTCTGCTTCGCTCCTTCACCCTTCTCTCGCATTTCCTCAAAGCGCTTTCTACTTGGCTCATTCACCCTTCTCTCGTATTTTCTCGAAGCGCTTTCTTCTTGGCTCATTCATACTTCTCTCGCATTTCCTCCAAGCGCTTTCTGTTTGGCTTATTCACATTTCTATCGCATTTCCTCGAAGTGCTTTCTCCTTCGCTCATTCACCTGTCTCTCTCATTTCCTCCAAGCGCTTTCTCCTTGGCTCATTCAGCCTTCTATCGCATTTCCTCCAAGCGCATTCTGCTTGGCCCATTCAGCCTTCTCTCGAATTTGTTCCAAGAGCTGTTTCATTGGCTCATTCACCCTTCTCTCTCATTTCCTCCAAGCCTTTTCCGCTTGGCTCATTTAGAATTCTCTCGCATTTCTTTCAAGGGCTTTCTGCTTGTGTTATTCACATTTCTCTCGCATTTCCTCCAAGCTCTTTCTGGTTACTTCATTCAGACATCTCTCTCATTTCCTCCAAGCGCTTTCTACTTGGCTCATTCACCCTTCTCTCGCA
Organism: Crotalus adamanteus; assembly: GCA_039797435.1. Classification (NCBI taxonomy): domain Eukaryota; kingdom Metazoa; phylum Chordata; class Lepidosauria; order Squamata; family Viperidae; genus Crotalus; species Crotalus adamanteus. The sequence goes on from CM077935.1 coordinate 11,554,885, forward strand.
TTTCCTCCAAGCGCTTTTTGCTTGGCTCATTCACCCGTCTCTCGCATTTCCTCCATGCACTTTCTGCTTGGCTCAGCATTCTTTCACATTTCCTCCAAGCGCTTTCTGCTTAGCTCATTCACCCGTCTCTCGCATTTCCTCCATGCTCATTCGGCTTGACTCAGCGTTCTCTCACATTTCCTCCAAGCGGTTTCTCCTTGGCTCATTCACCCTTCTCTCGCATTTCCTCCAAGCGCTTCCTTCTTGGCTCAGCCTTCGCTCACATTATCTCCAAGCGCTTTGTGCATGGCCCATTCAGCCTTCTCCCGCATTTCCTCCAAGCGCTTTCTACTTGGCTCATTCACCCTTCTCTCGTATTTTCTCGAAGTGCTTTCTGTTTGGCTTATTCACATTTCTCTCGCATTTCCTCGAAGTCCTTTCTCCTTGGCTCATTCACCTGTCTCTATCATTTCTTCCAAGCGCTTTCTCCTTGGCTTATTCAGCCTTCTATCGAATTTCGTCCAAGCGCATTCTGCTTGGCCCATTCAGCCTTCTCTTGCATTTCCTCCAAGTGCTATCTGCTTGGCTCATTCAGCATTCTCTTCGTATGTCCCTCAAGCACTTTTTGCTTTGCTCATTCACCCGTCTCTAACATTTCCTCCAAGTGCTTTCTGCTTGGCTCATTCACGCGTCTTTCGCATTTCCTCCAAGTGCTTTCTGCTTGGCTCATTCACCCGTCTCTCACATTTCCTTCAAGCGGATTCTGCTTGGCTCATTCAGCCTTCTCTCTCATTTCCTCCAACTGCTTTCTGCTTGGTTCATTCACTCTTCTCTCTCATTTCCTCCATGTACTTTCTGCTTGGCTCAGCCTTCTTTCACATTTCCTCCAAGCGGTTTCTCCTTGGCTCATTAACCCTTCTCTCGCATTTCCTCTATGCACTTTCTGCTTGGCTCAGTCTTGTTTCACATTTCCTCCAAGCGCTTTCTCCTTGGCACATTCACACTTCTCTCGTATTTCCTGCAAGGGCTTTCTGCATGGCTCATTAACACTTCTCTCTCACTTCCTCCAACCGCTTCCTGCTTGGCTAAGCCTTCTCCCGCATTTCCTCCAAGCGCTTTCTACTTGGCTCATTCACCCTTCTCTCGCATTTCCTCCATTCACTTTTTGTTTGGCTCAGCCTTCTTTCACATTTTCTCCAACCGGTTTCTCCTTGGCTCATTCACCCTTCCCTCGCATTTCCTCCAAGCGCTTTCTGCTTGGCTCATTCACACTTCTCTCGCATTTCGTCCAAGAGCTTACTTCTTGGCTAAGCCTTCTCTCTCATTTCCTCCATACACTTTCTGCTGGGCTAAGCCTTCTCCCGCATTTCCTCCAAGTGTTTTCTACTTGGCTCATTCACCCTTCTCTCGCATTTTCTCGAAGCGCTTTCTGCTTGGCTCATTCACCCTTCTCTCACATTCCTTCCAAGCGCTTTCTGCTTGGCTCATTCACCCTTCTCTCCCATTTCCTCAAAGGGCTTTCTGCTTAGCTCATTCACCCTTCTTTAGCATTTCCACCAAGTGCTTTCTGCTTGGCTCATTCACCCTTCTATAGCATTTCCTCCAAGCGCTTTCTGCTTGGTTCATTCAGACATCTCTCTCATTTCCTCCAAGCGCTTTCTGCTTGGCTCATTCACCCTTCTCTCGCATTTCCTCCAAGCGCTTTCTTCTTGGCTCATTCACCCTTCTCTCGCATTTCCTCCATGCACTTTCTGTTTGGCTCAGCCTTCTTTTACATTTCCTCCAACCGGTTTCTCCTTGGCTCATTCACCCTTCCCTCGCATTTCCTCCAAGCGCTTTCTACTTGGCTCATTCACCCTTCTCTCGCATTTCCTCCAAGTGCTTTCTGCTTCGCTCATTCACCCTTCTCTCGCATTTACTCAAAGCGCTCTCTACTTGGCTCATTCAGCCTTCTCTCGTATTTTCTCGAAGCGCTTTCTGCTTGGCTCATTCATCCTTCTCTCGCATTTCCTCCAAGCGCTTTCTGTTTGGCTTATTCACATTTCTCTTGCATTTCCTCGAAGTGCTTTCTCCTTGGCTCATTCAGCCTTCTATCGCATTTCCTCCAAGCGCATTCTGCTTGGCCCATTCAGCCTTCTCTCGAATTTGTTCCAAGAGCTTTTTCATTGGCTCATTCACCCTTCTCTCTCATTTCCTCCAAGCCCTTTCCGCTTGGCTCATTTAGCGTTCTCTCGCATTTCCTTCAAGGGCTTTCTGCTTGTGTCATTCACATTTCTCTCGCATTTACTCCAAGCTTTTTCTGCTTACTTCATTCAGACATCTCTCTCATTTCCTCCAAGCACTTTCTACTTGGCTCATTCACCCTTCTCTCGCATTTCCTCCAAGCGCTTTCTCCTTGGCTCATTCACTCTTCTCTCGCATTTCCTCCAAGTGCTTTCTGCTTGGCTCATTCACCTGTCTCTAACATTTCCTCCAAGCGATTTCTGCTTGGTTCATTCAGACATCTCTCTCATTTCCTCCAAACGCTTTCTTCTTGGCTCATTCACCCTTCTCTCGCATTTCCTCCAAGCGCTTTCTTCTTGGCTCATTCACCCTTCTCTCGCATTTCCTCCATGCACTTTCTGTTTGGCTCAGCCTTCTTTCACATTTCCTCCAAACGGTTTCTCCTTGGCTCATTCACCCTTCCCTCACATTTCCTCCAAGCACTTTCTGCTTGGCTCATTCACCCTTCTCTCTCATTTTCTCGAAGCGCTTTCTGCTTGGCTCATTCACCCTTCTCTTGCATTTCCTCCAAGAGCTTTCTACTTGGCTCATTCACCCTTCTCTCGCATTTTCTCGCGTCGCTTTCTGCTTGGCTCATTCACCCTTCTCTCGCATTTCCTCCAAGTGTTTTCTGCTTCGCTCCTTCACCCTTCTCTCGCATTTCCTCAAAGCGCTTTCTACTTGGCTCATTCACCCTTCTCTCGTATTTTCTCGAAGCGCTTTCTTCTTGGCTCATTCATACTTCTCTCGCATTTCCTCCAAGCGCTTTCTGTTTGGCTTATTCACATTTCTATCGCATTTCCTCGAAGTGCTTTCTCCTTCGCTCATTCACCTGTCTCTCTCATTTCCTCCAAGCGCTTTCTCCTTGGCTCATTCAGCCTTCTATCGCATTTCCTCCAAGCGCATTCTGCTTGGCCCATTCAGCCTTCTCTCGAATTTGTTCCAAGAGCTGTTTCATTGGCTCATTCACCCTTCTCTCTCATTTCCTCCAAGCCTTTTCCGCTTGGCTCATTTAGAATTCTCTCGCATTTCTTTCAAGGGCTTTCTGCTTGTGTTATTCACATTTCTCTCGCATTTCCTCCAAGCTCTTTCTGCTTACTTCATTCAGACATCTTTCTCATTTCCTCCAAGCGCTTTCTACTTGGCTCATTCACCCTTCTCTCGCATTTCCTCCAAGCGCTTTTTGCTTGGCTCATTCACCCGTCTCTCGCATTTCCTCCATGCACTTTCTGCTTGGCTCAGCATTCTTTCACATTTCCTCCAAGCGCTTTCTGCTTAGCTCATTCACCCGTCTCTCGCATTTCCTCCATGCTCATTCGGCTTGACTCAGCGTTCTCTCACATTTCCTCCAAGCGGTTTCTCCTTGGCTCATTCACCCTTCTCTCGCATTTCCTCCAAGCGCTTCCTTCTTGGCTCAGCTTTCGCTCACATTATCTCCAAGCGCTTTGTGCTTGGCCCATTCAGCCTTCTCCCGCATTTCCTCCAAGCGCTTTCTACTTGGCTCATTCACCCTTCTCTCGTATTTTCTCGAAGTGCTTTCTGTTTGGCTTATTCACATTTCTCTCGCATTTCCTCGAAGTCCTTTCTCCTTGGCTCATTCACCTGTCTCTATCATTTCTTCCAAGCGCTTTCTCCTTGGCTTATTCAGCCTTCTATCGAATTTCGTCCAAGCGCATTCTGCTTGGCCCATTCAGCCTTCTCTTGCATTTCCTCCAAGTGCTATCTGCTTGGCTCATTCAGCATTCTCTTCGTATGTCCCTCAAGCACTTTTTGCTTTGCTCATTCACCCGTCTCTAACATTTCCTCCAAGTGCTTTCTGCTTGGCTCATTCACGCGTCTTTCGCATTTCCTCCAAGTGCTTTCTGCTTGGCTCATTCACCCGTCTCTCACATTTCCTTCAAGCGGATTCTGCTTGGCTCATTCAGCCTTCTCTCTCATTTCCTCCAACTGCTTTCTGCTTGGTTCATTCACTCTTCTCTCTCATTTCCTCCATGTACTTTCTGCTTGGCTCAGCCTTCTTTCACATTTCCTCCAAGCGGTTTCTCCTTGGCTCATTAACCCTTCTCTCGCATTTCCTCTATGCACTTTCTGCTTGGCTCAGTCTTGTTTCACATTTCCTCCAAGCGCTTTCTCCTTGGCACATTCACACTTCTCTCGTATTTCCTGCAAGGGCTTTCTGCATGGCTCATTAACACTTCTCTCTCACTTCCTCCAACCGCTTCCTGCTTGGCTAAGCCTTCTCCCGCATTTCCTCCAAGCGCTTTCTACTTGGCTCATTCACCCTTCTCTCGCATTTCCTCCATTCACTTTTTGTTTGGCTCAGCCTTCTTTCACATTTTCTCCAACCGGTTTCTCCTTGGCTCATTCACCCTTCCCTCGCATTTCCTCCAAGCGCTTTCTGCTTGGCTCATTCACACTTCTCTCGCATTTCGTCCAAGAGCTTACTTCTTGGCTAAGCCTTCTCTCTCATTTCCTCCATACACTTTCTGCTGGGCTAAGCCTTCTCCCGCATTTCCTCCAAGTGTTTTCTACTTGGCTCATTCACCCTTCTCTCGCATTTTCTCGAAGCGCTTTCTGCTTGGCTCATTCACCCTTCTCTCACATTCCTTCCAAGCGCTTTCTGCTTGGCTCATTCACCCTTCTCTCCCATTTCCTCAAAGGGCTTTCTGCTTAGCTCATTCACCCTTCTTTAGCATTTCCACCAAGTGCTTTCTGCTTGGCTCATTCACCCTTCTATAGCATTTCCTCCAAGCGCTTTCTGCTTGGTTCATTCAGACATCTCTCGCATTTCCTCCAAGCGCTTTCTGTTTGGCTTATTCACATTTCTCTTGCATTTCCTCGAAGTGCTTTCTCCTTGGCTCATTCAGCCTTCTATCGCATTTCCTCCAAGCGCATTCTGCTTGGCCCATTCAGCCTTCTCTCGAATTTGTTCCAAGAGCTTTTTCATTGGCTCATTCACCCTTCTCTCTCATTTCCTCCAAGCCCTTTCCGCTTGGCTCATTTAGCGTTCTCTCGCATTTCCTTCAAGGGCTTTCTGCTTGTGTCATTCACATTTCTCTCGCATTTACTCCAAGCTCTTTCTGCTTACTTCATTCAGACATCTCTCTCATTTCCTCCAAGCACTTTCTACTTGGCTCATTCACCCTTCTCTCGCATTACCTCCAAGCGCTTTCTGCTTGGCTCATTCACCCGTCTCTCGCATTTCCTCCATGCACTTTCTGCTTGGCTCAGCATTCTTTCACATTTCCTCCAAGCGCTTTCTGCTTGGCTCATTCACCCGTCTCTCGCATTTCCTCCATGTACTTTCTGCTTGGCTCAGCCTTCTTTCACATTTCCTCCAAGCGGTTTCTCCTTGGCTCATTCACCGTTCTCTCGCATTTCCCCCAAGCGCTTTCTGCTTGGCTCATTCAGCCTTCTCTAGCATTTCCTCCAAGCGCTTTCTCCTTGGCTCATTCACTCTTCTCTCGCATTTCCTCCAAGTGCTTTCTGCTTGGGTCATTCATCTGTCTGTAAGATTTCCTCCAAGCGCTTTCTGCTTGGTTCATTCAGACATCTCTTTCATTTCCTCCAAACGCTTTCTGCTTGGCTCATTCACCCTTCTCTCGCATTTTCTCGAAGCGCTTTCTGCTTGGCTCAATCACCCTTCTCTCGCATTTCCTCCAAGCGCTTTCTGCTTCGCTCATTCACCCTTCTCTTGCATTTCCTCCAAGCGCTTTCTACTTGGCTCATTCACCCTTTTCTCGCATTTTCTCGAAGCGCTTTCTGCTTGGCTCATTCACCCTTCTCTCGCATTTCCTCCAAGTGCTTTCTGCTTGGCTCATTCACCCTTCTCTCGTATTTTTTCGAAGCGCTTTCTGCTTGACTCATTCATACTTCTCTCGCATTTCCTCCAAGCGCTTTCTGTTTGGCTTATTCACATTTCTCTCGCATTTCCTCGAAGTGCTTTCTCCTTGGCTCATTCACCTGTCTCTCTCATTTCCTTCAAGCGCTTTCTCCTTAGCTCATTCAGCCTTCTAACGCATTTCCTCCAAGCGCATTCTGCTTGGCCCATTCAGCCTTCTCTCGAATTTGTTCCAAGAGCTTTTTCATTGGCTCATTCACCCTTCTCTCTCATTTCCTCCAAGCCTTTTCCGCTTGGCTCATTTAGAGTTCTCTCGCATTTCTTTCAAGGGCTTTCTCCTTGTGTTATTCACATTTCTCTTGCATTTCCTCCAAGCGCTTTCTACTTGGCTCATTCACCCTTCTCTCGCATTTCCTACAAGCGCTTTCTAGTTGGCTCATTCACCCGTCTCTCGCATTTCCCCCATGCACTTTCTGCTTGGCTCAGCATTCTTTCACATTTCCTCCAAGCACTTTCTGCTTGGCTCATTCCCCCGTTTCTCGCATTTCCTCCATGCTCATTCTGCTTGACTCAGCCTTCTTTCACATTTCCTCCAAGCGGTTGCTCCTTGGCATATTCACCCTACTTTCGCATTTCTTCCAAGCACTTTCTGCATGGCTTAGCCTTCTTTCCAATTTCCTCCAAGCGCTTCCTCCTTGGCTAATTCACCCTTCTCTCGCATTCCTTCCAAGAGCTTTCAGCTTGGCTCATTCACCCTTCTCTCCCATTTCCTCAAAGGGCTTTCTACTTAGCTCATTCACTCTTCTTTAGCATTTCCACCAAGCGCTTTCTGCTTGGCTTATTCACCCTTCTCTAGCATTTCCTCCAAGAGCTTTCTCCTTGGCTCATTCACTCTTCTCTCGCATTTCCTCCAAGTGCTTTCTGCTTGGCTCATTCACCTGTCTCTAACATTTCCTCCAAGCGCTTTCTGCTTGGTTCATTCAGACATCTCTCTCATTTCCTCCAAACGCTTTCTTCTTGGCTCATTCACCCTTCTCTCGCATTTCCTCCAAGCGCTTTCTTCTTGGCTCATTCACCCTTCTCTCGCATTTCCTCCATGCACTTTCTGTTTGGCTCAGCCTTCTTTCACATTTCCTCCAAACGGTTTCTCCTTGGCTCATTCACCCTTCCCTCACATTTCCTCCAAGCACTTTCTGCTTGGCTCATTCACCCTTCTCTCTCATTTTCTCGAAGCGCTTTCTGCTTGGCTCATTCACCCTTCTCTTGCATTTCCTCCAAGAGCTTTCTACTTGGCTCATTCACCCTTCTCTCGCATTTTCTCGAGTCGCTTTCTGCTTGGCTCATTCACCCTTCTCTCGCATTTCCTCCAAGTGCTTTCTGCTTCGCTCCTTCACCCTTCTCTCGCATTTCCTCAAAGCGCTTTCTACTTGGCTCATTCACCCTTCTCTCGTATTTTCTCGAAGCGCTTTCTTCTTGGCTCATTCATACTTCTCTCGCATTTCCTCCAAGCGCTTTCTGTTTGGCTTATTCACATTTCTATCGCATTTCCTCGAAGTGCTTTCTCCTTCGCTCATTCACCTGTCTCTCTCATTTCCTCCAAACGCTTTCTTCTTGGCTCATTCACACTTCTCTCGCATTTCCTCCAAGCGCTTCCTTCTTGGCTCAGCAATCTCTCGCATTTCCTCCAAGGGCTTTCTGCATGGCTCATTAACACTTCTCTCTCACTTCCTCAAAGTGCTTCCTGCTTGGCTAAGCCTTCTCTCGCATTTTCTCCAAGCACTTTCTCCTTGGCGCATTCACCCTTTTCTCGCATTTCCTCCATGCACTTTCTGCTTGGCCCATTCAGCCATCTCTCGCATTTCCTCCAAGCGCTTTCTGCTTCGCTCATTCACACTTCTCTTGCATTTCCACCAAGCGCTTTCTACTTGGCTCATTCACCCTTCTCTCGCATTTTCTCGAAGCACTTTCTCCTTGGCTCATTCATACTTCTCTCGCATTTCCTGCATGCACTTTCACCTTGGCTCAGCATTCTTTCACATTTCCTCCAAGCGCTTCCTTCTTGGCTCAGCCATCCCTCGCATTACCTCCAAGTGCTTTCTGCTTCGCTCATTCACACTTCTCTTGCATTTTCTCCAAGCGCTTTCTGCTTCGCTCATTCACCCTTCTCTGGCATTTTCTCAAAGCACTTTCTGCTTGGCTCATTCACCCTTCTCTCGCATTTCCTCCAAGTGCTTTCTGCTTGGCTCATTCACCCTTCTCTCGTATTTTCTCGAAGCGCTTTCTGTTTGGCTCATTCACCCGTCTCTCGCATTTCCTGCATGCACTTTCACCTTGGCTCAGCATTCTTTCACATTTCCTCCAAGTGCTTTCTGCTTGGCTCATTCACCCGTCTCTCGCATTTCCTCCATGCTCACTATGCTTGGCTCAGCCTTCTTTCACATTTCCTCCAAGCGGTTGCTCCTTGGCTTATTCACCCTTCTCTCGCATTTCCTCCATGCACTTTCTGCTTGGCTCAGCGTTCTTTCACATTTCCTCCAAGCGGTTTCTCCTTGGCTCATTCACCCTTCTCTCGCATTTCCCCCAAGCTCTTCCTTCTTGGCTAAGACTTCGCTCGCATTATCTCCAAGCGCTTTGTGCTTGGCCCATTCAGCCTTCTCTCGCATTTCTTCCAAGGGCTTTCTGCATGGCTCATTAACACTTCTCTCTCACTTCCTCCAAGTGCTTCCTGCTTGGCTAAGCATTCTCCTGCATTTCCTACAAGCGCTTTCTACTTGGCTCATTCACCCTTCTCTCACATTCCTTCCAAGCGCTTTCTGCTTGGCTCATTCACCCTTCTCTCGCATTTTCTCGAAGCACTTTCTACTTGGCTCATTCACCCTTCTCTCGCATTTCCTCCAAGCGCTTTCTGCTTCGCTCATTCACCCTTCTCTTGCATTTCCTCCAAGCGCTTTCTCCTTGGCTCATTCAACCTTCTATCGCATTTCCTCCAAGCGCATTCTGCTTGGCTCATTCACCCGTCTCTCGCCTTTCCTGCATGCAGTTTCTGCTTGGCTCAGCATTCTTTCACATTTCCTCCAAGCGCTTTCTGCTTGGCTCATTCACCCGTCTCTCGCATTTCCTCCATGCTCACTATGCTTGGCTTAGCCTTCTTTCACATTTCCTCCAAGCGGTTTCTCCTTGGCTCATACACCCTTCTCTACCATTTCCTCCATGCACTTTCTGCTTGGCTCAGCATTCTTTCACATTTCCTCCAAGCGGTTTCTCCTTGGCTCATTCACCCTTGTCTTGCATTTCCCCCAAGCGCTTCCTTCTTGGCTCATTCACCCTTCTCTCGCATTTCCTCCAAGCGCTTTCTGCTTCGCTCATTCACCCTTCTCTTGCATTTTCTCCAAGTGCTTTCTACTTGCCTCATTCACCCTTCTCTCGCATTTTCTCGAAGCACTTTCTGCTTGGCTCATTCACACTTCTCTCGCATTTCCTCCAATTGCTTTCTACTTGGCTCATTCACCCTTCTCTCACATTCCTTCCAAGCCCTTTCTGCTTGGCTCATTCACCCTTCTCTCCAATTTCCTCAAAGGGCTTTCTGCTTAGCTCATTCACCCTTCTTTCGCATTTCCACCAAGCGCTTTCTGCTTGGCTCATTCACCCTTCTCTCGCATTTCCTCCAAGCGCTTTCTGCTTGGCTCATTCACACTTCTCTCGCATTTCCTCCAAGCACTTTCTGCTTCGCTCAGCTTTCTCTCACATTTCTTCCAAGCGCTTTCTTCTTGCCTCCTTCACCCTTCTCTCGCATTTCCTCCCAGCGCTTTCTGCTTGGCTCATTCACCCGTCTCTTGCATTTCCTCTAAGCGCTTTCTGCTTGGCTCATTCAGCCTTCTCTCGAATTTTCTCCAAGAATTTTCTGCATGGCTTAGCCTTCTTTCCAATTTCCTCCAAGCGCTTTCTGCTTGGCTCATTCACTCTTCTCTCGAATTTCTTCCAAGCGCTTTATGCTTGGCTCATTCACCCTTCTCTCGCATTTCCTCTAAGCGATTTCTGCTTGGCTCATTCACACTTCTCTCGCATTTCGTCCAAGAGCTTCCTTCTTGGCTTAGCCTTCTCTCTCATTTCCTCCAAGCGCTTTCTGCTTGGCTCATTCACCCGTCTCTCGCATTTCCTCCATACACTTTCTGCTTGGCTAAGCCTTCTCCCGCATTTCCTCCAAGTGTTTTCTGCTTGGCTCATTCACCCTTCTCTCGCATTTTCTCGAAGCGCTTTCTGCTTGGCTCATTCACCCTTCTCTCACATTCCTTCGAAGTGCTTTCTGCTTGGCTCATTCACCCTTCTCTCCCATTTACTCAAAGGACTTTCTGCTTAGCTCATTCACCCTTCTTTAGCATTTCCACCAAGTGCTTTCTGCTTGGCTCATTCACCCTTCTCTAGCATTTCCTCCAAGTGCTTTCTCCTTGGCTCATTCACTCTTCTCTCGCATTTCCTCCAAGTGCTTTCTGCTTGGCTCATTCACCTGTCTCTAACATTTCCTCCAAGCGCTTTCTGTTTGGTTCATTCAGAGATCTCTCTCATTTCCTCCAAGCGCTTTCTGCTTGGCTCATTCACCCTTCTCTCACATTCCTTCCAAGCGCTTTCTGCTTGGCTCATTCACCCTTCTCTCACATTCCTTCCAAGCGCTTTCTGCTTGGCTCATTCACCCTTCTCTCGCATTTTCTCGAAGCACTTTCTACTTGGCTCATTCACCCTTCTCTCGTATTTCCTCCAAGCGCTTTCTGCTTCGCTCATTCAACCTTCTCTTGCATTTCCTCCAAGCGCTTTCTCCTTGGATCATTCAACCTTCTATCGCATTTCCTCCAAGCGCATTCTGCTTGGCCCATTCAGCCTTCTCTCGAATTTGTTCCAAGAGCTTTTTCATTGGCTCATTCACCCTTCTCTCTCATTTCCTCCAAGCCTTTTCCGCTTGGCTCATGTAGCGTTCTCTCGCATTTCTTTCAAGCGCTTTCTGCTTGTGTCATTCACATTTCTCTCGCATTTCCTCCAAGCGCTTTCCGCTTGGCTCATTCACCCTTCTCTATCAGTTCCTCCAAGCGCTTTCTGCTTGGCTCATTCACCCGTCTCTCGCCTTTCCTGCATGCAGTTTCTGCTTGGCTCAGCATTCTTTCACATTTCCTCCAAGCGCTTTCTGCTTGGCTCATTCACCCGTCTCTCGCATTTCCTCCATGCTCACTATGCTTGGCTTAGCCTTCTTTCACATTTCCTCCAAGCGGTTTCTCCTTGGCTCATTCACCCTTCTCTACCATTTCCTCCATGCACTTTCTGCTTGGCTCAGCGTTCTTTCACATTTCCTCCAAGCGGTTTCTCCTTGGCTCATTCACCCTTCTCTCGCATTACCCCCAAGCGCTTCCTTCTTGGCTCATTCACCCTTCTCTCGCATTTCCTCCAAGCGCTTTCTGCTTCGTTCATTCACCCTTCTCTTGCATTTTCTCCAAGGGCTTTCTACTTGGCTCATTCACCCTTCTCTCGCATTTTCTCGAAGCACTTTCTGCTTGGCTCATTCACCCTTCTCTCGCATTTCCTCCAATTGCTTTCTACTTGGCTCATTCACCCTTCTCTCACATTCCTTCCAAGCCCTTTCTGCTTGGCTCATTCACCCTTCTCTCCAATTTCCTCAAAGGGCTTTCTGCTTAGCTCATTCACCCTTCTTTCGCATTTCCACCTAGCGCTTTCTGCTTGGCTCATTCACCCTTCTCTCGCATTTCCTCCAAGCGCTTTCTGCTTGGCTCATTCACACATCTCTCGCATTTCCTCCAAGCACTTTCTGCTTCGCTCAGCTTTCTCTCACATTTCTTCCAAGCGCTTTCTTCTTGCCTCCTTCACCCTTCTCTCGCATTTCCTCCCAGCGCTTTCTGCTTGGCTCATTCACCCGTCTCTTGCATTTCCTCTAAGCGCTTTCTGCTTGGCTCATTCAGCCTTCTCTCGAATTTTCTCCAAGAATTTTCTGCATGGCTTAGCCTTCTTTCCAATTTCCTCCAAGCGCTTTCTGCTTGGCTCATTCACTCTTCTCTCGAATTTCTTCCAAGCGCTTTCTGCTTGGCTTATTCACCCTTCTCTCGCATATCCTCTAAGCGATTTCTGCTTGGCTCATTCACACTTCTCTCGCATTTCGTCCAAGAGCTTCCTTCTTGGCTTAGCCTTCTCTCTCATTTCCTCCAAGCGCTTCCTTCTTGGCTCAGCCATCCCTCGCATTACCTCCAAGTGCTTTCTGCTTGGCTCATTCACCCTTCTCTCGCATTTCCTCCAAGCGCTTTCTACTTGGCTCATTCACCCTTCTCTCGTATTTTCTCGAAGCGCTTTCTGCTTGGCGCATTCACCCGTCTCTCGCATTTCCTGCATGCACTTTCACCTTGGCTCAGCATTCTTACACATTTCCTCCAAGCGCTTTCTGCTTGGCTCATTCACCCGTCTCTCGCATTTCCTCCATGCTCATTATGCTTGGCTCAGCCTTCTTTCACATTTCCTCCAAGCGGGTTCTCCTTGGCTTATTCACCCTTCTCTCGCATTTCCTCCATGCACTTTCTGCTTGGCTCAGCGTTCTTTCACATTTCCTCCAAGCGGTTTCTCCTTGGCTCATTCACCCTTCTCTCGCATTTTCTCGAAGCGCTTTCTTCTTGGCTCATTCACACTTCTCTCGCATATCCTCCAAGTGCTTCCTTCTTGGCTCATTCACCTGTTTCTAACATTTCCTCCAAGCGCTTTCTGCTTCTCTCATTCACCCTTCTCTTGCATTTTCTCCAAGTGCTTTCTACTTGGCTCATTCACCCTTCTCTGGCATTTTCTCGAAGCACTTTCTTCTTGGCTCATTCACCCTTCTCTCGCATTTCCTCCATGCACTTTCTGCTTGGCTCAGCGTTCTTTCACATTTCCTCCAATTGGTTTCACCTTGGCTCATTCACCCTTCTCTCGCATTTCCCCCAAGCGCTTCCTTCTTGGCTCAGCCTTCGCTCGCATTATCTCCAAGCGCTTTTTGCTTGGCCCATTCAGCCTTCTCTCGCATTTCTTCCAAGGGCTTTCTGCATGGCTCATTAACACTTCTCTCTCACTTCCTCCAAGCTCTTCCTGCTTGGCTAAGCATTCTCCCGCATTTCCTACAAGCGCTTTCTACTTGGCTCATTCACCCTTCTCTCACATTCCTTCCAAGCGCTCTCTACTTGGCTCATTCAGCCTTCTCTCGTATTTTCTCGAAGCGCTTTCTGCTTGGCTCATTCATACTTCTCTCTCATTTCCTCCAAGCGCTTTCTGTTTGGCTCATTCACCCTTCTCTCTCATTTCCTCCAAGCGCTTTCTCCTTGGCTCATTCAGCTTTCTATCGCATTTCCTCCAAGAGCATTCTTCTTGGCCCATTCAGCCTTCTCTCGAATTTGTTCCAAGAGCTTTTTCATTGGCTCATTCACCCTTCTATCTCATTTCCTCCAAGCCCTTTCCGCTTGGCTCATTTAGCGTTCTCTCGCATTTCTTTCAAGGGCTTTCTGCTTGTGTCATTCACATTTCTCTCGCTTTTCCTCCAAGCTCTTTCTGCTTACTTCATTCAGACATCTCTCTCATTTCCTCCAAGCACTTTCTACTTGGCTCATTCACCCTTCTCTCGCATTACCTCCAAGCGCTTTCTACTTGGCTCATTCACCCTTCTCTCGCATTTCCTCCAAGTGTTTTCTACTTGGCTCATTCACCCTTCTCTCGCATTTTCTCGAAGCGCTTTCTGCTTGGCTCATTCACCCTTCTCTCACATTCCTTCCAAGCGCTTTCTGCTTGGCTCATTCACCCTTCTCTCCCATTTCCTCAAAGGGCTTTCTGCTTAGCTCATTCACCCTTCTTTAGCATTTCCACCAAGTGCTTTCTGCTTGGCTCATTCACCCTTCTCTAGCATTTCCTCCAAGCGCTTTCTGCTTGGTTCATTCAGACATCTCTCTCATTTCCTCCAAGCGCTTTCTGCTTGGCTCATTCACCCTTCTCTCGCATTTCCTCCAAGCGCTTTCTTCTTGGCTCATTCACCCTTCTCTCGCATTTCCTCCATGCACTTTCTGTTTGGCTCAGCCTTCTTTCACATTTCCTCCAACCGGTTTCTCCTTGGCTCATTCACCCTTCCCTCACATTTCCTCCAAGCGCTTTCTACTTGGCTCATTCACCCTTCTCTCGCATTTCCTCCAAGTGCTTTCTGCTTCGCTCATTCACCCTTCTCTCGCATTTCCACAAAGCGCTCTCTACTTGGCTCATTCAGCCTTCTCTCGTATTTTCTCGAAGCGCTTTCTGCTTGGCTCATTCATACTTCTCTCGCATTTCCTCCAAGCGCTTTCTGTTTGGCTTATTCACATTTCTCTTGCATTTCCTCGAAGTGCTTTCTCCTTGGCTCATTCAGCCTTCTATCGCATTTCCTCCAAGCGCATTCTGCTTGGCCCATTCAGCCTTCTCTCGAATTTGTTCCAAGAGCTTTTTCATTGGCTCATTCACCCTTCTCTCGCATTTCCTCCAAGCGCTTTCTGCTTCGCTCATTCACCCTTCTCTTGCATTTCCTCCAAGCGCTTTCTCCTTGGCTTATTCAGCCTTCTATCGAATTTCGTCCAAGTGCATTCTGCTTGGCCCATTCAGCCTTCTCTCGCATTTCCTCCAAGCAGTTTCTGTTTGGCTTATTCACATTTCTCTCGCATTTCCTCGAAGTCCTTTCTCCTTGGCTCATTCACCTGTCTCTATCATTTCTTCCAAGCGCTTTCTCCTTGGCTTATTCAGCCTTCTATCGAATTTCGTCCAAGCGCATTCTGCTTGGCCCATTCAGCCTTCTCTCGCATTTCCTCCAAGTGCTATCTGCTTGGCTCATTCAGCATTCTCTTCGTATGTCCCTCAAGCACTTTTTGCTTTGCTCATTCACCCGTCTCTAACATTTCCTCCAAGTGCTTTCTGCTTGGCTCATTCACCCGTCTCTCACATTTCCTTCAAGCGGATTCTGCTTGGCTCATTCAGCCTTCTCTCTCATTTCCTCCATCTGCTTTCTGCTTGGTTCATTCACTCTTCTCTCTCATTTCCTCCATGTACTTTCTGCTTGGCTCAGCCTTCTTTCACATTTCCTCCAACCGGTTTCTCCTTGGCTCATTAACCCTTCTCTCGCATTTCCTCTATGCACTTTCTGCTTGGCTCAGTCTTGTTTCACATTTCCTCCAAGCGCTTTCTCCTTGGCACATTCACACTTCTCTCGTATTTCCTGCAAGGGCTTTCTGCATGGCTCATTAACACTTCTCTCTCACTTCCTCCAACCGCTTCCTGCTTGGCTAAGCCTTCTCCCGCATTTCCTCCAAGCGCTTTCTACTTGGCTCATTCACCCTTCTCTCGCATTTCCTCCATTCACTTTTTGTTTGGCTCAGCCTTCTTTCACATTTTCTCCAACCGGTTTCTCCTTGGCTCATTCACCCTTCCCTCGCATTTCCTCCAAGCGCTTTCTGCTTGGCTCATTCACACTTCTCTCGCATTTCGTCCAAGAGCTTCCTTCTTGGCTAAGCCTTCTCTCTCATTTCCTCCATACACTTTCTCCTGGGCTAAGCCTTCTCCCGCATTTCCTCCAAGTGTTTTCTACTTGGCTCATTCACCCTTCTCTCGCATTTTCTCGAAGCGCTTTCTGCTTGGCTCATTCACCCTTCTCTCACATTCCTTCCAAGCGCTTTCTGCTTGGCTTATTCACCCTTCTCTCCCATTTCCTCAAAGGGCTTTCTGCTTAGCTCATTCACCCTTCTTTAGCATTTCCACCAAGTGCTTTCTGCTTGGCTCATTCACCCTTCTCCCGCATTTCCTCCAAGTGTTTTCTACTTGGCTCATTCACCCTTCTCTCGCATTTTCTCGAAGCGCTTTCTGCTTGGCTCATTCACCCTTCTCTCGCATTTCCTCCAAGCGCTTTCTTCTTGGCTCATTCACCCTTCTCTCGCATTTCCTCCATGCACTTTCTGTTTGGCTCAGCCTTCTTTCACATTTCCTCCAACCGGTTTCTCCTTGGCTCATTCACCCTTCCCTCGCATTTCCTCCAAGTGCTTTCTACTTGGCTCATTCACCCTTCTCTCGCATTTCCTCCAAGTGCTTTCTGCTTCGCTCATTCACCCTTCTCTCGCATTTCCTCAAAGCGCTCTCTACTTGGCTCATTCAGCCTTCTCTCGTATTTTCTCGAAGCGCTTTCTGCTTGGCTCATTCATACTTCTCTCGCATTTCCTCCAAGCGCTTTCTGTTTGGCTTATTCACATTTCTCTTGCATTTCCTCGAAGTGCTTTCTCCTTGGCTCATTCAGCCTTCTATCGCATTTCCTCCAAGCTCATTCTGCTTGGCCCATTCAGCCTTCTCTCGAATTTGTTCCAAGAGCTTTTTCATTGGCTCATTCACCCTTCTCTCTCATTTCCTCCAAGCCCTTTCCGCTTGGCTCATTTAGAGTTCTCTCGCATTTCCTTCAAGGGCTTTCTGCTTGTGTCATTCACATTTCTCTCGCATTTCCTCCAAGCTCTTTCTGCTTACTTCATTCAGACATCTCTCTCATTTCCTCCAAGCGCTTTCTGCTTGGCTCATTCACCCGTCTCTCGCATTTCCTCCATGCTCACTATGCTTGGCTCAGCCTTCTTTCACATTTCCTCCAAGCGGTTTCTCCTTGGCTCATTCTCCCTTCTCTCGCATTTCCTCCATGCACTTTCTGCTTGGCTCAGCGTTCTTTCACATTTCCTCCAAGCGGTTTCTCCTTGGCTCATTCACCGTTCTCTCGCATTTCCCCCAAGTGCTTTCTGCTTGGCTCATTCAGCCTTCTCTAGCATTTCCTCCAAGCGCTTTCTCCTTGGCTCATTCACTCTTCTCTCGCATTTCCTCCAAGTGCTTTCTGCTTGGGTCATTCATCTGTCTGTAAGATTTCCTCCAAGCGCTTTCTGCTTGGTTCATTCAGACATCTCTCTCATTTCCTCCAAACGCTTTCTGCTTGGCTCATTCATCCTTCTCTCGCATTTTCTCGAAGCGCTTTCTGCTTGGCTCATTCACCCTTCTCTCGCATTTCCTCCAAGCGCTTTCTGCTTCGCTCATTCACCCTTCTCTTGCATTTCCTCCAAGCGCTTTCTACTTGGCTCATTCACCCTTCTCTCGCATTTTCTCGAAGCGCTTTCTGCTTGGCTCATTCACCCTTCTCTCGCATTTCCTCCAAGTGCTTTCTGCTTGGCTCATTCACCCTTCTCTCGTATTTTTTCGAAGCACTTTCTGCTTGGCTCATTCATACTTCTCTCGCATTTCCTCCAAGCGCTTTCTGTTTGGCTTATTCACATTTCTCTCGCATTTCCTCGAAGTGCTTTCTCCTTGGCTCATTCACCTGTCTCTCTCATTTCCTTCAAGCGCTTTCTCCTTAGCTCATTCAGCCTTCTAACGCATTTCCTCCAAGCGCATTCTGCTTGGCCCATTCAGCCTTCTCTCGAATTTGTTCCAAGAGCTTTTTCATTGGCTCATTCACCCTTCTCTCTCATTTCCTCCAAGCCTTTTTCGCTTGGCTCATTTAGAGTTCTCTCGCATTTCTTTCAAGGGCTTTCTCCTTGTGTTATTCACATTTCTCTTGCATTTCCTCCAAGCACTTTCTACTTGGCTCATTCACCCTTCTCTCGTATTTCCTCCAAGCGCTTTCTGCTTCGCTCATTCAACCTTCTCTTGCATTTCCTCCAAGCGCTTTCTCCTTGGCTCATTCAACCTTCTATCGCATTTCCTCCAAGCGCATTCTGCTTGGCCCATTCAGCCTTCTCTCGAATTTGTTCCAAGAGCTTTTTCATTGGCTCATTCACCCTTCTCTCTCATTTCCTCCAAGCCTTTTCCGCTTGGCTCATGTAGCGTTCTCTCGCATTTCTTTCAAGCGCTTTCTGCTTGTGTCATTCACATTTCTCCCGCATTTCCTCCAAGCGCTTTCCGCTTGGCTCATTCACCCTTCTCTATCAGTTCCTCCAAGCGCTTTCTGCTTGGCTCATTCACCCGTCTCTCGCCTTTCCTGCATGCAGTTTCTGCTTGGCTCAGCATTCTTTCACATTTCCTCCAAGCGCTTTATGCTTGGCTCATTCACCCGTCTCTCGCATTTCCTCCATGCTCACTATGCTTGGCTTAGCCTTCTTTCACATTTCCTCCAAGCGGTTTCTCCTTGGCTCATTCACCCTTCTCTACCATTTCCTCCATGCACTTTCTGCTTGGCTCAGCGTTCTTTCACATTTCCTCCAAGCGGTTTCTCCTTGGCTCATTCACCCTTCTCTCGCATTTCCCCCAAGCGCTTCCTTCTTGGCTCATTCACCCTTCTCTCGCATTTCCTCCAAGCGCTTTCTGCTTCGTTCATTCACCCTTCTCTTGCATTTTCTCCAAGGGCTTTCTACTTGGCTCATTCACCCTTCTCTCGCATTTTCTCGAAGCACTTTCTGCTTGGCTCATTCACCCTTCTCTCGCATTTCCTCCAATTGCTTTCTACTTGGCTCATTCACCCTTCTCTCACATTACTTCCAAGCCCTTTCTGCTTGGCTCATTCACCCTTCTCTCCAATTTCCTCAAAGGGCTTTCTGCTTAGCTCATTCACCCTTCTTTCGCATTTCCACCAAGCGCTTTCTGCTTGGCTCATTCACCCGTCTCTTGCATTTCCTCTAAGCGCTTTCTGCTTGGCTCATTCAGCCTTCTCTCGAATTTTCTCCAACAATTTTCTGCATGGCTTAGCCTTCTTTCCAATTTCCTCCAAGCGCTTTCTGCTTGGCTCATTCACTCTTCTCTCGAATTTCTTCCAAGCGCTTTCTGCTTGGCTTATTCACCCTTCTCTCGCATTTCCTCTAAGCGATTTCTGCTTGGCTCATTCACACTTCTCTCGCATTTCGTCCAAGAGCTTCCTTCTTGGCTTAGCCTTCTCTCTCATTTCCTCCAAGCGCTTCCTTCTTGGCTCAGCCATCCCTCGCATTACCTCCAAGTGCTTTCTGCTTGGCTCATTCACCCTTCTCTCGAATTTCCTCCAAGCGCTTTCTACTTGGCTCATTCACCCTTCTCTCGTATTTTCTCGAAGCGCTTTCTGCTTGGCTCATTCACCCGACTCTCGCATTTCCTGCATGCACTTTCACCTTGGCTCAGCATTCTTACACATTTCCTCCAAGCGCTTTCTGCTTGGCTCATTCACCCGTCTCTCGCATTTCCTCCATGCTCATTATGCTTGGCTCAGCTTTCTTTCACATTTCCTCCAAGCGGTTTCTCCCTGGCTTATTCACCCTTCTCTCGCATTTCCTCCATGCACTTTCTGCTTGGCTCAGCGTTCTTTCACATTTCCTCCAAGCGGTTTCTCCTTGGCTCATTCACCCTTCTCTCGCATTTTCTCGAAGCGCTTTCTTCTTGGCTCATTCACACTTCTCTCGCATATCCTCCAAGTGCTTCCTTCTTGGCTCATTCACCTGTTTCTAACATTTCCTCCAAGCGCTTTCTGCTTCGCTCATTCACCCTTCTCTTGCATTTTCTCCAAGTGCTTTCTACTTGGCTCATTCACCCTTCTCTGGCATTTTCTCGAAGCACTTTCTGCTTGGCTCATTCACCCTTCTCTCGCATTTCCTCCAAGTGCTTTCTGCTTGGCTCATTCACCCTTCTCTCGCATTTCCTCCATGCACTTTCTGCTTGGCTCAGCGTTCTTTCACATTTCCTCCAAGCGGTTTCTCCTTGGCTCATTCACCCTTCTCTCGCATTTCCCCCAAGCGCTTCCTTCTTGGCTCAGCCTTCGCTCGCATTATCTCCAAGCGCTTTTTGCTTGGCCCATTCAGCCTTCTCTCGCATTTCTTCCAAGGGCTTTCTGCATGGCTCATTAACACTTCTCTCTCACTTCCTCCAAGCGCTTCCTGCTTGGCTAAGCATTCTCCCGCATTTCCTACAAGCGCTTTCTACTTGGCTCATTCACCCTTCTCTCACATTCCTTCCAAGCGCTCTCTACTTGGCTCATTCAGCCTTCTCTCGTATTTTCTCGAAGCGCTTTCTGCTTGGCTCATTCATACTTCTCTCGCATTTCCTCCAAGCGCTTTCTGTTTGGCTCATTCACCCTTCTCTCTCATTTCCTCCAAGCGCTTTCTCCTTGGCTCATTCAGCTTTCTATCGCATTTCCTCCAAGAGCATTCTTCTTGGCCCATTCAGCCTTCTCTCGAATTTGTTCCAAGAGCTTTTTCATTGGCTCATTCACCCTTCTATCTCATTTCCTCCAAGCCCTTTCCGCTTGGCTCATTTAGCGTTCTCTCGCATTTCTTTCAAGGGCTTTCTGCTTGTGTCATTCACATTTCTCTCGCTTTTCCTCCAAGCTCTTTCTGCTTACTTCATTCAGACATCTCTCTCATTTCCTCCAAGCACTTTCTACTTGGCTCATTCACCCTTCTCTCGCATTACCTCCAAGCGCTTTCTGCTTGGCTCATTCACCCGTCTCTCGCATTTCCTCCATGCACTTTCTGCTTGGCTCAGCATTCTTTCACATTTCCTCCAAGCGCTTTCTGCTTGGCTCATTCACCCGTCTCTCGCATTTCCTCCATGCTCACTATGCTTGGCTCAGCCTTCTTTCACATTTCCTCCAAGCGGTTTCTCCTTGGCTCATTCTCCCTTCTCTCGCATTTCCTCCATGCACTTTCTGCTTGGCTCAGCGTTCTTTCACATTTCCTCCAAGCGGTTTCTCCTTGGCTCATTCACCGTTCTCTCGCATTTCCCCCAAGCGCTTTCTGCTTGGCTCATTCAGCCTTCTCTCGAATTTTCTCCAAGCACTTTCTGCATGGCTTAGCCTTCTTTCCAATTTCCTCCAAGCACTTTCTGCTTGGCTCATTCACTCTTCTCTCGCATTTCCTCCAAGTGCTTTCTGCTTGGGTCATTCATCTGTCTGTAACATTTCCTCCAAGCGCTTTCTGCTTGGTTCATTCAGACATCTCTCTCATTTCCTCCAAACGCTTTCTGCTTGGCTCATTCACCCTTCTCTCGCATTATCTCGAAGCGCTTTCTGCTTGGCTCATTCACCCTTCTCTCGCATTTCCTCCAAGCGCTTTCTGCTTCGCTCATTCACCCTTCTCTTGCATTTCCTCCAAGCGCTTTCGTCTTGGCTTATTCAGCCTTCTATCGAATTTCGTCCAAGCGCATTCTGCTTGGCCCATTCAGCCTTCTCTCGCATTTCCTCCAAGCAGTTTCTGTTTGGCTTATTCACATTTCTCTCGCATTTCCTCGAAGTCCTTTCTCCTTGGCTCATTCACCTGTCTCTATCATTTCTTCCAAGCGCTTTCTCCTTGGCTTATTCAGCCTTCTATCGAATTTCGTCCAAGCGCATTCTGCTTGGCCCATTCAGCCTTCTCTCGCATTTCCTCCAAGTGCTATCTGCTTGGCTCATTCAGCATTCTCTTCGTATGTCCCTCAAGCACTTTTTGCTTTGCTCATTCACCCGTCTCTAACATTTCCTTCAAGCGGATTCTGCTTGGCTCATTCAGCCTTCTCTCTCATTTCCTCCAACTGCTTTCTGCTTGGTTCATTCACTCTTCTCTCTCATTTCCTCCATGTACTTTCTGCTTGGCTCAGCCTTCTTTCACATTTCCTCCAACCGGTTTCTCCTTGGCTCATTAACCCTTCTCTCGCATTTCCTCTATGCACTTTCTGCTTGGCTCAGTCTTGTTTCACATTTCCTCCAAGCGCTTTCACCTTGGCACATTCACACTTCTCTCGTATTTCCTGCAAGGGCTTTCTGCATGGCTCATTAACACTTCTCTCTCACTTCCTCCAACCGCTTCCTGCTTGGCTAAGCCTTCTCCCGCATTTCCTCCAAGCGCTTTCTACTTGGCTCATTCACCCTTCTCTCGCATTTCCTCCATTCACTTTTTGTTTGGCTCAGCCTTCTTTCACATTTTCTCCAACCGGTTTCTCCTTGGCTCATTCACCCTTCCCTCGCATTTCCTCCAAGCGCTTTCTGCTTGGCTCATTCACACTTCTCTCGCATTTCGTCCAAGAGCTTCCTTCTTGGCTAAGCCTTCTCTCTCATTTCCTCCATACACTTTCTCCTGGGCTAAGCCTTCTCCCGCATTTCCTCCAAGTGTTTTCTACTTGGCTCATTCACCCTTCTCTCGCATTTTCTCGAAGCGCTTTCTGCTTGGCTCATTCACCCTTCTCTCACATTCCTTCCAAGCGCTTTCTGCTTGGCTCATTCACCCTTCTCTCCCATTTCCTCAAAGGGCTTTCTGCTTAGCTCATTCACCCTTCTTTAGCATTTCCACCAAGTGCTTTCTGCTTGGCTCATTCACCCTTCTCTAGCATTTCCTCCAAGCGCTTTCTGCTTGGTTCATTCAGACATCTCTCTCATTTCCTCCAAGCGCTTTCTGCTTGGCTCATTCACCCTTCTCTCGCATTTCCTCCAAGCGCTTTCTTCTTGGCTCATTCACCCTTCTCTCGCATTTCCTCCATGCACTTTCTGTTTGGCTCAGCCTTCTTTCACATTTCCTCCAACCGGTTTCTCCTTGGCTCATTCACCCTTCCCTCGCATTTCCTCCAAGCGCTTTCTACTTGGCTCATTCACCCTTCTCTCGCATTTCCTCCAAGTGCTTTCTGCTTCGCTCATTCACCCTTCTCTCGCATTTCCTCAAAGCGCTCTCTACTTGGCTCATTCAGCCTTCTCTCGTATTTTCTCGAAGCGCTTTCTGCTTGGCTCATTCATACTTCTCTCGCATTTCCTCCAAGCGCTTTCTGTTTGGCTTATTCACATTTCTCTTGCATTTCCTCGAAGTGCTTTCTCCTTGGCTCATTCAGCCTTCTATCGCATTTCCTCCAAGCGCATTCTGCTTGGCCCATTCAGCCTTCTCTCGAATTTGTTCCAAGAGCTTTTTCATTGGCTCATTCACCCTTCTCTCTCATTTCCTCCAAGCCCTTTCCGCTTGGCTCATTTAGCGTTCTCTCGCATTTCCTTCAAGGGCTTTCTGCTTGTGTCATTCACATTTCTCTCGCATTTCCTCCAGGCTCTTTCTGCTTACTTCATTCAGACATCTCTCTCATTTCCTCCAAGCACTTTCTACTTGGCTCATTCACCCTTCTCTCGCATTTCCTCCAAGCGCTTTCTGCTTGGCTCATTCACCCGTCTCTCGCATTTCCTCCATGCTCACTATGCTTGGCTCAGCCTTCTTTCACATTTCCTCCAAGCGGTTTCTCCTTGGCTCATTCTCCCTTCTCTCGCATTTCCTCCATGCACTTTCTGCTTGGCTCAGCGTTCTTTCACATTTCCTCCAAGCGGTTTCTCCTTGGCTCATTCACCGTTCTCTCGCATTTCCTTCAAGCGCTTTCTCCTTAGCTCATTCAGCCTTCTAACGCATTTCCTCCAAGCGCATTCTGCTTGGCCCATTCAGCCTTCTCTCGAATTTGTTCCAAGAGCTTTTTCATTGGCTCATTCACCCTTCTCTCTCATTTCCTCCAAGCCTTTTCCGCTTGGCTCATTTAGAGTTCTCTCGCATTTCTTTCAAGGGCTTTCTCCTTGTGTTATTCACATTTCTCTTGCATTTCCTCCAAGCGCTTTCTACTTGGCTCATTCACCCTTCTCTCGCATTTCCTCCAAGCGCCTTCTGCTTGGCTCATTCACCCGTCTCTCGCATTTTCCCCGTGCACTTTCTGCTTGGCTCAGCATTCTTTCACATTTCCTCCAAGCGCTTTCTGCTTGGCTCATTCCCCCGTCTCTCGCATTTCCTCCATGCTCATTCTGCTTGACTCAGCCTTCTTTCACATTTCCTCCAAGCGGTTTCTCCTTGGCACATTCACCCTTGTTTCGCATTTCCTCCAAGCTCTTTCTGCATGGCTTAGCCTTCTTTCCAATTTCCTCCAAGCGCTTCCTCCTTGGCTAATTCACCCTTCTCTCGCATTCCTTCCAAGCGCTTTCTGCTTGGCTCATTCACTCTTCTCTCCCATTTCCTCAAAGGGCTTTCTACTTAGCTCATTCACTCTTCTTTAGCATTTCCACCAAGCGCTTTCTGCTTGGCTCATTCACCCTTCTCTAGCATTTCCTCCAAGCGCTTTCTCCTTGGCTCATTTAGAGTTCTCTCGCATTTCTTTCAAGGGCTTTCTCCTTGTGTTATTCACATTTCTCTTGCATTTCCTCCAAGCACTTTCTACTTGGCTCATTCACCCTTCTCTCGTATTTCCTCCAAGCGCTTTCTGCTTCGCTCATTCAACCTTCTCTTGCATTTCCTCCAAGCGCTTTCTCCTTGGCTCATTCAACCTTCTATCGCATTTCCTCCAAGCGCATTCTGCTTGGCCCATTCAGCCTTCTCTCGAATTTGTTCCAAGAGCTTTTTCATTGGCTCATTCACCCTTCTCTCTCATTTCCTCCAAGCGTTCTCATGTAGCGTTCTCTCGCATTTCTTTCAAGCGCTTTCTGCTTGTGTCATTCACATTTCTCTCGCATTTCCTCCAAGCGCTTTCCGCTTGGCTCATTCACCCTTCTCTATCAGTTCCTCCAAGCGCTTTCTGCTTGGCTCATTCACCCGTCTCTCGCCTTTCCTGCATGCAGTTTCTGCTTGGCTCAGCATTCTTTCACATTTCCTCCAAGCGCTTTCTGCTTGGCTCATTCACCCGTCTCTCGCATTTCCTCCATGCTCACTATGCTTGGCTTAGCCTTCTTTCACATTTCCTCCAAGCGGTTTCTCCTTGGCTCATTCACCCTTCTCTACCATTTCCTCCATGCACTTTCTGCTTGGCTCAGCGTTCTTTCACATTTCCTCCAAGCGGTTTCTCCTTGGCTCATTCACCCTTCTCTCGCATTTCCCCCAAGCGCTTCCTTCTTGGCTCATTCACCCTTCTCTCGCATTTCCTCCAAGCGCTTTCTGCTTCGTTCATTCACCCTTCTCTTGCATTTTCTCCAAGGGCTTTCTACTTGGCTCATTCACCCTTCTCTCGCATTTTCTCGAAGCACTTTCTGCTTGGCTCATTCACCCTTCTCTCGCATTTCCTCCAATTGCTTTCTACTTGGCTCATTCACCCTTCTCTCAGATTCCTTCCAAGCCCTTTCTGCTTGGCTCATTCACCCTTCTCTCCAATTTCCTCAAAGGGCTTTCTGCTTAGCTCATTCACCCTTCTTTCGCATTTCCACCAAGCGCTTTCTGCTTGGCTCATTCACCCTTCTCTCGCATTTCCTCCAAGCGCTTTCTGCTTGGCTCATTCACACATCTCTCGCATTTCCTCCAAGCACTTTCTGCTTCGCTCAGCTTTCTCTCACATTTCTTCCAAGCGCTTTCTTCTTGCCTCCTTCACCCTTCTCTCGCATTTCCTCCCAGCGCTTTCTGCTTGGCTCATTCACCCGTCTCTTGCATTTCCTCTAAGCGCTTTCTGCTTGGCTCATTCAGCCTTCTCTCGAATTTTCTCCAACAATTTTCTGCATGGCTTAGCCTTCTTTCCAATTTCCTCCAAGCGCTTTCTGCTTGGCTCATTCACTCTTCTCTCGAATTTCTTCCAAGCGCTTTCTGCTTCGCTTATTCACCCTTCTCTCGCATTTCCTCTAAGCGATTTCTGCTTGGCTCATTCACACTTCTCTCGCATTTCGTCCAAGAGCTTCCTTCTTGGCTTAGCCTTCTCTCTCATTTCCTCCAAGCGCTTCCTTCTTGGCTCAGCCATCCCTCGCATTACCTCCAAGTGCTTTCTGCTTGGCTCATTCACCCTTCTCTCGCATTTCCTCCAAGCGCTTTCTACTTGGCTCATTCACCCTTCTCTCGTATTTTCTCGAAGCGCTTTCTGCTTGGTTCATTCACCCGTCTCTCGCATTTCCTGCATGCACTTTCACCTTGGCTCAGCATTCTTACACATTTCCTCCAAGCGCTTTCTGCTTGGCTCATTCACCCGTCTCTCGCATTTCCTCCATGCTCATTATGCTAGGCTCAGCCTTCTTTCACATTTCCTCCAAGCGGTTTCTCCTTGGCTTATTCACCCTTCTCTCGCATTTCCTCCATGCACTTTCTGCTTGGCTCAGCGTTCTTTCACATTTCCTCCAAGCGGTTTCTCCTTGGATCATTCACCCTTCTCTCGCATTTTCTCGAAGCGCTTTCTTCTTGGCTCATTCACACTTCTCTCGCATATCCTCCAAGTGCTTCCTTCTTGGCTCATTCACCTGTTTCTAACATTTCCTCCAAGCGCTTTCTGCTTCGCTCATTCACCCTTCTCTTGCATTTTCTCCAAGTGCTTTCTCCTTGGCTCATTCACCCTTCTCTGGCATTTTCTCGAAGCACTTTCTGCTTGGCCCATTCAGCCTTCTCTCGAATTTGTTCCAAGAGCTTTTTCATTGGCTCATTCACCCTTCTATCTCATTTCCTCCAAGCCCTTTCCGCTGGGCTCATTTAGCGTTCTCTCGCATTTCTTTCAAGGGCTTTCTGCTTGTGTCATTCACATTTCTCTCGCTTTTCCTCCAAGCTCTTTCTGCTTACTTCATTCAGACATCTCTCTCATTTCCTCCAAGCACTTTCTACTTGGCTCATTCACCCTTCTCTCGCATTACCTCCAAGCGCTTTCTGCTTTGCTCATTCACCCGTCTCTCGCATTTCCTCCATGCACTTTCTGCTTGGCTCAGCATTCTTTCACATTTCCTCCAAGCGCTTTCTGCTTGGCTCATTCACCCGTCTCTCGCATTTCCTCCATGCTCACTATGCTTGGCTCAGCCTTCTTTCACATTTCCTCCAAGCGGTTTCTCCTTGGCTCATTCTCCCTTCTCTCGCATTTCCTCCATGCACTTTCTGCTTGGCTCAGCGTTCTTTCACATTTCCTCCAAGCGGTTTCTCCTTGGCTCATTCACCGTTCTCTCGCATTTCCCCCAAGCGCTTTCTGCTTGGCTCATTCAGCCTTCTCTCGAATTTTCTCCAAGCACTTTCTGCATGGCTTAGCCTTCTTTCCAATTTCCTCCAAGCACTTTCTGCTTGGCTCATTCACTCTTCTCTCGCATTTCCTCCAAGTGCTTTCTGCTTGGGTCATTCATCTGTCTGTAACATTTCCTCCAAGCGCTTTCTGCTTGGTTCATTCAGACATCTCTCTCATTTCCTCCAAACGCTTTCTGCTTGGCTCATTCACCCTTCTCTCGCATTTTCTCGAAGCGCTTTCTGCTTGGCTCATTCACCCTTCTCTCGCATTTCCTCCAAGCGCTTTCTGCTTCGCTCATTCACCCTTCTCTTGCATTTCCTCCAAGCGCTTTCTCCTTGGCTTATTCAGCCTTCTATCGAATTTCGTCCAAGCGCATTCTGCTTGGCCCATTCAGCCTTCTCTCGCATTTCCTCCAAGCAGTTTCTGTTTGGCTTATTCACATTTCTCTCGCATTTCCTCGAAGTCCTTTCTCCTTGGCTCATTCACCTGTCTCTATCATTTCTTCCAAGCGCTTTCTCCTTGGCTTATTCAGCCTTCTCTCGCATATCCTCCAAGTGCTATCTGCTTGGCTCATTCAGCATTCTCTTCGTATGTCCCTCAAGCACTTTTTGCTTTGCTCATTCACCCGTCTCTAACATTTCCTCCAAGTGCTTTCTGCTTGGCTCATTCACCCGTCTCTCACATTTCCTTCAAGCGGATTCTGCTTGGCTCATTCAGCCTTCTCTCTCATTTCCTCAAACTGCTTTCTGCTTGGTTCATTCACTCTTCTCTCTCATTTCCTCCATGTACTTTCTACTTGGCTCAGCCTTCTTTCACATTTCCTCCAACCGGTTTCTCCTTGGCTCATTAACCCTTCTCTCGCATTTCCTCCAAGCGCTTTCTGCTTGGCTCATTCACACTTCTCTCGCATTTCGTCCAAGAGCTTCCTTCTTGGCTAAGCCTTCTCTCTCATTTCCTCCATACACTTTCTCCTGGCCTAAGCCTTCTCCCGCATTTCCTCCAAGTGTTTTCTACTTGGCTCATTCACCCTTCTCTCGCATTTTCTCGAAGCGCTTTCTGCTTGGCTCATTCACCCTTCTCTCACATTCCTTCCAAGCGCTTTCTGCTTGGCTCATTCACCCTTCTCTCCCATTTCCTCAAAGGGCTTTCTGCTTAGCTCATTCACCCTTCTTTAGCATTTCCACCAAGTGCTTTCTGCTTGGCTCATTCACCCTTCTCTAGCATTTCCTCCAAGCGCTTTCTGCTTGGTTCATTCAGACATCTCTCTCATTTCCTCCAAGCGCTTTCTGCTTGGCTCATTCACCCTTCTCTCGCATTTCCTCCAAGCGCTTTCTTCTTGGCTCATTCACCCTTCTCTCGCATTTCCTCCATGCACTTTCTGTTTGGCTCAGCCTTCTTTCACATTTCCTCCAACCGGTTTCTCCTTGGCTCATTCACCCTTCCCTCGCATTTCCTCCAAGCGCTTTCTACTTGGCTCATTCACCCTTCTCTCGCATTTCCTCCAAGTGCTTTCTGCTTCGCTCATTCACCCTTCTCTCGCATTTCCTCAAAGCGCTCTCTACTTGGCTCATTCAGCCTTCTCTCGTATTTTCTCGAAGCGCTTTCTGCTTGGCTCATTCATACTTCTCTCGCATTTCCTCCAAGCGCTTTCTGTTTGGCTTATTCACATTTCTCTTGCATTTCCTCGAAGTGCTTTCTCCTTGGCTCATTCAGCCTTCTATCGCATTTCCTCCAAGCGCATTCTGCTTGGCCCATTCAGCCTTCTCTCGAATTTGTTCCAAGAGCTTTTTCATTGGCTCATTCACCCTTCTCTCTCATTTCCTCCAAGCCCTTTCCGCTTGGCTCATTTAGCGTTCTCTCGCATTTCCTTCAAGGGCTTTCTGCTTGTGTCATTCACATTTCTCTCGCATTTCCTCCAAGCTCTTTCTGCTTACTTCATTCAGACATCTCTCTCATTTCCTCCAAGCACTTTCTACTTGGCTCATTCACCCTTCTCTCGCATTTCCTCCAAGCGCTTTCTGCTTGGCTCATTCACCCGTCTCTCGCATTTCCCCCATGCTCACTATGCTTGGCTCAGCCTTCTTTCACATTTCCTCCAAGCGCTTTCTGCTTGGCTCATTCACCCGTCTCTCGCATTTCCTCCATGCTCACTATGCTTGGCTCAGCCTTCTTTCACATTTCCTCCAAGCGGTTTCTCCTCGGCTCATTCTCCCTTCTCTCGCATTTCCTCCATGCACTTTCTGCTTGGCTCAGCGTTGTTTCACATTTCCTCCAAGCGCTTTCTCCTTGGCTCATTCACCGTTCTCTCGCATTTCCCCCAAGCGCTTTCTGCTTGGCTCATTCAGCCTTCTCTCGAATTTTCTCCAAGCACTTTCTGCATGGCTTAGCCTTCTTTCCAATTTCCTCCAAGCACTTTCTGCTTGGCTCATTCACTCTTCTCTCGCATTTCCTCCAAGTGCTTTCTGCTTGGGTCATTCATCTGTCTGTAACATTTCCTCCAAGCGCTTTCTGCTTGCTTCATTCAGACATCTCTCTCATTTCCTACAAACGCTTTCTGCTTGGCTCATTCACCCTTCTCTCGCATTTTCTCGAAGCGCTTTCTGCTTGGCTCATTCACCCTTCTCTCGCATTTCCTCCAAGCGCTTTCTGCTTCGCTCATTCACCCTTCTCTTGCATTTCCTCCAAGCGCTTTCTCCTTGGCTTATTCAGCCTTCTATCGAATTTCGTCCAAGCGCATTCTGCTTGGCCCATTCAGCCTTCTCTCGCATTTCCTCCAAGCAGTTTCTGTTTGGCTTATTCACATTTCTCTCGCATTTCCTCGAAGTCCTTTCTCCTTGGCTCATTCACCTGTCTCTATCATTTCTTCCAAGCGCTTTCTCCTTGGCTTATTCAGCCTTCTATCGAATTTCGTCCAAGCGCATTCTGCTTGGCCCATTCAGCCTTCTCTCGCATTTCCTCCAAGTGCTATCTGCTTGGCTCATTCAGCATTCTCTTCGTATGTCCCTCAAGCACTTTTTGCTTTGCTCATTCACCCGTCTCTAACATTTCCTCCAAGTGCTTTCTGCTTGGCTCATTCACCCGTCTCCCGCATTTCCTCCAAGTGTTTTCTACTTGGCTCATTCACCCTTCTCTCGCATTTTCTCGAAGCGCTTTCTGCTTGGCTCATTCACCCTTCTCTCACATTCCTTCCAAGCGCTTTCTGCTTGGCTCATTCACCCTTCTCTCCCATTTCCTCAAAGGGCTTTCTGCTTAGCTCATTCACCCTTCTTTAGCATTTCCACCAAGTGCTTTCTGCTTGGCTCATTCACCCTTCTCTAGCATTTCCTCCAAGCGCTTTCTGCTTGGTTCATTCAGACATCTCTCTCATTTCCTCCAAGCGCTTTCTGCTTGGCTCATTCACCCTTCTCTCGCATTTCCTCCATGCACTTTCTGTTTGGCTCAGCCTTCTTTCACATTTCCTCCAACCGGTTTCTCCTTGGCTCATTCACCCTTCCCTCGCATTTCCTCCAAGCGCTTTCTACTTGGCTCATTCACCCTTCTCTCGCATTTCCTCCAAGTGCTTTCTGCTTCGCTCATTCACCCTTCTCTCACATTTCCTCAAAGCGCTCTCTACTTGGCTCATTCAGCCTTCTCTCGTATTTTCTCGAAGCGCTTTCTGCTTGGCTCATTCATACTTCTCTCGCATTTCCTCCAAGCGCTTTCTGTTTGGCTTATTCACATTTCTCTTGCATTTCCTCGAAGTGCTTTCTCCTTGGCTCATTCAGCCTTCTATCGCATTTCCTCCAAGCGCATTCTGCTTGGCCCATTCAGCCTTCTCTCGAATTTGTTCCAAGAGCTTTTTCATTGGCTCATTCACCCTTCTCTCTCATTTCCTCCAAGCCCTTTCCGCTTGGCTCATTTAGCGTTCTCTCGCATTTCCTTCAAGGGCTTTCTGCTTGTGTCATTCACATTTCTCTCGCATTTCCTCCAAGCTCTTTCTGCTTACTTCATTCAGACATCTCTCTCATTTCCTCCAAGCACTTTCTACTTGGCTCATTCACCCTTCTCTCGCATTTCCTCCAAGCGCTTTCTGCTTGGCTCATTCACCCGTCTCTCGCATTTCCTCCATGCTCACTATGCTTGGCTCAGCCTTCTTTCACATTTCCTCCAAGCGGTTTCTCCTTGGCTCATTCTCCCTTCTCTCGCATTTCCTCCATGCACTTTCTGCTTGGCTCAGCGTTCTTTCACATTTCCTCCAAGCGGTTTCTCCTTGGCTCATTCACCGTTCTCTCGCATTTCCCCCAAGCGCTTTCTACTTGGCTCATTCACCCTTCTCTCGCATTTCCTCCAAGCGCTTTCTGCTTGGCTCATTCACCCGTCTCTCGCATTTCCTCCATGCTCACTATGCTTGGCTCAGCCTTCTTTCACATTTCCTCCAAGCGGTTTCTCCTTGGCTCATTCTCCCTTCTCTCGCATTTCCTCCATGCACTTTCTGCTTGGCTCAGCGTTCTTTCACATTTCCTCCAAGCGGTTTCTCCTTGACTCATTCTCCCTTCTCTCGCATTTCCTCCATGCACTTTCTGCTTGGCTCAGCGTTCTTTCACATTTCCTCCAAGCGCTATCTCCTTGGCTCATTCACCGTTCTCTCGCATTTCCCCCAAGCGCTTTCTGCTTGGCTCATTCAGCCTTCTCTCGAATTTTTTCCAAGCACTTTCTGCATGGCTTAGCCTTCTTTCCAATTTCCTCCAAGCACTTTCTGCTTGGCTCATTCACTCTTCTCTCGCATTTCCTCCAAGTGCTTTCTGCTTGGGTCATTCATCTGTCTGTAACATTTCCTCCAAGCGCTTTCTGCTTGCTTCATTCAGACATCTCTCTCATTTCCTCCAAACGCTTTCTGCTTGGCTCATTCACCCTTCTCTCGCATTTTCTCGAAGCGCTTTCTGCTTGGCTCATTCACCCTTCTCTCGCATTTCCTCCAAGCGCTTTCTGCTTCGCTCATTCACCCTTCTCTTGCATTTCCTCCAAGCGCTTTCTCCTTGGCTTATTCAGCCTTCTATCGAATTTCGTCCAAGCGCATTCTGCTTGGCCCATTCAGCCTTCTCTCGCATTTCCTCCAAGCAGTTTCTGTTTGGCTTATTCACATTTCTCTCGCATTTCCTCGAAGTCCTTTATCCTTGGCTCATTCACCTGTCTCTATCATTTCTTCCAAGCGCTTTCTCCTTGGCTTATTCAGCCTTCTATCGAATTTCGTCCAAGCGCATTCTGCTTGGCCCATTCAGCCTTCTCTCGCATTTCCTCCAAGTGCTATCTGCTTGGCTCATTCAGCATTCTCTTCGTATGTCCCTCAAGCACTTTTTGCTTTGCTCATTCACCCGTCTCTAACATTTCCTCCAAGTGCTTTCTGCTTGGCTCATTCACCCGTCTCTCACATTTCCTTCAAGCGGATTCTGCTTGGCTCATTCAGCCTTCTCTCTCATTTCCTCCAACTGCTTTCTGCTTGGTTCATTCACTCTTCTCTCTCATTTCCTCCATGTACTTTCTGCTTGGCTCAGCCTTCTTTCACATTTCCTCCAACCGGTTTCTCCTTGGCTCATTAACCCTTCTCTCGCATTTCCTCTATGCACTTTCTGCTTGGCTCAGTCTTGTTTCACATTTCCTCCAAGCGCTTTCTCCTTGGCACATTCACACTTCTCTCGTATTTCCTGCAAGGGCTTTCTGCATGGCTCATTAACACTTCTCTCTCACTTCCTCCAACCGCTTCCTGCTTGGCTAAGCCTTCTCCCGCATTTCCTCCAAGCGCTTTCTACTTGGCTCATTCACCCTTCTCTCGCATTTCCTCCATTCACTTTTTGTTTGGCTCAGCCTTCTTTCACATTTTCTCCAACCGGTTTCTCCTTGGCTCATTCACCCTTCCCTCGCATTTCCTCCAAGCGCTTTCTGCTTGGCTCATTCACACTTCTCTCGCATATCGTCCAAGAGCTTCCTTCTTGGCTACGCCTTCTCTCTCATTTCCTCCATACACTTTCTCCTGGGCTAAGCCTTCTCCCGCATTTCCTCCAAGTGTTTTCTACTTGGCTCATTCACCCTTCTCTCGCATTTTCTCGAAGCGCTTTCTGCTTGGCTCATTCACCCTTCTCTCACATTCCTTCCAAGCGCTTTCTGCTTGGCTCATTCACCCTTCTCTCCCATTTCCTCAAAGGGCTTTCTGCTTAGCTCATTCACCCTTCTTTAGCATTTCCACCAAGTGCTTTCTGCTTGGCTCATTCACCCTTCTCTAGCATTTCCTCCAAGCGCTTTCTGCTTGGTTCATTCAGACATCTCTCTCATTTCCTCCAAGCGCTTTCTGCTTGGCTCATTCACCCTTCTCTCGCATTTCCTCCAAGCGCTTTCTTCTTGGCTCATTCACCCTTCTCTCGCATTTCCTCCATGCACTTTCTGTTTGGCTCAGCCTTCTTTCACATTTCCTCCAACCGGTTTCTCCTTGGCTCATTCACCCTTCCCTCGCATTTCCTCCAAGCGCTTTCTACTTGGCTCATTCACCCTTCTCTCGCATTTCCTCCAAGTGCTTTCTGCTTCGCTCATTCACCCTTCTCTCGCATTTACTCAAAGCGCTCTCTACTTGGCTCATTCAGCCTTCTCTCGTATTTTCTCGAAGCGCTTTCTGCTTGGCTCATTCATACTTCTCTCGCATTTCCTCCAAGCGCTTTCTGTTTGGCTTATTCACATTTCTCTTGCATTTCCTCGAAGTGCTTTCTCCTTGGCTCATTCAGCCTTCTATCGCATTTCCTCCAAGCGCATTCTGCTTGGCCCATTCAGCCTTCTCTCGAATTTGTTCCAAGAGCTTTTTCATTGGCTCATTCACCCTTCTCTCTCATTTCCTCCAAGCCCTTTCCGCTTGGCTCATTTAGCGTTCTCTCGCATTTCCTTCAAGGGCTTTCTGCTTGTGTCATTCACATTTCTCTCGCATTTCCTCCAAGCTCTTTCTGCTTACTTCATTCAGACATCTCTCTCATTTCCTCCAAGCACTTTCTACTTGGCTCATTCACCCTTCTCTCGCATTTCCTCCAAGCGCTTTCTGCTTGGCTCATTCACCCGTCTCTCGCATTTCCTCCATGCTCACTATGCTTGGCTCAGCCTTCTTTCACATTTCCTCCAAGCGCTTTCTGCTTGGCTCATTCACCCGTCTCTCGCATTTCCTCCATGCTCACTATGCTTGGCTCAGCCTTCTTTCACATTTCCTCCAAGCGGTTTCTCCTTGGCTCATTCTCCCTTCTCTCGCATTTCCTCCATGCACTTTCTGCTTGGCTCAGCGTTGTTTCACATTCCTCCAAGCGCTTTCTCCTTGGCTCATTCACCGTTCTCTCGCATTTCCCCCAAGCGCTTTCTGCTTGGCTCATTCAGCCTTCTCTCGAATTTTCTCCAAGCACTTTCTGCATGGCTTAGCCTTCTTTCCAATTTCCTCCAAGCACTTTCTGCTTGGCTCATTCACTCTTCTCTCGCATTTCCTCCAAGTGCTTTCTGCTTGGGTCATTCATCTGTCTGTAACATTTCCTCCAAGCGCTTTCTGCTTGCTTCATTCAGACATCTCTCTCATTTCCTCCAAACGCTTTCTGCTTGGCTCATTCACCCTTCTCTCGCATTTTCTCGAAGCGCTTTCTGCTTGGCTCATTCACCCTTCTCTCGCATTTCCTCCAAGCGCTTTCTGCTTCGCTCATTCACCCTTCTCTTGCATTTCCTCCAAGCGCTTTCTCCTTGGCTTATTCAGCCTTCTATCGAATTTCGTCCAAGCGCATTCTGCTTGGCCCATTCAGCCTTCTCTCGCATTTCCTCCAAGCAGTTTCTGTTTGGCTTATTCACATTTCTCTCGCATTTCCTCGAAGTCCTTTCTCCTTGGCTCATTCACCTGTCTCTATCATTTCTTCCAAGCGCTTTCTCCTTGGCTTATTCAGCCTTCTATCGAATTTCGTCCAAGCGCATTCTGCTTGGCCCATTCAGCCTTCTCTCGCATTTCCTCCAAGTGCTATCTGCTTGGCTCATTCAGCATTCTCTTCGTATGTCCCTCAAGCACTTTTTGCTTTGCTCATTCACCCGTCTCTAACATTTCCTCCAAGTGCTTTCTGCTTGGCTCATTCACCCGTCTCCCGCATTTCCTCCAAGTGTTTTCTACTTGGCTCATTCACCCTTCTCTCGCATTTTCTCGAAGCGCTTTCTGCTTGGCTCATTCACCCTTCTCTCACATTCCTTCCAAGCGCTTTCTGCTTGGCTCATTCACCCTTCTCTCCCATTTCCTCAAAGGGCTTTCTGCTTAGCTCATTCACCCTTCTTTAGCATTTCCACCAAGTGCTTTCTGCTTGGCTCATTCACCCTTCTCTAGCATTTCCTCCAAGCGCTTTCTGCTTGGTTCATTCAGACATCTCTCTCATTTCCTCCAAGCGCTTTCTGCTTGGCTCATTCACCCTTCTCTCGCATTTCCTCCATGCACTTTCTGTTTGGCTCAGCCTTCTTTCACATTTCCTCCAACCGGTTTCTCCTTGGCTCATTCACCCTTCCCTCGCATTTCCTCCAAGCGCTTTCTACTTGGCTCATTCACCCTTCTCTCGCATTTCCTCCAAGTGCTTTCTGCTTCGCTCATTCACCCTTCTCTCGAATTTCCTCAAAGCGCTCTCTACTTGGCTCATTCAGCCTTCTCTCGTATTTTCTCGAAGCGCTTTCTGCTTGGCTCATTCATACTTCTCTCACATTTCCTCCAAGCGCTTTCTGTTTGGCTCATTCACATTTCTCTTGCATTTCCTCGAAGTGCTTTCTCCTTGGCTCATTCAGCCTTCTATCGCATTTCCTCCAAGCGCATTCTGCTTGGCCCATTCAGCCTTCTCTCGAATTTGTTCCAAGAGCTTTTTCATTGGCTCATTCACCCTTCTCTCTCATTTCCTCCAAGCCCTTTCCGCTTGGCTCATTTAGCGTTCTCTCGCATTTCCTTCAAGGGCTTTCTGCTTGTGTCATTCACATTTCTCTCGCATTTCCTCCAAGCTCTTTCTGCTTACTTCATTCAGACATCTCTCTCATTTCCTCCAAGCACTTTCTACTTGGCTCATTCACCCTTCTCTCGCATTTCCTCCAAGCGCTTTCTGCTTGGCTCATTCACCCGTCTCTCGCATTTCCTCCATGCTCACTATGCTTGGCTCAGCCTTCTTTCACATTTCCTCCAAGCGGTTTCTCCTTGGCTCATTCTCCCTTCTCTCGCATTTCCTCCATGCACTTTCTGCTTGGCTCAGCGTTCTTTCACATTTCCTCCAAGCGGTTTCTCCTTGGCTCATTCACCGTTCTCTCGCATTTCCCCCAAGCGCTTTCTGCTTGGCTCATTCAGCCTTCTCCAGCATTTCCTCCAAGCGCTTTCTCCTTGGCTCATTCACTCTTCTCTCACATTTCCTCCAAGTGCTTTCTGCTTGGCTCATTCAGCCTTCTCTCGTATTTTCTCGAAGCGCTTTCTCCTTGGCTCATTCACTCTTCTCTCACATTTCCTCCAAGTGCTTTCTGCTTGGGTCATTCATCTGTCTGTAAGATTTCCTCCAAGCGCTTTCTGCTTGGTTCATTCAGACATCTCTCTCATTTCCTCCAAACGCTTTCTGCTTGGCTCATTCACCCTTCTCTCGCATTTCCTCCAAGCGCTTTCTGCTTCGCTCATTCACCCTTCTTTTGCATTTCCTCCAAGCGCTTTCTACTTGGCTCATTCACCCTTCTCTCGCATTTTCTCGAAGCGCTTTCTGCTTGGCTCATTCACCCTTCTCTCGCATTTCCTCCAAGTGCTTTCTGCTTGGCTCATTCACCCTTCTCTCGTATTTTTTCGAAGCGCTTTCTGCTTGGCTCATTCATACTTCTCTCGCATTTCCTCCAAGCGCTTTCTGTTTGGCTTATTCACATTTCTCTCGCATTTCCTCGAAGTGCTTTCTCCTTGGCTCATTCACCTGTCTCTCTCATTTCCTTCAAGCGCTTTCTCCTTAGCTCATTCAGCCTTCTAACGCATTTCCTCCAAGCGCATTCTGCTTGGCCCATTCAGCCTTCTCTCGAATTTGTTCCAAGAGCTTTTTCATTGGCTCATTCACCCTTCTCTCTCATTTCCTCCAAGCCTTTTCCGCTTGGCTCATTTAGAGTTCTCTCGCATTTCTTTCAAGGGCTTTCTCCTTGTGTTATTCACATTTCTCTTGCATTTCCTCCAAGCACTTTCTACTTGGCTCATTCACCCTTCTCTCGTATTTCCTCCAAGCGCTTTCTGCTTCGCTCATTCAACCTTCTCTTGCATTTCCTCCAAGCGCTTTCTCCTTGGCTCATTCAACCTTCTATCGCATTTCCTCCAAGCGCATTCTGCTTGGCCCATTCAGCCTTCTCTCGAATTTGTTCCAAGAGCTTTTTCATTGGCTCATTCACCCTTCTCTCTCATTTCCTCCAAGCCTTTTCCGCTTGGCTCATGTAGCGTTCTCTCGCATTTCTTTCAAGCGCTTTCCGCTTGTGTCATTCACATTTCTCTCGCATTTCCTCCAAGCGCTTTCCGCTTGGCTAATTCACCCTTCTCTATCAGTTCCTCCAAGCGCTTTCTGCTTGGCTCATTCACCCGTCTCTCGCCTTTCCTGCATGCAGTTTCTGCTTGGCTCAGCATTCTTTCACATTTCCTCCAAGCGCTTTCTGCTTGGCTCATTCACCCGTCTCTCGCATTTCCTCCATGCTCACTATGCTTGGCTTAGCCTTCTTTCACATTTCCTCCAAGCGGTTTCTCCTTGGCTCATTCACCCTTCTCTACCATTTCCTCCATGCACTTTCTGCTTGGCTCAGCGTTCTTTCACATTTCCTCCAAGCGGTTTCTCCTTGGCTCATTCACCCTTCTCTCGCATTTCCTCCAAGCGCTTTCTGCTTCATTCATTCACCCTTCTCTTGCATTTTCTCCAAGGGCTTTCTAGTTGGCTCATTCACCCTTCTCTCGCATTTTCTCGAAGCACTTTCTGTTTGGCTCATTCACCCTTCTCTCGCATTTCCTCCAATTGCTTTCTACTTGGCTCATTCACCCTTCTCTCACATTCCTTCCAAGCCCTTTCTGCTTGGCTCATTCACCCTTCTCTCCAATTTCCTCAAAGGGCTTTCTGCTTAGCTCATTCACCCTTCTTTCGCATTTCCACCAAGCGCTTTCTGCTTGGCTCATTCACCCTTCTCTCGCATTTTCTCCAAGCGCTTTCTGCTTGGCTCATTCACACATCTCTCGCATTTCCTCCAAGCACTTTCTGCTTCGCTCAGCTTTCTCTCACATTTCTTCCAAGCGCTTTCTTCTTGCCTCCTTCACCCTTCTCTCGCATTTCCTCCCAGCGCATTCTGCTTGGCTCATTCACCCGTCTCTTGCATTTCCTCTAAGCGCTTTCTGCTTGGCTCATTCAGCCTTCTCTCGAATTTTCTCCAAGAATTTTCTGCATGGCTTAGCCTTCTTTCCAATTTCCTCCAAGCGCTTTCTGCTTGGCTCATTCACTCTTCTCTTGAATTTCTTCCAAGCGCTTTCTGCTTGGCTTATTCACCCTTCTCTCGCATTTCCTCTAAGCGATTTCTGCTTGGCTCATTCACACTTCTCTCGTATTTTCTCGAAGCGCTTTCTGCTTGGCTCATTCACCCGTCTCTCGCATTTCCTGCATGCACTTTCACCTTGGCTCAGCATTCTTACACATTTCCTCCAAGCGCTTTCTGCTTGGCTCATTCACCCGTCTCTCGCATTTCCTCCATGCTCATTATGCTTGGCTCAGCCTTCTTTCACATTTCCTCCAAGCGGTTTCTCCTTGGCTCATTAACCCTTCTCTCGCATTTCCTCTATGCACTTCCTGCTTGGCTCAGCCTTCTTTCACATTTCGTCCAAGCGCTTTCTCCTTGGCACATTCACACTTCTCTCGTATTTCCTGCCAGGGCTTTCTGCATGGCTCATTAACACTTCTCTCTCACTTCCTCCAACCGCTTCCTGCTTGGCTAAGCCTTCTCCCGCATTTCCTCCAAGCGCTTTCTACTTGGCTCATTCACCCTTCTCTCGCATTTCCTCCATGCACTTTCACCTTGGCTCAGCATTCTTACACATTTCCTCCAAGCGGTTTCTCCTTGGCTCATTCACCCTTCTCTCGCATTTCCTCCATGCACTTTCTACTTGGCTCAGCGTTCTTTCACATTTCCTCCAAGCGGTTTCTCCTTGGCTCATTCACCCTTCTCTCGTATTTTCTCGAAGCGCTTTCTGCTTGGCTCATTCACCCGTCTCTCGCATTTCCTGCATGCACTTTCACCTTGGCTCAGCATTCTTACACATTTCCTCCAAGCGCTTTCTGCTTGGCTCATTCACCCTTCTCTCGCATTTCCTCCATGCACTTTCTACTTGGCTCAGCGTTCTTTCACATTTCCTCCAAGCGGTTTCTCCTTGGCTCATTCACCCTTCTCTCGCATTTTCTCGAAGCGCTTTCTTCTTGGCTCATTCATACTTCTCTCGCATATCCTCCAAGTGCTTCCTTCTTGGCTCATTCACCTGTTTCTAACATTTCCTCCAAGCGCTTTCTGCTTCGCTCATTCACCCTTCTCTGGCATTTTCTCGAAGCACTTTCTGCTTGGCTCATTCACCCTTATCTCGCATTTCCTCCAAGTGCTTTCTGCTTGGCTCATTCACCCTTCTCTCGCATTTCCTCCATGCACTTTCTGCTTGGCTCAGCGTTCTTTCACATTTCCTCCAAGCGGTTTCTCCTTGGCTCATTCACCCTTCTCTCGCATTTCCCCCAAGCGCTTCCTTCTTGGCTCAGCCTTCGCTCGCATTTCTTCCAAGGGCTTTCTGCATGGCTCATTAACACTTCTCTCTCACTTCCTCCAAGCGCTTCCTGCTTGGCTAAGCATTCTCCCGCATTTCCTACAAGCGCTTTCTACTTGGCTCATTCACCCTTCTCTCACATTCCTTCCAAGCGCTCTCTACTTGGCACATTCAGCCTTCTCTCGTATTTTCTCGAAGCGCTTTCTGCTTGGCTCATTCATACTTCTCTCGCATTTCCTCCAAGCGCTTTCTGTTTGGCTCATTCACCCTTCTCTCTCATTTCCTCCAAGCGCTTTCTCCTTGGCTCATTCAGCTTTCTATCGCATTTCCTCCAAGAGCATTCTTCTTGGCCCATTCAGCCTTCTCTCGAATTTGTTCCAAGAGCTTTTTCATTGGCTCATTCACCCTTCTATCTCATTTCCTCCAAGCCCTTTCCGCTTGGCTCATTTAGCGTTCTCTCGCATTTCTTTCAAGGGCTTTCTGCTTGTGTCATTCACATTCCTCTCGCTTTTCCTCCAAGCTCTTTCTGCTTACTTCATTCAGACATCTCTCTCATTTCCTCCAAGCACTTTCTACTTGGCTCATTCACCCTTCTCTCGCATTACCTCCAAGCGCTTTCTGCTTGGCTCATTCACCCGTCTCTCGCATTTCCTCCATGCACTTTCTGCTTGGCTCAGCATTCTTTCACATTTCCTCCAAGCGCTTTCTGCTTGGCTCATTCATCCGTCTCTCGCATTTCCTCCATGCTCACTATGCTTGGCTCAGCCTTCTTTCACATTTCCTCCAAGCGGTTTCTCCTTGGCTCATTCTCCCTTCTCTCGCATTTCCTCCATGCACTTTCTGCTTGGCTCAGCGTTCTTTCACATTTCCTCCAAGCGGTTTCTCCTTGGCTCATTCACCGTTCTCTCGCATTTCCCCCAAGCGCTTTCTGCTTGGCTCATTCAGCCTTCTCTCGAATTTTCTCCAAGCACTTTCTGCATGGCTTAGCCTTCTTTCCAATTTCCTCCAAGCACTTTCTGCTTGGCTCATTCACTCTTCTCTCGCATTTCCTCCAAGTGCTTTCTGCTTGGGTCATTCATCTGTCTGTAACATTTCCTCCAAGCGCTTTCTGCATGGTTCATTCAGACATCTCTCTCATTTCCTCCAAACGCTTTCTCCTTGGCTCATTCTCCCTTCTCTCGCATTTCCTCCATGCACTTTCTGCTTGGCTCAGCGTTCTTTCACATTTCCTCCAAGCGGTTTCTCCTTGGCTCATTCACCGTTCTCTCGCATTTCCTCCAAGTGCTTTCTGCTTGGGTCATTCATCTGTCTGTAACATTTCCTCCAAGCGCTTTCTGCTTGGTTCATTCAGACATCTCTCTCATTTCCTCCAAACGCTTTCTGCTTGGCTCATTCACCCTTCTCTCGCATTTTCTCGAAGCGCTTTCTGCTTGGCTCATTCACCCTTCTCTCGCATTTCCTCCAAGCGCTTTCTGCTTCGCTCATTCACCCTTCTCTTGCATTTCCTCCAAGCGCTTTCTCCTTGGCTTATTCAGCCTTCTATCGAATTTCGTCCAA
Organism: Crotalus adamanteus; assembly: GCA_039797435.1. NCBI lineage: Eukaryota > Metazoa > Chordata > Lepidosauria > Squamata > Viperidae > Crotalus > Crotalus adamanteus. The sequence continues at coordinate 11,596,170 of CM077935.1, forward strand.
GCGCATTCTGCTTGGCCCATTCAGCCTTCTCTCGCATTTCCTCCAAGCAGTTTCTGTTTGGCTTATTCACATTTCTCTCGCATTTCCTCGAAGTCCTTTCTCCTTGGCTCATTCACCTGTCTCTATCATTTCTTCCAAGCGCTTTCTCCTTGGCTTATTCAGCCTTCTATCGAATTTCGTCCAATCGCATTCTGCTTGGCCCATTCAGCCTTCTCTCGCATTTCCTCCAAGTGCTATCTGCTTGGCTCATTCAGCATTCTCTTCGTATGTCCCTCAAGCACTTTTTGCTTTGCTCATTCACCCGTCTCTAACATTTCCTCCAAGTGCTTTCTGCTTGGCTCATTCACCCGTCTCTCACATTTCCTTCAAGCGGATTCTGCTTGGCTCATTCAGCCTTCTCTCTCCTTTCCTCCAACTGCTTTCTGCTTGGTTCATTCACTCTTCTCTCTCATTTCCTCCATGTACTTTATGCTTGGCTCAGCCTTCTTTCACATTTCCTCCAAGCGGTTTCTCCTTGGCTCATTAACCCTTCTCTCGCATTTCCTCTATGCACTTTCTGCTTGGCTCAGTCTTGTTTCACATTTCCTCCAAGCGCTTTCTCCTTGGCACATTCACACTTCTCTCGTATTTCCTGCAAGGGCTTTCTGCATGGCTCATTAACACTTCTCTCTCACTTCCTCCAACCGCTTCCTGCTTGGCTAAGCCTTCTCCCGCATTTCCTCCAAGCGCTTTCTACTTGGCTCATTCACCCTTCTCTCGCATTTCCTCCATTCACTTTTTGTTTGGCTCAGCCTTCTTTCACATTTTCTCCAACCGGTTTCTCCTTGGCTCATTCACCCTTCCCTCGCATTTCCTCCAAGCGCTTTCTGCTTGGCTCATTCACACTTCTCTCGCATTTCGTCCAAGAGCTTCCTTCTTGGCTAAGCCTTCTCTCTCATTTCCTCCATACACTTTCTCCTGGGCTAAGCCTTCTCCCGCATTTCCTCCAAGTGTTTTCTACTTGGCTCATTCACCCTTCTCTCGCATTTTCTCGAAGCGCTTTCTGCTTGGCTCATTCACCCTTCTCTCACATTCCTTCCAAGCGCTTTCTGCTTGGCTCATTCACCCTTCTCTCCCATTTCCTCAAAGGGCTTTCTGCTTAGCTCATTCACCCTTCTTTAGCATTTCCACCAAGTGCTTTCTGCTTGGCTCATTCACCCTTCTCTAGCATTTCCTCCAAGCGCTTTCTGCTTGGTTCATTCAGACATCTCTCTCATTTCCTCCAAGCGCTTTCTGCTTGGCTCATTCACCCTTCTCTCGCATTTCCTCCAAGCGCTTTCTTCTTGGCTCATTCACCCTTCTCTCGCATTTCCTCCATTCACTTTTTGTTTGGCTCAGCCTTCTTTCCAATTTCCTCCAAGCGCTTTCTGCTTGGCTCATTCACTCTTCTCTTGAATTTCTTCCAAGCGCTTTCTGCTTGGCTTATTCACCCTTCTCTCGCATTTCCTCTAAGCGATTTCTGCTTGGCTCATTCACACTTCTCTCGTTTTTTCTCGAAGCGCTTTCTGCTTGGCTCATTCACCCGTCTCTCGCATTTCCTGCATGCACTTTCACCTTGGCTCAGCATTCTTACACATTTCCTCCAAGCGCTTTCTGCTTGGCTCATTCACCCGTCTCTCGCATTTCCTCCATGCTCATTATGCTTGGCTCAGCCTTCTTTCACATTTCCTCCAAGCGGTTTCTCCTTGGCTTATTCACCCTTCTCTCGCATTTCCTCCATGCACTTTCTACTTGGCTCAGCGTTCTTTCACATTTCCTCCAAGCGGTTTCTCCTTGGCTCATTCACCCTTCTCTCGCATTTTCTCGAAGCGCTTTCTTCTTGGCTCATTCACACTTCTCTCGCATATCCTCCAAGTGCTTCCTTCTTGGCTCATTCACCTGTTTCTAACATTTCCTCCAAGCGCTTTCTGCTTCGCTCATTCACCCTTCTCTGGCATTTTCTCGAAGCACTTTCTGCTTGGCTCATTCACCCTTATCTCGCATTTCCTCCAAGTGCTTTCTGCTTGGCTCATTCACCCTTCTCTCGCATTTCCTCCATGCACTTTCTGCTTGGCTCAGCGTTCTTTCACATTTCCTCCAAGCGCTTTCTCCTTGGCTCATTCAGCTTTCTATCGCATTTCCTCCAAGAGCATTCTTCTTGGCCCATTCAGCCTTCTCTCGAATTTGTTCCAAGAGCTTTTTCATTGGCTCATTCACCCTTCTATCTCATTTCCTCCAAGCCCTTTCCGCTTGGCTCATTTAGCGTTCTCTCGCATTTCTTTCAAGGGCTTTCTGCTTGTGTCATTCACATTCCTCTCGCTTTTCCTCCAAGCTCTTTCTGCTTACTTCATTCAGACATCTCTCTCATTTCCTCCAAGCACTTTCTACTTGGCTCATTCACCCTTCTCTCGCATTACCTCCAAGCGCTTTCTGCTTGGCTCATTCACCCGTCTCTCGCATTTCCTCCATGCACTTTCTGCTTGGCTCAGCATTCTTTCACATTTCCTCCAAGCGCTTTCTGCTTGGCTCATTCATCCGTCTCTCGCATTTCCTCCATGCTCACTATGCTTGGCTCAGCCTTCTTTCACATTTCCTCCAAGCGGTTTCTCCTTGGCTCATTCTCCCTTCTCTCGCATTTCCTCCATGCACTTTCTGCTTGGCTCAGCGTTCTTTCACATTTCCTCCAAGCGGTTTCTCCTTGGCTCATTCACCGTTCTCTCGCATTTCCCCCAAGCGCTTTCTGCTTGGCTCATTCAGCCTTCTCTCGAATTTTCTCCAAGCACTTTCTGCATGGCTTAGCCTTCTTTCCAATTTCCTCCAAGCACTTTCTGCTTGGCTCATTCACTCTTCTCTCGCATTTCCTCCAAGTGCTTTCTGCTTGGGTCATTCATCTGTCTGTAACATTTCCTCCAAGCGCTTTCTGCATGGTTCATTCAGACATCTCTCTCATTTCCTCCAAACGCTTTCTCCTTGGCTCATTCTCCCTTCTCTCGCATTTCCTCCATGCACTTTCTGCTTGGCTCAGCGTTCTTTCACATTTCCTCCAAGCGGTTTCTCCTTGGCTCATTCACCGTTCTCTCGCATTTCCTCCAAGTGCTTTCTGCTTGGGTCATTCATCTGTCTGTAACATTTCCTCCAAGCGCTTTCTGCTTGGTTCATTCAGACATCTCTCTCATTTCCTCCAAACGCTTTCTGCTTGGCTCATTCACCCTTCTCTCGCATTTTCTCGAAGCGCTTTCTGCTTGGCTCATTCACCCTTCTCTCGCATTTCCTCCAAGCGCTTTCTGCTTCGCTCATTCACCCTTCTCTTGCATTTCCTCCAAGCGCTTTCTCCTTGGCTTATTCAGCCTTCTATCGAATTTCGTCCAAGCGCATTCTGCTTGGCCCATTCAGCCTTCTCTCGCATTTCCTCCAAGCAGTTTCTGTTTGGCTTATTCACATTTCTCTCGCATTTCCTCGAAGTCCTTTCTCCTTGGCTCATTCACCTGTCTCTATCATTTCTTCCAAGCGCTTTCTCCTTGGCTTATTCAGCCTTCTATCGAATTTCGTCCAATCGCATTCTGCTTGGCCCATTCAGCCTTCTCTCGCATTTCCTCCAAGTGCTATCTGCTTGGCTCATTCAGCATTCTCTTCGTATGTCCCTCAAGCACTTTTTGCTTTGCTCATTCACCCGTCTCTAACATTTCCTCCAAGTGCTTTCTGCTTGGCTCATTCACCCGTCTCTCACATTTCCTTCAAGCGGATTCTGCTTGGCTCATTCAGCCTTCTCTCTCCTTTCCTCCAACTGCTTTCTGCTTGGTTCATTCACTCTTCTCTCTCATTTCCTCCATGTACTTTATGCTTGGCTCAGCCTTCTTTCACATTTCCTCCAAGCGGTTTCTCCTTGGCTCATTAACCCTTCTCTCGCATTTCCTCTATGCACTTTCTGCTTGGCTCAGTCTTGTTTCACATTTCCTCCAAGCGCTTTCTCCTTGGCACATTCACACTTCTCTCGTATTTCCTGCAAGGGCTTTCTGCATGGCTCATTAACACTTCTCTCTCACTTCCTCCAACCGCTTCCTGCTTGGCTAAGCCTTCTCCCGCATTTCCTCCAAGCGCTTTCTACTTGGCTCATTCACCCTTCTCTCGCATTTCCTCCATTCACTTTTTGTTTGGCTCAGCCTTCTTTCACATTTTCTCCAACCGGTTTCTCCTTGGCTCATTCACCCTTCCCTCGCATTTCCTCCAAGCGCTTTCTGCTTGGCTCATTCACACTTCTCTCGCATTTCGTCCAAGAGCTTCCTTCTTGGCTAAGCCTTCTCTCTCATTTCCTCCATACACTTTCTCCTGGGCTAAGCCTTCTCCCGCATTTCCTCCAAGTGTTTTCTACTTGGCTCATTCACCCTTCTCTCGCATTTTCTCGAAGCGCTTTCTGCTTGGCTCATTCACCCTTCTCTCACATTCCTTCCAAGCGCTTTCTGCTTGGCTCATTCACCCTTCTCTCCCATTTCCTCAAAGGGCTTTCTGCTTAGCTCATTCACCCTTCTTTAGCATTTCCACCAAGTGCTTTCTGCTTGGCTCATTCACCCTTCTCTAGCATTTCCTCCAAGCGCTTTCTGCTTGGTTCATTCAGACATCTCTCTCATTTCCTCCAAGCGCTTTCTGCTTGGCTCATTCACCCTTCTCTCGCATTTCCTCCAAGCGCTTTCTTCTTGGCTCATTCACCCTTCTCTCGCATTTCCTCCATTCACTTTTTGTTTGGCTCAGCCTTCTTTCCAATTTCCTCCAAGCGCTTTCTGCTTGGCTCATTCACTCTTCTCTTGAATTTCTTCCAAGCGCTTTCTGCTTGGCTTATTCACCCTTCTCTCGCATTTCCTCTAAGCGATTTCTGCTTGGCTCATTCACACTTCTCTCGTTTTTTCTCGAAGCGCTTTCTGCTTGGCTCATTCACCCGTCTCTCGCATTTCCTGCATGCACTTTCACCTTGGCTCAGCATTCTTACACATTTCCTCCAAGCGCTTTCTGCTTGGCTCATTCACCCGTCTCTCGCATTTCCTCCATGCTCATTATGCTTGGCTCAGCCTTCTTTCACATTTCCTCCAAGCGGTTTCTCCTTGGCTTATTCACCCTTCTCTCGCATTTCCTCCATGCACTTTCTACTTGGCTCAGCGTTCTTTCACATTTCCTCCAAGCGGTTTCTCCTTGGCTCATTCACCCTTCTCTCGCATTTTCTCGAAGCGCTTTCTTCTTGGCTCATTCACACTTCTCTCGCATATCCTCCAAGTGCTTCCTTCTTGGCTCATTCACCTGTTTCTAACATTTCCTCCAAGCGCTTTCTGCTTCGCTCATTCACCCTTCTCTGGCATTTTCTCGAAGCACTTTCTGCTTGGCTCATTCACCCTTATCTCGCATTTCCTCCAAGTGCTTTCTGCTTGGCTCATTCACCCTTCTCTCGCATTTCCTCCATGCACTTTCTGCTTGGCTCAGCGTTCTTTCACATTTCCTCCAAGCGGTTTCTCCTTGGCTCATTCACCCTTCTCTCGCATTTCCCCCAAGCGCTTCCTTCTTGGCTCAGCCTTCGCTCGCATTTCTTCCAAGGGCTTTCTGCATGGCTCATTAACACTTCTCTCTCACTTCCTACAAGCGCTTCCTGCTTGGCTAAGCATTCTCCCGCATTTCCTACAAGCGCTTTCTACTTGGCTCATTCACCCTTCTCTCACATTCCTTCCAAGCGCTCTCTACTTGGCACATTCAGCCTTCTCTCGTATTTTCTCGAAGCGCTTTCTGCTTGGCTCATTCATACTTCTCTCGCATTTCCTCCAAGCGCTTTCTGTTTGGCTCATTCACCCTTCTCTCTCATTTCCTCCAAGCGCTTTCTCCTTGGCTCATTCAGCTTTCTATCGCATTTCCTCCAAGAGCATTCTTCTTGGCCCATTCAGCCTTCTCTCGAATTTGTTCCAAGAGCTTTTTCATTGGCTCATTCACCCTTCTATCTCATTTCCTCCAAGCCCTTTCCGCTTGGCTCATTTAGCGTTCTCTCGCATTTCTTTCAAGGGCTTTCTGCTTGTGTCATTCACATTTCTCTCGCTTTTCCTCCAAGCTCTTTCTGCTTACTTCATTCAGACATCTCTCTCATTTCCTCCAAGCACTTTCTACTTGGCTCATTCACCCTTCTCTCGCATTACCTCCAAGCGCTTTCTGCTTGGCTCATTCACCCGTCTCTCGCATTTCCTCCATGCACTTTCTGCTTGGCTCAGCATTCTTTCACATTTCCTCCAAGCGCTTTCTGCTTGGCTCATTCACCCGTCTCTCGCATTTCCTCCATGCTCACTATGCTTGGCTCAGCCTTCTTTCACATTTCCTCCAAGCGGTTTCTCCATGGCTCATTCTCCCTTCTCTCGCATTTCCTCCATGCACTTTCTGCTTGGCTCAGCGTTCTTTCACATTTCCTCCAAGCGGTTTCTCCTTGGCTCATTCACCGTTCTCTCGCATTTCCCCCAAGCGCTTTCTGCTTGGCTCATTCAGCCTTCTCTCGAATTTTCTCCAAGCACTTTCTGCATGGCTTAGCCTTCTTTCCAATTTCCTCCAAGCACTTTCTGCTTGGCTCATTCACTCTTCTCTCGCATTTCCTCCAAGTGCTTTCTGCTTGGGTCATTCATCTGTCTGTAACATTTCCTCCAAGCGCTTTCTGCTTGGTTCATTCAGACATCTCTCTCATTTCCTCCAAACGCTTTCTCCTTGGCTCATTCTCCCTTCTCTCGCATTTCCTCCATGCACTTTCTGCTTGGCTCAGCGTTCTTTCACATTTCCTCCAAGCGGTTTCTCCTTGGCTCATTCACCGTTCTCTCGCATTTCCTCCAAGTGCTTTCTGCTTGGGTCATTCATCTGTCTATAACATTTCCTCCAAGCGCTTTCTGCTTGGTTCATTCAGACATCTCTCTCATTTCCTCCAAACGCTTTCTGCTTGGCTCATTCACCCTTCTCTCGCATTTTCTCGAAGCGCTTTCTGCTTGGCTCATTCACCCTTCTCTCGCATTTCCTCCAAGCGCTTTCTGCTTCGCTCATTCACCCTTCTCTTGCATTTCCTCCAAGCGCTTTCTGCTTGGCTTATTCACCCTTCTCTCGCATTTCCTCTAAGCGATTTCTGCTTGGCTCATTCACACTTCTCTCGTTTTTTCTCGAAGCGCTTTCTGCTTGGCTCATTCACCCGTCTCTCGCATTTCCTGCATGCACTTTCACCTTGGCTCAGCATTCTTACACATTTCCTCCAAGCGCTTTCTGCTTGGCTCATTCACCCGTCTCTCGCATTTCCTCCATGCTCATTATGCTTGGCTCAGCCTTCTTTCACATTTCCTCCAAGCGGTTTCTCCTTGGCTTATTCACCCTTCTCTCGCATTTCCTCCATGCACTTTCTACTTGGCTCAGCGTTCTTTCACATTTCCTCCAAGCGGTTTCTCCTTGGCTCATTCACCCTTCTCTCGCATTTTCTCGAAGCGCTTTCTTCTTGGCTCATTCACACTTCTCTCGCATATCCTCCAAGTGCTTCCTTCTTGGCTCATTCACCTGTTTCTAACATTTCCTCCAAGCGCTTTCTGCTTCGCTCATTCACCCTTCTCTGGCATTTTCTCGAAGCACTTTCTGCTTGGCTCATTCACCCTTCTCTCGCATTTCCTCCAAGTGCTTTCTGCTTGGCTCATTCACCCTTCTCTCGCATTTCCTCCATGCACTTTCTGCTTGGCTCAGCGTTCTTTCACATTTCCTCCAAGCGGTTTCTCCTTGGCTCATTCACCCTTCTCTCGCATTTCCCCCAAGCGCTTCCTTCTTGGCTCAGCCTTCGCTCGCATTTCTTCCAAGGGCTTTCTGCATGGCTCATTAACACTTCTCTCTCACTACCTCCAAGCGCTTCCTGCTTGGCTAAGCATTCTCCCGCATTTCCTACAAGCGCTTTCTACTTGGCTCATTCACCCTTCTCTCACATTCCTTCCAAGCGCTCTCTACTTGGCACATTCAGCCTTCTCTCGTATTTTCTCGAAGCGCTTTCTGCTTGGCTCATTCATACTTCTCTCGCATTTCCTCCAAGCGCTTTCTGTTTGGCTCATTCACCCTTCTCTCTCATTTCCTCCAAGCGCTTTCTCCTTGGCTCATTCAGCTTTCTATCGCATTTCCTCCAAGAGCATTCTTCTTGGCCCATTCAGCCTTCTCTCGAATTTGTTCCAAGAGCTTTTTCATTGGCTCATTCACCCTTCTATCTCATTTCCTCCAAGCCCTTTCCGCTTGGCTCATTTAGCGTTCTCTCGCATTTCTTTCAAGGGCTTTCTGCTTGTGTCATTCACATTTCTCTCGCTTTTCCTCCAAGCTCTTTCTGCTTACTTCATTCAGACATCTCTCTCATTTCCTCCAAGCACTTTCTACTTGGCTCATTCACCCTTCTCTCGCATTACCTCCAAGCGCTTTCTGCTTGGCTCATTCACCCGTCTCTCGCATTTCCTCCATGCACTTTCTGCTTGGCTCAGCATTCTTTCACATTTCCTCCAAGCGCTTTCTGCTTGGCTCATTCACCCGTCTCTCGCATTTCCTCCATGCTCACTATGCTTGGCTCAGCCTTCTTTCACATTTCCTCCAAGCGGTTTCTCCTTGGCTCATTCTCCCTTCTCTCGCATTTCCTCCATGCACTTTCTGCTTGGCTCAGCGTTCTTTCACATTTCCTCCAAGCGGTTTCTCCTTGGCTCATTCACCGTTCTCTCGCATTTCCCCCAAGCGCTTTCTGCTTGGCTCATTCAGCCTTCTCTCGAATTTTCTCCAAGCACTTTCTGCATGGCTTAGCCTTCTTTCCAATTTCCTCCAAGCACTTTCTGCTTGGCTCATTCACTCTTCTCTCGCATTTCCTCCAAGTGCTTTCTGCTTGGGTCATTCATCTGTCTGTAACATTTCCTCCAAGCGCTTTCTGCTTGGTTCATTCAGACATCTCTCTCATTTCCTCCAAGCGGTTTCTCCTTGGCTCATTCTCCCTTCTCTCGCATTTCCTCCATGCACTTTCTGCTTGGCTCAGCGTTCTTTCACATTTCCTCCAAGCGGTTTCTCCTTGGCTCATTCACCGTTCTCTCGCATTTCCTCCAAGTGCTTTCTGCTTGGGTCATTCATCTGTCTATAACATTTCCTCCAAGCGCTTTCTGCTTGGTTCATTCAGACATCTCTCTCATTTCCTCCAAACGCTTTCTGCTTGGCTCATTCACCCTTCTCTCGCATTTTCTCGAAGCGCTTTCTGCTTGGCTCAATCACCCTTCTCTCGCATTTCCTCCAAGCGCTTTCTGCTTCGCTCATTCACCCTTCTCTTGCATTTCCTCCAAGCGCTTTCTCCTTGGCTTATTCAGCCTTCTATCGAATTTCGTCCAAGCGCATTCTGCTTGGCCCATTCAGCCTTCTCTCGCATTTCCTCCAAGCAGTTTCTGTTTGGCTTATTCACATTTCTCTCGCATTTCCTCGAAGTCCTTTCTCCTTGGCTCATTCACCTGTCTCTATCATTTCTTCCAAGCGCTTTCTCCTTGGCTTATTCAGCCTTCTATCGAATTTCGTCCAATCGCATTCTGCTTGGCCCATTCAGCCTTCTCTCGCATTTCCTCCAAGTGCTATCTGCTTGGCTCATTCAGCATTCTCTTCGTATGTCCCTCAAGCACTTTTTGCTTTGCTCATTCACCCGTCTCTAACATTTCCTCCAAGTGCTTTCTGCTTGGCTCATTCACCCGTCTCTCACATTTCCTTCAAGCGGATTCTGCTTGGCTCATTCAGCCTTCTCTCTCATTTCCTCCAACTGCTTTCTGCTTGGTTCATTCACTCTTCTCTCTCATTTCCTCCATGTACTTTATGCTTGGCTCAGCCTTCTTTCACATTTCCTCCAAGCGCTTTCTCCTTGGCACATTCACACTTCTCTCGTATTTCCTGCAAGGGCTTTCTGCATGGCTCATTAACACTTCTCTCTCACTTCCTCCAACCGCTTCCTGCTTGGCTAAGCCTTCTCCCGCATTTCCTCCAAGCGCTTTCTACTTGGCTCATTCACCCTTCTCTCGCATTTCCTCCATTCACTTTTTGTTTGGCTCAGCCTTCTTTCACATTTTCTCCAACCGGTTTCTCCTTGGCTCATTCACCCTTCCCTCGCATTTCCTCCAAGCGCTTTCTGCTTCGCTCATTCACACTTCTCTCGCATTTCGTCCAAGAGCTTCCTTCTTGGCTAAGCCTTCTCTCTCATTTCCTCCATACACTTTCTCCTGGGCTAAGCCTTCTCCCGCATTTCCTCCAAGTGTTTTCTACTTGGCTCATTCACACTTCTCTCGCATTTTCTCGAAGCGCTTTCTGCTTGGCTCATTCACCCTTCTCTCACATTCCTTTCAAGCGCTTTCTGCTTGGCTCATTCACCCTTCTCTCCCATTTCCTCAAAGGGCTTTCTGCTTAGCTCATTCACCCTTCTTTAGCATTTCCACCAAGTGCTTTCTGCTTGGCTCATTCACCCTTCTCTAACATTTCCTCCAAGCGCTTTCTGCTTGGTTCATTCAGACATCTCTCTCATTTCCTCCAAGCGCTTTCTGCTTGGCTCATTCACCCTTCTCTCGCATTTCCTCCAAGCGCTTTCTTCTTGGCTCATTCACCCTTCTCTCGCATTTCCTCCATGCACTTTCTGTTTGGCTCAGCCTTCTTTCACATTTCCTCCAACCGGTTTCTCCTTGGCTCATTCACGCTTCCCTCGCATTTCCTCCAAGCGCTTTCTACTTGGCTCATTCACCCTTCTCTCGCATTTCCTCCAAGTGCTTTCTGCTTCGCTCATTCACCCTTCTCTCGCATTTCCTCAAAGCGCTCTCTACTTGGCTCATTCAGCCTTCTCTCGTATTTTCTCGAAGCGCTTTCTGCTTGGCTCATTCATACTTCTCTCGCATTTCCTCCAAGCGCTTTCTGTTTGGCTTATTCACATTTCTCTTGCATTTCCTCGAAGTGCTTTCTCCTTGGCTCATTCAGCCTTCTATCGCATTTCCTCCAAGCGCATTCTGCTTGGCCCATTCAGCCTTCTCTCGAATTTGTTCCAAGAGCTTTTTCATTGGCTCATTCACCCTTCTCTCTCATTTCCTCCAAGCCCTTTCCGCTTGGCTCATTTAGCGTTCTCTCGCATTTCCTTCAAGGGCTTTCTGCTTGTGTCATTCACATTTCTCTCGCATTTCCTCCAAGCTCTTTCTGCTTACTTCATTCAGACATCTCTCTCATTTCCTCCAAGCACTTTCTACTTGGCTCATTCACCCTTCTCTCGCATTTCCTCCAAGCGCTTTCTGCTTGGCTCATTCACCCGTCTCTCGCATTTCCTCCATGCTCACTATGCTTGGCTCAGCCTTCTTTCACATTTCCTCCAAGCGCTTTCTCCTTGGCTCATTCTCCCTTCTCTCGCATTTCCTCCATGCACTTTCTGCTTGGCTCAGCGTTCTTTCACATTTCCTCCAAGCGGTTTCTCCTTGGCTCATTCACCGTTCTCTCGCATTTCCCCCAAGTGCTTTCTGCTTGGCTCATTCAGCCTTCTCTAGCATTTCCTCCAAGCGCTTTCTCCTTGGCTCATTCACTCTTCTCTCGCATTTCCTCCAAGTGCTTTCTGCTTGGGTCATTCATCTGTCTGTAAGATTTCCTCCAAGCGCTTTCTGCTTGGTTCATTCAGACATCTCTCTCATTTCCTCCAAACGCTTTCTGCTTGGCTCATTCACCCTTCTCTCGCATTTTCTCGAAGCGCTTTCTGCTTGGCTCATTCACCCTTCTCTCGCATTTCCTCCAAGCGCTTTCTGCTTCGCTCATTCACCCTTCTCTCTTATTTTTTCGAAGCGCTTTCTGCTTGGCTCATTCATACTTCTCTCGCATTTCCTCCAAGCGCTTTCTGTTTGGCTTATTCACATTTCTCTCGCATTTCCTCGAAGTGCTTTCTCCTTGGCTCATTCACCTGTCTCTCTCATTTCCTTCAAGCGCTTTCTCCTTAGCTCATTCAGCCTTCTAACGCATTTCCTCCAAGCGCATTCTGCTTGGCCCATTCAGCCTTCTCTCGAATTTGTTCCAAGGGCTTTTTCATTGGCTCATTCACCCTTCTCTCTCATTTCCTCCAAGCCTTTTCCGCTTGGCTCATTTAGAGTTCTCTCGCATTTCATTCAAGGGCTTTCTCCTTGTGTTATTCACATTTCTCTTGCATTTCCTCCAAGCGCTTTCTACTTGGCTCATTCACCCTTCTCTCGTATTTCCTCCAAGCGCTTTCTGCTTCGCTCATTCAACCTTCTCTTGCATTTCCTCCAAGCGCTTTCTCCTTGGCTCATTCAACCTTCTATCGCATTTCCTCCAAGCGCATTCTGCTTGGCCCATTCAGCCTTCTCTCGAATTTGTTCCAAGAGCTTTTTCATTGGCACATTCACCCTTCTCTCTCATTTCCTCCAAGCCTTTTCCGCTTGGCTCATGTAGCGTTCTCTCGCATTTCTTTCAAGCGCTTTCTGCTTGTGTCATTCACATTTCTCTCGCATTTCCTCCAAGCGCTTTCCGCTTGGCTCATTCACCCTTCTCTATCAGTTCCTCCAAGCGCTTTCTGCTTGGCTCATTCACCCGTCTCTCGCCTTTCCTGCATGCAGTTTCTGCTTGGCTCAGCATTCTTTCACATTTCCTCCAAGCGCTTTCTGCTTGGCTCATTCACCCGTCTCTCGCATTTCCTCCATGCTCACTATGCTTGGCTTAGCCTTCTTTCACATTTCCTCCAAGCGGTTTCTCCTTGGCTCATTCACCCTTCTCTACCATTTCCTCCATGCACTTTCTGCTTGGCTCAGCGTTCTTTCACATTTCCTCCAAGCGGTTTCTCCTTGGCTCATTCACCCTTCTCTCGCATTTCCCCCAAGCGCTTCCTTCTTGGCTCATTCACCCTTCTCTCGCATTTCCTCCAAGCGCTTTCTGCTTCGTTCATTCACCCTTCTCTTGCATTTTCTCCAAGGGCTTTCTACTTGGCTCATTCACCCTTCTCTCGCATTTTCTCGAAGCACTTTCTGCTTGGCTCATTCACCCTTCTCTCCAATTTCCTCAAAGGGCTTTCTGCTTAGCTCATTCACCCTTCTTTCGCATTTCCACCAAGCGCTTTCTGCTTGGCTCATTCACCCTTCTCTCGCATTTCCTCCAAGCGCTTTCTGCTTGGCTCATTCACACATCTCTCGCATTTCCTCCAAGCACTTTCTGCTTCGCTCAGCTTTCTCTCACATTTCTTCCAAGCGCTTTCTTCTTGCCTCCTTCACCCTTCTCTCGCATTTCCTCCCAGCGCTTTCTGCTTGGCTCATTCACCCGTCTCTTGCATTTCCTCTAAGCGCTTTCTGCTTGGCTCATTCAGCCTTCTCTCGAATTTTCTCCAAGAATTTTCTGCATGGCTTAGCCTTCTTTCCAATTTCCTCCAAGCGCTTTCTGCTTGGCTCATTCACTCTTCTCTCGAATTACTTCCAAGCGCTTTCTGCTTGGCTCATTCATACTTCTCTCGCATTTCCTCCAAGCGCTTTCTGTTTGGCTTATTCACATTTCTCTTGCATTTCCTCGAAGTGCTTTCTCCTTGGCTCATTCAGCCTTCTATCGCATTTCCTCCAAGCGCATTCTGCTTGGCCCATTCAGCCTTCTCTCGAATTTGTTCCAAGAGCTTTTTCATTGGCTCATTCACCCTTCTCTCTCATTTCCTCCAAGCCCTTTCCGCTTGGCTCATTTAGCGTTCTCTCGCATTTCCTTCAAGGGCTTTCTGCTTGTGTCATTCACATTTCTCTCGCATTTCCTCCAAGCTCTTTCTGCTTACTTCATTCAGACATCTCTCTCATTTCCTCCAAGCACTTTCTACTTGGCTCATTCACCCTTCTCTCGCATTTCCTCCAAGCGCTTTCTGCTTGGCTCATTCACCCGTCTCTCGCATTTCCTCCATGCTCACTATGCTTGGCTCAGCCTTCTTTCACATTTCCTCCAAGCGCTTTCTCCTTGGCTCATTCTCCCTTCTCTCGCATTTCCTCCATGCACTTTCTGCTTGGCTCAGCGTTCTTTCACATTTCCTCCAAGCGGTTTCTCCTTGGCTCATTCACCGTTCTCTCGCATTTCCCCCAAGTGCTTTCTGCTTGGCTCATTCAGCCTTCTCTAGCATTTCCTCCAAGCGCTTTCTCCTTGGCTCATTCACTCTTCTCTCGCATTTCCTCCAAGTGCTTTCTGCTTGGGTCATTCATCTGTCTGTAAGATTTCCTCCAAGCGCTTTCTGCTTGGTTCATTCAGACATCTCTCTCATTTCCTCCAAACGCTTTCTGCTTGGCTCATTCACCCTTCTCTCGCATTTTCTCGAAGCGCTTTCTGCTTGGCTCATTCACCCTTCTCTCGCATTTCCTCCAAGCGCTTTCTGCTTCGCTCATTCACCCTTCTCTCTTATTTTTTCGAAGCGCTTTCTGCTTGGCTCATTCATACTTCTCTCGCATTTCCTCCAAGCGCTTTCTGTTTGGCTTATTCACATTTCTCTCGCATTTCCTCGAAGTGCTTTCTCCTTGGCTCATTCACCTGTCTCTCTCATTTCCTTCAAGCGCTTTCTCCTTAGCTCATTCAGCCTTCTAACGCATTTCCTCCAAGCGCATTCTGCTTGGCCCATTCAGCCTTCTCTCGAATTTGTTCCAAGCCTTTTCCGCTTGGCTCATTTAGAGTTCTCTCGCATTTCATTCAAGGGCTTTCTCCTTGTGTTATTCACATTTCTCTTGCATTTCCTCCAAGCGCTTTCTACTTGGCTCATTCACCCTTCTCTCGTATTCCCTCCAAGCGCTTTCTCCTTGGCTCATTCAACCTTCTATCGCATTTCCTCCAAGCGCATTCTGCTTGGCCCATTCAGCCTTCTCTCGAATTTGTTCCAAGAGCTTTTTCATTGGCACATTCACCCTTCTCTCTCATTTCCTCCAAGCCTTTTCCGCTTGGCTCATGTAGCGTTCTCTCGCATTTCTTTCAAGCGCTTTCTGCTTGTGTCATTCACATTTCTCTCGCATTTCCTCCAAGCGCTTTCCGCTTGGCTCATTCACCCTTCTCTATCAGTTCCTCCAAGCGCTTTCTGCTTGGCTCATTCACCCGTCTCTCGCCTTTCCTGCATGCAGTTTCTGCTTGGCTCAGCATTCTTTCACATTTCCTCCAAGCGCTTTCTGCTTGGCTCATTCACCCGTCTCTCGCATTTCCTCCATGCTCACTATGCTTGGCTTAGCCTTCTTTCACATTTCCTCCAAGCGGTTTCTCCTTGGCTCATTCACCCTTCTCTACCATTTCCTCCATGCACTTTCTGCTTGGCTCAGCGTTCTTTCACATTTCCTCCAAGCGGTTTCTCCTTGGCTCATTCACCCTTCTCTCGCATTTCCCCCAAGCGCTTCCTTCTTGGCTCATTCACCCTTCTCTCGCATTTCCTCCAAGCGCTTTCTGCTTCGTTCATTCACCCTTCTCTTGCATTTTCTCCAAGGGCTTTCTACTTGGCTCATTCACCCTTCTCTCGCATTTTCTCGAAGCACTTTCTGCTTGGCTCATTCACCCTTCTCTCCAATTTCCTCAAAGGGCTTTCTGCTTAGCTCATTCACCCTTCTTTCGCATTTCCACCAAGCGCTTTCTGCTTGGCTCATTCACCCTTCTCTCGCATTTCCTCCAAGCGCTTTCTGCTTGGCTCATTCACACATCTCTCGCATTTCCTCCAAGCACTTTCTGCTTCGCTCAGCTTTCTCTCACATTTCTTCCAAGCGCTTTCTTCTTGCCTCCTTCACCCTTCTCTCGCATTTCCTCCCAGCGCTTTCTGCTTGGCTCATTCACCCGTCTCTTGCATTTCCTCTAAGCGCTTTCTGCTTGGCTCATTCAGCCTTCTCTCGAATTTTCTCCAAGAATTTTCTGCATGGCTTAGCCTTCTTTCCAATTTCCTCCAAGCGCTTTCTGCTTGGCTCATTCACTCTTCTCTCGAATTACTTCCAAGCGCTTTCTGCTTGGCTTATTCACCCTTCTCTCGCATTTCCTCTAAGCGATTTCTGCTTGGCTCATTCACACTTCTCTCGCATTTCGTCCAAGAGCTTCCTTCTTGGCTTAGCCTTCTCTCTCATTTCCTCCAAGCGCTTCCTTCTTGGCTCAGCCATCCCTCGCATTACCTCCAAGTGCTTTCTGCTTGGCTCATTCACCCTTCTCTCGCATTTCCTCCAAGCGCTTTCTACTTGGCTCATTCACCCTTCTCTCGTATTTTCTCGAAGCGCTTTCTGCTTGGCTCATTCACCCGTCTCTCGCATTTCCTGCATGCACTTTCACCTTGGCTCAGCATTCTTACACATTTCCTCCAAGCGCTTTCTGCTTGGCTCATTCACCCGTCTCTCGCATTTCCTCCATGCTCACTATGCTTGGCTCAGCCTTCTTTCACATTTCCTCCAAGCGGTTTCTCCTTGGCTCATTCTCCCTTCTCTCGCATTTCCTCCATGCACTTTCTGCTTGGCTCAGCGTTCTTTCAGATTTCCTCCAAGCGGTTTCTCCTTGGCTCATTCACCGTTCTCTCGCATTTCCCCCAAGTGCTTTCTGCTTGGCTCATTCAGCCTTCTCTAGCATTTCCTCCAAGCGCTTTCTCCTTGGCTCATTCACTCTTCTCTCGCATTTCCTCCAAGTGCTTTCTGCTTGGGACATTCATCTGTCTGTAAGATTTCCTCCAAGCGCTTTCTGCTTGGTTCATTCAGACATCTCTCTCATTTCCTCCAAACGCTTTCTGCTTGGCTCCTTCACCCTTCTCTCGCATTTTCTCGAAGCGCTTTCTGCTTGGCTCATTCACCCTTCTCTCGCATTTCCTCCAAGCGCTTTCTGCTTCGCTCATTCACCCTTCTCTTGCATTTCCTCCAAGCGCTTTCTACTTGGCTCATTCACCCTTCTCTCGCATTTTTTCGAAGCGCTTTCTGCTTGGCTCATTCACCCTTCTCTCGCATTTCCTCCAAGTGCTTTCTGCTTGGCTCATTCACCCTTCTCTCTTATTTTTTCGAAGCGCTTTCTGCTTGGCTCATTCATACTTCTCTCGCATTTCCTCCAAGCGCTTTCTGTTTGGCTTATTCACATTTCTCTCGCATTTCCTCGAAGTGCTTTCTCCTTGGCTCATTCACCTGTCTCTCTCATTTCCTTCAAGCGCTTTCTCCTTAGCTCATTCAGCCTTCTAACGCATTTCCTCCAAGCGCATTCTGCTTGGCCCATTCAGCCTTCTCTCGAATTTGTTCCAAGAGCTTTTTCATTGGCTCATTCACCCTTCTCTCTCATTTCCTCCAAGCGCATTCTGCTTGGCCCATTCAGCCTTCTCTCGAATTTGTTCCAAGCCTTTTCCGCTTGGCTCATTTAGAGTTCTCTCGCATTTCATTCAAGGGCTTTCTCCTTGTGTTATTCACATTTCTCTTGCATTTCCTCCAAGCGCTTTCTACTTGGCTCATTCACCCTTCTCTCGTATTCCCTCCAAGCGCTTTCTCCTTGGCTCATTCAACCTTCTATCGCATTTCCTCCAAGCGCATTCTGCTTGGCCCATTCAGCCTTCTCTCGAATTTGTTCCAAGAGCTTTTTCATTGGCACATTCACCCTTCTCTCTCATTTCCTCCAAGCCTTTTCCGCTTGGCTCATGTAGCGTTCTCTCGCATTTCTTTCAAGCGCTTTCTGCTTGTGTCATTCACATTTCTCTCGCATTTCCTCCAAGCGCTTTCCGCTTGGCTCATTCACCCTTCTCTATCAGTTCCTCCAAGCGCTTTCTGCTTGGCTCATTCACCCGTCTCTCGCCTTTCCTGCATGCAGTTTCTGCTTGGCTCAGCATTCTTTCACATTTCCTCCAAGCGCTTTCTGCTTGGCTCATTCACCCGTCTCTCGCATTTCCTCCATGCTCACTATGCTTGGCTTAGCCTTCTTTCACATTTCCTCCAAGCGGTTTCTCCTTGGCTCATTCACCCTTCTCTACCATTTCCTCCATGCACTTTCTGCTTGGCTCAGCGTTCTTTCACATTTCCTCCAAGCGGTTTCTCCTTGGCTCATTCACCCTTCTCTCGCATTTCCCCCAAGCGCTTCCTTCTTGGCTCATTCACCCTTCTCTCGCATTTCCTCCAAGCGCTTTCTGCTTCGTTCATTCACCCTTCTCTTGCATTTTCTCCAAGGGCTTTCTACTTGGCTCATTCACCCTTCTCTCGCATTTTCTCGAAGCACTTTCTGCTTGGCTCATTCACCCTTCTCTCCAATTTCCTCAAAGGGCTTTCTGCTTAGCTCATTCACCCTTCTTTCGCATTTCCACCAAGCGCTTTCTGCTTGGCTCATTCACCCTTCTCTCGCATTTCCTCCAAGCGCTTTCTGCTTGGCTCATTCACACATCTCTCGCATTTCCTCCAAGCACTTTCTGCTTCGCTCAGCTTTCTCTCACATTTCTTCCAAGCGCTTTCTTCTTGCCTCCTTCACCCTTCTCTCGCATTTCCTCCCAGCGCTTTCTGCTTGGCTCATTCACCCGTCTCTTGCATTTCCTCTAAGCGCTTTCTGCTTGGCTCATTCAGCCTTCTCTCGAATTTTCTCCAAGAATTTTCTGCATGGCTTAGCCTTCTTTCCAATTTCCTCCAAGCGCTTTCTGCTTGGCTCATTCACTCTTCTCTCGAATTACTTCCAAGCGCTTTCTGCTTGGCTTATTCACCCTTCTCTCGCATTTCCTCTAAGCGATTTCTGCTTGGCTCATTCACACTTCTCTCGCATTTCGTCCAAGAGCTTCCTTCTTGGCTTAGCCTTCTCTCTCATTTCCTCCAAGCGCTTCCTTCTTGGCTCAGCCATCCCTCGCATTACCTCCAAGTGCTTTCTGCTTGGCTCATTCACCCTTCTCTCGCATTTCCTCCAAGCGCTTTCTACTTGGCTCATTCACCCTTCTCTCGTATTTTCTCGAAGCGCTTTCTGCTTGGCTCATTCACCCGTCTCTCGCATTTCCTGCATGCACTTTCACCTTGGCTCAGCATTCTTACACATTTCCTCCAAGCGCTTTCTGCTTGGCTCATTCACCCGTCTCTCGCATTTCCTCCATGCTCACTATGCTTGGCTCAGCCTTCTTTCACATTTCCTCCAAGCGGTTTCTCCTTGGCTCATTCTCCCTTCTCTCGCATTTCCTCCATGCACTTTCTGCTTGGCTCAGCGTTCTTTCAGATTTCCTCCAAGCGGTTTCTCCTTGGCTCATTCACCGTTCTCTCGCATTTCCCCCAAGTGCTTTCTGCTTGGCTCATTCAGCCTTCTCTAGCATTTCCTCCAAGCGCTTTCTCCTTGGCTCATTCACTCTTCTCTCGCATTTCCTCCAAGTGCTTTCTGCTTGGGACATTCATCTGTCTGTAAGATTTCCTCCAAGCGCTTTCTGCTTGGTTCATTCAGACATCTCTCTCATTTCCTCCAAACGCTTTCTGCTTGGCTCCTTCACCCTTCTCTCGCATTTTCTCGAAGCGCTTTCTGCTTGGCTCATTCACCCTTCTCTCGCATTTCCTCCAAGCGCTTTCTGCTTCGCTCATTCACCCTTCTCTTGCATTTCCTCCAAGCGCTTTCTACTTGGCTCATTCACCCTTCTCTCGCATTTTCTCGAAGCGCTTTCTGCTTGGCTCATTCACCCTTCTCTCGCATTTCCTCCAAGTGCTTTCTGCTTGGCTCATTCACCCTTCTCTCTATTTTTTCGAAGCGCTTTCTGCTTGGCTCATTCATACTTCTCTCGCATTTCCTCCAAGCGCTTTCTGTTTGGCTTATTCACATTTCTCTCGCATTTCCTCGAAGTGCTTTCTCCTTGGCTCATTCACCTGTCTCTCTCATTTCCTTCAAGCGCTTTCTCCTTAGCTCATTCAGCCTTCTAACGCATTTCCTCCAAGCGCATTCTGCTTGGCCCATTCAGCCTTCTCTCGAATTTGTTCCAAGAGCTTTTTCATTGGCTCATTCACCCTTCTCTCTCATTTCCTCCAAGCCTTTTCCGCTTGGCTCATTTAGAGTTCTCTCGCATTTCTTTCAAGGGCTTTCTCCTTGTGTTATTCACATTTCTCTTGCATTTCCTCCAAGCGCTTTCTACTTGGCTCATTCACCCTTCTCTCGTATTTCCTCCAAGCGCTTTCTGCTTCGCTCATTCAACCTTCTCTTGCATTTCCTCCAAGCGCTTTCTCCTTGGATCATTCAACCTTCTATCGCATTTCCTCCAAGCGCATTCTGCTTGGCCCATTCAGCCTTCTCTCGAATTTGTTCCAAGAGCTTTTTCATTGGCTCATTCACCCTTCTCTCTCATTTCCTCCAAGCCTTTTCCGCTTGGCTCATGTAGCGTTCTCTCGCATTTCTTTCAAGCGCTTTCTGCTTGTGTCATTCACATTTCTCTCGCATTTCCTCCAAGCGCTTTCCGCTTGGCTCATTCACCCTTCTCTATCAGTTCCTCCAAGCGCTTTCTGCTTGGCTCATTCACCCGTCTCTCGCCTTTCCTCCATGCAGTTTCTGCTTGGCTCAGCATTCTTTCACATTTCCTCCAAGCGCTTTCTGCTTGGCTCATTCACCCGTCTCTCGCATTTCCTCCATGCTCAATATGCTTGGCTTAGCCTTCTTTCACATTTCCTCCAAGCGGTTTCTCCTTGGCTCATTCACCCTTCTCTACCATTTCCTCCATGCACTTTCTGCTTGGCTCAGCGTTCTTTCACATTTCCTCCAAGCGGTTTCTCCTTGGCTCATTCACCCTTCTCTCGCATTTCCCCCAAGCGCTTCCTTCTTGGCTCATTCACCCTTCTCTCGCATTTCCTCCAAGCGCTTTCTGCTTCGTTCATTCACCCTTCTCTTGCATTTTCTCCAAGGGCTTTCTACTTGGCTCATTCACCCTTCTCTCGCATTTTCTCGAAGCACTTTCTGCTTGGCTCATTCACCCTTCTCTCCAATTTCCTCAAAGGGCTTTCTGCTTAGCTCATTCACCCTTCTTTCGCATTTCCACCAAGCGCTTTCTGCTTGGCTCATTCACCCTTCTCTCGCATTTCCTCCAAGCGCTTTCTGCTTGGCTCATTCACACATCTCTCGCATTTCCTCCAAGCACTTTCTGCTTCGCTCAGCTTTCTCTCACATTTCTTCCAAGCGCTTTCTTCTTGCCTCCTTCACCCTTCTCTCGCATTTCCTCCCAGCGCTTTCTGCTTGGCTCATTCACCCGTCTCTTGCATTTCCTCTAAGCGCTTTCTGCTTGGCTCATTCAGCCTTCTCTCGAATTTTCTCCAAGAATTTTCTGCATGGCTTAGCCTTCTTTCCAATTTCCTCCAAGCGCTTTCTGCTTGGCTCATTCACTCTTCTCTCGAATTACTTCCAAGCGCTTTCTGCTTGGCTTATTCACCCTTCTCTCGCATTTCCTCTAAGCGATTTCTGCTTGGCTCATTCACACTTCTCTCGCATTTCGTCCAAGAGCTTCCTTCTTGGCTTAGCCTTCTCTCTCATTTCCTCCAAGCGCTTCCTTCTTGGCTCAGCCATCCCTCGCATTACCTCCAAGTGCTTTCTGCTTGGCTCATTCACCCTTCTCTCGCATTTCCTCCAAGCGCTTTCTACTTGGCTCATTCACCCTTCTCTCGTATTTTCTCGAAGCGCTTTCTGCTTGGCTCATTCACCCGTCTCTCGCATTTCCTGCATGCACTTTCACCTTGGCTCAGCATTCTTACACATTTCCTCCAAGCGCTTTCTGCTTGGCTCATTCACCCGTCTCTCGCATTTCCTCCATGCTCATTATGCTTGGCTCAGCCTTCTTTCACATTTCCTCCAAGCGGTTTCTCCTTGGCTTATTCACCCTTCTCTCGCATTTCCTCCATGCACTTTCTGCTTGGCTCAGCGTTCTTTCACATTTCCTCCAAGCGGTTTCTCCTTGGCTCATTCACCCTTCTCTCGCATTTTCTCGAAGCGCTTTCTTCTTGGCTCATTCACACTTCTCTCGCATATCCTCCAAGTGCTTCCTTCTTGGCTCATTCACCTGTTTCTAACATTTCCTCCAAGCGCTTTCTGCTTCGCTCATTCACCCTTCTCTTGCATTTTCTCCAAGTGCTTTCTACTTGGCTCATTCACCCTTCTCTGGCATTTTCTCGAAGCACTTTCTGCTTGGCTCATTCACCCTTCTCTCGCATTTCCTCCAAGTGCTTTCTGCTTGGCTCATTCACCCTTCTCTCGCATTTCCTCCATGCACTTTCTGCTTGGCTCAGCGTTCTTTCACATTTCCTCCAAGCGGTTTCTCCTTGGCTCATTCACCCTTCTCTCGCATTTCCCCCAAGCGCTTCCTTCTTGGCTCAGCCTTCGCTCGCATTATCTCCAAGCGCTTTTTGCTTGGCCCATTCAGCCTTCTCTCGCATTTCTTCCAAGGGCTTTCTGCATGGCTCATTAACACTTCTCTCTCACTTCCTCCAAGCGCTTCCTGCTTGGCTAAGCATTCTCCTGCATTTCCTACAAGCGCTTTCTACTTGGCTCATTCACCCTTCTCTCACATTCCTTCCAAGCGCTCTCTACTTGGCTCATTCAGCCTTCTCTCGTATTTTCTCGAAGCGCTTTCTGCTTGGCTCATTCACCCTTCTCTCGCATTACCTCCAAGCGCTTTCTGCTTGGCTCATTCACCCGTCTCTCGCATTTCCTCCATGCACTTTCTGCTTGGCTCAGCATTCTTTCACATTTCCTCCAAGCGCTTTCTGCTTGGCTCATTCACCCGTCTCTCGCATTTCCTCCATGCTCACTATGCTTGGCTCAGCCTTCTTTCACATTTCCTCCAAGCGGTTTCTCCTTGGCTCATTCTCCCTTCTCTCGCATTTCCTCCATGCACTTTCTGCTTGGCTCAGCGTTCTTTCACATTTCCTCCAAGCGGTTTCTCCTTGGCTCATTCACCGTTCTCTCGCATTTCCCCCAAGCGCTTTCTGCTTGGCTCATTCAGCCTTCTCTCGAATTTTCTCCAAGCACTTTCTGCATGGCTTAGCCTTCTTTCCAATTTCCTCCAAGCACTTTCTGCTTGGCTCATTCACTCTTCTCTCGCATTTCCTCCAAGTGCTTTCTGCTTGGGTCATTCATCTGTCTGTAACATTTCCTCCAAGCGCTTTCTGCTTGGTTCATTCAGACATCTCTCTCATTTCCTCCAAACGCTTTCTGCTTGGCTCATTCACCCTTCTCTCGCATTTTCTCGAAGCGCTTTCTGCTTGGCTCATTCACCCTTCTCTCTCATTTCCTCCAAGCGCTTTCTGCTTCGCTCATTCACCCTTCTCTTGCATTTCCTCCAAGCGCTTTCTCCTTGGCTTATTCAGCCTTCTATCGAATTTCGTCCAAGCGCATTCTGCTTGGCCCATTCAGCCTTCTCTCGCATTTCCTCCAAGCAGTTTCTGTTTGGCTTATTCACATTTCTCTCGCATTTCCTCAAAGTCCTTTCTCCTTGGCTCATTCACCTGTCTCTATCATTTCTTCCAAGCGCTTTCTCCTTGGCTTATTCAGCCTTCTATCGAATTTCGTCCAAGCGCATTCTGCTTGGCCCATTCAGCCTTCTCTCGCATTTCCTCCAAGTGCTATCTGCTTGGCTCATTCAGCATTCTCTTCGTATGTCCCTCAAGCACTTTTTGCTTTGCTCATTCACCCGTCTCTAACATTTCCTCCAAGTGCTTTCTGCTTGGCTCATTCACCCGTCTCTCACATTTCCTTCAAGCGGATTCTGCTTGGCTCATTCAGCCTTCTCTCTCATTTCCTCCAACTGCTTTCTGCTAGGTTCATTCACTCTTCTCTCTCATTTCCTCCATGTACTTTCTGCTTGGCTCAGCCTTCTTTCACATTTCCTCCAACCGGTTTCTCCTTGGCTCATTAACCCTTCTCTCGCATTTCCTCTATGCACTTTCTGCTTGGCTCAGTCTTGTTTCACATTTCCTCCAAGCGCTTTCTCCCTGGCACATTCACACTTCTCTCGTATTTCCTGCAAGGGCTTTCTGCATGGCTCATTAACACTTCTCTCTCACTTCCTCCAACCGCTTCCTGCTTGGCTAAGCCTTCTCCCGCATTTCCTCCAAGCGCTTTCTACTTGGCTCATTCACCCTTCCCTCGCATTTCCTCCAAGCGCTTTCTGCTTGGCTCATTCACACTTCTCTCGCATTTCGTCCAAGAGCTTCCTTCTTGGCTAAGCCTTCTCTCTCATTTCCTCCATACACTTTCTCCTGGGCTAAGCCTTCTCCCGCATTTCCTCCAAGTGTTTTCTAGTTGGCTCATTCACCCTTCTCTCGCATTTTCTCGAAGCGCTTTCTGCTTGGCTCATTCACCCTTCTCTCACATTCCTTCCAAGCGCTTTCTGCTTGGCTCATTCACCCTTCTCTCCCATTTCCTCAAAGGGCTTTCTGCTTAGCTCATTCACCCTTCTTTAGCATTTCCACCAAGTGCTTTCTGCTTGGCTCATTCACCCTTCTCTAGCATTTCCTCCAAGCGCTTTCTGCTTGGTTCATTCAGACATCTCTCTCATTTCCTCCAAGCGCTTTCTGCTTGGCTCATTCACCCTTCTCTCGCATTTCCTCCAAGCGCTTTCTTCTTGGCTCATTCACCCTTCTCTCGCATTTCCTCCATGCACTTTCTGTTTGGCTCAGCCTTCTTTCACATTTCCTCCAACCGGTTTCTCCTTGGCTCATTCACCCTTCTCTCGCATTTCCTCCAAGTGCTTTCTGCTTCGCTCATTCACCCTTCTCTCGCATTTCCTCAAAGCGCTCTCTACTTGGCTCATTCAGCCTTCTCTCGTATTTTCTCGAAGCGCTTTCTGCTTGGCTCATTCATACTTCTCTCGCATTTCCTCCAAGCGCTTTCTGTTTGGCTTATTCACATTTCTCTTGCATTTCCTCGAAGTGCTTTCTCCTTGGCTCATTCAGCCTTCTATCGCATTTCCTCCAAGCGCATTCTGCTTGGCCCATTCAGCCTTCTCTCGAATTTGTTCCAAGAGCTTTTTCATTGGCTCATTCACCCTTCTCTCTCATTTCCTCCAAGCCCTTTCCGCTTGGCTCATTTAGCGTTCTCTCGCATTTCCTTCAAGGGCTTTCTGCTTGTGTCATTCACATTTCTCTCGCATTTCCTCCAAGCTCTTTCTGCTTACTTCATTCAGACATCTCTCTCATTTCCTCCAAGCACTTTCTACTTGGCTCATTCACCCTTCTCTCGCATTTCCTCCAAGCGCTTTCTGCTTGGCTCATTCACCCGTCTCTCGCATTTCCTCCATGCTCACTATGCTTGGCTCAGCCTTCTTTCACATTTCCTCCAAGCGGTTTGTCCTTGGCTCATTCTCCCTTCTCTCGCATTTCCTCCATGCACTTTCTGCTTGGCTCAGCGTTCTTTCACATTTCCTCCAAGCGGTTTCTCCTTGGCTCATTCACCGTTCTCTCGCATTTCCCCCAAGCGCTTTCTGCTTGGCTCATTCAGCCTTCTCTAGCATTTCCTCCAAGCGCTTTCTCCTTGGCTCATTCACTCTTCTCTCGCATTTCCTCCAAGTGCTTTCTGCTTGGGTCATTCATCTGTCTGTAAGATTTCCTCCAAGCGCTTTCTGCTTGGTTCATTCAGACATCTCTCTCATTTCCTCCAAACGCTTTCTGCTTGGCTCATTCACCCTTCTCTCGCATTTTCTCGAAGCGCTTTCTGCTTGGCTCATTCACCCTTCTCTCGCATTTCCTCGAAGTGCTTTCTCCTTGGCTCATTCACCTGTCTCTCTCATTTCCTTCAAGCGCTTTCTCCTTAGCTCATTCAGCCTTCTAACGCATTTCCTCCAAGCGCATTCTGCTTGGCCCATTCAGCCTTCTCTCGAATTTGTTCCAAGAGCTTTTTCATTGGCTCATTCACCCTTCTCTCTCATTTCCTCCAAGCCTTTTACGCTTGGCTCATTTAGAGTTCTCTCGCATTTCTTTCAAGGGCTTTCTCCCTGTGTTATTCACATTTCTCTTGCATTTCCTCCAAGCGCTTTCTACTTGGCTCATTCACCCTTCTCTCGCATTTCCTACAAGCGCTTTCTAGTTGGCTCATTCACCCGTCTCTCGCATTTCCCCCATGCACTTTATGCTTGGCTCAGCATTCTTTCACATTTCCTCCAAGCGCTTTCTGCTTGGCTCATTCCCCCATCTCTCGCATTTCCTCCATGCTCATTCTGCTTGACTCAGCCTTCTTTCACATTTCCTCCAAGCGGTTTCTCCTTGGCACATTCACCCTTCTTTCGCATTTCCTCCAAGCACTTTCTGCATGGTTTAGCCTTCTTTCCAATTTCCTCCAAGCGCTTCCTCCTTGGCTAATTCACCCTTCTCTCGCATTCCTTCCAAGAGCTTTCAGCTTGGCTCATTCACCCTTCTCTCCCATTTCCTCAAAGGGCTTTCTACTTAGCTCATTCACTCTTCTTTAGCATTTCCACCAAGCGCTTTCTGCTTGGCTCATTCACCCTTCTCTAGCATTTCCTCCAAGAGCTTTCTCCTTGGCTCATTCACTCTTCTCTCGCATTTCCTCCAAGTGCTTTCTGCTTGGCTCATTCACCTGTCTCTAACATTTCCTCCAAGCGCTTTCTGCTTGGTTCATTCAGAAATCTCTCTCATTTCCTCCAAACGCTTTCTTCTTGGCTCATTCACCCTTATCTCGCATTTCCTCCAAGCGCTTTCTTCTTGGCTCATTCACCTTTCTCTCGCATTTCCTCCATGCACTTTCTGTTTGGCTCAGCCTTCTTTCACATTTCCTCCAAACGGTTTCTCCTTGGCTCATTCACCCTTCCCTCACATTTCCTCCAAGCACTTTCTGCTTGGCTCATTCACCCTTCTCTCTCATTTTCTCGAAGCGCTTTCTCCTTGGCTCATTCACTCTTCTCTCGCATTTCCTCCAAGTGCTTTCTGCTTGGCTCATTCACCCGTCTCTCGCATTTACTCCATGCTCATTCGGCTTGACTCAGCGTTCTCTCACATTTCCTCCAAGCGGTTTCCCCTTGGCTCATTCACCCTTCTCTCGCATTTCCTCCAAGCGCTTCCTTCTTGGCTCAGCCTTCGCTCACATTATCTCCAAGCGCTTTGTGCTTGGCTCATTCAGCCTTCTCTCGTATTTTCTCGAAGTGCTTTCTGCTTGGCTCATTCAGCCTTCTCTCGCATTTCCTCCAAGTGCTATCTGCTTGGCTCATTCAGCATTCTCTTCGCATGTCCCTCAAGCACTTTTTGCTTTGCTCATTCACCCGTCTCTAACATTTCCTCCAAGTGCTTTCTGCTTGGCTCATTCACGCGTCTTTCGCATTTCCTCCAAGTGCTTTCTGCTTGGCTCATTCACCCGTCTCTCACATTTCCTTCAAGCGGATTCTGCTTGGCTCATTCAGCCTTCTCTCTCATTTCCTCCAACTGCTTTCTGCTTGGTTCATTCACTCTTCTCTCTCATTTCCTCCATGCACTTTCTGCTTGGCTCAGCCTTCTTTCACATTTCCTCCAAGCGGTTTCTCCTTGGCTCATTCACACTTCTCTCGTATTTCCTGCCAGGGCTTTCTGCATGGCTCATTAACACTTCTCTCTCACTTCCTCCAACCGCTTCCTGCTTGGCTAAGCCTTCTCCCGCATTTCCTCCAAGCGCTTTCTACTTGGCTCATTCACCCTTCTCTCGCATTTCCTCCATGCACTTTTTGTTTGGCTCAGCCTTCTTTCACATTTTCTCCAACCGGTTTCTCCTTGGCTCATTCACCCTTCCCTCGCATTTCCTCCAAGCGCTTTCTGCTTGGCTCATTCACACTTCTCTCGCATTTCGTCCAAGAGCTTCCTTCTTGGCTAAGCCTTCTCTCTCATTTCCTCCATACACTTTCTGCTGGGCTAAGCCTTCTCCCGCATTTCCTCCAAGTGATTTCTACTTGGCTCATTCACCCTTCTCTCGCATTTTCTCGAAGCGCTTTCTGCTTGGCTCATTCACCCTTCTCTCACATTCCTTCCAAGCGCTTTCTGCTTGGCTCATTCACCCTTCTCTCCAATTTCCTCAAAGGGCTTTCTGCTTAGCTCATTCACCCTTCTTTAGCATTTCCACCAAGTGCTTTCTGCTTGGCTCATTCACCCTTCTCTAGCATTTCCTCCAAGCGCTTTCTGCTTGGTTCATTCAAACATCTCTCTCATTTCCTCCAAGCGCTTTCTGCTTGTCTCATTCACCCTTCTCTCGCATTTCCTCCAAGCGCTTTCTTCTTAGCTCATTCACCCTTCTCTCGCATTTCCTCCATGCACTTTCTGTTTGGCTCAGCCTTCTTTCACATTTCCTCCAACCGGTTTCTCCTTGGCTCATTCACCCTTCCCTCGCATTTCCTCCAAGCGCTTTCTACTTGGCTCATTCACCCTTCTCTCGCATTTCCTGCAAGTGCTTTCTGCTTCGCTCATTCACCCTTCTCTCGCATTTCCTCAAAGCGCTCTCTACTTGGCTGATTCAGCCTTCTCTCGTATTTTCTCGAAGCGGTTTCTGCTTTTCTCATTCATACTTCTCTCGCATTTCCTCCAAGCATATTCTGCTTGGCCCATTCAGCCTTCTCTCGAATTTGTTCCAAGAGCTTTTTCATTGGCTCATTCACCCTTCTCTCTCATTTCCTCCAAGCCCTTTCCGCTTGGCTCATTTAGCGTTCTCTCGCATTTCCTTCAAGGGCTTTCTGCTTGTGTCATTCACATTTCTCTCGCATTTCCTCCAAGCTCTTTCTGCTTACTTCATTCAGACATCTCTCTCATTTCCTCCAACCACTTTCTACTTGGCTCATTCACCCTTCTCTCGCATTTCCTCCAAGCGCTTTCTTCTTGGCTCATTCACCCTTCTCTCGCATTTCCTCCATGCACTTTCTGTTTGGCTCAGCCTTCTTTCACATTTCCTCCAAACGGTTTCTCCTTGGCTCATTCACCCTTCCCTCACATTTCCTCCAAGCACTTTCTGCTTGGCTCATTCACCCTTCTCTCTCATTTTCTTGAATCGCTTTCTGCTTGCCTCATTCACCCTTCTCTTGCATTTCCTCCAAGCGCTTTCTGCTTCACTCATTCACCCTTCTCTTGCATTTCCTCCAAGCGCTTTCTACTTGGCTCATTCACCCTTCTCTCGCATTTTCTCAAATCGCTTTCTGCTTGGCTCATTCACCCTTCTCTCGCATTTCCTCCAAGTGCTTTCTGCTTCGCTCCTTCACCCTTCTCTCGCATTTCCTCAAAGCCATTTCTACTTGGCTCATTCACCCTTCTCTCGTATTTTCTCGAAGCGCTTTCTCCTTGGCTCATTCATACTTCTCTCGCATTTCCTCCAAGCGCTTTCTGTTTGACTTATTCACCCTTCTCTCTCATTTCCTTCAAGCGCTTTCTCCTTGGCTCATTCAGCCTTCTAACCCATTTCCTCCAAGCGCATTCTGCTTGGCCCATTCAGCCTTCTCTCGAATTTGTTCCAAGAGCTTTTTCATTGGCTCATTCACCCTTCTCTCTCATTTCCTCCAAGACTTTTCCGCTTGGCTTATTTAGAGTTCTCTCGCATTTCTTTCAAGGGCTTTCTCCTTGTGTTATTCACATTTCTCTTGCATTTCCTCCAAGCGCTTTCTACTTGGCTCATTCACCCTTCTCTCGCATTTCCTCCAAGCGCCTTCTGCTTGGCTCATTCACCCGTCTCTCGCATTTCCCCCGTGCACTTTCTGCTTGGCTCAGCATTCTTTCACATTTCCTCCAAGCGCTTTCTGCTTGGCTCATTCCCCCGTCTCTCGCATTTCCTCCATGCTCATTCTGCTTGACTCAGCCTTCTTTCACATTTCCTCCAAGCGGTTTCTCCTTGGCACATTCACCCTTGTTTCGCATTTCCTCCAAGCTCTTTCTGCATGGCTTAGCCTTCTTTCCAATTTCCTCCAAGCGCTTCCTCCTTGGCTAATTCACCCTTCTCTCGCATTCCTTCCAAGCGCTTTCTGCTTGGCTCATTCACCCTTCTCTCCCATTTCCTCAAAGGGCTTTCTACTTAGCTCATTCACTCTTCTCTCGCATTTACTCCAAGCGCTTTCTGCTTGGCTCATTCACCTGTCTCTAACATTTCCTCCAAGCGCTTTCTGCTTGGTCCATTCAGACATCTCTCTCATTTCCTCCAAACGCTTTCTTCTTGGCTCATTCACCCTTCTCTCGCATTTCCTCCAAGCGCTTTCTTCTTGGCTCATTCACCCTTCTCTCGCATTTCCTCCATGCACTTTCTGTTTGGCTCAGCCTTCTTTCACATTTCCTCCAAACGGTTTCTCCTTGGCTCATTCACCCTTCCCTCACATTTCCTCCAAGTGCTTTCTGCTTCGCTCCTTCACCCTTTTCTCGCATTTCCTCCAAGCCCTTTCTGCTTCGCTCATTCACCCTTCTCTTGCATTTCCTCCAAGCGCTTTCTACTTGGCTCATTCACCATTCTCTCGCATTTTCTCAAATCGCTTTCTGCTTGGCTCATTCACCCTTCTCTCGCATTTCCTCCAAGTGCTTTCTGCTTCGCTCCTTCACCCTTCTCTCGCATTTCCTCAAAGCGCTTTCTACTTGGCTCATTCACACTTCTCTCGTATTTTCTCGAAGCGCTTTCTTCTTGGCTCATTCATACTTCTCTCGCATTTCCTCCAAGCGCTTTCTGTTTGGCTTATTCACATTTCTCTCGCATTTCCTCGAAGTGCTTTCTCCTTCGCTCATTCACCTGTCTCTCTCATTTCCTCCAAGCGCTTTCTCCTTGGCTCATTCAGCCTTCTATCGCATTTCCTCCAAGCGCATTCTGCTTGGCCCATTCAGCCTTCCCTCGAATTTGTTCCAAGAGCTTTTTCATTGGCTCATTCACCCTTCTCTCTCATTTCCTCCAAGCCTTTTCCGCTTGGCTCATTTAGAATTCTCTCGCATTTCTTTCAAGGGCTTTCTGCTTGTGTTATTCACATTTCTCTCGCATTTCCTCCAAGCTCTTTCTGCTTACTTCATTCAGACATCTCTCTCATTTCCTCCAAGCGCTTTCTACTTGGCTCATTCACCCTTCTCTCGCATTTCCTCCAAGCGCTTTCTGCTTGGCTCATTCACCCGTCTCTCGCATTTCCTCCATGCACTTTCTGCTTGGCTCAGCATTCTTTCACATTTCCTCCAAGCGCTTTCTGCTTGGCTCATTCACCCGTCTCTGGCATTTCCTCCATGCTCATTCGGCTTGACTCAGCGTTCTCTCACATTTACTCCAAGCGGTTTCTCCTTGGCTCAGCCTTCGCTCGCATTATCTCCAAGCGCTTTGTGCTTGGCCCATTCAGCCTTCTCCCGCATTTCCTCCAAGCGCTTTCTACTTGGCTCATTCACCCTTCTCTCGTATTTTCTCGAAGTGCTTTCTGCTTGGCTCATTCATACTTCTCTCGCATTTCCTCCAAGCGGTTTCTGTTTGGCTTATTCACATTTCTCTCGCATTTCCTCGAAGTCCTTTCTCCTTGGCTCATTCACCTGTCTCTATCATTTCTTCCAAGCCCTTTCTCCTTGGCTTATTCAGCCTTCTATCGAATTTCGTCCAAGCGCATTCTGCTTGGCCCATTCAGCCTTCTCTCGCATTTCCTCCAAGTGCTATCTGCTTGGCTCATTCAGCATTCTCTTCGCATGTCCCTCAAGCACTTTTTGCTTTGCTCATTCACCCGTCTCTCACATTTCCTTCAAGCGGATTCTGCTTGGCTCATTCAGCCTTCTCTCTCATTTCCTCCAACCGCTTTCTGCTTGGTTCATTCACTCTTCTCTCTCATTTCCTCCATACACTTTCTGCTTGGCTCAGCCTTCTTTCACATTTCCTCCAAGCGGTTTCTCCTCGGCTCATTAACACTTCTCTCTCACTTCCTCCAACCGCTTCCTGCTTGGCTAAGCCTTCTCCCGCATTTCCTCCAAGCGCTTTCTACTTGGCTCATTCACCCTTCTCTCACATTCCTTCCAAGTGCTTTCTGCTTGGCTCATTCACCCTTCTCTCCCATTTCCTCAAAGGGATTTCTGCTTAGCTCATTCACCCTTCTTTCTTATTTCCACCAAGCGCTTTCTGCTTGGCTCATTCACCCTTCTCTCGCATTTCCTCCAAGTGCTTTCTGCTTGGCTCATTCACCCTTCTCTCGCATTTCCTCCAAGTGCTTTCTGCTTGGCTCATTCACACTTCTCTCGCATTTCCTCCAAGCACTTTCTGCTTCGCTCAGCCTTCTCTCGCATTTCTTTCAAGCGCTTTCTGCTTCGCTCATTCACCCTCCTATTGCATTTCCTCCAAGCGCTTTCTGCTTGGCTCATTCACCCTTCTCTCGTATTTTCTCGAAGCGCTTTCAGCTTGGGTCATTCATACTTCTGTCACATTTACTCCAAGTGCTTCCTTCTTGGCTCAGCCATCTCTCGCATTACCTCGAAGTGGTTTCTATTTGGCCCATTCACCCTTTTCTCGCATTTCCTCAAAGGGCTTTCTGCGTGGCTCATTCACACTTCTCTCAAATTTTCTCGAAACCCTTTCTGCTTGGATCATTCACCCTTCTCTCGCATTTCCTCCAAGTGCTTTCTGCTTGGCTCATTCACCCGTCTCTCACATTTCCTCCAAGCTCTTTATTCTTGGCTCATTCACCCATCTCTCGCATTTCCTCCAAGCGCTTCCTACTTGGCTCAGCCTTCTTTCGCATTTCCTACAAGTGGATTCTGCTTGGCTCTTTCAGCCTTCTCTCTCATTTCCTCCAAGCGCTTTCTGCTTGGCTCATTCACCCGTCTCTAACATTTCCTCCAAGCCCTTTCTGCTTCGCTCATTCTCCCTTCTCTTGCATTTCCTCCAAGCGCTTTCTACTTTGCTCATTCACCCTTCTCTTGCATTTTCTCGAAGCGCTTTCTGCTTGGCTCATTCACCCTTCTCTCGCATTTCCTCCAAGTGATTTGTGCTTCGCTCATTCACCCTTCTCTTGCATTTCCTCCAAGCGCTTTCTGCTTGGCTCAGTCATACTTCTCCCGCATTTCCTCCAAGCGCTTCCTTCTTGGCTCAGCCATCTCTCGAATTACCTCCAAGTGCTTTCTGCTTGGCCCACTCAGCCTTCTCTCGCATTTCCTGAAAGGGCATTCTGCGTGGCTCATTCATCCTTCTCTCGCATTTTCTCCAAACCCTTTCTGCTTGGCTCATTCACCCTTCTCTCGCATTTACTCCAAGCGCTTTCTGCTTTGCTCATTCACCCTTCTCTCGCATTTCCTCCGTGCACTTTCTACTTGGCTCTGCCTTCTTTCCCATTTTCTCCAAGCACTTGCTCCTTGGCTCATTCACCCTTTTCTCGCATTTTCTCGAAACGCTTTCTGCTTGGCTCATTCATACTTCTCTTGCATTTCCTCCAAGCGCTTCCTTCTTGGCTCAGCCATCTCTCACATTACCTCCAAGTGCTTTCTGCTTGGACCATTCAGCCTTCTTTCACATTTCCTCCAAGCGGTCTCTCCTTGGCTCATTCACCCTTCTCTCGCATTTCCTCCAAGCGCTTTCTGCTCGGCTCATTCACCCATCTCTAATATTTCCTCCAAGCGCTTTCTCCTTGGCTCATTCACACTTCTCTCGCATTTCCTCCAAGCGCTTCCTTCTTCGCTCAGCCTTCTCTCGCATTATCTCCAAGCGCTTTCTGCTTGGCCCATTCAGCTTTCTCTCTTATTTGCTCCAAGGGCTTTCTGCATTGCTCATTAACACTTCTCTCTCACTTCCTCCAAGCTCTTCCTGCTTGGCTAACCCTTCTCTCGGATTATCTCCAAGCACTTTCTGCTTGGCCCATTCAGCTATCTCTCGCATTACCTCCAAGTGCTTTCTGCTTGGACCATTCAGCCTTCTCTCGCATTTCCTCAAAGGGCTTTCTACGTAGCTCATTCAGCCTTCTCTCGCATTTCCTCCAAGGGCTTTCTGCATGGCTCATTAACACTTCTCTCTCACTTCCTCCAACCGCTTCTTGCTTGGCTAAACCTTCTCTCGCATTATCTCCAAGCGCTTTCTGCTTGGCCCTTTCAGCCATCTCACGCATTAGCTGCAAGTGCTTTCTGCTTGGTCCATTAAGCCTTCTCTCGCATTTTCTCGAAGCGCTTTCTGCCTGTCTCATTCACCCTTCTCTCACATTTCCTCCAAGCTCTTTCTGCTTCACTCATTCACCCTTCTCTTGTATTTCCTCCAAGCGCTTTCTACTTGGCTCATTCACCCTTCTCTCACATTTCCTCCAAGTGCTTCCTTCTTGACTCAGCCATCTCTCGCATTACC
Organism: Crotalus adamanteus; assembly: GCA_039797435.1. Classification (NCBI taxonomy): domain Eukaryota; kingdom Metazoa; phylum Chordata; class Lepidosauria; order Squamata; family Viperidae; genus Crotalus; species Crotalus adamanteus. Next base: position 11,630,352 of record CM077935.1, read on the forward strand.
TCCAAGTGCTTTCTGCTTGGCACATTCAGCCTTCTCTCGCATTTCCTCAAAGGGCTTTCTGCGTGGCTCATTCAACGTTCTTTCGCATTTTCTCCAAGCCCTTTCTGCTTGGCTCATTCTCCCTTCTCTCGCAGTTCCTCCATGCACTTTCTCCTTGGCTCAGCCTTCTTTCACATTTCCTCCAAGCAGTTTCTCCTTGGCTCATTCACCCTTCTCTCGCATTTCCTCCAAGCGCTTTTTGCTTAGCTCATTCACCTGTCTCTAACATTTCCTCCAAGCGCTTTCTACTTGGCTCATTCACCCTTCTCTCGCATTTCCTCCATGCACTTTCTGCTTGGCTCATTCAGCCTTCTCTCGAATTTTATCCAAGCGCTTTCTACTTGGCTCATTCACCCTTCTCTCACATTTCCTCCAAGCGCTTTCTGCTTGGCTCATTCACCCTTCTCTCGCATTTCCTCCACGCACTTTCTGCTTGGCTCAGCCTTCTTTCACATTTCTTCCAAGCGGTTTCTCCTTGGCTCATTCACCCTTCTCTCACATTTCCTCCAAGCGCTTTCTGCTTGGCTCATTCACCCTTCTCTCGCATTTCCTCCACGCACTTTCTGCTTGGCTCAGCCTTCTTTCACATTTCTTCCAAGCGGTTTCTCCTTGGCTCATTCACCCTTGTCTCGCATTTCCTCCATGCACTTTCTGCTTGGCTCATTCAGCCTTCTCTCGAATTTTATCCAAGCACTTTCTGCTTGGCTCAACCTTCTTTCACATTTACTCCAAGCACTTTCTCCTTTGCTTATTCACTCTTCTCTCGCATTTCCTCCAAGCGCTTTCTGCTTGGCTCATTCACCTTTCTCTCGCATTTCCTCCATGCACTTTCTGCTTGGCTCAGCCTTCTTTCACATTTCCTCAAAGCCGTTTCTCCTTGGCTCATTCACCCTTTTCTCGCATTTCCTCCAAGCGCTTTCTGCTTGGCTCATTCAGCCTTCTCTCGAATTTTATCCAAGCACATTCTGCTTGGCTCAACCTTCTTTCGCATTTACTCAAAGTGTTTTCTGCTTGGCTCATTCACCTGTCTCTAACATTTCGTCAAAGCGCTTTCTGCTTGGCTCATTCACCCTTCTCTCGCATTTACTCCATGCACTTTCTGCTTGGCTCTGCCTTCTTTCGCATTTTCTCCAAGCACTTTCTCCTTGGCTCATTCACCCTTTTCTTGCATTTCCTCCAAGCGCTTTCTACTTGGATCATTCAGCCTTCTCTCGAATTTTATCCAAGGGCTTTCTGCATGGCTCATTAACACTTCTCTCTCACTTCCTCCAAGCTCTTCCTGCTTGACTAAGCCTTCTCCCGCATTTCCTCCAAGCGTTTTCTACTTGGCTCATTCACCCTTCTCTCGCATTTTCTCGAAGCGCTTTCTGCTTGGCTCATTCATACTTCTCTCGCATTTCCTCCAAGCGCTTCCTTCTTGGCTCAGCCATCTCTCACATTACCTCCAAGTGCTTTCTGCTTGGCTCAGCCTTCTTTCACATTTCTTCCAAGCGGTTTCTCCTTGGCTCATTCACCCTTGTCTCGCATTTCCTCCATGCACTTTCTGCTTGGCTCATTCAGCCTTCTCTCGAATTTTATCCAAGCACTTTCTGCTTGGCTCAACCTTCTTTCACATTTACTCCAAGCACTTTCTCCTTTGCTTATTCACCCTTCTCTCGCATTTTCTCGAAGCGCTTTCTGCTTGGCTCATTCATACTTCTCTCGCATTTCCTCCAAGCGCTTCCTTCTTGGCTCAGCCATCTCTCACATTACCTCCACGCACTTTCTGCTTGGCTCAGCCTTCTTTCACATTTCTTCCAAGCGGTTTCTCCTTGGCTCATTCACCCTTGTCTCGCATTTCCTCCATGCACTTTCTGCTTGGCTCATTCAGCCTTCTCTCGAATTTTATCCAAGCACTTTCTGCTTGGCTCAACCTTCTTTCACATTTACTCCAAGCACTTTCTCCTTTGCTTATTCACTCTTCTCTCGCATTTCCTCCAAGCGCTTTCTGCTTGGCTCATTCACCTTTCTCTCGCATTTCCTCCATGCACTTTCTGCTTGGCTCAGCCTTCTTTCACATTTCCTCAAAGCCGTTTCTCCTTGGCTCATTCACCCTTTTCTCGCATTTCCTCCAAGCGCTTTCTGCTTGGCTCATTCAGCCTTCTCTCGAATTTTATCCAAGCACATTCTGCTTGGCTCAACCTTCTTTCGCATTTACTCAAAGTGTTTTCTGCTTGGCTCATTCACCTGTCTCTAACATTTCGTCAAAGCGCTTTCTGCTTGGCTCATTCACCCTTCTCTCGCATTTACTCCATGCACTTTCTGCTTGGCTCTGCCTTCTTTCGCATTTTCTCCAAGCACTTTCTCCTTGGCTCATTCACCCTTTTCTTGCATTTCCTCCAAGCGCTTTCTACTTGGATCATTCAGCCTTCTCTCGAATTTTATCCAAGGGCTTTCTGCATGGCTCATTAACACTTCTCTCTCACTTCCTCCAAGCTCTTCCTGCTTGACTAAGCCTTCTCCCGCATTTCCTCCAAGCGTTTTCTACTTGGCTCATTCACCCTTCTCTCGCATTTTCTCGAAGCGCTTTCTGCTTGGCTCATTCATACTTCTCTCGCATTTCCTCCAAGCGCTTCCTTCTTGGCTCAGCCATCTCTCACATTACCTCCAAGTGCTTTCTGCTTGGCCCATTCAGCCTTCTCTCGCATTTCCTCAAAGGGCTTTCTGCATGGCTCATTCACACTTCTCTCACATTTCCTCCAAGCGCTTCCTTCTTGGCTCAGCCATCACTCGCATTACCTCCAATTGCTTTCTCCTTGGCCCATTCAGCCTTCTCTCGCATTTCCTCCAAGCGCTTTCTCCTTGGCTCATTCACCCTTCTCTCGCATTTCCTCCATGCACTTTCTGCTTGGCTCAGCCTTCTCTTGCATAACATCAAAGTGCTTTCTGCTTGGATAATTCACCCTTCTTTCACATTTCCTCCAAGCGCTTTCTGCTTGGCTCATTCACCCGTCTCTAACATTCCCTCCATGCACTTTCTGCTTGGCTCTGCCTTCTTTCGCATTTTCTCCAAGCACTTTCTCCTTGGCTCATTCACCCTTTTCTTGCATTTCCTCCAAGCGCTTTCTGCTTCGCTCATTCACCCTTCTCTCGCATTTCCTCCAAGTGCTTCCTTCTTGACTCAGCCATCTCTCGCATTACCTCCAAGTGCTTTCTGCTTGGCCCATTCAGCCTTCTCTCGCATTTCCTCAAAGGGCTTTCTGCGTGGCTCATTCAACATTCTCTCGCATTTTCTCCAAGCCCTTTCTGCTTGGCTCATTCTCCCTTCTCTCGCAGTTCCTCCATGCACTTTCTGCTTGGGTCAGCCTTCTTTCACATTTCCTCCAAGCAGTTTCTCCTTGGCTCATTCACCCTTCTCTCGCATTTCCTCCAAGCGTTTTCTGTTTAGCTCATTCACCTGTCTCTAACATTTCCTCCAAGCGCTTTCTACTTGGCTCATTCAGCCTTCTCTCGAATTTTATGCAAGCACTTTCTGCTTGGCTCAACCTTCTTTTGCATTTACTCCAAGTACTTTCTTCTTGGCTCATTCACCTGTCTCTAACATTTCCTCAAAGCGCTTTCTGCTTGGCTCATTCACCCTTCTCTCGAATTTACTCCATGCACTTTCTGCTTGGCTCTGCCTTCTTTCGCATTTTCTCCAAACACTTTCTCTTTGGCTCATTCACCATTTTCTCGCATTTCCTCCAAGCGCTTTCTGCCTGGCTCATTCACCCTTCTCTCGCATTTCCTCCAAGCGCTTTCAGCTTCACTCATTCACCCTTCTCTTCTATTTCCTCCAAGCGCTTTCTGCTTGGCTCATTCACCCTTCTCTCACATTTTCTCAAAGCGCTTTCTGCTTGGCTCATTCATACTTCTCTCGCATTTCCTCCAAGCGCTTCCTTCTTCACTCAGCCATCTCTCGCATTACCTCCAAGCGCTTTCTGCTTGGCTCATTCACCTGTCTCTAACATTTTCTCCAAGCGCTTTCTGCTTGGCTCATTCACCTGTCTCTAACATTTCCTCCAAGCGCTTTCTGCTTGGCTCATTCACCCTTCTCTCGCATTTCCTCCACGCACTTTCTGCTTGGCTCAGCCTTCTTTCACATTTTTTCCAAGCGGTTTCTCCTTGGCTCATTCATCCTTCTCTCGCCTTTCCTCCAAGCGCTTTCTGCTTGGTTCATTCACCTGTCTCTAACATTTCCTCCAAGCCCTTACTGCTTGGCTCATTCTCCCTTCTCTCGCATTTCCTCCATGCACTTTCTGCTTGGCTCTGCCTTCTTTCGCATTTTCTCCAAGCACTTTCTCCTTGGCTCATTCACCCTTTTTTTGCATTTCCTCCAAGCGCTTTCTGCTTGGCTCATTCAGCGTTCTCTCGAATTTTATCCAAGGGCTTTCTGCATGGCTCATTAACACTTCTCTCTCACTTCCTCCAAGCGCTTCCTGCTTGGCTAAGCCTTCTGCCGCACTTCCTCAAAGCGCTTTCTACTTGGCTCAATCACCCTTCTCTCGCATTTTCTCGAAGCGCTTTCTGCTTGGCTCATTCACCCTTCTCTCGCATTTCCTCCAAGTGCTTTCTGTTTAGCCCATTCAGCCTTCTCTTGCATTTCCTCAAAGGGCTTTCTGCGTGGCTCATTCAAAATTCTGTCGCATTTTCTCCAAGCCCTTTCTGCTTGGCCCATTCTCCCTTCTCTCGCAGTTCCTCCATGCACTTTCTGCTTGGCTCAGCTTTCTTTCACATTTCCTCCAAGCGCTTTCTACTTGGCTCATTCACCCTTCTCTCGCATTTCCTCCATGCGGTCAATGCTGCAAATACTGTATATTCTTGCTTTGACAATATGCAAAACTGTCTGGCATTTATTGGGTTAATACTTAGCTTAGACTGAGCGGGGAAAAAGCCCGGGAAAGAAAGAGGAAGTAAACGTTTGACCTTCTCACTAATTGGATAATGTGACCTGTGACTGCATGAGAAGGGAGGGGTTGAGCAAGGAAAGCTTGATGCCAGCGACAGGAAGTTCAGATTCTGGCATTAACCAGTCCAACATGGTGACCGGCAAAAATTGTAGCTCTGCAAATAAAGACTTTAGGAAACATGCCTGAAAGTTCTTTGAAGTGCTTCATTAGTCGGAACATGTGACATCATGCCAGAATCCGCACTTTTTTCAAACGATCTACGTCCCGATCTATCAACAGCTGCTTCTATGCCTGAAAGGAGCTGGCAAAGTTTCGGGGGAGATCTCATCATGGAGAAAGAAAGATTGCCTGAAACCAGCCCCGTAGCTGCAGCAGTTTCCCCGGGGGGGAAAGCGACAGCCAGCAAGCCGGGGGAGGGAGAAATTTGGCAGATTTCCCAGCTGAGAGCGAAGATTTCAAAAGCAGCATGGACAGATAACACAGTTATGGGTGAGTCATTGAAAAGATTTCAAAACTTAGAAATGAGAAACAGAAAACAGTCCCTACAAAGTGAAACCTTCATCCCTAAGAGAGAGAATCCCAGTTTGAATCCTCTGCAACAAAGGGGAAATTGGGTTCCCCAGCAAGTGGCTGATCCACGTCCTCTGAACTTACCACAGCCAATAGAGGCCTTGCAATGTCTTGGGGTAGTACAGAAGCCAGGAAATCAGCAGCTGGGGGGAGAACAGCCACAGCAAGGAGGTTGGCCACAGCCCCCAAACGTGCAACCCCGGGGCATAAATCTGCAGCCAGGTTGGGGCCTACAACAACTGGGGTGGCCACAAGAGCGATGGGGAGCCCAGCAGGAAGCCTGTCAGACCCTGCCTTTGCCAGCCAGAGACCCCAACCCTGAAGAGAGGGTGAGTTCCAGTCTGAGGCATCTGCAGCAATGGGTAGATGGGTTTCCCCAGCAGATGAATGATCAGCAGCAGCAGAGGGCACCACCACCCCCTGCAGTCCAACAACAGAGAAGACCACTACAACCCCCCCTTGCTCAGCCACCATTGGGAGGCCTACAGCAGCAGGGGGTACCATCCAACCCCGCTGGCCAGCAGCCATGGAACCAGCCCCAGTGGGGGCCACAGCAGCCTCTGTTTGCACCACCCTTCAATGCAACATTCGATGGGGACCCAGAGAAGCTGATTTTTTTCCTCAACCAAGTGCGTTCTCATTTAAATCGCTGGGCCTATCTCTATCCGGAACCAGGGGCCATGGTTGACGTCATTGGGGCCAACCTGGAGGGAGAAGCATCTGAATGGCTGAACAATCTATATAGCGAGCAAGCCCTCGAATTGGAGGATCCCCATCTCTTTCTCTTAGGACTGAGAGAACGATTTGAAGACCCATCCATCGGCCTCAAAGCAGCAGGACAAATTCACAAGATAAAACAAGCAGGGAGGCCTGCCCTAGAGTACGTGCGAGAGTTCCGCAAGATGGCAGGTCGAATAGAGGGGTGGCCTGAGCAGTCCCTCATCCATCACTTCATCGAAGGATTAGATGATCACCTCTCCCAGGCTTGCATCTATCGAGAAGTACCTGATCGGCTGCAGGAGTGGTACCAGACGGCCGTGAAGCTGGATGTTAAGCTCTCTCGCTATAAAAAGCCTCCCCCACAGGAACCCGAACAGCAACCAGAGCTACCTGAACAGCAATCACCCCCACGAAAGCCTTCAACCACTGCAAGGGCTGAGAGACCCAGGCCACCTGCATGCCTTTCCTTCGAGTGTTTCCGGTGTGGACAAGGAGGACACCGAGCGGCCACCTGTCCAGTCCCCTACCCTCGACTGCAGAGCAAGCCAGGACCGGCGATGCAAAAGAAACCTGCTCAGCGGCTAACAAGAGAAAAATCTAATCGACTCACGCAAGAACCAGTCGCCCAGGTTACACCCCACACACAGGAGAATGCCAAGACTCCAGGTGGACCTGCCCCTGCTCTTCCCTTCTTTGATAGCAACGATGAAGGAGAAAACGACCCAATGGTGAGTCAACAAATCCTGCCTTTTTCACTGCCCGCCAAACTTGTAATCCCTACGTCTGGGGCACAAATAGACTTAAACGTACTAATTGATTCGGGATGTACCCGCTGCATTATTAGTCTGGCGTTTGCCATGAAAATGGGCATAAGGGCAAAACAGCTTTCCAAACCGATGAGATTTGAGCAAGCCGATGGCTCCCTGATGGGAGGGACTCTTATTACACAATTAACGGAGCCCTTACGCCTAGAAATAGGTGCACACTGGGAGTTTATTCGTTTCCTGGTGGCTCCAAAGATGACCGAGGCAGTGATCCTGGGACTAGCCTGGTTGGACAAATGGAAACCATTTATCTGGTGGGAGAAAGGAATGAGAATTGTGAGACTACCTATAGGGCCTGATCCCCCCATTGATTCAACAGATGTTACCGGGCATCTTAGACCACCCAATGAGCGAGCACACATGGCCGTCTCAATGACCCCAGGTGAACCAGTCATCCCCAAAGAATACTTGGACCTGGCGGAGGTGTTCAGTGAAAAAGAATGTGATGCCCTACCCCCTCACAGACCCAATGACTGCTCCATCGAACTGGTGCCCGGAGCCAAACTCCCACGTCCGAGGATGTATGCTATGTCCCCCCTCGAAATGGAGGAGATGCAGCAATATGTGAACAAGAACCTAGCGAGGGGGTTTATTGAACGGGCCAAATCTTCCGTGGGAGCCCCTGTGTTGTTCAAAGAGAAAAAAGATGGGTCTCTTCGTCTCTGCGTAGACTACAAGGGACTCAATGCTGTAAGTGTGGAAAATAAATACCCCCTCCCCCTTCTAAAGGATTTATTGACCCACCTGGCTAAGGGGAGTGTCTTCACTAAGTTAGACCTAAGAGAGGCATACTACCGGGTGAGAATAAAAGAGGGAGACGAGTGGAAAACTGCCTTCAACTGCCCTATGGGGAGCTATCAGTTCAAAGTCATGCCATTTGGACTACAGGGGGCCCCAGCTGTATTTATGCAGTTGATTAATGAGGTTCTACATGATCACTTGTACAAAGGGGTTTTGGTGTATCTTGATGATATCCTGATATACAGCACAAACATGAATGATCACATAAAGCTGGTGAGAGAAGTGTTAAAGAAACTATTGAATGCCAAGCTTTATGTCAAATTGTCAAAATGTGAATTTCACCGAACCCAATTAGACTATCTTGGCTACCGAATTTCCAATGAGGGTATTGAAATGGATCCGGCCAAGGTAAAAACTATAATCGAATGGCAACCCCCAAGGACTCGCAAACAGCTCCAAAGCTTTCTGGGTTTTGCCAACTTTTATCGTCAATTCATCCCTTCTTTTGCCGAGATTGCCCTTCCTCTTACAGAACTACTCAAGACAGGCAAAGGAGGAGGGAAGCCACGACCGGGCCAACCACTAGCATGGACAATGAGCTGTCAAACAGCTTTTGAGAATTTAAAGAGACTATTTGCCGCTGAACCGGTTCTAAAGCACCCCTGCCCAGGGGAACCCTTTGTGATTCAAGCCGATGCCAGCGATGTGGCGGTTGGAGCAGTGTTACTTCAAAAGAACAAAAATGGGATCCTGCAACCCTGTGCCTACACCTCTAAGAAATTCACGGAGAGCGAGCGAAGATGGGCAATCTGGGAGAAAGAGGCCTTCGGAATTAGGTGGGCGCTATTGAACTGGCGACACTATCTAGAAGGGAGCAAGGTGCCATTTGAGGTATGGACTGATCACAAGAACCTAGAGGCACTGAAAACTCCTCGCAAATTGTCACCAAAGCAAGTACGGTGGGCACAGTACTTTAACCGCTTCAACTTCACTCTAAAGTACATACCAGGAGGAAAGAACTTTCTAGCTGATGCGCTATCCCGGTTACCCCAGTACAAAAGTGAGCGAGAGCAGGTTAACGAGGCAATTATTCCCAATCCACAAACTGTCACTCAACTTACACCTCGCAGGGTCCCCAATCCGGATGACCCTGGAGGGAAGAAAATAAAACGAGAGCTCCTCACTGACCAATGGTTCAAAGATAATCAAGCGTCCCTAACATGCAGGGATGGCTTGGCTTACAAAGGGGGGAAGTTATATTTGCCAGAAGCGCTCCGTCTAAATGCTCTCAACCACAGCCACGATGTAAAGCAGGCTGGACACTTCGGATATTTGAAAACCCTACACCTCACCCGCCGGCAATTCTGGTGGCCGGGGCTGAAAAAGGATGTGGAAAACTATGTAAAAAGTTGTACAGTATGTGCTACAATGAAAAGAATCCCGGGGAAAACTCCTGGGTTACTGCAACCAGTGGCAGACCCTTCTCAACCCTGGGAAGAAATAGCTATGGACTTTATAGTGGACCTACCTGAAAGTAAGGGAAATACTGTCATTTGGACTGTGATAGACCTGTTCTCGAAACAAGCTCATTTCATCGCCTGCAAAGGACTCCCATCCGCCCAACGCCTGGCCAAATTGTTCCTGAAACATATCTACCGGCTGCATGGTGCCCCTAAGCGAATAATCTCAGACAGGGGGGTGCAATTCACAGCGAAGTTTTGGAGAAATTTCCTTACATTGATTGGATCATCTCAAGGGTTATCATCTGCTTTTCATCCAGCCACCAATGGGGCCGCTGAAGCCGCTAACAAAATGGTGGAGCAATATCTTAGGTGCTACGTTTCCTACCAACAGACGAACTGGACTGATCTCCTCCCTTTTGCGGAGGTGGCATACAATAATTCCGTGCACAGCAGCACCGGCTACACGCCTTTCAAAGTAGCCACAGGGAAAGAATTCAACCCAATACCTGAATATCCTCAGTTGCCCTCCGCTTCACAGACACTTGATCAATGGGTGAGAGGATGGGAAGAAGTTTGGAAAAACACAAAAACTGCTTTAAAAAAGACTTTTGAAACCTATAAAAAGCAGGCTGATAAAAAGAGGGCTCCCCAAAGAACATTCCAAGTTGGGGAAAAGGTCTATCTGTCAACTAAATATCTACGCCTCAAATTGCCCAGCAAGAAATTGGGACCAAAATTCTTGGGGCCTTTCCCCATAGTAAAGGTCATCAACCCAGTCACAGTACAACTAAAACTCCCTAAACTGTTAGGGAAAATTCACCCAGTTTTCCATTGTAGTTTGTTGAAGCCTTATCGGGGCTCCACTTTGAGACCTCCTCCAAAGAAGGCACCTGGACCCCTCGTAGTGGCAGGGCAGACCCACTATGAAGTGAAACGTATTCTTGACTCCAGAATCTTTAGAGGGAAATTACAGTACTTGGTACAATGGAAGGGATACCCATTGTCTGAAGCCACCTGGGTGAAATCTAGTGAAGTGAACGCTGACAGATTGATAGAAAAGTTTCATGTGAAACACCCCAGCAAACCGAAAGATAACCCTTAACATATGCTTTTGTTTCCTTACAGGATCTGTCCTTCTTGTAAGGGGGGCCGGATGTCAATGCTGCAAATACTGTATATTCTTGCTTTGACAATATGCAAAACTGTCTGGCATTTATTGGGTTAATACTTAGCTTAGACTGAGCGGGGAAAAAGCCCGGGAAAGAAAGAGGAAGTAAACGTTTGACCTTCTCACTAATTGGATAATGTGACCTGTGACTGCATGAGAAGGGAGGGGTTGAGCAAGGAAAGCTTGATGCCAGCGACAGGAAGTTCAGATTCTGGCATTAACCAGTCCAACATGGTGACCGGCAAAAATTGTAGCTCTGCAAATAAAGACTTTAGGAAACATGCCTGAAAGTTCTTTGAAGTGCTTCATTAGTCGGAACATGTGACACATGCACTTTCTGCTTGGCTCATTCAGCCTTCTCTCGAATTTTATCCAAGCACTTTCTGCTTGGCTCAACTTTCTTTCGCATTTACTCCAAGCGCTTTCTCCTTTGCTCATTCACTCTTCTCTCGCATTTCCTCCAAGCGCTTTCTGCTTGGCTCATTCACCTTTCTCTTGCATTTCCTCCATGCACTTTCTGCTTGGCTCAGCCTTCTTTCACACTTCCTCAAAGCCGTTTCTCCTTGGCTCATTCAACTCTAACATTTCCTCAAAGTGCTTTCTGCTTGGCTCATTCACCCTTCTCTCGCATTTACTCCATGCACTTTCTGCTTGGCTCTGCCTTCTTTCGCATTTTCTTCAGGCACTTTCGCCTTGGCTCATTCACTCTTTTCTCGCATTTCCTCCAAGCGCTTTCTGCTTGGCTCATTCACCCTTCTCTCACATTTCCTCCAAGTGCTTCCTTCTTGACTCAACCATCTCTCGCATTACCTCCAAGTGCTTTCTCCTTGGCCCATTCAGCCTTCTCTCGCATTTCCTCAAAGGGCTTTCTGCATGGCTCATTCAACATTCTCTCGCATTTTCTCCAAGCCCTTTCTGCTTGGCTCATTCTCCCTTCTCTCGCAGTTCCTCCATGCACTTTCTGCTTGGCTCAGCCTTCTTTCACATTTCCTCCAAGCGGTTTCTCCTTGGCTCATTCACCCTTCTCTCGCATTTCCTCCAAGCGCTTTCTGCTTAGCTCATTCACCTGTCTCTAACATTCCCTCCAAGCGCTTTCTACTTGGCTCATTCACCCTTCTCTCACATTTCCTCCATGCACTTTCTGCTTGGCTCATTCAGCCATCTCTCGAATTTTATCCAAGCACTTTTTGCTTCGCTCAACCTTCTTTCGCATTTACTCCAAGCGCTTTCTCCTTTGCTCATTCACTCTTCTCTCGCATATCCTCCAAGCGCTTTCTGCTCGGCTCAATCACCCGTCTCTAATATTTCCTCCAAGCTCTTTATCCTTGTCTCATTCATACTGATCTCGCATTTCCTCTAAGCGCTTTCTGTTTGGCTTATTCACATTTCTCTCGCATTTCCTCGAAGTGCTTTCTCCTTGGCTCATTCACCCTTCTCTCTCATTTCCTATAAGTGCTTTCTCCTTGGCTCATTCAGCCTTCTCTCGCATTTCCTCCAAGTGCTTTCTGATTGGGTCATTCACCCGTCTCTAACATTTCCTCAAAGCGCTTTCTGCTTGGCTCATTCACACTTCTCTCACATTTCTTCCAAGCGCTTTCTGCTTGGCTCATTCACCATTCTCTCAGATTTCCTCCAAGCGCTTTCTGCTTGGCTCATTCACACTTCTCTCGCATTTCCTCCAAGCTCTTTCTGCTTGGCTCATTCACCTGTCTCTAACATTTCGTCCAAGCCCTTTCTGCTTGGCTCATTCTCCCTTCTCTCGCATTTCCTCCATGCACTTTCTGCTTGGCTCTGCCTTCTTTCGCATTTTCTCCAAGCACTTTCTCCTTGGCACATTCACCCTTTTCTTGCATTTCCTCCAAGCGCTTTCTGCTTGGCTCATTCAGCGTTCTCTCGAATTTTATCCAAGGGCTTTCTGCATGGCTCATTAACACTTCTCTCTCACTTCCTCCAAGCGCTTCCTGCTTGGCTAAGCCTTCTCCCGCACTTCCTCAAAGCTCTTTCTACTTGGCTCAATCACCCTTCTCTCGCATTTTCTCGAAGCGCTTTCTGCTTGGCTCATTCACCCTTCTCTCGCATTTCCTCCAAGCGCTTTCTGCTTCACTCATTCACCCTTCTCTTGTATTTCCTCCAAGCGATTTGTACTTGGCTCATTCACCCTTCTCTCGCATTACCTCCAAGTGCTTTCTGTTTGGCCCATTCAGCCTTCTCTTGCATTTCCTCAAAGGGCTTTCTGCGTGGCTCATTCAAAATTCTGTCGCATTTTCTCCAAGCCCTTTCTGCTTGGCCAATTCTCCCTTCTCTCGCAGTTCCTCCATGCACTTTCTGCTTGGCTCAGCCTTCTTTCACATTTCCTCCAAGCGCTTTCTACTTGGCTCATTCACCCTTCTCTCACATTTCCTCCATGCACTTTCTGCTTAGCTCATTCAGCCTTCTCTCGAATTTTATCCAAGCACTTTCTGCTTGGCTCAACTTTCTTTCGCATTTTCTCCAGGCACTTTCTCCTTGGCTCATTCACTCTTTGCTCGCATTTCCTCCAAGCGCTTTCTGCTTGGCTCATTCACCCTTCTCTCACATTTCCTCCAAGTGCTTCCTTCTTGACTCAACCATCTCTCGTATTACCTCCAAGTGCTTTCTGCTTGGCCCATTCAGCCTTCTCTCGCATTTCCTCAAAGGGCTTTCTGCATGGCTCATTCAACATTCTCTCGCATTTTCTCCAAGCCCTTTCTGCTTGGCTCATTCTCCCTTCTCTCGCAGTTCCTCCATGCACTTTCTGCTTGGCTCAGCCTTCTTTCACATTTCCTCCAAGTGGTTTCTCCTTGGCTCATTCACCCTTCTCTCGCATTTCCTCCAAGCGCTTTCTGCTTAGCTCATTCACCTGTCTCTAACATTCCCTCCAAGCGCTTTCTACTTGGCTCATACACCCTTCTCTCGCATTTCCTCCATGCACTTTCTGCTTGGCTCATTCAGCCTTCTCTCGAATTTTATCCAAGCACTTTCTGCTTGGCTCAACCTTCTTTCGCATTTACTCCAAGCGCTTTCTCCTTTGCTCATTCACTCTTCTCTCGCATATCCTCCAAGCGCTTTCTGCTCAGCTCATTCACCCGTCTCTAATATTTCCTCCAAGCTCTTTATCCTTGGCTCATTCATACAGATCTCGCATTTCCTCTAAGCGCTTTCTGTTTGGCTTATTCACATTTCTCTCGCATTTCCTCGAAGTGCTTTCTCCTTGGCTCATTCACCCTTCTCTCTCATTTCCTATAAGTGCTTTCTCCTTGGCTCATTCAGCCTTCTCTCGCATTTCCTCCAAGTGCTTTCTGCTTGGGTCATTCACCCGTCTCTAACATTTCCTCAAAGCGCTTTCTGCTTGGCTCATTCACACTTCTCTCACATTTCTTCCAAGCGCATTCTGCTTGGCTCATTCACCATTCTCTCAGATTTCCTCCAAGCGCTTTCTGCTTGGCTCATTCACACTTCTCTCGCATTTCCTCCAAGCTCTTTCTGCTTGGCTCATTCACCCATCTCTCGCATTTCCTCCAAGCGCTTTCTTCTTGGCTCATTCACCCTTCTCTCGCATTTACTCCATGCACTTTCTGCTTGGCTCTGCCTTCTTTCGCATTTTCTCCAAGCACTTTCTCTTTGGCTCATTCACTCTTTTCTCGCATTTCCTCCAAGCGCTTTCTGCTTGGCTCATTCACCCTTCTCTCGCATTTCCTCCAAGTGCTTCCTTCTTCACTCAACCATCTCTCGCATTACCTCCAAGTGCTTTCTGCTTGGCCCATTCAGCCTTCTCTCGCATTTCCTCAAAGGGCTTTCTGCATGGCTTATTCAAAATTCTCTCACATTTTTTCAAAGCCCTTTCTGCTTGGCTCATTCTCCCTTCTCTCGCAGTTCCTCCATGCACTTTCTGCTTGGCTCAGCCTTCTTTCACATTTCCTCCAAGCAGTTTCTCCTTGGCTCATTCACCCTTCTCTCGCATTTCCTCCAAGCGCTTTCTACTTGGCTCATTCACCCTTCTCTCGCATTTCCTCCATGCACTTTCTGCTTGGCTCATTCAGCCTTCTCTCGAATTTCCTCCACGCACTTTCTGCTTGGCTCAGCCTACTTTCACATTTCATCCAAGTGGTTTCTCCTTGGCTCATTCACCCTTCTCTCGCATTTCCTCCAAGCGCTTTCTGCTTGGCTCATTCACCTGTCTCTAACATTTCCTCCAAGCGCTTTCTGCTTGGCTCATTCTCCCTTCTCTCGCATTTCCTCCATGCACTTTGTGTTTGGCTCTGCCTTCTTTTGCATTTTCTCAAAGCACTTTCTCCTTGGCTCATTCACCCTTTTCTTGCATTTCCTCCAAGCGCTTTCTGCTTGGCTCATTCAGCGTTCTCTCGAATTTTATCCAAGGGCTTTCTGCATGGCTCATTAACACTTCTCTCTCACTTCCTCCAAGCGCTTCCTGCTTGGCTAAGCCTTCTCCCGCATTTCCTCAAAGCGCTTTCTACTTGGCTCAATCACCCTTCTCTCGCATTTTCTCGAAGCGCTTTGTGCTTGGCTCATTCAGCCTTCTCTCGAATTTTATCCAAGCACTTTCTGCTTGGCTCAACCTTCTTTCGCATTTACTCCAAGCGCTTTCTCCTTTGCTCATTCACTCTTCTCTCGCATTTCCTCCACGCACTTTCTGCTTGGCTCAGCCTTCTTTCACATTTCTTCCAAGTGGTTTCTCCTTGGCTCATTCACCCTTCTCTCGCATTTCCTCCAAGCGCTTTCTGCTTTGCTCATTCACCCTTCTCTCGCATTTCCTCCACGCATTTTCTGCTTGGCTCAGCCTTCTTTCACATTTCTTCAAAGTGGTTTCTCCTTGGCTCATTCACCCTTCTCTTGCATTTCCTCCAAGCGCTTTCTGCTTGGCTCATTCACCTGTCTCTAACATTTCCTCCAAGCGCTTTCTGCTTGGCTCATTCTCCCTTCTCTCGCATTTCCTCCATGCACTTTGTGTTTGGCTCTGCCTTCTTTCGCATTTTCTCAAAGCACTTTCTCCTTGGCTCATTCACCCTTTTCTTGCATTTCCTCCAAGCGCTTTCTCCTTTGCTCATTCACTCTTCTCTCGCATTTCCTCCAAACGCTTTCTGCTTGGCTCATTCACATTTCTATCGCATTTCCTCCATGCACTTTCTGCTTGGCCAGCCTTCTTTCACATTTCCTCCAAGCGCTTTCTGCTTCACTCATTCACCCTTCTCTTGTATTTCCTCCAAGCGATTTCTACTTGGCTCATTCACCCTTCTCTCGCATTACCTCCAAGTGCTTTCTGTTTGGCCCATTCAGCCTTCTCTTGCATTTCCTCAAAGGGCTTTCTGCGTGGCTCATTCAAAATTCTGTCGCATTTTCTCCAAGCCCTTTCTGCTTGGCCCATTCTCCCTTCTCTCGCATTTCCTCCACGCACTTTCTGCTTGGCTCAGCCTTCTTTCACATTTCCTCCAAGCGCTTTCTACTTGGCTTATTCACCCTTCTCTCACATTTCCTCCATGCACTTTCTGCTTAGCTCATTCAGCCTTCTCTCGAATTTTATCCAAGCACTTTCTGCTTGGCTCAACTTTCTTTCGCATTTTCTCCAGGCACTTTCTCCTTGGCTCATTCACTCTTTGCTCGCATTTCCTCCAAGCGCTTTCTGCTTGGCTCATTCACCCTTCTCTCACATTTCCTCCAAGTGCTTCCTTCTTGACTCAACCATCTCTCGTATTACCTCCAAGTGCTTTCTGCTTGGCCCATTCAGCCTTCTCTCGCATTTCCTCAAAGGGCTTTCTGCATGGCTCATTCAACATTCTCTCGCATTTTCTCCAAGCCCTTTCTGCTTGGCTCATTCTCCCTTCTCTCGCAGTTCCTCCATGCACTTTCTGCTTGGCTCAGCCTTCTTTCACATTTCCTCCAAGCGGTTTCTCCTTGGCTCATTCACCCTTCTCTCGAATTTCCTCCAAGTGCTTTCTGCTTGGCTCATTCACCTGTCTCTAACATTCCCTCCAAGCGCTTTCTACTTGGCTCATTCACCCTTCTCTCGCATTTCCTCCATGCACTTTCTGCTTGGCTCATTCACCCTTCTCTCAAATTTTATCCAAGCACTTTCTGCTTCGCTCAACCTTCTTTCGCATTTACTCCAAGCGCTTTCTCCTTTGCTCATTCACTCTTCTCTCGCATATCCTCCAAGGGCTTTCTGCTCGGCTCATTCACCCGTCTTTAATATTTCCTCCAAGCTCTTTATCCTTGGCTCATTCATACTTATCTCGCATTTCCTCTAAGCGCTTTATGTTTGGCTTATTCACATTTCTCTCGCATTTCATCGAAGTGCTTTCTCCTTGGCTTATTCAACCGTCTCTCTCATTTCCTATAAGTGCTTTCTCCTTGGCTCATTCAGCCTTCTCTCGCATTTCCTCCAAGTGCTTTCTGCTTGGGCCATTCACCCGTCTCTAACATTTCCTCCAAGCGCTTTCTGCTTCGCTCATTCACACTTCTCTCACATTTCCTCCAAGCGCTTTCTGCTTGGCTCATTCACACTTCTCTCGCATTTCCTCCAAGCGCTTTCTGCTTGGCTCATTCACCCATCTCTCGCATTTCCTCCAAGCGCTTTCTTCTTGGCTCATTCACCCTTCTCTCGCATTTCTTCCAAGCGCTTTCTGCTTGGCTCATTCACCCTTCTCTCGCATTTCCTCCAAGCGCTTTCTGCTTGGCTCATTCAGCCTTCCCTTGGCATTTCCCTCAAGCACTTTTTCTTTTGCTCATTCACCCTTCTCTCGCATTTCCCCCAAGCGCTTCCTTCTTGGCTCAGGCTTTACTCGCATTATGTCCAAGCGCTTTCTGCTTGACCCATTCAGCCTTCTCTCGCATTTCCTCAAAGGGCTTTCTGCATGGCTCATAAACACTTCTCTCTCACTTCCTCCAAGCGCTTCCTGGTTGGCTAATCTTTCTCCCGCATTTCCTCCAAGCGGTTTCAGCTTCGCTCATTCACCCTTCTCTCGCTTTTCCTCCAAGCGCTTTCTGCTTGGCTCATTCACCCGTCTCTAACATTTCCTCCATGCACTTTCTGCTTGGCTCTTCCTTCTTTCGCATTTTCTCCAAGCACTTTCTCCTTGGCTCATTCACCCTTTTCTTGCATTTCCTCCAAGCGCTTTCTGCTTGGCTCATTCAGCCTTCTCTCGAATTTTATCCAAGGGCTTTCTGCATGGCTCATTAACACTTCTCTCTCACTTCCTCCAAGCGCTTCCTGCTTGGCTAAGCCTTCTCCCGTATTTCCTCCAAGCGCTTTCTACTTGGCTCAATCACCCTTCTCTCGCATTTTCTCAAAGCGCTTTCTACTTGGCTGATTCACCCTTCTCTCGCATTTTCTCAAAGCGCTTTCTGCTTGGCTCATTCATACTTCTCTCACATTACCTCCAAGCGCTTTCTGCTTGGCTCATTCACCTGTCTCTAACATTTTCTCAAAGCGCTTTCTGCTTGCCTCATTCACCTGTCTCTAACATTTCCTCCAAGCGCTTTCTGCTTGGCTCATTCACCCTTCTCTCGCATTTCCTCCACGCACTTTCTGCTTGGCTCAGCCTTCTTTCACATTTCTTCCAAGCGGTTTCTCCTTGGTTTATTCACCCTTCTCTCGCATTTCCTCCAAGCGCTTTCTGCTTGGCTCATTCACCTGTCTCTAACATTTCCTCCAAGCCCATTCTGCTTGGTTCATTCTCCCTTCTCTCGCATTTCCTCCATGCACTTTCTGCTTGGCTCTGCCTTCTTTCTCATATTCTCCAAGCACTTTCTCCTTGGCTCATTCACCCTTTTCTTGCATTTCCTCCAAGCGCTTTCTGCTTGGCTCATTCATACTTCTCTCGCATTTCCTCCAAGCGCTTCCTTCTTGGCTCAGCCATCTCTCGCATTACCTCCAAGTGCTTTCTGCTTGGCCCATTCAGCCTTCTCTCGCATTTCCTCAAAGGGCTTTCTGCATGGCTCATTCACCCTTCTCTAACATTTCCTCCAAGTGCTTCCTTCTTGGCTCAGCCATCTCTCGCATTACCTCCAATTGCTTTCTCCTTGGCCCATTCAGCCTTCTCTCGCATTTCCTGCAAGCGCTTTCTCCTTGGCTCATTCATCTGTCTCTAACATTTCCTCCAAGCGCTTTCTACTTGGCTCATTAACCCTTCTCTTGCATTTCCTCCATGCACTTTCTGCTTGGCTCAGCCTTCTCTCGCATAACCTCAAAGTGCTTTCAGCTTGGCTAATTCACCCTTCTTTCACATTTCCTCCAAGCGCTTTCTGCTTGGCTCATTAACCCATCTCTAACATATCGTCCATGCACTTTCTGCTTGGCTCTGCCTTCTTTCGCATTTTCTCCAAGCACTTTCTCCTTGGCTCATTCACCCTTTTCTTGCATTTCCTCCAAGCGCTTTCTGCTTGGCTTATTCAGCCTTCTCTCGAATTTTATCCAAGGGCTTTCTGCATGGCTCATTAACACTTCACTCTCACTTCCTCCAAGCGCTTCCTGCTTGGCTAAGCCTTCTCCCGCATTTCCTCCAAGCGCTTTCTACTTGGCTCAATCACCCTTCTCTCGCATTTTCTCGAAGCGCTTTCTGCCTGGCTCATTCACCCTTCTCTCGCATTTCCTCCAAGCACTTTCTGCTTCACTCATTCACCCTTCTCTTGTATTTCCTCCAAGCGCTTTCTACTTGGCTCATTCACCCTTCTCTCGCATTTCCTCCAAGTGCTTCCTTCTTGACTCAGCCATCTCTCGCATTACCTCCAAGTGCTTTCTACTTGGCCCATTCAGCCTTCTCTCGCATTTCCTCAAAGGGCTTTCTGCGTGGCTCATTCAACATTCTCTCACATTTTCTCCAAGCCCTTTCTGCTTGGCTCATTCTCACTTCTCTCGCAGTTCCTCCATGCACTTTCTGCTTGGCTCAGCCTTCTTTCACATTTCCTCCAAGCGGTTTCTCCTTGGCTCATTCACCCTTCTCTCGCATTTCCTCCAAGCGCTTTCTGCTTAGCTCATTCACCTGTCTCTAACATTTCCTCCAAGCGCTTTCTTCTTGGCTCATTCACCTTCTCTCGTATTTCCTCCATGCACTTTCTGCTTGGCTCATTCAGCCTTCTCTTGAATTTTATCCAAGCACTTTCTCCTTGGCTCAACCTTCTTTCGCATTTACTCCAAGCGCTTTCTCCTTTGCTCATTCACTCTTCTCTCGCATTTCCTCCAAGCGCTTTCTGCTTGGCTCATTCACCTTTCTCTCGCATTTCCTCCATGCACTTTCTGCTTGGCTCTGCCTTCTTTCGCATTTTCTCCAAGCACTTTCTCCTTGGCTCATTCACCCTTTTCTCGCATTTCCTCCAAGCGCTTTCTGCTTGGCTCATTCAGCCTTCTCTCGAATTTTATCCAAGGGCTTTCTGCATGGCTCATTAACACTTCTCTCTCACTTCCTGCAAGTGCTTCCTGCTTGGCTAAGCCTTCTCCCGTATTTCCTCCAAGCGCTTTCTACTTGGCTCAATCACCCTTCTCTCGCATTTTCTCGAAGCGCTTTCTGCCTGGAGCATTCACCCTTCTCTCGCATTTCCTCCAAGCGCTTTCTGCTTCACTCATTCACACTTCTCTTGTATTTCCTCCAAGCGCTTTCTACTTGGCTCATTCACCCTTCTCTCGCATTTTCCCCAAGCGCTTTCTGCTTGGCTCATTCATACTTCTCTCGCATTTCCACCAAGCGCTTCCTTCTTGACTCAGCCATCTCTCGCATTACCTCGAAGCGCTTTCTGCTTGGCTCATTCACCTGTCTCTAACATTTTCTCCAAGCGCTTTCTGCTTGGCTCATTCACCTGTCTCTAACATTTCCTCCAAGCCCTTTCTGCTTGGCTCATTCTCCCTTCTCTCGCATTTCCTCCATGCACTTTCTGCTTGGCTCTGCCTTCTTTCGCATTTTCTCCAAGCACTTTCTCCTTTGCTCATTCACCCTTTTCTTGCATTTCCTCCAAGCGCTTTCTGCTTGGCTCATTCAGCGTTCTCTCGAATTTTATCCAAGGGCTTTCTGCATGGCTCATTAACACTTCTCTCTCACTTCCTCCAAGCGCTTCCTGCTTGCCTAACCTTCTCCCGCATTTCCTCCAAGCGCTTTCTACTTGGCTCATTCACCCTTCTCTCGCATTTACTCCATGCACTTTCTGCTTGGCTCTGCCTTCTTTCGCATTTTCTCCAGGCACTTTCTCCTTGGCTCATTCACTCTTTTCTCGCATTTCCTCCAAGTGCTTCCTTCTTGACTCAACCATCTCTCGCATTACCTCCAAGTGCTTTCTGCTTGGCCCATTCAGCCTTCTCTCGCATTTCCTCAAAGGGCTTTCTGCATGGCTCATTCAACATTCTCTCGCATTTTCTCCAAGCCCTTTCTGCTTGGCTCATTCTCCCTTCTCTCGCAGTTCCTCCATGCACTTTCTGCTTGGCTCAGCCTTCTTTCACATTTCCTCCAAGCGGTTTCTCCTTGGCTCATTCACCCTTCTCTCGCATTTCCTCCAAGCGCTTTCTGCTTAGCTCATTCACCTGTCTCTAACATTCCCTCCAAGCGCTTTCTACTTGGCTCATACACCCTTCTCTCGCATTTCCTCCATGCACTTTCTGCTTGGCTCATTCAGCCATTTCTCGAATTTTATCCAAGCACTTTCTGCATGGCTCAAACTTCTTTCGCATTTACTCCAAGCGCTTTCTCCTTTGCTCATTCACTCTTCTCTCGCATATCCTCCAAGCGCTTTCTGCTCGGCTCATTCACCCGTCTCTAATATTTCCTCCAAGCTCTTTATCCTTGGCTCATTCATACAGATCTCGCATTTCCTCTAAGCGCTTTCTGTTTGGCTTATTCACATTTCTCTCGCATTTCCTCGAAGTGCTTTCTCCTTGGCTCATTCACCCTTCTCTCTCATTTCCTATAAGTGCTTTCTCCTTGGCTCATTCAGCCTTCTCTCGCATTTCCTCCAAGTGCTTTCTGCTTGGGTCATTCACCCGTCTCTAACATTTCCTCAAAGCGCTTTCTGCTTGGCTCATTCACACTTCTCTCACATTTCTTCCAAGCGCTTTCTGCTTGGCTCATTCACAGTTCTCTCACATTTCTTCCAAGCGCTTTCTGCTTGGCTCATTCACCATTCTCTTACATTTCCTCCAAGCGCTTTCTGCTTGGCTCATTCACACTTCTCTCGCATTTCCTCCAAGCGTTTTCTCCTTGGCTCATTCACCCATCTCTCGCATTTCCTCAAAGGGCTTCCTTCTTGACTCAGCCATCTCTCGCATTACCTCCAAGTGCTTTCTGCTTGGCCCATTCAGCCTTCTCTCGCATTTCCTCAAAGGGCTTTCTGCGTGGCTCATTCAACATTCTGTCGCATTTTCTCCAAGCCCTTTCTGCTTGTCTCATTCTCCCTTCTCTCGCAGTTCCTCCATGCACTTTCTGCTTGGCTCAGCCTTCTATCACATTTCCTCCAAGCGGTTTCTCCTTGGCTCATTTACCCTTCTCTCTCATTTCCTCCAAGCGCTTTCTGCTTAGCTCATTCACCTGTCTCTAACATTTCCTCCAAGCGCTTTCTACTTGGCTCATTCACCCTTCTCTCGCATTTCCTCCATGCACTTTCTGCTTGGCTCATTCAGCCTTCTCTCGAATTTTATCCAAGCGCTTTCTCCTTGGCTCATTCATCTGTCTCTAACATTTCCTCCAAGCGCTTTCTACTTGGCTCATTCACCCTTCTCTCGCATTTCCACCATGCACTTTCTGCTTGGCTCAGGCTTCTCTCGCATAACGTCAAAGTGCTTTCTGCTTGGCTAATTCACCCTTCTTTCACATTTCCTCCAAGCGCTTTCTGCTTCACTCATTCACCCTTCTCTTGTATTTCCTCCAAGCGCTTTCTACTTGGCTCATTCACCCTTCTCTTGCATTTTCTCAAAGCGCTTTCTGCTTGGCTCATTCATACTTCTCTCGCATTTCCTCCAAGCGCTTCCTTCTTGACTCAGCCATCTCTCACATTACCTCCAAGCGCTTTCTGCTTGGCTCATTCACCTGTCTCTAACATTTTCTCCAAGCGCTTTCTGCTTGGCTCATTCACCTGTCTCTAACATTTCCTCCAAGCCCTTTCTGCTTGGCTCATTCACCCTTCTCTCGCATTTCCTCCATGAGCTTTCTGCTTGGCTCATTCAGCCTTCTCTCGCATTTCCTCCAAGCGCTTTCTGCTTCACTCATTCACCCTTCTCTTGTATTTCCTCCAAGCGTTTTCTACTTGGCTCATTCACCCTTCTCTCGCATTTCCTCCAAGTGCTTCCTTCTTGACTCAGCCATCTCTCGCATTACCTCCAAGTGCTTTCTGCTTGGCCCATTCAGCCTTCTCTCGCATTTCCTCAAAGGGCTTTCTGCGTGGCTCATTCAACATTCTCTCACATTTTCTCCAAGCCCTTTCTCCTTGGCTCATTCTCCCTTCTCTCGCAGTTCCTCCATGCACTTTCTGCTTGGCTCAGCCTTCTATCACATTTCCTCCAAGCGGTTTCTCCTTGGCTCATTTACCCTTCTCTCTCATTTCCTCCAAGCGCTTTCTGCTTAGCTCATTCACCTGTCTCTAACATTTCCTCCAAGCGCTTTCTACTTGGCTCATTCACCCTTCTCTCGCATTTCCTCCATGCACTTTCTGCTTGGCTCAACCTTCTTTCGCATTTACTCCAAGCGCTTTCTCCTTTGCTCATTCACTCTTCTCTCGCATTTCCTCCAAGCGCTTTCTGCTTGGCTCATTCACCTTTCTCTCGCATTTCCTCCATGCACTTTCTGCTTGGCTCATTCAGCCTTCTCTCGAATTTTATCCAAGCACTTTCTGCTTGGCTCACCTTCTTTCACATTTACTCCAAGTGCTTTCTGCTTGGCTCATTCACCTGTCTCTAACATTTCCTCAAAGCGCTTTCTGCTTGTCTCATTCACCCTTCTCTCGCATTTACTCCATGCACTTTCTGCTTGGCACTGCCTTCTTTCGCATTTTCTCCAAGCACTTTCTCCTTGGCTCATTCACTCTTTTCTCGCATTTCCTCCAAGCGCTTTCTGCTTGGCTCATTCACCCTTCTCTCGCATTTCCTCCAAGTGCTTCCTTCTTGACTCAGCCATCTCTCACATTACCTCCAAGTGCTTTCTGCTTGGCCCATTCAGCCTTCTCTCGCATTTCCTCAAAGGGCTTTCTGCATGGCTCATTCAACATTCTCTCGCATTTTCTCCAAGCCCTTTCTGCTTGGCTCATTCTCCCTTTTCTTGCATTTCCTCCAAGCGCTTTCTGATTGGCTCATTCAGCATTCTCTCGAATTTTATCCAAGGGCTTTCTGCATGGCTCATTCACCCTTCTCTCGCATTTCCTCCAAGTGCTTCCTTCTTGACTCAGCCATCTCTCGCATTACCTCCAAGTGCTTTCTGCTTGGCCCATTCAGCCTTCTCTCGCATTTCCTCAAAGGGCTTTCTGCGTGGCTCATTCAACATTCTCTCACATTTTCTCCAAGCCCTTTCTCCTTGGCTCATTCTCCCTTCTCTCGCAGTTCCTCCATGCACTTTCTGCTTGGCTCAGCCTTCTATCACATTTCCTCCAAGCGGTTTCTCCTTGGCTCATTTACCCTTCTCTCTCATTTCCTCCAAGCGCTTTCTGCTTAGCTCATTCACCTGTCTCTAACATTTCCTCCAAGCGCTTTCTACTTGGCTCATTCACCCTTCTCTCGCATTTCCTCCATGCACTTTCTGCTTGGCTCATTCAGCCTTCTCTTGAATTTTATCCAAGCGCTTTCTCCTTGGCTCATTCATCTGTCTCTAACATTTCCTCCAAGCGCTTTCTACTTGGCTCATTCACCCTTCTCTCGCATTTCCACCATGCACTTTCTGCTTGGCTCAGGCTTCTCTCGCATAACGTCAAAGTGCTTTCTGCTTGGCTAATTCACCCTTCTTTCACATTTCCTCCAAGCGCTTTCTGCTTCACTCATTCACCCTTCTCTTGTATTTCCTCCAAGCGCTTTCTACTTGGCTCATTCACCCTTCTCTTGCATTTTCTCAAAGCGCTTTCTGCTTGGCTCATTCATACTTCTCTCGCATTTCCTCCAAGCGCTTCCTTCTTGACTCAGCCATCTCTCACATTACCTCCAAGCGCTTTCTGCTTGGCTCATTCACCTGTCTCTAACATTTTCTCCAAGCGCTTTCTGCTTGGCTCATTCACCTGTCTCTAACATTTCCTCCAAGCCCTTTCTGCTTGGCTCATTCACCCTTCTCTCGCATTTCCTCCATGAGCTTTCTGCTTGGCTCATTCAGCCTTCTCTCGCATTTCCTCCAAGCGCTTTCTGCTTCACTCATTCACCCTTCTCTTGTATTTCCTCCAAGCGTTTTCTACTTGGCTCATTCACCCTTCTCTCGCATTTCCTCCAAGTGCTTCCTTCTTGACTCAGCCATCTCTCGCATTACCTCCAAGTGCTTTCTGCTTGGCCCATTCAGCCTTCTCTCGCATTTCCTCAAAGGGCTTTCTGCGTGGCTCATTCAACATTCTCTCACATTTTCTCCAAGCCCTTTCTCCTTGGCTCATTCTCCCTTCTCTCGCAGTTCCTCCATGCACTTTCTGCTTGGCTCAGCCTTCTATCACATTTCCTCCAAGCGGTTTCTCCTTGGCTCATTTACCCTTCTCTCTCATTTCCTCCAAGCGCTTTCTGCTTAGCTCATTCACCTGTCTCTAACATTTCCTCCAAGCGCTTTCTACTTGGCTCATTCACCCTTCTCTCGCATTTCCTCCATGCACTTTCTGCTTGGCTCAACCTTCTTTCGCATTTACTCCAAGCGCTTTCTCCTTTGCTCATTCACTCTTCTCTCGCATTTCCTCCAAGCGCTTTCTGCTTGGCTCATTCACCTTTCTCTCGCATTTCCTCCATGCACTTTCTGCTTGGCTCATTCAGCCTTCTCTCGAATTTTATCCAAGCACTTTCTGCTTGGCTCACCTTCTTTCACATTTACTCCAAGTGCTTTCTGCTTGGCTCATTCACCTGTCTCTAACATTTCCTCAAAGCGCTTTCTGCTTGTCTCATTCACCCTTCTCTCGCATTTACTCCATGCACTTTCTGCTTGGCACTGCCTTCTTTCGCATTTTCTCCAAGCACTTTCTCCTTGGCTCATTCACTCTTTTCTCGCATTTCCTCCAAGCGCTTTCTGCTTGGCTCATTCACCCTTCTCTCGCATTTCCTCCAAGTGCTTCCTTCTTGACTCAGCCATCTCTCACATTACCTCCAAGTGCTTTCTGCTTGGCCCATTCAGCCTTCTCTCGCATTTCCTCAAAGGGCTTTCTGCATGGCTCATTCAACATTCTCTCGCATTTTCTCCAAGCCCTTTCTGCTTGGCTCATTCTCCCTTTTCTTGCATTTCCTCCAAGCGCTTTCTGATTGGCTCATTCAGCATTCTCTCGAATTTTATCCAAGGGCTTTCTGCATGGCTCATTCACCCTTCTCTCGCATTTCCTCCAAGTGCTTCCTTCTTGACTCAGCCATCTCTCGCATTACCTCCAAGTGCTTTCTGCTTGGCCCATTCAGCCTTCTCTCGCATTTCCTCAAAGGGCTTTCTGTGTGGCTCATTCAACATTCTCTCGCATTTTCTCCAAGCCCTTTCTACTTGGCTCATTCTCCCTTCTCTCGCAGTTCCTCCATGCACTTTCTGCTTGGCTCAGCCTTCTTTCACATTTTCTCCAAGCGGTTTCTCCTTGGCTCATTCACCCTTCTCTCGCATTTCCTCCAAGCGCTTTCTACTTAGCTCATTCACCTGTCTCTAACATTTCCTACAAGCGCTTTCTACTTGGCTCATTCACCCTTCTCTCGCATTTCCTCCATGCACTTTCTGCTTGGCTCATTCAGCCTTCTCTCGAATTTTATCCAAGCACTTTCTGCTTGGCTCAACCTTCTTTCCCATTTACTCCAAGTGCTTTCTGCTTGGCTCATTTACCTGTCTCTAACATTTCCTCAAAGCGCTTTCTGCTTGGCTCATTCACCCTTCCCTCGCATTTACTCCATGCACTTTCTGCTTTGCTCTGCCTTCTTTCGCATTTTCTCCAAGCACTTTCTCCTTGGCTCATTCACCCTTTTCTTGCATTTCCTCCAAGCGCTTTCT
Organism: Crotalus adamanteus; assembly: GCA_039797435.1. Classification (NCBI taxonomy): domain Eukaryota; kingdom Metazoa; phylum Chordata; class Lepidosauria; order Squamata; family Viperidae; genus Crotalus; species Crotalus adamanteus. The sequence goes on from CM077935.1 coordinate 11,656,932, forward strand.
GCTTGGCCCATTCAGCCTTCTCTCGCATTTCCTCAAAGGGCTTTCTGCATGGCTCATTCACCCTTCTCTCACATTTCCTCCAAGCGCTTTCTCCTTGGCTCATTCATCTGTCTCTAACATTTCCTCCAAGCGCTTTCTACTTGCCTCATTCACCCTTCTCTCGCATTTCCTCCATGCACTTTCTGCTTGGCTCAGGCTTCTCTCGCATAACCTCAAAGTGCTTTCTGCTTGGCTAATTCACCCTTCTTTCACATTTCCTCCAAGCGCTTTCTGCTTCACTCATTCACCCTTCTCTTGTATTTCCTCCAAGCGCTTTCTACTTGGCTCATTCACCCTTCTCTTGCATTTTCTCAAAGCGCTTTCTCCTTGGCTCATTCATACTTCTCTCGCATTTCCTCCAAGCGCTTCCTTCTTGACTCAGCCATCTCTCACATTACCTCCAAGCGCTTTCTGCTTCGCTCATTCATCTGTCTCTAACATTTTCTCCAAGCGCTTTCTGCTTGGCTCATTCACCTTTCTCTAATATTTCCTCCAAGCGCTTTCTGCTTGGCTCATTCACCCTTCTCTCGCATTTACTCCATGCACTTTCTGCTTGGCTCTGCCTTCTTTCGCATTTTCTCCAAGCACTTTCTCCTTGGCTCATTCACTCTTTTCTCGCATTTCCTCCAAGCGCTTTCTGCTTGGCTCATTCACCCTTCTCTCGCATTTCCTCCAAGTGCTTCCTTCTTGACTCAGCCATCTCTCGCATTTCCTCCAAGCGTTTTCTGATTGGCTCATTCAGCATTCTCTCGAATTTTATCCAAGGGCTTTCTGCATGGCTCATTCACCCTTCTCTCGCATTTCCTCCAAGTGCTTCCTTCTTGACTCAGCCATCTCTCGCATTACCTCCAAGTGCTTTCTGCTTGGCCCATTCAGCCTTCTCTCGCATTTCCTCAAAGGGCTTTCTGTGTGGCTCATTCAACATTCTCTCGCATTTTCTCCAAGCCCTTTCTGCTTGGCTCATTCTCCCTTCTCTCGCAGTTCCTCCATGCACTTTCTGCTTGGCTCAGCCTTCTTTCACATTTCCTCCAAGCAGTTTCTCCTTGGCTCATTCACCCTTCTCTCGCATTTCCTCCAAGCGCTTTCTGCTTAGCTCATTCACCTGTCTCTAACATTTCCTCCAAGCACTTTCTACTTGGCTCATTCACCCTTCTCTCGCATTTCCTCCATGCACTTTCTGCTTGGCTCATTCAGCCTTCTCTCGAATTTTATCCAAGCACTTTCTGCTTGGCTCAACCTTCTTTCGCATTTACTCCAAGTGCTTTCTGCTTGGCTCATTCACCTGTCTCTAACATTTCCTCAAAGCGCTTTCTGCTTGGCTCATTCACCCTTCCCTCGCATTTACTCCATGCACTTTCTGCTTGGCTCTGCCTTCTTTCGCATTTTCTCCAAGCACTTTCTCCTTGGCTCATTCACCCTTTTCTTGCATTTCCTCCAAGCGCTTTCTGGTTGGCCCATTCAGCCTTCTCTCGCATTTCCTCAAAGGGCTTTCTGCATGGCTCATTCACCCATCTCTCACATTTTTTCCAAGCGCTTTCTCCTTGGCTCATTCATCTGTCTCTAACATTTCCTCCAAGCGCTTTCTACTTGGCTCATTCACCCTTCTCTCGCATTTCCACCATGCACTTTCTGCTTGGCTCAGGCTTCTCTCGCATAACGTCAAAGTGCTTTCTGCTTGGCTAATTCACCCTTCTTTCACATTTCCTCCAAGCGCTTTCTGCTTCACTCATTCACCCTTCTCTTGTATTTCCTCCAAGCGCTTTCTACTTGGCTCATTCACCCTTCTCTTGCATTTTCTCAAAGCGCTTTCTGCTTGGCTCATTCATACTTCTCTCGCATTTCCTCCAAGCGCTTCCTTCTTGACTCAGCCATCTCTCACATTACCTCCAAGCGCTTTCTGCTTGGCTCATTCACCTGTCTCTAACATTTTCTCCAAGCGCTTTCTGCTTGGCTCATTCACCTGTCTCTAACATTTCCTCCAAGCCCTTTCTGCTTGGCTCATTCACCCTTCTCTCGCATTTCCTCCATGAGCTTTCTGCTTGGCTCATTCAGCCTTCTCTCGCATTTCCTCCAAGCGCTTTCTGCTTCACTCATTCACCCTTCTCTTGTATTTCCTCCAAGCGTTTTCTACTTGGCTCATTCACCCTTCTCTCGCATTTCCTCCAAGTGCTTCCTTCTTGACTCAGCCATCTCTCGCATTACCTCCAAGTGCTTTCTGCTTGGCCCATTCAGCCTTCTCTCGCATTTCCTCAAAGGGCTTTCTGCGTGGCTCATTCAACATTCTCTCACATTTTCTCCAAGCCCTTTCTCCTTGGCTCATTCTCCCTTCTCTCGCAGTTCCTCCATGCACTTTCTGCTTGGCTCAGCCTTCTATCACATTTCCTCCAAGCGGTTTCTCCTTGGCTCATTTACCCTTCTCTCTCATTTCCTCCAAGCGCTTTCTGCTTAGCTCATTCACCTGTCTCTAACATTTCCTCCAAGCGCTTTCTACTTGGCTCATTCACCCTTCTCTCGCATTTCCTCCATGCACTTTCTGCTTGGCTCATTCAGCCTTCTCTCGAATTTTATCCAAGCGCTTTCTCCTTGGCTCATTCATCTGTCTCTAACATTTCCTCCAAGCGCTTTCTACTTGGCTCATTCACCCTTCTCTCGCATTTCCACCATGCACTTTCTGCTTGGCTCAGGCTTCTCTCGCATAACGTCAAAGTGCTTTCTGCTTGGCTAATTCACCCTTCTTTCACATTTCCTCCAAGCGCTTTCTGCTTCACTCATTCACCCTTCTCTTGTATTTCCTCCAAGCGCTTTCTACTTGGCTCATTCACCCTTCTCTTGCATTTTCTCAAAGCGCTTTCTGCTTGGCTCATTCATACTTCTCTCGCATTTCCTCCAAGCGCTTCCTTCTTGACTCAGCCATCTCTCACATTACCTCCAAGCGCTTTCTGCTTGGCTCATTGACCTGTCTCTAACATTTTCTCCAAGCGCTTTCTGCTTGGCTCATTCACCTGTCTCTAACATTTCCTCCAAGCCCTTTCTGCTTGGCTCATTCACCCTTCTCTCGCATTTCCTCCATGAGCTTTCTGCTTGGCTCATTCAGCCTTCTCTCGCATTTCCTCCAAGCGCTTTCTGCTTCACTCATTCACCCTTCTCTTGTATTTCCTCCAAGCGTTTTCTACTTGGCTCATTCACCCTTCTCTCGCATTTCCTCCAAGTGCTTCCTTCTTGACTCAGCCATCTCTCGCATTACCTCCAAGTGCTTTCTGCTTGGCCCATTCAGCCTTCTCTCGCATTTCCTCAAAGGGCTTTCTGCGTGGCTCATTCAACATTCTCTCACATTTTCTCCAAGCCCTTTCTCCTTGGCTCATTCTCCCTTCTCTCGCAGTTCCTCCATGCACTTTCTGCTTGGCTCAGCCTTCTATCACATTTCCTCCAAGCGGTTTCTCCTTGGCTCATTTACCCTTCTCTCTCATTTCCTCCAAGCGCTTTCTGCTTAGCTCATTCACCTGTCTCTAACATTTCCTCCAAGCGCTTTCTACTTGGCTCATTCACCCTTCTCTCGCATTTCCTCCATGCACTTTCTGCTTGGCTCAACCTTCTTTCGCATTTACTCCAAGCGCTTTCTCCTTTGCTCATTCACTCTTCTCTCGCATTTCCTCCAAGCGCTTTCTGCTTGGCTCATTCACCTTTCTCTCGCATTTCCTCCATGCACTTTCTGCTTGGCTCATTCAGCCTTCTCTCGAATTTTATCCAAGCACTTTCTGCTTGGCTCACCTTCTTTCACATTTACTCCAAGTGCTTTCTGCTTGGCTCATTCACCTGTCTCTAACATTTCCTCAAAGCGCTTTCTGCTTGTCTCATTCACTCTTCTCTCGCATTTACTCCATGCACTTTCTGCTTGGCACTGCCTTCTTTCGCATTTTCTCCAAGCACTTTCTCCTTGGCTCATTCACTCTTTTCTCGCATTTCCTCCAAGCGCTTTCTGCTTGGCTCATTCACCCTTCTCTCGCATTTCCTCCAAGTGCTTCCTTCTTGACTCAGCCATCTCTCACATTACCTCCAAGTGCTTTCTGCTTGGCCCATTCAGCCTTCTCTCGCATTTCCTCAAAGGGCTTTCTGCATGGCTCATTCAACATTCTCTCGCATTTTCTCCAAGCCCTTTCTGCTTGGCTCATTCTCCCTTTTCTTGCATTTCCTCCAAGCGCTTTCTGATTGGCTCATTCAGCATTCTCTCGAATTTTATCCAAGGGCTTTCTGCATGGCTCATTCACCCTTCTCTCGCATTTCCTCCAAGTGCTTCCTTCTTGACTCAGCCATCTCTCACATTACCTCCAAGTGCTTTCTGCTTGGCCCATTCAGCCTTCTCTCGCATTTCCTCAAAGGGCTTTCTGTGTGGCTCATTCAACATTCTCTCGCATTTTCTCCAAGCCCTTTCTACTTGGCTCATTCTCCCTTCTCTCGCAGTTCCTCCATGCACTTTCTGCTTGGCTCAGCCTTCTTTCACATTTTCTCCAAGCGGTTTCTCCTTGGCTCATTCACCCTTCTCTCGCATTTCCTCCAAGCGCTTTCTACTTAGCTCATTCACCTGTCTCTAACATTTCCTACAAGCGCTTTCTACTTGGCTCATTCACCCTTCTCTCGCATTTCCTCCATGCACTTTCTGCTTGGCTCATTCAGCCTTCTCTCGAATTTTATCCAAGCACTTTCTGCTTGGCTCAACCTTCTTTCCCATTTACTCCAAGTGCTTTCTGCTTGGCTCATTTACCTGTCTCTAACATTTCCTCAAAGCGCTTTCTGCTTGGCTCATTCACCCTTCCCTCGCATTTACTCCATGCACTTTCTGCTTTGCTCTGCCTTCTTTCGCATTTTCTCCAAGCACTTTCTCCTTGGCTCATTCACCCTTTTCTTGCATTTCCTCCAAGCGCTTTCTGCTTGGCCCATTCAGCCTTCTCTCGCATTTTCTCAAAGGGCTTTCTGCATGGCTCATTCACCCTTCTCTCACATTTCCTCCAAGCGCTTTCTCCTTGGCTCATTCATCTGTCTCTAACATTTCCTCCAAGCGCTTTCTACTTGGCTCATTCACCCTTCTCTCGCATTTCCTCCATGCACTTTCTGCTTGGCTCAGGCTTCTCTCGCATAACCTCAAAGTGCTTTCTGCTTGGCTAATTCACCCTTCTTTCACATTTCCTCCAAGCGCTTTCTGCTTCACTCATTCACCCTTCTCTTGTATTTCCTCCAAGCGCTTTCTACTTGGCTCATTCACCCTTCTCTTGCATTTTCTCAAAGCGCTTTCTCCTTGGCTCATTCATACTTCTCTCGCATTTCCTCCAAGCGCTTACTTCTTGACTCAGCCATCTCTCACATTACCTCCAAGCGCTTTCTGCTTCGCTCATTCATCTGTCTCTAACATTTTCTCCAAGCGCTTTCTGCTTGGCTCATTCACCTTTCTCTAATATTTCCTCCAAGCGCTTTCTGCTTGGCTCATTCACCCTTCTCTCGCATTTACTCCATGCACTTTCTGCTTGGCTCTGCCTTCTTTCGCATTTTCTCCAAGCACTTTCTCCTTGGCTCATTCACTCTTTTCTCGCATTTCCTCCAAGCGCTTTCTGCTTGGCTCATTCACCCTTCTCTCGCATTTCCTCCAAGTGCTTCCTTCTTGACTCAGCCATCTCTCGCATTTCCTCCAAGCGTTTTCTGATTGGCTCATTCAGCATTCTCTCGAATTTTATCCAAGGGCTTTCTGCATGGCTCATTCACCCTTCTCTCGCATTTCCTCCAAGTGCTTCCTTCTTGACTCAGCCATCTCTCGCATTACCTCCAAGTGCTTTCTGCTTGGCCCATTCAGCCTTCTCTCGCATTTCCTCAAAGGGCTTTCTGTGTGGCTCATTCAACATTCTCTCGCATTTTCTCCAAGCCCTTTCTGCTTGGCTCATTCTCCCTTCTCTCGCAGTTCCTCCATGCACTTTCTGCTTGGCTCAGCCTTCTTTCACATTTCCTCCAAGCAGTTTCTCCTTGGCTCATTCACCCTTCTCTCGCATTTCCTCCAAGCGCTTTCTACTTAGCTCATTCACCTGTCTCTAACATTTCCTACAAGCGCTTTCTACTTGGCTCATTCACCCTTCTCTCGCATTTCCTCCATGCACTTTCTGCTTGGCTCATTCAGCCTTCTCTCGAATTTTATCCAAGCACTTTCTGCTTGGCTCAACCTTCTTTCCCATTTACTCCAAGTGCTTTCTGCTTGGCTCATTTACCTGTCTCTAACATTTCCTCAAAGCGCTTTCTGCTTGGCTCATTCACCCTTCCCTCGCATTTACTCCATGCACTTTCTGCTTTGCTCTGCCTTCTTTCGCATTTTCTCCAAGCACTTTCTCCTTGGCTCATTCACCCTTTTCTTGCATTTCCTCCAAGCGCTTTCTGCTTGGCCCATTCAGCCTTCTCTCGCATTTTCTCAAAGGGCTTTCTGCATGGCTCATTCACCCTTCTCTCACATTTCCTCCAAGCGCTTTCTCCTTGGCTCATTCATCTGTCTCTAACATTTCCTCCAAGCGCTTTCTACTTGCCTCATTCACCCTTCTCTCGCATTTCCTCCATGCACTTTCTGCTTGGCTCAGGCTTCTCTCGCATAACCTCAAAGTGCTTTCTGCTTGGCTAATTCACCCTTCTTTCACATTTCCTCCAAGCGCTTTCTGCTTCACTCATTCACCCTTCTCTTGTATTTCCTCCAAGCGCTTTCTACTTGGCTCATTCACCCTTCTCTTGCATTTTCTCAAAGCGCTTTCTCCTTGGCTCATTCATACTTCTCTCGCATTTCCTCCAAGCGCTTACTTCTTGACTCAGCCATCTCTCACATTACCTCCAAGCGCTTTCTGCTTCGCTCATTCATCTGTCTCTAACATTTTCTCCAAGCGCTTTCTGCTTGGCTCATTCACCTTTCTCTAATATTTCCTCCAAGCGCTTTCTGCTTGGCTCATTCACCCTTCTCTCGCATTTACTCCATGCACTTTCTGCTTGGCTCTGCCTTCTTTCGCATTTTCTCCAAGCACTTTCTCCTTGGCTCATTCACTCTTTTCTCGCATTTCCTCCAAGCGCTTTCTGCTTGGCTCATTCACCCTTCTCTCGCATTTCCTCCAAGTGCTTCCTTCTTGACTCAGCCATCTCTCGCATTTCCTCCAAGCGTTTTCTGATTGGCTCATTCAGCATTCTCTCGAATTTTATCCAAGGGCTTTCTGCATGGCTCATTCACCCTTCTCTCGCATTTCCTCCAAGTGCTTCCTTCTTGACTCAGCCATCTCTCGCATTACCTCCAAGTGCTTTCTGCTTGGCCCATTCAGCCTTCTCTCGCATTTCCTCAAAGGGCTTTCTGTGTGGCTCATTCAACATTCTCTCGCATTTTCTCCAAGCCCTTTCTGCTTGGCTCATTCTCCCTTCTCTCGCAGTTCCTCCATGCACTTTCTGCTTGGCTCAGCCTTCTTTCACATTTCCTCCAAGCAGTTTCTCCTTGGCTCATTCACCCTTCTCTCGCATTTCCTCCAAGCGCTTTCTGCTTAGCTCATTCACCTGTCTCTAACATTTCCTCCAAGCACTTTCTACTTGGCTCATTCACCCTTCTCTCGCATTTCCTCCATGCACTTTCTGCTTGGCTCATTCAGCCTTCTCTCGAATTTTATCCAAGCACTTTCTGCTTGGCTCAACCTTCTTTCGCATTTACTCCAAGTGCTTTCTGCTTGGCTCATTCACCTGTCTCTAACATTTCCTCAAAGCGCTTTCTGCTTGGCTCATTCACCCTTCCCTCGCATTTACTCCATGCACTTTCTGCTTGGCTCTGCCTTCTTTCGCATTTTCTCCAAGCACTTTCTCCTTGGCTCATTCACCCTTTTCTTGCATTTCCTCCAAGCGCTTTCTGGTTGGCCCATTCAGCCTTCTCTCGCATTTCCTCAAAGGGCTTTCTGCATGGCTCATTCACCCATCTCTCACATTTTTTCCAAGCGCTTTCTCCTTGGCTCATTCATCTGTCTCTAACATTTCCTCCAAGCGCTTTCTACTTGGCTCATTCACCCTTCTCTCGCATTTCCACCATGCACTTTCTGCTTGGCTCAGGCTTCTCTCGCATAACGTCAAAGTGCTTTCTGCTTGGCTAATTCACCCTTCTTTCACATTTCCTCCAAGCGCTTTCTGCTTCACTCATTCACCCTTCTCTTGTATTTCCTCCAAGCGCTTTCTACTTGGCTCATTCACCCTTCTCTTGCATTTTCTCAAAGCGCTTTCTGCTTGGCTCATTCATACTTCTCTCGCATTTCCTCCAAGCGCTTCCTTCTTGACTCAGCCATCTCTCACATTACCTCCAAGCGCTTTCTGCTTGGCTCATTCACCTGTCTCTAACATTTTCTCCAAGCGCTTTCTGCTTGGCTCATTCACCTGTCTCTAACATTTCCTCCAAGCCCTTTCTGCTTGGCTCATTCACCCTTCTCTCGCATTTCCTCCATGAGCTTTCTGCTTGGCTCATTCAGCCTTCTCTCGCATTTCCTCCAAGCGCTTTCTGCTTCACTCATTCACCCTTCTCTTGTATTTCCTCCAAGCGTTTTCTACTTGGCTCATTCACCCTTCTCTCGCATTTCCTCCAAGTGCTTCCTTCTTGACTCAGCCATCTCTCGCATTACCTCCAAGTGCTTTCTGCTTGGCCCATTCAGCCTTCTCTCGCATTTCCTCAAAGGGCTTTCTGCGTGGCTCATTCAACATTCTCTCACATTTTCTCCAAGCCCTTTCTCCTTGGCTCATTCTCCCTTCTCTCGCAGTTCCTCCATGCACTTTCTGCTTGGCTCAGCCTTCTATCACATTTCCTCCAAGCGGTTTCTCCTTGGCTCATTTACCCTTCTCTCTCATTTCCTCCAAGCGCTTTCTGCTTAGCTCATTCACCTGTCTCTAACATTTCCTCCAAGCGCTTTCTACTTGGCTCATTCACCCTTCTCTCGCATTTCCTCCATGCACTTTCTGCTTGGCTCAACCTTCTTTCGCATTTACTACAAGCGCTTTCTCCTTTGCTCATTCACTCTTCTCTCGCATTTCCTCCAAGCGCTTTCTGCTTGGCTCATTCACCTTTCTCTCGCATTTCCTCCATGCACTTTCTGCTTGGCTCATTCAGCCTTCTCTCGAATTTTATCCAAGCACTTTCTGCTTGGCTCACCTTCTTTCACATTTACTCCAAGTGCTTTCTGCTTGGCTCATTCACCTGTCTCTAACATTTCCTCAAAGCGCTTTCTGCTTGTCTCATTCACCCTTCTCTCGCATTTACTCCATGCACTTTCTGCTTGGCACTGCCTTCTTTCGCATTTTCTCCAAGCACTTTCTCCTTGGCTCATTCACTCTTTTCTCGCATTTCCTCCAAGCGCTTTCTGCTTGGCTCATTCACCCTTCTCTCGCATTTCCTCCAAGTGCTTCCTTCTTGACTCAGCCATCTCTCACATTACCTCCAAGTGCTTTCTGCTTGGCCCATTCAGCCTTCTCTCGCATTTCCTCAAAGGGCTTTCTGCATGGCTCATTCAACATTCTCTCGCATTTTCTCCAAGCCCTTTCTGCTTGGCTCATTCTCCCTTTTCTTGCATTTCCTCCAAGCGCTTTCTGATTGGCTCATTCAGCATTCTCTCGAATTTTATCCAAGGGCTTTCTGCATGGCTCATTCACCCTTCTCTCGCATTTCCTCCAAGTGCTTCCTTCTTGACTCAGCCATCTCTCGCATTACCTCCAAGTGCTTTCTGCTTGGCCCATTCAGCCTTCTCTCGCATTTCCTCAAAGGGCTTTCTGTGTGGCTCATTCAACATTCTCTCGCATTTTCTCCAAGCCCTTTCTACTTGGCTCATTCTCCCTTCTCTCGCAGTTCCTCCATGCACTTTCTGCTTGGCTCAGCCTTCTTTCACATTTTCTCCAAGCGGTTTCTCCTTGGCTCATTCACCCTTCTCTCGCATTTCCTCCAAGCGCTTTCTACTTAGCTCATTCACCTGTCTCTAACATTTCCTCCAAGCGCTTTCTACTTGGCTCATTCACCCTTCTCTCGCATTTCCTCCATGCACTTTCTGCTTGGCTCATTCAGCCTTCTCTCGAATTTTATCCAAGCACTTTCTGCTTGGCTCAACCTTCTTTCGCATTTACTCCAAGTGCTTTCTGCTTGGCTCATTCACCTGTCTCTAACATTTCCTCAAAGCGCTTTCTGCTTGGCTCATTCACCCTTCCCTCGCATTTACTCCATGCACTTTCTCCTTGGCTCTGCCTTCTTTCGCATTTTCTCCAAGCACTTTCTCCTTGGCTCATTCACCCTTTTCTTGCATTTCCTCCAAGCGCTTTCTGGTTGGCCCATTCAGCCTTCTCTCGCATTTCCTCAAAGGGCTTTCTGCATGGCTCATTCACCCATCTCTCACATTTTTTCCAAGCGCTTTCTCCTTGGCTCATTCATCTGTCTCTAACATTTCCTCCAAGCGCTTTCTACTTGGCTCATTCACCCTTCTCTCGCATTTCCTCCATGCACTTTCTGCTTGGCTCAGGCTTCTCTCGCATAACCTCAAAGTGCTTTCTGCTTGGCTAATTCACCCTTCTTTCACATTTCCTCCAAGCGCTTTCTGCTTCACTCATTCAACCTTCTCTTGTATTTCCTCCAAGCGCTTTCTACTTGGCTCATTCACCCTTCTCTTGCATTTTCTCAAAGCGCTTTCTCTTGGCTCATTCATACTTCTCTCGCATTTCCTCCAAGCGCTTCCTTCTTGACTCAGCCATCTCTCACATTACCTCCAAGCGCTTTCTGCTTGGCTCATTCACCTGTCTCTAACATTTTCTCCAAGCGCTTTCTGCTTGGCTCATTCACCTGTCTCTAACATTTCCTCCAAGCCCTTTCTGCTTGGCTCATTCACCCTTCTCTCGCATTTCCTCCATGCGCTTTCTGCTTGGCTCATTCAGCCTTCTCTCGCATTTCCTCCAAGCGCTTTCTGCTTCACTCATTCACCCTTCTCTTGTATTTCCTCCAAGCGTTTTCTACTTGGCTCATTCACCCTTCTCTCGCATTTCCTCCAAGTGCTTCCTTCTTGACTCAGCCATCTCTCGCATTACCTCCAAGTGCTTTCTGCTTGGCCCATTCAGCCTTCTCTCGCATTTCCTCAAAGGGCTTTCTGCGTGGCTCATTCAACATTCTCTCACATTTTCTCCAAGCCCTTTCTCCTTGGCTCATTCTCCCTTCTCTCGCAGTTCCTCCATGCAGTTTCTGCTTGGCTCAGCCTTCTTTCACATTTCCTCCAAGCGGTTTCTCCTTGGCTCATTCACCCTTCTCTCACATTTCCTCCAAGCGCTTTCTGCTTAGCTCATTCACCTGTCTCTAACATTTCCTCCAAGCGCTTTCTACTTTGCTCATTCAGCCTTCTCTCGCATTTCCTCCATGCACTTTCTGCTTGGCTCATTCAGCCTTCTCTCGAATTTTATCCAAGCACTTTCTGCTTGGCTGAACCTTCTTTCGCATTTACTCCAAGTGCTTTCTGCTTGGCTCATTCACCTGTCTCTAACATTTCCTCAAAGCACTTTCTGCTTGGCTCATTCACCCTTCCCTCGCATTTACTCCATGCACTTTCTGCTTGGCTCTGCCTTCTTTCGCATTTTCTCCAAGCACTTTCTCCTTGGCTCAATCACCCTTTTCTTGCATTTCCTCCAAGCGCTTTCTGCTTGGCCCATTCAGCCTTCTCTCGCATTTCCGCAAAGGGCTTTCTGCATGGCTCATTCACCCTTCTCTCACATTTCCTCCAAGCGCTTTCTCCTTGGCTCATTCATCTGTCTCTAACATTTCCTCCAAGCGCTTTCTACTTGCCTCATTCTCCCTTCTCTCGCATTTCCTCCATGCACTTTCTGCTTGGCTCAGGCTTCTCTCGCATAACTTCAAAGTGCTTTCTGCTTGGCTAATTCACCCTTCTTTCACATTTCCTCCAAGCGCTTTCTGCTTCACTCATTCACCCTTCTCTTGTATTTCCTCCAAGCGCTTTCTACTTGGCTCATTCACCCTTCTCTTGCATTTTCTCAAAGCGCTTTCTGCTTGGCTCATTCATACTTCTCTCGCATTTCCTCCAAGTGCTTCCTTCTTGACTCAGCCATCTCTCACATTACCTCCAAGCACTTTCTGCTTGGCTCATTCACCTGTCTCTAACATTTTCTCCAAGCGCTTTCTGCTTGGCTCATTCACCTGTCTCTAACATTTCCTCCAAGCGCTTTCTGCTTGGCTCATTCACCCTTCTCTCGCATTTCCTCCACGCACTTTCTGCTTGGCTCAGCCTTCTTTCACATTTCCTCCAAGCGCTTTCTGCTTGGCTCATTCACCCTTCTCTCGCATTTCCTCCAAGCGCTTTCTGCTTGGCTCATTCACCTGTCTCTAACATTTCCTCCAAGCCCTTTCTGCTTGGTTCATTCTCGCTTCTCTCGCATTTCCTCCATGCACTTTCTGCTTGGCTCATTCAGCCTTCTCTCGCATTTCCTCCAAGCGCTTTCTACTTCACTTATTCACCCTTCTCTTGTATTTCCTCCAAGCGTTTTCTACTTGGCTCATTCTCCCTTCTCTCGCATTTCCTCCAAGTGCTTCCTTCTTGACTCAGCCATCTTTCGCATTACCTCCAAGTGCTTTCTGCTTGGCCCATTCAGCCTTCTCTCGCATTTCCTCAAAGGGCTTTCTGCGTGGCTCATTCACCCTTCTCTCGAATTTTATGCAAGCACTTTCTGCTTGGCTCAACCTTCTTTCACATTTACTCCAAGCACTTTCTCCTTTGCTCATTCACTCTTCTCTCGCATTTCCTCCAAGCGCTTTCTGCTTGGCTCATTCACCTTTCTCTCGCATTTCCTCCATGCACTTTCTGCTTGGCTCAGCCTTCTTTCACATTTCCTCAAAGCCGTTTCTCCTTGGCTGATTCACCCTTTTCTCGCATTTCCTCCAAGCGCTTTCTGCTTGGCTCATTCAGCCTTCTCTCGAATTTTATCCAAGCACTTTCTGCTTGGCTCAACCTTCTTTCGCATTTACTCCAAGTGCTTTCTCCTTGGCTCATTCACCTATCTCTAACATTTCCTCAAAGAGCTTTCTGCTTGGCTCATTCAGCCTTCTCTCGAATTTTATCCAAGGGCTTTCTGCATGGCTCATTAACACTTCACTCTCACTTCCTCCAAGCGCTTCCTGCTTGGCTAAGCCTTCTCCCGTATTTCCTCCAAGCGCTTTCTACTTGGCTCATTCACTCTTTTCTCGCATTTCCTCCAAGCGTTTTCTACTTGGCTCATTCTCCCTTCTCTCGCATTTCCTCCAAGTGCTTCCTTCTTGACTCAGCCATCTCTCGCATTACCTCCAAGTGCTTTCTGCTTGGCCCATTCAGCCTTCTCTCGCATTTCCTCAAAGGGCTTTCTGCGTGGCTCATTCAACATTCTCTCACATTTTCTCCAAGCCCTTTGTCCTTGGCTCATTCTCCCTTCTCTCGCAGTTCCTCCATGCACTTTCTGCTTGGCTCAGCCTTCTTTCACATTTCCTCCAAGCGGTTTCTCCTTGGCTCATTCACCCTTCTCTCGCATTTCCTCCAAGCGCTTTCTGCTTAGCTCATTCACCTGTCTCTAACATTTCCTCCAAGCGCTTTCTACTTGGCTCATTCACCTTCTCTCGCATTTCCTCCATGCACTTTCTGCTTGGCTCATTCAGCCTTCTCTCGAATTTTATCCAAGCACTTTCTGCTTGGCTCACCTTCTTTCGCATTTACTCCAAGTGCTTTCTGCTTGGCTCATTCACCTGTCTCTAACATTTCCTCAAAGCGCTTTCTGCTTGGCTCATTCACCCTTCTCTCGCATTTACTCCATGCACTTTCTGCTTGGCTCTGCCTTCTTTCGCATTTTCTCCAAGCACTTTCTCCTTGGCTCATTCACTCTTTTCTCGCATTTCCTCCAACCGCTTTCTGCTTGGCTCATTCACCCTTCTCTCGCATTTCCTCCAAGTGCTTCCTTCTTGACTCAACCATCTCTTGCATTACCTCCAAGTGCTTTCTGCTTGGCCCATTCAGCCTTCTCTCGAATTTCCTCAAAGGGTTTTCTGCATGGCTCATTCAACATTCTCTCGCATTTTCTCCAAGCCCTTTCTGCTTGGCTCATTCTCCCTTCTCTCGCAGTTCCTCCATGCACTTTCTGCTTGGCTCAGCCTTCTTTCACATTTCCTCCAAGTGGTTTCTTCTTGGCTCATTCACCCTTCTCTCGCATTTCCTCCAAGCGCTTTCTGCTTGGCTCATTCAGCCTTCTCTCGAATTTTATCCAAGCACTTTCTGCTTGGCTCAACCTTCTTTCTCATTTACTCCAAGTGCTTTCTCCTTGGCTCATTCACCTATCTCTAACATTTCCTCAAAGAGCTTTCTGCTTGGCTCATTCAGCCTTCTCTCGAATTTTATCCAAGGGCTTTCTGCATGGCTCATTAACACTTCTCTCTCACTTCCTCCAAGCGCTTCCTGCTTGGCTAAGCCTTCTCCCGTATTTCCTCCAAGCGCTTTCTACTTGGCTCATTCACTCTTTTCTCGCATTTCCTCCAACCGGTTTCTGCTTGGCTCATTCACCCTTCTCTCGCATTTCCTCCAAGTGCTTCCTTCTTGACTCAACCATCTCTCGCATTACCTCCAAGTGCTTTCTGCTTGGCCCATTCAGCCTTCTCTTGAATTTCCTCAAAGGGCTTTCTGCATGGCTCATTCAACATTCTCTCGCATTTTCTCCAAGCCCTTTCTGCTTGGCTCATTCTCCCTTCTCTCGCAGTTCCTACATGCACTTTCTGCTTGGCTCAGCCTTCTTTCACATTTCCTCCAAGCGGTTTCTCCTTGGCTCATTCACCCTTCTCTCGCATTTCCTCCATGCACTTTCTGCTTGGCTCATTCAGCCTTCTCTCGAATTTTATCCAAGCGCTTTCTGCTTAGCTCATTCACCTGTCTCTAACATTTCCTCCAAGCGCTTTCTACTTGGCTCATTCACCTTCTCTCGCATTTCCTCCATGCACTTTCTGCTTGGCTCATTCAGCCTTCTCTCGAATTTTATCCAAGCACTTTCTGCTTGGCTCACCTTCTTTCGCATTTACTCCAAGTGCTTTCTGCTTGGCTCATTCACCTGTCTCTAACATTTCCTCAAAGCGCTTTCTGCTTGGCTCATTCACCCTTCTCTCGCATTTACTCCATGCACTTTCTGCTTGGCTCTGCCTTCTTTCGCATTTTCTCCAAGCACTTTCTCCTTGGCTCATTCACTCTTTTCTCGCATTTCCTCCAACCGCTTTCTGCTTGGCTCATTCACCCTTCTCTCGCATTTCCTCCAAGTGCTTCCTTCTTGACTCAACCATCTCTTGCATTACCTCCAAGTGCTTTCTGCTTGGCCCATTCAGCCTTCTCTCGAATTTCCTCAAAGGGTTTTCTGCATGGCTCATTCAACATTCTCTCGCATTTTCTCCAAGCCCTTTCTGCTTGGCTCATTCTCCCTTCTCTCGCAGTTCCTCCATGCACTTTCTGCTTGGCTCAGCCTTCTTTCACATTTCCTCCAAGTGGTTTCTCCTTGGCTCATTCACCCTTCTCTCGCATTTCCTCCAAGCGCTTTCTGCTTAGCTCATTCACCTGTCTCTAACATTTCCTCCAAACGCTTTCTACTTGGCTCATTCACCCTTCTCTCGCATTTCCTCCATGCACTTTCTGCTTGGCTCATTCACCCTTCTCTCGAATTTTATCCAAGCACTTCTTGCTTCGCTCAACTTTCTTTCGCATTTACTCCAAGCGCTTTCTCCTTTGCTCATTCACTCTTCTCTCGCATATCCTCCAAGCGCTTTCTGCTCGGCTCATTCACCCGTCTCTTATATTTCCTCCAAGCTCTTTATCCTTGGCTCATTCATACTTATCTCGCATTTCCTCTAAGCGCTTTCTGTTTGGCTTATTCACATTTCTCTCGCATTTCCTCCAAGTGCTTTCTGCTTGGGTCATTCACCCGTCTCTAACATTTCCTCCAAGCGCTTTCTGCTTCGCTCATTCACCCTTCTCTCGCATTACCTCCAAGTGCTTTCTGCTTCGCTCAGCCTTCTTTCACATTTCCTCCAAGCGCTTTCTGCTTCGCTCATTCACCCTTCTCTTGCATTTCCTCCATGCGGTTTGTACTTGGCTCATTCACCCTTCTCTCGCATTTTATGCAAGCACTTTCTGCTTGGCTCAACCTTCTTTCACATTTACTCCAAGCACTTTCTCCTTTGCTCATTCACTCTTCTCTCGCATTTCCTCCAAGCGCTTTCTGCTTGGCTCATTCACCTTTCTCTCGCATTTCCTCCATGCACTTTCTGCTTGGCTCAGCCTTCTTTCACATTTCCTCAAAGCCGTTTCTCCTTGGCTGATTCACCCTTTTCTCGCATTTCCTCCAAGCGCTTTCTGCTTGGCTCATTCAGCCTTCTCTCGAATTTTATCCAAGCACTTTCTGCTTGGCTCAACCTTCTTTCTCATTTACTCCAAGTGCTTTCTCCTTGGCTCATTCACCTATCTCTAACATTTCCTCAAAGAGCTTTCTGCTTGGCTCATTCAGCCTTCTCTCGAATTTTATCCAAGGGCTTTCTGCATGGCTCATTAACACTTCTCTCTCACTTCCTCCAAGCGCTTCCTGCTTGGCTAAGCCTTCTCCCGTATTTCCTCCAAGCGCTTTCTACTTGGCTCATTCACTCTTTTCTCGCATTTCCTCCAACCGGTTTCTGCTTGGCTCATTCACCCTTCTCTCGCATTTCCTCCAAGTGCTTCCTTCTTGACTCAACCATCTCTCGCATTACCTCCAAGTGCTTTCTGCTTGGCCCATTCAGCCTTCTCTTGAATTTCCTCAAAGGGCTTTCTGCATGGCTCATTCAACATTCTCTCGCATTTTCTCCAAGCCCTTTCTGCTTGGCTCATTCTCCCTTCTCTCGCAGTTCCTCCATGCACTTTCTGCTTGGCTCAGCCTTCTTTCACATTTCCTCCAAGTGGTTTCTCCTTGGCTCATTCACCCTTCTCTCGCATTTCCTCCAAGCGCTTTCTGCTTAGCTCATTCACCTGTCTCTAACATTTCCTCCAAACGCTTTCTACTTGGCTCATTCACCCTTCTCTCGCATTTCCTCCATGCACTTTCTGCTTGGCTCATTCACCCTTCTCTCGAATTTTATCCAAGCACTTCTTGCTTCGCTCAACTTTCTTTCGCATTTACTCCAAGCGCTTTCTCCTTTGCTCATTCACTCTTCTCTCGCATATCCTCCAAGCGCTTTCTGCTCGGCTCATTCACCCGTCTCTTATATTTCCTCCAAGCTCTTTATCCTTGGCTCATTCATACTTATCTCGCATTTCCTCTAAGCGCTTTCTGTTTGGCTTATTCACATTTCTCTCGCATTTCCTCCAAGTGCTTTCTGCTTGGGTCATTCACCCGTCTCTAACATTTCCTCCAAGCGCTTTCTGCTTCGCTCATTCACCCTTCTCTCGCATTACCTCCAAGTGCTTTCTGCTTCGCTCAGCCTTCTTTCACATTTCCTCCAAGCGCTTTCTGCTTCGCTCATTCACCCTTCTCTTGCATTTCCTCCATGCGGTTTGTACTTGGCTCATTCACCCTTCTCTCGCATTTTATGCAAGCACTTTCTGCTTGGCTCAACCTTCTTTCACATTTACTCCAAGCACTTTCTCCTTTGCTCATTCACTCTTCTCTCGCATTTCCTCCAAGCGCTTTCTGCTTGGCTCATTCACCTTTCTCTCGCATTTCCTCCATGCACTTTCTGCTTGGCTCAGCCTTCTTTCACATTTCCTCAAAGCCGTTTCTCCTTGGCTGATTCACCCTTTTCTCGCATTTCCTCCAAGCGCTTTCTGCTTGGCTCATTCAGCCTTCTCTCGAATTTTATCCAAGCACTTTCTGCTTGGCTCAACCTTCTTTCTCATTTACTCCAAGTGCTTTCTCCTTGGCTCATTCACCTATCTCTAACATTTCCTCAAAGAGCTTTCTGCTTGGCTCATTCAGCCTTCTCTCGAATTTTATCCAAGGGCTTTCTGCATGGCTCATTAACACTTCTCTCTCACTTCCTCCAAGCGCTTCCTGCTTGGCTAAGCCTTCTCCCGTATTTCCTCCAAGCGCTTTCTACTTGGCTCATTCACTCTTTTCTCGCATTTCCTCCAACCGGTTTCTGCTTGGCTCATTCACCCTTCTCTCGCATTTCCTCCAAGTGCTTCCTTCTTGACTCAACCATCTCTCGCATTACCTCCAAGTGCTTTCTGCTTGGCCCATTCAGCCTTCTCTTGAATTTCCTCAAAGGGCTTTCTGCATGGCTCATTCAACATTCTCTCGCATTTTCTCCAAGCCCTTTCTGCTTGGCTCATTCTCCCTTCTCTCGCAGTTCCTCCATGCACTTTCTGCTTGGCTCAGCCTTCTTTCACATTTCCTCCAAGCGGTTTCTCCTTGGCTCATTCACCCTTCTCTCGCATTTCCTCCAAGCGCTTTCTGCTTAGCTCATTCACCTGTCTCTAACATTTCCTCCAAGCGCTTTCTACTTGGCTCATTCACCCTTCTCTCGCATTTCCTCCATGCACTTTCTGCTTGGCTCATTCACCCTTCTCTCAAATTTTATCCAAGCACTTTCTGCTTCGCTCAACCTTCTTTCGCATTTACTCCAAGCGCTTTCTCCTTTGCTCATTCACTCTTCTCTCGCATATCCTCCAAGGGCTTTCTGCTCGGCTCATTCACCCGTCTCTAATATTTCCTCCAAGCTCTTTATCCTTGGCTCATTCATACTTATCTCGCATTTCCTCTAAGCGCTTTCTGTTTGGCTTATTCACATTTCTCTCGCATTTCCTCGAAGTACTTTCTCCTTGGCTTATTCAACCGTCTCTCTCATTTCCTATAAGTGCTTTCTCCTTGGCTCATTCAGCCTTCTCTCGCATTTCCTCCAAGTGCTTTCTGCTTGGGCCATTCACCCGTCTCTAACATTTCCTCCAAGCGCTTTCTGCTTCGCTCATTCACACTTCTCTCACATTTCCTCCAAGCGCTTTCTGCTTGGCTCATTCACACTTCTCTCGCATTTCCTCCAAGCGCTTTCTGCTTGGCTAATTCACCCATATCTCGCATTTCCTCCAAGCGCTTTCTTCTTGGCTCATTCACCCTTCTCTCGCATTTCTTCCAAGCGCTTTCTGCTTGGCTCATTCACCCTTCTCTCGAATTTTATGCAAGCACTTTCTGCTTGGCTCAACCTTCTTTCACATTTACTCCAAGCACTTTCTCCTTTGCTCATTCACTCTTCTCTCGCATTTCCTCCAAGCGCTTTCTGCTTGGCTCATTCACCTTTCTCTCGCATTTCCTCCATGCACTTTCTGCTTGGCTCAGCCTTCTTTCACATTTCCTCAAAGCCGTTTCTCCTTGGCTGATTCACCCTTTTCTCGCATTTCCTCCAAGCGCTTTCTGCTTGGCTCATTCAGCCTTCTCTCGAATTTTATCCAAGCACTTTCTGCTTGGCTCAACCTTCTTTCGCATTTACTCCAAGTGCTTTCTCCTTGGCTCATTCACCTATCTCTAACATTTCCTCAAAGAGCTTTCTGCTTGGCTCATTCAGCCTTCTCTCGAATTTTATCCAAGGGCTTTCTGCATGGCTCATTAACACTTCTCTCTCACTTCCTCCAAGCGCTTCCTGCTTGGCTAAGCCTTCTCCCGTATTTCCTCCAAGCGCTTTCTACTTGGCTCATTCACTCTTTTCTCGCATTTCCTCCAACCGGTTTCTGCTTGGCTCATTCACCCTTCTCTCGCATTTCCTCCAAGTGCTTCCTTCTTGACTCAACCATCTCTCGCATTACCTCCAAGTGCTTTCTGCTTGGCCCATTCAGCCTTCTCTTGAATTTCCTCAAAGGGCTTTCTGCATGGCTCATTCAACATTCTCTCGCATTTTCTCCAAGCCCTTTCTGCTTGGCTCATTCTTCCTTCTCTCGCAGTTCCTCCATGCACTTTCTGCTTGGCTCAGCCTTCTTTCACATTTCCTCCAAGCGGTTTCTCCTTGGCTCATTCACCCTTCTCTCGCATTTCCTCCAAGCGCTTTCTGCTTAGCTCATTCACCTGTCTCTAACATTTCCTCCAAGCGCTTTCTACTTGGCTCATTCACCCTTCTCTCGCATTTCCTCCATGCACTTTCTGCTTGGCTCATTCACCCTTCTCTCAAATTTTATCCAAGCACTTTCTGCTTCGCTCAACCTTCTTTCGCATTTACTCCAAGCGCTTTCTCCTTTGCTCATTCACTCTTCTCTCGCATATCCTCCAAGGGCTTTCTGCTCGGCTCATTCACCCGTCTCTAATATTTCCTCCAAGCTCTTTATCCTTGGCTCATTCATACTTATCTCGCATTTCCTCTAAGCGCTTTCTGTTTGGCTTATTCACATTTCTCTCGCATTTCCTCGAAGTGCTTTCTCCTTGGCTCATTCAACCGTCTCTCTCATTTCCTATAAGTGCTTTCTCCTTGGCTCATTCAGCCTTCTCTCGCATTTCCTCCAAGTGCTTTCTGCTTGGGCCATTCACCCGTCTCTAACATTTCCTCCAAGCACTTTATGCTTCGCTCATTCACACTTCTCTCACATTTCCTCCAAGCGCTTTCTGCTTGGCTCATTCACACTTCTCTCGCATTTCCTCCAAGCGCTTTCTGCTTGGCTCATTCACCCATCTCTCGAATTTCCTCCAAGCGCTTTCTTCTTGGCTCATTCACCCTTCTCTCGCATTTCTTCCAAGCGCTTTCTGCTTGGCTCATTCACCCTTCTCTCGCATTTCCCCCAAGCGCTTTCTGCTCGGCTCATTCAACCGTCTCTAATATTTCCTCCAAGCGCTTTCTCCTTGGCTCATTCACACTTCTCTCGCATTTCCTCCAAGCGCTTCCTTCTTGGCTCAGGCTTTACTCGCATTATGTCCAAGCGTTTTCTGCTTGACCCATTCAGCCTTCTCTCGCATTTCCTCAAAGGGCTTTCTGCATGGCTCATAAACACTTCTCTCTCACTTCCTCCAAGCGCTTCCTGGTTGGCTAATCTTTCTCCCGCATTTCCTCCAAGCGGTTTCAGCTTCGCTCATTCACCCTTCTCTCGCTTTTCCTCCAAGCGCTTTCTGCTTGGCTCATTCACCCGTCTCTAACATTTCCTCCATGCACTTTCTGCTTGGCTCTTCCTTCTTTCGCATTTTCTCCAAGCACTTTCTCCTTGGCTCATTCACCCTTTTCTTGCATTTCCTCCAAGCGCTTTCTGCTTGGCTCATTCAGCCTTCTCTCGAATTTTATCCAAGGGCTTTCTGCATGGCTCATTAACACTTCTCTCTCACTTCCTCCAAGCGCTTCCTGCTTGGCTAAGCCTTCTCCCGTATTTCCTCCAAGCGCTTTCTACTTGGCTCAATCACCCTTCTCTCGCATTTTCTCAAAGCGCTTTCTACTTGGCTGATTCACCCTTCTCTCGCATTTTCTCAAAGCGCTTTCTGCTTGGCTCATTCATACTTCTCTCACATTACCTCCAAGCGCTTTCTGCTTGGCTCATTCACCTGTCTCTAACATTTTCTCAAAGCGCTTTCTGCTTGCCTCATTCACCTGTCTCTAACATTTCCTCCAAGCGCTTTCTGCTTGGCTCATTCACCCTTCTCTCGCATTTCCTCCACGCACTTTCTGCTTGGCTCAGCCTTCTTTCACATTTCTTCCAAGCGGTTTCTCCTTGGCTCATTCACCCTTCTCTCGCATTTCCTCCAAGCGCTTTCTGCTTGGCTCATTCACCTGTCTCTAACATTTCCTCCAAGCCCATTCTGCTTGGTTCATTCTCCCTTCTCTCGCATTTCATCCATGCACTTTCTGCTTGGCTCTGCCTTCTTTCGCATATTCTCCAAGCACTTTCTCCTTGGCTCATTCACCCTTTTCTTGCATTTCCTCCAAGCGCTTTCTGCTTGGCTCATTCATACTTCTCTCGCATTTCCTCCAAGCGCTTCCTTCTTGGCTCAGCCATCTCTCGCATTACCTCCAAGTGCTTTCTGCTTGGCCCATTCAGCCTTCTCTCGCATTTCCTCAAAGGGCTTTCTGCATGGCTCATTCACCCTTCTCTAACATTTCCTCCAAGTGCTTCCTTCTTGGCTCAGCCATCTCTCGCATTACCTCCAATTGCTTTCTCCTTGGCCCATTCAGCCTTCTCTCGCATTTCCTGCAAGCGCTTTCTCCTTGGCTCATTCATCTGTCTCTAACATTTCCTCCAAGCGCTTTCTACTTGGCTCATTCACCCTTCTCTTGCACTTCCTCCATGCACTTTCTGCTTGGCTCAGCCTTCTCTCGCATAACCTCAAAGTGCTTTCAGCTTGGCTAATTCACCCTTCTTTCACATTTCCTCCAAGCGCTTTCTGCTTGGCTCATTAACCCATCTCTAACATATCCTCCATGCACTTTCTGCTTGGCTCTGCCTTCTTTCGCATTTTCTCCAAGCACTTTCTCCTTGGCTCATTCACCCTTTTCTTGCATTTCCTCCAAGCGCTTTCTGCTTGGCTTATTCAGCCTTCTCTCGAATTTTATCCAAGGGCTTTCTGCATGGCTCATTAACACTTCACTCTCACTTCCTCCAAGCGCTTCCTGCTTGGCTAAGCCTTCTCCCGCATTTCCTCCAAGCGCTTTCTACTTGGCTCAATCACCCTTCTCTCGCATTTTCTCGAAGCGCTTTCTGCCTGGCTCATTCACCATTCTCTCGCATTTCCTCCAAGCACTTTCTGCTTCACTCATTCACCCTTCTCTTGTATTTCCTCCAAGCGCTTTCTACTTGGCTCATTCACCCTTCTCTCGCATTTCCTCCAAGTGCTTCCTTCTTGACTCAGCCATCTCTCGCATTACCTCCAAGTGCTTTCTGCTTGGCCCATTCAGCCTTCTCTCGCATTTCCTCAAAGGGCTTTCTGCGTGGCTCATTCAACATTCTCTCACATTTTCTCCAAGCCCTTTCTGCTTGGCTCATTCTCACTTCTCTCGCAGTTCCTCCATGCACTTTCTGCTTGGCTCAGCCTTCTTTCACATTTCCTCCAAGCGGTTTCTCCTTGGCTCATTCACCCTTCTCTCGCATTTCCTCCAAGCGCTTTCTGCTTAGCTCATTCACCTGTCTCTAACATTTCCTCCAAGCGCTTTCTACTTGGCTCATTCACCTTCTCTCGTATTTCCTCCATGCACTTTCTGCTTGGCTCATTCAGCCTTCTCTTGAATTTTATCCAAGCACTTTCTGCTTGGCTCAACCTTCTTTCGCATTTACTCCAAGCGCTTTCTCCTTTGCTCATTCACTCTTCTCTCGCATTTCCTCCAAGCGCTTTCTGCTTGGCTCATTCACCTTTCTCTCGCATTTCCTCCATGCACTTTCTGCTTGGCTCTGCCTTCTTTCGCATTTTCTCCAAGGACTTTCTCCTTGGCTCATTCACCCTTTTCTCGCATTTCCTCCAAGCGCTTTCTGCTTGGCTCATTCAGCCTTCTCTCGAATTTTATCCAAGGGCTTTCTGCATGGCTCATTAACACTTCTCTCTCACTTCCTGCAAGTGCTTCCTGCTTGGCTAGCCTTCTCCCGTATTTCCTCCAAGCACTTTCTACTTGGCTCAATCACCCTTCTCTCGCATTTACTCCATGCACTTTCTGCTTGGCTCTGCCTTCTTTCGCATTTTCTCCAGGCACTTTCTCCTTGGCTCATTCACCCTTCTCTCGCATTTCCTCCAAGTGCTTCCTTCTTGACTCAACCATCTCTCGCATTACCTCCAAGTGCTTTCTGCTTGGCCCATTCAGCCTTCTCTTGAATTTCCTCAAAGGGCTTTCTGCATGGCTCATTCAACATTCTCTCGCATTTTCTCCAAGCCCTTTCTGCTTGGCTCATTCTCCCTTCTCTCGCAGTTCCTCCATGCACTTTCTGCTTGGCTCAGCCTTCTTTCACATTTCCTCCAAGCGGTTTCTCCTTGGCTCATTCACCCTTCTCTCGCATTTCCTCCAAGCGCTTTCTGCTTAGCTCATTCACCTGTCTCTAACATTTCCTCCAAGCGCTTTCTACTTGGCTCATTCACCCTTCTCTCGCATTTCCTCCATGCACTTTCTGCTTGGCTCATTCACCCTTCTCTCAAATTTTATCCAAGCACTTTCTGCTTCGCTCAACCTTCTTTCGCATTTACTCCAAGCGCTTTCTCCTTTGCTCATTCACTCTTCTCTCGCATATCCTCCAAGGGCTTTCTGCTCGGCTCATTCACCCGTCTCTAATATTTCCTCCAAGCTCTTTATCCTTGGCTCATTCATACTTATCTCGCATTTCCTCTAAGCGCTTTCTGTTTGGCTTATTCACATTTCTCTCGCATTTCCTCGAAGTGCTTTCTCCTTGGCTCATTCAACCGTCTCTCTCATTTCCTATAAGTGCTTTCTCCTTGGCTCATTCAGCCTTCTCTCGCATTTCCTCCAAGTGCTTTCTGCTTGGGCCATTCACCCGTCTCTAACATTTCCTCCAAGCACTTTATGCTTCGCTCATTCAAACTTCTCTCACATTTCCTCCAAGCGCTTTCTGCTTGGCTCATTCACACTTCTCTCGCATTTCCTCCAAGCGCTTTCTGCTTGGCTCATTCACCCATCTCTCGCATTTCCTCCAAGCGCTTTCTTCTTGGCTCATTCACCCTTCTCTCGCATTTCTTCCAAGCGCTTTCTGCTTGGCTCATTCACCCTTCTCTCGCATTTCCTCCAAGCGCTTTCTGCTTGGCTCATTCAGCCTTCCCTTGGCATTTCCCTCAAGCACTTTTTCTTTTGCTCATTCACCCTTCTCTCGCATTTCCCCCAAGCGCTTTCTGCTCGGCTCATTCAACCGTCTCTAATATTTCCTCCAAGCGCTTTCTCCTTGGCTCATTCACACTTCTCTCGCATTTCCTCCAAGCGCTTCCTTCTTGGCTCAGGCTTTACTCGCATTATGTCCAAGCGTTTTCTGCTTGACCCATTCAGCCTTCTCTCGCATTTCCTCAAAGGGCTTTCTGCATGGCTCATAAACACTTCTCTCTCACTTCCTCCAAGCGCTTCCTGGTTGGCTAATCTTTCTCCCGCATTTCCTCCAAGCGGTTTCAGCTTCGCTCATTCACCCTTCTCTCGCTTTTCCTCCAAGCGCTTTCTGCTTGGCTCATTCACCCGTCTCTAACATTTCCTCCATGCACTTTCTGCTTGGCTCTTCCTTCTTTCGCATTTTCTCCAAGCACTTTCTCCTTGGCTCATTCACCCTTTTCTTGCATTTCCTCCAAGCGCTTTCTGCTTGGCTGATTCACCCTTCTCTCGCATTTTCTCAAAGCGCTTTCTGCTTGGCTCATTCATACTTCTCTCACATTACCTCCAAGCGCTTTCTGCTTGGCTCATTCACCTGTCTCTAACATTTTCTCAAAGCGCTTTCTGCCTGCCTCATTCACCTGTCTCTAACATTTCCTCCAAGCGCTTTCTGCTTGGCTCATTCACCCTTCTCTCGCATTTCCTCCACGCACTTTCTGCTTGGCTCAGCCTTCTTTCACATTTCTTCCAAGCGGTTTCTCCTTGGCTCATTCACCCTTCTCTCGCATTTCCTCCAAGCCCATTCTGCTTGGTTCATTCTCCCTTCTCTCGCAAATCCTCCATGCACTTTCTGCTTGGCTCTGCCTTCTTTCGCATATTCTCCAAGCACTTTCTCCTTGGCTCATTCACCCTTTTCTTGCATTTCCTCCAAGCGCTTTCTGCTTGGCTCATTCATACTTCTCTCGCATTTCCTCCAAGCGCTTCCTTCTTGGCTCAGCCATCTCTCGCATTACCTCCAAGTGCTTTCTGCTTGGCCCATTCAGCCTTCTCTCGCATTTCCTCAAAGGGCTTTCTGCATGGCTCATTCACCCTTCTCTAACATTTCCTCCAAGTGCTTCCTTCTTGGCTCAGCCATCTCTCGCATTACCTCCAATTGCTTTCTCCTTGGCCCATTCAGCCTTCTCTCGCATTTCCTGCAAGCGCTTTCTCCTTGGCTCATTCATCTGTCTCTAAAATTTCCTCCAAGCGCTTTCTACTTGGCTCATTCACCCTTCTCTTGCACTTCCTCCATGCACTTTCTGCTTGGCTCAGCCTTCTCTCGCATAACCTCAAAGTGCTTTCAGCTTGGCTAATTCACCCTTCTTTCACATTTCCTCCAAGCGCTTTCTGCTTGGCTCATTAACCCATCTCTAACATATCCTCCATGCACTTTCTGCTTGGCTCTGCCTTCTTTCGCATTTTCTCCAAGCACTTTCTCCTTGGCTCATTCACCCTTTTCTTGCATTTCCTCCAAGCGCTTTCTGCTTGGCTTATTCAGCCTTCTCTCGAATTTTATCCAAGGGCTTTCTGCATGGCTCATTAACACTTCACTCTCACTTCCTCCAAGCGCTTCCTGCTTGGCTAAGCCTTCTCCCGCATTTCCTCCAAGCGCTTTCTACTTGGCTCAATCACCCTTCTCTCGCATTTTCTCGAAGCGCTTTCTGCCTGGCTCATTCACCCTTCTCTCGCATTTCCTCCAAGCACTTTCTGCTTCACTCATTCACCCTTCTCTTGTATTTCCTCCAAGCGCTTTCTACTTGGCTCATTCACCCTTCTCTCGCATTTCCTCCAAGTGCTTCCTTCTTGACTCAGCCATCTCTCGCATTACCTCCAAGTGCTTTCTGCTTGGCCCATTCAGCCTTCTCTCGCATTTCCTCAAAGGGCTTTCTGCGTGGCTCATTCAACATTCTCTCACATTTTCTCCAAGCCCTTTCTGCTTGGCTCATTCTCACTTCTCTCGCAGTTCCTCCATGCACTTTCTGCTTGGCTCAGCCTTCTTTCACATTTCCTCCAAGCGGTTTCTCCTTGGCTCATTCACCCTTCTCTCGCATTTCCTCCAAGCGCTTTCTGCTTAGCTCATTCACCTGTCTCTAACATTTCCTCCAAGCGCTTTCTACTTGGCTCATTCACCTTCTCTCGTATTTCCTCCATGCACTTTCTGCTTGGCTCATTCAGCCTTCTCTTGAATTTTATCCAAGCACTTTCTGCTTGGCTCAACCTTCTTTCGCATTTACTCCAAGCGCTTTCTCCTTTGCTCATTCACTCTTCTCTCGCATTTCCTCCAAGCGCTTTCTGCTTGGCTCATTCACCTTTCTCTCGCATTTCCTCCATGCACTTTCTGCTTGGCTCTGCCTTCTTTCGCATTTTCTCCAGGCACTTTCTCCTTGGCTCATTCACTCTTTTCTCTCATTTCCTCCAAGTGCTTCCTTCTTGACTCAACCATCTCTCGCATTACCTCAAAGTGCTTTCTGCTTGGCCCATTCAGCCTTCTCTCGCATTTCCTCCAAGCGCTTTCTGCTTCACTCATTCACCCTTCTCTTGTATTTCCTCCAAGCGCTTTCTCCTTTGCTCATTCACTCTTCTCTCGCATTTCCACCAAGCGCTTCCTTCTTGACTCAGCCATCTCTCGCATTACCTCGAAGCGCTTTCTGCTTGGCTCATTCACCTGTCTCTAACATTTTCTCCAAGCGCTTTCTGCTTGGCTCATTCACCTGTCTCTGACATTTCCTCCAAGCCCTTTCTGCTTGGCTCATTCTCCCTTCTCTCGCATTTCCTCCATGCACTTTCTGCTTGGCTCTGCCTTCTTTCGCATTTTCTCCAAGCACTTTCTCCTTTGCTCATTCACCCTTTTCTTGCATTTCCTCCAAGCGCTTTCTGCTTGGCTCATTCAGCGTTCTCTCGAATTTTATCCAAGGGCTTTCTGCTTGGCTCATTAACACTTCTCTCTCACTTCCTCCAAGTGCTTCCTGCTTCCCTAACCTTCTCCCGCATTTCCTCCAAGCGCTTTCTACTTGGCTCATTCACACTTCTCTCGCATTTACTCCATGCACTTTCTGCTTGGCTCTGCCTTCTTTCGCATTTTCTCCAGGCACTTTCTCCTTGGCTCATTCACTCTTTTCTCGCATTTCCTCCAAGTGCTTCCTTCTTGACTCAACCATCTCTCGCATTACCTCCAAGTGCTTTCTGCTTGGCCCATTCAGCCTTCTCTCGCATTTCCTCAAAGGGCTTTCTGCATGGCTCATTCAACATTCTCTCGCATTTTCTCCAAGCCCTTTCTGCTTGGCTCATTCTCCCTTCTCTCGCAGTTCCTCCATGCACTTTCTGCTTGGCTCAGCCTTCTTTCACATTTCCTCCAAGCGGTTTCTCCTTGGCTCATTCACCCTTCTCTCGCATTTCCTCCAAGCGCTTTCTGCTTCGCTCATTCACCTGTCTCTAACATTCCCTCCAAGCGCTTTCTACTTGGCTCATAAACCCTTCTCTCGCATTTCCTCCATGCACTTTCTGCTTGGCTCATTCAGCCATTTCTCGAATTTTATCCAAGCACTTTCTGCATGGCTCAAACTTCTTTCGCATTTACTCCAAGCGCTTTCTCCTTTGCTCATTCACTCTTCTCTCACATATCCTCCAAGCGCTTTCTGCTCGGCTCATTCACCCGTCTCTAATATTTCCTCCAAGCTCTTTATCCTTGGCTCATTCATACGGATCTCGCATTTCCTCTAAGCGCTTTCTGTTTGGCTTATTCACATTTCTCTCGCATTTCCTCGAAGTGCTTTCTCCTTGGCTCATTCACCCTTCTCTCTCATTTCCTATAAGTGCTTTCTCCTTGGCTCATTCAGCCTTCTCTCGCATTTCCTCCAAGTGCTTTCTGCTTGGGTCATTCACCCGTCTCTAACATTTCCTCAAAGCGCTTTCTGCTTGGCTCATTCACACTTCTCTCACATTTCTTCCAAGCGCTTTCTGCTTGGCTCATTCACACTTCTCTCACATTTCTTCCAAGCGCTTTCTGCTTGGCTCATTCACCATTCTCTCAGATTTCCTCCAAGCGCTTTCTGCTTGGCTCATTCACACTTCTCTCGCATTTCCTCCAAGCGCTTTCTCCTTGGCTCATTCACCCATCTCTCGCATTTCCTCAAAGGGCTTCCTTCTTGACTCAGCCATCTCTCGCATTACCTCCAAGTGCTTTCTGCTTGGCCCATTCAGCCTTCTCTCGCATTTCCTCAAAGGGCTTTCTGCGTGGCTCATTCAACATTCTGTCGCATTTTCTCCAAGCCCTTTCTGCTTGGCTCATTCTCCCTTCTCTCGCAGTTCCTCCATGCACTTTCTGCTTGGCTCAGCCTTCTATCACATTTCCTCCAAGCGGTTTCTCCTTGGCTCATTTACCCTTCTCTCTCATTTCCTCCAAGCGCTTTCTGCTTAGCTCATTCACCTGTCTCTAACATTTCCTCCAAGCGCTTTCTACTTGGCTCATTCACCCTTCTCTCGCATTTCCTCCATGCACTTTCTGCTTGGCTCAACCTTCTTTCGCATTTACTCCAAGCGCTTTCTCCTTTGCTCATTCACTCTTCTCTCGCATTTCCTCCAAGCGCTTTCTGCTTGGCTCATTCACCTTTCTCTCGCATTTCTTCCATGCACTTTCTGCTTGGCTCAGCCTTCTTTCACATTTCCTCAAAGCCTTTTCTCCTTGGCTCATTCACCCTTTTCTCGCAATTCCTCCAAGCGCTTTCTGCTTGGCTCATTCAGCCTTCTATCGAATATTCTCCAAGCACTTTCTGCTTCGCTCAACCTTCTTTCGCATTTACTCCAAGTGCTTTCTGCTTGGCTCATTCACCTGTCTCTAACATTTCCTCAAAGCGCTTTCTGCTTGGCTCATTCACTCTTTCCTCGCATTTCCTCCAAGCGCTTTCTGCTTGGCTCATTCACCCTTTTCTCGCATTTCCTCCAAGTGCTTCCTTCTTGGCCCATTCAGCCTTCTCTCGCATTTCCTCAAAGGGCTTTCTGCATGGCTCATTCAACATTCTCTCGCATTTTCTCCAAGCCCTTTCTGCTTGGCTCATTCTCCCTTCTCTCGCAGTTCCTCCATGCACTTTCTGCTTGGCTCTGCCTTCTTTCGCATTTTCTCCAAGCACTTTCTACTTGGCTCATTCACCCTTCTCTTGCATTTCCTCCATGCACTTTCTGCTTGGCTCATTCAGCCTTCTCTCGAATTTTATCCAAGCACTTTCTGCTTGGCTCAACCTTCTTTCGCTTTTACTCCAAGCGCTTTCTCCTTTGCTCATTCACTCTTCTCTCGCATTTCCTCCAAGCGCTTTCTGCTTGGCTCATTCACCCTTCTCTCGCATATCCTCCAAGCACTTTCTGCTCGGCTCATTCACCCGTCTCTAATATTTCCTCCAAGCTCTTTATCCTTGGCTCATTCATACTTATCGGGCATATCCTTTAAGCGCTTTCTGTTTGGCTTATTCACATTTCTCTCGCATTTCCTTGAAGTGCTTTCTCGTTGGCTCATTCACCCGTCTATCTCATTTCCTATAAGTGCTTTCTCATTGGCTCATTCACCCTTTTCTCGCATTTCCTCCAAGCGCTTTCTGCTTGGCTCATTCAGCCTTCTCTCGAATTTTATCCAAGCACTTTCTGCTTGGCTCACCTTCTTTCACATTTACTCCAAGTGCTTTCTGCTTGGCTCATTCACCTGTCTCTAACATTTCCTCAAAGCGCTTTCTGCTTGTCTCATTCACCCTTCTCTCGCATTTACTCCATGCACTTTCTGCTTGGCACTGCCTTCTTTCGCATTTTCTCCAAGCACTTTCTCCTTGGCTCATTCACTCTTTTCTCGCATTTCCTCCAAGCGCTTTCTGCTTGGCTCATTCACCCTTCTCTCGCATTTCCTCCAAGTGCTTCCTTCTTGACTCAGCCATCTCTCACATTACCTCCAAGTGCTTTCTGCTTGGCCCATTCAGCCTTCTCTCGCATTTCCTCAAAGGGCTTTCTGCATGGCTCATTCAACATTCTCTCGCATTTTCTCCAAGCCCTTTCTGCTTGGCTCATTCTCCCTTCTCTCGCAGTTCCTCCATGCACTTTCTGCTTGGCTCTGCCTTCTTTCGCATTTTCTCCAAGCACTTTCTCCTTGGCTCATTCACCCTTTTCTTGCATTTCCTCCAAGCGCTTTCTGATTGGCTCATTCAGCATTCTCTCGAATTTTATCCAAGGGCTTTCTGCATGGCTCATTCACCCTTCTCTCGCATTTCCTCCAAGTGCTTCCTTCTTGACTCAGCCATCTCTCGCATTACCTCCAAGTGCTTTCTGCTTGGCCCATTCAGCCTTCTCTCGCATTTCCTCAAAGGGCTTTCTGTGTGGCTCATTCAACATTCTCTCGCATTTTCTCCAAGCCCTTTCTACTTGGCTCATTCTCCCTTCTCTCGCAGTTCCTCCATGCACTTTCTGCTTAGCTCATTCACCTGTCTCTAACATTTCCTACAAGCGCTTTCTACTTGGCTCATTCACCCTTCTCTCGCATTTCCTCCATGCACTTTCTGCTTGGCTCATTCAGCCTTCTCTCGAATTTTATCCAAGCACTTTCTGCTTGGCTCAACCTTCTTTCCCATTTACTCCAAGTGCTTTCTGCTTGGCTCATTTACCTGTCTCTAACATTTCCTCAAAGCGCTTTCTGCTTGGCTCATTCACCCTTCCCTCGCATTTACTCCATGCACTTTCTGCTTTGCTCTGCCTTCTTTCGCATTTTCTCCAAGCACTTTCTCCTTGGCTCATTCACCCTTTTCTTGCATTTCCTCCAAGCGCTTTCTGCTTGGCCCATTCAGCCTTCTCTCGCATTTCCTCAAAGGGCTTTCTGCATGGCTCATTCACCCTTCTCTCACATTTCCTCCAAGCGCTTTCTCCTTGGCTCATTCATCTGTCTCTAACATTTCCTCCAAGCGCTTTCTACTTGGCTCATTCACCCTTCTCTCGCATTTCCTCCATGCACTTTCTGCTTGGCTCAGGCTTCTCTCGCATAACCTCAAAGTGCTTTCTGCTTGGCTAATTCACCCTTCTTTCACATTTCCTCCAAGCGCTTTCTGCTTCACTCATTCACCCTTCTCTTGTATTTCCTCCAAGCGCTTTCTACTTGGCTCATTCACCCTTCTCTTGCATTTTCTCAAAGCGCTTTCTCCTTGGCTCATTCATACTTCTCTCGCATTTCCTCCAAGCGCTTCCTTCTTGACTCAGCCATCTCTCACATTACCTCCAAGCGCTTTCTGCTTCGCTCATTCATCTGTCTCTAACATTTTCTCCAAGCGCTTTCTGCTTGGCTCATTCACCTGTCTCTAATATTTCCTCCAAGCGCTTTCTGCTTGGCTCATTCACCCTTCTCTCGCATTTACTCCATGCACTTTCTGCTTGGCTCTGCCTTCTTTCGCATTTTCTCCAAGCACTTTCTCCTTGGCTCATTCACTCTTTTCTCGCATTTCCTCCAAGCGCTTTCTGCTTGGCTCATTCACCCTTCTCTCGCATTTCCTCCAAGTGCTTCCTTCTTGACTCAGCCATCTCTCGCATTACCTCCAAGTGCTTTCTGCTTGGCCCATTCAGCCTTCTCTCGCATTTCCTCAAAGGGTTTTCTGCATGGCTCATTCAACATTCTCTCGCATTTTCTCCAAGCCCTTTCTGCTTAGCTCATTCTCCCTTCTCTCGCAGTTCCTCCATGCACTTTCTGCTTGGCTCTGCCTTCTTTCGCATTTTCTCCAAGCACTTTCTCCTTGGCTCATTCACCCTTTTCTTGCATTTCCTCCAAGCATTTTCTGATTGGCTCATTCAGCATTCTCTCGAATTTTATCCAAGGGCTTTCTGCATGGCTCATTCACCCTTCTCTCGCATTTCCTCCAAGTGCTTCCTTCTTGACTCAGCCATCTCTCGCATTACCTCCAAGTGCTTTCTGCTTGGCCCATTCAGCCTTCTCTCGCATTTCCTCAAAGGGCTTTCTGTGTGGCTCATTCAACATTCTCTCGCATTTTCTCCAAGCCCTTTCTGCTTGGCTCATTCTCCCTTCTCTCGCAGTTCCTCCATGCACTTTCTGCCTGGCTCAGCCTTCTTTCACATTTCCTCCAAGCAGTTTCTCCTTGGCTCATTCACCCTTCTCTCGCATTTCCTCCAAGCGCTTTCTGCTTAGCTCATTCACCTGTCTCTAACATTTCCTCCAAGCGCTTTCTACTTGGCTCATTCACCCTTCTCTCGCATTTCCTCCATGCACTTTCTGCTTGGCTCATTCAGCCTTCTCTCGAATTTTATCCAAGCACTTTCTGCTTGGCTCAACCTTCTTTCGCATTTACTCCAAGTGCTTTCTTCTTGGCTCATTCACCTGTCTCTAACATTTCCTCAAAGCGCTTTCTGCTTGGCTCATTCACCCTTCCCTCGCATTTACTCCATGCACTTTCTGCTTGGCTCTGCCTTCTTTCGCATTTTCTCCAAGCACTTTCTCCTTGGCTCATTCACCCTTTTCTTGCATTTCCTCCAAGCGCTTTCTGGTTGGCCCATTCAGCCTTCTCTCGCATTTCCTCAAAGGGCTTTCTGCATGGCTCATTCACCCATCTCTCACATTTTTTCCAAGCGCTTTCTCCTTGGCTCATTCATATGTCTCTAACATTTCCTCCAAGCGCTTTCTACTTGGCTCATTCACCCTTCTCTCGCATTTCCTCCATGCACTTTCTGCTTGGCTCAGGCTTCTCTCGCATAACCTCAAAGTGTTTTCTGCTTGGCTAATTCACCCTTCTTTCACATTTCCTCCAAGCGCTTTCTGCTTCACTCATTCACCCTTCTCTTGTATTTCCTCCAAGCGCTTTCTACTTGGCTCATTCACCCTTCTCTTGCATTTTCTCAAAGCGCTTTCTGCTTGGCTCATTCATACTTCTCTCGCATTTCCTCCAAGCGCTTCCTTCTTGACTCAGCCATCTCTCACATTACCTCCAAGCGCTTTCTGCTTGGCTCATTCACCTGTCTCTAACATTTTCTCCAAGCGCTTTCTGCTTTGCTCATTCACCTGTCTCTAACATTTCCTCCAAGCGCTTTCTGCTTGGCTCATTCACCCTTCTCTCGCATTTCCTCCACGCACTTTCTGCTTGGCTCAGCCTTCTTTCACATTTCCTCCAAGCGCTTTCTGCTTGGCTCATTCACCCTTCTCTCGCATTTCCTCCAAGCGCTTTCTGCTTGGCTCATTCACCTGTCTCTAACATTTCCTCCAAGCCCTTTCTGCTTGGTTCATTCTCCCTTCTCTCGCATTTCCTCCATGCGCTTTCTGCTTGGCTCATTCAGCCTTCTCTCGCATTTCCTCCAAGCGCTTTCTGCTTCACTCATTCACCCTTCTCTTGTATTTCCTCCAAGCGTTTTCTACTTGGCTCATTCACCCTTCTCTCGCATTTCCTCCAAGTGCTTCCTTCTTGACTCAGCCATCTCTCGCATTACCTCCAAGTGCTTTCTGCTTGGCCCATTCAGCCTTCTCTCGCATTTCCTCAAAGGGCTTTCTGCGTGGCTCATTCAACATTCTCTCACATTTTCTCCAAGCCCTTTCTCCTTGGCTCATTCTCCCTTCTCTCGCAGTTCCTCCATGCAGTTTCTGCTTGGCTCAGCCTTCTTTCACATTTCCTCCAAGCGGTTTCTCCTTGAATCATTCACCCTTCTCTCACATTTCCTCCAAGCGCTTTCTGCTTAGCTCATTCACCTGTCTCTACCATTTCCTCCAAGCGCTTTCTACTTGGCTCATTCACCCTTCTCTCGCATTTCCTCCATGCACTTTCTGCTTGGCTCATTCAGCCTTCTCTCGAATTTTATCCAAGCACTTTCTGCTTGGCTGAACCTTCTTTCGCATTTACTCCAAGTGCTTTCTGCTTGGCTCATTCACCTGTCTCTAACATTTCCTCAAAGCACTTTCTGCTTGGCTCATTCACCCTTCCCTCGCATTTACTCCATGCACTTTCTGCTTGGCTCTGCCTTCTTTCGCATTTTCTCCAAGCACTTTCTCCTTGACTCAATCACCCTTTTCTTGCATTTCCTCCAAGCGCTTTCTGCTTGGCCCATTCAGCCTTCTCTCACATTTCCTCAAAGGGCTTTCTGCATGGCTCATTCACCCTTCTCTCACATTTCCTCCAAGCGCTTTCTCCTTGGCTCATTCATCTGTCTCTGACATTTCCTCCAAGCGATTTCTACTTGCCTCATTCACCCTTCTCTCGCATTTCCTCCATGCACTTTCTGCTTGGCTCAGGCTTCTCTCGCATAACTTCAAAGTGCTTTTTGCTTGGCTAATTCACCCTTCTTTCACATTTCCTCCAAGCGCTTTCTACTTGGCTCATTCACCCTTCTCTTGCATTTTCTCAAAGCGCTTTCTGCTTGGCTCATTCATACTTCTCTCGCATTTCCTCCAAGTGCTTCCTTCTTGACTCAGCCATCTCTCACATTACCTCCAAGCACTTTCTGCTTGGCTCATTCACCTGTCTCTAACATTTCCTCCAAGCGCTTTCTGCTTGGCTCATTCACCCTTCTCTCGCATTTCCTCCACGCACTTTCTGCTTCGCTCAGCCTTCTTTCACATTTCCTCCAAGCGCTTTCTGCTTGGCTCATTCACCCTTCTCTCTCATTTCCTCCAAGCGCTTTCTGCTTGGCTCATTCACCTGTCTCTAACATTTCCTCCAAGCACTTTCTGCTTGGTTCATTCTCGCTTCTCTCGCATTTCCTCCATGCACTTTCTGCTTGGCTCATTCAGCCTTCTCTCGCATTTCCTCCAAGCGCTTTCTGCTTCACTTATTCACCCTTCTCTTGTATTTCCTCCAAGCGTTTTCTACTTGGCTCATTCTCCCTTCTCTCGCATTTCCTCCAAGTGCTTCCTTCTTGACTCAGCCATCTCTCGCATTACCTCCAAGTGCTTTCTGCTTGGCCCATTCAGCCTTCTCTCGCATTTCCTCAAAGGGCTTTCTGCGTGGCTCATTCAACATTCTCTCAAATTTTCTCCAAGCCCTTTGTCCTTGGCTCATTCTCCCTTCTCTCGCAGTTCCTCCATGCACTTTCTGCTTGGCTCAGCCTTCTTTCACATTTCCTCCAAGCGGTTTCTCCTTGGCTCATTCACCCTTCTCTCGCATTTCCTCCAAGCGCTTTCTGCTTAGCTCATTCACCTGTCTCTAACATTTCCTCCAAGCGCTTTCTACTTGGCTCATTCACCTTCTCTCGCATTTCCTCCATGCACTTTCTGCTTGGCTCATTCAGCCTTCTCTCGAATTTTATCCAAGCACTTTCTGCTTGGCCCACCTTCTTTCACATTTACTCCAAGTGCTTTCTGCTTGGCTCATTCACCTGTCTCTAACATTTCCTCAAAGCGCTTTCTGCTTGGCTCATTCACCCTTCTCTCGCATTTACTCCATGCACTTTCTGCTTGGCTCTGCCTTCATTCGCATTTTCTCCAAGCACTTTCTCCTTGGCTCATTCACTCTTTTCTCGCATTTCCTCCAAGCGCTTTCTGCTTGGCTCATTCACCCTTCTCTCGCATTTCCTCCAAGTGCTTCCTTCTTGACTCAGCCATCTCTCGCATTACCTCCAAGTGCTTTCTGCTTGGCCCATTTAGCCTTCTCTCGCATTTCCTCAAAGGGCTTTCTGCATGGCTCATTCAACATTCTCTCGCATTTTCTCCAAGCCCATTCTGCTTGGCTCATTCTCCCTTCTCTCGCAGTTCCTCCATGCACTTTCTGCTTGGCTCAGCCTTCTTTCACATTTCCTCCAAGCGGTTACTCCTTGGCTCATTCACCCTTCTCTCGCATTTCCTCCAAGCGCTTTCTGCTTAGCTCATTCACCTGTCTCTAACATTTCCTCCAAGTGCTTTCTACTTGGCTCATTCACCCTTCTCTCGCATTTCCTCCATGCACTTTCTGCTTGGCTCATTCAGCCTTCTCTCGAATTTTATCCAAGCACTTTCTGCTTGGCTCAACCTTCTTTCGCATTTTCTCCAAGCGCTTTCTCCTTTGCTCATTCACTCTTCTCTCGCATTTCCTCCAAGCGCTTTCTGCTTGGCTCATTCACCCTTCTCTCGCATTTCCTCCATGCACTTTCTGCTTGGCTCAGCCTTCTTTCACATTTCTTCCAAGCGGTTTCTCCTTGGCT
This sequence comes from Crotalus adamanteus, assembly GCA_039797435.1. Taxonomy (NCBI): domain Eukaryota; kingdom Metazoa; phylum Chordata; class Lepidosauria; order Squamata; family Viperidae; genus Crotalus; species Crotalus adamanteus. The sequence continues at coordinate 11,693,899 of CM077935.1, forward strand.
CATTCACCCTTCTCTCGCATATCCTCCAAGCGCTTTCTGTTCGGCTCATTCACCCGTCTCTAATATTTCCTCCAACCTCTTTATCCTTGGCTCATTCATACTTATCTCGCATTTCCTCTAAGCGCTTTCTGTTTGGCTTATTCACATTTCTCTCGCATTTCCTCGAAGTGCTTTCTCCTTGGCTCATTCACCCGTCTCTCTCATTTCCTATAAGTGCTTTCTCCTTAGCTCATTCAGCCTTTCTCTCGCATTTCCTCCAACCGCTTTCTGCTTGGCTCATTCACCATTCTCTCACATTTCCTCCAAGCGCTTTCTGCTTGGCTCATTCACACTTCTCTCGCATTTCCTCCAAGTGCTATCTCCTTGGCTCATTCACCCATCTCTCGCATTTCCTCAAAGGGCTTCCTTCTTGACTCAGCCATCTCTCGCATTACCTCCAAGTGCTTTCTGCTTGGCCAATTCAGCCTTCTCTCGCATTTCCTCAAAGGGCTTCCTTTTTGACTCAGCCATCTCTCGCATTTCCTCCAAGCGCATTCTGCTTGGCTCATTCACCCTTCTCTCGTATTTCCTCCAAGTGCTTCCTTCTTGGCCCATTCAGCCTTCTTTCGCATTTCCTCAAAGGGCTTTCTGCATGGCTCATTCAACATTCTCTCGCATTTTCTCCAAGCCCTTTCTGCTTGGCTCATTCTCCCTTCTCTCGCAGTTCCTCCATGCACTTTCTGCTTGGCTCAGCCTTCTTTCACATTTCCTCCAAGCGGTTTCTCCTTGGCTCATTCACCCTTCTCTCGCATTTCCTCCAAGCGCTTTCTGCTTAGCTCATTCACCTGTCTCTAACATTTCCTCCAAGCCCTTCCTGCTTGGCTAAGCCTTCTCTCGCATTTCTTCCAAGCGCGTTCTTCTGTGCTCATTCACCCTTCTCTCGCTTTTCCTCCAAGCGCTTTCTCCTTGGCTCATTCACCCGTCTCTTGCATTTCCTCCAAGCGCTTCCTGCTTGGCTCAGCCTTCTCTCGCATTCCCTCCAAGTGCTTTCTGCTTGGCTAATTCACCCTTTTTCACATTTCCTCCAAGTGCTATCTGCTTGGCTCATTCAGCATTCTCTCGCTTTTCCTCCAAGCGCTTTCTTCTTGGCTCATTCACCCATCTCTAACATTTCCTCTAAGTGCTTTCTGCTTGGCTCATACACCCTTCTCTCGCATTTCCTCCAAGCGCATTCTGCTTGGCTCATTCACCCTTCTCTCGCATTTCTTCGAAGCGCTTTCTGCTTCGCTCATTGACCCTTCTCTCACATTTCCTGTTAGCGCTTTCTGTTTGGCTTATTAACATTTCTCTAGCATTTTTTCGAAGTGCTTTCTCCTTGGCTCATTCAGCCTTCTCTCGCTTTTCCTCCAAGCGCTTTCTTCTTGGCTCATTCACCCATCTCTAACATTTCCTCCAAGTGCTTTCTGCTTGGCTCGTTCAGCCTTCTCTTCGCATTTCCCTCAAGCACTTTTTGCTTTGCTCATTCACCTGTCTCTCACATTTCCTCCAATCGCTTTCTGCTTGGCTCATTCACCCATCTCTCGCATTTCCTCCAAGTGCTTTCTGCTTGGCTCATTCTGCCTTCTCTCGCATTTCCTCCATGCACTTTCTGCTTGGCTCTGCTTTCTTTCGCATTTTCTCCAAGCACTTTCTCCTTGGCTCATTCACCCTTTTCTTGCGTTTCCTCCAAGCGCTTTCTGCTTGGCTCATTCAGCGTTCTCTCGAATTTTATCCAAGGGCTTTCTGCATTGCTCATTAACACTTCTCTCTCACTTCCTCCAAGCGCTTCCTGCTTGGCTCAATCACCCTTCTCTCGCATTTTCTCGAAGCGCTTTCTGCTTGGCTCATTCACCCTTCTCTCGCATTTCCTCCAAGCGCTTCCTGCTTCACTCATTCACCCTTCTCTTGTATTTCCTCCAAGTGCTTCCTTCTTGACTCAGCGATCTCTCGCATTACCTCCAAGTGCTTTCTGCTTGGCTCATTCAGCCTTCTCGCGCATTTCCTCAAAGGGCTTCCTTCTTGATTCAGCCATCTCTCGCATTACCTCCAAGTGCTTTCTGCTTGGCCCATTCAGCCTTCTCTCGCATTTCCTCCAAGCGCTTTCTGCTTAGCTCATTCACCTGTCTCTAACATTTCCTCCAAGCGCTTTCTACTTGGCTCATTCACCCTTCTCTCGCATTTCCTCCATGCACTTTCTGCTTGGCTCATTCAGCCTTCTCTCGAATTTTATCCAAGCACTTTCTGCTTGGCTCAACCTTCTTTCGCATTTACTCCAAGCGCTTTCTCCTTTGCTCATTCACTCTTCTCTCGCATTTCCTCCAAGCGCTTTCTGCTTGGCTCATTCACCCTTCTCTCGCATATCCTCCAAGCGCTTTCTGCTCGGCTCATTCACCCGTCTCTAATATTTCCTCCAAGCTCTTTATCCTTGGCTCATTCATACTTATCGCGCATTTCCTCTAAGCGCTTTCTGTTTGGCTTATTCACATTTCTCTCGCATTTCCTCGAAGTGCTTTCTCGTTGGCTCATTCACCCGTCTATCTCATTTCCTATAAGTGCTTTCTCATTGGCTCATTCACCCTTTTCTCGCATTTCCGCCAAGAGCTTTCTGCTTGGCTCATTCAGCCTTCTCTCGAATTTTATCGAAGCACTTTCTGCTTGGCTCACCTTCTTTCTCATTTACTCCAAGTGCTTTCTTCTTGGCTCATTCACCTGTCTCTAACATTTCCTCAAAGCGCTTTCTGCTTGGCTCATTCACCCTTCTCTCGCATTTACTCCATGCACTTTCTGCTTGGCTCTGCCTTCTTTCGCATTTTCTCCAAGCACTTTCTCCTTGGCTCATTCACTCTTTTCTCGCATTTCCTCCAAGCGCTTTCTGCTTGGCTCATTCACCCTTCTCTCGCATTTCCTCCAAGTGCTTCCTTCTTGACTCAGCCATCTCTCGCATTACCTCCAAGTGCTTTCTGCTTGGCCCATTCAGCCTTCTCTCGCATTTCCTCAAAGGGCTTTCTGCATGGCTCATTCAACATTCTCTCGCATTTTCTCCAAGCCCTTTCTGCTTGGCTCATTCTCCCTTCTCTCGCAGTTCCTCCATGCACTTTCTGCTTGGCTCAGCCTTCTTTCACATTTCTTCCAAGCGGTTTCTCCTTGGCTCATTCACCCTTCTCTCGCATATCCTCCAAGCGCTTTCTGCTCGGCTCATTCACCCGTCTCTAATATTTCCTCCAAGCTCTTTATCCTTGGCTCATTCATACTTATCTCGCATTTCCTCTAAGCGCTTTCTCTTTGGCTTATTCACATTTCTCTCACATTTCCTCGAAATGCTTTCTCCTTGGCTCATTCACCCGTCTCTCTCATTTCCTATAAGTGCTTTCTCCTTGGCTCATTCAGCCTTTCGCTCGCATTTCCTCCAAGTGCTTTCTGCTTGGGTCATTCACCCGTCTCTAACATTTCCTCCAACCGCTTTCTGCTTGGCTCATTCACACTTCTCTCACATTTCTTCCAAGTGCTTTCTGCTTGGCTCATTCACACTTCTCTCACATTTCTTCCAAGCGCTTTCTGCTTGGCTCATTCACCATTCTCTCATATTTCCTCCAAGCGCTTTCTGCTTGGCTCATTCACAATTCTCTCGCATTTCCTCCAAGCGCTTTCTCCTTGGCTCATTCACCCATCTCTCGCATTTCCTCCAAGCGCTTTCTTCTTGGCTCATTCACCCTTCTCTGACATTTCCTCTAAGCGCTTTCTGTTTGGCTTATTCACATTTCTCTGGCATTTCCTCCAAGTGCTTTCTCCTTGCCTCATTCACCCGTCTCTCTCATTTCCTCCACGTGCTTTCTGCTTTCATCATTCAGCTTTCTCTCGCATTTCTTCCAAGTGCTTTCTGCTTGGCTCATTCACCCTTCCCTCGCATTTCCTCCAAGCGCATTCTGCTTGGCTCATTCACCCTTCTCTCGCATTTCTTCGAAGCGCTTTCTGCTTCGCTCATTGACCCTTCTGTCACATTTCCTCTTAGCGCTTTCTGTTTGACTTATTAAAATTTCTCTAGCATTTTTTCGAAGTGCTTTCTCCTTGGCTCATTCAGCCTTCTCTCTCATTTCCTCCAAACGCATTCTGCTTGCCCCCTCACAGCCTTCTCTCGAATTTGTTCCAAGAGCTTTTTCATTGGCTCATTCACCCTTCTCTCTCATTTCCTCCAAGCCTTTTCTGCTTGGCTCATTTAGCCTTCTCTCACATTTCCTACAAGCGCTTTCTGCTTGGCTCATTCACCCGTCTCTCTCATTTCCTAGAAGTGCTTTCTCCTTTGCTCATTCAGCCTTCTCTCGCATTTCCTCCAAGCCTTTTCTGCTTGGCTCTTTTAGCCTTCTCTCGCATTTCCTAAAGCGCTTATTGCTTGGCTCTTTCACCCGTCTCTCGCATTTCCTCCAAGCGCTTTCTGCTTGGCTCATTCATACTTCTCTCGCATTTCCTCCAAGTGCTTCCTTCTTGACTCAGCCATCTCTCACATTACCTCCAAGCACTTTCTGCTTGGCTCATTCACCTGTCTCTAACATTTTCTCCAAGCGCTTTCTGCTTGGCTCATTCACCTGTCTCTAACATTTCCTCCAAGCGCTTTCTGCTTGGCTCATTCACCCTTCTCTCGCATTTCCTCCACGCACTTTCTGCTTGGCTCAGCCTTCTTTCACATTTCCTCCAAGCGCTTTCTGCTTGGCTCATTCACACTTCTCTCGCATTTCCTCCAAGCGCTTTCTGCTTGGCTCATTCACCCTTCTCTCGCATTTCCTCCACGCACTTTCTGCTTGGCTCAGCCTTCTTTCACATTTCCTCCAAGCGCTTTCTGCTTGGCTCATTCACACTTCTCTCGCATTTCCTCCAAGCGCTTTCTGCTTGGCTCATTCACCTGTCTCTAACATTTCCTCCAAGCCCTTTCTGCTTGGTTCATTCTCGCTTCTCTCGCATTTCCTCCATGCACTTTCTGCTTGGCTCATTCACCCTTCTCTTGTATTTCCTCCAAGCGTTTTCTACTTGGCTCATTCACCCTTCTCTCGCATTTCCTCCAAGTGCTTCCTTCTTGACTCAGCCATCTCTCGCATTACCTCCAAGTGCTTTCTGCTTGGCCCATTCAGCCTTCTCTCGCATTTCCTCAAAGGGCTTTCTGCGTGGCTCATTCAACATTCTTTCACATTTTCTCCAAGCCCTTTGTCCTTGGCTCATTCTCCCTTCTCTCGCAGTTCCTCCATGCACTTTCTGCTTGGCTCAGCCTTCTTTCACATTTCCTCCAAGCGGTTTCTCCTTGGCTCATTCACCCTTCTCTCGCATTTCCTCCAAGCACTTTCTGCTTAGCTCATTCACCTGTCTCTATCATTTCCTCCAAGCGCTTTCTACTTGGCTCATTCACCTTCTCTCGCATTTCCTCCATGCACTTTCTGCTTGGCTCATTCAGCCTTCTCTCGAATTTTATCCAAGCACTTTCTGCTTGGCTCACCTTCTTTCGCATTTACTCCAAGTGCATTCTGCTTGGCTCATTCACCTGTCTCTAACATTTCCTCAAAGCGCTTTCTGCTTGGCTCATTCACCCTTCTCTCGCATTTACTCCATGCACTTTCTGCTTGGCTCTGCCTTCTTTCGCATTTTCTCCAAGCACTTTCTCCTTGGCTCATTCACTCTTTTCTCGCATTTCCTCTAAGCGCTTTCTGCTTGGCTCATTCACCCTTCTCTCGCATTTCCTCCAAGTGCTTCCTTCTTGACTCAGCCATCTCTCGCATTACCTCCAAGTGCTTTCTGCTTGGCCCATTTAGCCTTCTCTCGCATTTCCTCAAAGGGCTTTCTGCATGGCTCATTCAACATTCTCTCGCATTTTCTCCAAGCCCTTTCTGCTTGGCTCATTCTCCCTTCTCTCGCAGTTCCTCCATGCACTTTCTGCTTGGCTCAGCCTTCTTTCACATTTCCTCCAAGCGGTTACTCCTTGGCTCATTCACCTGTCTCTAACATTTCCTCCAAGTGCTTTCTACTTGGCTCATTCACCCTTCTCTCGAATTTCCTCCATGCACTTTCTGCTTGGCTCATTCAGCCTTCTCTCGAATTTTATCCAAGCACTTTCTGCTTGGCTCAACCTTCTTTCGCATTTTCTCCAAGCGCTTTCTCCTTTGCTCATTCACTCTTCTCTCGCATTTCCTCCAAGCGCTTTCTGCTTGGCTCATTCACCCTTCTCTCGCATTTCCTCCATGCACTTTCTGCTTGGCTCAGCCTTCTTTCACATTTCTTCCAAGCGGTTTCTCCTTGGCTCATTCACCCTTCTCTCGCATATCCTCCAAGCGCTTTCTGTTCGGCTCATTCACCCGTCTCTAATATTTCCTCCAACCTCTTTATCCTTGGCTCATTCATACTTATCTCGCATTTCCTCTAAGCGCTTTCTGTTTGGCTTATTCACATTTCTCTCGCATTTCCTCGAAGTGCTTTCTCCTTGGCTCATTCACCCGTCTCTCTCATTTCCTATAAGTGCTTTCTCCTTGGCTCATTCAGCCTTTCTCTCGCATTTCCTCCAAGTGCTTTCTGCATGGGTCATTCACCCGTCTCTAACATTTCCTCCAACCGCTTTCTGCTTGGCTCATTCACACTTCTCTCACATTTCTTCCAAGTGCTTTCTCCTTGGCTCATTCACCCGTCTCTCTCATTTCCTATAAGTGCTTTCTGCTTGGCCCATTCAGCCTTCTCTCGCATTTCCTCAAAGGGCTTTCTGCATGGCTCATTCAACATTCTCTCGCATTTTCTCCAAGCCCTTTCTGCTTGGCTCATTCTCCCTTCTCTCGCAGTTCCTCCATGCACTTTCTGCTTGGCTCAGCCTTCTTTCACATTTCCTCCAAGCGGTTACTCCTTGGCTCATTCACCCTTCTCTCGCATTTCCTCCAAGCGCTTTCTGCTTAGCTCATTCACCTGTCTCTAACATTTCCTCCAAGTGCTTTCTACTTGGCTCATTCACCCTTCTCTCGCATTTCCTCCATGCACTTTCTGCTTGGCTCATTCAGCCTTCTCTCGAATTTTATCCAAGCACTTTCTGCTTGGCTCAACCTTCTTTCGCATTTTCTCCAAGCGCTTTCTCCTTTGCTCATTCACTCTTCTCTCGCATTTCCTCCAAGCGCTTTCTGCTTGGCTCATTCACCCTTCTCTCGCATTTCCTCCATGCACTTTCTGCTTGGCTCAGCCTTCTTTCACATTTCTTCCAAGCGGTTTCTCCTTGGCTCATTCACCCTTCTCTCGCATATCCTCCAAGCGCTTTCTGTTCGGCTCATTCACCCGTCTCTAATATTTCCTCCAACCTCTTTATCCTTGGCTCATTCATACTTATCTCGCATTTCCTCTAAGCGCTTTCTGTTTGGCTTATTCACATTTCTCTCGCATTTCCTCGAAGTGCTTTCTCCTTGGCTCATTCACCCGTCTCTCTCATTTCCTATAAGTGCTTTCTCCTTGGCTCATTCAGCCTTTCTCTCGCATTTCCTCCAAGTGCTTTCTGCATGGGTCATTCACCCGTCTCTAACATTTCCTCCAACCGCTTTCTGCTTGGCTCATTCACACTTCTCTCACATTTCTTCCAAGTGCTTTCTGCTTGGCTCATTCAAACTTCTCTCACATTTCTTCCAAGCGCTTTCTGCTTGGCTCATTCACCATTCTCTCACATTTCCTCCAAGCGCTTTCTGCTTGGCTCATTCACACTTCTCTCGCATTTCCTCCAAGTGCTATCTCCTTGGCTCATTCACCCATCTCTCGCATTTCCTCAAAGGGCTTCCTTCTTGACTCAGCCATCTCACGCATTACCTCCAAGTGCTTTCTGCTTGGCCAATTCAGCCTTCTCTCGCATTTCCTCAAAGGGCTTCCTTTTTGACTCAGCCATCTCTCGCATTTCCTCCAAGCGCATTCTGCTTGGCTCATTCACCCTTCTCTCGTATTTCCTCCAAGTGCTTCCTTCTTGGCCCATTCAGCCTTCTTTCGCATTTCCTCAAAGGGCTTTCTGCATGGCTCATTCAACATTCTCTCGCATTTTCTCCAAGCCCTTTCTGCTTGGCTCATTCTCCCTTCTCTCGCAGTTCCTCCATGCACTTTCTGCTTGGCTCAGCCTTCTTTCACATTTCCTCCAAGCGGTTTCTCCTTGGCTCATTCACCCTTCTCTCGCATTTCCTCCAAGCGCTTTCTGCTTAGCTCATTCACCTGTCTCTAACATTTCCTCCAAGCGCTTTCTACTTGGCTCATTCACCCTTCTCTCGCATTTCCTCCATGCACTTTCTGCTTGGCTCATTCAGCCTTCTCTCGAATTTTATCCAAGCACTTTCTGCTTGGCTCAACCATCTTTCGCATTTACTCCAAGCGCTTTCTCCTTTGCTCATTCACTCTTCTCTCGCATTTCCTCCAAGCGCTTTCTGCTTGGCTCATTCACCCTTCTCTCGCATATCCTCCAAGCGCTTTCTGCTCGGCTCATTCACCCATCTCTAATATTTCCTCCAAGCTCTTTATCCTTGGCTCATTCATACTTATCGCGCATTTCCTCTAAGCGCTTTCTGTTTGGCTTATTCACATTTCTCTCTCATTTCCTCGAAGTGCTTTCTCGTTGGCTCATTCACCCGTCTATCTCATTTCCTATAAGTGCTTTCTCATTGGCTCATTCACCCTTTTCTCGCATTTCCGCCAAGCGCTTTATGCTTGGCTCATTCAGCCTTCTCTCGAATTTTATCCAAGCACTTTCTGCTTGGCTCACCTTCTTTCTCATTTACTCGAAGTGCTTTCTTCTTGGCTCATTCACCTGTCTCTAACATTTCCTCAAAGCGCTTTCTGCATGGCTCATTCACCCTTCTCTCACATTTACTCCATGCACTTTCTGCTTGGCTCTGCCTTCTTTCGCATTTTCTCCAAGCACTTTCTCCTTGGCTCATTCACTCTTTTCTCGCATTTCCTCCAAGCGCTTTCTGCTTGGCTCATTCACCCTTCTCTCGCATTTCCTCCAAGTGCTTCCTTCTTGACTCAGCCATCTCTCGCATTACCTCCAAGTGCTTTCTGCTTGGCCCATTCAGCCTTCTCTCGCATTTCCTCAAAGGGCTTTCTGCATGGCTCATTCAACATTCTCTCTCATTTTCTCTAAGCCCTTTCTGCTTGGCTCATTCTCCCTTCTCTCGCAGTTCCTCCATGCACTTTCTGCTTGGCTCAGCCTTCTTTCACATTTCCTCCAAGCGGTTTCTCCTTGGCTCATTCACCCTTCTCTCGCATTTCCTCCAAGCGCTTTCTGCTTAGCTCATTCACTTGTCTCTAACATTTCCTCCAAGCGCTTTCTACTTGGCTCATTCACCCTTCTCTCGCATTTCCTCCATGCACTTTCTGCTTGGCTCATTCAGCCTTCTCTCGAATTTTATCCAAGCACTTTCTGCTTGGCTCAACCTTCTTTCGCATTTACTCCAAGCGCTTTCTCCTTTGCTCATTCACTCTTCTCTCGCATTTCCTCCAAGCGCTTGCTGCTTGGCTCATTCACTCTTCTCTCGCATTTCCTCCATGCACTTTCTGCTTGGCTCATTCACCCGTCTCTAATATTTCCTCCAAGCTCTTTATCCTTGGCTCATTCATAATTATCTCGCATTTCCTCTAAGCGCTTTCTCTTTGGCTTATTCACATTTCTCTCACATTTCCTCGAAATGCTTTCTCCTTGGCTCATTCACCCGTCTCTCTCATTTCCTATAAGTGCTTTCTCCTTGGCTCATTCAGCCTTTCGCTCGCATTTCCTCCAAGTGCTTTCTGCTTGGGTCATTCACCCGTCTCTAACATTTCCTCCAACCGCTTTCTGCTTGGCTCATTCACACTTCTCTCACATTTCTTCCAAGTGCTTTCTGCTTGGCTCATTCACACTTCTCTCACATTTCTTCCAAGCGCTTTCTGCTTGGCTCATTCACCATTCTCTCACATTTCCTGCAAGCGCTTTCTGCTTGGCTCATTCACAATTCTCTCGCATTTCCTCCAAGCGCTTTCTCTTTGGCTCATTCACCCATCTCTCGCATTTCCTCCAAGCGCTTTCTTCTTGGCTCATTCACCCTTCTCTGACATTTCCTCTAAGCGCTTTCTGTTTGGCTTATTCACATTTCTCTGGCATTTCCTCCAAGTGCTTTCTCCTTGCCTCATTCACCCGTCTCTCTCATTTCCTCCACGTGCTTTCTGCTTTCATCATTCAGCTTTCTCTCGCATTTCTTCCAAGTGCTTTCTGCTTGGCTCATTCACCCTTCTCTCGCATTTCCTCCAAGCGCATTCTGCTTGGCTCATTCACCCTTCTCTCGCATTTCTTCGAAGCGCTTTCTGCTTCGCTCATTGACCCTTCTGTCACATTTCCTCTTAGCGCTTTCTGTTTGGCTTATTAAAATTTCTCTAGCATTTTTTCGAAGTGCTTTCTCCTTGGCTCATTCAGCCTTCTCTCGCATTTCCTCCAAGCGCATTCTGCTTGCCCCCTCACAGCCTTCTCTCGAATTTGTTCCAAGAGCTTTTTCATTGGCTCATTCACCCTTCTCTCTCATTTCCTCCAAGCCTTTTCTGCTTGGCTCATTTAGCCTTCTCTCACATTTCCTACAAGCGCTTTCTGCTTGGCTCATTCACCCGTCTCTCTCATTTCCTAGAAGTGCTTTCTCCTTTGCTCATTCAGCCTTCTCTCGCATTTCCTCCAAGCCTTTTCTGCTTGGCTCTTTTAGCCTTCTCTCGCATTTCCTAAAGCGCTTTCTGCTTGGCTCTTTCACCCGTCTCTCGCATTTCCTCCAAGCGCTTTCTGCTTGGCTCATTCACACTTCTCTCGCATTTCCTCAAGCACTTTCTGCTTGGCTCAGCCTTCTCTCAAATTTCTTCCAAGCGTTTTCTGCTTGGCTCATTCACCCTTCTCTCACATTTCCTCGAAGCGCTTTCTGCTTGGCTCATTCACACTTCTCTCGCATTTCCTTCAAGCGCTTCTTGCTTGGCTCAGTCTTCTCTCGCATTACCTCCTAGGGCTTTATGTGTGGCTCATTCACACTTCTCTCGCACTTCCTCCAAGCCCTTCCTGCTTGGCTAAGCCTTCTCTCGCATTTCTTCCAAGCGCGTTCTTCTGTGCTCATTCACCCTTCTCTCGCTTTTCCTCCAAGCGCTTTCTCCTTGGCTCATTCACCCGTCTCTTGCATTTCCTCCAAGCGCTTCCTGCTTGGCTCAGCCTTCTCTCGCATTCCCTCCAAGTGCTTTCTGCTTGGCTAATTCACCCTTTTTCACATTTCCTCCAAGTGCTATCTGCTTGGCTCATTCAGCATTCTCTCGCTTTTCCTCCAAGCGCTTTCTTCTTGGCTCATTCACCCATCTCTAACATTTCCTCTAAGTGCTTTCTGCTTGGCTCATACACCCTTCTCTCGCATTTCCTCCAAGCGCATTCTGCTTGGCTCATTCACCCTTCTCTCGCATTTCTTCGAAGCGCTTTCTGCTTCGCTCATTGACCCTTCTCTCACATTTCCTGTTAGCGCTTTCTGTTTGGCTTATTAACATTTCTCTAGCATTTTTTCGAAGTGCTTTCTCCTTGGCTCATTCAGCCTTCTCTCGCTTTTCCTCCAAGCGCTTTCTTCTTGGCTCATTCACCCATCTCTAACATTTCCTCCAAGTGCTTTCTGCTTGGCTCGTTCAGCCTTCTCTTCGCATTTCCCTCAAGCACTTTTTGCTTTGCTCATTCACCTGTCTCTCACATTTCCTCCAATCACTTTCTGCTTGGCTCATTCACCCATCTCTCGCATTTCCTCCAAGTGCTTTCTGCTTGGCTCATTCTCCCTTCTCTCGCATTTCCTCCATGCACTTTCTGCTTGGCTCTGCTTTCTTTCGCATTTTCTCCAAGCACTTTCTCCTTGGCTCATTCACCCTTTTCTTGCGTTTCCTCCAAGCGCTTTCTGCTTGGCTCATTCAGCGTTCTCTCGAATTTTATCCAAGGGCTTTCTGCATTGCTCATTAACACTTCTCTCTCACTTCCTCCAAGCGCTTCCTGCTTGGCTCAATCACCCTTCTCTCGCATTTTCTCGAAGCGCTTTCTGCTTGGCTCATTCACCCTTCTCTCGCATTTCCTCCAAGCGCTTTCTGCTTCACTCATTCACCCTTCTCTTGTATTTCCTCCAAGTGCTTCCTTCTTGACTCAGCGATCTCTCGCATTACCTCCAAGTGCTTTCTGCTTGGCTCATTCAGCCTTCTCTCGCATTTCCTCAAAGGGCTTCCTTCTTGATTCAGCCATCTCTCGCATTACCTCCAAGTGCTTTCTGCTTGGCCCATTCAGCCTTCTCTCGCATTTCCTCAAAGGGCTTTCTGCGTGGCTCATTCAACATTCTCTCGCATTTTCTCCAAGCCCTTTCTGCTTGCCTCATTCTCCCTTCTCTCGCAGTTCCTCCATGCACTTTCTGCTTGGCTCAGCCTTCTTTCACATTTCCTCAAAGCCGTTTCTCCTTGGCTCATTCACCCTTTTCTCGCATTTCCTCCAAGCGCTTTCTGCTTGGCTCATTCAGCCTTCTCTCGAATATTATCCAAGCACTTTCTGCTTGGCTCAACCTTCTTTCGCATTTACTCCAAGTGCTTTCTGCTTGCCTCATTCACCTGTCTCTAACATTTCCTCCAAGCGCTTTCTGCTTGGCTCATTCACCCTTCTCTCGCATATCCTCCAAGCGCTTTCTGTTCGGCTCATTCACCCGTCTCTAATATTTCCTCCAACCTCTTTATCCTTGGCTCATTCATACTTATCTCGCATTTCCTCTAAGCGCTTTCTGCTTGGCTTATTCACATTTCTCTCGCATTTCCTCGAAGTGCTTTCTCCTTGGCTCATTCACCCGTCTCTCTCATTTCCAATAAGTGCTTTCTCCTTGGCTCATTCAGCCTTTCTCTCGCATTTCCTCCAAGTGCTTTCTGCATGGGTCATTCACCCGTCTCTAACATTTCCTCCAACCGCTTTCTGCTTGGCTCATTCACACTTCTCTCACATTTCTTCCAAGCGCTTTCTGCTTGGCTCATTCACACTTCTCTCACATTTCTTCCAAGCGCTTTCTGCTTGGCTCATTCACCATTCTCTCACATTTCCTCCAAGCGCTTTCTGCTTGGCTCATTCACACTTCTCTCGCATTTCCTCCAAGTGCTATCTCCTTGGCTCATTCACCCATCTCTCGCATTTCCTCAAAGGGCTTCCTTCTTGACTCAGCCATCTCTAGCATTACCTCCAAGTGCTTTCTGCTTGGCCAATTCAGCCTTCTCTCGCATTTCCTCAAAGGGCTTCCTTTTTGACTCAGCCATCTCTCGCATTTCCTCCAAGCGCATTCTGCTTGGCTCATTCACCCTTCTCTCGTATTTCCTCCAAGTGCTTCCTTCTTGGCCAATTCAGCCTTCTTTCGCATTTCCTCAAAGGGCTTTCTGCATGGCTCATTCAACATTCTCTCGCATTTTCTCCAAGCCCTTTCTGCTTGGCTCATTCTCCCTTCTCTCGCAGTTCCTCCATGCACTTTCTGCTTGGCTCAGCCTTCTTTCACATTTCCTCCAAGCGGTTTCTCCTTGGCTCATTCACCCTTCTCTCGCATTTCCTCCAAGCGCTTTCTGCTTAGCTCATTCACCTGTCTCTAACATTTCCTCCAAGCGCTTTCTACTTGGCTCATTCACCCTTCTCTCGCATTTCCTCCATGCACTTTCTGCTTGGCTCATTCAGCCTTCTCTCGAATTTTATCCAAGCACTTTCTGCTTGGCTCAACCTTCTTTCGCATTTACTCCAAGCGCTTTCTCCTTTGCTCATTCACTCTTCTCTCGCATTTCCTCCAAGCGCTTTCTGCTTGGCTCATTCACCCTTCTCTCGCATATCCTCCAAGCGCTTTCTGCTCGGCTCATTCACCCGTCTCTAATATTTCCTCCAAGCTCTTTATCCTTGGCTCATTCATACTTATCGCGCATTTCCTCTAAGCGCTTTCTGTTTGGCTTATTCACATTTCTCTCGCATTTCCTCGAAGTGCTTTCTCGTTGGCTCATTCACCCGTCTATCTCATTTCCTATAAGTGCTTTCTCATTGGCTCATTCACCCTTTTCTCGCATTTCCGCCAAGCGCTTTCTGCTTGGCTCATTCAGCCTTCTCTCGAATTTTATCCAAGCACTTTCTGCTTGGCTCACCTTCTTTCTCATTTACTCCAAGTGCTTTCTTCTTGGCTCATTCACCTGTCTCTAACATTTCCTCAAAGCGCTTTCTGCATGGCTCATTCACCCTTCTCTCGCATTTACTCCATGCACTTTCTGCTTGGCTCTGCCTTCTTTCGCATTTTCTCCAAGCACTTTCTCCTTGGCTCATTCACTCTTTTCTCGCATTTCCTCCAAGCGCTTTCTGCTTGGCTCATTCACCCTTCTCTCGCATTTCCTCCAAGTGCTTCCTTCTTGACTCAGCCATCTCTCGCATTACCTCCAAGTGCTTTCTGCTTGGCCCATTCAGCCTTCTCTCGCATTTCCTCAAAGGGCTTTCTGCATGGCTCATTCAACATTCTCTCGCATTTTCTCCAAGCCCTTTCTGCTTGGCTCATTCTCCCTTCTCTCGCAGTTCCTCCATGCACTTTCTGCTTGGCTCAGCCTTCTTTCACATTTCCTCCAAGCGGTTTCTCCTTGGCTCATTCACCCTTCTCTCGCATTTCCTCCAAGCGCTTTCTGCTTAGCTCATTCACTTGTCTCTAACATTTCCTCCAAGCGCTTTCTACTTGGCTCATTCACCCTTCTCTCGCATTTCCTCCATGCACTTTCTGCTTGGCTCATTCAGCCTTCTCTCGAATTTTATCCAAGCACTTTCTGCTTGGCTCAACCTTCTTTCGCATTTACTCCAAGCGCTTTCTCCTTTGCTCATTCACTCTTCTCTCGCATTTCCTCCAAGCGCTTGCTGCTTGGCTCATTCACTCTTCTCTCGCATTTCCTCCATGCACTTTCTGCTTGGCTCAGCCTTCTTTCACATTTCTTCCAAGCGGTTTCTCCTTGGCTCATTCACCCTTCTCTCGCATATCCTCCAAGCGCTTTCTGCTCGGCTCATTCACCCGTCTCTAATATTTCCTCCAAGCTCTTTATCCTTGGCTCATTCATACTTATCTCGCATTTCCTCTAAGCGCTTTCTCTTTGGCTTATTCACATTTCTCTCACATTTCCTCGAAATGCTTTCTCCTTGGCTCATTCACCCGTCTCTCTCATTTCCTATAAGTGCTTTCTCCTTGGCTCATTCAGCCTTTCGCTCGCATTTCCTCCATGTGCTTTCTGCTTGGGTCATTCACCCGTCTCTAACGTTTCCTCCAACCGCTTTCTGCTTGGCTCATTCACACTTCTCTCACATTTCTTCCAAATGCTTTCTGCTTGGCTCATTCACACTTCTCTCACATTTCTTCCTAGCGCTTTCTGCTTGGCTCATTCACCATTCTCTCACATTTCCTCCAAGCGCTTTCTGCTTGGCTCATTCACAATTCTCTCGCATTTCCTCCAAGCGCTTTCTCCTTGGCTCATTCACCCATCTCTCGCATTTCCTCCAAGCGCTTTCTTCTTGGCTCATTCACCCTTCTCTGACATTTCCTCTAAGCGCTTTCTGTTTGGCTTATTCACATTTCTCTGGCATTTCCTCCAAGTGCTTTCTCCTTGCCTCATTCACCCGTCTCTCTCATTTCCTCCACGTGCTTTCTGCTTTCATCATTCAGCTTTCTCTCGCATTTCTTCCAAGTGCTTTCAGCTTGGCTCATTCACCCTTCTCTCGCATTTCCTCCAAGCGCATTCTGCTTGGCTCATTCACCCTTCTCTCGCATTTCTTCGAAGCGCTTTCTGCTTCGCTCATTGACCCTTCTGTCACATTTCCTCTTAGCGCTTTCTGTTTGGCTTATTAAAATTTCTCTAGCATTTTTTCGAAGTGCTTTCTCCTTGGCTCATTCAGCCTTCTCTCGCATTTCCTCCAAGCGCATTCTGCTTGCCCCCTCACAGCCTTCTCTCGAATTTGTTCCAAGAGCTTTTTCATTGGCTCATTCACCCTTCTCTCTCATTTCCTCCAAGCCTTTTCTGCTTGGCTCATTTAGCCTTCTCTCACATTTCCTACAAGCGCTTTCTGCTTGGCTCATTCACCCGTCTCTCTCATTTCCTAGAAGTGCTTTCTCCTTTGCTCATTCAGCCTTCTCTCGCATTTCCTCCAAGCCTTTTCTGCTTGGCTCTTTTAGCCTTCTCTCGCATTTCCTAAAGCGCTTTCTGCTTGGCTCTTTCACCCGTCTCTCGCATTTCCTCCAAGCGCTTTCTGCTTGGCTCATTCACACTTCTCTCGCATTTCCTCAAGCACTTTCTGCTTGGCTCAGCCTTCTCTCAAATTTCTTCCAAGCGCTTTCTGCTTGGCTCATTCACCCTTCTCTCACATTTCCTCGAAGCGCTTTCTGCTTGGCTCATTCACACTTCTCTCGCATTTCCTTCAAGCGCTTCTTGCTTGGCTCAGTCTTCTCTCGCATTACCTCCTAGGGCTTTATGTGTGGCTCATTCACACTTCTCTCGCACTTCCTCCAAGCCCTTCCTGCTTGGCTAAGCCTTCTCTCGCATTTCTTCCAAGCGCGTTCTTCTGTGCTCATTCACCCTTCTCTCGCTTTTCCTCCAAGCGCTTTCTGCTTGGCTCATTCACCCGTCTCTTGCATTTCCTCCAAGCGCTTCCTGCTTGGCTCAGCCTTCTCTCGCATTCCCTCCAAGTGCTTTCTGCTTGGCTAATTCACCCTTTTTCACATTTCCTCCAAGTGCTATCTGCTTGGCTCATTCAGCATTCTCTCGCTTTTCCTCCAAGCGCTTTCTTCTTGGCTCATTCACCCATCTCTAACATTTCCTCTAAGTGCTTTCTGCTTGGCTCATACACCCTTCTCTCGCATTTCCTCCAAGCGCATTCTGCTTGGCTCATTCACCCTTCTCTCGCATTTCTTCGAAGCGCTTTCTGCTTCGCTCATTGACCCTTCTCTCACATTTCCTGTTAGCGCTTTCTGTTTGGCTTATTAACATTTCTCTAGCATTTTTTCGAAGTGCTTTCTCCTTGGCTCATTCAGCCTTCTCTCGCTTTTCCTCCAAGCGCTTTCTTCTTGGCTCATTCACCCATCTCTAACATTTCCTCCAAGTGCTTTCTGCTTGGCTCGTTCAGCCTTCTCTTCGCATTTCCCTCAAGCACTTTTTGCTTTGCTCATTCACCTGTCTCTCACATTTCCTCCAATCGCTTTCTGCTTGGCTCATTCACCCATCTCTCGCATTTCCTCCAAGTGCTTTCTGCTTGGCTCATTCTCCCTTCTCTCGCATTTCCTCCATGCACTTTCTGCTTGGCTCTGCCTTCTTTCGCATTTTCTCCAAGCACTTTCTCCTTGGCTCATTCACCCTTTTCTTGCGTTTCCTCCAAGCGCTTTCTGCTTGGCTCATTCAGCGTTCTCTCGAATTTTATCCAAGGGCTTTCTGCTTGGCTCATTCACACTTCTCTCGCATTTCCTTCAAGCGCTTCTTGCTTGGCTCAGTCTTCTCTCGCATTACCTCCTAGGGCTTTATGTGTGGCTCATTCACACTTCTCTCGCACTTCCTCCAAGCCCTTCCTGCTTGGCTAAGCCTTCTCTCGCATTTCTTCCAAGCGCGTTCTTCTGTGCTCATTCACCCTTCTCTCGCTTTTCCTCCAAGCGCTTTCTGCTTGGCTCATTCACCCGTCTCTTGCATTTCCTCCAAGCGCTTCCTGCTTGGCTCAGCCTTCTCTCGCATTCCCTCCAAGTGCTTTCTGCTTGGCTAATTCACCCTTTTTCACATTTCCTCCAAGTGCTATCTGCTTGGCTCATTCAGCATTCTCTCGCTTTTCCTCCAAGCGCTTTCTTCTTGGCTCATTCACCCATCTCTAACATTTCCTCTAAGTGCTTTCTGCTTGGCTCATACACCCTTCTCTCGCATTTCCTCCAAGCGCATTCTGCTTGGCTCATTCACCCTTCTCTCGCATTTCTTCGAAGCGCTTTCTGCTTCGCTCATTGACCCTTCTCTCACATTTCCTGTTAGCGCTTTCTGTTTGGCTTATTAACATTTCTCTAGCATTTTTTCGAAGTGCTTTCTC
Source organism: Crotalus adamanteus (assembly GCA_039797435.1). Lineage (NCBI taxonomy): Eukaryota > Metazoa > Chordata > Lepidosauria > Squamata > Viperidae > Crotalus > Crotalus adamanteus. The sequence continues at coordinate 11,711,993 of CM077935.1, forward strand.
CTTGGCTCATTCAGCCTTCTCTCGCTTTTCCTCCAAGCGCTTTCTTCTTGGCTCATTCACCCATCTCTAACATTTCCTCCAAGTGCTTTCTGCTTGGCTCGTTCAGCCTTCTCTTCGCATTTCCCTCAAGCACTTTTTGCTTTGCTCATTCACCTGTCTCTCACATTTCCTCCAATCGCTTTCTGCTTGGCTCATTCACCCATCTCTCGCATTTCCTCCAAGTGCTTTCTGCTTGGCTCATTCTCCCTTCTCTCGCATTTCCTCCATGCACTTTCTGCTTGGCTCTGCCTTCTTTCGCATTTTCTCCAAGCACTTTCTCCTTGGCTCATTCACCCTTTTCTTGCGTTTCCTCCAAGCGCTTTCTGCTTGGCTCATTCAGCGTTCTCTCGAATTTTATCCAAGGGCTTTCTGCATGGCTCATTAACACTTCTCTCTCACTTCCTCCAAGCGCTTCCTGCTTGGCTCAATCACCCTTCTCTCGCATTTTCTCGAAGCGCTTTCTGCTTGGCTCATTCACCCTTCTCTCGCATTTCCTCCAAGCGCTTTCTGCTTCACTCATTCACCCTTCTCTTGTATTTCCTCCAAGTGCTTCCTTCTTGATTCAGCCATCACTCGCATTACCTCCAAGTGCTTTCTGCTTGGCCCATTCAGCCTTCTCTCGCATTTCCTCAAAGGGCTTTCTGCGTGGCTCATTCAACATTCTCTCGCATTTTCTCCAAGCCCTTTCTGCTTGGCTCATTCTCCCTTCTCTCGCAGTTCCTCCATGCACTTTCTGCTTGGCTCAGCCTTCTTTCACATTTCCTCAAAGCCGTTTCTCCTTGGCTCATTCACCCTTTTCTCGCATTTCCTCCAAGCGCTTTCTGCTTGGCTCATTCAGCCTTCTCTCGAATATTATCCAAGCACTTTCTGCTTGGCTCAACCTTCTTTCGCATTTACTCCAAGTGCTTTCTGCTTGGCTCATTCACCTGTCTCTAACATTTCCTCCAAGCGCTTTCTGCTTGGCTCATTCACCCTTCTCTCGCATTTACTCCATGCACTTTCTGCTTGGCTCTGCCTTCTTTCGCATTTTCTCCAAGCACTTTCTCCTTGGCTCATTCACCCTTCTCTCGCATTTCCTCCAAGCGCTTTCTGCTTAGCTCATTCACCTGTCTCTAACATTTCCTCCAAGCGCTTCCTTCTTGATTCAGCCATCACTCGCATTACCTCCAAGCGCTTTCTGCTTGGCTCATTCACCCTTCTCTCGCATTTCCTCCAAGTGCTTCCTTCTTGGCCCATTCACCCTTCTCTCGCATTTCTTCAAAGGGCTTTCTGTATGGCTCATTCAACATTCTCTCGCATTTTCTCCAAGCCCTTTCTGCTTGGCTCATTCTCCCTTCTCTCGCAGTTCCTCCATGCACTTTCTGCTTGGCTCAGCCTTCTTTCACATTTCCTCCAAGCGGTTACTCCTTGGCTCATTCACCCTTCTCTCGCATTTCCTCCAAGCGCTTTCTGCTTAGCTCATTCACCTGTCTCTAACATTTCCTCCAAGCGCTTTCTACTTGGCTCATTCACCCTTCTATCGCATTTCCTCCATGCACTTTCTGATTGGCTCATTCAGCCTTCTCTCGAATTTTATCCAAGCACTTTCTGCTTGGCTCAACCTTCTTTCGCATTTACTCCAAGCGCTTTCTCCTTTGCTCATTCACTCTTCTCTCGCATTTCCTCCAAGCGCTTTCTGCTTGGCTCATCCACCCTTCTCTCGCATTTCCTCCATGCACTTTCTGCTTGGCTCAGCCTTCTTTCACATTTCTTTCAAGCGGTTTCTCCTTGGCTCATTCACCCTTCTCTCGCATATCCTCCAAGCGCTTTCTGCTCGGCTCATTCACCTGTCTCTAATATTTCCTCCAAGCTCTTTATCCTTGGCTCATTCATACTTATCGCGCATTTCCTCTAAGCGCTTTCCGTTTGGCTTATTCACATTTCTCTCGCATTTCCTCGAAGTGCTTTCTCCTTGGCTCATTCACCCGTCTCTCTCATTTCCTATAAGTGCTTTCTCATTGGCTCATTCACCCTTTTCTCGCATTTCCTCCAAGCACTTTCTGCTTGGCTCATTCAGCCTTCTCTCGAATTTTATCCAAGCACTTTCTGCTTGGCTCACCTTCTTTCGCATTTACTCTAAGTGCTTTCTGCTTGGCTCATTCACCTGTCTCTAACATTTCCTCAAAGCGCTTTCTGCTTGGCTCATTCACCCTTCTCTCGCATTTACTCCATGCACTTTCTGCTTGGCTCTGCCTTCTTTCGCATTTTCTCCAAGCACTTTCTCCTTGGCTCATTCACCCTTCTCTCGCATTTCCTCCAAGCGCTTTCTGCTTAGCTCATTCACCTGTCTCTAACATTTCCTCCAAGCGCTTTCTACTTGGCTCATTCACCCTTCTCTCGCATTTCCTCCATGCACTTTCTGCTTGGCTCATTCAGCCTTCTCTCGAATTTTATCCAAGCACTTTCTGCTTGGCTCAACCTTCTTTTGCATTTACTCCAAGCGCTTTCTCCTTGCTCATTCACTCTTCTCTCGCATTTCCTCCAAGCGCTTTCTGCTTGGCTCATTCACCCTTCTCTCGCATTTCCTCCATGCACTTTCTGCTTGGCTCAGCCTTCTTTCACATTTCCTTCAAGCGGTTTCTCCTTGGCTCATTCACCCTTCTCTCGCATATCCTCCAAGCGCTTTCGGCTCTGCTCATTCACCCGTCTCTAATATTTCCTCCAAGCTCTTAATCCTTGGCTCATTCATACTTATCTCGCATTTCCTCTAAGCGCTTTCTGTTTGGCTTATTCACATTTCTCTTGCATTTCCTCAAAGTGCTTTCTCCTTGGCTCATTCACCCGTCTCTCTCATTTCCTATAAGTGCTTTCTCCTTGGCTCATTCAGCCTTTCTCTCGCATTTCCTCCAAGTGCTTTCTGCTTGGGTCATTCACCCGTCTCTAACATTTCCTCCAAGCGCTTTCTGCTTGGCTCATTCACACTTCTCTCGCATTTCCTCCAAGCGCTTTCTGCTTCGCTCATTCACCCATCTCTCGCATTTCCTCCAAGCGCTTTCTGCTTGGCTCATTCACCCTTCTCTGACATTTCCTCTAAGCGCTTTCTGTTTGGCTTATTCACATTTCTCTGGCATTTCCTCCAAGTGCTTTCTCCTTGGCTCATTCACCCGTCTCTCTCATTTCCTCCACGTGCTTTCTGCTTTCATAATTCAGCTTTCTCTCGCATTTCTTCCAAGTGCTTTCTGCTTGGCTCATTCACCCTTCTCTTGCATTTCCTCCAAGCGCATTCTGCTTGGCTCATTCACCCTTCTCCCGCATTTCTTCGAAGTGCTTTCTGCTTCGCTCATTGACCCTTCTCTCACATTTCCTCTTAGCGCTTTCTGTTTGGCTTATTAACATTTCTCTAGCATTTTTTCGAAGTGCTTTCTCCTTGGCTCATTCAGCCTTCTCTCGCATTTCCTCCAAGCGCATTCTGCTTGGCCCTTTCAGCCTTCTCTCGAATTTGTTCCAAGAGCTTTTTCATTGGCTCATTCACCCTTCTCTCTCATTTCCTCCAAGCCTATTCTGCTTGGCTCTTTTAGCCTTCTCTCGCATTTCCTCCAAGCGCTTTCTGCTTGGCTCATTCACCCGTCTCTCTCATTTCCTAGAAGTGTTTTCTCCTTTGCTCATTCAGCCTTCTCTCGCATTTCCTCCAATCGCATTCTGCTTGGCCCTTTCAGCCTTCTCTCGAATTTGTTCCAAGAGCTTTTTCATTGGTTCATTCACCCTTCTCTCTCATTTCCTCCAAGCCTTTTCTGCTTGGCTCTTTTAGCCTTCTCTCGCATTTCCTCCAAGCGCTTTCTGCTTGGCTCATTCACCCGTCTCTCGCATTTCCTCCAAGCGCTTTCTGCTTGGCTCATTCACCCTTCTCTCGCATTTCCTCAAGCACTTTCTGCTTGGCTCAGCCTTCTCTCAAATTTCTTCCAAGCGCATTCTGCTTGGCTCATTCACCCTTCTCTCGCATTTCCTCGAAGCGCTTCTTGCTTGGCTCAGTCTTCTCTCGCATTACCTCCTAGGGCTTTCTGCTTGGCTCATTCACACTTCTCTCGCACTTCCTCCAAGCCCTTCCTGCTTGGCTAAGCCTTCTCTCGCATTTCTTCCAAGCGCGTTCTTCTGTGCTCATTCACCCTTCTCTCGCTTTTCCTCCAAGCGCTTTCTGCTTGGCTCATTCACCCGTCTCTCGAATTTCCTCCAAGCGCTTCCTGCTTGGCTCAGCCTTCTCTCGCATTCCCTCCAAGTGCTTTCTGCTTGGCTCATTCACCCATCTCTCGCATTTCCTCCAAGCGCTTTCTTCTTGGCTCATTCACCCTTCTCTGACATTTCCTCTAAGCGCTTTCTGTTTGGCTTATTCACATTTCTCTGGCATTTCCTCCAAGTGTTTTCTCTTTGGCTCATTCAGCCTTCTCTCGCATTTCCTCCAAGCGCTTCCTGCTTGGCTCAGCCTTCTCTCGCATTCCCTCCAAGCGCTTTCTGCTTGGCTCATTCACCCATCTCTCGCATTTCCTCCAAGCGCTTTCTTCTTGGCTCATTCACCCTTCTCTGAAATTTCCTCTAAGCGCTTTCTGTTTGGCTTATTCACATTTCTCTGGCATTTCCTCCAAGTGTTTTCTCCTTGGCTCATTCAGCCTTTCTCTCGCATTTCCTCCAAATGCTTTCTGCTTGGGTCATTCACCCGTCTCTAACATTTCCTCCAAGCGCTTTCTGCTTCGCTCATTCACACTTCTCTCACATTTCTTCCAAGCGCTTTCTGCTTGGCTCATTCACCATTCTCTCACATTTCCTCCAAGCGCTTTCTGCTTGGCTCATTCACACTTCTCTCGCATTTCCTCCAAGTGCTTTCTGCTTGGCTTATTCACCCATCTCTCGCATTTCCTCCAAGCGCTTTCTTCTTGGCTCATTCACCCGTCTCTCTCATTTCCTCCACGTGCTTTCTGCTTTCATCATTCAGCTTTCTCTCGCATTTCTTCCAAGTGCTTTCTGCTTGGCTCATTGACCCTTCTCTCACATTTCCTCTTAGCGCTTTCTGTTTGGCTTATTAACATTTCTCTAGCATTTTTTCGAAGTGCTTTCTCCTTGGCTCATTCAGCCTTCTCTCGCATTTCCTCCAAGCGCATTCTGCTTCGCCCTTTCAGCCTTCTCTCGAATTTGTTCCAAGAGCTTTTTCATTGGTTCATTCACCCTTCTCTCTCATTTCCTCCAAGCCTTTTCTGCTTGGCTCTTTTAGCCTTCTCTCGCATTTCCTCCAAGCGCTTTCTGTTTTCATCATTCAGCTTTCTCTCGCATTTCTTCCAAGTGCTTTCTGCTTGGCTCATTCACCCTTCTCTCGCAATTCCTCCAAGCGCATTCTGCTTGGCTCATTCACCCTTCTCTCGCATTTCTTCGAATCGCTTTCTGCTTCGCTCATTGACCCTTCTCTCACATTTCCTCTAAGCGCTTTCTGTTTGGCTTATTCACATTTCTCTGGCATTTCCTCCAAGTGCTTTCTCCTTGGCTCATTCACCCGTCTCTCTCATTTCCTCCAGGTGCTTTCTGATTTCATCATTCAGCTTTCTCTCGCATTTCTTCCAAGTGCTTTCTGCTTGGCTCATTCACCCTTCTCTCGCATTTCTTCGAAGCGCTTTCTGCTTCGCTCATTGACCCTTCTCTCACATTTCCTGTTAGCGCTTTCTGTTTGGCATATTAACATTTCTCTAGCATTTTTTCGAAGTGCTTTCTCCTTGGCTCATTCAGCCTTCTCTCGCATTTTCTCCAAGCGCATTCTGCTTGGCCCTTTCAGCCTTCTCTCGAATTTGTTCCAAGAGCTTTTTCATTGGTTCATTCACCCTTCTCTCTCATTTCCTCCAAGCCTTTTCTGCTTGGCTCTTTTAGCCTTCTCTCGCATTTCCTCCAAGCGCTTTCTGCTTTCATCATTCAGCTTTCTCTCGCATTTCTTCCAAGTGCTTTCTGCTTGGCTCATTCACCCTTCTCTCGCAATTCCTCCAAGCGCATTCTGCTTGGCTCATTCACCCTTCTCTCGCATTTCTTCGAATCGCTTTCTGCTTCGCTCATTGACCCTTCTCTCACATTTCCTCTAAGCGCTTTCTGTTTGGCTTATTCACATTTCTCAGGCATTTCCTCCAAGTGCTTTCTCCTTGGCTCATTCACCCGTCTCTCTCATTTCCTCCACGTGCTTTCTGCTTTCATCATTCAGCTTTCTCTCGCATTTCTTCCAAGTGCTTTCTGCTTGGCTCATTCACCCTTCTCTCGCATTTCTTCGAAGCGCTTTCTGCTTCGCTCATTGACCCTTCTCTCACATTTCCTGTTAGCGCTTTCTGTTTGGCTTATTAACATTTCTCTAGCATTTTTTCGAAGTGCTTTCTCCTTGGCTCATTCAGCCTTCTCTCACATTTCCTCCAAGCGCATTCTGCTTGGCCCTTTCAGCCTTCTCTCGAATTTGTTCCAAGAGCTTTTTCATTGGTTCATTCACCCTTCTCTCTAATTTCCTCCAAGCCTTTTCTGCTTGGCTCTTTTAGCCTTCTCTCGCATTTCCTCCAAGCGCTTTCTGCTTGGCTCATTCACACTTCTCTCGCATTTCCTCAAGCACTTTCTGCTTCGCTCAGCCTTCTCTCAAATTTCTTTCAAGCGCTTTCTGCTTGGCTCATTCACCCTTCTCTCGCATTTCCTCGAAGCGCTTTCTGCTTGGCTCATTCACACTTCTCTCGCATTTCCTCCAAGCGCTTCTTGCTTGGCTCAGTCTTCTCTCGCATTACCTCCTAGGGCTTTATGCGTGGCTCATTCACACTTCTCTCGCACTTCCTCCAAGCCCTTCCTGCTTGGCTAAGCCTTCTCTCGCATTTCTTCCAAGCGCGTTCTTCTGTGCTCATTCACCCTTCTCTCGCTTTTTCTCCAAGCGCTTTCTGCTTGGCTCATTCACCCGTCTCTCGCATTTCCTCCAACCGCTTCCTGCTTGGCTCAGCCTTCTCTCGCATTCCCTCCAAGTGCTCTCTGCTTGGCTAATTCACCCTTTTCACATTTCCTCCAACTGCTATCTGCCTGGCTCATTCAGCATTCTCTCTCATTTCCTCCACGTGCTTTCTGCTTTCAACATTCAGCTTTCTCTCGCATTTCTTCCAAGTGCTTTCTGCTTGGCTCATTCACCCTTCTCTCGCATTTCCTCCAAGCGCATTCTGCTTGGCTCATTCACCCTTCTCTCGCATTTCTTCGAATCGCTTTCTGCTTCGCTCATTGACCCTTCTCTCACATTTCCTCTTAGCGCTTTCTGTTTGGCTTATTAACATTTCTCTAGCATTTTTTCGAAGTGCTTTCTCCTTGGCTCATTCACCCTTCTCTCGCATTTCCTCCAAGCGCTTTCTGCTCGGCTCATTCACCCGTCTCTAATATTTCCTCCAAGCGCTTTCTCCTTGGCTCATTCACACTTCTCTCGCATTTCCTCCAAGCGCTTCCTTCTTGGCTCAGCCTTTACTCGCATTATCTCCAAGCGCTTTCTGCATGACCCATTCAGCCTTCTCTCGCATTTCCTCCAAGGGCTTTCTGCATGGCTCATTAACACTTCTCTGTCACTTCCTCCAAGCGCTTCCTGCTTGGCTAAACTTTCTCCCGCATTTCCTCCAAGCGGTTTCAGCTTCGCTCATTCACCCTTCTCTAGCATTTCCTCCAAGCGCTTTCTACTTGGCTCATTCACCCTTCTCTTGCATTTCCTCCAAGTGCTATCTGATTGGCTCATTCAGAATTCTCTCGCTTTTCCTCCAAGCGCTTTCTGCTTGGCTCATTCACCCGTCTCTAACATTTCCTCCATGCACTTTCTGCTTGGCTCTTCCTTCTTTCGCATTTTCTCCTAGCACTTTCTCCTTGGCTCATTCACCCTTTTCTTGCATTTCCTCCAAGCGCTATCTGCTTGGCTCATTCAGCGTTCTCTCGAATTTTATCCAAGGGCTTTCTGCATGGCTCATTAACACTTCTCTCTCACTTCCTCCAAGCGCTTCCTGCTTGCCTAACCTTCTCCCGCATTTCCTCCAAGCGCTTTCTACTTGGCTCATTCACCCTTCTCTCGCATTTACTCCATGCACTTTCTGCTTGGCTCTGCCTTCTTTCGCATTTTCTCCAGGCACTTTCTCCTTGGCTCATTCACTCTTTTCTCGCATTTCCTCCAAGTGCTTCCTTCTTGACTCAACCATCTCTCGCATTACCTCCAAGTGCTTTCTGCTTGGCCCATTCAGCCTTCTCTCGCATTTCCTCAAAGGGCTTTCTGCATGGCTCATTCAACATTCTCTCGCATTTTCTCCAAGCCCTTTCTGCTTGGCTCATTCTCCCTTCTCTCGCAGTTCCTCCATGCACTTTCTGTGTCAAGACTGCTAACATCGTATGTTCTTGCTTGCCATATATGAAGAAGCAAACCTGTTTTACTTAGCCGAGCAGCATTTCTAGAGTTAAGACAGATAGCAGTAGGTTAAGGGGTGGGAAAGTATGCAAGTCAACCATAACAATGTCTGGGCACAGTGTGGCCAAGGTCAGCTCAGCTGCACCGGGAGGGGCACCTCACGGTTCACATTAATTGGAGAATGTGATTGATGACTGTAAAATGAAGGAGTGAGTTATGCTTTGTTACAGATGCTTGGGGGAGGGAGGATTCAGTTTCTGGCTTAACTTTGTTAGTGCCGAAGCTATGCAGAATAATAAAAGATTCATTTAGAGGAAAAAGCCTCAAAATTCTTTGAAAATCTGCTTTCTTTCGGAACCATGTCATTCTGCTTGGCTCAGCCTTCTTTCACATTTCCTCCAAGCGGTTTCTCCTTGGCTCATTCACCCTTCTCTCGCATTACCTCCAAGCGCTTTCTGCTTAGCTCATTCACCTGTCTCTAACATTCCCTCCAAGCGCTTTCTACTTGGCTCATTCACCCTTCTCTCGCATTTCCTCCATGCACTTTCTGCTTGGCTCATTCAGCCATTTCTCGAATTTTATCCAAGCACTTTCTGCATGGCTCAAACTTCTTTCGCATTTACTCCAAGCGCTTTCTCCTTTGCTCATTCACTCTTCTCTCGCATATCCTCCAAGCGCTTTCTGCTCGGCTCATTCACCCGTCTCTAATATTTCCTCCAAGCTCTTTATCCTTGGCTCATTCATACAGATCTCGCATTTCCTCTAAGCGCTTTCTGTTTGGCTTATTCACATTTCTCTCGCATTTCCTCGAAGTGCTTTCTCCTTGGCTCATTCACCCTTCTCTCTCATTTCCTATAAGTGCTTTCTCCTTGGCTCATTCAGCCTTCTCTCGCATTTCCTCCAAGTGCTTTCTGCTTGGGTCATTCACCCGTCTCTAACATTTCCTCAAAGCGCTTTCTCCTTGGATCATTCACACTTCTCTCACATTTCTTCCAAGCGCTTTCTGCTTGGCTCATTCACACTTCTCTCACATTTCTTCCAAGCGCTTTCTGCTTGGCTCATTCACCATTCTCTCACATTTCCTCCAAGCGCTTTCTGCTTGGCTCATTCACACTTCTCTCGCATTTCCTCCAAGCGCTTTCTCCTTGGCTCATTCACCCATCTCTCGCATTTCCTCAAAGGGCTTCCTTCTTGACTCAGCCATCTCTCGCATTACCTCCAAGTGCTTTCTGCTTGGCCCATTCAGCCTTCTCTCGCATTTCCTCAAAGGGCTTTCTGCGTGGCTCATTCAACATTCTGTCGCATTTTCTCCAAGCCCTTTCTGCTTGGCTCATTCTCCCTTCTCTCGCAGTTCCTCCATGCACTTTCTGATTGGCTCAGCCTTCTATCACATTTCCTCCAAGCGGTTTCTCCTTGGCTCATTTACCCTTCTCTCTCATTTCCTCCAAGCGCTTTCTGCTTAGCTCATTCACCTGTCTCTAACATTTCCTCCAAGCGCTTTCTACTTGGCTCATAAACCCTTCTCTCGCATTTCCTCCATGCACTTTCTGCTTGGCTCAACCTTCTTTCGCATTTACTCCAAGCGCTTTCTCCTTTGCTCATTCACTCTTCTCTCGCATTTCCTCCAAGCGCTTTCTGCTTGGCTCATTCACCTTTCTCTCGCATTTCCTCCATGCACTTTCTGCTTGGCTCAGCCTTCTTTCACATTTCCTCAAAGCCTTTTCTCCTTGGCTCATTCACCCTTTTCTCGCATTTCCTCCAAGCGCTTTCTGCTTGGCTCATTCAGCCTTCTCTCGAATATTCTCCAAGCACTTTCTGCTTGGCTCAACCTTCTTTCTCATTTACTCCAAGTGCTTTCTGCTTGGCTCATTCACCTGTCTCTAACATTTCCTCAAAGCGCTTTCTGCTTGGCTCATTCACTCTTTCCTCGCATTTCCTCCAAGCGCTTTCTGCTTGGCTCATTCACCCTTCTCTCGCATTTCCTCCAAGTGCTTCCTTCTTGGCCCATTCAGCCTTCTCTCGCATTTCCTCAAAGGGCTTTCTGCATGGCTCATTCAACATTCTCTCGCATTTTCTCCAAGCCCTTTCTGCTTGGCTCATTCTCCCTTCTCTCGCAGTTCCTCCATGCACTTTCTGCTTGGCTCAGCCTTCTTTCACATTTCCTCCAAGCGCTTTCTACTTGGCTCATTCACCCTTCTCTTGCATTTCCTCCATGCACTTTCTGCTTGGCTCATTCAGCCTTCTCTCGAATTTTATCCAAGCACTTTCTGCTTGGCTCAACCTTCTTTCGCTTTTACTCCAAGCGCTTTCTCCTTTGCTCATTCACTCTTCTCTCGCATTTCCTCCAAGCGCTTTCTGCTTGGCTCATTCACCCTTCTCTCGCATATCCTCCAAGCACTTTCTGCTCGGCTCATTCACCCGTCTCTAATATTTCCTCCAAGCTCTTTATTCTTGGCTCATTCATACTTATCGCGCATATCCTTTAAGCTCTTTCTGTTTGGCTTATTCACATTTCTCTCGCATTTCCTTGAAGTGCTTTCTCGTTGGCTCATTCACCCGTCTATCTCATTTCCTATAAGTGCTTTCTCATTGGCTCATTCACCCTTTTCTCGCATTTCCTCCAAGCGCTTTCTGCTTGGCTCATTCAGCCTTCTCTCGAATTTTATCCAAGCACTTTCTGCTTGGCTCACCTTCTTTTACATTTACTCTAAGTGCTTTCTGCTTGGCTCATTCACCTGTCTCTAACATTTCCTCAAAGCGCTTTCTGCTTGTCTCCTTCACCCTTCTCTCGCATTTACTCCATGCACTTTCTGCTTGGCACTGCCTTCTTTCGCATTTTCTCCAAGCACTTTCTCCTTGGCTCATTCACTCTTTTCTCGCATTTCCTCCAAGCGCTTTCTGCTTGGCTCATTCACCCTTCTCTCGCATTTCCTCCAAGTGCTTCCTTCTTGACTCAGCCATCTCTCACATTACCTCCAAGTGCTTTCTGCTTGGCCCATTCAGCCTTCTCTCGCATTTCCTCAAAGGGCTTTCTGCATGGCTCATTCAACATTCTCTCGCATTTTCTCCAAGCCCTTTCTGCTTGGCTCATTCTCCCTTCTCTCGCAGTTCCTCCATGCACTTTCTGCTTGGCTCTGCCTTCTTTCGCATTTTCTCCAAGCACTTTCTCCTTGGCTCATTCACCCTTTTCTTGCATTTCCTCCAAGCGCTTTCTGATTGGCTCATTCAGCATTCTCTCGAATTTTATCCAAGGGCTTTCTGCATGGCTCATTCACCCTTCTCTCGCATTTCCTCCAAGTGCTTCCTTCTTGACTCAGCCATCTCTCGCATTACCTCCAAGTGCTTTCTGCTTGGCCCATTCAGCCTTCTCTCGCATTTCCTCAAAGGGCTTTCTGTGTGGCTCATTCAACATTCTCTCGCATTTTCTCCAAGCCCTTTCTACTTGGCTCATTCTCCCTTCTCTCGCAGTTCCTCCATGCACTTTCTGCTTGGCTCAGCCTTCTTTCACATTTTCTCCAAGCGGTTTCTCCTTGGCTCATTCACCCTTCTCTCGCATTTCCTCCAAGCGCTTTCTGCTTAGCTCATTCACCTGTCTCTAACATTTCCTACAAGCGCTTTCTACTTGGCTCATTCACCCTTCTCTCGCATTTCCTCCATGCACTTTCTGCTTGGCTCATTCAGCCTTCTCTCGAATTTTATCCAAGCACTTTCTGCTTGGCTCAACCTTCTTTCCCATTTACTCCAAGTGCTTTCTGCTTGGCTCATTTACCTGTCTCTAACATTTCCTCAAAGCGCTTTCTGCTTGGCTCATTCACCCTTCCCTCGCATTTACTCCATGCACTTTCTGCTTTGCTCTGCCTTCTTTCGCATTTTCTCCAAGCACTTTCTCCTTGGCTCATTCACCCTTTTCTTGCATTTCCTCCAAGCGCTTTCTGCTTGGCCCATTCAGCCTTCTCTCGCATTTCCTCAAAGGGCTTTCTGCATGGCTCATTCACCCTTCTCTCACATTTCCTCCAAGCGCTTTCTCCTTGGCTCATTCATCTGTCTCTAACATTTCCTCCAAGCGCTTTCTACTTGGCTCATTCACCCTTCTCTCGCATTTCCTCCATGCACTTTCTGCTTGGCTCAGGCTTCTCTCGCATAACCTCAAAGTGCTTTCTGCTTGGCTAATTCACCCTTCTTTCACATTTCCTCCAAGCGCTTTCTGCTTCACTCATACACCCTTCTCTTGTATTTCCTCCAAGCGCTTTCTACTTGGCTCATTCACCCTTCTCTTGCATTTTCTCAAAGCGCTTTCTCCTTGGCTCATTCATACTTCTCTCGCATTTCCTCCAAGCGCTTCCTTCTTGACTCAGCCATCTCTCACATTACCTCCAAGCGCTTTCTGCTTCGCTCATTCATCTGTCTCTAACATTTTCTCCAAGCGCTTTCTGCTTGGCTCATTCACCTGTCTCTAATATTTCCTCCAAGCGCTTTCTGCTTGGCTCATTCACCCTTCTCTCGCATTTACTCCATGCACTTTCTGCTTGGCTCTGCCTTCTTTCGCATTTTCTCCAAGCACTTTCTCCTTGGCTCATTCACTCTTTTCTCGCATTTCCTCCAAGCGCTTTCTGCTTGGCTCATTCACCCTTCTCTCGCATTTCCTCCAAGTGCTTCCTTCTTGACTCAGCCATCTCTCGCATTACCTCCAAGTGCTTTCTGCTTGGCCCATTCAGCCTTCTCTCGCATTTCCTCAAAGGGTTTTCTGCATGGCTCATTCAACATTCTCTCGCATTTTCTCCAAGCCCTTTCTGCTTAGCTCATTCTCCCTTCTCTCGCAGTTCCTCCATGCACTTTCTGCTTGGCTCTGCCTTCTTTCGCATTTTCTCCAAGCACTTTCTCCTTGGCTCATTCACCCTTTTCTTGCATTTCCTCCAAGCGTTTTCTGATTGGCTCATTCAGCATTCTCTCGAATTTTATCCAAGGGCTTTCTGCATGGCTCATTCACCCTTCTCTCGCATTTCCTCCATGCATTTTCTGCTTGGCTCAGCCTTCTTTCACATTTCCTCCAAGCAGTTTCTCCTTGGCTCATTCACCCTTCTCTCGCATTTCCTCCAAGCGCTTTCTGCTTAGCTCATTCACCTGTCTCTAACATTTCCTCCAAGCGCTTTCTACTTGGCTCATTCACCCTTCTCTCGCATTTCCTCCATGCACTTTCTGCTTGGCTCATTCAGCCTTCTCTCGAATTTTATCCAAGCACTTTCTGCTTGGCTCAGGCTTCTCTCGCATAACCTCAAAGTGCTTTCTGCTTGGCTAATTCACCCTTCTTTCACATTTCCTCCAAGCGCTTTCTGCTTCACTCATTCACCCTTCTCTTGTATTTCCTCCAAGCGCTTTCTACTTGGCTCATTCACCCTTCTCTTGCATTTTCTCAAAGCGCTTTCTCCTTGGCTCATTCATACTTCTCTCGCATTTCCTCCAAGCGCTTCCTTCTTGACTCAGCCATCTCTCACATTACCTCCAAGCGCTTTCTGCTTCGCTCATTCATCTGTCTCTAACATTTTCTCCAAGCGCTTTCTGCTTGGCTCATTCACCTGTCTCTAACATTTCCTCCAAGCGCTTTCTGCTTGGCTCATTCACCCTTCTCTCGCATTTCCTCCACGCACTTTCTGCTTGGCTCATTCACCTGTCTCTAACATTTCCTCCAAGCCCTTTCTGCTTGGTTCATTCTCCCTTCTCTCGCATTTCCTCCATGCGCTTTCTGCTTGGCTCATTCAGCCTTCTCTCGCATTTCCTCCAAGCGCTTTCTGCTTCACTCATTCACCCTTCTCTTGTATTTCCTCCAAGCGTTTTCTACTTGGCTCATTCACCCTTCTCTCGCATTTCCTCCAAGTTCTTCCTTCTTGACTCAGCCATCTCTCGCATTACCTCCAAGTGCTTTCTGCTTGGCCCATTCAGCCTTCTCTCGCATTTCCTCAAAGGGCTTTCTGCGTGGATCATTCAACATTCTCTCACATTTTCTCCAAGCCCTTTCTCCTTGGCTCATTCTCCCTTCTCTCGCAGTTCCTCCATGCAGTTTCTGCTTGGCTCAGCCTTCTTTCACATTTCCTCCAAGCGGTTTCTCCTTGGCTCATTCACCCTTCTCTCACATTTCCTCCAAGCGCTTTCTGCTTAGCTCATTCACCTGTCTCTAACATTTCCTCCAAGCGCTTTCTACTTGGCTCATTCACCCTTCTCTCGCATTTCCTCCATGCACTTTCTGCTTGGCTCATTCAGCCTTCTCTCGAATTTTATCCAAGCACTTTCTGCTTGGCTGAACCTTCTTTCGCATTTACTCCAAGTGCTTTCTGCTTGGCTCATTCACCTGTCTCTAACATTTCCTCAAAGTACTTTCTGCTTGGCTCATTCACCCTTCCCTCGCATTTACTGCATGCACTTTCTGCTTGGCTCTGCCTTCTTTCGCATTTTCTCCAAGCACTTTCTCCTTGGCTCAATCACCCTTTTCTTGCATTTCCTCCAAGCGCTTTCTGCTTGGCCCATTCAGCCTTCTCTCGCATTTCCTCAAAGGGCTTTCTGCATGGCTCATTCACCCTTCTCTCACATTTCCTCCAAGCGCTTTCTCCTTGTCTCATTCATCTGTCTCTAACATTTCCTCCAAGCGCTTTCTACTTGCCTCATTCACCCTTCTCTCGCATTTCCTCCATGCACTTTCTGCTTGGCTCAGGCTTCTCTCGCATAACTTCAAAGTGCTTTCTGCTTGGCTAATTCACCCTTCTTTCACATTTCCTCCAAGCGCTTTCTGCTTCACTCATTCACCCTTCTCTTGTATTTCCTCCAAGAGCTTTCTACTTGGCTCATTCACCCTTCTCTTGCATTTTCTCAAAGCGCTTTCTGCTTGGCTCATTCATACTTCTCTCGCATTTCCTCCAAGTGCTTCCTTCTTGACTCAGCCATCTCTCACATTACCTCCAAGCACTTTCTGCTTGGCTCATTCACCTGTCTCTAACATTTTCTCCAAGCGGTTTCTGCTTGGCTCATTCACCTGTCTCTAACATTTCCTCCAAGCGCTTTCTGCTTGGCTCATTCACCCTTCTCTCGCATTTCCTCCACGCACTTTCTGCTTGGCTCAGCCTTCTTTCACATTTCCTCCAAGCGCTTTCTGCTTGGCTCATTCACCCTTCTCTCGCATTTCCTCCAAGCGCTTTCTGCTTGGCTCATTCACCTGTCTCTAACATTTCCTCCAAGCCCTTTCTGCTTGGTTCATTCTCGCTTCTCTCGCATTTCCTCCATGCACTTTCTGCTTGGCTCATTCAGCCTTCTCTCGCATTTCCTCCAAGCGCTTTCTGCTTCACTTATTCACCCTTCTCTTGTATTTCCTCCAAGCGTTTTCTACTTGGCTCATTCTCCCTTCTCTCGCATTTCCTCCAAGTGCTTCCTTCTTGACTCAGCCATCTCTCGCATTACCTCCAAGTGCTTTCTGCTTGTCCCATTCAGCCTTCTCTCGCATTTCCTCAAAGGGCTTTCTGCGTGGCTCATTCAACATTCTCTCACATTTTCTCCAAGCCCTTTGTCCTTGGCTCATTCTCCCTTCTCTCGCAGTTCCTCCATGCACTTTCTGCTTGGCTCAGCCTTCTTTCACATTTCCTCCAAGCGGTTTCTCCTTGGCTCATTCACCCTTCTCTCGCATTTCCTCCAAGCGCTTTCTGCTTAGCTCATTCACCTGTCTCTAACATTTCCTCCAAGCGCTTTCTACTTGGCTCATTCACCTTCTCTCGCATTTCCTCCATGCACTTTCTGCTTGGCTCATTCAGCCTTCTCTCGAATTTTATCCAAGCACTTTCTGCTTGGCTCATTCACCTGTCTCTAACATTTCCTCAAAGCGCTTTCTGCTTGGCTCATTCACCCTTCTCTCGCATTTACTCCATGCACTTTCTGCTTGGCTCTGCCTTCTTTCGCATTTTCTCCAAGCACTTTCTCCTTGGCTCATTCACTCCTTTCTCGCATTTCCTCCAAGCGCTTTCTGCTTGGCTCATTCACCCTTCTCTCGCATTTCCTCCACGCACTTTCTGCTTGGCTCAGCCTTCTTTCACATTTCTTCCAAGTGGTTTCTCCTTGGCTCATTCACCCTTCTCTCGCATTTCCTCCAAGCGCTTTCTGCTTGGCTCATTCACCTGTCTCTAACATTTCCTCCAAGCCCATTCTGCTTGGTTCATTCTCCCTTCTCTCGCATTTCCTCCATGCACTTTCTGCTTGGCTCTGCCTTCTTTCGCATATTCTCCAAGCACTTTCTCCTTGGCTCATTCACCCTTTTCTTGCATTTCCTCCAAGCGCTTTCTGCTTGGCTCATTCATACTTCTCTCGCATTTCCTCCAAGCGCTTCCTTCTTGGCTCAGCCATCTCTCGCATTACCTCCAAGTGCTTTCTGCTTGGCCCATTCAGCCTTCTCTCGCATTTCCTCAAAGGGCTTTCTGCATGGCTCATTCACCCTTCTCTAACATTTCCTCCAAGTGCTTCCTTCTTGGCTCAGCCATCTCTCGCATTACCTCCAATTGCTTTCTCCTTGGCCCATTCAGCCTTCTCTCGCATTTCCTGCAAGCGCTTTCTCCTTGGCTCATTCATCTGTCTCTAACATTTCCTCCAAGCGCTTTCTACTTGGCTCATTCACCCTTCTCTTGCATTTCCTCCATGCACTTTCTGCTTGGCTCAGCCTTCTCTCGCATAACCTCAAAGTGCTTTCAGCTTGGCTAATTCACCCTTCTTTCACATTTCCTCCAAGCGCTTTCTGCTTGGCTCATTAACCCATCTCTAACATATCCTCCATGCACTTTCTGCTTGGCTCTGCCTTCTTTCGCATTTTCTCCAAGCACTTTCTCCTTGGCTCATTCACCCTTTTCTTGCATTTCCTCCAAGCGCTTTCTGCTTGGCTTATTCAGCCTTCTCTCGAATTTTATCCAAGGGCTTTCTGCATGGCTCATTAACACTTCACTCTCACTTCCTCCAAGCGCTTCCTGCTTGGCTAAGCCTTCTCCCGCATTTCCTCCAAGCGCTTTCTACTTGGCTCAATCACCCTTCTCTCGCATTTTCTCGAAGCGCTTTCTGCCTGGCTCATTCACCCTTCTCTCGCATTTCCTCCAAGCACTTTCTGCTTCACTCATTCACCCTTCTCTTGTATTTCCTCCAAGCGCTTTCTACTTGGCCCATTCAGCCTTCTCTCGCATTTCCTCAAAGGGCTTTCTGCGTGGCTCATTCAACATTCTCTCACATTTTCTCCAAGCCCTTTCTGCTTGGCTCATTCTCACTTCTCTCGCAGTTCCTCCATGCACTTTCTGCTTGGCTCAGCCTTCTTTCAGATTTCCTCCAAGCGGTTTCTCCTTGGCTCATTCACCCTTCTCTCGCATTTCCTCCAAGCGCTTTCTGCTTAGCTCATTCACCTGTCTCTAACATTTCCTCCAAGCGCTTTCTACTTGGCTCATTCACCTTCTCTCGTATTTCCTCCATGCACTTTCTGCTTGGCTCATTCAGCCTTCTCTTGAATTTTATCCAAGCACTTTCTGCTTGGCTCAACCTTCTTTCGCATTTACTCCAAGCGCTTTCTCCTTTGCTCATTCACTCTTCTCTCGCATTTCCTCCAAGCGCTTTCTGCTTGGCTCATTCACCTTTCTCTCGCATTTCCTCCATGCACTTTCTGCTTGGCTCTGCCTTCTTTCGCATTTTCTCCAAGCACTTTCTCCTTGGCTCATTCACCCTTTTCTCGCATTTCCTCCAAGCGCTTTCTGCTTGGCTCATTCAGCCTTCTCTCGAATTTTATCCAAGGGCTTTCTGCATGGCTCATTAACACTTCTCTCTCACTTCCTGCAAGTGCTTCCTGCTTGGCTAAGCCTTCTCCCGTATTTCCTCCAAGCGCTTTCTACTTGGCTCAATCACCCTTCTCTCGCATTTTCTCGAAGCGCTTTCTGCCTGGCTCATTCACCCTTCTCTCGCATTTCCTCCAAGCGCTTTCTGCTTCACTCATTCACACTTCTCTTGTATTTCCTCCAAGCGCTTTCTACTTGGCTCATTCACCCTTCTCTCGCATTTTCTCCAAGCGCTTTCTGCTTGGCTCATTCATACTTCTCTCGCATTTCCACCAAGCGCTTCCTTCTTGACTCAGCCATCTCTCGCATTACCTCGAAGCGCTTTCTGCTTGGCTCATTCACCTGTCTCTAACATTTTCTCCAAGCGCTTTCTGCTTGGCTCATTCACCTGTCTCTAACATTTCCTCCAAGCCCTTTCTGCTTGGCTCATTCTCCCTTCTCTCGCATTTCCTCCATGCACTTTCTGCTTGGCTCTGCCTTCTTTCGCATTTTCTCCAAGCACTTTCTCCTTTGCTCATTCACCCTTTTCTTGCATTTCCTCCAAGCGCTTTCTGCTTGGCTCATTCAGCGTTCTCTCGAATTTTATCCAAGGGCTTTCTGCATGGCTCATTAACACTTCTCTCTCACTTCCTCCAAGCGCTTCCTGCTTGCCTAACCTTCTCCCGCATTTCCTCCAAGCGCTTTCTACTTGGCTCATTCACCCTTCTCTCGCATTTACTCCATGCACTTTCTGCTTGGCTCTGCCTTCTTTCGCATTTTCTCCAGGCACTTTCTCCTTGGCTCATTCACTCTTTTCTCGCATTTCCTCCAAGTGCTTCCTTCTTGACTCAACCATCTCTCGCATTACCTCCAAGTGCTTTCTGCTTGGCCCATTCACCCTTCTCTCGCATTTCCTCAAAGGGCTTTCTGCATGGCTCATTCAACATTCTCTCGCATTTTCTCCAAGCCCTTTCTGCTTGGCTCATTCTCCCTTCTCTCGCAGTTCCTCCATGCACTTTCTGCTTGGCTCAGCCTTCTTTCACATTTCCTCCAAGCGGTTTCTCCTTGGCTCATTCACCCTTCTCTCGCATTTCCTCCAAGCGCTTTCTGCTTAGCTCATTCACCTGTCTCTAACATTCCCTCCAAGCGCTTTCTACTTGGCTCATACACCCTTCTCTCGCATTTCCTCCATGCACTTTCTGCTTGGCTCATTCACACTTCTCTCACATTTCCTCCAAGAGCTTTCTGCTTGGCTCATTCACCATTCTCTCACATTTCCTCCAAGCGCTTTCTGCTTGGCTCATTCACACTTCTCTCGCATTTCCTCCAAGCGCTTTCTCCTTGGCTCATTCACCCATCTCTCGCATTTCCTCAAAGGGCTTCCTTCTTGACTCAGCCATCTCTCGCATTACCTCCAAGTGCTTTCTGCTTGGCCCATTCAGCCTTCTCTCGCATTTCCTCAAAGGGCTCTCTGCGTGGCTCATTCAACATTCTGTCGCATTTTCTCCAAGCCCTTTCTGCTTGGCTCATTCTCCCTTCTCTCGCAGTTCCTCCATGCACTTTCTGCTTGGCTCAGCCTTCTATCACATTTCCTCCAAGCGGTTTCTCCTTGGCTCATTTACCCTTCTCTCTCATTTCCTCCAAGCGCTTTCTGCTTAGCTCATTCACCTGTCTCTAACATTTCCTCCAAGCGCTTTCTACTTGGCTCATTCACCCTTCTCTCGCATTTCCTCCATGCACTTTCTGCTTGGCTCAACCTTCTTTCGCATTTACTCCAAGCGCTTTCTCCTTTGCTCATTCACTCTTCTCTCGCATTTCCTCCAAGCGCTTTCTGCTTGGCTCATTCACCTTTCTCTCGCATTTCCTCCATGCACTTTCTGCTTGGCTCAGCCTTCTTTCACATTTCCTCAAAGCCTTTTCTCCTTGGCTCATTCACCCTTTTCTCGCATTTCCTCCAAGCGCTTTCTGCTTGGCTCATTCAGCCTTCTCTCGAATATTCTCCAAGCACTTTCTGCTTGGCTCAACCTTCTTTCGCATTTACTCCAAGTGCTTTCTGCTTGGCTCATTCACCTGTCTCTAACATTTCCTCAAAGCGCTTTCTGCTTGGCTCATTCACTCTTTCCTCGCATTTCCTCCAAGCGCTTTCTGCTTGGCTCATTCACCCTTCTCTCGCATTTCCTCCAAGTGCTTCCTTCTTGGCCCATTCAGCCTTCTCTCGCATTTCCTCAAAGGGCTTTCTGCATGGCTCATTCAACATTCTCTCGCATTTTCTCCAAGCCCTTTCTGTTTGGCTCATTCTCCCTTCTCTCGCAGTTCCTCCATGCACTTTCTGCTTGGCTCAGCCTTCTTTCACATTTCCTCCAAGCGCTTTCTACTTGGCTCATTCACCCTTCTCTTGCATTTCCTCCATGCACTTTCTGCTTGGCTCATTCAGCCTTCTCTCGAATTTTATCCAAGCACTTTCTGCTTGGCTCAACCTTCTTTCGCTTTTACTCCAAGCGCTTTCTCCTTTGCTCATTCACTCTTCTCTCGCATTTCCTCCAAGCGCTTTCTGCTTGGCTCATTCACCCTTCTCTCGCATATCCTCCAAGCACTTTCTGCTCGGCTCATTCACCCGTCTCTAATATTTCCTCCAAGCTCTTTATCCTTGGCTCATTCATACTTATCGCGCATATCCTTTAAGCGCTTTCTGTTTGGCTTATTCACATTTCTCTCGCATTTCCTTGAAGTGCTTTCTCGTTGGCTCATTCACCCGTCTATCTCATTTCCTATAAGTGCTTTCTCATTGGCTCATTCACCCTTTTCTCGCATTTCCTCCAAGCGCTTTCTGCTTGGCTCATTCAGCCTTCTCTCGAATTTTATCCAAGCACTTTCTGCTTGGCTCACCTTCTTTCACATTTACTCCAAGTGCTTTCTGCTTGGCTCATTCACCTGTCTCTAACATTTCCTCAAAGCGCTTTCTGCTTGTCTCCTTCACCCTTCTCTCGCATTTACTCCATGCACTTTCTGCTTGGCACTGCCTTCTTTCGCATTTTCTCCAAGCACTTTCTCCTTGGCTCATTCACTCTTTTCTCGCATTTCCTCCAAGCGCTTTCTGCTTGGCTCATTCACCCTTCTCTCGCATTTCCTCCAAGTGCTTCCTTCTTGACTCAGCCATCTCTCACATTACCTCCAAGTGCTTTCTGCTTGGCCCATTCAGCCTTCTCTCGCATTTCCTCAAAGGGCTTTCTGCATGGCTCATTCAACATTCTCTCGCATTTTCTCCAAGCCCTTTCTGCTTGGCTCATTCTCCCTTCTCTCGCAGTTCCTCCATGCACTTTCTGCTTGGCTCTGCCTTCTTTTGCATTTTCTCCAAGCACTTTCTCCTTGGCTCATTCACCCTTTTCTTGCATTTCCTCCAAGCGCTTTCTGATTGGCTCATTCAGCATTCTCTCGAATTTTATCCAAGGGCTTTCTGCATGGCTCATTCACCCTTCTCTCGCATTTCCTCCAAGTGCTTCCTTCTTGACTCAGCCATCTCTCGCATTACCTCCAAGTGCTTTCTGCTTGGCCCATTCAGCCTTCTCTCGCATTTCCTCAAAGGGCTTTCTGTGTGGCTCATTCAACATTCTCTCGCATTTTCTCCAAGCCCTTTCTACTTGGCTCATTCTCCCTTCTCTCGCAGTTCCTCCATGCACTTTCTGCTTGGCTCAGCCTTCTTTCACATTTTCTCCAAGCGGTTTCTCCTTGGCTCATTCACCCTTCTCTCGCATTTCCTCCAAGCGCTTTCTGCTTAGCTCATTCACCTGTCTCTAACATTTCCTACAAGCGCTTTCTACTTGGCTCATTCACCCTTCTCTCGCATTTCCTCCATGCACTTTCTGCTTGGCTCATTCAGCCTTCTCTCGAATTTTATCCAAGCACTTTCTGCTTGGCTCAACCTTCTTTCCCATTTACTCCAAGTGCTTTCTCCTTGGCTCATTTACCTGTCTCTAACATTTCCTCAAAGCGCTTTCTGCTTGGCTCATTCACCCTTCCCTCGCATTTACTCCATGCACTTTCTGCTTTGCTCTGCCTTCTATCGCATTTTCTCCAAGCACTTTCTCCTTGGCTCATTCACCCTTTTCTTGCATTTCCTCCAAGCGCTTTCTACTTGGCCCATTCAGCCTTCTCTCGCATTTCCTCAAAGGGCTTTCTGCATGGCTCATTCACCCTTCTCTCACATTTCCTCCAAGCGCTTTCTCCTTGGCTCATTCATCTGTCTCTAACATTTCCTCCAAGCGCTTTCTACTTGGCTCATTCACCCTTCTCTCGCATTTCCTCCATGCACTTTCTTCTTGGCTCAGGCTTCTCTCGCATAACCTCAAAGCGCTTTCTGCTTGGCTAATTCACCCTTCTTTCACATTTCTTCCAAGCGCTTTCTGCTTCACTCATTCACCCTTCTCTTGTATTTCCTCCAAGCGCTTTCTACTTGGCTCATTCACCCTTCTCTTGCATTTTCTCAAAGCGCTTTCTCCTTGGCTCATTCATACTTCTCTCGAATTTCCTCCAAGCGCTTCCTTCTTGACTCAGCCATCTCTCACATTACCTCCAAGCGCTTTCTGCTTCGCTCATTCATCTGTCTCTAACATTTTCTCCAAGCGCTTTCTGCTTGGCTCATTCACCTGTCTCTAATATTTCCTCCAAGCGCTTTCTGCTTGGCTCATTCACCCTTCTCTCGCATTTACTCCATGCACTTTCTGCTTGGCTCTGCCTTCTTTCGCATTTTCTCCAAGCACTTTCTCCTTGGCTCATTCACTCTTTTCTCGCATTTCCTCCAAGCGCTTTCTGCTTGGCTCATTCACCCTTCTCTCGCATTTCCTCCAAGTGCTTCCTTCTTGACTCAGCCATCTCTCGCATTACCTCCAAGTGCTTTCTGCTTGGCCCATTCAGCCTTCTCTCGCATTTCCTCAAAGGGTTTTCTGCATGGCTCATTCAACATTCTCTCGCATTTTCTCCAAGCCCTTTCTGCTTAGCACATTCTCCCTTCTCTCGCAGTTCCTCCATGCACTTTCTGCTTGGCTCTGCCTTCTTTCGCATTTTCTCCAAGCACTTTCTCCTTGGCTCATTCACCCTTTTCTTGCATTTCCTCCAAGCGTTTTCTGATTGGCTCATTCAGCATTCTCTCGAATTTTATCCAAGGGCTTTCTGCATGGCTCATTCACCCTTCTCTCGCATTTCCTCCAAGTGCTTCCTTCTTGACTCAGCCATCTCTCGCATTACCTCCAAGTGCTTTCTGCTTGGCCCATTCAGCCTTCTCTCGCATTTCCTCAAAGGGCTTTCTGTGTGGCTCATTCAACATTCTCTCGCATTTTCTCCAAGCCCTTTCTGCTTGGCTCATTCTCCCTTCTCTCGCAGTTCCTCCATGCACTTTCTGCTTGGCTCAGCCTTCTTTCACATTTCCTCCAAGCAGTTTCTCCTTGGCTCATTCACCCTTCTCTCGCATTTCCTCCAAGCGCTTTCTGCTTAGCTCATTCACCTGTCTCTAACATTTCCTCCAAGCGCTTTCTACTTGGCTCATTCACCCTTCTCTCGCATTTCCTCCATGCACTTTCTGCTTGGCTCATTCAGCCTTCTCTCGAATTTTATCCAAGCACTTTCTGCTTGGCTCAACCTTCTTTCGCATTTACTCCAAGTGCTTTCTGCTTGGCTCATTCACCTGTCTCTAACATTTCCACAAAGCGCTTTCTGCTTGGCTCATTCACCCTTCCCTCGCATTTACTCCATGCACTTTCTGCTTGGCTCTGCCTTCTTTCGCATTTTCTCCAAGCACTTTCTCCTTGGCTCATTCACCCTTTTCTTGCATTTCCTCCAAGCGCTTTCTGGTTGGCCCATTCAGCCTTCTCTCGCATTTCCTCAAAGGGCTTTCTGCATGGCTCATTCACCCATCTCTCACATTTTTTCCAAGCGCTTTCTCCTTGGCTCATTCATCTGTCTCTAACATTTCCTCCAAGCGCTTTCTACTTGGCTCATTCACCCTTCTCTCGCATTTCCTCCATGCACTTTCTGCTTGGCTCAGGCTTCTCTCGCATAACCTCAAAGTGCTTTCTGCTTGGCTAATTCACCCTTCTTTCACATTTCCTCCAAGCGCTTTCTGCTTCACTCATTCACCCTTCTCTTGTATTTCCTCCAAGCGCTTTCTACTTGGCTCATTCACCCTTCTCTTGCATTTTCTCAAAGCGCTTTCTGCTTGGCTCATTCATACTTCTCTCGCATTTCCTCCAAGCGCTTCCTTCTTGACTCAGCCATCTCTCACATTACCTCCAAGCGCTTTCTGCTTGGCTCATTCACCTGTCTCTAACATTTTCTCCAAGCGCTTTCTGCTTGGCTCATTCACCTGTCTCTAACATTTCCTCCAAGCCCTTTCTGCTTGGCTCATTCACCCTTCTCTCGCATTTCCTCCATGCGCTTTCTGCTTGGCTCATTCAGCCTTCTCTCGCATTTCCTCCAAGCGCTTTCTGCTTCACTCATTCACCCTTCTCTTGTATTTCCTCCAAGCGTTTTCTACTTGGCTCATTCACCCTTCTCTCGCATTTCCTCCAAGTGCTTCCTTCTTGACTCAGCCATCTCTCGCATTACCTCCAAGTGATTTCTGCTTGGCCCATTCAGCCTTCTCTCGCATTTCCTCAAAGTGCTTTCTGCGTGGCTCATTCAACATTCTCTCACATTTTCTCCAAGCCCTTTCTCCTTGGCTCATTCTCCCTTCTCTCGCAGTTCCTCCATGCAGTTTCTGCTTGGCTCAGCCTTCTTTCACATTTCCTCCAAGCGGTTTCTCCTTGGCTCATTCACCCTTCTCTCACATTTCCTCCAAGCGCTTTCTGCTTAGCTCATTCACCTGTCTCTAACATTTCCTCCAAGCGCTTTCTACTTGGCTCATTCACCCTTCTCTCGCATTTCCTCCATGCACTTTCTGCTTGGCTCATTCAGCCTTCTCTCGAATTTTATCCAAGCACTTTGTGCTTGGCTGAACCTTCTTTCGCATTTACTCCAAGTGCTTTCTGCTTGGCTCATTCACCTGTCTCTAACATTTCCTCAAAGCAATTTCTGCTTGGCTCATTCACCCTTCCCTCGCATTTACTCCATGCACTTTCTGCTTGGCTCTGCCTTCTTTCGCATTTTCTCCAAGCACTTTCTCCTTGGCTCAATCACCCTTTTCTTGCATTTCCTCCAAGCGCTTTCTGCTTGGCCCATTCAGCCTTCTCTCGCATTTCCTCAAAGGGCTTTCTGCATGGCTCATTCACCCTTCTCTCACATTTCCTCCAAGCGCTTTCTCCTTGGCTCATTCATCTGTCTCTAACATTTCCTCCAAGCGCTTTCTACTTGCCTCATTCACCCTTCTCTCGCATTTCCTCCATGCACTTTCTGCTTGGCTCAGGCTTCTCTCGCATAACTTCAAAGTGCTTTCTGCTTGGCTAATTCACCCTTCTTTCACATTTCCTCCAAGCGCTTTCTGCTTCACTCATTCACCCTTCTCTTGTATTTCCTCCAAGCGCTTTCTACTTGGCTCATTCACCCTTCTCTTGCATTTTCTCAAAGCGCTTTCTGCTTGGCTCATTCATACTTCTATCGCATTTCCTCCAAGTGCTTCCTTCTTGACTCAGCCATCTCTCACATTACCTCCAAGCACTTTCTGCTTGGCTCATTCACCTGTCTCTAACATTTTCTCCAAGCGCTTTCTGCTTGGCTCATTCACCTGTCTCTAACATTTCCTCCAAGCGCTTTCTGCTTGGCTCATTCACCCTTCTCTCGCATTTCCTCCACGCACTTTCTGCTTGGCTCAGCCTTCTTTCACATTTCCTCCAAGCGCTTTCTGCTTGGCTCATTCACCCTTCTCTCGCATTTCCTCCAAGCGCTTTCTGCTTGGCTCATTCACCTGTCTCTAACATTTCCTCCAAGCCCTTTGTGCTTGGTTCATTCTCGCTTCTCTCGCATTTCCTCCATGCACTTTCTGCTTGGCTCATTCAGCCTTCTCTCGCATTTCCTCCAAGCGCTTTCTGCTTCACTTATTCACCCTTCTCTTGTATTTCCTCCAAGCGTTTTCTACTTGGCTCATTCTCCCTTCTCTCGCATTTCCTCCAAGTGCTTCCTTCTTGACTCAGCCATCTCTCGCATTACCTCCAAGTGCTTTCTGCTTGGCCCATTCAGCCTTCTCTCGCATTTCCTCAAAGGGCTTTCTGCGTGGCTCATTCAACATTCTCTCACATTTTCTCCAAGCCCTTTGTCCTTGGCTCATTCTCCCTTCTCTCGCAGTTCCTCCATGCACTTTCTGCTTGGCTCAGCCTTCTTTCACATTTCCTCCAAGCGGTTTCTCCTTGGCTCATTCACCCTTCTCTCGCATTTCCTCCAAGCGCTTTCTGCTTAGCTCATTCACCTGTCTCTAACATTTCCTCCAAGCGCTTTCTACTTGGCTCATTCACCTTCTCTCGCATTTCCTCCATGCACTTTCTGCTTGGCTCATTCAGCTTTCTCTCGAATTTTATCCAAGCACTTTCTGCTTGGCTCACCTTCTTTCGCATTTACTCCAAGTGCTTTCTGCTTGGCTCATTCACCTGTCTCTAACATTTCCTCAAAGCGCTTTCTGCTTGGCTCATTCACCCTTCTCTTGCATTTACT
Organism: Crotalus adamanteus; assembly: GCA_039797435.1. Lineage (NCBI taxonomy): Eukaryota > Metazoa > Chordata > Lepidosauria > Squamata > Viperidae > Crotalus > Crotalus adamanteus. The sequence goes on from CM077935.1 coordinate 11,738,867, forward strand.
CCATGCACTTTCTGCTTGGCTCTGCCTTCTTTCGCATTTTCTCCAAGCACTTTCTCCTTGGCTCATTCACTCTTTTCTCGCATTTCCTCCAAGCGCTTTCTGCTTGGCTCATTCACCCTTCTCTCGCATTTCCTCCAAGTGTTTCCTTCTTGACTCAGCCATCTCTCGCATTACCTCCAAGTGCTTTCTGCTTGGCTCTGCCTTCTTTCGCATTTTCTCCAAGCACTTTCTCCTTGGCTCATTCACTCTTTTCTCGCATTTCCTCCAACCGCATTCTGCTTGGCTCATTCACCCTTCTCTCGCATTTCCTCCAAGTGCTTCCTTCTTGACTCAACCATCTCTCGCATTACCTCCAAGTGCTTTCTGCTTGGCCCATTCAGCCTTCTCTCGAATTTCCTCAAAGGGTTTTCTGCATGGCTCATTCAACATTCTCTCGCATTTTCTCCAAGCCCTTTCTACTTGGCTCATTCACCCTTCTCTCGCATTTCCTCCATGCACTTTCTGCTTGGCTCATTCAGCCTTCTCTCGAATTTTATCCAAGCACTTTCTGCTTGGCTCAACCTTCTTTCGCATTTTCTCCAAGCGCTTTCTCCTTTGCTCATTCACTCTTCTCTCGCATTTCCTCCAAGCGCTTTCTGCTTGGCTCATTCACCCTTCTCTCGCATTTACTCCATGCACTTTCTGCTTGGCTCTGCCTTCTTTCGCATTTTCTCCAAGCACTTTCTCCTTGGCTCATTCACTCTTTTCTCGCATTTCCTCCAACCGCTTTCTGCTTGGCTCATTCACCCTTCTCTCGCATTTCCTCCAAGTGCTTCCTTCTTGACTCAACCATCTCTCGCATTACCTCCAAGTGCTTTCTGCTTGGCCCATTCAGCCTTCTCTCGAATTTCCTCAAAGGGTTTTCTGCATGGCTCATTCAACATTCTCTCGCATTTTCTCCAAGCCCTTTCTGCTTGGCTCATTCTCCCTTCTCTCGCAGTTCCTCCATGCACTTTCTGCTTGGCTCAGCCTTCTTTCACATTTCCTCCAAGTGGTTTCTCCTTGGCTCATTCACCCTTCTCTCGCATTTCCTCCAAGCGCTTTCTGCTTAGCTCATTCACCTGTCTCTAACATTTCCTCCAAACGCTTTCTACTTGGCTCATTCACCCTTCTCTCGCATTTCCTCCATGCACTTTCTGCTTGGCTCATTCACCCATCTCTCGAATTTTATCCAAGCACTTCTTGCTTCGCTCAACTTTCTTTCGCATTTACTCCAAGCGCTTTCTCCTTTGCTCATTCACTCTTCTCTCGCATATCCTCCAAGCGCTTTCTGCTCGGCTCATTCACCCGTCTCTAATATTTCCTCCAAGCTCTTTATCCTTGGCTCATTCATACTTATCTCGCATTTCCTCTAAGCGCTTTCTGTTTGGCTTATTCACATTTCTCTCGCATTTCCTCCAAGTGCTTTCTGCTTGGGTCATTCACCCGTCTCTAACATTTCCTCCAAGCGCTTTCTGCTTCGCTCATTCACCCTTCTCTCGCATTACCTGCAAGTGCTTTCTGCTTCGCTCAGCCTTCTTTCACATTTCCTCCAAGCGCTTTCTGCTTCGCTCATTCACCCTTCTCTTGCATTTCCTCCAAGCGGTTTGTACTTGGCTCATTCACCCTTCTCTCGCATTTTCTCAAAGCGCTTTCTGCTTGGCTCATTCACCGTTCTCTCGAATTTTATGCAAGCACTTTCTGCTTGGCTCAACCTTCTTTCACATTTACTCCAAGCACTTTCTCCTTTGCTCATTCACTCTTCTCTCGCATTTCCTCCAAGCGCTTTCTGCTTGGCTCATTCACCTTTCTCTCGCATTTCCTCCATGCACTTTCTGCTTGGCTCAGCCTTCTTTCACATTTCCTCAAAGCCGTTTCTCCTTGGCTGATTCACCCTTTTCTCGCATTTCCTCCAAGCGCTTTCTGCTTGGCTCATTCAGCCTTCTCTCGAATTTTATCCAAGCATTTTCTGCTTGGCTCAACCTTCTTTCGCATTTACTCCAAGTGCTTTCTCCTTGGCTCATTCACCTATCTCTAACATTTCCTCAAAGAGCTTTCTGCTTGGCTCATTCAGCCTTCTCTCGAATTTTATCCAAGGGCTTTCTGCATGGCTCATTAACACTTCTCTCTCACTTCCTCCAAGCGCTTCCTGCTTGGCTAAGCCTTCTCCCGTATTTCCTCCAAGCGCTTTCTACTTGGCTCATTCACCCTTCTCTCGCATTTCCTCCAAGTGCTTCCTTCTTGACTCAACCATCTCTCGCATTACCTCCAAGTGCTTTCTGCTTGGCCCATTCAGCCTTCTCTTGAATTTCCTCAAAGGGCTTTCTGCATGGCTCATTCAACATTCTCTCGCATTTTCTCCAAGCCCTTTCTGCTTGGCTCATTCTCCCTTCTCTCGCAGTTCCTCCATGCACTTTCTGCTTGGCTCAGCCTTCTTTCACATTTCCTCCAAGCTGTTTCTCCTTGGCTCATTCACCCTTCTCTCACATTACCTCCAAGCGCTTTCTGCTTGGCTCATTCACCTGTCTCTAACATTTTCTCAAAGCGCTTTCTGCTTGCCTCATTCACCTGTCTCTAACATTTCGTCCAAGCGCTTTCTGCTTGGCTCATTCACCCTTCTCTCGCATTTCCTCCACGCACTTTCTGCTTGGCTCAGCCTTCTTTCACATTTCTTCCAAGCGGTTTCTCCTTGGCTCATTCACCCTTCTCTCGCATTTCCTCCAAGCGCTTTCTGCTTGGCTCATTCACCTGTCTCTAACATTTCCTCCAAGCCCATTCTGCTTGGTTCATTCTCCCTTCTCTCGCATTTCCTCCATGCACTTTCTGCTTGGCTCTGCCTTCTTTCGCATATTCTCCAAGCACTTTCTCCTTGGCTCATTCACCCTTTTCTTGCATTTCCTCCAAGCGCTTTCTGCTTGGCTCATTCATACTTCTCTCGCATTTCCTCCAAGCGCTTCCTTCTTGGCTCAGCCATCTCTCGCATTACCTCCAAGTGCTTTCTGCTTGGCCCATTCAGCCTTCTCTCGCATTTCCTCAAAGGGCTTTCTGCATGGCTCATTCACCCTTCTCTAACATTTCCTCCAAGTGCTTCCTTCTTGGCTCAGCCATCTCTCGCATTACCTCCAATTGCTTTCTCCTTGGCCCATTCAGCCTTCTCTCGCATTTCCTGCAAGCGCTTTCTGCTTGGCTCATTCATCTGTCTCTAACATTTCCTCCAAGCGCTTTCTACTTGGCTCATTCACCCTTCTCTTGCATTTCCTCCATGCACTTTCTGCTTGGCTCAGCCTTCTCTCGCATAACCTCAAAGTGCTTTCAGCTTGGCTAATTCACCCTTCTTTCACATTTCCTCCAAGCGCTTTCTGCTTGGCTCATTAACCCATCTCTAACATATCCTCCATGCACTTTCTGCTTGGCTCTGCCTTCTTTCGCATTTTCTCCAAGCACTTTCTCCTTGGCTCATTCACCCTTTTCTTGCATTTCCTCCAAGCGCTTTCTGCTTGGCTTATTCAGCCTTCTCTCGAATTTTATCCAAGGGCTTTCTGCATGGCTCATTAACACTTCACTCTCACTTCCTCCAAGCGCTTCCTGCTTGGCTAAGCCTTCTCCCGCATTTCCTCCAAGCGCTTTCTACTTGGCTCAATCACCCTTCTCTCGCATTTTCTCGAAGCGCTTTCTGCCTGGCTCATTCACCCTTCTCTCGCATTTCCTCCAAGCACTTTCTGCTTCACTCATTCACCCTTCTCTTGTATTTCCTCCAAGCGCTTTCTACTTGGCTCATTCACCCTTCTCTCGCATTTCCTCCAAGTGCTTCCTTCTTGACTCAGCCATCTCTCGCATTACCTCCAAGTGCTTTCTGCTTGGCCCATTCAGCCTTCTCTCGCATTTCCTCAAAGGGCTTTCTGCGTGGCTCATTCAACATTCTCTCACATTTTCTCCAAGCCCTTTCTGCTTGGCTCATTCTCACTTCTCTCGCAGTTCCTCCATGCACTTTCTGCTTGGCTCAGCCTTCTTTCACATTTCCTCCAAGCGGTTTCTCCTTGGCTCATTCACCCTTCTCTCGCATTTCCTCCAAGCGCTTTCTGCTTAGCTCATTCACCTGTCTCTAACATTTCCTCCAAGCGCTTTCTACTTGGCTCATTCACCTTCTCTCGTATTTCCTCCATGCACTTTCTGCTTGGCTCATTCAGCCTTCTCTTGAATTTTATCCAAGCACTTTCTGCTTGGCTCAACCTTCTTTCGCATTTACTCCAAGCGCTTTCTCCTTTGCTCATTCACTCTTCTCTCGCATTTCCTCCAAGCGCTTTCTGCTTGGCTCATTCACCTTTCTCTCGCATTTCCTCCATGCACTTTCTGCTTGGCTCTGCCTTCTTTCGCATTTTCTCCAAGGACTTTCTCCTTGGCTCATTCACCCTTTTCTCGCATTTCCTCCAAGCGCTTTCTGCTTGGCTCATTCAGCCTTCTCTCGAATTTTATCCAAGGGCTTTCTGCATGGCTCATTAACACTTCTCTCTCACTTCCTGCAAGTGCTTCCTGCTTGGCTAAGCCTTCTCCCGTATTTCCTCCAATTGCTTTCTACTTGGCTCAATCACCCTTCTCTCGCATTTTCTCGAAGCGCTTTCTGCCTGGCTCATTCACCCTTCTCTCGCATTTACTCCAAGCGCTTTCTGCTTCACTCATTCACCCTTCTCTTGTATTTCCTCCAAGCGCTTTCTACTTGGCTCATTCACCCTTCTCTCGCATTTTCTCAAAGCGCTTTCTGCTTGGCTCATTCATACTTCTCTCGCATTTCCACCAAGCGCTTCCTTCTTGACTCAGCCATCTCTCGCATTACCTCGAAGCGCTTTCTTCTTGGCTCATTCACCTGTCTCTAACATTTTCTCCAAGCGCTTTCTGCTTGGCTCATTCACCTGTCTCTAACATTTCCTCCAAGCCCTTTCTGCTTGGCTCATTCTCCCTTCTCTCGCATTTCCTCCATGCACTTTCTGCTTGGCTCTGCCTTCTTTCGCATTTTCTCCAAGCACTTTCTCCTTTGCTCATTCACCCTTTTCTTGCATTTCCTCCAAGCGCTTTCTGCTTGGCTCATTCAGCGTTCTCTCGAATTTTATCCAAGGGCTTTCTGCATGGCTCATTAACACTTCTCTCTCACTTCCTCCAAGCGCTTCCTCCTTGCCTAACCTTCTCCCGCATTTCCTCCAAGCGCTTTCTACTTGGCTCATTCACCCTTCTCTCGCATTTACTCCATGCACTTTCTGCTTGGCTCTGCCTTCTTTCGCATTTTCTCCAGGCACTTTCTCCTTGGCTCATTCACTCTTTTCTCGCATTTCCTCCAAGTGCTTCCTTCTTGACTCAACCATCTCTCGCATTACCTCCAAGTTCTTTCTGCTTGGCCCATTCAGCGTTCTCTCGCATTTCCTCAAAGGGCTTTCTGCATGGCTCATTCAACATTCTCTCGCATTTTCTCCAAGCCCTTTCTGCTTGGCTCATTCTCCTTTCTCTCGCAGTTCCTCCATGCACTTTCTGCTTGGCTCAGCCTTCTTTCACATTTCCTCCAAGCGGTTTCTCCTTGGCTCATTCACCCTTCTCTCGCATTTCCTCCAAGCGCTTTCTGCTTAGCTCATTCACCTGTCTCTAACATTCCCTCCAAGCGCTTTCTACTTGGCTCATACACCCTTCTCTCGCATTTCCTCCATGCACTTTCTGCTTGGCTCATTCAGCCATTTCTCGAATTTTATCCAAGCACTTTCTGCATGGCTCAAACTTCTTTCGCATTTACTCCAAGCGCTTTCTCCTTTGCTCATTCACTCTTCTCTCGCATATCCTCCAAGCGCTTTCTGCTCGGCTCATTCACACGTCTCTAATATTTCCTCCAAGCTCTTTATCCTTGGCTCATTCATACAGATCTCGCATTTCCTCTAAGCGCTTTCTGTTTGGCTTATTCACATTTCTCTCGCATTTCCTCGAAGTGCTTTCTCCTTGGCTCATTCACCCTTCTCTCTCATTTCCTATAAGTGCTTTCTCCTTGGCTCATTCAGCCTTCTCTCGCATTTCCTCCAAGTGCTTTCTGCTTGGGTCATTCACCCGTCTCTAACATTTCCTCAAAGCGCTTTCTGCTTGGCTCATTCACACTTCTCTCACATTTCTTCCAAGCGCTTTCTGCTTGGCTCATTCACACTTCTCTCACATTTCTTCCAAGCGCTTTCTGCTTGGCTCATTCACCATTCTCTCACATTTCCTCCAAGCGCTTTCTGCTTGGCTCATTCACACTTCTCTCGCATTTCCTCCAAGCGCTTTCTCCTTGGCTCATTCACCCATCTCTCGCATTTCCTCAAAGGGCTTCCTTCTTGACTCAGCCATCTCTCGCATTACCTCCAAGTGCTTTCTGCTTGGCTCATTCACCCTTCTCTCGCATTTCCTCCATGCACTTTCTGCTTGGCTCATTCAGCCTTCTCTCGAATTTTATCCAAGCACTTTCTGCTTGGCTCAACCTTCTTTCCCATTTACTCCAAGTGCTTTCTGCTTGGCTCATTTACCTGTCTCTAACATTTCCTCAAAGCGCTTTCTGCTTGGCTCATTCACCCTTCCCTCGCATTTACTCCATGCACTTTCTGCTTTGCTCTGCCTTCTTTCGCATTTTCTCCAAGCACTTTCTCCTTGGCTCATTCACCCTTTTCTTGCATTTCCTCCAAGCGCTTTCTGCTTGGCCCATTCAGCCTTCTCTCGCATTTCCTCAAAGGGCTTTCTGCATGGCTCATTCACCCTTCTCTCACATTTCCTCCAAGCGCTTTCTCCTTGGCTCATTCATCTGTCTCTAACATTTCCTCCAAGCGCTTTCTACTTGGCTCATTCACCCTTCTCTCGCATTTCCTCCATGCACTTTCTGCTTGGCTCAGGCTTCTCTCGCATAACCTCAAAGTGCTTTCTGCTTGGCTAATTCACCCTTCTTTCACATTTCCTCCAAGCGCTTTCTGCTTCACTCATTCACCCTTCTCTTGTATTTCCTCCAAGCGCTTTCTACTTGGCTCATTCACCCTTCTCTTGCATTTTCTCAAAGCGCTTTCTCCTTGGCTCATTCATACTTCTCTCGCATTTCCTCCAAGCGCTTCCTTCTTGACTCAGCCATCTCTCACATTACCTCCAAGCGCTTTCTGCTTGGCTCATTCACCTGTCTCTAACATTTTCTCCAAGCGCTTTCTGCTTGGCTCATTCACCTGTCTCTAACATTTCCTCCAAGCGCTTTCTGCTTGGCTCATTCACCCTTCTCTCGCATTTCCTCCACGCACTTTCTGCTTGGCTCTGCCTTCTTTCGCATTTTCTCCAAGCACTTTCTCCTTGGCTCATTCACTCTTTTCTCGCATTTCCTCCAAGTGCTTTCTGCTTGGCTCATTCACCCTTCTCTCGCATTTCCTCCAAGTGCTTCCTTCTTGACTCAGCCATCTCTCGCATTACCTCCAAGTGCTTTCTGCTTGGCCCATTCAGCCTTCTCTCGCATTTCCTCAAAGGGTTTTCTGCATGGCTCATTCAACATTCTCTCGCATTTTCTCCAAGCCCTTTCTGCTTAGCTCATTCTCCCTTCTCTCGCAGTTCCTCCATGCACTTTCTGCTTGGCTCTGCCTTCTTTCGCATTTTCTCCAAGCACTTTCTCCTTGGCTCATTCACCCTTTTCTTGCATTTCCTCCAAGCGTTTTCTGATTGGCTCATTCAGCATTCTCTCGAATTTTATCCAAGGGCTTTCTGCATGGCTCATTCACCCTTCTCTCGCATTTCCTCCAAGTGCTTCCTTCTTGACTCAGCCATCTCTCGCATTACCTCCAAGTGCTTTCTGCTTGGCCCATTCAGCCTTCTCTCGCATTTCCTCAAAGGGCTTTCTGTGTGGCTCATTCAACATTCTCTCGCATTTTCTCCAAGCCCTTTCTGCTTGGCTCATTCTCCCTTCTCTCGCAGTTCCTCCATGCACTTTCTGCTTGGCTCAGCCTTCTTTCACATTTCCTCCAAGCAGTTTCTCCTTGGCTCATTCACCCTTCTCTCGCATTTCCTCCAAGCGCTTTCTGCTTAGCTCATTCACCTGTCTCTAACATTTCCTCCAAGCGCTTTCTACTTGGCTCATTCACCCTTCTCTCGCATTTCCTCCATGCACTTTCTGCTTGGCTCATTCAGCCTTCTCTCGAATTTTATCCAAGCACTTTCTGCTTGGCTCAACCTTCTTTCGCATTTACTCCAAGTGCTTTCTGCTTGGCTCATTCACCTGTCTCTAACATTTCCTCAAAGCGCTTTCTGCTTGGCTCATTCACCCTTCCCTCGCATTTACTCCATGCACTTTCTGCTTGGCTCTGCCTTCTTTCGCATTTTCTCCAAGCACTTTCTCCTTGGCTCATTCACCCTTTTCTTGCATTTCCTCCAAGCGCTTTCTGGTTGGCCCATTCAGCCTTCTCTCGCATTTCCTCAAAGGGCTTTCTGCATGGCTCATTCACCCATCTCTCACATTTTTTCCAAGCGCTTTCTCCTTGGCTCATTCATCTGTCTCTAACATTTCCTCCAAGCGCTTTCTACTTGGCTCATTCACCCTTCTCTCGCATTTCCTCCATGCACTTTCTGCTTGGCTCAGGCTTCTCTCGCACAACCTCAAAGTGCTTTCTGCTTGGCTAATTCACCCTTCTTTCACATTTCCTCCAAGCGCTTTCTGCTTCACTCATTCACCCTTCTCTTGTATTTCCTCCAAGCGCTTTCTACTTGGCTCATTCACCCTTCTCTTGCATTTTCTAAAAGCGCTTTCTGCTTGGCTCATTCATACTTCTCTCGCATTTCCTCCAAGCGCTTCCTTCTTGACTCAGCCATCTCTCACATTACCTCCAAGCGCTTTCTGCTTGGCTCATTCACCTGTCTCTAACATTTTCTCCAAGCGCTTTCTGCTTGGCTCATTCACCTGTCTCTAACATTTCCTCCAAGCGCTTTCTGCTTGGCTCATTCACCCTTCTCTCGCATTTCCTCCACGCACTTTCTGCTTGGCTCAGCCTTCTTTCACATTTCCTCCAAGCGCTTTCTGCTTGGCTCATTCACCCTTCTCTCGCATTTCCTCCAAGCGCTTTCTGCTTGGCTCATTCACCTGTCTCTAACATTTCCTCCAAGCCCTTTCTGCTTGGTTCATTCTCCCTTCTCTCGCATTTCCTCCATGCGCTTTCTGCTTGGCTCATTCAGCCTTCTCTCGCATTTCCTCCAAGCGCTTTCTGCTTCACTCATTCACCCTTCTCTTGTATTTCCTCCAAGCGTTTTCTACTTGGCTCATTCACCCTTCTCTCGCATTTCCTCCAAGTGCTTCCTTCTTGACTCAGCCATCTCTCGCATTACCTCCAAGTGCTTTCTGCTTGGCCCATTCAGCCTTCTCTCGCATTTCCTCAAAGGGCTTTCTGCGTGGCTCATTCAACATTCTCTCACATTTTCTCCAAGCCCTTTCTCCTTCGCTCATTCTCCCTTCTCTCGCAGTTCCTCCATGCAGTTTCTGCTTGGCTCAGCCTTCTTTCACATTTCCTCCAAGCGGTTTCTCCTTGGCTCATTCACCCTTCTCTCACATTTCCTCCAAGCGCTTTCTACTTAGCTCATTCACCTGTCTCTAACATTTCCTCCAAGCGCTTTCTACTTGGCTCATTCACCCTTCTCTCGCATTTCCTCCATGCACTTTCTGCTTGGCTCATTCAGCCTTCTCTCGAATTTTATCCAAGCACTTTCTGCTTGGCTGAACCTTCTTTCGCATTTACTCCAAGTGCTTTCTGCTTGGCTCATTCACCTGTCTCTAACATTTCCTCAAAGCACTTTCTGCTTGGCTCATTCACCCTTCCCTCGCATTTACTCCATGCACTTTCTGCTTGGCTCTGCCTTCTTTCGCATTTTCTCCAAGCACTTTCTCCTTGGCTCAATCACCCTTTTCTTGCATTTCCTCCAAGCGCTTTCTGCTTGGCCCATTCAGCCTTCTCTCGCATTTCCTCAAAGGGCTTTCTGCATGGCTCATTCACCCTTCTCTCACATTTCCTCCAAGCGCTTTCTCCTTGGCTCATTCACCTGTCTCTAACATTTCCTCCAAGCCCTTTCTGCTTGGTTCATTCTCGCTTCTCTCGCATTTCCTCCATGCACTTTCTGCTTGGCTCATTCAGCCTTCTCTCCCATTTCCTCCAAGCGCTTTCTGCTTCACTTATTCACCCTTCTCTTGTATTTCCTCCAAGCGTTTTCTACTTGGCTCATTCTCCCTTCTCTCGCATTTCCTCCAAGTGCTTCCTTCTTGACTCAGCCATCTCTCGCATTACCTCCAAGTGCTTTCTGCTTGGCCCATTCAGCCTTCTCTCGCATTTCCTCAAAGGGCTTTCTGCGTGGCTCATTCAACATTCTCTCACATTTTCTCCAAGCCCTTTGTCCTTGGCTCATTCTCCCTTCTCTCGCAGTTCCTCCATGCACTTTCTGCTTGGCTCAGCCTTCTTTCACATTTCCTCCAAGCGGTTTCTCCTTGGCTCATTCACCCTTCTCTCGCATTTCCTCCAAGCGCTTTCTGCTTAGCTCATTCACCTGTCTCTAACATTTCCTCCAAGCGCTTTCTACTTGGCTCATTCACCCTTCTCTCGCATTTCCTCCATGCACTTTCTGCTTGGCTCATTCAGCCTTCTCTCGAATTTTATCCAAGCACTTTCTGCTTGGCTCACCTTCTTTCGCATTTACTCCAAGTGCTTTCTGCTTGGCTCATTCACCTGTCTCTAACATTTCCTCAAAGCGCTTTCTGCTTGGCTCATTCACCCTTCTCTCGCATTTACTCCAGGCACTTTCTGCTTGGCTCTGCCTTCTTTCGCATTTTCTCCAAGCACTTTCTCCTTGGCTCATTCACTCTTTTCTCGCATTTCCTCCAAGCGCTTTCTGCTTGGCTCATTCACCCTTCTCTCGCATTTCCTCCAAGTGCTTCCTTCTTGACTCAGCCATCTCTCGCATTACCTCCAAGTGCTTTCTGCTTGGCCCATTTAGCCTTCTCTCGCATTTCCTCAAAGGGCTTTCTGCATGGCTCATTCAACATTCTCTCGCATTTTCTCCAAGCCCTTTCTGCTTGGCTCATTCTCCCTTCTCTCGCAGTTCCTCCATGCACTTTCTGCTTGGCTCAGCCTTCTTTCACATTTCCTCCAAGCGGTTACTCCTTGGCTCATTCACCCTTCTCTCGCATTTCCTCCAAGCGCTTTCTGCTTAGCTCATTCACCTGTCTCTAACATTTCCTCCAAGTGCTTTCTACTTGGCTCATTCACCCTTCTCTCGCATTTCCTCCATGCACTTTCTGCTTGGCTCATTCAGCCTTCTCTCGAATTTTATCCAAGCACTTTCTGCTTGGCTCAACCTTCTTTCGCATTTTCTCCAAGCGCTTTCTCCTTTGCTCATTCACTCTTCTCTCACATTTCCTCCAAGCGCTTTCTGCTTGGCTCATTCACCCTTCTCTCGCATTTCCTCCATGCACTTTCTGCTTGGCTCAGCCTTCTTTCACATTTCTTCCAAGCGGTTTCTCCTTGGCTCATTCACCCTTCTCTCGCATATCCTCCAAGCGCTTTCTGTTCGGCTCATTCACCCGTCTCTAATATTTCCTCCAACCTCTTTATCCTTGGCTCATTCATACTTATCTCGCATTTCCTAAAGCGCTTTCTGCTTGGTTCTTTCACCCGTCTCTCGCATTTCCTCCAAGCGCTTTCTGCTTGGCTCATTCATACTTCTCTCGCATTTCCTCCAAGTGCTTCCTTCTTGACTCAGCCATCTCTCACATTACCTCCAAGCACTTTCTGCTTGGCTCATTCACCTGTCTCTAACATTTTCTCCAAGCGCTTTCTGCTTGGCTCATTCACCTGTCTCTAACATTTCCTCAAAGCGCTTTCTCCTTGGCTCATTCACCCGTCTCTCTCATTTCCTATAAGTGCTTTCTCCTTAGCTCATTCAGCCTTTCTCTCGCATTTCCTCCAAGTGCTTTCTGCATGGGTCATTCACCCGTCTCTAACATTTCCTCCAACCGCTTTCTGCTTGGCTCATTCACACTTCTCTCACATTTCTTCCAAGTGCTTTCTGCTTGGCTCATTCACACTTCTCTCACATTTCTTCCAAGCGCTTTCTGCTTGGCTCATTCACCATTCTCTCACATTTCCTCCAAGCGCTTTCTGCTTGGCTCATTCACACTTCTCTCGCATTTCCTCCAAGTGCTATCTCCTTGGCTCATTCACCCATCTCTCGCATTTCCTCAAAGGGCTTCCTTTTTGACTCAGCCATCTCTCGCATTTCCTCCAAGCGCATTCTGCTTGGCTCATTCACCCTTCTCTCGTATTTCCTCCAAGTGCTTCCTTCTTGGCCCATTCAGCCTTCTTTCGCATTTCCTCAAAGGGCTTTCTGCATGGCTCATTCAACATTCTCTCGCATTTTCTCCAAGCCCTTTCTGCTTGGCTCATTCTCCCTTCTCTCGCAGTTCCTCCATGCACTTTCTGCTTCGCTCAGCCTTCTTTCACATTTCCTCCAAGCGGTTTCTCCTTGGCTCATTCACCCTTCTCTCGCATTTCCTCCATGCACTTTCTGCTTGGCTCATTCAGCCTTCTCTCGAATTTTATCCAAGCACTTTCTGCTTGGCTCAACCTTCTTTCGCATTTACTCCAAGCGCTTTCTCCTTTGCTCATTCACTCTTCTCTCGCATTTCCTCCAAGCGCTTTCTGCTTGGCTCATTCACCCTTCTCTCGCATATCCTCCAAGCGCTTTCTGCTCGGCTCATTCACCCGTCTCTAATATTTCCTCCAAGCTCTTTATCCTTGGCTCATTCATACTTATCGCGCATTTCCTCTAAGCGCTTTCTGTTTGGCTTATTCACATTTCTCTCGCATTTCCTCGAAGTGCTTTCTCGTTGGCTCATTCACCCCTCTATCTCATTTCCTATAAGTGCTTTCTCATTGGCTCATTCACCCTTTTCTCGCATTTCCGCCAAGCGCTTTCTGCTTGGCTCATTCAGCCTTCTCTCGAATTTTATCCAAGCACTTTCTGCTTGGCTCACCTTCTTTCTCATTTACTCCAAGTGCTTTCTTCTTGGCTCATTCACCTGTCCCTAACATTTCCTCAAAGCGCTTTCTGCTTGGCTCATTCACCCTTCTCTCGCATTTAGTCCATGCACTTTCTGCTTGGCTCTGCCTTCTTTCGCATTTTCTCCAAGCACTTTCTCCTTGGCTCATTCACTCTTTTCTCGCATTTCCTCCAAGCGCTTTCTGCTTGGCTCATTCACCCTTCTCTCGCATTTCCTCCAAGTGCTTCCTTCTTGACTCAGCCATCTCTCGCATTACCTCCAAGTGCTTTCTGCTTGGCCCATTCAGCCTTCTCTCGCATTTCCTCAAAGGGCTTTCTGCATGGCTCATTCAACATTCTCTCACATTTTCTCCAAGCCCTTTCTGCTTGCCTCATTCTCCCATCTCTCGCAGTTCCTCCATGCACTTTCTGCTTGGCTCAGCCTTCTTTCACATTTCCTCCAAGCGGTTTCTCCTTGGCTCATTCACCCTTCTCTCGCATGTCCTCCAAGCGCTTTCTGCTTAGCTCATTCACTTGTCTCTAACATTTCCTCCAAGTGCATTCTACTTGGCTCATTCACCCTTCTCTCGCATTTCCTCCATGCACTTTCTGCTTGGCTCATTCAGCCTTCTCTCGAATTTTATCCAAGCACTTTCTGCTTGGCTCAACCTTCTTTCGCATTTACTCCAAGCGCTTTCTCCTTTGCTCATTCACTCTTCTCTCGCATTTCCTCCAAGCTCTTGCTGCTTGGCTCATTCACTCTTCTCTCGCATTTCCTCCATGCACTTTCTGCTTGGCTCAGCCTTCTTTCACATTTCTTCCAAGCGGTTTCTCCTTGGCTCATTCACCCTTCTCTCGCATATCCTCCAAGCGCTTTCTGCTCGGCTCATTCACCCGTCTCTAATATTTCCTCCAAGCTCTTTATCCTTGGCTCATTCATACTTATCTCGCATTTCCTCTAAGCGCTTTCTCTTTGGCTTATTCACATTTCTCTCACATTTCCTCGAAATGCTTTCTCCTTGGCTCATTCACCCGTCTCTCTCATTTCCTATAAGTGCTTTCTCCTTGGCTCATTCAGCCTTTCGCTCGCATTTCCTCCAAGTGCTTTCTGCTTGGGTCATTCACCCGTCTCTAACATTTCCTCCAACCGCTTTCTGCTTGGCTCATTCACACTTCTCTCACATTTCTTCCAAGTGCTTTCTGCTTGGCTCATTCACACTTCTCTCACATTTCTTCCAAGCGCTTTCTGCTTGGCTCATTCACCATTCTCTCACATTTCCTCCAAGCGCTTTCTGCTTGGCTCATTCACAATTCTCTCGCATTTCCTCCAAGCGCTTTCTCCTTGGCTCATTCACCCACTCACGCATTTCCTCCAAGCGCTTTCTTCTTGGCTCATTCACCCTTCTCTGACATTTCCTCTAAGCGCTTTCTGTTTGGCTTATTCACATTTCTCTGGCATTTCCTCCAAGTGCTTTCTCCTTGCCTCATTCACCCGTCTCTCTCATTTCCTCCACGTGCTTTCTGCTTTCATCATTCAGCTTTCTCTCGCATTTCTTCCAAGTGCTTTCTGCTTGGCTCATTCACCCTTCTCTCGCATTTCCTCCAAGCGCATTCTGCTTGGCTCATTCACCCTTCTCTCGCATTTCTTCGAAGCGCTTTCTGCTTCGCTCATTGACCCTTCTGTCACATTTCCTCTTAGCGCTTTCTGTTTGGCTTATTAAAATTTCTCTAGCATTTTTTCGAAGTGCTTTCTCCTTGGCTCATTCAGCCTTCTCTCGCATTTCCTCCAAGCGCATTCTGCTTGCCCCCTCACAGCCTTCTCTCGAATTTGTTCCAAGAGCTTTTTCATTGGCTCATTCACCCTTCTCTCTCATTTCCTCCAAGCCTTTTCTGCTTGGCTCATTTAGCCTTCTCTCACATTTCCTACAAGCGCTTTCTGCTTGGCTCATTCACCCGTCTCTCTCATTTCCTAGAAGTGCTTTCTCCTTTGCTCATTCAGCCTTCTCTCGCATTTCCTCCAAGCCTTTTCTGCTTGGCTCTTTTAGCCTTCTCTCGCATTTCCTAAAGCGCTTTCTGCTTGGCTCTTTCACCCGTCTCTCGCATTTCCTCCAAGCGCTTTCTGCTTGGCTCATTCATACTTCTCTCGCATTTCCTCCAAGTGCTTCCTTCTTGACTCAGCCATCTCTCACATTACCTCCAAGCACTTTCTGCTTGGCTCATTCACCTGTCTCTAACATTTTCTCCAAGCGCTTTCTGCTTGGCTCATTCACCTGTCTCTAACATTTCCTCCAAGCGCTTTCTGCTTGGCTCATTCACCCTTCTCTCGCATTTCCTCCACGCACTTTCTGCTTGGCTCAGCCTTCTTTCACATTTCCTCCAAGCGCTTTCTGCTTGGCTCATTCACCCTTCTCTCGCATTTCCTCCAAGCGCTTTCTGCTTGGCTCATTCACCTGTCTCTAACATTTCCTCCAAGCCCTTTCTGCTTGGTTCATTCTCGCTTCTCTCGCATTTCCTCCATGCACTTTCTGCTTGGCTCATTCAGCCTTCTCTCGCATTTCCTCCAAGCGCTTTCTGCTTCACTCATTCACCCTTCTCTTGTATTTCCTCCAAGCGTTTTCTACTTGGCTCATTCACCCTTCTCTCGCATTTCCTCCAAGTGCTTCCTTCTTGACTCAGCCATCTCTCGCATTACCTCCAAGTGCTTTCTGCTTCGCCCATTCAGCCTTCTCTCGCATTTCCTCAAAGGGCTTTCTGCGTGGCTCATTCAACATTCTTTCACATTTTCTCCAAGCCCTTTGTCCTTGGCTCATTCTCCCTTCTCTTGCAGTTCCTTCTTGCACTTTCTGCTTGGCTCAGCCTTCTTTCACATTTCCTCCAAGCGGTTTCTCCTTGGCTCATTCACCCTTCTCTCGCATTTCCTCCAAGCGCTTTCTGCTTAGCTCATTCACCTGTCTCTAACATTTCCTCCAAGCGCTTTCTACTTGGCTCATTCACCTTCTCTCGCATTTCCTCCATGCACTTTCTGCTTGGCTCATTCAGCCTTCTCTCGAATTTTATCCAAGCACTTTCTGCTTGGCTCACCTTCTTTCGCATTTACTCCAAGTGCATTCTGCTTGGCTCATTCACCTGTCTCTAACATTTCCTCAAAGCGCTTTCTGCTTGGCTCATTCACCCTTCTCTCGCATTTACTCCATGCACTTTCTGCTTGGCTCTGCCTTCTTTCGCATTTTCTCCAAGCACTTTCTCCTTGGCTCATTCACTCTTTTCTCGCATTTCCTCCAAGCGCTTTCTGCTTGGCTCATTCACCCTTCTCTCGCATTTCCTCCAAGTGCTTCCTTCTTGACTCAGCCATCTCTCGCATTACCTCCAAGTGCTTTCTGCTTGGCCCATTTAGCCTTCTCTCGCATTTCCTCAAAGGGCTTTCTGCATGGCTCATTCAACATTCTCTCGCATTTTCTCCAAGCCCTTTCTGCTTGGCTCATTCTCCCTTCTCTCGCAGTTCCTCCATGCACTTTCTGCTTGGCTCAGCCTTCTTTCACATTTCCTCCAAGCGGTTACTCCTTGGCTCATTCACCCTTCTCTCGCATTTCCTCCAAGCGCTTTCTGCTTAGCTCATTCAACTGTCTCTAACATTTCCTCCAAGTGCTTTCTACTTGGCTCATTCACACTTCTCTCGCATTTCCTCCATGCACTTTCTGCTTGGCTCATTCAGCCTTCTCTCGAATTTTATCCAAGCACTTTCTGCTTGGCTCAACCTTCTTTCGCATTTTCTCCAAGCGCTTTCTCCTTTGCTCATTCACTCTTCTCTCGCATTTCCTCCAAGCGCTTTCTGCTTGGCTCATTCACCCTTCTCTCGCATTTCCTCCATGCACTTTCTGCTTGGCTCAGACTTCTTTCACATTTCTTCCAAGCGGTTTCTCCTTGGCTCATTCACCCTTCTCTCGCATATCCTCCAAGCGCTTTCTGTTCGGCTCATTCACCCGTCTCTAATATTTCCTCCAACCTCTTTATCCTTGGCTCATTCATACTTATCTCGCATTTCCTCTGAGCGCTTTCTGTTTGGCTTATTCACATTTCTCTCGCATTTCCTCGAAGTGCTTTCTCCTTGGCTCATTCACCCGTCTCTCTCATTTCCTATAAGTGCTTTCTCCTTGGCTCATTCAGCCTTTCTCTCGCATTTCCTCCAAGTGCTTTCTGCATGGGTCATTCACCCGTCTCTAACATTTCCTCCAACCGCTTTCTGCTTGGCTCATTCAAACTTCTCTCACATTTCTTCCAAGTGCTTTCTGCTTGGCTCATTCACATTTCTCTCACATTTCTTCCAAGCGCTTTCTGCTTGGCTCATTCACCATTCTCTCACATTTCCTCCAAGCGCTTTCTGCTTGGCTCATTCACACTTCTCTCGCATTTCCTCCAAGTGCTATCTCCTTGGCTCATTCACCCATCTCTCGCATTTCCTCAAAGGGCTTCCTTCTTGACTCAGCCATCTCTCGCATTACCTCCAAGTGCTTTCTGCTTGGCCAATTCAGCCTTCTCTCGCATTTCCTCAAAGGGCTTCCTTTTTGACTCAGCCATCTCTCGCATTTCCTCCAAGCGCATTCTGCTTGGCTCATTCACCCTTCTCTCGTATTTCCTCCAAGTGCTTCCTTCTTGGCCCATTCAGCCTTCTTTCGCATTTCCTCAAAGGGCTTTCTGCATGGCTCATTCAACATTCTCTCGCATTTTCTCCAAGCCCTTTCTGCTTGGCTCATTCTCCCTTCTCTCGCAGTTCCTCCATGCACTTTCTGCTTGGCTCAGCCTTCTTTCACATTTCCTCCAAGCGGTTTCTCCTTGGCTCATTCACCCTTCTCTCGCATTTCCTCCAAGCGCTTTCTGCTTAGCTCATTCACCTGTCTCTAACATTTCCTCCAAGCGCTTTCTACTTGGCTCATTCACCCTTCTCTCGCAGTTCCTCCATGCACTTTCTGCTTGGCTCATTCAGCCTTCTCTCGAATTTTATCCAAGCACTTTCTGCTTGGCTCAACCTTCTTTCGCATTTACTCCAAGCGCTTTCTCCATTGCTCATTCACTCTTCTCTCGCATTTCCTCCAAGCGCTTTCTGCTTGGCTCATTCACCCTTCTCTCGCATATCCTCCAAGCGCTTTCTGCTCGGCTCATTCACCCGTCTCTAATATTTCCTCCAAGCTCTTTATCCTTGGCTCATTCATACTTATCGCGCATTTCCTCTAAGCGCTTTCTGGTTGGCTTATTCACATTTCTCTCGCATTTCCTCGAAGTGCTTTCTCGTTGGCTCATTCACCCGTCTATCTCATTTCCTATAAGTGCTTTCTCATTGGCTCATTCACCCTTTTCTCGCATTTCCGCCAAGCGTTTTCTGCTTGGCTCATTCAGCCTTCTCTCGAATTTTATCCAAGCACTTTCTGCTTGGCTCACCTTCTTTCTCATTTACTCCAAGTGCTTTCTTCTTGGCTCATTCACCTGTCTCTAACATTTCCTCAAAGCGCTTTCTGCTTGGCTCATTCACCCTTCTCTCGCATTTACTCCATGCACTTTCTGCTTGGCTCTGCCTTCTTTCGCATTTTCTCCAAGCACTTTCTCCTTGGCTCATTCACTCTTTTCTCGCATTTCCTCCAAGCGCTTTCTGCTTGGCTCATTCACCCTTCTCTCGCATTTCCTCCAAGTGCTTCCTTCTTGACTCAGCCATCTCTCGCATTACCTCCAAGTGCTTTCTCCTTGGCCCATTCAGCCTTCTCTCGCATTTCCTCAAAGGGCTTTCTGCATGGCTCATTCAACATTCTCTCGCATTTTCTCCAAGCCCTTTCTGCTTGGCTCATTCTCCCTTCTCTCGCAGTTCCTCCATGCACTTTCTGCTTGGCTCAGCCTTCTTTCACATTTCCTCCAAGCGGTTTCTCCTTGGCTCATTCACCCTTCTCTCGCATTTCCTCCAAGCGCTTTCTGCTTAGATCATTCACTTGTCTCTAACATTTCCTCCAAGCGCTTTCTACTTGGCTCATTCACCCTTCTCTCGCATTTCCTCCATGCACTTTCTGCTTGGCTCATTCAGCCTTCTCTCTCATTTCCTATAAGTGCTTTCTCCTTGGCTCATTCAGCCTTTCGCTCGCATTTCCTCCAAGTGCTTTCTGCTTGGGTCATTCACCCGTCTCTAACATTTCCTCCAACCGCTTTCTGCTTGGCTCATTCACACTTCTCTCACATTTCTTCCAAGTGCTTTCTGCTTGGCTCATTCACACTTCTCTCACATTTCTTCCAAGCGCTTTCTGCTTGGCTCATTCACCATTCTCTCACATTTCCTCCAAGCGCTTTCTGCTTGGCTCATTCACAATTCTCTCGCATTTCCTCCAAGCGCTTTCTCCTTGGCTCATTCACCCATCTCTCGCATTTCCTCCAAGCGCTTTCTTCTTGGCTCATTCACCCTTCTCTGACATTTCCTCTAAGCGCTTTCTGTTTGGCTTATTCACATTTCTCTGGCATTTCCTCCAAGTGCTTTCTCCTTGCCTCATTCACCCGTCTCTCTCATTTCCTCCACGTGCTTTCTGCTTTCATCATTCAGCTTTCTCTCGCATTTCTTCCAAGTGCTTTCTGCTTGGCTCATTCACCCTTCTCTCGCATTTCTTCGAAGCGCTTTCTGCTTCGCTCATTGACCCTTCTGTCACATTTCCTCTTAGCGCTTTCTGTTTGGCTTATTAAAATTTCTCTAGCATTTTTTCGAAGTGCTTTCTCCTTGGCTCATTCAGCCTTCTCTCGCATTTCCTCCAAGCGCATTCTGCTTGCCCCCTCACAGCCTTCTCTCGAATTTGTTCCAAGAGCTTTTTCATTGGCTCATTCACCCTTCTCTCTCATTTCCTCCAAGCCTTTTCTGCTTGGCTCATTTAGCCTTCTCTCACATTTCCTACAAGCGCTTTCTGCTTGGCTTATTCACCCGTCTCTCTCATTTCCTAGAAGTGCTTTCTCCTTTGCTCATTCAGCCTTCTCTCGCATTTCCTCCAAGCCTTTTCTGCTTGGCTCTTTTAGCCTTCTCTCGCATTTCCTAAAGCGCTTTCTGCTTGGCTCTTTCACCCGTCTCTCGCATTTCCTCCAAGCGCTTTCTGCTTGGCTCATTCATACTTCTCTCGCATTTCCTCCAAGTGCTTCCTTCTTGACTCAGCCATCTCTCACATTACCTCCAAGCACTTTCTGCTTGGCTCATTCACCTGTCTCTAACATTTTCTCCAAGCGCTTTCTGCTTGGCTCATTCACCTGTCTCTAACATTTCCTCCAAGCACTTTCTGCTTGGCTCATTCACCCTTCTCTCGCATTTCCTCCACGCACTTTCTGCTTGGCTCAGCCTTCTTTCACATTTCCTCCAAGCGCTTTCTGCTTGGCTCATTCACACTTCTCTCGCATTTCCTCCAAGCGCTTTCTGCTTGGCTCATTCACCTGTCTCTAACATTTCCTCCAAGCCCTTTCTGCTTGGTTCATTCTCGCTTCTCTCGCATTTCCTCCATGCACTTTCTGCTTGGCTCATTCAGCCTTCTCTCGCATTTCCTCCAAGCGCTTTCTGCTTCACTCATTCACCCTTCTCTTGTATTTCCTCCAAGCGTTTTCTACTTGGCTCATTCACCCTTCTCTCGCATTTCCTCCAAGTGCTTCCTTCTTGACTCAGCCATCTCTCGCATTACCTCCAAGTGCTTTCTGCTTGGCCCATTCAGCCTTCTCTCGCATTTCCTCAAAGGGCTTTCTGCGTGGCTCATTCAACATTCTCTCACATTTTCTCCAAGCCCTTTGTCCTTGGCTCATTCTCCCTTCTCTCGCAGTTCCTCCATGCACTTTCTGCTTGGCTCAGCCTTCTTTCACATTTCCTCCAAGCGGTTTCTCCTTGGCTCATTCACCCTTCTCTCGCATTTCCTCCAAGCGCTTTCTGCTTAGCTCATTCACCTGTCTCTAACATTTCCTCCAAGCGCTTTCTACTTGGCTCATTCACCTTCTCTCGCATTTCCTCCATGCACTTTCTGCTTGGCTCATTCAGCCTTCTCTCGAATTTTATCCAAGCACTTTCTGCTTGGCTCAACCTTCTTTCGCATTTACTCCAAGCGCTTTCTCCTTTGCTCATTCATACTTATCTCGCATTTCCTCTAAGCGCTTTCTGTTTGGCTTATTCACATTTCTCTCGCATTTCCTCAAAGTGCTTTCTCCTTGGCTCATTCACCCGTCTCTCTCATTTCCTCCACGTGCTTTCTGCTTGGCTCATTCACCCTTCTCTCGCATTTCTTCGAAGCGCTTTCTGCTTCGCTCATTGACCCTTCTGTCACATTTCCTCTTAGCGCTTTCTGTTTGGCTTATTAAAATTTCTCTAGCATTTTTTCGAAGTGCTTTCTCCTTGGCTCATTCAGCCTTCTCTCGCATTTCCTCCAAGCGCATTCTGCTTGCCCCCTCACAGCCTTCTCTCGAATTTGTTCCAAGAGCTTTTTCATTGGCTCATTCACCCTTCTCTCTCATTTCCTCCAAGCCTTTTCTGCTTGGCTCATTTAGCCTTCTCTCACATTTCCTACAAGCGCTTTCTGCTTGGCTCATTCACCCGTCTCTCTCATTTCCTAGAAGTGCTTTCTCCTTTGCTCATTCAGCCTTCTCTCGCATTTCCTCCAAGCCTTTTCTGCTTGGCTCTTTTAGCCTTCTCTTGCATTTCCTAAAGCGCTTTCTGCTTGGCTCTTTCACCCGTCTCTCGCATTTCCTCCAAGCGCTTTCTGCTTGGCTCATTCATACTTCTCTCGCATTTCCTCCAAGTGCTTCCTTCTTGACTCAGCCATCTCTCACATTACCTCCAAGCACTTTCTGCTTGGCTCATTCACCTGTCTCTAACATTTTCTCCAAGCGCTTTCTGCTTGGCTCATTCACCTGTCTCTAACATTTCCTCCAAGCACTTTCTGCTTGGCTCATTCACCCTTCTCTCGCATTTCCTCCACGCACTTTCTGCTTGGCTCAGCCTTCTTTCACATTTCCTCCAAGCGCTTTCTGCTTGGCTCATTCACACTTCTCTCGCATTTCCTCCAAGCGCTTTCTGCTTGGCTCATTCACCTGTCTCTAACATTTCCTCCAAGCCCTTTCTGCTTGGTTCATTCTCGCTTCTCTCGCATTTCCTCCATGCACTTTCTGCTTGGCTCATTCAGCCTTCTCTCGCATTTCCTCCAAGCGCTTTCTGCTTCACTCATTCACCCTTCTCTTGTATTTCCTCCAAGCGTTTTCTACTTGGCTCATTCACCCTTCTCTCGCATTTCCTCCAAGTGCTTCCTTCTTGACTCAGCCATCTCTCGCATTACCTCCAAGTGCTTTCTGCTTGGCCCATTCAGCCTTCTCTCGCATTTCCTCAAAGGGCTTTCTGCGTGGCTCATTCAACATTCTCTCACATTTTCTCCAAGCCCTTTGTCCTTGGCTCATTCTCCCTTCTCTCGCAGTTCCTCCATGCACTTTCTGCTTGGCTCAGCCTTCTTTCACATTTCCTCCAAGCGGTTTCTCCTTGGCTCATTCACCCTTCTCTCGCATTTCCTCCAAGCGCTTTCTGCTTAGCTCATTCACCTGTCTCTAACATTTCCTCCAAGCGCTTTCTACTTGGCTCATTCACCTTCTCTCGCATTTCCTCCATGCACTTTCTGCTTGGCTCATTCAGCCTTCTCTCGAATTTTATCCAAGCACTTTCTGCTTGGCTCAACCTTCTTTCGCATTTACTCCAAGCGCTTTCTCCTTTGCTCATTCATACTTATCTCGCATTTCCTCTAAGCGCTTTCTGTTTGGCTTATTCACATTTCTCTCGCATTTCCTCAAAGTGCTTTCTCCTTGGCTCATTCACCCGTCTCTCTCATTTCCTATAAGTGCTTTCTCCTTGGCTCATTCAGCCTTTCTCTCGCATTTCCTCCAAGTGCTTTCTGCATGGGTCATTCACCCGTCTCTAACATTTCCTCCAACCGCTTTCTGCTTGGCTCATTCACACTTCTCTCACATTTCTTCCAAGTGCTTTCTGCTTGGCTCATTCACACTTCTCTCACATTTCTTCCAAGCGCTTTCTGCTTGGCTCATTCACCATTCTCTCACATTTCCTCCAAGCGCTTTCTGCTTGGCTCATTCACACTTCTCTCGCATTTCCTCCAAGTGCTATCTCCTTGGCTCATTCACCCATCTCTCGCATTTCCTCAAAGGGCTTCCTTCTTGACTCAGCCATCTCTCGCATTACCTCCAAGTGCTTTCTGCTTGGCCAATTCAGCCTTCTCTCGCATTTCCTCAAAGGGCTTCCTTTTTGACTCAGCCATCTCTCGCATTTCCTCCAAGCGCATTCTCCTTGGCTCATTCACCCTTCTCTCGTATTTCCTCCAAGTGCTTCCTTCTTGGCCCATTCAGCCTTCTTTCGCATTTCCTCAAAGGGCTTTCTGCATGGCTCATTCAACATTCTCTCGCATTTTCTCCAAGCCCTTTCTGCTTGGCTCATTCTCCCTTCTCTCGCAGTTCCTCCATGCACTTTCTACTTGGCTCAGCCTTCTTTCACATTTCCTCCAAGCGGTTTCTCCTTGGCTCATTCACCCTTCTCTCGCATTTCCTCCAAGCGCTTTCTGCTTAGCTCATTCACCTGTCTCTAACATTTCCTCCAAGCGCTTTCTACTTGGCTCATTCACCCTTCTCTCGCATTTCCTCCATGCACTTTCTGCTTGGCTCATTCAGCCTTCTCTCGAATTTTATCCAAGCACTTTCTGCTTGGCTCAACCTTCTTTCGCATTTACTCCAAGCGCTTTCTCCTTTGCTCATTCACTCTTCTCTCGCATTTCCTCCAAGCGCTTTCTGCTTGGCTCATTCACCATTCTCTCGCATATCCTCCAAGCGCTTTCTGCTCGGCTCATTCACCCGTCTCTAATATTTCCTCCAAGCTCTTTATCCTTGGCTCATTCATACTTATCGCGCATTTCCTCTAAGCGCTTTCTGTTTGGCTTATTCACATTTCTCTCGCATTTCCTCGAAGTGCTTTCTCGTTGGCTCATTCACCCGTCTATCTCATTTCCTATAAGTGCTTTCTCATTGGCTCATTCACCCTTTTCTCGCATTTCCGCCAAGCGCTTTCTGCTTGGCTCATTCAGCCTTCTCTCGAATTTTATCCAAGCACTTTCTGCTTGGCTCACCTTCTTTCTCATTTACTCCAAGTGCTTTCTTCTTGGCTCATTCACCTGTCTCTAACATTTCCTCAAAGCGCTTTCTGCATGGCTAATTCACCCTTCTCTCGCATTTACTCCATGCACTTTCTGCTTGGCTCTGCCTTCTTTCGCATTTTCTCCAAGCACTTTCTCCTTGGCTCATTCACTCTTTTCTCGCATTTCCTCCAAGCGCTTTCTGCTTGGCTCATTCACCCTTCTCTCGCATTTCCTCCAAGTGCTTCCTTCTTGACTCAGCCATCTCTCGCATTACCTCCAAGTGCTTTCTCCTTGGCCCATTCAGCCTTCTCTCGCATTTCCTCAAAGGGCTTTCTGCATGGCTCATTCAACATTCTCTCGCATTTTCTCTAAGCCCTTTCTGCTTGGCTCATTCTCCCTTCTCTCGCAGTTCCTCCATGCACTTTCTGCTTGGCTCAGCCTTCTTTCACATTTCCTCCAAGCGGTTTCTCCTTGGCTCATTCACCCTTCTCTCGCATTTCCTCCAAGCGCTTTCTGCTTAGCTCATTCACTTGTCTCTAACATTTCCTCCAAGCGCTTTCTACTTGGCTCATTCACCCTTCTCTCGCATTTCCTCCATGCACTTTCTGCTTGGCTCATTCAGCCTTCTCTCGAATTTTATCCAAGCACTTTCTGCTTGGCTCAACCTTCTTTCGCATTTACTCCAAGCGCTTTCTCCTTTGCTCATTCACTCTTCTCTCGCATTTCCTCCAAGCGCTTGCTGCTCGGCTCATTCACTCTTCTCTCGCATTTCCTCCATGCACTTTCTGCTTGGCTCAGCCTTCTTTCACATTTCTTCCAAGCGGTTTCTCCTTGGCTCATTCACCCTTCTCTCGCATATCCTCCAAGCGCTTTCTGCTCGGCTCATTCACCCGTCTCTAATATTTCCTCCAAGCTCTTTATCCTTGGCTCATTCATACTTATCTCGCATTTCCTCTAAGCGCTTTCTCTTTGGCTTATTCACATTTCTCTCACATTTCCTCCAAGTGCTTTCTGCTTGGGTCATTCACCCGTCTCTAACATTTCCTCCAACCGCTTTCTGCTTGGCTCATTCACACTTCTCTCACATTTCTTCCAAGTGCTTTCTGCTTGGCTCATTCACACTTCTCTCACATTTCTTCCAAGCGCTTTCTGCTTGGCTCATTCACCATTCTCTCACATTTCCTCCAAGCGCTTTCTGCTTGGCTCATTCACAATTCTCTCGCATTTCCTCCAAGCGCTTTCTCCTTGGCTCATTCACCCATCTCTCGCATTTCCTCCAAGCGCTTTCTTCTTGGCTCATTCACCCTTCTCTGACATTTCCTCTAAGCGCTTTCTGTTTGGCTTATTCACATTTCTCTGGCATTTCCTCCAAGTGCTTTCTCCTTGCCTCATTCACCCGTCTCTCTCATTTCCTCCACGTGCTTTCTGCTTTCATCATTCAGCTTTCTCTCGCATTTCTTCCAAGTGCTTTCTGCTTGGCTCATTCACCCTTCTCTCGCATTTCCTCCAAGCGCATTCTGCTTGGCTCATTCACCCTTCTCTCGCATTTCTTCGAAGCGCTTTCTGCTTCGCTCATTGACCTTTCTGTCACATTTCCTCTTAGCGCTTTCTGTTTGGCTTATTAAAATTTCTCTAGCATTTTTTCGAAGTGCTTTCTCCTTGGCTCATTCAGCCTTCTCTCGCATTTCCTCCAAGCGCATTCTGCTTGCCCCCTCACAGCCTTCTCTCGAATTTGTTCCAAGAGCTTTTTCATTGGCTCATTCACCCTTCTCTCTCATTTCCTCCAAGCCTTTTCTGCTTGGCTCATTTAGACTTCTCTCACATTTCCTACAAGCGCTTTCTGCTTGGCTCATTCACCCGTCTCTCTCATTTCCTAGAAGTGCTTTCTCCTTTGCTCATTCAGCCTTCTCTCGCATTTCCTCCAAGCCTTTTCTGCTTGGCTCTTTTAGCCTTCTCTCGCATTTCCTAAAGCGCTTTCTGCTTGGCTCTTTCACCCGTCTCTCGCATTTCCTCCAAGCGCTTTCTGCTTGGCTCATTCACACTTCTCTCGCATTTCCTCAAGCACTTTCTGCTTGGCTCAGCCTTCTCTCAAATTTCTTCCAAGCGCTTTCTGCTTGGCTCATTCACCCTTCTCTCACATTTCCTCGAAGCGCTTTCTGCTTGGCTCATTCACACTTCTCTCGCATTTCCTTCAAGCGCTTCTTGCTTGGCTCAGTCTTCTCTCGCATTACCTCCTAGGGCTTTATGTGTGGCTCATTCACACTTCTCTCGCACTTCCTCCAAGCCCTTCCTGCTTGGCTAAGCCTTCTCTCGCATTTCTTCCAAGCGCGTTCTTCTGTGCTCATTCACCCTTCTCTCGCTTTTCCTCCAAGCGCTTTCTGCTTGGCTCATTCACCCGTCTCTTGCATTTCCTCCAAGCGCTTCCTGCTTGGCTCAGCCTTCTCTCGCATTCCCTCCAAGTGCTTTCTGCTTGGCTAATTCACCCTTTTTCACATTTCCTCCAAGTGCTATCTGCTTGGCTCATTCAGCATTCTCTCGCTTTTCCTCCAAGCGCTTTCTTCTTGGCTCATTCACCCATCTCTAACATTTCCTCTAAGTGCTTTCTGCTTGGCTCATACACCCTTCTCTCGCATTTCCTCCAAGCGCATTCTGCTTGGCTCATTCACCCTTCTCTCGCATTTCTTCGAAGCGCTTTCTGCTTCGCTCATTGACCCTTCTCTCACATTTCCTGTTAGCGCTTTCTGTTTGGCTTATTAACATTTCTCTAGCATTTTTTCGAAGTGCTTTCTCCTTGGCTCATTCAGCCTTCTCTCGCTTTTCCTCCAAGCGCTTTCTTCTTGGCTCAATCACCCATCTCTAACATTTCCTCCAAGTGCTTTCTGCTTGTCTCGTTCAGCCTTCTCTTCGCATTTCCCTCAAGCACTTTTTGCTTTGCTCATTCACCTGTCTCTCACATTTCCTCCAATCGCTTTCTGCTTGGCTCATTCACCCATCTCTCGCATTTCCTCCAAGTGCTTTCTGCTTGGCTCATTCTCCCTTCTCTCGCATTTCCTCCATGCACTTTCTGCTTGGCTCTGCCTTCTTTCGCATTTTCTCCAAGCACTTTCTCCTTGGCTCATTCACCCTTTTCTTGCGTTTCCTCCAAGCGCTTTCTGCTTGGCTCATTCAGCGTTCTCTCGAATTTTATCCAAGGGCTTTCTGCATGGCTCATTAACACTTCTCTCTCACTTCCTCCAAGCGCTTCCTGCTTGGCTCAATCACCCTTCTCTCGCATTTTCTCGAAGCGCTTTCTGCTTGGCTCATTCACCCTTCTCTCGCATTTCCTCCAAGCGCTTTCTGCTTCACTCATTCACCCTTCTCTTGTATTTCCTCCAAGTGCTTCCTTCTTGATTCAGCCATCTCTCGCATTACCTCCAAGTGCTTTCTGCTTGGCCCATTCAGCCTTCTCTCGCATTTCCTCAAAGGGCTTTCTGCGTGGCTCATTCAACATTCTCTCGCATTTTCTCCAAGCCCTTTCTGCTTGGCTCATTCTCCCTTCTCTCGCAGTTCCTCCATGCACTTTCTGCTTGGCTCAGCCTTCTTTCACATTTCCTCAAAGCCGTTTCTCCTTGGCTCATTCACCCTTTTCTCGCATTTCCTCCAAGCGCTTTCTGCTTGGCTCATTCAGCCTTCTCTCGAATATTATCCAAGCACTTTCTGCTTGGCTCAACCTTCTTTCGCATTTACTCCAAGTGCTTTCTCCTTGGCTCATTCACCTGTCTCTAACATTTCCTCCAAGCGCTTTCTGCTTGGCTCATTCACCCTTCTCTCGCATTTACTCCATGCACTTTCTGCTTGGCTCTGCCTTCTTTCGCATTTTCTCCAAGCACTTTCTCCTTGGCTCATTCACTCTTTTCTCGCATTTCCTCCAAGCGCTTTCTGCTTGGCTCATTCACCCTTCTCTCGCATTTCCTCCAAGTGCTTCCTTCTTGGCCCATTCACCCTTCTCTCGCATTTCTTCAAAGGGCTTTCTGTATGGCTCATTCAACATTCTCTCGCATTTTCTCCAAGCCCCTTCTGCTTGGCTCATTCTCCCTTCTCTCGCAGTTCCTCCATGCACTTTCTGCTTGGCTCAGCCTTCTTTCACATTTCCTCCAAGCGGTTACTCCTTGGCTCATTCAACCTTCTCTCGCATTTCCTCCAAGCGCTTTCTGCTTAGCTCATTCACCTGTCTCTAACATTTCCTCCAAGCGCTTTCTACTTGGCTCATTCACCCTTCTCTCGCATTTCCTCCATGCACTTTCTGATTGGCTCATTCAGCCTTCTCTCGAATTTTATCCAAGCACTTTCTGCTTGGCTCAACCTTCTTTCGCATTTACTCCAAGCGCTTTCTCCTTTGCTCATTCACTCTTCTCTCGCATTTCCTCCAAGCGCTTTCTGCTTGGCTCATCCACCCTTCTCTCGCATTTCCTCCATGCACTTTCTGCTTGGCTCAGCCTTCTTTCACATTTCCTCCAAGCGGTTACTCCTTGGCTCATTCACCCTTCTCTCGCATTTCCTCCAAGCGCTTTCTGCTTAGCTCATTCACCTGTCTCTAACATTTCCTCCAAGCGCTTTCTACTTGGCTCATTCACCTTTCTCTCGCATTTCCTCCATGCACTTTCTGATTGGCTCATTCAGCCTTCTCTCGAATTTTATCCAAGCACTTTCTGCTTGGCTCAACCTTCTTTCGCATTTACTCCAAGCGCTTTCTCCTTTGCTCATTCACTCTTCTCTCGCATTTCCTCCAAGCGCTTTCTGCTTGGCTCATTCACCCTTCTCTCGCATATCCTCCAAGCGCTTTCTGCTCGGCTCATTCACCTGTCTCTAATATTTCCTCCAAGCTCTTTATCCTTGGCTCATTCATACTTATCGCGCATTTCCTCTAAGCGCTTTCTGTTTGGCTTATTCACATTTCTCTCGCATTTCCTCGAAGTGCTTTCTCCTTGGCTCATTCACCCGTCTCTCTCATTTCCTATAAGTGCTTTCTCATTGGCTCATTCACCCTTTTCTCGCATTTCCTCCAAGCACTTTCTGCTTGGCTCATTCAGCCTTCTCTCGAATTTTATCCAAGCACTTTCTGCTTGGCTCACCTTCTTTCGCATTTACTCTAAGTGCTTTCTGCTTGGCTCATTCACCTGTCTCTAACATTTCCTCAAAGCGCTTTCTGCTTGGCTCATTCACCCTTCTCTCGCATTTACTCCATGCACTTTCTGCTTGGCTCTGCCTTCTTTCGCATTTTCTCCAAGCACTTTCTCTTTGGCTCATTCACCCTTCTCTCGCATTTCCTCCAAGCGCTTTCTGCTTAGCTCATTCACCTGTCTCTAACATTTCCTCCAAGCGCTTTCTACTTGGCTCATTCACCCTTCTCTCGCATTTCCTCCATGCACTTTCTGCTTGGCTCATTCAGCCTTCTCTCGACTTTTATCCAAGCACTTTCTGCTTGGCTCAACCTTCTTTTGCATTTACTCCAAGCGCTTTCTCCTTGCTCATTCACTGTTCTCTCGCATTTCCTCCAAGCGCTTTCTGCTTGGCTCATTCACCCTTCTCTCGCATTTCCTCCATGCACTTTCTGCTTGGCTCAGCCTTCTTTCACATTTCCTTCAAGCGGTTTCTCCTTGGCTAATTCACCCTTCTCTCGCATATCCTCCAAGCGCTTTCGGCTCTGCTCATTCACCCGTCTCTAATATTTCCTCCAAGCTCTTAATCCTTGGCTCATTCATACTTATCTCGCATTTCCTCTAAGCGCTTTCTGTTTGGCTTATTCACATTTCTCTCGCATTTCCTCAAAGTGCTTTCTCCTTGGCTCATTCACCCGTCTCTCTCATTTCCTATAAGTGCTTTCTCCTTGGCTCATTCAGCCTTTCTCTCGCATTTCCTCCAAGTGCTTTCTGCTTGGGTCATTCACCCGTCTCTAACATTTCCTCCAAGCGGTTACTCCTTGGCTCATTCACCCTTCTCTCGCATTTCCTCCAAGCGCTTTCTGCTTAGCTCATTCACCTGTCTCTAACATTTCCTCCAAGCGCTTTCTACTTGGCTCATTCACCTTTCTCTCGCATTTCCTCCATGCACTTTCTGATTGGCTCATTCAGCCTTCTCTCGAATTTTATCCAAGCACTTTCTGCTTGGCTCAACCTTCTTTCGCATTTACTCCAAGCGCTTTCTCCTTTGCTCATTCACTCTTCTCTCGCATTTCCTCCAAGCGCTTTCTGCTTGGCTCATTCACCCTTCTCTCGCATATCCTCCAAGCGCTTTCTGCTCGGCTCATTCACCTGTCTCTAATATTTCCTCCAAGCTCTTTATCCTTGGCTCATTCATACTTATCGCGCATTTCCTCTAAGCGCTTTCTGTTTGGCTTATTCACATTTCTCTCGCATTTCCTCGAAGTGCTTTCTCCTTGGCTCATTCACCCGTCTCTCTCATTTCCTATAAGTGCTTTCTCATTGGCTCATTCACCCTTTTCTCGCATTTCCTCCAAGCACTTTCTGCTTGGCTCATTCAGCCTTCTCTCGAATTTTATCCAAGCACTTTCTGCTTGGCTCACCTTCTTTCGCATTTACTCTAAGTGCTTTCTGCTTGGCTCATTCACCTGTCTCTAACATTTCCTCAAAGCGCTTTCTGCTTGGCTCATTCACCCTTCTCTCGCATTTACTCCATGCACTTTCTGCTTGGCTCTGCCTTCTTTCGCATTTTCTCCAAGCACTTTCTCTTTGGCTCATTCACCCTTCTCTCGCATTTCCTCCAAGCGCTTTCTGCTTAGCTCATTCACCTGTCTCTAACATTTCCTCCAAGCGCTTTCTACTTGGCTCATTCACCCTTCTCTCGCATTTCCTCCATGCACTTTCTGCTTGGCTCATTCAGCCTTCTCTCGACTTTTATCCAAGCACTTTCTGCTTGGCTCAACCTTCTTTTGCATTTACTCCAAGCGCTTTCTCCTTGCTCATTCACTGTTCTCTCGCATTTCCTCCAAGCGCTTTCTGCTTGGCTCATTCACCCTTCTCTCGCATTTCCTCCATGCACTTTCTGCTTGGCTCAGCCTTCTTTCACATTTCCTTCAAGCGGTTTCTCCTTGGCTAATTCACCCTTCTCTCGCATATCCTCCAAGCGCTTTCGGCTCTGCTCATTCACCCGTCTCTAATATTTCCTCCAAGCTCTTAATCCTTGGCTCATTCATACTTATCTCGCATTTCCTCTAAGCGCTTTCTGTTTGGCTTATTCACATTTCTCTCGCATTTCCTCAAAGTGCTTTCTCCTTGGCTCATTCACCCGTCTCTCTCATTTCCTATAAGTGCTTTCTCCTTGGCTCATTCAGCCTTTCTCTCGCATTTCCTCCAAGTGCTTTCTGCTTGGGTCATTCACCCGTCTCTAACATTTCCTCCAAGCGCTTTCTGCTTGGCTCATTCACACTTCTCTCGCATTTCCTCCAAGCGCTTTCTGCTTCGCTCATTCACCCATCTCTCGCATTTCCTCCAAGCGCTTTCTGCTTGGCTCATTCACCCTTCTCTGACATTTCCTCTAAGCGCTTTCTGTTTGGCTTATTCACATTTCTCTGGCATTTCCTCCAAGTGCTTTCTCCTTGGCTCATTCACCCGTCTCTCTCATTTCCTCCACGTGCTTTCTGCTTTCATAATTCAGCTTTCTCTCGCATTTCTTCCAAGTGCTTTCTGCTTGGCTCATTCACCCTTCTCTTGCATTTCCTCCAAGCGCATTCTGCTTGGCTCATTCACCCTTCTCCCGCATTTCTTCGAAGCGCTTTCTGCTTCGCTCATTGACCCTTCTCTCACATTTCCTCTTAGCGCTTTCTGTTTGGCTTATTAACATTTCTCTAGCATTTTTTCGAAGTGCTTTCTCCTTGGCTCATTCAGCCTTCTCTCGCATTTCCTCCAAGCGCATTCTGCTTGGCCCTTTCAGCCTTCTCTCGAATTTGTTCCAAGAGCTTTTTCATTGGCTCATTCACCCTTCTCTCTCATTTCCTCCAAGCCTATTCTGCTTGGCTCTTTTAGCCTTCTCTCGCATTTCCTCCAAGCGCTTTCTGCTTGGCTCATTCACCCGTCTCTCTCATTTCCTAGAAGTGTTTTCTCCTTTGCTCATTCAGCCTTCTCTCGCATTTCCTCCAATCGCATTCTGCTTGGCCCTTTCAGCCTTCTCTCGAATTTGTTCCAAGAGCTTTTTCATTGGTTCATTCACCCTTCTCTCTCATTTCCTCCAAGCCTTTTCTGCTTGGCTCTTTTAGCCTTCTCTCGCATTTCCTCCAAGCGCTTTCTGCTTGGCTCATTCACCCGTCTCTCGCATTTCCTCCAAGCGCTTTCTGCTTGGCTAATTCACCCTTCTCTCGCATTTCCTCAAGCACTTTCTGCTTGGCTCAGCCTTCTCTCAAATTTCTTCCAAGCGCATTCTGCTTGGCTCATTCACCCTTCTCTCGCATTTCCTCGAAGCGCTTCTTGCTTGGCTCAGTCTTCTCTCGCATTACCTCCTAGGGCTTTATGCGTGGCTCATTCACACTTCTCTCGCACTTCCTCCAAGCCCTTCCTGCTTGGCTAAGCCTTCTCTCGCATTTCTTCCAAGCGCGTTCTTCTGTGCTCATTCACCCTTCTCTCGCTTTTCCTCCAAGCGCTTTCTGCTTGGCTCATTCACCCCTCTCTCGAATTTCCTCCAAGCGCTTCCTGCTTGGCTCAGCCTTCTCTCGCATTCCCTCCAAGTGCTTTCTGCTTGGCTCATTCACCCATCTCTCGCATTTCCTCCAAGCGCTTTCTTCTTGGCTCATTCACCCTTCTCTGACATTTCCTCTAAGCGCTTTCTGTTTGGCTTATTCACATTTCTCTGGCATTTCCTCCAAGTGTTTTCTCCTTGGCTCATTCAGCCTTCTCTCGCATTTCCTCCAAGCGCTTCCTGCTTGGCTCAGCCTTCTCTCGCATTCCCTCCAAGCGCTTTCTGCTTGGCTCATTCACCCATCTCTCGCATTTCCTCCAAGCGCTTTCTTCTTGGCTCATTCACCCTTCTCTGACATTTCCTCTAAGCGCTTTCTGTTTGGCTTATTCACATTTCTCTGGCATTTCCTCCAAGTGTTTTCTCCTTGGCTCATTCAGCCTTTCTCTCGCATTTCCTCCAAATGCTTTCTGCTTGGGTCATTCACCCGTCTCTAACATTTCCTCCAAGCGCTTTCTGCTTCCCTCATTCACACTTCTCTCACATTTCTTCCAAGCGCTTTCTGCTTGGCTCATTCACCATTCTCTCACATTTCCTCCAAGCGCTTTCTGCTTGGCTCATTCACACTTCTCTCGCATTTCCTCCAAGTGCTTTCTGCTTGGCTCATTCACCCATCTCTCGCATTTCCTCCAAGCGCTTTCTTCTTGGCTCATTCACCCGTCTCTCTCATTTCCTCCACGTGCTTTCTGCTTTCATCATTCAGCTTTCTCTCGCATTTCTTCCAGGTGCTTTCTGCTTGGCTCATTGACCCTTCTCTCACATTTCCTCTTAGCGCTTTCTGTTTGGCTTATTAACATTTCTCTAGCATTTTTTCGAAGTGCTTTCTCCTTGGCTCATTCAGCCTTCTCTCGCATTTCCTCCAAGCGCATTCTGCTTCGCCCTTTCAGCCTTCTCTCGAATTTGTTCCAAGAGCTTTTTCATTGGTTCATTCACCCTTTTCTCTCATTTCCTCCAAGCCTTTTCTGCTTGGCTCTTTTAGCCTTCTCTCGCATTTCCTCCAAGCGCTTTCTGTTTTCATCATTCAGCTTTCTCTCGCATTTCTTCCAAGTGCTTTCTGCTTGGCTCATTCACCCTTCTCTCGCAATTCCTCCAAGCGCATTCTGCTTGGCTCATTCACCCTTCTCTCGCATTTCTTCGAATCGCTTTCTGCTTCGCTCATTGACCCTTCTCTCACATTTCCTCTAAGCGCTTTCTGTTTGGCTTATTCACATTTCTCTGGCATTTCCTCCAAGTGCTTTCTCCTTGGCTCATTCACCCGTCTCTCTCATTTCCTCCACGTGCTTTCTGCTTTCATCATTCAGCTTTCTCTCGCATTTCTTCCAAGTGCTTTCTGCTTGGCTCATTCACCCTTCTCTCGCATTTCTTCGAAGCGCTTTCTGCTTCGCTCATTGACCCTTCTCTCACATTTCCTGTTAGCGCTTTCTGTTTGGCTTATTAACATTTCTCTAGCATTTTTTCGAATTGCTTTCTCCTTGGCTCATTCAGCCTTCTCTCGCATTTCCTCCAAGCGCATTCTGCTTGGCCCTTTCAGCCTTCTCTCGAATTTGTTCCAAGAGCTTTTTCATTGGTTCATTCACCCTTCTCTCTCATTTCCTCCAAGCCTTTTCTGCTTGGCTCTTTTAGCCTTCTCTCGCATTTCCTCCAAGCGCTTTCTGCTTTCATCATTCAGCTTTCTCTCGCATTTCTTCCAAGTGCTTTCTGCTTGGCTCATTCACCCTTCTCTCGCAATTCCTCCAAGCGCATTCTGCTTGGCTCATTCACCCTTCTCTCGCATTTCTTCGAATCGCTTTCTGCTTCGCTCATTGACCCTTCTCTCACATTTCCTCTAAGCGCTTTCTGTTTGGCTTATTCACATTTCTCTGGCATTTCCTCCAAGTGCTTTCTCCTTGGCTCATTCACCCGTCTCTCTCATTTCCTCCACGTGCTTTCTGCTTTCATCATTCAGCTATCTCTCGCATTTCTTCCAAGTGCTTTCTGCTTGGCTCATTCACCCTTCTCTCGCATTTCTTCGAAGCGCTTTCTGCTTCGCTCATTGACCCTTCTCTCACATTTCCTGTTAACGCTTTCTGTTTGCCTTATTAACATTTCTCTAGCATTTTTTCGAAGTGCTTTCTCCTTGGCTCATTCAGCCTTCTCTCACATTTCCTCCAAGCGCATTCTGCTTGGCCCTTTCAGCCTTCTCTCGAATTTGTTCCAAGAGCTTTTTCATTGGTTCATTCACCCTTCTCTCTAATTTCCTCCAAGACTTTTCTGCTTGGCTCTTTTAGCCTTCTCTCGCATTTCCTCCAAGCGCTTTCTGCTTGGATCATTCACACTTCTCTCGCATTTCCTCAAGCACTTTCTGCTTGGCTCAGCCTTCTCTCAAATTTCTTTCAAGCGCTTTCTGCTTGGCTCATTCACCCTTCTCTCGCATTTCCTCGAAGCGCTTTCTGCTTGGCTCATTCACACTTCTCTCGCATTTCCTCCAAGCGCTTCTTGCTTGGCTCAGTCTTCTCTCGCATTACCTCCTAGGGCTTTATGCGTGGCTCATTCACACTTCTCTCGCATTTCCTCCAAGCGCTTTCTGCTTGGCTCATTCAGCCTTCCCTTGGCATTTCCCTCAAGCACTTTTTCTTTTGCTCATTCACCCTTCTCTCGCATTTCCTCCAAGCGCTTTCTGCTCGGCTCATTCACCCGTCTCTAATATTTCCTCCAAGCGCTTTCTCCTTGGCTCATTCACACTTCTCTCGCATTTCCTCCAAGCACTTCCTTCTTGGCTCAGCCTTTACTCGCATTATCTCCAAGCGCTTTCTGCATGACCCATTCAGCCTTCTCTCGCATTTCCTCCAAGGGCTTTCTGCATGGCTCATTAACACTTCTCTGTCACTTCCTCCAAGCGCTTCCTGCTTGGCTAAACTTTCTCCCGCATTTCTTCCAAGCGGTTTCAGCTTCGCTCATTCACCCTTCTCTAGCATTTCCTCCAAGCGCTTTCTACTTGGCTCATTCACCCTTCTCTTGCATTTCCTCCAAGTGCTATCTGATTGGCTCATTCAGAATTCTCTCGCTTTTCCTCCAAGCGCTTTCTGCTTGGCTCATTCACCAGTCTCTAACATTTCCTCCATGCACTTTCTGCTTGGCTCTTCCTTCTTTCGCATTTTCTCCTAGCACTTTCTCCTTGGCTCATTCACCCTTTTCTTGCATTTCCTCCAAGCGCTTTCTGCTTGGCTCATTCACCCTTCTCTCGCATTTCTTCGAATCGCTTTCTGCATGGCTCATTAACACTTCTCTCTCACTTCCTCCAAGCGCTTCCTGCTTGGCTAAGCCTTCTCCCGCATTTCCTCCAAGCGCTTTCTAGTTGGCTCAATCACCCTTCTCTCGCATTTTCGCGAAGCGCTTTCTGCCTGGCTCATTCACCCTTCTCTCGCATTTCCTCCAAGCGCTTTCTGCTTAGCTCATTCACCTGTCTCTAACATTTCCTCTAAGCGCTTTCTACTTGGCTCATTCACCCTTCTCTCGCATTTCCTCCATGCACTTTCTGCTTGGCTCAACCTTCTTTCGCATTTACTCCAAGCGCTTTCTCCTTTGCTCATTCACTCTTCTCTCGCATTTCCTCCAATCGCTTTCTGCTTGGCTCATTCACCTTTCTCTCGCATTTCCTCCATGCACTTTCTGCTTGGCTCAGCCTTCTTTCACATTTCCTCAAAGCCATTTCTCCTTGGCTCATTCACCCTTTTCTCGCATTTCCTCCAAGCGATTTCGTCTTGGCTCATTCACACTTCTCTGACATTTCCTCTAAGCGCTTTCTGTTTGGCTTATTCACATTTCTCTGGCATTTCCTCCAAGTGCTTTCTCCTTGGCTCATTCACCCATCTCTCTCATTTCCTCCACGTGCTTTCTACTTTCATCAATCAGCTTTCTCTCACATTTCTTCCAAGCGCTTTCTGCTTGGCTCATTCACCCTTCTCTTGCATTTCCTCCAAGCGCTTTCTGTTTGGCTCATTCACCCATCTCTCGCATTTCCTCCAAGCGCTTTCTGCTTGGCTCATTCAGCCTTCCCTTGGCATTTCCCTCAAGCACTTTTTCTTTTGGTCATTCACCCTTCTCTCGCATTTCCTCCAAGCGCTTTCTGCTCGGCTCATTCACCCGTCTCTAATATTTCCTCCAAGCGCTTTCTCCTTGGCTCATTCACACTTCTCTCGCATTTCCTCCAAGCGCTTCCTTCTTGGCTCAGCCTTTACTCGCATTATCTCCAAGCGCTTTCTGCTTGACCCATTCAGCCTTCTCTCGCATTTCCTCCAAGGGCTTTCTGCATGGCTCATTAACACTTCTCTGTCACTTCCTCTAGGCGCCTCCTGCTTGGCTAAACTTTCTCCCGCATTTCCTCCAAGCGGTTTCAGCTTCGCTCATTCATCCTTCTCTAGCATTTCCTCCAAGGGCTTTCTACTTGGCTCATTCACCCTTCTCTTGCATTTCCTCCAAGTGCTATCTGATTGGCTCATTCAGCATTCTCTCGCTTCTCCTCCAAGCGCTTTCTGCTTGGCTCATTCACCCGTCTCTAACATTTCCTCCATGCACTTTCTGCTTGGCTCTTCCTTCTTTCGCATTTTCTCCTAGCACTTTCTCCTTGGCTCATTCACCTTTTTCTTGCATTTCCTCCAAGTGCTTTCTGCTTGGCTCATTCAGCGTTCTCTCGAATTTTATCCAAGGGCTTTCTGCATGGCTCATTCACCCTTCTCTCGCATTTCCTCCAAGTGCTTCCTTCTGGACTCAGCCATCTCTCGCATTACCTCCAAGTGCTTTCTCCTTGGCCCATTCAGCCTTCTCTCGCATTTCCTCAAAGTGCTTTCTGCGTGGCTCATTCAACATTCTCTCGCATTTTCTCCAAGCCCTTTCTGCTTGGCTCATACTCCCTTCTCTCGCAGTTCCTCCATGCACTTTCGGCTTGGCTCAGCCTTCTTTCACATTTCCTCCAAGCAGTTTCTCCTTGGCTCATTCACCCTTCTCTCGCATTTCCTCCATGCACTTTCTGCTTGGCTCATTCAGCCTTCTCTCGAATTTTATCCAAGCACTTTCTGCTTGGCTCAACCTTCTTTCGCATTTACTCCAAGTGCTTTCTGCTTGGCTCATTCACCTGTCTCTAACATTTCCTCAAAGCGCTTTCTGCTTGGCTCATTCACCCTTCTTTCACATTTCCTCCAAGCGCTTTCTGCTTGGCTCATTAACCCGTCTCTAACATTTCCTCCATGAACTTTCTGCTTGGCTCTGCCTTCTTTCACATTTTCTCCAAGCACTTTCTCCTTGGCTCATTTACCCTTTTCTTGCATTTCCTCCAAGCGCTTTCTGCTTGGCTTATTCAGCCTTCTCTCGCATTTTATCCAAGGGCTTTCTGCATGGCTCATTAACACTTCTCTCTCACTCCCTCCAAGCGCTTCCTGCTTGGCTAAGCCTTCTCCCGCATTTCCTCCAAGCGCTTTCTACTTGGCTCAATCACCCTTCTCTCGCATTTTCTCGAAGCGCTTTCTGCCTGGCTCATTCACCCTTCTCTCGCATTTCCTCCAAGCGCTTTCTGCTTCACTCATTCACCCTTCTCTTGTATTTCCTCCAAGTGCTTTCTACTTGGCTCATTCATACTTCTCTCGCATTTCCTCGAAGCGCTTCCTTCTTGACTCAGCCATATCTCGCATTACCTCCAAACGCTTTCTGCTTGGCTCATTCAGCCTTCTCTCGCATTTCGTCAAAGGGCTTTCTACGTGGCTCATTCAACATTCTGTCGCATTTTCTCCAAGCCCTTTCTGCTTGGCTCATTCTCCCTTCTCTCGCATTTCCTCCAAGCGCTTTCTGCTTAGCTCATTCACCTGTCTCTAACATGTCCTCCAAGCGCTTTCTACTTGGCTCATTCACCCTTCTCTCGCATTTCCTCCATGCACTTTCTGCTTGGCTCAACCTTCTTTCGCATTTACTCCAAGCGCTTTCTCCTTTGCTCATTCACTCTTCTCTCGCATTTCCTCCAATCGCTTTCTGCTTGGCTCATTCACCTTTCTCTCGCATTTCCTCCATGCACTTTCTGCTTGGCTCAGCCTTCTTTCACATTTCCTCAAAGCCGTTTCTCCTTGGCTCATTCACCCTTTTCTCGCATTTCCTCCAAGCGCTTTCTGCTTGGCTCATTCAGCCTTCTCTCGAATATTATCCAAGCACTTTCTGCTTGGCTCAAACTTCTTTCGCATTTACTCCAAGTGCTTTCTGCTTGGCTCATTCACCCTTCTCTCGGATTTACTCCATGCACTTTCTGCTTGGCTCTGCCTTCTTTCGCATTTTCTCCAAGCACTTTCTCCTTGGCTCATTCACTCTTTTCTCGCATTTCCTCCAAGCGCTTTCTGCTTGGCTCATTCACCCTTCTCTCGCATTTCCTCCTAGTGCTTACTTCTTGGCCCATTCAGCCTTCTCTCGCATTTCCTCAAAGGGCTTTCTGCATGGCTCATTCACCCTTCTCTCACATTTCCTCCATGCACTTTCTGCTTGGCTCAAACTTCTTTCGCATTTACTCCAAGCGCTTTCTCCTTTCCTCATTCACTCTTCTCTCGCATTTGCTCCATGTACTTTCTGCATGGCTCAGCCTTCTTTCACATTTCTTCCAAGCGGTTTCTCCTTGGCTCATTCACCCTTCTCTCGCATATCCTCCAAGCGCTTTCTGCTCGGCTCATTCACCCGTCTCTAATATTTCCTCCAAGCTCTTTATCCTTGGCTCATTCATACTTATCGCGCATTTCCTCTAAGCGCTTTCTGTTTGGCTTATTCACATTTCTCTCGCATTTCCTCGAAGTGCTTTCTCATTGGCTCATTCACCCTTTTCTCGCATTTCCTCCAAGCGCTTTCTGCTTGGCTCATTCAGCCTTCTCTCGAATTTTATCCAAGCACTTTCTGCTTGGCTCACCTTCTTTCGCATTTACTCCAAGTGCTTTCTGCTTGGCTCATTCACCTGTCTCTAACATTTCCTCAAAGCGCTTTCTGCTTGGCTCATTCACCCTTCTCTCGCATTTACTCCATGAACTTTCTGCTTGGCTCTGCCTTCTTTCGCATTTTCTCCAAGCACTTTGTCCTTGGCTCATTCACTCTTTTCTCGCATTTCCTCCAAGCGCTTTCTGCTTGGCTCATTCACCCTTCTCTCGCATTTCCTCCAAGTGCTTCCTTCTTGACTCAGCCATCTCTCGCATTACCTCCAAGTGCTTTCTGGTTGGCCCATTCAGCCTTCTCTCGCATTTCCTCAAAGGGCCTTCTGCATGGCTCATTCAACATTCTCTCGAATTTTCTCCAAGCCCTTTCTGCTTGGCTCATTCTCCCTTCTCTCGCAGTTCCTCCATGCACTTTCTGCTTGGCTCTGCCTTCTTTCACATTTCCTCCAAGCGGTTTCTCCTTGGCTCATTCACCCTTCTCTCGCATTTCCTCCAAGCGCTTTCTGCTTAGCTCATTCACCTGTCTCTAACATTTCCTCCAAGCGCTTTCTGCTTGGCTCATTCACCCTTCTCTCGCATTTCCTCCATGCACTTTCTGCTTGGCTCATTCAGCCTTCTCTCGAATTTTATCCAAGCACTTTCTGCTTGGCTCAACCTTCTTTCGCATTTACTCCAAGCGCTTTCTCCTTTGCTCATTCACTCTTCTCTCGCATTTCCTCCAAGCGCTTTCTGCTTGGCTCATTCACCCTTCTCTCGCATTTCCTCCATGCACTTTCTGTTTGGCTCAGCCTTCTTTCACATTTCTTCCAAGCGGTTTCTCCTTGACTCATTCACCCTTCTCTCGCATATCCTCCAAGCACTTTCTGCTCGGCTCATTCACCCGTCTCTAATATTTCCTCCAAGCTCTTTATCCTTGGCTCATTCATACTTATCTCGCATTTCCTCTAAGCGCTTTCTCTTTGGCTTATTCACATTTCTCTCGCATTTCCTCGAAGTGCTTTCTCCTTGGCTCATTCACCCGACTCTCTCATTTACTATAAGTGCTTTCTCCTTGGCTCATTCAGCCTTTCTCTCGCATTTCCTCCAAGTGCTTTCTGCTTGGCTCATTCACACTTCTCTCACATTTCTTCCAAGCGCTTTCTCCTTGGCTCATTCACCCTTCTCTGACATTTCCTCTAAGCGCTTTCTGTTTGGCTTATTCACATTTCTCTGGCATTTCCTCCAAGTGCTTTCTCCTTGGCTCATTCACCCTTCTCTCTCATTTCCTCCACGTGCTTTCTGCTTTCATCATTCAGCATTCTCTCGCATTTCTTCCAAGTGCTTTCTGCTTGGCTCATTCACCCTTCTCTCGCATTTCCTCCAAGCGCATTCTGCTTGGCTCATTCACCCTTCTCTCGCATTTCTTCAAAGCGCTTTCTGCTTCGATCATTGACCCTTCTGTCACATTTCCTCTTAGCGCTTTCTGTTTGGCTTATAAACATTTCTCTAGCATTTTTTCGAAGTGCTTTCTCCTTGGCTCATTCAGCCTTCTCTCGCATTTCCTCCAAGCGCTTTCTGCTTGGCTCATTCACACTTCTCTCGCATTTCCTCAAGCACTTTCTGCTTGGCTCAGCCTTCTCTCAAATTTCTTCCAAGCGCTTTCTGCTTGGCTCATTCACCCTTCTCTCACATTTCCTCGAAGCGCTTTCTGCTTGGCTCATTGACCCCTCTCGCGCACTTCCTCCAAGCCCTTTCTGCTTGGCTCATTCTCCCTTCTCTCGCAGTTCCTCCATGCACTTTCTGCTTGGCTCAGCCTTCTTTCACATTTCCTCCAAGCGGTTTCTCCTTGGCTCATTCACCCTTCTCTCGCATTTCCTCCATGCACTTTCTGCTTGGCTCATTCAGCCTTCTCTCGAATTTTATCCAAGCACTTTCTGCTTGGCTCAACCTTCTTTCGCATTTACTCCAAGTGCTTTCTCCTTTGCTCTTTCACTCTTCTCTCGCAGTTCCTCCATGCACTTTCTGCTTGGCTCAGCCTTCTTTCACATTTCCTCCAAGCGGTTTCTCCTTGGCTCATTCACCCTTCTCTCGCATTTCCTAAAAAGCGCTTTCTGCTTAGCTCATTCACCTGTCTCTAACATTTCCTCCAAGCGCTTTCTACTTGGCTCATTCACCCTTCTCTCGCATTTCCTCCATGCACTTTCTGCTTGGCTCATTCAGCCTTCTCTCGAATTTTATCCAAGCACTTTCTGCTTGGCTCAACCTTCTTTCGCATTTACTCCAAGTGCTTTCTCCTTTGCTCTTTCACTCTTCTCTCGCAGTTCCTCCATGCACTTTCTGCTTGGCTCAGCCTTCTTTCACATTTCCTCCAAGCGGTTTCTCCTTGGCTCATTCACCCTTCTCTCGCATTTCCTAAAAAGCGCTTTCTGCTTAGCTCATTCACCTGTCTCTAACATTTCCTCCAAGCGCTTTCTACTTGGCTCATTCACCCTTCTCTCGCATTTCCTCCATGCACTTTCTGCTTGGCTCATTCAGCCTTCTCTCGAATTTTATCCAAGCACTTTCTGCTTGGCTCAACCTTCTTTCGCATTTACTCCAAGTGCTTTCTCCTTTGCTCTTTCACTCTTCTCTCGCATTTCCTCCAAGCGCTTTCTCCTTGGCTCATTCACCCGTCTCTAATATTTCCTCCAAGCTCTTTATCCTTGACTTATTCATACTTATCTCGCATTTCCTCTAAGCGCTTTCTGTTTGGCTTATTCACATTTCTCTCGCATTTCCTCGAAGTGCTTTCTCCTTGACTCATTCACCCGTCTCTCTCATTTCCTCCAAGTGCTTTCTGCTTTCATCATTCAGCTTTCTCTCGCATTTCTTCAAAGCGCTTTCTGCTTGGCTCATTCACCCCTCTCCCGCACTTCCTGCAAGCGCTTTCTGCTTGGCTCATTCATCCTTCTCTCGCATTTCTTCGAAGCGCTTTCTGCTTGGCTCATTCAGCCTTCTCTTGAATTTTATCCAAACACTTTCTGCTTGGCTCAACGTTCTTTCGCATTTACTCCAAGTGCTTTCTGCTTCGCACATTCACCTGTCTCTAACATTTCCTCGAAGCGCTTTCTGCTTGGCTCATTCACACTTCTCTCGCATTTCCTCCAAGCGCTTCTTGCTCGGCTCAGTCTTCTCTCACATTACCTCCTAGGGCTTTATGCGTGGCTCATTCACACTTCTCTCGCACTTCCTCCAA
Organism: Crotalus adamanteus; assembly: GCA_039797435.1. Taxonomy (NCBI): domain Eukaryota; kingdom Metazoa; phylum Chordata; class Lepidosauria; order Squamata; family Viperidae; genus Crotalus; species Crotalus adamanteus. The sequence continues at coordinate 11,781,955 of CM077935.1, forward strand.
GCCCTTCCTGCTTGGCTAAGCCTTCTCTCGCATTTCTTCCAAGCGCGTTCTTCTGTGCTCATTCACCCTTCTCTCGCTTTTCCTCCAAGCGCTTTCTGCTTGGCTCATTCACCCGTCTCTCGCATTTCCTCCAAGCGCTTCCTGCTTGGCTCAGCCTTCTCCCGCATTCCCTCCAAGTGCTTTCTGCTTGGCTAATTCACCCTTTTTCACATTTCCTCCAAGTGCTATCTGCTTGGCTCATTCAGCATTCTCTCGCTTTTCCTCCAAGCGCTTTCTTCTTGGCTCATTCACCCATCTCTAACATTTCCTCCAAGTGCTTTCTGCTTGGCTCATTCAGCCTTCTCTTCGCATTTCCCTCAAGCACTTTTTGCTTTGCTCATTCACTTGTCTCTCACATTTCCTCCAATCGCTTTCTGCTTGGCTCATTCACCCATCTCTCGCATTTCCTCCAAGTGTTTTCAGCTTGGCTCATTCACCCTTCTCTCACATTTCCTCTAAGCGCTTTCAGTTTGGCTTATTCACATTTCTCTGGCATTTCCTCCAAGTGCTTTTTTCTTGGCTCATTCACCCGTCTCTCTCATTTCCTCCAAGTGCTTTCTGCTTTCATCATTCAGCTTTCTCTCGCATTTCTTCAAAGCGCTTTCTGCTTGACTCATTCACCCCTCTCCCGCACTTCCTCCAAGCGCTTTCTGCTTGGCTCATTCATCCTTCTCTCGCATTTCTTCGAAGCGCTTTCTGCTTGGCTCATTGACCCCTCTCGCGCACTTCCTCCAAGCCCTTTCTGCTTGGCTCATTCTCCCTTCTCTCGCAGTTCCTCCATGCACTTTCTGCTTGGCTCAGCCTTCTTTCACATTTCCTCCAAGCGGTTTCTCCTTGGCTCATTCACCCTTCTCTCGCATTTCCTCCAAGCGCTTTCTGCTTAGCTCATTCACCTGTCTCTAACATTTCCTCCAAGCGCTTTCTACTTGGCTCATTCACCCTTCTCTCGCATTTCCTCCATGCACTTTCTGCTTGGCTCATTCAGCCTTCTCTCGAATTTTATCCAAGCACTTTCTGCTTGGCTCAACCTTCTTTCGCATTTACTCCAAGTGCTTTCTCCTTTGCTCTTTCACTCTTCTCTCGCATTTCCTCCAAGCGGTTTCTCCTTGGCTCATTCACCCGTCTCTAATATTTCCTCCAAGCTCTTTATCCTTGACTTATTCATACTTATCTCGCATTTCCTCTAAGCGCTTTCTGTTTGGCTTATTCACATTTCTCTCGCATTTCCTCGAAGTGCTTTCTCCTTGACTCATTCACCCGTCTCTCTCATTTCCTCCAAGTGCTTTCTGCTTTCATCATTCAGCTTTCTCTCGCATTTCTTCAAAGCGCTTTCTGCTTGGCTCATTCACCCCTCTCCCGCACTTCCTGCAAGCGCTTTCTGCTTGGCTCATTCATCCTTCTCTCGCATTTCTTCGAAGCGCTTTCTGCTTGGCTCATTCAGCCTTCTCTTGAATTTTATCCAAACACTTTCTGCTTGGCTCAACGTTCTTTCGCATTTACTCCAAGTGCTTTCTGCTTCGCACATTCACCTGTCTCTAACATTTCCTCGAAGCGCTTTCTGCTTGGCTCATTCACACTTCTCTCGCATTTCCTCCAAGCGCTTCTTGCTCGGCTCAGTCTTCTCTCACATTACCTCCTAGGGCTTTATGCGTGGCTCATTCACACTTCTCTCGCACTTCCTCCAAGCCCTTCCTGCTTGGCTAAGCCTTCTCTCGCATTTCTTCCAAGCGCGTTCTTCTGTGCTCATTCACCCTTCTCTCGCTTTTCCTCCAAGCGCTTTCTGCTTGGCTCATTCACCCGTCTCTCGCATTTCCTCCAAGCGCTTCCTGCTTGGCTCAGCCTTCTCCCGCATTCCCTCCAAGTGCTTTCTGCTTGGCTAATTCACCCTTTTTCACATTTCCTCCAAGTGCTATCTGCTTGGCTCATTCAGCATTCTCTCGCTTTTCCTCCAAGCGCTTTCTTCTTGGCTCATTCACCCATCTCTAACATTTCCTCCAAGTGCTTTCTGCTTGGCTCATTCAGCCTTCTCTTCGCATTTCCCTCAAGCACTTTTTGCTTTGCTCATTCACTTGTCTCTCACATTTCCTCCAATCGCTTTCTGCTTGGCTCATTCACCCATCTCTCGCATTTCCTCCAAGTGTTTTCAGCTTGGCTCATTCACCCTTCTCTCACATTTCCTCTAATCGCTTTCAGTTTGGCTTATTCACATTTCTCTGGCATTTCCTCCAAGTGCTTTTTTCTTGGCTCATTCACCCGTCTCTCTCATTTCCTCCAAGTGCTTTCTGCTTTCATCATTCAGCTTTCTCTCGCATTTCTTCAAAGCGCTTTCTGCTTGACTCATTCACCCCTCTCCCGCACTTCCTCCAAGCGCTTTCTGCTTGGCTCATTCATCCTTCTCTCGCATTTCTTCGAAGCGCTTTCTGCTTGGCTCATTGACCCCTCTCGCGCACTTCCTCCAAGCCCTTTCTGCTTGGCTCATTCTCCCTTCTCTCGCAGTTCCTCCATGCACTTTCTGCTTGGCTCAGCCTTCTTTCACATTTCCTCCAAGCGGTTTCTCCTTGGCTCATTCACCCTTCTCTCGCATTTCCTCCAAGCGCTTTCTGCTTAGCTCATTCACCTGTCTCTAACATTTCCTCCAAGCGCTTTCTACTTGGCTCATTCACCCTTCTCTCGCATTTCCTCCATGCACTTTCTGCTTGGCTCATTCAGCCTTCTCTCGAATTTTATCCAAGCACTTTCTGCTTGGCTCAACCTTCTTTCGCATTTACTCCAAGTGCTTTCTCCTTTGCTCTTTCACTCTTCTCTCGCATTTCCTCCAAGCGGTTTCTCCTTGGCTCATTCACCCGTCTCTAATATTTCCTCCAGGCTCTTTATCCTTGGCTTATTCATACTTATCTCGCATTTCCTCTAAGCGCTTTCTGTTTCGCTTATTCACATTTCTCTCGCATTTCCTCGAAGTGCTTTCTCCTTGACTCATTCACCCGTCTCTCTCATTTCCTCCAAGTGCTTTCTGCTTTCATCATTCAGCTTTCTCTCGCATTTCTTCAAAGCGCTTTCTGCTTGGCTCATTCACCCCTCTCCCGCACTTCCTCCAAGCGCTTTCTGCTTGGCTCATTCATCCTTCTCTCGCATTTCTTCGAAGCGCTTTCTGCTTGGCTCATTCAGCCTTCTCTTGAATTTTATCCAAGCACTTTCTGCTTGGCTCAACGTTCTTTCGCATTTACTCCAAGTGCTTTCTGCTTGGCTCATTCACCTGTCTCTAACATTTCCTCAAAGCGCTTTCTGCTTGGCTCATTCACCCTTCTCTCGCATTTACTCCATGCACTTTCTGCTTGGCTCTGCCTTCTTTCGCATTTTCTCCAAGCACTTTCTCCTTGGCTCATTCACCCTTTTCTCGAATTTCCTCCAAGCGCTTTCTGCTTGGCTCATTCAGCCTTCTCTCGAATTTTATCCAAGGGCTTTCTGCATGGCTCATTCACACTTCTCTCGCATTTCCTCAAGCACTTTCTGCTTGGCTCAGACTTCTCTCAAATTTCTTCCAAGCGCTTTCTGCTTGGCTCATTCACACTTCTCTCGCATTTCCTCCAAGCGCTTCTTGCTCGTCTCAGTCTTCTCTCGCATTACCTCCTAGGGCTTTATGCGTGGCTCCTTCACACTTCTCTCGCACTTCCTCCAAGCCCTTCCTGCTTGGCTAAGCCTTCTCTCGCATTTCTTCCAAGCGCGTTCTTCTGTGCTCATTCACCCTTCTCTCGCTTTTCCTCCAAGCGCTTTCTGCTTGGCTCATTCACCCGTCTCTCGCATTTCCTCCAAGCGCTTCCTGCTTGGCTCAGCCTTCTTTCGCATTTTCTCCAAGCACTTTCTCCTTGGCTCATCCACCCTTTTCTCGCATTTCTTCCAAGCGCTTTCTGCTTGGCTCATTCAGCCTTCTCTCGAATTTTATCCAAGGGCTTTCTGCATGGCTCATTAACACTTCTCGCTCACTTCCTCCAAGCGCTTCCTGCTTGGCTAAGCCTTCTCCCGCATTTCCTCCAAGCGCTTTCTACTTGGCTCAAACACCCTTCTCTCGCATTTTCTCGAAGCGCTTTGTGCTTGGCTCATTCAGCCTTCTCTCAAATTTTATCCAAGCACTTTCTGCTTGGCTCAACCTTCTTTCGCATTTACTACAAGCGCTTTCTCCTTTGCTCATTCACTCTTCTCTCGCATTTCCTCCAAGCGCTTTCTGCTTGGCTCATTCAGCCTTCTCTCAAATTTTATCCAAGCACTTTCTGCTTGGCTCAACCTTCTTTCGCATTTACTCCAAGTGCTTTCTGCTTGGCTCATTCACCTGTCTCTAACATTTCCTCAAAGCGCTTTCTGCTTGGCTCATTCACCCTTCTCTCGCATTTACTCCATGCACTTTCTGCTTGGCTCTGCCTTCTTTCGCATTTTCTCCAAGCACTTTCTCCTTGGCTCATTCACTCTTTTCTCGCATTTCCTCCAAGCGCTTTCTGCTTGGCTCATTCACCCTTCTCTCGCATTTCCTCCAAGTGCTTCCTTTTTGACACAGCCGTCTCTCGCATTACCTCCAAGTGCTTTCTGCTTGGCCCATTCAGCCTTCTTTCGCATTTCCTCAAAGGGCTTTCTGCATGGCTCATTCAACATTCTCTCGCATTTTCTCCAAGCCCTTTCTGCTTGGCACATTCTCCCTTCTCTCGCAGTTCCTCCATGCACTTTCTGCTTGGCTCAGCATTCTTTCACATTTCCTCCAAGCGGTTTCTCCTTGGCTCATTCACCTGTCTCTAACATTTCCTCCAAGCGCTTTCTACTTGGCTCATTCACCCTTCTATCGCATTTCCTCCATGCACTTTCTGCTTGGCTCAACCTTCTTTCGCATTTACTCCAAGCGCTTTCTCCTTTGCTCATTCACTCTTCTCTCGCATTTCCTCCAAGCGCTTTCTGCTTGGCTCATTCACCATTCTCTCGCATTTCCTCCATTCACTTTCTGCTTGGCTCAGCCTTCTTTCACATTTCCTCAAAGCCGTTTCTCCTTGGCTCATTCACCCTTTTCTCGCATTTCCTCCAAGCGCTTTCTGCTTGGCTCATTCAGCCTTCTCTCGAATATTATCCAAGCACTTTCTGCTTGGTTCAACCTTCTTTCACATTTACTCCAAGTGCTTTCTGCTTGGCTCATTCACCTGTCTCTAACATTTCCTCAAAGCGCTTTCTGCTTGGCTCATTCACCCGTCTCTCACATTTACTCCATGCACTTTCTGCTTGGCTCTGCCTTCTTTCGCATTTTCTCCATGCACTTTCTCCTTGGCTCATTCACTCTTTTCTCGCATTTCCTCCAAGCGCTTTCTGCTTGGCTCATTCACCCTTCTCTATCATTTCGTCCAAGTGCTTCCTTCTTGGCCCATTCAGCCTTCTCTCGCATTACCTCCAAGTGCTTTCTGGTTGGCCCATTCAGCCTTCTCTCGCATTTCCTCAAAGGGCCTTCTGCATGGCTCATTCAACATTCTCTCGCATTTTCTCCAATACCTTTCTGCTTGGCTCATTCTCCCTTCTCTCGCAGTTCCTCCATGCACTTTCTGCTTGGCTCTGCCTTCTTTCACATTTCCTCCAAGCGGTTTCTCCTTGGCTCATTCACCCTTCTCTCGCATTTCCTCCAAGCGCTTTCTGCTTAGCTCATTCACCTGTCTCTAACATTTCCTCCAAGCGCTTTCTACTTGGCTCATTCACCCTTCTCTCGCATTTCCTCCATGCACTTTCTGCTTGGCTCATTCAGCTTTCTCTCGAATTTTATCCATGCACTTTCTGCTTGGCTCAACCTTCTTTCGCATTTACTCCAAGCTCTTTCTCCTTTGCTCATTCACTCTTCTCTCGCATTTCCTCCAAGCGCTTTCTCCTTGGCTCATTCACCATTCTCTCGCATTTACTCCATGTAATTTCTGCTTGGCTCTGCCTTCTTTCGCATTTTCTCCAAGCACTTTCTCCTTGGCTCATTCACTCTTTTCTCGCATGTCCTCCAAGCGCTTTCTGCTTGGCTCATTCACCCTTCTCTCGCATTTCCTCCAAGTGCTTCCTTCTTGACTCAGCCATCTCTCGCATTACCTCCAAGTGCTTTCTGCTTGGCTCATTCACCTTTCTCTCGCATTTCCTCCATGCACTTTCTGCTTGGCTCAGCCTTCTTTCACATTTCCTCAAAGCCGTTTCTCCTTGGCTCATTCACCCTTTTCTCGAATTTCCTCCAAGCGCTTTCTGCTTGGCTCATTCAGCCTTCTCTTGAATTTTATCCAAGCACTTTCTGCTTGGCTCAACGTTCTTTCGCATTTACTCCAAGTGCTTTCTGCTTGGCTCATTCACCTGTCTCTAACATTTCCTCAAAGCGCTTTCTGCTTGGCTCATTCACCCTTCTCTCGCATTTACTCCATGCACTTTCTGCTTGGCTCTGCCTTCTTTCGCATTTTCTCCAAGCACTTTCTCCTTGGCTCATTCACCCTTTTCTCGAATTTCCTCCAAGCGCTTTCTGCTTGGCTCATTCAGCCTTCTCTCGAATTTTATCCAAGGGCTTTCTGCATGGCTCATTCACACTTCTCTCGCATTTCCTCAAGCACTTTCTGCTTGGCTCAGACTTCTCTCAAATTTCTTCCAAGCGCTTTCTGCTTGGCTCATTCACACTTCTCTCGCATTTCCTCCAAGCGCTTCTTGCTCGTCTCAGTCTTCTCTCGCATTACCTCCTAGGGCTTTATGCGTGGCTCCTTCACACTTCTCTCGCACTTCCTCCAAGCCCTTCCTGCTTGGCTAAGCCTTCTCTCGCATTTCTTCCAAGCGCGTTCTTCTGTGCTCATTCACCCTTCTCTCGCTTTTCCTCCAAGCGCTTTCTGCTTGGCTCATTCACCCGTCTCTCGCATTTCCTCCAAGCGCTTCCTGCTTGGCTCAGCCTTCTTTCGCATTTTCTCCAAGCACTTTCTCCTTGGCTCATCCACCCTTTTCTCGCATTTCTTCCAAGCGCTTTCTGCTTGGCTCATTCAGCCTTCTCTCGAATTTTATCCAAGGGCTTTCTGCATGGCTCATTAACACTTCTCGCTCACTTCCTCCAAGCGCTTCCTGCTTGGCTAAGCCTTCTCCCGCATTTCCTCCAAGCGCTTTCTACTTGGCTCAAACACCCTTCTCTCGCATTTTCTCGAAGCGCTTTGTGCTTGGCTCATTCAGCCTTCTCTCAAATTTTATCCAAGCACTTTCTGCTTGGCTCAACCTTCTTTCGCATTTACTACAAGCGCTTTCTCCTTTGCTCATTCACTCTTCTCTCGCATTTCCTCCAAGCGCTTTCTGCTTGGCTCATTCAGCCTTCTCTCAAATTTTATCCAAGCACTTTCTGCTTGGCTCAACCTTCTTTCGCATTTACTCCAAGTGCTTTCTGCTTGGCTCATTCACCTGTCTCTAACATTTCCTCAAAGCGCTTTCTGCTTGGCTCATTCACCCTTCTCTCGCATTTACTCCATGCACTTTCTGCTTGGCTCTGCCTTCTTTCGCATTTTCTCCAAGCACTTTCTCCTTGGCTCATTCACTCTTTTCTCGCATTTCCTCCAAGCGCTTTCTGCTTGGCTCATTCACCCTTCTCTCGCATTTCCTCCAAGTGCTTCCTTTTTGACACAGCCGTCTCTCGCATTACCTCCAAGTGCTTTCTGCTTGGCCCATTCAGCCTTCTTTCGCATTTCCTCAAAGGGCTTTCTGCATGGCTCATTCAACATTCTCTCGCATTTTCTCCAAGCCCTTTCTGCTTGGCACATTCTCCCTTCTCTCGCAGTTCCTCCATGCACTTTCTGCTTGGCTCAGCATTCTTTCACATTTCCTCCAAGCGGTTTCTCCTTGGCTCATTCACCTGTCTCTAACATTTCCTCCAAGCGCTTTCTACTTGGCTCATTCACCCTTCTATCGCATTTCCTCCATGCACTTTCTGCTTGGCTCAACCTTCTTTCGCATTTACTCCAAGCGCTTTCTCCTTTGCTCATTCACTCTTCTCTCGCATTTCCTCCAAGCGCTTTCTGCTTGGCTCATTCACCATTCTCTCGCATTTCCTCCATTCACTTTCTGCTTGGCTCAGCCTTCTTTCACATTTCCTCAAAGCCGTTTCTCCTTGGCTCATTCACCCTTTTCTCGCATTTCCTCCAAGCGCTTTCTGCTTGGCTCATTCAGCCTTCTCTCGAATATTATCCAAGCACTTTCTGCTTGGTTCAACCTTCTTTCACATTTACTCCAAGTGCTTTCTGCTTGGCTCATTCACCTGTCTCTAACATTTCCTCAAAGCGCTTTCTGCTTGGCTCATTCACCCTTCTCTCACATTTACTCCATGCACTTTCTGCTTGGCTCTGCCTTCTTTCGCATTTTCTCCATGCACTTTCTCCTTGGCTCATTCACTCTTTTCTCGCATTTCCTCCAAGCGCTTTCTGCTTGGCTCATTCACCCTTCTCTATCATTTCGTCCAAGTGCTTCCTTCTTGGCCCATTCAGCCTTCTCTCGCATTACCTCCAAGTGCTTTCTGGTTGGCCCATTCAGCCTTCTCTCGCATTTCCTCAAAGGGCCTTCTGCATGGCTCATTCAACATTCTCTCGCATTTTCTCCAATACCTTTCTGCTTGGCTCATTCTCCCTTCTCTCGCAGTTCCTCCATGCACTTTCTGCTTGGCTCTGCCTTCTTTCACATTTCCTCCAAGCGGTTTCTCCTTGGCTCATTCACCCTTCTCTCGCATTTCCTCCAAGCGCTTTCTGCTTAGCTCATTCACCTGTCTCTAACATTTCCTCCAAGCGCTTTCTACTTGGCTCATTCACCCTTCTCTCGCATTTCCTCCATGCACTTTCTGCTTGGCTCATTCAGCTTTCTCTCGAATTTTATCCATGCACTTTCTGCTTGGCTCAACCTTCTTTCGCATTTACTCCAAGCTCTTTCTCCTTTGCTCATTCACTCTTCTCTCGCATTTCCTCCAAGCGCTTTCTCCTTGGCTCATTCACCATTCTCTCGCATTTACTCCATGTAATTTCTGCTTGGCTCTGCCTTCTTTCGCATTTTCTCCAAGCACTTTCTCCTTGGCTCATTCACTCTTTTCTCGCATGTCCTCCAAGCGCTTTCTGCTTGGCTCATTCACCCTTCTCTCGCATTTCCTCCAAGTGCTTCCTTCTTGACTCAGCCATCTCTCGCATTACCTCCAAGTGCTTTCTGCTTGGCTCATTCACCTTTCTCTCGCATTTCCTCCATGCACTTTCTGCTTGGCTCAGCCTTCTTTCACATTTCCTCAAAGCCGTTTCTCCTTGGCTCATTCACCCTTTTCTCGAATTTCCTCCAAGCGCTTTCTGCTTGGCTCATTCAGCCTTCTCTCGAATATTATCCAAGCACTTTCTGCTTGGCTCAACCTTCTTTCACATTTACTCCAAGTGCTTTCTGCTTGGCTCATTCACCTGTCTCTAACATTTCCTCAAAGCGCTTTCTGCTTGGCTCATTCACCCTTCTCTCGCATTTACTCCATGCACTTTCTGCTTGGCTCTGCCTTCTTTCGCATTTTCTCCAAGCACTTTCTCCTTGGCTCATTCACCCTTCTCTCGCATTTCCTCCATGCACTCTCTGCTTGGCCCATTCAGCCTTCTCTCGAATTTTATCGAAGCACTTTCTGCTTGGCTCAACCTTCTTTCGCATTTACTCCAAGCGCTTTCTCCTTTGTTCATTCACTCTTCTCTCGCATTTCCTCCAAGTGCTTTTTGCTTGGCTCATTCACCCTTCTCTCGCATTTCCTCCATGCACTTTCTGCTTGGCTCAGCCTTCTTTCACATTTCTTCCAAGCGGTTTCTCCTTGGCTCATTCACCCTTCTCTCGCATTTCCTCCAAGCGCTTTCTGCTCGGCTCATTCACCCGTCTCTAATATTTCCTCCAAGCTCTTTATCCTTGGCTCATTCATACTTATCACGCATTTCCTCTAAGCGCTTTCTGTTTCGCTTATTCACATTTCTCTCGCATTTCCTCGAAGTGCTTTCTCCTTGGCTCATTCACCCTTTTCTCGCATTTCCTCCAAGCGCTTTCTGCTTGGCTCATTCAGCCTTCTCTCGAATTTTATCCAAGCACTTTCTGCTTGGCTCACCTTGTTTCGCATTTACTCCAAGTGCTTTCTGCTTGGCTCATTCAACTGTCTCTAACATTTCCTCAAAGCGCTTTCTGCTTGGCTCATTCACCCTTCTCTCGCATTTACTCCATGCACTTTCTGCTTGGCTCTACCTTCTTTCGCATTTTCTCCAAGCACTTTCTCCTTGGCTCATTCACTCTTTTCTCGCATTTCCTCCAAGCGTTTTCTGCTTGGCTCATTCACCCTTCTCTCGCATTTCCTCCAAGTGCTTCCTTCTTGACTCAGCCATCTCTCGCATTACCTCCAAGTGCTTTCTGCTTGGCCCATTCAGCCTTCTCTCGCATTTCCTCAAAGGGCTTTCTGCATGGCTCATTCAACATTTTCTCGCATTTTCTCCAAGCCCTTTCTGCTTGGCTCATTCTCCCTTCTCTCGCAGTTCCTCCATGCACTTTCTGCTTGGCTCAGCCTTCTCTCTCATTTCCTCCAAGCGCTTTCTGCTTAGCTCATTCACATGTCTCTAACATTTCCTCCAAGCGCTTTCTACTTGGCTCATTCACCCTTCTCTCGAATTTCCTCCATGCACTTTCTGCTTGGCTCAACCTTCTTTCGCATTTACTCCAAGCGCTTTCTCCTTTGCTCATTCACTCTTCTCTCGCATTTCCTCCAAGCACTTTCTGCTTGGCTCATTCACCTTTCTCTCGCATTTCCTCCATGCACTTTCTGCTTGGCTCAGCCTTCTTTCACATTTCCTCAAAGCCTTTTCTCCTTGGCTCATTCACCCTTTTCTCGCATTTCCTCCAAGCGCTTTCTGCTTGGCTCATTCAGCCTTCTCTCGAATATTATCCAAGCACTTTCTGCTTGGCTCAACCTTCTTTCGCATTTACTCCAAGTGCTTTCTGCTTGGCTCATTCACCTGTCTCTAACATTTCCTCCAAGCGCTTTCTGCTTGGCTCATTCACCCTTCTCTCGCATTTACTCCATGCACTTTCTGCTTGGCTATGCCTTCTTTCGCATTTTCTCCAAGCACTTTCTCCTTGGCTCATTCACCCTTCTCTCGCATTTCCTCCATGCACTTTCTTTTTGGCTCAGCCTTCTTTCACATTTCTTCCAAGCGGTTTCTCCTTGGCTCATTCACTCTTTTCTCGCATTTCCTCCAAGCGCTTTCTGCTTGGCTCATTCACCCTTCTCTCGCATTTCCTCCAAGTGCTTCCTTCTTGACTCAGCCATCTCTCGCATTACCTCCAAGTGCTTTCTGCTTGGCCCATTCAGCCTTCTCTCGCATTTCCTCAAAGGGCTTTCTGCATCGCTCATTCAACATTCTCTCGCATTTTCTCCAAGCCCTTTCTGCTTGGCTCATTCTCCCTTCTCTCGCAGTTCCTCCATGCACTTTCTGCTTGGCTCAGCCTTCTTTCACATTTCCTCCAAGCGCTTTCTCGTTGGCTCATTCACCCTTCTCTCGCATTTCCTCCAAGCGCTTTCTGCTTGGCTCATTCACCCTTCTCTCGCATTTCCTCCATGAACTTTCTGCTTGGCTCAGCCTTCTTTCACATTTCCTCAAAGCCGTTTCTCCTTGGCTCATTCACCCTTTTCTCGCATTGCCTCCAAGCGCTTTCTGCTTGGCTCATTCACCCTTCTCTCGCATATCCTCCAAGCGCTTTCTGCTCGGCTCATTCACCCGTCTCTAATATTTCCTCCAAGCACTTTATCCTTGGCTCATTCATACTTATCGCGCATTTCCTCTAAGCGCTTTCTCTTTGGCTTATTCACATTTCTCTCGCATTTCCTCGAAGTGCTTTCTGCTTGGCTCATTCACCCTTCTCTCGCATTTCCTCCAAGTGCTTCCTTCTTGACTCAGCCATCTCTCGCATTACCTCCAAGTGCCTTCTGCTTGGCCCATTCAGCCTTCTCTCGCATTTCCTCAAAGGGCTTTCTGCATGGCTCATTCAACATTCTCTGGCATTTTCTCCAAGCCCTTTCTGCTTGGCTCATTCTCCCTTCTCTCGCAGTTCCTCCATGCACTTTCTGCTTGGCTCAGCCTTCTTTCGCATTTACTCCAAGCGCTTTCTCCTTTGCTCATTCACTCTTCTCTCGCATTTACTCCAAGCGCTTTCTGCTTGGCTCATTCACCTTTCTCTCACATTTTCTCCATGCACTTTCTGCTTGGCTCAGCCTTCTTTCACATTTCCTCAAAGCTGTTTCTCCTTGGCTCATTCACCCTTTTCTCGCATTTCCTCCAAGCACTTTCTACTTGGCTCATTCAGCCTTCTCTCGAATTTTATCCAAGCACTTTCTGCTTGGCTCAACCTTCTTTCCCATTTAATCCAAGTGCTTTCTGCTTGGCTCATTCACGTGTCTCTAACATTTCCTCAAAGCGCTTTCTGCTTGGCTCATTCACCCTTCTCTCGCATTTACTCCATGCACTTTCTGCTTGGCTCTGCCTTCTTTCGCATTTTCTCCAAGCACTTTCTCCTTGGCTCATTCACCCTTCTCTCGAATTTTATCCAAGCACTTTCTGCTTGGCTCAACCTTCTTTCGCATTTACTCCAAGCGCTTTCTCCTTTGTTCATTCACTCTTCTCTCGCATTTCCTCCAAGCGCTTTTTGCTTGGCTCATTCACCCTTCTCTCGCATTTCCTCCATGCACTTTCTGCTTGGCTCAGCCTTCTTTCACATTTCTTCCAAGCGGTTTCTCCTTGGCTCATTCACCCTTCTCTCGCATATCCTCCAAGCGCTTTCTGCTCGGCTCATTCACCCGTCTCTAATATTTCCTCCAAGCTCTTTATCCTTGGCTCATTCATACTTATCGCGCATTTCCTCTAAGCGCTTTCTGTTTGGCTTATTCACATTTCTCTCGCATTTCCTCGAAGTGCTTTCTGCTTGGCTCATTCACCCGTCTATCTCATTTCCTATAAGTGCTTTCTCATTGGCTCATTCACCCTTTTCTCGCATTTCCTCCAAGCGCTTTCTGCTTGGCTCATTCAGCCTTCTCTCAAATTTTATCCAAGCACTTTCTGCTTGGCTCACCTTCTTTCGCATTTACTCCAAGTGCTTTCTGCTTGGCTCATTCACCTGTATCTAACATTTCCTCAAAGCGCTTTCTGCTTGGCTCATTCACCCTTCTCTCGCATTTACTCCATGCACTTTCTGCTTGGCTCTGCCTTCTTTCGCATTTTCTCCAAGCACTTTCTCCTTGGCTCATTCACTCTTTTCTCGCATTTCCTCCAAGCGCTTTCTGCTTGGCTCATTCACCCTTCTCTCGCATTTCCTCCAAGTGCTTTCTTCTTGACTCAGCCATCTCTCGCATTACCTCCAAGTGCTTTCTGCTTGGCCCATTCAGCCTTCTCTCGAATTTCCTCAAAGGGCTTTCTGCATGGCTCATTCAACATTCTCTCGCATTTTCTCCAAGCCCTTTCTGCTTGGCTCATTCTCCCTTCTCTCGCAGTTCCTCCATGCACTTTCTGCTTCGCTCAGCCTTCTTTCACATTTCTTCCAAGCGGTTTCTCCTTGGCTCATTCACCCTTCTCTCGCATAACCTCCAAGCGCTTTCTGCTCGGCTCATTCACCCGTCTCTAATATTTCCTCCAAGCTCTTTATCATTGGCTCATTAATACTTATCTCGCATTTCCTCTAAGTGCTTTCTCCTTGGCTCATTCACCCGTCTCTCTCATTTCCTATAAGTGCTTTCTCCTTGGCTCATTCAGCCTTTCTCTCGCATTTCCTCCAAGTGCTTTCTGCTTGGGTCATTCACCCGTCTCTAACATTTCCTCCAACCGCTTTCTGCTTGGCTCATTCACACTTCTCTCACATTTCTTCCAAGTGCTTTCTGCTTGGCTCATTCACACTTCTCTCACATTTCTTCCAAGCGCTTTCTGCTTGGCTCATTCACCATTCTCTCACATTTCCTCCAAGCGCTTTCTGCTTGGCTCATTCACACTTCTCTCGCATTTCCTCCAAGCGCTTTCTCCTTGGCTCATTCACCCATCTCTCGCATTTCCTCCAAGCGCTTTCTTCTTGGCTCATTCACCCTTCTCTGACATTTCCTCTAAGCGCTTTCTATTTGGCTTATTCACATTTCTCTGGCATTTCCTCCACGTGCTTTCTCCTTGGCTCATTCACCCGTCTCTCTCATTTCCTCCACGTGCTTTCTGCTTTCATCATTCAGCTTTCTCTCGCATTTCTTCCAAGTGCTTTCTGCTTGGCTCATTCACCCTTCTCTCGCATTTCCTCCAAGCGCATTCTGCTTGGCTCATTCACCCTTCTCTCGCATTTCTTCGAAGCGCTTTCTGCTTCGATCATTGACCCTTCTGTCACATTTCCTCTTAGCGCTTTCTGTTTGGCTTATTAACATTTCTCTAGCATTTTTTCGAAGTGCTTTCTCCTTGGTTCATTAAGCCTTCTCTCGCATTTCCTCCAAGCCTTTTCTGCTTGGCTCTTTTAGCCTTCTCTCACATTTCCTCGAAGCGCTTTCTGCTTGGCTCATTCACACTTCTCTCGCATTTCCTCGAAGCGCTTTCTGCTTGGCTCATTCACACTTCTCTCGCATTTCCTCCAAGCGCTTCTTGCTCGGCTCAGCCTTCTCTCGAATTTCCTCAAAGGGCTTTCTGCATGGCTCATTCAACATTCTCTCGCATTTTCTCCAAGCCCTTTCTGCTTGGCTCATTCTCCCTTCTCTCGCATTTCCTCCATGCACTTTCTGCTTGGCTCAGCCTTCTTTCACATTTCCTCAAAGCCGTTTCTCCTTGGCTTATTCACCCTTTTCTCGCATTTCCTCCAGCACTTTCTGCTTGGCTCATTCAGCCTTCTCTCAAATTTTATCCAAGCACTTTCTGCTTGGCTCAACCTTCTTTCGCATTTACTCCAAGTGCTTTCTGCTTGGCTCATTCACCTGTCTCTAACATTTCCTCAAAGTGCTTTCTGCTTGGCTCATTCACCATTCTCTCGCATTTACTCCATGCACTTTCTGCTTGGCTCTGCCTTCTTTCGCATTTTCTCCAAGCACTTTCTCCTTGGCTCATTCACTCTTTTCTCGCATTTCCTCCAAGCGCTTTCTGCTTGGCTCATTCACCCTTCTCTCGCATTTCCTCCAAGTGCTTCCTTTTTGACTCAGGCGTCTCTCGCATTACCTCCAAGTGCTTTCTGCTTGGCCCATTCAGCCTTCTCTCGCATTTCCTCAAAGGGCTTTCTGCATGGCTCATTCAACATTCTCTCGCATTTTCTCCAAGCCCTTTCTGCTTGGCTCATTCTCCCTTCTCTCGCAGTTCCTCCATGCACTTTCTGTTTGGCTCAGCCTTCTTTCACTTTTCCTCCAAGCGGTTTCTCCTTGGCTCATTCACTCTTCTCTCGCATTTCCTCCAAGCGCTTTCTGCTTAGCTCATTCTCCTGTCTCTAACATTTACTCCAAGCGCTTTCTACTTGGCTCATTCACCCTTCTCTCGCATTTCCTCCATGCCCTTTCTGCTTGGCTCATTCAGCCTTCTCTCGAATTTTATCCAAGCACTTTCTGCTTGGCTGAACCTTCTTTCGCATTTACTCCAAGTGCTTTCTCCTTTGCTCTTTCACTCTTCTCTCGCATTTCCTCCAAGCGCTTTCTCCTTGGCTCATTCACCCTTCTCTCGCATTTCCTCCATGCACTTTTTGCTTGTCTCAGCCTTCTTTCACATTTCTTCCAAGCGGTTTCTCCTTGGTTCATTCACCCTTCTCTCGCATATCCTCCAAGCGCTTTCTGCTCGGCTCATTCACCCGTCTCTAATATTTCCTCCAAGCTCTTTATCCTTGGCTTATTCATACTTATCTCGCATTTCCTCTAAGCGCTTTCTGTTTGGCTTATTCACATTTCTCTTGCATTTCCTCGAAGTGCTTTCTCCTTGGCTCATTCAGCCTTCTCTCGCATTTCCTCCAAGCGCTTCCTGCTTGGCTCAGCCTTCTCCCGCATTCCCTCCAAGTGCTTTCTGCTTGGCTAATTCACCCTTTTTCACATTTCCTCCAAGTGCTATCTGCTTGGCTCATTCAGCATTCTCTCGCTTTTCCTCCAAGCGCTTTCTTCTTGGCTCATTCACCCATCTCTAACATTTCCTCCAAGTGCTTTCTGCTTGGCTCATTCAGCCTTCTCTTTGCATTTCCCTCAAGCACGTTTTGCTTTGCTCATTCACCTGTCTCTCAAATTTCCTCCAATCGCTTTCTGCTTGGCTCATTCACCCATCTCTCGCATTTCCTCCAAGTGCTTTCAGCTTGGCTCATTCACCCTTCTCTCACATTTCCTCTAAGCGCTTTCTGTTTCGCTTATTCACATTTCTCTGGCATTTCCTCCAAGTGCTTTCTCCTTGGATCTTTCACCCGTCTCTCTCATTTCCTCCAAGTGCTTTCTGCTTTCATCATTCAGCTTTCTCTCGCATTTCTTCAAAGCGCGTTCTGTTTGGCTCATTCACCCCTCTCCCGCACTTCCTCCAAGCGCTTTCTGCTTGGCTCAACCTTCTTTCGCATTTACTCCAAGCGCTTTCTCCTTTGCTCATTCACTCTTCTCTCGCATTTCCTCCAAGCGCTTTCTGCTTGGCTCATTCACCTTTCTCTTGCATTTCCTCCTTGCACTTTCTGCTTGGCTCAGCCTTCTTTCACATTTCCTCAAAGCCGTTTCTCCTTGGCTCATTCACCCTTTTCTCGCATTTCCTCCAGCGCTTTCTGCTTGGCTCATTCAGCCTTCTCTCAAATTTTATCCAAGCACTTTCTGCTTGGCTCAACCTTCTTTCGCATTTACTCCAAGTGCTTTCTGCTTAGCTCATTCACCTGTCACTAACATTTCCTCCAAACGCTTTCTGCTTGGCTCATTCACCCTTCTCTCGCATTTCCTCCACACACTTTCTGCTTGGCTCTGCCTTCTTTCGCATTACCTCCAAGTGCTTTCTGCTTGGCCCATTCAGCCTTCTTTCGCATTTCCTCAAAGGCCTTTCTGCATGGCTCATTCAACATTCTCTCGCATTTTCTCCAAGCCCTTTCTGCTTGGCTCATTCTCCCTTCTCTCGCAGTTCCTCCATGCACTTTCTGTTTGGCTCAGCCTTCTTTCACTTTTCCTCCAAGCGGTTTCTCCTTGGCTCATTCACTCTTCTCTCGCATTTCCTCCAAGCGCTTTCTGCTTAGCTCATTCTCCTGTCTCTAACATTTCCTCCAAGCGCTTTCTACTTGGCTCATTCACCCTTCTCTCGCATTTCCTCCATGCCCTTTCTGCTTGGCTCATTCAGCCTTCTCTCGAATTTTATCCAAGCACTTTCTGCTTGGCTGAACCTTCTTTCGCATTTACTCCAAGTGCTTTCTCCTTTGCTCTTTCACTCTTCTCTCGCATTTCCTCCAAGCGCTTTCTCCTTGGCTCATTCACCCTTCTCTCGCAGTTCCTCCATGCACTTTCTCTTTGGCTCAGCCTTCTTTCACTTTTCCTCCAAGCGGTTTCTCCTTGGCTCATTCACCCTTCTCTCGCATTTCCTCCAAGCGCTTTCTGCTTAGCTCATTCTCCTGTCTCTAACATTTCCTCCAAGCGCTTTCTACTTGGCTCATTCACCCTTCTCTCGCATTTCCTCCATGCACTTTCTGCTTGGCTCATTCAGCCTTCTCTCGAATTTTATCCAAGCACTTTCTGCTTGGCTCAACCTTCTTTCGCATTTACTCCAAGTGCTTTCTGCTTGGCTCATTCACCTGTCTCTAACATTTCCTCAAAGCGCTTTCTGCTTGGCTCATTCACCCTTCTCTCGCATTTACTCCATGCACTTTCTGCTTGGCTCTGCCTTCTTTCGCATTTTCTCCAAGCACTTTCTCCTTGGCTCATTCACTCTTTTCTCGCATTTCCTCCAAGCGCTTTCTGCTTGGCTCATTCACCCTTCTCTCGCATTTCCTCCAAGTGCTTCCTTTTTGACTCAGCCATCTCTCGCATTACCTCCAAGTGCTTTCTGCTTGGCCCATTCAGCCTTCTCTCGCATTTCCTCAAAGGGCTTTCTGCATGGCTCATTCAACATTCTCTCGCATTTTCTCCAAGCCCTTTCACCTTGGCTCATTCACCCTTCTCTCGCAGTTCCTCCAAGCGCTTTCTGCTTAGCTCATTCACCTGTCTCTAACATTTCCTCCAAGCGCTTTCTACTTGGCTCATTCACCCTTCTCTCGCATTTCCTCCATGCAATTTCTGCTTGGCTCAACCTTCTTTCGCATTTACTCCAAGCGCTTTCTCCTTTGCTCATTCACTCTTCTCTCGCATTTCCTCCAAGCGCTTTCTGCTTGGCTCATTCACCTTTCTCTCGCATTTCCTCCATGCACTTTCTGCTTGGCTCAGCCTTCTTTCACATTTCCTCAAAGCCGTTTCTCCTTGGCTCATTCACCCTTTTCTCGCATTTCCTCCAAGCGCTTTCTGCTTGGCTCATTCAGCCTTCTCTCGAATATGATCCAAGCACTTTCTGCTTGGCTCAACCTTCTTTCGCATTTACTCCAAGTGCTTTCTGCTTGGCTCATTCACCTGTCTCTAACATTTCCTCAAAGCGCTTTCTGCTTGGCTCATTCACCCTTCTCTCGCATTTACTCCATGCACTTTCTGCTTGGCTCTGCCTTCTTTCGCATTTTCTCCAAGCACTTTCTCCTTGGCTCATTCACCCTTCTCTCGCATTTCCTCCATGCACTTTCTGCTTGGCCCATTCAGCCTTCTCTCGAATTTTATTCAAGCACTTTCTGCTTGGCTCAACCTTCTTTCGCATTTACTCCAAGCGCTTTCTCCTTTGTTCATTCACTCTTCTCTCGCATTTCCTCCAAGCGCTTTTTGCTTGGCTCATTCACCCTTCTCTCGCATTTCCTCCATGCACTTTCTGCTTGGCTCAGCCTTCTTTCACATTTCTTCCAAGCGGTTTCTCCTTGGCTGATTCACCCTTCTCTCGCATATCCTCCAAGCGCTTTCTGCTCGGCTCATTCACACGTCTCTAATATTTCCTCCAAGCTCTTTATCCTTGGCTCATTCATACTTATCGCGCATTTCCTCTAAGCGCTTTCTGTTTGGCTTATTCACATTTCTCTCGCATTTCCTCGAAGTGCTTTCTCCTTGGCTCATTCACCCGTCTATCTCATTTCCTATAAGTGCTTTCTCATTGGCTCATTCACCCTTTTCTCGCATTTCCTCCAAGCGCTTTCTGCTTGGCTCATTCAGCCTTCTCTCAAATTTTATCCAAGCACTTTCTGCTTGGCTCACCTTCTTTCGCATTTACTCCAAGTGCTTTCTGCTTGGCTCATTCACCCTTCTCTCGCATTTACTCCATGCACTTTCTGCTTGGCTCTGCCTTCTTTCGCATTTTCTCCAAGCACTTTCTCCTTGGCTCATTCACTCTTTTCTCGCATTTCCTCCAAGCGCTTTCTGCTTGGCTCATTCACCCTTCTCTCGCATTTCCTCCAAGTGCTTTCTTCTTGACTCAGCCATCTCTCGCATTACCTCCAAGTGCTTTCTGCTTGGCCCATTCAGCCTTCTCTCGAATTTCCTCAAAGGGCTTTCTGCATGGCTCATTCAACATTCTCTCGCATTTTCTCCAAGCCCTTTCTGCTTGGCTCATTCTCCCTTCTCTCGCAGTTCCTCCATGCACTTTCTGCTTGGCTCAGCCTTCTTTCACATTTCCTCCAAGCGCTTTCTGCTTCGCTCATTCACCCTTCTCTCGCATTTCCTCCAAGTGCTTTCTTCTTGACTCAGCCATCTCTCGCATTACCTCCAAGTGCTTTCTGCTTGGCCCATTCAGCCTTCTCTCGAATTTCCTCAAAGGGCTTTCTGCATGGCTCATTCAACATTCTCTCGCATTTTCTCCAAGCCCTTTCTGCTTGGCTCATTCTCCCTTCTCTCTCAGTTCCTCCATGCACTTTCTGCTTGGCTCAGCCTTCTTTCACATTTCCTCCAAGCGCTTTCTGCTTGGCTCATTCACCCTTCTCTCGCATTTCCTCCATGCACTTTCTGCTTGGCTCAGCCTTCTTTCACATTTCTTCCAAGCGGTTTCTCCTTGGCTCATTCACCCTTCTCTCGCATAACCTCCAAGCGCTTTCTGCTCGGCTCATTCACCCGTCTCTAATATTTCCTCCAAGCTCTTTATCATTGGCTCATTCATACTTATCTCGCATTTCCTCTAAGCGCTTTCTCTTTGGCTTATTCACATTTCTCTCGCATTTCCTCGAAGTGCTTTCTCCTTGGCTCATTCACCCGTCTCTCTCATTTCCTATAAGTGCTTTCTCCTTGGCTCATTCAGCCTTTCTCTCGCATTTCCTCCAAGTGCTTTCTGCTTAGGTCATTCACCCGTCTCTAACATTTCCTCCAACCGCTTTCTGCTTGGCTCATTCACACTTCTCTCACATTTCTTCCAAGTGCTTTCTGCTTGGCTCATTCACACTTCTCTCACATTTCTTCCAAGCGCTTTCTGCTTGGCTCATTCACCATTCTCTCACATTTCCTCCAAGCGCTTTCTTCTTGGCTCATTCACCCTTCTCTGACATTTCCTCTAAGCGCTTTCTGTTTGGCTTATTCACATTTCTCTGGCATTTCCTCCAAGTGCTTTCTCCTTGGCTCATTCACCCGTCTCTCTCATTTCCTCCAAGTGCTTTCTGCTTTCATCATTCAGCTTTCTCTCGCATTTCTTCAAAGCGCTTTCTGCTTGACTCATTCACCCCTCTCCCGCACTTCCTCCAAGCGCTTTCTGCTTGGCTCATTCATCCTTCTCTCGCATTTCTTCGAAGCGCTTTCTGCTTGGCTCATTGACCCCTCTCGCGCACCTCCTCCAAGCCCTTTCTGCTTGGCTCATTCTCCCTTCTCTCGCAGTTCCTCCATGCACTTTCTGCTTGGCTCAGCCTTCTTTCACATTTCCTCCAAGCGGTTTCTCCTTGGCTCATTCACCCTTCTCTCGCATTTCCTCCAAGCGCTTTCTGCTTAGCTCATTCACCTGTCTCTAACATTTCCTCCAAGCGCTTTCTACTTGGCTCATTCACCCTTCTCTCGCATTTCCTCCATGCACTTTCTGCTTGGCTCATTCAGCCTTCTCTCGAATTTTATCCAAGCACTTTCTGCTTGGCTCAACCTTATTTCGCATTTACTCCAAGTGCTTTCTCCTTTGCTCTTTCACTCTTCTCTCGCATTTCCTCCAAGCGGTTTCTCCTTGGCTCATTCACCCGTCTCTAATATTTCCTCCAAGCTCTTTATCCTTGGCTTATTCATACTTATCTCGCATTTCCTCTAAGCGCTTTCTGTTTCGCTTATTCACATTTCTCTCGCATTTCCTCGAAGTGCTTTCTCCTTGACTCATTCACCCGTCTCTCTCATTTCCTCCAAGTGCTTTCTGCTTTCATCATTCAGCTTTCTCTCGCATTTCTTCAAAGCGCTTTCTGCTTGGCTCATTCACCCCTCTCCCGCACTTCCTCCAAGCGCTTTCTGCTTGGCTCATTCATCCTTCTCTCGCATTTCTTCGAAGCGCTTTCTGCTTGGCTCATTCAGCCTTCTCTTGAATTTTATCCAAGCACTTTCTGCTTGGCTCAACGTTCTTTCGCATTTACTCCAAGTGCTTTCTGCTTGGCTCATTCACCTGTCTCTAACATTTCCTCAAAGCGCTTTCTGCTTGGCTCATTCACCCTTCTCTCGCATTTACTCCATGCACTTTCTGCTTGGCTCTGCCTTCTTTCGCATTTTCTCCAAGCACTTTCTCCTTGGCTCATTCACCCTTTTCTCGAATTTCCTCCAAGCGCTTTCTGCTTGGCTCATTCAGCCTTCTCTCGAATTTTATCCAAGGGCTTTCTGCATGGCTCATTCACACTTCTCTCGCATTTCCTCAAGCACTTTCTGCTTGGCTCAGACTTCTCTCAAATTTCTTCCAAGCGCTTTCTGCTTGGCTCATTCACACTTCTCTCGCATTTCCTCCAAGCGCTTCTTGCTCGTCTCAGTCTTCTCTCGCATTACCTCCTAGGGCTTTATGCGTGGCTCCTTCACACTTCTCTCGCACTTCCTCCAAGCCCTTCCTGCTTGGCTAAGCCTTCTCTCGCATTTCTTCCAAGCGCGTTCTTCTGTGCTCATTCACCCTTCTCTCGCTTTTCCTCCAAGCGCTTTCTGCTTGGCTCATTCACCCGTCTCTCGCATTTCCTCCAAGCGCTTCCTGCTTGGCTCAGCCTTCTTTCGCATTTTCTCCAAGCACTTTCTCCTTGGCTCATCCACCCTTTTCTCGCATTTCTTCCAAGCGCTTTCTGCTTGGCTCATTCAGCCTTCTCTCGAATTTTATCCAAGGGCTTTCTGCATGGCTCATTAACACTTCTCTCTCACTTCCTCCAAGCGCTTCCTGCTTGGCTAAGCCTTCTCCCGCATTTCCTCCAAGCGCTTTCTACTTGGCTCAAACACCCTTCTCTCGCATTTTCTCGAAGCGCTTTGTGCTTGGCTCATTCAGCCTTCTCTCAAATTTTATCCAAGCACTTTCTGCTTGGCTCAACCTTCTTTCGCATTTACTACAAGCGCTTTCTCCTTTGCTCATTCACTCTTCTCTCGCATTTCCTCCAAGCGCTTTCTGCTTGGCTCATTCAGCCTTCTCTCAAATTTTATCCAAGCACTTTCTGCTTGGCTCAACCTTCTTTCGCATTTACTCCAAGTGCTTTCTGCTTGGCTCATTCACCTGTCTCTAACATTTCCTCAAAGCGCTTTCTGCTTGGCTCATTCACCCTTCTCTCGCATTTACTCCATGCACTTTCTGCTTGGCTCTGCCTTCTTTCGCATTTTCTCCAAGCACTTTCTCCTTGGCTCATTCACTCTTTTCTCGCATTTCCTCCAAGCGCTTTCTGCTTGGCTCATTCACCCTTCTCTCGCATTTCCTCCAAGTGCTTCCTTTTTGACTCAGCCGTCTCTCGCATTACCTCCAAGTGCTTTCTGCTTGGCCCATTCAGCCTTCTTTCGCATTTCCTCAAAGGGCTTTCTGCATGGCTCATTCAACATTCTCTCGCATTTTCTCCAAGCCCTTTCTGCTTGGCACATTCTCCCTTCTCTCGCAGTTCCTCCATGCACTTTCTGCTTGGCTCAGCATTCTTTCACATTTCCTCCAAGCGGTTTCTCCTTGGCTCATTCACCTGTCTCTAACATTTCCTCCAAGCGCTTTCTACTTGGCTCATTCACCCTTCTATCGCATTTCCTCCATGCACTTTCTGCTTGGCTCAACCTTCTTTCGCATTTACTCCAAGCGCTTTCTCCTTTGCTCATTCACTCTTCTCTCGCATTTCCTCCAAGCGCTTTCTGCTTGGCTCATTCACCATTCTCTCGCATTTCCTCCATTCACTTTCTGCTTGGCTCAGCCTTCTTTCATATTTCCTCAAAGCCGTTTCTCCTTGGCTCATTCACCCTTTTCTCGCATTTCCTCCAAGCGCTTTCTGCTTGGCTCATTCAGCCTTCTCTCGAATATTATCCAAGCACTTTCTGCTTGGTTCAACCTTCTTTCACATTTACTCCAAGTGCTTTCTGCTTGGCTCATTCACCTGTCTCTAACATTTCCTCAAAGCGCTTTCTGCTTGGCTCATTCACCCTTCTCTCACATTTACTCCATGCACTTTCTGCTTGGCTCTGCCTTCTTTCGCATTTTCTCCATGCACTTTCTCCTTGGCTCATTCACTCTTTTCTCGCATTTCCTCCAAGCGCTTTCTGCTTGGCTCATTCACCCTTCTCTATCATTTCGTCCAAGTGCTTCCTTCTTGGCCCATTCAGCCTTCTCTCGCATTACCTCCAAGTGCTTTCTGGTTGGCCCATTCAGCCTTCTCTCGCATTTCCTCAAAGGGCCTTCTGCATGGCTCATTCAACATTCTCTCGCATTTTCTCCAATACCTTTCTGCTTGGCTCATTCTCCCTTCTCTCGCAGTTCCTCCATGCACTTTCTGCTTGGCTCTGCCTTCTTTCACATTTCCTCCAAGCGGTTTCTCCTTGGCTCATTCACCCTTCTCTCGCATTTCCTCCAAGCGCTTTCTGCTTAGCTCATTCACCTGTCTCTAACATTTCCTCCAAGCGCTTTCTACTTGGCTCATTCACCCTTCTCTCGCATTTCCTCCATGCACTTTCTGCTTGGCTCATTCAGCTTTCTCTCGAATTTTATCCATGCACTTTCTGCTTGGCTCAACCTTCTTTCGCATTTACTCCAAGCTCTTTCTCCTTTGCTCATTCACTCTTCTCTCGCATTTCCTCCAAGCGCTTTCTCCTTGGCTCATTCACCATTCTCTCGCATTTACTCCATGTAATTTCTGCTTGGCTCTGCCTTCTTTCGCATTTTCTCCAAGCACTTTCTCCTTGGCTCATTCACTCTTTTCTCGCATGTCCTCCAAGCGCTTTCTGCTTGGCTCATTCACCCTTCTCTCGCATTTCCTCCAAGTGCTTCCTTCTTGACTCAGCCATCTCTCGCATTACCTCCAAGTGCTTTCTGCTTGGCTCATTCACCTTTCTCTCGCATTTCCTCCATGCACTTTCTGCTTGGCTCAGCCTTCTTTCACATTTCCTCAAAGCCGTTTCTCCTTGGCTCATTCACCCTTTTCTCGAATTTCCTCCAAGCGCTTTCTGCTTGGCTCATTCAGCCTTCTCTCGAATATTATCCAAGCACTTTCTGCTTGGCTCAACCTTCTTTCACATTTACTCCAAGTGCTTTCTGCTTGGCTCATTCACCTGTCTCTAACATTTCCTCAAAGCGCTTTCTGCTTGGCTCATTCACCCTTCTCTCGCATTTACTCCATGCACTTTCTGCTTGGCTCTGCCTTCTTTCGCATTTTCTCCAAGCACTTTCTCCTTGGCTCATTCACCCTTCTCTCGCATTTCCTCCAAGTGCTTTTTGCTTGGCTCATTCACCCTTCTCTCGCATTTCCTCCATGCACTTTCTGCTTGGCTCAGCCTTCTTTCACATTTCTTCCAAGCGGTTTCTCCTTGGCTCATTCACCCTTCTCTCGCATTTCCTCCAAGCGCTTTCTGCTCGGCTCATTCACCCGTCTCTAATATTTCCTCCAAGCTCTTTATCCTTGGCTCATTCATACTTATCACGCATTTCCTCTAAGCGCTTTCTGTTTGGCTTATTCACATTTCTCTCGCATTTCCTCGAAGTGCTTTCTCCTTGGCTCATTCACCCTTTTCTCGCATTTCCTCCAAGCGCTTTCTGCTTGGCTCATTCAGCCTTCTCTCGAATTTTATCCAAGCACTTTCTGCTTGGCTCACCTTGTTTCGCATTTACTCCAAGTGCTTTCTGCTTGGCTCATTCAACTGTCTCTAACATTTCCTCAAAGCGCTTTCTGCTTGGCTCATTCACCCTTCTCTCGCATTTACTCCATGCACTTTCTGCTTGGCTCTACCTTCTTTCGCATTTTCTCCAAGCACTTTCTCCTTGGCTCATTCACTCTTTTCTCGCATTTCCTCCAAGCGTTTTCTGCTTGGCTCATTCACCCTTCTCTCGCATTTCCTCCAAGTGCTTCCTTCTTGACTCAGCCATCTCTCGCATTACCTCCAAGTGCTTTCTGCTTGGCCCATTCAGCCTTCTCTCGCATTTCCTCAAAGGGCTTTCTGCATGGCTCATTCAACATTCTCTCGCATTTTCTCCAAGCCCTTTCTGCTTGGCTCATTCTCCCTTCTCTCGCAGTTCCTCCATGCACTTTCTGCTTGGCTCAGCCTTCTCTCTCATTTCCTCCAAGCGCTTTCTGCTTAGCTCATTCACCTGTCTCTAACATTTCCTCCAAGCGCTTTCTACTTGGCTCATTCACCCTTCTCTCGAATTTCCTCCATGCACTTTCTGCTTGGCTCAACCTTCTTTCGCATTTACTCCAAGCGCTTTCTCCTTTGCTCATTCACTCTTCTCTCGCATTTCCTCCAAGCACTTTCTGCTTGGCTCATTCACCTTTCTCTCGCATTTCCTCCATGCACTTTCTGCTTGGCTCAGCCTTCTTTCACATTTCCTCAAAGCCTTTTCTCCTTGGCTCATTCACCCTTTTCTCGCATTTCCTCCAAGCGCTTTCTGCTTGGCTCATTCAGCCTTCTCTCGAATATTATCCAAGCACTTTCTGCTTGGCTCAACCTTCTTTCGCATTTACTCCAAGTGCTTTCTGCTTGGCTCATTCACCTGTCTCTAACATTTCCTCCAAGCGCTTTCTGCTTGGCTCATTCACCCTTCTCTCGCATTTACTCCATGCACTTTCTGCTTGGCTATGCCTTCTTTCGCATTTTCTCCAAGCACTTTCTCCTTGGCTCATTCACCCTTCTCTCGCATTTCCTCCATGCACTTTCTTTTTGGCTCAGCCTTCTTTCACATTTCTTCCAAGCGGTTTCTCCTTGGCTCATTCACTCTTTTCTCGCATTTCCTCCAAGCGCTTTCTGCTTGGCTCATTCACCCTTCTCTCGCATTTCCTCCAAGTGCTTCCTTCTTGACTCAGCCATCTCTCGCATTACCTCCAAGTGCTTTCTGCTTGGCCCATTCAGCCTTCTCTCGCATTTCCTCAAAGGGCTTTCTGCATCGCTCATTCAACATTCTCTCGCATTTTCTCCAAGCCCTTTCTGCTTGGCTCATTCTCCCTTCTCTCGCAGTTCCTCCATGCACTTTCTGCTTGGCTCAGCCTTCTTTCACATTTCCTCCAAGCGCTTTCTCGTTGGCTCATTCACCCTTCTCTCGCATTTCCTCCAAGCGCTTTCTACTTGGCTCATTCACCCTTCTCTCGCATTTCCTCCATGCACTTTCTGCTTGGCTCATTCAGCCTTCTCTCGAATTTTAT
Organism: Crotalus adamanteus; assembly: GCA_039797435.1. Taxonomy (NCBI): domain Eukaryota; kingdom Metazoa; phylum Chordata; class Lepidosauria; order Squamata; family Viperidae; genus Crotalus; species Crotalus adamanteus. The sequence continues at coordinate 11,808,814 of CM077935.1, forward strand.
CCAAGCACTTTCTGCTTGGCTCAACCTTCTTTCGCATTTACTCCAAGCGCTTTCTCCTTGGCTCATTCACCCTTCTCTCGCATATCCTCCAAGCGCTTTCTGCTCGGCTCATTCACCCGTCTCTAATATTTCCTCCAAGCTCTTTATCCTTGGCTCATTCATACTTATCGCGCATTTCCTCTAAGCGCTTTCTGTTTGGCTTATTCACATTTCTCTCGCATTTCCTCGAAGTGCTTTCTGCTTGGCTCATTCACCCGTCTATCTCATTTCCTATAAGTGCTTTCTCATTGGCTCATTCACCCTTTTCTCGCATTTCCTCCAAGCGCTTTCTGCTTGGCTCATTCAGCCTTCTCTCAAATTTTATCCAAGCACTTTCTGCTTGGCTCACCTTCTTTCGCATTTACTCCAAGTGCTTTCTGCTTGGCTCATTCACCTGTATCTAACATTTCCTCCAAGCGCTTTCTGCTTGGCTCATTCACCCTTCTCTCGCATTTCCTCCAAGTGCTTTCTTCTTGACTCAGCCATCTCTCGCATTACCTCCAAGTGCTTTCTGCTTGGCCCATTCAGCCTTCTCTCGAATTTCCTCAAAGGGCTTTCTGCATGGCTCATTCAACATTCTCTCGCATTTTCTCCAAGCCCTTTCTGCTTGGCTCATTCTCCCTTCTCTCGCAGTTCCTCCATGCACTTTCTGCTTCGCTCAGCCTTCTTTCACATTTCTTCCAAGCGGTTTCTCCTTGGCTCATTCACCCTTCTCTCGCATAACCTCCAAGCGCTTTCTGCTCGGCTCATTCACCCGTCTCTAATATTTCCTCCAAGCTCTTTATCATTGGCTCATTCATACTTATCTCGCATTTCCTCTAAGTGCTTTCTCCTTGGCTCATTCACCCGTCTCTCTCATTTCCTATAAGTGCTTTCTCCTTGGCTCATTCAGCCTTTCTCTCGCATTTCCTCCAAGTGCTTTCTGCTTGGGTCATTCACCCGTCTCTAACATTTCCTCCAACCGCTTTCTGCTTGGCTCATTCACACTTCTCTCACATTTCTTCCAAGTGCTTTCTGCTTGGCTCATTCACACTTCTCTCACATTTCTTCCAAGCGCTTTCTGCTTGGCTCATTCACCATTCTCTCACATTTCCTCCAAGCGCTTTCTGCTTGGCTCATTCACACTTCTCTCGCATTTCCTCCAAGCGCTTTCTCCTTGGCTCATTCACCCATCTCTCGCATTTCCTCCAAGCGCTTTCTTCTTGGCTCATTCACCCTTCTCTGACATTTCCTCTAAGCGCTTTCTGTTTGGCTTATTCACATTTCTCTGGCATTTCCTCCACGTGCTTTCTCCTTGGCTCATTCACCCGTCTCTCTCATTTCCTGCACGTGCTTTCTGCTTTCATCATTCAGCTTTCTCTCGCATTTCTTCCAAGTGCTTTCTGCTTGGCTCATTCACCCTTCTCTCGCATTTCCTCCAAGCGCATTCTGCTTGGCTCATTCACCCTTCTCTCGCATTTCTTCGAAGCGCTTTCTGCTTCGATCATTGACCCTTCTGTCACATTTCCTCTTAGCGCTTTCTGTTTGGCTTATTAACATTTCTCTAGCATTTTTTCGAAGTGCTTTCTCCTTGGTTCATTAAGCCTTCTCTCGCATTTCCTCCAAGCCTTTTCTGCTTGGCTCTTTTAGCCTTCTCTCACATTTCCTCGAAGCGCTTTCTGCTTGGCTCATTCACACTTCTCTCGCATTTCCTCGAAGCGCTTTCTGCTTGGCTCATTCACACTTCTCTCGCATTTCCTCCAAGCGCTTCTTGCTCGGCTCAGTCTTCTCTCGCATTACCTCCTAGGGCTTTATGCGTGGCTCATTCACACTTCTCTCGCACTTCCTCCAAGCCCTTCCTGCTTGGCTAAGCCTTCTCTCGCATTTCTTCCAAGCGCGTTCTTCTGTGCTCATTCACCCTTCTCTCGCTTTTCCTCCAAGCGCTTTCTGCTTGGCTCATTCACCCATCTCTCGCATTTCCTCCAAGCGCTTCCTGCTTGGCTCAGCCTTCTCCCGCATTCCCTCCAAGTGCTTTCTACTTGGCTAATTCACCCTTTTTCACATTTCCTCCAAGTGCTATCTGCTTGGATCATTCAGCATTCTCTCGCTTCTCCTCCAAGAGCTTTCTTCTTGGCTCATTCACCCATCTCTAACATTTCCTCCAAGTGCTTTCTGCTTGGCTCATTCAGCCTTCTCTTCGCATTTCCCTCAAGCACTTTTTGCTTTGCTCATTCACCTGTCTCTCACATTTCCTCCAATCGCTTTCTGCTTGGCTCATTCACCCATCTCTCGCATTTCCTCCAAGTGCTTTCAGCTTGGCTCATTCACCCTTCTCTCACATTTCCTCTAAGCACTTTCTGTTTGGCTTATTCACATTTCTCTGGCATTTCCTCCAAGTGCTTTCTCCTTGGCTCATTCACCCGTCTCTCTCATTTCCTCCAAGTGCTTTCTGCTTTCATCATTCAGCTTTCTCTCGCATTTCTTCAAAGCGCTTTCTGCTTGGCTCATTCACCCCTCTCCCGCACTTCCTCCAAGCGCTTTCTGCTTGGCTCATTCATCCTTCTCTCGCATTTCTTCAAAGCGCTTTCTGCTTGGCTCATTGACCCCTCTCCCGCACTTCCTCCAAGCCCTTTCTGCTTGGCTCATTCTCCCTTCTCTCGCAGTTCCTCCATGCACTTTCTGCTTGGCTCAGCCTTCTTTCACATTTCCTCCAAGCGGTTTCTCCTTGGCTCATTCACCCTTCTCTCGCATTTCCTCCAAGCGCTTTCTGCTTAGCTCATTCACCTGTCTCTAACATTTCCTCCAAGCGCTTTCTACTTGGCTCATTCACCCTTCTCTCGCATTTCCTCCATGCACTTTCTGCTTGGCTCATTCAGCCTTCTCTCGAATTTTATCCAAGCACTTTCTGCTTGGCTCAACCTTCTTTCGCATTTACTCCTAGTGCTTTCTCCTTTGCTCTTTCACTCTTCTCTCGCATTTCCTCCAACCGCTTTCTCCTTGGCTCATTCACCCGTCTCTAATATTTCCTCCAAGCTCTTAATCCTTGGCTTATTCATACTTATCTCGCATTTCCTCTAAGCGCTTTCTGTTTGGCTTATTCACATTTCTCTCGCATTTCCTCGAAGTGCTTTCTCCTTGGCTCATTCACCCGTCTCTCTCATTTCCTCCAAGTGCTTTCTGCTTTCATCATTCAGCTTTCTCTCGCATTTCTTCAAAGCGCTTTCTGCTTGGCTCATTCACCCTTCTCCCGCACTTCCTCCAAGCGCTTTCTGCTTGGCTCATTCATCCTTCTCTCGCCTTTCTTCGAAGCGCTTTCTGCTTGGCTCATTCAGCCTTCTTTTGAATTTTATCCAAGCACTTTCTGCTTGGCTCAACGTTCTTTCGCATTTACTCCAAGTGCTTTCTGCTTGGCTCATTCACCTGTCTCTAACATTTCCTCAAAGCGCTTTCTGCTTGGCTCATTCACCCTTCTCTCGCATTTACTCCATGCACTTTCTTCTTGGCTCTGCCTTCTTTCGCATTTTCTCCAAGCACTTTCTCCTTGGCTCATTCACACTTTTCTCGCATTTCCTCCAAGCGCTTTCTGCTTGGCCCATTCAGCCTTCTCTCGAATTTTATCCAACGGCTTTCTGCATGGCTCATTAACACTTCTCTCTCACTTCCTCCAAGAACTTCCTGCTTGGCTAAGCCTTCTCCCGCATTTCCTCCAAGCGCTTTCTACTTGGCTCAAACACCCTTCTCTCGCATTTTCTCAAAGCGCTTTGTGCTTGCCTCATTCAGCCTTCTCTCGAATTTTATCCAAGCACTTTCTGCTTGGCTCAACCTTCTTTCGCATTTACTCCAAGCGCTTTCTCCTTTGCTCATTCACTCTTCTCTCGCATTTCCTCCAAGCGCTTTCTGCTTGGCTCATTCACCTTTCTCTCGCATTTCCTCCATGCACTTTCTGCTTGGCTCAGCCTTCTTTCACATTTCCTCAAAGCCGTTTCTCCTTGGCTTATTCACCCTTTTCTCGCATTTCCTCCAGCACTTTCTGCTTGGCTCATTCAGCCTTCTCTCAAATTTTATCCAAGCACTTTCTGCTTGGCTCAACCTTCTTTCGCATTTACTCCAAGTGCTTTCTGCTTGGCTCATTCACCTGTCTCTAACATTTCCTCAAAGTGCTTTCTGCTTGGCTCATTCACCATTCTCTCGCATTTACTCCATGCACTTTCTGCTTGGCTCTGCCTTCTTTCGCATTTTCTCCAAGCACTTTCTCCTTGGCTCATTCACTCTTTTCTCGCATTTCCTCCAAGCGCTTTCTGCTTGGCTCATTCACCCTTCTCTCGCATTTCCTCCAAGTGCTTCCTTTTTGACTCAGCCGTCTCTCGCATTACCTCCAAGTGCTTTCTGCTTGGCCCATTCAGCCTTCTCTCGCATTTCCTCAAAGGGCTTTCTGCATGGCTCATTCAACATTCTCTCGCATTTTCTCCAAGCCCTTTCTGCTTGGCTCATTCTCCCTTCTCTCGCAGTTCCTCCATGCACTTTCTGTTTGGCTCAGCCTTCTTTCACTTTTCCTCCAAGCGGTTTCTCCTTGGCTCATTCACTCTTCTCTCGCATTTCCTCCAAGCGCTTTCTGCTTAGCTCATTCTCCTGTCTCTAACATTTCCTCCAAGCGCTTTCTACTTGGCTCATTCACCCTTCTCTCGCATTTCCTCCATGCCCTTTCTGCTTGGCTCATTCAGCCTCCTCTCGAATTTTATCCAAGCACTTTCTGCTTGGCTGAACCTTCTTTCGCATTTACTCCAAGTGCTTTCTCCTTTGCTCTTTCACTCTTCTCTCGCATTTCCTCCAAGCGCTTTCTCCTTGGCTCATTCACCCTTCTCTCGCATTTCCTCCATGCACTTTTTGCTTGTCTCAGCCTTCTTTCACATTTCTTCCAAGCGGTTTCTCCTTGGTTCATTCACCCTTCTCTCGCATATCCTCCAAGCGCTTTCTGCTCGGCTCATTCACCCGTCTCTAATATTTCCTCCAAGCTCTTTATCCTTGGCTTATTCATACTTATCTCGCATTTCCTCTAAGCGCTTTCTGTTTGGCTTATTCACATTTCTCTTGCATTTCCTCGAAGTGCTTTCTCCTTGGCTCATTCAGCCTTCTCTCGCATTTCCTCCAAGCGCTTCCTGCTTGGCTCAGCCTTCTCCCGCATTCCCTCCAAGTGCTTTCTGCTTGGCTAATTCACCCTTTTTCACATTTCCTCCAAGTGCTATCTGCTTGGCTCATTCAGCATTCTCTCGCTTTTCCTCCAAGCGCTTTCTTCTTGGCTCATTCACCCATCTCTAACATTTCCTCCAAGTGCTTTCTGCTTGGCTCATTCAGCCTTCTCTTTGCATTTCCCTCAAGCACGTTTTGCTTTGCTCATTCACCTGTCTCTCAAATTTCCTCCAATCGCTTTCTGCTTGGCTCATTCACCCATCTCTCGCATTTCCTCCAAGTGCTTTCAGCTTGGCTCATTCACCCTTCTCTCACATTTCCTCTAAGCGCTTTCTGTTTCGCTTATTCACATTTCTCTGGCATTTCCTCCAAGTGCTTTCTCCTTGGATCTTTCACCCGTCTCTCTCATTTCCTCCAAGTGCTTTCTGCTTTCATCATTCAGCTTTCTCTCGCATTTCTTCAAAGCGCGTTCTGTTTGGCTCATTCACCCCTCTCCCGCACTTCCTCCAAGCGCTTTCTGCTTGGCTCAACCTTCTTTCGCATTTACTCCAAGCGCTTTCTCCTTTGCTCATTCACTCTTCTCTCGCATTTCCTCCAAGCGCTTTCTGCTTGGCTCATTCACCTTTCTCTTGCATTTCCTCCTTGCACTTTCTGCTTGGCTCAGCCTTCTTTCACATTTCCTCAAAGCCGTTTCTCCTTGGCTCATTCACCCTTTTCTCGCATTTCCTCCAGCGCTTTCTGCTTGGCTCATTCAGCCTTCTCTCAAATTTTATCCAAGCACTTTCTGCTTGGCTCAACCTTCTTTCGCATTTACTCCAAGTGCTTTCTGCTTAGCTCATTCACCTGTCACTAACATTTCCTCCAAACGCTTTCTGCTTGGCTCATTCACCCTTCTCTCGCATTTCCTCCACACACTTTCTGCTTGGCTCTGCCTTCTTTCGCATTACCTCCAAGTGCTTTCTGCTTGGCCCATTCAGCCTTCTTTCGCATTTCCTCAAAGGGCTTTCTGCATGGCTCATTCAACATTCTCTCGCATTTTCTCCAATCCCTTTCTGCTTGGCTCATTCTCCCTTCTCTCGCAGTTCCTCCATGCACTTTCTGTTTGGCTCAGCCTTCTTTCACTTTTCCTCCAAGCGGTTTCTCCTTGGCTCATTCACTCTTCTCTCGCATTTCCTCCAAGCGCTTTCTGCTTAGCTCATTCTCCTGTCTCTAACATTTCCTCCAAGCGCTTTCTACTTGGCTCATTCACCCTTCTCTCGCATTTCCTCCATGCCCTTTCTGCTTGGCTCATTCAGCCTTCTCTCGAATTTTATCCAAGCACTTTCTGCTTGGCTGAACCTTCTTTCGCATTTACTCCAAGTGCTTTCTCCTTTGCTCTTTCACTCTTCTCTCGCATTTCCTCCAAGCGCTTTCTCCTTGGCTCATTCACCCTTCTCTCGCAGTTCCTCCATGCACTTTCTCTTTGGCTCAGCCTTCTTTCACTTTTCCTCCAAGCGGTTTCTCCTTGGCTCATTCACCCTTCTCTCGCATTTCCTCCAAGCGCTTTCTGCTTAGCTCATTCTCCTGTCTCTAACATTTCCTCCAAGCGCTTTCTACTTGGCTCATTCACCCTTCTCTCGCATTTCCTCCATGCACTTTCTGCTTGGCTCATTCAGCCTTCTCTCGAATTTTATCCAAGCACTTTCTGCTTGGCTCAACCTTCTTTCGCATTTACTCCAAGTGCTTTCTGCTTGGCTCATTCACCTGTCTCTAACATTTCCTCAAAGCGCTTTCTGCTTGGCTCATTCACCCTTCTCTCGCATTTACTCCATGCACTTTCTGCTTGGCTCTGCCTTCTTTCGCATTTTCTCCAAGCACTTTCTCCTTGGCTCATTCACTCTTTTCTCGCATTTCCTCCAAGCGCTTTCTGCTTGGCTCATTCACCCTTCTCTCGCATTTCCTCCAAGTGCTTCCTTTTTGACTCAGCCATCTCTCGCATTAGCTCCAAGTGCTTTCTGCTTGGCCCATTCAGCCTTCTCTCGCATTTCCTCAAAGGGCTTTCTGCATGGCTCATTCAACATTCTCTCGCATTTTCTCCAAGCCCTTTCACCTTGGCTCATTCACCCTTCTCTCGCAGTTCCTCCAAGCTCTTTCTGCTTAGCTCATTCACCTGTCTCTAACATTTCCTCCAAGCGCTTTCTACTTGGCTCATTCACCCTTCTCTCGCATTTCCTCCATGCAATTTCTGCTTGGCTCAACCTTCTTTCGCATTTACTCCAAGCGCTTTCTCCTTTGCTCATTCACTCTTCTCTCGCATTTCCTCCAAGCGCTTTCTGCTTGGCTCATTCACCTTTCTCTCGCATTTCCTCCATGCACTTTCTGCTTGGCTCAGCCTTCTTTCACATTTCCTCAAAGCCGTTTCTCCTTGGCTCATTCACCCTTTTCTCGCATTTCCTCCAAGCGCTTTCTGCTTGGCTCATTCAGCCTTCTCTCGAATATGATCCAAGCACTTTCTGCTTGGCTCAACCTTCTTTCGCATTACCTCCAAGTGCTTTCTGCTTGGCCCATTCAGCCTTCTTTCGCATTTCCTCAAAGGGCTTTCTGCATGGCTCATTCAACATTCTCTCGCATTTTCTCCAATCCCTTTCTGCTTGGCTCATTCTCCCTTCTCTCGCAGTTCCTCCATGCACTTTCTGTTTGGCTCAGCCTTCTTTCACTTTTCCTCCAAGCGGTTTCTCCTTGGCTCATTCACTCTTCTCTCGCATTTCCTCCAAGCGCTTTCTGCTTAGCTCATTCTCCTGTCTCTAACATTTCCTCCAAGCGCTTTCTACTTGGCTCATTCACCCTTCTCTCGCATTTCCTCCATGCCCTTTCTGCTTGGCTCATTCAGCCTTCTCTCGAATTTTATCCAAGCACTTTCTGCTTGGCTGAACCTTCTTTCGCATTTACTCCAAGTGCTTTCTCCTTTGCTCTTTCACTCTTCTCTCGCATTTCCTCCAAGCGCTTTCTCCTTGGCTCATTCACCCTTCTCTCGCAGTTCCTCCATGCACTTTCTCTTTGGCTCAGCCTTCTTTCACTTTTCCTCCAAGCGGTTTCTCCTTGGCTCATTCACCCTTCTCTCGCATTTCCTCCAAGCGCTTTCTGCTTAGCTCATTCTCCTGTCTCTAACATTTCCTCCAAGCGCTTTCTACTTGGCTCATTCACCCTTCTCTCGCATTTCCTCCATGCACTTTCTGCTTGGCTCATTCAGCCTTCTCTCGAATTTTATCCAAGCACTTTCTGCTTGGCTCAACCTTCTTTCGCATTTACTCCAAGTGCTTTCTGCTTGGCTCATTCACCTGTCTCTAACATTTCCTCAAAGCGCTTTCTGCTTGGCTCATTCACCCTTCTCTCGCATTTACTCCATGCACTTTCTGCTTGGCTCTGCCTTCTTTCGCATTTTCTCCAAGCACTTTCTCCTTGGCTCATTCACTCTTTTCTCGCATTTCCTCCAAGCGCTTTCTGCTTGGCTCATTCACCCTTCTCTCGCATTTCCTCCAAGTGCTTCCTTTTTGACTCAGCCATCTCTCGCATTACCTCCAAGTGCTTTCTGCTTGGCCCATTCAGCCTTCTCTCGCATTTCCTCAAAGGGCTTTCTGCATGGCTCATTCAACATTCTCTCGCATTTTCTCCAAGCCCTTTCACCTTGGCTCATTCACCCTTCTCTCGCAGTTCCTCCAAGCTCTTTCTGCTTAGCTCATTCACCTGTCTCTAACATTTCCTCCAAGCGCTTTCTACTTGGCTCATTCACCCTTCTCTCGCATTTCCTCCATGCAATTTCTGCTTGGCTCAACCTTCTTTCGCATTTACTCCAAGCGCTTTCTCCTTTGCTCATTCACTCTTCTCTCGCATTTCCTCCAAGCGCTTTCTGCTTGGCTCATTCACCTTTCTCTCGCATTTCCTCCATGCACTTTCTGCTTGGCTCAGCCTTCTTTCACATTTCCTCAAAGCCGTTTCTCCTTGGCTCATTCACCCTTTTCTCGCATTTCCTCCAAGCGCTTTCTGCTTGGCTCATTCAGCCTTCTCTCGAATATGATCCAAGCACTTTCTGCTTGGCTCAACCTTCTTTCGCATTTACTCCAAGTGCTTTCTGCTTGGCTCATTCACCTGTCTCTAACATTTCCTCAAAGCGCTTTCTGCTTGGCTCATTCACCCTTCTCTCGCATTTACTCCATGCAATTTCTGCTTGGCTCTGCCTTCTTTCGCATTTTCTCCAAGCACTTTCTCCTTGGCTCATTCACCCTTCTCTCGCATTTCCTCCATGCACTTTCTGCTTGGCCCATTCAGCCTTCTCTCGAATTTTATTCAAGCACTTTCTGCTTGGCTCAACCTTCTTTCGCATTTACTCCAAGCGCTTTCTCCTTTGTTCATTCACTCTTCTCTCGCATTTCCTCCAAGCGCTTTTTGCTTGGCTCATTCACCCTTCTCTCGCATTTCCTCCATGCACTTTCTGCTTGGCTCAGCCTTCTTTCACATTTCTTCCAAGCGGTTTCTCCTTGGCTGATTCACCCTTCTCTCGCATATCCTCCAAGCGCTTTCTGCTCGGCTCATTCACACGTCTCTAATATTTCCTCCAAGCTCTTTATCCTTGGCTCATTCATACTTATCGCGCATTTCCTCTAAGCGCTTTCTGTTTGGCTTATTCACATTTCTCTCGCATTTCCTCGAAGTGCTTTCTCCTTGGCTCATTCACCCGTCTATCTCATTTCCTATAAGTCCTTTCTCATTGGCTCATTCACCCTTTTCTCGCATTTCCTCCAAGCGCTTTCTGCTTGGCTCATTCAGCCTTCTCTCAAATTTTATCCAAGCACTTTCTGCTTGGCTCACCTTCTTTCGCATTTACTCCAAGTGCTTTCTGCTTGGCTCATTCACCCTTCTCTCGCATTTACTCCATGCACTTTCTGCTTGGCTCTGCCTTCTTTCGCATTTTCTCCAAGCACTTTCTCCTTGGCTCAGCCTTCTTTCACATTTCCTCCAAGCGCTTTCTGCTTGGCTCATTCACCCTTCTCTCGCATTTCCTCCAAGTGCTTTCTTCTTGACTCAGCCATCTCTCGCATTACCTCCAAGTGCTTTCTGCTTGGCCCATTCAGCCTTCTCTCGAATTTCCTCAAAGGGCTTTCTGCATGGCTCATTCAACATTCTCTCGCATTTTCTCCAAGCCCTTTCTGCTTGGCTCATTCTCCCTTCTCTCTCAGTTCCTCCATGCACTTTCTGCTTGGCTCAGCCTTCTTTCACATTTCCTCCAAGCGCTTTCTGCTTGGCTCATTCACCCTTCTCTCGCATTTCCTCCATGCACTTTCTGCTTGGCTCAGCCTTCTTTCACATTTCTTCCAAGCGGTTTCTCCTTGGCTCATTCACCCTTCTCTCGCATAACCTCCAAGCGCTTTCTGCTCGGCTCATTCACCCGTCTCTAATATTTCCTCCAAGCTCTTTATCATTGGCTCATTCATACTTATCTCGCATTTCCTCTAAGCGCTTTCTCTTTGGCTTATTCACATTTCTCTCGCATTTCCTCGAAGTGCTTTCTCCTTGGCTCATTCACCCGTCTCTCTCATTTCCTATAAGTGCTTTCTCCTTGGCTCATTCAGCCTTTCTCTCGCATTTCCTCCAAGTGCTTTCTGCTTAGGTCATTCACCCGTCTCTAACATTTCCTCCAACCGCTTTCTGCTTGGCTCATTCACACTTCTCTCACATTTCTTCCAAGTGCTTTCTGCTTGGCTCATTCACACTTCTCTCACATTTCTTCCAAGCGCTTTCTGCTTGGCTCATTCACCATTCTCTCACATTTCCTCCAAGCGCTTTCTTCTTGGCTCATTCACCCATCTCTAACATTTCCTCCAAGTGCTTTCTGCTTGGCTCATTCAGCCTTCTCTTTGCATTTCCCTCAAGCACTTTTTGCTTTGCTCATTCACCTGTCTCTCACATTTCCTCCAATCGCTTTCTGCTTGGCTCATTCACCCATCTCTCGCATTTCCTCCAAGTGCTTTCAGCTAGGCTCATTCACCCTTCTCTCACATTTCCTCTAAGCGCTTTCTGTTTGGCTTATTCACATTTCTCTGGCATTTCCTCCAAGTGCTTTCTCCTTGGCTCATTCACCCGTCTCTCTCATTTCCTCCACGTGCTTTCTGCTTTCATCATTCAGCTTTCTCTCACATTTCTTCCAAGTGCTTTCTGCTTGGCTCATTCACCCTTCTCTCGCATTTCCTCCAAGCACATTCTGCTTGGCTCATTCACCCTTCTCTCGCATTTCTTCGAAGCGCTTTCTGCTTCGATCATTGACCCTTCTGTCACATTTCCTCTTAGCGCTTTCTGTTTGGCTTATTAACATTTCTCTAGCATTTTTTCGAAGTGCTTTCTCCTTGGCTCATTCAGCCTTCTCTCGCATTTCCTCCAAGCCTTTTCTGCTTGGCTCTTTTAGCCTTCTCTCGCATTTCCTCCAAGCGCTTTCTGCTTGGCTCATTCACCCGTCTCTCGCATTTCCTCCAAGCGCTTTCTGCTTGGCTCATTCACACTTCTCTCGCATTTCCTCAAGCACTTTCGGCTTGGCTCAGCCATCCCTCAAATTTCTTCCAAGCGCTTTCTGCTTGGCTCATTCACCCTTCTCTCACATTTCCTCGAAGCGCTTTCTGCTTGGCTCATTCACACTTCTCTCGCATTTCCTCCAAGCGCTTCTTGCTCGGCTCAGTCTTCTCTCGCATTACCTCCTAGGGCTTTATGCGTGGCTCATTCACACTTCTCTCGCACTTCCTCCAAGCCCTTCCTGCTTGGCTAAGCCTTCTCTCGCATTTCTTCCAAGCGCGTTCTTCTGTGCTCATTCACCCTTCTCTCGCTTTTCCTCCAAGCGCTTTCTGCTTGGCTCATTCACCCGTCTCTCGCATTTCCTCCAAGCGCTTCCTGCTTGGCTCAGCCTTCTCCCGCATTCCCTCCAAGTGCTTTGTGCTTGGCTAATTCACCCTTTTTCACATTTCCTCCAAGTGCTATCTGCTTGGCTCATTCAGCATTCTCTCGCTTTTCCTCCAAGCGCTTTCTTCTTGGCTCATTCACCCATCTCTAACATTTCCTCCAAGTGCTTTCTGCTTGGCTCATTCAGCCGTCTCTCTCATTTCCTCCAAGTGCTTTCTGCTTTCATCATTCAGCTTTCTCTCGCATTTCCTCAAAGCCGTTTCTCCTTGGCTCATTCACCCTTTTCTCGCATTTCCTCCAAGCGCTTTCTGCTTGGCTCATTCAGCCTTCTCTCGAATATGATCCAAGCACTTTCTGCTTGGCTCAGCCTTCTTTCACATGTCCTCCAAACGGTTTCTCCTTGGCTCATTCACCCTTCTCTCGCATTTCCTCCAAGCGCTTTCTGCTTAGCTCATTCACCTGTCTCTAACATTTCCTCCAAGCGCTTTCTACTTGGCTCATTCACTCTTCTCTCGCATTTCCTCCAAGCGCTTTCTGCTTGGCTCATTCACCTTTCTCTCGCATTTCCTCCATGCACTTTCTGCTTGGCTCAGCCTTCTTTCACATTTCCTCAAAGCCGTTTCTCCTTGGCTCATTCACCCTTTTCTCGAATTTCCTCCAAGCGCTTTCTGCTTGGCTCATTCAGCCTTCTCTCGAATATTATCCAAGCACTTTCTGCTTGGCTCAACCTTCTTTCACATTTACTCCAAGTGCTTTCTGCTTGGCTCATTCACCTGTCTCTAACATTTCCTCAAAGCGCTTTCTGCTTGGCTCATTCACCCTTCTCTCGCATTTACTCCATGCACTTTCTGCTTGGCTCTGCCTTCTTTCGCATTTTCTCCAAGCACTTTCTCCTTGGCTCATTCACCCTTCTCTCGCATTTCCTCCATGCACTTTCTGCTTGGCCCATTCAGCCTTCTCTCGAATTTTATTCAAGCACTTTCTGCTTGGCTCAACCTTCTTTCGCATTTACTCCAAGCGCTTTCTCCTTTGTTCATTCACTCTTCTCTCGCATTTCCTCCAAGCGCTTTTTGCTTGGCTCATTCACCCTTCTCTCGCATTTCCTCCATGCACTTTCTGCTTGGCTCAGCCTTCTTTCACATTTCTTCCAAGCGGTTTCTCCTTGGCTGATTCACCCTTCTCTCGCATATCCTCCAAGCGCTTTCTGCTCGGCTCATTCACACGTCTCTAATATTTCCTCCAAGCTCTTTATCCTTGGCTCATTCATACTTATCGCGCATTTCCTCTAAGCGCTTTCTGTTTGGCTTATTCACATTTCTCTCGCATTTCCTCGAAGTGCTTTCTCCTTGGCTCATTCACCCGTCTATCTCATTTCCTATAAGTGCTTTCTCATTGGCTCATTCACCCTTTTCTCGCATTTCCTCCAAGCGCTTTCTGCTTGGCTCATTCAGCCTTCTCTCAAATTTTATCCAAGCACTTTCTGCTTGGCTCACCTTCTTTCGCATTTACTCCAAGTGCTTTCTGCTTGGCTCATTCACCCTTCTCTCGCATTTACTCCATGCACTTTCTGCTTGGCTCTGCCTTCTTTCGCATTTTCTCCAAGCACTTTCTCCTTGGCTCAGCCTTCTTTCACATTTCCTCCAAGCGCTTTCTGCTTGGCTCATTCACCCTTCTCTCGCATTTCCTCCAAGTGCTTTCTTCTTGACTCAGCCATCTCTCGCATTACCTCCAAGTGCTTTCTGCTTGGCCCATTCAGCCTTCTCTCGAATTTCCTCAAAGGGCTTTCTGCATGGCTCATTCAACATTCTCTCGCATTTTCTCCAAGCCCTTTCTGCTTGGCTCATTCTCCCTTCTCTCTCAGTTCCTCCATGCACTTTCTGCTTGGCTCAGCCTTCTTTCACATTTCCTCCAAGCGCTTTCTGCTTGGCTCATTCACCCTTCTCTCGCATTTCCTCCATGCACTTTCTGCTTGGCTCAGCCTTCTTTCACATTTCTTCCAAGCGGTTTCTCCTTGGCTCATTCACCCTTCTCTCGCATAACCTCCAAGCGCTTTCTGCTCGGCTCATTCACCCGTCTCTAATATTTCCTCCAAGCTCTTTATCATTGGCTCATTCATACTTATCTCGCATTTCCTCTAAGCGCTTTCTCTTTGGCTTATTCACATTTCTCTCGCATTTCCTCGAAGTGCTTTCTCCTTGGCTCATTCACCCGTCTCTCTCATTTCCTATAAGTGCTTTCTCCTTGGCTCATTCAGCCTTTCTCTCGCATTTCCTCCAAGTGCTTTCTGCTTAGGTCATTCACCCGTCTCTAACATTTCCTCCAACCGCTTTCTGCTTGGCTCATTCACACTTCTCTCACATTTCTTCCAAGTGCTTTCTGCTTGGCTCATTCACACTTCTCTCACATTTCTTCCAAGCGCTTTCTGCTTGGCTCATTCACCATTCTCTCACATTTCCTCCAAGCGCTTTCTTCTTGGCTCATTCACCCTTCTCTGACATTTCCTCTAAGCGCTTTCTGTTTGGCTTATTCACATTTCTCTGGCATTTCCTCCAAGTGCTTTCTCCTTGGCTCATTCACCCGTCTCTCTCATTTCCTCCACGTGCTTTCTGCTTTCATCATTCAGCTTTCTCTCGCATTTCTTCCAAGTGCTTTCTGCTTGGCTCATTCACCCTTCTCTCGCATTTCCTCCAAGCACATTCTGCTTGGCTCATTCACCCTTCTCTCGCATTTCTTCGAAGCGCTTTCTGCTTCGATCATTGACCCTTCTGTCACATTTCCTCTTAGCGCTTTCTGTTTGGCTTATTAACATTTCTCTAGCATTTTTTCGAAGTGCTTTCTCCTTGGCTCATTCAGCCTTCTCTCGCATTTCCTCCAAGCCTTTTCTGCTTAGCTCTTTTAGCCTTCTCTCGCATTTCCTCCAAGCGCTTTCTGCTTGGCTCATTCACCCGTCTCTCGCATTTCCTCCAAGCGCTTTCTGTTTGGCTCATTCACACTTCTCTCGCATTTCCTCAAGCACTTTCTGCTTGGCTCAGCCATCCCTCAAATTTCTTCCAAGCGCTTTCTGCTTGGCTCATTCACCCTTCTCTCACATTTCCTTGAAGCGCTTTCTGCTTGGCTCATTCACACTTCTCTCGCATTTCCTCCAAGCGCTTCTTGCTCGGCTCAGTCTTCTCTCGCATTACCTCCTAGGGCTTTATGCGTGGCTCATTCACACTTCTCTCGCACTTCCTCCAAGCCCTTCCTGCTTGGCTAAGCCTTCTCTCGCATTTCTTCCAAGCGCGTTCTTCTGTGCTCATTCACCCTTCTCTCGCTTTTCCTCCAAGCGCTTTCTGCTTGGCTCATTCACCCGTCTCTCGCATTTCCTCCAAGCGCTTCCTGCTTGGCTCAGCCTTCTCCCGCATTCCCTCCAAGTGCTTTCTGCTTGGCTAATTCACCCTTTTTCACATTTCCTCCAAGTGCTATCTGCTTGGCTCATTCAGCATTCTCTCGCTTTTCCTCCAAGCGCTTTCTTCTTGGCTCATTCACCCATCTCTAACATTTCCTCCAAGTGCTTTCTGCTTGGCTCATTCAGCCTTCTCTTTGCATTTCCCTCAAGCACTTTTTGCTTTGCTCATTCACCTGTCTCTCACATTTCCTCCAATCGCTTTCTGCTTGGCTCATTCACCCATCTCTCGCATTTCCTCCAAGTGCTTTCAGCTAGGCTCATTCACCCTTCTCTCACATTTCCTCTAAGCGCTTTCTGTTTGGCTTATTCACATTTCTCTGGCATTTCCTCCAAGTGCTTTCTCCTTGGCTCATTCACCCGTTTCTCTCATTTCCTCCACGTGCTTTCTGCTTTCATCATTCAGCTTTCTCTCACATTTCTTCCAAGTGCTTTCTGCTTGGCTCATTCACCCTTCTCTCGCATTTCCTCCAAGCACATTCTGCTTGGCTCATTCACCCTTCTCTCGCATTTCTTCGAAGCGCTTTCTGCTTCGATCATTGACCCTTCTGTCACATTTCCTCTTAGCGCTTTCTGTTTGGCTTATTAACATTTCTCTAGCATTTTTTCGAAGTGCTTTCTCCTTGGCTCATTCAGCCTTCTCTCGCATTTCCTCCAAGCCTTTTCTGCTTGGCTCTTTTAGCCTTCTCTCGCATTTCCTCCAAGCGCTTTCTGCTTGGCTCATTCACCCGTCTCTCGCATTTCCTCCAAGCGCTTTCTGCTTGGCTCATTCACACTTCTCTCGCATTTCCTCAAGCACTTTCGGCTTGGCTCAGCCATCCCTCAAATTTCTTCCAAGCGCTTTCTGCTTGGCTCATTCACCCTTCTCTCACATTTCCTCGAAGCGCTTTCTGCTTGGCTCATTCACACTTCTCTCGCATTTCCTCCAAGCGCTTCTTGCTCGGCTCAGTCTTCTCTCGCATTACCTCCTAGGGCTTTATGAGTGGCTCATTCACACTTCTCTCGCACTTCCTCCAAGCCCTTCCTGCTTGGCTAAGCCTTCTCTCGCATTTCTTCCAAGCGCGTTCTTCTGTGCTCATTCACCCTTCTCTCGCTTTTCCTCCAAGCGCTTTCTGCTTGGCTCATTCACCCGTCTCTCGCATTTCCTCCAAGCGCTTCCTGCTTGGCTCAGCCTTCTCCCGCATTCCCTCCAAGTGCTTTGTGCTTGGCTAATTCACCCTTTTTCACATTTCCTCCAAGTGCTATCTGCTTGGCTCATTCAGCATTCTCTCGCTTTTCCTCCAAGCGCTTTCTTCTTGGCTCATTCACCCATCTCTAACATTTCCTCCAAGTGCTTTCTGCTTGGCTCATTCAGCCGTCTCTCTCATTTCCTCCAAGTGCTTTCTGCTTTCATCATTCAGCTTTCTCTCGCATTTCCTCAAAGCCGTTTCTCCTTGGCTCATTCACCCTTTTCTCGCATTTCCTCCAAGCGCTTTCTGCTTGGCTCATTCAGCCTTCTCTCGAATATGATCCAAGCACTTTCTGCTTGGCTCAGCCTTCTTTCACATGTCCTCCAAGCGGTTTCTCCTTGGCTCATTCACCCTTCTCTCGCATTTCCTCCAAGCGCTTTCTGCTTAGCTCATTCACCTGTCTCTAACATTTCCTCCAAGCGCTTTCTACTTGGCTCATTCACTCTTCTATCGCATTTCCTCCAAGCGCTTTCTGCTTGGCTCATTCACCTTTCTCTCGCATTTCCTCCATGCACTTTCTGCTTGGCTCAGCCTTCTTTCACATTTCCTCAAAGCCGTTTCTCCTTGGCTCATTCACCCTTTTCTCGAATTTCCTCCAAGCGCTTTCTGCTTGGCTCATTCAGCCTTCTCTCGAATATTATCCAAGCACATTCTGCTTGGCTCAACCTTCTTTCACATTTACTCCAAGTGCTTTCTGCTTGGCTCATTCACCTGTCTCTAACATTTCCTCAAAGCGCTTTCTGCTTGGCTCATTCACCCTTCTCTCGCATTTACTCCATGCACTTTCTGCTTGGCTCTGCCTTCTTTCGCATTTAGTCCAAGCACTTTCTCCTTGGCTCATTCACCCTTCTCTCGCATTTCCTCCATGCACTTTCTGCTTGGCCCATTCAGCCTTCTCTCGAATTTTATACAAGCACTTTCTGCTTGGCTCAACCTTCTTTCGCATTTACTCCAAGCGCTTTCTCCTTTGTTCATTCACTCTTCTCTCGCATTTCCTCCAAGTGCTTTTTGCTTGGCTCATTCACCCTTCTCTCGCATTTCCTCCATGCACTTTCTGCTTGGCTCAGCCTTCTTTCACATTTCTTCCAAGCGGTTTCTCCTTGGCTCATTCACCCTTCTCTCGCATTTCCTCCAAGCGCTTTCTGCTCGGCTCATTCACCCGTCTCTAATATTTCCTCCAAGCTCTTTATCCTTGGCTCATTCATACTTATCACGCATTTCCTCTAAGCTCTTTCTGTTTGGCTTATTCACATTTCTCTCGCATTTCCTCGAAGTGCTTTCTCCTTGGCTCATTCACCCGTCTATCTCATTTCCTATAAGTGCTTTCTCATTGGCTCATTCACCCTTCTCTCGCATTTCCTCCAAGCGCTTTCTGCTTGGCTCATTCACCCTTCTCTAATATTTCCTCCAAGCACTTTATCCTTGGCTCATTCATACTTATCGCGCATTTCCTCTAAGCGCTTTCTGTTTGGCTTATTCACATTTCTCTCGCATTTCCTCGAAGTGCTTTCTCCTTGGCTCATTCACCCTTTTCTCGCATTTCCTCCAAGCGCTTTCTGCTTGGCTCATTCAGCCTTCTCTCGAATTTTATACAAGCACTTTCTGCTTGGCTCAACCTTCTTTCGCATTTACTCCAAGCGCTTTCTCCTTTGTTCATTCACTCTTCTCTCGCATTTCCTCCAAGTGCTTTTTGCTTGGCTCATTCACCCTTCTCTCGCATTTCCTCCATGCACTTTCTGCTTGGCTCAGCCTTCTTTCACATTTCTTCCAAGCGGTTTCTCCTTGGCTCATTCACCCTTCTCTCGCATTTCCTCCAAGCGCTTTCTGCTCGGCTCATTCACCCGTCTCTAATATTTCCTCCAAGCTCTTTATCCTTGGCTCATTCATACTTATCACGCATTTCCTCTAAGCTCTTTCTGTTTGGCTTATTCACATTTCTCTCGCATTTCCTCGAAGTGCTTTCTCCTTGGCTCATTCACCCGTCTATCTCATTTCCTATAAGTGCTTTCTCATTGGCTCATTCACCCTTCTCTCGCATTTCCTCCAAGCGCTTTCTGCTTGGCTCATTCACCCTTCTCTAATATTTCCTCCAAGCACTTTATCCTTGGCTCATTCATACTTATCGCGCATTTCCTCTAAGCGCTTTCTGTTTGGCTTATTCACATTTCTCTCGCATTTCCTCGAAGTGCTTTCTCCTTGGCTCATTCACCCTTTTCTCGCATTTCCTCCAAGCGCTTTCTGCTTGGCTCATTCAGCCTTCTCTCGAATTTTATCCAAGCACTTTCTGCTTGGCTCACCTTGTTTCGCATTTACTCCAAGTGCTTTCTGCTTGGCTCATTCACCTATCTCTAACATTTCCTCCAAGCGCTTTCTGCTTGGCTCATTCACCCTTCTCTCGCATTTACTCCATGCACTTTCTGCTTGGCTATGCCTTCTTTCGCATTTTCTCCAAGCACTTTCTCCTTGGCTCATTCACCCTTCTCTCGCATTTCCTCCATGCACTTTCTGTTTGGCTCAGCCTTCTTTCACATTTCTTCCAAGCGGTTTCTCCTTGGCTCATTCACTCTTTTCTCGCATTTCCTCCAAGCGCTTTCTGCTTGGCTCATTCACCCTTCTCTCGCATTTCCTCCAAGTGCTTCCTTCTTGACTCAGCCATCTCTCGCATTACCTCCAAGTGCTTTCTGCTTGGCCCATTCAGCCTTCTATCGCATTTCCTCAAAGGGCTTTCTGCATGGCTCATTCAACATTCTCTCACATTTTCTCCAAGCCCTTTCTGCTTGGCTCAATTTCCCTTCTCTCGCAGTTCCTCCATGCACTTTCTGCTTGGCTGAGCCTTCTTTCACATTTCCTCCAAGCGCTTTCTCCTTGGCTCATTCACCCTTCTCTCGCATTTCCTCCAAGCGCTTTCTACTTGGCTCATTCACCCTTCTCTCGCATTTCCTCCATGCACTTTCTGCTTGGCTCATTCAGCCTTCTCTCGAATTTTATCCAAGCACTTTCTGCTTGGCTCAACCTTCTTTCGCATTTACTCCAAGCGCTTTCTCCTTTGCTCATTCACTCTTCTCTCGCATTTCCTCCAAGCGCTTTCTGCTTGGCTCATTCACCCTTCTCTCGCATTTCCTCCATGAACTTTCTGCTTGGCTCAGCCTTCTTTCACATTTCCTCAAAGCCGTTTCTCCTTGGCTCATTCACCCTTTTCTCGCATTGCCTCCAAGCGCTTTCTGCTTGGCTCATTCACCCTTCTCTCGCATATCCTCCAAGCGCTTTCTGCTCGGCTCATTCACCCGTCTTTAATATTTCCTCCAAGCACTTTATCCTTGGCTCATTCATACTTATCGCGCATTTCCTCTAAGCGCTTTCTCTTTGGCTTATTCACATTTCTCTCGCATTTCCTCGAAGTGCTTTCTGCTTGGCTCATTCACCCTTCTCTCGCATTTCCTCCAAGTGCTTCCTTCTTGACTCAGCCATCTCTCGCATTACCTCCAAGTGCCTTCTGCTTGGCCCATTCAGCCTTCTCTCGCATTTCCTCAAAGGGCTTTCTGCATGGCTCATTCAACATTCTCTGGCATTTTCTCCAAGCCCTTTCTGCTTGGCTCATTCTCCGTTCTCTCGCAGTTCCTCCAAGCACTTTCTGCTTGGCTCAGCGTTCTTTCGCATTTACTCCAAGCGCGTTCTCCTTTGCTCATTCACTCTTCTCTCGCATTTACTCCAAGCGCTTTCTGCTTGGCTCATTCAGCTTTCTCTCACATTTTCTCCATGCACTTTCTACTTGGCTCAGCCTTCTTTCACATTTCCTCAAAGCTGTTTCTCCTTGGCTCATTCACCCTTTTCTCGCATTTCCTCCAAGCGCTTTCTACTTGGCTCATTCAGCCTTCTCTCGAATATTATCCAAGCACTTTCTGCTTGGCTCAACCTTCTTTCGCATTTAATCCAAGTGCTTTCTGCCTGGCTCATTCACCTGTCTCTAACATTTCCTCAAAGCGCTTTCTGCTTGGCTCATTCACCCTTCTCTCGCATTTACTCCATGCACTTTCTGCTTGGCTCTGCCTTCTTTCGCATTTTCTCCAAGCACTTTCTCCTTGGCTCATTCACCCTTCTCTCGAATTTTATCCAAGCACTTTCTGCTTGGCTCAACCTTCTTTCGCATTTACTCCAAGCGCTTTCTCCTTTGTTCATTCACTCTTCTCTCGCATTTCCTCCAAGCGCTTTTTGCTTGGCTCATTCACCCTTCTCTCGCATTTCCTCCATGCACTTTCTGCTTGGCTCAGCCTTCTTTCACATTTCTTCCAAGCGGTTTCTCCTTGGCTCATTCACCCTTCTCTCGCATATCCTTCAAGCGCTTTCTGCTCGGCTCATTCACCCGTCTCTAATATTTCCTCCAAGCTCTTTATCCTTGGCTCATTCATACTTATCGCGCATTTCCTCTAAGCGCTTTCTGTTTGGCTTATTCACATTTCTCTCGCATTTCCTCGAAGTGCTTTCTGCTTGGCTCATTCACCCGTCTATCTCATTTCCTATAAGTGCTTTCTCATTGGCTCATTCACCCTTTTCTCGCATTTCCTCCAAGCGCTTTCTGCTTGGCTCATTCAGCCTTCTCTCAAATTTTATCCAAGCACTTTCTGCTTGGCTCACCCTCTTTCGCATTTACTCCAAGTGCTTTCTGCTTGGCTCATTCACCTGTATCTAACATTTCCTCAAAGCGCTTTCTGCTTGGCTCATTCACCCTTCTCTCGCATTTACTCCATGCACTTTCTGCTTGGCTCTGCCTTCTTTCGCATTTTCTCCAAGCACTTTCTCCTTGGCTCATTCACTCTTTTCTCGCATTTCCTCCAAGCGCTTTCTGCTTGGCTCATTCACCCTTCTCTCGCATTTCCTCCAAGTGCTTTCTTCTTGACTCAGCCATCTCTCGCATTACCTCCAAGTGCTTTCTGCTTGGCCCATTCAGCCTTCTCTCGAATTTCCTCAAAGGGCTTTCTGCATGGCTCATTCAACATTCTCTCGCATTTTCTCCAAGCCCTTTCTGCTTGGCTCATTCTCCCTTCTCTCGCAGTTCCTCCATGCACTTTCTGCTTCGCTCAGCCTTCTTTCACATTTCTTCCAAGCGGTTTCTCCTTGGCTCATTCACCCTTCTCTCGCATAACCTCCAAGCGCTTTCTGCTCGGCTCATTCACCCGTCTCTAATATTTCCTCCAAGCTCTTTATCATTGGCTCATTCATACTTATCTCGCATTTCCTCTAAGTGCTTTCTCCTTGGCTCATTCAGCCTTTCTCTCGCATTTCCTCCAAGTGCTTTCTGCTTGGGTCATTCACCCGTCTCTAACATTTCCTCCAACCGCTTTCTGCTTGGCTCATTCACACTTCTCTCACATTTCTTCCAAGTGCTTTCTGCTTGGCTCATTCACACTTCTCTCACATTTCTTCCAAGCGCTTTCTGCTTGGCTCATTCACCATTCTCTCACATTTCCTCCAAGCGCTTTCTGCTTGGCTCATTCACACTTCTCTCGCATTTCCTCCAAGCGCTTTCTCCTTGGCTCATTCACCCATCTCTCGCATTTCCTCCAAGCGCTTTCTTCTTGGCTCATTCACCCTTCTCTGACATTTCCTCTAAGCGCTTTCTGTTTGGCTTATTCACATTTCTCTGGCATTTCCTCCAAGTGCTTTCTCCTTGGCTCATTCACCCGTCTCTCTCATTTCCTCCACGTGCTTTCTGCTTTCATCATTCAGCTTTCTCTCGCATTTCTTCCAAGTGCTTTCTGCTTGGCTCATTCACCCTTCTCTCGCATTTCCTCCAAGCGCATTCTGCTTGGCTCATTCACCCTTCTCTCGCATTTCTTCGAAGCGCTTTCTGCTTCGATCATTGACCCTTCTGTCACATTTCCTCTTAGCGCTTTCTGTTTGGCTTATTAACATTTCTCTAGCATTTTTTCGAAGTGCTTTCTCCTTGGCTCATTAAGCCTTCTCTCGCATTTCCTCCAAGCCTTTTCTGCTTGGCTCTTTTAGCCTTCTCTCACATTTCCTCGAAGCGCTTTCTGCTTGGCTCATTCACACTTCTCTCGCATTTCCTCGAAGCGCTTTCTGCTTGGCTCATTCACACTTCTCTCGCATTTCCTCCAAGTGCTTCTTGCTCGGCTCAGTCTTCTCTCGCATTACCTTCTAGGGCTTTATGCGTGGCTCATTCACACTTCTCTCGCACTTCCTCCAAGCCCTTCCTGCTTGGCTAAGCCTTCTCTCGCATTTCTTCCAAGCGCGTTCTTCTGTGCTCATTCACCCTTCTCTCGCTTTTCCTCCAAGCGCTTTCTGCTTGGCTCATTCACCCATCTCTCGCATTTCCTCCAAGCGCTTCCTGCTTGGCTCAGCCTTCTCCCGCATTCCCTCCAAGTGCTTTCTACTTGGCTAATTCACCCTTTTTCACATTTCCTCCAAGTGCTATCTGCTTGGCTCATTCAGCATTCTCTCGCTTCTCCTCCAAGCGCTTTCTTCTTGGCTCATTCACCCATCTCTAACATTTCCTCCAAGTGCTTTCTGCTTGGCTCATTCAGCCTTCTCTTCGCATTTCCCTCAAGCACATTTTGCTTTGCTCATTCACCTGTCTCTCACATTTCCTCCAATCGCTTTCTGCTTGGCTCATTCACCCATCTCTCGCATTTCCTCCAAGTGCTTTCAGCTTGGCTCATTCACCCTTCTCTCACATTTCCTCTAAGCGCTTTCTGTTTGGCTTATTCACATTTCTCTGGCATTTCCTCCAAGTGCTTTCTCCTTGGCTCATTCACCCGTCTCTCTCATTTCCTCCAAGTGCTTTCTGCTTTCATCATTCAGCTTTCTCTCGCATTTCTTCAAAGCGCTTTCTGCTTGGATCATTCACCCCTCTCCCGCACTTCCTCCAAGCGCTTTCTGCTTGGCTCATTCATCCTTCTCTCGCATTTCTTCGAAGCGCTTTCTGCTTGGCTCATTGACCCCTCTCCCGCACTTCCTCCAAGCCCTTTCTGCTTGGCTCATTCTCCCTTCTCTCGCAGTTCCTCCATGCACTTTCTGCTTGGCTCAGCCTTCTTTCACATTTCCTCCAAGCGGTTTCTCCTTGGCTCATTCACCCTTCTCTCGCATTTCCTCCAAGCGCTTTCTGCTTAGCTCATTCACCTGTCTCTAACATTTCCTCCAAGCGCTTTCTACTTGGCTCATTCACCCTTCTCTCGCATTTCCTCTATGCACTTTCTGCTTGGCTCATTCAGCCTTCTCTCGAATTTTATCCAAGCACTTTCTGCTTGGCTCAACCTTCTTTCGCATTTACTCCAAGTGCTTTCTCCTTTGCTCTTTCACTCTTCTCTCGCATTTCCTCCAAGCGCTTTCTCCTTGGCTCATTCACCCGTCTCTAATATTTCCTCCAAGCTCTTTATCCTTGGCTTATTCATACTTATCTCGCATTTCCTCTAAGCGCCTTCTGTTTGGCTTATTCACATTTCTCTCGCATTTCCTCGAAGTGCTTTCTCCTTGGCTCATTCACCCGTCTCTCTCATTTCCTCCAAGTGCTTTCTGCTTTCATCATTCAGCTTTCTCTCGCATTTCTTCAAAGCGCTTTCTGCTTGGCTCATTCACCCTTCTCCCGCACTTCCTCCAAGCGCTTTCTGCTTGGCTCATTCATCCTTCTCTCGCCTTTCTTCGAAGCGCTTTCTGCTTGCCTCATTCAGCCTTCTCTTGAATTTTATCCAAGCACTTTCTGCTTGGCTCAACGTTCTTTCGCATTTACTCCAAGTGCTTTCTGCTTGCCTCATTCACCTGTCTCTAACATTTCCTAAAAGCGCTTTCTGCTTGGCTCATTCACCCTTCTCTCGCATTTACTCCATGCACTTTCTGCTTGGCTCTGCCTTCTTTCGCATTTTCTCCAAGCACTTTCTCCTTGGCTCATTCACCCTTTTCTCGCATTTCCTCCAAGCGCTTTCTGCTTGGCTCATTCAGCCTTCTCTCGAATTTTATCCAACGGCTTTCTGCATGGCTCATTAACACTTCTCTCTCACTTCCTCCAAGCACTTCCTGCTTGGCTAAGCCTTCTCCCGCATTTCCTCCAAGCGCTTTCTACTTGGCTCAAACACCCTTCTCTCGCATTTTCTCGAAGCGCTTTGTGCTTGCCTCATTCAGCCTTCTCTCGAATTTTATCCAAGCACTTTCTGCTTGGCTCAACCTTCTTTCGCATTTACTCCAAGCGCTTTCTCCTTTGCTCATTCACTCTTCTCTCGCATTTCCTCCAAGCGCTTTCTGCTTGGCTCATTCACCTTTCTCTCGCATTTCCTCCATGCACTTTCTGCTTGGCTCAGCCTTCTTTCACATTTCCTCAAAGCCGTTTCTCCTTGGCTTATTCACCCTTTTCTCGCATTTCCTCCAGCACTTTCTGCTTGGCTCATTCAGCCTTCTCTCAAATTTTATCCAAGCACTTTCTGCTTGGCTCAACCTTCTCTCGCATATCCTCCAAGCGCTTTCTGCTCGGCTCATTCACCCGTCTCTAATATTTCCTCCAAGCTCTTTATCCTTGGCTTATTCATACTTATCTCGCATTTCCTCTAAGCGCTTTCTGTTTGGCTTATTCACATTTCTCTTGCATTTCCTCGAAGTGCTTTCTCCTTGGCTCATTCAGCCTTCTCTCGCATTTCCTCCAAGCGCTTCCTGCTTGGCTCAGCCTTCTCCCGCATTCCCTCCAAGTGCTTTCTGCTTGGCTAATTCACCCTTTTTCACATTTCCTCCAAGTGCTATCTGCTTGGCTCATTCAGCATTCTCTCGCTTTTCCTCCAAGCGCTTTCTTCTTGGCTCATTCACCCATCTCTAACATTTCCTCCAAGTGCTTTCTGCTTGGCTCATTCAGCCTTCTCTTTGCATTTCCCTCAAGCACGTTTTGCTTTGCTCATTCACCTGTCTCTCACATTTCCTCCAATCGCTTTCTGCTTGGCTCATTCACCCATCTCTCGCATTTCCTCCAAGTGCTTTCAGCTTGGCTCATTCACCCTTCTCTCACATTTCCTCTAAGCGCTTTCTGTTTGGCTTATTCACATTTCTCTGGCATTTCCTCCAAGTGCTTTCTCCTTGGCTCATTCACCCGTCTCTCTCATTTCCTCCAAGTGCTTTCTGCTTTCATCATTCAGCTTTCTCTCGCATTTCTTCAAAGCGCTTTCTGTTTGGCTCATTCACCCCTCTCCCGCACTTCCTCCAAGCCCTTTCTGCTTTGCTCATTCATCCTTCTCTCGCATTTCTTCGAAGCACTTTCTGCTAGGCTCATTGACCCCTCTCCCGCACTTCCTCCAAGCCCTTTCTGCTTGGCTCATTCTCCCTTCTCTTGCAGTTCCTCCATGCACTTTCTGCTTGGCTCAGCCTTCTTTCACATTTCCTCCAAGCGGTTTCTCCTTGGCTCATTCACCCTTCTATCGCATTTCCTCCAAGCGCTTTCTGCTTAGCTCATTCACCTGTCTCTAACATTTCCTCCAAGCGCTTTCTACTTGGCTCATTCACCCTTCTCTCGCATTTCCTCCATGCACTTTCTGCTTGGCTCATTCAGCCTTCTCTCGAATTTTATCCAAGCACTTTCTGCTTGGCTCAACCTTCTTTCGCATTTACTCCAAGTGCTTTCTCCTTTGCTCTTTCACTCTTCTCTCGCATTTCTTCAAAGCGCTTTCTGCTTGGCTCATTCACCCCTCTCCCGCACTTCCTCCAAGCGCTTTCTGCTTGGCTCATTCATCCTTCTCTCGCATTTCTTCGAAGTGCTTTCTGCTTGGCTCATTCAGCCTTCTCTTGAATTTTATCCAAGCACTTTCTGCTTGGCTCAACGTTCTCTCGCATTTCCTCCAAGCGCTTTCTGCTTGGCTCATTCACCCTTCTCTCGCATTTACTCCATGCACTTTCTGCTTGGCTCTGCCTTCTTTCGCATTTTCTCCAAGCACTTTCTCCTTGGCTCATTCACCCTTTTCTCGCATTTCCTCCAAGCGCTTTCTGCTTGGCTCATTCAGCCTTCTCTCGAATTTTATCCAAGGGCTTTCTGCATGGCTCATTAACACTTCTCTCTCACTTCCTCCAAGCGCTTCCTGCTTGGCTAAGCCTTCTCCCGCATTTCCTCCAAGCGCTTTCTACTTGGCTCAAACACCCTTCTCTCGCATTTTCTCGAAGCGTTTGTGCTTGGCTCATTCAGCCTTCCCTCGAATTTTATCCAAGCACTTTCTGCTTGGCTCAACCTTCTTTCGCATTTACTCCAAGCGCTTTCTCCTTTGCTCATTCACTCTTCTCTCGCATTTCCTCCAAGCGCTTTCTGCTTGGCTCATTCACCTTTCTCTTGCATTTCCTCCATGCACTTTCTGCTTGGCTCAGCCTTCTTTCACATTTCCTCAAAGCCGTTTCTCCTTGGCTCATTCACCCTTTTCTTGCATTTCCTCCAGCGCTTTCTGCTTGGCTCATTCAGCCTTCTCTCAAATTTTATCCAAGCACTTTCTGCTTGGCTCAACCTTCTTTCGCATTTACTCCAAGTGCTTTCTGCTTAGCTCATTCACCTGTCTCTAACATTTCCTCCAAACGCTTTCTGCTTGGCTCATTCACCCTTCTCTCGCATTTCCTCCACACACTTTCTGCTTGGCTCTGCCTTCTTTCGCATTTTCTCCAAGCACTTTCTCCTTGGCTCATTCACTCTTTTCTCGCATTTCCTCCAAGCGCTTTCTGCTTGGCTCATTCACCCTTCTCTCGCATTTCCTCCAAGTGCTTCCTTTTTGACTCAGCCGTCTCTTGCATTACCTCCAAGTGCTTTCTGCTTGGCCCATTCAGCCTTCTCTCGCATTTCCTCAAAGGGCTTTCTGCATGGCTCATTCAACATTCTCTCGCAATTTCTCCAAGCCCTTTCTGCTTGGCTCATTCTCCCTTCTCTCGCAGTTCCTCCATGCACTTTCTGTTTGGCTCAGCCTTCTTTCACTTTTCCTCCAAGCGGTTTCTCCTTGGCTCATTCACCCATCTCTCGCATTTCCTCCATGCACTTTCTGCTTGGCTCATTCAGCCTTCTCTCGAATTTTATCCAAGCACTTTCTGCTTGGCTCAACCTTCTTTCGCATTTACTCCAAGTGCTTTCTGCTTGGCTCATTCACCTGTCTCTAACATTTCCTCCACACGCTTTCTGCTTGGCTCATTCACCCTTCTCTCGCATTTCCTCCACACACTTTCTGCTTGGCTCTGCCTTCTTTCGCATTTTCTCCAAGCACTTTCTCCTTGGCTCATTCACCCTTTTCTTGCATTTCCTCCAAGCTCTTTCTGCTTGGCTCATTCAGCGTTCTCTCGAATTTTATCCAAGGGCTTTCTGCATGGCTCATTAACACTTCTCTCTCACTTCCTCCAAGCGCTTCCTGCTTGGCTAAGCCTTCTCCCGCATTTCCTCCAAGCTCTTTCTACTTGGCTCAATCACCCTTCTCTCGCATTTTCTCGAAGCACTTTCTGTTTGGCTCATTCACCCTTCTCTCGCATTTCCTCCAAGCGCTTTCTGCTTCACTCATTCACCCTTCTCTTGTATTTCCTCCAAGCGCTTTCTACTTGGCTCATTCACCGTTCTCTCGCATTTTCTCAAAGCGCTTTCTGCTTGGCTCATTCATACTTCTCTCGCATTTCCTCCAAGCGCTTCCTTCTTGACTCAGCCATCTCTCGCATTACCTCCAAGCGCTTTCTGCTTGGCTCATTCACCTGTCTCTAACATTTCCTCCAAGCGCTTTCTGCTTGGCTCATTCACCCTTCTCTCGCATTTCCTCCACACACTTTGTGCTTGGCTCAGCCTTCTTTCACATTTCTTCCAAGCGGTTTCTCCTTGGCTCATTCACCCTTCTCTCGCATTTCCTCCAAGCGCTTTCTGCTTGGCTCATTCACCTGTCTCTAACATTTCCTCCAAGCGCTTTCTGCTTGGCTCATTCACCCTTCTCTCGCATTTCCTCCACACACTTTCTGCTTGGCTCTGCCTTCTTTTGCTTTTTCTCCAAGCACTTTCTCCTTGGCTCATTCACCCTTTTCTTGCATTTCCTCCAAGCGCTTTCTGCTTGGCTCATTCAGCGTTCTCTCGAATTTTATCCAAGGGCTTTCTGCATGGCTCATTAACACTTCTCTCTCACTTCCTCCAAGAGCTTCCTGCTGGGCTAAGCCTTCTCCCGCATTTCCTCAAAGCGCTTTCTACTTGGCTCAATCACCCTTCTCTCGCATTTTCTCGAAGTGCTTTCTGCTTGGCACATTCACCCTTCCCTCGCATTTCCTCCAAGCGCTTTCTGCTTCGCTCATTCACCCTTCTCTTGTATTTCCTCCAAGTACTTCCTTCTTGACTCAGCCATCTCTCGCATTACCTCCAAGTGCTTTCTGCTTGGCCCATTCAGCCTTCTCTCGCATTTCCTCAAAGGGCTTCCTTCTTGACTCAGCCATCTCTCGCATTACCTCCAAGTGCTTTCTGCTTGGCCCATTCACCCTTCTCTCGCATTTCCTCAAAGGGCTTTCTGCATGGCTCATTCAAAATTCTGTCGCATTTTAACCAAGCCCTTTCTGCTTGGCTCATTCTCCCTTCTCTCGCAGTTCCTCCATACACTTTCTGCTTGGCTCAGCCTTCTTTCACATTTCATCCAAGCGGATTCTCCTTGGCTCATTTACCCTTCTCTCGCATTTCCTCCAAGCGCTTTCTGCTTAGCTCATTCACCTGTCTCTAACATTTCCTCAAAGCGCTTTCTGCTTGGCTCATTCACCTTTCTCTCGCATTTACTCCATGCACTTTCTGCTTGGCTCTGCCTTCTTTCGCATTTTCTCCAAGCGGTTTCTCCTTGGCTCATTCACCCTTCTCTCGCATTTCCTCCAAGCGCTTTCTACTTGGCTCATTCACTCTTTTCTCGCATTTCCTCCAAGCGCTTTCTGCTTGGCTCATTCACCCTTCTCTCGCATTTCCTCCAAGTGCTTCCTTCTTGGCCCATTCAGCCTTCTCTCGCATTTCCTCAAAGGGCTTTCTGCATGGCTCATTCAACATTCTCTCGCGTTTTCTCCAAGCCCTTTCTGCTTGGCTCATTCTCCCTTCTCTCGCAGTTCCTCCATGCACTTTCTGCTTGGCTCAGCCTTCTTTCACATTTCCTCCAAGCGGTTTCTCCTTGGCTCATTCACCCTTCTCTCGCATTTCCTCCAAGCGCTTTCTACTTGGCTCATTCACCCTTCTCTCGCATTTCCTCCATGCACTCTCTGCTTGGCTCATTCAGCCTTCTCTCGAATTTTATCCAAGTACTTTTTGCTTGGCTTAACCTTCTTTCGCATTTACTCCAAGCGCTTTCTCCTTTGCACATTCACTCTTCTCCCGCATTTCCTCCAAGCGCTTTCTGCTTGGCTCATTCACCCTTCTCTCGCATTTCCTCCATGCACTTTCTGCTTGGCTCAGCCTTCTTTCACATTTCTTCCAAGCGGTTTCTCCTTGGCTCATTCACCCTTCTCTCGCATATCCTCCAAGCGCTTTCTGCTCGACTCATTCACCCGTCTCTCATATTTCCTCCAAGATCTTTATCCTTGGCTCATTCAATACTTATCTCGCATTTCCTCTAAGCGCTTTCTGTTTGGTTTATTCACATTTCTCTCGCATTTCCTCGAAGTGCTTTCTCCTTGGCTCATTCACGCGTCTCTCTCATTTCCTATAAGTGCTTTCTCATTGGCTCATTCAGCCTTCTCTCGCATTTCCTCCAAGTGCTTTCTGCTTGGGTCATTCACCCGTCTCTAACATTTCCTCCAAGTGCTTTCTGCTAGGCTCATTCACACTTCTCTCGCATTTTGTCCAAGCGCTTTCTTCTTGGCTCATTCACCCTTCTCTGACATTTCCTCTAAGCGCTTTCTGCTTGGCTCATTCACCCGTCTCTCGCATTTCCTCCAAGCGCTTCCTGCTTGCCTCAGCCTTCTCTCACATTCCCTCCAAGTGCTTTCTGCTTGGCTAATTCACCCTTTTCACATTTCCTCCAAGTGCTATCTGCTTGGCTCATTCAGCATTCTCTCGCTTTTCCTCCAAGTGCTTTCTTCTTGGCTCATTCACCCATCTCTAACATTTCCTCCAAGTGCTTTCTGCTTGGCTCATTCACCCTTCTCTCGCATTTCCTCCAAGCGCATTCTACTTGGCTCATTCACCCTTCTCTCGCATTTCCTCCAAGCGCATTCTTCTTGGCCCTTTCAGCCTTCTCTCGAATTTGTTCCAAGAGCTTTTTCATTGGCTCATTCACCCTTCTCTCTCATTTCCTCCAAGCCTTTTCTGCTTGGCTCATTTAGCCTTCTCTCGCATTTCCTCCAAGCGCTTTCTGCTTGGCTCATTCACCCGTCTCTCTCATTTCCTAGAAGTGCTTTCTCCTTGGCTCATTCAACCTTCTCTCACATTTCCTCCAATCGCATTCTGCTTGGCCCTTTCAGCCTTCTCTCGAATTTGTTCCAAGAGCTTTTTCATTGGTTCATTCACCCTTCTCTCTCATTTCCTCCAAGCCTTTTCTGCTTGGCTCTTTTAGCCTTCTCTCGCATTTCCTCCAAGCGCTTTCTACTTGGCTCATTCACCCGTCTCTCGCATTTCCTCCAAGCGCTTTCTGCTTGGCTCATTCACACTTCTCTCGCATTTCCTCCAAGCGCTTCTTCCTTGGCTCAGTCTACTCTCGCATTACCTACTAGGGCTTTATGCGTGGCTCATTCACACGTCTCTCGCACTTCCTCCAAGCCCTTCCTGCTTGGCTAAGCCTTCTCTCGCATTTCTTCCAAGTGCGTTCTTCTGTGCTCATTCACCCTTCTCTTGCTTTTCCTCCAGCGCTTTCTGTTTGGCTCATTAACCCGTCTCTCGCATTTCCTCCAAGCGCTTCCTGCTTGGCTCAGCCTTCTCTCGCATTACCTCCAAGTGCTTTCTGCTTGGCTAATTCACCCTTTTTCACATGTCCTCCAAGTGCTATCCGCTTGGCTCATTCAGCATTCTCTCGCTTTTCCTCCAAGTGCTTTCTGCTTGGCCCATTCAGCCTTCTCTCGCATTTCCTCAAAGGGCTTTCTGCATGGCTCATTCAAAATTCTGTCGCATTTTCTCCAAGCCCTTTCTGCTTGGCTCATTCTCCCTTCTCTCGCAGTTCCTCCATGCACTTTCTGCTTGGCTCAGCCTTCTTTCACATTTCCTCCAAGCGGTTTCTCCTTGGCTCATTCACCCTTCTCTCGCATTTCCTCCAAGCGCTTTCTGCTTAGCTCATTCACCTGTCTCTAACATTTCCTCCAAGCGCTTTCTACTTGGCTCATTCACCCTTCTCTCGCATTTCCTCCATGCAATTTCTGCTTGGCTCAACCTTCTTTCGCATTTACTCCAAGCGCTTTCTCCTTTGCTCATTCACTCTTCTCTCGCATTTCCTCCAAGCGCTTTCTGCTTGGCTCATTCACCTTTCTCTCGCATTTCCTCCATGCACTTTCTGCTTGGCTCAGCCTTCTTTCACATTTCCTCAAAGCCGTTTCTCCTTGGCTCATTCACCCTTTTCTCGCATTTCCTCCAAGCGCTTTCTGCTTGGCTCATTCAGCCTTCTCTCGAATATGATCCATGCACTTTCTGCTTGGCTCAGCCTTCTTTCACATTTCCTCCAAGCGCTTTCTGCTTGGCTCATTCACCCTTCTCTCGCATTTCCTCCATGCACTTTCTGCTTGGCTCAGCCTTCTTTCACATTTCTTCCAAGCGGTTTCTCCTTGGCTCATTCACCCTTCTCTCGCATAACCTCCAAGCGCTTTCTGCTCGGCTCATTCACCCGTCTCTAATATTTCCTCCAAGCTCTTTATCATTGGCTCATTCATACTTATCTCGCATTTCCTCTAAGCGCTTTCTCTTTGGCTTATTCACATTTCTCTCGCATTTCCTCGAAGTGCTTTCTCCTTGGCTCATTCACCCGTCTCTCTCATTTCCTATAAGTGCTTTCTCCTTGGCTCATTCAGCCTTTCTCTCGCATTTCCTCCAAGTGCTTTCTGCTTAGGTCATTCACCCGTCTCTAACATTTCCTCCAACCGCTTTCTGCTTGGCTCATTCACACTTCTCTCACATTTCTTCCAAGTGCTTTCTGCTTGGCTCATTCACACTTCTCTCACATTTCTTCCAAGCGCTTTCTGCTTGGCTCATTCACCATTCTCTCACATTTCCTCCAAGCGCTTTCTTCTTGGCTCATTCACCCTTCTCTGACATTTCCTCTAAGCGCTTTCTGTTTGGCTTATTCACATTTCTCTGGCATTTCCTCCAAGTGCTTTCTCCTTGGCTCATTCACCCGTCTCTCTCATTTCCTCCACGTGCTTTCTGCTTTCATCATTCAGCTTTCTCTCGCATTTCTTCCAAGTGCTTTCTGCTTGGCTCATTCACCCTTCTCTCGCATTTCCTCCAAGCACATTCTGCTTGGCTCATTCACCCTTCTCTCGCATTTCTTCGAAGCGCTTTCTGCTTCGATCATTGACCCTTCTGTCACATTTCCTCTTAGCGCTTTCTGTTTGGCTTATTAACATTTCTCTAGCATTTTTTCGAAGTGCTTTCTCCTTGGCTCATTCAGCCTTCTCTCGCATTTCCTCCAAGCCTTTTCTGCTTGGCTCTTTTAGCCTTCTCTCGCATTTCCTCCAAGCGCTTTCTGCTTGGCTCATTCACCCGTCTCTCGCATTTCCTCCAAGCGCTTTCTGCTTGGCTCATTCACACTTCTCTTGCATTTCCTCAAGCACTTTCTGCTTGGCTCAGCCATCCCTCAAATTTCTTCCAAGCGCTTTCTGCTTGGCTCATTCACCCTTCTCTCACATTTCCTCGAAGCGCTTTCTGCTTGGCTCATTCACACTTCTCTCGCATTTCCTCCAAGCGCTTCTTGCTCGGCTCAGTCTTCTCTCGCATTACCTCCTAGGGCTTTATGCGTGGCTCATTCACACTTCTCTCGCACTTCCTCCAAGCCCTTCCTGCTTGGCTAAGCCTTCTCTCGCATTTCTTCCAAGCGCGTTCTTCTGTGCTCATTCACCCTTCTCTCGCTTTTCCTCCAAGCGCTTTCTGCTTGGCTCATTCACCCGTCTCTCGCATTTCCTCCAAGCGCTTCCTGCTTGGCTCAGCCTTCTCCCGCATTCCCTCCAAGTGCTTTCTGCTTGGCTAATTCACCCTTTTTCACATTTCCTCCAAGTTCTATCTGCTTGGCTCATTCAGCATTCTCTCGCTTTTCCTCCAAGCGCTTTTTTCTTGGCTCATTCACCCATCTCTAACATTTCCTCCAAGTGCTTTCTGCTTGGCTCATTCAGCCTTCTCTTTGCATTTCCCTCAAGCACTTTTTGCTTTGCTCATTCACCTGTCTCTCACATTTCCTCCAATCGCTTTCTGCTTGGCTCATTCACCCATCTCTCGCATTTCCTCCAAGTGCTTTCAGCTTGGCTCATTCACCCTTCTCTCACATTTCTTCAAAGCGCTTTCTGCTTGGCTCATTCACCCCTCTCCCGCAATTCCTCCAAGCGCTTTCTGCTTGGCTCATTCATCCTTCTCTCGCATTTCTTCAAAGCGCTTTCTGCTTGGCTCATTGACCCCTCTCCCGCACTTCCTCCAAGCCCTTTCTGCTTGGCTCATTCACCCTTCTCTCGCATTTCCTCCAAGCGCTTTCTGCTTAGCTCATTCTCCTGTCTCTAACATTTCCTCCAAGCGCTTTCTACTTGGCTCATTCACCCATCTCTCGCATTTCCTCCATGCACTTTCTGCTTGGCTCATTCAGCCTTCTCTCGAATTTTATCCAAGCACTTTCTGCTTGGCTCAACCTTCTTTCGCATTTACTCCAAGTGCTTTCTGCTTGGCTCATTCACCTGTCTCTAACATTTCCTCCACACGCTTTCTGCTTGGCTCATTCACCCTTCTCTCGCATTTCCTCCACACACTTTCTGCTTGGCTCTGCCTTCTTTCGCATTTTCTCCAAGCACTTTCTCCTTGGCTCATTCACCCTTTTCTTGCATTTCCTCCAAGCTCTTTCTGCTTGGCTCATTCAGCGTTCTCTCGAATTTTATCCAAGGGCTTTCTGCATGGCTCATTAACACTTCTCTCTCACTTCCTCCAAGCGCTTCCTGCTTGGCTAAGCCTTCTCCCGCATTTCCTCCAAGCTCTTTCTACTTGGCTCAATCACCCTTCTCTCGCATTTTCTCGAAGCGCTTTCTGTTTGGCTCATTCACCCTTCTCTCGCATTTCCTCCAAGCGCTTTCTGCTTCACTCATTCACCCTTCTCTTGTATTTCCTCCAAGCGCTTTCTACTTGGCTCATTCACCGTTCTCTCGCATTTTCTCAAAGCGCTTTCTGCTTGGCTCATTCATACTTCTCTCGCATTTCCTCCAAGCGCTTCCTTCTTGACTCAGCCATCTCTCGCATTACCTCCAAGCGCTTTCTGCTTGGCTCATTCACCTGTCTCTAACATTTCCTCCAAGCGCTTTCTGCTTGGCTCATTCACCCTTCTCTCGCATTTCCTCCACACACTTTGTGCTTGGCTCAGCCTTCTTTCACATTTCTTCCAAGCGGTTTCTCCTTGGCTCATTCACCCTTCTCTCGCATTTCCTCCAAGCGCTTTCTGCTTGGCTCATTCACCTGTCTCTAACATTTCCTCCAAGCGCTTTCTGCTTGGCTCATTCACCCTTCTCTCGCATTTCCTCCACACACTTTCTGCTTGGCTCTGCCTTCTTTTGCTTTTTCTCCAAGCACTTTCTCCTTGGCTCATTCACCCTTTTCTTGCATTTCCTCCAAGCGCTTTCTGCTTGGCTCATTCAGCGTTCTCTCGAATTTTATCCAAGGGCTTTCTGCATGGCTCATTAACACTTCTCTCTCACTTCCTCCAAGAGCTTCCTGCTGGGCTAAGCCTTCTCCCGCATTTCCTCAAAGCGCTTTATACTTGGCTCAATCACCCTTCTCTCGCATTTTCTCGAAGTGCTTTCTGCTTGGCACATTCAACCTTCCCTCGCATTTCCTCCAAGCGCTTTCTGCTTCGCTCATTCACCCTTCTCTTGTATTTCCTCCAAGTACTTCCTTCTTGACTCAGCCATCTCTCGCATTACCTCCAAGTGCTTTCTGCTTGGCCCATTCACCCTTCTCTCGCATATCCTCCAAGCGCTTTCTGCTCGACTCATTCACCCGTCTCTCATATTTCCTCCAAGCTCTTTATCCTTGGCTCATTCAATACTTATCTCGCATTTCCTCTAAGCGCTTTCTGTTTGGTTTATTCACATTTCTCTCGCATTTCCTCGAAGTGCTTTCTCCTTGGCTCATTCACGCGTCTCTCTCATTTCCTATAAGTGCTTTCTCATTGGCTCATTCAGCCTTCTCTCGCATTTCCTCCAAGTGCTTTCTGCTTGGGTCATTCACCCGTCTCTAACATTTCCTCCAAGTGCTTTCTGCTAGGCTCATTCACACTTCTCTCGCATTTTGTCCAAGCGCTTTCTTCTTGGCTCATTCACCCTTCTCTGACATTTCCTCTAAGCGCTTTCTGCTTGGCTCATTCACCCGTCTCTCGCATTTCCTCCAAGCGCTTCCTGCTTGCCTCAGCCTTCTCTCACATTCCCTCCAAGTGCTTTCTGCTTGGCTAATTCACCCTTTTCACATTTCCTCCAAGTACTATCTGCTTGGCTCATTCAGCATTCTCTCGCTTTTCCTCCAAGTGCTTTCTTCTTGGCTCATTCACCCATCTCTAACATTTCCTCCAAGTGCTTTCTGCTTGGCTCATTCACCCTTCTCTCGCATTTCCTCCAAGCGCATTCTACTTGGCTCATTCACCCTTCTCTCGCATTTCCTCCAAGCGCATTCTTCTTGGCCCTTTCAGCCTTCTCTCGAATTTGTTCCAAGAGCTTTTTCATTGGCTCATTCACCCTTCTCTCTCATTTCCTCCAAGCCTTTTCTGCTTGGCTCATTTAGCCTTCTCTCGCATTTCCTCCAAGCGCTTTCTGCTTGGCTCATTCACCCGTCTCTCTCATTTCCTAGAAGTGCTTTCTCCTTGGCTCATTCAGCCTTCTCTCGCATTTCCTCCAATCGCATTCTGCTTGGCCCTTTCAGCCTTCTCTCGAATTTGTTCCAAGAGCTTTTTCATTGGTTCATTCACCCTTCTCTCTCATTTCCTCCAAGCCTTTTCTGTTTGGCTCTTTTAGCCTTCTCTCGCATTTCCTCCAAGCGCTTTCTACTTGGCTCATTCACCCGTCTCTCGCATTTCCTCCAAGCGCTTTCTGCTTGGCTCATTCACACTTCTCTCGCATTTCCTCCAAGCGCTTCTTCCTTGGCTCAGTCTACTCTCGCATTACCTACTAGGGCTTTATGCGTGGCTCATTCACACGTCTCTCGCACTTCCTCCAAGCCCTTCCTGCTTGGCTAAGCCTTCTCTCGCATTTCTTCCAAGTGCGTACTTCTGTGCTCATTCACCCTTCTCTTGCTTTTCCTCCAGCGCTTTCTGTTTGGCTCATTAACCCGTCTCTCGCATTTCCTCCAAGCGCTTCCTGCTTGGCTCAGCCTTCTCTCGCATTACCTCCAAGTGCTTTCTGCTTGGCTAATTCACCCTTTTTCACATGTCCTCCAAGTGCTATCCGCTTGGCTCATTCAGCATTCTCTCGCTTTTCCTCCAAGTGCTTTCTGCTTGGCCCATTCAGCCTTCTCTCGCATTTCCTCAAAGGGCTTTCTGCATGGCTCATTCAAAATTCTGTCGCATTTTCTCCAAACCCTTTCTGCTTGGCTCATTCTCCCTTCTCTCGCAGTTCCTCCATGCACTTTCTGCTTGGCTCAGCCTTCTTTCACATTTCCTCCAAGCGGTTTCTCCTTGGCTCATTCACCCTTCTCTCGCATTTCCTCCAAGCGCTTTCTGCTTAGCTCATTCACCTGTCTCTAACATTTCCTCCAAGCGCTTTCTACTTGGCTCATTCACCCTTCTCTCGCATTTCCTCCATGCAATTTCTGCTTGGCTCAACCTTCTTTCGCATTTACTCCAAGCGCTTTCTCCTTTGCTCATTCACTCTTCTCTCGCATTTCCTCCAAGCGCTTTCTGCTTGGCTCATTCACCTTTCTCTCGCATTTCCTCCATGCACTTTCTGCTTGGCTCAGCCTTCTTTCACATTTCCTCAAAGCCGTTTCTCCTTGGCTCATTCACCCTTTTCTCGCATTTCCTCCAAGCGCTTTCTGCTTGGCTCATTCAGCCTTCTCTCGAATATGATCCAAGCACTTTCTGCTTGGCTCAGCCTTCTTTCACATTTCCTCAAAGCCGTTTCTCCTTGGCTCATTCACACTTCTCTCACATTTCTTCCAAGTGCTTTCTGCTTGGCTCATTCACACTTCTCTCACATTTCTTCCAAGCGCTTTCTGCTTGGCTCATTCAACATTCTCTCACATTTCCTCCAAGCGCTTTCTTCTTGGCTCATTCACCCTTCTCTGACATTTCCTCTAAGCGCTTTCTGTTTGGCTTATTCACATTTCTCTGGCATTTCCTCCAAGTGCTTTCTCCTTGGCTCATTCACCCGTCTCTCTCATTTCCTCCACGTGCTTTCTGCTTTCATCATTCAGCTTTCTCTCGCATTTCTTCCAAGTGCTTTCTGCTTGGCTCATTCACCCTTCTCTCGCATTTCCTCCAAGCACATTCTGCTTGGCTCATTCACCCTTCTCTCGCATTTCTTCGAAGCGCTTTCTGCTTCGATCATAGACCCTTCTGTCACATTTCCTCTTAGCGCTTTCTGTTTGGCTTATTAACATTTCTCTAGCATTTTTTCGAAGTGCTTTCTCCTTGGCTCATTCAGCCTTCTCTCGCATTTCCTCCAAGCCTTTTCTGCTTGGCTCTTTTAGCCTTCTCTCGCATTTCCTCCAAGCGCTTTCTGCTTGGCTCATTCACACTTCTCTCGCATTTCCTCAAGCACTTTCTGCTTGGCTCAGCCATCCCTCAAATTTCTTCCAAGCGCTTTCTGCTTGGCTCATTCACCCTTCTTTCACATTTCCTCGAAGCGCTTTCTGCTTGGCTCATTCACACTTCTCTCGCATTTCCTCCAAGCGCTTATTGCTCGGCTCAGTCTTCTCTCGCATTACCTCCTAGGGCTTTATGCGTGGCTCATTCACACTTCTCTCGCACTTCCTCCAAGCCCTTCCTGCTTGGCTAAGCCTTCTCTCGCATTTCTTCCAAGCGCGTTCTTCTGTGCTCATTCACCCTTCTCTCGCTTTTCCTCCAAGCGCTTTCTGCTTGGCTCATTCACCCGTCTCTCGCATTTCCTCCAAGCGCTTCCTGCTTGCCTCAGCCTTCTCTCACATTCCCTCCAAGTGCTTTCTGCTTGGCTAATTCACCCTTTTCACATTTCCTCCAAGTGCTATCTGCTTGGCTCATTCAGCATTCTCTCGCTTTTCCTCCAAGCGCTTTTTTCTTGGCTCATTCACCCATCTCTAACATTTCCTCCAAGTGCTTTCTGCTTGGCTCATTCAGCCTTCTCTTTGCATTTCCCTCAAGCACTTTTTGCTTTGCTCATTCACCTGTCTCTCACATTTCCTCCAATCGCTTTCTGCTTGGCTCATTCACCCATCTCTCGCATTTCCTCCAAGTGCTTTCAGCTTGGCTCATTCACCCTTCTCTCACTTTTCCTCTAAGCGCTTTCTGTTTGGCTTATTCACATTTCTCTGGCATTTCCTCCAAGTGCTTTCTCCTTGACTCATTCACCCGTCTCTCTAATTTCCTCCAAGTGCTTTCTGCTTTCATCATTCAGCTTTCTCTCGCATTTCTTCAAAGCGCTTTCTGCTTGGCTCATTCACCCCTCTCCCGCAATTCCTCCAAGCGCTTTCTGCTTGGCTCATTCATCCTTCTCTCGCATTTCTTCAAAGCGCTTTCTGCTTGGCTCATTGACCCCTCTCCCGCACTTCCTCCAAGCCCTTTCTGCTTGGCTCATTCTCCCTTCTCTCGCAGTTCCTCCATGCACTTTCTGCTTGGCTCAGCCTTCTTTCACATTTCCTCCAAGCGGTTTCTCCTTGGCTCATTCACCCTTCTCTCGCATTTCCTCCAAGCGCTTTCTGCTTAGCTCATTCACCTGTCTCTAACATTTCCTCCAAGCGCTTTCTACTTGGCTCATTCACCCTTCTCTCGCATTTCCTCCATGCACTTTCTGCTTGGCTCATTCAGCCTTCTCTCGAATTTTATCCAAGCACTTTCTGCTTGGCTCAACCTTCTTTCGCATTTACTCCAAGTGCTTTCTCCTTTGCTCTTTCACTCTTCTCTCGCATTTCCTCCAAGCGCTTTCTCCTTGGCTCATTCACCCGTCTCTAATATTTCCTCCAAGCTCTTTATCCTTGGCTTATTCATACTTATCTCGCATTTCCTCTAAGCGCTTTCTGTTTGGCTTATTTACATTTCTCTCGCATTTCCTCAAAGTGCTTTCTCCTTGGCTCATTCACCCGTCTCTCTCATTTCCTCCAAGTGCTTTCTGCTTTCATCATTCAGCTTTCTCTCGCATTTCTTCAAAGCGCTTTCTGCTTGGCTCATTCACCCCTCTCCCGCACTTCCTCCAAGCGCTTTCTGCTTGGCTCATTCATCCTTCTCTCGCCTTTCTTCGAAGCGCGTTCTGCTTGGCTCATTCAGCCTTCTCTTGAATTTTATCCAAGCACTTTCTGCTTGGCTCAACGTTCTTTCGCATTTACTCCAAGTGCTTTCTGCTTGGCTCATTCACCTGTCTCTAACATTTCCTCAAAGCGCTTTCTGCTTGGCTCATTCACCCTTCTCTCGCATTTACTCCATGCACTTTCTGCTTGGCTCTGCCTTCTTTCGCATTTTCTCCAAGCACTTTCTCCTTGGCTCATTCACCCTTTTCTCGCATTTCCTCCAAGCGCTTTCTGCTTGGCTCATTCAGCCTTCTCTCGAATTTTATCCAAGGGCTTTCTGCATGGCTCATTAACACTTCTCTCTCACTTCCTCCAAGCGCTTCCTGCTTGGCTAAGCCTTCTCCCGCATTTCCTCCAAGCGCTTTCTACTTGGCTCAATCACCCTTCTCTCGCATTTTCTCGAAGCGCTTTCTGCTTGGCTCATTCACCCTTCTCTCGCATTTCCTCCATGCACTTTCTGCTTGGCTCAGCCTTCTTTCACATTTCCTCAAAGCCGTTTCTCCTTGGCTCATTCACCCTTTTCTCGCATTTCCTCCAGCGCTTTCTGCTTGGCTCATTCAGCCTTCTCTCAAATTTTATCCAAGTACTTAATGCTTGGCTCAACCTTCTTTCGCATTTACTCCAAGTGCTTTCTGCTTGGCTCATTCACCTGTCTCTAACATTTCTTCCAAGCGGTTTCTCCTTGGCTCATTCACCCTTCTCTCGCATTTTCTCGAAGCGTTTGTGCTTGGCTCATTCAGCCTTCTCTCGAATTTTATCCAAGCACTTTCTGCTTGGCTCAACCTTCTTTCGCATTTACTCCAAGCGCTTTCTCCTTTGCTCATTCACTCTTCTCTCGCATTTCCTCCAAGCGCTTTCTGCTTGGCTCATTCACCTTTCTCTCGCATTTCCTCCATGCACTTTCTGCTTGGGTCAGCCTTCTTTCACATTTCCTCAAAGCCGTTTCTCCTTGGCTCATTCACCCTTTTCTCGCATTTCCTCCAGCGCTTTCTGCTTGGCTCATTCAGCCTTCTCTCAAATTTTATCCAAGTACTTAATGCTTGGCTCAACCTTCTTTCGCATTTACTCCAAGTGCTTTCTGCTTGGCTCATTCACCTGTCTCTAACATTTCCTCGAAGCGCTTTCTGCTTGGCTCATTCACCCTTCTCTCGCATTTACTCCATGCACTATCCGCTTGGCTCTGCCTTCTTTCGCATTTTCTCCAAGCACTTTCTCCTTGGCTCATTCACCCTTCTCTCGCATTTCCTCCAAGTGCTTCCTTTTTGACTCAGCCGTCTCTCGCATTACCTCCAAGTGCTTTCTGCTTGGCCCATTCAGCCTTCTGTCGCATTTCCTCAAAGGGCTTTCTATTTGGCTTATTCACCCTTCTCTCGCATTTCCTCCAAGTGCTTCGTTTTTGACTCAGCCGTCTCTCGCATTACCTCCAAGTGCTTTCTGCTTGGCCCATTCAGCCTTCTCTCGCATTTCCTCAAAGGGCTTTCTGCATGGCTCATTCAACATTCTCTCGCATTTTCTCCAAGCCCTTTCTGCTTGGCTCATTCTCCCTTCTCTCGCAGTTCCTCCATGAAATTTCTGTTTCGCTCAGCCTTCTTTCACTTTTCCTCCAAGCGGTTTCTCCTTGGCTCATTCACCCTCCTTTCGCATTTCCTCCAAGGGCTTTCTGCTTAGCTCATTCTCCTGTCTCTAACATTTCCTCCAAGCGCTTTCTACTTGGCTCATTCACCCTTCTCTCGCATTTCCTCCATGCACTTTCTGCTTGGCTCATTCAGCCTTCTCTTGAATTTTATCCAAGCACTTTCTGCTTGGCTCAACCTTCTTTCGCATTTACTCCAAGTGCTTTCTGCTTGGCTCATTCACCTGTCTCTAACATTTCCTCAAAACGCTTTCTGCTTCGCTCATTCACCCTTCTCTCGCATTTACTCCATGCACTTTCTGCTTGGCTCTGCCTTCTTTCGCATTTTCTCCGAGCACTTTCTCCTTGGCTCATTCACTCTTTTCTCGCATTTCCTCCAGGCGCTTTCTCCTTGGCTCATTCACCCTTCTCTCGCATATCCTCCAAGCGCTTTCTGCTCGGCTCATTCACCCGTCTCTCATATTTCCTCTAAGCTCTTTATCCTTGGCTCATTCAATACTTATCTCGCATTTCCTCTAAACGCTTTCTGTTTGGCTTATTCACATTTCTCTCGCATTTCCTCGAAGTGCTTTCTCCTTGGCTCATTCACGCGTCTCTCTCATTTCCTATAAGTGCTTTCTCATTGGCTCATTCAGCCTTCTCTCGCATTTCCTCCAAGTGCTTTCTGCTTGGGTCATTCACCCGTCTCTAACATTTCCTCCAAGCGCTTTCTGCTAGGCTCATTCACACTTCTCTCACATTTCTTCCAAGCGCTTTCTGCTTGGCTCATTCACACTTCTCTCACATTTCTACCAAGCGCTTTCTGCTTGGCTCATTCACCATTCTCTCACATTTCCTCCAAGCGCTTTCTGCTTGGCTCATTCACACTTCTCTCGCATTTCCTCCAAGCGCTTTCTGCTTGGCTCATTCACCCATCTCTCGCATTTTGTCCAAGCGCTTTCTTCTTGGCTCATTCACCCTTCTCTGACATTTCCTCTAAGCGCTTTCTGCTTGGCTCATTCACCCTTCTCTCGCTTTTCCTCCAAGCGCTTTCTGCTTGGCTCATTCACCCGTCTCTCGCATTTCCTCCAAGCGCTTCCTGCTTGGCTCAGCCTTCTCTCGCATTCCCTCCAAGTGCTTTCTGCTTGGCTAATTCACCCTTTTTCACATTTCCTCCAAGTGCTACCTGCTTGGCTCATTCAGCATTCTCTCGCTTTTCCTCCAAGTGCTTTCTTCTTGGCTCATTCACCCATCTCTAACATTTCCTCCAAGTCCTTTCTGCTTGGCTCATTCACCCTTCTCTCGCATTTCCTCCAAGCGCATTCTGATTGGCTCATTCACCCTTCTCTCGCATTTCCTCCAAGCGCATTCTGCTTGGCCCTTTCAGCCTTCTCTCGAATTTGTTCCAACAGCTTTTTCATTGGCTCATTCACCCTTCTCTCTCATTTCCTCCAAGCCTTTTCTGCTTGGCTCATTTAGCCTTCTCTCGCATTTCCTCCAAGCGCGTTCTGCTTGGCTCATTCACCCGTCTCTCTCATTTTCTAGAAGTGCTTTCTCCTTGGCTCATTCAGCCTTCTCTCGCATTTCCTCCAATCGCATTCTGCTTGGCCCTTTCAGCCTTCTCTCGAATTTGTTCCAAGAGCTTTTTCATTGGTTCATTCATCCTTCTCTCTCATTTACTCCAAGCCTTTTCTGCTTGGCTCTTTTAGCCTTCTCTTGCATTTCCTCCAAGCGCTTTCTGCTTGGCTCATTCACCCGTCTCTCGCATTTCCTCCAAGCGCTTTCTGCTTGGCTCATTCACACTTCTCTCGCATTTCCTCCAAGCACTTTCTGCTTGGCTCAGCCTTCTCTCAAATTTCTTCCAAGGGCTTTCTGCTTGGCTCATTCACACTTCTTTCGCATTTCCTCCAAGCGCTTCTTCCTTGGCTCAGTCTTCTCTCGCATTACCTCCTAGGGCTTTATGCGTGGCTCAATCACACGTCTCTCGC
Organism: Crotalus adamanteus; assembly: GCA_039797435.1. NCBI lineage: Eukaryota > Metazoa > Chordata > Lepidosauria > Squamata > Viperidae > Crotalus > Crotalus adamanteus. Next base: position 11,852,780 of record CM077935.1, read on the forward strand.
ACTTCCTCCAAGCCCTTCCTGCTTGGCTAAGCCTTCTCTCGCATTTCTTCCAAGGGCGTTCTTCTGTACTCATTCACCCTTCTCTCGCTTTTCTTCCAGCGCTTTCTGTTTGGCTCATTCACCCGTCTCTCGCATTTCCTCCAAGCGCTTCCTGCTTGGCTCAGCCTTCTCTCACATTACCTCCAAGTGCTTTCTGCTTGGCTAATTCACCCTTTTTCACATGTCCTCCAAGTGCTATCCGCTTGGCCCATTCAGCCTTCTCTCGCATTTCCTCAAAGGGCTTTCTGCATGGCTCATTCAAAATTCTGTCGCATTTTCTCCAAGCCCTTTCTGCTTGGCTCATTCTCCCTTCTATCGCAGTTCCTCCATACACTTTCTGCTTGCCTCAGGCTTCTTTCACATTTCATCCAAGCGGTTTCTCCTTGGCTCATTTACCCTTCTCTCGCATTTCCTCCAAGCGCTTTCTGCTTAGCTCATTTACCTGTCTCTAACATTTCCTCCAAGCGCTTTCTACTTGGCTCATTCACCCTTCTCTCGCATTTCCTCCATGCACTTTCTGCTTGGCTCAACCTTCTTTCGCATTTACTCCAAGCGCTTTCTCCTTTGCTCATTCACTCTTCTCTCGCATTTACTCCAAGCGCTTTCTGCTTGGCTCATTCACCTTTCTCTCGCATTTCCTCCATGCACTTTCTGCTTGGCTCAGCCTTCTTTCACATTTCCTCAAAGCCGTTTCTCCTTGGCTCATTCACCCTTTTCTCGCATTTCCTCCAATCGCTTTCTGCTTGGCTCATTCAGCCTTCTCTCAAATATTATCCAAGCACTTTCTGCTTGGCTCAACCTTCTTTCGCATTTACTCCAAGTGCTTTCTGCTTGGCTCATTCACCTGTCTCTAACATTTCCTCAAAGCGCTTTATCCTTGGCTCATTCAATACTTATCTCGCATTTCCTCTAAGCGCTTTCTGTTTGGCTTATTCACATTTCTCTCGCATTTCCTCGAAGTGCTTTCTCCTTGGCTCATTCACGCGTCTCTCTCATTTCCTATAAGTGCTTTCTCATTGGCTCATTCAGCCTTCTCTCGCATTTCCTCCAAGTGCTTTCTGCTTGGGTCATTCACCCGTCTCTAACATTTCCTCCAAGCGCTTTCTGCTTGGCTCATTCACACTTCTCTCACATTTCTTCCAAGCGCTTTCTGCTTGGCTCATTCACACTTCTCTCACATTTCTTCCAAGCGCTTTCTGCTTGGCTCATTCACCATTCTCTCACATTTCCTCCAAGCGCTTTCTGCTTGGCTCATTTACACTTCTCTCGCATTTCCTCCAAGCGCTTTCTGCTTGGCTCATTCACCCATCTCTCGCATTTTGTCCAAGCGCTTTCTTCTTGGCTCATTCACCCTTCTCTGACATTTCCTCTAAGCGCTTTCTGCTTGGCTCATTCACCCTTCTCTCGCTTTTCCTCCAAGCGCTTTCTACTTGGCTCATTCACCCGTCTCTCGCATTTCCTCCAAGCGCTTCCTGCTTGGCTCAGCCTTCTCTCGCATTCCCTCCAAGTGCTTTCTGCTTGGCTAATTCACCCTTTTTCACATTTCCTCCAAGTGCTATCTGCTTGGCTCATTCAGCATTCTCTCGCTTTTCCTCCAAGCGCTTTCTTCTTGGCTCATTCACCCATCTCTAACATTTCCTCCAAGTGCTTTCTGCTTGGCTCATTCACCCTTCTCTCGCATTTCCTCCAAGCGCATTCTGCTTGGCTCATTCACCTGTCTCTCACATTTCCTCCAATCGCTTTCTGCTTGGCTCATTCACCCTTCTCTCGCATTTACTCCATGCACTTTCTGCTTGGCTCTGCCTTCTTTCGCATTTTCTCCAAGCACTTTCTCCTTGGCTCATTCACCCTTTTCTTGCATTACCTCGAAGCACTTTCTGCTTGGCTCATTCAGCCTTCTCTCGAATTTTATCTAAGGGCTTTCTGCATGGCTCATTAACACTTCTCTCTCACTTCCTCCAAGCGCTTCCTGCTTGGCTAAGCCTTCTCCCGCATTTCCTCCAAGCGCTTTCTACTTGGCTCAATCACCCTTCTCTCGCATTTTCTCGAAGCGCTTTCTGCCTGGCTCATTCACCCTTCTCTCGCATTTCCTCCAAGCGCTTTCTGCTTCACTCATTCACCCTTCTCTTGTATTTCCTCGAAGCGCTTTCTACTTGGCTCATTCACCCTTCTCTCGCATTTTCTCAAAGCGCTTTCTCCTTGGCTCATTCATACTTCTCTCGCATTTCCTCCAAGTGCTTCCTTCTTGACTCAGCCATCTCTCGCATTACCTCCAAGCGCTTTCTGCTTGGCTCATTCACCTGTCTGTAACATTTTCTCCAAGCACTTTCTGCTTGGCTCATTCACCCTTCTCTCGCATTTCCTCCAAGCGCTTTCTGCTTGGCTCATTCACCCTTCTCTCGCATTTCCTCCACGCACTTTCTGCTTGGCTCAGCCTTCTTTCACATTTCTTCCAAGCGGTTTCTCCTTGGCTCATTCACCCTTCTCTCGCATTTCCTCCAAGCGCTTTCTGCTTGGCTCATTCACCTGTCTCTAACATTTCATCCAAGCGCTTTCTGCTTGGCTCATTCTCCCTTCTCTCTCATTTCCTCCATGCACTTTGTGCTTGGCTCTGCCTTCTTTCGCATTTTCTCGAAGCACTTTCTCCTTGGCTCATTCACCCTTTTCTTGCATTTCCTCCAAGCGGTTTCTGCTTGGCTCATTCAGCGTTCTCTCGAATTTTATCCAAGGGCTTTCTGCAGGGCTCATTAACACTTCTCTCTCACTTCCTCCAAGCGCTTCCTGCTTGGCTAAGCCTTCTCCCGCATTTCCTCAAAGCGCTTTCTACTTGGCTCAATCACCCTTCTCTCGCATTTTCTCGAAGCGCTTTGTGCTTGGCTCATTCAGCCTTCTCTCGAATTTTATCCAAGCACTTTCTGCTTGGCTCAACCTTCTTTCGCATTTACTCCAAGCGCTTTCTCCTTTGCTCATTCACTCTTCTCTCGCATTTCCTCCAAGCGCTTTCTGCTTGGCTCATTCACCTTTCTCTCGCATTTCCTCCATGCACTTTCTGCTTGGCTCAGCCTTCTTTCACATTTCCTCAAAGCCGTTTCTCCTTGGCTCATTCACCCTTTTCTCGCATTTCCTCCAAGCGCTTTCTGCTTGGCTCATTCAGCCTTCTCTCAAATTTTATCCAAGCACTTTCTGCTTGGCTCAACCTTCTTTCGCATTTACTCCAAGTGCTTTCTGCTTGGCTCATTCACCTGTCTCTAACATTTCCTCCAAGCGCTTTCTACTTGGCTCATTCACCCTTCTCTCGCATTTCCTCCATGCCCTTTCTGCTTGGCTCATTCAGCCTTCTCTCGAATTTTATCCAAGCACTTTCTGCTTGGCGCAACCTTCTTTCGCATTTCCTCCAAGTGCTTTCAGCTTGGCTCATTCACCCTTCTCTCACATTTCCTCTAAGCGCTTTCTGTTTGGCTTATTCACATTTCTCTGGCATTTCCTCCAAGTGCTTTCTCCTTGGTTCATTCACCCGTCTCTCTCATTTCCTCCAAGTGCTTTCTGCTTTCATCATTCAGCTTTCTCTCGCATTTCTTCAAAGCGCTTTTTGCTTGGATCATTCACCCCTCTCCCGCACTTCCTCCAAGCGCTTTCTGCTTGGCTCATTCATCCTTCTCTCGCATTTCTTCGAAGCGCTTTCTGCTTGGCTCATTGACCCCTCTCCCGCACTTCCTCCAAGCCCTTTCTGCTTGGCTCATTCTCCCTTCTCTCGCAGTTCCTCCATGCACTTTCTGCTTGGCTCAGCCTTCTTTCACATTTCCTCCAAGCGGTTTCTCCTTGGCTCATTCACCCTTCTCTCGCATTTCCTCCAAGCGCTTTCTGCTTAGCTCATTCACCTGTCTCTAACATTTCCTCCAAGCGCTTTCTACTTGGCTCATTCACCCTTCTCTCGCATTTCCTCCATGCACTTTCTGCTTGGCTCATTCAGCCTTCTCTCGAATTTTATCCAAGCACTTTCTGCTTGGCTCAACCTTCTTTCGCATTTACTCCAAGTGCTTTCTCCTTTGCTCTTTCACTCTTCTCTCGCATTTCCTCCAAGCGCTTTCTCCTTGGCTCATTCACCCGTCTCTAATATTTCCTCCAAGCTCTTTATCCTTGGCTTATTCATACTTATCTCGCATTTCCTCTAAGCGCCTTCTGTTTGGCTTATTCACATTTCTCTCGCATTTCCTCGAAGTGCTTTCTCCTTGGCTCATTCACCCGTCTCTCTCATTTCCTCCAAGTGCTTTCTGCTTTCATCATTCAGCTTTCTCTCGCATTTCTTCAAAGCGCTTTCTGCTTGGCTCATTCACCCTTCTCCCGCACTTCCTCCAAGCGCTTTCTGCTTGGCTCATTCATCCTTCTCTCGCCTTTCTTCGAAGCGCTTTCTGCTTGCCTCATTCAGCCTTCTCTTGAATTTTATCCAAGCACTTTCTGCTTGGCTCAACGTTCTTTCGCATTTACTCCAAGTGCTTTCTGCTTGCCTCATTCACCTGTCTCTAACATTTCCTAAAAGCGCTTTCTGCTTGGCTCATTCACCCTTCTCTCGCATTTACTACATGCACTTTCTGCTTGGCTCTGCCTTCTTTCGCATTTTCTCCAAGCACTTTCTCCTTGGCTCATTCACCCTTTTCTCGCATTTCCTCCAAGCGCTTTCTGCTTGGCTCATTCAGCCTTCTCTCGAATTTTATCCAACGGCTTTCTGCATGGCTCATTAACACTTCTCTCTCACTTCCTCCAAGCACTTCCTGCTTGGCTAAGCCTTCTCCCGCATTTCCTCCAAGCGCTTTCTACTTGGCTCAAACACCCTTCTCTCGCATTTTCTCGAAGCGCTTTGTGCTTGCCTCATTCAGCCTTCTCTCGAATTTTATCCAAGCACTTTCTGCTTGGCTCAACCTTCTTTCGCATTTACTCCAAGCGCTTTCTCCTTTGCTCATTCACTCTTCTCTCACATTTCCTCCAAGCGCTTTCTGCTTGGCTCATTCACCTTTCTCTCGCATTTCCTCCATGCACTTTCTGCTTGGCTCAGCCTTCTTTCACATTTCCTCAAAGCCGTTTCTCCTTGGCTTATTCACCCTTTTCTCGCATTTACTCCAGCACTTTCTGCTTGGCTCATTCAGCCTTCTCTCAAATTTTATCCAAGCACTTTCTGCTTGGCTCAACCTTCTCTCGCATATCCTCCAAGCGCTTTCTGCTCGGCTCATTCACCCGTCTCTAATATTTCCTCCAAGCTCTTTATCCTTGGCTTATTCATACTTATCTCGCATTTCCTCTAAGCGCTTTCTGTTTGGCTTATTCACATTTCTCTTGCATTTCCTCGAAGTGCTTTCTCCTTGGCTCATTCAGCCTTCTCTCGCATTTCCTCCAAGCGCTTCCTGCTTGGCTCAGCCTTCTCCCGCATTCCCTCCAAGTGCTTTCTGCTTGGCTAATTCACCCTTTTTCACATTTCCTCCAAGTGCTATCTGCTTGGCTCATTCAGCATTCTCTCGCTTTTCCTCCAAGCGCTTTCTTCTTGGCTCATTCACCCATCTCTAACATTTCCTCCAAGTGCTTTCTGCTTGGCTCATTCAGCCTTCTCTTTGCATTTCCCTCAAGCACGTTTTGCTTTGCTCATTCACCTGTCTCTCACATTTCCTCCAATCGCTTTCTGCTTGGCTCATTCACCCATCTCTCGCATTTCCTCCAAGTGCTTTCAGCTTGGCTCATTCACCCTTCTCTCACATTTCCTCTAAGCGCTTTCTGTTTGGCTTATTCACATTTCTCTGGCATTTCCTCCAAGTGCTTTCTCCTTGGCTCATTCACCCGTCTCTCTCATTTCCTCCAAGTGCTTTCTGCTTTCATCATTCAGCTTTCTCTTGCATTTCTTCAAAGCGCTTTCTGTTTGGCTCATTCACCCCTCTCCCGCACTTCCTCCAAGCGCTTTCTGCTTTGCTCATTCATCCTTCTCTCGCATTTCTTCGAAGCACTTTCTGCTTGGCTCATTGACCCCTCTCCCGCACTTCCTCCAAGCCCTTTCTGCTTGGCTCATTCTCCCTTCTCTTGCAGTTCCTCCATGCACTTTCTGCTTGGCTCAGCCTTCTTTCACATTTCCTCCAAGCGGTTTCTCCTTGGCTCATTCACCCTTCTATCACATTTCCTCCAAGCGCTTTCTGCTTAGCTCATTCACCTGTCTCTAACATTTCCTCCAAGCGCTTTCTACTTGGCTCATTCACCCTTCTCTCGCATTTCCTCCATGCACTTTCTGCTTGGCTCATTCAGCCTTCTCTCGAATTTTATCCAAGCACTTTCTGCTTGGCTCAACCTTCTTTCGCATTTACTCCAAGTGCTTTCTCCTTTGCTCTTTCACTCTTCTCTCGCATTTCTTCAAAGCGCTTTCTGCTTGGCTCATTCACCCCTCTCCCGCACTTCCTCCAAGCGCTTTCTGCTTGGCTCATTCATCCTTCTCTCGCATTTCTTCGAAGCGCTTTCTGCTTGGCTCATTCAGCCTTCTCTTGAATTTTATCCAAGCACTTTCTGCTTGGCTCAACGTTCTCTCGCATTTCCTCCAAGCGCTTTCTGCTTGGCTCATTCACCCTTCTCTCGCATTTACTCCATGCACTTTCTGCTTGGCTCTGCCTTCTTTCGCATTTTCTCCAAGCACTTTCTCCTTGGCTCATTCACCCTTTTCTCGCATTTCCTCCAAGCGCTTTCTGCTTGGCTCATTCAGCCTTCTCTCGAATTTTATCCAAGGGCTTTCTGCATGGCTCATTAACACTTCTCTCTCACTTCCTCCAAGCGCTTCCTGCTTGGCTAAGCCTTCTCCCGCATTTCCTCCAAGCGCTTTCTACTTGGCTCAAACACCCTTCTCTCGCATTTTCTCGAAGCGTTTGTGCTTGGCTCATTCAGCCTTCCCTCGAATTTTATCCAAGCACTTTCTGCTTGGCTCAACCTTCTTTCGCATTTACTCCAAGCGCTTTCTCCTTTGCTCATTCACTCTTCTCTCGCATTTCCTCCAAGCGCTTTCTGCTTGGCTCATTCACCTTTCTCTTGCATTTCCTCCATGCACTTTCTGCTTGGCTCAGCCTTCTTTCACATTTCCTCAAAGCCGTTTCTCCTTGGCTCATTCACCCTTTTCTTGCATTTCCTCCAGCGCTTTCTGCTTGGCTCATTCAGCCTTCTCTCAAATTTTATCCAAGCACTTTCTGCTTGGCTCAACCTTCTTTCGCATTTACTCCAAGTGCTTTCTGCTTAGCTCATTCACCTGTCTCTAACATTTCCTCCAAACGCTTTCTGCTTGGCTCATTCACCCTTCTCTCGCATTTCCTCCACACACTTTCTGCTTGGCTCTGCCTTCTTTCGCATTTTCTCCAAGCACTTTCTCCTTGGCTCATTCACTCTTTTCTCGCATTTCCTCCAAGCGCTTTCTGCTTGGCTCATTCACCCTTCTCTCGCATTTCCTCCAAGTGCTTCCTTTTTGACTCAGCCGTCTCTTGCATTACCTCCAAGTGCTTTCTGCTTGGCCCATTCAACCTTCTCTCGCATTTCCTCAAAGGGCTTTCTGCATGGCTCATTCAACATTCTCTCGCAATTTCTCCAAGCCCTTTCTGCTTGGCTCATTCTCCCTTCTCTCGCAGTTCCTCCATGCACTTTCTGTTTGGCTCAGCCTTCTTTCACTTTTCCTCCAAGCGGTTTCTCCTTGGCTCATTCACACATCTCTCGCATTTCCTCCATGCACTTTCTGCTTGGCTCATTCAGCCTTCTCTCGAATTTTATCCAAGCACTTTCTGCTTGGCTCAACCTTCTTTCGCATTTACTCCAAGTGCTTTCTGCTTGGCTCATTCACCTGTCTCTAACATTTCCTCCACACGCTTTCTGCTTGGCTCATTCACCCTTCTCTCGCATTTCCTCCACACACTTTCTGCTTGGCTCTGCCTTCTTTCGCATTTTCTCCAAGCACTTTCTCCTTGGCTCATTCACCCTTTTCTTGCATTTCCTCCAAGCTCTTTCTGCTTGGCTCATTCAGCGTTCTCTCGAATTTTATCCAAGGGCTTTCTGCATGGCTCATTAACACTTCTCTCTCACTTCCTCCAAGCGCTTCCTGCTTGGCTAAGCCTTCTCCCCCATTTCCTCCAAGCTCTTTCTACTTGGCTCAATCACCCTTCTCTCGCATTTTCTCGAAGCACTTTCTGTTTGGCTCATTCACCCTTCTCTCGCATTTCCTCCAAGCGCTTTCTGCTTCACTCATTCACCCTTCTCTTGTATTTCCTCCAAGCGCTTTCTACTTGGCTCATTCACCGTTCTCTCGCATTTTCTCAAAGCGCTTTCTGCTTGGCTCATTCATACTTCTCTCGCATTTCCTCCAAGCGCTTCCTTCTTGACTCAGCCATCTCTCGCATTACCTCCAAGCGCTTTCTGCTTGGCTCATTCACCTGTCTCTAACATTTCCTCCAAGCGCTTTCTGCTTGGCTCATTCACCCTTCTCTCGCATTTCCTCCACACACTTTGTGCTTGGCTCAGCCTTCTTTCACATTTCTTCCAAGCGGTTTCTCCTTGGCTCATTCACCCTTCTCTCGCATTTCCTCCAAGCGCTTTCTGCTTGGCTCATTCACCTTTCTCTTGCATTTCCTCCATGCACTTTCTGCTTGGCTCAGCCTTCTTTCACATTTCCTCAAAGCCGTTTCTCCTTGGCTCATTCACCCTTTTCTTGCATTTCCTCCAGCGCTTTCTGCTTGGCTCATTCAGCCTTCTCTCAAATTTTATCCAAGCACTTTCTGCTTGGCTCAACCTTCTTTCGCATTTACTCCAAGTGCTTTCTGCTTAGCTCATTCACCTGTCTCTAACATTTCCTCCAAACGCTTTCTGCTTGGCTCATTCACCCTTCTCTCGCATTTCCTCCACACACTTTCTGCTTGGCTCTGCCTTCTTTCGCATTTTCTCCAAGCACTTTCTCCTTGGCTCATTCACTCTTTTCTCGCATTTCCTCCAAGCGCTTTCTGCTTGGCTCATTCACCCTTCTCTCGCATTTCCTCCAAGTGCTTCCTTTTTGACTCAGCCGTCTCTTGCATTACCTCCAAGTGCTTTCTGCTTGGCCCATTCAACCTTCTCTCGCATTTCCTCAAAGGGCTTTCTGCATGGCTCATTCAACATTCTCTCGCAATTTCTCCAAGCCCTTTCTGCTTGGCTCATTCTCCCTTCTCTCGCAGTTCCTCCATGCACTTTCTGTTTGGCTCAGCCTTCTTTCACTTTTCCTCCAAGCGGTTTCTCCTTGGCTCATTCACACATCTCTCGCATTTCCTCCATGCACTTTCTGCTTGGCTCATTCAGCCTTCTCTCGAATTTTATCCAAGCACTTTCTGCTTGGCTCAACCTTCTTTCGCATTTACTCCAAGTGCTTTCTGCTTGGCTCATTCACCTGTCTCTAACATTTCCTCCACACGCTTTCTGCTTGGCTCATTCACCCTTCTCTCGCATTTCCTCCACACACTTTCTGCTTGGCTCTGCCTTCTTTCGCATTTTCTCCAAGCACTTTCTCCTTGGCTCATTCACCCTTTTCTTGCATTTCCTCCAAGCTCTTTCTGCTTGGCTCATTCAGCGTTCTCTCGAATTTTATCCAAGGGCTTTCTGCATGGCTCATTAACACTTCTCTCTCACTTCCTCCAAGCGCTTCCTGCTTGGCTAAGCCTTCTCCCCCATTTCCTCCAAGCTCTTTCTACTTGGCTCAATCACCCTTCTCTCGCATTTTCTCGAAGCACTTTCTGTTTGGCTCATTCACCCTTCTCTCGCATTTCCTCCAAGCGCTTTCTGCTTCACTCATTCACCCTTCTCTTGTATTTCCTCCAAGCGCTTTCTACTTGGCTCATTCACCGTTCTCTCGCATTTTCTCAAAGCGCTTTCTGCTTGGCTCATTCATACTTCTCTCGCATTTCCTCCAAGCGCTTCCTTCTTGACTCAGCCATCTCTCGCATTACCTCCAAGCGCTTTCTGCTTGGCTCATTCACCTGTCTCTAACATTTCCTCCAAGCGCTTTCTGCTTGGCTCATTCACCCTTCTCTCGCATTTCCTCCACACACTTTGTGCTTGGCTCAGCCTTCTTTCACATTTCTTCCAAGCGGTTTCTCCTTGGCTCATTCACCCTTCTCTCGCATTTCCTCCAAGCGCTTTCTGCTTGGCTCATTCACCTGTCTCTAACATTTCCTCCAAGCGCTTTCTGCTTGGCTCATTCACCCTTCTCTCGCATTTCCTCCACACACTTTCTGCTTGGCTCTGCCTTCTTTTGCTTTTTCTCCAAGCACTTTCTCCTTGGCTCATTCACCCTTTTCTTGCATTTCCTCCAAGCGCTTTCTGCTTGGCTCATTCAGCGTTCTCTCGAATTTTATCCAAGGGCTTTCTGCATGGCTCATTAACACTTCTCTCTCACTTCCTCCAAGAGCTTCCTGCTGGGCTAAGCCTTCTCCCGCATTTCCTCAAAGCGCTTTCTACTTGGCTCAATCACCCTTCTCTCGCATTTTCTCGAAGTGCTTTCTGCTTGGCACATTCACCCTTCCCTCGCATTTCCTCCAAGCGCTTTCTGCTTCGCTCATTCACCCTTCTCTTGTATTTCCTCCAAGTACTTCCTTCTTGACTCAGCCATCTCTCGCATTACCTCCAAGTGCTTTCTGCTTGGCCCATTCAGCCTTCTCTCGCATTTCCTCAAAGGGCTTCCTTCTTGACTCAGCCATCTCTCGCATTACCTCCAAGTGCTTTCTGCTTGGCCCATTCACCCTTCTCTCGCATTTCCTCAAAGGGCTTTCTGCATGGCTCATTCAAAATTCTGTCGCATTTTAACCAAGCCCTTTCTGCTTGGCTCATTCTCCCTTCTCTCGCAGTTCCTCCATACACTTTCTGCTTGGCTCAGCCTTCTTTCACATTTCATCCAAGCGGATTCTCCTTGGCTCATTTACCCTTCTCTCGCATTTCCTCCAAGCGCTTTCTGCTTAGCTCATTCACCTGTCTCTAACATTTCCTCAAAGCGCTTTCTGCTTGGCTCATTCACCTTTCTCTCGCATTTACTCCATGCACTTTCTGCTTGGCTCTGCCTTCTTTCGCATTTTCTCCAAGCGGTTTCTCCTTGGCTCATTCACCCTTCTCTCGCATTTCCTCCAAGCGCTTTCTACTTGGCTCATTCACTCTTTTCTCGCATTTCCTCCAAGCGCTTTCTGCTTGGCTCATTCACCCTTCTCTCGCATTTCCTCCAAGTGCTTCCTTCTTGGCCCATTCAGCCTTCTCTCGCATTTCCTCAAAGGGCTTTCTGCATGGCTCATTCAACATTCTCTCGCGTTTTCTCCAAGCCCTTTCTGCTTGGCTCATTCTCCCTTCTCTCGCAGTTCCTCCATGCACTTTCTGCTTGGCTCAGCCTTCTTTCACATTTCCTCCAAGCGGTTTCTCCTTGGCTCATTCACCCTTCTCTCGCATTTCCTCCAAGCGCTTTCTACTTGGCTCATTCACCCTTCTCTCGCATTTCCTCCATGCACTCTCTGCTTGGCTCATTCAGCCTTCTCTCGAATTTTATCCAAGTACTTTTTGCTTGGCTTAACCTTCTTTCGCATTTACTCCAAGCGCTTTCTCCTTTGCTCATTCACTCTTCTCCCGCATTTCCTCCAAGCGCTTTCTGCTTGGCTCATTCACCCTTCTCTCGCATTTCCTCCATGCACTTTCTGCTTGGCTCAGCCTTCTTTCACATTTCTTCCAAGCGGTTTCTCCTTGGCTCATTCACCCTTCTCTCGCATATCCTCCAAGCGCTTTCTGCTCGACTCATTCACCCGTCTCTCATATTTCCTCCAAGATCTTTATCCTTGGCTCATTCAATACTTATCTCGCATTTCCTCTAAGCGCTTTCTGTTTGGTTTATTCACATTTCTCTCGCATTTCCTCGAAGTGCTTTCTCCTTGGCTCATTCACGCGTCTCTCTCATTTCCTATAAGTGCTTTCTCATTGGCTCATTCAGCCTTCTCTCGCATTTCCTCCAAGTGCTTTCTGCTTGGGTCATTCACCCGTCTCTAACATTTCCTCCAAGTGCTTTCTGCTAGGCTCATTCACACTTCTCTCGCATTTTGTCCAAGCGCTTTCTTCTTGGCTCATTCACCCTTCTCTGACATTTCCTCTAAGCGCTTTCTGCTTGGCTCATTCACCCGTCTCTCGCATTTCCTCCAAGCGCTTCCTGCTTGCCTCAGCCTTCTCTCACATTCCCTCCAAGTGCTTTCTGCTTGGCTAATTCACCCTTTTCACATTTCCTCCAAGTGCTATCTGCTTGGCTCATTCAGCATTCTCTCGCTTTTCCTCCAAGTGCTTTCTTCTTGGCTCATTCACCCATCTCTAACATTTCCTCCAAGTGCTTTCTGCTTGGCTCATTCACCCTTCTCTCGCATTTCCTCCAAGCGCATTCTACTTGGCTCATTCACCCTTCTCTCGCATTTCCTCCAAGCGCATTCTTCTTGGCCCTTTCAGCCTTCTCTCGAATTTGTTCCAAGAGCTTTTTCATTGGCTCATGCACCCTTCTCTCTCATTTCCTCCAAGCCTTTTCTGCTTGGCTCATTTAGCCTTCTCTCGCATTTCCTCCAAGCGCTTTCTGCTTGGCTCATTCACCCGTCTCTCTCATTTCCTAGAAGTGCTTTCTCCTTGGCTCATTCAGCCTTCTCTCGCATTTCCTCCAATCGCATTCTGCTTGGCCCTTTCAGCCTTCTCTCGAATTTGTTCCAAGAGCTTTTTCATTGGTTCATTCACCCTTCTCTCTCATTTCCTCCAAGCCTTTTCTGCTTGGCTCTTTTAGCCTTCTCTCGCATTTCCTCCAAGCGCTTTCTACTTGGCTCATTCACCCGTCTCTCGCATTTCCTCCAAGCGCTTTCTGCTTGGCTCATTCACACTTCTCTCGCATTTCCTCCAAGCGCTTCTTCCTTGGCTCAGTCTACTCTCGCATTACCTACTAGGGCTTTATGCGTGGCTCATTCACACGTCTCTCGCACTTCCTCCAAGCCCTTCCTGCTTGGCTAAGCCTTCTCTCGCATTTCTTCCAAGTGCGTTCTTCTGTGCTCATTCACCCTTCTCTTGCTTTTCCTCCAGCGCTTTCTGTTTGGCTCATTAACCCGTCTCTCGCATTTCCTCCAAGCGCTTCCTGCTTGGCTCAGCCTTCTCTCGCATTACCTCCAATTGCTTTCTGCTTGGCTAATTCACCCTTTTTCACATGTCCTCCAAGTGCTATCCGCTTGGCTCATTCAGCATTCTCTCGCTTTTCCTCCAAGTGCTTTCTGCTTGGCCCATTCAGCCTTCTCTCGCATTTCCTCAAAGGGCTTTCTGCATGGCTCATTCAAAATTCTGTCGCATTTTCTCCAAGCCCTTTCTGCTTGGCTCATTCTCCCTTCTCTCGCAGTTCCTCCATGCACTTTCTGCTTGGCTCAGCCTTCTTTCACATTTCCTCCAAGCGGTTTCTCCTTGGCTCATTCACCCTTCTCTCGCATTTCCTCCAAGCGCTTTCTGCTTAGCTCATTCACCTGTCTCTAACATTTCCTCCAAGCGCTTTCTACTTGGCTCATTCACCCTTCTCTCGCATTTCCTCCATGCAATTTCTGCTTGGCTCAACCTTCTTTCGCATTTACTCCAAGCGCTTTCTCCTTTGCTCATTCACTCTTCTCTCGCATTTCCTCCAAGCGCTTTCTGCTTGGCTCATTCACCTTTCTCTCGCATTTCCTCCATGCACTTTCTGCTTGGCTCAGCCTTCTTTCACATTTCCTCAAAGCCGTTTCTCCTTGGCTCATTCACCCTTTTCTCGCATTTCCTCCAAGCGCTTTCTGCTTGGCTCATTCAGCCTTCTCTCGAATATGATCCAAGCACTTTCTGCTTGGCTCAGCCTTCTTTCACATTTCCTCAAAGCCGTTTCTCCTTGGCTCATTCACACTTCTCTCACATTTCTTCCAAGTGCTTTCTGCTTGGCTCATTCACACTTCTCTCACATTTCTTCCAAGCGCTTTCTGCTTGGCTCATTCAACATTCTCTCACATTTCCTCCAAGCGCTTTCTTCTTGGCTCATTCACCCTTCTCTGACATTTCCTCTAAGCGCTTTCTGTTTGGCTTATTCACATTTCTCTGGCATTTCCTCCAAGTGCTTTCTCCTTGGCTCATTCACCCGTCTCTCTCATTTCCTCCACGTGCTTTCTGCTTTCATCATTCAGCTTTCTCTCGCATTTCTTCCAAGTGCTTTCTGCTTGGCTCATTCACCCTTCTCTCGCATTTCCTCCAAGCACATTCTGCTTGGCTCATTCACCCTTCTCTCGCATTTCTTCGAAGCGCTTTCTGCTTCGATCATAGACCCTTCTGTCACATTTCCTCTTAGCGCTTTCTGTTTGGCTTATTAACATTTCTCTAGCATTTTTTCGAAGTGCTTTCTCCTTGGCTCATTCAGCCTTCTCTCGCATTTCCTCCAAGCCTTTTCTGCTTGGCTCTTTTAGCCTTCTCTCGCATTTCCTCCAAGCGCTTTCTGCTTGGCTCATTCACCCGTCTCTCGCATTTCCTCCAAGCGCTTTCTGCTTGGCTCATTCACACTTCTCTCGCATTTCCTCAAGCACTTTCTGCTTGGCTCAGCCATCCCTCAAATTTCTTCCAAGCGCTTTCTGCTTGGCTCATTCACCCTTCTCTCACATTTCCTCGAAGCGCTTTCTGCTTGGCTCATTCACACTTCTCTCGCATTTCCTCCAAGCGCTTCTTGCTCGGCTCAGTCTTCTCTCGCATTACCTCCTAGGGCTTTATGCGTGGCTCATTCACACTTCTCTCGCACTTCCTCCAAGCCCTTCCTGCTTGGCTAAGCCTTCTCTCGCATTTCTTCCAAGCGCGTTCTTCTGTGCTCATTCACCCTTCTCTCGCTTTTCCTCCAAGCGCTTTCTGCTTGGCTCATTCACCCGTCTCTCGCATTTCCTCCAAGCGCTTCCTGCTTGGCTCAGCCTTCTCCCGCATTCCCTCCAAGTGCTTTCTGCTTGGCTAATTCACCCTTTTTCACATTTCCTCCAAGTTCTATCTGCTTGGCTCATTCAGCCTTCTCTTTGCATTTCCCTCAAGCACTTTTTGCTTTGCTCATTCACCTGTCTCTCACATTTCCTCCAATCGCTTTCTGCTTGGCTCATTCACCCATCTCTCGCATTTCCTCCAAGTGCTTTCAGCTTGGCTCATTCACCCTTCTCTCACATTTCTTCAAAGCGCTTTCTGCTTGGCTCATTCACCCCTCTCCCGCAATTCCTCCAAGCGCTTTCTGCTTGGCTCATTCATCCTTCTCTCGCATTTCTTCAAAGCGCTTTCTGCTTGGCTCATTGACCCCTCTCCCGCACTTCCTCCAAGCCCTTTCTGCTTGGCTCATTCACCCTTCTCTCGCATTTCCTCCAAGCGCTTTCTGCTTAGCTCATTCTCCTGTCTCTAACATTTCCTCCAAGCGCTTTCTACTTGGCTCATTCACCCATCTCTCGCATTTCCTCCATGCACTTTCTGCTTGGCTCATTCAGCCTTCTCTCGAATTTTATCCAAGCACTTTCTGCTTGGCTCAACCTTCTTTCGCATTTACTCCAAGTGCTTTCTGCTTGGCTCATTCACCTGTCTCTAACATTTCCTCCACACGCTTTCTGCTTGGCTCATTCACCCTTCTCTCGCATTTCCTCCACACACTTTCTGCTTGGCTCTGCCTTCTTTCGCATTTTCTCCAAGCACTTTCTCCTTGGCTCATTCACCCTTTTCTTGCATTTCCTCCAAGCTCTTTCTGCTTGGCTCATTCAGCGTTCTCTCGAATTTTATCCAAGGGCTTTCTGCATGGCTCATTAACACTTCTCTCTCACTTCCTCCAAGCGCTTCCTGCTTGGCTAAGCCTTCTCCCGCATTTCCTCCAAGCTCTTTCTACTTGGCTCAATCACCCTTCTCTCGCATTTTCTCGAAGCGCTTTCTGTTTGGCTCATTCACCCTTCTCTCGCATTTCCTCCAAGCGCTTTCTGCTTCACTCATTCACCCTTCTCTTGTATTTCCTCCAAGCGCTTTCTACTTGGCTCATTCACCGTTCTCTCGCATTTTCTCAAAGCGCTTTCTGCTTGGCTCATTCATACTTCTCTCGCATTTCCTCCAAGCGCTTCCTTCTTGACTCAGCCATCTCTCGCATTACCTCCAAGCGCTTTCTGCTTGGCTCATTCACCTGTCTCTAACATTTCCTCCAAGCGCTTTCTGCTTGGCTCATTCACCCTTCTCTCGCATTTCCTCCACACACTTTGTGCTTGGCTCAGCCTTCTTTCACATTTCTTCCAAGCGGTTTCTCCTTGGCTCATTCACCCTTCTCTCGCATTTCCTCCAAGCGCTTTCTGCTTGGCTCATTCACCTGTCTCTAACATTTCCTCCAAGCGCTTTCTGCTTGGCTCATTCACCCTTCTCTCGCATTTCCTCCACACACTTTCTGCTTGGCTCTGCCTTCTTTTGCTTTTTCTCCAAGCACTTTCTCCTTGGCTCATTCACCCTTTTCTTGCATTTCCTCCAAGCGCTTTCTGCTTGGCTCATTCAGCGTTCTCTCGAATTTTATCCAAGGGCTTTCTGCATGGCTCATTAACACTTCTCTCTCACTTCCTCCAAGAGCTTCCTGCTGGGCTAAGCCTTCTCCCGCATTTCCTCAAAGCGCTTTCTACTTGGCTCAATCACCCTTCTCTCGCATTTTCTCGAAGTGCTTTCTGCTTGGCACATTCACCCTTCCCTCGCATTTCCTCCAAGCGCTTTCTGCTTCGCTCATTCACCCTTCTCTTGTATTTCCTCCAAGTACTTCCTTCTTGACTCAGCCATCTCTCGCATTACCTCCAAGTGCTTTCTGCTTGGCCCATTCACCCTTCTCTCGCATATCCTCCAAGCGCTTTCTGCTCGACTCATTCACCCGTCTCTCATATTTCCTCCAAGCTCTTTATCCTTGGCTCATTCAATACTTATCTCGCATTTCCTCTAAGCGCTTTCTGTTTGGTTTATTCACATTTCTCTCGCATTTCCTCGAAGTGCTTTCTCCTTGGCTCATTCACGCGTCTCTCTCATTTCCTATAAGTGCTTTCTCATTGGCTCATTCAGCCTTCTCTCGCATTTCCTCCAAGTGCTTTCTGCTTGGGTCATTCACCCGTCTCTAACATTTCCTCCAAGTGCTTTCTGCTAGGCTCATTCACACTTCTCTCGCATTTTGTCCAAGCGCTTTCTTCTTGGCTCATTCACCCTTCTCTGACATTTCCTCTAAGCGCTTTCTGCTTGGCTCATTCACCCGTCTCTCGCATTTCCTCCAAGCGCTTCCTGCTTGCCTCAGCCTTCTCTCACATTCCCTCCAAGTGCTTTCTGCTTGGCTAATTCACCCTTTTCACATTTCCTCCAAGTACTATCTGCTTGGCTCATTCAGCATTCTCTCGCTTTTCCTCCAAGTGCTTTCTTCTTGGCTCATTCACCCATCTCTAACATTTCCTCCAAGTGCTTTCTGCTTGGCTCATTCACCCTTCTCTCGCATTTCCTCCAAGCGCATTCTACTTGGCTCATTCACCCTTCTCTCGCATTTCCTCCAAGCGCATTCTTCTTGGCCCTTTCAGCCTTCTCTCGAATTTGTTCCAAGAGCTTTTTCATTGGCTCATTCACCCTTCTCTCTCATTTCCTCCAAGCCTTTTCTGCTTGGCTCATTTATCCTTCTCTCGCATTTCCTCCAAGCGCTTTCTGCTTGGCTCATTCACCCGTCTCTCTCATTTCCTAGAAGTGCTTTCTCCTTGGCTCATTCAGCCTTCTCTCGCATTTCCTCCAATCGCATTCTGCTTGGCCCTTTCAGCCTTCTCTCGAATTTGTTCCAAGAGCTTTTTCATTGGTTCATTCACCCTTCTCTCTCATTTCCTCCAAGCCTTTTCTGTTTGGCTCTTTTAGCCTTCTCTCGCATTTCCTCCAAGCGCTTCTTCCTTGGCTCAGTCTACTCTCGCATTACCTACTAGGGCTTTATGCGTGGCTCATTCACACGTCTCTCGCACTTCCTCCAAGCCCTTCCTGCTTGGCTAAGCCTTCTCTCGCATTTCTTCCAAGTGCGTTCTTCTGTGCTCATTCACCCTTCTCTTGCTTTTCCTCCAGCGCTTTCTGTTTGGCTCATTAACCCGTCTCTCGCATTTCCTCCAAGCGCTTCCTGCTTGGCTCAGCCTTCTCTCGCATTACCTCCAAGTGCTTTCTGCTTGGCTAATTCACCCTTTTTCACATGTCCTCCAAGTGCTATCCGCTTGGCTCATTCAGCATTCTCTCGCTTTTCCTCCAAGTGCTTTCTGCTTGGCCCATTCAGCCTTCTCTCGCATTTCCTCAAAGGGCTTTCTGCATGGCTCATTCAAAATTCTGTCGCATTTTCTCCAAACCCTTTCTGCTTGGCTCATTCTCCCTTCTCTCGCAGTTCCTCCATGCACTTTCTGCTTGGCTCAGCCTTCTTTCACATTTCCTCCAAGCGGTTTCTCCTTGGCTCATTCACCCTTCTCTCGCATTTCCTCCAAGCGCTTTCTGCTTAGCTCATTCACCTGTCTCTAACATTTCCTCCAAGCGCTTTCTACTTGGCTCATTCACCCTTCTCTCGCATTTCCTCCATGCAATTTCTGCTTGGCTCAACCTTCTTTCGCATTTACTCCAAGCGCTTTCTCCTTTGCTCATTCACTCTTCTCTCGCATTTCCTCCAAGCGCTTTCTGCTTGGCTCATTCACCTTTCTCTCGCATTTCCTCCATGCACTTTCTGCTTGGCTCAGCCTTCTTTCACATTTCCTCAAAGCCGTTTCTCCTTGGCTCATTCACCCTTTTCTCGCATTTCCTCCAAGCGCTTTCTTCTTGGCTCATTCAGCCTTCTCTCGAATATGATCCAAGCACTTTCTGCTTGGCTCAGCCTTCTTTCACATTTCCTCAAAGCCGTTTCTCCTTGGCTCATTCACACTTCTCTCACATTTCTTCCAAGTGCTTTCTGCTTGGCTCATTCACACTTCTCTCACATTTCTTCCAAGCGCTTTCTGCTTGGCTCATTCAACATTCTCTCACATTTCCTCCAAGCGCTTTCTTCTTGGCTCATTCACCCTTCTCTGACATTTCCTCTAAGCGCTTTCTGTTTGGCTTATTCACATTTCTCTGGCATTTCCTCCAAGTGCTTTCTCCTTGGCTCATTCACCCGTCTCTCTCATTTCCTCCACGTGCTTTCTGCTTTCATCATTCAGCTTTCTCTCGCATTTCTTCCAAGTGCTTTCTGCTTGGCTCATTCACCCTTCTCTCGCATTTCCTCCAAGCACATTCTGCTTGGCTCATTCACCCTTCTCTCGCATTTCTTCGAAGCGCTTTCTGCTTCGATCATAGACCCTTCTGTCACATTTCCTCTTAGCGCTTTCTGTTTGGCTTATTAACATTTCTCTAGCATTTTTTCGAAGTGCTTTCTCCTTGGCTCATTCAGCCTTCTCTCGCATTTCCTCCAAGCCTTTTCTGCTTGGCTCTTTTAGCCTTCTCTCGCATTTCCTCCAAGCGCTTTCTGCTTGGCTCATTCACCCGTCTCTCGCATTTCCTCCAAGCGCTTTCTGCTTGGCTCATTCACACTTCTCTCGCATTTCCTCAAGCACTTTCTGCTTGGCTCAGCCATCCCTCAAATTTCTTCCAAGCGCTTTCTGCTTGGCTCATTCACCCTTCTTTCACATTTCCTCGAAGCGCTTTCTGCTTGGCTCATTCACACTTCTCTCGCATTTCCTCCAAGCGCTTATTGCTCGGCTCAGTCTTCTCTCGCATTTCTTCCAAGCGCGTTCTTCTGTGCTCATTCACCCTTCTCTCGCTTTTCCTCCAAGCGCTTTCTGCTTGGCTCATTCACCCGTCTCTCGCATTTCCTCCAAGCGCTTCCTGCTTGCCTCAGCCTTCTCTCACATTCCCTCCAAGTGCTTTCTGCTTGGCTAATTCACCCTTTTCACATTTCCTCCAAGTGCTATCTGCTTGGCTCATTCAGCATTCTCTCGCTTTTCCTCCAAGCGCTTTTTTCTTGGCTCATTCACCCATCTCTAACATTTCCTCCAAGTGCTTTCTGCTTGGCTCATTCAGCCTTCTCTTTGCATTTCCCTCAAGCACTTTTTGCTTTGCTCATTCACCTGTCTCTCACATTTCCTCCAATCGCTTTCTGCTTGGCTCATTCACCCATCTCTCGCATTTCCTCCAAGTGCTTTCAGCTTGGCTCATTCACCCTTCTCTCACATTTCCTCTAAGCGCTTTCTGTTTGGCTTATTCACATTTCTCTGGCATTTCCTCCAAGTGCTTTCTCCTTGACTCATTCACCCGTCTCTCTAATTTCCTCCAAGTGCTTTCTGCTTTCATCATTCAGCTTTCTCTCGCATTTCTTCAAAGCGCTTTCTGCTTGGCTCATTCACCCCTCTCCCGCAATTCCTCCAAGCGCTTTCTGCTTGGCTCATTCATCCTTCTCTCGCATTTCTTCAAAGCGCTTTCTGCTTGGCTCATTGACCCCTCTCCCGCACTTCCTCCAAGCCCTTTCTGCTTGGCTCATTCTCCCTTCTCTCGCAGTTCCTCCATGCACTTTCTGCTTGGCTCAGCCTTCTTTCACATTTCCTCCAAGCGGTTTCTCCTTGGCTCATTCACCCTTCTCTCGCATTTCCTCCAAGCGCTTTCTGCTTAGCTCATTCACCTGTCTCTAACATTTCCTCCAAGCGCTTTCTACTTGGCTCATTCACCCTTCTCTCGCATTTCCTCCATGCACTTTCTGCTTGGCTCATTCAGCCTTCTCTCGAATTTTATCCAAGCACTTTCTGCTTGGCTCAACCTTCTTTCGCATTTACTCCAAGTGCTTTCTCCTTTGCTCTTTCACTCTTCTCTCGCATTTCCTCCAAGCGCTTTCTCCTTGGCTCATTCACCCGTCTCTAATATTTCCTCCAAGCTCTTTATCCTTGGCTTATTCATACTTATCTCGCATTTCCTCTAAGCGCTTTCTGTTTGGCTTATTTACATTTCTCTCGCATTTCCTCAAAGTGCTTTCTCCTTGGCTCATTCACCCGTCTCTCTCATTTCCTCCAAGTGCTTTCTGCTTTCATCATTCAGCTTTCTCTCGCATTTCTTCAAAGCGCTTTCTGCTTGGCTCATTCACCCCTCTCCCGCACTTCCTCCAAGCGCTTTCTGCTTGGCTCATTCATCCTTCTCTCGCCTTTCTTCGAAGCGCGTTCTGCTTGGCTCATTCAGCCTTCTCTTGAATTTTATCCAAGCACTTTCTGCTTGGCTCAACGTTCTTTCGCATTTACTCCAAGTGCTTTCTGCTTGGCTCATTCACCTGTCTCTAACATTTCCTCAAAGCGCTTTCTGCTTGGCTCATTCACCCTTCTCTCGCATTTACTCCATGCACTTTCTGCTTGGCTCTGCCTTCTTTCGCATTTTCTCCAAGCACTTTCTCCTTGGCTCATTCACCCTTTTCTCGCATTTCCTCCAAGCGCTTTCTGCTTGGCTCATTCAGCCTTCTCTCGAATTTTATCCAAGGGCTTTCTGCATGGCTCATTAACACTTCTCTCTCACTTCCTCCAAGCGCTTCCTGCTTGGCTAAGCCTTCTCCCGCATTTCCTCCAAGCGCTTTCTACTTGGCTCAATCACCCTTCTCTCGCATTTTCTCGAAGCGCTTTCTGCTTGGCTCATTCACCCTTCTCTCGCATTTCCTCCATGCACGTTCTGCTTGGCTCAGCCTTCTTTCACATTTCTTCCAAGCGGTTTCTCCTTGGCTCATTCACCCTTCTCTCGCATTTTCTCGAAGCGTTTGTGCTTGGCTCATTCAGCCTTCTCTCGAATTTTATCCAAGCACTTTCTGCTTGGCTCAACCTTCTTTCGCATTTACTCCAAGCGCTTTCTCCTTTGCTCATTCACTCTTCTCTCGCATTTCCTCCAAGCGCTTTCTGCTTGGCTCATTCACCTTTCTCTCGCATTTCCTCCATGCACTTTCTGCTTGGGTCAGCCTTCTTTCACATTTCCTCAAAGCCGTTTCTCCTTGGCTCATTCACCCTTTTCTCGCATTTCCTCCAGCGCTTTCTGCTTGGCTCATTCAGCCTTCTCTCAAATTTTATCCAAGTACTTAATGCTTGGCTCAACCTTCTTTCGCATTTACTCCAAGTGCTTTCTGCTTGGCTCATTCACCTGTCTCTAACATTTCCTCGAAGCGCTTTCTGCTTGGCTCATTCACCCTTCTCTCGCATTTACTCCATGCACTATCCGCTTGGCTCTGCCTTCTTTCGCATTTTCTCCAAGCACTTTCTCCTTGGCTCATTCACCCTTCTCTCGCATTTCCTCCAAGTGCTTCCTTTTTGACTCAGCCGTCTCTCGCATTACCTCCAAGTGCTTTCTGCTTGGCCCATTCAGCCTTCTGTCGCATTTCCTCAAAGGGCTTTCTGTTTGGCTTATTCACCCTTCTCTCGCATTTCCTCCAAGTGCTTCGTTTTTGACTCAGCCGTCTCTCGCATTACCTCCAAGTGCTTTCTGCTTGGCCCATTCAGCCTTCTCTCGCATTTCCTCAAAGGGCTTTCTGCATGGCTCATTCAACATTCTCTCGCATTTTCTCCAAGCCCTTTCTGCTTGGCTCATTCTCCCTTCTCTCGCAGTTCCTCCATGCAATTTCTGTTTCGCTCAGCCTTCTTTCACTTTTCCTCCAAGCGGTTTCTCCTTGGCTCATTCACCCTCCTTTCGCATTTCCTCCAAGCGCTTTCTGCTTAGCTCATTCTCCTGTCTCTAACATTTCCTCCAAGCGCTTTCTACTTGGCTCATTCACCCTTCTCTCGCATTTCCTCCATGCACTTTCTGCTTGGCTCATTCAGCCTTCTCTTGAATTTTATCCAAGCACTTTCTGCTTGGCTCAACCTTCTTTCGCATTTACTCCAAGTGCTTTCTGCTTGGCTCATTCACCTGTCTCTAACATTTCCTCAAAACGCTTTCTGCTTGGCTCATTCACCCTTCTCTCGCATTTACTCCATGCACTTTCTGCTTGGCTCTGCCTTCTTTCGCATTTTCTCCGAGCACTTTCTCCTTGGCTCATTCACTCTTTTCTCGCATTTCCTCCAGGCGCTTTCTCCTTGGCTCATTCACCCTTCTCTCGCATATCCTCCAAGCGCTTTCTGCTCGGCTCATTCACCCGTCTCTCATATTTCCTCTAAGCTCTTTATCCTTGGCTCATTCAATACTTATCTCGCATTTCCTCTAAACGCTTTCTGTTTGGCTTATTCACATTTCTCTCGCATTTCCTCGAAGTGCTTTCTCCTTGGCTCATTCACGCGTCTCTCTCATTTCCTATAAGTGCTTTCTCATTGGCTCATTCAGCCTTCTCTCGCATTTCCTCCAAGTGCTTTCTGCTTGGGTCATTCACCCGTCTCTAACATTTCCTCCAAGCGCTTTCTGCTAGGCTCATTCACACTTCTCTCACATTTCTTCCAAGCGCTTTCTGCTTGGCTCATTCACACTTCTCTCACATTTCTACCAAGCGCTTTCTGCTTGGCTCATTCACCATTCTCTCACATTTCCTCCAAGCGCTTTCTGCTTGGCTCATTCACACTTCTCTCGCATTTCCTCCAAGCGCTTTCTGCTTGGCTCATTCACCCATCTCTCGCATTTTGTCCAAGCGCTTTCTTCTTGGCTCATTCACCCTTCTCTGACATTTCCTCTAAGCGCTTTCTGCTTGGCTCATTCACCCTTCTCTCGCTTTTCCTCCAAGCGCTTTCTGCTTGGCTCATTCACCCGTCTCTCGCATTTCCTCCAAGCGCTTCCTGCTTGGCTCAGCCTTCTCTCGCATTCCCTCCAAGTGCTTTCTGCTTGGCTAATTC
This sequence comes from Crotalus adamanteus, assembly GCA_039797435.1. NCBI lineage: Eukaryota > Metazoa > Chordata > Lepidosauria > Squamata > Viperidae > Crotalus > Crotalus adamanteus. The sequence goes on from CM077935.1 coordinate 11,876,653, forward strand.
ACCCTTTTTCACATTTCCTCCAAGTGCTACCTGCTTGGCTCATTCAGCATTCTCTCGCTTTTCCTCCAAGTGCTTTCTTCTTGGCTCATTCACCCATCTCTAACATTTCCTCCAAGTCCTTTCTGCTTGGCTCATTCACCCTTCTCTCGCATTTCCTCCAAGCGCATTCTGATTGGCTCATTCACCCTTCTCTCGCATTTCCTCCAAGCGCATTCTGCTTGGCCCTTTCAGCCTTCTCTCGAATTTGTTCCAACAGCTTTTTCATTGGATCATTCACCCTTCTCTCTCATTTCCTCCAAGCCTTTTCTGCTTGGCTCATTTAGCCTTCTCTCGCATTTCCTCCAAGCGCGTTCTGCTTGGCTCATTCACCCGTCTCTCTCATTTTCTAGAAGTGCTTTCTCCTTGGCTCATTCAGCCTTCTCTCGCATTTCCTCCAATCGCATTCTGCTTGGCCCTTTCAGCCTTCTCTCGAATTTGTTCCAAGAGCTTTTTCATTGGTTCATTCATCCTTCTCTCTCATTTACTCCAAGCCTTTTCTGCTTGGCTCTTTTAGCCTTCTCTTGCATTTCCTCCAAGCGCTTTCTGCTTGGCTCATTCACCCGTCTCTCGCATTTCCTCCAAGCGCTTTCTGCTTGGCTCATTCACACTTCTCTCGCATTTCCTCCAAGCACTTTCTGCTTGGCTCAGCCTTCTCTCAAATTTCTTCCAAGGGCTTTCTGCTTGGCTCATTCACACTTCTTTCGCATTTCCTCCAAGCGCTTCTTCCTTGGCTCAGTCTTCTCTCGCATTACCTCCTAGGGCTTTATGCGTGGCTCAATCACACGTCTCTCGCACTTCCTCCAAGCCCTTCCTGCTTGGCTAAGCCTTCTCTCGCATTTCTTCCAAGGGCGTTCTTCTGTACTCATTCACCCTTCTCTCGCTTTTCTTCCAGCGCTTTCTGTTTGGCTCATTCACCCGTCTCTCGCATTTCCTCCAAGCGCTTCCTGCTTGGCTCAGCCTTCTCTCACATTACCTCCAAGTGCTTTCTGCTTGGCTAATTCACCCTTTTTCACATGTCCTCCAAGTGCTATCCGCTTGGCCCATTCAGCCTTCTCTCGCATTTCCTCAAAGGGCTTTCTGCATGGCTCATTCAAAATTCTGTCGCATTTTCTCCAAGCCCTTTCTGCTTGGCTCATTCTCCCTTCTCTCGCAGTTCCTCCATACACTTTCTGCTTGCCTCAGGCTTCTTTCACATTTCATCCAAGCGGTTTCTCCTTGGCTCATTTACCCTTCTCTCGCATTTCCTCCAAGCGCTTTCTGCTTAGCTCATTTACCTGTCTCTAACATTTCCTCCAAGCGCTTTCTACTTGGCTCATTCACCCTTCTCTCGCATTTCCTCCATGCACTTTCTGCTTGGCTCAACCTTCTTTCGCATTTACTCCAAGCGCTTTCTCCTTTGCTCATTCACTCTTCTCTCGCATTTACTCCAAGCGCTTTCTGCTTGGCTCATTCACCTTTCTCTCGCATTTCCTCCATGCACTTTCTGCTTGGCTCAGCCTTCTTTCACATTTCCTCAAAGCCGTTTCTCCTTGGCTCATTCACCCTTTTCTCGCATTTCCTCCAATCGCTTTCTGCTTGGCTCATTCAGCCTTCTCTCAAATATTATCCAAGCACTTTCTGCTTGGCTCAACCTTCTTTCGCATTTACTCCAAGTGCTTTCTGCTTGGCTCATTCACCTGTCTCTAACATTTCCTCAAAGCGCTTTATCCTTGGCTCATTCAATACTTATCTCGCATTTCCTCTAAGCGCTTTCTGTTTGGCTTATTCACATTTCTCTCGCATTTCCTCAAAGTGCTTTCTCCTTGGCTCATTCACGCGTCTCTCTCATTTCCTATAAGTGCTTTCTCATTGGCTCATTCAGCCTTCTCTCGCATTTCCTCCAAGTGCTTTCTGCTTGGGTCATTCACCCGTCTCTAACATTTCCTCCAAGCGCTTTCTGCTTGGCTCATTCACACTTCTCTCACATTTCTTCCAAGCGCTTTCTGCTTGGCTCATTCACACTTCTCTCACATTTCTTCCAAGCGCTTTCTGCTTGGCTCATTCACCATTCTCTCACATTTCCTCCAAGCGCTTTCTGCTTGGCTCATTTACACTTCTCTCGCATTTCCTCCAAGCGCTTTCTGCTTGGCTCATTCACCCATCTCTCGCATTTTGTCCAAGCGCTTTCTTCTTGGCTCATTCACCCTTCTCTGACATTTCCTCTAAGCGCTTTCTGCTTGGCTCATTCACCCTTCTCTCGCTTTTCCTCCAAGCGCTTTCTACTTGGCTCATTCACCCGTCTCTCGCATTTCCTCCAAGCGCTTCCTGCTTGGCTCAGCCTTCTCTCGCATTCCCTCCAAGTGCTTTCTGCTTGGCTAATTCACCCTTTTTCACATTTCCTCCAAGTGCTATCTGCTTGGCTCATTCAGCATTCTCTCGCTTTTCCTCCAAGCGCTTTCTTCTTGGCTCATTCACCCATCTCTAACATTTCCTCCAAGTGCTTTCTGCTTGGCTCATTCACCCTTCTCTCGCATTTCCTCCAAGCGCATTCTGCTTGGCTCATTCACCTGTCTCTCACATTTCCTCCAATCGCTTTCTGCTTGGCTCATTCACCCTTCTCTTGCATTTACTCCATGCACTTTCTGCTTGGCTCTGCCTTCTTTCGCATTTTCTCCAAGCACTTTCTCCTTGGCTCATTCACCCTTTTCTTGCATTACCTCGAAGCACTTTCTGCTTGGCTCATTCAGCCTTCTCTCGAATTTTATCTAAGGGCTTTCTGCATGGCTCATTAACACTTCTCTCTCACTTCCTCCAAGCGCTTCCTGCTTGGCTAAGCCTTCTCCCGCATTTCCTCCAAGCGCTTTCTACTTGGCTCAATCACCCTTCTCTCGCATTTTCTCGAAGCGCTTTCTGCCTGGCTCATTCACCCTTCTCTCGCATTTCCTCCAAGCGCTTTCTGCTTCACTCATTCACCCTTCTCTTGTATTTCCTCGAAGCGCTTTCTACTTGGCTCATTCACCCTTCTCTCGCATTTTCTCAAAGCGCTTTCTGCTTGGCTCATTCATACTTCTCTCGCATTTCCTCCAAGTGCTTCCTTCTTGACTCAGCCATCTCTCGCATTACCTCCAAGCGCTTTCTGCTTGGCTCATTCACCTGTCTGTAACATTTTCTCCAAGCACTTTCTGCTTTGCTCATTCACCCTTCTCTCGCATTTCCTCCAAGCGCTTTCTGCTTGGCTCATTCACCCTTCTCTCGCATTTCCTCCACGCACTTTCTGCTTGGCTCAGCCTTCTTTCACATTTCTTCCAAGCGGTTTCTCCTTGGCTCATTCACCCTTCTCTCGCATTTCCTCCAAGCGCTTTCTGCTTGGCTCATTCACCTGTCTCTAACATTTCATCCAAGCGCTTTCTGCTTGGCTCATTCTCCCTTCTCTCTCATTTCCTCCATGCACTTTGTGCTTGGCTCTGCCTTCTTTCGCATTTTCTCGAAGCACTTTCTCCTTGGCTCATTCACCCTTTTCTTGCATTTCCTCCAAGCGGTTTCTGCTTGGCTCATTCAGCGTTCTCTCGAATTTTATCCAAGGGCTTTCTGCAGGGCTCATTAACACTTCTCTCTCACTTCCTCCAAGCGCTTCCTGCTTGGCTAAGCCTTCTCCCGCATTTCCTCAAAGCGCTTTCTACTTGGCTCAATCACCCTTCTCTCGCATTTTCTCGAAGCGCTTTGTGCTTCGCTCATTCAGCCTTCTCTCGAATTTTATCCAAGCACTTTCTGCTTGGCTCAACCTTCTTTCGCATTTACTCCAAGCGCTTTCTCCTTTGCTCATTCACTCTTCTCTCGCATTTCCTCCAAGCGCTTTCTGCTTGGCTCATTCACCTTTCTCTCGCATTTCCTCCATGCACTTTCTGCTTGGCTCAGCCTTCTTTCACATTTCCTCAAAGCCGTTTCTCCTTGGCTCATTCACCCTTTTCTCGCATTTCCTCCAAGCGCTTTCTGCTTGGCTCATTCAGCCTTCTCTCAAATTTTATCCAAGCACTTTCTGCTTGGCTCAACCTTCTTTCGCATTTACTCCAAGTGCTTTCTGCTTGGCTCATTCACCTGTCTCTAACATTTCCTCCAAGCGCTTTCTACTTGGCTCATTCACCCTTCTCTCGCATTTCCTCCATGCCCTTTCTGCTTGGCTCATTCAGCCTTCTCTCGAATTTTATCCAAGCACTTTCTGCTTGGCGCAACCTTCTTTCGCATTTCCTCCAAGTGCTTTCTGCTTGGCTCATTCACCCGTCTCTCTCATTTCCTCCACGTGCTTTCTGCTTTCATCATTCAGCTTTCTCTCGCATTTCTTCCAAGTGCTTTCTGCTTGGCTCATTCACCCTTCTCTCGCATTTCCTCCAAGCGCATTCTGCTTGGCTCATTCACCCTTCTCTCGCATTTCTTCGAAGCGCTTTCTGCTTCGATCATTGACCCTTCTGTCACATTTCCTCTTAGCGCTTTCTGTTTGGCTTATTAACATTTCTCTAGCATTTTTTCGAAGTGCTTTCTCCTTGGCTCATTCAGCCTTCTCTCGCATTTCCTCCAAGCCTATTCTGCTTGGCTCTTTTAGCCTTGTCTCGCATTTCCTCCAAGCGCTTTCTGCTTGGCTCATTCACCCGTCTCTCGCATTTCCTCCAAGCGCTTTCTGCTTGGCTCATTCACACTTCTCTCGCATTTCCTCAAGCACTTTCTGCTTGGCTCAGCCTTCCCTCAAATTTCTTCCAAGCGCTTTCTGCTTGGCTCATTCACCCTTCTCTCACATTTCCTCGAAGCGCTTTCTGCTTGGCTCATTCACACTTCTCTCGCATTTCCTCCAAGCGCTTCTTGCTCGGCTCAGTCTTCTCTCGCATTACCTCCTAGGGCTTTATGCGTGGCTCATTCACACTTCTCTCGCATTTCTTCCAAGCGCGTTCTTCTGTGCTCATTCACCCTTATCTCGCTTTTCCTCCAAGCGCTTTCTGCTTGACTCATTCACCCGTCTCTCGCATTTCCTCCAAGCGCTTCCTGCTTGGCTCAGCCTTCTCCCGCTTTCCCTCCAAGTGCTTTCTACTTGGCTAATTCACCCTTTTTCACATTTCCTCCAAGTGCTATCTGCTTGGCTCATTCAGCATTCTCTCGCTTTTCCTCCAAGCGCTTTCTTCTTGGCTCATTCACCCATCTCTAACATTTCCTCCAAGTGCTTTCTGCTTGGCTCATTCAGCCTTCTCTTCGCATTTCCCTCAAGCACTTTTTGCTTTGCTCATTCACCTGTCTCTCACATTTCCTCCAATCGCTTTCTGCTTGGCTCATTCACCCATCTCTCGCATTTCCTCCAAGTGCTTTCAGCTTGGCTCATTCACCCTTCTCTCACATTTCCTCTAAGCGCTTTCTGTTTGGCTTATTCACATTTCTCTGGCATTTCCTCCAAGTGCTTTCTCCTTGGCTCATTCACCCGTCTCTCTCATTTCCTCCAAGTGCTTTCTGCTTTCATCGTTCAGCTTTCTCTCGCATTTCTTCAAAGCGCTTTCTGCTTGGCTCATTCACCCCTCTCCCGCACTTCCTCCAAGCGCTTTCTGCTTGGCTCATTCATCCTTCTCTCGCATTTCTTCGAAGCGCTTTCTGCTTGGCTCATTGACCCCTCTCCCGCACTTCCTCCAAGCCCTTTCTGCTTGGCTCATTCTCCCTTCTCTCGCAGTTCCTCCATGCACTTTCTGCTTGGCTCAGCCTTCTTTCACATTTCCTCCAAGCGGTTTCTCCTTGGCTCATTCACCCTTCTCTCGCATTTCCTCCAAGCGCTTTCTGCTTAGCTCATTCACCTGTCTCTAACATTTCCTCCAAGCGCTTTCTACTTGGCTCATTCACCCTTCTCTCGCATTTCCTCCATGCACTTTCTGCTTGGCTCATTCAGCCTTCTCTCGAATTTTATCCAAGCACTTTCTGCTTGGCTCAACCTTCTTTCGCATTTACTCCAAGTGCTTTCTCCTTTGCTCTTTCACTCTTCTCTCGCATTTCCTCCAAGCGCTTTCTCCTTGGCTCATTCACCCGTCTCTAATATTTCCTCCAAGCTCTTTATCCTTGGCTTATTCATACTTATCTCGCATTTCCTCTAAGCGCTTTCTGTTTGGCTTATTCACATTTCTCTCGCATTTCCTCGAAGTGCTTTCTCCTTGGCTCATTCACCCGTCTCTCTCATTTCCTCCAAGTGCTTTCTGCTTTCATCATTCAGCTTTCTCTCGCATTTCTTCAAAGCGCTTTCTGCTTGGCTCATTCACCCTTCTCCCGCACTTCCTCCAAGCGCTTTCTGCTTGGCTCATTCATCCTTCTCTCGCATTTCTTCGAAGCGCTTTCTGCTTGGCTCATTCAGCCTTCTCTTGAATTTTATCCAAGCACTTCCTGCTTGGCTCAACGTTCTTTCGCATTTACTCCAAGTGCTTTCTGCTTGGCTCATTCACCTGTCTGTAACATTTCCTCAAAGCGCTTTCTGCTCGGCTCATTCACCCTTCTCTCGCATTTACTCCATGCACTTTCTGCTTGGCTCTGCCTTCTTTCGCATTTTCTCCAAGCACTTTCTCCTTGGCTCATTCACTCTTTTCTCGCATTTCCTCCAAGCGCTTTCTGCTTGGCTCATTCACCCTTCTCTCGCATTTCCTCCAAGTGCTTCCTTTTTGACTCAGCCGTCTCTCGCATTACCTCCAAGTGCTTTCTGCTTGGCCCATTCAGCCTTCTCTCGCATTTCCTCAAAGGGCTTTCTGCATGGCTCATTCAACATTCTCTCGCATTTTCTCCAAGCCCTTTCTGCTTGGCTCATTCTCCCTTCTCTCGCAGTTCCTCCATGCACTTTCTGTTTGGCTCAGCCTTCTTTCACTTTTCCTCCAAGCGGTTTCTCCTTGGCTCATTCACCCTTCTCTCGCATTTCCTACAAGCGCTTTCTGCTTAGCTCATTCTCCTGTCTCTAACATTTCCTCCAAGCGCTTTCTACTTGGCTCATTCACCCTTCTCTCGCATTTCCTCCATGCACTTTCTGCTTGGCTCATTCAGCCTTCTCTCGAATTTTATCCAAGCACTTTCTGCTTGGCTCAACCTTCTTTCGCATTTACTCCAAGTGCTTTCTGCTTGGCTCATTCACCTGTCTCTAACATTTCCTCCAAGCGCTTTCTACTTGGCTCATTCACCCTTCTATCGCATTTACTCCATGCACTTTCTGCTTGGCTCTGCCTTCTTTCGCATTTTCTCCAAGCACTTTCTCCTTGGCTCATTCACTCTTTTCTCGCATTTCCTCCAAGCGCTTTCTGCTTGGCTCATTCCCACTTCTCTCGCATTTCCTCCAAGTGCTTCCTTTTTGACTCAGCCGTCTCTCGCATTACCTCCAAGTGCTTTCTGCTTGGCCCATTCAGCCTTCTCTCGCATTTCCTCAAAGGGCTTTCTGCTTGGCTCAACCTTCTTTCGCATTTACTCCAAGTGCTTTCTGCTTTCATCATTCAGCTTTCTCTCGCATTTCTTCAAAGCGCTTTCTGCTTGGCTCATTCACCCCTCTCCCGCACTTCCTCCAAGCGCTTTCTGCTTGGCTCATTCCTCCTTCTCTAGCATTTCTTCGAAGCGCTTTCTGCTTGGCTCATTGACCCCTCTCCCGCACTTCCTCCAAGCCCTTTCTGCTTGGCTCATTCTCCCTTCTCTCGCAGTTCCTCCATGCACTTTCTGCTTGGCTCAGCCTTCTTTCACATTTCCTCCAAGCGGTTTCTCCTTGGCTCATTCACCCTTCTCTCGCATTTCCTCCAAGCGCTTTCTGCTTAGCTCATTCACCTGTCTCTAACATTTCCTCCAAGCGCTTTCTACTTGGCTCATTCACCCTTCTCTCGCATTTCCTCCATGCACTTAATGCTTGGCTCATTCAGCCTTCTCTTGAATTTTATCCAAGCACTTTCTGCTTGGCTCAACCTTCTTTCGCATTTACTCCAAGTGCTTTCTCCTTTGCTCTTTCACTCTTCTCTCGCATTTCCTCCAAGCGCTTTCTCCTTGGCTCATTCACCCGTCTCTAATATTTCCTCCAAGCTCTTTATCCTTGGCTTATTCATACTTATCTCGCATTTCCTCGAAGTGCTTTCTCCTTGGCTCATTCATCCGTCTCTCTCATTTCCTCCAAGGGCTTTCTGCTTTCATCATTCAGCTTTCTCTCGCATTTCTTCAAAGCGCTTTCTGCTTGGCTCATTCACCCCTCTCCCGCACTTCCTCCAAGCGCTTTCTGCTTGGCTCATTCATCCTTCTCTCGCATTTCTTCGAAGCGCTTTCTGCTTGGCTCATTCACCCTTCTCTCGCATTTACTCCATGCACTTTCTGCTTGGCTCTGCCTTCTTTCGCATTTTCTCCAAGCACTTTCTCCTTGGCTCATTCACCCTTTTCTCGCATTTCCTCCAAGCGCTTTCTGCTTGGCTCATTCAGCCTTCTCTCGAATTTTATCCAAGGGCTTTCTGCATGGCTCATTAACACTTCTCTCTCACTTCCTCCAAGCGCTTCCTGCTTGGCTAAGCCTTCTCCCGCATTTCCTCCAAGCGCTTTCTACTTGGCTCAAACACCCTTCTCTCGCATTTTCTCGAAGCGTTTGTGCTTGGCTCATTCAGCCTTCTCTCGAATTTTATCCAAGCACTTTCTGCTTGGCTCAACCTTCTTTCGCATTTACTCCAAGCGCTTTCTCCTTTGCTCATTCACTCTTCTCTCGCATTTCCTCCAAGCGCTTTCTGCTTGGCTCATTCACCTTTCTCTCGCATTTCCTCCATGCACTTTCTGCTTGGCTCAGCCTTCTTTCACATTTCCTCAAAGCCGTTTCTCCTTGGCTCCTTCACCCTTTTCTCACATTTCCTCCAGCGCTTTCTGCTTGGCTCATTCAGCCTTCTCTCAAATTTTATCCAAGCACTTTCTGCTTGGCTCAACCTTCTTTCGCATTTACTCCAAGTGCTTTCTGCTTGGCTCATTCACCTGTCTCTAACATTTCCTCAAAGCGCTTTCTGCTTCGCTCATTCACCCTTCTCTCGCATTTACTCCATGCACTTTCTGCTTGGCTCTGCCTTCTTTCGCATTTTCTCCAAGCACTTTCTCCTTGGCTCATTCACTCTTTTCTCGCATTTCCTCCAAGCGCTTTCTGCTTGGCTCATTCACCCTTCTCTCGCATTTCCTCCAAGTGCTTCCTTTTTGACTCAGCCGTCTCTCGCATTACCTCCAAGTGCTTTCTGCTTGGCCCATTCAGCCTTCTCTCGCATTTCCTCAAAGGGCTTTCTGCATGGCTCATTCAACATTCTCTCGCATTTTCTCCAAGCCCTTTCTGCTTGGCTCATTCTCCCTTCTCTCGCAGTTCCTCCATGCACTTTCTGTTTGGCTCAGCCTTCTTTCACTTTTCCTCCAAGCGGTTTCTCCTTGGCTCATTCATCCTTCTCTCGCATTTCCTCCAAGCGCTTTCTGCTTAGCTCATTCTCCTGTCTCTAACATTTCCTCCAAGCGCTTTCTACTTGGTTCATTCACCCTTCTCTCGCATTTCCTCCATGCCCTTTCTGCTTGGCTCATTCAGCCTTCTCTCAAATTTTATCCAAGCACTTTCTGCTTGGCTCAACCTTCTTTCGCATTTACTCCAAGTGCTTTCTCCTTTGCTCTTTCACTCTTCTCTCGCATTTCCTCCAAGCGCTTTCTCCTTGGCTCATTCACCCTTCTCTCGCATTTCCTCCATGAACTTTCTGCTTGTCTCAGCCTTCTTTCACATTTCTTCCAAGCGGTTTCTCCTTGGCTCATTCACCCTTCTCTCGCATATCCTCCAAGCGCTTTCTGCTCGGCTCATTCACCCGTCTCTAATATTTCCTCCAAGCTCTTTATCCTTGGCTTATTCATACTTATCTCGCATTTCCTCTAGGCGCTTTCTGTTTGGCTTATTCACATTTCTCTTGCATTTCCTCGAAGTGCTTTCTCCTTGGCTCATTCAGCCTTCTCTCGCATTTCCTCCAAGCGCTTCCTGCTTGGCTCAGCCTTCTCCCGCATTCCCTCCAAGTGCTTTCTGCTTGGCTAATTCACCCTTTTTCACATTTCCTCCAAGTGCTATCTGCTTGGCTCATTCAGCATTCTCTCGCTTTTCCTCCAAGCGCTTTCTTCTTGGCTCATTCATCCATCTCTAACATTTCCTCCAAGTGCTTTCTGCTTGGCTCATTCAGCCTTCTCTTTGCATTTCCCTCAAGCACTTTTTGCTTTGCTCATTCACCTGTCTCTCACATTTCCTCCAATCGCTTTCTGCTTGGCTCATTCACCCATCTCTCGCATTTCCTCCAAGTGCTTTCAGCTTGGCTCATTCACCCTTCTCTCACATTTCCTCTAAGCGCTTTCTGTTTGGCTTATTCACATTTCTCTGGCATTTCCTCCAAGTGCTTTCTCCTTGGCTCATTCACCCGTCTCTCTCATTTCCTCCAAGTGCTTTCTGCTTTCATCATTCAGCTTTCTCTCGCATTTCTTCAAAGCGCTTTCTGCTTGGCTCATTCACCCCTCTCCCGCACTTCCTCCAAGCGCTTTCTGCTTGGATCATTCATCCTTCTCTCGCATTTCTTCGAAGCGCTTTCTGCTTGGCTCATTGACCCCTCTCCCGCACTTCCTCCAAGCCCTTTCTGCTTGGCTCATTCTCCCTTCTCTCGCAGTTCCTCCATGCACTTTCTGCTTGGCTCAGCCTTCTTTCACATTTCCTCCAAGCGGTTTCTCCTTGGCTCATTCACCCTTCTCTCGCATTTCCTCCAAGCGCTTTCTGCTTAGCTCATTCACCTGTCTCTAACATTTCCTCCAAGCGCTTTCTACTTGGCTCATTCACCCTTCTCTCGCATTTCCTCCATGCACTTTCTGCTTGGCTCATTCAGCCTTCTCTCGAATTTTATCCAAGCACTTTCTGCTTGGCTCAACCTTCTTTCGCATTTACTCCAAGTGCTTTCTCCTTTGCTCTTTCACTCTTCTCTCGCATTTCCTCCAAGCGCTTTCTCCTTGGCTCCTTCACCCTTTTCTCACATTTCCTCCAGCGCTTTCTGCTTGGCTCATTCAGCCTTCTCTCAAATTTTATCCAAGCACTTTCTGCTTGGCTCAACCTTCTTTCGCATTTACTCCAAGTGCTTTCTGCTTGGCTCATTCACCTGTCTCTAACATTTCCTCAAAGCGCTTTCTGCTTGGCTCATTCACCCTTCTCTCGCATTTACTCCATGCACTTTCTGCTTGGCTCTGCCTTCTTTCGCATTTTCTCCAAGCACTTTCTCCTTGGCTCATTCACTCTTTTCTCGCATTTCCTCCAAGCGCTTTCTGCTTGGCTCATTCACCCTTCTCTCGCATTTCCTCCAAGTGCTTCCTTTTTGACTCAGCCGTCTCTCGCATTACCTCCAAGTGCTTTCTGCTTGGCCCATTCAGCCTTCTCTCGCATTTCCTCAAAGGGCTTTCTGCATGGCTCATTCAACATTCTCTCGCATTTTCTCCAAGCCCTTTCTGCTTGGCTCATTCTCCCTTCTCTCGCAGTTCCTCCATGCACTTTCTGTTTGGCTCAGCCTTCTTTCACTTTTCCTCCAAGCGGTTTCTCCTTGGCTCATTCATCCTTCTCTCGCATTTCCTCCAAGCGCTTTCTGCTTAGCTCATTCTCCTGTCTCTAACATTTCCTCCAAGCGCTTTCTACTTGGTTCATTCACCCTTCTCTCGCATTTCCTCCATGCCCTTTCTGCTTGGCTCATTCAGCCTTCTCTCGAATTTTATCCAAGCACTTTCTACTTGGCTCAACCTTCTTTCGCATTTACTCCAAGTGCTTTCTGCTTGGCTCATTCACATGTCTCTAACATTTCCACAAAGTGCTTTCTGCTTGGCTCATTCACCCTTCTCTCGCAATTACTCCACGCACTTTCTGCTTGGCTCTGCCTTCTTTCGCATTTTCTCCAAGCACTTTCTCCTTGGCTCATTCACTCTTTTCTCGCATTTCCTCCAAGCGCTTTCTGCTTGGCTCATTCACCCTTCTCTCGCATTTCCTCCAAGTGCTTCCTTTTTGACTCAGCCGTCTCTCGCATTACCTCCAAGTGCTTTCTGCTTGCCCCATTCATCCTTCTCTGGCATTTCTTCGAAGCGCTTTCTGCTTGGCTCATTCAGCCTTCTCTTGAATTTTATCCAAGCACTTTCTGCTTGGCTCAACATTCTTTCGCATTTACTCCAAGTGCTTTCTGCTTGGCTCATTCACCTGTCTCTAACATTTCCTCAAAGCGCTTTCTGCTTGGCTCATTCACCCTTCTCTCGCATTTACTCCATGCACTTTCTGCTTGGCTCTGCCTCCTTTCGCATTTTCTCCAAGCACTTTCTCCTTGGCTCATTCACCCTTTTCTCGCATTTCCTCCAAGCGCTTTCTGCTTGGCTCATTCAGCCTTCTCTCGAATTTTATCCAAGGGCTTTCTGCATGGCTCATTAACACTTCTCTCTCACTTCCTCCAAGCGCTTCCTGCTTGGCTAAGCCTTCTCCCGCATTTGCTCCAAGCGCTTTCTACTTGGCTCAAACACCCTTCTCTCGCATTTTCTCGAAGCGTTTGTGCTTGGCTCATTCAGCCTTCTCTCGAATTTTATCCAAGCACTTTCTGCTTGGCTCAACCTTCTTTCGCATTTACTCCAAGCGCTTTCTCCTTTGCTCATTCACTCTTCTCTCGCATTTCCTCCAAGCGCTTTCTGCTTGGCTCATTCACCTTTCTCTCGCATTTCCTCCATGCACTTTCTGCTTGGCTCAGCCTTCTTTCACATTTCCTCAAAGCCGTTTCTCCTTGGCTCATTCACCCTTTTCTCGCATTTCCTCCAGCGCTTTCTGCTTGGCTCATTCAGCCTTCTCTCAAATTTTATCCAAGCACTTTCTGCTTGGCTCAACCTTCTTTCGCATTTACTCCAAGTGCTTTCTGCTTGGCTCATTCACCTGTATCTAACATTTCCTCAAAGCGCTTTCTGCTTGGCTCTGCCTTCTTTCGCATTTTCTCCAAGCACTTTCTCCTTGGCTCATTCACTCTTTTCTCGCATTTCCTCCAAGCGCTTTCTGCTTGGCTCATTCACCCTTCTCTCGCATTTCCTCCAAGTGCTTCCTTTTTGACTCAGCCGTCTCTCGCATTACCTCCAAGTGCTTTCTGCTTGGCCCATTCAGCCTTCTCTCGCATTTCCTCAAAGGGCTTTCTGCATGGCTCATTCAACATTCTCTCGCATTTTCTCCAAGCCCTTTCTGCTTGGCTCATTCTCCCTTCTCTCGCAGTTCCTCCTTGCACTTTCTGTTTGGCTCAGCCTTCTTTCACTTTTCCTCCAAGCGGTTTCTCCTTGGCTCATTCACCCTTCTCTCGCATTTCCTCCAAGCGCTTTCTGCTTAGCTCATTCTCCTTTCTCTAACATTTCCTCCAAGCGCTTTCTACTTGGCTCATTCACCCTTCTCTCGCATTTCCTCCATGCACTTTCTGCTTGGCTCATTCAGCCTTCTCTCGAATTTTATCCAAGCACTTTCTGCTTGGCTCAACCTTCTTTCGCATTTACTCCAAGTGCTTTCTGCTTGGCTCATTCACATGTCTCTAACATTTCCACAAAGTGCTTTCTGCTTGGCTCATTCACCCTTCTCTCGCAATTACTCCATGCACTTTCTGCTTGGCTCTGCCTTCTTTCGCATTTTCTCCAAGCACTTTCTCCTTGGCTCATTCACTCTTTTCTCGCATTTCCTCCAAGCGCTTTCTGCTTGGCTCATTCACCCTTCTCTCGCATTTCCTCCAAGTGCTTCCTTTTTGACTCAGCCGTCTCTCGCATTACCTCCAAGTGCTTTCTGCTTGCCCCATTCATCCTTCTCTGGCATTTCTTCGAATCGCTTTCTGCTTGGCTCATTCAGCCTTCTCTTGAATTTTATCCAAGCACTTTCTGCTTGGCTCAACATTCTTTCGCATTTACTCCAAGTGCTTTCTGCTTGGCTCATTCACCTGTCTCTAACATTTCCTCAAAGCGCTTTCTGCTTGGCTCATTCACCCTTCTCTCGCATTTACTCCATGCACTTTCTGCTTGGCTCTGCCTTCTTTCGCATTTTCTCCAAGCACTTTCTCCTTGGCTCATTCACCCTTTTCTCGCATTTCCTCCAAGCGCTTTCTGCTTGGCTCATTCAGCCTTCTCTCGAATTTTATCCAAGGGCTTTCTGCATGGCTCATTAACACTTCTCTCTCACTTCCTCCAAGCGCTTCCTGCTTGGCTAAGCCTTCTCCCGCATTTCCTCCAAGCGCTTTCTACTTGGCTCAAACACCCTTCTCTCGCATTTTCTCGAAGCGTTTGTGCTTGGCTCATTCAGCCTTCTCTCGAATTTTATCCAAGCACTTTCTGCTTGGCTCAACCTTCTTTCGCATTTACTCCAATCGCTTTCTCCTTTGCTCATTCACTCTTCTCTCGCATTTCCTCCAAGCGCTTTCTGCTTGGCTCATTCACCTTTCTCTCGCATTTCCTCCATGCACTTTCTGCTTGGCTCAGCCTTCTTTCACATTTCCTCAAAGCCGTTTCTCCTTGGCTCATTCACCCTTTTCTCGCATTTCCTCCAGCGCTTTCTGCTTGGCTATTCAGCCTTCTCTCAAATTTTATCCAAGCACTTTCTGCTTGGCTCAACCTTCTTTCGCATTTACTCCAAGTGCTTTCTGCTTGGCTCATTCACCTGTCTCTAACATTTCCTCAAAGCGCTTTCTGCTTGGCTCATTCACCCTTCTCTCGCATTTACTCCATGCACTTTCTGCTTGGCTCTGCCTTCTTTCGCATTTTCTCCAAGCACTTTCTCCTTGGCTCATTCACTCTTTTCTCGCATTTCCTCCAAGCGCTTTCTGCTTGGCTCATTCACCCTTCTCTCGCATTTCCTCCAAGTGCTTCCTTTTTGACTCAGCCGTCTCTCGCATTACCTCCAAGTGCTTTCTGCTTGGCCCATTCAGCCTTCTCTCGCATTTCCTCAAAGGGCTTTCTGCATGGCTCATTCAACATTCTCTCGCATTTTCTCCAAGCCCTTTCTGCTTGGCTCATTCTCCCTTCTCTCGCAGTTCCTCCATGCACTTTCTGTTTGGCTCAGCCTTCTTTCACTTTTCCTCCAAGCGGTTTCTCCTTGGCTCATTCACCCTTCTCTCGCATTTCCTCCAAGCGCTTTCTGCTTAGCTCATTCTCCTGTCTCTAACATTTCCTCCAAGCGCTTTCTACTTGGCTCATTCACCCTTCTCTCGCATTTCCTCCATGCACTTTCTGCTTGGCTCATTCAGCCTTCTCTCGAATTTTATCCAAGCACTTTCTGCCTGGCTCAACCTTCTTTCGCATTTACTCCAAGTGCTTTCTGCTTGGCTCATTCACATGTCTCTAACATTTCCTCAAAGTGCTTTCTGCTTGGCTCATTCACCCTTCTCTCGCAATTACTCCATGCACTTTCTGCTTGGCTCTGCCTTCTTTCGCATTTTCTCCAAGCACTTTCTCCTTGGCTCATTCACTCTTTTCTCGCATTTCCTCCAAGCGCTTTCTGCTTGGCTCATTCACCCTTCTCTCGCATTTCCTCCAAGTGCTTCCTTTTTGACTCAGCCGTCTCTCGCATTACCTCCAAGTGCTTTCTGCTTGCCCCATTCAGCCTTCTCTCGCATTTCCTCAAAGGGCTTTCTGCATGGCTCATTCAACATTCTCTCGCATTTTCTCCAAGCCCTTTCTGCTTGGCTCATTCTCCCTTCTCTCGCAGTTCCTCCATGCACTTTCTGCTTGGCTCTGCCTTCTTTCGCATTTTCTCCATGCACTTTCTCCTTGGCTCATTCACCCTTTTCTTGCATTTCCTCCAAGCTCTTTCTGCTTGGCTCATTCAGCGTTCTCTCGAATTTTATCCAAGGGCTTTCTGCATGGCTCATTAACACTTCTCTCTCACTTCCTCCAAGCGCTTCCTGCTTGGCTAAGCCTTCTCCCGCATTTCCTCCAAGCTCTTTCTACTTGGCTCAATCACCCTTCTCTCGCATTTTCTCGAAGTGCTTTCTGTCTGCCTCATTCACCCTTCTCTCGCATTTCCTCCAAGCGCTTTCTGCTTCACTCATTCACCCTTCTCTTGTATTTCCTCCAAGCGCTTTCTACTTGGCTCATTCACCCTTCTCTCGCATTTTCTCAAAGCGCTTTCTGCTTGGCTCATTCATACTTCTCTCGCATTTCCTCCAAGCGCTTCCTTCTTGACTCAGCCATCTCTCGCATTACCTCCAAGCGCTTTCTGCTTGGCTCATTCACCTGTCTCTAACATTTTCTCCAAGCGCTTTCTGCTTGGCTCATTCACCTGTCTCTAACATTTCCTCCAAGCGCTTTCTGCTTGGCTCATTCACCCTTCTCTCGCATTTCCTCCACACACTTTGTGCTTGGCTCAGCGTTCTTTCACATTTCTTCCAAGCGGTTTCTCCTTGGCTCATTCACCCTTCTCTCGCATTTCCTCCAAGCGCTTTCTGCTTGGCTCATTCACCTGTCTCTAACATTTCCTCCAAGCGCTTTCTGCTTGGCTCATTCACCCTTCTCTCGCATTTCCTCCACACACTTTCTGCTTGGCTCTGCCTTCTTTTGCTTTTTCTCCAAGCACTTTCGCCTTGGCTCATTCACCCTTTTCTTGCATTTCCTCCAAGCGCTTTCTGCTTGGCTCATTCAGCGTTCTCTCGAATTTTATCCAAGGGCTTTCTGCATGGCTCATTAACACTTCTCTCTCACTTCCTCCAAGAGCTTCCTGCTTGGCTAAGCCTTCTCCCGCATTTCCTCAAAGCGCTTTCTACTTGGCTCAATCACCCTTCTCTCGCATTTTCTCGAAGCGCTTTCTGCTTGGCTCATTCACCCTTCCCTCGCATTTCCTCCAAGCGCTTTCTGCTTCGCTCATTCACCCTTCTCTTGTATTTCCTCCAAGTACTTCCTTCTTGACTCAGCCATCTCTCGCATTACCTCCAAGTGCTTTCTGCTTGGCCCATTCAGCCTTCTCTCGCATTTCCTCAAAGGGCTTCCTTCTTGATTCAGCCATCTCTCGCATTACCTCCAAGTGCTTTCTGCTTGGCCCATTCACCCTTCTCTCGCATTTCCTCAAAGGGCTTTCTACATGGCTCATTCAAAATTCTGTCGCATTTTCTCCAAGCCCTTTCTTCTTGGCTCATTCTCCCTTCTCTCGCAGTTCCTCCATACACTTTCTGCTTGGCTCAGCCTTCTTTCACATTTCATCCAAGCGGTTTCTCCTTGGCTCATTTACCCTTCTCTCGCATTTCTTCCAAGCGCTTTCTGCTTAGCTCATTCACCTGTCTCTAACATTTCCTCCAAGCGCTTTCTACTTGGCTCATTCACCCTTCTCTCGCATTTCCTCCATGCACTTTCTGCTTGGCTCAACCTTCTTTCGCATTTACTCCAAGCGCTTTCTCCTTTGCTCATTCACTCTTCTCTCGCATTTACTCCAAGCGCTTTCTGCTTGGCTCATTCACCTTTCTCTCACATTTCCTCCATGCACTTTCTGCTTGGCTCAGCCTTCTTTCACATTTCCTCAAAGCTGTTTCTCCTTGGCTCATTCACCCTTTTCTCGCATTTCCTCCAACCGCTTTCTGCTTGGCTCATTCAGCCTTCTCTCAAATATTATCCAAGCACTTTCTGCTTGGCTCAACCTTCTTTCGCATTTACTCCAAGTGCTTTCTGCTTGGCTCATTCACCTGTCTCTAACATTTCCTCAAAGCGCTTTCTGCTTGGCTCATTCACCCTTCTCTCGCATTTACTCCATGCACTTTCTGCTTGGCTCTGCCTTCTTTCGCATTTTCTCCAAGCAGTTTCTCCTTGGCTCATTCACTCTTTTCTCGCATTTCCTCCAAGTGCTTCCTTCTTGGCCCATTCAGCCTTCTCTCGCATTTCCTCAAAGGGCTTTACGCATGGCTCATTCAACATTCTCTCGCATTTTCTCCAAGCCCTTTCTCCTTGGCTCATTCTCCCTTCTCTCGCAGTTCCTCCATGCACTTTCTGCTTGGCTCAGCCTTCTTTCACATTTCCTCCAAGCGGTTTCTCCTTGGCTCATTCACCCTTCTCTCGCATTTCCTCCAAGCGCTTTCTACTTGGCTCATTCACCCTTCTCTCGTATTTCCTCCATGCACTCTCTGCTTGGCTCATTCAGCCTTCTCTCGAATTTTATCCAAGTACTTTCTGCTTGGCTCAACCTTCTTTCGCATTTACTCCAAGCGCTTTCTCCTTTGCTCATTCACCCTTCTCTCGCATTTCCTCCATGCACTTTCTGCTTGGCTCAGCCTTCTTTCACATTTCTTCCAAGCGGTTTCTCCTTGGCTCATTCACCCTTCTCTCGCATATCCTCCAAGCGCTTTCTGCTCGGCTCATTCACCCGTCTCTCATATTTCCTCTAAGCTCTTTATCCTTGGCTCATTCAATACTTATCTCGCATTTCCTCTAAGCGCTTTCTGTTTGGCTTATTCACATTTCTCTCGCATTTCCTCGAAGTGCTTTCTCCTTGGCTCATTCACGCGTCTCTCTCATTTCCTATAAGTGCTTTCTCATTGGCTCATTCAGCCTTCTCTCGCATTTCCTCCAAGTGCTTTCTGCTTGGGTCATTCACCCGTCTCTTACATTTCCTCCAAGCGCTTTCTGCTAGGCTCATTCACACTTCTCTCACATTTCTTCCAAGCGCTTTCTGCTTGGCTCATTCACACTTCTCTCACATTTCTTCCAAGCGCTTTCTGCTTGGCTCATTCACCATTCTCTCACATTTCCTCCAAGCGCTTTCTGCTTGGCTCATTCACACTTCTCTCGCATTTCCTCCAAGCGCTTTCTGCTTGGCTCATTCACCCATCTCTCGCATTTTGTCCAAGCGCTTTCTTCTTGGCTCATTCACCCTTCTCTGACATTTCCTCTAAGCGCTTTCTGCTTGGCTCATTCACCCTTCTCTCGCTTTTCCTCCAAGCGCTTTCTGCTTGGCTCATTCACCCGTCTCTCGCATTTCCTCCAAGCGCTTCCTGCTTGGCTCAGCCTTCTCTCGCATTCCCTCCAAGTGCTTTCTGCTTGGCTAATTCACCCTTTTTAACATTTCCTCCAAGTGCTACCTGCTTGGCTCATTCAGCATTCTCTCGCTTTTCCTCCAAGTGCTTTCTTCTTGGCTCATTCACCCATCTCTAACATTTCCTCCGAGTCCTTTCTGCTTGGCTCATTCACCCTTCTCTCGCATTTCCTCCAAGCGCATTCTGATTGGCTCATTCACCCTTCTCTCGCATTTCCTCCAAGCCTTTTCTGCTTGGCTCATTTAGCCTTCTCTCGCATTTCCTACAAGCGCGTTCTGCTTGGCTAATTCACCCGTCTCTCTCATTTCCTAGAAGTGCTTTCTCCTTGGCTCATTCAGCCTTCTCTCGCATTTCCTCCAATCGCCTTCTGCTTGGCCCTTTCAGCCTTCTCTCGAATTTGTTCCAAGAGCTTTTTCATTGGCTCATTCACCCTTCTCTCTCATTTCCTCCAAGCCTTTTCTGCTTGGCTCTTTTAGCCTTCTCTCGCATTTCCTCCAAGCGCTTTCTGCTTGGCTCATTCACCCGTCTCTCGCATTTCCTCCAAGCGCTTTCTGCTTGGCTCATTCACACTTCTCTCGCATTTCCTCCAAGCACTTTCTGCTTGGCTCAGTCTTCTCTCAAATTTCTTCCAAGGGCTTTCTGCTTGGCTCATTCACACTTCTCTCGCATTTCCTCCAAGCGCTTCTTCCTTGGCTCAGTCTTCTCTCGCATTACCTCCTAGGGCTTTATGCGTGGCTCATTCACACATCTCTCGCACTTCCTCCAAGCCCTTCCTGCTTGGCTAAGCCTTCTCTCGCATTTCTTCCAAGTGCGTTCTTCTGTGCTCATTCACCCTTCTCTCGCTTTTCTTCCAGCGCTTTCTGTTTGGCTCATTCACCCGTCTCTCGCATTTCCTCCAAGCGCTTCCTGCTTGGCTCAGCCTTCTCTCACATTACCTCCAAGTGCTTTCTGCTTGGCTAATTCACCCTTTTTCACATGTCCTCCAAGTGCTATCCGCTTGGCTCATTCAGCATTCTCTCGCTTTTCCTCCAAGTGCTTTCTGCTTGGCCCATTCAGCCTTCTCTCCCATTTCCTCAAAGGGCTTTCTGCATGGCTCATTCAAAATTCTGTCGCATTTTCTCCAAGACCTTTCTGCTTGGCTCATTCTCCCTTCTCTCGCAGTTCCTCCATACACTTTCTGCTTGGCTCAGCCTTCTTTCACATTTCATCCAAGCGGTTTCTCCTTGGCTCATTTACCCTTCTCTCGCATTTCCTCCAAGCGCTTTCTGCTTAGCTCATTTACCTGTCTCTAACATTTCCTCCAAGCGCTTTCTACTTGGCTCATTCACCCTTCTCTCGCATTTCCTACATGCACTTTCTGCTTGGCTCAACCTTCTTTCGCATTTACTCCAAGCGCTTTCTCCTTTGCTCATTCACTCTTCTCTCGCATTTACTCCAAGCGCTTTCTGCTTGGCTCATTCACCTTTCTCTCGCATTTCCTCCATGCACTTTCTGCTTGGCTCAGCCTTCTTTCACATTTCCTCAAAGCCGTTTCTCCTTGGCTCATTCACCCTTTTCTCGCATTTCCTCCAATCGCTTTCTGCTTGGCTCATTCAGCCTTCTCTCAAATATTATCCAAGCACTTTCTGCTTGGCTCAACCTTCTTTCGCATTTACTCCAAGTGCTTTCTGCTTGGCTCATTCACCTGTCTCTAACATTTCCTCAAAGCGCTTTCTGCTTGGCTCATTCACACTTCTCTCGCATTTACTCGATGCACTTTCAGCTTGGTTCTGCCTTCTTTCGCATTTTCCCCAAGCAGTTTCTCCTTGGCTCATTCACTCTTTTCTCGCATTTCCTCCAAGCGCTTTCTGCTTGGCTCATTCACCCTTCTCTCGCATTTCCTCCAAGTGCTTCCTTCTTGGCCCATTCAGCCTTCTCTCGCATTTCCTCAAAGGGCTTTCTGCATGGCTCATTCAACATTCTCTCGCGTTTTCTCCAAGCCCTTTCTGCTTGGCTCATTCTCCCTTCTCTCGCAGTTCCTCCATGCACTTTCTGCTTGGCTCAGCCTTCTTTCACATTTCCTCCAAGCGATTTCTCCTTGGCTCATTCACCCTTCTCTCGCATTTTCTCAAAGCGCTTTCTGCTTGGCTCATTCATACTTCTCTCGCATTTCCTCCAAGCGCTTCCTTCTTGACTCAGCCATCTCTCGCATTACCTCCAAGCGCTTTCTGCTTGGCTCATTCACCTGTCTCTAACATTTTCTCCAAGCGCTTTCTGCTTGGCTCATTCACCTGTCTCTAACATTTCCTCCAAGCGCTTTCTGCTTGGCTCATTCACCCTTCTCTCGCATTTCCTCCACACACTTTGTGCTTGGCTCAGCGTTCTTTCACATTTCTTCCAAGCGGTTTCTCCTTGGCTCATTCACCCTTCTCTCGCATTTCCTCCAAGCGCTTTCTGCTTGGCTCATTCACCTGTCTCTAACATTTCCTCCAAGCTCTTTATCCTTGGCTTATTCATACTTATCTCGCATTTCCTCTAAGCGCTTTCTGTTTGGCTTATTCACATTTCTCTTGCATTTCCTCGAAGTGCTTTCTCCTTGGCTCATTCAGCCTTCTCTCGCATTTCCTCCAAGCGCTTCCTGCTTGGCTCAGCCTTCTCCCGCATTCCCTCCAAGTGCTTTCTGCTTGGCTAATTCACCCTTTTTCACATTTCCTCCAAGTGCTATCTGCTTGGCTCATTCAGCATTCTCTCGCTTTTCCTCCAAGCGCTTTCTTCGTGGCTCATTCACCCATCTCTAACATTTCCTCCAAGTGCTTTCTGCTTGGCTCATTCAGCCTTCTCTTTGCATTTCCCTCAAGCACTTTTTGCTTTGCTCATTCACCTGTCTCTCACATTTCCTCCAATCGCTTTCTGCTTGGCTCATTCACCCATCTCTCGCATTTCCTCCAAGTGCTTTCAGCTTGGCTCATTCACCCTTCTCTCACATTTCCTCTAAGCGCTTTCTGTTTGGCTTATTCACATTTCTCTGGCATTTCCTCCAAGTGCTTTCTCCTTGGCTCATTCACCCGTCTCTCTCATTTCCTCCAAGTGCTTTCTGCTTTCATCATTCAGCTTTCTCTCGCATTTCTTCAAAGCGCTTTCTGCTTGGCTCATTCACCCCTCTCCCGCACTTCCTTCAAGCGCTTTCTGCTTGGCTCATTCATCCTTCTCTCGCATTTCTTCGAAGCGCTTTCTGCTTGGCTCATTGACCCCTCTCCCGCACTTCCTCCAAGCCCTTTCTGCTTGGCTCATTCTCCCTTCTCTCGCAGTTCCTCCATGCACTTTCTGCTTGGCTCAGCCTTCTTTCACATTTCCTCCAAGCGGTTTCTCCTTGGCTCATTCACCCTTCTCTCGCATTTCCTCCAAGCGCTTTCTGCTTAGCTCATTCACCTGTCTCTAACATTTCCTCCAAGCGCTTTCTACTTGGCTCATTCACCCTTCTCTCGCATTTCCTCCATGCACTTTCTGCTTGGCTCATTCAGCCTTCTCTCGAATTTTATCCAAGCACTTTCTGCTTGGCTCAACCTTCTTTCGCATTTACTCCAAGTGCTTTCTCCTTTGCTCTTTCACTCTTCTCTCGCATTTCCTCCAAGCGCTTTCTCCTTGGCTCATTCACCCGTCTCTAATATTTCCTCCAAGCTCTTTATCCTTGGCTTATTCATACTTATCTCGCATTTCCTCTAAGCGCTTTCTGTTTGGCTTATTCACATTTCTCTCGCATTTCCTCGAAGTGCTTTCTCCTTGGCTCATTCACCCGTCTCTCTCATTTCCTCCAAGGGCTTTCTGCTTTCATCATTCAGCTTTCTCTCGCATTTCTTCAAAGCGCTTTCTGCTTGGCTCATTCACCCCTCTCCCGCACTTCCTCCAAGCGCTTTCTGCTTGGCTCATTCATCCTTCTCTCGCATTTCTTCGAAGCGCTTTCTGCTTGGCTCATTCAGCCTTCTCTTGAATTTTATCCAAGCACTTTCTGCTTGGCTCAACGTTCTTTCGCATTTACTCCAAGTGCTTTCTGCTTGGCTCATTCACCTGTCTCTAACATTTCCTCAAAGCGCTTTCTGCTTGGCTCATTCACCCTTCTCTCGCATTTACTCCATGTACTTTCTGCTTGGCTCTGCCTTCTTTCGCATTTTCTCCAAGCACTTTCTCCTTGGCTCATTCACCCTTTTCTCGCATTTCCTCCAAGCGCTTTCTGCTTGGCTCATTCAGCCTTCTCTCGAATTTTATCCAAGGGCTTTCTGCATGGCTCATTAACACTTCTCTCTCACTTCCTCCAAGCGCTTCCTGCTTGGCTAAGCCTTCTCCCGCATTTCCTCCAAGCGCTTTCTACTTGGCTCAAACACCCTTCTCTCGCATTTTCTCGAAGCCTTTGTGCTTGGCTCATTCAGCCTTCTCTCGAATTTTATCCAAGCACTTTCTGCTTGGCTCAACCTTCTTTCGCATTTACTCCAAGTGCTTTCTCCTTTGCTCTTTCACTCTTCTCTCGCATTTCCTCCAAGCGCTTTCTCCTTGGCTCATTCACCCGTCTCTAATATTTCCTCCAAGCTCTTTATCCTTGGCTTATTCATACTTATCTCGCATTTCCTCTAAGCGCTTTCTGTTTGGCTTATTCACATTTCTCTCGCATTTCCTCGAAGTGCTTTCTCCTTGGCTCATTCACCCGTCTCTCTCATTTCCTCCAAGGGCATTCTGCTTTCATCATTCAGCTTTCTCTCGCATTTCTTCAAAGCGCTTTCTGCTTGGCTCATTCACCCCTCTCCCGCACTTCCTCCAAGCGCTTTCTGCTTGGCTCATTCATCCTTCTCTCGCATTTCTTCGAAGCGCTTTCTGCTTGGCTCATTCAGCCTTCTCTTGAATTTTATCCAAGCACTTTCTGCTTGGCTCAACGTTCTTTCGCATTTACTCCAAGTGCTTTCTGCTTGGCTCAT
The DNA here is from genome assembly GCA_039797435.1 of Crotalus adamanteus. Lineage (NCBI taxonomy): Eukaryota > Metazoa > Chordata > Lepidosauria > Squamata > Viperidae > Crotalus > Crotalus adamanteus. The sequence goes on from CM077935.1 coordinate 11,900,648, forward strand.
TCACCTGTCTCTAACATTTCCTCAAAGCGCTTTCTGCTTGGCTCATTCACCCTTCTCTCGCATTTACTCCATGCACTTTCTGCTTGGCTCTGCCTTCTTTCGCATTTTCTCCAAGCACTTTCTCCTTGGCTCATTCACCCTTTTCTCGCATTTCCTCCATTGCTTTCTGCTTGGCTCATTCAGCCTTCTCTCGAATTTTATCCAAGGGCTTTCTGCATGGCTCATTAACACTTCTCTCTCACTTCCTCCAAGCGCTTCCTGCTTGGCTAAGCCTTCTCCCGCATTTCCTCCAAGCTCTTTCTACTTGGCTCAATCACCCTTCTCTCGCATTTTCTCGAAGTGCTTTCTGTCTGGCTCATTCACCCTTCTCTCGCATTTCCTCCAAGCGCTTTCTGCTTCACTCATTCACCCTTCTCTTGTATTTCCTCCAAGCGCTTTCTACTTGGCTCATTCACCCTTCTCTCGCATTTTCTCAAAGCGCTTTCTGCTTGGCTCATTCATACTTCTCTCGCATTTCCTCCAAGCGCTTCCTTCTTGACTCAGCCATCTCTCGCATTACCTCCAAGCGCTTTCTGCTTGGCTCATTCACCTGTCTCTAACATTTTCTCCAAGCGCTTTCTGCTTGGCTCATTCACCTGTCTCTAACATTTCCTCCAAGCGCTTTCTGCTTGGCTCATTCACCCTTCTCTCGCATTTCCTCCACACACTTTGTGCTTGGCTCAGCGTTCTTTCACATTTCTTCCAAGCGGTTTCTCCTTGGCTCATTCACCCTTCTCTCGCATTTCCTCCAAGCGCTTTCTGCTTTGCTCATTCACCTGTCTCTAACATTTCCTCCAAGCGCTTTCTGCTTGGCTCATTCACCCTTCTCTCGCATTTCCTCCACACACTTTCTGCTTGGCTCTGCCTTCTTTTGCTTTTTCTCCAAGCACTTTCGCCTTGGCTCATTCACCCTTTTCTTGCATTTCCTCCAAGCGCTTTCTGCTTGGCTCATTCAGCGTTCTCTCGAATTTTATCCAAGGGCTTTCTGCATGGCTCATTAACACTTCTCTCTCACTTCCTCCAAGAGCTTCCTGCTTGGCTAAGCCTTCTCCCGCATTTCCTCAAATCGCTTTCTACTTGGCTCAATCACCCTTCTCTCGCATTTTCTCGAAGCGCTTTCTGCTTGGCTCATTCACCCTTCCCTCGCATTTCCTCCAAGCGCTTTCTGCTTCGCTCATTCACCCTTCTCTTGTATTTCCTCCAAGTACTTCCTTCTTGACTCAGCCATCTCTCGCATTACCTCCAAGTGCTTTCTGCTTGGCCCATTCAGCCTTCTCTCGCATTTCCTCAAAGGGCTTCCTTCTTGATTCAGCCATCTCTCGCATTACCTCCAAGTGCTTTCTGCTTGGCCCATTCACCCTTCTCTCGCATTTCCTCAAAGGGCTTTCTACATGGCTCATTCAAAATTCTGTCGCATTTTCTCCAAGCCCTTTCTGCTTGGCTCATTCTCCCTTCTCTCGCAGTTCCTCCATACACTTTCTGCTTGGCTCAGCCTTCTTTCACATTTCATCCAAGCGGTTTCTCCTTGGCTCATTTACCCTTCTCTCGCATTTCTTCCAAGCGCTTTCTGCTTAGCTCATTCACCTGTCTCTAACATTTCCTCCAAGCGCTTTCTACTTGGCTCATTCACCCTTCTCTCGCATTTCCTCCATGCACTTTCTGCTTGGCTCAACCTTCTTTCGCATTTACTCCAAGCGCTTTCTCCTTTGCTCATTCACTCTTCTCTCGCATTTACTCCAAGCGCTTTCTGCTTGGCTCATTCACCTTTCTCTCGCATTTCCTCCATGCACTTTCTGCTTGGCTCAGCCTTCTTTCACATTTCCTCAAAGCTGTTTCTCCTTGGCTCATTCACCCTTTTCTCGCATTTCCTCCAACCGCTTTCTGCTTGGCTCATTCAGCCTTCTCTCAAATATTATCCAAGCACTTTCTGCTTGGCTCAACCTTCTTTCGCATTTACTCCAAGTGCTTTCTGCTTGGCTCATTCACCTGTCTCTAACATTTCCTCAAAGCGCTTTCTGCTTGGCTCATTCACCCTTCTCTCGCATTTACTCCATGCACTTTCTGCTTGGCTCTGCCTTCTTTCGCATTTTCTCCAAGCAGTTTCTCCTTGGCTCATTCACTCTTTTCTCGCATTTCCTCCAAGTGCTTCCTTCTTGGCCCATTCAGCCTTCTCTCGCATTTCCTCAAAGGGCTTTACGCATGGCTCATTCAACATTCTCTCGCATTTTCTCCAAGCCCTTTCTCCTTGGCTCATTCTCCCTTCTCTCGCAGTTCCTCCATGCACTTTCTGCTTGGCTCAGCCTTCTTTCACATTTCCTCCAAGCGGTTTCTCCTTGGCTCATTCACCCTTCTCTCGCATTTCCTCCAAGCGCTTTCTACTTGGCTCATTCACCCTTCTCTCGTATTTCCTCCATGCACTCTCTGCTTGGCTCATTCAGCCTTCTCTCGAATTTTATCCAAGTACTTTCTGCTTGGCTCAACCTTCTTTCGCATTTACTCCAAGCGCTTTCTCCTTTGCTCATTCACCCTTCTCTCGCATTTCCTCCATGCACTTTCTGCTTGGCTCAGCCTTCTTTCACATTTCTTCCAAGCGGTTTCTCCTTGGCTCATTCACCCTTCTCTCGCATATCCTCCAAGCGCTTTCTGCTCGGCTCATTCACCCGTCTCTCATATTTCCTCTAAGCTCTTTATCCTTGGCTCATTCAATACTTATCTCGCATTTCCTCTAAGCGCTTTCTGTTTGGCTTATTCACATTTCTCTCGCATTTCCTCGAAGTGCTTTCTCCTTGGCTCATTCACGCGTCTCTCTCATTTCCTATAAGTGCTTTCTCATTGGCTCATTCAGCCTTCTCTCGCATTTCCTCCAAGTGCTTTCTGCTTGGGTCATTCACCCGTCTCTTACATTTCCTCCAAGCGCTTTCTGCTAGGCTCATTCACACTTCTCTCACATTTCTTCCAAGCGCTTTCTGCTTGGCTCATTCACACTTCTCTCACATTTCTTCCAAGCGCTTTCTGCTTGGCTCATTCACCATTCTCTCACATTTCCTCCAAGCGCTTTCTGCTTGGCTCATTCACACTTCTCTCGCATTTCCTCCAAGCGCTTTCTGCTTGGCTCATTCACCCATCTCTCGCATTTTGTCCAAGCGCTTTCTTCTTGGCTCATTCACCCTTCTCTGACATTTCCTCTAAGCGCTTTCTGCTTGGCTCATTCACCCTTCTCTCGCTTTTCCTCCAAGCGCTTTCTGCTTGGCTCATTCACCCGTCTCTCGAATTTTATCCAAGCACTTTCTGCTTGGCTCAACCTTCTTTCGCATTTACTCCAAGTGCTTTCTCCTTTGCTCTTTCACTCTTCTCTCGCATTTCCTCCAAGCGCTTTCTCCTTGGCTCATTCACCCGTCTCTAATATTTCCTCCAAGCTCTTTATCCTTGGCTTATTCATACTTATCTCGCATTTCCTCTAAGCGCTTTCTGTTTGGCTTATTCACATTTCTCTCGCATTTCCTCGAAGTGCTTTCTCCTTGGCTCATTCACCCGTCTCTCTCATTTCCTCCAAGGGCTTTCTGCTTTCATCATTCAGCTTTCTCTCGCATTTCTTCAAAGCGCTTTCTGCTTGGCTCATTCACCCCTCTCCCGCACTTCCTCCAAGCGCTTTCTGCTTGGCTCATTCATCCTTCTCTCGCATTTCTTCGAAGCGCTTTCTGCTTGGCTCATTCAGCCTTCTCTTGAATTTTATCCAAGCACTTTCTGCTTGGCTCAACGTTCTTTCGCATTTACTCCAAGTGCTTTCTGCTTGGCTCATTCACCTGTCTCTAACATTTCCTCAAAGCGCTTTCTGCTTGGCTCATTCACCCTTCTCTCGCATTTACTCCATGTACTTTCTGCTTGGCTCTGCCTTCTTTCGCATTTTCTCCAAGCACTTTCTCCTTGGCTCATTCACCCTTTTCTCGCATTTCCTCCAAGCGCTTTCTGCTTGGCTCATTCAGCCTTCTCTCGAATTTTATCCAAGGGCTTTCTGCATGGCTCATTAACACTTCTCTCTCACTTCCTCCAAGCGCTTCCTGCTTGGCTAAGCCTTCTCCCGCATTTCCTCCAAGCGCTTTCTACTTGGCTCAAACACCCTTCTCTCGCATTTTCTCGAAGCGTTTGTGCTTGGCTCATTCAGCCTTCTCTCGAATTTTATCCAAGCACTTTCTGCTTGGCTCAACCTTCTTTCGCATTTACTCCAAGTGCTTTCTCCTTTGCTCTTTCACTCTTCTCTCGCATTTCCTCCAAGCGCTTTCTCCTTGGCTCATTCACCCGTCTCTAATATTTCCTCCAAGCTCTTTATCCTTGGCTTATTCATACTTATCTCGCATTTCCTCTAAGCGCTTTCTGTTTGGCTTATTCACATTTCTCTCGCATTTCCTCGAAGTGCTTTCTCCTTGGCTCATTCACCCGTCTCTCTCATTTCCTCCAAGGGCATTCTGCTTTCATCATTCAGCTTTCTCTCGCATTTCTTCAAAGCGCTTTCTGCTTGGCTCATTCACCCCTCTCCCGCACTTCCTCCAAGCGCTTTCTGCTTGGCTCATTCATCCTTCTCTCGCATTTCTTCGAAGCGCTTTCTGCTTGGCTCATTCAGCCTTCTCTTGAATTTTATCCAAGCACTTTCTGCTTGGCTCAACGTTCTTTCGCATTTACTCCAAGTGCTTTCTGCTTGGCTCATTCACCTGTCTCTAACATTTCCTCAAAGCGCTTTCTGCTTGGCTCATTCACCCTTCTCTCGCATTTACTCCATGCACTTTCTGCTTGGCTCTGCCTTCTTTCGCATTTTCTCCAAGCACTTTCTCCTTGGCTCATTCACCCTTTTCTCGCATTTCCTCCATTGCTTTCTGCTTCGCTCATTCAGCCTTCTCTCGAATTTTATCCAAGGGCTTTCTGCATGGCTCATTAACACTTCTCTCTCACTTCCTCCAAGCGCTTCCTGCTTGGCTAAGCCTTCTCCCGCATTTCCTCCAAGCGCTTTCTACTTGGCTCAAACACCCTTCTCTCGCATTTTCTCGAAGCGTTTGTGCTTGGCTCATTCAGCCTTCTCTCGAATTTTATCCAAGCACTTTCTGCTTGGCTCAACCTTCTTTCGCATTTACTCCAAGCGCTTTCTCCTTTGCTCATTCACTCTTCTCTCGCATTTCCTCCAAGCGCTTTCTGCTTGGCTCATTCACTTTTCTCTCGCATTTCCTCCATGCACTTTCTGCTTGGCTCAGCCTTCTTTCACATTTCCTCATAGCCGTTTCTCCTTGGCTCATTCACCCTTTTCTCGCATTTCCTCCAGCGCTTTCTGCTTGGCTCATTCAGCCTTCTCTCAAATTTTATCCAAGCACTTTCTGCTTGGCTCAACCTTCTTTCGCATTTACTCCAAGTGCTTTCTGCTTGGCTCATTCACCTGTCTCTAACATTTCCTCAAAGCGCTTTCTGCTTGGCTCATTCACCCTTCTCTCGCATTTACTCCATGCACTTTCTGCTTGGCTCTGCCTTCTTTCGCATTTTCTCCAAGCACTTTCTCCTTGGCTCATTCACTCTTTTCTCGCATTTCCTCCAAGCGCTTTCTGCTTGGCTCATTCACCCTTCTCTCGCATTTCCTCCAAGTGCTTCCTTTTTGACTAAGCCGTCTCTCGCATTACCTCCAAGTGCTTTCTGCTTGGCCCATTCAGCCTTCTCTCGCATTTCCTCAAAGGGCTTTCTGCATGGCTCATTCAACATTCTCTCGCATTTTCTCCAAGCCCTTTCTGCTTGGCTCATTCTCCCTTCTCTCGCAGTTCCTCCATGCACTTTCTGTTTGGCTCAGCCTTCTTTCACTTTTCCTCCAAGCGGTTTCTCCTTGGCTCATTCACCCTTCTCTCGCATTTCCTCCAAGCGCTTTCTGCTTAGCTCATTCTCCTGTCTCTAACATTTCCTCCAAGCGCTTTCTACTTGGCTCATTCACCCTTCTCTCGCATTTCCTCCATGCACTTTCTGCTTGGCTCATTCAGCCTTCTCTCGAATTTTATCCAAGCACTTTCTGCTTGGCTCAACCTTCTTTCGCATTTACTCCAAGTGCTTTCTGCTTGGCTCATTCACATGTCTCTAACATTTCCTCAAAGTGCTTTCTGCTTGGCTCATTCACCCTTCTCTCGCAATTACTCCATGCACTTTCTGCTTGGCTCTGCCTTCTTTCGCATTTTCTCCAAGCACTTTTTCCTTGGCTCATTCACTCTTTTCTCGCATTTCCTCCAAGCGCTTTCTGCTTGGCTCATTCACCCTTCTCTCGCATTTCCTCCAAGTGCTTCCTTTTTGACTCAGCCGTCTCTCGCATTACCTCCAAGTGCTTTCTGCTTGCCCCATTCAGCCTTCTCTCGCATTTCCTCAAAGGGCTTTCTGCATGGCTCATTCAACATTCTCTCGCATTTTCTCCAAGCCCTTTCTGCTTGGCTCATTCTCCCTTCTCTCGCAGTTCCTCCATGCACTTTCTGCTTGGCTCTGCCTTCTTTCGCATTTTCTCCATGCACTTTCTCCTTGGCTCATTCACCCTTTTCTTGCATTTCCTCCAAGCTCTTTCTGCTTGGCTCATTCAGCGTTCTCTCGAATTTTATCCAAGGGCTTTCTGCATGGCTCATTAACACTTCTCTCTCACTTCCTCCAAGCGCTTCCTGCTTGGCTAAGCCTTCTCCCGCATTTCCTCCAAGCTCTTTCTACTTGGCTCAATCACCCTTCTCTCGCATTTTCTCGAAGCGCTTTCTGTCTGGCTCATTCACCCTTCTCTCGCATTTCCTCCAAGCGCTTTCTGCTTCACTCATTCACCCTTCTCTTGTATTTCCTCCAAGCGCTTTCTACTTGGCTCATTCACCCTTCTCTCGCATTTTCTCAAAGCGCTTTCTGCTTGGCTCATTCATACTTCTCTCGCATTTCCTCCAAGTACTTCCTTCTTGACTCAGCCATCTCTCGCATTACCTCCAAGTGCTTTCTGCTTGGCCCATTCAGCCTTCTCTCGCATTTCCTCAAAGGGCTTCCTTCTTGATTCAGCCATCTCTCGCATTACCTCCAAGTGCTTTCTGCTTGGCCCATTCACCCTTCTCTCGCATTTCCTCAAAGGGCTTTCTACATGGCTCATTCAAAATTCTGTCGCATTTTCTCCAAGCCCTTTCTGCTTGGCTCATTCTCCCTTCTCTCGCAGTTCCTCCATACACTTTCTGCTTGGCTCAGCCTTCTTTCACATTTCATCCAAGCGGTTTCTCCTTGGCTCATTTACCCTTCTCTCGCATTTCTTCCAAGCGCTTTCTGCTTAGCTCATTCACCTGTCTCTAACATTTCCTCCAAGCGCTTTCTACTTGGCTCATTCACCCTTCTCTCGCATTTCCTCCATGCACTTTCTGCATGGCTCAACCTTCTTTCGCATTTACTCCAAGCGCTTTCTCCTTTGCTCATTCACTCTTCTCTCGCATTTACTCCAAGCGCTTTCTGCTTGGCTCATTCACCTTTCTCTCGCATTTCCTCCATGCACTTTCTGCTTGGCTCAGCCTTCTTTCACATTTCCTCAAAGCTGTTTCTCCTTGGCTCATTCACCCTTTTCTCACATTTCCTCCAACCGCTTTCTGCTTGGCTCATTCAGCCTTCTCTCAAATATTATCCAAGCACTTTCTGCTTGGCTCAACCTTCTTTCGCATTTACTCCAAGTGCTTTCTGCTTGGCTCATTCACCTGTCTCTAACATTTCCTCAAAGCGCTTTCTGCTTGGCTCATTCACCCTTCTCTCGCATTTACTCCATGCACTTTCTGCTTGGCTCTGCCTTCTTTCGCATTTTCTCCAAGCACTTTCTCCTTGGCTCATTAACTCTTTTCTCGCATTTCCTCCAAGTGCTTCCTTCTTGGCCCATTCAGCCTTCTCTCGCATTTCCTCAAAGGGCTTTACGCATGGCTCATTCAACATTCTCTCGCATTTTCTCCAAGCCCTTTCTGCTTGGCTCATTCTCCCTTCTCTCGCAGTTCCTCCATGCACTTTCTCCTTGGCTCAGCCTTCTTTCACATTTCCTCCAAGCGGTTTCTCCTTGGCTCATTCACCCTTCTCTCGCATTTCCTCCAAGCGCTTTCTACTTGGCTCATTCACCCTTCTCTCGTATTTCCTCCATGCACTCTCTGCTTGGCTCATTCAGCCTTCTCTCGAATTTTATCCACGTACTTTCTGCTTGGCTCAACCTTCTTTCGCATTTACTCCAAGCGCTTTCTCCTTTGCTCATTCACCCTTCTCTCGCATTTCCTCCATGCACTTTCTGCTTGGCTCAGCCTTCTTTCACATTTCTTCCAAGCGGTTTCTCCTTGGCTCATTCACCCTTCTCTCGCATATCCTCCAAGCGCTTTCTGCTCGGCTCATTCACCCGTCTCTCATATTTCCTCTAAGCTCTTTATCCTTGGCTCATTCAATACTTATCTCGCATTTCCTCTAAGCGCTTTCTGTTTGGCTTATTCACATTTCTCTCGCATTTCCTCGAAGTGCTTTCTCCTTGGCTCATTCACGCGTCTCTCTCATTTCCTATAAGTGCTTTCTCATTGGCTCATTCAGCCTTCTCTCGCATTTCCTCCAAGTGCTTTCTGCTTGGGTCATTCACCCGTCTCTAACATTTCCTCCAAGCGCTTTCTGCTAGGCTCATTCACACTTCTCTCACATTTCTTCCAAGCGCTTTCTGCTTGGCTCATTCACACTTCTCTCACATTTCTTCCAAGCGCTTTCTGCTTGGCTCATTCACCATTCTCTCACATTTCCTCCAAGCGCTTTCTGCTTGGCTCATTCACACTTCTCTCGCATTTCCTCCAAGCGCTTTCTGCTTGGCTCATTCACCCATCTCTCGCATTTTGTCCAAGCGCTTTCTTCTTGGCTCATTCACCCTTCTCTGAGATTTCCTCTAAGCGCTTTCTGCTTGGCTCATTCACCCTTCTCTCGCATTTCCTCCAAGCGCTTCCTGCTTGGCTCAGCCTTCTCTCGCATTCCCTCCAAGTGCTTTCTGCTTGGCTAATTCACCCTTTTTCACATTTCCTCCAAGTGCTACCTACTTGGCTCATTCAGCATTCTCTCGCTTTTCCTCCAAGTGCTTTCTTCTTGGCTCATTCACCCATCTCTAACATTTCCTCCAAGTCCTTTCTACTTGGCTCATTCACCCTTCTCTCGCATTTCCTCCAAGCGCATTCTGATTGGCTCATTCACCCTTCTCTCGCATTTCCTCCAAGCGCATTCTGCTTGGCCCTTTCAGCCTTCTCTCGAATTTGTTCCAAGAGCTTTTTCATTGGCTCATTCACCCTTCTCTCTCATTTCCTCCAAGCCTTTTCTGCTTGGCTCATTTAGCCTTCTCTCGCATTTCCTCCAAGCGCGTTCTGCTTGGCTCATTCACCCGTCTCTCTCATTTCCTAGAAGTGCTTTCTCCTTGGCTCATTCAGCCTTCTCTCGCATTTCCTCCAATCGCCTTCTGCTTGGCCCTTTCAGCCTTCTCTCGAATTTGTTCCAAGAGCTTTTTCATTGGCTCATTCACCCTTCTCTCTCATTTCCTCCAAGCCTTTTCTGCTTGGCTCTTTTAGCCTTCTCTTGCATTTCCTCCAAGCGCTTTCTGCTTGGCTCATTCACCCGTCTCTCGCATTTCCTCCAAGCGCTTTCTGCTTGGCTCATTCACACTTCTCTCGCATTTCCTCCAAGCACTTTCTGCTTGGCTCAGCCTTCTCTCAAATTTCTTCCAAGGGCTTTCTGCTTGGCTCATTCACACTTCTCTCGCATTTCCTCCAAGCGCTTCTTCCTTGGCTCAGTCTTCTCTCGCATTACCTCCTAGGGCTTTATGCGTGGCTCATTCACACATCTCTCGCACTTCCTCCAAGCCCTTCCTGCTTGGCTAAGCCTTCTCTCGCATTTCTTCCAAGTGCGTTCTTCTGTGCTCATTAACCCTTCTCTCGCTTTTCTTCCAGCGCTTTCTGTTTGGCTCATTCACCCGTCTCTCGCATTTCCTCCAAGCGCTTCCTGCTTGGCTCAGCCTTCTCTCACATTACCTCCAAGTGCTTTCTGCTTGGCTAATTCACCCTTTTTCACATGTCCTCCAAGTGCTATCCGCTTGGCTCATTCAGCATTCTCTCGCTTTTCCTCCAAGTGCTTTCTGCTTGGCCCATTCAGCCTTCTCTCCCATTTCCTCAAAGGGCTTTCTGCATGGCTCATTCAAAATTCTGTCGCATTTTCTCCAAGCCCTTTCTGCTTGGCTCATTCTCCCTTCTCTCGCAGTTCCTCCATGCACTTTCTGCTTGGCTCAACCTTCTTTCGCATTTACTCCAAGTGCTTTCTGCTTGGCTCATTCACCTGTCTCTAACATTTCCTCAAAGCACTTTCTGCTTGGCTCATTCACACTTCTCTCGCATTTACTCGATGCACTTTCTGCTTGGCTCTGCCTTCTTTCGCATTTTCCCCAAGCAGTTTCTCCTTGGCTCATTCACTCTTTTCTCGCATTTCCTCCAAGCGCTTTCTGCTTGGCTCATTCACCCTTCTCTCGCATTTCCTCCAAGTGCTTCCTTCTTGGCCCATTCAGCCTTCTCTCGCATTTCCTCAAAGGGCTTTCTGCATGGCTCATTCAACATTCTCTCGCGTTTTCTCCAAGCCCTTTCTGCTTGGCTCATTCTCCCTTCTCTCGCAGTTCCTCCATGCACTTTCTGCTTGGCTCAGCCTTCTTTCACATTTCCTCCAAGCGATTTCTCCTTGGCTCATTCACCCTTCTCTCGCATTTTCTCAAAGCGCTTTCTGCTTGGCTCATTCATACTTCTCTCGCATTTCCTCCAAGCGCTTCCTTCTTGACTCAGCCATCTCTCGCATTACCTCCAAGCGCTTTCTGCTTGGCTCATTCACCTGTCTCTAACATTTTCTCCAAGCACTTTCTGCTTGGCTCATTCACCTGTCTCTAACATTTCCTCCAAGCGCTTTCTGCTTGGCTCATTCACCCTTCTCTCGCATTTCCTCCACACACTTTGTGCTTGGCTCAGCGTTCTTTCACATTTCTTCCAAGCGGTTTCTCCTTGGCTCATTCACCCTTCTCTCGCATTTCCTCCAAGCGCTTTCTGCTTGGCTCATTCACCTGTCTCTAACATTTCCTCCAAGCGCTTTCTGCTTGGCTCATTCACCCTTCTCTCGCATTTCCTCCACACACTTTCTGCTTGGCTCTGCCTTCTTTTGCTTTTTCTCCAAGCACTTTCTCCTTGGCTCATTCACCCTTTTCTTGCATTTCCTCCAAGCGCTTTCTGCTTGGCTCATTCAGCGTTCTCTCGAATTTTATCCAAGGGCTTTCTGCATGGCTCATTAACACTTCTCTCTCACTTCCTCCAAGAGCTTCCTGCTTGGCTAAGCCTTCTCCCGCATTTCCTCAAAGCGCTTTCTACTTGGCTCAATCACCCTTCTCTCGCATTTTCTCGAAGCGCTTTCTGCTTGGCTCATTCACCCTTCCCTCGCATTTCCTCCAAGCGCTTTCTGCTTCACTCATTCACCCTTCTCTTGTATTTCCTCCAAGTACTTCCTTCTTGACTCAGCCATCTCTCGCATTACCTCCAAGTGCTTTCTGCTTGGCCCATTCAGCCTTCTCTCGCATTTCCTCAAAGGGCTTCCTTCTTGATTCAGCCATCTCTCGCATTACCTCCAAGTGCTTTCTGCTTGGCCCATTCACCCTTCTCTCGCATTTCCTCAAAGGGCTTTCTACATGGCTCATTCAAAATTCTGTCGCATTTTCTCCAAGCCCTTTCTGCTTGGATCATTCTCCCTTCTCTCGCAGTTCCTCCATACACTTTCTGCTTGGCTCAGCCTTCTTTCACATTTCATCCAAGCGGTTTCTCCTTGGCTCATTTACCCTTCTCTCGCATTTCTTCCAAGCGCTTTCTGCTTAGCTCATTCGCCTGTCTCTAACATTTCCTCCAAGCGCTTTCTACTTGGCTCATTCAGCCTTCTCTCAAATATTATCCAAGCACTTTCTGCTTGGCTCAACCTTTTTCGCATTTACTCCAAGTGCTTTCTGCTTGGCTCATTCACCTGTCTCTAACATTTCCTCAAAGCGCTTTCTGCTTGGCTCATTCACCCTTCTCTCGCATTTACTCCATGCACTTTTTGCTTGGCTCAGCCTTCTTTCACATTTCTTCCAAGCGGTTTCTCCTTGGCTCATTCACCCTTCTCTCGCATATCCTCCAAGCGCTTTCTGCTCGGCTAATTCACCCGTCTCTAATATTTCCTCCAAGCTCTTTATCCTTGGCTCATTCAATACTTATCTCGCATTTCCTCTAAGCGCTTTCTGTTTGGCTTATTCACATTTCTCTCGCATTTCCTCGAAGTGCTTTCTCCTTGGCTCATTCACGCGTCTCTCTCATTTCCTATAAGTGCTTTCTCATTGGCTCATTCAGCCTTCTCTCGCATTTCCTCCAAGTGCTTTCTGCTTGGGTCATTCACCCGTCTCTAACATTTCCTCCAAGCGCTTTCTGCTTGGCTCATTCACACTTCTCTCACATTTCTTCCAAGCGCTTTCTGCTTGGCTCATTCACACTTCTCTCACATTTCTTCCAAGCGCTTTCTGTTTGGCTCATTCACCATTCTCTCACATTTCCTCCAAGCGCTTTCTGCTTGGCTCATTTACACTTCTCTCGCATTTCCTCCAAGCGCTTTCTTCTTGGCTCATTCACCCATCTCTCGCATTTTGTCCAAGCGCTTTCTTCTTGGCTCATTCACCCTTCTCTGACATTTCCTCTAAGCGCTTTCTGCTTGACTCATTCACCCTTCTCTCGCTTTTCCTCCAAGCGCTTTCTGCTTGGCTCATTCAACCGTCTCTCGCTTTTCCTCCAAGCGCTTTCTGCTTGGCTCATTCACCCGTCTCTAACATTTCCTCCAAGCGCTTTCTGCTTGGCTCATTCACACTTCTCTCACATTTCTTCCAAGTGCTTTCTGCTTGGCTAATTCACCCTTTTTCACATTTCCTCCAAGTGCTATCTGCTTGGCTCATTCAGCATTCTCTCGCTTTTCCTCCAAGCGCTTTCTTCTTGGCTCATTCACCCATCTCTAACATTTCCTCCAAGTGCTTTCTGCTTGGCTCATTCACCCTTCTCTCGCATTTTCTCAAAGCGCTTTCTGCTTGGCTCATTCATACTTCTCTCGCATTTCCTCCAAGTGCTTCCTTCTTGACTCAGCCATCTCTCGCATTACCTCCAAGCGCTTTCTTCTTGGCTCATTCACTTGTCTCTAACATTTTCTCCAAGCGCTTTCTGCTTGGCTCATTCACCCTTCTCTCGCATTTCCTCCACGCACTTTCTGCTTGGCTCAGCCTTCTTTCACATTTCTTCCAAGCGGTTTCTCCTTGGCTCATTCACCCTTCTCTCGCATTTCCTCCAAGCGCTTTCTGCTTGGCTCATTCACCTGTCTCTAACATTTCATCCAAGCGCTTTCTGCTTGGCTCATTCTCCCTTCTCTCTCATTTCCTCCATGCACTTTGTGCTTGGCTCTGCCTTCTTTCGCATTTTCTCGAAGAACTTTCTCCTTGGCTCATTCACCCTTTTCTTGCATTTCCTCCAAGCGCTTTCTGCATGGCTCATTCAGCGTTCTCTCGAATTTTATCCAAGGGCTTTCTGCATGGCTCATTAACACTTCTCTCTCACTTCCTCCAAGCGCTTCCTGCTTGGCTAAGCCTTCTCCCGTATTTCCTCAAAGCGCTTTCTACTTGGCTCAATCACCCTTCTCTCGCATTTTCTCAAAGCGCTTTGTGCTTGGCTCATTCAGCCTTCTCTCGAATTTTATCCAAGCACTTTCTGCTTGGCTCAACCTTCTTTCGCATTTACTCCAAGCGCTTTCTCCTTTGCTCATTCACTCTTCTCTCGCATTTCCTCCAAGCGCTTTCTGCTTGGCTCATTCACCTTTCTCTCGCATTTCCTCCATGCACTTTCTGCTTGGCTCAGCCTTCTTTCACATTTCCTCAAAGCCGTTTCTCCTTGGCTCAGCCTTCTTTCACATTTCCTCCAAGCGGTTTCTCCTTGGCTCATTCACCTGTCTCTAACATTTCCTCCAAGGGCTTTCTACTTTGCTCATTCACCCTTCTCTCGCACTTCCTCCATGCACTTTCTGCTTGGCTCATTCAGCCTTCTCTCAAATTTTGTCCAAGCACTTTCTCCTTGGCTCAACCTTCTTTCGCATTTACTCCAAGCGCTTTCTCCTTTGCTCATTCACTCTTCTCTCGCATTTTCTCCAAGCGCTTCATGCTTGGCTCATTCACCCTTCTCTCGCATTTCCTCCATGCACTTTCTGCTTGGCTCAGCATTCTTTCACATTTCTTCCAAGCGGTTTCTCCTTGGCTCATTCACCCTTCTCTCGCATATCCTCCAAGCGCTTTCTGCTCGGCTCATTCACCCGTCTCTAATATTTCCTCCAAGCTCTTTATCCTTGGCTCATTCATACTTATCTCGCATTTCCTCTAAGCGCTTTCTGTTTGGCTTATTCACATTTCTCTCGCATTTCCTCGAAGTGCTTTCTCCTTGGCTCATTCACCCGTCTCTCTCATTTCCTATAAGTGATTTCTCCTTGGCTCATTCAGCCTTCTCTCGCATTTCCTCCAAGTGCTTTCTGCTTGGGTCATTCACCCGTCTCTAACATTTCCTCCAAGCGCTTTCTGCTTGGCACATTCACACTTCTCTCACATTTCTTCCAAGCGCTTTCTGCTTTGCTCATTCACACTTCTCTCACATTTCTTCCAAGCGCTTCTGCTTGGCTCATTCACCCATCTCTCGCATTTCCTCCATGCACTTTCTGCTTGGCTCAGCCTTCTTTCACATTTCCTAAAAGCCGTTTCTCCTTGGCTCATTCACCCTTTTCTCGCATTTCCTCAAAGCGCTTTCTGCTTGGCTCATTCAGCCTTCTCTCTCATTTCCTATAAGTGCTTTCTCCTTGGCTCATTCAGCCTTCTCTCGCATTTCCTCCAAGTGCTTTCTGCTTGGCTCATTCACCTGTCTCTAACATTTCCTCAAAGCGCTTTCTGCATGGCTCATTCACCCTTCTCTCGCATTTACTCCATGCACTTTCTGCTTGGCTCTGCCTTCTTTCGCATTTTCTCCAAGCACTTTCTCCTTGGCTCATTCACCCTTTTCTCGCATTTCCTCCAAGCGCTTTCTGCTTGGCTCATTCAGCCTTCTCTCGAATTTTATCCAAGGGCTTTCTGCATGGCTCATTAACACTTCTCTCTCACTTCCTCCAAGCACTTCCTGCTTGGCTAAACCTTCTCCCGCACTTCCTCAAAGCGCTTTCTACTTGGCTCAATCACCCTTCTCTCGCATTTTCTCGAAGCGCTTTCTGCTTGGTTCAATCACCCTTCTCTCGCATTTCCTCCAAGCGCTTTCTGCTTGGCTCATTCAGCCTTCTCTCAAATTTTATCCAAGCACTTTCTGCTTGGCTCAACCTTCTTTCGCATTTACTCCAAGTGCTTTCTGCTTGGCTCATTCACCTGTCTCTAACATTTCCTCAAAGCGCTTTCTGCTTGGCTCATTCACCCTTCTCTCGCATTTACTCCATGCACTTTCTGCTTGGCTCTGCCTTCTTTCGCATTTTCTCCAAGCACTTTCTCCTTGGCTCATTCACCCTTTTCTTGCATTTCCTCCAAGCGCTTTCTGCTTGGCTCATTCAGCCTTCTCTCGAATTTTATCTAAGGGCTTTCTGCATGGCTCATTAACACTTCTCTCTCATTTCCTCCAAGCGCTTCCTGCTTGGCTAAGCCTTCTCCCGCATTTCCTCCAAGCGCTTTCTACTTGGCTCAATCACCCTTCTCTCGCATTTCCTCCAAGCGCTTTCTGCTTCACTCATTCACCCTTCTCTTGTATTTCCTCGAAGCGCTTTCTACTTGGCTCATTCACCCTTCTCTCGCATTTTCTCAAAGCGCTTCTGCTTGGCTCATTCATACGTCTCTCGCATTTCCTCCAAGCGCTTCCTTCTTGACTCAGCCATCTCTCGCATTACCTCCAAACGCTTTCTGCTTGGCTCATTCACCTGTCTCTAACATTTTCTCCAAGCACTTTCTGCTTGGCTCATTCACCCTTCTCTCGCATTTCCTCCAAGCGCTTTCTCCTTTGCTCATTCACTCTTCTCTCGCATTTCCTCCAAGCGCTTTCTGCTTGGCTCATTCACCTTTCTCTCGCATTTCCTCCATGCACTTTCTGCTTGGCTCAGCCTTCTTTCACATTTCCTAAAAGCCGTTTCTCCTTGGCTCATTCACCCTTTTCTCGCATTTCCTCAAAGCGCTTTCTGCTTGGCTCATTCAGCCTTCTCTCGAATTTTATGAAAGCACTTTCTGCTTGGCTCAACCTTCTTTCGTATTTACTCCAAGTGCTTTCTGCTTGGCCCATTCACCTGTCTCTAACATTTCCTCAAAGCGCTTTCTGCTTGGCTCATTCACCCTTCTCTCGCATTTACTCCATGCACTTTCTGCTTGGCTCTGCCTTCTTTCGCATTTTCTCCAAGCACTTTCTCCTTGGCTCATTCACCCTTTTCTTGCATTTCCTCCAAGCCCTTTCTGCTTGGCTCATTCAGCCTTCTCTCGAATTTTATCTAAGGGCTTTCTTCATGGCTCATTAACACTTCTCTCTCACTTCTTCCAAGCGCTTCCTGCTTGGCTAAGCCTTCTCCCGCATTTCCTCCAAGCGCTTTCTACTTGGCTCAATCACCCTTCTCTCGCATTTTCTCGAAGCGCTTTCTGCCTGGCTCATTCACCCTTCTCTCGCATTTCCTCCAAGCGCTTTCTGCTTCACTCATTCACCCTTCTCTTGTATTTCCTCGAAGCGCTTTCCACTTGGCTCATTCACCCTTCTCTCGCATTTTCTCAAAGCGCTTTCTGCTTGGCTCATTCATACTTCTCTCGCATTTCCTCCAAGCGCTTCCTTCTTGACTCAGCCATCTCTCGCATTACCTCCAAGCGCTTTCTGCTTGGCTCATTCACCTGTCTCTAACATTTTCTCCAAGCACTTTCTGCTTGGCTCATTCACCCTTCTCTCGCATTTCCTCCAAGCGCTTTCTGCTTGGCTCATTCACCCTTCTCTCGCATTTCCTCCACGCACTTTCTGCTTGGCTCATTCAGCCTTCTCTCGCATTTCCTCCATGCACTTTCTGCTTGGCTCGTTCACCTGTCTCTAACATTTCCTCCAAGCCCTTTCTGCTTGGCTCATTCTCCCTTCTCTCGCATTTTCTCCAAGCACTTTCTCCTTGGCTCATTCACTCTTTTCTCGCATTTCCTCCAAGCGCTTTCTGCTTGGCTCATTCAGCCTTCTCTCGCATTTCCTCCAAGTGCTTCCTTCTTGGCCCATTCAGCCTTCTCTCCCATTTCCTCAAAGGGCTTTCTGCATGGCTCATTCAACATTCTCTCGCATTTTCTCCAAGCCCTTTCTGCTTGGCTCATTCTCCCTTCTCTCGCAGTTCCTCCATGCACTTTCTGCTTGGCTCAGCCTTCTTTCACATTTCCTCTAAGTGGTTTCTCCTTGGCTCATTCACCCTTCTCTCGCATTTCCTCCAAGCGCTTTCTGCTTAGCTCATTCACCTGTCTCTACCATTTCCTCCAAGCGCTTTCTGATTGGCTCATTCACCCTGCTCTCACAGTTCCTCCATGCACTTTCTGCTTGGCTCATTCAGCCTTCTCTCGAATTTTATCCAAGCACTTTCTGCTTGGCTCAACCTTCTTTCGCATTTACTCCAAGCGCTTTCTCCTTGGCTCATTCACTCTTTTCTCGCATTTCCTCCAAGCGCTTTCTGCTTGGCTCATTCAGCCTTCTCTCGCATTTCCTCCAAGTGCTTCCTTCTTGGCCCATTCAGCCTTCTCTCCCATTTCCTCAAAGGGCTTTCTGCATGGCTCATTCACTCTTCTCTCGCATTTCCTCCAAGTGCTTTCTGCATGGCTCATTCACCCTTCTCTCGCATTTCCTCCATGCAGTTTCTGCTTGGCTCAGCCTTCTTTCACATTTCTTCCAAGCGGTTTCTCCTTGGCTCATTCACCCTTCTCTCACATATCCTCCAAGCGCTTTGTGCTCGGCTCATTCACCCGTCTCTAATATTTCCTCCAAGCTCTTTATCCTTGGCTCATTCATACTTATCTCGCATTTCCTCTAAGCGCTTTCTGTTTGGCTTATTCACATTTCTCTCGCATTTCCTCGAAGTGCTTTCTCCTTGGCTCATTCACCCGTCTCTCTCATTTCCTATAAGTGCTTTCTCCTTGGCTCATTCAGCCTTCTCTCGCATTTCCTCCAAGTGCTTTCTGCTTGGGTCATTCACCCGTCTCTAACATTTCCTCCAACCTCTTTCTGCTTGGCTCATTCACACTTCTCTCACATTTCTTCCAAGCGCTTTCTGCTTGGCTCATTCACCCTTCTCTCGCATTTCCTCCAAGCGCTTTCTACTTGGCTCATTCACCCTTCTCTCGCGTTTTCTCAAAGCGCTTTCTGCTTGGCTCATTCATACTTCTCTCGCATTTCCTCCAAGCGCTTCCTTCTTGACTCAGCCATCTCTCGCATTACCTCCAAGCGCTTTCTGCTTGGCTCATTCACCTGTCTCTAACATTTTCGCCAAGGGCTTTCCTCTTGGCTCAGCCTTCTTTCACATTTCTTCCAAGCGGTTGCTCCTTCGCCCATTCACCCTTCTCTCGCACTTCCTCCAAGCGCTTTCTGCTTGGCTCATTCACCTGTCTCTAACATTTCCTCCAAGCCCTTTCTGCTTGGCTCATTCTCCCTTCTCTCGCATTTACTCCATGCACTTTCTGCTTGGCTCTGCCTTCTTTCGCATTTTCTCCAAGCACTTTCTCCTTGGCTCATTCACCCTTTTCTTGCATTTCCTCCAAGCGCTTTCTGCTTGGCTCATTCAGCCTTCTCTCGAATTTTATCTAAGGGCTTTCTGCATGTCTCATTAACACTTCTCTCTCATTTCCTCCAAGCGCTTCCTGCTTGGCTAAGCCTTCTCCCGCATTTCCTCCAAGCGCTTTCTACTTGGCTCAATCACCCTTCTCTCGCATTTCCTCCAAGTGCTTTCTGCTTCACTCATTCACCCTTCTCTTGTATTTCCTCCAAGCGCTTTCTGTTTCACTCATTCACCCTTCTCTCGCATTTTCTCAAAGCGCTTTCTGCTTGGCTCATTCATACTTCTTTCGCATATCCTCCAAGCGCTTCCTTCTTGACTCAGCCATCTCTCGCATTACCTCCAAGCGCTTTCTGCTTGGCCCATTCACCTGTCTCTAACATTTTCTCCAAGCACTTTCTGCTTGGCTCATTCACCCTTCTCTCGCATTTCCTCCAAGCGCTTTCTCCTTTGCTCATTCACTCTTCTCTCGCATTTCCTCCAAGCGCTTTCTGCTTGGCTCATTCACCTTTCTCTCGCATTTCCTCCATGCACTTTCTGCTTGGCTCAGCCTTCTTTCACATTTCCTAAAAGCCGTTTCTCCTTGGCTCATTCACCCTTTTCTCGCATTTCCTCAAAGCGTTTTCTGCTTGGCTCATTCAGCCTTCTCTCGAATTTTATGCAAGCACTTTCTGCTCGGCTCAACCTTCTTTCGTATTTACTCCAAGTGCTTTCTGCTTGGCTCATTCACCTGTCTCTAACATTTCCTCAAAGCGCTTTCTGCTTGGCTCATTCACCCTTCTCTCGCATTTACTCCATGCACTTTCTGCTTGGCTCTGCCTTCTTTCGCATTTTCTCCAAGCACTTTCTCCTTGGCTCATTCACCCTTTTCTCGCATTTCCTCCAAGCGCTTTCTGCTTGGCTCATTCAGCCTTCTCTCGAATTTTATCCAAGGGCTTTCTGCATGGCTCATTAACACTTCTCTCTCACTTCCTCCAAGCGCTTCCTGCTTGGCTAAACCTTCTCCCGCACTTCCTCAAAGCGCTTTCTACTTGGCTCAATCAGCCTTCTCTCGCATTTTCTCGAAGCGCTTTCTGCTTGGTTCAATCACCCTTCTCTCGCATTTCCTCCAAGCGCTTTCTGCTTGGCTCATTCAGCCTTCTCTCAAATTTTATCCAAGCACTTTCTGCTTGGCTCAACCTTCTTTCGCATTTACTCCAAGTGCTTTCTGCTTGGCTCATTCACCTGTCTCTAACATTTCCTCAAAGCGCTTTCTGCTTGGCTCATTCACCCTTCTCTCGCATTTACTCCATGCACTTTCTGCTTGGCTCTGCCTTCTTTCGCATTTTCTCCAAGCACTTTCTCCTTGGCTCATTCACTCTTTTCTCGCATTTCCTCCAAGCGCTTTCTGCTTGGCTCATTCACCCTTCTCTCGCATTTCCTCCAAGTGCTTCCTTCTTGACTCAGCCGTCTCTCGCATTACCTCCAAGTGCTTTCTGCTTGGCCCATTCAGCCTTCTCTCGCATTTCCTCAAAGGGCTTTCTGTATGGCTCATTCAACATTCTCTTGCATTTTCTCCAAGCCCTTTCTGCTTGGCTCATTCTCCCTTCTCTCGCAGTTCCTCAATGCACTTTCTGCTTGGCTCAGCCTTCTTTCACATTTCCTCCAAGCGGTTTCTCCTTGGCTCATTCACCTGTCTCTAACATTTCCTCCAAGGGCTTTCTACTTGGCTCATTCACCCTTCTCTCGCACTTCCTCCATGCACTTTCTGCTTGGCTCATTCAGCCTTCTCTCAAATTTTGTCCAAGCACTTTCTCCTTGGCTCAACCTTCTTTCGCATTTACTCCAAGCGCTTTCTCCTTTGCTCATTCACTCTTCTCTCGCATTTTCTCCAAGCGCTTCCTGCTTGGCTCATTCACCCTTCTCTCGCATTTCCTCCATGCACTTTCTGCTTGGCTCAGCGTTCTTTCACATTTCTTCCAAGCGGTTTCTCCTTGGCTCATTCACCCTTCTCTCGCATATCGTCCAAGCGCTTTCTGCTCGGCTCATTCACCCGTCTCTAATATTTCCTCCAAGCTCTTTATCCTTGGCTCATTCATACTTATCTCGCATTTCCTCTAAGCGCTTTCTGTTTGGCTTATTCACATTTCTCTCGCATTTCCTCGAAGTGCTTTCTCCTTGGCTCATTCACCCGTCTCTCTCATTTCGTATAAGTGCTTTCTCCTTGGCTCATTCAGCCTTCTCTCGCATTTCCTCCAAGTGCTTTCTGCTTGGGTCATTCACCCGTCTCTAACATTTCCTCCAAGCGCTTTCTGCTTGGCTCATTCACACTTCTCTCACATTTCTTCCAAGCGCTTTCTGCTTTGCTCATTCACACTTCTCTCACATTTCTTCCAAGCGCTTTCTGCTTGGCTCATTCACCCATCTATCGCATTTCCTCCAAGCGCTTTCTTCTTGGCTCATTCACCCTTCTCTGACATTTCCTCTAAGCGCTTTCTGTTTGGCTTATTCACATTTCTCTGGCATTTCCTCCAAGTGCTTTCTCCTTGGCTCATTCACCCGTCTCTCTCATTTCCTCCAAGTGCTTTCTGCTTTCATCATTCAGCTTTCTCTCGCATTTCTTCAAAGCGCTTTCTGCTTGGCTCATTCACCCCTCTCCCGCACTTCCTCCAAGCGCTTTCTGCTTGGCTCATTCACCTTTCTCTCGCATTTCCTCCATGCACTTTCTGCTTGGCTCAGCCTTCTTTCACATTTCCTAAAAGCCGTTTCTCCTTGGCTCATTCACCCTTTTCTCGCATTTCCTCAAAGCGTTTTCTGCTTGGCTCATTCAGCCTTCTCTCGAATTTTATGCAAGCACTTTCTGCTTGGCTCAACCTTCTTTCGTATTTACTCCAAGTGCTTTCTGCTTGGCTCATTCACCTGTCTCTAACATTTCCTCAAAGCGCTTTCTGCTTGGCTCATTCAGCCTTCTCTCGAATTTTATCCAAGGGCTTTCTGCATGGCTCATTAACACTTCTCTCTCACTTCCTCCAAGCGCTTCCTGCTTGGCTAAACCTTCTCCCACACTTCCTCAAAGCGCTTTCTACTTGGCTCAATCACCCTTCTCTCGCATTTTCTCGAAGCGCTTTCTGCTTGGTTCAATCACCCTTCTCTCGCATTTCCTCCAAGCGCTTTCTGCTTGGCTCATTCAGCCTTCTCTCAAATTTTATCCAAGCACTTTCTGCTTGGCTCAACCTTCTTTCGCATTTCCTCAAAGCGCTTTCTGCTTGGCTCATTCACCCTTCTCTCGCATTTACTCCATGCACTTTCTGCTTGGCTCTGTCTTCTTTCGCATTTTCTCCAAGCACTTTCTCCTTGGCTCATTCACTCTTTTCTCGCATTTCCTCCAAGCGCTTTCTGCTTGGCTCATTCACCCTTCTCTCGCATTTCCTCCAAGTGCTTCCTTCTTGACTCAGCCGTCTCTCGCATTACCTCCAAGTGCTTTCTGCTTGGCCCATTCAGCCTTCTCTCGCATTTCCTCAAAGGGCTTTCTGTATGGCTCATTCAACATTCTCTTGCATTTTCTCCAAGCCCTTTCTGCTTGGCTCATTCTCCCTTCTCTCGCAGTTCCTCAATGCACTTTCTGCTTGGCTCAGCCTTCTTTCACATTTCCTCCAAGCGGTTTCTCCTTGGCTCATTCACCTGTCTCTAACATTTCCTCCAAGGGCTTTCTACTTGGCTCATTCACCCTTCTCTCGCACTTCCTCCATGCACTTTCTGCTTGGCTCATTCAGCCTTCTCTCAAATTTTGTCCAAGCACTTTCTCCTTGGCTCAACCTTCTTTCGCATTTACTCCAAGCGCTTTCTCCTTTGCTCATTCACTCTTCTCTCGCATTTTCTCCAAGCGCTTCCTGCTTGGCTCATTCACCCTTCTCTCGCATTTCCTCCATGCACTTTCTGCTTGGCTCAGCGTTCTTTCACATTTCTTCCAAGCGGTTTCTCCTTGGCTCATTCACCCTTCTCTCGCATATCGTCCAAGCGCTTTCTGCTCGGCTCATTCACCCGTCTCTAATATTTCCTCCAAGCTCTTTATCCTTGGCTCATTCATACTTATCTCGCATTTCCTCTAAGCGCTTTCTGTTTGGCTTATTCACATTTCTCTCGCATTTCCTCGAAGTGCTTTCTCCTTGGCTCATTCACCCGTCTCTCTCATTTCGTATAAGTGCTTTCTCCTTGGCTCATTCAGCCTTCTCTCGCATTTCCTCCAAGTGCTTTCTGCTTGGGTCATTCACCCGTCTCTAACATTTCCTCCAAGTGCTTTCTGCTTGGCTCATTCACACTTCTCTCACATTTCTTCCAAGCGCTTTCTGCTTTGCTCATTCACACTTCTCTCACATTTCTTCCAAGCGCTTTCTGCTTGGCTCATTCACCCATCTATCGCATTTCCTCCAAGCGCTTTCTTCTTGGCTCATTCACCCTTCTCTGACATTTCCTCTAAGCGCTTTCTGTTTGGCTTATTCACATTTCTCTGGCATTTCCTCCAAGTGCTTTCTCCTTGGCTCATTCACCCGTCTCTCTCATTTCCTCCAAGTGCTTTCTGCTTTCATCATTCAGCTTTCTCTCGCATTTCTTCAAAGCGCTTTCTGCTTGGCTCATTCACCCCTCTCCCGCACTTCCTCCAAGCGCTTTCTGCTTGGCTCATTCACCTTTCTCTCGCATTTCCTCCATGCACTTTCTGCTTGGCTCAGCCTTCTTTCACATTTCCTAAAAGCCGTTTCTCCTTGGCTCATTCACCCTTTTCTCGCATTTCCTCAAAGCGTTTTCTGCTTGGCTCATTCAGCCTTCTCTCGAATTTTATGCAAGCACTTTCTGCTTGGCTCAACCTTCTTTCGTATTTACTCCAAGTGCTTTCTGCTTGGCTCATTCACCTGTCTCTAACATTTCCTCAAAGCGCTTTCTGCTTGGCTCATTCAGCCTTCTCTCGAATTTTATCCAAGGGCTTTCTGCATGGCTCATTAACACTTCTCTCTCACTTCCTCCAAGCGCTTCCTGCTTGGCTAAACCTTCTCCCACACTTCCTCAAAGCGCTTTCTACTTGGCTCAATCACCCTTCTCTCGCATTTTCTCGAAGCGCTTTCTGCTTGGTTCAATCACCCTTCTCTCGCATTTCCTCCAAGCGCTTTCTGCTTGGCTCATTCAGCCTTCTCTCAAATTTTATCCAAGCACTTTCTGCTTGGCTCAACCTTCTTTCGCATTTACTCCAAGTGCTTTCTGCTTGGCTCATTCACCTGTCTCTAACATTTCCTCAAAGCGCTTTCTGCTTGGCTCATTCACCCTTCTCTCGCATTTACTCCATGCACTTTCTGCTTGGCTCTGCCTTCTTTCGCATTTTCTCCAAGCACTTTCTCCTTGGCTCATTCACCTGTCTCTCTCATTTCCTCCAAGTGCTTTCTGCTTTCATCATTCAGCTTTCTCTCGCATTTCTTCAAAGCGCTTTCTGCTTGGCTCATTCACCCCTCTCCCGCAGTTCCTCCAAGCGCTTTCTGCTTGGCTCATTCATCATTCTCTCGCATTTCTTCGAAGCGCTTTCTGCTTGGCTCATTGACCCCTCTCCCGCACTTCCTCCAAGCCCTTTCTGCTTGGCTCATTCTCCCTTCTCTCGCAGTTCCTCCATGCACTTTCTGCTTGGCTCAGCCTTCTTTCACATTTCCTCCAAGCGGTTTCTCCTTGGCTCATTCACCCTTCTCTCGCATTTCCTCCAAGCGCTTTCTGCTTAGCTCATTCACCTGTCTCTAACATTTCCTCCAAGCGCTTTCTACTTGGCTCATTCACCCTTCTCTCGAATTTTATCCAAGCACTTTCTGCTTGGCTCAACCTTCTTTCGCATTTACTCCAAGTGCTTTCTCCTTTGCTCTTTCACTCTTCTCTCGCATTTCCTCCAAGCGCTTTCTCCTTGGCTCATTCACCCGTCTCTAATATTTCCTCCAAGCTCTTTATCCTTGGCTCATTCATACTTATCTCGCATTTCCTCTAAGCGCTTTCTGTTTGGCTTATTCACATTTCTCTCGCATTTCCTCGAAGTGCTTTCTCCTTGGCTCATTCACCCGTCTCTCTCATTTCCTCCAAGGGCTTTCTGCTTTCATCATTCAGCTTTCTCTCGCATTTCTTCAAAGCGCTTTCTGCTTGGCTCATTCACCCCTCTCCCGCACTTCCTCCAAGCGCTTTCTGCTTGGCTCATTCATCCTTCTCTCGCATTTCTTCGAAGCGCTTTCTGCTTGGCTCATTCAGCCTTCTCTTGAATTTTATCCAAGCACTTTCTGCTTGGCTCAACGTTCTTTCGCATTTACTCCAAGTGCTTTCTGCTTGGCTCATTCACCTGTCTCTAACATTTCCTCAAAGCGCTTTCTGCTTGGCTCATTCACCCTTCTCTCGCATTTACTCCATGCACTTTCTGCTTGGCTCTGCCTTCTTTCGCATTTTCTCCAAGCACTTTCTCCTAGGCTCATTCACCCTTTTCTCGCATTTCCTCCAAGCGCTTTCTGCTTGGCTCATTCAGCGTTCTCTCGAATTTTATCCAAGGGCTTTCTGCATGGCTCATTAACACTTCTCTCTCACTTCCTCCAAGCGCTTCCTGCTTGGCTAAGCCTTCTCCCGCATTTCCTCCAAGCGCTTTCTACTTGGCTCAAACACCCTTCTCTCGCATTTTCTCGAAGCGTTTGTGCTTGGCTCATTCAGCCTTCTCTCGAATTTTATCCAAGCACTTTCTGCTTGGCTCAACCTTCTTTCGCATTTACTCCAAGCGCTTTCTCCTTTGCTCATTCACTCTTCTCTCGCATTTCCTCCAAGCGCTTTCTGCTTGGCTCATTCACCTTTCTCTCGCATTTCCTCCATGCACTTTCTGCTTGGCTCAGCCTTCTTTCACATTTCCTCAAAGCCGTTTCTCCTTGGCTCATTCACCCTTTTCTCGCATTTCCTCCAGCGCTTTCTGCTTGGCTCATTCAGCCTTCTCTCAAATTTTATCCAAGCACTTTCTGCTTGGCTCAACCTTCTTTCGCATTTACTCCAAGCGCTTTCTCCTTTGCTCATTCACTCTTCTCTCGCATTTCCTCCAAGCGCTTTCTGCTTGGCTCATTCACCTTTCTCTCGAATTTCCTCCATGCACTTTCTGCTTGGCTCAGCCTTCTTTCACATTTCCTCAAAGCCGTTTCTCCTTGGCTCATTCACCCTTTTCTCGCATTTCCTCCAGCACTTTCTGCTTGGCTCATTCAGCCTTCCCTCAAATTTTATCCAAGCACTTTCTGCTTGGCTCAACCTTCCTTCGCATTTACTCCAAGTGCTTTCTGCTTGGCTCATTCACCTGTCTCTAACATTTCCTCAAAGTGCTTTCTGCTTGGCTCATTCACCATTCTCTCGCATTTACTCCATGCACTTTCTGCTTGGCTCTGCCTTCTTTCGCATTTTCTCCAAGCACTTTCTCCTTGGCTCATTCACTCTTTTCTCGCATTTCCTCCAAGCGCTTTCTGCTTGGCTCATTCACCCTTCTCTCGCATTTCCTCCAAGTGCTTCCTTTTTGACTCAGCCGTCTCTCGCATTACCTCCAAGTGCTTTCTGCTTGGCCCATTCAGCCTTCTCTCGCATTTCCTCAAAGGGCTTTATGCATGGCTCATTCAACATTCTCTCGCATTTTCTCCAAGCCCTTTCTGCTTGGCTCATTCTCCCTTCTCTCGCAGTTCCTCCATGCACTTTCTGTTTGGCTCAGCCTTCTTTCACTTTTCCTCCAATCGCTTTCTCCTTGGCTCATTCATCCTTCTCTCGCATTTCCTCCAAGCGCTTTCTGCTTAGCTCATTCTCCTGTCTCTAACATTTCCTCAAAGCGCTTTCTGCTTGGCTCATTCAGCCTTCTCTCGAATTTTATCCAAGGGCTTTCTGCATGGCTCATTAACACTTCTCTCTCACTTCCTCCAAGCGCTTCCTGCTTGGCTAAACCTTCTCCCACACTTCCTCAAAGCGCTTTCTACTTGGCTCAATCACCCTTCTCTCGCATTTTCTCGAAGCGCTTTCTGCTTGGTTCAATCACCCTTCTCTCGCATTTCCTCCAAGCGCTTTCTGCTTGGCTCATTCAGCCTTCTCTCAAATTTTATCCAAGCACTTTCTGCTTGGCTCAACCTTCTTTCGCATTTCCTCAAAGCGCTTTCTGCTTGGCTCATTCACCCTTCTCTCGCATTTACTCCATGCACTTTCTGCTTGGCTCTGCCTTCTTTCGCATTTTCTCCAAGCACTTTCTCCTTGGCTCATTCACTCTTTTCTCGCATTTCCTCCAAGCGCTTTCTGCTTGGCTCATTCACCCTTCTCTCGCATTTCCTCCAAGTGCTTCCTTCTTGACTCAGCCGTCTCTCGCATTACCTCCAAGTGCTTTCTGCTTGGCCCATTCAGCCTTCTCTCGCATTTCCTCAAAGGGCTTTCTGTATGGCTCATTCAACATTCTCTTGCATTTTCTCCAAGCCCTTTCTGCTTGGCTCATTCTCCCTTCTCTCGCAGTTCCTCAATGCACTTTCTGCTTGGCTCAGCCTTCTTTCACATTTCCTCCAAGCGGTTTCTCCTTGGCTCATTCACCTGTCTCTAACATTTCCTCCAAGGGCTTTCTACTTGGCTCATTCACCCTTCTCTCGCACTTCCTCCATGCACTTTCTGCTTGGCTCATTCAGCCTTCTCTCAAATTTTGTCCAAGCACTTTCTCCTTGGCTCAACCTTCTTTCGCATTTACTCCAAGCGCTTTCTCCTTTGCTCATTCACTCTTCTCTCGCATTTTCTCAAAGCGCTTCCTGCTTGGCTCATTCACCCTTCTCTCGCATTTCCTCCATGCACTTTCTGCTTGGCTCAGCGTTCTTTCACATTTCTTCCAAGCGGTTTCTCCTTGGCTCATTCACCCTTCTCTCGCATATCGTCCAAGCGCTTTCTGCTCGGCTCATTCACCCGTCTCTAATATTTCCTCCAAGCTCTTTATCCTTGGCTCATTCATACTTATCTCGCATTTCCTCTAAGCGCTTTCTGTTTGGCTTATTCACATTTCTCTCGCATTTCCTCGAAGTGCTTTCTCCTTGGCTCATTCACCCGTCTCTCTCATTTCGTATAAGTGCTTTCTCCTTGGCTCATTCAGCCTTCTCTCGCATTTCCTCCAAGTGCTTTCTGCTTGGGTCATTCACCCGTCTCTAACATTTCCTCCAAGTGCTTTCTGCTTGGCTCATTCACACTTCTCTCACATTTCTTCCAAGCGCTTTCTGCTTTGCTCATTCACACTTCTCTCACATTTCTTCCAAGCGCTTTCTGCTTGGCTCATTCACCCATCTATCGCATTTCCTCCAAGCGCTTTCTTCTTGGCTCATTCACCCTTCTCTGACATTTCCTCTAAGCGCTTTCTGTTTGGCTTATTCACATTTCTCTGGCATTTCCTCCAAGTGCTTTCTCCTTGGCTCATTCACCCGTCTCTCTCATTTCCTCCAAGTGCTTTCTGCTTTCATCATTCAGCTTTCTCTCGCATTTCTTCAAAGCGCTTTCTGCTTGGCTCATTCACCCCTCTCCCGCACTTCCTCCAAGCGCTTTCTGCTTGGCTCATTCACCTTTCTCTCGCATTTCCTCCATGCACTTTCTGCTTGGCTCAGCCTTCTTTCACATTTCCTAAAAGCCGTTTCTCCTTGGCTCATTCACCCTTTTCTCGCATTTCCTCAAAGCGTTTTCTGCTTGGCTCATTCAGCCTTCTCTCGAATTTTATGCAAGCACTTTCTGCTTGGCTCAACCTTCTTTCGTATTTACTCCAAGTGCTTTCTGCTTGGCTCATTCACCTGTCTCTAACATTTCCTCAAAGCGCTTTCTGCTTGGCTCATTCAGCCTTCTCTCGAATTTTATCCAAGGGCTTTCTGCATGGCTCATTAACACTTCTCTCTCACTTCCTCCAAGCGCTTCCTGCTTGGCTAAACCTTCTCCCACACTTCCTCAAAGCGCTTTCTACTTGGCTCAATCACCCTTCTCTCGCATTTTCTCGAAGCGCTTTCTGCTTGGTTCAATCACCCTTCTCTCGCATTTCCTCCAAGCGCTTTCTGCTTGGCTCATTCAGCCTTCTCTCAAATTTTATCCAAGCACTTTCTGCTTGGCTCAACCTTCTTTCGCATTTACTCCAAGTGCTTTCTGCTTGGCTCATTCACCTGTCTCTAACATTTCCTCAAAGCGCTTTCTGCTTGGCTCATTCACCCTTCTCTCGCATTTACTCCATGCACTTTCTGCTTGGCTCTGCCTTCTTTCGCATTTTCTCCAAGCACTTTCTCCTTGGCTCATTCACCTGTCTCTCTCATTTCCTCCAAGTGCTTTCTGCTTTCATCATTCAGCTTTCTCTCGCATTTCTTCAAAGCGCTTTCTGCTTGGCTCATTCACCCCTCTCCCGCACTTCCTCCAAGCGCTTTCTGCTTGGCTCATTCATCATTCTCTCGCATTTCTTCGAAGCGCTTTCTGCTTGGCTCATTGACCCCTCTCCCGCACTTCCTCCAAGCCCTTTCTGCTTGGCTCATTCTCCCTTCTCTCGCAGTTCCTCCATGCACTTTCTGCTTGGCTCAGCCTTCTTTCATATTTCCTCCAAGCGGTTTCTCCTTGGCTCATTCACCCTTCTCTCGCATTTCCTCCAAGCGCTTTCTGCTTAGCTCATTCACCTGTCTCTAACATTTCCTCCAAGCGCTTTCTACTTGGCTCATTCACCCTTCTCTCGAATTTTATCCAAGCACTTTCTGCTTGGCTCAACCTTCTTTCGCATTTACTCCAAGTGCTTTCTCCTTTGCTCTTTCACTCTTCTCTCGCATTTCCTCCAAGCGCTTTCTCCTTGGCTCATTCACCCGTCTCTAATATTTCCTCCAAGCTCTTTATCCTTGGCTCATTCATACTTATCTCGCATTTCCTCTAAGCGCTTTCTGTTTGGCTTATTCACATTTCTCTCGCATTTCCTCGAAGTGCTTTCTCCTTGGCTCATTCACCCGTCTCTCTCATTTCCTCCAAGGGCTTTCTGCTTTCATCATTCAGCTTTCTCTCGCATTTCTTCAAAGCGCTTTCTGCTTGGCTCATTCACCCCTCTCCCGCACTTCCTCCAAGCGCTTTCTGCTTGGCTCATTCATCCTTCTCTCGCATTTCTTCGAAGCGCTTTCTGCTTGGCTCATTCAGCCTTCTCTTGAATTTTATCCAAGCACTTTCTGCTTGGCTCAACGTTCTTTCGCATTTACTCCAAGTGCTTTCTGCTTGGCTCATTCACCTGTCTCTAACATTTCCTCAAAGCGCTTTCTGCTTGGCTCATTCACCCTTCTCTCGCATTTACTCCATGCACTTTCTGCTTGGCTCTGCCTTCTTTCGCATTTTCTCCAAGCACTTTCTCCTAGGCTCATTCACCCTTTTCTCGCATTTCCTCCAAGCGCTTTCTGCTTGGCTCATTCAGCGTTCTCTCGAATTTTATCCAAGGGCTTTCTGCATGGCTCATTAACACTTCTCTCTCACTTCCTCCAAGCGCTTCCTGCTTGGCTAAGCCTTCTCCCGCATTTCCTCCAAGCGCTTTCTACTTGGCTCAAACACCCTTCTCTCGCATTTTCTCGAAGCGTTTGTGCTTGGCTCATTCAGCCTTCTCTCGAATTTTATCCAAGCACTTTCTGCTTGGCTCAACCTTCTTTCGCATTTACTCCAAGCGCTTTCTCCTTTGCTCATTCACTCTTCTCTCGCATTTCCTCCAAGCGCTTTCTGCTTGGCTCATTCACCTTTCTCTCGCATTTCCTCCATGCACTTTCTGCTTGGCTCAGCCTTCTTTCACATTTCCTCAAAGCCGTTTCTCCTTGGCTCATTCACCCTTTTCTCGCATTTCCTCCAGCGCTTTCTGCTTGGCTCATTCAGCCTTCTCTCAAATTTTATCCAAGCACTTTCTGCTTGGCTCAACCTTCTTTCGCATTTACTCCAAGCGCTTTCTCCTTTGCTCATTCACTCTTCTCTCGCATTTCCTCCAAGCGCTTTCTGCTTGGCTCATTCACCTTTCTCTCGAATTTCCTCCATGCACTTTCTGCTTGGCTCAGCCTTCTTTCACATTTCCTCAAAGCCGTTTCTCCTTGGCTCATTCACCCTTTTCTCGCATTTCCTCCAGCACTTTCTGCTTGGCTCATTCAGCCTTCCCTCAAATTTTATCCAAGCACTTTCTGCTTGGCTCAACCTTCCTTCGCATTTACTCCAAGTGCTTTCTGCTTGGCTCATTCACCTGTCTCTAACATTTCCTCAAAGTGCTTTCTGCTTGGCTCATTCACCATTCTCTCGCATTTACTCCATGCACTTTCTGCTTGGCTCTGCCTTCTTTCGCATTTTCTCCAAGCACTTTCTCCTTGGCTCATTCACTCTTTTCTCGCATTTCCTCCAAGCGCTTTCTGCTTGGCTCATTCACCCTTCTCTCGCATTTCCTCCAAGTGCTTCCTTTTTGACTCAGCCGTCTCTCGCATTACCTCCAAGTGCTTTCTGCTTGGCCCATTCAGCCTTCTCTCGCATTTCCTCAAAGGGCTTTATGCATGGCTCATTCAACATTCTCTCGCATTTTCTCCAAGCCCTTTCTGCTTGGCTCATTCTCCCTTCTCTCGCAGTTCCTCCATGCACTTTCTGTTTGGCTCAGCCTTCTTTCACTTTTCCTCCAATCGCTTTCTCCTTGGCTCATTCATCCTTCTCTCGCATTTCCTCCAAGCGCTTTCTGCTTAGCTCATTCTCCTGTCTCTAACATTTCCTCCAAGCGCTTTCTACTTGGCTCATTCACCCTTCTCTCGCATTTCCTCCATGCCCTTTCTGCTTGGTTCATTCAGCCTTCTCTCAAATTTTATCCAAGCACTTTCTGCTTGGCTCAACCTTCTTTCGCATTTACTCCAAGTGCTTTCTCCTTTGCTCTTTCACTCTTCTCTCGCATTTCCTCCAAGCGCTTTCTCCTTGGCTCATTCACCCTTCTCTCGCATTTCCTCCATGCACTTTCTGCTTGTCTCAGCCTTCTTTCACATTTCTTCCAAGCGGTTTCTCCTTGGCTCATTCACCCTTCTCTCGCATATCCTCCAAGCGCTTTCTGCTCGGCTCATTCACCCGTCTCTAATATTTCCTCCAAGCTCTTTATCCTTGGCTTATTCATACTTATCTCGCATTTCCTCTAAGCGCTTTCTGTTTGGCTTATTCACATTTCTCTTGCATTTACTCGAAGTGCTTTCTCCTTGGCTCATTCAGCCTTCTCTCGCATTTCCTCCAAGCGCTTCCTGCTTGGCTCAGCCTTCTCCCGCATTCCCTCCAAGTGCTTTCTGCTTGGCTAATTCACCCTTTTTCACATTTCCTCCAAGTGCTATCTGCTTGGCTCATTCAGCATTCTCTCGCTTTTCCTCCAAGCGCTTTCTTCTTGGCTCATTCACCCATCTCTAACATTTCCTCCAAGCTCTTTATCCTTGGCTTATTCATACTTATCTCGCATTTCCTCTAAGCGCTTTCTGTTTGGCTTATTCACATTTCTCTCGCATTTCCTCGAAGTGCTTTCTCCTTGGCTCATTCACCCGTCTCTCTCATTTCCTCCAAGGGCTTTCTGCTTTCATCATTCAGCTTTCTCTCGCATTTCTTCAAAGCGCTTTCTGCTTGGCTCATTCACCCCTCTCCCGCACTTCCTCCAAGCGCTTTCTGCTTGGCTCATTCAGCCTTCTCTCGAATTTTATCCAAGCACTTTCTGCTTGGCTCAACCTTCTTTCGTATTTACTCCAAATGCTTTCTGCTTGGCTCATTCACCTGTCTCTAACATTTCCTCAAAGCGCTTTCTGCTTGGCTCATTCACCCTTCTCTCGCATTTACTCCATGCACTTTCTGCTTGGCTCTGCCTTCTTTCGCATTTTCTCCAAGCACTTTCTCCTTGGCTCATTCACGCTTTTCTCGCATTTCCTCCAAGCGCTTTCTGCTTGGCTCATTCAGCGTTCTCTCGAATTTTATCCAAGGGCTTTCTGCATGGCTCATTAACACTTCTCTCTCACTTCCTCCAAGCGCTTCGTGCTTGGCTAAGCCTTCTCCCGCATTTCCTCCAAGCGCTTTCTGCTTGGCTCATTCAGCCTTCTCTCGAATTTTATCCAAGCACTTTCTGCTTGGCTCAACCTTCTTTCGCATTTACTCCAAGCGCTTTCTCCTTTGCTCATTCACTCTTCTCTCGCATTTCCTCCAAGTGCTTTCTGCTTGGCTCATTCACCTTTCTCTCGCATTTCCTCCATGCACTTTCTGCTTGGCTCAGCCTTCTTTCACATTTCCTCAAAGCCGTTTCTCCTTGGCTCATTCACCCTTTTCTCGCATTTCCTCCAGCGCTTTCTGCTTGGCTCATTCAGCCTTCTCTCAAATTTTATCCAAGCACTTTCTGCTTGGCTCAACCTTCTTTCGCATTTACTCCAAGTGCTTTCTGCTTGGCTCATTCACCTGTCTCTAACATTTCCTCAAAGCGCTTTCTGCTTGGCTCATTCACCCTTCTCTCACATTTACTCCATGCACTTTCTGCTTGGCTCTGCCTTCTTTCGCATTTTCTCCAAGCACTTTCTCCTTGGCTCATTCACTCTTTTCTCGCATTTCCTCCAAGCGCTTTCTGCTTGGCTCATTCACCCTTCTCTCGCATTTCCTCCAAGTGCTTCCTTTTTGACTCAGCCGTCTCTCGCATTACCTCCAAGTGCTTTCTGCTTGGCCCATTCAGCCTTCTCTCGCATTTCCTCAAAGGGCTTTCTGCATGGCTCATTCAACATTCTCTCGCATTTTCTCCAAGCCCTTTCTGCTTGGCTCATTCTCCCTTCTCTCGCAGTTCCTCCATGCACTTTCTGTTTGGCTCAGCCTTCTTTCACTTTTCCTCCAAGCGGTGTCTCCTTGGCTCATTCACCCTTCTCTCGCATTTCCTCCAAGCGCTTTCTGCTTAGCTCATTCTCCTGTCTCTAACATTTCCTCCAAGCGCTTTCTACTTGGCTCATTCACCCTTCTCTCGCATTTCCACCATGCACTTTCTGCTTGGCTCATTCTGCCTTCTCTCGAATTTTATCCAAGCACTTTCTGCTTGGCTCAACCTTCTTTCGCATTTACTCCAAGTGCTTTCTGCTTGGCTCATTCACCTGTCTCTAACATTTCCTCAAAGCGCTTTCTGCTCGGCTCATTCACCCTTCTCTCGCATTTACTCCATGCACTTTCTGCTTGGCTCTGCCTTCTTTCGCATTTTCTCCAAGCACTTTCTCCTTGGCTCATTCACTCTTTTCTCGCATTTCCTCCAAGCGCTTTCTGCTTGGCTCATTCACCCTTCTCTCGCATTTCCTCCAAGTGCTTCCTTTTTGACTCAGCCGTCTCTCGCATTACCTCCAAGTGCTTTCTGCTTGCCCCATTCAGCCTTCTCTCGCATTTCCTCAAAGGGCTTTCTGCATGGCTCATTCAACATTCTCTCGCATTTTCTCCAAGCCCTTTCTGCTTGGCTCATTCTCCCTTCTCTCGCAGTTCCTCCATGCACTTTCTGCTTGGCTCTGCCTTCTTTCGCATTTTCTCCATGCACTTTCTCCTTGGCTCATTCACCCTTTTCTTGCATTTCCTCCAAGCTCTTTCTGCTTGGCTCATTCAGCGTTCTCTCGAATTTTATCCAAGGGCTTTCTGCATGGCTCATTAACACTTCTCTCTCACTTCCTCCAAGCGCTTCCTGCTTGGCTAAGCCTTCTCCCGCATTTCCTCCAAGCTCTTTCTACTTGGCTCAATCACCCTTCTCTCGCATTTTCTCGAAGCGCTTTCTGCTTGGTTCAATCACCCTTCTCTCGCATTTCCTCCAAGCGCTTTCTGCTTGGCTCATTCAGCCTTCTCTCAAATTTTATCCAAGCACTTTCTGCTTGGCTCAACCTTCTTTCGCATTTACTCCAAGTGCTTTCTGCTTGGCTCATTCACCTGTCTCTAACATTTCCTCAAAGCGCTTTCTGCTTGGCTCATTCACCCTTCTCTCGCATTTACTCCATGCACTTTCTGCTTGGCTCTGCCTTCTTTCGCATTTTCTCCAAGCACTTTCTCCTTGGCTCATTCACTCTTTTCTCGCATTTCCTCCAAGCGCTTTCTGCTTGGCTCATTCACCCTTCTCTCGCATTTCCTCCAAGTGCTTCCTTCTTGACTCAGCCGTCTCTCGCATTACCTCCAAGTGCTTTCTGCTTGGCCCATTCAGCCTTCTCTCGCATTTCCTCAAAGGGCTTTCTGCATGGCTCATTCAACATTCTCTTGCATTTTCTCCAAGCCCTTTCTGCTTGGCTCATTCTCCCTTCTCTCGCAGTTCCTCAATGCACATTCTGCTTGGCTCAGCCTTCTTTCACATTTCCTCCAAGCGCTTTCTCCTTTGCTCATTCACTCTTCTCTCGCATTTTCTCCAAGCGCTTTCTGCTTGGCTCATTCACCCTTCTCTCGCATTTCCTCCATGCACTTTCTGCTTGGCTCAGCCTTCTTTCACATTTCTTCCAAGCGGTTTCTCCTTGGCTCATTCACCCTTCTCTCGCATATCCTCCAAGCGCTTTCTGCTCGGCTAATTCACCCGTCTCTAATATTTCCTCCAAGCTCTTTATCCTTGGCTCATTCAATACTTATCTCGCATTTCCTCTAAGCGCTTTCTGTTTGGCTTATTCACATTTCTCTCGCATTTCCTCGAAGTGCTTTCTCCTTGGCTCATTCACGCGTCTCTCTCATTTCCTATAAGTGCTTTCTCATTGGCTCATTCAGCCTTCTCTCGCATTTCCTCCAAGTGCTTTCTGCTTGGGTCATTCACCCGTCTCTAACATTTCCTCCAAGCGCTTTCTGCTTGGCTCATTCACACTTCTCTCACATTTCTTCCAAGCGCTTTCTGCTTGGCTCATTCACACTTCTCTCACATTTCTTCCAAGCGCTTTCTGTTTGGCTCATTCACCATTCTCTCACATTTCCTCCAAGCGCTTTCTGCTTGGCTCATTTACACTTCTCTCGCATTTCCTCCAAGCGCTTTCTGCTTGGCTCATTCACCCATCTCTCGCATTTTGTCCAAGCGCTTTCTTCTTGGCTCATTCACCCTTCTCTGACATTTCCTCTAAGCGCTTTCTGCTTGACTCATTCACCCTTCTCTCGCTTTTCCTCCAAGCGCTTTCTGCTTGGCTCATTCAACCGTCTCTCGCATTTCCTCCAAGCGCTTCCTGCTTGGCTCAGCCTTGCCTCTCATTCCCTCCAAGTGCTTTCTGCTTGGCTAATTCACCCTTTTTCACATTTCCTCCAAGTGCTATCTGCTTGGCTCATTCAGCATTCTCTCGCTTTTCCTCCAAGCGCTTTCTTCTTGGCTCATTCACCCATCTCTAACATTTCCTCCAAGTGCTTTCTGCTTGGCTCATTCACCCTTCTCTCGCATTTTCTCAAAGCGCTTTCTGCTTGGCTCATTCATACTTCTCTCGCATTTCCTCCAAGTGCTTCCTTCTTGACTCAGCCATCTCTCGCATTACCTCCAAGCGCTTTCTTCTTGGCTCATTCACTTGTCTCTAACATTTTCTCCAAGCGCTTTCTGCTTGGCTCATTCACCCATCTCTCGCATTTCCTCCACGCACTTTCTGCTTGGCTCAGCCTTCTTTCACATTTCTTCCAAGCGGTTTCTCCTTGGCTCATTCACCCTTCTCTCGCATTTCCTCCAAGCGCTTTCTGCTTGGCTCATTCACCTGTCTCTAACATTTCATCCAAGCGCTTTCTGCTTGGCTCATTCTCCCTTCTCTCTCATTTCCTCCATGCACTTTGTGCTTGGCTCTGCCTTCTTTCGCATTTTCTCGAAGCACTTTCTCCTTGGCTCATTCACCCTTTTCTTGCATTTCCTCCAAGCGCTTTCTGCATGGCTCATTCAGCGTTCTCTCGAATTTTATCCAAGGGCTTTCTGCATGGCTCATTAACACTTCTCTCTCACTTCCTCCAAGCGCTTCCTGCTTGGCTAAGCCTTCTCCCGTATTTCCTCAAAGCGCTTTCTACTTGGCTCAATCACCCTTCTCTCGCATTTTCTCAAAGCGCTTTGTGCTTGGCTCATTCAGCCTTCTCTCGAATTTTATCCAAGCACTTTCTGCTTGGCTCAACCTTCTTTCGCATTTACTCCAAGCGCTTTCTCCTTTGCTCATTCACTCTTCTCTCGCATTTCCTCCAAGCGCTTTCTGCTTGGCTCATTCACCTTTCTCTCGCATTTCCTCCATGCACTTTCTGCTTGGCTCAGCCTTCTTTCACATTTCCTCAAAGCCGTTTCTCCTTGGCTCAGCCTTCTTTCACATTTCCTCCAAGCGGTTTCTCCTTGGCTCATTCACCTGTCTCTAACATTTCCTCCAAGGGCTTTCTACTTTGCTCATTCACCCTTCTCTCGCACTTCCTCCATGCACTTTCTGCTTGGCTCATTCAGCCTTCTCTCAAATTTTGTCCAAGCACTTTCTCCTTGGCTCAACCTTCTTTCGCATTTACTCCAAGCGCTTTCTCCTTTGCTCATTCACTCTTCTCTCGCATTTTCTCCAAGCGCTTCATGCTTGGCTCATTCACCCTTCTCTCGCATTTCCTCCATGCACTTTCTGCTTGGCTCAGCATTCTTTCACATTTCTTCCAAGCGGTTTCTCCTTGGCTCATTCACCCTTCTCTCGCATATCCTCCAAGCGCTTTCTGCTCGGCTCATTCACCCGTCTCTAATATTTCCTCCAAGCTCTTTATCCTTGGCTCATTCATACTGATCTCGCATTTCCTCTAAGCGCTTTCTGTTTGGCTTATTCACATTTCTCTGGCATTTCCTCCAAGTGCTTTCTCCTTGGCTCATTCACCCATCTCTCTCATTTCCTCCACGTGCTTTCTGCTTTCATCATTCAGCTTTCTGTCGCATTTCTTCCAAGATCTTTCTGCTTGTCTCATTCACCCTTCTCTCGTATATCCTCCAAGCGCTTTCTGTTTGGCTCATTCACCCATCTCTCGCATTTCCTCCAAGAGCTTTCTGCTTGGCTCATTCAGCCTTCCCTTGGCATTTCCCTCAAGCACTTTTTCTTTTGCTCATTCACCCTTCTCTCGCATTTCCTCCAAGCGCTTTCTGCTTGGCTCATTCACCCGTCTCTAATATTTCCTCAAAGCGCTTTCTGCTTGGCTCATTCACCCTTCTCTCGCATTTACTCCATGCACTTTCTGCTTGGCTCTGCCTTCTTTCGCATTTTCTCCAAGCACTTTCTCCTTGGCTCATTCACCCTTTTCTTGCATTTCCTCCAAGCGCTTTCTGCTTGGCTCATTCAGCCTTCTCTCGAATTTTATCTAAGGGCTTTCTGCATGGCTCATTAACACTTCTCTCTCATTTCCTCCAAGCGCTTCCTGCTTGGCTAAGCCTTCTCCCGCATTTCCTCCAAGCGCTTTCTACTTGGCTCAATCACCCTTCTCTCGCATTTCCTCCAAGCGCTTTCTGCTTCACTCATTCACCCTTCTCTTGTATTTCCTCGAAGCGCTTTCTACTTGGCTCATTCACCCTTCTCTCGCATTTTCTCAAAGCGCTTTCTGCTTGGCTCATTCATACTTCTCTCGCATTTCCTCCAAGCGCTTCCTTCTTGACTCAGCCATCTCTCGCATTACCTCCAAACGCTTTCTGCTTGGCTCATTCACCTGTCTCTAACATTTTCTCCAAGCACTTTCTGCTTGGCTCATTCACCCTTCTCTCGCATTTCCTCCAAGCGCTTTCTCCTTTGCTCATTCACTCTTCTCTCGCATTTCCTCCAAGCGCTTTCTGCTTGGCTCATTCACCTTTCTCTCGCATTTCCTCCATGCACTTTCTGCTTGGCTCAGCCTTCTTTCACATTTCCTAAAAGCCGTTTCTCCTTGGCTCATTCACCCTTTTCTCGCATTTCCTCAAAGCGCTTTCTGCTTGGCTCATTCAGCCTTCTCTCGAATTTTATGCAAGCACTTTCTGCTTGGCTCAACCTTCTTTCGTATTTACTCCAAGTGCTTTCTGCTTGGCCCATTCACCTGTCTGTAACATTTCCTCAAAGCGCTTTCTGCTTGGCTCATTCATACTTCTCTCGCATTTCCTCCAAGCGCTTCCTTCTTGACTCAGCCATCTCTCGCATTACCTCCAAACGCTTTCTGCTTGGCTCATTCACCTGTCTCTAACATTTTCTCCAAGCACTTTCTGCTTGGCTCATTCACCCTTCTCTCGCATTTCCTCCAAGCGCTTTCTCCTTTGCTCATTCACTCTTCTCTCGCATTTCCTCCAAGCGCTTTCTCCTTTGCTCATTCACTCTTCTCTCGCATTTCCTCCAAGCGCTTTCTGCTTGGCTCATTCACCCTTCTCTCGCAGTTCCTCCATGCACTTTCTGTTTGGCTCAGCCTTCTTTCACTTTTCCTCCAAGCGGTGTCTCCTTGGCTCATTCACCCTTCTCTCGCATTTCCTCCAAGTGCTTTCAGCTTAGCTCATTCTCCTGTCTCTAACATTTCCTCCAAGCGCTTTCTACTTGGCTCATTCACCCTTCTCTCGCATTTCCACCATGCACTTTCTGCTTGGCTCATTCAGCCTTCTCTCGAATTTTATCCAAGCACTTTCTGCTTGGCTCAACCTTCTTTCGCATTTACTCCAAGTGCTTTCTGCTTGGCTCATTCACCTGTCTCTAACATTTCCTCAAAGCGCTTTCTGCTCGGCTCATTCACCCTTCTCTCGCATTTACTCCATGCACTTTCTGCTTGGCTCTGCCTTCTTTCGCATTTTCTCCAAGCACTTTCTCCTTGGCTCATTCACTCTTTTCTCGCATTTCCTCCAAGCGCTTTCTACTTGGCTCATTCACCCTTCTCTCGCATTTCCTCCAAGTGCTTTCTGCTTGCCCCATTCAGCCTTCTCTCGCATTTCCTCAAAGGGCTTTCTGCATGGCTCATTCAACATTCTCTCGCATTTTCTCCAAGCCCTTTCTGCTTGGCTCATTCTCCCTTCTCTCGCAGTTCCTCCATGCACTTTCTGCTTGGCTCTGCCTTCTTTCGCATTTTCTCCATGCACTTTCTCCTTGGCTCATTTACCCTTTTCTTGCATTTACTCCAAGCTCTTTCTGCTTGGCTCATTCAGCGTTCTCTCGAATTTTATCCAAGGGCTTTCTGCAAGGCTCATTAACACTTCTCTCTCACTTCCTCCAAGCGCTTCCTGCTTGGCTAAGCCTTCTCCCGCATTTCCTCCAAGCTCTTTCTACTTGGCTCAATCACCCTTCTCTCGCATTTTCTCGAAGCGCTTTCTCCTTGGTTCAATCACCCTTCTCTCGCATTTCCTCCAAGCGCTTTCTGCTTGGCTCATTCAGCCTTCTCTCAAATTTTATCCAAGCACTTTCTGCTTGGCTCAACCTTCTTTCGCATTTACTCCAAGTGCTTTCTGCTTGGCTCATTCACCTGTCTCTAACATTTCCTCAAAGCGCTTTCTGCTTGGCTCATTCACCCTTCTCTCGCATTTACTCCATGCACTTTCTGCTTGGCTCTGCCTTCTTTCGCATTTTCTCCAAGCACTTTCTCCTTGGCTCATTCACTCTTTTCTCGCATTTCCTCC
The DNA here is from genome assembly GCA_039797435.1 of Crotalus adamanteus. NCBI lineage: Eukaryota > Metazoa > Chordata > Lepidosauria > Squamata > Viperidae > Crotalus > Crotalus adamanteus. Next base: position 11,941,080 of record CM077935.1, read on the forward strand.
AAGCGCTTTCTGCTTGGCTCATTCACCCTTCTCTCGCATTTCCTCCAAGTGCTTCCTTCTTGACTCAGCCGTCTCTCGCATTACCTCCAAGTGCTTTCTGCTTGGCCCATTCAGCCTTCTCTCGCATTTCCTCAAAGGGCTTTCTGCATGGCTCATTCAACATTCTCTTGCATTTTCTCCAAGCCCTTTCTGCTTGGCTCATTCTCCCTTCTCTCGCAGTTCCTCAATGCACTTTCAGCTTGGCTCAGCCTTCTTTCACATTTCCTCCAAGCGCTTTCTCCTTTGCTCATTCACCCTTCTCTCGCATTTCCTCCATGCACTTTCTGCTTGGCTCAGCGTTCTTTCACATTTCTTCCAAGCGGTTTCTCCTTGGCTCATTCACCCTTCTCTCGCATATCCTCCAAGCGCTTTCTGCTCGGCTCATTCACCCGTCTCTAATATTTCCTCCAAGCTCTTTATCCTTGGCTCATTCATACTTATCTCGCATTTCCTCTAAGCGCTTTCTGTTTGGCTTATTCACATTTCTCTCACATTTCCTCGAAGTGCTTTCTCCTTGGCTCATTCACCCGTCTCTCTCATTTCCTATAAGTGCTTTCTCCTTGGCTCATTCAGCCTTCTCTCGCATTTCCTCCAAGTACTTTCTGCTTGGGTCATTCACCCGTCTCTAACATTTCCTCCAAGCGCTTTCTGCTTGGCTCATTCACACTTCTCTCACATTTCTTCCAAGCGCTTTCTGCTTTGCTCATTCACACTTCTCTCACATTTCTTCCAAGCGCTTTCTGCTTGGCTCATTCACCCATCTATCGCATTTCCTCCAAGCGCTTTCTTCTTGGCTCATTCACCCTTCTCTGACATTTCCTCTAAGCGCTTTCTGTTTGGCTTATTCACATTTCTCTGGCATTTCCTCCAAGTGCTTTCTCCTTGGCTCATTCACCCATCTCTCTCATTTCCTCTACGTGCTTTCTGCTTTCATCATTCAGCTTTCTGTCGCATTTCTTCCAAGCGCTTTCTGCTTGGCTCATTCACCCTTCTCTCGTATATCCTCCAAGCGCTTTCTGTTTGGCTCATTCACCCATCTCTCGCATTTCCTCCAAGAGCTTTCTGCTTGGCTCATTCAGCCTTCCCTTGGCATTTCCCTCAAGCACTTTTTCTTTTGCTCATTCACCCTTCTCTCGCATTTCCTCCAAGCGCTTTCTGCTTGGCTCATTCACCCGTCTCTAATATTTCCTCAAAGCACTTTCTGCTTGGCTCATTCACCCTTCTCTCTCATTTACTCCATGCACTTTCTGCTTGGCTCTGCCTTCTTTCGCATTTTCTCCAAGCACTTTCTCCTTGGCTCATTCACCCTTTTCTTGCATTTCCTCCAAGCGCTTTCTGCTTGGCTCATTTAGCCTTCTCTCGAATTTCCTCCATGCACTTTCTGCTTGGCTCAGCCTTCTTTCACATTTCTTCCAAGCGGTTTCTCCTTGGCTCATTCACCCTTCTCTCACATATCCTCCAAGCGCTTTGTGCTCGGCTCATTCACCCGTCTCTAATATTTCCTCCAAGCTCTTTATCCTTGGCTCATTCATACTTATCTCGCATTTCCTCTAAGCTCTTTCTGTTTGGCTTATTCACATTTCTCTCGCATTTCCTCGAAGTGCTTTCTCCTTGGCTCATTCACCCGTCTCTCTCATTTCCTATAAGTGCTTTCTCCTTGGCTCATTCAGCCTTCTCTCGCATTTCCTCCAAGTGCTTTCTGCTTGGGTCATTCACCCGTCTCTAACATTTCCTCCAACCTCTTTCTGCTTGGCTCATTCACACTTCTCTCACATTTCTTCCAAGCGCTTTCTGCTTGGCTCATTCACCCTTCTCTCGCATTTCCTCCAAGCGCTTTCTACTTGGCTCATTCACCCTTCTGTCGCATTTTCTCAAAGCGCTTTCTGCTTGTCTCATTCATACTTCTCTCGCATTTCCTCCAAGCGCTTCCTTCTTGACTCAGCCATCTCTCGCATTACCTCCAAGCGCTTTCTGCTTGGCTCATTCACCTGTCTCTAACATTTTCTCCAAGGGCTTTCTGCTTGGCTCAGCCTTCTTTCACATTTCTTCCAAGCGGTTGCTCCTTGGCCCATTCACCCTTCTCTCGCACTTCCTCCAAGCGATTTCTGCTTGGCTCATTCACCTGTCTCTAACATTTCCTCCAAGCCCTTTCTGCTTGGCTCATTCTCCCTTCTCTCGCATTTCCTCCATGCACTTTCTGTTTGGCTCTGCCTTCTTTGGCATTTTCTCCAAGCACTTTCTCCTTGGCTCATTCACCCTTTTCTTGCATTTCCTCCAAGCGCTTTCTGCTTGGCTCATTCAGCGTTCTCTCGAATTTTATCCAAGGGCTTTCTACATGGTTCATTAACACTTCTCTCTCACTTCCTCCAAGCGCTTCCTGCTTGGCTAAGCCTTCTCCCGCATTTCCTCAAAGCGCTTTCTACTTGGCTCAATCACCCTTCTCTCGCATTTGCTCGAAGCGCTTTCTGCTTGGCTCATTCACCCTTCTCTCGCATTTCCTCCAAGCGCTTTCTGCTTCACTCATTCACCCTTCTCTTGTATTTCCTCCAAGCGCTTTCTACTTGGCTCATTCACCCTTCTCTCGCATTTCCTCCAAGTGCTTCCTTCTTGACTCAGCCATCTCTCGCATTACCTCCAAGTGCTTTCTGCTTGGCCCATTCAGCCTTCTCTCGCATTTCGTCAAAGGGCTTTCTGCGTGGCTCATTCAACATTCTGTCGCATTTTCTCCAAGCCCTTTCTGCTTGGCTCATTCTCCCTTCTCTCGCAGTTCCTCCATGCACTTTCTGCCTGGCTCAGCCTTCTTTCACATTTCCTCCAAGCGGATTCTCCTTGGCTCATTTACCCTTCTCTCACATTTCCTCCAAGCGCTTTCTGCTTAGCTCATTCACCTATCTCTAACATTTCCTCCAAGCGCTTTCTACTTGGCTCATTCACGCTTCTCTCGCATTTCCTCCATGCACTTTCTGCTTGGCTCAACCTTCATTCGCATTTCCTCCAAGCGCTTTCTCCTTGGCTCATTCACTCTTCTCTCACATTTCCTCCAAGCGCTTTCTGCTTGGCTCATTCACCTTTCTCTCGCATTTCCTCCATGCACTTTCTGCTTGGGTCAGCCTTCTTTCACATTTCCTCAAAGTTGTTTCTCCTTGGCTCATTCACCCTTTTCTCGCATTTCCTCCAAGCGCTTTCTGCTTGGCTCATTCAGCCTTCTCTCGAATTTTATCCAAGCACTTTCTGCTTGGCTCAACCTTCTTTCGCATTTACTCCAAGTGCTTTCTGCTTGACTCATTCACCTGTCTCTAACATTTCCTCCAAGCGCTTTCTACTTGGCTCAATCACCCTTCTCTCGCATTTTCTCGAAGCGCTTTCTGCCTGGCTCATTCACCCTTCACTCGCATTTCCTCCAAGCGCTTTCTGCTTCACTCATTCACCCTTCTCTTGTATTTCCTCCAAGCGCTTTCTACTTGGCTCAATCACCCTTCTCTCTCATTTCCTCCAAGCGCTTTCTGCTTGGCTCATTCACCCTTCTCTCGCATTTCCTCCACGCACTTTCTGCTTGGCTCATTCAGCCTTCCCTCGCATTTCCTCCATGCACTTTCTGCTTGGCTCGTTCACCTGTCTCTAACATTTCCTCCAAGCCCTTTCTGCTTGGCTCATTCTCCCTTCTCTCGCATTTCCTCCATGCACTTTCTGTTTGGCTCTGCCTTCTTTGGCATTTTCTCCAAGCACTTTCTCCTTGGCTCATTCACTCTTTTCTCGCATTTCCTCCAAGCGCTTTCTGCTTGGCTCATTCAGCCTTCTCTCGCATTTCCTCCAAGTGCTTCCTTCTTGGCCCATTCAGCCTTCTCTCCCATTTCCTCAAAGGGCTTTCTGCATGGCTCATTCAACATTCTCTCGCATTTTCTCCAAGCCCTTTCTGCTTGGCTCATTCTCCCTTCTCTCGCAGTTCCTCCATGCACTTTCTGCTTGGCTCAGCCTTCTTTCACATTTCCTCCAAGTGGTTTCTCCTTGGCTCATTCACCCTTCTCTCGCATTTCCTCCAAGCGCTTTCTGCTTAGCTCATTCACCTGTCTCTACCATTTCCTCCAAGCGCTTTCTGATTGGCTCATTCACCCTGCTCTCACATTTCCTCCATGCACTTTCTGCTTGGCTCATTCAGCCTTCTCTCGAATTTTATCCAAGCACTTTCTGCTTGGCTCAACCTTCTTTCGCATTTACTCCAAGCGCTTTCTCCTTTGCTCATTCACTCTTCTCTCGCATTTCCTCCAAGTGCTTTCTGCTTGGCTCATTCACCCTTCTCTCGCATTTCCTCCATGCACTTTCTGCTTGGCTCAGCCTTCTTTCACATTTCTTCCAAGCGGTTTCTCCTTGGCTCATTCACCCTTCTCTCACATATCCTGCAAGCGCTTTGTGCTCGGCTCCTTCACCCGTCTCTAATATTTCCTCCAAGCTCTTTATCCTTGGCTCATTCATACTTATCTCGCATTTCCTCTAAGCGCTTTCTGTTTGGCTTATTCACATTTCTCTCGCATTTCCTCGAAGTGCTTTCTCCTTGGCTCATTCACCCGTCTCTCTCATTTCCTATAAGTGCTTTCTCCTTGGCTCATTCAGCCTTCTCTCGCATTTCCTCCAAGTGCTTTCTGCTTGGGTCATTCACCCGTCTCTAACATTTCCTCCAACCTCTTTCTGCTTGGCTCATTCACACTTCTCTCACATTTCTTCCAAGCGCTTTCTGCTTGGCTCATTCACCCTTCTCTCGCATTTCCTCCAAGCGCTTTCTACTTGGCTCATTCACCCTTCTCTCGCATTTTCTCAAAGCGCTTTCTGCTTGGCTCATTCATACTTCTCTCGCATTTCCTCCAAGCGCTTCCTTCTTGACTCAGCCATCTCTCGCATTACCTCCAAGCGCTTTCTGCTTGGCTCATTCACCTGTCTCTAACATTTTCTCCAAGGGCTTTCTGCTTGGCTCAGCCTTCTTTCACATTTCTTCCAAGCGGTTGCTCCTTGGCCCATTCACCCTTCTCTCGCACTTCCTCCAAGCGATTTCTGCTTGGCTCATTCACCTGTCTCTAACATTTCCTCCAAGCCCTTTCTGCTTGGCTCATTCTCCCTTCTCTCGCATTTCCTCCATGCACTTTCTGTTTGGCTCTGCCTTCTTTGGCATTTTCTCCAAGCACTTTCTCCTTGGCTCATTCACCCTTTTCTTGCATTTCCTCCAAGCGCTTTCTGCTTGGCTCATTCAGCGTTCTCTCGAATTTTATCCAAGGGCTTTCTACATGGTTCATTAACACTTCTCTCTCACTTCCTCCAAGCGCTTCCTGCTTGGCTAAGCCTTCTCCCGCATTTCCTCAAAGCGCTTTCTACTTGGCTCAATCACCCTTCTCTCGCATTTTCTCGAAGCGCTTTCTGCTTGGCTCATTCACCCTTCTCTCGCATTTCCTCCAAGCGCTTTCTGCTTCACTCATTCACCCTTCTCTTGTATTTCCTCCAAGCGCTTTCTGCTTGGCTCATTCTCCCTTCTCTCGCAGTTCCTCCATGCACTTTCTGCCTGGCTCAGCCTTCGTTCACATTTCCTCCAAGCGCTTTCTGCTTAGCTCATTCACCTATCTCTAACATTTCCTCCAAGCGCTTTCTACTTGGCTCATTCACGCTTCTCTCGCATTTCCTCCATGCACTTTCTGCTTGGCTCAACCTTCATTCGCATTTCCTCCAAGCGCTTTCTCCTTGGCTCATTCACTCTTCTCTCACATTTCCTCCAAGCGCTTTCTGCTTGGCTCATTCACCTTTCTCTCGCATTTCCTCCATGCACTTTCTGCTTGGGTCAGCCTTCTTTCACATTTCCTCAAAGTTGTTTCTCCTTGGCTCATTCACCCTTTTCTCGCATTTCCTCCAAGCGCTTTCTGCTTGGCTCATTCAGCCTTCTCTCGAATTTTATCCAAGCACTTTCTGCTTGGCTCAACCTTCTTTCGCATTTACTCCAAGTGCTTTCTGCTTGACTCATTCACCTGTCTCTAACATTTCCTCCAAGCGCTTTCTACTTGGCTCAATCACCCTTCTCTCGCATTTTCTCGAAGCGCTTTCTGCCTGGCTCATTCACCCTTCACTCGCATTTCCTCCAAGCGCTTTCTGCTTCACTCATTCACCCTTCTCTTGTATTTCCTCCAAGCGCTTTCTACTTGGCTCAATCACCCTTCTCTCTCATTTCCTCCAAGCGCTTTCTGCTTGGCTCATTCACCCTTCTCTCGCATTTCCTCCACGCACTTTCTGCTTGGCTCATTCAGCCTTCCCTCGCATTTCCTCCATGCACTTTCTGCTTGGCTCGTTCACCTGTCTCTAACATTTCCTCCAAGCCCTTTCTGCTTGGCTCATTCTCCCTTCTCTCGCATTTCCTCCATGCACTTTCTGTTTGGCTCTGCCTTCTTTGGCATTTTCTCCAAGCACTTTCTCCTTGGCTCATTCACTCTTTTCTCGCATTTCCTCCAAGCGCTTTCTGCTTGGCTCATTCAGCCTTCTCTCGCATTTCCTCCAAGTGCTTCCTTCTTGGCCCATTCAGCCTTCTCTCCCATTTCCTCAAAGGGCTTTCTGCATGGCTCATTCAACATTCTCTCGCATTTTCTCCAAGCCCTTTCTGCTTGGCTCATTCTCCCTTCTCTCGCAGTTCCTCCATGCACTTTCTGCTTGGCTCAGCCTTCTTTCACATTTCCTCCAAGTGGTTTCTCCTTGGCTCATTCACCCTTCTCTCGCATTTCCTCCAAGCGCTTTCTGCTTAGCTCATTCACCTGTCTCTACCATTTCCTCCAAGCGCTTTCTGATTGGCTCATTCACCCTGCTCTCACATTTCCTCCATGCACTTTCTGCTTGGCTCATTCAGCCTTCTCTCGAATTTTATCCAAGCACTTTCTGCTTGGCTCAACCTTCTTTCGCATTTACTCCAAGCGCTTTCTCCTTTGCTCATTCACTCTTCTCTCGCATTTCCTCCAAGTGCTTTCTGCTTGGCTCATTCACCCTTCTCTCGCATTTCCTCCATGCACTTTCTGCTTGGCTCAGCCTTCTTTCACATTTCTTCCAAGCGGTTTCTCCTTGGCTCATTCACCCTTCTCTCACATATCCTGCAAGCGCTTTGTGCTCGGCTCCTTCACCCGTCTCTAATATTTCCTCCAAGCTCTTTATCCTTGGCTCATTCATACTTATCTCGCATTTCCTCTAAGCGCTTTCTGTTTGGCTTATTCACATTTCTCTCGCATTTCCTCGAAGTGCTTTCTCCTTGGCTCATTCACCCGTCTCTCTCATTTCCTATAAGTGCTTTCTCCTTGGCTCATTCAGCCTTCTCTCGCATTTCCTCCAAGTGCTTTCTGCTTGGGTCATTCACCCGTCTCTAACATTTCCTCCAACCTCTTTCTGCTTGGCTCATTCACACTTCTCTCACATTTCTTCCAAGCGCTTTCTGCTTGGCTCATTCACCCTTCTCTCGCATTTCCTCCAAGCGCTTTCTACTTGGCTCATTCACCCTTCTCTCGCATTTTCTCAAAGCGCTTTCTGCTTGGCTCATTCATACTTCTCTCGCATTTCCTCCAAGCGCTTCCTTCTTGACTCAGCCATCTCTCGCATTACCTCCAAGCGCTTTCTGCTTGGCTCATTCACCTGTCTCTAACATTTTCTCCAAGGGCTTTCTGCTTGGCTCAGCCTTCTTTCACATTTCTTCCAAGCGGTTGCTCCTTGGCCCATTCACCCTTCTCTCGCACTTCCTCCAAGCGATTTCTGCTTGGCTCATTCACCTGTCTCTAACATTTCCTCCAAGCCCTTTCTGCTTGGCTCATTCTCCCTTCTCTCGCATTTCCTCCATGCACTTTCTGTTTGGCTCTGCCTTCTTTGGCATTTTCTCCAAGCACTTTCTCCTTGGCTCATTCACCCTTTTCTTGCATTTCCTCCAAGCGCTTTCTGCTTGGCTCATTCAGCGTTCTCTCGAATTTTATCCAAGGGCTTTCTACATGGTTCATTAACACTTCTCTCTCACTTCCTCCAAGCGCTTCCTGCTTGGCTAAGCCTTCTCCCGCATTTCCTCAAAGCGCTTTCTACTTGGCTCAATCACCCTTCTCTCGCATTTGCTCGAAGCGCTTTCTGCTTGGCTCATTCACCCTTCTCTCGCATTTCCTCCAAGCGCTTTCTGCTTCACTCATTCACCCTTCTCTTGTATTTCCTCCAAGCGCTTTCTACTTGGCTCATTCACCCTTCTCTCGCATTTCCTCCAAGTGCTTCCTTCTTGACTCAGCCATCTCTCGCATTACCTCCAAGTGCTTTCTGCTTGGCCCATTCAGCCTTCTCTCGCATTTCGTCAAAGGGCTTTCTGCGTGGCTCATTCAACATTCTGTCGCATTTTCTCCAAGCCCTTTCTGCTTGGCTCATTCTCCCTTCTCTCGCAGTTCCTCCATGCACTTTCTGCCTGGCTCAGCCTTCTTTCACATTTCCTCCAAGCGGATTCTCCTTGGCTCATTTACCCTTCTCTCACATTTCCTCCAAGCGCTTTCTGCTTAGCTCATTCACCTATCTCTAACATTTCCTCCAAGCGCTTTCTACTTGGCTCATTCACGCTTCTCTCGCATTTCCTCCATGCACTTTCTGCTTGGCTCAACCTTCATTCGCATTTCCTCCAAGCGCTTTCTCCTTGGCTCATTCACTCTTCTCTCACATTTCCTCCAAGCGCTTTCTGCTTGGCTCATTCACCTTTCTCTCGCATTTCCTCCATGCACTTTCTGCTTGGGTCAGCCTTCTTTCACATTTCCTCAAAGTTGTTTCTCCTTGGCTCATTCACCCTTTTCTCGCATTTCCTCCAAGCGCTTTCTGCTTGGCTCATTCAGCCTTCTCTCGAATTTTATCCAAGCACTTTCTGCTTGGCTCAACCTTCTTTCGCATTTACTCCAAGTGCTTTCTGCTTGACTCATTCACCTGTCTCTAACATTTCCTCCAAGCGCTTTCTACTTGGCTCAATCACCCTTCTCTCGCATTTTCTCGAAGCGCTTTCTGCCTGGCTCATTCACCCTTCACTCGCATTTCCTCCAAGCGCTTTCTGCTTCACTCATTCACCCTTCTCTTGTATTTCCTCCAAGCGCTTTCTACTTGGCTCAATCACCCTTCTCTCTCATTTCCTCCAAGCGCTTTCTGCTTGGCTCATTCACCCTTCTCTCGCATTTCCTCCACGCACTTTCTGCTTGGCTCATTCAGCCTTCCCTCGCATTTCCTCCATGCACTTTCTGCTTGGCTCGTTCACCTGTCTCTAACATTTCCTCCAAGCCCTTTCTGCTTGGCTCATTCTCCCTTCTCTCGCATTTCCTCCATGCACTTTCTGTTTGGCTCTGCCTTCTTTGGCATTTTCTCCAAGCACTTTCTCCTTGGCTCATTCACTCTTTTCTCGCATTTCCTCCAAGCGCTTTCTGCTTGGCTCATTCAGCCTTCTCTCGCATTTCCTCCAAGTGCTTCCTTCTTGGCCCATTCAGCCTTCTCTCCCATTTCCTCAAAGGGCTTTCTGCATGGCTCATTCAACATTCTCTCGCATTTTCTCCAAGCCCTTTCTGCTTGGCTCATTCTCCCTTCTCTCGCAGTTCCTCCATGCACTTTCTGCTTGGCTCAGCCTTCTTTCACATTTCCTCCAAGTGGTTTCTCCTTGGCTCATTCACCCTTCTCTCGCATTTCCTCCAAGCGCTTTCTGCTTAGCTCATTCACCTGTCTCTACCATTTCCTCCAAGCGCTTTCTGATTGGCTCATTCACCCTGCTCTCACATTTCCTCCATGCACTTTCTGCTTGGCTCATTCAGCCTTCTCTCGAATTTTATCCAAGCACTTTCTGCTTGGCTCAACCTTCTTTCGCATTTACTCCAAGCGCTTTCTCCTTTGCTCATTCACTCTTCTCTCGCATTTCCTCCAAGTGCTTTCTGCTTGGCTCATTCACCCTTCTCTCGCATTTCCTCCATGCACTTTCTGCTTGGCTCAGCCTTCTTTCACATTTCTTCCAAGCGGTTTCTCCTTGGCTCATTCACCCTTCTCTCACATATCCTGCAAGCGCTTTGTGCTCGGCTCCTTCACCCGTCTCTAATATTTCCTCCAAGCTCTTTATCCTTGGCTCATTCATACTTATCTCGCATTTCCTCTAAGCGCTTTCTGTTTGGCTTATTCACATTTCTCTCGCATTTCCTCGAAGTGCTTTCTCCTTGGCTCATTCACCCGTCTCTCTCATTTCCTATAAGTGCTTTCTCCTTGGCTCATTCAGCCTTCTCTCGCATTTCCTCCAAGTGCTTTCTGCTTGGGTCATTCACCCGTCTCTAACATTTCCTCCAACCTCTTTCTGCTTGGCTCATTCACACTTCTCTCACATTTCTTCCAAGCGCTTTCTGCTTGGCTCATTCACCCTTCTCTCGCATTTCCTCCAAGCGCTTTCTACTTGGCTCATTCACCCTTCTCTCGCATTTTCTCAAAGCGCTTTCTGCTTGGCTCATTCATACTTCTCTCGCATTTCCTCCAAGCGCTTCCTTCTTGACTCAGCCATCTCTCGCATTACCTCCAAGCGCTTTCTGCTTGGCTCATTCACCTGTCTCTAACATTTTCTCCAAGGGCTTTCTGCTTGGCTCAGCCTTCTTTCACATTTCTTCCAAGCGGTTGCTCCTTGGCCCATTCACCCTTCTCTCGCACTTCCTCCAAGCGATTTCTGCTTGGCTCATTCACCTGTCTCTAACATTTCCTCCAAGCCCTTTCTGCTTGGCTCATTCTCCCTTCTCTCGCATTTCCTCCATGCACTTTCTGTTTGGCTCTGCCTTCTTTGGCATTTTCTCCAAGCACTTTCTCCTTGGCTCATTCACCCTTTTCTTGCATTTCCTCCAAGCGCTTTCTGCTTGGCTCATTCAGCGTTCTCTCGAATTTTATCCAAGGGCTTTCTACATGGTTCATTAACACTTCTCTCTCACTTCCTCCAAGCGCTTCCTGCTTGGCTAAGCCTTCTCCCGCATTTCCTCAAAGCGCTTTCTACTTGGCTCAATCACCCTTCTCTCGCATTTTCTCGAAGCGCTTTCTGCTTGGCTCATTCACCCTTCTCTCGCATTTCCTCCAAGCGCTTTCTGCTTCACTCATTCACCCTTCTCTTGTATTTCCTCCAAGCGCTTTCTGCTTGGCTCATTCTCCCTTCTCTCGCAGTTCCTCCATGCACTTTCTGCCTGGCTCAGCCTTCGTTCACATTTCCTCCAAGCGGTTTCTCCTTGGCTCATTTACCCTTCTCTCACATTTCCTCCAAGCGCTTTCTGCTTAGCTCATTCACCTATCTCTAACATTTCCTCCAAGCGCTTTCTACTTGGCTCATTCACGCTTCTCTCGCATTTCCTCCATGCACTTTCTGCTTGGCTCAACCTTCATTCGCATTTCCTCCAAGCGCTTTCTCCTTGGCTCATTCACTCTTCTCTCACATTTCCTCCAAGCGCTTTCTGCTTGGCTCATTCACCTTTCTCTCGCATTTCCTCCATGCACTTTCTGCTTGGGTCAGCCTTCTTTCACATTTCCTCAAAGTTGTTTCTCCTTGGCTCATTCACCCTTTTCTCGCATTTCCTCCAAGCGCTTTCTGCTTGGCTCATTCAGCCTTCTCTCGAATTTTATCCAAGCACTTTCTGCTTGGCTCAACCTTCTTTCGCATTTACTCCAAGTGCTTTCTGCTTGACTCATTCACCTGTCTCTAACATTTCCTCCAAGCGCTTTCTACTTGGCTCAATCACCCTTCTCTCGCATTTTCTCGAAGCGCTTTCTGCCTGGCTCATTCACCCTTCTCTCGCATTTCCTCCAAGCGCTTTCTGCTTCACTCATTCACCCTTCTCTTGTATTTCCTCCAAGCGCTTTCTACTTGGCTCAATCACCCTTCTCTCGCATTTCCTCCAAGCGCTTTCTGCTTGGCTCATTCACCCTTCTCTCGCATTTCCTCCACGCACTTTCTGCTTGGCTCATTCAGCCTTCTCTCGCATTTCCTCCATGCACTTTCTGCTTGGCTCGTTCACCTGTCTCTAACATTTCCTCCAAGCCCTTTCTGCTTGGCTCATTCTCCCTTCTCTCGCATTTCCTCCATGCACTTTCTGTTTGGCTCTGCCTTCTTTGGCATTTTCTACAAGCACTTTCTCCTTGGCTCATTCACTCTTTTCTCGCATTTCCTCCAAGCGCTTTCTGCTTGGCTCATTCAGCCTTCTCTCGCATTTCCTCCAAGCGCTTTCTGCTTGGCTCATTCAGCCTTCTCTCAAATTTTATCCAAGCACTTTCTGCTTGGCTCAACCTTCTTTCGCATTTACTCCAAGTGCTTTCTGCTTGGCTCATTCACCTGTCTCTAACATTTCCTCAAAGCGCTTTCTGCTTGGCTCATTCACCCTTCTCTCGCATTTACTCCATGCACTTTCTGCTTGGCTCTGCCTTCTTTCGCATTTTCTCCAAGCACTTTCTCCTTGGCTCATTCACCCTTTTCTTGCATTTCCTCCAAGCGCTTTCTGCTTGGCTCATTCAGCCTTCTCTCGAATTTTATCTAAGGGCTTTCTGCATGGCTCATTAACACTTCTCTCTCATTTCCTCCAAGCGCTTCCTGCTTGGCTAAGCCTACTCCCGCATTTCCTCCAAGCGCTTTCTACTTGGCTCAATCACCCTTCTCTCGCATTTCCTCCAAGCGCTTTCTGCTTCACTCATTCACCCTTCTCTTGTATTTCCTCGAAGCGCTTTCTACTTGTCTCATTCACCCTTCTCTCGCATTTTCTCAAAGCGTTTCTGCTTGGCTCATTCATACTTCTCTCTCATTTCCTCCAAGCGCTTCCTTCTTGACTCAGCCATCTCTCGCATTACCTCCAAACGCTTTCTGCTTGGCTCATTCACCTGTCTCTAACATTTTCTCCAAGCACTTTCTGCTTGGCTCATTCACCCTTCTCTCGCATTTCCTCCAAGCGCTTTCTCCTTTGCTCATTCACTCTTCTCTCGCATTTCCTCCAAGCGCTTTCTGCTTGGCTCATTCACCTTTCTCTCGCATTTCCTCCATGCACTTTCTGCTTGGCTCAGCCTTCTTTCACATTTCCTAAAAGCCGTTTCTCCTTGGCTCATTCACCCTTTTCTCGCATTTCCTCAAAGCGCTTTCTGCTTGGCTCATTCAGCCTTCTCTCGAATTTTATGCAAGCACTTTCTGCTTGGCTCAACCTTCTTTCGTATTTACTCCAAGTGCTTTCTGCTTGGCCCATTCACCTGTCTCTAACATTTCCTCAAAGCGCTTTCTGCTTGGCTCATTCACCCTTCTCTCGCATTTACTCCATGCACTTTCTGCTTGGCTCTGCCTTCTTTCGCATTTTCTCCAAGCACTTTCTCCTTGGCTCATTCACCCTTTTCTTGCATTTCCTCCAAGCGCTTTCTGCTTGGCTCATTCAGCCTTCTCTCGAATTTTATCTAAGGGCTTTCTTCATGGCTCATTAACACTTCTCTCTCACTTCCTCCAAGCGCTTCCTGCTTGGCTAAGCCTTCTCCCGCATTTCCTCCAAGCGCTTTCTACTTGGCTCAATCACCCTTCTCTCGCATTTTCTCGAAGCGCTTTCTGCCTGGCTCATTCACCCTTCTCTCGCATTTCCTCCAAGCGCTTCCTGCTTCACTCATTCACCCTTCTCTTGTATTTCCTCGAAGCGCTTTCTACTTGGCTCATTCACCCTTCTCTCGCATTTTCTCAAAGCGCTTTCTGCTTGGCTCATTCATACTTCTCTCGCATTTCCTCCAAGCGCTTCCTTCTTGACTCAGCCATCTCTCGCATTACCTCCAAGAGCTTTCTGCTTGGCTCATTCACCTGTCTCTAACATTTTCTCCAAGCACTTTCTGCTTGGCTCATTCACCCTTCTCTCGCATTTCCTCCAAGCGCTTTTTGCTTGGCTCATTCACCCTTCTCTCGCATTTCCTCCACGCACTTTCTACTTGGCTCATTCAGCCTTCTCTCGGATTTCCTCCATGCACTTTCTGCTTGGCTCGTTCACCTGTCTCTAACATTTCCTCCAAGCCCTTTCTGCTTGGCTCATTCTCCCTTCTCTCGCATTTCCTCCATGCACTTTCTGTTTGGCTCTGCCTTCTTTGGCATTTTCTCCAAGCACTTTCTCCTTGGCTCATTCACTCTTTTCTCGCATTTCCTCCAAGCGCTTTCTGCTTGGCTCATTCAGCCTTCTCTCGAATTTCCTCCAAGTGCTTCCTTCTTGGCCCATTCAGCCTTCTCTCCCATTTCCTCAAAGGGCTTTCTGCATGGCTCATTCAACATTCTCTCGCATTTTCTCCAAGCCCTTTCTGCTTGGCTCATTCTCCCTTCTCTCGCAGTTCCTCCATGCACTTTCTGCTTGGCTCAGCCTTCTTTCACATTTCCTCTAAGTGGTTTCTCCTTGGCTCATTCACCCTTCTCTCGCATTTCCTCTAAGCGCTTTCTGCTTAGCTCATTCACCTGTCTCTACCATTTCCTCCAAGCGCTTTCTAATTGGCTCATTCACCCTGCTCTCACATTTCCTCCATGCACTTTCTGCTTGGCTCATTCAGCCTTCTCTCGAATTTTATCCAAGCACTTTCTGCTTGGCTCAACCTTCTTTCGCATTTACTCCAAGCGCTTTCTCCTTTGCTCATTCACTCTTCTCTCGCATTTCCTCCAAGTGCTTTCTGCTTGGCTCATTCACCCTTCTCTCGCATTTCCTCCATGCAGTTTCTGCTTGGCTCAGCCTTCTTTCACATTTCTTCCAAGCGGTTTCTCCTTGGCTCATTCACCCTTCTCTCACATATCCTCCAAGCGCTTTGTGCTCGGCTCATTCACCCGTCTCTAATATTTCCTCCAAGCTCTTTATCCTTGGCTCATTCATACTTATCTCGCATTTCCTCTAAGCGCTTTCTGTTTGGCTTATTCACATTTCTCTCGCATTTCCTCGAAGTGCTTTCTCCTTGGCTCATTCACCCGTCTCTCTCATTTCCTATAAGTGCTTTCTCCTTGGCTCATTCAGCCTTCTCTCGCATTTCCTCCAAGTGCTTTCTGCTTGGGTCATTCACCCGTCTCTAACATTTCCTCCAACCTCTTTCTGCTTGGCTCATTCACACTTCTCTCACATTTCTTCCAAGCGCTTTCTGCTTGGCTCATTCACCCTTCTCTCGCATTTCCTCCAAGCGCTTTCTACTTGGCTCATTCACCCTTCTCTCGCATTTTCTCAAAGCGCTTTCTGCTTGGCTCATTCATACTTCTCTCGCATTTCCTCCAAGCGCTTCCTTCTTGACTCAGCCATCTCTCGCATTACCTCCAAGCGCTTTCTGCTTGGCTCATTCACCTGTCTCTAACATTTTCGCCAAGGGCTTTCCTCTTGGCTCAGCCTTCTTTCACATTTCTTCCAAGCGGTTGCTCCTTGGCCCATTCACCCTTCTCTCGCACTTCCTCCAAGCGCTTTCTCCTTGGCTCATTCACCTGTCTCTAACATTTCCTCCAAGCCCTTTCTGCGTGGCTCATTCTCCCTTCTCTCGCATTTACTCCATGCACTTTCTGCTTGGCTCTGCCTTCTTTCGCATTTTCTCCAAGCACTTTCTCCTTGGCTCATTCACCCTTTTCTTGCATTTCCTCCAAGCGCTTTCTGCTTGGCTCATTCAGCCTTCTCTCGAATTTTATCTAAGGGCTTTCTGCATGTCTCATTAACACTTCTCTCTCATTTCCTCCAAGCGCTTCCTGCTTGGCTAAGCCTTCTCCCGCATTTCCTCCAAGCGCTTTCTACTTGGCTCAATCACCCTTCTCTCGCATTTCCTCCAAGTGCTTTCTGCTTCACTCATTCACCCTTCTCTTGTATTTCCTCCAAGCGCTTTCTGCTTCACTCATTCACCCTTCTCTCGCATTTTCTCAAAGCGCTTTCTGCTTGGCTCATTCATACTTCTTTCGCATTTCCTCCAAGCGCTTCCTTCTTGACTCAGCCATCTCTCGCATTACCTCCAAGCGCTTTCTGCTTGGCTCATTCACCTGTCTCTAACATTTTCTCCAAGCACTTTCTGCTTGGCTCATTCACCCTTCTCTCGCATTTCCTCCAAGCGCTTTCTCCTTTGCTCATTCACTCTTCTCTCGCATTTCCTCCAAGCGCTTTCTGCTTGGCTCATTCACCTTTCTCTCGCATTTCCTCCATGCACTTTCTGCTTGGCTCAGCCTTCTTTCACATTTCCTAAAAGCCGTTTCTCCTTGGCTCATTCACCCTTTTCTCGCATTTCCTCAAAGCGTTTTCTGCTTGGCTCATTCAGCCTTCTCTCGAATTTTATGCAAGCACTTTCTGCTTGGCTCAACCTTCTTTCGTATTTACTCCAAGTGCTTTCTGCTTGGCTCATTCACCTGTCTCTAACATTTCCTCAAAGCGCTTTCTGCTTGGCTCATTCACCCTTCTCTCGCATTTACTCCATGCACTTTCTGCTTGGCTCTGCCTTCTTTCGCATTTTCTCCAAGCACTTTCTCCTTGGCTCATTCACCCTTTTCTCGCATTTCCTCCAAGCGCTTTCTGCTTGGCTCATTCAGCCTTCTCTCGAATTTTATCAAAGGGCTTTCTGCATGGCTCATTAACACTTCTCTCTCACTTCCTCCAAGCGCTTCCTGCTTGGCTAAACCTTCTCCCGCACTTCCTCAAAGCGCTTTCTACTTGGCTCAATCACCCTTCTCTCGCATTTTCTCGAAGCGCTTTCTGCTTGGTTCAATCACCCTTCTCTCGCATTTCCTCCAAGCGCTTTCTGCTTGGCTCATTCAGCCTTCTCTCAAATTTTATCCAAGCACTTTCTGCTTGGCTCAACCTTCTTTCGCATTTCCTCAAAGCGCTTTCTGCTTGGCTCATTCACCCTTCTCTCGCATTTACTCCATGCACTTTCTGCTTGGCTCTGCCTTCTTTCGCATTTTCTCCAAGCACTTTCTCCTTGGCTCATTCACTCTTTTCTCGCATTTCCTCCAAGCGCTTTCTGCTTGGCTCATTCACCCTTCTCTCGCATTTCCTCCAAGTGCGTCCTTCTTGACTCAGCCGTCTCTCGCATTACCTCCAAGTGCTTTCTGCTTGGCCCATTCAGCCTTCTCTCGCATTTCCTCAAAGGGCTTTCTGTATGGCTCATTCAACATTCTCTTGCATTTTCTCCAAGCCCTTTCTGCTTGGCTCATTCTCCCTTCTCTCGCAGTTCCTCAATGCACTTTCTGCTTGGCTCAGCCTTCTTTCACATTTCCTCCAAGCGGTTTCTCCTTGGCTCATTCACCTGTCTCTAACATTTCCTCCAAGGGCTTTCTACTTGGCTCATTCACCCTTCTCTCGCACTTCCTCCATGCACTTTCTGCTTGGCTCATTCAGCCTTCTCTCAAATTTTGTCCAAGCACTTTCTCCTTGGCTCAACCTTCTTTCGCATTTACTCCAAGCGCTTTCTCCTTTGCTCATTCACTCTTCTCTCGCATTTTCTCCAAGCGCTTCCTGCTTGGCTCATTCACCCTTCTCTCGCATTTCCTCCATGCACTTTCTGCTTGGCTCAGCGTTCTTTCACATTTCTTCCAAGCGGTTTCCCCTTGGCTCATTCACCCTTCTCTCGCATATCCTCCAAGCGCTTTCTGCTCGGCTCATTCACCCGTCTCTAATATTTCCTCCAAGGTCTTTATCCTTGGCTCATACATACTTATCTCGCATTTCCTCTAAGCGCTTTCTGTTTGGCTTATTCACATTTCTCTCGCATTTCCTCGAAGTGCTTTCTCCTTGGCTCATTCACCCGTCTCTCTCATTTCCTATAAGTGCTTTCTCCTTGGCTCATTCAGCCTTCTCTCGCATTTCCTCCAAGTGCTTTCTGCTTGGGTCATTCACCCCTCTCTAACATTTCCTCCAAGCGCTTTCTGCTTGGCTCATTCACACTTCTCTCACATTTCTTCCAAGCGCTTTCTGCTTTGCTCATTCACACTTCTCTCACATTTCTTCCAAGTGCTTTCTGCTTGGCTCATTCACCCATCTATCGCATTTCCTCCAAGCGCTTTCTTCTTGGCTCATTCACCCTTCTCTGACATTTCCTCTAAGCGCTTTCTGTTTGGCTTATTCACATTTCTCTGGCATTTCCTCCAAGTGCTTTCTCCTTGGCTCATTCACCCGTCTCTCTCATTTCCTCCAAGTGCTTTCTGCTTTCATCATTCAGCTTTCTCTCGCATTTCTTCAAAGCGCTTTCTGCTTGGCTCATTCACCCCTCTCCCGCACTTCCTCCAAGCACTTTCTGCTTGGCTCATTCACCTTTCTCTCGCATTTCCTCCATGCACTTTCTGCTTGGCTCAGCCTTCTTTCACATTTCCTAAAAGCCGTTTCTCCTTGGCTCATTCACCCTTTTCTCGCATTTCCTCAAAGCGTTTTCTGCTTGGCTCATTCAGCCTTCTCTCGAATTTTATGTAAGCACTTTCTGCTTGGCTCAACCTTCTTTCGTATTTACTCCAAGTGCTTTCTGCTTGGCTCATTCACCTGTCTCTAACATTTCCTCAAAGCGCTTTCTGCTTGGCTCATTCACCCTTCTCTCGCATTTACTCCATGCACTTTCTGCTTGGCTCTGCCTTCTTTCGCATTTTCTCCAAGCACTTTCTCCTTGGCTCATTCACCCTTTTCTCGCATTTCCTCCAAGCGCTTTCTGCTTGGCTCATTCAGCCTTCTCTCGAATTTTATCCAAGGGCTTTCTGCATGGCTCATTAACACTTCTCTCTCACTTCCTCCAAGCGCTTCCTGCTTGGCTAAACCTTCTCCCGCACTTCCTCAAAGCGCTTTCTACTTGGCACAATCACCCTTCTCTCGCATTTTCTCGAAGCGCTTTCTGCTTGGTTCAATCACCCTTCTCTCGCATTTCCTCCAAGCGCTTTCTGCTTGGCTCATTCAGCCTTCTCTCAAATTTTATCCAAGCACTTTCTGCTTGGCTCAACCTTCTTTCGCATTTACTCCAAGTGCTTTCTGCTTGGCTCATTCAACTGTCTCTAACATTTCCTCAAAGCGCTTTCTGCTTGGCTCATTCACCCTTCTCTCGCATTTACTCCATGCACTTTCTGCTTGGCTCTGCCTTCTTTCGCATTTTCTCCAAGCACTTTTTCCTTGGCTCATTCACCTGTCTCTCTCATTTCCTCCAAGTGCTTTCTGCTTTCATCATTCAGCTTTCTCTCGCATTTCTTCAAAGCGCTTTCTGCTTGGCTCATTCACCCCTCTCCCGCACTTCCTCCAAGCGCTTTCTGCTTGGCTCATTCATCATTCTCTCGCATTTCTTCGAAGCGCTTTCTGCTTGGCTCATTGACCCCTCTCCCGAACTTCCTCCAAGCCCTTTCTGCTTGGCTCATTCTCCCTTCTCTCGCAGTTCCTCCATGCACTTTCTGCTTGGCTCAGCCTTCTTTCACATTTCCTCCAAGCGGTTTCTCCTTGGCTCATTCACCCTTCTCTCGCATATCCTCCAAGCGCTTTCTGCTCGGCTCATTCACCCGTCTCTAATATTTCCTCCAAGCTCTTTATCCTTGGCTCATTCATACTTATCTCGCATTTCCTCTAAGCGCTTTCTGTTTGGCTTATTCACATTTCTCTCACATTTCCTCGAAGTGCTTTCTCCTTGGCTCATTCACCCGTCTCTCTCATTTCCTATAAGTGCTTTCTCCTTGGCTCATTCAGCCTTCTCTCGCATTTCCTCCAAGTACTTTCTGCTTGGGTCATTCACCCGTCTCTAACATTTCCTCCAAGCGCTTTCTGCTTGGCTCATTCACACTTCTCTCACATTTCTTCCAAGCGCTTTCTGCTTTGCTCATTCACACTTCTCTCACATTTCTTCCAAGCGCTTTCTGCTTGGCTCATTCACCCATCTATCGCATTTCCTCCAAGCGCTTTCTTCTTGGCTCATTCACCCTTCTCTGACATTTCCTCTAAGCGCTTTCTGTTTGGCTTATTCACATTTCTCTGGCATTTCCTCCAAGTGCTTTCTCCTTGGCTCATTCACCCATCTCTCTCATTTCCTCTACGTGCTTTCTGCTTTCATCATTCAGCTTTCTGTCGCATTTCTTCCAAGCGCTTTCTGCTTGGCTCATTCACCCTTCTCTCGTATATCCTCCAAGCGCTTTCTGTTTGGCTCATTCACCCATCTCTCGCATTTCCTCCAAGAGCTTTCTGCTTGGCTCATTCAGCCTTCCCTTGGCATTTCCCTCAAGCACTTTTTCTTTTGCTCATTCACCCTTCTCTCGCATTTCCTCCAAGCGCTTTCTGCTTGGCTCATTCACCCGTCTCTAATATTTCCTCAAAGCACTTTCTGCTTGGCTCATTCACCCTTCTCTCTCATTTACTCCATGCACTTTCTGCTTGGCTCTGCCTTCTTTCGCATTTTCTCCAAGCACTTTCTCCTTGGCTCATTCACCCTTTTCTTGCATTTCCTCCAAGCGCTTTCTGCTTGGCTCATTTAGCCTTCTCTCGAATTTCCTCCATGCACTTTCTGCTTGGCTCAGCCTTCTTTCACATTTCTTCCAAGCGGTTTCTCCTTGGCTCATTCACCCTTCTCTCACATATCCTCCAAGCGCTTTGTGCTCGGCTCATTCACCCGTCTCTAATATTTCCTCCAAGCTCTTTATCCTTGGCTCATTCATACTTATCTCGCATTTCCTCTAAGCTCTTTCTGTTTGGCTTATTCACATTTCTCTCGCATTTCCTCGAAGTGCTTTCTCCTTGGCTCATTCACCCGTCTCTCTCATTTCCTATAAGTGCTTTCTCCTTGGCTCATTCAGCCTTCTCTCGCATTTCCTCCAAGTGCTTTCTGCTTGGGTCATTCACCCGTCTCTAACATTTCCTCCAACCTCTTTCTGCTTGGCTCATTCACACTTCTCTCACATTTCTTCCAAGCGCTTTCTGCTTGGCTCATTCACCCTTCTCTCGCATTTCCTCCAAGCGCTTTCTACTTGGCTCATTCACCCTTCTGTCGCATTTTCTCAAAGCGCTTTCTGCTTGTCTCATTCATACTTCTCTCGCATTTCCTCCAAGCGCTTCCTTCTTGACTCAGCCATCTCTCGCATTACCTCCAAGCGCTTTCTGCTTGGCTCATTCACCTGTCTCTAACATTTTCTCCAAGGGCTTTCTGCTTGGCTCAGCCTTCTTTCACATTTCTTCCAAGCGGTTGCTCCTTGGCCCATTCACCCTTCTCTCGCACTTCCTCCAAGCGATTTCTGCTTGGCTCATTCACCTGTCTCTAACATTTCCTCCAAGCCCTTTCTGCTTGGCTCATTCTCCCTTCTCTCGCATTTCCTCCATGCACTTTCTGTTTGGCTCTGCCTTCTTTGGCATTTTCTCCAAGCACTTTCTCCTTGGCTCATTCACCCTTTTCTTGCATTTCCTCCAAGCGCTTTCTGCTTGGCTCATTCAGCGTTCTCTCGAATTTTATCCAAGGGCTTTCTACATGGTTCATTAACACTTCTCTCTCACTTCCTCCAAGCGCTTCCTGCTTGGCTAAGCCTTCTCCCGCATTTCCTCAAAGCGCTTTCTACTTGGCTCAATCACCCTTCTCTCGCATTTGCTCGAAGCGCTTTCTGCTTGGCTCATTCACCCTTCTCTCGCATTTCCTCCAAGCGCTTTCTGCTTCACTCATTCACCCTTCTCTTGTATTTCCTCCAAGCGCTTTCTACTTGGCTCATTCACCCTTCTCTCGCATTTCCTCCAAGTGCTTCCTTCTTGACTCAGCCATCTCTCGCATTACCTCCAAGTGCTTTCTGCTTGGCCCATTCAGCCTTCTCTCGCATTTCGTCAAAGGGCTTTCTGCGTGGCTCATTCAACATTCTGTCGCATTTTCTCCAAGCCCTTTCTGCTTGGCTCATTCTCCCTTCTCTCGCAGTTCCTCCATGCACTTTCTGCCTGGCTCAGCCTTCTTTCACATTTCCTCCAAGCGGATTCTCCTTGGCTCATTTACCCTTCTCTCACATTTCCTCCAAGCGCTTTCTGCTTAGCTCATTCACCTATCTCTAACATTTCCTCCAAGCGCTTTCTACTTGGCTCATTCACGCTTCTCTCGCATTTCCTCCATGCACTTTCTGCTTGGCTCAACCTTCATTCGCATTTCCTCCAAGCGCTTTCTCCTTGGCTCATTCACTCTTCTCTCACATTTCCTCCAAGCGCTTTCTGCTTGGCTCATTCACCTTTCTCTCGCATTTCCTCCATGCACTTTCTGCTTGGGTCAGCCTTCTTTCACATTTCCTCAAAGTTGTTTCTCCTTGGCTCATTCACCCTTTTCTCGCATTTCCTCCAAGCGCTTTCTGCTTGGCTCATTCAGCCTTCTCTCGAATTTTATCCAAGCACTTTCTGCTTGGCTCAACCTTCTTTCGCATTTACTCCAAGTGCTTTCTGCTTGACTCATTCACCTGTCTCTAACATTTCCTCCAAGCGCTTTCTACTTGGCTCAATCACCCTTCTCTCGCATTTTCTCGAAGCGCTTTCTGCCTGGCTCATTCACCCTTCACTCGCATTTCCTCCAAGCGCTTTCTGCTTCACTCATTCACCCTTCTCTTGTATTTCCTCCAAGCGCTTTCTACTTGGCTCAATCACCCTTCTCTCTCATTTCCTCCAAGCGCTTTCTGCTTGGCTCATTCACCCTTCTCTCGCATTTCCTCCACGCACTTTCTGCTTGGCTCATTCAGCCTTCCCTCGCATTTCCTCCATGCACTTTCTGCTTGGCTCGTTCACCTGTCTCTAACATTTCCTCCAAGCCCTTTCTGCTTGGCTCATTCTCCCTTCTCTCGCATTTCCTCCATGCACTTTCTGTTTGGCTCTGCCTTCTTTGGCATTTTCTCCAAGCACTTTCTCCTTGGCTCATTCACTCTTTTCTCGCATTTCCTCCAAGCGCTTTCTGCTTGGCTCATTCAGCCTTCTCTCGCATTTCCTCCAAGTGCTTCCTTCTTGGCCCATTCAGCCTTCTCTCCCATTTCCTCAAAGGGCTTTCTGCATGGCTCATTCAACATTCTCTCGCATTTTCTCCAAGCCCTTTCTGCTTGGCTCATTCTCCCTTCTCTCGCAGTTCCTCCATGCACTTTCTGCTTGGCTCAGCCTTCTTTCACATTTCCTCCAAGTGGTTTCTCCTTGGCTCATTCACCCTTCTCTCGCATTTCCTCCAAGCGCTTTCTGCTTAGCTCATTCACCTGTCTCTACCATTTCCTCCAAGCGCTTTCTGATTGGCTCATTCACCCTGCTCTCACATTTCCTCCATGCACTTTCTGCTTGGCTCATTCAGCCTTCTCTCGAATTTTATCCAAGCACTTTCTGCTTGGCTCAACCTTCTTTCGCATTTACTCCAAGCGCTTTCTCCTTTGCTCATTCACTCTTCTCTCGCATTTCCTCCAAGTGCTTTCTGCTTGGCTCATTCACCCTTCTCTCGCATTTCCTCCATGCACTTTCTGCTTGGCTCAGCCTTCTTTCACATTTCTTCCAAGCGGTTTCTCCTTGGCTCATTCACCCTTCTCTCACATATCCTGCAAGCGCTTTGTGCTCGGCTCCTTCACCCGTCTCTAATATTTCCTCCAAGCTCTTTATCCTTGGCTCATTCATACTTATCTCGCATTTCCTCTAAGCGCTTTCTGTTTGGCTTATTCACATTTCTCTCGCATTTCCTCGAAGTGCTTTCTCCTTGGCTCATTCACCCGTCTCTCTCATTTCCTATAAGTGCTTTCTCCTTGGCTCATTCAGCCTTCTCTCGCATTTCCTCCAAGTGCTTTCTGCTTGGGTCATTCACCCGTCTCTAACATTTCCTCCAACCTCTTTCTGCTTGGCTCATTCACACTTCTCTCACATTTCTTCCAAGCGCTTTCTGCTTGGCTCATTCACCCTTCTCTCGCATTTCCTCCAAGCGCTTTCTACTTGGCTCATTCACCCTTCTCTCGCATTTTCTCAAAGCGCTTTCTGCTTGGCTCATTCATACTTCTCTCGCATTTCCTCCAAGCGCTTCCTTCTTGACTCAGCCATCTCTCGCATTACCTCCAAGCGCTTTCTGCTTGGCTCATTCACCTGTCTCTAACATTTTCTCCAAGGGCTTTCTGCTTGGCTCAGCCTTCTTTCACATTTCTTCCAAGCGGTTGCTCCTTGGCCCATTCACCCTTCTCTCGCACTTCCTCCAAGCGATTTCTGCTTGGCTCATTCACCTGTCTCTAACATTTCCTCCAAGCCCTTTCTGCTTGGCTCATTCTCCCTTCTCTCGCATTTCCTCCATGCACTTTCTGTTTGGCTCTGCCTTCTTTGGCATTTTCTCCAAGCACTTTCTCCTTGGCTCATTCACCCTTTTCTTGCATTTCCTCCAAGCGCTTTCTGCTTGGCTCATTCAGCGTTCTCTCGAATTTTATCCAAGGGCTTTCTACATGGTTCATTAACACTTCTCTCTCACTTCCTCCAAGCGCTTCCTGCTTGGCTAAGCCTTCTCCCGCATTTCCTCAAAGCGCTTTCTACTTGGCTCAATCACCCTTCTCTCGCATTTTCTCGAAGCGCTTTCTGCTTGGCTCATTCACCCTTCTCTCGCATTTCCTCCAAGCGCTTTCTGCTTCACTCATTCACCCTTCTCTTGTATTTCCTCCAAGCGCTTTCTGCTTGGCTCATTCTCCCTTCTCTCGCAGTTCCTCCATGCACTTTCTGCCTGGCTCAGCCTTCGTTCACATTTCCTCCAAGCGGTTTCTCCTTGGCTCATTTACCCTTCTCTCACATTTCCTCCAAGCGCTTTCTGCTTAGCTCATTCACCTATCTCTAACATTTCCTCCAAGCGCTTTCTACTTGGCTCATTCACGCTTCTCTCGCATTTCCTCCATGCACTTTCTGCTTGGCTCAACCTTCATTCGCATTTCCTCCAAGCGCTTTCTCCTTGGCTCATTCACTCTTCTCTCACATTTCCTCCAAGCGCTTTCTGCTTGGCTCATTCACCTTTCTCTCGCATTTCCTCCATGCACTTTCTGCTTGGGTCAGCCTTCTTTCACATTTCCTCAAAGTTGTTTCTCCTTGGCTCATTCACCCTTTTCTCGCATTTCCTCCAAGCGCTTTCTGCTTGGCTCATTCAGCCTTCTCTCGAATTTTATCCAAGCACTTTCTGCTTGGCTCAACCTTCTTTCGCATTTACTCCAAGTGCTTTCTGCTTGACTCATTCACCTGTCTCTAACATTTCCTCCAAGCGCTTTCTACTTGGCTCAATCACCCTTCTCTCGCATTTTCTCGAAGCGCTTTCTGCCTGGCTCATTCACCCTTCTCTCGCATTTCCTCCAAGCGCTTTCTGCTTCACTCATTCACCCTTCTCTTGTATTTCCTCCAAGCGCTTTCTACTTGGCTCAATCACCCTTCTCTCGCATTTCCTCCAAGCGCTTTCTGCTTGGCTCATTCACCCTTCTCTCGCATTTCCTCCACGCACTTTCTGCTTGGCTCATTCAGCCTTCTCTCGCATTTCCTCCATGCACTTTCTGCTTGGCTCGTTCACCTGTCTCTAACATTTCCTCCAAGCCCTTTCTGCTTGGCTCATTCTCCCTTCTCTCGCATTTCCTCCATGCACTTTCTGTTTGGCTCTGCCTTCTTTGGCATTTTCTACAAGCACTTTCTCCTTGGCTCATTCACTCTTTTCTCGCATTTCCTCCAAGCGCTTTCTGCTTGGCTCATTCAGCCTTCTCTCGCATTTCCTCCAAGCGCTTTCTGCTTGGCTCATTCAGCCTTCTCTCAAATTTTATCCAAGCACTTTCTGCTTGGCTCAACCTTCTTTCGCATTTACTCCAAGTGCTTTCTGCTTGGCTCATTCACCTGTCTCTAACATTTCCTCAAAGCGCTTTCTGCTTGGCTCATTCACCCTTCTCTCGCATTTACTCCATGCACTTTCTGCTTGGCTCTGCCTTCTTTCGCATTTTCTCCAAGCACTTTCTCCTTGGCTCATTCACCCTTTTCTTGCATTTCCTCCAAGCGCTTTCTGCTTGGCTCATTCAGCCTTCTCTCGAATTTTATCTAAGGGCTTTCTGCATGGCTCATTAACACTTCTCTCTCATTTCCTCCAAGCGCTTCCTGCTTGGCTAAGCCTACTCCCGCATTTCCTCCAAGCGCTTTCTACTTGGCTCAATCACCCTTCTCTCGCATTTCCTCCAAGCGCTTTCTGCTTCACTCATTCACCCTTCTCTTGTATTTCCTCGAAGCGCTTTCTACTTGGCTCATTCACCCTTCTCTCGCATTTTCTCAAAGCGTTTCTGCTTGGCTCATTCATACTTCTCTCTCATTTCCTCCAAGCGCTTCCTTCTTGACTCAGCCATCTCTCGCATTACCTCCAAACGCTTTCTGCTTGGCTCATTCACCTGTCTCTAACATTTTCTCCAAGCACTTTCTGCTTGGCTCATTCACCCTTCTCTCGCATTTCCTCCAAGCGCTTTCTCCTTTGCTCATTCACTCTTCTCTCGCATTTCCTCCAAGCGCTTTCTGCTTGGCTCATTCACCTTTCTCTCGCATTTCCTCCATGCACTTTCTGCTTGGCTCAGCCTTCTTTCACATTTCCTAAAAGCCGTTTCTCCTTGGCTCATTCACCCTTTTCTCGCATTTCCTCAAAGCGCTTTCTGCTTGGCTCATTCAGCCTTCTCTCGAATTTTATGCAAGCACTTTCTGCTTGGCTCAACCTTCTTTCGTATTTACTCCAAGTGCTTTCTGCTTGGCCCATTCACCTGTCTCTAACATTTCCTCAAAGCGCTTTCTGCTTGGCTCATTCACCCTTCTCTCGCATTTACTCCATGCACTTTCTGCTTGGCTCTGCCTTCTTTCGCATTTTCTCCAAGCACTTTCTCCTTGGCTCATTCACCCTTTTCTTGCATTTCCTCCAAGCGCTTTCTGCTTGGCTCATTCAGCCTTCTCTCGAATTTTATCTAAGGGCTTTCTTCATGGCTCATTAACACTTCTCTCTCACTTCCTCCAAGCGCTTCCTGCTTGGCTAAGCCTTCTCCCGCATTTCCTCCAAGCGCTTTCTACTTGGCTCAATCACCCTTCTCTCGCATTTTCTCGAAGCGCTTTCTGCCTGGCTCATTCACCCTTCTCTCGCATTTCCTCCAAGCGCTTCCTGCTTCACTCATTCACCCTTCTCTTGTATTTCCTCGAAGCGCTTTCTACTTGGCTCATTCACCCTTCTCTCGCATTTTCTCAAAGCGCTTTCTGCTTGGCTCATTCATACTTCTCTCGCATTTCCTCCAAGCGCTTCCTTCTTGACTCAGCCATCTCTCGCATTACCTCCAAGAGCTTTCTGCTTGGCTCATTCACCTGTCTCTAACATTTTCTCCAAGCACTTTCTGCTTGGCTCATTCACCCTTCTCTCGCATTTCCTCCAAGCGCTTTTTGCTTGGCTCATTCACCCTTCTCTCGCATTTCCTCCACGCACTTTCTACTTGGCTCATTCAGCCTTCTCTCGGATTTCCTCCATGCACTTTCTGCTTGGCTCGTTCACCTGTCTCTAACATTTCCTCCAAGCCCTTTCTGCTTGGCTCATTCTCCCTTCTCTCGCATTTCCTCCATGCACTTTCTGTTTGGCTCTGCCTTCTTTGGCATTTTCTCCAAGCACTTTCTCCTTGGCTCATTCACTCTTTTCTCGCATTTCCTCCAAGCGCTTTCTGCTTGGCTCATTCAGCCTTCTCTCGAATTTCCTCCAAGTGCTTCCTTCTTGGCCCATTCAGCCTTCTCTCCCATTTCCTCAAAGGGCTTTCTGCATGGCTCATTCAACATTCTCTCGCATTTTCTCCAAGCCCTTTCTGCTTGGCTCATTCTCCCTTCTCTCGCAGTTCCTCCATGCACTTTCTGCTTGGCTCAGCCTTCTTTCACATTTCCTCTAAGTGGTTTCTCCTTGGCTCATTCACCCTTCTCTCGCATTTCCTCTAAGCGCTTTCTGCTTAGCTCATTCACCTGTCTCTACCATTTCCTCCAAGCGCTTTCTAATTGGCTCATTCACCCTGCTCTCACATTTCCTCCATGCACTTTCTGCTTGGCTCATTCAGCCTTCTCTCGAATTTTATCCAAGCACTTTCTGCTTGGCTCAACCTTCTTTCGCATTTACTCCAAGCGCTTTCTCCTTTGCTCATTCACTCTTCTCTCGCATTTCCTCCAAGTGCTTTCTGCTTGGCTCATTCACCCTTCTCTCGCATTTCCTCCATGCAGTTTCTGCTTGGCTCAGCCTTCTTTCACATTTCTTCCAAGCGGTTTCTCCTTGGCTCATTCACCCTTCTCTCACATATCCTCCAAGCGCTTTGTGCTCGGCTCATTCACCCGTCTCTAATATTTCCTCCAAGCTCTTTATCCTTGGCTCATTCATACTTATCTCGCATTTCCTCTAAGCGCTTTCTGTTTGGCTTATTCACATTTCTCTCGCATTTCCTCGAAGTGCTTTCTCCTTGGCTCATTCACCCGTCTCTCTCATTTCCTATAAGTGCTTTCTCCTTGGCTCATTCAGCCTTCTCTCGCATTTCCTCCAAGTGCTTTCTGCTTGGGTCATTCACCCGTCTCTAACATTTCCTCCAACCTCTTTCTGCTTGGCTCATTCACACTTCTCTCACATTTCTTCCAAGCGCTTTCTGCTTGGCTCATTCACCCTTCTCTCGCATTTCCTCCAAGCGCTTTCTACTTGGCTCATTCACCCTTCTCTCGCATTTTCTCAAAGCGCTTTCTGCTTGGCTCATTCATACTTCTCTCGCATTTCCTCCAAGCGCTTCCTTCTTGACTCAGCCATCTCTCGCATTACCTCCAAGCGCTTTCTGCTTGGCTCATTCACCTGTCTCTAACATTTTCGCCAAGGGCTTTCCTCTTGGCTCAGCCTTCTTTCACATTTCTTCCAAGCGGTTGCTCCTTGGCCCATTCACCCTTCTCTCGCACTTCCTCCAAGCGCTTTCTCCTTGGCTCATTCACCTGTCTCTAACATTTCCTCCAAGCCCTTTCTGCGTGGCTCATTCTCCCTTCTCTCGCATTTACTCCATGCACTTTCTGCTTGGCTCTGCCTTCTTTCGCATTTTCTCCAAGCACTTTCTCCTTGGCTCATTCACCCTTTTCTTGCATTTCCTCCAAGCGCTTTCTGCTTGGCTCATTCAGCCTTCTCTCGAATTTTATCTAAGGGCTTTCTGCATGTCTCATTAACACTTCTCTCTCATTTCCTCCAAGCGCTTCCTGCTTGGCTAAGCCTTCTCCCGCATTTCCTCCAAGCGCTTTCTACTTGGCTCAATCACCCTTCTCTCGCATTTCCTCCAAGTGCTTTCTGCTTCACTCATTCACCCTTCTCTTGTATTTCCTCCAAGCGCTTTCTGCTTCACTCATTCACCCTTCTCTCGCATTTTCTCAAAGCGCTTTCTGCTTGGCTCATTCATACTTCTTTCGCATTTCCTCCAAGCGCTTCCTTCTTGACTCAGCCATCTCTCGCATTACCTCCAAGCGCTTTCTGCTTGGCTCATTCACCTGTCTCTAACATTTTCTCCAAGCACTTTCTGCTTGGCTCATTCACCCTTCTCTCGCATTTCCTCCAAGCGCTTTCTCCTTTGCTCATTCACTCTTCTCTCGCATTTCCTCCAAGCGCTTTCTGCTTGGCTCATTCACCTTTCTCTCGCATTTCCTCCATGCACTTTCTGCTTGGCTCAGCCTTCTTTCACATTTCCTAAAAGCCGTTTCTCCTTGGCTCATTCACCCTTTTCTCGCATTTCCTCAAAGCGTTTTCTGCTTGGCTCATTCAGCCTTCTCTCGAATTTTATGCAAGCACTTTCTGCTTGGCTCAACCTTCTTTCGTATTTACTCCAAGTGCTTTCTGCTTGGCTCATTCACCTGTCTCTAACATTTCCTCAAAGCGCTTTCTGCTTGGCTCATTCACCCTTCTCTCGCATTTACTCCATGCACTTTCTGCTTGGCTCTGCCTTCTTTCGCATTTTCTCCAAGCACTTTCTCCTTGGCTCATTCACCCTTTTCTCGCATTTCCTCCAAGCGCTTTCTGCTTGGCTCATTCAGCCTTCTCTCGAATTTTATCAAAGGGCTTTCTGCATGGCTCATTAACACTTCTCTCTCACTTCCTCCAAGCGCTTCCTGCTTGGCTAAACCTTCTCCCGCACTTCCTCAAAGCGCTTTCTACTTGGCTCAATCACCCTTCTCTCGCATTTTCTCGAAGCGCTTTCTGCTTGGTTCAATCACCCTTCTCTCGCATTTCCTCCAAGCGCTTTCTGCTTGGCTCATTCAGCCTTCTCTCAAATTTTATCCAAGCACTTTCTGCTTGGCTCAACCTTCTTTCGCATTTCCTCAAAGCGCTTTCTGCTTGGCTCATTCACCCTTCTCTCGCATTTACTCCATGCACTTTCTGCTTGGCTCTGCCTTCTTTCGCATTTTCTCCAAGCACTTTCTCCTTGGCTCATTCACTCTTTTCTCGCATTTCCTCCAAGCGCTTTCTGCTTGGCTCATTCACCCTTCTCTCGCATTTCCTCCAAGTGCGTCCTTCTTGACTCAGCCGTCTCTCGCATTACCTCCAAGTGCTTTCTGCTTGGCCCATTCAGCCTTCTCTCGCATTTCCTCAAAGGGCTTTCTGTATGGCTCATTCAACATTCTCTTGCATTTTCTCCAAGCCCTTTCTGCTTGGCTCATTCTCCCTTCTCTCGCAGTTCCTCAATGCACTTTCTGCTTGGCTCAGCCTTCTTTCACATTTCCTCCAAGCGGTTTCTCCTTGGCTCATTCACCTGTCTCTAACATTTCCTCCAAGGGCTTTCTACTTGGCTCATTCACCCTTCTCTCGCACTTCCTCCATGCACTTTCTGCTTGGCTCATTCAGCCTTCTCTCAAATTTTGTCCAAGCACTTTCTCCTTGGCTCAACCTTCTTTCGCATTTACTCCAAGCGCTTTCTCCTTTGCTCATTCACTCTTCTCTCGCATTTTCTCCAAGCGCTTCCTGCTTGGCTCATTCACCCTTCTCTCGCATTTCCTCCATGCACTTTCTGCTTGGCTCAGCGTTCTTTCACATTTCTTCCAAGCGGTTTCCCCTTGGCTCATTCACCCTTCTCTCGCATATCCTCCAAGCGCTTTCTGCTCGGCTCATTCACCCGTCTCTAATATTTCCTCCAAGGTCTTTATCCTTGGCTCATACATACTTATCTCGCATTTCCTCTAAGCGCTTTCTGTTTGGCTTATTCACATTTCTCTCGCATTTCCTCGAAGTGCTTTCTCCTTGGCTCATTCACCCGTCTCTCTCATTTCCTATAAGTGCTTTCTCCTTGGCTCATTCAGCCTTCTCTCGCATTTCCTCCAAGTGCTTTCTGCTTGGGTCATTCACCCCTCTCTAACATTTCCTCCAAGCGCTTTCTGCTTGGCTCATTCACACTTCTCTCACATTTCTTCCAAGCGCTTTCTGCTTTGCTCATTCACACTTCTCTCACATTTCTTCCAAGTGCTTTCTGCTTGGCTCATTCACCCATCTATCGCATTTCCTCCAAGCGCTTTCTTCTTGGCTCATTCACCCTTCTCTGACATTTCCTCTAAGCGCTTTCTGTTTGGCTTATTCACATTTCTCTGGCATTTCCTCCAAGTGCTTTCTCCTTGGCTCATTCACCCGTCTCTCTCATTTCCTCCAAGTGCTTTCTGCTTTCATCATTCAGCTTTCTCTCGCATTTCTTCAAAGCGCTTTCTGCTTGGCTCATTCACCCCTCTCCCGCACTTCCTCCAAGCACTTTCTGCTTGGCTCATTCACCTTTCTCTCGCATTTCCTCCATGCACTTTCTGCTTGGCTCAGCCTTCTTTCACATTTCCTAAAAGCCGTTTCTCCTTGGCTCATTCACCCTTTTCTCGCATTTCCTCAAAGCGTTTTCTGCTTGGCTCATTCAGCCTTCTCTCGAATTTTATGTAAGCACTTTCTGCTTGGCTCAACCTTCTTTCGTATTTACTCCAAGTGCTTTCTGCTTGGCTCATTCACCTGTCTCTAACATTTCCTCAAAGCGCTTTCTGCTTGGCTCATTCACCCTTCTCTCGCATTTACTCCATGCACTTTCTGCTTGGCTCTGCCTTCTTTCGCATTTTCTCCAAGCACTTTCTCCTTGGCTCATTCACCCTTTTCTCGCATTTCCTCCAAGCGCTTTCTGCTTGGCTCATTCAGCCTTCTCTCGAATTTTATCCAAGGGCTTTCTGCATGGCTCATTAACACTTCTCTCTCACTTCCTCCAAGCGCTTCCTGCTTGGCTAAACCTTCTCCCGCACTTCCTCAAAGCGCTTTCTACTTGGCACAATCACCCTTCTCTCGCATTTTCTCGAAGCGCTTTCTGCTTGGTTCAATCACCCTTCTCTCGCATTTCCTCCAAGCGCTTTCTGCTTGGCTCATTCAGCCTTCTCTCAAATTTTATCCAAGCACTTTCTGCTTGGCTCAACCTTCTTTCGCATTTACTCCAAGTGCTTTCTGCTTGGCTCATTCAACTGTCTCTAACATTTCCTCAAAGCGCTTTCTGCTTGGCTCATTCACCCTTCTCTCGCATTTACTCCATGCACTTTCTGCTTGGCTCTGCCTTCTTTCGCATTTTCTCCAAGCACTTTTTCCTTGGCTCATTCACCTGTCTCTCTCATTTCCTCCAAGTGCTTTCTGCTTTCATCATTCAGCTTTCTCTCGCATTTCTTCAAAGCGCTTTCTGCTTGGCTCATTCACCCCTCTCCCGCACTTCCTCCAAGCGCTTTCTGCTTGGCTCATTCATCATTCTCTCGCATTTCTTCGAAGCGCTTTCTGCTTGGCTCATTGACCCCTCTCCCGAACTTCCTCCAAGCCCTTTCTGCTTGGCTCATTCTCCCTTCTCTCGCAGTTCCTCCATGCACTTTCTGCTTGGCTCAGCCTTCTTTCACATTTCCTCCAAGCGGTTTCTCCTTGGCTCATTCACCCTTCTCTCGCATTTCCTCCAAGCGCTTTCTGCTTAGCTCATTCACCTGTCTCTAACATTTCCTCCAAGCGCTTTCTACTTGGCTCATTCACCCTTCTCTCGAATTTTATCCAAGCACTTTCTGCTTGGCTCAACCTTCTTTCGCATTTACTCCAAGTGCTTTCTCCTTTGCTCTTTCACTCTTCTCTCGCATTTCCTCCAAGCGCTTTCTCCTTGGCTCATTCACCCGTCTCTAATATTTCCTCCAAGCTCTTTATCCTTGGCTCATTCATACTTATCTCGCATTTCCTTTCTGTTTGGCTTATTCACATTTCTCTCGCATTTCCTCGAAGTGCTTTCTCCTTGGCTCATTCACCCGTCTCTCTCATTTCCTCCAAGGGCTTTCTGCTTTCATCATTCAGCTTTCTCTCGCATTTCTTCAAAGCGCTTTCTGCTTGGCTCATTCACCCCTCTCCCGCACTTCCTCCAAGCGCTTTCTGCTTGGCTCATTCATCCTTCTCTCGCATTTCTTCGAAGCGCTTTCTGCTTGGCTCATTCAGCCTTCTCTTGAATTTTATCCAAGCACTTTCTGCTTGGCTCAACGTTCTTTCGCATTTACTCCAAGTGCTTTCTGCTTGGCTCATTCACCTGTCTCTAACATTTCCTCAAAGCGCTTTCTGCTTGGCTCATTCACCCTTCTCTCGCATTTACTCCATGCACTTTCTGCTTGGCTCAGCCTTCTTTCACATTTCCTCAAAGCCGTTTCTCCTTGGCTCATTCACCCTTTTCTCGCATTTCCTCCAGCGCTTTCTGCTTGGCTCATTCAGCCTTCTCTCAAATTTTATCCAAGCACTTGCTGCTTGGCTCAACCTTCTTTCGCATTTACTCCAAGCGCTTTCTCCTTTGCTCATTCACTCTTCTCTCGCATTTCCTCCAAGCGCTTTCTGCTTGGCTCATTCACCTTTCTCTCGCATTTCCTCCATGCACTTTCTGCTTGGCTCAGCCTTCTTTCACATTTCCTCAAAGCCGTTTCTCCTTGGCTCATTCACCCTTTTCTCGCATTTCCTCCAGCGCTTTCTGCTTGGCTCATTCAGCCTTCTCTCAAATTTTATCCAAGCACTTTCTGCTTGGCTCAACCTTCTTTCGCATTTACTCCAAGTGCTTTCTGCTTGGCTCATTCACCTGTCTCTAACATTTCCTCAAAGCGCTTTCTGCTTGGCTCATTCACCCTTCTCTCGCATTTACTCCATGCATTTTCTGCTTGGCTCTGCCTTCTTTCGCATTTTCTCCAAGCACTTTCTCCTTGGCTCATTCACTCTTTTCTCGCATTTCCTCCAAGCGCTTTCTGCTTGGCTCATTCACCCTTCTCTCGCATTTCCTCCAAGTGCTTCCTTTTTGACTCAGCCGTCTCTCGCATTACCTCCAAGTGCTTTCTGCTTGGCCCATTCAGCCTTCTCTCGCATTTCCTCAAAGGGCTTTCTGCATGGCTCATTCAACATTCTCTCGCATTTTCTCCAAGCCCTTTCTGCTTGGCTCATTCTCCCTTCTCTCGCAGTTCCTCCATGCACTTTCTGTTTGGCTCAGCCTTCTTTCACTTTTCCTCCAAGCGGTGTCTCCTTGGCTCATTCACCCTTCTCTCGCATTTCCTCCAAGCGCTTTCTGCTTAGCTCATTCTCCTGTCTCTAACATTTCCTCCAAGCGCTTTCTACTTGGCTCATTCACCCTTCTCTCACATTTCCACCATGCACTTTCTGCTTGGCTCATTCAGCCTTCTCTCGAATTTTATCCAAGCACTTTCTGCTTGGCTCAACCTTCTTTCGCATTTACTCCAAGTGCTTTCTGCTTGGCTCATTCACCTGTCTCTAACATTTCCTCAAAGCGCTTTCTGCTCGGCTCATTCACCCTTCTCTCGCATTTACTCCATGCACTTTCTGCTTGGCTCTGCCTTCTTTCGCATTTTCTCCAAGCACTTTCTCCTTGGCTCATTCACTCTTTTCTCGCATTTCCCCCAAGCGCTTTCTGCTTGGCTCATTCACCCTTCTCTCGCATTTCCTCCAAGTGCTTCCTTTTTGACTCAGCCGTCTCTCGCATTACCTCCAAGTGCTTTCTGCTTGGCCCATTCAGCCTTCTCTCGCATTTCCTCAAAGGGCTTTCTGCATGGCTCATTCAACATTCTCTCGCATTTTCTCCAAGCCCTTTCTGCTTGGCTCATTCTCCCTTCTCCCGCAGTTCCTCCATGCACTTTCTGTTTGGCTCAGCCTTCTTTCACTTTTCCTCCAATCGGTTTCTCCTTGGCTCATTCATCCTTCTCTCGCATTTCCTCCAAGCGCTTTCTGCTTAGCTCATTCTCCTGTCTCTAACATTTCCTCCAAGCGCTTTCTACTTGGCTCATTCACCCTTCTCTCGCATTTCCTCCATGCCCTTTCTGCTTGGCTCATTCAGCCTTCTCTCAAATTTTATCCAAGCACTTTCTGCTTGGCTCAGCCTTCTTTCGCATTTACTCCAAGTGCTTTCTCCTTTGCTCTTTCACTCTTCTCTCGCATTTCCTCCAAGCGCTTTCTCCTTGGCTCATTCACCCTTCTCTCGCATTTCCTCCATGCACTTTCTGCTTGTCTCAGCCTTATTTCACATTTCTTCCAAGCGGTTTCTCCTTGGCTCATTCACCCTTCTCTCGCATATCCTCCAAGCGCTTTCTGCTCGGCTCATTCACCCGTCTCTAATATTTCCTCCAAGCTCTTTATCCTTGGCTTATTCATACTTATCTCGCATTTCCTCTAAGCGCTTTCTGTTTGGCTTATTCACATTTCTCTTGCATTTCCTCGAAGTGCTTTCTCCTTGGCTCATTCAGCCTTCTCTCGCATTTCCTCCAAGCGCTTCCTGCTTGGCTCAGCCTTCTCCCGCATTCCCTGCAAGTGCTTTCTGCTTGGCTAATTCACCCTTTTTCACATTTCCTCCAAGTGCTATCTGCTTGGCTCATTCAGCATTCTCTCGCTTTTCCTCCAAGCGCTTTCTTCTTGGCTCATTCACCCATCTATAACATTTCCTCCAAGTGCTTTCTGCTTGGCTCATTCAGCCTTCTCTTTGCATTTCCCTCAAGCACTTTTTGCTTTGCTCATTCACCTGTCTCTCACATTTCCTCCAATCGCTTTCTGCTTGGCTCATTCACCCATCTCTCGCATTTCCTCCAAGTGCTTTCAGCTTGGCTCATTCACCCTTCTCTCACATTTCCTCTAAGCGCTTTCTGTTTGGCTTATTCACATTTCTCTGGCATTTCCTCCAAGTGCTTTCTCCTTGGCTCATTCACCCGTCTCTCTCATTTCCCCCAAGTGCTTTCTGCTTTCATCATTCAGCTTTCTCTCGCATTTCTTCAAAGCGCTTTCTGCTTGACTCATTCACCCCTCTCCCGCACTTCCTCCAAGCGCTTTCTGCTTGGCTCATTCATCCTTCTCTCGCATTTCTTCGAAGCGCTTTCTGCTTGGCTCATTGACCCCTCTCCCGCACTTCCTCCAAGCCCTTTCTGCTTGGCTCATTCTCCCTTCTCTCGCAGTTCCTCCATGCACTTTCTGCTTGGCTCAGCCTTCTTTCACATTTCCTCCAAGCGGTTTCTCCTTGGCTCATTCACCCTTCTCTCGCATTTCCTCCATGCACTTTCTGCTTGGCTCATTCAGCCTTCTCTCGAATTTTATCCAAGCACTTTCTGCTTGGCTCAACCTTCTTTCGCATTTACTCCAAGTGCTTTCTCCTTTGCTCTTTCACTCTTCTCTCGCATTTCCTCCAAGCGCTTTCTCCTTGGCTCATTCACCCGTCTCTAATATTTCCTCCAAGCTCTTTATCCTTCGCTTATTCATACTTATCTCGCATTTCCTCTAAGCGCTTTCTGTTTGGCTTATTCACATTTCTCTCGCATTTCCTCGAAGTGCTTTCTCCTTGGCTCATTCACCCGTCTCTCTCATTTCCTCCAAGGGCTTTCTGCTTTCATCATTCAGCTTTCTCTCGCATTTCTTCAAAGCGCTTTCTGCTTGGCTCATTCACCCCTCTCCCGCACTTCCTCCAAGCGCTTTCTGCTTGGCTCATTCATCCTTCTCTCGCATTTCTTCGAAGCGCTTTCTGCTTGGCTCATTCAGCCTTCTCTTGAATTTTATCCAAGCACTTTCTGCTTGGCTCAACGTTCTTTCGCATTTACTCCAAGTGCTTTCTGCTTGGCTCATTCACCTGTCTCTAACATTTCCTCAAAGCGCTTTCTGCTTGGCTCATTCACCCTTCTCTCGCATTTACTCCATGCACTTTCTGCTTGGCTCTGCCTTCTTTCGCATTTTCTCCAAGCACTTTCTCCTTGGCTCATTCACGCTTTTCTCGCATTTCCTCCAAGCGCTTTCTGCTTGGCTCATTCAGCGTTCTCTCGAATTTTATCCAAGGGCTTTCTGCATGGCTCATTAACACTTCTCTCTCACTTCCTCCAAGCGCTTCGTGCTTGGCTAAGCCTTCTCCCGCATTTCCTCCAAGCGCTTTCTACTTGGCTCAAACACCCTTCTCTCGCATTTTCTCGAAGCGTTTGTGCTTGGCTCATTCAGCCTTCTCTCGAATTTTATCCAAGCACTTTCTGCTTGGCTCAACCTTCTTTCGCATTTACTCCAAGCGCTTTCTCCTTTGCTCATTCACTCTTCTCTCGCATTTCCTCCAAGTGCTTTCTGCTTGGCTCATTCACCTTTCTCTCGCATTTCCTCCATGCACTTTCTGCTTGGCTCAGCCTTCTTTCACATTTCCTCAAAGCCGTTTCTCCTTGGCTCATTCACCCTTTTCTCGCATTTCCTCCAGCGCTTTCTGCTTGGCTCATTCAGCCTTCTCTCAAATTTTATCCAAGCACTTTCTGCTTGGCTCAACCTTCTTTCGCATTTACTCCAAGTGCTTTCTGCTTGGCTCATTCACCTGTCTCTAACATTTCCTCAAAGCGCTTTCTGCTTGGCTCATTCACCCTTCTCTCGCATTTACTCCATGCATTTTCTGCTTGGCTCTGCCTTCTTTCGCATTTTCTCCAAGCACTTTCTCCTTGGCTCATTCACTCTTTTCTCGCATTTCCTCCAAGCGCTTTCTGCTTGGCTCATTCACCCTTCTCTCGCATTTCCTCCAAGTGCTTCCTTTTTGACTCAGCCGTCTCTCGCATTACCTCCAAGTGCTTTCTGCTTGGCCCATTCAGCCTTCTCTCGCATTTCCTCAAAGGGCTTTCTGCATGGCTCATTCAACATTCTCTCGCATTTTCTCCAAGCCCTTTCTGCTTGGCTCATTCTCCCTTCTCTCGCAGTTCCTCCATGCACTTTCTGTTTGGCTCAGCCTTCTTTCACTTTTCCTCCAAGCGGTGTCTCCTTGGCTCATTCACCCTTCTCTCGCATTTCCTCCAAGCGCTTTCTGCTTAGCTCATTCTCCTGTCTCTAACATTTCCTCCAAGCGCTTTCTACTTGGCTCATTCACCCTTCTCTCACATTTCCACCATGCACTTTCTGCTTGGCTCATTCAGCCTTCTCTCGAATTTTATCCAAGCACTTTCTGCTTCGCTCAACCTTCTTTCGCATTTACTCCAAGTGCTTTCTGCTTGGCTCATTCACCTGTCTCTAACATTTCCTCAAAGCGCTTTCTGCTCGGCTCATTCACCCTTCTCTCGCATTTACTCCATGCACTTTCTGCTTGGCTCTGCCTTCTTTCGCATTTTCTCCAAGCACTTTCTCCTTGGCTCATTCACTCTTTTCTCGCATTTCCCCCAAGCGCTTTCTGCTTGGCTCATTCACCCTTCTCTCGCATTTCCTCCAAGTGCTTCCTTTTTGACTCAGCCGTCTCTCGCATTACCTCCAAGTGCTTTCTGCTTGCCCCATTCAGCCTTCTCTCGCATTTCCTCAAAGGGCTTTCTGCATGGCTCATTCAACATTCTCTCGCATTTTCTCCAAGCCCTTTCTGCTTGGCTCATTCTCCCTTCTCTCGCAGTTCCTCCATGCACTTTCTGCTTGGCTCTGCCTTCTTTCGCATTTTCTCCATGCACTTTCTCCTTGGCTCATTCACCCTTTTCTTGCATTTCCTCCAAGCTCTTTCTGCTTGGCTCATTCAGCGTTCTCTCGAATTTTATCCAAGGGCTTTCTGCATGGCTCATTAACACTTCTCTCTCACTTCCTCCAAGCGCTTCCTGCTTGGCTAAGCCTTCTCCCGCATTTCCTCCAAGCTCTTTCTACTTGGCTCAATCACCCTTCTCTCGCATTTTCTCGAAGCGCTTTCTGCTTGGTTCAATCACCCTTCTCTCGCATTTCCTCCAAGCGCTTTCTGCTTGGCTCATTCAGCCTTCTCTCAAATTTTATCCAAGCACTTTCTGCTTGGCTCAACCTTCTTTCGCATTTACTCCAAGTGCTTTCTGCTTGGCTCATTCACCTGTCTCTAACATTTCCTCAAAGCGCTTTCTGCTTGGCTCATTCACCCTTCTCTCGCATTTACTCCATGCACTTTCTGCTTGGCTCTGCCTTCTTTCGCATTTTCTCCAAGCACTTTCTCCTTGGCTCATTCACTCTTTTCTCGCATTTCCTCCAAGCGCTTTCTGCTTGGCTCATTCACCCTTCTCTCGCATTTCCTCCAAGTGCTTCCTTTTTGACTCAGCCGTCTCTCGCATTACCTCCAAGTGCTTTCTGCTTGCCCCATTCAGCCTTCTCTCGCATTTCCTCAAAGGGCTTTCTGCATGGCTCATTCAACATTCTCTCGCATTTTCTCCAAGCCCTTTCTGCTTGGCTCATTCTCCCTTCTCTCGCAGTTCCTCCATGCACTTTCTGCTTGGCTCTGCCTTCTTTCGCATTTTCTCCATGCACTTTCTCCTTGGCTCATTCACCCTTTTCTTGCATTTCCTCCAAGCTCTTTCTGCTTGGCTCATTCAGCGTTCTCTCGAATTTTATCCAAGGGCTTTCTGCATGGCTCATTAACACTTCTCTCTCACTTCCTCCAAGCGCTTCCTGCTTGGCTAAGCCTTCTCCCGCATTTCCTCCAAGCTCTTTCTACTTGGCTCAATCACCCTTCTCTCGCATTTTCTCGAAGCGCTTTCTGCTTGGTTCAATCACCCTTCTCTCGCATTTCCTCCAAGCGCTTTCTGCTTGGCTCATTCAGCCTTCTCTCAAATTTTATCCAAGCACTTTCTGCTTGGCTCAACCTTCTTTCGCATTTACTCCAAGTGCTTTCTGCTTGGCTCATTCACCTGTCTCTAACATTTCCTCAAAGCGCTTTCTGCTTGGCTCATTCACCCTTCTCTCGCATTTACTCCATGCACTTTCTGCTTGGCTCTGCCTTCTTTCGCATTTTCTCCAAGCACTTTCTCCTTGGCTCATTCACTCTTTTCTCGCATTTCCTCCAAGCGCTTTCTGCTTGGCTCATTCACCCTTCTCTCGCATTTCCTCCAAGTGCTTCCTTCTTGACTCAGCCGTCTCTCGCATTACCTCCAAGTGCTTTCTGCTTGGCCCATTCAGCCTTCTCTCGCATTTCCTCAAAGGGGTTTCTGCATGGCTCATTCAACATTCTCTTGCATTTTCTCCAAGCCCTTTCTGCTTGGCTCATTCTCCCTTCTCTCGCAGTTCCTCCAAGCGCTTTCTGCTTGGCTCATTCACCCGTCTCTAATATTTCCTCAAAGCGCTTTCTGCTTGGCTCATTCACCCTTCTCTCGCATTTACTCCATGCACTTTCTGCTTGGCTCTGCCTTCTTTCGCATTTTCTCCAAGCACTTTCTCCTTGGCTCATTCACCCTTTTCTTGCATTTCCTCCAAGCGCTTTCTGCTTGGCTCATTCAGCCTTCTCTCGAATTTTATCTAAGGGCTTTCTGCATGGCTCATTAACACTTCTCTCTCATTTCCTCCAAGCGCTTCCTGCTTGGCTAAGCCTTCTCTCGCATTTCCTCCAAGCGCTTTCTGCTTCACTCATTCACCCTTCTCTTGTATTTCCTCGAAGCGCTTTCTACTTGGCTCATTCACCCTTCTCTCGCATTTTCTCAAAGCGCTTTCTGCTTGGCTCATTCATACTTCTCTCGCATTTCCTCCAAGCGCTTCCTTCTTGACTCAGCCATCTCTCGCATTACCTCCAAACGCTTTCTGCTTGGCTCATTCACCTGTCTCTAACATTTTCTCCAAGCACTTTCTGCTTGGCTCATTCACCCTTCTCTCGCATTTACTCCAAGCGCTTTCTCCTTTGCTCATTCACTCTTCTCTCGCATTTCCTCCAAGCGCTTTCTGCTTGGCTCATTCACCTTTCTCTCGCATTTCCTCCATACACTTTCTGCTTGGCTCAGCCTTCTTTCACATTTCCTAAAAGCCGTTTCTCCTTGGCTCATTCACCCTTTTCTCGCATTTCCTTAAAGCGCTTTCTGCTTGGCTCATTCAGCCTTCTCTCGAATTTTATGCAAGCACTTTCTGCTTGGCTCAACCTTCTTTCGTATTTACTCCAAGTGCTTTCTGCTTGGCTCATTCACCTGTCTCTAACATTTCCTCAAAGCGCTTTCTGCTCGGCTCATTCACCCTTCTCTCGCATTTCCTCCAAGCGCTTTTTGCTTAGCTCATTCTCCTGTCTCTAACATTTCCTCCAAGCGCTTTCTACTTGGCTCATTCACCCTTCTCTCGCATTTCCACCATGCACTTTCTGCTTGGCTCATTCAGCCTTCTCTCGAATTTTATCCAAGCACTTTCTGCTTGGCTCAACCTTCTTTCGCATTTACTCCAAGTGCTTTCTGCTTGGCTCATTCACCTGTCTCTAACATTTCCTCAAAGCGCTTTCTGCTCGGCTCATTCACCCTTCTCTCGCATTTACTCCATGCACTTTCTGCTTGGCTCTGCCTTCTTTCGCATTTTCTCCAAGCACTTTCTCCTTGGCTCATTCACTCTTTTCTCGCATTTCCTCCAAGCGCTTTCTGCTTGGCTCATTCACCCTTCTCTCGCATTTCCTCCAAGTGCTTTCTGCTTGCCCCATTCAGCCTTCTCTCGCATTTCCTCAAAGGGCTTTCTGCATGGCTCATTCAACATTCTCTCGCATTTTCTCCAAGCCCTTTCTGCTTGGCTCATTCTCCCTTCTCTCGCAGTTCCTCCATGCACTTTCTGCTTGGCTCTGCCTTCTTTCGCATTTTCTCCATGCACTTTCTCCTTGGCTCATTTACCCTTTTCTTGCATTTCCTCCAAGCTCTTTCTGCTTGGCTCATTCAGCGTTCTCTCGAATTTTATCCAAGGGCTTTCTGCAAGGCTCATTAACACTTCTCTCTCACTTCTTCCAAGCGCTTCCTGCTTGGCTAAGCCTTCTCCCGCATTTCCTCCAAGCTCTTTCTACTTGGCTCAATCACCCTTCTCTCGCATTTTCTCGAAGCGCTTTCTGCTTGGTTCAATCACCCTTCTCTCGCATTTCCTCCAAGCGCTTTCTGCTTGGCTCATTCAGCCTTCTCTCAAATTTTATCCAAGCACTTTCTGCTTGGCTCAACCTTCTTTCGCATTTACTCCAAGTGCTTTCTGCTTGGCTCATTCACCTGTCTCTAACATTTCCTCAAAGCGCTTTCTGCTTGGCTCATTCACCCTTCTCTCGCATTTACTCCATGCACTTTCTGCTTGGCTCTGCCTTCTTTCGCATTTTCTCCAAGCACTTTCTCCTTGGCTCATTCACTCTTTTCTCGCATTTCCTCCAAGCGCTTTCTGCTTGGCTCATTCACCCTTCTCTCGCATTTCCTCCAAGTGCTTCCTTCTTGACTCAGCCGTCTCTCGCATTACCTCCAAGTGCTTTCTGCTTGGCCCATTCAGCCTTCTCTCGCATTTCCTCAAAGGGCTTTCTGCATGGCTCATTCAACATTCTCTTGCATTTTCTCCAAGCCCTTTCTGCTTGGCTCATTCTCCCTTCTCTCGCAGTTCCTCAATGCACTTTCAGCTTGGCTCAGCCTTCTTTCACATTTCCTCCAAGCGCTTTCTCCTTTGCTCATTCACTCTTCTCTCGCATTTTCTCCAAGAGCTTTCTGCTTGCCTCATTCAGCCTTCCCTTGGCATTTCCCTCAAGCACTTTTTCTTTTGCTCATTCACCCTTCTCTCGCATTTCCTCCAAGCGCTTTCTGCTTGGCTCATTCACCCGTCTCTAATATTTCCTCAAAGCGCTTTCTGCTTGGCTCAT
Source organism: Crotalus adamanteus (assembly GCA_039797435.1). Classification (NCBI taxonomy): domain Eukaryota; kingdom Metazoa; phylum Chordata; class Lepidosauria; order Squamata; family Viperidae; genus Crotalus; species Crotalus adamanteus. Next base: position 11,984,086 of record CM077935.1, read on the forward strand.
TCACCCTTCTCTCGCATTTACTCCATGCACTTTCTGCTTGGCTCTGCCTTCTTTCGCATTTTCTCCAAGCACTTTCTCCTTGGCTCATTCACCCTTTTCTTGCATTTCCTCCAAGCGCTTTCTGCTTGGCTCATTCAGCCTTCTCTCGAATTTCCTCCATGCACTTTCTGCTTGGCTCAGCCTTCTTTCACATTTCTTCCAAGCGGTTTCTCCTTGGCTCATTCACCCTTCTCTCACATATCCTCCAAGCGCTTTGTGCTCGGCTCATTCACCCGTCTCTAATATTTCCTCCAAGCTCTTTATCCTTGGCTCATTCATACTTATCTCGCATTTCCTCTAAGCTCTTTCTGTTTGGCTTATTCACATTTCTCTCGCATTTCCTCGAAGTGCTTTCTCCTTGGCTCATTCACCCGTCTCTCTCATTTCCTATAAGTGCTTTCTCCTTGGCTCATTCAGCCTTCTCTCGCATTTCCTCCAAGTGCTTTCTGCTTGGGTCATTCACCCGTCTCTAACATTTCCGCCAACCTCTTTCTGCTTGGCTCATTCACACTTCTCTCACATTTCTTCCAAGCGCTTTCTGCTTGGCTCATTCACCCTTCTCTCGCATTTCCTCCAAGCGCTTTGTACTTGGCTCATTCACCCTTCTGTCGCATTTTCTCAAAGCGCTTTCGGCTTGGCTCATTCATACTTCTCTCGCATTTCCTCCAAGCGCTTCCTTCTTGACTCAGCCATCTCTCGCATTACCTCCAAGCGCTTTCTGCTTGGCTCATTCACCTGTCTCTAACATTTTCTCCAAGGGCTTTCTGCTTGGCTCAGCCTTCTTTCACATTTCTTCCAAGCGGTTGCTCCTTGGCCCATTCACCCTTCTCTCGCACTTCCTCCAAGCGATTTCTGCTTGGCTCATTCACCTGTCTCTAACATTTCCTCCAAGCCCTTTCTGCTTGGCTCATTCTCCCTTCTCTCGCATTTCCTCCATGCACTTTCTGTTTGGCTCTGCCTTCTTTGGCATTTTCTCCAAGCACTTTCTCCTTGGCTCATTCACCCTTTTCTTGCATTTCCTCCAAGCGCTTTCTGCTTGGCTCATTCAGCGTTCTCTCGAATTTTATCCAAGGGCTTTCTGCAGGGCTCATTAACACTTCTCTCTCACTTCCTCCAAGCGCTTCCTGCTTGGCTAAGCCTTCTCCCGCATTTCCTCAAAGCGCTTTCTACTTGGCTCAATCACCCTTCTCTCGCATTTTCTCGAAGCGCTTTCTGCTTGGCTCATTCACCCTTCTCTCGCATTTCCTCCAAGCGCTTTCTGCTTCACTCATTCACCCTTCTCTTGTATTTCCTCCAAGCGCTTTCTACTTGGCTCATTCACCCTTCTCTCGCATTTCCTCCAAGTGCTTCCTTCTTGACTCAGCCATCTCTCGCATTACCTCCAAGTGCTTTCTGCTTGGCCCATTCAGCCTTCTCTCGCATTTCGTCAAAGGGCTTTCTGCGTGGCTCATTCAACATTCTGTCGCATTTTCTCCAAGCCCTTTCTGCTTGGCTCATTCTCCCTTCTCTCGCAGTTCCTCCATGCACTTTCTGCCTGGCTCAGCCTTCTTTCACATTTCCTCCAAGCGGTTTCTCCTTGGCTCATTTACCCTTCTCTCACATTTCCTCCAAGCGCTTTCTGCTTAGCTCATTCACCTATCTCTAACATTTCCTCCAAGCGCTTTCTACTTGGCTCATTCACGCTTCTCTCGCATTTCCTCCATGCACTTTCTGCTTGGCTCAACCTTCATTCGCATTTCCTCCAAGCGCTTTCTCCTTGGCTCATTCACTCTTCTCTCACATTTCCTCCAAGCGCTTTCTGCTTGGCTCATTCACCTTTCTCTCGCATTTCCTCCATGCACTTTCTGCTTGGGTCAGCCTTCTTTCACATTTCCTCAAAGTTGTTTCTCCTTGGCTCATTCACCCTTTTCTCGCATTTCCTCCAAGCGCTTTCTGCTTGGCTCATTCAGCCTTCTCTCGAATTTTATCCAAGCACTTTCTGCTTGGCTCAATATTCTTTCGCATTTACTCCAAGTGCTTTCTGCTTGACTCATTCACCTGTCTCTAACATTTCCTCCAAGCGCTTTCTACTTGGCTCAATCACCCTTCTCTCGCATTTTCTCGAAGCGCTTTCTGCCTGGCTCATTCACCCTTCTCTCGCATTTCCTCCAAGCGCTTTCTGCTTCACTCATTCACCCTTCTCTTGTATTTCCTCCAAGCGCTTTCTACTTGGCTCAATCACCCTTCTCTCGCATTTCCTCCAAGCGCTTTCTGCTTGGCTCATTCACCCTTCTCTCGCATTTCCTCCACGCACTTTCTGCTTGGCTCATTCAGCCTTCTCTCGCATTTCCTCCACGCACTTTCTGCTTGGCTCGTTCACCTGTCTCTGACATTTCCTCCAAGCCCTTTCTGCTTGGCTCATTCTCCCTTCTCTCGCATTTCCTCCATGCACTTTCTGTTTGGCTCAGCCTTCTTTGGCATTTTCTCCAAGCACTTTCTCCTTGGCTCATTCACTCTTTTCTCGCATTTCCTCCAAGCGCTTTCTGCTTGGCTCATTCAGCCTTCTCTCGCATTTCCTCCAAGGGCTTCCTTCTTGGCCCATTCCGCCTTCTCTCCCATTTCCTCAAAGGGCTTCCTGCATGGCTCATTCAACATTCTCTCGCATTTTCTCCAAGCCCTTTCTGCTTGGCTCATTCTCCCTTCTCTCGCAGTTCCTCCATGCACTTTCTGCTTGGCTCAGCCTTCTTTCACATTTCCTCCAAGTGGTTTCTCCTTGGCTCATTCAGCCTTCTCTCGCATTTCCTCCAAGTGCTTTCTGCTTGGGTCATTCACCCGTCTCTAACATTTCCTCCAAGCGCTTTCTGCTTGGCTCATTCACACTTCTCTCACATTTCTTCCAAGCGCTTTCTGCTTTGCTCATTCACACTTCTCTCACATTTCTTCCAAGCGCTTTCTGCTTGGCTCATTCACCCTTCTCTCGCATTTACTCCATGCACTTTCTGCTTGGCTCTGCCTTCTTTCGCATTTCCTCCAAGCGCTTTCTGCTTGGCTCATTCACCCTTCTCTCGCATTACCTCCAAGTGTTTCCTTCTTGGCCCATTCAGCCTTCTCTCGCATTTCCTCAAAGGGCTTTCTGCATGGCTCATTCAACATTCTCTCGCATTTTCTCCAAGCCCTTTCTGCTTGGCTCATTCTCCCTTCTCTCGCAGTTCCTCCATGCACTTTCTGCTTGGCTCAGCCTTCTTTCACATTTCCTCCAAGCGGTTTCTCCTTGGCTCATTCACCCTTCTCTCGCATTTCCTCCAAGCGCTTTCTGCTTAGCTCATTCACCTGTCTCTACCATTTCCTCCAAGCGCTTTCTACTTGGCTCATTCACCCTTTTCTCGCATTTCCTCCAAGCGCTTTCTGCTTGGCTCATTCAGCCATCTCTCGAATTTTATCCAAGCACTTTCTGCTTGGCTCAACCTTCTTTCGCATTTACTCCAAGTGCTTTCTGCTTGGCTCATTCACCTGTCTCTACCATTTCCTCCAAGCGCTTTCTACTTGGCTCATTCACCCTTCTCTCGCATTTCCTCCATGCACTTTCTGCTTGGCTCAACCTTCTTTCACATTCTTCCAAGCGGTTTCTCCTTGGCTCATTCACCCTTCTCTCGCATATCCTCCAAGCGCTTTCTGCTCGGCTCATTCACCCATCTATAATATTTCCTCCAAGCTCTTTATCCTTGGCTCAATCATACTTATCTCGCATTTCCTCTAAGCGCTTTCTGTTTGGCTTATTCACATTTCTCTGGCATTTCCTCCAAGTGCTTTCTCCTTGGCTCATTCACCAGTCTCTTTCATTTCCTCCACGTGCTTTCTGCTTTCATCATTCAGCTTTCTCTCGCATTTCTTCGAAGCGCTTTCTGCTTCGCTCATTGACACTTCTCTCGCATTTCCTCCAAGCGCTTTCTGCTTGGCCCTTTCAGCCTTCTCTCGAATTTGTTCCAAGAGCTTTTTCATTGGTTCATTCACCCTTCTCTCTCATTTCCTCCAAGCCGTTTCTGCTTGGCTCTTTTAGCCTTCTCTCGCATTTCCTCCAAGCGCTTTCTGCTTGGCTCATTCACCCGTCTCTCGCATTTCCTCCATGCACTTTCTACTTGGCTCATTCAGCCTTCTCTCGAATTTTATCCAAGCACTTTCTACTTGGCTCAACCTTCTTTCGCATTTACTCCAAGCGCTTTCTCCTTTGCTCATTCACTCTTCTCTCGCATTTCCTCCAAGCCCTTTCTGCTTGGCTCATTCTCCCTTCTCTCGCAGTTCCTCCATGCACTTTCTGCCTGGCTCAGCCTTCTTTCACATTTCCTCCAAGCGGTTTCTCCTTGGCTCGTTTACCCTTCTCTCGCATTTCCTCCAAGCGCTTTCTGCTTAGCTCATTCACCTGTCTCTAACATTTCCTCCAACCGCTTTCTACTTGGCTCATTCACCCTTCTCTCGCATTTCCTCCATGCACTTTCTGCTTGGCTCAACCTTCTTTCACATTCTTCCAAGCGGTTTCTCCTTGGCTCATTCACCCTTCTCTCGCATATCCTCCAAGCGCTTTCTACTCGGCTCATTCACCCATCTCTAATATTTCCTCCAAGCTCTTTATCCTTGGCTCAATCATACTTATCTCGCATTTCCTCCAAGCGCTTTCTGTTTGGCTTATTCACATTTCTCTGGCATTTCCTCCAAGTGCTTTCTCCTTGGCTCATTCACCAGTCTCTCTCATTTCCTCCACGTGCTTTCTGCTTTCATCATTCAGCTTTCTCTCGCATTTCTTCGAAGCGCTTTCTGTTTCGCTCATTGACCCTTCTCTCGCATTTCCTCCAAGCGCTTTCTGCTTGGCCCTTTCAGCCTTCTCTCGAATTTGTTCCAAGAGCTTTTTCATTGGTTCATTCACCCTTCTCTCTCATTTCCTCCAAGCCGTTTCTGCTTGGCTCTTTTAGCCTTCTCTCGCATTTCCTCCAAGCGCTTTCTGCTTGGCTCATTCACCCGTCTCTCGCATTTCCTCCAAGCGCTTTCTGCTTGGCTCATTCACACTTCTCTCGCATTTCCTCCAAGCGCTTTATGCTTGGCTCATTCACACTTCTCTCGCACTTCCTCCAAGCCCTTCCTGCTTGGCTAAGCTTTCTCTCGCATTTCTTCCAATCGCGTTCTTCTGTGCTTATTCACCCTTCTCTCGCTTTTCCTCCAAGCGCTTTCTACTTGGCTCATTCACCCGTCTCTAGCATTTCCTCCAAGCGCTTCCTGCTTGGCTCAGCCTTCTCTCGCATTACCTCCAAGTGCTTTCTGCTTGGCTAATTCACCCTTTTTCACATTTCCTCCAAGTGCTATCTGCTTGGCTCATTCAGCATTCTCTCGCTTTTCCTCCAAGCGCTTTCTTCTTGGCTCATTCACCCATCTCTAACATTTCCTCCAACTGCTTTCTGCTTGGCTCATTCAGCCTTCTCTTCGCATTTCCCTCAAGCACTTTTTGCTTTGCTCATTCACCTGTCTCTCACATTTCCTCCAATCGCTTTCTGCTTGGCTCATTCACCCTTCTCTCACATTTCCTCTAAGCGCTTTCTGTTTGGCTTATTCACATTTCTCTGGCATTTCCTCCAAGTGCTTTCTCCTTGGCTCATTCACCCGTCTCTCTCATTTCCTCCAAGTGCTTTCTGCTTTCATCATTCAGCTTTCTCTCGCATTTCTTCCAAGCGCTTTCTGCTTGGCTCATTCACCCCTCTCTCGCACTTCCTCCAAGTGCTTTCTGCTTGGCTCATTCAGCCTTCTCTTCACATTTCCCTCAAGCACTTTTTGCTTTGCTCATTCACCTGTCTCTCACATTTCCTCCAATCGCTTCCTGCTTGGCTCATTCACCCATCTCTCGCATTTCTTCGAAGCGCTTTCTGCTTGGCTCATTGACCCTTCTCTCACATTTCCTCTAAGCACTTTCTGTTTGGCTTATTCACATTTCTCTGGCATTTCCTCCAATTGCTTTCTCCTTGGCTCATTCACCCGTCTCTCTCATTTCCTCCAAGTGCTTTCTGCTTTCATCATTCAGCTTTCTCTCGCATTTCTTCCAAGCGCTTTCTGCTTGGCTCATTCACCCCTCTCTCGCACTTCCTCCAAGTGCTTTCTGCTTGGCTCATTCAGCCTTCTCTTCACATTTCCCTCAAGCACTTTTTGCTTTGCTCATTCACCTGTCTCTCGCATTTCCTCCAAGCGCTTTCTGCTTGGCTCAGCCTTCTCTCGCATTTCTTCGAAGCGCTTTCTGCTTGGCTCATTGACCCTTCTCTGACATTTCCTCTAAGCGCTTTCTGTTTGGCTTATTCACATTTCTCTCGCATTTCCTCCAAGTGCTTTCTCCTTGGCTCATTCAGCCTTCTCTCGCATTTCCTCCAACCCCATTCTGCTTGGCCCTTTCAGCCTTCTCTCGAATTTCTTCCAAGAGCTTTTTCATTGGCTCGTCACCCTTCGCTCTCATTTCCTCCAAGCCTTTTCTGCTTGGCTCATTTAGCCTTCTCTCGCATTTCCTCCAAGCGCTTTATGCTTGGCTCATTCACCCATCTCTAACATTTCCTCCAAGCGCTTCCTGCTTGGCTCAGACTTCTCTCGCATTACCTCCATGTGCTTTCTGCTTGGCTAATTCACCCTTCTTTCACATTTCCTCCAAGTGCTATCTGCTTGCCTCATTCAGCATTCTCTCGCTTTTCCTCCAAGCGCTTTCTTCTTGGCTCATTCACCCATCTCTAACATTTCCTCCTACTGCTTTCTGCTTGGCTCATTCAGCCTTCTCTTCGCATTTCCCTCAAGCACTTTTTGCTTTGCTCATTCACCTGTCTCTCGCATTTCCTCCAAGCGCTTTCTGCTTGGCTCATTCACCCATCTCTCGCATTTCCTCCAAGCGCTTTCAGCTTGGCTCATTCACCCTTCTCTCACATTTCCTCCAAGCATTTTCTGCTTGACTCATTTAGCCTTCTCTCGCATTTCCTCCAAGCGCTTTCTGCTTGGCTCATTCACCCGTCTCTCGTATTTCCTCCATGCACTTTCTGCTTGGCTCATTCACCCGTCTCTAACATTTCCTACAAACGCTTTCTGCTTGGCTCATTCACACTTCTCTCGCATTTCCTCCGAGCACTTTCTGCTTGGCTCAGCCTTCTCTCACATTTCTTCCAAGCGCTTTCTGCTTGGCTCATTCACCCATCTCTCGCATTTCCTCCAAGCACTTTCTGCTTGGCTCATTCACCCTTCTCTCACATTTCCTCTAAGCGCTTTCTGTTTGGCTTATTCACATTTCTCTGGCATTTCCTCCAAGTGCTTTCTCCTTGGCTCATTCATCCATCTCTCTCATTTCCTCCAAGTGCTTTCTGCTTTCATCATTCAGCATTCTCTCGCACTTCTTCCAAGCGCTTTCTGCTTGGCTCATTCACCCTTCTCTCGCATTACCTCCATGTGCTTTCTGCTTTGCTAATTCACCCTTCTTTCACATTTCCTCCAAGTGCTATCTGCTTGGCTCATTGAGCATTCTCTCGATTTTCCTCCAAGTGCTTTCTTCTTGGCTCATTCACCCATCTCTAACATTTCCTCCATGCTCACTATGCTTGGCTCAGCCTTCTTTCACATTTCCTCCAAGTTCTTTCTGCTTGGCTCATTCAGCCTTCTCTTCGCGTTTCCCTCAAGCACTTTTTGCTTTGCTCATTCACCTGTCTCTCGCATTTCCTCCAAGCGCTTTCTGCTTGGCTGATTCACCCATCTCTCGCATTTCCTCCAAGCGCTTTCAGCTTGACTCATTCACCCTTCTCTCATATTTCCTCCAAGCGTTTTCTGCTTGGCTCATTTAGCCTTCTCTCGCATTTCCTCCAAGCGCTTTCTGCTTGGCTCATTCACCCGTCTCTCGTATTTCCTCCATGCATTTTCTGCTTGGCTCATTCACCCGTCTCTAACATTTCCTACAAACGCTTTCTGCTTGGCTCATTCACACTTCTCTCGCATTTCCTCCAAGCAGTTTCTGCTTGGCTCAGCCTTTTCTCACATTTCTTCCAAGCGCTTTCTGCTTGGCTCATTCACCCTTCTCTTACATTTCCTCCAAGCGCTTTCTGCTTGGCTCATTCACACTTCTCTCGCATTTCCTCCAAGCGCTTTCTGCTTGGCTCATTCACCCTCTCTCCATTTCCTCTAAGCGCTTTCTGCTTGGCTCATTCACATTTCTCTGGCATTTCCTCCAAGTGCTTTCTCCTTGGCTCATTCACCCATCTCTCTCATTTCCCCCAAGTGCTTTTTGCTTTCATCATTCAGCTTTCTCTCGTATTTCTTCCAAGCGCTTTCTGCTTGGCTCATTCACCCTTCTCTCGCACTTCCTCCAAGCGCTTTCTGCTTGGCTCATTTACACTTCTCTCGCATTTCCTCTATGCACTTTCTGCTTGGCTCTGCCTTTTTTCGCATTTTCTCCATGCACTTTCTTTTTGGCTCATTCACCCTTTTCTCGCATTTCCTCCAAGCGCTTTCTGCTTGGCTCATTCAGCCTTCTCTCGAATTTTATCCAAGCATTTTCTGCTTGGCTCAACCTTCTTTCGCATTTCCTCCAAGTGCTTTCTGCTTTCATCATTCAGCTTTCTCTCGCACTTCTTCCAAGCGCTTTCTGCTTGGCTCATTTACAGTTCTCTCGCATTTCCTCCAAGAGCTTTCTCCTTAGCTCATTCACCCCTCTCCCATTTCCTCCAGGCACTTTCTGCTTGGCTCAGCATTCTTTCACATTTCCTCCAAGTGCTTTCTGGTTGTCTCATTCAGCTTTCTCTCACATTTCCTCCAAGCGCATTCTGCTTGGCCCATTCAGCCTTCTCTCGAAGATCTTCCAAGAGCTTTTTCATTGGCTCATTCAGCCTTCTCTCTCATTTCCTCCAAGCATTTTCTGCTTGGCTCATTTAGCCTTCTCTTGCATTTTTTTCAAGCACTTTCTGCTTGGGTCATTCACATTTCTCTCGCATTTCCTCCAAGCGCTTTCTGCTTGGCTCTTTCACCCATTTCTCGCATTTCCTCCAAGCGCTTTCTCCTTGGCTCATTCAGCTTTCTCTCGCATTTCCTCCAAGCGCTTTCTGCTTGGAGCGTTCAGCCTTCTCTCGCATTTCCTCCAAGCGCTTTCTGCTTGGCTCAGCCTTCTCTCGCATTTCTTCTAAGCGCTTTCTGCTTGGCTCATTCACCCTTCTCCCTCATTTCCTTTAAGCGCTTTCTGTTTGGCTTATTCACATTTCTCTCACATTTCCTCCAACTGCTTTCTTTTTAGCTCATTCACCCGTCTCTCTCATTTCGTCCAAGTTCTTTCTGCTTTCATCATTCAGCTTTCTCTTGCACTTCTTCCAAGCGCTTTCTGCTTGGCTCATTTACACTTCTCTCGCATTACCTCCATGCACTTTCTGCTTGGCTCTGCCTTCTTTCGCATTTTCTCCACGCACTTTCTCCTTGGCTCATTCACCCTTTTCTCGCATTCCCTCCAAGCGCTTTCTGCTTGGCTCATTCAGCCTTCTCTCGAATTTTATCCAAGCATTTTCTGCTTGGCTCAACCTTCTTTCACATTTCCTCCAAGTGCTTTCTGCTTTCATCATTCAGCTTTCTCTCGCACTTCTTCCATGCGCTTTCTGCTTGGCTCATTTACACTTCTCTCGCATTTCCTCCAAGAGCTTTCTCCTTAGCTCATTCACCCCTCTCCCATTTCCTCCAGGCACTTTCTGCTTGGCTCAGCCTTCTTTCACATTTCCTCCAAGTGCTTTCTGGTTGTCTCATTCAGCTTTCTCTCGCATTTCCTCCAAGCGCATTCTGCTTGGCCCATTCAGCCTTCTCTCGAAGTTCTTCCAAGAGCTTTTTCATTGGCTCATTCAGCCTTCTCTCGCATTTCCTCCAAGTGCATTCTGCTTGGCCCATTCAGCCTTCTCTCGAAGTTCTTCCAAGAGCTTTTTCATTGGCTCATTCAGCCTTCTCTCGCATTTCCTCCAAGTGCATTCTGCTTGGCCCATTCAGCCTTCTCTCGAAGTTCTTCCAAGAGCTTTTTCATTGGCTCATTCAGCCCTCTCTCTCATTTCCTCCAAGCATTTTCTGCTTGGCTCATTTAGCCTTCTCTCGCATTTTTTTCAAGCACTTTCTGCTTGGGTCATTCACATTTCTCTCGCATTTCCTCCAAGCGCTTTCTGCTTGGCTCTGTCACCCATTTCTCGCATTTCCTCCAAGCGCTTTCTGCTTGGCTCATTCAGCTTTCTCTCGCATTTCCTCCAAGCGCTTTCTGCTTGGAGCGTTCAGCCTTCTCTAGCATTACTTCTAAGCGCTTTCTGCTTGGCTCATTCACCCTTCTCTCACATTTCCTTTAAGCGCTTTCTGTTTGGCTTATTCACATTTCTCTCGCATTTCCTCCAACTGCTTTCTTTTTGGCTCATTCACCTGTCTCTCTCATTTCCTCCAAGTGCTTTCTGCTTTCATCATTCAGCTTTCTCTCGCACTTCTTCCAAGCGCTTTCTGCTTGGCTCATTTACACTTCTCTCGCATTTCCTCCAAGAGCTTTCTCCTTAGCTCCTTCACCCTTCTCTCACATTTCCTCCAGGCACTTTCTGCTTGGCTCAGCCTTCTTTCACATTTCCTCCAAGTGCTTTCTGCTTGTCTCATTCAGCCTTTTCTTGCATTTCCTCCAAGTGCTTTCTTCTTGTCTCATTTAGCTTTCTCTCGCTTTTCCTCCAAGCGCATTCTGCTTGGCCCATTCAGCCTTCTCTCGAATTTCTTCCAAGAGCTTTTTCATTGGCTCATTCACCCTTCTCTCTCATTTCCTCCAAGCCTTTTCTGCTTGGCTCATTTAGCCTTCTCTCGCATTTCCTCCAAGCGCTTTCTGCTTGGCTCATTCACCCGTCTCTCGTATTTCCTCCATGCACTTTATGCTTGGCTCATTCACCCGTCTCTAACATTTCCTACAAACGCTTTCTGCTTGGCTCATTCACACTTCTCTCGCATTTCCTCCAAGCACTTTCTGCTTGGCTCAGCCTTCTCTCACATTTCTTCCAAGCGCTTTCAGCTTGGCTCTTTCACCCATTTCTCGCATTTCCTCCAAGCGCTTTCTGCTTGGCTCATTCAGCTTTCTCTCGCATTTCCTCCAAGCGCTTTCTGCTTGGAGCGTTCAGCTTTCTCTCGCATTTCCTCCAAGCGCTTTCTGCTTGGCTCAGCCTTTTCTCGCATTTCTTCTAAGCGCTTTCTGCTTGGCTCATTCACCCTTCTCTCTCATTTCCTTTAAGCGCTTTCTGTTTGGCTTATTCACATTTCTCTCGCATTTCCTCCAACTGCTTTCTTTTTAGCTCATTCACCCGTCTCTCTCATTTCCTCCAAATTTTTTCTGCTTTCATCATTCAGCTTTCTCTCTCACTTCTTCCAAGCGCTTTCTGCTTGGCTCATTTACACTTCTCTCGCATTTCCTCCATGCACTTTCTGCTTGGCTCTGCCTTTTTTCGCATTTTCTCCATGCACTTTCTCCTTGGCTCATTCACCCTTTTCTCGCATTACCTCCAAGCGCTTTCTGCTTGGCTCATTCAGCCTTCTCTCGAATTTTATCCAAGCATTTTCTGCTTGGCTCAACCTTCTTTCGCATTTCCTCCAAGTGCTTTCTGCTTTCATCATTCAGCTTTCTCTCGCACTTCTTCCAAGCGCTTTCTGCTTGGCTCATTTACACTTCTCTCGCATTTCCTCCAAGAGCTTTCTCCTTAGCTCATTCACCCCTCTCACATTTCCTCCAGGCACTTTCTGCTTGGCTCAGCATTCTTTCACATTTCCTCCAAGTGCTTTCTGGTTGTCTCATTCAGCTTTCTCTCACATTTCCTCCAAGCGCATTCTGCTTGGCCCGTTCAGCCTTCTCTCGAAGTTCTTCCAAGAGCTTTTTCATTGGCTCATTCAGCCTTCTCTCTCATTTCCTCCAAGCATTTTCTGCTTGGCTCATTTAGCCTTCTCTTGCATTTTTTTCAAGCACTTTCTGCTTGGGTCATTCACATTTCTCTCGCATTTCCTAGAAGCGCTTTCTGCTTGGCTCTTTCACCCATTTCTCGCATTTCCTCCAAGCGTTTTCTCCTTGGCTCATTCAGCTTTCTCTCGCATTTCCTCCAAGCGCTTTCTGCTTGGAGCGTTCAGCCTTCTCTCGCATTTCCTCCAAGCGCTTTCTGCTTGGCTCAGCCTTCTCTCGCATTTCTTCTAAGCGCTTTCTGCTTGGCTCATTCACCCTCCTCCCTCATTTCCTTTAAGCGCTTTCTGTTTGGCTTATTCACATTTCTCTCGCATTTCCTCCAACTGCTTTCTTTTTAGCTCATTCACCCGTCTCTCTCATTTCGTCCAAGTTCTTTCTGCTTTCATCATTCAGCTTTCTCTTGCACTTCTTCCATGCGCTTTCTGCTTGGCTCATTTACACTTCTCTCGCATTTCCCCCATGCACTTTCTGCTTGGCTCTGCCTTCTTTCGCATTTTCTCCACGCACTTTCTCCTTGGCTCATTCACCCATCTCTAACATTTCCTCCAAGCGCTTCCTGCTTGGCTCAGACTTCTCTCGCATTACCTCCATGTGCTTTCTGCTTGGCTAATTCACCCTTCTTTCACATTTCCTCCAAGTGCTATCTGCTTGCCTCATTCAGCATTCTCTCGCTTTTCCTCCAAGCGCTTTCTTCTTGGCTCATTCACCCATCTCTAACATTTCCTCCAATCGCTTTCTGCTTGGCTCATTCACCCATCTCTCGCATTTCTTCGAAGCGCTTTCTGCTTGGCTCATTGACCCTTCTCTGACATTTCCTCTAAGTGCTTTCTGTTTGGCTTATTCACATTTCTCTCGCATTTCCTCGAAGTGCTTTCTCCTTGGGTCATTCACCCTTCCCTCTCATTACCTCCATGTGCTTTCTGCTTGGCTAATTCACCCTTCTTTCACATTTCCTCCAAGTGCTATCTGCTTGCCTCATTCAGCATTCTCTCGCTTTTCCTCCAAGCGCTTTCTTCTTGGCTCATTCACCCATCTCAAACATTTCCTCCTACTGCTTTCTGCTTGGCTCATTCAGCCTTCTCTTCGCATTTCCCTCAAGCACTTTTTGCTTTGCTCATTCACCTGTCTCTCGCATTTCCTCCAAGCGCTTTCTGCTTGGCTCATTCACCCATCTCTCGCATTTCCTCCAAGCGCTTTCAGCTTGGCTCATTCACCCTTCTCTCACATTTCCTCCAAGCATTTTCTGCTTGACTCATTTAGCCTTCTCTCGCATTTCCTCCAAGCGCTTTCTGCTTGGCTCATTCACACTTCTCTCGCATTTCCTCCGAGCACTTTCTGCTTGGCTCAGCCTTCTCTCACATTTCTTCCAAGCGCTTTCTGCTTGGCTCATTCACCCATCTCTCGCATTTCCTCCAAGCACTTTCTGCTTGGCTCATTCACCCTTCTCTCACATTTCCTCTAAGCACTTTCTGTTTGGCTTATTCACATTTCTCTGGCATTTCCTCCAAGTGCTTTCTCCTTGGCTCATTCACCCATCTCTCTCATTTCCTCCAAGTGCTTTCTGCTTTCATCATTCAGCTTTCTCTCGCACTTCTTCCAAGCGCTTTCTGCTTGGCTCATTCACCCTTCTCTCGCATTACCTCCATGTGCTTTCTGCTTGGCTCATTCACCCTTCTCTCACATTTCCTCCAAGCATTTTCTGCTTGACTCATTTAGCCTTCTCTCGCATTTCCTCCAAGCGCTTTCTGCTTGGCTCATTCACACTTCTCTCGCATTTCCTCCGAGCACTTTCTGCTTGGCTCAGCCTTCTCTCACATTTCTTCCAAGCGCTTTCTGCTTGGCTCATTCACCCATCTCTCGCATTTCCTCCAAGCACTTTCTGCTTGGCTCATTCACCCTTCTCTCACATTTCCTCTAAGCACTTTCTGTTTGGCTTATTCACATTTCTCTGGCATTTCCTCCAAGTGCTTTCTCCTTGGCTCATTCACCCATCTCTCTCATTTCCTCCAAGTGCTTTCTGCTTTCATCATTCAGCTTTCTCTCGCACTTCTTCCAAGCGCTTTCTGCTTGGCTCATTCACCCTTCTCTCGCATTACCTCCATGTGCTTTCTGCTTGGCTAATTCACCCTTCTTTCACATTTCCTCCAAGTGCTATCTGCTTGGCTCATTGAGCATTCTCTCGATTTTCCTCCAAGTGCTTTCTTCTTGGCTCATTCACCCATCTCTAACATTTCCTCCATGCTCACTATGCTTGGCTCAGCCTTCTTTCACATTTCCTCCAAGTTCTTTCTGCTTGGCTCATTCAGCCTTCTCTTCGCGTTTCCCTCAAGCACTTTTTGCTTTGCTCATTCACCTGTCTCTCGCATTTCCTCCAAGCGCTTTCTGCTTGGCTGATTCACCCATCTCTCGCATTTCCTCCAAGCGCTTTCAGCTTGGCTCATTCACCCTTCTCTCATATTTCCTCCAAGCGTTTTCTGCTTGGCTCCTTTAGCCTTCTCTCGCATTTCCTCCAAGCGCTTTCTGCTTGGCTCATTCACCCGTCTCTCGTATTTCCTCCATGCACTTTCTGCTTGGCTCATTCACCCGTCTCTAACATTTCCTACAAACGCTTTCTGCTTGGCTCATTCACACTTCTCTCGCATTTCCTCCAAGCAGTTTCTGCTTGGCTCAGCCTTTTCTCACATTTCTTCCAAGCGCTTTCTGCTTGGCTCATTCACCCTTCTCTTACATTTCCTCCAAGCGCTTTCTGCTTGGCTCATTCACACTTCTCTCGCATTTCCTCCAAGCGCTTTCTGCTTGGCTCATTCACCCTTCTCTCCATTTCATCTAAGCGCTTTCTGTTTGGCTTATTCACATTTCTCTGGCATTTCCTCCAAGTGCTTTCTCCTTGGCTCATTCACCCATCTCTCTCATTTCCCCCAAGTGCTTTTTGCTTTCATCATTCAGCTTTCTCTCGTATTTCTTCCAAGCGCTTTCTGCTTGGCTCATTCACCCTTCTCTCGCATTTCCTACAAGCGCATTCTGCTTGGCTAATTCACCCTTCTCTCGCATTTCTTCGAAGCGCTTTCTGCTTGGCTCATTGACCCTTCTCTCACATTTCCTCTAAGCGCTTTTTGTTTGGCTTATTCACATTTCTCTCGCATTTCCTCGAAGTGCTTTCTCCTTGGCTCATTCACCCTTCCCTCTCATTTCCTCCAAGTGCTTTCTCCTTGGCTCATTCAGCCTTCTCTCGCATTTCCTCCAAGGGCATTCTCCTTGGCCCTTTCAGCCTTCTCTCGAATTTGTTCCAAGAGCTTTTTCATTGGCTCATTCACCCTTCTCTCTCATTTCCTCCAAGCCTTTTCTGCTTGGCTCATTTAGCCTTCTCTCGCATTTCCTCCAAGTGCTTTCTCCTTGGCTCATTCACCCGTCTCTCTCATTTCCTCCAAGTGCTTTCTGCTTTCATCATTCAGCTTTCTCTCGCATTTCTTCCAAGCGCTTTCTGCTTGGCTCATTCACCCCTCTCTCGCACTTCCTCCAAGTGCTTTCTGCTTGGCTCATTCAGCCTTCTCTTCACATTTCCCTCAAGCACTTTTTGCTTTGCTCATTCACCTGTCTCTCACATTTCCTCCAATCGCTTCCTGCTTGGCTCATTCACCCATCTCTCGCATTTCTTCGAAGCGCTTTCTGCTTGGCTCATTGACCCTTCTCTCACATTTCCTCTAAGCACTTTCTGTTTGGCTTATTCACATTTCTCTGGCATTTCCTCCAATTGCTTTCTCCTTGGCTCATTCACCCGTCTCTCTCATTTCCTCCAAGTGCTTTCTGCTTTCATCATTCAGCTTTCTCTCGCATTTCTTCCAAGCGCTTTCTGCTTGGCTCATTCACCCCTCTCTCGCACTTCCTCCAAGTGCTTTCTGCTTGGCTCATTCAGCCTTCTCTTCACATTTCCCTCAAGCACTTTTTGCTTTGCTCATTCACCTGTCTCTCGCATTTCCTCCAAGCGCTTTCTGCTTGGCTCAGCCTTCTCTCGCATTTCTTCGAAGCGCTTTCTGCTTGGCTCATTGACCCTTCTCTGACATTTCCTCTAAGCGCTTTCTGTTTGGCTTATTCACATTTCTCTCGCATTTCCTCCAAGTGCTTTCTCCTTGGCTCATTCAGCCTTCTCTCGCATTTCCTCCAACCCCATTCTGCTTGGCCCTTTCAGCCTTCTCTCGAATTTCTTCCAAGAGCTTTTTCATTGGCTCGTCACCCTTCGCTCTCATTTCCTCCAAGCCTTTTCTGCTTGGCTCATTTAGCCTTCTCTCGCATTTCCTCCAAGCGCTTTATGCTTGGCTCATTCACCCATCTCTAACATTTCCTCCAAGCGCTTCCTGCTTGGCTCAGACTTCTCTCGCATTACCTCCATGTGCTTTCTGCTTGGCTAATTCACCCTTCTTTCACATTTCCTCCAAGTGCTATCTGCTTGCCTCATTCAGCATTCTCTCGCTTTTCCTCCAAGCGCTTTCTTCTTGGCTCATTCACCCATCTCTAACATTTCCTCCTACTGCTTTCTGCTTGGCTCATTCAGCCTTCTCTTCGCATTTCCCTCAAGCACTTTTTGCTTTGCTCATTCACCTGTCTCTCGCATTTCCTCCAAGCGCTTTCTGCTTGGCTCATTCACCCATCTCTCGCATTTCCTCCAAGCGCTTTCAGCTTGGCTCATTCACCCTTCTCTCACATTTCCTCCAAGCATTTTCTGCTTGACTCATTTAGCCTTCTCTCGCATTTCCTCCAAGCGCTTTCTGCTTGGCTCATTCACCCGTCTCTCGTATTTCCTCCATGCACTTTCTGCTTGGCTCATTCACCCGTCTCTAACATTTCCTACAAACGCTTTCTGCTTGGCTCATTCACACTTCTCTCGCATTTCCTCCGAGCACTTTCTGCTTGGCTCAGCCTTCTCTCACATTTCTTCCAAGCGCTTTCTGCTTGGCTCATTCACCCATCTCTCGCATTTCCTCCAAGCACTTTCTGCTTGGCTCATTCACCCTTCTCTCACATTTCCTCTAAGCGCTTTCTGTTTGGCTTATTCACATTTCTCTGGCATTTCCTCCAAGTGCTTTCTCCTTGGCTCATTCATCCATCTCTCTCATTTCCTCCAAGTGCTTTCTGCTTTCATCATTCAGCATTCTCTCGCACTTCTTCCAAGCGCTTTCTGCTTGGCTCATTCACCCTTCTCTCGCATTACCTCCATGTGCTTTCTGCTTTGCTAATTCACCCTTCTTTCACATTTCCTCCAAGTGCTATCTGCTTGGCTCATTGAGCATTCTCTCGATTTTCCTCCAAGTGCTTTCTTCTTGGCTCATTCACCCATCTCTAACATTTCCTCCATGCTCACTATGCTTGGCTCAGCCTTCTTTCACATTTCCTCCAAGTTCTTTCTGCTTGGCTCATTCAGCCTTCTCTTCGCGTTTCCCTCAAGCACTTTTTGCTTTGCTCATTCACCTGTCTCTCGCATTTCCTCCAAGCGCTTTCTGCTTGGCTGATTCACCCATCTCTCGCATTTCCTCCAAGCGCTTTCAGCTTGACTCATTCACCCTTCTCTCATATTTCCTCCAAGCGTTTTCTGCTTGGCTCATTTAGCCTTCTCTCGCATTTCCTCCAAGCGCTTTCTGCTTGGCTCATTCACCCGTCTCTCGTATTTCCTCCATGCATTTTCTGCTTGGCTCATTCACCCGTCTCTAACATTTCCTACAAACGCTTTCTGCTTGGCTCATTCACACTTCTCTCGCATTTCCTCCAAGCAGTTTCTGCTTGGCTCAGCCTTTTCTCACATTTCTTCCAAGCGCTTTCTGCTTGGCTCATTCACCCTTCTCTTACATTTCCTCCAAGCGCTTTCTGCTTGGCTCATTCACACTTCTCTCGCATTTCCTCCAAGCGCTTTCTGCTTGGCTCATTCACCCTCTCTCCATTTCCTCTAAGCGCTTTCTGCTTGGCTCATTCACATTTCTCTGGCATTTCCTCCAAGTGCTTTCTCCTTGGCTCATTCACCCATCTCTCTCATTTCCCCCAAGTGCTTTTTGCTTTCATCATTCAGCTTTCTCTCGTATTTCTTCCAAGCGCTTTCTGCTTGGCTCATTCACCCTTCTCTCGCACTTCCTCCAAGCGCTTTCTGCTTGGCTCATTTACACTTCTCTCGCATTTCCTCTATGCACTTTCTGCTTGGCTCTGCCTTTTTTCGCATTTTCTCCATGCACTTTCTTTTTGGCTCATTCACCCTTTTCTCGCATTTCCTCCAAGCGCTTTCTGCTTGGCTCATTCAGCCTTCTCTCGAATTTTATCCAAGCATTTTCTGCTTGGCTCAACCTTCTTTCGCATTTCCTCCAAGTGCTTTCTGCTTTCATCATTCAGCTTTCTCTCGCACTTCTTCCAAGCGCTTTCTGCTTGGCTCATTTACAGTTCTCTCGCATTTCCTCCAAGAGCTTTCTCCTTAGCTCATTCACCCCTCTCCCATTTCCTCCAGGCACTTTCTGCTTGGCTCAGCATTCTTTCACATTTCCTCCAAGTGCTTTCTGGTTGTCTCATTCAGCTTTCTCTCACATTTCCTCCAAGCGCATTCTGCTTGGCCCATTCAGCCTTCTCTCGAAGATCTTCCAAGAGCTTTTTCATTGGCTCATTCAGCCTTCTCTCTCATTTCCTCCAAGCATTTTCTGCTTGGCTCATTTAGCCTTCTCTTGCATTTTTTTCAAGCACTTTCTGCTTGGGTCATTCACATTTCTCTCGCATTTCCTCCAAGCGCTTTCTGCTTGGCTCTTTCACCCATTTCTCGCATTTCCTCCAAGCGCTTTCTCCTTGGCTCATTCAGCTTTCTCTCGCATTTCCTCCAAGCGCTTTCTGCTTGGAGCGTTCAGCCTTCTCTCGCATTTCCTCCAAGCGCTTTCTGCTTGGCTCAGCCTTCTCTCGCATTTCTTCTAAGCGCTTTCTGCTTGGCTCATTCACCCTTCTCCCTCATTTCCTTTAAGCGCTTTCTGTTTGGCTTATTCACATTTCTCTCACATTTCCTCCAACTGCTTTCTTTTTAGCTCATTCACCCGTCTCTCTCATTTCGTCCAAGTTCTTTCTGCTTTCATCATTCAGCTTTCTCTTGCACTTCTTCCAAGCGCTTTCTGCTTGGCTCATTTACACTTCTCTCGCATTACCTCCATGCACTTTCTGCTTGGCTCTGCCTTCTTTCGCATTTTCTCCACGCACTTTCTCCTTGGCTCATTCACCCTTTTCTCGCATTCCCTCCAAGCGCTTTCTGCTTGGCTCATTCAGCCTTCTCTCGAATTTTATCCAAGCATTTTCTGCTTGGCTCAACCTTCTTTCACATTTCCTCCAAGTGCTTTCTGCTTTCATCATTCAGCTTTCTCTCGCACTTCTTCCATGCGCTTTCTGCTTGGCTCATTTACACTTCTCTCGCATTTCCTCCAAGAGCTTTCTCCTTAGCTCATTCACCCCTCTCCCATTTCCTCCAGGCACTTTCTGCTTGGCTCAGCCTTCTTTCACATTTCCTCCAAGTGCTTTCTGGTTGTCTCATTCAGCTTTCTC
Organism: Crotalus adamanteus; assembly: GCA_039797435.1. NCBI lineage: Eukaryota > Metazoa > Chordata > Lepidosauria > Squamata > Viperidae > Crotalus > Crotalus adamanteus. Next base: position 12,003,632 of record CM077935.1, read on the forward strand.
TCGCATTTCCTCCAAGCGCATTCTGCTTGGCCCATTCAGCCTTCTCTCGAAGTTCTTCCAAGAGCTTTTTCATTGGCTCATTCAGCCTTCTCTCGCATTTCCTCCAAGTGCATTCTGCTTGGCCCATTCAGCCTTCTCTCGAAGTTCTTCCAAGAGCTTTTTCATTGGCTCATTCAGCCTTCTCTCGCATTTCCTCCAAGTGCATTCTGCTTGGCCCATTCAGCCTTCTCTCGAAGTTCTTCCAAGAGCTTTTTCATTGGCTCATTCAGCCCTCTCTCTCATTTCCTCCAAGCATTTTCTGCTTGGCTCATTTAGCCTTCTCTCGCATTTTTTTCAAGCACTTTCTGCTTGGGTCATTCACATTTCTCTCGCATTTCCTCCAAGCGCTTTCTGCTTGGCTCTGTCACCCATTTCTCGCATTTCCTCCAAGCGCTTTCTGCTTGGCTCATTCAGCTTTCTCTCGCATTTCCTCCAAGCGCTTTCTGCTTGGAGCGTTCAGCCTTCTCTAGCATTACTTCTAAGCGCTTTCTGCTTGGCTCATTCACCCTTCTCTCACATTTCCTTTAAGCGCTTTCTGTTTGGCTTATTCACATTTCTCTCGCATTTCCTCCAACTGCTTTCTTTTTGGCTCATTCACCTGTCTCTCTCATTTCCTCCAAGTGCTTTCTGCTTTCATCATTCAGCTTTCTCTCGCACTTCTTCCAAGCGCTTTCTGCTTGGCTCATTTACACTTCTCTCGCATTTCCTCCAAGAGCTTTCTCCTTAGCTCCTTCACCCTTCTCTCACATTTCCTCCAGGCACTTTCTGCTTGGCTCAGCCTTCTTTCACATTTCCTCCAAGTGCTTTCTGCTTGTCTCATTCAGCCTTTTCTTGCATTTCCTCCAAGTGCTTTCTTCTTGTCTCATTTAGCTTTCTCTCGCTTTTCCTCCAAGCGCATTCTGCTTGGCCCATTCAGCCTTCTCTCGAATTTCTTCCAAGAGCTTTTTCATTGGCTCATTCACCCTTCTCTCTCATTTCCTCCAAGCCTTTTCTGCTTGGCTCATTTAGCCTTCTCTCGCATTTCCTCCAAGCGCTTTCTGCTTGGCTCATTCACCCGTCTCTCGTATTTCCTCCATGCACTTTATGCTTGGCTCATTCACCCGTCTCTAACATTTCCTACAAACGCTTTCTGCTTGGCTCATTCACACTTCTCTCGCATTTCCTCCAAGCACTTTCTGCTTGGCTCAGCCTTCTCTCACATTTCTTCCAAGCGCTTTCAGCTTGGCTCTTTCACCCATTTCTCGCATTTCCTCCAAGCGCTTTCTGCTTGGCTCATTCAGCTTTCTCTCGCATTTCCTCCAAGCGCTTTCTGCTTGGAGCGTTCAGCTTTCTCTCGCATTTCCTCCAAGCGCTTTCTGCTTGGCTCAGCCTTTTCTCGCATTTCTTCTAAGCGCTTTCTGCTTGGCTCATTCACCCTTCTCTCTCATTTCCTTTAAGCGCTTTCTGTTTGGCTTATTCACATTTCTCTCGCATTTCCTCCAACTGCTTTCTTTTTAGCTCATTCACCCGTCTCTCTCATTTCCTCCAAATTTTTTCTGCTTTCATCATTCAGCTTTCTCTCTCACTTCTTCCAAGCGCTTTCTGCTTGGCTCATTTACACTTCTCTCGCATTTCCTCCATGCACTTTCTGCTTGGCTCTGCCTTTTTTCGCATTTTCTCCATGCACTTTCTCCTTGGCTCATTCACCCTTTTCTCGCATTACCTCCAAGCGCTTTCTGCTTGGCTCATTCAGCCTTCTCTCGAATTTTATCCAAGCATTTTCTGCTTGGCTCAACCTTCTTTCGCATTTCCTCCAAGTGCTTTCTGCTTTCATCATTCAGCTTTCTCTCGCACTTCTTCCAAGCGCTTTCTGCTTGGCTCATTTACACTTCTCTCGCATTTCCTCCAAGAGCTTTCTCCTTAGCTCATTCACCCCTCTCACATTTCCTCCAGGCACTTTCTGCTTGGCTCAGCATTCTTTCACATTTCCTCCAAGTGCTTTCTGGTTGTCTCATTCAGCTTTCTCTCACATTTCCTCCAAGCGCATTCTGCTTGGCCCGTTCAGCCTTCTCTCGAAGTTCTTCCAAGAGCTTTTTCATTGGCTCATTCAGCCTTCTCTCTCATTTCCTCCAAGCATTTTCTGCTTGGCTCATTTAGCCTTCTCTTGCATTTTTTTCAAGCACTTTCTGCTTGGGTCATTCACATTTCTCTCGCATTTCCTAGAAGCGCTTTCTGCTTGGCTCTTTCACCCATTTCTCGCATTTCCTCCAAGCGTTTTCTCCTTGGCTCATTCAGCTTTCTCTCGCATTTCCTCCAAGCGCTTTCTGCTTGGAGCGTTCAGCCTTCTCTCGCATTTCCTCCAAGCGCTTTCTGCTTGGCTCAGCCTTCTCTCGCATTTCTTCTAAGCGCTTTCTGCTTGGCTCATTCACCCTCCTCCCTCATTTCCTTTAAGCGCTTTCTGTTTGGCTTATTCACATTTCTCTCGCATTTCCTCCAACTGCTTTCTTTTTAGCTCATTCACCCGTCTCTCTCATTTCGTCCAAGTTCTTTCTGCTTTCATCATTCAGCTTTCTCTTGCACTTCTTCCATGCGCTTTCTGCTTGGCTCATTTACACTTCTCTCGCATTTCCCCCATGCACTTTCTGCTTGGCTCTGCCTTCTTTCGCATTTTCTCCACGCACTTTCTCCTTGGCTCATTCACCCATCTCTAACATTTCCTCCAAGCGCTTCCTGCTTGGCTCAGACTTCTCTCGCATTACCTCCATGTGCTTTCTGCTTGGCTAATTCACCCTTCTTTCACATTTCCTCCAAGTGCTATCTGCTTGCCTCATTCAGCATTCTCTCGCTTTTCCTCCAAGCGCTTTCTTCTTGGCTCATTCACCCATCTCTAACATTTCCTCCAATCGCTTTCTGCTTGGCTCATTCACCCATCTCTCGCATTTCTTCGAAGCGCTTTCTGCTTGGCTCATTGACCCTTCTCTGACATTTCCTCTAAGTGCTTTCTGTTTGGCTTATTCACATTTCTCTCGCATTTCCTCGAAGTGCTTTCTCCTTGGGTCATTCACCCTTCCCTCTCATTACCTCCATGTGCTTTCTGCTTGGCTAATTCACCCTTCTTTCACATTTCCTCCAAGTGCTATCTGCTTGCCTCATTCAGCATTCTCTCGCTTTTCCTCCAAGCGCTTTCTTCTTGGCTCATTCACCCATCTCAAACATTTCCTCCTACTGCTTTCTGCTTGGCTCATTCAGCCTTCTCTTCGCATTTCCCTCAAGCACTTTTTGCTTTGCTCATTCACCTGTCTCTCGCATTTCCTCCAAGCGCTTTCTGCTTGGCTCATTCACCCATCTCTCGCATTTCCTCCAAGCGCTTTCAGCTTGGCTCATTCACCCTTCTCTCACATTTCCTCCAAGCATTTTCTGCTTGACTCATTTAGCCTTCTCTCGCATTTCCTCCAAGCGCTTTCTGCTTGGCTCATTCACACTTCTCTCGCATTTCCTCCGAGCACTTTCTGCTTGGCTCAGCCTTCTCTCACATTTCTTCCAAGCGCTTTCTGCTTGGCTCATTCACCCATCTCTCGCATTTCCTCCAAGCACTTTCTGCTTGGCTCATTCACCCTTCTCTCACATTTCCTCTAAGCACTTTCTGTTTGGCTTATTCACATTTCTCTGGCATTTCCTCCAAGTGCTTTCTCCTTGGCTCATTCACCCATCTCTCTCATTTCCTCCAAGTGCTTTCTGCTTTCATCATTCAGCTTTCTCTCGCACTTCTTCCAAGCGCTTTCTGCTTGGCTCATTCACCCTTCTCTCGCATTACCTCCATGTGCTTTCTGCTTGGCTCATTCACCCTTCTCTCACATTTCCTCCAAGCATTTTCTGCTTGACTCATTTAGCCTTCTCTCGCATTTCCTCCAAGCGCTTTCTGCTTGGCTCATTCACACTTCTCTCGCATTTCCTCCGAGCACTTTCTGCTTGGCTCAGCCTTCTCTCACATTTCTTCCAAGCGCTTTCTGCTTGGCTCATTCACCCATCTCTCGCATTTCCTCCAAGCACTTTCTGCTTGGCTCATTCACCCTTCTCTCACATTTCCTCTAAGCACTTTCTGTTTGGCTTATTCACATTTCTCTGGCATTTCCTCCAAGTGCTTTCTCCTTGGCTCATTCACCCATCTCTCTCATTTCCTCCAAGTGCTTTCTGCTTTCATCATTCAGCTTTCTCTCGCACTTCTTCCAAGCGCTTTCTGCTTGGCTCATTCACCCTTCTCTCGCATTACCTCCATGTGCTTTCTGCTTGGCTAATTCACCCTTCTTTCACATTTCCTCCAAGTGCTATCTGCTTGGCTCATTGAGCATTCTCTCGATTTTCCTCCAAGTGCTTTCTTCTTGGCTCATTCACCCATCTCTAACATTTCCTCCATGCTCACTATGCTTGGCTCAGCCTTCTTTCACATTTCCTCCAAGTTCTTTCTGCTTGGCTCATTCAGCCTTCTCTTCGCGTTTCCCTCAAGCACTTTTTGCTTTGCTCATTCACCTGTCTCTCGCATTTCCTCCAAGCGCTTTCTGCTTGGCTGATTCACCCATCTCTCGCATTTCCTCCAAGCGCTTTCAGCTTGGCTCATTCACCCTTCTCTCATATTTCCTCCAAGCGTTTTCTGCTTGGCTCCTTTAGCCTTCTCTCGCATTTCCTCCAAGCGCTTTCTGCTTGGCTCATTCACCCGTCTCTCGTATTTCCTCCATGCACTTTCTGCTTGGCTCATTCACCCGTCTCTAACATTTCCTACAAACGCTTTCTGCTTGGCTCATTCACACTTCTCTCGCATTTCCTCCAAGCAGTTTCTGCTTGGCTCAGCCTTTTCTCACATTTCTTCCAAGCGCTTTCTGCTTGGCTCATTCACCCTTCTCTTACATTTCCTCCAAGCGCTTTCTGCTTGGCTCATTCACCCTCCTCCCTCATTTCCTTTAAGCGCTTTCTGTTTGGCTTATTCACATTTCTCTCGCATTTCCTCCAACTGCTTTCTTTTTAGCTCATTCACCCGTCTCTCTCATTTCGTCCAAGTTCTTTCTGCTTTCATCATTCAGCTTTCTCTTGCACTTCTTCCATGCGCTTTCTGCTTGGCTCATTTACACTTCTCTCGCATTTCCCCCATGCACTTTCTGCTTGGCTCTGCCTTCTTTCGCATTTTCTCCACGCACTTTCTCCTTGGCTCATTCACCCATCTCTAACATTTCCTCCAAGCGCTTCCTGCTTGGCTCAGACTTCTCTCGCATTACCTCCATGTGCTTTCTGCTTGGCTAATTCACCCTTCTTTCACATTTCCTCCAAGTGCTATCTGCTTGCCTCATTCAGCATTCTCTCGCTTTTCCTCCAAGCGCTTTCTTCTTGGCTCATTCACCCATCTCTAACATTTCCTCCAATCGCTTTCTGCTTGGCTCATTCACCCATCTCTCGCATTTCTTCGAAGCGCTTTCTGCTTGGCTCATTGACCCTTCTCTGACATTTCCTCTAAGTGCTTTCTGTTTGGCTTATTCACATTTCTCTCGCATTTCCTCGAAGTGCTTTCTCCTTGGGTCATTCACCCTTCCCTCTCATTACCTCCATGTGCTTTCTGCTTGGCTAATTCACCCTTCTTTCACATTTCCTCCAAGTGCTATCTGCTTGCCTCATTCAGCATTCTCTCGCTTTTCCTCCAAGCGCTTTCTTCTTGGCTCATTCACCCATCTCAAACATTTCCTCCTACTGCTTTCTGCTTGGCTCATTCAGCCTTCTCTTCGCATTTCCCTCAAGCACTTTTTGCTTTGCTCATTCACCTGTCTCTCGCATTTCCTCCAAGCGCTTTCTGCTTGGCTCATTCACCCATCTCTCGCATTTCCTCCAAGCGCTTTCAGCTTGGCTCATTCACCCTTCTCTCACATTTCCTCCAAGCATTTTCTGCTTGACTCATTTAGCCTTCTCTCGCATTTCCTCCAAGCGCTTTCTGCTTGGCTCATTCACACTTCTCTCGCATTTCCTCCGAGCACTTTCTGCTTGGCTCAGCCTTCTCTCACATTTCTTCCAAGCGCTTTCTGCTTGGCTCATTCACCCATCTCTCGCATTTCCTCCAAGCACTTTCTGCTTGGCTCATTCACCCTTCTCTCACATTTCCTCTAAGCACTTTCTGTTTGGCTTATTCACATTTCTCTGGCATTTCCTCCAAGTGCTTTCTCCTTGGCTCATTCACCCATCTCTCTCATTTCCTCCAAGTGCTTTCTGCTTTCATCATTCAGCTTTCTCTCGCACTTCTTCCAAGCGCTTTCTGCTTGGCTCATTCACCCTTCTCTCGCATTACCTCCATGTGCTTTCTGCTTGGCTCATTCACCCTTCTCTCACATTTCCTCCAAGCATTTTCTGCTTGACTCATTTAGCCTTCTCTCGCATTTCCTCCAAGCGCTTTCTGCTTGGCTCATTCACACTTCTCTCGCATTTCCTCCGAGCACTTTCTGCTTGGCTCAGCCTTCTCTCACATTTCTTCCAAGCGCTTTCTGCTTGGCTCATTCACCCATCTCTCGCATTTCCTCCAAGCACTTTCTGCTTGGCTCATTCACCCTTCTCTCACATTTCCTCTAAGCACTTTCTGTTTGGCTTATTCACATTTCTCTGGCATTTCCTCCAAGTGCTTTCTCCTTGGCTCATTCACCCATCTCTCTCATTTCCTCCAAGTGCTTTCTGCTTTCATCATTCAGCTTTCTCTCGCACTTCTTCCAAGCGCTTTCTGCTTGGCTCATTCACCCTTCTCTCGCATTACCTCCATGTGCTTTCTGCTTGGCTAATTCACCCTTCTTTCACATTTCCTCCAAGTGCTATCTGCTTGGCTCATTGAGCATTCTCTCGATTTTCCTCCAAGTGCTTTCTTCTTGGCTCATTCACCCATCTCTAACATTTCCTCCATGCTCACTATGCTTGGCTCAGCCTTCTTTCACATTTCCTCCAAGTTCTTTCTGCTTGGCTCATTCAGCCTTCTCTTCGCGTTTCCCTCAAGCACTTTTTGCTTTGCTCATTCACCTGTCTCTCGCATTTCCTCCAAGCGCTTTCTGCTTGGCTGATTCACCCATCTCTCGCATTTCCTCCAAGCGCTTTCAGCTTGGCTCATTCACCCTTCTCTCATATTTCCTCCAAGCGTTTTCTGCTTGGCTCCTTTAGCCTTCTCTCGCATTTCCTCCAAGCGCTTTCTGCTTGGCTCATTCACCCGTCTCTCGTATTTCCTCCATGCACTTTCTGCTTGGCTCATTCACCCGTCTCTAACATTTCCTACAAACGCTTTCTGCTTGGCTCATTCACACTTCTCTCGCATTTCCTCCAAGCAGTTTCTGCTTGGCTCAGCCTTTTCTCACATTTCTTCCAAGCGCTTTCTGCTTGGCTCATTCACCCTTCTCTTACATTTCCTCCAAGCGCTTTCTGCTTGGCTCATTCACACTTCTCTCGCATTTCCTCCAAGCGCTTTCTGCTTGGCTCATTCACCCTTCTCTCCATTTCATCTAAGCGCTTTCTGTTTGGCTTATTCACATTTCTCTGGCATTTCCTCCAAGTGCTTTCTCCTTGGCTCATTCACCCATCTCTCTCATTTCCCCCAAGTGCTTTTTGCTTTCATCATTCAGCTTTCTCTCGTATTTCTTCCAAGCGCTTTCTGCTTGGCTCATTCACCCTTCTCTCGCATTTCCTACAAGCGCATTCTGCTTGGCTAATTCACCCTTCTCTCGCATTTCTTCGAAGCGCTTTCTGCTTGGCTCATTGACCCTTCTCTCACATTTCCTCTAAGCGCTTTTTGTTTGGCTTATTCACATTTCTCTCGCATTTCCTCGAAGTGCTTTCTCCTTGGCTCATTCACCCTTCCCTCTCATTTCCTCCAAGTGCTTTCTCCTTGGCTCATTCAGCCTTCTCTCGCATTTCCTCCAAGGGCATTCTCCTTGGCCCTTTCAGCCTTCTCTCGAATTTGTTCCAAGAGCTTTTTCATTGGCTCATTCACCCTTCTCTCTCATTTCCTCCAAGCCTTTTCTGCTTGGCTCATTTAGCCTTCTCTCGCATTTCCTCCAAGTGCTTTCTGCTTGGCTCATTCACCCGTCTCTCGTATTTCCTCCATGCACTTTCTGCTTGGCTCATTCACCCGTCTCTAACATTTCCTACAAACGTTTTCTGCTTGGCTCATTCACACTTCTCTCGCATTTCCTCCAAGCACTTTCTGCTTGGCTCAGCCTTCTCTCACATTTCTTCCAAGCGCTTTCAGCTTGGCTCATTCACCCTTCTCTCACATTTCCTCTAAGCGCTTTCTATTTGGCTTATTCACATTTCTCTGGCATTTCCTCCAAGTGCTTTCTCCTTGGCTCATTCACCCGTCTCTCTCATTTACTCCAAGTGATTTCTGCTTTCATCATTCAGCTTTCTCTCGCATTTCTTCCAAGCGCTTTCTGCTTGCCTCATTCACCCTTCTCTCGCACTTCCTCCAAGCGCTTTCTGCTTGGCTCTTTCACCCATTTCTCGCATTTCCTCCAAGCGTTTTCTCCTTGGCTCATTCAGCTTTCTCTCGCATTTCCTCCAAGCGCTTTCTGCTTGGAGCGTTCAGGCTTCTCTCGCATTTCCTCCAAGCGCTTTCTGCTTGGCTCAGCCTGCTCTCGCATTTCTTCTAAGCGCTTTCTGCTTGGCTCATTCACCCTTCTCCCTCATTTCCTTTAAGCGCTTTCTGTTTGGCTTATTCACATTTCTCTCACATTTCCTCCAACTGCTTTCTTTTTAGCTCATTCACCCGTCTCTCTCATTTCGTCCAAGTTCTTTCTGCTTTCATCATTCAGCTTTCTCTTGCACTTCTTCCATGCGCTTTCTGCTTGGCTCATTTACACTTCTCTCGCATTACCTCCATGCACTTTCTGCTTGGCTCTGCCTTCTTTCGCATTTTCTCCACGCACTTTCTCCTTGGCTCATTCACCCTTTTCTCGCATTTCCTCCAAGCGCTTTCTGCTTGGCTCATTCAGCCTTCTCTCGAATTTTATCCAAGCATTTTCTGCTTGGCTCAACATTCTTTCACATTTCCTCCAAGTGCTTTCTGCTTTCATCATTCAGCTTTCTCTCGCACTTCTTCCAAGCGCTTTCTGCTTGGCTCATTTACACTTCTCTCGCATTTCCTCCAAGAGCTTTCTCCTTAGCTCATTCACCCCTCTCCCATTTCCTCCAGGCACTTTCTGCTTGGCTCAGCCTTCTTTCACATTTCCTCCAAGTGCTTTCTGGTTGTCTCATTCAGCTTTCTCTCGCATTTCCTCCAAGCGCATTCTGCTTGGCCCATTCAGCCTTCTCTCGAAGTTCTTCCAAGAGCTTTTTCATTGGCTCATTCAGCCTTCTCTCGCATTTCCTCCAAGTGCATTCTGCTTGGCCCATTCAGCCTTCTCTTGAAGTTCTTCCAAGAGCTTTTTCATTGGCTCATTCAGCCTTCTCTCGCATTTCCTCCAAGTGCATTCTGCTTGGCCCATTCAGCCTTCTCTCGAAGTTCTTCCAAGAGCTTTTTCATTGGCTCATTCAGCCTTCTCTCTCATTTCCTCCAAGCATTTTCTGCTTGGCTCATTTAGCCTTCTCTCGCATTTTTTTCAAGCACTTTCTGCTTGGGTCATTCACATTTCTCTCGCATTTCCTCCAAGCGCTTTCTGCTTGGCTCTGTCACCCATTTCTCGCATTTCCTCCAAGCGCTTTCTGCTTGGCTCATTCAGCTTTCTCTCGCATTTCCTCCAAGCGCTTTCTGCTTGGAGCGTTCAGCCTTCTCTAGCATAACTTCTAAGCGCTTTCTGCTTGGCTCATTCACCCTTCTCTCACATTTCCTTTAAGCGCTTTCTGTTTGGCTTATTCACATTTCTCTCGCATTTCCTCCAACTGCTTTCTTTTTGGCTCATTCACCTGTCTCTCTCATTTCCTCCAAGTGCTTTCTGCTTTCATCATTCAGCTTTCTCTCGCACTTCTTCCAAGCGCTTTCTGCTTGGCTCATTTACACTTCTCTCGCATTTCCTCCAAGAGCTTTCTCCTTAGCTCCTTCACCCTTCTCTCACATTTCCTCCAGGCACTTTCTGCTTGGCTCAGCCTTCTTTCACATTTCCTCCAAGTGCTTTCTGCTTGTCTCATTCAGCCTTTTCTTGCATTTCCTCCAAGTGCTTTCTTCTTGTCTCATTCAGCTTTCTCTCGCTTTTCCTCCAAGCGCATTCTGCTTGGCCCATTCAGCCTTCTCTCGAATTTCTTCCAAGAGCTTTTTCATTGGCTCATTCACCCTTCTCTCTCATTTCCTCCAAGCCTTTTCTGCTTGGCTCATTTAGCCTTCTCTCGCATTTCCTCCAAGCGCTTTCTGCTTGGCTCATTCACCCGTCTCTCGTATTTCCTCCATGCACTTTATGCTTGGCTCATTCACCCGTCTCTAACATTTCCTACAAACGCTTTCTGCTTGGCTCATTCACACTTCTCTCGCATTTTCTCCAAGCACTTTCTGCTTGGCTCAGCCTTCTCTCACATTTCTTCCAAGCGCTTTCAGCTTGGCTCTTTCACCCATTTCTCGTATTTCCTCCAAGCACTTTCTGCTTGGCTCATTCAGCTTTCTCTCGCATTTCCTCCAAGCGCTTTCTGCTTGGAGCGTTCAGCTTTCTCTCGCATTTCCTCCAAGCGCTTTCTGCTTGGCTCAGCCTTCTCTCGCATTTCTTCTAAGCGCTTTCTGCTTGGCTCATTCACCCTTCTCTCTCATTTCCTTTAAGCGCTTTCTGTTTGGCTTATTCACATTTCTCTCGCATTTCCTCCAACTGCTTTCTTTTTAGCTCATTCACCCGTCTCTCTCATTTCCTCCAAGTTTTTTCTGCTTTCATCATTCAGCTTTCTCTCTCACTTCTTCCAAGCGCTTTCTGCTTGGCTCATTTACACTTCTCTCGCATTTCCTCCATGCACTTTCTGCTTGGCTCTGCCTTTTTTCGCATTTTCTCCATGCACTTTCTCCTTGGCTCATTCACCCTTTTCTCGCATTACCTCCAAGCGCTTTCTGCTTGGCTCATTCAGCCTTCTCTCGAATTTTATCCAAGCATTTTCTGCTTGGCTCAACCTTCTTTCGCATTTCCTCCAAGTGCTTTCTGCTTTCATCATTCAGCTTTCTCTCGCACTTCTTCCAAGCGCTTTCTGCTTGGCTCATTTACACTTCTCTCGCATTTCCTCCAAGAGCTTTCTCCTTAGCTCATTCACCCCTCTCACATTTCCTCCAGGCACTTTCTGCTTGGCTCAGCATTCTTTCACATTTCCTCCAAGTGCTTTCTGGTTGTCTCATTCAGCTTTCTCTCACATTTCCTCCAAGCGCATTCTGCTTGGCCCGTTCAGCCTTCTCTCGAAGTTCTTCCAAGAGCTTTTTCATTGGCTCATTCAGCCTTCTCTCTCATTTCCTCCAAGCATTTTCTGCTTGGCTCATTTAGCCTTCTCTTGCATTTTTTTCAAGCACTTTCTGCTTGGGTCATTCACATTTCTCTCGCATTTCCTCCAAGCGCTTTCTGCTTGGCTCTTTCACCCATTTCTCGCATTTCCTCCAAGCGTTTTCTCCTTGGCTCATTCAGCTTTCTCTCGCATTTCCTCCAAGCGCTTTCTGCTTGGAGCGTTCAGCCTTCTCTCGCATTTCCTCCAAGCGCTTTCTGCTTGGCTCAGCCTTCTCTCGCATTTCTTCTAAGCGCTTTCTGCTTGGCTCATTCACCCTTCTCCCTCATTTCCTTTAAGCACTTTCTGTTTGGCTTATTCACATTTCTCTCGCATTTCCTCCAACTGCTTTCTTTTTAGCTCATTCACCCGTCTCTCTCATTTCGTCCAAGTTCTTTCTGCTTTCATCATTCAGCTTTCTCTTGCACTTCTTCCATGCGCTTTCTGCTTGGCTCATTTACACTTCTCTCGCATTTCCCCCATGCACTTTCTGCTTGGCTCTGCCTTCTTTCGCATTTTCTCCACGCACTTTCTCCTTGGCTCATTCACCCTTTTCTCGCATTTCCTCCAAGCGCTTTCTGCTTGGCTCATTCAGCCTTCTCTCGAATTTTATCCAAGCATTTTCTGCTTGGCTCAACCTTCTTTCACATTTCCTCCAAGTGCTTTCTGCTTTCATCATTCAGCTTTCTCTCGCACTTCTTCCAAGCGCTTTCTGCTTGGCTCATTTACACTTCTCTCGCATTTCCTCCAAGAGCTTTCTCCTTAGCTCATTCACCCCTCTCCCATTTCCTCCAGGCACTTTCTGCTTGGCTCAGCCTTCTTTCACATTTCCTCCAAGTGCTTTCTGGTTGTCTCATTCAGCTTTCTCTCGCATTTCCTCCAAGCGCATTCTGCTTGGCCCATTCAGCCTTCTCTCGAAGTTCTTCCAAGAGCTTTTTCATTGGCTCATTCAGCCTTCTCTCGCATTTCCTCCAAGTGCATTCTGCTTGGCTCATTCAGCCTTCTCTCGAAGTTCTTCCAAGAGCTTTTTCATTGGCTCATTCAGCCTTCTCTCTCATTTCCTCCAAGCATTTTCTGCTTGGCTCATTTAGCCTTCTCTCGCATTTTTTTCAAGCACTTTCTGCTTGGGTCATTCACATTTCTCTCGCATTTCCTCCAAGCGCTTTCTGCTTGGCTCTGTCACCCATTTCTCGCATTTCCTCCAAGCGCTTTCTGCTTGGCTCATTCAGCTTTCTCTCGCATTTCCTCCAAGCGCTTTCTGCTTGGAGCGTTCAGCCTTCTCTAGCATTACTTCTAAGCGCTTTCTGCTTGGGTCATTCACCCTTCTCTCACATTTCCTTTAAGCGCTTTCTGTTTGGCTTATTCACATTTCTCTCGCATTTCCTCCAACTGCTTTCTTTTTGGCTCATTCACCTGTCTCTCTCATTTCCTCCAAGTGCTTTCTGCTTTCATCATTCAGCTTTCTCTCGCACTTCTTCCAAGCGCTTTCTGCTTGGCTCATTTACACTTCTCTCGCATTTCCTCCAAGAGCTTTCTCCTTAGCTCCTTCACCCTTCTCTCACATTTCTTCCAGGCACTTTCTGCTTGGCTCAGCCTTCTTTCACATTTCCTCCAAGTGCTTTCTGCTTGTCTCATTCAGCCTTTTCTTGCATTTCCTACAAGTGCTTTCTTCTTGTCTCATTCAGCTTTCTCTCGCTTTTCCTCCAAGCGCATTCTGGTTGGCCCATTCAGCCTTCTCTCGAATTTCTTCCAAGAGCTTTTTCATTGGCTCATTCACCCTTCTCTCTCATTTCCTCCAAGTCTTTTCTGCTTGGCTCATTTAGCCTTCTCTCGCATTTCCTCCAAGCGCTTTCTGCTTGGCTCATTCACCCGTCTCTCGTATTTCCTCCATGCACTTTATGCTTGGCTCATTCACCCGTCTCTAACATTTCCTACAAACGCTTTCTGCTTGGCTCATTCACACTTCTCTCGCATTTCCTCCAAGCGCTTTCTGCTTGGCTTAGCCTTCTCTCACATTTCTTCCAAGCGCTTTCAGCTTGGCTCATTCACCCTTCTCTCACATTTCCTCTAAGCGCTTTCTGTTTGGCTTATTCACATTTCTCTGGCATTTCCTCCAAGTGCTTTCTCCTTGGCTCATTCACCCGTCTCTCTCATTTCCTCCAAGTGATTTCTGCTTTCATGATTCAGCTTTCTCTCGCATTTCTTCCAAACGCTTTCTGCTTGGCTCATTCACCCTTCTCTCGCACTTCCTCCAAGCGCTTTCTGCTTGGCTCATTCACCCTTCTCTCGCATTTCTTCGAAGCGCTTTCTGCTTGGCTCATTGACCCTTCTCTCACATTTCCTCTAAGCGCTTTCTGTTTAGCTTATTCACATTTCTCTCGCATTTCCTCGAAGTGCTTTCTCCTTGGCTCATTCACCCTTCCCTCTCATTTCCTCCAAGCCTTTTCTGCTTGGCTCATTTAGCCTTCTCTCGCATTTCCTCCAAGCGCTTTCTGCTTGGCTCATTCACCTGTCTCTCGCATTTCCTCCAAGCTCTTTCTGCTTGGCTCATTCACCCGTCTCTCGCATTTCCTCCAAGCGCTTCCTGCTTGGGTCAGCCTTCTATCGCATTACCTCCAAGTGTTTTCTGCTTCGCTCATTCACCCGTCTCTAACATTTCCTCCACGTGCTTTCTGCTTGGCTCATTCAGCCTTCTCTTCGCATTTCCCTCAAGCACCTTTTGCTTTGCTCATTCACCTGTCTCTCGCATTTCCTCCAAGTGTTTTCTGCTTTCATCAGTTAGCTTTCTCTCGCATTTCTTCCAAGCGCTTTCTCCTTGGCTCATTCACCCTTCTCTCGCAGTTCCTCCAAGTGCTTCCTTCTTGGCTCAGCTTTCTCTTGCATTTTTTCCAAGCACTTTGTTCTTGGCTCATTCACACTTCTCTCGCATTTCCTCCAAGCGCTTCCTTCTTGGCTCAGCCTTCTTTCGCATTTCCTCCAAGCGCATTCTGCTTGGCTCATTCAGCCTTCTCTCACATTTCCTCCAAGCGCTTTCTCCTTGGCTCATTCAGCCTTCTCTCGCATTTCCTCCAAGCGCTTTCTCCTTGGCTCATTCAGCCTTCTCTCGCATTATCTCCAAGCGCATTCTGCTTTGCCCATTCAGCCTTCTCTCGAATTTCTTCTAAGAGCTTTTTCATTGGCTCATTCAGCCTTCTCTCTCATTTCATCCAAGTCTTTTCTGCTTGGCTCATTTAGCCTTCTCTCGCATTTTTTTGAAGCACTTTCTTCTTGGGTCATTCACATTTCTCTCGCATTTCCTCCAAGCTCTTTCTGCTTGGCTCTTTCACCCATTTCTCGCATTTCCTCCAAGCGCTTTCTGCTTGGCTCATTCAGCTTTCTCTCGCATTTCCTTCAAGCGGTTTCTGCTTGGAGCATTCAGCCTTCTCTCGCATTTCCTCCAAGCGCTTTCTGCTTGGCTCAGCCTTCTCTCGCATTTCTTCTAAGCGCTTTCTGCTTGGCTCATTAACCCTTCTCTCTCATTTCCTTTAAGCGCTTTCTGTTTGGCTTATTCACATTTCTCTCGCATTTCCTCCAACTGCTTTCTTTTTGGCTCATTCACCCATCTCTCTCATTTCCTCCAAGTGCTTTCTGCTTTCATCATTCAGCTTTCTCTCGCACTTCTTCCAAGCGCTTTCTGCTTGGCTCATTTACACTTCTCTCGCATTTCCTCCATGCACTTTCTGCTTGGCTCTGCCTTCTTTCGCATTTTCTCCAAGCACTTTCTCCTTGGCTCATTCACCCTTTTCTCGCATTTCCTCCAAGCGCTTTCTGCTTGGCTCATTCAGCCTTCTCTCAAATTTTATCCAAGCATTTTCTGCTTGGCTCAACCTTCTTTCGCATTTCCTCCAAGTGCTTTCTGCTTTCATCATTCAGCTTTCTCTCGCACTTCTTCCAAGTGCTTTCTGCTTGGCTCATTTACACATCTCTCGCATTTCCTCCAAGAGCTTTCTCCTTAGCTCATTCACCCTTCTCTCACATTTCCTCCAGGCACTTTCTGCTTGGCTCAGCCTTCTTTCACATTTCCTCCAAGTGCTTTCTGCTTGTCTCATTCAGCTTTCTCTCGCATTTCCTCCAAGCGCATGCTGCTTGGCCCATTCAGCCTTCTCTCGAAGTTCTTCCAAGAGCTTTTTCATTGGCTCATTCAGCCTTCTCTCTCATTTCCTCCAAGCATTTTCTGCTTGGCTCATTTAGCCTTCTCTCGCATTTTTTTCAAGCACTTTCTGCTTGGGTCATTCACATTTCTCTCGCATTTCCTCCAAGCACTTTCTGCTTGGCTCTTTCACCCATTTCTCGCATTTCCTCCAAGCGCTTTCTGCTTGGCTCATTCAGCTTTCTCTCGCATTTCCTCCAAGCGCTTTCTGCTTGGAGCGTTCAGCCTTCTCTCACATTTCCTTTAAGCGCTTTCTGTTTGGCTTATTCACATTTCTCTCGCATTTCCTCCAACTGCTTTCTTTTTGGCTCATTCACCTGTCTCTCTCATTTCCTCCAAGTGCTTTCTGCTTTCATCATTCAGCTTTCTCTCGCACTTCTTCCAAGCGCTTTCTGTTTGGCTCATTTACACTTCTCTCGCATTTCCTTCAAGAGCTTTCTCCTTAGCTCCTTCACCCTTCTCTCACATTTCCTCCAGGCACTTTCTGCTTGGCTCAGCCTTCTTTCACATTTCTTCCAAGTGCTTTCTGCTTGTCTCATTCAGCCTTTTCTTGCATTTCCTCCAAGTGTTCTTCTTGTCTCATTCAGCTTTCTCTCGCTTTTCCTCCAAGTGCATTCTGCTTGGCCCATTTAGCCTTCTCTCGAATTTCTTCCAAGAGCTTTTTCATTGGCTCATTCACCCTTCTCTCTCATTTCCTCCAAGCCTTTTCTGCTTGGCTCATTTAGCCTTCTCTCGCATTTCTTTCAAGCGCTTTCTGCTTGGGTCATTCACATTTCTCTCGCATTTCCTCCAAGCTCTTTCTGCTTGGCTCATTCAGACATCTCTCTCATTTCCTCCAAGCGCTTTCTGCTTGGCTCATTCAGCCTTCTCTCGAATTTTCTCCAAGCGCTTTCTTTTTGGCTCATTCACACTTCTCTCGCATTTCCTCCAAATGCTTTCTGCTTGGCTCATTCACACTTATCTCACATTTCCTCCAAGCTCTTTCTGCTTGGCTCAGCCTTCTTTTGCATTTCCTCCAAGCGCTTTCTCCTTGGCCCATTCAGCCTTCTCTCAAATTTTCTTCAAGTGCTTTCTGCTTGGCTCATTCAGCCTTCTCTCACATTTCCTCCAAGCTCTTTCTGTTTGGCTCATTCACCCTTCTCTCACATTTCCTCCAAGCGCTTTCTGCTTGGCTCATTCAGCCTTCTCTTCGAATTTCCTTCATGTAGTTTCTCCTTGGCTCATTCAGCTTTCTCTCGCATTTCTTCTAAGCGCTTTCTGCTTGACATCAGAGCAGCATTTCAGAAAGAGTGCTGATTTCATGGAATTCTCTCCCATTCTCATCATTTTGCCAGGTTCTGGAGAAAAGTATTAGGTTAAACAATGTTCCCTTGAGGCTGATGAAACCTAATTGTCCCTCTTTGAAATAGACATGCTTTACAGCTTTACCCTACAAAGGAGTAGGGGGATTAGAAGTAGCAGGCAAACCATCTTTATGAGAAATTTTCATTGTTATCTTCCACTGCTGGTTTTCCTATGGAGGAAGTCAGAGGCAACCATGCATTTGAAAACCACTGCCTTGAAATATTAAGGGAAGAGGGAGACATTTTTTTCCCTGCAGTACTGGGAAACAGGCTTAGCTGGTTGTATGAACTGGCTTTGAGAATGGGATTAAGTTGTTGGGTGAAGATAACCAATTGATGTTGATGTACTAAAGGAACAGTCTACCATGTCTAGGGGCAAGAAGCAAGTTACATATGAGTGCATATAACCTTCTTCCGTGCATCTGATATATAAGACCAGTATTGCTCAACCATGTCCACTTTCAGATGTGTGAACTTCAACTCTCGGAATAGAATTCTGGGAGTTGAAGTCCACTCATCTGAAAGCTGATAGGGTTGTGAAACATTAGATAAGATTGTTTCAGAATCATGCATTCTCCTTCTCTTGATCTGACAGTCAAGACACTGATCAACAAACATGGCAATTTTCAACAAGAATCTATTTTATTAAAGGACCATTAAAAAATTAATGTATAATAAAACGGTAGCCTCAGGGACCAGGGACTGCCATCTATGGTGGCATTATCTCATGGAGGTTATCTCCAACCTCCTGGTCTCCAAGTTGAAACAAAGAAAAAGGTTTTTTGTCTGTTTCCACTGGAACAAATCCTGCATCTGTTGCCAGACGAGTCACTCGGGAGGAGAACTCAAGAGACTTGTTCTTTGCGGAGGTCAGGCAAGAAGCTACAAGCAGAACACACAAATTGACAAGGAAAGACTGTGAGCTGTTTGTGTCTTGGTAACCATTCAGTTATCTAGCTTATACATCAAGCTGCTCTAATTAAGGGGGAAAAAAATCTTTCTGTCATTTTTTTCGGTCATTTGTTTTAATACATTGTTTGCTTAATGAGCAAATGATGTATTCACTGGGCAGAGAAGCCAGACCCTTATTACATTATTTTGTAATGTAATAAGACTATTTTCAAAAGATGTTGTAACCCAACATCCCAAAGGGAGCTAAACAGCTAAAAGCCGTATCAGCAGCCGTGAGAGGAAATTGACTTTAGTGCTTATTCACACAACCAGTTTTGCCATACTCTTTTCTTGCCATGGAACTGGGAAGAACTACTGCCCTCAATTTTGCTGTCCTCCTGGCTGCCACTGATATTCATCCAGAAAAGACTTTGTTGTGCTGCTATCTGTACAGGTGCAGCATGCAATGTTGTAAGGGCAGTGATGGGTGGCTTACCGGGGCTAAATCTGAATGTCACCAACTGTGATAAAGGACCTTACTAATCACTCTTCCATAGAATGTGTCCTGGGGTGGTCCTTGTCCACTCCAAGTACTCCATCCAATCAACTTCTTTCCTGCTCCCTTCCCTCCCTGAGCTGTCAGTCTATCAATTTAATGACAGCTAGAGGCAAGCAAGGGGTTCACCTCTCTTGAGTGCCCCCTCGTGGTTGCTTGAAGTTGTGTGCCCTGGATGCAGCTGCTGTAGAAGCATTCTTAGAGTCTTTGGGGCATGGGAGAAATTTGCTTAGCTGCTGGATACTCTTTGGTACATCCAATACAAAAGCATCCCAGACCACCCAATTTACTGTATCAATAAAGTGGGTGGTCTGGGGATGTTGAAATGGTCTTCAACAGTAGGACCTATATGTGTGCATCTGTTGGCTGCTTTGGTCTGATTGTTCAAAGCTGCCCATTTGAAAACACACATATACAGACACATATACACAAACTGTAATGCTGATTTCCAGGCACAGATTGTAAAGAACTAATTCCACAGCAGACATGCTGGACCATTTGGACCTGAACAGACCACTATCTTCAACTGCATCATCTTAGGCCACCAGGCATCCTAGTGTCAAGGCTCCATCGGATCCTGGTTTGGAGGAGGAATTGGAACTGGGACCATCCAACAGGAATAGCACGTCTCCCCTAGAATGCTTGGAGAGGCCAGGGGCTGAGGACAATGCTATCCCAGGCCCTTCAGGCATTGGGGGAGGTGGTCGACTGGATGGGGAGCAGCCTGCTCTCACCAACACAGGGAAGGCAGTGGTGCTGAGAGGCAGCAGATCCCCTCTGATGAGGAATAGCTGCCTCCCCCACTTGATCCAAGGGCACGGAGAGAAGAGCGGAGGCAGGCCCAAAGGAGGGCTGTGGGGCTACTTGGGAGAAGGTTGCCCCGCTCCTCCTCACAAGGAACACCTGGCTTGGGTTGACTTAAGCAGAGCCTGGGGGAGATTGTCTTTGTCGGGAACAATTGTTTGCTTTGGCATGCACTCCCCTGGTCTTGGAAAAACAGTCCTGACTCATGTTTCTGCCTTTGCCTTGCCTTGTGCCTTTGCCCTGTGGACTTGTCTTTGCTTTGTGGACTTGCCTTGCCCTATAGACTTGCCTTGCTCTATGCACTTGCCGTGCCCTATGCAGTTGCCATGCCCTGTGGACTTGCCTTTGCTCTGTGGACTTGCCTTACCTGTGGACTTCCCTTGCCCTGTGGATTTGCCTTGACTCTGGACCTTGCCCAGTGAACTTGCACCTTGTCTTTGGACTTCCTCTCTGCCTTTGCAAATTGGTTTTGTTGCTTATTGGCTTTTGTTTGTGGGCCTGTGGAAGGCTGCCTTCAGGGAAGTTTGGGGTAGAGCCTTACTGGCAGTTGTAGGGCCATTTGTTGTGGAAGTTAACAGAGCAATAAAAGACTCTATGGAAGCCTGCCTGTGCCTAGAGGACCTGGGTCATACTATCTAGACTGTCCACGTAGAAAGCTTTGACTCAGCATAACCTGGAAAACTTCTCTTCCACAAGACTTTTAAAGTTCTCTTTAGGCTGATGAGAAAAGAGATAATGATAAATGGACATCTTCATGCCGGGACGACAAGGCTGTGTAGGAAGATTCTTAGCTTGGCACCAAAAACTCAACAAGACAAGCTTCTGAAAGCTTCTGAAAAGTTTTTACAACTGTGATGACATTGCAGGGAAGTCTTCCACTCCACTTACAAGAACAAGCCTGTCTATAACTGATGCCCTCACAAGAATGGCCAAGCGCATGTGACAAACAAGTTTACAGGTAGCACACATGGAGATAGAGTATATCAAAGTACACAAACTGAAGTGAACTACAGTTCTCTACTTCAAAAATAATTTATCCAAACTAACTTTTTAAATATTTATATAGGCTAGCAAACCTTGTGATTTCTTCAACACATCACATTTCAATTATAAATTGACTACTCATCATTAAAGGGGCTTCTGCTGAGCCAGGCCACTTGTCTATCTAGTTTATTTTAGCCTTGTTTGGTGGTGGTAGGCAAGCAGCTGCTTTGCTAACCTTCTCCATCTTGGGTGTCCTGCAGATGAGTGGATTTCAACTCCCATAATTCCTAAATATTAACTGAATGAAGTTGTACATTTTTGTATAAACGTATTATAGAAATTGTTCATGAAGTTGATTGTCCCAGACTACCTAGTATAAATCTGTAAAGGTAGTCCTCGACTTACAACAGTTTGTTTAGTGACTGTTCAAAGTTACAACGGCACTGAAAAAAATGACATGACCATTTTTCACACGACTGTTGCAGCATCCCCATGGACATGTGATCAAAATTTGGATGCTTGGCAACCGGTTCATATTTATGACAGTTGCAGTGTTTCGGGGTCATTGCGACCTTCTGAAAAAGCAAAGTCAATGGGGAAGCCAGAGTCACTTAACAACCAGGTTATTAACAATGGCAGCAATTCACTTAACAACTATGGAAAGAAAAGTTGTAGAATGGGGCAAAACTCACTTAATAAAGGTCTCATTCAGCAACATAAATTTTGGGGTCAATTGTGGTCATAAGTCGAGGACTACCTGTACAAGCAAAGCAGCTGAATGGAAAGAAACACGAGTGACAGCAATTCTGAAAAAATTGCAACCATAGCCTAGAATGTGGAAGTTTCCTTGTCCGTGTCATGCCTCCTGACCCTGACTCTGAAGAAGACATGGAGTTCCCTGTTGAGGCCCAGGAGGGGGTGTCTGTGGCTTCGGAGGACTGTGGGGAGGAGCAGGCTGAGGCAGGCCAGGGCCCTTCAGGTTTGGAACAGGGAAGGCAGAGTTCAAGCGAGGAGCAAGGCCCCTCCCCACCTGATCCCAGAGCAAGGAGAGCAGATAGGAGGAGGGAACAACGGAGGCAGGCTCACTTGCTCGGGAGGAGAGCATCCTGCCCCACTCCACAAGGCACACCTGGGGAGTAGGATTTAAGGAGACGCTGTGGGGTGGGGCATTTGCCAGGAACAAATGTGAAATCTTGAGATAGTGTGCTCTTGTAACCTGGACACTTTGTATTCTGGACCAGTTTGCTTCCTGCTGATCTTGCCTTGCAGTGTGCAGTGTGCAATTCGCAGTTCACAGGCAAGCTGGGAGTTAAAAGGATTATATGTTTGCTTGTTATCTGTCTTGCTTTAAGAACAGTGTAAACTTCCCTGGCTGTTTTGTTTGAACTCATGCCAGCATATGTGGGGGCTGTTGGGTGAACATTGGCAGTGATTAAAAAGACTATTGCTCTGGCCAACTGATTGCTTTGCCTCCGTTCGGGGCCCTGGGTCATCACAGTCCTGCTGGAAATGAGAGAATGAAAAAAGCAAAACTTACTTTGTTAACTCAACAATAAGAGTGGCTTTTGGAGCTGACACCGGACTCAGATTTGGCTTAAGATAATGCACCATGCTACAAAAAATGCAAACAAAGAAGAAATGAATGTAATTGGAAGGAAGACTATCTTGGTCCCTCCGCTTGATCTGAAGTGGTCTATGTGCAATTATGAGGTTTTTGTCTATCAACTTAGAAAAATATTAATTGAATTTCCCCAAAATTCCACTTGTCTCATTATGCTGAGATATACATGGTAACAGTGGCAACAACCTGCATTGTTATATTGACCGAAATATGTTCTTTTCACATGGTATCTTAAGGAGGCATGGTTTTATAATAATAATAAAGTTGGAAGAGACCTTGGAGGTCTTCTAGTCCAACCCCCTGCTCAGGCAGGAAACCCTATACCATTTCAGACAAATGGCTGTCCATTCTCTTCTTTAAAACTTCCAGTGTTGGAGCATTCACCGCTTCTGGAAGCAGGTTGTTCCACTGGTTAATTGTTCTAACTGGCAGGAAGTTTCTCCTTAGTTCTAGGCTGCTTCTCTCCTTGGTTAGTTTCCATTTTAAATGTGGATAGCTTAAAGTAACTTTAAAAAATTCATACAGGTAGTTCTCAACTCATGACCACAGTAGAGCCCAAAATTTTGGTCATAAGTTGTTGCAGTCATAAGCTGAGTCACCACATTGAGTCAATTTTTGCAATCATTGTTATGATAGTCATAAAGTGAGCCAATGTGGTCATTACATGAATTATGTGATTATTAAGCAAGCCTATTTGCCTATTATTAGGCAAATAAAGCCTATCCAGTGGGCATTTGGGAGCATTTTCTGTGACATGCAATCTCATGACCGTGGGGTGGTATGGCAGTTGTAACTCTGAGACAGATCAGGAGTAACTTTTTTCAAGGCCAACGTTATTTGGAATGGTCGTTAAGTAACCAGTCATAAGTTGAGAACTACCTGTAAAAGAGTTTGGAGAGTTGGCTGTGCTGGACCAGTATGTAACCATCTGGCCAGAGCATATACAAGTAGCATTTAAGAGGTTAATTGCTGTCTCCTTAAGAGATGGCTTCTGGGAAATGTAGTTTAGTTGTTACATGGTTATATGTGTTCTGATTGGTCATTGGGAGGGACTTCAATATTTATGACAGGATTTCCTGGCTATGTGCCAGTATGAAAAGTTTTGTGTAGTACAGCCATGACTTCTTTTGCTCTGTACGAACATGGGGTGAATTTACCTTTAATTTTTTACACCACAAGAACAGACAGATTATGATATGTGCCTCAGAAGAACTCTTCTTAACTGTGAGTTATTGTTTAGAGATTCCTGAAGAATAAATAATCTGAATATTAATCCGTCTTTGGAGTTAATCTGTCTGTGTCAAGCAGGAATAAAGCAAATCTCTTGTTTGGAACAGAACATTGGCTGTATCATGAAATTTGTGAAACAACCAAACATGATGAGTGGGGAGGTGTTTCTTTCTAGCAAGGCCGATAGATATTTGGTAACACCACTACTCTAGATAGA
The DNA here is from genome assembly GCA_039797435.1 of Crotalus adamanteus. NCBI lineage: Eukaryota > Metazoa > Chordata > Lepidosauria > Squamata > Viperidae > Crotalus > Crotalus adamanteus. The sequence continues at coordinate 12,026,924 of CM077935.1, forward strand.
TCAGCTCCCAATGAAGTTGGTTATTTCCCACATCTCAGTAGGAAATCAATAAGGAAGAATCCTGTCTTCTCAGCAAGGAAGTTCCATCCTATTCCTACCTGCAAGAGAAGAAGAAGAGATTGAAAAGCTGTTGATATTTGACTTTGTGATGGAGTTCAGGAAGGCAGTCAAGGGGCAGGAAATAGACACGGACCTCTTCTGTTGCAGGAAGCCCTAAAGCATTGGAAAGACACAAACTAGTGAAAAGGGGGAGGAACAAAAAGAGTTGGACCATGGTCTAGAAAGATGAAGATGGATTTGCTCACCTATTACAAACAGAAGCCTCACCATAAAATCAGAGCGTTGCAAAGGCCAGTGATTTACAGCATTATATCAGCACCAGAACAAAATGGATAGTGCTATATTAAAAAGATCTAAATTAACTTTAATCTCTTGCTTCCCCTAAAAAAACATTTGGTAATAATCAGCTCTGAATTCCTGGAGTAAAACCAAGATATAAATCAACTTAGCCATAAAGGCAAACAGTGAATTGGAGAGTCTGGCACACCAGAAAAGATCCAAGGAAGCCCCTTAAAGAGAACGCACTAATCAGCTATGTACCTTTTGTGGCACACAACACAGTGCAGTCGCCACCACCCTGAAGGTGATCATCTTTCCCCTCTTCAGATGGTGCTGACGGGTCATAGCGGGTGTTGTATCTCAGTTCATAAAATAGGGCAGTGACATTTTGCGAGGAGATTTCTTGCGCATCCTGTGAATGAAAAGATGATCAGCTTGAAAATGTGCACCAGCACGAAATCTTGTTCTGAGCCATGCCTGGATGCAGCCATCGCTTTCACAAATATCAATTTCTAACCCCCCCCCCCTTCTAAAAGTATCATGCTTACTTTACTAGGGCAGCCGTTGATGGTTTTCAGCAGACTGAGATCTTCAGCTTCAATGCCAAATGTGATGTATGGGCCGGTGGAGATATCTCCCCAATATTCCTGTGCTGGGATGGGCTCCCCTTTCTGGGAGATGAGAAATTTGAATGAGTTAATTTGGTCTGTCATATCACTGTTTTTATCCCTAATTGGGTTCCCCAGCTAGAGTGGGAGAGAAAGCAATTATAAAGATGACAAGGGGCATTGTACTAGGGCAGGGCTCTCTAAACTTGGCAACTTTTAGAGTTGTGGACTTCAACTCCCAGAGTTCCCCAGCCAGCCAGCCAGCCAGCCAGCCATGACTGACTGGGGAATTCTGGGAGTTGAAGTCCACAAGTCTTAAAAGTTGCCAAGTTTGGAGACCCCTGCCTTAAAACATTTTTAGCAGACATAAAGGAAATATAGTCCAATGGTGAACTTGTTAATTTATGTAGCATGTTAATGAGATGTACAACTCTTTAAATATTGATCAGCTCAGACATTATATGGCTGGCTGAAGAATTCTGGGAATTGAAGTCTTAAAGTTGCCAGGTTTGGAGACCCTGTGCTAGGGTAATAAAAGCAAAAAGTGCAGCCCCTTTTTCCAACTTTTGCTAAAAAATTGTGCCCCTTTCAGTAGATGGACAATTAGGTCAATGTGGGAAAACACCGTTCATTTTGGACCATTGGACTTTGGTCTCATGGCAGGAAAACTGGCAGTTGCAAATTAGTTTTGTGACTGCTTTAAATATGAATAATATTTATACTTCATTCACATGGAGAACTACAACAAGTTTTATGACATCATACATGAAGGTAGCACAAAACTCTGTGTAGTTTTGTTGCTAGGATCCATTATAAAAAAAGTGACCTTTCATCCTGTAGAGAAAACTGAGTAAATGGCTGGGAAAATGGGAAAAAAGTAGGATCAAAGATTAGAAACAGATAATTTATAGCACTGCTGAAAGGAAAGCAGTTTAAATATAGGCCTACTCTTTGAGCCCGCAACAGATCTACCTGCTACTAGCATATATCTCTAAATAAATACCTAGAAAAATGGATGTACATAATCAAATTGCAGCAAACTTTTAAGGATTTCTGAAAGAGTAGCTGTGAATTAGATACTTTTCTCTTATTCTTTGAAAAGTCTAGTAGTGGCTACATGTCACTTTGACACTTCATTCTGTTGCTACAGCAACTTTACCAGACTATATCATAGGAAAGTTAAGAGTCTGGGGCAGTGGTGAGATTCAGACGGTTTGCACTTCGGCAGAACCGGTAGCTAATTTTTTGTTGCCCAGGCCCAGAATGGACTCCCGGAAGCAGCATCCACACAGAGAACCGGTTGTTTACATAATTGAATCCCACCACTGGTCTGGGGTAAGGCGGCTTTAATACAATTTCCTCATTCCTTACATCCCTCGTTACTCATTATCACTCAGCATAAGCTGACGTGAAATGTGCTCTTTCGAACATGGAGAAAAGGTAGGATTTTTAAATAACACATATATAGGTAGTTCTCGACTTACAACTATTTGTTTAGTGACTGTCTGAAATTACAATGGCACTGAAAAAAGTAATTTATGAGAGTTTTTCACACGACCGTTGCAGCACCCCCATGGTCATGTGATCAAAATTCGGATGCTTGGCAACTGATTCATATTTATGACAGTTGCAGTGTCCCAGGGTCATGCGATCTCCTTTTGCAACCTTCTGACAAGCAAAGTCAATGAGGAAGACAGATTCACAAAAAAACGTGTCACTAACTTAACAACTGCAGTGATTCGCTTAACAACTGTGGCAAGAAAGGTCATAAAATGGGTCAAAATTCACTTATAAATGTCTTGCTTAGCAACATAAATCAAGTTGATTGAGTAATAACTCCACTCCGCTCCACCCCCACCCCCCATCTTCCCCATGTGTCCTTAGGCTCCAATGTCTGATTTTAATTATTTACGTTTTAACTGTATACGTATAGACATATTTCTATAACTGTAAGTTTCCCAGAGTTACCCTATGGTAAGATGGGAGTCCAATAAATGTTATAAACAAACAAACACATAAATACATTTTGGGCTCAATTGTGGTAGGTAAGTCAAGGACTACCTGTATTTCACATAAAAATATATTATTGTCCAATCAGAATTGCACCAATCAGAACCCCTCTCTGGCAATCATCTAGAGCACTGTTTCTCAACCTTGGCAACTTGGAAGATTTGTGGACTTCAACTCCCAGAATTCCCCTGCCAGCTCCCAGCATCTTAAGAAAGTGAAAGATCTCACATGTCTGACGAGACGTCCAGATGCCAAGGTTTTGTTGGGGACATCGAAGGTGGCTTCTCGCATTTCAAAGGCTACGCCAGTGTTACACCAATGGAAAAACTCATGGAAGTTTATTGTTATGGCCTAGGTGGAGAAAAAGAATACAGGTAGTCCTCAACTTACAACCAGAATTGAGCCCAAAATTGATGTTGCTAAGTGAGACGTTTGTTGAGTTTTGCCCCATTTTACGACTTTTCTTGCCACATTGGTTAAGCGAATCACTGTAGTTGCTAAATTAGTGACACCATTGTTAAGTGAATCTGGCATTCCCCGTAGACTTTGCTTGTCAGGAGGTTGCAGAAGGGGATCACATGACCCTGGGATTCTGCAACCGTTTTATAAAGCATCTGAATGTAAATCACATGACCCTGGGGATGCCGCAATGGTTGCAAGTGTGAAAATTGGTCATAACTCACTTTTCTCAGTGCCATTGTAATTTCAAACAGTTACTAAACCAACTGTTGTAAGTTGAGGACTACCTATATTGCAAGGGCAGGAGGAGTGCCCCTACTATGGTCTCTGTAGTCCCACACCCCAAATGTGCTTGGCTAATGTTTCCCACATTTTGGTTACATACCCCATGCTCATGCAGCTTCATGGTGAGATCCCAGTCACACACCCCACAGCGAGAGTCATAACGGGTGCCCAGATATTGCTGGAGCCGCAGGTCCCAAAGCTGCTTGATCTGGAAAGCTTGTGGCTCTGGATTCTGCCAGAACTGAAAAATGGCCTCTAATTGGTCCTGCTCCCTGAACTATCCAAACAGGAAGAAGAGTTAGGAGGTTGCTGAATCCCCAGGTTTCTGATCCTACATGGGGGAAGAGTGTTAAGGAACTGAAGCAAGAAAAAAAATGTCCCCCCACCTTTTCATCAATTTTTAAAAAACATTTCTTGCCTCTTTTATGCTTTTAGTAGTTTATCGTATAGCGTCCAGAGTCTCTCTGTGAGGAAGATGGGTGACAAACAAACAAATAAAAATGTGGAGCACAGTAACTTGGATCCACAATCCGGGATGCATGGCTATAGATTGTGGATCTCAAAGAGCCAGGACAGCATGGTAAACCTGTCTTCATCGCTCCTTCAGTGATAATAACCTGACTGTTGGATTATTTTGCATTTCACCTTGAGTGCAGAGAAGTCCAAAACAGGGAGTTTAGCCAGCTGGAAGTCAGAGTCTGTGATGTAACGGATGAAGAGGGCTGCTTTCTCCTGCAGATAGGCAGCGGTCTGGCTCCGGAGGAGTGTGTTCCCCATCAGTTCCAAGAATATCTCACTCTTCTCTTAGGTGAGGGAGGACATAGCAAAGAGATATCAATTGTAAGGCATTAAGATTCAATTTTCTGGATCTGCCACCTATCCCCAAACCATCAGAGAGTGGTCCAGAAGCCCAAACCAACTGGTTTCCAAAGAAGAGAGTGAAGCTGGGGTAGGCAGAGGAACCATACTTTCCCCTTACCTTGTAGGCCCATCTTGTCTGGAGGCTCCAGAGCCAGGTTCAAAAATAACAGCTGCCGACTCACAGCCTCCAGACTGTTCTCCAAAACGTAGAACTGAGTGAATGAGAGAGGCAATTAGCTGAGCAAAGTGGAAAATCTTCCCCATTACACTGTGAATATCAAAATGGAAACTGCCTTACATTGATTGGACCACTGAGTCATCGAGACCAATTTTTTTTAAAGCAGATTAAAAAGATGTGAAACATATCACTGATCTGCAACATCTTATTAAGTTTGGCTCTTAATAAGACATGCTTAGTACAAAATGAAATATCTGATTGTCTGGCCTGCAGTGCTTCCCAAGCTGGGTTCACTCTCCTGCCTCATTACTGGTTAAAAACCAGAATAACTGATTGATATTTTATCAGTAAAAGACACGATCAGAGCATTATTTCCTGGGAAATGAGAATTCTTGTCTAGTTTTTAAAATGAGGTACCCACTCAAGCCGACAGAAGCAGATACGTCTCCATGAGTGTGAGTATATGGTGTGCACCAGAGTAATACAAATTGGCAGGTTGTGGAAGAGAGAGAGAGTTGACTGCAGGAAGCTTGGGGCTATAAGACCTCTCTTAGGGAGGGATTCTGTTCTTTATAGTTTGGATTTTTTTCTCCATTGTGTTGCCTGTATATTTGCAAATAAAAGAAGATATTACAAAGATATTGCAGCTCTTCAGTATTGTGGCATCCCGAAAGAGCAGCAAATCTGCCCCTTGTTCTTTCCATTACAGGTAATCCTTGACTTATGACCACAATTGAGCCCCAAATTTCTGTTGCTAAGTGGGATAATTGTTAAGTGAGTTTGGCCCCATTTTACAACCTTTCTTGCCACAGTTGTTAAGCGAATCACTGCAGTCGTTAAGTAAGTAACCTGACTTTTAAGTGAATCTGGCTCCCCCATTGACTTTGCCTGTCAAGGAGATCACGTAACCCCGGGACGCTGCAACCGTCATAAATATGAACCATTTGCCAAGCGGCTGAATTTTGATCACCTGGCCATGGGGAAGCTACAACGGTCGTGTGAAAAACAGTCATAGGTCCCTTTTTTCAGTGCTGTTGTAACTTGGAACGATCACTAAATGAACTGTTGTATAAGTCAAAGATTAGCTACATTCAGATGCTGAAAACATCCAGACAAGCTTTCTAGAGAGAAATTCTGAATCCTAAATTCTTCAGCTGTAACCCACCTTCTAAGATCCACTCCCTGCATCCTTACACTCTTCTGGGAAATTCTTTTTCCCATTTAAAAGCTTTCCCAGTTTACTATTCAGCTGTATACTTTACAAACTGATTCACTATCCAAGAACAGTCGTACTCCAATTCCCTCTAACACACTAGGCTTCATTCCTATCATCAGGAATTCGCGAATTCAAACAAAGCTCCTATGAGACCAATACCAGGAATTCAAAGTTTCCTTTTCACAGGCCTGCTCCATCCCCCCACCCGTCCACCACAATCCTCTTGCTACGAAACAACATGAAAAATACTTGCTGTGAGAGTCACTGTCGTTGACTCATAGCCTCATGATGAAGGAAGGGCACCAAAGGACATCCGTACGAATGTAGGAGTTGCGATGGGGGATTGCAGTGATGCTGCATCTGTGATCACACACACGTCCTTGTTCATCTTTACTTCCACACCTCCACCTCACAAGTCAACCACAATACACAAGAACTTCAGCAGTGTGATAAGCTGAAGGACTATCATTGGTGGATAGCTACCAAAGCAGCCCTGTCAGACTCCTCACTATGCCAGGAATTAAGTAATGTCATCACACATCTTAAGAAAAGAAAAAGAAGAGGCAAGAAGCCACCATCACTTTATCACATGGGCAGAATGACTCAAATTTCAGAAGAGAAGTCACTAGTTTTGGTGCCAATGATATAGCCCAGTAGAAAAATCCTTTCCCTTGCAGAAGGAAGTGCAGTTCTTCTTCCCAATCTCCTTGGTGAATTTTAGATACAGATAATAGACTTTTTTTTATGGAAAAGCAGCTAAATATAGGAGGAATTCTAGTATTTTCTTGATGTTTCAAAACATTCTCAACTGTATTGTCAAGCATTTATGTATCACTGTTTACACTTGCAAAGGCTTTTATAATTTCTGGAGCCAGTCTGTTGAAGTTGTTGTTTGAGAGCTGAATATACTGCAGCAGGAATGGACAACTGTCCCTTAAAAATGGTTTCAAACATTTATTTGTATTTACTACTATACTTCATTACCTGTCCTCTCTCCATCATGGAAATCAGTAACAGAATAACAGAGTTGGAAGGGATCTTGGAAGTCTTCCAACCCTTGCTCAAGCAGGAAACCCTATACCAGGGGTAGGCAACCTTGGCTCTTTTATGACTCGTGGACTTCAACTCCCAGAATTCCTAAGCCAGCATGGCTGGCTCAGGAATTCTGGGAGCTGAAGTCCACGAGTCATAAAAGAGCCAAGGTTGCCTACCCCTGCTCTATACTATTTCAGACAAATCGTTGACCAAGCTCTTCTTAAAAACCTCCAAAGTTGGAGCACCCACAACTTCTGGAGGCAAGTTGTTCCATTGGTTAATTGTTCTCACTGTTAGGAATTTTTTTTTTTAGTTCTAGGTTGCTTCTCTGCTTGATTAGTTTCCATCCTTTGCTTCTTGTCCTGCCTTCAGCTGCTTTGGAAAATAGGTTGACTTCCTCTTCTTTGAGGCAGCCCCTTAGATATTCAAACACTGCTAAGTAAGTGTTCCAATAGTAAGGTTCCTATGCTGTTTCCTAGTCAGACTTGTTTTAGTTTCAGCAAGATTGCAACTGCATCATTTTACATCATGCAACCAAGATTTTTTTGTTAAAACAACAACAGCTTATAGCTGTTGCAAGCCTATTCCAAGAAAGCTCCCATTTTGAGGGGCAACAGACAAAACTTTAGACTAAAACAAATAACCATTAAATGTAGACCATTCTAAATTATTTAACTGAATGGCAGTGATGTATTAATGAAAGAAATAAATTGCAAGTCCATTCACTAGCAGAGAAATGCTATTCCTGCAGCAGATGCAAAGATATGTACTTTCTAGCTATCGAATTTGCTTTGTCCTGTTGCTCAAATGCTATAGGTGTTATATTAAGTTATTAATAAAATAATAAATCTGCAAAGTTTAAGTAAGTAACCCAAGAAACCATTCAATATCTGCAGAATATAGTGGGCAGGAGTAAATAAAACACAAAATGCGGGAAAGTGCAATGCGATTATCAGAAAAAAACAAAGTGCAAAAACAGCATAAGGCAATCTGAAATGGAAGGAAAAGGTTACACACATTGATTTTTCTCCGAGGCTGCCAATGCATATGACTCATCGTTTTTAGGATATGTCGTGCATCTATAGACCCCACTAGCAGGATGTTCAGTTCAGGAATGCCATTCTGGGATACTTTCAGGTGCTCTGTGGAGGATTCTAGAGCTACAGAGATAATTAGTATGTTTGTTCATGACTGCCAATATTCTATGCTAAAGACATATGTTATTTTCCTAATAGGAAAACCCTGCATGTTCAAGAACTGGCAAAGAATGTTTTCATATTCCGCATCTGTAAACAATTGCACATGCAGTAAATAGTAATTTGCAGAAATTGAAAATGGCAGAAAGAGGCTGTTTTAACTTTTTGCCGTGCAGCGATTATGTTAGCTTCTGTTTACTTATGGAATCAAACAATTTGACTGGGGAATCTAAATTTTTGCATGCAGCCATATCAAAGAAGCACAATCATTTTGCAACAGTGAGCATGTGGACATTTGACAGCATATTAAGACTGCTTTCCCAAAATGCTCATTGTGGAAAGCTTTATGTTTTTCTTAAAAAGCTGCCAGGATAGAATATTGTTCACCAAAATGCCCATTTATCTGAAGGCAAACCAACTCCTCTGGCCTACTTTTAGCTTTTTGTTCTAGTCAGGAGAGTACATTTTCTGACCAAGCCTTGGGCTAAAATTTTTATTTTAAAAAAATTCTGTCAGGACGATGCAGTGACCCTGCAGATCCAGAGCATTTTTTAAAATAAACACAAAGCCAGAAAAAGAAATGAAGGATTGCTTTGCAACATATCAATTTCATATTTTCAATTAAAAACCTTAAAAATTAATAAGAAGAAGGATATGCAAAACCTAAAAATATTGATAGTGGGTATAAAGATGGGATAAGGGAGAGCACTATTACCACACAGGAGCATCAGGTTGTCTCTGTGTGTATGTATATTTGTGTATGTAACACATACATAGGCCCTCATCCAATAGAATATCAGCATCTGATGGACCAAGAAATACTTTTTATTCAGAGGTAGCTTGCTTTCTAAAGGTACCATCACATTACTAAGCCCACATAGGAGCAGAGAGAAGAGAGTTTTTGCTAGTGGAAGCAAAAATCTCCTTCCACATTTATGGGACAAGAGGCTCCAATTTCATAATAAAACACGAAAACAGAGAGGAAAAGGGAACCCTGCATTTTGAAAAAAAGTGACACTTACACATTGCTTGCAAGTTGAGTGCTGGAGAAAACCCCCACCAAGCTGTGGTGCCAAAACCATTGCCAGTACCTGCTGCTAGCATGACTGCAAAGAAAACATATCACAAGAAAAACATAAAATTTAGGAATTATGTATCAGGAACCCATCACAGTTGATTTACTCTCTTGCTATAATTTTATCTACCTTTCGCATTCTATATACAAAACTGATCTTTTCTAATAATATGACTCTGGGCAGCATGCAAGAGAAACAAACAATAACCAGAAGAAATTACCACACATTAAAAAAGCTACCTGATGTGTAAAATATAAAATGGCACCCAAACACAGCAAGTAAACAACTAGAAGGGAACTCCACTCAACTGGATCCTAACAGCAGGGCCTTGATTTTGCCTTGACCTTGTTAAGCTTAGAAAAACTGCTCTTCTCAATTTCATCCTTTACCCACAGACCTGGATCCATCTTATAGGATTGCTATGTCTCATCTTTTGCAAATGGGTGCCTATATTTTTAATTTCTTGTGAACAACTCCAATTCTTGTAATTATTCTATATTGTAATGTTTCTAGACTCTACCAAACTGGAGAAGAGATGAAAAAATTGTTATTCTTTTGATTTTACTTCTAGGGCAGTATATTAAGTAGATACCACATACCTTTCTCCAAAAGGCAACTTGACTTACATCATTTGTGAACCAACATACTTCAGGCTAACCTAAATTCTAAAACTGAAGAGGCAAACCTATTTACAAAGGACTCCTTGTTACTTGCCAGTGCTTGTCTCCATATTTAAGTGATCTGATCATATGCACCTTTGTTCCAGATTCAAGCAAGTCATTTCAGAGATGACATGAACAGGCATAGAATACAAATCCCTTATTACACCAATTTGCCAGGAATCAGGGATAAGTAAAAGAGCATTTGCACTGAAGGGAAATAAAAATTCACTAGAAAGAATGCAAAAAAGTAAAAAAGGAGAGGATGCTTTGCTGCTATGGAGCATCTGATGTAACACCAAGGCATTTGTCATATTCTGATTCCCCACAATAACCTCAGGTAGAGACTAGAATGGGGTCAGGGGACCATCTACTAAGGTAATATCCAGGACACCCAATTCTTATCTCAGCTTTTCATTTTAATTATTTCAAAAGTGCAAGCTTATAGCAGAAGTCATGTGAAGACTCCATGAATTAGTCCAATGCTTCATTTTAGATATATTATGAGTAGCCAGCTGCTTTTAAGATGAAAAAGAAGACAGTAGTGTAATATGTGATTTTAAGGTTCAGATGGAAAGAAAATGCATGGGATATATATATGATTATTATCACACTGATTTGGACTAGGAGTAACCATTCTTAATATGAATGCAACTTTAAATAAGAGGAACATACTGTGTGGAGCAACCTGACAAATTCAATTTATTCATATGAATAAATGCATAACATTTGCATGGCATAGCCTACTTCTGGTGGTCTTAATTCAGTGTTTTCTCTTGGAAGAATTAGATGTTACGGTTTAAAATGAAAAACAAAGTCGAATGATAAAAATAAGCCTATATATTGCAGGGAAGGGCTGTATTTCAGCAATAAAATACCTGCCAAAGATCATAAGTTCATTTTCTGACTAGTATAGGAGAAGCTGGGAAAATTCTTCTCTGAAATCCCGATAAAGGGTTTTACTCATAATTACAATTGTGAGTTCAGTTAACTAATTATACAGGACAGATTCTTTGGTGCTTTGATTAGTGCTTACTAATCTGTTTTAAAATGGAGCATCAAATAGATATAACCAGAAATTGGATCCCACCATTTAATATTGCAATAATAAAACAGCTGCAAAAGATGAAACAGCTCTAATCTTACTACTTTATGGCTTAGCACACTCTTCCAATCCTGCTAATATTCATCTAAATCAATGTTTTACAAAGTGTTAAGGGTCTTAGGGGTTTGTGAAATCAACATTATTTGCCAACCTATATTGAAAAATAATACACTAAAATCCTGTCAAACAATTGTGAGAAGTGGTAGCGGCAGCAAATACATCAATTTTATTTTTTAGTACAGTAAATATTGATTAATATAACCCATACCAATAAAAGTATTTTTGGAGTCTTCCATAATTTTTAAAAGTGGGAAGGAGACCTGGGAGAAAGAAATTTAGGCAACACTAATGTAGAACTCCAAAGGCTTATATGAGTTATACCTCTCAATAATTACTGTATTAGAAATTAAAACTGAGAAATCTTAAAATATTTATTCAACATTGAGGAACCCCTGAAAAGTCTTGGGGACCCCCTGGGGTTCTCAGACCAAAATTTGAAAACTACTGATCTATATCCATGTTTTTCAAACTTGGCAACTTCAAGATAGGTGGACTTCAACTCACAGATGTGGGCTGGAGAATTATGGGAGTTGAAATACATTCATCTTAAAAGTTGCCAAATTTGAAAAATACTGGTCTAGATCAGGGGTCCCCAACCTCCGGTCCGTGGACCAGTACCAGGCCGCGGCATGCCAGCAACTGGTCCGCACAAACAAAGCCCCATCTGCAGGATGCAGGCAGCACACAAAACCACGCACCCTCCAGTCCACAGAAAAACCTCTCTCCACGTAACCGGTCCCTGGTGCCCAAAGGGTTGGGGACCTCTGGTCTAGATGGTTTGTCTGAACCATATATTTATATAGAAAGCACCAGGGCTTTTTTTCTCATAGAATGCCCAGAACAGAGTTCTGGCACCTTTTTTGGATGGAACCTTGTAAGGTAGGCAAGGCGGGTTGTATGATGTGTGTGAGTTCCGGCACCTTTTTTTTTTTTTTTTTTAGAAAAAGAGCACTGGAAAGCACCACTGAATTCAAGCCAACTTACCTCTGAGTAAACTGTAGGCATAGTGAACCTAAGATGCTAGGATACTAATACCGTAGTCTGTGAGAGGAAGATGAGGCAGTACTATAATGGCAATAAGGTTTAAATGCAATTTATTTTCTGTGCAACAGCATGGCGTGACCCTTGACATTTGATATTCATACAGGTAGTCCTCAACTTACCACAGTTCATTTAGTGACTATTCAAAGTTACAACGGCAATGAAAAAAGTGACTTATGACCATTTTTCCACACTTACGACCATTACAATATCTCCATGGTCATGTGCTCAAAATTGAGAGGCTTGGCAACTGACTCATATTTATGATAGCTGCAGTGTCCCAGAGTCATGTGATCCCCTTTTGCGACCATCTCACAAGCAAAAACAATGGGAAAGCCAGATTCACTTAACAAGTGTGTCACTAACGTAACTGCAGTGATTCACTTAACTGTGGCAAGAAAGGTCATAAAATGGGGCAAAACTCACTTAACCAATGTCTCACTTAACAGCATAAATTTTGGGCTCACTTGTGGTCCTAAGTCGAGGACTACCTGTACTTATATTTAGCTGACCCATCCCTTACCCTGAGTTTCACTTAACCTTCTCCCGCACTGAACTTAATTCAAATTTAAAACCTCCACAGGATGCGTGCCTGTTCTGCTCACTGGCACCGCGAACCACTCTGATCTATCCCGCCACCTCGTTTAACCCCTCAGTTTGCCTTTAAAGTGGGGTTACCCGCTTATCCCCTCCGCCACGATCCTCTGCCGAAAAAGTGGGTCGCGCAGTGCCTTTCCTGGCGTAGATCCCTCTTGCCCACCCTCCTGATGGAAGTCGTGACAGACAGCTCCCTGTTCAATCAGTAGTGCCACAGGACGTGCGGCAGCCAATCCAAGCCCGGGAAAGGAAAAATAAGCGGGTAGTCAGGGACACACGGGGCCTGCAGTGATGGAGCGGCGTGCCTGGCGTAGATTACCTCAGAGGTACGCTTTGTCCCTTCTTCGTTGCCTAAAGGAAATGACGTTTCTCCCACCCCTTTCTTCGACTTCAAGACCTCTTATATGTCAGGCGTATATTATATGTACTTACTAATTTGCCGTCATGATAGCATAGAAATCTCTGTGGATGCTGTCATGAACTGCTCGTGGGGGGGGGGGGGAGGGATTCTCAGATTTGCTCCAAGGTTTATCTACGGGAGAAGCGATACTCCCTTGCTGATTGTATTAATATACTTTATTGAATGGGGGGATTCCTGTATTAAATTAATGTGCTGCTTTGCCTAACCGAAACCAAAGTGATGTGTGGAGTAATAACATGCAGGCACCTGTGCAATAAATAGAATAAAAGCATTTAGCTCGATAAGGATTAAAATGGGAAGACTCTCTTGGCTGCCTTCTAGGGGTGGTCCAGAGTTTTGCAACCCAGATAGGCTAGCTCTGTTACTGCCCCAGGCAAAGGTTACAGGTAGTCTCAACCTACAACCACAATTGAGCCCAAAATTTATGTTGCTAAGTGAGAAATTTGTTAAGTGAGTTTTGCCCCATTTTATGACTTTTCTCACCACCTTTGTTAAGTAAAGCACTGCAGTTCTTAAATTAATAACACAGTTGTTAAATGAATCTAGTTTCTCCATTGACTGTGCTTGACAGAAGGTTGCAGAAGGTGATCACGTGACTCTGGGACACTGAAACTGTCATAAATGTGAGTCAGTTGCCAAGCATCAGAATGTAGCTCATGTGACCATGGGATACTGCAACAGTCATAAGTGTGAAAAATGGTCATAAGTCACTTTTTTCAGTGTCATTGTAACTTTGAACGGTCACTAAATGAACTGTTGTACGTCAAGGACTACTTGTATTGTCAATAGGGATTTTCTGGGTATAAGAAATAATTGCAATTCAGCAGTCTCTTTAGAAAGAAGTTGCAGCACTCTCTTTACTCTTTGGTTGCAAAAGGTGGCAGGTTAATATGTAGTTGTGTCGAGGGAGACTTCCGGTGGTTAGCGTTGATGATGGCGGCTACATTGTAGCCGTCCTCCTGGGACAGCGTGAGAACCGCGGAGTACAGCAGTCACCAGCTGTCCCGTGGCTCGAAATCTCCCTCCCGGGCGAAGGGAGGGGGGAGAGAATCACCCGAATAGAGGTAGAGCATCTCAAACCCCCCAGGGATTTTTTTCTGGGGGGTAGAAAGAGAGCTCCCTCGGAGTTCGGGTTGCCTCCGCCTCCCAGCTGTCTTTGTTTCCTTCGGGAACAAAGTGAAACGCCGCTACCATCTCCGCGCTTAAAGGGACCGGGTGAGTGATTTTTTTAAAAAAAAAAGCGGACAGAGCTGGATAAAGGATTGGATCTATTGAGTTTTATTTGTTTTTTTAGTTTAGGTTGATTTTTTTATTTGTTTTTTTGTTAGTGTGGAGAGTGAAAGTAAAATGGCGATTTGAAAGTTTTTTTTTTTTTTTTCTGGGGAAAAAGAAAGTGAGTTAAACGGAACGTTATGGACTATATAGCTCTTTCTTCTTAAACTTTTTAAACTTTTCTTTTCTTTTTTCTGAAGGTGGTTTTGTGTTTTTGAAATATTTTTTAAACTCTCCTTGGTTTTTTTTTTTATCTTTTGAGGATTCTTTTTTTTATATATAAAGAGGAAATAAGAATTTTTTTTTTTTAAATGGCTTCAAAAAGGCAAGCAGCTTCTACAGTCTCTAAGGTGGCTTCTTCTCCTGCGATTTTACTGGTACAACAACCTAAAGCTACACCACCACCTTCTCCTCATCTGCCAGCAATATCTGTACAAGATATGAAAGATATTGTGGGAAATGCAGTAATTCAAATCAGAGGGGAAATGAAGGAGCTCCTAGATCAGAATAAAACTGAAATCAGAGGGGAAGTGAAGAACCTGTTAGAGCAGAATAATACTATTTTGAGGCAAGATATAGTTATGGCTCTATCAGGACTTGCTTCTGTGGTTGAGAAGCTTGACTCTAGAGTTGAAGAGGTTGCAGACAAGGTTGACATCTTGGAAGATAAGTTTGAAGGCATGGAAAAAAAGATGGAAATCTCACAGGATGACATTGTTATGTCTCAGTTCAGAGAGATGGAATATGCCTTAAGAATCAGGGGTCTGAAAGAAGAAATGCAGCAAGACCTGAGAGAGATTGTGGTAAATGACTTTGCTGTTGTTTTGAATAGAGAGAAAGAGGAAATACGCAGAGAAGTTGAAAAAATTTTCAGAGTTAATTCTTGGATTGCAAAACAGAGAAACTTACCAAGAGATGTGGTGATTTATTTTGGAAAGAGATCTCTGCGCAATGAAATTATACAAGCCTTTTATAATAAGAGATTTCAGATTGCTGCTCAAGATGTCATTATTTTAAAGGAGATCCCATCTAAAATTCTAAGAAAGAGAAAAGATTTTGCTTTCTTAGCCAATGAACTTAAAAAAAGAATGATGCCATTTAGATGGGAGATTCCGATGGGTATTGTTCTGAGCCATGCGGGGACACGCTATAGACTTAATATAGTTACTAAAGCAAAGGAGTTTTACAGTTCGGTCCTGGGAGCAGGCTCACCATCATCTACGATGCAGAAAGTTCTGGATGGTAAAGAGGCGGAACAGCAGTCTGAAGGACTAGGTGTGATGGTGGTTGGAGAGTCACAGTTGGAGTGGTCGCGACAAGCAGAGATCAAAGAGCAAAGAATGACCCGTGCAGCGCATAGACGCAAGGAAAAGGAACAACAGAGGAAAGAAGTTAAAGAATCTCTTCAAGAAAGTGCTTCGTTGCCGGTGGGAGGAGCAAGACCCAAGAGTTCTGCAGCACATTCTTCAATGGCAGATCTTCAAGCAGTCTTCTCCAGGCTTCTGGTTAAGGGAGATGGTAAAGCTCCTGACTTGGAATGCTAACGGCCTTAATTCCCCTCAGAAGAGAAAGAAAATCTTTCATTATTTAAAGCAACATAATAATGATATTATTTGTTTGCAGGAAACACATATTATAGCTAAAGATCAAAAATACTTAGTCAATGCTCGTTTGGGATCTCACTTTGTATCTTCTGCTCCTGGGAAAAAAGGGGGCGTAGTTATTTATGTTAAGCAAAACTTATCAGCCTGTCTGGTAGAATCTGATCTTCAAGGGAGATATGTTATGATTGAAGTTGGCCTATATGGTAAGAAAATACTTATAGTGGGACTATACGCACCAAACCAACAACAGGAACAATTTTATAGATTATTACATCAGAAATTAACTTTGTTGGATTATAGATCTGTGATATTAATGGGTGACTGGAATGGTGTGTTAGACACACAAAGAGACAAAAAAGGATCTTCTATCTCTTTTAAACAGGCTAAATTACCTAAAGCTTTTTTTGATTTGAAAGAGGACTGGGAGCTACGAGACTACTGGCGTGAACGCAATCAGGAGGAGAGAGACTTTACTTTCTTTTCAGATAGACATCAATCCTTCTCAAGAATTGACTTTTTTTTGATTACAACTGATTTATATTGTAGGGTAAAGAATGTTAAAATCTTCCCTAGGACATTGACGGATCATAGTCCAGTTTGGATGGAGTTGGTTGATGAAAGAGAGGAGAGGAGATCGTGGAGGTTGAATGAAAATTTATTTAGACAAGAAAAGAATGTTCAAAAATTAAAGGAGCATTTAAAGGATTACTTTGTTTTAAATATGCATAAGGGAACTTCAATGTCAATGGTATGGGATGCAGGTAAAGCTTTCATGCGTGGGATTTTGATACAAATGAATAATGCTCATAGACAAAAGCAGATTCAGAAACGTAAGGAATTGGAAGATGAGATTAAATTAAAAGAAAAAATTTTGATCTCAAATCCTACAGATGAAAAGGTTAAAGAATCTATAAAACTGCTTAAAACACAATTTAATATGTTGATGGCTGATCAAACTGCAACTAACTTACTGTATATGAGACAAAATACATTTTGTAATGCTAATAAACCAGGGAGATGGTTGGCTTATCAATTAAGAAAGAAACAGAGACAGAGAATTATAGATAAAATAAATTATAATGGTAAATTGGTATACCATAAGGATTTGATTAAGAAATCTTTTTTAGATTATTATCAAAAATTATATAAGAGTACAAAAATACAGGTTTTAGATATAGATAATTATTTAAATGAAGCCAACTTCCCTAAATTAACAGAAGATCAGAAACAAGAAATTAATGGTCTAATTACTAGTGAGGAAATTGAGATAGTGATTAAAGAATTAAAATTGGGTAAAGCACCGGGTACGGACGGTCTGACATCTATTTATTATAAAACTTTGGTACAAGAGATGATTCAACCTTTAAGAGAGCTTTTTAACAATATACTACAGGGTTTAGAGATTCCCCCGTCATGGGGTAGAGCTTTTATATCTTTAATCCCAAAAGAAGATCAAGATCTTACTTTACCAAAGAATTATAGACCTATATCTCTTTTAAACGTAGATTATAAGATTTTTGCAAAAATTTTAGCTAATAGGCTTATGAGGGTTTTGCATCAGGTTATACATAAGGATCAAACGGGTTTTATAACTGGAAGGTACATGAAAAATAATGTCAGACAAATTATTAATTTATTAGAATATTTAGATAAAAATAATCAAGTTCCCGCAGGATTGATATTTCTTGATGCTGAAAAAGCTTTTGATCAATTGAATTGGCAATTTATGTTAAGATTAATTGAGAAAATGAACTTTGGAGAAAAAATCTTACAAGCTCTTGGTGTTATTTATCAAAAACAAACGGCACAACTCATTGTCAATGGGGGTTTATCAGAGGTTTTTACAATAGAAAAGGGGACTAGACAGGGATGTCCATTGTCACCACTGCTGTTTGTTTTAACTTTGGAAATATTGTTGATTAAAATTCGAGAATCACAGGAAATAAAAGGAATAGAAGTCAATAAAAAAGAATATAAATTAAGAGCTTTTGCAGATGACTTGGTGGTTACCCTGTCCCAACCTACTTACTCGGTAGTAGAGTTATTACAATTGATATACCAATATGGACGGGTTTCGGGTTTTAAAATTAATAACAGCAAGACTAAAATATTACCCAAAAATATGACCAATTTGGATAAGCAGACTTTGGTCAAGTTGACAGATTTTGAGGTTGTTGATAAGGTAAAATATCTGGGGGTTATTTTATCTGTTTCTAATGCAAAATTGTATAAAAATAATTATGAAATGTTGTGGGTCAGGATACAAAGAGACTTGAAAAATTGGGAGAAATTGCAATTATCTCTTTTGGGAAGAATTGCGGCGATCAAAATGAATGTTCTGCCAAAGTTCTTGTTTTTATTTCAAATGATACCCTTTTTAAAGAATGAGATTAATTTAAATGAATGGCAGAAAGGTATCAACAAATTTATTTGGGCGGGGAAAAAACCAAGAGTAAAGCTTAAAATAATACAAGACATTCGTGAGAGAGGTGGACTCAAGGTACCGAATTTGAAATTATGCTATGATGCGGTGGTTTTAACATTAATTAGTGATTGGGTTAATTTAACAAATGTAGAAATACTCCTCTTGGAGGGTTGGGATTTACTTTTTGGATGGCATGCCTATTTAATTTTTAATAAAAAAGTTGACAGGGTTTTTAAATCTCATATTATAAGGATTTCTTTATTTCGGGTTTGGAGGAAATATTATAGAAGTGATTTTAAAATCCCATTATGGGCTATACCTTGGCATGCGATAGAGGGGATAAGGAGAGGAGTCAAGATGGATGGTGTTTCTTACGCACAATTACTTAGATGGGATGGTAAAAATTGGCAGTTAAAATCTTTGGAAGATTTAGCACAAGAAAATATTATATATTCATGGTTTCAGTATAGACAAATAGTGGATAGATGGAAGTTAGATCGTAATGTGGGTTTACTTAGAGAAGATGAAAATTTTCTTAAACAAGTAAAAGACCAAAGACGAACTCATATTAAGAGAATTTATGGGGTGCTAGTAGAATTGGATTCAGAGGCAGAATTAATTAAAGAATGTATGATTAAATGGGCACAAAATTTTGGTGAACCAGTTCTACTAGATACCTGGGAAATTATTTGGGTGAGGAATGTCAAATTTACACAAGCCCAGAACTTAAGGGAGAATTTTTATAAAATGTTTTACAGATGGCACCTTGATCCACAAAAAATGTCTCGTATGTATCCTGACTTACAGCCTAAATGTTGGAGATGTGGTTGTTTGGATGCTACTTACTATCATATTTGGTGGTCGTGTAAAAATATAAAAGCCTTTTGGATCAAGATATGGTGGAATATTCAAAGAATTTTTAGAAGGAGGGTAAAATTTACCCCACAATTGTTTTTGTTAGGTATTGTTACTGATTGTGATACTAAAGAGACCACATTAATGTTAAATTTAATTACAGCCACAAGGCTGCTGGTAGGGCAATGTTGGAAGAAGGAATCTTTCCCTACTTTGCAAGAGTGGTTTCTTAAAGTTTCTTACCTGGCGGAAATGGCAAAGATTTCGGCTTTTTTGAAGGATCAATCGCAGGAGAAGTATTTCGCGGTATGGAAAAAATGGATAGATTTTATACAACATAAGTTGGATATTAAAAAATACTATTTAGTTTTTCAATAACTTATATTTAAAATTTAAAATATCTTATAGATTTTATTTCCTTTTTTTATTTTTATTTTTTATTCTTATTATATTTTTTTTATCTTTTTTTGTCTTTTTTTATTCTTTTTTCTTTTAAGTATTATTTTTTTGGGTATTTATGTTTTATATATATATATATATATTATTGTTAATTATCTTATAGTTTGTTTAATTAATGTATTTAATATTTAGATTTATTCATGGTTTATATTTCTTTTTTTTAAGATTATTTGAAGAAATTTTAATTAAGCCTATGTTCAGCTCTGGGAAGGTCGGGGGAGGGAATGGGAGGGTTGGGGAGGTTTGGGGGTGGGTTGCTTTGTTTTTTGTAAAATTCTAAAAAATTCAATAAAAAAATATGTAGTTGTGTCAACGCTACTAATATTGAATATTCTTGCTTTGACAAAATACGCAGAACTGTCTGGTATTTTTAGAGTTAATTCAGATGACAGAGAAAGGGAGGAGATTAGAAAGGAAAGCCCGGGAAAAGGAACGGAAGTGAATCTTTGCCCTCCAGGTTAATTGGAAGATGTGAATCATGACCCTAAAATAAGGGAGGGGAAATGCCTGGAATGTTATGTGCAAAGGGAAGAGAAATTCAGATCTTGGCATCCATCATGCCGTGCTGACACACCTCTACACTAATAAAGGCTTTTTTAGGTTAAACCATGCCTGAAAGTTCTTTGAAGTGTTTCATTACTCCGACACATGACATCATGCCAAGATCCACAAATATTTTAAACCAATTAAGAGGTCCCAGACCTCGGTCACTATTCCTAATCTAAAGGGGATAGATGACAAAGATTCGGGGAAGATCTCATTATGGAAGGAGAAAGATGGCTTGAGGCCAGCACCTCAGCAGCAGCAGCTTCCCC
The DNA here is from genome assembly GCA_039797435.1 of Crotalus adamanteus. Lineage (NCBI taxonomy): Eukaryota > Metazoa > Chordata > Lepidosauria > Squamata > Viperidae > Crotalus > Crotalus adamanteus. The sequence goes on from CM077935.1 coordinate 12,047,500, forward strand.
AGAGAGTGGAGCGGCAGCCAGCAAGCCAGGGGAGAAAGAACTCTGGCAGATCTCCCAACTGGGAGCAAAGACTTCAAAGGCAGAATGGAGAGATAACGAAGTTTTGGGTGAGTCGCTGGAAAGATTTCAAAACCCAGAGGTGAAAAGCAGAAATCAATTCCTGGAGAGAGGAGCCTATACCCCTCCCATGGCACATCAGAAAGCCTGTCAGATCCTGTCTTCCCCTGCCAGGGACCCCAACCCTGAAGAGAGAGCGAAATCCAGTCTGAGGCATCTGCAGCAATGGGTAGATTGGGTTCCACAGCAGATGGATGGTCAGCAATTTCTGAGCTTGGCACAACTAATAGAGGCCTTGCAACAGCTTGGGGTGGTGCAGAAGCCAGGAGATCAGCAGCTGGTGGGAGGCTGACCACAGCAGGGAGATTGGACCCAGAAAAGCTGGTTTTTTTTTTCCTCAACCAAGTGCGCTCTCATTTGAATTGCTAGGCCTATCTCTACCCGGACCCGGGGGCCATGGTCGATGTGATTGTGTCCAGCCTAGAGGGAGAAGCATCCAAATGGCTGAACAAATTATATAATGAGCAAGCCCCCGAATTGGAGGATCCCCACCTCTTCCTCCTAGGGCTGAGGGAAAGATTTGAGGACCCATCTGTTGGTCTTAAAGCAAGAGAACAGATCCACAAAATAAAACAAGCCGGCAGGCCTGCCCTGGAGTACGTGCGGGAATTTCGCAAGACAGCAGGTCGAATAGAGGGGTGGCCTGAACAATCCCTAATCCATCACTTCATTGAGGGATTAGACGATCACCTCTCTCAGGCCTGCATCTATCGAGCCGTACCTGATCAGCTGCAAGAATGGTACCAGGCAGCAGTGAAGCTAGACGTTCAGCTCACCTGCTATAAGAAGCCTCCCCCACCTGAATCCAAGCAGCCGCCAGAGCAACCCGGACAGCAATCACCCCCACGAAAACCTCCAACTACTGTGATGGCTGAGAGACCCAGACCACCTGCAGGTCCGTCAAATAAGTGTTTTTGGCCGTGGACAAGAGGGACATCAAGCGGCAACCTGTCCAGTCCCCTACCCCCGACTGCAGAGCAGACCGGAACCAGCGACGGGAAAGAAACCTGCTCAGCGGCTAATGAGAGAGAAATCCAACCGGGTCACGCAAGAACCTGTTGCCCAGATTACACCCCCCACACAGGAGGATGCCGGGACTTCGAGTGCACCCGCCCCTGGTCTACCCTGTGTTGTGCTTCCAGCTAATGAAACATTCCAAAGAACTTCCAGGCATTTATTTTCCTAAAAGTCTTTTATTGTTACAAAATGTCGGCACAGGAACAACGGAGGGATGCTAAGATCTAAGTTCTCTTCCTCTGAGCAGTTAAATTATCAGCATGTTCCCTCCCTAAATTAGCCGTCATATCTCACATTATCCAATTAGTGTGAAGGTCAAATGTTTTCTTCCTCTTTCTTTCCCGGACTTTACCCCCAACGCCCCTTCTGCTCTTTATTAACCCCATATTTACCAGACAATTCTGCATATTGTCAAAAGCAAGAATATTCAATATTTGCAGCGTTGACATCCGGCCCCCCTTATAAGAAGGACATATCCTGTAAAGTAAACAAAAGCATATGTTAAGGGTTATCTTTCGGTTTGTTGGGGTGTTTCATATGAAACCTTTTGACCAATCTGTCAGCTTTCACTTCACTGGATTTCACTGGGTGAATTCTCACTAAAAGTCTAGGGAGTTTTAGTTCTACTGTGACTGGGTTGATGATCCTTACTATGGGGAAAGGCCCCAAGAATTTTGGTCCCAATTTCTTGCTGGGCAATTTGAGGCGTAGATATTTAGTTGACAGATAGACCTTTTCCCCAACTTGGAATGTTCTTTGGGGAGCCCTCTTTTTATCAGCCTGCTTTTTATAGGTTTCAAAAGTCTTTTTTAAAGCAGTTTTTGTGTTTTTCCAAACTTCTTCCCACCCTCTCACCCACTGATCAAGTGTCTGGGAAGCGGAGGGCAACTGAGGATATTCAGGTATTGGGTTAAATTCTTTCCCTGTGGCTACTTTGAAAGGCGTGTAGCCGGTGCTGCTGTGCACAGAATTATTGTATGCCACCTCTGCAAAAGGGAGGAGATCAGTCCAGTTCATCTGTTGGTAAGAAACGTAGCATCTAAGATATTGCTCCAACATTTTGTTAGCGGCTTCTGCAGCCCCATTGGTGGCCAGATGAAAAGCAGATGATAACCCTTGAGATGATCCAATCAATGTAAGGAAATTTCTCCAAAACTTTGCTGTGAATTGCACCCCCCTGTCTGAAATTATTCGCTTAGGGGCGCCATGCAGCTGGTAGATCCTAGCATGATGTGGTTCCGGCTAATGAAACATTCCAAAGAACTTCCAGGCATTTATTTTCCTAAAAGTCTTTTATTGTTACAAAATGTCGGCACAGGAACAACAGAGGGATGCTAGGATCTAAGTTCTCTTCCTCTGAGCAGTTAAATTATCAGCATGTTCCCTCCCTAAATTAGCCGTCATATCTCACATTATCCAATTAGTGTGAAGGTCAAATGTTTTCTTCCTCTTTCTTTCCCGGACTTTACCCCCAACGCCCCTTCTGCTCTTTATTAACCCCATATTTACCAGACAATTCTGCATATTGTCAAAAGCAAGAATATACAATATTTGCAGCGTTGACATCCGCCCCCCCTTATAAGAAGGACATATCCTGTAAAGTAAACAAAAGCATATGTTAAGGGTTATCTTTCGGTTTCTTGGGGTGTTTCATATGAAACCTTTTGACCAATCTGTCAAAAATGATCAGATGAGAGTAGATATTATTTCTGCACTGAAGGGGCTTGCTGGACTTGTAGAAAAAATTGATGACAGGGTGGATGAAGTGGTGGGGAAGGTTGAAATACTACAAGATAGAGTGGATAAGATAGAAGATAATGCAGACAATGTTCAGGATGAGATTTTAATGTCACAATATAGAGAGATGGAGTTCGCTTTGAGAATAAGAGGCTTGAAGGAGAATGTTCAGGAAAATTTGAAGGAAGAAATTGCAGTTGAATTGGCTTCTATTTTGGAATGCGACCCTGAAGCAATGTTGAGAGATATAGAAAAGATTTTTAGAGTTAATTCATGGGTCGCAAAACAGAGGAAGCTACCAAGAGAGGTGGTGGTTTATTTTGCTAGAAGATCATTGCAGAATGAAATTATTCAGGCTTTTTATAAGCACAGATTTCAGATTGCAACTCAAGATGTGATAATCTTAAAAGAAATACCTTCAAAAATCCTTAGGAGAAGGAGAGATTTTTCTTTTTTGGCAGATGAACTTAAGAAACAACAAATTCAATTCAGATGGGATATTCCTGTGGGGATAGTGGTGTCTTATCTTGGCTTACGTTATTGTCTTAATACAATTTCTAAAGCAAAAGATTTTTATATGACTGTGTTAAAAGCAGAGTCACCACCATCTCCAAGATCAAAAAAAGATGAGAGCAAGGCAGAAACACAATCTGATGTAGGCTTAAAGCCACGCCCAGGAGAAGAGTTATTGGTTGAATCTATTCAATTAATTGATGACCCAAAACAACAGAGAATTACACGTGCTGCCTATAAACATAGAGAAAGAGAACAACAACAGCAACAGCAACAGCAAAAAAAGGTTGATGATGGATTACACTTTACTTCGGAGCCAGTGGGAGGAGCAAGGCCAAAGAAGTCATCGACTGCAAGTCTAGAGGTTTTGTTCCAAAGGCTTCAACCTGCCAAGAATGGCAAAGCTTCTAACCTGGAATGTTAACGGGCTAAACACTCCACAGAAAAGAAAGAAAGTTTTTTACTATTTGAAACAACATAAAAATGATATTATTTGTTTGCAAGAGACTCATATTATTTCCAAAGATCAAAAATACTTGTTTAACCCTCGGCTTGGGGTACATTTTATAGCTCCTGCATTGCAGAAAAAAGGAAGTGTAGTTATATACGTAAGAAAAGAGCTTTCACCAAAATTAATTGACTTGGACTTAAAAGGCAGATATGTTATTATTGATCTTTTAATAAATGATAATAGAACTCTTCTTGTTGGATTATATGCTCCCAATCAACAACAAAAACATTTTTACAAGATGATTCATCAGAAACTAATTTCTTTGGATTATAAATCGGTTATTATGATGGGAGATTGGAATGGTGTTTTGGATCCAAGCAAAGATAAGAAGGGTTCTTTTAAAGTGTGTAACCAGGCTAGACTTCCGAAAACTTTTTTTGATTTAAAGGAAGATTTGGAACTCAGAGATATTTGGAGAGAACGTAACCCTCAGGAAAAAGATTTCACCTTTTTTTCAGACAGGCATCAATCTTACTCTAGAATTGATTTTTTTCTAGTTACTAATGACTTTTCTTTCAGAGTGAAAAATACTAAGATATTTTCTAGAATTTTTTCAGATCATAGTCCTGTATGGTTGGAAATTTTTTTGGATAAAGGGTCTAGAAGGTCTTGGAGGTTAAATGAGAATTTATTTAGATATGAAGAGAATATACAGAAATGTAGAGGTTATTTAAAAGAATTTTTCTCTTGGAATATGAATAAAGGCACCTCGATGCCAATGGTTTGGGATTCCAGTAAAGCATACATGCGAGGGATTTTGATCTCTATGAATAATGCTCATAGACGTAAACAAACTGAGAAGCGTAAAGAGTTAGAAGATGATGTAAGAACGTCCTAGCCGTGCTTAGGAAATCAAGACACCAGGAACGTTGCAGTATCCAACAAAGTTTAATGTGCTATGTAGGAAACAAAGTTTGCCCTGGGAGGAGCCCCGTCCCAGCACTCTAAATACAGCGCAGCACCACGCCCACAGCACACACCCTAATTACCCCTTATACGGAAACTCCACCCATACTACGCCCAACCACCGCACCCTGTGACAAAACTCCACCCACACCCAGTCTAACCGCAGTCCGTTCATTAGTACTGTGCTTACTAACGTTCCGAAACCTGTCAGACCCAGTCTGGTCTCCCTGCCTTCCCGAAGTCCAAACCCTGTCAGACCCAGCGTCTCAGTCAAAAACTGCGTTCCATTACGCTCGCCTAATACGGCCCCTCCCACTCCACGTGATCCATCCGCCGGCAACACGCAGGAACAGCGCCGACGGTGCAGCTCGCCAGCTCAATGGGACCAACCGGAAGCTCCTGGTTCGTCCGTCGTCTCAATCGACGCCGGATACAGGGACACAGACGGGTAGGCATCACGCTGGGTTTGACATTCGGCTTCCCCTCACCACAAGGCCCCCTGGAATAGAACGTAACAGATCAATTGCACCTTCAGGACCATGGAGATGACATGTTACTTAACCCCCCCCCCTTCCGTCTTGGCCTGTGCGGGAATGTTTTGTGATATCTACGGACCAGGACAGGGGCGAAGACATCCTCCCTCTGTACCCAGGAGGCATCGGGCAAGGGGTATCCCTTCCACAATACTAGGTAATACATTTTACCCCCCCGCAGCCGTGAGTCCAGAATGTCCTGTATTTCATACCGTCCTGGGGTGACGGGTCCTGGTGGGTTTTCATGGGGGTCTCTTCCCACAGGCTTTAATAAACTTACGTGGAAGACCGGATGTACCTTACCAAGTAGTTTCGGCAATTGGAGCTTCATCATTACAGGATTGATGACCTGCACTATGCGGAAGGGCCCGACGTATTTTGGCGCTAGTTTCCTGCATGGCACCTGTAACTTAGTATACTTGGTTGACAAATATACCTGATCACCCACTCATAACTGGACTGGTATTCTACGGCCCTTGTCAGCTTGATATTTTGCTGCCTGTTCCGCCTGACCCAGCGCCCGCTTTACCGTGTGCCATACCTGACTCGCTCGAGTCAACCAGTCCTCTGACTGATGTGTGAGGGATTTCTGTGATTCGCACTCCGATAAGAGGACCAGGTCATGCCCATAAACCACCTGAAAGGGGGTTAAACCGGTGCTTTTATGTACTGCGTTATTATAAGCCAGCTCTGCAAATGGCACGAAATCTACCCAATCCGACTGTTGGTAAGACACATAACATCGTAGATATCGTTCAATTGCTGCATTGGCCCGTTCCGCCGCCCCATTGGTACAAGGGTGGTATGCAGAGCTCAGCCCTTGTGTGGTTCCGATATTTGCAAGGAAGCGGCGCCAGAATCGAGCCGTGAACTGAACACCACGGTCTGAAATAATCCGACGGGGCGCTCCATGTAGTCGGTAGATGTGTTGCACGAACATTTTTGCTAATCTTCTTGCGGACAGCAGTCCCTTGCAGGGGATAAAGTGAGCCTGCTTCGAGAATAGATCAACCACCGTCCATATAACCGTGTAGCCCCTTATATTTGGTAAGTCCACGATGAAATCCATTCCGATGTCCTGCCACGGCCGATCTGGATCGGACACCGGCTGTAGCAATCCCATTGGTTTTTTCAGTACCACCTTCGCCTGTGCGCAGATGTGACACCCTTTTACATACCCTTCGATGTCTTTCCTCAAACCCGGCCACCAGAACTGGCGTCTCGCTAGATGCAACGTCTTTACAAATCCGAAGTGGCCTGCTAATTTAGAGTCATGACATCGATGGTATACCCGATTCCTCAACTCCTGTGGAACATATAGCTTATCCCCATACCAGGCCAGGCCATTACGGCGGGTTAACAATCCGGGGTTAGCTAGTAGCCAAGGATCCGTTAACAAAGCTGATTTCAGCTCATCCTCGAACGCTATCAGTTTTGCGCCCACCTCTACCCGTGTGGAGTCTGTGCTACATGGAGGCATAATGGCCTGGATCACTTGTTCTCTCTTGCTGTCGTACTGCGGTAACCGGGACAGTGCGTCTGCTAGAAAATTCTTTCCTCCCGGGACGACTTTCAGGTGGAACCTAAAACGTTGAAAGTATTGCGCCTATCGGACATGTTTGGGCGCCAATCTCCTCGGTGTTTGGAGAACTGTTAGGTTCTGGTGGTCCGTCCATACCTCGAAGGGGTGCTCTGCGCCCTCCAACAAATGGCGCCAGGTGGATAGGGCCCATTTTACTGCGAATGCCTCCTTTTCCCACACTGCCCACCATCGTTCCGTGTCAGTGAATTTCTTGGAGGTATAGGCGCACGGTTGTAGATTGCCCTGCCCATTACGTTGTAACAAAATTGCTCCAACAGCTACATCACTGGCGTCGGCCTGGACAACGAATGGCCGGCCCGGGTCAGGATGTACTAACACAGGTTCCCGTGCAAACAATCTTTTCAAGGACTCAAAGGCCTGTTGACAGGCCACAGTCCAGTCCAAAGGTTGTCTCGGGCGGGGTTTTCCAGCTGTATGCTTGGTGCGCAATAGTTGAGTCAACGGCAGGGCCACATTAGCGAAAGAGGGGATGAATTGTCGGTAAAAATTGGCAAACCCCAAGAACCGCTGTAGCTGACGACGGTTCCTTGGGGCTTGCCATTCCAACACACACCGTACCTTACTAGGGTCCATCTCTATCCCCGCTGCCGAAACTCTGAATCCTAAATAATCAATGCGTTCCTTGTGGAATTCGCACTTCGATAGCTTACAGTATAGTTTAGCATCCAACAATTTTCTCAACACCGTGCGCACCAGTTTCACGTGGTCCTCCAGTGTTTGCGAGTAGATAAGTATGTCGTCCAGATACACAAGGACGCCCCTATACAGATGGTCATGTAGTACTTCGTTGATCAGCTGCATAAACACAGCCGGGGCCCCTTGTAATCCGAAAGGCATCACTTTGAATTGATAACTGCCTAGCGGACAGTTAAACGTTGTTTTCCACTCATCTCCTTCCCTAATTCGTATCCTGTAGTATGCCTCACGGAGGTCTAGCTTTGTAAAGATTTTTCCGGCAGCCAAATGGGTCAGGAGGTCTTTCATAAGTGGCAGGGGATAAACCTGTTCTATACACACAGCGTTAAGACCCCGAAAGTCCACACATAATCTTAACCCCCCATCCTTTTTCCCCTGGAACAATACGGGGGCCGCTATCCGAGACCGTGCCGGTTCTATGAAGCCTCTAGCCAGGTTCTTATCTATATACTTCCTCATCTCCTGCAGCTCCACGAATGTCATCGGATACATCCTGGGCTTTGGCAATGTGGCGCCAGGAATAAGTTCAATTGCACAATCTGTCAGCCTATGGGGTGGTAAACTATCGCACTCCTGTTCGCTAAAGACCGCTGCGAGATCATCATACACCGGCGGATATTCGGTCTGACCCCCCTCCGGTAAAGTTTTTGAAGCTTCCACCTTCCTGTCCTTACTATAATCCCCTGAGGATAGCGGTTGGGGACCTACTGCAAGCCTTAGATGACGGGACCCATCCGCCCACCAGATGGTTGGTGTCCACTTACGGCTGGCTTCGGGGTGAGGGCAAGCTTATTGTAAGAACGTCCTAGCCGTGCTTAGGAAATCAAGACACCAGGAACGTTGCAGTATCCAACAAAGTTTAATGTGCTATGTAGGAAACAAAGTTTGCCCTGGGAGGAGCCCCGTCCCAGCACTCTAAATACAGCGCAGCACCACGCCCACAGCACACACCCTAATTACCCCTTATACGGAAACTCCACCCATGCTATGCCCAACCACCGCACCCTGTGACAAAACTCCACCCACACCCAGTCTAACCGCAGTCCGTTCATTAGTACTGTGCTTACTAACGTTCCGAAACCTGTCAGACCCAGTCTGGTCTCCCTGCCTTCCCGAAGTCCAAACCCTGTCAGACCCAGCGTCTCAGTCAAAAACTGCGTTCCATTACGCTCGCCTAATACGGCCCCTCCCACTCCACGTGATCCATCCGCCGGCAACACGCAGGAACAGCGCCGACGGTGCAGCTCGCCAGCTCAACGGGACCGACCGGAAGCTCCTGGTTCGTCCGTCGTCTCAATCGACGCCGGATACAGGGACACAGACGGGTAGGCATCACGCTGGGTCTGACATATGAGATTAAATGTAAGGAAAAGATTTTATTATCAAATCCAATGGATAATAATTTGAAAGCTTCTATAACTCTGCTTAAGGAACAATTTAATATGTTAATAGCGGATCAGATGGCAATTAATTTGAGGTACATGAAGTATAATACATTTTGTAATGCAAATAAACCTGGTAGATGGTTGGCTTATCAACTACGTAAGAAGCAGAAATCAAGGATTATAAACAAAATATGTTATAAAGGCAAAGAGGTGTATCAACAAAATTTGATTAAAAAGGCTTTTTTAGATTTTTATTCTAAGTTATATACTAGTGAAGCTATACAAATTTCAGATGTAGAAAATTATTTACAACAAGCCAATTTTCCCAGACTTATGACTGATCAGCGTGATGGAATTAATGCTTCAATTACTGCTGAAGAGATTACCTCTGCATTAAACAATTAAAGGTTGGTGAAACGCCAGTTACTGATGGATTAACTGCAATTTATTACAAGATGCTATTGGAAGAAATGATAGAACCATTGAAGGAACTTTTTAATGACATTTTGTTGGGAGCAGAGTTACCTCCATCCTGGAAAAGGGCCTTCATATCATTGATTCCAAAGGATGATCAGGACTTGTCCCAGCCTAGAAATTATAGGCCTATATCTTTGTTAAATACGGACTATAAGATTTTTGCAAAGATTTTGGCAAATAGATTAATGCAGGTTTTGAAACAACTGATTCATACTGATCAATCGGGATTTATAACGGGAAGATACATGAAAAATAATGTAAGACAATTGGTTAATATAATAGAATATTTGGATAAGAATAATCAAATTCCTGCTGCCTTAATATTTATAGATGCGGAGAAAGCTTTTGATCAATTAGATTGGAAATTTTTATTGAAAGTGGTAGAGGAAATGAATTTTGGAGATAAATTTTTGTGTGCTCTTAAAGCTGTATATCAGCAACAATCAGCACAAATTATAATTAATGGGGGATTAACAGAGCAATTTAAAATCGAAAAAGGTACTAGGCAAGGTTGTCCTTTATCCCCTTTGTTATTTGTATTAACTATGGAAATCTTACTTATTAAAATTCGAGAATCCTCTAGATTAAAAGGAATAAAAATAAATAAGATTGATTATAGATTGAAAGCTTTTGCTGATGATTTGGTGGTGACATTATCTTATCCAACAGATTCGGTTAATGAATTGGTTGAAATTTTAGCGCAGTATGGACAGGTCTCTGGTTTTAAGGTGAATAAGAATAAAACTAAAATTTTACTTAAAAATGTGTCTATGAAGGGAAAAGATACTATAGTTGAAGCAACAGGTTATGATGTAGTTAATAAGGTTAAGTATTTAGGAGTATATATCACAACATCTAATGGGAAATTGTATAAGAATAATTATGAACAATTGTGGATAAAGCTACAAAAAGACTTAAATGACTGGCAAAAACTACAATTATCATTGTTGGGGAGAATTTCAGTAGTAAAGATGAATGTTCTACCAAAGTTTCTTTTTTTATTTCAGATGTTACCCATTTTGAAAAAGGATGCAAATTTGGAAGAGTGGCAGAAGGGTATCAATAAATTTATATGGGGTGGCAAGAAACCAAGGGTTAAGTTTAAGATTTTACAAGATGCTAGAGAAAGGGGTGGACTTAAAGCACCTAATCTGAAATTATATTATGATGCGGCCATTTTAACTTTAGTAAGTGATTGGCTCAATTTAACAAACAAAAATATTTTGTTTCTTGAAGGCTGGGATTTATTATTTGGTTGGCACGCATATTTAGTTTTTGATAAGAAAGCAGATTGGGTGTTTAAGTCACATATTTTAAGAAATGCCATACTTCGTGTCTGGAGGAAGTATTATTATAAATTGAACTATAAAATACCCATTTGGGGGATTCCTGGACAGGCAATTCAAGGGGTTTCTAAAGGGGTGAATTTTGACAATATTTCCTATAAAGAGTTGCTCATTTGGTCAGGTACAGATTGGCAATTAAAGTCTTTTGATTTGTTAAGGCAAGAAAATATTTTACAATCATGGTTTCAATATTTACAAATAATGGAGAGATGGAGGGTAGATAAGAAGGTGGGAATTACTTTAACAGATGAAAACTTGGTAATTCAGATTAAAGATCAGAAATTTGCTCATATCAAAAGAATTTATAATGAGTTGATAAAATTGGATTCAGAAACAGAGTTAGTAAAAGATTGTATGATCAAATGGGCCCAGAATATACAGGAACCAATCATAATGGATTCTTGGGAGATAATCTGGGTTGGAAATGTTAAATTTACTCAAGCACAAAATTTGAGGGAAATTTTTTATAAAATGCTTTATAGATGGCATTTGGATCCTAAAACGTTATCTTGTATGTATCCGAATTTGCAACCCAAATGTTGGAGATGTGGTTCCTTGGATGCAACTTATTTTCATGTTTGGTGGACTTGCAAAAATATTAAAGCTTTTTGGATTATGATTTGGTGGAACATTCAAAAGGTTTTTAAAAGGAAAATTAAATTTACTCCCCAATTATTTCTTTGGGGTATTTTTGTGGATTTTGATGTTAAAGAAACTATTTTAATGCTGAATTTAATAACAGCAGCAAGACTATTGGTGGGTCAGTATTGGAAAAAAGATTCTCTGCCTTCTTTAGAAGAATGGGTATTCAAGGTTTCTAACTTAGCAGAAATGGCAAAAATTTCTGCTTACTTAAAGGACCATTCACAAAAGAGATATGTTTCTCTATGGAGAAGATGGATAGAATATATTCAGAAGAAGTATGGAACAACAAAGTTTCATTTATTTTATGAATAATGGATTTTTATTAAATTATGAATTCAAGTTTGCAGAGAGTTAAGGGTTATTAGGATTCCGGTTATTGTATAAGTAGTAAATTTAAGTTGACTATGTTTAGTTTTCTTTTTTTTTTCTTTTTTTCTTCTTTTTTTTGTAACCCTGTACTGAGCTCTGGGAAGTCGGGGGGAAAAGGGGGTGGGGGGAGGGGGAGGGGGAGGGGAGAGTATGGGTAGTATGTTCAATAGTTCAGATTTTGGTGATAGAGGATTGCTCGGGCATTTTCCCTCAGACCGCATCCGATTGAGAAGAAGAGGAGAGAGATAAGTAAGTAGAAAGATGGAGGAGAGAGGGAGGGGAGGAGAGGAGGAGGTAGATGGAAGGGGGAAGTGAAGAGATGAGAGGGGGATGCGGTCTGGGGGGAAATGGGTGAGCAATGTCGGAACTTGTGTGTTGTATTTTAACTTCTTATGTATCTGATTTTTTTTCTTATGATTGTAATGAAAATAAAAATAAAATAATAAAAATTTAAAAAAAAAGAATATACAATATTTGCAGCGTTGACACCCTGCTTTGACAGCGACGATGAAGGAGAGAACGACCCAATGGTGAGTTGACAAATCACGACATTTTCACTGGCCGCCAAACTTATAATCCCTAAGTCTGGGGCACAAATGGACTTAAACGTGCTAATTGATTCTGGATGCAAAACAGCTTTCCAAACCTGTGAGGTTTGAGCAAGCTGATGGCTCCCTGTTGGGAGGGACTCTTGTCACACAAGTAACGGAGCCCTTACGCCTAGAAATAGGTGCACACTGGGAGTTTATTCGCTTCCTAGTGGCTCCAAAAATGACTAAGGGAAGCCATGACCAGGCCAACCACTAGCATGGACGATGGGCTGTCAAACAGCTTTTGAGAATTTAAAGAGACTATTTGCTGCTGAACCGGTCCTAAAGCACCCCTGTCCAGGGAAGCCCTTTGTGATTCAAGCCGATGCCAGCAATGTGGCAGTTGGAGCTGTGTTATTACAAAAGAACAAAAGTGGGGTCCTGCAACCCTGCGCCTACACCTCTAAGAAATTTACTGAAAGCGAGCGGAGATGGGCAATCTGGGAGAAAGAGGCCTTTACAATTAGGTGGGCGCTATTAAACTGGCGATGTATCTAGAAGGGAGCAAGGTGCCATTTGAAGTATGGACAGATCACAAAAACCTAGAGGCACTGAAAACTCCCCGCAAATTGTCCCCAAAGCAAGTACAGTGGGCACAGTACTTTAACCGTTTCAACTTCACTCTAAAGTACATACCAGGAGGAAAAAACTTCCTAGCTGATGCGCTTTCGAGATTGCCCCAGTACAAAAGCGAACGCGAAGGAGTTAATGAGGCAATTATCTCCAGTCCACAAACTGCTTCTCAACGTACACCTCGCAGGGTCCCCAATCCTGATGACCCTGGGGTAAAGAAAATAAAACGAGAGCTCCTCACCGATCAAAGATTCAAAGATAATCAACCTTCCCTAACATGCAGGGATGGCTTGGCTTACAAAGGGGGGAAACTATATTTGCCAGAAGCCCTCCATCTTAATGCTCTCAAACACAGCCATGATGTAAAACAGGCTGGACACTTTGGATATTTGAAAACCCTACACCTCACCCACCGGCATTTTTGGTGGCCGGGGCTGAAAAGGGATGTGGAAAACTATGTAAAAAGTTGTACTGTATGTGCCACAATGAAAAGAATCCCGGGGAAAACTCCTGGGTTACTGCAACCCATGGCAGACCCTTCTCAACCCTGGGAAGAAATAGCTATGGACTTTATAGTGGACCTACCTGAAAGTAGGGGAAATACTGTCATCTGGACTGTGATAGACCTGTTCTCGAAACAGGCTCATTTCATCACCTGCAAAGGACTCCCATCTGCCCAACAACTGACCAAATTGTTCCTGAAACATATCTACCGGCTGCATGGTGCCCCTAAGCGAATAATTTCAGACAGGTGGGTGCAGTTCACAGCGAAGTTTTGGAGGAGTTTTCTTAAATTAATTGGATCATCTCAAGGTTTATCATCTGCTTTTCATCCTGCCACCAATGGGGCTGCAGAATCTGCTAACAAAATGGTGGAGCAATATCTTAGATGCTACGTTTCTTACCAACAGACAAACTGGACTGACCTCCTCCCCTTTGCGGAGGTGGCGTATAATAATTCTGTGCACAGCAGCACCGGCTACATGCCTTTCAGAGTGGCCACAGGAAAAGAGTTCAGCCCAATACCTGAATACCCTCAGGTGCCCTCCGCTTCCCAGACACTTGACCAATGGGTGAGGGGGTGGGAAGAAGTTTGGAGAAACACAAAAACTGCTTTAAAAAAGACTTTTGAAACCTATAAAAAGCAGGCTGATAGAAAGAGGGCTCCCCAAAGAACATTCCAAGTTGGGGAAAAGGTTCATTTGTCAACTAAATATTTATGCCTCAAATTGCCCAGCAAGAAATTGGGACAAAAATTCTTGGGGCCTTTCCCCATAGTAAGGATCATCAATCTGGTCACCGTAGAACTAAAACTCCCTAGACTTTTAGTGAGAATTCACCCAGTCTTCCATTGCAGCTTGTTGAAACCTTATCGGGGCTCCACTTTAAGATCTCCCCCAAAGAAGGCACCTGGGCCCCTCATAGTTGTGGGACAGACCCACTATGAAGTGAAACGTATTCTTGACTCTTGAATTTTTAAAGGGAAATTTACAATGGAAGGGATACCCGTTGTCTGAAGCCACCTGGGTGAAATCCAGTGAGGTGAAAGCTGACAGGCTCGTCAAAAGGTTTCAGGTGAAATACCCCAACAAACTGAGAACTAGTCATTAACATATGCTTTTGTTTACATTACAGGATCTGTCCTTTTTGTAAGGGGGACCGGATGTCAACGCTGCTAATATTGAATATTCTTGCTTTGACAAAATATGCAGAACTGTCTGGTATTTTTAGAGTTAATTCAGATGACAGAGAAAGGGAGGAGATTAGTAAGGAAAGCCCAGGAAAAGGAACGGAAGTGAATCTTTGCCCTCCAGGTTAATTGGAAGATGTGAATCATGACCCCAAAATAGGGGAGGGGAAATGTCTGGAATGTTATGTGCAAAGGAAGGGAAATTCAGATCTTGGCATCCATCATGCCATGCTGACACGCCTCTACAGTAATAAAGGCTTTTTTTAGGTTAAACCATGCCTGAAAGTTCTTTGAAGTGTTTCATTAGTCAGACACATGACAGTTGATTATGTGCCATCAACTAGGTATCAACTCCTAGCAACTACATAAATTTCCTCTGTCTCTAATTTGTTCTTTTACCTGGGGTTGACACCAATGGTGCACCCATCTCCATATTGTAATTGAGTCCATCCACTTTGCTGCTGCTTGTCCTTTACTTCTCTTTCTTTTCTTCTACCTTTTCTGTCATTAGAGCCTTTTCCAGAGAGCTGGGTCTTTGCATAAGGTGCCTTAAGTAGGATAGTTTGAGCCTGGTCATTTGTGTCTCCAGTGAGAGAACTCTGGATTGATTTGCTTAATGATCCATTAGTTTGCTTTCTTGGCTTTCTATGATATTCTCAGGAGTCTCCAATAAACTATGCAGTGCTTGAGTTCAAATCTTAGTTCTCTTATTAGGTAACTGTAGGTAGGGCTTTTTTGTCATAGAACACCCAGAACGGAGTTCTGGCACCTTTTTTGGATGGAACCTTGTAGGGTAGGCAAGGCAGGTTGTATGACGTGTGAGTTCCGGCACCTTTTTTTTTTTTTTTTACAAAAAAAGCACTGACTGTAGGGTGGGAATAACTCCAATGGAATAGGGATGGTAACTGTCTCCCTTAGATATAAACTAGCAATGTTTTATGTCTATGGAGATTCTCAGTCATCTAGGTCAGGGGTGCTCAACCTTGGCAACTTTAAGACTTGTGGACTTCAACTCCCAAAATTCCTCAGCCAGCAAAACTGGCTGAGGAATTCTGGGAGTTAAAGTCCACAAGTCTTAAAGTTGCCAAAGTTGAGGACCCCTGATCTAGGTCATGGTTGTCCCCCAAAGTTGCTTTTTCAAAAGGCAACTGGACTTTCTTTGTTTTTCCTTGAAGATGTTTCATTTCTCATCCAAAAAGCTTCTGAAAAAGCAGCTTTGGGAAAGTTTTGTTATTCCACTCACTTTAGAATAAATGAATTAAACATATAGGCAAAATTGTTAAAAATAGTATTAGAAATTTAGGATTTTCACCACTGAATTGCCTCACCCAACCTGCTTCCCAGTGAGGGATCATTAGTCACATTAACTGAAATTCTTGAATTATAGCTCTCAGATATCTTGTAGGTATTGGTTGTGGAAGGCTGGATAGAGAAAAATAAATAGAGAAAAAATAAGGATCAGCTAGAGTTAGTGCATTTAGCTTTGAGGATTCAGTACCATTAACAAAAATATGGGTGAACAGGATAGGAACTTACAATAGGATGAGAATGTTTTCCAGGCTCTTCCCCAACCCCAATAGAGCCCTAAGCAAAAACAATAAGAAGCGACACATTTGAAATATAGAGATCTCTTATTTATTAACAGCCAAGAGTACTGTTTGGTCAAATACATCAATATTAAAACTGGTTTCAAAAGAGGAGTAGAAGCGGTTTTGAAAGGACAGCACCGCTAAGAGGGTAATTCATAGGAACAAAGGGAGTAGAAACAACACACACCAGAGTTACAAAGCCTTCTGCACTTTACACAATCCCTTCAATCATAACAGTTACACAATTCTTCAAAACTTAGAAGGTGGCCTCTTTCCAATGCTGGGCAGTTGATTTAGACATCTACATACTGTACTTGCTGATGTCAAAATGTGGAAAGGATGTTTAGAAGTTGGGAAAAAGATTGAGTTATTAGCAAGATACAGTGAATGGAAGTACAGCACACAGCACTGACTGACAGTTCCAATATTATCTTTGATATACTGATCAGTTCTCAAGGGCTGAGCAAAGGAAAATGGGGTGAACTTTCAGCTGCATGGAATGAACGACTGTTCAACATATTAAACATCTCATGGCTCAGCAACTGCCATGTTGAGTGCTCCTCACTCCTAATTCAGAGTAAAAGAGATCTATGTGGCAGCTCAGTGGGGATTAATTTGATGAGGCTAACAGGCATATTTTAAAGTGGAGCGGATAAATGTATAACTCTATCAACACAACTACAAAAAAGCACTAGCCAGAAAACAAAATGGCCACCATGCCTCTCATATGGGCAAAAATCTTGGCCTAGTCTTTTTATTTTTCTGTTTGGTGAGGTGGGGGCATTATTAAATCCCAATACACCTCCACAGGAAGCTACTTGTAAAAAAGAAATCCACTGACTAGGAAACTGACATTGGACCAAAATTCTCTTTATATTGTTCTAGTTTGTACCAGTTAACTATTAATAAATCTTTTCCCTTTCTTGGATAAAATAAAAGTGTTCCATTTAAATCCATGTCTGAAATGATAATACTTTCAAGGACCTCGGCTTGCTTATGTGAGGCAATTGTCTCTTATTCTAGAGAAACTGAATACATTTTTATTCAGCACAGGATGAGAGTCGTACTTGACTTTCCTCATGTATTATACTAAAATCTTGAAAGTGATATTGAAAATCACTGTTCCTATCTATTTTATCAACTGTTCGTCAAAAATATTGCTAATATTAAACAACAAATTGAAACAACTGCCCTTATTCAGAAAATGAGATAGTATGAATATTCTGTTTGGAGTAAGACAGACAACTCATTCATTGTCAGATCTATGAGTCCCAAATACAGTAAGTGTTTCTGACTGTTGCCAGTTGACACAATGATTACGACTTTTATTACAAATAAACTGATTTACAATTCTGTTTCTCAATATTATTTTCCAAGGAACTGTGTAAATGTTTCATTGTACATGAATAAAATACATGCAGTCCTCGACTTACAACCAATTGTTCAATGACCATTCAAAGTTACAATGGCATTGGAAAAAGTGAGTATGACCAGTTTTCATACTTAATGATTGTTGCAGCATCCCCATGGTCATGTGATCAAAATTTGGGTGCTTGGCAACTGGCATATATTTATGAAAGTTGCAATATCCTGGAGTCATATGATCACCATTTGTAACCTTCCCAGCTTGCTTCCAGCAACCAAAGTCAATAGGAAAGCCAGATTTGCTTAATAGCTTCATGATTCAGTTAACAACTGCAGTGATTCGCTTAGCAACTGTGGCAAAAAAGATTGTAAAATGGGGTGCAACTCACTTAACAATTTTCTTGCTTAGCAACGGATATTTTGGGCTCAATTGTGGTCATAAGTTGAAGACTACCTATAAGCAGACCTTCTACTGTTCTTTGTCAAAGACCTAAATTCTAAGCCACTTCTTACAAAAGTTTGCATGCTTTTCTGGAAGTGAAATACCCTGTTACTCAGGAGTAAGCAAAGGTGCAGACTATGGCTTTTGAAACGTCCCTATACAACATGATTCAGCTTTTCAAGGTATGACAGTGGCTTCTCTCATCTAATACTGTTACAGATCGAGGCATCTCAACGCTTCTATCAACAGCTGGTTGAAAGACATAGAAACTATTGAATTCTTAGCAGCTCTCCTCAGTTTTGTGTACTTCAGATATCATAGACTACATTTCCCCTCACTCCAGCTTAAGTGGCTAGGGTTAATGGGAGTCATAACCTTGCTTGCGTACCTGGAGGGCACCAAATTGGGAAATATGTCTGTCTAGGTAGGAGAATGTAGAAGCAACAATAGGAGGACAAAAAGCGGTAGAATATCTGTCTGTTCTAGATGTCTTTAAAACTTCTCTCCCTAAAACAGAGAATTACTAAGGCATCAATCCTATATCCATTAAGCTCCATCAGCAAAATATATAGGTGGCGACTAAAATACATAGGAATTGCACTGTAAGATCTTTTTTATTCCCATTCCTTTTTCTTCAATTCTTATTTTACAGAGAGATTTAAAACAAAAACAAAAACACTAACTTATAGCCAAAATTAGGAAGAGGAAATGAGAAGTCTTGCCTCAACTAAAAGTATTAGATAAGAACTGTAGCACTCTTTTTCTATAAATATTTGGTATAATCATGTATTGAGAACCTAGTAATGCTTAACCCTTAGTCTTTTTTCTGATATAGTCATTAATAGGTAGTCTTCATGGTGAGGCTTATTATTATTAAAATGATGATTATCCTCTTGTGAAGGAGAGTTGTCCCTTCCCTTGGAACTAGAAGCACCTGCAAGATGCAAGATTTAAAACTATAATAATGGGATGAGAAAATGTCAGCAAGTGCTACAAAAATATGGGTAAAAAATCCTAATATTAGTATCAAAAGGTCTGATTTTATTTTATTTTTTAAAAGAAGGCATACTTTGAAGGATTATAATCCTATTCACAATTTGCTAACATAAATAAAAAAATTTGGCATTATATATATACAGAATAAGAAAGAAAAACGAACACCAGGATATAATAAACCAGACTGTTTAATATAAACAAGCCTGTGGTTAAAAAGAGTCACTAAGCTTTCGTCAGGCCAAACTACCGATGTCATCAGAGTTGGAGTAAAAGGAGATCAGGAAGGCAGCTCATATAACCTCC
The DNA here is from genome assembly GCA_039797435.1 of Crotalus adamanteus. Lineage (NCBI taxonomy): Eukaryota > Metazoa > Chordata > Lepidosauria > Squamata > Viperidae > Crotalus > Crotalus adamanteus. The sequence continues at coordinate 12,066,903 of CM077935.1, forward strand.
TGCCTCTGCACCTGGCTCCTTGAGCGCATCATTGGCCCGTTGATTGTATTAATCCGTACCGCGCAGACTTGTTCCGCATCGTCCCAATTATGCAAGATGTTGTCCCATTGTTTTGGTCTCTGGTTTTTCCCAATTAAAGGAAAAACCAGAGACTGAAACAATGGGACAGCATCTTGCATAATTGGGATGATGGCTCTACAGGTGAGGTGACCACGACTCCCATGGGCAGAGATGATGGGCCAAACGGCCCTAAGCCGGGGATGGACGGGCAGAGGCAATCTGGAAGGAGGGGGAGGGAGGGGGAAGACGCAGAGCAGGAATGCTGGAACAGCTGCTTTTGGCAAGACTGGGGTGGAGGAATTACGGGGGAGACAACAGCCTTGGGGGTGGGGAAGGATAATTGCCCTGGGAGGGAGGGAGACTGGGGGCAGGGACTGGTTGACAGCCGCCCTCCAAGTGCTTGCACACGCTCTAAAAGAGCACTTGAGGATCGTAAAACAACTAGCGGAGCCAAGGACAGTTTGCCTGATGCGGAACAACTCTGCGCGGTACGGATTAATACAATCAACGGGCCAATGACGCGCTCAAGGAGCCAGGCGCAGAGGCAGGAGGTTATATGAGCTGCCTTCCTGATCTCCTTTTACTCCAACTCTGATGACGTTGGTAGTTTGGCCTGATGAAAGCTTAGTGACTCTTTTTAACCATAGGCTTGTTTATATTAAACAGTCTGGTTTATTATATCCTGGTGTTCGTTTTTCTTTCTTATTTTGTTAACATAATGCCCAGGATTCGCATTTTTAGCTCCACGTTCTTAGGGCTTGATGTGCTGAACATAGATCCACGTGCCGGTTGATGGTATTCGGGAGTTGATTCCATCAACCGGCACGTGGATCTATGTTCAGCACATCAAGCCCTAAGAACGTGGAGCGTGGGTAACCATACTACCGCCCAAAGGGAGCTTCATCACGAACGGTATGACCGGAACAAGGACGCAGTTCGGAGTCCCTCCCTGTTCCACCACACTAGCGGACCCTTGGATGGTGCTCCCCACTTACTAGGAAGGCAACTGCCATTGGACCAACAACAGATTGGCCCCAGTATACAATTCCCGCAGGACTCTCCATGACCCGTTGAAAGCAAGCCCTCCTCGGAATGGAAAGGTGGTATGCGGAGGCATGCAATGGTGACTCGGTCATGGCTAAATGAAAGAAGACACCCCCCTCCAGTGCATTTGGCACGAGGTCTGGTAACTAAACAACAGTTATGATCAAGGCAAAGGAGCCCTGAGAAAGGTGATGACCAGGAGTTGGGGGTGAAGGAGGGTGACGCCCGCCGACAATGGACTGAACAACAGAGCGCTCCCAATGGGATGGCAGCAAAGAACGCTTTGAGCATGTGCAGGAGGTGGGTGATTGGAATGGACAGCAGACCCCTCAGTATAGTGCACGGGAAGGAAGATGGAAAGGAGAACAACATGGGGTGGGGAAAAGAATCCATAGTGCATCCTCAAGGGACGAATGGACAGGACCGAGGTGAACTTGTGACTCGGGGATACTGGAGTCAATCCAGATACCCCCCCACCTTCACCCCTTAGGTGTGACCGTATGCGGGGTGATGGAGGAGTTACACACGGGGGAGGGGGGAAGACCTTAATCCTGAATCCACTTAATCCCGAAGCTACCAATCGAATGGTGTGTGAGGGAATGCGAGCTAGGAACAAAAGAATGTGTATTAAAGGAGGCACGCTTGGGTTACATTTTGAACAGCTAGGGCCAATGACGTGCTCTAAGAGACCCCCTTGTGTCTAACGGTATATAAGTCTACTCTCTATACTTGCCTTTTAACCCTGACGATGTCAAATGTATTTTGACGAAAGCTAGGTTGGTTAATTAAATTTTATTCTCTTAAAGCATTCTCTTGGTGATCATATTTTAAATCCAAAAGTAAACTTTTTGGATAAATGTATTTTTTCCATTTATAAAATGCTTCAAACTGCTTTCTAACAAACTGGAAACCTATTGCAGTTGTATAATAAACCAGTTTAAGCTTGTAGCAAAAATGTAAACATGTTTTTTAACAAATCAAAATTATTACAAGTTGGATAGTAAATGCTAGTAAATATAACCTGCTTCCAGGAAGTTTGTAGCAAATTTTCCCTAATACTCTTATTAATATCAAACATTTCATAAACATGCATATGTAAAGCACAAGTTGTCAAACAGATAAATGCATTAGCAAAACTGTTATAAAACCCCCCCAAAATAATTGAAAACAAACCAACAAACTTTATGAATAGCTTAATACATTGGCTAATGTGTAACACGCTGTTATGTTCTAGTATCAAACTGCAGGCTCTATAAATCATTGTTTCTACTATGTGGAAGTTTTGTAATAAGATGGTTAGGATATCCTACATTATGTTTACTAAAATTTTACATATGGAATCTACACATATTACATTTTACAATTTCAACGTACCTAGTCCTATTTTGGACGGAGTGTCAATAACTTAAGGAGGACGAGTATATTTGAAGTACTTCAGAATCCAGAAATTCTAATCTCACTCTTATCCTGCAAACCTATAACATCTCCTCAGAAGTGTCTTTGAATTAAATAGGATTTACTTCCAGCTAAATGGATATAAATTCTAGCCTTAGTCAAAACATAAAGCCATTATGAAATTGTAGAAAACTTATTTTTAAACAAAGTTTTCAAGTGTTCTGTTATATTTTTATCCGAGATCTAACTTTATAAAGATGTTTTATAATACAGTATCCAAAAATTTTTAGTTATTGTAATTGGAGCTCAATGTAACTTTTAGAAAATATATTATTGAACATATATTTGTAGACATTGTTGACTATAGATTTCCATACAAGGTCTAGTTTTCAAACGTGATAATACAGCAACATTCAAAATGTGTATGAAATGATATCCCTTAAAGAAATTTAGTTTTGAACCTATAGTGTAATCAAATAAAGAGGATTAACAGTAGATTTATTTTGAGTCTGGTTGCCAAATTTGACAGATAAACTATTACTATGTAGTAATGCTTGTGAGGGGGAAAAGGCTGTTTTTACATAAGGCTCAATTTTCAAATGCACAAGTCAAATCTGAAATACTTATCTAAATCAGCATAAATTGCTTTGTAAGCTTCGTGGTTGGCTTATAGTAAATCAGTCACTTGTCTCCAATTACTAAGTAAGCATTCTTTCTTTTTTCACACAGTGGGTTAAAAAGTGTTTTTTTCTCTCAGAGATTTTTTTTTTCAAACAAGAAATGGCTCTGAAAAAAGAGACAAGCTCACAGGTTACCTTCCCTCCCCCCCCCCCCAAACAGGCCTATTCAGGGGAGCCTCACCCACACACTCCCATTTGCTTTGGATGGGAGATGGAATGGTTGCCGGAGACGTCGGCCAGCAAGTGAAGGATATCAAGAGGTCTTTATCCCAATTGCTGCATCCACCTCATCTTCAGGTTGCAGAGTGTGCCACTGAGCAATAGGTCTCCGGGGATTGGCCAGCATATCAGACCAATGGCGCAGCTCAGTACCCGTGGCATTGTAGCCTACAAAGATCTTCCCAATGACCTCGTTCTTGCCTAGTTTGTCGTAATCCAGGACTGTCAGGACAACTTGGACTTTCTATAGAAAGAAAAAAGGTTGGTCATCAGCATGAAAAGTAATTGGAGGGAATGTATGGATTCAACTGCCTTTCTTACCACTGCTGCCCACTGGCAATTTCTGTTTTTAACTTCTGTTTTCTCCATCTTGAGTTCCAAACAGAGGTGTGCGGCCTAGAGAGGCCAGCTTGCAGGAATAGTGGCAGAGAGGAAAAAAAGATGCTGGCTTGAACCCATCACTTCTACTCTAAAGCAGCATCTTTCAGCTTCATAATTATCTGAATTTCCAGGACCTTTGGCTTCCAAATAGTTTGATCCTTCAGGTCAAGTGAAAGCTAACCCTAACCCTAACCCTATCCTGGAGCTTTGCAAAAGGTTACAATTCTGAGGGTTTTCATTCCCTAAGACAAGCAAATCATAATAACCATAGCAAACTTCATGTCATTCTTTCCCAGTATATTAATTAGGCATTGGGTATATAGACCTTAGCTTGGGCAGGATTCCTTAAGAACATAAGATCCTGGGATGTGTTACAAAGAGCTTGGTCTTACAATGTGCAAAACAAACTATCTTGAGGTCTTCAAATAAAATGCAAACAATACTCCAGCAATTCCCATTTTGAAACAAGTCATGCCAGTTTTGGACAGATGAAAGTGACTGGAAATAATTGGAGCATATTTTCAAGTGAAATGGCATTGCAGGGAAGGAAGATTTACCTGGATTTGTTCAAAAGGCACCTCAAAGCTGAAGGATTCATTATAATAGGGATTCAGTGTATTTTTCTTGATAGTTGTTTTCTTCTTCTTGATACGTTTCCCTCCCTGCATGAGATGGATCTTCACATATGGATCTGGATAGGATGACAAAGGAAATAAAAGTATGAAATGCTTTATGATTTTCTTATTACTCTCAATATCCTGATGAGAGAATTTAATTTTAAAGTCATTTCTAGGAAAGTAACAAAGGGCAAAATAGTTGTGTTTATGTACATATTTTTATTGTTGGCCAAAACAAATCTTCATGGCTAGTTTTTAAGCATTCATTGAACAGGCAAACCAAGAAAGAATGCTACATAAATTCATTCCCATATGTTGAACAACTGTTGATCTAAATTAAATGAGCTGGCTCATTTCTCTCTCTTTTTTTAAACCCACAACTATGGGAGACCCAGCAGTATTGAATAGGTAAGTGGCCTTTTCTAACCTCCCACCCAGGGACAATCTGAAGTCTAATTCCCATTCCTATTCTTCATATGAACATTACACATATTCACAAGCTCTTGAGAGTTGCATACTTCATTACTTCTCCTCCTCACCTCTTTCCCCATGGGAAAGGTTTGCTTTTATAGCCAGGAAAAGTTGAAGCCAGAAATTATAAGAGAATAGCAGGGGATTCAGAGTGCCCCCAAAGGGATAATCCAAATGGTACATGAAAATGTTCAGCAATTTAAATTAAGTCTAATGGCTTAATTCTCACCTGAAAGCCCTCCCACATCCATCTTTTTGAGATTTTTGGCTTCTAGCAGAATCACTGTCAGTTTCCCAGCTGTAGGGACATATCGGAGTGAAAAACAAATGTCTCCCAAATTCTCGTGCTATTGAAAGAAATGAATAATTATTTCAAAGCTAGAATGGATATTTCTCATAAATATAGATGCAGTTGTCAAGTTCTTGATTACCTTCCAAGATGATACTTGATTACCCATGAGGGAAGTTAGCCCAGAGAAAGAAATATTAAAAAGGGCAGAAAAATATATTTTTCCTCAAAAGGACTTTTTAAAACCAAACCTGGCCCCAAATCTATCTCTCTGCCCCAAGCAAGACTTTAGCCCCATACAAATGCAGATGTAAAACCATCAGAGAGTTGAAGCCAGAGCACTCAAGAAGACAAAGAGAAGATCTGCATACCCCACCCAAACTCTAGGAGTCATTAGCCCCATCACCTGGGAAGCAGAATATGATAATAGGATTAAACCACAGATATCAAGGCCTAGACAAACACTCAGAAACAGCCTCAAGGTTCATGCCACAGGAACAGGAAGCTATTCCAAACAAAAGGCTAGAGGGGGTATAAAAACCTACTACCCCATGTGCTCAGCCCCTCTCTCCTCTGCTCTTTCCTGAAGAACCATCTTTCTGCAATAAACTGTAACCTTCTTCCCAAAGCAGTCACCATGTTTGCTTATTTATTCCCGGCTTGGATGAACCAGGATGAAGACTTTACTTCTAACAATTTGGCACCCCGAGATGGGACTCCAAGCTAACCTCTCCAATGGGCTGAGACTGGTAAGCCCCATCTTGCCGGCAGCAGACCCCCTTGTGTCTGTGGATGGGTCTCGCAGGCCTCAAAGCTAGGGTAGTAAAGGGATTTTTGAGAGTTTGAGCTCAAGGGCTGCTTTGGAAAGAAGGTGAAGGTGAGTACCTCTAAATTTTAAGTTTAAAGCCCAGGGGAACAAAGAAAATGTGTGTATTTCTGTTTGTGTGAGTGAGAAGACTTTTTTTCCTAATCACAGATGGATTTTGCTGCTTCTGGTCTTTCCTAGCCGCAGAAAGGATCTGTTTAATTGGCAGAACCTGGAAAGCATGGGGGTTTGGTCAGAGCACAGAACCTTTTGTTAGGGAAAAGGGAGAGACTGTGTGAAAATGAAATGGAATGAGTGAATGAAAGAATTGGATTTGGGCAACTAGCTGGTAAGGCCCTGTAAGCAAAGCAAAGTTAGGAAAGAAGTCTCACAGGGAGACTTCGACTGTGTTAGGAAAGAAGTCTCACAAGGAGACTTCGACTGTGTTAGGAAAGAAGTCTCACAAGGAGACTTCGACTGTGTAGTGTATGGGAAAAAAATAGACTTTGCTTAGGGCTTTGCTGGGAAATCAATTTGGCTAAATAAAGGTACTTAAAAGGGAAAATAAGAAATAGTGATTTCCCCCCCCCCCCCTCTCTCTCTTCTCTATGCAACCACGTGGTATGTTTAAAATGTGTGCCTTCCCTAACTTGAGTTATCTGAAATTTATGGTGGGAATGACTAGGATGTGTAAAACTAAGACTTCTGTTCGCTTGTCTTTGTGTATATATGTTTGTCAAAGTCTGTGTTTGAGAGGTAAATGTGCCTGTTAACTGTTTCAAATCCAAAGAGAAAAGAATTTTAAAATTCTGCTAGAAAATTTGCTTAAAATAAGCCACAAAAAGGAAATACCTCACTCTGTTTGTCTGGCCAAAAAACAGAGTGAAGAAAAATGTGTTTGTCTGTTTGTTTGTTCTCCTCTTTCTCTCTGTGTACTTTTAAGAACAGCCCAAAGTTAGCAGGAGGGAATGTTTTAAGTTCATCTGCTAGAAAGATTTCACTCTTGCATTTAATAATATATAATAAAGTTGGAAGGGACCTTGGAGGTCATCTAGTCCAACCCCCTACTCAGGTAGGAAACCCTATACAAACTTTATCAAATGCCTTACTAAAGTCCAAGAAAATTATATCCACAGCATTCCTCTAGTCCACTAATTTTGTAACTGGGCCGAAGAATGCAGTAAGATTTGTCTAGCATGATCTGTTTAACAAACCCATGTTGGCTTTTAGTAATGACTTTGTTTGCCTCTAGGTGCTCGCTGATTATCTTTTCCAGGATCTTCCCAGGTATTGAGGTCAGGCTGATAGGTCTGATGTTTCCTAGATCTATTTTTATTTTTATTTTTTTGAAGAGGGAAACTACATCAGCTCTTTTCCAGTCCTCTGGTAGCTCCCCAGTGCTCCAGGATCTTTGAAAAATATAGTTCAGTGGTTCTGAGATCACATCTGCCAGTTTCTTGAGAACCTTGGGGTATAATCCATCTGGTCCTGGTGATTTGAACTCTTCTAGGCTGGATAGGCGCTCACTTACTATTTTCTTGCCTATCTTAAGTTGTGTTTCTAATCTATTTTTTTTTATAGTACTGTTTTTGATAAGTTGTACTGTTTGCTTTTTTATTCTTTTTGACTTTGGTCACAAGCCTTAGTTCATTTTGAGCCTTAGCTTTCTTCACCTCATCTTTGCAGGCTCAGACTATTTGCTAATATTCTGCTTTAGTTATGTGTTCGTCTTTCCACTTTTTAAGTTTATTGAAATTAGCTCTCTTAAAGTCCAAGACTCTAGTTTGACTGTTCTATTGTCATGTGTTTCCTATGTACCTTAGTTAGCTGACTAGCAAAAAGTTCATCTATTTCTCCTTTTATATTGATCCAAATGCATTCAAGACAGTTTTCATCATTGTTGTGTCCTATTTCTGTAGATATGTAGTTATTTCTTATATAGAGAGAGAAACTCTGCCTCCTCTTTTATTTTGGTCTGTTCCTTTTAAACAATTGAAATCCCTCTAGTTGAGTGTTTCATTTGTGGGTTTTATCCCACCATGTTTCTATAATGACAACTATATTATATTTGCCCTCATTCTTTATGACTGACACCTATGTGTTAGTGCACTTTGTGTGACACTATTAAAAGCTTGATTTTGCTTGATAGCAAGGTTGATATTCTTGTCCACATACATCTATGTTACTTGCACTGCTAACCCTGTAATTTTGATTGCTGGGGACAGGGATGTTCAGTATCAATTAACTCACTGTCCCTTGTTTAGTTTAAATATTTCTCCAGAAAATCTGTGAGTTTATTGCCAAGTAACTCAGTCCCTTTCTTTGATGGACGCAAACCATTTCTTTTGTACATTGTTTCATTGGAATACCATTTCAAGGTTTCCAAAATTGTCATTTCTGATCTTTTTTTTTTTTGGTCAGTGTCTGTTGTTGGGTTAATTTCCTTCTCAATTCTGTCTAAAAGGTATTAATTTTGTTCCAGGGGGAATCCAGTGTTTTATTTCATTGTTGTGTACCTTTTGGTGTTTTATTCTAATCCTGTCAATCCTAATTGCTGTTAGCCAGTGTGTGTTTTCCTTATAGCCAGTGTGTGTTAAGTGTTTGTGAGTCAGACTAGTTTGTATTGGGTCCTCCTTGTATTTGCCAAGATATTTCCTCTTTGGGGGAGGAGGGAGTGTCCTGCCTGCTGGGTTCCTGCCCCAAGCTCTGGAAAATCATTCTGCAATATGTTGTAAATGAGTTTGTGTTCTAAATGGGTTTTATCTATCTATCCTTTTCCTGAAAAATGTGTGTCTATTTACAAGAGCCTTTTGAAGCTCAAGTCTGCTTGTGTGGGGAAATAATTTTCTTAAGTTACTTTTTGTATCCTATCACTTATTGGTGAAGCTACTATGAAACTTTTCTTATCCCAAATATATAAGCATTTCTCAATCTCTAAAATGATGTGGTCTATTTTAGAATAAATGTTCTCCTACCCTTGGCAAGTTGCACATCTTAAAATATTAAGCTTTTAAAATTATTTGGAGTTTTCAGCATTCTCAAGCTGCCTAGCATTTTTTTTCCTCTTCCTTTCAAGTTGCAAGTTCTTGTCCTTAATATGTTGCAAATGGTCAAGTTCAAAGGTGAAACATTTCATTTTGTTGTTCCCCATTTGTCTGTTTCTTTAATAACTGCAGTATTAAATGCCTTTTCAAACTGCCTGCAAGCTACCCCCCCCTTCCAATTCTTTTCTTGCCCTTTGTTCTCCATACCTTTTGTCTGCCTCTCCTGGAAAAGTCCACCCAGAAAGGGGGGGAGACCTTGTTCTTGTATCTTTCAGCCCTGCAACTCTCCCCCAAACCTTTGGAAGGAGAACACACAGACCCAGATGCTGCCTCCATCCATTTGAGCCATGGAATTGGGTTTTGAATCCAGCCATTCACAAAAAAGCCACCATGCAATCTGAGTGGAACATATTCCCAAGTCCTACCATTCCCCAGATGCCTGTGAGAGCTGCAGAAGGAAGGAGTCCTGGAGCCATTGGTGCCATGTGGAGCCTCAGAAGAGAAAATTAGACTGTGGGGGGAGGGTGGAAACTCACTGTAAACTTTTCTTTCTTGCCCCATTTGTATTGTAACAAGCCAGTTGAATGTATTAATGGAGAGATGGCATTTGGGAATAGGTGGCACAACAAGTACTGAACACCTTGGACTTCTATCTGGTGGGAGGGAAAATTTATCCAGAATGTTTGTATTGACTATTTTGTAAAAGTAGCTGCACATACATACACACACCCACACCATTCAGAATCACACTTGAGTCTATCCCCTCCACCTACCTTTAGTAAAGTTCCCCAGGCTGATTTTTGCTCTATTGCACCAAAGCTTTGTGGGACCAACTTCCAACAGATTCCAAGGGGGAGGGAACTAGGCCCCCTCAGGTGATTTGCAATTCATATGCCCTGACTAAGGAAGCAACAGGAAAAGAGATCCCAAACTTCAGCCCTGAATATCTTGCACTGTTGGGCTCAGATTGGGATTCCTAGAGCTCATTATGTGCAATTTAAAGAAAATTTAATAGCCTGGCATATTGGACATTACAAACCTGGATGCACTGAACTAATAGCTAAGGCAGGAAACAACCCTTGAAATTGGGCAGCCAGTAGTCATGTACTAAGGAAAACCATGGCTGCGAAGAATTTTGGGAGGTATGCAAACCTGACTGGAAGCTAAAGGTGACATCCAACATTTGAAAATGATTGGCACAGAATATTGGACACTATAAATTTCTTTTCCACCTAACAATTTTTTTTTTGCCCTGACTTTTAGAACTTTATGGGTGCAAGCTCCCCTTTTGGGAGCCACTAAAGGGATCTTTTTCTGCTGCCTCCATTAATGTCTTATTTTTTTTGCTTAACAGTTTAAAAGCTTGCCTACCAAGTCTCCCTGACCAGATCAATTTTAATGTTGTGCCAATAAGTGTGTCATACATTTACACACTTAAGGCACAAAGCGGGGATTGAGGGAAGTTAGCCCAGAGAAAGAAATATTAAAAAGGGCAGAAAAATATATTTTTCCTCAAAAGGACTTTTTAAAACCAAACCTGGCCCCAAATCTATCTCTCTGCCCCAAGCAAGACTTTAGCCCCATACAAATGCAGATGTAAAACCATCAGAGAGTTGAAGCCAGAGCACTCAAGAAGACAAAGAGAAGATCTGCATACCCCACCCAAACTCTAGGAGTCATTAGCCCCATCACCTGGGAAGCAGGATATGATAATAGGATTAAACCACAGATATCAAGGCCTAGACAAACACTCAGAAACAGCCTCAAGTTTCATGCCACAGGAACAGGAAGCTATTCCAAACAAAAGGCTAGAGGGGGTATAAAAACCTACTACCCCATGTGCTCATCCCCTCTCTCCTCTGCTCTTTCCTGAAGAACCATCTTTCTGCAATAAACTGTAACCTTCTTCCCAAAGCAGTCGCCATGTTTGCTTATTTATTCCCGGCTTGGATGAACCAGGATGAAGACTTTACTTCTAACAATTGTGAATTGGGTTATTACTCCAATCATGTGGTAGTTTTCCAAAGAAAAACATTTCTCATTTCTAATATATATAAAAGCCACCAATGCAATTTTCAAATTACCTTTCAGTTAGAGCTCTTTATCTAAAAAGGTTCTGCACCAGTTCTTACCTCTTCCTTCTCTGCTGACTGCAGATCTCGCCACTCCTCGATCACGTGTGCCAGGTCCACGGTGTTCATGGGGATACAGATCTCACCAATGACATCATGCTTGGAGAAGCGGTCAAAGTCATAGACGGCCATGACGAGAATCTTACCACCAAGTTCTGAATAAGGGACCTAAGCATTAAACACAATGGTGGTACAAGATTAAATTGTGTGCACATTTGTTGGTAGCGGTGTGAAATGAAGGGAAGTTCCACAATGGATGAGGGGAGACCAGAGCTAAAACAAGGAAGATGGCAGGGTGCATATAGAAGAAATGTATTTGTGTATTTTTGGAACTTTGGCCAAGAGAAAAGAAACACAAACTTACTTTAAAGGTGAAAGATTCATTAAATGTAGGGTTGAGAGTTTTACGATGGACTTTGGTTTCAAACTTTTTCTTCTTCTCTGGAAGCAGGAAGACTTTGACGTAAGGATCAGAGGCACCCCCAATGTCCAGCGCTGGGAGGTCAGCAGCTTGTATAATGCCCACAACCAACTGAGGGGGAAGATTTAAGATGAAAATATTCAAATTTAGGAAAATGCCTTCCATTGAGCCAAATGATTGGTCTATCCAACTCAGGATTTCTTCATTCCTCTGAGTATTTCCTGACAAGCAGGAATTTCCTCAAGCACCTTTAAACATGTCATCACCTTACTTTACCCACAAAATTTAAAAAGAATCTAGATTAAGTTATCTTCTAATTCTAATCTTTCAATGTTAACTATAACTTCTCTTGCCTTTTTTTCTCCCACCCAGTAAGGAGGTAAAGAGAATGTATTTTGTGATAGAAGTTGACTACTAAAAGCAGCTAAGGTAATAGGAAGAAATGGGAACTTATCTAATAATTTTTGCTAGGTATGAGTTGCAGATGCTGGGCTTAGAACCTGGGACTTTCCGTACATAAAATGTATATTATTTTTCTGAACTCCTGTAGGACATTTCCTTAGCTTTACTTGCACCCTTAATTTCAAATATTGTCAATGGGATAGGATGAAAGGACTGTAATTACTGCAGATAAAGAAAACAGTTTAATGAAGGTAAGTTGGCCAGCTGTCCTATTATATGGTGAAATTGTTGTAGAAGTGAGAGACTTGAGTCAGCTCTTTTGTGGAAGGAAAGTTTATTGCACAGGTTCAGAGAGCTAATCACAGCTTAAACGGTCTGAACGCCCAACAGGGGCATGGGTGATCATATTTATAACCCTCAATACGTAAGTATTTCCTGATCAAGACATATTGAGCTGAGGTGGCGCAGCAGTTAGAGTGCAGTACTGCAGGCCACTTTAGCTGACTGTGTTCAGCAGGTCAACGGTTCAAATCTCACCGGCTCAAGGTTGACTCAGCCTTCCATCCTTCCGGGGTAGGTAAAATGAGGACCCAGATTGTTGGGGGCAATGTAAATATATATATATACATTGCTTACTGGTGTACACCACTTAGAGAGTGCTTGCACTTAAAGCGGTATATAAGTCTCATAAATAAATAAATAAATAAATAAATAAATAAATAAATATTCCATACATGGTTACATTCTATAGTTCCTTATTCTAACATAGGAAGGTTACTAGACATGGTTATAATCTATAGTTCCTTATTTTAACATAGGAATGCTTTTAGCAGTTTGCAATATTTCATGTGATAGGCAGTTTGCAATATTTCATGTGATAGGCAGTTTACAATATATCATGTGCAAAGTTAAAAACAGGATATCAGGCTGGTCTGGCACTTCTAAATTTAAGTGTCGTCTGGGGAACAGGAAAACCTCCCTTTCACCCACAATTTCTGTCAGACGATCAGTATTTTTCCAGCCTTCCACTTTAAAATAACCCTTCATTTGATAGTATCCTTTGGGAATCTGCCTAGTTCAAGTTTTAAACTAAAAGAAGGATCAGAGACCCTGAAAATGCTCATCCAGAATTCGCAGCAAAAAGGGGACAATGACCTGGTCACCATCTTTCCCATTATAAAAAGATCTATTGTACTTCCATTTACATTATAGTAATTATTTCTCCACGTGCATCGATATTTATAAATCAGAATATGCAAATAACTTTCCAGAACTTGTCTTTTCTTGTCAGTGCATTTCTTATTTTCTGGATGATGTTCAAGCAGCTTCCCTAAACTGACAGGAACACGAAGATCAGTCTGCCACTATCTGAGCCAAGGCAGGTGTTTGTCTTGCCCACCTGTGTGCTCTGGAAGTCGTAATCAAGAGAGTACTGGAGTTTCCCCAGCTTCTCCTCTGGCTTCTCCACTTCAGATTCCTGTAACAACGATGGATCTAAATCCTCAACCTCTGGTTGTACCTGGAAGGAAGGAAAGAAGGAACTGGTCCAAGTAACCAACAGAAAATCATTAAGAACAAGGTGGATGAAGAACTTCTGCAAAGCCACATGATCTGTTCGCCCTTTCTCATTCTTTATCTAACTTTCAATCCTCTATATATGGTGTGTTGAGATGTCACATCCCAGAATTTGAATGCCATCCTGTCTGGCAATTCTGATGGTTATAATCCTTGAAAGGCATCAAAGATGGGGAAAAGCTGGTTTACTTTGATCAGATATTATGAGGGCACTGATACAAGCATACAAACTCCACTCAGTGTGAATTTTCCCTCCCATCATACACAAATCTATCAGACAATGCTGATCTTAACAAATGGATGTTATTCAGTTGCCAAACCCTTCAATATTTTAGTGCCCGTTCTCCTGCACAGATGGCAAGTTTCCTCTAAATCTGATGAAAAAAGAGACTTGGTATGAGAGTCTTGGGAGCAAGGAGAAAATTAACTCTGGGACCTGACACGTGGAGGAGGAGGCAAACTAGTATTCCTGCCAACACTGATCAGATGAATTACTGCAATTCATTGAAGGAATCAGAACAAATAAAAGATGGAGGAGTAGCATTGCAAATAAAATGGCGGAGAGGATGCTTGGATAAACATTTTGCTTCTCTGATCCCCTCAGAGTCGGCTTGGCTTAACATAAATAGAACTTTCAAAATGCTGGCATTCTAGTCTTTGACTCTATGCTTTTCTTCTGTGGCAGAAGAAGCTTTTCTGTAGATGTCTAGCATTCACAAGTTTAACATCTTACAATCACCAGCTGCCTTCTGGGCAAAAGAATCCTCAAAATTGAGCTGTATTTCCTATCCTATGAATGTCTCTCAACCTCAGCAACTTAAGATGCATGGAGAATTCTGGGAGATGAAGTCCACATGTCTCAAAACTGCTAGGGTTGAGAAACAGTTCTGTAATATTAGGCCTGGTTTTTCCCCTTATAAATATAGAACTCCAGTAATTAATGGTTTAAGACTGAGAAAATATTATGAAGAAGGCTTAAACAGCTCCTCCTTTTCAGTTGTTTGACCCCTGCAAAAACTCCAACAATTCATGTTCCCAGTTCATCCTTTTGTTTTTACAAATGGATCTGCACTCAGAAAAATCCATGAGTCAGGTGATACTACCTGTTAATGGCAGCTTCCTCTACAATGTTATGATTTCAGTTTTAAGATGAGGGAAAGGCCAGATTTCCAAGCAAAAAGGTGACCATTCTTCCACCTTGCACCTGCCTAGTTTTTATATCCAGTAAGGCTCAGTTTCCTTCCTTCACATTGGATTCTGAATCCAATCTGCTTTATCTCAAGACCACCTCCTTGTGTGACCTCTTACAGAACTCATGTAATTGAAACTATTCTGCTTGAGTCAAGAATCTGTGCTTGACTCTGCATTTCCAGAGTTTTCCAGAGGGAAAAGGCTTTGGACAGCCTCTTCTTCTTCTCCTCCTCCTCCTCCTCCTCCCTGGAATTGTATTTCTTCATCTTGCCCCCAAATTAGGTTATAGTTTGTTATTTGTTTCAGCAGTTGCATACTGTAATGATACTGGCATTTGATACCTGCTCACCCTAGGGCAGGGTGAGTTGAAGTCCACGAGTCATAAAAGAGCCAAGGTTGCTTACCCCTGCCCTAGGTAATACCACTGCTCTGTCTGCTCCACTATGGCTTTTCTAGCAGGACAATCACAGCTAACGTTCCTTCCCCCTGCTACCCACAGCAACATGAAATACTAGCAATGAAACGTGTGACCTTCTCATATTCCCTTACTAGACCATGGTGTTTTCTCTATTGAGGGAAGTTAGCCCAGAGAAGGAAATATTAAAAAGGGCAAAAAAAAATATTTTTCCTCAAAAGGACTTTTTAAAAACCAAACCTGGCCCCAAATCTATCTCTCTGCCCCAAGCAAGACTTTAGCCCCATACAAATGCAGATGTAAAACCATCAGAGAGTTGAAGCCAGAGCACTCAAGAAGACAAAGAGAAGATCTGCATACCCCACCCAAACTCTAGGAGTCATTAGCCCCATCACCTGGGAAGCAGGATATGATAATAGGATTAAACCACAGATATCAAGGCCTAGACAAACACTCAGAAACAGCCTCAAGGTTCATGCCACAGGAACAGGAAACTATTCCAAACAAGGCTAGAGAGGGTATAAAAACCCTACTGCCCATGTGCTCAATCCCTCTTTCCTTTCCTCTCTGCTCCTTGCAAGGACCATCCTTCTGCTTCTTCAATAAACTGTAACCTTCTTCCCAAAGCAGTCGCCATTTTGCTTATTTATCCCGGCTTGGATGAACCAGGATGAAGACTTACTTCTAACAATTTGGCACCCCAGATGGGACTCCAAGCTAACCTCTCCAATGGACTGAGACTGGTAAGCCCCATCTTGCTGGCAGCAGACCCCCTTGTGTCTGTGGATGGGTCTCCCAGGCCTTGCCCATGTGGAGCCAAGGTAATAAAGGGAGTTTTGAGAGTTTGAGCTCAAGGGCTGCTTTGGAAAGAAGGTGAAGGTGAGTACCTCTAAATTTTAAGTTTAAAGCCCAGGGGAACAAAAGAAATGTGTGTATTTCTGTTTGTGTGAGTGAGAAGACCTTTTTTTCCCAATCACAGTTGGATTTTGCTCTTTCTGGTCTTTCCTAGCCACAGAAAGGATCTGTTTAATTGGCAGAACCTGGAAAGCATGGGGGTTTGGCCAGAGCGCAGGACCTTTTGTTAGGGAAAAGGGAGAGGTGTGTAAAAATGAAATGGAATGAGTGAATGAAAGAATTGGATTTGGGCAACTAGCTGGTAAGGCCCTGTAAGCAAAGCAAAGTTAGGAAATTAAGCCCCAAGAAGGGAGCAGCCACCTACCTCTGAGGGCAAGCGGAGGTGCCCGTGGACATTGGAGGTCCAGGTGTCCGTAAACAGTGGCGTGAAGCCGGCTGGTTGAAGAGTAGCCAGTACCTTCTAAGGAGGGAAACCAGAAGGTCTCTGCAGACCCCCTTTTTTTGGTCTGAAAACGTGGTGGATCCCTCGGAGGAGCCCACGAACTCTGAGAGGGATCCAGAGAAGCTCCATGAGTCCCCTTTTTTCCGGACTCACAAAATCGTGGTGGTAGGAAAGAAGTCTCACAAGGAGGTTTTGACTGTGTAGTGCCCTTTAGCATTAAGAGGAAAATCCCATCATAGAAGCATGAGAGATTCCAATTCAAGGGCGTAGGTTTCCCCATTGAGAGTTTGCTCATAGCCTGGGACAGGAATCAGCTTCCTGTCCAGGCCGGAATGGAAAAGAGGTAGGTAAAGAAACTATATGGAAAAAAAAATAGACTTTGCTTAGGGCTTTGCTGGGAAACCAATTTGGCTAAATAAAGGTACTTAAAAGGGAAAATAAATAGTGATTCATTCTCTCTCTCTCTCTCTCTCTCTCTCTCTCTCTCTCTCTCTCTCTCTCTCTCTCTCTCTCTCTCTCTTCTCTATGCAACCACGTGGTATGTTTAAAATGTGTGCCTTCCCTAACTTGAGTTATATGAAATTTATGGTGGGAATGACTAGGATGTGTAAAACTAAGACTTCTGTTCTCTTGTCTTTGTGTATATAAGTTTGTCTAAGTCTGTGTGTAAGAGATAAATGCGACTGTTAACTGTTTCAAATCCAAAGAGAAAAGAATTTTAAATTCTGCTAGAAATTCTGCTTTAAAAAAAAGCCACAAAAAGGAAATGCCTCACTCTGTTTGTCTGGCCAAAAAACAGAGTGAAGAAAAAAATAATTTGTGTTTGTTTGTTTGTTTGTTTGTTTTCCTCTTTCTCTCTGTGTCCTCTTAAGAATAGCCTTAGGTTAGCAGGAGGGAATGTTTTCAGTTCATTTGCTAGAAAGATTTCACTCTTGCATTTAATAATATATAATAAAGTTGGAAGGGACCCTGGAGGTCATCTAGCCCAACCCCCTGCTCAGGCAGGAAACCCTATACAAACTTTATCAAATGCCTTACTGAAGTCCAAGAAAATTATATTCACAGCATTCCTCTACTTCACTAATTTTGTAACTGGGTCAAAGAATGCAATAAGATTTGTCTAGCATGATCTGTTTAACAAACCCATGTTGGCTTTTAGTAATGACTTTGTTTGCCTCTAGGTGCTCGCTGATTATCTTTTCCAGAATCTTCCCAGGTATTGAGGTCAGGCTGATAGGTCTGTTGTTTCCTAGATCTATTTTTATTTTTATTTTTGAAGAAGGGAACTACATCAGCTCTTTTCCAGTCCTCTGGTAGTTCCCCAGTGCTCCAGGATCTTTGAAAAATATAGTTCAGTGGTTCTGAGATCACATCTGCCAGTTCCTTGAGAACTTTGGGGTGTAATCCATCTGGTCTTGGTGATTTGAACTCTTCTAGGCTGGATAAGTGCTCACTTACCATTTTCTTGCCTAATTTAACTTGTGCTTCTAATCTATTTTTTTTTTTATGGTACTGTTTTTGATAAATTGGACTGTTTGCTTTTTTATTCTTTTTGACTGTGGTCACAAGCCTTAGTTCATTTTGAGCCTTAGCTTTCTTCACCTCATCTTTGCAGGCTCAGACTATTTGCTAATATTCTGCTGTAGTTATGTGCCCCTCCTTCCACTTTTATATTGATCCAAATGCATTCAAGACAGTTTCCATCATTATTGTGCCCTAATTCTGTAGATATGTAGTTATTTCTTATATAGAGAAAGAAACTCCGTCTCCTCTTTTATTTGGCCTGTTTCTTTTAAACAATTGAAATCCCGCTAGCTGAGTGTTCCATTTGTGGGTTTAATCCCACCATGTTTCTATAATGACAACTATATCACATTTGCCCTCATTCTTTATGACTGACACCTATGTGTTAGTCCACTTTGTGTGACACTCACTATTAGAAGCTTGATTTTGCTTGATAGCAAGGTTGATATTCTTGTCCACACACATCTATGTTACTTGCACTGCTAACCCTGTAATTTTTGAGCGCCAGGGACAGGGATGTCCTGTATCAATTAACTCACTGTCCCTTGTTTAAATATTCCTCCAGAAAATCTGTGAGTTTATTGCCAAGTAACTCAGTCCCTTTCTTTGATGAATGCAAACCACTTCTTTTGTACATTGTCTCATTAGAATACCATTTCATGGTATCCAAAATTGTCATTTGTGATTTTTTTGGTCAGTGTCCGTTGTCGGGTTAATTTCCTTCTCAATTTTGTCTTAAAGGTGTTAAATTTTGTTCCAGGGGGAATCCAGTGTTAAATTATTTCATTGTGGTGTACCTTTTGGTGTTTTATTCTAATCCTGTCAATCCTAATTGCTGTTAGCCAGTGTGTGTTAAGTGTTCGTGAGTCAGACTAGTTTGTATTGGGTCCTCCTTGTATTTGCCAAGATATGTTCTCTTTGGAGTGAGGACGGGGTGTCCTGCCTGCTGGGTCCTGCCCCAAGCTCTGGAAGGTCATTCTGCAATGTGTTGTAAATGAGTTTGTGTTCTAAATGGATTTTATCTATCTATCCTTTTCCTGAAAAATGTGTGTCTAACTACAAGAGCCTTTTGAAGTTCAAGTCTGCTTGTTTGGGGAAATAATTTTCTTAAGTTACTTTTCTTATCCTATCACTAATTGGTGAAGCTACTATGAAACTTTTCTGAAACAAATAAGCATTCTCAAGCTGCCTAGCATTTTTTTTCTTCTCTCTCTCCTCTGTGATTGTCCCCATTTGTCTATCTGTTTGTTTAATAACTGCAGTATTAATGCCTTTTCAAACTGCCTGCAAGCTACCCCACTTCCAATTCTTTCTTGCCCTTTGTTCTCCATACCGTTTATCCGCCTCTCCTGGGAAAGTCCACCCAGAAAGTGGGGGAGACCTTGTTCTTGTATCTTTCAGCTCTGCAATCCTCCCCCAAACCTTTGGAAGGAGAACACACAGACCCAGATGCTGCCTCCATCCATTTGAGCCATGGAATTGGGTTTTGAATCCAGCCATCCACTAAAAAGCCACCATGCAATCTGAATGGAATGTCTTCCCAAGTCCTACCATTCCCCAGATGCCTGTGAGAGCTGCAGAAGGAAGGAGTCCTGGAGCCACCGGTGCCATGTGAAGCCTCAGAAGAGAAAATTAGACTGTGGGGGGAGGGTGGAAACTCACTGTAAACTTTTCTTTCTTGCCCCATTTGTATTGTAACAAGCCAGTTGAATGTATTAATGGAGAGGTGGCATTTGGGAATAGTTGGCACAACAAGTACTGAACACCTTGGACTTCTATCTGGTGGGAGGGAAAATTTATCCAGAATGTTTGTATTGCCTGTTTTGTAGAAATAGCTGCATATGCACACACACACCATTCAGAATCACATTGAGTCTATCCCCTCCACCTACCTTTATTAAAGTCCCCCCAGGCTGATTTTTTGCTCTATTGCACCAAAGCTTTGCAAGCACAACTTCCTGAAAATTCCAAGGGGGAGGGAACTAGGCCCCCTCAGGTGATTTGCAATTCTTATGCCCTGACTAAGGAAGCAGCAGGAAAGAGATCCCAAATCTCAGCCCTGAACATCTTGCACTGTTGGGCTCAGATTGGGATTCCTAGAGCTCATTATGTGCAATTTAAAGAAAAATTTAATAGCCTGGCATACTGGCTAACCTCAGTTGGGCATTACAAACCTGGATGCACTGAACTAAGAGCTAAGGCAGGAAACAACCCTTGAAAATGGGCAGCCAGTGGTCATGTACTAAGGAAAACCATGGCTGTGAAGAATTTTGGGAGGTATGCAAACCTGACTGGAAGCTAAAAGTGACATCCAACATTTGAAAATCATTGACACAGAATATTGGACACTATAAATTTCTTTTCCACCTAACAATTTTTTTTTGCCCTGACTTTTAGAACTTTATGGGTGCAAGCTCCCCTTTTGGGAGCCACTAAAGGGATCTTTTTCTGCTGCCTCCATTAATGTCTTTTTTTTTTTTTTTTTTGCTTAACAGTTTAAAAGCTTGCCTACCAAGTCTCCCTGACCAGATCAATTTTAATGTTGTGCCACTAAGTGTGTCATACATTCACACACTTAAGGCACAAAGCGGGGATTGAGGGAAGTTAGCCCAGAGAAGGAAATATTAAAAAGGGCAGAAAAATATATTTTTCCTCAAAAGGACTTTTTAAAAACCAAACCTGGCCCCAAATCTATCTCTCTGCCCCAAGCAAGACTTTAGCCCCATACAAATGCAGATGTAAAACCATCAGAGAGTTGAAGCCAGAGCACTCAAGAAGACAAAGAGAAGATCTGCATACCCCACCCAAACTCTAGGAGTCATTAGCCCCATCACCTGGGAAGCAGGATATGATAATAGGATTAAACCACAGATATCAAGGCCTAGACAAACATTCAGAAACAGCCTCAAGGTTCATGCCACAGGAACAGGAAACTATTCCAAACAAGGCTAGAGAGGGTATAAAAACCCTATTGCCCATGTGCTCAATCCCTCTTTTCTTTCCTCTCTGCTCCTTGCAAGGACCATCCTTCTGCTTCTTCAATAAACTGTAACCTTCTTCCCAAAGCAGTCGCCATTTTGCTTATTTATCCCGGCTTGGATGAACCAGGATGAAGACTTACTTCTAACACTATGTTGCAAGTAAAAGTCCTCAAATGTGCTATACTTAACTCTGGAAGATATTTGGAAAACAGCAAACATTTTCCCCACTTTTTTGTGCACATTTGAGACTCTGCATTTGACCCACTTACTCTCTTCTCAGTGTATTGCTTTTAGAGCACAGTTTAAAGTCAAACAAGATCCTGCCTCTGCATGGTAGGTACAGGACTATTTGAAGGACAAACTCTGACCTTTTATCAAGATCTGCACCTAACATGCAACCTTTAATCATTAATAAATGGTTTGTAAATCAGGGAGATTCTTTTATGCACCCCTCCCCCTGCTCACCTTATCAATGTAGCTTTTGCCCAATTCCTTTGCTTCCTTCATGTTGATCTGTGCCTTGACTTTGTCTTTGCCTTTCTTCCCTTTCTTTTTCTTGCTACAGCATTTTTTAAAAACGCAGAAGCAGCAGCAGAGAAGCAAAAGGCCGGCAACAATAAGAATGGCGGCTAAAGCCCATGGTGGTACTAGAGTGGACAAAAAAGGAGAGTAGTGAAAGGAGATGCCACAGATTTTGTAGCAAAGAGATTGCCTCGTGTTTATATTACTTACTAGTTAAATATAACTTTTCCTAATTATCACTAGGAATATCTAATGGACCTTGGCTGATCTTAGGCTGATCTTAATAGGGTCAGACCTGGTTAATGTATGGATTAGTATTGAGGCTAACACAAGCTCAAGAACTGGCAGCTGTGACTTCACAAAGTTATATATATAATAACGATAATCTATTTATTTTAGATGTCAGTGTAACCATCTAGCTGACTGCATGAATAACTGTTATAATCAATAATAAATTTATTATGAAATTATAGTTCTTAATGTGGCAGAAGGGAGAAATTATTAAACATTTATGGAAGTAATCCCACATTTTATGCACCAATATCTTCTTGTTGATTGAGAAATCAAATGAATCTATAGCAAATATTAGCTATATGATGCAGCTAGAAGTATTGAACACCAAGGTCATTCTGCTTAACAGGGAAATGGAGTGAACCATTGCAAGTTATATTTAAATGGTAAAAAGTTACAGGAAGTAAATGAAGTGTTGTATTTTGGTGACTGTTCTGTTCTGTGCGTTGGTAAGGCATGGAAACGAGGCAGGAGTAACAACAGATGCTTCTTTATTTCAGCTTTAACAGAACAACACAAAATGGCACTGATCCCTTTTATACTTTTTGCAGGGAACAGCGTCAGCCAATAAATGCAACGTATTTTCCTGCTCTGCGCAAGTGCAATAGGCTGGAGACAGTCTGTCTGGCCCAGGCAGGCCACGTGGTCTGCCTGGGTCTCTCTGCAGCATCCTGCACCTGCTCTGTCAATCACAGGCCCAGGACATAACACCCCTCCCCTCTTGGTTCAAAAAAAAATAGATACTACTATTTCAACTACTACAAGTCACTCTCCACAGCAACCTTAATACTTTATAATATCACAGTACTCTTTTGAGCATGTTCTTATTTCTAGGGAACACTAGGCCTGCCTGCTTACTGACATGAACCTTACATAATCTTGTAAAAACTTTGGAGGGCCTCTGGCCCGCTCCTACCGTCTTGGAGCTGCTGCAACCGCCCGGTCTGCAAGCTTGCCTACCAGGCTCAGCAGACTGGGACTTTGAGGCCTGTTTGATGCGGGCGAACCCGGATCTTGCTGGCTGGCCTGGTCCGGTAGGCCCAATCCTTTGTCCATTTGACTTCGGCTGGCTCTTTCTGGTAAGGCCAAACCAGAGTTCCTTGGTGGGGTGGAATTCCCTGGATCAGTGAGAGAACCCTGTTGGGAACACTGTCCCATAGGCACAAGGCCTGAGGTAGGTGTGGCATGAGAAGCCGATTGCGTGCAATGTCCCATGGACCCAGTGCCAGAGTCAGGAGCCGCCTCGTTGGCAAAACCCCTATTTGGAGAGTGCAAACCCCCACTTTCCCAGCGAGACTGAGATCCACGATCATGATTGTTCTGTTCTGTGTGTTGGTAAGGCATTGTGACGAGGCAGGAGTAACAACAGTTGCTTCTTTATTCAATCTTCAACAGAACAACACAAAATGGCGCGGATCCCTTTTATACCCTTTTGCAGGGAACAGCGTCAGCCAATAAATGCAACGTATTTTCCCGCTTCGCATGTGCGCAATAGGCTGGAGACAGCCTGTCTGCCCTGGGCAGCCATGTGGTCTACCCGGGTCTCCCTGCAGCTTCCTGCGCCTGCTCTGTCAATCACAGGCCCAGGACATAACAGTGATCATGGTCCTCCTCCCCCCCGAAAGCAGAGTCAGGAACGGAAGGGTGACTAGGTAGCTTCCATCACAGCTGGTCAGTGTGCCAACGCAGCACGCGGCCATCTTCCAAAACCACTTCGTATGACAGTGGCCCAGTGACTTTGCAGACCACTGCTGTCACCCAAAGATGTCCAGGTCCATAGTTCCTTGTCCAAACTGGATCACCCACTTGTAGTCTTCTCGGTGCCCGTGGCTGTGACACCTATGAAGCCACCTGGTCTGGGTGCAATCTGTCTAATTTGGTAATAAGACGGCACCCCAACAGAGTTCAGCTGGGCTCTTGCCTGTAGTTGTGCAAGGTGTGGTGCCGTGGCAAAGGAGAAAATCAGCTAACCTGTGGTGCCAGCTCCTGTGAGTGAGCCTCTTCAAGGCGTCTTTGGTGGTGCGCACCATGCGCTCAGCTTGGCCGTTGGAAGACGGATGAAAGGGTGCCAAAGTAGCATGACGAATCATGTTGGCTTTCAGAAAGGACTGGAACTCTGAAGAGGTGAATTGACATCCGTTGTTGGAGACAAGAACATCTGGGAGCCCGTGAGAGGCGAAGATTCCCCTCAGCACCTGGGTGGTCCTGGCAGTAGTCGTGGCGGACACTGGAATGACTTCTAGCCATTTAGAGTGACTGTCCACAACAATGAGGAAGAATTGCCCCTGAAAGGGGCAGTGTAGTCTATATGAACCCTCGACCAAGGAGCATGTGTGTCCTCCCATCTATGCACAGGAGCCTGTGGCATTTCAGGCCTGGACTCTTGGCAAATGTGGCACCCATGGACCTGGGTCTCAATCTCTTTATCAACCCAGGCCACTAGAGATAGCTGCGCGCAAGCGCCTTCATCCAGACTATGCCCGGATGTCCCTCATGCAGAGACTGCAAGACTCTAGTCCTCAATGAGGTTGGGATCACCACCCTGCTACCCCACAAGACACAACCCTTAAAGGTGGATAGCTCATGCTTCCTTTTCCAGAAACTCTGGAAATTGGTGCCAGGACACATGTCAGGCCATCCTGACAGCACCCAGTTCAACATGCGTGTTAGCGTGTTATCAGTGGCTGTTTCTGCAGCCACATCCCCTGCATTGAGGGAAGACTCAGGCAAATCCTGGATAGCCAGGATGTGGTTAGCTGGAGCAGGATCTGATTCTAAGAGCTGCAGAGGCAACTTACTAAGGCCATCTGCATGGCCCATTTCTTTGCCTGGTTTGTGAACCAGGGAATAGTCATAGGCAGAGAGGAAGATTGACCACCTCAACAATCTAGGAGAAATTATGTGTGAGGTTTGCTTGTTCATTGTGAACAACCCCAGCAGTGGCTTGTGGTCTGTAAAGACCGTGGAATGGCAGCCATACAAACAGTCATGGAACTTTTTTATGCCAGCCACAATGGCCAAGGCTTCTCTGTCTATCTGCATAATTACGCTCAGCAGAAGACAGAGTCCTTGAACAGTAGGTTACAGGAACTTGTGTCCCATCAACCTTGAGGTGACTTAAGACAGCCCCGATCCCATAAGGGGATGCATCGCAAGCTATACAAACTGGCAGCTGCTCATTGAAATGAGCTAACACAGCATTTGAAGTGCTGCTGTAACGCTTTGTTTAGCGTGCATTCATAGTCAGCACAAATGAGGACTTCCCCGTTGGCCTTGAGTGGCGTGACTATGGGTGTTTCCCATGGACTGCTATCCACAGGTTCCAAAATGCCTTGCTGTAGTAGTTTATCTAGCTCAGCATTAATCTTTTGCTTTAGCGCAAAGGGCACCCGACGAGGCTTAATCCTAATCGGTGCAATGGAGGGGTCTAACCGTAAAGCAATTGGAGGCCCCTTGTACGACCCTAGTTCTGGGCTGAACACATCAGCAAACTCCTTGCAAACCTCTGCAAGACCTGCGGTTTGCAAACTGTGTAGCCCAGTCACCTGAATTCCAAGTGCCTCGAACCAATCGAGTCCGATTAGACTCGTGTGGTCACCCTCAACCACAACAACATCCAAAAACCCTTCAAAATTCCTACGCTGCACTCTGAGCGTGGCCTCCCCCTTCACACTGACTCGGGAATTCTGGAAGACTGTTAAGATAAGATTCGACAGCCTGAGTTTAACTCTCTGGCCGCTTCTACAGCAGATTTGCTTGAGGGTGTTCTGGGAAATGATTGACAGAGCTGAACCCGTGTCCAGCTCCATCATTAAGGGGACCCCCTGCAATTTGACATCAATATGCGGTGGGCCCCTGTTCTCAATACGCTCCTTCGGGACGCGCAAAAACCCACCCTATTCTGGCTGGGGACCCTGATACCTTTCTGAGGCAATTCTTCCGATGGACAGTCTTTCTTGCGACCCAATCAGATGGCAGCTATGTGGCCTTGCCAGCCACACGCCCGGCAAGTAGCAGAGCGAAAATGGCAGTCAGAATACTTGTGGCGTCCTCCACATCCGAAACACCGAGGGAATGGAACTGCCTTGTCAGACCCCTTGTCAGCTTGCTCTTGGGGCCTTC
The DNA here is from genome assembly GCA_039797435.1 of Crotalus adamanteus. Lineage (NCBI taxonomy): Eukaryota > Metazoa > Chordata > Lepidosauria > Squamata > Viperidae > Crotalus > Crotalus adamanteus. The sequence continues at coordinate 12,092,781 of CM077935.1, forward strand.
TCTCCGATGGCTGCTGCAGACGATCGACCTCATTTTCGGAATCCAGTTCGGATACCTCTCTAGCAACCTCTTGATGGACTGAGCTTGAACATGTAGGGTTCTTGGAAAGCCACAAGGCCTTAACAGCTCCTCCTGCTGCTTCTTCGGCCATGATCTCCCTTAGCGCATCTTGGAAGGAAATGGCTTCTTTTGCAAAAATCTTTTGCTGCAGTTCTCAGCTCCTCAAACCACAAACTAGCCGATCTTGTAGCCGTTCTTCCAAGTCTTTGAACTCACATGGCCTTGCAGCTTGACGCAGAGCAGCAATAAAGTCTGAAGCAGACTCTCCGGGATGTTGGTCCCGCTGTTCAAATGCATGATGCCATGCAATCACCGATAGCTTCGGTTCAAAATGTTCCTTTAACATTTTCTTCAGCTCTGCGTAAGCGATGGATTCCAAAGGTGCTGGGGCAACCAAGTTTTCAGCAATGTCAAAAGTCTCATGCCGACAGACACACAGTAACGTTGCGGCTTTGAGCCCGTCCTCCCGAACTTGGTTTACTCTAAAGTAGTTCTCCACCCTGGCAATGTATGAGCTCCAATGTTCAGGGTGCGTTATGTCAAATTCAGACAGACATCCAATCTTAGCCATGGTTTCTTCTTGGCGGCCTCTTCCAATGCCTCTTGCTGCTCAGACTTGCGAAGGGGTTCCAGGACGAATCTTGCTGAGGTCTCCCCAGCATCTTCATACTGTCAGGCAGAGTCGCTCAAGTTGGAATGCTGAACTTCCAAACACTTTGGGCCTTCCGTGGTGAGTCAGCCTAGTATTGTCTCTTTTCTTCCTTGCAGCACGATCCCACCTTCGTCGGCAATGTTCTGTTCTGTGCATTGGTAAGGCATTGAAATGAGGCAGGAGTAACAACAGATGCTTCTTTATTTCAGCTTTAACAGAACAACACAAAATGGCGCTGATCCCTTTTATACCTTTTGCAGGGAACAGCATCAGCCAATAAATGCAATGTATTTTCCCGCTCTGTGCAAGCGCAATAGGCTGGAGACAGCCTGTCTGGCCCGGACAGGCCACGTGGTCTGCCCGGGTCTCTCTGCAGCATCCTGCACCTGCTCTGTCAATCACAGGCCCAGGACATAACAGTGACTATGTATTAATCATAGGAAGATGGGTGAGAAATGTTAGGATGTGAAAATGCTGGCTGAAAGTTAATGGATAGAAGTTGGTCTCTCACAAAGAATAATTTTTGACAAAAGAAGTTCTGCCTTCCTTGTTATAAGGAAAGGAGAGGGGTATATTAGAAGAAACATAAACATATATTATATGCAGTGGAAATGGAGTATTTAAGAAGTGTCACATAAGGGCCTGAACAAGGCATGCAAGCCATTTGGCTTATTGTCCTATATAACATTTAATTGGTCATAGCCTGTGCATTTTCTAGCCATGCTTCATGAAAAATGTGCAGTATTTGAATTGTAAGCCACCCAGAATCATTGACCTAGATGGGGAAAGAAAAGAAAGAGAGAGAGAGAGAGAAAGGAAGGAAGGAAGAAAGAAAGAAAGAAAGAAAGAAAGAAAGAAAGAAAGAAAGAAAGAAAGAAAGAAAGAAAGAAAGAAAGAAAGAAAGAGAGGGAGGGATGGAGGTGGGTGTGTGGGTGGGTGGAAAAAAGGAAAGAAAAAAGAAAGAAAAGAGAAAAAGAAAGAAAGAAAGAAAGAAAGAAAGAAAGAAAGAAAGAGAAAGAAAAGAAAAAGTGATATTGTAACAACTGCACAGCCTGTAGTTTACTTAACCTTAATGGCCCATGAAAGAACTTTTGTGGAATTACAAAATATAGCCTTACAAATAATCAGCATTAAAAATAAGACTATGTAAAATAAAGTATTGAGAAATCCTGGTCATTTGATTCAAATAAATCAGCCTTGATAGTTTCAGTTGATCCACCCTCCAGCTTGAAATCTGAGATTGGAAACAGCCTAATTCCACCTACTTGGCAGTTTCCCCAATTTGTTCATGAATTTATCTTTCATGTCTGAAAAAACATTCGCCTTGGTGGGCATCTCGGTGGCATTGATGGAGGGTTCCAGTTGGGATTCTGTCACTTCTGAATCTATCCTGGCTGACCTCCATGCTGCATTCATTGTGGAATCTGGAAAGTGAGAATGAAAAGGCAGATAATTTATGTACTTCTCTGGACAATTGCTACAGGTTTAATCTAAAACTCTGAATTTTTTTCTTCTTTTAAAATTAAATAATGCAATCTAAGAGGGAAGTGTCTTTACAATGGCATCTTCTCCCTGTTCCTTATGACCTTTTTTCCCCCTTGAAATGAAGTTTTTTATTTCCCCCTGTTTCTATAGAAGGGGGAAACAGAAAACAAGAAGAGGTAATGTTTGTCAGGATTTTTTTTACATGATTAAGAGATCTGGAGGTTCTTCTGTTCTCTGTTTTCTTCTCATGATTTCCTGTCAGTGGTCCAGTAAAACAAGGTATGTGTCATGTGTCTGACTAATGAAACACTTCAAAGAACTTTCAGGCATGGTTTAACCTAAAAAAGCCTTTATTAGTGTAGAGGCATGTCAGCACGGCATGATGGATGCCAAGATCTGAATTTCCCTTCCCTTTGCACATAACATTCCAGGCATTTCCCCTCCCCTATTTTGGGGTCATGATCCACATCTTCCAATTAACGTGGAGGCAAAGATTCACTTCCGTTCCTTTTCCTGGGCTTTCCTTACTAATCTCCTCCCTTTCTCTGTCATCTGAATTAACTCTAAAAATACCAGACAGTTCTGTATATTTTGTCAAAGCAAGAATATTCAATATTAGCAGCGTTGGCATCCGGTCCCCCTTACAAAAAGGACAGATCCTGTAATGTAAACAAAAGCATATGTTAATGACTAGTTCTCGGTTTGTTGGGGTATTTCACCTGAAACCTTTTGACGAGTCTGTCAGCTTTCACCTAACTGGATTTCACCCAGGTGGCTTCAGACAATGGGTATCCCTTCCATTGTACTAGGTACTGCAATTTCCCTTTAAAAATTCAAGAGTCAAGAATACGTTTCACTTCATAGTGGGTGTGTCCCACAACTATGAGGGGCCCAGGTCCCTTCTTTGCGGGAGATCTTAAAGTGGAGCCCCGATAAGGTTTCAACAAGCTGCAATGGAAGACTGGGTGAATTCTCCCTAAAAGCCTAGGGAGTTTTAGTTCTACAGTGACCGGATTGATGATCGTTACTATGGGGAAAGGCCCCAAGAATTTTTGTCCCAATTTCTTGCTGGGCAATTTGAGGCATAAATATTTAGTTGACAAATGAACCTTTTCCCCAACTTGGAATGTTCTTTGGGGAGCCCTCTTTCTATCAGCCTGCTTTTTATAGGTTTCAAAAGTCTTTTTTAAAGCAGTTTTTGTGTTTCTCCAAACTTCTTCCCACCCCCCTCACCCATTGGTCAGGTGTCTGGGAAGCAGTGTCAGGTGTCTCGGTGAGGAGCTCTCATTTTATTTTCTTTACCCCAGGGTCATCAGGGTTGGGGACCCTGTGAGGTGTACGTTGAGCGGCAGTTTGTGGACTGGAGATAATTGCCTCATTAGCCCCTTCGCGTTCGCTTTTGTACTGGGGCAATCTCGATAGCGCATCAGCTAGGAAGTTTTTTCCTCCTGGTATGTACTTTAGAGTGAAGTTGAAATGGTTAAAGTACTGTGCCCACCGTACTTGCTTTGGGGACAATTTGCGGGGAGTTTTCAGTGCCTCTAGGTTTTTGTGATCTGTCCATACTTCAAATGGCACCTTGCTCCCTTCTAGATACGTCGCCAGTTTAATAGCGCCCACCTAATTGTAAAGGCCTCTTTCTCCCAGATTGCCCATCTCCGCTCGCTTTCAGTAAATTTCTTAGAGGTGTAGGCGCAGGGTTGCAGGACCCCACTTTTGTTCTTTTGTAGTAACACAGCTCCAACTGCCACATTGCTGGCATTGGCTTGAATCACAAAGTGCTCCCCTGGACAGGGGTGCTTTAGGACCGGTTCAGCAGCAAATAGTCTCTTTAAATTCTCAAAAGCTGTTTGACAGCCCATCGTCCATGCTAGTGGTTGGCCTGGTCATGGCTTCCCTCCTCCTTTGCCTGTTTTGAGTAGTTCTGTAAGGGGTAGGGCAATCTCAGCAAAAGAGGGGATGAATTGACGATAAAAGTTGGCAAAACCCAGAAAGCTCTGGAGCTGTTTGCGAGTCTTTGGGGACTGCCATTCGATTATAGCTTTCACCTTGGCTGGATCCATTTCAATGCCCTCGTTGGAAATTCTGTAGCCAAGATAATCTAATCGGGTCTGGTGAAATTCACATTTCGACAATTTGGCATAAAGCTTGGCATTCAATAGTTTCTTTAACACTTCTCTCACCAGCTTTATGTGATCAGTCATATTCGTGCTGTATATCAGGATATCATCAAGATACACCAAAACCCCTTTGTACAAGTGATCATGTAGGACCTCATTAATCAACTGCATGAATACGGCTGGGGCCCCCTGTAGTCCAAATGGCATGACTTTGAATTGATAGCTTCCCATGGGGCAGTTGAAGGCAGTTTTCCACTCGTCCTCCTCCTTTATTCTCACTCGGTAATATGCCTCTCTCAGGTCTAATTTAGTGAAGACACTCCCCTTAGCCAGATGAGTTAATAAGTCCTTTAGGAGGGGGAGGGGATATTTATTTTCCACACTCACAGCGTTGAGACCCTTATAGTCTACGCAGAGATGAAGAGATCCATCTTTTTTCTCTTTGAACAACACAGGGGCTCCCACAGTAGATTTGGCCCATTCGATGAACCCCCTCGCTAGGTTTTTATTCACGTATTGCTGCATCTCCTCCATTTTGAGGGGGGACATACCATACATTCTCGGGCGTGGGAGTTTGGCTCCTGGCACCAGTTTGATGGAGCAGTCATTGGGTCTGTGAGGGGGTAGGGCATCACATTCTTTTTCACTAAATGCCTCCGCCAGGTCCCGGTATTCATTGGGGATGAGTGGTTCGACTGTCAGTGGTGAGGCAGCCATGTGCGCTCACTCATTGGGTGGCCTAAGGTGTCCTGCAACATCGGTTGAATCAGCGGAAGGTTTAGGCCCTATAGGTAGTCTCACAGTTCTCATTCCTTTCTCCCACCAGTGCGCACCTATTTCTAGGCATAAGGGCTCCATTACTTGTGTGACAAGAGTCGCTTCCATGAGGGAGCCATCGGCTTGCTCAAACCTCACAGGTTTGGAAAGCTGTTTTGCCTTTATGCCAATTTTCATGGCAAACGGCAGACTAATAATGCAGCGGGTGCATCCAGAATCAATTAGCATGTTTAAGTCCATTTGTGCCCCAGACTGAGGGATTGTCAAGACGTCCTATTTGAGCTCCAAGGAAAGCCAGGAAACAGGAACACTAAACAACCACCAGCTTTATTTGCTATATGGAAACAAAGTTAGCACTGAGAGTGACTTGCTCCCAGTGCCTTACATACGGTACGCGCGCCCCACCCACACCAGACCCCACCCTCACCTGGCCCAGCCCCACTCAACAAGCCATCATTAGGGTGGGATGAAAAAGAACTGGTCGCCCAGTTCCTAGCCCCTCCCCCACCAGTCATCACCACCCCCCACCAGTCAGGAGCACCTCCACGCTTCAGCTCCGGCCACCGTTAGGCCAGCATTCCTTGCAGGTCCGTTCACCAGACGAGACAATCCAGTGAACGGCCTTTCCCTGTTGCTAGTCCAGCGCGACGCTCCCGGATGTCTGTCGGCCCAGCAAGGCACTTCCCAATGACATCAGCAGTTACGGAGGACAAACAGCAGCAACAATGGTGGCAGGAGCAGCAGGGAAGCAGGGCAGCAACAGCGGACTGGTTACAAGGCCCTCGCCGAACGGCAGAGCAGTAAGAAGGTGACACCTCCAACTATCCAGGTGAGTAGGCCTCGCAGGGCCTGACATTTGGCTCCCCTACCAAGGGTCCTCCTGGAAAGAAGCAAAACGGGGTTAGTGGTCACGTTCCTCTGTGGTTATATCGGCTGGCTGCCTACCCAGTTTATGGGGGAATTTCCGGTGGTACCTATTGACCAGTTGGGGCGCAAACACGTCTCCGTCCCTTACCCAGGATGCTTCGGATAGTGGGTACCCCTTCCAGAGAACAAGGTAATACAGTTTACCCCTCCTCACCCATGAATCCAGGATCTCCTGGACCTCATATTGGCCTGGGGCAACGGGGCCTGGGGCCCCTGGTGTGCGCTCATCGGACACCTTCTCCACTGGCTTTAATAGGCTGACATGGAATACCGGGTGCACCTTACCAAGGAACCGTGGTAGCTGTAACCGTACCGCTACTGGGTTGATGACTTGGGCCACCCAGAAAGGGCCGATATACTTTGGAGCTAGTTTTTTACACGGGACCTGGAGCCTTATGTATTTCGTGGATAAATAAACTAAGTCACCCACTTGGAATGGTTTCTGTATCCTTCGTTTTTTGTCTGCCTGTTTTTTTGGCAGTTTTCCCTGCTTTTCTCAAAGCCTTCTTTACCATGCCCCATACCCCTCCCACACGGATGAACCATTCGTCAGCCTGACGGGGTTGGGACCCTTGGGTTCTACACTCTAGTATCGGAACAAAATCCCTACCATACACCCCCTGAAAGGGGGTGAATCCAGTGCTGCTATGCACGGCGTTATTGTATGCCACCTCTGCAAACACCACTAGATCCACCCAATCCATCTGCTGGTACGATACGTAACTCCAAAGGTATCGCTCCACTGCGGCACTGGCTCATTCCGCCGCCCCATTGGTGCTGGGGTGGTATACTGAACTGAGTCCCTGGGCAGAACCGAGGAAACAAACAAATTTGCGCCAAAACCGGGCTGTGAATTGAACCCCACGGTCCGAGATGATGCGACGTGGTGCCCCATGCAGCCAATAGATATGTGCCAGGAACATTTTAGCCAGCCTCTTTGCCGATGGTAACCCCTTACAGGGAATGAAATGGGCTTGTTTGGAGAACAGGTCAACCACTGTCCATATCACCGTATACCCCCAAACCTCTGGCAACTCTACAATAAAGTCCATCACGATATCTTGCCACGGTTGGTCTGGGTCAGCCACAGACTGGAGCAACCCCATTGGTTTCCCTGGGTAAGGCTTCGATTGAGCACATACGTGACAGTTTTTAACATGTGTTTCAATGTCTAGTCTCATCCAGGGCCACCAAAACTGACACCTGGCCAGATGTAACGTCTTCAGAAAACCAAAGTGACCTGCCTGTTTTGAATCATGGCAACGGTGACACACTCATCTCCGCATCTCCTGTGGGACATATAGTTTACTGCCATACCATGCCAGTCCGTCCCGTTGGGTCAGCAACCCGGGATTCTCCCGTAACCACGCGTCATGCATGAGGGCTGTTCTTAAATCATCCTCAAAAGACACCACCCTTGAGCATGAACTCGTTTTTGTGTCTTTTTGGCTGTAGGGGGGCATGATCGCTTGCACCACCTCCTCCCTCTTACTGTCATATTGCGGTAACCGGGATAGAGCATCCGCAAGGAAGTTCCTCCCCCCTGGCACATACCTGAGGTGGAAACGGAATTGCTGGAAGTACTGTGCCCAACATACGTGCTTAGGTGATAAGCGCCTGGGAGTTTGGAGCACCTCCAGATTTTTATGGTCTGTCCATACTTCGAATGGGTGTTTAGCCCCTTCCAGTAGATGTCGCCATGTGGACAGGGCCCACCGCACCACGAACACCTCTTTTTCCCAAATCGCTCACGCTCTTTCAGTGTCTGTTAACTTCCGAGAGGTATAAGCGCACGGTTGTAACTTCCCTTGGGTGTTCTGTTGGAGCAGCACTGCCCCCACAGCGACATCACTAGTGTCAGCCTGTACGACGAACGGTCGTTCTGGATCTGGGTGCAGTAACACAGGCTCCCTTGCAAACAAGGCCTTCAATGACTCAAACGCCCGCTGACAATCAGTTGTCCAAGCTAGGGGTTGTCCGGGCTGGGGTTTCATTGCAGAGGACCGGGTTCGTAACAGGTTCGTTAGGGGCAACGCCACCATCGCAAAAGAGGGAATAAAGTGTCTGTAGAAATTGGCAAAGCCCAGAAAACTTTGTAGATGGCCATGTGGTTTTGGTGCCTGCCATTCCAGGATGCTTTTCACCTTATTAGGGTCCATTTCCACCACCGCTGCTCAGATCCGGTACCCCAGGTAGTCAAGGCGGGCTCGGTGAAATTCACATTTAGACAACTTGACATACAACTGGGCTTGCAGCAGCTTGCACAACACATCACGTACCAACTGGATGTGTTCTTCCAAGTTCTTAGAATAGATGAGAATATCATCCAGATAAACTAGCACCCCGCGGTATAAATGCTCATGCAACACCCCGTTAATGAGCTGCATGAACACTGCGGGGGCTCCTTGTAGACCAAAGGGCATCACCCTGAACTGATAACTGCCCAATGGACAGTTGAAAGCTGTCTTCCACTTGTCACCTTTCTTTATTCTAACCCTATAATATGCCTCATGGAGGTCTAATTTCGTGAAAATCCTCCCTTGGGCCAAATGAGCGAGAAGGTCTTTCATAAGCGGTAGGGGGTACATGTGCTCCACACACACTGCATTAATACTCCGAAAGTCTACACAGAGCCGGAGACCCCCATCCTTCTTCTCCTGGAATAGAACCAGTGCTGCTATCCGAGAATGAGCCGGCTGTATGAAACCCTGTGCTAGGTTCTTATCAATGTATCATCTCAACTCCTGTAGCTCTAGAGGCATCATGGGATACATTCTGGGTTTTGGTAACTTAGCTCCCGGTAGTATCTCAATCACACAATCAGTTGGGCGATGAGGTGGCAAGCTATCACACTCCCATTCACTAAACACCGCAGCAAGATCATTGTACACTGCTGGGAATTCAGGACCCCCGTCCTCTTGAGCTGCCTTCAGCCCCTCTATCCCCTTCTCCGACTTGTCTGGCTCCGGTTGGGGCGGTTGAGGGCCAACCCCGGGTCGTAAGTGATGACACCCCTCAGCCCTCCACATGGTCAGAGACCATTTGTCCAACCAGGCCAACCCCAGGATCACTGCCTCAGTGATAGAAGGGACTACTATGAACCGGAGGATCTCCCAATACTTGCCGATTTCCATTCTCACTGGTTCCGTTACTAACGTGTCTGGGGCCCCACCCAAAAGGGACCCATCCACCTGCTCGAAACAGATGGGGGGAGCCAGCCGGGTTACCCTAATACCAACCTTATCTACCACCTCCTTACTAACCAAACAACGAGTGCATCCTGTATCGATTAGAGCCTGGTACTTGCCAGAATGCCCTGTGAGCGGGCTTGTTAAGGTGATTGGGATGGCAAAAGGAGCTATGGGTTGACTCACCATGGGGTCCTCTGCAGGGTCTCCATCATCATACTCCTCCAAGATGCCTTCAGTGGGTGTTGTGTCAACTGGAGACCGTTGGGGGTTCTGCCTTCCATCTGACGGGCAGCCCTTGACCGTTCCGTGGTCTTCTTCGGTGTAGCCCCCGGCTTACCGGTAGCGGTTGGGGTGCTGGGTATGGCTGGAATCGGACATTCAGCTCCCTGATGGCCCAGCCGGCTGCACCTAAAACACCTGAACACAGCCCTGGGAGTGGAACTGGGAGTCAAGGTTTGCCGGCTGACCTCTTTTGGCCACTCAACAGCCTGCCAGGGGGTTGGCTGTTCATCTGGTGTTCGCTGGAACTCCTGTAAGCCCACATCCAGCTCAGTCACCACCCGAAACCATTCTGGGAGCCGGCACAGGATGCCTCTTACCACGCAGGCCCAGTGTAACTCCTTGTCCAAGCCAGCCCGGAAATGATGGACCAAAAGGCGCTCCGGCCATGAACGAAGCCTCCCAGCCACCCATTGGAACTCGCATACGTATTCTCTTGCCGGCCTGCCCTGTTGCCGTAGCCCCAGCACCTCCACCTCTGCTCGCTGCACCCGGGAGGGGTCTTCGAACCTAGTCTTCAGGGCATCCAGGAATAGGCCAACATCGGCCAACTCTCGGGCATGGTCACTGTATAGATCTGCAGCCCAGGCCACAGCTTCCCCCTGCAAACTTGCTTTCACGGCCACCACCATCGCCCAATTAGATGGGTACAGAGAGGCGAAGCGGTCCAGATGGCTAAGCACATGGCTCATAAATATTGCCAAGTGGTCTGGGTCACCGTCAAAGGGCACTGCGATAGGAGGTGGGTTCCACATCACAGCCTGAGGCCAGGGGGCTATTGCTTGTGCTCCATACTGAGCACCATCCGGGGCCACAGTGCGGCGGGCATCAGGACCTGTTCCCCATGGTCCTGAGGAAGCTGGTAATGCCCCGGGCTGCCTGGACAGGACTACAGCCGGGCCCCCAGCCGATCGGCCCTCCTGGTGGTGCTGAGACTGCTCAACCGAAACGGGTCCCCCAGAAGGCCCCGTCAGGGAAGGATGGCTGCTTGGGGCCAGCCTGAGCTTTGGGCTGGCTAAATGGAACCTGGAAGACTCCGCTGGCACCCCTAGCCCAGGGGTGGCCCTGGGCCGCGGTGGCGGTCCGAGGTAGACCATTTCTCCAAACTGGTCTCTGAGAACATTCAAGGTGTATTAGCCTGGAGCTCTGGAGTAACTCCACTCCTCTTCCTCATCTCCAGTCACGCGTCTCTCTCTCCAGCCGGTCAAGGCGGCCCCTGTACCTGCTGCTTGCTGCCTGCTACCCTCTGGGTGGTGCAGAGCAGGACTCAGCCACCACTCCCCGGACGAAGTTGTAGAGGCTGGCTACTGGGCCTCACCCCCTGTATCCACATGCTGCTGGGCCTTTTCCTTAGGCCGCACCACCGGTTGGGCCTCCCTCACCACCGGCTGGGTCTCCCCCACCTACACTGCAGATGGTAACTCAGGCTGGCCTGTTGGTTCCGGTGACTCCTCCACCGGTGAGGTACCTTGGGTTCCCTCTGCCATTCCTTTCCACCACCAGGAACTGAGGAAGGAACAATACAAGGTAGTGAAGCTTTAAGTGGAGTGCTAACTTACTGTCAAGATGTCCTATTTGAGCTCCAAGGAAAGCCAGGAAACAGGAACGCTAAACAACCAACAGCTTTATTTGCTATATGGAAACAAAGTTAGCACTGGGAGTGACTTGCTTCCAGTGCCTTACATACAGTACGCGTGCCCCACTCACACCAGACCCCACCCTCACCTGGCCCAGCCCCACTCAACAAGCCATCATTAGGGTGGGATGAAAAAGAACTGGCTGCCCAGTTCCTAGCCCCTCCCCCACCAGTCATCACCACCCCTACCAGTCAGCAGCACCTCCACACTTTAGCTCCGGCCACCGTTAGGCCAGCATTCCTTGCAGGTCTGTTTGCCAGACAAGACAACCCAGCAAACGGCCTTTCCCTGTTGCTAGTCCAGCGTGACGCTCCCGGACATCTGTCGGTCCAGCGAGGCACTTCCCGATGACATCAGCAGTTACAGAGGACAAACAGCAGCAACAATGGTGGCAGGAGCAGCAGGGCAGGAGGGCGGCAACAGTAGATTGGTTACAAGGCCCTTGCTGGATAGCGGAGCGGTAAGAAGGCGACGCCTCTGACCGTCCGGGTGAGTAGGCCTCGCAGGGCCCGACAGGGATTATAAGTTTGGCGGCCAGTGAAAAAGGCGGGATTTGTCGGCTCACCATCGGGTCGTTCTCTCCTTCATTGTCGCTGTGAAAGGAGGGTAGAGCAGGGGCAGGTCCACCCGGAGTCCCAGCATCCTCCTGCGTGGGGGGTGTAATCTGGGCAACAGGCTCTTGCGTGACCCGGTTGGATTTTTCTCTTGTTAGCCGCTGAGCAGGTTTCTTTCCCGTCACTGGTTCCGGTCTGCTCTGCAGTCGGGGGTAGGGGACTGGACAGGTTGCCGCTCGATGTTCCTCTTGTCCACACCGAAAACACTTATTTGATGGGCCTGCAGGTGGTCTGGGTCTCTCAGCCATCGCAGTAGTTGGAGGTTTTCGTGGGGGTGATTGCTGTCCGGGTTGCTCTGGCAGCTGCTCGGATTCAGGTGTGGGAGGCTTCTTATAGTGGGCGAGCTGAACGTCTAGCTTCACTGCTGCCTGGTACCATTCTTGCAGCTGATCAGGTATGGCTCGATAGATGCAGGCCTGAGAGAGGTGATCGTCTAATCCCTCAATGAAGTGATGGATTAGGGATTGTTCAGGCCACCCCTCTATTCGACCTGCTATCTTGCGAAATTCCCACACGTACACCAGGGCAGGCCTGCCGGCTTGTTTTATTTTGTGGATCTGTTCTCTTGCTTTAAGACCAATAGATGGGTCCTCAAATCTTTCCCTCAGCCCTAGGAGGAAGAGGTGGGGATCCTCCAATTTGGGGGCTTGCTCATTATATAATTTGTTCAGCCATTCGGATTCTTCTCCCTCTAGGCTGGACGCAATCACATCAACCATGGCCCCCGGGTCTGGGTAGAGATAGGCCCAGCAATTCAAATGAGAGTGCACTTGGTTGAGGAAAAAAACCAGCTTCTCTGGGTCCCCATCGATGGTTGCTCTGAAAAGTGGTGCAATTATAGGCTGTTGGGGCCCCCACTGTGGCTGTTGCTGCTGGCCCCATCCTGGCTGCAGATTTATGCCCAGGGGTTGCACGTTCGGGGGCTATGGCCAATCTCCCTGCTGTGGTTGGCCTCCCACCAGCTGCTGATCTCCTGGCTTCTGCACCACCCCAAGCTGTTCCAAGGGCTCTATTAGTTGTGCCAAGCTCAGAAATCGCTGACCATCCATCTGCTGAGGAACCCAATCTCCCCATTGCTGCAGATGCCTCAGACTGGATTGCCCTCTTTCTTCAGGGTTGGGGTCCCTGCCAGGGGAAGACAGGATCTGATAGGCTTTCTGATGTGCCATGGGAGGGGTATAGGCTCCTCTCTTCAGGAATTGATTTCTGCTTTTCACCTCTGGGTTTTGAAATCTTTCCAGCGACTCACCCAAAACTTCGTTATCTCTCCATTCTGCTTTTGAAGTCTTTGCTCCCAGCTGGGAGATCTGCCAGAGTTCTTTCTCCCCTGGCTTGCTGGCTGCCGCTCCACTCTCTGGGGAAGCTGCTGCTGCTGAGGTGCTGGCCTCAAGCCATCTTTCTCCTTCCACAATGAGATCTTCCCTGAATCTTTGTCATCTATCCCCTTTAGATTAGGAATAGTGACTGAGGTCCGGGACCTCTTAATTGGTTTAAAATATTTGTGGATCTTGGCATGATGTCATGTGTCTGACTAATAAAACACTTCAAAGACCTTTCAGGCATGGTTTAACCTAAAAAAGCCTTTATTAGTGTAGAGGCATGTCAGCACGGCATGATGGATGCCAAGATCTGAATTTCCCTTCTCTTTGCACATAACATTCCAGGCATTTCCCCTCCCCTATTTTGGGGTCATGATTCACATCTTCCAATTAACCTGGAGGGCAAAGATTCACTTCCGTTCCTTTTCCCGGGCTTTCCTTACTAATCTCCTCTCTTTCTCTGTCATCTGAATTAACTCTAAAAATACCAGACAGTTCTGTATATTTTGTCAAAGCAAGAATATTCAATATTAGCAGCGTTGACATCATGTTTGAAACCCCAAACACTGAAATATCTCCTGGCATTATATTTGAACTGGCTTGTAAAATTAAAAAAAAAAAGATCAATCCAGATGGTTTTTAAAGTATTGAAACAGACTTTAGATTCAGGCAGTCCTCAACTTACAACAGTTCATTTAGTGATTGTTCAAAGTTACAATGGCATTGGAAAAAGTGACATGACTGTTTTTCACACTTATGAGCATTGCGGCATCCCCATGGTCAAACCCCAGATGCTTGGCAACCGACTCATATTTATGATGGCTGCAGAGTCCTGGGGTCACGTGATCACCTTTTTGACTTTCTGATGAGCCAGGTCAATGGAAAAGCAAGATTCACTTAACAACCATGTTACTTACTTAACAATTGCAGAGATTCACTTAACAACGATGGCAAGAAAAGTCGTAAAATAGGGCAAAACTCACTTAACAAATATCTCACTTAGCAACATAAATTTTGGGCTCAATGGTGGTCTTAAGTCAAGGACTGCTGTACCTACTTTCTCCTTATGTGGCCTGGTCCTAATTTTGTATTTGAAGCAATTATAATAGAACATAGGAGCAAAGCAACAGAGGAAAGAGGGCTGAGTTCCACCTTGTGCTTTTTTTTCCCCAAACTTGCATTTTGACAATAACACCCAAAACCTTTTATTACTCCTAGCTCTGGTACCAAGAAGTATTCTGCTGATAGGAATGCAGGATTAAATAATGTAATATTCTCAAGGACCATGAAAGTCTTGGGCTTAATCCATGTTCAGCTCTTGTGGTCCTCTCTCTCGTTTTACAGTGAGGAGGTTTGTATAATCTCACTTTCAACATTCTTCTAAGAATTCAAGAGATCCTTTAGATGAAGTTAGACTTGTCCATTATTTGCTCTAAGCCACAAGGGCAACACATCTAAAGCAGCAACTTCATATTACATTGTGCACAACACACAGGTATTCCCCAACACAAAGGGCCTTTCTGTAGAGATAGGGGTCAGGTAAAGGTCGTGAGCAGCAAACTACCCCTCCAAAGCCTGCATGCCTCTTCTCTCTACATGATCTCATCCGTTCACATTGCCATGGCGATGTAGGGAAATACCCCAGGCTGGTACATGCTATCACCTGGTTCACATGATATCAGCTAGGTTACATCAACAGGATGTGGCAGAAAACTGCTCCCTGGCTGGGGCCTCCTAGCTGGTATATTCTTAAGGATTGGCAAGGGGTTTCACCAATAGAAATGCTGTTGCTATGCTGATGCCATGTTACTTTATGCTATTTGGAATACCTGTATAAAAAGGAATAAACATGGAGGTCAGAGGGTAGAGTTCCCTTGGAGCCCGAGTTTAACTCCACATTCCAGGTTGTCTTTGTTCCGAAATTTAGGAGCAAAGCTAGACGCCGCTTCCACATCTGCTTCCTAAAGTGAGATTGTGAGTATTTAAAAGCAGACAGAGCTGACCAGGAGAAATTAGATTTGTGATCATCTGAGACTTTAACTCCTGAAAAGTATCTTCTTCAAAAATCGTTTTTCTTTGTTTGAAGAAAAGAAAGAGAAAGTGACAGAAGTTAAAGATGGCGCTCGGCTTTCTTGTTTGATTTTTAGTAACAAAGTTAATAGACTATTCAATATCTAAGGCAAGAACTTTCTTCTCTGTTTTTGGGATTGTATTTTCTTTTTTCTTTTTCTTTCTGAAATTTATATTATAAGACTGTGAACTTTATATTATAAGACTGTGAATTTTATATTATGGGACTGTGAATTTTATAGAAATGGCTTCAAAACTATTTGTGTCTTTGGTTCCTAAAGCCTCTATCTCCTCTCCGATGACACAGCCTGCATCTCAAACTAAGCCAAAATCACCCCCTCCTTCTCCTCCTCCACCTGCGTTTTCACTTAAAGATTTACAAGATGCTTTAAAAAAAACTGCTTTAGATATTAAAGAAGAGGTGGCTGATCTTTTGGACATTAAAATGGCTTCGGAGAGGGCTGCAATGGCAGAATTATTGGAGGAAAAGAATAAGAAAATGAGGGATGATATTGTGTTTGCTTTTCAAGGTCTTGCGGTGCACATTGAGAGGATTGATGACAGACTGGATGAAGTCTCGGAAAAAGCAGAGAAATTGGAAAGTAGAGTTGATGATGTTGAGAATAAGATAGAGATGACACAGGATGAATTACTTATTTCACAGTATAGGGACATGGAAGTAGCGCTGCGTATTAGAGGCTTGAAAGAAAATCCGCAAGAAGATTTAAGAGAGTTAGTGGTTAAAGATATTGTTTTTAATTTGGGATGGAAACCGTAAGAAATTTGGGATGGAATCCAAAAAATTTTCAGGGTAAATTCATGGATTGCCAGACAAAGAAATTTACCTAGAGATGTGGTCATATATTTTTCTAGAAGATTAATCCATAATGAAATTGTACAAGCTTTTTACAAACAGAGATTTCAAATTGCAGATCAAGATGTAATAATTTTAAAAGAAATACCTCCAAAAATTTTAAGAAAAAGAAAAGAATTTACTTTTTTATCGGAGGAGCTTAAACATCGTCAAATCCAGTTCAGATGGGATATTCCAGCGGGGATAGTGGTGAACTACCTAGGAACGCGTTACAGATTAAATACAGTTTTAAAGGCTAAAGATTTTTATTCTTCCGTTCTGAATGCAGTTTCGCACGTATCTCCCCAAGCTAGTAAAACTGGAGACGAGCAAGTAATTGGAGGTGCGATTGCTGGAGATTTACAGGCGGAACCTGCTAAAATGAAACTTTAGTTAGACTTACAGGTTTTCAGATAGTGAAGAAGGTTAAATATTTGGGAGTATTTATAACTGCTTCTAATGGAAAATTATATAAGAATAATTATGAAGTATTATGGACAAAAGTACAAAAGGATTTAAATGATTGGAAAAAATTGCAATTGTCGTTGTTGGGGAGAATTTCAGCTGTTAAAATGAATGTTCTACCAAAGTTTCTTTTTTTGTTTCAAATGATACCCATTTTTAAAAAAGATGCTAATTTGGATGAGTGGTAGAAGGGTATCAATAAATTTATATGGGCTGGGAAGAAACCAAGGGTGAAGTTTAAGATTTTCTAAGATGCTCGAGAAAGAGGAGGGCTTAAAGCACCTAATTTGAAATTATATTATGATGCAGCCGCATTAACTTTGATAAGTGATTGGCTTAATTTAACAAACAAAAATATTCTCTTTCTTGAAGGGTGGGATTTATTATATGGTTGGCATGCATATTTAATTTTGAATAAGAAAGTTGATCGGGCTTTTAAATCGCACATTTTAAGAAGTGCCCTACTTCGAGTCTGGAAGAAGTATTATTATAGGTTAAATTATAAAATACCTATTTGGCGGATTCCTAGACATGCAATTGAAGGAATCTCTAAGAGGATGAATTTTGAAAAAATTTTGTATAAAGAATTACTTATTTGGTTAGGTAATGATTGGCAATTAAAATCTTTAGATGTATTAAGGCAAGAAAATATTTTACAGTCATGGTTTCAATATTTACAAATAGTGGATAGGTGGACTTTAGATAAGAAAGTTGGAATAACATCAGGAGATGAAAATTTGGTAATTCAGATTAAAGATCAGAATAAGGCTCATATAAAAAGAATTTATAATGCGTTAATAGAATTGGATTCGGAAACGGAATTGGTTAAAGATTATATGGTTAAATGGGCTCAGAATATTCAGGAACAGATCCCATTGGATTTATGGGAGATAATTTGGACCAGAAATGTTAAATTTACACAGGCTCAAAATTTAAGGGAAAATTTTTATAAAATGTTTTATAGGTGGCATTTGGATCCTAAAAAGTTGTCTTGTATGTATCCTAATTTACAGCCTAAATGTTGGAGATGTGGTAGTTCTGATGCAACCTATTTTCATATTTGGTGGACTTGTAAAAATATTAAGGCTTTTTGGATTATGATTTGGTGGAACATTCAAAATATTTTTAAAAGGAAGATAAAGTTTACTCCTCAACTATTTTTATTAGGGATTTTTGAGGATTTTGATGTTAAAGAAACTATTTTAATGTTGAATTTAATTACAGCAGCAAGGTTATTGATAGGTCAATATTGGAAGAAAGATTCGTTGCCTACATTAGAAGAATGGACACTTAAGGTTTCTAATTTAGCAGAAATGGCTAAAATTTCTGCTTATTTAAAGGATCATACACAAGAAAGATATATTATGGTATGGAGAAGATGGATAGATTATATTCAGATTAAATATGGAACTAAAAAGTTCCATTTATTTTATGATTAAATCTTTAAAAAAGAAAAAAATAATAAGTATTATTTTTTTTATAATAGTTGTTTATATAATAATTGCTTACAAATGGATTTGTTTATAATATGTTATTAAGGTTTAAAGGGAGTTAAGGGTTAAGTATGATTTTAATTGTTGTATAAATTGTTAAATTTAATTAGATTATGTTTAATATATTCGTTAAATTTAATTAGATTATGTTTAATATGCTTTACTACCCTGTATTTGGCTCTGGGAAGTGGGGGGGGGGGGGTAGGGGGGATGGGTGGGTTATTTTGTTAATTATTAATAAAACTTTTTAAATTAAAAAAAAGGAATAAACACTGCGAAGGCAGTGAGACATCTTTGTACCCTGCAATGACTGGTCACTGATTCCATCACATTTCAAATAAAGCGGATTGACATTCCTGTCATCCTTAGCACTGGTTGCAGAGGATGGCTTTTACCAACACATCTAAGAAACACCAAGTTGGGGATGTTAATCACAGTAAGTTTTATTTTCACCTGCTTCTTTTTAGTTCATGCCCAACGTTTCTTCGTTTTGGCTTCATTTTCCATTCATTATTGCTCCAATTCATTCCTCTCTCACCCCTCCTGATTTCAATTGAGTTCTAATCAGCCCCTGCTGCCTGTTTCTAAGACAGAGGTCCCCAACCTTTTGGATACCAGGGACCGGTTCTGAGGAGAGAGGTTTTTCCGCAGACCGGAGGGTGTGTGGTTTTGTGTGCTGCCTGCATCTCTTGGATGGGGCTTTGCTTGTTTGTGCGGACCGATTGCTGGCATTCTGCAGCCCGGTACTGGTCCACAGACCAGGGGTTGGGGACCCCTGTTCTAAGGGACATACATTTGCTTCTCCCATTGTTGGCCAGGACATTGGACCTACCAAGTTTCATTGAGCTTAGGAGCTGTTCATTTTATAGCCAATTTTAAAAAGGAGACGGCCTTTAATTCAGCTTAGTAGAGCTTTCCAACTCATCAGCTAGCCATGATTTCTCTCTCTCATCCTCCCATGATGACCTTTCCATGAACTATACACTGTGCTTCATGCTGTTCATTCAGTCCAAACGTAATTTGCTTACGTAAAGCAAATTAAAATAAACAGGAAGGAATGGCAGGAGAGGAGAGAATTATAAGCACAGATGAGACATCTGACTTGTCCCATTCAGTTTTCCTCTTCCACTCACTTTAATTATAAAAATGAATGGAGCTTATTTTCTTTCTTTCTTTCTTTCTTTCTTTCTTTCTTTCTTTCTTTCTTTCTTTCTTTCTTTCTTTCTTTCTTTTTACTCTACCACAGCCACCCCTAAAGACCACACTGAATTCAACCCCCTCTACTTGTTTGCCAGCTCACCTGTCAACCTACTCAACCAGTCTGCTCCTTGACCTCATCTGTCCAAAGAGATGTTTCCTGGTACAGTATTTCAGCCTAGATCCGAATTGCAGCCCGACATGTAGAAAACCAAATGACAGAATAAATTATCCATGACTAACTTTCCACAAGTTATGCTTTTTATTGACCTTTAAAAAAAATTAAATAGTCCCCATTTGTTATTTGGAGCGGTACAATCTGTGATACAGATTTACCTCCTCATCTCTTCTTTGTGAGCACATAACTGCATTGCCTCGAGCATAAATGTATCTCAAGATTGGCACTTTTTAAATCAATGGTCTGGTGCCAATGCATCCATTCATTTGCTAAATGGAAGTCCTCCAAGCTTCTGATTACATTCCAGGCAAGCACAGATGTGTGTTTCCCCTGTGGTTTGTCTATACAACATACACATCCAATTTCAATCATTTAGTTCACTTCTCTTCCACTGGTTTATTTCAATTGTCTTACAAGCTTCCTCAAAGTATTCCAGTCCGTGTATTGCCCATTTTGATTTAGTCTTGTTCCACTGTTATATTGCAACAAAGTATCCAAGATTAACACAGCTACCCGTGTCATGAAGACCATGTCTAACCCAACTGCTCATTGATCCTTCATCATGCTAAAAGATGCCAGGAAAACCGGAAAAGGTTTAAAAGGAGACACTCTGGTATTAGAGCTTTTTAGCAGGTATTTCAGGAAAAGTGAAAGCTCAGGTTCATTGGAAAGAGTGGAATTGCTATTTTTCGAAGAAGGGGCGTTGACTTACCTGAACGCCTTTTCTCAGCACGGAGATGGCTAATCCACTCAGTGGGTTGAGACTGTATTCCTGCCCAATCAGATCAGTCAGCCAAAGTTGCCACACCTGTCCTGGACCACGAGATCCCAGTCTTGACACGAGCGAAGCCATTGACTGACAGTAAGACGTTTTGGCTCAAACTAAATATACCTTATTATCCCTGTCTATAAGGGTGGGTGTGGATTATCCATCTCCGTGCTGAGAAAAGGCGTTCAGGTAAGTCAATGCCCCTTCTCCAGCACTGGAGATGGATAATCCACTCAGTGGGACATACCAAAGCCTATTGTCCCTTGGGTTGGGGAATAGACTGGCCCCGTGTGTAACTTTGGTCTAGAACCTGCTGGAGAACCCTCCTACCGAAGGAGGCCTCTGCAGAGGAGTACTTGTCAATTTTGTAATGGCGAATGAATGGAGAGGGCGAGGCCCAAGTGGCTGCCCTGCAAACCTCTTCAATAGAAGCCTGCATGGCCCATGCTGCTGAGGTGGCAGCGCTCCTTGTGGAGTGGGCCATGATATGCCTGGGGACTTGCAAGGACTCTGCCTGGTATGCCCCAGTGATGCATGCCCTAATCCACCTGCCAATGGTAGAGGACGAGACCTTCCGACCCCTAGTGGTGGGGTGGAAGGATATGAAAAGCGCTTCTGAGAGTCGGAATTCCGCTGTGCGTGAAATGTAATATCTTAGTGCCCTGCATACGTCCAAGGTGTGCCATTGTTGCTCCAGGGCATGAGCTGGGTTTGGACAGAAGTCTGGTAGGACTATCTCCTGTGCTCTGTGAAAAAGGGAGTTGACCTTTGGAATGAAGGAAGGGTCTATTCTTAAGACTACCTTGTCCCTGTGAAAGTGACACAGATCCTTCCTCGTTGAGAGAGAAGCTAACTCGGATATCCGTCGAGCTGACGTGATAGCTACTAAGAATGCTACCTTATGGGTCAGGTAGTGAATGTCACATGTTTTGAGTGGTTCGAAAGACGCTCTGGTAAGAGCTTGTAGTACTCGTGGTAGTTCCCACGATGGATACCTGTGCACGGTTGGTGGTCTGATGTTCGCAGCCCCCTTGAGAAAGGATCGTATTAAGGGATGCTTACCCAAGGTTTCACCGGGGCTGGCTGAAAGTATAGCTGAGAGGGCGGCGATCTGCCTGCGCAGCGTGTTTGGCGAAAGGTCCCTCTCTAAGCCATCTAGTAGGAATTCTAGGATCTTGGGGACTGTGATCCTTTCAAGTAACAATTCCTGTTTAGAGCCCCATGATTGGAAGCTTCTCCACGTGGCCTCGTAGATACGGTTCGTGGAGGGGCACCTTGACGCCTGTATAACCCTAATTACACCCTGTGAGCAAGACCCCTTGGCTAAAATTGACCGTTCAAGTGCCAGACGGCTAGTTGTAGCCATTGTGGCTCTGGGTGGGAGATCTCCCCCTGCTTGAGGGAGATCCTCTCCGGAGGAATCCGCCATGGATTCGTGCGGGAGAGACTCCTCAGGTCTGCGAACCAAGGTCTCCTTGGCCAATAAGGGGCCACAAGGATTACCTCGGCTCTTTCCCGCAGAATCTTGCATACCACCGCCGGAAGGAGAGGTAAGGGTGGGAACGCATACAGGAGTTCCCTTGGCCATGGGCTCCATAACGCATCCGTCTGCTCTGCTCCCCTGGATGGGAATCGGGAGAAGAAGCGAGTCAGGTGGGCATTGGAAGGAGAGGCAAATAGGTCCACTTGGGGAAGCCCGAAGCGGTGACAGATCTCCCTGAAGATCCTCGGGTGTAGTTGCCACTCTGAGTGATCTATTGTTGATCTGCTCAACAGATCTGCCTGGATGTTTGCCTCCCCCGATATGTGGTCGGCCTTTATGGAAGCCAGATTTTGTTCCGCCCAAGCCCCCAGTAGGAGGGCCTCGGCCAAGAGCGAGCGAGAGTGTGTGCCCCCCTGACGGTTTATGTGGGCCTTGGCTGTCACGTTGTCCGTCAGGACTAGTACGTGCCTGCTTTTTATGCTGCTCCGGAAATGTCTTAACGCTAGGTGAATAGCTCGTAGCTCGAGCCAGTTTATGTTGTGTCAGAGGTCCACTGCTGACCAGCGGCCTTGTGTCCACTTGGTCCCCAAGTGCGCTCCCCATCCGAATAGGCTCGCATCTGTCGTGACTACTATTCTGTCTGGTTCCCTGAAGGGAGACCCTCTGAGGAGGGCCGGAGATAGCCACCACCTGAGGGAGTGTCGTACTCCCAGAGGTATGCCTACCCTTCTCCGGGATGCACTGAGTTGCTGTCTCTGAAACGGGAGCATGAACCACTGCAGTTCTCTTGAGTGCAGCCTTGCCCAAGGAACGATTGCTATGGTCGATATCATCTTCCCTAGCAGCTGGGAGAGGCAGACCAGCGTCACTGACTGACCGTGGCTTACCTGTTTTACAGTTTTCCTTATGCTGCTGAGGCGTTCCTGTGATAGGTACACCTTGCACTCCTTTGTGTCTATGACAGCTCCCAGATGGAGTATTCTCGTAGTTGGGGTTAGGTGGCTCTTTGGAAAGTTCACCGAGAAGCCGTGGTCCTGCAGCAGCTTTATCACTAACTTTAGGTCCGTCTGAGACTGTTGGGCGGACGATGACTGGATTAGAATATCGTCCAGGTAACACTGGACTCTGACCGGGATGTTCCTTAGGTGTGCTGCCAGAACCGCCAGAATCTTGGTGAACACCCTGGGCGCTGATGACAGGCCGAATGGAAGTGCCCTATATTGGAAATGGTGCCCCCTGTAGGCGAACGGTAGAAAGCGGCGGTGAGCCAGAGAGGTAGGGATGTGCAAGTATGCCTCCGTGAGGTCGATCGATGCCAGAAAATCCCCTTTCCTTACGCTTCCAAGGATGGAGCGTAGTGTCTGCATTTTGAATCTGCGGTATTTTAGGTAGAAATTTAGCCTTTTTAGATCCAGAACGGCTCTCCAACCCCCCGAGGGTTTTGGGACCACAAAGAGGATAGAATAAAACCCCTGGTCTCTCTGGTTCATAGGCACCGGTTCTACGGCCCGTATGTTTAGGAGGTGCTGAACAGCCTCGTTCATGAGCCTCCTCTTTGTTGGGTTCGTGGGACAGGGGCATGGGCGGAAGCGGTTCGGGGGCTTTGAGAGAAATTCTAGGGATAGGCTGTGACGTATGGTGTCTCTGACCCATACATCCGTGGTGGTCTCTTCCCACTGGGGAGCAAACCCTGCTAGTCTGCCCCCTATGGGAAGGTCTGGGTGGGAGTCATCTGGTACGGCGGAAGGGGCGGTTGTTCCCCCGAAAGGGCCGTCTTCCCTGCGTCTGCCTATGTCTTGTGTTCTGTCTGTCCCCCTGTCTTTCCCTATCCTGCCTAGCTTGGAAGGGTTGGGAATTTTGAAAGTAGTTGACCCTGGTTTCCATACGAAAGGATTGTTTCCTTCCCCAGGAACCGGGTCTCTTGTCCTGTCTTTTAAGCATGTGTTTAAGGACCTTGTGCTTGTCCTTGTTCTCTGTTAGGTATGGCGTTAGTGCCTCACCAAACAGCTTTGCCCCTTGGTACGGAGCCGAAGCCAATTTCCACTTGGATTTGGTATCAGCCTGCCAGTTCTTTAGCCAGAGGAGGCGCCTGCTTGTGTTGTTTGCCGCCATTGCCTTGGCTGAAAACTTGGTCGCTAAGAGTGTCGCGTCCGACGCATATTCCATGGCCACTACCATTTTGCTGAGTTCCTGGTGAGTACATATGTCCTCCATGGGAACCTGGCCTTGTAACTCTCAGAGCCAACAGAGTGTGGCTCTGGTGAAAAATGAGGCGGAGGTAGCCGCCCTGGTAGCCCATGCTATTGCCTGGTGTGTTCTCCTGTAGTTGGACTCACCCTTTCGGTCCTCGGCTTTAAGAGCCTCTGCAAAATCTCCTGATATGGCTGTGTCCGATATCAGGGGTCCTATGGGTTCGTCCACCACTGGTACCTCCAAGGTTCCCTCCAGCTCCTTTGCTATGTTAAACAGCTTCTTCTCAGCATTGCTGGGAAGAGGTAGGGAGGTTGGTGCTGACCACTGTTTCCTTATTGTTTAGGAACATGGTCAGACATGGTATGCGATGTTGAGTGGTTACCTTTTCGGCGAACGTTGGCTCAGCCTCCGTATCGACTGTGATAGGTTCCACTGTTGTTCCATGCCCAAGATGGGCTGTGGCCTCCGCCTTGCGCAGGATGGTGACAAAAAGAGCAGGGTTAAAAAGGCCGTTGAAGGACGGTACCTGAGGTGAGTTGTCCTCCTCCTCAGACATTTGGATCTCCT
Source organism: Crotalus adamanteus (assembly GCA_039797435.1). NCBI lineage: Eukaryota > Metazoa > Chordata > Lepidosauria > Squamata > Viperidae > Crotalus > Crotalus adamanteus. Next base: position 12,117,110 of record CM077935.1, read on the forward strand.
GTGACGTACCTGGCTGGTTCAGGTAAGGTTCCTCGGAGACCGACGAGTCTGAGAGGGAAGAGAGGTCCTGATGGTCCTCTGTTTCCTCCCGAAGCCTCGCTCTAAGCCCTAGAGGCTTGGCCTTGGAGGTCTGAGCCCTGGCCTCAAATGCCCGGTCTACTGCCTGCGCTATTAGGGTAGCTAGTAGATCCCCCATCAATGCAGGAGGAGTAACTATTGCCTGCGACCCTGCTGGTGCTGTGGTTAGCGTGGTCACCGGAGTTTCTTGTATCCTCCATGAAGAGGGGGATCAGGAGAGCGATGAGAATTCGCCTATCCTGCCCTCTGTTTGGGACTGGGATGAGTTCCCTGTAGACCAAACGGCCCGTGGGGATGAAGAGAGTCCCAGCGGTAGTTCGGGAGCTATCCCCCCACTCTGCCTATTTTCAATTCTGGCCCTTTTCTGGGCTCTGTTGAATTCTTTTTCTAGGGCTTGGTGCCTTCTGATTGCCTGTTTGTCAGCCTTTTTTGATGACTTCCTTGCAGCCTTTCTAGGGGCTGCAGAGGATTCCGAATCCTCTGAAGCGGGTGCTCCAGAGGTTGAAGGCAAGGCTCCAGTAGAGGGAATGATTGCTTCCTCCATTCTCCACTAACGCCGGGCCACGATAGGGGGACCCAGGTAGTAGGAGAGTTCCAACACTGAGTAAGGACAGGCGCACTACAGGGAGCATCTGGAACTCAGGAACAGACTCTGCAAATGGTCAGAGCTGGTCACTATGCACGGATAAGGACAGGCACGCTAATGGGAATGCCTGGAATCCGGCTTGACTGTGGTGGATAAGGACAGGCACACAACTGGGGATGCCTGGAACCCACTGCTAAATCCGGAAAGAAGGATACGGACCGCTAATGGGGGGCCCGAAGTCCGGATGGAGCTAGAGGCAACTGAATTCAGTTAGTTATAAAAGGCTCTTATTTATTTTGGATTGAAGGCACCAAGTCCTGGAGCAAGCAGCTATGTGTCTGATTTGAATGTCTCTAAATGAACAGTAGGTGCTCTAGTACCTTAGTACTGTTTGCCTTTTAATTTACTCCAGCGGTTGGACCGAGGCTTTTCAGGGAGCATTGAGTCCCCTTTGTTTGCACGAAAATATGGCCGCCGCTGCCAGGAGACTACTGCGCATGTGTTAAAAAGCCCAGGAGGCTACTGCACATGTGTTAAAGAGGCAGGAGACTACTGCGCATGTGCTAAAAAAGGCTGCCGGGCATGCGCAGAAAGTCTCCCCTCTTGCCTGTGCCACGTGCGGTTGTAACAAAGAGCCCGCACGTGCGCCAAGCTGCCCAGGCAATGGCGCCTCATTTAAATGACCCTGAGAAGCCTGGTGAGTGAAAGAAACTGCTCCTTCGCTCCCCAGCTGTTTCGCGCCGCCCCAGTGATTCCCGTAATCAATCTCCCTCCCAGCATGCATCCCCTTTGCCCTCCGCTCCCCTCGCTAATCGCTTGCCTTCCTTTCTTTCTTTCTTTCTTTTTTTTTTTTTTTACAACGTGCGGGGTTCCCAAGAGCTTCCCCGTTCGTTTAAGGCGGCTGCCGGCTGCCGGCTGCTCCGGCCGCCCGATGTGGGAGGGTGGAGGGTTGGGGGTTAGGTGAGGGAGGGGAGTTAGGGAATTCACCCCTTTTAAGTGAGGGTGGTTTCCCCTCTGGGGAATCTGACTTCCTGAGTCTTACAATTTAATAAAGGGAATTTTTTATATATATATTTTAGAATAATCAATTAAATCAAATTAAATTATCTCCAATTAATTAATAGTTTAATTTTTAAACTAAGCAATTTCAGCTACTAGAAGATAATCCACCAATGGAAAGAAACTATACCTGCCTAGGAGCCAAAGTTGTGCATCTGTTTCCTGGGCAAGATCAGTCAAGACTGGGATCTCGTGGTCCAGGACAGGCGTGGCAACTTTGGCTGACTGATCTGATTGGGCAGGAATACAGTCTCAACCCACTGAGTGGATTATCCATCTCCAGTGCTGGAGAAGCAACTGTAGTATGTTTCTGTGATGGAAGACAGATGCCTTCGTGGTCTGAAAGGAACATTCAGACTTCCAGAAACATGCCTGCAGCTATTCAGCAATTTGGAGGCCGGAGATCCCATAAAGAACAGAAGGGCCAAAGGCAACAGACGAGAGTGCAACTGGCAAGTCTATTGTCTCTATATAATTAGTTAAGCCAAAAATCTGACAGATGAGTGGAGAGCAAGCTTGTGTAGCTAACGTGAAATTAACAGAATTTTTCCATGCAAGGCAGGAGGGAATAATTACATTAAACAAGTATCTTGTTAATAGAGGAGTAAAAATAAAAAGAACATAAAAATAAGCAATAAAAGAAACACACACATGCAAACACACAAAATTAAAGTGCCTTCGTTTTAAAGCCCGGGGAACGAGAGATGGGCAAGGATGGGAGGCTGGAGGGTGGATCTCTCCCTCCATCCAGAGTCTCCTAGGACAGAGGTCCCCAACCTTTTGGGCACCAGGGACCGGTTCCGTGGAGAGAGGTTTTTCTGCAGACCGGAGGGTGCATATTTTTGTGTGTGGCCTGCATCCCGCAGATGGGGCTTTGCTTGTTTCTGTGGACTGGTTGCTGGCATGCAGCGGCCCAGTACTGGTCCAGGACTGGGGGTTGGGGACCCCTGTCCTAGGAGAACAAACTTTCTTAGGCCATGTGTGACACACAGGCTCTTCCCAACTCCTCCAGATTCATCTCTTCCATGGCTCGTTTCCCAAAATGTACGTGTCTCAAGCCAAGAGGTAGATAGATTGATGCCTCTTGGCTCTTTTCCTTGGGGTTGACGCAGACGCATTTGGGTCAATATAAAAGGGGGGGGGAAATAACATTGCCATAGGTGTATACTACAGAACAGAGGAAATAGATGAACTTTTTGCTAGTCAGCTAACTAAGGTATGTAGGAAGCACATCACAATAGTAATGGGGGACTTTAACTACCCTGACATCAACTGGGAGACAAACTCCGCACCAAGTGGAAGATCAAACAGGTTCCTGGCAAACCTAGCAGACAACTTTGTCTCCCAAAAAGTAGAGAAGGGAACTAGGGGATTAGCCATTTTGGATCTAATTCTCACTAACAGAGATGAAATGATAGAAGGTGTTGAAGCCATAGGAACCCTGGGAGGAAGTGATCATGCAATATTAGAATTCAACATTATAGAAGCACAAGCAATAGAACACAGTCAAACTAGAGTCTTGGACTTCAAGAGAGCTAATTTCAATAAACTTAGAGAGGGCTTGGAAAGGATTCTATGGATGAGAATCCTCAAGGGGAAACAACTCAAGAAGCTTGGGAAATTTTGAAAAATGAGTTAATAAAAGCACAGTTTAGCACAATACCAACAAAGAGGAAAAACAACAGCTCTCAAAAGAAACCAGCATGGCTGCATAAAGAACTCTCTGACAAACTGAAAGATAAAAAGGACAAGTATAGAAAGTGGAAAGAGGGGAACATAACTAAGTCAGAATATCAGCAAATAGCCCGAGCCTGCAAAGATGAAGTGAAGAAAGCCAAGGCTCAAAATGAACTAAGGCTTGCAACCAAAGTAAAAAATAACAAAAAAAGCTTCTTTCAACATGTAAAAAACAAGAAAAAAGTGAAGGAAATGATTGGTCCATTAGTGGGTGGAAGTGGCAAGAATGTGACAAGCAACAGGGAGAAAGCAGAACTATTTAACTCGTTTTTTGCATCTGTCTTTACACAAAGGGAAAAAACAGACCAACCTATCAAAAATAGTGCCATAAAAAACAAAATAGAAACACAAGTTAAGATAGGCAAGAAAATGGTAAGTGAGCACCTGTCTAGCCTAGATGAGTTCAAATCGCCAGGACCAGATGGATTACACCCCAGAGTTCTCAAGGAACTGGCAGATGTGATATCGGAGCCACTGAACTATATTTTTCAAAGATCCTGGAACACAGGGGAACTACCAGAGGACTGGAAAAGAGCTGATGTAGTTCCCATCCTCAAAAAAGGGAAAAAAATGGATCCAGGAAATTACAGACCTATCAGCCTGACCTCAGTACCTGGGAAGATCGTGGAAAAGATAATCAAACAACGAATCAACGAACACCTAGAGGCAAACAAAGTCATTACTAAAAGCCAACATGGGTTTGTCAAAAATAGATCATGCCAGACAAATCTTATTGCATTCTTTGACCAAGTGACAAAATTAGTGGATCAGAGGAATGCTGTGGACATAATTTACTTGGACTTCAGTAAGGCATTTGATAAAGTAGATCACAACCTACTACTTGATAAGATAGAAAAATGTGGGGTAGACAGAATCACCACCAGATGGATCCGTAGCTGGCTGACCGGCCGTACTCAGCAAGTGGTCCTCAATGGAACTGCATCTATATGGAGGGAAGTGTGTAGTGGGGTGCCCCAGGGCTCTGTTCTGGGCCCAGTACTCTTCAACATCTTCATCAACGATTTGGATGAAGGGATAGATGGAGAACTCATCAAATTTGCAGACGACACCAAGCTGGCAGGAATAGCCAACACTCCAGAAGACAGGCTTAAGATACAGAAGGATCTGGACAGACTTGAACACTGGGCACTAACTAACAAAATGAAATTCAATGGTGAAAAAAGCAAGGTTCTACATTTAGGCAAGAAAAACCAAATGCACAAGTACAGCATAGGTGGCACCATGCTCAATAGTAGTAACTGTGAGAGGGACCTCGAAGTCCTAGTAGACAATCACCTAAATATGAGCCAGCAGTGTGCTGCAGCTGCCAAAAAGGCCAACACAGTGCTAGGCTGCATTAGCAGAGGGATAGAATCAAGATCACGTGAAGTATTAATACCACTCTTCAATGCCTTGGTAAGGCCACACTTGGAATACTGCATCCAGTTTTGGTCACCATGATGTAAAAAAAGATGTTGAGACTCTAGAAAGAGTACAGAGAAGAGCAACAAAGATGATTAGGGGACTGGAGGCTAAAACATATAAGGAACGGTTGCTAGAATTGGGTATGTCTAGTTTAACGAAGAGAAGGACAAGGGGGGACATGATAGCAGTATTCCAATATCTCAGGGGCTGCCATAAAGAAGAGGGAATTAAGCTATTTTCCAAAGCACCTGAAGGCAGGACAAGAAGCAACGGGTGGAAACTAAGATAGGAGAGAAGCAGCCTAGAACTAAGGAGAAACTTCCTGACAGTGAGAACAATTAATCAGTGGAACAGCCTGCCTCCAGAAGCAGTAAATGCTCCAACACTGGAAGTTTTTAAGAAGAGACTGGACAGCCATATATCCGAAATGGTGTAGGGTTTCCTGCCTGAGCAAGGGGTTGGACTAGATGACCTCCAAGGTCCCTTCCAACTTTACTACTACTATTACAGACAGCTTGGGGTCAGCTGCCTGGACAGTTTTCAGCCAGATTTCAAAGCCTTTTATGTGTCAACAATGTAGATCTCTGGAAAGGATAGTCCAAGCCTGGCTTGGCAGTAAGGGGGGGGGGGGTTAATTTCAATGGTTTGATTGAAGGTGTGATAGGGATGTGCTGACTTAAAAAGGTCTTGGGCAGATGCATGGGAAGGATACCTCAATATAGGTAATCCTGAACTTACGACCACAGTTGAGCCCAACATTGCCATTGCTAAGCGAGACATTTGTTAAGTGAGCTTTGCCCCATTTTACGACCTTTCTTGCGACAGTCGTTAAGGGACTGGACTAGAAGACTGGACTAGAAGACCTCCAAGGTCTCTTCCAGCTCTATTCTGATTCAGATTCAGAATCCCTAAAGCAAGCAAAGAGCAATTTTGGAAAATAGAAAGATTTTCTAATATAAGCTCACTATAAACAATAGCTCACAATCTGAACAATTTAAGGCCTCAGTTTAACTTCTAAGTTATTGTTAATACACACTGGATAACTGAGAAGGGCAAAGAATACCCAAAAATGTCATGATGAAGCATTATGAAGGTGATAAAAAAGGCTTTTGATTGTGTTGATCATATCAAGCTGTGAAATGTGTTTAGAAAAATGGGGATCTCTGAACATTTCATTGTCCTCATATTCTCATCTTTCCTATTACCTACACTTACTGGCATCTTATGACTATCACTTTGTTGGTTGTATCTTATGATTTATGATTGTATCTTATGATTTATGATTTATCACTTCGTTGCTTATGCACCGGAGACAAATTCCTTGTGTGTCCAATCACACTTGGCCAATAAAGAATATTCTATTCTATTCTATTCTATTCTATTCTATTCTATTCTATTCTATTCTATTCTATTCTATTCTATTCTATTCTAATCTAATTCTTACCTATATATGGGTCAGAAAGCCACAGTACAGACAGAAACACAATTGATGAAATATATTTGCTCCAGGTTGGCAAATGTATTCTCCTTTATTTATTCAGTTTATATGCTGAAAATGTTTTAAGGGAAGTGGGATAAGAAGATGAGTGTGGTTTTAAATCTGAGGGAAAAAACATCAATAACCTTGCTATATAGATGGCATTACTTTTACAACCATAAATGTAAAGATTCTGCAAGCTCTAGTAATAAAAGTCAAGGAGTACAGGTGAAAAATGGGACTATAAAGAAATCCAGACTAACAACAGCAGGTATAACATCCAGCCCTAGAATTGACAAGGACGATACTAAAGTGGTAAATAGTTTTGACTTTTAGGTTCAGCTATCAAGAAACAAAGTGTCAAGAAATACTCCCAGAGTATTACTTGATAGACCAGCCATGAAGGTCATGGAAAAGATACATAGATGCTCTAATGCAGGGGTGTCCAATCTTGGCAACTTTAAATCTTGTGGACTTCAACTACTAGAATTCCCAGCCAGCATCTTTACATTTTTGGTTGTTAGAGTAATGCCATCTATATAGCAAGGTTTTTGATGGCAGTTAAAGTCCATAGGTCTTGAAGTTGCTAAGGATGGACACCCCTGCTGTAATGTGTCTTTACCTACAAAGATCAGAATACTGCAAGCAACGGCATTCACTGTGACACTCTATGGAAACTGTTATGTCCTGAGCCTGTGGAAGCAGGCTCGGGGCATTGCAATGGTCCTGGGCAGGTGCAAGCTGCCCGGGACCAGACTGGTTGTCGCCAGCGCTTGCGCACATGCGCGGGTGCTGGCGCGCCAAATGTTGCAATTTGGCCTGGGAATCGCCTATAAAAGAGGCAGGGAGATTTGGGCGTTGTCGGCGTCTTGTAACCAGTATGCTGAACAGAAATAAAGAGTTCCTGAGAACTACAACTGCTTCTCGTGTCATTGCCATTTCGCGAAGGACTTAACAGAAACAAAAGTTGGATTTTGAAGAAGCAGGATTGGAAAAAAATAATGATGCTTTTGATATTGGGAAAAGCTCCTGAGAATACCATGGATAGCAAAAACAAACTGCTTATAGAACAAATCAATCCAGAGAGACCAGACTCATATTAAACCCCTTTAGACACACTATGCAGAAACCTAGCTCTTTGGAGAAGGCTTTAATGCAGGGAATGGTGGAAAGAAAGAGAAGAACAGGATGACCAACCGCGAGGTGGGTGGACTCAGTTACAGTGACAATGTATGCACCATTGGAAGTCCTGAAGGACCAGTTAACGACCAACAAATCACCATGGAGAAAAAATATCTGTGTGGTTGCTAAGACTCAAAAGTGACTTGAGGGCACTAGAAATAGTCTATTTCTAAACAGACTTTTCTATTTACTGTATGAATAGATTATTCATAAAATGGTTGTGCTCCATTAGCCGATTCTTGTTGATTGCTTAGTTTATTGCCATTAAAAAGGTTATTCCATAACATATATTTTCTGTCTTTAGGTCAGTGCTCCCCAACCTTCTGGCATGGTGCCCTGGTGAGGGGAGGGGGGAAGGGGATGGCAGCCGTGTGCGTGAGCCTGTGCACAAGCGTGTGCAATTCCATTTGTGTAAGTGGTGGGCATGCATGTGCTGCTTCCACAAATAGAACTTTGTGTGTTAGCACAAGTGGAGCTGCACGCACACACCTGCTTCCCAGCTGCTTGCCCGGCCCGGTTAGGGACCCCTCCTTTAGGTGATCTACCCTTGAAATTTTACTTCAAAATTCTTTTTTTTCCAATGTATTCCTTGCTGAATTGTGCTTTCCAATGTATTCCATGCTCCATACATGAGCTCACATATCATACTATGCTATAAACCGTGATTAACAGATCACAATGGCTAAGTTCACACTACTTGCCAGACTAAACCATAAGAACCATAGCATATGTGTGTATGTGTGTGCACACATGTGGATGTCAATGTGTAACATTTGTTTGTATTAGCATACCATCTTTCCTAGGAGCCATAAATCACAGCTTGAATTTGTTATTGGATTTTGATGTATAATCACAGATGCATTCTTTCTTTGACATTTCTGCTATAATAATAATAATAATAATAATAATAATAACAACAACAACAACAATAATAATAATAAAGTTGGAAGGGACCTTGGAGGTCATCAAGTCTAACCCCCTGCTCAGGCAGGTAACCCTATACCATTCACCGCTTCTGGAGGCAGGTTGTTCCACTGGCTAATTGTTCTAACTGTCAGGACGTTTCTCCTTAGCTCTAGGTCAGTGGTTCTCAACCTTTTTAATGCCACAACCCCAACCGGTTGTAAGTCGAGGACTACCCAACCGGTCGTAAGTTGAGGACTACCCAACCGGTCGTAAGTCGAGGACTTTCCCTGCCCGGGAGCGCCGCGCATGCGTGGTGCCGCCTCCTGTGCCAGCCGAGGCGTAGCTGGCAAGCGGCAGAGATGGCTCAGGCCAACCACCGGCTGGGCCACCAGCTGGCCCAGCCCAAGGGAGGTAAGCCACCCGCTGGGCCCCACACACGCCAGCAACCCTCCCTGCGCCTGCCGGCCTCCCACCCCTGGCCCTCTTTTACTTACATTTTTAGTAGTTGCTCAGCAGGGAGGGGTGGAAACTTCCAGACAGCTCGCCTTCGCTGCAGACAACTTGCAGCACCGTTTGCAGAATGGGACTTTTGGCGGGCTCAGCAGGGCAGAGACAGCCTGGACAATTCCTATTGGCTTTTGAAAGCCAATAGAATTAGACTCTATTCAAGAGAGTCTATTCTATTGGCTTTCAAAAACCAATAGAATAAAAGGGAGTAGCACAGCTAAGGAAAAGGGGAAAAAAATGGTGGACTGCGTTGTTTGGCGACCCCCGTGAAATGGGCGTTCGACCCCAAATGGGGTCCTGACCCACAGGTTGAGAACTACTGCTCTAGGTTGCTTCTCTCTTTGGTTAGTTTCCATCCATTGTTTCTTGTCCTGCCTTCAGGTGCTTTGGAGAATAGCTTGACTCCCTCTTCTTTGTGGCAGCCCCTTAGATATTGGAACACTGCTATCATGTCCCCCCTCGTCCTTTTCTTCATTAAACTAGACATACCCAATTCCAGCAACCGTTCCTTATATGTTTTAGCCTCCAGTCCCCTAATCATCTTTGTTGCTCTTCTCTGTACTCTTTCTAGAGTCTCAATATCTTTTTTACATCGTGGTGACCAAAACTGGATGCAGTATTCTAAGTGTGGCCTTACCAAGGCATTGTAACGTGGTATGCTATTGTTTCTAGCTTGGGTTTAAGTGCTATACACAGTATATCTGCAGAGTTTCAAAACCATGACGGCTGAAAAGGAAGGAGAACACATCAGGAACTGACCAAACAAACCATCATTGCTTTGCCTAACTACCAAATTGTGGCTGGGCTCACAGAACATGCTAAGCCAGAAGACAGTTTGTTTCTTTGTTTCTGCATTAGCTTTTTGTGTGAATGTTGACATTGTAGTTTGTAAATCATGGCTTAGAACCTATTATTACACCTGCTTGACAGCCTGGATTCCTTAAGAAAGCAGTGGCTAGCTAAAGCATTGACTTAGCATGAAATGAGGCAAGAAAGCAATATTTAAAAACTGAACATAAAAAAGCCTTCTCTGTTGCTGAGTATGGGAGTAAAATCAGTGGATAGGAACTGTGTGGAAACAGATTTTGGCTCAGTATTAAAAGAAATGCCTAAGGTATTTTGGCAGCAGAACAGATTGAGTCTCCTCCACTGGAGATAATTAAGCAGATGCCGGATAGTTTTCTGTGAAGGATGCCATGAATTCATTCTGAATTATAAATACCAAACTGAGCAAAAGGCTAGACTTAATTACCTTCATGGTCCCTGCCAAATCTGCCAGCCTATTGTTCTAGTTTTTTCATTGTCATGCTAATTTGCTAAATATAAGATCAGAATGGGAAAAAAGGTTGTGTTCCACTATATAGGACTCGTAAGCATTTTGCACCCTTCTCGTTTTAGTGCAAGCTAAGCCAAAATCTCTGTTTTACTCTAAAGGAGCATCAGATGAGACAGCATCGGGTTAGCGGAACTAAGATATGTCTGAGACTTGTGCCAGGGAAGTGGCAATGCAACGAAGAATGTGCTTTACAAATATATTTGGAGGAATACTTTAATATGATAGTGAGGACCCTTGTACTGATCTTTGACGGCACTAAATCAAATTGAATTGAATAGAATAGCGAGGGCCCACTATTACGGTAAGGACAGCTGTAGTTACATAAATCAACGACATGGATAAAGCAACAAAAATTCCAATTCCACTGGTTTTCTCTGATATTGCAGACTTCTCCCAGATTTGCCTTCAAAATTATCTCAGAGTGTGAGACTGAGGGCAGGGCTAAATTGAAAACCAAACAAAATGACGGCATAAAAATGAGGAAACAAATAATATTTGTTTGAACAGCAGCTGTTTTTTTCCATGAGAGCAGGTGTGGTGGGGCTACAATACCCCTGAGTGTTTTCTTGCTTTCTCTTGTGTGTGCAAGCACTCAAACACACCCCTTTTGTATAGCTTCTCTCTATTATGGCAAGCCAATGCGCCTCGGGAAAGCTGCCAGAACCGGGGGGGGGGGGGGGGAGGAACGTTGGAAGAAAGGAAGATGCAACGGCCACGGCTCTCTGCTTTACAAAATGTAGAAGCCACTACAAAATGTTTTATAGATTACAAAATGTTTTATAGATACAAAATGTTTTATAGATGGCACCTTGACCCACAAAAAATGTCTTTTATGTACCCTGACCTACAGCCTAAATGTTGGAGATGTGGTTGTTTGGATGCCACCTACTATCACATCTGGTGGTCGTGTAGAAATATAAAAGCCTTTTGGATTAAGATATGGTGGAATATTCAGAGAATTTTTAGAAGGAGGGTAAAATTTACTCCACAATTATTTTTGTTAGGTATAGTTACTGATTGTGACACAAAGGAGGTTATATTGATGTTAAACTTGATTACAGCCACAAGGCTGTTAGTAGGACAATATTGGAAGAAGGAATCTTTGCCTACTTTGCAGGAATGGTTCCTTAAAGTGTCTTATTTGGCGGAAATGGCAAAGATTTCGGCTTTCTTAAAAGAACAATCGCAAGAGAAATTTTTTGCTGTTTGGGATAAATGGATAAAGTTTATACAATTTAAATTGGATATAAAAAAATATTATTTAGCTTTTTTATAACTTTTATTTTTATATACATACATATATCTTAGTTATACTCTCTTTTTTCATATAACTTTTCTATTTTTTTTTTAATTAAGCCTATATTCTGCTCTGGGAAGCTCCGGGGGGGGAGGGAGTGGGTGTTTTGGGGGGGGTAGGGGAAGGGTTGTTTTGTTTTGTTTTGTTTTGTTTCTTGTCTATGTTGTTGTTGTATTGTTATTCTTTTGTTTTTTTTGTAAAAATTTATAAAAATCTTCAATAAAAAAAAAAAATGTAGAAGCCACTAACATCTCTCTGGACATTTAACAGAAGAGCAGCAAATAGAACAAATTAATTAATTAATTAAATTAAACCAACAAGCAAACTTCAAGAAGGCGGGTGCTGCAGTCCCAGGTGATGAGGAAGCGGCTTCAAATAACAGCAGGGGACGGTGCTCAGAATTTCAGGACCTTGGACAGAGGTCCCGCCCAACCAGATTGGGGTTGTACAAGGTTCCCTTAAATCAGTGGTTCTCAACCTTTTTAATGCCGCGACCCTCAACTGGTCATAAGTCGAGGACTACTCAACCGGTCGTAAGTCGAGGACTACTCAACTGGTGCAGCACCGTTTGCAGAATGGGACTTTTGGCGGGCTCAGCAGGGCAGAGACAGCCTGGACAATTCCTATTGGCTTTTGAAAGCCAATAGAATTAGACTCTATTCAAGAGAGTCTATTCTATTGGCTTTCAAAAGCCAATAGAATAAAAGGGAGTAGCACAGCTAAGGAAAAGGGGGGAAAAAATGGTGGACTGCGTTGTTTGGCGACCCCTGTGAAATGGTTGTTCGACCCCAAATGGGGTCCCGACCCACAGGTTGAGAACCACTGCCTTAAATGGAGAACCAAATTCCTCTCCTAAATTCTCTCTCCTAGCCTCCTGCTTTTTTAACTAAATCCTACAAATCTACCACATCCTCCATCTCCTTTGATTCCATTTCCTTCCAAAGCACAGACTCTAGCTCCTGACCACACCACGTCCACCATTAATTCAGTAATAGACACCCCTCCCTTGCATCTTCTTGGTTAGACAAATTGCTCAGAAAGACATTCTTCTCTTTCTTTTGCCCCCCCTCCATCTCCGCCCTGCCCCCCCCCTCCCCGGGGACCTTTAACATGGGTATGATTTCCATCCTGAATAATTAACAACGGACAACAGATCTGGGTGCAAAGGACCAGAAAACTCAAGGGTACAGCTAATTCAGATTATCCACAGCGCGTGCTTGTCTCCATTTCAACCAACCAAACTGGAAGATCTATTTCTTCATCTTGGATAGCCACATTCATCTCCTGCCAAATAGGACAGGACAGACTCAGGACCTTATAATAAACACTACAAAGAAGAATCTTGCTCTAGTCATTGCTCCTGTAAAAGTAGGAACATATGAACAATATTTCAACTTGAGGCACTTGGCTTCCTTTTTATGTCTCTCAGCATCTACTCCATCCCCAAATTCTATCTAGGGTCAAAGGAGGCTGTGGATGAAGGCTATGGTCTGTCTCTCAGCATCTATCACTTGACTTGCTCTGCTATCTGCATTGATGGCAGATGCTGCTGATCCATTGATTGATTTTTGCAAATGTGATTGTATTTATATGCTACATCCTGTTTCATATAAAAAAAACCAAACAAGTTCAAAGCCAATAAATAAATAATGAAACAGGATTTATTTCCTGAGAGCTCCGTTGTTGATGCTTCCAAATACAGGTAGTCCTTGACTTACAATAATTTAATGATTGGTCAAAGTTACAACGGTACTAAAAATGTGACTTATGGCCATTTTTGACACTTTGAAAAGCAACCCCTGTATAAAAACATACAAGGCAGATGGCATAGAACAAGAGAGGAGCACCAGAGCCCATGCTGAAGTAGTAGCAGCTGCCCCCTTTTGCAGTCAGTTCCACTCGGTTCTCTCCATTTGGTATTTCTAGGGGCATAATGGTGGCTTAACCATACATGAAGAAAACCTAACCAGTTTGTAGTAGTTATGAACTATTAGATGAAATAAAACCAGACTGCTTCTTGGAAACAAAGCTAAAGCATAGAGTAAATTTTTGGAACACATAATGCGAAGGCAAAAATAATACTGGAAAAGCTTAATACAGTACTTGAAAAGTCAGTATTACAATGGTATCTCGGTATTCTTTTAAACTCTTTGAATTTGGTACTTAACACATTTTGACATGAACATTTTGTCCCGGTACTCATTGTTTGTTTGGTACTAAACACACAAGCTAGAACTTGTCAGTGTTGGCTGCCTCTGACTCATTAGTCTTTCCAAACAAAACAAAGGGTCATGTGTTAGTCACGTGGTTTGTTTGGTACTCATTTTTAGTACTCCTGGAACCAATTAATGACGAGTTCTAAGGTACCACCATATTGAAAAATACATCATTGATGACACAAACAGAAAAAGCAACTAGGGACAGACAAACTTAGCAAAATGATAGCCATCAAATCACGAAGAGTCAGAAGTGACAATTATAAATTTGCTATTCCATATTCGCAGGATCGGTGTATTATTGTAAAGTTAAACTAAGCTATAACAAGACATAATTAGACTTTGCCGTCAAGCTAAATCACAATGTGTTCTATGTTTAAACTGCTCTTTGAGCTTGAATGGATACAGATAGTCCTCACTTGGAATACTGCATCCAGTTTTGGTCACCACGATGTAAAAAAGATGTTGAGACTCTAGAAAGAGTACAGAGAAGAGCGACAAAGATGATTAGAGGTCTGGAGGCTAAAACATATAAGGAATGGTTGCTGGAATTGGGTATGTCTAGTTTAATGAAGAGAAGGACGGAAGACATGATAGCAGTGTTCCAATATCTCAGAGGCTGCCAGAAAGAAGAGGGAGTCAAGCTATTTTCCAAAGCGCCTGAAGGGAGGACAAGAAGCAAGGGATGGAAACTAATCAAGGAGAGAAGCAACCTAGAACTAAGGAGAAACTTCCTGACAGTTAGAACAATTAGTCAATGGAACAACCTGCCTCCAGAAGCGGTGAATGCTCCAACACTGGAAGTTTTTAAGAAGAGACTGGACAGCCATTTGTCTGAAATGGTATAGGGTCTCCTGCCTGAGCAGGGAGTTGGACTAGATGACCTCCAAGGTCCCTTCCAACTTTATTATTATTATTATTATTATTATTATTATTATTATTATTATTATTATTATTATTATTATTATCGATCATCGCACAGTCAGCCAGATGTTCAGACTGGATTTGGCATTTTGTCTACCTATCGAGTCCTTACCCAGGACCTGGGATAGGCAGATGTGGATGTTTGATGGTATTACAGATATCGTTGCAGGATGGAAGCAGTTCCTAATAAGGCCGCCTTTTGCAATTGACTAATAGCGAATTTGTCAATGCCAATTGTGTTCAAGTGGTGCTCCAGTTGTTTTGGGATTGCACCCAAGGAGCCTATGACTATTGGTACTACCCTTGCTTGTTTTTGCCACAGTCTTTCTATTTCTATTTGTAGGTCTTTGTATTTTGTTATCTTCTCCAGTTCTTTCTCTTCTATTCTGCTATCTCCAGGCACTGCCACGTCCACTATCCAGACTTTTTTGTCTTTCTTATCGACAATTGTTAAGTCTGGGGTGTTATGTTGCAGGTGCTTGTCTGTTTGAATTCTGAAGTCCCAGAGCAGTTTAATTTTATCATTTTCTATGACTTTCTCTATTTTATGATCCCACCAGTTTTTGCTTACAGGCAAATGATATTTTTTGCAGATCTTCCAATGCACCATTGTTGCTACTTTGTCATGCCGCTGCTTGTAATCAGTTTGTGCAATCTTCTTGCAACAGCTTACCAAGTGGTCCACTGTTTCTTCAGCTTCTTTGCATAGGCGGCACTTACTGTCTGTAGCTGTCTTCTCAATTTTGACTTTGTATGCATTTGTCCTTAAGGCTTGGTCTTGTGCAGCCAGAATTAGTCCCTCGGTCTCTTTCTTCAATTTTCCTGCTCTTAGCCATTGCCAGGTTTTATTATTATCTGCTTTCCCAGCTATTTTTTTCATGTATTGGCCATGTAGTGCTTTGTCTTCCCATGCCTCTATTATGTTCTTCATTTGGTCTTTCTTGTAGGCCAGTTTGGTCTCTCCAGTAGTCAGTAAGCCTTCCTGATATACTAATTTCAGTGCATCTTCATCATTGTTCTTCAGATATTCTTCCAAAGCCATTTTTTCCTCTTCAACCATCTGATGTACTTGTAGCATTCCACGCCCACCTATTTGCCTTGGTAGATAAAGTCTATCAATGTCACTGCGTGGATGAAGGGCATGATTCATTGTCATTATTTTTCTGGTCTGCCTATCCATTGCTTTTAGTTCTGCTTGAGTCCAGTCCACTATTCCAGCTGTGTACCTAATGACTGGGATTGCCCAGGTGTTGATTGCCTTTATGGTATTTCCTCCATTGAGTTTGGATTTTAAGATCTTCTTCACTCTCTTGATGTATTCACCTCTAATCTTTTTCTTGACTTCAGTGTGCTTGATGTTGTCAGCTTGAAGGATGCCCAAGTATTTGTAGTACTCTTCCTCATCCAGACTCTTAATGTTATTTTCGTGGGGCATCTTGATTCCTTCAGTTTTCATTATTTTTCCTTGTTTGATAGTAAGTGTGGCACATTTGTCCAAGCCAAACTCCATTACAATATCTTGGCTATATATACGGACAGTGTTGAGCAGCGATTCTATTTCAGATGATGTTTTTCCATACAGCTTCAGATCATCCATATAAAGGAGGTGGGATAGTCTGGCAGATGTTTTTGATGTTTGATAGCCATGTCCTGAGTTATTCAGTATTGTTGACAGAGGAAACAGTGCAATAACAAATAGTAATGGTGATAATGAATCTTCTTGAAATATTCCTCTCTTGATATTAACCTCTCCCAGTCTCTCACCATTGATCTGCAACTGTGTCTTCCATTGTGCCATCGATCTTTGCACAAATTTTCTGATGTTTCTACTGACTCCTGTTATTTCTAGGCACTTTATTATCCAATCATGTGGGAGAGAGTCAAATGCCTTTTTGTAGTCAATCCATGCAACATTCAGGTTGGTCTTCCTTCTCTTGCAGTTTTCCAAGATCATTTTGTCTATTAGGAGTTGATCTTTTGTTCCTCTGCTATTGGGGCGGTTTCCTTTCTGCTCAGGTGGAAAGAGATTGTTTTCAACTAGATGCTGTTGCACTGCATCAGCTACCACACCAGTTAGTAATTTGAAAGTTGTTGGTAAGCAGGTAATTGGCCTGTAGTTACCTGGTGTTGCCCCTTTTGCTGGATTTTTCATTATTAGGTAGGTTTTCCCAGTTGTTAGCCACTTTTCAATTTCTCCTCCTTGTAGTATATTGTTGAACTGCTTGGCAATGAGTGGGTGTATAACAGTTAGATGTTTCAACCAAAACCCATGCAGTTCATCTTCACCTGGTGCTTACCAATTTTTGATTTTCTTTGCTCTTTTTTCTACCATTTTTGTTGTTATTACTAGTTCTTTCATTTCAACTTCTGTTTTATTTGCATCCACCTCTTTTAACCAAGCCGCATCCTTGTTGTATTTCTTTGGGTTATCCCATATCTGCTTCCAGAACTGCACTGTTTCTTCCTTGTCAGGTACTGACTGATTCCTTGCAGTTTCTCCATTGATGGATTGGTAGAAATGTTTCTGATTGGATTGAAATTGGAGGTTCTGCCTATAGTTTGCAATTCGAGCTTCATATCTACTGATTTTCCTGGCTATAGCTGTTATTTGTTGCTTTATTATTTCCAGTGCTTCCTTGATCTTCCTTGTTTCTAAGTGGTATTTCTTGATTAGGTATTCTTTGGTCTTCTTGTTCTTCAGCTTCTTTTCTTTCATCTGTTCTAGCTTGCTTGCATGTGATCTTAACTTGCTGATCTTATTTTCTAGTCTAACCTTCCATTTTTCTGGTGCACTGTTTGTTTGTTTTTCTTTTTTGTTGATTTTGCATCCCAGGTATTCTGTTATAACTGCAGCTGTGCTGTACATTAGTTGGTTTGTTTCTTGCAGTGAATTGGTGCTTATACTTGCTATTGCAGTATTTGCATCTTTTAATGCTTGTGCTAGCTGTTTCTTTGGAACAAGCTTCAATGCAGGTAGCCTTATTCTGTTGTTTTTGTGCTGTTCTAGATGCTCAGTTATTCTTTGTTTCAATTCTTTTATTTCTTTAGTTAGAGGGTTTTGTTCTTCCTGAGGAAGAGGTGCCTGGTTTCCAAATGAGAACAGTTGTATATCTCTGCTGGATTCCTTCACTGCCAACTCCCCCTGGTTTGCCTCTACATTCTGAATTACTTCTGGTAAGGCTTTGATTTCTTTGCCCTGGGAAAACCTTTGCAGTTCGTCCAATTCTGTTTCTGTGAATACTTTATTTCGTGTTATAAATCGGCATTGATCTGCTAGTCTCTGTTCTGTTATTTCTGATTCTGGATGTTGTTCTTTCCAGAACTGGTGCATTCGTTTTAGATATCCTCTTCTTGTTGGACTTGATCTGTAGTAACAGATCATTATTTCTTTGTTTTCAATCACTGTGTATCTGTGACGGGTAAACATCTTTTCTTCCAGTAGTTCTGCAGCTGCTGGCCCTGGTTGCTCAGCCAACAGTCCTGAGTCCTGTAACCCATTTTTCACCAGATATCCAGGAACTCCAATATCTAGCGCAGACCTTGTTAACGCGGGCGACATTCGAGCCCGTATGGCATTCTGCAATTTACATCTCACCATATTTTTTATGGGAGAGACACTCTTTGTCTGACTCCTCTGATGAGACCTGTCCAGTATGGTTGAACCTCTGGCATAGCTCTCATCTTCCTCAGAGTACACAAGCCCCGCAACCATGTCAAGGTAGTGCCTCACTGGGGGTTTATTATTATTATTATTATTATTATTATTATTATTATTATTATTATGGATCATCGCACAGTCGGCCAGATGTTCAGACTGGATTTGGCATTTTGTCTACCTATCGAGTCCTTACCCAGGACCTGGGATAGGCAGATGTGGATGTTTGATGGTATTACAGGTATCGTCGCAGGATGGAAGCAGTTCCTAGTAAGGCCGCCTTTTGCAATTGACTAATAGCGAATTTGTCAATGCCAATGGTGTTCAAGTGGTGCTCCAGTTGTTTTGGGATTGCACCCAAAGAGCCTATTACTATTGGTACTACCCTTACTTGCTTTTGCCACAGTCTTTCTATTTCTATTTGTAAGTCTTTGTATTTTGTTATCTTCTCCAGTTCTTTCTCGTCTATTCTGCTGTCTCCAGGCACTGCCATGTCCACTATCCAGAATTTTTTGTCTTTCTTATCGACAATTGTTAAGTCTGGGGTGTTATGTTGCAGGTGCTTGTCTGTTTGAATTCTGAAGTCCCAGAGCAGTTTAATTTTATCATTTTCTATGACTTTCTCTATTTTATGATCCCACCAGTTTTTGCTTACAGGCAAATGATATTTTTTGCAGATCTTCCAATGCACCATTGTTGCTACTTTGTCATGCCGCTGCTTGTAGTCAGTTTGTGCAATCTTCTTGCAACAGCTTACCAGGTGGTCCACTGTTTCTTCAGCTTCTTTGCATAGGCGGCACTTACTGTCTGTTGCTGTCTTCTCAATTTTGACTTTATATGCATTTGTCCTTAAGGCTTGGTCTTGTGCAGCCAGAATTAGTCCCTCGGTCTCTTTCTTCAATTTTCCTGCTCTTAGCCATTGCCAGGTCTTGTTATTATCTGCTTTCCCAGCTATTTTTTTCATGTATTGGCCATGTAGTGCTTTGTCTTCCCATGCCTCTATTATGTTCTTCATTTGGTCTTTCTTGTAGGCCAGTTTGGTCTCTCCAGTAGTCAGTAAGCCTTCCTGATATACTAATTTCAGTGCATCTTCATCATTGTTCTTCAGATATTCTTCCAAAGACATTTTTTCTTCTTCAACCATCTGATGTACTTGTAGCATTCCATGCCCACCTATTTCCCTTGGTAGATAAAGTCTGTCAATGTTACTGTGTGGATGAAGGACATGATTCATTGTCATTATTTTTCTGGTCTTCCTATCCATTGCTTTTAGTTCTGCTTGAGTCCAGTCCACTATTCCAGCTGTGTACCTAATGACTGGAATTGCCCAGGTGTTGATTGCCTTTAAGGTATTTCCTCCATTGAGTTTGGACTTTAAGATCTTCTTCACTCTCTTGATGTATTCACCTCTAATCTTTTTCTTGACTTCAGTGTGCTTGATGTTGTCAGCTTGAAGGATGCCCAAGTATTTGTAGTAATCTTCCTCATCCAGACTCTTAATGTTATTTTCGTGGGGCATCTTGATTCCTTCAGTTTTCACTACTTTTCCTTGTTTGATAGTAAGTGTGGCACATTTGTCCAAGCCAAACTCCATAACAATATCTTGGCTATATATACGGACAGTGTTGAGTAGCGATTCTATTTCAGATGATGTTTTTCCATACAGCTTCAGATCATCCATGTAAAGGAGATGGGATAGTCTGGTAGATGTTTTTGATGTTTGATAGCCATGTCCTGAGTTATTCAGTATTGTTGACAGAGGAAACAGTGCAATAACAAATAGTAATGGTGACAATGAATCTCCTTGAAATATTCCTCTCTTGATATTAACCTCTCCCAGTCTCTCACCATTGATCTGCAACTGTGTCTTCCATTGTGCCATCAATCTTTGCACAAATTTTCTGATGTTTCTATTGACTCCTGTTATTTCTAGGCACTTGATTATCCAGTCATGTGGCAGAGAGTCAAATGCCTTTTTGTAGTCAATCCATGCCACATTCAGGTTGGTCTTCCTTTTCTTGCAGTTTTCCAAGATCATTTTGTCTATTAGGAGTTGATCTTTTGTTCCTCTGCTATTGGGGCGGTTTCCTTTCTGCTCAGGTGGAAAGAGATTGTTTTCAACTAGATGCTGTTGTACTTCATCAGCTACCACACCAGTTAGTAATTTGAAAGTTGTTGGTAAGCAGGTAATTGGCCTGTAGTTGCCTGGTGTTGCCCCTTTTGCTGGATTTTTCATTATTAGGTAGGTTTTCCCAGTTGTTAGCCACTTTTCAATTTCTCCTCCTTGTAGTATATTGTTGAACTGCTTGGCAATGAGTGGGTATATAACAGTTAGATGTTTCAACCAAAACATCTTATACATCTAAATATTTTCATTATTATTATTTGTTTAGCCACTGTTCAAAGTTACAACAGCACTGAAAAAAGTGACTTATGACTGGTCCTCATACTTAGGACCATTGCAGCCTCCCCATAGTCGTGCAATCAAAATTCAGTGCTTGGCAATTGCCATATATTTATGACAGTTCCACCATTCCAGGGTCATGTGATCAAACATTTCTGACTTTCCCAGCTGATTTCCAACAAGCAAAGTCAAGTAGGGAAGGCTATATTTGCTTAACAACCATGTGATTCATTTAACAACTGCAGTGATTAACAACCATGGCAAAGAAGGTCATAAAATCAGGCATGACATACTTAACAAGCGCCTTGCTTAGCAACAGAAATTCTGGTCCCAATTGTGGTTGTAAGTCAAGGATTACCTGTAATGAGCTGAACTAAAATTTAACTTATTGTGTCAAGTAAATATACTCATAGTAGCAGTATCTCTACCTGACAATCAAACCTTTTCCTATGAAGAACTATTGGGTCAGAAGAGAAATCAGGTTTTTGGGAATCTCTAGGGAAGAATAAAATCTTAGATGAGGATCTGTAAGATTGAGTGACAGTCTCCCTCCCTCACCTTGGGGTAGGGGGTTGATGAGAAATTAAATCAAATCAGGTATTTCCTATTACAGAATGAAAGTTTCTTAGAATAGCCATTCATTTATTGCAGGGCAGACAACATTGTAACCAGAAATAAATATCCTTTAAGGTATTGCTGGACAGTAATCTTTAACTGATTTTTTTTCTTTATTTATAATCTTCCAATTCTTTCCATCTTTTTTAATTTCAAAGAAGAGGGGGAAAGCAACTTTGTATAGAAATTTGAACAGGAACAACTTTTAAAAAACTGTACTTGTTAGTTCGCCTCATTAATGCATGCTATTTTGTGAGTGCCACTGTTAATAAGACAATTATCATCATTTATTCTTTCCACATTTTATTTCCCTTTGAGCTCACTGTTAACTGTTGTCCTCCCACTGAACGATGGATGGATGGATGGATGGATGGATGGATGGATGGATGGATGGATATACGTACATTCCATCTAAGTAGTAGGCTATAGTATGGTAAGGCTTATGCACTGTAAATATATTTATCTCCACAGGCTTTCTTGCTGCTTGTGACAAATTAGCCCATCTATCATTCTGTAATCTGAAAGGTTATATAAATATCCTTCTGATCATGCCTCAGCAGTTCACAAAATCGGATGGTACTTGCTACACAGGGTTTAGACGTACGCAGGATTAAATTTAGGTCTTGCATGCATGGGAGATTACCAGATTCGTAGGCTAGAATGGGAATTCAGAAAAACATCCCTGAAAAAACAATAGCATATGACTTCATACTGTTGCATGCCTCTGAAGTCATCAAGACTTAAAGAAGACTTTAAGCAAGTATTCAATCTTCTCACCCTATTACAGTGGTTCTCAACCTTTTTAATGCCGCGACCCCCAACCGGTCGTAAGTTGAGGACTACTCAACCGGTCGTAAGTCGAGGACTACTCAACTGGTGCAGTACCATTTGCAGAATGGGACTTTTGGCAGGCTCAGCAGGGCAGAGACAGCCTGGACAATTCCTATTGGCTTTTGAAAGCCAATAGAATTAGACTCTATTCAAGAGAGTCTATTCTATTGGCTTTCAAAAGCCAATAGAATAAAAGGGAGTAGCACAGCTAAGGAAAAGAGGGAAAAAATGGCGGACTGCATTGTTTGGCGACCCCCATGAAATGGTCGTTTGACCCCAAATGGGGTCCCGACCCACAGGTTGAGAACCACTGCCCTATTAGAACTGCAACACCTAGACTTTCTGTCTTTTGTGAACAGATGAAGTAGCTCCAAAATAGATACAAATCTTACTAAATATTGCAATGTGCTTTGGGGAGAAAGCCCCTGAGGTTGGTGCAGCAGGAGTTGGTACAACTCTCTGCCTAACTGGCTTTTTCTGACTGATGAAGCTGCTTGAATAAGCAGCGAAACATCTCAAGCTTACAACAAAAATTAGTTTGAGTGCAATGACTCAGCCTTCAGACAACTCTACCTGGATGACTGAGAATCTTCATTGACATAATAGAACAGAATAACAGAGTTTGGAAGAGACCTTGGAGGTCTTCTGGTCTACCCCCCTGCCCAGGCAGAAAACCCTATATCATTTCAGACAAATGACTGTCCAGTCTCTTCTTAAAAACTTCCAGTGTTGGAGCATTTACAAGTTCTGGAAGCAGGTGGTTCCACTGATTAATTGTTCTAACAGGAAATTGCTCCTTAGATCTAGGTTGCTTCTCTCCTTGATTAGTTTCCATCCATTGTTTCTTGTCCTGCCTTCAGGTGCTTTGGAGAATAGCTTGACTCCCTCTCCCTTGTGGCAGCCCCTGAGATATTGGAACACTGCTATCATGTCCCCCCTCGTCTTTCTCTTCATTAAACTAGACATACCCACTTCCAGCAACCATCCTTTAGATGTTTTAGCCTCCAGACCCCTGATCATATTTGTTGCTTTTCTCTGCACTCTTTCTGGAATCTTCTCTTCTTCACAATACACTTCTCTTCTTAGGAATTAATTAGTGTCCATGCTAATGTAAACAACAGCCAGGCACTTATTATCATACCTGGTGGATATGCCCTAATGCTAAGAAATATTGGTCTAAGATTCATAGATGGTTGGAAAAGATGATCAAAATACAGATAGAATTTAAACCAGAATTGTTTTTGCTAGGAATATTAAGACCTAATTATGGTAAAGAGAATGACTACTTGATACTACATGTTTTAACAGTTGCAAGGATAGTATTTGCCCAATTTTGGAAAAATGAGAATCTACCATCTGACCATGCTATAATTACTAAAATGTTAGAGTGTGCAGAAATTGATAGATTAACATTGGAGTTGAAAGAATAAGATGATTCAGTTTATTTTAAAACTTGGGAAAAAATTTATCAATGGTTAGAGACGCGTTAGAATCTGAAAAGGAATTAATATTTCAGAATAGATGATCGATTTTCAACTGAGTTATAATTTATAGGTTGATAACATCTTTATTTTTGGTGATTTAGCAATTTTTAACCATTAATGTTGATAATTATGACTAGTTGAGATTTTATTATTCATGTTTATTTACATAGATGAAGTTTTTTGTTTATTAATTGTTAGTAATATGGTTATAGTTAATCTTATTTTAAAAATGGTTGAGTATGATATTTACTCATTATTATGATCTGGACAGTAGCTTGTTTGTTAAAATATGTGATTATTGTATCTATCCTTATTCCATCCTAAATCTCCCCCTTCCCCCCCCCCCATACCCGTATTGTTCCTATTTTTTCCTTATTTATATAAACTTAATAAAATATTTAAAAAAAAATTAGTGTCCATGCTTATTCTACCTGGACATCATTCTGAGAATGTATTTATAGTTTGGTTTGGTTGGTTAAATAGCTTTCAAAGTTTATAACATAAAACTGATGACTCCTCATTACAATATTGAGACTGCACCCAGACATATGATTGTATTGTTTCAGATGGAAAGAAGAAGAAGAAGAAGAAGTCTTAAGGTTTTCCATGAAAGCAAGGAAAGTTTTAGTTCAGCCTGCTGATTAATGTCCTCATGTTCTATTCATAGAATTATTTTTTAATTGATCCAGAGGAATGCTTGCAAGTTACATTCCAAACGTACAACCTGAACTAGCACATGAAGATTATGCTTAGAATGTTTATTTTATTAATTGATGGTACATTTACTATATCAATAATACAGTCATAGATTTGGAAGGTTACTTAGGCCATTTGAATCCACAGAGTTGAAAAGAGCGATGTTAGGCCACCCGAGGGCAACATTTTGTTAGATTCATCTCTTGCTGGGGCCAACTTTCCTTTCCCTAACACCAGTTTAAAGAGCCAAATCTTCCAAATTACAGGTAGACCTCATCTTACAACAGTTCATTTAGTGACCCATTCGAAGTTATCACGGCTCTGAAAAAACTCTGTTTTTCACACGACCATTGCAACTTCCCCATGGTCACATGATCAAAATTCAGATGCTTGACAACTGACTCATATTTGTGACAGTTGCAGTGTCCCCGGGCTCATACGATCACCTTTTGCGACCTTCTGACAAGCGTAGTCAATGGGGAAGCCAGATTCACTTAACAACCATGTTATTAAGTTAACAACTGCAGTGATTCACTTAACAGCTGTGGCAAGAAAGGTTGTACAATGGGGCAAAAGTCACTTAACAAATGTCTCATTTAGCAACATAAATTTTGGGCTCAATTGTGGTCATAAGTCGAGGCCTACTTGTACTGAACTGAGATTTTTAAAACCACTACAATTTGCCCTTGACTTAAAACCATTCTTTTAGCAACCATTCAAAGTTATCCCGGCACTGAAAAAAGGGACTTACATCTGGATCTTGCATTTAACAACCATTGCAGTATATCCATGATCACATGATCAAAATTTGGGTGCTTGGCAACTGGAATGTATTTACAATGGATGCAACATCCCAGGGTCATGTGATTACCATTTGCAACCTTCCCCCAAGTCAGTGGAGGAAACCAGATTTGCTTAACAACTGCATGATTCACTTAACAACTGTATTGATTTGCTTAACAACCAGGGCAAAAAAGTTATGTAAAATCAGGTGTGACTCACTTAATAACCGGCTTGCAGACCAATGGAAATTCAAGTTCCAATTGTAGACATAAGTTAAGGACCAACTATATGAAGATTTCCAGGTCCTCTGTGATTGGTGCTGTGTCCTAAAATCACCCTTTTCCCCTGGACACATTTCCCCCCTCCCTGCTCTGGTTTCCTAGATGAATGCACAGTGACACCATCCTTTTCTACAGAGTTTCCAGAGATGCCTTTTCAACCCCGGGGTCTATTTCTGTCAGCTTAACCTCTGTGCCTCTCTTCCCATTTGCTCAGCTGTTATTTAAGCGTTATCAGTTTGGAGACAAGCAGAAGGGTGCAAAACATCCTTGGCTGGAGATAGAAGTGAAAAACCAAGCATTTGTTGTAGCATTCGTTCATTTGGGAAGGACAGAATAACAGAGTTGGAAGGGACCTTGGAGGTTTTCTAGTCCAACCCCCTGGTCAGGCTGGAAACAATTCAGACAAATGGTTGTCCAATCTCTTCTTAAAAACATCCAGTGTAGGAGCATTCACAACCTCTGGAGGCAAGTTGTTCTAACTGTCAGGAAATTTCTCCTTAGATCTAGGTTCCTAGGGCTCTGGGTCTTGCCCCCCAAGGGTCATCCTGTTGGCCCATCATTAGCCCTGGGGGGGGGGTAAATTTACCTCCCTCAGTGCAGGCACGCAACTTGGGTGTCCTCCTGGACTCACAGCTAAATTTGGAACAACATCTATCGGCTGTGGCCAGGGGGACCTTTGCCCAGGTTCACCTGGTGCACCAGTTGCGGCCTTATTTGGACCGGGAGGCTCTACTCACGGTCACTCATGCCCTTGTCACCTCAAGACTGGATTACTATAATGCACTCTACATGGGGCTACCCTTGAAGAGCGTTCAGAGGCTGCAGTTGGTTCAGAATGCAGCCGCGAGAGCGATTGTTTGTGCACCAAGGTACACCCACGTGTCACCTATCCTCCGTGAGCTGCACTGGCTTCCTGTGGGTCTCCGGACGCAATTCAAGGTGTTGGTTATCACCTTTAAAGCCCTTCATGGCTTAGGACCAGGTTACTTACAGGACCGCATACTGCCGCATAGTTCCCAGAGACCGGTGAGGTCCCACAGATTGGGCCTCCTTCAGGTCCCGTCGGCCAGACAATGTCGGCTGGCGGGCCCTCGGGGAAGGGCCTTTTCAGTGGTGGCTCCAACCTGGTGGAATCAACTTCCCCCTGAGATTCGAACTACTCCCACCTTGCCGGCCTTTAAGAAAGCCATTAAAACTCTCCTGTTCCGGCAGGCCTGGGGTTGATGTCCCTGGGGGGGGGGGCGGGATACGATTGGACATGCTGTATGAATGTACTTATTTATTGTTTTATTGTTATATTGTTTTAATTTTGTACGCCGCCCTGAGTCCCTAGGGATTGGGCGGCATATAAATTTTATTAATAAATAAATAAATAAATAGGTTGCTTCCTTCCTTGATTAGCTTCCATCTATTGCTTCTTGTCCTGCCTTCAGGTGCTTTGCAGGACAGATTAAATATATATATTTAAAAGCATGTTGAGACCCTAGAAAATGTGAGAAAAGAGCAAGAAGATGATAAAAGGTCTGGAGGCTAAATTGTATGACAAGTGGTTGATGGAGCTAGATC
This sequence comes from Crotalus adamanteus, assembly GCA_039797435.1. Classification (NCBI taxonomy): domain Eukaryota; kingdom Metazoa; phylum Chordata; class Lepidosauria; order Squamata; family Viperidae; genus Crotalus; species Crotalus adamanteus. Next base: position 12,144,155 of record CM077935.1, read on the forward strand.
TGTCTAGCCTAGTGAAGAGAAAGATTGGTGGGGGGGGGGACACATGATAGCTGTCTTCCAGTACTTGAGGGGATGCCACAAAGAAGAGACTTATTCTCCAAGGCACCAGAGGGCAGGAGAAGAAGCAATGTGTGGAAGCTTGTCAAAGAAAGACCCAACCTAGAAGTAAGGAGAAATTTTCTGACTGTGAGAGCAATTAATCAGTGGAATATCTTGCCTCCTGGGGTTGTGGGTGCTCCATCACTGGAGGTTTTCAAAAATAGACTGGACAACCATTTGACTGGGAGAGTGTAAGGTCTCCTGCCTTGAGCTTTTTTTCTGCATAGAAAGCCTCATTGCATTTTATAAATTACTTCCTTCATTGTACAATGTATTGTCCCCATACAAGGAAAAAAAAATAGTAACGTGACTTTCTTTAAAAAGAGGAAGTGCTAAGACAGCCAGCTTCCACAGCTCATAAAGACATTGTCTACAAACTTTTATTCATATGCATATTTTTAGAATCATTTAATCAATTAAAATACAGTCACATACAGGTAGTCCTCCCCTTACAACCATTCATTTAGCGACCACTCAAAGAGATGACGGCACTGAAAAAAGTGACTTACAACTGATCCTTGTACTTACAACCATTGCAGCATCCTCATGGTCCCATGATCAAAGTTTTGGGCGCTTGGCAACTGGCAACATCCCAGGGTCATGTGATCCCCATTTGTGACCTTCCTAGCTGGCTTCCAATAAGCAAAACCAAGGGGGGGGGGGGGGGGAAGCTGGATTCGCTTAATGACCACAGATCTGGTATTTGGAAGCAGTTGGTTTCTCCTACGTGTGATTCTTTTCAGAATTCTGAAAGTTGATTTTTCCTAGTAGGAATGTCATGACAAATTTGCTTATCAGTCATGACAAATTTGTTTATATAGTGAGCTTAACAAATGCTGCTTTAGAAATGCTTTGCTCACCGGACCCCAATAGGGGCATGAAGGAGAATAAATGTAAGAACCAAACAGGGAAGAGTCACTTATGTGAAATGGGCAGTATAAAAACGTGATGAATAAAAAAAGTAAAAATATAGTAAATAGCCTCCCGTATCTCTCCAAAAATACCCTCTAAATTTTCTGGGTTCCCAACATAGGTAGAGAAAAAGTAAAGGGCATGTCAGGCTTTTGCCCAATAGCAGAAACATGAATTTCATTATAATGATGAAAAATTTGATTTGACTGGGCTTATAGCCAAGTTATGATAGCAGTGTAGGAGAAATGCCTTAACCATAATCTATACTTAGGCCTTGATTTAGTTAGCTTACTTTAACTATGGTTGATTCAACCCTAATGGCTAACTTAGGGATACTTGTGCTTGTTCAGAGACAAACAAATCTTTGCCAGGAATGATCTACCATGTCATTTACGGCAGGGACCTCTGGTAAAACTTTTCTCCGTGACGAACACTAACCATGCCTTAATGTGTGGTACAAACGGGATGCAGGTAGTCCTTGACTTATGACCACAATTGAGCCCAAAATTTATGTTGTTGAGTGAGACATCTGTTAAGTCAGTTTTGTCCCATTTTGCAACTTTTCTTGCCACAGTGATTAAGTTAGTAACCCAGTTGTTAAGCAAATCTGGTTTCCTCGACTTGTGAGAAGGCTACTAGTGAGAAGCCCACAAAAGGGGATCACATGACCCAGGGACTCAGCAGCGGTCAAAAGTACGAACCAGTTGCCAAGTGTCTGAATTTTGAACACGTGATCAGGGGGAAGCTGCAAAGGTCGTAACTGTGAAAACCGGTCATAAGTCACATTTTTCAGTGCCATTGTAACTTTAAACGGTCACTAAATGAATTGTAAGTTGAGGACTACCTGTAATTCAGCGTGATTAATTTTGAAATCGAAGAAAAGGGGATTGAGGCTAGCCAAACCATATATATATATGTAGGTCTTTGGTTATTCGGGTTTTCTCCCACATAAAATTGGAAGTTTATAGGTCTTTGGTTATTCGGGTTTTCTCCCACATAAAATTGGAAGTGTCTTGGCGACGTTTCGACGAAGTCTCATTCGTCATCTTCAGGCTGGTGCTTTCGGCTTCGTGCTTCTAGGAGCAATGTGTGATTGTAGCTGTTTCCTCCTTTTAACTGCCAGTGGGGGTATGATTGGATGAGAGCTTGGCTGTGTTCTGATTGGATGGAGGTGTATTCTGATTGGTTAGGAGCTTGGCTGTGCTCTGATTGGCTGGGGGGTTGGCTGTGCTCTGATTGGCTGGGGGGTTGGCTGTGCTCTGATTGGCTGGGGGAGTGTTCTGTTTGGGTGGGGGCTTTGTTGTGCTCAGGTTAGTCTGAGTTGCAGGGGGGTTTCAAATGGTGAACTGCATTGCTATTTTTTGGCTTCGCGTTCATGGTTGTGCCTCATCTTCATGGTGGGTGTCAGTTTGCTTCATGTATGGATTGGAGGGGTTTAAAGTGGCTAATGATGCAGCTGTGGTCTGGCTTCTGGTTTGTGGTCGTGCCTTATCATCGGTGCGGCTTTGGGTTTGCTTTTTGCGTGGATGTGTGGTGGTGACATCCTGTGTGGTTTTTGTGAGTGTGGGTCTGGTGTCATTTTTTGTGTTAGGGAGTCGTTTGTCAATAAGGGCGGGTTTCCAAATGGCTGGTAGGCGGGAGGTATCATCTCGTTTGTTCATGCTGTGTGGGCGTTTTTCTATCTCGATGGCTTCTCTGATTATTCTGTTATTAAAATGTTCAGTTTTGGCGATAGTTCTGGTATTTTTAAAGTCAATTTCATGTCCTGTGATTTTAAGGTGTTGGACCAGGGAAGATGTTGGTTCCTCTTTTTTGACTGAGTTCTTATGTTCTTCAATGCGTGCACTTATTCTTCTGTTGGTTTGTCCGATGTATCTGGTGGGACAAGTGGTGCATGCGAGAAATTTGTTTGGTGCATGCGCCAAGTTGTTTGGTGAGAAATTTGGCTAGGTTTTGTAGAGGTGAGCCTATGGAGCTGACTATAGGTCTGAGTGGGGTTCCTTCTTTGTGTATCTTGGGGAGACCATAGAGTTTGGGGCATCTGGATGATTTCTCTCTGGGAATGATTCTTTGCTGGATCTCTTCGCTAATGGGGGAGGCTTTTATTTTGAATCTGGTGGTTTTTTCCAGGTAGGTGGTGGGATCTGTGTTTAGGGGTTTGTATGTAGAGTCTTGGAGTAGGTTGGTTAATTTGGTTTGGTAGTCAGATGTGTTCATAACCACCGTGGCGTTACCCTTGTCTGCTGGTAGGATTATTATGCTGGTGTCTTCTTTCAGGTGCCACCTCATTGCTTTCTCCTACGTCACCAGATTTCATTGCAGTTATCTTATCAACATTGGAGAATGGGGGTTACGATAAGATAACTGCAATGAAATCTGGTGACGTAGGAGAAAGCAATGAGGTGGCAACTGTGAAAAAGGACTATGGAAAGAGGGAAGGTGGGAGGAGAACGAGGAGGGGGATTATCAGGAAGGAGGATGAGGAAAACAAACAGCAAAAACGTACAGGCTCCCCCAATCCACGGCCACATGAGGAGGAGGGTGGGGACATAGATACAAATAAGGAAAGCAAGGAAATAACGATCAGCAACACGGAAACTACAATCAGAGTGCAAGTGGATTGGCTGGGACCTATAACGAGGTCCAGGAGCCGGGCGCAAAGAACGCCATATCCATAAATAGCCTCCCCCATCGACTGGAAGCTACCCTGACGATGCTGGCAGTTGCCAGTGAAAGCTTGGTATTTTAACTTATTAAAACTTTTTATAGTTTTATAATTTCCTGGTGTTCTTGCATTTTTGCTAGTTAAACATATATATATATATATATATATATATATATATATATATATATATATATATGTAGGTCTTTGGTTGTTCGGGTTTTCTGCCGCGTAAAATTGGAAGTGTCTTGGCGACGTTTCGACGAAGTCCCATTCGTCATCTTCAGGCTGGTGTTTTCAGCTTCGTGCTTCGAGGAGCACGAAGCTGAAAACACCAGCCTGAAGATGACGAATGGGACTTCGTCGAAACGTTGCCAAGACACTTCCAATTTTACGCGGCAGAAAACCCGAACAACCAAAGACCTACATACAAACACCCGCGAAAACCTCAGAAAACAAATATATATATATATACATGTGTGTGTGTGTGTGTGTGTGTGTGTGTGTAGTGCTGGAATTGAGCCTGGAATTATGGTTGTAAGGCAAGGTTGTTAAGCAGGTCACCATGTCACTGAACCCAATTTTACACACTTTTTGTGGTGGTTTTTAAACAAATTAAATGAATCCAGCAAAACCACAAAAAATAGTGGTCACATGACTGTGGGAAGCTACAAATGGTTGTAAATACATTGAAATATCTATTCTATGTAGTGTTCCACTTTGGGAAGCACCTCATGAAGCACTACATGGAAAAGAGATGGCATCGGAATGTAAATTGATGACCTATCAGGACTTATTGATATTTGAAAAAGAGGCGCTCAGGATAAAGACAAGAGAACAACTAGTAAGTGAAGGATTTGTTTGTGATTGGTTTAACTATTGCAGGATCTTTGAAAGATTTAAACTTGATTAAAAAATTGTTGTTTTTGCAGTAGCTAATTCTGAACTGGATGTCAATGTATGTTCTGAAGTTGTCAGACTTTCAAAAGCAGGCTCTGAGTAGCTCTGGGGAGGTCCATCATATCTTCAAATGGTTGCTAAGTAACTGGTTGTAACTCGAGGACCAAATGTATAATCAAACACTGATACATGATCTAAGCAAAATTTGCAGGAAACTGACAACATTAAATAAACTTACTGCTGTCTGGGAGACAATTCCATTGATCACTGTAGGAAACCTTTGGTTTTCTGCAAAAACTGAATCCCATTTCCACTTCAGGTATGGAAGGAATATTGAATATAGAAAAAAAAAGCAAAAGTTCATATGGACGTTATTCTAGTTTCACTTGTATGAATACTGAAGGTTAAAAAAAAAAAAACTTCCTTCATGCCGATGAACTGAATTCATTGGCATGAAGTATCTATATTCTCTGTAGTAAAATTACCCCCCTTTTTTTATTAAAAGTTTTACAAATTTAATACAATATAAACCCCTCCCCCCCCCTCCCCCCCCCCACTTCCCAGAGCTGATTACAGGGTAACAAATAAACAAACATAATCTAACTAACATTGACCAACTATACTATCAATCAAAACCCTAACACACTTTAACTCCTTTTCAAAACAAGTGTTAACAAATTATAAACTAAAATGATATAATTAAAACTATTAATAATTATCTAAAATCTACTCATATGCAAGATAATACTTTTCAGTTTCATATCTCTTTTGAATGTAATCAATCCATCTTCTCCAAACCATAATATATTTTTCTTGTGAATGGTCCTTTAAATAAGCAGAGATTTTCGCCATTTCTGCTAAATTAGACACCTTAAGTATCCATTCTTCCATAGTAGGCAGAGAGTTTTTCTTCCAATATTGCCCCACTAATAATCTTGCAGCTGTTATAAGATTCAACATCAAATTGATTTCTTTAACATCAAAATCTACAATAATACCCAACAAAAATAACTGCGGAGTAAACTTTATCTTTCTCTTAAAACTCTTTTGAATATTCCACCAAATCTTAATCCAAAAAGCTTTTATATCTCTACAGGTCCACCAAATGTGAAAATAGGTTGCATCTAAACTTCCACATCTCCAACATTTGGGCTGTAAATTCGGATACATGCGGGACAACTTTTGGGGATCCAAATGCCATCTATAAAACATTTTATAAAAATTTTCTCTTAAATTTTGCGCTTGAGTAAATTTTACATTTCTAACCCAAATTGTCTCCCATGTATCCAATAAAATAGGCTCTTGAATATTTTGAGCCCATTTAACCATACAATCTTTAACTAACTACGTTTCAGAATCCAATTCTATTAAAACATTATAAATTCTCTTTATATGCGCTCGACTTTGATCTTTAATCTGTTTTACCAAATTCATATCCTCTAAAGTGATACCAACCTTTTGATCTAAACTCCACCTCACTAACAATTGATTATAATGAAACCAAGAGTGTACAATATTTTCTTGCTTCAACTCAGTCAAAGACTTTAATTGCCAATCTTGCCCAACCAAACTAAGTAATTCCTTATAAGAAATCTTATCCAAATTCACTCCCCTAGATATTCCCTCTATCACGTGTCCAGGAATCCCCCAAATTGGAATTTTATAATTTAACCTATAATAATACTTCTTCCAGACACGCAACAAGGCACTTCTCAAGATATGGATTTTAAAAACCTGATCAACTTTTTTATCATAAATTAAATACGCGTGCCATCCATATAATAAATCCCATCCCTCAAGAGAAAGGATATTTTTATTTGTTAAGTTGAGCCAATCACTAATCAACGTTAAAGCCGCCGCATCATAATACAATTTTAAATTAGGTGCCTTAAGTCCTCCTCTTTCCCGTATGTCTTGTATAATCTTAAATTTAATTCTTGGCTTTTTCCCTGCCCAAATGAACTTATTAATCCCCTTCTGCCATTCCTCCAAATTAGCATCTTTTTTCAAAATAGGTATAATTTGAAACAAGAAAAGAAACTTTGGAAGTATGTTCATTTTAACTGCTGAAATTCTCCCCAGCAAAGATAATTGTAGTTTTTTCCAGTCCTTTAAGTCCTTTTGCACTTTTGCCCAAATTACCCCTTTTTTATGAACTTGGGAAACCTTTCCGACTACAACTGCCAAAAATTAGCCACATGGTTTCCTGCCATTTTAAGGTAGAGACTTCCAAACATTGAAGTTTAAACCCCAACCAAGTTTTGTTTGTTTATCAAATTTATTTGCTGCCCATCTCACAGTTCAGGACGACTCAGAGGCTTACAAGATAAAACACACGAGCATTATTACAATTTAAAAACTTAACACAATCTAAAAATGCCACTTTCCCAAACAGATAATTCCCATTCCACCTACTTCCTTCTTCATCCCCCAAGCATTTAACTGTGACCTTGGCCATTAAAACATTCGCTCACCTGTAGATTAAAATAATCAACATACACTTCTTATTTAACACGATGAGAAGTTTTATATCAAAATATATTTTATTCTTCATACTGTTTCCATTTTCCCTTAAAACATTAACAGAATCCATAATGGACTAAGAATCAGTGTCTCCACTGAATAATTGACAGTCAAGCTGAAACTAAGTTAATCAAATAAAAATAGCAAATGGAGGAAAATCTTTTACTCAAACTTCCTCAAATCCCCAAATAAATTTCCCAGACCTAATCCATGTATCAAAAGTTAAGGTCTGTAAACCCAGGTAGGGTTAATTAAATTAGGTCTCCCAGTGGAACTGCATGTTCACAGGCGTAAACATCATATATGACATATCTACATACACACACACACACACACACACACACACCTCAAGTGTCACCCTAGAACCAGCACATAAACACTTCCACACCCACAACAAGTTCCCCTATAAAACTGTGTCACTGTATCCCATTTCTCTGCAGCTGCCCCCAAAGCAAACCCCTCTGCTTTGGGGAATAAATATTTCTCCTTTCCTCACAGCTGTCTGGATCTCATTTTTATTTATTTTTGTGCAACCCCAAATTATTCTTCTGGCAACTCTCTCTTACACACTTTCACATTGGAAAAGGAGAGCTATGTTAGTCTGTGGGAGCCAAACAAAACAAAACAAAACAAAAAACCAGGAGGAGATTGATAGCACCTTTTTCATCCAACAAATCTTACTAGAAAGCATAAGCTTTTATGAGCAACAGCTGAGTTTTTGTCTTTTCAATAAAATCTGTTAATTTGAATAGACACCACCAGACTCTTTGTGACACTTACTTAGAAGTAAGCTATGTTGAATCCAGTGGATGTTACTTCCACATTGACGTAGAAAATGTTACTCTCCTAACCACATATTGCAATGCATGTCTTCAATTTTTTTTAGCAGCTTCCAGAGAGGTAAGAATATTATTTTACTACACAAGGAGAACAACCAGAAAAGGTGGGCCCAAGAAAAATTGTGCTGCCATTAGTCTGCTGGTGCCCAAACTAGAAAACTTCCAGTTTCTTGGATCAACCTTCTTTTTGGCCAGGATCATGATACAGGTATGAAATAATGGTTGAAGCAGGCTGAGCAAAAAAATCTCTAATTCAGAAATTCTTTCCTAATCCACAATCCTCTGTGCCCGACTCGCCTTCTTTTTCAGCAACCTCATTTAGAAGGAAAATGAAGTGTGTATAAGGGAACACTTTAAACTCCTAGACACGCCATGCATGCACATGATTATGCTTGAGAACATGATTAAATACATAATCCCCAAAGATCCTTAAAACCAACTGCTTGGATGGGAGTTAAGCTCACGTTAACCTTCCCTCTGCCATTTCTTCCTCCAGCAAGCAATAGAAGAATTCAGTGTAAACGTCAACCTCCTCTCTCTACTGTAATCCAACAGGCCCAGTTGTCAGATGCATTTATTTCTAGAAAGAGAGTACCTGAAATCCACCTAAAAGCTTTCATAGCAACTGAGGTCCAACGAGAGAGAGAGAGAGAGAGAGAGAGAGAGAGAGAGAGAGCATTTACACCCCAATTTTATTTATAGCACTCAAGGAGCCTCTGGACTGGGGTCTGTTTAAATTCATCTGTAAACCACCAGGGTGCATTTTCCTACTGCTTTTTAATAATAATAATTGTAATGTATTGTGTTAAACTTATGGAAAAGCTGCAGAGGTCTGTACAAGGACCGTTAGCAGACCACGTGGCCTGCTAGCCAGACTTGCTGTCTGCAAGGTTGATTAGTATGCATTTGAGTGGGAGAATACAGTGCATTCATTGGCTGACGCCGCCCAAAGCTGAATGTATAAATAGGGGCGGAGCCAGGTTTGTTAGTTTCTGTTTTGTCTTCAATAAAGAAGTACCTGTTTAATACTCCTGCCTCTTCAATGCTGAACCCAGCAGAAAACAGAACATTGGCGACGAGGGTGGGATCGTGCTGCCGAAATTTGAAGAGCTGAGTTACTATGGGGAAAGGCCTAGCAAGCGCCTAGGCGGAACGGCGTTCCAAACCCCTACTCACTCTTTTCCTGCCAGTATGAAGACACTGGAGGAGACTTCTTCTACGGACAGCCCTGGAAGTCCCACGGAAGCCTGTGCAGCACGAGGCATTGAAAAGGCCGCCAAAGACTCACCGTGGCGAAGATAGGTCGACTCTCAGAATTTGACGTCGCCCATCCAGAGAGGTGGAGCTCCTACGTCACGAGGGTTGAGAACTACCTGTGAGTCAACCAAATTCGGGAAGATGGATTGAAGGCCACGACACTGCTGTGTGTTTGCGGTCAAGCAACATTCGACATCACAGAGAACTTGGTTGCTCCATTGCTGCTTGAGTCCATTGCATATGCAGAACTGAAAAAAATTTTCAAGGAACATTTTGAGCCGAAGCTTTTGTTCATCGCTTGGCGACACGCCTTTGAACAGCGAGACCAGCATCCCGGGGAGTCCGCTGCAGATTTCATAGCTGCTCTTCGCCAAGCTGCAAGGCCATGTGAATTCAAGAATCTTGAAGAATGGCTACAGTACCATTTAGTTTGTGGTCTGAGGAGCCGAGACCTTCAACAAAAGATCTTTGCTAGAGAAACTGTCTTGTTTCAAGACGCGTTGAGGGAGATAACGACCGAAGAAGCAGCAGGCAGAGCTGTGAAGGCCTTGTGGCTGTCCAAGAACCCTCCTTGCTCAGACACAGTCCACCAAGAGGACGCCAAGAGGCTTGACGATTCCAAATCGGACCACAAAGTTGATCGGTTACAGCAACCTCCAGAAAGAAGGCCTCAATGGCAACCTGACAAGGCAGTTCCCTTCTCTCGGTGTTTCAGGTGTGGAGGCCGCCACAAACGGGCTGACTGCCAGTTCCGCACTGCAACTTGCCAGGCATATGGCAGACAAGGCCACATTGCCGCCGTTCGTTTGGGTCGCAGAAAAGAACATTCATCGGAAGGGTTGCCTCGGAAAGGTACCGTGGTTCCCAGTCAGAACAGGGTGGGGTTTTGTGTGAGTAGGAGGAGTGTATTTAGGACAGGTGCCCATCGCCCACTCAAGAAGAAGCTACACCTCGAAGTCAAGTTGCAAGGGGTCCTGTCCAACATGGAGTTGGACACGGGTTCAGCTCTATCCATAATCTCCCAAAGCACACTCAAGCAGATTTGTTGTAAAAGCGGCCAACAAGTTAAGCTCAGACCGTCGAACCTCATTTTAACAGACTTCCAGAATTCCCGGGTCAGCGTCAAGGGGGAGGCCACACTCGGGGTGCAGTTTAGGAACTTCAAGGGCCCATTGGACATCGTAGTTGTTGAGGGCAACCACACTAGCTTAATTGGGCTTGATTGGTTTGATGCTTTGGGAATTCAGGTGACTGGATTAAACAGTTTGCAAATTGCGAGCCTTTCGGCGATGTGTAAACAGTTTGCTGATGTGTTCAGCTCTGAGTTGGGGGTGTACAAAGGGGCCCCAATTTCTCTCTGGCTTGACCCTAAGATAGCACCGATTAGGATTAAGCCTCGTCGGGTGCCTTTTGACTTGAAGCAGAGAATCAATGCAGAGCTGGACAAACTGTTGCAGCAAGGCATTTTGGAGCCAGTGGACAGCAGTCCATTGGAAACTCCCATTGTCATACCACGTAAGGCCAACGGAGAAGTCTGCATTTGTGCCGACTATAAATGCACGCTAAACAAAGCTCTCCAGCAGCACTCCTATCCGGTGCCTGTAGTCAGCCACATCTTGGCTTCACTACAGGGAGGTCACATTTTCACCAAATTAGATTTGGCACAGGCCTACCAGCAGCTGCCAGTGGATGATGCCACGGCAGAGGCCCAAACCATTGTAACCCACTGGGGGGTTTCAAGGTGCGAAGGTTACAGTTCAAGGTTAATGTAGCCCCTGGCATTTTTCAGAGCGTGATGGAGCGCACGCTCCGCAACATTCTGGGTGTATGCCCATATTTCGATGTCCTCATAGCTGGGGAATCAGTCTAAAACCTCGCTGACAGGCTCTGGGCCATCTTGCAGCATTTACGCGAAGCGGGGCTGAAGCTCAAACAGGAAAAATGCAAAATTGGAGTCACTTCCACAGAATTCCTGCAGTTTCATATAGATGCCGAAGGCATTCATCCTGCTGAATCCAAGCTCAAAGCAATTCAGCAAGCTCCCAGTCCCAAGATGCAGGGAGAGCTTCAAGCCTTCCTGGGACTCCTTAATTTCTACCATGCTTTCCTCCCACACAAGGCCACAGTGGCAGAGCTGTTACACTGGCTCTTGGACAAACAGGCCCCATGGAAGTGGACAAATGTCCATGAGAGGAGTTTTGCTGCAGTTAAAGCATTGTTGTCCTCAAATGCGGTGTTGGCTCATTTCAATGAGCAATTGCCAGTCTGCATCGCGTGTGATGCATCCCCTTATGGGATCGGAGCTGTGTTAAGCCATCTTAGGGCTGACGGGACACAAGTCCCTATAGCATATTACTCCAGAACTCTTTCTGCTGCAGACGCAATTACGCACAAATAGACAGGGAAGCATTGGCCATTGTGGTGGGCATCAAGAAGTTTCATGACTTCTTGTATGGTCGCCACTTCACGGTCTTCACTGACCACAAGCCGCTTCTGGGGTTGTTCACCATGAACAAGCAGACACCCCAAATTATCTCTCCTAGAATGTTGAGGTGGTCAATCTTCCTCTCTGCTTATGACTATTGCCTGGTTCACAAACCGGGTAAGGAAATGGGCCATGCTGACAGCCTTAGTAGGTTGCCTCTACAGCTATTAGAATCAGATCCTGCACTGGCCAACCACATCCTGTCTATCCAGGATTTGCTGGAGTCTCCCTTCAATGCAGGGGATGTTGCTGCAGAAACAGCTACTGATCACACACTGAGCCGCGTGTTGAATTGGGTGCTTACAGGATGGCCTAAAATGTGTCCTGGCTCTAACTTCCAGAGTTTCTGGAAAGGGAAGCATGAGTTACCCACCTTTAAGAGTTGTGTCCTATTATGATAAAATATTACACCAGATAGAAAAAGATTTAGAAAATTGGGAAAATTTGCAAATCTCATTTTTAGGGAGGACCGCTACGGTCAAAATGAATGTATTGCCAAAAATATTATTTCTGTTCCAGGTTATTCCAATAAAATTAGGGAAAACATTCTTTCAAGAATTAAATAAATTGGTCACTAAATTTGTATGGCAAAGGAAAAAACCCAGGATTAAATTAAAACTCTTGCAAGATATGAAAGATAAAGGGGGATTGGCGTTACCAGAGTGGGAAATATACTACCAAGCATCGAGCTTAACTTGGCTAAAAAATTGGATGGATTTGAAAAATACTAGAGTTTTAACAATAGAAGGATATGACTTGCAAGCAGGGTGGCATGCATTCCTATGGGACGAAAAACATAAAATACACAGATACTTTCAAAGACACATAGTTAGGAATGCATTGCTACAGACTTGGGAAAAAATAAAACAAAAACATTATATAAGAATTCCAATGTGGTTATCCCCAACAGAAGCTCTGAAATACCCAAACCTACTGGATATAAATAAGATAATTAGATACAAGGAATTAGTAAATGAACAGGGCAATCTGAAAACAAAACAAGAATTGGAACAAGATACTGGCAGAGAGATTGACTGGTGGACATTTACACAAATTCAATCTAAATATACAGAGGACAAAAAATTATATGACATACAAAAAGAGCCGCAAGAATTGGATAAAATTATACATGGAACAGAAATAAAATTAATTAGTAATTTATACAAATACCTATTGAGATATAATATGGAAGGTGAGGTTGTCAAAGACACAATGATTAGATGGGCAAAAAATTTTGGATATAATATAGAATTGGAGAAATGGGAAAAAATATGGGAAATAAATATAAAATTGACTATGTCGGCGGCATTCAAGGAAAACCAGTTGAAGATGTTTTACAGATGGCATCTTCCACCAGCAAAGCTTGCCAAGATGTTCCAGAACAATTCGCCAACATGCTGGCAATGTAAAAAAGTACATGGAACATATTATCATTTATGGTGGACATGCCCAGTTGCGAAAAAATACTGAACTATAATAAGAAAATGGATCAAAGAAATAATAGACCAACCCATAGACTGGAAACCAGAGATCTTTTTGTTGGGTATTTTAAACAGAAAATATAGTAAAGAAATATGGTACTTAATTTTACATATAATAACGGCGGCAAGAATAGCATATGCACAGTGCTGGAAAAATGAGAATACACCATCAGAGGAAGAAGTGATAAGAAAAATCCTGGACTGGACAAATTAACAAAAGAGATAAAAGAAAAGGAAGACACAGAGTACTATCTAACATGGAACAAGTGGTATGACTGGTTGGAGACTAGAAATAATAGAGGAGAATAAATATGGAAAGGTCAAAAGTGAAAATATGTGTATAACAATGTATAATAATAATAATAATATGAATTATTCTTAGTAAGAAGTAGAATATGAAGGAAGAAAAATGTAAATAAGAAACAACGGGGCAATAAGGACAAATATTCTAAAGAAGAATAAGGGGGGAAATGTAAATAATAGAAGATTACTGTTACGTAATCGCTGTTAAAAAAAGGGGGGAGGAGTATATACTGTGTGTGTGTGTGTTATGTTTTGCTTTGTTTTGTTTTGTTGGTTAAAAATAAAATAAAATTTAAAAATTGATTAAAAAAAAAAGAGTTGTGTCCTGTGGGGTAGCAGGGTAGTAATCCCGACCTCACTGAGGACTAGAGTCCTTGATTCTCTGCATGAGGGACATCCGGGCATAGTCTGGATGAAGGCACTCATGTGTAACTACCTCTAGTGGCCTGGACTCGATAAAGACATCGAGGCCCAGGTCCACAGGTGTCACATTTGCCAGCAGTCAAGGCCAGAAATGCCACACGTTCCTGTACATAGATGGGAGACCACACAAGCCCCTTGGTCGAGGATTCATATCGACTTTGCTGACCCCTTTCAGGGGCAACTCTTCCTCATTGTTGTGGACAGTCACTCCAAGTGGCTAGAGGTCGTTCCAGTGTCCACTATGACTACTGCCAGGACCATCCAGGTGCTGAGGGGCATCTTTGCAACTCATGGGCTCCCAGATGTCGTAGTCTCTGACAATGGGGCTCAATTTACATCCTCAGAGTTTCAGTCCTTTCTGAGGGCAAATATGATTAGGCATGCCACCTCAGCTCCTTTTCACCCGACCTCTAATGGCCAAGTGGAATGCATGGTTCGCACAACAAAAGAATCCTTAAAGAGGATCACCCATGGCAATTGGCATTACAGGTTGGCAGACTTCCTCCTCTGCCAACGTACAATGCCCTGCACTTCTATGGGCAAAAGCCCAGCTGAGCTAAGATGGAGGTGCCGGTTGATCACGAAGCTGGATCGTTTACATCCAGACAGGGTTGCTTCACAAGTGCAGCAGCCTAAGACACCAAGGCACTTGCAGGTGGGTGATCCGGTTTGGGCACACAACTATGGACCAGGGGCACTGTGGGTGGTAGCTGTGGTTTGCAAGGTGTCAGGGCCGCTCTCATACAAAGTGGCCCTGGAAGACAGTCATGCCACTCTTCCGCTCCTGACTCTGCTCTCAGGGGGGGGGGGGGAGGATCACGATCGTGATTGTGAATCTGAGTCAGTGAAGGCGGAACAATGCAATCGCCAAACGGGGGTTTTGCCAACAAGGCTGCTCCTAACTCAGGCACTGCACCCATGGGACATTGCTCTCAATCGAGTTTTCATATCACTACTACCTCGGGCACTGCGCCAACGGGACATTGCTCTCAATTGGCTTTTCACGCTGATCTGGTGGATTCTTCTCCACCGAGGAACTCTGGCTCGGGCCTACCGGAACAGGCCGGCCATAGGGAAATGGACAAAGGCTTGGGTCTACCGGAACAGGCCAGCCTTCACGAACCGGCTTCACCCATATTAAATGGGTCACACAGCCCCGGTCTGCCGAGCCTGGCAGGCGAGCTTGCAGATTGGGAGCTAGCAGCAGCTCTGAGACGTTCGGAGCGGGCAAAAGGCCCACCGAAGTTTCTAAAGGACTACGTGAGGTTTTTGTCACTGCAAACTTAAAATGCTTATGTATTTTTATTGCAAACTAAAATGCTTATGTAGGTTCTTGGAACTTTTGAATGCCTATGTACTTTGATGTGTGTGTCTTCTTACAACCTGCAATGTTAAGTATTCTTAATACTGACAATGTATTGTAAGGGTTTTGTACCACTGAATGTCATTGTGTTTTTTTTTTAATGTGTGTAATCTTTGAACAACAAACAATGCTTTGTATGTGTCAGAAAGAACCAGGAGGGGAGGGGTGTAATGTATTGTGCTAAACGTATGGTAAAGCTGCAGAGGTCTGTGCAAGGACCGTTAGCAGACCACATGACCTGCTAGCCAGACTTGCTGTCTGCAAGGTTGATTAGTATGCATTCGAGCGGGAGAATACGGTGCATTCATTGGCTGACGCCCCCCAAAGCTGAATGTCTGTCTCTCTGTCATCTATCTATCTCTTCTATCTGATTGTATATCTATCATCTATCCTTGCATTTATTCATGACAATTTTCAACCAGTTGTAGAAGTTGCAGTTTTAATTCTTTATAGCCTTACTTCTAATTCTAGATGTTCTGCATTGGAACAGAAAGAGAGAAAAAAACACTTTATATGCATATGTAGAGGCAATGCACAGGCTTCTTTTACTGCAGTCTCAACATAAATACAGATTGAAAAGTGGATTTTTGATTGCATTTAGATGAATTCTGGATTAAATTCAAACTGTCTTAAGGAAAAAAAACAAAACAATGGTCCCTCAAAGCCTAAAAGCTTGCTCAGAAATTAAGCTGGTCACAGGAGTCACTTCCTGTGAGAGAAATGAGAAGCTTGTCTGACTCTTCTTAACTTCACCCTTTGTTTAGATTCACACAATGGTGCACTTCTGTGGAAGCCACTTCAGAGTTAGAGGCTGATTTTGAAACCAGGGCTACTGTTGCAGGATCCAATTGATGGCTGGGTATTAAGTCATTGGCTGTTGTTTCCTTGTGACACACACAACAGCCATCATATAAATACCACATGCAAAACAGCCCAGAGCACACAGAGAAGTCCCCTTATACGTCAGCATAAGTCAGAAAGCTCGGAAGACAAATCCTCTGATCCCGGTGACCCACCCAGATTGGATCCTGCAACATTATCCTGGGACATGTATCCTAGGGCCCTAGGCCTTCATTCCTAGGGCTACTGTATTTGGGCTGCAAGAATTCAGATAACCACTAGAGGGCAGCAAAGGCTAGGTTTGTTACTCTCTAGTGGTCACTTGGTATTTCTGCAGCTCAGATTTGGTCACTTTAATTAAGCATAAAGTACAGTGTTGCAAAAATGGCCACTAGTGGGTAGACACTAACCGTCTGGACAGAATCCAGAATCTAAGCAAACTACAGCAGTGAGAGACATGAATGGTTTTTCTCTTTCTTTCTAAATGCCTAAACAAGAATGGGTAGGCTAATCTGATGACGTAGGAGCACTCACACAACACTACCCATCTCCTTAGGAAAACCATGGCAACTGATCCAAGCCTCACGTAGCCTGGCAGGAGGAGGAAGGAAATCCACAGACTTAGCACGCTTCAATCTGCTCTTTGCCAAAGCAATATCTGTATTTCTCCATCCCACCCTCTTTGGAAGATACCTCAAAAATGGAAGGGAGCAGGTACATCCAGCAGATACTACTCCATGCAGGATGTAATGAGGGGGGGCTTGCTTTTGAGGAATTTTGCACGGAGGATTTTATAGAATGCATTTAAATATGATCAAAATGTATTACCTTTATCAAGTGATGAGCTAAGAGTTCAGTATGATCACACCCACGTGTACTTGTTGTCTGTTTTACAGACCAGGAGCCAAGCAACCAACTCTTTTCCAGCTGGGTCATTCTGAGGCTCACACTCAGACAGGAGGTTGCTGCTGAGTTGCTGTCTCCAAAATCAACTCATTCCTTAGTAAGAAAAAGTCTGTACAGGTAGTCCTCGACTTACAACCACAACTGAGCCCCAGATTTCTGTGGCTATGCGGGACATTTGTTTTGTCCCATTTTGCGAGACCTTTCTTGCCAAGTTGTTGCATGAAACATTGCAATAGTTAAGTTAGTAACACCGTTGTTAAGTAAATCTGGTATCCCCGTTGACTTTGCTAGTGAGAAAGTCGCAAAAGGTGGTCACGTGACCCCAGGACCCTGCAACCGTCATAAATATGAACCAGATGATAAGCCTCCGAAGTTTGATCACATGACCGTGGGGATACTGCAATGGTTATAAGTGTGAAAAATGGTCATAACTTTTTTCAATGCCCTTGTAACTTCAAATGGTCACTAAATAAACTGTTGTAAGTTGAGGACTACTTGTAGCTGACTTCTGGATAACAAACCTCTAAGTAACAAAATCCTTGGAGCCTTTTCTTTATACCTGCGGTCCCCAACCTTTCTGGCTTGGCAGTTTGGCAGAGGGGTTGGTGGCGAGGAAATGGTTCTGTGTGAGTGGCAGGTGTGCATGGCAGTGTACACAGCTCCATTTGTGCAAGCGGTGGGTGCTCGTGCGGCCCAGTTCTGAGCGGGCTTGGGGACCCCTACTTTATACAAAAGGATTTCCTAAATTGCTTTATCAGCTTGACTGGAAATGATTCATCTGCTTAATTTCTGCATCTCATACCAATTAAAGGCTACAGAGGAAAGCCAGACTGACGAAGAAGCAAGTGGTAAACTAGATCCTCCATTACCTTCATAGCCCTTCTAACCCTTTAGCAGCAGAATCTAAGGCACAAAGTAAAACTTTTCCTAACGTGCAGATACAATGCAATGATAGCAGAAGATTCACCTACTGAATTTCTACATGCAATAGAGGAGCACAGTCTTCAGGTCCCCTATGAAACATTCAGCATTGAAACGAAGATTGGGAAATCCTGTTCTCTTTTTAATAGTATATATTATGTTTCCCTCCCCCCCCCCCCCAGTCAGGAAGAGTCACTCACAGAGACAGTGTAGTAGAGAGATTAAGAAGTTGAACTTAGATCTCATGGTCAATCCCTTGAATTTGGGCCAATGACTTCAAAACTCTTCACAAGATGTTAGTGAGGATAAAATGAGGGAGACTTTCCAGAAAGCTGCCTAGCTGTCAATGCTGCTAATATTGGATATTATTGCTTTGACAAGATATGCAGAACTGTCTGGTATTTTTAGAGTTAATTCAGATGATGGTGGGGGGGGGGGAGGAGAAAGATAAGGACTGTGCAAGAAGGGAATGGAAGTGAATCTTTGCCCTCCAGGTTGATTGGAAAATGTGAATGATGACTGCAAAAAGGGGAGGGGAATAGCCTGGAATGTTATGTGCAAAGGAAGGGAAATTCAGATCTTGGCATCCATCCATGTAGTGCTGACACTCTGTTACACTGTAATAAAGGCTTTCTAGGATAAACAATGCCTGGAAGTTCTTTGAAGTGTTTCATTAGTCGGAACACTGGCATCAGCATTCTTAAAGGAGGTAGGATTGGCATACAATAAATATCTTTAAAATATTGTTTAAACAGGTTTATTAAGTAACCCATAATCAGCAGGGTTCACCCGATGCACCAAGCAGTAAGACCATAATTTCTGAGCTTCCCCAGCAAGATAAGCCAAAAGGAAACAAACACAGCCACAATGATTCCAAAAGTATCTTTTAGTTAAATCCTGGAGACTTCATCTCTTAAAATTAAATTCTCCTAACCATCCTTTGTAGAATGCTGATTATATTTGGAGGTGTGCCAAAAAATATACAGGCAGCATATGACCATTCATTTAGCAACCATTTGAAGTTATGCTGCTGCTGAAAAAAAGTTCAGTCCTTGCATGTATGACTGGTCCTCACACTTAGGACTGTTGCAGCATCCCCGCAATCATGTAATCAAAATTTGGGTGCTTGTTAATTGGCATGTATTTACGACAATTGCAGCATCCCAGGTCATGTGATAGCAATTTGCAACCTTTCCAGCTGGCTTCCAACAAGCAAAGTCAACGGGGAAAGCCAAATTTGCTTAATCTGTGTGATTCACAAATTAATGACCATGGTGATTCGCTTAATAGCCATCACAAAAAAAGTTCTAAAAATGGGCACAATTCACTCACCTTACTTAGCAATTTAGGTTCTGGTCACAATTGTGCTCATCAGTTGAGAACTACCTGTATATGTGGAAGAGAGCTCTGACTTAATATTAAATTCTACACCAGGGGTCTTCAAACTCGGCCCTTTTATGGCTTGTGGACTTCAACTCCCAGAATTCCTCAACCAGCGTGCCTGGCTGAGGAATTCTGGGAGTTGAAGTCCACAAGTCATAAAAGGGCTGAGTTTGAAGACCCCTGGTCTACACTGAACTCTAATGTTAAAGTCTTAAAGTGTTAAATGCTTAAGTGCTAGAAAGAGAGACGGGGATCATAAACCAATCACAGATCCTTGTTGGGCTAGCTGCAGTCAGAAGACCAGTGTGGTGGTGTGGTTACAGGTAGTCTTCCACTTACAGTAGTTTGTTTAGTGACTGTTCAAAGTTACAACAGCATTGAAAAAAGTGACTTATGACCCCTTTTCACACTGACGACCATTGCAGCATCCCCATTTGGTCATGTGATCCAAATTCAGACACTTGGCAACTGGTTCATATTTATGATGGTTGCAGTGTGTCCTGGGGTCGTGTGATCCCCTTTTGTGACCTTCTGACAAGCAAAGTCAATGGGGAAGCCAGATTCACTTAGCAACCATGCAGCTAACTTAACAACTGCAGTGATTCACTTTAACAACCGTGGCAAGAAAGGTCATCAAATGGGGCAAAATTCACTTAGCGAACATCTCACTTAGCAACAGAAATGCTGTACGTTGAGAACTATCTGTATTCTGTTCAGCTGAATTCAGATTCTATCTCCATCCTACAACTCAGTGGGCCTTGCCTTTTGCTTCTCCCAGTTCACTCATACCACTGCAGTGTAAAAAGAGAAGGGATGTTCCCATGATTTTTTGAATCTCTCAGAGAAAGAGGATGGGGGGTGAATAAAATTGTTCATGCCCCCCTCAAAAGATTGTCTAGCAGTGAGGTGAGGAATTCAAGTTCAATCTCTTCAAATGCACTTGTGGAGTTCCACTGACACCTGCCTATCCAAACCGAGTCCTAGCCTTAAGCCTGGCCTGCTTAGAGAGGAAGCAGAGGGCCGGCTGCCTTCATTAGCCTGAGAGAGAAAGAGAGAAGTTACGCCCCACCCTTGAAGCCACAGTTTGCTTCCATCTGAATTATTGATGGCTGAGAAGGGACAACTCCCTTCAGTTCAGGCTTCGCCATGGCAAAAAATATTCCTAAATAAACCCCTCCTGTTTTATAGGGGCGCCCACGCGTATAACCAACCGAACAAGCATTCTAAATCTGTCCTCTTCAGGTGGCTGGCTTCCTTTCTGAATTCAGGGAAGCCACATCCCTGCGTATAGTACATTAAAAAAAAAGAAAAGAAAGAATTTAAAGGAAACCAGAGTTGCAGTAGAGAAAGAAAAGAAAAAGGATTCAGGTAGTTATTCCGACTGAAGAACCTGAGTTGGGTGCTGCCAATTCTCAGTTGTGCCCCTCCCCCCTTCAGTGCAAGCCTGATTCCACCTGGGCACCAAAATGATGCACCTTTGAGGTGCCCTCTCCACTAGGCACCGCTTGTGCAAGAGAAGCAGACACGCAACCACACTCACAAATTAAAAGCCCACCAGGATTTTTCTCCTTCTTGAAGCTTTGTACACGGAGCAGAACACCTGCCTTTGTTTCCTGAGCTCCGAGGGATCGTCCTCCCCTACAGGGAAGGGGTTCGGTGATCTCCCGATCTTCTCTTTCTTCCTCCCTCCTCGACCCGATCGGAAAACGCCAAGCCAACAAACGCATCAGTTCTACCCCGCAACGCAAAACGTGGAGGTTGAATATACAGTTCAACCCTGGGAAACCCACCCATTTGCTCGCGGCAGATCTTCCCAAAAAAACCGAAGTCCCTCTTACCCATTTTTTCCCCTTCCCAGCAGGAGTGGCGATTGTCCTGGACAGATCAAAAAGCAGGGCAAGACGAAACCAAAATTAAAGAGGAGCAGCGGGCAAGGAACAAGAATCGTTGGCTTATTTTTATTGTTGTTGCCTTTAAAAAAAAAAAAAAGCTCTCCAACGGAGCTGTCCACGGTTCGTGGTTCTGAAATGTTGCTGGCTGAGGGGTGGAGCTAGGAAGGAAAAGGTGGGGTTAGAGAGAAGGCTAAAGAAAGGCAGGGGTGGAGGGGTGTGTGTCTGTCTCTGTTGTGTGGAGATGTGGGGAAAAGGTCTATGAATTGCAAGTTATGTTGAAGACACCTCCATCCTGGAAGAGGGCATGGAAGTCATGTAAAGCTTTGTACACAGAGGTATGAACTTGACATAACATCTGTGTATTTTTCTCTTTGTCCATCTTAAAGAAAGGTGGACTGTATGTACTATCTTGATGCATTCTATATTTCCCTTCCTACAACACCATTGAGTACTAATATCTGCATAACTCCTATACACTTATCTATGTACTTATCACAAGGGTCAAAGGTCTCACAGCCTCACAAGCATTCATACTGTATGTCTGTGATTACAAAGCATGATCTTCCCTTGATAGGGAAATTGAGGGAATGGGGTTATATAAACAGATAGTATGCCCATTCTTTTGGGCATCCCAATCTAGATCTCAGTGACAAAAGAGTGAACAGGAACAGATTGTGACCTTGCTAGAGAAAAGAGGCAAATCCACCCAGAGCCCAAACTTCCAATAATTTCAATTTCCATTCTGAATCACTTGGCTTCTTCCAGAAGGTGGTATTGAGAATCTCATTGGAGAATTTTGGGTATCTGCCATCTCCCAAAAATATATGCTGTAGGAGAGCTCCTTATGTGGAGAAAGCAAGGACATTAAAACCAGCAAAAATTATGTGTGCATGATAGTGGTGGGAGAGCTGCATGGACCACAGTCATACTATATAGACTGACTGTCCAAATACTTGGAATTCAATGACAGCAATCTAGAACCCCACAAAACTGAATGAGAAACAGATATATTATACCCATTTATCAGACTTGCACGGTGCACTTGTGTGAGTGAACAAATCTGCATGCTTTTCTGTGGTAAGTGTGTGAATATTAGAGAGGAAAAGTATATGCATAAGAGTTCATATATGAAACTCTTGATCCAGTTTTCATAATTGGCTGAGCAGTCAGAAGTACTGGAAATGAGAGCCAGAATAACAGAATAAGAGAATAACCGAGTTGGAAGGGACTCTGGAGGTCTTCTAGTCATACCCCCTGCTGAAGCAGGAAACCCTATACCATTCCAGACAAATGGTTGCCCAATCTCATTTTAAAAACCTCCAGTGATGAAGCACCCACAGCTTCTGGAAGCATAATAATTGTTCTACCTGTCAGGAAATTTCTCCTTATTTCCAGGATGCTTCTCTCCTTGATTAGTTTCCATCCATTGCTTCTTGTCCTGCCTTCAGGTGCTTTGGACCAGGGGTTTTGCCTCATTGAATCACCATTTGTAATTATGACAGTGATGAAAAACTAACTTTATAGCCAATGCTTTACAGACCTGTGAATGTCTGTAAAACATTGGCTATAAAAGGTCTGTAAAGCAAAGGAAAGCTGAAGTAAGATCCTAAGCACAGTCACAGCTTCACTTAGCAACCCCTTTGCTTAACAATGGAGCTCCTGGTCCCAATTCTGGTTGCTAAACAAGGACTACCTTTATGCAAAAACAATTGAGATGTTCCCCACCTCTGCACTCTATGATAAACCTGAAAGCAGTTGTATTCTTTCAAGCAATTTTTTTTTTTTTTTTTTTTTTTTTTTTTTATGTTTTGGAGTCTACTTCCAGCAGATTTTGGATTCCTTTGTCTGTCTTCTTTTGCTTTTTGTGCTTTTAAGATTCTGATCTTTACAGCAGATGTACAGTATTAATGCAAAGTACCAGAAGATGAACAGGTGACACTTTATGGGGCAAGGCAATTAGAGAGAGAGATTTTGTCACAAATGCAGGAAATGTATAAAGGAGGCAAGTGAATGAATGTAAGGAATTTAGGACAAGCTGAATGACCAAAATAAGGTTCTTTTGTAGAATAGTGGGAAGGCTCATCTCAAGTGTGGTGGGTGTATGCTTTCATAATAGAATGGATGATGTGCTAGTGGAGTGGAAAGGTACAGGTATTCACACCTGTACAAATAAAAAGAAGTGTGGGTCATTCTGTGAAAGAGGCAGAGCGTTAAGGAGAAGAGGGTCTCTTTGAACTGGGTGGGAATGATAACTTGTGAGGAAGAATGTTGTGTACTGTTGCTAATGGGCTTGTGCAGCAGCGAGAGATGGAACAAAGATGGACAGAATTGCGGGGTGGGCTAAAAGAGGGTTGTATGTATCTATGTTGTGGGTGGGTGTGAGTGAGAGAGACAGAGAGAGGCATTGCTGCCCTCCTGTGGAGTAAGCAACTCCTCCAACAAATATTCCTGTCTCACTGCATAATAAAATTAAAGTTAAGTGGGTTTTTGACATTTAGTTTTGTCAATAACATACACACAGAGACCCATCTTTCTAGTAAACCACTAGCTGCTTTTCCTTTCAAAAACCCAGAAGGAAAATGCACAAGAATTTGGCTCTACCCTTCACGCATTTAAAAGGTAAGTCTGTGTAAGGGAACCTTGGACTCCTCACCCACTTCCCCCCTCCCTTTTGAAGCCTGTTATTCAATCATCTCCACTCATTGATCATTTTGGTTAGGGCTGATGAAAATTGAAGTTTAATACCATCTGAAAACTGACAGCTCTCTATTACTCATTTATAAGGGTGAGAGCCCGGCATCCTGATAGATGAATGCCACTGTTCTCCCAAAGCTTAGGGCTAGCTTCCAGCCTTCTACTTTCTCATTTCTTTAGCAAATCTAAGAAGTCTGGATCCCAAGCAGACCCTGCCATAGTGCAGAAATAACACTAGGGAGGAGGAGGAGGAAGGCAGGCAGGCAGGCAGGCAGGCAGGCAGGCAGGAAGGAAGGAAGGAAGGAAGGAAGGAAGGAAGGAAGGAAGGAAGGAAGGAAGGAAGGAAGGAAGGAAGGAGGAAGAAGAAGAATCCTATATCCCAGCACCAAACTCAAGGGCGTTCATACCTCTTTGATTTATCAGCATTGGGATCTAAATTCAACTCAGTTTCTTTCCTGTCCCACCAATCTTACCTGCAGTTTACTCTCCTTTCAATTGCAAGGCCTCAGTAGCTTTCTCTCCTCTCCTCCCAAAAAGAGCATCTTGGACTTCATCCCACCAAACTGTGTTCCAGAATCCATCCACAATGTAGAGCCTGAAGGAAATAAAAGTTATTCTTTTATAAAATTGTAGAAAAATAATTGTAGAAATGTAATGCCAATATATGAAACTGTCTCTTTAGTACAGATGTAACACTGTAACACAAATGTAGCAATACACTGCCAAATGTGTGAGAAGGTTTGTTCAATGTTTACTGCCTAATATTCCTCCGGACACAGGAACTTACACTTTGAGTAGAAATCCTACTATCGAAGAGGGAGATTTTGACCCAAAGTGAGAATTACAAATAAACAAGATAACAGCAGAAGGACGGAAGAGGTTAGGTTAACAAAGTACAACTCCAGAGTACATCTATAAAGATGAAAGAGCTGTTTAGATGTGACATGCATTGTAGGGGTATAAAATGCAGATCTTGAAAACAGGCCAGTGTGCTCCTGGAATCCAATCCATAGGGAAGGATCCAGGGGGCCACGTTTGCAAACGCTCCTCTCTTCTATTCTTTCTCTTTTTTCTTTTATTCTGTTTATGTTATTCTCCAATAAACCTTTGTTTTGTTAACCAGACTTGTCTTCGTATTGTGAGTATCAAAATTTGGGGGTTTTACATCTCACAATCTTGGTGGAGAATGCGGGCATTAAGAGCTTCTAGGGGACACTGTTCTCAGTAAAATCAGGAGCGCGCCTGTTGATTTCAACTGCCTGAAGTTATCTGAGATCTAGTTTCCCTTTGCAGGCTCCGAGCCAAACTAAATTGACAACTCTGGTTTACAAAAATCAAAGAACAGGAAAAAAGGAAGAAAGTCAACAACTGAAGCCCAGACCAGGTAACCCAGTGCACTGGCCCAGGTAAGGAACTTTTGCCCCGAAGGAGGGAAGCATGCAATTGTACCTGGGTGGTCAGGAGAGCGATTGTGGGAGGATTTCTGCGATAACGGCTGTGTGAGTGTGATGGGCTGTGTTCTGGGAACACTGGTAAGTCCAGAGGAGTGCAAACCTGAAAGGTTGAGGTCCCTTACTCCCACAAGGGGGAAGGCCAGCCTGAAGGGAAGCAAACTGGTGTTAAGAGTTTTGAGTGGCCGTCAAATCGAGGACCTCAGGGAACCATAATCAGGAAAACTCTCAAGAAGATGGGTTGTTGTTGTAAGTCGTTGTTGTAAACCTAAAGAAAAAATAACTGTAAAATTGAGTAGCTTCAAACAGGAAAACCCATCTTGCTAGCAGCAGATGCCTTGTGTCTGTGAATGGGTTTCCCAGGCTCTGCCCATGTGGAGCTAGGGTAGAAAAGGAAGTTTTGGGAAATAAGGGGAATGAGAGAAATGTTTGTTTGTCTCTGTGTGTGAGTGAGAAGACCTTTTTCCCAATCAGTTTTCTGTTCTCTTTTCCTTGTCTTGGTGTGTATATGTGTGTCAGAGTCTTTGTGTGTGAGGTAAATGTGACTGTTAATTGTTTCTAATCCCAAGAGAAAAGAAGATACCAAAAGAAACATCCTCACTCTGTCTGGCCAACAAACAAAGTGAAGAAAGATGTGTTTGTTTGTTTGTATATTTTTTCCTCTCCCTCTTAAGAACAGCCCAAAGTTACCTGCTCAGGCAGGAAATCCTATACCATTTTCTTGCCTCTTCTGCTCTCTCCCTTTTGCAAATGTTAAGTGTGTTAATGCCTTTTCAAACTCTATCTGCAGACACAACCCCCTTCCCCCCTTACTTTTTCTGGCTGTGTTGCTTTGAGAGGGAGAGAGAGAGAGAAAGGAGAAGGTGGGGTTGATCTTTTAAACTTTTTCTCTGCTTAGAATTCAGGTTTGAGAAAGGTGGGGTGGCTGTGAAAATTTAATGCCTACTTTTGCAATTTTTTCTATTCAAAAAAGGGGTCAGTAATTGTTGGACAACTTTTTGGGGGGAAAATTTTGAGTTTAAATTGTTTAATATCAACCAAAAGAAATGATTCAAAATTGTTTGCTTAGATTTGTAAATGTTTTCCCTATTTAATGGAAATTTAATGGAAATCTGTTTCCATCTGAATGGAATTTGATTAAATTGGAATTTGACTAACTTTATATTAAAAGCAATACTAGAGTTTGAAAAAAAAACTATTTCAGTAACTCAGAATATCTTATTAAACTTGTTTATTTTTTTGTGTGAAGTTAAAACAAAGAAGTTGAGAAAAAATTTGGGATTATAAATAGCTATGCTGTTTTGAGTAAAGATTTGTATGCAAAACTGTTAGAAAAAGAGCTTGTGTTAACAAATGCAAACAGGGTTTGGTGAGCTCTCCTTTGTTGGTTCTTTGCTAGGTAATTTATTTATAAACAAGGACAAAGATTGGAGGAGGTTTTGACCCAGAAGTGTGTGCGTGGGGGGGAAAGGCAGCCAGTGGCATTTTTATCTAAAATTGACATTTGGGAACATCTTGGTGGTTAGCATTTCTTTTTTTTTTTTTTTTAATTTTTATTCATAATACAATTAAAACAACAATGGACAAACATGACATTCCAGAGTGAATTTTTCTATCAGTTCCTATCATAGTACAAAAAATTTATACATTGTTCTTAACCTCTATATAAACCTCATCTTTTATACAATACAATTATATATACAAATATATGTACAGTTATGTATATCTTTTAATTCTACCATTAGTTTGAAGTCCGAGCAGTTCTTAATTCATACCAGCGGTAAAATTTGCCCCAGATTTCGAAGTATTCGTGTTCCGTTTTGTCTTTCATAATCATTGTAAGCCTGTCCATCTCAGCACATATTAGAATTTTATTCAGGATCTCTTCTTCCGTTGGGGTTTCCTTGTTCCTCCAATTTTGAGCAAAAACCAGCCTGGAGGCCGTTAAAATGTGTAGCATTAAATAAAATACGCCTTTGTCATGTTTTTGCGTAGTTAAACCTAATAGAAAGAGTTCTGGTTTTGGTTCTACCGCTTGCTCTAATATTTCTTCCAACCATATTTTAATCCTGTTCCAAAAATCACAAGCTCGCGTGCATTCCCACCACATATGATAGTAAGTTCCACTTTTCAAATTACATTTCCAACATTTAGGGGAGACATTGGTATACATTTTAGACAATCTTGTGGGTGGGAGATGCCATCTATAAAACATTTTGTAAAGGTTCTCTTTGTAAGAGGTGGCCAAAGTAAGCTTCTTATTTCTTGCCCATAGTTCTTGCCATATATGCAGATCAAAATTAAGACCAAAATCCTTACTCCAATTCAACATAGTCACTTTTACTTGTTCCTCGTACGTTGCCTGATCTAGCAAATAGTAGTATAATTTTTTAATCATTTTATCCTCCGACCCCAAAATTATTTTATCCAATTCTATTGGTTCTAATTTAATGCCTAACTCTTTTTTGTCTTTCCGATATCTTGCCTGCAGTTGCAGGTATGCCCACCATTCTAATTCTATCCCTTCATCGTGGATGGTTTTCCTGGATTTCAATTCCCCTCTTTCATCTAAGATATTTTTATATGTTATGATCTTATCTAATTGAGTAAATTTTGGGTGTACATATATTTCTAACGGTGAGATCCAACTAGGTACTTGGGTATAATTTGGTTGCCAAATTTTTGTCCATACATCAATAAGAGCTTGCCTAATATAGTGACTTCGAAAATATTTATGTACTTTATATTTATGATCCCATAATATGGCATGCCATCCTATTTGTAGGTCATGGCCCTCCAGACACAATAGTCTCCTATTTTTTAGTAATATCCAATCTCTTACCCATACTAATGCTGCGGCCTGGTAATATTTCTCCAAGTCTGGAAGACCAAATCCCCCCCTTTCCTTTGAGTCCTGTAGTAATTTTAATTTAATCCTTGCTCTTTTTCCTTGCCAGATGAATTTACACATCATTTTGTTCAAATTTTGAAAAAATTTCTTGTCTAATTTTATAGGTATACATTGGAACAAAAATAAGATTTTTGGCAACACATTCATTTTAATCACCGCAATTCTGCCCATAAAAGAGAGCTGTAGGTTAGTCCAAATATCAAAGTCTTTTTGAATCTGTTCTATTAACTTATCATAGTTATCCCTTTTAAGCGTAGCGCATTTGGCAGTCAGTTGTATCCCTAAATATCTAATTTTATTTGTAATTTGAACACCAATTCTGTCAACCAATTCATTTTTCTGTATTTTAGTCATATTTTTGACAAGCATTTTAGTTTTTTCTTTATTTATTTTTAAACCTGCTATTTCCCCGTATCTATTCAATGTTTCCATCAGTCTAATCCCTGATTGTAGTGGTTCTTCAATAATAAAAACTAAATCATCTGCAAAGGCTTGTATTTTAAATGTCTCTTTCTTGATTTCTAGACCTTGGATCTGTTCATCTTGCCGGATTGCTCTAGTTAATACCTCAAGAGATAATATAAATAACAATGGTGATAGTGGGCAGCCTTGGTTAGGCATTTCTTATCAAGTGTAGACAATTTTAATCAGGAAGCCTAAAGGAGGTATACACTTGTTCATAGCAAAGTAGTTGGGAAAAGAAAAGGAAAAGAACAAGAAAAAGAGAGACATAATGAAGATACGATAGTAGATGGGGAAGGAGGGATTACCAAGAATTGAATTAAAAGATAAAATAATTAGAAAATATGTACTCGAACTGTCCAGATATTTTTCTCTCCTGCGACAGAAAGGCATTCTTGCCCAAACTCCTTGGACTTTGTAGTACACCAATACAAAGCAGGACAGTGTGTGTGTAAGGACCCACCCCACTTTGCATCTTAAGAAGACAGAACTCTTGGAATAATTCTTCCAACAGGAATCCTTTATTAAGAAGAAGTGGTTGCAGGCATGCTAGACAGGACTTGGGGTCCAAGCTCTCCCATTCAAGGTTTTAAGGGGTTCCCCAGTAGTCCCACCCAATCACCCCCCCTTCCAGTGATAGTTTCAGGCATCACAAATCCACCCCTTTATTCCTTTTTTCCGTCTGGATGGAGACTTCAGATAAACTACATGAAAGGTAAATAGCCCCCTTTGTTATGGTAAGCTTCTTTGGTGCTAACTACATTCAAACTCTTTGAGGTTGCAATAAACACATTCAGTTCCTTAGAAGTATACTGAAGGAAGTGAGGGCCATAAAGCCCCTTTGTTCTCCCCCTTCTCTCCCTCTTATGGCAGAATCCAGAGAAGGCAGAATTGGGATTTTCTATGTTTGATAATTAAAGACGAAATATAATTGGATTCTGACATCCGGCCCCTCTTAAAAATAAGAGAGATCCACCTGAAAGAAAACAAAACAGGTATAAAACTTAGTCAGGCTTGTTAGGATACTCTGTGTGAAACTTCTTCAATAGCTTCGGGGCTCTGACATGACGTTTATGGACCCACTCGTTTTGTGAGGGAGGGAGGTGTTTCCAGGCAACTAGGTACTGAGTTGCTCCATGATATCTCCTAGAGTCAAGGATCTCTTTTATTTCGAAGTGTTGTTCGCCCTCCACCATGATTGGAGGTGGGGGGGGGATTTTTGGCCATATAGGTGACTGATGCTCTCTTTTCAGCAAGCTGCAATGAAAAATTGGGTGCATTTGCCTGAGATTTTTGGGTAATTCTAATTCTACTGTTACTGGATTTATGATTCTTTTAATTGGAAAAGGTCCTATGTATTTTGGTCCAAGTTTTTTACAGGGCTGTAGGGACTTTAGGTATTTTGTAGATAAGTACACCATTTCTCCTATAATGAATGGTGTAGGCTCAACCCTTTTTTTATTGGCTTGTGCTTTGTATGCCTGCCTAGCTTCATCTAGTGCTTTTCTAACTATTGGCCAGGTGTTTTGTAGTTTTTCCATCCATTCTTTCAGTGAAGGGATCGTTGGTTCGTTTGGGGTTAACTCTGGCATAGGGTTGAAACTTTGACTGTTGGCTATTTGAAAAGGACTTTAGCCTGTGCTGGAGTGGACTGCATTATTGTAGGCAACTTCTGCAAAAGGAAGTAAGTCCGTCCAATCACTCTGTTGGAAATTTAAAAAACATCTCAAATATTGCTCAAGTACTGAATGGCACCGTTCCATTTGTCCATCTGTCTGAGGGTGATGGCTAGATGTCAGTCCCTGAGTGGTCCCTAAGAGGGATAAAAATTCCTTCCAAAATGCAGATGTAAATTGCACTCCCCTATCAGAGATGATGCGTTGGGGTGCCCCGTGCAATCTGTAAATGTGCTGGATGAAAAGTTTTGCTAAGGCCTTTGCAGTGGGAATCTTTTGGCAAGGGATAAAGTGCACCTGTTTGGAAAACAAGTCCGTGACTGTCCAGATAACAGTATTCCCATTGCTTTCTGGCAATTCCACTATAAAATCCATGGCTATTTCCCTCCAAGGGGCTGAGGGACTTGCCACTGGTTGTAATAGCCCTGGCGATTTCCCTTGCAACCTCTTTGCCGATGCACAGGTTGGGCAGCTGGCAACATAACTTTCTATGTCCTTTTTTATTGATGGCCACCAAAATTGCCGTTTAATTAAGTGTAAAGTTTTTACAAATCCAAAATGCCCTGCTGATTTTGTGTCATGGCAAAGCTGCATGAACGTGATTCTTTGGGTTGTTGGTATATATAACTTTTCCCCTACCCAAGGCAACCCGTCTCTCATTGTGCACACATTTTTGTTTTTCTGGAACCATTCATCTGTTTCCAAACTTTTTCTGAATTCAATTCCAGTTTGGCTGTCCAGTTGTGGTTTTAATTTGGCTTGGGTTCTTGTGGTTACTGGTGCTGTCAGTTGTGACTCTGCCATTATTGGTCTAGAGTCTGTGGTTCGTGCGCTGTTATATTGAGGCATGCGAGATAGTGCATCTGCCAGGAAGTTCTTTCTCCCTGGTAAATGTTTGACCTTAAATTGGAACTGGTGAAAATGCTGAGACCAGCGGGCTTGTTTGGGATTGAGTTTCCTGGACGTTTTCAGGGCTTCTAAATTTTTGTGATCGGTCCACACCTGGAAGGGGATTTTGTTGCCTTCCAGGAACTGTCGCCACGTGAGTAATGCCCAACGTATCCCATAAGCCTCCTTCTCCCATACGGGCCAGCGCTGTTCTGTTTCCGTGAGTTTCTTGGATGTATATGCACAGGGTTGCAATACTGCATCATCATTTTCTTGTAATAGAACAGCCCCCACTGCCACATCACTTGCATCTGCCTGTATTACGAAGGGCTTGTCCATGTCTGGGTGCCTTAGTACTGGTTCGGCAGAAAAAAGTCTCTTTAGTCTCTCAAACGCTGCTTGGCACTCCATTGTCCATGTTAGTGGCTGGCTAGGTTTTACTGAGGATGCTCCCTTCGTTTTTAGTAAGTTAGTGAGGGGCAAGGCTATCTGGGCAAATGAGGGGATGAATTGGCGGTAAAAGTTTGCAAAGCCCAGGAAACTTTGTAGTTGCTTTCTTGTGCGGGGTGGTGCCCAATGTAATACAGCTTTGACCTTCTCTGGGTCCATTTCAATGCCCTGTGGGGATATGCGATAACCTAGGTAGTCTATCCTTTCCTGGTGGAATTCGCATTTTGAGAGTTTGGCATATAGGTGGGCGGCTCGCAGCTTCTTTAAAACTTCTCTGACAAGGTTGACGTGTTCCTCTTTTGTTTCAGTAAAGATAAGAATGTCGTCCAAGTAAACAAGGACCCCCTTAAACAGGTGCTCCCTTAGAACGTCATTGATTAATTGCATAAAGACTGCAGGGCCCCCTTGTAATCCAAATGGCAAGACTTTGAATTGATAGCACCCCATGGGGCAGTTAAATGCAGTCTTCCATTCGTCCCCTTCCTTAATTCTCACGCGATAGTAAGCTTCCCTTAGGTCTAGTTTAGAAAAAATTTTCCCTTTCGATAGGTGTGACAGCATGTCTTTCATGAGGGGCAGAGGGTATAGGTTGCTTTCACTGATTGTATTCAGGGCCCTATAATCCACGCATAAAAGTAAAGAGCCATCCTTCTTCTCTCTAAAAAGGACCGGGGCAGCCACTTTAGGCTTGGCTGGCTCAATGAAACCTCTCTCTAGGTTTTTTTTAATAAATCTTTCCATTTCCTCCTTCTCCTTTGGGCTCATGGAGTATAATCTGGGCTTCGGGAGTTTTGCCCCAGGCTTGAATTCAATGGTACAGTCTGTGGGTCGGTGGGGGGGGGAGCTCATTCGCCCTCTCCTCACTGAAGACTTCAGCAAGGTCTCTATATTCCTCTGGTATTTCTGTTAATCTTTTTTCCTCTCCTATGGATGCTTTTTCTATTCTTGATTCTGGTATCCTCCCTTGGGGTTTTAAGTCCATAGGGTCCCCCTTCGGGAATTTGATTTCTGTCGTCCTCCAATTTACCCAGGGGTTCCATTTTTTTCAACCATTCCATCCCTAGAATCATTGGGCATTCCATACCTGGGGTCACCACAAACGTTATGTCCTCTTCATGTTTGCCCAGGGAGAGGTGTATTGGTAGAGTGGCTAGGGTAGCTGGCACCCCCCCGCTATGGATCCATCTAACTGGCCAAATGAGATTGGTTGTTCCAGTCTCCTGGATGGGATGCCCAGATTCCCCACTAGTGTTGGGCTAATGAGGCAGCGGGTGCAGCCAGAGTCTATTAAGGCTTTCACCTTCACAGCTTCGGGCATGGGGGGGATTAATATAGTCACTGTTTTGAAGATGGGTGTGATGCATCCACTTACCAGGGGTTCGCCCTCCGAGCTGTCATCTGAGGCATCCACCGGCCCTGTGGTGTAGGCTGGAGTTCTTTCCCCTTGGTGAGCAGAAGTGGGGGGTTCTGCAATTTCCATCATTCTCATGGCCGTTTCTTTTGGCTTAGCTGAAGACTTTCCGGATTTGTTGATTGGGGATCTGTCTGGGTTGTGCTGGGGGGCCTTTGAGCGGCATTCTACAGCTCGATGCCCTTCTCTTCCGCACTTGAAACACCCCATTTGCTTCTTGGCTGTAGCCGATGATTTCACCGGTTCGTGTGTCAGCTCAGGCGGGGGGCGGCTCCATTGTTTTCCTCGGCGGTGCCTCTTCAATATGTCGATCTCTGCTTCCTCTGCCAAGACGTACCATTCCTCAAGTCGGTGTGGGTCCCCTCGGGGCAGGCAAGCATCATATAGATCATACTTTAGTCCGTCTTTGAAATGGCTAAGGAGGATGTCTTCTGGCCAATTCAGTTTGCTGGCAATGGCCCGGAATTGTTGTGTATATTCAGCCACTGGGCGTTTGCCTTGCCTCATCGTTTTTATCCTTTCACGGGTTTTGCGATCAGCCAGGGGGTCTTCAAATCGTCTTCTCAAAGAGGACATGAAACGGTTGAAGTTACTGAGTTCTGGGGCATTGGAGTCATGCAAGTTCACCACCCAATCTGCAGCCGGTCCATCCAGGGCAGATTGCACGATCCGGATGCGGGCTTTGTCGCTGGCAATGTCCTGCCCATATTCCTCCATGTAGCTGAGGACTTGGGTTAGGAAAAACCCCAAGCGTGTTGGCTCCCCTTTGAATTTCACCTCCAACGGTGGACGTCTTAGAATGGATCTGTGCCTCCGTTGTTGGTGGTAGTGTCTTCCGTCCAGATTGCCATCTGTGGTCCGGTAGGGGGTGGGGGCTACTGGATCAGTAGATGTCCCCGGGGTTGCAGGTTCCACGTCCCCCTCGGTGTCTCTCCCTTTGCGGCTCCAGGAGCTGGGGCGGCCGTAGGGCTCAGGATTCTCCTCTCCTAGGGAGCTGAGAGTTCTCTTCATCAGGTCAATAGCTTTCTCTAGGATCCAGTCTGAGTACGGTGCCCAGCTTCCTCCCTCTTCACTTGCGTGCAGGGATTTCTCCATCTCCTGCTTCCATTCTGGTTGCTTGGTCCCCCGTCTCAGGGTCACCTTTCTTGATTCCTTTCCCCACTCACTTTTCTTTCCAACGCCCATTGACCAGCGAGGCTTGTGGTCCCGTGTCTCCACCACTTCTTCTCCTGAGGAATCTGACCTCTCGGATCCCAACATCTGGCAAGGTTCCAACTGGGTCAGCAGCTCTCTTTCCAGGGAGTTTTCCCCCTCTCCTGCTCCATTGTCTGACATGGTAAATTTTTGCAAAATCCCCCGGCAAGGGTCTCCCTTCCAGGTGGATTAATTTTGCAAGTCCTGTCTAATGTAAGGACCCACCCCACTTTGCATCTTAAGAAGACAGAACTCTTGGAATAATTCTTCCAACAGGAATCCTTTATTAAGAAGAAGTGGTTGCAGGCATGCTAGACAGGACTTGGGGTCCAAGCTCTCCCATTCAAGGTTTTAAGGGGTTCCCCAGTAGTCCCACCCAATCACCCCCCCCCCTTCCAGTGATAGTTTCAGGCATCACAAATCCACCCCTTTATTCCTTTCTTCCGTCTGGATGGAGACTTCAGATAAACTACATGAAAGGTAAATAGCCCCCTTTGTTATGGTAAGGTTCTTTGGTGCTAACTACATTCAAACTCTTTGAGGTTGCAATAAACACATTCAGTTCCTTAGAAGTATACTGAAGGAAGTGAAGGCCATAAAGCCCCTTTGTTCTCCCCCTTCTCTCCCTCTTATGGCAGAATCCAGAGAAGGCAGAATTGGGATTTTCTATGTTTGATAATTAAAGATGAAATATAATTGGATTCTGACAGTGTGTACTAACTCCAACCTGGGAAGGACTTTACATCGTCTTGTTAACCACTGACCTGTGCCAGCCCCAGAGGAGTGGAAGGTGGAATCTCACCAAGGAGATCCACTGAAGCTAAAGTTCCGAAGGACTTCATGGACTAATAGTCAATCTTCCTGACAGAAAGGGGGGTAATAGAGGAAAAAGGACTAAACTTTATATTTCTATTTCTATCTAGAACCAAAGGAAAACCAAGACCTCCCGCATGTGCTGATTTTGTGGGTATCTTTGTGGGTGTTGTTGCTGCTCTCACTGTATTAATTGTGTTCAGTGCACAGGGTGTGAGATAGAGTGTGATATTAAGTCTTAGAAGATGTATTGGAACATTACAAGGTGGTATGTCTGGGGGGGGTTTCTTATTATACTCTTAAAACCTGTCCAACCATTAGAGTCATTTAAGCAATGTGTAAAAATGACAAAGGGAGAAGGAAAAAATATACACTGACTCCAAGTATGTTTATGGAGTCTTGAATACAGGTGGAAGAAGAAAAAAAAAAGAAGTTATGCTAGAGTGGCAGAAGGGAAGGAAGGAATGGATAATAAAAGAAAGAAACAGGAAAGTTGCTTTAAGTTGGTTTGCACAGACTTGTGAATTGCATGCATTAAGCAGGGAGACTGCCATTAACGTGGGCAGCCCAAACGTGTGAATTGTATGCCTTAACACAAGCCTTAGAATGTTGAAGGAATAAGAATGTACTAAAGATGGGAGGTGGATGTTGCAAGATGGGAGAGGGATGTTGAAAAGAAAAAAGAAAAAAACAACAACAATGGCTAGAACACAGAAGCAGCCACTGAAGGGGGGTCACAAGGGATGATTAATATTTTCTACAACAGGATGGTTGTATTTATACTTTAGTTAAACAAATACGTGATAAAATTCAAGTTAAAAAAAAAAAGCTTTACAACATTTAGTGGTGAGACCATGTCAATATAGGCCTCAACTGGAAAGTTGTTTTTGTTTCTTTGAAATGGGAGGCTTTTGTTACATGAAGGTTCAAGAATGTCAATGAAGAAGAGAAGAAAGTTACTCAGTATTTGCATAATGTGGCGCAGGTTTTGTCTTCTATCTCAGTACAGGCCCAGGCTGCCTTACCACCTGTCTCTGGCCATTGTTCCTGGAGAGTGGATTCAGGTGAAAAGAACTGTCACCTAGAAATACCAGTCCTGAGTGGTCTCAACCATGCCAAGTCCTCCTGATTTAAGGAATCAAGGCGTGAGTCCATGGAAAGTCCCATCATATCCTCTCCAGTGACAAACTCCGCAGCTGGACAGCCTGAAAATGAAATTTCAACCTGCCTCACCTGTTGAATTGTTTCCATCTAAGTGGGAGAAAAACTTCAATGGATTGGACGTGTTCCTAGAACCTGGACTATGTGTTGAAAAGTTTTTCTTCTGCTACTGTTGTTTCCTTAGTACCTTCTTTGGTAGAAGGAAGGACCGTGGGTCCTTTAAGGAACACTGGGGAAAGAAGACACAGAATATGAAAACTTGCTTGCACAGGAATCTATAGGAAGTTATGAACTGTTAAAAGTATAAAAGAATAAATTCAGGTGGAAGAGAAAAATGGGGGAATGAAGGAAATAAAAGTTATTCTTTTATAAAATTGTAGAAAAATAATTGTAGAAATGTAATGCCAATATATGAAACTGTCTCTTTAGTACAGATGTAACACTGTAACACAAATGTAGCAATACACTGCCAAATGTGTGAGAAGGTTTGTTCAATGTTTACTGCCTAATATTCCTCCGGACACAGGAACTTACACTTTGAGTAGAAATCCTACTATCGAAGAGGGAGATTTTGACCCAAAGTGAGAATTACAAATAAACAAGATAACAGCAGATGGACGGAAGAGGTCAGGTTAACAAAGTACAACTCCAGAGTACATCTATAAAGATGAAAGAGCTGTTTAGATGTGACATGCATTGTAGAGGTATAAAATGCAGATCTTGAAACCACGCCAGTGTGCTCCTGGAATCCAATCCATAGGGAAGGATCCAGGAGGCCACATTTGCAAACGCTCCTCTCTTCTATTCTTTCTCTTTTCTCTTTTATTCTGTTTATGTTATTCTCCAATAAACCTTTGTTTTGTTAACCAGACTTGTCTTCGTATTGTGAGTATCAAAAATTGGGGTTTTTACATCTCACAAGCCTCACCACTAGAGTTAATTTACTTGGAGCACTTTCAGGAACCTGCAGCTACAGTAGAAGGAGTCCCAATTCAGCTTTGCTGAAGAAGGGTCTCCTCCTCCCTGGGGAAACACCTTGAGTATTGCTGGTATGGTTCCTCAAGAGCACCTCCCACCCAGGGCTGCCTTCCATTCTGTGAGTGCCTCTAGTGAGCTGCATTCTTATATCTGTGCATATATACATATTGCATACTGCATTCATATATATGTATGCATTTATATATGTATATATGTACACACATACACATACACACGTGCATTCAAATCTGCCTTTTAGATCTGTCAAGAAGGTATCACTACCTTCTTGACAGATCTAAAAGGCAGATTTGAATGCATATGTTACATATGTACATATATATATAAATGCATGCATATTTATGAATGCAATATGCATATATGCTGATACATGAATGCAGTATGTAATATATTCACATACATATATACTGTATATATGGGAGGGAGGGAGATTATTTATTATACAGGTGAGACTCGAAAAATTAGAATATCGTGCAAAAGTTCATTTATTTCAGTAATGCAACTTAAAAGGTGAACCTAATATATGAGATAGACTCATTACATGCAAAGCAAGATAGTTCAAGCCGTGATGTGTCATAAGTGAGATGATTATGGTTTACAGCTCATGAAAACCCCAGATCCACAATCTCAGAAAATTAGAATATTGTGAAAAGATTCAATATTCTAGGCTCAAAGTGTCCCACTCTAATCAGCTAACACCTGCAAAGGGTTCCTGAGCCTTTAAACACCTGCAGCTCTTTCATCTTTATAGATGTACTCTGAAGTTGTACTTTGTTAACCTGACCTCTTCTGTTCATCTGCTGTTATCTTGTTTGTTTGTAATCCTCACCTTGGGTCAAAATCCCCCTCTTTTATAATAGGATTTCTACTCAAAGTGTAGGTTCCTGTGTCTGGAGGATTTTTAGGCAGGAAATAGTAAACATTTGGTCATATATTGGCATTGCATTGTTACATTTGTGTTACAGTGTTACATTTGTACTAAAGAGACAGTTTCATATAATGGCATTACATTTCTACAATTATTTCTACAATTATTAAAAGAATAACTTTTATTTCCTTCAATCCCCCCTTTTTCCCTTCCACCTGAATTTATTCTTTTATACTTTTAATTGTTCATAACTCCCTATATTTTCTTTAGATTCCTGTGGAAGCAAGTTTTTACATTCTGAATCTACTTCTTCCAACCCGTTTTCCTCTTTTCATTACAAACATTGTTTCTTTCTTCCCACTCTCTATTGAAGTTGTTATTAAAGTCATGCTTTTCATTGTTTGTTTTATTAACGTTTGTATGAGAGGAATCAAACATGGTAAAAACATAATAGCCAAGAATCTTAATATTACAAATTTTGCTAACTCCTTCCAGTCTGTAAACCATCCTCCAAACCAATTATTTACTCCATCTAAGGTCAATCCCCTCCAGGTTTGGACTGGGACATGAGCTAATTTTATCATTTTGTCTGTAATTTCCTTTACTACTTTTCCACTCTCATCTACTTCAATGCAGCAATTACTCAAATTTCCCACACACACCTCCTTCCTGGGCTAATAAGTAGTCTAAGGCTAAATGATTTTGCATGATGTAGGTTCGAGATTTTACGCTTTCCTTAGCCAGATGTGTCAGAGTACTTATAGTGTCATTGGTAATTATTTCAAGCACTGCTTGCAGCCGAATCACCCTGTTTAAGATATAGATGGGCTCTCTGGCACCTAAAGTACCATCTTCCGCCCAAGTAGCAGGTCCATAATATTTGATGATATCCTCTGGAGTCCACTTATCATCCTTCCAACTTCCAATTTTTATATCGCTTGGCTGTATAGCTCTTTTTGCTCGGACTTTATCTGATAAATCATCATATACAGTTAGTCCCAGCAATTGTTTCTGTTCGATGGGGAGGAGGAAAAAACTTGGCTTTATTATTCCTAAGATGCAAGATCCATACCACCCCTTGGGTAGGTACCCATAGGCATATTTTCCACATATCCAATACATACCTTCGGGGGCTACCCAGTCCAGCGTGTCGTTTTCAGGATCTTTCAAATAAGCCATCTCAGTTATTTCACTTAATGTCTCCCTTTTTGATATTCCACTTCCTCCCCACCAACTGCCATTATTCCATATAGTCAAGCAAATCATGTCTCCTACTGCAATTTTCCTATTCTTCTTTTTCCTTTCATAACATATTTTTCCCACTAAATTTGTGGTTAATGCCCAAGTTCCCTCTGTTCCTTTTATGAATTTGAGAGTCTTATTTTTCCACATTTCTACCACAATCTCATGTTTTAATTCTTGAGCTTCCCATGGCCACTGTTCTCCCATATTTGTTCCTCCACACACAAAACAATTGCTCACCGTTAGAGTCTTAGCAATTTCTTCAGCCATCTGCACAAACATATTTACTGCTTTCTTAGGAAATTCAGGTAATTCTAATTTTTTGAATTCCTGGTAATATGACCAAAATATACTTTTGCGTATTGGTTTTACCTTAGTTGTTTCTATTTTTAATACTAGCCATCCCCATGGGTCCTTTCCAATTCCGTCTATTCCTATTCCAAATTCTCTATATTGGATTCCTTTTTCCAGTGACTGATTTGTATATATATAAATGGGGTTACATTTTCCTTGAATGCAATCAGTCCTGGTATTTCCCATACTGATATTCATTCCCTTTGGTCCTCTATTCCTTTCATTTGGGTTTATAGTAGTATACCAGTAATCATAGCTTGGAGCAAAAGCAACATGTCCCGTACTTAATGTAGGTGCTGCTTCTTGGAATAAGTATTTCCTTTCCTTCATATAACTTCTTTCCCACTCTAAGTTTTCACATTTTACCCCAAACAAGTTGTCGGATCCTTGTCTGTTATTAATAGCTTGGCAGGCATCAAAACACCCCCCCCCACACACACACACACTAGTTTCACCCCTAGTTTCATTATGAGCTATATAGCCTTGTCTGATTTGGTTTAATGAGAACATTTGAAATGCATTTTCCCCTCCTTTATAAGCATATACCCACATTTTTGCAGTTACTGGTCCTATTGCTTTTGGGTCATAACATTCTACCCCTGTGCTAGTGTTGCAGCATTTGTATTGTGTTTCATTTTGAATACAGTCTGTCAAGTCAGTCTGTAAACATTCGGGAATCATAGTGTGGTATATCATTGTGTTTTCAATCTTCCCTTCTCTCTTTGTCATTTTTACACATTGCTTACATGACTCTAATGGTTGGACAGGTTTTAAGAGTATAATAAGAACCCCCCCCCCGACATACCACCTTGTAACGTTCCAATACATCTTCTAAGACTTAATATCACACTCTATCTCACACCCTGTGCACTGAACACAATTAATACAGTGAGAGCAGCAGCAACACCCAGAAAGATACCCACAAAATCAGCACATGCGGGAGGTCTTGGTTTTCATTTGGTTCTAGATAGAAAAAGAAATATAAAGTTTAGTCCTTTTTCCTCTATTACCCCTCCTTCTGTCAGGAAGATTGACTATTAGTCCATGAAGTCCTTTGGAACTTTAGCTTCAGTGGATCTCCTTGGTGAGATTCCACCTTCCACTCCTCTGGGGCTGGCACGGGCCCTTTTACTCGGGAGTAATGGGTCCAACCTTTTTCAGCTGTCCGTATAGCTGTCTCAGTGGTTAACAAGACAATGTAAGGTCCTTCCCAGGTTGGAGTTAGTTTTTTGTCTCTCCAGGCTTTTATCAACACCCACTGTCCTGCTTTGTATTGGTGTACTGCAAAGTCCAAGGGTGGAGTTTGGGCAAGAATGCCTTTCTGTCGCAGGAGAGAAAAACATCTGGACAGTTCAAGTACATATTTTCTATTTATTTTATCTTTTAATTCAATTCTTGGTAATCCCTCCTTCCCCATATAAGGTATTCCAAACATGAGTTCAAATGATGACAATTCAATATCTTTACGTGGTTGTGTTCGTATCCTTAATAAGGCCAAGGGGAGGCATTTATTCCAGGGTAAATTTGTTTCTTCCATTAATTTAATCAAAGTTTGTTTTAATTTTTGATTCCCCCTTTCAACAATAGCAGAGCTACTGGGGTGCCAAGCTGTGTGATAATCCCACTTAATTCCCACAGCCTCATTAATTAATTTCACTACCCTTGCTGTAAAATGAGTCCCCTGGTCACTATCTATTACTTCAGGAAGACCATACCTGGGTATTATATTTTCTAACAATATTCTGACCGTGGTGCTAGCATTTGCATTCACTCATGGAAAAGCTTCTACCCATCGGGTTAAATGATCCACGATGACCAACAAATTTCTCATCCTTCCTGCTTTTGGTAATTCAGTATAGTCAATCTGAAGTCTTTGAAAAGGTCGTATTGCCAACTCCCCCCCCCCCCCCCCATCGGTTGTTTTCTTAGTGCTGCTTTGTTTGTTTTCAGACAGACCATACATTTTCTAACCATTTGTAAGGCCAAACTGTATATTCCTTTACATACATATTTTCTTTGTATCAAATCTATTAAAGCCTGTGCCCCCCAGTGTGTCCCTTCATGTAGCCTCTCGATCAGATTCCTCATGATCTGTTTATTTAACATCTTTCTTCTATCTGGCAACACCCATTCCCCATCTGCATTTTTAACTGCCCGCTCCTTCTCCATTGCTTCTTCCTCTTCCTTGGAGAACTTTGGTATCCCTTGTTTTTCTATTTCAGGTATCATTATAAAAACTTTTTCTTTTTCCTTTTCCATGAGTCCTGCTTCCTTAGCTCTTTTGTCTGCTAAATTGTTGCCATAGATTTCAAATCCCTCCCCCTTTCGGTGTGCTTCTACGTGAATTATGGCTAACGCCTGAGGTATAGTTATTAAATTTAAAATATCAGTGACCAATTCTTCTTTTGCTAATCCTTTCCCTTTACTGTTCACCAGCCCTCTCCTTCTACTATAGCATATGCACTCCTTCGCTCCCCTTCTATCACCCTGGAACTCCCATCTATAAACAAAGTCCTTAATCCTTCTATTCGAGTACCTTTCAGATCATCCCTCACCTTTGTCTGATAGTCTATTGCTTCTAAGAAATCATGTTCTACTTCTTGCGAATCTCTTTCTCCACTTAGAAACTGAGCTGGGTTTACATTAGCTTCAGTCACAATTACTAGGCTTGGAACTTCTAGTAAAATGCTTTCATATTTCATTAATCTAGAGTTTGTCATCCATTTTTGAGCTTGTTGATTCAAAATATTCGTTACTTGGTGTGGACTACTTACTACAATTGCCCCCCCCCCCCAAATTTATCTTCCAGCTTTCTTGAACTAGCAAGGCGGTGGCTGCGATGGCTTGCATACAAACTGGCCACCCCTTATTACCAGATCCATTAGTTTTGATAAGAATGCTACAGGTTTCTTTAACCCTCCCCATTTCTGGGCTAGAACCCCTTTCGCCACTCCATTTTCTACAGCAACAAAAAGATGAAATGTTTTTTCTAAGTTTGGCAATGATAGGACCAGTGCCTTTTCTAACTTCTCTTTTAGTTCCTGGAATTTCTCTTTCTCTTCCTCCGACCACTTGATTACCCATGGTTCAGAGTCTATCAGTTTTGAGTACAATGATTTTGTTGTTTCTGCATAATTTTCTATCCATTGTCTACAATACCCTACCAGTCCCAAAAATTTTCTAAGGGCTTTTTTATCTTTTGGCAGTGGTTGTGTTATTATACCTTCTATTCTAGAGGGAGTGATTTTTCTGCTGCCTTTACTTATCAAGTTCCCTAGATATTTCACCTCTCTTTCTACATACTGGAGTTTGGTTTTAGATACTCTCAGTCCTTGAGATGCTAAATAATTCAGCAAGTCATTTGTTCCTTTCTCTACATCCTGTTTCTTTTCCCCGGAGAGTAACAAATCATCCACATATTGTATCAAAGATAATTTTGGGTCTTTTTCAAATATAATAACACAACCACTGCCAAATTTCTCCAGGACTTGTTCTAAGATCTGACCAAATAAGTTAGGACTTTCAGTATACCCTTGGGGCAATACTGTCCATCTGAACTGACTTTTTCTTCCTGTGTCCGGGTCTTCCCACTCGAATGCAAACACATCCCGGGATTCAGGATCGAGTGGACAAGCCCAAAAAGCATCCTTTAAGTCAATTACACTAAACAATTGATGCTCTGGTGGAATTTTACTCAATAATGTGTAGGGATTGGCAACCACAGGATGTCAAGTTACAATTATTTGATTGACTTTTCTCAAATCAGCTACTAAGCGAAAATTCCCATCAGGTTTTTGAACCGCTAAGATAGGAGAATTATATGGGGACATGGCTGGTTCCAACAATCCATCCTGTATTAATTCTTCTATCACTGTTTCAGTGCATCCGCTGTCGTCCGTAGGTAAGATCAAAAGGAATGCCGGTACACACTGAGACTCATCGACTGCTTTATTGTGTAGCTGAGACAAAGTCAGCACTGGGAGTGGTTTTCTCCCAGTGCATTATATCTATGTGCCCCACCCTGTGCTCCCGCCCCCAATCCCAAACCAACATCCGTTCAAATTGAATATATGCCCCACCCTTTCCCTGTGCTCTCCCTTTCCCCGACGGAGCCCCGCCCCCACGTCCCTCTGTCCGTGCGTCCGGTCCGCGCGTCGGCTGCCCGCCGCCAAACTCTCCCTGCCTAATGTCCTGCTTGTTGGGTGAACCTCCCCCATCCCTTGCCCACGCTGGGTTCGCCTGCAGAGGCATCGCGTTCATGTTCTGCGGTGACACGGCCGCCGTCATCCGACTCGCCGGCAACAGCTGATGCTCAGGGAATCCCGGGCTTGCCGGCAACAAGTGGACCTCGGGTGCTTCCGGACCCATTAATGGGCCGGTGCTCGTCGGCGTTTGCGCGTTGGCTCGTAGAGGCGTGTCAAAGGTATAGGCCTGCCCGGTACGGCCGTGAGTTGTGGCGGTGTGCGGCTTGGCAGCTTCCGGGGTTGGTGGGCTGTCGTTTGCTCTCCCCTGTCCCCGATTGCATGGCAAGCCTTTGGGGGCTTGACACACTGGTTTTAACCCTCTTCTACCTTCTAAACTAATCTCATATTGCTTCTGCCTTATGGGCTCCGTGTTTTTGAGAGTAATCTTTATAGGGGTTACTTGCAATCTTCCCCGGTTTCCTTTCGTGGCCCAAACTATCGGAGTTATTTCTTTCTCATTCCGTTCAGTTAATATTAACATCTGTTCCCTGAGTATTTGTATTCCCCACCCCCAGTGTTGGAGTACGTCCCTCCCTAGCAAGTTTACTCCAGCTGCTGGGACGTATAATGGTTGGATCTTAGCTTCATAGTTTTTCCATTTCAGAGTTGTTTCTTCTATTTGAGGGACTTCAAAAGATTGTCCAGCTACCCCTGAAATTCTTATTGTACTATTAATTAAATGGCAGCCTTGGGGTATATTTATTAGAGATGTCCTAGAAGCTCCGGTGTCTATTAGAAACACTAATTCCTGTTTTTCAGGTCCCACTTGAATGTTTATCAAGGGCTCTTGGTGGAATTTTAATATCAAGGGCCCCTGACTCCCCTATTCTTCATCTTCATCCATTAGCCTATACACTTTCTGCTCCCTCTCCCTTTCTCTCACTAGCTGTGGACAATTCCTTGCGAAATGCCCTT
Organism: Crotalus adamanteus; assembly: GCA_039797435.1. Taxonomy (NCBI): domain Eukaryota; kingdom Metazoa; phylum Chordata; class Lepidosauria; order Squamata; family Viperidae; genus Crotalus; species Crotalus adamanteus. The sequence goes on from CM077935.1 coordinate 12,189,074, forward strand.
CCTTCCCACAATTAAAACACTGGTTCCTGCTGCCTTGTCTCATCACTCCCCTGCCTTTTCCTCTTCCTCTCCCTTTCCATTGTCCTTCCTTCCCAATTTCTCTTCTCTGTCCTTTCTGATCTCCTAACTTTCCATCCATCATTTCTCCTACTGCTGACAATAACACTTTCTTATCCTCTCTTCTTTCTTGCAAATCACAATTCACAAAAACCTTCTGCGCCTCTGCTAATAAATCCATTATACTCTTTTCTCCCCATCCACCAGTTTTCTGTATCTTTCTTTGTATACCTCCATATGCTCCTATCACAAACTGACTCTTTAATAACTGTCTAAAACTTTCACTTTCTTCCTTCATCCCTCCGTATTTCCTCATCTGCTCTCTAAGTCTCTCTAAATATTCCCCTGGAGATTCTTCCTTTTTCTGTCTTACATTAAAAGCCTTACTGATATTTTTGCTTTGGGGCACACAGTTTCGAATGCCTTCTATAATTATGTGTTTTAAATCATCCATTTGCTGCCTATGGACAGGATCGTTATTATCCCAGTCCGGTCATTCCAATGGAAACTTTACCTCAGGAACTGGATCATTTGCCCCTGGATGATGATCCTTCCAATATTTCATGGCAGCTTTCCAAATTAGATCCCTCTCTTCTGGGGTAAATAGAAAACCCAGAGAGTACTGGAGTTCATCCCAAGTGTATGTATTGGGCCCCAAAAAGGCAGCGAATTCCTCAGCTACTGCTTGGGGTTCCTCTTAAACTTTTTTCATTCTTTGTTTAAATTCCCTCAGTTTAGTAGCTGTGATATTTACTGCTACATAGCCCATTACTGGTTGCCCATCTGTATTTATGCCTTGAGGGACTTGTCGCAAAGGATATAACCTTTCCTCTTTTTCATCTTCTCTCTCTCTCTCTTTTTCCCTTTCTCTTCCTCGAGTTCTTTCAGCTATAGGTGGTTCTTCGCCCCCCCCCCCCCCCGCTCCTTGATCATCTTCTAAGACTGGAGCATTTGCTATTACTTGTGGATGGGGAGTATAAGGAGGAGGGAGCCATTCTAAAGGATCCCATCCCTTTCTTTCCTCCTTCAATTTAAAAATCCTATCTTCCTCTGGTGGAATTGGTCCTTCCCAATTCACAAAATACCATGGCTTTACGTACGGTATTTCACTGCTTAGGGTAGGTCTCTTACGAATATCTTGTTCTAATTTTCCTATCCAATATTTATTTGGCTCTCCCAACCGGTCCCAATGATGATCAGGCGGACTAATTACGTAATGGGGCCATTTCTTTAAGCACAACATTATCATTCTGCTTTTTGTTATCTTACATGTCCACGCTTCTAAATTCTCATCATCCCACTGGCTTAGCAATTGTCCTAACGGACTGTCAGAAGGTATTTCTGTTTCCCTACTGGTTAATTTTACAGTTATTCCCCTTTCTTTGGGTTTACAACCACGACTACAACAACTGCCCATCTTATTGAGAGTTTCCCTGCTTATGGTTCCCTGAGGTCCTCGATTTGACGGCCACTCAAAACTCTTAACACCAGTTCGATTCCCTTCAGGCTGGCCTTCCCCCTTGCGGGAGTAAGGGACCTCAACCTTCAGGTCCGCACTCGCTCTGGACTTACCAGTGTTCCCAGAACACAGCCCATCACACTCACACAGCCGTTATCGCAGAAACCTCCCACAATCGCTCTCCTGACCACCCAGGTACAATTGCACGGTTCCCGTTTTTGGGGCAAAAGTGTCTTACCTAGGCCAGTGCACTGGGTTACCTGGTCCAGGCTTCAGTTGCTGACTTCTTCCTTTTTCCTGTCCTTTGATTTTTGTAAACCAGAGTTGTCAATTTAGTTTGGCTCGGAGCCTGCAAGGGGAAACTAGATCTCAGATAACTCCAGGCAGTTGAAATCAACAGGCGTGCTCCTGATTTTACTGAGAACAGTGTCCCCTAGAAGCTCTTAATGCCCGCATTCTCCACCAAGATTGTGAGATGTAAAAACCCCAAATTTTGATACTCACAATACGAACACAAGTCTGGTTAACAAAACAAAGGTTTATTGGAGAATAAAATAAACAGAATAAAAGAGAAAGAATAGAAGAGAGGAGCGTTTGCAAACGCGGCCCCCTGGATCCTTCCCTATGGATTGGATTCCAGGAGCACACTGGCCTGGTTTCAAGATCTGCATTTTATACCCCTACAATGCACGTCACATCTAAGCAGCTCTTTCATCTTTATAGATGTACTCTGAAGTTGTACTTTGTTAACCTGACCTCTTCCGTCCATCTGCTGTTATTTGTTTATTTGTAATTCTCACCTTGGGTCAAAATCCCCCTCTTTGATAGTAGGATTTCTACTCAAAGTGTAAGTTCCTTTGTCTGGAGGATTTTTAGGCAGGAAATAGTAAACATTTGGTCATATATTGGCATTGCATTGTTACATTTGTGTTACAGTGTTACATTTGTACAAAAGAGATAGTTTCATATAATGGCATTACATTTCTACAATTATTTCTACAATTATTAAAAGAATAACTTTTATTTCAATTCATACTTCAGTTCTCCATGATTCAAAGGTTACTTAGTGTGTTTGATTCAGTTTTGTATTGTGGCTTTGTCTTAGTCATCTTGTATGCCAACAATTTTTTTAAAGGCGGTCATGTTTACTTAATTAATTGACTAAACTATTATTTGAGGCTAAAAGGGAGGCTCTGAATCACTGGGAATCTTTTTATTTCGATAATTATTTTAGAGAAAAAAAAGTACCTATACAGTCTGGGAAGTTTGCTTTTGCAAATTTACTCCATTTAAAACATGGAAGTTAAATTCGGAGAGGGGGGGAATGCCTCAATCTTTTTTTGGGAGGGGCAATTGTTTTGCAACCTATAGAAGGTAGGCATCTTCTTGCCTGGGCAAAAGCCAAGCCTTTCACACCCGGGAGACCTCATAGCCTTGCATAGCCAAGATGTTTTCATAGAAAGCAGGATTTTCCTGGATCACCCCGGCATTTGTTGAAGCAGACTGGATCCCATCCAGGAGACACTGGTGCAAAAAGACATACTGATCCTGTGGAAAGAGAGAGAGACAGGAGCAGGGGAGGATTAGATAGCTGAACATGGCATGAACAATTTGATTTGAGTTGCCCCACAGGAACATCGGCGGTGGTCAGAGGTGTTGGGCAATTTGTTAAACACACACACACACACACCCCAGTGATGCAGAAATTGCACTGGGAAATGTGGCTGTTTGTATAGCTATGCACATGGCAAGCTCAGTTGGGAGTTGATTCAAATGTACCCCAGTTCCTGCCAGAGCATATACCCGTTTGCCCAGCTTGGGGGGGAAATGCCCAGCTGACTTGGCCTGATTCCAAAAAGCTAAGCCAGATCAGATCTGGAAGTAGTAATTGGTCCTGGAAGATCACCAGAAAAATCCATGGCTGTAACTTAGCTTGGGAGGTCAAAACAAAAACTATTGGCACTGGGAGATCAACAGAGAATTTCAGGGCAGCAGGCTAGCCTTTGAGGGCTGAAAAATTAATACTGCAAGAAGACAATGGCAAACGGTTTACTTCCTGTTGCCAAGAAAACTAAATAGAAGTATTGATACAGTCGCCAGGACTAGAGCTCAACCCCAAGGCAGCTTTATCTTGTCACAGTAAATGTAAGCACCAACTGAGTGGCTTGGGAGTTAAACAAGACTAGTCCTATCAATCAGAATAGAGCTGGAAGGGACTTGGAGATCATCTAGTCCAGCGGTTCTCAACCTATGGGTCGCAACCCCATTTGGGGTCGATCGACCATTTCATGGGGGTCTCCAAGCAAGGCTGTCCGCCATTTTTTCCCCTTTTCCGGCGGGTGCCTTACCTCCCTTGGGCTGGGCCAGCTGGTGGCCCAGCCGGTGGTCAGCCTGCTCCGTCTCTGCCGCTTGCCAGCTACACCTCGGCCAGCGCAGGGGGTGGCACCACGCATGTGTGGCGCTCCCGGGCAGGGAAAGTCCTCAACTTACGACCGGTTGGGTAGTCCTCGACTTACAACTGGTTTAGTCCTCGACTTACGACCGGTTTAGTCCTCGACTTACAACCGGTTGGGGGTTGCGGCATTAAAAAGGTTGAGAACCACTGATCTAGTCCAGCCCCTTGCTCAAGCAGGAGACCCTATATCATTTCAGACAAGTGGCTGTCCAGTCTCTTCTTAAAAACCTCCAGTGATGGAGCACCCACAACTGCTGAAGGCAAGCCTGGTTTATTGGTTTATTGTTCTCACTGTTAGGAAGTTTCTCCTTAGTTCCAGGTTGCTTCTCTCCTTGATTAGTTTCCATCCATTGCTTCCTGTCCTGCCCTCTGGAGCTTTGGAAAATAAGTTGACCCCTTCTTCTTTGTGGCAACCTCTCAAATACTGGAATACTGCTATCATGTCCTCCCTAGTTCTTCTTTTCTCTAGATTGGCCATACCCAAATTCTACAACCGTCCTTCGTATGTTTTAGTCTCCAGGCCTTTAATCATCTTAGTTGCTCTTCTTTGCACTTTTTCCAAAGTCTCAACATCTTTTTAGTAATGTGGTGACCAAAACTGGATGCAGTATTCCAGGGTTGGTCTTACTAAGGCTTTACAAAGCCTTAATTAATAGTTAATACTTAGATAGAAAATGACCAGGAAGTTCTTTATGGAAAATAAAAGCACCCCATAGAAAAAGACAATAGCAGTCCCTTTGGTACTGTCCCAAAAATGCTTTTCTAAAAGGCAACTGGACTTTCTTGTGTATTTTTTTCCTTGAAAAATGTTTCACTTCTCATTCAAAACATTTCTTCAGTCCTAACTGACTGGTGGGGAATGGAAGGATTTGTATTCTTTGCAGCTATCCTGACATTAGCACGCTGAAGGACAGTCCTTAGCTCTGAGGATTGTGAGGCCAATTGGGAGTTTATCTGTGCACTCAGGGTCACCTGAATCAGAGTGTAAACGGATGTGGAACCTTCTTGGGACTGCTGAAAGGACTGTGTTGTGGACAGAAGAGAGGTGGGCTCGTATCCTTCCCTTTCTGTTGAGGCAGGATTGTTCAATTTAACACAGATGACCTCTTTGACTCCTTCTTTCAAATACCTTTGGTCCTGTTGCTAACAAAACTAAAATGAATGTGTTCAGGATGTTTTCAGCAGTTGAACTCTACCTGAAGGATCATCAGTCATTGTTATATTAGCTGATAGTTTAGAGGACCTTAAAAGTAGGATGAATCAACTTTACAGTCATGCTGAACTTTGTTTAGTTTTGACAGCTATAGTTGCTTGTAAAACAAGCTTTATGGATCCACGTAATATAGAATGGAATTCTTTATTGGCCAAGTGTGATTGGACACACAAGGAATTTGTCCCCAGTGCATAAGCTCTCAGTGTACATACAAACAACAAATGATAAATCATGATTATAATCATAAAAAACATTAATCTTAAATCATAAGATACAACACTCAATAATGGTCATAGGTTGCTAAATAAGCAATCAACATAAATCATACTAGAATACTAAATAAAACAATTAATATAAATTGTAAGATGCAAGCAACAAAATTATAGTCATAAGAAGATAAGGAATAGGTAATAGGAAGGATGAGAAGGATAGCTTATTCAACCAATCTGAGAGAAGGAAACCAGAACTCATGAGTGGGCCCACAAAGTGTGTTTTAGGTGTAAATCTCTTAATTCCTGTTGTCTATAGAGAATTAGAGATTGTGACTTTTAAGACTTGAGTTTGATGTTGTTTACATATGTAGACTATAGGGATGTTGAAAATTGTTGTCAAACATATCTAAGGACTAGATGTAGGGAAGGCTGCAATTCCAAGAACAAGAAATATGTAAACTATGTGCATATCTGTGCACATGTGTGTGCTAAAAAAAAAAAAAAGAAGTGACAATACAGCAAACCAGGCTCAGGCAACATTGTTTGAAAGGCAGGAGAACATAGAAATGCCCTTATGGTGTTGAAATAACTGCAAAGTGAGTGCTAGTTGAGTCAGTCAATTAAGAGTGTCCTTAACTCAACAAGTGGCACCTTCATGTGGGAAGTCACCCCCCCCCCCGAGAAAGAAATATTTTTGGAAATATTTAAAAGACAGAATATATTTCCCTAAAGGATTTAAAGGCAGAAATCAACTCCCCCCCAAAAAAATCTCTCTGTCCCAAACAGAAACCAAGTCTGCAGAAATGCAGATGTGATAATCTTGTCAGAAAGACTGGAGTCAGGAAACTGGGATTAGGAAGAAAGTTCCCTAGAATCAACAACTCCTCACACCAAAAATCTAAGAGTCATCAGCCACAGCCACAAGGAAGCAGGATATGACCTTTGGGACATAATAGGATTAACCCACTACCATCAGAATACCAGAAAGGCACACTCAGACTCAGGTCAAAGTTCATACCACAGGAACAACTCCAAACAAAAGGCTCCAGAGAGTATAAAAAACCACTCCCTATATATGCCTTCTCTCTTTTCTTCCAGAGCCATCTTTCTGTCTGGCTCTCCTCTTCAATAAACTGCAACCTTCTTTCTAAAGCAGTCACCATGTTGCTTATTCCCAGCTTGGACTGAACCATGATGAAGACTTTTCCTTCAACATTCAGAACTCGGTAGTCTCCAAAATACTTCATGTACTTCAACTCCCACAATTCTTAGCAAGGGCAATCCTGGCTTAAGGGATTCTGGGAGTCAGATTTTACATTAGGTCATCCAGGTTGGAGAAAGTTGCAGTGTCTTTTGTTGGGAAGCAACAGCCAGACAAGGAAATTTTCTTAAATCCTTCTTTTTGGATCTCAGAAGTACAGGTAGTCTTCCACTTACAACAGTTCATTTAGTGACCGTCCAAAGTTACAGCAGCACTGAAAAAGGTGACCTATGACCATTTTTCACACTTACAACCATTGCCACATCCCCGTGGTCACGTGATCAAAATTCAGGCACTTGGCAGATGACTCGTATTTATGATGGTTGCCGTGTCCCAGAGTCACAGGATCACTTCATCACAACCTTCTGACAAACACAGTCAGATGGAAAACCTGACAACTGTGTTGCTAATTTAACAACTGCAGTGATTCACTTAACAACTGTAGCAAGAAAGATCATACAATGGGACAAAACTCACTTAACAAATGTCCTGCTTAGCAACAGAAATTCTGGGCTCAGTGGTAGTCATAAGTTGAGGACTACTTGTACCTGCCAACTGTACAACATGAGAAGGGATATGGGTCAAATCCAGAGGAACTCTCAAAATGGGCTGTGGAGCACATGTGTAATTCCCCCCTCCCCCACTTCTCCCTGACAAATTCTCTAAAGATTTCAGAGGAGATCTTTGCCCATAGATCAGACCTGCTTCTACATGTCACTGTTTTCCGTTCTCTCACCTCATTCTGGATCATGATTGGACGGCTCCTTCTCAGTTTCTCCACAAATGAAAAGACACCGATCTCTCCTTGGTCCTGGGCTTCACACAGGAGTGAATCTAGAGAAATAAATGTGCCTGTCCGGCCCACCCCAGCACTGGAAAGGTGGAAAAATGAAGAAGAAGAAAAAAGAGGCTATCAGGCATAGACAACCTCAACTATGCTCTAGAGCAGGGGTCCTCAACCTTGGCTACTTTAAGACTTGTGGACTTTGAGGACTTCCGCTTTGGCAGAGAATGAGACGGCCATGGGAGGCTGGATCTCCAGCCTCTCAGTCCGGTTTCACTTCGCCTAGCGTCTCTTAAAGGGACGGAAAGTTGCCCTGGAGGAGCAACGAAGAAAGAGGGATATTTCAGGAGCTTGGATCTGGTGGCGACCAATCTGGGTGTACTGAAGCCCCCTCTAAAGGGGCAGAAGAAAGGCTGCCGGGAGAGCCAAGGCAGCCCAAGTTGTCTGCAGCAGGAAGGGAAGCTATGAAAAACAGCTGATTTCCAACAACATGCTATGTCTGGGTGAGCTGAAGTCTTTTCCTTCTCCTTGTGATTGAAAATGTTGAGACCCTGAAAGGGAGAACTTGAAAGAGTAAAGACCCCAAGAGAGACTTTTGGAGCGGCAATTTAACATTAAGGGGAAATGTTAATGAATATCAAACTATCAGAGTACCGGAGTGTGGAGACTGATAAATAAGCTGATAAATAAGCCAAGAAGGACATCTACTGGCGAAAAATAAGAATTAAAAAGAGAGTGACCTTGGGAAGCTTGAGAACAAAACAAAGCCTTGGTCTGAGATAACAAGTGAAAGACTGTTTATAGCTATGCTCGTTGACATTGGCTAAAAACTAAATAGACATTATCTGGGGGGGAAAAAAGAACATTTTAGATCCAAGAAGGGACTGGAGGAGGTAGGTTTACCTCACAACAGCTGATTCCTGTTTACGGTTTGGATATAAGTTTAAGACTGTGAGCCACAAAATGAGTACATCTAATATTTCCAGACTTGCAAAGAAAACCTCTTCAGCGCCCTCTGTCGGACAAGCCAGTCCAACAACTCAGAGTTCTGTCAGTACATTGCTACAGTGTAACAAAGCAAGCACGGCTCAAGATGAAACACAGGCCTCTTTAAAATTAATTCAAGAAAACTTGCAGAGGAACCATGAGGAAACACAAAATAAACTGGAGAAAGTAAGCGAAGAAATTCTGGATATAAAGGCACAATTTGAAGCTCAAAATCAAAAGATCATTAAAAATGAACAGAAAATCCAGGAAGTGGAAAATAAAACTGAAGACATTGACAAAAAGGTGGAAATGTTATTGCAAAAGAATGAAGGACTGGAACAAACAAATCAAGAGCTAGAATGGGCTATGGCAATGGTAGAAATGAGAGAAGCGGAACATTATTTGAGGTTTCAAAATATTCCTGAAGATAGTGAAGAAAATATAGAAATGGTGATTATTGAGTTGTTGGCAGAACTTTTAAACGCAGACAGAGCAGACATTCAGAATGAGACGGATCAAATATTCCGTATGAATTCAAGCTATGCAAGAAAAAAGAGATTACCAAGAGAAGTGCATGTGAGGTTCATGAAGAAATCAACAAGAAATGAAGTACTGAGAAAAGTGAGAGAGGAACCCTTACAATATAAAAATAAAGAAATTGTGGTCCTAAAACAGATACCCAGGAGAGTAAGGGATACCCAGAGACACTACCATTTTCTAACTACAAAATTGATTGCCAAAGGCATAAATTTCAGATGGCTAATGCCAGAAGGCATTTTAATAAACTGGAATAATACAAGATATCGACTGGATTCAATATGGAAAGCAGAGGACTTTGAAGTAAGAAATAGAGCAATCTTGGATGAAGGATTGCACCAACAACAAGAGGATAAGCAGATGGGAGAGACAGCCCAAGGAGCAACGGCACAAGCAGAACAACAGAAGGAGAAAGGTGAACAAACAGGTGAAGGAGAAGGAACTGCCAGAGAACAAAGGACTACAAGATCGACTAGACCAAAATATAAGTAATGAAAGAGGAAATGGAGACAAAAAATGAAATTTTTTCGGTAAACGTAAATGGACTAAATTCCCCAACAAAAAAATAAATTTTTTAGGAAATTTCAGAAATTAAATATAGATATAATCTGTTTACAAGAGACACACATAAAAAAACAACATTATAAACTGTTGGAATACCCGAAAATGGGGAAGCTTTATTATACATCAGCACAACAAAAGAAACGAGGGGTGGCGGTATACATTAAAGAGACAATAGATTCTAAATTAATATATTCAGATGAAGAAGGAAGAATTGTAATGGTTGAAATATATTTACATCAAAAACAAATACTGTTAGTGGCAATTTATGCCCCAAATGATAATCAAGAACAATTTTATCAAAGATTACACAGGAAATTAATAGAAATGGAATACCAAAATATTTGTTTAATAGGAGACTTTAATGCGATAGTCGATGGAACAATGGATTATAAAAGTACCAAAACAGGAAAACCCGTAAGAAGAACACTACTCAAGATATTCTTTGATATGGCAGAAGAAATTGGAATACAAGATGTCTGGAGAGAAACCAATCCTCAAAATTGACAATATACTTTTTACTCAAATAGCCATAAATCTTGGTCAAGAATTGACATGATTTGGATGACTTCTGAATTAAAGATGGATATACAGGAAATTGAGATAGAAATAGGCACATGGGCAGATCATAACCCTTTAAAAGCGACATGGAAAGGAATACAAAAAAAAACCAAGATGGATTTTAAATCAATCTATACTAAAAGACAAAGAATTCATAAGAGTTGGCGAAAAGAGAAATGGAATTCTTCTTTAAAGAAAATAAAGAAGAAGATACATCACTACAAAACATATGGGACACAGCTAAAGCGTATTTTAGAGTTATAGCTATAACGTATATGGCAAAGAAAAATAAACAAGAGAAGACAGCAATATTTATTATTAAAAGAAAAATTTAGAAAGTTTGAGACAGAATTACAACAAAATCCACAGAAAAAGACTTTGAAAAGAGAAATGGGAATAATAAAACATAAGCTGAATTTGTTGGACTCAGAAAAATTGGCAGAACAAATAAAGAGAGCAAAACAAAATTTCTTTGAAAATGCCAATAAGCCAGGAAGATGGCTAGCTTATAAGCTCAAAAAACAGAAAGAGAAGAAAATAATACATAATTTAGTAGATGGAAAAGGTTGTTTACAATTTAAAAAGGAAGAAATAAAAAAGATAATTAAGAAATATTATAAGGAATTGTATGGTAAAGAGGAGGCTGCAAGAGAGAGAATTGTTCAATATCTAGAAGAAAGTAAATTGCCAAAAATTCCAGAGACATTCAAATCTATGTTAGAAGAAAGAATAACAATAATGGAGATATTAGAGGCTATAAAACGACAAAAAAATGGGAAAACACCAGGCCCAGATGGGCTACCGGCAGAACTTTATAAAAATCTACAAGATACATTAAGCGAACCACTGAAAGATGTTTGTAATGGACTATTGTTAGAGGCCAAACTTCCAAATACATGGATAGAAGCAAATATTACTTTGATACCAAAAGAAGATTCAGACTTGACGTATATTAAGAACTATAGACTGATTTCATTACTCAATGTGGATTACAAAATTTTTACTTCAATAATGGCAGAGAGATTGAAAAAATACTTAGCTGAATTTATACATCCAGATCAAAACAGTTTTTTACCGAAGAGACAAATTAAAAACAATTTAAGGGTGATAATGGACGTATTAGAATATTATGAATTACATCCAGGGAAACAATTAGCATTAGTGTTTTTAGATGCCCAAAAGATGTTTGATAATGTTTCCTGGCAATTTATGGTTCAACAGTTACAATTAATGGATTTTGGAAAGAATTTTATAAATATGATAAAAACAATATATACTGTAGCAACCAGACAGCAAAAGTGATAGTGAATGGAGATTATACTGAGAGCTTTGAGATAAGAAAAGGTACGAGACAAGGGTGTCCACTATCTGCATTATTATTTATCTTTACTTTGGAAGTACTAAATAGAAGGATAAGACAGGACACAGAAATTAAAGGATTGAAAATAAAAGATGAAACATATAAGTTACAAGCATTTGCTGATGATTTAGTGTTTATCTTGGAAGAACCTTTAGAGATGATTCCTAAACTATGGAGAAAGATAGAAGAGTATGGAGAAATGGCAGGACTAAAAATAAATAAAGAAAAAACTAAAGTAATAGTAAAGAACCTCACAGATAAACAAAAAAGGCAAATACTAGAGAAAACAGAGGTACAAATAGTGAAAAAAATTAAATATTTAGGTATTCATCTTTCGGCTAAGTGTTCGTCAATAAAAGAAGACAATTACACAAAATTATTGAAGCAAATTATTGGAAAGATGGAAAAATCTGCAGCTGTCAATATTAGGAAGAATTGCTACAGTAAAAATGAATGTGTTGCTGAAGATTTTATTTCTATTTCAAATGATTCTGATAAAACTTGAGAGAAAATTCTTTCAAGATTTGAATTCATTAATTTTGAACTTTATTTGGCAGGGGAAAAAAGCTAGAATTAAGAAGAAAACATTACAAGATGCTAAGGAAAATGGAGGTTTTGGGTTGCCGGAATGGACGTTGTATTACCAAGCATCTGTGTTAACATGGGTAAAAGAGTGGATAACACTTAGAAATAAAAGGTTGTTGTATCTAGAGGGACATGGTTTACAATTGGGGTGGCATGCTTTTTTATGGTACGGGAAAAACAAAGTCCATAAGTACTTTCAAAATCATTTTATAAGAAATGATTTGTTAATAGTATGGGAAAAAATTAAAGCTAAAATATATTTAAAAATTCCAGGGTGGTTATCAATGATGGAGGCATTTATACATCCGAACTTGGTAGACTGTGAAAAAATATGGACATATAAAGATATTCTAAATACTGATGGGAAATTAAAATCTAAACAAGAACTGGAAAATCAGGGAATTTACTTGTCCTGGTGGGCACATTTACAGATACAAATTAGATATGAAAAAGATGTAAAAATGTATGGATTTTATAAGGATCAAACTGTGTTTGATAAGATTCTGTTAACCTCAGATGAGAAATTAATTAAGAAAATGTATAACTTTTTGTTAATTTTGGATATGGAAAGTGAACAAGTGAAAGAAACAATGACAAGATGGGCAAAAAAAAAATGGCTATAATATAGAATTAGAAAAATGGCAAATGTTATGGGAGAGAAACTACAAATTAACAATGTCAACTTCATACAAAGAAAATCTGTATAAAATGTTTTATAGATGGCACCTTCCGCCAGCTAGATTAGCAAAAATGTTTAAAAATATGTCAGATAGATGTTGGAAATGTAAACATAACATAGGCACGTACTATCACATTTGGTGGACATGTGGTAAGGCAAAGGCCTATTGGAGAAAAATACATATGTGGTTAGAAAAAATATTGGGTGAACAAGTGGATTTTAAACCTGAACTTTTTTTACTAGGTATTATGCCTGAAAAGACTAATAAGCAGAAATTATATTTAATCTTACACATCACTACAGCAGCAAGAATAATTTTTGCACAATACTGGAAGAATGAAGGATTGCCATCAGAAGAAGAAATAATCAGGAAAATATTGGAATGTGCAGAGATGGACAGATTAACTATGAGACTGAAAGATAAAGAAGATACAGACTACTATCAAATTTGGGACCTATTTTATTCTTGGCTAGAGGAAAGAATGAAGGATTAGGAATTGAACATGTATTAGCATAGCAAACTCCAGACAACTTGTTGATTGGAAAAATTAACATATGTTGATGAAAAAAAAACCAATAAAATCTTTATTAAAAAAAAAAAGACTTGTGGACTTTGCTGGCTGAGGAATTCTGGGAGTTGAAGTCCACAAGTTTTAAAGTGGCCAAGGCTGAGGACCCTTGCTCTAGATGTATGTTAGGACTAAGGAAGATGACTTTGACAGAAATATGCAAGAACATTACATACGCAGAGAGGGCTAAAATAGTCCTGGAAGCAAAATAGTATTTGGAAATCACTCAGGCTGGTTTGTTCCTGATTCACTGGAGCATAAGAAGAAGGTAAAGTAAAGCACAAGCAAGCTTGCAAGATTCTATTATTATAGCCTACGAGGGTGAAGGTTCATTCTCCAAGCTTGTGGGTTGGTTTCCAAACGTTTCGTTACCAGGCTAGGTAACACCTTTAGTGAAGTTTAGGGGATGTCAGTGTCAATGTTCTTCTGTTTATAAGGGCTTCAGGTGTGGGTGTGTCAGGTGAGGGTCTTGTGATGGGTCAGGTGTGAGTCATCAGTGAGAAGCTTATGATGGGAAGGTTACCTCAGGCCAGGGTCATTAGGAGGTGAACTGCTGGTGGGGGGGAGGGGGTTTGCGTGGGTTGGTTGAGGGTCGGTGCTGTCTCTGGTTGGCTGTGTGGTTGATTTGGATCCTGAGGGGTTCGTAGGCTGGTTGTAGGTCAAGGTGTCTGTTGATGGAATTGCTTGTGATTGGCCGGGCTTCAATGAACTCATGAGCGTGGCAGGTGGTAGCATGGCCGATGATTTTAGTGTTGCTCCAATCGAACTGGTGTTGTTTGGTGTCAGTATGGGTAGAGATTATAGCCTATCTCAATAAAGTATAGCTCTAGCTTTTGGTGGAGTTGATTTTCCAGCCTGGTCTATCTAGTGAGGCAGACACCATGGGAGATATTCTAGATCAGCCTTATTCAGCCTGGGGCCCTCTAGATATCTTGAACTTCAACATCCATCCTGCCCAACCAGCATGACCTATGACTTTCTCGGTGCTTGATTTATTGGAAAGTGAAGGGAGACTGAAGCCAAGTCCCTCAGTTGAGAATATCCTAATCAATATTGCCACCTTGCTTAGAAAGAAGAGTCACTCTGAGCAGATCCGTTGGAGAAGATATCAGTAATGAGTGCCCCACTTCCCCTTGGTTTTTTCTTGCCCCAGACCTTCTCACTCCCATTTGATGTACCTGCAGTGAACCAGAACTGCCCCATTATCCTTCATTTTGTCCAAGTCCTCCCTGACAAGATCTCGGAAACGAAGAATGGTGTCTGTGGTTTGGGGCACTCCATGATCTGGCCATGATGTGTAGTGATAATGCCTAGCATGGCGAACTTCAGACATGCTCACCTGTTGAGAAACACATAATTCAGATATTCCCAAAACCAAGACACAAATTTGGGGGAGCACAATTTTTTTTTCTGTACTTGGGAATTCTTGATATTCACCCATGCCTACTTCCCTTTCTTTTCCCATAGGTACCTGAGCATGGAAAATGATGATGTATTTTTCCTTGGGCTGTCTAGGTGGAAGTCACTTGAAAAGGACTGATCCATGTAGCACTTCTTACTGTATTTTAAGCTCAGAAGGAGAAGGCAGCTTCAAGTCTCAATCACTCACCTGCTTGATACAGAAGTCACGAACAGACCAATCAGGGAGAATGGTTTCTGTGTTAACAGATACAGTAATATCATCATAGGTACAGGGGGTGTAGTCCAAGGGCCAGTAGTGTTCACATTTCACCTGGTCAGGAGAAAAATTGGAAGGAGAGTACAGGACATTTGATGGAATTTGTAGCACTGGGCACAAGTGGTAAAGTTATTAGATGCCTGTCAAATTTGGTGTCAACTGTCCCACTCAGTCATCTAGCAAAGAAACACTCCTGGCCATTTGTTTTACCAAGACCAGGGGTAGGCAACCTTGGCTCTTTTATGACTCGTGGACTTCAGCTCCCAGAATTCCTGAGCCAGCATGGTTGCCTACCCCTGGCCAAGACTATACTTTAAATGATTACAGAAGTAGCGTAAGCTAAATCTGAGGAAAGGAAAGTTCTTCTCCCCCCCCCAGCCACCCCCCCCCCCCCAGTTATCTGCAAATGTTCAATCAGGTGCTTGTATATTGTTTAGGAAACAGGTGCTTGGTTTCCAGCTCTGCATATCGTTACTTGACCTTGGCTGGCTGGAGTTTCTTACATGGCTCTGCTGGGTTTCCATTCTCACCTTCTCCCTTCCATTCCAAAATCCCCCCCCCCCCATGGCTGTAAGCATTTTAAAACCCAGCATTGCATCCCTCAAGAGTATCCTTGGTGCTGAAACAAAGGGCCATTCTCACCCTTCCGTTCTCAATGCAATTTGTGAGCATGACTATGGTTGTGACGCGCTGCTCCCGTATCATGCGCCAGAAGTCATGGAGTGTGGCAGGCAACGGTCCCTGAGCTGCGATGAACTCCTTCTCCTTCTTGCAGCCCTTGGGAGGAGAAAGGTGTCACATCAATTTGAAACTTGGACCCTAAGAAAGGCTGAGCACAAAAGAATTGAGGCTTTTGAACTATGGTGCTGGAGAAGACTCCTGCAGTCCCCTGGACTGCAAGGCGATCAAATCGGTGAGTCCTAGAGGAGATCAACCTTGACTGCTCTTTAGAAGGCCAGATCCTGAAGTTGAAACTCAAGTGCTTTGGCCACCTAATGAGAAGGAAGGACTCACTGGAGAAGAGCCTAATGCTGGGAAAGATTGAGGGTAATAGAAGAAGGGGACAACAGAGAATGTGGTGGCTGGATGGAGTCACTGAAGCAGTAGGCGTGAGCTTAAATGGACTCCAGAAGATGGTAGAGGACAGGAAGGCCTGGAGGAACATTGTCCATGGGGTCGCGATGGGTCAGAAACGACTTTGCAACTAACAACAACACACACAAAAACATTGGTTTGTTTTTAAAATCATTTTTGTATTTCTAAAGCTGTTGCATGTTATGCTCAAGGCTGCCTTGGTCAAAACGAAGCGTTGCTCTGAGACTTGGGAGAAGTCAACAAAACAATTGTTTCAGAAAGGCAGAGCGATGTCTCCTCATGCGCCTGCACTTGGACTGAAATCGCATTACTTCCCATTAAGTCATTAGGAGTACATAGGCTCCCAGACTAATAGATCCCAAAGAGGAGAACACAATTTAGAGATGACCGTCTACGTGAGTTGGCCTAAAAGCAAGCACTTTGATACATGGTGCTCATTTATGACTACTACTCTGCAATATGATGGGCAAAGCCAAAGCAGACTCCCAAAATGACATTTGTTAAGTGAAGATGAAAGGTTTGGAGGGGAAAAAAATAGAGTCCAAATTACATTAGACCTGGAAGGCCAAAAATATATTGCATCAAATGGAAATAATGCTTCCAGTTAGCAGTATCAGTGATGGAAGATGGGGAGAGGCAACTATTTTCAGGGTGGAGATCATATTTGGCTTTTGGGCTGCGGGGCTGAAATCCCCCCCCCCCCCAAAAAAAGGTGTATCAAAATAACTGGATCCAGGACACCCACATTTGTTGTCATTAACACTGTATGTTCAAATGTAGTGAAATGTATGATCAAATATAGTGAAATTGCTGCAGCTGCCAAAAAAGCCAACACAGTCCTAGGTTGCATTAATAGAGGGATACAATTAAGATCACATGAAGTGTTAATACCACTTTATAATGCCTTGATAAGACCACACTTGGAATACTGCATCCAGTTTTGGTCACCACGATGTAAAAAAGATGTTGAGACTCTAGAAAGAGTGCAGAGAAGAGCAAGAAATACAATGAGGGGGCTGGAGGCTAAAATATATGA
Organism: Crotalus adamanteus; assembly: GCA_039797435.1. Taxonomy (NCBI): domain Eukaryota; kingdom Metazoa; phylum Chordata; class Lepidosauria; order Squamata; family Viperidae; genus Crotalus; species Crotalus adamanteus. The sequence continues at coordinate 12,206,163 of CM077935.1, forward strand.
AGAATGTTTGCTGGAATTGGATATGTCTAGTCTAGTGAAAAGGACTAGGAGATGACATGATACATGTGTTCCAATATCTAAGGGGCTGCTACAAAGAAGAGGGCATCAACCTATTCTCCAAAGCACCTGAAGGCAGGACAAGAAGCAATGGATGGAAACTAATCAAGGAGAGAAGCAACCTGGAACTAAGGAGACATTTTTCTGATACTTAGAACAATTAATCAGTGGAACGACAGGTCTCCAGAAGTTGTAGGTACTCCAACACCGGAGGTTTTTAAGAAGAGATTGGACAATGATTTGTCTGAAATAGTATAAGGTTTCCTGCCTGAGCAGGGGGCTAAACTAGAAAACCTCCAAGGTCCTTTCCGTTGTTCTGTTCTGTTCTGAATATGGCTATGGTCCATTATTTAATCATTTACAGTATCTCTTCTGTCACACTAAAAATGGCAATTCACTAGCAACTATGAAAGGCTTCTGGATATAACACCCAGTATCAGGGTTGTACATTATTCATCTTGGCATTTAGAGTTAATTTGGAATGCTTTAAACATGTTCCAGCATGAGCAGCTCAGGGACTCAAACTGGCTTCAATCTACTTTTTCAGCACTCTTAGCCAACATCTCATCCCAAAAAGGCAATAGCGAAGACATACAGGCATGTAGCTGGCATTGATGTAGTCTGAATAGGGATCTTCTTCCTTGAGGGTGAGCTGGACTCGTGCATGGTCATTTGTGGAGAAAGGACCAAAAATGGCACTCAGGAGAAGATTGAGAGCAAAAGAATAGCACTGAAGATAAGAAACACATAGGAGCTCAGTCTTTCCAGTTGAAATCCAGCATTGTCTCCATTATATTACATTGACCCAGAATTCTAAATAAGGATCAGTGATTCTCAAGCACTAGTGTAGAGCATTAAAGTGTCCTCTGTGGAATGGTGACTGTTGAGTTGCACCAAAAACAATTAGACTTGAATCAGACTTCTACAGTGGGATGTTCAAAGTTCAAGCAAGATCTTTTACATTAAGTAGTGTAATGGGTGAAATTCCGGAATGAAAATATAGGCAAAGCTTGCCAAACACAGCTTTTGGAATGCTTTTCAATTCCTTTACCATTACTGGCCATAAGAGGCACCTGTATTTTCTTCTAGGTAATGATACAATATGCCCTCTATCCAGTTGGTGAAAAAGAAAACTCCTAGGACATTATTTTACCAAGAGTATAAACTTTACTGAATAAACCATATTGGCACAATCAAAGTGAAACCAGCTCTGGGTTTCCTGTGCAAAAGCTACCATAGTTATTTCCCCCTTTTCCCTATGGGCCACCCACAATCCATTACGTCCACCAATCACTTCTTTCCATATTGTTATGGGAACCAGCAGCCATGGTAATCCACCTGCTCAAAATGTCCTTGGGTTGGAGCACTGTCTGACAGGAACCAGTGATGCCCAGATGCAATTCCCTCTACCCTTGCATTCCATCCCACCTCCTCCCTTTTCTTTGTCAAGCTGCAAGCAAAGCAGAATATAGGTGAAAGTGCAAATCAATCTTGACAGTGTGTATACATCAGAGATGTCTACAGGGTGGTCAAAAATATCAGGCTGGGGGAAAGGGCTTGGATCACACATCTGCCCGTTTGACTTTTTGACCCTTTTGCAGATGCCCCTGGAGAGTTTCTGTCTTCCCCTTTTGTTTTGTGTGTCTGTGTGTCTATGTATGGTGGAATGTAGTCTGGAGTCCCAGGAGGGAAAGGCTGTTTCCCAGAGGAAAAAGAATCAGTGGAGCTTGGAATATCTAATAGGCAGGAAGTGGGCAAAGATGGAGCCTCCCTAGCAGTTTACAGAGTATATCTATAGTTATGCATATTGTTGTTTTAATCTGGCAAGTCTGTTGGCTAACAACAATAAATAGCAATAGCATTTAGATTTACATACTTCTCCATAGTGCTTTACAGCAGTCTCTGAGTGATTTACAATGTCAGCCTATTGGCCCCAACAATCTGGGTCCTTGTTTGGCCGATCTCAGAAGAATGAAAGGCTGAGTCAACCTTGAGCCCATCAGGATCAAACTCTAGACTGTGGACAGAGTTAGCCTGCAATACTGCATTCTAGCCACTGCCCCGCCAGGGTTTTATATGCCACTAGTATAAAGATACTCCTCAAAAGCAACTCAATGTATCATTATTTGTTTATGAGGCCTGACATTGTGTTTGTGTAATAGTGCACAGGGAAGCATAGGGCAGACTGCATATACCCTATTCTGGGTCTTCTAAACAGTAGGGAGGAGGGCTTGGAATGGAACTATTCATTCATTCAGTTTGAGGCCATTGGGCAGCTCACAATTCACAGTTCAAGAGGCTGCTTGACTGTATCTCCCCCAAAGATGCTTTCAGTAGTCCATGGCCTCTTCAAGCCCAGTTTTAACCCCAATCCTTCTTTTGCTGACTTCATCCTCCACCCCAGACTGGATCTCATTCTGGTCATTTTCCTGCAGATGGACAGAGAGAGCCCCTTCCAATGGGTTCGTTCCAATGGGTTGGAAAGAATAAAATAATGAAAAGGCTCGAGAGGTAAGTGAATGGAACTTACATGGCAGAATGTTGCTATAGCGATTCTTAGCTTGATTTTCATGCTGCTGGGCGACACTCTGGAGCTGATCTGTCCCCGTGTCCTGCAGTTGCTATTATGTAGACAAGGAAAGAAGAAATATTGACTCAGTAAAGCAGGGCACAGAGGGCTTCCAAAATAAGACAAAGCAAAAGCAAATAGCGAAAACAAACTGTCAAGCAAGAGCGTTACTATATTGGAAATCATCTTCCTTTAAATAACAGAATAACAGAGTTGGAAGGGACCTTGGAGGTCTTCTAGTCCAACCCCCTGGTCAAGCAGGAGACCTGTCCAATCCCTTCTTAAAAGCCTCCAGTGTTGGAGCACCCACTACTTCTGAAGGCAAGTTGTTTCACTGGTTGATTGTTCTTACTGTCAGGAAGTTTCTCCTTAGTTCTAGATGGCCTCTCTTTTTGTTCAGTTTCCATCCATTGCTTCTTGTCCTGCCTTCAGGTGCTTTGGAGAATAGGTTGACTCCCTCTTCTTTGTGGCAGCCCCTCAAATATTGGAACACTGCTATCATGTCACCCCAGTTCTTTTCACTAAGCTAGACTTACACAATTCCTGCAAACTTTCTTCATATGTTTTAGTCTCCAGTTCCCCCCCCCCCAATCATCTTTATTTCTCTTGTCTGCACTTTTTCCAGTATCTCAACATTTTTTTGATATTATGGTGACCAAAACTGGATGCAGTATTCCAACTGTGGTCTTACCAAGGCGTTATAAAGCGGTAGTATCACTTCTTGTAATCTTGATTCTATCCCTGCCTTTGCTCCTTGTTCTCAACATTTTTCCAATGTGTCTGTTTAGAATAAGTCCCACAAAGTCTATTGACATTTAATGCTAACAGGATGAGGATAGACATCTTCCCGACCAGTTGCTCTGCAGTTGTGTTAGGTTACAAGTCCCAACATCCTCAGCCATTGATGCTCACATCACTTGTTGAAGATGCAGAGATTTCTTAAAAATTGGAGAGGTCCGAGGCTATTTTATTTGAAATCCACCCACAACAACTCAGTTCCTTTGCATACTAGATCAAAGAAATTTAGGTAGTCCTCGAATTACAAGAGTTCCTTTAGTGACCGCTCAAAGTTACAACGGCACTGAAAAATGTGACTTATGACCGTTTTTCATAGTTACGACCTTTGCAGCATCCCCCTGGCCACGTGATCAAAATTCAGACCCTGGGCAACTGGAGTACATTTTGCCCCAGGGCCATGTGATCATCACCTTTTGAGACCTTCTGACAAGCCAAGTCAGTGGGGAAGCCAGATTCACTTAACAACCAGGTTGCTAACTTATCAATGGCAGTGATCCACTTAACAACAGTGGCAAGAAAAATTGTAAAAGGGGGCAAAACTCAACAAATGTCTCACTAACAACAGAAATTTTGGGCCCAATTGTAGTCGTAAGTCTACATGTGCTTTTTGTCCACCGAAGTCAATGATTCCATTCATGAAAATTGGTGGAGAAACACAAAATACTGAAAATTGATTTCCTTGAATGAAATTCTGAACCATGTTTTGATTGGATCCAGCTCAGGTGTGGAGCTGGACAATTGTTTCCCTTCCTCACTCCTAACCCATGCTCCCCCTGAAAAAAAAAAGGCCTTCCCTAGGTGAACCTGTTAAGTGAAGCCAGACTGATAACATCTGGGAATCCATCATTCATAGCAAAAGTTTGCCTGGTGCCAGACAAACCAGGCATTTCAGCAGATATGGTGAAAAAGTTATAGAAGAATGCAACACACTACAGAGGACCACTGAGCTATGATGCTGTTGCCAAATCTTCCCCATGGCAGTCACAAGACGAGTGGGCTTAAACTGCAAGAAATCCCAGTAAGCATTGCTATTGCTGAGGATTCTTAAAATCCATAAATGTGAAAGGTACTGGGAGAAGGCTAATCATCTGGATAGCTGAGAAAATCTGTTGCTTAGTGCCTGTTTATTTAAAACGTGCCTTTCTGAAGCTTCTGAGGTCTTTAAAAAGAAAACCAGCTATTATGCCAGAATTTTTAACAACCATCAAAAATTGAAAACGACTCTTTTCCAAACATCATTTTTGCAGACTTCTCTTTAATAAGATTTATTGAGATGAATAAGATGAGGTTATAAACATTCCAGCAATTTGAATTGCTGACAATGGGCATATTTGCAGTGGGTTGCTTATATAACAAACTCCTGAGTTTTTATCAGTCTGGAAACTCTTATACACAGCAAGAACAGAGATGCTAACAAATGGAAGAAAACTGAGGACATATTAATATAAAAAGCTGAATACGATATGGGATATTTGAAATATGGAGCACTCCTTTTTAACAAATATATTTTAAAGTAGGACAAGGAAAGGGGTCAATAAGATTAGAGCTTACTATGAAAATTGATGTTTACTTGTTCATATTTGCAATGCATGCCTCAAATCCAATTCAACCAAGTGGAAATTCAAGCTTTGCAGAAGTAAAATTGAAAACCACAATAGTTTCTAAGAACAGTGAATGCGGTGGTTGCAAGTTAATTTAGGAAGTATCAACAACTCAGGTGCTAACACTTGCTTTGCCTATTCTTTCTGCATAAGTGATTTTTGCACTGTTGGGAACAATGTATTTATAGATATTTCACAAAGATATGAAGACAAACAAGAAATAGCTAGGTGGTGATCTGCAAACTGCCCCTCCCTCCAAGAAAAGCAGATCGCCGGTGTAATAAAAGAATGCTTCCAATCGGGAAAATATATAAATAAATATTCAGGTAGTCCTTGACTTACGATCCTAATACAGGGCTTTTCAACTGGTGGTACGCGTACCACCAGTGTTATGCAAGCACCTGGCTGGTGGTACACGTAGGACGGGTTGAACAGCGCTGTAAAAAAAATGTTTAAAAAATGTTAGAAAAAAGTGTAAAAGTGGATGAGGTGTAGCGCAGCAGCATTCCCTTTCTCCTATCCTTCTCAGCCTTCATGTGTTTGTGAGACAAAAAAAAAGTTCCATGAGACTTTCTAACTTCTCACGAGAAGTTAGAAAGTCTCATGGAACTTTTTTTCTTTTTTACCCACAAACACGTGGTGAAGGCAGAGAAGCAAATGAAGGCAGAGAAGTAAAAGGAGAAAGGGAGTGCAGATGAAAGTAGGTGAGTAAAAACATGCTTGGGGGAGGCGAGGGCATCTGGGTGGGGGTGGGGGCAGGGGCACCAACCTTACTCTGCATGGTGGCAGGAGGGTTAACGGCAGGCACGAGGGGCCCAGGAGGAGCTGCGCAAAGCAGGCAGAGGGGAGGCCGGGCAGATTGTGGGGGCTGGCAAGCGAGCGAGAGGGCAGGGGTGCGAATCAGTGTGTGCTCAGAAATGCCAATTCCGCGCTCCTGCCCAGCTCACTTGCTTGCTTTCCGCTTGCTTTCTATCAGCAGCTTTTGACACCTTTCCTTGTCTTCTGAATTTTGTTTCTGCAAGCAAGTGAAATGAGCAGAAGCACGAGATCAGCATTTCTGAGCACACGCCGATTCGCGCCCCTGCCCTCTCGTTCTCACAAGCAAGTGAGTTGAGCAAGAGCCCAGGATCGTTGTGTGCAGCTATAGCTGAGCCGCACTTCTGCTGAGCCACCCAGAAGCATGGATCACCTGTACCCCAGCGCTGATCCTGGCGCTTCTGCTAAATTACCAAGCAGCATGTTATCCGGCAAGGTGTGAGCAAGTGAGCTGGGCAGGAGCCCAGGATCAGAGCGCACAGCTACAGCTGATCCGTGCTTCTGCAGAGCAGCCCAGAAGTGCATATCAGCTGTAGCTGCTCTCCTGGGCTCCTGGCCAGGTCACTTGCTCGCGCTTTGCCGGAAAACATGCCGCTTGCTAATTTAGCAGAAGCATGAATCAGCTGTAGCCCGGCGCTGATCCTGACACTTGTGCCTAAATTAGCAAGCAGCATGTTTTCCAAGCACGAGCAAGTGAGCTGGGCAGAGCTCTCCTTTGCCTCTGCGTGTGCACAGGCAGGTTTGGCATGTTGCCATGGCCACCGGCAGCACAGCCGCCAGCCACGCTGGCAGCCTGTCCCCCTCCCCTTGTCTCTTCCTGGGCACGGAGGGGGGGGGGAGGAAAGGAAAAAGAGGGAGGAAAGTAAGGGACAATGAGAGAGAGGGAAGGAAGGAAGGAAGGTATAGCTCGCCCGCTATAAGAAACCTCCCCCACACGAACCCGAGCAGCAACCAGAGCTACCCGGACAGCAATCACCTCCACGAAAGCCTTCAAACACGGCAATGGCAGAGAGACCCAGGCCACCTACAGGCCCATCATTTAAGTGTTTTCAGTGTGGACAAAAAGGACATCGAGCGGCCACCTGTCCAGTCCCCTAACCCCGACTGCAGAGCAGACCAGAACCAGCAATGAGAAAGAAACCTGCTCAGCGGCTAACGAGAGAAAAATCCAACCGGCTCACGCAGGAACCTGTTGCCCAGATTATACCCCCCACACAGGAGAATGTCGAGACTCCAGGTGGACCCGCCCCTGCTCTACCCTCCTTTGACAGCGACGATGAAGGGGAGAACGACCCGATGGTGAGTCGACAAATCCCGCCCTTTTCACTGGCCGCCAAACTTATAATCCCTAAGTCTGGGGCACAAATGGACTTAAACGTGCTAATTGATTCTGGATGCACCCGCTGCATTATTAGTCTGCCATTTGCCATGAAAATGGGCATACGGGCAAAACAGCTTTCCAAACCGGTGAGGTTTGAGCAAGCCAATGGCTCCCTGATGGGAGGGACTCTTGTCACACAATTAACTGAGCCCTTACACCTAGAAATAGGTGCACACTGGGAGTTTATTCGCTTCCTGGTGGCTCCAAAAATGACTGAGGTGGTGATCCTAGGGCTAGCCTGGTTAGACAAATGGAAGCCGTTTATCTGGTGGGAGAAAGGAATGAGAACTGTGAGACTACCTATAGGGCCTAATCCCCCCATTGATTCAACAGATGTTGCAGGGCATCTTAGGCCACCCAATGAGCGAGCACACATGGCCGCCTCACCGCCTCCAGGCGAACCAGTCATCCCCAATGAATACCGGGACCTGGCGGAGGCATTTAGTGAAAAAGAATGTGATGCCCTACCCCCTCACAGACCCAATGACTGCTCCATTGCTGGGCAATTGTACTGTACTGACATCATGCTAAGATCTCAAATCCTTTTCAAACGACCTGGGGTCCTGAACTCCGTCCACTGCCTCTAAGCTTGAGAGGAGCTGGTAAAGATTCAGGGGAAAAAAATCTATCATGAGAAAAGGGAGTTTACTTGAAGACAGCATGCTGTGGGAAGATGAACTTTGGCAGACAAATACAAATCAGTGGAACGTCAGCCAGCCAGCCGAGGGAGAAAGAATTTGGCAGATCGCCCAGCCGAGAGCAAAGACTTCAAAAGCAGAATGCAGAGATAATGAAGTTTTGGGTGAGTTGCTAGAAAGATTTAAAAACCCAGAAGTGAAAAGCAGAACTCAACTCCTGGAGAGAGGTGCCTATACCCCTCCCATGGCCCAGCAGATGAATGATCAGCAGCAGCTGAGCATACCACAGCTAATAGAGGCCTTGCAGCAGCTTGGGGTGGTGCAAAAACCAGGAGAGGGCCCGCAGATGAGGAAGGCCCAGCAACAAACCCCACTCATCCATCAGCCATTGAGAGGCCTACAGCAGCAGGGGACACCACCAGCCCCTGCTGGCCAGCAGCAGAGAGCTCAGCAGCCAGTGGATCAGCAGGCAGGATGGGGCCAACAGCCCCAGTCTTTTTTTCAAAAGTCTTTTTTAAAGCAGTTTTTGTGTTTCTCCAAACTTCTTCCCACCCTTTCACCCATTGGTCAAGTGTCTGGGAATCGGAGGGCACCTGAGGGTATTCAGGTATTGGGCTGAACTCTTTTCCTGTGGCCACTCTGAAAGGCGTGTAGCCAGTGCTGCTGTGCACAGAATTATTGTACGCCACCTCCGCAAAAGGGAGGAAGTCAGTACAGTTTGTCTGCTGGTAAGAAACGTAGCATCTAAGATATTGCTCCACCATTTTGTTAGCGGATTCTGCAGCCCCATTCGTGGCAGGATGAAAAGCAGATGATAAACCTTGAGATGATCCAATTAATTTAAGGAAACTCCTCCAAAACGTCGCTGTGAACTGTACCCCCCTGTCCGAAATTATTCGCTTAGGGGCGCCATGCAGCTGGTAGATATGTTTCAGGAACAATTTGGTCAGTCGTTGGGCAGATAGGAGTCCTTTGCAGGCGATGAAATGAGCCTGCTTTGAGAACAGGTCTATTAAAGTCCAGATGACAGTATTTCCACTACTTTCAGGTAGGTCTACTATAAAGTCCATAGCTATTTCTTCCCAGGGTTGAGAAGGGTCTGCCACGGGTTGCAGTAACCCAGGGGTTTTCCCTGGGATTCTTTTCATTGTGGCACATACAGTACAATTTGAGGCGTAGATATTTAGTTGACAAATAAACCTTGGAAGGGAGGGAGGGAAGGAAGAAAGAAAGGGACAAAGAGGGAAGGAAGGAAGGAAGGAAGGAAGGGAGGGAGGGAGGGAAGGACAATGAGGGAGGGAGGGACAATGGAAGGGAGGGAGGGAGGGAAGGAGGGAAGGAGGAAGAGACAAAGAGGGAGGGAAGGAAGAAAGGAAGGAAAGAAGGAAGGAAGCGAAAATGGGAGGGAGAGAAGGAGGGAAGGAAGGCTCCCATGCCTGTCCCACCCCCTCCACCAGAGACCCACGGATCCCCCCCACATCCCCGCCCACACCCCCCACAGGCACTCTGCAACCTGAGCGATGAGGTGGCCACACACCCCTGGCCATTGACTTCACTTGTCAAAAAGGTGCAAAAGGTACAAAAGGTGATCACATGACCCTGGGGATGCTGCAACAGTCATAAGTGTGAAAAATGGTTATAAGTCACTTTTTTCAGTGCCGTTGTAACTTTGAACAGTCACTAAGCGAATTGTTGTAATTGTTTTTGGGGTCATCAAGTTTTTGACACCTTGCTGGGCGACTGGTGGTACTCGGATATTGCCTTATCCTAAAAGTGGTACAATGGGTGAAAAGGTTGAAAAGCCCTGTCCTAATAGAGCCCAAAATTTCTGTTGCTAAGGGAGACGTTTGTTAAGTGAGTTTTGCCCCATTTTAAACCTCTCTTGCCACAATTGTTAAGTCACTGCAGTTGTTAATTTAGTGAATCTGGCTTCCCCACTGATTTTGTTTGTCAGAAGGTCGCAAAAGGTGATCACATGACCCTGGGACACTGCAAACATCATAAATATGAGCCAGTTGCCAAGGGCCTGAATTTTGATAACGTGACTATGGGGATGCTGCAATGGTCACAAGTGTGAAAAATGGTCACAAGTCACTTTTGTTTTTGTGCTGTTGTAGCTTTGAACGGTCACTAAATGAACTGTTGTAAGTCGAGGACAACCTGTATAATTCAAATATTAGATCATGCTGGGCTAGCTTTCCCTCATCTTGCCCCTTCCCCCCTTGGCATACCTCAGGAGGTGAGATTCCCAAAAGGCATAGTCATTCTTTTGGGGAATTCTAGGAGTTGCAGACTCTATCCTCTTGGGGAATGTCAGGTTAATAGTACTCCAGGCAGTGCTTTCTTGCCATTGTCTTGAGGGAGACCATAGAAATTTAAATCTATTATTCGAAGACCAATGGGGGAAGTTTAGATCTTGTGGAGATTCTCAGTCATCCTGGTCGTAATTGTCTCAAAGGTGCTTTTTTTTTCTTCAAAAGGCAACTGGACTTAGTGACTGTTCGAAGTTACAACGGCACTGAAAAAAGTGACTTATAACCATTTTTCACACTTATGACTGTTGCAGCATCCCCAGGGTCATGTGATCACCTTTTGCAACTTTTTGACAAGTGAAGTCAATGGCCAGGGTGGGCGTGGCCAGCTCATCACTCAGGTTGCAGGGTGCCTGTGGGGGGTGCGGGCAGGGATGTGGGGGGATCCGTGGGTCTCTCGTGGAGGGGGTGGGACAGGCATGGGAGCCTTCCTTCCCTCCCTCTCTCCCTCCCATTTTCCCTTCTTTCCTTCCTTTCTTCCTTTCTTCCTTCCCTCCCTCTTTGTCTCTTCCTCCTTCCCTCCCTCCTTTCCATTGTCCCTCCCTCCCTCATTGTCCTTCCGTTCCTTCCTTCCTTCCCTCTTTGTCCCTTCCTTCCTTCCCTCCCTCCCTTCCATTGTTCCTTCCTTCCTTCCTTCCTTCCATCCTTCCTTCCTTCCGTCTCTCTCATTGTCCCTTACTTCCCTCCCTCTTTGTCCCTTCCTTCCTCCCCCCCTCCATGCCCAGGAAGGGACAAGGGGAGGGGGACAGGCTGCCAGCGTGGCTGGTGGCTGCGCTGCCGGTGGCCATGGCGACATGCCAAACCTGCTCTGCCCAGCTCACTTGCTTGTGCTTGGAAAACATGCTGCTTGCTAATTTAGCACAAGCGCCAGGATCAGCACCAGGCTACAGCTGATTCGTGTGTCTGCTAAATTAGCAAGCAGCATGTTTTCTGGCAAAGCGCAAGCAAATGAGCTGGGCAGGAGCCCAGGAGAGCAGCTACAGCTGATCTGCGCTTCTGGGCTGCTCTGCAGAAGCACGGATCAGCTGTAGCTACAAGCCCTGATCCTGGGCTCCTGCCCAGCTCACTTGCTCGCGCTTCGCCGGAAAACATGCTGCTTGGTAATTTAGCAGAAGCGCCAGGATCAGCGCCAGGCTACAGCTGATTCGTGCTTCTTCTTCTTTTTTTTTTTTTACAAATATTTTATTAAGTTTTATAAAGGTAAAAGGGGAATAAGGTCAACAAAGGTATAACAAAGGGAATTATTCCCACAAAATAACATCGCTTCAGCAAGTAGACCCGTCTGGGTGTACATATTACATCTTGATCATTAGTCTAATATTAAACAGTTTACAATAATTAATTTTATCTATAATCATGTAAATAACAAGTTGGTCAACATAGCTCATTCATTTTACTAAATAATAATGCTTAATATAATATTACTAATATATTACTAATTAGTTGTAATAACTTTAAAATATTGATATATTACTTATTAGCTATAATTTACTTATTATTAAAATCACAAATAGGAAAAAGAAAAAAAAAGGTCATCAAAATAAACATGAAATATAAGTACAAATTATCAATTATCCCTTTAAGTTTCATAAACTTTTCTCGTTCTATCGTATTGCTAACCATTGGTAAAATTTGTCCCATGTTTTAAAGTAAATTGTATCTTCTTTCTCTTTCATTTCTAAAGTTAATCTATCCATTTCTGCACATTCAAGTATTTTTGTTATTATAATCTGGTCAGATGGTAAATTTTCATTTTTCCAGAATTGAGCAAATACTATTCTCACAGCTGTTAACACATGTAATATTAAGTACTCATTCTCTTTTCCATAATTCAAACCTAATATTCCTAACAAACACAGTTCCGGTTTAAATTCTATCTGTATTTTAATCATCTTTTCTAGCCACATATGAATCTTAAACCAAAATTTCTTAGTGTTAGGGCAAATCCACCAGAGGTGGTAATAAGTGCCTGGTTGTTGTTTACTTTTCCAACACATATTTGAAACATTTTTAAACATTTTCTCTAATCTAACTGGTGTCATATGCCATCTATAAAACATTTTATTTAAGTTTTTCTTATATGCAGCTGCTTTAGTAAATTTAATATTTCGGTCCCATAGTTTTTGCCATTCTTCTAAGTCTATAGAGTGACCAAAGTTCTTTGCCCACACTATCATTGTTTCTTTCACTTGTTCTTCTTCCATCTTCCAATTTAACAAAAATTTATAAAGTTTCTTAATTAAATTTTCATCTGTTTTCAAAAGTATTTTATCTAATGGTGCCTGTTCTTTGTAGAATCCCATTAATTTTGCATCTTTTTCATTTCTTGTTTGAATCTGCAGATATGACCACCATGTTAAATCGATACCATGTTGTTGAAGCTCTTGCCTATCTTTAAGTTTTCCTTCTTTATCTAAAATGTCTTTATATGCCACAAGTTTATCATAGTTAATTAAGTTCGGATATGCAAATGCTTCCATTGTTGAAAGCCACTCAGGTATTTTCATATAAATTTTATTTTTAATTCTCTCCCACTCTGAAAGTAATACATTCCTTATAGCATGAGTTTGAAAATATTTTTGTACTTTATTTTTCTCGTACCATAAGAAAGCATGCCAACCCAGTTGCAAATCATGTCCCTCTAGATAAAGAAGTCATTTGTTTCTCAGTGTAATCCATTCTTTAGGCCAAAGCAAAATAGCAGCTTGATAATAAAGTCTCCAGTCCGGGAGCCCAAAGCCCCCTCTATCTTTTGATTCTTGTAACAGTTTAATTTTAATTCTTGCTTTTTTTCCCTTGCCATATAAATCTTGTTATTGTTGCATTTAAATCATCAAAAAATTTCTGGCTTAATTTGACAGGAACCGTATGAAATAAAAATAGTAGTTTAGGTAAAATATTCATCTTAACAGTCGCTATCCTTCCTAACAGTGATAATTGGAAATTTTTCCACTTTTCCAAATCTATTTTTATTTGTTTCAATAGTCTATCATAATTGTCTTCTTTTACTGTTGTATATTTTGATGTTAAGTAAATACCTAAATATTTGACTTCTTTAGCTATCTGAAGATTTGTTTTTTTAACAAGTTGAACTTTCTGTTTTTCTGTTAGATTTCTTGTAAGTACTTGAGTCTTTTCCCTATTTATTTTCAGCCCGGCCACTTCTCCAAATTCCTCTATTTTCTGCAACAGTTTAGTGGCTGTTTCCAAAGGCTCCTCCAAAATAAAGACCAAGTCATCTGCAAAGGCCTGTAATTTATATTTCTGGTCTTTTATCTCCAGCCCTTTAATCTCCAGATCTTGTCTAATATTCCTGGCCAGCACTTCCAATGTAAGAATAAGTAGCAAGGGGGACAATGGACATCCCTGTCTTGTACCTTTTTTAATATTGAAATTATCTGTATAGTCTCTGTTTAGAAGTATCTTTGCTGATTGTTTATTGTAAATTGCTTGAATTGCATTTATAAAATTTTCACCGAAGTCCATCACTCACAACTGTTGAAACATAAATTGCCAATTAACATTATCAAAAGCTTTTTGTGCGTCCAAAAATATAAGTGCCATTTGTTTCCCCGGATGCTTTTCATAATATTCCAGCACATTTAAAATAATCCTTAGATTATTCTTTTTTTTTTTTTAAATACACATTTTATTGGTTTTTTAAATTTTAACATCAAAGTGCTCAGGAAAACACCGTGGTGAAAGGGTGATCAATCATAGCAAAACAAGTCATATATATAAAAAACTAAAATTAATACCTTAAAAAAGAAGAAAAAAAATCCCCCCTCTATTTCCTCACATGATATAACAAATTTACTTTAATCTATTTCTTCTTAAAATTCAATCAATCCACGGAAGCATCCCTACTATTACATCTACATAAATCACTCCTGCTTTTAAGCTCCACTAATTTCAATTAAAATATTCCAATTAATCTTAAACAAAGATATTAATAAAATTTTGGGTATCCCTTCTACATCACACATAATATTCCAAGAATAACATTCTAATATTTTCACATATATTCCATCTCTTAATTTAATACATCATTAATTAATACACTTTCTTCTCTTGTCATAGATCTCTCTACTTGTTCTGCTATTACAAAATAGTTTTCTATATAAACAGAGTAGAAAAAACACACACACAAAAAAAATCATTTCGGCCTGTTAAGTAAAATTTAACTCTCAACCAAATTAACTATCATATCTAAAACAAACATATTATTACACCAGTTATTATCTTACTGCCTTCATTTACTCAATTAGATTGTCAAATCAGTCCAAATTTCTAAAGCCTTTTTGACCCAATAATTAAGATTTTAAATCACATTTTTAAATCTAACTCTGGCTTTTTTTCTATACCAAGCTGGTTTCCGTAATGTCGCATCTATGTCATCAAATCTCAGTATTTGGGTACTAATGTTTATCAACAAATCAATCTGATCAAAATTCTCTTCCCCTTCTTCCAGTATCATATAAACAATATAGTCCATTTTATTCCATATTATAATTTCAGCTTGGTTATCCAGGTTGTCGTAACTTTCAATCGATCGCATCTGGCTGTCAATTAATTTTGGCAATGGGAGAATTTCACTTATAGTCATTTTTTGATCTTCAAAGTTTTCCATTTGTACATAGGCTTGTGAAATATCCTCCTCTGTAGTAGTCAGTCGATTTATAGAATAATTATTTAAAGTCTCAGTCTGAGGTTTTGGGTCCAGAATTTTTCTAAAGTTTAATTGGTCAGTAAGTTCTTCCATCTCGAATTGTGTACACTGTTGCATATAAGCTTCTTCTTGGCCTGTAGATTGGTCTTTTAAAATTTGGGACTCAGCTTGTGATTCTAGAAGATGGTCTTTAGTTTTTCTCCATGACTTCATCTCCTCTGTCATTTCCAATATTTTTTTCCAGTATCAGCTCATAATCCAGTCCAGAATTCAATTGATCAGTAACTTCTTCTTCCATCTCAGATTGTGTATACTGTTGCATATAGGCTTCTTCTTGGCCTATAGATTGATCTTTTAAAGTTTGAGGCTCAGCTTGTGGTTCTGCAAAATGATCTTTAGTTTTTCTCCATAACTTCATCTCCTCTGTCATTTCCAATATTTTTTCCAATATGAGCTCATAGTCAAGCTGTGGGTAAAAAACTTTTATTTCCATAGTAAAAAAAAGTCTTTTAATCTTTTTGTGGAAACTATATTTATTAAGAATCCATATACATCCGCCTCCACAATTTTTAAATCAAAAACACAACCTACAGCTATTTCCAAGCCTTTATCTTTTCTTCTTGTTAATTCCTGAAGTAATTTTCGCCACAAGATGTCCTCAGTAAGCTATAAAAAGCTTTTCTTTGCACTTTAAAAGCCTTTATCTCATTAAAAATGACAACGAAAGAGACAGAAAAAAAGCAAATATCTTCAGTATAGTAAGTAAAATAATGCTCTAAATTAGAAATCTCTCCAGGGATGCCCAATATCCAAAAGGTTCAAAATATAGTAAGTGCTATTCTGAAGTATTGTTTAAAGTATTTTTTTTCCCCAAATAGACAGAAGGTGCTCTCTTAGAACAGGGAAGTCATCTAAAAAGCAAGCTCTTTGCAGGAAAAATAGTTCAGAATGAAGAGAGGGAGGAAAGGTCTCACCCGGATTCACCACGCTGGTTCTTTATGCTTAGATGATTTTCTGATTTCAGCTGGCACAGCGAAGTGATCGGCCATTTTACTGACCGATCTTCTTCTCCATCGCCCCTACGGAGTTAGCTCAGACTGTAGGGGGAGCCGCTGCTCCACCGCAGCCGAGCAAAAGCCTCCTCGATGGTGGTCGCCCCTCCAAGGCGATTTAAGTCCCGCATAAGAGTCTACCGGTAGAGAGAAAGGCAGCCATCAAAGAGCGAAGCCCTTCATGTGGCTGAAGCTGCCTGATCCGGTTTATTCTTTATCTGTCTTTTAGGCAAAAAACCATTTTGATCTGAACGAATAAATTCATTCAAAAATGTCTTCCTTCTTTCCGCTATTATTGCTGTAAATATTTTATAGTCCACATTTAGTAATGATATTGGCCTGTAATTTTTAATTTGTGTAAGATCAGTATCATCTTTGGGTATAAGGGAAATGTTAGCTTCTGTCCAAGAATTTGGTATTTTCATCACTGAAAATGTTTCATTACAAAGATCTTTCAATATCGGGCTTATTATGTCTTGTAAGGCTACACAGAATTCTGCTGTGAGACCATCGGGTCCCAGAGTTTTATCTTTTTTTTGTCTTTTTATTGCCTCTGTAATTTCCATCATTGTTATTTTCTCCTTCAGCATATGTTGCATGTTCTCTGATATCTTTGGGAGATTCGCTTTTCTTAGATACTCCTGTACTGACTCCTTAGAAACCACCTCTGCCTTGTAAAGTGTCTCATAATAAGCTTTAACAATTTTTTTCAGTGCGTCATTATGACAATGTATTTCGCCTTTTGGCTGATTCGTGCCTCTGCTAAATTAGCAAGCAGCATGTTTTCTGGCAAAGCGCGAGCAAATGAGCTGGGCAGGAGCCCAGGAGAGCAGCTACAGCTGATCTGCGCTTCTGGGCTGCTCTGCAGAAGCACGGATCAGCTGTAGCTACGCGCCCTGATCCTGGGCTCCTGCCCAGCTCACTTGCTCACGCTTTGCCAGAAAACATGCTGCGTGCTAATTTAGCAGAAGCACCAGGATCAGCACCGGGCTACAGCTGATTCGTGCTTCTGGGTAGCTCAGCAGAAGCGCGGCTCAGCTGTATCTGCACGTGCCGATCCTGGGCTCTTGCCCAGCTCACTTGCACGAGCGAGAGGGCAGGGGCGCGAATCGGCGTGTGCTCAGAAATGCTGATCTCGTGCTTCTGCTCATCTCACTTGCTTGCAGAAACAAAATTCAGAAGACAAGGAAAGGTGTCAAAAGCTGTTGATAGAAAGCAAGCAGAAAGCAAGCAAGTGAGCTGGGCAGGAATCAGCAGATTTCTGAGCACACACCGATTCGCGCCCCTAATAGGTGTGTGCTCAGAAACGCCGATTCCACGCTCCTGCCCAGCTCACTTGCTTGTTTTCCACTTGCTTTCTATTCAACAGCTTTTGATGTCTTTCCGTGTCTTCTGAATTTTGTTTCTGCAAGCAAGTGAGATGAGCAGGAGCATGCGATCGGTGTTTCTGAACACACGCCGATTCATGCCCCTGCCCTCTCGCTTGCTTGCCAGCGCCCACAATCTGCCCGGCCTCCCCTCTGCCTGCTTTGCGCAGCTCCTCCTGGGCTCCCCACACCCGCTGTTAACTCTCCCACCACCATACAGGGTAAGGTTGGTGCCCCTGTCCCCACCCCCACCTAGATGCCATCGCCTCCCCCAAGCATGTTTTTACTCACCTGCTTTCATCTGCACTCCCTTTCTCCTTTTACTTCTCTGCCTTCATTTGCTTCTCTGCCTTCACCACGTGTTTGTGGGTAAAAAAGAAAAAAAAGTTCCATGAGACTTTCTAACTTCTCACCAGAAGTTAGAAAGTCTCATGGAACTTTTTTTTTTTTTGTCTTACAAACACATGAAGGCTGAGAAGGACAGGAGAAAGGGAATGCTGCTGAAGGCAGGTGAGTAAAAAAAAACGCTTGGGGGAGGTGAGGGCATCTGGGTGGGGGTGGGGGGGGACCCAGGCAATGTGTCATGCAGCTCCAGCAGAATCTCCACTGAAGACTGCTTGAGGCTGCCTGCTACCCCCAAGGCCGCCGCCAATCAGCTGGAGCTGCACGCTTTGATCCTGGGCTCTCAGTAGGACCCAGGCAATGTGCAGTTCCAGCTGACTTTGCCACAAGCCTGTGTGGTGCTGCTGCACTTCACCTCATCCACTTTTACACTTTTTTTAAACATTTTTTAAAAATTTTTAACAGCGCTGTTCAACCCGTCCTACAGGTACCACCAGCCAGGTACTCGCGTACCACTGGTGGTACGCGTACCACCGGTTGAAAAGTCCTGGACTAGACATATCCAATTCTAGCAAACATTCTTCATATATTTTAGCCTCCAGCCCCCTCATCATCTTTCTTGCTCTTCTCTTCAGATGCTTTGAAGAATAGGTTGACCTATTCTTTCATATTGGAACAGTGCAAACAACAACAACAACAACTCCAGTCCAGTTGCCTTTTAAAGAAAAAAAAGTACCTTCCTTTGAAAGAAGTTTAGATGTTCTTCTATGGGACATCCCGGTGAGTATTTGAAGAACGTAATTAGAGCTCCTTTTTCCAATTTCTTTGATTCTGTGGGGGCTCAGAACTTGACACCATAGGCAAAGTGGAGTCTAACCAATGTAGACCACACTGGAACATACAATCCTTTTGTAGAGAACTTGCACATTCATGCAGAATAAAACAATGACTTAAAATGGAAAACGTAAGGAGTCTCCCTTGGGCAACATTTTCACTGAAGGGAGAACTATCACTGTGACATGACATTTTCTGTGCAAAGTCCCAGGGCAAGAACTAAAACACACAATTTATTTTTTTAAAAAAAGAGAAAATGGAAGGGGAAAAAAACTCCAACGGTACATATCACTGATTCAATGTCAGTGCACTTTGTTTTTCTAATGTTTTGCAATAGCACAACAGCGAGCAACAGGAATTGAATCCATTTTTTATATTGCATCCATTTATATGCATTAAGATATATGGACCATAGAGCAATAGCAGTATTCGTGGTGGACCTTGGAGGTCATCTAGTCCAACCCCTTTGCTCAGCCAGAAAACCCTATACCATTTCAGACAAATGGCTGTCCACTCTGTTCTTAAAAACTTACAGCGTTGGAGCAATCACAACTTCTGGAGGCAGGTTGTTTCACTGATTAATTGTTCTCACTGTCAGGAAATTTCTCCTTAGTTCTAGGTTGCTTCTCTCTTTGATTAGTTTCCATCTGTTGCTTCTTGTCCTGCCTTCAGCTTTTCTCCAGAAATGTTTGATCAAAAGTAATGTCTGATCCATTGAAACTCCTTTAGACACTCACCCATATACAAAGAGAAAGCTCAGTGGAGCAAAATCCTTGTTTCCCAGAATGTTTTGTCCTGGGGCAAACCAACAGCCCAGGGGCCTACAACTGTCAATGCTGGGAATCGTTGGATTTTGGGCGCTGCAGACAGAGTGGTTTCTAAGCTCTGCCTAGAGACACGGGATTTGGATGATGGGTTCTTCTCTATGCCAGTTGTGTGATTCTCTACTGAACTACGAACCCCGCCTCCAACTTCATACCTGGTTTTCAACAGCAAAGCCGAAGGCGCTGTCTGACAGCTTCTCGTAGCAATGGCGTGGGAAAGCCAACACAGGTACTGCACCAAGGACTCTGTGACAGATAAAAAGTAGAGAAATTGGATCATTTCAATACCAAAGGGTGCAGGTCGGGTGAGGTTACTCCAAGTAGTTTGGTGGGAATCCTTCAAGGCAGGCCAGATTAGGAAACCAATGACCTGTAGGTCACTACTCCTTTTATTGTAAAGCTATAATAATAGAACCTTGCAAGTCTGAATGGGCTTCTCTGCACCCACTTTATTTTCACCTGAACTAGCCCGGGCTCAAGCCCCTCTTATCTACCCATTGCCTTAGTAGCAACTCTTCTCCTGTCCTTCAAGGCCATTCCTTCATCTCCCTACTTCTGGCCTACATTGCACCTCTCTCTCCCTCTCTCCCTCCCCCCTCTCTCTCTCTCTCTCTCTCTCCTTCCCTCCCTTCCCCTTCTCTCCCTCTCCCTCTCCCATTCTCTTTCTCCCCTTCCCTCCCTCTTTCTGTCTCTCTCTCTTCCCTCTCTCCCTCACCCTCTCCCTCCCTCCATCACTCTTTCCCTCTCCCTCTCTCTGTCTCTCTTTCTCCCTCTCTCCTTCCCTCCCTCCCTCTTTCTCCCTCCCTCCCTCTCTCTCTCTCTCCCTCTCCTTCTCTCATTCCCTCCCTCCCTCTCTCCTTCCCTCCCTCCTTCCCTCCCTCCTTCTCTCCCCCCTCTTCTCTCCCTCCCTCCCTTCCACTTCTAATCCTAGGGAGTGCTTGCCTTCATCATTGCTTGGCCTCAAACAAGATAATATGGTGCTTCTCTTCTAAAAATCTTAAAATTTATTCTCACCCAGAAAATCCCATGTCTGGATTCTGCTCCTCTGAGGCATCTGTCCTTCTGAAAGCAAGGGAGGAAAATTGGAAGTGACACTTGGGCAGCATTTGTTAGTGCTCCCATCCTCATCGGTACAGAGAATGCCAAACAGGACACTGCTGAACTGAAGTCAACAATGCAAGACCCATTTCCAGGAACTCTGGAACTCAGTTGTCCATCAGCATGACCCATGCATTACTCAAATTCCAAGATGCTCTCCGCGCTTGGTTGTTTTCTTACAGACATTTCATTACTCAACTAGGTAACATCATCAGTACTAGTGGTGCTAACTAGCTCAGGATGTTACCTAGTTGGATATTGAAATGCCTGCAGAGCACCAAAGACCCCTCGGAGAGCAATTGAGCTACCAATATTCTCTTCTATTGATGCTCACAATCTCAAACAAGCTTACCTTGGTCTCCTGAAATAAAAGAACAGGAGGCAAAGGATGACGAACAGAAGCAGCACCGCAAAAAGGGATCCAAGCAGAGCCACTGAACATAAGACCTTTGGACAAACAATTGGGGCCAAAAATGTGTGAAACAATTGGTACCCTCCAAATGGAATGGGCTTTTTCAGAAACCATTACTTCATTTGCTGTGGCCCAACTGCAGGATTAACACATAATTTACACTTAGATCTCACCTGTAGTATTGATGGAGCACTCCACAGTGTCTGAGACTGCATATTGGTTGTACCAAAAAGTTTTTATTTTAATTTGGTAGACTTTGGCAGGCTGAAGTTCTTGAATCACCACTGATTCGCTGCAATTCAGCTCATTTTTCCAGGCTTGATCTGACACGAGGACCACAATTTTACTAACAGCACTGGCTGGACATGTCCAGGATAATTTCAGACTCCAGCTATCTTGCAAAGGGAGGCATATGAAATCACTTACTTGTTCTGGCTCTGTACAAGCAAGAAGGAAACAGGGTTAGGCAGGGGCCTTCTCACAACCTCACCAGCTCATTCTACCAACTTTATCCACCCCACTGTGTCTAGAGGGCTGCTCCCATCAGAGAAAATGAAGCAGTCACCTTGAGAAAATTGCAAAAAAAGGAGCCAAGCTCCCACCAGGTTCCCTTTTGATTAGAGCTACATTTGGGCTGTGAAACTCCATTTGACTATTACATGGCAGCTAATGTGTCTCTGCTGCCAACTGGTGGAGATCAGGAGTTTCCAAGCAAGCTATGATAGCCTCTTGATCAATCATATCAACCATGTCTCCTTGGGCTGCTCCTGGGTGCCCACTTTCCTTAAACACCTCCGCCCCTTCTCCTTCTCTATGCAAGCACCTAGCTTTCTGGGGAAGGCTCTAATGTTGGGAAAGGTGGAAGGAAAGAGGACAGGATGATGAACAACAAGGTGGATGGACTCTGTTATAGTGGTGAGGGGTGCACCATTGGAAGACCTGAAAGACTAGGTGAGGGATAGACATCATGGGCAAAATCTATCTAGGTGGTCACTACGAGTCAAAAACCTGATGGTACAAAATCAATCAATCATTTGTTGGGCTAGGTAGCCCTCCCATTTGTTTCATTTCTACCTAATGTTGCTTCCTATTCTACATACAGCCTTCTGTAGGTTGGTAGCTCTCAAGTGTACATTAAGCTTACAGGTAATGGTCAGTTCAGGTAAAGGGTGGAACAATTGTCCTCTTCCAGTTATAATCTGAGAACAACCAGAAAAAGTCTTCTACATTGATGCAGAATGGCAGGATATGCCCAGCCATAACTGTGAGCTTCCCCCATTCAGGCAGGGGTTACCATTGCTTAGCGGTCAAGCTTTTTTGCACATCGAACATGCCTGCTTCAAATTCCCAAGCATCTAGTTCTCTCTCAAATTTTGCTCTTTTCTGCACTTCACTAGTGGGGGGAGAGAAATCGGAGGTGGACAATTCAGGGCTGGCTTTACTATCAGGCAAAATGAAGGAAGATCTCAGGAGGTAAGTGCAGAAAAACTCCAGTGACAGAGGAGAGAATTGTATCACAGGTCTTGCCCACCCACTGATGTCTGAGACTGCATACTGGATGCACCAAAAAGTTTTTGTTTTAATTTGGTAGACTTTGGCAGGCCGAAGTTCTTGAATCACCACTGATTCGCTGCAATTCGGCTCGTTTTTCCAGGCTTGATCTGACACGAGGACCACAATTTTACTAACAGTGCTGGCTTGACATGTCTGCTGACTGTGCTAAATTAAAATTCCATCACCAGCCTAGTTGCTTATGCTCCAGGAACTGGTCTTATCATTTTAGCTCAAGGTTTGAGGGAAGACATTGTGGGCCAGCCCTGGAGTCAGATTGTCATAGGCAAAATCTATCTATGTACAGGTACTCCTTGACTTATGAGTACAGCTGAGCCCCAGAATTTTGTTGCTAGATGAGATGGCTGTTAAGTAAATTTTGCCCCATTTTACCACCCGTTTAACAACTGCAGTGAATCACTGCAGTTGTTAAGTTAGTAATAGGGCTGTTAAGTGAATCTGGTTTCCCCATTGACTTTGCCTGTCAGAAAGTCACAAAAGGAGATCACGTGACCCCAGGACACTGCAACCGTCATAAATATGAACCAGTTGCCAAGCATCTGAATTTTGATCACATGACCACAGGGATACTGCAACAGTCGTGTGAAAAATGGTCATAAGTCACTTTTTTTCAGTGACGTAATTTCAAACGGTCATTAAATGAACTGTTGTAAGTTGAGGGCTATCTGTAGTAGGAGTAAAAAAATAACTTGATGGCACATAGTCAATTGATCATTCATAGCCTAATTCTTTCCATAAATCTAGTATTCTTAATAAAGGTTGGTTTCTCCCTCTTCTCTAGCTCCTCTTTTCTCTGTAAAATGAGGATTAAATACTTGTGGCCTCGTGCTGCTGTAGGCCAACACTGTCTCTGGACAGGGAACCATTTCCAACTGTGCTGAAGAGAGTGAAGGTATCATTGGTGCTGGGAGTGAGACCGTGCAGGACAGCTTGGTTCAAAGGCTTGGGGTATGTTTCATTTCCTCTGGATCCATCTGAAGGGCTCCACTGGAGTCGGATGGCACTGAATGGCGAGTACAGGTTCACCCAGGCAAAATGAGCCATGGTTTGATTGATCATCTGGATGTGGAAATGGGTCAGGGACAGTGTGGCTGAAAGAGAGAGGTAGAGTGTTAGAACAGCAACCCCAGAAAGCAACAACCCTGGTTGTGTTTGAGAGGCAGTTGGTCTAATGGTTAAAGCACCAGGCTAAAAACCAGGAGACTGTGAGTTCCAATCCCTCTTTGTCATCAAAGCCAGCTGGATGATTTTGGGCCAATCACCAGGAGACTGTGAGTTCTAGTCCCGCCTTAGGCATGAAGGCTGACTGGGTAACTTTGGGCCTATCACCAGGAGACTGTGAATTCTAGTCCCGCCTTAGGCATGAAGGCTGACTGGGTAACTTTGGACCTATTACCAGGAGACTGTGAATTCTAGTCCCGCCTTAGGCATGAAGGCTGACTGGATGACTTTGGGCCAATCACTTTCTCTCAGCACATTGCACCTGACAGGTTGATGTGGGGAAAAAGGAGGAGGAAGGGGTATAAGTTAAGTTTGCTATCTTGAATTATATATAAAAATAATAAAGGCAGGATTAAAAAGGAACAAAATAAAATATAAAAGGGAGAGCTCTCTTTTAAAGGCACTTTTGGTTTCCTGCTTTCTTTATGCATGAGGAGACAGCTCCCATCATTCCCAACCACAGGTTCCACATGCTGGAGATGATGGCAGTTGCACCTGACATAGCTTGCAGCCACCCAACAGGTGAAAAAAGGCCTGTTGATATGAAGGACTTGGAAATGAGAAGCAAATTTGAACTGAAGGCTGGGAAGCCTCTAGGATTCTTTCATTTATATACAAAAGCACATTTTGTGGAGTGCTTGAGCATCCACAACAACCCTGTGAGAAAGGCAAGATAGAGCAAGGTCTCTCAGAAAGATTCCCGGCTAAGCAAGGATTGGAAATCTAGCTCCCTTCAGTGCTAGGATGACAATCAAACAAGGTTCCTGAACCCTTTTCAGAGTTGCACTCACACGTTAGAGTCCACAGCTTTATGGCTTCGCTCAAAATCTCATTGAAATCTGAGATCACCTTCACCAGGTACACAAGTCCTGGCTTCAAACTGCAAATGGTGTAATTGAAACCCAGAATGGAGTAGCTGCCCACTTGTGTCCCGTCTTCTCTCCACCAACTGATTCTGTACAAATAATCCATTGCATTCAGGTCTTTGGGAGGGTTCCAGGCAATGGAAAGGTAATAAGGACTGTAACTTTCCACAGTGATATTCTCAGGGCTGTTGGTAGCTGAGGGAAGAGCAGATTTTGTTAGCCTGGTGTCCCAATACCAGGAAGTCAAATATCCTTACAACTCATAAAAGATTTGGGTTCATTCGAGTCTCTGTTGGAGTTGGTCAAAAGGATTCTGGGAGTTAAAGTCCACACATCTTAAAGTCGCCAAGGTTGAGAAATGATGCTGTAGCCTGTTCTGTAAACATGGGGAAAAATTGGAACATTTTTCTTTGCAATGAGCAGGGTTGCCACCAATATATCTCATGCTATGGCAACCACCAGGGCCCCAGTATCTGGGAAGGACCCATCAAAGCCCTCCTCTGATATTTTGTTTTTGGCCTAGAGCTTTGAGCGTCAACCAGCAGCCATTTTGAATTTATCCTGTGTTGTTACATAAACCCCAGTGACAAATCAAATTGGTAGCTAAATCCATTACAGGTAGTCCTCACTTAACAAACACAAATGGGACTGGCAACTCCATCTTTAAGCAAATCAGTCACTAAGAGGGAAATCATGTGATCGCAAAGGGCTTACAGCCTCACTTTGTTCATGGCTGCTAAGCAAATCACTTGCGGTCATTAAGTGAGACATCGAATGACTGTGATGGACTTATGATCTCACTTCTCCTGTCATGTGACCATGACTTGCAAGTTTACCCTCTGCTTCTCATTGACTCTGTTTGTTGGAAGTGTACAAATGGCAACCACATGATCACAGGATGCTGTGGTCATAGCTTCTGGTTTTGCATCACATCGAAATGGATGCAGGAAGGCAGAGCTCTGCCTTCCGCGCCCGATTTCACCCTGCTGGGGGCTCTAAAAAGGGCCTAAAGTCACCACAAAGAGGTGGTGAACAAGGAGGGGTGCCTCGTTGATCAAGGAGAAATGGCGGTCTTTCCGTTCGATCTGAGAAAAGCCCTCCAAACCGGCAGGGGAAAGACTGGCTACATTCCTGTGGTCAGCCATTAGCTGCTGACAACAGAAGAAGAAAAGCACCAATTAACACATCGTAAACAGCATGTTTGGAACTGGGTGAGAATATTGATCCTTTCTTTACTATTTTACAATTGAATTTCCTGGGAAAGAAGCTAAAAACCTAATGTGAACAGAAGCGGCGTTTTAATTTCTATGTGGGACAGAAATACACAATATTGAAGTGGAAGTAACATAAAGCTACAGTTTTGATAAATTTGAGAACTGAGATAATTGCTAAGATTTTCTCTTTGGAAAAAAAACCATTGAGGTGAAATATAAGAAATCAATCCTTTGCCTTAAGAGTGGAAAATGGATTTTGAATGACATCTAGTGGTGGATTTGAGTACAGCACTATAACTAACTTCCTGGCTGCTTGGTGACTCCTAGATTACGGGAGAACAGTTGGCAATAAAGGAAAATATTTTGGCATACTTATCACCCTGACCTTTTTGGACTATAAACACCTACTGAGTTTGGACTTTTAATCTCAAGAGGTAGTGGGAGAGAAAGAAAAAATTGACCTTTGAGTACGTCTGGATGGGAGAGACTTTTGAGCTGTTTTCAGGGAGGTTGAATATTTTGAACACTTTGAACATTGTGTTCATGCCTGACTGATAATCTTTGGATGCCTGAGACAAAGGATCACTATAAAATATTGCTTTTGGGACTGGACCTGTATTCTGGAACCTATTGGATTATAAAGGCTACATATAAAGACCAGAAACTTTGTTCTACTTTTACTGAGACTGGTGATATTAGAGGATCTCCAGGAATGATGCCTCAAGAAAAAACAAACACCTTTCAGAAGGAAATATACTCTACGCTACAACTAATTCACCAAACAATTGTTCCATACAAAGAGGACATAAAAAGAAATCATAATGAAACTAAAAATATTCTAGGTAATATAAATGAGCAAATCTCCAAATTAAATCTACAACTAGAAAGTTCCCAGACAACGACCACAAAGCATGAACAAATAAACCAGAAATCAGAAGATGCAGAGGAAATGGACCTAGAGACAGAAGAGACAAAAGAAGGGAAATATAAATTACCATATACAAATAAAATATTGCAAGACTTACCCATAACAATGAAAATGTGTATGTGTATGAATAAAAATTTTGGCAATATAAATGTAATTAATATTGAGAAAGTCATAACTGACAAAGACTTCGAATATTGATGGGAAATCAAACTTTAACGAGCATGAAAAACAGGAGATTGATTTAGGAATTGATATTATTGCTATTTGTATAATATTAGTAACATATCATGAAGATGTTTATATCCAACTTTGTATACATCAACAGTACCAAGAATTGTAATTGTGTAATGAGGGGAAAATGGAAAAAATATGGGGAAGAAAGCAGGATCAGGGAAAAAATACTGGATTGTGCAGTAGTGAATAGATTTATATTGAAGAAGTTAATGTTAAATATTTAAACCCAGACAACATGTTGTTTACTAAGCTCTAAAGATTGTAATTCTTAAAAATTAATAAAACATTAAAAAAAGAACTGGTCATAAAGTTACTTTCCCGGTGCTGTCACAACTTCAAATGGTCATTAAACAGGGCAGTCATTAAGCAAGGACTGCCTCTGATGGCCCACAAGACACATTGACTTATTTTATGGATCCTTAGCCGTCATTTTAATCACCTTCCCCTCCTCCCCAGTCACTAAATCCATGCTACCTGTGATGACATTTATGGTCATTGTGTCACCATGAAGGTTGCTCTTCATGACGGCCCTGACTTCAATTGTGTACATTGTTCCTCCTTTCAATCCTTTTGCAAGAAATGGGCTTTCATTGGCAATGGCGCAGTCAATCAAGCAGACACAATAGGTGTAGGTGTAGCTTTGAGGGTCTCTGGGTGGCTTCCATCCAATCTGCAGGGAATCTACTGTGCAATTTTCTATTGTAAGGTTCTGGACTGATGAAGGCCCTGAAATAAACAGAAGACATTTTTCACAGCTTTCTATACCGAGCAGCTCAGCTCAATGGGACAACTCATCACAGTCAACTCGCTACGGCCAGTTCACCGTGGGACAACTCTCTGTGGGACAATTTAACACAGGGGTCTTCAAACTTGGCCCTTTTATGACTTGTGGACTACAACTCCCAGAATTCCTCAGCCAGGCACGCGTGATGGAAAAAAAACCGTGCCTGGCTGAGGAATTCTGGGAGTTGAAGTCCACAAGTCATAAAAGGGCCAAGTTTGAAGACCCCTGATTTAACAATTCAATTATTTAAAATAAATTAATTTTTTTTAAATTTTTTGTCATTCACATTTCATTCTGTCCCTCCTTTTTCAACCTTTCTTAATGATTCTATTCCACCATTTCTTTGATATTAGTGTAACTCTTGTCCTGCAATGAATTAGCCATGGTGAGTTGTCCCACAGCGAGTTGGCTGTAGCAAATTGTCATAGACCCCAACCAATCCTTGTTGATTCGGCATCACCGCTGAGAACTACAACCAAATGGTACAACATGGAATGTCCTGATGTCCAGGATGTAGAAATTGAAATAATAAATAAAGAAGCAAGCAAGCTGTTCTACTTCCCTCCCCTCTCATTTGTTCCACTTTTATCTTTCCCCAGAATAATCAGCTAAGCATTCCTTGGCACAAAGCTTAAGGTTTATTAGGCTATTAGTTACCCCTAATTAGATTTATTGTTCAAAACTAGACATTTCAAATTGTTTGAATTGGATTTCTTTTTGCAAACTTTGGACTTCCTTTAAGTCTCCTCATTCATTGCTCTTGAGCATGACGGTGCCATTTTGCCAACTTAAAGATGGATATTCAGAAAACCAAGCTGGGTACTATATTAGAAAACAGTATTGGTTCTCATTTTGGAACTTTGATCAGAAATTTAATAGGGTTCATTATGCAAATGATTGATTCATCAGTGTGTAAGTACTTGCACACAACTTTGTATATCACTGTCTTTATCCTTTCAGCATGTTTGTACTCCTATGCCAGTATCTTCACTGATGCCTTTTGTCTTCCTATTGGCCAATGGGGAGATGTCAAAAATGGCAACCAACCAATCTCTCTTTCCCTGTCTTCATTCTCACCTCTTTGCCTGTGGCTTTTAAAACAAAGCATAATTGTGGCCCTTGCAAGGGTAGAGTAGCAAAACTGATTAATGGACTTCGCTAATGTCAAGATGTCATGACACACCATGGATAAAGGGAGGAAAAGAAATCCCTAAAGCTGAGGTGAGACGAACAGGGAATTCCTGCCATTGACAAACTGTCCACTGCACAACTCCAGATGTTTCCTCTAGAACAGGGCTGTGGCCCACTACAGACCGTGCCCTATTTGAAACTAGGCCACACAAGAGGTGGGCCAATGTGCGCATGCAGCTCTCTTTGTGCAAGTGGCACCCCAAGGTTTCTCTTCTTTCTTCCATAAGTGGAGCTGGCCAGCCATATGCGCCAGCCTGCCAGTCTTGGGGCCCAGTTCACTTCTCACTCCCCCCAGCCAGGCTGCCAATGCTCCAAAAGTGGTGAGAACAGAGGCTGAGTGGAATGAGAGTGCCGTGCTCAGTTTCGCTGACTCACCAAGGCTGACTGCGCAGGTCACCGATCTGCTTTTGGAGAGTCAGGCTGCCTCAGTGAGTCTGAAGGAGCACGAGACCACGCCCCCAAAGGTGTCTATTCTCCATGCCAAAAGCTTTTGCAAAAGGACGAAAGGCGTTGGGGGAACTGTTATATCTTCGGCTCTTTAGGCATTGAATGAGGCAGAGTGTTGAAACAGCAACAAGTTTATTAACTCAGAACAGAAGCAGCCCTAAAGGCTGCTGCACAGCTATTTATACAGTTAGCCTCTAGGTGGCAACCAATAGGTTTAAAGTAACAGTTTCCCGCCCCAAACCTAATTATCAGCTTGGAGACAGCCAGTCTGGCTTTCAGTAACAGCAACTGCTAAACAATACAGCAATGTAGGTCAGACATTAAGTAAGTGATTTAAAACAGTTGTGGCCAAGACATTACACCCCTTCCTCCTAGATCAGCAGTTCTCAACCTGTGGGTCGCGACCCCTTTGGGGTTCGAATGACCCTTTCACAGGGGTCGCCTAAGACCATCGGAAAACACATATTTCCAATGGTCTTAGGAACCGAGACACCGCTCCGCATCCATCTCCGCACGGCCTCCTCCGCCATTTGCAGAGAGAGAGAGAGGGGCACTTTCGCTTCCCTTCCCTCTCTCTCAGGAGGACTTACCTCCTGCAGGGCCCCAAACCTAATTATCAGCTTGGAGACAGCCAGTCTGGCTTTCAGTAACAGCAACTGCTAAACAATACAGCAATGTAGGTCAGACATTAAGCAAGTGATTTAAAACAGTTGTGGCCAAGACATTACAGGAACAATCTCTGGCTTCTTCAGGCCTTCTGTTCCTTTGCAAAAGATTTTGGCGCAGAGAAGCCTGAAGGAATGCGCAACTGTGTCCCAAAGGCTTCTGTTCTCTCTTGTGTGAGTGAGGCTGTGTACGTATGCGCACACGTGCCAGCACACTGCTCGCGTGACCCAGTTCCCCTCTTTCCCCCTCAGACAGGCTGTCAAATCGTGAAGTTTGGGGACCGCTGCTCTAAAGCATGTAGGAGAATAACTGGCAGAACCTGAGGGTGGAGTTAAAAGAAGGATCAACTTAGAATCCCTACGTAGCCACAAGTGAACTAAATCCAATCTGCCTTGAATTCCGTTGACCCTTATCCAACTTCAAGTAGGTACTGTTTGTTGAGAATATTCCTGTGCAATAGACATAAGAAGCAATAAATCAGTTTAATTGGACCTTCACATGTAGACCTGATCTTTTGAGCTTGACAGAGGAGGAGCTGAGACTTGGGCTCCCAAGATTCATGCAAGTTCAACAGCATTATGGCTCAGCCCAGATCTCAGACTGATCCAGCCCTTGAGAATAGAAAGAACCTCAGTTCTGCTGCAGCAGAACCAAGACATCACCAGAAGCCCTAGTGGTGCAGTGACTAGAATGCATTTTTTCAAGCAAACTCTAGCCACAGCTGGAGTTCGATCCTAATGGAGCTCAAGGTTCACTCAGCCTTCCATCCTTCTGAGGTTTGTAAAACCAGGACACAGTTTGTTGGGGCAGTATGCTGATTCTGTAAACCACCCAGAGAGTGTTGTAAAGCACTATGGGGTGGTATACTATATTAGTCTAAGTGCTATTGCTATGTTGTCGTTTCTGCTGCTGCAAGCAAGTAGCAATTGTGAGACTCACTAGTAGTCACGTTGATGGATGCTTCTTGACTACAACTTCCATTCAGGATTCTATACACCATCACATTATATTCCTGCCCGGGAGACAACTTTGCCATGACTGGGCATGCATTTGTCCAGCTGCTTTTAGAGGTCATTACAGAGGGGTCTCTGGAGGCCTCATGACAGCAGTTGATTACATCTTGCCAGTTAAGAGTTACAGAACAGTTGAGTTCCTCCAGTGAAATCAGACCCTCCGTGGGATTCAGCTCTGTGCACAAAATGAAACAAATGAATCAGAAATAAAGAGAGGATGTCGTTCTCATTTCCCAGGTAAACATCTTCACATTCACCAGCTCTTTCCCCTTAGGTTGCAGCTCTGGGTTCTTCAAGCTGGTGTTCCAGGGAATCAGTGTATCTGTCAACATTTTCCTTTGCCTCACCAGGCTTCCTGCTTTACCTGACTTCCTAAATAATAATAATAATTATTATTATTACTATTGATCATCGCACAGTCAGCCAGATGTTCAGACTGGATTTGGCATTTTGTCTACCTATCGAGTCCTTACCAGGACCTGGGATAGGCAGATGTGGATGTTTGATGGTATTACAGATATCGTCGCAGGATGGAAGCAGTTCCTAATAAGGCCGCCTTTTGCAATTGACTAATAGCGAATTTGTCAATGCCAATGGTGTTCAAGTGGTGCTCCAGTTGTTTTGGGATTGCACCCAAGGAGCCTATTACTATTGGTACTACCCTTGCTTGCTTTTGCCACAGTCTTTCTATTTCTATTTGTAGGTCTTTGTATTTTGTTATCTTCTCCAGTTCTTTCTCTTCTATTCTGCTATCTCCAGGCACTGCCACGTCCACTATCCAGACTTTTTTGTCTTTCTTATCGACAATTGTTAAGTCTGGGGTGTTATGTTGCAAGTGCTTGTCTGTTTGAATTCTGAAGTCCCAGAGCAGTTTAATTTTATCATTTTCTATGACTTTCTCTATTTTATGATCCCACCAGTTTTTGCTTACAGGCAAATGATATTTTTTGCAGATCTTCCAATGCACCATTGTTGCTACTTTGTCATGCCGCTGCTTGTAATCAGTCTGTGCAATCTTCTTGCAACAGCTTACCAAGTGGTCCACTGTTTCTTCAGCTTTTTTGCATAGGCGGCACTTACTGTCTGTTGCTGTCTTCTCAATTTTGACTTTGTATGCATTTGTCCTTAAGGCTTGGTCTTGTGCAGCCAGAATTAGTCCCTTGGTCTCTTTCTTCAATTTTCCTGCTCTTAGCCATTGCCAGGTTTTATTATTATCTGCTTTCCCAGCTATTTTTTTCATGTATTGGCCATGTAGTGCTTTGTCTTCCCATGCCTCTATTCTGTTCTTCATTTGGTCTTTCTTGTAGGCCAGTTTGGTCTCTCCAGTAGTTAGTAAGCCTTCCTGATATACTAATTTCAGTGCATCTTCATCATTGTTCTTCAGATATTCTTCCAAAGCCATTTTTTCCTCTTCAACCATCTGATGTACTTGTAGCATTCCACGCCCACCTATTTGCCTTGGTAGATAAAGTCTATCAATGTCACTGCGTGGATGAAGGACATGATTCATTGTCATTATTTTTCTGGTCTGCCTATCCATTGCTTTTAGTTCTGCTTGAGTCCAGTCCACTATTCCAGCTGTGTACCTAATGACTGGGATTGCCCAGGTGTTGATTGCCTTTATGGTATTTCCTCCATTGAGTTTGGATTTTAAGATCTTCTTCACTCTCTTGATGTATTCACCTCTAATCTTTTTCTTGACTTCAGTGTGCTTGATGTTGTCAGCTTGAAGGATGCCCAAGTATTTGTAGTACTCTTCCTCATCCAGACTCTTAATGTTATTTTCGTGGGACATCTTGATTCCTTCAGTTTTCACTATTTTTCCTTGTTTGATAGTAAGTGTGGCACATTTGTCCAAGCCAAACTCCATTACAATATCTTGGCTATATATACGGACAGTGTTGAGCAGCGATTCTATTTCAGATGATGTTTTTCCATACAGCTTCAGATCATTCATGTAAAGGAGGTGGGATAGTCTGGCAGATGTTTTTGATGTTTGATAGCCATGTCCTGAGTTATTCAGTATTGTTGACAGAGGAAACAGTGCAATGACAAATAGTAATGGTGATAATGAATCTCCTTGAAATATTCCTCTCTTGATATTAACCTCTCCCAGCTTCTCACCATTGATTTGCAACTGTGTCTTCCATTGTGCCATCGATCTTTGCACAAATTTTCTGATGTTTCTACTGACTCCTGTTATTTCTAGGCACTTTATTATCCAATCATGTGGCAGAGAGTCAAATGCCTTTTTGTAGTCAATCCATGCCACATTCAGGTTGGTCTTCCTTCTCTTGCAGTTTTCCAAGATCATTTTGTCTATTAGGAGTTGATCTTTTGTTCCTCTGCTATTGGGGCGGTTTCCTTTCTGCTCAGGTGGAAAGAGATTGTTTTCAACTAGATGCTGTTGTACTGCATCAGCTACCACACCAGTTAGTAATTTGAAAGTTGTTGGTAAACAAGTAATTGGCCTGTAGTTGCCTGGTGTTGTCCCTTTTGCTGGATTTTTTATTATTAGGTAGGTTTTCCCAGTTGTTAGCCACTTTTCAATTTCTCCTCCTTGTAGTGTATTGTTGAACTGCTTGGAAATGAGTGGGTGTATAACAGTTAGATGTTTCAACCAAAACCCATGCAGTTCATCTTCACCTGGTGCTGACCAATTTTTGATTTTCCTTGCTCTTTTTTCTACCATTTTTGTTGTTATTACTAGTTCTTTCATTTCAACTTCTGTTTTATTTGCATCCACCTCTTTTAACCAAGCCGCATCCTTGTTGTATTTCTTTGGGTTATCCCATATCTGCTTCCAGAACTGCACTGTTTCTTCCTTGTCAGGTACTGACTGATTCCTTGCAGTTTCTCCATTGATGGATTGGTAGAAACGTTTCTGATTGGATTGAAATTGGAGGTTCTGCCTATAGTTTGCAATTCGAGCTTCATATCTACTGATTTTCCTGGCTATAGCTGTTATCTGTTGCTTTATTATTTCCAGTGCTTCCTTGATCCTCCTTGTTTCTAAGTGGTATTTCTTGATTAGGTATTCTTTGGTCTTCTTGTTCTTCAGCTTCTTTTCTTTCATCTGTTCTAGCTTGCTTGCATGTGATCTTAACTTGCTGATCTTATTTTCTAGTCTAACCTTCCATTTTTCTGGTGCACTGTTTGTTTGTTTTTCTTTTTTGTTGATTTTACATCCCAGGTATTCTGTTATAACTGCAGCTGTGCTGTACATTAGTTGGTTTGTTTCTTGCAGTGAATTGGTGCTTATACTTGCTATTGCAGTATTTGCATCTTTTAATGCTTGTGCTAGCTGTTTCTTTGGAACAAGCTTCAATGCAGGTAGCCTTATTCTGTTGTTTTTGTGCTGTTCTAGATGCTCAGTTATTCTTTGTTTCAATTCTTTTATTTCTTTAGTTAGAGAGTTTTGTTCTTCCTGAGGTAGAGGTGCCTGGTTTCCAAATGAGAACAGTTGTATATCTCTACTGGATTCCTTCACTGCCAACTCCCCCTGGTTTGCCTCTACATTCTGAATTACTTCTGGTAAGGCTTTGATTTCTTTGCCCTGGGTAAACCTTTGCAGTTCGTCCAATTCTGTTTCTGTGAATACTTTATTTTGTGTTATAAATCGGCGTTGATCTGCTACTCTCTGTTCTGTTATTTCTGATTCTGGATGTTGTTCTTTCCAGAACTGGTGCATTCGTTTTAGGTATCCTCTTCTTGTTGGACTTGATCTGTAGTAACAGATCATTATTTCTTTGTTTTCCATCACTGTGTATCTGCAACGGGTAAACACCTTTTCTTCCAGTAGTTCTGCAGCTGCTGGCCCTGGTTGCTCAGCCAACAGTCCTGAGTCCTGTAACCCATTTTTCACCAGATATCCAGGAACTCCAATATCTAGCGTGGACCTTGTTAACCCGGGCGACATCCGAGCCGGTATGGCATTCTGAAATTTACGTCTCACCATATTTTTTATGGGAGAGACACTCTTTGTCTGACTCCTTTGATGAGACCTGTCCAGTATGGTTGAACCTCTGGCATAGCTCTCACCTTCCTCAGAGTACACAAGCCCCACAACCACGTCAAGGCAGTGCCTCACTGGGGGATTATTACTATTATTACTATTATTATGCAAGATGATCATGCAGATTGATTACAACAGTTTGGCAAAGTAGCAACAATGGTGCATTTGAATATCTGCAAGAAATTTGCCTGCCAACAAGAACTGGTGAGATCACAAAATAAACAAAGAGAAATGAAGAATCCAAAGTGCACCGGGACTTTAGAATTCAAACAGACGCTCTTCCGGTGGCTTAGTGACGGTGATGGCGGCTACTTTGTAGCTGTCCTCCTGGGAAAGCGTGAGAACCGCGGAGAACAGCAGGCACCAGCTGTTCTGCGGCTCAAAACCTCCCTCCCGGGCGAAGGGGGGGAGGGGAGTATCACCTGAATAGAGGTAGAGCCTCTTGAACCCCCCAGGAATTCTTCCCTGGGGGGTGAAAAGAGAGCTCCCTCGGAGTTCGGGCTGCCTCCGCCTCCCAGCTGTCTTTGTTCCTTTGGGAACAAAGCAAAACGCCGCTACCACCTCCGCGCTTAAAGGGACTGGGTGAGTTATTTTTAAAAGTGGACAGAGTTGGATAAAGGATTTTTCTTATTGGATTTCATTTGGACTTTAGTTTGAAAGGTTGATCTTTATTTCTTTTTCTCTTTTTTCTTCGTTTTTTCTTGCGTGGAGAGTGAAAGTAAAATGGCGATTGGAAAGTTTTTTTCTTGAAAAAAAGTGAGTGAAACGGAACGTTATGGATTAGATGGTTTTTTTTTTCTTTAAACTTTTTTTTAAGGTGGATTTGTGTTTTGGGAAGATTTTTTTTTTCTTTTGTTAAACTCTCCTTTGTTATTTTTTTTCCCTTTCAAGGGACTTTTTATTTTTTCTTTTTTTTAAAGAAGGAGGAAAGAAGAAACAAGATTTTTTCTTTTTGAAAATGGCTTCAAAGAGGCAAGCAACTTCTACAGTACCTAAGGTGGCTTCTTCTCCTGCGATCTTACCGGCACAACAACCCAAAGCTACACCACCACCCTCTCCTCCTTTGCCAGCAATAACGGTACAAGACATGAAAGATATAATGGGAAATGCTGTAGCTCAAATCAGAGGGGAAATGAAGGAGCTTTTAGAGCAAAATAATACTCAAATTAGAGGGGAAATGTAGGAGCTTTTAGAGCAGAATAATACTATCTTGAGGCAAGATATAGATATGGCCTTAACTGGACTTGCTTCTGTGGTTGAGAAGTTGGATTCTAGAGTGGAAGAGGTGGCAGATAAGGTGGACATTCTGGAAGACAAATTTGAAGGCATGGAAAAAAGATGGAAATTTCACAAGATGACATTGTTATGTCTCAGTACAGAGAGATGGAATATGCTTTAAGAATCAGGGGTCTGAAAGAAGACATGCAGCAAGATTTGAGAGAGATTGTGGTAAATGACTTTGCTGTTATTTTGAATAGAGAGAAAGAGGAAATACGCAGAGAAGTTGAAAAGATATTTAGAGTTAATTCCTGGATTGCAAAACAGAGAAATTTACCAAGAGATGTGGTGATTTATTTTGGAAAGAGATCTCTGCGCAATGAAATTATACAAGCTTTTTATAACAAGAGATTTCAGATTGCTGCTCAAGATGTTATTATTTTAAAGGAGATCCCATCTAAAATTTTAAGAAGGAGAAAAGAGTTTGCTTTCTTAGCTAATGAACTTAAAAAAAGATTGATGCCATTTAGATGGGAGATTCCGATGGGTATTGTTGTGAGCCATGCGGGGATACGTTATAGACTTAATACAGTTTCTAAAGCAAAGGAGTTTTACAAGTCGGTCCTGGGAGCAG
Organism: Crotalus adamanteus; assembly: GCA_039797435.1. Lineage (NCBI taxonomy): Eukaryota > Metazoa > Chordata > Lepidosauria > Squamata > Viperidae > Crotalus > Crotalus adamanteus. Next base: position 12,242,936 of record CM077935.1, read on the forward strand.
GCTCACCACCACCCATGATGCAGAAAGCTTTGGATGGCAAAGAGGTGGAACAGCAGTCTGAAGAAGTAGTATTGATGGATACTGGAAAGTCACAGGCGGACTGGCTGCAACAAGCAGAGATTAAAGAGCAAAGAATGACTCGTGCAGCACATAGACGTAAGGAAAAGGAACAACAGAAGAAAGAAGTTAAAGAAGTTCTTCAAGAAGTTGCTTCGGTGCCTGTGGGAGGAGCAAGACCCAAGAGCTCTGCAGCACATTCTTCAATGGCAGATCTCCAAGCAGTCTTCTCCAGGCTTCTGGTTAAGGGAGATGGTAAAGCTCCTGACATGGAATGCTAATGGCCTCAATTCCCCTCAAAAGAGAAAGAAAATCTTTCATTATTTAAAGAAACATAACAATGATATTATTTGCTTGCAGGAAACACATATTATATCTAAAGATCAAAAATATTTAGTTAATGCTCGTTTGGGATCTCATTTTGTATCTTCTGCTCCTGGGAAAAAAGGGGGAGTAGTTATTTATGTTAAGCAAAACTTATCAGCCTGTTTGGTAGAATCTGATCCTCAAGGGAGATATGTTTTGATTGAAGTGAGCTTGTATGGTAAGAAAGTACTTATAGTGGGACTGTATGCACCAAATCAACAACAGGAACAATTTTACAGACTGTTACATCAAAAATTAACTTTGTTGGATTACAGATCTGTTATATTAATGGGAGACTGGAATGGTGTGTTAGATACACAAAGAGATAAAAAAGGATCCTCTATTTCTTTTAAACAGGCTAAATTACCTAAAGCTTTTTTTGATTTGAAAGAGGACTGGGAGCTGCGAGATTATTGGCGTGAACATAACCTGGAGGAGAGAGATTTTACTTTTTTTCGGATAGGCATCAATCTTTTTCAAGAATTGACTTTTTTTTGATTACGACGGATTTATATTTTAGGGTAAAGAATGTTAAAAATTTTCCCAGGACACTGACGGATCACAGTCCAGTTTGGATGGAATTGGCTGATGAAAAAGAGGAGAGGAGATCGTGGAGGATGAATGAAAATTTATTTAGACAAGAAAAGAACGTTCAAAAGTTAAAGGAGCAATTAAAGGATTATTTTGCTTTAAATATGTATAAGGGAACTTCAATGTCAATGGTCTGGGATGCAGGTAAAGCCTACATGCGTGGGGTCTTGATACAAATGAACAATGTTTATAGACAGAAGCAGATGCAGAAACGTAAGGAGTTGGAAAATGAAATTAAATTAAAAGAAAAAGCTTTGATTTTAAATCCCACAGATGAGAAGGTTAAGGAATCTATAAAATTGCTTAAATCACAATTCAATATGTTGATGGCTGATCAAACTGCAACTAATTTACTGTATATGAAACAAAATACATTTTGTAATGCTAATAAACCAGGGAGATGGTTGGCTTATCAATTGAGAAAGAAGCAGAGACAGAGAACTATAGATAAAATAAATTATAATGGTAAATTGGTATATCAGAAGGAGTTGATTAAGAAATCTTTTTTAGATTACTACCAAAAATTATATATGAGTACTAAAGTACAGGTTTTAGATATAGATAATTATTTAAATGAAGCCAACTTTCCTAAATTAACAGAAGATCAGAAACAAGAAATTAATGGTTTGATTACTAGTGAGGAGATTGAGACAGTAATTAAAGAATTAAAACTAGGTAAGGCACCGGGTACGGATGGTTTGACATCTATTTATTATAAAACATTGGTACAAGAGATGATTCAACCTTTAGGTGAGCTTTTTAATAATATATTACAGGGTTCAGAGATTCCCCCGTCATGGGGAAGAGCTTTTATATCTTTGATTCCAAAAGAAGATCAAGACCTCACTTTACCAAAGAATTATAGACCTATATCTCTCTTAAATGTAGATTATAAGATCTTTTCAAAAATCTTAGCTAACAGGCTTATGAGGGTTTTGCATTATGTAATACATATGGACCAAACGGGTTTTATAACTGGAAGGTACATGAAGAATAATGTCAGACAGATTATTAATTTATTAGAATATTTAGATAAAAACAATCAAGTTTCTGCAGGATTGATATTTCTAGATGCTGAAAAAGCTTTTGATCAGCTGAATTGGCAATTCATGTTAAGATTAATTGAGAAAATGAATTTTGGAGAAAAAATTTTACAAGCTTTTGGTGCTATCTACCAAAAGCAAACGGCACAACTTATAGTTAATGGGGGTTTGTCAGAGGTGTTTGCAATAGAGAAGGGGACTAGACAGGGTTGTCCATTGTCACCATTTTTGTTTGTTTTAACTTTGGAAATATTGTTGATTAAAATTCGAGAATCACAGCAAATAAAAGGAATAGAAGTTAATAAAAAAGAATATAAATTAAGGGCTTTTGCAGATGACTTGGTGGTTACCTTATCTCAACCTACTCATTCTGTAATAGAGTTATTACAATTAATACATCAGTATGGAAAGGTTTCGGGTTTTAAAATAAATAACAATAAGACTAAAATATTGCTTAAAAATATGACTAATTTGGACAAGCAGACTTTGGTTAAGTTGACAGATTTTGAGGTTGTTAATAAGGTAAAATATTTGGGGGTTATTTTATCTATTTCTAATGCAAAGTTGTATAAAAACAATTACGAAAGGCTGTGGGTCAATATACGAAGAGATTTGTGTTGGTGTTGCAGCCCCCTCCTCACCCCATCCTTGCCCTTTCTTTGTCCTTTCTTGAGGAAACATCTGCGGCAAAGCTCGCTAGCTTGTAACACAAATGGCAAACCGCATGACAGTGAAACAGGATGTTATGCAGAACTAAGCTCGAGAAGGCACTAACCACATGGTTTTGTTTTGTGTCACCAGGTGGGCAATATAGGTCAAACATGACATGTACTCTTGACATGCTCTGAGACTAAGTAATGGGAGTGGTTTGAAGCTTATGGCGCAGCAAGAAATTATATGTATGGCACAAATGTATCACATGTAATCAATGCTTATTTGCATACTGTAATCAATAAAGTAGCTCCCGGACTTCGGTTCGGGGCAGTCCCACCCCAAGAAAACCTCCGTGTCAGGAGTCTTCTTCAGTGTCCGTTCATGGGATCTGCCAGACGTATGGGGGGATAGCAAAAGTGGAATCCCCTCAGATTTGAAAAATTGGGAGAAGTTGCAATTATCTCTTTTGGGAAGAATTGCGGCGATCAAAATGAATGTTTTGCCAAAGTTTCTTTTTTTATTTCAAATGATACCTATTTTAAAGAATGAGGTTAATTTAAATGAATGGCAGAAAGGTATTAACAAATTTATCTGGGCAGGGAAAAAACCAAGAGTAAAACTTAAAATTATACAGGATATTCGAGAGAGAGGTGGACTCAAGGTACCGAATTTGAAATTGTATTATGATGCTGTGGCTTTAACATCAATAAGTGATTGGGTTAATTTAACAAATGTAGAAATACTCCTCTTGGAGGGTTGGGATTTACTTTTTGGATGGCATGCCTATTTAATTTTTAATAAAAAGGTTGACAGGGTTTTTAAATCTCATATTATAAGGATTTCTTTACTTCGAGTTTGGAGGAAATATTATAGAAGTGATTTTAAAATTCCGCTATGGGCTATACCGGGGCATGCGATAGAAGGGATAAGGAGAGGAGTCAAGATGGATAGTGTTTCTTATGCACAACTACTTAGATGGAATGGTAAAAATTGGCAATTAAAATCCTTGGAAGATTTAATACAAGAAAATATTATTTATTCATGGTTTCATTATAGACAAATAGTGGAGAGGTGGAAGATAGATCGCAATTTGGGTTTACTTAGAGAAGATGAGAATTTATTAAAACAAATAAAAGATCAAAGACGAACTCATATTAAGAGAATCTATGGGGTGTTAGTAGAATTGGATTCAGAAGCAGAATTAGTTAAAGAATGCATGGTTAAATGGGCACAAAATTTTGAAGAACCGGTTCTATTAGATACTTGGGAAATTATTTGGGTGAGGAATGTTAAATTTACACAAGCCCAAAATTTAAGGGAAAATTTTTATAAAATGTTTTACAGATGGCACCTTGATCCACAAAAAATGTCTCGTATGTATCCTGACTTACAGCCTAAATGTTGGAGATGTGGATGTTTGGATGCTACTTATTATCATATTTGGTGGTCATGTAAAAATATAAAAGCTTTTTGGATTAAGATATGGTGGAATATCCAAAGAATTTTTAGAAGAAGGGTAAAATTTACCCCACAATTGTTTTTGTTAGGTATTCTTTCTGATTGTGACACTAAAGAGACTACATTGATGTTAAATTTAATCACAGCGGCAAGGTTGTTAGTAGGGCAATGTTGGAAGAAGGAATCTTTGCCTACCTTGCAAGAGTGGTTTCTTAAAGTTTCTTATTTGGCGGAAATGGCAAAGATTTCGGCTTTCTTGAAAGACCAATCGCAAGAGAAGTATTTTTTGGTATGGAAAAAATGGATAGATTTTATACAATATAAGTTGGATATAAAAAAATATCATTTAGCTTTTCAATAACTTATATAAAAAACTTAAGATATTTTATAGACTTTATAGACTTTTTTTTCCTTTTTTTTCTTCTTATTTCTTTTCTTTTTCTTTCTTCTTATTTTCTTGTATTTCCTTGTATTTTTGTCTTTTTATACATATATTATTGTTAATTATTTAACAACTTGTTTAATTAATGTATTTAGATTTGTTTATGGTTTATATCTGTTTTAAGACTTTTTGAAAATTTTTTAATTAAGCCTGTATTCAACTCTGGGAAGGTTGGGGGAGGGTAGAGGAGGGTTGGGGGGGTTCGGGGAAGGGATTTGTATTGTTTTGTAAAATCTAAAAATTTTTCAATAAGGAATTCAAACAGACAACCATCTGCCACACAACACTCGAGACTTAACAATTGTTGAGAAGAAAGACAAAACAATCTGGATAGTGTAGTACCTGCAGACAGTAGAATACAAGAGAAAGAACTCAAGAAAATAACCAAATATCTAGGTCTACAAATGGAACAACTGAGGCAAAAGAATACAAAGATAAATCCCACAGAAATAAAGTACCTTGGGAGCAATCCCTAAACATCTGGAGCATCACTTGAACATTCTCGGTATTGACCATCAGTCAATTGCAAAAGGCAGCTTTCCTTGGAACAGCTTCCATCTTGTGATGATACATTTGATATTATTAAACCACAACATCTGCCTGTCTCAGGTCCTTAGGAAGGACTCGATAGATGGACAAAAATGCCAAAGCTAGGCTAAACATCTGGCTGACTGCGCGACCAACCACAATAATAAGTTTCCAACACTGCCTTTGTTTCCATGAATTTATCAGGGTTGTCCCTGTCCAGGAAAAGATGGGGAGCTGCTTTGCTTGGAAATGTGTCCACTTTCCCAAACACAAAAAGAGGCAGGCCTCTGTTTTGCTGGTATGTTCCTAATGGCAGCCACTCATGGCACAAGCAAGGTTTCTCCATGGGTGGCAGTAACCTTTGAGTGTCTATGATAAGTTCTCACGGATGAAAAAGTGTCCCCTTTGAACTAGTACATGTCAATAAGAGGCAGTACAGTACAGGTAGTCCTTGACTTACAACATTGCATTTAGTGACCGTTTGAAGTTACAATGGTGCTAAAAAAAGTGACTTATGATCATTTTTCACACTTCCAACGGTTGCAGCATCCCCAGGGTCACGTGCCCAAAATTCAGACGCTTAGAAACTGGCTCATATTCATGATGGTTGCAGTGTCCTGGGGTCACGTGATCCCCTTTTGCGACCTTCCAAGAAGCAAAATCAACAGGGAAGCTTGACAACACTGTTCCTAACTTAACAACTGCAGCGATTCACTTAACAACTGTAGAAAAGGAAGATTGTAAAATGGGACAAAACTCACTTAGCAATTGTCTCACTTAGAAATCTAAATTTTGGGCTCAGTTGTGCTCCTAAGTCGAGGATTACCTGTAGTTGACCAAACAGGGACAGCTAGAAAAAAATAGAGTGTCAAGAGGACCAGGAAGAAAAGCTAGCCAGGTTTTTAGTGATGCTGACCCCTGACCCAAGGCTCATCTTTGGTTACTTACTACTAATCCCACTATGTTGACCCTGGGGATTTGGGGAAACTTTTAAGAGAAGGTTTTTCTCTCTCCTTTGCCACTATCCATTCCCAGACCAAAGTGTCCAAAGCTTGTTCACAGAAGCCTGTACAGTACTGCAGCTGCTTATATCTTGGAAATAGAGGAACATTTTCAGGAGCCAAGGTGGTCTCCATTGCTTATGCAGCACATGGTTCTCTACTTGTGGCATCCGGGTTTTCTCCAGCAGAGAACACAGATAGACCTGTGTGGACCTTTGGCCTTACTTGCACAGGTGGAGATGGAGCAGTTGGGTAGGAAATCACAAACGTTTGCCTCAAACTCATCCCTTTGGCATCCCGAAGGTGGATTTGTAGTGTTGAGACAATCTGCATCCCATTCTCTCATCTCCAATCCTCCCTGAATTAAAGGACAGTAGAGGACCACAATTTTGCCTTCAACGTGACCAGGATCTCGGCAGCAATCTGTAAGAGCAGAAACGAAAGAGTTAGTCTTACTTAATTACAAAAGAAGGAGCCCAAACCAGCTCTCTGGTTCACACTGATAACAGCCCAGGAATCAAAGGTTTGGTCTAACGTGATATAGGACAAGACTGAACAGTTCAGCTGCATACCAACCTATGCAGTGGTGAGGATGGCCGAAAAGATCATTGGCAGTTCCCTCCCTCCCATCCAGGACATAGCACAGAAGTGCTGCTTGAGCAGGGTCTGTAAGATTATCTGGGACACATCCTCTTCACGACCTGTTTTCCTTGTTACCTTCTGGGAGGAGGCTTCATGGTATCCGTAGCAGAACATCCAGATTCAGCCATAGTTTCATTCCATACAGCATTAACCTTGTGAACACTCAAGCTTCCTCCTTCCATTATATATTCAAGATGGACAGTATTTAATATTTATTTGTTATGTATATGTAGGGGTGTGGGTCTGTACATATGTTGTACATAGTATGTTTAGGTGTGTGCCATGTATGTGTTTCACTTTGAGAGCAGGCAACTAAATTTCATTTTTTGATATGTGCTGTTGTGCCCACAGTAAAAAAAATGACAATAAAGGTTATCTTGTCTTATCTTGAACTGACCGTACTGAAAACATCTTGCTTGAACCTGATTGGTCATTGGGGGGGTTGTCAGTGATGGGAGTCAGTTATGGGAGGGAAAAGTTGAAGTTAGGGATTTTGGTACACGATTCTCAGTTCTGGCTATGCATTACTGCAATACACTTGACTCATAATGAAACTATCCTTTCTCAACAAATGAAGCCAAGGATTCTTTCTAATTAAGTTTTTAAATTGTGGCAAGTGTGACATCTATATTTTTCTTAGTGGAAGAGACAACAGCTTCGGGATGTGTGAGTCAACAGCTGCCAAGGGAACAGTGGTTCAGAGGCAAAGCTCACACCTTGCATGTAGAAAGACTAAGGTTCAATTCCTGGCATTTCCAGGGGTTCTGAAATCCTGAAGACCAGCTCAAGTGCAGAGGATCCTTCCCCAACCAGTACCCTTCAAAATACCAGGTTTTCTAGCAAGTAACAGAAATGGATCCCAGGACCTGCAAATTTAAATATCTGGAGAGCACTGCATTTTGGTAGACAGTGCTGAGTTACAAAAATCCATGGTCTAACTTGATATAGGACAAGATCAAACATTCCCGCATAGAAAGTGGAAGCATTGCTAAAGGTCCAATCTCCGACATTTTCCCCATAAATGCTAATAACGTATCTCCTGCGTTAAATTGCACATCTTGTCCAACCTTTATTTGGGAAGATTCCTAAGCTTCTAAAGGGCCTTCATTTACTTACCAATACTTTTCGGGGATTGCTGATGAGCTGGGATTTGTTTATTTTGTCCTTCTGAGAGAGGAGGGGGAAAAAAAAACACAGAGAGAAATAGTTAAACTGTTCTATATGTGGAATCTCTTTGAAGCTTTGCAGTGTGCATCAAACAAAAAGATTAAACAAAAGACTTCTTTGTTCACACCAACACAAAGGGTTTTGATTCAACTTGTGGGATCAAACTAAAAGGACCAAAAACCTTGATGAAAGAGGCAACCTATGTCTCTTTTCTGTTCCCAGAGAGGAGTATTCATTAACCTGCTGCCCTTAATCTTCAGGGTTTTGTTAAATTTCACCATTCATACCCTTCCAGATCAAAGCCTTCGGAGGTCTATTCCATCAATCCTTCTTGTTTTTCAAAAAAAAATTATTTTTTATCCTGGCTGAATTTTGGGTACTATTCAGTGATGTGATTTTATTAATATATTACTGTGACCTCTGCATTGTTTCAGTCTGTGTCCTAAAATGAGACTAGAACTCACAGTCTGCTGGTTTCTAGGCCAACATCATTACCACTACACGAAAGAGGAAGATTAGTACTTCAGATAATAGGGAAGCATTAAATTGGAAAACCTATTTTTCCTTGGGATCAATCTGGACATGTCTATCCACGTTCCTGTCCCATTTGTACAGTGATTGGATCATAGCTTTTGCTCATATTAATTCATTTATGGTTTTTTAGTGTATATGTATATTTATCTTTTAGGACTGTAAACTGCTCAGAATTACCCTGGGGTAAGATGGGCAGCCAATTAATTAAATAATGTGATATTCATAATATCAGGGAAGAGAAAGGAGTTTGCAGTGGCTTCTCTGCTTCTTCCTGTTAAACTCATTCCTTTCCTTATTCAGGGTTAAAGTACATTGGCGAACATGCAAGTAGCAAATGAAGCTTTTTTTTTTTAAGTGACAACTATAATGGACAAGCTCTTTTTTATTTTTATTTTTTTGTAAAAGATTTTTTATTTTCAATTTTTCATTACATTCATAAAGAATACTTCAGATAAAGAATAAAATAAATTTATACAGACAACTTTCGGTATTGCTTACCCATTTCCCCCCAAACCGCATCCACCCTCTAACCTCTTCTCTCACTTCCCTCTTTCCCTCTTCTTCCTCACTCTCCCCCTCTCCTCCTTCTCCTCAACCTTCCTACTTACTTCTCCCCTTCCTCCTATCTTCTCACTCCAGATGCGGTCCAGGGGAAATGCCCAAGCAATTCCTCTCTCCAAGTTAAAACATCAATATCATATACAAAAAAACCACAACTATTTCTACTTATCTGACCTATTTAACCTCCAACCCATCCTCCCCCCGCCCCCCTCCCCCCCCCCAGCTTCCCAGAGCCAAGTACAGGGTTATACAAACATATTAAACATAATCTACTTAAGTTTACTAATTATACAATAACCAAAATCATACTAACCCTTAACTCTCTTCAAACTTTAACATCATAATTTTATAAACAAATCCATTACTCATAAAATAAATGAAATTTTGTAGTTCCATATTTCTTCTGAACATATTCTATCCATCTTCTCCATACAATAACATATCTCTCTTGTGAATGATCCTTTAAATAAGCAGAAATTTTAGCCATTTCTGCTAAATTAGAAACCTTAAATACCCATTCTTCTAAAGAAGGCAGAGAGTCTTTCTTCCAATATTGATCCACCAATAATCTTGCTGCTGTTATTAAATTCAACATTAAAATAGTTTATGGGTAAAAGTACAAAAAAATTTAAATGACTGGCAAAAATTACAACTATCGTTGCTTGGGAGAATCTCAGTAGTAAAGATGAATGTTCTACCAAAGTTTCTTTTTTTGTTTCAGATGATACCTATCTTAAAAAAAGATGCTAATTTGGATGAATGGCAGAAAGGTATCAGTAAATTTATCTGGGGTGGGAAGATATCAAGGGTAAAGTTTAAGATTTTGCAAGACACTCGAGAAAGAGGTGGACTTAAAGCGCCTAATTTGAAATTATATTATGATGCGGCCACTTTAACTTTAGTAAGTGATTGGCTTAATTTAACAAATAAAAATATTCTTGCTCTTGAAGGTTGGGATTTATTATATGGTTGGCATGCATATTTAATTTTTGACAAGAAAGTAGATCTGGTTTTTAAGTCACACATTTTAAGAAATGCTTTACTTCGAGTTTGGAAGAAGTATTATTATAAGTTAAATTATAAAATACCTATTTGGGGGATTCCTGGACAAGCAATTCAGGGGGTTTCTAAGGGGGTGAATTTTGATAATATTTCGTATAAAGAATTACTTATTTGGTCAGGTACTGATTGGCAACTAAAGTCTTCAGATTTGTTAAGGCAAGAAAATATTTTACAATCATGGTTTCAATATTTGCAAATAGTGGAGAGGTGGACCTTAGATAAGAAAGTGGGAATCACCTTAGCAGATGAAAATTTGGTAATTCAGATTAAAGATCAAAAATATGCTCATATTAAAATAATTTATAATGAGTTAATAAAATTGGATTCGGAAACAGAGCTAGTAAAAAATTGTATGATTAAATGGGCTCAGAATATTCAGGAACCGATTTTATTGGATTTATGGGAGTTAATTTGGATTAGAAATGTTACATTTACGCAGGCTCAAAATTTGAGGGAAAATTTTTATAAAATGTTTTATAGATGGCATCTGGATCCTAAAAAGTTGTCTTGTATGTACCCGAACCTGCAACCTAAATGTTGGAGATGTGGTAGCTTGGATGCAACTTATTTTCATGTTTGGTGGACTTGTAAAAATATTAAAGCCTTTTGGATTATGATTTGGTGGAACATTCAAAAGGTTTTTAAGAGGAAGATTAAGTTTACTCCCCAGTTATTTCTTTTGGGTATTTTTGTGGATTTTGATGCTAAAGAAAATGGACAAGCTCTTTTATGAGATGGCAAATGGGACGGGAGAAGGAGGCTGGTCTGAGTAATTCTTGATTGGAGTGATTTATAGCCCCAGTAAAATAAAGAAGGGCTCACGCTTCTCCTACCTCACATCTCTACCTGCAACAGTCCTTGCACACATGGCGAGGTTTCACATAGGCACTGGCTGATATATTTTGAAAGGGTCTGGAAAAAAGGTCTATCTGTGTAGTGTGGGGGGGGGATGCATGTATGATCTGAAGCAGAGAAATTAAGATTGTAGTTGTCCCCAGAGCTTTTTAAACCTCAACCAGAATCTCTTCAAAATAGACTCCCTAAACCCTCCCTAAAATGGGGGCTTGGACTACGTTGAGGAAAGCTGCACCTGTTGAACTAGTTTGCCAGCTCTTTTGAAAAGGCAAAGAAGCCTCCTTGTTGTGGGTTTGTGTTTGAGGGTGAAGCTAAGAAACAAAACAAGCAAGACAAGGAAGCCTTGCAACTTTAAGATGGACGGACTTCAATTCCTCAAACTGTAGAGAATATTTGCACCTCAGGGTTGAACTGTGGGGTCCCTTGTCCTCTTTGAGCTTGCTTGTTTGCTTGCAGACATTTCATTACCCAACTAGGTAATATCATCAATGCAAATTCCACTCCCTTCTACCATAGCACTGATGATATTACCTACTTGGTTAATAAAACATCTGCAAGCTCAGAGAACACCAGGGACCCCAAATTCCTAGTATTCACCCAGCCAGTATGCATTTGGCACACTGCTGGCTGAGGGATTCTGGGAGTTGAAGTCCACACATCTTAAAGTTGCCAAGGTTGAGAAAGACTGCCCTAGACCTTGAGAAGCAGCATTTTAATTTAGTACAACTTATCATGTTGGCCAAGCTGAAGGAACAGCAGCAGACCCTGGAAAGGAAAGGTAGAAGGTTAAAGGTGGGCATTATAGGCTTTGTTATTACCCGGTAAGGGGCTGGGTCCTAGGGCACGGCTACCATATTTTCCCTGAAGATCTGTCTTCTCTGCAAATGTGAACTGGCTGCTTGTGGGAGCCGTCTTTCATGCAAATTGAATTTTCTTTCTTTAATGCCGTGAATGGGAACTCAGTCTGGCTTTCCATTATGCTTTATCTTCAGTGTTCATTTCCAGCATTGCTAATAATACAGCTGGGTTATTGTTCCTGCCTTGCCCAGAAGAAAAGGATATAATTCTAATGCTCTGAAACATATTATTATCATCAGCCCAAATCAATTAACTGCCAGATGAAGAACCTCTTCTATGAACATCAAGGACCACAATCTGCCAGGCTGTCTTGTGTGGGTTGGGGGCACGGATGTTTTCTGAATTCCCAGGCTAGAGCAGAGAGAGAGAAAATGACTAAATCCAAGTCACCCCCACTGGCTCCCTGGGTCTCCCCACTCTTAGTCCAGTACAGGTAGTCCTTGACTTATGACTACAATGGAGTCCAAATTTTCTGTTGTTAAGTGAGACATTTGTTAAGTGACTTTTGCCCCTTTCGGTGACCTCTCTTGCCACAGTTGTAAGTGAATCACTGCAGTTGATAAGTGAGTAACCCGGTTGTTAAGTGAGCCTGACTTCCCCATTGACTTTGCTTGTCAGAAGGTCATAAAAGGTGATCACATGACCTTGGGACACAGCAAAGGTCATAAATATGAACCAATTGCCAAGCATCTGAATTTTGATCACATGATCATGGGGATGCTGCAATGGTCGTAACTATGAAAAATGGTCAGAGGTCACTTTTTTCAGTGCCATTGTAACTTTGAACAGTCACTAAATGAACTGTTGTAAGTTGAGGGCTACCTGTACCTTAACCCACTATAATGATATGTGGGAAAGTCACTAGGCAAAAAGAGGCAGCTTAGAGAACAGTCAAATAAGAGACAGCATAGCCCACAAGTGGATAATGGGTGAGGCAAGAAGTGACCGTCTCTTGTTTTGGGGGCTGTAAAGGAGGTGGAAAGAAGGTTGTACTGTCAGACTTGCAAGATTGATCTTGGCCTTGCAGGATAAACCAGTATACTGTATAAACAAGTACAAATCTCCCCCCTCTCCTTTACCACCTGAGAAATGAGGGAGGGTCTCTTCTGAGTCTCTTGCCCTGCCCACTGCTCAGCTGTGGGCTAAACTGTCCCCATTTGACCATTCTCTTGACAGGATCTCTTTAGCTGGTCTCCTAAGGTCTTTCCCACATACCACACCCCCATGGCTCTCATAGCCAAAGCAAGATAGAGATGGAATGATGATATGAGATGCAGATAGAAGTGGAAATTAGATGGATTTTAAAACAGTTTTAATTTTGATTAAGCATCTTTTCTCAGGATTCCCACCCCCTATTTCCTAGTCTCCTTCTCCTCCTCCTCCTCCTCCTCCTCCTCCTCCTCTCCTAGAGAGTACAGCAGGTGTGAATGTGGCTGTCTTTATGTGCAGAAAGATTGGACAATGGAATCAGGTATTTTTACATAGTAAAGATTCATACTAAGTTATGGATTTCCTTTCAAGTATGTTTCAAGCAGTGCTAAGCAAGCCACGTTTGGGAGGAAGAAAGAGAAAGAAATGCTGATGCAAAAATTGTTAAATGCAACTTTATATTTGTGAATGGAAGGATTTGATATGGCAAGGAAGAATCAGAAAGAATGGGAACAAGAGTTAATTGGAAAAAGAGTTTTATACTAAAACAAAGGAGACTAAAGACTGCAAGTAATATACTGTATATAACAATAACAGAGTTGAAAGGATCTTGGACGTCTTCTAGTCCAGGGCTTTTCAACCGGTGCTATGCGTACCACTTGTGGTGCATTAACGAGTGGCAGGTGGTACACAGCCCTGCCTAGCCAACTGTAGTGGGGGAGGGAAAGAGCGAGCGCAGGCAAGGACTTACTGTGAGAGAGTCCTCTGGAGCTGCAAAGTGGCTGGGGCGAGGCAAAAGCCCCAGGCTCACTTCTGGCTCACCCTCCCCCATGAGAAAGGAGGAGGAGGAGGGGGGCAGAGACAGGAGAGGCTATAAAAGGAGGCAGTTTGGGGGTGGGGAGAGGGAGAGAGAAAAAACGCAGCAGCCTTGGGAGGAGGTGGGGTCAGCTCTAGTTGCACGGAAGGAGGAGGATAGGGGGGAGAGGAGAGGAGATCAAGCAGACCCGCCATGAGCCGATCTACAACTGCTGTGGCAGCCACCTGTGCTGGCAGCAGCAAACAGGCAAGAAACGTAGTGGGGGAGGGATCACCCTCCAAGAGGAATGAAAAAAGGCAGCAATGGCTGGAGGTGAGATACGAGGGAGGGAGATGGAGAGTGGAAGGATTCTTATGTGCTTTTGTGACTTTGAAGTTCTGGGATTTGTGCAATGTGGGCTTTGTGTTCTTAAGGAGTGTTTGGCAATTTCTATTTGGCTGATGTCTCCTGTTAGCTTCTATTGCTCTATTGTTAGCTGTAAGTTTTGCTGCAAGGGATTTTGAAGTATTTTTCTCCTGAATGGATTTTGCCTGTAGCATTCCTTTACTTAGGAATGGAGCCATTTGGGGAGGTTGCCTTAGCTGGCAGCCAGTACTTACATTTTTTTTTTCTTCCTTAAGTGCCGGCTGCACTCCTTAACTTTCCTTTCTAGCCAGTAGCTAATTCTTAAAGGGGAATGTGCCTTTTTAAGCTAGTTCACTCAGCAGTTTGTCTTTTCTGTCTCTGGAGGCTTTTCCTTGTTTGATGAATATATGGAAGAGAGAAAATATGGGGGGGGGGTTCAAATTCTTCCTTCAGAAGGGGGTGGGCATGAGAAAGAGGGAGGCAGGGAAGTCCTGCCTTAGCACTTGGCCACCAGCAGCCCTACCATTGACTTTGCTTGTCAAAAGGTTGCAAAAGGGGATCACATGACCCTGGGACACTATGACCATAAATATGAATCAGTTGCCAAGCATCCAAATATAAATCACATGACTCTGGGCATGCTGCAATGGTCATAAGTGTGAAAAATGGTCATAAGTCATTTCAGTGCAACTGCAACTTTGAACAGGGTGTTGTTGTTTTTTTGGTCATCAAGTTTTTTTAAAAAAAAATTTATTATTTTATTTTCATTACAATCATAAGAAAAAAAATTCAGATACATAAGAAGTTAAAATACAACACACAAATTCCAACATTGCTCACCCATTTCCCCCCAGACCGCATCCCCCTCTCATCTCTTCACTTCCCCCTTCCTTCTACCTCCTCCTCTCCTCCCCTCCCTCTCTCCTCCATCTTTCTACTTACTTATCCCTCTCCTCTTCTTCTCAATCGGATGCGGTCTGAGGGAAAATGCCCGAGCAATCCTCTATCACCAAAATCTGAACTATTGAACATACTACCCATACTCTCCCCTCCCCCCTCCCCCCACCCCCTTTTCCCCCCGACTTCCCAGAGCTCAGTACAGGGTTACAAAAAAAAGAAGAAAAGAAAAAAAAAGAAAACTAAACATAGTCAACTTAAATTTACTGCTTATACAATAACCGGAATCCTAATAACCCTTAACTCTCTGCAAACTTGAATTCATAATTTAATAAAAATCCATTATTCATAAAATAAATAAAACTTTGTTGTTCCATACTTCTTCTGAATATATTCTATCCATCTTCTCCATACAGAAACATATCTCTTTTGTGAATGGTCCTTTAAGTAAGCAGAAATTTTAGCCATTTCTGCTAAGTTAGAAACCTTGAATACCCATTTTTCTAAAGAAGGCAGAGAATCTTTTTTCCAATACTGACCCACCAATAGTCTTGCTGCTGTTATTAAATTCAGCATTAAAATAGTTTCTTTAACATCAAAATCCACATAAATACCCAAAAGAAATAATTGGGGAGTAAATTTAATTTTCCTTTAAAAAACCTTTTGAATGTTCCACCAAATCATAATCCAAAAAGCTTTAATATTTTTGCAAGTCCACCAAACATGAAAATAAGTTGCATCCAAGGAACCACATCTCCAACATTTGGGTTGCAAATTCAGATACATACAAGATAACTTTTTAGGATCCAAATGTCATCTATAAAACATTTTATAAAAATTTTCCCTCAAATTTTGTGCTTGAGTAAATTTAACATTTCTAACCCAGATTATCTCCCAAGAATCCATTCAGATTGGTTCCTGTATATTCTGGGCCCATTTGATCATACAATCTTTTACTAACTCTGTTTCTGAATCCAATTTTATCAACTCATTATAAATTCTTTTGATATGAGCAAATTTCTGATCTTTAATCTGAATTACCAAGTTTTCATCTATTAAAGTAATTCCCACCTTCTTATCTACCCTCCATCTCTCCATTATTTGTAAATATTGAAACCATAATTGTAAAATATTTTCTTGCCTTAACAAATCAAAAGACTTTAATTGCCAATCTGTACCTGACCAAATGAGCAACTCTTTATAGGAAATATTGTCAAAATTCACCCCTTTAGAAACCCCTTGAATTGCCTGTCCAGGAATCCCCCAAATGGGTATTTTATAGTTCAATTTATAATAATACTTCCTCCAGACACGAAGTATGGCATTTCTTAAAATATGTGACTTAAACACCCAATCTGCTTTCTTATCAAAAACTAAATATGCGTGCCAACCAAATAATGAATCCCAGCCTTCAAGAAACAAAATATTTTTATTTGTTAAATTGAGCCAATCACTTACTAAACTTAAAATGGCCGCATCATAATATAATTTCAGATTAGGTGCTTTAAATCCACCCCTTTCTCTAGCATCTTGTAAAATCTTAAACTTAACCCTTGGTTTCTTGCCACCCCATATAAATTTATTGATACCCTTCTGCCACTCTTCCAAATTTGCATCCTTTTTCAAAATGGGTAACATCTGAAATAAAAAAAGAAACTTTGGTAGAACATTCATCTTTACTACTGAAATTCTCCCCAACAATGATAATTGTAGTTTTTGCCAGTCATTTAAGTCTTTATGTGCCTTTATCCACAATTGTTCATAATTATTCTTATACAATTTCCCATTAGATGTTCTGATATATACTCCTAAATACTTAACCTTATTAACTACATCATAACCTGTTGCTTCAACTATAGTATATTTTCCCTTCATAGACACATTTTTAAGTAAAATTTTAGTTTTATTCTTATTCACCTTAAAACTAGAGACCTGTCCGTACTGCGCTAAAATTTCAACCAATTCGTTAACCGAATCTGTTGGATAAGATAATGTCACCACCAAATCATCAGCAAAAGCTTTCAACCTATAATCAATCTTATTTATTTTTATTCCTTTTAATCTAGAGGATTCTCGAATTTTAATAAGTAAGATTTCCATAGTTAATACAAATAACAAAGGGGATAAAGGACAACCTTGCCTAGTACCTTTTTCTATTTTAAATTGCTCTGTTAATCCCCCATTAATTATAATTTGTGCTGATTGTTGCTGATATACAGCTTTAAGAGCACACAAAAATTTATCTCCAAAATTCATTTCCTCTACCACTTTCAATAAAAATTTCCAATCCAATTGATCAAAAGCTTTCTCCGCATCTATAAATATTAAGGCAGCAGGAATTTGATTATTCTTATCCAAATATTCTATTATATTAACCAATTGTCTTACATTATTTTTCATGTATCTTCCCGTTATAAATCCCGATTGATCAGTATGAATCAGTTGTTTCAAAACCTGCATTAATCTATTTGCCAAAATCTTTGCAAAAATCTTATAGTCCGTATTTAACAAAGATATAGGCCTATAATTTCTAGGCTGGGACAAGTCCTGATCATCCTTTGGAATCAATGATATGAAGGCCCTTTTCCAGGATGGAGGTAACTCTGCTCCCAGCAAAATGTCATTAAAAAGTTCCTTCAATGGTTCTATCATTTCTTCCAATAGCATCTTGTAATAAATTGCAGTTAATCCATCAGTAACTGGCGTCTTACCAGTTTAATTGTTTAATTGCAGAGGTAATCTCTTCAGCAGTAATTGAAGCATTAATTCCATCACGCTGATCAGTCGTAAGTCTGGGAAAATTGGCTTGTTGTAAATAATTTTCTACATCTGAAATTTGTATAGCTTCACTAGTATATAACTTAGAATAAAAATCTAAAAAAGCCTTTTTAATCAAATTTTGTTGATACACCTCTTTGCCTTTATAACATATTTTGTTTATAATCCTTGATTTCTGCTTCTTACGTAATTGATAAGCCAACCATCTACCAGGTTTATTTGCATTACAAAATGTATTATACTTCATGTACCTCAAATTAATTGCCATCTGATCCGCTATTAACATATTAAATTGTTCCTTAAGCAGAGTTATAGCTTTCAAATTATTATCCATTGGATTTGATAATAAAATCTTTTCCTTACATTTAATCTCATCTTCCAACTCTTTACACTTCTCAGTTTGTTTACGTCTATGAGCATTATTCATAGAGATCAAAATCCCTCACATGTATGCTTTACTGGAATCCCAAACCATTGGCATTGAGGTGCCCTTATTCATATTCCAAGAGAAAAATTCTTTTAAATAACCTCTACATTTCTGTATGTTCTCTTCATATCTAAATAAATTCTCATTTAACCTCCAAGACCTTCTAGACCCTTTATCCAAAGAAATTTCCAACCATACAGGACTACGATCTGAAAAAATTCTAGAAAATATCTTAGTATTCTTCACTCTGAAAGAAAAGTCATTAGTAACTAGAAAAAAATCAATTCTAGAATAAGATTGATGCCTGTCTGAAAAAAAGGTGAAATCTTTTTCCTGAGGGTTACGTTCTCTCCAAATATCTCTGAGTTCCAAATCTTCCTTTAAATCAAAAAAAGTTTTTGGAAGTCTAGCCTGGTTACACACTTTAAAAGATCCCTTATTATCTTTGCTTGGATCCAAAACACCATTCCAATCTCCCATCATAATAACCGATTTATAATCCAAAGAAATTAGTTTCTGATGAATCATCTTGTAAAAATGTTTTTGTTGTTGATTGGGAGCATATAATCCAACAAGAAGAGTTCTATTATCATTTATTAAAAGATCAATAATAACATATCTGCCTTGTAAATCCAAGTCAATTAATTTTGGTGAAAGCTCTTTTCTTACATATATAACTACACCTCCTTTTTTCTGCAATGCAGGAGCTATAAAATGTACCCCAAGCCGAGGGTTAAACAAGTATTTTTGATCTTTGGAAATAATATGAGTCTCTTGCAAACAAATAATATCATTTTTATGTTGTTTCAAATAGTAAAAAACTTTCTTTTCTGTGGAGTGTTTAGCCCATTAACATTCCAGGTTAGAAGCTTTGCCATTCTTGGCAGGTTGAAGCCTTTGGAACAAAACCTCTAGACTTGCAGTCGATGACTTCTTTGGCCTTGCTCCTCCCACTGGCTCCGAAGTAAAGTGTAATCCATCATCAACCTTTTTTTGCTGTTGCTGTTGCTGTTGTTGTTCTCTTTCTCTACGTTTATAGGCAGCACGTGTAATTCTCTGTTGCTTTGGGTCATCAATTAATTGAATAGATTCAACCAATAACTCTTCTCCTGGGCGTGGCTTTAAGCCTACATCAGATTGTGTTTCTGCCTTGCTCTCATCTATTTTTGATCTTGGAGATGGTGGTGACTCTGCTTTTAACACAGTCATATAAAAATCTTTTGCTTTAGAAATTGTATTAAGATGATAACGTAAGCCAAGATAAGTCACCACTATCCCCACAGGAATATCCCATCTGAATTGAATTTGTTGTTTCTTAAGTTCATCCGCCAAAAAAGCAAAATCTCTCCTTCTCCTAAGGATTTTTGAAGGTATTTCTTTTAAGATTATCACATCTTGAGTTGCAATCTGAAATCTGTGCTTATAAAAAGCCTGAATAATTTCATTCCGCAATGATCTTCTAGCAAAATAAACCACCACTTCTCTTGGTAGCTTCCTCTGTTTTGCGACCCATGAATTAACTCTAAAAATCTTTTCTATATCTCTCAACATTGCTTCAGGGTCGCATTCCAAAATAGAAGCCAATTCAATTGCAATTTCTTCCTTCAAATTTTCCTGAACATTCTCCTTCAAGCCTCTTATTTTCAAAGCGAACTCCATTTCTCTATATTGTGACATTAAAATCTCATCCTGTACATTGTCTACATTATCTTCTATCTTATCAACTCTATCTTGTAGTATTTCAACCTTCCCCACCACTTCATCCACCCTGTCATCAATTTTTTCTACAAGTCCAGCAAGCCCCTTCAGTGCAGAAATATCTACTCTCATCTGATCATTTTTTTTCTCAATAAGTTCTGCTGTCTTTTGTATAGTTTTCTCATAAATATTCTCCAAAGCATCTTGCAAATCTTTAAGTGTTATTGACTGCAGTGGTGGTGAGGGTGGAGAAAGTTTAGGTCTGGGTTGTTGTTGTACAGTCTGAGTTACTGAAGAAGGAGTTGCAACTTTAGGAAGAGAAGCAGGTCCAGGACGTTTTGAGGCCATTTTAACAAAGAAAAAAAAAAGTTTTTTTTTAAAGAATTAAAAACTAGTAAAAGTAAAAAGAGCAAGAACAGCAAAAAAAAAAAAAGTTTACTCCTTAAAAAAAAAGAATTCTCTTAAACAAATCAAGTCCATTACGTTGTTAAAGCTCGATCAATAAACAGTAGAAAATGAAAGTGTTCAAACAAGAAGAGTAACAAAGAAACAATATTCATCCGCCATATTTCTTGCTCCAGCAATTTGTTCAGATAGTAACAGGAGAAGATGTTAGTTCTCCCCGAGTTAAGTTAGAAGTAAAATCCAGTCATTGTCCTCCTGAGAGCTCTGTCTGCTTTAAAAGTCACTTACAGTTTTCATTAGGAGAGCAGCAGTGGAGGCGGCGTCTGGCTTCGTTCTCTTCGGAGAACAAAGACATCCCAGGAAACGGAGCAACACCCGGACTTTGGAGGAGCTCTCACACTTCACCTCCCGAGAAAAAATCCCTGGGAGGTTGGTGAGGTTCAACTCCTATCCAGGAGAAAGCTCACCTTCTTCCCTTCACCCGGGAAGAAGGTTTCCAGCCATAAAACAGCTGGTCATCGCTGTTTAACCGGCTTTTACGATCTCCCGGGAGAGGCAGGTGTAAAACAGCTGCCATCAACACCAACACAGCCACCGGAAGCCGGTCATCAAGTTTTTGACACCTTGCTAGGTGGTACTCGAATATTGCCATATCCTAAAAGTGGTACAATTGGTGAAAAGGTTGAAAAGCCCTGTTCTAGTCCAACCCTCTGCTCAAGCGGGAAATCCTATACCATTTCAGATAAATCTCTGCCCAATCTCTTCTTAAAAGCCTCCAGTGTCAGAGCACCCAAAATTTCTTGAGGCAAGTCTTTCCACTGATTAATTGTTCTAATTGCCCTGAAATTTATCTTTAGTTTTAAGTCTCTATGGTGATTCTCAGTCATCTGGGTCATAGTTATCACAGTTCATTTGCATTCTTTTAAAGAGTCGTTGATGCTACCTGGAGACTTATCTGTGTCTTCAGGGTCACCTGAGTAGTGCAAATGGGTGTGGAGCCTCCTTGGAACTGTTGAAAGGACTGTGTTGTAGGCTGGAGATAGATGGTGTCCTATCCCTCTCCCTCTCTTGAGAGAGGGCTGTTCAATTTTGACATTGAACAGCCCTTTGACCTCTGTGTTTTATTTCTTTTTCTTCAGCTCTGTGGTATAGGGTTCACATCAAGGAAGCCCTAGAATGTGTGGCTATCCCAAGTGGGCTTTCATCAAATCCCAAAAAAGACCCAGCAGGAGCTCTTCCATAACAAAGAAAACGTTAAATGGAGCAATGTACTCATTCCATATGTTGCAGAAATATCAGAAAAGCTCAGGAGGATCTTCAGCCAACACAACATACATGCACACTTCAAACCCAAGAATACACTAAGGCAGAAGCTTGTCCAACCCAAGGATAAAACACACACACACAAACTGAGCAACGTGGTATATGCAGTACAATGCCGTGAGCCATGTGCAGATCTGTACATTGGAGAAAGAAAACAACTTCATAAATGTATGGCACAACATAGGAGAACAAACTGATCAGGACAAGAGTCAGCAGTCCATCAGCATTTAAAAGACACTCGAAGACAGCAAAGTCCACATTTTGGACAGAGAGGACCACTTGTTTGAAAGAGGGGTCAAAGAGGTTATCTATGTCAACACTGAACAGCCCTCTCTCAACAGAGGGGGAGGGATATGCCATCATCTATCTCCAGCCTACAACACAGTCATTTCAGCAGTTCCAAGAAGGCTCCACACCTATTTGCACTACTCAGGTGACCCTGAAGACACAGCTAAGCCTCCAGGTAGCATCAATGACTCGTTAAAAGAATGCAAATGAACTATGATAACTATGACCCAGATGACTGGGTCATAGTTATAAATCTTTCCATTCCCCACCATCCAGTCAGAGCTGAAGAAGCTTCTTGGATGAGAAGTGAAACGTCTTCAAAGAAAAACAGGAAAGTCCAGTTGCCTCATGAAAAAGCATCTTTGGGATAACTTTAGTTCTAAGTTGCTTCTCTTGATTAGTTTTCATTCATTGCTTCTTATCCTGCCTTGAGGTGCTTTGGAGAATAGCTTGACCCCCCCCCCCTCTTTTTTGTGGCAGCCTCTGAGATATTGGAACACTGCTATCATGTCCCCCCTAGTCCTTATTTTCATTAAACTATACATACCCAATTCCTGCAACCATTTTTCGTATTTGTTGCTCTTCTCTGCACTTTTTCTAGAGGCTCAACATCCAGATCAAAACTGAGAAAAACCCACTGGAGTTTATTTGCATTCACGTGACAGAGGAGAGAACCTGGAACCATATCTGGGTGTGTAGTGTTATAAAATCAAAATCCTGGTGTCAGTGTCCAAACAAGTTTATTTCAGTAGAAAGAGGATAGGAATTCCCTGTTAAGTACACATTGTAGGAGAAGAGCCAGGGAGTGGAGTTCAATGCGTCACCAGTTTAGAGTCATTGCTTTTCCACAAGGGCTCAAAGTCCAACCCCCTCCTGAATTCTGTTGGCCCTTATCTGGTAACTTAGTGTTGAACTTTAGTTGACCATATCCTTATGCATAGGCCTGAATAAACCTTCTACAGGTAGTCCTCAACTTACAACAGTTCCTTTAGTGACTGTTGAAAGTTACGATGACTGAAAAAGTGACTTCTGACCATTTTTCACATTTACAACCGTTGCAGCATCCCCAGGGTCATGTGATCAAAATTCAGATGCTTGGCAACTGATTTGTAATGATGAGGGTTGCAGTGTCCCGGGGTCATGGGATCACTTTTTTGCAACCTTCTGACAAGCAAAGAATCTGGGGAAGCCAGATTCATTTAATGACCATGTTACTACATTAACAAGGGCAGCGATTCATTTAACAACTTTGACAAGTACAGTCATAAAATGGGGCAAAATTCACTTAACTGTCTTGCTTAGCTACAGAAATGTTGGGCTCAGTTGTGGTCATAAGTTGAGGACTATCTGTATTCTGCAACCTTATGAATGGTCCTTATTCTTTGCACCTGACTGTCAACGCTGCTAACATCCAATGTTTTTGCATTGACAACAGATGGAAATGTAGCCATCTTTTACCTTTTGCTTTTAGAGTTAGATGATGCTGGGAGGGGGGGATGCGAACAAGAGTTCAGCTAGACATAACAACACTAAACCTAGCATGAGAAACAAGGTTATTGTAACCAGAGCTGATAAGGAATTGGTGGGCTGGAGAACTGGAGAGGAAGCCCACGCTTCAAGCTAATTGGGGAATGTGATTTATGATTGTTAATTGGAGGAGGGAATTGTGCTTTGATACTATGTGCCCAGGGGAGGGGAATTCAGTTTTTGGCTTCAATTATGCAGTGCCGATGTTATGCTTCTCGAATAAAAGATTCTTTAAGGTAAACAATGCCTCGAAGTTCTTTTGAAGAGTTCCATCTGTCGGAACCATGACACTGACATATACTGGAGAAGAAAATGGTTTTTGCATTTCCTTCCCCTAAATATCCCCATTAGCAATTATATAAACCAGTATTTCTCAAACTTGGCAGCTTTAAGGCAATGTGGATTTCAACTCCCAGAATTCCCCAGGCAGCCTGTTGACATAGACAGACCTTCTCCAGGATGAACTGTCCCCAACCTGACTCGCTGTTGTAATCAGGTCCAGCCTAGAGGTAAGAAAAATATCACCCATCCTCTAAAACCGATGTTCCCACTTCCCTACAGCCTCCCTTCTGGGCAATGCTGAGTGATAAAAATTCCTAACAGTGAAACAAAAATTTAAAAAAAAATTCTAACAGCGAGGATAATTAATCAGTGGAACAGCTTGCCTTCAGACATTGTGGGTGCTTCATCACTGGAGGTTTTTACGAAGAGACTGGACAGCCACTCAAGCAGGGTCTCCTGCTTGAGCAGGGGGCTGGACTAGAAGACCTCCAAGGTCCCTTCCAGCTCTATTCTGATTCTTCTTCCACACCACACCTACCCATTTGTGATCTAATTTTGTTTTCATTTTCTCTTTTGGGGGAGGGTTCAAGGGAGACAATACAGGTAGTCCTCAACTTACGACAATGGAGCCCAAAATTTCCGTTGCTAAGCGAGACTGTTGTTAAGTGAATTTTGCCCCATTTTACGACCTTTCTTGGCAGAGTTGTTAAGTGAATTGCTGCAGTGGTTAAGTTAATAACATGGTAGCTAAGTGAATCTGGCTTCCCCATTGACTTGGCTGGTCAAAAGGTCACAAAAGGGGATCACAGGATGCGGCAACCATCATAAATATATGCCAGTTGCCAAGCGTCTGAATTTTGATCACATGACCCTGGGGACACAGCAACAGTCATAAGTGTGAAAAACAGTCACCTTTTTCAGAGCCATGGTTACTAAGTCAAGGACTACCTTGTGGCATCTTAATACTGTGTTGTCTAGTACAGTGGTGGCGAACCTATGGCACGGGTGCCAGAGGCGGCACTCGGAGCCCTCTCTGTGGGCACACGTGCCGTTGCCCCAGCCTTGCCTCCTCCTGTGACCCCCTCCTCACCAGCAGCCCTCCTGGAGAAGAGTCGCCCCCGAGCATGGCCCATGCGGAGCAGTGCAGCCAAGGACATGGCAGCCAGGCAGCATAGACAAGACTCTGCCCTCATGTCCCATCATGCACAGTTGATGCTGTGGGGTGCGAGCAGAGGGCATGGCTGCCATGGCGCTGCTGGGTGATCTGCGGTGGGCCCTGGAGACGGTGAGTGGCCCTGCGGGCAGGTGGGGTGGGGGCGGGGCAGGGGGTGGAACGGGGGCAAGGCCAGTTTTTGGGCACTCAGTCTCTAAAAGGTTCGCCATCACTGGTCTAGTATCTCCCTCTCTTCAACACTGTAAAAGAATAAAAGCAAAATAAACAAATAAAAATAATTTCCAAACCATAAGCTCCAATGATTTTGCTACATTGCTCTCTCCCTCCCTCCCTCTCCTCCCTCCCTCTCCCTCTCTCTCCCCCCCCCCCTCTCTCTCTCAAGAAATAGATGAACTCTTTGCCTATGAACTATGGAATAGAGTAACCTCAAGTAGGATGAAGGATTTTAGCAGGGAGGCTGTCCTGTTTATACCAAATTACAGTAGTCCTCGATTTACAACAGTTCATTTAATGACCAAAGTTACAAGGGCACTGAAAACATTGATTTAGGACCAGTTTTTACACAACTGTAGCAGCATCCCCATGATTGATCAAAATTCAGATGTTTGACAACTGACTCATATTTATGATGGTTGTGGTGTCCTGGGGTCCCTTTTGCAAACATCTGACAAGCAAAGTCAATGGGAAAGCCAGATTCACTTAACAACAGTTTGACTAATTTAACGACTACATGATTCACTTAACAACTATGGCAAGAAAAGTCGAAAATGGGGCAAACTCACTTAACAAATGTTTCACTTAGCAACAAATTTTGGACTCAGTTGTTGTAAGTCAAGGACTATCTGTACCTTTTCATTTTTTAAAAAAAGATCATCTCTTTATCAGTATGATTGAGCAAAGCTTGTCCAGGGTGGATCAATACATTTAGAATTCTTTTTCCTTGTTGCTGCTGTGTAAAATTTACACACACAGAGAGAGACATCTTTTCCACAACAACAACCCACACCTGTTAAAAGCTTCTCCAGGTGTATTTAACCATCTGGTGGTTTGCTGAATGAGAACTGTTTTCATAAAATAATAACCACCTAACCGACAGGAGTGAAGGTTTCTAATACAAATAGATATGTACAGTAAACTCTACCAAGAATTCTGCATTTCCTGTAATTGCCTCTTTCTACTCTGTGTCTGTTCTGTTAGGAATTCCCCAAACAAATACAAGGAATAAAACCCCAAGGAGGATTAAAACTTTCTCAGAAATGTCTACCATGGATTGATGAAAACAACTCTTTTGTTTTCTGGTTTGAGGGAAGTTAGCCCAGAGAAGGAAATATTAAAAAGGCAGAAAAATATATTTTTCCTCAAAAGGACTTTTTAAAACCAAACCTGGCCCCAAATCTATCTCTCTGCCCCAAGCAAGACTTTAGCCCCATACAAATGCAGATGTAAAACCATCAGAAAGTTGGAGCCACAGCAGTCAAGAGAACAAAAAAGAAGATCTGCATACCCCACCCAAACTCTAAGAGTCATTAGCCCCATCACCTGGGAAGCAGGATATGATAATAGGATTAAACCACAGATATCAAGGCCTAGACAAACACTCAGAAACAGCCTCAAGGTTCATGCCACAGGAACAGGAAACTATTCCAAACAAAAGGCTGGAGGGGGTATAAAAACCTACTACACCATGTGCTCAGCCCTTCTCTCCTCTGCTCTTTCCTGAAGGACCATCTTTCTGAAATAAACTGTAACCTTCTTCCCAAAGCAGTCGCCATGTTTGCTTATTTATTCCCGGCTTGGATGAACCAGGATGAAGACTTTACTTCTAACAATTTGGCACCCCAGATGGGACTCCAAGCTAACCTCTCCAATGGACTGAGACTGGTAAGCCCCATCTTGCCGGCAGCAGACCCACTTGTGTCTGTGGATGGGTTTCCCAGGCCTTGCCCATGTGGAGCTAGGGTAGTAAAAGGAGTTTTGAGAGTTTGAGCTCAAGGGCTGCTTTGGAAAGAAGGTGAAGGTGAGTACCTCTAAATTTTAAGTTTAAAGCCCAGGGGAACAAAGAAAATGTGTGTATTTCTGTTTGTGTGAGTGAGAAGACTTTTTTTTCCCAATCACAGTTGGATTTTGCTCCTTCTGGTCTTTCCTAGCGGCAGAAAGGATCTGTTTAATTGGCAGAACCTGGAAAGCATGGGGGCTTGGCCAGAGCACAGAACCTTTTGTTAGGGAAAAGGGAGAGACTGTGTGAAAATGAAATGGAATGAGTGAATGAAAGAATTGGATTTGGGCAACTAGCTGGTAAGGCCCTGTAAGCAAAGCAAAGTTAGGAAAGAAGTCTCACAAGGAGACTTCGACTGTGTTAGGAAAGAAGTCTCACAAGGAGACTTCGACTGTGTTAGGAAAGAAGTCTCACAAGGAGACTTCGACTGTGTTAGGAAACAAGTCTCACAAGGAGACTTCGACTGTGTTAGGAAAGAAGTCTCACAAGGAGACTTCGACTGTGTTAGGAAAGAAGTCTCACAAGGAGACTTCGACTGTGTTAGGAAAGAAGTCTCACAAGGAGACTTCGACTGTTAGGAAAGAAGGCTCACAAGGAGACTTTGACTGTGTAGTGTATGGAAAAAAAATAGACTTTACTTAGGGCTTTGCTGGGAAACCAATTTGGCTAAATAAAGGTACTTAAAAGGGAAAATAAGAAATAGTGATTCTCTCTCTCTCTATCTCTCTCTCTTCTCTATGCAACCACATGGTATGTTTAAAATGTGTGCCTTCCCTAACTTGAGTTATCTGAAATTTATGGTGGGAATGACTAGGATGTGTAAAACTAAGACTTGTTTCCTTTTCTGTTCTCTTGTCTTTATGTATATATGTTTGTCAAAGTCTGTGTGTGAGAGGTAAATGTGACTGTTAACTGTTTCAAATCCAAAGAAAAAAGAATTTTAAATTCTGCTAGAAATTATGCTTAAAAATAAGCCACAAAAAGGAAATACCTCACTCTTTGTCTGGCCAACAGAGTGAAGAAAAAAAATTGTGTTTGTTTGTTTGTTTTCCTCTTTCTCTCTGTGTACTCTCAAAAACAGCCTTAAGTTACCAGGAGGGATTGTTTTAAGTTTATCTGTTGGAAAAGTTCCACTTGCATTTACAGTATGTGTTTTATCTATCCTTTTCCTGAAAAATGTGTGTCTATCTACAAGAGCCTTTTGAAACTCAAGTCTGCTTGTGTGGGGAAATAATTTTTTTAAGTTACTTTTCTTATCCTATCACTTACTGGTGAAACTACTATGAAGCTTTCTGAAACATAAGCATTTTCCAATCTCTAAAATAATGTGATCTATTTTAGAATAAATGTTAAAGGCAGATCCTCCTGCCCTTGGCAAGTTGCACATATTAAAATATTAGGCTTTTAAATTATTTGGAGTTTTCAGCATTCTCAAACTGCCTGCCAGCTACCCCCCCCCCCTTCCAATTCTTTTCTTGACCTTTGTTCTCCATACCTTTTGTCTGCCTCTCCTGGGAGAGTCCACCCAGAAAGGGGGGGGGGAGACCTTGTTCTTGTATTTTTCAGCCCTGCAATCCTCTCCCAAACCTTTGGAAGCAGAACACACAGACCCAGATGCTGCCTCCATCCATTTGAGCCATGGAATTGGGTTTTGAATCCAGCCATTCACAAAAAAAAGCCACCATGCAATCTAAGTGGAACATCTTCCCAAATCCTACCATTTCCCCAGATGCCTGTGAGAGCTGCAGAAGGAAGGAGTCCTGGAGCCACTGATGCCATGTGAAGCCTCAGAAGAGAAAATTAGACTGTGGGGGGAGGGTGGAAACTCATTGTAAACTTTCCTTTCTTGCCCCATTTGTATTGTAACAAGCCAGTTGAATGTATTAATGGAGAGATGGCATTTGGGAGTAGGTGGCAGAACAAGTACTGAACACCTTGGACTTCTATCTGGTGGGAGGGAAAATTTATCCAGAATGTTTGTATTGACTATTTTGTAAAAGTAGCTGCACATACATGCACACACACACACACACACCATTCAGAATCACACTTGAGTCTATCCCCTCCACCTACCTTTAGTAAAGTTCCCCAGGCTGATTTTTGCTCTATTACACCAAAGCTTTGTGGGACCAACTTCCAACAAATTCCAAAGGGGGAGGAAACTAGGTCCCCTCAGGTGATTTGCAATTCATATGCCCTGACTAAGGAAGCAACAGGAAAAGAGATCCCAAACTTCAGCCCTGAATATCTTGCACTGTTGGGCTCAGATTGGGATTCCTAGAGCTCATTATGTGCAATTTAAAGAAGAATTTAATAGCCTGGCATACTGGCTAACCTCAATTGGACATTACAAACCTGGATGCACTGAATTAAGAGCTAAGGCAGGAAACAACCCTTGAAATTGGGCAACCAGTGGTCATGTACTAAGGAAAACCATGGCTGTGAAGAATTTTGGGAGGTATGCAAACCTGACTGGAAGCTAAAGGTGATATCCAACATTTGAAAATGATTGGCACAGAATATAAATTTCTTTTCCACCTAACAAATTTTTTGCCCTGACTTTTAGAACTTTATGGGTGCAAGCTCCCCTTTTGGGAGCCACTAAAGCAGTGTTTCTCAACCTTGACAATTTTAAGGCATGTGGACTTCAACTCCCAGAATTCCACAGCCAACAATGCTGGGTGTGGAATTCTGGGAGTTGAAGTCCACATGCCTTAAAATTGTCAAGGTTGAGAAACACTGCACTAAAGGGATCTTTTTCTGCTGCCTCCATTAATGTCTTATTTTTTATTTTTTTTTTGCTTAACAGTTTAAAAGCTTGCCTACCAAGTCTCCCTGACCAGATCAATTTTAATGTTGTGCCAATAAGTGTGTCATACATTCACACACTTAAGGCACAAAGCAGGGATTGAGGGAAGTTAGCTCAGAGAAAGAAATATTAAAAAGGGCAGAAAAATATATTTTTCCTCAAAAGGACTTTTTAAAACCAAACCTGGCCCCAAATCTATCTCTCTGCCCCAAGCAAGACTTTAGCCCCATACAAATGCAGATGTAAAACCATCAGAGAATTGAAGCCAGAGCAATCAAGAAGACAAAAGAGAAGATCTGCATACCCCACCCAAACTCTAGGAGTCATTAGCCCCATCACCTGGGAAGCAGGATATGATAATAGGATTAAACCACAGATATCAAGGCCTAGACAAACACTCAGAAACAGCCTCAAGGTTCATGCCACAGGAACAGGAAACTATTCCAAACAAAAGGCTGGAGGGGGGTATAAAAACCCACTACACCATGTGCTCAGCCCTTCTCTCCTCTGCTCTTTCCTGAAGGACCATCTTTCTGAAATAAACTGTAACCTTCTTCCCAAAGCAGTCGCCATGTTTGCTTATTTATTCCCGGCTTGGATGAACCAGGATGAAGACTTTACTTCTAACAGGTTGTTGAGGGTTTTTCTTGAAGCTAGAAAACATGCAGATAATACAGGTCATCCTGAACTTACAGCAGTTCATTTAGTGACCATTCAAAGTTACAACAGCATCTGGAAGTTTGACATACAACTGCCTGAAGCCTCAGCTCATCAGTAGTTGAGAGATGCTAGCAGTTGTAGTACGGCAACTTTCAGGGTACTGCAGGTTTATTTAGTTATCATTGATTAAATTTATATGCTGCCCATCTTGTTATTCAGAGCAATCCTGGGTGGCTTACAATGCAGGTTGCCTATCCCTCCCCTGACTCTCTGCTCATTGCAACATGCCTTTTTTATTCATCCAATCTTCTGCAGGGGAAACTAGTCTCCCGGTGTATCACTGTTACAACAGAGTTTTGGAGGGAAATTCTCACTGCTTTGTCAGAAGTCAGGTGAGTTGTGTCCAGGACAGAAAAACAGGAGGGTGGGGCACTAAAGATTTGCATTCCTTCCCACCCACCTTGAATTATTTGTTTGATCACATACCTGCCAAGGAAATTTGTGTTGTTCACATTTCCAACACATATTTGATACATTTTTAAACATTTTCTCTAATCTAATTGGTGTCATGTGCCATCTATAAAACATTTTATATAAATTTTCCATATATGCAGCTGCTTTACTAAGTTTAATATTTCGGTCCCATAATTTTTGCCAATCTTCTAAATCTATAGAATAACCAAAATTCTTTGCCCACACTATCATTGTTTCTTTCACTTGTTCTTCTTCCATCTTCCAATTTAGCAAGAATTTATAGTTTCTTAATCAGATTTTAATCTGTTTTCAAAAGTATTTTATCTAGTGGTGTCTGTTCTTTGTAAAATCTCATTACTTTTACATCTTTTTCATATCTTGTTTGAATTTGCAAATATGACCACCATGTTAGATCAATGCCATTTTGTTGAAGTTCTTGCCTATCTTTAAGTTTTCCTTCTTTATCTAAAATGTCTTTATAGGCCACAAGTTTATCATAGTTAATTAAATTCGGATACGCAAATGCTTCCATTGTTGAAAGCCACTCAGGTATTTTCATATAAATTTTCTTTTTAATTATCTCCCACTCTGAGAGTAATACATTCCTTATGGCATGGGTTTGGAAATATTTATGTACTTTATTTTTCTCATACCAAAGGAAAGCATGCCAACCCAGTTGCAAATCATGTCCCTCTAAATAAAGAAGTCATTTATTTCTCAGTGTGATCCATTCTTTAAGCCACAACAAAATAGTGACTTGGTAATAAAGTCTCCAGTCTGGGAACCCAAAGCCCCCTCTGTCTTTTGATTCTTGTAACAGTTTAATTTTGATTCTTGCTTTTTTCCCTTGCCATATAAATCTCATTATTGTTGCATTTAAATCATCAAAAAGTTTCTGGCTTAGTTTAAAAGGAACCGTCTGGAATAAAAATAACAATTTAGGTAGAATATTCATCTTAATAGTCGCTATCCTTCCTAGTAGTGATAATTGAAAGTTTTTCCACTTCTCCAAATCCATTTTTATTTGATTCAATAATCTTCCATAGTTATCTTCTTTTATTGTTGTACATTTTGATGTTAAATAAATACCTAAGTATTTAACTTTTTTAACTATCTGGAGATTTGTTTTTTCCACAAATTGAGCTTTCTGTTTTTCTGTTAAGTTTCTTGTATGTACTTTAGTCTTTTCCCTATTTATTTTCAACCCAGCCACTTCTCCAAATTCCTCTATTTTCTGCAACAATTTAGTGGCTGTTTCCACAGGCTCCTCCAAAATAAAAGCCAAATCATCTGCAAAAGCTTGTAATTTATATTTCTGATCTTTTATCTCCAGTCCTTTGATCTCCCCATCTTGTCTAATATTCCTGGCCAACACTTCCAGTGTAAGAATAAATAACAAGGGAGACAATGGACATCCTTGTCTTGTACCTTTCCTAATCTCAAAATTATCTGTATAGTCTCTGTTTAGAAGTATCTTTGCTGATTGTTTATTGTAGATTGCTTGGATAGCATTTATAAAATTTTCACCAACGTCCATCACTCGCAATTGATGAAACATCAATTGCCAGTTAAGATTATCAAAGGCTTTTTGTGCATCCAAAAATATCAATGACATTTGTTTCCCCGGATGTTTTTCATAGTATTCTAAGACATTTAAAATAATTCTTAAATTATTCTTTATCTGTCTATTAGGCAGAAAACCATTTTGATCTGAATGGATAAATTCATTCAAAAATTTCTTCATTCTTTCCGCTATTATTGCTGTAAATATTTTGTAGTCCACATTTAATAATGATATTGGCCTATACTTTTTAATTAGTGTGAGATCAGTATCCTCTTTGGGAATCAGAGAAATATTGGCTTCTGTCCAGGATTTTGGTATTTTCATCCCCAAAAAAGTTTCATTACAAAGATCTTTCAATATTGGACTTATTATATCTTGTAAAGCTACATAAAATTCCACTGGTAAACCATCAGGTCCCGGAGTTTTATCTTTTTTTTTTTTGTCTTTTTATAGCCTCAGTAATTTCCATCATTGTTATTTTCTCGTTCAACATATGTTGCATGTTCTCTGGTATCATTGGAAGGTTTGCTTTTCTTAGATATTCCTGTATTGCCTCCTTGGAAACCACCTCCGCCTTGTAAAGTGTCTCATAGTAAGTTTTAGCAATTGTTTTCAATACGTCATTATGACAATGTATTTCGCCTTTTGAATCTTGCAGATTACTTATCAATTTTTTTTCTCTTTCTTTTTTCAGTCTATATGCAAGCCATCTTCCTGGTTTGTTGGCATTTTCAAAGAAATTCTGTTTTGAATGTTGTATCTGTTGTGCCCTTTTCTCCATCTCCAATAAATTTAGTTTGTGTTTTATTAATTCCATTTGTGTCTTCAGCTTCTTCTTTTGTGGATCATTTTGTAACTCAAGTTCTAAATTCCTAAATTGTCCTTTCAAGTTAAGTTGTGTCTGTCTCTTTTCTTTATTCTTTTTAGCAAGGTAAGTTATAACTGTTGAGTCCTTCGCGAAAGGCAATAACTTCAGGAGTCATTTGGTAGTTCTCAGGAGCCTCTTTATTGGTGACTAGCAGCTCTGTTACAATGCCGAGACACACAAGCCTCTCTCTTCCTCTTAAAGACAATCCCCGGGCCAAACGGCAACATTTGGCGCGCTTTGCACTTCACGCATGTGTGCGAGTGCTGGCGCCAGCCAGTCTGGTCCCGGGCAGCTTGAAACTGCCCAGGACTGTTGCAACGTCCCGAGCCTGCCTTCTGCAGGCTCAGGACACAACACCCCTTCCCCCCCGGCTAAAACTATAATTATATTAATGGCTACACTTGACCTTAACACGAGTGTGGGAGCCACACTAGTTCCATGGCAACAAACTGTAATGTTTTTTGGCTTCATTTCCCAATGTTCCTTATTCAGACTTTTCAAAGGGACACCCTCTTACTGTTTCTGCTTTGCCAGCAGAGTTACAAAATCTTCAAGATATTTAGGAGATCTTTTAGCTCTCTGTGACCTCCGAATTCCCTGGCAACCTCCAAGCACATCTTGTCCGGGGGGTGCTATGTGTTCGCCCCCTTCTTTTGACCCTGGTGGTCCCCATGGACCGTGCCCCGTTGCCTGGCCTGCTTGCTTGCCCACCGGGCTCGTCAGGCCAGGACTTTGTTCTCTCCATAACCTGGTTGACCTGCCTAGTTGCAGGCTCTCTGGCCCTTCTAGAAGGCTGCCACTGTTGGACAACTCTGTAGAGCCTTCCAGGTCCATCCTAGACCTATCATGAGGCTGCCTTTCTCCACTTCCCTGTTCCATAGTAGGGCTGTCTGGAATCTCAGTACTGTCCCGAAACTCAGTTGTCCCCTCAGTTAAGCCAGAGGTGTCAGAATTGGAATTTGGCCCTCCGACCACCTCCCTATGTAATTGTCCCATTCTGGGAACAGTGGCAGTGTTGGGGCAACTAGACGGAGTGTGTGCCAGCTCTCTTGCAAGATGTGAGTTATTAGGATGCTCCCGGTTATTCTCCCTGACTGGAGTGCTGAATGGTGTAGGTGTGTAATGATTATGCCCCCGGGGTAACTCCCTGGCTGGAGTAGGCACTGGTGCCTGTATTCTAGTTGGTTCCCACAAATTCCTGTTCGGAGCACTCGCGGAATCTTGGAATGGGCCGTCTGTGACCTCTCTGTTGGTGTCTGGCTGCCGCCCACACCCTTCCCTTTGCCCATAGAGGTCCCCCTCCCCCCCTGGAAAAAACCCAGAGGTGTCAGCAGGTGAGTCCAGTCTTGTATGCAGCTGGTCGATATGCCGTCTCAGGATACGACCGTCATCCATGGAAACCTCGTAAGACAAGGGACCTGTAACCTTGCATACTATGGCAGGGACCCATAAGTGACCTGGCCCGTAATTACGGGTCCATACTGGGGCACCCACTAGCAAGTGCCTTGGTGCCCTGGGTTGTGTAAACTTAGAAGGCAGTCTGTCCGGATGCAACCGGTCAAGCTTAGTAGTCAGTGTGCGCCCCCAGCGAAGTTCAGCCGGGCTTTTCCCAGTAGAAGTAGACGGTGTGGTGCGGTAAGCAAGTAGAAAATCTGCCAACCTGTGATGCCAGTCCCCATATGTCAGTTTCTTTAATGCATCCTTGGTGATGCGGACCATCCGTTCAGCCATACCGTTGGTGGAAGGGTGGAAAGGTGCAGAGGTGGCATGACGAATCATGTTGGCCTGTAAGAAAGCTTGGAATTCGGAAGAAGTGAATTGAGGGCCATTGTCAGACACCAAAACATCCGGAAGCCCATGTGCAGCAAAAATACCCCTCAGTACTTGAATAGTCTTTGCAGAGGTGGTGGAAGAGACAGGTACAACCTCAAGCCATTTTGAATGGCTATCAACCAGGACCAAGAAGAATTGACCCTGAAAGGGCCCAGCGTAATCAATGTGCACCCTAGACCATGGAGACTGTGTTTCCTCCCATCTATGTACAGGGGCCTGTGGCATTTCTGGGCGTGAGCACTGACAAAGGTGGCATGCATGCACCTTAGCTTCAATTTCCTTGTCTAACCCAGGCCACCACAAATGGCTGCGCGCTAGCGCCTTCATGCGTACAATGCCAGGATGACCCTCGTGAAGGGAACCTAAGACCCTAGGCCTCATTGAGGTAGGAATGACAACTCTGCTGCCCCACAGCAGACAACCCTGGAAGGTGGATAACTCATTCCTTTTAAGCCAGAAACTCTGAAACTCAGCGCCAGGACAACTCTCTGGCCATCCACACAAAACCCAAGATAAGACACGGGAGATTGTGAGATCTGTGGCAGATTCAGCAGCCACATCCCTGGCATTTAACGGTGACTCAGGCAATGCCTGAATTGAAAGGATGTTGATGGCAGGGGCAGGATCAGCCTCTACTACTGGCAGGGGTAATCTACTGAGGCCATCAGCATGGCCCATTTCTTTCCCAGGTTTGTGAATTAGAGAAAAATCATAGGCTGACAGGAAGATTGACCATCGCAGCATTCTGGGGGAGATGATATGGGGAGTTTGTTTGTTTGTGGTAAACAGCCCCAACAAAGGTTTATGGTCAGTAAAGACCGTGAAATGTCTGCCATACAAAAAATCATGGAATTTTTTAATTCCAGCAACAACAGCTAAAGCCTCCCTGTCTATCTGGGCGTAGTTTCGCTCAGCAGAAGACAAGGTTCTGGAGTAATATGCAACAGGAACCTGGGTTCCATCTGGCCTAAGGTGGCTGAGTACTGCTCCCACTCCATACGGAGAAGCATCACACGCGATGCACACAGGAAGAGTTTCATTAAAATGTGCAAGCACATTGTTAGATGTGAGTAAGGCCTTAACCTCACTGAAGCTTGCTTCATGTGTTTGTGACCACTGCCACACTGCCTTTTTGTCCAGAAGCCTATGAAGTGGTTCAGCTACATTAGCCTTGTTAGGAATGAATGAATTATAAAAGTTCAAAAGGCCCAGAAAAGCCTGTAGTTTGGCCTTGGACTTAGGCCTAGGAGCATGCATAATAGCCTTTAATTTGGACTCAGCAGGATGAATCCCATTGGCATCAATTTTGAATCCCAGGAAATCTGTAGAAGGCACCCCAATTTTACATTTGTCCTTCTTGAGTTTGAGGCCCGTTTTCCAGAACCGCAGCAGGACAGCCCTCAATCTCTCAGCTAAATTTTGGGTGGAGTCTCCAGCAATTAAGACATCATCAAAATAGGGGCAAACCCCTGGTATACCCCTCAGTGTGTTTTCCATTATGCTTTGGAAAATTCCAGGAGCCACATTTACTCCAAATTGTAATCTCTTTACTTTGAATGCTCCCCTGTGGGTTACAATGGTTTGTGCTACTGCAGCAGCTTCATCAACAAGCAGCTGTTGATGAGCCTGAGCAAGGTCAAGCTTTGCAAAAACATGCCCCCCCTTGAGGGAGGCCAGGATATGACTGACTACAGGTACAGGATAGGCATGTTGCTGCAATGCCTTATTCAGAGTGCATTTGTAATCTGCACAGATGCTAATGTCCCCATTAGCCTTGAGAGGCGTGACTATGGGGGTCTCCCAAGGACTGGAATCAACAGGTTCTAAAACTCCTTGCTGAATCAATTTGTCCAATTCAGTAATAATTTTCCCTTTTAAAGCAAAAGGAACCCTTCTTGCTTTGACTCTAACAGGAGTGACAGTGGGGTCTAGTTTTAAAGACACAGGGGGCCCTTTGTATGTGCCCAGCTGTGGGCTGAAGACATCTGCAAATTCTTTGCAGACTTCCTGTAGATCTACTGTTTGCAAGCTATTGAGCCCTGTAACATGTATTCCCAAGGCCTCAAACCAATCGAGTCCTATGAGACTCGTTCGCTCACCCCCCACAACTAATACATCTAATGGACCTTCAAAATCCTTATACTGTACGTTAAGGGTGGCCTCCCCCTTAACACACACTCTGGAGTTTTGAAAGTCTGTTAACACAATGTCAGAAGGCCTCAGCTTGGCCTGAAATCCACTACCAGAACAAATCTTTCTGAATGTGTGTATGGAAATAATTGAAAGTGCAGACCCAGTGTCCAGTTCCATGACCAATGGAACTCCTTGCAACTTCACTTTAAGTGATAGTTTTTTCTTGATAGGTTTATGTGTGCCTGTCCTATAAATGCTTCTTCGTGAAGCACAGAAACCCACCCTGTTTTGGCTGGGGACCCTGGTACTTTTCAGGCGCAATTCTTCTCGGGGTTGTACCTTCTGACGGCCCAGACACACAGCTGCGATGTGGCCTTGCTTTCCACATGCTCTACAGATAGCAGAGCGAAACCTGCAGTCAGTCCTCTTGTGGCGACCTCCACACCCGAAGCACTTGGGGACAGCTGAAGACTTCTCTTTGCCTTCCTTCTGCTTCCCTTCTTTTGTTGGGTAGAGATGGTCTACTTCTTCATCAGGATCTTCTTCTGAGCTTCCTTGGACTCCCTCCTGGTGCACGGACACAGCTTCTGGAGTACTTCTGATGGGCCTCATGTTCTTGATTGCCCCCCCTGCTGCCTCTTCTGCAGTAACCTCTCTCAAGGCATCTTGGAATGATAAGTCTTCTTTAGCAAAAAGTCTCTGCTGCAAGTCTCTTTGTCTCAGTCCACATACAAATCTGTCTCTCAGCCTTTCTTCTAAGTCTTTAAACTCGCAATGCTTAGCTGCTTTTCTCAATGCAGCAATGTACTCTTTAGCTGATTCACCAGCCCGTTGATCCCTCTGTTCAAAAGTATGGCGCCAAGCAATGACAGACAACTTGGGCTGGAAGTGTTCCTTTAGCAATTTCTTTAAATCTGTGTAGGTAACAGATTCTAGAGGTGCAGGTGCTGCTAGATTTTCAGCGATCTCAAATGCATCTTGACCACAAACACACAGCAGGGTGGCGGCTTTTAAGCCATCTTCTCTCACTTGATTGACCTTGAGATAATTTTCTACTCTGGCCACGTAAGACTCCCATCTTTCCGGATGCGTAACATCGAACTCGGAAATTTTCCCTATCTTTGCCATCTTCAGTAGTACAGGAAGGGTCTATCAGCCAGCTTACCTCCAATGTTTGCTGTATTGGCAGGCAGTTGCTGAATTTAACGCCGTTTCCTGCTGCTTCAGGACTCCAGGGTAAGCTTACAATTGTTTGAAGTAATTGCAAGGCATCCCACCTTCGTCGCCAGTGTTGAGTCCTTCGTGAAAGGCAATAACTTCAGGAGTCATTTGGTAGTTCTCAGGAGCCTCTTTATTGGTGACTAGCAGCTCTGTTACAACGCTGAGGCACACAAGCCTCTCTCCTCCTCTTAAAGACAATCCCCGGGCCAAAAGGCAACATTTGGCGTGCTTT
The DNA here is from genome assembly GCA_039797435.1 of Crotalus adamanteus. Lineage (NCBI taxonomy): Eukaryota > Metazoa > Chordata > Lepidosauria > Squamata > Viperidae > Crotalus > Crotalus adamanteus. Next base: position 12,281,655 of record CM077935.1, read on the forward strand.
GCACTTCACGCATGTGTGCGAGTGCTGGCGCCAGCCAGTCTGGTCCCGGGCAGCTTGCAACTGCCCAGGACTGTTGCAATGTCCCGAGCCTGCCTTCTGCAGGCTCAGGACACAACAATAACCAAGCCTCTAAAATACGCTTTCGCAGTGTCCCAAAGATTTTGAATCGAAGTTTCTTCTTTCTTATTTATTTTAAAAAAGATTTCCATTTCTTTCATTGCAAATTATAAAAATTCTTTTTCTTTCAATATTGATTTATTCAATGACCATCTTAATTTTTTCTTAGTTCCTTTCAAAGTGATTTTAATTGGATTATGATCAGCCCAAATATTGGGTTCAATTTCCACCTCTCGTATCATAGTCTTTAAATCATATGAAGTCCATATCATATCAATTCTTGACCAGGATTTATGCCTATTTGAATAAAATGTATATTGTCTTTTCTCTGGATTCATTTCTCTCCATATGTCTTGTATACACAATTCATCTTTCATCTTTAAAGAAGACTTAGGTAGGGTATTTCCCCCTTTTTTCCCTTGTTTGTAGCTTTTATAATCCCGTATTGCATCAACTATTACATTAAAATCACCAAGTATGCAAAGATTTTGGTAATTTAACTCCACTAATTTGTCATGTAATTGCTGAAAGAACTGATCTTGTTTCTCATTGGGAGCATATATTTCAACCATCAAAATTTGTTTTTGATCCCATGTAATTTCCACCATTAGTATTCTCCCTTCTTTGTCAAGATAAATTTGTTTTGGAGTCATCTTTTCTTTTATATAAAATGCTATTCCTCTTTTCTTTTGCTGTGCTAAAGAAAAATAGAGTTTACCTATCTTTGGTTGTGCTAAAATTTTTGAATGCTGTCTTTTAATATGTGTCTCCTGAAGACAGATTATGTCCATTTTCAATTTTTGTAGTCTATTAAATATTTTACTCCTTTTTGATGGGGAGTTAAGACCATTTATGTTTATTGAAAAAATTCCAATCTCTTCCATAGTTTCAATTATATCTAGATCTCAATCTTCTAGGAGAGGTGATCTGTCTCTGATCTTTCGGTCTTACATCTTCCTCTGTTTGCGTCTTTTTTGATTCTCCCTCCTCCGATTGTTTTGGTGCTCCTGCACCCATCGTCTCTTCTGTTTTCTTGGGTTCGGCATTGCCTTTTTCTAAAAAGGCTCTGTGGTTGTTAAAAAAATTTTCAGCTTGAAATGGAGTTATCTATTCTATATCTTTTCGAGTCCCAGAAGATTAATAATCCCTCTGGGACCAGCCATCTAAAATTCACTCCCCTATTAAAAAGTTTCCTTGTTAAAAATTGATATTCTCTTCGGGCTTCTCTTATCCTTCTTGGAATCTGTTTAAGAACTACAAGTTCTTTATCTTTATATTTCAGTGGTTGATCTCTTGTTCCTCTCAAGATCTCATCCCGTATAAATATTTTAAGAAATCTTACATGAATCTCCCTGGGAACTCTATTTCTTCTCGCATAGCTCGAATTCATTCTAAAAACCTGATCTATTTCTCTTTTCATTAAATCCTTTTCCATTCCAAGCAATTCCGCTAATAATTCGCTCATCAACTCCAACAAGTTCTCATCTTTCTCTTCTACAATATTTTGAAATCTTAGAAAGTGTGAAGCATTATCCATCTCCATCATGGCCATGCTGTCCTCCAATTCCGCATTCGCTTGCGCCAATCTCTGATTTTCCTCTTGTAATGCTTCAATTTTCTGATCAACCACCACTGCCTTATCTTCTATTTTTTGCATTCTATGTTGAGTGTCTAGCATTGCCTGTTGAAAATTTTCCATTTTTTGATCCATTTTGAGAAGATAAATTTTCAAGTCTTCATGAGTTTTTTCCAAATCTTTTTTCAAATCATCAATATTTTTAGATTGAGCAGAAATTGCTTGAAGGATTGTTTGGGTGTCAGTTAATTGAGGATCATGTTGTAGAAAAGTGATAATTGGTTTCTGAATAGCTGGACTCACCGAAGTAGAAGCAGGGGCTGAGGAACCCTTCCTCACCCCTTTGGCTAAATTTGAAGAACTCATCTTCTAATTATTGTATTTATTTGTAATCCACCAAAAAGCCCAATGGCTAATTACAATCCACCAAATAGCCCGATGGCCACTTATAATCCAGAGCCCTCCTGTTACCAGGAGACAAGGCCAAGCATAATTTAAATAAAGAAAAAGGAAGAAAAGAAAAAGAAAAAAAACCCAAATCCTTTGGGGGAATAGGGATAATAAAAAAAGAAAAACTCTCAAAAACCATCCACAAAAGGAACAAAAATAGGCAAAAAGAAAAATAGAGTAAAATTTAAAATGTTTTTTTTTTGAGACAAGGAAAAAAGAAACAAAAACAAAAACACGCCACAGGAAGAAAGCAATTTCCCAAAAAAAACAAAACAATAAAAATAAGTCAATCTGTAAAAAGGGGAGGTAAAAAAAAACAGCTCTCAGAAGAAAGGGTAGGAGACTTCAAATAGACAGCCAAAAAGTAAAAGTAAAAAATAAAACTAAAAGTTGTCAGAAAAGATGAATAAAGTCCAAATTATAATCCAATCAAACTTTAATTTCAGAAAAAGCAGAGGCAAGATTTTCCTTCTTCCCTTGTATTTTCCTTTGTTATGGGAAATATACAGCTAGCCAGGCCATCAGATAAAGAGCTGAACAGTCTCTCACAGTAACTTCTAAACAGAGATAAGAATGTCTGGGCATTCAGCCAACTGTCTGGGCATTGAGCCAAACTTCTATTGAATACACAAGAAACAAAGGGAAGAGAAAAAAAGTTACCTTGTAACCACCAGGGGAGCGCTGATTCTTCTCTCCCAGGGTTTTTTTTTTGTTTTTGTTTTTTTTGAAAAAGGAAAGTTCAGAATAAAAACGGAGTTTTAAAGTTATAGGAAAAAAAGAATAATTAGGTTAGCTTTCCAGCTGAGTCCTCTTTAATTTTTTAGATTTCTCCAGCCAGAGGCAAAGTTTAGAATAGTCCCAATTAAGTTTCTTCCTTAGCAATGGGGTCATTTAAAACGCCGCCTATGCAGGAGGAGAGTGGGGGGGGGGGAAATCCTCCTTCTTCCCTCCTCAAGCTTCCAGCTTTTCATTAAAGATAGGTATTTCCACGAAAAGTCCCGTTTCAACAAAGAACAGAGAAGAGTCTCACCGGACCGGCTGCTTGCTGTCAAAATCAGCTGTTTTCTGTTCCTGACGATCGGCTGTTAATGGCGACTCGCATGAATGCGATCCACCTTTCTTCTGCTGGTTCCAGGGGCTGCTTTGGGTTCAGAGAGCAGGCTACCACCGGCTCCCATTCCCCAAATATTCACCCTTCAGTAGCCACCCCTCCAGGGTGACTTTTAGCCCAAACGGGCTCGCCAGCAAAGGAATTCCGGACCCAGGGAGTGGATAATCCCTCCCCAAGGTCTTCACCCAGCAACAACCAGAAATCACCCCCAAAGAAACATCTTTCACAGCGTGCTCTGTGCCACAGAGCATGGCAGGGAGGAAAGTCACTGGACTCTGCATCCAGCAGTTAGATGGGAGTTCACGGTTCCTAGAACCTGAATGGGTCATCCCAGGAACAGTCTGTGTTGACCAACCACAAACTTCAACCCAGGTGAATATCTCAACAACCTCTATTCTCAGTAATGGAAGAGCACCTCACCTAAAACCACGCCAAGAACACTTCTCGCATGTGACAACCAAACCCATTTTGGAAGCGACAGTGTTCCAAACCAGTGAAAATCACAATGACTCAGCCTTGTCCATAGAGGACAAACAATTTCTGCAGCTACGCGTGTTCTTCCAGAGCACCACACATTGGGATGGGCCGCATCTGCCAGAACAGAAACAAGACTGGGAGTCATGGAGTACTCTCCTAAGTTGTCTCCAAAGCATACACGTGCAACGTATGTGTATCTCCAGCTCACCCGCCACTGTACAAAAGAAAGAATTGTATGTTTTCTCAGATGTGTCAACGAAGGTGATTGCAGCCATAGGATACATCAGAGTCTACAGCAGGGAGAGCCACATTTATGTCGTTTTCATCACTGGAAAAGCGAAACTAACAACACAACAAGGCCACAGCGTACCAAGGTTAGAACTCTGTGGTACCATATTGGCCGTAAAACTCACCAACCTGACAACAAAAATGATAGGCCTTGAGCTACAGTCCACCACCTTCTACACAGACAGCAAGGTGATGTCAAGCTACATCTGCAACCAAAGCAGATGCTTCTACGTCTATGTAGGCAATAGAGCAGAAAAGATTGAAACATCTTTAAGCCCTGAACAATGGCAACATGTACCAACAGATAAGAATCTTGTGGACCAAGCTAAGTGGTCCAACTTTGCATCACAGTTGACAGAATTGATCTGGCTAAAAGGTCCTGATTTCTTGGCTTATCCAGACAGCCTGATGCCACAGGCACTAAAACGCTATACGCTTCTAGCTCCAGATCAACATGCCAATGTTCAACCTCAGGCACCCAGTAGATTTCTCAGACAGGATGAGAAAATGACCATCCAGACCATCTGCTTGTCCTTAATGGGCAAAGAGACAGAGAAACCACCTTCTAGCCAATTCCTAGAACCAGCCCGCTTCGAACGCTCCTCTAAATGGAGACCCCTGAGATTGGGCATAGTATTGATCATCCTGATCACTTGTCTTAGCATCCAAAGAACTAGCTTTGCAGGAGCCTGCAAGGACTTACAGACTATTGAAGGTATTTGTCATGACCCAGTGATTGAAAAATGCCTGAAGGCCAAAAATTACCCTCCCCATGCATCCCACGTGGGAGAAGTGTGAGAGCGCATGATTGGCATATCCCGCAAAATCATGGACTCTATGTCGACAAAGACACCCACGCCCACACACAAGGTCCTCACTACCCTCATGACAAAAGTAGCAGCCATCATCAAAGCTCCACCAGTGGTTCCAGCTCCTCTGGTTCCTGAGTATCCTGTGGTTCCAGCTCCTTCGGTTCCTGAGTTTCCTGTGGTTCCAGCTTCTTCTGCTCCTGAGTATCCTGTGAATCCAGGTTCCTTTGTTCCTGAGAATTTTTGGGTTCCAGTTTTTCTGATCCAGAAATTCCTTTGGTTCCATTTTCTCCTACAGGAAGGAGACCTTGTCTTGCTGAGAGACAAGGGCGCATACCAGAACTATTGGCCCATGGGACTTGTGCATCGGGCCCCCCCCAGTTCTGATGGACTAGTTCGCCAAGTTGAGGTCCAGATCGTGAAGCCACGTGAGTCAGATTGTGACTCAAAGACTCTCATGAAAAGGCTTTACACCAGGCCGATCACCGACCTGGTCCTGCTGCTGAAGAAGACCGAACTGGAAGATTGATCCTCAAACTATGTATATTGTGTTTACCTCATGATTGCATTGTTTGATGTAACACCTTGTTTATCTCTGTTATAGTTGTGCATGTCTTGTATTTACCTTATAGTTATGCATGTTTTGATACCATGTTTTTACCTATTTTAGTTAATAGTCAGTAATGAAAATTGCATGCCTTGATGCTATGTTTTTTGCTTATTTTAGTTAGTAGTGGAAATTTATATTTCCAAGCGGGGAGTGTGCTGGACCAGTATAACTCTGGCCAGAGCATATATTAGCTTAAGATCTGTATGTTAGAATGTTTGGCATTTAAAGGGTTAAATGCTGTTTCTTTAAGAGATGGCTTATGGGTAATGTAGTTCTAGCTGTTAGTTAATGTTATGTGGGAGGAGTTTCAAAGTTTATGACTGTACTTCCTGGCTTTGTGCCTTTTGATTTATCTCTGCATGGCTCCATGCCAACATGTGATTCTACACAGGATGGAGGAATTCACTATTTCTTTACCTATGGGGATGAACAATATCCTAATGATTCAGATGTACTGTATCTTCTGCAAAGTAAGTCTCTGCTAAGGATTCCTGGAAATAAATATTGTTTTAAAATGATCCTCATTGAGTTTATGCTGTCCGGACCAAAACTACAAGGTATCTTAGTTCATGGTTCCGGAATAACCCTTGACCTTCCCAAATCTTCTGGGACCTCATCAATCCTTCAGAAACTCTCAAAGATTACCAAAATGATTCTGTGATGATCTCCATTAGTTGCTTCTGAGATGTAATCCATCTGGCCCAGGAGACTTAAATTAACTAAATTCTTACCTCCTTCTTGTAAGTCCTAAGCTGCAGTTCCTTTTATTCTCCCAGGGGCACACTGATAACTGGTTTGGGGGTTCCATTTATTTTCAGAGAAGTCCAACCCGAAAGAAGAAATTCTGCTTTCTCACCATCACTCTGATTCACCATTTTCTCCTTGGAAAGGAACAATATGGGAGTTTAATCTACTTTAAGTCATTGTTTTTACTATATTATTATAAAGATTTTTTTCTGTTTAAACTTGTTTTAAGGAGTTTGAGTATGTATGTTGCTTGGAGACAATGATTGGGATGGTCTGTCTATCTCATGAAATAAATAAAATTCAAATCTAATATGAACAAGGGGCAGTTTAGTAGTTCTGCTCAAGTATCCCACCTGTGGAAAAGTTGGTTCGCACCCAGGTCAAATAGATGAGAACCCATACTAAAGTTAGTTGGGTAATCCTTAGAGATATGACACTGAACTTTGTAGAATTTCAGACAGAATTGCCCTCTCAAGAAACAGTACAGATTGAACCTAGGACTTCTTGAACTTTTCCACACTCTTCATTTGAGCTATGATCCATTCATGCTCAAGAATGAGATCTTATAACATTCCAGACAAGTTGCTGTCTAGTCTCTTCTTAAAAACCTCCAGTGATGGAGCACACACAACTTCTGAAGGCAAGTCGTTCCACTGGTTAATTGTTCTCACTGTTAGGAAATTTCTTCTTAGTTCTAGGTTGCTTCTCTCCTTGATTAGTTTCCATCCATTGTTTCTTGTCTTGCCTTAAGATGCTTTGGAAAATAAGTTGACATTCCCTGTTCTGTGTGGCAGCCCCTCAAATATTGGAACATTGCTATAGTGTTTCCCAAAAAATAAGACCAGATCTTATATTAATTTTTGCTCCAAATGGCGCATTAGGGCTTATTTTCCGGTTAGGTCTTATTTTCGGGGAAATATGATACTAAATGCATCCACTTGGCTGACAATCTTAACTGGGGTTTATTTTTGGGGTGGGGGCTTATATTACGAGCGTCCTGAAAAAATCATGCTATTTTTGGGCAAACACGACATTATGTCACTCCTAGTCCTTATTTTCACTAGACTAGACATACCCAATTCCTACAACTATTCTTCATATGTTTTAGTCTCCGGCACTTTAACCATCTTTGATGATTAGGGGGCTGGATGATGAGTCATCATCTGGAGTCACTGGGTATGAGTTGTGTGGCTATATAAATTTGTTAAATTAAATAAATAAATAAGTCTCTTCTTTGGGAAAATAGCTCTGAGATTCATACAAATGTCAACCTACCTGCTTGGGCAGAACTGATAACCAGGTTATATATTAAAGAATGATGTTTATACTTAGATTATTCAGAGGCAATAATATTATGCCAGCACAGGAGATGGACACCCCACAGGCCCTGTTCAGTGTAGAATGCTAATTATTCATCCATTCATCCCAATATAATTCATTAATTCATTACATTGGATAGAGCACGTGCTGTTATTCTGAGCATAAGCTATTCAGCAATAAATCAGTTTGGACTGATTTGTGTGGACCCGGTCTTTCACACCTGACATTATTGTCAGAGAAGTGGAATATTCTGTTCAAAGGATAAAAAATAGGAATGTTGTGAGAATAGGACACTGGGATGAAACTATGGGCTCTATTTATCAGAAGAGCATCAGGTGGAGTAACCTGATCTCTATGCAACTTTTGATGAAGACTGAGTGGGGAGGAGCTGCTAAGTTATAAACAAATAATGGTTGATGATAATGGAATAGGGTGGAGCTGAGGAGCTGAAATAATAAACAAATGAGTAATATTGGGTGGTAAATGCTGTATCACTTTGATCTACGTTGCTAGTTGCTAATTATGAAATGATGAGTTTTTATTCAGGTCTTCATATTTGTGCTCTTGAATTTTGCTTGATTGGTTGATTGACTGTAACGGATGTTTATTGCTATTTAAAAAAAAATAACTTAGTGTCTTATCTCTATTTATCTCCCCCCCCCCAAAAAAAAAAGACCTTTTAAGTCAAACTGCATGCAATGTTGTAAATAAGTTTATTTCTATTTCTCGTTCAAAGTGCTGAGTAGAGTGGAAACTTCTTACAGCAACTTTGGAAGCATCAATATTTATTATAGTTTATTACCAATCATATCCCAAAGAGTTTGTTATATCTATGTCTAGATCTATATCTAGATCTACATTATATCTAGATCTATCTATCTACACACACACACAGGATTTATAATGCAAATAGCATGTGTTTAAATATAAGAAAATAAAAGGGAAAAGTGAAGGAGGGCGCTAACTAATAAAACACACAATAATCTAACATTGAAAAATTGTGATTTCCTCTTTTTCTTTCCATTGCTAGTTACTTAAATCTCAATTATTCAAATTAATTATTTATCCTTAATGATCTTGTTTTTGTATGCTGAAAACTGCTCAACAGAATGTAGCAATGCTATTTGAGATGTTGGGGTTCCAAACGGAGAACAGCAGATTGACATCAGCAGACTGTGGAAGGGTCCCTTTGACTCCCACGCTGGGCCAATGGCTGCTAAAGAGGATGGAGTTAGTAGAGGTGACTAAATCAACTGCTTTGATTAAAGAAAAGAACACAATTAATTTTGTTTCTACTTGGAAACCGCTTTTGGACTTTGTGCTTGAGGTGGGAAAAAATGAATCTTTGATTTTGGATTTTGCTGATTAATAATAATAATAAAGTTGGAAGGGACCTTGGAGGTCATCTAGTCCAACCCCCTGCTCAGGCAGGAAACCCTACACCATTTCGGACAAATGGCTGTCCAGTCTCTTCTTAAAAACTTCCAGTGTTGGAGCATTTACTGCTTCTGGAGGCAGGCTGTTCCACTGATTAATTGTTCTCACTGTCAGGAAGTTTCTCCTTAGTTCTAGGTTGCTTCTCTCCTTGATTAGTTTCCACCCGTTGCTTCTTGTCCTGCCTTCAGGTGCTTTGGAAAATAGCTTAATTCCCTCTTCTGAGATACGCTTGCTATAGAAATAGCTAGTATGTATTATCATATAAAAGTAAACTTTAGGATCACCACAATTGCTCCCTTTAATACTGTTCCGTAGCTCCCCAAATAGGACCCCTATTTCAAAAGATTCCACCCCAGCTTGGATTCATTAAGAATATCTTTCTGATGCTCCAGATTCAAACACCAGATTAATTCCAGACATGTGGGATTTCACAGTGAGAGCCAGTTTGGTCTAGTGGTTAAGAGACCAGGCTTGAAACCAGGAGATTGTGAATTCTAGTCGTGCCTTAGGCAGGAAAAGCAGCTGGATGACTTTGGGCTAGTTACTCTTCTCAGCCCACAATGCCAGATTTGAGCAATAGGCAGGTTGGCCAATTCCTGTTGCAACCAATGGATCAACACTCAGCTGATTTATAAAAAAAAAAAAGGGGGGGGGGAGAACACTAGGAAGGAAAGAAACTTTTGAATAATGTGGGATTTCACATTAAGAGATCCCCAAGTCGGTAAAGAATTGCTTAACACTGTATCGGCTTCTCTTGCTAAGAAGTTACCCAAGGATGCCTCTGCCAGTGATAGACTGGACTATAACCTAGCAATTGATCTGGGAGCTTTTATTTTTTATTTTATTAATCACATTTATATGGCCGCCCATCTCTGGGTAGTGTACAACCAAATCTTGTCAGAACTCAGACTTTGCTAACTAAGATGCCCAATAGATCATTGCCCAAAACAACAGAAAATTAAAATTAGAATAAAAATCTACTCTTATAGAATATTTGTCGCTCAGGGCTGAACTGTGGGGTCTTTGATGCTCTCAGAGCTTGCAGATGTTTCATTACCCACCTGGGTAACATCTTCAGTGCTAAAAGGGAATGGGGTTTGTACTCAGTTTATATATTAGTGGATTGCCTTGTCAGTGGCAGTGTTTGAAAGTGGTCTTGATTTAATTAATCAAGGAACTGTCAATGTAGATAAACAAGGTAACAAAGCAAAGTTTCAGTGCTTCTTGACAGATGCAAGGATGCTTGAAAGCTGGACCCTGCTCAAAAAGGAAAGGGAGCTTTTACCGTATTTTCCGGCGTATAAGACGACTTTCTAAACCATGAAAATCTTCTCAAAAGTCGGGGGTTGTCTTATACGCCCAGTCGTCTTTGTTGTTGTTGTTAATTGCGAAGTCGTGTCTGACCCATCGTGACCCCATGGACAACGTTCCTCCAGGTCTTCCTGTCCTCTACCATTTTCTGGAGTCCATTTAAGTTCACACCTACTGCTTCAGTGACTCCATCCAGCCATCTCATTCTCTGTCGTCCCCTTCTTCTATTGCCCTCAATCTTTCCCAGCATTAGGCCCTTCTCCAGTGAGTCCTTCCTTCTCATTAGGTGGCCAAAGTATTTGAGTTTCAACTTCAGGATCTGGCCTTCTAAAGAGCAGTCGGGGTTGATCTCTTCTAGGACTGACCGGTTTGAACGCCTTGCAGTCCAAGGGACTTGCAGGAGTCTTCTCCAGCACCATAGTTCAAAGGTCTCAATTCTTTGGTGCTCAGCCTTTCTTATGGTCCAACTTCCACAGCCATACATTGCAACTGGGAAAACCATGGCCTGGACTATACGCACTTTTGTTGGCAGGGTGATGTCTCTGCTTTTTAGTATGCTGTCTAGATTTGCCATAGCTTTCCTCCCCAGGAGCAAGCGTCTTTTAATTTCTTGGCTGCAGTCCCCATCTGAGGTGATCTTGGAGCCCAGAAAAATAAAATCTGTCACTACCTCCATTTCTTCCCCATCTATTTGCCAGGAATTGAGAGGGCCAGATGCCATGATTTTGGTTTTCTTAATGTTGAGTTTCAAGCCAACTTTTGCACTCTCCTTCTTCACCCGCATCAAGAGGCTCTTTAGTTCCTCTTCACTTTCTGCCATTAGAGTGGTATCATCTGCATATCTTAGGTTGTTAATATTTCTCCCGGCAATCTTAATTCCAACTTTTGTTTCATCTAGCCCTGCCTTTCTCATGATGTGCTCTGCATATAAGTTAAATAGGCAGGGCGACAGTATACAGCCTTGCTGGACTCCTTTTCCAATTTTGAACCAATCAGTGGTTCCGTGTCCAGTTCTCACTGTTGCTTCTTGGCCCGCATATAGGTTTCTCAAGAGACAAATAAGATGGTCTGGTATTCCCATCTCTTTAAGAACTTGCCACAATTTGTTGTGATCCACGCAATCAAAGGCTTTAGCATAGTCAATGAAGCAGAAGTAGATGTTTTTCTGGAACTCCCTAGCTTTCTCCATGATCCAGCGTATGTTGGCAATTTGATCTCTAGTTCCTCTGCCTCTTCGAAATCCTGCCTGTACTTCTGGAAGTTCTCGATCTACATACTGCTGGAGTCTAGCTTGTAGGATTTTAAGCATAACTTTACTAGCATGTGAAATGAGTGCAATGGTGCGATAGTTTGAACATTCTTTGGCATTGCCTTTCTTTGGAATTGGAATGTAAACTGACCTTTTCCAATCCTGTGGCCACTGTTGAGTTTTCCAAATTTGCTGGTAAATTGAGTGTAGCACTTTTACTGCATCGTCTTTTAAGATTTTGAATAGCTCAGCTGGAATACTGTCACCTCCACTAGCTTTGTTGTTGCTCAAATTTTCTAAGTCCCATTTCACTTCACATTCTAGGATGTCTGGTTCGAGGTCAGTGACCATCTCATTGTGGTTATCTGGGACGTTAAGCTCATTCTTGTATAGTTCTTCTGTGTAGTTTTGCCATCTCTTCTTAATCTCTTCTGCCTCTGTTAGGTCCCTGCCATTTTGGTCCTTTATCATGCCCATCTTTGCATGAAACGTTCCCTTCATATCTCCAATTTTCTTGAAGAGATCTCTGGTCCTCCCTATTCTGTTGTTTTCTTCTATTTCTTTGCACTGTTCATTTAAGAAGGCATTCTCATCTCTTCTAGCTACTCTCTGGAATTCTGCATTCAATTGGGTGTATCTTTCTCTTTCTCCTTTGCCTTTCGCTTCCCTTCTTTCCTCAGCTATTTGCAAAGCTTCCTCAGACAGCCATTTTGCTTTCTTGCATTTCTTTTTCTTTGGGATGGTTTTAGTTGCTACCTCTTGTACAATGTTGCGAACTTCCATCCATAGTTCTTCAGGCACTCTGTCTATCAGATCTAATTCCTTAAATCTATTTGTCACCTCTACTGTATATTCATCAGGAATATGATTTAGTTCATACCTGAGTGGCCTAGTGCTTTTCCCTACTTTTTTCAATTTAAGCCTAAATTTTGCAACGAGAAGCTCATGATCTGAGCCACAGTCAGCTCCTGGTCTTGTTTTTACTGACTGTATAGAGCTTCTCCATCTTTGGTTGCAGAGCACATAGTCAATCTGATTTCTATGTTGACCGTCTGGTGATGTCCATGTGTAGAGCCGTCTCTTGGGTTGTTGGAAAAGAGTGTTTGTTATGACCATCGTATTCTCTTGACAAAATTCTATCAGCCTGTGCCCTGCTTCATTTTGTACTCCAAGGCCAAACTTGCCTGTTATTCCGGTTATCCTTTGGCTTCCTACCTTAGCATTCCAATCCCCCATGATGATAAGGACATCATTTTTTGGTGTTAATTCTATAAGGTGCTGTAGGGCTTCATAGAACCGGTCAATTTCATCCTCTTCAGCACCAGTGGTTGGGGCATAGATTTGGACTATTGTGATATTGAATGGTTTGCCTTGGATTCGAATTGAGATCATTCTGTCATTTTGGGGATTGTATCCCAGTATTGCTTTTCCTATTCTTTTATTGACTATGAAGGCTACTCCATTTCTTCTGAGGGATTCTTGCCCACAGTAGTATACCTGATGGTCATCTGAGTTAAATTCACCCATTCCTGTCCATTTTAGTTCGCTGATTCCTAAGATGTCGATGTTCAGTCTTGTCATCTCTTTTTTGACTACGTCTAGCTTGCCTTGATTCATGGATCTTATACGTTGTACTCATTACTTTTGGTAATCCATGAGTACAACCAGTCGTCTTATACGCTGGAAAATACGGTTACTTCGAAAGACTATATGCGACTCAACGATCAGAACCGAGTATAGTTCGAATACAAGCTATAAAATGATCACCCTTGAAAATGCTACTCCAGGAAGCATATGGTATGCTGGGAATTGTAGTCAGATTTCCAAATAAGAAACGGTCTTGGCAGGGCCGTGGGATGTCGGGAATTGTAGTCGACGTTCGGTCTTGGTCGATGTCCTCGGCAGCAAAAGCTGGGCCATGGTGGCTGTGGCCAACTCTGGCGGGCGGTCCAAGGTGGCGCCCAGCGTAGATTTTGATCATAGCTGCTCCGACAGCATCGAATACCTGACTTTGAACTTCGGGCCTTTCAAGACGGTGCACTGGTGGCGCCGTCTCCCGTCCTGCAATGAGTTCGTTGGGGCTCGGTGAGGCGTCTCTGGGATCTGCGGGGGGCTCGGCTTGGTGTGGGGCTGAACAGCGTGTAGGAGCCACTGACGAAATGCCAGACCAGAGGACGGTTTAGGGAAGGGATGTAAACCAAGGTTGTGTTCTCTTTTCTTTCCAGCCGTAGCAAGCACACCGTGGTCGCTTATCGAGATGCCATCTACGTCTTTGGTGGGGATAACGGGTGAATCTCCCTACATTCCTCCCTTTGGTTGTAGCCCATCCTGTCCCCCCACGCAAAGCAAATGCTGGCTCCTTTTGCGCTTCCCCGCTCCCTAACATGGCTCGCTTTAATAAGAGCACACATATTTTTTCCCAGACAAGGTTTTCTAAAGATGAGGATGCAGAGATTGTGATGGGAGTAAGAAGGATTATTTAGGAAATAATATCCATTATGCAATTCTTACCATGAGAAAGAAAAGAAAGAAGCAAAGGAAACTGGAATGTTTACAGTGATGGAGGTTCCTCTTAAATATTGCCTGTCATGAAAATATTGCTAGGCAGAGCACTTTCTTTTCTCACTGCATATTAAAAAAAAAAAGAGTGTGGGCATAAAAAGGCAAACTGGGCTTGAGTAGTTCGCAAGAGTCTTTCTAACCACTTAAAACTGGGATGGGAATCTCTGGATCCTCTGGCTACAGAATCCCAAAGGATTTCATGAGGCAACTGGACTTTCTTGTTTTTCTTTGAAGACCTGGATGACTGAGAATCTCCATAGACATCTGGGTGCAGAGGTTTCTCTCCCCTGTTTGAGATGTGTTAGCTCTATTTTGCCTGCTCCATGACTTTCTCTTTAGGAAAAGACTTAAGGGGCCAAAGACAGTGATGATTGCCTTGGAATGCCTAACTCTTCCCTTGAAGAGTGCCATGGAGTACCAAAAGTAATGAGTACAACTATAAGCCTCCCGGCTTTTCCTTCCACCTTCCCCTCAATCTTTCTCCTCAAGAAAAGACTGGGACAAACCATCTCACTTTAATGTGACTCTATGCAGCTTGCAGTAAAATACATAAAATGCATAAAATACACAATATGAAAAATAAACCAGTCATCCACACAGCCACTAGACAGGCTCTATCATGCCCAGGGCCCAGGTTTTAGGCACAGGAACCAAGTTTTCAAGGTCTTGAAAAAATGTGAATATAATTCAACTGACTGGAAATTGTGATCATATCCAATATATCGATGTAATATGTAAGCTAAAAATTGTGACAGGAATATCGAAGACGGTCAGTCAGTCTAGTAGAATATGAACAGTCTATCTGTCTTGAGTTTCCACTTAAATTGGAAATGTCTCCATTCAACATGACAGTAATAGATCTTTAGCTAGAATATATATATTGTTTCAGAAAATGCATGCTTAAGGATTTACCAACATCCGTATTTTCCGGCATATGAGACGACTTTCTAAACCATGAAAATCTTCTCAAAAGTCGGGGGTCATCTTATACGCCCAGTCGTCTTATACGCCGGAAAATACGGTAAGTTTCCACTATACCAAAGGTAAGAGAAAGAAATCAAAGCTGGCCCTTGCATTAAAAACAAACAGTGGAAAGACATTAGAAAGGGCTCTCTAACCTTTCAAGTAAATGCATCTTGGGACGTACCTTGAGCATTCTCCTGTTTGGAGTAGTGAGGGCATTTCTCCCATGGAAGTGCTCTCTTGGAAACATTATATTCAATAGAGGGATGCACTGTCTTCCTCCGTGGAAATGGTTCTTTCTGTCCTTTTTCAATATGCTGCAAGTGAGAAGATTACCTGAATGGAGACACCGTTCAAAACAGGATGCTAGTAGATCCCATTAGATTGAGATAACCTTGAGCTTCTGGTCACAGCTATGACTTAGTTATTCAGACTGCAAGAGGTGTATTTCTATTTCTTGCTGGAGCAGTTTATGACATGTTTCTGGTCAGATTCCCATATAATTCAACCACTTCTGAAGATGACGATCTACTTAGCAGCGTAGGCAAAATATTGTTTTGTTTCACCACATATAGAAATGTGACTTGGGCTATACCTATAATTTTCAAACCTGGGGAGGATGCTAGAGTGTTTTGGGGTACAGAATGGAACAACTAAGACAATAACAATCACAATGACGTTCTAAATCATACTGCATGGGTTAGCCAACAAATCATTGGCCTCCATCTTTTATTAAAGAAGCAGTTTACATCAAACTGGTAGTAAAGGTTTGCCTTTGTCCTGCCAAAGAGAAAAAAAAAACCACTCATTGCTCAACCAATATTGAGAAGAAGGCTAATGACCTCAATCAATAGAGCAGGCTGATTTCTGCTAAGGCAAGCTTAGAAGATCCAGTGAAAAACCTACTTTGTGTTTTATTTGCATTTAAAGGCTACGTCACAACTTTCCTTCAGCTTTTCAAATGTTCAAAGTGCCAGTTCTTTTCATCAAATCTTTGGATTCTAGCCTTTCCCAAACTAGACCTTCCTCGCCTTCATTGACCAACCCTCACAATTCTCCCCAAAACTAGATTTGTCAGGGGAATATTAAATATTTATTTAAAGTAATTCTGCAAGCTCTGTCTTGGTTTACCACTCAGTTCTAAAAATAAATTAACTAAGGACAAACATTCTAATGAAAAATCTTACCACAATCCAAGTGGGTCCTCATGGATAATGAATAAACAATTATACTCCTCACCGGTCTCCAATACTTTGGTTGGTGTCTTGAAAAAAAGCAGGCTTCAGAACCGATGCTATACATTTCAAAATCCTCTGTTTGGCACTAACACCACTATATTAAGTTGAATGTGATTGAGAAATGTTTGTCAAAACTTAAGTGATTCAAGCAGAGTGGTATTGAAATGTTGTTACAAATAAGTTCAACAGAAATCCAGGCATGACATATTGAGATGAATATTAATCCAAGACACATATCAATTTAAACTTTATTTAAAAAGTACTTTAAGCATCTTAAGGGTGAAATATATTTCAATCAATTGGTAGTTTGTTTTGTAAAGGGAGTATGCATCTTCAGCAAAACTGCTTGAGCCCCAGCTCTCTGGGAAGAGCGGTGCCTTTGTTGATTTTATTATGCCAGGGGTCTTCAAACTTGGCCCTTTTATGACTTGTGGACTTCAACTTCCAGAATTACTCAGCCAGCATGGCTGGCTGAGGAATTCTGGGAGTTGAAGTCCACGAGTCATAAAAGAGCCAAGTTTGAAGACCCCTGCTTTATGCCCATTCTGATGTTTCTCATTTCCTCTGCTTCAATCTGTGCATCTCTTCTAAATAAACAGTTCAGAAACTCACATGTATTTTAATACCTCATGCATGCACCACTGAGTGCACTTTCCTAGCATATACAGGTAGTCCTCGACTTACGACCACAACTGAGCCCAACATTTCTGTTGTTAAGTAGGACACTAGTTAAGTGAGCTTTGCCCTATTTTACGACCTTTATTGCCTCAGTTGTTAAATGAATTGCTGCATTTGTTAGGTTAGTAACAGGGTTGTTAAGTGAATCTGGTTCCCCCCATTGACTTTACTTGTCAGAAGGTCGCAAAAGGGGATCACATAACCTTAAGGCACAGCCATGGTCATAAATATGAACTGTTGGAATATTCATGAACAGGAAGAGTCATGTGGTAACTCAGTCAGCCAATGAGAAGAAAGGGCTACTGAGTCTGTGCAAAAAGAGTATTGAGTTAGGAGCTGGATTTCCAGTCTCAAGGTTTTGTCTCTGGTCTGTCTCTTTAAGAAGTCTTCAATTGGAGCTTCCGGTACGAGGCGACGGCGATGGCGGCTATCCTTTAGCCGTCCAGCTGGGGAAGTGTTAGAGCCACGGAGCGCAGCGTGCATCAGCTGGCCCGCGGCTCGGAATTCCCTTCCCGGGCAAAGGGAAGGGACAGAGAGTACAGGGATAGAGGTAGAACCCCCGAACCCCCTCTGGATTTATTTCTAGAGGGGGTGAAAGGAGTGTTCCCTCGGAGCCCCTGTTGATCTCCGCCTCCCAGCTGTTTTTGCTTCCTAGGAAGCAAAAGAAACCGCCGCTTCTATCTCTGTGTTTATAGTATTTTGGTGAGTAATTTTTAAACGGACGGAGCAGTTTAAAGGATTTTTGTTATATAATTTAGGTGTTTATTTTTTTTATTATTTGATTTTTATTATTTTTCCTCCTTTTCTTTGTTATATTAGTGAAAGGATTTAAGATGGCGTTTTGAAAGTGTCGGAGTTTTTTTTTCCTTTCTCTTTTGTTTTACTTTCCCTTTTTAAGGACTGGTTTTTGCTTTTGCTTTTGCTTTTGGTTTTGGTTTAGAATTTTTTCTTTTGAATTGTTTGCTTTTTTATTTTTTATTCTTTGGATTTATTCTGGACTTTCAAGGACTATAGTTTGTCTCTTTTTAAAATTTTTTTTTCCCTCCTCCTTTCTTGTGTGGAGGGGAAAGGGAAAGGGAAGTGAGAACTGTGCTTTTTAAAATGGCTTCAAAGAGGCAGCAGCCTTCCTCAATACCTAAGGTTATTTCTTCTCCTATAACTTCCACTGCACAATTACAACAACAATCTAAACATGTACCACCGGCTCAGCCACCACCCTCCCCTCCTCTACCTGGACTTTCAGCACAAGAGGTTAGAGGCATAATGGGAGAGATTGTAATTCAAATGAGAGAGGAAATGAATCAATTTGTCTCACAGATTAAATCAGAAATTAAATCTGATCTTAAAGAAGAGATAACGGGGATAAAGACTAAACTGCAAGAAAATAATAATGATTTGCGACAAGATATACTTGCAGCTGTTTCAGGTTTGGCTACTGTGGTGGTTAAGCTCGATGCAAGGCTTGAGGAAGTGGAAGACAAAGTTGATTCCTTGGATGACAAAATTCAAGATGTGGAAAGGAAGGTGGACTCCTCACAAGAAGATATTTTGATGTTTCAGTATAGACAGATGGAGTATGCCCTGAGGATCAGAGGCCTCAAGGAAGATATGAATCAAGATTTGGTGGAGGTGGTCCTTACTGATCTGGCATTGGCCTTGGATATGGATAAAGGAGAATTACATAGAGAAATGGAAAAAATTTATAGACTCAACTCCTGGATTGCTAAGCAGAAGAATTTGCCTAGAGATGTGGTGATTTATTTTACAAAGAAGTCCCTGCGGAATGAGATTATACAAGCTTTTTACAACAAAAGATTTCAGATTGCTGCCCAAGATGTCATCATTCTAAAGGAAATCCCATCCAAAATTTTAAGAAGTAGGAAAGACTTTGCTTTCTTAACTAACGAGCTTAAAGCTAGATCGATGCCATTTAGATGGGAAATTCCGACGGGTATTGTTTTGAGCCATGCTGGGACACGTTACAGATTGAATACAGTTGACAAAGCTAGAGACTTTTATACTTCGGTCCTGGGTGCAGGCTCAACTTCATCTGGTCGGAAATCTTTGAGTGGCAAGGAAGTCGAGCAGCAATCTGAGGCATTAGATTTGGTTTCCGCCGGGATGATAGAAGCTGTAAGGCAACGCCAGACGGAGGTTAAAGAGCAGAGGATGACTCGTGCAGCTTATAAGCGTAAAGAGAAGGAGCAACGTAAAAAAGAGCCCAAAGAGAGTTCTTCTGGAAGTGCATCATCGCCGGTGGGAGGAGCAAGACCCAAGAGTTATGCAACACACGCAGCTTTTTCAGATTTTGATGGTGTCTTCTCCAGGCTGCGTGCCAAGGGAGATGGCAAAGTTTTTGACCTGGAATGTTAATGGATTGAATTCTCCTCAGAAACGGAAAAAAATCTTTTATTATTTGAAGCAACATACCAATGATGTTATTTGTTTACAGGAAACTCATATTTTACTTAAAGATCAGAAATATTTAGTCAATGCTCGTTTGGGATCTCATTTTATATCTTCTGCTCTTGGGAAGAAAGGGGGAGTTGTTATATATGTTAAACAAAATCTACCAGCTTGTCTGGTAGAATCAGATCCCCAGGGGAGATATGTGATGATTGAACTTGGTATATATGGTAAGAAAGTACTTATAGTGGGACTTTATGCTCCAAATCAACAACAGGAACAATTTTATAAGCAGTTACATCAAAAAATAACATTGCTTGACTATAGATCAGTGGTATTAATGGGTGATTGGAATGGTGTCTTAGATATACAAAGGGACAAGAAAGGTTCCTCTCCTTTTCTTAAACAAGCAAGGTTACCTAAAGCCTTTTTTGATATGAAGGAAGACTGGGAATTAAGGGATTATTGGCGGGAATGTAATCAAGAGGAGAGAGACTTCACTTTTTTTTCTGATAGACACCAATCTTTTTCAAGAATTGACTTTTTTTTGATTACTACTGATTTGTATAATAAAGTAAAGAATGTAAAGATTTTTCCTAGATCACTGACGGATCATAGCCCAGTTTGGATGGAGCTGACCCAAGAGAAAGAGGAAAGGAGATCCTGGAGAGTTAATGAAAACTTGTTTAGACAAGAGAAGAATGTTCAAAAGTTAAAAGAGTGTTTAAAGGACTATTTTGCTTTGAATATGCATAAGGGGACTTCAATGTCAATGGTATGGGATGCAGGTAAAGCATTTATGCGTGGTGTTTTGATAAAAATGAATAATTGTCACAAGCGGAAGCAGATTCAGAAACGTAGAGAACTTGAAGATGAAATTAAATTAAAAGAAAGGGCTTTGATTTTAAATCCTTCTGATGAAAGTATTAAAGAATCTTTAAAGTTATTAAAGTCACAATTTAATATGTTGATAGCAGATCAAGTTGCAACCAATTTACTGTTTATGAAACAAAATACATTTTGTAATGCTAATAAGCCTGGGAGATGGTTGGCTTATCAATTAAGAAAGAAACAGAGACAAAGAATAATAGAGAAAATAAATTATAAGGGTAAACTAGTTTTTGAGAAGGAATTGATCAAAAAATCTTTTTTGGATTATTATCAAAAGTTATACAAATCTACTAATGTGCAATTGCTAGATATAAATAAATATCTAGCTGAGGCAAGTTTTCCTAAACTGACTGAGGATCAGAAACATGAAATTAATG
This sequence comes from Crotalus adamanteus, assembly GCA_039797435.1. Taxonomy (NCBI): domain Eukaryota; kingdom Metazoa; phylum Chordata; class Lepidosauria; order Squamata; family Viperidae; genus Crotalus; species Crotalus adamanteus. Next base: position 12,302,272 of record CM077935.1, read on the forward strand.
GTCTAATTACTAAGGAGGAAATTGCCTCAGCAATTCAACAATTGAAACTAGGGAAAGCACCGGGTACGGATGGGTTAACAGCGGTTTATTATAAAGTTTTAATGGAGGAGATGATCCAACCATTAAATGATCTTTTTAATGGTATATTACAGGGTTTAGAGATTCCTCCTTCATGGCGTAGTGCGTTTATATCATTGATTCCAAAGGAGGATCAAGATCTTACTTTACCAAAAAATTATAGGCCTATATCTCTTTTAAATGTGGATTATAAGATATTTGTTAAAATTTTGGTAAATAGGCTTATGAGAAGAAAGGGCTACTGAGTCTGTGCAAAAAGAGTATTGAGTTAGGAGCTGGATTTCCAGTCTCAAGGTTTTGTCTCTGGTCTGTCTCTTTAAGAAGTCTTCAATTAAGCTATGTTGCTGTAAAGAAGAATGGTATTGTAAATATTTTTATATAAATATAAAGTTATTTGAATCAGCTAAATGCAGTCAACTGTGAGAGCTTCTGATTTATTTTTCACCAATAAAGAAATTAAAATTCTCTAAAAGGTTATGGGCCCAGAGCTTACTAAGGACTGCATTGTAATTTAAAGCTGGAAGAAATTGCCTGTGTTTAGAAAGTATAAGAACAAGGCAGAATTAGCAGAATGGCTGCAATGGAATTTAAGGAAAGCTGTGTGCCTTGTTTGGGCCAGAAGAATTACATTGTGTGGGCTGCAAAAATGGAATGTTTGCTGAAAGCTAAAGAGCTGTGGTATATTGTTGAAAATCCACCACAAGTGTTTGCAGCAGCAGATCAGAAAAGCCATGATCAAACTATGGCTTATCTTATCTTGAATTTAGATGATGATCAATTTTTAAATGTTGCAAATTTAAAGACTGCAAAGGAGATATGGTTGAAATTGAGAGCTGTGCACGTGAATGTTTCTGCTTGCAACATAGTGCAATTGTCAAGAAAACTTTACAGAGCCTGTTTGCAACCAGGTGAATCTGTGGAACAGCATTTAAATAAAATGCAAAGTTTATTTTTGGACTTAGAACAACGTGGATTTAAATTCCCTGAGTCCCAGAAGGTTTTATTGGTGTTGAACAGTTTAGATAAAACCTGGGACACAGTTTCTGCAATATTTGAGTGCAAAGAAGAGCAAGACTTAAAGTTTGAGGCTTTAAAGGCATGTTTGCTTAATGAAGAAGAAAAACGCCATTTTAGAAGCAGCCACGAGGAGGAGAAATTCCTGAGGAGGGGGTCCAGACTGCAAGTCTCCAGAGGAGAAGAAACAAGCAGATCGGACCCGAACCAAATTGCAACAAAGGAGAGATTTTGCAAGAGAGCTTTACCAGTAAAGAATTGCTACATTTGTGGAGCCAGCACACATTTGCAAAGGAACTGTTTGTAAAGGAACAATTTGCAGCAAAGGACATTTGTGCCTGCAAAAAGGACTGCTTTGCAAGAGGAACATTTTGATGTTGCAAAAGTTTGCAATAGTAACAACAGAGACAAGTGGCTAATTGATAGTGGTGCAAGTCAAACAATTGTTAATAACTCTGAATTATTTTGCAGGTTTGTTCCAGTAGCACAAGAAGCTGTGGCTTTGGCAAATGGCCAGAAAGCAAAAGTCATTGGAAGAGGTGATGTAAAAATTCCATATTTGGAATCTGATGGGAGCTGGAAACCCTCTCCCCACCTCAATGAAGGAATAATCTGGAAAAACCCTCAATCAAACTAACCTGAGTTAAAAGCAGCCTAAGGCTAAAACAGCAAACACTTGACACACACAATGAGGAACCAGCTAGCAGCAATCAGGATTAACACACAACAATAAAAGTAATTAACACCTTTTAGGCAAGAAAAAGAGACTAACAATAGTCACAAACCAGCAAATCAAGAAAGACAAATTTTAACTCACCAATTAGAAATGATAAGTTTGTTACCAATCAGAAATGACAAGTTTGGAAACCACAAAAAGGTATAAAAAACCCCTATTTAAAGGTCACTCTGCCTAGCTAGCCGGGGACTCGAGCTGAATTGTCACTCAACACTGGTCCTCGAAATTAAACCTCTTTCCGGTAGCTGGCTTCACGATCTATTTCTTCTGCGCCGCGCCGTCAAGGGGAATCCCGGCTGGAAGGACCGAACGGGGGAGTTCCTCCCAACAATCTGGCGACCACGAAGGGACTTCCAGCTCACCCAGCGACCGGACCGGGCCCAGAAGAGCCATCACCCAGCCGGCAGCGGACACATTGATCTGCGGTAAAGCCTCCCCAGACCCTGCCCGGTCGGCATCGGGTAGTAAAGGGAGTTCTTGAGTCTTACGCTCGAACAGCTACCGAGAAAGAGGGTAACTACCACCAATTTTAGATCTATTAGGTTAAAGGGTCTGGGGGAACGAAAGGAAGAATGTATGAGTGTGTGTGTGAGGCATCTTCCTCTTAGAACCAGCTGAAGCTCACTCCCTCCGTGTGCCCTCTAGCCGCACCCCGGCCTGCTGCTAGCTCCACTGGAGCCGTGACCAGCAGGATTCGGGAAAGCAAGGGGGGGGGCATCGGAGCGTGAGACCTTCTGGTGAGAGAGGAGGATCGAGCGGGCAGAGAAAGAGAGAGAAAACTCTATTCTGGGCAAGTTAGGACCCCTTCCATTAGTAAAAAATTTAAGCAGTAGCCCCAAAAAGGGAGCGACCGCCTACCTCTGAGAGCAGGTGGAGGTGCCCACGGACACTGGAGGTCCAGGTGTCCGTAAACGGTGGGGTAAAGCCGGCCGGTCAAAGAGTAGCCCGTACCTTCTGAGGGAAACTGGAAGGTCTCTGCAGACCCCTTTTTGGTCTGAAAACGTGGAGGATCCCTCGGAGGAGCCCACGAACTCTGAGAGGGATCCAGAGAAGCTCCGTGAGTCCCCTTTTTTCCGGACTCACAAAATTGTGGTGGTAGGAAGAAATCTCACAAGGAGGCTTCCGACGTGTAGTGCCCTTTAGCGGTAAGGAAATCCCGTTATAGAAACATGGGAGGTTCCAATTCAAGGGCAGACATAGGTTTCCCGGTTGAAAGCTTGCTCGTGGCCTGGGACAGGAATCAGCTTCCTGTCCAGGCCGGGATGAAGAAGAAACGATTAAAGGAATTATGTAAGAAATGGGCTTTGCTTAAGGATGAAAATGGAAGACAAATTTGGCCCGATGGTGGTACTCTAGAAATCAAAACACTAAAAGCACTTAGGTCAAGGATAGAACCAACCCAACTACCCTACTGGTATTGCTGGGCTGAACTATCCAGACAGAGAACCCCGATTCAAGTTGACTTGAACCCCCAGTCTCCCTTAGATCACCCTGAACCAACCTTCATGGCCCCCTTGTTGAACAGGCTCATACCCAGGCGACCGAGGGGCCAGACAGGACACATTTTAACCCACACCCCTTTCTCCCCGTCCGATTTGGTTATTTGGAAGAAGGATACTGCCACCTTCCGTGCGGATCCCCAGGCCATTATAGAAACCATAAAGTCTATTGTAGATACCCACAATCCGTCTTGGGCAGACATGACTCAACTACTGCACGTGTTTCTGACCAAAGATGAATTAATGAAACTTTTTGAAAAAACGGAAGAGATCGCCAGGCGTCCCGTAATATCTGCGCCTGGGCAAGTAGCCCCTGCCAAGGTCGCCTGGCCACTCAACCGCCCAGACTGGGACTATAATAATCAGAACCACTGGGATGATTATACCAGGGCGAAAACCAATCTAATGGAAGCCCTCCAGGAGATAGGGAAAAAGCCCCTCAATTGGGCTGAATTCCAAAAGACAAAGCAAAGGGACAAGGAGACCCCGGATGCCTTCTGGGTCCACCTCTTAGAGGCTGGAACCACGTTCGCACATCTAGACATAAGCTGCCTGAAGGATAAGAACATTCTGGCAGCCGCCTTCGTTAACCAATCTGCGAGCGATATCCGGGGGCACTTCCACAAGATAGTTTCCAACTGGTCCACTTTAGATATCTCAGAGTTGCGCAGGATCACAAACTTTGTATTTGACCAGAGGGAGAGGTTAGCAGAAGAAGAGAAAGGAAGGAAGCAGAACGAGAAAGGGAGAAAGAGAAAAGACGCAGAATGGAAAGAAGGGAGGACTTGCAAGCTTTTGCCACGATAAATAGGGACAATGGGAGAAGATACCGAAGACCTCCCACAAAGGGAGCAACATGCCGGCGATGTGAGGTCGAGGGAAAGTCCTTCTGCCGGCATTGTTTCTGCTGTGGAGGGGAGGGGCATACCAGGAGACTCTGTGGGGAGGGTCAAAATGGGGAAACCTGGAATCAAGGTCACCCACCAAGACCCCCCTTCCCAAGGGAAGCCCCTCATCGTCGGAGTGAGGGAAGGGAACAAAGTACACCCCGATGGGAACAACTAGAACGCGATCTAGCCTGACTAGAAACTGATTATAAGGCCACATTTCAGGGGCTAGCTATTCCCTTAAAGGGCGGCCCCGATGGAGAGACCCTGTTGACAATCACTGTAGGGGGGAAGACATATGAATGCCTCATTGATACCGGAGCAACCTCCTCCCTTCTCACAATGGCACCCTTTAAGGATTCAATAGTGCCTGGGGCCAAAGACAATGTAATGGGGGTTGGAGGAAAACTTATCCCAGTCGAATTTACAGATAACTTGAAGGTAGAAGTTGGCCCCTTCTCCTTAGAACACCCGTTTACTGTTTGTCCTCAATCCCCCTTATCCCTCCTAGGTAGGGATTTGCTTTGCAAACTTGGAGCGACTATTAAATGTACTGCAGAAGGGCTCCACTTAGACATCCCAGTCAAACGGGCACATTTTTCCATGGTATGTTCAACCGGCAAGGAGATCCAGCTGCCTATGGATCTCCGAAGCTTGCCAGCCTCTCTGTGGGGTTGGGACCCTACCGAAGTGGGGCTGCTAAAAGCAGCTACCCCGGTTACGATCCAAGTTAAGCCAGGACCACCACCATGTATTCCCCAGTACAAGATACAACCGGAAGCGATAGAACCAATTCAAAAACTGATAACAGCATACCTAGAGCAGGGGGTGCTGTGTAAATGCACTTCCCCTTGCAACACCCCAATCTTTCCGGTTCGAAAGCCAAAGGTAGACAGTGAAGGGAACCCCATTTACCGCTTTGTGCATGATATGAGAGCCGTGAACAATCATATAATACCCAGAGCACCGGTAGTACCAAACCCAGCTACCATAATTACAGAAGTACCAGCGTCAGCCACCTATTTCACAGTAATTGATCTCTGTGCAGCCTTTTTCAGCATCCCCGTGGACCCTGCATCGCAATACCTCTTCGCCTTCACATGGGATAAGCAACAATACGCCTGGACTCGATTGCCGCAGGGCTATACGGAGTCTCCCACTTTGTTCTCACAGATTTTAAGGGAAGACCTAGCTTCCATCCTTCTACCATGCAAATCCACACTTATCCAATACGTGGATGACCTACTGATAGCTTCCGAAGCTGAGGAAAGCTGTAGGGCAGATACCTACCACCTACTGAAATGTCTGGGGGAAAAGGGGCATAAAGCGTCCCCTTTTAAATTACAGTACTTAAAAAGGGAAGTGTCCTATTTAGGGTATATTATTGCCCCTGGGGTCCAAAAGTTAGCACCCGAAAGAGTCGAGACCATCCTAAGAATGAAGCACCCACAAACAAAACGCCAGGTGCGTGCCCTGTTAGGGGTCTTGGGATTCTGCCGACCCTGGATACCAGCCTTTGGGGAATTAGCAAAACCTTTAGTCCAACTAACAAAAAAGGACCAACCTGATCCTATTGCATGGACAAAGGAATTGGCAAATACCCTAGAGAAAATAAAGCAAACCCTAGCCTCAGCCCCAGCTCTGGGTCTCCCTAACTATACGAAACCCTTTTTCCTTTTTATTCACGAATGCAAAGGCGTAGGTTCAGGGGTGTTGGCGCAGAAGTTTGGTCCAAACCTTAGACCAGTAGCCTATTATTCAGTCCAGCTAGATCCAGTAGCCAGGGGAGCCGTTCCATGCCTGAGATCCGTGGCCGCCACGGTAGAGCTAGTTAAGTGATCAAAGGACCTGGTTTTGGGATACCCCCTCACACTAAGGGTTCCCCATGACGTGTTTGCAATACTCTTAAAATCTCAAACTCAGGCATTTACCCAACAACGCCTGGCCCAATACGAAGCAGAACTATTCACGTCAGAAAATATTTCCTTTGAACGCTGTAACACGCTTAACCCGGCCACACTATTGCCAATTAACCTGACAGACAAAGCATTACATGACTGCTTACACCTAGTCCAGGACGCCGAACTACCACGTCCTGATTTAACGGATAACCCTCTTACTAACCCAGACCTAGAATTATTTACTGACGGCTCTTCCTACCTTTTGGATGGGACCCGCGTAACGGGAGCAGCGGTCGTCTCTCTACATGAGTCAGTCTGGGCTTCCCCCTTGTTTCCGCATTACGGCGCTCAAGCAGCCGACCTCATTGCATTAAAGAAGGCATGCGAAATAGCCAAAAACCGGTCTGCCAATATATATATACAGACTCCAGATACGCTTTTGGAGTCTGCCATGCGACCGGTGCCCTTTGGAAACAGAGAGGATTTTTTACGTCCAGCGGCTAGCCAATTGCTCACGCGGACCTCATATCTGATCTGTTGAAAGCTATCCGTCTACCCTCATTCCTAGCAGTCATCCTGTCAATGCTGCAAATACTGTATATTCTTGCTTTGACAATATGCAAAAGTGTCTGGTATTTATTGGATTAATACTTAGCTTAGACTGGGGGGGGGGGGGGAAGCCCGGGAAAGAAAGAGGAAGTAAACTTTTGACCTTCTCACTAATTGGATAATGTGACCTGTGACTGCATGAGAAGGGAGGGGTTTAGCAAGGAAAGCTTGATGCCAGCGAAAGGAAGTTCAGATTCTGGCATCAACCCGTCCATCATGGTGACCGGCAAAACTGTAGCTCTGCAATAAAGATTTTAGGAAACATGCCTGAAAGTTCTTTGAAGTGCTTCATTAGTCGGAACATGTGACATCATGCCAGAATCCAACACTCTTTTCAAACCGAACTCCATCAGCTGCCTCTATGCCTGAGAGGAGCTGGCAAAGTTTCGGGGAAGATCTCATTATGGAGAAAGAAAGATTGCCTGAGACCAGCCCCGTGGCTGCAACAGTTTCCCCGGGGGGGAAAGCAACAGCCAGCAAGCTGGAGGAGAGAGGAATTTGGCAGATTTCCCAGCTGAGAGCGAAGACTTCAAAAGCAGAATGGACAGATAACACAGTTATGGGTGAGTCGTTGGAAAGATTTCAAAACTTAGAAATGAAAAACAGAAATCAGTTCCTACAAAGTGAAACCTTCAGCCCTCCTATTGCAAATGTTTCTGCCATGGGCTCCAGCCCTGAGAGAGAGAATCCCAGTTTGAATCCTCTGCAGCAAAGGGGAAATTGGGTTTCCCAGCAAGTGGCTGATCCATGTCTCCTGAACTTACCACAGCTAATAGAGGCCGTGCAATGTCTTGGGGTGGTACAGAAGCCAGGAAATCAGCAGCTGGGGGGAGAACAGCCACAGCAAGGAGGTTGGCCACAGCCCCCAAATGTGCAACCCCTGGGCATAAATCTGCAGCCAGGTTGGGGCCTACAGCAACTGGGGTGGCCACAAGGACAGTGGGAAGCCCAGCAGGGAGCCTGTCAGACCCTGCCTTCGCCGGCCAGAGACCCCAACCCTGAAGAGAGGGTGAGTTCCAGTCTGAGGCATCTGCAGCAATGGGTAGATGGGTTTCCCCAGCAGATGAATGATCAGCAGCAGCAGAGGGCACCACCACCCCCTCCAGTCCAACAACAGAGAAGACCACTACAACCCCCACTTGCGCAGCCACCATTGGGAGGCCTACAGCAGCAGGGGGTACCATCCAACCCCGCTGGCCAGCAGCAGAGGGCCCAGCAGCCATGGAACCAGCCCCAGTGGGGGCCACAGCAGCCTGTGTTCGCACCACCCTTCAATGCAACCTTTGATGGGGACCCAGAGAAGCTGATTTTTTTTCTCAACCAAGTGCGTTTTCACTTGAAATGCTGGGCCTATCTGTACCCGGAACCAGGGGCCATGGTCGATGTTATTGCGTCCAACCTAGAGGGAGAAGCATCTGAATGGCTGAACCATTTATATAGCGAGCAAACCCCAAATTGGAAGATCCCCACCGCTTTCTTTTAAGTCTGAGAGAACGATTTGAGGACCCATCCATTGGCCTCAAAGCAGCAGGACAAATTCACAAAATAAAACAAGCCGGGAGGCCTGCCCTGGAGTACGTGCGAGAATTCCGCAAGATAGCAGGTCGAATAGAGGGGTGGCCTGAGCAGTCCCTCATCCATTTCTTCATTGAGGGATTAGACGATCACCTCTCTCAGGCCTGCATCTATCGAGAAATACCTGATTGGCTTTAGGAGTGGTACCAGACAGCCGTGAAGCTAGATGTTAAGCTCTCTCGCTATAAAAAGCCTCCCCCACAGGGACCCGAACAGCAACCAGAGCTACCTGGACAGCAATCACCCCCACGAAAGCCTTCAACTACTGCAAGGGCTGAGAGACCCAGGCCACCTGCACGCCCTTCCTTCGAGTGTTTCCGGTGTGGACAAGGAGGACACCGAGCGGCCACCTGTCCAGTCCCCTACCCTCGACTGCAGAGCAAGCCAGGACCGGCAATGCAAAAGAAACCTGCTCAGCGGCTAACAAGAGAAAAATCCAATCGACTCACGCAAGAACCAGTTGCCCAGGTTACACCCCTCACACAGGAGGATGCCAAGACCCCAGGTGGACCTGCCCCTGCTCTTCCCTTCTTTGATAGCGACGATGAAGGAGAAAATGACCCAATGGTGAGTCGACAAATCCTGCCTTTTTCACTGGCCGCCAAACTTATAATCCCTAAGTCTGGGGCACAAATAGACTTAAACGTACTAATTGATTTGGGATGCACCCGCTGCATTATTAGTCTGGCGTTTGCCATGAAAATGGGCATAAGGGCAAAACAGCTTTCCAAACCGATGAGATTTGAGCAAGCCGATGGCTCCCTGATGGGAGGGACTCTTATTACACAATTAACTGAGCCTTTACGCCTGGAAATAGGTGCACACTGGGAGTTTATTCGTTTCCTGGTGGCTCCAAAAATGACCGAGGCAGTGATCCTAGGACTAGCCTGGTTGGACAAATGGAAGCCGTTTATCTGGTGGGAGAAAGGAATGAGAATTGTGAGACTACCTATAGGGCCTGATCCCCCCATTGATTCAACAGATGTTACTGGGCATCTTAGGCCACCCAATGAGCGAGCGCACATGGCCGCCTCACTGACTCCAGGTGAACCAGTCATCCCCAAAGAATACTTAGACCTGGCGGAGGTGTTCAGTGAAAAAGAATGTGATGCCCTACCCCCTCACAGACCCAATGACTGCTCCATCGAACTGGTGCCCGGAGCCAAAGTCCCACGTCCGAGGATGTATGCTATGTCCCCCCTCGAAATGGAGGAGATGCAGCGATATGTGAACAAGAACCTAGCGAGGGGGTTTATTGAATGGGCCAAATCTTCCGTGGGAGCCCCTGTGTTGTTCAAAGAGAAAAAAGATGGGTCTCTTCATCTCTGCGTAGACTACAAGGGACTCAATGCTGTAAGTGTGGAAAATAAATACCCCCTCCCCCTTCTAAAGGATTTATTGACCCATCTGGCTAAGGGGAGTGTCTTCACTAAGTTAGACCTAAGAGAGGCATACTACCGGGTGAGAATAAAAGAGGGAGACGAGTGGAAAACTGCCTTCAACTGTCCAATGGGGAGCTATCAGTTCAAAGTCATGCCATTTGGACTACAGGGGGCCCCAGCTGTATTTATGCAGTTGATCAATGAGGTTCTACATGATCACTTGTACAAAGGGGTTTTGGTGTATCTTGATGATATCCTGATATACAGCACAAACATGACTGATCACATAAAGCTAGTGAGAGAAGTGTTAAAGAAGCTATTGAATGCCAAGCTTTATGTCAAATTGTCAAAATGTGAATTTCACCAAACCCAATTAGACTATCTTGGCTACCGAATTTCCAATGAGGGTATTGAAATGGATCCGGCCAAGGTGAAAACTATAATCGAATGGCAGCCCCCAAGGACTCGCAAACAGCTCCAGAGCTTTCTGGGTTTTGCCAACTTTTATCGTCAATTCATCCCTTCTTTTGCTGAGATTGCCCTTCCTCTTACAGAACTACTCAAAACAGGCAAAGGAGGAGGGAAGCCACGACCGGGCCAACCACTAGCATGGACAATGAGCTTTCAAACAGCTTTTGAGAATTTAAAGAGACTATTTGCCGCTGAACCGGTTCTAAAGCACCCCTGCCCAGGGGAACCCTTTGTGATTCAAGCCGATGCCAGCGATGTGGCGGTTGGAGCAGTGTTACTTCAAAAGAACAAAAATGGGATCCTGCAACCCTGTGCCTAGACCTCTAAGAAATTCACTGAGAGCGAGCGAAGATGGGCAATCTGGGAGAAAGAGGCCTTCGCAATTAGGTGGGCGCTATTGAACTGGCGACACTATCTAGAAGGGAGCAAGGTGCCATTTGAGGTATGGACGGATCACAAGAACCTAGAGGCACTGAAAACTCCTCGCAAATTGTCACCAAAGCAAGTACGGTGGGCACAGTACTTTAACCACTTCAACTTCACTCTAAAGTACATACCAGGAGGAAAGAACTTTCTAGCTGATGCGCTATTCCGGTTACCCCAGTACAAAAGTGAACGAGAGCAGGTTAACGAGGCAATTATTCCCAATCCACAAACTGTCACTCAACTTACACCTCGCAGGGTCCCCAATCCGGATGACCCTGGAGTGAAGAAAATAAAACGAGAGCTCCTCACTGACCAATGGTTCAAAGATAATCAAGCGTCCCTAACATGCAGGGATGGCTTGGCTTACAAAGGGGGGAAGTTATATTTGCCAGAAGCGCTCCGTCTAAATGCTCTCAACCACAGCCACGATGTAAAGCAGGCTGGACACTTTGGATATTTGAAAACCCTACACCTCACCCGCCGGCAATTCTGGTGGCCGGGGCTGAAAAAGGATGTGGAAAACTATGTAAAAAGTTGTACTGTATGTGCCACAATGAAAAGAATCCCGGGGAAAACTCCTGGGTTACTGCAACCCATGGCAGACCCTTCTCAACCCTGGGAAGAAATAGCTATGGACTTTATAGTGGACCTACCTGAAAGTAGGGGAAATACTGTCATCTGGACTGTGATAGACCTGTTCTCGAAACAGGCTCATTTCATCGCCTGCAAAGGACTCCCATCTGCCCAACGCCTGGCCAAATTGTTCCTGAAACATATCTACCGGCTGCATGGTGCCCCTAAGCGAATAATCTCAGACAGGGGGGTGCAATTCACAGCGAAGTTTTGGAGAAATTTCCTTACATTGATTGGATCATCTCAAGGGTTATCATCTGCTTTTCATCCAGCCACCAATGGGGCCGCCGAAGCCGCTAACAAAATGGTGGAGCAATATCTTAGGTGCTACGTTTCTTACCAACAGACGAACTGGACTGATCTCCTCCCTTTTGCGGAGGTGGCGTACAATAATTCCGTGCACAGCAGCACCGGGTACACGCCTTTCAAAGTAGCCACAGGGAAAGAATTCAACCCAATTCCTGAATATCCTCAGTTGCCCTCCGCTTCACAGACACTTGATCAATGGGTGAGAGGGTGGGAAGAAGTTTGGAAAAACACAAAAACTGCGTTAAAAAAGACTTTTGAAACCTATAAAAAGCAGGCTGATAAAAAGAGGGCTCCCCAAAGAACATTCCAAGTTGGGGAAAAGGTCTATCTGTCAACTAAATATCTACGCCTCAAATTGCCCAGCAAGAAATTGGGACCAAAATTCTTGGGGCCTTTCCCCATAGTAAAGGTCATCAACCCAGTCACAGTACAACTAAAACTCCCTAAACTGTTAGGGAAAATTCACCCAGTTTTCCATTGTAGTTTGTTGAAGCCTTATCGGGGCTCCACTTTGAGACCTCCTCCAAAGAAGGCACCTGGACCCCTCGTAGTGGCAGGGCAGACCCACTATGAAGTGAAACGTATTCTTGACTCCAGAATCTTTAGAGGGAAATTACAGTACTTAGTACAATGGAAGGGATACCCATTGTCTGAAGCCACCTGGGTGAAATCTAGTGAAGTGAACGCCAACAGATTGATCGAAAGGTTTCATGTGAAACACCCCAGCAAACCGAAAGATAACACTTAACATATGCTTTTGTTTACTTTACAGGATCTGTCCTTCTTGTAAGGGGGGCCGGATGTCAATGCTGCAAATACTGTATATTCTTGCTTTGACAATATGCAAAACTGTCTGCTATTTATTGGGTTAATACTTAGCTTAGACTGGGGGGGGGGGGGGAAGCCCGGGAAAGAAAGAGGAAGTAAACTTTTGACCTTCTCACTCATTGGATAATGTGACCTGTGACTGCATGAGAAGGGATGGATTTAGCAAGGAAAGCTTGATGCCAGCGAAAGGAAGTTCAGATTCTGGCATCAACCCATCCATCATGGTGACCGGCAAAACTGTAGCTCTGCAATAAAGATTTTAGGAAACATGCCTGAAAGTTGTTTGAAGTGCTTCATTAGTCGGAACATGTGACACATCCATTGCAAAGCACACCAAAGGGACGATTCAAAGATCACGAAAGGGAACCACTTTGCTGACGTCATGGCTAAGTGGGCTGCCACTCAACCCCTGAAGGCATTCACCATGCTCCCCACATTACAATTAAGACCAGTAGCACAATACCAAGAATTGCTGGAACCTGGGGAAGAGAAATTATGGGAGGAAAAATGCGAGGCAATACATAAGGAAGGATTTTGGTGGGTCCCGGATGGAAGACCCATAGCCCCCAGACGTCTGCTACGGCTGATCTGTCAACAGTTACACTCTAAGGGGCATTGTGGGACACAGGCAATAGTAGATGCCATAAGGAGGGTGTGGTATGCCCCAGGAGTCTATAGTGAGGCCACTCGTATAGCTAAAATCTGTCAGGTATGCCAAGCAAATAATGCTTCTTCAAGAAAGGCCACACACACAGGGGGAAGAGCATGGGCCCAACGCCCCTTTGAGAAACTCCAGCTGGATTACATTCAGCTCCCTAAAAGTAACGGCTACCAATACGTGCTAGTCTGCAGGGACCAGCTGACTCACTGGGTGGAGGCTTATCCATGCCGCCATGCCACAGCTCTGGAAACTGCCAGACACCTGCTAAAGGAACTTGTGCCCAGGTTTGGAATCCCAAGTGTTTTAGACATGGACAGGGGCACACACTTTGTGTCACAGGTAATCACGCATGTTCTCCAAGCATTGGGTATCAGGCAAGAACTGCATGCACCCGGACACCCCAGCTCCTCAGGGGGGGTGGAAAGACAAAATAGAGAATTAAAGACTCTCCTAGGCAAACTCTGTCAGGAAACCCACCTGCCCTGGCCCCAAGCATTACCCATAGCTTTGTTCCATCTGAGAACCCGACCAAGGCGAGACATAGGCATCTCCCCCTTCGAACTGCTATTTGGTCGACCACCTGACACACTCAAAGGCCTGGACCCCCAGTCCCTCTGCTTGGAGAAAGGGGAGGTAGTCTTATCCTATCTTACAGCTCTGCACCAGAGGCTCAGAGAACTGTGGAAGCAAAGCGCCCTGACGCAGACTTTACCGCTAGAAGAAAATCTACACCATTTTGAACCAGGGGATTGGATCTGGATAAAGTCATACAGCCGTAAGTCACCACTGCAACCAAAGTGGAATGGACCCTTTCAAGTTCTACTAACCACCCAGACAGCAATCAAGGTAGCTGAAAGGAATGCTTGGATCCACTGGACCCACATCAAACCAGCAGTCATAGACCACAGCATTACACCTGAGACAACACCCAAGGTTCCACCCCTGAAGCTCAAGAAAAACCCCGAAACTGAAGAATGGACACTAAAAACGTTTTTTGAGATTGAAACAAATGGGGGAGGGAATTAAGTTTACCTTTGTTAGAATCTTATATGCAACTTGTATGATGTTTTTATATTTGAAATGTACCTCTGGGTTCATAGAACCAAAACTATTTCCGGAAAAGGGGAACGTGTGGGAGTATTTAGCAAAGGAAGTGCTGAACACTACAGACTTTTGCCTTGCTGGAGGAAGGTCAGTGAAAGACATCCTAACCACATGCCTGATGGGAGTAGCAACAGCACCCAAGGCTATCACCAATGACACTAAATTAAGGGAGCACCCGTTGGTAGCCTCATATTACAACATTTTTGACTGGGGAGCCAGTACATACATAAAGGACCACAGCATGTACACATTACAAGTAGCAACGGTAACCCAAGCGGCTACTTGTTTCACACTGACTGGATGCCATCAGCCTAAAATCTACAGCTGTTACAACCTCACAAACACTGAACTAGCCTGTAACAATACCGAGGCCATCACCTTCTCATACAGCTATGTGAAACTTCCTACAGGATGGTTTCTGTTATGTGGCCTGAGAGCTTATTCCTACCTGCCTGCAAATGCCACTGGGGGCCCTTGCACGTTAGGACGACTGACCATGCTAATGCCCTCCTTACAAAGGCGACAAAGAAGGAGCTTCCACACGTTGCCTCCTGACTGTGATTCCAAAACCTCCCTTCTCACAAAAACTGAATATATCGCATTGGCTGTCTCCCTAGTGGGAGTGCCAGGGCTTGCAGCACGAAACTCAAGGAATATAAACAGCCTGGCATGTACCCTAGCTAAAAGTTTAAACACAACTTCCCATGCCCTGGACGCCTTAAACAGAGAATTAAAGCAAGTTAGAGAAGCCACCCTCGAGAATAGAGCAGCCATTGACTACCTATTGTTGAGGCACAATCATGGCTGTGAAGAATTCCAAGGGCTCTGCTGCTTCAATTTATCTGACCAATCTGGACTAATTGAGCAAGATATCAAAAACCTAAAAGAATTAGCACAAAACATTGGGCACAACCAGTCATCCTGGGACCTTTCCTGGCTCTTCTCATGGTTGCCAGACTTCCACTGGTTAAGAATCCTCATTGTTAGTATAATCACAGTCGCAATAGGTGGAGCTCTCCTTTGTTGCCTATGCCAATTAGCACCTTTAAGGTTAAAATGCCTAAAGGTCTGTACAACCCCCATTAAGGACAGAGAACAGGACAGAAGGATATCTCTCATGATGTGCCAAATTGATCATCACTACTGAACATATGAACCAGTTGGGCTAATTACTAATACATCAGTAATAGCCCAAAATGGGGAAATTGATGGGAGCTGGACACCCTCTCCCCACCTCAATGAAGGAATAATCTGGAAAAACCCTCAATCAAACTAACCTGAGTTAACAGCAGCCTAAGGCTAAAACAGCAAACACTTGACACACACAATGAGGAACCAGCTAGCAGCAATCAGGATTAACACACAACAATAAAAGTAATTAACACCTTTTAGGCAAGAAAAAGAGACTAACAATAGTCACAAACCAGCAAATCAAGAAAGACAAATTTTAACTCACCAATTAGAAATGATAAGTTTGTTACCAATCAGAAATGACAAGTTTGGAAACCACAAAAAGGTATAAAAACCCCTATTTAAAGGTCACTCTGCCTAGCTAGCCGGGGACTCGAGCTGAATTGTCACTCAACACTGGTCCTCGAAATTAAACCTCTTTCCGGTAGCTGGCTTCACGATCTATTTCTTCTGCGCCGCGCCGTCAAGGGGAACCCCGGCTGGAAGGACCGAACGGGGGAGTTCCTCCCAACAAATCAAAGTTTACCAATGTGCTTTGTGTAACTGAGATGGAACATAATTTGTTAAGTGTGTCTAATTTAGACAAACAAGGTTTTGAGGTCATTTTTGTAAATGGGAAATGTCTCATCAAAAGGAATGGGAATATTTGTGCAGAAGGCATAAAGGAAGATAATCTATATGTATTGCAGGGACAATTGCTCAATGTTCCCATATATTTAAGAATGTTGCAGAGCATGATTCATGTGTTCATCTTCTGCATAGAAGACTTGGCCATGCAAGCTTTAAAGTTTTGCAGCAAATGCAAGATTTTGCAGAAGGGCTAAATTTGAAGGGATGCAAAACATATTTGGACTGTGCAGTATGCAAAGCATCAAAGTCAAAGGCATTCCCAGTTAGTAAATGTAGCACAAGACAAACAAAAAGAGTTCTAGAGCTGGTCCATGCAGATCTGGTGGGACCTATGCAAGCCAGTTTGGGAGGAGCAAAATATGCACTGATAATTGTTGATGATTTTAGCAGGTATTCATTTTGCTATTTGCTTAGAGCAAAGACAGAGGTGCTACAATTCAAACAGTGGGTAAGTTTTGTAGAGAGAAGGTACAGACAACAAGTATGTCAGTTGCAAACTGACAGAGGTACTGAATTTATGTCAACTAAATTCCAACAATGGTTGGGGCAGTTGGGGATAAGACACAGACGTACAAATCCTTACACAGCAGCAGAGAATGGTGTAGCTGAAAGAAGGAATGGTGTTTTGCAAACAATGAAAGATTTATTATTGGAGGATTCTGGTTTGAGCAGGTCATATTGGGGAGAAGCCATATTGACTGCTAATTATATAGTTAACAGGCTGTGGAGTTCCTCCATTATTTATTTATTTATTTATGAGACTTATATACCGCTTTAAGTGCAAGCACTCTCTAAGCGGTGTACACCAGTAAGCAATGTATATATATATTTACATTGCCCCCAACAATCTGGGTCCTCATTTTACCTACCCCGGAAGGATGGAAGGCTGAGTCAACCTTGAGCCGGTGAGATTTGAACCACTGACCTGCTGAACACAGTCAGCTAAAGTGGCCTGCAGTACTGCACTCTAACTGCTGCGCCACCTCGCATATGCCATTCTATATGGGAGAAAGCCATCACTGGCACATTTGAGAATTTTTGGAAGTACTGCATGGGTACATATTCCGAAAGCAATTAGAAGAAAGGGACAGCAAAAGGCAAGAAAGCTCAGGTTTGTGGGCTATGAGCCAGGGTCAAAAGGATATCGCTTTAGCGATGGAAGTAAAAGAATTATAATTTCAAGGTCTGCTAATTTTGCAGAACAAAATTGGGACAGAATTAATGCAAATTCTGGGTATGTCTCACTTAACGACGGTGATCTGTTTAGTGACAATAACGCATCTAATGATAAAAAAATGATGATTGAAGATGTCCATGTTCAGGGAGGAGAGGCTGAACAAGACATGAAGCCAGAAAGACTTGAGACACAGGAGCAGTTAATACCACGTAGGTCAGAGCGATGTAATAAAGGAATTCCGCCTGACAGGTATTCTGCCAGCAAAGTAAAGGTTTGCAATGTGTGGTATGAGCCAAGAAGTTATAAAGAGGTGTTGGCATTACCAAAGGCTGAACAAGAAAAATGGAAGGAGGCCATGGATAAAGAGATGAAATCCATGAGAGACCATGAAGTATTTAAATCAGTGACTTTGCCACAGGGAACCAAAGCTGTGGGTTGTAAGTGGGTATATAAGAAAAAGGTATTGCCAAACAATGATGTACAGTATAAGGCCAGGTTACTGGCACAAGGTTTTTTGCAGTTAAAGAATGTATTAAGTTAATAGGTCTGATGTCTCTTCCTGTCATGAAGGGAGGAGTGTTGGAATATTCATGAACAGGAAGAGTCATGTGGTAACTCAGTCAGCCAATGAGAAGAAAGGGCTACTGAGTCTGTGCAAAAAGAGTATTGAGTTAGGAGCTGGATTTCCAGTCTCAAGGTTTTGTCTCTGGTCTGTCTCTTTAAGAAGTCTTCAATTAAGCTATGTTGCTGTAAAGAAGAATGGTATTGTAAATATTTTTATATAAATATAAAGTTATTTGAATCAGCTAAATGCAGTCAACTGTGAGAGCTTCTGATTTATTTTTCACCAATAGAGAAATTAAAATTCTCTAACATGAACCAGTTGCCAAGCGTCTGAATTTTGATCACATGATTGTGGGAAATGCTATAAAGCGTATAACTGTGAAAAACAGTCAGAAGTCATCTTTGAACACTGGGTGCTATCTAACAAAATGAAATTCAATGGTGAAAAAAGTAAGGTTCTACATTTAGGCAAGAAAAGCCAAATGTACAGGTATAGTATAGGGGGTACCTTGTTCAATAGTAGTAACTGTGAGAGGGATCTCGGAGTCCTAGTGGACAATCATTTAAATATTAAGCCAGCTGTGTGCTGCAGCTACCAAAAAAGCCAACACAGTGCTAGGCTGCATTAAGAGAGGGATAGAATCAAGATCACGTGAAGTATTAATACCACTTTACAATGCCTTAGTAAGGCCACACTTGGAGTACTGCATCCAGTTTTGGTCACCACGATGTAAAAAAGAGGCTGAGACTCTAGAAAGAGTGCAGAGAAGAGCAACAAAGATGATTAGGGGACTGGAGGCTAAAACATATAAGGAACGGTTGCTGGAATTGGGTATGTCTAGTTTAATGAAGAGAAGGACGAGGGGGGACATGATAGCAGTGTTCCAATATCTCAGGGGCTGCCACAAAGAGGAGGGAGTCAAGCTATTCTCCAAAGTGCCTGAAGGCAGGACAAGAAGCAACGGATTGAAACTAATCAAGGAGAGAAGCAACCTAGAACTAAGGAGAAACTTATTATTATTGTTGTTGTTGTTATCTTCTTCACTGCCATTGTAACTTTGATCAGACACTAAATTAACTGTTTTAAGTCGAGGACTACCTGTACTTTTCCCAAGTGTTTTCCCCTTTAGTATAAAGCACGGGTGTCAAACTCGGCAAGTCACGTGACGTGTCACAATGTATCACGGCTTTTTTCACATTGCTGGAGCTGGGGTGGGTGCGGCCTCCACATGATGCAACCGATCTGCAGGCTGGCAGTTTGAGACCCCTGATATAAAGCATTTACACCTGGTGCTGCTGCAAATGTTCATAGAATATAAATTAAATACATTTTCTTAAAAATGCAAGCTAAATAATTTCCTCCATATCCTACTTCCTAGTTAATCTATTCTTTCACCTTCCAGGCTGTTATTGTCTGGATTAAATATCAGTTTATTGGTAGTGAACCACTGTAGTAATTTCAAATATCAATATTTCCATTATTCAATTTGCAATATCAAAACATAGATGACATCGTATCTTAAATTCCAAGATTCTTTCATTTGATAATTTAATGTTGACTCTAAATAATATGAAAGCTTCATGGGGTATCAACTGCCATGGGGAAAAAGCATAGTTTTCTGAAAATTGCTGTCCAGATAGGTGTAGAATCATTGAAGCACTATAAATTTGATGATCAAATTAGACAAATGAAACTGTGCAGTACACCAGTCTTCTCCAGCCATGCACTTTTGAGATTTGGTAGGACTACAGCAAACAGGGATTCTCAAGATAGGATTTCCTAAAACCATGTTGTCCAGAAATACGGCCTTTAAGACATCTGGAGAGCCAATGCTTTGGAAAGGAACAGTGAACAATATTACGGTAGAAAACCCTCATTCTGTATAATTCTAGGAACAGTAATCTCAACATTGCATTGAACTGCATCCAGTTGCAGAAATCAGGCCAACAGAACTGGAAGGCTGCGCTCTTGGGGATTAAGGTAGTCTTCGACTTAACACTTAGCAATGGTTCAAAGTTACGACCAACCCAAAAATGGGGATTTCCAACCCAGATTCTAAGTTCCAGTGGTCACCCTCCCCCCCTCCTGTAGCCATGGGACTGCACAGCCGCTTTTACAACCATTGATTTGCTCAACAACCACAGTGTTCACTTAACAACTTTGGCAGCCACATTACTACCACTGTGTTTGTTTAATGACTGCTGCATAAAAGGTTGTAAAACTGACTGATCCATTTTACGACCGTTGGAACTTACGACCGATTTACTATTTACAACTCAAGGGCTACTTGTACAAGGATAGCTGGGGGGAAAACTTGCTGGCTAAACTGAAAACTGCAGACAACCAGTGTCTACAAGCACCCAGCTACTAACTGTTCAAGTACCTTTAAAGTTCCTTTTCAGTTTTCATTTCAGTTACTTACAAGTTTCATATTCAATGAACTTTTGATTTTCTGGACTTCTACTGAACAGACTTCGTATGCAACAGAATAAATTCCACTATGATTTGTGTCACTTGCACAAAGATATCATCATGCCAATGATAAAGGCACAATTATTACTCTTTGATCTTTCAGAGTAAGGAAATAGCAGCCTCACTGTTAGTTCATTAAGAGGTTTCTCTATATTTCTGACCGAGTTCAGTCTCTAAGCTCTGAATCTAGGGAAGCCTATTTTAAGAATCAGATTCATAACTGCCTCCCTTGCAATAACTCAAAGCATTTGTTCTTACAAAGGATAGGCTCATGAATCTGTCTTACACTTTTACCAAAGTATAATGAGATGGAAAGATAAAGACCAATCCAATAAATTAAGGGAGACAAGGGTTAAATTGCACAATCCTCTGTCACAGTTATTTAGTTCAAAAGCCACAGGGTTTGATTCTGATAATACTGGCAAATAAGCCATGTTGCATCATTAAGTTTCTGTTGCAAGCCCAGGAGAATTATTTATCTCATAAATGTTCTTGGTAATAAAAATGATGACAGCCAGCCAATAGATCTTAAGAACTGGAGAAATATGATAGTTCCATGATCAAAAAGAACAAGAAAAAGATATAAAGCTTTCTGTACATTTAAGACATGTGCACAATCTAGAAAGACCTTTTTAAGAGAGAGGGACATGCTGAAAACACACATATATATATGGATGGAACTTCATTCCTCATTAGCTATTGATGGCATCTCTAAGCCCAGCCTTCAACCCACTCAAGTAATTTTAAATTCTTTCAAGCCCCATCTTGGATCACAGTAGAATGACTTCCACTGAGCTGAAGTTTATAACTAAGCTGGCTTTCCAACAGAACTTGCCATTTATCTTTGCCTCCAGAAGGAAAGTCAAATTACTTAAAGGATTTTTGTATGTTTTATAATGGGATTTAAAAATCTTGATTGACTGAAAAAAGGATGCAGGGTTGAAACTCTGGCAAAATGTGCTCAAGCATATCAAACCATCACTGGGTCAAAATACCAGGGAAGAATGTCTCCAAGGTAAAATTAAAAACCTTTCAACTGATACAAGATAAATAATTGCTCTAATTCTGATGTTATAAATTAAGGTGTTTTTTTTTTAAAGCAAGCCTTTGTATTCTGCTGCATAATTTAATGCTATTTGGATTTTAAACATGGTTAAGAAAATGCATCTTTTATATTTGGACTTTTTAATTATTTTCAGAGTTGTATTATTTTTGTTGTTGCTGCTCCTGCTGTTATGCCCAAGCCCTTGCAGTCCTTAGCAGAAGTATGGTATAAATCTAAAACAGCAAGCAAGAATATTCTGGAGTGGAAAGGCATAAATGTCTGAATTCGTTTCCATTAAAATATTTCAAAGTTAAACTTAGATCAAAAACAACTGCCTGGTAGAAATTGCCATTTTGTTCTCAATTATATGGAATTTAGACTATTGATGTCACTTACCTTGCTATGACATGTAATACATCATAAATAATGTGATCCATAAATCTCCTAGAACCTTCTGCCCACAGTTTAAGACCTTAATTTCACCACAATTGCTTTCACTACTTTCTGAAAATTATTCATATTGACGAAGAAAATAGATTCAATTTCATTTGAAAATGAAAGCTTTCCCACAGATTGGCAATAGCAAACACTTGAATCTGTGGCGAAAACATAAGCAGAGTTATAGACCCAGATTATTCATTTAAGGTTCAACTTCAACGTTTAATTGGACTGTTTTACTTCAGATATTAAGCAAATTATTATTTCTATTTGTTTCAGGATGAATTGGAAAAGGGGGGGGGCAGAAGTTTGATTATACAACAAAATGGGAAGAAACCAATTTATCATATTTGTCACTTACTTGGGAATAATGAAGGCTGGGGACTCGGCAGCTCATCCCTGCCTTTCCCAGCAGCTAAACAGAGCTTTAATAGTTGCTTACTGGTAGATAGTATTTTCTTTTTCCCTCCCTCACTTCTTTCAAAGTTGAGGTTCAGACTTATGTCCCCAAATTGGAGAAAGTTGATGTTAACACAAACCCCAACCTATTCTTTTCGACAGAATTAGCACAACCTTTTTTTTTATTGAAATTTTTATAAACTTTTTACAATAAAATACCTCCTCCCCTCCCTCCCCCCATAACCCTCCCCCCTCCTTCCCAGAGTTGAATACAGGGTTAAAAAAAAAACAAGAAAAAAACATACAAATTAAATAAACATCAATCAACTATACATACATCCAAAAAGATTAAAAATGCTTTAACTCCAATACATTAAAAACAAATCTAACCATAACTACTTTAAACTATAAATTATTCAAAGGCTAAATAATACTTTCTAATCCCATATTTATTCTGTACAAAATTTACCCATCTTTTCCACACAGAATTATATCTCTCTTGTGAATGGTCTTTCAGATAAGCCGAAATTTTAGCCATTTCTGATAAATAAGAAACTTTAAGAAACCATTCCTCTAAAGTAGGCAAATCTTTCTTCCAATATTGCCCAATCAATAACCTTGCCGCCGTAATAAAATTCAACATTAAGATAATCTCTTTACCATCACAATCTTCAATAATACCTAACAAAAATAATTGTGGTGTAAATTTTATCCTTCTATTAACAATTTTCTGAATGTTCCACCAAATCTTAATCCAAATAGCCTTTATATTTCTACATGACCACCAAATATGATAGTACGTTGCATCCAAACAACCACATCTCCAGCATTTGGGCTGTAGATTCGGATACATACGAGACATCTTTTGTGGATCAAGGTGCCACCTATAAAACATTTTATAAAAATTTTCTCGTAAATTTTGAGCTTGGGTAAACTTAACATTCCTCACCCAAATCATCTCCCATGTATCTAATAAAATCGGCTCTTCAAAATTTTGAGCCCACTTAACCATACAATCCTTAACTAATTCTGTTTCTGAATCCAATTCCACTAAAACATTATAAACTCTTTTTATATGAGCTCAACTTTGATCTTTAATTTGTTTCATCAAATTCACATCTTCCGTAATAAAACCCACTTTTTGATCTATACTCCATCTTTCTAATAATTGCCTATACTGAAACCAAGAATAAATAATATTTTCTTGCATTAATTCCTCCATAGATTTTAATTGCCAATTATTCCCTTCCCACTTAAGCAATTGTTTATAAGAGATCCTATCCATTTTCACTCCTTTCCTTATCCCCTCTATAGCATGCCCAGGAGTTCCCCACAACGGTATTCTAGAATTTAATCTATAATATTTCTTCCAGACACGCAATAAAGCAATTCTTAAAACATGGGACTTAAAAACCCTATCCACCTTTTTATTATAAATTAAATACACATGCCATCCAAATAATAAATCCCATCCTTCCCAAAAAAGTATATTTGAATTTGTTAAGTTAACCCAATCACTAATTAACGTTAAGACCACCACATCATAATACAGTTTCAAATTCGGCACCTTGAGTCCTCCTCTCTCTCGAACATCTTGAATAATTTTAAGCTTAACTCTTGGTTTTTTCCCAGCCCAAATGAATCTATTAATACCCTTCTGCCATTCTTCTAAATTTACCTCTTTCTTTAAGATAGGTATCATTTGAAACAAAAAAAGAAATTTTGGCAGAACATTCATTTTAACTGCAGCAATTCTCCCTAACAAAGATAATTGCAATTTTTTCCAATCATTCAGATCCTTCTGCATTTTAAGCCATATCATTTCATAATTATTTTTATAAAGTTTTACATTAGAAGCAGTTATATAAACCCCCAAGTATTTTACCTTTTTTACAATTTCAAAACCTGTCAAATTAACTAAAATCTCCTTATCCAAATTAGACATATTTTTAGATAATATTTTAGTCTTATTATTATTAACTTTAAAACCAGAAACTTGCCCATACTGATTTATAATCTGTAACAGCTCTACTACTGAATAGGTTGGTTGAGACAAAGTAACAACCAAATCATCAGCAAAAGCTCTTAATTTGTAATCTTTCTTATTAATCATTATTCCCTTTATTTTAGGTGATTCACAAATTTTAATCAACAAAATTTCTAATGTTAAAACAAACAACAAAGGGGACAATGGACATCCCTGTCTTGTACCCTTTCCAATTTGAAAAACCTGAGATAAACCTCCATTAATTATAAGTTGTGCCGATTGTTTTTGATAAATACCTCTAAGAGCTTGCAAAATTTTATCCCCAAAATTCACCTCTTCAACCAACCTTAACATAAATTGCCAATTTAACTGATCAAAGGCTTTCTCAGCATCTAAAAAAATCAAACCTGCAGGAATCTGATTATTTTTATCCAAATATTCTATTAAGTTAATAATTTGTCTAACATTATTCTTCATGTATCTCCCGGTTATAAAACCGGTTTGATCAGTATGTATCACTTGATTCAATACAATCATAAGTCTATTCACTAAAATTTTTGAAAAATTTTTATAATCTATATTCAAAAGAGATATAGGTCTATAATTTTTAGGTAAAGTAAGATCTTGATCCTCTTTTGGAATCAAAGATATAAAAGCCCTTCTCCAAGATGGAGGTATCTCTAAACCCAATAAAATACGATTAAAAAGTTCCTTTAAAGGCTCTATCATCTCCTCACTTAAAGTTTTATAATAAATTGATGTCAATCCATCAGTACCAGGTGCTTTACCAACTTTTAATTGTTTAATTGCCTTAATAATTTCCTGTGAAGTAATCAACCCATTAATCTCATCTCTTTGATCATTTGTTAATCTAGGAAAATGAGCATCTTGTAAATATTTATCTATATCCAAACTTTGTACCTTCTGACCCATATATAATTTTGTATAAAAATCTAAAAAAGATTTTTTTATCAATTCTTTCTGAAAAACCACTTTACCATTATTTTATCTATAATTCTCAACCTCTGTTTCTTCCTTAATTGATAAGCCAACCACCTGCCCGGTTTATTTGCATTACAAAATGTATTATATTTCATATAACGTAAATTAGTTGCAACCTGATCAGCCATTAACATATTAAATTGTGTTTTAAGCAAATTTATGGAAGCCTTTACATTCTTATCCAAAGGATTCATAATTAATGCTTTTTCTTTTATTTTAATCTCATCCTCCACTTCTTTATGTTTTTGCATTTGTTTTCGCCTATAAACATTATTCATTTGAATCAAAACCCCCCACATATAAGCCTTACTGGCATCCCACACCATTGCCATTGAAGTTCCCTTAGACATATTTAAAATAAAAAATTCCTTTAGATATTCTCTAAGTTTCAGTACATTCACCTCATATCTAAATAAATTTTCATTCAACCTCCAAGATCTTCTCTCCTCCTTCTCAGGAATTAATTCCAACCATACAGGACTATGATCAGTCAATGACCTTGGGAAATTTTTTACATTTTTAACACTAAAATATAAATCCGTAGTAGTCAAAAAAAAGTCAATTCTTGAAAACGATTGGTGCCTATCAGAAAAAAATGTAAAGTCTCTCTCTTCCATATTACATTCCCGCCAAATATCTCTCAGTTCCAAGTCATCTTTCAAATCAAAAAAAGCCTTAGGTAATTTAGCTTGCTTGAAGAAAGTAGAGGATCCTTTCTTGTCTTTATGTGTATCCAAAACTCCATTCCAATCTCCCATCAAAATAACAGATTTATAATCCAATAAAATCAATTTTTGATGTAAAAACTTATAAAACTGTTTTTGTTGTTGATTAGGAGCATAGAAGCTCACTATAAGCAGTTTCTTACCATATAATCCCACTTCAATCATAACGTTATCTTCCTTGAGAGTCAGAGTCTATTAATTTAGCTGACAAATTTTTCTTAACATAAATAACAACACCCCCTCTTTTCCCAGGAGCAGAAGATACAAAATGAGAACCCAATCGAGCATTAATCAAATATTTTTGATCCTTTAAAATAATATGAGTTTCCTGCAAACAAACAATATCATTATTATATTGCTTCAAATAATGAAATATTTTCTTTCTTTTCTGAGGAGAATTGAGGCCATTAACATTCCAGGTCAGGAGCTTTGCCATCTCCTCCAGCTGCAAGCCTGGAGAAGACTGCTTGAAGATCTACCATTGAAGATCGAATCAATGAAGATCTCTTAGGTCTTGCTCCTCCCACAGGCTCAGAGGCAGATTCTTGTGTAGATTCTTTTATTTCCATCTTCTGTTGCTCCTTTTCTTTTCGTCTATGAGCTGCTCGGGTCATTCTCTGTTCTTTTATCTCAGCAGACTGCTGTATCAACTCAGCCTGTGATTTTCCAGCTTTCACTGATACAACATCTTCAACCAACTGCTCTCCCTCTTTCACATCAAGAACTTTAGACCATAAAGATGGTGGTGAGCGAGCTCCCAGGACAGAAATATAAAACTCTCTTGCCTTTGAAACAGTATTAAGTCTATAATGTGTCCCTGCATGGCTCACCACAATTCCAATCGGGATATCCCATCTGAACGGCATCTGCCGTTTTTTAAGTTCATCCGATAGAAAAGCAAAATCCTTCCTTCTTCTTAAAATTTTTGATGGAATCTCCTTTAAAATTATCACATCCTGAGCAGCAATCTGAAATCTCTGATTGTAAAATGCTTGTATAATTTCATTGCGTAAGGATCTTTTTCCAAAATAAATCACCACATCGCTTGGTAAATTTCTCTGCTTTGCAATCCACGAATTAACTCTGAATATTTTTTCTATTTCTCTCAATATCTCCTCTGGTTCCCTCCCCAATATCACAGCAATATCATTTGCCACCACTTCCCTCAAATTTTCTTGCATATTTTCCCTCAAACCTCTGATTCTTAAAGCGAACTCCATTTCTCTATACTGAGACATAACAATTTCATCCTGTGAAATCTCCACCGTTTTTTCCACACTTTCAACATGGTCTTCCAATAAATCCACTTTATCTGCAACATCCTCAATACGATAGTCCAGCTTTTCAACAACAGAGGCGAGTCCTTGCAAAGCCTGTACTATATCCTCCCTCGTAATTTTATTTCTCTCTTCTAAAAGTTCCTTCATTTCTTCTCTGATTTGGCACACATTACCCATAACATCTTGAATATCTTTTACCATAAGTGGTGGTACAGACGGAGAGGGTGGTGGTGATCTAGGTTTAGGTTGTTGAGCTGTGAGTATTGCCAGAGAAGAAGCCACCTTAGGCACAGCAGAGATCGCTTGACGCTTCGAAGCCATTTTAAAAAGTTTTTCTCCTTCTTAAAAAATCCAAAAGACCAAAGAAAAAACAAAAAAGAAGAGGGAAAAGAAAGCCCCTCTTCTATTTATAAAGAAAAAAAAAGAATATCCTTCTCATGCAAACACCCAAAGTCCCGAAAGGTACTAAAACTTTATAACAAAAAAAAAAAAAAAAATGAAAACATGAAAGTCCTTTCCTCACTTTCCTTTCATGCGCATGAGAAAGAGAAACCTCTCATCGCCATTTTACTTTCCCTTAAAATAAAGAAAAAGATTGTTCTTCTCTTCTCCAGAGTTAAAGTTCAAAATTAACATATAAATTCCCCTGATCAGCTCTGTCCGCTTCAAAATCAACTCACCAGTTCACTTTAATTGCGGATGTGGAAGCGGCGTCTTGCTTTGTCCCAAAACAAAAAGGGACAAAGACGTCTGAGAAGTGGAGAATGCCTCGGACTCCGTGGGAACTCACCCTTCAACCCCCCAAAAAATCTCTCAGGTCTTGGAGGTTCTACCACTATCCAAGGAAAAAAAAACTCACCTCCCTCCCTTTGCCCGGGAAAGAAGTTTCAAACCGTGGTACAGCCGATGTCTGCTGTCTCTGCAGTTTTTACACTGTCTCAGACGGACAGCTACAAAGTAGCTGCCATCGGCACAGCGCAGTGCCACAGGAACCAGAATTAGCACCTTATCCATCCTATGGTATATCCACTTCACCCCCAGAAATAGCTCGTTGACTGAGATGGACCTGGAATGGGTAACATGGAAGAATAGCTAGCTCCAAATCTCAGTATTTTCTACTAGTAAATGTTTCCTCCAGACTGTAAAAACTCTTGAAATTGGCTCAACACTCTCCATCTATTTCAGTAGGACTCTTCTAAATTTAAGTCTGGCTCTAGTTCTGTTTCTAGCAACCATAGATTTTTAAAATAGACATTTTTTAAAAAAGCAGATTTTTTGTTTGTGCACTACACATGACTCCTTGCCACAGCACACTGTTGGGGAAAACAATCTTTCATTAAAGGAAGGTATTTTTTCCCAGAGATCAAATCTTTGGGGAAAAGGCTGCACACTGTGGGTAAAGACTTAATAGTGGTACCTTGGTACTCAGCTGCTTTGAAACTCATCAAATTTGGTACTTAACACATTTTGATGTGAAAAATTTGTCCCAGTATTCATTTGTTTGGTACTCCATGCACAGATTAGAACTTGGAGTCAGCCGCCTTGTGACTCACTACGTTTTCTCTTATGAGAAAAAATTGTTTGGTACTCGTTTTTGGCACTCATTGTGCCTCCCAGAACCAATTAACAATGAGTACCGAGGTACCACCGTATTCCTCAGCATCTCCAGATAGAGATGAAAAAGACTCTTGTCCAAACTCTGTAAAGTTACTGCTGAGCAGCTTTCCAGACTTGCCACCATCCAGATATTCGGGCTGCAATTCTTAAAATCCCAACACTTCCAAGGAAGCATTATGCTGGAGAAGGTTGACCAAGCTTATAGAATGGAACAAAATGGACCCTTTGCCAGTCTATATAGTTACTTCTATCCTTGAGAAGCTACAATTTAAGAAAAGCCAAGCTTTCACAGTACAACATATGACACCTCCACTGAGTGCGAAGTGGTACAGCCATCATGTTGTGGAACACATAAAGCACACGAAAAATAAGAGAGGAAAAACTCAAGATGAGACAGTAGACCCAGAAGCCAAACACGTGCTATGTAGGAAAAACAAAAGGAAGAAACGATTATGGCCATATAATCTTTATTCAAACAGAAACACATACATACATACATACACACACACGCACATGGGGAAAAAGAAAACAAAACAAAATGGCATGACACAGACAACGCAAAAGGCCACTTCTCTCCTTTGTGATTTTAAGAGCTTCAAGAAATATTGCCACTTATATTGAAGGATGAGAGAAGAGGGAGACAGGAGGGGTACGAATCTACTGACCATCTGCAAGTACAGAGGGCGGAAAGGGTGTGTGTGTTTACTTCTTATACAAGAATATTTCCCAACACAACTTCTCGTCCTACGCCAGATGGTCAGACACTGACCTCTGCATAACCACACTGACCTGGTTTTCAATCTTTGTCTTGCTTCCTTCCTCCCATCAAGAGAACAGGCTGACATTAAATCCCCCTCCATTTCTTGGTTGAGTTTTGCCATGCTCTTGCCCAACGTGGTAGATAGGGGGCAAAGATGGCAGAGTGATTGTGGTTGCTTGGTTGCTTTCAAAAGAATTATACAGAAAAGTCCAGATCAGAAGAGGGAGAAAAAAACCCATGTAATTGTGGGATTGGGGGTGGGTGTTTTCTAGGAGTCACATGAGAGAATTATAATTGAGTGGGGTAAGGACCGTAAATGGAGACCCTTGATCATCAAAAAAAATGGTGGCGTAATGAGGACACTTTGGAGCAAATCTTACAGGAAAGAGAGCCTGCAATTCAGATCTACAAGGGCAGTTTGAGTCTTGCGTATTACAAATTGTAGTATTCTTAGAAGGAACTCAAGAAATGGCAGCAGAGTTTTTCAAGAGTCAAAAAACTGCACCCACACAACTCAGAACTTTCTTTTTTTTTCTTAGTGGGGGAGGAAGAAGAGGAAATTTAAATTACATTTTGGGAATATGCTGTAGATATATAAGAAAACTCCTGTAATATGGATTCTGGTGGGGAGTTATGTTAGGCAATTGCTTCAGTGTGGACACAGAGTAGGCCAACATTCAAAGATTAAGGCTTATCTGTTACAGCATGGCTGGTGATTTATCCACAACACTGACAAAAAACTGTCAATAAGAAAGCAAAGCAGTGATACAGAATTCCCTGCTATGCCTTTTAAAAAATGAATGGCTTCTCCAAGGACAGGTTTGGCTTAGGCTGACCCCTAAGCTGTAGATTCTCCCACTTCTTAACTGAAAGAAAGTGATGATAAAATCTAGCTGTTTCTAATTCTACCAATGCAGCTGATGCTTGGGCCTGTGAGAAAGATCTCCTTTCACAGGTTATAAAATGGTGTTTAATCACCATAGGAAAAAATGGCTAGAAAGGGCAGAATCCAATGGGAAGAGAATGAGAAGAGACCTGACGACCAAGTGAGTGGTGACTGTGCACTCGGAGGGGATGGAATAAGAAGGAACAAGACGAAAACTTTTAGAGGTGTCAATCCAGGATTCACATTGGTATATACCAAATACTAAAAAGAGGTTTAAAGTCTTACTGAACAAATTGGTGGAAGATTCCAAATTAACCATGGGCAGTTCTGGCAAGGTGTTGCTAATATTGTTTGGCCAACAGATCAGAAAAGCCTTTTCTGCTTTTTCATGTGGACTACCCAGTAAGTTCTCTTGAGGGGATTAGCTAAAAAGTCATGGGGGCCCAGTGGATCCGGCACTTGATAAAATGCAAAACAGGGTTCAATCCCAGCAGGAAAAAGAGACTGTGCATCTCACAAATTCCATCTCACATGCTGCTGTCCTAACCTTTACAGTTAGCAAAGCCCATTACGCCTATTTGAAGCAAGCCCATTTTAACCATCCTGTGTGATGCTTCTAGTAGTCACGCCTACCCCCCCCCCCCCATGGATCAAACGTGTAGATGGAGGGAAGAAGTGTGCTTGCAAGTGGGACATTCCATGGTCATGAGAAAGGGAGTTGCTTGATAGGTTTGCTCCCTGCCCACCTGGCACTCCCCCCATCAGAAGACTTCTGATATGATTCAAGCATCAATTTTAATTGCATCAAAGACAGGTTGGATTAAAAAAATGTACAGTTATCTACTACATATGGAGTTAGAGAAGGAACAAGTGAAAGAGACAATGATAAAATGGACAAGGAATTTTGGATACACAATTGAATTAGATAGATGGCAGCAATTATGGGAAAGAAACTATAAATTGACAATGGCGACTGCGTATAAAGAAAATATGTACAAAATGTTTTACAGATGGCACATGTCTCCTGAAAGATTAGCTAAAATGTTTAAGGACAGGTCTATGAAATGTTGGAAATGTCATAAGATACCAGGTTCCTTCTACCATATGTGGTGGACGTGTGTAGAAGCTAAAACTTATTGGAATATAATTAGAACATGGATAGAAAAGATGATACAACAACGTATAGAACGAAGACGAGAAATATTCCTGTTGGGTATTCTACCAGAGAAATACAATAAAGAAAAAACATATTTAATTATTCATGTAATTACGGCAGCCAGGATTGTGTTTGCACAAAATTGGAAAGCACTGAAAGCCCCCCCCCCCCCCCCCGAGGGAGAGGTGATTGGGAAAATACTGGAATGTGCAGAAATGAATAGACTAACAATGACAATTAAAGACAGAGTCAGACTACTATGAAATTTGGGGAACTTTTTATGATTGGCTGAAAAGAGAATACGGTTAAAAGATAGTTAACATCAATTTAGATGGAAGAAGAAGGAGCAGATAAGGAGGGAGACCCAGGCGACACAGTATTGAATAACTGGAGGTTGTATAAATGTTTATAGAAGTATATACCGAGAAGGTTAGATAAATAGAAGTATTAATTTTATTGTATATAATACAGATAGGGAAATTTGGAGAGAGGAGTTGCTTGGACATTACCCCTGAACTGTATCTGAAGAGGGATGAGAGGGAAGAAAGGAGAGGAGAGAGAAAAGAGTAAAGGAGGGGAGAAGGAAGTAGGAAGGTTGGAGGAAGAGGAAAGGGGAGGAGAGTGGTGAAGGAGAGGAGAGGAAGAAGAGGGAAGTAGGGAAGAGAAGAAAGGGAGAAAGAAGGTAAAGAAGGAGTGTGGATACGGTGAAAGGGGAAATGGGCGAGCAACACCAAAGTTATGTGTATGTATTTATTTCATTTTGTTAAAAGTATCTGTATGTGAGTGTGGAGGGAATGTATGTTAATATCTGATAAGTATTACGGTATATGTATGGGGGAGAGTTTGGAAAAATAAAAAATTATTAAAAAAAAAAGAACATAATGTACGGGTGTTGAAGGTGGTGGTTTTAAAATGAATCAGGGTGTCTACTTCATGCAAAGCTGCTAAAAATGGAAGCGGGCGGTGGGGCCATAGTTAATCAGCAATAAAGAGGCATAACCATTAAAAAAAAAAGACAGGTTTACTCAGTGCAGCAGTGTGTATGAATGCATATTGAGGAAAGGGAATGCAGGGGGAGAGGCCTTGTGCCAAAGGTTGCTGCCCCTTGCCAGAGTAAGGGGGAGGGGGGAGAAACACCGTTGCTGGGATTCCCAAACGATGTGCCAGAAGGGGGAAGATGTTGTGACCCTCGTACACACATCCATTTCTCTCACAGGTGCTTGTTGGAACCAGACTCTTCAGTGATTGCTTGGGAGGGAGGGGAGAGAGGGAGAGAGGGCTGGGCCCTTTCGTTGCCCCTTGCTGCTTTCTCTTCTGCCCCCCGCCTGCCCATAGGGGTGAAGGCACCGGAAGGACTGGGAACAGTCCCTGGCAAAATAGACCGATTGAGCAAGCAGCCATGGTTCTTTCCCAGTGACGAGACCCACTGAGTGCCTTTATCTGGGGAGGAACAGAAAGAGAGAACAGTTAGCTTTTTTGCCTCTTGTTTCATAGAATGTCATGCAGGTGTTGGGCAAACAAAATGGGAGAGCGTGACATAATCCAAACATTTTGCATCTGAATGTCAACTTGCATTCTCCAAAATAAGCTTCTAGCTCTAGTAACGTCAGAATCTTTTTGTAAAGCAAGCAGCCCCTGGGTGCAGACAAGATGAGTGAACTAAGAGGACTGCCAATCAACACAAAAGATGGCCAACATCATGCAAGGTTGGAAAATAGAATCAAATGGCATGTAGAGCATTTTGCTTCAATTATTAAGATAAAGAGTTATGTAGGGCAATGGAAATCCCATCCTGATTAATGGAGTCTTCATGGAGTTTTCCTCTTTGACTTCAAAGACTCTACTAAGTGTGCCAACCTATGTAATTCCCAATTGTTCTTTATAACCTTTAATGGCTACTTTTTTTCCTTTTAAAGTCAAGTTAACGAACTACTAAGAAAGACACTTAAACTGGCAGTAGTTTCTCTGTCTAACAACATGGAAGCTGTAAAACACTGCATACGTAGTCCTCAATTAGACCATTCATGTAGCAACTGTTGGAAGTTATGATAGTGCCAAAAAAAGTGACTTACAATCAGTCCTTGTACTAATGACTGTCACACCATTCCAGGGTCATGTGATCACCATTTGTAATCTTTCCAGCTAGCTTCTGACAAGCAAAGTCAATGAGGGAAGCCAGATTCACTTAACAACTGGGGCACAAAAGGTTATAAAATTGGGTACTGTCATGTAATAATAGTAGTTATTTTATAACTAAGCAATAGTGCTTAGTGACATAGGTTCTCATCCCAATTGTGGGCGTAAGTTGAGGACTACACAACTATACACAGTTGTGGAGGCAAGTCATAAAAGAACTATAATGACCAGGAAGGGAATATGTCTCTAACAGATTAAAAAAATCTTAATTTTGTTAATTATTATTTTAAGAAAAATATAAACAAGTGAAGAGAACCGTAACATTTTGGTCATGAAGAGATCCAAAGCTTTGGAAGCAGCATCCAGTGAAATAATTTGCAGTGGGATTTTAAAAGACAGAAAGAAAAGCATTTGACTGTTACCACAGGTAGTTTTTTAAAGGAAAATGGAAATTACTAGTTTTACTGATAGTAAAACACTGCTAGGAAAGAAATGCCGCTAAAAATTACCTATCTCAATTATATAAAAATGTGTTTATCCTCCTCAGAGACAACTTTTTATGACTAAATTATTTTCTGACCAAATAGCAATGATACAATCTCCAGAAGAAAAAAAAAAAGTTGGGAATGTCACTATGAGATGATACTAGACACAATTTTTCAGGCTAATAGTAAGGGCTCTTGTTATATATTGGTCATTTCCCCCCCCCCCCCCCCCATGTCAATATTTGCATGCTTATGTTTGTACTGAATAATACTTTTGTATGCATTCCTTTGTAATACTATTGCTTTATGTTTGTCAAAACAAAAACCATCGGTTGCAGTTGTGTCCAATGGGTTAACTTTATTTTTTAAAAAAAGGTTTGCTGCTGAGAAAATCCTATTTTCATCATTCTGCAGAACTATCAGGTTTGAGACTCTGGCTCCACTTATGTGATTCTGCAACTCATTGTGACATAATTAGAGACTGCTCTCTCTAATCCTCCTAGTTTTGCATTTCCCAATGTGATTGCAGTGCTTCTGCAAGTGACTGGGAATACGATACTAAGAGCTTTGTATTTTTCAATTTCTTTATCCATTTGCTGATCTGAGATGCAATGTGCAATGAATATTTCATGCAGAAAACTCTGTTCAGATGTCCCAGAATTTGTTGATTATAGGGCATGTGAAAAGACTGCTTTTCTCCTCATCGCTTGCCATCTGCTGCAGAACGGGCACTAAAATAGGCAGAATTTCTATTTCAGAATAATTATTGTGGTTTTTTTTAAGCTTCAAAAGCAGAAGAAGAAAATAAAAATAGTAGGATTAGGGGGAAGAGACAGGAAAGGGTTTGTGTCCACACTACAGTATTCTGTGATTGAAGACGTCCAGAAAACCTTGCCTGATAGCCTGTTTCCAACTACATCTAACTTCCACCCTTGCTGCTTTCTAATGAATAATCTGAGATTGCCTTCTTGCAACTATCAAATCCTTCTTCTGTGACTTACTAATCCCAACTCCCTACAATATTTTACCTGGCTGCCGATGGCTGCTGTTGCTCTATCTGTGGGTTGCTGTGCTCAGGTTGTGGAGTCTCTGTTGTCCCCTGACGTGGCTGGGTCTGGCTGGAATCAGAGGTAGATGGGGGAGGTTCTTTTGTGCTGTTGAAGGCGGGGGAAGGCAGGGAAAGAAAGACTTATCTTAGCACTGTGACGTGGATTGCTTTTATATTCATAGTTCCAAACCATGATTATACAGTAGTTTGTATTTATCCAAACAATGATTAAACAATAGAGAAGATCATGGATCTGCAGAAGGCACCCTAAAGAGAAGAAGCGACCATTTTTCTTATTTTAGTTTGAATGGCTACAATTTCACATTTTAAATGTTTATTTTTCAAATCAGTCACTCTCAAGTTGCCTATTCCCCAGCTCTTCATTTTGCCAGTCATCGGTTCTGCTTTTCAGAGCTGTTTTCAGTCTTCCCTTTCTTCTTCTTTTTTCATCAGCAGGATTTCCTGCTGATTCCAAGTATTCCTCAAGTCTGACTCTGCTTAGGCTTTTGAGTTCAGCCAAGGTTAGTCAGGTGCTGCCCTCTAGTTGGGCCCTCTTCTTGTGTACCTGGCCATATCAGAAGGAGTTTTCATTATCACTAGTGCATACTTGCAGACCAGATATTCATCTTTTAACAATCCCTCAGAATAACACAAGAGTCAGTGGCGTGACAGGTCACATTTCAGAATTTTACCTGGCTACTGTTGTCACGATAGAAGAGTTCAGTGGGTTCCCCTCTTCTGGAGGGCCTGTGTCTGGGGTGGGAGGATCCTGTGGAACACTAGAGACTGCTATAAAAGAGGGGGGGGGGGGAGACCAACCAATCAGATCTAAATATGGGGTGGGAAATACATGTTCTGTACAGAGGAAAATGACAGTTCTAGAGGGAAAGCTAAGACTTACCCAGCTACTATCTATCCCAAACCTTCATTTCCACAGTGTTATTATTTCTGATGCTTTAAGGACACAGTAACTGTCTGCCCAACCCCCACTTGCTTCCTCTCCTATTAATATGGTTAGCCCAGGGAAGGGGAGCCAGTGGCTCTTCAAAAGTTATTGGGTTCCAATTACTGTCAGCTATAAAGATAGTGGATGCTGAATAGCAGTCCAGCATGGGGCATCCAGAACATCCAACATGGGGGGAACCAAGGATGATCTAAACTTGCAGTAATCACAGGTGGATGGACTGTAGGTTGAATATTCAAGGAAGCTTTTGGGAACACAAGGCAGGAGATTCCTCCCAGTCATGCTTGTGAACTCCACGGGGAAGCGACCATTCAAAGATGTAGGAGAAGAGGCAAGTGGGAGAGGTGAGAGAGGCAGGTAATACAGGCTTTGTGTAAAGGATCAGAATGATGGACTTGAATAAAATAGGCTTAACTTCCTACCCAGATACAGAACCAACTGTATTCCACAGGATAGGCATGTTGTTCTTACAGCTTAACTAGCTGTTGCCCACAGACTCCTGAAGGCTCCATGGTCCCCAGATTAACCACCTCAAAAATCAAAGTTCTCAGGTGGTCCTAGGAGTTTCTACAAAATGGATCCACTATTCTCAAACACTGTTCCTTTATTACTGAATAGATTTTATTTTAATAATAATAATAATAATAATAAAAAAGTTGGAAGGGACCTTGGAGGTCATCTAGTCCAACCCCCTGCTCAGGCAGGAAACCATATTCCATTTTGGACAAATGGCTGTCCAGTCTCTTCTTAAAAACTTCCAGTGTTGCAGCATTCACCGCTTCTGGAGGCAGGTTGTTCCACTGATTAATTGTTCTAACTGTCAGGAAGTTTCTCCTTAGTTATAGGTTGCTTCTCTCCTTGATTAGTTTCCATCGGTTGCTTCTTGCCCTGCCTTCAGGCGCTTTGGAGAATAGCTTGACTCCCTCTTCTTTGTGGCAGCCCCTGAGATATTGGAACACTGCTATCATGTCCCCCCTTGTCCTTCTCTTCGTTAAACTAGACATACCCAATTCCAGCAACCGTTCCTTGTATGTTTTAGCCTCCAGTCCCCTAATCATCTTTGTTGCTCTTCTCTGTACTCTTTCTAGAGTCTCAACATCTTTTTTACATTGTGGCCGAGATGGTCTTAGGGAAGACAAGACTATTGGCAAGGGCAAGATGACTCTCCTGTGGTAGCTGCTGGAATGGAAGGATGAACAAGGCAAAGAGGAAAGCGGAAGAAACAGTCCCCATGTTTTTGGGTCCAAGCCTTGACGGGAAAAAAAGCTCCTTCTGACAGGCTGCTACATAGCAACTGTTCTGGATGCCACACTCCTCTGTACCATTGCCAGGAAGCAAGGATTCCACTCAGCACTGGGGAGTATCAGCCAGGAAGTACACAACAATTATGGTTGATAACACTTTTTATCAACAGAATAGGAAATTATAGGAGACATTTTATATTAAGACATCGCTTCTGGGCTACCATACCTATGACTTAGCAAATCTGATTCAGTTTCTATTATATGTGTATTATACTAATTACTGCATTAACTTGCAGAAATTACATGTGCAATTTTCATAAGAGCACACAAAGAGCTGTGCTGAATGAGAGTATTTAATCCAGGATTCAGTTTTCACAGCCCTCAATGGAAGCCCACAAGTAAGCCATAGACCAGAAAATCAACTCTAGGAAAGCTAAAGCTACTTATATTGGGATCAATTATAACAACAAAATCTTGTGAGTCTGATTGTGCTGTACATCCCCCCTCTTCGTTGTATGTCAGTGAAATAGGGAGGCATCTACCTGAGCCACTTCTGATTGTTAACTTGCTGTTCTAGACTTAAAAATTGTTTCAGCCTAGATAATAGTTCCTGAATATTTCTGACAAAGTCATTTTCCTTATTCTCTACACATTTAAGATATAAGATAAGATAACCTTTATGGTAATTTGTTACTGTGAACAGACTGTCCCACATTAAAAATTATGTTGTATATAGCTACCTATACACATACATAACACATATATACACATGCTACATACATACATACATACATACATACATACATATATATCACTGTCCATTTTGAACACATAGTGGAAATTTTTATCTTTCATCACAACTAATATGCAAAGGTATATAGTATTTGATGCTGGAGGTAATATTATGATTAGGAACTGTTGGGAACTTTATACACAGTAGCAGTCTAAATTGCCAACTAAAGCTACATTTGTGATAGCAAATTCCATAGTGTCATTATGCTGCATGTGAAGACAATAATATTTGTTAATATTTGCTCAGATCTTCCCAATGTTCAGCTTTGTTAGATTATCCCATAGTTTTAGTATTATGGAAAATGACATCAATTTTCTCACTACACCTTTAGAATGTCTTCCCTGGAGACAATTTTTCATAAACTAAAAGTCTCCAAACTAAAATCTTCCTGAGTATTTCTCTATTTTTGTGTTTGTGTGTTTTCCAGTTCTGTTGACAGAAGGATAAAAAAAAAACCCTATAAACTGCTGATTTGTAGAAAAGTAATATGATAGGTTGAGTGAATGTCACTGTTGTCTTTGTTCAGATTCTTATTCTCCTGAGACTGTTAGCTTTGACTACTTCAACACCAGCCTTTATATTTATTTATCCCTCTGGTGAAAATTCATATGCACTCGTTTTTGTCCCAGTATGTACTTTTCCCTAGGGTTTTCTATGACATAATTTTGTATGAATAAATCACATTGATTTTTGGACACAATAAAACCGTTTCTGAAGAATCAGTGATGCTCACCTTCTACTTGGGACCCATTATTTTGTGCCACTTCCTGAGAGAGGATGGCTGGCTCTGTGAGCACTTTAGAACTAGCAAAACAAAATAATAATTGACAAAATTACCATCAGTCAATTGCAAAATGTTTTCCTTGGAACAGCTTATATCCTAAGATGATGCCTTTAATATTATTAACCACAACATCTGCCTATCCGTTGTCCTTGAGAAGGACTTGATAGGTGGATATAAAAATGTCAGATCTAAATATGTAGCTGACTTCGCGACCAAACAAGAAAAAAGTCCCAAAATTCTCTTTTGCTGCTTTAAAATGATTGTGTAGGCTCTAGTGTGAGCCACTGAATTTGTTGTTTCTCCTCCAAGCTCCTCTTCTCATCACTTCCAATTCTGTTTGCCTGACACCCACTGGCAGAAATGAGCAAACTCTGATCAATGACATTCAGCTTCCAGCACACTTCTTGATTCTATCATCAAAACTTGATGGCAAAATGATGTTGCCCAGCAGTGCAACTATAGTGTGTGTGCAGGGGGATAAGAAACAGGATAATTAAGCCCCTGTAAGATTTGTCCATTTTACCCCTTAATATCAATTATGCTTCCAACACATGCACACAAAAGGGCCTGAAAGCCCCAGTCCCTGAAAGACATGATCCTAAAAGTCTAATTGATGTTCTCTTCAGCCCCTCCCTCCAATGACTAAACATTTAAGTATTCCAAAGCCTCACCTCTCTTGCTGTACAGCGGGTTCTGGAAAGGAGGCCCAATTCTCATCTTTGCCAGAGCAGGAGGCAACTGGGTTAGGTTGGTCCCACACTGCTGCTCCTGTATCAGCTGCTACCAGTTGTGAGGATTTTGTAGACTTTGCGGACGGCTCAGACCTGTCTGCCCAGCTAGGATCTAGGGAAGACCATATTTGCACAGGAGATATTTATCTGGTGCTAGAACTTACTACAGGAGATAGCTAGCACTATTGTTCCTGTAACTGTTATAATAGTCTCCCCCAATCTATTGCTCACCAGATGTGCTGGGATGACAGATCTCAATATTCTGAAGTTACCATGATTATTGGACGAATATATTGGGACTTGAAGTCTTAACACACCAGGAGAGCAGATGGTTGGGAAAAGCTGGGTGCAATCCTAACATAATTGCCGATTTCTCTTTGGCATAAGGAAAATGAAGGTTTCCTCAACTGATTAAATGTAAGTCAAAGTAATGGATACAGATTAGGACGAAAGCCCAAATCAAACCAAGTTTGCTCTAAAATCCAATTTTGTCTTGATCCTTTAATCATGAATTTCTGTGCTATTATGGTTTCTTGACTCACAAGATAGCAAAAACAGAAGGTGTATTTCAAAAGAAGAGTTTCAAGACACACAATTCTGTGCAAATAATTTAACAAACTGGGCTATTTGGCAAGATCTTGGTATAAATCAAATCTTGGTGCAATGTGGGAAAAGAGGCATTTTTTAATTCAGCATTCCCTTACATTGTTATTCTTTCTTCAATTATACTAATAATGTCCAGAGATTGAGAAAAAGATGTTCAGACCTAATCCAGACCAGCTTTTCCCAAGAAAAGGGCCAATTATTTTTATGCCAAAAGACTTTTACTTTCAAGAAAATTATTTCCTAGCCATAAAATAAAGGTGAAAAAATGTGGTATTCCTGTTGTTGCCAAATATCAGTTCCCAGCAACTCTGGGAAACATGACCAAAGGTGAGGAGGATGAGAGCTTAAGTTCAACAATATCTTCAGGGGGGAAACTTCATAAATGGGGTGATTTGACAATATACTATGGCGAAAGCCTCACTTTGGTAGTTTTTCAAGGAATGTTATCATTTTTCCTTTATTGCACCATGATGTCACTTCTCCTCTAATACTAGTGTTATTAGATCCAGTTGTCCCTCCTTTTTTCATTTGTAATATACTCATCATCATGCACTCATCTGTAATGAGCATTGCATAAGAAGCAGGTGGCTATAACTGGTAAACTTAGAAGTTTCGCTCCCAAGAATTTTAAACCAGAATTAAGCTACATTCCTGAGGAAAGAGCAGATTAAAAGAGAGAGGGCAACAGTCCTAAGGATTCAAAATAGAGCACTGCAAATCAGCAGAGTTGCATGGAAGAACATGTGAGAATGAAGCTCTCTCCCACTGTCAAGTATATGTCTTGTGACTTGATTAAACGGCATCTTGAGCCAAAGAAAGTCAGAGATACTGACAAGAAGAATCAGTGAAATTGTAAGAACCAAGTAGCTAGTTTGGCTAGGATAATACTCCTTGAAAATAACATACAATTATAACTCTCAGCAAAAGTGAACGATTTAAAAAAAAATCAAACCTGGATATTTTCTATAAAATTATCTGGCAAAAAATATTTCAAAACCTAGATTTATTAAATTTATATGCCACTCATCTTTCCTATAAGGTGAGTCTCATCCAAGTTGAAACACTGTTTATTAATGACGAACATGTTACTTTATTGAATGTAGAGTAACGCTTATTTCAGAATTCACTTTTAAAGGGGATAAAGGCTATTTCATTCTTGTTCCTACCATAGACTGCTCCCATTTAGATCTTTTCCTCTGTTCCATTAGGTCTCATTACCAAAATAAGCAGAACAGTTTCAAATCAGGAAAAGAATTGCTGGTGGCAGCAACATCAGGAACAAGCTCACCTTACTTCCTAGAGGAATTTATTTCCCATTATTAAAGGATGCCCAAACAAGCAGACAGCAGCTTAGCTCTGTTCCACCACTTATCCACCAACCCCAACAACCCAATCTCTGAGTTCTGACCTCCTAATGTTCTTTCCGCTTCTGTTTGTTCACCACAGCCATTGCTGACAGGGACGGCCTCTCCATCTCCCCCACCAGGATCTTCTTCCTCACCCCCTTCACCTTCTGAGTCTTCACTATCTTCACTATCTGTGCTACCAAGTCTTCTGCAAAAGGGAGAGAAAATGGAATAAAGTAGAGTTATTACACACTTGCCTATAACCAGGTCTATTCCAGTGGACTCCTTTTTCTGCAGCTGTACATCACAATATGTGTTTAGTTTGGTGT
Organism: Crotalus adamanteus; assembly: GCA_039797435.1. Classification (NCBI taxonomy): domain Eukaryota; kingdom Metazoa; phylum Chordata; class Lepidosauria; order Squamata; family Viperidae; genus Crotalus; species Crotalus adamanteus. Next base: position 12,344,181 of record CM077935.1, read on the forward strand.
TGGTTTAATACATGTGGGCTAGTCTGCTAAGGCTTGCTCAGCCAATCATGACTTAATTCCATGTATAAATATAGCCATAGAATCAAACTTCTGGTCCATCCAACCGTAATGTACCAATTTCCTCCTCTAAATTCCACTAAAAGAGGCTTTAGGCAATTAGAATTGCTGAACTCTATAAGCAATTCAGGCCTGCCAGTCTGATAGCATCATTACATTATCAATCCCAGTCTTATGACCCTTGGAGCCCAAATTGATTCTGAAAATGAAAATGCACTCCCTAGATATAAACATAAAATTTATTTATCTATTAATTAAACAAATTTGTATGGTCACCCAAAGTCACTGAAGCAGGTGACTTCAGGCTGCTTACAACATTAAAAATAAAATAAAAACCCATAAACCCTCCCATCCCCACTCCCATGGCAGCACCAGGTTGCATGTCCCTGCTACAGCTAATGAAAAAGAAAGAATCTAACACAAAGATACCGTGTTTTCCCCCCAATTTCCCCAAAATAAGTTCTAACTGGAAAATAAGCCCTAGCATGATTTTTCAGGATGCTTTTAATATAAGCCCTACCCCCAAAATAAGCTCCAGTTAAGATCATCAGCTAGGACGCATTTAGTATCGTATTTTCCCCAAAATAAGACCTAACAGGAAAATAAGCCCTAATGCAAAAATGAATATAAGACCTGGTCTTATTTTAGGGAAAACATGAGTATAACTGTTTCAGACTATTTCAGAAGGTCTAAAGCAGGGGTCTTCAAACTCGGCCCTTTTATGACTCATGAACTTCAACTCCCAAAATTCCTCAGCCAGGCATGCTGGCTGAGGAATTCTGGGAGTTGAAGTCCATGAGTCATTAAAGGGCCGAGTTTGAAGACCCCTGGTCTAAAGGATTAACTGACAAAATTCAAGAAAACAGCAACAACATGAAATTCTGGAGCCAAGCATCACAAAATTGTGAGGGACAGCAAAAAGTGGCCCCAAAAGATTAATGCACCTGACAATAGTGGCAAGAGAGGAAATATTATCCAATGTAGGAAAAAACTCAAAAAGAGTTTAAAACTTAAATTATCTTCCTTCAGATATACAAATTGCACTTGAAAATAGGAAGCAACAAGTGCTATATTTATCAGATTAGACATACTTGAGAAGGGGAAAAAAGGGCTTCCAAAACTGAACATTTATTTTTGCTTTTGTTTTTTGAGTGGGAGGAAGGGAGGAATGATATGCAGTTGGGAGTAATAAGAGCTAAAAGTCTGGATCTTGAACAGAGAAGCTGATACTGCACATTGAATCATCTTCAGCTTCAATTTCATGGCTACTAAGAATTGTCTTATGTATTATTAAGCACTATGCTAAACACTATTCATGCCATCCGCTCTAGCTTTATTCGCTCACTCCCATTTTGCAGAAGTGGGCAGCTGACAAAGCTCCACCATGAAAGAATGTGTGACAGGACCTTGGTCTAAATATGACCCACAGTTTATTGGTAAACATGATAAAGGAAGTTTTCTCTTGGCTTGATTAATAAGGGGGACAGGGAGATAGAATGGGATGAACATCTCTGTAAAATGGAAACCTCTTGTGGAAAATCTTCAAGGATCCTGGGAAGGAGGCTGCCTGCATGTGCCTTCAACACCCCCAGCAAGAAAAAACATCTTCCCAGCAAGTCTAAAATTTCTTATCTTAGCACACTATTTTGATCCAGTTTGCATCTGTTTGGTTTCATTTTGCATAATTCCTCACCTAGTCTAGTCAAAAGTTGATGATGACAGGATTGATCTAAAGAGGCAGAACATATTCATAAAATGAGATGTGGGCATGCAAAGGCAATGGAACAACAGGGCAGACACCATCAAAAAGGCATATGTACTTCATGCAGGAGAAGCATGAGCTAGCTTAAGATACAAACAAGGAAGAAGATTTAACCCTAATAAACCAAGCATAATTGTAACTCTCTGGAAAGAAAAGCGTGAATTATTTAAATACACGATGATATGCATTTAAGAAAAGAAAAAAAAAAGGGGGGGGGGGGGGAATACAAGCAAGAGAAATCAATCCTTAGCCCAAAGGGTGGTGAATCCTCCAGAAGCTAATACAATGGATTCTTCCCTACCTAACCGTCATAGACTGTGCAGTACCCGAAGTGATAGTCCTCTCCTTCTCCTGCCAGAAGTCCTCCCCATCAGAGCCATCGGCCTCTTCATCATCATCAAATTGCTGAATTCGCTCCTTGTAGCAGATGTCGAAAAGGTTGGCGTTGGGCTGCAGGAAAGTGGAGAGCAGAGACAGATTAGAGCAGTGGCCAAATTTAGAAAGGAAATAGACATAGTTGTTGTCTTTGTTGTTATTACAAGTTGCCCTTTAATGACTATCTATTAAATGACTATTCAAAATTACAATAGCGCTGAACAAATGGTAGTTACAGTCGTTGCAAATCCCCCACCTCCCTGTCACTGAAACTTGCTGCCTATTTCTGCCACCCTCTGCTGATGTTTGCCATCCTCTTCCTCCCACTGCTGGTGAGGCCCTGCACAGCGGAGATAGTCACCACCTTCACCTGTGGAACTGCTGCCTGCACTGTGCCTCCTTAGTCCTGCTATCTCTTCCCCAGGTGGGCCCAGTGAGCAACCTTCTTCAGCAGATGAGGCTCCACTTCTTCAGGACAAGACATGTCCTGAGATCATAACCTCACACAAGTGACTGAATTCTGGACTAGCAGTGGGAGGAACAAGGCAGCAGAGGTCACTTGAGGATGGCAGGCATAGGACACGTGGAGGAGTGCAAGGCAGCCAAAAGGACAGAGATAAGGGGGAGACAGGCAGGTGAAGCGAGTTCAACAGGAGGTGAGCGCAGCTGGGTAGTGCAGTCTCACCTGCCAAAGGGAGCTACCCAGAACCAGCTGGGGAGCAGACTCAACAAATTTGTGCAGGGCAGGAGAACTGTAAGCTCTTTGCCTAATGGCTACAATCAGGACTATTGTTGCTGAGCAGCGAAGTCACGTGATATTTCACCTAACAACTGCTTCCATTTAGCAATGGAAACCCCAATCCAAATTAGGGTCATTAAGGGAGGACAATCGGTACAAAGTGGCAAACATGTCTAATATTCATTCGTCCTCTTTTCTCCGTCAACAACAGCCCTTTGAGATGGCTCAAGGAATGACACTTACACTGTCATCATCTGCATTCAGTGTGAAGGTGATGTTGGCCATTTTGTCAAAAGGAGCACTGAAATTAAAAAAAAAAAAAAGGAAACTATGGTGAAGACCAGAAATCAGGATTGCATTCTTAGATGGGAACAGTACAAGCCTAGTTTGGGGGAAAAAACAGTGAAAGAAGGAAGCATGTGCTGTGCTGAAATGGGAATTTATCCCCCTTCTTTTTCCTAAACTCTTTTAATAAAATTCCCATTTCCAAAGTACTTTAGGAAGAGTTGAAAACATTCTACATGAATCAGTAGTTATCTCTTAATGCAGACAGGAGTCAGGGTATCTACCTGTCCAAGGTTACTAAAACAATTAAATTAATAGAGAAAGGATAGTTTTTAGTTTACTTTATGATTTCATCTTAGTTACATTACTGCTAAATGGATTCTTTCCGCTATTTAATAAATATAACACTACTCCCAATATCATCATTCAACAGACACTATCTCCCTCCTATGCAGGGTTCTTAGTTCTTATATACTTCACTGTCACCTTTTTTTCAAAGAACTCTTTCTTGTTAATATAATATCTGTCTTCCTGCAACAAATTTAAACTGGCAGTCCCTTTTCTATACGGGCCACACATTTACAGGTGTGTTTTTAATTTTTTGTTTTCTATATGGAACTTCCAATGCTACACAATGTATTTCAAACTCTGTTTACCAAACTGCTTTGCACTAGCTCAAGTTTTATTCTTTATTTTAGATGTATATATGTTAAAAGGAGTTGTATTGGCTTTATTTTAGAACTGTGCATTGATTTGTGAAGGCTATTGCTTATATTAAGAAATATTTTAATAAAATACAGATGAAGTCTCCTTTGAGTTGAGGTATGGATATTATTTATTACCATTACATTCTTCTGGAAACTCTTTTTTACTTTGCAACCTAGTCTAAATTCTGGAATTTCCTCATGGTCTCTCATTTAACCAGGTCTGACACTGCTTAGCTTATTGAGAGAAGCCAAGGTTAGCTTAGTGTGGCCACCTGCCATCAAAAGGGAAGTTGTTCAATAGATGCCACAGAACAGATTCATATCCAAGCCCAAAGAAAGTGGCTGCAGAGCCCAAACCATGTTCTGTCTTGTCTGACAAACATTTGAACCAGTTTTCCAAGTCACCCACCAACCATTGCTATAGTGTCAGATCAGTTTCAATTAATTTTATTTCTCAAGAAGCAGACAGCAAAGCCCCATTTTAAGATAATGCAAAGACTGGGCTCAGAAGGGACCTGTGTAAAATACTTCTGAGCTTTCATCTACTCATGTTTCCCTAGATGAAATCTTTGTATTTATTTGAAATGGTGCATGTATGGAGAGATGGAAAGGAGATATGTATGCTGTTGGCCTCATCTTTGTATTTAAAAGAAGAAGAGCAACGCATCAGCATTTACCTTTTCAACCGTTGGAAGTGAGCACTGCAGGCCACATAGGCAGAAAAAGAGAAAGAAAAAGGAGAGAAAGAAACAGAGGCAGACACATGAGGTCAGGAGACTTGGAGAAAGGAAAAAAAACTGCCTGGGGATGGAATGAGGTGCCTGCCAATAAGGTTTCCAGCTCCCCCCCCCTTTCAATAATTAGGTCATCCAGGTCAAACATCATGCTGGAACTGCCATAACAAAACAGACTGGCAAAATAGGAATGACTGGACAGTCTTGACTAAGAACATCAAATCTTTAGTTGCTAACATGACTTGAAAAATTAAGACACCCTCCCCTTTTTCAGGCAAGGCTCTTGTCATTTGGCAAGCTGAGCAAAGCAAGCTAGAAGCCAGAGCCTCTGGGATGGGAGCTTTAATTCAATAAAATCCAATTTCCAAGTATCAAATCATCCTGGCTTCCAAAATTTTAAAGGAAACCTCTCTGCTTGTGGACTTTCTCAAAGCAATTATCCACAGGTTGATGGACTAGGAGAGTCTTTGATCTGATCAAATAAAGCTCATTTTATGTTCTTATAAAAGATAAATAAAACATATTCCCTCTTTCGGAGAGGTCAAGAAACACAAAGATTTCATGAAATGGAGTCCTGGCTGTGCAAAGGCAAAGAAAGAAGCACCACCACTCATATAATCCTCTCACATTCTCAGAAGAAGCCAAGCAAATACTAGCTCATGGGTCTCAATGAGATGGAATGAACACCTAGCCATCTTTCCCCAGATAAAGTTTTCCCAGGTATTTTTATCTGACTGCTATCATCCTTAGGGCAGCATGGTGGCTCAGCGGTTGGGGCGCTGGGCTTGCTGGTTGAAAAGTCAGCAGCCCAGGTTTGAGACCCAAGAGCCATGTGACAGGTTGAGCTCCTGTCCTCACCTCAGCTCCTGCCAACCTACCAGTTCGAAAGCATGCAAATGTGATAAATAGGTACCACTTCAGAAGGAAGGTAACAACATTCTGTGACATCATGCTGGCCACATGACTGAGGAAATGTCTTCGGACAGTGCTGGCTCAATGGCCTTGAAATGGAGATGAGCCAGCAACTAGCAGAGTAAAAACTAGTGTAGTAAAATCTGCAGGAACTCCTTTACCTTTTTTTAAACATCCTTAACTAAAATGAAATTATAGGCTCTATGGTCCCTAGCATGCCAGTTGGGATACAGGTCCCAAGAAAGGCATCTTCTTTGACATAAAACAAGCTCTTTGCTCTATCAGACTTTTAAAAGGAATTTTAAAGAATTCATTTAATGAAAAAAGTGTTGCAAAGTGCCAGTTGTGAGTATTCACTATCTCCATGAATGCCTCTGGGTCACAAATAGATTCCATGACTTAAATCCATATTTTGTAAGTAATTATGCCCTCCAGTAACTATTTTGGGAATGGGACAAGCAGCTGCATTCTTGTAGTGTCCATAACACTTTCTTAAAATCGAATTCACAAGTCCAAAAGGGCTGGGGATCCAGTTATAGCTCAAAATGTAAGGATGATCCAGATGAGGATTGCTGATCTAATATCTCCAATCGGTTATTTTACTGGGACCAATAACCAAATCTGCAAGATGCAAGACTATTCATCTTTATAATTCTATGACAAACTACCAGGCACAAGAACATGCAAATCGAATGCTCCTGAAATGTATTCAGTGAATAATCTAATTCTCATTAATGAATTTGCAACTGAATTATAGGAAACTATAATCAGCAGAGATTAAGACCAGTGAAAGGCAGATGTCCCTTTGCATACACAGACCAAAGGAACATAATTTAATATGTGAGGCTTTAGAAACCCTTAGTCTTGCTTCTGGATCCTGCTTAAAATCATGCTTCCTTTCCAGAGCAGACAAAAATCAGCTGTGCCATGCTATTGTCCTCACAGGAGGCAAGGCAATTCTCAGCCACCAAAGAGCACATTAAAAGAGGCCTAGAAACAGGACATGGAGAAAGGCAAGGGGGGAATGTGAACACATCACTAACTTGACATTCTCTTCTTGCTCGCCAAATTCTTCGTCATGAAAACCAAAGTGGTCAATAAATGAAGTCATCTGTTGCATTTGATAACCTACGAAAGCCTATGAAAAAAAGTAATAATAGGAAATAAGCATGAATGACAAATAGCTCAAAAGGGAACGGCGGAGTGAGAATTTCATTTATTAACTAAATTTATATAGCCAGTTGCAAGTCAAAACAGATGATTATTAGATCTGATACATCTAAGAACGTATGGAAATTCTTTTGTCTGTATAAATCTATGTGCTTTCCAATAGATCCTAACAGATAACATCTGGCTTGGATTCATTCCAAGTAGCATCAATCCGATCCTGAGCACAAGATGTAAAAGTTAGTAAGATAATGAAAATGAAACATAATGACTGGGCTACTGCTGGCTCTTCTTCTGTATGGTTTTATATTGGGTGGGTGGGTGGTATTTTATTTGGGAGTTGGTTTTATAATATTTTATTGTATGGCTTGTTACTATGATTTTTCTACATGCCCAGAATCTGACCATATACAATGACTACATTAAAGAAAAGAATACCAAGATTCTATATCCATTGCCTCCAAATAGAGGTGGTGATTATGCTGAGAAAGGTGGGGAGCAGGATAAATATCTTTTCCAGAAACTTTTCACACATACTGCTGTCTCCAAGGTGGGCGCTGCTGCTTACGTAAGCATTCTACTTTCATAACACAGATGGAACATTCCTCTGAAAGAGGAGAGGCTATTTGTCAGAGGAATCAAGGATTCTGCGTGGCCACCAGCCAGAAAGGAACATACTAAAATATAGAATCTAGACCCCTCAAGGAATCTTGATCTCTCAGATTAAAGGTATAATGTTTTTGATGTGTTGATTATTTACTTAATTACAGCATATGTCTGTAGAGGAAAAGACAGAGGGAGTGGGAAATGACTAAAAGGACTTTTGGAGCAAGCAATGTGTTTTTAGGCACAAAGCCCACACAGCTAAAAATATTGCCCTTGGTTCTTAAATAAACAAGCACATGGCAGACAGGTGATAAGGGTATGGAGTACAAATGCCTCCTGATAGGAATGGACAAGGCCACTTGCCTGCTGTAGGACAGCCTCCTGAGGGAAGCTGAACTCCTTGAGATCGTTCTCATCATCATCGCTTGATGAGTGGAGATTGTGCATGTTAACCTGAAGAAGAAAAAGATAATTAGTTATAGGGTTCCTTCTGAAAGCGCAGTGAATATAAAGCAGAGATTATTTGCCCAGTTTTCAAGAAATACCTTAGCTGAACAAGCTCCCGTTTTCTAAACAGTGCTTCCCCACCCCTGGTTTGCTGTGTCTTTGACACGGAGTCCTAGCTTTTCAATCATTATGGGCTATTTTGAAAGGGACAGTATGACAAAGATGCCAGGAACCCAGGGCTAAAGTGGGTAACTGCAGCTGACTTAAATTACCGCTCCTCTGGCTATACAGGAAATAGAGTGCATTCTTAGAAATACCAATATAGAGTTCACTTGTAAATTCCCCAGACCACTAGCCAAGCTGAGCCATCTGGAAAAATCCACTTCTAAAATTTGCGATGTAACTGAAGTTTAGACATAAAGCATGAAGAGCGTGAAATTACTAGGAAATGCTTCCCTCAATTAAGAGAAGATAGATATCAATCTCTGGTGGAATAGTTTTCACAACTCTGCCAGAGATTTTACATAGAACCAAGTCTAGAACACTATAAGCATAAAAAAGAAAAAACTAACCAGATCCACAGTGTTCTTCTTATTGGTTTCTGATAAAGGTCCCAAGACAAATTTTTCCCACTGTTCTTGGTCTTCAGGCATTTCTGAAAATCAGAAAATGTAAGTAGCCTAAAGCTGGGGAATGGAAGGAGAAGGCAAATAAACACACTGAAGAATGAGCTAGTTGCCCAACCTTTCTGTCTCTGGGAGCTGGCTGGTGTGTGTGTGTGTTGTGTGTGTTTCCGTGTGAGTGGCCAACAAGCACGCACACTCACAAATGGAGTGCACATGAATGCCTACTGCTTCTGCAGTCCCGTTCCAAATGGCTCATGGCCCAGTAATGGACCACAGCCCAGGAGCTGGGAACACCTGAGCTAGTCCACAGGATGCAACAGAATTCAGGTGTCAGAAAAAATAGTGGCCCATAGTAACTAGGAGCCAGACAGCCTCAAAGAAATCAATGAGGTAACCTTTTCCTTGTTTGAGGAACACAGACAGGTCCTTCCATAAAATTATGTCATATTTTAACCTTGATTTATTGGCAAAACCTTTGTGCCTTAGTTCATGCAGAAGCCAAAATCAAAAAGTCATCTTTGTGTGAAGCCAGCCACCTGTAGTTAGCAGCTGTTCTGGCTACATTGTGTAAGGTGGGCTTTTTTTGGCTACCAAGTATTTAGGTCCTAACTCTAGCCACATTTAGTAAATAATTGTGTGGCAATTTGCAAGTTCATAGCAAGTGGAAGTATGAAAAATAACCATTAATTTAGCCCACTATTGGAGGATTCTGGAGTTGTAGTCCTTCATATAAAGTTCAGGAAAATTTATTCGGGTTAATTGATACATATCTCCCCTCTAAATTTTTTGGTCAAATCCTCTTTCTCAATCCCTAACAAGACTACAAGCTATTTTCCCAACATCAAAACTGCCCATTTATAAACACACAGAACATTTGCAGAATTATATGTATTCAGTAATTTAAACTAGCCTTTCAAGATGTAAAACCACAGAACACAGAATATTAACCCTATTTTGGCCTATTCGTGTCTCTACCTTAGCTGAAAATATCCTCTCTTAGCAGTAGATCTTATTTCCCTGCCCGACACACCTCAAATCTTCAATGGGAATCCATATTTTTCCTCTACTAAAAGGCAGGAAATAAACTCCTATACAGTTTCCAAAAACAGCTCATTTCAGCAGCTAAAAAGGTACTTTAGCCAATCCTGAACAAGAAACATAAACTTCACTCCCTGAAGCTGCCCCTCGCATTACCTTTTAAGAGCTGCTTGATGAGATTTGAATGAGGCCACTTCTCAGAACCTTGAGCTAAGGCATTCGCAATCCGGGTGAGGTGCCCCATATAGCCGTTGCGTCTTCCCCCATCCAATCTGTAGGAGATGACAGAGAGAATGGAGGCTGGTGGTGGCTGTGGGTATGACTTGCATAGTTTGAAAAAGAAGAAATAAATAAATGACAAGAGGAAAAGAGACTTTAGTGCTTCTATGGAGCTCATAAGTTGAAGCTATTCCGATTGGTCTGCATGCAGGGAAAAGGATCTCCAGATAATCCTTCAATGCCCAGCAACTCCAGCCAACAGGGTGTAAGGACCCACCCCACTTTGCATCTTAAGAAGACAGAACTCTTGGAATATTTCTTCCAACAGGCATCTTTATTAAGAGAAGATGGTTGCAAGCATTCTAGACAGGACCTGAGGCCCCCCCCCCACCATTCAGGGTTTTAATTGTTCCCAAGCAGCCCCCCCACCCCACCGTCCTTCCAGCGACAATCCCAGGCATTACATTTCCACCCCCTTTTCCTCACGGCCGGAGGCAGGGAGACTTCAGAGAGGAGTACATGAAAGGTGATGGCCATATTGTTATGGTCAGTCCTCTGGGTGAGATCCACATTCAGTCCCTTTGAAGTTTTAATGAAGGAAGTGAGAGCCATAAAACCCCTTTGCTCATCCCCCTTCCCCTTTGTAGTATGACAGAATCCAGAGAGGGCAGAAATGGGGTTTTCCCTAGTCGATAACTAGAGATGAAATATAATTGGATTCTGACATCCTGCCCCCTTAAAAATAAGAGAGATCCACCTGAAAAGAAAACAAAACAGGTATAAAAGTTAGTCTGGCTTGTTAGGATACTCTGTGTGAAACTTCTTTAATAGCTTCGGGGCTCTGACATGACGTTTATGGACCCACTCATTTTGTGAGGGAGGGAGGTGTTTCCAGGCAACTAGGTACTGAGTTGCTCCATGATATCTCCTAGAATCTAGGATTTCCTTTATCTCGAAGTGTTGTTCGCCCTCCAACATGATTGCAGGTGGGGGGGGGGGATTTTGGGCTGTAACGATGACTGATGCTCTCTTTTCAGCAAGCTGCAATGAAAAATTGGGTGTATTTGCCTGAGATTTTTTGGGTAATTCTAATTCTACTGTTACTGGGTTTATGATTCTTTTAATTGGAAAAGGCCTTATATATTTTGGTCCAAGTTTTTTACAGGGTTGTAGGGACTTTAGGTATTTTGTAGATAAGTACACCATTTCTCCTATAATGAATGGTGTAGGCTCAACCCTTTTTTTATTGGCTTGTGCTTTGTATGCCTGCCTAGCTTCATCTAGTGCTTTTCTAACTATTGGCCAGGTGTTTTGTAATTGTTCCATCCATTCTTTCAGTGATGGGATCGCCGGTTTGTTTGGGGTTAGTTCTGGCATGGGGTTGAAACTTTGACCGGTAGCTATTTGAAAAGGAGTGTAACCTGTGCTGGAGTGGACTGCATTATTATAAGCAACTTCTGCGAAAGGGAGTAGGTCCGTCCAATCGGACTGCTGGAAATTAATAAAGCATCTTAAATATTGCTCAAGTACTGAGTGACAACGTTCTGTTTGTCCATCCCCTTGTGGATGATGGCTAGATGTCAGTCCCTGAGTGGTCCCTAAGAGGGATAAAAATTCCTTCCAAAATGCAGACGTAAATTGCACTCCCCTATCAGAGATGATGCGTTGGGGTGCCACATGCAATCTGTAAATATGCTGGACGAAAAGTTTTGCTAAGGCTTTTGTGGTGGGAATCTTTTGGCAAGGGATAAAGTGCACCTGTTTGGAAAACAAGTCTGTGACCGTCCACACAACAGTATTCCCATTGCTTTCCGGTAATTCCACTATAAAATCCATGGCTATTTCCCTCCAGGGGGCTGAGGGATTTGCCACTGTTTGTAACAGTCCGGGCGATTTCCCTTGCAACCTCTTTGCAGTTGCACACTTTGGGCAGCTGGCCACGTAACTTTTTATGTCCTTTTTTATGGATGGCCACCAAAATTGCCGTTTAATTATGTGTAATGTTTTTAAAAATCCAAAATGCCCTGCTGACTTTGTGTCGTGGCAAAGCTGCATGAATGTGACTCTTTGGGTTGTTGGTGCATATATAACTTTTCCCCCACCCAAGGCAGCCCGTCTCTCATTGTGCACATGTGTTTATTTTTCTGGAACCATTCATCTGTTTCCAAACTTTTCCAGAATTCAATTCTGGTTTGGCTGCCCAGCTGTGGTTTTTAATTTAGCTTGGGCTCTGGTGGTTACTGGCACTGCCAGTTGTGATTCTACCATCATCAGTTTAGAGTCGGTGGCTCGCGTGCTGTTATATTGGGGCATGCGAGATAGTGCATCTGCCAGGAAGTTCTTTTTCCCCGGCAAATGTTTGAGCTTAAATTGGAACTGGTGAAAATGCTGGGACCAGCGGGCTTGTTTGGGATTGAGCTTCCTGAGCGCTTTCAGGGCTTCCAAATTTTTGTGATCAGTCCACACCTGGAAGGGGATTTTGTTGCCTTCCAGGAACTGTTGCCACGTGAGTAATGACCAATGTATCCCGTATGCCTCTTTCTCCCACACGGGCCAGCGCTGTTCCGTTTTCGTGAGTTTCTTGGATGTATACGCACAGGGTTGCAATACCCCTTCATCGTTTTCTTTCTTTTTTTTTTTATTAAAAGTTTTTAAAATTTTACAATAAAAACCCCTTCCCCAATCCCTCCCAACCCACCCCAAAACCCTCCCCCGTTCTTCCCAGAGCTGAATACAGGCTTAACTAGATCTTAAAAGAAAAAAAGTTTTAAACCCAAATAAACCTTAAGCAAATATAATTACACTCAATAAACAAATTGTAAAATACTTTAACTCCATAATATATAAAAAACAAAAAGAAGAAAAACAAAAGAGAAAATAAAAAAGAAATAATAAAAAAAATTAAAGAATAATAACAATTACACTTCTAAATAATATCTTAAACTTATATAAATTATTCAAAAGCTAAATAATATTTTCTTATATCATACTTATATTGTATAAAATTTATCCATCTTTTCCACACCGAAAGATACTTCTCTTGCGATTGATCTTTCAAGAAAGCTGAAATTTTTGCCATTTCCGCTAAGTAAGAAACTTTAAAAAACCATTCTTGCAAAGTAGGCAAAAATTCCTTCTTCCAATATTGCCCTATTAACAACCTAGCCACAGTAATTAAATTTAACATTAAAATAATCTCTTTTTCATCACAATCAGAAACAATACCCAACAAAAACAATTGTGGAGTAAATTTTATCCTTCTTTTAAAAATTCTTTGAATATTCCACCATATCTTAATCCAAAAAGCTTTAATACTTTTACATGACCACCAAATATGATAATAAGTAGCATCCAAACAGCCACATCTCCAACATTTAGGCTGCAGGTTTGGATACATACGAGACATTTTTTGTGGATCAAGGTGCCATCTATAAAACATTTTATAAAAATTTTCCCGTTAAGTTTTGGGCTTGCGTGAATTTAACATTCCTCACCCAAATAATCTCCCAAGTATCTAATAAAATTGGTTCATCAAAATTTTGTGCCCACTTAACCATACAATCTTTAACTAGCTCTGCTTCTGAATCCAATTCCACCAAAACACCATAAATTCTTTTAATGTGGGTTCGACTTTGATCTCTAATTTGTTTTAACAAATTCTCATCCTCTCTAAGCAAGCCCACCTTATAATCTATCTTCCACCTTTCCAATAGTTGTCTATACTGAAACCATGAATAAATAATATTTTCTTGTGCTAATTCATCCATAGATTTTAATTGCCAATTCTTACCATCCCACTTAAGTAATTGTGTATAAGAAGTAATATCCATCTTAACTCCTCTCCTTATTCCTTCTATTGCATGCCATGGAATAGCCCATAATGGAATTCTTAAATCACTTCTATAGTATTTCTTCCAAACCCGAAGTAAAGAAATTCTTAAGATATGAGATCTAAAGACCCTATCAACCTTTTTATTATAAATTAAATAGGCATGCCATCCAAAAAGTAAATCCCATCCCTCCAAAAGGAGTATATCTACATTTGTTACATTAACCCAATCACTAATTGATGTTAAAACCACAGCATCGTAATACAATTTCAAATTTGGTACCTTAAGTCCACCTCTCTCTCATATGTCTTGTAAAATTTTAAGTTTTACTCTTGGTTTTTTCCCTGCCCAGATAAATTTGTTGATACCTTTCTGCCACTCATCTAAATTTGCTTCTTTCTTTAAAATGGGTATCATTTGAAATAAAAAGAGAAATTTTGGCAGAACATTCATTTTAATCGCTGCTATTCTCCCCAAAAGGGACAATTGCAGCTTTTTCCAATTATCCAAATCCTTTTGTATTCTAACCCACAGCGTTTCATAATTATGCATTCCATGTCAGGAGCTTTACCATCTCCCTCATCCAAAAGCCTGGAGAAGACTGCTTGAAGATCTGCCATTGAAGATTGTACCGAAGATCTCTTAGGTCTTGCTCCTCCCACAGGCTCAGAAGCAGATTCTTGTAAAACTTCTTTGATATCTTTCTTCTGTTGTTCCTTTTCCTTACGTCTATGCGCTGCCCGAGTCATTCTTTGCTCTTTCATCTCAACTTGTTGAAACCACTCAGCCTGTGATTTTCCAGCTTTCATCAACACAGCTTCTTCAGACTGCTGTTCAACCTCCTTCCCATCCAAGACTTTAAGCATTATAGGTGGTGATGAGCATGCTCCCAGGACCGAAGTATAAAACTCCTTTGCTTTAAAAACAGTATTAAGTCTATAACGTGTCCCCGCAAAGCTCACCACTATTCCAGTTGGAATATCCCATCTGAATGGCATTTGCCTTTTTTTAAGTTCGTCAGCCAGAAAAGCAAACTCTTTTCTTCTTCTTAAAATTTTAGATGGGATCTCCTTTAAAATTATAACATCTTGTGCAGCAATCTGAAACCTCTTGTTATAAAAAGCTTGTATGATTTCATTGTGCAGAGATCTTTTCCCAAAGTAAATTACCACATCTCTTGGCAGATTTCTTTGCTTTGCAACCCAGGAATTAACTCTAAATATTTTTTCAATTTCTCTAGATATTTCCTCTTTTTCTCTGTCCAAGGTCACAGCAAAATCATTCACTACCATCTCTCTCAGGTCTTCTTGCATGTCTTCTCTCAAGCCCCTGATTCTTAAAGCAAACTCCATCTCTCTATATTGGGACATAACAATTTCATCTTGTGAAATTTCCACCTTTTTCTCCATTCCTTCAAACTTTTCCTCCAAAACCTCCACCTTGTCTGCAACTTCTTCAAGTCGAGAATCCAATTTTTCAACCACAGAAGTAAGTCCTTTTAAAGCCAAAACTATATCTTGCCTCAAAATACTATTATTCTCCACTAAAAGCTCTTTCATTTCACCTCTAATTTGAGATATAGCATTTCCCATTATATCTTGCATATCTTTTACCGTTATTGGTTGCAGAGGGGGAGAAGAAGTTTAGGTTGTTGTGCTGGTAGTATCGCAGGAGAAGAAGCCACCTTCGGTACTGTAGAAGTTGCTTGACGCTTTGAAGCCATTTTCAGAAATTTATTTCTCCTTTCCTCCTTCTTAAGAAAAAAATACAAAAAATACAAAAAAAAAATCCTTTAAAAACAATCCTTTAAAAAATCCTTTAAAAAAAAGGGTTAAGCAAAAAGGGAAAATAGTCCTCTTAAAACCCAAATCCACTTTCAAAAAATCATTATAAATAATCAAATCCGTTCCGTTCCATTCTGGTCACTTAAAAAAAAAAAAAAAACCTGCCGATCGCCATTTTACTTTCCCTTTCAGCAAAAGAAAAAAAGGGAATAAAAATAAATCTTTAAACTAAAACTCCAAATAAAATCAAAAAAATAAAATCCTTTATTCAGCTCTGTCCGCTTTTAAAATAACTCACCAGATCTCTATAATCGCGGAGGTGGGAGCGGCGTCTCGCTTTGTCCCTGGAGACAAAGCCAGCTGAGAAGCGGAGACAATCTGAACTCCGTGGGAGCACTCTTTTCACCCCCCCAAAAAAAATTCCTTGGGGGGTTTCAGAGGCTCTACCACTATTCAGATGATACTCCCCTCCCTCCCTTTGCCCGGGAAGGAGGTTCTGAACCGCAGAACAGCTGATGCCTGCTGTTCTTAGCGGTTCTAACACTTTCTCAGGAGGACGGGTACAAAGTAGCCACCATCGCCAGCGCAAATCCACCGGAAAACCCCCTTCATCGTTTTCTTGTAATAGTACAGCCCCCACTGCCACATCACTTGCATCCGCCTGTATTACGAAGGGCTTATCCATGTCTGGGTGCCTCAGTACTGGTTCGGCAGAGAAAAGTCTCTTTAATCTCTCAAACGCTGCTTGGCACTCCATTGTCCATGTTAGTGGCTGGCTAGGTTTTACTGAGGATGCTCCCTTTGTTTTGAGTAAGTTCGTGAGGTGCAGGACTATCTGGGCAAATGAGGGGATGAATTGGCGGTAAAAGTTTGCGAAGCCCAGGAAACTTTGCAGTTGCTTTCTTGTGCGGGGTGGTGCCCATTCTAATACTGCTCTGACCTTTTCTGAGTCCATTTCAATGCCCTGTGGGGATATGCGATAACCTAGGTAGTCTATCTTTTCCTGGTGGAATTCGCATTTCGAGAGTTTGGCATATAGGTGGGCGGCTCGCAGTTTCTTTAAAACTGCTCTGACTAGGTTGACATGTTCCTCTTTTGATTCGGTGAAGATAAGAATGTCGTCTAAGTAAACCAGGACCCCCTTAAATAGGTGCTCCCTTAGAACGTCATTAATTGCATAAATACTGCGGGGGCCCCTTGTAATCCAAATGGCAAGACTTTGAATTGGTAGCACCCCATGGGGCAGTTAAAAGCGGTCTTCCATTCATCCCCTTCCTTAATTCTCATGTGATAGTAAGCTTCCCTTAGGTCTAGTTTAGTAAAAAAATTTCCCTTTCGAGAGGTGTGACAACATGTCCTTCATGAGGGGCAGGGGGTATAGGTTGCTTTTACTGATTGTATTCAGGGACCTATAATCCACACATAAGCGTAAAGAGCCGTCCTTCTTCTCTCTAAAGAGGACCGGGGCAGCCACTTTAGGCTTGGCTGGCACAATGAACCCCCTTTCTAGGTTTTTCTTTATGAATCTTTCCATTTCCTCCTTCTCCTTTGGGCTCATGGAGTATAATCTGGGCTTTGGGAGTTTTGCCCCAGGCTTGAATTCAATGGCACAGTCCGTGGGTCGGTGTGGGGGGGGGACTCATCCGCCCTCTCCTCACTGAAAACTTCAGCAAGATCTCTGTATTCCTCTGGTATTTCTGGTAGTCCCTTTTCCTCTCCCATGGATGCTTTTTCCCTTCTTAATTTTGGTAGCTCCCCTTGGTATTTTAAGTCCATAGGGTCCCCTTTCGGGAAATTGATTTCTGCCATCCTCCAATTCACCCAGGGGTTCCATTTTTTTAAACATTCCATCCCTAGGATCATCGGGCATTCCATGCCTGGGTCACTACAAATGTTATGTCTTCCTCATGTTTGCCCAGGGAGAGGTGTATTGGTAAAGTGGCTAGGGTAGCTGGCACCCCCCCCCCCCACTATGGACCCATTTAACTGGCCAAATGAGATTGGTTGTTCCAGTCTCCTCGACAAAATGCCCAGATTCACCACTAGCATCAGGCTAATGAGGCAGCGGGTACAGCCAGTGTCTATTAAGGCTTTCACCTTCACGGCTTCGGATATGGGGGGAATTAATATAGTCACTGTCTTGAGGATGGGTGTGGTGGGTCCACTTACCAGGGGTTCGCTCTCTGAGCTGTCGTCTGAGGCGTCCACCAGCCCTGCGGTGTAGGCTCAAGTTCTTTCCCCCTGATGAGCAGAGGTGAGGGATTCCACAGCCTCCATCATTCTCATGGCAGGTTCTTTTGGCTTAGCTGGAGACTTCCCGGATTTGCTGGCTGGTGATCTGTCTGGGTTGTGCTGGGGGGGCTTTTGAGCGGCATTCTACAGCCTGATGTCCTTCTCTCCCGCACTTGAAACACCCCATTTGCTTCTTGGCCGTAGCCGATGGTTTCACTGGTTCACATGTCAACTCAGGCGGTGAGCAGCTCCATTGTTTTCCTCGGCGTTGCCTCTTCAGTATGTCTATCTCTGCTTCCTCTGCCAGAACGTACCATTCATCAAGTTGGTGTGGGTCCCCTCAGGGCAGGCAAGCGTCATATAGGTCGTAATTTAGTCCGTCTTTGAAATGGCTAAGGAGGATGTCTTCTGGCCAGTTCAGTTTCCTGGCAATGGCCCGGAACTCTTGCGTATATTCGGCTACCAGGCGTTTGCCTTGCCTCATCGTTTTGATCCTTTCGCGGGCTTTGCGATCAGCCAGGGGGTCCTCAAATTGCCTTCTCAGAGAGGACATGAAACGGTTGAAATCGTTGAGCTCTGGGGCATTGGAGTCGTGCAAGTTCACCACCCAATCTGCGGCCGGCCCGTCCAGGGCAGATTGCACAATCCGGATACGGGCTTTGTCACTGGGGATGTGCCGCCCGTATTCCTCCATGTAGCTGAGGACTTGGGTAAGGAAAAACCCCAAGTGTGTCGGCTCCCCCTTGAATCTCACGTCCAGCAGCGGGAGTCTTTTAATGGATCGGTGGCTTCGTTGTCGATGGTAGTGTCTTCCATCCAGATCGCCATCTGCGGGTCGGCGGGGAGTGGGGACTACTGGATCAGCAGACGTCCCCGGGGCTGAAGGTTCCACTTCCCCCTCAGTGTCTCTCCCTTTGTGGCTCCAGGAGCTGGGGCGGCCGTAGGGCTCAGAATTCTCCTCTCCTAGGGAGCTGAGAGTTCCCTTCATCAGGTTGATAGCTTTTTCTAGGATCCAGCCCGAGTACGGTGCCCAGATCCCTTCCTCTTCACTTGCGTGCAGGGATTTCTCCATCTCCTGCTTCCATTCTGGTTGGTTGGCCCCCAGTCTCAGGGTCACCTTTCTTGATTTCTTTTCCCACTCGCCTTTCTTTCCAACGCCCACTGACCACCGAGGTTTGTGGTCCCGTGTCTCCACCACCTCTTCTCCTGAGGAATCTGACCTCTCAGATCCCGACATCTGGCAGGGTTTCAGTTGGGGGAGCAGCTCCCTTTCCGGGGAGTTTTCTCCCTTCCCTGCTCCATCGTCTGACATGGTAATTTTTGCAAAGTCCCCCGGCAAGGTTCTCCCTTCCAGGTGGACTAATTTTGCAGGTCCTGTCTAATGTAAGGACCCACCCCACTTTACATCTTAAGACAGAACTCTTGGAATATTTCTTCCAACAGGCATCTTTATTAAGAGAAGATGGTTGCAGGCATTCTAGACAGGACCTGAGCCCCCCCCCACCATTCAAGGTTTTAATTGTTCCCAAGCAGCCCTCCACCCCACCGTCCTTCCAGCTACAATCCCAGGCGTTACATTTCCACCCCCTTTTCCTCACGGCCGGGGGAAGGGAGACTTCAGAGAGGAGTACATGAAAGGTGATGGCCATATTATTATGGTCAGTCCTCTGGGTGAGATCCACATTCAGTCCCTTTGAAGTTTTAATGAAGGAAGTGAGAGCCATAAAACCCCTTTGCTCATCCCCCTTCCCCTTCGTAGTATGACAGAATCCAGAGAGGGCAGAAATGGGGTTTTCCATAGTCGATAACTAGAGTCGAAATATAATTGGATTCTGACACAGGGCCAATTTGAAAGATGCTGGAAAGTGCAGTTCAGCTCTTTCTGGAGAATAACAAATGAAACTGTTTTGTGAAGAAAGAAAAGAAGCCAGTAAATATCTCCATGAAAACCATGAGTAGAAGAGACTAAGCAACAGAGGCCTGAAGCATGAGGGAAGGAGCAAAGATGGATCAAGATATGGAAGAACTCCTTGGGACTCTTTCTGAAGGAAGAGGAGGAAGAGAGGAGAAATATCTAACCAGGAGACTAAAGGTTTCACCATAACTACTTACTGAGACTGCTCATTCTCCTCCCAGGCAGATAAAATTCTTTGGATTAAGCGACATTTCTGTAGCAACTACAAGGAGAAAACATGAGACAATTGATACAATACCTGCTAATTATAGGGGCACCAATGCCTATACCTCAATAAAAGTCTAGCGGGGTTTTATATGGCTATTTTTAAAAGTTTCCAATGCTCATCAGTTGAACACAAAAGTCTAAGCCGAGAGGGATGGTGATGGCTTCTGCCCAAAGCAAAAAGGAAGACTCCTGAGACCAATTGTTAACCACTTCCTTAGATACTTCTTCCAGCTTGTTAATAAGCCAGGCATTCACTTCTCCAATAGAGTTCAACTGTGGTGTCCTTGGTGCTCTCTGAGCTTGGTTGTTTTCTTGCAGATGTTTCATTACCAACTAGGTAACATCATCAGTGCTAGAAGGGAGTGAGATTTGCATCACTGATGATATTACCTAGTTGGGTAATGAAACATCTGTAAAAAAAAAAAAAAAACAGGCTCAGAGAGCACCAAGGACACCACAACCCCCTCCTCTTCTTGTTATTTCAAAGTTGTCCCACTCCCTTTATACTTACAGTATATGGTTCATTTCAGAGTCTCTGAAATAATCCTGACCTTCAGTTTTATCTCCTTTCAATTTCCAAACATCAGGATTCAGGATCAAAACAGAGTACTGCTTCTCTCATCAATGACACAGAAGGATCTTGAACCCACAGACAACCCACATAACTTACATGTTGGATGACTGGACTTTCTGGGTGGGGCTCTGAGTGGTTCTCTATCGTTTCATCTCCAACAAGGGGGCTGAAAATGTTGCTAAGGCAGGCCTCCACCTGGGCGTGCAAGAAGTTGTTGTAGGTATACTTGAAGTAGAGGTTCTGACAGCGAGAGGCAAAAGAATAGAATAGCAGGTCCTAATTTATGCCTTTCAACCAATACTCCCAATTATTGTAGCACCAGATTTCCCCTCAGACATGGTATAGCATGGAGCACCAGCAATACCGTGTTTCCCCGAAAATAAGACCCGGTCTTTTTTTTTTTGCCTCCAAAAGAGGCACCAGGTCTTATTTTTGGGGGGGGTGTCTTTTCCACAGTCTCACCTCATAGCAATGGCACTGACAGCCCTGCCTAGCTGGCCCACTTCTTCTGCTGCCACTCACCGCTGCTCACACGCGTTGCCCCCAGGGTCCATTTTGCTGTCAGAGGCCTTCAGGAAATGTCTCTGCAGCTGAGAACGGAGCTCTGGATAGCTCGGTTCTTGGCTGCAGAGGCCTTTCTGGAAGGCCTCTGAGGGTGACATGCAGGCCAGGGTGCGCTGCGCGCATCAATCCAGAGCTCCATTCTCAGCTGCAAAGGCATTTCCTGAAGGCCTCTGATGCATGCAAGCGGCCACAGAAGAAGTGGCCAATGTTAGGTGTTGATTCATGGGAGGCCTGGCTGCAAGGGTAAAGCAGGTACGTGGCACGTGGGACAGCTCCACCCCCCAGCTTGATTTTTAGGCATGCACCTCGCCCCAAAACTAGGGCTTATTTTTGGGGTAGAGCTTATATTAGTCCCACCCCCAAAAATCAAGCTAGGGCTTATTAATGGGGCAGGTCTTACTTTTGGGGAAACATGGTAGGTGTATGTATTCCGTGGTTTGTATTTTTATTGAGCCGTGATGCAGTTTTAAATTATCTTGTAACATGGGTACACAATATGGTCCAGAAACGTAGCAGTTTCAAAGAAACCTGAGATGCTCTTAGTTTTAATGGAGGCAGCTCCTGAAATATAATTGATTATGTAGCCATATCAGAAACATATAGACAAATCTATGCATAATTTGATTCTTTCTTATCAAATATACATTTTGGAGATTTATATTAATTTGTTCTTAGTTAGTTATTTTGGTTTGTCTTTTTAAAATATTTTTTTAACCCATTTTTTTTCACATACAATTCAAGGAGGCAAACATACCAATATTCTTTCTTCCTCCTATTTTCCCCACAAAAACAATCCTATGAGGTGGGCTGAGTATGTGTGTGCCTGGCCCAAAGTCACCCAGATAGTTTTTCATGCCTAAGGACTAGAACTCAGAGTCTCCTGATTCCTAGGTCAACACTTTAACCACTAGTCAAATTGGCTTGCTCTCTCTTTTGCTGGCTTAGGCAATATTATTTTAGCAATGAGATAATCTGTTGGATGGGTATATATTACAACTATATTTAAAAAAAAAATGCTTCTGATGCTGTATATTTTTAAAAATGGCATTACAAAAATCCAGCCATATGGGTTTAGGTATCAACAGTAAGTTGATGATATCCAACTGTTTATTTTAGCTCCTGGTTGCCCAAATGATGCTGCTGAAGTACTGTCTTATTGTCTAGAGATTGTATTCGTGAGAAGAAAGAGGCTGAGGTTCAACCTAGGAAGACTGAAAGACTGTGGATTTGGAAACCACAAGATCCTAAAGACAGACAGACAAGACAGACAGATCTACCTACCAACCTACCTACCTATCAGAACGTAGATGCTTGGACTCAGGATTCCTACTCAAAAAATAAAGCTGAGAAGGAAGCTCTTTGCATGAATCCATCTTATGCATCAGTTGCACATGATCCTGGATTGGGAGGCCCTGCCCTTGGATACTCATGCCTTAGCAACCTTTCGTTTGGATTACTGCAATGAAGTCAAGGCTCTAGTTGTCTCCTGCAAGGCCCTTCAAAGCACAGATCAAGCATTGTTGAAGTACTATCTATCCAGCTTTCTCCATAATATCAGATGGGTTCTGTGCCCCATCTATGAAATAGTGCCATTTTGTAGGATCCAGGAAGTGTCCCTTCTCTCTTGCTGTGTTTGCCCTGTGGAACAGCGGGTGCCCCATCTCTCCCCCAAGTCCTGAATGGCTTGGACCTTTAATAACTTTAAGAAAGGTCTTGAAGACCTGGCTGTTCCATTGGGCATCAATGAATGAGCCAACAATATTTACTAATTGTTATTATGAAATGAATTTCGACTCTGATGTCACAGATGTTTATACACTGTATGTCTTCTGTCATTTTTTCCTTTTCTGAATTTTTTATTATTTGTAGTTTTTAGTTATTTTTAATGTTATGAACTGTCCAGATTTGTTTCATAACCATATAAAGTGAATTAAATAATTTTGATATATTATATATGAGGAGGTATTACAGGTAGTCCTCACTCACTGACTACAATTGGGATTGGCAATTCCATTGCTAAGCAGTGTGTTCATTAAGTGCAATGTTACATGACCACATTGATTTATGTCAGTTCCAGCTGCAGTCGTTAACAGAATCACCATGAGTCATTAAGCATGACATCATTTGTCCTCAACTTACTACTTCCTGCTGCCTCCCCATTGACTTTGCTTGTTAGAATCCGGCTGAGAGTCACAAATAGGGACCATATGATTGTGGGACGCTGCAACCATCCAACGTGTGCCAGTTGCCAAGTGCCTAAATCATGATCATGTTGCAATGATTGCAACTTTGAGTACCAGTTGTTTCATTTTTCATTGCTGTCGTAACTTTGAAGAGTTGTTGAATGAGTGGTCAGTACTGGGATTGATTCTGAGCTGGCTCATTTTTCTGTATGAGTCCTTAAATGTCACTTGCAAGCCAAGCATGATCCTTAACTTACAAAATGTTACACACCTTTACCTTTTGCCTCCTGCTCACAAAGGAAGAGTGTAGTAAAGTACTTATAGATACTACTGCACTGTAGCTTTTAAGAGGCAGCCAAATGCTTCGCCCACAGATCAGAGAGAAATCTCAGCAAACAGTGGCAGTATTGATACTCACCAACATAGTGTCAAGGGCCCCAAGTTCAATGATCTCATCTCTCAGTGCTGTGTTGTTTGTACCCAATGAGCTGGCCAGCAGCTTCACGACATGTAGACGAGTGTTTCCTAAAGGAGGGTCCAGGACCCCCCAGGTAGTCTGCAGGGCTTCTTTCTGTTAGAAGGAAAGTATATTTTTAAAAAAGAACATCTCACATCTAGCGCCCCCCTCCCCATCCCTAATGTTCCAAAGCTTGAGCGGAAAAAAAACAGGCAGGGGCAGTTAAGATGTAAAACAGAGGGCCTTGCACAATTTAAAATCTTGCTCCCCCATCTTTAAAGAATTCCAGCTCCACTACTTTCAACATTTCTCCCTATCTCCAAACTAATAACTCTACCCTAAGAACATATACACAGATTTTTTTTAAAGATACAAAATCCATTTCCAGCATTTTTTATTGCTTGGCCATATGTTCTTTCATATGGTAAGTGCTAAATTTACTAATTCCCAAGCACGTATTCTCAAATGTCTTGATAAAACTAAACTCCCCAGCCCTTGCACTGCGTAGTCCTTTTGTGTGTTAACGCACTGAAGGTTCCAGGAGGGAAACAGGGGAATCCTTCAGCAACCAACATTCTGGAACACTTAAAACGCCATTGGCACTGCTACTTCCTTCCCTGCTGTTTCAATTGTACTCTGATCTTGCCTGTACACATGCACGCCTACTAACCTTTGGTGGATTAAGAAGCAGCCGATGAAGCTCCCTGAGATGCTGTTTGATGGTGTGCAGAGTGCCCAAACTGGCCTGGCTGGAAGCCACTTCACAGTTGGGACCAGTCATCTCCATCTGCCCCTCCAGATTGCAATAAAAGCCCCCTATGCCACCCAAGTCGCTCCTGCAAGGAAGATCAAAGGAGGCACACATTACAGGGATGCGCTCTCACTAGTCCACCTTTCTGGCTAAGGAAATTTAAACTCTTTGATGCAAATCAAATGCACCAAGGGAACTATTCTGCACTCCTGTTCAAGTCTCTTTGAAGGAAAAATACTGGAATAACTAAGGCCCTAACTCACATGGTGGCAGATACAGATGTTATGAACAAGAAACTGTTTGCACAGCAGAGAAACAAAATGCTAAAGTCACAGTTGTTTGTAGAGCCCTATTCCAGTTACTACAGTCTTCACAAGGTACTGTCAGAGGATTTCTGCTGATAGTGATCACCAGATATTAGTAATAATAGTTTTTAAAATGAAAAACATGACAATCAGGATACAACCCTGCTACAAACTGTATACATTTGTTGAGGAATATTTCATACAATTCTGTTAAGCTTTTTGGCTCTATATTGCTCCTCTGAATGTAACAAATATTTTGTTGCTCTCAGTCCTCATTTGCTGCATACCTGGGTCTTCGTGGTTCCAGCAGGGTTAGCAAGACCTGGATCCCATTGACTATGACAGATTCGCTCTGTTCTCCATCCAGCATATTGCTTAGCAGCTGCTCAATTGTCTCCTGTCTGGATGCAGGGGAATGGAAATTGTTTTTACTAAATTGTCCCATGATCATAGACCTGGCTATTTAATTTTTCATCTTTGCATGTGCCACAATGACATAAAAAGAGGGAGAATAAAAAAGTAACAACAAGATTTATTTATTTTTTTACTTAGGAATTGACCCCCCAAAATAGAGGAAGCTCAAGAGAGAGCACCTTTTGGTATTAGTCAACTGGTAATCCTTGGATTTGACTCTGAACTATGCAGCAACATGAACTTTCACAATTAAGGGGAGGACCTTCAAACCCTTCTGAGCACCAAGATTCTGAAACAATATTCTGTGCAGATCCTTTATACTTGAGCGTAACTGTAAGCAAAGGAAAAATCTAATGGAAAAAGGTCCGATGATCCTGTCAAATGATATTCCTGGTAACTGACGCTCATCTCTCTCTTCCCCCCCTCCCCCTCCCAGGCATACCCAAAAAGCTAACAAACTAGAAGCTTGCACTCCTGCCCTATAATTAAAGCTTTGTTGTGTCTTGCTACTAATTTGACATTTTTAAATATAGGGGAATGGATTTAATTAACTGACCATAATTTGTGAAAATTAGTTGCTTTAAATCTAGCTTTTGTCTTGGCCTTATCCCTTTCTATAGCCTAGTTTTACTCCCTCTTTGGAATGTGGCCAGTAAAAAGCCATATATGACCTTCAACTTGAAAAAGGCTGTGCACTTAGCTGCTCTATAATGTTCCAAACAATACTTTTTTATTGAGAGATATGAAGCAAAGAATTTTGGAGGGTCATTCAGCAATACAAGTCCTCCAAAACTGCAGAATGACTCTGAAGGTTTAATTTCAAGCCATGCTTTAATGGGCTAGGGAAAGCTTCTTCAAGAAATTTCTCGGTGTAATTATGTGATAAAATTGCTGTGTCCTAATTATGCAAACATGTTCCTGATGAAGACTGACCTAGCACCATTCTCTTTTTTTGTTTTGCCACCAGACCAACTACAAAATCCATTTCTCTAGCATTAACTATTTTTAAACCCACAGTATTTATTAAATTTGTTACACCTGATTATTTCATGTAATTTTGACTATTTCTGCCTTTTTTATTAACATTTGATATTGTTCTATATAGCTTGCTTCATTATCTCAGAAGGTGAGCAGTGTTTTTAAAGTACATTAAAGAAACCAGGAACTTTAAGGAGAGATCTCAAATATTAACAGCCAAACATGGAAGCCAGCTGCTGGGGTCTGTCAGGATAAGAGCAAGATATGTTGCATTTCTATACCAGTGGAGGCATTTTAACAACAGGAGAGGGGCACAGCACACAGAGTCAAAAAACAAAGCTGGAAACATTTCATTAAGAAATGACACTGGCTGAGTAAAGCAACACCACTCAGTTTTCATTTGACAAATAACAATGGTATTGAACTCTTTGAGTTAGTTCAAAGCCTGAATATACCACATGTTTTTTTTTAAAGCCTTGTGTATAATTCCCAGAGTCCTTCATGCAGTTGCCAATAAGCTAAAAGTGTTAATGTGACAGAAGGGGGAAGATATTAAATATAGGGGAAGTAATCATATTAACTATATTTAATGGAATACTATTAAATTAAATCAAATTTAGTTGTGTAGACTCTGTCCACTTTTGGGACTGAAGCCCTAGCAACCCAGTGAAAGATAAAACTGACTGCTCAGCCCCATTATAGCCTTGAACTCAAAAAAGGAGGTAGACCACTGAAAACAGGTTCCCTCTTTCACTTATAATTGAAACTAGACAACCTGTGCATTGTTGGGTAATCATTTCAGAGATATTTCCTTAATAATTACCTAAACAGAGAAATAGAACAACCAAGGATCAAGGGCAAAAAAGAAGTGGGAGCAGGAGCAACTTCTGACTTCCTGCCTGCTCCTCCATTAAGTTTTCTTGAGGGAATCTGGCAGGAAGCATAGGAAATCTTCCCTTCCCCTCCCAGCAGGCAGGTAAGTGACTGCTGCTGGGTGGGGGAAGAAGCAAGGGATTGTGAGAATGTTAAAAATGAAGACCATATGACTTCAGTAGTAGTACAGCAGCATCGAAACAGCCACAACTTTCCCAAATTACATTCCCTTGGGAGCCAAGGGAGCCAGGATTTTGGACATACTCTGTACATTAGCCTATTCAAGGTATCCTGGTTCAAAAATGGTTGCCCTATGATGCACCATTTCACCCAATTAAAGGTCACGACAAGAAGAGCTTAGTAGTATATAGATAGCAGTCATATTAAAAATGAGGTGAATTTTGATAAACAGGCATTTCCTCTTTCAAATTCATTTCAGCGTTAGAGAGTGACACTTATTTCTAACCTAAGGGCAATGGTGCGTCTTTTGTTCCCTGCTGCCGGTGCTTAGCACTCACTTCTCAAGCGTGGCCAGTAACTGGTCCGGCTCAGGACTATCCTGGATTTGGATCATCTGTTCACGGCTCAGCCGGATAATATCACACAAAGATTGTGAAGCATTGGAATGTTGCTGGGAAGAGGGAACAAGAAAAAAAGCTTTATAAAGATATCTTCTAGTTGAAACAGCACCTGAATGCGCCAGAACTACAGCAAAGCAACTGTTTGTTTCAGTTTCCATTTACTGTTATCGATCAGAAGAAAGCAATCCAATGGCATGACCAACACTGTACACAACTTATATACAAACAAGTACCTCTATAGTTGTAATTGCTACTTACATTGTCATCTTTTGAAGGGTGGATCATCCCAATAAGCCTCTGTACAATTTTCTCCTCATTAAGCCACTTTGGATGATGAAAACAAAAGAATGGTAAGACTAAAGAAAGATGTCTCAGATCTGCCCCACTTATATACATTGAAACTGATTCAGGGACAAATGCAGTTCCAGTGATGCGTCACCTTTCCCCCAAAGTCTATCACTGAGCTATGTTTACTAGTGTAACGGTAAAAAAACCCTCATAATAAAATCTGACCAGTGAAAAGGGTCAAAAGAAATGGAATATACATATAAAAAATAATCATCAAGATTTCAGAAGATTCAAGTGGTGGTTATTCTAGATAAATAGGTTAATAGGGTATTCACTGACTTTAAAGCTTTTATACCTAATCCTTGATGGGCAAGAAATGGTTCTTGCTTGGCAAAGATGCAGCAGACCATTGTGATATCTATAATAATCCATTTAAGTCTTTTAAATGGCTATTGCTCATAAGAAAGGAGCGTTGGCTTACCTGAACGCCTGTTCTCAGCATGATGATGAAGAATCCACCAATGGGTTATTTCAGTCCTCCTGCCCAATCAGACTAAGTTGTCAAGTTATCACGCCCCTCTTTGACCGGGACCTCCCAGTTTCATCGACGGTGTACCCAATGACAACAGTTCGATGTGATGACTCTCAAGCAGGTATCCAGAAAAAAACAAGAAGAGGAACAGGCCCCCAACCCTGACCTAACTAACCACTAGATGGGAGGGCGTGGATTCTTCATCATCATGCTGAGAACAGGCATTCAGGTAAGCCAACGCTCCTTCTCCAGCATGATGACTGAAGAATCCACCAATGGGATGTACCAAAGCTCCTGGAGTCCCTATGGGTGGGAATCAGTTGGGGCCTGTGAACATGATGGTGTCACTACCTGCTGTAAAATACGTCTACTGAAGGCGGCCTCAGCCGATGCAAACGTGTCCAAGCGGTAATGTCTAATAAACGGGGAAGGCGAGGACCATGTCGCCGCCCTGCAAATGTCCTCAAATAGATGCTTGAGTTGCCCATGCCACAGTTGTGGCAGCACTGTGGGTGGAGTGAGCTGTCACATGACTAGGAACGGGTAGGGAAAGAGACACGTAGGTGGCTGCGATACAAGCCCTGATCCACCTACCTATGGTGGAAGCTGACACCTTTTGGCCCATTGAGGAAGGCTAAAAGGATACAAACAGGGCTTCTGACTTACGAAAAGGTGCCGTGCACTTGATATAACAGCGCAAGGCTCTCCTTACGTCCAGCGAGTGCCATTGTCGTTCCAGGTCATGCGACGGGTGAGGACAGAAGTCCGGGAGAATTTATTTATTTATTTATTTATGAGACTTATATACCGCTTTAAGTGCAAGCACTCTCTAAGCGGTGTACACCAGTAAGCAATGAATATATATTTACATTGCCCCCAACAATCTGGGTCCTCATAGGGCACAAGAATAACCTCTTGTGCCCTATGGAACACTGTGTTTATTTTTGGAATAAACGAGGGAACTAATCTAAGAACCACCCTGTCCTCGTGAAACATGCACAGGTCCTTCCTGATCGATAAGACAGCCAATTCCGATATACGTCTGGCAGAAGTAATAGCTATCAGGAATGAAACCTTAAGTGACAGGAACCGCAAGGAACATGTTCTAAGTGGTTCAAAGGGAGAAGAGGTTAGTGCTTGTAGAACCCGGGGTAGATCCCAAGAGGGATACCTATGAATCACAGGGGGTCTACTATTAGTGACTCCCTTGAGGAAAGACCTGATGGTTGGGTGTCGAGACAAAGACTCTGAAGAGTCCCAAAAAAGTACCGTGGAAAGAGCTGCTAGCTGTCTACGGATAGTGTTGGGCGACAACCCCTTGTTGACGCCCTCCATTAAGTATTCTAACACCTTGGGAATGGTTACCTGTGACAGCCTCACGTGATTCCTGTCGCACCAACGACAGAAGTTCTTCCACGTATGGTTGTAAATACGATTAGTCGCCGGTCTCCTGGCAGCTTGAATCATATCAATCACGCCTGATGAATAAGACTCCCAAGTCAGGGTGCAGCGTTCAAGTGCCAGGCGGTCAACTGAAGCCATTGGGGATCTGGATGCTGAAGATCCCCCTGCGTCAACTGAATGCGGTTGTCTGGAATCCTCCACAGAGCGGAGACGGAGAGGCTCACCAGGTCTGCAAACCATGGTTTTCTGGGCCAGTGAGGAGCAACAAATATTACCTCCGCCTGCTCCGCCAGGATCTTCCTGATAACTGCTGGCAACAGAGGCAGTGGGGGAAAAGCATACAAGAGGCCTTGCGGCCATTGGCTGCGTAGGGCATCCGCCCCCTCCGCTCCCCGCGAGGGTAACCGAGAGAAAAATCTGGGCAGCTGGGTGTTCCCCGGTGAGGCGAACAGGTCCACTATCGGATGACCAAACCTGTCCGTGATCTCCCTGAAGACATCCGGGTGTAATTTCCACTCTGAATGGTCCACTATTGACCTGCTGAGGAAGTCTGCCTGCCGATTCGCCTCTCCCAAAATGTGCTCTGCCCTGATGGAGAGCAAGTGTTTCTCTGCCCAGGAGCTCAATGCTCGAGCCTCTGTCATGAGGGACCTTGACCGGGTATCCCCCTGCCGATTCACGTGGGCTTTTGCCGCCACATTGTCCGTCAGGACCAGCACATGTTGCCCCCTGACTACTGTGTGGAAATGTTTGAGAGCTAGGTGGATCGCTCTGAGCTCCAACCAATTTATGCTGTGCCTCAGGTCTGTCCATGACCACTGACCCTGAGCCATCCGGGTTTGGAGGTGAGCACCCCAAACGAAGAGACTTGTGTCCGTGGTCACACTGATGCGACTGGGCTCTTTGAATAGAGTCCCCTTGTGAATGGCCGAGGAAGCCCACCAGCCGAGAGACACACCTGACGAGGGACGCGCACCAACTGGTTGGAGGTACTGGTGTGTTGTCTCTGATACAGGAGCAGAAATCACTGGAGGGCCCGAACATGTAGTCGGGCCCATGGCACTATCGCTATGCAGGATATCAACTTTCCCAGTAGCTGGGAAAGGAGAGCCAATGATACTGTCCTGTTCCTGCATACCCTGAGTGCCAGGTCTCTGATGCTCCTGCACCACTCCTCCGACAGATACACGTGACAAGTGTCCGTGTCTATTACCGCCCCCAGGTGTAACAGGAGGGTCGAGGGGGTCGTCTGGCTCTTTTTGAAATTTATTAAGAACCCGTGGGTCTGTAGGGTCCTGATCGTGAGTGCCAAATCCGACTGGGCAGTTGCTACTGATAGCGATTGGATCAGTATGTCGTCCAGATAACACTGGACGCGCACCGGGACCAACCTCAAATGAGCTGCCAGCACTGCCAGTATCTTGGTGAAGACCCTGGGGGCGGAGGAGAGGCCGAATGGGAGAGCCCTGTACTGAAAATGGCAGTTGAGATAACAAAACCGCAGATACCTGCGATGTTCCGGATGGATAGGAATGTGCAGGTATGCCTCTTTGAGATCTATTGATGTTAATAGATCTCCTCTCCTGATGCTGTTTAGGATGGAATGTAACGTCTGCATCTTGAACCTCTGGTATTGTAGGTGGAGGTTCAGCCCCTTGAGGTCGAGGATTGCCCTCCATCCTCCTGAAGATTTTGGGACCACAAATAGGATGGAGTAATACCCCAATCCCCGCTGTGTCAAGGGGACCCCCTCTATGGCTTTGATGCCCAGAAGATGTCGAATGGCATCCTCCATGAGCCCTCTTTTTATGGGGTTTCTCATGGCTGGGCAAGAGACAAAGTGATCTATTGGAGCGGACTTGAACTCCAGGGAAAGACCTTCCCTTATGGTGCGCAGAACCCAGGAGTCCGTGGTCGTGCTTTCCCAATGGCGGATAAAAAGAGTGAGTCTGCCGCCAATGGGGGGAGCCCCCTCTGAGTCACTTGGCGCGGTGGAAGGGGTAACCCCCTCTGCCACGAAAGGAAGGTTTGTTCTGGGATTGGTACCTGGATCTGTCCCTATAGCTCGTTCTATCAAAGGGGCACTCTGCCTTAGGAGCTGGAGGCCTGTAGGATTGTCCCTGTTCTGACGTGGATCCAGTCCGAAAGGACTGACGGCGACTGTAAGGGAGGAAACGCCTGTTGGTTCTCCTAGCCAAATGAGAAATGACCTTCTGCTTTTGCTTATTCTCAATGAGATATGGAGTTAATGCCTCCCCAAACACATCTGCCACCTGTGAAGGGGGCAATGGCCGCACGCCACTTGTGCTTGCTCTCAGCCCTCCAGTTCTTAAGCCAGAGTAGCCTCCGGGTGACTACGCTGGAAGCCATTGCCCGGGCTGAGTGTTTGTCCGAGTACAGGGAGAGATCTGCCATATACTCAGATGTGGCTATAAGTTTGGTCAGATCCTGATGGATCCTCACCTCTTCCAGTGTGATCCTATCCTGTAATTGTCTAAGCCAGGTAATAGATATCCTGGCAAAAAAGGAGATGGAAGTTGCCGCCTTTGCTGCCCATGCGGATGCCAGATGAACTTTGCATAAAGCAAGCTCAGATTTTTTATCCTCCGCCTTAAGGGCATCTGAAACATCTGCCGGAAGGCTGGCTGCAGAGAAAAGTGGGGCTAGTGATTCATCCACTTTAGGCACCTCCAAAAGGTCAGTCAAATTCTTAGCCATGTCCACAATCTTGCGCTCAGACGCTCCCTGAGAAGGTTGAGCTGCCGGAGATTCCCATTGTCCCTGAATGTTCTTCAGGAATATGGGGGGACATGGGACATGGAGGTGTTTGTCTACTGGTTTGGCGAACAGAGGATTAGAGTCCTGATCTGGGGAAGGCTGTGGGGTCGGAGTTGTAATGGAGGAGAGTTTGCTCGCTGCACAGGCCCTGTGCAGCAAGGAGGGAAAGAGCGATGCATTGAATAGCTCTGCCATGGGCTGAGATTCATGTGTAGGTTCCTCACAATCAGACCAGCGGTCCCCACCTTCATCATAATCCGAGACATTGGAAGACTGGGATTCAGGAGAATGGGATGGGGAAACCATACCTGAACGATCCAATGGAGGTCGTAAAGAGCAAGTTGGTGCAGAAGAAGGCCCCAGAACTGGCGATGCTTGATGGATACCCGATGATGCCACGGCCTGGATCACCGCCTGCGATATCCACGATTGGAGCTGGTCTGAAAAAGATGGCTCTAGCGGTGGCCGTAACCCCGCAGCCGTTGGTGTGAATGTTGCAGTGGGTGCTGATGACGGGCCGGGCAGATCAAGGTCTTCCCCAAACAGGGGTGGACCCACCTGGCCAAAGGTCTGAGTTGAGAACTGCTGAATTGCACTCACAGGCGACCAAGCTCTCGATGTGGATGGTAAATGTGCTCCCGTCTCAGGTGGTATGGAGACAGAAGGTGTATGATCATGTTCTGCTGACAAGCGTTGGGCCCGGGAGAATTGCTTCTCCAGGGCTCTATGTGTTCGGTCAGCCTGCCTATCGCTTGCCTTGCCAGCCTTTCTGCCGTATTTAGATTTGGCTTTGGCCTTACCTTTAGGCGCCTCAGAAACCGGCTCAGCTTGGACGGGGGTGTTGTCTGTGTCCAAAGGCTGTGGCTCAGTGGGTTCTGCCATGTCGAACAAAATGCACCCCAGACGAGACTCTGGAACTGGCTCACTCTGCAAGAGACGTCAGGAACCCTCCCAAAGAGGGACTGACTGCACGTGGATAAGCGTGAGCTGGCCCACTGGCAAACCTGGGCTCACGCTGGGCGCTCTGAAGCACTCGTCACCAAGGCACTGGGCAATCCGTATACCAGGCCTGAGGCCAAACTGGTGACGAAATCACACGTGACTCACAATAGTGGCAATGGTCAGGATCCTGTAAGCAACCACTAGATGCAGAGTGGCAGAACTCAGGCAAAGTATGGCGAGCAGGGCCTGCTGGACCTTCGCTTCAGCAATGATTCCACCAAAATTGCTGATCTGATGATTCCAAGTGGATAGTAGATCCTGAAACTAAATCTCAATTGCAAATTAGGCTAAAGATATATGTTGGTGAAAAATATCAGCAATAGCTGTGAATTAACTGCATGCAATCAAACCCAAAATGGCGTCCCTGCCTGCCCTGGGCGGTTCCCTATGGGAAAGGTAGTTGACAAAATGGCAGACGCCCTGAATTCAGAGGGAGGAATACTACCTCCGCCGGTGGGGGCGAAGGGAGAGGAAACGAATCCCTGTACCAGTCTTTGAATGTTCCAAAACCAGAAAAAGGTAAAATGTAAATAATTCGATCTTCCAAGCCTCTAATGAACAAATCGCACCTAACAGCTGTTAGGCGCGATCCGTTCGCCGCTACTGAACGAGGCTTCGTTTCTTTTAGCGGCAGCCAGAAAAAAGAATTTTAAAGTAAAGGGATCCTCCCCAGAAGCACACTCCATGCGGCAAACAGATCTGAAAGATAGGCCAAAATTGCTTCAAAGAAGAAAGTAGGCCAGCGGACTCAAAATGGTGGCCGTTAGTGAGAAGCTCTGACCGGGCCCGGTCAGAGAAGAAGCCACATGGCCTCAAAATGGCAGCCGCTGGAAAGAACGCGTCTGCTGTGCAAAAGGGGATTGGAAGAACTCAGTCCCTTTATTTTACTGCAACGAAAGGAGCACCCCCCACTTCTACCTTTCAATTAAATTGGGAATTAACTCAGCGAACTGCTGAGTTTAGGGAAAAAGCAGCCACCCCCCCCCTTGCAAGGAGAGGAATACTACTCTGCTCCAAAGGGGAAGGGAAAAAGGCCAGACCTCCCAGAGAAAGGAACAACCAAACTGTAATTCTCCTATTCTCCAGGAAGAATCCACCAATGCTTTAACAATATCTAGTCTGACCTGCTGTTCAATGAAGAGAGTCAAGTTATCACGTCCTCATGGGCGAGAGACTAAGATGAAACTGGGAGGTCCCGGTCAAAGAGGGGCGTGACAACTTGACAACTTAGTCTGATTGGGCAGGAGGACTGAAATAACCCATTGGTGGATTCTTCAGTCATCATGCTGGAGAACTAGGGCATGACGGAGTTATAATATGGTTTGGATTGACTAACACATTAGATCTTTTACTTAATTACATATCTCCACCGAACAAGGAAATAATACCATTTCAAAACTGGTCATCATATTTCTAGACAAACTGACCAAAATAACAAAGGCTATATAGAAACCTATATTGTTTGCTCTTCCAAGGAAGCAAAGAGAAGTAGACAAGAATGCCTACAGCTGGATCCTTACACTGAATACGTCTTGTCTGAGCTGTGATTGCTCCACACAGGTTAGGAGTCGCAGCAGGAGGTCCATGATGGCTGAGGTACCAATGTGATGTAGCAGCAAGTTGACAAAGTCATCCTTCTTACGCAAGAAGGCAACTATCTGGAAAAAACTCAAACAAATTAGGGTTGAGGGAAAGGGGGTAAAAGCCACTCTTTCTTTAGCAGTCCAAAAAAGCTTTAAGACATTACCTGATCAGTCTTACGATTAATAAGAATCCCCATAACCTTGCTGAAGAAGCTGGCCAACAGAGGATTGAGGATTCCACCAGTCTGAAGGAAGCCATAGAGACGTCGCAGGAGAGATTCATCCTCACCCAGTGCATCATTTATCTGTGTGACGTCTGATGTCAAGATCTCGCAAGAAACACTTGGATATCTAAAAACAGGAGATTTTTAAAAGTAGATGTAGACCAAACCCTACTGCACAAATATCTCTCCCAGGTTTGACTACTGACTGAAAATGAAGAAGATGAAGACAAATGATCTGCACGGTAAAATGTTAACAGAATTTATTCAGAATCTGAAATTCTGTGTTTCTAATTTACATTCTGCTCTGAGTAGTTATGGGTATTTCTTTAATTTGTCCAGTTCATTGCAGTGATTTGTAGCAGTGGGATATTTCCAGAACACTATATATTCATCAATTACCCAATGCAAGTGTCACCACTTTTCTTTGAATTCCAATGATATAAAATTATAGTAAGAAACTAGTTTGAAGCTTTGAATAATAATTATACAATTATAATCTGTAAAAATTATCATGTGCCCATAATAAAAAATTGGTGGGAAAATATAGTTGAAAAAGTAGTCATAAAGGAACAGATTAATATATTGTGAGATATCAAAACATAAACTGATGAAGTCTTGGTCCATAACACACCAGATTTAATTGTGATTGAAAAAAAGAAAAGTGTGGATAATTGATGTGACAATATCAGGGGATAGTATAATAAAAAACAAAAAATTGGGGAAGTTCACAAAATATCAAAATCTGAAAATCAAAGTTGAAAGATTATGGCATAATCCAATCATGGTACTCCCAGTGCTTGTTTGTTTATTTATAAAATTTAACTGCTGTCCATCTCGCCATGAGGACTCTGGTTACTGGAACAATGGGTACTATAACAAAAAAATTTGGATGGCACTTAGAAGAACTGCACATTGATAAAATTTCCACCTGTTAATTACAAAGGCTGTGTTGTTTGGATCTGCACATCTACTACACTGATATAACATCCTAGGTTCTTCAGAAGAACTTGACACATATGAATGCCAACATCAGCTAAAGAATTTGCAGCTATGATTTCACATTTATATCTTTATTTAGAAAATTTATATTGCTACCTACTCGCACATGGCGACTCAAGGCAGCTTATAGAACATATGGGGCGTTGTCTTACCTGAACGCCTTTTCTCAGCACGGAGATGGAGAATCCACCAATGGGTTTAGACTGTGTTCCTGCCCAATCAGATCAAGTCAGCCAAAGTTGCCACGCCTCTCCTGGGCCAGAAGGTCCCAGTCTTGACGAAGGCGAAGCCATGACTGACAGCAAGACGTGTTGGCTCATAAATGTAAAGCTAGGCCTAATAACCTACTAGGGTGGGAGTGGATTCTCCATCTCCGTGCTGAGAAAAGGCGTTCAGGTAAGACAACGCCCCTTTTCCAGCACTGGAGATGGAGAATCCACCAATGGGACATACCAAAGCTAAATTGTCCCTAAGGGAGGGAATCAGACCTGCCCAGCGAGGCACTTTGGGATAGTACCTGTTGCAGAACCCTCCTGCCAAAGGACGCCTCCGCCGAGGCGAACCTGTCAATTTTGTAATGCCTAATGAAGGGTGACGGAGAGGACCATGTGGCCGCTCTGCAAACGTCTTCAATGGATGCTTGAGTAGCCCAGGCTGCAGAAGTAGCCGCACTACAGGTGGAATGGGCCGTGATGCGCCCTGGAACCGGCACTGAATCCACCCTATATGCCTCCTCAATACAAGCCCTGATCCACCTGCCAATCGTGGAGGATGACACTTTCCTACCCCTGGAAGGAGGATGATATGAAATGAAAAGGGCTTCGGTAGAGCGGAAGACAGCTGTCCGCGAGATATAATAACGAAGTGCTCTGCGGATGTCCAGCAGATGCCACTGCCGTTCCAGATCATGTGAGGGATTAGGACAGAAATCTGGTAACACAATTTCTTGAGTCCTGTGAAATAAGGAATTTACCTTTGGAACAAAGGTTGGATCAAGACGAAGGACCACTCGGTCACAGTGAAAGATACACAAATCATCTCTAGTGGAGAGAGCGGCTAGTTCGGAAATCCACCACGCAGAGGTGATAGCCACCAAAAAGGCTACCTTGAGTGATAAGAATCTCAACTCACATGTTTTGAGGGGTTCAAAGGGCAGATTGGTAAGAGCCCGCAATACCCTCGATAATTCCCAGGAGGGATATCTGTGGACTACAGGAGGCTTGGTGTTGGTAGCACCCTTGATGAATGATCGGAACAAGGGATGGTGACCCAGGGAAGTTGCAGATTCGCATGTAAGGATGGTGGACAAAGCAGCAATCAGTCTGCGTAGTGTGTTTGGAGCCAGACCCCTCTCCAGACCCTCCAGGAGGTAGTCCAATATGTGAGGAATTGTCAGATCTGACAATGTCAGGTGGTGCTTTGAGCACCATGAACAGAAATTTCTCCATGTGGCCTCATAAATCCGATTGGTAGAGGCCCAACAGGAGGCCTGGATTATAGAAATGACTCCAGACGAGCAGTGCTCCTGAGCTAAAACTGAGCGCTCAAGTGCCATACAGCTAACTGTAGCCATTGTGGGTCTGGATAAAGTAGTGTCCCTTGACTGAGCGAGACCCTGTCCGGAGGAATCCTCCACGGATCCGCTAATGAGAGGTTCACTAAGTTGGCGAACCACGGTCTCCAAGGCCAGTATGGTGCCACTAGGAGAACTTCCGCCCTTTCCCTGATGATCTTGCGTATGACCGCCAGGAGAAGGGGGAGAGGAGGGAAGGCGTAAAGTAAACCCTCCGGCCACGGACTCCGTAGAGCGTCCGTACACTCTGCCCCCGGGCATGGGAAACGGGAGAAGAACCTTGGTACCTGAGTGTTTGACGGGGAGGCAAAGAGGTCTAGAATCGGAAGTCCGAATCTGTGGGATATTTCCCTGAAAATCCTCGGGTGCAGGGGCCACTCTGAGTGGTTCACCGTCGTTCTGCTGAGGAGATCCGCTTGCGTGTTTGCCTCCCCTGAAATGTGATCTACTACCTCATAGTTCCCTACGTCCGGTTAGATCCCACAGGCTGGGCCTCCTTCAGGCCCCGCCGGCCAAGCAGTGCCATTTGGCGGGGCCGCGGAGGGCCTTCTCTGTGATGGCGCCCACGCTTTGGAACCAGCTCCCCCCCGGAGATTAGGACCGCTCCCACCCTGTTGGTCTTCCGTAAGCTACTTAAGACCTGGCTTTTCCAGCAGGCCGGGGGTTTATAAAACCTGACCCCTGGGTGACTGTCTTTGCATTGTTTGTTTTGTTACGTTTTATGTGTTTTTTATTGTTAGCCGCCCAGAGTCCTTCGGGAGTGGGGCGGCTTATAAATTTTATAAATAAATAAATAAATAAATAAATCTGCCTTGATGGAGGCCAGATTTGCCTCTGCCCAAGAACCCAGAAGGAGAGCCTTGGTAAGGAGGGCATGGGATCGAGTGCCCCCTTGTCGATTCACATGGGCCTTGGCCGCAACGTTGTCCGTGAGGACCAGTAAGTGATGTTTCGCTACCGAGTTGTGAAAGTGTCGAAGGGCCAGATGTATGGCCCTGAGCTCCAACCAGTTTATATTGTGTTGAAGGTCAGACCGGGACCAACGACCTTGGGCCCACTGTGATTGTAGGTGCGCACCCCAACCGAATAGACTGGCGTCGGTTGTCAGAGTAATTCGGTCCGGTTCCTTGAATGAGGACCCTCTGAGTATGGCCGACGAGAGCCACCACCTGAGGGAGTGCGACACTCTGAGTGGAATTCGCACTTTCCGAATTGACGAGCTGAGGTTCCGTCTCTGGAAAGGGAGCAGAAACCACTGAAGTGTCCTGGAATGGAGCCTGGCCCAAGGAACGATGGCAATGGCTGATATCAATTTCCCCAATAATTGGGAGAGACTTGCTATTGTTGCCATTCCACTCCCGCAAAGTTGTAGGACCAACTGACGTATGCTGTCCTAACATGCTTGGGATAGAAAGACACGGCAGTCGACCGTGTCTATGATGGCCCCTAGGTATAGCCTTGTTGTAGGGGACAAGTGACTCTTTGAAAAATTCACTGAAAACCCGTGGTTTTGGAGAAGGTTGATCACCCTTTCTAGATCCGTCAGAGAGGCTTGTCCTGATGATGACTGAATCAGAATGTCGTCCAGGTAACACTGGACCCTGACAGGCACCATCCGGAGGTGAGCTGCTAACACAGCGAGGACTTTGGTAAAAACTCTCGGGGCCAAGGATAGACCGAAAGGTAACACCCTGTATTGGTAGTGTCTGCCCCTGTAAGCAAACCGTAGAAACCGGCGGTGGCTGAGAGAGATGAGGATGTGAAGATAAGCTTCCGTGAGGTCTACGGACATCAGAAAGTCTCCTCTTCTTATGCTTCCGAGAATTGACTGGAGCGTTTGCATCTTGAATTTTCTGTAAACAAGATGCCGGTTCAGTCTTTTTAGATCTAGGATTGCTCTCCATCCTCCTGAGGCCTTGGGAACAATGAAGAGGATGGAGTAGAATCCCCAACCTCTCTGATCCAACGGCACCGGTTCTATGGCCCTTATGTTTACGAGATGCTGAATGGCCTGTTGCATCAACCTTTTCTTTGTGAGATTCCTTGATAGGGGACAAGAGAGGAAGCGATTTGGAGGGTAGGTGAGGAATTCTAGGGAGAGCCCGTGACAAACCGTGTTCAACACCCATGCGTCTGTGGTGGTGACCTCCCACTGGCTGGCAAAGAGAGAAAGTCTGCCGCCTATGGGAGGGACCATTGGAGAGTCATCTGGAACGACGGAAGGGCCGACCGCTCCCACGAAAGGGTCGTTTGCCCTGAAATTGTTGTCTGGGCTTAGAGCCCATTCTGTCCGATTGTCTGTCCTGTATGTCCTGTCTAACAGGAAAGGAGCGGGGCGGATAGGAACAAGTGGACCTTTGAAGGGATTTTATTGTGCTTATGATTTTAGTATTTAAGTTTGACATTAGCATTTATTTTATATATAGTAACCATTTTATATTAATACTTATAGTGTTATCATGTAATCATTGATTTGTTATTTTGTAATCATTATTTTGTAGTTAATTGCTTGATCAGATGCTTTATATATATATTGGAAAAGTAAGGGCTTCGTGCTTTAGGTATAGGTGATTGCTTATATGAAAAGAGCACAGTAAGGGGAGGGGGAAAGGAGTTACGGATGGAGCCTGGGTTGCTGTGTATGAGTCATCATCTAGGAATTGTTTTTTTGTGCCATCT
Source organism: Crotalus adamanteus (assembly GCA_039797435.1). NCBI lineage: Eukaryota > Metazoa > Chordata > Lepidosauria > Squamata > Viperidae > Crotalus > Crotalus adamanteus. The sequence goes on from CM077935.1 coordinate 12,384,625, forward strand.
TATGCCTGGTACCAAGACCTGATCTCTTTGTTCTGAAAAGGTATAAAAGGTGGAAGACATCTTTTCTGGTTGTTGCCTTCATCTCTCTACCAGCCACGAAGAGAGATGGGGTCACCCAACTCTGTTTTGATCAAAATAAAAGTTGTTTGCTTGCTGAAACCTCGGCTCAGGAGTTTCTTTGGCTCTTTTAAATTCCTGAGTAATGCTGGGGCAATTGTGAGGTTAAGTGGAAAACCTTACATCCTGGCGCCCAAACGTGGTGGAAGCCACAGTGGCTCTCCCCTCACATCTGGAGACCCCTGTTAAGGTCCCAGCGAGCCTTCAATTCTCAGCAGGACGAAACCAGCGGCGACTGAATTGTGAGTCTTAGAGCGCTCCCAGGTGTTTGACCTGGAAGATTCTATGCTTCATCGTTGATGGTGGGGTCCGTGTCTGATGAACCTGAACACCCGAATTCAACGAGGTTTCATGCTTCTCTACTGACGGGAGAAATTGCAACAGGCGCCTTGGTAAGTAAAACAAATAAAAAAGCTTTGGAAATCCTGGAATAAGGCAGGAGGTTGATCTGACTATCCTCTACAGATAAGCATAAAAATAAATGAATAAATGTAAGAAAAGAGGAAGCCAAGCAACTGTCTTCTAATACAGGATAGAGTGAGTTAAGAGAAATAATTGAATTGGTATGTAATTTTTTTTGCAGAGGTTTTGGTAATTTTGGAATAAGATAGGGGGCTGATCTCCCCGACTAGTTCTCCAAAGGAAAAATTAAGTACAAAATTCCAAATTAATTAAGTGAAAGGGGAGGAAGCCGAGAAACTATCTTGGGAAAAAAAAAAAGAATCATCAGAGTAATTTAAACAAACAAATTAACTCAAAATCCTCTGCAATGTGTTTTGGAAAATTGGGATTTTTCAAGTGGCTGTTAAGTTTAACCCTGTCAGAGGTTGTGCTTTGTGTTGATGTGTGGCCAACTTATTTTATGGGCCCTGGGCAACAACCTTTGCCAAGAGAAAGGTCTGTGGACTTGGATATTATTAATAAGCTTACAGATGTTCTTGCTATACAAGGGCGGATGGATGAAGAATTATATGCAGGCTTTTTCTTTAATTTGAGCATCCGACAAGACATTTTAAAACAATGTGGCCTGTTAGTCCCTCCAAAGGTTTTGAATTTGGTCTGTCCAATCCGCCCAGAAATAAATAAGTTTCAAAAGAAAGCAATTCAAACTTGTCCTGAACCTGAAGATTACCCACCACCTTATGTGATCCTGACTGCTCCTGCTGCTGCATCTGAAGCTCCACCCCTGAGCTCAGCTGCTGCTTCCCCCACAGCCCCCTCTGTCTCTTCTCCGTCCTTGCATTCAGCTGCTGCTTCCCCCGCAGCCCCCCTTCTCTCCGTCTCTGAAGACGAAGATCCTGATGAGGGATCCTCCTCTGCTGCACGGATTCAAAGCCCTTCTCACACGAGACAGGGCAAAGTTTATGCTAAAACAAAACACTTGGAGGAGAAGACAATATGCCCACTGTGACAGGTGCCAGCAGCAAATGGAAAAATGGTCCTGGTTCACACCCCATTTACCACCAGTGACCTTTTTCACTGGAAAGCTAACTTGCCACCATTTAGAGAATCCCCGCAGCAGTATGTTGATTTATTTCAAAGGATTTTTGCCACCCACAAGCCAACGGTCCCTGATATAGACACTTTGTTATCTGGATTTTTGGGGGCTGAGGACAAACGCCAGGTTTTGAAAAAAAAGCCTTGGAGGAATATACTACGGGATGGAAGGAAGCCACCAATGATGAACAAAGAGACATTGAACAGTGGACAGCACCTGAAGTTGTTTTTGTTCCAAGTTTTGAATGTGATTTTAACACTGATGGGGGATATGGTGCCTTACTGAATTTTCACAAAACCACTCTCCATAGCATTAGAACTGGGGTCCCCAAGACTGTTAATTACTATAGAGTGAATCAGATTTTCCAGACAGCACAAGAGAGTCCTACTGATTTTATCAACCGATTAAAAGATGGATTTCGTTGTTATACAGACATTGATCCTGATAGCCCAGCCAGTGAACCAGTTTTGAAAATGGCTTTTGTTGCACAAAGAGCCCCCAATATTCAACGCAAATTGCAAAAACTTGTTTCACCCACTGCTCAAACTTTTGAACTCTTAATACAAACTGCTTTCAGAGTTTGTGCCCAGAGGGAGGAGGCTGCAGAGGGGAAGGAGGAAGATAACATGAGGAAGCATGCCCAACTTTTAGTTGTTGCTCTCCAGCCTCGTCAGGCTACCCTGGGGCAAGACCAGTGTGCCCTTTGCAAGGCATGAGGCCACTGGAAAAGTGTATGTCCAAAGAATTGGGGCCGCGGACGGGGACGAAGCCAAGTGCCCTGGAGGGGAAGGAGAGGATTTCCATCCAATAGCAGAGGACCTCCCCCATCCCGGCGGTCACCACAGGCTGAACTGTTCCATCCTAAAATGCAGAAGTATGCTAATGATGGCTATCCCTCCCAATACTGATGTGGCTCCAGAGGTCTTGTTTTCTCCCCTGAACCTCTCTTGGAGTTGCAGGTAGGGGGAAGGAACAATGTTTTTCTTGTAGATATTGGGGCAACTTACAGCAGCGGTTCTCAACCTATGGGTCGCGACCCCATTTGGGGTCGATCGACCATTTTTCGGGGGTCGCCAAAGAAGGCGATCCGCCATTTTCTCCCCTCAGGGTGCGCCGCCGCACCGCGCATGCGCAGAACGTTTGTGTGACAGGGGTCGCCGTCACACAAACGTTGAGAACCACTGACTTACAGTGTCTTCCAGCATGCCCCTAAAGACTGTTTGAGTTCTCAGACTACTCCTATTGTTGGTGTCAGTGGGTAAACTGAAATGGCTCCCTGCACCACCCCTTTGTGTGTGACTCCAAGCCAAGGGCCCAAGTTCAACACTCATTTCTGGTTTTACCCCAGAGCCCTATTAATTTGCTGGGCAGAGATTTGCTGGGAAAATTGGGAGCAACAATCACTTGTCAACCCCAGGGTATTTCTTTGGATTTTCCAGCTTTGCAAGCTTATATTTGTTATCTGGATGCTAGTGCACCTCCTGTTTCTTTTCCGGATTCCATTTCCCCTGAGGTTTGGTCTCATGGAATCCCAGGATTTGCTCATTATGCTGTCCCTCACCGAGCCCATCTTCACCCAGGGGCCCAACCTGTTTCCTTATGGCAGTATGCAATAAAAGGGGAGGCCTGTTTTAGCCTCAAACCCCAAATTGATCTGTAGTGTGTTTTATTTATATATATGTATGTATATATATTTGTGTGTGTGTGGCCACCCAGAACATTATGCTTGGCCTTGGAATGGTGAGAAAAATGGGGGATGATTAAAGGGCCCTATAAAAAAAACCATGTTTGGTTGGAATCACCTCATGATTTTTCTCGCTTTTTGTGGGACAAGCTATATGTTTAAATAAATGTTGTTTTAATAGTATTTGTATATATATGTTTGTCTGTGTTGTTCTGTGTTATTTCCAAGACTTGGACGAGGGTCAAAACCCTCTCTGATAACAACACACAAAAAGGCCTTATTTAACAATAAATAGTTTGCCTGAAGATAGTATGAAATGAAATATTTGTATGTGGAATTGTTTATGCAAGCAGCATGGAAGTGAATGAGTTGATTTGTTGATACCTGTGTTAGTCCTCAACCCCCCCCCCCTCTCTCCCAGGCTGTGAAAGAAATTGTAAACTGCAGATTTTATTGTTGTAAAAGTAAATTGAAAAGCAATAGCAAGTGTTTGCATGAGAAGACTTCCATGGAGGATGTGTGAGAGAATTTATGGAACATGCATATGAAGGAGACAAAACTATTTTTGGTGGTGAGATTCCCCCCCCCCCGCCCCCGTCTCTCTGCTGCTGTGTTGCTTTAAGAGCGAGTGAGACAGAAAGAAGAAGGGGGAGCTGTTCGTTTTAACATTTTTTTTTCTTCCTCTGCTTAGAATTGCGATTTGAGAAGGGTGGTGTGGATCTGAAATTTGATCCCACTCTTGCAGTTTTTACTCGAAAGAGGAGACAGTAATTGTTGGACAATTTTTGGGGGGGGAAAAATTGTTGAGTTTAAATTGTTTAATTATAGATAGATAGATAGATAGATAGATAGATAGATAGATAGATAGATAGATAGATAGATAGATAGATAGATAGATAGATAAAACAAATAAAACACAATCACCGGGAGGGTTACAAGTAAAAAAATACTTTACTAAAAATATACTTTACTTATGCTAAAAAGTTGCCAAGCTTTCGTTGGGGGAAACTCCCCAACATCATCAGGGCTAAAAAGGCCGTTCCAACAAGGGTAGTTTAAGTGGGCTCAGTCAACGTCTGCGCACGGCTCTTAGACCGCGTCACTGGCCCTGATTGACCAGCTGATGATCGGAATGTGTCTGTAGCGTTTTGTTCTTTTTTATCATTCCTACGAATTCCCTTCCTTATCCTTCCGCTGTTGGTTTCCGGAGGCATTAGTAACCTTACATCTCCTCCTCTTTCAATGGTGTTGATACCTGTCATATCGGAGGGAGGATTGACTTTAAAAATACCAGAACCATTGCCAAAAGTGAACATTTTAATAACAGAATAATCAGAGAAGCAGAAGAATAAGTGCACGCATTGAAGAACATAAGAACTCAGTCAAAAAAGAGGAACCAACGTCTTCCCTGGTCCAACACCTTAAAGCCACAGGACATAAAATTGACTTTAAAAATACCAGAACCATTGCCAAAAGTGAACATTTTAATAACAGAATAATCAGAGAAGCCATCGAGATAGAAAAACACCCACACAGCATGAACAAGCGAGATGATACCTCCCGCCTACCAGCCATTTGGAAACCCGCCCTTATTGACAAACGACTCCCTAACACAAAAAATGATACCAGACCCACACTCACACCAAAACCACACAGGATGTCACCACCACACATCCACGCAAAAAGCAAACCCAAAGCCACACCGATGAGGCACGACCACAAACCAGAAGCCAGACCACAGCTGCATCATTAGCCACTTTAAACCCCTCCAATCCATACATGAAGCAAACTGACACCCTCCATGAAGATGAGGCACGACCACGAATGCGAAGCCAAAAAATAGCAAGGCAGCCCAAAATCTTAAACCCCCCTGCAACTCAGACTAACCTGAGCACAACCAAACAGAACACTCCCCCAGCCAATCAGAGCACAGCCAACCCCCCAGCCAATCAGAGCACAGCCAACCCCCCAGCCAATCAGAGCACAGCCAAGCCCCTAACCAATCAGAACACACCTCCACCCAATCAGAACACAGCCAAGCTCTCACCCAATCAGTTCATACCCCCACTGGCAGTTAAAAGGAAGAAACAGCTAAGACCAAACATTGCTCCTCGAAGCACGAAGCTGAAAACACCAGCCTGAAGATGACGAATGGGACTTCGTCGAAACGTCGCCAAGACACTTCCAATTTTACGCGGGAGAAAACCCGAACAACCAAAGACCTACATAAAGGGTGTGGCTAACTGACGAGCGCAGAATGAGCTCGAAATGGCCATCTTAGTCTCCCAATTTAATTCTTTAATTCTTTGTCAGAAAAAGAAATTTGGAGATATATATATATATATATATATATATATATATATATATATATATATATATATATATATATATATATATATATATATATATATCCATCAACCAAAAGAAATGACTTTGCATTGTTTTGATTAGATTTGTAAACGTTTAACCTACTTAATGGAAATTTGTTTCCATCTGAATGGAATTGATTAAATTGGAATTTGACTAACTTTATATTAAAACCAATACTAGAGTTTGATATAAATCTATTTCAGTAACTCAGAATATCTTATTAAGTTTGTTTATTTTTTTGTGAAGTTAAAATGAAGAAGTTGAGAAAAATTTGGGGATTATAAATAGCTATGTTGTTTTGACTAAAGATTTGCATGCAAAACTGTTAGAAAAAGAGTTTATGTTAACTAATACAAACAGAATTTGGGGTGGAGGTTTTGACTCAGAACTGGGGGCAAAGAGGCAGCCAGTGGCATTTTTGCCTAAAATTGACATTTGGGGATGTTTTGGTGGTTAGCATTTCTTATCAAGTGTGGGCAATTTTACATCAGAAAGCCAAAAGGAGGTATACACTTGTAGATAGCAGATGTAATTGTGGAAGGAAAAAAAGTAGAAGTTAGACCAAAGTGGTGGAAGGGAAGTGCAGGAATGGATATTAGAAGGAAGAAGCAGGAAAGTTGTTTTTAAGTGGGTGTGCACAGACTTGTGAATTGCATGCATTAAGCAGGGAGACTGCCATTAACGTGGTCAGCCCAAACATGTGAATTGTATGCCTTAACACAAGCCTTAGAATGTTGAAGGAACAAGAATGTACTATAGAAATATGAAAAGAAAGAACAATGAAGAAACAGAAGAAAGTGGGAGGTGGATGTTGCAAGATGGGAGAGGATGTTGAAAAGAAAGAGAGTGTGAGAAAGAAACAAAGGAAGAAGAGAAAGAAAGCAATAGCTAGGACACAGAAGCAGCCACTGAAGGGGGGTCGCAAGGGATGATACTTTTTTTTTAAAAAAAAACAAAACAGGATGGTTGTATTTATACTTTAGTTCAATAAATCTGTGATAAATACAAGTAAATAAAATGCTTTACAACATTTAGTGGTGAGGCCATTTCAATATAGGCCTCAATTGGAAAGCTATCTTTGTCCCTTTGTAATGATGTATGGGAGGCTTTTGTTACATGAAAGTTCAAGAACGTCAATGAAGAAAAGAAGAAAGTTCCTCAGTATTTACACAATCTGGCGCAGGTTTTGTCTTCTATCTCAGTACAGGCCCAGGCTGCCATACCACCTGTCTCTGGCCATTGTTGTTCCTGGAGAGTGGGTTCAGGTGAAACGAACTGTCATCTAGAAATACCAGTCCTCAGTGGTCTCAACCATGCCAGGTCCTCCTGATTTAAGGAATCAAGGCGTGAGTCCATGGAAAGTCCCATCATATCCTCTCCAGTGACAAGCTCCGCAGCTGGACGGCCTGAAAATGAAATTTCAACCTGCCTCACCTGTTGAACTGTTTCCATCTAAGTAGGAGAAGAACCTCAATGAATTGGACTACCCTGGAAATCGTGTTCCTAGAACCTGGGCTATGTATTGCAATATCTTTCTTCTGCTACTGTTGTTTCCCTCGTACCTTCTTTGGTAGAAGGAAGGACCATAGGCCCAATACTTTAAGGAACAAATGGGAGTTGTGTTTATCACAAGACTACGTATTCCACTTGCAAAGGGGCAACAGGGTCACTTGTTATGCACCTGTCAATACAGTGCAGCTTTACCCACAACTTTAAATCTGGACATATGGAAGAACATACAGACATTACCTTTTGGGAAGAATAACATGAGATTTATGGGCAAGTGCCAGAATCTTCTTTGATGCATGTAAAGCTATTGACTATAATCACGCTAAATGGACTAAGTATGGAGACAGGCCTACACATTAAACGCCAAATATGTTTGCACATCCTACCCAACCTGGCACATTTGAAGGATTCCTGCAACCTGGTGTGCTTCACGATAACCAGACCAACGGATTTTTCAGCATCATTTGAACTCGCTATCAATTGAACTGGATACAAATATGAGTTCAAGTTGATTTTCATGAACTGGAAACCACAACTGAGATTCCCTCAGTATCAAAGACTCTTTTTATTATTATTATTATTGATCTGGCCCTAAAGAATTGTTTCATTTTTGAATGTGAAGCTTGAGAGAACATCACTTCGTATTTTAATTTGACTTGGAGAGGACCGTCCAACCAAATGGGCCCTCTATTTTGTCATTGTGGCCCTAAATTGTATTATTAGACCCCAGTCTGACATTACACATAAGGAATATGTCAAAGTAGTCACTGACAGTATGCGAGAGATGGCTCATGTCCCTGCCTAGACATGGACAGGAGCACTGGATGTTGGAGGATAGTTTTTGGGAATCTTTGCCACTTGGAAATGGATATTGTTCATTGTGGTTTTGGCCTTAGGAGGGTTGTTGTGTTTCTCATGCCTTATCCTGCTTATTTAGAGAATTGTTAGATCTACTATATCCGGACCAACTTTTATTGCCACTCCTATCTATAACGATCGACCAGCTAAAGCAATGATTTTGCAACCTTTCCCTTCTCACTATATTCCCCTCTTTAAGAGTCCCTAAGCCTATTCGGCTTTTATATTAAAAAGGGAGGAGTGAAGGGATTTTATTGTGCTTATGATTTTAGTATGTTTAAGTTTGACATTAGCATTTATTTTATATATAGTGACCATTTTATATTGATACTTATAGTGTTATCATGTAATCATTGTTTTGTTATTTTGTAATCATTATTTTGTAGTTAATTGCTTGATCAGATGCTTTATATATATATTGGAAAAGTAAGGGCTTCATGCTTTAGGTATAGGTGATTGCTTATATGAAAAGAGCACAGTAAGGGGAGGGGGAAAGGAGTTACGGATGGAGCCTGGGTTGCTGTGTATGAGTCATCATCTAGGAATTGCTTTTTTGTGCCATCTTATGCCTGGTACCAAGACCTGATCTCTTTGTTCTGAAAAGGTATAAAAGGTGGAAGACATCTTTTCTGGTTGTTGCCTTCATCTCTCTACCAGCCACGAAGAGAGATGGGGTCACCCAACTCTGTTTTGATCAAAATAAAAGTTGTTAGCTTGCTGAAACCTCGGCTCAGGAGTTTCTTTGGCTCTTTTAAATTCGTGAGTAATGCTGGGGCAATTGTGAGGTTAAGTGGAAAACCTTACACCTTGTCCCTGAACGAAAGGACTGCCTCCGTGAGTATGTGTTGGATCTTTTGTCTGGACGTTTAATAAGGTGATTGAGGACCCTACGCTTATCCTTATTCTCTGTAAGGTAAGGATCTAAAGCTTCCCCAAACAGCTTTCTCCCCCCCCCCCCCGGGTAAGGGGCTGCTGACAGGCGCCATTTGGACCTGGCGTCTGCATGGCAGTGTTTCAGCCAAAGCATACAACAACCAGTAACGTTGGAAGCCATAGCCCTGGCTGAAAATCTGGCCGCCTGCAGTGTTGCATTGGAAGCATATTCTGTTGCTGCCACCATCTTGCTCAAATCCTGGTGGGTTCGGATATCTTCCACCGGAATTCTGGCCTGGAGCTGTCTCAGCCAGCGGAGAGCAGACCTATTGAAGAAAGAGGCCGATGTAGCTGCCCTAATAGCCCAAGCTGTAGCTTGGTGTGTCTTGCGAAAGGTGAGCTCCTTTTTACGGTCTTCTGCCTTTAGGGCATCAGACAGTCCCCAGGAGTGGCAGTGGGAGATACCAGGGGTCCCAAGGGTTCATCCACCTTGGGGACCTCTAGGGCATCTGCCAAGTCCTGGGCCACGTTATAGAGTCTTTTATCACTGCCACTCGGGATGGGAAGGGTACCTGGGGATTCCCACTGTTTCCTGATCGCATTCAGAAACATAGAAGGACATGGTATGCGGTGTTGTGTGGTTACCGGTTCAATGAAGTTCGGATTCGCCTCCGAGTCCGGAGCCGCAGTCAAAGTTGATGTAGAAGGCTCAGGACCAAGATGGGCCGTGGAAGTGGCCTTTCGGAGCAAGGGAACAAAATGAGATGGATTAAAGAGACCCGTAAAGGATGGCATTTCAGGAGGGTCTTCCTCCTGGTCCGACATCGGAATCCCCACGTCCGCATCATACTCACGAAAGGATGAACCCTCAGAGTAAGAAGATTGTTCCAATGAGAAAATCACTAAAGAGCTTCAACAGAGCAGTCGAAGCCTCCAAAAAGCAAAAGGAGCTTGCCTGCCTCTGCTGCCCTGCTTAGCTGCCTAACTGAACCACCAGCCAGTTGATTCAACGAAAAAAAAACCCGTTCGGAGCAGCATGTGCTCAGCCGGCAACAGGGGCTGCAATAGGGAAGCAACGATCCCTCAGCCCCCCAGAACAGCAAGGACAGCCCGTAAATAACAAGAAAAGGCAAAAAAACAGCGTTTTAAACTGCTGATAAGCCTGCCTGCTGATTAGCACTTCCACCCCACCCCCGTGAATCATAACTCTTGGAGCTGCGTTCCAGACCCCAATCAGGGAAGGAAACTAAAGCAAAATAGAAAGGACAACTATAGTTGTTCCTGGAGAATTATTAAATGGAACTGAACTTAATAGGAATCCAACAGAGAAGGTTAGGGAGGATAGAAGAAAACGAAACTGAAAGACAACAAAACGCAGAAAGAGAAGCTGATCCCAGCCTCACTTTAAGGTTAAGAGGGGAAGGAAGGGGGTTGAAATAAACAGCAATCTGACTCCAGTGCTGAGCCCAGCACTGATCAGTCAAGGAAAGATGGAAAATCCACCAATGGAGACTATACCTGCCTAAGAGCCAAACTTGCACGTCTGTTCATGGGCAAGATCAAGTCAAGACTGGGACCTTCTGGCCCAGGAGAGGCGTGGCAACTTTGGCTGACTTGATCTGATTGGGCAGGAACACAGTCTAAACCCATTGGTGGATTCTCCATCTCCAGTGCTGGAGAAAAAGCTCAATATAAAAGAAATAAATAAAAACAATAAAAGATAAAAATAATAAAATAACCCCCAGAGAAGAGCAACAAAGATGATTAGGGGACTGGAGGCTAAAACATACAAGGAATGGTTGCTGGAATTGGGTATGTCTAGTTTAATGAAGAGAAGGACAAGGGGGGACATGATAGCAGTATTCCAATATCTCAGGGGCTGCCACAAAGAAGAGGGAGTCAAGCTATTTTCCAAAGCGCCTGAAGGCAGGACAAGAAGCAACGGATGGAAACTAATCAAGGAGAGAAGCAACCTAGAACTAAGGAGAAACTTCCTGACAGTTAGAACAATTAATCAGTGGAACAACCTGCCTCCAGAAGCGGTGAATGCTCCAACACTGGAAGTTTTTAAGAAGAGACTGGACAGCCATTTGTCCGAAATGGTATAGGGTTTCCTGCCTGAGCAGGGGGTTGGACTAGATGACCTCCAAGGTCCCTTCCAACTTTATTATCGATCATCGCACAGTCAGCCAGATGTTCAGACTGGATTTGGCATTTTGTCTACCTATCGAGTCCTTACCCAGGACCTGGGATAGGCAGATGTGGGTGTTTGATGGTATTACAGATATCGTCGCAGGATGGAAGCAGTTCCTAATAAGGCCGCCTTTTGCAATTGACTAATAGCGAATTTGTCAATGCCAATGGTGTTCAAGTGGTGCTCCAGTTATTTTGGGATTGCACCCAAGGAGCCTATGACTATTGGTACTACCCTTGCTTGCTTTTGCCACAGTCTTTCTATTTCTATTTGTAGGTCTTTGTATTTTGTTATCTTCTCCAGTTCTTTCTCTTCTATTCTGCTATCTCCAGGCACTGCCACGTCCACTATCCAGACTTTTTTGTCTTTCTTATCGACAATTGTTAAGTCTGGGGTGTTATGTTGCAGGTGCTTGTCTGTTTGAATTCTGAAGTCCCAGAGCAGTTTAATTTTATCATTTTCTATGACTTTCTCTATTTTATGATCCCACCAGTTTTTGCTTACAGGCAAATGATATTTTTTGCAGATCTTCCAATGCACCATTGTTGCTACTTTGTCATGCCGCTGCTTGTAATCAGTCTGTGCAATCTTCTTGCAACAGCTTACCAAGTGGTCCACTGTTTCTTCAGCTTTTTTGCATAGGCGGCACTTACTGTCTGTAGCTGTCTTCTCAATTTTGACTTTGTATGCATTTGTCCTTAAGGCTTGGTCTTGTGCAGCCAGAATTAGTCCCTCGGTCTCTTTCTTCAATTTTCCTGCTCTTAGCCATTGCCAGGTTTTATTATTATCTGCTTTCCCAGCTATTTTTTTCATGTATTGGCCATGTAGTGCTTTGTCTTCCCATGCCTCTATTATGTTCTTCATTTGGTCTTTCTTGTAGGCCAGTTTGGTCTCTCCAGTAGTCAGTAAGCCTTCCTGATATACTAATTTCAGTGCATCTTCATCATTGTTCTTCAGATATTCTTCCAAAGCCATTTTTTCCTCTTCAACCATCTGATGTACTTGTAGCATTCCACGCCCACCTATTTGCCTTGGTAGATAAAGTCTATCAATGTCACTGCGTGGATGAAGGGCATGATTCATTGTCATTATTTTTCTGGTCTGCCTATCCATTGCTTTTAGTTCTGCTTGAGTCCAGTCCACTATTCCAGCTGTGTACCTAATGACTGGGATTGCCCAGGTGTTGATTGCCTTTATGGTATTTCCTCCATTGAGTTTGGATTTTAAGATCTTCTTCACTCTCTTGATGTATTCACCTCTAATCTTTTTCTTGACTTCAGTGTGCTTGATGTTGTCAGCTTGAAGGATACCCAAGTATTTGTAGTACTCTTCCTCATCCAGACTCTTAATGTTATTTTCGTGGGGCATCTTGATTCCTTCAGTTTTCATTATTTTTCCTTGTTTGATAGTAAGTGTGACACATTTGTCCAAGCCAAACTCCATTACAATATCTTGGCTATATATACGGACAGTGTTGAGCAGCGATTCTATTTCAGATGATGTTTTTCCATACAGCTTCAGATCATCCATATAAAGGAGGTGGGATAGTCTGGCAGATGTTTTTGATGTTTGATAGCCATGTCCTGAGTTATTCAGTATTGTTGACAGAGGAAACAGTGCAATAACAAACAGTAATGGTGATAATGAATCTCCTTGAAATATTCCTCTCTTGATATTAACCTCTCCCAGCCTCTCACCATTGATCTGCAACTGTGTCTTCCATTGTGCCATCGATCTTTGCACAAATTTTCTGATGTTTCTACTGACTCCTGTTATTTCTAGGCACTTTATTATCCAATCATGTGGCAGAGAGTCAAATGCCTTTTTGTAGTCAATCCATGCAACATTCAGGTTGGTCTTCCTTCTCTTGCAGTTTTCCAAGATCATTTTGTCTATTAGGAGTTGATCTTTTGTTCCTCTGCTATTGGGGCGGTTTCCTTTCTGCTCAGGTGGAAAGAGATTGTTTTCAACTAGATGCTGTTGCACTGCATCAGCTACTACACCAGTTAGTAATTTGAAAGTTGTTGGTAAGCAGGTAATTGGCCTGTAGTTACCTGGTGTTGCCCCTTTTGCTGGATTTTTCATTATTAGGTAGGTTTTCCCAGTTGTTAGCCACTTTTCAATTTCTCCTCCTTGTAGTATATTGTTGAACTGTTTGGCAATGAGTGGGTGTATAACAGTTAGATGTTTCAACCAAAACCCATGCAGTTCATCTTCACCTGGTGCTGACCAATTTTTGATTTTCTTTGCTCTTTTTTCTACCATTTTTGTTGTTATTACTAGTTCTTTCATTTCAACTTCTGTTTTATTTGCATCCACCTCTTTTAACCAAGCCGCATCCTTGTTGTATTTCTTTGGGTTATCCCATATCTGCTTCCAGAACTGCACTGTTTCTTCCTTGTCAGGTACTGACTGATTCCTTGCAGTTTCTCCATTGATGGATTGGTAGAAACGTTTCTGATTGGATTGAAATTGGAGGTTCTGCCTATAGTTTGCAATTCGAGCTTCATATCTACTGATTTTCCTGGCTATAGCTGTTATTTGTTGCTTTATTATTTCCAGTGCTTCCTTGATCTTCCTTGTTTCTAAGTGGTATTTCTTGATTAGGTATTCTTTGGTCTTCTTGTTCTTCAGCTTCTTTTCTTTCATCTGTTCTAGCTTGCTTGCATGTGATCTTAACTTGCTGATCTTATTTTCTAGTCTAACCTTCCATTTTTCTGGTGCACTGTTTGTTTGTTTTTCTTTTTTGTTGATTTTGCATCCCAGGTATTCTGTTATAACTGCAGCTGTGCTGTACATTAGTTGGTTTGTTTCTTGCAGTGAATTGGTTCTTATACTTGATATTGCAGTATTTGCATCTTTTAATGCTTGTGCTAGCTGTTTCTTTGGAACAAGCTTCAATGCAGGTAGCCTTATTCTGTTGTTTTTGTGCTGTTCTAGATGCTCAGTTATTCTTTGTTTCAATTCTTTTATTTCTTTAGTTAGAGGGTTTTGTTCTTCCTGAGGAAGAGGTGCCTGGTTTCCAAATGAGAACAGTTGTATATCTCTGCTGGATTCCTTCACTGCCAACTCCCCCTGGTTTGCCTCTACATTCTGAATTACTTCTGGTAAGGCTTTGATTTCTTTGCCCTGGGTAAACCTTTGCAGTTCGTCCAATTCTGTTTCTGTGAATACTTTATTTCGTGTTATAAATCGGCGTTGATCTGCTAGTCTCTGTTCTGTTATTTCTGATTCTGGATGTTGTTCTTTCCACAACTGGTGCATTCGTTTTAGATATCCTCTTCTTGTTGGACTTGATCTGTAGTAACAGATCATTATTTCTTTGTTTTCAATCACTGTGTATCTGCGACGGGTAAACATCTTTTCTTCCAGTAGTTCTGCAGCTGCTGGCCCTGGTTGCTCAGCCAACAGTCCTGAGTCCTGTAACCCATTTTTCACCAGATATCCAGGAACTCCAATATCTAGCGTGGACCTTGTTAACCCGGGCGACGTCCGAGCCGGTATGGCATTCTGCAATTTACCTCTCACCATATTTTTTATGGGAGAGACACTCTTTGTCTGACTCCTCTGATGAGACCTGTCCAGTATGGTTGAACCTCTGGCATAGCTCTCATCTTCCTCAGAGTACACAAGCCCCACAACCACGTCAAGGTAGTGCCTCACTGGGGGTTATTATTATTATTATTATTATTGCATATATAAGAAAAAATAAATAAAAGAAGCTAAATTGTTATGGGACTTTATAATTCAAACTGATAGGCACCTGCCACATAACATCCCAGATGTAACAACTGTGCATAAGAAAGACAAAAAAGTCTGGATACGGGACATGGTAGTACCCAAAGACAGCAGAATACAAGACAAAGAACTACAGAAGACAACAAAATAGAACCTGCAAATAGAAATAGAACAACTGTGGCAAAAGAAAGCAAAGGTAGTATCAATAGTAATAGCACTTTGGGTGTAATTTCAAAATAACTGGAGCACCATTTTAACACCTTAGGCATTGACAAAATCACAAACAGTTAACTACAAAAATCCTCATCTGCCTATCCCAGGTCCTTGGGATGGGCTTGACAGGTAGATAAAAATGCCAAACCCAATCTGTACATTTGGCTGACTATATGACGAACAATAATAATAATAAATTCCAAATGCAAAATACAGTAGAAATGAGACATGGCAAGGCAAAGTATTAATAAAAACAAGGCAAAGCAAATAACAACCAGAACTGGCAATGACTAAAAGCAGGAAAGAGAAGAAAGAGACAGAGGAGCTAATTCTGGCTGCACAAGACCAAACCTTAAGAAAAAATGTACAGGTAGTCTTTGACTAACAACAGTTTGTTTAGTGACCCTGCAAAGTTACAACAGCACTGAAAATAAGTAACTCATGAGCATTTTTCACACGACCATTGCAGCACTCCCATGGACACATGATCACAAGTCAGATGCTTGGCTACTGACTCATATTTATGATGGTTGCAGTGTTCCCGGGTCATGTGATCACCTTTTGTGACCTTCTGACAACCAAAGTCAATAGGGAAGCCAGATTCACTTTACAATCATGTTATTAATTTAACAACTACAGTGATTCACTTAACTGTAGCAAGAAAAGTTGCAAATTGGGGCAAAACTCATTTAACAAATGTCACACTTAGCAACAGAAATTTTGGGCTCAATTGTGGTTGTAAATTGAGAACTACCTATATACAAAGCCAGAATTGAGAAGACAGCAACAGGAAGCAAATGCCACCTCTACAACTGCTAATCAGGACCACCTGATTAGCTGCAGCAAGATCACACAGTCTGACAAAAACAACAGCAGGACAAGTAGCAACAATGTTGCATTGGAATATTTGAAAGAAATAGAGCGTTGGCTTACCTGAACGCAAGTTCTCAGCATGATGATGAAGAATCCACCAATGGGTTATTTCAGTCCTCCTGCCCAATCAGACTAAGTTGTCAAGCCTCCTCATTATCTAGCTCCTCTCAGTTTCATCGAGGGCGTAGCCAATGACAACAGTTGGACGTGTTGACCCTCAAGTAGATATTCATAAAAAAAGGAAAAAAGAAACAGGCCCCCAACCCCTAACTAACTAACAACTTGAAGGGAGGGCGTGGATTCTTCATCATCATGCTGAGAACTTGCGTTCAGGTAAGCCAACGCTCTTTCTCCAGCATGATGACTGAAGAATCCACCAATGGGACGTACCAAAGCTCCTGAAGTCCCTATGGGTGGGAAATAGTTGGGGCCTGTGAACCTGATGGTGTCACCACCTGCTGCAAAATACGTCTACCGAAGGCGGCCTCAGCCGAAGCAAACTTGTCCAAGCGATAATGCCTAATAAATGGGGAAGGCATGGACCATGTCGCTGCCCTACAAATGTCTTCAATAGACACTTGAGTAGCCCATGCAGCGGTTGTGGCAGTGCTGCGTGTGGAATGAGCCGTCACATGACTGGGAATGGGTAGGGCAAGAGACGCGTAAGCTGCTGCAATACAAGCCCTAATCCACCTACCTATAGTGGAAGCCAAAACCTTTTGGCCCATTGAGGAAGGCTGGAAGGATATAAACAGGGCTTCTGATTTACGGAAAGATGCTGTGCGTTTGATATAACAGCGCAAAGCTCTCCGCACGTCTAAAGAGTGCCATTGCCATTCCAAGTCATGTGACGGGTGGGGACAGAAGTCCGGGAGAATAACCTCTTGTGCCCTATGGAACACCGTGTTTATTTTTGGAATAAACGAGGGATCTAATCGAAGAATCACCCTGTCCTCGTAAAACAAGCACAGGTCCTTCCTGATCGACAAGGCAGCTAATTCCGATATACGTCTGGCAGAAGTTATGGCTATCAGAAATGAAACCTTCAGCGACAGGTACCGCAAGGAACATGTTCTAAGTGGTTCAAAGGGGGAAGAGGTTAGAGCTTGTAAGACTTTGGGGAGATCCCAAGAGGGATACCTATGAATCACAGGGGGTTTGCTATTGGTAACTCCCTTTAGGAAAGATTTGATTGTAGGGTGTCTAGACAAGGACTCTGAAGAGTCCCAAGAAAACACTGTGGAAAGGGCTGCTAGCTGTCTACGGATAGTGTTGGGCGACAACCCCTTGTTGACGCCCTCCAGCAAGTATTCTAACACCTTGGGGATGGTTACTTGTGACAGACTCACATGATTCCTGTCGTACCAACAACAGAAGTTCTTCCATGTATGGTTGTAAATACGGCTAGTCGACGGTCTCCTGGCAGCCTGAATCATATCGATCACCCCTGACAAATAGGACTCTCGAGTCACGGTGCGGCGTTCAAGTGCCAGACGGTCAACTGAAGCCATTGGGGATCTGGATGTTGAAGATCTCCCTGTGTCAACCGAATGTGATGGTCTGGAATCCTCCACGGAGCAGAGACGGAGAGGCTCACCAGGTCTGCAAACCATGGCCTTCTGGGCCAGTGAGGAGCAATAAATATTACCTCCGCCTGCTCCGCCAGGATCTTCCTGATAACTGCTGGTAACAGAGGCAGTGGGGGAAAGGCATACAAGAGTCCTCGCGGCCGTTGGCTGCGTAGGGGGTCCGCCCCCTCCGCCCCCCGAGAGGGGAACCGAGAGAAAAATCTGGGCAGCTGGGTGTTCCCCGGTGAGGCGAACAGGTCCACTATCGGACGACCAAATCTGTCCGTGATCTCCCTGAAGACATCCAGATGTAACTTCCACTCCGAATGGTCCACTAGTGACCTGCTGAGAAAATCTGCCTGCCGATTCGCCTCCCCCGAAATGTGCTCTGCCCTGATGGAGAGTAGATGCTTCTCCGCACAGGAGCTCAATGCCCGAGCTTCTGCCATGAGGGACTTTGACCGGGTACCCCCCTGTCGATTGACGTGGGCCTTTGCCGCCATGTTGTCTGTCAGGACCAGCACATGTTGCCCCCTGACTACTGAGTGGAAATGTCTGAGAGCTAGGTGGATCGCTCTGAGCTCCAACCAATTTATGCTGTGCCTCCAGTCTGTCTGTGACCACTGACCCTGAGCCATCCGTGTTTGGAGATGAGCGCCCCAACCAAAAAGACTCGCGTCCGTGGTCATACTGATGCAAGTGGGCTCTTTGAATAGGGTCCCCTTGCATACAGCAGAGGAAGCCCACCAGTTGAGAGACAGATGAACCTGACGAAGAACACGCACCAGCTGGTTGGAGGTATTTGTATGTTGTCTTTGATGTGGAAGCAGAAACCACTGTAGGGCTCAAGCATGTAGTGAGGCCCACGGTGTTCTATCCCAGCCTATTGGCGTCCTTGTTAAAGGCACAAGGACCAAACCCCTGCTGATGCAATAGCCTGGAGACTTTGCAACAAAACAAAACTCTTTTAATATGGTTGACAAACCTGTCAAATAGTCCAAAACACAAACAGCAAAACTCAAGTCCAAAGGAAACACGATGCAAACAGATGAGAAGTCACAAGCAAGATGAACAGAGAAGTCACAAGCAAGGCGAACAGACCAGGATTCCAAGAAGCCCTTTGCAAACGGTTGCCTTCAGCAACCAGCATCGCCCACACCTCCTCTCTTTATACAGCAGTCCCAAGGCGTTGCCTCTCAGTGCCTTCTCCTTTTTCCCTGGAGTAGTCGCATTGACTGCTGCTGATTTACTCTTGCTAATTGACGACAGGAGCGTGCATCAATTAGCAAGTCCATCAGGTGTGATTCTTCCGAGTCTGACTCATTCTCCTCACACAGCTGAGCTTCATCAGAAACACGACTGGAGGGCCCAGGCTCTGCATCAAACTGTGAGTCCTGTAATTCATCAGAGCCTCCCTCTGCCCCTGATGGCCCTTCAAATGCCTCCTCCACCTCCTCAGATTCCTCAGACTCAGCTGTTGTGAGCACAGGCTGGCACGGAATCACAACACACGGCACTATCGCTATGCAGGTATCAACTTCCCCAGTAACTGGGAAAGGAGAGCTAATGTTACTGTCCTGTTCCTGCATGCCTTGAGTGCCAGGTCTCTGATGCTCTTGCGCCTTTCCTCCGATAGGTACACGTGACAATTGTCTGTGTCGATCACCACCCCCAGGTGTAACAGACAGGTCGATGGTGTTGTCTGGCTCTTTTTGAAATTTATTAAGAACCCATGGTTCTGAAGAGTCCTGATTGTGAGATCCAGATCTGACTGGGCGGATGTTGCTGACAGCGATTGGATCAGAATGTCGTCCAGATAACACTGGACGCGCACCAGAACCAACCTCAAATGGGCCGCCAGAACTGCATAGCGATAGTGCCGTGTGCCTCCTTGAGGTCTATTGATGTTAGAAGATCTCCCATCCTGATACTGCCTAGGATGGAGTGCAACGTCTGCATCTTGAACCTCCTGTACTGTAGGTGGAGGTTCAGCCCCTTGAGGTCTAGGATTGCTCTCCATCCTCCTGAGGATTTTGGAACTACAAAGAGGATGGAGTAATACCCCGATCCCCGTTGGGACAAGGGAACCTCCTCTATGGCTTTGATGCTGAGGAGATGTCGGATGGCATCTTCCATGAGACCTCTTTTTATGTGATTTCTCATGGCTGGGCAAGAGACAAAGTGATCTATTGGATGGGATTTGAACTCCAGAGACAGGCCTTCCCTTATGGTGTTCAGAACCCAGGAGTCCGTGGTGGTGCTTTCCCATTGGCGGATGAAAAGGGTTAGCCTGCCGCCAATGGGGGGGTCCCCTCTGAGTCACTTGGAGCGGCGGAAGGGACGGCCCCCTCTGCCACGTAAGGAAGGTTTGGGCTGGGATTGGTATCGGGATCTGTCCCTATACCCCGCTCTGTCAAAGGGGCAGTCAGCCTTCGGAGCTGGGGGTCTGTAAGGTTGTCCCTGTTCTGATGTGGATGCAGTCCGAAAGGACTGACAGTGGCTATAAGGGAGGTAACGCCTGTTGGATTTCCTAACTAAGTGAGAGATGACCTTTTGTTTCTGTTTATTCTCGATAAGGTATGGGGTCAATGCTTCCCCAAACAGTTGGCTACCCGTGAAGGGGGCAATGGCCGCATGCCACTTGTGCTTGCTTTCAGCTCTCCAGTTCTTGAGCCAAAATAGCCTCCTGGTGACTATGCCGGAAGCCATTGCCCTGGCTGAATGCTTGGCTGAGTACATTGAGACATCTGCCATATACTCAGATGTGGCTATAAGCTTAGTAAGGTCCTGATGGATCCTAACCTCCTCCAGAGGGATCCTGTCTTACAATTGTCTGAGCCAGGTAATTGAAATCCTTGAAAAAAAGGAAATGGAAGTTGCCACCTTTGTAGCCCAAGCGGATGCTAAGTGAACCTTGCATAAGGCCAGTTCAGACTTTTTATCTTCCGCCTTAAGGGCATCTGAGACATCCACCGGAAGGCTGGCTGTAGAAAACAGTGGGGCTAAGGATTCATCCACCTTAGGCACCTCTAAAAGGTCAGTAAGTTTCTTTGCCATGCCCACAATCTTGTGCTCAGACTCTCCTTGGGAAGGTTGAGCAGCTGGAGATTCCCATTGTCCCTGAATGTTCTTCAGGAATATGGGGGGACATGGAATATGGAGGTGCTTGTCTACCGGTTTGGCAAATAGAGGATTTGAGTCCTGATCTGTGGAAGGCTGAGGGGCCGGAGAAGAGACGGAGGAAAGTTTGCTCGCTGCACAAGCCCTGTACAGCAATGACAGAAAGAGCGAGGCATTGAATAGCTCTGCCATGGGCTGAGACTCATGGGTTGGCTCCTCGCACTCAGACCAGCGGTCCCCCCCCTTCGTCATAATCCGAGACATTGGAAGACTCGGAGTCCGGAGATCAGGATGGGGAAACCCTACCTGAACGATCCACTGTGGGTCAAGATGAGGAAGTTGGTGCAGAGGAAGGACCAGGAACTGGTGATGCCTGGTGGATACCCGATGATGCCACGGCCTGGATCACCGCCTGCGATATCCACGATTGGAGCTGTGCTGAAAAAGATGGCTCTAGCGGAGGTTGTGACCCTGCAGCCATTGGAGTTAATGTAGCAGTGGGCGCAGATGATGGGCCGGGCAAATCAAGGTCCTCCCCAAGCATGGGTGGACCCACCTGACTAAAGGTCTGATCAGAGACCTGCTGGATTGCACTCAAAGGCAACCATGCTCCCGATGTGGACGGTACATGTGTCTCAAGTGGGGATGCACCAGGAGGTATGTAATCCTGTTCAGTTGACAAGCGTTGGGCCCGGGAGAATTGCTTCTCCAGGGCTCTATGTGTTCTGTCAGCCATCTTATCGCTTGTCTTACCAGCCTTCCTGCCGTATTTAGATTTTGCTTTGGCCTTACCTGTAGGCACTTCAGAAACCGGCTCGGCTTGGACCATGGTGTTGCCTGTGTCCAAAGGCTGTGGCTCAGTGGGTTCTGCCATGTCGATGTAATGCCCCCAAGCAGGACTCAGAAATTGAGTGACCCTGCAGTAGACGTCAGGAGCCCTCAGCGGGACTGACTGCACGTGGAGAAAAAAGCGTGAACCGCCCCTGGCAACCTGGGCTCACGCTGGGCGCTGTGGAACGCTCGTCACCAATGTGCTGGACGCACTTTCAACCAGATCAGAATGGTGACGAAATCACACGTGTCTCGCTAGTGGCAATGGTCAGGATCCTGTAGGCAACCACTAGGTTCAGGGTGGCAGAACTCAGGCAGGGAATGGCGAGCAGGGCCTGCTGGACCTCCGTTGCAATGATAATTGCCCCAAATTTGCTGCTAATTGCAATGAATAGTGGATTCTGAAACAGAACCTTAATCGCAAATTAGGATGAAAATAAATATGAGAAAGGCAATATTAATTAAATTGTGAGGTAATTATAAACAACCAACTCCAAAAATGGCGTCCCTGCCTGTCCTGGGCGTTTCCCAATGAGACAGTAGTTGGCAAAATGGCGGACGCCTCGATTCAGAAGAAAGAACTACCTTCGCTAGATAGGAGTAGGAGAAAGAACGGACCTCAGTTGAATTCCAAAAGGACTATGTCAGTAAATAATAAAAGGAGCAAAAATGAGTGCCCACGAGTCTTCGCGCCTAGCAGCTGTTAGGCGCAATCCGTTTGCCGCAGCAATGAGGCTTTGCCTCCTTTAGCGGCAGCCGAATAAATGGCTCTGGAAACAATAATGACTTTGTTTTAAACCAATTTTGCACAACGAGCAAGGAGGAAGCTTGCTAACAGTCCGATTGCAACAATTAACTTTAACTTTGGGAATTTAAAATGGCTGCCGCTAGAAGGACTCTGACCGATCCCAGTCAGAGAAGGCTCCACATGGCCTCAAAATGGCAGCCGCCATAAGGAACTGGTTGTAGTTCCAAAATACTGATCAAAAACAATCTCCTTAGCTAGTGAGAGGAAGGGAACAACCCCCCCTCCCACCTTGATGTTACCCTGGGAATTAACGCAGCTAACTGAATAGTTAGGAAAACATAGGCAGACACACACACCCAGCCAGGAGAGGGATAAGCTCTGCTCCCAGGTAATAGAAGGAAAGAGAAAGAAAGGAAGGCAAACAAAATTACCAAAACTCCCCAGAGAAAGAAACCAATCTAACACTACTATACTCCAGGAAGAATCCACCAATGAATTAAATATCTAGCCTGACCTGCTTTTCATGAAGAGACTCAAATTATTACGTCCTCATGGGCGAAAGACTAAGATGAAACTGGGAGGAGCTAGATAATGAGGCGTGACAACTTGACAACTTAGTCTGATTGGGCAGGAGGACTGAAATAACCCATTGGTGGATTCTTCAGTCATCATGCTGGAGAAACCATTTGTCTGCAAGCAAGAATTGGTGGGATTACAAAATAGACAAAGGAATAGAAAATGAAGAAACTAAAGTGCTCTGGGATTTTAGAATTCAAACAAATAAGTGCCTGCCACATAACCCCCCAAAATTAACAATTGTTGATAAATAAGACAAAAAAGTCTGGATAGTGGACAATGCAATATCTGGAAAAAGCAGAATAGAAGAGAAAAGAACTAAGGAGCATAACAAAATACAAAGTAGAAGTAGAAAGGATGTGGCAAAAGAAAGTAAAAATAGTACCAATAGTAAAAGTTTGTAATAATTGCCTTGGGTGCAATCCCAGAACAATGAGAACATCACTTGAACACCATCAGCATTGGCAAATTCTCCATCAGTCAATTGCAAAAGGCAGCTTTACTTGGAACTGCCTGAATTCTGTGATGATACCTTTAATATTATTAAACTACAACACCTACCTATCTCAGGTCCTTGGGAAGGACTTAATAGGTGGATAAAAATACCAAATCCAGTCTAATCATCTGGCTGTGCCATCGATCACAATAACGGATGCCATACCAAGAAATCTTGTTTGGCACTTTAAAAACCCACGTGTTGACAAACTTCCATCTGTCAATGGCAAAAGGCTGCTTAGCTCCATATATATACTATGCCGATACATTACAACATCCTAGGATCTTAAGAAAAACATAATACATATAAAAGCCAACACCAGCTAAAGAACTGGCAACTGTGGCTTTACATTTTTGTGTATATAATAATTGCTAGGTGGATAAAAATAAGAAATCCAATCTAAACATCTGGCTGACTGTGCAACCATACATATGAAACTTGTATGCCACCTGATTCTGAAAGACTCTGTCATGAAAATCCAAAGAGTATATAATAAACAGAGGATTCATACATAATTTTGCCATTAAATTAAGGATCTATGTTTATTTTCTGCTGCTGTGCTATTTTAGTGCTTACTCATTCAAGGCATGGTTAGAACAACCATGGGTAGAAAGGTTGATGGAAGTCCTACACAACCCAGGCAACTGTCCATAATTTCTAGAATTATCTAGTTATTCTGTATACTGTACTTCTACTAGGATCACTGAGTTGGTGATTCAGTAAGCAACTATGGCATCTGGGATCTTTTTCTCACTCAGACCAATTTAATTTAAATTCAAATTATGTTTTCCAGATTGCTGCTACATTACTCTCATTCTGTACATATTAAACCCCATTGGTTTGTTAACTATTGCACATAGCATTCCCCCAATTTACACACAGAACATGGTTAAGCAGAAGGTTTGACCACTAACCTATTATTTTCCACACTGGCTTTATTCACAAGTTATAGCTGAATGAATAATCTGCCCCTCCAGCCAACTAACCAATCTCCATATGCTAGTAGCACATGATGGGCAGGTAATTCAGTTAGTTCAGTAGAAATTTATTCTGTTTTTCCAGCTATCATTTCATTGCCCACTTCATGGCATGTTACAGGTAGGAGGGAAGGAGTCTAGAGTAGCATCATTGAGCTCAAGGCTGCTATGGACAGGAAGATAGGAACATATCCATCCCCACTCATTTATGCTCCTTTTATACCTTCTTGCACAATCATGATGTGGAGATGAAAACCAGAACATCTAGTACTTAGAACAGCCCCATTTTTACAGGCAGCTTTTAGGATAATACTCCAGTTAAACATGCTACCTCCCCCTCTTCGTGCCCACTAACTTAAGTATTTGTGTGGAGAGGATGCAAAAATATGACTCTCCACAGTAGAATTGGGAAAGAGCCTGACACATAAATCTCCCTGGTTCTGGACACTTTGAAGACCTGAATTCTATCAGCAGAAGTCTCATATATTCATGCCTCTCCTTGAGGTCTGAAGAGCTACTTACTTATAGCGCACTCTTTCATCCACATCTCCAGGGGGCTCCTCAGTCACACAGGTGACCAGAGCTTCCATATGTTCTGGCTGTACCAGGAAGTCTACAAGCTTTCGGTTGACCACCTTGCATTCCTGCAACACATCTTCCTCATCCAAAAGTTCAAAAAGGGTCACATTCCCACGCTCCAAAAGTGTGTCAATATGAGAAGTTGTGTGGAGGTCAAACTTCCAGAACATGGCTTCCTAAAGGAAGTGAAAGAAAGAATAAAAGCGGTCACTAAAAGGAGAAGAGTAGGTAGATGTGTATACACATTATAATTGTTCAATTTACATACATTTTCATCCACATTAAACAAGTCTTTCCAAATAAAATTGTACACCAGCTTTTTCAGCTACAAAGAGTATTTGTATGAAGGGCCAAGCACAAAGCTTCTTCTGTTTA
The DNA here is from genome assembly GCA_039797435.1 of Crotalus adamanteus. Lineage (NCBI taxonomy): Eukaryota > Metazoa > Chordata > Lepidosauria > Squamata > Viperidae > Crotalus > Crotalus adamanteus. The sequence continues at coordinate 12,409,822 of CM077935.1, forward strand.
AAAACTACATTATGGATCCAGACTAGGAGGAAGAACAAAAGGCCACAGCTGAAAATACTAGCTAATATTGAGGAATTATGAGCTTGCTATAAAGGGGGAGGGAGGGGGGAGGTTTAGGATTATTTAGGAAAAATTAAGACATGAAATATATGGTGAGCATATCCAGATCTAAGCAGTGATGGTGTAAAGGTACATAATAAGAATTTTAGGAATTAGGAGTTAGTAGACCCCAACAAAGTAGCATCAAATCCACGTTTGATTAAATACTAATATAATCCACACATGAAACAAAAAATCAGTTATACAAGAAGGAAGGCAATCTTATCAAGAGTGATGAAAACATTCCTGCAGATTACTGTAGCTGGATCAGGATCAATAGGATGTATTCGAGCAATTGCAAGCTTTTGGAGAGTTGTAATCTGAATATTTTAACAAGGATGTTAGTAAACTTAGGTAGAACTGGTATGGAAAGCTATTATCAGAAATGTGCAATCAAGTTTCCAATCAATGTGAAATTACTTTATTGAGACTGATCATTCTAGAGAGGCTATTTGTACAGATTAATTATATGGTTATTTGTACTAATTATTCTAGAATTGAGTTGTCCAACTTGGTTCAATGCTCCAAAACTTACACTAATGTAACCTCCTTAACCTCAACAAAACAACTATCCTAAGGAGATTATAGGAAATGCATTAACTCCAGTAGCAAAAAATCCAATATGTTCTAAATAATAAGCTAATTAGAAGAATTTAGTATACAAAACACACTGGAATTTATACAACAATGTACCTACCTCTTGCAGTTGATATAGTTTGATTTTGCTTTAGGATACTATTCATTTGGTATCTTTCCACAAGAGAATCTACAAAGGTTCTAATATTGAAGGTAGGTGGAATATCTGCATGGTTCATATGTGAAGATATATAGACTGGTGAAGCAATCTCACATGGGCATTGAAATAAATAGAGTTGTTTAAAGTCACAAGCAGGGGTATATAAATCACGCAGCAGTGATTTTTGAGAGCTACTATTCCCAAATCACACTAGGAAACCAGTTCATTCTTGAAGTTCCCAGGAACTGATCAGTCTACCCAGAACTTAGTTGTTGTTCTTGTGGAAAGAACTACTTGCCTCAGGGCTTGGCGCTTTTTGACATGTCACTCTCTCTGCAGAATTACTGCAATCCATTATTGCAATCCATCATGTTAAAGAACAGCAGATTGGGCAACTTTCCTCCCTTCTTCTCAAACCATGCTTATGACAAAAGTGGATCCTCAGTCGCATTACAAACTGCAAGCTTAATCAAGCTGAGAATAAATGTGGCAGAACAACAGTACAACTGAATCTGCCTATAAGGCATCGGTCTTCTCTCTCTTTCTCTCTTCTCCACTTCCCTGCACTGGGTAAACTTTGGTGAGTGAGATAGATAACATTTATGCTTGCAAGGTTCCCTAGCCACCACTGTAATTCGAAGTGGCAAAGGTTCTCTGTACTGCTGAGGTGGGGAAGAAAAGGAAAGAAACCTAGAGAAAAACAAACAGAAACTTGATGATGCCCCGCTTCCCTTTTCAACCTTGTTGCCACCACAACTGTAAAGGCCAGAAGTTTTCATCTGGTATCCAGGCAACCTCTATACAAGACTTGTGCAATACAGCAGAGCAGTTTTCAGAAAATACAAACATAGAAGGGCAGGAAATGAAAGGAGGGAGGAAAAAGTGAAGACAGGATCTGTGAGGTGGTGTGCTTTATTTTACAGCGTCTAAGCTTTGGAATTTTCGTACCCAGAGAAACAGTTTTTCTGTTACTTTTTAAAAAGATTTGCTTTAGCTTAAAATAAACGTACAAGCTAAGCAAATGGCTGATATACAAATAAAAACATTATCTAGAACAATAATGAAAACAGCAAAAACAGTTTTGCAAGGCAATGTATCTATCTTACGTACAGGCAGCCCTTAACTTATAAGCATACATTTAACAATGGTTCAAAGTTATGACAACCTTGGAAAAAACTGTCCTAGAAGTTACGATCATTGCAGTACCTCCGCGGTCATCTGGTCGCAATCTGCTTGCTTGGGAACCAGCTCACTTTTAATACTGTTGCAGCATCTTGCAGTCGTGGAATTGCAGCTTGCAACCTTCCCAGCCAACTTCCGACAAGCAAAGTCAATTGGGAAACAACTGCACGATTCATTTAACAACTACATGATTTGTTTAACAGACACAGTGGTTTGTTTAGTGACCACAGGGAAAATGGTTTTAAAATTGGATCTGGTCATGTGATTATTGCTTAGTGATCAAAATTCTGCTCCCAGTTAGGACTTTATGCATGGCATTTTGATTTTCTTAAACATGTATTTAGTTATTTACACTACCATCTTCATATAGATTCAGATTCATATAAAACCCAGAAAATATAAACAATTTAACACTCTTTCACAAGGCCCTGAAGACCTGGTTTTGCCAATGAGCCTGGGGAACCCAGGGTGGGATGGAGCTCATCAAGTTTCTTGTTTGATTGCTTGCTGGTGTGTGTGTGTGTGTGTGTGTGTGTGTGTGTGTAACTGCTTTTACTCTGTTTATATTGGGTATTTGGTTGCCCTCTGGAAAACTGCAAGAGATGCACCATCTGGATCACAAGAGGCAAGGTATTCCATTATATAGGGGCATTTTGATGCCAGACTTAAAGAGGACAGAATGTAGTAGTTTGAATTTCCAAGCACCAGGCTCATGCTTGTAAAAGCCCAGGTTTTCCCCAATTTGTTACATTTCCTAGTTTGAATAGCAGAGGAAACATATTATCTACCAGGAACCCTAAGGAGCTAAACAAATGATTTTTTAAACAGCAATGCAAAAAAAAAAAAAAGTTCTGAAATCAGTAGCCCAAACTCTTGTATCAAAGGGAATATTCCAGTCCTGAAAATGTAGTAATTCTAAAAGGCCAAATTTGATACTTGCTCAGAGGAGCCGGAAAGAAGCTCCATTAATTTAAGGCCAAAGCTGCTTATACGCAAGCCTCACATGTAACTTAACGAATAAGAGATTTGGTCTCTTAATTCCCACTTCATCACAGGCTTACTTGAAAATGAAAGCAAATGTTTAAAAATAAATCTTTTTGCAAAAATTGATTTAATGGTTTTTCGGAAATCCCTAGTGATTTGCAAAATGGTTTTGAAAAATCCCCAGTGATTGCAAACAAAATCTCCTTTGACACCAGGGAGGAGATTAGAAGCAACTGCAGAGTTGAAGAACAAAAGAGTAATATACATTTTATGCAATTCAAATCCTTAAAGATATTTAGAACAGGAAAAGCATCACAGAACCCTTTCTGTTGTTATAAGGTTAACAAACCACTTTTATTCAACCCACTGAATTGCTAGAAAGCTGTGGAGTTTAACATTATTAGATCTGATATAAATGCACTATTAACTTGGTGTGCTTTCAAAGTTATCCCCAACGTGGCTAATACTATCCCATAATTTTCTATAATTTTAATATCCTTTGAGGAGGAAGTTGGCACAATAAATTATCTAATTTTTCTATATGTGCTAGATGAATGTGAAACAAAATAATGAAAGTAAAAATAAGCAAACTGTGTTTATAGTTCCATCTTTCCAATAAGGTCAACCAATCTGTAATCCAATTAACACTCTTACTGTTTAACAAGGCATGACGGTCATTATGACTCACTTAAGCTCCAGTAATCAGAAGTATAGGCTGTTGATGGTTGAGGTTCTCTCACTTTAACCTGGGCTGTTCCAAGTACACTAGCAGTGGCATGAAAACCATCAGATGGAAGTTGGTATTTGATTCTTCCTACTCCACAATAATAGCAAGGAGGACCCCAAGTAAATATTAGGAATGTGAGGAAAACAGTGGAGCAGAAAGCCTTCTACTACTGAAACTACCTCACTATGTTTCAAGGAATACAGTACTATATTTTATTGGATTGACATCTCTTGACACAAGAGTTTATTCCTATTGACCAAGCCGAATCTTAAGACTAAAATGCAAATTTCCAGTAGAAGGAGAAATATTTGGAATTATTTTAAGTTCAGTCTGAACAACTATATTCTTAAATTATGTTTCTAACAGTCCAGGTTTTATATATAGGCCATTAGATCCAAATTCAGCCTCAGAATTTTCTCTGCAGCTTCATGATTTCTGTCTTGCCAGGGTTCAGCTGAAGCCTGTTGGCCCCCATCCAGACACCTACAGCTGCCAGGCACTGAGAAAAGGCAGCCACAGCATTGCTTGGATCACAAGGATGGAGATGTAAAGCATATTGATGACATCTCATCCCATGGTGTCAGATGATCTTGCGCAGTGGTTTCAAGTAGATGTTACAAAGGAGCAGAGAGAATACTAAGCCCTGTGGCACCCCACAAAGGAGTGGCCATGGACTGGACCTCTCATTGTCTATTAACACTGATTGGGACTGGCCTTGGAGAAAAGAGCTGAACCCAGCACCATACTGTGCCACCCATCCCCAAACCCCACAGATGTCCCAAAAGGATACCATGGTCAATGGTACTGAAAGCCACTGAGAGTTCAATGTCTATGGAGATTCTCAGTCATCCAGGTCATAGTTATCCCAAAGATGCTTTTTCACAAGGCAACTGGACTTTCTTGTTTTGCTTTGAAGACGTTTCGCTTCTCATCCAAGAAGCTTCTTCAGCTCTGACTGGATGGTGAGGAATGGCTGCAGTCCATCTGCACTGAAAAGACAAAGGCAACTCTTTCGAAGACAGCAAAGTCCACATTTTGGACAGAGAGGACACTGGTTTGAAAGAGGGGTCAAAGAGGCCATCTATGTCAAAATTGAACAGCCCTCTATCCACAGAGGGGGAGGGACAGGACACCATCTATCTCCAGCCTACAACACAGTCCTTTCAACAGTTCCAAGAAGTCTCCACACCCATTTGCATTACTCAGGTGACCCTGAAGACACAGATAAGCCTCCAGGTAGTTTTAATGACTCACTAAAACAGTGGTTCTCAACCTTTTTTTTCTGGCGACCCCGGTCATAAGGCCGCGCCGCGCATGCGCGGCGGCGCCCCCATGCGCGGCAGCGCCCCCATGTGTGGCGCGCATGCAGGGGTGGTGCTCCCATGCGTGGTGTGTATGCGCGGCAGCGCCATGTGCGGCGGCGTCCCCACGAGCGGTGGTGTCCCCATGAGCGGCACGCATGCGCAGCGGTGGCCCCATGTGCGGTGCGTGTTGTTTGGCGACCCCCGTGAAATGGTCGTTGGACCCCAAATGGGGTCGCGACCCACAGGTTGAGAACCGCTGCACTAAAAGAATGCAAATGAACAGCTGTCTGCAGGAGTATAAATCTTTCCATCCCCCACCATCCAGTCAGAGCTAAAGAAGCTTCTTGAATGAGAAGCGAAACATCTTCAAAGAAAAACAAGAAAATCCAGTTGCCTCATGAAAAAGCATCTTTGGGACAGAGAAGACAAGGACAGCAAGGATAGATGCACTACCCACATTCTGCTCTTGCCAGAGATCATCCATAAGTGCAACCAAGGCTGCTTCTGTCCCTCTAAAGTAGTTTCCACAACCAAACTGATTACAATACAGTAAAACAAAATCTGTAGCAATAATGTGTCACTAATATACACCATTAACATTCGTATAGTATAATCAACACATTTCCCTTCAATTATGTAAATGCATAGACGTAAGTAATTTGATGAATTCAAATTGAAATTCTAACTCTACTTTCTCACTGAAAACAATATTTTAATGATGGTCTCAAAGGGTTTAGTGTTAATCAATCTAGATCCAATTGTATAACAGATGACATGCATGGCTTATTATTTGTTTACGAACTGCCAAATTAAACTTCCAACTTTGTATTTAATTTCTAAGCAAAAATTATAAACTCATCTAATAGAGTTGTTTGACTGTGAGACAAACAGCATATAAATTTAATAATTAAATAATAGATTTTTTATTGTATGATTTTAAATCTTATTGATGAGATTGGGGATATGTCACAGCAGGTAACTGACATTTAGTTAACTTGGGGAGGCTGATTCTGAATAGTACTTAGAGGAAGTCCACCAGGAAATGGAATGAGATGTCAAAACGTATGCTAGAAGAAGACAATGACAAATCAATTTGTAATTACTGTGAATAAAACTACATGAGATGTTAGCACGTCTTGTTAGCAGGTCTTCAGCTCATCTAGCAGGTCTTCAGCTCATCTAGGAGGAATCTTTACTTTTTTATGAATGGTAGGATTCAAAATAAATATCTCCCACTGCCATATTATATAGAACATCACAAAGACAAGCTCTATCCATGGAGATACTACCGGTAGAAGTACAAAAACAAAGCTCTGCATATAGTTTTCAATTGAAAGAAAATATGATAAATCCACTATGAATGATTCTAAACCAGCTTGGAGCATTTCAGGCAGCTACAAGGGTACTAATTTAGGGAATATTTAAATAAAATATGAACTCATGTTTACAAACGCTAGAAATGGTCTAAGTTAGAAAACATGCAAAACGAACATTTAAGACAAGTTCAAATAATTATTCCTGTCCGTTTTACAGACTTATTTTCTTGATGTTCTGACTGATAACAGTTGAAAAGATAGTAACATTTTCATTTGAAAATGTGTTCAGCTTCTTCTTATCAATGCCATTGAAAGAAAACAGTTATCTAAAATATTTTATACCACAGCAGTTCTTTGGTGGCTTACAAGTTCATGTTTAACTGCAACCACAAGATCATCAAATGTCAAATGTCCTTTCAAAGCAAAAAGTCAAGACTACCAGTATAAATTTAAAACTCATTAAAACCATAGAAACTAGCTAGTCTGGTCATTATGCAAACAGGAAAGAATGTTCTATCATTACTCCTCTCTGATACAGCTACCAGTATTACTTCATGTAAAGAGAGGCAAGGCAACTCTATAAACAGGCAGACTCAAATGATCATTTTGCAAGATTTTAAGATAACAGCTAGAACTTACCTGAAGCAACAACATAGTGCTGAAGTACTGATATCATTTAAAGCTTCACTGCATCAGTCAGTCACAGGAATGCAGTAAATTGAGAGGTCATACTATTGTTTCTTAATCTTGGCATCTTCTGAATGTATGGATTTCAAATCCTAGAATTCTCCAATCAATATAGCTATTGTTGAGGATTCTGGGAACTGAAGTCAGTATACATTTAAAAACTATCAAGTTTGAGAAACACTGGGTTAAAGTAAGGATCTTTTTCAATACATCTGAGGAATCAGCAAAACCTTAAAAAATGGCAGAATTGGGGTAAAGAGCGAGAATAAAGAATTTTAAACTAAGGCATTGTTTGTTACAGATAATGCAAATAATCATGTATTTTAATATAAAAGTCTGTACTATATTTTTCTCAATTCAACTCTTTTTACTGTAAGTGCTACTTATGGTTATAACTTTAACTTCTTTTCGAAGAACTTAAAGTAAAATTAAGTAAAAAAATATTTTTAAAAACTTGATAAAAATAATAAAAACTGCAGTTTAAGAATTATGGAGAGCTTCTGTAATTCTTCTGCATATGCTTACAGGAAAAAAGGCAAGAGAAAACTCCAGTTTAGAATGTTAGTAACTTCTGTGTTTCTGGAGAACAGCACAAATCCTTAATCTTCACTTGCCTGGGTTCATTCCCGGTGCTTTAAGTACAGTAGTTTGCCTGCTACAATGTGTGCACTCTCAAGATTTTGAGAAAAGATCCACATGCTACTGATACAAATGACTTCTCTATTGAACTAATCAATTTTGGGATATACACAGCAATGCAACAAATAAATGCAAGCAAATAAGAGTTGTCCAAATATGTTGCCAATAAAAATTGTCCCAAACTTTGATTAGAATTCTAATCTCACTAGTAACTATCTGATCTTCAAAATACATTTAATCAAACCCAGAGATGGCTAAATTGACTTCTTTGATGAAAGAAAAAAACACAACTACTTTTGTTTCTACTTAGAAACTGCTTCTGCACTTTGTGCTTAAGGTGGAAAAAAATGAAATTTTGGTTTGGCTTTTACTGATTAGATAGATTTGTCATAGAAATGGCTAATTTATACTATTAAGTAAAAAGTTGAGCTTTGATGTTATCTTATTCTACTAAACCAAAGGGAGTCGGAAATCAACGCCTTTTCTTTCTTTTCACCTTCTTTTCTATACTTTTCCCTTCCCCTTTCCTCCTATAATTTGCTTTTATATTTTTGTACTTTATATTATAAACTAATAAATATAAAAAAAAATACATTTAATCAAACTGACATAGTATTCAGTTTAAAATGTACTATATTATGTGCTGAGATTTAGATTCAAGCTTCTGTCATTATACCTCAGTGCTAAAAAGCATTTTATATTTTTCTGTTTTGTACAAGATGGAGTTTGAATACTATCCTACAGTTTCTAAGTATCAGTCAACAAAATTAACTCGATCAGAAATGCTAGAATACACTATGCAAGCAAAAGAGCTTTTGTACAAGCTTAAGTTTTGTACGTCATTCTCCAACTGCATGTTTCATTCTGAAAAAGAAAGCAAAGAAGCAATGTCTAAGGCAGCGGTTTTCAACCTGTGGGTCGCGACCCCATTTGCGGTTGAACGACCATTTCACGGGGGTCGCCAAACAAGGCTGTCCGCCATTTTTTCCCCTTTTCTTTAGCTCTGCTACTCCCTCTTATTCTATTGCAGTGGTTCTCAACCTTTTTAATGCCGCGACCCCCAACCGGTCGTAAGTCGAGGACTACCCAACCGGTTGTAAGTCGAGGACTTTCCCTGCCCGGGAGCGCCCTGCATGCGTGGTGCCGCCCCCTGCGCAGGCTGAGGCATAGCTGGCAAGGGGCAGCGACGGCGCAGAGCGACCACCGGCTGGGCCACCAGCTAGCCCAGCCCAAGGCAGGTAAGGCACCCGCCGGGCCCCACGCACGCCAGTAACCTTCCCTGCGCCCGCCGCTGCCCCGCTAGCCTTACCTTGGCCACCGCCCATTCGGGGCAGGGGCAGGCAGGGCCAGGCACTCCTGGGTGGCCACGGCAAGCAGCAGCGACGGCGCAGGCTGACCACCAGCTGGGCCACCAGCTGGCCCAGCCCAAGGCAGGTAAGGAACCCACCAGGCCCCACACGTGCCAGCAACCCTCCCTGCGCTCGCCGGCCTCCCACCTCCCACCCCTGGCCCTCTTTTACTTACTTTTAGTAGTTGCTCAGCAGGGAGGGAAGCTTTCCAGAAAGTTCGCCTTGCAGCACCATTTGCAGACTGGGGCTTTTGGCAGGCTCAGCAGGGCAGAGACAGCCTGAACAATTCCTATTGGCTTTTGAAAGCCAATAGAATTAGACTCTATTCAAGACAGTCTATTCTATTGGCTTTCGAAAGCCAATAGATTCTATTGGCTTTCGAACGCCAATAGAATAGAGTCTATTCTATTGGCTTTCAAAAGCCAATAGAACAGCGGTTCTCAACCTGTGGGTCGCGACCCCTTTGGGGGTCGAACGGTCCTTTCACAGAGGTCGCCTAAGACCATCGGAAAACACATATTTCCGATGGTCTTAGGAACCGAGACACCGCTCCTCTATCCGTCTCCAGGCGGATAAAAACAACACAGAGAATGGTAAGACTTAAAGTATCAAAGGAGCAACTCCCCACCTCTCAGGTAGAGCTAGCAAAAGCCAACAACTCAGCCCGCCTTCTCCCAGCCTTTTCACCAATCAGAAGCCACGGCCCGGACATTGGCGTCCATGACGTATCTTCCCGGGGAATCTGTGAAGCTGGCGGAGCTGCTCCAAATTGCACTTGCATGCAGTCGCTCGCGCCTCTGTGGAAGAGGGGAGACGGGCTGGCGGGGAGTTGGGGGGGTGAGGCAGGAGGAGGAGGAAGGAAGGAGGGAGGGAAGGGTTGTTAGCTGTGGAATCAGCACACCAGAGGGATTTGCCGCGGGGTGGGTTCCTTTTGTATTTTGATTCCCTCCCTTTCGGAGGGAGGAATGGATATTTTATGATCTGGGGAAAAAAAATCTGGTGTGTGTGAATAAAAGCGCCGGCGATCATCTTTTCTTTCCGCCAGCTCGCCTTGATGCATTCAGTGCAACTGCTTTTTTAAATAGCACTTTTGGATTGTATTTTTTTTAATCTTAGCTTTTTTTTAAAAAAAAAAACTGGGGTTGGTCTCTGCCCTTGCGTGGGGGGGTTGCAAGCACCTTAATTAAGTCTCCCCACCCCCATCCATGGGATTTTCCTCAGGGTTGCTAGGAGTTGCGCTTAAACTCGGAATCGTCCAGCTGCAAGCGAAGAGAAGGGAGTCGGCGCGGGCGAGAAAGCCAGCAAGCCAGCCCGCCTGCCTGCCAGCCCGAATTGCGAGGTTCCCTTCGCCTTTTTTGTCGTGAATCGGGAGCAAGCCAACCTCAGGATTTTCCCTCCTCCCGCCTTTAAATGGCTTCCTTTTATTCTGCCTCCCACCTGGTCGGGATCCAAAGGCGAGGCTCCGATTGGGGAAATGTATACTCCACTGCCAGAAATTGTTAGGAAAAAGGAAATGCATTGAGAGAGGGACTTGTCAGAAAACATTTAGATGAGAATCAAGTACACTCAGTGGAAGGTGAAAATATTGGAAGGAGGGAATGAAAAAGCTGGAATCTGGGACAGCTGTAAAGTCGTATCCTTCTGTTTTGGGAAACTTCCATGAAAAAGTAGTCACGTAACCCCTCGCTTCATCCACAAAATGTTACAGGGGTTCTGATTTTTTATTTATAACCCTTTTCCTTTCTTCCATTCTCTTGCTGCTTTTCCTTCAATTGGTCATGTGATCAAAATGTGGATGCTTGGCAACTGGCCTGTATTTATGACGGTTGCAGTGTCCCAGGGTCATGTGATTATTTTTAGCAATCTTTTGACAAGCAAAGTCAATGGGGAACCCAGATTCATTTAACAACTGTGTTCCTAACTTAATAACTGCAGTGATTCACTTAACAACTGCAGCAAGAAAGGTCGTAAAATGGGTGCAACTCACTTAACAACTGCCTTGCTTAGAAAACAGAAATGTTGGGCTCAGTCGTGGTCGTAAGTTGAGGACTATCTGTAGTTGTGGAATTCCTTTTGTTGGATGGTTCTATCTTCTGGAGTCTAGAGTCTGATCCTGCATATCAGATATTTACATTACGATTCATAACAGTACCAAAATTACAGTTATGAAGTAGCAACGAAAATAATTTTATGGTTGGGGGTCACCACAACATGAGGAACTATATTAAAGGGTCGTGGCATTAGGAAGGTTGAGAACCACTGCATTAGATTAACTAAATCAGTGGTTCTCAACCTTTTTAATGCCGCGACCCCCAACCGGTCGTAAGTCGAGGACTGCCCAAACAGTCGTAAGTCGAGGACTACCCAACCAGTTGTAAGTCAAGGACTTTCCCCGCCCGGGAGCGCCGCGCATGCATGGTGCCGCCCCCCTGCGTAGGCCGAGGCGTAGCTGGCAAGGGGCAGCAACGGCGCAGGGCGACCACCGGCTGGGCCACCAGCTGGCCCAGCCCAAGGCAGGTAAGGCACCCGCCAGGCCCCACACACGCCAGCAACCTTCCCTGCGCCCGCCGCTGCCCCGCTAGCCTTACCTTGGCCACCGCCCATTCGGGGCGGCGGCAGGCAGGCCCAGGCGCTCCTGGGTGGCCCCGGCAAGCGGCAGCGATGGCGCAGGCCGACCACCGGCTGGGCCACCATCTGGCCCAGCCCAAGGCAGGTTAAGGGCCCGCCGGGCCCCACACGCCAGCAACCCTCCCTGCGCTCGCCGGCCTCCCACCTCCCACCCCTGGCCCTCTTTTACTTACTTTTAGTAGTTGCTCAGCAGGGAGGGAAGCTTTCCAGAAAGTTCGCCTTGCAGCACCGTTTGCAGACTGGGGCTTTTGGCAGGCTCAGCAGGGCAGAGACAGCCTGAACAATTCCTATTGGCTTTTGAAAGCCAATAGAATTAGACTCTATTCAAGACAGTCTATTCTATTGGCTTTCGAAAGCCAATAGAATAAGAGGGAGTAGCACAGCTAAAGAAAAGGGGGAAAAAATGGCGGACAGCCTTGTTTGGCGACCCCTGTGAAATGGTCGTTTGACCCCAAATGGGGTCGCAACCCACAGGTTTCTGAGAACCGCTGAACTAAATGAACCTCGGCAGGACTTATTGCTAAACTTTTACAGGGCCTACTGAGACCAATATCTCAAATCTTCTACAAGAATACTTATCTCCAGTAGACATTCTCTTTCTTTCACATCACAATTATCATTAGTATTATCCTATTTCATACTGATATATGTATTTATTTATTTGGTCAACTCAAGATGGTGAACTCCTATTTTCCCTACAAAAAAACTGTGATGCGGGATGAGCTGAGAGTATGACTGGCCTAAAGTCACCCAACTGGGCTTCAAGCCTAAGGGAGCCCTAGAAGTCACCGTCATCTGGTTTCTAGGCCAGCAACGTAACTACCTCATTACTATATTTAATATCCCCTTTCTCACCTACACTATTATAACATTTTATATTTTGGTTTCAAGACTTTTTATCCTCTCTGCCCAAGACATTCCCCACCCCCATAAAAGTAGTGTGAACATAAAAAGAAATCATGAAGACCATTGACCACAGGATGCTAAAAGATTATAACAAGCAATGCATACAAAATATCAATAGCAGAGAGCGGTTTCAGAGCTAGAGGGATATGACCTTTCAACAGGAACTCTTGCCCAGCCGCAACTAACAATTTCTCAGAACAAAAAAAAGAATTGAAGAGCCAATGAGAAAACTGCTAAAAATGAGATTTGTGTGTTTGAAAGGTTCAACTGAACACCTACACCAAAGATCTAAGACACATATGCACAGCTCTGTTGACCTTGTGCAAATGTTGTTCAACTCTTTGTGAGGTAGTACTACCATGCTTCTGCTCTATTTTTACCCAGTATGCTGCCCAGCATACTCCATCTGTTTCAGTCCAGCTATGAAGTGGGCACACGTCATGTTCTTACTCAAACTATTTAGAAGTATGCTCAGAGAGTTATAGCCCAAAGTGTACTAGGGCCAAGATCACAATTTTCCCCTCAAAAAGAGCAACAAACTTGCCAAATTCTCTAATAGGAAGCTTATACTTCAGAATATGAAACAAAAAAAGCATTTAACAAGAAGTATAGGAGGAAGAATCTTACCCTCTCAAATGGTCAAATAATGGTCTTGGCAATACCTAGAGGGCCTCATAGTACAACAAATATGCTATGAGGCATAGAAAATCTAATAGTTGTAGATCCTTTCCAAGAGAAAATTCAACAGCTTTAGAAATGAGATCAAAATAAGTAATCCACAAACATTTATACTTGTCTACAACATACTGGTATATTTATGTTCACTACATTAGGGACCCTAGCAACCCTGCAAGAGGAAACTTGTTTTCTTCCAAATTGCAAAACATTTCCCAGATTGTTTGATGGGAAACTTTACTCCTAGACTTTAAAAAAAAATCCACTTGCAACTGGGAAATGATGAGCAAGCAGACTGCATCCCAACTCCAGAGAAAGGAATGGAGATAATTTGAGCTGTTATACTATCATAGTTGCTGCCATTCGCAGTTTTAAATTAACAGGAAGCCTGGAAATTATTTAGCTCTCTGTGGCCAAAGTGGAGAAGGGGCGTTGTCTTACCTGAGCGCCTTTTCTCAGCATGATGATGTAGAATCCACCGGATGGGTTATTTCAGCCTTCCTGCCCATCCGGTGGATTCTACACTCATCATGCTGGAGAAACTTAGAGCCAAAGGAGAATTTCAAAGGAGAAAAGGCAGATAAAAGGTAATGTTGGTTACCATAGCTTAAACACATATTGTTGGGAGCATTAGGTTATGAAGCACACATTCCCTCCTTCTGCCAGGGAAAAAAATATTACCAGGCTTTCTTTACCTCTACAGGTCAGCTAATACTTGTGCATTCCTATTAGTCACTAGTAGCAACCAGGCTAGTATTTATTGGCAAGCCTTTGGGTTCACCAAGTTACTACATCAATTGTTACCTTTTAGCAAACTACATTTTAAAGAAATGCAGGCTTTACTGATTCTTCAGTTATATGCATAATTTCATAAAGTTATTTCTCCCCGGGTTTGTCAATTTCATTACTCCTAGTGGTTACACACTAAGAACTTACTCTTATTCAAAGACTACCCTTATTTATTCATCATCTAGCCCTGAATACTCAATTTGTTATATTTGGAACAGAGGGTATTCCCCCCACCCCCAAGGCCACTTGTTAACCTGGAAAGTACAGTACTTAAGTTTTTGAATAGCAAAATGAATCCACTAATCTCTCAAGCTCTGCTTTCCTTTGCTGCTACAGATCTGTACTTTATGGCTAGTAACCTACATTCTGCAATGCATTCCTTTTCCAAGAAAGCAAAGCTTAGTCTATGTTTATAGTGTAGATTTTGTAAATTTCAAAGGCCAAAAGAGAGACAGAGAGCCAGGAATCTGAGCCCCCATAGTAATGCAAGGCAAAGATAAGTGGTAATTTCAGCTTGGAGAAATCCATGCTATGCAGTCAAACTAAGGCTCTCTTACCAAGTTAGCTAATCCTATTTTCCCTGGGAGAAAAGCCTTTCAATCTTCCATTAAAAAAAAATAGATACCATAAATTTTCCCCATATGTCATGAAAAAGTCATTTGAACTTTGCAATATGAATGAGGGTCTCCTTTCGCTGGAGCTACATATATATTTATTAAGGAGCAGTAAAACTCTTCCTTTGAGGTTATTTACTATAGCAGAATTCCTCATATCTACCCTGTGTGCAGAAAGATAATATTCTCTCTGCTCAATCAAGTACAACAAATGCATGACTCCTTCAGACCAATGCTTCTATAGAAAACACGCAAGGAATTGAAATACCTGGCTATCTGGTCAAAAAATATTAGAAGAAAAGCTTTGTTGAAATGTCAAGTCTTTCATTTCAATTGCTTCCTTATGTGCTGATTGTAGCAGTGGGGTTAACTTTATGCCTCTTGCCAAAACTGTCAAAGCAATCTGCAGCTGTATACTTCATAGATTTAACTACGATAGCCAAAGCAGCTTGAATCTTTAAAATAGGACAAACTATAAATAATAATAATCTCTATGGCTTACTTTTGTTTGGTGCTCTTTCAGATAAGATTTACACTTTCTTAAAGTTTAAACAAGGCACATCAGACAGCCTGCTGTGATTCCTTTTTTTGTTAATAGCAGACAGATCAATGGAAAGGAGGAGTTGTATCACCAGATCAGTTTGTCTATATTTTAATGTCCCCAATGGACAGTAGCCAAAGTAAAACATACTGCACATAACTAATTCTCTCATTCTCAGTTTTCAAGAATGAAAAAGGAACAAAATACAGGGCACCTAGGGATCCTTAGTGAATTCTACAAACAAGCTAAGTATGAACTGAATTTGCTTTCAAGCTAGCTCTGAAGATTAACGTTCTTCTGGTGAAAATCAGTTTTTCCCCTGGCAAGCCTTTTTTTGGTTCACTTCCCAGTTTAGGGCAAGTTGTTTGCATTAGGAAATCAAATGTTCAGTTCAGGACCATAAAAATATAAGCACTGTACAATCATTTAGTTAGCTGCAGCAGGTTGTCTCAACATAGTGCCTGATCTCATGAAAATATGTCATGTTTATAAAGCATTTGTAATCTGGCCTTGTCAATATACATTTCCACAGCCCTACTTTCATGAATCATCACTTTCTAGTTTTATTATTTTATTGCCACAATAAAATGCAACTAAGAAAATATCAGGTCCATAGTAAATGTGACATGCCCTATGAATTAAGATGTACATACTATTAAAAGTATCAGCTGTTCTGAACTCCTGCTTAAAAGTTCACAAAAAAGTAGGCATTTGCCAATAACTCATTTTTTAAAAGAAGTCTACATTTTACTTTTGAGTACAGTGCATAAAGGCTTAACAAATCAAAAGATTCAATGTGTGCCAAGTGAAACACCAAATTTACGAATTCCTTCTTGATTTTCATAATGTAAAAATACTCTATGATCTATTCTTTCAACTTGCAAGCTTCATTTATTTAAGTATAGATACACGCACACAATTTAGGCATTACTTTCCTAGTTGTGTTTTGTTTTGTTTTTTTGAAAAAAAATCAGTTTTGTAAATCCTATCACTCTGGTCAAGTCAATTTCAATTCTGCCAACAGGAATACGCTATTCGTGCAGGCGCATATATTGAAGTGTATAGTTTTCAGACTTGCGTCCCCTGAACTTTCAGAAGAAATGGAGAGGGGGAACTGTCCCTACCTTTCCAACTACTAAAATTTAAAGGTATCACAAAAGGCTGCTACAATCATGAGGACCGAAAAGACTGACGACCCCCCCCCCTCCCTCCCTTCGCCGCCTAGCAGAGTGTGAAGGATCCGGCCGAAGCGTCGCGATTCTGGCGGGGGAGGCATGGAAGTGGGTGGGTGGATGCTTGCGAGGAAGCAGCGAAAGGAAAGCCGGATTGTTAACTGAGAGGGAGTGTGGGAGGAGGGCCCAGCAAGGACTCCTCAGGCGGGAAAAGGGAAGGAAGCGTACAAATGGGGAGGGGGGAGAATATACTGAGGGGGGCATGAAGGGGGGGAGTCTCCCACAGGGTTTTCTAAAATGGCGGCAGCTTCCTTTCCCATAGGGCTCCCACTTCTCTCTCTCTTCCCCCCCCTAGACATAGTCCCTCTCCCCCTTCCTTTCTCCTCACCCTTAAGGTCCACCGCGCTCACCGGGCACGAGCCCCTTCCTTCCTGCCCTTTCTTCGCTGGCGGAGGAAATGGGAAAGCTCGCTCACTCGCCGCTCTTTTTTTTTTTTTCCCTTGCCTTCACCGCCACGATCCCAGAAGCCACCGCGCGCGCCTCCAGCGGCCGACTTGCCATTTCCTTCTCCGCCTCTCCTCCTCCGGCTAAACCCCGCCCCTTATACCCGAGTCGACTTTCCTTCCGCTTGGCCTTCTTTCTTGCCGCAGCTGCTGCTTCTCTGCCTTCTCGTGCGCGCTCTCTTCCTTTCCTTCTCACTGATTCCTCACTTGCCCCCGCAAACTCGCTTCCCCGGCTCCTCCTATTTGGCTTCAAGGGAGGGAAAGAAAAACGCGAACGTCGCAGGCGCCGCCTGAAGCCTGCCTACAGTGCACATGCGCATAATTGAGAGTCTGGAGGCTTTTTTCACCTGCGCGTTTTTTCGAAGACCTGTTGGACTTAAATGTGACTCCCAAGTTGGCACATCTGCGTTCACTTGTTTTATTCTTATTGCTATTTCTTTTAAGCAAGTTTTATTGACGAGCCATTGAAATACATTTTATCATCATTTTAGCCATTGTCTATCCACTGCAGGATGAAGGCCTCTTCCGCATGTTTGCAACCTATATTTTTTACTAAAATATGCATACCTCACATTGGACTCCTCTTACGTGTTGTGTAATCGCAATTTCAACCATCAACCTCATGGGCTCCTGTATCGCTGCCATAGCGTGGCCTTTTTGCCCCCATGCCCATTCTCATGTCCGTACCGCATTTTATACACGCGATATGGTGATTTCTATTCCACAAACATACTGATCCCATTATAACCGTGTCCTTAATTTTTTTTTTTTTTTTGCCCGAAACATACTCTCCTAATGTTAGACACAAAAATAGTCACAAATTGAAATCCACTCTGAGTTACAAATAGAAAAGAAGTTTATTGGACTTCACAACAAAGTCTAAAAAAAATAACGGTTTGCAAAGCGTGGTGGATTCAGAAAGGCAATGCAATGTAGCCAAGCACTGAACCACACCCCAAATTCCAAAATCACATATTATACATCCTATCGCGACGCCCCAGTCCCTCCCCCATGGCCCCATTGGCTTAGGCTTTGGAGGTTACAATCTATCAGAAGCGCCTAAACAGAATACATTATACTAATAAGATCCCTCCCCTACTATCCTATATCAATTCTAGAGGAGAGATGTCTCCCATCTTCTACACCTGTTAGATCAGCGGTTCTCAACCTTTGTGTGACGGCGACCCGTCACACGGACGTGCCGCCCCCATGCGCGGCGTGCATGCACGGTGCCGCCCCCATGCGTGGCACGCATGCACGGTGCTGCCCCCATGCGCGGCGCGCATGCGCGGCGCTGCCCCCTGAGGGGGAAAAATGGCAGATCGCGTTGTTTGGCGACCCCCGTAAAATGGTCGTTCGACCCCAAATGGGGTCGCGACCCATAGGTTGAGAACTGCTGTGTTAGATCCAGTAGGGGTACCAGGCACCAAAAGGTACTTAAAAACAATTCCTAGATGGTGACTCACACTGGGCCCCATGGTAACTCCTGTTCTTCCCCCCCCCCTTCCTTCACCTGAGGCTTGTATTTTTCCCATATACTTGAAGCATCTACTCAGGCAATTGATTATACAATGATAATTCTAAAATATAAAATATGATTACATGATAATACTAAAAGCATATATATTTTTATTTTTAAATTTCCCCCACACTAACCAGGCACTAATATTTTTCTTATGCAGTCCAGAGCTATCACAGTAATCTGATTTTCGTGAGTACCAACTTAAACCAGGTTCTTGGTTATTTTAAAAAATAACTAAAACGATCATGTATTGAAAATTATTTTCCTCCCATTTGAAGGGGACCTTACCAGGGATTACACTAGCCTAACAGCTGTCATGAATGTAACCAATTCTGTGGTTGTTGGTCTAAGCATAAAACTGCACCTGGGATGCTGAGCCAGCTGTGATTTCATGAATCTGAGGGGTCTCATTGTCAAAGAGAAGTAGGTCTGTGTTTTGCAATCACCTGGGATAGTAGAGCCCCAACCATAACTGTATAATAGCTGCCTATAGTGCTGCAACAAACAAAGCTGGCAACTGGGAGTTGATGGATTAAGCATAGGAACCCTCCCAAAAATGGTACTTTTGTCAGCGTGGTTTGGAATAAGGGAGAAAAAATGGTTATTGATTTAAAAACCTGCAAGTTCTACAAGTTATTATTTTGCACTAAGCCATAAAGTTTCAGAACATAGTTTAAGAACAAAAATAACTGAGTTTATAAAACTTGTTCTAAGCCAGGGGTGTCAAACTGCTGGCCCGCGGGCTGGATGCATCATGGTGAAACTGTGCCCACCCCATTGCCGGCAATGGAAAAAAAAGTCATGACATGTCACATGATGTTGCAGGTTTGACACCCCTGTTCTAAGCTAAGAGCCAACAAGCGACATCATGGTTGAGACCTATATATACAAACATGATGGCAACTTGACTTTGAACATAAGATTCATTGAAACTGCTGTTAAATTTTACATATTTTGTGCTCAAAGTACTCTATTAAGTACAAAATAATGACTACTGTACTCTTAAAATTCTGTAAACAGAAACTTTCTTAATATAAGTCTCCTTTCTTAAAACATGTACAGGTAGTCCTGGACTTACAGCCATGTTGTACACATGCTGTACTTTGACAATAAAGGTTGATTTGATTTGTTTAGCAAACATTTGAAAGTTATAGCAGCACTGAAAAAAATGACTTATGATCAGTCCTCACACTTATAACCATTGTAGCACCCCCACGGTCACATAATTAAAATTCAGGAGCTTTGCAATCGACATTTATTTATGCCAGTTGCAGCATCCCAGGGTCATGTGATCATCGTCTGTGACTTTCCCAGCCAGCTTCCTACAAGCAACGTCAAGGGGGGAAGCCAGATTCATTTAAAACTTGTAGTGATGCGTTTAACAACTATAGCAAAAAAAAAAGGTTGTAAAATTGAGCACAACTCACTTAATAGCTGCCTTGGTTAGCAATGGAATTTCTGATCCCAACTGTGGTGGTAAATCAAGGACTGCCTGTATATAATGGCAGAGCATTTCTTTCTTGACAATGCAGCTAAGTTTACAGACATCTATATTTTTATACACATATTTATAGAAGTAACTTCCATAGAGCGGTGTTCCTCAACCTTGGCAACTTTAAGATGCAACTCCCAGAATCCATGCTGGTTGGGGAAGGTTGAGAAATACTGCCAAAGAATATATATAACAACACTTCAAAGTGCAACACTTTCACCTTTATAAATCCATGGAATTACTTTAAGGTTAGAGGCATTCAGAATTGGAGCATAAACCAATTCACATACTGTATAGCAGTTTATGCCAGAGTTCAGGTCCCCCCTCAGCCACGGATTTGGTTAAAAGGCCTGAGGTAACTCTTTGAATTACTAAACATTTCAAAACATGTTTTAACCATAGCTATTAGGTGAAATGTATAGCTTTCTTTTTACGTTTAAATTTTATTTAGCTGATTGTAATGCAATATGAAATACCTACTAGCATAATCATCACAGTAGTTAAGATGCTACATGTGGCAAATGGTTTTTATTCAGGACCCTAGACCCAAACCTCTATAATCACACAACATCTAAGAAAGAAGATGTGTGTTACTACAAGAGCATCCCCAGCATTTTAGAAAATAAGAAATAAGCCATCTTGTTTACTTGATGTCCACTTTTTAGTTATTGGCTGTTCTCTTCTCTGCTTTTCAGTTTCATACATTCTTAAGTCTGGTTAGTGTCAAGTTATATATATGTAAGTGGGAGCAAATTTCATTGCTTTATTTCCCAATACATGAAGTCCTCAACTTATGACCATTCATTTAGTGACCATTCAAAGTTACAATGGCATTGAAAAAGTGAGTTATGATTGGTTTTTACACTTATGACCATTGCAGCATCCCCATGGACACGTGATCAAAATTTGGGCACTTGTCAACTGGCATGTATTTATGACAGTTGCAGTATCCTGGGTCATGTGATCACCTTTTGTAACCTTCTGACAAGCAAAGTCAATGGGGAAGCCAGATTCACTTAACAACCACATGATTAACTTAAAATTGTAGTGATTTGTTTAACAACTGTGGGAGAAAAGGTCATAAAATGGGGCACAACTCACTTAACAGCTGTCTGGCTTAGCAATTGAAATTTTGGGCTCAATTATGGTCGTACATCGAGGACTACCTATATAATCTACCAGTCCTGCCTCTGGGATAGCACTAAGGTAGGCATTAGCTTTTACAAAGGAGGGCATTTAGGACTAAGGGGCTTCCAGTTTGCAGCCCCTTCCCTTGCAGGATCTAGCATCTTCCTCTGTGTTTATTTATGTTGAAAGGTGAGAGAGATGTGTTCAACATTTTGCAAGCTTCTGCTGATAGGAAAAACAAAAGCAGGCCAGACTTATCACCTGAAAGAGAAACTTGTTAAAAAAATTAACTAAGTTGAGAATACAGCAACAGCAAGGCATGGTGATAGAAGATACAAGCTGCTTGAATACTGTACATCACATAAGCAAATGGAAAAAAAAATCCAAAGATCTGCAATCACCTGCAATAACCAGGAGAGCCATTTGCAAGGCTGAAAAAAAGGCAGGGTTCTAAGACTTGCAAAGAAAATGGAATTTCATTGTACCTCTGTGTATGCTGATCCATTACTCAACCCTACTGAAGCAACAGCCCGTCTGCTTTTCAAGTTTGCCAATCTGACATACCTTTTCCAGTTTCCCATATTTGAAACACTTTTAAAAGTAAATTATCATACAGATCCTGCATTCCTACACAGGCAAAAAAAAAAAAAAAGAGCTCATTTTGCTGAACAAATGTATTACATATTTGGAAAAGAAATTTGTGGATTCTCTACTTCCCATCATCCCCAAGACTTAACAATTGTTGTAAGCAGCATCCTGAACTAATATTAAAATATGGCTCTCACCAGACTGCCCAATGTTCTGCACAAAAATGCAGTAATCCTGTGAGTCCGGTGTGTGTGTGTATGACTGCCAAATGATTTTAGATGTTTTTTTAAAAAACGTTTTCCCCCTAGATGACATCTGAGAGGTGTTGAAAGCACTTCGGTACTCAAGAGAAGTGTGGTAATATTCCTGCCTTTCAGTTATAGCTAGAAGAGAATTTTTCCGAATTTTGTTTCCATACCTGTGGACTTCAATTCTTACCTGCATGAACTCAGATAAAGCATCATAAACCCTGTTCTTGATAGCTTAGTGTTGTGTCCTGAGCCTGCAAAAGCAGGCTCGGGACGTTGCAATGGTCCCGGGCTGTTGCAAGCTGCCCGGGACCAGACTGAGTGGCGCCGGCCTGCGCACATGCGCAAGGCGCGGAAGCATGCCTGTTTGTTACCTTTTTGCCCGGAGATTCTATTAAAGGAGACAGAGAGGCCTGCAAGCCTCTGAGTTGTGTCGGAGAGAGCTGCTGAGAATAAAGGCTGTTAGAATCAACAGAATGTGTGCTCTTCTTTCGCCGTTGACTCAAGGACTCAACACTGGCGACGAAGGTGGGATCGCTTGCAAGATTAAGGAAGAAGACTTGTAAGCTTACCCCAAGAGTCCTGGAGAGAGGAAGACGGCGTTAAACTCAGCACCTGGCCTGCCAGTACAGCGTCGCTGGAGGTAAGCTGGCTGATAGACCCCTTCCTAGACTAAGAAGCAAGGATGGCGAAGATAGGGAGATTGTCTGAATTCGACGTTACTCACCCAGAAAGATGGGAGTCTTATGTTGCTAGAGTAGAAAATTACTTTAGAGTGAATAAAGTTAGAGAAGATGGCTTGAAGGCCGCTACTTTGCTGTGTGTCTGTGGCCAAGATGCATTTGAAATTGCAGAAAATTTGGCAGCCCCTGCTCCTCTTGAGTCTGTCACTTATACAGATTTAAAGAAGTTATTGAAGGAACATTTCCAGCCCAAGTTGTCTGTTATTGCGTGGAGACACACGTTTCAACAGAGGGATCAAAGAGCTGGTGAATCAGCCAAAGAATACATTGCAGCCTTGAGAAGAGCAGCTAAGCCCTGTGACTTTAAAGATTTAGAAGAAAGGCTGAGAGACCGTTTTGTATGTGGGCTTAGGAACAGAGACTTGCAACAGAGACTCTTTGCAAAAGAAGACATTTCCTTCCAAGATGCCTTGAGAGAGGTCACTGCAGAAGAGGCAGCAGGTGGGGTGGTCAAGAATGAGGCCTATCAGGAACAACCCAGAAGCAGTTTCCGTGCACCAAGAGGGAGTTCAAGAGAGCTTGGAGGAAGATCCTGAAGACGAGGTGGATCATCTCTACCCATCCAAAGAAAGGAAGCAGAAGGAAGGGAAAGAAAAGTCTCCAGCTGTGTCCAAGTGCTTCGGGTGTGGAGGTCGCCACAAGAGGACCGACTACAGGTTTTGTTCTGCAATCTGTAGAGCTTGTGGCAAGCAAGGCCACATAGCAGCTGTTTGTCTGGGCCGTCAGAAGGCACAACCTCAAGAAGAATTGCGCCTGAAAGGTACCAGGGTCCCCAGCCAAAACAGGGTGGGTTTCTGTGCATCACGCAGAAGTATCTATAGAACAGGCACACACAGGCCACTTAAAAAGAAACTGTCACTTAAGGTGAGGCTGCAAGGAGTTCCATTGGTTATGGAGTTGGACACGGGGTCTGCCCTTTCAATCATTTCTATCCACACTTTCAGGAAGATTTTCACTAGCAGTGGGTTCCAGGCCAAACTTAGGCCATCCAATATAATCTTAACAGATTTCCAAAATTCCAAGGTGTGTGTAAAGGGGGAGGCCACCCTTACAGTACAATACAAGGATTTTGAAGGTCCATTGGATGTATTGGTAGTTGGGGGTGAACGAACGAGTCTCATTGGACTCGATTGGTTTGAGGCCTTGGGAATACAAGTTACAGGCCTACACAATTTGCAAACGCTAGGCCTAGCAGAGGTCTGCAAAGAGTTTGTAGATGTCTTCAGCCCCCAGCTTGGAGCTTACAAAGGCCCCCCAGTTTCTTTGAAACTTGACCCCACTGTCACTTCCATTAGGGTGAAAGCAAGAAGAGTACCCTTTGCTCTTAAAGGGAAAATTGATGCTGAATTGGACAAATTAATCCAGCAAGGTATTTTAGAACCTGTTGATTCAAGTCCATGGGAAACCCCCACAGTCACGCCTCTCAAGGCTAATGGGGACATTCGCATCTGTACAGATTACAAATGCACACTAAACAAGGCATTGCAACAGCATGCGTATCCTGTACCTGTAGTCAGCCATATTTTGGCTTCCCTCAAAGGGGGGCGTCTTTTTGCAAAGCTAGATTTGGCACAGGCTTATCAACAGTTACCTGTTGATGAAGCTGCTGCTGAAGCACAGACTATTGTAACTCATAAGGGGGCATTCAAAGTCAAGAGACTACAATTTGGAGTAAATGTAGCTCCTGGAATTTTCCAAAAGTGTTATGGAAAACACCCTGAGAGGTATACCAGGGGTTTGCCCCTATTTTGATGATGTCCTTATTGCTGGAGAATCCACTCAGAATTTAGCTGAGAGATTGAGGGCTGTTCTGCTGCGTTTCAGAAAAACAGGCCTAAAACTTAAAAAAGACAAATGCAAGATAGGAGTTTTTTCAACAGATTTCCTGGGATTCAGAATAGATGCCAGGGGTATTCACCCTGCTGAGTCTAAATTGAAGGCCATACAGCAGGCTCCTAGGCCTAAGTCTAAAGCTGAGTTACAAGCTTTCCTAGGCCTCTTGAATTTTTACAATGCTTTCCTACCTAACAAAGCTAATGTAGCAGAACCACTTCATAGGCTTTTAGACAAGCAGGCAGTGTGGCAGTGGTCCCAAGTACATGAAAAAAGTTTCAATGAGGTCAAGGCCTTACTTACATCAAATGATGTGCTTGCACATTTTAATGAAACTCTTCCTGTCTGTATTGCTTGTGATACTTCCCCTTATGGGGTGGGGGCTGTACTTAGCCACTTAAGAGCTGATGGAACTCAGGTTCCTGTTGCATATTACTCCAGAACGTTGTCCTCTGCTGAGCGAAACTACGCCCAGATAGATAGAGAAGCCTTGGCCATTGTCGCTGGAATTAAAAAATTCCATGGTTTTCTATATGGCAGACATTTCACTGTCTATACTGACCATAAGCCTTTGTTGGGGTTGTTTACCACTAACAAACAAACTCCCCATATCATCTCTCCTAGAATGCTGAGATGGTCTATCTTTTTGTCAGCCTATGATTTTTCATTGGTTCACAAACCTGACAAGGAAATGGGCCACGCTGATGGCCTAAGTAGATTACCTTTGCAAATGGTAGAGGCTGACCCTGCCCCTGCCATCAATATTCTTTCCATTCAGGCGTTGCCTGAGTCTCCCCTAAATGCCAGGGATGTGGCTGCTGAATCAGCCACAGATCTCACGCTTACTCGTGTGCTGTCATGGGTTTTGTCTGGATGGCCTGAGAGTTGTCCAGGTACTGAGTTCCAGAGTTTCTGGCTCAAGAAGCATGAGTTATCCACTTTCCAGGGTTGCCTGTTGTGGGGCAGGAGAGTAGTTATTCCTACCTCATTGAGACCTAGAGTCTTAGCTTCCCTCCATGAGGGTCATCCTGGCATTGTCAGGATGAAAGCGCTTGCGCGCAGCCATTTATGGTGGCCGGGATTAGACAGGGAAATAGAGGCCCAAGTGCATGGATGCCACTTGTGCCAGCGTTCACGCCCTGAAATGCCTCAGGCTCCTGTGCATAGATGGGAGGAGACACAGTCACCTTGGTCTAGGGTGCATGTAGATTACGCTGGGCCCTTTGGTCCTTGTTGACAGCCATTCAAAGTGGCTTGAGGTTGTTCCTGTCTCTTCCACTACTGCTGCCAAGACCATTCAAGTACTGAGAGGGATTTTTGCTGCACATGGCCTTCCAGATGTTCTGGTTTCTGACAATGGTCCTCAATTCACTTCTTTCGAGTTTCAGGCTTTCTTGCAGGCCAACATGATTCGTCATGCAACTTCGGCCTCATTCCACCCTTCCACCAACAGTATGGCTGAACGGATGGTTCGCATCACCAAGGATGCTTTAAAGAAACTGACCTATGGGGACTGGCACCACAGGTTGGCAGACTTTCTTCTTGCTTACCACACCACACCTTCCACTTCCAGTGGGAAGAGCCCGGCTGAACTTTGCTGGGGGCGCAAACTGATCACCAAACTTGACAGGCTGCATCCGGACAGACTGGCTCCTAGGGTCACCCAACCCATGCACCACGGTGTCTGCAAGTGGGTGCCCCAGTATGGACCCGGAACTATGGCCCCGGTCACCTGTGGGTTCCGGTGGTAGTATGCAAGTTCACTGGTCCATTGTCCTACGAGGTTTCCCTGGACGACGGTCGTGTCCTTCGGCGGCATATCGATCAGCTGCGTACAAGACTGGACTCACCCTCTGCAACTCCTGGGTTTTCTCCGGGGGGGAGGGGGACCACTGTGGGCAAAGGGAAGGGTGTTGGCAGCAACCGGGGCCAAATGGAGAGGCTGAAGAACGCCTGTCCCAAGGTTCCGCAAGTGTCCCTAACAGGAATTCAGGGGAACAAGAAACAATACAGGCACCAGTGCTTACTCCAGCCAGGGAGTCACCCAGGGGGCATACTCATTACTCACAACCCCAATTCAGTACTCCAAGCAGGGAGAATAACCGGGAGCATCCAAACAACCCAAGAGAACTGGCACACAAACAAATAAGCTGGCCCAATGCTGCTACTGCTTCCAAAAGGAAGTCTACACACAGGAAGGTAGTCAGAGAGGCAAATCCTGATTCTGGTACCTCCGGCATAGAATGGGGGGCAACCGAGTATTGAGGCACTGCAGAAACCTCAGACAATCCCGTTATGGGGCTTGGGAGTGAAGGGATGCGTTCCCTTGATAGGTCCATTGTGGACTTGGAGAGTACCACAGAAATGCCAAATACTGGCGGGCACATAGTGGGGCCCGAGAGCCTGCAGTTAGGCAGGTCAACAGGGTACAGTGGGAAGCAAAGTCCTGGTCTGATGAGCCCGGTGGGCAAGCAAGCAGACCAGGCAACAGGACCCAGTTCACGGGGACCACCAGGGTTTAAAAGAGGGGGCAACTCCACTACAATCTCTGCACAGGATGATTTAGGGAGTTCTCAAAATCTGAGGAGGTCACAGAGAGTAAAAAGATCTCCCAAATACCTTGAAGATTTTGTAACATTGCTGTCAAAGCAAGGGAGGTGAAGAGGGTACCTGCTGTTGGGGAACTTGGAACTGCGGGTGTTGGGTACTTAATTCCAAACCAATAGCCTGGTACCATGCTATAGTGTGGCTAGTAAGTAGCTGCAACAGATGTGCAGGTTCCATTGGACAGCACACCACACTCGTGTTGAGGTCGCGTATATCTATCCATATAGTTTAATAAAGTTTCATCCGGGGGGAAGGGGTGTTGTGTCCTGAGCCTGCAAAAGCAGGCTCGGGACGTTGCAATGGTCCCGGGCTGTTGCAAGCTGACCGGGACCAGACTGAGTGGCGCCGGCCTGCGCGCATGCGCAAGGCGTGGAAGCGCGCTAGTTTGTTACCTTTTTGCCCGGGGATTCTATTAAAGGAGACAGAGAGGCCTGCGAGCCTCTGAGTTGTGTCGGAGAGAGCTGCTGAGAATAAAGGCTGTTAGAATCAACAGAATGTGTGCTCTTCTTTCGCCGTTGACTTGAGGACTCAACACTTAGGGATGATGGGAATTTGAACATCTGGAAGGCACATGCTTGTGAATACTATCCTAAAGAAAGAACTGCCAACTGACTTCTCTTCCAAAGCTTTAATGGCCAAGCCATTAAAAGGTACTCAACCTCGCCTCTCCCTTCTCAGCACTGCAACTATGAAAACAAGGAAAGCGCAATAGAAAATAGGGCTCATCTCCCAGTTAAAGTTGAAGAGTGAAAGAATCCTTTAAAAACGATGGTTTTTAGGCTAGGGAAGCTACACTGAGATAGGAAAAGCTACTAGTAATAGATGCGTTTTGCAGGATGATGAAAAGGAAGTTGTGCAGCAACAGCTTATGAAAGTCTTCCTGCTGATCATTCAGCTTAACAGAAGCATACTGCAGTTTCCAAAAGATCTTCTGTTACTCCAGCTTACCGCTGGTTGAGCGGATGTAGGGCAAATGTGGGTGTTTCTGTCAGAGGCCGCCAACTGGCACAGATCCAAATATGGGTGTGAACTTCCACCATGTCAAACAGCCAAGCTACCGGTCCATGTTGTTTTCATCAGGTTGACTGTGGAAGCAAAGACGCAGCAAGGTCTGACAGAAATCCAGCTCCTCCTTCCTCCCCCCAAATTTAAAAAAAGAAAAGAAGGGGCGTTGTCTTACCTGAACGCCTTTTCTCAGCATGATGATGGAGACTCCACTAGTGGGTTGTCTTAATCTTGCTGCTCCAATAAGACTAAGTCAGAGTTAAAGTCACGCCTCTACTGTGTCCCCATGTCCCAGTTTGAGACTGAGTCGACGTACAGACATTTGTGTTTCCCTTATTGGAATCAGGACCAACTGACCTTATCTGGGAGGGGGTGGAGTCTCCATCATCATGCTGAGAAAAGGCGTTCAGGTAAGACAACGCCCCTTCTCCAGCATGATTGGATGGAGACTCCACTAGTGGGACTTACCAAATCCCTGTGTCCCTAAGGGAGGGAGTCAGTTTGGGCCTGTGATGTTCTAGATGGCAATACTTTCTGCAAAACTCTGCGGCCAAAGGAGGCATCCAAGGATGCATATTGGTCAATCTTGTAATGACGGATAAAGGACGAAGGGGAAGACCACGTGGCCGCCCTGCAAATTTCCCCTATAGAAGCCTGTGTCGCCCAAGCTGCGGAAGTAGCAGCACCCCTGGTGAAATGGGCCGTAATATTTCTAGGGACTGGTAATGACTGGATTTTGTACGCCAGGGCAATACAAGACCTGATCCACCTCCCTATAGTTGATGAAGAGACTTTCTGACCTTTAGCCAAAGGTTGGAAGGAGATGAACAAGGCCTCGGACCTTCGGAAAACTGAAGTCCGCTTGATATAACACTGTAACGCCCTGCGGACGTCCAGTGTGCTCCACTGTCTTCCCGTGTCCTGAGATGAGTCAGGACAGAAATCTGGTAAAATCACTTCCTGGGACCTATGGTATAGAGAGTTCACCTTGGGAACAAAGGAAGGGTCAAGCCTGAGGACTACCCTGTCTGGGAAGAAAATGCATAGGTCCTCCCTGACGGAAAGAGCAGCCAGCTCTGAAATACGCCTGGCCGACGTGATTGCCACAAGGAATGCCACCTTCATGGATAACAAATCAACTGAGCATGTCTCCATAGGTTCAAAGGGGGGTGCTATCAGAGCTTGTAAGACCTGTTGCAGGTCCCACGAGGGATATCGGTGAACTGGTGGTGGCTTGGCGTTGTTAGCTCCCTTCAAGAAGGAACGAACCAAGGGATGGTGAGTCAGAGGAGTGGCATTTTCACACCTGAGGACAGTAGCGAGAGCAGCAACCTGTCTACGGATTGTGCTTGGGGATAGCCCTTTATCCAACCCATCCATCAGGAATTCCAGCACAATAGGAACCGAGACACCCGAGAGTTCCACCTTATGTCCTGCGCACCAATTGCAGAAACTCTTCCAAGTGGCATCATATATTCTATTCGTCGAGGCGCGCCTGGATTGTTGAATCACAGCTATCACCCTCGACGAATATGAGTCCTGGCTCAAGGCCTGCCGCTCAAGTGCCAAATGGTTAGATTGAGTCACTGCGGGTCCGGGTGCTGGATATCCCCTTGTGTGAGGGCAATACGACCTGCCGGAATCCTCCATGGGGGTGAGACGGATAGCTCCACCAGGTCCGCGAACCACGGTCGTCGTGGCCAATGAGGAGAGACCAGGAGAACTTCCGCCCGCTCGTGTAAAATCCTGCGGATCGTGGCTGGAAGGAGCGGAAAGGGAGGGAAGGCATAGAGCAGTTCCCTGGGCCAGGGACTGCGGAGGGCATCTGTCCCCTCTGCTGATGGAGACGGGAACCTGGAAAGGAACCTTGGTAGTTGCGAGTTGGTTGGGGAGGCAAAAAGGTCTAAGGTTGGTGCACCAAACCTGTCCACGATCTCCCTGAACACTCCCGGGTCCAGACGCCATTCGCCATGGTCCACCGTGGCTCTGCTTAGCAAGTCCGCCTGGTGATTTGTCGCCCTGGATATGTGCTCCGCCTTGATGGAAACAAGGTTCAGCTCTGCCCATGACCCCAATCGTCTGGCCTCCTGCATAAGGGGTTAGGACCTTGTCCCCCCGTCTGTTTACGTGGGCCTTGGCAGCTATGTTGTCCGTAAGCACTAATACGTGCTGACCCGCTATCACATTTTTGAAATGTTGTAGTGCCAGATGAATGGCCCTGAGTTCCAGCCAGTTGATATTGTTTAATGGGTCCTGTTGGGACCACCGACCCTGAACCCATTGCGACTGGAGGTGTGCTCCCCAGCCGAATAGGCTGGCGTCTGTGGTGAGGACAGTTCTGGCTGGTTCCTTGAACTCTGTGCCCCGTGCCAGTGCCGGAGAAGCCCACCATCGAAGGGAGTTCAACGCCGACTGCGGAACTTGAACCTTCTGCCTGGAAGCGCTGATGTGTAGCTTCTGAAAGGGAAGAAGGACCCACTGCAGTTCCCGGGCATGGAGACGGGCCCACGGTACAATGTGCACACAGGATACCATTTTCCCTAACAGCTGGGATAATAACGCTAAGGTGACTACCTTGTCCTGGCAAATTCTCTGCACAAGGGCCCCGATGCTGTCCTGTCGGTCCTGGGACAAATAGACCATGCAGTTGCTGGTGTCTATTACTGCCCCTAAATGAAGGAGCCGGGTTGAAGGTGTAGTATGGCTTCTCTGGAAATTTACAGAAAACCCGTGCTCCTGAAACTTCCTAATAGCGAGGGCGAGGTCAGACTGGGCCCTCTGGAAGGAGGAGGACTGTATTAAAATGTCATCTAAATAACATTGGACACGGATCAGGATCTGTCTGAGGTGAGCTGCTAGCACTGCCAGTACCTTTGTAAAAACTCTAGGAGCTGCGGATAGACCGAATGGTAAGGCTCTATACTGGTAGTGCTGGTGATTGTAGCAAAATCTGAGGAATCTGCGATGCCCAGGGAGAATAGGAATATGGAGATAGGCCTCAGTTAAGTCTATTGATGTTAGGAAGTCTCCCCTCTGGATGCTGGCCAAAATTGACTGTAATGATTGCATTTTAAACTTCTTGTACAGCAAGTAACGATTTAATTTCTTTAAATCAAGGATTGTCCTCCAGCCCCCTGAGGACTTGGGAACAACAAACAGAGTTGAGTAGAACCCCTGCCCTGCCTGGTCTTGCGGGACCGGTTCTATGGCCCGTATTTGTAACAGGTGGGAAATGGCCTCCGACATGAGGGCCGCTCTACTCCTACTAATGGGGGCAGGGCAACTCCGGAAATGGTCCAGAGGAAGTGACTGAAACGCTAACATTAAACCTTGTGATATAGTGTTGAGAACCCAAGAATCTGTAGTTGTGGCTGTCCATGCGTTATAGTAAAGGGACAGCCGGCCTCCTATGGGAGGTACGCCTGTGGGATCACTTGCCTTTTCTGAAGGGGCGAGTTCCCTGGCCTCGAAATGGCCGCTTGCCCTGGAGTTGTGGCTGGGTTCTGGATGCGGAATGATCCTGGTGTCGCTCCGACCTCTGATAGAAGGAGCGGTTGGGCTGAGGCCAGTCCCAGCTAGGGGTGGACCGAAAGGACTGCCTACGATGGAACCCCTGGTTTGATCCAGTCCCTGTACGCTTGTCTCCCTTCTTATTAGTATTAACTAGAGACTTGCGCTTATCCTTACCTTCAATCAGGTAGGGTTCTAGGGCCGCACCAAAGAGATGACCCCCAGCATAAGGCTTGGTGGTGAGCCGCCACTTGGCTTTGAGGTCTGCCCGCCAGTTCTTAAGCCACAGAAGTCTGCGGGCTGAAACATCCGCTGCAATGGCTCGTGCGGAATACCTGGCAGAATTTAAGGAAGCGTCGGCCAAGTATTGAGAGGTGGCTACTAGCCTGCCCAAGTTCTGATGGACGCGAAGCTGGTCAGGAGGAACCAAGCCCTGAAGCTCGCGCAGCCACAGAACCGAAGCTCTGGCGAGGAAGGCCATGGATGTTGAAGCCTTAATCGCCCAGGCCATGGCCTGATGTGATCTGCGTAATGCCGATTCAATCCTTTTATCCTCAACCTTAAGCGCCTCAGGTATGTCACCTGGAATATTGATGTTGGGGAACAGCGACATCAGAGGCTCATCCACCTGCGGGACCTCCAGCAAGGAGGCGAGGGCAGGGGCTACATTGAACATGTTCTTCTCAATGGAACCCGGACTGGGAAGTGAGCCCAGGTTATCCCATTGCTTCTGCACCACGTTGAGGAAGAAGGGGGGGCAAGGAACATGGTTCTGTGGCACCACTGGTTCAGCATATATGGCATTTGGGCCCCTTGAAGTGGAAGGGGCTGCGGTCCCTTGTTCTGGTGTAAGGTTGGCTGTGGTGCAAGCCTTGAGGAGCAAGGAGTTGAAGAGGGAGTGATTGAAGAGTCCGGTAGGTGGTACTGGGTCCGATGCCGGGGTGACCTCATCCTCCGATAGAATTAGACGAGAGGAGTCGTAGTCATCCAATCCTGACGCCGATGAGACATCCTCTATGAGGTCTGGCAAATCAGGGCGAGGCGGAGGTTGTGAAGCTGATGCTTGAGGAAGGCGGTGGGGAACAGAAGTGGCCCTGAACTGCATCAGTGCCTGATTGATCATGGCCTGAACCTGTTCCGCTCCTAAAGGCTGAGCCTCTGGGGGGCAGAGTCCTGCAGCAGTGGGCGTAAAGGTGGCTGAAGGCCCCGCCATACACTGGCTAGCAGACCCCTGTACCACTAATTCCGATGCTGCCCTGTCAGGATCAGACTGCACTGTCTCCCTAGGAGGGGACCAGGCCCCTGGTGCAGAATTACAGTGATCTGACAGAGGCTCAAAAATGGACCCTCCAGAAGGGATGGTGTCCATGGCCACAGGAATAGTGGGTCTTGACCTGGATGAATCCTGATCCCAAGATTGCTGAGTAGCAGGGTTCTCTCTGCTACTGCTCCTGGTTTTCCTGGAAGACTTTGCCCTGGGTTTGGATGTGTTCCACCCTGTTGCCTCAGTAGAGGCTTTTTGTCTCCTCTTGGAAGGGGGCTCTGCATTATCTTGTGAGGATGAGGGATAAGAATTGTCCGCCATAGTCCTGGGCCTATCTGCTGTTAAGATGATAACTGAAGTAACAGGCCTCAGTTAGATCAATTCAGTGGTGAAGCGCCCCCCCTCGAGCATTGTAATCAACCACTGAAGATCCTATCCGATGAACGTTGCACCCAGGTGAGGGGGGAGGGTGATGGGGGTCAAATAAGGCGTGCGTCCCTACAGGAACGAGCTTGCCCTCCCCAGACCGGACTGCAGCCGATGACTAGGTCAGAATACAAAATGGATGCTGCAAACAAAATGGCGGCTGTGAGAATCGCGCCAAATTTTCTCTAGGCCCAACTGCCTCAAGCTGTGAAACACAGCTCAGATGAGGCCTTTAGAAACGAGCCCTGCTCCAGTAGGAAGCGGCTGGGCTCCTTTAAAGGAAATTGGTTTCTGACCTGAATATTTGTGAAGATAACTCAAATAAGCAGGGGATTGTGGTCCGAGATGAAGAACTAGATTTCGACAGGGAGAAGTGTGAATCAGGTATTGCACATCAGTCATGCAAGAATAGAAAGGCACCCAAAAAGAGAAGCTACCTTCTGGTAGGTGATTCAATTATAAGGGATGTAAATTTAGGAAAGGACACAGAGGCTTCGAAAGAGGTCAGGTGTCTTCCAGGTGCTACTGCCAGTAGGGACAAGAAGCGTATTTCTAAAATAATCAAGAATGGCAGCAAGGACTGTGATGTGGAGGCTATTGTACATCTTGGCACTAACGATCTGTCCCAAAAAGATGTACTCTCTGTGCAGAACGATTTCCAGAGCTTGGGGAAGGAACTTAGCAGAATAGGCTGTAGGCTTACTTTCTCAGAGGTTTTACCTGTGTATAAGGAGCAAAACGGAAAAGGCCAGCGCATAGCACAATTCAATATGTGGCTAAAGGAGTGGTGTAAAGGGGAAGGCTTTGGATATATTAGTCACGATGTCAGTAGCTGGTCCAATCAAAAGATGTACAAAAGAGATGGTTTGCATCCATCAAAAAAAGGGACTGAGTTACTTGGCTATAATTTCACAGATTTTCTGGAGGGAAATTTAAACTAAACAGCAGGGACAGGGAGTTAATTGATACGGAACAGCCCTGTCCCCGGCAATTTAAAAATTATAGGGCTATCAGTGCATGTAGCATAGATGTGTGTGTGGACAAGAATACCAACCTTGCTATCAAGCAAAACGAAGCCTCTAATAGTGAGTGCCACATAAAGTGCACTAACCAAATAGGTGGTAAGACAATAGGGGAACTCAGGCACCACACAGGTTATGTAGAAAGGAAACACAGGGCCACTCACAAAGGACTCAAATGTTTATACACCAATGCACAGAGTATGAACAGCAAACAGGGTGAACTAGAAATTCAGGTTAATGAGGGCAGATACGATATTGTTGCCATTACGGAAACATGGTGGGATGAAACCCACACATGGAACACACAGCTAGAGGGATTTAAATTATTTAAAGAAACAGACCAAATAAAAGAGGAGGTGGAGTTGCTCTCTATATAGGAAATAACTACATCTCCACAGAAATAGAGCACAACAATGATAACTGTCTTGAATGCATTTGGGTCAATATAAAAGGGGGGGGGGGGAATGACATTGCCATAGGTGTATACTACAGACCACCCAACCAAACAGAGGAAATAGATGAACTTTTTGCTAGTCAGCTAACTAAGGTATGTAGGAAGCACATCACAATAGTAATGGGGGACTTTAACTACCCTGACATCAACTGGGAGACAAACTCCGCACCAAGTGGAAGATCAAACAGGTTCCTGGCAAACCTAGCAGACAACTTTGTCTCCCAAAAAGTAGAGAAGGGAACTAGGGGATTAGCCATTTTGGATCTAATTCTCACTAACAGAGATGAAATGATAGATGGTGTTGAAGCCATAGGAACCCTGGGAGGAAGTGATCATGCAATATTAGAATTCAACATTATAGAAGCACAAGCAATAGAACACAGTCAAACTAGAGTCTTGGACTTCAAGAGAGCTAATTTCAATAAACTTAGAGAGGGCTTGGGAAGGATTCCATGGATGAGAATCCTCAAGGGGAAAACAACTCAAGCTTGGGAAATTTTGAAAAATGAGATAATAAAAGCACAGTCTAGCACAATACCAACAAAGAGGAAAAACAACAGCTCTCAAAAGAAACCAGCATGGCTGCATAAAGAACTCTCTGACAAATTGAAAGATAAAAAGGACAAGTATAGAAAGTGGAAAGAGGGGAACATAACTAAGTCAGAATATCAGCAAATAGCCCGAGCCTGCAAAGATGAAGTGAAGAAAGCCAAGGCTCAAAATGAACTAAGGCTTGCGACCAAAGTCAAAAATAACAAAAAAAGCTTCTTTCAACATGTAAAAAACAAGAAAAAAGTGAAGGAAATGATTGGTCCATTAGTGGGTGGAAGTGGCAAGAAGGTGACAAGCAACAGGGAGAAAGCAGAACTATTTAACTCGTTTTTTGCATCTGTCTTTACACAAAGGGAAAAAACAGACCAACCTATCAAAAATAGTGCCATAAAAAACAAAATAGAAACACAAGTTAAGATAGGCAAGAAAATGGTAAGTGAGCACCTGTCTAGCCTAGATGAGTTCAAATCGCCAGGACCAGATGGATTACACCCCAGAGTTCTCAAGGAACTGACAGATGTGATATCAGAGCCACTGAACTATATTTTTCAAAGATCCTGGAACACAGGGGAACTACCAGAGGACTGGAAAAGAGCTGATGTAGTTCCCATCCTAAAAAAATGGATCCAGGAAATTACAGACCTATCAGCCTGACCTCAGTACCTGGGAAGATCCTGGAAAAGATAATCAAACAACGAATCAATGAACACCTAGAGGCAAACAAAGTCATTACTAAAAGCCAACATGGGTTTGTCAAAAATAGATCATGCCAGACAAATCTTATTGCATTCTTTGACCAAGTGACAAAATTAGTGGATCAGAGGAATGCTGTGGACATAATTTACTTGGACTTCAGTAAGGCATTTGATAAAGTAGATCACAACCTACTACTTGATAAGATAGAAAAATGTGGGGTAGACAGAATCACCACCAGATGGATCCGCAGCTGGCTGACCGGCCATACTCAGCGAGTGGTCCTCAATGGAACTGCATCTATATGGAGGGAAGTGTGTAGTGGGGTGCCCCAGGGCTCTGTTCTGGGCCCAGTACTCTTCAACATCTTCATCAACGATTTGGATGAAGGGATAGATGGGGAACTCATCAAATTTGTAGACGACACCAAGCTGGCAGGAATAGCCAACACTCCAGAAGACAGGCTTAAGATACAGAAGGATCTGGACAGACTTGAACACTGGGCACTAACTAACAAAATGAAATTCAATGGTGAAAAAAGCAAGGTTCTACATTTAGGCAAGAAAAACCAAATGCACAAGTACAGCATAGGTGGCACCATGCTCAATAGTAGTAACTGTGAGAGGGACCTCGGAGTCCTAGTAGACAATCACCTAAATATGAGCCAGCAGTGTGCTGCAGCTGCCAAAAAGGCCAACACAGTGCTAGGCTGCATTAACAGAGGGATAGAATCAAGATCACATGAAGTATTAATACCACTCTTCAATGCCTTGGTAAGGCCACACTTGGAATACTGCATCCAGTTTTGGTCACCACGATGTAAAAAAGATGTTGAGACTCTAGAAAAAGTACAGAGAAGAGCAACAAAGATGATTAGGGGACTAGAGGCTAAAACATATAAGGAACAGTTGCTAGAATTGGGTATGTCTAGTTTAACGAAGAGAAGGACAAGGGGGGACATGATAGCAGTATTCCAATATCTCAGGGGCTGCCATAAAGAAGAGGGAATTAAGCTATTTTCCAAACCACCTGAAGGCAGGACAAGAAGCAACGGGTGGAAACTAATCAAAGAGAGAAGCAACCTAGAACTAAGGAGAAACTTCCTGACAGTGAGAACAATTAATCAGTGGAACAGCCTGCCTCCAGAAGCAGTAAATGCTCCAACACTGGAAGTTTTTAAGAAGAGACTGGACAGCCATTTGTCCGAAATGGTGTAGGGTTTCCTGCCTGAGCAGGGGGTTGGACTAGATGACCTCCAAGGTCCCTTCCAACTTTACTACTATTACTATTACTATCTCTATGTCCCCCGAAGCTCTTGCGATCTCTCTTTCTGGTTGAAGCAAGATCAGCTGCCTGCTCCGGATTCCAACTGCCTGCAGAGATCCTGCAGAGAGCTAGGGAGACCTCCGTTTCTGTGTGGTCTCAACCTAGCTTGGTTGCCTCAGAAGCCTCCGACGATCCTCCGACCGGTTGCTGGTGCTGTGGAAGCCTCAGACGGGCCGCAGCTGCTTCAGGAGGCCTCTGACGCTCAGCTGACTCTGATTTCCCAGGCCTAAGAGGCCGAGGCCTCCTTGCTCACAAGGAGCCCAATTTGGCCCGGTAAGGATTAAGCTGTAGAGGCTAATTGGAAGAGGGGAATAGCTCGCTCTCTGATAGATAAAAAGTTTATCAGAATAGGTTAATTGGGAAAGAAGGAATAGTTCTCTCTCCAAAGATAAGAAGCTTATCAGAAATAGTCTGAGCTATGAAAAAACGTGTCTTAGGAGCAAAAGACTAAGTCTAAACTGGGGCATGGGGACACAGTAGAGGCGTGACTTTAACTCTGACTTAGTCTTATTGGAGCAGCAAGATTAAGACAACCCACTAGTGGAGTCTCCATCCAATCATGCTGGAGAAAAGAAAGAATAGGTGATCAGGCAAATGCTTGAGATTTCTGCAACTTTATACAACTACTAATAAATGCTCAACTAATGAGAACGTGCAGTGCAGACAGCAATCAGGAACATCTGCCTTGCTGGCAAACCTTCAGTCTCAGTACTGTTGCTTTTTTCCCCATTCTGCCCAACAAATGACTTTTGTGTTAATTCCTGTAGTACTTATTGTTAGACCACTATAGCTAATACAGGCAGTCCTTGACTTACAACTGGTTGCTTAATGAAGTTATGATGGACTTTCCCAGGGCTACTTATGACCTGGGAAGTTCTGATATCCAGGTTCCCCCCTGTAGTGATCACATGTTGGGCCCTCGGCAATTGGCCCATGTTTACAGCCATTTGTAGCATCCCCAAATCATGTGATCATGATTTACAATTTTTACTGGAAACTGGCACTTCCAGTTTCTGCCCAAAAAATGCCGGTCACAATGGATTCGCTTAACAACTGCGGCATTCACTTTATGACCACAAAAAGAAAAAAGTCACAAAACTGGGTGCAATGACATGGTGACCTGTTTAACAACTGGTGCAACTTACAGCTATAATTCTGGGCTCAATTACACTCATAAATCAAGGACTACTTGTAGGCAGGTCCCAACTCAGATCTCTGACGGGACAATTTCAGACTGCATTTCAGGGGGGAAAGAAAGGTAAGACATTTTTATTTGGAAAGCTCCCATGTTAAACAAGAATGAATGATTGTCTCCATATTTTATTAGTTTTCCTTAATTGTGAGTGGAAAAACATTTTTCTTCTTCTTCCAAGAGCAGGATTAATTGAGGGTGGGAGGCCTATTCCATGCCAAAGAAATAAATCAGCAGTTAGTGTACCTGGAACAAAACCTGGATCCAGTT
Source organism: Crotalus adamanteus (assembly GCA_039797435.1). Classification (NCBI taxonomy): domain Eukaryota; kingdom Metazoa; phylum Chordata; class Lepidosauria; order Squamata; family Viperidae; genus Crotalus; species Crotalus adamanteus. The sequence continues at coordinate 12,448,548 of CM077935.1, forward strand.
GCCCATTTTCTCTTCCTTCACAGAAGAGGCTGCAGGAAAGGGACAGGGAAATTGTTCCAGGCATCTAAAATAACTATCTGGAAAAGCTTTTACAATTAGGCTGCAGTCCACATGAATTGAGTTAATGACTTGCAGGAGCCTTAGGCAACTGGTAACCCAGTCCCCTGCAAACCCCTAATGGCCATCAGTCTCCACTGGTGCGACCAATGTCTAGGGACCGTGGGAAAGTAGACCAAAATCTCTGCAGGGGAGCAGGTGACTGTCCTTATCCACCCTTGCGCAAAGTATTTCCCTGACCTTCAGACTCAAAAAATGGGAATGCAATCCTCTGAAGCATGACTAATAAGCATGACACTAGTAGTGTCAGCCACCCAGGTAGACCAGCTGGGAAACATGACCAGATAAGCTAAATCTACTTCACTGTAAAGCTACAGTAATAGAATCTCCTCAATTGTGAGAGTATAATTCTCCCACCATCTCCTTTACAGCCCGGGGAAACTAGGATGGGTCCCTTCTCATGCCCTGCCCACTATTCCAGCTGCAGGCTATATTGTCACTTATCTGTTTCCTAGGCAGTGTCACCTTGTTCCCAGGGCCATTCCCACATACTATTACAGACAGCCCTCATTTAGCAACTGCCTCATTCAGCAACCATTTATGGCTATGAAAAAGCATCTTTATGACCAAACCTCACATTTTGCAGGTCTGTAGAGCAAAGGAAAGCTGAAGTAAGCATAAACACAGTCATGGTTTCACTTAACCATTTCACAACCAAGTTGCCAGTCCCAATTGTGGTTGCTAAATGTGGACTACCTATAAGGATAAAAGTAGCATCAAATCTACCTCACGTGTACTGGCTGTCTTTTTTTTTTCTCTTCAACATCCATTAAAGCCTAATTTTGAGTATCTTGTATCTTAAAAAACATTTCATTTCAAACTAGCTTCTACCAATTGTAAGCATAAAAAAGAAATCATGTATTTAAGTATTACAATATAAAGCTATGGCTGCTGTTTTAAAATGCTGAAAGTAAGACAGGATTGATATGTGTTACATCTCAAGTGTTTTAGCCAAGCTCTTTAGTCAAAAGTCCTCACAGTGTGACCTGCATGAAATGAATATATACAATATACTCCCTGCCGGCAAGATTACCATCGGTAGTGATTTAAAAGAAAGGATTAACAGAAAATTAAAAGCAAAAACCAAACATTGAATGGAATGAAATGAAACAGAATCAATTTAGTCAGGAATCATAAAACCCTGATCCATAGGAATGTGGGAGTGGCTTTATCAATGCCATATTGTCTATATACAATACAATCTAACCCGTACAATCTATAGAATCAAAACAGTTAACAATTCAACAATTGACATATGGGATACAACAAAAGAAAGGGGAAAAATTGAAAGCAGGGATAAATTAAGAAAGTAAATAGACTTATTTCAATTACACCATTTTATTAAATTTGTATTTATATATACACATGTGTGCATACAAACACATCATCTAGAGTAGGGAATGCCCATCTAATCAAAAGAACAAATATATTGGGGAACTGTTTTCCCTGGGTATCTGAAAAGAACAAATCAATTAGGGTTTATTTATAACAGGGGTCTTCAAACTTGACCCTTTTATGACTTGTGGACTTCAACTGCCAGAATTCCTCAGCCAGCATGCCTGGCTGGGAGTTGAAGTCCAAAAGTCATAAAAGGGCCAAGTTTGAAGACCCCTGATTTAGAAGAAAGGAATTGGGCAAGATATGGAACAAGCACAACCAGAGAAACTGACTGATTTCCCAGAGGTGAGGAAGAATGAGGAAGCTGGTCCCTGAGATCCATGAAATGTGCCTCAAGAGGCTAGGGTTTTTTTTGTTTTTTTTTAAGAATGCCTCTGAGGTTTGAAGCTTGGATGGGTGGAAGAGTGATCACCCTACAGCAATGAGCAGAGAATCAGACGTCAGCTGAATGCCAACACAGCAGTTTTCGAAGTGCAGAATGTTGTATATTTGCTTTTTTAAATGCCTTCGAGTCAGTTTTGACTCCTGGCAACTGTCTGGACTGGTTTTCCTGGCAAGGTGTTTGAAGTGGTTTCTCATGCCTTCTTCTTCCCAGGACTGACAGATAATGACTGGCCCCAAGTCTCCCAGCTGGCTTTGTGCCTAAAACAGGACTAGAACTCACAATTTCTCAGTTTCTAATCTGGTGCTTTAACCAGTACATCAAACCTCTTTTTTTTGTCTTCACAAGAAAGAAATAGCGGAATATGCAATGAATTATTCCATCTGTACTAGAAATAAGCAGGGTGGCATCCTAGGACATAGCTGATCACAGTAACTCAAAAGTGTAAGCCTTACTCGGACCTATACGTGCCCAGCTGCCTCCCTTATACTAAGGATGGGCCACAAAAAAAACAAAACTACTTCCTGAGTCTGTTGCAAACATGGCCCCATAGCTACTTGTGCATAAGAAAGGGACCATCATGTTTCCATCTGGCAATCTTATGGAGCCTGGCAAGAGAAAAGGAAGGGTGGTAGTTAAAAGACAGAACTATGAAGTTCCTTTTCTCATCCCCTCCACTTACTACATTATGCCAATTGTTTAATTATCAAGCCCGGTGCAACCTAATTGCTATGTTCGTTGAAAACTGTCCGCTGCTAACAGCAGGGGTGGGGAAATTGTCTGTTCCAGGAAAATGCAAGAGAACCACTTGCACCAAAGTAACATGGCTCTCTTCCTCCCCCTCCCCAATCTTCAATTCATGCTAAAGCAGAGATGACAGCTAGAACCATGATTGGCAATCTGGTGCCCTCTGGATTACAACTCCCACAATTTTTTTTGCCAGCGGCCATACTGGATAGGACTGATGATAACTGAAGTCCCAAACATCTACAGAGTACCAGGCTGCCTGTCTCAGTTACATAAAGAAATTCACAAACACAGCTTGTATTGCATGGAAAGGCACCATCTCCCACATACCCTTTTGGGTGCTGAACAATGGGACCCTACATTTGGCATATACAGCAGGGGTCTGCAACCTTGACAACTTTAAGACTTGTGGACTTCAGCATAGCTGGCTGAGGAATTCTGGGAGCTGAAGTCCACAAGTCTTAAAGTTGTCAAGGTTGCAGACCCCTGATATACAGTATACAAGTAGTCCTTGAATTATGACCAGAATTTCCACTGTTAAGCAAGGCAGTTACTAAGTGCATCATGCCTGATTTTGCAACCTTTTTTTACCATGGTTGTTAAGTGAACTACCGCACTTGTTAAGCAAATCACCCAGTCATTAAATGAATCCAGCTTTCCCCATTGGTGGAAGCCAGCTGGGAAGACTGCAGAGGGCAATCACAGGACTCTGCAGCCATAGTAAATACATGCCAGTTGCCAAGCACCCAAAGTTTGATCACCAGACCCTGGGGATGCTGTGACAGTCGTAAGTGTGAGGACTGGTCATAAATCACTTTTTTCAGTACCACTGTAACTTTGAACAGTTGCTGTAAGTCTTTAGGATCTAATCCCAAGCATGAACTTCAAGACAAGCATAAACCTCAAGACAACCAATCAAGTGATGAGAAATAAGGAGAACTCAGATATAAAACAGGAGACGTAGGAAGTAATTGAAGGGTTAGTCAAAAAGGACTCAGATATCTATACATCTAATACTCAAAATGTGAGGAACAAACAGGGCAAACTTGAAGTTCTAATACAGATTTACCCAACCTTTCTGGCTTTGCGGACTGGAGGGAGGGGGGAGAGGGGATAATTCCACACGAGTGGCCAGCAAGCGTGTGCGCACAGCTCCATTTGCATGAGTGGCGTGCATGCGCACCCACCACTCATCCAAATGGAACACACATGCACATATTTGCCCGCTGCTCACGCAAGTGGGGATGAAGATGTGCACTCACCCTCCATTTCCACAGCCTGGTTGCAAACAGCTCATAGTTGGGGACCCCTGTCCTAGTATACAAAGGCAGGTACAATACTGTTGCCATCACTGAAACTTGGTGGGATGAAACCCACTGGAAGGTACTGCTAAAAGGATTTAAATTGTTCAAAAGAAACTGACTTAATAAAAGAGGAGGTGGAATTGCATTATACGTAAGAAATAACTACACCTCTACAGAAATGCAAAAAACAAAAGCCAACAACCCCAAGAATGAAAACCTTCTTGAATACAGTTGGGCTAATATAAAAGAAAAAAGGAATGATGTTGCCATAGATGTGTACTACTTATCACCCAAACAGAGGAAATAGGTGACCTTTTTGCTAATCAGTTAGCTGAGGTGTGGAGGAAGCACACCACCGTAGTAATGGGGGACTTTAACTACTCTGACATCAACTGAAAGACAAACTGGGCATCAAGTGGAATATCAAACAGATTCCTGACAAATCTACCAAATAACTTTGTCATCCAGACATATTTTACTTAGACTTCAGTAAGGCACTTGACAAAGTAGATCATGGTCTACTTCTTGATAAGACAGAACAATGTGGGATAGATAATGCCACCACCAGATGGATTCACAATGGCAGACCAATCACACTTAATGTGAAGCTCTCAATGGAACTGTTAGACACAAAAATAGTCACAAATTGAAATCCACTCTGAGTTAGAAATAGAAAAGAGGTTTATTAGACTTCACAACAAAGTCTAAAAAAATAACGGTTTGCAAAGCGTGGTGGATTCAGCAAGGCAATGCAATGTAATGTAGCCAAGCACTGAACCATACCCCAAATTCCAAAATCACATATTATTATACATCCTATCGCGACGCCCCAGTCCCTCCCCCATGGCCCCATTGGCTTAGGCTTTGGAGGTTACAATCTATCAGAAGCGCCTAAACAGAATACATTATACTAATAAGATCCCTCCCCTACTATCCTATATCAATTCTAGAGGAGAGATGTCTCCCATCTTCTACACCTGTTAGATCCAGTAGGGGTACCAGGTACCAAAAGGTACTTAAAAACAATTCCTAGATGGTGACTCACACTGGGCCCCATGGTAACTCCTGTTCTCCCCCCTTCCTCCACCTGAGGCTTGTATGTTCCCTATATACTCAAAGCATCTACTCAGGCAATTGATTATACAATGATAATTCTAAAATATAAAATATGATTACATGATAATACTAAAAGCATATATATTTTTATTTTTAAATTTCCCCCACAGAACTACATCAAAATGGAGGGAAACATGCAGTAGGTTACTTCCAGGTTCTGTCTTAGGCCCAGGTCTCTTCAAAAACTTCGTAAATGATTTAGATGAGGGGTTAGACGGGGAACTCATCAAATTTCCAGATGACACCAACTTGGGGGGAATAGACAACACTTTAGAACAGTGGTTCTCAACCTGTGGGTCGGGACCCCATTTGGGGTCGAACGACCATTTCACGGGGGTCGCCAAACAAGGCTGTCCGCCATTTTTTCCCCCTTTGGCCACGCCCCTGGCACCCAGTGATGTATAAGTGGTTGGGGGTCACCACAACATGGGGAACTGTATTATGGGGTCGCGGCATTAGAAAGGTTGAGAACCACTGCTTTAGAAAATAGACTCAAGATACAGAAGGATCTTGACCAGACTTGGGCATTTTACAGCCGTGAGCCACATCTGGTCCTTCAGCTATCCCTGTCCAGCCTTTGGCTCTAAGGTTTCTTGCAACCCTATTATTCTATGTTCTATGGTCCAAGTTAAGCACTACCTTTATCTTAACAGCACCATACTGTTTGCATTAGAAAGCATTTAATATAGTCTGTGATGCATAAGTCCATAAAAGTCATATTCCTGCAAAAAGACAAAAACTAGTCTGTGGGGCTGACAGGAGAGAATTGGCAACCATTTTCTGCTCAGTTGATGATTAGTTATGGGTTACCATACTGGCCTTGGAAGTGAATTAGTGGATTTTAGTGAAAAATTCATCATCAAACAGTGCAAAGAAGAGCAATTAAGATGACTAAAGGCCTGGAGACAAAAACATATGAGGAACGATTGCAGGAATTGGGTATGACTAATCTAGAGAAAAAAAGAACTAGGGGAGACATGATAGCAGTATTCCAATATTTGAGGTGACAAAGAGGAGGAGGTCAACTTATTTTCCAAAGCACCAGAAGGCAAGACAAGAAGCAACGGAGGAAACTAATCAAGGAGAGAAGCAACCTGGAATTAAGGAGAAACTTCCTAAAAGTGAGAACAATAAACCAGGCTTGCCTTCAGGAGCTGTGGGTGCTTTATCACTGGAGGTTTTTATTAAGAGATTGAACAGCCACTTGTCTGAAATGGTACAGGGTTTCCTCCTTGAGCAGGGGGTTGGACTAGAAGACCTGTAAGGTCACCTCCAGCTCTATTATAATAATAGTACCTGCCCTCCAAAAAAACCTTCCAATTTTGATTTCTTAATGACTTGTTATTTTTAGACAATAGTAAACAGATTTTTCCTGGATGTTTTTGTGCAATTGATTGACCACTGTGAGAACTGACTGCTGGACTAGATAGGACAGAGTCCAATCCAGTAGGCACTGTTTATGTTCTTAAATTACTTAGTAGGCTTCTAAATTACTAAGCTGTCAGCTAATCCAATCAAAATACATTATCATCCTCATTAGTTACATAATTTTTAATCTTCATCGGCATGATCTCTCCAGGACAGCTCTGTCTTTATCATCTTCCGGAGTGTTTTTGAAAGGAGAGGGCAATGCAATTTATAAGGGCAAATATACAAATCTGAGGCCATATTGAAAAAAACAGCACCTCTTTGCTCAAAGCCTGCTTGCATCATGGAAGTAGGGAATAACTAACAGCCTGTCAGCCCAAGGCGGACCCGACTTGAACACCAAAGATATGAATACTGAAACGACTTTTGTTATACAGGTCGTCCTAAGTTAACTAATGTAATCAGGACTGGAAATTTCCATCACTAAGCAACATGGTTATAAAGTGCAGTGTCATATGACTGCATATTGAGCAGTAGCAATTCAGGCACTCCTGGTTGCTGTTATTAACCAAATCCCACCTGGCCATTAGGCGAGGACCCACCCAATCCAAGACATTCCTGGCTTGGTCCCTCCCAGCCCGGAGCCTCAGTAAGCTAAGGGACTTCCTCTTCTTAAACTCCACCCATCTCTGTTCTTTCAGCTGTCCTGCACTTCATCTCTGCTGGCCCTGTCACCCTGCACTCTGCTCGCTCTGCTTCTAAATCTTGTGGGAAGGCCCCACACCATTTGGACAAGGCCTTGGGAAGAAGGCCTGGCACAGCCTGCAGCTACCTTGTGGAGGGCCAGGCCAGGCATCCCTCATCAGTAGTGGGAGGAAGACAGCAAGGGGCAGCTAGGGGCAGCAAGGCTGACAGATATAGGGTGGCCAAAAGGGTAGAGACGGGGGAGGGAATAAGTGGGTGGGAGGGAATTGAAGTGCCCCTGCTCTTGTTAAGTGTAGGCAGGCTGCCAGGGGGCCTAAATTTTGCTCACGCGACCACAGGGGCGCCCAACGGTCATCACTTCTGAGGTAACACATGTAACTGCCATTGGTTCATAATTTCAAATGGTCGCTGAACGAATAGTCATTAACCAAGGGACTACCTGTAGAATCTTGCATCAGTGAATGTGCCTCCCTTCTCCCTGTCCTTATCCTTAAGAGAAATAGGGAAGGCAAAGTCTAGATCATTTTTTAATATCCCATTCCTGCTTTGGACTCGGATTCCTCTTATCTGACCGTTGTCTCAGGGGTGCCTCTTCCTTCTGTTCCTCCAGGTTATTCTCAGAGCCTATTACATAGCCTCTCCCTGCATGATTGAACAGGATGGGTCAATTCAGACAGGAGAAGGCGCACCAGGAATCTAGATTGCAGGCCATTAGCAACTTTAAAGGATAAAACCAGCACTCTGAATTGGATCCAGAAACTTGGTAGTTAGCCCTTGCCAGCAAGGCATGGCTGTGTGGTTTCATCATTTTCTTTTTAATATAATTTTAATACGAACTTTGATTACAATAGTAAAAACAATACAAAATAAACTTAGAGAAAGAGAAGGGAGAAGAAAAGAAGAAAAAGTGCAGGAAAGAAAAAAAACATGAAGTACTGTAGTGACATCCAATCTTTATCACAACAAATATCAACAAGTTTAGTAACTTTTCACTCCTTTTCAGATTACAAACAGATTATCACTTCATCCCACATCCCATCCCTTATCTATAAACAAATCGATAAAACATAAACATTTCAGTCCTGGGTTCAACAAAATGTCCAGAAGGAATTGCCAGAACTTTGCAAAAGAAAGATCTTACTTTTATGTTTTTAACTCATATTCCACCTTTATTGTTTTATAAATAACTCAAGGCCATGAACATATCCAATACACTTTCCTATTTTCTCCACAACAAGAACTCTGTGTGGTGTTTTGGGCTGAGAGAGAGGGACAGGCCCAGACACCCAGATGGCTTTCATGACTAGGGAGGGATTTGAACTCATGGACTCTTGCTTTCTAGCCTGGTGCCTTAACTACTAGATCAGGCATGTTTAATTTGTGGTCCGTGAGCTACATGCAGCCCTGGACAGCTAGTGCATCCCTACAAGATTGTAAACTTTTATTTATTATGTAATTTACATACATTGACTTTATTATGCATTTTATATGTGACCTAAGACAATTCCTCTTTACTCAATGTGGCTGAGGCAAGCCAAAAGGTTGAACACCCATGCACAAGACCAAACTGGGTCTTGATCAAATAAGACAACTTTATATTTCTTCCTTTTGCTTCTAATGGTCTTAATCTCTAATTCAATCAAATATATATATATATATATATATATATATATATATATATATATATATATATATATATATATATATATATAAAATTTTTATTTTTAACCAACAAGACAAAACAGAACAAAGCAACACATAACACACATACACACACAATATATACCTCCTTTTTTTTTACAGCAATTACGTAACGGTAATCTAATATTTACATTTCCCCCTTATTCTTCTTTAAATATTTGTCCTTATAGCCCCATTATTTCTTATTTACATTTTTCTTCCTTCACGTGTACACATATTTTCACTTTTGACCTTTCCATATTTATTCTCCTCTATTATTTCTAGTCTCCAACCAGACATACACCTTGTTCCATACTATATAATACTCTGTGTCTTCCTTTTCTTTTATCTCTTTTGTTAATTTGTCCATCTCAGCACAGTCCAGGATTTTTCTTATTACTTCTTCCTCTCATGGTATATTCTCATTTTTCCAGCACTGTGCATATGCTATTCTTGCCGCCGTTATTATATGTAAAATTAAGTACCATATTTCTTTACTATATTTTCTATTTAAAATACCCAACAAAAAGATCTCTGGTTTCCAGTCTACAGGTTGGTCTATTATTTCTTGGATCCATTTTCTTATTGTAGACCAGTATTTTTTTGCAACTGGGCATGTCCACCATAGATGATAATATGTTCCATGTACTTTTTTACATTTCCAACATGTTGGCGAGTTATTCTGGAACATCTTGGCAAGCTTTGCAGGTGGAAGATGCCATCTATAAAACATTTTCAACTGGTTTTCCTTGAATGCCGCCGACATAGTCAATTTTATATTTATTTCCCATATTTTTTCCCATTTCTCCAATTCTATATTATATCCGAATTTTTTTGCCCATCTAATCATTGTGTCTTTGACAACCTCGTCTTCCATTTTATATCTCAATAGGTATTTATATAAATTGCTAATTAATTTTATTTCTGTTCCATGTATAATTTTATCCAATTCTTGCAGCTCTTTTTGAATTTCATATAATTTTTTGTCCTCTGTATATTTAGATTGAATTTGTGTAAATGTCCACCAATCAATCTCTCTGCCAATGTCTTGTTCCAATTCTTGTTTTGTTTTCAAATTTCCCTGTTCATTTACTAATTCCTTGTATCTAATTATCTTATTTATATCCAATAGATTTGGGTATTTCAAAGCTTCTGTTGGGATTGGAATTCTTGTATAATGTTTTTGTTTTATTTTTTCCCAAGTCTGTAGCAATGCATTCCTAACTATGTGTCTTTGAAAATATCTGTGTATTTTATGTTTTTCGTCCCATAGGAATGCATGCCACCCTGCTTGCAAATCATGTCCTTCTATTGTTAAGACTCTAGTATTTTTCAAATCCATCCAATCTTTTAGCCAAGTTAAGCTTGATGCTTGGTAGTATATTTCCCACTCTGGTAACGCCAATCCCCCTTTATCTTTCGTGTCTTGCAAGAGTTTTAATTTAATCCTGGGTTATTTCCTTTGCCATATAAATTTAGTGATCAATTTATTTAATTCTTGAAAAAATGTTTTCCCTAATTTTATTGGAATAACCTGGAACAGAAATAATATTTTTGGCAATACATTCATTTTTTTTTTTTTTATTGAAAATTTTTATAAATTTTTACAGAAAAACAAAAAAAAATGACAATACAACAACAGCATAAAAAAGAAAAACAAAACAAAACAAAACAAAACAACCCTTCCCCAAAACACCCACTCCCTCCCCCCCCCCTGGAGCTTCCCAGAGCAGAATATAGGCTTAATTAAAAAAAGTTAAACAGATTATATAAAAAAAAGAATATAACACTAATATATATATATATATATATATATATATATATATATATATATATATATATATATATATATATATATATATATATATATATATATATATATATATATATAAAATAAGAGTTATAAAAAGGCTAAATGATATTTTTTATATCCAATTTAAATTGTATAAACTTTATCCATTTATCCCAAACAGCAAGAAATTTCTCTTGCGATTGTTCTTTTAGGAAAGTCGAAATCTTTGCCATTTCCGCCAGATAAGATACTTTAAGAAACCATTCCTGCAAAGTAGGCAAAGATTCCTTCTTCCAATATTGTCCTACTAACAGCCTTGCGGCTGTAATCAAATTCAACATCAATATAACCTCCTTTGCATCACAATCAGTAACTATACCTAACAAAAATAATTGTGGAATAAATTTTACCCTCTTTCTGAAAATTCTCTGAATATTCCACCATATCTTAATCCAGAAAGCTTTTATATTTCTGCACGACCACCAAATATGATAGTAGGTGGCATCCAAACAACCACATCTCCAACATTTAGGCTGTAGGTCAGGGTACATAAGAGACATTTTTTGTGGATCAAGGTGCCATCTATAAAACATTTTATAAAAATTCTCCCTTAGATTCTGTGCTTGTGTAAATTTAACATTTCTCACCCAAATAATTTCCCAGGTATCCAGTAGAACTGGTTCACCAAAATTCTGCGCCCATTTAATCATACAATCTTTAATTAATTCTGTTTCTGAATCCAATTCCACTAGAACCCCATAAATTCTCTTAATATGACTTTGTCTTTGGTCCTTTACTTGCTTAATAAGATTTTCATCTTCTCTGAGAAAACCCACCTTACGATCCATCTTCCATCTATCTGCTAATTGTCTATATTGAAACCAAGAATAAGTAATATTTTCATATACTAACTCTTCCATTAGTTTTAACTGCCAGTTTTGTCCATCCCATCTGAGTAACTGTGTATAAGACACCGTATCCATTCTGACACCTCTTTTTATCCCCTCTATCGCATGCCAAGGTATAGCCCATAATGGTATTTTAAAGTCACTCTTATAATATTTTCTCCAAACCCTAAGTAAAAAAATTCTTATAATATGAGATTTAAAAACCCGATCCACCTTCTTATTGAATATTAAATAGGCATGCCAACCAAAAAGTAAATCCCATCCCTCCAGATGGAGTATCTCCAAATTTGTTAAATTTACCCAATCGCTAATTAATGTTAAAACCACCGCATCATAGTATAATTTCAAATTCGGTACCTTGAGTCCACCTCTCTCACGGGAGTCTTGCATGATTTTAAACTTTACCCTTGGTTTTTTCCCTGCCCAAATAAATTTATTAATACCTTTCTGCCATTCCCTTAAATTAATCTCATTCTTCAAAATCGGTAACATTTGAAACAGAAAAAGGAACTTGGGTAGAACATTCATTTTAATCACTGCAATTCTTCCCATGAGAGATAATTGCAACTTCTCCCAATTCCTCAAGTCTTTCTGTACTCTAACCCACAACCTTTCATAGTTATTCTTAAACAATTTTGCATTAGAAACAGAAAAAATCACCCCCAAATATTTTACCTTATTAACAATTTCAAAACCAGTCAAGTTAGCCAGAATCTGCTTTTCCCGAATAGTCATATTTTTAGGTAGGATTTTAGTCTTATTAACATTAATCTTAAAACCCGAAACCAAACCATATTGATAAATCAACTGTAATAACTTTACTACAGAATAAGTAGGTTGCGACAAAGTAACCACCAAGTCATCTGCAAAAGCTCTTAACTTATATTCTTTTTTGTTAACTTCTATTCCGTTTATTTCCTGCGACTCTCGAATTTTAGTCAACAAAATTTCCAATGTTAAAATAAACAACAACGGTAATAATGGACATCCCTGTCTAGTCCCTTTCTCTATTGTAAAAACCTCTGACAAGCCTCTATTAACAATAAGTTGTGCCGTTTGTTTTTGGTATATTGCCGTAAGAGCTTGTAATATCTTTTCACCAAAATTCATCTCTTCAATTGCTCTTAACATAAAATACCAATTCAATTGATCAAAAGCTTTTTCAGCATCTAAAAATATCAGCCCTGCAGAAACTTGGTTATTCTTATCTAGATATTCTAATAGATTAATAATTTGTCTAGCATTGTTTTTCATATACCTACCAGTTATAAAACCAGATTGGTCCTTATGTACCAGATGATGCACAACCCTCATAAGCCTATTAGCTAAAATTTTTGCAAATATCTTATAGTCAACATTTAAGAGAGATATAGGTCTGTAGTTCTTTGGTAAAGTAAGGTCTTGATCCTCTTTTGGAATCAAGGATATAAAAGCACTGCGCCATGAAGGAGGAATCTCTGAGCCCTGTAAAATATTATTAAAAAGATCACCTAATGGTTGAATCATCTCTTCCATTAGAGTTTTGTAATAAACAGATGTCAACCCATCCGTACCCGGTGCTTTCCCTGATTTCAGTTGTTTAATTGCTATCGCAATTTCCTCCTTGGTAATTAAGCCATTAATTTCATGTTTCTGGTCCTCTGTCAATTTGGGGAAGTTGGCCTCACTTAAATATTTATTTATATCTAGAGTTTGCACATTAGTAGATTTATATAATTTTTGATAATAATCTAAAAAAGATTTCTTAATCAATTCTTTCTGATACACTAGTTTACCCTTATAGTTTATTTTGTCTATTATTCTCTGTCTCTGTTTCTTTCTTAATTGATAAGCCAACCATCTCCCTGGTTTATTAGCATTACAAAATGTATTTTGTTTCATAAACAATAAGTTAGTTGCGGATTGATCCACCATCAACATATTAAATTGTGTTCTTAGCAACTTTATAGATTCTTTAATCCTTTCATCTGAAGGAGTTAAAATCAGAAGCTTTTCTTTTAATTTAATCTCATCTTCCAATTCTTTACGTTTCTGAGTCTGCTTTTGTCTATGAAAGTTATTCATTTTTATCAAGATCCCACGCATAAATGCTTTACCTGCATCCCATACCATTGACATTGAAGTCCCCTTATACATATTCAAAGCAAAATAATCCTTTAAACACTCCTTTAACTTTTGAACATTCTTTTCTTGTCTGAATAAGTTCTCATTCACCCTCCAGGATCTTCTCTCCTCTTTTTCTTGAATCAACTCCATCCAAACTGGACTATGATCTGTCAGCGACCTAGGAAAAATCTTTACATTCTTTACTCTATTATATAAATCCGTTGTAATCAAAAAGAAATCAATTCTTGAAAAAGATTGATGTCTATCTGAGAAGAAAGTGAAGTCTCTCTCCTCTTGGTTACGTTCACGCCAATAATCCCTTAATTCCCAGTCCTCTTTCATATCAAAAAAGGCTTTAGGTAATTTGGCCTGTTTAAAAAGAGGAGAAGAACCTTTCTTATCCCTTTGTATATCTAAGACACCATTCCAGTCACCCATTAATATCACGGATCTATAATCCAGCGAAGTTATTTTCTGATGTAACAATCTGTAAAATTGTTCCTGTTGCTGGTTTGGCGCATAAAGTCCCACTATAAGTATTTTCTTACCATATAAACCAAGTTCAATCATTACATATCTTCCTTGGGGATCTGATTCTACCAGACAAGCTGGTAAATTTTGCTTAACATAAATAACCACTCCCCCCTTTTTCCCAGGAGCAGGAGATACAAAATGAGATCCCAGACGGGCGTTAACTAAATATTTTTGATCTTTGAGTAAAATATGAGTTTCCTGTAAGCAGATAACATCATTATTGTGTTGCTTTAAATAGTGAAAGATTTTCTTTCTTTTCTGAGGGGAGTTAAGACCGTTAGCATTCCAGGTCAGGAACTTTGCCATCTCCCTTGACCAGGAGCCTGGAGAAGACTGCCTGGAGATCTGCCATTGCTGTATATGTTGCAGAACTCTTGGGTCTTGCTCCTCCCACCGGCAATGAGGCGCTTTCCGAAGAAGATTCTTTAATTTCTTTCTTTTGTTGCTCCTTTTCCTTGCGTCTATGTGCTGCACGGGTCATCCTCTGCTCTTTAACCTCTATTTGGCGTTGCCATTCAACTTGGGACTTCCCAGCAGAGATCAGACCTAATGCTTCAGATTGCTGTTCCAACTCTTTACCACTCGAGGGTTTCTGAACAGATGAAGCTGAGCCTGCACCCAGGACCGTGTTATAAAACTCTTTACCTTTAGCAACCGTATTCAACCTGTAACGCATCCCCGCATGGCTCAGAGCGATACCCATCGGGATCTCCCATCTAAATGGCATCAATCTGGCTTTAAGCTCATTGGCTAAGAAAGCAAAATCTTTCCTGCTTCTTAAAATTTTAGATGGGATTTCCTTTAAAATAATGACATCTTGGGCCGCAATCTGGAATCTCTTATTATAGAAAGCTTGTATGATTTCATTACGCAGAGACTTCTTTGTAAAATAAATCACCACATCTCTAGGCAAATTCTTCTGCTTCGCAATCCAAGAATTAACTCTGTAAATTTTTTCCACTTCTCTGCGTAATTCCTCTTTATCCATATTCAGAGCAACAGCTAAATCACTAAGCACCATCTCTGTCAGATCTTGATTCATGTCCTCCTTCAGACCCCTGATTCTCAGGGCGTATTCCATTTCTCTATACTGGGACATAAGGATATCCTCTTGTGAAATCTCCATCTTCCTTTCCATATCTTGAAATTTATCCTCAAAAAAATCAACTTTATCTGCGACTTCCTCCACTCTCGAGTCCAGCTTCGCCACCACAGAGGCCAGACCTGATAAGGCTGTAACTATGTCTTGCCTCAAAATAGTATTATTGTCCTCTAATAACTCCCTCATTTCCTTCATTTCCTCTTTACTTTCAGATTTAATCTGTACAACAAGCTGCTTCATTTCATCTCTAATTTGGGATACAGCATTTCCCATTATGTCTTTAATCTCTTGTGCAGACAGGCCTGGCAAAGGAGGGGAGGGTGGAGGCTGTGTCGGTGGTACAGGTTTAAGTTGTTGTTGTTGTTGTACAGTTAAGGTTGTGGGAGAGGAAACCACCTTAGATAGTATAGAAGGCGGTTGTCTCTTTGAAGCCATTTTTTAAAACAAAGTTCTCTCTTCCCTTCTTCCCAAGAAAAGGGAAAAGGGAAATAAGAATTAAAAAGAACAAAGATATTATAATCCTTAGAATTCCAAAAAAGAGAAAAAAAATCAAGGAAAAAGTCCAAAACTCAAAAAGAGAAAGTCAAACCAATCATTTAAGTCCAATACCTTCCAAAAAAGTAAGAACAAAGAGACAAAGGAAAAAAAAAAAAAAAAGCCGAGCACTTTCAAAACGCCATCTTAATTTCTTTCTCCGTGCCAGCAAAAAAGAACAAAGGAGAAGCAACCAAAACTAACTAGAAAAGGAAAGTAAAATACTAAACTATAAAAAGAAATCCTTTAAACCGCTCTGTCCGCTTCAAAAGTTACTCACCGAGACTCTTTAACCGCGGAGATAGAAGCGGCGGTTCCTTTTGCTCCCGAAGAAGCAAAAACAGCTGGGAGGCGGAGATAGGCAGGAGCTCCGAGGGAACGCTCCTTCCACCCCCTCAAGGAAAAAATCCAGAGGGGGTTCAGAGGTTCTACCTCTACTCCTGCGTTCTCTGCCCCTTCCCTTTGCCCGGGAAGGGGATTCCGAACCGCGGGCCAACTGATGCGCGCTGTGCTCCGCGGATCTGACACCTTCCCAGCTGGACGGCTACAAAGTAGCCGCCATCACGCCGCTGCGTACCGGAAGCTCCCGCAATACATTCATTTTGACCGTAGCGGTCCTCCCTAAAAATGAAATTTGCAAATTTTCCCAATTTTCTAAATCTTTTTTTTATCTGGTGTAGTATTTTATCATAATTGTCCTCCTTAATCAAGGAGCATTTCGCTGTAAGCCAGATCCCCAAGTATTTTATTTTCTTGGTTATACTTATCTTTGTTTTATCTTCCAATTCCCTTTCTTGTGCCTTTGTAAGATTTTTTGTTATTAATTTGGATTTATTCCTATTAATCTTAAGTCCGGCTACCTCACCAAATTCTTCTATTTTTTGAATCAATTTAAAGCCGGTTTCTAATGGATCTTCCAAAATAAATACCAAGTCATCAGCGAAGGCCTGGACCTTATATTCTTCCTTTTTAATTTTTAAACCCTTTATTTCTTGGTCCTCTCTGATTTTTGTAAGAAGTATTTCTAATGATAAAATAAATAGAAGAGGAGAAAGTGGGTATCCTTGTCTTACTCCTTTGGTTATATCAATTTTTTCTGTCATTTCCTCATTTATAATTACCCTAGCTGTTTGTTTAGTATATATTTTCTCAACCATCTTTCCAAATTTTGTCCCAAAATCCATATAGTACAATTGTGTTATAATAAAATTCCAATTCAAATTATCAAATGCCTTCTGGGCATCAAGAAAAACCAGCGTAGCTTGTCTTTCAGGATGAACTTCGTAAAATTCTAAAGTATTCAGTATTATCCTCATGTTATTTTTTATTTGTCGTCCTGGTAAAAATCCATTTTGATCTGGGTGAATATAATTATTCAAAATTTTCTTTATCCTTTCTGCTATTATTGTTGTAAATGTCTTATAATCTGTATTCAGTAAAGAAATCGGTCTATAATTTTGAATTTGTTGTAGGTCTGAGTCTTCCTTAGGCATGAGGGTGATGATTGCTTCAGTCCAAGTTGTCGGTATCTTCGCCTCTTCCAACACCTCATTGTAAATCTCCAACATTATCCATTGTAATGACTCTTGTGTATTTTTATAGAACTCGACCGGAATTCCATCTGGGCCTGGTGATTTGTTGTTTTTTTGTTTTTTCAATGCTATTTCTAATTCTATTGCAGTTATTGGTCTATTCAACATTTCCTTTTGTTCTTCAGTAATTTTACCCATTTTTGCTGCCTCAATATATTGTTTGACTTTATCATCTGGTATATCTTCCTGATGGTATAGCTTTGAAAAGAAATTTTGTATTATTTTCTTTTTTTCTTCCCGTCTATATTGTACTGTTCCACTTTCATCTTGTAGTTGGTGTATTGTTCTTTTGCCTTTTTCTTTTTTTAATTTATAAGCCAACCATCGACCAGTTTTATTCACATTTTCAAAGTAATTTTGTTTTGCCAACCTGATTTTCTGTGCCATTTCTTTTTGTGTTGTCAGGTTTGTTATGTCCCGAGCCTTGCAAACGGGCTCGGGGCATTTGCAGGCAGTCCCGGGCAGGTGCAAGCTGCCCAGGACCAGACAGGCTGTCGCCAGCGCCTGTGCGCATGCGCGGGTGCTGGCGTGGGAAAAGTAACACATTGACCCAGGAATTGCCTATATAAGAGGCTGGGAGCTTTTGGGCGTTGCTGAAGCCTTCACCTGTAAGCTGAACACAGAATAAAAGAAAACCTGAGAACTACAACTGCTTCTCGTGTCTGCTTTTCGCCAAGGACTCAACACTGGCGACGAAGGTGGGATGCCTTACATCGCCTGGAAAGGAAGAGGTGTAAGCTTACCCAAGTGAGTCCTGAGCGGCGGAACGGCGTTGACTCGGCAGCTACCCGCCAATCCAGTGCGCATTCAGGGGTAGGCTGGCTGATAGACCCGTCTCCTGAAAATGGCAAAAGTTGGAAGGCTTTCGGAATTCGACGTCTCACATCCAGAGCGGTGGGAGTCCTACGTAGCCAGGGTGGAAAATTACCTCAAGGTAAACCAAGTGAGGGAAGATAGCTGGAAGGCTGCCACCCTGCTTTGTGTCTGCGGTCAAGACGCCTTCGAAATTGCAGAGAACCTTGCAGCACCTGTCCCATTAGAGTCTGTCAGCTACGCAGATCTAAAGAAGCTATTGAAGGAGCACTTCCAGCCCAAGATGTCCGTCATCGCATGGCGCCACACCTTCGAGCAGAGGTATCAACGATCCGGAGAGTCGGCCAAAGAATACATCGCAGCATTGAGGAAGGCCGCCAAGCACTGCGATTTCAAGGACCTCAAAGAACGACTGAGGGACCGATTCGTGTGCGGCTTAAGGCATCGAGATCTACAACAGAGGCTTTTCGCCAAAGAAGACTTGTCCTTCCAAGATGCCTTAAGAGAGGTCACCGCAGAAGAAGCAGCAGGCGGCGCCGTCAAAAACATGCAGCCGATCAGGAACAGTCCAGATGTTGCATCCGTGCACCAAGAGGACGTCCAAGGGAACTCCGAGGAGGATCCGGACGAGGAAGTCGACCGTCTCCACCCCACGAAGGAAGGGAATCAGAAAGGAAGCTCTGCAGCTCCCCTCAAGTGCATCGGCTGTGGAGGTCGCCAAAGGAGAACCGACTGCAAGTTCCGCTCCGCTATCTGCCGGGCGTGCGGGAAACAAGGACATATTGCAGCTGTGTGTCTGGGCCGACGAAAGGTACAACCTCAGGAAGAACTGTGCCTGAAAGGTACCAGGGTCCCCAGCCAGAATAGGGTAGGTTTTTGCGCTTCGCGAAGAAGCATCTTCAGGACAGGCACACACAAGCCCATCAAGAAAAAGCTGTCACTCAAGGTGAAGCTACAAGGGGTTCCATTAACTATGGAACTAGACACGGGGTCTGCCCTTTCAATCATATCCTTACATACATTTAGGAAGATTTGTTCCGGCAGTGGAACTCAGGCTAAATTAAGGCCTTCTGACATTGTGTTAACAGACTTCCAAAATTCGAGAGTGTGTGTTAAGGGGGAGGCCACCCTTAACGTACAGTATAAGAATTTTGAAGGTCCACTAGGCATATTAGTAGTAGGGGGTGAACGAACGAGTCTCATAGGACTCGATTGGTTTGAAGCCTTGGGGATACACGTCACGGGGCTCAACAGCTTACAAACACTCGACCTACAGGAAGTCTGCAAAGAATTTGCAGATGTCTTCAGCCCCCAGCTGGGCACATTCAAGGGACCCCCTGTGTCCTTAAAACTAGACCCCACTGTCACTCCCATTAGAATTAAAGCAAGAAGGGTCCCTTTTGCTTTAAAGAGTAAAATTGACACTGAGTTAGACAAACTGATCCAACAGGGAATCCTAGAACCTGTTGATTCCAGCCCTTGGGAGACCCCCATTGTCACTCCTCTAAAGGCAAATGGGGACATTCGCATTTGTGCTGACTACAAATGCACTCTTAATAAGGCATTGCAGCAACATGCCTATCCTGTTCCTGTGACAGTCATATTCTGGCCTCGGCGCGTTTTTGCAAAGCTTGACCTAGCTCAAGCATATCAACAGCTGCCTGTTGATGATGATGCTGCTATAGCTCAGACTATTGTGACCCACAGGGGAGCCTTTAAGGTAAAAAGGCTACAGTTTGGAGTGAATGTCGCTCCTGGGATTTTCCAAAGCGTAATGGAAAACACACTACGGGGCATACCAGGGGTTTGCCCCTGCTTTGATGATGTCTTAATTGCAGGAGACTCCACACACATTCTAGCTGAAAGGCTAAGGGCTGTTCTGTTAAGGTTCAGGAAAACAGGCCTCAAGCTCAAAAAAGACAAATGCAAAATTGGGGTGCCTTCTACTGAATTTCTGGGATTCAAAATTGATGCTGCTGGGATTCACCCTGCTGAATCCAAACTAACTACCATTTTAGAGGCACCTAGGCCAAAGTCTAAGGCCGAACTTCAGGCCTTTCTGGGCCTCCTGAATTTCTACAATTCCTTTCTTCCACATAAAGCTAGTGTAGCTGAGCCTCTTCACAGGCTATTAGACAAACAAGCAGTGTGGCAGTGGTCACAAACACATGAGGCTAGTTTCAATGAGGTCAAGGCCTTACTCACTTCTAACAGTGTACTTGCACACTTCAATGAGTCCCTTCCTGTGTGCATCGCTTGTGATGCTTCCCCTTACGGGGTAGGAGCTGTCCTGAGCCACCTCAGGTCTGATGGAACTCAGGTTCCTGTTGCATATTACTCCAGAACACTGTCTTCTGCTGAGCGCAACTACGCTCAGATAGACAGGGAGGCTCTGGCTGTTGTTGCTGGAATTAAAAAATTCCATGATTTCTTGTATGGCAGGCATTTCACGGTCTTCACTGACCATAAGCCTCTGCTGGGACTGTTTACCACACGTAAACAAACTCCCCAAATCATTTCCCCTAGAATGCTTAGGTGGTCTATTTTTCTGTCTGCATATGATTTTTCCTTACTCCACAAGCCTGGGAAAGAAATGGGCCATGCTGATGGCCTCAGTAGATTGCCCCTGCCAGTAGTAGAAGCTGACCCTGCGCCAGCTGTCAACATTCTATCCATCCAAGCCTTGCCCGAGTCCCCTCTGAATGCCAGGGATGTCGCCGCTGAAACAGGCACAGATCACAC
Source organism: Crotalus adamanteus (assembly GCA_039797435.1). NCBI lineage: Eukaryota > Metazoa > Chordata > Lepidosauria > Squamata > Viperidae > Crotalus > Crotalus adamanteus. Next base: position 12,469,488 of record CM077935.1, read on the forward strand.
ACTTTCACGTGTCCTTTCTTGGGTTTTGTCTGGATGGCCTGAGCACTGCCCTAGTCCTGAGTTTCAGAGTTTCTGGTCCAAAAGGAACGAGTTGTCCACTTCTCAGGGTTGTCTGCTTTGGGGAAACAGAGTTGTCATTCCCACCTCAATGAGGACTAGGATCTTAGAGTCCCTCCACGAGGGTCATCCTGGCATTGTTCGCATGAAGGCCCTTGCGCGCAGCCACTTGTGGTGGCCTGGTTTAGATAAGGACATTGAGGCTAAGGTGCATGCATGCCACCTGTGCCAACGCTCTCGCCCAGAGATGCCCCAAGCTCCTGTGCATAGATGGGAGGATACACAGTCCCCATGGTCTAGGGTGCACATTGACTACGCTGGGCCCTTTCAGGGCCAGTTCTTCTTGGTCCTCGTTGACAGTCATTCAAAATGGCTTGAGGTTGTACCTGTCTCATCCACCACCACTGCAAAGACTATTCAGGTACTGAGGGGGATTTTTGCTGCACACGGGCTCCCAGATGTCATCGTGTCTGACAACAGCCCTCAATTTACTTCTTCCGAATTCCAAGCTTTCTTACAGGCTAACATGATTCGTCATGCCACGTCTGCACCCTTCCACCCGTCCACCAACGGTATGGCTGAACGCATGGTCCGCATCACAAAGGACGCCTTGAAAAGACTCACCTATGGGGACTGGCATCACAGGTTGGCTGACTTTCTCCTTTCTTACCGCACCACACCGTCCACTTCTACAGGGAGAAGCCCAGCTGAACTTCGCTGGGGGCGCAAACTTACTACGAAGCTTGACCGGTTGCATCCGGACAGACTGCCTTCATCTACCTCACATCCTAGGGCACCTAGACAACTACTTGTGGGTGCCCCGGTTTGGACTCGCAATTACGGGCCTGGTCATACATGGGTCCCCGCTTCTATTTCCAGGGTCACAGGTCCTCTATCCTACGAGGTAGCCCTGGACAACGGTCGTGTCCTGCGTCGGCACATCGACCAACTCCGCCCTAGGCGGGATCTTTCAGATGAGACTCCTGGGTCTTTTCCAGGGGGGGAGGGGGACCCTTTAGAGCAAAGGGAGGGGCACGAGCTGCTGCCCACCTCCAATGATGGAGCCACAAACGGCCCATTCCAAGATTCCGCGAGTGCCCCAAACAGGAATTCTAAGAGCCTATCCAACTACCAGGCATTCACGCCTACTCCAGCCAGGGAGTCACCCCGGGGGTACAATCACTATTCACCTGCACGGCACAGTATTCCAGTCAGGGAGGATACCCGGGAGCATCCCAATAAATCATACCCCGCAAGAGAGCTGGCACATAATCCCCAGAGTTGGCCTGACCTTACCCCAAGTCCTACAGGGGGTCAAACATACAGGGAGGTGGTCGAGGAACCAAGTCCCGACCGCAACACCTCTAGCCCAAATCAGGGAGTAACTGAGTTTTGGGAAGGTACAGAAACCCACACGAGCCCGGACACAGAACGGGGTTTAGGGAATGGACAGCCTCCTGACAGGTCTTGGACGGACCTAGGAGGTTCTACAGAGACGCCCAGCAGTGGCTATCACTTCAAGGGGCTCGAGGGCCTACAGCTAGGCAGGTCAACCAGGTCACAAAATGACAGAAGCCCTGGCCTGACGAGCCCGGTGGGCGAGCGAGCAGGCCAGGCATTGGGGCACAGTCCTTGGAAGGCATCAAGGCATGATAAGGAGAACAGGCTCACGTCTCCCCTCAGTCAGGGAACACCTGTCAGAAACCCAGAGCTGAGAAGGTCACAGAGAGCAAGGAAATCTCCTAAATACTTAGAGGATTACATAACATTGCTGGCCAAACAAAAGCCAGTAAACAGTAGAAGCACTGGGGAGTAGAACATTGCATCAAGAAATAATTGTATGTTGGTAGTAGTCTTAGCCCGGGGGAAAGGGGTGTTATGTCCCGAGCCTTGCAAACGGGCTCGGGGCGTTTGCAGGCAGTCCCGGGCAGGTGCAAGCTGCCCGGGACCAGACAGGCTGTCGCCAGCGCCTGTGCGCATGCGCGGGTGCTGGCGCGGGAAAAGTAACACATTGACCCGGGAATTGCCTATATAAGAGGCTGGGAGCTTTTGGGCGTTGCTGAAGCCTTCACCTGTAAGCTGAACACAGAATAAAAGAAAACCTGAGAACTACAACTGCTTCTCGTGTCTGCTTTTCGCCAAGGACTCAACAAGGTTAATCTTGTGTTTTATAATATTCCATTTTTCTTTTATCTTTTTATTTTGTGGGTCCTTCTGTAGATCACCTTCTATTTTTTTTAATTCTTCTTGTAATTTCTGTTGTTGAAGTCTCCTATCTTTATTTTTCTTTGAGTTGTATGCAATTGTCAATCCCCGTATGTAAGCTTTTGTAGTATCCCACAAATTTTGTGTTGATGTCTCTTCCCTTTTATTTACCTGAAAAAATGTCAACTCCTTTTCTAGCATCTGTATATATTGTTTATCTTTACATAGTCTTTGATTCATTGACCATCTTTTTCTCTGTTTCTGGCCTTTCCATTTTATTATTATTGGGTTATGATCCGCCCAATCATTAAGCCCTATTTCAATTTCCTCTATCCCTTTTTGTACGTCTGTTGTTGCCCAGGCCATATCGATCCTAGACCAAGACTGATGTGGATACGAGTAGAACGTATATTGTTTGTCTGATCTGTGTGTCTCTCTCCATATATCCTGAAGATTGAGTTCTGTTACCATGTCAAAGAATGATTTTGGTAATATATTTTTCTTCTTTTTATTCTTTTTACTACTCTTATAATCTTTCTTAACATCAACTATTGCATTTAGATCCCCAATCATACAAATATTTTCGTAATCCAGATCCACTAGTTTCTTATGTACCTTTTTAAAAAAATCTTGTTGATTATTATTTGGTGCATATACTGCCGTTAATAAAATTTGTTTTTGCTCTAATTCTATTTCCAACATTAAAATTCTCCCCTCTTCATCCGAATATATTGATTTTGATTTTATTTTTTCTTTGACATAGATAGCAATTCCTCCTTTCTTGTTTTGTGCTAAGGTTGTGTATAGTGTTCCTAATTTTACATTCTCTAGTAATTTTCTATAATCCTTTTTTATATGAACTTCCTGAAGACATATCACATCTGCATCCAATTTCCTTAATTTGTTAAACGTTTGTGCTCTTTTTCTTGGTATATTTAATCCATTAATGTTTACAGAGAAGAGCTTAATTGTGTCTCCCATTTTTTACTTGATCTATTTTATTTATTCTTCTTGTCTCTATTACTCTTCCTTTTGCTCCTTCTCTTTCTAACCTTTCTCTTTCTTGTATCTTTTGTATTTCTCTCTCTCGTTCGACTTCCTCTAATACTTCTTCATCTTGACTTTTACTCTCTGACTCTTCCCTACTTTCTTGTTCTTCTCCCTGTGTAAAGTAACGTTCATAAAAGTCCTGCGCTTTCTCAAGTGTATCTATCTTATATTTTTTTTTCCTGCCAAGTTAGAAATATGCCTTCAGGTATTAACCATCGAAACATAACTTTATATTTAATTAATTGGGTCGTTAGAAATTTGTATTCTCGTCTCTGGTTTCGTATACTACGTGGTATTTGTTTTAATACAATTATTTCTTTACCCTTATATATTATTGGTTCATCTCTTGTTTTTTTATATATTTCATCCCTTATTGATCTTCTAGTAAACCTTATATGGACCTCTCTCGCCAATCTATGCTTTCGTGCATAATTTGTATATACTCTATATATTTCGTCTATGTCTCTTCTTACTTCCTGTTTTTCCTTGCCTATTATCTCCGCCAACATCTCCGCCATCTTCTCTCCCAAATCTTCTTCCTTTTCCTCCACAATATTTTGAAATCTTAGAAAGAACGAAGCTTTATTCATTTCCAAAAAAGCAATCGATTCAGTCAACTCCCTATTTACCTGCTCAGATTTCTGTACCATCCTTTCTATTTTGCTATCAACATGCTCCATTTTTATTTCGACTTTTTGGATTCTTTGTTCATTTTCCATCATTGTTTGTTGTATATTGCCTATCTTATCATTCATATTTTTAATTTCATCTCTCATTTCTCCAATATCATTCTTAATTTCTTTATGATATGTTTTCGTTTCTTCATGATTGTTTGCTATTGCCTCTTGGGTCATCATCGTTTCCTGAATCATTTGTAGAGTTATCTGCATGCTCTGTGGGTTCATTGCCAATTCTGCTTTTTCTTTTTCTTTCCCCGACATGGTCGCTATCATTCTTTGACCTGTAGGAGAGGCCATTATAGGTGTGGGATTTGTAACTGTTTTTTTGCCGACTTTAATTGTTGTTGCGGTACTTGTCATTTTTATTATTTGAATAATATTTCTCCACTTTTGCATATACCAATTTATGGCAAGTTATATTTGTTGATCAAGTTAGTTTTCAATCTATATAGTCTAAGCTTAAATATACAAATGTATATATAATATAGATAGTAAAGAATATATATATATATATATAATATTTCTAATTATGTATCAATATATATGACTATAATACCTTTATAAAACGTTATTCTTAGGATTAACGTTGAAAAGTAAAATTACAAGTAGAGTTGTACCTTTCCTTATCCCACTGTTTATCTAGTACAATTTATAATACTCTAAACACCTCTTATATATATTTCTATAGCACTACACACGATGCATATACATATACTATTCTCTAAGTATTATCACCACTCTTAATTTCATTCACTATTACTCTTATCAATCAAATATTGTTAATTTCTCTTCTATTTTTCTTTGTCCCATTGCACAAAAATTCGTCAAGGGTTTTAAGCCTCTTTTGTTCATTTAATAAGAAAATATTTTCCAGGTCATTCTCTTGGTTTATTATTTATACTTTCCTTTTAAGTTTTAAAACCTCAGACAGTTTCTTTTGTATACCCAATAAAGCATCTTTTTCCACATTAATTTCTTGGCCTGTTATTTGTAGGTCCACTTTCAGTACTTTTTCTGTCTTGTCAGATAAAATTTGCTCCACATCTGTCATTTCTTCACTGACATCTTTTGGACATAATCCATAGAATGAGACATTATTACTAACATTGTTGATTTTGTAGCTACTAACTTCTGGCTTTGTTCTTCAAAGATCTCTCCTTTACTGTTTTTGATATTATAATATTTTGTGTCATTTTATAAATCCCTGGATTAACTGACATTAGTAACAGGCTGGTATTTTTTTCCTTCTGTTCAGAATCTGTAAGCCCCCTTTAAACTGATGTCCAACTTCTAAAATCCTAAAGCAGAGGTCTTCAAACTTGGCCCTTTTATGACCTGTGGACTTCAACTCCCAGAATTCCTCAGCCAGGCATGCTGGCTGAGGAATTCTGGGAGTTGAGGTCCATAAGTCATAAAAGGGCCAAGTTTGAAGACCCCTGTCCTAAAGTAACTTACCTTTGTTATGACTTACTGTTATGTGCTCCTGGCTACTTTCCTTCGTGACCAGAGGCAAGCTCGCCTGACCAATAACCAGCCAAGACACAGTGAAGGCCTTTTGTTTCGTTTATTGCAATAAGCGGGGAGAGAAGCTTTCAAAGCTTGGTTCTCTCCAAAGTTTTAACCCAAAATAATTCCTTCTTTTATTCATCCCTCTCACCGGCCGCTACAGCCCTCCTCTTTTCCCATTGGCTGAGGTAGTATGAGGTTACACTCTTTCTGTCCACCTATACACATTTCCTGATAACACACTAAATCATATTCACTTATACAATAAGAATAAGAAAAAATAGACATTTAAATGGTTATTTTAAACTCAGATATATTTATGTCCCCATTTTAAACAATAAGTTCTTTTCCTGCTTTTCAATTCAGTGTGCCTCTCTTCTTATCTTATTCAGCTTATTTTCCTTATTCTCCATTCGACCTATCCTTCCTGGCTAGCCATTTCCTATAAAAAAAACTATTTATCTAATTTATGACTTCCCTCTTCCTTTCTCAGACCCAACTATTTTTACCTTATCTTACTTCCTTAATCCCTTCCTGACTCTCACCATCTGTATTTTTTTCTATTAGTTTCCATTGTCTCTGAAGATTTATCATATTGATGTATATTTATCAATCCCCCCTGTATTTCTGTATACTCTGATGAATCTTCATTTTTGGCTATATTAGATAACATAAATTTAATCTGTACATCTTCTCCAGAGATGTTTTTCGCTACTGACCCCAATGTTTTGGTGCAAAATGAAATACAGCAGGGTATACATTGGAGACAGACACAACACATAATACCTATCACAACTATAAACACTAGTCCTATAAATATTTGTTTTAACCATCCAAAATTGGGAAGCCAATTTGTTAACCAACTCCAATCACCCCACATATTTTCATACTTTTGTTCAGGAGCTTTGGCCACATTCCTGATTCCTTTTGCAATATCCATCACTGCTTCATGATTGTCAGCTACCTTTAAATTCCCACAAACAAATTTTTACCTTTATTTCCCAGGCTGTTCTGGTGTGTTGTCTTCAGTAATATTAGAAGTAGAATCCACCCTTCATGATTATTACACAGTATTTCACACCCACAAATTGATCCACAGTTACAACAATAACAATAATCACTAGCTATTACAGAGGTAACACATCTACCACCTAATTCTTACAATGTACAATTCTACATTTTCAGTTTCTAATGGTATGACTTCTGACTTAGTTATTCATTTTATTTGTAACAAACAACTTTTATTTTTCTGATGAGTCACCACCAACATCTTTCTTCTTCATCTGGGGTCACCTGAAATTCTAATAGAGATATTCAAAATAAGTAGGGGTTCTGGTCCACTACCCATTCAAGTCCTTTTAAACGTGGCTTTCAGTCCTTGTCCTGGAATAACCGTCCACCCTCTTTCAGGTCCAGTCACCACCTTTGCTCATGTGTAGTGAGTCCAACCCTTCTCAGCCCTCCGGACAGCAGATATAACATAAGGAACTTCCTTTCTTTGGTTGTAGAAGTTCCTCCTTCCATTTACGATTCAGCACCCACTGTCCCGGCTGGATCTTATGGACTGGAAATTCCAAAAGGAGTCGTTTGCGCCACCAAGCCTTCCTGTCAAAGAGAAGACAGAGACCCCAGTACTTGTTCTACATTTAGCTATTTGTCTCCCTCCTTTGGGAGCCTTAACCCTTTATTAACCCTTTTACATATCAAACATCCCTCTGTAGCCCTTTGGGCTATCCCATAAATTCCAAGGGTAGCATAGAATTTCAAATATATTTCTACCTATGCTTTAATTCCCCAATGATTCCCCTCGTATAGTTTTTGGATCACCATTCTTGCAGTACTTTGTAATAACCACAGAATCCCCTTAAGACCATTTTTGTTGTTTGGTAATTATAAATCTATATCCTTAATCCTTTCTTCTGCCAAAAAGTTGCTTTCCCATTTCTTTATAATTCCCAGAATAAGATCTTACAAAATTGGGAAGCTACATAAAAATGTATTTGCTTCCACAGCTTAAAAGGGGAGGAAAGAAAAGAAAGAAAAAAAATCATTTGTCCTGTATCAGATAGACTACACTTGTCCATGGAAGCTCTATCAAAAATTGTCACATTTTTCTTTCTCCTCCCCCTTTCACCCTGATTAGATACCATGTTACAAAAATATAACTCAATAAACTTATTGTAAATAACACATTCAGGATTCTAAAAGGTAAAGCACATAGGCTCACCAATTAGCATTGGGCCAACATTTCTGGAATGCCTTTTGTCTCAGGCAAATAACATTCAAATCACTCTTGTGGCAGCACATCAAAGAACACCAGGATAGCTAAGAAGACAAAAGATTGTCTCCCCCTTCCCCCACTCACCAAACCAGACAGAGTAAAAATTTATACAAAACTTTTGCTTGAAACAGCCTTCAGTCAGGAGGAAAATTACCATAACATTTACAAAAGTGGCTTGCCAATACCTCCCTCCTAGGGCTAAAAATAAACCAGCCCCAAAACACTCAGCCAACCCTCATGGCTAAAGCAGGATTTGAACTCAAATCCAGCCTTGCAGCCTGTGGCTATAACCCTGAAACCAAATTGGTTTTCTATAAAGATTTCCCTCCCCCTCCTTGGCTCCAAGGAAAAGGAAAACAAATTGGACACACACAGTATGCAGCAATTAATCATCTTTTCTGCAGTAGCAAGGAGTCCCAAAGACACATATTTATCAAATGTTAAATAAAACATCATAAGATTGTTCCTTTGACAAGAATACCCTCAAATGCATTATTAAGGATAAATCCAAACTAAAATGCAAAGGAAAATCACTGAAGCATGCCACACATACAAAAACAGAATATCAGAGTTGGATGGGACATTAGAGGTCCTCTAGTCCAACCCCCTACTGAAACAGGAAACTCTATCCATTTCAGACCCTATCAATTTCTTTCCTCCCAAAAACCTCCAATAATGAAACATCCACAATTTCTGGAGACAATTATCCCACTGATTAATTATCCTTACAGTCAGGAAATTTTACCCAATTTCTGTTCTTTAAAAACACACATACACACAAACAAACATGCAGACAGAAACTGCCTCCCCCCTTTTTTCTTCTTCTTCTTCTTCTTCTTCTTTTTTCTGCATCTCTTACTTTTCCAAGGCAGAAATTCTTGGGTTAAAAAGTAACAAACTAAACATGTTTAAAAGGATTGCTCAAAAATTTCACCCCCCTTCAATAGTCCTTCCACCATAGGTTTTAAACCCATTCTTCCTTCCAATGTAATATTATACTGTTTCTGGTGAATTACTTCACCAGGGTTCTTTAAAGTCACCTTTAAAGGATCCATGTGTACCCCTCTTCTATTGCCCTCTTGGGCCCATATAAGAGGGTCCACTTTTCCTTGAGCTTCCTCACTCAAGGTCATAATATTTACATTTTTTTCTCTTTCATTCCCCATAATAACAATCCCCAATTTACCAATTAAGTACCCCCTGGCCAAATTACAGCTCCATTTAACCAATACAAAGTTCAGGGCCTTTTACTACTACTGTCTGGACCATAGCAGATTTAAATATTACATGTCCATAATTCCCTGATACTTAATCTTCCATTTCCCAATTTGCATTCCTGGAGGTAAAAGTTCAGGGTAAATCTGGTGGTCCAGAATCCACCAAGTACACCCTTTCCTCCTCCAGGGATCCAGCCTTTAAGGTTTATCAGGGGTTCCTAAAAAGCTGAACCACAAAACAGATTAGTCTCCTGAACCCCTAATCCTCAAAATTCACCAAATGTGCTAGTTCTTCCCCCTCCTTCCTCTTAAGGTACCGTACTCATTTTCCCAGTGTCCTTCCTCCTTACAAAAGGCACATTTGTTTATTTATTTAAGGACTGGGGAAAATTTTGCTCCTAGAGATTTATATCCCCTGGTGCCAACTGGCTGTCCTCACCCCCAGCCTGCCTTTCCTAATTACTCTTCCTCTTTGCTGGCCTGTTTGCAATAATTGAGCCATGAATTTTATCTTATCTTACCTTTATCTCTCTCCTCTTCTCACTTCGGGTATACTTTCTGAGCCTCTTTTACCGCTAATAAATCTTCTATTGTTTTAGTTTTCCATCTGTCTAATTTCTGCATTTGTACCCTAATACCTTCCCATGCTTTCCATTGGTCCTACCTAAAAACATTTCTAACCTGTTTTCCTACTTCAGTAGGATCTTCTATTAGGTTGGGCAATTCTTTCCTAGATTGCCTGATTTCAAAAGCTGTTAGGGGGAACAATCCCCCCCCCCTTTGGAGAGAGGTTTTCTCCTCTCTTGTCACCTTCCAAACTATAGGAACCTCAAGAAATACATAGCTTTCTACTTAACTCTTTCACACAAAATAGCGGATCAGAGATCTCGCCTTTCATCCTGGCCAGGCATAAAACTTACCCCCAGCTCCTTTCTTTCTCTCTCTTTCCCTCTCTTCCATCTGATTATTTCCATTCTTTTAACACCTTCCATTGTCCTTCTAATTACTAAGAAACTACCCTTCTTCACCCTTTCTTGCTTTTACACCAGACACAAAAAATTCCAAATGCTTCACCCCAGGCAAAACAATCATTAAGACCTTATTGTTTTGTATATTACTGTTAGAGGGTCTCTCCCTCCCCTCCCCCAGGTTTTTAGAAATGAGTTAATACAAACACACAAACACACAGACCATTAAACATCATTTCCACTTTAAATCTCCACTTTTACTCTTTTAGGGCACTTGTAGCTTGTTCTCTAGGCAGTGGAGAAATACAAGGAGTGTTTCTGATAGACTTTAACCACTGCCTATCCATTCCCCATCGCTCTCAGCTAAGCTGAGAAGCCCAATTTAATTTATTGGCTGGCCAAACATGTACTTAGGCCAAATATATACTGTAATGTATCATCCTTCCTTTGTTCAAATGCCTTGTTTAAAGCATTGACTTAAAACACTTTAACATTCTCCCTAAGGGATTCCCATCTCCCTAAGGGGGTTCATTCCAGAATGTAAATACCTTTCCTCTTTTTCCTTATTGGCCGGCACACTGGCCGGGGAGGCGTCCCTCCTCTTCAAACTCTTATTGCCCATTAACACCTCTCTGATATACAGATACCCCTCTGGTATCTTACCTGTCAGGCTGAGTTGAAGTCCTTCCTTAGGTCGGCCGACTTTCCCTTAGGTCTTCACTAGGTCCTGGCTTTCATCTCGGGATCTCCAATTCCTCCTTGTTTGAGCAGGGGCAATCCGAACTTTAGGGCTGGGAAAAACTTACCCAGGTGCGCACTCCCCTTTCGAATATCCCCGGCTGCCAAAGATGGAACGGATGCAAATCCCGGAGGAGCCCCCAAGGCTGTTATGTGCTCCTGGCTACTTTCCTTCGTGACCAGAGGCAAGCTCGCCTGACCAATAACCAGCCAAGACACAGTGAAGGCCTTTTGTTTCGTTTATTGCAATAAGCGGGGAGAGAAGCTTTCAAAGCTTGGTTCTCTCCAAAGTTTTAACCCAAAATAATTCCTTCTTTTATTCATCCCTCTCACCGGCCGCTACAGCCCTCCTCTTTTCCCATTGGCTGAGGTAGTATGAGGTTACACTCTTTCCGTCCACCTATACACATTTCCTGATAACACACTAAATCATATTCACTTATACAATAAGAATAAGAAAAAATAGACATTTAAATGGTTATTTTAAACTCAGATATATTTATGTCCCCATTTTAAACAATAAGTTCTTTTCCTGCTTTTCAATTCAGTGTGCCTCTCTTCTTATCTTATTCAGCTTATTTTCCTTATTCTCCATTCGACCTATCCTTCCTGGCTAGCCATTTCCTATAAAAAAAACTATTTATCTAATTTATGACTTCCCTCTTCCTTTCTCAGACCCAACTATTTTTACCTTATCTTACTTCCTTAATCCCTTCCTGACTCTCACCATCTGTATTTTTTTCTATTAGTTTCCATTGTCTCTGAAGATTTATCATATTGATGTATATTTATCACTTACAATAGCCAGAATAGCCAAAATAAGTCTGTGTTCCATGAGAAACTATTTTTTATAGTCAATTCCAAAATTTTAGCAATATTCCAAATTTATCTGAATCCTTAATCCATTTATAACTTTCTTAGATCAAATTCTTAGTCTTTTACTCTTCATTTCAAAATCTTTTAAGTTCTTACGCTTATAACTTTTCAAATCTATTGTTCCAAAGATCTCTGATAACTTTAAAATGGTCAATAACCAATTTCTAAAAGTGATTAGAAAGTGAGGCTTGCAAATTTGGTGTTCTTTAAAAGGCTGTGCAACAGTTGCAAGCAAGATGGCTGATCCCTTTGTCTCTCAACACTCAAACCCACAGAAACCGCTGTTCTGCAGGGCCCTCATGGGAAACAGCCATTCAGAGGACATGTGGGCAATCACATGTCTATTCTCCAAAGCACCTGAAGGCAGGACAAGAAGCAATGGGTGGACACCAATCAAGGAGAGAAACAACCTAGAAGTAAGAAGAAATTTCATGACATTTAGAACAATTAATCAGTGAACGACTTGCCTCCAGAAGTGGTGGATGCTCCAACACTGGAGGTTTTTAAGAAAAGACTGGACAGCCATTTGTCTGAAATGGTATAGGGTTTCCTGCCTGAGCAGGGGGTTGGACTAGATGACCTCCAAGTTAATTTCCAACCCTTGTTATTCTGTTCTGGTCTGTTCTGTTCCTGTCCTAACCTTATCCAAAGAGGTTCCAAAGTTCCTATTCACCTATTCTTTGGTCTATTTTTTTTCTTTAAAAAATTATTTATTAAACATATATGCCCTCCAAATCAGTGTCTTTGCTGCATTATACTTCCCTGGAACCTGTTGTTTTCATAATTTTCAGTCTGGTATAGATGTTCATGTTTCCTCCTCATTTCTTTTTCTCAGATTTCTTCAGGCTAGCCCCTCCCCGTTTCTTGAACAACCACCTTTCTGGCCCATGTTATCTTACCCTGCCTTGCCACTCTTATCAAAATGTTCTTCAAGGTACTAGAAAATAATGGAGACAAGTCTTTCTTGAGCATAGGAACAGCATCAGGTAACTGAAGAAGTGGAGGGGATGGTAGAAATAACTTGACCCAGGCCTACCTGGAATTCTTGATTCTTAAGCAGCTGACATCGTTCCTTTAGCAGTTCCTCCAGTGCTAATTCTGGCTCTTGGCACTCTCGCACACCTTGGGGGAAATCTGTTACCAGGCTGGAAAGTTCGAGGTGGGATACCAGTGAAACAAGAGGGAAAGAAATAAGTAAAGTTTAGAGGTGGGCAAATGGGAAGTTAACAATTTGTAGAAAACAAAACAAAACAAAACAAAAAAACCTGGGTGTCCTTTATTCATTTAATAAAAGTTAACGAAGGGGGGAAAAAAGAGTAAAAGAAACAGAAGAAAAACAGAGAAAGGAATACAGCATATGGTATCATGGTGTATATTGACCATATGCATATATGGTACAGACATGGATAAGAAGCTATATTTTTTGTTGGCTGGGAGATAACCAAATGTTTTTTGGTTTTATGGCTTCATACGACCTGCCGACTTGCAAAAATGTGAGTCTGGGCAGTATACAATGATAAAAACAAAATTTGAAATAAAAAACAGTCAGAGCTCATCAACATGTATTCCACTTTCCGGGATGAGCTCCTAAAACATCTTGGTCCTGATGGCTGAGGGAATAGCCACTTCTTCAGAGTCTTCTTAAAAGTTTAACACCATTGGGGCCAGTCAAATCTCAGGGTGACTCAAAAGGCTTGTAAGCTAGCAGGGCTGGGCCAGCTGAATCTTGGGTTTTATTTAAAATGAAATCTGGAGCCCAAGAAAACACCAAGGACACAGCTACATATTCACAATATTGTGTCAGCTTTCCTACTGGACCCTTGCAGGAAAAGGAAGACACAGGAACACCTTCATCCAACAAACTCCAGTTTACTTGAGGTAAAGCGATGACGTTAATACAGACCTTAGCAATCAGGTTCTATGCTTTACAAAGTTTGCGCTGGGAGCAACTGCCTCCCAGCTCTGTTTAAATACACTCTTGTAATTACTACCCTACCCTTCACCAATTACTACCCCACCCTTCACCGATTAATCCTAAGCCACACACCCCTTACCGCTCTGCCTAACAACCTACAACCCCACCCTCGCGTCTCCCAACCAGCACTCAGCAGCAATCAGGGAAACCTCATCCACTTCGGAGGCTTCTCAGGGACGCCCTTGACTATTACGCCTAATTGCCGGCTACCGCCCCTCAGCTGTGCACCGGCGCGCCACTCATCAGCTGTTTGGCGGCTCAGCCTTCTGCGCAGGTGCGGCTCACCGCTCATCAGCTGTTCGGCGGCTTGGCCTTCTGCGCATGCGTGGCAGCATCTCTGCACATGCACGCCGTCTAATGATGTCTGGAGGCGTCCCTTTGCTGCTCCAGAGTTCAGAGCAGCCGCCGGAGCATCTGCAGCTCACTCCCACTTCCGAAATGGTAAGCTGTGCTGGTTCTCCTCTTCCATCACCAGGCTGTCCCCTTTTTGTGTGTCGAGCCCGGGAGGGCTTGACAGGCAGCCCCCCTACCAGGTGTCCTCCTGGAAGTAGGCAAAACTTATAGTTAGGTCGGTATTGGGGTTGTGGGTACATCTCTCCTCCCCCAATTTTGGGGATATTTACGGTGGTATCTGCGTACTAGTCGAGGGGCATCAACGTCTGCCTCCCTCACCCATGATGCCTCAGACATTGGGTATCCCTTCCACAGTACTAGGTATTGTAACCGACCCCTTCGATACCGTGAATTGAGTAATTTCTCGATCTTGTAATGACCTCCCGCGACTTGACCAGGGGGTTGTTGTACCTGTCTAAATGAAGATTTCGTTACTGGTTTTAGTAACCCACTGTGGAAGACTGGGTACACTTTACCAAGGCTGCCGGGTAATTTTAATTTCACCATCACTGGATTAATAACCCATTCTATTTTAAAGGGTCCAATATACTTTGGCCCTAGCTTCTTACACGGCCTGCATAACTTTAAGTATTTAGTGGACAGGTACACTTCTTCGCCGACTTGAAAGGGTTTTTGTGGACTTCTTGTCCGCTTGTCTTTTTGCTGATTGTTCCGCTTTCTGTAGTGCCTTCTTAACTGATTTCCATACGCTTTTAATCTGGAGTATCCAATCGTTCAGTTGTTGTGACCCAGTACCTCCCTGAGGTAATTCGGGAATAGGGACAAATTCTATTCCATGTACCACCCGAAACTGAGTAAACCCTGTGCTGCTGTGGAGGGTGTTATTATACGCCACTTCAGCGAATGGTAGAAGATCAGCCCAATTTGTCTGCTGATAATTGATATAACATCTAAGATATCGTTCGACCATCGCGTTGGCCCGTTCAGCTGCTCCGTTTGTGCTGGGGTGGAATGCGGAACTCAGTCCCTGAGATGAGCCAATAGACGTGATGAAATTCCTCCAGAATCGGGCAATGAATTGCACTCCTCGATCTGATATGATGCGACGAGGTACTCCATGTAGGCGATAGACATGTGTTACAAATAGTTTTGCTAAACGTCTCGCTGATGGTAACCCTTTACAGGGGATAAAATGTGCCTGTTTTGAAAACAGGTCTATCACCGTCCATATTACTGTATTCCTGTGGCTGGCTGATAAATCGACTATAAAGTCCATGCCAATCTCTTCCCAAGTATGGTTAGGATCGGACACTTGTTGTAGCAGGCCCGACGGTTTTCCCACCCGGGGTTTTGTAGTTGCATGCATGGAACATTCCCGAACATATTTCTCTATATTTCTCTCTACATACCTGGCCACCAAAACTGTCATTTGAGCAGGTGTAGGGTTTTTAAAAACCCAAAATGACCAGCTGATTTTACATCGTGGCCTCGCCTGAGAATCTCCACCCGTAGGGACTGTGTGACATATAATTTGTCACCCTTCCATGCTAACCTGTCTCTTATAGTAAGAGTATGGGGATGGCTTGTTAACCATGGATCAACTGTAAGGGCGCCTTGCAGAGTTTGTACCATGTCTTCCACAGATTGTACCACCAGAATTTTATCCCTGGACTGCACAGGTGGAGGTATGAGGGCTTGAACCACCTCCTCCCTCTTACTATGGTACTGGGGTTTTCTAGATAGCGCATCCACAAGAAAATTCCTCCCTCCAGGAACGTACTTTAGTCAGAATTTGAAATGTTGGAAATATAGCACCCATCTCACGTGTTTTGGAGCGAGTTGTCTGGGCGTTTGTAGTGCTTCCAAATTTTTGTGGTCAGTCCACACCTTGAAAGTTTCTTTTGCTCCTTCTAAAAAATGACGCCATGTGGCTAATGCCCACCTTACCGCGTACACCTCCTCCCAAATCGCCCACCCTCGCTCAGTGTTGGTTAATTTACGAGAGGTGAACGCACAAGGTTGTAATCTTCCTTGTTCATTCTTTTGTAAAAGCACTGCCCCTACCGCCACGTCACTCGCGTCTGTTTGTACCACAAAAGGTTCACCTGGATTGGGATGTCGTAAGACTGGTTCTCTTGAAAACAAGACTTTTAAAGCCTCAAATGCTTGTTGGCACTTGAGTGACCAGGGTAATGGTTGGTTTGGACGGGGCTTGTTACCTGTGGCTTTTGTACGCAGTAATTCTGTTAATGGCAATGCCACTTTAGCAAAAGGTGGAATAAACTGTCTGTAAAAATTTGCAAAGCCGAGGAAACTTTGCAATTGACGCGTCCGTGGTGGTTGCCAGTCTAGGACAGCCTGCACTTTCGCTGGATCCATCTTTACCCCTTATCCTGATATTCTGTATCCTAGGTAGTCCAATTTACTTTGATGAAATGCACACTTTGATAGCTTAACACAGGGGTAGGCAACCTCGGCTCTTTTATGACTCATGGACTTCAACTCCCAGAATTCCTGAGTCAGCATCTTCTTTTTTTAAAAATATATTTTATTGTTTTTTTAATTTTAACAAAAAGTACTTAAGACACACCGTGGTGTTTGGGTAAACAAACATTTCAAGGTAAAAAAACATACATAAACAGCTCAACTTAATACATTCACTATCATCTCTCTATTTCTCACAAATAACATAATAGATTTAATATATTCCATTTCTAGCTTAAATTTCTGTTACTACTCCACCTGTTTTAAAGCTTTATCAATTTAAAATTACCATAATCAAATATTGTTTTACATCAACAAATTATCACTTCAAGTATCTCTACCAAGTATATTGAAGTTCTTAATCTCTCTCAGCCCTCTTCTTATCACCAATCTCATACATTTCTTCTTCCAGTGATAACTAACTTAGTTAAAAAAAACAATGTTAAACCTTAATTCCTTTCAATTCATTACACAAGCTTCAGATTCCATCCAATTAGTTATCATACCTTATCAGATCATATTATTATAGACAAGAATCACCTAATCAATTTAAGGACTTCAAAATTACATTCTCATGACTGAACATTTTTTTCAATTCCAGAACATATATATGTATATGTATGTGTATGTGTATGTATATGTATATGATTATATATTTTTTATCCTTAATACAATCCATAGAGCCAAGGTTCTTTTATCCAAACAAATTTCCATACAACAAAAAAAGGATCTAACTAATTTAAACACATATGTATATAGTTATAACTGACTTAATTAAGAGAAAAGAAAAAAAAAGAAAATAATAATGTTAAACCTTAATTCTTTTCAATTCATTACAAACTTCAAATTCCATCCAATTAATTATCATACCTTATCAGATCATATTATTATACATAAAAATCACCTAATCAATTTAAGCACTTACTAATTTAAACACGCATGTATATAATTGGATTTTTCTTACTTCTAGCTCTAGATCATTATCCTTAAAACAATCCATAAAATCAGCATTGCCTTTTACTCCATTAAACATTTTTAAATTTCTTTTTCAGTCTAATTCTGGGTTTCTTTCTATGCCACACAGGCTTCCATAAAAGCGCTTCCCTTTCAACCAATAAATCCATTCTTGTTGCTTGTAGTAATCTTTGAGAAAATATAAGTCCCTTCCTCTGCAGTAAACGTCTTTTTTCCCTTTCAACCAATAGATCCATTCTTGTTGCTTGTAGTAATCTTTGAGAAAATATAAATCCCTTCCTCTGCAGTAAACGTCTTCTTCTGTTCTCCTTGCGATGTAGTTGCTTTGTATTTTGAGGTCTTAGTCTTTGCTTCTTCTGGTTCTCTAAGTTGCTGAAGAAAGGATTGTCAGATGAAATAAATTCCACTTCTATCTCTGTAGATTCCTCTTCTGGTACATTTTGATTTATGCCATAGTCAGTTGTAATCTGGACATCAGTTTGAACAAGTGTAGTAGAGTCTCTGGATCTTAATTCTAAAGTACAGTTTTTGAATGTAGCACAAATTTCTGCAGTGGCCTCATAAATCTTTTCCAATATAAGTGCACAGTTCAGTTGTATCAGAGGTTTCTCCATTTTAATACTAATGCTTAAAAGAAAATCTCTTTTTCTTTTTTGTAGAGGCTTTGTTTAATGCAGAAACATCCACCCCCCCCCAGCTTCACAGTTGCACAGCTTATCTTTAGTGTTTTGTAATTCAGTAAAAAAATAAGCAAAGTTGCAGTATTAAATGTTCGCCACTAGATGCCCTCAGTGAGTTAAGAAAGTCTTTTCCAAAAATCAATTCCTTTTTTCTGTCTTTTAAAGTATAATTAAGATAGATAGATAGATAGATAGATAGATAGATAGATAGATAGATAGATAGATAGATAGTCAAAATAATGATCACCAAGAGAATATCTACCCAAAAATAGAATTTAATCCACCAAGCTTTCGTCAAATACATTTGACATCGTCAGGGTTAAAAGGCAAACGCTGGGGGAAGTCTTATATACAGTTGTTTAATGCCTGTTTCCGGCTCCTGGAGCGTGTCATCGGCCCCAGCTGATCGAATTGACTCCCAAGCACAGCCCCCACATCAGCACCTATCCTCTTTCCATTGCTAATTTGCATTCTGTCATACGTTACTCCGTTAGCTGTTTCAGGGTTGGTCAGGTTGGGGGTCAGGATCTTTTCTCCTCCCCTGCTCATAATTCCCCCACCATCCCACACACGACTTCCCTTAGGGAGCGGGGGTAGGCAATTATTTAAATCACTTCCAATATCCCTGCAAACCCCAAGACCACTTTGATCTTGTTTATCTATCCCTCGGGGTTGTAACGCAGGCTCATAGTCACAGCCCATGCTATTCCTCCTCCCGTCCTCCTTCCCGTGAGTTCTCCTGAATGATCTGCTGTTCGTTTTCACGCTCTCTCCCTCGCCCGTACTCAGGATGTTTTCTGCCATCGTCCCATTGTCAGCGCCTTGTTGTTCCGTCCATGGTCGGTGAGCACCATTCCCACTCATCCCCAGTTCTCCATTCTCACTCCGTACGGGGCTCTTCCCCTTTAATTGCAGTCGCTGTTTCACTGAGCAGCTTTGTGTTGAGAATGTCAGAGGGGGGTGCCTTCCTCTGCTCGACCGCGACCGGGTTATCATAATGTGCCTGGTAGTGTCCTCAGGGGGGGATTCATCCTCGTTCTCATCGTCCTCGTTAGACTTTGTTATATTCCATTTTCCCTCCAGTTCCTCAAGCCCCACTCCATCTCCATTCCATCCCAAAAAGAGTCTGCTCCCGGCGGGTCGTGACAAACCTAGCCGCAGTTGTCTGCTGAAGTTAGTCTTTTGTCGGTTAGCTGGTAATCGCATGTCTGGGAGGGAGGAGCTGTCAATTGAGGCTCCATCGGTGTGATTACGCAGGGAGGGAGGCTGGGCAGTATTTTTTTGATTACAAGTTTTTTGATTGGGTCCCCTCCACACGTTAGTACGGTTGCTGGCACTCCATATTTTCAGAGCTTGATGCGCTGCACACAAGTCTACACGCCGATTGATGGACTCCATTCCTGAAAACCATGCCTCTTTCAGCAGGCGACCTCCTTTTGTCATGTCGTTGGCCAAGATTTGGGCATTCTCAAAATCAAAGCAATGATCGTATTCTGCTACATGGGCCCAAATCTGCGAATGTTGTTCGCCTCGTCTAATAGCCAACCTATGCTCATGTAAACGAGTCTTAAGTCTTTTTGAGGTCTCACCTACATAATTACTCTGACACCCCGTGCAGTTGATCTTATAAACTATAGCTGATCTCTCGGCGGTAGGAAGCTGGTCCTTGGGGCGCATCACTTTAGCTCGTAGGGTCTGAGTAGGTTTGTGGGCTACCTGTATATTGTGGGATGCCAGAAGCCTGGCTGTGGCTTCTGACACATTACTAATGTACGGTAGAGACACCTGTACGGTTCGTGTCAGGGGTTCCTCTCCTTGCTGTCTGTTTCGGGGGTCTGATACCATACTGTCGCTTAATAAACCTTAGGGGGTACCCATTCATCCGGCATATGCGGAATAGATGTTTCCTTTCTTCTGCCTTAGACTCCATGGTGCTGCAGTGCGATTGCACTCGTTTAAACAGGGTCTTAATGCAGCTGGCTTTATGGGAGGCCGGATGGTTGCTATGGTAGTGGAGGATTCGATCCGTATGAGTGGGCTTCCGATAGACCTTGGTGTTCAAAGTTCTGTCTAAGGAACGTTGGACCAATACGTCCAAAAAGGCTATCGAGCCCCGGATCTCCTCCTCCACCGTAAATTTAATGTCCGGATATATTGAGTTTAACACTCCCGTAAAGTCAGCTAGATGACACCGTTTGACGACAGCAAAGGTGTCGTCAACATACCGTGCCCAAAACTTGGGCTGTTGACGGGTCATGGCCTCGCGTTCTAATTGTTGGAGAACTGCTTCTGCCACCACGCTGGATATTGGGGAGCCCATAGGTGTGCCCTTTACTTGCTCATATATACTGCCTTGAAAGGAGAAATAAGTTGTAAGACATAGCTCAATGAGTTGCGCCAGATCCCCAGGTTGCAGGGAATCCCGGTGTCCAGTTTTTCCTAGTTTTTCTAATTGATCTCTTAGGATTCTTAGGGCCAGATCCCTATTGTGTCGTTCAGAGGAAAAACTGGACACCGGGATTCGAGCAGAGGAAGGCACCCCCCTTTGACATTCTCAACACAAAGCTGCGCAGTGAAACAGCGACTGCAATTAAAGGGGAAGAGCCCCGTACGGAGTGAGAATGGAGAATTGGGGATGAGTGGGAATGGTGCTCACCGACAATGGATGGAACAACAAGGCGCTGACAATGGGACGATGGCAGAAAACATCCTGAGTACGGGCGAGGGAGAGAGCGGAAAACGAACAGCAGATCATTCAGGAGAACTCACGGGAAGGAGGACGGGAGGAGGAATAGCATGGGCTGTGACTATGAGCCTGCGTTACAACGCTGAGGGATAGATAAACAAGATCAAAGTGGTCTTGGGGTTTGCAGGGATATTGGAAGCGATTTAAATAATTGCCCACCCCCGCTCCCTAAGGGAAGTCGTGTGTGGGATGGTGGGGGAATTATGAGCAGGGGAGGAGAAAAGATCCTGACCCCCAACCTGACCAACCCTGAAACAGCTAACGGAGTAACGTATGACAGAATGCAAATTAGCAATGGAAAGAGGATAAGTGCTGATGTGGGGGCTGTGCTTGGGACTCAATTCGATCAGCTGGGGCCGATGACACGCTCCAGGAGCCGGAAACAGGCATTAAACAACTGTATATAAGACTTCCCCCAGCGTTTGCCTTTTAACCCTGACGATGTCAAATGTATTTGACGAAAGCTTGGTGGATTAAATTCTACTTTTGGATAGATATTCTCCTGGTGATCATTATTTTGACAATATGAATACTCCCAAGAGTCGCGTTTTTGTTTTTATTTCTAATCATATCTATATCTATATCTATATCTATATATCTATATATCTATATCTATATCTATCTATCTATATCTAGAATGCTGTATGTTACACCCTGTTGCCCAAATATGGGAGAGAGAAATCTTTTGCCTTGTATCAGCTCAAACTAGAGCCATCCACAGGCAGCAGTCACAACTGTGACATCATATACATTTCTAAAATTTGGATTGCTAGCAAAGAATTAAGGGAGAACTGGAATAGCTATTTCGAACTCTTTAGCTCTTTTCAACCAGACATACCCTTCTGAGATTCGAACCTGGGCTGTCTGCATGTTAGGCAGTTGTATTAACCTGTAGGCCACAGGCTCTGTCTCACATTTGCCAGCTGTGTTAGGGAGGGAAGAAACAGGGGAGGAGTTATCTAGAATGCTGTATGTTACACCCTGTTGCCCAAATATGGGAGAGAGAAATCTTTTGCCTTGTATCAGTTCAAACTAGAGCCATCCACAGGCAGCAGTCACAACTGTGACATCATATACATTTCTTCCTGTTTCTTCCCTCTCGTAGCCCTTTTCTCTTTTTTGTTTCCTGTAAAAAGCATTTTTGGAACTATTTCCCTGCTTTAAGAGAGCCGTGTTTGTTAGTGCGGGAAGATTTATATAGATGAAATGTTATTGATGATTCTTTTGATTGATTGAACTTTATTGAAAAATACATTAATTTGAATATATTATATTATTTGAGGGAATAGAGAGAGAGTTTTTAATGATTTAACCTGAATTACATATGTATGATTTTGCTTTTGGATAATTGATTACCCTGTCACCACGTTGTTTCCCAAGCACCTGGTTGTAAAAAGAAAAAATCAATAAAACTTGTTTTAAAAATAAATAAATAAAAAAGATGGAGCTTGGCACAACACAGTAGACCACATAGGTACATTTTAAAAAAACAACTGATCTGCTTATACATAGTGTGGGGAACCAGCTTCTCTTTCTAATAGGTTTCTATTTTCCAGAAATAAAAATCACCCAGCACAAACATATTCTAGCAACATTTATTTTTTCCTGCCACGTCCCCATGACAGCGCCTTTATGTCATCCGCAACGCTTGAGGGAGACCTAAGGAGTCCTGAGCTGGACCAGTGTGAAAGCAGCATTTCTCTCCTGATTTTCACACCATCCAAGGGCCCCTTCAAGGTCTCTAAAATCCATTGGGCTCAATGACCCATTACCAAACACGAAAGGCTGATGACTGCAGTGATTGGGGACAGAAGCACAAGAAATGGGGCAGGAATGGGCAACCAGAGCAGCACAATTCATGCTGGCTTACTTTCCTGCTCACCAAGGGAAAGCATTTTATTTATTTATTTTTTTGCTCAGAGCTGGGAAAGACCCTCAGCCTCATATTTCAAAACTCTATTTATAAAGTTATTCTAGGAACAGCCAAAGATTGATCCAAACATAGTTTCCCCACCCATGTCTACATTTATTAACTATCTCTGTATATAAGAGAGACAGAGTTGAAAACTACTCAGTCATGAAATTCACCAACTCTGACTAGAAGCAGTCTCCTTCTATCGCTGAGCCTATACTACTCGACCAATCACAGTGAGGACACAAAGAAATATCTGAATCTAATGCAGGCCAGACACGTCATCCGGAAGCCACGCCCACCCTATTGCCGGCAATGGCAAAACTGTCCCAATACGTTGCGCAACGTCACATGACGTCGCAAGTTTGACATGTCTGATCTAATGTGTACTATGCTTGCTGATATCAGAGCAAAGGAATAAAATATGAAGGAATATTGACAATGATCAGGGGTAGGCAACCTTGGCTCTTTTATGACTCGTGGACTTCAACTCCCAGAATTCCAGAGCCAGCCATGTTGGCTCAGGAATTCTGGGAGCTGAAGTCCACGAGTCATAAAAGAGCCAAGGTTGCCTACCCCTGACAATGATGCACATTAGTTTGGAACAGCGGGAGGACTTCCTAATGCATCCAACAACTGCTAACAGGGCTCTAGAGCGTCCTCACAAGTTGTTTCTGTGTGGGATACAAATACAGGTAGTCCTCATTTAACTATGGCCAGTAACTTGGCCATAAGTGAAGTGGTTGCTAAGTGAAACTATGACTGCATTTATGATCTTCAGCTTTCCTTTGCTTTACAGACTGCAAAGGTTGTAAATGTGAGGATTGGTCATAACTTTTTCATCATCGTCGTAACTGTGAATGGTTGCTAAATGAGGCAGTCACTAAATGAGGATTGCCTGTAACCTCCAAGAAGCCGGTCTGTTCCAGGAAGAAATATAGGTAACACGCTCCAAAGGAAATAAAACAGACTTTATTCCAACCAAGAGCGAAGGTCTGATTTTCTGGTGATGGCTGGTTTTATTGTTGGGAGCAATCCTGATTAGAAACTATGGGCTATCAGAACAAGAAGCTTTCAACAGTCATGACCATAAAAAAAAAAAAAAAGACAGGAATTTTCAGACAGGTAGGTTAAGGAGATCACAAAAGAGGCAATAAAGAATTAAAGATTGAAAGATTGGTTAGATCAGCGGTTCTCAACCTGTGGGTCGCGACCCCATTTGGGGTCGAATGACCATTTCACGGGGGTCGCCAAACAACGCAGTCCGCCATTTTTTTCCCCTTTTCCTTAGCTGTGCTACTCCCTTTTATTCTATTGGCTTTTGAAAGCCAATAAAATAGACTCTCTTGAATAGAATCTAATTCTATTGGCTTTCAAAAGCCAATAGGAATTGTCCAGGCTGTCTCTGCCCTGCTGAGCCTGCCAAAAGCCCCATTCTGCAAACAGTGCTGCAAGTTGTCTGCAGTGAAGGCGAGCTGTCTGGAAGTTTTCACCCCTCCCTGCTGAGCAACTACTAAAAATGTAAGTAAGAGGGCCAGGGGTGGGAGGCCGGCGGGCGCAGGGCGGGTTGCTGGTGTGCGTGGGGCCCAGCGGGTGCCTTACATCCCTTGGGCTGGGCCAGCTGGTGGCCCAGCCGGTGGTCGCCCTGCGCCGTTGCTGCCCCTTGCCAGCTACGCCTCGGCCGGCGCAGGGGGAGGCACCACGCATGCACGGCGCTCCCGGGCAGGGAAAGTCCTCAACTTACGACCGGTTGGGTAGTCCTCGACTTACAACCGGTTGGGTAGTCCTCGACTTACGACCGGTTGGGGTCGCGGCATTAAAAAGGTTGAGAACCACTGGGTTAGATTGACACGATTCCTAAAATGAAGTGGGAGAAAGTCAACCAGACACCCAGCAAAATCCTGCTAAGGACAACAACTCCCTCCCTGCTCTTTTTCACCCATATCCCAATAAAAAAGACACTCACCTTTCTGCTCTGGGTGGTTTATGAGAAGATTCTGGAGGAGGAAGGCCGACTTCACCTTCAGTTTCTGTACGTTACTCTGCATGGCCCTCATGAGTACAGAGAAGCCATCAAGGCATAAGAATTGCTGTAGGCCAGCTTCTTGGGCTCTTACTAAGCCTAGGAGCAGAAGGAAATATGGAGAAAGAAGGATGAGAATGAGCAAATGCAGACTGAATAATCAGTTGACTGGACAATGATGGACCAAGATGTGGATGATTCCAAGCGGTTCCCAGTTCAGTTCAAGATTCACATCCCATCCACTTATTTCATCCCCTAAGGGTATAACCAAGAACAAGAATCCTATTACCCAAGAATCAGGCTCAATAACTATACCTTTACAACATTCATTAAATACCAAAACAGCCATGACACTATACAATTAACCAAAACCCTGGTGTGTCCACTCCTGATGTGCCCTCCAAATGGAGAGGCACTGGCTCATTTAAATTCTCACCTATCACCTTCAGGACATACTTTCCTGCAATCAATTTTAACATCGGGATTAACCCCCCAACGTCTAATATAAATTCCACTGTCAAGAACATGGTTTTCAAATGACAGATTTGGGTTCCTGAGCTGTACCTTCCAAGTTTGCTCCAGGTATCTAGTAATGGTTTGTTTCAAGAAAACTCCAATAGGCCAGGATATCTTAGTACCACACCACCCTGTGTTTCTGCACAACAGGCAATTCTGCAATCAACTGAAGCATTCTCACTGAATGTGGGCTGCTTTGATTTTTTGCAGCCTGGTTTTAGAATGCTGCTAGCTGCTTTTGACACGTTTTGGAAAGAAAAAAAGAACAGACAATCAAGCTTAAGGTAAGAAAGCCCTTTGCCTCCAGATGATGTTTTGAACTATAACTCCCACAGCCCCTTGCTGTTATCATGATGGTCAGAACCCACAGGAGTGGAAATGCAAAATGTCATAAGGTTTGTCACACTCATGTGTAGGATGACCCCAGACTCATTAACATCTCAAGTGCTTAATAGTGATAATAACCCTAACCATATTTTAAAAAAATCAAAAACAATTGGATGGTCTCCTAACTGATCAGAAAAGTGGTGCTATGGAAGCACTGAATCCTCCTCCTCCCTTTCGTATTTCTTAACCACCCACCCTGCTTTATTGTTGTCTAAGAAAATAAAAGCACTAGATTTCTTTTTTCCCTGTTGTAGAGCTAACAGCAATACTTGGAGAAATCTCCTGTATCACTTTCAGCTTTGCTCTTCGTGCACTAAGCAGCCACCGTTTCCCACTCACAAGAAATAGCAAAGAGCACCTTGATCCGAACCGCCTCGCTGGGGTCATGATCCAGCAGCCGTAGCAGCTTCCTCATGCAGCCCAGCGCCAGGGCCTGCTTTTGAACCTTGGGCACATTCTGGGCACAGGTGCCCACCAGATGGGCAGCTCACCAGCGCAGTTCCTGCTCTTCATGTTCCAAGTATCGGTGGGCCAACAGCCGCATGCTGTCCAGTTTGCAGAAATCTGGAGGATGATTGAAAGATTGAAAGGTAGTACTTGACTTACAATCACTTAGCAACAGTCCAAAATTATGATGGTCCATGAAAATGTATTTATGACCTGAATTAAAAGTTCTGACAGCCTCCCCACCCCCATGGTTATGTGATTGCATTTTGATGCTTGGCAACCAGACTGCATTTATGGCCATTTGCAGCATCTGAAGCTCATGTGTCCAAAATTTGCCGTTTTTTTTTTGCCAGAAATTGCTGTTTTCTTCCAGTTTCTAGCAAAAAACAGCCATTGTGGACAATGGGTTTGTTTAATAACCTCAGATTTGCTGGATGACCATAATGATTCACTTAACAACTGACACAAAACTAAATTGTAAAATTAGGTCAGTCACTTTATGAGCCGCTTAAAGACCAACGTGATTTATAACAGTAATTCTGGGCCTAATTACAGTCGTAACTCGAGGAATGCCTCTAACCAAAACAATGATACTAGCAGAATACCTGCTAACTTCTCCTGGCCCTACTCACTCTGTCGTAGCACAAGGATAAATGATACAACTGATTTCTCAACTTGAATGACCTCCAGATAGGTGGACTTCAACTCCCAGAATTCCACAGTAAATATGCCCATGCTGAGAATTCTGGGAATTTGAAGTTCAAATAACATTAATAATTTTGTGATTCTCCAGTGATGTCCACTAACGTAATTTTGCATATTAAGGATTATATCTGCCAGTCAATGAACAGCACCCATGTGTACTTCCCATCCCAAAGTCCTTTGAAGCCCACCCAGATTATATTGCCCAAAATTGGCAATAAATTGTCTATTTACAAAGTGCAATTTCTCAGAAACAAAACAAAAACAAGCCTTTGATTTGATTTTATATACACAAAACTATTAAAAACACATCTCTTTAAAAATACCTTTCCCAAACTGGTCTTTTCAATTTGTATTAACAGCATGGTCATGCTCCCTGTAGCCATAAAATCAGTGTAGAGGCTGGCTTTCAAAAAGTTACTCCCTTTTGAATGAAGCCTCCCATTACATTTTCTTTGGGAGATGCTGATGGTTTTTTCTTGGACAAGTGACCATATGATGGGGAGAGCAAGAATTTTCTTCAGCTCAGCTGGCTTTGAATTCCTTATCTTGCAATAGCTTGGCTTGGTTGCAAGCATTATGTTAAGTCAAAGTTTCCCAAACTTTTAAGAAGACGTGTAGATTGCAACTACTACAATTCTTCAACCAGAAGTGCTGACTGGGGGAATTCTGGGAGTTGAAGTCCACACGTCTTAAAGTTGCCCAGGTTGGGAAACCCTGTGCTAAGTGAACTACCTTTTAGAAAGATATATGCTTCCTTTGCCTTAAATATCTGAGTTGGAATCGGGAAAATAGTACTGCAATATGGACCTCTTATGCTCAAACAATTTCTCACTACACATATATGAGGTTGTTTCTGTAACTGCAGCGTTATCCAAGTTTTCGCACAACTCTGCCAGTACATCGAGGGCACTTTCTCTTAGCTCAAGGTCTGAATGCGTCTCCTCTGAACTTTCCCCACGTTGTGCTCCTGGGCTCGACACTTCCAAAATACACAAACATTCCTTCATTTGCTCTACTTCATCCATCTGCCCACGAAACGCCTCAACCATGGCTTCCTGCAACCACTGTCTCCTCTGGGAAATTGGCCGTTAGATGGAGTGGACAGAAGAAGAGGAGAGGAATGAAAATCGGTAAATAATCTTCTCTTTTCGTGCTTAGGATGCCTTAAATGCCATATTAGAACTTATTTTTCCCTCAGAGCACCATGCAATATGGTGGTGGCACAAACAGTTGTCCCAAAGGCAATATAACAACACAATCACCAGTGAGTAACTAATCAATAAATTACAAAAAAAAAAAAAAATACAACTTTAACAAAACTATAATACAACTAAATAAGAACCAGGAAAAAAATCAGCAATAATCCTATCATCTAACTTGATTTGAGAGAGAGCGACAGGTCCAAAATTACCATGTCTAAGAACAGATTAAACCCATGTTTTCCTAATTGCTAGGAAGTCTCAGTACTTAATTTAGGATAACATCTCATTTCCTTGCTGAGGGCATCAGAAGTGTTTATATGTTTAGCTTTCAGCTTTCCCTCAATGAATCCTATTAAATGTAATTCTGCCATTAATGCATAGGCAAGGTTTGTTAGATATGAATACTTTAATTAATCTTTCTGTAATAATATAGGCTGATAATCAACATTACCATCATCATCTAGATCAGGGGTCTTCAAACTTGGCCCTTTTATGACTTGTGGACTCAGCCAGGCATGCTGGCTGAGGAATTCTGGAAGTTGAAGTCCACAAGTCTTAAAAGTGCCAAGTTTGAAGACCCCTGATCTAGATAAATGTTTCTCAACCTTAGCCATTTTAAGACGTGTGGACTTCAACTCCCAGAATTCTGGGAGTTGAAGTCCACACGTCTTAAATTTGCTAAGGTTGGGAAACACCGATCTAAATTTAAAGGTAGACTTTCCTTCAGAAACTCAAAGTCTATACATTCTCTTCTCTATGTTTTCAGCAAGCAAAACAAAACAAAACACATGAGGTAGATTCCGCTTCCCTGTCTAAGGATGGACCTGAATCCATGTGTCCATTGTCCTTGTCCAACTTCCTACTAGAAAATCTAGGATCTCAGCTTCAATTGCTCACATCCCCACTTCCTGCCTGGGTAATCAGGAATCCCTTATGTCTAAAGGTCGGACTTAATTCCCTCTCTTGATGAGCCCAGCTGCACACCTCATCAGACATTGGTTCCATCTGATCAGGTTTGTTGTTGCTCGCCATGACTGCCATTTGCAGCAGCCCCTGCAAATTGCGGGGATGCTCGCGAGGTGGCTGGTTCCCATCTGCACCCCCTTCAGCCATGGTTGGGGAACGTGGAGCAAAATCAGCAACATGGAGGCAAGTCACCAAAACTGTAAAGAAACTATAAAGAAACAAACAGAAAGAAGAGTAAGTAGAAGGGGGGAAAAAAACACTGGGAGCCTAACCACACTTTCACAGGATGAGCCATATCTTTGTTCCAGTCCTTATTTTTCAGAAATACCATTGCTCTCTTTATAAGTGAAACCTTCACCAAAGTATTGCAATATAAGTGTTCTTCACCAGAGTGCCAATTTACCAGCCTTAATTTCTCTCTAGAGTCAGAAGACATAATTCCATTCCTACTTCTCCCACACAACAATCCAAGCTATCTGCTAGGGCAGAGATTCCCAATCTTGGCAACTTTAAAATGAGAGAAATGACATGTGGACTTCAATTCTCAGAATTCCCCAGCCAGCATGGCTGGCTGGAAAATTCTGGGAGTTGAAGTCTATGCATCTTAAAGCTGCCAAGATTGGGAACCCTTGTGTTAGGAAGTCAAAAAAGCCACAACCATAGCCATAAAATCAAAGCCCCATTTTTATGTGTGGTGTGTGATGCACCATCTTAACTTTTTTGACCTTCCCCTGCAGACAACTGTGTCAACAATCTCATGGTACACCGAGTACTCA
This sequence comes from Crotalus adamanteus, assembly GCA_039797435.1. NCBI lineage: Eukaryota > Metazoa > Chordata > Lepidosauria > Squamata > Viperidae > Crotalus > Crotalus adamanteus. The sequence goes on from CM077935.1 coordinate 12,499,214, forward strand.
CTTCATGGCCACTAAACAAACTCAGCCCTTAATCAACTATTACACAAAAGTGATCATAGAAGACCAATTTTCTGCTCAATGCAGGAATCCAAATGAAATAATCCCAAAGAGGTTTTTTTGCCTGAACACATATTCAGGGAAATGAAGCCACCACTTCTCTGAATAGGTAGCAACTCCATCTTTTGACTGAATTTTTGAGTCAGAAGTTACATATCTTTAACTCTTCTAATTTTTTATTGCTTAGAGAATCGTAACTAGCCTTTCCCCACTAGATGTTAGCTGTGCAGACTTTGCTAAAGATTGTTAGGATTTCTTTCATGGGAAAAGGGATGAGAATAGGATAATTTCCATAAACAAAAGTAACACTTTGGAAGATATGAGAATAGGAAGAACAAGAACAGAATACCGATAAGTAAACCTGTTCTGGAAAATGTGCATCCCACAAGCTCCACCCTATTTATATATATAACACCAGTGAAGAACTCAGCTCATTTATTCTATTTATTCATTATTTATCCTTTATTTTATAAATAATTCAAGGTAGCAAACATACCTAATCCTCCTTCCGCTTCCCCTTTTCTCTAGAACAACCCTGTGAGGTAGATTGGGCTGAGAGTTACTGGCCCAAAGTCACCCAGCCAGCTTTCATGCCTAAGGCAGGACTAGAACTCACTATTTCTTGGTTTCTAGCCTGGTGCCTTAACTACCAGACCAAAGTGGCTCTCCTGATGTAATCCAAGGGATAAATCAGGTCAAGTGTAAATTAGTTCCTGTCCCCCGTACAGCATCATATAATAGGAATTTTAATTGTCTTCAAATGTAGACCAGCAGACAAATTATGCTACTTTGGTTCCTAAGTCATGCGTGGATCCAACCTAATAAGTGTAAACTCTGAACTAAGATTTGGGAATTATTGTAGAATCACCACAATGAATCCCAAGACCATTATTTTATGTACCTGGTACAGCATAATCTCAAAATTACAAAATTACAGGTAGTCCTCAACTTATGACAACTGAGCCCCGAATTTCTGTTGCTAAATGAGAAATTTGTTAAATGAATTTTGCCCCATCTTACGACCTTCCTTGCCACAGTTGTTAAGTGAATGACTGCAGTTGTTAAGTTAGTAATACCATTGTGAAGTAAATCTGGCTTCCCCATGGACTCTGCTTGTCAAAAGGTGATCACATGACCCCAGGACACTGCAAACTAGTCATAAATATGAGTCAGTTGCCAAGTGTTTGAATTTAGGTCATGTGACCATGGGCATGCTGCAATGGTTGTAAATTTGAAAAACGGTCATAAGTCACTTTTTTCAGTGCTGTTGTAACTTCGAATGGTCACTAAATGAACCATTGTAAGTTGAGGACTGAAGGGATTTTATTGTGCTTATGATTTTAGTATGTTTAAGTTTGACATTAGCATTTGGTTTATATATAGTAACCATTTTATATTGATACTTATAGTGTTATCATGTAATCATTGATTTGTTATTTTGTAATCATTATTTTGTAGTTAATTGCTTGATCAGATGCTTTATATATATATTGGAAAAGTAAGGGCTTTGTGCTTTAGGTACAGGTGATTGCTTATATGAAAAGAGCACAGTAAGGGGAGGGGGAAAGGAGTTACGGATGGAGCCTGGGTTGCTGTGTATGAGTCATCATCTAGGAATTATTTTTTTGTGCCATCTTATGCCTAGTACCAAGACCTGATCTCTTTGTTCTGAAAAGGTATAAAAGGTGGAAGACATCTTTTCTGGTTGTTGCCTTCATCTCTCTACCAGCCACGAAGAGAGATGCAGTCACCCAACTCTGTTTTGATCAAAATAAAAGTTGTTTGCTTGCTGAAACCTCAGCTCAGGAGTTTCTTTGGCTCTTTTAAATTCCTGAGTAATGCTGGGGCAATTGTGAGGTTAAGTGGAAAACCTTACATCCTGGTGCCTAAACATGGTGGAAGCCACAGTGTCTCTCCCCTCACATCTGGAGACCCCTGTTAAGGTCCCAGCGAGCCTTCAATTCTCAGCAGGACGAAACCAGCGGCGACTGAATTGTGAGTCTTAGAGCGCTCCCAGGTGTTTGACCTGGAAGATTCTATGCTTCATCGTCGATGGTGGGGTCCGTGTCTGATGAACCTGAGCGCCTGAATTCAACGAGGTTTCATGCTTCTCTACTGACGGGAGAAATTGCAACAGGCGCCTTGGTAAGTAAAAGAAATAAAAAAGCTTTGGAAATCCTGGAATAAGGCAGGAGGTTGATCTCTCTGACTACCCTCTATAGATAAGCATAAAAATAAATGAATAAATGTAAGAAAAGAGGAAGCCAAGAAACTGTCTTCTAATACAGGATAGAGTGAGTTAAGACAAATAATTGAATTGGTATGTAATTTTTTTTGCAGAGATTATGGTAATTTTGGAATAAGATAGGGGGCTGATCTCCCCGACTAGTCCTCCAAAGGAAAAATTAATTACAAAATTCCAAATTAATTAAGTGAAAAGGGAGGAAGCTGAGAAACTATCTTGAAGTAAAAAGAAAAAAGAAAAAAAAAGAGAATCGGCAGAGTAATTTAAACAAACAAATTAACTCAAAATGTAATCCTCTGCAATGTGTTTTGGAAAATTGGGATTTTTCAAGTGGCTGTTAAGTTTAACCCTGTCAGAGGTTGTGCTTTGTGTTGATGTGTGGCCAACTTATTTTATGGGCCCTGGGCAACAACCTTTGCCAAGAGAAAGGTCTGTGGACTTGGATATTATTAATAAGCTTACAGATGTTCTTGCTATACAAGGGCGGACGGATGAAGAATTATATGCAGGCTTTTTCTTTAATTTGAGCATCCGACAGGACATTTTAAAACAATGTGGCCTGTTAGTCCCTCCAAAGGTTTTGAATTTGGTCTGTCCAATCCGCCCAGAAATAAATAAGTTTCAAAAGAAAGCAATTCAAACTTGTCCTCAACCTGAAGATTACCCACCACCTTATGTGATCCCGACTGCTCCTGCTGCTGCATCTGAAGCTCCACCCCTGAGCTCAGCTGCTTCTTCCCCCACAGCCCCCTCTGTCTCTTCTCCGTCCTTGCATTCAGCTGCTGCTTCCCCCGCAGCCCCCCTTCTCTCCGTCTCTGAAGACGAAGATCCTGATGAGGGATCATCCTCTGCTGCACGGATTCAAAGCCCTTCTCACACGAGACAGGGCAAAGTTTATGCTAAAAAAAAAAAAATCACTTGGAGGAGAAGACAATATGCCCCTGCGACAGGTGCCAGCAGCAAATGGAAAAATGGTCCTGGTTCACACCCCATTTACCACCAGTGACCTTTTAAACTGGAAAGCTAACTTGCCACCATTTAGGGAATCCCCCCAGCAGTACGTTGATTTATTTCAAAGGATTTTTGCCACCCACAAGCCAACGGTCCCTGATATAGACACTTTGTTATCTGGATTTTGGGGGGCTGAGGACAAATGCCAGGTTTTGGAAAAAAGCCTTGGAGGAATATACTGGGGGATGGAAGGAAGCCACCAATGATGGACAAAGATACATTGAACAGTGGCCAGCACCTGAAGTTGTTTTTGTTCCAAGTTTTGAATGTGATTTTAACACTGATGGGGGATATGGTGCCTTACTGAATTTTCACAAAGCCATTCTCCATGGCATTAGAACTGAGGTCCCCAAGACTGTTAATTACTATAGAGTGAATCAGATTTTCCAGACAGCACAAGAGAGTCCTACTGATTTTATCAACCAATTAAAAGATGGATTTCATTGTTATACAGACATTGATCCTGATAGCCCAGCCAGTGAACCACTTTTGAAAATGGCTTTTGTTGCACAAAGCGCCCCCGATATTCGGCGCAAATTGCAAAAACTTGTTTCACCCAGTGCCCTATTGCTGGGCAGAGATTTGCTGGGGAAATTGGGAGCAACAATCACTTGTCAACCCCAGGGTATTTCTTTGGATTTTCCAGCTTTGCAAGCTTATATTTGTTATCTGGATGCTAGTGCATCTCCTGTTTCTTTTCCGGATTCCATTTCCCCTGAGGTTTGGTCTCATGGAATCCCAGGATTTGCTCATTATGCTGTCCCTCACCGAGCCCATCTTCACCCAGGGGCCCAACCTGTTTCCTTAGGGCAGTATGCAATAAAAGGGGAGCCCTGTTTTAGCTTCAAACCCCAAATTGATGTGTAGTGTGTTTTGTTTAAAATAGGAAAATAGGAGATGGTTAAAGGGCCCTATAAAAAAACCATGTTTGGTTGGAATCACCTCATGATTTTTCTCGCTTTTTGTGGGACAAGCTATATGTTTAAATAAATGTTGTTTTAATAGTATTTGTGTATATATGTTTGTCTGTGTTGTTCTGTGTTATTTCCAAGACTTGGAAGAGGGTCAAAACCCTCTCTGATAACAACATACCAAAAGGCCTTATTAAAAATAAATGATTTGCCTGGAGAAAAGTATGAAATGAAATATTTGTATGTGGAATTGTTTATGCAAGCAGTTAGTATGGAACTGAATGAATTAATTTGTTGATACCTAAGTGTGTGTTAGCCCTCAAACCCCACCCCCCACCCACTCTCTCCCAGGCTGTGAAAGAAATAGTAAGTGTTTTCATGAGAAGAGTTTTATGGAGGATGTGTGAGAGAATTTATGGAACATGCATATGAAGAAAACTATTTTTTGGTGGTGAGATTTTTTTCCCCATCTCTCCGCTGCTGTGTTGCTTTAAGAGCGAGAGAGACAGAAAGAAGAAGGGGGAGCTGTTCGTTTTAACATTTTTTTTTCCTCTGCTTAGAATTGCGATTTGAGAAGGGTGGTGTGGATCTGAAATTTGATCCCACTCTTGCAGTTTTTACTCGAAATAGGAGACAGTAATTGTTGGACAATTTTTTTGGGGGGGGAAATTGTTGAATTTAAATTGTTTAGTTAGACCTATATATATATCCATCAACCAAAAGAAATGACTTTGCATTGTTTTGATTAGATTTGTAAATGTTTAACCTACTTAATGGAAATTTGTTTCCATCTGAATGGAATTTGATTAAATTGGAATTTGACTAACTTTATATTAAAACCAATACTAGAGTTTGATATAAATCTCTTTCAGTTACTCAGAATATCTTATTAAGTTTGTTTATTTTTTGTGAAGTTAAAATGAAGAAGTTGAGAAAAATTTTGGGATTATAAATAGCTATGTTGTTTTGACTAAAGATTTGTATGCAAAACTGTTAGAAAAAGAGTTTATGTTAACAAATACAGAGTTTGGTGTGGAGGTTTTGACTCAGAACTGGGGGCAAAGAGGCAACCAGTGGCATTTTTGCCTAAAATTGACATTTGGGGATGTTTTGGTGGTTAGCATTTCTTATCAAGTGTGGGCAATTTTAAATCAGAAAGCCAAAAGGAAGTATACACTTGTAGATAGCAGATGTAATTGTGGAAGGAAAAAAAGTAGAAGTTAGACCAAAGTGGTGGAAGGGAAGTGCAGGAATGGATATTAGAAGGAAGAAGCAGGAAAGTTGTTTTTAAGTGGGTGTGCACAGACTTGTGAATTGCATGCATTAAGCAGGGAGACTGCCATTAACGTGGTCAGCCCAAACATGTGAATTGTATGCCTTAACACAAGCCTTAGAATGTTGAAGGAACAAGAATGTACTATAGAAATATGAAAAGAGAGAACAATGAAGAAACAGAAGAAAGTGGGAGGTGGATGTTGCAAGATGGGAGAGGATGTTGAAAAGAAAGAGAGAAAGAGAAAGTGTGAGAAAGAAAGAAAGAAAGAAAGAAAGAAAGAAAGAAAGAAAGAAAGAAAGAAAGAAAGAAAGAAAGAAAGAAAGCAATAGCTAGGACACAGAAGCAGCCACTGAAGGGGGGTTGCAAGGGATGATAAATACTTTTTAAAAACAGGTTGGTTGTATTTATACTTTAGTTCAACAAATCTGTGATAAATACAAGTAAATAAAATACTTTACAACTTTTAGTGGTGAGGCCATTTCAATATAGGCCTCAATTGGAAAGCTATCTTTGTCCCTTTGTAATGATGTATGGGAGGCTTTTGTTACATGAAGGTTCAAGAATGTCAATGAAGAAGAGAAGAAAGTTACTCAGTATTTACATAATCTGGCACAGGTTTTGTCTTCTATCTCAGTACAGGTCCAGGCTGCCATACCACCTGTCTCTGGCCATTGTTGTTCCTGGAGAGTAGGTTCAGGTGAAAAGAACTGTCATCTAGAAATACCAGTCCTCAGTGGTCTCAACCATGCCAGGTCTTCCTGATTTAAGGAATCAAGGCGTGAGTCCATGGAAAGTCCCATCATATCCTCTCCAGTGACAAGCTCCGCAGCTGGACGGCCTGAAAATGAAATTTCAACCTGCCTCACCTGTTGAACTGTTTCCATCTAAGTAGGAGAAGAACCTCATGAATTGGACTACCCTGGAAATCGTGTTCCTAGAACCTGGACTATGTATTGCAATATCTTTCTTCTGCTACTGTTGTTTCCCTCGTACCTTCTTTGGTAGAAGGAAGGACCATAGGCCCAATACTTTAAGGAACAAATGGGAGTTGTGTTTATCACAAGACTACGTATTCCACTTGCAAAGGGGCAACAGGGTCACTTGTTATGCTCCTGTCAATACAGTGCAGCTTTACCCACAACTTTAAATCTGGACATATGGAAGAACATACAGACATTACCTTTTGGGGAAGAATAACACGAGATTTATGGACAACTGCCAGAATCTTCTTTGATGCATGTAAAGCTATTGACTATAATCACTCTAAATGGACTAAGTATGGAGACAGGCCTACACATTAAACGCCAAATATGTTTGCATATCCTACCCAACCTGGCATATTCGAAGGATTCCTGCAACCTGGTGTGCTTCACGATTACCAGACCAACGGATTTTTCAGCATCATTTGAACTCGCTATCAATTGAACCGGATACAAATATGGGTTCAAGTTGATTTTCATGAACTGGAAACCACAACTGAGATTCCCTCAGTATCAAAGACTCTTTTTATTATTATTATTATTGATCTGGCCCTAAAGAATTGTTTCATTTTTGAATGTGAAGCTTGAGAGAACATCACTTCATATTTTAATTTGACTTGGAGAGGACCGTCCAACCAAATGGGCCCTCTATTTTGTCATTGTGGCCCTAAATTGTATTATTAGACCCCAGTCTGACATTACACATAAGGAATATGTCAAAGTAGTCACTGACAGTATGCGAGAGTTGGCTCATGTCCCTGCTCAGACATGGACAGGAGCACTGGATGTTGGAGGATGGTTTTGGGGAATGTTTGCCACTTGGAAATGGATATTGTTCATTGTGGTTTTGGCCTTAGGAGGGTTGTTGTGTTTCTCATGCCTTATCCTGCTTATTTAGAGAATTGTTAGATCTACTATATCCGGACCAACTTTTATTGCCACTCCTATATCTAGGAATTATTTTTTTGTGCCATCTTATGCCTAGTACCAAGACCTGATCTCTTTGTTCTGAAAAGTTATAAAAGGTGGAAGACATCTTTTCTGGTTGTTGCCTTCATCTCTCTACCAGCCACAAAGAGAGATGGGGTCACCCAACTCTGTTTTGATCAAAATAAAAGTTGTTTGCTTGCTGAAACCACGGCTCAGGAATTTCTTTGGCTCTTTTAAATTCCTGAGTAATGCCGGGGCAATTGTGAGGTTAAGTGGAAAACCTTACAGGACTACCTGTACTTCGGGCATGCCCCTCCCTCTCAGCTTAATCTAGTTTACAAGACTGTTGTTTCAAGGCTGAAATAAGGAAATAGAAGAACCATATACAGAAGAGGGCAGGCTGTTTAATGAAAAAAAAAATAAACAAAAGCAATAACTCATCCTACGCAGTTCTTGCTCCTAATAAAGGAGAATATTTGTAGCTCAGAGTTGACATGAGGGGTCCTTGGTGCTCTCTGAGCTTGCTTGTTTTCTTGCAGACATTTTGTTACCTAAACTAGGTAGCATCATCAGTGCAGTTTGCTGTCAGCTTATATTCTAATTCTATAGAACATAATTCTATTCTATAGAATATAAACTGACAGCTAACCCCACTCCATACTAACACTGATGATGTTACCTAGTTTGGTAATGAAACATCTGCAAGAAAACCAGCAAGCTCAGAGAGCACCAAGGACTCCTGAGTTCTTGCTCCCCTTTTCCTAAAGTCTCCAGAAATCTTTCTCCACTGTCTCTCCTGAACCTCTAGGAGTCTCAAGCTCCCACACTACAAATCAGAAAAGTCCATAGCTCTGAGCCAACCTGCCACAAAATGACTAGATGGGCCTTAGGCCTTTCTCTCCTTGCCACCCTCTTCTCTCCAGGTGATGTGTTATTACGGTATTGATCTACAGTGCAGGGCTGTTGTAATGTTTACAAATAGATAATAATTGCTCTGAACGTTGGGAAGCCCGACACTCATTTAAAGCCAGGCATGGGGGGATGGGAGCAGAGGCTGGGGGGGGGGAGAGAGGCTGTAAGGACCCACCCCACTTTGCATCTTAAGAAGACAGAACTCTTGGAATAATTCTTCCAACAGGAATCCTTTATTAAGAGAAAATGGTTGCAGGCGTTCTAGACAGGACTTGGGGTCCAAGCTCTCCCATTCGAGGTTTTAAGGGGTTCCCCAGTAGTCCCACCCAATCACCCCCCTCTTCCAGTGACAGTTTCAGGCATCACAATCCCACCCCTTTTTTCCTTTCTGCCGGCTGGATGGAGACTTCAGATAAACTACATGAAAGGTAAATAGCCTCCTTTGTTATGATAAGGCCTTTTGGTGCTAACCACATTCAATCCCTTTGAAGTTGTACCGAAGGAAGTGAGGGCCATAAAGCCCCTTTGTTCACCCCCTTCTCTTTCTTTATGACAGAATCCAGAGAGGGCAGAAATGGGGTTTTCTATAATTGATAACTGGAGATGAAGTATAATTGGATTCTGACATCCGGCCCCCCTTAAAAATAAGTGAGATCCACCTGAAAGAAAACAAAACAGGTATAAAAGTTAGTCAGGCTTGTTAGGATACTCTGTGTGAAACTTCTTTAATAGCTTCGGGGCTCTGACATGACGTTTATGGACCCACTCGTTTTGTGAGGGAGGGAGGTGTTTCCAGGCAACTAGGTACTGAGTTGGTCCATGATATCTCCTAGAGTCAAGGATTTCCTTTATTTCGAAGTGTTGTTCGCCCTCCACCATGATTGGAGGTGGTGGTGGTGGGGATTTTTGGCCATAGAGGTGACTGATGCTCTCTTTTCAGCAAGCTGCAATGAAAAATTGGGTGTATTTGCCTGAGATTTTTGGGTAATTCTAATTCTACTGTTACTGGATTTATGATTCTTTTAATTGGAAAAGGTCCTATATATTTTGGTCCAAGTTTTTTACAGGGCTGTAGGGACTTTAGGTATTTTGTAGATAAGTACACCATTTCTCCTATAATGAATGGTGTAGGCTCAACCCTTTTTTTATTGGCTTGTGCTTTGTATGCCTGCCTAGCTTCATCTAGTGCTTTTCTAACTATTGGCCAGGTGTTTTGTAGTTTTTCCATCCATTCTTTCAGTGAAGGGATCGTTGGTTCGTTTGGGGTTAACTCTGGCATGGGGTTGAAACTTTGACCGGTGGCTATTTGAAAAGGAGTGTAACCTGTGCTGGAGTGGACTGCATTATTGTAGGCAACTTCTGCAAAACGGAGTAAGTCCGCCCACTCGGTCTGCTGGAAACTAAGAAAACATCTTAAATATTGCTTAAGTACGGAGTTCATTTTTTCAGCCCCCCATTTCCTTGTGGGTGGTGGCTAGATGTCAGTCCCTGAGTGGTTCCTAAGAGGGATAAAAATTCCTTCCAAAATGCAGACGTAAATTGCACCCCCCTGTCAGAGATGATGCATTGGGGTGCCCCATGCAATCTGTAAATCTGCTGGATGAAAAGTTTTGCTAAGGCTTTTGCAGTGGGAATCTTTTGGCAAGGGATAAAGTGCACCTGTTTGGAAAACAAGTCCATGACCGTCCAGACCACAGTATTCCCATTGCGTTCTGGCAATTCCACTATAAAATCCATGGCTATTTCTCTCCAGGGGGCTGAGGGACTTGCCACTGTTTGCAATAGTCCTGGCGATTTCCCTTGCAACCTCTTTGCAGTGGCACATTTTGGACAACTGGCCACATAACTTTCTATGTCCTTTTTCATGGATGGCCACCAAAATTGCCGTTTAATTAAATGTAAAGTTTTTACAAATCCAAAATGCCCTGCTGATTTTGTGTCATGGCAAAGCTGCATGAAAGTGACTCTTTGGGTTGTTGGTATATATAACTTTTCCCCTACCCAAGGCAACCCGTCTCTCATTGTGCACACATTTTTGTTTTTCTGGAACCATTAATCTGTTTCCAAACTTTTTCTGAATTCAATTCCAGTTTGGCTGTCCAGTTGTGGTTTTAATTTGGCTTGGGTTCTTGTGGTTACTGGTGCTGCCAGTTGTGACTCTGCCATTATTGGTCTAGAGTCTGTGGTTCGTGCGCTGTTATATTGAGGCATGCGAGATAGTGCATCTGCCAGGAAGTTCTTTCTCCCTGGTAAATGTTTGAGCTTAAATTGGAACTGGTGAAAATGCTGAGACCAGCGGGCTTGTTTGGGATTGAGTTTCCTGGACGTTTTCAGGGCTTCCAAATTTTTGTGATCAGTCCACACCTGGAAGGGGATTTTGTTGCCTTCCAGGAACTGTCGCCACGTGAGTAATGCCCAACGTATCCCATAAGCCTCCTTCTCCCATACGGGCCAGCGCTGTTCTGTTTCCGTGAGTTTCTTGGATGTATATGCACAGGGTTGCAATACTCCATCATCATTTTCTTGTAATAGAACAGCCCCCACTGCCACATCACTTGCATCTGCCTGTATTACGAAGGGCTTGTCCATGTCTGGGTGCCTTAGTACTGGTTCGGCAGAAAAAAGTCTCTTTAGTCTCTCAAACGCTGCTTGGCACTCCATTGTCCATGTTAGTGGCTGGCTAGGTTTTACTGAAGATGTTCCCTTCGTTTTTAGTAAGTTAGTGAGGGGCAAGGCTATCTGGGCAAATGAGGGGATGAATTGGCGGTAAAAGTTTGCAAAGCCCAGGAAACTTTGTAGTTGCTTTCTTGTGCGGGGTGGTGCCCAATCTAATACTGCTTTGACCTTCTCTGGGTCCATTTCAATGCCCTGGGGGGATATGCGATAACCTAGGTAGTCTATCCTTTCCTGGTGGAATTCGCATTTTGAGAGTTTGGCATATAGGTGGGCGGCTCGCAGCTTCTTTAAAACCACTCTGACAAGGTTGACATGTTCCTCTTTTGTTTCGGTGAAGATAAGAATGTCGTCCAAGTAAACAAGGGCCCCCTTAAACAGGTGCTCCCTTAGAACGTCATTGATTAACTGCATAAAGACTGCAGGGCCCCCTTGTAATCCAAATGGCAAGACTTTGAATTGATAGAACCCCATGGGGCAGTTAAATGCAGTCTTCCATTCGTCCCCTTCCTTAATTCTCACGCGATAGTAAGCTTCCCTTAGGTCTAGTTTAGAAAAAAAATTCCCTTTCGATAGGTGTGACAGCATGTCTTTCATGAGGGGCAGAGGGTATAGGTTGCTTTCACTGATTGTATTCAGGGCCCTATAATCCACGCATAAACGTAAAGAGCCATCCTTCTTCTCTCTAAAAAGGACCGGGGCAGCCACTTTAGGCTTGGCTGGCTCAATGAAACCTCTCTCTAGGTTTTTTTTAATGAATCTTTCCATTTCCTCCTTCTCCTTTGGGCTCATGGAGTATAATCTGGGCTTCGGGAGTTTTGCCCCAGGTTTGAATTCAATGGTACAGTCTGTGGGTCGGTGGGGGGGGGAGCTCATTCGCCCTCTCCTCACTGAAAACTTCAGCAAGGTCTCTATATTCCTCTGGTATTTCTGTTAATCTTTTTTCCTCTCCTATGGATGCTTTTTCTATTCTTGATTCTGGTAGCCTCCCTTGGGGTTTTAAGTCCATAGGGTCCCCCTTCGGGAATTTGATTTCTGTCATCCTCCAATTTACCCAGGGGTTCCATTTTTTCAACCATTCCATCCCTAGAAACATTGGGCATTCCATGCCTGGGGTCACCACAAACGTTATGTCCTCTTCATGTTTGCCCAGGGAGAGGTGTATTGGTAGAGTGGCTAGGGTAGCTGGCACCCCCCCGCTATGGATCCATCTAACTGGCCAAATGAGATTGGTTGTTCCAGTCTCCTCGATGGGATGCCCAGATTCCCCAGTAGTGTTGGGCTAATGAGGCAGCGGGTGCAGCCAGAGTCTATTAAGGCTTTCACCTTCACAGCTTCGGGCATGGGGGGAATTAATATAGTCACTGTCTTGAGGATGGGTGTGATGTGTCCACTTACCAGGGGTTCGCCCTCCGAGCTGTCCTCTGAGGCATCCACCGGCCCTGTGGTGTAGGCTGGAGTTCTTTCCCCTAGGTGAGCAGAAGTGGGGGGTTCCGCAATTTCCATCATTCTCATGGCAGTTTCTTTTGGCTTAGCTGAAGACTTTCCGGATTTGTCGATTGGGGATCCGTCTGGGTTGTGCTGGGGGGCTTTGGAGCGGCATTCTACAGCTTGATGCCCTTCTCTTCCGCACTTGAAACACCCCATTTGCTTCTTGGCTGTAGCTGATGATTTCACCGGTTCGTGTGTCAGCTCAGGCGGGGGGCGGCTCCATTGTTTTCCTCGGTGGTGTCTTTTCAATATGTCGATCTCTGCTTCCTCTGCCAAGATGTACCATTCCTCAAGTTGGTGTGGGTCCCCTCGGGGCAGGCAAGTGTCATATAGATCATAATTTAGTCTGTCTTTGAAATGGCTAAGGAGGATGTCTTCTGGCCAATTCAGTTGGCTGGCAATGGCCCGGAATTCTTGTGTATATTCAGCCACTGGGCGTTTGCCTTGCCTCATCGTTTTTATCCTTTCACGGGCTTTGCGATCAGCCAGGGGGTCTTCAAATCGTCTTCTCAGAGAGGACATGAAACGGTTGAAGTTACTGAGTTCTGGGGCATTGGAGTCATGCAAGTTCACTACCCAATCTGCAGCCGGTCCATCCAGGGCAGATTGCACGATCCGGATGTGGGCTTTGTCGCTGGGGATTTCCTGCCCGTATTCCTCCATGTAGCTTAGGACTTGGGTTAGGAAAAACCCCAAGCGTGTTGGCTCCCCTTTGAATTTCACCTCCAATGGCGGACGTCTTGGAATGGATCGGTGCCTCCGTTGTTGGTGGTAGTGTCTTCCGTCCAGATTGCCATCTGTGGTCCAGTAGGGAGTGGGGACTTACTGGATCAGTAGATGTCCCCGGGGTTGCAGGTTCCACGTCCCCCTCGGTGTCTCTCCCTTTGCGGCTCCAAGAGCTGGGGCGGCCGTAGGGCTCAGGATTCTCCTCTCTTAGGGAGCTGAGAGTTCTCTTCATCAGGTCGATAGCTTTCTCTAGGATCCAGTCTGAGTACGGTGCCCAGCTTTCTCCCTCTTCACTTGCGTGCAGGGATTTCTCCATCTCCTGCTTCCATTCTGGTTGCTTGGTCCCCTGTCTCAGGGTCACCTTTCTTGATACCTTTCCCCACTCACTTTTCTTTCCAACGCCCATTGACCAGCGAGGCTTGTGGTCCCGTGTCTCCACCACTTCTTCTCCTGAGGAATCTGACCTCTTGGATCCCAACATCTGGCAAGGTTCCAATTTGGTCAGCGGCTCTCTTTCCAGGGAGTTTTCCCCCTTTCTTGCTCCATTGTCTGACATGGTAATTTTTTGCAAAATCCCCCGACAAGGGTCTCCCTTCCAGGTGGATTAATTTTTCAAGTCCTGTCTAATGTAAGGACTCACCCCACTTTGCATCTTAAGAAGACAGAACTCTTGGAATAATTCTTCCAACAGGAATCCTTTATTAAGAGAAAATGGTTGCAGGTGTTCTAGACAGGACTTGGGGTCCAAGCTCTCCCATTCGAGGTTTTAAGGGGTTCCCCAGTAGTCCCACCCAATCACCCCCCTCTTCCAGTGACAGTTTCAGGCATCACAATCCCACCCCTTTTTTCCTTTCTGCCAGCTGGATGGAGACTTCAGATAAACTACATGAAAGGTAAATAGCCTCCTTTGTTATGATAAGGCCTTTTGGTGCTAACCACATTCAATCCCTTTGAAGTTGTACCGAAGGAAGTGAGGGCCATAAAGCCCCTTTGTTCACCCCCTTCTCTTTCTTTATGACAGAATCCAGAGAGGGCAGAAATGGGGTTTTCTATAATTGATAACTGGAGATGAAGTATAATTGGATTCTGACAGAGGCTTTCACTAAGTAATTGAGGACTACAGGATTTTTCTGGAGAAGCTAAAGGCAGTTTGACAGAGGAATGGCGATTTGCCTTTCTGAGAAACGGGACTGGCCTTTTCCTAAAGGCCAGATATAGGTTACAACCAGCTACAGGTTTCCAACTAATTGACGGATTATGCTCAGGGCGGCCCCAATTTCCCTGCCCTCTTTCTCGCTTTTCTACACCCCACGATGAACCCCTTTTCTCCTGGGAGGGGCATCTCTCTATTCCCTTCGTTCTTTTTTTCCCCTTCCTTCAAGCCTCCCCTTTTTCTAGGGGTGGCCCTTCCTCCCCTCCCTGTCTTACTTGCCCCCGCCCTCCCCTTGTCCCGGTACCTCTCGGGAATGGCTGCTCCCCACACCGATCTGCCCCCTTCCCGCCGGTCCTGGCTGTGGTTCGCCCTGCAAAGGATGCGCGTCTCCTCTCCCCAGCCCAGCTTCTACAAGCGGCCATCGACAACCACATGCGAAGGAAAGGGCGGGGGAAAGACTCGGGAGCCCCTAGTGGTGGCTTTCGGGAATTACACCAGGCGCCCCCTTTCTGCTTTCGCAAGCGGCGCTTTCCTGGCCTCGGCGAGAGAGGCGTGTGACGAAGGCTCTCCGCGGACTCCTGCCCACAAGGAAAGCCTGAGGTCCTGAGGCTAAGAAGGCGGAGGATGAGCGAGCGCTCTCGGTGGGGGTCTCTCAAGTTCCAGGGGGTCCCAAGTTGAGACACTTTTTTATTTTTGCTTCTTCTTTATTATGTTTCTTTATGCGTCCTTAGCTTCAGAATACAGGGAGTCCTCGACTTGCAGCAGTTCACTTAGTGACCGGTTACAACGGCACTGAAAAAAAGTGACCTATGACCATTTTTCACTGATGACCATTGCCGCATCCCCGTGGTCACACAATTTACATTCGGATGCTTGACAACTGACTTGCATTTATGATGGTCCCAGGGTCACGTGGTCCTCTTGCAACCTTCTGACAAGCAAATGGGAAATGGGAAGATCCGATTCACTTAACCAACCTGTTACTAATTTAACAACCACAGCAATTCACTTGACAACTGTGGCAGGAAAAGTCGTAAAATGGGACAAAACTCACTTAACACATTTCTCACTTAGCAACAGAAATGTTGGGCTCAATTGTGGTCATAAGTCGAGGACTACCTATAACAGAGTTGGAAGGGATCCTGGAGGACTTCTTGTCCAACTCCCTGCTCAAGCAGGAGACCCTGTACCATTTCAGACAAATGGTTGCCCAATCTCTTCTTAAAAACTTCCAGTGTTGGAGCACCCACAACTTCTGAAGGCAAGCCAATCCACTGCTTTAGTGTTCTCACTGTCAGGAAATTTTTCCTTAGTTCTAGGTTGGTTCTCTCCTTGGTTAGTTTTGTTGGCAGAAATTCTAGCCCACTGAATAACATCAAACAGCAAGTTGAAATTAGACAGATTTATTGGATACAACGGTTTGCAAAGCGTGGTGGACTCCAAATAACTATTTGAGCCACACCTAGTCACGGCAAAGACACACATTATATGCATTCTATCCCGATGCCTTGGCCCCTCCTCTGTGGCTTCATTGGCTAAGCTTTAGAGGTTACAATCTTATCAGGATCGCCTAAACAAAATACATTATCCCTGCCCCTTACTATTTTGCTTCACCTATTCCCTTATATGTATTTTATCATGAAATCCTACAACTTAGTGTGGAAATCCTATAGCCTATGTGTAGAAATTTTTGTGTAGAAATCTTACAGCCTACGTGTAGAAATCTTACAGAGTATGTGTCACTTAACTTCACTTTTTATTCTAAAATTTTATTCCTCACAAATCCACCCTTTTTCTTTTCATACTTAATTAAATTTTAGAATCTTCTTAAATTCATTTCAATTTCTTTTTTGTGTTCATTCTCTATTATGTTTACTTTGTCTTTAATTTCCTTAAAAGCTAACAGTGTCTGTATCTTTTCCTCCCGTTTGATGCCATCCATTATACTGGTTAGTCGTATGGACTAAATTTTTAATCATGGGAATTAAACAGGGCAAACACATTAGTCCCAATAGTATTACACCTACCATAAATAATGCTTGTTTCCAATTGCAAAAAATTCCCCCCAAGAATCCCCCTACATCTAAAAGACCAGTCCAAGTCTGGACTGGAACATTGTACAAGTTGTCTCATTTCAGTGGTTAATTGCTTCACCACTGTACCTGTTTCATCTATTTGTAAGCAACAATTAGTTAAATTAAACTTTCCACATACCCCTCCTTCCTTAGCTAATATATCTTTTCTTTCTTTATAGTGATATAAGTTAATGGATCGGATCCTGTACCATCTATCCCAAATCCATAACTTACTACATCAGAATGGTTCTTAGTGATTTCCAACTCCATCATATTAGTTCCATATATTCTTTTAAACTGGGTAATACCATTACATTCTGGATAACCTCCTCCAGTGTAATCACACACACAACTCCATCCTGAACATTTAATAGATCCTGCACAGGGTAACCATTGATTGGGGTTCCCATGTGCAAAGTTCAAATTAGTGGAACATATATACAGTATTTATGATTTTGTTTATATGCTGAGATCCAACTAGAGTCTCCACACTTTGTGGCTAGGTGAGATAAACTTAATACTGTACATGCATCAAATTGTATTAAAGCCTTTTCTGTCCCCTTTTCTAAAATTTTCGTAGAATTAACATACATTAATCTTTCTTCACCTTCAGGACTGTCTCACTCCTACTTTGGCTAAACCCACATATATACTGAAATTCAAATATGTTGGTATTGATGGATCGTAGCATTGTATCTTCTTGTCTTTTCCCTCACAAACTGAATATTGTGTTTTATTTGATTGACACGTAGATTGAAATATATAGCCCTTTGGTGCTTGGGTATGATATACCAAGGTTTTGATTACTGCGTTCCCTTTGGTGGCGTTGGTAATGCAGGCTTCACATCCTTCTGCTTCTGTTGCTCTTCTATATCACTCCCTAGAGAGGGAGAGGTATACAGCCAGGGACAAATATACAGCACTAGGGATTCACATTTTATATTAATCTTCTTCTTCTAAACCAGCGGTTCTCAACCTGTGGGTGTCAATCTAGGTCCTTCGTCGTCCCGAATGAAGAAAAACAGGAACGCAGGAACGTAGTGCAAGTTAGGTAGTTTAATCCCTAACAAACAAAGTCAGCACTGGGAGTGGTTTGCTCCCAGTGCTTCTTATAACAGTGCCACACCCAAAACCCCACCCTCCACCCAGAAACCACCATCCGCCCGGCTGCCTTTAAAAGTCCGTTTGTCTGGCCCCGGCCCTCTTCCTGCTGAACCCCACCTCTCTGTCCAGCCTTCTGACTGATCAAGATAGAGCCGCCTGCTGCTGCATCGTGTTCCGGTTCCTTCAGCAATGGTGAGTCTGTTTGTGCCCTGCAGCTCTCCGTGGAGAGCAGTCCCTGCGGTAGTTTCCCAACTGGCTCACTCCCCTTGCTGTCCTGCTGGCTCCCGACGCCCAGCTGATCAGCGGGGCTTCTGGGCTTGACTTCCGCAGCTACCGGCTGAAAGGCGGGGCGACGAGTCTTGGGTTGCTCGGCTGCTGGCTGGAAGGGAGGGCTGCGCAGCGCTTCAATCTGGGCTGGCTTGGGATTGCCAGACATTGCGCGGCTATGTTCGGGGCCATCCCGCCGGCTTCCGACGCCCAGCTGGTCGGCTGAGCTTCCGGGCTTGGTTTCCACTGTGGCTGGCTGAAAGGCAGGGCGTCGGGGCTCCTGTTGTGCGGCCACCGGCTGACGGGAAGTACCGTGCAGAGCTGCAGCCTGGAACAGTGGTGGTGTGTCGTCTTCTAACTTCCCCCCACCAGCGAATGGCAAGCCCCGTAGGGCTTGACATGCGGCCCCCCCTACCACGTCTTCACCTGAAAGGTAAGAAGGACAAGGTGAGTGCACTTGTCCACAGTTCGTACTACTTGGCTTCTCCGGACATCGGCGATGGAATGCCCGCAGGAGCCGAGGAGCATGTACATCCGCCACCCCTACCCAAGAGGCCTCTGAAAGGGGATACCCCTTCCAGTGGATGAGATACTGTAGTTTACCATGGTGGACCCGTGAATCGATAACTTCCTGTACCACATACTCTGATCCGGTTACTGGCCCTGGTGCCTTACTACCCACCGGGGTCCCATGCACAGGTTTTAACAGACTGCCGTGAAACACGGGATGTACCTTTCCCAACAATGGAGGTAACCGTAACCGTACTGTTACCGGATTGATTGCCTGGACTATTGGGAATGGTCCTATACACTTTGGGCCTGGTTTCTTACAGGGCAAGTGCAAGCGGAGATATTTCGTGGACAGATATACCCAGTCCCCCACCCTGAAGGGTTTGTGGTCGGCTCTCCTTTTGTCAGCCTGAGCTTTAGCACTCGCCTCAGCCTCTGCTAGAGCCTCCTTTACGTGCCCCCACAACCCCGTCACTCGTGCCAACCATGCTTGGGGTGTGTGTGTCATGCCCGCCTCCTTGGACCATTCCGGGATGGGTACAAATTCCACTCCGTTTACCACCCGGAAAGGGGCGAACCCGGTGCTACTATGCACCGTATTATTGTACGCCACCTCAGCAAACGGCAACAGGTCTACCCAGTCCGTTTGCTGGAAGGTGACGTAGCTACAAAGGTACCGCTCTATCATGGCATTCGCCTGCTCTGCAGCCCCATTGGTACAGGGGTGATAGGCGGAGCTGAGGCCTTGAGATGATCCTACCAGTTGGAGGAATGTACGCCAGAATTGTGCTGTGAACTGCACCCCACGGTCTGAGATTACACGTCGCGGCACCCCATGCAGATGGTAGATGTGCTGTATGAAGAGCCTGGCCAGCCGCCGAGCCGACAGCAACCCTTTGCAAGGAATGAAGTGAGCCTGTTTTGAAAAGAGATCCATGACTGTCCATATCACCGTGTAGCCTCGACTTGAGGGCAATTCGACTATGAAGTCCATCGCGATCTCTTCCCAAGGCTGGGCTGGATCAGCTACTTTTTGCAAAAGGCCCATTGGCTTACCCACTCGTGGTTTTGCAGTGGCACAGATATGGCAGTTCTTGACATAGGTCTCCACCTCCGGCTTCATTCGGGGCCACCAGAATTGCCGCCTTATGAGATGTAGGGTCTTTAGAAATCCGAAATGCCCAGGTTGTTTGGCGTCATGGCACCTCTGGAGGACGGTTTGTCGTAGGCCTTCGGGAACATAAAGTTTGTTGCCTTTCCAAGCCAGTCCTTCCCTCTGTGTCAACAGGCCCGGATGTTCTTGTAGCCACTTATCACCTGTTACAGCATCCCTTAGTTCTGGCAGTGTAATGTCCGCCGACCGCCCTGCTGTCATGTGTGCCACCCTGAGGGTGCAGGGCAGGCCATGGTCCACCCTACTGGTTGGCCAGGCCGTGGTTTACTCTTTAGGTGTTTCATCCATAACAACTCTGTTAGGGGGTGGGCCACGGCGGCGAATGAGGGGATGAATTGCCGATAAAAGTTGGCGAACCCCAGAAAGCTTTGTAGTTGTCGTTGGGTGTGGGGTGCCTGCCAGTCCAGAACCGCTTGTACCTTAAGAGGGTCCATCTCCACCCCCCCTGCTGATATACGATATCCAAGGTAGTCCAAACGGTCACAGTGAAACTCGCACTTGGACAGTTTCACATACAACTTTGCAGCAAGTAGCTTTTGCAATACCTGCCGTACTAGGCTGATGTGTTCCTCCAAGGTGGCAGTATAAATGAGGATATCATCGAGATATACTAAGACCCCCCAGTACAGGTGTTCATGCAGCACCTGGTTGATCAACTGCATGAACACCGCGGGGGCTCTCTGTAGCCCGAACGGCATCACTCGGTATTGGAAGCTACCTAATGGGCAGTTGAATGCTGTCTTCCACTCATCTCCACGTCGTATGCGCACCCTGTAATACGCCTCCCGAAGGTCCAGTTTGGTGAATACTCATCCTTTTCCCAACTGAGCCAATAGGTCTTTCATGAGTGGGAGAGGGTATTGATGTTCGACACACACGGTGTTAAGGCCCCGGAAATCGACGCAGAGACGGAGCGACCCATCCTTTTTCTCCCGGAACAGGACAGGTGCAGCAACTTGGGAACAGGCCGGTTGAATAAACCCTCTTGCCAGGTTCAAATCAATAAACCGCCGTAACTCCTCCAACTCCCTGGGTGCCATGGCGTACATCCGGGGCTTTGGTAGCTTAGCTCCCGGTTCGATTTCGATGGCGCAGTCTGTCACCCGGTGAGGTGGTAGCTGGTTGCACTCTTCTTCGCTAAATACCTCAGCCAAATCATTGTACTCTACAGGGAAAGGGGCCTTCCCCCCCCCCCTATGACCCCACACACTGGGGCTTGGTTTGTAAGACATGGTCCCGGGGCCTGGTTTGTAGGACGCGGTCCCGGGGGCCAGGGCCCAATACCAAGACGTACTTTGTGGTACCCACCCTCCCACCAAATGGTGGGTTCCCACCTATCCAACCATGCTAGGCCAAGGATCACCGCCTCTGTCATGGCTGGGGCCACGATAAAGCGGAGGACTTCCCAATGACTCCCAAGCTCCAGACGAACCGGTTCCGTGATATGGGTAGCTGGAGCCCCTCCCAACAGGGATCCATCCACCTGTTCAAAACACGTGGGCTGGGCCAATTTATGTAACCTGATGCCACTTTCCAAGGCTACTGCCCGACTTATCAGGCACCGGGTGCAACCCATGTCTATAAGAGCATGACACTCCCTTCGTGCCCCGGTCCGTGGACTCGTTAGTACTATGGGTAAGACGAAGGGTGCTATAGGCTCGCTTACCATTGGATCGTTGACCGGGTCGTCATCGCTATCATCGTCAGCTGGGTGGTATCGCGCTACAGCCGTGGCGTCCTGGTCGGCGACACACATGGCGATGCCGGGGTTGTTGGTTGCTTTGCTGCCTTTGATGATTTGGTCCCTTTCTTTGGTGTTGGAGCAGTTCCTCTAGGTGTTCTGGATCCTTGTGGAGTAGGGGCTGGGCATTCGGCCACCCGATCACCCGGTTGATTACACCGGAAGCAACAGAAGGAAGAGCCACCGGATGGACCGGAAGCCCTGGGGTAACTGACTGAACCGACCGGCTGGCCATGTCCACCCTCCTGCGGCTTCCCCACTGGTTGTCATACACGACCAGTGTCCCGGCTTTTCTGAAACTCTCTAAGGTTAGTATCTAGGTCTGCTGCCACCCGGAACCATTCTCGAAGGCGGTTGGGTACACCCATATAGATGCAGGCTTGGCGTAACTCCTGGTCAAGCCCAGCCCGGAAATGATGGATCAACAGCCGCTCTGGCCATGATGAGCTGAGTCGGCCCGCCAACCTGCAGAAGTCGCGAAAATAATCTGCTACTGTCCGCCCTTGTTGTTTCAATGAGAGGAGTTCCGCTTCTACCCGCTGGAGACGTGAGACATCCTCGAATCGTCCATGCAGTGCTTCCAGGAACAAACCCACGTTGCCGAGCTCCCGGGCATGATCACTATAGAGGTCGGCAGCCCATGCTGCCGCCTCCCCCTGCAGCCCCGCCATGACTGCCACCACCATTGCCCATTGGGAGGGATATAGGTGGGCATATCGATCGAGGTGGCTGACCACATGGCTCAGGAACATAGCTAGTCTGTCAGGGTCCCCATCAAAGGAAATGGGGATAGGTGGCGGGCCCCATGTATGCCCCAGGCCCCACTGGGCCGCAGATGGCATCATACCACCAATCCCATCAGGCATAGTTGAGCCCCTAGGACCAGGCGCAGCACCCCAGCTCTGTGATGTCCTGCCTGAGGGTTGGCCCCATCCATCACCCCCTGAACCACCTAGCCATGCTGCCTGGCCTGGAGTACCTGCAGAACCCTGCCCAGAGGTGGAGGCTCCTGTTGCCGCTGCACCCACCAGCTGGGGAAGTTGGAGCCTGGGACTGCTCAACTGGAACTGTGAGGTCTCTGTACGTCCGGAAGGGTCATCCGTCCGTTGCCTAGCCGACGGGCACTGATAGCTGCCTTCGCCAAAGCGCTCATGAAGGACATCCAATGTGTACTCCCCCGGGGTGGTGGAGTAGCTCCACTCATCCTCTTCATCCCCAGTTAATTGCCTTTCCCTCCACGCCAGAAGAGATGACCTAGCTGGGGGGTTGCGAGGCCGTCCAGCATCCAGAGATGTCAAGGCTGGGCTCTGCCAACACTCCTCTCTCGACCTTGTGGCCACAACCTCCTGGGACTCAGCCAGGGGCCCGGGTGCCTGGGTGGCCTTTGGTCTTACCGCCGGCTGCACCTCCTGGGTTACGGCCGCCTCGGAAGAGTCTGCAGGTTCGGCCGCTGCAGCTTCCTCCACCTGGGGAGCATCTTGTTTGCCCTCTGCCATTCCCTATGGTTGGGGTAAAGGCAAGGAGCAGCAAAATGGAAGTTGAGTGCTGACTTACTGTCAATCTAGGTCCGTCGTCGTCCCAAATGAAGAAAAACAGGAATGCAGGAACGTAGTGCAAGTTAGGTAGTTTAATCCCTAACAAACAAAGTCAGCACTGGGAGTGGTTTGCTCCCAGTGCTTCTTATAACAGTGCCACACCCAAAACCCCACCCTCCACCCAGAAACCACCATCCGCCTGGCTGCCTTTAAAATCCGTTTGTCTGGCCCCGGCCCTCTTCCTGCTGAACCCCACCTCTCTGTCCAGCCTTCTGACTGATCAAGATAGAGCCGCCTGCTGCTGCATCGTGTTCCGGTTCCTTCAGCAATGGTGAGTCTGTTTGTGCCCTGCAGCTCTCCGTGGAGAGCAGTCCCTGCGGTAGTTTCCCAACCGGCTCACTCCCCTTGCTGTCCTGCTGGCTCCCGACGCCCAGCTGATCAGCGGGGCTTCTGGGCTTGACTTCCGCAGCTACCGGCTGAAAGGCGGGGCGACGAGTCTTGGGTTGCTCAGCCGCCAGCTGGAAGGGAGGGCTGCGCAGCGCTTCAATCTGGGCTGGCTTGGGATTGCCGGATGTTGCGCGGCCGTGTTTGGGGCCGTCCCGCCGGCTTCCGACGCCCAGCTGATCGGCGGAGCTTCCGGGCTTGGTTTCCACTGCGGCCGGCTGAAAGGCGGGGCGTCGGGGCTCCTGTTGTGCAGCCACCAGCTGACGGGAAGTACCGTGCAGAGCTGCAGCCTGGAACAGCGGTGGTGTGTCGTCTTCTAACTTCCCCCCACCAGCGAATGGCAAGCCCCGTAGGGCTTGACAGTGGGTCACGACCCCATTTGGGGTCGAACGACCATTTCACGGGGGTCGCCAAACAACGCAGTCCGCCATTTTTTCCCCCTTTTCCTTAGCTGTGCTACTCCCTTTTATTCTATTGGCTTTTGAAAGCCAATAGAATAGAGTCTCTTGAATAGAGTCTAATTCTATTGGCTTTCAAAAGCCAATAGGAATTGTCCTGGCTTTCTCTGCCCTGCTGAACCCGCCAAAAGTCCCAGTCTGCAAACGGTGCTGCAAGTTGTCTGCAGCGAAGGCGAGCTGTCTGGAAGTTTCCACCCCTCCCTGCTGAGCAACTACTAAAACTGTAAGTAAAAGAGGGCCAGGGCTGGGAGGTGGGAAGCCGGCGGGTGCAGGGACGGTTGTTGGTGCGCATGGGGCCTGGCAGGTGCCTTACCTCCCTTGGGCTGGGCCAGCTGGTGGCCCAGCCAGTGGTCGCCCTGTGCCGTTGCTGCCCCTTGCCAGCTACGCCTCGGCCGGCGCAGGGGGCGGTACCACGCATGCGTGGTGCTCCCGGGCAGAGAAAGTCCTCGACTTACGACCGGTTGGGTAGTCCTCGACTTACAACCGGTTGGGTAGTCCTCGACTTACAACCGGTTGGGTACTCTTCGACTTACGACCGGTTGGGGGTCGCGGCATTAAAAAGGTTGAGAACCACTGTTCTAAACTGTGATATGTTATGAAGGCTTCCTTTTCTTTATCTAAAATGTGATATTTTATGAAGGCTTCCCGTTGTTCTTCCTGGACTAGTTGGATTGAAGGGGTATCTTTTAAAGTATATCTTACCACTCCGGTCAATATCTCAGTATATTCCTCAAAAGGTTTCAATTTCTTCTCGATGAGTACTATATCACATGGTCCAAAATGTTCTTCACATCCAATACATCTTATACAGTCAATACAATGGAAACAACAGCAACAATCAAAATGGCATTTATGGTCACAGTACCAACACATTTAAACAGGAATTTT
Organism: Crotalus adamanteus; assembly: GCA_039797435.1. Taxonomy (NCBI): domain Eukaryota; kingdom Metazoa; phylum Chordata; class Lepidosauria; order Squamata; family Viperidae; genus Crotalus; species Crotalus adamanteus. The sequence continues at coordinate 12,523,775 of CM077935.1, forward strand.
ACGAATTGTCAATTTAAGCGAGTCGTCACCCGGAACACAGGTCAACTGTCCTTTTGGTTCAGCTACTGGTCCCTTCACTCGCGTATAATGAGTCCACCCTTTTTCTTTCATCCGAACTGCAGTTTCAGAGGTCAGCAACACCTGGAATGGTCCTTCCCACTTAGGTTGCAGTTTCTCCTCTTTCCATGTTCGGATCAAGATCCACTGTCCCACCTCAAACTTGTGGACAGGAAATTCCAAAGGGGGTGTTTGGATCAGCAAGCCTTGTTTCCTGCAATGATAAAGATACTGCGACAGTTTATGTACATAATGTCTCATTACTTTATCCCTTGTTACTAAAGAGTCCATGCAAATGTTTCCAGGCATAAATGATACACCATACAATAATTCATATGGAGACAATCCTAAATCTTTCCGTGGTTGTGTTCTTATTCGCAACAATACTAAAGGTAAACATTTTATCCAAGTCATTTGAGTTTCATATTGTGGAATTTCCCACTTGAGGTAATTTAAAATAAACTTGAATGCATTGAAATAGCCTCACCATTAGATGTTATAGAGCATTTTATGTATTTGTGTACATATCATACTTATCATATAACCAACCATATATTAACCATAGAAAAGTATCAATTATCCCTCCCCTAGCCATTCCTTTGTCTGTATGTATTTACAAACAAATTGCTTAGTAAAGAGCAAACAAAGGAGCGCTCACCAAACTCTGCTTGAGTTTGTTTGCATACAAATCTTTATTCAAAACAACATAGCTCATTTATAATCCCAAAAATTTCTCAACTCCTTCATTTTAAACAAGGGTTGAATTACAATTCCTTCAATTCTCTTAGGTATTATTTTTTTTATCAGTGTGTCCTGCACAGAGACATAAAAACATAAAAAATAAAACAACAACAACAACAACAAAGCAACTCCACAAAATAAATAAATAAACAAGCTTAATAAGATATTCTGAGGTACCGAAATAGTTTTGTATCAAACTCTAGTATCAACTCTTTGGTTTTAATATAAATTTAGTCAAATTCCAATTTAATCACATTCCATTCAGATGGAAACAAATTTCCATTAAATAGGTTAAATCATTTATAAATCTAAACAAATCAATTCAAAGTCATTTCTATTGGTTAATGGTTATATAGGTGTATTCAAGTTCTTCTCATATTTTATATATTTAAAAAAAATAACTTTATTTCTTACTGCAAGAATGGGTATTAAATTTCACATCCACCCCACCTTCCTCAAACCAGAATTCTAAGCAGAAAAAAAGTTAAAAAGATCAGATCCCCCCCCCCCTTTTCTTTTCTGTCTCTCTCACTCTTAAAGCAACACAGCCAGCTGGGGGGGGGGGGGAAGAGACAGGAAAAGAAGAAGAAATTACACAACAATCTCACCACTAACAAAATAGTTTTCTCTTCTTCACATGCATTTTCCATTTCACTTTTACAGAAACAAAAAAAAAATCTGCAGTTTACTGTTTCTTTCAGTCTGGTATGGGGGAGAAACACACACACACACACAGGATCAGCATATCCACACATTCATTTCCATTCAAACTGCTTGTATTTCACATACAGATATTTCATTTCATACTTTCTCCTGACAAACAAATAACTATTATTATAATTTCAAGGAACTGTTCAAAAGCCAATGAGCTCCCCCCCCCCCCCCCCAATTTCCTTTGCTCTTAGAGCTTGCCTATTAACTTTCTTGCAAATGAGATATCCGGCCATTATTTGCTTCACAACAGTGAAAACTCTCCTGTATCCATACCTTTCAGAAACACATGTTCTAAACCCCTCATGGAGTGTTTGAATTACTTCACGTGTTATGGCTTTATTCAACACCTGCTATCCATCAGGTAATATCCATTTTCCTTCTGTATTCTTTTCCTTTTGTTTTATTACTTGGTTTATTGTGGCAACCATCATCTTATTCTGTTGCCTAAATTTCTCTACATCCCTTTGCACATATACCTTTTGTGCCTCCTTCAACAAGTCATCTATACTTTTCCCTGTCCATCCCTCCAATTTTTGTAGTTTTTTGCTTATATTGTTGTGGAAAACCACAATACTTACATCAGAAGACAAGACCACGAAGGGCTGGAGAAAACAGGTTTTATTTGTGCACAATGGTTCAGAGCATTCGCATGACAAATTCTGAACCCCGAGCTACTCTCAGGGAGTAATTCTTATAGCATTAACCACCCACGCCTTAGCCTTAGGGTGGCTCTTATCTACCTTTGACACACTAAAACAGAGAAGTTTATATCTTGAAGCTACATAAGGAAAAAGGAGAAGTTCACACAAACGGTTGTCTTACCACACCTCTCTACACGGGTGATATCTTACAACATCTGTGACTTTCAGTTGACACTGACACTTCTTGTAAAATGGTTTCTACATAGCATAAACACATCTTTATAATAATGACACACAGGTTATATTATTTAGGTTACATTACACAGCCAAGCTTAATATTAGCTATTATCTATTACCAGCATCCAGCATTCCTATTAGGATATAGATATATTTTTATGAACTTTTTCCTGCCCACCTCATTCCTCCCCTTGAAACTTCACTAAAATCGTGAGATTATTGAGGAGTTTCATACCTTGGAGGATCACATAAGGTAGCATATTCCCCTTCATCTGCAAGGGCCATGACATGGGCTATAGCCCATTTCTCGACGAGCATAGAAAGGCTCTTGGAAGTGGTGCGGGTAACAATGGGTAAAATACAAGGTAAAATTAGACAACCAAGTGCAATTATTCCTACAAGAGCCACAATGGCTTGCAAACCAGGCAGTTTTGGAAACCAAGACGTAAACACTTGGGTGAAGTCAAAACCTTTCCATTCTTGGTCAGCATTATGGGTAAGTTGCCTCATTTCAGTGGTTAACTGCTTAATGACCTTTCCCGTCTCATCAATTTGCAAACAACAATTGGAAAGGTTGAATTTACCACAAACACCTCCTTCCTTTGCTAAGATGTAATCCAGGGCCAACCTATTCTGATACACTGCTCTTCGAATCTTATCAGTAGTATCAGACAGTATATTGAGAGCTTTATCCAAACGTTGGCCTGCTAGATCCAAGACAGCTTGGAGTCGGATAATCCTGTTTAACATATAGATAGGTGTTCTGTAACCATATGACCCATCTTCAGCCCACGTAGCCTGTCCATAGGAGCACACTATTCTTTCAGAATTCCAGACATCGGTCTTCTCATATTCAGCTAGCTCTTTACAGGGGAAATTAGAGAAGGCTGTTTCCACATCTCTTCTACGTCTCAGCAGTCCTATTGGGTCATATACAGGGACACCTAGCAGCTGTCTGGCCCTAATAGGTAAAAGGAAGAAGGATGGATTAATCCAACCTAAAACACAGGTTCCTGCCCAGTTTAGGGGTAGCCTCTCATAGGCCAAATTACCACAAATCCAATACATATTTTCTGGGGCAATCCACTCCTTTTGAGTGCCTTTAAGATAGGGGAGCAGAGTTCCTTCAAATTTAGTGGGCTCTGGGCTTTGACCAGGGGAGATCCATCTTACATAGTCTTGATCCCAATATCCTAAACAGATTAGATCTCCTACTGGCACAATATGATTTCTGAAGAAGCAGTTCCTCCCAACCAAGTTAGTAGCTAAAGTCCACACAGCTCCTGAGAAGCGAGTTCGAGCTGTCACGTTTCCAGCATTAAACATGTTGTTATAGATTTCAGGGGTGGCCTCTAATGCTTCCCATGGCCATTGCTCTCCCATATTGGTACCACCACATACAAAACAGTTCTTTACAGTGAGTGTTTTTCCCACCTCCTCAGCCATTTCAATAAACAAATTAGTAGCTGTTGTACTTATAGGGAGGGGGTCATCTTCTAGTTTCTTCAGATTATCATATACAGACCAGCCTAAAGACCTAATTTGGCCATCATAGATTCTTTCTACCTGGACCGTGAGGTAGGTTTTAGGGTCTTCACCAGTCCCCTCAATTCCAAATCCATACACTTTCAATGATGGGTGAGTTCTTCTGATTTCCAATTTTACCCAATTACTATTTATAACCCGTGTAAGATCACCCAATCCTGAACACCGCTTAGAGAGTGCTTGCACTTAAAGCGGTATATAAGTCTCATAAATAAATAAATAAATAAATAAACAACCCTTATATCCACCTCCTGTATAAGCGCACACACATTCCCACCCTGAGCATTTTACTGAGCCAGCACATGGCAGCCAATTATGGGCAGCTGTGATCCAGGTAGTGTCTGTAGTACACAAATACTTATGGTTACTTTTATAGGAATCTTTCCAGGCCTCAGATCCACATCCCACTCTCCCATATTTGCCTGGCTTATCTATGGCATTGCAGGCATCAAATTCCAGGAACACCTTTTCCTGCCCTTGTTTAAGGACGGTGGTGTGATTCACATAGGCATATAAGCCTATCACCCTTCCATTGTGCCATTATTCAGACATGTTTTTCCTGTCTGTTTACATCCTACTGGTATTTGGGTGTGATAGACTAAGGTAGTTATGGTGGCCACACCTTGAGTTGCCTTTGTAATGCATTGGTGACAGTTATCTGATCCCTCTGGGGCCCTTTGGATGCGATGGGTAGAGAGAGGTGGGTGCTCTCGGTAGCAAAGAACCCCCTCTGTTCCATTGCATCTTTTATAAGTGGTTACCCGTCGCCGGTCATGAACACAGGAAGGCAGGTCAAACTGGTTACAAGTTTCAGGCCTACCAATCCTCCTTCTCACCACCCCATCGTGTTTGAGACATTGAGTGCAGGGCTTCTTCCCTGGTCTCACCTGGTGATTGTCCCGTGCTGAGCGGCAGGGTATATGGTGGGGCATGTGGATTTGTACAGGAGGGATCCATGGGACACGTAGGCTATGGTACCTTATAGTGGAATTAAGAACACATCGCCAATATCGGTGCCCCTCATTTTCACAGGGCAGGTGATTGAAGATAGAACAGTTAGGAGGTTGTGTGATGGAATAAACAAAGTGTCTCCCTGTGGGTAGGTCTACAAAACATTCATCACAAGGAGGGACGTGATCTGGAGAGTAAGGGCGTGGGTCTCCCAAGAGATGTTCATCACCACTTACTCCCTTATGATCTCCCTCCCTTGTGGAGAGACCCTGTCCTACAGATGTTGATACAGGTTCTGGAGATTTTAGAGTGGGGGATGGGGTGACAGCATTACTGACATTCAGATCATCAGGTTCAATTAGCCAGTCCTCAAGCACACCCTCAACCCCTTTGTCTTTGACTGTGATCCCTCTATACAGAAACAGAGAATTAATTATAACAGTAATTAACAGCAACATCACCACCACCCAAATTGTTGGGATAAGCCCTTTCCTAATACAGGCAGTTTCCCTCATTCTCTGGGTGGAATCCATAACCAATTAAAAAACTCTAAGACTAATGATGTGAACGCAGTTTCCAAGGTAGGGGGTTTTTGTTGCCCGTGCGATGGGTGTTAGCTTCCAGAGTAACACCTGCAGGGGTTTGCTTCACCTCTCCCGTTCGCAGGGGGAAAGCTTCCGGGGTGTCACCATAAGAGGAGAGGCTCCTTCTATGATGCAGGGTGAGTTTAAGGGGTTGATTTGGATCACTCTGTACTTTCCACTGGGTGGGGGCTGCCAATTTAACCCTGGACCAATGGATCCACGACTTGATCTCAGCCACCTTAACAGCAAGGGGAGAACACATAACAACAGTATACGGCCCTTTCCACTTTGGGCTTAAGACTTCCCTCTTCCAGTCCTTTACCCAAACCTCCTGTCCCGGCTATATATTATGTGTTGGCGTAACCAAGACATGGGGTCTTTGGGTTAGAACATATTGTTGTAGCCGCTGGACTATAGTGTTAAGGGCCTGCAGCTGTTTTAGCTTGACAGTGTCTGCCACCTGCCCAGTGTTCTGGACATCTGGTCTGAGCAGGTTGGGGACTCTGCCATACAACAATTCAAAGGGAGATACAAGCAACCCCCTTTGTGGAGCACACCTTACTGCCATCAGAGCCATATTCAAAGCATCTGGCCATTTAAGCTGAGTTTCCTGACATATTTTTGCCAATTTATCCTTAATGGTCCTATTCATCCTTTTCACCCTCCCCCCTGATTGAGCATGGAAACTATAGTGAAGCTTCCAGGTTATCCCTAGCATAGCTGCTATCTTTTGGGTGGCTCTATGGATGAATTCGGGGCCATTATCTGAAGAGATTCTAGATGGCAACCCATACCGAGGAATAATAATGTGAAGCAAGGCTTTTGCAACCTCAGTCGCCTTCTTTGTTCTTGTTGGGATGCATTCTGGCCATCCAGTATATGTGCAGACTATAACTAACATTGCTCTATATGGACCTGAACATGGCATGTCAGTGAAATCAATCATCAAGGAATCGAAGGGATAATTTCCTCTGGGCTGATGTCCTTGAGGCAGTTGGGGTCCTTGCCTTGGGTTGTTGGCAGCACAGGTCTCACACCTAGCACAAACATTTGCTGCAATACTGTGCACTTTATCAATATAAACCTCTCTCTTCAAGGCATTTGCCAGTGCCCCCTTTCCCAGGTGCAGTTGCTTGTGAACCTGATGCACTGCATCCCATGCCATATATCCTGGGATAAAGACTCGCTGGTCTGGCAAAATCCACCAACCCTCTTCCTGCCTTGCCTCTAGCATCTCAGCTTTGTCCAAGTCTTCCTGAGAGTAATTTGGTTTACTCCAGTCCTGTTCCTTAGGGGTCCACAAAGCTAGACAATTGGTATGCTCAGAAGGTGCCTTTTGTGCAGCCATGCAAGCTTCCCTGTCTGCTTTATTATTTCCCATTTGAATCTCTGATGCTCCCTTCTGATGGCCTCTGCAATGCATTACAGCTACTTCCTTAGGCTCCCACACAGTATTCAGCAGACGCAGTATCTGGGGTCCATATTTAATGTCCTTCCCCCCTGGTGTTATAAGTCCTCTTTCTTTGTACAAGGCTCCATGGACTTGCACTGTTAGAAATGCATATTTAGAGTCTGTGTAAATATTAATACGCTTCCCTTTTGCCAACTCCAGAGCTCTAGTTAATGCATGCAGTTCAGCTAGTTGAGCACTCGTTCCGGACGGAAGAGGCTCGGCTTCCCATATTTCCTCCAAAGTCACTACAGCATATCCTGCCTTTCGAATTCCCTCCTGCATAAAACTAGTTCCATCGGTGTATAGGGTAAAGTCTGGATCCAGCAGGGGAACATCTTTCATGTCTGGGCGACTAGCATAAGTTTCTTCAATTGCTTTTATGCAGCTGTGTGTGGTTTCCAAGTCTGGTTCAGGCAGCAGCGTGGCTGGATTCAGTGAGTTAGATTGAATCAATGTGACTGTTGGGTTATGGGTTATTAAGGCTTGATATTTTAACATGCGTGGGTTGGTTAGCCACAAATGTCCCTTTGCTTCTAAAACAGCTTTAAGAGCATGGGGTGTGTAGATATCTAACTTCTGCTCAAAAGTCAATTTGTTGGCTTCCTGTGTTAGTAACGCCGCTCCTGCAATTGCTTTGAGGCAAGCCGGCCACCCTCTGGCTACATTATCAAGCTGTTTAGACAGATAAGCAACCGGGCGATGCCAGGCCCCCATTTTCTGAGTGAGAACTCCTACAGACACATTTTGTTTTGTATCTACAAACAATTGAAAGGGTTTTTCCAAGTTCGGTAGCCCTAAACTCGGAGCACACATTAAAGCCTCTTTGAGAGCTGTAAAGCTCTTATCTTCCTGCTTCTCCCATCGCAAAGGTTCTTTATCACCCCCCTTTGTTGCTTCATACAGGGGTTTTGCTATCAGGCTAAAGTTGGGAATCCATACTCTGCAAAAGCCAGCAGCCCCTAAAAAACCTCTTAACTCTTTTCTGTTTTTCGGGATAGGCAGCTGACAGATGGCTCCTTTTCTTTCATGTCCAAGTGTTCTCTTTCCCTCCTCTATGTCATATCCCAGATATCTAACTCTTGTTGCTACCAATTGGGCTTTCTTTCGGGATGCCTTGTAGCCTCGGTCTTGCAGGAGCTGAAGCAATTCATAAGTATTCTGCCAGCAGTCCTCTTCTGTCTGACCAGTGACTAATAGGTCATCAACATATTGCAACACGACGTCTGGGTGGGGGATGTCTAAGTCCTCTAAGTCCTTTCCTAATGCAGCTCCAAAGAGAGTTGGGGAGTTCTTAAAACCTTGGGGTAGCCTTGTCCAAGCATATTGGTGTTTTCTTCCAGATATGGGGTTCTCCCACTCAAAGGCAAACAAATGCTGGCTCTTCTTATGTATAGGTATTGTGAAAAAGGCATCCTTTAAGTCAATTACTGAGAACCACTTGGCTGTGGGGGGGATTAGCCCTAAAATGACATAAGGATTTGGGACCACTGGGTGGATAGTGACTGTAGCCTCGTTCACAACCCGCAAATCCTGGGCTGGACGAAACTTCCCTTCCCCCTTAGGTATTGGCAGAATTGGGGCGTTCCATTTTGATTCTATAGGGACTAGAATGTGATGAGCTAGATGGAGGTTTATTACCTCCTGGATAGCTTGTGCTACAACCCTGGGATATGAGCGTTGCCTAATTCTGATGGGTACTTTAGTTGGTATTTCTTCCACTATAATTGGAGGATGATGTTTTGCAAAACCAGGGGGGGTTGTCTTCTGCCCACAGGTGTGGCACATTGAACTCTTTCCACTTAGTATTTGCTTCTACTGCTTGTGCCAGCATCACCATTCTCCATTCCTCTTCACGGGGTACTTCCATGGTTATTTTCCCATATTTTATGGCCATTGTGCCATCCTCTTCAAAGGAGACCTGTGCCCTTAATTTACAAAGCAGGTCCCTCCCTAGCAATGGAATTGGACAGTCGGGCATATAGACGAACCGGTGGGTTATCGTTCTTCCCCCTATTGTGCAACTTAGGGGCTCCAAAAAAGGTCGCTGTAATATTTTTCCTGTTGCTCCTTGTATATTGATAGAGTGAGGGGAGGCCTGGCCTAGGGGTTGGGTTAGGACTGATCGGGTGGCTCCAGTATCCACAAGGAAGGGAATAGGTTTGCCTCCTACTGTTAAACTGACCACAGGTTCTGGGAGGCGGGCTGAACCCGGTCGGCCTCAGTCCCATTCCTCTGTTTCTGCCAGGCCTATGAGGGGGGTCCTTGAAAATCCTTCTCTTCTTCCTCTCCCTCCCTGGCCTCTTCTTGGGTTACCTCTGAAGCTTCTGGCAAACCTTGCAAATCTTCCTCTTCCCTCTCCCTGTTCCTCCTCCTTTTCTCTTTCTGGACATTCACCCTTCCAGTGTCCTTCCTTTTTACATATGGCACACTGGTTTTGTCCTAACACCATTCCCCTCCCTCTGCCTCTTCCACCTCCCTTTGGCACCCCCATCATAGCAACTGCAAGCAATTCAGCCTTCCTTTGCATTTTCTGATCTCTTTTCTTTTCCTCCTCCTTTTCTCTATTCACAAAAGTCTTTCGGGCCACTTCCATCAGCTCACTCATAGGCTTCTCTAGGGCTCCTTCCAATCTTTGCAGCTTCCTCCGAATATCAGGGGCACTTTGTGAGATAAAGGCCATGGCAAGCATTCTAGCATTGTCAGGCTCTGTTGGGTCAATAGGTGTGTACATCTGGTAGGCTTCAAGCAGCCGAGCATAAAATGCTTCTGGACTCTCTGTGGCTTCCTGCACCACCAAAGATGGTTTAGACATATTGACAGCTGGTTTCCCTGCTGCACGGACTCCCTGCACTGCTAACTGTTGATAAGCCTGCAATTCTCGGAGCTCATGATATGGATTCCATTTAGGATCTTTAGAAGGGAACTTAGCCTCGACATAGTCTTCAAGGGTGTAAAGCGAAGGCAAATCGGGTTTCAAGATTTTTGCCACTTCTATTCTGATCTTTTCCCTTCCTCAAGATGGGGGCTTTTTAGCATTGGGGACAGCATGTCCAAGTGCCACATAGATCCTGATGCTGACGATGACCCTGGGGTTCCCCTCAATCCATGCGGAGGGATGTACGATGGTGGATGTGGCAGTTTTTCTGGGCTGCTTGGTAGAACTGGGATGGACTTTTTAGCCTTTGGGAATGGCAAGGTGCGTGATACTAGGAGTCTACACTGCTCTTTGTTACACTTTTGGATCCATGGTGGAGGTCTTTGCAACAAGCCAAGCCACACATCAATATAGGGTGCCTGGTCTGGTTGCCTTAATGTGGGATTGAACACTAGCTGATGTACTTTTTGAGTAATGTATGGATCTAGTGTCCCTGTGCTTGGCCAGCCTACGTTAAAGCTGGGCCAATCTACCTCACAGAAGTTCCTCAACTTATGCCTGCTCCACTTAATACCATAATCCTGTGTCTCATAAGCAGACCTAAAATGCTGTAGCATGCACCCCAATGGAGTAAGGGGTACACTTTCACCACCCCCCATGAGCCTCCCAGGGCACCAGACAAGACAAATGAGGAAAAGGGATGAGAGGAAGGTAAGGGGTCCTTCCACTCGGGATGACACTGAGGGTTTCACTTATACGCGCTAGACCCAGGGAGCCGGAAACTCAACGGTCACCGATGGGAAGTTTGAGTGCCACTCACTCACTGCAAACACACAAAACAATCCTCCCACCTTATCCTAAAGAGAGGGTGATCAGTCCTCTCCTCCGTCCCTGCTTACAGGGAGGGATTCCCTATTTCCCTCAATACTTGCCTGCAGGCGAATCCTCTGTCCTGAAGCCAGCTGGAAAGATGCCTGGTCTCCTCACCCTTCACCAGTGGTTCTTGGAGTGGCCGACCGCCGATGTCAGAGCCCTGTGACACAGGGAAGTCCCTCGGAAGAAAAGGTCCAATGGCACCTGGGATGTTCCCCTCTCACCGCAGGCCCCTGGCACCGGGGTGGGTCCTCCAGAGAGCCCCAAGACTCCTTGTCATCCTGCCGCGGTCACCAGATAAATGTTGTGGAAAACCACAATACTTACATCAGAAGACAAGACCACGAAGGGCTGGAGAAAACAGGTTTTATTTGTGCACAATGGTTCAGAGCATTCGCATGACAAATTCTGAACCCCGAGCTACTCTCAGGGAGTAATTCTTATAGCATTAACCACCCACGCCTTAGCCTTAGGGTGGCTCTTATCTACCTTTGACACACTAAAACAGAGAAGTTTATATCTTGAAGCTACATAAGGAAAAAGGAGAAGTTCACACAAACGGTTGTCTTACCACACCTGTAGTAATCAGTCCTTAGTCATTGAAGGGTGCAAAGAAATGGCTGCTTTCTACACAGCCTTTATTGTTTATATAGAGTTTTACAAATAGCAAAAGATACTGCATGGCAATAGCATTTCATTGGCTAAAATCCTTTACCAATCCTCAAAAGTAAAAAGGCCAGAGGCCAGAAACAGGGAATAGTTAGTAGAATCTTGTTGACATGAGCTAGCTCTTATCAGACAAGGTCAAACAGAGCTGCGCACTTTCACATCGCCATGGTGATGTGAAGGAATGAGATAGATGCAGAAAGGAGGGGCACCCAGGCTTTGGAGGGGCAGTGTTCTGCACACGACCTTTGCCTGTCTCTCACCTCTACATCTCACTCTTTTTTGTTTTGTTAGACGAAATATCGCCGTAAGCGGGGTTAATAAAAGGATTATAATCAGGAGAGGAGCATCCTTGCAGTTGTTACTATAGGGCCAAAACTTGACCCTGAGGCAATGTGAGAGAGGATCTACTGGGATTTAAAGCTCTAATACATATATTGCAAAATGAAAGAAATACATTACATAAACAGCATCTATAAAGATCCTAAGGTACCAATTTTCAAATCAGAGGCCAAATTGTGTAAAATATAAATCTGGTGCTGGATGGTTCATGAATTATCAGAAATATTGAAACAATACATTTCCTCAAAACGTTTACAACCCAAATGCTGGTGCAGAAGCAAATAATCAATTGCAGCGTGATTTTGCAAAATAGCTTTTCTCAAATTTTGCAGTTCATGGTTGATCGCTGAAATAGTTGAAGAAGTAGTATTAATTGTTTTTGCCAAATTTCATATAATAGCACTAATGTTGAGGTGGGCACGAACAGCAAGTCCTGGCATGCCCACTGGAGATATAGCCAATGCTACAAAGTAAGGTTGTCTCAGAGTCACAAGTGTTGTCTAGCGTAACACCATGTGGAGAATGGTTCATGTGAACTTGTTGTTTGGAAACCAAAACAGGAATCAGCTGGCTGAGGCAACATTGCGCTTCACTAATATTAGCAGGAATATAATTTAAAGTTTCTTGACCACACGTAAAAAACCCTCCTTGCAGTAGCCAAGCATGTCCAAAATGAAAGGAAGTCTCTATTGAAGCTGTGCAATTTAAAGCAGGTGAGCCAATGCGATGACAGTGAGGTTTTTTAAGCAATAACCTCCCAGAGTCAGTGAAGTTTTGAATTACTGCAGAAGGGGTGCAAACAAAGACTAAACATGTAGAAAGCAAATTACATGTAATACATTTCAGATAAACAAAAGAAGTCATTTTGTGTGATGTTAGATTTTGCTTCATTCATTGTTCGAATGATTGTTTGAGTGGGATGACAGTTGCAGTTGTCAAAGGGCAGATGTTAACAATCAGACATAAACAAATGATGGATAAGAAATTTGCAGTTAAAACCGCAAAAATGGCAGCACACAGGTTCTCGGGGATCAAGTTCTTTACATCTCCCCACGTCACTGGCTGCCTGGCATGTCAGGATTGGATTACTTGCTGTGCCATCTGTAGAGTCACCCTTGCCATTTCTGGGACTGGGTCCAGGGACTGGTGCCACGACATCCCTGGCTGGGTGATCACAACGCACTGGAATCCGCAAAGGTCCTGTTGGAGCAAGCACAGCAGCGTAGCCCCGCCCCCAAGTGATCAGAGGGACTGGTCCCAACCATGCTTTGTCTGGTAATGCCCGATAATATACCAGAGGTGGAGGCAAGCTTGTTTTCTGTTAAAAGTGTCTCTGATAAGCAGTCAAATTTGGAATAGAAACATTCAATTGGTGTGATGTAAATAATACTTTTTGAACCTGTTGTATTACCCATGACAAATTGGGTACCCTAGATAATCCGTCCTTTTTTATTTGTTTGTGAAGGCAGTCCTTGAAAGACCAATTAGCACATTCCACAATAGCTTGACCCGTGGAATTATAGAGAAGACCATGAGTAAAAACAATATTTCAGGTTGTATAAAATTGTAAAAAGGCCACTGAAAAATAGGCTGGCCCATTGTCAGTTTTTAGGGAAGAGGGTTTACCCAGGGCTGTAACAGCCAAAAAAAGATGAAAAATAACATGTGAAGCTGTTTCCCCTCGTAGAGGTGGGGGAAATTGTTCCTAAATACCTATTTATGAATATAAATTTCTAGGAAGCCAAAAAGAGAGAATTTGGATAACGTCCATTTGTCATAGTTGATTAGAGGCAAAACCACATAAAAGACATAAAAAGACATACAATAAAAAAATTAGGCCCAGGAAGGGAGGAGTGATTGTGTATATGAGAAACAAAATTATAAATGCTTTCAGTTATGGAGCAGCTGCTGCAAAGTTAAAAACGAAGTCATAAGATTGGGGTCAATCCTGGGTGTGATGTAAGCACCTGAAGAAGTAAAAGTAAGTTGGCACACATAATGAGAGTCAGATATTAAGTTAAAAGATTGTTGAGAAAAGGTTTTAAAAGCTAAAATAATTCTGAGCATTGTGATAAGGGTTGTATTGTAGTGTAGGACACTTTCCAGGTATCATCCTTGTAAGCAATTGCTCCTCTTATTCACCCTCCATCAGAAAAAGCAATAACTTGTGGCAAGGGAGAAAGAGGAAGAAAGCAGTGGCTGGACTGGAAAGGAAAAACTCATTAAACAAGCAAGTCAAAGATCATTAGGCAAATGATATGAAATACAGCCTATATAGTCAAAGTACATTAAAGAGATAAGTTATTATTTTTTTTTATTGAAAGTTTTTAAAATTTTACATAAGTTATTTTTGAAAACAATATTAATTAAATCAGTTCCTTTTCGATGACAAGCTCTTGTGAGTCCTAAGGTTATCATTTTAGCAACCACCTGGATAAAAAATAAAACATTTTGGGATAGGATGTGGGATAAGTAAATATTATTCAATTCAATATACTTTCTGCACTTCTATTACAGTTAATACTCCATTAGGTAATTTACTAGTAGGAAAAAATCAAAAGTGTGGAATTCTGTCCACAAATTGAGTATTCATGATGTCATCAATTTGTGCAACTATATTTTTTTCTGGGACTTATTGCAATCCTAAATCATTTTATATTTTCTGAAAGCCAATTAAATTGTAGCTTTGGTGCTTCAGTTTAAGCAAAGTCCATTCAGATGGAAACAATTTTTATATAAATAGGTTAAACATTTATAAATCTATAACAAGGTAATTCAGTTAGTTCTTTTGGTTGTTGGATATTAAAAAATATTGTCCAACAATTGCTGTTTCTCTTTTGAGTAAAAAATTTATTTGCCGAAACTGCATAGGTGAATGTCAAGTTTCAGATTCACTCCACTCTTCTCAGATTACAATTCCAAGCAGAGGAAAAAAAGTTTTAAAGGAACAGTTCCCCCCCCCCTCCTTCCTGTCTCTGGCTCTTTAAGCAACGCAGCCATCCGAAAGAGACCGGGGGGGGGGGGGGGGGGGGGGGGGGGGGGGAATCTCACCACCAAAAAATAGTTTCATCTCCTTCATATGCATTTTTCAATAAATTCTCTCATACATTCTCCATGAAATTCTTCTCATACAAATATTTACTATTATTTTCACAGTTTGGGAGAAAATGGGTGGGTTTTGAAGGCTAACACACACTTCAACAAATTAACTCATTCAGTTCCATACTGACTGTTTGCATAAAACCATTCCACATACAATTATTTCATTTCATACTTTCTCCAGGCAAACCATATATTCTTAGCAAGGCCTTTTTGTTTTGTTGTTATCAGAGAGGGCTTTGAGCCTCTTCCAAGTCTTGGAATAACACAGAACAACACAGACAAACGTATATACACAAATACTGTTACAACAACATTTATTTAGACATATAACTTGTTTTGCAAGAAGCGAGAAAAATGACAAGGTGATTTCAACCAAAAAGTGGTTTTGAGGGCCCTAATCATCTCCCATTTTTCTCACCATTCCAAGCCCAAGCATAATGTTCTGAGTGGCCACACACACACACATAACACAAAACACAACAGGGTTAAACTTAACAGATTGCAGAGTTTCAAAGCATTCCGATTGCTCTGAGGGAGTACATTTTGATTTATGTCTCAACTAATCAGCAAAGAATTAGCCTCTTCAGAAGAAGCTGAAAATCCAATTAAAGATGTTTTTAGGAGGAATAAATTTTATTTAGTTGCAAGCAGAAGGGGGCTGATAGTTAATTGCCCTTCTGAAGTATTTGGGTCCATTTTTTTCTTCCTTTCCTGACAGGACTGAATACTATTATATGTTTATACTGAAGCCCAAGGTTCAAGATGTAATTTATGCTCTATCATTTAGCTTAAGCGTCCGATGCTCAGGATTCGAAGAACACTGTTTTCCTATCTCCCAAATCAGCTTCCTTATGTCCGTTTCAAGCGTTGACAGGCCTGACTTCTGTAGCAGGAGTCTGAGCTCCTGTACGTGCTTTTGCTGAGGGTGAGATAATTTACAGCCCATACTTACTCACTGAGGGGTCTCGTAAGACGAAAGTGCACCTAGGGGTCTGTTCCAGACGATGGTAAGTATGTTGGCAGCTGCTTCTTCCCGTAGGGGTCCCAAAACAAAATGTCCCTGTTCGGGCGCCAGCTGTAGTAATCAGTCCTTAGTCATTGAAGGGTGCAAAGAAATGGCCGCTTTCTACGCAGCCTTTATTGTTTATATAGAGTTTTACAAATAGCAAAAGATAGATAGATGCAGAAAGGAGGGGCACCCAGGCTTTGGAGGGGCAGTGTTCTGCACACGAGCTTTGCCTGTCTCTCACCTCTACACATACCTCTTTACACGGGTGATATCTTACAACATCTGTGACTTTCAGTTGACACTGAAACTTCTTGTAAAATGGTTTCTACATAGCATGAACACATCTTTATAATAATGACACACAGGTTATATTATTTAGGTTACATTACACAGCCAAGCTTAATATTAGCTATTATCTATTACCAGCATCCAGCATTCCTATTAGGATATAGATATATTTTTATGAACTTTTTCCTGCCCACCTCAATATCCGGCCAGGATTTTACCACAAATTGTATTTTAACCAGAGGAGTATTCGCTGGGTCATCCAGATCAGTTCCAGAATACTTCCTCATTCCATCTTTCAGTCTTTGGAGGAATGTAGCTGGAGATTCTTCTTTTTCTTGTTCTATCATTAAAGCTTTACTCATGTTCTGTGCTTTTGGAGCAGCTTCTCTTATTCCTCTTATCAATAATACTCTCATATCTTCCATGTTTTGTCTATCTGCAGCATTATTATTATCCCAATTTGGTCTTACTACAGGAAACTTTACATCTGCCAAAATTGCCCCCTGTGCTTGGGGATTGTGTTCCCTAGTCCAGACCAAATGAGCTGCTCTTTGAATTAACTGTCTTTCTTCTGCTGTAAATAATGTGCTCTGTATCACTCCTAATTCATCCCATGTGTATATGTTTGCTCCTAACAACAGACCTAATTGCTCTGCTACCCCTATTGGATCTTCTATCATGCTTTTCATTTCTTTCTTAAAGGCACGTAATTCAGATGCCTTTAAAGGCTCATGTACAAAACTGATACAGGCCTGTCCTTGGCTATCTACTCCATTGGGTACCTCCCTTAAAGGAAAAGCCTGTAGTGGTTTATCCTTAAAAGGAAAATTCTTTATATCTTTCTTCAATTGTTCCAATTCTTTCACCAATCCCTTATATGGTCCACCTCCCATAGCTCCCTGAGGTAGTGTTACAGGAGCTGGCAGGGGTGGTGGAATAGGTATCTGTACATTTGTTGGTTGGAGTGGATTAGGATTATAGGGTGGGGGTAAATATTTCATGGATTTTTCATCATCCTGCTCTTCCTCTATTTCATTCTTCTCTTCCTTTTTGTACATATATTGAGGTCATTTTATGAGGGCTAGGGCCACTCATAGTCAAGGTGAGCCATTTATCTGGATTCCAAATTAAAGCATAATCTAACTCATTGGCTAATGATCTACATGTTTTCCTTGACACATACTCGTATAAATTCTGACAAGCAAAATAGTCATTTGTTCCTAATCTAGGCCACTCTACTTTTTCATCTTCCCACCAGACATAACACCACAAATTAACCATATCTTCCTTGGTTATGTCTAGTTTACTAATTATTTCATTATACAGAGGTTTTCCCCAATTACTCAATAAAATCCCTAATGGACTTTATCTATATTTAATTTGGGGTTCCTCCTTATTTTTCTCAAACAGTTCTTTCCTGGAGTACTCCCTTTGTTGCCCATACTGGTTTACCGCCCCGTGTATACTAATTGAGACTTCACGTATATTCCTTAATTCACTTCCCCCTGATCCCCCTAGATACGCACTCGCGTGAATCTAGAGTTATCAGAGGTCCACTTTCGCTAAGCGGATACTTGGGATGTCTCACACACTCTCAATCTGTCTCAAATTCACACAGGTCTACCCAGTCTTCCCACCGACTGCCTAGGCAGTGTATACTGGCCACCCCAGAACACTCACCTAGGTCCGTGCACGGAGTTGCCCAGTTCCCGGAAGCCAGCAACACACACACTGGTTCAATTCGTATCTCTGTCTAATATCAACTCTATGGGTTCGCCGAGGAAAGCGTTGCTGCTCCTTTACCAACAAGATGAGATAGACTGTTGAAATCGACAGGGCATGCCTTCCACATCACCTTCCGGATCCGGTGGAGACAAACGATCCCAGTCTCGAGCCCCACGTTGGGCGCGAGAACTGTTGGCAGAAATTCTAGCCCACTGAATAACACCAAACAGCAAGTTGAAATTAGATAGAGATTTATTGGATACAACAGTTTGCAAAGCGTGGTGGACTCCAAATAAATATTTGAGCCACACCTAGTCACAGCAAAGACACACATTATATGCATTCTATCCCGATGCCTTGGCCCCTCCTCTGTGGCTTCATTGGCTGAGCTTTAGAGGTTACAATCTTATCAGGATCGCCTAAACAAAATACATTATCCCTGCCCCTTACTATTTTGCTTCACCTATTCCCTTATAAGTATTTTATCATGAAATCCTACAACTTAGTGTGGAAATCCTATAGCCTACGTGTAGAAATTTTTGTGTAGAAATCTTACAGCCTATGTGTAGAAATCTTACAGCCTACATGTAGAAATCTTACAGAGTACGTGTCACTTAACTTCACTTTTTATTCTAAAATTTTATTCCTCACAGTTTCCAACCGTTGTTTCTTGTCTTGCCTTCTGGTGCTTTGGAAAATAGGTTGATCCCCTTTTTTTGACGCAGCCCCTCAAATATTGGAATACTGCCATCATGTCGCTCCTAGTCCACTGTCAAATCATCCTATTTGAGCTTCTCAGCAAGTAAGCCAGTTAACAGGAACGTGTAGACCACCAATAGCTTTATTGTGATATTGGAAATAAAGTTAGCATTGGGAGTGTCTCGCTCCCAGTGCCTTACATACTGTACGCGCGCCCCACCCTGAAATGGCCCCTCCCTTGCCTGGACCCGCCCTACAAGCCAAACCACCATCCAGGTGGAACGAAAGGAACCCAACCTCCCACTTGCTAACCCCCCCCCCCGGGAGTGCGAATACATCACATGCTGCAGCCCAGCCACCAATCAGTCCAATCAATGTCCTTCCCTAGCAGGAACAGCCGAACGCTCCCAGCTGATTGTCAGCCCGGCTGAATGTCCTTCCCCTGCAGGATCGGCCGAATGCTCCCAGCTGATTGTCGGCCCAGTCGCTTCCCAATGACGTCATCGTGGCCAGGCGCTTCCCCAGCTGATTGTCGGCCTGGCGAGGTGCTTCCCGATGATGTCATCGTAGTCAGGCACTTCTCAGCAAGATGGGAGACCGGCAGCATGATGGGAGACCGGCAGCAAGGCGCCAAGATGGGAGCAGGTAGCAAGGGCCTTGCCGGACGGTGGAGCGGCAAAACGGTGTCGTCTCCAACCGGTCCGGGCAGGCAGGCCTCGCAGGGCGCGACATTTGGCTCCCCTTACCAAGGGACCCCCTGAAAGGAAGCACAACAAGGTTAGAGGTCACGTCCTCCCGGGATTTTATCGGGCTCTCTCCTACCTGGTCTACGAGGGCGGATTTGATGGTACCTACTGACAAGTTTGGGTGTGGAGACATCCCCAGCCTTCACCCAGGATGCCTCGGACAGAGGGTATCCCTTCCAAAGAACGAGGTAATACAACTCACCCCTTCGTACCCGTGAATCCAAAATTTCCCGTATTTCATATCTGCCTGGGGCGACTGGGCCTGGCCCTTCTTGCATGCCCTCAGCTGTCACTGGCTTTAACAAACTGACATGAAACACCAGGTGTATTTTACCCAGGAACCACGGCAATCGTAATCGTACGGCTACTGGGTTGATGATTTGGGCCACCCTGAAGGGACCGATATACTTAGGGGAAAGTTTCCTACATGGTACCTGGAGTTTTATGTACTTTGTTGACAAATAAACCAGGTCACCCACTTTGAACGGTGTTCCAGTCCTTCGTTTTTTATCTGCCTGTTTTTTGGTTATTTCCCCTGCTTTTGACAGTGCTCTCTTAACTACATCCCACACCCCCTTTACGTGGTTGTACCAGTCGTCAGCCTTACAGGGTTGGGGCTCCTGGGTTCTGCACTCCGGTATCGGTACAAATTCCCTACCGTACACCACCTGGAAAGGGGTGAATCCAGTGCTGCTATGTACAGCGTTATTGTACGCCACCTCCGCAAAAACTACCAGGTCCACCCAATCTGTCTGTTGGTATGAGACGTAGCTTCTGAGGTATCGCTCAACTGCGGCATTGGCTTGTTCTGCTGCGCCATTGGTGCTTGGATGATAGGCTGAACTAAGACCTTGGGTGGAGCCGAGGAAGCGAATTCATGCCAAAACCATGCTGTGAATTGAACTCCACGGTCTGAGATTATGCGACGTGGTGTTCCGTGGAGTCGATATACATGAGTCAAAAACATTTTTGCCAACTTTCTGGCTGACAGTAGTCCTTTACAGGGGATGAAATGGGCTTGTTTGGAAAACAAATCCACTACAGTCCATATCACCGTGTACCCTCGGATCTTAGGCAGTTCCACAATGAAGTCCATGGCTATATCCTGCCATGGACTGTCCGGGTCCGCTACAGGCTGAAGCAACCCCATCGGCTTCCCGGGATGTGGTTTTGACTGAGCACACACATAACAATTCCTTACATATGTTTCGATATCCCACCTCATCCAGGGCCACCAAAACTGACGCCTAGCTAGATGTAAAGTTTTTAAAAATCCAAAGTGACCTGCTTGTTTCGAGTCATGGCACCGGTGACAAACCCGGTTCCGCATTTCTTTCGGCACGTATAATTTATTGCTATACCATGCTAATCCGTCCCTTCGAGTTAGCAATCCAGGATTGTCCCGCAGCCACGTATCCTGTACTAGTGCTGCTCTCAAATCGTCTTCAAAAGACCCCACCCTGGCGCAAGTATGTACCCTCGGTTGGTCATACGGAGGCGAGATTGCTTGCACTACCTCCTCTCTCATGCTGTCATATTGCGGGAGTCGGGACAAAGCATCAGCGAGGAAATTCCTGCCCCCTGGCATGTATTTGAGGTGAAAGTGAAATCTCCTGAAATATTGTGCCCAACGCACATGCTTTGGTGATAGACGCCTAGGGGTTTGCAATACTTCCAAGTTCTTATGGTCAGTCCAGATCTCAAACAGATGTTTAGCTCCCTTCAGCAGATGTCGCCATGTGGACAAAGCCCACCACATGGCAAACACCTGCTTCTCCCAGATAGCCCATGCTCTCTCTGTCTCTGTCAACTTGTGGGAGGTATACGCACATGGCTGCAGTTTCCCTTGGCTGTTCATTTGGAGTAACACAGCCCCCACAGCAACGTCACTGGCATCAGCCTGCACTACAAATGGTTGTTGTGGATCTGGGTGCAATAATACAGGCTCTTGTGCAAACAAAGCCTTCAGTGTTTCAAAAGCTTTCTGACAGTCAGTTGTCCAGGCCAAGGCTTGTCCAGGCCGAGGTTTTGTTTTACAGGACCGAGTACATAATAAGTTCGTTAAGGGGAGAGCCACCATTGCAAAAGAGGGAATAAACTGCCGGTAAAAGTTTGCAAAGCCGAGAAAGCTTTGGAACTGGCGATGTGTTTTAGGAGCCTGCCATTCTAGTACACTGTTTACCTTGTTGGGGTCCATTTCTATGCCTGCTGCCGAAATGCGGTACCCTAGATAATCCAGGCTAGTCCGGTGAAATTCACATTTTGATATTTTAACATATAGGCAGGCCTGCAGCAGTTTCCCCAATACTTGATGTACTAGTTGGACGTGCTCCTCCAAGGATTCAGAATATATTAGAATATCATCGAGATAGACAAGCACCCCACAGTACAAATGCTCATGCAACACCCCATTTATGAGCTGCATAAACACCGCGGGAGCTCCCTGTAGTCCGAAGGGCATAACTTTAAATTGATAACTGCCAAGTGGACAATTAAATGCCGTTTTCCATTCATCGCCTTTCCTTATCCTCACTCTATAGTAGGCCTCCCTAAGATCTAATTTTGTGAACAGTTTCCCGCGGGCCAAATGATCCAGAAGGTCTTTCATCAAGGGCAAGGGGTACATATGTTCCACGCACACTGCGTTAATGCCCCTGAAATCTACACAAAGTCGCAGACCCCCATCCTTCTCCTGAAATATGACCGGGGCTGCTATAGGTGAACGAGCCGGCTGTATGAAACCCCTTGCTATATTCTTATCTATATACTGTCTTAATTCCTGCATCTCTAAAGGCGTCATGGGGTACATCCTGGGTTTTGGCAACTTCACCCCCGGTAAGATCTTGATTGCACAATCCGTTGGGCAATGGGGTGGCAGGCTATCACACTCCTTTTTGCTGAATACTGCAGCAAGATCATTGTACACGGGAGGGAACCCATACCCCTCACCTCCCTGGACAGCCTTCATTCCTTCTTCCCCATTCTCAGGCTGATCTGGTTCTGACTGGGGCGGTTGGGGTCCGAGCCCAATCCGTAGGTGGTGGCAACCGTCCGCCCACCACATAGTTGGGGTCCACTTGTCCAACCAGGCTAAACCTAAGATTACTGCCTTGGTCATGGACAGAACTACAATGAATCGAATGAGCTCCCAGTGGCCACCCATGTCCATCCTTACTGGCTCAGTCACTAATGCAGCCGAGGTCCCACACAAAAGGGATCCATCTACCTGCTCAAAACGAATAGGAGAGGGTAAACGAGTTACTCTAATGCCTACCTTCTCCACCACCTGCCTACTGATTAAACACCGGGTACACCCCGTGTCGATTAGTGCTTGGTATTCGCCGGATTGCCCCGTTAGTGGACTTGTCAAAGTAACTGGAATGGCGAAAGGAGCTATGGGCTGACTTACCATGGGATCCTCTGCTGGATCTCCACCTTCATACTCCTCCAAATGATCCAATGACAATGTTTCTCCCCCAGACCGCTGGTGAGTCTCCACCTCTGCCTGCCGGGCCGCCCTTGATTGTTCCACCGATTTCTTTGATGTTATTCCCGGCTGCCCCACAGCCGTGGGGCTGCCAGTGGTCGCCGGGAGTGGGCATTCAGCAACCCTATGGCCCGGCCTGTTACACCGGAAACACCAGAAAACAGCCCTGGGTGTGGGACCGGGGGTCTGGGATTGCCGCGTTGGATCCGTTGGCCGCTCTACCACCCATCGGGGTATTTGCTGTGCTTCTGGCATCCGCAGAAACTCCTGTAGGCCTGCATCCAGCTCGATCACTACCCTAAACCATTCTGGAAGCCGACACAGAATGCCTCACACCACACATGCCCAGCGTAGGTCCTTGTCCAAACCGGCCCGGAAATGATGAACCAGAAGACATTTGGGCCATGACCTCAGTCTCCCAGCTACCCTCTGGAAGTCACAGACGTATTCTCTCGCTGGCCTGCCCTATTGTTTTAACTTCATCACCTCTGCTTCTGCCCACTGCACCCGGGAAGGGTCCTCAAACCTGCTCTTCAGAGCATTCAGGAACAGGCCAGCATTGGCTAATTCACGAGCATGGTAGCTATAAAGATCTGCAGCCCAGGCTGCCGCTTCTCCCTGCAACCTAGCGGTCACTGCTACTACTATCGCCCAGTTAGATGGGTACATAGAGGCGAAGCGGTCTATATGACTCAGCACATGGCTCATGAACATGGCCAACCTATCTGGGTCCCCATCGAACTCTACTGTTAAGGGAGGTGGTGTCCACATCACAGCTGGAGGCCAGGGTGCCATTGCCTGTGGTTGCACCCGACTCCTATCCCTGTTCCCAGCTCGGTGGGTATCATGGTCTAACCCCCCTGTTCCTGGTCTGGGACCTGCCACAGGGGCCCCAACCGAACGATCTCCATGATGGTACTGTGGCTGTACAGCTGATACTGGAACCCCAGAAGACCCCATCTGGGAAGACAGGCCCGGGGTTAGCCTGAGCCTTGGACTTGCTAGGTGAAACCTAGAAGCCTCCACTGGCAACCCCAGCCCAGGGCTAGCTTTGGGACGAGGAGGTGGTACTGTGTATTCCACCTCCCCAAACTGGTCTCTCAAAACTTCCAGGGTGTACTGGCCTGGGGCCATGGAGTAACTCCACTTCTCTTCCTCATCCCCGTTTATTCGTCTCTCCCTCCAACCAGTTAAGGAAGGGCCTGCTCCAATTGTTTGTTGACCACCAGTCTCTGCTTGTTGCAAAGCAGGACTCAACCACCACTCCCTGGACAGGCTTGTAGAAACAGGTGGTTGGGGCTCCCTCCTTGCTTCCATAGGCACCTGGACCTTTTCCTTTGGTCTCACCACCGGCTGGACCTCCGCCTCCTCCACCTCTGATGTCAATGCGGGCTTAGCCACCGGTTCCGGAGCCTCTTCTGCCGGGGAAATGCCTTGGGTTCCTTCTGCCATCCTCTCTCCACCACCGAAAACCCAAGGAACAAAGATTACAAAATAGTAAAGGAATGGAGTGCTAACTTACTGTCAAACCGTCCTATTTGAGCTTCTCAGCAAGTAAGCCAGTAAACAGAAACGTGTAGACCACCAATAGCTTTATTGTGATATTGGAAATAAAGTTAGCACTGGGAGTGGCTTGCTCCCAGTGCTTTACATACTGTATGTGCGCCCCACCCTGAAATGGCCCCTCCCTTGCCTGGACCCGCCCTACAAGCCAAACCACCATCCAGGTGGAACGAAAGGAATCCAACCTCCCACTTGCTAACCCTCCCCCCCGGGAGTGCGAATACGTCACATGCTGCAGCCCAGCCACCAATCAGTCCACTCAATGTCCTTCCTTAGCAGGAGCAGCTGAACGCTCCCAGCTGATTGTCGGCCCAACTGAATGTCCTTCCCCTGCAGGATCGGCCGAACACTCCCAGCTGATTGTCGGCCCGGCAAGATGCTTCCCGATGACATCATCGTGGCCAGGCGCTTCCCCGGCTGATTGTCGGCCCAGCGAGGCACTTCCCGATGACGTCATCGTAGTCAGGCACTTCTCAGCAAGATGGGAGATCGGCAGCACGATGGGAGACCGGCAGCAAGGCACCAAGATGGGAGCAGGTAGCAAGGGCCTTGCCAGATGGCGGAGCAGCGAAACGGCATCGTCTCCAACCGGTCTGGGCAGGCAGGCCTTGCAGGGCGCAACACTCCTTTTCACTAGACTAGACTTACCCAATTTCTGCAACCGTTATTCATACTGTATGTTTTAGCCTCCAGCCCCCTAATTGTCTTTCTTGCTCTTCTCTGTCCCCTTTCCAGAGTCTCAACATCTTTTTTTATATTGTGGTGACCAAAACTGGATACAGTATTCCAAGCGTAGTCTTACCAAGGTCCATGTACTGGTTATTGGGGCACGGAGTCTCAGATACGGGGAGCAGACCCAGGCTGTATACATCTGGGCAAGCATGAATTTTAGATGGCAGGAAAATCGACAGCTAATTCCCATCATCCCCAGGCCGGAGGGAGGACCGTGACCGATTCCTACGTCCAGTATGAGGGTAAGCATTGGAGTTCATCACATTTTGGAAATCCAACTAACTTGGTGTGAGTGAAAGAGCACGAGGATAGTATTATAACAGTTTCTGAAAGCAGCCCTAGAAGATAAATAACATAGCAAACACAATATTTATTAAATATGTATCCCCCTTTTATTATTTTTATAAATAAGACAGTGAATGTGCACAATATTCATTTCTCCTCCTATTTTCAAGTTATACTTCTTATTTCCACTACTCATAAAGTCTGATTAATATTTGTCAACCTGGATCATAGATCAGAGCCCTGTGCTTTGGCAATCCACCCTCCCCAGATCTGATGCCTTATTGGGCCCCCAAGCCAGAAGCTATGTAGATTTCCATGGCTATCCCTTGCAAGATGAGTATTGCAACACATTAAGACAAAAACATCTTGCCTCTGATTGGTGCTATTTTTTTTTATTTCCCATAATGTGGGAGCCTTCAACAGGTATTGTTTAGAAAGCACAGCATATTAGCTAACTGTAGTACAGATAATCCTTGATTTACAACCATTTGTTTAGTGACTTCTTGAAGTCATGATGGCATTGACAAAAGTGACTTACAACCAGTCCTCACACTTATGACCGTTGCAGAATCCCTACCATCATGTGATCAAAATCTGAGGGTGAAGATCTTGGGGAGAGCTTTAGGGATACACAGATTGTAAAGAAGCTGGGAAGCTAATAGAAGAGAGGTAAGCATAAGTAAGAGTTAGAAGGTCAATCTTCAGGATTTCAGTTCCATTCCTGCAACTTGCTGAAGGAAATCAGCTCACCCCTGCACATGTTTGGTCTAGTGCGGTGGTTCGCAACCTGTACTCCATGGGGGGGAGCACAATGTCACAGGGGGTCCGTGAAGGCTTGAAGACATTTTATGATTTAAATCTTGAGTTACATCTTGGTGGTCCGTGGCTATGGTCCATGGCCACAAAAAATATTAAAAGGGGATCCATGGTGCTGCCACAAAAAGGAGGGAATCAACTTATTTACCAAAGCACCTGTAGGCAGGACAAGAAACAGTGGATGGAAACTAATCAAGGAGAGAAGCAACATGGAATTAAGGAGAAACTTCCTGACAGTGAGGACAATTAACCAGTGGAACAGCTTGCCTTCAGAAATTATGGACGTTCCATCACTGGAGGTTTTTAAGAAGAGACTGGACAGCCATTTGTCTCAAATTGTATAGGGGCACCAGGATGTAAGGTTTTCCACTTAGCCTCACAATTGCCCCAGCATTACTCAGGAATTTAAAAGAGCCAAAGAAACTCCTGAGCCGAGGTTTCAGCAAGCAAACAACTTTTATTTTGATCAAAATAGAGTTGGGTGACCCCATCTCTCTTTGTGGCTGGTAGAGAGATGAAGGCAACAACCAGAAAAGATGTCTTCCACCTTTTATACCTTTTCAGAACAAAGAGATCAGGTCTTGGTACCAGGCATAAGATGGCATAAAAAAGCAATTCCTAGATGATGACTCATACACAGCAACCCAGGCTCCATCCGTAACTCCTTTCCCCCTCCCCTTACTGTGCTCTTTTCATATAAGCCAGCGGTTCTCAACCTGTGGCTCGCGACCCCATTTGGGGTCGAACGACCATTTCACGGGGGTCGCCAAACAACGCAGTCCGCCATTTTCCCCCTTTTCCTTAGCTGTGCTACTCCCTTTTATTCTATTGGCTTTTGAAAGCCAATAGAATAGACTCTCTTGAATAGAGTCTAATTCTATTGGCTTTCAAAAGCCAATAGGAATTGTCCAGGCTGTCTCTGCCCTGCTGAGCCCGCCAAAAGTCCCATTCTGCAAATGGTGCTGCAAGTTGTCTGCAGTGAAGGCGAGCTGTCTGGAAGTTTCCACCCTTCCCTGCTGAGCAACTACTAAAAATGTAAGTAAGAGAGGGCCAGGGGTGGGAGGTGGGAGGCCGGCGGGCACAGGGAGGGTTGCTGGCGCGTGTGGGGCCTGGCGGGTGGCTTACCTCCCTTGGGCTGGGCCAGCTGGTGGCCCAGCCCGTGGTCGGCCTGCTCCGTCTCTGCCACTTGTCAGCTACGCCTCGGCCGGCGCAGGGGGCGGCACCACGCATGTGCGGTGCTCCCAGGCAGGGAAAGTCCTCGACTTATGACCGGTTGGGTAGTCCTCGACTTACAACCGGTTGGGGGGGTCGCGGCATTAAAAAGGTTGAGAACCACTGATATAAGCAATCACCTATACCTAAAGCATGAAGCCCTTACTTTTCCAATATATATATATAAAGCATCTGATCAAGCAAATAACTACAAAATAATGATTACAAAATAACAAAACGATTACATGATAACACTATAAGTATCAATATAAAATGGTTACTATATATAAAATAAATGCTAATGTCAAACTTAAACATACCAAAATCATAAGCACAATAAAATCCCTTCACTAGTCTAGTGCAGGGCTTTTCAACCTTTTTACCGATTGTACCACTTTTAGGATATGGCAATATTCGAGTACCACCTAGCAAGGTGTCAAAAACTTGATGACCCCCCCCCCAAAAAAAAACCTGTTCAAAGTTGCAATTGCACTGAAATGACTTATGACAATTTTTCACACTTATGACCATTGCAGCATGCCCAGGGTCATGTGATTTATATTTGGATGCTTGGCAACTGATTCATATTTATAATGGTCACAGTGTTCCAAGGTCATGTGATCCCCTTCTGCAACCTTTTGACAAGCAAAGTCAATGGCAGAGCTGCTGGTGGCCAAGTGCTAAGGTGGGACTTCCTTTCCTTCCTCCCTTCCCTGCCTCCCTTTTTCTCATTCCCATCTCCTTCTGAAGGAAGAATTTGCCCCCCCCCCATATTTTCCCTCTCCATATATTGATCAAACAAGGAAAGGCCTCTAGAGACAGAAAAGACAAGCTGCTGAGTGAACTAGCTTAAAAAGGCACATTCCCCTTTAAGAATTAGCTACTGGCTAGAAAGGAAAGTAAGGAGTGCAGCCGGCACTTAAGGAAGAAAAAAAATGTAAGTACTGGCTGCTGGCTAAGGCAACCTCCCCAAATGGCTCCATTCCTAAGTAAAGGAATGCTACAGGCAAAATCCATTCAGGAGAAAAATACTTCAAAATCCCTTTCAGCAAAACTTACAGCTAACAACAGCAGAGCAATAGAAGCTAACAGGAGACATCAGCCAAATAGAAATTGCCAAACACTCCTTAAGAACACAAAGCCCTCATTGCACAAATCCCAGAACTTCAAAGTCATAAAAGCACATAAGAATCCTTCCATTCTCCATCTCCTTCCGTCCTCTGTGCCTCACCTCCAGCCATTGCTGCCTTTTCATTCCTCTTGGAGGGTGACCCCTCCCCTGCTGCATTTCTTGCCTGTTTGCTGCTGCCAGCACAGGTGGCTGCCACAGGAGTTGTAGATCGGCTCATGGCCAGCCTGCTTGATCTCCTCTCCCACCCCCCCTGCAGCTGACTGCCTCCTCCCAAGGCTGCTGCTTTTTTTTCTCTCCCTCTCCTGCCCAAACTGCCTCCTTTTATAGGCTCTCCTGTCTCTGCCCCCCTCCTCCTTTCTCATGGGGGAGGGTGAGCCAGAAGTGAGCCTGGTGCCTTTGCAGCTCCAGAGGACTCTCTCACTGTAAATCCTTGCCTCTGCTGGCTCTTTCCCTCCCCCACTACACTTGGCTAGTGGATTAAGGTACCCCTCTAGAAACCAGGAGACTGTGAGTTCTAGTCCCACCTCAGACATGAAAACCAGCTGAGTAACTTTAGGTCAGTCACTAATTCTCTCAGCCCAACTCATCTCCCAGGGTTGGTACCAAATATGGTAACTGAGACCACATGAATTAATATTACAATTCATGAATTGCATTCCAAACAGTAAGACAATGTAATTAATCATAATCGTATGTTTTCTTGGGTATCCACTATATTTTCAGTTGTAGTAACTTGATTTTAAATTGAAATGAAATTCATCTCTGTGAAATTCATATTTTATGAGCTGCCCAGAGTCTGCTGGAGGACCACCTTAAGGCATTTCATAAAATAAATAATGTCTGGTTTTTCAAAACAACCCTGCCTTTGATTTCCAAAAACAGGTCATTCAAGATCATTATTCCAAAAGTGGCAGAAATAAGATTAAGCAAGAGCATTATCAATATATATTATTTCAGATACGGGAATAAGCTTAACTCTTCTTGATTTCCTTTGGTCTCTTCCAAATATGATTAAATTTTGAACCAAACCCCAACTTCTGGGGAATGACAACATGTAATGCAGCTAGTTCTCTCTTGTTACTGGAGAACTGCTACAAATACTTCAAGATGCAATCCTTCTCCGTCCTCTTCCATTCTCCATTCCTACATAAATACAGAATTTTATTAGACTAATGTCTTACATTTTCTAACATCTGATCCAGTTGTCCCAGATAGTTCAGAAATTGTCTATCCGTTCATGTGTATCATATGGCAATGATAGTCCAATGTAAACTTACAAAGCATCAAATTAGGGAAAAATGATTTAGCTGGATTAGTGAATGACTCATCTAGAAGACGATGGATTTGTACTGTATTTTATTTCTTAGTTTTTGTTATCCTGCCTTTGTTATTTTTATAAATAACGCAAGGGGGAAAACATACCTAATACTCCTTCCTCCTCCTGTTTCCTGCCTCACAACAACCCTGTGAGGTGGGTTGGGCTGAGAGACAGTGACTAGTCCAAACTTACTCAGCTGGTTTTTCAGCTTTAAGGCAGAACTAAAACTCACAGCCTCCTAGTTTCTAGCCTGATAGCTTAACCACTGGACCAAACTAGCTATCTAATACAGGCTTCTTGACTTCCTGGCCAATCCAGTATAGGTTTCTTGCTACATAACATCTAGCTTTGCATCTAATACTAAGTACCCAAACTCTAAATTCAGGAACTTGTTCTTATTCTTAGGTCCAGTATTACATGTGTGTTTGGGTTTAAATATGTTTGTACATTAAGAAGAAAATAGAGGTTCTTCCTTCCAGCAACTTTAGTAAAATTGGTGGCCTAGATTTTTAGGTTGAATTGACTCAAACAATCGAGCAAAGATGAAAGAGAAATGAAAAAGAAAATCAGGGGTATTTCTGCCTTGCAGTCATCTTGAAAGTTCATTGTATCTTTTTACCAAATGTCAGCTGCTATTTTTCCTATTTCCCAGATCTTTCCTTTTCCTATTACTTTATTAGTAGTTGCAAATGTATGTGTCTTAATGTTCATATGTAATACAGGATGTAAGGGAGAGTGCCTGCCCTGTTCCTGACAGTTAGAACAATTAACCAGTGGAACAACCTGCCTCCAGAAGCGGTGAATGCTCCAACACTGGAAGTTTTTAAGAAGAAACTGGACAGCCATTTGTCCAAAATGGTATAGGGTTTCCTTCCTGAGCAGGGGGTTGGACTAGATGACCTCCAAGGTCCCTTCCAACTTTATCATTATTATTATTATTATAAATGATTAGCCTTAATTCATGCAAATAGAGGAATATATAATTGAAGGTATAACTTAAGATCTCTTTCCATGTTAGTCATCACCAAATCACCTTTGGCTCAGCAACAAATGGTCATTCAGTGACCATTTGAAGTTACAAGATTGTCGAGGTCTTGGGAGTGCAATCTGGGCACTTGGCAACTGGCTCACACTATTGGTTGCAGTGCCCCATGATCACGTGACTGCCATTTCCAACCTTCCCAGCTGTGTTCTCCAGAAAATAAATGAGGAAGTCAGCAGGGAAGGCTGAAAATCGCTGCAATAAATCTTCCCTATCCACACACCTTCCCCCAGCTCCTCTGTGCTTACATCAGGGCAGCTGCTTGCACACCCCTGTGAAGCCTCCCTGAGCTATCATGCCACACCTCCCTTGTGTACTTGTGCAACCCCTAGCACACACAGCTCAAATCTGGCAGCAGCCACTTACTTGTCTGCCAGACTGCTTACAAGCTACCTCTGACTCGCAACTAATCACATTTTAGATTTAAAAGGGTTGGATTGAAAGAAATAAATTAAATATAGGTAGTCCTTGACTTATGACTGTAATTGAGCCTGGAATTACAGTTGTAAGTTATTGCAGTTGTAAGTCAAGCCATCACATGACAACCAGATTTTTTGATAAACTTTTGCGTCATTTGTTAAGCAAATACCACAGTTGTTAAGCAAATCAATTGTCCCCAATGGGCATTTTTGCCAGAAACCAACAAAAAAAGTTACAAATCGTGGCAACATGACTGCAGGACATCACTGTAAATGGCTGTAAAGGGGAACTGGTTGCAAGCACCCAAAATGTGATCACATGATTGCACATGTGTAGGTGTCTGTGTGGGCATTGTAACTTTGAAAATGGGGCATAAATAGCTTTTGGGGGTCTATCATAATTTTGAATGGTCATCAAGAGACAGGTAGTCAAAGACTACCTGTAAATCTAGGCTGCCAAATCTGTCAGTGGCCAACAGAAAGAAAGAAAGCAGTAGATAATTTAGAAGGATACCAAACATGAAAGTTTGAATGACTAGAACTGTGAAAATAGTTCCAAAATTTTAAAAAAGCAAAAGACTAAAAGAGCTAACATTTAATTTTAAATTTATGCCTGCTGGATGGAGGACATGAAGACAAAATGGAAGACATATTCTCCTTTTGCTGGACATTCAGTAACTCTAGTTATCCCATGTTACTCTCACAACCAGAGTTGGAATTTAGGAAAAGTCCAATTAAACCCAGTAACTTCGTTATAGTGAAGGATGGATCCAATCTTCATTATTATCCTTATTCTCAGTGTTTATATTTGTGATAGGTTAACAGGAAATCATACAAAATAGAATTGAATTTATTTTCAGAGAGAGAAAGAGAGTACCTGTACAATTGATACGTATAGATGTATATACTGCATATTGTATATGCATCCATTATTATTTAAACTTCAATCTGTTCCCTAGTTCTCCTTTGCTTCACTCAATGTTTGTTCCAATTCTCGTAAACCTATGCCCGTAATGATGAACCTATGACATGTGTGCAACATTTTGGGTGACATGCCAGTGTTCATCGACATCCAACAACAGCTGTTCTTGAAAGCACACCCTATTTTCATGTGATTTTTGGTGGCTGCTAAAGGCCAAATATGGCTTCCTAGCCCCATGCCCTGGTATGCATATTTTCCAATGAAACAGACTGAGACAGGAAGATCATTTCATTACGATTTATTCAAAGCACTCTGATTAAAAAAGATTCCCCTCATTCAAAGAGAGCACCTCGATTCTCAGCTTGCATTCTGTTTTACAGTTAACGTATTAAAGAAAACTCAAGAGAAAAGTTGATTGCACAGGACAAAAGTAACTTCTCCTTTTCATAGGGAACCAGTTACATGTAGTCAAACATTACATGTATGTCTATTTAAACGAGGTCTGACGAAAGCAAGGGCATAAAATTTAACATGTTCATGAGGGAAAAAAAGTCATAAGGTTGTTTGGAGTTCACAGAGAGAGACAAACCAGATACAGGTAGTCTTCAACTTACAACAGCTCATTTAGTGACCATTCAAAGTTACAAGAGCACTGAAAAAAGTGGCTTATGACCATTTTTCACACTTATGACCGTTGCAGCATCCCTATGGTTACGTGATTTACATTTGGATGCTTGACAACTGGCAGAGAAAGGATGGAGCAGAAGAAGGCTGTGGATGAACTAGAGCAGGGGTCTTTGGACTTCAACTCCCAAATTTCCTCAGCTAGCCAAACTGGCTGAGGAATTCTGGGAGTTGAAGTCCACCAGTTGTAAAGTTGTCAAGGTTAGAGACCCCCTGAATTAGAGCTACCAATTACAGGTCGTCCTTGACATACAACAGTTCATTTAGTGACTGATGTTACAATGGGACTGAAAAATGTGACTTCTGACCGTTGTTCACACTTACGACGGTTTCAGCGTTCCCGCATGGTCATGTGATCAAAATTTGGATGCTTGACAACTGGTTCGTATTTATGATGGTTGCGGTGTCCCAGGGTCATGTGATCAACTTTTGCAACCTTCTGACAAGCCAAATCAGTGGGGAAGCCAGATTCACTTAACAACCATGTGACTAACTTAACAACTACAGTGATTCACTTAACAAATGGAGTAACAAAAGTCATAAAATGGGGCAAAGCTCACTTAACAAATTTCTCACTCAGCAACATAAATGTTGGGCCCAATTGTAGTCCTAAGTCGAGGACTTCCTGTACCAGTTAGTGCTAACAAACTTTCTCTTATCAGAAGACAAAACTCCAGACTTCCTATCCTTTCAGTTTAGGAATGTTAGAAGCTATCAGTCAAACCATAAAGAGTTTTCTACATCCCGGCCTGCAATGGTTTGATCATTTCAAAGAGAGACAAATAACTCAACTTAAAATGCAAAATAACTCTGTTAGTTAGCAAATAAAACAATGCTACAAAGTCCGTGTGGTATGGGACTACGAAGTCCATGTTGCGTGACCCTCCCTGCAGTGCCTGTGCAAGAGCAGTGTGTGCTTTTGCATGGTTTGGGGAGGCAGCAGAGGCCACGGGAGAGCATTATCTGAGGCCGCTTCAAGAACCAAGGCCTTGAGCCATCTCAAGGAGGCCGCAGGGGCCTGTCAGAAAGAGGACACCACCTGAAGGCAAGCGGCAGATCCTGGAGAGTGCTGGGCTTGAAGGTTTCAGGTTGTAATTAGGAAAGTTTGTTAAAGGAATGGCTGATCAGGGCAGAAAGTTGCAGCTGCCATCAGTGTAACAAGACCAATAACAAATAGTGGGACACTGCTGCCTAGCAACAAGAAAGTTATAAGGAAATTAGAAGGACATGTTAGAAGGATGCTAGCTGTAGATATATAACCTTTGGTAATTTCTAGCTTATTATTATACTAATCATGCACCCCTTTTGATAACATATAAAGAACGGTTGCTGGAATTGGGTATTCCTAGTTTAATGAAGAGAAGGACGAGGGAGGACATGATAGCAGTGTTCTAATATCTCAGGGGCTGCCACAAAGAAGAGGGAGTCAAGCTATTCTGCAAGAAGCAACGGATGGAAACTAACCAAAGAGAGAAGCAACCTAGAACTGAGAAGAAATTTCCTGACAGTTAGAACAATTAATCAATGGAACAACCTGCCTCCAGAAGTTCTGGGTGCTCTAACACTGGATGTTTTTAAGAAGAGACTGGACAACCATTTGTCTGAAATGGTATTGGAGTTGGACTAGAAGACCTCCAAGGTCCATTTCAAGTCTTCTCTTCTCTTCTCCTCTCTTCTCTTCTCTTCTCTTCTCTTCTCTTCTCTTCTCTTCTCTTCTCTTCTCTTCTCTTCTCTTCTCTTCTCAAGCTTAGTAGCATAAACATGCAATGTATGATGAAGGAGGGTATAGTAGAAGAAACCAATCAAAAGAAACATGTCAAGGAATTAATAATTGATTCTTAGGATGTTAACTTCTTTAATCATAGCTGTATAAAATTTGTATTTGTGTATTGTTCCCGTTCCTTGGCTCCTTTAGCTGCTAAGACCCTTTTGCTGGAGTACTCCAATAAAAGATGTTGAAAATGCCATTCCTCATGTCTGGTGGTCTTTATTAGCTTCGGTGCCAGGCTAGGACTCGTTTTGGGAACAACAGGCTGTGTTGCAGAAGGCAGCCTTTTTGAGTGGTAGCGGTGGCACTAGGGCTGGGGAGAGAGAGAGAGAGGGAGGGAGGGAGGGAGAGAGAGAGAGAGAGAGAAAGAGAGAGAGAGAGAGAGAGAGAGAGAGAGAGAGAGACCAGCAGAGTCAAGTTAGGCATGTGGCAAATTTTTGGCAGACCAAGCCCAAAAGATTCACCTACATTTTGCAGTATGGAAAAGGCCTCGTACTCAATCTGCATTTTGGTGCCGCATGTCCAAAAGCCTCACTTCTTCCCAAGTAAAAATTTTGCCACCTATCACAGATGAAGAGAAGATACAGTAACTCAGCACCACCCATGATCTTTGGGACTGATCTCCTCAGGCAAAATGTACAAAGTTATGGAGCAATTACAAATGTTTCTCTTAACGCTAATACAAAAATATGCATCAAAATCGTATACAGAAATGATACCTCAGTTGAGACTCAGAGCCGTTTTATTCATTTAAATTCCAACACCACCTTTGATTTTAAAGCCATGATTCTAGAAATCAATTGCTTGTTAGGAATATATGTCATCTTCTCTGTCCCATGTCTGCGCTGTGCACACACAGAGTTTGCAATGTTATTTTTAGCAAGAGTTTCCTATTTGATTGTGTACTTATTTCCCCTGTTCATCCCCACTTCCTTTTCTACTCTTATTGCTTCTATGAATGAAAAGCTTAGTTTGGAAGTTTCTCAGAAATCCATTTGTTGCATCTCTGAAAAAAATCATGGCTATTGATGTTAACCCCAAACTGGCTAAGTTTCCCCAGGAATTACAGTTTACTCTGTTCCAACTGCATTCTGTTTTCTCTGTCCCTTTTAGCGACGCCCATTATGAATTCATCCATTGCCCATGGCTGGGAATTTTTAGAGTTATCAACTCAGTAAATACAGAGGGCATCCGTCTGAGAAAGACTGTTTTGTTGTATACCCATGAAGATCTGTTGTTTGCATTCCTGTTCCAACATTGCAATTATAAGGAAGAACTGGGTGATCTCTGATCTCTGCCCCAAACCAAAAGAGCAAGAAAGAAAAGCAAGGAAAAGCATAATTAGTCTCCACCTGAGATAGCAGTGCATTTCAGCTGGGTTGCAAGGTAAAACCAAAGGGAGTTATTACTACAAAACTATTTTTTTTTTCTGTTTTGCTGGCTAAGAGTAGAGTTCCATTCTGGAGCAATAAGACCTCTTCAAGATATTCTGCTCCAATTGTGTGAGAGCAATGTGCTTCAAATGTCTTTTTTCCTTAAGTTTCCATCAAGTCATGTTTGATGCCTGGTAGACCATTAGACCCTGTTTTTGTTTTTGGCAACTGTGCAGAAATACTGAAATATACCATCACTTAAATCCTTCAGATTGATTTTTTTAGTCCTCAAGTTAAAATTTCCTCATGGTGTTCCATCCAAGTATTAGCTGCTTAGCCTATCATGGTCAATTAAAGTTAACTACAATCATTCACCTAGCTGAGCATGCAGTTAATCAAAGTCTTGATCTAAACACCAACTACAACCTACTTACAAGCCAAATGCACCAGGGACAGACTTGACTCTCATTTTATTATTATAAAATAACTGATCCTCTGTGAAGGCCTTTTCATTGAAGGAAATGGACTGTAAACTATCTCCCTGATCCAATGCAGGTTGGCAGAGAGGCAGGGTTTTTTTTTTTTCCTCTTCTAGACTAAGACAAAGTGACTGAATCAAGCTGTCATGCCTAAAGGGGGACTGGAACCAGGGGCCCCACCCCACTCTTAGCTCAGTATCCTAACACTAGACCATACTGGATCTCAGCTTGTTTATATACAAGAGATTACATGACATAAACAAAAAGTAAGAGAACTTGCAGCTTTCTCTCTCACACATTTTCTCTCCCTCTCCCCCCCCCCCCCTCCATCTGTGAGCACACCTGATTTCTTGTTAAGGGCAATCCCTCTGTCTACCAAACACATGGACACAAGCACTGCCACCCCCTTAAAAATCAGCATTTATCTCTTCCTTGCAAAAACTCATTACATACAACTGGGTGAGTGCATGCACTCACTTGTGCCCACACCCATGTAAAAGCTTACAGGCATACTAGTATTCCCTTACCAGAACAGGAACCTGCAATCGGCAGCTGAGTACCCTGCTTCCTTCCCATGCTCCTCATCCAGTGCTCCCAACCTTCGCTAAGCCCTCCCACCCCATGGCTCCACATATCCTGTCAGAAACCTTTCCCCACTCCCTTTCCCCATCCCAACCCCGCCCCTTCATCCCCACACCTTCCCCCCTGCCTGGGGAGGAGGCCGCTGCCTTTGGTCCGCCAAGGGTTAACCTGGATTGTGTCTGTCACCCAGTTGCCCGGATGCTGATGTAAGGGGAGAGCTCAAGAGATCCCTTCAGATTGCAGTGAGAGGAGGTGAAGGACCAGCCCAGGAGAAGAGCCTCGCCAGGAACATCCTTCATCCACAGCATCATCCTTGGCTGGACCAGCTGAATGATGCTGGTACCCGGGCTGTAGCATTCTTCCTCCTTCTCTACCCTCCCTTTCCTGATGCCGAGAGCATCCCCCTCCCGCTAAACCCAGCAGGATGCCGGCCTCGGTATTGTCCCTATAGGGGGGGGGACCTGGGGGGGCCTTGCCTCATCTTGCTGTACCCCTTCCCATCCCACCACCCCCTGTTTCTGATTGTTGCTCAGAAGCGCGACAGACAAAAGCCATGTCCGGTGGCAAAGAAGCAGGTGGGGTCCACCCCTACCAGTCGCAGCAGAGCCAGCAACATGCTCAGTATGTGGGGCCCTACCGGCTGGAGAAGACTCTGGGGAAAGGGCAGACAGGTGAGTCTCTGGCAGATTTGGAAGTGGGGTATGGAAAGAGTACACCCGTTCCACGGGGTGGGCATGGTGTGACTAGCTCAGCAGCTGAGAAAATTGCCTTCATCTTGGCCTCAGATGTATCTAAAGACAGGATAATAAAGGAACATCTGGGGTGTTTTGACCAAACAGTCCAGGTCAATTCGACCCGGTGGGAGGAATAAAAAAACAACAACGTGGTGAGGTGGTAGGTGAGTGGAACTGTTGATCCTATGGCAGACTAAAGGTGGGGTTGAGAGGGTGGGGGAGCATAGGGCTCTGCTGGAAATTCATTTGGGGTTTGTGAGGTGAAGGTGTTAAGAGAAGGTTGCGTTCCTACTTTCCTAGAGGGTTTTATTGGGGGGAGGGAAGGAAGTAAATGGGAGCTCTGCTTAGGGCAAAAGGCTTTTTGGGAGGTAGATATGGGGTGGGGTGTGGGGGATAGCATTGGAGATGTTGGACTGCTCTCAGAAGAAAGATAGTGTTAATCTTGTCTGTGCTGGAGTATGCTGGAGTTAGAGGTGAGCACTAAATGTTTTGCCTGTTCAAGTGTATTTGGCATGCTCATAACCTGCAAGAAATAACATTGTAATAGTTAAAGAGGCATAGGTTTTAAAAAGGCCACAACTATATTACTACTTAGCTTCAAGTGCCGTTAGATTCCTCGAAGACACAATGTGTACATGGTCATAGAGAGATGTGTGTTCTGTCTTTGTAAGAGATTGTGTGTGGGGGGGGGGGGGGGTACAACCACTTAAACAGAGAGGGGAAGGTAAGCCATGGATTTCATGGCTGGGTCACTTTTAAGCCTGCTTTCCGAGCTGATTTGCCAGGCAATTGGGGCCTGAAGGAGAGAAGGTGTCAGAGGTACAGCTGATGCTTTAAAAAAAAATACTGCTGCAATGACCAGGCTTGGTTGGGGAGGAAGAAAAACCCAAAATTGGGGGGGGGGGGGAGGGAACCCAGCGCAAAGATTTAAGCTACAAAAATAACCTCTTAGGGATGGGGACCTAGGCATCCTGATCTGTTTGCTCTCTGTCTCTGTCCTGTGGGGACTCTGGATCTGAGGACTGAAACTAGGGGTGGTGAAGACTGTTATGGAAAGGCCTATATACATTCCTCCCCCCACCACCTCTTCTCCTGCTGCAGCACTCCGTATGAATGGAACAGGGATTTTAAAAAAAACAACTCTGCAGGGATGCTGATTCGACTGTGCAGTTTATATACAATGGGCTTGGTTACAAGAGCGACTGCTTAAATAAATGCCTGAGAATGGGTTTTATGCAAATCTGTTTTCTGTAGCTCCTTGTCTTCTTTCTTGGACAGGCGCTGAAGGGAAGACTGGAAGGAGGGGATCTATCCATCTCTCTGCAATGATGCAGGAAAACTCAGACCACAGGCCTCTCTCCCGGGGCCTTTAATTTCTGTGTGTCTGTGGGTAGAATGAGCTTTGAGGCTTCAAAAGGTGGTGGTGGGGATTTCTGCAGTGGCAAAAAAAAAAAAAAAGGAAGACATCCTGTCTTTAGAAAGAGCCAGGATACATTTGCGTATTTGCCAGTGTATGTCTGTGTGTGCATGTTTGGGAGTTATCCCCCCCCCCCCCAATCATTATAATAAAGATCTGGAGCAGGTGGATAAAAGAAACAGAAGAGGCAGCAGGGAATAAGGAAGGGCCAATTTTGCTGAATAATCATTTCTTGACTGTGGCGGCCAGCAGTTTATACAAAGCTGATTCAAGAATATCCCTACAAATGGGCAGAGGGATGGATGTTGTTTTTGGCCTGGAGATGGGAGGGGGGCAAGAGGTAGAAACCAGGTTGTTTCTGAGAGCCCAGAAACTGGGAAGCAATCGGGGAACGCAGGAGTAGTAGGGCAAATGGATGCCTCGTCTGGAGAACAGAGAACTTTACATTTATTTTACCCTGATGATATTGGCATGAATTCCCATCCATTTATTTCCTTGTCTTAAGGAGTTGAATGTTCGATAGGGAAGGAGACGGACAGGCAATAAGTGAAGCTCACAAACAAGTGACATGCCCAAGGTCATCAAGGAACTATTGGTAGCAGAGATGCAAATAAATAGTGGTAGATATTTTGGCATCTCCCGGATGACCCTGTTTAGTTTTTATGTTATAATCCCTAGCCAAACAAAGCTGGGATGGTCCAGCTGGACCTGGGGTGTATGATGAATGGCTTATCTGTCCGTGCAATGAAGAATCATTCAGATACAGAGAAATCATCTTGCAAACTTTGCAAAAGAATCCGTGTATGATATGGGTAGCAAGCATGGCTGGGCTGAAAGAGTTGCTCTAAAATTATGGAAATATTCCAATAGTAACCAGAAACCTCACTTTTTTTTTTGCAATTAGAATCCCTTAAGTAGGTTTGTTGCATGCTGTCTGAGCAGGGATGCAGCTGGTAGCTTGCTGATCTTGGATTTAGGAAATCCATCAGTTATGAAACCGCAATAGATGAGATGCCATGGAAGTCAGTCATCCTTCAGTCCTATTGAAATCAGTGGGAGCCCACATTATTAGTTACTGTTTTATTAACACTTTTTAGTACTTCAGAGAAGGCATAGACCAACTAACTAGCCTTTGTCATACCCATGCCACATACAGTATTCCTTAGCAATGATAAGGATTATAGAGTTTGGACCCATACATGCCAGTGCAAGCAAATCTTAAACTAAACTTATCCTGAACGTGCTTATGTTGTTCTGTGTAAGCTAGGGTCTTTAATTAAAAAAATTACTTTGCAAGTCAACATATTGCCACATCCACAAGCATGGACTGACAAGACATACTTGGGCATGTCGATAACGTGCAAAATGTTCAGTTCTGAACATCACTAGAATTAAAGCATGAATGATGATACTGGAGCAAAACAAGCAGATGTGTATTTGGAAAATCTGGTGGCCTTAGGGATATTTGCTAGATGTGATTTTGAAATTGCTCTTCACTCCCACCCACAAACACAATTTCTTTCTTGTTTGGAAACTTTTTTTATTTTTGCCCTAAAAAAAGAACATGGAGATTTTTTACCATCCTCAAACTTCTGTTTAAATTTGATAAGGTTACTTAAAGATATTTAAATAGGAGTCTACCATATGGGGAAATGGTGAACCTAGTTCACTGATTTACTCTGAGATACAGTATATTCTGTACCTAGTAAATACAGCTAAATATCTATGGAGACTCTCAGTCATCCTGGTCATGGTTGTCCCAAAGGTGCTTTACAAAAGGAAACTGGACACATTATGTTTCTCAGTTCTGACAGAAGCTTCTTGGATGAGAAGTGAAATGTTTTCAAGAAAAAACTAAGAAAGTTCAGTTGCCTTTTAAAAAGCACCTTTGGGACCTACAACTAAATAGTTTTAGTCTCTTAACTCTTATTGTTTAAGAGTTATTCTTTAAAAATATTTATATGGCCACTCATCATAAAACCAGATTCCAGAAGGACTCACAACAATTATATAAAACAATAACAAGCAAAGAATAAAATCAAATAAACAAAAACCCCTCAATAAAATTAGTCTTAACTTTTGCTCCCCCCCCCCCATCAGTGTTTGCAGGAAATACATTGTTTGATGATCTGATTTGTTTTATTGATATATTTATTTGTTATAGGTTATATCCAGTATTTCCTATAGGAGCTGAAGGTGGCACACATGGTTCTCCTTTACCTCTTTATTTTTACCTTCACAGTAACACTGTCAAGTTAGCTTAGACTAGGATGATACCTGGCCCAAGTCAGCCATGAACTTCAGGCTGAGTGGGGGAACTGACCTCTAAGTCCTATGAAGCTTGTTCCACCATTTTTGATTTACATCCTGCCTTTCAGTGATAAGAACTTCAGGGTTGTAGATGTTTCATTACCCAAACTAGTTAGAAAACAACCAAGCTCAGAGAGCACCAAGGACCCCTCATAGCTCAATATATATATTGAAGTTCAATTCCCACTGCCCAGGAGATACTCCAATACACACAGCTACAAGAATGGGGAAAACTAAAATTATAAAGATGTCCTCAAGCTAACCTCTGATGACTTCATGAAGACAACCTTGTTATGGGATGGGTTTATCGCTGCTTTTTTGTTATGGTTGTTTTTACTTCCAAGTGTAGTTTATATCCCTGATATTCCCTGTAATTTCCAATCCAGGTACTAAGTCCAAGCCTGATTAATTCCAGTGGCTTCTGCAGGGACAGGATCTTTATTAGGCCAATGGAAGTTGCACAAAAGGAGGTTGTATAAAATCCCTACAAACGTTTGATCCAAATGCTTCAGTTCGTTTGTGGTTGATATTGGAGGCCACTATATTACTAAATATAGGCTAGATGGAGTGATGGAAAGCCTACAGATACCTAAGTTGGGTTTAGAGTGTGCTAAGGACTCTATCAAAACTTGCTGAGAGGATAAATCCAGAAAATAGTGGTACATTTTGTTTTCCAAGGGATCAATTCCATCTGTTAAGTGAAAGTCATTTGATAAAGTCAGTGAAAGTTAGTTCTCACATGGTCAAAAGTAAACTACAGTATTAATACTCCAGACTGTTACCAAAACAAAAAACAGATGGAAACTATATTTCCCACCCCAAGACAATTGCTTCTAGCCCTTTATGTAAAGTAGGTGGGAGAAACAGCACAAGATATTTGGTTATAATAAATAAAAGTCATTTACTAGAATCTATATTATGGCTTGTTACCTTTTGATAAATTACATATCAGACGTTGTTAAATTTTCTCAAGTTCCCTAGAAATTAAACCTCTGGGCAAAGCCAATCCATCTTCGTTAACAAAAATCCAAACAATAATAAGTCAGTAATGATACAGGAAGTAAAAGTAACAGATGTTATCAAACAATGAAAAAAATATTTTCCATATAAATGCATGGGCATGAATGCTAAGGCGTCATATGGAAGCTCCTGGCTTTTATTTCTTACACTGCAGGACTAAGACAAGAAAGTACAAATTTTAAGTATCTGTTTGCTTTTTCTTTTATTTTCATTTGGTTTGGTTTGGTTTGAAAAATCCTGAGAAAAATTTCCTGTACAAACACAAATGTACGTATAATTTAGTACAGCCAAATTAACATTGTAGTTGCTCTCCAACAAGATATTGATCCTCTCCCCACTCCTCCCATAAGATGTAATTTAAAGTATTTTTAAAACTTGTTACCATCTTTAATGAAGTTGCTTTGGAAGTAGCATACATTTCCAGGATAAACATTTTCCAAACTCAAGTTTCCAGAATCATTGTACTTCATTAGTGTCAGCGCTGGAAACTTATCTCTTCACCTGGCAAGCAGAATTTAGAATGCAACCATGAGAGAAAAGAGACCCACGTCTTCGGACAGGAAAAATCCCAGAACTGCATCTGCTGTTTCAGAGAAGGATGCCCGGCGTAACCAATGATTAGTTTCCTAAGGTTAAAAAAAAGTAAAGAAGCCCCTGTGGATTTTTACTGCACTAGTCATTGCTGACTATAGGGGGCAGTACTCATCTCCGTTTCAAGGCCATTGAGCCAGCGCTGGCGGAAGAGGTTTCTGCAGTCATGTAGCCAGCAGGGTGTCATGGAGCGCTGTTACCCCTGTTACCAAAGTGGTACCCATAGCTAAATCTGGCCCTAGGTTCTGCCTCGGTTTACCTTCCCAATAAGCAGCCGAGTCGGAAGATCATTTAAAAGCAGTTTATTAGGGTACCCTGATAAAGTGGGATCTTCCTATGAAAAGGAGAACCCCGAGATCCATCTTACATTCCTTTTTATAGTTAACAAAGAAAAATGAAAGAGGAAAGTTGGTCGGACAAGATAAGAGTAACCCCTCCTTGCACAGTAAATCAACTACAAAGCTTGTTTGAAGTTGGATAACCAGATGCCAGTTGACACTAAGAAACTTTTTCTTATCAGAAGATAATCTCCAGGACATCCTTCTGTAAATTATCTTTTCAGTTTAGGAATGTTAAAAGCTATCCAATCCATACTATCCTAGGATGAAAGTTTTCCTACATTCCAATCTACAATCAACCTAAACATTATTTTAAAAGAGAGAATGCAAGTCAAGTTAAAATACAAAATAACCGTGTTAGTTAACCAATTACAAAATCCATGTCATGTGCCCCTCAGTACTTATTTATCTACTTGCATTTGCACGCTTTCAAACTGCTAAATTGACAGGAGCTGGGCCAAGGACGGGAGCTCACCCTGTCGTGTGACACTCAGGTCTCAAACCTGGGCTGCCAGCTTTCCAGCCAACAAGCCCGGCATCTTAATCACTGAGCCACCGTGCCACACTCAGATTCCTAAAGACAGTTTCAATACCCCTGCCAGAACAGCCCTCCTATGAAACACCCGCACCAATAAATTTGGCAGTGGTGTCAATCTCCCTGTTGAGAGCACTAGGAGGAGGAAGGAGTATTAGGGCTGTGATAGCGCAGTGGCTAGAATGCAGTACTGCAGACTATGACTGCTGTCTGCCAGCAGTTTGATAGTTTGATCCTCACCGGCTCAAGGTTGACTCAACTTTCCATCCTTCCCAGTTTGGTAAAATGAGGACCCAGATTGTTGGGGGCCATAGGCTGACTTTGTAAACCGCTTAGAGAGGACTGTAAAGCACTGTGAAGTGG
This sequence comes from Crotalus adamanteus, assembly GCA_039797435.1. Classification (NCBI taxonomy): domain Eukaryota; kingdom Metazoa; phylum Chordata; class Lepidosauria; order Squamata; family Viperidae; genus Crotalus; species Crotalus adamanteus. Next base: position 12,568,145 of record CM077935.1, read on the forward strand.
TATATAAGTCTAAGTGCTATTGCTGGTGCTAAGTGCTATATCCCATCTTTATTGTTGTTTTTGTAAATACCTCAAGGCGGTGAATATGCCTAATACTCCTTCCTCCTCCTAGGACTCTCAACAGGAAAATTGACACCATAAAAAAAAAACAATCATAGCACTAAAATCAAAACAATAATAGTAATAGTTTGGAACTCCCTTGGTGCTTGAGAACTTGCAAGGAAAGAAGTATTGCCCTCTCCCGTCTTGACTTCCAGCCTAGATAACACCGATGCAGAAACTGATCTGCATAGGATCCTTCATCCAATACTCCAGTGGCAAGCTGGATGCATGCACACATGGTGGCTGCTAATGCTGCATTGCTGGGAGAGCAGGGGCCACTGCAGCTCTGCAGTTCTTAGGGATCCAGGACTGGTCCTGGTAGTTTGGGGATGGTGGCGGCAGCAACGGCTTTCCGCCTAAGCAAGTATAGCTATAGAGGTTAAAAAAAAATCCAGATATATTTTAATCTATTAATAATAAGTTGAAAGATAAATAGGTTTTTCTAGGGTCTTTGAACCAAAAAGCTAACATCTCTTTTAATTAACACAGTTCTGTAACAAACAATAAAAAGAAAAAGCAATACAGAACCATGCATCAGAATTTGCAAAGGGATCCTTAGCAAGAAAGACAAGGGAGTTACAAAGATGAGCTTGTATAAATTGATTAAATATTGAAAACTACGTTAATGGGATCTTGACCCCTTTCCTCTCTTTTCAGGTTTCATTAATAGTATATGTGGCCCTCATTATTTGTGGGGGCTCTACTCCAGCCTAACAAACACAGAACATGAAACCCATAGATCATGAGACTTTGCAAAAACAACCTATGGGCAGGGACATCCGCCATTTTTTAGACCTGCAGAAAATACACAAAAACTCATCCAACAGCATCCTCTAAGCACAACTCTGCTCAAACCCATTGATGGATGAAACACTTTACCACAGATGATGAGAACTGGTTTGCATGTATTTGTTTAATTTGATTTTGCAATATTTTAGCCTACCCCCATCCAAAGTCAACTGCAAATATGCAAGGCCAATGAGGACTGCATATCCTAATAAAAAGATAACTATTTAATCCAGCCTCACCTTCCAACCTTATGGATGTGATAGTACCCTAACTTCCCCACATACCAATGCCTGGGAGATCTGGGAACTATAATCCAAAATGTATATGGAAGGGACCAGATGGAAGGGAGGCTGTTCTAATGTGTTTACTTATGAAGATTGCAAAAGGCACCAAAAGAATATTTAGCACAAAAAAATTCCTTTATCCTGATATTTGACACTGACCAGTGCCTTCAAAGGCAATATGATCATTGGCAAGTATTAAAAATTAATCCCTCCCTCAATTTAAGCTCAAATTACATATAGCTTTGTTTTTGGTAGTGGCAGTGGATTGACACTGCTTTATTCAAGGATTTTTTTTTTAAATCTTCCTATTATGGTTCACAGCTCTGGAGTTCCCTGCTGGATCTTACTCTGCTTAATTTTTTGAGATCCTACATTTTTGGGCTAACAGTTGCCATCTGCAGTAGCAAACTTTAAAAAAAAAATATCCATAATTTACTTTTGAGTGTAACCATCTGTTTTTCTGTTCTGACTTTTCTGCAATGGTTCCTCACATCCTTCTCCCTCCATATTGCAAAGTTTCCAACCATGGGCCAATGGGATTTAGGGAAAGGGCAAACACTAATGTCTAGGCAAGTTGCAAAGCATGGCTGCTGGATTTCATGTGACAACAAAGTGCACAAATGTAAGATCATACTTGGAATATTGCATTCAGTTTTGGTCACCGCAATATAAAAAAAGATGTTGAGACTCTAGAAAAAGTGCAAAGAAGAGCAACAGAGATGATTAGGCATCTGGAGGCTAAAACATACGGTTGCAAGAATTAGGTGTGTCTAGATTAATGAAAACAAGGACTGGGGTGATACGATAGCAGTGTTCAATTTCTGAGGGGCTGCCATAAAGAAGAGAGGGTGAACCTGAAGGCAGGACAAGAAGCAATGGATGGAAACTAATCAAGGAGAGAAACAACCTAGAAGTAAGGAGTAATTTCCTGACAGTTAGAACAATTAATCAGTGGAACCTGTCTCCAGAAATTGTCGGTACTCCAACACTGGATGTTTTGAAGAAGAGATTAGACAACCATTTGTCTGAAATAGTATAGGGTTTTCTGCCTGAGCAGGGGGTTGGATTAGAAGACCTTCAAGGTCCCTTCCAACGCTGTTATTCTATTATTCTGTTACTTTGTCTCTAGATCAATACTTCTCAAACTTGGTGGATGGTGGGGAGAGCGTATTGTTTTTACTATTTGTATATTGGGTTTTTATTTTTTGTAAGCCTCCAAGAGTCACTGAGGGTGAGTGGGTGGCCATATAAATTCTCTTAAATAAAATAAATAGTGAATAAGTAAACTTTCTCTGCTGGCTGGGGAATTCTGGGGATTGATGTTCACATACCTTAAAGTTGCTAAGGTTGAGAAAAACATTGCTCTCGATTAAGTGCAGTTGCCCTTCTTTTAGCCTTCCTGTGATTTATTAGGGCTGTTTATTTTAGACAGCACCATCACAGTCTGAGACCCGATCTAACTAATTTGATAGCACTGGTATGATATATAGATGTGATACACTAAAAATCATAAAATCATACAACTGGAAGGGGCTATTTAGGATATTGAGTGCAATCCCCTGCTCAGCACAGAAACACAAATTAAAACATCCTTAATGATTGCCTATCTTCTTTTCTCATATACAAGTTATGTTAGACAATTGTCTGTCTGTTTGTCTATCTATTTATTTGTTAAATTTATTTGCCGCCTATCTCACCATGGGGTACTCTAGGCGGTATGTATTAACAGAGTGAAAAAAATAGTGAATGTGGAAATCCACCTTTCCCATTTCTTTATATCCCAGTGATGTGAACTTAAACATCAAAGTCAAAGGAGGGCTGTAATTTAGCTAATATTGAAAAAAAGTTGATTTTATAAACTATAAAATTCTGTGTCCTTCAACTGGTCCAGTTTTGCCACCAAAAAACAACTTATTCCTGGAATGTTTTCTAGTTGCCTTTTTAGCAAGCTATATTAATTTATTTTTAAGATGAGATTGTTTTTCTTTTCATTAAGTTGGTAAACAAAGCCGTAAAGAGGAATATATCTTCAGAGTTTCAGAAGTCAATGTATGAAACTGTGTTAGGTATTAAATGACATCTTCAGCTCAAATTAAGATTTTCACTTGTCCTTTTCCCAGTAAGTGTGAGCATGTATTGTGGGCATATCCCAAAGATGCTTTTTTACAAGGCAACTGGACTTTCTTATTTTTTCTTTGAAGACATTTCACTTCTCATCCAAGAAGCTTCTTCAGCTCAGAAGCTTCTTGGATGAGAAGCAAAACGTCTTCAAAGAAAAACAAGAAAGTCCAATTGCCCCGTGAAAAAGCATCTTTGGGATTAACTATGACCTGGATGACTGAGAATCTCCATAGATATTGGGGGCATAATTAAGTTGCAGCCTTTAGCAGATAATTTATTTTTGTCGGTATTGTTATCAAAACCACAGTTAAAGATCTAGTGAGAAATTTTTTTTGATGGCCCTGTGTGGCAGATCTTTTTTAACAGTTGAAGAAAAAGAGAAACTCAGCAATATCAACATACCTGTAAGTAAAACATATTTAAAAATGGAATGCATGGGTGTAAATGCTATCATCACAAGATGCTAGATGTAATGGTAAAAAGAAATCTGGTTGGTCAATCAAGATATTTCCAATTTCCATTTCAGATAGGCTTTGACATCAGTAATGGCCAGGGATTATGGAAATTAAAGTTAATAATAATAATAGTAGTAAAGTTGGAAGGGACCTTGGAGGTCATCTAGTCCAACCCCCTGCTCAGGCAGGAAACCCTACACCATTTCGGACAAATGGCTGTCCAGTCTCTTCTTAAAAACTTCCAGTGTTGGAGCATTTACTGCTTCTGGAGGCAGGCTGTTCCACTGATTAATTGTTCTCACTGTCAGGAAGTTTCTCCTTAGTTCTAGGTTGCTTCTCTCCTTGATTAGTTTCCACCCGTTGCTTCTTGTCCTGCCTTCAGGCGCTTTGGAAAATAGCTTGATTCCCTCTTCTTTATGGCAGCCTCTGAGATATTGGAACACTGCTATCATGTCCCCCCTTGTCCTTCTCTTCGTTAAACTAGACATACCCAATTCTAGCAACCGTTCCTTATATGTTTTAGCCTCTAGTCCCCTAATCATCTTTGTTGCTCTTCTTTGTACTCTTTCTAGAGTCTCAACTTCTTTTTTACATCGTGGTGACCAAAACTGGATGCAGTATTCCAAGTGTGGCCTTACCAAGGCATTGTAGAGTGGTATTAATACTTCACGTGAACACATATGGGGGATACGTGGTTGGGAATTATTTGTATAGAACTGAAGAAACACTCAGTTTTGACAAGGAATAACTAACCTAGTGCCATTTAAGTATTGTGGACTACAGGGTCCATTAGTGTGACCAAAAGGTCTCAAAAAGGTAGACAGTGTCAGGTTGTCTTTTGTAAGTTTGCCAAGTTGGAGTTATCTCAGGGATTTTCTTAGGATCTTGTGTTCCCTGTTTCTTCTGCTCCCTAACATTCCCTCCTTTTCCAATTTGAGAGGAGAGAATCTGTTAAGAAGACTTTTACTAGGGCAGGTGTGGACAAGCAAGTGTCCTACTTTTGTTTTGGACCAACTCCCATCAGCTCCATCAACCAAGATGAAGGATCAAGGATTAGGGAAATTTTAGTTCAAATATCTAGAGTCTGCTGGACTACCTAATTCTGCTATAGGGATTTACACTGACTCAATTCCAGAATGATCTGGGTCCCTGCCAACACATACTCATAGAGGATGTATCCAAGGCCTCTGAGCTTTATGATGCCAGGGAGTGAATGCGTAGTTTGCAAATCTGGACTTGATGCACAAAACAACCTGGAAGTGAACATCTGTGATGACCTAGGAAAAATGCAATGTGAGCACTTAACTATTGATGCCAGTGTGTGGAGGGACAAGCTAGGTCTGTGGGCTGATTCTGCACAAAAAGGAGCAACAGAGAGAAAAGTGAGACATCCTCCCTCTCCAGCCTAACCCCAAGGCCCTCCACAGTGGCAATATTCACACTGAACCCATAAATCAGCCAATCACATTTTAGTTTAGCATGCTGTGTGAATGCAGCCTATGTAAATGGTGCAAGCATATGTTCATACTCCAAATGGCTGTATCACAAACATCAAGTTTTAACTACAAGACCTCTGGCAGAGATCCAGAAAGGAGCAGGGCCAATAAACAGAAAATGTCTGGTCTGACTTAATTAATATTTCTCTCCAGCTTCATTTGTAGACTGCAAAAATATATGTGTACATGATTTTGCGTGATGTGTTCAGTTACTTTCAAGGTTGGGAACCCAAGTTCTTTTGGGTCAACAGCTATGATTTTGTTTCTGCTAGAGTACTCTGTTGGCCTGTATTTTGGAATCTATAAACTCTACAGTGGCTATGGTAGCTAAACACAGTAGCAAAAATAGGGATGGCTAGTTCAGGAAAAACTGTGAAAACATGACTGAGGCAAAATCAGGTAACACTGTTCAGAGTCAAGATCTGTTTTCTCTTGTTCCAGAATTCAGGACAGAACAATGGCTCTGAATTTCACAAAAGTAAATTCTATAAACTATTAGGAAAATGTTCCTAACAGTAAACATAGTTTGACAGAGGAATCGATGATAAAGAGATTTGTGGGTCTCTTTCCTGGATGTATTTAAGAAGAGGCTAATCATCCACCTATCAACAAGCCTTTAATTTGGGTCCCCACACTGAGCAAAGGGATGGATTACATGGCGTAATTCAGCCAGTGCTGTGGCTCCTTGTGGGGTATTCCAACTTGGGCAATGAAACCAATTCGGTAAATTGTAGCTCAGTGAAGCATTTTCATTGACTCAGAATTATAGAATCATAAACTAAGAGTTGGAGATAATGTAGTTCAAAATTTCCCAACCTTGGTAACTTCTTGAGGAGTGGCATCCAGTACCCAGAATTCCCTAGTGGCTATTGCTGAGAATTCTGGGAGTTGAAGTCAACATATCTGAATTTTTCATGGTTGGGGAACACTGATCCAGTCCAAGCCCTTACCATATGTAGGAATCAGTACCAACAGATGGCTATCCAGTCTTTCAAATACCCCCATCTAAGAGTATCATCACCTCTCAAGGCAATCAAATTCATTCTTGAACAGAACTTACCAATACAAAATAAAAAGAAACAACAACCTTTTTTTGCGGCTGTATTCATGTTGTGTAGCCGTGAACACAGCCTATACAAATTGTTGATTCCTGTCTCCCTTAGTACACTGGCTAAACATGCAGCTAGTGGCAGATTGTTGCTAACTGCTAGCTATGTCCTGGACCGGAGACATGAATTATCCATTCTTTGTCCCCAAATGTCATGTTTTCTTCTACAAGATAAGAGAATATGGCCAAAAAGGATTCCATGACAGAATAATCCTTGGTTAAATGCAGTGAACTTCCCCTTCTTTATTAGTTTAAAATTTGAGTCAAATATTTTAAGTGGAAGGCTCTATAAAATTCATTGTCATCCATTTAGTTGTTTTTTTAAAAAAAAAAAAAATCCTAGGAGCAATTTTGGCTTTAAAATCTCCACTCAGCCTTGAAGTCCATGGGATGATTTTCTGGCAGACATGTTTACTCTCAGCCTAATCTACCTCACAGGATTGTTGTGAGGAAAAATGATGGGAAGAAAAGAATAGAATCATATATACCACCTTGATTTCCTTAGATAAAGGGTGGAGAGAAACGGAATGTATCTCATATAAAAAAAGAAAGAACTACTATTTTTATGGATTTGCTCAAAATATTGTGGACTAATAGCTGGTGGGTTTATGTGCAGAGTTGATACCTAAATACAAAAGCACAAGAGCAACTAGGTTAGGGATAGTTGAGGGTTTGTAGGTTAGATCCAGTCCAATTTTACAATATGATTTTGATATTATATCTGAAGCCAGTTTCGTTATATTTTAAAGCTGGAGGATTTGGTTTGATTTATGGTAATTTCAGGAAACAACTGCCTTTAATTCATAGAATCCGTTTGATGTCTTTAGCCTTTAAGTGTTTACAGCATTGCATTCCTTGAAAAGAGAAGCAAGAGGCGGGAAATTTAAATCGATTGAAGATCCATTCATAACCTTCGAGAACATAAGCAATGTGACAGCATTTCATCTCTCTTTTGTGAATGTTAAGGCACTTATCTCTAACTGCCATCGTACTGTGGCCAGCTTTAAATACAAGTAAGAATGTTGGAAATCCTCCTGCTCATCAAAAGAAGTTTTTTGCAGCACAAACCAGACATAGAGATTATGCTATTGAGTAGAACTTGGATTTTAAATTTCTGTTCTCAGTCAGGATATTCACATTTTTGTTTTTGCTACTCTGGTCCTGCAACATCATTTAATGTCTGAAGGATCTATGGCTACCATCATGCTATAGATAGAAATTTCTCTATCCATGTCAGATCATTATTGCCTGTACCAGGGGTCTTCAAACTTGGCCCTTTTATGACTTGTGGACTTCAACTCCCAGAATTCCTCAGCCAGCGTGTGTGGCTGAGGAATTCTGGCAGTTGAAGTCCACAGGTCATAAAAGGGCCAAGTTTGAAGACCCCTGGCCTATACTGAAGACTCCTGTCAAACACAGAGAAATACATGTATAAAATAGGGGACGGGAGGTTTTCCACAGGTTTTCTAATTCACTATTTTCTTTATGGTAAGGTAGTAATAGTAACTTATTGTCAATACCTCATGCAGTTGATTAAATTAAACATTTGTGCCATTATATGTATGGTAATCTTTGTAATTACAGGTAGTCCTTGACTTACAACAGTTCATTTAGTGACCACTTGGAGTTACAATGGAATTGAAAAAAGTACTTATGACCCTTTTCACACTTACAACTGTTGCAGTATCCCCATGATCAAGTGATCAAAATTCAGATGTTTGGCAACTGACTCATATTTATGATGGTGGCAGTGTCCCAGGTCATGTGATCACCTTTTGTTCTGGACCACGTAGGTCTGTATGTTAGAATATCCGGCATTTATTGGGTTAAGTGCTGTCTCCTTAAGAGATGGCTTATGGGTAAGGTAGTTTTAGCTAGTCAGCTATATCATGTTAGTAGGTCAGTGGGAGGAGTTTCTAAAGGGCATTGCAGGACTTGCTGGACACGAGCCAGATTGGAATGTTCTTTGTCTGAGAGAAGCATGGAGCCATTTGGACATCTCAGTTGGCTTCATTCCAAGCTACAAGCTGGTATGGAGGTAGCATTATTTTCTCACCTATAGGAATGAACAGACGTGTAATATTCAGAAGCAACCATCATAAATGCAAGTATTTATCTGAATAAATATATATCTGTTTTGCAATCATTTCTATTGAGTTTATCTGTCTGACCTGGTTTTACAATCCAACTTAAATCTGGGTCAGAACAGTGAGAAAATATACCTATCTTTACATCAGCTTTAAAGGAAGTAAAGTAATTTGATGGGGCTAATTTTCCTCTAATCGCCTGCAAAGTAAATCCAAGGCTTGTTAGAAAGTAAGATCAGTATATCCGCTTGTCAGCCAGTGTGTCAAAGAAGGTGTGATTTGGGGAAATCTCCGTTTCTGCCAGATGCATTGTGTTGCTAATTCGCCTTTAACTCTGCAAAGTCTGCACCGGTCTGCATGATAAAGTTTATCTGCCTGGAAGAGAGAAATCTTGTCATTAGCACATGAATTTCTGCTAGCAGCTAGAAGTGAAGGACTGTTATATGTTTGTTCTAAAATACCTTGGAATTTGGTCTGCTAGCCGAAGCTGCATGTAAAGCCTGCATTTCTAAGATCAAACGAGCATTGGGCAGAAACCCCCCTTTTTTCTCTTGCCAGCAATTCAAACAGTTTGAGTGTGTGTGAGACCAAGCCTGTCTACTTGGATAGCACCAAGCCAAATTAAGAGCACCTCCTAGAGGGGAAAGAAGGTACTTCACGAAATGCATTTCTAACTACGCAGAGTGAATCTGATAGTTAAAGAGCAAGTTACTTAAATTCATCCCAAGCTACCAACACCCCCTAGAGGGCACAGAGTGAACTTCACCAAAAGTAATCACTCACGCTGATGACCAAGAAGTTCCAGCTTGAGGGCAAATTAAGGAGAAGAACAGGCAGCAATTAACCTCGCTTATTATCACAGAGCTGACGACCAAGAAGTTCCAGCTTGCGACCTAATGACCAGGTGGGAGTTTGTGTGAGCTAGTGGAAGCTCAGCATTCTCCCAGGGGCCACTAGAAGGTAACGTGGTAGTAAGAAGAATTTTGGCTGGCCTCTCTCCAGACGCCCCCTAGTGGTTAAAGGAGGAACTACACGCAAGCCTTTAATCATGCACAGAGAAAGCCCTCTAGTGGACAAAGGGTGAACCTCGAAGGAAGAGCACCCTGGTAACTGACCTGCAGGAAGTGACCCCTAGTGGTGAAAGGGTGAATTGCGCTGAAGTACCCATAAACACAGGAGAATGCACCCAGTGGTGCCTCCACCCACAGACAGCACCCCAGTAGCTGATCTGCAAGTAGCGACACCTAGTGGTCAAAGAGAGAAGTTCATCAAATTTGCTTCAAAATAGCTAGGAAGTGTACTGAACCTGTCCTAGCCATTGCAGAGTGTCCCACTGATTTAGAAGAAGGGGTTCAACCAACCAGCCTAGATGAGACACCCCAACCAGCCGGTCAAGGAGAAGTGCTGCAAACAGCCAACCTTGACCTGTACACAGAGGCTGATGCTCAAGCCTCAGTGAGGCCAAAGATGTCCCAGGTTCCCTATGACCTGAGGCAACAAAGAAAGCCTACAGAAGCCATGCACTTACATCTGATGGAAAGATGGGAGTTGCACTGCAGGCGCCATGAAAGACACTGGAGGAAATTACTCCAACTCTACCAAGGGCCTAAGGAGGAGCTCTCCCCCGAAAGTGTGCGAAAATTGGAAGAAGATAAGGAAGATGCCCTCGAACAATGGATGAGCTCCGAGTGGCAACTCGAAGACATTCAGGCACAATTAGGAGACCCAAGAGTCAATAGCAAGATGCAAAGCCTCAAACTATTAAACAAGGAGTGCCATAAGTTTCTGGAGAGCCCACAATGCCGCCCGGAGCCCAAGCCTCACACGAGAGACAGACCAGTCGAGAGGGCTGAGTCTGAAGTTTCCCGCCATTCGCAAACACCACCCCAGAGGTCACATGTAGCTCCGTCTCACGCCTCTGAAAAAGCCTCATCCTTTCGCCATATATCCAAGGTGCATTCCAGCGTGTCACAACAATCTCACATCATAGGCGCCTCCCACCATTCTAAAGCATCCTCCCGTCATAGCCAAGCATCCCGAATTTCACAAGCAGAGCAAGCAATCATCGATGCTAAAGCTGCCGAAGCAGTGTTTCATGTGGCACAAGAGGAGCAGCTGAAGAAGAAGGAATTGGCGGTGATGGAAATCGAAGAAGCTCAAATGAAGGCCAAAAGAAAGGCTGAAGCAGCTAAAAGAAAGGCTGACGCAGAAGCTGAAGCAGCTGAAGCAGCTCAAAGAGAAGCTGAAGCAGAGGCTGACGCAGAAGCTGAAGCAGATATAAGGAAGGCCAAAATGAAGGCCACTCAAGACGAGCTTGAGTTCATACAAAGCCAGCAAGAAGTGGCAGATAAAATGGCGAGAGCAAAAGGCTTTCAGAGGACACTCCAGCACACCACTTTCTCGCCCAATAGGGTACAACTGGAGGATGAAGATCGGCATAGCTGTGTGCAGGCCTACGTGGACAACCAAAGCGCATTTCAACGTGAACAGGTGAGAGTGCAACAACCATTCACAAGCTCCCCAAGACCGAGTAGACGAAGAGAAGAATCTCAATGGCCAGATGTGCCGATCAGCTAGAGAGTTGTTGTCGTGACATCTAGGCCACAAGTTCTTCCCACCGTTGCTGCCCCATTGAACCCACCGAACCATACCACTGATGGCAGCCGGACAGGTCCACCTGCCGCGGCAATGGCCCCACAGCAGAACCAGCTGCCGCTTGGGGATGAGATTGAAAGAACTCGAGCCAAACTAGAGTCCCTGCTGCGCCAACAAGAGGCAGGATCCCAAGGAACCGCTACCAGACCAGACCACAGAGGAGAATCGCAACAACCAGATGTGCCGAGCAGCCAGAGAGTTGTCGTTGCAACATCTAGGTCACACATACAGAGCCATCGAGAAGTGGCACATAAAGCAGCAAGAGCGGATGCCTTTCAGAAATCATGCCAACGTGCCACCTTCTCACGCAATTTGGAACGACCGGACATACCAGCTGAGAGGGCTGAGGTCCACCCGAAAGCCACTGATTGTGCTCCAGATGACCTCAAGACCGTACCAACCCAGCCTGCAAGCAAACCCTGCACAGCACCATTGGATCCTCCAACATCCTGGGGAAGAAAGTTAGACTTAGGAAAGTACAAGGCTGGTTTCAAATGCAGTGAGTCTCCGGAAGACACGGCCAAAGCTGATGAAGCTGAGGGGAAGTGTCAACCAAGCAAGAGTGACAAGCACTCAGAAGCTCTGCATCCAGACCCTGGACAGCTACAAGCAGCTTCTACTCCTCCTTCAACCAAGGAGCCCCAGCATGGCTCTGAAGAGCGCACAGGGGCGCTCGTCAAGGTCAACTGCACTTTAGTGTGTAACAACCCACCATTCCCCAGCGAACGCCCAAGCAAAGAAATGTGCTCTGTGTTACAGAGCACAGCGGGGAGGAAAGCCACGTTCTATGTCAACCAGCTCCCCCCAATTGCCTTACGGTTCCTAACTCCTGAAGCAGAAAATTTGGCTCCGTTGAGAGTAGACGCCCCGGACACTTTTGCCTACCATGGAACGGTCAGAGGCCCAACAAGCTCCTCAACTGCCTTTAAGATGGAACCTGAATGGGTTATCCCAGGGACGGTTTGTGTTGATCAACCGCAAACCCCAACCCAGGTGAGCATCCAAAAAACCTCCATTCCCAGTAATGGAAGAGCACCTCACCTAAAACCACACCTAGAACACTGCACGCTTGTGACAACCAAACCTATTTTGGAAGCAACAGTGTTCCAGACCAGTAAGAATTACAACAACTTAGCTTTGTCCATAGAGGACAAACAATGTCTGCAGCTACGCGCGTTCTCCCTGAGCACCACACACTGGGATGAGCCGCGTCTACCAGAAGAGAAACAAGACTAGGAATCATGGAATGTACTCCCCAGATGTCTCCAAAGTATGCAAGTACAGCACACGTATGTCTCCAGCTCACCCGCCACAGTGCAAAAGAAAGAATGGTATGCTTCCTCAGATGCGTCAACGAAGGTAAATGCAGCCTTAAGATGTGTCACAGTCTACAGCGGGGAGAGCCACACTTACGTCGTCTTGATTGCAACCATAAGATACATCAGAGTCTACAGCGGGGAGAACTGCAGTCTCGGTGTCTTCTTTGGAAAAGCGAGACTAACAATACAAGAAGACCACATCATACCAAGATTAGAACTATGTGGTACCACTTTGGCTGTAAAGCTCACCAACTTGACAGCGAAGACGTTGTGCCTTGAACTACAGTCTACCACCTTCTACGCAAACAGCAAGGTGATGTCAAGCTACATCTGCAAGCAAAGCAGACACTTCTACGTCTATGTAGGCAACAGAGTGAAAAGGATTGAAACATCTTTAATCCCTGAACAATGGCAACACGTGCCAACAGATAAGAACTTTGTGAACCAAGTTAAGTGGCCCAACCTTGCCATACATTAACAGAATTGATCTGGCTAGAAAGTCCTGAGTTCTTGGCCTGTCCAAACAGACAGATGCCACAAAGACCAAAACGCTATATACTTCCAGCTCCAGATCAACGTGCCAACCTTCAACCTCAGGCACCCAATAAAATTCAACCAATCTGCTTCAAACCCTCCTCTAAGTGGAAGCACCTGAGATTAGGCATAGTTTTGATCGTTCTGATCACTTGTCTTAGCATCCCAAGAATTAACCTTATAGGAGCCTGCAAGGACCTACAGACTATTGAAGATATTTGCCATGACCCAGTGATTGACAAATGTCTGAAGGCCAAAAATTGCCTTCCCCATGCATCTCACATGGGCGAAGTGTGCATAGGCGAAGCGTGGGAGCACATGATTGGTGCACCCCACAAAATCAAAGACTCTATGTCGATAAAGACACCCACACCCACACATGAAGTCCTCACTACCCTGATGACAACAGTAGCAGCTATCTTCAATACTCCATCGGTGGTTCCAGACCCTTCAGTTCTTGAGTATCCTGAGTCTTCTGCAGCTGCTGTTGTTCCTGATTTTACAGCTCGTTCTGATGCTCCTGATTCTTCAGTTCCAGCTGATGCTCCTGGTTCTTCAGTTCCAGCTGTTCCTGAGTTTCCAGATGCTCCTGATTCTTCAGATCCTGCTGACGTTCCTGAGTTTCCTGTGTTTCCAGCTTCCTCGGTTCCTGAGTATCCTGTGAATCCAGTTTCCTTTGTTCCTGAGAAATTTTGGGTTCCAGTTTTTCTGTTCCAGATTTGGTTCCAGTTTCCTTTACAGGAAGAAGACCTTGTCTTGTTGAGAGACAAGAACGCATACCAGAACTATTGGCCCATGGGACTTGTGCACCGGGCCCCACCCAAGTTTGATGAACTGGTTCGCCAAGCTGAGGTCCAGATCGTGAAGCCACGTGAGTCAGGTCGTGACTCAAAGACTCTTGTACCAGGCTGATCACCGATTTGGTCCCGTTGCTGACGAAGATTGAATTAAAGATCAAACCTCAAACTATGTATTGTGTTCATGCATTGTTTGATGTAACACTTGCTTATTTCTGTTGTGCATGTTTATGTTTACTTTATAGTTATGCATGTTTTCATACCATATTTTGCCTATTTAGTCACTAGTTAGTTAACAATGAGAATTGCATGCCTTAATGCTATGTTTTTTGCTTACTTCAGTTACTTAGTAGTGGAAATTTAAATTTCCAAGCGGGGAGTGTTCTGGACCATGTAGGTCTGTATGTTAGAATATTTGGCATTTATTGGGTTAAGTGCTGTCTCCTTAAGAGATGGCTTATGGGTAAGGTAGTTTTAGCTAGTCAGCGATATCATGTTAGTAGGTCAGTGGGAGGAGTTTCTAAAGGGCATCGCAGGACTTGCTGGACACGAGCCAGTTTGGAATGTTCTTTGAGAGAAGCATGGAGCCATTTGGACATCTCAGTTGGCTTCATTCCAAGCTACAAGCTGGTATGGAGGTAGCATTATTTTCTCACCTATAGGAATGAACGGACGTGTGATATTCAGAAGCAACCATCATAAAGCAAGTATTATTTCTGACTGAATAAATATATATCTGTTTTGAAATCATCTTCATTTGAGTTAATCTGTCTGTGATTGGATTAGGGCATTCTGATTCATGATCAGAACACCTTTTGAGACCTTCTGACAAGCAAAGTCAATGGGGAAGCCAGATTCACTTAACAACCCTGTTGGTAACTTAACAACTGCAGTGATTCACTGAACAACTGTGGCAAGAAAGTCATAAAATGGGGCAAAAGTCACTTAACAACTATCTCAGCAACAGAAATTTTGGGCTCAGTTGTGGTCATAAGTCAAGGACTACTTGTATTTCTGTCATTGTCACAGAGGGTGTCGTGGAAATGAGTTAAAATGTTTAGTATGTTTGTTTTTTGTGCTTATTCTTCACCAACCTTCCCCATTTTACTGGTTCTTCAGATGTGCAGTCTCCAGCTATAAGACGTTGGTTGTACCTAAAAATTCTGGGAGATGAAATCCACACATAAAGTAAAAACCTGCATTATTCTCCTTCATACTGTGTAATTTGCATAAGTAGGTTTCAACCATAGGAATTGAGTTACCTCGAAGAGGAAAGAAACATAACTGAACTGGACTTTAGGACCTGTTTTTTTTTCCCACCTTCATAATTCTGCTGCAGCTTTTTTTTTAATGGGCAAGGTGTTTTCATTTTTAATCGCCTCTTTTATCTCTACTAGAGATGTAAAGCACCAAGCTGCCAAATGTAAGGACAATAGCTCAGTGCCATTATCATAACATGTAAACATCAATACATTTTTCTCCTTTTATAGAGCTCTTAAGAGCAAACTGATAAACATGAAGACAGCTTTCTATGTAAATGTCTTTCCATAGTTTTAATCAGCATTCTTGCAGGTTCAATACCTTGAGTCTCTGAGCCTTTCTTTATTTCTGAGTTCAAGTGCTCTCCATCCATCCTTGAGTTGGCAGCAAACTGTACTGATATTGTTACCCCCTCTGCCCTCTCTCTTCCCAGCCACTGACAATTATCTGACGTCTCTCCAGAATACAGGTAGTCCTCGCATTACAACAGTTCATTTAGTGACCATTTGAAGTTACAATGGCTCTGAAAAAAGTGACTTGTGACCAGTTTTTGACACTGTGACAGCATCCCCATGATCATGTGATCAAAATTCAGACACTTGGCAATTGACTCATATTTATGATGGTTGCGGTGTCCCAGGGTTGTGTGATCACCTTTTACAACCTTCCAGCAAGCAAAGTCAAGGGGGAAGCCAGATTCATTTAATAACTGTGTTACTAACTTAACAACTGCAGTGATTCACTTAACAACTGTGGCAAGAAAGGTCGTACAATGGGCCAAAATTCACTTAACAAGTCTCGCTTAGCAACAGAAATTTGGGGCTCGGTTGTGGTCATAAGTCAAGGACTACCTTTAAAGGGTTATAAAACCTAACAAAATATTTTTCAAACTTGGCAGCTTTAAAATGTTGTGGACTTCAACTCCCAGAATTCCCCAGCCAGTGAAAACTACTGGCCTAACAGATTTAACATACCGTAATACTCATCTTGGACAATGTTGGAATAAGTGGGAAGTGGGGAGTGGGAAGCACTTTTGCATCACATCAACTAAGATGAACTGGAGATGAGATCATGGCGACAAAGCAGAAGTTGTCACCAAGGCATGCTTGTGCCAGGGTGAGATGCAAATGGGAGGGAATGTCCTTTAACATGTAATGGTCATCCTTACCATGTGGATAGCTCAAGACAGAGAAAGTTGCAGTTCTAATTCTGCATCTTGCCTAGAAGTGGGGAACGTAGAAAAAAAGGCTAATAATGAAAAAAGCTCCTATATTTCAATGGGAATTGGAAGTGTCTTATCTCTAAGTGTCCCTATGCTCTGGATTAATTCCAGAGTATAAGCATTTTCCTTGCAAGCTAATAGTAGTATTGTGAAGGGCTTCCTAATTTCCCATGCAGTACTACATGGGTTTAATGCCCCCTGGATGAGATGGCAATGAAGCATTTATGCTTGGAAATACACACACAAACTTTTTTCATGGAACGCATGCATAGATTTGCTTTCTAAATATAGCATTATTGCTATTTATAATATCTTTCATAGATGCTTAATTTACAGATATAATAGTAATGAAGAGAGGAACCCTGGCTAAATAGCAGTTTTGAGAAGAGGTCCCTCCACCATTCTTGTATCTTTTTCATTATCCCTCTAACTTCTCAGTTAACTCTGCTTCTGTTTCTTTCTCTTCCATACAGCAAAAGTTATTTTTCTGTCTCAAGCTCTCTGTCCAGCGCTAAACTTAGCTTTGAAGGGGCCTTACGTAAAATGCAGGATTTAGTTAGAGTTATCAAATTTCAGAGCAATGACCCAAGAACACCTGGTGGCTGTGCATGGCCATTCTTTCAATTTTGCACATGCTCTGGGACCATTCCTGGGTTTTTGTGGGAAGTTGTAAGAATCAATAAATGTAGATACCCAAGGTATATTTCAGTCATAGAAATCAATCCAATGCATACTAATTTGACAGAGAAGAAAAAAGGAAGACGACTACAAATAGTACTTGACTTACGACCACAATTGAGCCGAAAATTTCTGTTGCTAAGTGAGATAGTTGTTAAGTGAATTTTGCCCCGTTTTACGACCTTTCTGGCCAAAGTGATTAAGTGAATTGCTGCAGTTGTTAAGTTAATAACACCGTTGTTAAGTGAATCTGGCTTCCCCATTGACTTTGCTTGTCAGAAGGTTGCAAAGGGAGATCAAGTGACCCTGGGACACTGCAAGCGTCATAAATATGAATCAGTTGCCAAGAGTCTGAATTTTGATCACATGACCACAGGGATGTTGAAAGGGTTGTAAGTGTGAAAAACGGTCATAAGTCACTTTTTTTAGTGCCGTTCTAACTTTGAATGATCACTAAATGAACTGTTGTAAATTGAGGGCTACCTGTAATTGGTAGCTCTAATTTAGGGGGTCTCCATCCTTGCCAACTTTATGACTTACGGACTTCAACTCCCAGAATTCCTCAGCCAGGTTGGCTGGCTGAGGAAATTTGGGAGTTGAAGTCTACAAATCTTAAAGTTGCCAAGGTTGGAGACTCCCTGCTCTAGTTCATCCACAGCCTTCTTCTGCTCCATCCTTTCTCTGCCAATGCATCTTTTATCTGCCTGCAGTTCCTCATCTCTGAAGCTTACCAAGCATTTGCTACTAAACAGGCACATTTGAAGGAAGTGTTATTGCGGAGAAGGCAATGAGTTGATGTCACAAAGCTTTGGTACATTGCATTACGGTAGAACTCTAGTGCCTTTCTTGTTTCCGTAGGTCTGGTGAAGCTGGGCGTACACTGCATCACAGGGCAGAAAGTTGCCATTAAGATAGTGAACCGGGAAAAGCTTTCTGAGTCTGTACTGATGAAGGTAAGCGAATCATATTTCTCGGGTTTATAGCAGGGGGTTGAGGGATGGGTGAGGGAGATTGGAGAAGATGGAGTCCAAAAGAGCAAAGGACTGAATCCACAATCCAGTGAGAAATAAATTGCATGCTATGCTTTCTATGCATCTCATCTCTTGCCTCTCACTTTCTTTCCAGTGGGAAGGTCGAAGTCTGATAAAGTCTAATTGATTCATAGTCTGTATTAGTGCCCTGAAGGAATTTGCCAGTCAATTTCTAGCCACTGGGAAATTTGCAAAATTAATGCAGTCTCTCACCAAGTTGTCAAGTTTAAAGAATGCAGCACAGAGTGATGTTACTAAGGTGGCTTCTCCACTACTTAGAATTACTTAGAGCAGGGATTTTCAACAGTTTCACCCATTGTACCACTTTTAGGATATGGCAACATCCGAGTACCACCAGTCGCCTAGCAAGGTGTCAAAAACTTGATGACCAAAAAAAAAAAAGTGATAAAGTACAGGTAGTCCTCGACTTACAACAGTTTGCTTAGTGACTGTTCGAAGTTACAATGGCACTGAAAAAAGTGCCCCCCCCCAAGCCACAGCCGAGCAAGACACCTATCTGCCCACCCGGCGGCGCGCTTCCTCCTGTCCGAGGGGGGTGTTTGGTTTTTATTCCCCCCATCTGCTGGGTGGTTGCAGCAGGTTTTGGTCACTTCACATGACCCTGGGACACTGTGACCGTCATAAATATGAATCAGTTGCCAAGCATCTGAATGTAAATCACAAGACCCTGCAGATGCTGCAACATTCCAGCTGATCGGTGCTTTTTCCGGGTGCAGCAGAAGTGCCAGGATCAGTGCTGCTTTTCAGCTGATTGGTGCTTCTTCAGGGCTCAGCAGAAGCACCAGGATCAGCGCCAAGCTCCAGCTGGAGCCTGGCGCTTCCGCTGAGCCCTGACAGCTCTGCAGCTCCAGCCATCTCTCGCTCAGGCTTGTGCAGTGCTGCCACTGGTTCAGCTCATTCCCCTCCCCCGCTACCCACTTTTCTAGGATGGTCACGTACCACCTGCCAGGTGCCAATGTACCACAGGTGGTACCCGTACCACTGGTTGAAAAGCCCTGACTTAGAGCAACTTCATAGCAACCCCCAGCTGTCATTGAAGTTATATGCATCCTGTCCTCCTTATTGCAATCCCATCAATTTGGCACAGCAATGGAGGGATGACTCTAGAAAGAGTTCTAAGTAAATGATGGGATTTGGGGGGCAAATTATGATATAAGCATCAAGGAGATGCATGACTTTTAGGTATTTGCATCTGACATCATGACTCAAGTAACATACTAGTGTCATTTGTGCAATAACCTCATGGTACACACGTCCTTTTGGCATCCTCAAGGCTTGCTGTGGACTCTTGTGGCAGCAAGTTGTTAGTGGAGAAGGAGCAGTAAGATTTTGCTGCCTAACAAAGGATGTACAAAACATAGACAGGTATTCTAAATGTAGATGGTCTCTAAGTGAGACTGGCACAACCCAGAACAGAATTAGGTTTAGGTTAGACTCCCACGGCTCTAATATCCTGACCCTGGCCTGTTTGTCCAGATGATCTCAGTCTGCACCACCAGAGCAAATCTTTTTCCATGCCTTTGATTTGTTCTGCAAAGTTGAATAAGTTCACATGAGTGGTTCAGCTGAAGTATTTTTCTGTACAGTGGTACAGTTTTCCCCTTTCTGAATTTTGTGCTAATGTGGGAAAAAAAACACCACTGAAAAGTTCCTCCAAATGCCAGATAGCTTTAGCCATAACATAAAGCAAATTGGTATTTTTTTTAAAAATTGGGGCAACTGCATTTCTTTTCTTTTGGGAGGGAAAAAAGAATCTGAAACTGCAATGTATAGCAGAGGAGAAGCTTGCTAAATCTTTGCCTGCTCTTAATAGACATTGGGTAAGACCCGATCAAATGGCCAGCAGCAGGAAAGAAAAACAAACCACAGAAAGATATAGAAGAGGGTTTATACCAAATTGAGCGCCTTGTGTTTGCCAGTTAATGTCCTGGCAAGTACTTGGAGGACAAGCTGACAAGCATGATAAAAGACAAGTGGGTGACAGACCAAGATCTTGCCTGGAGGCCCCGAGCAAAGACTAGTTGCCCACTTTCAGCAGCAGAATGATAGACTCAAAGAAATGAATCTTTATTTTTATCTGTAGTGCATTTGCATGTCCTTCTGGCTTCACCTTAGGAAAGGAGGCTCCTGGGCTGGAGTTCCACCCCTGACTGGAAGATAGCTCCTTCTTAATAACAGCCTTTTTTCAGAGGTCATAGAAAAATCCAAAGTAACTTAGTTGTAGAGGGGGGCTCCTCTGTGCCCAGTAGTTTGTCATCTTTAGTGCATAACTAGGGAGTCCTCTTAGACTCTTGGCTCCTGCTCGATGAACAGATGGCAGCTATAGCCAGGAGGGTTTTTGCCCAATTCCATGTTGGGATTGGGCTCTACACTTGGTCACTCGGTCACTCATGCCTTGATCATCTGCCAGTTGGACTATTGCAACACACGCTACATGGGGCTACCTCTGAAAAGAATCTGGAACCTTCAGTTGGTGCAGAGTGTGTCGGCGTGAGCCCTAACTGGGTGCCCGAAAAAGGGCACATATATAACATCCTTGCTCTGAATTTGCAATGGGTACCAGTTTGCTTCTGGGTCCAATTCAAGGTGTTGGTCATCACCTATAAAGCCCTACATAGCATAGGGTCAGATTACTTACAGAACTGGCTTCATCCCCTCTCATCAGCCCATCAGCCCATCAGCTCATCAGCAACCTAGAACTAAGGAGAAACTTCCTGACAGAACAATTAACCAGTGGAACAACCTGCCTCCAGAAGCGGTGAATACTCCAACACTGGAAGTTTTTAAGAAGAGACAGGACAGCCATTTGTCTGAAATGGTATAGGGTTTCCTGCCTGAGCAGGGGGTTGGACTAGATGACTTCCAAGGTCCCTTCCAATTTTATTATTATTATTATTATCTCTGCCACTGCCATCACATTGTGGAACATCCTGCCCCCAGAGAGGAAGAAAGCCCCCAATCTCTTGACCTTTAGCAATGGGTCAAATCTTGGCTCTGCAGCCTTGAGTGGGGGGTACAGAGGACCACTCAATTATGGGACTGACTAGTCCCAAGAGAGCCATCTCCACCTTGTAGTAACCAATGTTAAATGGCCATCTTAGGACTTTTGACCTTTTGATGTTTAATTGTCATTAGTCTATAATTGAATTTTTTAAAAATTCTAATTTAATTTTAATATTTATACTTTGTTTTATTTATTGATTATATCACCTCTCTTTGAGAGAGCTGGGCGGTTTAGAAATATAAGATATAAATAAATAAACTCCAGATGACCTTAGTGACTCCTTAATATATCTAAATGTTCCCTAAATAATGCTTTTTGTTCAGTTCAGTCTTCAACCAGCCTTTACAATAAAAAAAAGTACAGTAAAATAGAGAAATGGTTTAACACAACAATTTGTTATTGGGAAAGGGAAAAAATAATCAGGCAACAAAACAATATGTAGCATCGAATTAAAGGTTTTGCGCAGTTGTATAACTTGGTGAAGATATTGGCCCACCTGATCTGTACGTATGAGGTTAGCATCCTTAAAAATAATAAACATAAAATTTATCTGTGTGGCCCTCATATTTGGAAACGATTGGGTGCAGTTGTAGTTAGATAACTCAGCTTCTTCTTTTTCTTTCCTTTCCCTTTCCTTTCCTTTCCTTCCTCCCTCCTTTTTTTTTTCTTTTCCCCCCTTTTCTTTTTCTTTTTCCAGGGGTGCTTTTGGAGTATGGTACTGTACTCTAGAGTCCATAGCTAAATCTCAACATCCCATACATTTGAGTAAGATTAACACAGTAAGACTAGATAACCCAACACCCAGCTTCTTTGTTATAATAACTGTTTATGAGACATGATTACTTGTGTGGCACATGTGCTATTCTGTGATGGCTGTTCACTATTCATACAGAAAATGTTAGTAGTCTGCTCTTGATTACACTAGACTTTTCCCCTCCCGGTGATGGGATTTAGATTGACTTCCAGATGAATTTTTAATCCTAAATGATGCAATCAAGACCAGTACCTGATCCAGCATGCTATAATATCCCTGCCTGATTAAAAGACCACTCAAGGGAATAGGCAGTTTGCATGCATAAATTGCTTCCATTTCTTTCCTGTTTGTTTGTTTATCAAATTTATATAGCCACCCATCCCACAAAATTTACTCTGTGGGGTGTACAACAAATCTAAAAAGTTCATTAAAAATATTAGACTATCATTATTGTAATAATTATTAAAATATAAAAACTATAAAAAGAATTGAACTTAAAATGAAGGAAGAGTAGGTGGAATTAATACCAGTATTAGTCTAGCCTGAGGGACCCAGAGATTGAAAGGGAAGCACTGTTTATGCAAAGTAGACCACGGAAATAGTTTTCCAAACCTCAATTTTATTTATTTATTTATTTATCTATCAAATTTATATAGCTGCTCATCTTACCCAAGGTGACTCTGGGTGGCACGCAACAATGAAAAATGAACATATAAAAACAGTGATTTTATTTATTCTCTCTCTCTCTCTCTCTCTCTCTCTCTCTCTCTCTCTCTCTCTCTCTCTCTCTCTCTCTCTCTCTCTCTCTCTCTCTCTCTCTCTATATATATATATATATATATATATATATATATATATATATATATATATATATCACATCCTGGACAAAACCTTTCAACTTCTCCCCTCAGGAGGCCACTATAGGGCATTGCATGCCAAAACAACTAGAGTCTAGACACAAAGAGTTTTTTTTCCCCATGCCATCACTCTGCTGAACAGACTCCCACAGCACTGTCTCATGCCTAAGGATATCTAACCATGTAGTAGGACTGTATTACTATTATCCTTCTCATCTTTCCTATCGTCTGCTTCTATTGGCATCTTATGACTATCACTTTGTTGGTTGTATCTTATAATTTATGATTGCATCTTATGATTTATGACTCTGTTGCTTGTATGTATACTGAGAGCTTATGCACCAAAGACAAATTCCTTGTGTATCTAATCACAGTTGCCCAATAAAGACTCTTCTCTTCTCTTCTCTTCTCTTCTCTTCTCTTCTCTTCTCTTCTCTTCTCTTCTCTTCTCTTCTCTTCTCTTCTCTTCTCCTCTCCCCTCCCCTCCCCTCCTCTCCTCTCCCCTCCCCTCCCCTCCCCTTCCTCTATTCTATTCTATTCTATTCTATTCTATTCTATTCTATTCTATTCTATTCTATTCTATTCTATTCTATTCTATTCTATTCTATCCATCAAATTTCTATATAGCCTGTCAGGCACAAGTAACTAGGAACAGGAGTTGAGTTCAAAGCACTAAAAGTTTATTACATGCTATATGTATGCAAGAATCTGATCTACTAATGATCAAGGCAAATTGGCGCTAGGTAAGAGTTAACAGAATTCATGGGGTGGGGGTGATGGTGGACTTAGGTCTCTTGTGATTGCACAAGGATGACAAATTTGATCCTGCATTCAGGCTCTGCCTAGTCATCTCTTACATGCACCACTCCTTATACATGCAGGACTCTGGCTTGTTTACAAATAAAAATAATAATAAATACAAATATTTTAAAAAATATTGCAATAAATATCATAAAAACCTAAAAAAATACAAACTGAATGACTGAAGGAAGAATTAAAAAATGACCCCATCAACAACAGAGGTCTAGGCAACATCTAGGCAGGTCTTCCGAATAATACTTTTTTTAAAAAAAAAGCCACAATTTTTATTAGTTTTTTAACTCTTACAACAAAGTGCTCGGGACACACCGTGGTGCTGGGGTAGTCAAATATCCAACAATAAATCCATATAAAATAACCCAAGTAAATACATTAAATATTCCCTCTCTATTTCCCTCAAATAATATATTTAAAATAATCCATTTCTATATTAAATTTCTATAACTCCTAATCCTGTTTTTAAACTTTATTAATTTATAATTACCATAATCCACTTTAATCTTAAATAAACATATTATCACTTCGGGTATCTCTTCCAGATGTATTCTAGTTCTTAATCTCCTAAATCCTTAATTTTATCAAAAATCTCTCTTATTTCTTCTTCCACCACTCGATATTTATCCTAATTAAAATAAAATATAACTCTACCCTATACATATACCATCCATCAATCAGTCTATCTCTATAACAAAACAAAATAATACCAAACCTTAAATCATTTCAGTCCGTTAGGCAAAATTCAAATCTCGTCCAAATAGTTATCATATCTAGAAACACCCATATTATTACACAAAGCATCATCTTACTAAATTAACATAATTAATTATTAAATCAATCCAAATCACTATAAAACCTCTTCCATTTTCATTCATTCCATTACAAAATAGTTTTCATACAAATAAACCTATTATTCCAAAAATTACATTCTTAATCTATTTAACATATATATTCTAGTAATCACCAATTTTTCTGTTGCTTCTAACTCTAAGTCTTAAACCTTAAATCAATCCATATTTCTACAGTGCCTTTTAATCCATTACATATAGTTTTAAATTTCTCTTTTCAGTCTTATTCTGGCTTTCTTTTTGTGCCAGGCCAGTTTCCATAACAAAGCTTCTATCTCAGCAAGTAGATCTCCCTTTGTTGCTTGTAATATCATTTGAGTCAATAGAAAACACCTGGTCCTCTGTAATGGGCGTGTGGCTCTTTTGTCATTAAACCCTCGTTGCTTCAAAAGTTCCAGTCTCAATCTTTGGTTCTTCTGATCCTCGAGAATATGGATGGAATGCTTGTAAGATAAAATAGATTCCTCTTTAATCTCAATTAGTTCTTCTTCTGGTATATTTTGATTTATAGCATAGTCAGATGAGGTCTGGAGCTCAGTTTGAAGGTTTGGAGAATTTGGAGTAAGGCTTCTGGCTCTTATTTCTGTAATAATCTCTTTCATTTTAGCACATACTTCTTCAGTAGCTTCATAAATTTTTTCCACTATAAGTTTACAGTTTATTTGTAAATAAGGTTTCTCCATTTTAGTAGTAGTTGGAGAAGGAAGAATAAAAAAATGACCCGATCAACAACGGAGGTCTAGGCAACATCTAGGCAGGTCTTCCGAATAATTCTTGCTCAGTAAGCATATCATGAAAAGTACAGGTATCCCTCAAATTACAATAGTTCATTTAGTGGCCGTTAAAAGTTACAACGGCATTAAAAAAACCCGACATGACCATTTTTCACACTTATGACCGTTGCAGCATCCCCATGGCCATGTGATCAAGATTTGGATGGTTGGCAACTGACTCACATTGATGACGGTTGCAGTGTCCCAGGATCACGCAATCAGCTTTTGTGACCTTCTCACAAGGATTGTCAATGGGGAAGCCAAATTCGCTTAGCAACCATAAGTACTAATTTAACAAGTGCAGCGATTCATTTAACAACGGTATCAAGAGAGGTCGTAAGATGGGGCAAAATTCACTTAACCAATATTTCTCTTAGCAACAGAAATTTGGGGGCTCAATTGTGGTCGTAAGCCGAGGACTACCTGTACTTCCTTTTGGGTCTTGCTTCCTTGGGGTTTAGGCAGATCTGCCCCCCCCCCCCCCACATCTGCCATTTCTCTTTGTGAAGGAAGACCTTGCTCCGCCTCGCCCCAAGCCTGGTGCTAAACTCTGCTTGTAAGGATCTTAGGTGGGACCTGTCAAGTACCAGTCAGGAATGGTTCAAATAGAACATACAGCTAATCCTTGACTTACAACAGTCCATTTAGTGACCATTCAAGGTTACAACAGCACTGAAAAAAGTGACTTATGACTGTTTTTCACACTTGTGACCTTTGCAGCATCCCCATCATCATGTGATCAAAATTCAGATACTTGGCAACTGGTTCATATTTATGACCGTTGCTGGGTCCCAAGTCATGAGATCACCTTTTGTGAAGTAAAATCAACACTGAAGACCAAAATCAAAGCAACAGCCACTTGCTCTTTAAAGAGTTCTATAACTGTCCTAACCATCGAAAGGTATAAATATCCACCATATAACATGTATTGAAGAATCAGCACATATCACTTTTTTTTGATACACAGTAGTAATTTTAAAAGCCTCAAGAAAGGTTTAAAACCTGCCTCAAATAGCAACTTTATCGCAGCAGGGTGTGAAGCTGTACAGGTGATCCTCAGCTTACAACTATTCATTTAGTGATTGTTTGAAGTTACAATGGTGCTGAAAAAAAAGATTTATGACCATTTTCCACACTTACGACCGTTGCAGCATCCCCATGGTCACGTGATCAAAATTCAGATGCTTGGCAACTGGTTCATATTTAGGACCATTGCTGGGTCCCAAGTCATGAGATCGCCCTTTGCAAACTTCTGACAAGTAAAATCAATGGGAAAACCAACTGCAGTGATTCCCTTAATAACTGTAGCAAGAAAGATCATAAAATGGGGCAAAACTCACTTAACAAATGTCTTACTTAACAACAGAAATTTGGGACTCAATTGTGGCCATAAATTGAGGACTACCTATAGACTATTCCAGGGGTGTCAAACTGCCAGTACACGGGCCGGATGCATCATAGCGAAACCGCGCCCACCCCATTGCTGGCAATGGCAAAAAAGTGATATGTTGTGACACATCACGTGATGTGAGTTTGACACCCCTGATCTATTCTCTTCTGGAGCCGAGGCAGGAAGCAATGGCCATGAATGGCGGTGACCAAAGGAAGGGGCCTGGTGAAGCAGCCTGAAGTGACCAATAGGTGGGGAAATTTTACCCCTGTCTGCGTCAGTGACCATGCTCCCAGTGAGGCACGGATGAAGCATATTGCCTGCCAATTATATTGGGAGAAGAGAGGGAAAATGACTTTAAAACTAAAGCAACTTTACACTGCTTCAGCTGTGGGTTGTGGGTAAGAGGACATGGTTTTATTTAAAAAAAAAAACCTGGGCCATGTTTTGTGTCATGCTTAGAGAGAGGCGATGACAAGCTTCAGGGGACACCTTCTGTGATACGTTTCTGTAACTATTCCTTCCAGATATTGTGGTTTCACAGGCTTGATGAATGCATCACCTGGCAGGACAACACAGCCACTCATGATTCAAAGAAATTATCATAAAACCAGGGAAAGAAAAAAAAAACCTGGCATATGAAGAAAACAGCAAAATAATGTAGTAGGGAATAAGTGACATGAATATGAGCCAATGGGAAAAATCCTTGTCTCCATCTGCTTCGAGCTCTGCATCCTAGGACACAAAGAGAATTTTATTTTATTGATTTATTTATTAAGTTTATATCCCACCCACCTCACTGTGACTCCTCTTATCCCTGTACATATAAACACTCGGAAAGGGACAAATCACTGCAGCCAACTTGTCATGGCCAACTCATCGTGGGACAACCTGCCCTGGCGGGGCAATTTAACAATTCAATGTAACTATTTAAAATAAATAAAAAAATATTTTAATTTTTGTCATTCACATTTTATTTTGTCCCTGTTTTTGCATCCCTTCTTTAATGATTCTATTCCACCATTTCTTTGATATTAGTGTAACTCTTGTCCTGGAGCGTCTCACGGTGAGTTGGCTGTGGCTACATGGGTGCGGCACGTTGGCCATGGCAAGTTGAGCACGGCAAATTGTCACAGACACACAAACACTTTCTCTCTTTTTTCTTCCATTGCAGGTGGAACGGGAAATTGCCATTCTAAAGTTGATTGAACACCCTCACGTACTCAAACTCCACGATGTCTACGAGAACAAAAAATACTTGTAGGTATTTATTTGCAGATCACCTCCTACTTGCAAATGGAACCCTGGATATTTACCTGCCAGAGTGAAATACAGGTAGTCCTCGACTTACAACAGTTCATTTAGTGACCACTCAAAGTTACAGCGGCACTGAAAAAAGTGACTTCTGACTGATTTTCACACCTAACGACCATTGTAGCATCCCTGTGGTCACGTGATCAGAATTCAGCCACTTGGCAACTGACTCATATTTATGAGGGTTGCAGTGTCCCGGGGTCATGTGATCAACTTTTGCGACCTTCTGACAAGCAAAGTCAATGGGGAAGCCAGATTCACTTAGTAACCGTGTGACTAACTTAAGAACTGCAGTGATTCACTTAACAACTGTGGCAAGAAAGGTGGCAAAATGGGGCAAAACTTATTTAACAGCTGTCTCACTCCGCAATAGAAATTTTAACCTCAATTGTGATCGTAAGTTGAAAACTACCTGTAGTTTTTTCTAGGTCAGGGGTAGGCAACCTTGGCTCTTTTATGACTTGTGGACTTCAACTCCCAGAATTCCTGCGCCGGCTGGCTCAGGAATTCTGGGAGTTGAAGTCCACAAGTCATAAAAGAGCCAAGGTTGCCTACCCCTGTTCTAGATATTAGCCACATTCTAACCTGGAATATTGTAATCTCTTTTCATGGATTTGCTTGCTAAGGATGTTACATTCAGGAGAAATGTGGGGCCTTCTTTCAAGTCGTAGATGTACTTATAGGGATTATAACTGCAGACTTATAATCATACGAATGGATACATAAATACAATTACATGCAGACTGAAATCTACTAATAGCACAGATGACATGAAAATTGTACTTTGAGTTTAAAATGCCTTGCAAATAATTGCCAAAGCCTACTGATTAATGTAGTGAAACAGCCCTCGATTAGCACAATGTGTAAAGTCATGAAACCAGCCATCTTCCCCAATCACCATGGTCGATGCCCCTCTCATGTTCTTAACCACCATGTTGCCTGCAGCAAACCTACATGAGATACCACTCAGGTACTATTCTACCTTCCCAAAACCTTTTTCCTGATGTTTGACGTTCTCGTGCCATATAGAGAAGAGCAGGATTGGCCATGGAGGGTTGCTTCAACATTTTCCATGGGATAGTATCATTTCCACACTTGCAGCAGAGTAGTTTAGCGGACTCAGAAGAAAGGATGAAGCATCCATGGCTCTATTTATGAGGAACAGCTTGATATTCAGGAAGAACAGACAGAAGGCTCCCCTCACAGCTGGCCACCTCCTTAGCGTCTGTTGTCTGAGGCAGTGACCTCATCTTTCTGAAGACAGGGCCAGTTTTGGTACTTCTTCTTGAAAGCAGACCAAGTTAAAGGGTGGTAAACAATAGCCAAAGATGTGTGGTTTTACGGAGCTGTTTTGAAGTGGACTCTTAAGGCTTCCTTTCTCATTTCTCCCAAAACATTTATCAATCCAATTACTCCCTTCACTCCCAACAGATTGAGGCTACCCTCCACCCTTATCCTCAAATTTATCTGTGGTGTTATTTGAATGGGGAGGGAGAAAAGATAATGGAAGACAGGAAATAACCATTTCCTCCAATTTTGCTAAAATAATTAAAATTCAAAAGCTTGTTTTTTGGAAAGGTGCAGGACCAATAAAAAAAAAAAAGGAAGGGTTTGTGTTCCCATCTGCTTCTGAAATTCCTGGCACAAAGCGGTGGTTTCCTGGGTGGAAGATATCTATACTTCTCTTGGGTGTGAATGCTGCCAGAATGGCAGACCCACTCTGTGTGTGTGTGTGTGTGTGTGTGTGTGTGTGTGTGTGTGTGTGTGTGTGTGTGAGAGAGAGAGAGAGAGAGAGAGAGAGAGAGAGAGAGAGAGAGAGAGAGAGAATTGCAGGATAGCTGTGCAGCATACCAGGCGGTGCCAGAGCCCTGGCATTCTCTCCACATAAGCTTTCTTTGTCATCCTCTTCTGAATCAATGGGAGGAGATACAAAGAGAGAGACAAAGCCATAGGATAAAGAGAATGCACACAAAAAAATATGTATATGTGTATTAGGGGTTAAATTGGGGAGAGGGATTATTTCAGAGTTCTCCCTACAGACCAAAGTTTTTTCCTTTGAGCAGAATTTGTTCAGTTAAATAGCCAAATATGTAGATCTGGGGTTCCAAATGATCCCTGAAAAAGCAAATGCCATATGAATCGGTTCACTCATCTCCCTGCCCTATTGGACATTTACATTTTTAGAAGATTGTTCCCTCTACCACCACCACCCATTTTTTTTGGGGGGGGGGTTGATGTAAAAGCACAATGAGAACCATTTTGGTGTAGTGATTAATGCAGCAGACTAGAAACTGGAAGACAATGTGTTCTAGTCCCTCTTCATACACAAAGCCAGCTGAGTGACCTGGGGCCAGTCATTTTATCTTAGCCCTAGGAAGGTGGCAATGGCAAACCATTTCTGAAAAGCCTCGCCAAGGAAACCATAGGGACTAGTCCAGGCAATCTCTGAGAATCTGACTTGATTGAATGGAATAAAAAAAAGAGCAAAATGCCTTCAGCATCTCTTTGTTGGAAAGTATACCTCTGAGTCCATCATCGTCTATCTAGGGCAACTACAGCCCCATGCTGTCTCAGGAATTAATAATAATAAAGTTGGAAGGGACGTTGGAAGTCATCTAGTCCAACCCCCTGCTCAGGCAGGAAACCCTATACCATTTCAGACAAATGGCTGTCCAGTCTCTTCTTTTTTTTTTTTTTTATTGAAAATTTTTTAAATTTTACAAAACAAATCCCCTCCCCGAAACCCCCCCACCCTCCCATACCCTCCCCCCCCTCCCCAAACCTCCCAAACCCTCCCCCAACCTTCCCAGAGTTGAGTACAGGCTTAGTTAAAATTTTTCAAAAAAAAGAAAAGAAAAACTTAAAACACATATAAATCCTAAACAAATCTAAATACCTTAAATTAAATAGGTTATCTTCTCTAAAAAAATAATAATTACAGTCCTTAAACACATTATAATATACTCTAAACATTTTCTAACATCATACTTATAATATTATTCATCATTCTGTATAAACTCCCTCCAAGACACAAATTTAAACATTACTTTCTTTGAACATCTATACATCTATATAAATCTAATCTCTCCCTCTTTCTTTATCATAAAACAAAAAAATAAACATATAAACCTTCATTATACCATTGAAACAAAACACTCTTTGAATACTTAAGCTAAATACTTAAACTTAAACTTTAAACAAATTATCTTCTCTTAAAAATAATAATAATAACAATAATAATTAAAAAAATCCAATCATTAAACACGTTATAATATACTCTAAACCTTTTCATGTCATACTTATATTCCATCATTCTTTATAAACTCCCTCCAAGACACAAATTTGAACATTACTTAAAACTTAAAACATTAAGATCCCCTTATACGCATTTAAATCTTTACCAATAACAAATACTATCTTAAACACAATGTAATATACATCTTTACCAATAACAAATTGCATCTTAATAATAATAATAATTAAAAAAAACCCAAACATTGAAGGCATTATAATATACTCCAAACCTATTACTTAAACTTAAACTTCTTATCTAAAATTTTCATTCAGTCTCCATAATCTTCTGTCCAATAACCGGTTACGTCCACTATAAACACAATCCTTATCAGTCTCTCTTGCCCATAAGCATCGAAAGAAATGCGTTAAAATCTGCCCTTGAAGATCGCTCCAAAAAATTTGTAAGTCCTGGTTCTCCCACAAACTCAGGAACCAATACCTGTGAAGCTTCCTCAACCTCCTTCTTCTGTTGGTCTTTCTCTTTACGTTTATATGTTACTTTTTCTTTACATTTATACGTTACACAAGTCTCAGGAACCAATACCTGTGAAGCTTCCTCAACCTCCTTTTCTTTACGTTTATATGTTGGACAAGTTGTCTTCTGGTCTTTCATCTCTTGTGGAACTTCCTTGAGCTTCTTCTGTTGATCCTTTTCTTTACAGTTATATATTGCATAGGTTATCTTCTGCTCGTCCATCTCTACTTGTTGAGGCCTCCCATTTTTAATTAATATAGACTCTTCAGACTGCAATTCTGGCATTAAAGGTTGCTCCAAAGAATTTATAAATCCTACTTCTCCCTCAGATTCAGAAACCAGTACTTGTGGAACTTCCTTAAACTTCTTCTGTTGATCCTTTTCTTTACAATTATATGTTGCACAGGTTGTCTTCTGCTCCTCCATCTCTACTTGTTGGGGCCCCTCAAACTGCAATTCTGCCTTTTTTTCTTCCAAAGCTTTAAGCGTAGTAGGTGACGATGAGCATACCCCCAGGACCGAAGTATAAAAATCTTTTGCTTTAGAAACAGTATTAAGACTATAACGTATCCCCAGGTAGCTCACCACCATTCCAGTCGGAACATCCCATCTAAACAAAATTTGTCTCTTTTTAAGTTCGTCTGCTAAAAAAGCAAACTCCTTTCTTCTTCTTAAAATTTTTGGTGGGATCTCCTTTAAAATTATAACATCTTGTGAAGCAATTTGAAACCTCTTCTTATAAAAGGCTTGTATAATTTCATTGCGCAGGGATCTTTTCCCAAAGTAAATTACCACATCTCTTGGCAAATTCTTTTGCTCTGCCACCACAGAGTTAACTCTAAATGTCTGATCAATTCCACTAAGTATTTCCTCTTCTTCTCTATTCAGAATCACAGCAAAGTCCTTTGCCACCATCTCTCTCAAATCTCCTTGCACAGACTCATGTAAACCTCTGATTCTTAAGGCATATTCCATTTGTTTATATTGAAGCATAAGAATCTCATCTTGAAAGTTTTTCATCTCTTTTTCCATACTTTCAAATTTTTCCTCCATCAATTCCACTTTTTATACTACCTCTTCTACGCGAGAATTCAACTTTTCAAGAACAGAGGCAACTCCTTTTAAAGTCAAAACTATCTCTTGCTTCAAAGTCTTATTATTTTCCTCTAAAATCTCTTTCATTTCTCCCCTAATTTGAAGTATAACATCTCCCATCATATCTTGCAAGTCCTTCACCATTGTTGACTGTGGCAAGGAAGAAGGTGAAACTATTAATTTAGATTGTTGCCCTGATGATAACACCGAAGAAGAAGTCACCTTGGAAGCTGTAGAGATTACTGGACGCTTTGGAGCCATCTTAAAAAAAAACTTTACTCCTTCTTAAAAATTGCAAGAATTAAGCAAGAAAAATAAGAAATTAGCTCCATAAATTAAAAAAAAAAATCCTTCAAGAGGGGATCGTTATGATAAAATAAAAATAAAAAAAGGAGTTCAAAAAAGAAAAAGAAAAAGGAGGAGAAGAAAAAAAAAATAATAATTAAATAGAAAAAATCCATTCCATTTTTTAAAAGTACCAAAAAGTACAAAATATAAAACACAAAAATTAAACAAAAATAATAATACTAACACTCCATTCCTATCATAAAAAAAACAAAAAAGAAAAAAGGAAAGGGAAAAAAAGAAACACCAAAAATGCTTAAAAAAATAGAAAAAACGCCGGAAAGTCTGCCGATCGCCATTTTACTTTCCCTTTCAGCAAAAAGTAAAAAATAAAAAGAGGGAATATAAACGTAAAAATAAATCTTTAAACAAAATCCATATAAAGTCAAAAAAAGCAAAAGTTAAATCCTATAGTCAACTCTGTCCGCTTCTAAAAAAACTCACCAGATCTCTTTAAACGCGGAGGTGGTTGCAACGGCTTGTTTTGTCCCTAGGGACAAAAGCAGCTGGGAAGCGGAGACAGTCTGAACTCCGTGGGAGCACTCCTTTCACACACCCCCAAAAAATATTGGGGGTGCGTAAGTGGCTCTACCACTATTCAGACAACCCTCTTCCCCCCCCCCTTTGCCCGGGAGGGGGATTTTGAACCGCTGAACAGCTGATGTCCGCTGTTCATAGCGATTCATTACACTTACCCAGGAGGACGGCTACAAAGTAGCCGCCATCGCCCGCGCAGATCCACCGGAAGGCTGTCCAGTCTCTTCTTAAAAACTTCCAGTGTTGGAGCATTTACCCCTTCTGGAGGCAGGTTGTTCTACTGGTTAATTGTTCTAACTGTCAGGAAGTTTCTCCTTAGTTCTAGATTGCTTTTCTCCTTGGTTATTTTCCATCCGTTGCTTCTTGTCCTGGCTTCCGGCACTTTTGAGAATAGCTTGACTCCCTCTTCTTTGTGGCAGCCCCTGAGATATTGGATCACTGCTATCATGTCCCCCCTCGTCCTTCTCTTCATTAAACTAGACATACCCAATTCCAGCAACCGTTCCTTATATGTTTTAGCATCCAGTCCCCTAATCATTTTTGTTGCTCTTCTCTGTACTCTTTCTAGAGTCTCAACATCTTTTTTACATCGTGGTGACCAAAACTGGATGCAGTATTCCAAGTGTGGCCTTACCAAGGCATTGTAAAGTGGTATTAATACTTCACGTGATCTTGATTCTATCCCTCTGTTAATGCAGCCTAACACTGTATTGGCTTTTTTGGCAGCTGCAGCACACTGCTGGCTCATATCTAAGTGATTGTCCATGTCATGCCTCCATCCAAACCTGACTCTGAGGAAGACATGGAGTTCCCTGTTGAGGCCCAGGAGGGGGTGTCTGTGGCTTCGGAGGACTGTGGGGAGGAGCAGGCTGAGGCAGGCCAGGGCCCTTCAGGTTTGGAACAGGGAAGGCAGAGTTCAGGCGAGGAGCAAGGCCCCTCCCCACCTGATCCTAGAGCAAGGAGAGCAGAGAGGAGGGAACATCGGAGGCAGGCTCACTTGCTCGGGAGGAGAGCGTCCCACCCCACTTCACAAGGCACACCTGGGGAGTAGGATTTAAGGAGATGCTATGGGGTGAGGCATTTGCCGGGAACAAACATGAAATCTTGAGGTAGTGTGCTCTTGTAACCTGGACACTTTGTATTCTGGACCAGTTTGCTTCCTGCTGATCTCACCTTGCTGTCTGCAGTTTGCAGTTCTCAGTTCACAGGAAAGCTGGGAGTTAAAAGGATTATACGTTTGCTTGTTATCTGTCTTGCTTTAAGAACAGTGTAAACTTCCCTGGCTGTTTTGTTTGAACTCGTGCCAGCATATGTGGGGCCTGTTGGGTGAACATTGGCAGTGATTAAAAGACTATTGCTCTGGCCAGCTGATTGCTTTGCCTCCGTTCGGGGCCCTGGGTCATCACAGTCCACTAGGACAATTCTGGGAGTTGAAGTCCTAAGGTCGTAAAGGGGCCATAGTTGCTCACCTTAGTTCTAGAGTCTGTTAGTTTGAAATGATTCCAGCTACTCGAGAAGAAGGACCAGGCTAAGCAAGGAGTGTTCTACGGGATGTGGCCAGTAGCATTCGGGTGAATTTATGCTTTTAACTCAGCGGTTCTCAACCTGTGGGTCGCAACCCCATTTGGGGTCGAACGACCATTTCACGGGGGTCGCCAAACAACGCGATCCGCCTTTTTTTTTCTGGGGCGGCACATGGGGGCGCCGCCGCACATGCGCGCCGCGCAGGGGGTGGCACTGGGGGCGCCGCCGCGCATGCGTGCCACACAGGGGGTGGCGACGCACATGCGCGCCACGCAGGGGCGGCGCATGGGGGCGGCGCCACGCATGCGCGCCGTGCAGGGGGGCGCAGGGGGGGCACCGCGCATGTGTGGCGCGCAGGGGGTGGTGCCGTGCATGTGCACCGCCTGCTTAATACCGGGGTCGCCGTATAAAAAGGTTGAGAACCACTGTTTTAACTGGTCTTGTCCCCTATGGGAGCCATTTCTGAATGGGAAATCCTAGCAAGCATTTTGTGACAGCACCCACATAGCATGTTCTTCTGAAAATTCTCAGCATCAAATTTCAGCCCTCAAATTTTGGGGAACCTTGAGATAGGGTGGCAGGCTGCAGGTTCATCTAGTTGAGGCTAATCAGATCCCTTAAGGCAGTGGTCTCCAACCTTTCCGGCTTGGCAGGGATGGGGGAGAGGGGATGGTTCTGTACGAGCAGCGGGCGAGCGTGTGCGTAGCTCCATTTGTGCGTGCTCGCCCATCCGCTGCAGATGCAAGTGTGCATGTGCTTGCCTGCCACCTCTGCGGTCTGGGTCTTAACTGGGCCATGGCCCAGGGGTTGGGGACCTCTGCCTTAAGGAGGAGAAGGAGATCCCCTGGAACCCCATTTAGGACAGCAGAACACGAGGAAGAGAGAGGTGATCCCAAGACTGCAACCCACTGGGAAAGACGTGTGTAGAGGGTCCTTGAAATTAACACATGTTCTCTTCATCCGAAAAAAAAAATGACTACATAGTGAGAAGCTCAGACAACTATATAATTAAGTTTTCTATCTTGGGCACCCAGGTAATTTGACTTTGACTTGACTATTTTATATGAATTGTTCAGTATCAGCAGAATCTGTGGACTTTTCCAAGGTTCAAAAGTAAAAATAGACAGACCGCTCCCTTAAAATACCATCAGTTAAAAAAAGGATTTTGGGAAAAGTATTTCCAGCTTTCGTTTTAAGTCATGTAGCTCAACTTTGCCTAATCCCACTGGCTCAAGGTGCATTTTAACACAGCCAATGGTTTTCAAAGCTATGCTAGTCTTTTTTTATATATTGTTATTAAAATAAACATTTATTTATTTTATTCATAAAAATTCAGTCAAATAACATTGAGAATGCCACATTTCAGGTTCAACTTTGATACGTCTCTATTTTTTTACTACTACTACTACTACTACTACTACTACTACTACTACTACTACAATTCTTGAAAATTCTCTCTTAATCATAATCCTCACTACTTATTTACTCCCCTGGAGGTTTAATTGAGTTGAATGGGAGTGATTCCCTATATACTGACATGTCAGTCTTTGGAATTCAGTCCCATCAACACTGCAGAATTTCAAATTAACTTTCAAATTAAACTTGCCTAACATTACAGTGTTCCAACTGAGGAACAGACTGCTGTCCCAATGGAAAGCTCTTTCTTATCAGAAACAGCACATGACTGTATTATGTGGAAGTGCCAGAGGTGAAAGTCATGCTCATGCACAGGTAATCCTTGACTTATGACCAGTCGCTTAATAAACCATTCAAAGTTACAGTGGATTCCAAAAATGGAACTAATTATCTGGTTTATGAAGTTCTGATGTCCTGCCCCACCCCCTGCCGTAAAACGATTGACCAGCAGCCTGCATTGACAGATGTTTGCAACACCCTATGGTCACGTGACTGAGTTTACGACATTTTTGCTGGAAACCAGCGTTTGCTTCTGGTTTCTGGAGAAACCACCTCACAATGATTTCAAAGGTGATTTTTCAAAAGGCAACTGGACTGTTCTTTCCTTGAGGAAGAAGAACAAAACATTTTGTTTCTCATTTTTATTCCATTCCATCCCACCCCCATCCCCGATCACAACTGATGAAGCATCTTTTTCCTCAAAAGAAAAAAACAGTCCAGTCGCCTTTTGAAAAAGCACCTTTGAGACAAGTATGACCTGGATGACTGAGAATCTCCACAGACACCTCATAGTAGACAATGGGTTTGCCTAATGACTGTGGCGTTCGCTTAACAACCTTAGCGTTCGCTTAACGACTACTGCAAAAGAGGTCCGAAAACCGGGTCCAGTCACATGTTGACCTGCTTTACGTCCATCATGGATTACGACTGAAATTGTGGACTCAATTACGGTCATAAGTCGAGGATTAACTGTATTTTGCTGCCTGTGCAGGAAACACTTTCTAGAAAGCCAAGGCCAGACTCTCCTTCAATCAGAGCACACAGCTGCCACCCAGCCACCCATGTACAGCTAACTCCACACAATATTTATTAAACAGAAGTCTTTCCTATTAAAAAAAATGTAGTCATGGCTTGAATCAGCTCTGCTTGTTCTCTGTTTGGGGCTGTGTAACAGTTGGTGATTCAATCATGGTAAAACAATATAAAATATTTTGAATTCTTCATTTCCCCCCTCCTTCTCTTTCCTTTTTTAGCTCTCAAGATCAAAGTGTTACATCTCTTTCTCTCTTTAATTTTCTTTGCAAAGAAAATGGTTTTTCCTTGGTTGAAATGGATTCTGGGTTTGCTTCCCATGGTGGTCTGATGGATTTTCAATTTCTTTTTAATTGTTGTCCTTGCTTAGTCATGCTGTCTCTGGACTTCTAATGTGTTAGGTACCTCGTCCTGGAACACGTCTCAGGAGGTGAACTTTTTGATTACTTGGTGAAGAAAGGCCGTCTGACCCCCAAGGAAGCCAGGAAGTTTTTCCGACAAATTGTCTCAGCTTTGGATTTCTGCCATAGCTATTCTATATGGTGAGCTGACTGTTGTGTTATTATGAGCTGTGACAATATCTCATTTTGTTCCTGCAGGAAAAGAAAAACATTTTTCTTTGGGGGTTTATTTTTCTCTATTGTTTTGGGGAGTTTTCTCCCCCCCCTTTGTTATTTGTGTTCTGTGTGTGTGTGTGTGTGTGTGTGTCTGTAGTTTTTATGCTACCGGCCACTTTGAATTATCATTGATACAGAAAATCAATACTTATTAAAGTAATTATTGTTCCTTCTCCCATCCCTGGATCCTATTGATAATTGAAATGCCAATTGACTCTTTATTAAAGTATATGTTTCCTCATCTTTTGATCATAGCTTGATATGTAAAAATTGGGAGTGGTTGATTTTTCTAACAAAATGTAATATCTACCGGTAATAAATGCAGTGGTTTCCAGACTTCCATAGTTTAAGTCCCATCCAGTTGAAGTTCTAAAGACTTCATTAACATTTCAATAACTTTGCATACATCCCGTTCATGACTTCTTGTCAGGCTCCTGGGAACCAAGAATGACACATGGAGTTACTTCTGAGTAGTTTCCTTTATTGTTCCTCACTTATAGGTAGGCAGAAGTCTTGCCAAACTAAAGTGACTATTTGCATCACTATAGATATACTCTGGGAATCGCTAGGGAGGAGTCTTCTTAACTCTGTTCCTTGCTACCAAACTCATCATGTATCCCTCTGGAATATAGCCCCTCCCTCCTGGGAATCCAGACTACATTGCACTACACTTCTAAATCCCATCTGTGGAGTTTGTGCCATTGGCTGGGAATCACTGTTGTGCTACAGGGGTGTCAAACTCAGTTTCATTGAGGGCCGCATCAGCATCGTGGTTGCCATTGGAGGGTCAGGTGGGTGTGGCTGGCATGGGCGTGGCCTACTGGGTAGGCGTGGCCAGCTCCATGTCACTCATGTCAGGGGCACCTGTGTGGGCCTGGGTAGGAATGAGGCGCATCCAAGGGTGGGGAAGGGTGGGTGGGACAGGGGGCGAGCGCCAGGGCATGGTCCACTGGAGGAGCCTCACTGAGCCTCAGGCTGTGCATGGGGCCCCTGGACAGTGGCATGGACTGCCCAGAGCCCTGGGCAGCAGAGGTCAAGTGCCCAGCCTGGCCCTTGAGCTCCCACGGCATCAGGACCCCACAGCCCTGCCTAGCCTAGCCGCACTTCCCCAAGGGGGTGCCCAGCTGCACTTACCTCCTCCTCAATGCTGCTGCTGCTATGCTCACTGTCCTTGGCCAGGTTGCTCATGGTGGGTGCAGGAGGACAAAGTGTGTGGGTCAGAGGGAGGCCCACTCCCTCTCCATGCGAGGAAACCTGGCTTTGTAACCAAAGCATCCTCAGCAATAGGATGGGAGACCACCAGGGAATGCCAAAAGGGCAAAAGGGCTGCTGGTGGCCAAGTGCTAAAGCAGGACTTCCCTCAGACCCTCCCTCCCTTCTTTCTTTTTCTTTCTTTCTTTCTTTCTTTCTTTCTTTCTTTCTTTCTTCCTTCCTTTCTTTCTTCCTTTCCTTCCTTCCTTCCTTCCCTTTCCTTCTTTCCTTCCTTCCTTCCTCCCTCCCCTTCTTCCCTGCCTCCCTCCTTTTCATTCCCATCTCCTTCCTTCCTTCCCTTACTTTTTTCCTGTTTCCCTCCCCTCCTTCCTTCCCTCCTTCTCTCTGTGCCAAGGAAGGGACGAGGAGAGGGGGAGAGGTTGGCAGCACTTCTCTCAAAGAATAAGAGTTGGAAGAGACCTTTGGGGTCTTTAGTCCAAGCTCCTGCTCAAGCAGGGGACATATACCATTCCAGACAATGGAATATCCAATCTCTACTAAAAGCCTCCAGTGATGGAGCATCCACAACTTCTGAAGGCAAGCCTTTTCACTGGTTAGTTGTTTTCACAAGTCCTTAGTTCTAGGCTGGTTTTCTTCTTGATTAGTTTCCATCTATTATTTGCCTTCCGATGCTTTGAAAAATAGGTTGACCCCTTCTTCTCTGTGGCAGCCCATCAAATATTGGAACACTGCTATCATGTCACCACCCCTAGTCCTTTTCACTAAGCTAGACATACCCAATTTCCACAAACATTTGTCATATGTTTTAGCCTCCAGCCCCCTAATCATCTATGTTTACCATCCATTTAGACCAGATGGTCCCCCTGGTTTGGTTTATAGAAGAGTGGCCACAAGCAGAGCCTTCTCAGAGACAGCACCCCCATTATAAAACTTTCTCCCAAGGAAAATATGAACAGTGCAACCCTCACCCATTTAGAGGCAACTCCAAACACACTGTTCAGCCAGGCATATGTAAAACAACAACACATTTCATGGTCAAACAACACTAAGTAAATTACTACTACTATTTTTCTTTCTTAAAATACATACTTTTAATATTGTTTTAAGCAGTGCTAGTGATGCTTTATAATAGCTGTCTTTGAGAGTTTTCTTGTAAACCACCCTGGATTTCTCAGAAACTTTTAATTTCAAATTAGATATTGATTTAATAAATTAGGCAGAAGAAACAAATGTATGTGTATGAGAGACAGAGAGAGAGAGAGATCCCCTTTTTGTAAGTTTGCTTACTCTGCAACTCCCTGCTGGCTCAATCTCTCTCTCTCTCTCTCTCTCTCTCTCTCTCACACACACACACACACACACACACACAGAGGTTAATAAAAAAGAGGAGGGGGGAGAAAGGTGGAAGCTCTCCTTTTTTGTAAAACCTCGGCTTCCTCCTCCCCTCCTGGCTCTCTGTCTCTGTCTCTCTTACACACACACATAAACACACACACACGCTTCCTGTTTTCTCCTCGTCCTTTTCCTCAGCTGCACCTGAACGGAGTGGGAGGAAATTAAAAAAAAGAGAGAAGGGTTGGAAGAATGGGGGAAGCTCTCCTTTTTTGTAACACCTCGGCTTCCTCTGCCTCCTCCTCTTCCACTCCTGACCGGGCCTGACGGGGTTAAGCTGGGAGGGGAGGCGAGGGCTAAAGCAAATGAGCTGCTGCTGCTGCATGCCACTAGCCCCTGAGCTCCTTGCTG
Source organism: Crotalus adamanteus (assembly GCA_039797435.1). Lineage (NCBI taxonomy): Eukaryota > Metazoa > Chordata > Lepidosauria > Squamata > Viperidae > Crotalus > Crotalus adamanteus. The sequence continues at coordinate 12,609,150 of CM077935.1, forward strand.
TTTCCTGCACGCGCTCCAAGACACCCAGCTGGGTTGCGGTGGGCCAGGGCTGGGGCAGTGGGGGCCAGTCCCTTGCCATTTCTGGGACAACGGGGGGGGGGGGGCAAATCTGGGCCCTCCCCTGGCTGCATCCGGCCCGCGGGCCTTGTGTTTGACATGTCTGTGCTAGCAGGTGCACATCAAGCTTCATTTCAAGCACAGGAACAGGAACCAGTAAGTAAGAAGTTCTCTTAGACCATCTCTACTCACATCATCTGGCATGTTCTGCATCTGTTTGTTGCTGATAGGCTATAAATCAAATCATGGAGAACATGAAATGCCATCTTCTTGATGGCCCCACAGTTCTATATTCCCATTCTGGTTGAATTAGATGACATTTGTTTGGTATAGGTATCTATGTAAGCTTTGAAGTCGCCTCTATTCCTGGCTTCCTTTAATTAATTAACCCTGTTTATTAGATAATTTTGGTTGACTCGTGTTGCTTTGTAAAAGCATATCTCTGAAACGTGGGTTATACATTGTTTCGAATTTATGAATAAATCTTTGGAAAGAATATTAGCATACAACCCATCAGAGACAAAAGTTTTCCAAACCAATAAATTTAGTAAAATCACAGTTCTAGTTTGCAGCTTCATTGAGGAGGAAGAATAAATGAGAGGTTGAAATGAGCTAACTGGGCACTCTTGGGATTAATACTTTAAGAAGTTGTTAATCCAAATACATCAGACTGCACTGCTTGTTCTATCCATAGAGAATCCTGTTGACTTTTAATGATTCCCCCCCCAAAAAAAAAATTAGCAAGGGAATCTAGTGAAATACACTGGAATATCTGATGTATCAAGGGTACGTTGCCAAGCGAACAGCCTTTGACTGTGTTCATATGACATTCTAATACAGACCTACCAAATCTGAGTTGCAAAACTCTCGACAACCATGCTTTCTGCTATTTAATATTGTTTAATATCATAATATAAATATAAATCTGGTAGCCCTACCCAAACTCATGCTTTTCTTCCCCATGGTTTCCTAAATTTACCAAATTTTATTGGATGATGTGACATAATAGACCATTAACATAAATTATAATACAGATTCGCATGACGCATTAGGATAAACTGAGTTCGTTAGTTGTCAGCATTATTATGCAAACAATGTCTTATTCCACTGGGTTCAAATAATGCTAAAGAACATGAGAATGTTTGAGGTCCTTGAGTCTCAATAGATTTCATAATTGTGGAGCCACAAGTCATATAATATTCAGCAGAGCACTTGCGCTCCACTTAAGCAAACAAAAAAACCCCTTAATCTGTACTTTGACAGTGCTTAAAGTGTGGGGGGGGAGTACTTAATACTGATCTAATATCCCCCCCACTGGGTTGAGAGCTATTCATATAATAACTTCAAGGGATTTAGTGGTACGAGTTCATGCATGTTTGTGTATGTGCATGCCCATGTGCTCTGCCACTGATTAATCTCCATGGGTTTTATTTGGACCCCTTCAGCCACCGAGACTTGAAACCTGAGAATTTATTGCTAGATGAGAAGAACAACATTCGGATTGCAGATTTCGGCATGGCCTCCCTGCAGGTCGGAGATAGCCTGCTGGAAACAAGTTGTGGGTGAGCCATCCTCAAAACCGGGTCTTGCTGGTCTGTGATGCTGAGAGAGGTGGGAGGAAGTCAGCCACATGGCTCCTTGCATGGGTTGATTCACACATTATTACATGAATACCAGTGTGTTCAATGTAGTGGACATGTAAAAAATGAAATGGGAAGGAGATATATGTCCGGGAACCTAGGTAAGCTGTTCCTTGACTTTAGATGGAAATATGTCTTGCTGTCACACATTATTACTATTATTGTCATTGAAATGTAAATGAATCAGAAATATCTGCTGTTACTTTATATTTGAAATGTGAATTGCTCCTTTGCTTGCAAGTAGAGAGGAAAATTCATCAAAGATCTGCTATATGCAGGACAGAAACAGTTTTCCATCAGTGAAAATATAAATCTTATCTTCTTGGATGTGGAAACTCTTTACAGAACATCCTCCCATTTAACTCCAAATTTATGGTCTTATTAACATACGCAGGAGATGAGATTTAGCCAACAGATGTAGCCAACTGCACCAACCATGGCTCCCTTGTGCCAGTGATGGCACTTTTTTCTTAAAACAAATGACATATGTTGAGGAAGTTGATTCCATAGTGCCAGAATCCCTACCAAGATTTTCCCTCCCTGTCACAGCTATAATTTCCTTTTAAAAAGTCATTCCCACAATTCCTAATTGTGTAAATGTCAAGTTTAGCTTGGTCTTCAGATTTCCGTGTTAAAAGATAGGAATTTCGTTTGATGGCTGCCTTTGACCTCAAAGAAAGGACATATTTGTCTTTAGTGGGAAGGAAGAAAAGATTCCGCCATTTCTAGAGATGTGGGGAAGTTGCTGAAGAAGCCACTTGTGCTAGATGTGGAATGGCCTAGAGCGGTCTTCTTCGGACCACATGGGATTGACTACAATTCCCAGAATTCCCATCTAGCAGGATCATTGGCCACTCCCAAATTGACTAGAGAATGCCAAGGAAGGTTTGTCCTGGCACCTGAAACCCACCAAACATCTAACAGTCAAGGATTTCCACAACCCATCCTAGACTGGGGAGGGTTGGTATATCTCACAGGCTTCTCTTCACATGCTTGTTGAACCCATGGCCCTGTGGGTTAGCTTTCTTTGGCATTTCACTCTTCCTCTCTTTCTCTTTCTTTCTGCCCCCAATGCTGGGCTGCAGTTCTCCTCACTATGCATGTCCAGAGGTGATCAAGGTAAGGATTCAGGCCTAGTGCCCTCCCCTTATCTTTTTTGGTATCTGATTCCCCCTCTCCCCCCTTGTGCAATGGATCAGGGCAAGGAGCCCTCAAAATCTGCTTTATCCTCCCTCAATTGTCCCCTCAATTGGAACAATTTGCTTGAAGAATACATTCAATGGGAAAGATAGTTGCAAGAGAAATTATGGGAAGCAGCAATTAGAGGGAGTAAGGGCAAGTTATACATTGATATGATATATGACAGAGGTGTCAAACTCAATTTCATTGAGGGCCGTACCAGCATTATGATTGCCCTTGGGGGGCCGGTGGGTGTGGCTGGGGTGGGTGCAGCCTACTGGGTGGACGTGGCTGGCATGCGCATGGTCTACTGGGTGTGTGTGGCCAGCTCAATGTCACTCATGTCAGGGGCGCCTGTGTGGGCCAGGGCAAGACTGGGGCAGATCCGAGGGTCTCCGGCAGAGGGGGGAATTGGATCGGGGTGAGTGCCAGGGCATGGTCCACTGGAGGAGCCTCACTGTCCCTCTCAGGCTATGCAGGGGAGGTCCTGGACAGTGGCATTGACTGCCCGGAGCCCTGGGCAGCAGAGGTCAAGTGCCCAGCCCGGCCCTTGAGCTCCCACAGCACCGGGACCCCACAGCCCTGCCTAGCCTAGCTGCACTTCCCTGAGGGGGCACCTAGCTGCGTTTACCTCCTCAAGGCTGCTGCTGCTGTGCTTGCTCTCCTTGGCCAGGTTGCTCATGGTGGCTGCAGGAGGGCAAAGTGTGTGGGTCAGAGGGAGGCCCACTCCCTCTCCATGCGAGGAGACCTGGCTTTGTAACCAAAGCATCCTCAGCAATAGGATGAGAGACCACCAGGGGATGGAGAAAGGGCAACAGTGGCCCTAAAAGCATTACTAGACTCGGGGTGCACCAGATGTTTGATAAGCCCGACCCTGGTAGGAAAACTGGGGGTCCGCCTGAGAGATTAAAGAACCTAATTGCTTTCTGCCAATTAGATGGGTCAGTTACAGGGGGCGTCCCAGCCACCTTCGCCACTGAACCCCTAGGTATGACCATGGGAGGCTACTCCGAGACTCTAAGCTTTATAGTGACACCAATGGAACCTGCGTGTGGATTGGAGGAAGGGATTTTTGAAATTCCCAAAGAGGAAGCAACCCCCAGGCAAAACTAGCCACAAAGCGGGAAAGGATCCCTGCAGAGAAAAAAAACGGCTGCTTCAGACTTCCAGTCCTGTGCAGTAGCGACTAGTCGCAGGCTTGCAGACCGCCGCACCCCCGTGGCTAATTTTTGTCCTACCTGGAGACCCTAATGCAGGGGTGTCAAACTCAATTTCACTGATGGCCGCATCAGCATTGCAGTTGCCCTGGGGGTGCTGGGGGTGTGTGGCCAGAGTGGGTGCAACCTACTGAGTGGGCATGGATGGAGTAGGTGTGGCCTACTGAGTGGGTGTGGCCAGTTCTACATCATTCGCGTCAAGGGTGCCTATGGGGGCCTGGGCAGGAGTGAGGCAGATCTGAGGGTCTCTGGCAGAAGGGGGTGGGACCGGGGCAAGTGCCAAGGCATGGTCCACCAGGGCAAGTGCCAAGATGGCTGCCACAAAATTGTACATTGGCTCCCAGCTGGCCTGGGCCAGGGCCAAGGCAGCGGGGGCCGTTCCCTCACTGTTTCCAGGATGGCTTCGCGGGCCACATGAAACCACTTCGCGGGCTGCATCCGCCCCCGGGCCTTGTGTTTGACATGTCTGATATATGATATGATATGAGATATATGAGATATACATATCAGGAAAGGGTAACTTGTGGCCATCCATCCAGAACTACAACTTCCAGCATCCATCCTTCACCATTAGGACTGCTGGGAGTTTTAAGTTAAAAAGATCTGGAGGGTCCCCCAGATTGTAAAGATGAACATACCTAAGTTTCACAGAATGACACAATATTTCAGACAACTCAACAAATATTTTTAATAATTTAAATAACATATATTTGTTTGAGTCGCGGTTCACCCCAGAACAAACGTAGAAGGTAGAAACTAAATCTTTTTTAAAGTAATACAGGTAGTCCTTGAGTTGTGACCATAATTGAGCCTGGAATTAGGGTCATAAGTCACACCAGTCATTAAGCAGGTCACCGTATGACCATGCCTGATTTTACATTTTTTTCCGGTGGTTATTGAGTGAATACATAGTCCACAATGGGCCTTTTCTGTTCAAATCAGAAGTAAACACCTCTTTCCGATTGAAAAATATTGTAAATTTCTGTTATGTGACAGTGGGACTCTGCAAATGGCTTTAAATGCAAGTTGCCGAGTACCCAAAATGCAGGGGGTGGTGACTGTCAGAACTTTGAATCCATCAAAAATTCAGCCTGTCATAAATCAAGGGCTACCTGTAATTGAATTCTTTTAATTATTCTAATGAGCTTGTACATATATATGTACTTTCATGCACCATGTATATATATAATTCTAGACTCATCAAAAAAATCTGGCCCACAAGATTTATACTGCTTTCCTTCTCCCAGGTAGTAAGAATATTTTGAAGTTAGAGGAAAGAAACTCTATCCATTCTCAAGAACATTCCTGGGGATCTCAATTCTCTGTGTTCAAGTTTGTGTGACTGTTTATGTACAGTGGGGCAAAAAAGTGTTTAGTCAGCCACCAATTGTGCACGTTCTCCCACTTAAAAAGATGAGAGAGGCCTGTAATTGTCATCATAGGTAGACCTCAACTATGAGAGACAAAATGAGAAAACAAATCCAGACAATCACATTGTCTGATTTGGAAAGAATTTATTTGCAAATTATGGTGGAAAATAAGTATTTGGTCAATATCAAAAGTTCATCTCAATACTTTGTTATATATCCTTTGTTGGCAACGACAGAGGTCAAACGTTTTCTGTAAGTCTTCACAAGGTTGGCACACACTGTTGCTGGTATGTTGGCCCATTCCTCCATGCAGATCTCTAGAGCAGTGATGTTTTGGGGCTGTCGCTGGGCAACACGGACTTTCAACTCCCTCCAAAGGTTTTCTATGGGGTTGAGATCTGGAGACTGGCTAGGCCACTCCAGGACCTTGAAATGCTTCTTACGAAGCCACTCCTTTGTTGCCTGGGCGGTGTGTTTGGGAACATTGTCATGCTGAAAGACCCAGCCACGTTTCATCTTCAATGCCCTTGCTGATGGAAGGAGGTTTGCACTCAAAATCTCACGATACATGGCCCCATTTATTCTTTCCTGTACACGGATCAGTCATCCTGGTCTCTTTGCAGAGAAACAGCCCCAAAGCATGATGTTGCCACCCCCATGCTTCACAGTAGGTATGGTGTTCTTTGGATGCAACTCAGCATTCTCTCTCCTCCAAACACGACGAGTTGTGTTTCTACCAAACAGTTCTACTTTGGTTTCATCTGACCATATGACATTCTCCCAATCCTCTTCTGGATCATCCAAATGCTCTCTAGCAAACTTCAGACGGGCCCGGACATGTACTGGCTTAAGCAGGGGGACACGTCTGGCACTGCAGGATCTGAGTCCCTGGCGGCGTAGTGTGTTACTGATGGTTGCCTTTGTTACGTTGGTCCCAGCTCTCTGCAGGTCATTCACTAGGTCCCCCCGTGTGGTTCTGGGATTTTTGCTCACCGTTCTTGTGATCATGTTGACCGCACAGGGTGAGATCTTGCGTGGAGCCCCAGATCGAGGGAGATTATCCGTGGTCTTGTATGTCTTCCATTTTCTAATTATTGCTCCCACAGTTGATTTCTTCACACCAAGCTGCTTGCCTATTGCAGATTCAGTCTTCCCAGCCTGGTGCAGGTCTACAATTTTATTTCTGGTGTCCTTCAACAGCTCTTTGGTCTTCACCATAGTAGAGTTTGGAGTGTGACTGTTTGAGGTTGTGGACAGGTGTCTTTTATACTGATAACAAGTTCAAGCAGGTGCCATTAACACAGGTAATGAGTGGAGGACAGAGGAGGCTCTTAAGAAGTTATAGGTCTGTGAGAGCCAGAAATTTTGCTTGTTTGTAGGTGACCAAATACTTATTTTCCACCATAATTTGCAAATAAATTCTTTCCAAATCAGACAATGTGATTGTCTGGATTTGTTTTCTCATTTTGTCTCTCATAGTTGAGGTCTACCTATGATGACAATTACAGGCCTCTCTCATCTTTTTAAGTGGGAGAACTTGCACAATTGGTGGCTGACTAAATACTTTTTTGCCCCACTGTATGTTTGGGCTGAAATTTAGATTCTGCTGGGTAAGGGCACTATCCCAATTTTAAAAAAATACTGGAAAAGCCAATCACAGGAAGTCGGAGGCAAAGAAATCTCCAGATCCACATTAGAACACATGGCTTTCCAAGGAATGTCAACCTAATATATGGTGATAAGATTTTGCAAACTCTCCTCAGTCAGAAAGTAAACTTTCCCTTGAGCATCTGGAGGTCTCTTCCCCTTATCTGGCTTCCCAAATGGGACACAGTGAAGAACAACTATCATTTTAGGTTTTTTTTTAAAAAAATGTCATGCTATAACCCAGTAATAGTTATCCCCCTTTGCAGTTGCTCTTAATTGCTTGGAAAAAACCTCCCACCCTCACTTCTGATTTCTTATTTTTCATTGTTTCCTGAAATCTTCTCCCTTACCTCCCCAAACCAATTATCAAGCTCCCAATCTCTGCTTCTTGCTCTTTAGGGGGAGAAGTATGATGGACGTCGCGCAGACATGTGGAGTTGTGGTGTCATCCTCTTCGCCCTCCTGGTGGTAAGCTTGTCCCAAGAATTTTTGCTTACTCCTGGCAGGGAGCATTTAACACCACCACCCCCATTTAGTTCTACTGTCTTCTGCCCAAGGGATCTATTTAGACCAGGGGTGGGAAACTGTGGCCCTTTTATGACTTGTGGACTTCAACTCCCAGGAATTCCTGAGCCAGCCACAAAGGGGCCATAATTCCCCTCCTCTGATTTAGACTAACATTTTTATATTTCATAAACAAACATTGCAATGCAAACTTGCATAAGGGAGGAGGGAGACAAATAATAGGACAAGTTAAAAATGTCCTTCCCAAATTACCACAAATATAAAACAAAAGTTTCCTCCAACTTTTTCAGTACAAAGATAATAATACAACATTTCTCTAATTTAAATTATTCAATATTTGAACTATCTTAAAATGCTAATAGTCAACATTCTAGAAAACCAATATTCATATTATATATTCTTCTCCTAATTTTAATCTAACTGTGAGAGGGATCTAGAAGTCCTAATGGACAATCACTTAAGTATGAGCCAGCAGTGTGCTGCAGCTGCCAAAAAAACTAGTGCAGTCCTTGGCTGCATCCACTGAGGGATAGTATCAAGGTCACGTGAAGTGTTAATATCACATATACTACACTGATAAGGCCATACTTGGAATATCGCATCCAGTTTTGATTACCATGATACAAAATAGATGTTGAAACTCTACAAAGAGTGTAGAGAAGAGCAACAAAGATGATTAAGGGACTGGAGGCTAAAACATACAATGAATGGTTGCAGGAACTGGTTATGTCTGGTCTAACAAAGATAAGGATGAGGAGTGACTTGATAGTAGTCTTCCAATATTTGAGGGGCTGTCAAATATTGACAGAAGAGGGGGTTGACCTATTCTCCAAAACTCTTGAGGGCAGGACAAGAAGTATGGGATGGAAACTTATCAAAAAGAGATCCAAGCTAGAACTAAAGAAAAATTTCCTGACAGTGGAAATGGCTTGCCTCCAGAAGTTGTGGGTGCTCCATCACCGGCAGTTTCTAAGAAGAGACTGGACAGCCATTTGTCTGGAATGGTATAGGGTCTCCTGCTTGAGCAGGGGGTTGGACTGGAAGACCTCCAAGGTCCCTTCCAACTCTGAATAACCATATATTTTTAATTAACCACAATATTTCTCTAGTCAAATCTGATTTAATACTCAAATTCCAAAGTTGATTTTTCTCTTTATTGTGTAAGAAATCCCAACTGTGGTCTCCAAAGCGCAAGGGCAACCTGTTTGACTCCTGAGGCAAGACATCCAACTGTGTGCATTATTTTTACTAACTGGTTGAGGCAAACCAAATCAATTACCTGAGACTGGATGATCTCTAATACTATGGCAGCATGTTGTCACTGAGAATATGCTACTTCAGGCTGCCATAAAAAATCACAAGAGAGATAATACTGGTACTTCTCGACTTACTAGTTCATTTTGTGACCGTTCAAAATTATGGCACTGAAAAAAGTGACTTGTGACCATTGTTCACACTTATGACCGCTGCAGCATCCCCATGGTGGCGGGATCAAAATTCAGGTGCTTGTCAACTGACTCATAGTTATGACAGTTGCACTGTCCTGGGGTCATGTGATCCCCTTTTGCATCCTTCTGACAAGCAAAGTCAATGGGGAAGCCGGATTTACTTAACAACCGTGTTACTAATTTAACAATGGCAGTGATTCAGTTAACAACTGTGGCAAGAAAGTTAAAATGGGGCAAAATTCACTTGCGAAATGTCTTGCTAAGCAACATGAATTTTGGGCTCAGTTGTGGTAGTAAGTCGAGGACAACCTGCCGTAGTTATAACTGTTATTATTATTATTATTTATTAGATTTATAAACTGGCCAATTCCCAATGATTCTGATTGTTGTCCTGAGAATATTTGACACGAGGGAGGTAGCAATGAAAGAAAGATTAATCAAGGAGATGAGGGCAAAAGGACCAACGTTGCACACCTTCATATTTAAACAGTGCTTTGGCTTTTACAGGTAGTCCTTGACTTACGACCAAGACAAGGCAGTTGTTAAGTGAGCTGTGCCTGTTTCGATGACCATTTTTTGCCATGATTGTAAAGCAAATCACTGCAGTTTTTAAGTGCATCACATGGTCATTAAGCAAATTTGGTTCCCCCCCCCATGACTTTGCTTGTAAAAGCCAGCTGGGAAGGTCTCAGATGGTAATCACATGACCTTGCCATGCTGCACCCATTGTAATAATAATAATAATAATAATAATAATAATAAAAAGTTGGAAGGAACCTTGGAGGTCATCTAGTCCAGGGCTTTTCAACCTTTTTACCGATTGTACCACTTTTAGGATATGGCAGTATTCGAGTACCACCTAGCAAGGTGTCAAAAACTTGATGACCAAAAAAAAAAAAAACCTGTTCAAAGTTGCAATTGCACTGAAATGACTTATGACCATTTTTCACACTTATGACCATTGCAGCATGCCCAGGGTCATGTGATTTATATTTGGATGCTTGGCAAATGATTCATATTTATAATGGTCACAGTGTTCCAGGGTCATGTGATCCCCTTCTGCAACCTTTTGACAAGCAAAGTCAATGGCAGAGTTGCTGGTGGCCAAGTGCTAAGGCGGGACTTCCTTTCCTTCCTCCCTTCCCTGCCTCCCTTTTTCTCATTCCCATCTCCTTCTGAAGGAAGAATTTGAACCCCCCCCCATATTTTCCCTCTTCCATATATTGATCAAACAAGGAAAGGCCTCCAGAGACAGAAAAGACAAGCTGCTGAGTGAACTAGCTTAAAAAGGCACATTCCCCTTTAAGAATTAGCTACTGGCTAGAAAGGAAAGTAAGGAGTGCAGCCGGCACTTAAGGAAGAAAAAAAAAAATGTAAGTACTGGCTGCCAGCTAAGGCAACCTCCCCAAATGGCTCCATTCCTAAGTAAAGGAATGCTACAGGCAAAATCCATTCAGGAGAAAAATACTTCAAAATCCCTTTCAGCAAAACTTACAGCTAACAACAGCAGAGCAATAGAAGCTAACAGGAGACATCAGCCAAATAGAAATTGCCAAACACTCCTTAAGAACACAAAGCCCTCATTGCACAAATCCCAGAACTTCAAAGTCACAAAAGCACATAAGAATCCTTCCATTCTCCATCTCCTTCCGTCCTCTGTGCCTCACCTCCAGCCATTGCTGCCTTTTCATTCCTCTTGGAGGGTGACCCCTCCCCTGCTGCATTTCTTGCCTGTTTGCTGCTGCCAGCACAGGTGGCTGCCACAGGAGTTGTAGATCGGCTCATGGCCAGCCTGCTTGATCTCCTCTCCCACCCCCCCTGCAGCTGACTCTGCCTCCTCCCAAGGCTGCTGCTTTTTTTTTTCTCTCTCTCCTGCCCAAACTGCCTCCTTTTATAGGCTCTCCTGTCTCTGCCCCCCTCCTCCTTTCTCATGGGGGAGGGTGAGCCAGAAGTGAACCTGGGGCCTTTGCAGCTCCAGAGGACTCTCTCACTGTAAGTCCTTGCCTGTGCTGGCTCTTTCCCTCCCCCACTACACTTGGCTAGGCAGGGCTGCGTACCACCTGCCACTCATTAATGTACCACAAGTGGTAAAGCCCTGATCTAGTCCAACCCCCTGCTCAGGCAGGAAACCCTATACCATTTCTGACAAATGGCTGTCCAGTCTCTTCTTAAAAACTTCCAGTGTTGGAGCATTCACCGCTTCTGGAGGCAGGTTGTTCCACTGGTTAATTGTTCTAACTGTCAGGAAGTTTCTCCTTAGTTATAGGTTGCTTCTCTCCTATCTTAGTTTCCACCCGTTGCTTCTTGTCCTGCCTTCAGGGGCCTTGGAAAATAGCTTGACTCCCTCTTCTTTGTGGCAGCCCTTGAGATATTGGAACACTGCTATCATGTCCCCCCTCGTCCTTCTCTTCATTAAACTAGACATACCCAGTTCCAGCAACCGTTCCTTGTATGCTTTAGCCTCCAGCCCCCTAATCATCTGTGTTGCTCTTCTCTGTACTCTTTCTAGAGTCTCAACATCTTTTTTACATCGTGGTGACCAAAACTGGATGCAGTATTCCAAGTGTGGCCTTACCAAGGCATTGTATAGTGGTATTAAGACTTCACTTGATCTTGATTCTATCCCTCTGTTAATGCAGCCTAGCACTGTGTTGGCCTTTTTGGCAGCTGCAGCACACTGCTGGCTCATATTTAAGTGATTGTCCACTAGGACTCCGAGGTCCCTCTCACAGTTACTACTATTGAGCAAGGTACCCCCTATACTCTACCTGTACATTTGGTTTTTCTTCCCTAAATGTAGAACCTTACTTTTTTCACCATTGAATTTCATTTTGTTAGATAGTGCCCAGTATTCAAGTTTGTCCAGATCCTCCTGTATCTTAAGCTTTGATTACACAACCGCAGTTGTAACTTCAAACAAATGGTTATACGTCAGGGACTACCTTGTAATGTTAACCCAAGGAATTCCTGCAAAACCGTAAATCTGACAGAGCTTCTGTGGTGTCTTTATTTCTTTCACCCTTTTCTCCTGCAGGGGGCGCTACCCTTTGATGATGACAACCTACGGCAGCTTTTGGAAAAAGTGAAACGTGGGATTTTTCACATGCCCCATTTCATTCCGCCAGACTGTCAGAATCTCCTGCGGGGCATGATTGAGGTGGAGCCAGAGAAACGTCTCAGTGTGAGTCATCCTATCGTTCCCAAGATTGGAGGAATGGAGCAAGGAGCATGCATGGATGCTGGGGTGGAAAAAGGATGGAGGGTCCTGGATAGCACCGTTTCAGATTGCAAGATGAGTTGCCCCCTGGGGAGGGGTCACTGTTGAATATAAAGAATGATAGTGGCTGTCATAAATTTCTATGAAACAGTGAGAATGGAATGGAATGGAACAGAACGAAACGAAACGGAATGGAACGGAACGGAACAGAACAGAACAGAACAGAACAGAATAGAATATTCTTTATTGGCCAAGTGTGATTGAACACATGAGGAATTTGAGAAGTTTTGGGTTAGAATTTTCCTGATATGGTCGATTTTCATACGATCTGGTTGGCTTGAAATTTAATTAGGATTTGATTGAAAAAAATTATGTGTAGGTAATATTTTTCTAGAACAGATGTCCCCAACTTTTCTAGGTTGGCAGCCCAGAGGGAAAGGAAGGGGCAGGTATGGGGCCGCATGCACGCATGCAACGCAAACGGGGGCGGAGTGAGTGCGTGCATGACATTGGGGTGGGGCTAGCGCCCGCACAATGCTGGAGGCAGGGCTAGTACCTGCACGACACTAGGGGTGGGGCTAGCACCCATGAGATACTTGAGGCAGGGCTAGCGCCCACACGAATCTCGGGGCGGCACGAGCGCCCACGCAACACTAGCGCCCACACGGCATTCACAGCACTGCTAGCACAAGTGGTGGTGGGGAGTGTGCGCACACATGTGTGAGCACTGGCCAGCCATTCATGCGGCCCGGTGGCCAAGAGGCCACAGCTGGGTAGTGGGCCAAGGCCCACAGGTTGCAGACCCCTGTTCTAGAACATCCTCTCGTAATGCAAAAATTATAATTTGGTGGCATCTTTTGGAAAGGCCATAAGAGATTTTTAAGGTGCCATCTCCACGATGAGCAATTCTGCCCCACAGGCTATATTTCTGCCCCTGGTTTTTGAAAGCAAATCTATTTTAAGATTCACTTAATGTCTATGTTTATTTTATATATTGAATGTCTGAAGATAAGGGCATCTTATTCTTAACACATGTTTTAATGATGAGTGATAGCGATGGATAGGGCAGTCATAGTTTGTAACTTTTTAAAAATTAATGTTTGGGAAAAGGACCCTAACGTTGGTTTATTTTTCTCCATGCGGTGGCTTTAGCTGGAACAGATTCAGAAACACCCGTGGTTCTTGTGAGTATTTCCAGATTGTATTTGATTTCCAGGTGATTCTCTTTTTCCCTTGTTTGAGGAGCTCTCAGTATTGATCAAGAGCCCAGTATTTTCTGTCTTCACCAACCAGAGGTGAGGGCAGGTCTCGTAGAGGAGACCAAGGCATGAGCACAGTCCAGAAATTCCAACGTCCCACTCTACCCTCTCATCATTGTCTAGAAAGGGGTGAGCCCCACTGTGGCTCTTCAGAAGTCAACAACCTCAGCTAGCATGATCAACAGAGAGGAATATCCAGAGCTCTTGTTTACTAGAAAATGTTATCCTTGGTTTTTGAGGTTCCGCCTTAAACTGTTCTTTAGATTTAGCTTTCTATCTAAGAGAGCAAAAAGCTTTAATAAACCTAAAAGTTAATACAGGTAGTCCTTGACTTACAACCATTTATTCAGTGACAGTTCAAAGATACAGTGGCACTGAAAAAAGTGACTTATGACCAGTTCTCACATTTACAACTGTTGCAGCTCTCCACAGTCACACGAACAAAATTCGGGCACTTGGCAACCAGCATGCATATTTACAAGGGTTGCAGTGTCTCAGGATCCTGGGATTGTCATTTGCAACTTCCTAGGGAGCTTCTGACAAGCAAAGTCAGTGATTCCCTTAAGAACCATGGCAAAAAGGGTTGTAAAATGGGGCACGACTCACTTAACAACTGTCTTGTTAGTAATAGAAATTTGGGGCCCCTCTGTTGTCATAGGTCAAGGACTACCTGCAGTTACTGTATATTTATTTAGATATATGTGAGCCCTAACGATTCTAAAACATTATTATAGAATTTAAAAAATGGGTTTTCAATAGATTATGTGTTCACAAAAAGTCTACTAAACAATATACAGACTGTTATGATCCATATAGTTATTATCTGTTGTAAAAAAAATGTACCAAGGGTGCAGACATGGTCCCACAAGCACAATCTTTGGCAACCTTGCTGTGCTGCATAGATGTTACTCAATTTTTCCATGAAAACATATCTCTTGGGAAGAATGTAATTCAGGAGCAGAGAGCCTGGGCTTCTGATTCCAGTCTCTTACATCAGGAGTCCGCAACCTTGACAACTTTAAGACTTGTGGACTTCAGCTCCCAGAATTCCTCAACCAGCTATGCTGGCTGAGGAATTCTGGGAGCTAAAGTCCACAAGTCTTAAAGTTGTCAAGGTTGCGGACTCCTGTCTTACATGACCAGTTAAGCCTCAAACCCGGAAGAGTTAAAATAATTAATGCTTAAAATAGTTAAAGGTTTCTTATCTTGCTGCTACTTCTATATGCAGATTTGGATTATTTTTACAGAAAAGCAAGTTACAAATATTGGGGCTAAATCAGTAAACCAAACCTGTTTACATCTATTTATTAAACAAATTTATATAGCTGCCCAATTCACACACAGTGACTTTGGGCAGTGTGCACAACATTTAAAATTCTCAATTTAACCCCACCCTGTGGCAAAAATAGAATCAAACAAGCTACTTGATTGCCTCCAAATGATAGAACTATGTCTTCAAGGCCTTGTAGAAAAGAAACAAGGTGGGGACCAATCCTATCTCTGGGGAAATAATGTTCCATGGGGAGGAAGCCACCACAGAGAAGGCCCTTTTCCTAGGTCCCACCAGATGGACTTCCTTAATAGTTGGAACACATAACACGCCCTGCCTTTCTGCTCTGGTGGGTTGGTTAGTTGTAAGACTGGGTAGATGGCAAAGATATATCTTATTTCCAAATCTTTATGAACTTTATGTTGAGAAATCTACCAATTTATAACACTGTTTCCACTTCCACTGTGAACCCCGGAAAACAAGTCATTTTTGCTAATGGCTTTTGCCAAAGGTCTTCATTCTCTTATCCCATTCCTCAAGATTTTAATGGGGCAGCATCTTCCTTCATCTGATTTACACACTACTTCTTCTTCCAGAGGAGGGAAGAATGAACCGGAACCAGAACAACCGATCCCTCGGAAGGTAGCAATCCGAAGGATTCAGTCAGTCAGTGAGCTGGACCCTGACGTGTTGGATAGCATGCACTCATTGGGCTGTTTCCGTGATAAGAACAAGCTAAAGCAAGAGCTGCAGAATGAAGGGTGAGGACCTGTTACCTTAAATTTTGCTCCTTGTGCTGAGGAGATGCATTGTTCTAAGTCCTTTTTTGTGGCATTTTAAAAAGGTGATTTGAACTCTTATTGGAGGAACTCTGCTTCTGTAGAGAAGCTGGGATAATCATCTCACCATTGTAGTTCCCATGATTGAAAAAACTTGCAGAGTGCAATTCAGATGGATGTGTTATAAGTTGTCTGAAGGTGTTGGATGAGGGAGGAAATAGAATTGAGGTTTGGTTTGTGATAGAAATATGGATAGAAGCCGGGAAAGATGGGAGAAGAGGCTAGTTAGGAAACATGTGCAAATGGTTGGGGGAGGAAAAAAATGGACTGTATCTTTTCTATAGTCAGGCGATAAACCCATTTTTATTCTAAGCATACGCCCTCATTTTTCCGATCTCCATTTCAGAGAAAATCAGGAGAAAATGATTTATTACCTTCTACTTGACCGCAAAGAGAGATATCCCAGCTGTGAGGACGAGGACCTGCCTCCACGCAATGATGTTGGTGAGATTTTGGGGAAACCTTTCTCCAAGAATTTCATCAGGACCAGAAAAAGAGCGGAGCAGTGGTGGTGATGACAGCTGATCACTCAAGACAGTGTTTCTCAACCCTGGCCACTTCAAGACAGGTGGACTTCAACTTCCAGAATTCCCCAGCCAGCATGGCTGACTGAGGAACTCTGGGAGTTGAAGTCCACCTGTCTTCAAGTGGCCAAGGTTGAGAAACACTGAAAGGGATGGCAAGCATTTCTAAGGTTCTTCTTCCCTCAATATTTCATCTGACTGATATGGAGGAAACAAGAAAGATGAGACCAGCAAGTAAATACACGTCAACATACCTCTGGTTAAAGCTCTGCTGTTTGTAGACGTCTTCTGCCCCTATAAAGGTAATCTTTGACTTACAACCATTTTTTTAGTGACTGTTCAAAGCTACAGTAGCACTGAAAAAAGTGACTTACAACCCTGTCTGTCAGACTGGCCCCCAACTTGCTCCCTAGGAAAGAATGACCCTTGACTACATAGATGCTAAAGGTACTTTTACTAGAGGTGTTGAGTGCAGTGTGAGTGAGGCGAGCTCTGAAGAAAAACATCATGAAAATCATATATTGAAAGCAATCCCCAATGTCCAAAACCCTCCCCCCTGGGAGAGCAGTTCAATCAGGTCTTGTTCCAATGTTTTGGGAATGTGGTACCTCCGGGTGCCACAGCACATTCCTTTCCTAGGGCTGGTGTTCTTGAAGGCAGGAAAGATGACTTGGTTTAGCACCTTTGGTTCCTGTCAGTGTCCATACTCCCCAATTTCCCACAAGATTCTTTCACACCTCCAGCACTCTTCCCCTCACACGTGCCCCCCTCCCCTCTGGTTATGGCAGTCGCTAACGAGCTTCGAAGAAGACAAAGATAGGCAGCTGACACGGTCCTTGCACTTAAAATTGTTGCAGCATCCCCAGAGTCATGTGATCAAAATTCAGACACTTGACCAACCTGCATGTGTTTACAACAGTGGCCCTGTGCTGGGGTCATGTGATTACCATTTGTGAAAATGGATCCAGTTAGCATGTTTGAAATGGGTAGATTTAATTTGGATTTTTGAATCAATTAGGAGAAGCTGCCCCTGCGCCCATGCAACACCATCTAGATTGATTCACAGGCACAGATACAATCACCTTGAACTCAGTCTCCAAATTCAACATTTCCAGACTCCTAGTATCTCATCCTCATTCCCAAATTCTCTTCTCTTGCTCTTTCAAAACAATGGTAGTGCATCCATGGCTGGATAAATGGGTGGGCCATTTGGAGCTAGCTCCCTCTCCTGTGGCACACTTTGGGAAGTGTGTGAGCGTGAACCAAACAGGCAGCCAAATTACAGGTAGTCCTTGACTTACGACCACAATGGAGCCCAGAATTTATGTTGCTAAGTGAAAAGTTTGTTAAGTGAGTTTTGCCCAATTTTATGATTTTCCTTACCACATTTGTTCAGTGAATCCCTGCAGTGGTTAATTTAGTAACATGGTTGTTAAGTGACTCTGGCTTCCCCATTGACTTTGCTTGTCAGAAGGTCACAAAAGATAATTGTGTGACTCCAGGACGCCACAACCGACATAAAATATGAACCAGTTGTCAAGCAACCGAATGTAAATCATGTGACCATGGGGATGCTGCAGTGGACATAAGTGTGAAAAATGGTGATAAATAGATATACATACAAGCAACAGAGTCATAAATCATAAGATACAACCAACAAAGTGATAGTCATAAGATGCCAATAGAAGCAGGTAATAGGAAAGATGAGAAGGATAATAGTAATACAGTCCTACTGCATGGTTAGATACCCTTAGGCATGAGACAGTGCTGTGGGAGTTAGGTGTCCAGCAGAGTGATGGCATGGGGGAAAAACACTCTTTGTGTCTAGTTGTTTTGGCATGCAACGCCCTACAGTGGCATCCTGAGGGGAGAAGTTGAAATAGTTTTTGTCCAGGATGTGGTGGATGGGCATTAGGTTCAAAGGATTTATTATTCTGAGTGTGGAATGTCTCCTACATAAACACCAGCCTCCAAAGTTCACCCGGAAGGGAAGGCCTTATTGCATCCATCTCCTTTCTATGTTTCAGACCCTCCTCGGAAGCGCGTTGACTCCCCTATGCTGAACCGACATGGCAAACGCCGACCTGAGCGGAAGTCCATGGAAGTCTTGAGCGTCACAGATGGTGGTTCTCCAGTCCCAGCCCGACGGGCCATAGAGATGGCACAACATAGTCAGAGGTGAGCTTGTGTCCAACTAAGTATGTCCGTGAAAGAGGGGAAAATATCTTCAAATCTGGCATTTGGAGATTCTGTTGTCTTTCCAGTGTGCTTCCTGGCCACTGAAAATGGAACATTTTAAGGGTTGGCTAATCTCTAAAGCTGTTCTAGGAATGATAATGTACCTTTAAGGTAAAGATTTCCCAAAATCAAAGTCAGTGCTTGATAACCTCAGGGACATATCCATGTAGCATTTTTGGCAACAGTATGGAACCCCCCCCCCCCACCACTGTCTTCTTCTGGGATTTTTCTTCAGCTTTTCAGATTAGCTTGCAGTTTTAGGATTTTCTGGTGTCTTCCATCTAAGTACCAATCACGTTTGATTCTATTTAGCTTTGGGGGAACCTGCCAGATACTGCCATCACTTCCTGGTTTTATTTATGTTGCTTCTATGGCAACAATATGGAAGTATGAGGTCTTTGGTGCTGTCTGGTAGTTTGCTTGATGATGTCACTTAGTGAAGTCATAAAACATCTGCAAACATCTGCAAATCAACCTCAGAGAGCACTTAAGATTCCACAGTTCAGCCCTGAGCTATATATAAATATCTTCTATTGGAATATAGAAAGTAGTCCTCGACTTACGACCACAATTGAGTGCCCCCATTTCTGTTGCAAAGGGTGATCACATGATCCTGGGGCACTGCAACCGTCATAAATATGAGTCAGTTGCCAAGCGTCTGAATTTTGATCCCGTGACCATGGGGATGCTGCAAAGTATGAAAAATGGTCATGTCGCTTTTTCAATGCCGTTGTAACTTTGGTCGTTAAATGAACGGTTGTAAGTCGAAGACTATCTGTAGTTTGTCACTGCTTTCTTTCACTACTTTTTCTGATTCCTCGTCTAGTCTAAATCACTGGCATATTTTGATAGTTTCTTACTGTGCAGATTTTGATTGCTTGATAATGTCCCATCAAATCATTTTTTATTCTTAGTAACCACATAGACAGATTTTTCTCCAGGACAGTCTGTCCCAACCTTCAAGTCTTCCATTGGGGCTTCCATCACCATTGTTACTGAGTCCATCCACCTTCCTGCTGGTTCTCTTTTCTCTTTTCTTCCATCTTTCCTAGCATCAGTGACTTCTTCAGAGAGCTAGGTCTTGGCATAATGTATCCAAAATGCAGACCTACTCTATATAAAATGAAACGTGTGTTGTGTGTTAAGTATATATTTTGTGTAGCAAGAACAGCAATGATCACTAGTAGCGAACAGCGAAGAATTTCAGGATATATATTCTGAAATTCTTTGCTGGTAATGTCCAAAGATTCTTATGCTTATTCATTTCTTTAGGGTATCTTTGATTGGGGAGGCTGAAAACTTTTCATAACGCTATTTTAGACCAAAGTTTCACACGTATCCCATATTCTTCTCTGTTTCACCACCTTCTTCCTTCCAAGACAGCACTAATCCTCATATAAGTCTTTACCCTCCACCCCCACAGGTCTCGATCTGTAAGTGGTGCCTCCACTGGCTTATCTTCTAGTCCCCTCAGTAGTCCCAGGGTGAGTATATGGGCTAGGCAAGAAATGGTATGTTGGTAAAAGGGATGGGTGGGTACAGCAAACAACTGTGGCAGAAGTTGACAAAGACAATGGTGGATAAATTAAATATTAGGCTTCGGGAGGGAGTGGAAATTGGGGAAAATGATCCTTAGACTCAGCAGTCTTGTTGACATCCCATCCTGCACTTGGTTCCAATTGCTGAAGTGCTGAGGACATTGTATTAGTTTTCCTGGCAGATGTGGTGTGTACTGTACAGTGCATGAACGATAGCCAGAAAATGCATCTGGACCAACTCACTTCCCACCCCATTTCCATAACTACATTTCCATGCTAGGGAAAAGCAACACCTGTTGACTTGCATTGGGGGAAGAGCTTTCAAAAGCACCTAGCATCCCTCTGTGGGAAAGGGGGAAGGTACAGAATAGGGAAGGAAGGGTGAGGTATATGTAGATTTTGGATGAGGAAAGTCAGAGATATATGTTTAAGCATGGGGTAGGATTAAAGGCTATTGCTCAAGGGTTTGGATTTATTTATTCATTTAAACAATCTGTACATTGCTGATTTGCCAGTGGATAAGTTTATAATTAGTCTGGTTGGCAAGAGGCAAGAAAAGAAATTATAGCAATCTTTCTGGTGTTGAACTACACCAGAATGGGATTTTGGGAGTTATAGTTCTATATACCTGGAAAGGATTAAGCTGGGGAAAGGAGACTCAAATCTGAGCAACCAAGGACATCTGCAGGATGTAGTCAAAAACATGGTGGTGACCACAATAGTGTGATCAGAGCTTCAGCAATTTTTTTAACGTGCATTGCACATAAAAGCGGGTAGAGCTTCGACTGTACCATCTTGAATATTTTTAACCATAGCCTGCAGATGCTTTGTGAATAACCAGCTGGCCCCCAAATGTTTGTTTTTGGCTTGTTAGTAATAGTTGCAGTGTTGGGAAACCCAGATGAAGACTATCATGTAAAGGAAAAGGGAATTCACTTTTTCTCCATATCACTGTTCTTTCCTGCCCATAATTTATTCATTTATTCGTCAAATGTCTAAGGCCATCCAACTCCATAAAAGCTCTGGTGGTGTACAATAATAAAAGGAATGTTGGAATGATATAAAAAAAAAAACCAAGAACAATACATGTCTGGAAACAACAACAAAACTCAACACCTGAGTACAAAACTTTCCCAGAAAAGGCCCACCACACATCCAACCCCTGGCCTGGAGGAAGCAGCAGGTTTTTAAAGTTTGATTAGATGAGATTGAGGTAGTGGCTTTAAGGCTCTCTGGGAAGGCCCTGCTTCCTGGGTCCTGTCAGACAGCACTGTTTAAACAATGAGACCTGAAGCATTGGCAGAAACTACAGGAGGCAGATGGTCCTTTTTAACTAAAGGTTGCCGTCAGATAGCAGAGTCAGCAGAATCATCAGACAAGTCATTTGTAAACTGCTAGAAATCAAGCTGGTAAATGTCATGAACATTGCCAAAATATAAATTAGGGGTTGTTGGTCATAGAGCAGTCCAAGATTCCATGTACCAAGGAAATCAAATAGCAGAATGTTACTAGGGGAAAGCATGATGATTTATACCATTGAGTCAATCTGCTTCTCCCAGAAATACATCTTGCTTAATGTTAATTAATGTTGTTGCCCTTCTGCTCCACTGGAAACATATTAGAAAAAGTTCAGAATCTTTCCTCTTTTTTTCCCCATGCCCTGCACTGGATTCTGAATCTCTGTCTGACTCTCCATGTGTCTTTGCTGTTGTAGATTTAGAGGCGTTTCAGATTATTTCTCTTTTGAGTCAGGCACTTTCCAGACAGAGCTGGAATCTCTCTTCTTACTGACAGTTGTTCCTGAGATTGTTACACATCCTGAACCTCTTCATTGTCACCCGATTTTTTTCACTCAGACAGATTTGTGATCTATCCTGATCCAGATCAGCCCTGTTGGTACTGGTGTACAAATGGCAGTGTTCCTCCTGTTTTAACTGGGATAAGGATAACATTGGAATGGTGGATTACTTCTGCATATGTACAAATATCTGTTATTTAGCAACCAAACCCATGTGTACAGATAGTCCTTGCCTTATAACCACAGTTGGGACCAAAATTTGTGTTGCTAAGTAAGGTGGTTGTTACATGAGCTGCACCCAATTTTATGACCTTCCATTATTGTTAAGTGAATCCTAGCAGCTGTTAAGTGAATCATGCAGTCATTAAGTGAATCCAGCTTCCTCCATTGACTTTGCTTGTCAGAAGCCAGCTGGGAAGGATACAAATTGTGATCATATAACGTCGGGATGCTGCAACCATTGTAAATACATGCCGGTTGCCAGTTTTGATCACATGACCTTGGGGATGTTGTGTGTAAGTTCAGGGACTGGTTGAAGGTCACTTTTTTTAGTGCCATTGGAACTTTGTACAGTCACTAAACAAATGGCTATAAGTCGAGGACTACCTGTACAATGGTCAACCATGCTTTTGTGTAATCTCTTGTAGCACCCAAAGTGTTAGTTTTATTACTAGCTAGAATTCAGCAATGAACCATGATTACCTCTGCAGTAGAAAAACATAGCCTTTTTTAAGCAGATAATTATGCCATAAAATGTCAAGTACCCATCCTGCACTTAAACATTAGAAAGGTACATTTTTATTACCAGCATAATGTATCTCTGGCAATTGAGATCCCAGCAAATTTCTGCATGCCGCATAATGAAACCACACAGAAAAGACTGAATAGAGAAACTCCTAAGGGTGGTAGTGTTTCTTTATACGGTAACAGTTTGAGTTGTCAGATTTATCTGGGGAAAAGTTTACAGTTGACAGTAGCCGTTCCATAGGAAAAATGGCCAATTGGGAGAGGTTTCAGAAAGTTAGTCTTGTTGAAAGGCAAACTCAGTTTGGGAAACAAGTGATATAGAAAAAATTAAGTGGCAAAGTCTGGACCTGCTTCAGGGGACAATTATATATAGTTTTATGGTGGAATCATGGATGTTGTCTTTGCCACAGCATGACTGACTGGATGAAGACATATAGACAAGACAGGGTTGGTGAACAAAGAGCTTGAAGCAAGTTGATTCCTTAAAAAATGAGTAATATGTCCAAGTGACAGTAGGGGAAACTCAAAATCTGGGCCATGTTGTGAAACTCTATTTGGGAGTAGACTATGAGATTGTCACCTGCCATTGCTCACTCCCATCTCACGGCTCTCCCCTCCTCACCTTTCTCCCCTCCCATTTCTCCCCACACCCAGAGCCCCAACTTCAGCTTCTCTCTCCCATCACCTCCCCCTGCCCCTGTGAAGACTCAGACGCTTCCTGCCAAGGGCAGCCCAGCAAGGGAGGGGGCCCTCCAGAGTCGATGTTCCACCCCCTTCCCTCTGCCTCCCAACTCTCCACCCCCTCACCCACCCTCCTCTCCCCATTACTTTTTCCCCTCTACTAAACCCCCACCCAAATCTGTGCTGCAGGTCACTCCCCACCCCTCCCCTCGGGGAAGCCCCCTCCCCACTCCGCTCAGCACTCCTGTGCACACGCCTAAAGAGAGCCCCAGCAGCACTCCCTGTGGGACGCCCCCCAGCAGTCCTGGTGTGGCCAGTGTGGCATGGAAAACTCGCTTGAACTCTATCAAGAACAGCTTCCTTGGTTCCCCACGCTTCCATCGTCGGAAACTGCAAGGTGAGTATGTTGTACTTTCCCTGAGATGATAGGCGTGCAATAAATATTTAATTATATTCACCATATAATTACGGTAAATGTTAATCATAATTAACCATAACTTCTCAACTTCCATATGACAAGCCAAAACAGCACATTCTACCTGGGGAAGTGCTGGAGGATAAAGAGAAAGAGCTGCGTTGGAACTGAGTATGACTGTAGACCAGTGTTTCTCAACTTTGAGCATTTTAAGATGTGTGGACTTCATGCTGGCTGGGGAACTCTGGGAGTTGAAGCCCACACATCTTAAAACGCCTAAAGTTGAGAAGCATTGCTGTGTAGATAGTGAAGAAGAAAGCCCGAAGTGCAGTCAAGAGCACAGAAGTAGAGTTTGAATGAGGACTAAAACATATAAGGAACGGTTGCTGGAATTGGGTATGTCTAGTTTAATGAAAAGAAGGATGAGGGGGGACATGATAGCAGTGTTCCAATATCTCAGGGGCTGCCCCAAAGAAGAGGGAGTCAAGCTATTCTCCAAAGCACCTGAAGGCAGGACAAGAAGCAACGGACGGAAACTAATCAAGGAGAGAAGCAGCCTAGAACTAAGGAGAAATTTCCTGACAGTTAGAACAATTAACCAGTGGAACATCCTGCCTCCAGAAGCGGTGAATGTTCCAACACTGGAAGTTTTTAAGAAGAGACTGGACAGCCATTTGAAATGGTATAGGGTTTCCTGCCTGAGTAGGGGGTTGGACTAGATGACCTCCAAGGTCCCTTCCAACTTTATTATTTTTATTATTGTTGTTGTTGTTATTAAATATGTATAAAGAATGTGTTAAATGAAGGAACACAATGTTTAAAGTTAGGAAGTGGTACCTTGGCACTATCTTTTGCCAAAATGGATAATAATACATTTTGCTCAAGTACTATTTATAGAAGAGATGAAAAACTTTGGTGTGCCAACATATGATGCTGAACTAAGTTCTGAGATGTCCTGGCCAGTGGGTTGGGATGCAGAGAATTGTAATATATCTGATTTTGTATCAGTTAGCCTTCCCAGGACTACCTGGAAAGGCTTTTAAAAGAACCTGGGAGCTTTTTATGTCTGGAATATCTGGATGTCTGGAAACTAATCAAGGAGAGAAGCAACCTAGAACTGAGGAGAAATTTCCTGACAGTTAGAACAATTAATCAGTGGAACAACTTGCCTCCAGAAGTTGTGAATGCTCCAACACTGGATGTTTTTAAGAAGAGATTGGGCAACCATTTGTCTGAAATGGCATACGGTTTCCTGCCTGAGCAGTGGGTTGGACTAGAAGACCTTCAAGATCCCTTCCAACTCTGTTATTCTGCTGACCATTCTTCAAACAAAGATGGAAAAATAAAAGCAATTTCCTGTTTTATGCTTGGCATCTGGTAGCAAATGAGCTGCTTTGAAAAGTTGCAACTAGAAGGAAATGCGACCAGGTTGTTTCCATTTAACACTTACTCTTTTTCTCCTTGCAGTTCCCACACCAGAAGAAATGTCTAGTCTTACACCAGAATCATCCCCTGAGTGAGTATTAGAAGAGACCAACAGGAGGAAAGAGAATTCAGTCATTTTTTTCTTCCGTTCATGGTTCTTACAAATGCTTTTCCAAATGACTATATTGTCCCAGAATTAATATGCTTAATATAAGGAATCCAGATTTCTCCCTCTTTCCCGTGAATGTATAATACCAACAATACATCACAAGAATGCATGTCTTCATAGTTTCAATGTATGGTAGGAGAAATACCTTGGTCACCTCCTGGGTACTTCTGACACTTTCAGTGGAGACAAGCAAAGCTTCTTCCAAGATTTCTTTCCCAACTGCCTCGCTTTCCTTGTTCTGCTTTTCTTCCCTTGCAGGCTTGCCAAGAAATCCTGGTTTGGAAATTTTATCAACTTAGACAAAGAAGAACAAATTTTTGTGGTCATCAAAGACAAACCCCTGAGTTCCATCAAGGCTGATATTGTACACGCCTTCCTCTCAGTAAGGGCTCAGCTGGAAGAAAAGGAGAGGGCTGGGATTAATTCTGAAAAATTAAATGGAGCTGGTTGGTAGGATGAGGTCCTGTTGATGCTGAGGGCAGAAGGGTGGAGCAGGTTAGAAAAAACAGGACACTAAAAGGAAGATATTTTCCATTCAATGTCTATGGCTTGACATTGCTTACCTTTGCTTAACCTACAGATCCCCAGCCTGAGTCACAGCGTTATATCCCAAACAAGCTTTCGGGCCGAATATAAATCATCGGGTGGGCCCTCCGTCTTCCAAAAACCTGTCAAGTTCCAAGTTGACATCAGCTACTCCGAGGGGGGAGAGGCACACAAGGGTAGTGGGATCTACTCAGTCACCTTCACCCTGATCTCAGGTGGGTAGCCAGAAGTCCCACCCTCCCACTCAGAGTCACCTTTAGGAGCCATAATGTTTATTGGACTTTACAAACATTCACGTTTTGCAGTTCCGATTAAAAGCAAACAAAGCCAAAAGAAGCAGATTCCATGTTTGTGTGTGTGTGGTGTGTGTGTGTGATGTACATTGTGCTTTTTGGCTTTAAGTTCAGAGTTTTCTAGCCCTTACAGAGGAGATTAAGTAGTGTGAAGTGAGCATTAACCTTCAGAGGCAAAATATTGCACCTTCTCTAACATCTGAGAAGACTCTTCCCCCCCCCCCCCCCCGCTGTTCTGAAAGCAGTGCAACCCATAATCCTGAAGGGATAATACGTACTGTACACAATTCTGCAAGAATCTCGATTTTCAAGTCTCCAGACCTTATTGACATAGCACAGACAACGGTCTCTTCTCGCCATTGGACTTGAGTGGCATCCTACTTTTAGACCCTGTTTTCTGGAATCTGTTCCATTTCTGCTCCTGCTTCTGCCTCTCTAGGTCCCAGCCGTCGGTTTAAGCGGGTTGTGGAAACAATTCAGGCACAGCTACTCAGCACACATGACCAGCCTTCTGTGCAAGCCCTTGCAGGTAGGTGTTACTGTACATCATTGTTTTGTAGTCATACAAATAACTGACTCTTCCTGCTTGTTTTGTGCAAGAGCGAGGTGGATTTCTAAGGCTGTGCAGAGGATTCAAAAGGGCAATTTGCAAAGCAGGTCAGGGCAAATGGAGCACTCCTGTCTGAGGTGTTGAGGCTCCTGCGTCATCTGAAAAGCTCACTGCAGCTGCTTTAACAGCTTTCCTGGGTTATCTGTGTGTTTGCTTGTATGTATGTGTATGTGTGTCCATACAGTATTGCTTCACTTCACTTCACTTCACTGGCATTGTTTTGGGTGTGTTGACTTGTCTGGACATTTGCATACCTTTGGGACAATCTGGGAAAATTCTTTTTTTTTTTTTAAGTTTTTATTTTCCATTTTTCATTACACTCATACAAAATACTTCAGATAAAGAGTAAAATAAATTTATACACACAACTTTCAGTATTGCTCACTCATTTCCCCCCAAACCGCATCCTCCCTCTGACTTCCTGCCTTACTTCCCTCTTCCTCCCTTTTCTTCCTCACCACTCTCCTCTTTCTCCTCCACCTTCCTACTTGCTTCTCCCCTTCCTCCTACCTTCTCATCCCACTCCGGATGCAGTCCAGGGAAAATGCCCGAGCAATTCCTCTCTCCAAATTACAACATCAATATTATATACAATAAAACTATTTCTACTTATCTGACCGATTTAACCTCCAACCCACCCTCCCCCCACCCCCCTCCCACCCCCCGACTTCCCAGAGCCAAGTACAGGGTTATACAAACATATTAAACATAATCAACTTTACTAATTATACAATAACCAAAATCATACTAACCCTTAACTCCCTTCAAACTTTAACATCATAATTTTATAAACAAATCCATTATTCATAAAATAAATGAAACTTTGTAGTTCCATATTTCTTCTGAACATATTCTATCCATCTTCTCCATACAATAACATATCTCTCTTGTGAATGATCCTTTAAATAAGCAGAAATTTTAGCCATTTCTGCTAAATTAGAAACCTTAAATACCCATTCTTCTAAAGTAGGCAGAGAGTCCTTCCAATATTGACCAACCAATAATCTTGCTGCTGTTATTAAATTCAACATTAAAATAGTTTCTTTAGCATCAAAATCCACAAAAATACCCAAAAGAAACAGTTGGGGAGTAAACTTAATCTTCCTTTTAAAAACCTTTTGAATGTTCCACCAAATCATAATCCAAAAAGCCTTAATATTTTTACAAGTCCACCAAACATGAAAATAAGTTGCTTCAGAACTACCACATCTCCAACATTTGGGCTGCAAGTTCGGATACATACAAGACAACTTTTTAGGATCCAAATGCCATCTATAAAACATTTTATAAAAATTTTCCCTCAAATTTTGAGCCTGTGTAAATTTAACATTTCTAGTCCAAATCATCTCCCATAAATCCAATGAGATCGGTTCCTGGATATTCTGGGCCCACTTAACCATACAATCCTTTACCAGGTCCCTTTCCGAATCCAACTCTATTAACACATTATAAATTCTTTTTATATGGGCCTGGTTCTGATTTTTAATCTGAATTACTAAATTTTCATCTCCTAAAGTTATTCCAACTTTCTTATCTAAGGTCCACCTATCCACTATTTGTAAATACTGAAATCATGATTGTAAAATATTTTCTTGCCTTAACAAATCTATAAAGACTTTAATTGCCAATCAGTACCCGACCAAATAAGTAATTCTTTATACGAAATATTATCAAAATTCACCCCCTTAGAAACCCCCTGAATTGCTTGTCCAGGAATCCCCCAAATAGGTATTTTATAATTTAACTTATAATAATACATCTTCCAAACTCGAAGTAAGGCATTTCTTAAAATATGCGACTTAAAAACCAAATCTACTTTCTTATTAAAAATTAAATATGCATGCCAGCCATATAATAAATCCCAACCTTCAAGAGCAAGAATATATTTATTTGTTGAATTAAGCCAATCACATTAAGCCCCCCTTGTCCGTGATTTAATATTGGACAGCGGGGCGGACCTGGCATGTATAACCGAAACCTGGCTGGGCCCTGAGGGGGGTGTTTCCCTCTCGGAGATGTGCCCGGACGGGTTTGTGGTGCTTCATCAGCCTCGACATCAGGGCAGGGGTGGGGGAGTGGCAGTCATCGCTCGGAAGTCCTTGAATCCTCGTGGGATCCCTGCCCCGGAGGTTGTTGGGTGTGAGTCCCTCCTATTGAAGTTGGGTTCACGGGTTCAGTTGGGCTTGCTGCTGACGTACCTACCTCCCAGCTGCGTTGCAACAGCCCTGCCTGCGTTGCTGGAGTCAGTAGCCGGGTTGGCGGTGGAGTTCCCCAGACTTATAGTACTGGAGGACTTTAACCTACCATCACTCGGCGATCGCTCAGAGGCGGCGCAGGAGTTCATGGCTTCCATGGCAACCATGGACCTGACCCAGGTAATTCAGGATCCAACTCATAGGGGTGGTCACACACTCGACCTTGTGTTTCTCTCGGGGCAATGGAGACATGATCTGGAATTAAGGGGAATAGAGATCTCGCCCTTGTCATGGACAGATCATTTCCTATTGAGGCTGGACTTCAGAGCATCACTCCCCCATCGAGGGAGAGGGAGCCGACTAGGTGGTTCCGCCCCAGGCGCCTAATGGACCCAGATCGGTTCCAGGAGGAGCTTGGGGAAATACCTGACTCCCTTGTCCACAACTCGTCCGGGTCCCTGGTTGCGGCCTGGAATGAGGCGGCGTCCGGGGCCCTGGATTGAATTGCGCCTTTGTGACCTCTCTGTGGTGGTGGTCCCCGGAGGGCGCCTTGGTTTACTGAGGAGCTCCGGGAGATGAAGCGCCACAAGAGACGTCTAGAGCGACGTTGGAGGGCCAGTAACTCTGAATCTGACCGATCACTATTAAGAGCCTATCTTAGGACTTATTTAGTGGCGATAAGGGCGGCAAAGCGTGTTCACTTTTCCGCACTTATTGCGTCCGCAGAATCTCGCCCGGCCGCCTTGTTTAGGGTGACCCGCTCCCTTCTTAAAGTGGAGGAGGCGGAGGAACCCTTGCAGGGGAGAGCTGAGGAGTTTGTTCAGTTTCTTTCGGACAAAATCGCTCAGATTCAGAGAGACCTGGACTCCGACTGGGCAGTGCCAGCCAAGTTGCCAGGGGCTGGTCTTAGTCATGTTATCTGGAGCGAGTTTGAGCCTGTGACCCCTGATGAAGTGGACAAGGCCATGAGGGCAATGAATGCCGCCACCTGTTTATTGGACCCGTGCCCCTCCTGGCTGGTTTCTGCCAGTAGGGAGGTGACACGAGGCTGGCTCCAGGCGATAATCAATGCCTCCTTGATGGAGGGGTCTTTCCCGCAACCTTTAAAGGAAGCGGTGGTGAGGCCCCTCCTCAAGAAACCTTCCCTGGACCCAGCTGTTTTGAAGAACTTTCGTCCCGTCTCCAACCTCCCCTTTGTGGGGAAGGTTGTAGAGAAGGTGGTGGCGTCCCAACTCTTGCGATCCTTGGATGAAACTAATTATCTGGACCCTTTTCAATCTGGTTTCAGGCCCGGCTACAGCACTGAGACTGCTTTGGTCGCACTGACCGATGACCTCTGGCGAGCCCGGGATAGGGGTTATTCCTCTATCCTGGTGCTTTTTTTTTTTTTTATTGAAAATTTTTAAAATTTTTACAAATAGGGAAAAGAAAAAACAAAAAACAACCCTACCCAACCACCCCAACCCTCCCACTCCATCCCCCCAACCTTCCCAGAGCTGAATATAGGCTTAATTAAAATTTCTAAAAATCTTTTTTTTTTTATTGAAAATTTTTAAATATTTTTACAAAAAGCAAAAAAACAAAAAAACAACCCTAACCCACCCACACCAACCCTCCCTCTCCATCCCCCCTCCCTCTCCATCCCCAATTTCTAAAAATCTTAAAAAAAGATTAAAAAAGTATAAACCATAAATATATCTAAATACATTACATAAACTTATAAGATAATTAACAATAATATATATGTAAAAAAGCATAAATATTAAAAAAGAAAAATGCTTAAAAAGAAAAAGAATAAAAAAGAAAAGAAAGAAGAAAAGATGTATATATATATATATATAAAAAGAAGTAAAATAAGATAAAATAAAAATAAGAAATATAAGAAAAGAGAAGAAGAAAAAAAAATACAATCTATAAAATATTAAGATTTATATATAAGTTATTAAAAAACCAAGTAATATTTTTTATATCCAACTTATGTTGTATAAAATCTATCCATTTTTCCCATACCGCAAAAAACTTCTCTTGCGATTGATCCTTTAAAAAAGCCGAAATCTTTGCCATTTCCGCCAAATAAGAAACTTTAAAAAACCATTCTTGCAAGGTAGGCAAAGATTCCTTCTTCCAGTATTGCCCTACTAACAACCTTGCGGCTGTGATTAAATTTAACATCAGTATAACCTCCTTAGCATCACAATCAGTAACGATACCCAACAAAAACAATTGTGGGGTAAATTTTACCCTCCTTCTAAAAATTCTTTGAATATTCCACCATATCTTAATCCAAAAAGCTTTTATATTTTTACACGACCACCAAATATGATAATAAGTAGCATCCAAACAACCACATCTCCAACATTTAGGCTGTAAGTCAGGATACATACGAGACATTTTTTGTGGATCAAGGTGCCATCTATAAAACATTTTGTAAAAATTCTCCCTTAAGTTCTGGGCTTGTGTAAATTTAACATTCCTCACCCAGATGGTTTCCCAGGTATCTAGTAGAACTGGTTCACCAAAATTTTGTGCCCATTTAATCATACATTCTTTAATTAATTCTGGTTCTGAATCCAGTTCTACTAGCACCCCATAAATTCTCTTAATATGAGTTCACCTTTGGTCTTTTACTTGTTTAAAAAGATTTTCATCTTCTCTAAGCAAACCCATATTACGATCTATCTTCCATCTACCCACTATTTGTCTATACTGGAATCATGAATATGTAATATTTTCATGTGCTAAATATTCCAAAGATTTTAACTGCCAATTTTTACCATCCCATCTGAGTAATTGTGCATAAGAAACACTATCCATCTTAACTCCTCTCCTTATCCCCTCTATCGCATGCCAAGGTATAGCCCATAATGGTATTTTAAAATCACTTTTATAATATTTCCTCCAAACCCGAAGTAAAGAAATCCTTATAATATGAGATTTAAAAACCCGATCAACTTTTTTATTAAAAGTTAAATAGGCATGCCATCCAAAAAGTAAATCCCAACCCTCCAAGTGGAGTATTTCTACATTTGTTAAATTAACCCAGTCACTAAGTAATGTTAAAGCCACAGCATCATAATACAATTTCAAATTCGGTACCTTGAGTCCACCTCTCTCATGAATATCTTGCATAATTTTAAGCTTATCCTGGTGCTTCTTGACCTCTCAGCAGCTTTCGATACCATCGACCATGGTATCCTTCTGCGTCGTCTCGGAGAGGTGGGGGTGGGCGGCACCATATTGCGGTGGTTCTCCTACCTCTCTGACAGGTCGCAGTCGGTGTTGGCGGGCAGACAGAGATCGACCCCTAGGCGCCTCGATCATGGGGTGCCTCAGGGCTCGGTCCTGTCCCCCCTCCTTTTTAACATCTACATGAAACCGCTGGGTGAGATCATTCGGTGACACGGGGTGAGGTATCATCAGTACGCGGATGATACCCAATTGTATATCTCCACCCCGTGTCCTTTCAGTGAAGCAGTCGACGTGATGTGCCGGTGCCTGGAAGATGTGAGGGTCTGGATGGGGGTGAACAGGCTTAGACTCAACCCTGACAAGACCGAGTGGCTCTGGGTCTTGCCTCCCAAAGGCCAACTGGATGGTCCATCATTAGTCCTGGGGGGGGGGGGCAAATTTACCTCCCTCAGTGCAGGCACGCAACTTGGGTGTCCTCCTGGACTCACAGCTAAATTTGGAACAACATCTATCAGCTGTGGCCAGGGGGACCTTTGCACAGGTTCGCCTAGTGCACCAGTTGCGGCCTTATTTGGACCGGGAGGCTTTACTCACAGTCACTCATGCCCTTGTCACCTCAAGACTGGATTACTGTAACGCGCTCTACATGGGGCTACCCTTGAAGGGCGTTCGGAGGCTGCAGTTGGTTCAGAACGCAGCCGCGAGAGCGATTGTGGGCGCGCCAAGGTATGCCCACGTGTCACCTATCCTCCGCGAGCTGCACTGGCTCCCTGTGGGTCTCCGGACGCAATTCAAGGTGTTGGTTATCACCTTTAAAGCCCTTCATGGCATAGGGCCAGGTTACTTACAGGACCGCATTCTGCCGCACAGTTCCCAGAGACCGGTGAGGTCCCATAGATTGGGCCTCCTTCAGGTCCCGTCGGCCAGACAATGTCGGCTGGCGGGCCCTCGGGGAAGGGCCTTTTCTGTGGTGGCTCCGACCTGGTGGAATCAACTTCCCCCCGAGGTTCGAACTACTCCCACCCTGCCAGCCTTTAAGAAAGCCGTTAAAACTCTCCTGTTCCGGCAGGCCTGGGGCTGATGTCCCCGGGGCTGATGTCCCCGGGGGGGGCCGGGATATGATCGGACTTGCGGTATGACTGTATTATTTTATTGTTTTATGATTGTTTTAATCTCTGTACGCCGCCCTGAGTCCTTTGGGATTGGGCGGCATATAAATAAAATTAAATACAAATACAAATACAAATACTTATCAAAGTTAAAGTGGCCGCATCATAATATAATTTCAAATTGGGTGCTTTAAGTCCACCTCTTTCTCGAGTGTCTTGAAAAATATTAAACTTTACCCTTGGTTTCTTCCCACCCCAGATAAATTTATTGATACCCTTCTGCCACTCATCCAAATTTGCATCTTTTTTTAAAATAGGTATTATTTGAAACAAAAAAAGAAACTTTGTTAGAACATTTATTTTTACTACTGAAATTCTCCCCAACAACGATAATTGTAGTTTTTTTCCAATCATTTAAATCCTTTTGTACTTTTACCCATAAATATTCATAATTATTCTTATACAATTTTCCATTAGATGTTGTAATATATACTCCTAAATACTTAACCTTATTAACTACTTCAAAACCTGTTACTTTGGCTATAATATTGTTAGAGAATTTTAATTTCTCTATTGGTGAAAAATAAATCAGAAGCTCTCACAGTTGACTGCATTTAGCTGATTCAAATAACTTTATATTTATATAAAAATATTTACAATACCATTCTTCTTTACAGCAACATAGCTTAATTGAAGACTTCTTAAAGAGACAGACCAGAGACAAAACCTTGAGACTGGAAATCCAGCTCCTAACTCAATACTCTTTTTGCACAGACTCAGTAGCCCTTTCTTCTCATTGGCTGACTGAGTTACCACATGACTCTTCCTGTTCATGAATATTCCAACAAATATCCTTTGCCTTCATAGACATATTTTTCGCTATTATTTTAGTTTTATTCTTATTCACCTTAAAACCAGAGACCTGTCCATACTGCGTTAAAATTACAACCAAGTCCCTGACCGAATCTGTTGGATGGGATAACGTCACAACCAAATCATCAGCAAAAGCTCTCAACCTATAATCATTCTTACTTACTTTTATTCCTTTTAATTTAGATGAATCTCGAATTTTAATAAGTAAAATCTCCATTGTTAATACAAATAACAAGGGGGATAAGGGACAACCCTGTCTTGTACCCTTTTCAATCTTAAATGCATCTGTTAGTCCCCCATTGATTATAATTTGTGCAGATTGTTGCTGATATATGACCTTGAGAGCACACAAAAATTTATCTCCAAAATTCATTTCCTCTACAACTTTCAATAAAAATTTCCAATCTAATTGATCAAAAGCTTTTTCAGCATCTATAAATATTAAAGCAGCAGGGATTTGGTTGTTCTTATCCAAATACTCTATTAAGTTAACAATTTGCCTTACATTATATTTCATATATCTTCCCATTATGAATCCAGATTGGTCAGTATGAATCAATTGTTTCATGACCCCCATTAATCTATTTGCCAATATCTTTGCAAAGATCTTATAATCTGTATTTAAAAGAGATATAGGCCTATAATTTTTAGGTTGGGACAGATCCTGGTCTTCCTTTGGAATCAATGATATAAAAGGCCTTCTCCAAGATGGAGGTACCTCTGCTCCCAACAAAATATTATTAAAAAGTTCCTTTAATGGTTCTATCATTTCTTCAGATAGCATTTTATAATAAACTGCTGTTAATCCATCAGTACCTGGAGCCTCACCAACCTTCAATTGTTTAATTTCAAAAATAATCTCTTCAGAAGTAATTAAACCATTAATCCCATCACGGTGATCAATCGTAAGTCTAGAAAAATGTGCTTACTGTAAATATTTTTCTATATCTGAAGTTTGTATACTTTCACTAGCATACAACTTTGAACAGAAATCTAAAAAGGTCTTTTTAATCAAATTTTGTTGATACACTTCTTTACCTTTATAAATTATTTTCTCTATAGTCCTTGATTTCTGTTTCTTTCGTAATTGGTAAGCCAACCATCTACCAGGTTTATTTGCATTGCAAAATGTATTATGTTTCATATACCTCAAATTAGTTGCCATCTGATCCGCTATTAACATATTAAATTGCTCCTTAAGCAGAGTTATAGAAACCTTTAAGTTATTATCCATTGGGTTTGATATTAAAACCTTTTCCTTACATTTAATCTCATCTTCCAACTCTTTACGTTTCTGAGTCTGTTTACATCTATGCGCATTATTCATATAAATCAAGACCCTTCTTATATATGCTTTACTAGCATCCCATACCATTGGCATCGAGGTACCCTTATGCATATTCCAAACAAAAAATTCCTTTAAATAACCTCTACATCTCTGTATATTCTCTTCATATCTAAATAAGTTCTCATTCAACCTCCAAGTCCTTCTAGTCCCTTCTTCCAGCAAAATTTCCATCCATACAGGACTGTGATCTGAAAATATTCTAGGAAATATCTTGGTATTCTTCACCCTAGAAAGGAAATCATTAGTAACTAAAAAAAAAATCAATTCTAGAATAAGATTGGTGTCTATCTGAAAAAAGGTAAAGTCTCTTTCTTGAATATTCCGCTCTCTCCAAATGTCTCTAAGTTCCAAATCATCCTTTAAATCAAAAAAATCTTTTGGAAGTCTTGCATGATTAGAAAATTTAGAAGAACCCTTCTTATCTTTACTTGAATCTAAAACACCATTCCAATCTCCCATCATAATAACTGACTTATAATCCAAAGAAATTAATTTCTGATGTATCATCTTGTAGAAATATTTTTGTTGTTGATTGGGAGCATACAATCCAACAAGAAGAGTTCTCTTGTCATTTATTAATAAATCAATAATAACATATCTTCCTTGTGAATCAGAATCAATTAACTTCGGTGAAATCTCCTTTCTCACATAAATAACTACACCTCCTTTTTTCTGCAAAGCAGGAGCTATAAAATGAACCCCCAGCCGGGGGTTAAACAAATATTTTTGGTCTTTAGAAACAATATGAGTCTCTTGTAGACAAATAATATCATTTCTATGTTGCTTCAAATAATGAAATACTTTCTTTCTTTTCTGTGGTGAATTAAGACCATTAACATTCCAGGTTAGAAGCTTTGCCATCCTTGGCAGGTTGAAGCCTTTGGAACAAAACATCTAAATTTGCAGTCGATGACCTCTTTGGCCTTGCTCCTCCCACTGGCTCCGACGTAGACTGTAATGAAACTCCATCGTCTACCTTTTGTTGTTGTTTTCTTTCTCTACGTTTATAAGCAGCACATGTAATTCTCTGTTCTCTTGGGTCTTCCCTTATTTGCAAACTCTGCTGCATAGATTCAACCAATAATTCTTCTCCCAAAAGTGGCATTGCTTCTACAGCCAACTGTGCTTCTAACTTACTTTCATCCTTTTTTGATCTTGGAGATGGTGGTGAACCTACTTTCAAAACAGTAACATAGAAATCTCTTGCTTTTAAAATTGTATTAAGACGATATCGTATGCCATCATAGGTCACCACTATTCCCACCGGTACATCCCATCTAAATTGAATCTGTCGTTTCTTAAGTTCTTCAGCCAAAAAAGCAAAGTCTTTTCTTTTTCTAAGAATTTTTGAAGGTATTTCCTTTAAAATTATCACATCTTGAGCTGCAATCTGAAATCTTTGCTTATAAAAAGCCTGTATAATTTCGTTGTGAAGTGATCTTCTAGCAAAATAAACAACCACATCTCTTGGTAATTTTCTCTGCTTCGCAACCCATGAATTGACTCTGAAGATCTTTTCTATATCTGTCAACATTCCTTCAGGATCACATTCCAAAATAGAAGCCAGTTCTGCTGCTATTTCTTCTTTCAAATTCTCCTGAACATTCTCCTTCAGGCCTCTTATTCTCAAAGCATACTCCATTTCTCTATATTGTGACATTATAATCTCATTCTGTGCAATATCCACATTATCTTCTATTTTTTCAACTCTATCCTGTAATATTTCCACATTACCAACCACCTCGTCCACACGGTCATCAATCCTTTCTACGTGACTAGCAAGCCCCTGAAGTGCCAACACAATATTTTCCCTCATCTCGTTATTTTTAAGCTCCAAAAGCTCTGCTGTTTTTTGTACAGTCTTGTCCAAAGCATCTTGTAAATCCTTAAGTGTAATTGCCTGAGGTGGAGGAGAGGGTGGGGAAGATTTGGGCTTAGGTTGTTGTACAGTCTGAATTACTGGAGAAGAGATTGAAGTTTTAGGGAGAGTAGAAGGTCCAGGACGTTTTGAAGCCATTTTTTAGAACAAAGAGAATTTTTTTTTTTTTTTAAAAAAAGCCAATTCTTAATAAAATAGAAATAAGGGAAAGAAAAAGCAATTTCCCCTTTACAAAAAAAAATTCTTGAAGTTTAAAGATGCAACTTTCCCAAGATGCTTTACAAAATGCCCTTTTGAATGCTTTGCCTTAAAATATCTAGGATGGGTCTTCAAACTTGGCCCTTTTATGACTTGTGGACTTCAACTCCCAGAATTCCTCAGCCAGCATGCCTGGCTGAGGAAGTTTGGGAGTTGAAGTCCACAAGTCATAAAAGGGCCAAGTTTGAAGACCCCGATCAAGGATCACTTATCGTCCCGGAGAAGCTATCTAAGTAGTTATTAAGAGCACCAACTTGATGGTATATCATCCATCCATTTATCCAGCCATCCACTTATTCATCCAGCCATCCATCTTTAAAAGGAACATACTGTGAGGGTCTACCAGTGGATGTTAATATAGCTGCTATTTATGACAGCTATGTGAAGCCTACAGATCCAAAGGACTTTTGGAAACACTTGGTGGGGAAGCAAAATAGGGAAGACTGGTTGCCTTCAGAATCTGCCTGTAGAAGAGATTTCCAGTTGATTTCTTTGGCTATTGGGATGCTGAACTGATCTTTTTCTGATCCAGCATCTTCTGCCTCTACTCTCTGGTCCTGGAATGTTTTCAGCCACAATATATTTGGACTCTGCAAGTGAGTTTTTCCTTTAACAAATGGACATAAGTACCAGTTTGAAATCAGCTGTCTTGGGATGTCAGTAGAGGACAGAAAGAAGATGAGGCCCATTTCTGGACAGTTGGTGTTATGAGGGGATGCTTGGTGGTGAAATTATCTTAATCTTTGATCTTCCTCCAACATTTAGATGAAAAGAATGGGCAGCAGCTCCGTTTCCCAGGCACCCCAACCCGCAGCTGCCAGCCCTCTCGCCGCTCTGAATCAGACATCCCAACCGAACAACATCGACATGGCTCCAAGGACAAGAAGCTTGTTTCCTCTAATGGGACTCAAGTCCAGAAACCACAAACTCCATCCCCACAGCAGCCATGACAGATGGAGCAGGAGAGCAGCATGTGGGTGGCTGGGGGGGGAAAGCAGCTGAAAGAAGCCACCTCCAGCCCCCTGGAAATAGCTAAAGCCACCCCTAATGGACAGGAGGAGCCAACCAGCCCCATGGATGGGTAAAGGCCCACCAGGGATGCAAGGGACAGGGTGGGAAGATGGAGATTGGTCCAGATTTAATGACCCCACCTCACCCTGGGGCAGAAAGTGGCCATGTTGGGAGAGGCCCATACTGTGAACTTGTAAATAGCTAATGAAGAACAGAAAACAGAACAAATCCACAAAAGAACAGGAGGTGGGCGGGAAAATACAACATGGAACCGAAAACAAAGACAATGGACTGAATGGAAAGAAGAAGAAAAAAGGAAAACACACATGAGGAGAGAAACCGGGCAGGAGCCGGTGGGGGTGAGGGATTTAAAGGGATTCCTTTAGTGGGACAGTGGGGGTCTTTATTTTCTTGAACCCTTTCAGACTCCCTTCTTACTTTCTTGCCTTGAGACTTATTTTTCTCCCCCCTGCTTTTTCTTCTGTAGTATTTACAGTATCATGGTGGCATTAAGCTAAAATTATGAGACAGCGCTAGTAGGAAGATGTCCTGTGTAGGAGAGAAATTAAAAGTTTCCATTCCTGTTTCTTTTTCTTTTTGATTTTTTTTTTCATTTTATGTAATCGGTCAATGTTTTAAAAACATTTTCATGAGTTGGGGTGAAAATATTTACCAGAATTCTAATAAACATTTTGTTACAAGACAAACTTTTGAAAAATTCTCCCCTAAATCTATATTTAAAAAACAACAAGCCAAATCTAAATGTGAAATGTGGAATCAAATTAGAAATTCAGGATCCAGAAATCCAGACTACGTTGTGCTTATACTATAGTTATTTTACTGGCAGCTGGCATTTTGAAAATTTGCTCAAAAGAGAAATAGGAAAAGTAAGTAAGTAAATAAATAAAAATGTCAAATGCCAAAAATTACCTACAGCTTCAATAATAAATACAGTACAGTTTCAAATCGCAAATTTTTGGAAAATCAGCAAATATAACCTGTGCATGGCCAGGAATAGTCAATAGCATTAAAAATGAGCCATCTGAGTTTGCAAAACAATTGTAGCACAGTGTAGTTATATTCTCCATTCTTACTCCAACTTGGGTTCTGAACTAATGTGAATGCTCTTTATTCCAATTAAATGGATTTGGGGAACTTTCAGATTTGGTTTTTATTGTGCACTTCTCCTGCTTCGTATCACAGCTCTTTAAGGAGGCCATTGGCAGATTTTAAATTGTGTCTGTATTAAGGGCAAATGGCTATTTTAAGGAATTCTTTTTTCTTTCAGCTGTCCCTGAATTTATAAAAGAAACATGAATATATTTCATAACATCCCACCCTGTTCTGTTCTTGCCTGTGTCCTTTTACTGCCAAAATTAGGTTTTTTTAAAAAGTATTTCTATAATCTCTGCTGGCTGGCAATATCTCAACTAATTGAATGACTGATCTCAGCTTCTCATTGGCTCTGTCTCATGTAATTTTAGCAGGCTTGACAGAATTATTTAACTCTTAAATGGGCTATATACAATCCAACTCCTTCCCCAAGGCCTCTGTCCTTTTTGCAAAGGGCCCGGTCCCACACACCCAAGGCAGTCCTGTGTAGGTGTGTCTGTCTATGTGTGTGTGTGTTTGCGAGAGAGAGAGAGAGAGAGAAGATGAGAAGAAAATGCTCAGTGGTGAGTAGAGGAGTACTGTGTTATTGATTGAAGGTAGCAGGAATGGGGGGAGAGGTCTCATAAAATAGAAACAAATTTGGATTACTTGGTTGCAGTTGCTATTTTGACTTTTTTTTTTAATTTTGACAAGCCTTTCCCATGCCCAGGATGCCCCTGGAAGGCAGAGGAGCTTGGGGACACCATGTTTAGGACCTGCCGCCTCAACATTGTCAACATTTGAACTAGGGGCATTGAACAACATTAGGACCTGCCACCTCAACACTTGGACGAGGGGCAAACTTCACAGAAATTAGTAACTGAGATGGAGACACGGGAGTAAAAAAAAACCCTAGGGTTTCATAAATCAATGGGCAGCAAGATATTCATCCTTGATCCTTCAGCTTGTGACCTCGAGGTAGGGTGGGTTGTGGGAAGTCTCCCAAAATCAACCCTGTTTCTTTTTCCTCCTTCCCATCTTATTTGAGTGGATTCTTTCAGTTGGAAGGGGAAGCACAAGTTGTGGGAAAAGGTGCATGTGGGAGTGCGCATGAACTGGAGAGAATCAGATGTGATCTGCATCCCTTCTGCCATTTCCTAGCTGGGTCTGTCCATCTCTTTTGTGAATCCGTTCTTATTGTTTTTATATATATACACACACACACACACGAAAATGCACACACATACCCATCTCCTCTTCCCTCTGATAGTCCAACGTTCCATGTTTTGTCATCTCTGGGAGGGAATCTAAATATTGCTCAGAAAATATATATATACAATCGCTCAAATTCCTTTGCTGCTGAGAGCTAAGTGGTGCTGTCTTGAGTATGGATAAAATCATCAACAAGGTCTCTTCAAGGAAAGTGATTCTGGCTACCTTGGGGAAGTGTGGGCGATACCATTTCTGTGCTATAAACGCAGATACATTCTGTAATCATTTTGCTAAGACAAAGCTCACACCCTCATCGTTGTAAGAAAACCTGCAATTATTTCAGGTTTTCAGGGTATGGTCATCAAGAGATGGAGCTACCCAAATCAGAGGGGCATCTGAGTTGAGTTTTAGACAAACCAGGATATTAAATGTACAGGTAGTCCTTACTTAATGACCAGAATTGAGCCCAGCATTTGTTTTAAGTTGTTGCAGTTGTTAAGTGGGTCACCGAGTGACTTTATTTTTATGAATGGTTTTACAAGCAGATCATGTGGTCATTAAGCAAATCGATTCTCCTGAATGGCCTTTTTTTTGTGAGAAGCTAGCAAAAATTTAGCAAATTGGGGTCATATGACTGTGGGACACTGCAACCAATCGTAAATGCGACTCAGTTGCCAAGCTGCCAAGAAATGTGATCATGTGGCCACAGGGAGGAGGGTGTGTGTATACGTTAGTTATAACTTAAGGATGGGTTGTAAGTAACTGGGGGTGGTCCATTGTAACTTCAAACAGTCCTTAAGTGACCTGTCATTAAATGAGGACTGCCTGTGCAGATAGTCCTCAACTTTTGACCACAATTGAGCCCAAAATTTCTATTGCTAAGCGAGACAATTGTTAAGTGGGTTTTGCCCCAATTTTACGATCTTTCTTGCCACCGTTCTTAACTGAATCACTGCATCATTGCTTAGTTAGTAACATGATTATAAAGTGAATCTGGCTTCCCCATTGACTTTGCTTGTCAGAAGGTCACAGAAGGTGATCACATGATCCTGGGACAATGCAACCATCATAAATATGAGCTAGTCACCAAGCATCCAAATTCTGATCACATGACCATGGGGATGCTGCAACGGTCTTAAGTGTGAAAACCGTCATAAGTCACTTTTTTCAGCACCATTTAACTTTGAAAAGTCATTAAATGAATGATTGTAAATTGAGGATTATCTGTACAGATGAAACTAATAACCATATCTTCAGGGATTTAAGGATAGATTTAGGTGTTTGCCAGGAATGAAGAAGAAAGATGGGGTATGTGTATAAAAGCGGACAATGGAAAGCAAGACTGGATGATTGGACTATGAGCTCAGATTTCTGTGTTACAAAGGATTGCACCTTTAGAATCTGTGTTGAAAAGTAGTAGATAGTTTATACGTTTGTGGCACAAGTAGGGTTAAAGACAATGCAATGATTCATGCAAAGGTTATAGCTGTGAAAGGGGCTGCAGAGACTGCCATATGCAATGAAAAAATGAGACTAAAAAATGAGAGGTTACCCACAAAATACTCACC
The DNA here is from genome assembly GCA_039797435.1 of Crotalus adamanteus. Taxonomy (NCBI): domain Eukaryota; kingdom Metazoa; phylum Chordata; class Lepidosauria; order Squamata; family Viperidae; genus Crotalus; species Crotalus adamanteus. The sequence continues at coordinate 12,651,536 of CM077935.1, forward strand.
ACATTTATGAATTCTGTTATTAACAAGAAAAATTCCATTGTTAACAAGGAAGAGCTGGCTTAGGAATTCTGGGAACTGAAATCCATAGGTTGTAAAATTGCTATAGTTGTCCACCCTTGTGTTAGAATGTGTCTGAAGAGATGGCATTGTTTGGGGAACAGTCCATTTAGGGAGCACCATCCTTTTTAAAAGATTCCCAGCATGCTTTGATTTAAGAATGGTTAATTCTATTTACCGTCCCATCTCCAAAGAAACATGGAACTATTCATTATCTTTTGATTGCCAGAATTCATTTTCACACTTGCAGAAAACTCTGTCTGGGAGTTTTTCCCACTTAGCTAAAAATGTATTGTTATCTTCGAACGTTTGTCAATCTTTGGTTGGTTTTAGATAGTTTATCTCCAAATCTTTCTGGGAGACACAGCATTTCTATTTTCTACATAGTTAAAAATATTCAATATAATATTAATGCTGCATACAAATGCATCAGACCTGCTGTGATCTAAGAAAAAAAAGGAAACATTCTTCTCTGAACAAGATAGGAGCCAAAAACTTTATATTTATTAATTTTCCATCACAAAAGGACTGAAATTGGGCCAGGAAAAGTTATAAATACAGCAGTTAAAATACAAGTTGTCAGGGAGGAAGATAGAAACATTTCCCCCCTTTGTGGTAGAGTATAATTTAGGCAAGGTTTTAAGAAAACATAAAAGAAAGAGGGCAGCTTTGGATTTTCAGATCTGGCCCTCTAATGGGATAATGCAACTTCATTAAATATTAGGAAAAGCAAGTTCCTTTTTGATCAGAGGAAGGACACCCAAATTTGTTAATTTCTAAAAGATACAAAGAAACTGGATTTACTCTGATGAGCATAAATCTATCTATAAATCAGATATACACATTTTATGAAGTTGGATAGTATTATTATCTTGCAAGTCCGAAAGAAACAGTTCGTGCATGTGTAGATATAACCATTCTAACTGTTTAAGCCGGTTTTAGAATATAAGTACATGTAGTTTAGTCAGCTTTGAGGTAGCAAGATCTACTGTGCAAAATGGTTGTGCTGCTTTGTCTGCTTTCTTCCTTTGTTCTTCTCCATTGCTCTGCTGGCAAAGAAGAGTGAAGAGGACGAAAACTATTCATTTTCATCTATACTAGGGAGTCAATACTCCTACTAGGAGGTAAAAAACAAGGCCTCATCACTTTTCAATTTGTAACGGATTCTTCCATTAAGCTGGTTCGGGCAGGTAAGCTGGCCAATTGGGAAGTAGCTTGCAAAGAACAAACACAGACGATGACAAGTAGATCTTCCAATGAAAAACACTGGGGCTAACTTCCCTGTCAGAAGAAAATGGCTGAAGGACACTTAGGATATTTCTCCTCTACCACAGAATTATATGGATCCAAAATAAGGACGGCCAGATAAGAAGACTTTTCAAATGAGAAAATGATAGGTCAGGCAATGTTTTAGGCTCTCTTTCCCTCACAGCCAAATGCTGAGGACCTGATGCAGCATTTTCCACCAGAAAATCAGGCCTGGTGCATGGACAGGTTCATTGAGACACCACCTTCTTCTGTGGAACAAGAAGAATCAGAGCAAAAGAGTCTGCACTGATGTTTGCATGTTCTGGGAGTTCTCATCTGCACACCGGTGCTGTACATGGACTGAGCAGCCACTGATGTGCTGGAAATCAACCACAAAAAGTCCAAACAGCAGGAAGAGGTCCATGGCCATGGCCCATTCACAGTAGGCTGCCTCAGAGTGTAGTTGCAGGGAAAAAAGAGCAACCGCTGAAGTTGAAAAGTCAAGGCATTGTAATTTCCAGCTAGTGGAGCCAAATTCACAACAGATTTGGAGAGGGCGAGATACATTCCAGGGATGGCTTCAGTTTGATGGGAAGTGGAGGAGGATGGTCATCCCAAAAGTACTTTTTTTCAACAAGCAACTGGACTTTCTTCTTGTTTCTTTGTTTCGCTTCTCATCCAAGAAGCTTCTTCAGCTCTGACTGGATGGTGGGGAATGGAAGGATTTATACTCCTTGCAGACAGCTGGTCATTTGCATTCGTTTAGAGAGCCGTTGAGGCCATTTGGAGGTTTATCTGTGTCTTCAAGATTAACTGAGTGGTGCAAATGGATGTGGAGCCTTCTTGGAACTGCTGAAAGGACTGTGTTGTAGGCTGGAGATAGATGATGTCGTATCCCTCCCCCTCTGTTGAGAGAGGGCTGTTCTATGATGACAGAACTGAACAAGCTTCTTGAATGAGAAGCATAATGTCTTCAAGGAAAAACAGAAAGTCCAGTTGCCTTTTGAAAAAAGCACCTTTGGGACATTCCCTAAGGATCTGGAGACTTCTCTGATCTTGCAACGCTCCCTAAAACATCTTCAGAGAAAATCTCATGAGGCTCATGCCTCTTCCACATGAATGTTAGGGCAATAGTAACAAGGATTCTACTTCTCCTGTCCCTTCAACCCTAAAGACTGCTAGCTCCACCTCCGCAATCTCTTTCTGCACACCCCTATTCCAGAACTGAAATTCCTCCCCACCCACCCACCCGCCCCATGCTCCAGCTGTGCCAATCTCTTATTCAGGATACTGGAAATACACAAGGCAGAACCACAAAAGCTAAGAAAGAACCGGAGTGGTCCAATCCAGATCCCTCCATGTCTTGGTTTCACTTGGTTGGTCAGAAAAGTCTGGATCCAGAAGTAAAGGATGCCAATCACAAAAGCCAAGAAGGCACCCGTCACATGGACTTCCAGTTGGTTATATTGCTGAAAAAGAGGGAAAGACAGAAGGGTCATTCCATGTCCTTAAATACAGAGGAAGAACATAATAGGTAGAGCATAATTATTTATATAGATTGTGCGATCAAATACAGGTAGTCCTCGGCTTATGATCACAATTGAGCCTAACATTTCTGTGGTTGAAGGAGACATCTTTTAAGTGAGTTTTGCCCCATTTTACAACCTTTCTTTCCAGGTGTCAAGTGTCAATGCTGCTAATATTGAATATTCTTGCTTTGACAAAATATGCAGAACTGTCTGGTACTTTTAGAGTTAATTCAGATGAGAATGAGAGAGGAGATAAAAGTGTGCGGAAGGGAATGGAAGTGAATCTTTGCCCTCCAGGTTAATTGGAAGATGTGAATCATGACCCCAAAATAGGGGAGGGGAAATGCCTGGAATGTTATGTGCAAAGGAAGGGAAATTCAGATCTTGGCATTCTCCATGTTGTGCTGACACTCCTTTACACTAATAAAGGCTTTTTAGGTTAAAAAATGCCTGAAAGTTCTTTGAAGTGTTTCATTAGTCAGACACATGACATCATGCCAAGATCTACAAATTTTTTAAACCAATTAAGGGGTCCCAGACCCCGGTCACTATTCCTAAACTACAGGAATAGACTGATAAAGATTTGGGGAAGATCTCATTATGGAAGGAGAAAGATGGCTTGAGGCCAGCACCTGGGCAGCAGCAGCTTCCCCAGGGAGTGGAGCGGCAGCCAGCCAGCCAGCCAGGGGAGAAAGAACTCTGGCAGATCTCCCAACTGGGAGCAAAGACTTCAAAAGCAGAATGGAGAGGTAACAAAGTTTTGGGTGAGTCACTGGAAAGATTTCAAAACCCAGAAATCAATTCCTGCAGAGAGGAGCCTATACCCCTCCCATTGCACATCAGAAAGCCTATCAGAACCTGTCTTCCCCTGCCAGGGACCCCAACCCTGAAAAGAGAGGGAAATCCAGTCTGAGGCATCTGCAGCAATGGGGAGATTGCATTCCCCAGCAGATGGATGGTCAGCGATCTCTGAGCTTGCCACAGCTAATAGAGGCCTTGCAACAGCTTGGGGTGGTGCAGAAGCCAGTAGATCAGCAGTTGGTGGGAGACCGACCACAGCAGGGAGATTGGCCACAGCCCCCAAACGTGCAACCCCTGGGCATAAATCTGCAGCCAGGATGGGGCCAGCAGCAACAGCCACAGTGGGGGCCCCAACAGCCTATAATTGCACCACTTTTCAGAGCAACCTTCGATGGGGACCCAGAGAAGCTGGGTTTTTTCCTCAACCAAGTGCGTTCTCATTTGACTTGCTGGGCCTATCTCTACCCGGACCCGGGGGCCATGGTCGATGTGATTGCGTCCAGCCTAGAGGGAGAAGCATCTGAATGGCTGAACAATTTATATAATGAGCAAGCCCCTGAATTGGGGCACCCCCACCTCTTCCTCCTAGGGCTGAGAGAAAGATTTGAGGACCCATCTATTGGTCTTAAAGCAAGAGAACAAATCCACAAAATAAAACAAGCCGGCAGGCCTGCCCTAGAGTATGTGTGGGAATTTTGCAAGATAGCAGGTCGAATAGAGGGGTGGCCTGAACAATCCCTAATCCATCACTTCATTGAGGGATTAGACGATCACCTCTCTCAGGCCTGCATCTATCGAGCCATACCTGATCAGCTGCAAGAATGGTACCAGGCAGCAGTGAAGCTAGACATTCAGCTCGCCCGCTATAAGAAGCCTCCCCCACCTGAATCCGAGCAGCCGCCAGAGCAACCCGGACAGCAATCACCCCCACGAAAACCTACAACTACTGCGATGGCTGAGAGACCCAGACCACCTGCAGGCCCGTCAAATAAGTGTTTTCGGTGTGGACAAGAGGGACATCGAGCAGCAACCTGTCCAGTCCCCTACCCCCGACTGCAGAGCAGACCGGAACCAGTGACAAGAAGGAAACCTGCCCAGCGGCTAAGGAGAGAAAAATCCAACCGGGTCACGCAAGAACCTGTTGCCCAGATTACACCCCACACACAGGAGGATGCCAGGACTCCAGGTGGACCCGCCCCTCCTCTGACAGCGACGATGAAGGAGAGAGCGACCCGATGGTGAGTCGACAAATCCTGCCTTTTTCACTGGCTGCCAAACTTATAATCCCTAAGTCTGGGGCACAAATGGACTTAAATGTGCTAATTGATTCTGGATGCACCTGCTGCATTATTAGTCAGCCGTTTGCCATGAAAATGGACATACGGGCAAAACAGCTTTCCAAACCTGTGAGGTTTGAGCAAGCCGATGGCTCCCTGATGGGGGGGACTCTTGTCACACAATTAACTGAGCCCTTACACCTAGAAATAGGTGCGCACTGGGAGTTTATTCACTTCCTAGTGGCTCCAAAAATGACTGAGACTGTGATCCTAGGGCTAGCCTGGTTGGACAAATGGAATCCATTTATCCGGTGGGAGAAAGGAATGAGAACTGTGAGACTACCTATAGGGCCTAAACCTCCCGCTGATTCAACTGATGTTGCAGGACACCTTAGGCCACCCAATGAGCGAGCGCACATGGCTGCCTCACCGCCGCTGAGTGAACCACTCATCCCCAATGAATACCGGGACCTGGCAGAGGCATTTAGTGAAAAAGAATGTGATGCCCTGCCCCTTCACAGACCCAATGACTGCTCCATTGAACTGGTACCAGGAGCCAAACTCCCATGCCCGAGAATGTATGCTATGTCCCACCTTGAAATGGAGGAGATGCAGCGATACGTGAACAAAAACCTAGCGAGGGGGTTCATCAAATGGGCCAAATCTACCATGGGAGCTCCTGTGTTGTTCAAAGAGAAAAAAAGATGGATCTCTTCATCTCTGTGTAGACTATAAGGGTCTCAACGCTGTGAGTGTGGAAAATAAATCTCCCCTCCCCCTCCTAAAGGACTTATTAACCCATCTGGCTAAGGGGAGTGTCTTCACTAAATTAGATCTGAGAGAGGCATATTACCGGGTGAGAATAAAAGAGGAAGACGAGTGGAAAACTGCCTTCAACTGTCCTATGGGGAGCTATCAGTTCAAAGTCATGCCATTTGGACTACAGGGGGCCCCAGCCGTATTTATGCAGTTGATTAATGAGGTCCTACACGATCACTTGTACAAAGGGGTTTTGGTGTATCTTGATGATATCCTGATATACAGCATGAATATGACTGATCACATAAAGCTGGTGAGAGAAGTGTTAAAGAAACTATTGAATGCCAAGCTTTATGCCAAATTGTCGAAATGTGAATTTCACCAGACCCGATGAGATTATCTTGGCTACAGAATTTCCAACGAGGGTATTGAAATGGATCCAGCCAAGGTGAAAGCTATAATCGAATGGCAGCCCCGAAAGACTCGCAAACAGCTCCAGAGCTTTATGGGTTTTGCCAAGTTTTATCGTCAGTTCATCCCCTCTTTTGCCGAGATTGCCCTACCCCTTACAGAACTACTCAAAACAGGCAAAGGAGGAGGGAAACCATGACCAGGCCAACCACTAGCATGGACAATGGTCTGTCAAACAGCTTTTGAGAATTTAAAGAGACTATTTGCTGCTGAACCGGTCCTAAAGCACCCCTGCCCAGGGGAGCACTTTGTGATTCAAGCCGATGCCAGCAATGTGGCAGTTGGAGCTGTCTTACTACAAAAGAACAAAAGTGGGGTCCTGCAACTCTGTGCCTACACCTCTAAGAAATTTACTGAAAGCGAGCAGAGATGGGCAATCTGGGAGAAAGAGGCCTTTGCGATTAGGTGGGCGCTATTAAACTGGCGACACTATCTAGAAGGGAGCAAGGTGCCATTTGAAGTATGGACAGATCACAAAAATCTAGAAGCACTGAAAACTCCCCGCAAATTGTCCCCAAAGCAAGTGCGGTGGGCACAGTACTTTAACCTCTTCAACTTCACCCTAAAGTACATACCAGGAGGAAAAAACATCCTAGCTGATGCGCTATCCCAGTTACCCCAATACAAAAGCAAACAGGAGGAGGTTAACGAGGCAATTATCCCCAATCCACAAACTGCTGCTCAATTTACGCCTCGCAGGGTCCCCAATCCTGATGACCCTGGGGTAAAGAAAATAAAACGAGAGCTGCTCATCGATCAATGGTTCAGAGATAATCAAACCTCCCTAACGTGCAGGGATGGCTTGGCTTACAAAGGGGAGAAACTATATTTGCCAGAAGCCCTCCGTCTTAATGCTGTCAAACACAGCCATGATGTAAAACAGGCTGGACACTTTGGATATTTGAAAACCCTACACCTCACCCGCCAGCAATTTTGGTGGCCAGGGCTGAAAAGGGATGTGGAAAACTATGTAAAAAGTTGTACTGTATGTGTCACAATGAAAAGAATCCCAGGGAAAACCCCTGGGTTACTGCAACCCGTGGCAGACCCTTCTCAACCATGGGAAGAAATAGCTATGGACTTTATAGTAGACCTACCTGAAAGTAGAGGAAATACTGTCAGATATGGCGGGAGCCGAGGGGCAGGCCATCTTTGGGGAACGAGGACTCGCTATGTTAGAGCAATTCCTTGTTCCGGCCCCTCAAAAGGCTCATCCTGTAGTACTGGTGACAGGGGAGTACAGGGCCCTAATTGTAGGCTGCTGTTGCTTAATGCCAGGTCCGTTGTCAGCAAAGCCCCCCTTGTCCGTGATTTAATATTGGACAGCGGGGCGGACCCGGCATGTATAACCGAAACCTGGCTGGGCCCTGAGGGGGGTGTTTCCCTCTCGGAGATGTGCCCGGACGGGTTTGTGGTGCTTCATCAGCCTCGACATCAGGGCAGGGGTGGGGGAGTGGCAGTCATCGCTCGGAAGTCCTTGAGTCCTCGTGGGATTCCTGCCCCGGAGGTTGTTGGGTGTGAGTCCCTCCTATTGAAGTTGGGTTCACGGGTTCAGTTGGGCTTGCTGCTGACGTACCTACCTCCCAGCTGTGTTGCAACAGCCCTGCCTGCGTTGCTGGAGTCAGTAGCCGGGTTGGCGGTGGAGTTCCCCAGACTTATAGTACTGGAGGACTTTAACCTACCATCACTCGGCGATCGCTCAGAGGCGGCGCAGGAGTTCATGGCTTCCATGGCAACCATGGACCTGACCCAGGTAATTCAGGATCCAACTCATAGGGGTGGTCACACACTCGACCTTGTGTTTCTCTCGGGGCAATGGAGACATGATCTGGAATTAAGGGGAATAGAGATCTCGCCCTTGTCATGGACAGATCATTTCCTATTGAGGCTGGACTTCAGAGCATCACTCCCCCATCGCAGGGAGAGGGAGCCGACTAGGTGGTTCCGCCCCAGGCGCCTAATGGACCCAGATCGGTTCCAGGAAGAGCTTGGGGAAATACCTGACTCCCTTGTCCACAACTCGTCCGGGTCCCTGGTTGCGGCCTGGAATGAGGCGGTGTCCGGGGCCCTGGATCGAATTGCGCCTTTGCGACCTCTCTGTGGTGGTGGTCCCCGGAGGGCGCCTTGGTTTACTGAGGAGCTCCGGGAGATGAAGCGCCACAAGAGACGTCTAGAGCGACGTTGGAGGGCCAGTAACTCTGAATCTGACCGATCACTATTAAGAGCCTATCTTAGGACTTATTTAGTGGCGATAAGGGCGGCAAAGCATGTTCACTTTTCCGCACTTATTGCGTCTGCAGAATCTCGCCCGGCCGCCTTGTTTAGGGTGACCCGCTCCCTTCTTAAAGTGGAGGAGGCGGAGGAACCCTTGCAGGGGAGAGCTGAGGAGTTTGTTCAGTTTCTTTCGGACAAAATCGCTCAGATTCAGAGAGACCTGGACTCCGACTGGGCAGTGCCAGCTGAGTTGCCAGGGGCTGATATTAGTCATGTTATCTGGAGCGAGTTTGAGCCTGTGACCCCTGATGAAGTGGACAAGGCCGTGAGGGCAATGAATGCCGCCACCTGTTTATTGGACCCGTGCCCCTCCTGGCTGGTTTCTGCCAGTAGGGAGGTGACACGAGGCTGGCTCCAGGCGATAATCAATGCCTCCTTGATGGAGGGGTCTTTCCCTCAACCTTTAAAGGAAGCGGTGGTGAGGCCCCTCCTCAAGAAGCCTTCCCTGGACCCAGCTGTTTTGAAGAACTTTCGTCCCGTTTCCAACCTCCCCTTTGTGGGGAAGGTTGTAGAGAAGGTGGTGGCGTCCCAACTCTTGCGATCCTTGGATGAAACTAATTATCTGGACCCTTTTCAATCTGGTTTCAGGCCCGGCTACAGCACTGAGACTGCTTTGGTCGCACTGACCGATGACCTCTGGCGAGCCCGGGATAGGGGTTATTCCTCTATCCTGGTGCTTCTTGACCTCTCAGCGGCTTTCGATACCATCGACCATGGTATCCTTCTGCGTCGTCTCGGAGACGTGGGGGTGGGCGGCACCGTATTGCGGTGGTTCTCCTACCTCTCTGACAGGTCGCAGTCGGTGTTGGCGGGAAGACAGAGATCGACCCCTAGGTGCCTCGATCATAGGGAATATGGGGAATAGGGAAAAGAAAAAACAAAAAACAACCCTACCCAACCACCCCAACCCTCCCACTCCATCCCCCCAACCTTCCCAGAGCTGAATATAGGCTTAATTAAAATTTCTAAAAATCTTTTTTTTTTTATTGAAAATTTTTAAATATTTTTACAAAAAGCAAAAAAACAAAAAAACAACCCTAACCCACCCACCCCAACCCTCCCTCTCCATCCCCCCCTCCCTCTCCATCCCCAATTTCTAAAAATCTTAAAAAAAGATTAAAAAAGTATAAACCATAAATATATCTAAATACATTACATAAACTTATAAGATAATTAACAATAATATATATGTAAAAAAAGCATAAATATTAAAAAAGAAAAATGCTTAAAAAGAAAAAGAATAAAAAAGAAAAGAAAGAAGAAAAGATGTATATATATATATATATATAAAAAGAAGTAAAATAAGATAAAATAAAAATAAGAAATATAAGGAAAGAGAAGAAGAAAAAAAAATACAATCTATAAAATATTAAGATTTATATATAAGTTATTAAAAAACCAAGTAATATTTTTTATATCCAACTTATGTTGTATAAAATCTATCCATTTTTCCCATACCGCAAAAAACTTCTCTTGCGATTGATCCTTTAAAAAAGCCGAAATCTTTGCCATTTCCGCCAAATAAGAAACTTTAAAAAACCATTCTTGCAAGGTAGGCAAAGATTCCTTCTTCCAGTATTGCCCTACTAACAACCTTGCGGCTGTGATTAAATTTAACATCAGTATAACCTCCTTAGCATCACAATCAGTAACGATACCCAACAAAAACAATTGTGGGGTAAATTTTACCCTCCTTCTAAAAATTCTTTGAATATTCCACCATATCTTAATCCAAAAAGCTTTTATATTTTTACACGACCACCAAATATGATAATAAGTAGCATCCAAACAACCACATCTCCAACATTTAGGCTGTAAGTCAGGATACATACGAGACATTTTTTGTGGATCAAGGTGCCATCTATAAAACATTTTGTAAAAATTCTCCCTTAAGTTCTGGGCTTGTGTAAATTTAACATTCCTCACCCAGATGGTTTCCCAGGTATCTAGTAGAACTGGTTCACCAAAATTTTGTGCCCATTTAATCATACATTCTTTAATTAATTCTGGTTCTGAATCCAGTTCTCCTAGCACCCCATAAATTCTCTTAATATGAGTTCGCCTTTGGTCTTTTACTTGTTTAAAAAGATTTTCATCTTCTCTAAGCAAACCCATATTACGATCTATCTTCCATCTACCCACTATTTGTCTATACTGGAATCATGAATATGTAATATTTTCATGTGCTAAATATTCCAAAGATTTTAACTGCCAATTTTTACCATCCCATCTGAGTAATTGTGCATAAGAAACACTATCCATCTTAACTCCTCTCCTTATCCCCTCTATCGCATGCCAAGGTATAGCCCATAATGGTATTTTAAAATCACTTTTATAATATTTCCTCCAAACCCGAAGTAAAGAAATCCTTATAATATGAGATTTAAAAACCCGATCAACTTTTTTATTAAAAGTTAAATAGGCATGCCATCCAAAAAGTAAATCCCAACCCTCCAAGTGGAGTATTTCTACATTTGTTAAATTAACCCAGTCACTAAGTAATGTTAAAGCCACAGCATCATAATACAATTTCAAATTCGGTACCTTGAGTCCACCTCTCTCACGAATATCTTGCATAATTTTAAGTTTATCCTGGTGCTTCTTGACCTCTCAGCAGCTTTCGATACCATCGACCATGGTATCCTTCTGCGTCGTCTCGGAGAGGTGGGGGTGGGCGGCACCATATTGCGGTGGTTCTCCTACCTCTCTGACAGGTCGCAGTCGGTGTTGGCGGGCAGACAGAGATCGACCCCTAGGCGCCTCGATCATGGGGTGCCTCAGGGCTCGGTCCTGTCCCCCCTCCTTTTTAACATCTACATGAAACCGCTGGGTGAGATCATTCGGTGACACGGGGTGAGGTATCATCAGTACGCGGATGATACCCAATTGTATATCTCCACCCTGTGTCCTTTCAGTGAAGCAGTCGACGTGATGTGCCGGTGCCTGGAAGATGTGAGGGTCTGGATGGGGGTGAACAGGCTTAGACTCAACCCTGACAAGACCGAGTGGCTCTGGGTCTTGCCTCCCAAAGGCCAACTGGATGGTCCATCATTAGTCCTGGGGGGGGGCAAATTTACCTCCCTCAGTGCAGGCACGCAACTTGGGTGTCCTCCTGGACTCACAGCTAAATTTGGAACAACATCTATCAGCTGTGGCCAGGGGGACCTTTGCACAGGTTCGCCTAGTGCACCAGTTACGGCCTTATTTGGACCGGGAGGCTTTACTCACAGTCACTCATGCCCTTGTCACCTCAAGACTGGATTACTGTAATGCGCTCTACATGGGGCTACCCTTGAAGGGCGTTCGGAGGCTGCAGTTGGTTCAGAACGCAGCCGCGAGAGCGATTGTGGGCGCGCCAAGGTATGCCCACGTGTCACCTATCCTCCGCGAGCTGCACTGGCTCCCTGTGGGTCTCCGGACGCAATTCAAGGTTTTGGTTATCACCTTTAAAGCCCTTCATGGCATAGGGCCAGGTTACTTACAGGACCGCATTCTGCCGCACAGTTCCCAGAGACCGGTGAGGTCCCATAGATTGGGCCTCCTTCAGGTCCCGTCGGCCAGACAATGTCGGCTGGCGGGCCCTCGGGGAAGGGCCTTTTCTGTGGTGGCTCCGACCTGGTGGAATCAACTTCCCCCCGAGGTTCGAACTACTCCCACCCTGCCAGCCTTTAAGAAAGCCGTTAAAACTCTCCTGTTCCGGCAGGCCTGGGGCTGATGTCCCCGGGGCTGATGTCCCCGGGGGGGGGGGGGGGGGCGGGATATGATCGGACTTGCGGTATGACTGTATTATTTTATTGTTTTATGATTGTTTTAATCTCTGTACGCCGCCCTGAGTCCTTTGGGATTGGGTGGCATATAAATAAAATTAAATACAAATACAAATACAAATACTTATCAAAGTTAAAGTGGCCGCATCATAATATAATTTCAAATTGGGTGCTTTAAGTCCACCTCTTTCTCGAGTGTCTTGTAAAATCTTAAACTTTACCCTTGGTTTCTTCCCACCCCAGATAAATTTATTGATACCCTTCTGCCACTCATCCAAATTTGCATCTTTTTTTAAAATAGGTATCATTTGAAACAAAAAAAGAAACTTTGTTAGAACATTTATTTTTACTACTGAAATTCTCCCCAACAACGATAATTGTAGTTTTTTTCCAATCATTTAAATCCTTTTGTACTTTTACCCATAAATATTCATAATTATTCTTATACAATTTTCCATTAGATGTTGTAATATATACTCCTAAATACTTAACCTTATTAACTACTTCAAAACCTGTTACTTTGGCTATAATATTGTTAGAGAATTTTAATTTCTCTATTGGTGAAAAATAAATCAGAAGCTCTCACAGTTGACTGCATTTAGCTGATTCAAATAACTTTATATTTATATAAAAATATTTACAATACCATTCTTCTTTACAGCAACATAGCTTAATTGAAGACTTCTTAAAGAGACAGACCAGAGACAAAACCTTGAGACTGGAAATCCAGCTCCTAACTCAATACTCTTTTTGCACAGACTCAGTAGCCCTTTCTTCTCATTGGCTGACTGAGTTACCACATGACTCTTCCTGTTCATGAATATTCCAACAAATATCCTTTGCCTTCATAGACATATTTTTCGCTATTATTTTAGTTTTATTCTTATTCACCTTAAAACCAGAGACCTGTCCATACTGCGTTAAAATTACAACCAAGTCCCTGACCGAATCTGTTGGATGGGATAACGTCACAACCAAATCATCAGCAAAAGCTCTCAACCTATAATCATTCTTACTTACTTTTATTCCTTTTAATTTAGATGAATCTCGAATTTTAATAAGTAAAATCTCCATTGTTAATACAAATAACAAGGGGGATAAGGGACAACCCTGTCTTGTACCCTTTTCAATCTTAAATGCATCTGTTAGTCCCCCATTGATTATAATTTGTGCAGATTGTTGCTGATATATGACCTTGAGAGCACACAAAAATTTATCTCCAAAATTCATTTCCTCTACAACTTTCAATAAAAATTTCCAATCTAATTGATCAAAAGCTTTTTCAGCATCTATAAATATTAAAGCAGCAGGGATTTGGTTGTTCTTATCCAAATACTCTATTAAGTTAACAATTTGCCTTACATTATATTTCATATATCTTCCCATTATGAATCCAGATTGGTCAGTATGAATCAATTGTTTCATGACCCCCATTAATCTATTTGCCAATATCTTTGCAAAGATCTTATAATCTGTATTTAAAAGAGATATAGGCCTATAATTTTTAGGTTGGGACAGATCCTGGTCTTCCTTTGGAATCAATGATATAAAAGGCCTTCTCCAAGATGGAGGTACCTCTGCTCCCAACAAAATATTATTAAAAAGTTCCTTTAATGGTTCTATCATTTCTTCAGATAGCATTTTATAATAAACTGCTGTTAATCCATCAGTACCTGGAGCCTCACCAACCTTCAATTGTTTAATTTCAAAAATAATCTCTTCAGAAGTAATTAAACCATTAATCCCATCACGGTGATCAATCGTAAGTCTAGAAAAATGTGCTTACTGTAAATATTTTTCTATATCTGAAGTTTGTATACTTTCACTAGCATACAACTTTGAACAGAAATCTAAAAAGGTCTTTTTAATCAAATTTTGTTGATACACTTCTTTACCTTTATAAATTATTTTCTCTATAGTCCTTGATTTCTGTTTCTTTCGTAATTGGTAAGCCAACCATCTACCAGGTTTATTTGCATTGCAAAATGTATTATGTTTCATATACCTCAAATTAGTTGCCATCTGATCCGCTATTAACATATTAAATTGCTCCTTAAGCAGAGTTATAGAAACCTTTAAGTTATTATCCATTGGGTTTGATATTAAAACCTTTTCCTTACATTTAATCTCATCTTCCAACTCTTTACGTTTCTGAGTCTGTTTACATCTATGCGCATTATTCATATAAATCAAGACCCTTCTCCTGTTCCGGCAGGCCTGGGGCTGATGTCCCCGGGGGGGGGGCGGGATATGATCGGACTCGCGGTATGACTGTATTATTTTATTGTTTTATGATTGTTTTAATCTCTGTACGCCGCCCTGAGTCCTTTGGGATTGGGCGGCATATAAATAAAATTAAATACAAATACAAAATACAAATCTGGACTGTGATAGACCTGTTTTCGAAGCAGGCTCATTTCATCACCTGCAAAGGTCTCCCATCTGCCCAACAACTGACCAAATTGTTCCTGAAACATATCTACTGGCTGCATGGTGCCCCTAAGCAAATAATTTCGGACAGGGGGGTGCAGTTCACAGCGATGTTTTGGAGGAGTTTTCTTAAATTAATTGGGTCATCTCAAGGTTTATCATCTGCTTTTCATCCTGCCACCAATGGGTCTGTAGAATCCGCTAACAAAATGGTGGAGCAATATCTTAGATGCTACGTTTCTTACCAACAGATGAACTGGACTGACCTCCTCCCTTTTGCGGAGGTGGCGTACAATAATTCTGTGCACAGCAGCACCGGCTACACGCCTTTCATAGTGGCCACAGGAAAAGAGTTCAGCCCAATACCTGAATATCCTCAGGTGCCCTCCGCTTCCCAGACACTTGACCAATGGGTGAGGGGGTGGGAAGAAGTTTGGAGAAACACAAAAACTGCTTTAAAAAAGACTTTTGAAACCTATAAAAAGCAGGCTGATAGAAAGAGGGCTCCCCAAAGAACATTCCAAGTTGGGAAAAAGGTTTATTTGTCAACTAAATATTTACGCCTCAAATTGCCCAGCAAGAAATTGGGACCAAAATTCTTGGGGCCTTTCCCCATAGTAAGGATCATCAATCTGGTCACCATAGAACTAAAACTCCCTAGACTTTTAGGGAGAAGTCACCCAGTCTTCCATTGCAGCTTGTTGAAACCTTATCGGGGCTCCACTTTAAGACCTCCCCCGAAGAAGGCACCTGGGCCACTCGTAGTTGCAGGACAGACCCACTATGAAGTGAAACGTATTCTTGACTCTAGACTTTTTAAAGGGAAATTGCAGTACCTAGTACAATGGAAGGGATACCCGTTGTCTAAAGCCACCTGGGTGAAGTCCAGTGAGGTGAAAGCTAACAGGCTTGTCAAAAGGTTTCATGCAAAATACCCCAACAAACCAAAAACTAGTCATTAACATATGCTTTTGTTTACATTACAGGATCTGTCCTTTCTGTAAGGGGGGCTGGATGTCAATGCTGCTAATATTGAATATTCTTGCTTTGACAAGATATGCAGAACTGTCTGGTACTTTTAGAATTAATTCAGATGAGAATGAGAGAGGAGAGAAAAGCGTGCGGAAGGGACCGGAAGTGAATCTTTGCCCTCCAGGTTAATTGGAAGATGTGAATCATGACCCCAAAATAGGGGAGGGGAAATGCCTGGAATGTTATGTGCAAAGGAAGGGAAATTCAGATCTTGGCATTCTCCATGCTGTGCTAACACTCCTTTACACTAATAAAGGCTTTTTAGGTTAAAAAATGCCTGAAAGTTCTTTGAAGTGTTTCATTAGTCAGACACATGATGTCAAGTGAATCATTACAGTTGTTGAATTAATAATATGGTTATTAAGTGAATCTGGCTTCCTCATTGAGTTTGCTTGCCAAAAGGTCACAAAAAGTGATCACATGACCCTGGGACACTGCAATGGTCATAAATATGAGGTAGTCGCCAAGCATCCAAATGGATCATATGGACCACAGGGGTGCTGCGACAGTCCTAAGTGTGAAAAATGGTCATAAGTCACTTTTTTCAGTGCCGTTGTAACTTTGAACAGTCACTAAACGGACTGTTGTAAGTCAAGAACATTGGAAAAGTGCTGCTTCCCAGCTTCAGATGTTAGAATTGTCCCAGAGAGAAGAACTTATAATAGCTTTTGTGCTAGTTTAAAAGAAAGGATCTCAGTAATGAGAACCCATTTGGTGCAGGGATTAAAAGCGAGGAGATTGTGAATCCTTCTTAGGCAGGAAAGTTGGCTGAGTGACTTTGGGCCAATCACATTCTATTAGTCTAAGTCACCTCATGGCATTGTTATCATGGGAATTATAGGACAAGGAATCACTGTGTATCTCACACCTTGACCTGGACAAAATAAAGGTGGGATAAAAAAAATGCATCAATTAAATAAAAATAATTTGCTCTCTTCTGAGTACTGACCTCTGGCACTGGGCAGGAGAATGGTGCTGTTATATGGGCAGTCCTTTGGCTGCCACAGCAGTTGAAGATCGGCTCATGGCCAGCCTGCTTGATCTCCTCTCCCCCCACCCCCCTTCTTCTTCCCCTTTGGTGCAGCTAACTCCGCCTCCTCCCAAGGCTGCTGCTTTTTTTCTCTCTCCCTCTCCTGCCCAAACTGCCTCCTTTTATAGGCTGTCCTGTCTCCGCCCCCTCCTCCTTTCTCATGGGGGAGGGTGAGCCAGAAGTGAACCTGGGGCCTTTGCAGCTCCAGAGGACTCTTTCACTGTAAGTCCTTGCCTGTGCTGGCTCTTTCCCTCCCCCACTACACTTGGCTAGGCAGGGCTGCGTACCACCTGCCACTCATTAATGTACCACAAGTGGTAAAGCCCTGATCTAGTCCAACCCCCTGCTCAGGCAGGAAACCCTATACCATTTCTGACAAATGGCTGTCCAGTCTCTTCTTAAAAACTTCCAGTGTTGGAGCATTCACCGCTTCTGGAGGCAGGTTGTTCCACTGGTTAATTGTTCTAACTGTCAGGAAGTTTCTCCTTAGTTATAGGTTGCTTCTCTCCTATCTTAGTTTCCACCCGTTGCTTCTTGTCCTGCCTTCAGGGGCCTTGGAAAATAGCTTGACTCCCTCTTCTTTGTGGCAGCCCTTGAGATATTGGAACACTGCTATCATGTCCCCCCTCGTCCTTCTCTTCATTAAACTAGACATACCCAGTTCCAGCAACCGTTCCTTGTATGCTTTAGCCTCCAGCCCCCTAATCATCTGTGTTGCTCTTCTCTGTACTCTTTCTAGAGTCTCAACATCTTTTTTACATCGTGGTGACCAAAACTGGATGCAGTATTCCAAGTGTGGCCTTACCAAGGCATTGTATAGTGGTATTAAGACTTCATGTGATCTTGATTCTATCCCTCTGTTAATGCAGCCTAGCACTGTGTTGGCCTTTTTGGCAGCTGCAGCACACTGCTGGCTCGTATTTAGGTGATTGTCCACTAGGACTCTGAGGTCTCTCTCACAGTTACTAGTATTGAGCAAGGTACCCCCTATACTATACCTGTGCATTTGGTTTTTCTTGCCTAAATGTAGAACCTTGCTTTTTTCACCATTGAATTTCATTTTGTTAGATAGTGCCCAGTGTTCAAGTCTGTCCAGATCCTTCTGTATCTTAAGCCTGTCTTCTGGAGTGTTGGCTATTCCTGCCAGCTTGGTGTTGCCTGCAAATTTGATGAGTTCCCCATCTATCCCCTCGTTCAAATTGTTGATGAAGATGTTGAAGAGTACTGGGCCCAAAACAGAGCCCTGGGGCACCCCACTACACACTTCCCTCCGTGTAGATGCGGTTCCATTGAGGACCACACGCTGAGTACGGCCGGTCAGCCAGCTACGGATCCATCTGTTGGTGATGCTGTCTAACCCACATTTTTCTATCTTATCAAGTAGTAAGTTGTGATCTACTTTATCAAATGCCTTACTGAAGTCTAAGTAAATTATATCCACAGTATTCTAAGCTTCTACAGGATGCTAAAGAAAGAGGAAGTTTGTGGTTGCTAGATCATAGATTATATTATGATGTTTGTTGTTTGATATAGTTAAAAGATTGGATAACTTTGACAAGTTGAAGGTTTGAGATTTAGGTGGCATGCTTAGTTATAGTATGATAAAGTAAAAGTTAACCCTGGCTTTAAGAATCATATTATTAGGACTTCCAGTTTTGGGTTGCAGTGGGTGCAGGCACACAAAGAGACTTCTCTCTTCGTTACCTGCTTTTCCTCTGCCAGTAGACCCTTAATCGGGTTGAAAAGTCACCCTGGAGGGGTGACTACCGATGAGGAGGACTCTCGTTGATTGCGGGGGGAGGAGGCAGCTCCTTCCGCGGTCCGAGGCAGCTCCTCAGGGCCGATGGAGAAAAGATCGGCCAGTAACATGGCCGATCATTTAGTTGCTCCAGTCAAAAGTCAAAAGAACATCTAAGCGTAAAGAAACCATCGTGGATGATCCTGGTGAGACTTTTCCCTCTCTCTCTTTGCCTAACTACTCTCCTGTTAAAAGCCTTTTGGAATTACTTCCCTGCTTTGAAAGAGCTGCCTTTGTTTATCTGGGGAAAAGAGCTTTCCATAACAAAGGAAAAAACGTCTTATTGACTATTTTTATTTCTGGTTACTTGGGGGCCCTGGAAAAATCCTTATCATAAAACTTTATTATTATATCTTCTAAGCTGGAGAATATTGTTTTTATTGTCTTGGACTTATTTTTTTAAAGGGATAAATCTTTATTGTTTGGGGGGAAAAAAAAACTCTATGAGAAGCCGGAAAAGAGATTCCACAGCTCTTTGACTTTGCTAATCTCATTCTTGGTGTCTGGAAGAGACTTTCATAGTTTACTGAGGACATCGTGTGGAAAAATTTAAAACTGCAACTGCTTCTTGTTTTCTTTGGTCCAACAGCTGTTATTGGTGGGGGTGGATACTGACTAAATGTTTCGGAATATGAAAGAGAACAGGATTGGATTTAGTTACTACTGAAATGGAGAAACCATATTCACAACTCAACTGTAAACTCATATTGGAAAAAATTTATGAAGCTACTGAGGAAATATGTTCCCAGATAAGAGAGAGAACTGCAGAAATAATAAACAGAAATTCTACTGTGAACTTACAAACTGACCTTCAGACTCTATTTGACCATTCTACAGACAAAAAAGCAATAGAAGAGGAATTAATTTACATACACCCTATGGAGACTTTGGATAATAATAATAATAATAATAAAGTTGGAAGAGACCTTGGAGGTCATCTAGTCCAACCCGCTGCTCAGGCAGGAAACCCTATACCATTTTGGACAAATGGCTGTCCAGTTTCTTCTTAAAAACTTCCAGTGTTGGAGCATTCACCGCTTCTGGAGGCAGGTTGTTCCACTGGTTAATTGTTCTGTCAGGAAGTTTCTCCTTAGTTCTAGATTGCTTCTCTCTTTGGTTAGTTTCCACCCATTGCTTCTTGTCCTGCCTTCAGGGGCCTTGGAAAATAGCTTGACTCCCTCTTCTTTGTGGCAGCCCCTGACATATTGGAACACAGCTATCATGTCCCCCCTCATCCTTCTCTTCGTTAAACTAGACATACCCAATTCCAGCAACCGTTCCTTATATGTTTTAGCCTCCAGTCCCCTAATCATCTTTGTTGCTCTTCTCTGTACTCTTTCTAGAGTCTCAACATCTTTTTTACATCGTGGTGACCAAAACTGGATGCAGTATTCCAAGTGTGGCCTTACCAAGGCATTGAAGAGTGGTATTAATACTTCACGTGATCTTGATTTTATCCCTCTGTTAATGCAGCCTAGCACTGTGTTGGACTTTTTGGCAGCTGCAGCACACTGCTGGCTCATATTTAAATGATTGTCCACTAGGACTCCGAGATCCCTCTCACAGTTCCTACTATTGAGCAAGGTACCCCCTATACTATACTTGTGCATTTGGTTTTTCTTCCCTAAATGTAGAACCTTACTTTTTTCACCACTGAATTTCATTTTGTTAGATAGTGCCCAGTGTTCAAGTCTGTCCAGATCCTCCTGTATCCTAAGCCTGTCTTCTGGAGTGTTGGCTATTCCTGCCAGCTTGGTGTCGTCTGCAAATTTGATGAGTTCCCCATCCATCCCCTCATCCAGATTGTTGATAAAGATGTTGAAGAACATTGGGCCCAAAACAGAGCCCTGAGGCACCCCACTACACACTTCCCTCCGTGTAGATGTGGTTCCATTGAGGACCACACGCTGAGTACGGCCGGTCAGCCAGCTACGGATCCATCTGGTGGTGATGCTGTCTAACCCGCATTTTTCTATCTTATCAAGTAGTAGGTTGTGGTCTACTTTGTCAAATGCCTTACTGAAGTCTAAGTAAATTATATCCACAGCATTCCTCTGGTCCACTAATTTTGTCACTTGGTCAAAGAATGCAATAAGATTTGTCTGGCATGATCTGTTTTTGACAAACCCGTGTTGGCTTTTAGTAATGACTTTGTTTGCCTGTAGGTGTTCGCTGATTCATTGTTTGATTATCTTTTCCAGAATCTTCCCAGGTATTGAGGTCAGGCTGATAGGTCTGTAATTTCCTGGGTCCTTTTTTTCCCCTTTTTTGAAGATGGGAACTACATCAGCTCTTTTCCAGTCCTCTGGTAGCTCCCCAGTACTTCAGGATCTTTGAAAAATATTTGGATGACCAAACAATGATTGTAACTAAACTATCTCCAATTGCAAAACTAACAGAAATGGACTTGAAATTACAACTGTTGGAACCATCTGGTGGTGATGCTGTCTACCCCACATTTTTCTATCTTGTCAAGTAGTAGGTTGTGATCTACTTTATCAAAGGGACTTACAACTAATCCTCACATTCGCAACCATTGCAGCATCCCCACAGTCACCTGATCAAAATTTGGGCATTTGGCAATTGGGATGTATTTACAAGGATTACAGAGTCCTGTGGTCATGTGATCGCTATCTGCAGCCTTCCCAGTCGGCTTCTGACAAGCAAAATCAATGGGGCAAACCGGATTGACTTAATAAACATATGATTCACTTAACAACTGCAGCAATTCACCTAGCGGCTATGGGGGGGGGGAGATCATGAAATCAGCCACAACTCACTTCACTTGCTTAGCAATGGAAATTCTGGTCCCAACTGTGGTCATAAGCCAAGGACTACCTATAACAGGGGTCCTCAACCTTGGCAACTTTAAGACTTGTGGACTTCAAAGCTGGCTGAGGAATTCTGGGAGTTGAAATCCACAAGTCTTAAAGTTGCCAAGTTTGAAGACCCCTGGCCTATAATTTGTCAGCCCCTATCCCAAGTATTGGGATGATTCCAAGTGGAAAACAACAACATGAACTGGGGGGGGGGGGGGGGAAGGGATGCTAGCTGATGCTATTTCTTCTGCTCTGCAACCAAGTCAGATGGTTTCCAGAGCTTTGAATTAAGCTGTGGGATAGTGGGAATCAATATAGATCATCTTCAAAGAGTGGAGGGATTTTTTAGGTTTCGGATTGAAACTATGTGACAGTGTAGAAGAACGCTGACTTTCTGTCTATGGAGATTCTGTCTATGATTTCTGTCTAGATTCTGTCTAGATTCTGTCTAGATAATTGGTGTAGGCTCAATCCTTTTTTTATCGGCTTGTGCTTTGTATGCCTGCCTAGCTTCATCTAGTGCTTTTCTAACTATTGGCCAGGTGTTTTGTAGTTTTTCCATCCATTCTTTCAGTGATGGGATCATTGGTTCGTTTGGGGTTAATTCTGGCATGGGGCTGAAACTTTGACCGTTGGCTATTTGAAAAGGAGTGTAGCCTGTGCTGGAGTGGACTGCATTATTGTAGGCAACTTCTGCAAAAGGGAATAAGTCCGTCCAATCACTCTGTTGGAAATTTAAAAAACATCTCAAATATTGCTCAAGTACTGAATGACAACGTTCCGTTTGTCCATCTGTCTGAGGGTGATGGCTAGATGTCAGTCCCTGAGTGGTCCCTAAGAGGGATAAAAATTCCTTCCAAAATGCAGACGTAAATTGCACTCCCCTATCAGAGATGATGCGTTGGGGTGCCCCGTGCAATCTGTAAATGTGCTGGATGAAAAGTTTTGCTAAGGCCTTTGCAGTGGGAATCTTTTGGCAAGGGATAAAGCGCACCTGTTTGGAAAACAAGTCTGTGACTGTCCAGATAACAGTATTCCCATTGCTTTCTGGCAATTCCACTATAAAATCCATGACTATTTCTCTCCAGGGGGCTGAGGGACTTGCCACTGTTTGCAATAGTCCTGGCAATTTCCCTTGCAACCTCTTTGCCGTGGCACATTTTGGACAACTGGCTATATAACTTTCTATGTCCTTTTTCATGGATGGCCACCAAAATTGCCGTTTAATTAAATAAAGTTTTTACAAATCCAAAATGCCCTGCTGATTTTGTGTCATGGCAAAGGTGCATGAAAGTGACTCTTTGAGTTGTTGGTATATATAACTTTTCCCCTACCCAAGGCAACCCGTCTCTCATTGTGCACACATTTTTGTTTTTCTGGAACCATTCATCTGTTTCCAAACTTTTTCTGAATTCAATTCCAGTTTGGCTGTCCAGTTGTGGTTTTAATTTGGCTTGGGTTCTTGTGGTTACTGGTGCTGCCAGTTGTGACTCTGCCATTATTGGTCTAGAGTCTGTGGTTCGTGCGCTGTTATATTGGGGCATACGAGATAGTGCATCTGCCAGGAAGTTCTTTCTTCCTGGTAAATGTTTGAGCTTAAATTGGAACTGGTGAAAATGCTGGGACCAGCGGGCTTGTTTGGGATTGAGTTTCCTGGACGTTTTCAGGGCTTCCAAATTTTTGTGATCAGTCCACACCTGGAAGGGGATTTTGTTGCCTTCCAGGAACTGTCGCCATGTGAGTAATGCCCAACGTATCCCATAAGCCTCCTTCTCCCATACGGGCCAGTGCTGTTCTGTTTCCGTGAGTTTCTTGGATGTATATGCACAGGGTTGCAATGCCCCTTCATTGTTTTCTTGTAATAGAACAGCCCCGACTGCCACATCACTTGCATCTGCCTGTATTACGAAGGGCTTGTCCATGTCTGGGTGCCTTAGTACTGGTTCGGCAGAAAAAAGTCTCTTTAGTCTCTCAAACGCTGCTTGGCACTCCATTGTCCATGTTAGTGGCTGGCTAGGTTTTACTGAAGATGTTCCCTTCGTTTTTAGTAAGTTAGTGAGGGGCAAGGCTATCTGGGCAAATGAGGGGATGAATTGGCGGTAAAAGTTTGCAAAGCCCAGGAAACTTTGTAGTTGCTTTCTTGTGCGGGGTGGTGCCCAATCTAATACTGCTTTGACCTTCTCTGGGTCCATTTCAATGCCCTGGGGGGATATGCGATAACCTAGGTAGTCTATCCTTTCCTGGTGGAATTCGCATTTTGAGAGTTTGGCATATAGGTGGGCGGCTCGCAGCTTCTTTAAAACCACTCTGACAAGGTTGACATGTTCCTCTTTTGTTTCGGTGAAGATAAGAATGTCGTCCAAGTAAACAAGGGCCCCCTTAAACAGGTGCTCCCTTAGAACGTCATTGATTAACTGCATAAAGACTGCAGGGCCCCCTTGTAATCCAAATGGCAAGACTTTGAATTGATAGAACCCCATGGGGCAGTTAAATGCAGTCTTCCATTCGTCCCCTTCCTTAATTCTCACGCGATAGTAAGCTTCCCTTAGGTCTAGTTTAGAAAAAAAATTCCCTTTCGATAGGTGTGACAGCATGTCTTTCATGAGGGGCAGAGGGTATAGGTTGCTTTCACTGATTGTATTTAGGGCCCTATAATCCACGCATAAATGTAAAGAGCCATCCTTCTTCTCTCTAAAAAGGACCGGGGCAGCCTTGGCTGGCTCAATGAAACCTCTCTCTAGGTTTTTTTTAATGAATCTTTCCATTTCCTCCTTCTCCTTTGGGCTCATGGAGTATAATCTGGGCTTCGGGAGTTTTGCCCCAGGTTTGAATTCAATGGTACAGTCTGTGGGTCGGTGGGGGGGGGGAGCTCATTCGCCCTCTCCTCACTGAAAACTTCAGCAAGGTCTCTATATTCCTCTGGTATTTCTGTTAATCTTTTTTCCTCTCCTATGGATGCTTTTTCTATTCTTGATTCTGGTAGCCTCCCTTGGGGTTTTAAGTCCATAGGGTCCCCCTTCGGGAATTTGATTTCTGTCGTCCTCCAATTTACCCAGGGGTTCCATTTTTTCAACCATTCCATCCCTAGAATCATTGGGCATTCCATGCCTGGGGTCACCACAAACGTTATGTCCTCTTCATGTTTGCCCAGGGAGAGGTGTATTGGTAGAGTGGCTAGGGTAGCTGGCACGCCCCCTGCTATGGATCCATCTAACTGGCCAAATGAGATTGGTTGTTCCAGTCTCCTCGATGGGATGCCCAGATTACCCACTAGTGTTGGGCTAATGAGGCAGTGGGTGCAGCCAGAGTCTATTAAGGCTTTCACCTTCACAGCTTCGGGCATGGGGGGGGATTAATATAGTCACTGTCTTGAGGATGGGTGTGATGTGTCCACTTACCAGGGGTTCGCCCTCCAAGCTGTCATCTGAGGCATCCACCGGCCCTGTGGTGTAGGCTGGAGTTCTTTCCCCTTGGTGAGCAGAAGTGGGGGGTTCCGCAATTTCCATCATTCTCATGGCAGTTTCTTTTGGCTTAGCTAAAGACTTTCCGGATTTGTTGATTGGGGATCTGTCTGGGTTGTGCTGGGGGGCCTTTGAGCGGCATTCTACAGCTCGATGCCCCTCTCTTCCACACTTGAAACACCCCATTTGCTTCTTGGCTGTAGCCGATGATTTCACCGGTTCGTGTGTCAGCTCAGGCAGGGGGTGGCTCCATTGTTTTCCTCGGCGGTGTCTCTTCAATATGTCGATCTCTGCTTCCTCTGCCAAGACGTACCATTCCTCAAGTTGGTGTGGGTCCCCTCGGGGCAGGCAAGCATCATATAGATCATAATTTAGTCCGTCTTTGAAATGGCTAAGGAGGATGTCTTCTGGCCAATTCAGTTTGCTGGCAATGGCCCGGAATTCTTGTGTATATTCAGACACCGGGCGTTTGCCTTGCCTCATCATTTTTATCCTTTCACGGGCTTTGCGATCAGCCAGGGGGTCTTCAAATTGTCTTCTCAGAGAGGACATGAAACGGTTGAAGTTACTGAGTTCTGGGGCATTGGAGTCATGCAAGTTCACCACCCAATCTGCAGCCGGTCCATCCAGGGCAGATTGCACGATCCGGATGCGGGCTTTGTCGCTGGGAATGTCCTGCCCGTATTCCTCCATGTAGCTGAGGACTTGGGTTAAGAAAAACCCCAAGCGTGTTGGCTCCCCTTTGAATTTCACCTCCAACGGTGGACGTCTTGGAATGGATCGGTGCCTCCGTTGTTGGTGGTAGTGTCTTCCATCCAGATTGCCATCTGTGGTCCGGTAGGGGGTGGGGACTACTGGATCAACAGATGTCCCCGGGGTTGCAGGTTCCACGTCCCCCTCGGTGTCTCTCCCTTTGCGGCTCCAGGAGCTGGGGTGGCCGTAGGGCTCAGGATTCTCCTCTCCTAGGGAGCTGAGAGTTCTCTTCATCAGGTCAATAGCTTTCTCTAGGATCCAGTCTGAGTACGGTGCCCAGCTTTCTCCCTCTTCACTTGCGTGCAGGGATTTCTCCATCTCCTGCTTCCATTCTGGTTGCTTGGTCCCCCGTCTCAGGGTCACCTTTCTTGATTCCTTTCCCCACTCACTTTTCTTTCCAACGCCCATTGACCAGCGAGGCTTGTGGTCCCGTGTCTCCACCACTTCTTCTCCTGAGGAATCTGACCTCTCGGATCCCAACATCTGGCAAGGTTCCAATTTCGTCAGCGGCTCTCTTTCCAGGGAGTTTTCCCCCTCTCTTGCTCCATTGTCTGACATGGTAAATTTTTGCAAAATCCCCCGGCAAGGGTCTCCCTTCCAGGTGGATTAATTTTGCAAGTCCTGTCTAATGTAAGGACCCACCCCACTTTGCATCTTAAGAAGACAGAACTCTTGGAATAATTCTTCCAACAGGCATCCTTTATTAAGAGAAAATGGTTGCAGGCGTTCTAGACAGGACTTGGGGTCCAAGCTCTCCAATTCAAGGTTTTAAGGGTTTCCCCAGTAGCCCCACCCAATCAACCCCCTCTTTCAGCGACAGTCTCAGGCATTACACTTCCACCCCCTTTTCATTACTGCCCGGCTGGATGGAGACTTCAAAGAAACTACATGAAAGGAAAACGGCCCCATTCTTATGGTTAGTTCTTTTGCAATACACACATTCAGTTCCTTAGAAGTATACTGAAGGAAGTGAGGGCCATAAAGCCCCTTTGTTCTCCCCCTTCTCTCCCTCTTATGGCAGAATCCAGAGAAGGCAGAATTGGGGTTTTCTATATTTGATAACTAAAGATGAAATATAATTGGATTCTGACAGTCTATGGGGATTCCCTGGCTTTCTCTTCCCCGTGCTCTGGTCTTTCTATATCTCGGTGGTAGCTTACCTGGAAATTCCCCACTAATGATGCACCAAAGGTGCAAAGTAGACCTAAAATAAGTCCAACTAAATTCAGACAGGAATGACAGCCATAATCTCGGACTTGTTGGTACTTTAGAAAGCAAATTACCACACCTGAAAATAACAGTGGGATAAATTTCTATTATTTTGTTGGTCAGATAGATTTATAGTGTAATATGCTGATCCACTGTTGTTAAATACATCCTCAAAAGAATCTGCTGCTCTTTACATAGGCCAGCATATCTCCCTCCCTCCCTCCCTCCTTCCTTCCTTCCTTCCTTCCTTCCTTCCTTCCTTCCTTCCTTCCTTCCTTCCCTCCCCAATGGTAAGTGACCCACATTCCTAGAAAGACAACAGAGAAGAAGTAATTGTAACAGTGCTTGAACAGATTATGCTGGTTGGTTCAGACGTTATGCCAAGCCATGGTTTGTTTCAACATGGTTCACTGAAAAAAATCACCTTCAATTGAAGAAGCTTCTCGGATGAGAAACGAAACGTCTTCAAAGAAAAACAAGAAAGTCCAGTTGGCTCATGAAAAAGCATCTTTGGGGTCCCCTTTGGTTGGTTTGTTGAACACTTAAGCATGGTAAGAAACTCACTCAAGAAACCCCAACAACTGGAAATAGAGCCTCTTGTAGACAGTATAGAAGAGCTGTGCTTAGTTTATCATAGCAAAAATGTAGGAGTCAGATAGCACCTTTTCTGAGTAACAAATTGTATTAAAAGGCATAAACTTTCCAGAGCTGCAGCTGAGCTAATGCTTTTTAATTCCATTTGTTGCTCAGAAAAGGTGATGCCAAACTTTTAATTTTTTTTAATATAGAAAGAATTTGCTGAGCATTTTATTATTTCAAAGCTAGTAGGTTATGGTGAGTCCCTGGTTGTATCCAAGAATCCCAAAATTACATAGCTCTCATGTAAAACATTGATTAAAAACGGTTTAAGTATGCCTACATCTACCATGTTTCCCTGAAAGTAAGACCTACCCCGAAAGTAAGACCTAGCTTGGTTTTTAGGGGTGGGCCTAATATAAGCCCTACCCGAAAAATAAGCCCTACTTTTGGGGCAAGGTGCACACCTAGAAATCAAGCTAAGGTGGGGGTGGGGGGGTGCAGCTGCCCCACGTGCCCCGCACCCGCTTACCTTACTGGTAGGACCGCCAAAGCCAGGCGTCCCATGCCCTGAAACTTGTTGCGCCGTGTGGCTTGTCACACCGGTGCCATCACTTGTGCCAGGAGGCCGCATGGCGCTTTGGGCCATAGCTACCGGCCCAAAGCATTTTGCAGCCTTCTGCTGCAAGCGGTGGCAATGGCCTGAAATGCCGTGAGGCTTCCTGCTGCGAGTGGCAGCAACAGTGTGAAGCACCATTCGGCCTCCTGCCATGAGCAGTGGCAACAGAGCAATGCGCCACGTCCAGCCATAAGTGGTGGCAAGCGACCGCTGAAGAAATCATGCTGTGGCGCAACAGGTGTCGGTGTGTGGGAGGCCTGGCTGCGGCGGTCCTAACGCCCCAAAAATAAGACCTAGTGCCTCTTTGGGAGGCAAAAATAATATAAGACCAGGTCTTATTTTCGGGGAAACACAGTATAGAGACTCCAGCGGAGAATTACTTTACAACTGATAAGGATGCAAGATAAGAAAGGAGACTCAAGTACCAACCAAAGTGTGAGGTCCCTACAATAACTTTCTTTGAAATGCAACAGGGCAGTTTTGATATAACAGAAGTGCCGAGACTACTTGTTATTCTAACAAGTTGACCCTGCACTTAACTGCAGAAAGAGGAGAGATAAAGAAACAGTCATTATTGGTATCCTTGGATCTGCTGCCTTTCACTAAAGATATACATTCTACTGGTATTAACACTTCATTGAAAACATTGGCCCAACTAAAAGAATGCTACAATCAATTGAACTAAAGAACACATTTATCAACCACAATGTCTGGATTCACCCAGCGTGCTAAGCCATAACTCTGTGGGAAGCCTGAGGACTGGGCAACATGTTCAGTATTGTAAAATCCTTGAGTGTTTCTTTAAAAACGAGCTCTACAGAAAGAATCAATATGAAGAAAAACAGTTTTAACAAGTCACCATGCTTTCTTCTGAAAGGGGTGATGGGTCATCAGGATCCCCAAATTCAGGAGTGTCCATTGTAAGAGAAGGCACATTGAGCTTGCTTATCTAACGGATTGATGCATTAAGCTATTAACTACATGGTCTTGTAACATTTATAGGATGGGGAATAGATGGAGAGAAATACCTTACCTAAAAAGGCTCCAAGATTAAGAATTTGTCCAAACACACAACTCTGGGGTGGATAAGCACCGCACGTGCTGAGAAACAAGAAATTAGGAAATTTAACATAACTAGATGCAATTTTAGAAGCTGCGGCTATTTTACTCGTTGCTTCAGAAGTCTCCATCCCAAGATATCATATTCAAAGAGACCAAAAACTGCCTTTCCACAGGCTGGTGGTTATATGTTGTATTAGGTTATAATTCTCATTAGCTTACTCCTGTGGCAAAGCTTGATTTAAAAAACAACAACAATCCAATACTTGACTTTTCTAGTATGTATTTGGGTGAAGGAATGTTTTCTGTGTAAAAGAAAATTGACACAGTCTATAGCTTAGGCTAGGGGTCTCCAAACTTGGCAAATTTAAGACTTGTGGACTTCAACTCCCAGAATTCCCCAGCCAGCATGGAATTCTGGGAGTTGAAGTCCACAAGTCTTAAACTTGCCAGGTTTGGAGACCCCTAGCTTAGGCTATACATCATGAATGCCCCCTTTTATCCGATGGCCCTGTTTTCCCTCCCTCCTGCATCTTTTGAAGTGTTGATATTTTCTACTCCATCTCTGCAATTTTCCCAATGTAAGTGTAAAAGTTAATTGCATTTAGACTAGATTTGCCAGATTCTTAAGCAAATTTGGATGAGCAAGGTGATTAACATACATGCCAACAACTGGCACATGTGATTTTTTTTCACACATATTAATAACAATAAAGTAGAGGTAGTCCTTGACTTACAACAATTTGTTTAGTGACTGTTTGAAGTTACAACAGCACTGAAAAAGGGACATGACCAGTCGTCAACTTATGACCATCAGAGAATCCCCTAGGTCAGCTCACCTTGCTTAGCAATGGAAATTTTGATCCCAAGTGTGGCCATAAGTCAAGGACGACCTGTATTGTTTGTTCTTGGAGGTGAAACCTTCTTCCACCTTACCCAAAACCTTTTCTTAACCATCGGTCCACCTTATCCTAAATCCCCAGTTTTTTGCTTGCTTACCTTTTTGCCCCTTTTGATTTAGGACAGCTATCCCAATCATGGCAATTTCCAGGTATGTGGACTTCAACTCCCAGAATTCCACAGCCAGCATAGCCACTGAGGAGAATTTGGGGAGTTGAAATTCATACCGGAAATTGCTAAGGTTGGGAAAGACTATCCTAAATCATAAAAAGCAAAAATATAAGTAGGCAAACAACTTGGAGAGGGTGTTCTATAAAATCGGGGCAACTACAAAAAGTCCTTCATCTTTACCAGGGATAACCTGGCCTTTACAAATTGGGGGAGAAGAGAATTAGAATGGAACATGATTTGTGGGCTAGTGAGGTAAGTTTTCCTGACAAAATACCTGAATTTGGAAAAAAAAATTCTGTACCTGATATATGGAAATGCTTCTGTGATGTTGACGGAGCCATTTGTAACTGCCATGGCAAATCTGAAGAAATGGGAACCTGGTGAGACAACTAGAACAGTCTTATTGAAGCTGAGTTTGTTATTCCTAGTTAACTTAGACAATGTATTGCAGGCCCATCCACGGGAGTGTCAAAATATGCAAGCAATGGGTGTGACATCCCCACGGAAGGCCGTTATCCTCAACATGCACTTACTAAAGTAGGCAGGGTTTCATTGTGATGCTATGGCTGCCATCTTCTCCCAGTACATATTACTGGAACATAAGGCACATTAGACCAGTGCACACCTTAATAGTGTTTTTTGGACTGTGTGTGTGAACAGAGCAGCTTGTTCCACATGAAACTTTGCCCCACCGTTAAAGTTAGCATGACTCTTAAAACACCAGCACCTTTTTTCACACTCATGCAAAATAAGGCCAGGCCCTGATGAATACAGTACTAGAGAAATTCTCTATTTGAATGAAATCCAAAACCATTTTCCTCATCTTTTCTGAACTACAGGTAGTCCTTGACTTACAACTATTTGTTTAGTGACTGTTCAAAGTTACAACGGCATTGAAAAAAGTGACTTATGAATGACCATTTTTCACACTTACAACCCTTTCAGCATTCCATGGTCACATGATCAAAATTTGGACTCTTGGCAACTGGTTCATATTTATGACAGTTGCAGTGTGCCAGGGTCATGCGATCATCTTTTGTGACGTCCTGACAAGCAAAATCCACGAAGAAGCCAAATTCAATTGACAACTGTGTTACTAACTTAACAACTGCAGTGATTCACTTAACAACTGGGGCAAGACAAGTTGTAAAATGGGGCAAAATGCTCTTAACAACTATCTTGCTTAGCAACAGATATTTTGGGCTGAACTGTGGTCGAGGATTACCTGTATATACAATAGTATATTGTATATACCAGTACAGATCATTCAGCATTTTCCCCAGCAATGGTTTCTCAGATATATGTATTTTTAATGTAAATCAGCTTTTTCTAATGTGATGCCCTCCAGATATAATGGGATTTCTAAGAATGGAGATCTCAGAATATCTGGAGTCCATATGTTAATATTAATCTACCAGATGAGCTGCCAGGAAGAAGTACAAGAACTTGTTACCCAGCCAACATTAAATGAAAGGCATTTTGACCAAGCATAATGTGTGAATCTTGTTACTTCAAATATCTGGGATTATTAAAGGCAGCACAATTTGAGGCTCAAGCTCTAGTTCTGCTAATGACTCCTTAGCAATTGAAGCCCATTCACCCTATTTAAAACTTTGCAAACTTTTTAAAGTGCTAGAGCAGGGGTGTCAAATTCAATTTCATTGAGGCCCCATCAGCATTATGGTTGCCTTCAAAGGGCCAGGTGGGCATGGCTGGGTGGTCATGGCCGGGTCGCTGTGACTAGGTAGGCATGGCTGGGTGTACACACACACACACACACACACACCACATTCCAAGTTTGAGACTTTTATCCACAGAGGAAGGAGAGGTCCTTCTCCCCAAGCCCAGGCATGATTGGCAGCTTGCCAGCTCAGATTTATTTATGAGACTTATATACCACTTGGATAAAAGTCTCCAAGCTTGGAATGGTGTGTGCGTGCATGCAGCACGCCAAAGTTCTTGGTTGAATTACAAAAATCTCTGGAAAGGAGGAGAGTGGCGGGGAGCTGAGTGAGGGAAAGCTGCCCCAACAAGCCAGCATCCTTCTCAAAAGGATTCCCTTTCGAAAAGGGCTAGCCTCCCTCATGCAGGACCAGGGAGCGCTGCTCCCTTGCCTCCTCTTCTTGTTCTCCAGAGATCTGTCAAGGCAGAAGTTTGACTTCATGCCTCCACGCACAATAGCATTGCCCTCTGCCTCCTGCTTTGCCAGGAGGGGGCACCGGACAGGAAAACGCCAATGCTCGGATGTCTGCCATTGGGAGAAGAATGTCTCCTTTTACGTGCTGCACGCACGCATGCACGCACGCACATACCATTCCAAGTTCAAAGACCTTTATCCACATCTGACCTGGCAAGCTGCCAATCATGCCTGGGCTTGGGGAGAAGAACCACTCCTTCCTCTGTGGTTAAAAGTTCCCAAACTTGGAATGTGGGCTGTGTGTGTGCGCGTGTGTATGCGCTTGGGTGACAGCAGTTTGGGGAAGTGAGGAGCTTGTGGGGCACCAAGTTGTCCCCACATCGAGTTAGCTGGTGCAACTTGTTCCGGGCTGACCCAGCCAACTCAAGTCAGTGGGGCTAGGACAGTTGCACCTACCCAGCCACGCCTACCCAGCCATGCCCACCTGGCCGCTGTGAGTCATCATAGAGCCATGCTGCGGTTACCGCTACCACAGCGCCATGCGTTATAGAGGCTCCTGCTGCCCATCCTCTTCTAGCGCTGCTGCCACTGACAAGACACCGGAAGAAGCGAGGAGGTAATTACTCAATCAACTCCTCTTACTAGTCTGCTTGCAGACCAGATCTAAACACATCACAGGCTGGATCTGGCCTGCGGGCCTTGAGTTTGACATGTCTGTGCGAGAGGAACTGTACTGCCAAACTGATGCAACAATTCCCACAGAACTGTACAATTCCGCCAAAGTAAGCCAATTTACTCCAATTATAGAGCCTTTTAACAAAAAGATTCTTTGTGGAAAGATGATCAAACTGCCTAATTAAAGATTAAAAGAAAGCCCTATTTTGTACCATTAAAACATTAACAACTGGATAAGCCAGGGTGAAGCCATGCCTGCTTTTCTCTGTTAACATATGCACCTTGTTATGCAACATCTTAGTATGTCTTATCTTGTTCCCTCAACAAAGGACGTCAACAGGACAACTTACTTAGAACGTCTGCAGATCAAACTATTGTAATAGTTAAAAGGATGGGAGCTAGCAGATTTAGTTATATGTTGGATACACCTCATTTCAGGGAGGCAAAAGCTCTCTCCTATAGGAATGTGTCAGGTCTTCGACAAGAATCCCTTTTGCAGGAAAGAACAAAGATTCCCACTCATTGTTATAAAATCTTCCTGCCAAGGAGTCTGTCTCAGTAAACCAGACCAGATAAGCTAATTCCACTTTATTCTACAGCTACTTTGACAGAATCTTGCAAGCCTGAAAGTACAATTCTCCAGCCCTTTTACAGCCCAAGAAACTAGGGAGGATCTCTTTTGAGCTTTTGCCCCACCCACTATCCAATTGTGGGCTATGCTGTCTCTTGTCTGACCATTCTTGGCAGCATATCTTCAACCAGTTTCCCACAATCTTTCTCACAAGGCATTTCAGAGTCCAGGAAATCAATTGGACTTTTCTGCTACCTCTGAGCTTCCCATCCCCACCAATACAAGATCTAATTTGTGCTTCAATTCCCCATACCAGCCCTGAGCCTCACCTATTTGCCCCACCATACATTTATTACTCACACAACCCAGAAGTCACAAATGCTGACTGCAGCCAGGAACACAGGAAGCAGAGGCCAAAGCAACGTGGTGACGGTACACCTGAAGGCAAAAAACAAACAACAAAAACAGGAGAAGACCATTAACTGTGGCCTCAAGTTCCAGGAATCAGGATTAGATGGGGAACAAAATGGAATCAACCGGAGAGGAGCCCAGGACAGAGACCATATCCCTGAATTCTATGGACCCAGGACAGAGACCATATCCCTGAATTCTATGGACCCGGGTAATAACCATTAGACAAAATAATGATAGAAGTAAGGTCTTCATCCTGGTTCATCCAAGCCGGGAATAAATAAGCAAACATGGTGACTGCTTTGGGAAGAAGGTTACAGTTTATTGCAGAAAGATGGTCTTCAGGAAAGTACAGAGGAGAGAAGAGACTGAGCACATGGGGTAGTAGGCTTTTATACCCCCTCTAGCCTTGTTTGGAATAGTTTCCTGTTCCTGTGGCATGAACCTTGAGACTGTTTCTGAGTGTTTGTCTAGGCCTTGATATCTGTGGTTTAATTCTATTATCATATCCTGCTTCCCAGGTGATGGGGCTAATGACTCCTAGAGTTTGGGCGGGGTATTCAGATCTTCTTTTGTCTTCTTGATTGCTCTGGCTCCAACTTTCTGATGGTTTTACATCTGCATTTGTATGGGGCTAAAGTCTTGCTTGGGGCAGAGAGATAGATTTGGAGCCAGGTTTGGTTTTAAAAAGTCCTTTTGAGGAAAAATATATTTTTCTGCCTTTTTAATATTTCCTTCTTTGGGCTAACTTCCCTCAATAATTACAAGCCAGGTTTCCTGGGATCTTTAACTAAATCCATTGACAAGATGATTTCTGGAGTCTGATAAGTCCAGGAAACCTCATCAGCCTTCTCCAAAAGGCTTCTGACTTGCAAGTGGATGCCACAAGAATTAAAGAGGGAAACCAGGGAGGCTTAAGTCTCTAGTTACAAGTATATGGATAAAGGTTTATGGCCATTCCTCTGGCTCAACAGCCAACCAGCAAGGCTAGGCTCCTGCCAAGAATTAAAGCAAAAGGTTTTCTTCCTCATAGTTAGGGACCATGAGAAATTGCACTGAAATCTAGGTATACTAAGTGGGGAACTGGCACAGTCCTGCTTACTATGCTGTTAGACAACAGGCAGAGGTGGCCTGTTGGAGGCTTTGGAACAAATAATGGGAGAATTGGATATTACACTTGATTTTAGCCAAAATATACAGAAGGAATCAGAGATTCTGGGTTTGGTTTTGTGGGAATAATCCAGAGAAAGAAATATTTTGGGAAATATTAAAAAGGCAGAATATATTTCCCCAAAGGATTTTAAAGGCAGAACCCCCCCCCCCCCCCCCAAGTCTCTCTGCCCCAAACAGAAACCAGGTCTGCAGAAATGTAGATGTGATAATCTTGTCAGAAAGACTGGAATCAGGAAACTGGGATTAGGAAGAAAAATCCCTAGAATCAACAATCCCTCACACCAAAAATCCAACAGTCATCAGCCACAGCCCCAGGGAAGCAGGCTATGATTTTTGGGACATAATAGGATTAACCCACCACCATCAGAATACCAGAAAGGCACACTCAGACTCAGGTCAAAGTTCATGCCACAGGAACAACTCCAAACAAAGGCCCAAGAAGGTATAAAAACCCACTCCCTACTACATGTGGTCACTTTTTTTTTTTTTCCCAGAGCCATCTTTCTGTCTGGCTCTCCTCTTCAATAAATTACAACTTTCTTTCTAAAGGAGTCTCCATGTTGTTTATTCCCGGCTTGGACTGGGCCCTGATGAAGATTTTTCCTTCAACAGTTTCTTGAAACTTTGGATTTAAGGAGTATGGAGACTTTCCTTACCCTAGAATTACCTGCTTGCTATAATGTTCAGGTTTTTTTTTCCATGTTCAGGATCAAACTCTCTTGCAGAAGGAATGAAAGTATGTCAGGTTATTTTCTAATCACCACACCCAACTCTGGGCTCCTCAGTTGGGGCAAAGGGCACTGTGACAGTGCTATTGTAAGGTTTTCCACTTAACCTCACAATTGCCCCAGCATTACTCAGGAATTTAAAAGAGCCAAAGAAACTCCTGAGCCGAGGTTTCAGCAAGCAAACAACTTTATTTTGATCAAAACAGAGTTGGGTGACTGCATCTCTCTTCGTGACTGGTAGAGAGATGAAGGCAACAACCAGAAAAGATGTCTTCCACCTTTTATACCTTTTCAGAACAAAGAGATCAGGTCTTGGTACCAGGCATAAGATGGCACAAAAAAATAATTCCTAGATGATGACTCATACACAGCAACCCAGGCTCCATCCGTAACTCCTTTCCCCCTCCCCTTACTGTGCTCTTTTCATATAAGCAATCACCTGTACCTAAAGCATGAAGCCCTTACTTTT
The DNA here is from genome assembly GCA_039797435.1 of Crotalus adamanteus. Lineage (NCBI taxonomy): Eukaryota > Metazoa > Chordata > Lepidosauria > Squamata > Viperidae > Crotalus > Crotalus adamanteus. Next base: position 12,687,740 of record CM077935.1, read on the forward strand.
CCAATATATATATATAAAGTATCTGATCAAGCAATTAACTACAAAATGATTACAAAATAACAAATCAATGATTACATGATAACACTATATGTATCAATATAAAATGGTTACTATATGTAAAATAAATGCTAATGTCAAACTTAAACATACCAAAATCACAAGCACAACAAAATCCCTTCACTCCTCCCTTTTTAATATAAAAGCCGAATAGGCTTAGGGACTCTTAAAGAGGGGAACATAGTCAGAAGGGAAAGATTGCAAAATCATTGCTTTAGCTGGTCTGTCGTTATAAATAGGAGTGGCAATAAAAGTTGGTCCGGATATAGTAGATCTAACAATTCTCTAAATAAGCGGGATAAGGCCTGAGAAACACAACAACCCTCCTAAGGCCAAAACCACAATGAACAATATCCATTTCCAAGTGTCAAACATTCCCAAAAACCATCCTCCAACATCCAGTGCTCCTGTCCATGTCTGGGCAGGGACATGAGCCAACTCTCGCATACTGTCAGTGACTTCTTTGACGTATTCCTTATGTGTAATGTCAGACTGGGGTGTAATAATACAATTTAGGGCCACAATGACAAAATAGAGGGCCCATTTGGTTGGACAGTCCTTTCCAAGTCAAATTAAAATACGAAGTGATGTTCTCTCAAGCTTCACATTCAAAAATGAAACAATTCTTTAGGGCCAGATCAATAATAATAATAATAAATAACCTTTAAATAACCTTTACATCGCTGTTATTTAAAGGATTTTTTTGCTTGGAATATGAATAAGGGTACTTCGATGCCAATGGTATGGGACTCTTGTAAAGCATATATGAGAGGGGTTTTGATTTCTATGAACAATGCTCACAGACGTAAACAGACCCAGAAACGTAAAGATCTTGAAGATGAGATTAAATGTAAGGAAAAGATTTTAATATCAAATCCAATGGACAATGGACAATGGTTAAAAGTTTCTATTACTTTGTTGAAGGAGCAATTTGATATGTTATTAGCAGATCAAATGGCAACTAATTTGAGGTATGTGAGACATAATACATTTTGTAATGCAAATAAACCTGGTAGATGGTTGGCTTATCAATTACGTAAGAAACAGAAATCGAGGATTATAGGTAAAATAATTTATAAAGGTAAAGAAGTCTACCAACAAAATTTGATTAAAAAGTCTTTTTTAGATTTTTATTCTAAATTATATGCTAGTGAAAGTATACAAACTTCAGATATAGAAAAATATTTACAGGGAGCACATTTTCCTAGACTTACGAGTGATCAATCTGATGGGATTAATGGTTTAATTACTTCTGAAGAGATTATTTTTGCAATTAAACAATTGAAGGTTGGTAAGACTCCAGGTACTGATGGGTTAACAGCGATTTATTACAAGATGTTATCTGAAGAAATGATAGAACCATTAAAGGTACTTTTTAATGATATTTTATCTGGAGCAGAATTACCTCCATCCTGGAGAACGGCCTTCATATCATTAATTCCAAAGGATGACCAGGATCTGTCCCAACCTAAAAATTATAGGCCTATATCTCTTTTAAATACAGATTATAAGATTTTTGCAAAGATATTGGCAAATAGATTAATGCAGGTTTTGAAACAATTGATTCATACTGACCAATCTGGATTTATAATGGGGAATATATGAAAAACAATGTAAGACAAATTGTTAATTTAATAGAGTATTTGGATAAGAACAACCAAATCCCTGCTGCTTTAATATTTATAGATGCTGAGAAAGCTTTTGATCAATTAGATTGGAATTTTCTACTGAAAGTTGTAGAGGAAATGAATTTTGGAGATAAATTCTTGTCTGCTCTCAAGGCCATTTATCAACAACAATTGGCGCAAATTATAATTAATGGGGGATTAACAGACGTATTTAAAATAGGAAAAGATACAAGACAGGGTTGTCCTTTATCCCCCTTGTTATTTGTATTAACAATGGAGATTTTACTTATTAAAATTCGAGATTCATCTAAATTAAAAGGAATAAAAGTAAGTAAGAATGATTATAGGTTGAGAGCTTTTGCTGATGATTTGGTTGTGACATTATCCCATCCAACAGATTCGGTCAAAGATTTGGTTGAAATTTTAGTACAGTATGGACAGGTCTCTGGTTTTAAGGTAAATAAGAATAAAACTAAAATATTATTGAAAAATATGTCTAGGAAGGGAAAAGATTTTATAGCTGAAACAACCGGTTATGAAATAGTTAATAAGGTTAAGTATTTAGGAGTTTATATTACAACATCTAATGGAAAATTTTATAAGAATAATTATGAGCGCTTATGGGTTAAAGTTCAAAAAGATTTAAATGATTGGCAAAAGCTACAACTATCGTTATTAGGGAGAATTTCAGTAGTGAAGATGAGTGTTCTACCAAAGTTTCTTTTTTTGTTTCAGATGATACCCATTTTAAAGAAGAATGCTAATTTGGATGAGTGGCAGAAGGGTATTAATAAATTTATTTGGGGCGGGAAGAAATCAAGGGTAAAGTTTAAGATTTTACAAGATGCTCGAGAAAGAGGTGGACTTAAAGCATCAAATTTGAAATTATATTATGATGCGGCCACTTTAACTTTAGTAAGTGATTGGCTCAATTTAACAAATAGAGATATTCTTGTTCTTGAAGGGTGGGATTTATTATATGGTTGGCATGCATATTTAATTTTTGATAAGAAAGTAGATTTGGTCTTTAAGTCACATATTTTAAGATATGCTTTACTTCGAGTTTGGAAAAAATATTATTATAAGTTAAATGATAAAATACCTATTTGGGGGATCCCTGGACAAGCAATCCAGGGGGTTTCTAAGGGGGTAATTTTGACAACATTTCGTATAAAGAGTTACTTATTTGGTTGGGTACTGATTGGCAATTAAAGTCTTCTGATGTGTTAAGGCAAGAAAACATTTTACAATCATGGTTTCAATACTTGCAAATTGTGCAGAGATGGACTTTGGATAAGAAAGTGGGAATTACTTTAGTAGATGAAAATTTGGTAATTCAGATCAAGGATCAGAAATGTGCCCATATTAAAAGAATTTATAATGAGTTAATAAAATTGGATTCAGAAACAGAGTTAGTTAAAGATTGTATGATTAAATGGGCCCAGAATATTCAAGAACCGATCTCGTTGGACTTATGGGAGGAAATTTGGACTAGAAATGTTAAATTTACGCAGGCCCAGAATTTGAGGGAAAGTTTTTATAAAATGTTTTATAGATGGCATTTGGATCCTAAAAAGTTGTCTTGTATGTACCCGAACCTGCAACCTAAATGTTGGAGATGTGGTTGCTTGGATGCAACCTATTTTCATGTTTGGTGGACCTGTAAAGTTATTAAAGCCTTCTGGATTATGATTTGGTGGAACATTCAAAAGGTTTTTAAAAGGAAGATTAAGTTTACTCCCCAACTGTTTCTTTTGGGAATTTTTGTGGACTTTAATGTTAAAGAAACTATCTTAATGTTGAATTTAATAACAGCAGCAAGATTACTGGTGGGTCAATATTGGAAGAAGGATACTCTGCCTTCTTTAGAAGAATGGGTATTTAAGGTTTCTAATTTAGCAGAAATGGCTAAAATTTCTGCTTATTTAAAGGACCATTCACAAGAGAGATATTTTAATGTATGGAGAAGATGGATAGAATATGTTCAGAAGAAATATGGAACTACAAAGTTTCACTTATTCTATGAGTAATGATTTTGTTTATAAACTTATGATGTCAAAGTTTGAAGAGAGTTAAGGGTTTTTATGATTTTGTTCATTGTATAATTAGTAAACTTAAATAGATTATGTTTAATATGTTTGCATAATCCTGTATTTTGCTCTGGGAAGTCGGGGGGGAGGGGGGAGGGTGGGTGGATGGGTTGAAGTTTAAGTAGTTCAGATAAAGTAGAAATAGTCTTATTGTATATAATATTAACGTTTTAATTTTGAGAGAGGAACTGCTCGGGCATTTCCCCTGGACCGCATCAAGAGGGAGGAGAAGAGGGTGAGAAGTATGTAGGAAGGTTGAGGTGAAGGAGGAGAGGGGGGTGAGTGAAGAAAAAGAGGGAAAGAAGTAAGTTGGTTTGAGGTGGGATGCGGTTTGGGGGGAAATGGGCAGGCAAGACCGAATGTGGCGTGTATCAATTTGTTTTATTTTTTATCTGAAGTATTTGTAAGATTGTTATGTATTGTAAAGTTGAAAATAATTTTTTTTACAAAATAATAATAATAATAATAATAATAATAATAATAATAATAATAATAATAATAATAATAATAGTCTTTGATACTGAGGGAATCTCAGTTGTGGTTTCCAGTTCATGAAAATCAACTTGAACCCATATTTGTATCCGGTTCAATTGATAGCGAGTTCAAATGATGCTGAAAAATCCGTTGGTCTGGTTATCGTGAAGCACACCAGGTTGCAGGAATCCTTCAAATGTGCCAGGTTGGGTAGGATGTGCAAACATATTTGGCGTTTAATGTGTAGGCCTGTCTCCATACTTAGTCCATTTAGAGTGATTATAGTCAATAGCTTTACATGCATCAAAGAAGATTCTGGCAGTTGTCCATAAATCTCGTGTTATTCTTCCCCAAAAGGTAATGTCTGTATGTTCTTCCATATGTCCAGATTTAAAGTTGTGGGTAAAGCTGCACTGTATTGACAGGAGCATAACAAGTGACCCTGTTGCCCCTTTGCAAGTGGAATACGTAGTCTTGTGATAAACACAACTCCCATTTGTTCCTTAAAGTATTGAGCCTATGGTCCTTCCTTCTACCAAAGAAGGTACGAGGGAAACAACAGTAGCAGAAGAAAGATATTGCAATACATAGTCCAGGTTCTAGGAACACGATTTCCAGGGTAGTCCAATTCATTGAGGTTCTTCTCCTACTTAGATGGAAACAGTTCAACAGGTGAGGCAGGTTGAAATTTCTTTCAACCTGGCATGGTTGAGACCACTGAGGACTGGTATTTCTAGATGACAGTTCTTTTCACCTGAACGCACTCTCCAGGAACAACAATGGCCATAGACAGGTGGTATGGCAGCCCGGGCCTGTACTGAGATAGAAGACAAAACCTGCACCAGATTATGTAAATACTGAGTAACTTTCTTCTCTTCTTCATTGACATTCTTGAACCTTCAGGTAACAAAAGCCTCCCATACATCATTACAAAGGGACAAAGATAGCTTTCCAATAGAGGCCTATATTGAAATGGCCTCACCACTAAATGTTGTAAAGCATTTTATTTACTTGTATTTATCACAGATTTGTTGAACTAAAGTATAAATACAACCATCCTGTTTTTTTTTAAAGTATCTATCATCCTTTGCAACCCCCCTTCAGTGGCTGCTTCTGTGTCTAGCTATTGCTTTCTTTCTCTTCTTTCTTTGTTTCTTTCTCACACTCTCTTTCTTTTCAACATCCTCTCCCATCTTGCAACATCCACCTCCCACTTTCTTCTGTTTCTTCATTGTTCTCTCTTTTCATATTTCTATAGTACATTCTTGTTCCTTCAACATTCTTAGGCTTGTGTTAAGGCATACAATTCACATGTTTGGGCTGACCACGTTAATGGCAGTCTCCCTGCTTAATGCATGCAATTCACAAGTCTGTGCACACCCACTTAAAAACAACTTTCCTGCTTCTTCCTTCTAATATCCATTCCTGCACTTCCCTTCCACCACTTTGGTCTAACTTTAATTTTTTTCCTTCCACAATTACATCTGCTATCTACAAGTGTATACCTCCTTTTGGCTTTATGATTTAAAATTGGCCACACTTGATAAGAAATGCTAAGCACCAAAACGTCCCCAAATGTCAATTTTAGGCAAAAATGCCACTGGCTGCCTCTTTGCCCCCAGTTCTGAGTCAAAACCTCCTCACCAAATTCTGTTTGTATTTGTTAACATAAACTCTTTTTCTAACAGTTTTGCATACAAATCTTTAGTCAAAACAACATAGCTATTTATAATCCCAAAATTTTTCTCAACTTCTTCATTTTTGCTTCACATAGATAACCACTCCCCCCTTTTTCCCAGGAGCAGAAGATACAAAATGAGATCCCAGACGGGCGTTAACTAAATATTTTTGATCTTTAAGTAGAATATGAGTTTCCTCTAGGCAAATAATACCATTATTATGTTGCTTTAAGTAATAAAAGATTTTCTTTCTTTTCTGAGGGGAATTTAGACCGTTAACATTCCAGGTCAGGAACTTTGCCATCTCCCTTGGCCAAGAGCCTGGAGAAGACTACCTGGAGGTCTGCCATTGCTGTATGTGTTGCAGAACTCTTGGGTCTTGCTCCTCCCACCGCCTCCCAGCTGTTTTTGCTTCTTCGGAAGCAAAAGAAACTGCCGCCTCTATCTCCGCGGTTACAGAGTTTTGGTGAGTAACTTTAGAAGCGGACAGAGCGGTTTAAAGGATTTTCTTTTATATAGTTTAGTGCTTTATCTTCTTTTTCTAGTTAGTTTTGGTTATCTCTCCTTTGTTCTTTTTTTTTGCTGGCACGGAGAGAGAAAATAAGATGGCGTTTTGAAAGTGTTTGGCTTTTTTTTTTCTTTTTTTTTTGTCTCTTTGTTCTTATTTTTCTTGGAAAGTATTGGATTTAAATGATTGCTTTTGATTTTTTTGTTCCTGGCTTTGGATTTCTCTCTTGATTTCTTCTTTTTTTTCTTTTTTGGAACTTGGAACTCTAAGGATTACAGTATTTTTGTTCTTTTTAACTTCTATTTCTCCCCTCCCCTTTTTTGGGGGGGAGAAGGGAAGAGAGAACTGCGTTTTAAAAAATGGCTTCAAAGAGACAACCGCCTTCTATACTACCTAAGGTGGTTTCCTCTCCCACAACCTTAACTGCACAACAACAACAACAACAACCTAAACATGTACCACTGACCCAGCCACCACCCTCTCCTCCTCCGCCAGGCCTGTCTGCACAAGAGATTAAAAACATAATGGGAGATGCTGTATCCCAAATTAGAGATGAAATGAAGCAGCTTGTTGTACAGATTAAATCTGAAATTAAAGAGGAATTAAATGAAATGAAGGACTTACTAGAAGATAATAATACCATTTTGCGGCAAGACATAGTTACAGCCGTATCAGGTTTGGCTTCGGTGGTGGTGAAGCTGGACTCGAGAGTGGAGGAAGTTGCTGATAAAGTTGATTTTTTTGAGGATAAATTTCAAGATATGGAAAGCAAGATGGAGATCTCACAAGTAGATATCCTTATGTCTCAGTATAGGGAGATGGAGCACGCCCTGAGGATCAGGGGTCTCAAGGAAGATATGAATCAAGATCTGATGGAGATGGTGCTTAGTGATCTGGCTGTTGCTCTGAATATGGATAAAGGAGAATTACGCAGAGAAGTGGAAAAAATTTATAGAGTTAATTCTTGGATTGCGAAGCAAAAGAACTTGCCTAGAGATGTTGTGATTTATTTCACAAAGAAGTCTCTGCGCAATGAAATTATACAAGCTTTTTATAATAAGAGATTCCAGATTGCTGCCCAAGATGTTATCATTTTAAAGGAAATCCCATCAAAAATTTTAAGAAACAGGAAAGATTTTGCTTTCTTAGCTAATGAACTTAAAGCAAGACTGATGCCATTCAGATGGGAGATCCCAATGGGCATCGCTTTGAGCCATGCGGGGATGCGTTATAGGTTGAATACGGTTGTTAAAGCTAAAGAGTTTTATAATACGGTCCTGGGTGCAGGCTCAGCTTCATCTGTTCAGAAACCCTTGAGTGGTAAAGAGCTGGAACAGCAATCTGAAGCATTAGGTCTGATCTCTGCTGGGAAGTGGCAAGCTGAAGGGCAACGTCAAACAGAGGTCAAAGAGCAGAGGATGACCCGTGCAGCATATAGACGCAAGGAAAAGGAGCAACAAAAGAAAGAGATTAAAGAATCTTCTTCGGAAAGTGTTTCACTGCCGGTGGGAGGAGCAAGACCCAAGAGTTCTGCAACACATACAGCAATGGCAGACCTCCAGGTAGTCTTCTCCAGGCTCTTGGCCAAGGGAGATGGCAAAGTTCCTGACCTGGAATGTTAACAGTCTAAATTCCCCTCAGAAAAGAAAGAAAATCTTTTATTACTTAAAGCAACATAATAATGATATTATTTGCCTACAGGAAACTCATATTCTACTTAAAGATCAAAAATATTTAGTTAACGCCCGTCTGGGATCTCATTTTGTATCTTCTGCTCCTGGGAAAAAGGGGGGAGTGGTTATCTATGTGAAGCAAAATTTACCAGCTTGTCTGGTAGAATCAGATCCCCAAGGAAGATACGTGATGATTGAACTTGGCTTATATGGTAAGAAAATACTTATAGTGGGACTTTATGCACCAAATCAGCAACAGGAACAATTTTATAGATTGTTACATCAAAAAATAACTTTGCTGGACTACAGATCCGTGGTATTAATGGGTGATTGGAATGGTGTCTTAGATATACAAAGGGACAAGAAAGGTTCTTCTCCTCTTTTTAAACAGGCAAAACTACCTAAAGCCTTTTTTGACATGAAAGAGGACTGGGAATTAAGGGATTATTGGCGGGAATGTAATCAAGAGGAGAGAGACTTTACCTTCTTTTCAGATAGACACCAATCTTTTTCAAGAATTGACTTTTTTTTTATCACAACGGATTTATATAATAGAGTAAAGAATGTTAAGATTTTTCCTAGGTCGCTGACGGATCATAGTCCAGTTTGGATGGAGCTGATTCAAGAAAAAGAGGAGAGAAGATCTTGGAGGGTGAATGAGAACTTATTCAGACAAGAAAAGAATGTTCAAAAGTTAAAGGAGTGTTTAAAGGATTATTTTGCTTTAAATATGTATAAGGGGACTTCAATGTCAATGGTATGGGATGCAGGTAAAGCATTCATGCGTGGGATCCTGATAAAAATGAATAACTTTCATAGGCAAAAGCAGACTCAGAAACGTAAAGAATTGGAAGATGAAATTAAATTAAAAGAAAAGTCTTTGATTTTAAATCCTTCAGATGAAAGGATTAAAGAATCTATAAAGTTGTTAAGAACACAATTTAATATGTTGATGGCGGATCACTCCGCAACTAATTTATTGTTTATGAAACAAAATACATTTTGTAATGCCAATAAACCTGGGAGATGGTTGGCCTATCAATTAAGAAAGAAACAGAGACAGAGAATAATAGACAAAATAAACTATAAGGGCAAATTAGTGTTTCAGAAGGAATTGATTAAGAAATCTTTTTTAGATTACTATCAGAAATTATATAAATCTACGAATGTGCAAATCTTAGATATAAATAAATATTTAAGCGAGGCCAGCCTTCCCAAACTGACAGAGGACCAGAAACAGGAAATTAATGGTTTAATTACTAATGAGGAAATTGCGACAGCAATTAAACAATTGAAACCAGGGAAAGCACCGGGTACGGATGGGTTGACATCTGTTTATTATAAAGCTTTAATGGAAGAGATGATCCAACCATTAGGTGATCTTTTTAATGATATCTTACAGGGTTCACAGATTCCTCCCTCATGGCGTAGTGCTTTTATATCTTTGATTCCAAAAGAGGATCAAGATCTTACTTTACCAAAGAATTATAGACCTATATCTCTTTTAAATGTTGATTATAAGATATTTGCAAAAATTTTAGTAAATAGGCTTATGAGGGTGGTGCATCTTCTTGTGCATAAAGACCAATCTGGGTTTATAACTGGTAGGTATATGAAAAATAATGCTAGACAAATCATTAATTTATTAGAATATCTAGACAAGAATAACCAAGTTTCTGCAGGGCTGATATTTTTAGATGCTGAAAAAGCCTTTGATCAATTGAATTGGCATTTTATGTTAAGAGTAATTGAAGAGATGAATTTTGGTGAAAAGATATTACAAGCTCTTACGGTAATATACCAAAAACAAACGGCACAACTTATTGTTAATGGAGGTTTGTCAGAGGTTTTTACAATAGAGAAAGGTACTAGACAGGGATGTCCATTATCACCGTTGTTGTTTGTTTTAACACTGGAAATATTGTTGATTAAAATTCGAGAGTCGCAGGAAATAAAAGGAATAGAAGTTAAGAAAAAAGAATATAAGTTAAGAGCTTTTGCGGATGACTTGGTGGTTACTTTGTCGCAACCTACTTATTCTGTAGTAAAGTTATTGCAGTTGATTTATCATTATGGCTTGGTTTCGGGTTTTAAGATTAATGTTAATAAGACTAAAATCCTACCTAAAAATATGACTATTCGGGAGAAGCAGACTTTGGCTAATCTGACGGGTTTTGAAATTGTCAATAAGGTAAAATATTTGGGGGTGATGTTATCTGTTTCTAATGCAAAATTGTTTAAAAATAATTATGAAAGGTTGTGGGTTAGTGTACAGAAAGACTTGAGGAATTGGGAGAAGTTGCAATTATCTCTCATGGGAAGAATTGCAGTGATAAAAATGAATATTCTACCCAAGTTTCTTTTTTTGTTTCAAATGTTACCGATTTTGAAGAACGAGATTAACTTAAGTGAATGGCAGAAAGGAATCAATAAATTCATTTGGGCAGGGAAAAAGCCAAGGGTTAAGTTTAAAATCATGCAAGACTTCCGTGAGAGAGGTGGACTCAAGGTACCGAATTTGAAATTATACTATGATGCGGTGGTTTTAACATCAATCAGTGATTGGGTAAATTTAACAAACCTTGAGATACTCCATTTGGAGGGATGGGACTTACTTTTTGGCTGGCATGCCTATTTAATATTTAATAAAAAAGTGGATCGGGCTTTTAAATCTCATATTATAAGAATTTCTTTATTTAGGGTTTGGAGAAAATATTATAAAAGTGATTTTAAAGTACCACTATGGGCTATACCTTGGCATGCGATAGAAGGAATAAAAAGAGGTGTTAAAATGGACATGGTGTCTTATACACAGTTACTTAGATGGGATGGACAAAATTGGCAGTTAAAATTACTGGAAGAGTTAGTACATGAAAATATTACTTATTCTTGGTTTCAATATAGGCAATTAGTAGATAGATGGAAGATGGATCGTAAGGTGGGTTTTCTTAGAGAAGATGAAAATCTTATTAAGCAAGTGAAGGACCAAAGACTAACTCATATTAAGAGAATTTATGGGGTTCTAGTGGAATTGGATTCAGAAACAGAATTAATTAAAGATTGTATGATTAGATGGGCGCAAAATTTTGGTGAACCAGTCCTACTGGATACCTGGGAAACCATTTGGGTGAGAAATGTTAAATTTACACAAGCACAGAATTTAAGGGAGAATTTTTACAAAATGTTTTATAGATGGCACCTTGACCCACAAAAAATGTCTTTTATGTACCCTGACCTACAGCCTAAATGTTGGAGATGTGGTTGTTTGGATGCCACCTACTATCACATCTGGTGGTCGTGCAGAAATATAAAAGCTTTCTGGATTAAGATATGGTGGAATATTCAGAGAATTTTTAGAAGGAGGGTAAAATTTACTCCACAATTATTTTTGTTAGGTATAGTTACTGATTGTGACACAAAGGAGGTTATATTGATGTTAAACTTGATTACAGCCGCAAGTCTGTTAGTAGGACAATATTGGAAGAAGGAATCTTTGCCTACTTTGCAGGAATGGTTTCTTAAAGTGTCTTATTTGGCGGAAATGGCAAAGATTTCGGCTTTCTTAAAAGAACAATCGCAAGAGAAATTTTTTGCTGTTTGGGATAAATGGATAAAGTTTATACAATTTAAATTGGATATAAAAAAATATTATTTAGCTTTTTTATAACTTTTATTTTTATATACATACATATATCTTAGTTATATTCTCTTTTTTCATATAACTTTTCTATTTTTTTTTAATTAAGCCTATATTCTGCTCTGGGAAGCTCCGGGGGGGGGGGAGGGAGTGGGTGTTTTGGGGGGGGTAGGGGAAGGGTTGTTTTGTTTTGTTTTGTTTAGTTTCTTGTCTATGTTGTTGTTGTATTGTTATTCTTTTGTTTTTTTTGTAAAAATTTATAAAAATCTTCAATAAAAAAAAAACAAACTTAATAAGATATTCTGAGTTACTGAAATAGATTTATATCAAACTCTAGTATTGGTTTTTATATAAAGTTAGTCAAATTCCAATTTAATCAAATTCCATTCAGATGGAAACAAATTTCCATTAAGTAGGTTAAATGTTTACAAATCTAATCAAAACAATGCAAAGTCATTTCTTTTGGTTGATGGATATATAGGTCGAATTAACTCCTTTCCCCCTCCCCTTACTGTGCTCTTTTCATATAAGCAATCACCTATACCTAAAGCATGAAGCCCTTACTTTCCCAATATATATATAAAGTATCTGATCAAGCAATTAACTACATAATAATGATTACAAAATAACAAAACAATGATTACATGATAACACTATATGTATCAATATAAAATGGTTACTATATGTAAAATAAATGCTAATGTCAAACTTAAACATACCAAAATCACAAGCACAACAAAATCCCTTCACTATCAACCTGAGACTTTTGTCCCAGCAAAAGCTTCATTAGTTATGTAACTGACAGCAAAAGCAAAATTTATCTATACTTTACCAAACCCTGGATGCTCCCGTAAGAGTCGGTTCATTTATTTTTTCAGGAGGATCCCTCTCTGTACTGGCAGATTTTGGATCAGCTGGAGCAAGCCCTACAATTCTCAGTCAACATGGCCTCTGGCTATGCATGCTCAGGATTTGGGGAATTAAAGTCCAGAACTTTTAGAAGACTCCTCTGTTGGGAGATTTAAAAATACATGGGTATGAGAACCCAGATTCTTGTAGAACCTGTTAATTTTGCATAAAGGCATTTCAGCAGCCAGCCAGAGAAAACTCTTACGTACATTCATGAGAAATAGTTTAAAAAACAAACCCGACATAATTTCTCAGGGAAGAAGTTGGGTAGCTTAGTTGATTTAACATCCTCATTCATTGCTACTGTTGAGCTTCTAGCCCAGTTCTTTAGAGCCTGGGAACCATACTAGGCCATAGGGGAATTAAACAACTGTGATCCCACAATGCAATCTTAAAGGGCAGCAAAAATGAAACCCAGCCAAGATTAATTTGCATTTGCTTCATTGTGTGTATAATCTACTTTTTGGTTGCATAGCCCTCTCGAAGCCTGGGAATCTGCCTCTCTGGGGGAAGGTAGTATTCTGCTGCCAGAACACACAGAGGTTTGCTAAATTTCTGGGTTTTCCCACTGTTCTTGACAAATGACTATTATTTATATCTTGAAGAGGTGAAAGGGTGAAATGCATTCAAATAAGCAGGAAGGGAAGGACCAGTCTTTAAGTCCCCGAATCCCAATTCCACCCTCACCTTCCCTAACCTGGTTCTTAGTAGGTGCCTTGGATCACAATTCTCATTATCCTTGGTAGCAGAATGGATGGTCTGTGGATTGAAGATGGTGGGCATGGTACTTAATCAAAGGAGGCAAGAATGCACCAAAACAGAGAAGGCTGCTTTTAGTCCAACCCCCCTGCCTTCTGACCAATACCCAAAGAAATCCTTGACTTAACCACTCTCCCTTTCCTTTGTAGTAAAATTGTGTTCTGAGGACTGACTGGTTTTGCTCAAGGAATGCCACTCACTGTCCTTTGTGCAAGATGATGTTAGAATTACTTGGTGCTGGCACAGATGTAATCTGCAGCTTACATGAAACCAGTGATTTTTTTCTTGAAGGAATGTAGGAATCTTGAATTTAAAAAAATGGATTTGCAGCAACACATGGAAGGCTGATCCAGGTAAAAAGATGGTGGGGCACATATTGCCACCTACTAATCAAAAGACAGTGGTTTTAGGATCCAAAAAGTGATTGTCTGTGTAACCTGAGAGTAGCCAACTTATCTGATTTTTAGGATGTGTCATTGCAGCTGGGTACATGCAATGCATTTTTCTGGGGGGGGGGGGGATGGCTTAATTTGTACAGTATGCTAAACTGAAACCAAGTGTTAATACTATAGCTAGAGCTGCATATCTTTTTTGCTAAGGGCAAACAAGCACGCCATATTATGGTTTTGTTGCATGAACTCAGTCAATTGTGGTTTATTCTATAAATCTGGCCATAGAGATGAGAAGACATGGCTAATACCTACTAAATACCACCAGAACTAATCATACTGATTTTTATTTATTACATTTGTATACTTGCCAATCTCCCCAAAAGCATTATTGGGAGGTGTACAAATCTTTGCCTTTGCTATCCTTGAATAAAGGAGGAATGGAAGGCTGGATGTTATTACACTGTAATGTGATTGGTGTGATTTGGGTCAGTATGTTACAAACCTAATCACTCCAAATTACAAACCATTATTTTGTGGCCTATATTGTTTAGATTAGGCTAATTATATCACTAATGTGTTATTTTATATTATAAGGTGTTGGTGTTGGTATACAGTGTTCTTAGTGATGAATCTCAAGTATTCATGTGCTTCTCTTCCCCATTATTTGGGAAGCAAGGAGAGTGAATGTGTTTTTGGGGAGTTTGGCTAAACCAGATTTCTTTAAATGTGGGAAATTAGGGCTTATTCTAGTTAGCCAACAAAGGAGGATGTGAATCGTCATTTGATTTTGGTTCTTGGACTACAGTTACCAAAGTAAGGAAGTTGCATAGACAGAGAAGTTAATAGAGGGAGGATGTTCAAAACCATTTGCATATTTGAATAAAACAAACAAGACTTCAAGGAGAGACCACTAACTTCAGTTAACGAAGTGTTTTGCAATGTGCTAATTATTCTGATGGACAACGTGTAAGACTGTCCCTAGATGGCAGAGTTCTGGAGAAGCAAGAATCTATTGTACAATATTTCTGCAAGGAGAAAAAGTACTGCATAAAAAAAAAAAAAAAATTCCTGGTGGCCAGCAATAGCTTGAACAGTACAGCAGAGACAAGATCCACTATGTCTAGCAGGCAAAATATTAGGAGCCTGATAGCACCTTTTCCAACTAACACATTTTATTAAAAGGTATAGGTTTTTGTGAGTTGTAGCTCACTTCATTAGATGCACAGAGTGGCTAGACTGATGTGAGGTTAACAAGTGTTGTGCTAAAAGCCCAACATGTTTATTGAGACCTTCATAATCTGCCTGAAAGTTTTTGATGTATTTCTCAATGGTGAAATTAAAGTCTTTCCACCCTCCCCAAAAAAACAGTCACTCTCTGAGGTCCACCCTAGAATATCCTGAATGGTTAAAAGGAACAGCTGAAAAAACAAATAGTCAGTACTGGTAGTCCTAAACAGTTCATTTAGTGACCGTTTGTGGGAAGTCAGCCCCCTAGAGAAGGAAATATTAAAAGGGCAGAAAAATATATTTCCTCAAAGGATCTTTATCCAGAATTTATCCAGAATGTTTGTATTGCCTGTTTTGTATTAGTAGTCACACGCGCACACACACCATTCATAATCACACTGAGTCTATCTCTTTCACCTACCTTCAGTAAAGCTCCAGCCTGATTCTTGCCCTGTGTCATTAAAACTTTGTAGGAACAACTTCCAGCAAAATTCCAAGGGGGAGGGAACCAGGCCCCCTCAGGTGATCTGCAATTCATATGCCCTGACTAGGGAAGTAGCAGAAAAGAGATCTCCAAGCCCTGAATATCTTGCCCTGGTGGACTTAGATTGGGAGTCCTAGGGCTCACTATGTGCAATTTAAGAAAATGTAATAGCCTGGCTTGCATACTGGCTAACCTCAATTGGACATCACTAACCTGGATGAACTGAACTGAGAGCTAAGGCAGGAAACAACCCTTGAAAATGGGCAGCCAGTGGTTATGTACTGATGAAGACCATGGCTGTGAAGAACTTTGAGAGGCATGTGCTTCAAAACCTGACTGGAAGCTCAAAGTGACATCCAACATTCAAAAAGAATTGGCGCAGAATATTGGACACTATAAATTTATTTTCCATCTAACAGAATTTTTGCTCTGGTGTTAGACCTTCATGGTTGAACTCTATTAGTGCCTCCCCCCCCTTTTTTTCATTAACAGTTTAAAGCTTGTTGACCAAGTCTCCCTGATCAGATCAATCTTAATCTTGTGCCAGTAAAAGTGTGTCACCCACACTATTATGGCACAAAGGGGGGATTTGTGGGAAGTCAGCCCCCCAGAGAAGGAAATATTAAAAAGGCAGAAAAATATATTTCCTCAAAGGATCTTAAAAAGGCAGAAAAGCATGCCCAGTTTTTCTTAATAGCCCCAAGTCTCCCTCCCCCAAGCAGAAACCAGCTCTGTAGAAATGCAGATGTATACCATCCAGGAAGGTTGGAGGCTCCTAGCTAGAAGATTAAGAAGACAAAGACACCTAAAATCTACATACCCCACCCAAACTCTAAGACAGGACATAATAGGATTAACCCACAGATGCCAAAGGGACACAGGTCAAAATACATGACACAGGAAATACAAAGCCTCAAACAGGAACAGGAAACAATCTCAAGAGCCTGAGAGGGTATAAAAACCCACTCCCTACATGTGCTCTTTTCTCTTTTCTTCCAGAGCCATCTTTCTGTCTGGCTCTCCTCTCCAATAAACTGCAACCTTCTTTCTAAAGCAGTCACCATGTTGTTTATTCCCGGCTTGGACTGAACCATGATGAAGACTTTTCCTTCAACACGTTCAAAGTTACAACAGCACTGAAAAAAGTGACTTATGACCCCTTTTCACACTTATGACTGTTGCAGCCTCCCCATGGTCACATGATCAAAATTAAGATGCTTGGCGACTGACTCATATTTATGACGGTTGCAGTGGCCTAGGGTCATGTGATCCCCTTTTGCAACCTTCTGACAAGCAAAGTGTGGAAAGAAAAGTCTTCATCCTGGTTCACACAAGCCGGGGATAAATAAGCAACATGGTGACTGCTTTAGAAAGAAGGTTGCAGTTTATTGAAGAGCCAGGCAGCAAGATGGTTCTGGCAGGAAAGAGGAGGGGGGGGAGGAAAGGGCTCAGTACATGTGGGTAGTAGGTTTTTATACCCATCTTGAGCCTTTTGTTTAAAGTAGTTTCCTGTTCCTGTTTCAGGCTTTGTATTTCCTGTGTCACGTATTCTGACCTGAGTCTGGGTGTGCCTTTCTGGTATTCTTGTTGTTGGTGGGTTAATCCTATTATATATCCTGCTTCCCTGGTGCTAGGGCTAATGACTCCTAGAGTTTGGGTGGGGTATGCAGATTTTAGGTGTCTTTGTCTTCTCCTAGGTTCTAGCTCCAACTTTCCTGATGGTTTACATTTGCATTTGTATAGAGCTGGCTTCTGCTTGGGACAGAGACTTGGGGGCAGGGTTGGTTTCTGCTTTTAAAATCCTTTTGAGGAAATATATTTTTCTGCCCTTTTAATATTTCCTTCTGCGGGGTAAATTTAAAAATAAATATATATATCCTTTTAGTATTATCATGTAATCATATTTTATATTTTATAATTATCATTGTATAATCAATTGCCTGAGTAGATGCTTCAAGTATATGGGAAAAATACAAGCCTCAGGTGAAGGAAGGGGGGAGAACAGGAGTTACCATGGGGCCGTGTGAGTCACCATCTAGGAATTGTTTTTAAGTACCTGTTGGTACCTGGTACCCCTACTGGATCTAACAGGTGTAGAAGATGGGAGACATCTCTCTTTTAGAAGTGATAAGCATGTACATATATGGTCTGAGTAAACAGGATAGTAGGGGAGGGATCTTATTAGTATAATGTAAGCAAACAGGGGCGGAGATAATGTATTCTGTTTAGGCGCTTCTGATAGATTGTAACCTCCAAAGCCTAAGCCAATGGGGCCATGAGGGAGGGAATGGGGCGTCATGATAGGATGTATAATAATATGTGATTTTGGAATTTGGGGTGTGGTTCAGTGCTTGGCTACATTGCATTGTCTTCCTGAATCCACCATGCTTTGCAAACCGTTATTTTTTTAGACTTTGGTGTGAAGTCTAATAAACCTCTTTTCTATTTGTAACTCAGAGTGGATTTCAATTTGTGACTATTTTTGTGTCTAACACTTCTGTTGGAAGAAAAGTCTTCATCCTGGTTCATCCAAGCTGGGAATAAACATGGCAACTGCTTTGGGAAGAAGGTTGTAGCTTATTGGAGAGGAGAGCCAGACAGGAAGATGGCTCTGGCAAAAAAGAGAGGGAACACATGTAGGGAGTGGGGTTTTTATACCCTCTGAAGCCTTTTAATTTGAGTTGTTTCCTGTTCCTGTGGCATGAACTTTGAACTGAGTCTGAGTGTGTTTTTCTGGCCCTTGGTATCTGTGGTTTAATCCTATTATGTTTCCCTGGGGCTGGGCTAATGACTCTTAGAGTTTGGGTGAGGCATGCAGATTTTAGGTCTTTGTCTTCTTAATCTAGCTCCAACTTTCCTGAATGGTCTGCATCTACATTTCTATAGAGCTGGTTTCTGCTTGGGGGAGGCAGACTTGGGGCTATTAAGAAAACTGGGCATGCTTTCCTGCCTCTTCAAGATCCTGAAGAAATATATTTTTTCCTGTCCTTAATATTTCCTTCTCTGGGGGGCTGACTTCCCACAAAAGTCAATGGGGAAGCCAGATTCACTTAACAATTGTGTTACTGATTTAACAACTGCAATGATACACTTAACAACTGGGGCAAGAAAGGTCGTAAAATGGAGAAAACCCACTTAACCATCTCGCTTAGCAACAGAAATTTTGGGCTCAATTGTGGTAGTAAGTTGTGAGAAGTAAGTCTTCATCCTGGTTCATCCAAGCCGGGAATAAATAGGCAACATGGAGACTGCTTTGGGAAGAAGGTTACAGTTTATTGAAGAAGCAGAAAGATGGTCCTTGCAGGAAGGAGCAAAGGAGAGGAAAGAGAGAGAGCACATGGGCAGTAGGTTTTTTTATACCCTCTCTAGCCTTGTTTGGAATAGTTTCCTGTTCCTGTGGCATGAACCTTGAGGCTGTTTCTGTGTGTTTGTCTAGGCCTTGATATCTGTGGTTTAATCCTATTATCATATCCTGCTTCCCAGGTGATGGGGCTAATGACTTCTAGAGTTTGGGTGGGGTATGCAGATTTTCTTTGTCTTCTTGATTGCTCTGGCTTCAATTCTCTGATGGTTTTACATCTGCATTTGTATGGGGCTAAAGTCTTGCTTGGGGCAGAGAGATAGATTTGGGGCCAGGTTTGGTTTTAAAAAGTCCTTTTGAGGAAAAATATATTTTTCTGCCCTTTTTAATATTTCCTTCTCTGGGCTAACTTCCCTCAATCCCCGCTTTGTGCCTTAAGTGTGTGAATGTATGACACACTTATTGGCACAACATTAAAATTGATCTGGTCAGGGAGACTTGGTAGGCAAGCTTTTAAACTGTTAAGCAAAAAAAAATAAGACATTAATGGAGGCAGCAGAAAAAGATCCCTTTAGTGGCTCCCAAAAGGGGAGCTTGCACCCATAAAGTTCTAAAAGTCAGGGCAAAATTTTGTTAAGTGGAAAAGAAATTTATACTGTCCAATATTCTGTGCCAATCATTTTCAAATGTTGGATGTCACCTTTAGCTTCCAGTCAGGTTTGCATACCTCCCCAAATTCTTCACAGCCATGGTTTTCCTTAGTACATGACCACTGGCTGCCCATTTTCAAAGGTGGTTTCCTGCCTTAACTCTTAGTTCAGTGCATCCAGGTTTGTAATGTCCAATTGAGGTTAGCCAATATGCCAGGCTATTAAATTTTTCTTTAAATTGCACATAATGAGCTCTAGGAATCCCAATCTGAGCCCAACAGTGCAAGATATTCAGGGCTGAAGTTTGGGATCTCTTTTCCTGTTGCTTCCTTAGTCAGGGCATATGAATTGTAAATCACCTGAGGAGGCCTAGTTCCCTCCCCCTTGGAATCTGTTGGAAGTTGGTCCCACAAAGCTTTGGTGCAATAGAGCAAAAATCAGCCTGGGGAACTTTACTAAAGGTAGGTGGAGGGGATAGACTCAAGTGTGATTCTGAATGGTGTGTGTGTGTGTGTGCATGTATGTGCAGCTACTTTACAAAATAGTCAATACAAACATTCTGGATAAATTTTCCCTCCCACCAGATAGAAGTCCAAGGTGTTCAGTACTTGTTCTGCCACCTATTCCCAAATGCCATCTCTCCATTAATACATTCAACTGGCTTGTTACAATACAAATGGGGCAAGAAAGGAAAGTTTACAATGAGTTTCCACCCCCCCCCCAGTCTAATTCTCTCTTCTGAGGCTTCACATGGCATCAGTGGCTCCAGGACTCCTTCCTTCTGCAGCTCTCACAGGCATTTGGGGAATGGTAGGACTTGGGAAGATGTTCCACTTAGATTGCATGGTGGCTTTTTAGTGGATGGCTGGATTCAAAACCCAATTCCATGGCTCAAATGGATGGAGGCAGCATCTGGGTCTGTGTGTTCTGCTTCCAAAGGTTTGGGAGAGGATTGCAGGGCTGAAAGATACAAGAACAAGGTCCCCTCCCCTTTCTGGGTGGACTCTCCCAGGAGAGGCAGATAAAAGGTATGGAGAACAAAGGGCAAGAAAAGAACTGGAAGGGGGGTAGCTTGCAGGCAGTTTGAAAAGGCATCAATATTGCAGTTATTAGAGAAACAGGCAAACAAAGTCTGCCTTTAACATTTATTCTAAAATAGATCACATTATTTTACAGATTGGAAAAAGCTTATTTGTTTCAGAAAAGTTTCATAGTAGCTTCACCAATTAGTGATAGGATAAGAAAAGTAACTTAAGAAAATTATTTCCCCAAACAAGCAGACTTGAACTTCAAAAGGCTCCTGTAGATAGACACGCATTTTTCAGGAAAAGGATAGATAGATAAAACTCATTTACAACATATTGCAGAATGATTTTCCAGAGCTTGGGGCAGGACCCAGCAGGCAGGACACCCCCTCCTCACTCCAATAAAATAATTTAACACTGGATTCCCCCTGGAACAAAATTAACACCTTTTAGACAGAATTGAGAAGGAAATTAACCCAACAATAGACACTGACCAAAAAAGAAATCAGAAATGACAATTTTGGAAACCATGAAATGGTATTCCAATGAAACAATGTACAAAAGAAATGGTTTACATCCATCAAAGAAAGGGACTGAGTTACTTGGCAATAAACTCACAGATTTTCTGGAGGAATATTTAAACTAAACAAGGGACAGTGAGTTAATTGAGATCAAAAAAATTACAGGGTTAGCAGTGCAAGTAACATAGATGTGTGTGGACAAGAATATCAACCTTGCTATCAAGCAAAATCAAGCTTCTAATAGTGAGTGTCACACAAAGTGGACTAACACATAGGTGTCAGTCATAAAGAATGAGGGCAAATGTGATATAGTTGTCATTATAGAAACATGGTGGGATTAAATCCACAAATGGAACACTCAGCTAGAGGGATTTCAATTGTTTAAAAGAAACAGGCCAAATAAAAGAGGAGACAGAGTTTCTTTCTCTATATAAGAAATAACTACATATCTACAGAATTAGGGCACAATAATGATGGAAACTGTCTTGAATGCATTTGGATCAATATAAAAGTGGAAGGAGGGGCACATAACTACAGCAGAATATTAGCAAATAGTCTGAGCCTGCAAAGATGAGGTGAAGAAAGCTAAGGCTCAAAATGAACTAAGGCTTGTGACCACAGTCAAAAAGAATAAAAAAGCAAACAGTCCAATTTATCAAAAACAGTACCATAAAAAAAATAGATTAGAAGCACAAGTTAAATTAGGCAAGAAAATGGTAAGTGAGCACTTATCCAGCCTAGAAGAGTTCAAATCACCAAGACCAGATGGATTACACCCCAAAGTTCTCAAGGAACTGGCAGATGTGATCTCAGAACCACTGAACTATATTTTTCAAAGACCCTGGAGCACTGGGGAACTACCAGAGGACTGGAAAAGAGCTGATGTAGTTCCCTTCTTCAAAAATAAAAATAAAAATAGATCTAGGAAACAACAGACCTATCAGCCTGACCTCAATACCTGGGAAGATTCTGGAAAAGATAATCAGCGAGCACCTAGAGGCAAACAAAATCATTACTAAAAGCCAACATGGGTTTGTTAAACAGATCATGCTAGACAAATCTTATTGCATTCTTTGACCCAGTTACAAAATTAGTGAAGTAGAGGAATGCTGTGAATATAATTTTCTTGGACTTCAGTAAGGCATTTGATAAAGTTTGTATAGGGTTTCCTGCCTGAGCAGGGGGTTGGGCTAGATGACCTCCAGGGTTCCTTCCAACTTTATTATATATTATTAAATGCAAGAGTGAAATCTTTCTAGCAGATGAATTTAAAACATTCCCTCCTGCTAACTTAAGGCTGTTCTTAAGAGGACACAGAGAGAAAGAGGAAAACAAACACAATTTTTCTTCTTCACTCTGTTTGTTGGCCAGACAAACAGAGTGAGGTATTTCCTTTTTGTGGCTTATTTTAAGCAGAATTTCTAGCAGAATTTAAAATTCTTTTTCCTTTGGATTTGAAACAGTTAACAGTCACATTTACCTCTCACACACAGACTTTGACAAACATATAGACACAAAGACAAGTGAATAGGAGTCTTAGTTTTACACATCCTAGTCATTCCCACCATAAATTTCAGATAACTCAAGTTAGGGAAGGCACATATTTTAAACATACCACGTGGTTGCATAGAGAAGAGAGGGAGATAGAGATAGAGAGAGAGAGAATCACTATTTCTTATTTTCCCTTTTAAGTACCTTTATTTAGCCAAACTGATTTCCCAGCAAAGCCCTAAGCAAAGTCTATTTTTTTTTCATATAGTTTCTTTACCTACCTCTTTTCCATTCCGGCCTGGACAGGAAGCTGATTCCTGTCCCAGACTACGAGCAAGCTTTCAACTGGGAAATCTACCTCAGCCCTTGAATTGGAACCTCCCATTCTTATATGACGGGATTTTCCCTTGATGCTAAAGGGCACTACACAGTCAAAGCCTCCTTTTGAGACTTCTTTCCTTCCACCATGATTCTTTGTGAGTCCGGTAAAAATGGGACTCACGGAGCACTCTGGATCCCTCACAGAGTTCGTGGGACAGCTCCTCTGAGGGATCCTGCCGCGTTTTCAGACCAAAAAGGGGTCTGCAGAGACACTTCGTTTCCTCGTTAGAAGGTACGGGCTAGTCTTCGACCGGCTGGCTTCACACCACTGTTTACAGACACCTCCAATGTCCGTGGGCACCTCCACTTGCTCTCGGAGGTAAGTGGCCGCTCCTTTCTTGAGGCTTAATTTCCTAACTTTGCTTTGCTTACAGGGCCTTACCAGCTAGTTGCCCAAATCCAATTCTTTCATTCACTCATTCCATTTCATTTTCACAGTCTCTCCCTTTTCCCTAACAAAAGGTTCTGTGCTCTGACCAAACCCCCATGCTTTCCAGGTTCTGCCAATTAAACAGATCCTTTCTGCGGCTAGGAAAGACCAGAAGGAGCAAAATCCAACTGTGATTGGGAAAAAAAAGTCTTCTCACTCACACAAACAGAAATACACACATTTCTTTGTTCCCCTGGGCTTTAAACTTAAAATTTAGAGGTACTCACCTTCACCTTCTTTCCAAAGCAGCCCTTGAGCTCAAACTCTCAAAACTCCCTTTACTACCCTAGCTCCACATGGGCAAGGCCTGGGAAACCCATCCACAGACACAAGGGGGTCTGCTGCCGGCAAGATGGGGCTTACCAGTCTCAGTCCATTGGAGAGGTTAGCTTGGAGTCCCATCTCGGGGTGCCAAATTGTGAGAAGTAAGTCTTCATCCTGGTTCATCCAAGCCAGGAATAAATAGGCAACATGGAGACTGCTTTGGGAAGAAGGTTACAGTTTATTGAAGAAGCAGAAAGATGGTCCTTGCGGGAAGGAGCAAAGGAGAGGAAAGAGAGAGAGCACATGGGCAGTAGGTTTTTTTATACCCTCTCTAGCCTTGTTTGGAATAGTTTCCTGTTCCTGTGGCATGAACCTTGAGGCTGTTTCTGTGTGTTTGTCTAGGCCTTGATATCTGTGGTTTAATCCTATTATCATATCCTGCTTCCCAGGTGATGTGGCTAATGACTTCTAGAGTTTGGGTGGGGTATGCAGATCTTCTTTGTCTTCTTGATTGCTCTGGCTTCAATTCTCTGATGGTTTTACATCTGCATTTGTATGGGGCTAAAGTCTTGCTTGGGGCAGAGAGATAGATTTGGGGCCAGGTTTGGTTTTAAAAAGTCCTTTTGAGGAAAAATATATTTTTCTGCCCTTTTTAATATTTCCTTCTCTGGGCTAACTTCCCTCAAAGTCAAGGACTAATATATTTCTTTCTCTATGAGGATTGTGTAAGCCTCCCAGAGCCAATAAAAGGTAGTGAGCGGCCATATAAATTCTCTAAATAAATAAATAATCCTATTGGCTGCCAAAGTCAGGGGAACATTTAGGGCAAGTTATTATATTGTAGGAGGGAAAATAAATTAAAATCCATACACAGAAATAGTAGCCAGATCAGTTTTCTCAGGTGTATCTTGTACAAATATAAGGGGAGAATTTGGAAAAAGAGAAACACCCAGCTTTCATATGCTTTATAAAGAACTATGCTTGCAAAAGCAGAAGTTGAGACTTGAGCAGGCATTTTTAAATTATCCAGTATTTTTTTGTTTCTTTCCTGCCAGTGCAACAATTAGAGAAGGAGAAGACTGGAGAAATACTAATGACAACAAAGTTACGTCCTCTTTAGTTATGTGATCAGCTGAATGTCTCTGGGGCTGTAACCCCTAATTGACATTTAGAGCTTCAAGCTCACTGGGGAATTCTGGGAGTTGAAGTCCACCCATCTTAAAATCCCTGAGCTAGAGAAACACTGTTAAGAGTCACACTATCACTGCTACAAATAACAGGAACAGGGACAGATTTCTATAGTGGCTGAAGAACATATAGGCTTTTCTCCTTTTGGTCCTAATCCTGGGCCACACATGCTCTGGCAACATTTTTTTTTTAATCCCAGGCCTGTGAGTGAAAGGAACTCGCTATTTTTAGCTCTATTGCTGTTAAAGCACTATTTCCCCCCTCCCTCCCCTCCTGATTATGACACTGTCCAAGCTTCATTAAGCTTGGCCACCCATCATCTTAGGAGGAAAGTGGTGATGGCTGGGAAAAAGATTCAGGAGAGGGGTCAGCAATTGGGATAGCAAATTTGATGCCAGTCCAGCTTCTGCCAGCTCCAGGATGGTTGGAGAGGACTTTGACTCATTAATGGAGAAAGACCATAAATGTAACTAGTGAAGAAATGTCCTGTGCAAGTCACCAAGTGATGCCGACAGGGATGATAGGGAGTGGCTATGAAATTGAGGTAATATACAGTTTGGCCTAGTGCAGGGGTAGGCAACCTTGGCTCAGGAATTCTGGGAGTTGAGGTCCATGAGTCATAATAGAGCCAAGGTTGCCTACCCCTGGCCTAGTGGTTAAAATGCTGGCTTAGAAACCAGGAGACAGTGAGTTCTAGTCCCACCTTAAGCTTGAAAGCCAGCTGGGTGGCTTTGGGCCAGTCACTCTCAGCCCAACCTCTACCTCACAGGGTGGTGGTTGTGTGGAAAATAGGAAGAGGGAGTATTAGATATTTTCTCTGCCTTGAGTCATTTATAAAAATAATAAAGGTGGAATAAAGAAATGACAGTGATTTAATTCTGCCCTGAGCTGGCTAAATTACATCAACAAACCTCTCTCTAGTTCTCCCTGTATAATATATGGGATGATAAGTGTGACTTTTTATCATTAAAAGTCATTATTGGGGCTGAGGAACATCAGGCTTGAAGGCTGGATCTGCCCTATCAAACTTTCCCATCTAACTTGTGTGGTTTTAGGAAGGGGGGGAATGGGGAGAGTAAAATGGACTCAGTGGAGAATGCCTTGAATGCTCGTTGTCATTGTCCAAACATCATAATGGTGGTGGGGGAGAGGTCTAAAGCAGGATTCCTGGGGATTCCTCTGCCCCCTTATATTTCTGTTGGAAAAGTCCAGTCCCAGAAAGCTGCCTCTTTGAACAATGTGAATGCATTTGCAGCAAGTTATCTGGCATTTTCTACAGTCCCATGTATGCTTTCAAAATTATTCAAAAGGTGCTTTGGACTCTGCATGAGCACACCGTGCCTCTTTGCTCTTCATTCAAGCAGCTGTGTGTTTTTTCAGGATTTTATGGAAGCTTGAAAGAAGTTGCTGCAGCTTGGCTTCCGGTTCCGGTTCACGGCGTCACTAGTACGAGGAGACTTCTCTCCTCGTCGACTAGGTTTCCCTCCATTGGTGGACCCTTATATGGGTCCAAAGTCACCCTGGAGGGTGCAACTTCCATCGAGGAGGCTGCTATCCAGCTGAGGAGGAGCGGCGGCTCCTCCAGCTGTCCGGATGAATCTCCGAGGGCCAATGGAGAAGAATGTTTAATGGAGTAAAAGGCAATGTTGATTTTATGGATTGTTTTAAGGATAATGATCTAGAGCCAGAACTAAGAAAAATGCAATTATATACATGCGTGTTTAAATTAGTAAGTGCTTAAATTGATTAAGTGATTTTTGTGTATAATAATATGATCTGATAAGGTATGATAATTAATTGGATGGAATTTGAAGTTTGTGTAATGAATTGAAAGGAATTAAGGTTTAACATTATTATTTTTTTCTTTTTTCTTTTCTCTTAATTAAGTCAGTTATAACTATATACATATGTGTTTAAATTAGTTAGATGCTTTTTTTGTTGTATGGAATGGTTTGGATAAAAGAACCTTGGCTCTATGGATTGTATTAAGGATAAAAAATATATAATCATATATATATATATATATATATATATATATATATATATATATATATATATATATATATATATGAATACTAAAAATAGAAGCATGATTCCTGGGTGTGTGCATATTGTGAATAAAATTTGATCACCAGGAAAAGTTAAAACGTTAAAAGTTTTAATATAAAACAAAAGTTTTAAGTATAAAACGTTAAAAGTTTTAAAAAATTAGCAACCTAGCTTTCGTTGGCTCCTGCCAACTTCATCAGGGCGTACATAAATCAATGGGAGTAAACATTTATATGTGAGTTAATGCCTGCGCTCGGCTTCTGGACCGCGTAATGGGCCCAGGGCGGCCAATCATAGCATTAGTTGTGATTGCTGCATAACTGAGTGACTCATCTACTTGTATCATACTTTAGTATACAAGCAACCATCTCTGGGGATTTTAACTACCTCGACGATCAGTCAACAGAATTTACAGTCCAGCCCCCGCAATGAGTTGGCAAAAAAGGGGAGAACAACTGTTACGGAGTGTAACGAGACTGGAAAGGCTGGGAAAATGGTGCGTGGGGGAGAGCCATGCAGTGAGAGCACATGCAGAATATCTAGAGTGAGGCTCCGTAGTAATAAACATCACGATGTTAAGGATAGACGCCAGGATAGTGTAGGGGGTGAGGGCTCTGAACTCACGGAAAATCCCAAGGAAGAGAGAAGGGGGAAACGACTTGGTGGTGGGGATGACATCTCAAGTTGGAATAAGATTGAGGATCCTCCTAGACCACAGATATGGATGAGTGGAGAGTCGGAAGCTTGTTTTAACTTTGATGAGGGACGCGTGATACAAGTAGATGAGTCACTCAGTTATGCAGCAATCACAACTAATGCTACGATTGGCCGATCTGGGCCCATTACGCGGTCCAGAAGCCGAGCGCAGGCGTTAACTCACATATAAATGTTTACTCCCATTGATTTATGTACGCCCTGATGAAGTTGGCAGGAGCCAACAAAAGCTAGGTTGCTAATTTTTTAAAACTTTTAACGTTTTAACTTTTCCTGGTGATCAAATTTTATTTTATATATGTTGAGAAATAAAACGTGAGCACCAGGAAGAAGTAAAACATTAAAAGTTTTATAAAACGCTGAAAGTTTAAATATAAAACATTTAAAAGTTTTTTAAAAAGCAGACCTAGCTTTCGTTGGCACCTGCCAACATCATCAGGGTACAAAAGAATCAATGGGAGAGACATTTGTAATCAGGCCAGCATCTGCGCTCGACTCCTGGATCGTGTAACAGGTCCTAACCGGCCAATCGTTGTACCTGTATCAATCATTAAACAATCATCCAATTTGTCTTCATTCCCCCCATCCACATGCGCACTAGCTTTCATTTTCCCACCTCTCCGCCTCTGTAATTCAAGAGGGCATTTGATCTTTCCCCAATCCAGTATGTAATCATCATCATTAAGCTGCTTCCCCCGCTCTTTCACTCCCTTGGAACCTTCTGCACAGCTGGATTTCCTCTCCCCTACACCCTTTCAGCATCCATCACAGTCATGTTCTTGCTCTCTGCTCCAAGGTTCTGTTGCAGACATCCTGCAAACACTCGCATTATCTGACTTCCCTGTTGCAGAGATCCTGCAAACACTCGCATTATCTGACTTCCCTGTTGCAGAGATCCTGCAAACACTCGCATTATCTGACTTCCCTTCACACTCGATCTTCCTAACAGCCCCCTTGCCATAACCCTTAACAGCGTGAAACTCCTTCTTTCCCATAATAGTTCTTATTCCATACGGAGGACTAGTCCGTGGCTCCTGCTGCCCACGCAACGGGACGGCAGGCACTCCACGGGGTGGTCGTTTTGGCGTCCGATCCAGCTGGCACCTTACGTCCTTCACCCCCATCGGTTTCAGTGTGGAATCCGATCTAATAGCCGTCCTCTCTTCTTGCGTCGTCCGATGCGCCGCTGTCCGAGGGCGTGTGATTGCTCCTGGGGCAAGGGACTCACAGGTGCTCTCCTCCCGTGCGATCGCAGGGGGCATGGCTTTCCTCGAACGCAGTGAATAGGGCAGGGGATTTGATCCGCACATCGTCGTCCTTTTGTCTTGCGGAAGTTCCACTGTTCTATATGGGTGCGAGTGTATTGCAGATGGGTGGGTGAGGAAGTCCACAGTAGCAGGGGGTTCTATACAAGTGGGGGAAGTGTCAAAGTTGGTGGGGGTGAGGTCTCTAAGGTTGTTGGGTTGTCTCATACCCGGAGGGTGCGTCCTCATCCTTGGGGTCAGAAGGGTCTCTGGACAGCAGCGCATCGGACGACGCAAGAAGAGAGGACGGCTATTAGATCGGATTCCACACTGAAACCGATGGGGGTGAAGGACATAAGGTGCCAGCTGGATCGGACGCCGAAACGACCACCCCGTGGAGTGCCTGCCGTCCCGCTGCGCGGGCAGCAGGAGCCACGGACTAGTCCTCCGTATGGAACGTATGGAATAAGAACTATTATGGGAAAGAAGGAGTTTCACGCTGTTAAGGGTTGTGGCAAGGGGGCTGTTAGGAAGATCGAGTGTGAAGGGAAGTCAGATAATGCGAGTGATTGCAGGATGTCTGCAACAGAACCTTGGAGCAGAGAGCAAGAACATGACGGTGATGGATGCTGAAAGGGTGTAGGGGAGAGGAAATCCAGCTGTGCGGAAGGTTCCAAGGGAGTGAAAGAGCGGGGGAAGCAGCTTAATGATGATGATTACATACTGGATTGGGGAAAGATCAAATGCCCTCTTGAATTACAGAGGCGGAGAGGTGGGAAAATGAAAGCTAGTGCGCATGTGGATGGGGGGAATGAAGACAAATTGGATGATTGTTTAATGATTGATACAGGTACAACGATTGGCCGGTTAGGACCTGTTACATGATCCAGGAGTCGAGCGCAGATGCTGGCCTGATTACAAATGTCTCTCCCATTGATTCTTTTGTACCCTGATGATGTTGGCAGGTGCCAACGAAAGCTAGGTCTGCTTTTTAAAAAACTTTTAAATGTTTTATATTTAAACTTTTAGCGATTTATAAAACTTTTAATGTTTTACTTCTTCCTGGTGCTCACATTTTATTTCTCAACCTGCACACACCCAGGAGTCATTCTTTTATCTTTAGCATTATTTCTAATAGATATATATATGAAAAAAAATGTTCAGTCATGAGAATGTAATTTTGAAGTGCTTAAATTGATTAGGTGATTTTTGTCTATAATAATATGATCTGATAAGGTATAATAACTAATTGGATATCTGAAGTTTGAGTAATGAATTGAAAGGAACTAAGGTTTAACATTTTTTTTTAATTAAGTTAGTTATCACTGGAAGAAGAAATGAATGAGATTGGTGATAAGAAGACGGCTGAGAGAGATTAAAAACTTTAATATACATGGTAGAGATACTTGAAGTGATAATTTGTTGATGTAAAACAATATTTGATTATGGTAAATTTAAATTGATAAAGCTTTAAAACAGGTGGAGTAGTAACAAAAATTTAAGCTAGAAATGGAATATATTAAATCTATTATGTTATTTGTGAGAAATAAGAGAGATGATAGTGAATGTATTAAGTTGAGCTGTTTATGTATTTTTTTACCTTAAATTGTTTGTTTACCCAAACACCACGGTGTGTCTAAAGTACTCTTTGTTAAAATTAAAAAAAAACAATAAAATATATTAAAAAAAAAAAAAGAAGTTGCTGCAGCTTTAAGAACTGCATTAAGTTTAAGGACTCTTTCAGGGAGCTACATGACCAGCCTGACTGGGAAAGATAGGTGTAGTTTGGCAGAGCAGGTAGTATCCCAAGCTACCAACACCCCCTAGAGGGCACAGAGTAAACTTCGCCAAAGTATTCACTCACTCAAGCTGAAGACCAAGTTGTTCCAGTTTGAGGGAAATTAAGGAGAAGAAAGCAAAACCAATTGTCCTTGCTTATTATCACAAGCTGATGACCAAGGGGTTCCAGCCTGCAACTTAATGGCCAGGTGGGAGTTTTGTAGCTCTACATTCTCTCAGTGGCCACTAGCAGTAACGTGGTAATAGGAAGAATTTGGCTGGCCTTTCTTCAGATGCCCCCTAGTGGTTAAAGAAGGAACTACACAGAAGCCTTTAATCACGCCCAGAGCCAGCCCTCTAGTGGACAAAGGGTGAACTTTGAAGGAAGAGCACCCTGGTAGCTGACCCTCAGCAAGTGACCCCTAGTGGTGATGGGGTGAACTGCGCTGAAGTACCCACAAATGCAGGAGAACGCACCCAGTGGCACCTCCACCCACAGACGGCACCCCAGCAGCTGATCTGCAAGCAGCGAGCCCTAGTGGTCAAAAATTGAAGTTCATCTAATTTGCTTCGAATAGCTAGGAAGAACACTGAACCTATCCCAGCCATGGCAGAGCGTCTCATTGATTTAGATGAAGGGGTTAAAACCAACCAGCCTACATGAGACACCCCAACCAGCCGGTCAAGGAGAAATGCTGCAAACAACCAACCTTGACCTGTACACAGGGGCTGTAGCTCAAGCCTCAGTGAAGCCAAAGACGTCTCAGGGTCACTATGATCTGAGACAACAAAGAAAGCCCACAGAAGCCATGCACTCACATCTGATGGAGAAATGGGACACTGTCCACAAGCACCATGAAAGATGCTGGGAGAGATTATACAAACTCTACCAAGAACAGAAGGAGGAACTCTCCTCAGAACATGCGCATGCAGTGGAATGAGATAAGGAAGACGCCTATGTGCAATGGATGGACTCTGAACAGCAACTCAAGGACATTCAGGAATTAAGAGACTCAAGAGTTGATAGTGAGATGCAAAGCCTCAAGCTACTAAACGAGGAACGTAAGAAGCTTCTAGAGAGCTCACAGGGTTCCCCACAGCCCAAGCCTCGCCAGAGAGGCAGACCGGTTGACAGGGCCGAGTCCGAAGTTTCCCGCTCCTCACATGCACCATCACAACGGGCACATGTGGCTCCATCTCATGTGTCTGAAAAGGCCTCATCCTTTCGCCATATCTCCAAGGCGCATTCCAGCATGTCACAACAATCTCACGTCACAGGTGCCTCCCGCTTTTCGAAAGCATCTTCCTGTCATAGCCGAGCATCCAGAATTTCACATGCAGAGCAAGTAATCATCGATGCTAAAGCTGCTGAAGCAGTTTTTCGTGTAGCACAAGAGGAGCAGCAGAAAAAGAAGGAACTGACGGCTATAGAACTTGAAGAAGCCGAAATAGAGGCCAAGCTAGAAGCTGAAGCAATCAAAATGAAGAACGACCAAGAAGTTGAAGCTGCCAGAATGAAGGCCGATCGAGAAAATGAAGCGGCTCAAATGGAAGCCAAACAAAAGGCTATAGCAGCTAAAATGAAGGCCAAAAGAAAAGACGCCCAAGAAGAGCTTGAACTTTTTCAAAGCCAAAGAGATATGGCAGACAAAATGGCTAGAGCGGAAGGCCTTCAGAGTACACTTCAGCACACCAACTTCTCGCCAAAGCGGGAACAACTGGAGAATGAAGAACGGCGCAGTCGTGTACAGGCCTACGTGGACAACCAAAGCACGTTTCAGCATGACCAGGTGAAAGCGCCAAAGCCAGCCACAAGCCCCCCAAGACTGAGTAGACAAACAGAAGAATCTCAACGACCAGATGCGCTGGTCAGCTACAGAGTTGATGTCGCAACACCTAGGTCACGAGATCTTCCCACCATCGCTGCCCCATTGAACCACACCCTTGATGGCAACTGGATGGGTCCACCAGCAACGGCGATGGCTACAAAGTGGGCAGTGCCACAAGATCTTTCCACCGTTGTTGCCCCACAGAACCCGCCAAACCATACCACTGATGGCAATCGAATGGGTCCACCTGCAGCGCCAACGGCCCTACAGCAGAACCAGACGTTGCTTGGGGACGAGATTGAAAGAGGTTGAGCCACACTAGAGTCCCTGCTGCGCCAACAGGAGGCAGCATCCCAAGGAACCGCCACCAGACCTGACCACAGAGGAGAGTCTCAAACACCAGCCGTGCCAACCTACCAGGGAGCTAGCTACACTCTACCAGAAAGACAGACCCTCCAACAAGTAAGCAAGCAGGAACCTGGGTTCCCTCAGCTCAACACCAGAGCAGAGGAGTTCAGACCAAGCCAACAAGGTCCCTTGCACGTGACATGGCAAAATACCCTCAGCCAACAATATGCTGAAGGAAGTCACCAGCCAGCCATGGCGCACGCCCCCGCTCCTGGAAGGGAAGCACCACCTCCACCAAGCTACAGCACACACATGGGATCGACGCATTCCCCAATGTACGTTGGAAGAAGGTTGGACTTGGCAGCCAGAGGCGTACGAAGATTCTCCGACAAACCTGGAAAAGACTACTTATTGTGGAAGCACATCTTCAAGCACGCCATCAACGAAGAAAGGGCTGGACCAGATGAGGAACTTGCCCAGCTGACAGCCTGGCTAGGCCCAAAATCCATAATCACTGTGAACAACATCTTCGCATCCCATTTGGGCGACCCTGACATTGGCCTTGCAAAGACTTGGGCCACACTTGACAAGGACTATGGTGAACCTACAGTGACGGAGTCCTCGCTGCTAGACCACGTTCTCAGTTTCCTCGACATAAGAATCTACGAACGTCAACAGCTGAAGACTTTCTCGTCGCTCATTACTCAACTACAGACAGCACAACAGGATCCTACCTTGCCGGGATTAGCTTGCCTTGACCTGTTTAGGACACAAAATCCTATCATCCAAAAACTACCACAGTCGATATGTGAACAATGGATTGAGCTTTCTCGAGCTTACAGGAAAAGCAACCAAAACAAAATTCCCCCCTTTGCGGTTCTCGCTGAATTTATCAGTGACCAGGCTGATCTCTACAACGACCCCCTATACCTCTCCATCAGAGAAGCACACTTCCCAATGACCAAGCGAAGCAGTCAAAACTCTGATGTAGTCAAGGGACCCGTCCAAGCTACGAAGGACAGAACCACCTTTTCAGTGTACAAAACAGATATCACGCCTCACCCAAAGAAGTATCCAGACGAACAAATACCGAAAAGTGTTCATTCTAACCCTCGTCCAACTAAAAAAGGCCCGACTTGTCCAATTTACAAGTCCTCACACTCTCTAAACGATTGCAGAGAATTTAGGAAAAAATTCCTAGACAACTGAAAGACCCTACTCAAAGGGAATAGGATATGTTTCAAATGCTGTGACTCTATGGAGCACATGGCCAAAGACTGCACAGCTAGGGTGAAATGCCACCTGTGTGACAGTGACAAGCACCCAGCAGCCTTACATCTAGAAACTAAGAAGCCCTCTGAGGGGACACAACAAGCGACTTCAACGATGGAGACTCAAACTGACTCCGAAGAGCAGCCAAAACAGTACAGGACGTACTACACAGATATATGCGGCGACTCACCATGCCCTCCTTCATGCTCACCCGTCTGTCTTGCAAAAGTCTACCCTGATGGACAACCTGAAAGGGCAGTTAAGATGTACACCATACTAGACCCACACAGCAAAGTTACTATAGCTAAGCCCGCCTTTTTCGACCTCTTTGACCTCCCAAGTGAACTGAAGCATTTTGCAATAAATACGTGCACAGTACCAATGTGCACGGCGGGGAGGAAAATCACTGGTCTACGCATAGAAGCGATAGACGGAAGTTCACATTTCTGGTTACCATCAGTGTTAGAATGGGAGACCTTACCAGATGTTCGCAGCGAAATCTCAACACCAGAGGCGGCAAGAAAAATACCTCACTTAGCACACGTAGCCGATTTAATCCCTCCTCTAGATCCTGAAGCTGAAATCCTACTCATGGTGGGAAGAGACGCCCCAGAGTCCATTGGCTCCGATGAAAGAATCAAAGGTCCACCAGGAACCCCAGTAGCCATTAAGACGGAACTCGGATGGGCCACAGGAGGGATGGTTTGTGTTGATCAATCGCAAACCCCAACCCAGGTGAGCATCTCAAAAATCCCTATTCCCAGTAATGGAACAGCACCTCACCTAAAACCACACCTAGAACACTGCACGCTTGTGACAACCAAACCTGTTTTGGAAGCAACAGTGTTCCAGACAAGCAAGAATTACAACAACTTAGCTTTGTCCACAGAGGACAAACAAGACAAACAACGTCTCCAAGACTGGGAGTCATGGAGCATACTCCCAAGACGTCTCCAAAGCATGCAAGTGCAGCGCACGTATGTCTCCAGCTCACCCGCCACAGTGCAGAAGAAAGAATTGTACGCTTCCTTAGATGTGTCTACGAAGGTAAATGCAGCCTTAAGATGCATCACAGTCCACAGTGGGGAGAGCCACACTTACGTCGTCTTATTTGCAACCATAAGATACATCAGAGTCTACAGCGGGGAGTGCTGCAGTCTCGGTGTTTTCTTTGGAAAAGCAAGACTAACAACACAAGAAGGCCACACCGTACCAAGGTTAGAACTATGTGGTACCACTTTGGCTGTAAAGCTCACCAACTCGACAGTGAAGATGTGCCTTGAACTACAGTCTACCACCTTCTATGCATACAGCAAGCTGATGTCAAGCTACATCTGCAAACAAAGCAGACATTTCTACATCTATGTAGGCAACAGAGTGAAAAGGATTGAAACATCTTTAAACCAAGTGAAGTGGCCCAACCTTGCCATGCAGTTAACAGAATTGATCTGGCTAGAAAGTCTTGAGTTCTTGGCCTGTCCAAACAGACAGATGCCACAGAGACCAAAACACTATGCACTTCCAGCTTCAGATCAACGTGCCAACCTTCAACCTCAGACACCCAGTAAGCGTCAACCAATCCGCTTCAAACCCCTATCTAAGCGGAAGCACCTGAGATTAGGCGTAGTTTTGATCGTCTTGATCACTTGTCTTAGCATCCCAAGAATTAGCCTTGTAGGAGCCTGCAAGGACTTACTGACTTTCATGGACTCCATGCCGTTAAAGATACCCACACCCACACATGAAGTCCTCACTACCCTGATGACAACAGTAGCAGCCCTCTTCAATACTCCATCGGTGGTTCCAGACCCTGCGGTTCTTGAGTATCCTGAGTCTTCTGCTCAAGCTGTTGTTCCTGACTCTTCAGTTCCAGCTGTTGTTCCTGATTCTTCAGTTCCAGCTGTTCCTGAGTTTCCAGCTCCAGCTGTTCTGCAGTTTCCAGATGTTCCTGATCCTGACTCTTTAGCCCCAGCTGTTCCTGTTTTTCCAGGTTCTTCAGTTCCTGAGTATCCTGTGAATCCAGTTCCCATTGTTCCTGAAAAATTTTGGGTTCCAGTTTTTGTGTTCCAGATATGGTTCCAGTTTCCTTTACAGGAAGAAGACCTTGTCTAGCTGGGAGACAAGAACGCACACCAGAACTATTGGCCCATGGGACTTGCGCACCAGGCCCACCCAGTTGATGAACTACTTCGCCTAGCTGAGGTCCAGATCGTGAAACCACGTGAGTCAGGTCGTGACTCAAAGACACTTGTACCAGGCCGATCACTGATCTGGTCCCGTTGCTGATGAAGACTGAACCAGAAGATCAAACCTCAAATTATGTATTGTCCTATGCATTGTTTGATGTAACACTTGCATGTGTTTTTGCATAATTGTGCATGTTTTATATTTAACAATAGTTATGCATGTTTGATACCAAGTTTTTACTTATTTAGTCACAAGTTAGTTAACAATGAGTATTGCATGCCTTAATGCCATGTTTTTTGCTATTTCAGTTAGTTAGTAGTGGAAATATAAATTTCCAAGCGGGGAGTATTCTGGGTCATATAGCTCTATGTAACCTCGTATAGCTCTATGTAACCCTAACTAGAGAGCATGTATCAGTATGTTAGAATATCTGGCAGTTATTGGGTTAAATGCTGGGTTTGTTGATGGGTCAGTGGGAGGAGTTTCTAAAGGGCATTGGGAGACTTCCTGGACACAAGCCAGATTGGAATGTCTTTGTCTGAAAGAAGCATGGGCCATCAGATGTCACCCCATGAGCCTGCGCCGTTATAAAGATGGTATGGAAGAGAGCATCATTCTTTTACCTGTAGGACTGGACAAAAGATGTATTTCCCAGAAGTAACAGCCACATGAATGCAAGTAATCTTTCTGATTAAAATATATTTTTTGTTATGAAACCATTTCTACTGAGTTATCTATCTGACTTGATTTAAAGAAGGCGTTTTTAACTCAGAGTCAGAATAGGTCTGAAAAAAACATCACAGGAAATAACAGTTTCAATGGTGTTTTTTGACTTCATCGCAAGTATATTGGACAGATATTGAATCTTGTGTTGAGTTTTTATCTAAAGAAATGCCAGACATTAAAATAGACAACAATTGTCTCTTTGAAGGAATTAGAAGACTGAATGTATTTTTAAATTCTGAAAAATTAATACAATGGGAAAATAAACACGTTGACATTGATAAAAGATGGGTGGAAATATTCAGCCATTTCAAAAATGAACATATTCCATGTGAAAATTTATTTATTCTTGTTCAATTTACGTTGTGCTGCCCTGGAACTAATGCAGCAGTTGAAAGGGTTTTTTCAATTGCCAATGATTTTTAGAAAAGTGAGAAATCGAGATTGAATGTTGATACTCTAGCTGCAGCACTTGCCGTAAAATTCAGTATGAAGGATATTTCTTGTTCAGATAGTTCCAATATATTGTTAGAAGATGATACATTGACAAAAAATATTCATTCAATGGAAAAGTACTCATTTAAATAATAATTAATAGGCATGTAAGCATAATTACAATATAAAATGTTATTGTTACAAATGTTTTTTATTATAGTGTATTCTGTATTATTGTTGCAATGAATAAAATGTTTCTTTTATTTACAATATTTTTTTCTTCAATTTATTTGTGTCCTCCTTTTCATTGTAAAAAAGTTGGTCACCTTATTATTAAGACCAAAGGGGTCTACGTGCTTGACTGGGTTTCCCTCTTCATTTTATCACCTATGGGCAGGACCTTTGGAAGACCCAAGGCTGAAGCTTCTTTTGAGGATAACCACAGGGTTGTGCTCTCCATTTTATGACCTACAGGCAGGACCCAGGGCTGAAGCTGTTTTTGAGGCTTGCCTGCCCATCTTTTCTCAGAATGTTGTTTTGGTCAACACCTACCTCCATGAGGGAAGTCCTTTTTTCTCATCTCCCACAGAAGAGACCTGACTGAGGATTAAAAGACAAGAGGCACATTTTGATGGCCTGATAAGCAAATAGACTTGCAACCTGATAATTTACATTGGTGAACTTCTACAGGTTGTGTATACTCAAGCTTCAGCCTGGAAGATACTCTGAAGATAGCCAGCTTAATTTTTAAGTATTTTTTGCTTTGAGCATTTTTTGCTTAGCTAGCCAGAATGGCACTACTTGTACTAGAGGGAGATAAGGACCAATTTGGGAAACAATAGCAAAAGTGAGGTTTTTTTTACAAAAAGAAAGATAAAGCAACTGAAAGAGAGGTGGGGGACTTGAGTCTTGCTCAAATTGCCAAAGGGCATAGAAATCTGCAAACAGGATATGGATTTTCCTTAGAATAACTGAAAGCAATGTGTAAAAATAAAGACAAACTATGTCACTGTGGGCTTTTGAACTGGCTTTCTATTCCTTAACCTGCTTCCGTTCCTTACATTTCAATCTTTTCTGTGAAGATTGTAAACAAGCCTCAACAGCCTACTGATTTATTTATATCCCATCCTTATTACTTTTTGTCAATAGCTCAATGTGGTGAATATACTTAATACACCTTTCTTCTCCTATTTTGAACACAAAGAACAACCTTGTGAGACGGGTTCAGCTGAGAGAGAAGGACTGGCCCAAAGTCATCTAGTTCACTTTCACGATTAAGGTAGGACTAGAACTCACTGTGTCCTGGTTTCTAGCCTGGTGCCTAAACCACTTGACCAAACTGGTTTCTTTATCGTTTATAATATTATACTTCAAAGTACTGGAAAGAAATCTGGATCTGTCCTGTTATTGGGACTTTGCGCATTACGCTGTTTTGGGTTTTGCTTGAAAATGACTGAAAACGTAACACAGAGTTATTGTCAAGACATCTTAGCCTTCTTCCAACCTGGTGAACTCCAGATAGATTTGACTACAATGCCCCTCATCCAAAGCCAGCAAATTGCCGAATACACACAACAAAGCAAAAACTTAGCAAACTACATTATAACAACATATATGAAATAGGGTTATTTCTGATTTTCTCTCTTTAGCTCTTTTAGACTCAGTTAAAAGTGACCAAAACCAAGCAAGCTTTGGGAGAGGCAAATGTTTGGGCCTATTTAGTAACATACCCAATTCCTGCAATGTTTTACCATTTTGGGGCAGCAAAGCCAAAGCCAAATGTTGCATCAGCAATAAATATTTATTGCACCAAAATTACCAATCGTAAAGGTATCTTACCAGGCTTCAAGTACACAAAAGGAAAATCAAGTGGTTCCTAAAACACGTGAACAATCGATGAATCCCATCATTTCTACGGTCACATCACCACATTACAAAATATATATACTTCAAATATTATTTTTATTCTTTCTTTTTT
This sequence comes from Crotalus adamanteus, assembly GCA_039797435.1. Lineage (NCBI taxonomy): Eukaryota > Metazoa > Chordata > Lepidosauria > Squamata > Viperidae > Crotalus > Crotalus adamanteus. Next base: position 12,727,066 of record CM077935.1, read on the forward strand.
TGTAAACAAAAGTAAAATTACTTCAAAGATTGACTTTCAAATTAGTGTTTTATAGAATTCCCTGAAATTTTGCCTAGAAATAGATCCTGTAAGCTACATATAGCTTCGGAACGCATGTTCAATTAAAAATGCACATATATGCCATTTCATTCAATAAAATTTGTTCTCAGTAGAGTGCACTAGAAAGTCTGCAAATAGCATGATGAGCCATCACAACCCAGCTCCACATGCTTCCCATGTAAGCGACATGGGACACTACAGTACTTTTACTGTAGTTGTGGTTGATGTTATTCACTGAAAGAAACACATTTTTTTAGAAACATCTACCCTCCTGTACCTGGGACTCTGGGAAAAGGAAAGGCTGCCACTGCCAAAGTCTTCTGGAGTGAGGGCCAGCTTGGCTGCACAAAGGATCCCCACCAGCATAAGTTCCTAGCTGCCCCACTGGAAAGCTTTTAAACCTTTCAAATCAGGGTCTTTCTCTGCACTCCCTACGGCATCTCTCATTGGTTCGCTGCCAAAAGGAATGGTCCTCACTAGCCTTTCCATCATTGGCCACTAGATGGCGCAGGGAGGTGGCAAATGGCCCAGGCAGGAATCTGTTTTGTGGATTTGCTCTGGGGCTTCTGTTTGGGAAAGCAAGAAAATCTAGTTTGAATGGCAGCAGAATTTGGCTTCTCTTAAAGACCAGAAGGGCCCTGCATGCTTTACACTCTTTATTTTCAGATAGCAACCTTTTAAAAAATATTATTTTTTATTAATAGAGTAAAAGACAAATCAAAAGAAAAATATTGTAAGAAATGCATTTATCCTTTGCCCCAGAGAGCAAAGCTTCTGTAATTGTACAACGTTTCTGTTGTGTCCTGAGCCTGTAAAGGCAGGCTCGGGACGTTGCAATGGTCCCGGGCTGTTGCAAGCTGCCCGGGACCAGACTGAGTGGCGCCGGCCTTGCGCGCATGCGCGAGGCACGGAAGCACGCCAGATTGTTACATTTTTGCCCGGGGATTCTATTAAAGGAGACAGAGAGGCCTGCGAGCCTCTGAGTTGTGTCGGAGAGAGCTGCTGAGAATAAAAGGCTGTTGGAATTAACAGAATGTGTGCTCTTCTTTCGCCGTTGACTCGAGGACTCAACACTGGCGACGAGGATGGGATCGCTTGCAAGATCAAAGAAGAAGACTTGTAAGCTTACCCCAAGAGTCCTGGAGAGAGGAAGACGGCGTTAAACTCAGCATCTGGCCTGCCAGTACAGCGTCGCTGGAGGTAAGCTGGCTGATAGACCCCTTCCTAGAGTAAGAAGCAAGGATGGCGAAGATAGGGAGATTGTCTGAATTCGACGTTACTCACCCAGAAAGATGGGAGTCTTATGTCGCTAGAGTAGAAAATTACTTTAGAGTGAATCAAGTTAGAGAAGATGGCTTGAAGGCTGCTACTTTGCTGTGTGTCTGTGGTCAAGATGCATTTGAAATTGCAGAAAATTTGGCAGCCCCTGCTCCTCTTGAATCTGTCACTTACACAGATTTAAAGAAGTTATTGAAGGAACATTTCCAGCCCAAGTTGTCTGTTATTGCGTGGAGACACACGTTTCAACAGAGGGATCAAAGAGCTGGTGAATCAGCCAAAGAATACATTGCAGCCTTGAGAAGAGCAGCTAAGCCTTGTGACTTTAAAGATTTAGAAGAAAGGCTGAGAGACTGATTTGTATGCGGGCTTAGGAACAGAGACTTGCAACAGAGATTCTTTGCAAAAGAAGACATTTCCTTCCAAGATGCCTTGAGAGAGGTCACTGCAGAAGAGGCAGCAGGTGGGGCGGTCAAGAATATGAGGCCTATCAGGAACAACCCAGAAGCAGTTTCCGTGCACTATGAGGGAGTCCAAGAGAGCTCGGAGAAAGATCCTGAAGATGAGGTGGATCATCTCTACCCATCCAAAGAAAGGAAGCAGAAGGAAAGCAAAGAAAAATCTTCAGCTGTGCCCAAGTGCTTCGGGTGTGGAGGTCGCCACAAGAGGACCGACTGCAGGTTCCGTTCTGCAATCTGTAGAGCATGTGGCAAGCAAGGCCACATAGCAGCTGTTTGTCTGGGCCGTCAGAAGGTACAACCTCGAGAAGAATTGCGCCTGAAAGGTACCAGGGTCCCCAGCCAAAACAGGGTGGGTTTCTGTGCATCACGTAGAAATATCTATAGAACAGGCACACACAGGCCACTTAAAAAGAAACTGTCACTTAAGGTGAGGTTGCAAGGAGTTCCATTGGTTATGGAACTGGACACTGGGTCTGCACTTTCAATCATTTCTATCCACACTTTCAGGAAGATTTGCTCTAGCAGTGGGTTCCAGGCCAAGCTTAGGCCATCCAATATAGTCTTAACAGATTTCCAAAATTTCAAGGTGTGTGTAAAGGGGGAGGCCACCCTTACAGTACAATACAAGGATTTTGAAGGTCCATTAGATGTATTGGTAGTTGGGGGTGAACGAACGAGTCTCATTGGACTCGATTGGTTTGAGGCCTTGGGAATCCAAGTTACAGGGCTACACAATTTGCAAATGCTAGGCCTAGCAGAAGTCTGCAAAGAGTTTGCAGATGTCTTCAGCCCCCAGCTGGGAGCTTACAAAGGCCCCCCAGTTTCTTTGAAACTGGACCCTACTGTCACTCCCATTGCTCTTAAAGGGAAAATTGATGCTGAATTGGACAAATTGATCCAGCAAGGTGTTTTAGAACCTGTTGACTCAAGTCCACGAGAAACCCCCATAGTTACGCCTCTCAAGGCTAATGGGGACATTCGCATCTGTGCAGACTACAAATGCACATTAAACAAGGCATTGCAACAGCATGCGTATCCTGTACCTGTAGTCAGCCATATTTTGGCTTCCCTCAAAGGGGGGGGGGGTGTTTTTGCAAAGCTAGATTTGTCACAGGCTTATCAACAGTTACCTGTTGATGAAGCTGCTGCTGAAGCACAGACTATTGTAACTCATAGGGGGGCATTCAAAGTCAAGAGACTACAATTTGGAGTAAATGTAGCTCCTGGAATCTTCCAAAGTGTAATGGAAAACACTCTGAGAGGTATACCAGGGGTTTGCCCCTATTTTGATGATGTCCTTATTGCAGAAGAATCCACTCAGAATTTAGCTGAGAGATTGAGGGCTGTTCTGCTGCGTTTCAGAAAAACAGGTCTAAAACTTAAAAAAGACAAATGCAAAATTGGAGTGTCTTCTACAGATTTCCTGGGATTCAGAATAGATGCCAGGGGTATTCACCCTGCTGAGTCTAAATTGAAGGCCATACTGCAAGCTCCTGGGCCTAAGTCTAAAGCTGAGTTACAAGCTTTCCTGGGCCTCTTGAATTTTTACAATGCTTTCCTACCTAACAAAGCTAATGTAGCAGAGCCACTTCATAGACTTTTAGACAAGCAGGCAGTGTGGCAGTGGTCCCAAGCACATGAAAAATGTTTCAATGAGGTTAAGGCCTTATTTACATCAAATGATGTGCTTGCACATTTTAATGAAACTCTTCCTGTTTGCATTGCTTGTGATGCTTCCCCTTATGGGGTGGGGGCTGTACTTAGCCACTTAAGAGCTGATGGAACTCAGGTTCCTGTTGCATATTACTCCAGAACGTTGTCCTCTGCTGAGAGAAACTACGCCCAGATAGTTAGAGAAGCCTTGGCCATTGTCGCTGGAATTAAAAAATTCCATGGTTTTCTATATGGCAGACATTTCACAGTCTATACTGACCATAAGCCTCTGTTGGGGTTGTTTACCACAAACAAACAAACTCCCCATATCATCTCCCCTAGAATGCTGAGATGGTCTATCTTTTTGTCAGCCTATGATTTTTCATTGATTCACAAACCTGGCAAAGAAATGGGCCACGCTGATGGCCTAAGTAGATTACCTTTACAAATGGTAGAGGCTGCCCCTGCCCCTGCCATCAACATTCTTTCCATTCAGGCGTTGCCTGAGTCTCCCCTAAATGCCAGGGATGTGGCTGCTGAATCAGCCACGGATCTCACACTCACTCGTGTGCTGTCATGGGTTTTGTCTGGATGGCCTGAGAGTTGTCCAGGTACTGAGTTCCAGAGTTTCTGGCTCAAGAAGCATGAGTTATCCACTTTCCAGGGTTGCCTGTTGTGGGGCAGGAGAGTAGTTATTCCTACCTCATTGAGACCTAGAGTCTTAGCTTCCCTCCATGAGGGTCATCCTGGCATTGTCAGGATGAAAGCGCTTGCGTGTAGTCATTTATGGTGGCCAGGATTAGACAGGGAAATAGAGGCCCAAGTGCATGGATGCCACTTGTGCCAGCGTTCACGCCCTGAAATGCCTCAGGCTCCTGTGCATAGATGGGAGGAGACACAGTCACCTTGGTCTAGGGTGCATGTAGATTACGCTGGGCCCTTTCAGGGACAATTCTTCTTGGTCCTTGTTGACAGCCATTCAAAGTGGCTTGAGGTTGTTCCTGTCTCTTCCACTACTGCTGCCAAGACCATTCAAGTACTGAGAGGGATTTTTGCTGCACATGGCCTTCCAGATGTTCTGGTTTCTGACAATGGTCCTCAATTCACTTCTTTCGAGTTTCAGGCTTTCTTGCAGGCCAACATGATTCGTCATGCAACTTTGGCCCCATTCCACCCTTCCACCAACGGTATGGCTGAGCAGATGGTTCGCATCACCAAGGATGCTTTAAAGAAATTGACCTACGGGGACTGGCACCACAGGTTGGCAGACTTTCTTCTTGCTTACCGTACCACACCTTCCACTTCCACTGGGAAGAGCCCGGCTGAACTTCGCTGGGGGCACAAACTGATCACCAAACTTGACAGGTTGCATCCGGACAGACTGGCTCCTAGGGTCATCCAACCCAGGGCACCACGGTGTCTGCAAGTGGGTGCCCCAGTATGGACCCAGAACTATGGGCCCAGTCATCTGTGGGTTCCGGCGGTAGTATGCAAGGTCACTGGTCCATTGTCCTACGAGGTTTCCCTGGACGACGGTCGTGTCCTTTGGCAGCATATCGATCAGCTGCGTACGAGACTGGACTCACCCTCTGCAACTCCTGGGTTTTCTCTGGGGGGGAGGGGGACCACTGTGGGCAAAGGGAAGGGTGTTGGCAGCAACCGGGGCCAAACGGAGAGGCTGAAGAAGGCCTGTTCCAAGGTTCCGCAAGTGTCCCTAACAGGAATTCAGGGGAACAAGAAACAATACAGGCACCAGTTATCCAGCCAGGGAGTCACCCAGGGGGCATACTCATTATTCACAACCCCAATTCAGCACTCCAAGCAGGGAGAATAACCGGGAGCATCCAAACAACCCAAATAATACAAGAGAACTGGCACACAAACAAATAAGCTGGCCCAGTACTGCTACTGCTTCCAAAAGGAAGTCTACACACAGGGAGGTAGTCAGAGAGGCAAATCCTGATTCTGGTACCTCCGGCATAGAATGGGGGGCAACCGAGTATTGGGGCACTGCAGAAACCCCAGAAAACCCTGTTACGGGGCTTGGGAGTGAAGGGATGCGTTCCCTTGATAGGTCCATTGTGGACTTGGAGAGTACCACAGAAATGCCAAATACTGGCAGGCACTTAGAGGGGCCCAAGAGCCTGCAGTTAGGCAGGTCAACCAGGTAAAGTCCTGGTCTGACGAGCCCGGTGGGCAAGCAAGCAGACCAGGCAACAGGACCCAGTTCACGGGGACCACCAGGGTTTAAAAGAGGGGGCAACTCCACTACAATCTCTGCACAGGATGATTTAGGGAGTTCTCAAAATCTGAGGAGGTCACAGAGAGTAAAAAGATCTCCCAAATACCTTGAAGATTTTGTAACATTGCTGTCAAAGCAAGGGAGGTGAAGAGGGTGCCTGCTGTTGTTGGGGGAATTTGAAAGTGCGGGTGTTGGGCACTTAATTCCAAAACAATAGCCTGGTACCATGCTGTAGTGTGGCTAGTGAGTAGCTGCAACAGATGTGAAGGTTCCATGGGTTGGCACACCACGCTCGTGTTGAGGTCGCGTATAACTACCCATATAGTTTAATAAGTTTCATCTGGGGGGGAAGGGTTGTTGTGTCCTGAGCCTGCAAAGGCAGGCTCGGGACGTTGCAATGGTCCCGGGCTGTTGCAAGCTGCCCGGGACCAGATTGAGTGGCGCCGGCCTTGCGCGCATGCGCGAGGCGCGGAAGCACGCCAGATTGTTACCTTTTTGCCCGGGGATTCTATTAAAGGAGACAGAGAGGCCTGCGAGACTCTGAGTTGTGTCGGAGAGAGCTGGTGAGAATAAAAGGCTGTTGGAATTAACAGAATGTGTGCTCTTCTTTCGCCGTTGACTCGAGGACTCAACAGTTTCCATCATGGCTCTTGGCTCTGTTCTGCCCAGTTTCACCACTGCTTCTTTGCAGTGAATCACCTCCTCCTCAAACTGAGCCTCTTGGAATTTGTTGGATTACATTTCCTATAATCTCTGGTTTTTCTCTCAGGTTTTGGATTAGGGTAGATGGAGCCTCTCACTATTTTTGTACATGTACAGATCCCATCTTTTGTTTTGCATTGTGTTTTTATTGTTCAGTGTATTGTGACCTTCCAGAGTTAGTTGGGAATTGAGTGGTACCTAAACCTGCTAGGAATGATAGCAATTGTAGAGTTGTAAGCACATCTGGAGATTGTGTTTCTTTCTCTCACACGTACTTGCAAATACAGGCACATAATTGCCTTTGTTCTAAACTAGAAGGCCAGGAAACTCCAGTAGCTTCTCTCATTCCAGTCATTCCAGCAACATCATCCATTTAATGACCCCTCAGAAACAAAAACATTCCTTTGTCAAATCTCCTCCCTTTATCATAAAAGAAGTCTCAGGCCTGTGATGAAACTGACAACAATGTGTCATTGTACCTTCCTTATTCCCAAATACCTGTATTGCTGCTTAAGTCTATAGGAACTTTTCAGAGGGAAAAAGTTCATTTTGGGGACATCAACCTGGTATCTCAGAAAGAAAGCTGGGATTGAAGTTAGCTGTAACCCTGAGGGAAATTGGTTTCAATAGCTTTGTGTGGAAAAAGCTGAGCTTGTCAAAGAAAAGAGGCAATACATTTCAAAGATAGGCAATCAGAAACCTATCTTTCAACTGCAAGGTTTTTTTTAATTTTTATTTATTCCTTTTTCACTATACAACAGAAATAAAAATGAAAAATACATTTTTTTCTTCTTAAAAGAACTGTGTTATACATCTCATATATATTATTTACAATTTATTTACATTAGTACTCATGTCTTTTTCTTTCTCTGTTCTAGCCAATCATAACATTTGTTCCATATTTCATAAAATTCTGTTGCCTCCTTGTCTTTTAATTCTAGAGTAAGTTTGTTCATTTCCACGCATTCTAGAATTTTGTATAGAATCATATCATTTGTAGGTATGTTTTCACCCTTCCAACACTGGGCATATACTATGCGGGCTGCTGTTAATATATGTATAATGATGTATTGGAGTTGTTTTTCCATCTTTAAATTTATTATACCCAAAAGAAATAGTTCAGGTTTGAGTTCAATTTGCACCTTAGTTATCTCCTGTATCCAGGTCCTTATCCATTCCCAATAGGTCTTTGCTTTAGGGCACAACCACCACATGTGATAGAATGTTCCCTCCTTATTTTTACATTTCCAACACTCCGGATTCATATTTTTGTACATTTTAGCCAATCTCGCCGGTGTTAAATGCCATCTATAGAACATTTTGTATTGATTTTCCCTATATGCAGTTGACAATGTCAGTTTACAATTTGTGTTCCAAAATCTTTCCCATTCTTCCAGTTTTATATTTCGGCCCACATTTCGTGTCCATGCTATCATTGGCCCTTTCACTATTTCTTCCTCCAAATCTATCTCTAATAAATATTTATAAGTTTTGTTAAAATTTTTCCTTCCTTACCTGTTAAAATTTTATCTATTTTATGTGGGGTCTGGCTTATTCTGTACTCTTCAATATCCTTACTATGTTTAGATTAGATCTGTAAGTATGGCCACCAATCTATGATTATTCCTTGTTCTTCTAATTCTTCTCTTGATTGGAGGTTTCCTTGGTTATCTAATTGTAAGGTTTTCCACTTAGCCTCACAATTGCCCCAGCATTACTCAGGAATTTAAAAGAGCCAAAGAAAGTCCTGAGCCGAGGTTTCAATAAAGATTACAACTTTATTTTGATCAAAACAGAGAGGGGCTGCCTGATTCCTCTTTGTGGCTGGTAGAGGAATGAAGGCAAGCAAGCAGAAAAGATGTCTTCCACCTTTTATACCTTTCCAGAACAAAAAGATCAAGTCTTGGTACCAGGCATAATATGGCACAAAAAAACAATTCTTAGATGATGACTCATACACAGCAACCCAGGCTCCATCCGTAACTCCTTTTCCCCCTCCCCTTACTGTGCTCTTTTCATATAAGCAATCACCTATACCTAAAGCATGAAGCCCTTACTTTTCCAATATATATATATAAAGCATCTGATCAAGCAATTAACTACAAAATAATGATTACATGATAACACTATAAGTATCAATATAAAATGGTTACTATATATAAAACAAATGCTAATGTCAAACTTAAACATACTAAAACCATAAGCGCAATAAAATCCCTTCATAATAATTCTTTGTATCTAATCATCTTTTTTTTATCCAAGGTGTTAGGGTGGATCATTGCCTCCATCGGTGAAATCCAATTTGGGATTTTCCTATAGTGTCTTTTTTTAACTTTTTCCCACGTCCGAATCAGCGCATCTCTTATCTGATGTTGATAAAAATATGTGTGTGTGTTCTTATGTTTTCCCCCATAAAAAGGCATGCCAGCCAGCCTGCAGGTCATGCCCTTCAATCATTAAAACCCTTTTATTGTCTAGGTTTATCCAATCCTTGATCCAGAGTAGTCCAGCTGCTTGATAGTAAATTTCCCATTTTGGGAGCCCAAGTCCACCTCTACTTCTACTATCATGTAACATTTTCATGTTTATCCATGCTTTTTTGCCCCACCAAATAAATTTGTTTATTATTTTGTCCAATTGTTCAAAAAAAAATTTCTCTAATTTTATCGGGACTGTTCGGAATAAATATAATAGTCTTGGTAATATATTCATTTTAATCAATGCAATCCTACCTAATAATGATAATTGTAATTTCCCCCAGGTCTCAAAATCTTTTTTCATTTGTAATATCAATTTTTTATAGTTGTCTTATTTTATTGAGGAACACCTTGTATTCTGGCCCATATAGCTCTATGCACCATATAGCTCTATGTTGGAGTGTCTGGCAGTTATTGGGTTAAATGCTACGTATGTTGATGGGTCAGTGGGAGGAGTTCCAAAGGTCATTGGGAGACTTCCTGGACACAAGCCACATGGGAATCTTTTGTCTGTAAGAAGCATGGGCCATGGAAAGTCACTCAATGAGCCTGATTCGCTATAAAGATGGTATGAAGAGCAATATTTTCTTACCTAGAGGGATGATCTAAAGGATGGACAAAGATGTATTTTCGGGAATGTCAACCACAGAGTGAACGCAAGTAATCCTTCTCATTAAAATATATTTTGTTTATTATAAGATCGTTTCTTTTGAGTTAACTATCTGACTGGATTTAAAAGAAGACACTTTAGATTTGAGTCAGAATAGTAAGAAAATACTCATAATTCATGCCGTCGTTTGGAAGCAAATAGTAAGTTGGCAAGGATTAATTCTTCTCTCAAAGCTGCAACAGTTTGAAGAAAGAGAATCAAATTTGTTAGCCTTTTCTCTACATTTACCCTTGGGGAAGTAAAGCAGATACTTTCTTGTTAGTAACTCTATGTGACTAATCTCCTTCAATTGCCTGCAAAGAAATTTCTGGGATAGCAAAGCCAGCGTGTCTGTATAAAAGACAGCTTTCAAGGAGTGATTCAGAGGCATTGTTTTGCTAATTCACTTGCTAGCCAACGCTTCAAAGTTAAAAAGTGCCTTGTATCTGATTTAAAATTACCTTTGGATCTGTTCACAAGCTAATGTTTATAGCAAAAAGAAAAATCTACACTTTTGTTCCTTGCATGAAAAGTTTGAATTTTAACACCAAAAGGAGCTTGGGCTTTATCCCCCTCCTCTCTTTGCCAGTGAAGTACACAGCCTGAAACAAAGAACTGACAACAAATTTGTTTCTTCTCCACAAGTTTGCTAGCAAGGAAGGCTGATTGCCCTTCAATAAACTCATTTGTTGCTATAGTGACACAGCCCCTAGGAATGCTCGGAATTTCAGCCAATGTTATGAGATGAGGAATCTGGTTACAGAGGCAGAACCAACCCCACATAGCATCACAGAAGCACCCACTGGTGGTCATGCGAAATTTTTTTTTTACCCGAGTTACAACAGCCACAATTAATTCAGCACACAACAGAGGGAAAGAAAGTACTTCATTGCACGCATAACTAACTACGCAGAGCAAATCTGTTAGTTAAAGTGCAAGCTACTTAAAGTCATTCCAAGCTACCAACACCCCCTAGAGGGCACAGAGTGAACTTACCAGAAGCATTCACTCACTCACTCAAGCTGAGCACCAAGCTGTTCCAGCTTGAGGGAACTTAGGCAGAAGAATTCAAAACCAAGTCTCTTTGGCTATTATCACAAGCTCAACAGTGCCAGGTGGGAGTTTGTACCTCTACATTCTCTCAGTGGCCACTAGCAGTAACGTGGTAATAGGAAGAATTTGGCTGGTCTTTCTTCAGACGCCCCCTAGTGGTTAAAGGCGGCACTACATGCAAGCCTTTAACTGCACCCAGAGAAGGCCATCTAGTGGACAAAGGGTGAACTTCAAAGCCAGAGCACCCTGGTAGCTGACCCACAGCAAGTGACCCCTAGTGGTGAAGGGGTGAACTGCATTGAAGTACCCACAAATGCAGGAGAACGCACTCAGTGGCATCTCCATCCACAGACAGCACCTCAGAAGCTGATCTACAAGTAGCGACCCCTAGTGGTCAAAGAGAGAAGTTCTTCAAGTTTGCTTTAAAATAGCTGAGAAGAACACTGAACCTACCCTAGCCATGGCAGAGTGGCTTAGTGATTCAGATGAAGAGGTTCACCAGCCAGCCGGCCAAGGAGAAATGCTGCCAACAGCCAACTTTGACCCGCACATAGAAGCTGAAACTCAAGCCTCAACAAAGCCAAAAATGTCTGAGGGTCAATACGATCTTAGACAACGCAGAAAGCTCACAGAAGCCATGCACTCACATCTGATTGAGAAATGGCACACCATCCACAGGTGCCATGAAAGAGGCTGGGAGAGATTATACAAACTCTACCACGAACAGAAGGAGGAACTCTCCCCAGAACGGGCACACGCTGTGGAAGGAGATAAGGAAGATGCCTATTAGATTTGAGTCAGAATACCTTGTGGTAAGCCAGATTCCTAGATATTTAATCTTTTTTACAATTTGCAATTCCAGATTCTCTTCTAATTTCCTTTTCTGTTTTTCAGTTAGGTTTTTAACTAACATTTTGGTCTTTTCTCTATTAATTTTAATCCTGCCACTGTTCCGTATTTTTCTATTTCGTTCATCAAAATATTTCCTCTCTCTAGTGGTTCCTCAATAAAAAAGACCAAATTGTCCGCAAATGTCTGTGTCTTATATTCTTCTGTCTTAACCTGTACCCCTTTTATCTCTTTATTAGTTCTAATTTGAGTTAATAGCACTTCTAAAGTCAAAATAAAAAGTAGAGGTGACATTGGACATCCCTGTCTTACTCCTTTATTTATTTCAAAGCTTTTTGTATTATCTCCATTGATTATCACGCTGGCCTTTTGTGTTTTATATATTGCCTTAATCCTGTTCTCAAATTTCCCTCCAAATTTCATGTCCTCAATCTGTTGGAACTTAAATTGCCAACTGACATTATCAAATGCTTTCTGATCATTTAAAAAAATTAGTGCTACCTGTTTTCCTGAGTGTGCTTCGTAATATTCTAAGACATTTAACACTGTTCTTGTATTATTTCTAATTTGTCTTGTAGGTAAAAAACCATTTTGATCTGGGTGTATTATATCCTGTAATATTAGTTTCAATCTTTCTGCAATTATGGTAGTAAAAATTTTATAATCAGTGTTCAACAACGAGATTGGCCTATAATTTTTGATCTGTTTGGGGTCTGTGCCTTCTTTTGGGATAAGGGATATGGTGGCTTCTATCCAGGAGTCTGGTAATTTGGCATTCTCCAACATATCATTATACACATCCAATAGTATCTTTTCAAAGTCCTCATAAAGAGTCTTGTATACTTCCCCTGGAAGGCCATCTAGCCCCAGGGTTTTATTATTTTTTTGTTTTTGCACTGCAGTTTTTAATTCCAAGGCTATTTCCCATTCAATATTTCTTTCTGGCTTCCAGTGGGGGATACTGCACTGATGGCAGCTTTTTCTGGGCTGCCAGCCCTGTGAATGTGTAAAAGCGCGCGGAGACAGTTAAAATCAACTGTCCTGCGGCTTGGAAATCTCCTCCTCAGGAGAAGAGGGGGGGGGAGAGAGTTTACCTCAGGTAGAGGTAGAGCTCGCCTAGACCTCCTTAATTATTTGGAGGTCGGAGGGTGAATTCCCTCGAAGCCAGAGGCTTTTCTCCACACTCCAGGATGCCTTTGCTCCGAGCTTCAGGAGCAAAGCAAGATGCCGCACCCACATCTGCATTTCAAAGGGACTTGTGAGTAATTTAAAAGCAGACGGAGCTGACCAGGAGAAGTTAAAATTGTGAATGTTTGAAACTTTAGCTGGGGAGAAATAATCTTGTCCTTATTTTAATTTGACATAAAGGAAAAAAAAATGGTGACGGAATGTTGTTTCTTTGTTTGAAAGGACAGTGTTAAGAAAGAGCTACATTTGGAAACAAAGTTTAAACAATGTATTAGACTTTGGTTATTTATTTAAAAAGCAAGAATTTTTTACAGAATATATATATATATATTCTTTTTCCTTCTTTTTTCTGGGATCTCGCTTTTTACTTTCTAACTTTGTAATTGTTGATTTTACAAGAAGTGGACTTATACAGACAGGAAAATGGCTTCAAAGCATTTGGGAATTTCTGCTGTCCCTAAAAGTTCAATTTCTTCTCCTGTAACACAGCCTGCAATGCAAACTAAACCTAAATCTCCCCCACCTTCTCCCCCACCACCGGCACTTATGCTTAAAGATATTCAAGATGCTTTGAAAATAGCGACACAAGAGATAAAGGAGGAGGTGTCTGATCTCCTCGACAGTAAAATAAAGGAAGAGATGGCAGAGCTTCTTGAGAATAAAAATAGAGAAATGAGGGAAGACATATTGTTTGCATTTCAAGGGTTAGCTACTCATATTGAACGCTTGGATGACCGGGTGGATGAAGTTGTGGAAAATATTAAAAAATTAGAAAATAGAGTTGTCAAAGTTGAAAATAAGATTGATATAACAGAGGATGAAGTCACCATCTCACAATATAGAGATATGGAATTTGCATTGTGAATAAGAGGATTAAAAGAGAACTCACGAGAAGATCTGAAAGAGGAGGTGGCAAGAGCTATAGCTCCCATCCTGGGATGTGAACCTGAGGAATTATCAAGAGAGATGGATAAAATATTTAGGGTCAATTCATAGATTGCAAGGTAGAAAAATTTACCTAGAGATGTGGTCATTTATTTTTCTAGGAGGTCACTTCGAAATGAAATTATTCAGGCTTTTTATAAGCAGAGATTTCAAATTGCAGATCAAAATATTATAATCTTAAAAGAAATACCTCCAAAAATTCTTAGAAAAAGAAAAGATTTTGCTTTTCTGTCTGAGGAGCTTAAAAATCGACAGGTTCAGTTTAGATGGGAGATACCTGTTGGAATAGTGGTGAATTATGCAGGGACACAATATAGACTTAATACAATTTCAAAGGCAAAAGATTTTTATACTTATGTCCTGAAAGCAGGTTCACCACCATCTCCACGACCTAAGAGAACAGAAGAAAGGCTGGAAGATAAACAGCCAGTTGAAGGTGCAATGTCATTGGTTGTAGGAGATTTAACGCAGGCTGAACCTATTGAACAGAGTTTGGAGGTAAAGGATGATTCAAAGGAACATAGGATGACTCGTGCTGTGCATAGATGTAAAGAAAAGGAGCAGAAGCAGAAGGCTAATTCTCGATCAATAATACAAGGTCCGATTACTACAGAGCCTGTGGGAGGGACACGACCGAAGAGATCAATGGCTGATCTTCAAGTAGTGTTCCAGAGGCTTCAGGCCACTAAGAATGGCAAAGTTTCTGACATGGAATGTTAATGGCCTGAATTCCCCACAGAAAAGAAAGAAAGTATTTCACTACTTGAAACAACATAAGAATGACATCGTTTGCTTGCAGGAGACTCATATTGCTGCGAAAGATCAAAAGTACTTTTATTTATTTATTTATTTTTAAAATTTATAAGCCGCCCCACTCCCGAAGGACTCTGGGCGGCTAACAATAAAAAACACATAAAACATAACAAAACAAACAACGCAAAGACAGTCATCCAGGGGTCAGGTTTTATAAACCCCAGGCCTGCCGGAAAAGCCAGGTCTTAAGTAGCTTACGGAAGACCAACAGGGTGGGAGCGGTCCTAATCTCCGGGGGGAGCTCGTTCCAAAGCGTGGGCGCCATCACAGAGAAGGCCCTCCTCCGTGGCCCCGCCAAATGGCGCTGCTTGGCCGACAGGGCCTGAAGGAGGCCCAGCCTGTGGGATCTAACCGGACGTAGGGAACTATGAGGTAGTAGGCGGTCTCGCAAATAGCCTGGCCCTGAGCCATATAGGGCTTTAAAGGTAATGACCAACACCTTGAATTGGACCCGAAGACCAATAGGCAACCAGTGCAGCTCACGGAGGACAGGTGTAACGTGGGTGTATCGAGGAGCACCCACTATCACTCGCGCGGCTGCATTCTGGACCAACTGTAGTCTCCGAATACTTTTCAAGGGTAGCCCCATGTAGAGCGCATTGCAGTAGTCCAGACGTGAGGTGACAAGGGCCTGAGTGACTGTAAGGAGAGCCTCCCGGTCCAGGTAGGGTCGCAACTGGTGCAACAGGCGAACTTGTGCAAAGGTCCTCCCAGCCACAGCCGTCAATTGATGTTCCAAATTCAGCTGTGGATCAAGGAGGACACCCAAGTTGTGAACCCGCTCCGAAGGGGGTATATTTTCCCCCGCAAGAGTCAACACTGGACAGTCGACATGATCCTTGGGAGGCAACATCCAAAGCCACTCGGTCTTGTCAGGATTGAGCCTGAGTCTGTTAACCCCCATCCAGACCCTCACGGCTTCGAGGCAACGGCCCATCACATCGGCCGCTTCACTGAGAGAGCTCGGGGAGGAGATATATAACTGGGTATCATCAGCATACTGATGAAACCTCACCCCATGCTGTCTGATGATCTCACCCAGCGGCTTCATATAAATGTTAAATAGGAGGGGAGAGAGGACCGACCCCTGTGGCACACCGCATTCAAGGGGCCTCGGGGTTGACCTCTGCCCTCCACCAATACCGATTGCGACCGGCCAGAGAGGTAGGAGGAGAACCACCATAAAACGGTGCCTCCCACTCCCACCCCTTCGACTCGTCGCAAAAGGATACCATGATCGATGGTATCAAAAGCTGCTGAGAGGTCAAGTAGCACCAAGACAGAGGAATAACCCCTGTCTTGGGCCTGCCAGAGATCATCCATCAGCGTGACCAAAGCGGTTTCTGTGCTGAAGCCGGGCCTGAAGCCAGATTGAAAAGGGTCTAGATAATCCGCTTCATCCAGAGACCGTCAGAGCTGGAGCGCCACCACTCTCTCTACAACCTTCCCCACAAAGGGGAGATTGGAGACTGGACGGAAGTTATTTAAATCAGCCAGTCCAGGGTAGGCTTCTTGAGCAGGGGCCTCACAACCGCCTCCTTCAGGGATTGCGGGAAAGACCCCTCCCTCAACGAAGCATTGATCAACACCTGGAGCCAGCCTCGTGTCACCTCCTTGATTAGTTCTCAGTTGGGATCACATTTTATAGCTTCTGCCCCAGATAAAAAAGGGGGAGTAGTTATTTATGTAAGTATTATTGGATTATATGCCCCTAATCAACAACAAAAACAGTTCTATAAGTTGTTACATCATAAATTAACTCAATTGGATTATAAATCTGTTATTATGATGGGTGATTGGAATGGTGTTTTGGATTCAAGTAAAGACAAGAAGGGATCTTTTAAAACTTCCAATCATTCTAAATTACCTAAAGTTTTTTTTGACCTGAAAGATGATTTGGAACTTAGAGACATTTGGCGAGAACAGAATATGGAGGACAGAGATTTTACTTTTTTTTTCAGATAGGCATCAATCGTTTTCCAGAATTGATTTTTTTTAATTACTACTGATCTTTTCTCCAGGGTCAAGAATGCTAAGATCTTTCCTAGAACATTGTCGGATCATAGTCCTGTATGGTTGGAGTTATTTGCTGAAGATGGGAATAGAAGATCTTGGAGACTGAACGAAAATTTATTTAGATATGAGGGGCTTTCGCAGAAATGTAGAGAACATTTGAAGGAATTTTTTGTTTTGAATATGCATAAAGGTACTTCGATGGCAATGGTTTGGGATGCCAGTAAAGCTTATGTGAGAGGGGTTTTGATTCATATGAATAATGGATATAGGCGTAAGCAGATGCAAAAACGTAAAGAGTTGGAAGAAGAGATTAAATCGAAGGAGAAGGCTTTTATTTTGAACCCATTGGATAATAGATTAACGGTTTCTATAAATATGTTGAAAGAGCAATTTAATATGTTAATGGCTGATCAGATCGCAACTAATTTGCGTTATATGAAACATAACACGTTTTGTAATGCAAACAAGCCTGGTAGGTGGTTGGCTTATCAATTATGGAAGAAACAGAAATCACGTATTATAGAGAAAATAGAATATAAAGGTAAAGAGGTATATCAACAAAAGTTGATTAAAAAGAGTTTTTTAGATTTTTATACAAAATTATACGCTAGTGAAAATATACAAGCTTTAGATATAGATAAGTACCTACAGGCAGCACATTTTCCTAGACTTTCAAATGAACAACGAAATGAGATGAATTGTTTAATTACTTCTGAGGAAATTATTTGGGCAATTAAACAGTTAAAAGTGGGTAAGGCTCCTGGTACAGATGGATTAACAGCAATTTATTATAAAATATTATCTGAAGAGATGATAGAACCATTAAAGGAACTTTTTAATAGTATCCAGATTGGAGAAGTGCCTCCATCTTGGAGAAGGGCTTTTATATCGTTGATTCCAAAGGAGGACCAAGACCTTACCCAGCCTAAGAATTATAGACCTATATCGCTTTTGAATACAGATTATAAGATTTTTTCGAAAATATTGGCAAATAGATTAATGCAAGTTTTGAAGCAAATGATTCATAGTGATCAGTCTGGATTTATAACTGGAAGATATATGAAATATAATGTAAGACAAATTGTGAATTTAATTGAGTATTTGGATAAGAACAATCAAGTCCCTGTGGCATTGATATTTTTGGATGCTGAAAAAGCTTTTGATCCGTTGAATTGGCAATTTTTATTGAAAGTTGTTGATAAAATGAATTTTGGGGATAAATTTTTATATTCTCTTAGGGCTATATACCAACAACAATCAGCACAAATCATAATTAATGGGGGATTAACAGAGGCATTTAAAATTGAAAAGGGTACAAGACAGGGATGTCCATTGTCGCCATTGTTGTGTGTTTTAACAATGGAGATTTTACTGATTAAAATTCGTGAATCAACTATAATAAAGGGAATAAAAATAAAAAAGAATGACTATAGGTTGAGAGCCTTTGCGGATGACTTGGTTGTGACACTATCTCAACCGATTCAATCGGTTATAGATTTGATGGAAATTATAACTCAGTATGGGAAAGTTTCTGGTTTTAAGGTAAATAATAATAAGACTAAAATATTATCTAAAAATATGATTATGAAGGAAAAGGAAATGTTAGTTAAATTGACAGGTTTTGAAGTAGTGAAAAAGGTTAAATATCTGGGAGTATATATTACAGCCTCTAATGTAAAATTGTATAAAAATAATTATGAGATATTATGGTTAAAAGTACAAAAGGACTTAAACAATTGGAAAAAATTACAATTATCTTTGTTGGGGAAAATTGCAGCTGTTAAAATGAATGTTCTACCAAAGTTTCTTTTCATGTTTCAAATGATACCTATTTTGAAAAAAGATGCCAATTTGGATGAATGGCAGAAGGGCATTAATAAATTTGGGCAGGGAAAAAAACAAGAGTTAAATTTAAGATCTCACAAGACGCACGGGAAAGAGGCAGACTTAAGGCGCCTAATCTGAAATTATACTATGATGCGGTGGTTTTAACACTGGTTAGTGTTTGGCTTAATTTAACAAATAAAAGTATACTTCATCTTTAGGGATGCGATTTATTATATGGGTGGCATGCATACTTAATTTATAATAAAAAAAGTTGACCAAGCTTTTAAATCTCATATTTTAAGAAGTGCTTTATTGCGTGTCTGGAAGAAATATTATTATAAGTTAAATTATAAAATACCAATCTGGGGGATTCCTGGACACGTGATAGAGGGGGTATCTATGGGTGTGAATTTGGATAGGATTTCTTATAAGGAACTACTTAGATTGGTAGGGAATGATTGGCAATTAAAATTGTTAGTTGAGTTAAAGCAAGAAAATATTGTACAGTCTTGGTTTCAGTATAATCAATTGTTCGCTAGGTGG
The DNA here is from genome assembly GCA_039797435.1 of Crotalus adamanteus. Classification (NCBI taxonomy): domain Eukaryota; kingdom Metazoa; phylum Chordata; class Lepidosauria; order Squamata; family Viperidae; genus Crotalus; species Crotalus adamanteus. Next base: position 12,745,822 of record CM077935.1, read on the forward strand.
AACTTAGATCAAAAAGTTGGTATTACCTTAATGGATGAGAATTTGGTAATACAGATTAAAGATCAAAATCGAGCGCATATAAAGAGAATTTAAATGCTTTAATAGAATTGGATTCGGAAATGGATTTAGTTAAAGATTGTATGGTAAAATGGGCCCAAAATATTCAAGAACCGATTCCATTGGATATATGGGAGGTAATTGGGGTTAGAAATGTAAAATTTACCCAGGCCCAAAATTTAAGAGAAAATTTTTACAAAATGTTTTATAGATGGCATCTGGACCTAAAAAGTTGTCTTGTATGTATCCTAATTTACAGCCCAAATGTTGGAGATGTGGTAGCTTGGATGCTACTTATTTTCATATCTGGTGGACTTGTAGAAATATAAAAGCCTTTTGGATTAAGATTTGGTGGAACATTCAAAAGATTTTTAGGAGAAAGATAAAGTTTACTCCACAATTATTTTTATTGGGTGTTATTGTAGATTGTGATGTTAAAGAAATTAATTTGATGTTGAATTTGATAACAGCTGCAAGGTTATTGGTAGGGCAATATTGGAAGAAGGCTTATTTGCCTGCTATAGAAGAATGGATGCTTAAAGTGTCAAATTTAGCAGAAATGGCAAAAATTTCTGCTTACTTGAAGGATCATTCACAAGAAAGATACATTTCGGTCTGGAGAAGATGGATAGATTATATTCAGAATAAATATGGGACTAAAAAGTTCCATCTAGTTTATGAGTAAATTTTAGAGTATTATTATCATTAATAGTTCATTATAGTAGAATTTTTATTAGTTTTATTATTATTTTTAGTATTAGTATTGTTAACAATTTGGATATTGCATTGTTTAATAATATTGACTTGTTTATATTATTATGTTTATTTTTAATTTGTTTATACCTATGTTAAAGGGGAGTTAAAGCGCATTATGGACTTGGTTATTTATATAGTTGGTTAATGTTAGTTAGAGTTTGATTATTATATTTGTAACCCTGTACTCAGCTCTGGGAAGTGGGGGAGGGAGAGGGGGGGTTTAGGGTGGGTGGGTTTTGGGGTGTATACTGTAATTTTTATAAAACTTTTCAATAAAAAAAAATATTTCTTTCTGTCCTTTTAATTCTGGCAAGCCATTAGCCTTTAAGTATTGTTTTATACTCTCCACATCTATTTCCTCTTTTTTATATAGTGACTCAAAATAGTTCTGAATTCTTTCTTTCTTTTTATCCATTTTGTATTGTGACTCTCCATTTTTATCGTGTAGTTCCTGAATAAATCTTTTCTCTTTCTCTTTCTCTTTTTTTAATTTATAAGAGAGCCATCTCCCAGGCTTATTTGTGTGTTCAAAAAAATTTTGTTTTGCTATTTTCAATTCTTTTGCTCTTTCCTCTTGATCTATCATGTTTAATTTATGTTCAGCCAAAACCATTTCCGTTTTAATCGATTCATCCTGGGGCTCTTTTTGTAATTTAGATTCCCATTTTTTAATCTCTTCCTGGAGTATATTTTGTGTTTGCCTTTTCACCTTATTTTTCTTGCTATATAGGCTATTGCTAAGCCTCTTAAATATGCTTTTGCAGTGTCCCAAATAATTTGTACTGATGATTGTTGTTTTGTATTCTCTTTGAAAAAAAAATCCATTTCTCTTCTAATCCTTACTATAAATTCTTTTTCTTTCAAAATGTGAGAGTTCATTATCCATCTTCTTCTTACTTTTTTCTGCCCTTTCCAAACTATTTTCAGAGGGTTATGATCGACCCATATATTTGGCATTATTTCTATTGTCTCTATGTTTTGCCCTACTTCTTCATTCATCCATGCCATGTCTATTCGAGACCAAGATTTATGCGGGTTTAAGAAAAATGTATATTCTTTTTTTTTTTTTTGATTCCGCTTCCTCCACTGATCAGATAAATTGAATTCATGTGCCAAATCAAAGAATGTCCTTGGTAGTGTTTTCCTTTTCTTTTTATTTTTCATATCACTAATATAATCTTTTTTTACATCCACTACCACATTATAATCTCCTACTATACAAATATTTCCCTGTCCAATTTCTATAAGTTTCTCATGTAATTTGTAATAAAATTCTTTTTGATTCTCATTTGGTGCATATATTACCACTAGCAGCCATGATTTCTGTTCGGTTTGTAATTCTATTGCTAATATTCTTCCATCTGTATCTTGGTACTTCAATTTAGCATTAATTTATTTTCTAATATAAACCGCTAATCCTCTCTGTTTTTGTTCAGCTAGTGCTGTATATAATACTCCTAATTTGGGGAACTCCAAATATTTCCTGTGCTGTTCTTTGATGTGTACCTTTTGTAAACAAACTATGTCTATATGTTGTTTTGCTAATTTTGTTAGTATTTGTTTTCTCTTTGCGGGTGCATTTAATCCATTTATATTAATAGATATTAGTCTAATCTCCTTTTCCATTTTCTACTTGTGTGTTCTATTTGTGTGTTTGTCTTGTTCTTAGACCTACTCCTCTTTCTTTCCTCTGTCCTTTTTCTCCCTTGCTTTCTGTCCCTTGTTCTATTTCCCTTACTTCCTGCTGTTGGTCTTCCTGGCTTTCGGATTCCAATTCTTCCTTGCTGCCATTCTCTTCCTCCCCTCCTTCTAATTCTTCATAGAATTCTCGTGCTTTCTCTAGGCTGTCTATCTTAATCCTTCTCTCCCTCCATGATATCAACATCCCCTCCAGGATTAACCATCTGAACAGTATGCTTCTTTTGATTAAATATGCACTGAAGAATCTATAATCCCTTCTCTGTTCTCTTATCTTCTTTGGTACCTGTTTTAGAGTTTGTATTTCCACACCTTTATAAATCATTGGATCCTCTCTTGTAATTTTGTAGATTATATCTCTCACCTTTTTCCTAGCAAATCTAATATGTACTTCTCATGGAAGTCTGTTGCGTCTGGCATAATTTGTATGAATTCTGTACGCCTCATCTATCTCTATCAGTATCTCGTTTGTCCCTTTGTAGGGCCTCGGCAATCAAATCCACCATGATAGCACCCAAATCCTCTTCCTTCTCCTCTACCACATTTTGAAATCGTAGGTAGAATGCTGCCCTATCCATTTCTAGATGGATGATCGATTCCTCCATTTTTTTATTAGTTGCCATCATTTCTATATCTAATGTATCAACTTTTTTCCCTACTTTATCCAACCCTACTTCTACTGTCTGGATTCTTGCTTCATTTTTCTCAATCGTTTGTTGAATCATCTCAATTCTATTATCCAATTTATTCATATCCCCTCTCATTTCTATGTGATTCTTAGATATTGTCTTCTGCATTTTTAGTATTGTTTCTTGGATAGTAAGAAGTGTTGTCTGCATGGTTTGCATCTTAACTATTACACTCTGTTTTTCTGTACCAAACATTCCTTCTAGTGTTCTTTGACCAGGTGGGGATGAGGGTGTCAGTGCTAGGCTTGACACCGTTTTTTTAGCTGTCCTCAGTGTTGCTATAGTTATCACTTGCTTCTCTAATATTTTCTATTTCTGAATGTCACTCTATTTAGCCAACAGCTTATTTAACTTTATTTTGACTCTAAACTTCTAATTCTTTGTTTCCCTTCCTCAACTCCTCTGAAACTACCTCCACTACCACAATTCCCCAAATCTCTCCTTACCTTCTCTAACCCTCTTCACTTTCTTTCCTCTTTCTTACTTATCACAGTTTTTCTAAAAATCCAAATTACTTCTCCAATCATATATTATCAATCGTTAGTCCATTCTTATCTCTTTATCCCATCCTCTTGTCATCTCCTTTGCCTTCCAAACCTCGTCCATGTTCCTGTCACTTCCAACATCGTGCCCCGTCCTCTCGTCGTCTCCTTCCCTTCCTCTCACACTCGTCACCGTATCCCCCCTGCTTCTCTTAACTGAAGACACCGTCCCTATCGAGCTCCGGATTTTCCTTCTGATCTCGCCTCTCCCGCCGTCAATCCGTTCCTTTCGCTTTCGTCTCCTCTCTCGCCTGCAGGGTTTTGATTGCCATTCCAAAAATATTTCACAAACAGATGGGAAGCTTGTGGGTGTAAACAAACAAAATCATTTCTTTGTTCATATTTTAAAAATAAAATAAAAATAGTATATTGTGGAGAAGAGGAGGATATGAACAGTACTTCTAAGCACGTTTCTCATTATTGTGTACATTCAAAGGGGGAAATATTTTATTTGTGTTTTGTTATTTCATAAGTCTGGGCAACAATCCCTGGATCTCTGCTTGGCAAACTTTCACCACTTTCTTTTATAATGTTTAAACCTTAGTGTTCTGGATCATGAAGGTCTCTGTGTTAGAATGTTTGGCATTTATTGGGTTAAGTGCTGTCTCCTTAAGAGATGGCTTAAGGGTAATGTAGTTTTAGCTAGTTAGCTATCTCATGTTAACAGGTCAGTAGTAGTAGGAGCCTCTGAGCTCATTACAGGACATACTGGCTACGTGCCAGTTTGGAATGCCTTTGTTTCATCCAGCCTCATGGCTCCTAGCCCCAGGCTTGGAGGTCCTATGCCCACATGTGAATCTTATGCAGAAGAAGAGGGGAAAATCCATTATCAAATTACCTGTGGAATGAGCTATATTGCTGAAATATGTTTCTGGATGTATCTCTACATAACAGTGAGTTATTGTTTAGAATTCCTAGAAATAAAAGCGATATTTCTTTGTTTATTTTCACTGAGTTATCTGTCTGGACTGAATTAAAGCAGCCTATTCTGTCTGGGACAGAACAGTAATTTGATATGGCTAATTTTCCTCTAATCGCCTGCAACAGTAAAATCATTATATTACCTGCATATTGACTTTAGAGTAAGAAAAGTAAAATCATCTTCATATTAACCTCAGCTTCAGCATTGTTCCTTAAAGCATCTGTCTGCATTAGTGAGAAATTATACCTTTCTCTAAATTAGCTTCAAGGAAAGTAAAGTGAATTAATAAGGCTAATCTGCCTTTAACTCTGCAAAAGTCTCCACCTGTCTGCATGATAAAGTTTATCTGCCTGCTATCTTCGCTATAAGTAAAAATTATAAAGAGATAGCCTTGAAGAGAGAACCCTTGTCATTAGCACGTGAATTTCTGCTAGCAGCTAGAAGGGAAGGACTGCTATATACTTGTTCTAAAATGCCTTGGAATTTTGTCTGCTAGCCGATGCTGCATGTAAAGCTTGCATTTCTAAAATCAAAGGAGCGTTGGGCAGCTACCCCCTTTCTTTGCCGGCAATTCAAACAGCTTGAGGCAAGACAGAAGAAGGGGAAGAGGCAATGAGAGAATTGTTTCAAATGATTATCTGTGAAGCCAAGCCCGTTTGCTTAGAAAGCAAATACAAAGTTTAACGTCTGTGTTGCTAAAATGCAAAGGAGTTGTGTATGTTTCTGACTGCTTTAGTAAGGAAGCCTTCTGAGCACCTCATTTCAACAGTCTCTGCTTGGAAGTATGGAATGCAGCCTTTGACTCTTCACCAGATAGGCTGGAAACGTTTCTTTGCCAGCAAATGCAATGTATATCAAAACTTCTGTTGCCATGTTTAACGTTCAGCCAGGGCGAAACCCCCTTGCAAGCTAAGCATTGCTTGAAAACAGGCATTTGCCCCGGCTGGCCCCTGTCAAATAAATCCATCTGTTGTCACGGTAACCAGGTCTAGTGAGGGAAAACTCACTCCAAGGAAGAACCCCCTCCCCTTGGAATTCCAGCAATGTCCATAGAAAGAGAAGGTTTTCAGAGGCTCCAATAGCAGTGCAGCAGCACCCCTGGTGGCCAATCTGCACACTACACTTTTCAGCAATTTTAACCCTGCTGAAGGACAAGCACACCCTCATTTTGGCAACTGATTACCAAGAGGCAAGCTTGCACCAACCCAAGTTAAGAACACCCCCTAGAGGGGAAAGAAGGTACTTCACTGAATGCAATTTCTAACTACGCAGAGTGAATCTGATAGTTAAAGAGCAAGTTACCTAAATTCATCCAAAGCTACCAACACCCCCTAGAGGGCACAGAGTGAACTTCACCCAAAGTAATCACTCACGCAAGCAGTCACCTCTAGTGGTGACTGTGCTGAGGGCAAATTAAGGAGAAGAAAAGGCAGCAATTAACCTTGCTTATTATCACAAGGCTGACAACCAAGAGGATTTTAGTGTCCCAAGCAGTCTCCAGCTTGCAACTTAATGACCACGTTGGGATCTACGTGAGTACCTGAAGCTCAGTGAGTTCCCAAGTGGCCACTAAGAGTAACGTGGTAGTAAGAAGAATTTTGACTGGCCTCTCTCCAGACGCCCCTTAGTGGTTAAAGGAGGAACTACACGCAAGCCTTTAATCATGCACAGAGAAAGCCCTCTGGTGGACAAAGGGTGAACCTCGAAGAAAGAGCACCCTGGTAACTGACCCGCAGGAAGTGACCCCTAGTGGTGAAAGCGTGAATTGCACTGAAGTACCCACGAACACAGGAGAACGCACCCAGTGGTGCCTCCACCCACAGACAGCAGCCCCGAAGCTGATCTTCATTTGGTGGTCAAAGAGCAAAGTTCATCGAATTCGCTTCAAAATAGCTAGGAAGTTTACCAAACCTGTCCTAGCCATGGCAGAATGTCCCAATGATTTAGAAGAAGGGGTTCAACCAACCAGCCTAGATGAGACACCCCAACCAGCCAGCCAAGGAGAAATGATGGAAACAGCCAACCTTGACCTGTACACAGAGGCTGATGCTCAAGCCTCAGTGAGGCTGAAGACATCCCAGGTTCCCTATGACCTGAGGCAACAAAGAAAACCTACAGAAGCCATGCACTTACATCTGATGGAAAGATGGGAGTCGCACTGCAGGCGCCATGAAAGACACTGGAGGAAATTACTCCAACTCTACCAAGGGCCTAAGGAGGAGCTCTCCCCTGAAAGTGCACGCCAATTGGAAGAACATAAGGTAGACACCTCTGAACAATGGATGGGCTCCAAGTGGCAACTCGAAGACATTCAGACCCAATTAGGAGACCCAACAGTCAATAGCAGGATGCAGAGCCTCAAACTAAAAAACAAGGAGCACAATAAGTTTCTAGAGAGCAGACCAGTCGAGAGGGCAGAGTTTGAAGTTTCCCACCATTCACAAGCACCATCCCAGCGGTCACATGTGGCTTCATCTCATGCCTCTGGAAAAGCCTCATCCTTTCACCATGTATCCAAGGTGCATTCCAGTGTGTCACAACAATCTCACGTCACAGGCGCCTCCCGCCATTCAAAAGTGTCCTCTAGTCAGAGCCAAGCATCCCGAACCTCAAGGGCAGAGAGCCTTGCTGCCCGTCTCGCGGAAGCACAAATCAATACCGCAATGGCTGACGTCGCTGCACAAACAGCAGTAGAAGACAAGCAACATAGAGAAGACTTGTTCAAAGCTCAGGCCAACTTTGAGATTTCCCAGTGCCGACAGAAAGCAAAAGAGGCAGCCACAATAGAAGCGATTCTACAGAGAGAGCTGGAAGATGTCACATCTACGCACAGGTTGAAAGGACTAGGAGGGGAAAGCCCTCATAACCGTGTGCAGACCTATGTGGACAACCAAAGCGTGTTTCAAAGTGAACAGGTGAGACCGCCACAACCATCCACAAGTTCCCCAAGACCGAGTAGACAAAGAGAAGAATCTCAATGGCCAGATGTACCAAGCAGCCAGAGAGTTGTCGTCGCAACAGCTAGGTCACAAGATCTTCCCACCGTTGCTGCTTCATTGAACCCACCGAACCATACCACTGGTGGCAACCAGATGGGTCCACCTGCAGTGGCAATGGCTACACAGCAGGAAGTGCTACAAGATCTTCCCACCGTTACCGCCCCATTGACCCCACCGAACCATACCACTGATGGCAACCGGATGGGTCCACCTGCAGTGGCAACAGTTACACGGCAGGAAGTGCAACGGCTCCGAGATGAGCTCACCAGAAAGGAGTCAATATTGAGACAACAGGAAGCAGTATCCTGAGGAACCGCCCCCAGACCTGACCACAGAGGAGAACCTCAACCACCAGCTGTGCCAGCCTACCAGGGAGCCAGCTACGCACCACTCGAAAGACGAGAAACCCTTCAACAAGTAAGCACGCAAGAACTCAGGTCCCCTCAGCTCAACGCCAGAGCAGAGGAATTCAGACCAAACCAACAAGGTCCCTCGCACGCAACATGGCAAGATACCCTCAGCGGACAATACGCTGAAGAAAGTTACCGGCCAGATATGGCGCACGCCCCTGTGCCCGGAAGCGATGCACCACCTCCACCAGACTACAGCGCATACACAGGATCGATGTATCCAACACTTGATGGAAGAAAGTCGGACATGGCATCCAGAGGTGTGAAAAATTTTTCTGACAAACCAGGGAAAGACTATTTAGTGTGGAAGCACCTTTTCAAGCAAGGCCTCCGCGGAGAGAGTTTACACCCTGGGGAAGAACTCGGACTTATATCGCAATGGCTAGGTCCCAAATCCTCAAAGGCAGTGGAGGCGATCCTCGCACCATGATTAACTGACCTACCCACCGCCCTTCAACGAACCTGGGAAATGCTCGACAAACGCTATGGGGCACCTTCTTTGGCACAGGCCTCATATCTACAGGAGCTCTATGAGTTCCCTAACATCAATATCAACTATCCTAGTCAGATCTGGAAATTCTCCATCTTACTAGAACAGCTCGGGCAGCACAAGAAAATGGCACCTTGCCTGGACTTGCCCGCCTTGAGCAGTTTGACACACAGAACATTATCACTTGAAAACTACCAAGATAGTTGAAAGATAAATGGTTTGATATGACCCAGTCCCACAGGAAACAGTACCTCAGCAATCCTCCACCCTTTGCTGCTCTTGCACAATTTGTTTCTGATCAATCAGATATGTACAATGACCCTAACTACCTTGACGTCCATGAAACACGTTTCACGATGCCAAAAAGGACCAATCACAACTTTGGCACTAATAGAAATTCCTTCCAAGCCACAAAGGACAGAACTCCTGTTTCAGTGTACAAAACAGAGATCACCACTCGGCCAAAGAAGACGTCAGATGAACAAATACTGAGGAGCACTCATTTGAAACCTCGCCCACCAAGAAAAGGCCTGACTTGTCCAATTCATAAATCTTCACACTCTCTAAACAATTGCAGAGAATTTGGGAAAAAATCCCTGGATGATCAAAAGGCCCTACTCAAAGAGCATAGGATATGCTGTGACTCTGTAGATCACATGGCCAAAGATTGTGCAGTCAGGGTGAAATGCCACCTGTGTAACAGTGACAAGCACCCGGCAGCCTTACATCTAGAAACTAAGAAACCCTCTGAGGAGACACAACAAGTGACTTCGAAACCTCCTACGATGACGGAGACTCAACGTGACCCCGAAGAGCAGCCAGAAATGTACGGGACGTACTACACAGATATATGCAGCAACTCACCACGCCCTCCTTCATGCTCACCCGTCTGTCTTGCAAAAGTCTACCCCGACGGGCAACCTGAAAGGGCTGTGAAGATGTACGCCATACTAGACCCACACAGCAAGGTCACTATAGCTAAGCCCACCCTTTTCAACCTCTTCGACCTCCCGAGTGAACTGAAGCGTTTTGCAATAAATACGTGCACAGTACCAATGAGCACTGCGGGGAGGAAAATCACTGGTCTACGCATAGAATCGATAGACGGGAGTTCACATTTCCTGTTACCATCAGTGTTGGAATGGGAGACCTTACCAGATGTTCACAGCGAAATCTCAACACCAGAGGCGGCAAGAAAAATACCTCACTTAGCGCACATAGCCGATTTAATCCCTCCTTTAGATCCTGAAGCTGAAATCCTACTCATGGTGGGAAGAGATGTCCCAGAGTCCATTGGCTCCGATGAAAGAATCAAAGGTCCACCAGGTACCCCAGTAGCCATTAAGACAGAACTTGGATGGGCCATAGGAGGGACGGTTTATGTTGATCAACTGCAAACCCCAATCCAGGTGAGCATCTCAAAAACCTCCATTTCCAGTAATGGAACAGCACCTCACCTAAAACCACACCTAGAACACTGCATGCTTGTGACAACCAAACCTGTTTTGGAAGCAACAGTGTTCCAGACCAGTAAGAATTACAACAACTTAGCCTTGTCCATAGAAGACAAACAATGTCTGCAGCTACACGCGCTCTCCCTGAACACCACACACTGGGATGAGCCGCATCTGCCAGTCAGTTCAAGTTACATATATGTTAAGCAAAAAAAAGGCACACTTTAATCTTTATTTGAAGTCTCCTCTTACTAAATCTTTAGGCAATAATTGAGCTAGAACCATTAGGTGCTTGGATGGAACCTATATCCAGCTGCTTATCCACCTCTGTTTATCCTTGACCTTGTGATCTGCAGCAGTTATTTACTATGTTTGTCAGGGTCCCAGAACTGGAGGTTGTTTTTCAGATCACAACATTTGGCCTTTTCCCCAATCTCCTTGCAGTGAATTTCCCTTGCTTCATTTATTTGATTGATTGGTCTCAGACAGTATTTCTCAACCTTAGCAACTTTAAAATGAGGGAAGTTACTTGGGAATTCTGGGAGTTGAAGTCTATTCATCTTAAAGTTGCTGTGTTGAGAAACACTGGTCTCTGAGCAGCCACAGAAGTTTTACTTGTTTTCCTTGCAAAGGGGTGGTATGGCTACTCACCTGCAAACAGGAATGTTTGTATGTTATTTATGGTCATTATCCAAGCTATTTCAAGGGTCAACTCCAGTATAAGTCTCTTTCTTTGACATCTGAATTCATCCTTCTATTTTGTTCCCACCTTGTTGGTATAGAACAGTGGTGGCGAACCTATGGCACGCGTGCCAGAGGTGGCAATCAGAGCCCTCTCTGTGGGCACGTGTGCCATCACCTCAGCCCCGCCTCCCCCCATGGCCCCCTCATCAGTAGCCCCCCCGGAGGAGAGTCGCCCCCAAGTGCGGCCCATACGGAGCAGCACAGCCAAGGAAATGGCAGCCAGGTAGCGGGGAGAAGTCTCCACCCTCACACCCCGTCGCGCGCAGTTGATGCTGCCGGGCGCGAGTGGAGGGTGTAGCTGCCATGGCGCTGCTGGGCCACCTGAGTGATCTGCGGGCTGTGGAGGCAGTGGGTGGCCCTACGGGTGGGCAGAGCAGGGGGTGGAGCAGGGCGGTGCGGGGGCGCAAGGTGGGAGCGGGGCTGTTTTTTGGGCACTCGGTCTCTAAAAGGTTCGTCATCACTGGTATAGAATATGATTCTATATATTGTGAGATATGTAGAAAGAGGAAGATTTTATATGTGCATGTATAGAGAAATCATGTAGTCTTGCTCCCTGCCCACTGTAGAAATCTACTGGTACAGCATTCCCAAGAGATAACCTGTTCTGTTCCAGCCTATTGTCGTCCTTGTTAACTTCACAAGCACAAAACCCCTGCTACAACAATAGGCTGGAGACTTGCAAATAAAAACAAAAACCCCTTTTAATATTGTAGACAAACCTGTCAAATACAGCAAACTTAAGTCCAAAAGAGCACGATGAAAAACAAACAAGAAATCACAAGAGAAGTCATAGATCAAGATTCCAAGACGCGGTTTTCAAACGGTTGCCTTCAGCAACCAGCACCACCCACACCTCCTCCCTTTAATTAGCAGTCCTAAGGCGGTGCCTCCCCTTGCCATTTCTTCTTACTTTGGAGGTGCTTCATTGACCTCTGTTGCCTTACTCTGGCTAATTGACGCCGCCTGCGTGCGTCAATTAACAATTCCATCTGTTGTGATTCTTCCAAGTCTGATTCATGCTCCTCACCCAGCTGAGCTTCATCAGAAACACGACTGGAGGGCCCAGGCTCTGCATCCAACTGTGAGTCCTGTACTTCAGAGTCTCCCTCTGGCTCTGATGGCCCCCCAAATGCCTCCTCCACCTCCTCCTCAGATTCCTCCGACTCAGCTGTTGGGAGCACAGGCTGGCACAGAATCACAACATAACCATCCAGTGTTTGTTTAAACAAGGGTGTCCAACCTTGGCAACTTTCAGACCTGTGGACTTCAACTCCCAGAATTCCCCAGCCAGCCTTGTCCACAGGTCTGAAAGTTGCCAAGGTTGGACCTCCCTGGTTTAAACACTTCCAGCAAAGGAGATCCTACCACTCCCAAGACTTCCTGTTCCATTGAGGAATGGCTTTTTGAAGTTAGGATTTTATATTCTGACATTCCACTAACATTTTATTTCTTGTACTGTCATTCAACTCAGTGTTTCTCAATCTCAACAGCTTTAAAGATAGTATGATTGTAAGCCGCCCAGAGTTAGCCTGAGGTAAGATGGACAGCCAATAGATTTTATAAATAAATATTTATTTTATATTTTATAAATAACTAAATAGATTTCATTTCCTAGAATTTTCCACCCAGCTTGGGGAATTCTGGGATCTGGAGGCCACACATCTTAAAGTTGCTGAGATTGAGAAATATTAAGTCCATTGTTTCTTGATCTGCATTCTGCAACAGCTATGAAGAATTCTGTTTCATAGGGATTATGGCTGTCATCTCATTTTTTTTAATATTCCCCCCACCCAAAAAAAAACCCTGCTGCCTCACATTCAACCTGACATGTTTTTAGATGTTTGAAGGCAGATGTCACCTGTTCCCACAGTCTCTGCTTCTCCATGCTAAATGTAATTCTAGGCTGCTTATCATCTTGCTTGTTTAATGAACAGCCTCCAATCTCCTGGAATCATTATAGAATCATAAGGTGGAAGGGACCTTAGAGGTCTTTTGAGTCCAATCCGATTGTTTGCCAATATCCTTCCTAAGATGGGGTCACCACAATTGGATGCACTATTTCAGGTGTGGCTGAGCAGAGTCTCTGGGATTGGGGCCCCGAGTGTACGAAAGCATCCATCTCCTGGCTCTATTGGCATTGTGGACAGTGTTGTTGGCTATTATGAATTTTAATTTACCTATTTAATTTTTTGTACCCATGTTATAATTATTTTTATTTTGTTTGTTGTTTTTCATTGCCCAGAGTCTCTTGTTGAGATAGCCAGCTTTAACAATGATTAAATGTCTCTTTAATTTGACATAAAACGGTAGGACTGTATTTTTTATTTTCTTTTTTTGCAGCTATAGCACCCTGTTGGCTTATGCTGATCCACCCAGATCCATTTTCCAAGTGTTCCTATCCCATATAGCAGTGATGGCGAACCTTTTAGAGACTGAGTGCCCAAAACCCACCCCACCTGCAGGGCCACCCACCACCTCCATGGCCTGCCACAGATCACCCAGGTGGACCTGCAGCGCCATCATGGCCCTGCCCTCCACCCACACCCTGTAGCATCATCTACGTGCAACAGGGTGCAAGGGCAGAGTCTTGTCCCTGCTGCCCGGCTGCCATGTGCTTGGCTGTGTTGCTCCGTGCAGGCCGCACCCAAGGGCGACTCTCCTCGGGGGGGGGCTGCTGGTGAGGAGGGGGGCAGGGGGAGGCAGGGGCCGGGGGGAGGTGGGGCTGGGGCGACAGTGCACGTGCTCACAGAGAGGGCTCCGAGTGCCGCCTCTGGCACATGTGACACAGGTTCGCCACCAATGCCATATAGTCTTCTTCACCCTATTCTCATGCCTTAATTTTAGTCACCAAATGAAGAACTTTGCTTTTGTTCCTGTTGAAATTCATCTTGGCACTTTCTGCCCATTGTTCGAACTTGCCAAAGTCCTTCTGAATCTTGATATTGGGTTTTTTTTACAAAGGTGTTTGCTACTACTCTATTTTTGTGCTGTCCACAGATTGAATAATCATATTTTCTATCATTCAAGTCATTTATAAATATTGTTAATGCCACTTGACACTTCAGAATAACAGAACAACAGAACAAGAAAGGGATCTTGGAGGCCTTCTGGTCCAAACCCCTGCTCAGGAAGGAAACCCTACATCATTTCAGACAAATGATTCTCCAGTCTCTTCTTAAAAATCTCCACTTCTGCAGCACCCACAACTTCTGGAGACAAATTGTTCCACTGATTGTTCTCACTATCAGGAAATTTCTCCTTAGTTCTATGTTGCTTCTCTCCTTGATTAGTTTCCATCCATTGCTTCTTGTCTATGTAGTTTTCTTGCAAACAGTACATAGGTGGTGTTAGGAATGAAATAAATTCCACTTCAAAGGTGTTGGAAAACAAAACAAGTTTTATTGAAGTGTTTGCAAAGGCTGGTGGATCCTGGCAAATACAATCCCAGAGACCACACCCAAATTAGTTCAGCATAAACCTTTATACCCTGTCCCGTAGAATACGCCACATCCTTCTTTTCCAGACCCAGTTGATAGGTCAAGTCTGGTCACATGCTTTCTGACCGCCTAGTAAAATTATTAGACACTGCAGCTGTACAATTAATAATTCCCCTTTGTTTTACCTTTTTATCTTTCCCTTTTCATGTTGTAACATTCAACCAACTCAGCTCACAATAGGAGCCAGTTTGTCTAAGCTGGATGGTACAAATGTTTCAACCCTGTTCCCTTGCCTATCTATACAATGTAACTAATGTCTGCTTCAACCCAAAAGTTGTGTATGTCATCACTTCAGCAAGGTTAAAAATGGCTCCGCTTTGGCTATATTATACCTTTAAATACTGCTTCTAAATAGTTTTTATAAAATATAAGCTAATCTATATTATGAAAAACTATAACATATACATTTCTTGTATACCTCACAGTGGTACTTTTTCTTTTTCTCTTCTTCTCCCAATTCTAGCATTGAAATTTCTTCTTCTTCTTCTTCTTCTTCTTCTTCTTCTTCTTCTTCTTCTTCTTCTTCTTCTTCTTCTTCTTCTTCTTCTTCTTCTTCTTCTTCTTCTTCTTCTTCTTCTTCTTCTTCTTCTTCTCCTTCTCCTTCTTCTGCCATATCCGTTATCAGACGTTGGCGATCATGTTGGCGATCCTGTTTTTATCACCAGCCGCATGAAAAAGTGCTGCTCAGTTTTGTCCAGACCAGCCCCAATGTTCTTCTTCTGCCTGGACCTCGTTTGCCTTCAATCTTTCCCTGGAGGATTAAATGGAGTATGCCGTATTTTTCTGGGTGTCGCATCACATGTCCGAAATATTCTAATTTTCGTTTTTTAATTGTTTTGATGATTTCCCTTGGCTTTCCCAGGTGGCTTATCACCTCCTCATTTCTGATCTTGTCAACCCAGCGTAACAGCCACCTGTAAATCCACATTTTAAATGCTTCTAGTCTCTTCAGGTGGCCTTCTGTCAGAGACCAACTCTCTACTCCATAGAGCAGGACAGAAAAAATATAGCATCTGGCAAGCCTGATTTTCAGGCTTGCCAGGCTTATGTCGTGACTGCAGAAGACCTTTTTCATTTTGAAGAATGCTGTTCGGGCTTTTTCTATCCTTGTCTTTACTTCAACGGTCATGTCCCAGCTTTCATGTAAATTGGAACCGAGGTGCGTGATCCTTTCAACATTTTCTAGTGGTATTCCTTCTGAATTTATTGGTGGTAAATTAATGGGTTGTTTGCTGACGACCATGATCTTGGTTTTTGAGGTGTTAAGCTTCAAGCCGTATTTTTCAGATATTTCTGTGACTCTGTTGATGAGGAGCTGAAGGTCTTCATGCTTACTGGCAAGCAGAACTGTATCGTCAGCATATCTTAAGTTGTTGATCCAAACACCATTTACTTTGATGCTAGCATCGATGTTCTCCAGTGCCTCGTTGAAGATTGACTCAGAGTAGATATTGAACAACAGTGGAGACAGAATACATCCCTGTCTGACCCCTCTTCTTATTTCTGCATCAGCTGAGTATTTTTGGCCTAGTCTCACATTTGCTACCTGATGCCAATACAGATTCTTTATTATTTGGATGTCTTTGTCATCTAGTCCCCCTTGTTTCAGGATTTCTAATAGTTTGCTGTGTCTTATTTTATCAAAAGCTTTTTCGAAATCAATGAAGCACATGTAAACACTGTGATTGACATCTCTACAATGCTGTACAACAGACATGTCAAACACAAGGCCCGCGGGCTGGATGCAGCCCGGGGAGGGCCCAGATTTGGCCCCCCGGGGCTGTCCCAGAAATGGCAAGGGACCGGCCCCCACTGCCCCAGCCCTGGCCCACCGCAATCCAGCTGGGTGTCTTGGAGCACGTGCAGGAAACAGCGAGCAGCTCGGGGCTGGTGGCATGCAGCAGCAGCAGCTCATTTGCTTTAGCCTGCCCCTCCCCTCCCAGCTTAACCTCGTCAGGCCCGGTCAGGAGTGGAAGAGGAGGAGGCAGAGGAAGCCGAGGTGTTACAAAAAAGGAGAGCTTCCCCCATTCTTCCAACCCTTCTCTCTTTTTTTAACTTCCTCCCACTCCGTTCAGGTGCAGCTGAGGAAAAGGAGAAAACAGGAAGCGTGTGTGTGTGTGTGTGTGTGTGTGTGTGTGTGTGTGTGTGTGTAAGAGAGACAGAGAGAGCCAGGAGGGGAGGAGGAAGCTGAGGTTTTACAAAAAAGGAGAGCTTCCACCTTTCACCCCCCTCCTCTTTTTTATTAATGTGTGTGTGTGTGTGTGTGTGAGAGAGAGAGAGAGAGAGAGAGAGAGGGAGAGAGAGAGGGAGAGAGAGCCAGCAGGGAGTTGCAGAGTAAGCAAACTTACAAAAAGGGGATCTCTCTCTCTCTCTGTCTCTCATACACATACATTTGTTTCTTCTGCCTAATTTATTAAATCAATATCTAATTTGAAATTAAAAGTTTCTGAGAAATCCAGGGTGGTTTACAAGAAAACTCTCAAAGATAGCTATTATAAAGCATCACTAGCACTGCTTAAAACAACATTAAAGGTATGTATTTTAAGAAAGAAAAATAATTTACTTAGTGCTGTTTGACCATGAAATGTGTTGTTGTTTTACATATGCCTGGCTGAACAGTGTGTTTGGAGTTGCCTCTAAATGGGTGAGGGTTGCACTGTTCATATTTTCCTTGGGAGAAAGTTTTATAATGGGGGTGCTGTCTCTGAGAAGGCTCTGCTTGTGGCCACTCTTCTATAAACCAAACCAGGGGGACCATCTGGTCTAAATGGATGGTAAACATAGATGATTAGGGGGCTGGAGGCTAAAACATATGACAAATGTTTGTGGAAATTGGGTATGTCTAGCTTAGTGAAAAGGACTAGGGGTGGTGACATGATAGCAGTGTTCCAATATTTGATGGGCTGCCACAGAGAAGAAGGGGTCAACCTATTTTTCAAAGCATCGGAAGGCAAATAATAGATGGAAACTAATCAAGAAGAAAACCAGCCTAGAACTAAGGACTTGTGAAAACAACTAACCAGTGAAAAGGCTTGCCTTCAGAAGTTGTGGATGCTCCATCACTGGAGGCTTTTAGTAGAGATTGGATATTCCATTGTCTGGAATGGTATATGTCCCCTGCTTGAGCAGGAGCTTGGACTAAAGACCCCAAAGGTCTCTTCCAACTCTTATTCTTTGAGAGAAGTGCTGCCAACCTCTCCCCCTCTCCTCGTCCCTTCCTTGGCACAGAGAGGAGGGAAGGAAGGAGGGGAGGGAAACAGGAAAAAAGTAAGGGAAGGAAGGAAGGAAGGAGATGGGAATGAAAAGGAGGGAGGCAGGGAAGAAAGGGAGGGAGGAAGGAAGGAAAGAAGGAAAGAGAAGGAAGGAAAGGAAGAAAGAGAAAGAAAAAAGAAAGAAAGAAAGAAAGAAAGAAAGAAAGAAAGAAAGAAAGAAAGGAGAGGAGGGAGGGAGGAAGGGAGGGAGGGAGGGTCTGAGGGAAGTCCTGCTTTAGCACTTGGCCACCAGCAGCCCTTTTGCCCTTTTGGCATTCCCTGGTGATCTCCCATCCTATTGCTGAGGATGCTTTGGTTACAAAGCCAGGTTTTCTCGCATGGAGAGGGAGTGGGCCTCCCTCTGACCCACACACTTTGTCCTTCTGCACCCACCATGAGCAACCTGGCCAAGGAGAGTGAGCATAGCAGCAGCAGCATTGAGGAGGAGGTAAGTGCAGCTGGGCACCCCCTCGGGGAAGTGCAGCTAGGCTAGGCAGGGCTGTGGGGTCCTGATGCCGTGGGAGCTCAAGGGCCGGGCTGGGCACTTGACCTCTGCTGCCCAGGGCTCTGGGCAGTCCATGCCACTGTCCAGGGGCCCCGTGCACAGCCTGAGGCTCAGTGAGGCTCCTCCCGTGGACCATGCCCTGGTGCTCGCCCCATCCCACCCACCCTTCCCCACCCTCGAATGCGCCTCATTCCTACCCAGGCCCGCACAGGTGCCCGACATGAGTGACATGGAGCTGGCCACGCCCACCCAGTAGGCCACGCCCATGCCAGCCACACCCACCCGGCCCCCAAATGGCAACCACGATGCTGATGCGGCTCTCAATGAAATTGAGTTTGACACCCCTGCTGTACAAGAACCTAAATGCTGAACAGCGCATCTCGTGTAGCGCATCTCGTGTACCAAGATTGTTTCTGAAACCAAATTGTGTGTTACCTAGATGCTCTTCAATTTTGTTGTATATTCTTGTGTGAATTATTCTCAGGAATATTTTCAGAGCATGACTCATTAAGCTTATTGTACTGTATTCGGTACACTTCTTTGTATTTATTTTTTGGGAGATTGTCACAAAGGTTGATTTTAGCCAATCATTTGGTATCTTTCCTGTTTCATATATCTGATTGAAGAGCTGCAGTAAAAAATTCTTCCCATTGTTTTCCAGCAATTTTAAAATTTCTACTGGGATATCATCAGGTTCTGTGGCTTTTCTTGTTTTTGCTATTTTTATTGCATGTTCAACCTCTTCCATAGTGATATTTGGTCCAGTTGTTATACTTCCCATATCTATATCATCCCTAGTGTCCTCAAAACGTTCTTCAATATATTCCTTCCATCTTTTTAGTTTTTCATCCTCATCTAAGATAATTTTCCCCTCTTCGTCAACTAAGTTGTTGGTTTTCTTTTTGTAGAGGCCTGCTGCTTCTTTCACTTTTTTGTGTAAATTGAAATTATCATGTATATGTTCTGTCTCTTCTATTTCCTTGCATCTCTTTGCAAACCACTTTTCTTTTGCCAGTCGAATTTTTCTTCTAATTGTTTTCTGCAATTCATTTTATTTTTCTTTGTTTTTATTTTTATAAGATCTTCTTTCATCCATGAGATGAAGAATTTCCTCCGTCATCCACTGTTGTTTCTTGTGGTACGCCTCTGTTTTGAATTTGTTACCTCTACTATTGCATTTTTGAATTTATTCCAGTTCGCTTCTACATCATCATCATTCAGGTTGTTGGTTTCCCTTAAATGATTTTCTAGTTCTTCTTTAATCTTACCTCCATGTTTAATGATGAAGTCTCTGTCAATTCTTGGTTTAGCAGGGTTCGGGTTTTTCATCCTTTTTAGTTTCAGCTGGACTTCAGCAAGTAGTAGATTATGATCGGATGGTACATCTGCACCTGGGTATGTCTTTACTGATTTTACTGAGTTGCTAAATCTTTTGTTTATTGTAAAATAGTCAGTTTGGTTCCTTACTACATTATTTTGTGTATCTGCTGGTGATCTCCAAGTGTAGAGGCGTCTTTTTGGCAACTTGAAAAAAGTATTCATCACACATTGCCTATGTTCCTTGCAGAAGTCTACAAATCTGTCACCTCTACCATTTCTGGTTCCTAAGCCAAAGTTTCCAACTACAGGAGCATCACTTCCTTCTCCCACTTTTGCATTGAAGTCCCCCATGAGTATTGTGATATCATTAGTTTTTAGGGTTTTCAGTACACTGCTTATATCTTCGTAGAACTTCTCTAAATCCTCCTCATCGCTGTCAGCTGTGGGAGCATAAACTTGTATAACATTCATATTTACTGGAGTACTATTTATTTGGATCATTATCACTATCGGATGCAGGAATAAAGGACTTGATGCATTTATTTACATGATTGTTTACAATTATAGCTACTCCATTTCGATGGTGTTTGCTATTCTCACCAGAGTAGTAAATAGTATAATTTCCTATTCTACACATTCCATTTTCAGGCCAGCACATTTCACTCACTCCCAATATAGAGATACTGTATTTGGACATTTCTTGGATAGCGTTGTATAAGGTTTTCCTTTTAACCTCACAATTGCCCCAGCATTACTCAGGAATTTAAAAGAGCCAAAGAAACTCCTGAGCCTAGGTTTCAACAAAGATTACAACTTTATTTTGATCAAAACAGAGAGGGGCTGCCTGATTCCTCTTCGTGGCTGGTAGAGGCAAGCAAGCAGAAAAGATGTCTTCCACCTTTTATACCTTTCAAGAAGAAAAAGAACAGGTCTTGGTACCAGGCATAAGATGGCACAAAAAAACAATTCCTAGATGATGACTACTATATATAAAATAAATGCTAATGTCAAACTTAAACATACTAAAATCATAAGCACAATAAAATCCTTTCAGTTGTGTGTTTTCCCAGCTTCGTATAGGCTTCTCAGATTCCACGTACCAATTCGTAGTTTTGGGTTTATCATGCTTCTAGCGGACCAGGAGATTCTTAGCACCCCCTGCCCCATTTACGGGGCGCCCGTACTTGGAGCCATTGTTCGGTTTTGCCGCCATTAACATGATTTTCCTGGGAAATTCCTGGTAGTCTCCTATCTGCCAGCATTTAACTGTTCTGCAAGATTGATTAGGTGCTGATATTTAGGCAGGGCCATAATTAAATATCTCCTCTTAAATTTACACCAGTGGAATGAGGATATTTAGAATGAATTAAAACTGGATTTCGAAAGGGTTAAGGTTGGAAAGGGTGAGATTTTCGTTCACTTTCAGTACTTCAAAAAAGTTTGAAGTGACCTAATAGATAAATCTAAACTTTCTGTTTCTGTGGGTTTCTCCTCATAATAGGCGTGGCTTTGTAAGCCGAAGCAAATCGTGTGAATGCTCAGTGATACACAGCTGAGTTGACCAGTAAACTTGCTTAATGCTAAGGCACGCGAATAGATCAGTCGAACCAATAGAGAATGGCGGCATTATGGCGGGAGATTTCAAATGGCGGTATCTACAGAAAGGGCAGCGAGGCTCGGTCAGTCGATCTCCCACCTTCAAAAACAATTACTATGTCAGGCTTAGGAGAACGCTACTCTTTTATCAACAAGGGTGGGGGCACGCCCACAGGAAGTGAAGAAAGAGGAAGATGTCCAAGTTCATTGAACTATCCAATGAGCTTTGGAGGCATGTCTTACTCATTGATAAGCATTGCGTTTGACCAATGACGATAAGCGGGGGCGGGCTGTGCAGTCTTTGTAAGAGAGGGCGGTTACATTTATTTGACATTCAATTATCCAATAGGGAAATATTGCTCTGTGCCTAATATGCGCAATAAGCACGCTGTAGGCAGGACGCTGTTCCAAATAAGGCGCGACTGGAGGAGGAACACGTAAACAATTTGATAGGCAGCAGATTTGCCCAATCGGACACGTAAGATGGGGGCCGCGCCCTCATTCGACTTCGGAAGGCGGATTCAAAATCAATAGACATCATTATCGTCGAATAAACTGCGACTTCACCCCTCATGTGAGCAGATGTAGGAAACAGCAGCACACGAATCTACCCTATCGAACCGAGACACTTTCCAAAGGAAGTCTCTCTACACCAATCATCTCCAAGCATGCGGGTGGAAGGTCCAGGAGGCCGTCTTTTCTTCAGGGGCACAATGGAGGCACAAAGGGAAGAAGGTGGGGCCGCTTGTGATTGACGGCTGAGCGTGGCCAACGGCACCCCGTGATCACGGGGCCAGGAAATTGATAGGCATGCGGAAGGGCGAATCGCACGGGGGAAAAGGTGGGCGCGCTTGCGCGTTGTGAGGCGGGCGAACCAACAGCGGAGAATAAGAAATGGAGAGCTCGTGCGGGTCTGCGTGTAAGGAAGAAAGGGGTGGAGGGAGGGTGTGGGGGTAAAGTCCTTTGGGAACGCTGGCGCGTGAGGAGGAGGTAGAGGAGAAGGAGAACGCGGCTCTCTGGCGCGCGGGTGATTACACCAAGGCGCGGTGCGCGTGGAAGCCTGCGAGGAGAAGGGGGGTGGGGTGTCTCGCGGGGGGGTGGGGGTGAGACGGAGGAAATCTGCCTGGGGTCGCGTGAGGGTTGCGTGAGGCTGGGGCAGGAGCAGGTGCCTTCGACTCCGCCTGTCAGTCGGCCAGTCTCTGTCTGCGGGGAAGGGGCCAAGAAACCCCCATGCCGCCTTCCCCGCCCGCACTTCGTTTCCCCTTCCAGTCCAGATCCTGAGGTAACAAAGCCCGCAAAGGGGCATTTCCTCTCAGGGTCAGAGCCCCTCCTTTCCCCTCCTCTCCTCTTTCATCCTAAATACAGTAGCCTGTATGAATAAAAAGCCCCATTTCCTCATGCGCTCCTTCAAAGCCAGGTTGCCGTTCTCTACCCTTCAAATGAAGGCTTAGGGTTCAGTTGAACATTTCTCTCTCTTCTCTCCCCAACCCGCCCCCCCCTCCAACTGTCCCTTCATACTCTGCAAATGGCTTTATGCAAAGAAACGTGCGTTTACACTTAGTCTACCCAACTCTTGTCTTCCAGACATACTGGCCTTCCCTTAATTTTTGTTTTAAACTTTTTTATTGTGTACAAAGGGAAAAAAAAAGATTAAAAACATTGAACATGATAAATAGTCTTTGACATACATCTCCGTCTTGTCAGTTCATATTGTACAATAATTATATATGATATATCTATATATATACAACTGTACATTCCTAGTCTCTGTCTTAACTTATATCTTTGCTGTTGACCCCCATTTTTCCCCCTCCATTTATAAAATTTATTCCAGATTCGATAAAATTGTCTTTCTTCCTGATTTTTTAATCTTTTAGTTATCTTGTCTAGTTCTGTGCAATACATAATTTTCTTAATTAGTGCTTCCCCACTCGATACTTCCATCACTTTCCACTTTTGAGCAAATAGTATCCTTGCTGCCGTTACCAGGTGTATGATGAGATATGTGTCACCTTTATTTACATTTTTCCCTAGTATTCCTAATACTAATGTCTCAGGTTTGTATTGAATGTTTTGCCTAGTCATTTCTATTGCCCATTCCCAGACCATAAGCCAATACACCTGTGCTTCTCTACATGTCCACCATACATGAAAAAAGGTGCCCTTTTCTTTTTTGCATTTCCAGCATATAGGTGAGTATCCGTTATACATTTTGGCTAATCTGGCCGGGGGGGGGGGGGGGAGGAGAGATGCCATCTGTAAACCATCTTATACAGGTTTTCTTTATATAATGTCGCCAGTGTGGTTTTGTTATTTCGTTCCCATACTTGCTGCCATTGACCCATATTTATATTATATCCTAAATCCATTGCCCATGTCATCATTGTTTCTTTAACCTGCTCCTCATATAGTTTATATTCCAACAAGTATTTATAAATATTCTTAATTTGTTTTTTCTCCAGGCCTAGCAGTATTTTATCTAACCCCATATCTTGTCTGTTAATACCCCATTCTTGCTTATCCTTCATATATCTTGCTTGTATCTGGAGATAAGGCCACCATTCCAGGTCGATTCCTTGTTGTCTTAACTCTTGTTTTTGTTTTAAGTGACCTTCTTCTGTCAAGATGTCTTTATAAATAATAGCCTTGTCTTTCCTATACAGATTGGGATATGTGACTGCCTCTAATGGCGATAACCAAGCCGGGATCTTTGTATAATGTTGACGTTTGACTATATTCCAGCTTTTTATTACCGTAGTTCTTGTCGAACCTTATGTCTTAAAAAATACTGGTGGTTTCTGCTCTGCCCCATCCATATATGAGCATGCCAACCCTGCTGGAGGTCGTAACTCTTTAAATGTAAACATCTTTTATTTTCTAAGGTTATCCAGTCTCTAATCCATGTTAGGACCGCTGCTTGGTAATATAGCTCCCAATCTGGGAAACCTAAACCTCCCCTCTCTTTGGCATCCTGTAATGCCTTTAATTTTATTCTTGCCTTCTTTCCTGACCACACAAATTCTAAGGTTAATTTATTCAACTCCTTGAAAAATTTCTTGTCTAATTGAATTGGGATGTTCTGAAACAGGAATATCATTTTGGGTAGAATGTTCATCTTCACTGCTGCAATTCTCCCGAGAAATGAGAGATGTAAATTTTTCCAGCGGTCTAAATCTACTTTTATATTCTTTACCAATTTGCCATAGTTATCTTCTTTAATTGATGAGCAGCATGCTGAAATAACTATATTTTAATTTGGAAACTACTTGTATACCTATTTTTGCCTCGAGGTTTCCTTTTTGTATGTTAGTCATGTTTTTTGTTATAATCTTTGTTTTATTTCTATTTATTTTCAAACCTGCCAGATCTCCATACTCTTCCAATATTTCGAATAACTTCTGCCCTGATTGTTCTGGGTCTTCTAATATAAATGCTAAGTCGTCTGCATAAGCTTGAAGTTTGTATGTTTCTTTCTTAATCCTAAATCCTTTAATCTGCTTTTCTTGCCTTACTACTCTAGCAAGAGTTTCTAATGTATATATAAATAACAATGGCGAGAGAGGACATCCTTGTCTTGTGCCTTTCTGTATATTGAATTTATCAGTGGCCTCTCCATTTATTATGATCTGGACCCTTTGTTCAGAATATATTGCGGTTATCACGTTTAAAAATGTTTCCCCAACATCCATTGATTTTAATTGTTGGATCATAAATAGCCAATTGACGTTGTCAAAAGCCTTCTGTGCATCAAGGAACAGAAGTGCCACTTGACGATCACTATGTGACTCATAAAATTCAAGAATGTCTAAGATTGTTCTTATGTTCCGCTTAGTTTGCCTGTTTGGTAAAAACCCATTTTGATCAGAATGTATAAAATCAATTAGATAATTTTTAAATCTCTCCGCCATTATCGAGGCAAAAATTTTATAATCAGAATTCAATAATGATATAGGTCTATAATTTTGTATCTGTGTTTTTTCCGCTTCTTCTTTTGGTATCAATATTATGTTTGCCTCTGTCCAGGACTTAGGTATTCTAGCTTCGGTTAATACGGCGTTGAAAACTTCTAGTAAGTATTGATTAAGAACACTTTGTTGCTCTTTATATAGTTCCGCTGGTATTCCATCTGGGTCAGTCGCCTTATTGATCTTTTATTTACTTATAGCCCTGGTTATTTCAGCCATTCTTATTTCCTCATTTAACATAGATTTTATTTCCTCCGGTATCTTCGGTATATCTGCCTTCTCTAAGTATTCTATTATCCTTTCTACTTTTTTCCCCTCATTTCTCTTATATAATTTTTCATAGTATCTTTGAGCAATTCCCCTTTTAATAGTCTCCTCCCCCTGAATCTCTCCTTTCTCATCTTCCAAATTAATGATCCGTAGCTTCTCTTTCTGTCTTCTTAATTTATATGCCAGCCATCTTCCCAGTTTGTTCGCATGCTCAAAGTTATTTTGCTTACCTGCCTGTAATTTTTGTGCTAACTTTTCTGAATCTTCTATACAAAGTTTATGTTTAATTATATCCATTTTATTTTTCAATCCTTTGTTTTCAGGATCTCTCTGAAATTGTATTTCGGCCTGTTTGTATTCTTCCTCAAGCCTCATCCTATATTGTTTTTTCTCTTTGTTTCTTTTTGCCATGTATGAGATTGCTACACCCCTCATGTATGCTTTAGCCGTATCCCAGATGTTCTGCAAGCATGTATCCCCATTGTCATTCGCTTGAAAGAAAAAGTGCATTTCTTTCTCCATACTTTCCTTAAATTCTTTTTCTTTGAGAATCGCTCTTTGGAGAGTCCATCTTGGCCTGCTTCTTTGTCCTTTCAAGCGAAAACTTATCGGGTTATGGTCTGCCCAGAGGCTAGGTTCTATATCAGACATGTCAAACACAAGGCCCGGGGGCCGGATGCGGCCCGCAAAGTGGTTTCATGTGGCCCACGAAGCCATCCTGGAAACAGTGAGAGAACGGCCCCCGCTGCCTTGGCCCTGGCCCAGGCCAGCCGGGAACCAATGTACAATTTTGTGGTGGCCATCTTGGCACTTGCCCCGGTGGACCATGCTTTGGCAGTTGCCCCAGTCCCACCCCCTTCTGCCAGAGACCCTCAGATCTGTCCCACTCCTGCCCAGGCCCCCACAGGCACCCTTGATGCGAATGATGTAGAACTGGCCACGCCCACCCAGTAGGCCACACCCACTCCATCCATGCCCACCCAGTAGGCTGCACCCACTCTGGCCACACCCACCCGGCCCACCAAGGGCAACCGCAATGCTGATGCGGCCCTCAGTGAAATTGAGTTTGACACCCCTGTTCTATATCAATTTCTTGGATTTCCGAGTCTAATTCTTTTGAAAACCATAGCATGTCTATCCTGGTCCATGATCTGTGTCTATTAGAAAAGTATGTGTATTCCCTCTTATTATAATTCCTTTCCCTCCAAACATCATGTAAGCTAAGATCTGTACACATCTCAAAAAAAGTTTTGGGAAGTGGTTTTTTTTTTTGTTTCCTTTCCTTGCCTCCATGCTTTTATGGTCTTTTGTTTTATCTGTGATCGCATTGAAATCTCCGATTATACAGAAACCATCTCCCTCTATATCACTCAGCTTATTATGAAGATTTTTAAAAAAAGGATACTTGAGCTCCGTTTGGGGCATATATTACAACAATTATGTTTTTTTTAATTCAGTTTAGCCTCAATTATCAAAACCCTTCCCTCTTTGTCTTTATAAATTTGTTTCGAAGTTATCTTCTGCTTAACATACAGAGCTACTCCTCTTTTTTTTTCTTGTCTAGTGAAACATATAGCCTACCTAATTTAGGTTGTTCTAATAGATATTCTTGATCATTTTTTATGTGAACCTCCTGTAACGCAATAACGTCCGCATTTAATTTAATAAGCTTACTAAAAACTTTCCTACGTTTTACTGGTGCGTTCAACCCTCTAATATTTGTTGACCAAATCCTATACTCCTCTCCCATTATCCTGTTTTTGTCGTGTCTTTGTGCTTCTAGTAATTCTTATTTCCTTCGCCTCCTCTTAACTTCTCCCCTGTTGTTCTAGCCTATCTTGTCCTCTTCCCCCTCTCACTTCCTCCATGCTTTGCTCTGTCCCTCTTTTCTCCAACATTCGTTCAATATCTCTTCTTTTTTCAACCATAGCTCTTTCTTCTCCAAGATCTCTCAAGTCTTCCTCTGAGGCACAATATTGCCTGTAGAAGTCTTCTGCTTTCTCCGCTGTATCCAATCTAAACCTCTTCTCCTGCCAAGTCACAGTAAGCCCCTCTGGTGTTAGCCATCTAAAATTTACATTGCTTTGATGTAACCTGGACGTCATAAAGAAGTAGTTCTTTCAGAGGTCTCTCATCCTTTTAGGTATTTGTTTTAACACAATAATTTGTTTCCCTCTGTATTCTAAGTGTTTGTCACGTGTCCTATATAATATTTCATCTCTAATTTACTTTTTTATAAACTTCACATGGACCTCTCTAGGAAGGTTATGTCTCCCATAGTTTGTCTGCACCCTGTATGTTTCATCCATCCCAGCAATCAGCTCTTCTTTGTCAATCTCAAGAGCTCCTGCCAACAAATCCACCATCTTGTCTGGAAGATCTCCTCTTTCTTCTATAACATTTTGGAATCTAAGATATTGGGTCGCCTTCTCTGCTTCCAGTAACGTCACTGCTGTCATTAACCCTTTATTAGCCACAGTTAAGTTTTTATCCATCTCTTCCACCTTCTTTTCTTCATTATCCAATCTTTGCTCTATTGCCAGCAACTTCTGCTCATTTTTTGCAATTTGCTGCTGAAAAGCTTCAAATCTTCCATCCATTGTCTGAATCTTCTCTCTCATTTCTCCAGTAACATTCCTAACCACTTCTAGTTCCATTTTGATTTCCTCATGGTTCTTCATCATGACTTCCTGCATTGCCTGCATCATTGCCTGCAATTCTTTAAGTGGGTTGGAACATTCTCTTTGAAGCATGTCATCTAACGATCTTTGGCTCATGGGACTGGAACCTTGTGTTGCATTTTTCTTCCCCCCACCAATCTTAGCTAAGTTTGGATTGCTTGCCATTTTAAATAAACTTTCCCACAACTTACTCTTCTTCCAAACTATCCACTTTCCACTTCCTTCTTTTCGTTCTTCCACTTTCTTCCCCTTTACCTTGTTCCCCTCTCAGGTGTTTAAACAGCAACAATATCGCTGGTATATTCCGTCTATGTAAATCTATCAGTATAATACTAATACAAATACAGGTTCTAATAGTTCAATCTCTGATGTTAGCTTTAAACTTTCCCAGCGTTTCCTTTTTTCTTTGTATAATCCAATAAACCCTTCAATCTCTCTTTAATATCCTTTCTCTTATCTTCTTTCTTCTGTCTCACACCATTCCGTTCTATACGTCCATATAATCACCTGCTATCTCCTCAACAACACTTTCCAAAGTTGTCAGTCTCTATGTCGTTCCAAATCCTCCTGTCATGCAATCTCTATCTCTTTCCGGGGAGAAGAAGAAGAAAAGACACCTTTCCGCCAGCCAATCCACTTAGCAGTCAAAGGCAAAAGCCAAAGGCCATAAAACTCTCAGACAAGGTTCTTAGCTTAATTAAAGGTTGATTCCTGTCCTTTTATGTGACTTTAAAATGCTAGGTCTTTAATCAGTGCAGCCTGGCTCCTCCACATGAGGCCCTTCCGGGCACTCTTCCTGCCACTTTCACTCGCCGCCTCCTGTCCACTCCTTCAGCTTCTCTGTTTCCAGGCTTCCCCTTTCCACTTTCTCTTTTGATGAGTCTACCAAATCCGCTCACAAAGCTTTGGGAAAAAGGTCAATCTAGTCAAATCCGATTTACCGTCATTCTGCTATTTCCTCGCTTACTCCGTCCAGCTGTCAGCTTCAGTGGCCATTTTTGGCCGTCTTCTTCCCGATCCGCTCGGTTCTGGGTTTATCCGCTTCCCGTCACCACCGACAGCAGAGCAGCAGATCACCCACACCTTCCGTCGCCCCCACGAGGCTTCTTTTGGCTCGGATGAGCCCCATAGACCTAAGATGAGCGTTTGGCGATGCCAGAGAGACCATTTGCACCATTGCCCGCTCTGACAGCTGGCTCCACCCCCCTCCTTCCCTTAATTTTTAAGCAGCCTTCTCAATAGCATTAAAACAGTTTTTAGTTGAAGGCATCCATGGGACACTAGGTTAGTAAAGTCTGATTAGACGTAGTTTTTATTTATTTGTCTGTATCCCATCTTTATTTTTACAAATAACTCAAGGTGGTAGCCAATCAGATGCTTTTCTTTGTCAAATCTGTCACATGGTCCATGGTATCAGCTACCGCTCTCATCTCTTCACTTTGCTTTCTTAGTTCTGGGTTAAAATATCTTCCCATTATAGAGTTGGTCCAGAAATTTCCTATCCACAATTAACTGTGTTACACTTGGGGCCTGAATCCAGTGTAATAATAAATTTGAAACGCTTGCCAATTATACACAGAGGAAGTCCTTGTCTTACGATCACAATTGAGCCCCAAATTTCTGTTGCTAAGTGAGACACTTATTAAGTGAGTATTGCCCCGGTTTACAACCTTTCTTGCCACAGTTGTTAAGTGAATCCCTGCAGTTGTTAAGTTAGTAACACAGTTGTTAAATGAATCTGGCTCCCACATTGACTTTGCTTGTCAGAAGATCAGAAAAGGTAATCACATAACCTTGGGACACTGCACCTGTTTGCAAATATGAACAGTTGCCAAGCATCTGAATTTTGATCACGTGACCATGAGGATGCTGCAACGGTCATAAGTGTGAAAAATGATCATAGATCTTTTTTTCAGTGCTATTGTAACTTCAAACAATCACTAAATGAATGGTTGTAAGTCGAGGACCACCTGTACGGTCTCACACACTGCTGCTATAGATAAAGTTGCTACTTGAGGCAGGTTTTAAAGCTTTTTTGAAGCTTTTAAAATTCCTATTGTGTATTAAAAACAAGTGATATGTGTTGATTCTTCAATATGTGTTATGTGGTGGATGATTTTACCTTTCGATGGTTAGGACAGTTATAGAACACTTTAAAGGGCAAGCGGCTGTTTTGATTTTGGTCTTCAGAGTTGTTCCCCCCCCCAATAATGAAATTATAGATAAATCTAAGCAAAGATAATTGAATTAGATCTTCATAAATGAATAAGTCACAAATGTTATCACAGCAATCTGGCATGGGAGGCTGTTTGAAGAACGGGCGTAAACTTTGTCCCAATTGTTTCATATTCAGAACTTTCTTCTGCCCTGCTGTTACCTAGTTTGGTAATGAAATATCTGCAGGAAAATAACCAAGCTCAGAAAGCACCAAGGTCCCCACAGTCCAACATTCAGCTATAAATAATTCTCTTCTATTGGCACTTTCTTGCTTACCAGTAATTCTTTTTTCTAGAATTTTCTTTTTGATATGTGTACAGTTATCACTGGATTTGATGTCTACTCCTTCTGAAAAGGACTCAGGTATATGGAATCATAATGCTTTTCCCTTCATAGCAGCCTGAAATATTATGTTTTATCCAGTAACTGTATGGTAGTGCATCTTATTTCATAAACAAAATTAATAATGTGAATATACTGTTAAGAAAGATATCTCGGTAATTTTGTTCATACAGTGCAAACAGCCATAATGTGGTATCTCTATTTGCTGTTTAGTGTGACGTATGAATAGAACCAAATATAGTTTACCCAATAAACTCTGATTTGGTTAATGTGTGATAGACAAGCTAAGTAAGAGGACTGAAGAGGATTTGAAACAATTTTGAAAAATAGGTTGACAGAATCATATATTGGGAAATAGCAAACATGCTGTCTTGACTCTGTGTTCTTTGCCCCAACCTGATGCCTTCCTCAGGTGCAATGGGGTGGCATAGTTGCACTTCTTGATGTGCATTGAGCAATGTTTGGTGGCATAGAGCTGCATTTAATCTTTTGAGGGAATCCTACAACATGATGAACAAAACAATGAAGCAAATTGTGTGGATCTATTTTTCTTTGGTTTTTAAAGATGTTTGTTTTTTAAAAACTATGTTAAGCTTACTGTAAGACATGCAATTTCAAGCTTTGTATCTCATATGGTAACAAATATTCCCACAAGTGTTAAGCAGTAGCAGTCAGAGGAATCTTAGGGTTATAGTTTGTCATACTTGTTCTACAAATTTTAGTCTAGTCATTACATCTGAAAAGTGCGAGGTTAGGAAATATTGCTTTTTATCTACTCATATAAATGCTAATTTATTTAAATTATATAATGCTAATATAACCATTCCCAAGAAATTCTGCCCTCCCGATGACTAACTGCTATTTTCTTCTTATGGCATTGCTGGGAATTGGGAGAAGAAAAGTAAGAAACTGCAGCCTGTTATAATTCAGAAAACTAAAGCCAGGAAATTCTCTGGCCCAGATTATGAAACAGGAATTTGCATGTAAATAGACTTGAGCTCCCTACAAATAGAGTAGGACAATCTTTAATTAACACCCTATCTCTTTTGAAGAATACTTTTGAGAAATGCTTAGTACTTACTATATGTGGCGAAGAAGTAAAAAGTCTCAACAACTCTACCTTAAAATAGATATAGTGGTGTAGAAAGAGGAAAATCTGCTCTATTCAGTTTAGTACAGTGGATTTATAGTACTTTGCACATCTGTACAAGTAAAAACTTGCATATGAGTAAATGAATTTCAAACAATTTCAGTGTAAGATATGGAATTGCTAGGTCTGGATAACTTGTAAAGACTATTTTTTCTGGCATTCAGGCCCCAAATTCCTGACTTTTTAAACTACATGAATTTTGTTTTTTATGTCATCTGTGCCAGAATATTCTTTTATCATTTCATACAGCATAATTAAATCATGAACTAATCCCATACATTGGCTCTGCTCAACATGCTAGGCTAAAAATATCCTGTTTGTGGTTCAGTGTGTCTTGTTAAACCAGAGAACTAGGCTGAATAAATTGTAGTTCAGTTAACCCAGGCATGTCAAACTCGCAATGTCACGTGACGTCGCGCGACGTATTGGGACTTTTTCCCCATTGCTGGCAATGGGGTGGGTGCAGTTTCGGCGTGACGCATCCAGCCCGCGGGCCGGCAGTTTGACATGCCTGAGTTAACCATAGGTATTCATTTCAGGTGAGTATAGTTATTCTCTCACTTCAAATTATTACTTTGGCCTTCTTAGCCATATGGCTAAGTAGGAGGCAACACCTGGCTGGGCTTGGAAGATACGTATAGTTGGGATTGGCTAGTATTTGAATAGAAACTATAGCTATAGGATAGTCCCCTTTATGGATTACTGCCTTGTCGTGGCGAAGGGGCTTGCGTAACTCAATGAAGCTATAAGCTATGCCGTGCAGGGCCACCCAAGACAGACAGGTTATAGCAGAGAGTTCTGACAAAATGTGATCCACTGGAGAAGGAAATGGCAAACCACTCCAGTATCTTTGCCATGAAAACCCCATGGACAGTACTAAAAGGAAAAAAGATATGACGCTGGAAGATGAGCCCCTCAGGTCGGAAGGTGTCCAATATGCTACTGGGGAAGAGCAGAGGGCTAGTACTAGTAGCGTCAGAAAGAATGAAGCGACTGGGCCAAAGCCGAAAGGACGCTCAGCTGTGGATATATCTGGTGGTGAAAGGAAAGTCCGATGCTGTAAAGATTTTTTCTCCATAGGAACCTGGAATGTAAGATCCATGAATCAAGGCAAGCTAGACGTAGTCAAAAAAGAGATGACAAGAATGAACATCGACATCTTAGGAATCAGCGAACTAAAATGGACAGGAATGGGTGAATTTAATTCAGATGACCATCAGGTATACTACTGTGGGCAAGAATCCCTCAGAAGAAATGGAGTAGCCTTCATAGTAAATAAAAGAATAGGAAAAGCAATACTGGGATACAATCCCCAAAATGACAGAATGATCTCAATTCGAATCCAAGGCAAACCATTCAATATCACAGTAGTCCAAATCTATGCCCCAACCACTGGTGCTGAAGAGGATGAAATTGACCGGTTCTATGAAGCCCTACAGCACCTTATAGAATTAACACCAAAAAATGATGTCCTTATCATCATGGGGGATTGGAATGCTAAGGTAGGAAGCCAAAAGATAACCGGAATAACAGGCAAGTTTGGCCTTGGAGAACAAAATGAAGCAGGGCACAGGCTAATAGAATTTTGTCAAGAGAATACGATGGTCATAACAAACACTCTTTTCCAACAACCCAAGAGACGGCTCTACACATGGACATCACCAGACGGTCAACATAGAAATCAGATTGACTATGTGCTCTGCAGCCAAAGATGGAGAAGCTCTATACAGTCAGTAAAAACAAGACCAGGAGCTGACTGTGGCTCAGATCATGAGCTTCTCGTTGCAAAATTTAGGCTTAAATTGAAAAAAGTAGGGAAAAGCACTAGGCCACTCAGGTATGAACTAAATCATATTCCTGATGAATATACAGTGGAGGTGACAAATAGATTTAAGGAACTGGATCTGATAGACAGAATGCCTGAAGAACTATGGATGGAAGTTCGCAACATTGTACAAGAGGTAGCAACTAAAACCATCCCAAAGAAAAAGAAATGCAAGAAAGCAAAATGGCTGTCTGAGGAAGCTTTGCAAATAGCTGAGGAAAGAAGGGAAGCGAAAGGCAAAGGAGAAAGAGAAAGATACACCCAATTGAATGCAGAATTCCAGAGAGTAGCTAGAAGAGATAAGAATGCCTTCTTAAATGAACAGTGCAAAGAAATAGAAGAAAACAACAGAACAGGGAGGACCAGAGATCTCTTCAAGAAAATTGGAGATATGAAGGGAACGTTTCATGCAAAGATGGGCATGATAAAGGACCAAAATGGCAGGGACTTAACAGAGGCAGAAGAGATTAAGAAGAGATGGCAAAACTACACAGAAGAACTATACAAGAATGAGCTTAACATCCCAGATAACCACAATGAGATGGTCACTGACCTCGAACCAGACATCCTAGAATGTGAAGTGAAATGGGCCTTAGAAAATCTGAGCAACAACAAAGCTAGTGGAGGTGACAGTATTCCAGCTGAGCTATTCAAAATCTTAAAAGAAGATGCAGTAAAAGTGCTACACTCAATTTGCCAGCAAATTTGGAAAACTCAACAGTGGCCACAGGATTGGAAAAGGTCAGTTTACATTCCAATTCCAAAGAAAGGCAATGCCAAAGAATGTTCAAACTATCGCACCATTGCACTCATTTCACATGCTAGTAAAGTTATGCTTAAAATCCTACAAGCTAGACTCCAGCAGTATGTGGATCGAGAACTACCAGAAGTACAGGCAGGATTTCGAAGAGGCAGAGGAACTAGAGATCAAATTGCCAACATACGCTGGATCATGGAGAAAGCTAGGGAGTTCCAGAAAAACATCTACTTCTGCTTCATTGACTATGCAAAAGCCTTTGATTGTGTGGATCACAACAAATTGTGGCAAGTTCTTAAAGAGATGGGAGTACCAGACCATCTCATTTGTCTCTTGAGAAACCTATATGCGGGTCAAGAAGCAACAGTGAGAACCGAACACGGAACCACTGATTGGTTCAAAATTGGAAAAGGAGTCCGGCAAGGCTGTATACTGTCGCCCTGCCTATTTAACTTATATGCAGAGCACATCATGAGAAAGGCAGGGCTAGATGAATCAAAAGTTGGAATTAAGATTGCCGGGAGAAATATCAACAACCTAAGATATGCAGATGATACCACTCTAATGGCAGAAAGTGAAGAGGAACTAAAGAGCCTCTTGATGCGGGTGAAGAAGGAGAGTGCAAAAGTTGGCTTGAAACTCAACATTAAGAAAACCAAAATCATGGCATCCGGCCCTCTCAATTCCTGGCAAATAGATGGGGAAGAAATGGAGGTAGTGACAGATTTTATTTTTCTGGGCTCCAAGGTCACCTCAGATGGGGACTGCAGCCAAGAAATTAAAAGACGCTTGTTCCTGGGGAGGCAAGCTATGGCAAATCTAGACAGCATTCTAAAAAGCAGAGACATCACCCTGCCAACAAAAGTACGCATAGTCCAGGCCATGGTTTTCCCAGTTGCAATGTATGGCTGTGAAAGTTGGACCATAAGAAAGGCTGAGCGCAAAAGAATTGAGGCCTTTGAACTGTGGTGCTGGAGAAGACTCCTGCGAGTCCCTTGGACTGCAAGGCGTTCAAACCGGTCGGTCCTAGAAGAGATCAACCCCGACTGCTCTTTAGAAGGCCAGATCCTGAAGTTGAAACTCAAGTACTTTGGCCACCTAATGAGAAGGAAGGATTTACTGGAGAAGAGCCTAATGCTGGGAAAGATTGAGGGCAATAGAAGAAGGGGACGACAGAGAATGAGATGGCTGGATGGAGTCACTGAAGCAGTAGGTGTGAATTTAAATGGACTCCAGAAGATGGTAGAGGACAGGAAGACCTGGAGGAATGTTGTCCATGGGGTCACGATGGGTCGGACACGACTTCGCAATTAACAACAACAACATAGGATAGTCTGAGAAGTTGCAAATGAAAGAAGGCAGCAGCAACTCACTTCTATATTACAGCCAAAAAACCCACATTAACTGATTTGCATTTATAGCAGTGGCTCCCAACCTTTTCTCGCACCCCTTATAAACATTCAAAATAACGGCAATGAATTATGCATATAAACCATAATTTTGAAAACCCAAGTTTTTGCACCCCTTGGAATATCGTCTCGCACCCCCAGTTGGGAATCCCTGATTTACAGTATATCTTGCTGTAATCCAGTAAGACTTGCTGGTACTACACAACTGCTCAGGTAGTTGGTTAATTAGAAACAAAGGCTTGATAAGAATGTTGACTTGATATCCCAGTATAGTTTTCACAGTATCATGATTCTCCTAACTGAGCAATTGATGTTCTCTTGCAAAACCTGAAGATACTGTTCTCCAGCATGGTGACTGAAGAATCCACCAATGGGTTATTTCAGTCCTCCTGCCCAATCAGACCAAGTTGGCAAGTTGTCATGCCTCCTCATTGTCTGGGACTTCCCAGTTTTCATCTTGGTCTTCGCCCATGATGACATGATTTCTTGACTCTCTCTCGTTGGAGCAGGTCTGATTAGATTTATTGATTCATTGGTGGATTCTTAAAAAGTTAGCAGAATTAGTGGAGTTTATTTCCCTTTCTGAATGATCTGTTTCAGTCTTTTTCTCCCTTCAGGGTTAGAATAGAACTTCTTTCTAAGGGGGGGGGGTGGCCCTTCCCCTTCCCTGAATTCAGCACTCTGCTGAATCAGAATAATTGGCTTAAGAAGTGGGGAGAGTTTTTTTCCCTTCGTGGGGGCTATAAAGGGGTTACTTGCAACTTCCCAGCAACGCGCGTACAATTGCCTCACTTGGTGGCCACCATCCTGAAGCCTCGTGGTTTCTTCCTGACCGGGCTCGGTCAGGAATTCCTATAGCGGCCGCCATTTTGGATTCGCGAAGGTCCTTTTTCACGAAGTTTTTTTGTTTACTGGTCGATTCTCAAGGGCTTGCTTTAGCTAGCGATGGGGGAAAATACTGTTGTGGGCTTATGATTACTTGTGGCTGCCGCTGAAGTGATCGGAGCCTCGTGGTACGGCGGCAAAAAATTTTTCGCGCCTAACAGCTGTTAGGCACAATTCTCAGCAACGTTACCTGGACCATCTGAAAGCCTCAACTAGCTCCACCGTTACTAGTTCCTTGAACTGAAGCAGAGGGATTGACTAGTTTTCCCTCCCTCACCCCCCCCCCCCCATCTTGTTCTCCCTCAGGGAACCTCTTAAGGTCCGCCATTTTAGAGACATAGTTTCCCGGGAAACGCCCATTTTACACCCAGCCTGGGACGCCATTTTGTATTTAAAAAAAATTGGATAAAATAATAAGGGAGAGACTAGTGCAGTCAATTGCATTGGGTTAACAGAGTTTACTAAACTTTATTGATTCCCTTTTTTTTATTGAGTCTTAGTTTCAGAAATCATCTTTCCTATTCAAGACACCTGTGAGCACAAGTGTGGAATCAGCAGCAGCTCCGGCTCTTCAGGCCTGGTCGCCGTAGTGCTTGTTCTGCCCCTCTGCATCTAGTGGCTGCTCCAGCATCCTGACCATTGCCACTATTGTGGGACACGTGTGATTTCATCGCCTACCATTGTGGAGGGACGAGCGCTTCGGCGCCGAGCGTGAGTTCAGGTTAGCCAGTGAACTGACTCACGGCAATCCACGTGAAGTCCCTTGCAGACCGAGTCAGGCCAAAGGCAACTTTGGGTTGTATCTTGATGGAAATGGCAGAACCAACTGAGCCACGTCCCGTGGACATGGATGTCACTTCCGCCCCAGCTGAGCCGGCACCCGAGCCTCCTTCAGGTAAGGCCAAAGGTAAATCTAAGCATGGCAGGAGGGCTGGCATGGCAAGCGACAGACTGGCTGACTGCACACACAGAGCCCTGGAGAAGCAATTCTCCCAGGCCCAACGCTTGTCTGCTGAGAAAGGTCTCACACTGTCGACCTCCACACCACCGGACACGGGAGTGCCTCAACCGTCCACATCCAGAGCGTGGTCGCATGAGATGGTGTATCAGCAGGTCCTGACTCGGACCCTTGGTCAGGTAGGACCACCTTTATTTGGGGAGGACCTTAATTTGCCAGGTCTGTCTGCCATCACACCACCTGCTGCGGGGTTAAGGCTTCTGCTAGAGCAGTCCGTCTCCGACCAGCTCCAACTGTGGATATCACAGGCTATGTGCCAAGCTATGGCATCAGCGGGTCACCAGCAGACGTCTCCCATTTCGGGGCCTCCCTCTTTTGTGGTACCAACAGCCGCCACAAGGCCTTCACTGGATCGGTCAGGTATGGTCTCCCCATCCCAGTCTCCTGATTCCGACTCTAATGTTTCAGATTATGAGGAAGGCAAGGATTGCGAGGAACCAACTTATGAATCCCAACCTATGGTGGAGCTTTTCAATGCTTCGTTTTTGCGCAGAGCTTGTGAGGCAAGTAAGCTTTCCTCCCATTCGGTTCCAACCCCTCAACCTTCCTCTGATCAGGAAACTAATCCCTTGTTTGCTGTGCCAGTGGACACGCACCTCCATATTCCCTGTCCCCAATTATTTCTCCAAAATATTCAGGAACAGTGGTAGTCACCAGCTGCTCAGCCGTCACAAGGGGCGACTGAGTGCAAAATAGTAGACATGCCTAAGGCATTAGCAGACCTATTAGAGGTCCCGAAGGTGGATGAATCTCTAGCACCTCTATATTTAACTGCCAGCCTCGCGGCTGATGTATCTGATGCCCTTAAAGCAGAGGATAAAAAATCCGAAATGGCCTTGCGCAAAGCTCACTTGGCATCTGCCTGGGCAGTTAAGGCAGCAACGGCCACTTCCTTCTTTGCAAGGATCTCTATTACCTGGCTGCATCAGTTACAGGATAGAATCCCGCTGGAGGAAACTAGGATTCATCAGGACTTAACCAAATTATTGGCTACATCCGAATATGTGGCTGACGTCTCCCTATATTCGGCCAAACATTCGGCCCGAGCAATGGCCTCCAGCATGGTTGCTAGGAGACTTCTGTGGTTAAAAAACTGGAGAGCCGAAAGTAAGCATAAGTGGCGCGTGGCCACAGCCCCCTTTAAGGGCGGCAAATTATTTGGGGAGGCCCTTACGCCTTATTTAGTCGAGAACAAACAAAAGCAAAAGGTAATTTCTCACGTGGCAAGGAGGTCTACCAGAAGGTTCACTCCTTACAGTGGCCGGCAGCCCTTTCGGGCAGGGGCGGCAACAGAGTCGGCGCAACCATACCGGTCACCTGCTCCTAAATCGGAGTGCTCCTTTGATAGGGCAAGTTATAGGGACAGAACTAGGTACCAGTCACAGACCAAACATTCCTTTCGTGGCAGAGGGGGTCAGCCCTTCCGCCGAGGCAAATGACTCGGAGCTCCTCCCATTGGCGGCAGACTCACTTCACATGCCAATGGGAAAGCACAACCTCAGACTCCTGGGTTCTGCATACAATCAGAGAAGGCCTGTCCCTGGAGTTCAAATCCATTCCATTAAATCACTTCGTGTCGTGCCCAGCCATGAGAAACACGGTAAAAAGGGGGCTCATGGAAGACACCATCCAACATCTGCTCACCATCAGGGCAATAGAGGAGGTTCCCCCAAGCCAGGTGAGGCAGGGATATTACTCCATCCTGTTTGTAGTCCCAAAGTCTTCGAAGGGATGGAGAGCGATCCTCAATCTCAAGGGACTGAACCTCCACCTTCACTACAAGAGGTTCAAAATGCAAACACTGCACTCCATCTTAACTAGTATCAGGCGGGGAGATTTGTTGACCTCAGTAGATCTGAAGGAGGCGTACCTACACACTCCTATCCTCCCAGATCATCGCAGGTACCTGAGATTCTGTTATCTCAACCGCCACTTTCAATACAGAGCTCTTCCCTTCGGCCTCTCCTCAGCACCCAGGGTCTTTACCAAAATCCTGGCAGTGTTGGCGGCTCACTTGAGACTGATCCCTGTACGAGTCCAGTGTTATCTGGACAACATCCTGATCCAGTCCCAGTCAATCTCAGCCACCCATTCGGACTTGGCCCTCAGCATAAAGACCCTTCAGGACCACGGGTTCCTGATCAATTTCAACAAGAGCCAGATGAATCCCTCTACCCGCCTGCTTCATCTGGGAGCGGTGATAGACACAGAATCGTGTCACGTGTACCTGTCAGAGGAGAGGCGCAGGAGCATCAGGGACCTGGCTCGCAGGTCCTAGGCAAACTAATATCATACATAGCAATCGTGCCGTTGGCCCAGCTACATACCCGGGATCTTCAGTGGTTCCTACTTCCGTACCAGAGACAGCATACCAGTACATCCAACAGACTGGTTCGGATTCCTCATCAGGTACGTTTATCACTTGGCTGGTGGACTTCATCGGCCGTTCACAAGGGGACCCTGTTCAAGGAGCCCAGTCGACTTCAGGTGACCATGGATGCAAACCTCTTCGGTTGGGGGGCTCACCTCCAATCCCAGATAGCTCAGGGCCGGTGGTCGCAAACAGACCTCAAACACAACATAAACTGGTTAGAGCTCAGAGCGATACATCTAGCTCTCCAAAAATTCCACACAGCAGTCAAGGGTCAGCATGTACTGGTCCGAACAGACAACGTGGCCGCAAAAGCCCACATGAATCGGCAAGGGGGCACTCGGTCCAAATCTCTCATGATGGAGGCTTGAGCGTTGAGCTCCTGGACAGAGAAACACCTGCTCTCCATCAGAGCCGAGCACATCTCGGGGGAGGCAAATCAACAGGCAGACTTCCTCAGCAGGTCGACAATAGATCATTCGGAGTGGATGTTACATCCAGATATCTTCAGGGAGATATCAGTCAAATTTGGCCGTCTGATTGTGGACCTGTTTGCCTGGAGGAGCGGGCGGAAGTGATCTTCATTGCCCCTTACTGGCCCAGGAGACCAGGGTTCGCGGATCTGGTGAGTCATCCTCAGCTCTGTGGAGGATTCCCGACACCCAAATACGGCTGATACAGGGGGATCTCCAACATCCAGACCCCCAATGGCTTCAATTGACCGCCTGGCACTTGAACGCCGCACCCTAACCGGGGAATCTTACTCGGCGGAGGTGATTGATATGATACAGGCGGCCAGGAGACTGGCAACGAACCGAATTTATGACCATACGTGAAAGAATTTCTGTGATTGGTGCGACAAGTCTCTCACAGGTGACGATTCCCAGGGTACTGGAATATTTAATGGAGGGTGTCAACAAGGGGTTGGCGCCCAACACCTTACGCAGACAGTTAGCAGCTCTGTCCTCGATTCTGTTATGTGACTCCTCGGGCTCTTTATCACAGCATCCAGCCATCCGGGCCTTCCTTAAGGGGGTCACAAATACCAGACCACCCGTGATTCATAGGTATCCCTCCTGGGATTTACCCCGAGTTCTTCAGGCACTAACATCATCTACCTTTGAACCACTCAAAACGTGCTCATTGCGACACTTGTCGCTCAAGGTTTCCTTTCTAATTGCCATTACCTCGGCCAGGCGCATTTCGGAATTAGCTGCCTTGTCGGTTAGGAAGGACCTGTGCACGTTTCATGAGGACAGGGTAGTTCTCAGGCTAGACCCTTCATTCATCCCAAAGGTTAACACGAATTTCCATAGGGCGCAGGAGGTCATCCTTCCAAACTTTTGCCCTCACCCGTCACATGAATTGGAACGACGCTGGCACACTCTGGATGTAAGGAGAGCCTTACATTGCTATATTATGCCGAGGTGGCGCAGCAGTTAGAGTGCAGTACTGCAGGCCACTTTAGCTGACTGTGTTCAGCAGGTCAGCGGTTCAAATCTCACCGGCTCAAGGTTGACTCAGCCTTCCATCCTTCCGAGGTAGGTAAAATGAGGACCCAGATTGTTGGGGGCAATGTAAATATATACATACATTGCTTACTGGTGTACACCGCTTAGAGAGTGCTTGCACTTAAAGCGGTATATAAGTCTCATAAATAAATAAATAAATAAATAAATAAATAAATAAATATCAAGCGCACGAAGCCCTTCCGTAAGTCGGAAGCCCTATTTGTGTCCTTCCAGCCTTCGTCAATGGGACAAAAGGTATCAGCTTCCACCATAGGTAGGTGGATCAGGGCCTGTATTTCAAGCGCTTATGTCTCACTTGCCTTGCCAGTTCCTCCTCATGTGACGGCACACTCTACACGCAGTGCTGCTAGAACCGCAGCGTGGGCAACTCAGGCGTCCATTGGGGACATTTGCAGGGCGGCGACATGGTCGTCGCCATCACCGTTCATTAGACATTATCGTTTAGACAAATTTGCTTCGGCTGAGGATGCTTTTGGTAGACGCATCTTACAACAAGTAGTCACACCATCTGGGGATCCGGCCCCTACTGACTCCCACCCTTAGGGACTCGGGAAGCTTTGGTACGTCCCATTGGTGGATTCTTCAGTCATCATGCTGGAGAAGGAGCGTTGGCTTACCTGAATGCCTTTTCTCAGCATGATGATGAAGAATCCACGCCCTCCCATATTAGAGGTCAGTCAGGTCCGGGTGGGATATTTGTTCTGTTAGTTTCTTTTATTACCTGCTGAGAGTCATCACGTCGAACTGTTGTCAATGGCTTCGCCCGTCGATGAAAACTGGGAGATCCCAGATAATGAGGAGGCGTGACAACTTGACAACTTGGTCTGATTGGGCAGGAGGACTGAAATAACCCATTGGTGGATTCTTCATCATCATGCTGAGAAAAGGCGTTCAGGTAAGCCAACGCTCCTTTTCATAATAAGAATCCTACCAGGAATACAGACTAAAAAGAGTGAAGACATTTGAAGGATATCTGGAATATAAATTGC
The DNA here is from genome assembly GCA_039797435.1 of Crotalus adamanteus. Taxonomy (NCBI): domain Eukaryota; kingdom Metazoa; phylum Chordata; class Lepidosauria; order Squamata; family Viperidae; genus Crotalus; species Crotalus adamanteus. Next base: position 12,788,163 of record CM077935.1, read on the forward strand.
TTTTGATTCAGTTAGAAGCCGAACGGGCAAGTCTATTGCAAGAAATAGGGGTCTTGCAAAATTAACTGGGATGAGTTTGATTCTGTTAGCTCTGAGGAAATGGCTAGGGTGCTAGTGATATTAACTTTGCCACTTGTTGATTGGATCCTTGCTTTTCCTGGTTGGTGAAGGCTTCTAAGGAGCTGACAGAAGCTGGATCAGAGAAGTAACGAATACATCCTTGAGAAAGGGGGTGGTTCTGCCTGCCTTGAAAGAGGTGATGCAGTGGTGGGATTCAGCCGGTTTGCACTACTTTGGCAGAACCGGTAGCTAATTTTTTGTTGCCCAGGCCCAGAATGGACTTCCGTGAGCGGCATCCACACAGAGAACCAGTTGTTCACATATTTGAATCCCACTACTGAGGTGATGGTGTACTCAGGATGCTGTAACACTTTAATACATTTCATTGGAAATGTAAGCTTAGAGTCTTATGACTAAAGCAGTGTATAGGCCTGAGTGAGTGGATAAATAGATGTATACATACATAGTATTTGGATCAGCTATCTGGTATGTGCAAACTGCTATCAGGAGACAAGAGGAATTCTGACATTTTTATATGAATCTAGAGTCAATTTGCAGCATTATCTCTTATTCTAATGGATAAATGGTTCTGCTGGCACTATTCTGGCCTTAACTCTTGGAGAATAAGTATTCGCAAACCAGCAATTCTAGCCATCCTGGGGAAGAATGGTGAAGGAGGTCCATTTCTTTTACCAAGAAAGTCCTTGATAGGGATCTGATGAATCTGAGAAACAGCAATGCAGTTTCTATTGTGTTTTTTTCATCTCAGTGAAGATAGGGGAACATTCCGTCTATCGAAATCAACAACTTTGGAAGTAGGGATAGCAAGCACCAAATGAGCCTGATTGATAAACCAACTAATATTTGAGGATTCCTGTTGAAGAGTGCCTAATGTACTAGATTTTTGGAGTGGGATTGGGTTTTCATTTTATAGGGTTTCTTGGCATTAAATATTCACTGTTAAGCAGTGAACTATGTAGAAATATCATTTGTAGGGGGTGATAAAGTGAGTTTTTTGAGTAGTATAAAAAGTTTTGGAAGTTTTAAAGAAGTAGTGGAGAGAGAATTTTTTAACAGATTGGGACCAAATTAGAAATTTAAATTCTTTGGACATTTTGACATCCTGGAGAAAAAAACAATTACATATTTATTTCTCTGCTCCTTCTCATAGAAGCATATATGATGCAGGGGAGAAATCCTGAAATTTCTGGAATGTTTTATTTTCAGACATATATATTCATGAATTATACAGTTTATAGTACAACATAAACTGCTAATGATAATATTAATAAAGTATTAAGTTTTGGTCCTAAGCTATTGTCTTATATATCTGTGTCACAACTGTTTCGAGAGAGAAGTGAAAAATGCATCAACAATGAGGAGACTAGGCATCAGCAGGTTTGGAGTATTTCTAGTTCCAGTATCTCCAGAACTAGAAGGAGGCTAGAATTCAAGAAACAGATGTTGAATGTTTCTGTATTTTAAAATGTAGTCTCTCTGGTCAAATTCATCTTTTGGTGATGCAAGTGGTTTGCCATTTTCTTTACAATGTTGCTTTGACATCCCAATCTAGTTTACATCTCAGGGATTGCTGATATTCTTCTATCTAGGATTAACCAGGTCCAACCCCTGCTTGTCTTGTGAGCCTTACAAAAGTTAGTCAGATGCTGCCACCTGCAGGGTATCTATCCCAAATATTCCCTCTAGAATGGATTTTAACTCCTTTTATGGAGGGCATCGATTTGAGGAAGATAGAACAGGAAGAATTGTTTAAGGTTTTAGAGTCTAGATTCCTCCATAAAAATATTTGTATTTCATGTTTTGAGTTATGTAGTATGATTTAAAAACATTTTTCTAAGATAATATTTCGTAGAGATTTTTGCAGTGCTTGTTCCCTCTCCCCCTGGCCATGGAGAATTTTGTTTTGTTGATCAGATCAGATCAGATCAAATGAAAGTTACATGAGCCTCAGGCTTAATAAAGTGGCACTAGAAGATTTGTCACAATATTAAAAAGTTACATAAAATATAAAGCATAATGAAATAATTTTTGTTTATCAATTCAGTTTGTTACTGATTAACCTACAGGTATAAAAACTGTTCCTTGGCTTATACTTTAATTATAAAAATTGCAAGACACAATGGAAACATCAAGATAGTACAAACAATATGAGCAAACGTGGCAAAATGCTATTTTTTAGTTTTTAAATTAATTTTAGTTTATTAAAACCATTCTAATAAAGGTTCTTTCTTGAAAAAAGAAATCTCAGTGTATGTGCAAATAGCAAGTTAAATTATGGTAGAGGTCATAGGGAATCTACTTATTTTAATGTTTGTTAGTCCTGCTTTTATTGGAGTTTTCATTCAGATTCCCAACTTCTCTGTGTATTTTACTTTAATTGTCTGTCTTGCTTCTCTCTTGTGGCTAGCAGAGTTGAAAACAGTATGGTTCTAGAAAGAAGATGGGCTCTACTCGGTTAACTGCAAAAGAACTATGTGAGAACGATGACCTTGCCACAACGCTAATTCTTGACTCCTACCTTGGCTTTAGGAGTCATAAAATGAATGTAAGGTAAGAAGTAGGAATAGAGATGGAATAAGTCTGAAAATTAAGATTGTAAAGTGGGAATGGATAGATAGATAGATAGATAGATAGATAGATAGATAGATTTTTTATATCTTTGGATATTAAGTGGTGAAGATAGAAAGTATAGGTAGTCCTTGACTTACCACAATTGGGACCAGAATTTTGATTGTTGGTGGGCTGTGTATCTGGCAGAGGCCTCCTGTGCTACAGCAAGCACTGTTGCGCAGCTGAGATGGGAGAGATAGGTGAATGGGGGGAGTTGCAGCACCTCTGTGATTGCTAGTGCAAATAGGCTGCCAGGCACCTGAATTTTGAACACATGATTGCAGGGGTGCAACAACCATAACTTGTCCATTTAGCACCGTTGTAATTTTGAATGGTTACTGAACTAATGGTCGTAAGTCAAAGACTACCCAAAATGAGGAAAAAAATATGTTACAAAAGGAATTCTTCCTCTTTTATTTTTATAGCCCACTCCCAGCCATCAGGAGGAAGCACCATTTACGGGAGGCAGTAGAAGCTTTCCGGAAGCGCAAGGACCTAGAAGCAGCATATCAAGCCTTGATGCAGGGTGGCTGGGCCTGCCAGTATTTTGCAAACCGGAGCCATCAGCAGGAAGCTGCCTTCAAGAGTCATGTACAATCCTGGTTTTTACCTTTTAATGGCTGGAGAGCATGTTGAAATCTGAAGAAGTTATTTATATAGACTTTTTCATCCCAATCCCGTTCCTTTTGGATTATTACATTATGGCTCTTATCCTAGTCAGCATGGCAGTTAGGGTGGTGGGAGTTTAATTTAACACCATCTCAAACAATCAGGTTTGGAAAGGCTGTTCCATAACATGTTATTTATTATTAAAAGTGAATCATGGGGCATATTATAAGAATGTATGGAAGTTAGAAAAAAGAACTTATCCTAACCTAGTCTATGCCTTCCTTTTCTCTAGACCAAATTAAATGTATTAGTGCTCTGGCCACATACAGCCTACATGAACTTTGTAATTAAGTGACATAAAATTATTAGGCTTTTTTTTTTACTTGACTGTTACTTGTAACGCAAGCTGGCAGTGAAGGTCCACAGAGGCTGGCTGTGGATCAGTGGTTCTCAACCTTTTTAATGCCGCGACCCCCAACCGGTCATAAGTCGAGGACTACTCAACCGGTCGTAAGTCAAGGACTACTCAACTGGTGCAGCACCATTTGCAGAATGGGACTTTTGGCAGGCTCAGCAGGGCAGAGACAGCCTGGACATTTCCTATTGGCTTTTGAAAGCCAATAGAATTAGACTCTATTCAAGAGAGTCTATTCTATTGGCTTTCAAAAGCCAATAGAATAAAAGGGAGTAGCACAGCTAAGGAAAAGGGGAAAAAAATGGTGGACTGCGTTGTTTGGCAACCCCCGTGAAATGGTCATTCGACCCCAAATGGGGTCCCGACCCACAGGTTGAGAACCACTGCTGTGGATGAAAGGACCAAGAAGTATCATTTTCTTCTTTTTTATCTTTTTTGGCTTTGATGTTTTTAAGCATCTTCAGCTTATGTGAATCTGAGCTTGACAGAAAGAAAATTGTTTACAACTATAGTGAGATACATTTTATACGTGAAGAGAGTAAACATATTCATAGAAGTGATATGAGCATTGTCTCTGACTTAGTTCTCTCTCTCCACTGATTCTTTCAATTAACTCCCTTGCAGTGATTTTATTTTATTTATTTATATTGCACCTTTATTATTTTTTTATAAACAACTCAAGGCAGCAAATGTATCTAATACTCCTTCCTCTCTTCCCTCTCCCCCCATACCCACCCCAGATTTTTCGGTACCTTCGCATTTTCCTTCCTGAGAGCGGTTTTGCCATCAGACGCTGTAGTCGATATTCCTTAGAAATAAATGGAGCCCAGGTAGTGTCTACAAAGTCATGGTAAGTTCATAGTACTACTGCTTCCCCATGTGGCAAAATTATTAACTTGCATGCTGGATTATACCAACCAGCATGCAAAGAAGTGGATAATAAAGTAGCTATGCATTTGCTCTTGCATATTTTACTTAAGAATACAGCAGCATAATCCTCTGGATAGGTAAGGTTATTTTTTTCCTCTCCCATAAGGAGAAAGAATGATAAACTGGAGCTTTTAGAGGGCTACACTGCAGAACTGACAGAACCCGACGAGAGCCTCCTCCGAGCAGGTGAAAATGACTTCAGCATCATGTACTCCACCCGGAAACAGTGTGCCCAGCTTTGGCTAGGGCCTGCAGCCTTCATTAATCATGGTAGGTGGACGCCTTCAGGTGCAAGTTAGAGAGGTAGTTGCCTCAAACTGTTTAAATTGCTATGAAAATGATAATGGTAAGTTTTATATAACCGGTCTTATTACTTAGACCAGTGTTTCTCAACCTTGACAATTTTAAGGCATGTGGACTTCAACTCCCAGCAATGCTGGCTGTGGAATTCTGGGAGTTGAAGTCCACATGCCTTAAAATTGTCAAGGTTGAGAAACACTGACTTAGACTAAATGTTGAGAAATAAGATAGCTATCTATCCCAGATCAGAGATATTCCAGTCAATATTCTAGATATTCTAGTCAGTTATTTGGGAAATTGAACTTTCTATAGGTACCAATAGTGATATATCAGAGCTTTTCTTGGGCTACTGTGTGAAACGAGGGAAAGACACAACTTCTTTACAGAATTGCCACTGGAGCAGTGTGAGTGTCCCCAGATCTCCAAATCACATTTTCCCCTTCAAATCTGAACTGCTGCATGATCCTAATTACAGTATTAAGAATTAATCATCTCATTTCAGTTAGCTTTGTAGGTGCTTCTGACACAAAGACAGACAACACTCTACACTTAACAACTTAATTGGGTTGCCAAAACTTGCAGTGTTTTTCATTGACAAAATTTTTAAAAAAATATTGTTATCTTGATGTCTATATACTGTTTCAGTTTTCTCTTAGGAAAATGAATATATTTTCCTACTTAATATGATTGACTAGGTAATAATGCTAAAGCATATTTTATTACTGATTATAACAGTCATTGTCTTTGGATAACCTATAGATGAATCACTAACATGGTTTCTCTTGAGATATGTTTATATTTTAGTAAAAGGAAAAGAAAAAGGCATTGTGGTTGCAATGAGTTGTTTCTTTGGTAGAATTGCTGAAATTTAAAGGCATTGAGGCTTAAAGAAGGACAATTTGTTCCAAAGAAATACAAATGTCCCTATCTGCCCAGTTAATGACTGGACAGAAGCAGCTTCTTTGTAGTCAGTGGCCTAGTCAAGTCACTCTGTATGTGCACCTGTTATCTGTTATTTTCTAAATTAAGTATTTCCCAAGAATTGTGATTATTTTAGTAACTGGGAGAAATGTGGGTGCTAACTATCAATGTAGGTGGCCTGTAGATTAAAATTGCTTGGTGCTGTTTCTTGTGTCAGCTTTCATAGTGAGGGACATTTAATCATGTGAATACTGCTATAGAAATTGAGAATTTGATAGAATTTTGATTGTGAAAGGGTTGATGAAAAAAGACTGTCTAAGGAACTTCTTATCCTAAATGCATTTGAAAATCTAGTCAGGATGTTATGTTTTATGTTGAATAGAGGACTATTTACTTTTTTTGAAGCTGGAACCAAATTCTCTAAAAATTTAATCTTAAATTTGTGTCTCATTCATTTAAAGATTAGGCATAAAAAGGCATTAAGAATAATAAGCTGTTCTAAAATTTATTATTTATTTATTTTTCACATTTCTAGATAGCCAAAATGGGAGATGTTTATTTACCACCTATTTGTGAGGCAATAGTCTGTTAAGAAAGCTTCCTTAGTTAATTGCTTGAAATGCTGCATTAGTAATGTTTTCAGATGACCAAGGGATTATCTGATAGACTTAGGGTTCAGAATTTAACTGCAAAAGGCAATAATGAATTGAACTTTCATGGAAACTTCTCCTTATTCGACCACAGAACTCATAGAAAAACTTACTTCCTTTCAGTATTTTAAAATTTTCATTAAAGGTGTAAGACATAAGGCACAATTGTTTTGCACTTTATTGAGTGAGAGAGGCTTGATATGATAATGTACTTATACAAATGTCAAATATGCCGCCTTCAGTTCATAACGTGGAAAACTGAGGATTTAAACCAAATACAATACTTTTCTTCAGCTGGATTTCCATAATTTGCATTGAACCTACTCAGTTGATTCAGATTTGTAGATGCTTCTAGATAAAGCAAAATGTCCTGTTGAAAAAATGATCAAGTTTTCTCTGCTGCAGCTTCTGCTAAGAAGGAATACTTGTAATTCATGTTTAGCTCTTTTTTAAAATCTCCCCTTTTCTTCTTACTGTTCCCCTCCAAAATGTAATTCCTGCGCACTGTGCAACTAATCAGACTGCAGACCAAACTGTAAGGTAAGCTGTGTTGACTTATTGTTGGGGCACGGGATGCTGTTCGTTAGAATATGAGACTCTGAACTTGGGATGAGGCCTAAATGTATTACTGACTAGAGCAGGGGTAGGCAACCCAAAACACTCAAAGAGCCACTTGGACCCGTTTCCCATCGAAAACAAAACGCTGGGAGCCGCAAAACCCTTTTGATATCTAAAATGAAGATAACACTGCATATATCCTTTTTACATATATATATGTAATCCTTTTTACATACATACATACATATATATATATATATATATATATATATATATATATATATATATATATATATATATATACACATACATACATATATTCCAGCGTGATAGCAGAGGCAGTTCTCCAGCAACTGGAACGTGAGGCTATGTCCCAGTACCAGCCCAAATTTTGGGCTCGGTACGTTGACGACACGTTTGTCATCGTCAAACGATGCCAAAAAGCCAACTTTATGGGAATACTCAATTCGGTTTATCCGGATATTAGGTTTACGGTGGAGGAGGAGAGCCGGGGCTCGATAGCCTTCTTAGATGTACTTGTCCAACGAACACCAGAGGGCTTAGTACATACGAAGGTCTATCGTAAGGCCACCCACACGGACCGAATCCTCCACTATAACAGCAACCACCCAGTATCCCATAAAGTTGGCTGCATCAAAACGCTGTTCCAGCGTGTACATTCGCATTGCAGCACGGTAGAGGCAAAAGAGGAAGAGAGGAGACATTTGTACCGGATCTGTCAACTCAATGGATATCCGCTACGGTTTGTAAGACGCCACAGCAGGATACCCAGATATGACCACCAAGAAAAACTCCCCCAAGGACAACACGCATTTCCCTACCGTATAGTCACAACATGTCCGAAGCCACAGCCAGACTGCTGGCCCCTCATGGCATAAGAGTGGCACATAAACCTGACCAGACCTTGCGGTCAAGGATCATGTGCCCCAAAGATCCCCTTCCCACCGCAGAAAGGTCTGCGGTGGTTTATAAAATTGATTGCATGGGTTGCCACAGCAACTATGTAGGGGAAACATCAAAAAGGCTGAAGACCCGCCTACATGAACATAAGTTGGCAATCAAGAGGGGCGAGCAATACTCGCAGATCTGGTCACGTATGGCCGAAAGTGGCCATAACTTTGACTTTGACCACACACAAATCTTGGCCAGTGATACCACAAAGGGGGGCCGCCTATTAAAGGAGGCCTGGTTTTCAGGGAAAAAATCCATTAATCGCCATATAGACATGTGCCCGGCACAGCGGACCTTACAAACATGGCACATGAACCGTCGCTTGAACCGCTGGAAAAGATCTAAGCATCGATCACGTGTGGGAGAAGAATAGGACACCCCCCCCACACACAACACGATCAAATGGACATTCCCTTGGCCTCGGATGAAGACGGTAGGACTTTGAAAAATCCCCCACAAATGACAAACAGCCATCAGAAACCCGACTGCCAACCATGGAATAATTTCCCGACGAACGGAGCGAGTGGAGGCGTTTTGACAACTGAATTGCAGCAGGAAAGAGAGAATGAGGCCCCCCCAACCGGTTCAACAGAAGAAATACGAACGGAGATAACTGTGGGGGGGAGAATAGGAAATACAGCGCACAATAGAACGCTCGGACTACAACCATTCATGCCGGGGGGATGATTCACCCCCCGGGGAGTGAAACGGACGCTCTCTCCACGTTAGTTGGGCTGGGTTGTGGGGGGGGGGGGATAGCTCCGTGATGATTGATTCCTTGGGAGGACAGAAGATTACAAATGGAGCTTGCCTGAGAGATTCTCTGATGAAGGATGAGGACGGAAGCCCGAAACGGAGTGAGCAACGGACTGGCCGGTCATGAGCTAGGCGATGCCTTATTGATATGCATACACTCCGGAACGATTCCCCCCAAGAATATAGGGAGGAGAGTGATGATAGACCCAAGGGGGTGATGGAAAGGAAGAGGAGAGAGAGTGGTATAGGACGAGATGGCACACGAGGGCTACGATCTGAGAGAACAGGAGGACTGGAACGTGACTCGGAGGGGGATGGTTGGAGGAACTAGAAGGAAGCAGAAAACAGCAACTACCGCCCGTGATAGACAGAATCACGAACGGGAAACTAGTGAAACGTGCACTAACTGCAAGGAAAGGGGAAATACCCCAGCTAATTTTAGAACTAACGAGAAAGACACACGTAACAGCATACGTAGAAGGAGTGAGAAAGAACTACACCCCAATGCAGGACACACACTTAGGTTACAACGCACACAGCTGGGACCCATGACACGATCCAAGAGCCGAGCGCAAATGATTGGAGGCTGCATATAAGCCCTCCCAACGACTGCCGTTTACACCCTGATGATGTCAAGAGCTCTTGGCGAAAGCTAGGTTTAGTAAATAAAAGTTTTAACATTTTTATAATTTTTATTCTCTTGGTGTTTGACTATTTATTGATTTTAACACATATATATATATATATATATATATATATATATATATATATATATATATATATGCATATATATGTATATATATGTATATGTATGTATATGTATGTATATGTATATATGTATATGTATATATATATATATATATGTATATATATATATATATGTATATATATATATATATATATATATATATATATGTAGGTCTTTGGTTATTCGGGTTTTCTCCCGCGTAAAATTGGAAGCATCTTGGCGACGTTTCGACGAAGTCCATTCGTCATCTTCAGGTTGGTGTTTTCAGCTTCGTGCTTCGAGCAGCAATGTGTGGTCTTAGCTGTTTCTTCCTTTTAACTGCCAGTGGGGGTATGAACTGATTGGGTGGGAGCTTGGCTGTGTTCTGATTGGGTGGAGGTGTGTTCTGATTGGTTAGGGGCTTGGCTGTGCTCTGATTGGCTGGGGGGTTGGCTGTGCTCTGATTGGCTGGGGGGTTGGCTGTGCTCTGATTGGCTGGGGGAGTGTTCTGTTTGGTTGTGCTCAGGTTAGTCTGAGTTGCAGAGGGGTTTAAGATTTCTTAATTTCTCGCCAAACAACTACAGCCCTATGCAGAATCCATCACCTCACACGTAAAAAACTCATTCCAGTTTATAGAGATCATAAAGAAACAAAACGTACAGCCCAGCGACCTACTAGTGAGCTTCGATGTCATATCCCTCTTCACCCAAGTGCCTATCAAAGAAGCCTTGACAGCTATTCAAAACGAATATAACCCCCCCAAACACATCTTAGATCTGACCAACCACTGCCTATCCAACACATACTTCATCTATAATGGACAAAAATACAAACAAACAGAAGGAGCACCCATGGGATCACCCCTCTCACCTGTCATTGCCAACCTCTACATGGAACACTTTGAAACCCAAGCTCTAGAAAAATCGGATCACAAACCCAAACTCTGGCTCAGATACGTAGATGACACTTTCATAATCTGGCCACATGGGAAAGAAAAACTGGACAACTTCCTCACACACCTCAACAGCCTACACCCCAAAATACAGTTCACCATGGAAACAGAAACTAACAACCAACTTCCCTTCCTGGATGTCTTAGTCTACAAAAAATCCAATGGCTCCCTAGGACACACCATCTACCAGAAGAAAACACACACAAACCGCTATCTGCACGCTCTTTCACACCACCACCCAGCACAGATCAATTCTGTAGCCAAGACACTCATCTCCAGAACAAAACGCTTAGCTGACGAACAACACCTAAAACCCGAACTACACACTCTCACCAATGTACTAACATCCAATGGATTCCATAGAAATAAGATTACAAACCTAATCCAAAAAGAAACCCCCACTAAAATCCAAGACAAAGAACAAGAAAACGGCAAAGCCCTCCTCCCATACATAAAAGGCACCACAGACAGAATCAGTAAGATCCTCCATAAACACAACATCAAAACAGCATTCTGCACAAACAGAAAAATATCCACCATCCTTAGAAACCCCAAAGATAAAATTGAATTAGAAAATCAAGGAGTATACGAAATCCCATGCACCACTTGTCCCACCACATACGTCGGACAAACCAACAGAAGAATAAGTGCACGCATTGAAGAACATAAGAACTCAGTCAAAAAAGAGGAACCAACATCTTCCCTGGTCCAACACCTTAAAGCCACAGGACATGAAATTGACTTTAAAAATACCAGAACCATTGCCAAAAGTGAACATTTTAATAACAGAATAATCAGAGAAGCCATCGAGATAGAAAAACGCCCACACAGCATGAACAAGCGAGATGATACCTCTGCAACTCAGACTAACCTGAGCACAACCAAACAGAACACTCCCCCAGCCAATCAGAGCACAGCCAACCCCCCAGCCAATCAGAGCACAGCCAACCCCCCAGCCAATCAGAGCACAGCCAAGCCCCTAACCAATCAGAACACACCTCCACCCAATCAGAACACAGCCAAGCTCCCACCCAATCAGTTCATACCCCCACTGGCAGTTAAAAGGAAGAAACAGCTAAGACCACACATTGCTGCTCGAAGCACGAAGCTGAAAACACCAGCCTGAAGATGACGAATGGACTTCGTCGAAACGTCGCCAAGATGCTTCCAATTTTACGCGGGAGAAAACCCGAATAACCAAAGACCTACATATATATATATATATATATATATATATATATATATATATATATACATATATATATATACATACATACATATATATATATATATATATATATATATATATATATATATATATATATATATATATATATATATATATATATATATATATGTAGGTCTTTGGTTGTTCGGGTTTTCTCCCGCGTAAAATTGGAAGCGTCTTGGCGACGTTTCGACGAAGTCCCATTCGTCATCTTCAGGCTGGTGTTTTCAGCTTCGTGCTTCGAGGAGCAATTGCAGCAATTATTAGTTTTTAAATCTATTAACACCCTCGTATCCCCCTCTCCTTTGGTATTTACTCCCATCACATCCTTCTTTCTACTACGGGTCTCAGGGGTGTTCGATTCAGTGTTAATCTTCATCCCGTTAGGGCCCCAGGTATTGTTCACCCCTTTTGACTGTGGATTGATGTTTTCTTCCTGTTCTGTATTCCCCTCTCCCTTGACCATATGAGTAACACTTATCCGGGCATTGTGCGTTCCGGTGCTTATGTTCCCACCCCCCACCATGGCGTTCTCTACATCAACCGTCCTTCGTTGTTTAGTGTTCAGAGTAGATCCTTCATGCTCCTCCTGGGAAGGATCTAACTGCCAATAGGAGCGTTCTTCATTCGTTGCTTCTCGTCCGTTCATGAAGTGAGGGGGAGGAGTATTTCTCCCCCCTAATAACAAAGGGGCAGGTAGGAAGATCCGAAGGAACGACAGAAGAGAATGTAACACCAAAGAAACATCTGGAACATTAATTGACCGGCTGGGGCCAGTGACACGGTCTAGGAGCCGGGTGCAGATGTCAGCCAAACCTATTTAAGTCATTCTTGTTAAACTGGCTTTTTAGCCCTGACGATGTTGGGAGTTCCCAACGAAAGCTTGGCAGCTTTTAGTAAAGTATTTTTCTTACTTAAACTCTCCTGGTGATCGCATATTATTTATTCATATGTACACACACCCACACACACATACACACAACAAACACAAACATATATATAAAGGTAAAAAAGGATATATGCAGTGTTATCTTCATTTTAGATGTTAAAAGGGTCTGTCTCTCTCTCTCCTCTCCCTCTCCAAGGCAAGCTGCCCTCCTCTCCATCCTGCGCCCCCTCCCCCAAAGAGATTGGCTGGGACAGTTTGTCAATTGCCACTCTTCCTCCTCCTCATCCCCCCCCCCCATTCTGGCTTCAGCAGAGTTTGCACCAGAAGAAGAAGAAAGGGGTTGCTTCCCCCCCACCCGCAGTTTCTTTTCCTCTCTTCCTTCTCCCCTCACTTCTTCAGCGCGTGTTTGCTGGTAGCCCACCCAGATTTGAGCATCTGGGATTCCGACTCTTCCTCCCACACTCCACACCCCCACGGATCCCTTCTTCCTCCCCCCACTCCCTCCCCCCACCCCAATACCAGCACTGCTCACCCCTTTCCCCATCCTTCCCGTGAGCATGCGGGGGCGTGCCTAGCTTGCTATGGGACCAGAATGGAAGGCGATGCCACTGCCACGAAGAGGTTAGCAGCCCCGGCGCCCAGACGCAGCAGCCAGAATGGTGGCTGAGCTCCCCCCGCGCACCCTATTAAGCTCTCCCCTCTCTGGGCAGGCAGCGAGTTTGCAATCGTGCTCAGAGAGAGAGAGAGAGAGGCAGAGAGCGAGCCCGGCCCGGGACCTCCCCTCTTCCAGCCAGGACCCTGGTGAACAAACCTATCAGGTCCATGCCCAGCAAAACATACTGGGACTCTGGCGAATGACTGGGATCCCCTCCTCCGCCCTAGCACTTGGGGACAGCTCCTCTGCGCTTTCCCCCCCTGCCCTGTCTGAGTCCCTCTGCCCAGCCTGATCCGGACCCTGCGGGCGCTCATCTGGGCAGCACTGGGGACGGCTGGCATAGCACAGGCGGTACCAGAGCCAGGTGGGAGCCCGCAAGAGCGTCCAGCTGACCTCTCCCCCTCCCGACCTCCATGCTCACCTGGACTGCAGGCGTTTGCGCCGGGCCGGGAAGGTGTGTCTCTCTTGCCAGCCCCACCCCGCCCCACATCGTCGTGTGAATGCCGGGCTGGCCAGCGTAAAAGACGGTCAGGGCCTCCGCTCTCGAGCTGGGAGGGGGGTGTGAGTGGGCGGCCGGCACCGAAGGAGGGGGGGCAGGAGGGAGCAGAAGGCGTTGAAAGGCGCCCAGTTCATTGCAGACCAGCCTGAGAGGGGGGGAAGGTGGGCAAGGGAGCCATCAGCCAACTTGCACTGGAGCCGAGGGCGAGTTCAGCGCCACCACGTTTGGCCGAGCATGGCCCTGGCGCGAGTGAGGCAGATCTAGCGGCTGTGGTGAGAGGGCGCCATGAACGGCTACGGCTCCCCGTACCTGTACATGGGCGGCCCAATTGCACACGCTGCTGCAACCATGGCGTGCTCTCACGGCTGAAGAGCCACAAGAGTGGCAGCGCGTCATGGCCGCCCAGGTGGGACTGCACCGCCAGCAGGCCAACAAGAGCCTGGAGAGCCTTTTACCCGACACGCTGCGTGTCCTGCCTGCTGCCGCCGCCGCCACCCCACACCCTCCTCTGCTACGCCGCCTGGGCACCCCGGAGCAGCGCTCGCCACCGCCCAGGGATGGCCTGTCGTGGCACTAGCCCCCCCCCCCAGCGGCGCCATGGCTACATCCCATGGGCAGAGGGTGAGCCTGGGCCACGTGAAGTCCCAGTTGGGGCGGTGGCCAGCAACGGCATCGTTTCCCGGGCTGTCCCCAGGCCGCCAAGCCGGCCACCTTCTGCGTTGCCGGCATCTTCGGGTCGGAACCGCTGCAATGGCCCGCTGACCGGTCAGCTCTGTCCACCAGCGACGCTGGAGCCTCCCATGCTAGCGGAGGCTTCGGTGGGCCGCTCCCTGGGGGGATCCCAGGGCTTCCCTGCGCGGCTCCCCAGCCATGTGCACCTCGGACTGAGCCAGCCTGGGAAAGGGGTTTCCTGGCTGCCCTTCTCCCAGGGGGCGGGGCACCCAGGCGCAGGGCCAATCAGGAGCCCTGCGAGGGGGCAAGTCCCATGAGAGAGAGAGAGAGAGAGAGAGAAGGGAAGTGCAAGTGCCTCTCTCTCTCTCTCTCTCTCTCTCTCTCTCTCTCCAAATGGCGGAGCAGGCTCCACAGCCACAGGAGGTGGCTCAAAGAGCCGCATGCGGCTCCGGAGCCACGGGTTGCCGACCCATGGACTAGAGTGAATAGGAATGAGAGGGAATATATTTCGGGAGAGGTTGAAATAGACCGGGAGCACAATATACTGTAGTAGTGTCTGAAAAAAACTTAGGAGGAGTTGTGATTGCCTGAGGTAGAAAAGTATCTCTTTGTAATCCTAGGAACTTTACCTCATAAATCTTCTCATTTTTCACTGGAGGTACAAGACTTTTTTCCCATCTTGGAAACTGGAAATATGATAGAGTTTTCTATTGTTTAGGATCAGAAGAAATCAAATTCTCTTTGATATCCTGTTTTGCAAAATTGTTCCACAAGGGCGTAAGAAGTCTGAACAAGTAGCTTTGAGAAAGAGTTGATGTGAAATGTGGGCTTTCTGAAGGGGAAGAGGAGACTGCTTCATTCTCCCTCTCCCCTGGGAGTTTCTTGGATCTGCTTCTTCTCTTTCTTTCCCGGCTAGCCTTTCTTTCCTGCTTTTTTTACCCCTAACCCATTGTTTGTGCTGCAGTTTGTCCCAATGGATGGGAACACGGCTTGTGTCAAGGTGCTGCGGGACATTGAGCCAGATGATGAGATCACATGCTTCTATGGCGACGGCTTCTTTGGGGAGAACAATGAATTATGTGAATGCCACACTTGTGAAAGGTGAAAATGGAGGGGAGCGCAATCTCAAATGTTGGGAGCTAGTTGGGAGTTGGATTTCTGAGTTTCTGGGAAACAGTTGCAGGAAAAGGAAACCAAATGATAATCTGCATTAATTCTTGCCCCCATCTTCAAGTGTTTTCGGCAATCATTCCTGGCAAGAAGTGCAGACTGCTTAATGCCCAGGAGTTAACAAGCCTTAGTTCTCAAGGGATGGTTGCTAGCGAGCCTAGGATTTTGAAAGGGGAGGGGCAGTATTTTTCTTCTATTATCACAAGAGCCCTGGAAAGATCAATGATAACATCTAAAAGCTAGAAAGAGGGAAGTTTTAACTGTTCTGACACAGAGTTCAACAGTGTAAAATCTCTTCATCCTTAGTGTTAAGTTTATCGTGTCTTAATTTTGCATGCATTTGGTAAGTGCCCTGCAGTTTGTTTTCTCCAAGGGTAGAAAAGGATGTATAAATATTTTGAGTAAACAGTAATCTTTCTGATTAATGCTGGGCTGCTCCTGATACTGCCTCTCATTCTCAATTTTTTTCTTAGGAAGGGGGAAGGAGCTTTTCGGCTCCTGAATCAGACACCATTGGTAGCTACCTCAGTCAATGAGAAATACCTACTGAGAGAGACAGATGGCCGTCTGCAGAGGTGGAAAAAACAGTCTTGCAAACATGCTCAACGTAATGTGAAAGCGGGACACAAAACCCAGCGCAGGAAATCACAATTACATGGTGAGAAATGCAAAAATACTTAACTGGAATGGATTTTGTGCATCATAGTGCTGTGCAGGGCAATATGGTTTGCATTTCCTCTGTAACATCATAATGTCCATTAGAATGAGGACTCTGTTACAGCCCTGTCAGCCCCAGGGTTCCACAGCAGTAGTTATCTCAACTTCTTTTGTGGTAGCAAAAATAAAGTAGTAATTTCTTCTTTATTAAAATGGATACTCAAAAACTATTCTAGCTACAGTATTAGATTAAAGCCTGGCAGAACTAATTGGGTAACCTAATATTATAGTTCCTGCATTGGGAAATGTAAGCAATGTTCAGATATTTGGCTCCCAAGCGGGAAAGATATATTACTCTGTTCCTGCCTCCTTAATGTTTTCTGGGATCTTGAGCATACTGTGTGATTTCAGGAAAATGCGCAGCTTCTCTGTGGGACTGCTGACAAGTACAGTGAGGTTACCTACTGGTATGCCAGACCTGTTTTAAGAGTCAAATATTTACATGTTCAAAGAAAGGGTTTATAGGATTATGGAATGTCAGGGTTGGGTGGTGAAGCCATCATACACTCAATTCATCTTCTTAAAGCCCTTGAAAACTCCAGGGAGAAATGGAAATTGCCTATTGTGTAGTGAAGATACGGCAGCTGTATTAAATAAGATGAAACTGGGAAGAGGAGTGACATTCTTATAATTGATATCTCTTTTACTTTTCTAGGTGCTGTACACAGATATACCACTCGCTGGTATCTTAAGATGCTGAAGCCTTTACACATCCCGTTGCACAACTGCTTGGCCTGCAGAACACGTGGATGCAAACTCCGTAAGCAGCCTCTGGTGTGTCTGCTTCCTTGTCCTCCTCCTCTGTTGCCTGTATTGCACCTCAGGCAGTCTTTGATAAACAAGAATTGCCACTCCGAGATCCAGCAAGACTGCTCTCTTACAAAGATGCACAATGGCCCTGAAAGCCCGGGTGTGGCCAATCAGGGCAGCCTGGTAGTGAATCTTGGGAAGAGAATTCCCTTGGACTGGGCAAGGTTTCATAGGGAAGTAGCGTGTGACATTAAAGAAGAAAAACTTTCTAACACTAACGAGTTTAGCCAGGGGACCGAGGAATATGATTCAAAGGATATGGAGGAAAGTCATGATGATGTTAAAGAAACCCATGAATCAGGACCTGGGGTTCTCCATTCAGGAGAGCAAGTCCCCCTTGATTCTTCAGGTTCTCTTTCATACGGTCAGTTTTTGTGCAGAACAAGAAGCATGGCTCAGTGCCAAGCTCACGTTTTGCCCCAATCTCAGTTGTCATTACCAATGGTAGACCCCAAGCTTTCCCAGTATGCTCACGTCTGCCTGGAAGGCCCACTTTTTGGAGGCAGGCAGTGCTGGCAGCAGCTCCCTTCAGACAAGGTGGAGAAGGAACAAGCAGAGGAACGGCATCTTCCTAAGCGGATGGTTTCCTTTCCCCCTTTTGTGCCACCCAAACGGCTTCGACTGGTAGTGAGCCATGGTTCCATCAACCTTGAGGTAGCTGCAAGCTCCTGCGAGGAGATGTCCTGATCTGGCTGATCTCCTGTGACTGAAAACGAGACTTTAGCTTCTTACTGAATTTACCCATGATAACCATCTACCAGAATTTGCCTGAAATTATTCATCTTTTTGTTGTGCCCTTCTCCCCATCACCTTGTATGGGTTGATAACATCTCTTCTGAAGTAATGTCCCCAGTGGGCACAAGGCTGCCTGTGCTAAAAACACTGCCTTGTGTTCCACTCCTTTTTTCCATTGAAATTGATATTTCAGTTATCTTTCCAGAGTACTTCCTTTATCACATCCTCACGATTCCTTCAAAAAAAATTGTTCTCCACTACTTTGCCAAACTTTACTGTATAGTCTTGAAACTCAAGCCATATAGGAGACTGCATGGATGCTTTGGATCGCCTCCTGGTCTTTTCTTTGAACTCTACTTTCTCTCCCACTGAGTCCTTTCACCTCTCTACTCTCGATATCTCCATGCTCTGGTTTATCCACTGTAGTTATAGACTGATTGACAGATGGACATGGTATTTTGGCATTTATTGTCCCTACAGAGTGAGGCAGAATTGGTGAAGTGACTTGTGGAGAAAAGAAAACCAGCATCTAATCAGGGAAGTCTCTTTAAAACTTATTGTGAGAAAACCAGCAACCAGAAGTGCACGTTGGCATGCAGCCTAAACAGTTCAGTCCATTTAGCCTGAAGGCTGTTTTTTTGCTAAACAGGCTTATATGGGGGATTAAATTGTTCTTGCTCCTCTTTTGTCGTTTCACTGTTTGGGTGCCTATTGTTACAAGACATCTAATTTTCTAGTTTTGGAAGCTACTTTTATATTAGTTATTTTGTGTGACTTATTTCTTCTCCCAGCTAGAGTTTTAAACAGGTGTCTACTGGGGCTTTTTAGAATCTTAATAAACTTTAGATATTCAGGTGTTTTATATTCGATAAAGTTGAGCTGCTTGGCTCAGGGGCATTGTGATAAAGGGGCTTCCTTCTGTGAGAGGCTTATGAGCAGGATAAAAGTTCTACTCAGTTTAATGTGGCCTAACTCAGTTCAAAGTCACATATGGTAAGTGGATTTGCTGTATATTTCTCCCACTCAGCTTGCCATGACAGGACTTTGAACAGGTAGGGCACATTCTGGTGTTAGAAATCTGAATGCAAGGTATAGTGGTGGCAATTGAATGGGTGAAATGTTGCAGTTCAAGCTTTTCCTTTAAGTGCTTGCTTTGTTTTAAAATTTTGTGGAATCCTTTGTGGTGTTGACTTTGGATACATATCCAAGAGTCTTAGAACAGTCTGGTGTTCCTTTTCCAACTCATTCCTTTTCTGTTTGGTATTGTAGTTTGGTGCAGTTAGTGTTAGAGAAGCTTTTCTAGATGACTTGAAGGTCATGTTAAGATGTGCACATTTGAGAATAAGTTCCATTAAACTTAGACTTTCTTTTAAATACCTATGGGTAGAATCCAGCAAAGGTTCTTTGATCTCTGAAGTTGGAAAATCTGAATTATAGAGCTTTTAGAGTAGCAAATAGTTTGTCTGGCATGCATTTTTGGACTGACATACATAATGTATTGCAATTCTGGATTTTTCATTGCTCTGCAAAACAGGTGCTGATTCCTGGGAAACCACTGTAATTTTGTAAGTAGTTTATAGCTATTAGCTTTGAAGAGGAACGATGAGCTGATGCTGTTCAACCTGTCCTGAGAAGGAAATCTTAAGAAGAATAACCATAGACAACGCATACTCATGTAAAAATATCACAGAAACAATATAGACACAGAGACAATAGAACAGTTTTCCACAAATTGATTGGAAAGGCACAACAATAGCATATTTTGGTATTTACCTATGAGTGATTCATATTATTGTCCAGAATTACCACTGTCTATGGACATTCTTCCTTTTACTCCCCTAGACTTATATGAAAAAAGATAGTTTAAAAAATGTTAGTGAACTTGATAAAGGTGGTCCTCAACTTATGACCATAATTAAGACTAGAATTTTGATCGCTAAGTGATGCAATCATAAAGTGATGTAATGTGACCGCATTACTCAGTGACTGCAATCCTGGTGATTCTTGTTGCTGCTGTTAAGCAAATTTTACTGGTCATTAGCCAAGGACCCACCGCAGGATTTGTCCCTTCCAGACCTGAGCCTCAATAAGGTAACTTTCCACCAACCTGCTTAGCTCTCCCTCTCCGCCCCCCTTCTAATCTCTGCACTTTGGGCTGTCCTGTACCCTGCGCCTTGGGAAGCTGCAGCTGCTCCCATTCCAGTTGCCCTCGCCATCCTGCACTCTGAGACCCCCACTGACCCAGCTGACCTTTGCCGCCATCTTCTTGCTTCCTTTGCTTACCCACCCTGGCTATTGGGCTGAGCTGGGACTGTCTTCAAGGTGGGGAAAAAAAGGAACCAAGTCCGTTCCAGAGCTGCAGTATGCCAAATGCACCGTGTTCCTGAGCCAAAAGGGAAAAAGTACGAAGCAGCTGCTGAAAGGGGCTGCTTCGCATTTTTTCTTTTTCTTTTACACAGCAGAAAGCCAGCCCCATACATCCCAGAACATGGTGCAAAGGGGCACTTTGGTGTGCTGTGGCTCACCAAAATACCCCTTTTAAGCTGCTTTGTCCCTTTTTTGCAGCACAAAGCTGGCCCCAGACCAGGCATACATTGTCAGTAGTAGAGGGGAAAAAAATTAAGGTCAGCTGGGGCAGCAGAGCACAGGGTAGCAGGGGGCCAAATGGGATTGGGGGGGGGGGGAGTATAGGCAGTGGAAGGAGTTGAAGTGCCCCTGTGGTGGTAG
Organism: Crotalus adamanteus; assembly: GCA_039797435.1. Taxonomy (NCBI): domain Eukaryota; kingdom Metazoa; phylum Chordata; class Lepidosauria; order Squamata; family Viperidae; genus Crotalus; species Crotalus adamanteus. Next base: position 12,808,746 of record CM077935.1, read on the forward strand.
GTGTGGGCAGGCTGCTAAGCACCTGAAGTTTGATTATGGGGGCATGCAATGCCTGTAACTTTGGGCATGGGTCATAAGTCCCTATGTTCCACTTCATTGTAACTTTGAATGGTTGCTGAACAAACGGTCATAAGTCAAGGACTACATGTATCACATTGCTCACTAAAATAATTGAGACATAGCTGAAATTGTACATCTTTTCCTGTTCTGTAAGCTTGCTTTATATGTGTGAAAATTTAAATAAGGCACTTTTTTATTTCCCCAAAGTTCTGTACATTAGTAATCATTTTATATTTCATAATAATTATTCCATTGATTTCTTATTAATTGCACATTGTTGGTTGTGTCACAGAATGTGGGGTTTGCTATGTATACTACTATTAATGCCTATATGTGAGTGTCTCTGAGAATAGTTTTGATCTAAATGTGACATGTCTCATTAGTTTTTGAATTTTAAAGAGGCTTCTACAAGATGTGCATTTTCATCTGTGTATCAACGTTTGTGCACAGCATAGATGTACGTACTAAAAAGAAATAGAGGTTTTAGTGGTCTTTCTGACTTTGTGGCTCCTATTAATGTGGGTGCCCAGACTTGCTTTCTTGTTTGCTACTTTCCACTTATGGATGTTCCATGTTAGTTAATAGTTGGAGACTAGTGGCACAGCCTTTAGATAGTGATGGTAATGGGGGGAGGGGAGAGAGGAACAAAGAGGGCAAGATGGTCAAGGGTTTTGTGTGGGGAAAGGTCAGGGGTGGGAAGGGTGGATATTGCTAGTCAGGATACTGTACACTCTCTGTGGAAAGACAGGCTGGGGCTGAGGTTTCACCTTCCTGTGCCTCTCTTTTCCCCATCTTTCCTGGTGGGTTTGTGGTTTGTGCTACCTTGTTTGGGAAGGGAAGCATCAAGGCATTCTCGCATCTCTGACTTCAGTCTTCTTTCAGTCCAATGTCCGTTAAGTCCTGTCTTTTCTTCTCCCACTTTCATGCTTTCAGATTAAAAAAACATACATGTTCTCATGAGGTGGAGTGGTAGCAGATCCTGTTGTTTATTTTGTTCTAGCATCCTGTATGGGTAGGTTTTTAAATCAGCCTCTCCAGCTCCAGCCTCTGCTTGTTTCCCAGATAATACCATGGTTTATTACATTGCTTCTTCCATCTTTTATAAGACTTTTCAAAGATGCTTTTGGCCTGGAGCCACTGTATCCCCATTTCAAAAGAAAGATTGAATTCCACTTCTCCATAAAAGTTATGCTCAGGAGGGTGTGTTAAGATACCTTGATTTTCACACAGCTGGGAAAAATAAGCAGCCTGGACACTGGGGAAGGTCTCTGGTTGGCTGGGTTCTTCAGGGAGTGGTTTGGTAGAAGCCTGTATATCATTTTCCTCCCCAGGTTTTAACCACAGTACATCAGTCCAACTACCTGCCTTTTGTGGTGGGGTCATTACAAACTTGCTTCATTAAGAAATCACTCAGCCCATAATATGCACTAAATAGGATTGTGGGGAATTTGCTCCATTGTACTACCCCATCTCTCAACATACTTGCAATACTTTATTTAAATGGAGGATTTTTCCAAACTTCAGCATCCAGAAAAGAGGAGAGTCCAAAAGGGATAATGTGGAGCATATTTTCAGGGGTGTGTGTACTCTGGAAAAAAAAAAAAAAGTAACATAAACCAAGCTCTGATTTTACATGAATTATGAAAATGAATTCTTGGGTGACTTTTTTGTAACGTGGGCAATATGTTACAGGAAAAATTGATTAGTGTGTCCCATCTAGCCTAGCTGGTCTATATCTTTACAAATCTGTCATCCCAATGTCAAGGGGCCAGGACTTGTTAGATGGAAGATGTTAAACAGGACCCGGACTCAAGCTCAAATCTTGCATTGGTACAGCGTGATTGAGTGCACACAGCCCTGGGTGTATATTAGTTTGGTCTGAGCAGAAGGAGAGGGTGAGGAGGGTAAGAGGGTTGTCTGTATTTTTAATGGTGCTATATTTGGAAGGGTTGATGGAGGTTACTCTCAGCTCCAACTGTGGAAATTTGAGGCCTCAGGGTATTTCCTGCCCCATGATCAGGCCGGTATCCTGAAGTGGGGTAAAGGCAGAAACTTCTGTTTGTATTTTTAATGGTGTGTGTTGGGGGAGGGGGTGCATAATACTTTTTAAAATACTTGATTGAAATAAACTCTTTTAAAACTTCCTGTTTCTTGATGTTGTGATATATGTATTGCGTGCATGACAAGGCTTAATGCAAAACTGTTTATTGTAAGATCTATTTGCAGAATTACTTCAGAAATAACAAATGCTATTTAAAAAATGAACTTTAGAAACTATTTCATTATCCAGACTGATAAATGAATGTTAAGGACATTAGACTCAATGTGTATTCTTCTCTCTAAGGTAAGTAGAACATTTTAGACAGATTGAATGTCTTGTAAACAGAACTAAAAAATGTACCTGTGGTATAATGATTGAAAATGAAGTTTCATTGTTAAATCATTACATAATATTCAGCTGAGGACAATAAAGAGATTGTTCTTCCCATGCTTTGGCAAAAGTCTGTTTTGAACCCAGGAAATTTTAGGCTTAAGCAAACAAGTTTGAAAACAAAATAAAAATGCTTGACAGCATTGAGGATAAATTTGATGTTATGATGTTGAACAATAATGTTTTTTTAGTAAGATACATTATTGGTTTTTTATACCTTGCTTGCAGGGCAACTTAATGTAGGCATATTAGTTCAGTTCTTTTATTGTTTTGTCATGAATCCAAAATAAAAATATAAAAACTATAAAAATATACATTAACATACCCTTGTTTAGACGCATGAATTAAAAAGAAAATATTTTAAATGAAAATAGGGACTCAAATACAATATAATGCATAATATGTATATTTATGAGTCTTCGCAATTAAAAAGATTATAGTTTACTTGATACTTCCCAATAAATAGGTTAGTTATCTAATTCTGTCTTTCCTGGATATTTTAAAAGAATTGGTAGAGATGGTCTAGTTTATTCTTGTAAAATTTCAAACAAATCACGTGTACATATTCACAGTGGAGAATCTTATCATAGAAAAAGCCTTTGAAAAGAGTTACAGTATCTTTAAACTTTGATATTGAATTGCTTTCTCTGTGAAGCTTAATATTTAGTTTTCTAATATTTATTGGAAAATATTTAATTTTCTAATCACGCATTAAGCATGTATTTCAGAGATGCACATGCTATATGTCTTTTTAGTTTCAGTTGAAAAGGGAAAGTAACAATGCGAAACAGATAAAACCAATATATTAAAATAATTTACTTATTCTGTTGAAAAGGGAAAGGTAAGGTTTCCCCTGTCTAGTCATGCCTGACTAGAGCAGTGGTTCTCAACCTTTTTATACCGGCGACCCCGGCCATAAGGACGCGGCGCGCATGCACGGCGGCGTCCCCATGCACGGCGGGCATGCACAGCAGCGTCCCCATGCGCGGCGGGCATGCGCAGCGGCGTCCCCATGCGCGGCGGGCATGCACGGCGGCGGCCCCATGCGTGACGGGCATGTGCAGCGGCACCCCCATTTACCTATGAGTGATTCATATTATTGAGGCACATTGAATACTGTTACCTGCCCACAAAAGTGGTACCTATTAATCTATTCACTTTGCATGCTTTCAAACTGCTGGGTGGGCAGGAGTTGGGGTAAGTAACGGGAGCTTACTCCGATGCGCAGCGCTTAGGTCTCGAACCCAGGCTGTCCGCTTTTTAGCTGACAAGTTCAGCGTCTTTAACTGTGGAGCTGTTGCACTCCCATGTATTCTGTTAATGCAATAACCCCTGTTCAGTCGACATTTGTAGAATTCTTAAGGACACATCCAATGCTTGGACTCTTTTGTATAACTTTTTTCCTTGGCCTCACTTGAAGTAGTTTCAGGTGTTTGTTTTTTTACTTCACAGCCGAGGACCACAACATTGTGGCTTTTTGCTTGTTTTATACAAAGTAGCCCCCTCTACAAATCCTGTCTGTTTGCCAGCTTAGGCTCACATTGTAGAAACTTTCAGTATGAGCTGATCCCAACAGATGTAGTAGGAGGTTGGTGGAGAAAATGCCTAATTCTGATCCTTTTCCGATCCTGTGTTTATCATGCTATCCATCACCAATTCTCTTGGTTCTTCATGCAGGCATATCTAACATTAAATGGATATTCATGTGCTAGTTGAGCAAATACTGCTTTCAATGCTTTCAGTGTCTTCATTGTATTTTATAAATATTCTAGGTGCCCCTTAAGTATTGTGGAAAATTGTGGAGAAATGCACAATTTCTAAGTAAAAATATTACCCAGAGGGTGTTGGATATTACCTTGGAATTGTTACTGTTCAAAAACTTCTATTAATATCACAGAATGAACAAAACTGGTCTTTGGTTGTAACATTTTGTTGGATGTTTTCCTGACCAGTATGGGAAATAAAGCCATAGGCCACGATTCAAGGATACAACTCTTTATAAGCTAGTTTTACTGTATGTAGAAGAGCAGACTGCTTAGCAAAATTCTAGGCACCTATGCTGCCTATTTTCCCTCTCCTTTAAGCCTTCTTCCCTGCGTCAGCATCACAGAGTTGCCAAAAAGCTTCAATCTTCACATGGGTGAGAGGATACAGGTGTTCTGGAGCTCTGCAGCCACTAGCAAACAGCAGAGCAGCCAAACAAAAGCATTGCTTAAGTGGATGGTCCAAAAGAAAGGAAAAGGAAGTGTAGCAGCCCAGCAAGACGAAGCACAATGTAAAAAGTACGAGAGCTCAGCCTGGATGATTTCATTGGGTGCTACTTTAGCATAAACATTGGGTCTCATGGGGAAGAGAACAATAGGTTGAGACAGCAAAAAAAGTCACTTTCCCAAAAAATACAGTACAGTTCCCACTGCTTAAGGACAGGGTAATGCAACATCTTGGAACTGGGGATGGCCCACCCGATTTTCTGCAAAGAATAGCTCCCAGGTGGTTAAAAAAATGTGAACATTACACTGATCTGCCTTCCACAGGAGTTGTCATGGCTAGAAAGGCATGATGACCTGGGTTGCTACTTTCATGCAGATGTTTACAAAACAGTGAAAGTGAACCTATTGTAAAGACCCACCCCACTTTGCATCTTAAGAAGACAGAACTCTTGGAATATTTCTTCCAACAGGCAACTTTATTAAGAGAAGATGGTTGTAGGCATTCTAGACAGGACCTGAGGCCCAACCCCTACCATTCAAGGTTTTAAGTGTTCCCAAGCAGCCCCCACCCCACCGTCCTTCCAGCGACAATCCCAGGCGTTACATTTCCACCCCCTTTTCCTCAAGGCCGGCGGAAGGGAGACTTCAGAGAGTAGTAGATGAAAGCTGATGGCCATATTGTTATGGTCAGTCCTCTTGGTGAGATCCACATTCAGTCCCTTTGAAGTTTTAATGAAGGAAGTGAGAGCCATAAAACCCCTTTGTTCATCCCCCTTCCCCTTCGTAGCATGACAGAATCCAGAGAGGGCAGAAATGGGGTTTTCCATAGTCGATAACTAGAAATGAAATATTGGATTCTGACACCTATGACGTGTCAAAAAGGTGATGCACCACAACATTTTGAGTGACACACCAGGGTTCACCAACACTCTACAACTATTCTCGAAAGCATACCCTGTTCTCACGTGATTTTAAGAGGATGTGGAGGCTCATGAGAATGGGGCGTGCTCTCGCACAGCCTCCAGAAGTTGTATGGGAAGGCTAACATATTTCATCAACTGCAACTCAACTCAGGTGAAGGGAAATCTGGGAAGAAGCATTTCAAATCACTCAAAATTCTCTTAATTAACTTACTATAAATGTGGCTGGGAAATTATTATTAAAATTTCTAAGATTGACACTAAGCCTCACATCAGGCAAAATGAAGGAAGTCAGAATTATACAGATTTCAGTAAGGTGTCTTTAATGCTAGTTTGGGGGGATGTTTTGGAGGGGGACGGGGTTAAATAATTACAAGAGGATATTCTTACTCTCGTTAACAGTTATTTAAAGTGGAGCTTTTGGAATATTTTAAATGTTTTTCCCCAGTGGTTTCCCTATTTGGGCTGGATTGCTGCCAACAGGCTCACTTCCGCCTGATGCTGTAAAATTACTTACATCTGTGTTTTTTCTCTTCCTCTCTGTCACTTCCCTGCAATCTCTCACATCTGCTGAAATGTACTATTCTGTCATTGAAGGGCTGAGCTACAATTCCTCCCCCCACCCCAGAATATAAGAGTGAGAATGAAAGTAATTTTTCTTCCAAGTGCCTTCTGCCACCATACCACATAAACATAAAGACAAACAAATGGGGTAGAAAACATCAGTCCTGCCTGAATGTCTACAGCGATTCTCAATCATCCAGGCTTTTTGGATGAGGTGAAACGTTTTCAAAGAAAAAACCCAAGGAAGTCCAGTTGTCTTTTAGAAAAAAGCACCTTTGGGACATCAGTTCTGTCCATTTCTGTGATACCACCATAGTCTTGTTATTGTGGTCCTCTGAAGGATCTGGAGGCTAAACTTAACCCCTGAAGATCTTTCTTATTCTTGCTTCAGAGGATCACAGGAGACCAAAGGTGGAGAAACAGGTGTATGTCCACAAGGTCTTGCTTTTTCAATCCACAATGTAGCCTTCTTGTCAACCTTTCTTCTGAGGGAACAGAGCTGACTGCTGTAACGGGCCTGGAGGTCTATTATCTCTTCCCTCCCCAGAGTAAAGAGGATGGCTTGTCAAAGACCAGCATCATTGCTTAGCTGACCCAAGAATGCTTCTGCACTGTTGTGACTATAGCAGATTTTTTTGAAATGGCCTTTTCACATCAGAGTCTACTTAAACTAAACTGATGAAATCAGTATTGTTGACGGATTCTTTTGTCCATCTCCATGAGATGCTGGAAAAAGCTACCTGTAACTTAAATCAGGTGGCCTCAGCAGATAACAACACCTGGCTGCCCTCACTAGATTAGAAGACGGAATCATCACAGGGGTCCCCCAACCCCCCCCCCCAGTCCGTAGACTGGCACTGGTCTGTGGCATGCCAGAAACTGGGCAGTGCAAACAAGTGAAGCCCCGTCTGCGGGATGTAGGCAGCACATGAAACCACCCACCCCACTCAGGTCCATAGAAAAACCTCTCTCCGCTTAAAGGGTCTCTGGTGCTCAAAAGGTTGGGGGCTGCTGCTCCCATGAACTAATATGACCATTAGGTGGCAGTGTAAAACCACAAAATGTATAGGGCAGGCTTGAAATAAGTGTTTGCTGCATCTTTTGACTACATCCTGCTCCAAAGATTTCTATCAACTACAGTAGTGGCCAAAATTGTGGAAACCTTTTGGGAATAGTCCATTTTTGAGGTTTGATGGCTAATAACACAATTTTTTTGGAGTGGTACCATAAAATTATATATCAGTGGAAAGATAATTTAATCAAGAATGTAATGCAACAAAGTTTGGTCAATTATCTGTACTGTATTCTATGAAAAGTTATAGCCAAATAACCAGAAAAAGGAAGCACAACTTGCTTAGGTTGATATCAGGTAGCTATACTTCATCTGATGGTAGCCAATGAGCACGAGTGTTTAGAGAGCCAATCAGGTGTCATCTTGTTTTGGCAATGAGCCAATCAGATCACAGTAGGATTCAGTTATTGATGTCATGTATTGAAGCTGAGACGAGGACATTTGTCAGTGTGTTATGTGATCGCTATCAAGTTGGTTGGGGTTTTTTTGTGTTCTTTCATTTAGTGAGCTTGTAAAATGTAATAAAATTAAAGTAATGGTGCAAAGAGTTGACTGGTTGCCCAGAAAGTGATGTAAAATAGTATTATTAAGTGAACAAGGCTACAGTTATAAAGAAATTAGAAGAAAAATGGGTGGAAACCTAACCAAAGGTGGCATTTCTACTGTACACTTTTCCCAAAAGGTTTCCATAATTTTGGCCATTAATGTATAGGCTGCTTGTCTAAGCTGTTTTTTTAAATCATCATTTAAAGGCTACTGATTGGATTCATTTTAGTTGCTTTTCAGCAGAAAAAAGTCAATGAAAATTACACCAAACCACATTCTTGGGGTTGAGCTCAACTCAGAGACCTTCCCTTCCCTAAAATGAATTTTTACTGTACCTTGTGTCACTTGTGCCTAAAAGATATAAAACAAAAATAGAAAAATATTACTTTACCTCTAACATGCACTTTTATCTAGTGCAATTTTCCTGCTTTAGTGTCTTATGAGAACAGCATGCAGTCCTGGTCCTCCTCTTGTGATCTTTGTCACTGGAGAGTGAAGTTCTCAGCTGAAATGGAGAAGCGCTCTATGCAGCAGTATATTTCCCCATATTGCAGATTGGCATCAGTGAAATAAAATAAGGTTTCCTAGTACAAGTAGTCCTTTACTTACAACAGTTTGCTTGTAAATGGCTGTAATTTGAATGCAATAACAAAGGAGAGATGTTAACATTTCCTCCTGCCTTAAAGCAATAGGCCCTTGGTGTATTCAAGTGTTTCTCAACCTTATGAGATTCCCCATGCTGACTGGGGAATTCTGAGAGCTGAAATCCATACATCTTCCAGTTAACAAGGTTGAGAAACACTGGCATAATGTGTTATATCAGCAGGAGAAAGAAGCATAAACACTGACTTTCACGTTGCCCATTTGCATTTTGGTTTTTGCAGTTGTCAATATTTTTCTTTTTTCTCATGTTTGCAGTAAACAGAGCTTATTGGTACATTTGACTTTGAATCACTGCCCATAAAACATCTCATTTTGGTACTGGTTGGTACTTCTTTTGGGAGAGAAAGAGAATTTCCTAATTACAGAAAAGAAATGTTTAAAGGTGTTGGCAAACAGTTCCTACTTTTTACTGTTAAGTGACTGTGCTAGTGATTTTTTGAAGAAAAATTTAGAATCTGTGCTGTCACAAATGTATCTGATTAAGTAGACAGCCTTATCTCATGTCCTTTTGGATCCAAGACCACTCAGATTGATTATAACCTGACACCTGGCATATAGATAATATACTGTAAGTGGTTTATGTTCTGTTCTGTGCATTGGTAAGGCATTGAGATGAGGCAGGAGTAACAGTTGCTTCTTTATTCAACTTCAACAGAACCAACACAAAATGGTGCAGATTATTTTCCCACTTTGCGCGTGCGCAATAGACTGGAGACAGCCTGTCTGGTCCAGGCAGCCACGTGGTCTGCCCGGGTCTCTCTGCAGCTTCCTGCACCTGCTCTGTCAATCACAGGCCCAGGACATAACAGTTTAATAAACGCTCTTCTTCCTGTCTTTCTGACAACACAACTGTAGCTCATGATTGAGGCTAGGAGCAGGGGAACATTAAAGTAAGGTAAGGAGTTGTTAGCAGGAAGTAGAATGATGTCCACAGACAGAAATGAGGTTGGAGACTATGAAATAGGGTTAAATAGGATAGCTGGGTTAAAACTTTTCACCTTTGGAATTAAATAACGGATGAAAGGACATATTGGCCAAAACTGCATTTAGACCAGTGGTTCTCAACCTGTGGGTCGCGACCCCATTTGGGGTCGAACGACCATTTCACGGGGGTCGCCAAACAACGTGATCCGCCATTTTTTTTCTCAGCCGGCGCAGGGGGCCGCGCATGCACGCCGCACAGGGGCGGCGCATGGGGGCGCCGCTGCGCATGCGCACCACGCAGGGGGGCGGCGCGCATGCGTGCCGCGCAGGGGGGGCGCCGCGCATGCGTGCCGCGCAGGGGGGGCGCTGCGCATGCGCGCCGCCTGCTCATGACCGGGGTCACCGGTCTAAAAAGATTGAGAACCACTGATTTAGACAGATGGATTAGGAGGCAAGGACCTGAAAGTTGAGAAATGTCCTACTCCCAGCCCAAATAAAATAGTTTTAATGGGGAATATTGCTGCTTCTCTAATTGTAATTCTTTCTTGTCACAGAGAATGCTGCAGGCAAGTAAAGTTTCTTCTTTTAGATTAGGGGTGGGGAACTATGGCCCTTTTATGGCCTGTGGACTTCAACTCCCAGAATTCCTGAGCCAGCACGGCTGACTTAGGAATTCTGGGAGTTGAAGTCCACAAGTCATAAAGGGGCCATAATTCCCCACCTCTGTTTTAGATGATGTGGACATTTTTCAGGATGACCCTGGGATGGGATCTCACTGAATGGGAAGCTTGGAAATCTGGCCTGGACAAGAGAAATTAGATTTGCATTTTGTATTAAGGTACCAGCCTCCTCAGGATCATGATAAAGGACTCGCTCTGTAGCGTGTTGTGTCTTTATTAAATTATAGTCAGCCACATTTCAGCAACTCTTCAAGGTCGCCAAAGATAAAACACAACAAGATCACAGAAAACACCAGTAGTATAAGTATACTAATGAATATGAATGTGGACATTCCCCCATTTCTGAGAATGGAGAAGTTCCAGAAGTTCCCAAATTTCCATGTTAGTGGATTAGTCACAGGATATTTATATTTGATAAATATGCATCAATATGATAAATCTTCAGAGTCAGTTAAACCTACAATACAATGGAAACTAATTGAATAGAAAAATACAGATGGTGAGAGTCAGGAAGAGATAACATTAAGGAAGTAAGATAAACCATATAGGCAAAAATAGCTGGGTCTGAGAAAGGAAGAGGGAAGCCATAAAATAGATATATAGTTTTTAAAAGGAAATGGCTAGCCAGGAAGTATAGGTTGAATGGGAAAGTAGGAAACTATGCCAAATAAGATAAGAAGAGAGGCACACTGAATTGAAAAGCAGGAAAAGAACTTATTGTTTAAAATGGGGACATAAATATCTACTGAGTTTAAAATAACCATTTAAATGTCTAATTTTTCTTATTTATTTATTTATTTATTTATTTATGAGACTTATATACCGCTTTAAGTGCAAGCACTCTCTAAGCGGTGTACACCAGTAAGCAATGTATATATATATATTTACATTGCCCCCAACAATCTGGGTCCTCATTTTACTTATGTTTCTGCATACTTCCTCTGTGAACTATCTCTCCCTTTGATGTCAGTTAGAGAAGGGGGAAGGAGAAAGGAATGTGCCTCCGGCAAATTATTATCTCCACACTCGGAAGTGAAGGTGTGAAGAGCCGACAAAACATCGCTGCACCTGAGACAGCCCGGTGTTATCTACTCTTTCCCACAACAGACTTAACATCTGGGGATTGGCCCATTTGAACTGACCGGATGAACTATGGGGTGGGGTTTTGCTTGGGACACTTTTAACCTATTGATCTGAGCAGGAAACCCTCAGATCCTATCTATTATGCCTGCTGTCAACTTCTAATAAAAGTTCCTTTTGGAAGAAACTGCTTCCATGAGTTCTGCTTTCTTAGGATGAGGTTTTGAAGTGGGCCCTGACAGTAGGTAAAGGCTTTGCCTATCCTACCCGTATTTCCTGTAGATATATGCTTGTTAGTCACAAAACCTGCTTCACTAATCCTTGCTCATATTGGATTCCCATTCTCAGGAACACATACAGTACTTCAACAAAGCCAACAGAAGGAACCTCAAATTATTCCTGTCCCCCCCCCCCCAGTTTAGTTTAAAAACCTCAGTTGTATCTTTTGCCCCTGTGACCCTGAATTTGTCTTGTCATCAAGAGAGGGGGACACAGCCCTGTCCTCCTCTCTTCCACGCTGCTAAAATATTCCTCTACAAGTTGCCATGGTCCTGCTACAACCCATGGTGGGTCAACTTCCTTTCACTTTATTTTTCAAGGGCATGATCACATTACTGTACCGGATTTGATCGGATTACCAGATGTAATCCCTGAGATGAGAAAGGTGGCTGTACTTTTGGAGGGAAAGAGGCTATTTAATAACCTATCAGCAGTCTCAAATTATTTATCTGTCCACCCTCTTTTTGTTAACCTGTCACAAATTGCCCAGGTGAGGACAATTGTTCTCACAAGAGTCAGAACAATATATCATAATATGATCAGAATGTCATATAGCCACTGCAAAGGCTGGGTTTTGGTGGTGTTGGTATTATTTTCAGAACATGTTTTCCTGAATATGAAAAGGTTCATGGAATTTTTTACACCCTTCTCACCTTTTTAATTATAGTGTGAATATTCAAATCAGCCTTATCCATGTCCGTTCTAGAATTAAAAGATCCATCATTGTGTCTGGCAACGGAGGATCAGTTGCAAAAGGGGATTTTCACCATCATAATGAGGTTGGTTGTTGGGGTGTAAACAATATCTACCGTAGGTGCAGGTTAACTTGCTTTCACAAGACATAAAATTCCTCATGGCTGCATAGAAAAGTCAGGAAAAAGCAAGCAAGATCCAATGGTTTTGGTAGAGTTGCCTCTAGATAGAGTTCATATCTAAAAGCAAAAATATTTCTGTACTGTCCTTTTTGAAAATATATTATTTTACTAACCAGAACTTCAGAGGAGTTTTCCCTTAAATATTCACTTCTAGCCGTGATTACAGTTATAGAGTTCTGATACTCGTAATTCCATAGCGAGTCTCTTAACATTTCCCTGTCTGATTCTTTTTGCTGCTGGCCCATCTCAGTCTTGGAAAAAATTGGACTTGAGTTACAGGATGCCTGGATTCAGTTTGCAGTATTGGTTATTATAATAATCTGCTTGTGAAGACACTTATGGGCAGGATATGTGCTCGCCTGAACCCAGCATACCTCTGAGATTGAACAATTAAAACTGTGAAAGAGGAAGGAGGATGTGAATACGCAAGATGATCTGAACATGGGTATCCCTAGTATAGATGGGTATACCAACATCTCAGAATGATCTTCCCTTCTGAATAGCCCTCCTTATTGGGTCTCCTTAATGCTTCCTTTGGACACTGTTGCATAGATACAGGATTCGGGGCTGTATCATCAAGGGTTGTTGGTCTGATTTTCAGTGAATTGTGGTTTATTGCAGCATAAGAAACTTCATCAGGTGTTTCCTCTATGGGAGAGTTTAAGAACTGCAGAGGAGAAAAGAAAGAAATGGAGAGTGCAGTGTTTCTGCTAATGTTTCAACAGAAGCCTTTAAGTATGCTCTAAAAAATGTTAAGTGTGGCCTCTCCTGAACAGCTAACTAATGCTGGGGTATCCATACTTAACCAAGAGCCAGTGAGGTCTAGTGGTTAATGCACTGGACTAGAAAGCGAGAGACTCTGAGTTCAAGTCCCACCTGGCCATGAAAGCCAGCTGGGTGGCCTTAGGCCAGTCACTCCCTCTCAGCCCAGACACCCTTATGTTCTTTGGTGTCCCCATATGCCAAAAGAGGTGGTTTTATGTTATGATATCATGTTACATGTTTTGTCACTTGCCTTCATGTTCTTCCAACAGAAACCTAAGGCTGGCTTGGCTATTCAAAGTAGACAACAATTTAAAATATTATGAATCAACAACATTCATTCAATATTCATTGAGCACCTGTTTGGTGTGGTAGTTGGGATGCTGGTGTATAGATGCATGTATGTATGTATATGTTTTGTGTGTGTGTGTGTGTGTATAATTATGTATAATTATACACACACACATAATTTCCTTCAAGAGCCTTACTGATGACTAATTTTCTCAAAATGCTATCTGCAGGACTCTTGATCACATGGTTTCTTCCAGTTATCATCCTAATTATATAATCTGGAGTTATACAGGAACTCATTTTGATTTCATCTTAAAAAGGACAGTGTAGAAAGCAGAAGTGGCCACATGCTTTGTTCTGAGTTAGCAAATTTAATTGCACATTCTCATCACTAGGCAGAATTTTACCCCCCCCCCAAATAATGAATGCTTGGAAACATCATAAAAAAAACCTTCCAGGGTTGAGCTCATTAGAACTTTTGCAGATTAATCATGTACCTTGAGGTGACTTGGATATTGAAAACCATTATTTGGTGATGTGTTGGAGAACCAGATTTGGAAATTAAGTATGTCTTTCAGTAGCCATTTTTGGCCCTATGATTGATTAAATGCCATCAACTCTTAGTGACCACATTAATAGAACTTTTCCAGGATCTGTCCCCAACTTGACCCTTCAGATCCCCCCATGGTGCACCATCACTGCTGCAGTTAAGTCTGTCAAAAGTGCTGATAGAGATCCTTTTCTCTTTCCTTCTACTTTTCCCAGGACTTCTCAGTAAGGTTGGGTTTTTGCATAATATGTTCCAAACATGACAGTTTGAACATGATTATTTTGTGATTTAAGGCTCTGGATTGATTTATTCTATGATCCTTTTGTTTTGTTTTGTTTTTTGGGCTGTTCTTGATATCTTCAAGAGACTTCTTCAACGCCAACTTTTGACCAAAGTTAAGAAGCATCAATACCCTTCCTATTTCTTCAAAGTCCAAAATTTACTACCATAGAATATCAAAGAAAAACATTGCCTGCACAATACTAGATACATCAAGGACCAGAATAACTTTTTTCTAAGGCTTTCATTGCTCCCCTACCAAGTGCTGGTCTGTGGCATATTTCTTGACTGCTGGTTCCTTTATTACTAATAGTTGATTCTAAAAGGCAGAAGCTGTCCACCACTTCAATATATTTCTTGCAAATCTTAAGTCTCGCTACTGTGCCTATTGCTATTAGTTTGCTTTTCTTTATATTTAATCATACTTTCATTTTTTTTCACTGTACTCCTTGCCTTTCATTATTACAGCTTGCAGATCATTTGCATTCTCAGCTACCAGAAATAAGGTTGCCAGCATAGCATAGGTTACTGATGTTTCTTCTTCTAGTTTTAAAAACATCTTCTTCCAATCCAACCTCCTTCAATGTTTATTCAGCACATAGGTTTAATAAATAAGGAGGCGGTATACAGCCTTGTCTCATTCCTTTGCTGACATTCAAACTTACCTCGAAAACATGCACACTGCTTGTGATCAGTTAGGACAGGAGTCCCCAACCCCGGGCCATAGCCCACTGCTGGGCCGTGAGCTGGCACACAAACATGCATGTGCAGCTTGATTTGCATGAGTGGCAAGCCGACACACGTGTGCAGCTCAACTTACAGTCGAGCTGCATGTACATGTGCGTGCATGCCAGCCCGCCGCTCATGCGGCCCAGTTCCCTTCTCCCCACCCCCAGCTGGGCCGTCCAGCTGCAAAGGTTGGGGACTGCTGATTTAGGAGACCCAGTAAAAGTATTGGCCTAATATGAAATGCGAAAGTTTTCTTAAGGCCAAGATACTTTCCTTTGCCTTTTGTGAACCCTCACTTTAAAAATGAAAATTAGCCCTGCCATATTGATTTACGACTGATAGATTCATGGATGACATGATGACAATTACAGGACTAGTGTGCCGATAATGTTTCTTACCATCTTCGGTGGTACATTGCTTTCTTTGGTAACAGTGTCTGTAAGTTAAAGAGATCTTGTGAAAAATCCTTCATTGGCCTATTTTCAATGAGAAATGCTGGCTTATTTTCTACACCCAAGGTCCTGGTCTTAACTGTTTTGGCTGCATATATTCTGTATTAGGAGAATTCTGCAATCAAGCAGGTACATTTTACATTGATTTTTGGACTCTGCAGAAATGCAGTGAATTTTCCACACCATTCTGTTCCCAACCTTTTATACCTCCTGCAACCTGAAAAGTAGACTGTTGTGTCCTGAGCCTGCAAAGGCAGGCTCGGGACGTTGCAATGGTCCTGGGCTGTTGCAAGCTGCCCGGGACCAGACTGAGTGGTGCCGGCCTTGCGCGCATGCGCGAGGCGCGGAAGCATGCCAGATTGTTACCTTTTTGCCCGGGGATTCTATTAAAGGAGACAGAGAGGCCTGCGAGCCTCTGAGTTGTGTTGGAGAGAGCTGCTGAGAATAAAAGGCTGTTGGAATTAACCGAATGTGTGCTCTTCTTTCGCTGTTGACTCAAGGACTCAACATAGACCAAACTCACATTACAGGCAATTCAGTATCAAAATATAGGTAGTCCTCAACTTCCAACAGTTCATTTAGTGATGGTTCAAAGTTATAACGGCACTAAAAAAAGTGACTATGACCATTGTGCACACTTAATGGCGACTGTAGCATCCCTATGGTCACGTGATCAAAATTCAGATGCTGGGCAACTGGCATGTATTTATGACGGTTGCAGTGACCTGGGTCACGTGATCCCCTTTTGCGACCTTCTGAGAAGCAAAGTCAATGGGGAAGCCAGATTCATTTAACAACCATGTTACTATCTTAACAACTGCGGTGATTCACTTAACAACTGTGACAAGAAAGATTGTAAAATGGGACAAAACTCACTTACCAAATTTAGGCTCAATTGTGACTATAAGTTCAGGACCACCTGTACTGATTCACCAAAAAATGTTTGGTAAGGGGATTCCTTAGATTTTCTTTTACAGCGATTTAAAGTATTTGTAATATTTATAGACTAATCCAAGCTATAACAGCAAACAATAGTTGCAAAATACAATAATTAAATGATAATAGCAATCATGTTAAACTACCTGGGATGGTTACCTGCACAAACTTCTTTCCCAAATCAAGTCAGTTTGGAGCCATTTCTACTTCTGGTCCCAAGCTTTTCCAAAGAGGCCAAATGAAATTGTCCATATGCGTTCTGCAACCTATTTCCTTGCTGTTATAAGGACTAGAATCTTATTTCATTTTTAAATTTGTCTTTCTCACACAAACTGCACCTTTGTACAGGTAGTCCTCGACTTACAACAGTTCATTTAGTGACTGTTCAAAGTTATAATGGCACTGAAAAAAGTGACTTATGACCATTTTTCACACTTACGACCATTGCAGCATCCCCATGGTTATGTGATCAAAATTCGGATGCTTGGCAACTGATTCATACTTATGATGGTTGCAGTGTCCTGGGGTCATGTGAACAGTTTTTGCAACCTTAAGACAAGCAAAGTCAATGGGGAAGCCAGATTCACTTAACAACCATGATACTAACTTAACAGCTGCAGCAATTCACTTAACAACAGTGGCAAGAAAGGTCATAAAATGGGGCAGAATTCACTTAACAAATGTTTCATTTAACAATAGAAATTTGGGGCTCAGTTGTGGTCATAAATTGAGGACTGCCTATATACTATGAATAGTTTTTTATCAAATGAGACTCTTAAGCAACCAGAGAAGTATAGCCTTAATCTCAGCTGCTGTAAAGCAGTCCATATCCAAGGGAGTCCTTGGTGCTCCTTTTGCTGGCACTGATGATGTTACCTAGTCTGGATAATGAAACGTCTGCCAGAAAACAACCAAGCTCATTTCAAACCTGAACTACAAATATTCTCCTCTACCAACCCATATTGCTTACATTTTCTTCTTTTTTTGTATAAAATGAGGGTAAGTACCAGTAGGAGGACTGCCTGAAGGAAAAGGAATGCAACAATGCTTGTCCATAGAGTTATTAAGGTTGCAGCTGTAAAGCCATAGACATCTTGATTAGAAGGCTAATAATGCTATCTAAGAAATGCATAGTTGTCAATGAATGACTACCTATGGTGATCTTTTTACCAGTCTAGTCCACCCATTTGTTCATCTTCTTAACTTCTTAACAGCCCCTTAAGGATTCCAGGCAAATAGCAAGGAAAACAATGGTGGCCTTTTCCAGTTTATTCATTTTATTTATATCCTGCCTTCATTTTGTACAATTCAAGGCAGAGTACACATTGCTCCCTCTTTCCATTTTCCCATAAGAACAATCCTAAGAAGTGGGTTGGGTTAAGACAGATGGACAACCTACTACTTGATAAGATAGAAAAATGTGGGTTAGACAGCATCACCACCAGATGGATTCATAGCTAGCTGACCAGCCATACTCAGCGTGTGGTCCTCAATGGAACTGCATCTACATGGAGGGAAGTGTGTAGTAGGGTGCCCCAGGGCTCTGTTCTAGGCCCAGTGCTCTTCAACATCTTAATCAATGATTTGGACGAGGGGATAGATGGGGAACTCATCAAATTTGCGGATGACACCAAGCTGGCAGGAATAGCCAACACTCCAGAAGACAGGTTTAAGATACAGGAGGACCTGGACAGACTTGAACACTGGGCACTATCTAACAAAATGAAATTCAATGGTGAAAAAAGTAAGGTTCTACATTTAGGCAAGAAAAACCAAATGTACAGGTATAGTATAGGGGGTACCTTGCTCAATAGTACTAACTGTGAGAGGGATCTCGGAGTCCTAGTAGACAATCACTTAAATATGAGCCAGTAGTGTGCTGCAGCTACCAAAAAAGCCAACACAGTGCTGGGCTGCATTAACAGAGGGATAGAATCAAGATCACGTGAAGTATTAATACCACTTTACAATGCCTTGGTAAGGCCACACTTGGAATACTGCATCCAGTTTTGGTCACCATGATGTAAAAAAGATGCTGAGACTCTAGAAAGAGTACAGAGAAGAGTAACAAAGATGATTAGGGGACTGGAGGCTAAAATATATAAGGAACGGTTGCTGGAATTGGGTATGTCTAGTTTAACGAAGAGAAGGACGAGGGGGGACATAATAGCAGTATTCCAATATCTCAGGGGCTGCCACAAAGAAGAGGGAGTCAAGCTATTCTCCAAGGCGCCTGAAGGCAGGATGAGAAGCAACGGATGGAAACTGATCTAGGTGAGAAGCAACGTAGAACTAAGGAGAAACTTCCTGACAGTTAGAACAATTAACCAATGGAACAACCTGCCTCCAGAAGCGGTGAATGCTCCAACACTGGAAGTTTTTAAGAAGAGACTGGACAGCCATTTGTCTGAAATGGTGTAGGGTTCCTGCCTGAGCAGGGGGTTGGACTCGATGACCTCCAAGGTCCCTTCCAACTTTATTATTATTATGAATCATCGCACAGTCAGCCAGATGTTCAGACTGGATTTGGCATTTTGTCTACCTATCGAGTCCTTATCCAGGACCTGGGATAGGCAGATGTGGATGTTTGATGGTATTACAGATATCGTCGCAGGATGGAAGCAGTTCCTAGTAAGGCCGCCTTTTGCAATTGACTAATAGCGAATTTGTCAATGCCAATGGTGTTCAAGTGGTGCTCCAGTTGTTTTGGGATTGCACCCAAGGAGCCTATCACTATTGGTACTACCCTTGCTTGCTTTTGCCACAGTCTTTCTATTTCTATTTGTAGGTCTTTGTATTTTGTTATCTTCTCCAGTTCTTTCTCTTCTATTCTGCTGTCTCCAGGCACTGCCACGTCCATTATTATTATTATTATTATGGATCATCGCACAGTCAGCCAGATGTTCAGACTGGATTTGGCATTTTGTCTACCTTTCGAGTCCTTACCCAGGACCTGGGATAGGCAGATGTGGATGTTTGATGGTATTACAGATATCGTCGCAGGATGGAAGCAGTTCCTAATAAGGCCGCCTTTTGCAATTGACTAATAGCGAATTTGTCAATGCCAATGGTGTTCAAGTGGTGCTCCAGTTGTTTTGGGATTGCACCTAAGGAGCCTATTACTATTGGTACTACCCTTGCTTGCTTTTGCCACAGTCTTTCTATTTCTATTTGTAGGTCTTTGTATTTTGTTATCTTCTCCAGTTCTTTCTCTTCTATTCTGCTATCTCCAGGCACTGCCACGTCCACTATCCAAACTTTTTTGTCTTTCTTATCGACAATTGTTAAGTCTGGGGTGTTATGTTGCAGGTGCTTGTCTGTTTGAATTCTGAAGTCCCAGAGCAGTTTAATTTTATCATTTTCTATGACTTTCTCTATTTTATGATCCCACCAGTTTTTGCTTACAGGCAAATGATATTTTTTGCAGATCTTCCAATGCACCATTGTTGCTACTTTGTCATGCCGCTGCTTGTAATCAGTTTGTGCAATCTTCTTGCAACAGCTTACCAAGTGGTCCACTGTTTCTTCAGCTTCTTTGCATAGGCGGCACTTACTGTCTTTTGCTGTCTTCTCAATTTTGACTTTATATGCATTTGTCCTTAAGGCTTGGTCTTGTGCAGCCAGAATTAGTCCCTCGGTCTTTCTTCAATTTTCCTGCTCTTAGCCATTGCCAGGTTTTATTATTATCTGCTTTCCCAGCTATTTTTTTAATGTATTGGCCATGTAGTGCTTTGTCTTCCCATGCCTCTATTCTGTTCTTCATTTGGTCTTTCTTGTAGGCCAGTTTGGTCTCTCCAGTGGTTAGTAAGCCTTCCTCATATACTAATTTCAGTGCATCTTCATCATTGTTCTTCAGATATTCTTCCAAAGCCATTTTTTTCTTCTTCAACCATCTGATGTACTTGTAGCATTCCACGCCCACCTATTTGCCTTGGTAGATAAAGTCTATCAATGTCACTGCATGGATGAAGGGCATGATTCATTGTCATTATTTTTCTGGTCTGCCTATCCATTGCTTTTAGTTCTGCTTGAGTCCAGTCCACTATTCCAGCTGTGTACCTAATGACTGGGATTGCCCAGGTGTTGATTGCCTTTATGGTATTTCCTCCATTGAGTTTGGATTTTAAGATCTTCTTCACTCTCTTGATGTATTCACCTCTAATCTTTTTCTTGACTTCAGTGTGCTTGATATTGTCAGCTTGAAGGATACCCAAGTATTTGTAGTACTCTTCCTCATCCAGACTCTTAATGTTATTTTCGTGGGGCATCTTGATTCCTTCAGTTTTCACTATTTTTCCTTGTTTGATAGTAAGTGTGGCACATTTGTCCAAGCCAAACTCCATTACAATATCTTGGCTATATATACGGACAGTGTTGAGCAGCGATTCTATTTCAGATGATGTTTTTCCATACAGCTTCAGATCATCCATGTAAAGGAGGTGGGATAGTCTGGCAGATGTTTTTGATGTTTGATAGCCATGTCCTGAGTTATTCAGTATTGTTGACAGAGGAAACAGTGCTATAACAAATAGTAATGGTGATAATGAATCTTCTTGAAATATTCCTCTCTTGATATTAACCTCTCCCAGCTTCTCACCATTGATCTGCAACTGTGTCTTCCATTGTGCCATCGATCTTTGCACAAATTTTCTGATGTTTCTACTGACTCCTGTTATTTCTAGGCACTTTATTATCCAATCATGTGGCAGAGAGTCAAATGCCTTTTTGTAGTCAATCCATGCCACATTCAGGTTGGTCTTCCTTCTCTTGCAGTTTTCCAAGATCATTTTGTCTATTAGGAGTTGATCTTTTGTTCCTCTGCTATTGGGGCGGTTTCCTTTCTGCTCAGGTGGAAAGAGATTGTTTTCAACTAGATGCTGTTGTACTGCATCAGCTACCACACCAGTTAGTAATTTGAAAGTTGTTGGTAAACAGGTAATTGGCCTGTAGTTGCCTGGTGTTGCCTCTTTTGCTGGATTTTTTATTATTAGGTAGGTTTTCCCAGTTGTTAGCCACTTTTCAATTTCTCCTCCTTGTAGTATATTGTTGAACTGCTTGGAAATGAGTGGGTGTATAACAGTTAGATGTTTCAACCAAAACCCATGCAGTTCATCTTCACCTGGTGCTGACCAATTTTTGATTTTCCTTTATTTTTTTTCTACCATTTTTGTTGTTATTACTAGTTCTTTCATTTCAACTTCTGTTTTATTTGCATCTACCTCTTTTAACCAAGCCGCATCCTTGTTGTATTTCTTTGGGTTATCCCATATCTGCTTCCAGAACTGCACTGTTTCTTCCTTGTCAGGTACTGACTGATTCCTTGCAGTTTCTCCATTGATGGATTGGTAGAAACGTTTCTGATTGGATTGAAATTGGAGGTTTATTATTATTATTATTATTATTATTATTATTATTATTATTATTATGGATCATCGCACAGTCAGCCAGATGTTCAGACTGGATTTGGCATTTTGTCTACCTATCGAGTCCTTACCCAGGACCTGGGATAGGCAGAGGTGGATGTTTGATGGTATTACAGGTATCGTCGCAGGATGGAAGCAGTTCCTAGTAAGGCCGCCTTTTGCAATTGACTAATAGCGAATTTGTCAATGCCAATGGTGTTCAAGTGGTGCTCCAGTTGTTTTGGGATTGCACCTAAGGAGCCTATTACTATTGGTACTACCTTTGCTTGCTTTTGCCACAGTCTTTCTATTTCTATGTCTTTGTATTTTGTTATCTTCTCCAGTTCTTTCTCGTCTATTCTGCTGTCTCCAGGCACTGCCACGTCCACTATCCAGACTTTTTTGTCTTTCTTATCGACAATTGTTAAGTCTGGGGTGTTATGTTGCAGGTGCTTGTCTGTTTGAATTCTGAAGTCCCAGAGCAGTTTAATTTTTTCATTTTCTATGACTTTCTCTATTTTATGATCCCACCAGTTTTTGCTTACAGGCAAATGATATTTTTTGCAGATCTTCCAATGCACCATTGTTGCTACTTTGTCATGCCGCTGCTTGTAGTCAGTCTGTACAATCTTCTTGCAACAGCTTACCAGGTGGTCCACTGTTTCTTCAGCTTCTTTGCATAGGCAGCACTTACTGTCTGTTGCTGTCTTCTCAATTTTGACTTTATATGCATTTGTCCTTAAGGCTTGGTCTTGTGCAGCCAGAATTAGTCCCTCGGTCTCTTTCTTCAATTTTCCTGCTCTTAGCCATTGCCAGGTCTTGTTATTATCTGCTTTCCCAGCTATTTTTTTAATGTATTGGCCATGTAGTGGTTTGTATTATTATTATTATTATTATTATTATTATTATTATTATTATTATTATTATTATTATTATTATTATTATTATTATTATTATTATTATTATTATTATGTTACCTAGTTAGCTTCTGTAGCTAAAGAACTAGAACTCATAACCAGTTTAGTTTCTAATCCGCCATCTTAACCACTACACCAAAATAGCATTTGAACTTCTCCTCCATTCATCAGCTCATTACCATCAATCATCTACTGGGAAAAATACTAGAACTGCCTGTTGGTTTTGAAATCCATTTTATTCTACTTTACAGACAATGCAACTTTTAACAATTTATGCAAGTTGCACAGCTGTGTTTTTCTTGATGTGGGGTTGAATTATGGAGTCCTAGGTGCTCTCTGAGCTTGGTTGTTTGATTCAAAAGAAGGATTATGAATTCTATTCTATTCTATTCTATTCTATTCTATTCTATTCTATTCTATTCTATTCTATTCTATTCTATTCTATTCCAGAGCACATCCTCTCCAGCAGCCAACACTGAGATAAGCAGGGATTAACCCCAGACAAACAATCAAGCAAAGCAGAAAACAATACCCTAATAAAAAAACTATTAACAAGAAAACCACACACCCACCAAAATAGGCAGGGCAAGCTACTGAAGCAATCCTTACACTCACTCATGCTGATGATGTTACGTATAGAAGTTGGGTAATGTGACATCTAAACAAGCAGCCTCAGAGAAGGATTCCGAGGACTCCATTTATGTTTCTTTCTGCATTATTTTTCAACTAGAAAGACTTTTTCTGCTCCTGGCACTCTTTCATGCCTGGAGGTCCATCTGAAGCTGGTCATGTGATCAACTTCAGGGGTCAGGTAGAGCCTGCAGCTGAAGCTACTGCAGGCCCTACTGTGACCAAATCCCTTCTCCTTCACCCTCCCTGCAAAAGGGAATACACACCTCCATCTCTACCACATTTTCTTGAGAGCATTTTCTTGTCATTGGTAAAATAATTTGAGCAGGTGCTGTCAAGAGATAACTCCTCCTCCTCCTCCTGCTCCACCACCACCACTATCACCATAATTATTATTATGATCATTAACTAAACCTTCTCATTTTAGGTTAACACAAGCAATCGTTGCAAGCTGTGGGGAAAAATGCACATGCAGCAAACTGCCATGCTTTCCCCCCCACAAACCTCATAACCTTTTGATACCCTTTGTCCTAATGAAGCAGCCAGAAGGTCATACCCTTTTGACTTAATGCCTTACCTACCTAAGCAGATAATATGCTTAGTTCCTTCTCCTATCTCTTCCTGTCTTTGTTAGTTCCTTATGTTTTCATCTCCCTGTATTTGTTCTTACCTGGTCTTTGATCATGTAATGTGTTACTAGAAAATAGTTGCTTACATGAAGACATTTTCCAATGAAGAAACCTTTGTCAGCATCTAATGGTAAAGCCTATGTATGTAACAAGTATATAAGAAGCAATAAACTCAGAGTTTGTCAAGCTGTGTCCTGCTGCTTCAAACCTCTGCTCAAGACATGCCTGTGTCTTTTTCTTAGCGTATTACAGCAAGCGGCTCACAATTTCGTTAATAGCTTATAATATGTACAATTTTTATGATCTGTTATAATCTGGTGATGGAATAACTCAGCAATGCAGATAAGCCTCTGGTCTCTGTCTACTCTCTCTTCTGCGTTTCTAGCTCTTTTTCAGTCTCTTATGTTTATTAATTTAATTTCCATTAGCCTACTAAAAAAGTGGAAAGTCTAGCTGTCACTCTATATGTCAATATTTCTGTCTCTCTACCTTTACTTGATGGCACCCACAAAACATTTCAAAAGTCCCAAGGTAGACACAGGCCCACCTACTCCTGCTCATATTCAGATGTGTGTGACCTCCATTTTGTGTAGACAGTGTGTTCGATATCCATTGCTAAGAGATCTGTTCAAGGTCTTTCAGAAATCCAGTGTGTCTCTGATTCACTGACAGGGCAAATGGGGAAAATGAAATATGCTACGTTGACATCCTACCTTTCCAAGGCCTCTCCAGTGGGTCACTTGGCACTGACCAGACAAAGGGGCTGCTTTTGCGATGGTACTGGCAGGTATAATTTTGTGCCTCTTCCAACGTCACCCAGTGGAGAGAAAAATTCACCGCCTTTTCCCCCAGCTTTGCTGCCTTGTAATCTATCTGCTGCCTTGATTTCAGAAGAGCAAAAATCAGATCTGGTTCTGTCCCCTCACACCATATGGAGATGTTTGCTTTTGGAGCATCTTGTTCTGCATTTATAATCTGGATGGAAGGCTTGGTCAGGCTGGGATCTAGGAGGGGGAAAGATTCAGTGGAACCTCAGAGACCCTTGTAGATCAGTATCTCCAGTTTCATTCAACCACAAATAACACCTCTCCCTTTTCAGTCTTTTGGCAATGAAAGGATCCTCTTTTCCGTTCTCACATACATATTTTTTTTCCAAATATTTATAAGAAAGCCTATTTATTTCTTCCCCACTCTGTTATTCTAGCCAGGTGCCCAAATATGCCTTATATTACATTCTGTGTCTTCAGAGTGATATGCTAAACAATTGAGCTTATAGAGAAGAATGGCATCTGTAAAAGCAAGAAGATGTTAAAATGAAACTATAGATGCTCAGTACACCCTCTTCTATCAGACAGTCAAAGTAGGGTTAAGGCTAGAGCAGGAGTGGGCAATTAATTTTCCCGGAGGGCCATGTGAGAAACTGGGACTGTTGTGGAGGGCTGAACCAATAGGGCTGTGAAGGTGTATAGGCACGCACGCGTGAACATATAAACTCACTTTTTATGACTCTGTAATATTACAAACTTTCCTGGACCAACAATCCCTACTCGTGGTCACTCATGCCCTAGTCACCTCCCATCTTGACTATTGCAATGCGCTCTACATGGGGCTGCCCTTGAAAAGCATCTGGAAGCTCCAGTTGCTGCAAAATGCAGCGTCCCACATGGTTTTGTGCAGACCTCGGTGTGCACATGTATTACCTTTCCTCTGGGAGCTGCATTGATTGCCGATTTGCTTCCGGGTGCAATTCAAGGTGCTGGTTGTCACCCTTAAAGCCCTTCATGGCTTGGGATCAAGTTATCTGAGGGACCGTCTCTTGCCAGTCACATCTACCTGACCGACTAGAGTGGGGAGGCAAGGAATGCTGTGGGTCCTGTCCCCTAAGGAGATACATCTGGCGGGACCCAGAAGAAGGGCCTTCTCCATGGTGGCTCCCTCCCTCTGGAACATCATCCCTCCAGAAATTAGACTGGCCCCCACGCTTTCGGAAGTCCCTGAAGACGTAGTTCTGCCAGGGGTCCTGGGGAACCCAGAACGGGATGGAGCCCATTAAATGGCTGGTATGAATGGGTGTTGTTGCTGGGGTGGGTGTGGTTGGGGGATTATTATTTAATTATTTTTATCTTTTATTTTATTTTTATTTCTTTTATGTTGTATCTTTATTTCCTGTAAGACGCCTTGAGTCACTATGGGTGAGTAGGCGGCAATATATTTTTTAAATAAATAAATATCTTAATTCAGGGTAGTCAGGAACATATATAATTTTTTTTTAAAAAAGCAGTTGCCTTCACAATAAAAGCCATGTGGTTGTATTGTGTGCAAGGCATATGCTTATTTACATTTAATTTCTAATTTCCAATTGACCTCATGCAGGCCGGACAGAGACAGCTAAAGGGCCGGATGTGGGTTAGGATGACACATAACATATCCCTGCCACTCCAACTGAATTTTTGTGCATCTAATAACCTAATTAAGACCATGATCCATGAATGCATGTTCGACCCAATTAAAGTGGCTTGAGCTGACACCACATGCTAAGAATACAAATATTAAAAGTAATCAAGCTTCATTCATTGAGTTAAAATCTTTTGCGTAAACTCAACCATCCAATTGCAGCATTTCCAAGAAGGACTGGGAAAGATGTTCCCTTAAGACCTTGAAGGGCAAAGGATTCTTCCCAAATTTCATTGCAGGAGTGACCTTTGAACCTTAACCAAGGACTTCTGGGAAAGAAATGGCAAACTGAAGATGGGGTCAACCCCATCCAGAACTAAAGATGTTGAAGAATGTGATAAGTTATTAAAATTGTTTATACACGTTGTAATGAAGGAGAGAGTCACTTCTTTGTTTCTTTTTGTTACCATTTTTTTCTTACTTTTCTATTTTTTCTTTTCTTCACTTTCTATTATTTATTTTTACTTTATATTTTAGTTTGTATTAGTTTTTTTATCTCTCTCTCTCTCTGTGTATATGTGTGTGTGTGTATGATAAAAACTAACATATATAAAAACGGGGCAACCATACACCTACTCACATTGATGTTGGTAGTTAGTTGGTAAGGAAATATTTTCAAGGAGGGGGACACAGTGGCTCAGATGTTTAATGACGTTGGAACTGCCAGTTAGACATGGTCTGCAATCCGACGGTTCAAACCCGGCTCCATGAGATGGAATGAGCTCCTGTCACTCGATCCCTGGCTCCTGCCCACCCAGCAGTTCAAAAGCATGCAATATTGTGAGTAGATAAATGGATACCACTTTGGTGAGGAAAAAACTTCACTGTGTGTGTGTGTGTGGAGAGTGGAAGCTGGTGCTGGACTGGCCAGACACGAGGCGTTGTGAGGCGAGACCAGTGGAGGAGCCCAGAAGAGCCAGCAACCTGAGTGCCACTAGTTAACTGCTGTAAAACTAGTTTGCTCCCTGCAGTGCACCTGTTCTGTTCTCCTTCTGTCAACGCTGCTAATATTGAATATTCTTCCTTTGACAAAATATGCAGAACTGTCTGGCACTTTTAGAGTTAACTCAGATGAGAATGGAAGGGGGGAGAAAGAATGTAGAGAGAGAGCAATTTGCGTGGGCTTCAGAAGGAAGTGAACCTTTGCCCCCCAGGCTGGTTGGACAATGTGACTCATGACAGCAAAAGAGGGAGGGAAAATGCATGCAAAAATAACTGCTCTGGGGTGGAGACTTCAGATCTTGGCATCCATCCATGATGTGCCAACAATCTGTTACACTGTTAATAAAGGCTTTTAGGAAAAACAATGCCTGGAAGTTCTTTGAAGTGTCTCATTAGTCGGAACCTTAACAACATGCCAAGATCCACAATTTTTTAAAACCAATTAAGGGGTCCCAGGCCCCGGTCACTATTCCTAAACTAAAGGGATAGGTTGACAAAGATCCAGGGAAGATCTCATTATGGAAGAAGAAAGATTGCCTGAAGCCAGCACCCCGGCAACAACAGCTTCCCCAGGGGGGAAAGCGACAGCCAACAAGCCGGGGGAGGGACAACTCTGGCAGATCTCCCAGCTGGAAGCAGAGACTTCAAAAGCACAATGGAGGACAGCTAATGAATCACCTGCCACTCAAGCCTTGGGTGAGTCACTGGAAAGATTTCAAAACCCAGAGGTGAAACGCAGAAATCAATTCCTGCAGAGAGGAGCCTACAGCCCTTCCATTGCAGATCAGAAAGCCTTTCAGATCCTGTCTTCCCCTGCCAAGGACTCCAGCCCTGAAGAGAGAGGGAATCCCAGTCTGAGGCCTCTGCAGCAATGGGGAGATTGGCAAACCCAGCAGGTAGATGGTCCATGACCTCTGAACTTGCCACAGCTAATAGAGGCCTTGCAACAGGTTGGGGTGGTACAGAAGCCAGGAGATAAGCAGCTGGTGGGAGAACGACCACAGCAAGGAGATTGGCCACAGCCCCCAAATGTGCAACCCCTGGGCATAAATCTGCAGCCAGGATGGGGCCAGCAGCAACAGCCACCGTGGGGGCCCCAACAGTCTATAATTGCACCACTTTTCAGAGCAACCTTCGATGGGGACCCAGAGAAGCTGGTTTTTTTCCTCAACCAAGTGCATTCTCATTTGAATTGCTGGGCCTATCTCTACCCAGACCCGGGGGCCATGGTGGATGTGATTGCATCCAGCCTAGAGGGAGAAGCATCCGAATGGCTGAACAATTTATATAATGAGCAAGCCCCCAAATTGGAGGACCCCCACCTCTTTCTCCTAGGGCTGAGAGAAAGATTTGAGGACCCATCTATTGGTCTTAAAGCAAGAGAACAAATCTACAAAATAAAACAAGCCAGCAGGCCTGCCCTGGAGTACGTGCGGGAATTTTGCAAGATAGCAGGTCGAATAGAGGGGTGGCCTGAACAATCCCTAATCCATCACTTCATTGAGGGATTAGACGATCATCTCTCTCAGGCCTGCATCTATTGAGCAGTACCTGATCAGCTGCAAGAATGGTACCAGGCAGCAGTGAAGCTAGATGTTCAGCTCGCCCACTATAAGAAGCCTCCCCCACCTGAATCCGAGCAGCCGCCAGAGCAACCCAGACAGCAATCACCCCCACGAAAACCTCCAACTACTGCGATGGCTGAGAGACCCAGGCCACCTGCAGGCCCATCAAATAAGTGTTTTCGGTGTGGACAAGAGGGACATCGAGCAGCAACCTGTCCAGTCCCCTACCCCTGACTGCAGAGCAGACCGGAACCAGCAACGAGAAGGAAACCTGCCCAGCGGCTAACGAGAGAAAAATACAACCGGGTCACGCAAGAACCTTTTGCCCAGATTAAACCCCCCACACAGGAGGATGCTGGGACACCGAGTGGACCCGCCCCTGCTCTACCCTCCTTTGACAGCGACAATGAAGGAGAGAACGACCCGATGGTGAGTCGACAAATCCTGCCTTTTTCACTGGCTGCCAAACTTATAATCCCTAAGTCTGGGGCACAAATGGACTTAAACGTGCTAATTGATTCTGGATGCACCCGCTGCATTATTAGTCTGCCGTTTGCCATGAAAATGGGCATACGGGCAAAACAGCTTTACAAACCTGTGAGGTTTGAGCAAGCCGATGGCTCCCTGATGGGAGGGACTCTTGTCACACAATTAACTGAGCCCTTATGCCTAGAAATACAGTAGGTGCGCACTGGGAGTTTATTCGCTTCCTAGTGGCTCCAAAAATGACTGAGACTGTGATCCTAGGGCTAGCCTGGTTGGACAAATGGAAGCCGGTTATCTGGTGGGAGAAAGGAATGAGAACTGTGAGACTACCTATAGGGCCTAAACCTCCCGCTGATTCAACCGATGTTGCGGGACACCTTAGGCCACCCAATGAACGAGCGCACATGGCTGCCTCACCGCCTCCAGGTGAACCACTCATCCCCAATGAATACCAGGACCTGGCAGAGGCATTCAGTGAAAAAGAATGCGATGCCCTGCCCCCTCACAGACCCAATGACTGCTCTATCGAACTGGTGCCAGAAGCCAAACTCCCACGCCCGAGAATGTATGCTATGTCCCCCCTTGAAATGGAGGAGATGCAGCAATACGTGAACAAAAACCTAGAGAGGGGGTTCATCGAATGGGCCAAATCTACCGTGGGAGCTCCTGTGTTGTTTAAAGAGAAAAAAGATGGGTCTCTTCATCTCTGCATAGACTATAAGGGTCTCAATTCTGTAAGTGTGGAAAATAAATACCCCTCCCCCTCCTAAAGGACTTATTAACCTATCTGGCTAAGGGGAGTGTCTTCACTAAATTAGACCTGAGAGAGGCATATTACCGGGTGAGAATAAAAGAGGAAGACGAGTGGAAAACTGCCTTCAACTGTCCTATGGGGAGCTATCAGTTCAAAGTCATGCCATTTGGACTACAGGGGGCCCCAGCCGTATTCATGCAGTTGATTAATGAGGTCCTACATGATCACTTGTACAAAGGGGTTTTGGTGTATCTGGATGATATCCTGATATACAGCACGAATATGACTGATCACATAAAGCTGGTGAGAGAAGTGTTAAAGAAACTATTGAATGCCAAGCTTTATGCCAAATTGTCGAAATGTGAATTTCACTGGACCCTTGAGTTTGCTTGTTTTCCTGTAGACGTTTCATTACCCTAACTAGGTAACATCAGTGCTAGTAAGGAGCGCTGTTTGCTGTCAGTTTATATTCTGGTGTCTTGCCTGTAAGGGTGGGGGGAGGTCTTAGGGATTCCTTGGTTGGGCTGTTTACTAATGGCTCTTTGGCAGTTTATTGATTGGGGTACTGCTTACTTGATTGTTAGTCTGAAGGTGACCTTGGAGTTAATCTATGCTGATCTGAGTGCTGATTACTGGTGGAGAGGTGCTGGAGTCTTTTTTCTCTTTTGGGCTGGTTGATTGTCTCTTTTGCATAGTCTATAGATGTTGTCAATGTCTATGTGTCCATTGATGGCTGATTTGTCAGAGTGCCAGGCTTCTAGAAATTCCCTGACAGTTTTGGACTTGGCCTGGTCTAGGATTGTCACTGTTATGTCCTGGGCCTGCTGAGTCATTCAGCAGGTGCAGGAGGCTGCAGAGAGGCCCGGGCAGACACGTGAATGCCCGGGACCAGACAGGCTGTCTCCCGCCTTGTGCACATGCACAAGGTGGGAGAAATGCCTTGCATTGATTGGCTGATACTGTCCCTGCAAAGGGGTATAAGAGCAATCCACACCATTTTGTTTTTTTGGTTCTGTTGTGAATGGAATAAAGACAAGACTGTTTGTTACTCCTGCTCGTCTCAATGCCTTTTACTTGGAAACAGAACAGTCACATTTTCCCAATTGAAACTATGATTAAATCTGTCTATATGTTGTGAAATTAAAGAATTTTCATCATACATCAAGAATATCTCAGAAACTGCAAATAGACTACTACAACCACATGGAATCAGCACAGCACACAAGCCAACTAAAACCCTTCAAAACATCCTAAGCAAACCAAAAGACCCAGCAACTCCAGAATGAAAAAACAGGAGTCATCCACAACATACGATGTAAGAACTGCAACAACCACTATGGAGGACAAACAGGCAGAAGACTGGCAGAACGCATCCATGAACACCAACTGGCAGTCAAAAGGCATGCTGAAAATTCTTTAATTTCACAACATATAGACAGATTTAACATCTATAGACTATGTAAGAAACAATCAACCAGCCCCAAAGAGAAAAAGACTCCAAAGAGCCATTAGTAAACAGCCCAACCAAAGAATCCCTAAGACCTCCCCCACCCTTACAGTCAGGCAAGACACCAGAATATAAACTGACAGCAAACAGCGCTCCTTACTAGCCCTGATGATGTTACCTAGTTAGGGTAATGAAATGTCTGCAAGAAAACAAGCAAGCTCAGAGAGCACCAAGGACCCCTTTTTACCTGTGTTGAACATGAGATGAATGTAGAAATATTGTCACAGCCGCCAAGTTGCCTTAATGATCCTACCCTGGAGACTGCAATTCATTCAAAAGACTTTGATCAGGCAAGGGTTAAATTAGCACCTTCTCAATTTTTTTAATTTTTTAAAACTCACTTTTTGCTCTCGGTGATGGAATGGATGGTGATCAAGAAATGAAGCTTGATCAGTGATCACTTGCCCAGTGATTCCCTCCTTTCTGGGTAGAAGAAGAGACAAAAACAGGACCATGACTACTTCCTAGCATAGTTCTTGGTGTCTTGAAGCTTATCTTATCTTAGATAATGCCACCCCTCTGGCATCTAACCATGGCAAAATCCTTCCTCAACAATGGCCATTGCCTATTTGTCTCCAGGATACTGACTTCAGTTCATCCCCAGCTGGTGAAAGCTACAAGTCACCTGTTGCAATAGTGAATTGATGGTTTCCCCCTCATTCTGATCCCAGCCATGGACAGCCTGTAAAGACATAAAGTCAGGTTTTTTTTTATTTATTAAACAAATTTATATAGCCACCCAACTTACACATACAGTAGGTGTCTCTGGGCAGCTTACAAAATGTAATCACCCGCTACCTTTGGAGGACGTCAAATGACAGGGAGTAAAGGGCAGTAGAATAAATTAGACACCAGCAATAGGATAGCAAATTCATGCCAATATAATTTCCTGCTGGCTTAAAGACAGGTGGAGAGATCTAAAGTATAATATGTTCCCTTAAACTTTCAGGGATGAACAAATCCATGCAAATTTGTGTTTTCTTTTCTCACTTTGTGGGGACTGAGGGGCCAATATAGCAGCAGCCACCTTGAGAAAGCTTCTTAATTTATCAGTTGATACTCATGGCTAAGTTGGGTGGTAAAAGGTAGTGGGGCTTGCACTGATGATGTTGCTTAGTTTGGTAATGAAGCGTCTGCAAGAAACCCACCAAGCTCAGAGAGCACCAAGGACCTCATAGTTTAACCCTGAGCTATAAGTATTTTTTTCTATTAATTATTCTATTTTCCTTTAATTGTATGGAAAACATGTCTTTCATACATTGTCCTGTCTTGAGCCTGAAATTTAGAAGGCATTATTTCTGAGTCTCCCTCCCCACCCACACATGGAGATATTGAGGTAGTTGGAAAAATGAGGAGGAATAAGAGTACAGAGAAGAGCAACAAAGATGATTAGGGGACTGGAGACTAAAACATATAAGGAACAGTTGCTGGAATTGGGTTTGTCTAGTTTAATGAAGAGAAGGACGAGGGGGGACATGATAGCACTGTTCCAATATCTCAGGGGCTGCCACAAAGAAGAGGGAGTCAAGCTATTCTCAAAAGCGCTGGAAGGCAGGACAAGAAGCAATGGATGGAAAATAACCAAGGAGAGAAGCAATCTAGAACTAAGGAGAAACTTCCTGGCAGTTAGAATAATTAACCAGTGGAACAACCTGCCTCCAGAAGCTGTAAATGCTCCAACACTGGAAGTTTTTAAGAAGAGACTAGACAGTTGTTTCTCTGAAATGGTATAGGGTT
The DNA here is from genome assembly GCA_039797435.1 of Crotalus adamanteus. Lineage (NCBI taxonomy): Eukaryota > Metazoa > Chordata > Lepidosauria > Squamata > Viperidae > Crotalus > Crotalus adamanteus. The sequence goes on from CM077935.1 coordinate 12,842,072, forward strand.
TCCTGCCTGAGCAGGGGGTTGGACTATATGACCTCAAAGATCCCTTCCAACTTTATTATTATTATTATTATAAATGGATTACAGCTCAGGGGAGGATATTAGCTGATAAACAGCAGACCCTCAGCCTGCTCCAGTTTGGAATGATCTCTTGAGACCTTGGCAGGAATCAGCCTTGGGGAGAAAATGGCATTGTCCATCCCTCCTGCATTTTGGAGAATGCAGACTTTGGTTTCCCTTTTTTACGTTTAGGAAAAATAAAGGAAGTCCTTGACTTCCCATCACAACTGAGCCCAAAATTTCTGTTGCTAAGTGAGACATTTGTTAAGTGAGTTTTGCTCCATTTTAAGATCTTTCTTTCCAAGTTGTTAAGCGAATCACTGCAGTTGTTCAGTTAGTACCATGGTTGTTAAGTGAATCTGACTTCCCCATTGTCTTTGCTTGTCCGAAGGTTGCAAAAGGGGATCACATGACCCTGGGACGCTGCAGCCGTCATAAATATGAGTCAGTTGCCAAGTGTCTGAATTTTTATCACATGATCATGGGGATACTGCAGCGGTCATAAGTGTGAAAAATGGTCATGTCACTTTTTCAGTTCTGTTGCAACTTCAGGCAGTCACTAAACAAACTGTTGTAAGTCAAGGACTACCTGTAACTAGTTTAGTCTCATTAACGAAAGCAGCACGGAAGCGCTCGTACCTCGCACATAGATAAAAACTGTCTGGCTGAAGTGTGACCACATCGAATCTGATTTATATATACAACTGTATTGCCCCTGATGTGATTCTTGGGCATTGATAATATGAAATTCAAACTCATTGTGGTCTGTATCGCCATGATTTATTTCCGCATTTTGTTTGTATAGACAGAAAACAAATGTCCTTTTTACGTTCCCTTCCTTCTTGCAACCGATGTTTATATTCTGCCCCACAGCAACTATGTTACTGGGATTCACCGAGATGGAAGGTGGGGGATAAGGTTGTCCTGGATAAGAGGAAAAGACGAGAGAGGTTGTAACATGGAGAACCTGAAAGCAGTTGTTTGTGGAATCTGGAAGAAATCCGTAGGTTATACTTTTAGCCAACAAATAATATTTCATGTGTGTGAGGGCTATATATGAATTTGTGCAAAACATGAAAAAGCAGCAACATTTCCCTTACTCAGTAACTCACACCACATGAGTTGCCAGAGAGAGAGAGGGAGAGGGAGAGAGAGAGGGAGAGAGAAAGAGGGAGGGAGGGAGAGAGGGAGGGAGGGAGACAGAGAATGGTTGCACTAATGCAAGATACTGTAGCTGTCTGGAAAAAAAAATTGGGTCCCTCTGGTTCGAAGAGTAAATCCCAATGGACTGGGGAGATCTCCCCCCCCCCCACGCACACATTCTGGAAGGGAGAGCATCTTCCACCTTGGTTTTGGGGCACAGGACAGAGTATGAACACAGCCCTCTCTCCTCTAATACCTTGTTTTGATTTTAGACATCTGCCTCCTGAGAAAAATTCCACTCAACCAAATCTTCGGACAAGTAAGTCTAAAGAAGTAACAAATCTTAGGACAAGATTGAGTAATGAGTTTTGGAAACTCCATCCACACAACTCCTCTGGAACTGAGGTGACAGGGATACCCAGAGTTCTCCCTTTAAGGAACTTGGCTCTGATCATCTGTCTGCATTCATGCAGTGTCATTAGATGCCTCATTGCAGAAAACAAAACCCAGGAAAGGTGAACCCACCAATTGATATGAATATGCATGACACAAGGGAAGGGGCGTCAGCAGATCCTTCTCCCTTCCTATCTGTAAAAGCCCAAAAAATGAGAGTCCTATATTGGACCTCTGCAGAAAACTGTTATTCATTTTTTTTTATTTTTTTTTTTTATTATTATTTTTCACCATACACCCAAACAAACTTAAAATACATAAACATAAATCTTTTCTTTTAACAGAACAGTACTATACATTTTAAGCATTCTTTACATCTTATTTACATTTTATGTACATCAATAATTATGTCTTTTCCTTTCTCTGTTCTAGCCAATTATAACATTTATTCCAAATTTCATAAAATTCTGTTGCCTCCTTGTCTTTTAATTCTAACGTAAGTTTATTCATTTCTGCGCATTCCAAGATTTTGTACATAATCATATCATTTGTGGGAATATTTTCACTCTTCCAACATTGAGCATATGCTATACGAGCTGCAGTCAATATGTGTATAATGATATGTTGGAGTTGTTTTTCCATCTTTAAATTTATTATGCCCAAAAGAAATAATTCTGGTTTAAAATCCATTTGTATCTCCGTTATCTCCTGTATCCAATCTCTTATTCGTTCCCAATAATTTTTTGCTTTGGGGCACAGCCACCACATGTGAAAAAATGTTCCTTCTCTGATTTTACATTTCCAACACTTCGGGTCTATATTTTTATACATTTTAGCCAATCTCGCCGGTGTTAAATGCCATCTGTAAATCATTTTATATTGATTCTCTTTGTATGCAGTTGATAGCGTCAATTTGCAATTTATGTTCCATAATCTTTCCCATTCCTCTAAATTTATATTTCGCCCCACATTTCGTGCCCATGCTATCATTGGCCCCTTCACTATTTCTTCCTTTAACTCTATCTCTAATAGGTATTTATAAATTTTTGATAATAGTTTTCCTTCCTTACTTATTAGAATTTTATCAAGTTGATGTGGGGTCTGACTAATTCCATGTTCTTGCCTATCCCTATTATATCTAGATTGAATTTGTAAATACGGCCACCAATCTATGGGTATTCTTTGTTCCTCCAACTCTTCTCTTGACTTGAGATTTCCTCGGTTATCCAGTAATTCTTTATACCTAATCATCTTTTTTTTCTCTAATGTATTGGGATGAATCACTGCCTCCATCGGCGAGAACCAATTTGGAATTTTCCCATAGTGTCTTTTTTTTATTTTTTCCCATATCCCGATCAATGCTCCTCTTATCTGATGTTGCTGGAAATACGTTGATGTTTTCTTCTGTTTTCCCCATAGAAATGCATGCCAACCCGCCTGTAGATCATGTCCTTCTATCATTAGTATCCTTTCATTATCCAAATTTATCCAGTCTTTAATCCATAATAATCCTGCCACATAATAATAGATTTCCCATTTAGGGAGTCCAAGACCACCTCTACTCTTACTGTCTTGTAATGTTTTGATATTTATCCTAGCTTTTTTGCCCGCCCAAATAAATTTATTTATTATTTTATCCAATTCTTTTAAAAAAGTTTTCTCTAATTTTATTGGAATTGTTTGAAATAAATACAATAATCTTGGTAGAATATTCATTTTAGTCAATGCGATTCTGCCTAATAATGATAATTGGAGATTCCCCCAAGTCTCAAGATCTTGTTTCATTTTTAATATCAATTTTGTATAATTGTCTTCTTTTATTGAGGAACACTGTGAAGTTATCCAAATTCCTAAATATTTAATCTTTTTCGTTACTTGTAATCCCAAATTCTCTTCCAATTTCCTTTTTTGTTTATCGGTTAAATTTTTTGCTAACAAAAAAGGAGACGAGGGTGAAGGAGCGGAGTGACGATTGGAGAAAAGCGACAGGAGACGAAGCTGTAAAAGACAGGCTGACGCTGAGAAAGACAAGGCTGGAAGATTTATAGCCTGACAGGGACGGTGCTTTTAAGCAAGACGAGCGTGAACGGAAGGGAAGGAGATAACAGAAGACGACGTTGGGAGTATCAGGAGAGTAGACAAGGTTTGAGAAGAGATAAAAACGGACTATTTAACTGTGAAAAATTGTTGATTAAATAAGTAAGAAAGAATAAGAAAGTGAAGAAAGTTTGAGAAGGTAGAGAGAGGTTGGAGTAAAGTTCAGAGAAGTTGAGGAAAGAGAAGTTTAAAATTAAAATAAAGTCAATTAAACTTTTGGTTAATCAAAGGAATATTTAGAACTCTAGAGAAGTAGGAGATAATTATGGCAACATTGAGGACAGGAAAAAAAATGGTATCCAGTTTAACATTGACACCTTCGTCCCCACCTGGCCAAAGATCAATAGAAGGGATGTTTGGCACAGATAAACAAAATGCAATAGCTAATATCCAAACTATGCAATCTACACTCCTCAGTATCCAAGAAACTATGTTAAAAATGCAAGAGACTATATTGAAAAATCATGTGGAAATGAGAGGTAATATAAATAAATTGGACAATAGAGTTGAAATGATACAACAAACGATGGAAAAAAATGAAGCAAGAATTCAATCAGTAGAAGTGGGATTAGATAATGTTGTGAAAAAAGTTGACATATTAGACACAGAAATGATAGCTTCCAATAAAAAAATGGAGGAAGCAATTATTTATCTGGAAATGGAGAAGGCGGCATTTTATCTATGCTTCCAAAATGTGATAGAGGAGAAGGAAGAAGATCTGGGGGATATTATGGCAGATTTGATTTCTGATGCATTGCAAAGGGACAAGCAAGAAATTCTAACGGAGATAGATGAAACATATAGAATTCAAACAAATTATGCTAGACGTAATAGACTCCCACGAGAGGTACACATTAGGTTTGCCAGAAAAAGGGTGAGAGATATAATTTATAAAATTACAAGGGAAGAGCCAATGATCTATAAAGGTGTAGAAATACAAACTTTAAAACAGATACCGAAAAGGATAAGAGATCAAAGAAGGGATTATAGATTCCTCAGTTCCTATTTAATAAAAAAAAGTATACCCTTTAGGTGGTTAATTCCGGAAGGAATGCTGATAACATGGAGAGAGAGGAAGTTTAAAATAGATAATCTAGAGAAAGCCCGGGAATTTTTTGATCAATTGGAAGGAACTGAGGAAGAGAATAGTAGTAAGGAAGAGTTGAAATCCAAAAGCCAGGAAGACCAACAACAAGAAGTTAGGGAAAGAGAACGAGGAACAGAAAGTAAGGGAGAAAACAGACAGAGGAAGGAGAAAGGAACAGGCCCTAGAACAAGACAAGCTCACAAGTAAAACACACAAGTAGAAAATAGAAAAGGAAATTAGGTTATTATCTATTAATATTAATGGATTAAACGCACCAGTAAAGAGAAAACAAATATTAACAAAACTAGCCAAACAACACATAGACATTGTCTGCTTACAAGAAGTACATATTAAACAGCTACATAGGAAATATTTAGAGTTTCCCAAATTAGGATCACTATATACAGCATTAGCTGAACAAAAGCAAAGAGGAATAGCAGTTTATATTAAAAAAGAGATAAATGCAAACTTAAAATATCAAGATACAGATGGAAGGGTATTGATAATAGAAATACAAACTGAACAGAAAACCTGGTTGTTAGTAGTAATATATGCACCAAATGAGAACCAATACGATTTTTATTATAAATTACATGAGAAATTGATAGAATTGGGTCATTTAAATATTTGTATTGTGGGTGATTATAATGCGGTGGTGGATGCAAAAAAAGATTACATTAATGATAAGAAAAATAAAAAGAAAAGGAAAATATTACCAAAGACCTTCTTTGATCTGGCACACGAACTTAATTTATCAGATCAGTGGAGAAAGAGAAATGAAGGGAAAAAAGGATATACATTCTTTTCAAACTCACATAAGTCATGGTCTCGAATAGATATGGTATGGGTAAATGAAGATTCCAGATTGCGGCCAAGATGTCATTATCTTAAAGGAAATCCCATCTAAAATTTTAAGAAGCAGGAAAGATTTTGCTTTCTTAGCCAATGAGCTTAAAGCCAGATTGATGCCATTTAGATGGGAGATCCCGATGGGTATCGCTCTGAGCCATGCGGGGATGCGTTACAGGTTGAATACGGTTGCTAAAGCTAAAGAGTTTTATAACACGGTCCTGGGTGCAGGCTCAGCTTCATCTGTTCAGAAACCCTCGAGTGGTAAAGAGTTGGAACAGCAATCTGAAGCATTAGGCCTGATCTCTGCTGGGAAGTCCCAAGTTGAATGGCAACGCCAAATAGAGGTTAAAGAGCAGAGGATGACCCGTGCAGCACATAGACGCAAGGAAAAGGAGCAACAAAAGAAAGAAATTAAAGAATCTTCTTCGGAAAGCGCCTCATTGCCGGTGGGAGGAGCAAGACCCAAGAGTTCTGCAACATATACAGCAATGGCAGATCTCCAGGAAGTCTTCTCCAGGCTCCTGGTCAAGGGAGATGGCAAAGTTCCTGACCTGGAATGCTAACGGTCTTAACTCCCCTCAGAAAAGAAAGAAAATCTTTCACTATTTAAAGCAACACAATAATGATGTTATCTGCTTACAGGAAACTCATATTTTACTCAAAGATCAAAAATATTTAGTTAACGCCCGTCTGGGATCTCATTTTGTATCTCCTGCTCCTGGGAAAAAGGGGGGAGTGGTTATTTATGTTAAGCAAAATTTACCAGCTTGTCTGGTAGAATCAGATCCCCAAGGAAGATATGTAATGATTGAACTTGGTTTATATGGTAAGAAAATACTTATAGTGGGACTTTATGCGCCAAACCAGCAACAGGAACAATTTTACAGATTGTTACATCAGAAAATAACTTCGCTGGATTATAGATCCGTGATATTAATGGGTGATTGGAATGGTGTCTTAGATATACAAAGGGATAAGAAAGGTTCTTCTCCTCTTTTTAAACAGGCCAAATTACCTAAAGCCTTTTTTGATATGAAAGAGGACTGGGAATTAAGGGATTATTGGCGTGAACGTAACCAAGAGGAGAGAGACTTCACTTTCTTCTCAGATAGACATCAATCTTTTTCAAGAATTGATTTCTTTTTGATTACAACGGATTTATATAATAGAGTAAAGAATGTAAAGATTTTTCCTAGGTCGCTGACGGATCATAGTCCAGTTTGGATGGAGTTGATTCAAGAAAAAGAGGAGAGAAGATCCTGGAGGGTGAATGAGAACTTATTCAGACAAGAAAAGAATGTTCAAAAGTTAAAGGAGTGTTTAAAGGATTATTTTGCTTTGAATATGTATAAGGGGACTTCAATGTCAATGGTATGGGATGCAGGTAAAGCATTTATGCGTGGGATCTTGATAAAAATGAATAACTTTCATAGACAAAAGCAGACTCAGAAACGTAAAGAATTGGAAGACGAGATTAAATTAAAAGAAAAGCTTTTGATTTTAACTCCTTCAGATGAAAGGATTATAGAATCTATAAAGTTGCTAAGAACACAATTTAATATGTTGATGGCGGATCAATCCGCAACTAACTTATTGTTTATGAAACAAAATACATTTTGTAATGCTAATAAACCAGGGAGATGGTTGGCTTATCAATTAAGAAAGAAACAGAGACAGAGAATAATAGACAAAATAAACTATAAGGGTAAACTAGTGTATCAGAAAGAATTGATTAAGAAATCTTTTTTAGATTATTATCAAAAATTATATAAATCTACTAATGTGCAAACTCTAGATATAAATAAATATTTAAGTGAGGCCAACTTCCCCAAATTGACAGAGGACCAGAAACATGAAATTAATGGCTTAATTACCAAGGAGGAAATTGCGATAGCAATTAAACAACTGAAATCAGGGAAAGCACTGGGTATGGATGGGTTGACATCTGTTTATTACAAAACTCTAATGGAAGAGATGATTCAACCATTAGGTGATCTTTTTAATAATATTTTACAGGGCTCAGAGATTCCTCCTTCATGGCGCAGTGCTTTTATATCTTTGATTCCAAAAGAGGATCAAGACCTTACTTTACCAAAGAACTACAGACCTATATCTCTCTTAAATGTTGACTATAAGATATTTGCAAAAATTTTAGCTAATAGGCTTATGAGGGTTGTGCATCATCTGGTACATAAGGACCAATCTGGTTTTATAACTGGTAGCTATATGAAAAACAATGCTAGACAAATTATTAATTTATTAGAATATCTAGATAAGAATAACCAAGTTGCTGCAGGGCTGATATTTTTAGATGCTGAAAAAGCTTTTGATCAATTGAATTGGTATTTTATGTTAAGAGCAATTGAAGAGATGAATTTTGGTGAAAAGATACTACAAGCTCTTACGGCAATATACCAAAAACAAACGGCACAACTTATTGTTAATGGAGGCTTGTCAGAGGTTTTTACAATAGAGAAAGGGACTAGACAGGGATGTCCATTATCACCGTTGTTGTTTATTTTAACATTGGAAATTTTGTTGACTAAAATTCGAGAGTCGCAGGAAATAAACGGAATAGAAGTTAACAAAAAAGAATATAAGTTAAGAGCTTTTGCAGATGACTTGGTGGTTACTTTGTCGCAACCTACTTATTCTGTAGTAAAGTTATTACAGTTGATTTATCAATATGGTTTGGTTTCGGGTTTTAAGATTAATGTTAATAAGACTAAAATCCTACCTAAAAATATGACTATTCGGGAAAAGCAGATTCTGGCTAACTTGACTGGTTTTGAAATTGTTAATAAGGTAAAATATTTGGGGGTGATTTTATCTGTTTCTAATGCAAAATTGTTTAAGAATAACTATGAAAGGTTGTGGGTTAGAGTACAGAAAGACTTGAGGAATTGGGAGAAGTTGCAATTATCTCTCATGGGAAGAATTGCAGTGATTAAAATGAATGTTCTACCCAAGTTCCTTTTTCTGTTTCAAATGTTACCGATTTTGAAGAATGAGATTAATTTAAGGGAATGGCAGAAAGGTATTAATAAATTTATTTGGGCAGGGAAAAAACCAAGGGTAAAGTTTAAAATCATGCAAGACTCCCGTGAGAGAGGTGGACTCAAGGTACCGAATTTGAAATTATACTATGATGCGGTGGTTTTAACATTAATTAGCGATTGGGTAAATTTAACAAATTTGGAGATACTCCATCTGGAGGGATGGGATTTACTTTTTGGTTGGCATGCCTATTTAATATTCAATAAGAAGGTGGATCGGGTTTTTAAATCTCATATTATAAGAATCTCTTTACTTAGGGTTTGGAGAAAATATTATAAGAGTGACTTTAAAATACCATTATGGGCTATACCTTGGCATGCGATAGAGGGGATAAAAAGAGGTGTCAGAATGGATACGGTGTCTTATACACAGTTACTCAGATGGGATGGACAAAACTGGCAGTTAAAACTATTGGAAGAGTTAGTATATGAAAATATTACTTATTCTTGGTTTCAATATAGACAATTAGCAGATAGATGGAAGATGGATCGTAAGGTGGGTTTTCTCAGAGAAGATGAAAATCTTATTAAGCAAGTAAAGGACCAAAGACAAAGTCATATTAAGAGAATTTATGGGGTTCTAGTGGAATTGGATTCAGAAACAGAATTAATTAAAGATTGTATGATTAAATGGGCACAGAATTTTGGTGAACCAGTTCTACTGGATACCTGGGAAATTATTTGGGTGAGAAATGTTAAATTTACACAAGCACAGAATCTAAGGGAGAATTTTTATAAAATGTTTTATAGATGGCACCTTGATCCACAAAAAATGTCTCTTATGTACCCTGACCTACAGCCTAAATGTTGGAGATGTGGTTGTTTGGATGCCACCTACTATCATATTTGGTGGTCGTGCAGAAATATAAAAGCTTTCTGGATTAAGATATGGTGGAATATTCAGAGAATTTTCAGAAAGAGGGTAAAATTTACTCCACAATTATTTTTGTTAGGTATAGTTACTAATTGTGATGCAAAGGAGGTTATATTGATGTTGAATTTGATTACAGCCGCAAGGCTGTTAGTAGGACAATATTGGAAGAAGGAATCTTTGCCTACTTTGCAGGAATGGTTTCTTAAAGTATCTTATCTGGCGGAAATGGCAAAGATTTCGACTTTCCTAAAAGAACAATCGCAAGAGAAATTTCTTGCTGTTTGGGATAAATGGATAAAGTTTATACAATTTAAATTGGATATAAAAAATATCATTTAGCCTTTTTATAACTCTTATTTTTATATATATATATATATATTAGTGTTATATTTTTTTTATATATATAATCTGTTTAACTTTTTTTAATTAAGCCTATATTCTGCTCTGGGAAGCTCCGGGGGGGGGGGGAGGGAGTGGGTGTTTTGGGGAAGGGTTGTTTTGTTTTGTTTTGTTTTGTTTTTCTTTTTTATGCTGTTGTTGTATTGTCATTTTTTTTTGTTTTTCTGTAAAAATTTATAAAAATTTTCAATAAAAAAAAAAAAAGAATTGGGACAGGATATAGAGACTATAGAAATAAAACCAAATGTATGGGCAGATCATAATCCGTTGGAAATAGTTTGGAAAGGTCGTAAAAAAGTAAGAAAAAGATGGGTAATGAATTCTTATATTTTGAAGGAAAAAGAATTTATTGTACAGACTAAAAGGGAAATGGATTATTTCTTTAAAGAAAACACAAAAGAACAAACATCGGTACAAATTATTTGGGACACAGCAAAGGCGTATTTAAGGGGGCTAGCAATATCTTATATAGTAAGGAAAAATAGGGAGGAAAGACAAAGGCAAAACGTACTACAGGAAGAGTTTAAAAAAATTGAATCCAAACTACAAAAAGAGCCCCAGGATGAATCGATTAAAGTGGCAATGGTATTAGCCAAACATAAATTAAATGTGATGGAGCAAGAAGAAAGAGTTAAAGAATTGAAATTGGCGAAACAAAATTTTTTTGAACATGCAAATAAACCTGGGAGATGGCTCTCTTATAAATTAAAAAAAGAGAAAGAGGGAAAAATAATTCAGGAACTTTATGATAGAAATGGAGAGTTACAATATAAAATGGATAAAAAGAAAGAAATAATTCAAACCTACTTTGAGTCATTATATAAAAAAGATGAAATAGACGGGGAAAAGATTAAACAATATTTGAAAGTTAATGGTCTGCCAGAATTAAAAGAAGGTCAAAGAGATATACTGAATGGGAAAATAACAGCTATGGAATTAAAAAGGGCGGTGCAAAAGCAAAAAAATAATAAGACCCCGGGACCGGATGGCCTTCCGGGGGAGCTATATAAAACCTTCCACAAAGATTTTGAAAAGATATTACTAGAGGTGTATAATGATGTGTTGGAGAAATCTAAACTACCAGCCTCCTGGATAGATGCCATCATAACTCTTATCCCAAAAGAAGGCACAGACCCCAAACAGATTAAAAACTACAGGCCAATCTTGCTGCTAAATACAGATTACAAAATTTTTACTAATATAATGGCTGAAAGATTAAAGTTAATTTTACAAAATATAATACATCCAGACCAAAATGGTTTTTTACCCCAAAGACAAATCAGAAACAATATTAGAACGGTGTTAAATGTCCTAAAGTATTACGAAATACATTTAGGAAAACAGGCAGCTTTGATTTTTTTAGACGCGCAGAAAGCATTTGATAGCCTCAATTGGCAATTTATTTTTCAACAGATTGAGGATATGAAATTTGGTGAGAAATTTATTAACATAATAAAGGCAATATATAGAACACAGAGAGCTAGTGTGATAGTCAATGGAGAGAATACAAAAAGTTTTGAAATAAACAAAGGGGTAAGACAGGGATGCCCAATTTCACCTTTACTTTTTATTTTGATGCTTGAAGTATTATTAGTTCAAATTAGAGCAAATAAAGAAATAAAAGGGGTACAGGTCAAAGCAGAGGAATATAAGTTACAGGCATTCGCTGATGACCTGGTTTTCTTTATTGAGGAACCTATAGAGAGAGGAAATATTCTTATGGGTGAAATAGAAAAATTTGGAATAGTGGCAGGATCATTTATTTTTTTTAGCTGTTGTACGATCAAAGACCAGGAGAGAAAATCCTGTATTTTTGGGGTGGAGTTGTATATAATGCAATGAGAGGTGAGAAACACTGGGCTTCCTATAAATTATAAAATATCTAGCTGTCCTGCTGGGATAAGAGAAATGGATTTGCTTTGGGAAGACCACAACATGTAATTCTCATTTTGCATACATCCAATAGTTGTGTGTCTAATGAGACTCAGCCATCCACCTATGCCGGGTCAGCCACCATCCTGAAAAAAAGATGATTCCATTAGTGTCAAAATATCTGAGCAGCAGAAATTGACACTGGATCTTTGATCTTGGCACCATGTTGCCATCCCTACTGCTCCCATCTTCTATTTACTGGCAATACCAACCCAGGAACAGATTGAAAATCAGCCTCATGCTAGGATTTTTGTAGGCAGCAGCTCTTCTGGCTTCCTAGGTCTTCTGTCTTGTCCCGCCCTGTTGCTCAAAGGAACCTCTCCGGTTGATGCTGAAATATCACAAGAATCTATGGAAAAGATCTTGTCCTGCACACACAGTCCCCCAAAAGCAGCTTAATTCAGACAACAGCCTCCTTATTCTACCTGATGATTCTCTAAACTTCCACACTTGTGAGAGGAAAAAGAAAGAAAGAAAATAGAGGAAGTGACACCAATCTATGGGCGTGTTGAAATGGAGGAACTGAAGCATCATTTTGCATCAGACTCAGAGCTTTAAGGGTCTGTGACATTCCCTTTGAATTGGGGAAACAAGGAAAAAAAACCTTAAGGTCCAAAAGTGGAATATCAAGTTTTCCTCCCATTGTCAGCAGATGGAATAAAATAGACCTAGAATCATAGGGTTGGAAGGGACCTTGAAGGTCTTCTAGTCCAACACCCTACCCAAGGTAGGACCATCCTATACAAGTGGATGTCCAATCTTTTCTTGAAAACCTCCAGCGATGGAGCACCCACAACTCCAGGAGGCAAGGTGGAGGTCATCCAAGGAATGTTGACTGGTGGGAACCAGGAGATGTGCCTTCTCTGCCATAATCCCTGCCCTCTAGAATATTCTCCCTTCTGCTATTCGGATGACCCCAACCCTGTTTGCCTTCCATAAGAACTTTACTGGGTGCTTTATCTCTCTCTCTCTCTGACTCCGACTCTGACTTTGTCTGTCTATCTATCTATCTATCTATCTATCTATCTATCTATCTATCTATCTATCTATCTATCTATCTATCTATCTATCTATCTATCAAATTTCTATATCACCTATCACACTTGCATGCCTCTGGATGGTTTACAAATAAAACAAATGATATAAAAGCTATAGTTAAAAATAAGTATGCTATACAAAAGTGCATTTTGTATTGTTCTAATTGTTCTAATTGTTTTTACGCCTTATGATGTCACTTGTTGAGATAGGTGGCTATATAAACCAAATCAAATCAAATCAATGAAGAAATAAATACTAACATGAAGTGATCTGGACATAGAAAAGAAGCACTAAGAAGATATGGGAACAATATTTTTGCAAGAATAGCTATCATGATAGCTAGATTCACGTTACACAGAATTAATATAATGTGGACCTGACAATGGTCTATGACCACAATATTCTGACCATCCATTACAAAGAAAGACAGCAGTACATTCAAGGGTTGGGACTGAATCAGGTACCCTAAACTGGACATGCGAACAGTAGCTCTCCGAAGGATACCTTGGCACAAACTATTTACGCTCTTTTTATTACTTTATAAACCACTAAACCATTCCAGCAGGTGGCCCCATCCAACTGATTTCAAGTCATTTTCAAAAGTTAAATAGGATCAGGTTTAAGTAGGATTTGGATAGGAAAGTAGTTCTTCTTTGTGCAGAATATGGTCTGGCACAAATATCTATCTTTTCCTGCCTTTTGGAAACATCAGCCTCCAGTTTCTTTGTGTACAAATCTCTGCCTCATTGTGGGTGCTTCCTTATGGCAAGGTCCACATGCATTCCTGAGTTGGCTGAAAAAGTATTTAACTCTTATAGCTTCCACAGCTCATACCTCAGTTGGTATCTTTACTGTACCTCAGCAGTGGGGCTGAGAAGTGGACTGTCCTTCCAGATATAATGGGGCATAGTTCCAGGGCCACCATTGGCGGATCCCCTGCCTTTCTTTGTCCAATGAATATTAAGCTGCTTTCTATGAGGATGGCATGACAGAAGGGTTGAGAATTAATTATGGCCCACTTCAGCATGTCTTCCGTCAGCCACCACAAACAGAAAGACAAATACAAGTTTGAACATCTTCATTGGTGCATTGTCCACATCCTGACAGTAGCCGGGAACCAGGTCAGTAATTAGCCTTGAAACTTGAATTCCAAAAGTTCATGACTTGCTTATGACATGAGCTGTAGGGACCTGCTACAGGAGAAAAGACATAGAGTTGAAGAGACATGGAATTCCATGAGCCAGAATGTCAAGCTGGAGGTTTGAAGGCAGGGCCAAGAGCACATGTGAGAGGAACCCTTCTCTGGAGTATGGGAGTTGTGTCCAAGACTGGCCAAAGGCTCAAAAGAAGTTCTTAGAGAACCCCAGGGTGCCAAATAAGCTTGACTGGGTAGCTGCTTCCCTATTCTCTCAGTGCTGACCAACTTAGCTCAGCCCTTTTGCAGCTGCTGGCCAATGTGGTTTTGGGCTGGGTGTCTTGCCAGCATCTGGCATCCTCCAATTTGAATCAGATCTCACCCTCTTGGGGGATCACTGTTTCCTAGAGCACTCCAGGAGTCTGACTGCCTGTTGGTTCCTCAGACTGATGGTTGGTGGTATCTGCCTCTTCAGTCTCTGCCTCAGAACTCAGATAGAACCACAATTGTCAGTTCTTCAAGTAGGTCAGATCAAGAAACAGGCATCACCAAAACTATATTTAATTATTTAATCAGTGGAACAGCTTGCCTTCAGACATTGTGGGTACTTCATCACTCCAGTTTTTTAAGAAGAGACTGGACAGCCACTTGTCTGAAATGATATAGGAACTCCTGCTTGAGCAGGGGGCTGGACTAGAAGACCTCCAAGGTCCCTTCCAGCTTTATTCTGATTATTAGTGATTATTAGTGATTATATTAATATGGGGTATAACAGAATCTTGAATCCCTGACAGAGTTTCTCTTTCCTCCCTTTTATACCCAGGAATCTTGAGTTTCTTCCTCACCCTTTCCTCTCATCCGCAGCTAAGCTGCCATTTTTGTAATAGCTATAGATATTTTCTTCAAGGCTTCCTCTGTATTTGTCTACCATATGGATCATCTAGCTGCCTCCTATACCTCACTGAATGTTCAGTCAGAATACTTGCATGGGGGGAGAGAGGGCAATGGTATTTTTACTAGTCTATTATTGGTTCAAGAATAGTCTTGTCTAGTCTGACATAGTATAATAAATGACAGTAATTTAGTATAGTTTTATTTCTTTTTTGTAGATAAAAACAAAAATCTCCAGTAAAAATAAGAAAATCTTTGGTCCCCAAGTTTCAGAAACATATAAATCCAATTAGATTAAAATTGTTCTTTTAGTGCTTTAACTCCCCTGGGTAGTCAGTCGCCGCTATTCTTAGAGGGTAGGGTAGAAATTCCCTTCCCTCTCTCCTCACAGGGGGAAAAGATACTTTGGGCAGCTTTCACAGGAAAAGAAAATACTTAGGATCTTAAAGAGAAGATTGAATCTCACACAGTTTTATCCACATTGCTTTAGAAGTGCTTGATGGTAAGTTTGACTTCGGCTGTCTGCAGCTTAGTTTGGAGGGCTGCCCTGGATAGAGTGAAAGGGCTGCTGCCCTCCTGCGATCAAGCGGGGGTCCCCTACAGGGTGACTTTTGACCCTTTCCAGGGTCCTCCAGCGGAACGAAATTGAATGCAGAAGACGGAGCTTGCCTTCCAGTGGCTGTGGTGGCCATGATGGCAAACCAGAAGTCCAACTCTATTCAGTAATTTACTATAGTAAAATGGTATGATAGGATAGGGTATTAATATTAACTTCAGTTCTCTTAGTGTAAAACTGTTCTACATAGAGGTAGAACATTTTGCTGTTGTTTATGATAAGCAGCAAAAAGAGAAGAGAAACCCACACCTGACCATGCATGTTGGGGTAAAAGTTCTCTGTGAATTCCACTAAAAGCAGAGCTGAAAGATGTAGTAGAATGAAGAGCTCGGAGTAGTCTTTGTAATTCCTCTCTGGACAAGGATTTGAGATCACCCACAAGTGCTCCAGGCAGTTGTCCCTTGTAAGGAAACAACAAAACAGCAGTCTCTGGTTTAGAGCTTTTAAATAATCTAATCTTTAGATGAGGGAATAACCAGGGCTTTTTTTGTCATAGAACACACCGAAACTGAGTTCCGACACCTTTTTTCAATGGATTTTCCAGAGTTGCATTCTTTTCCTATTGTTGCCATTCCTATCCTCATTTGTTTTTGAAAATGCCCCACTGGCGGTAAGGTGCTAGCGGGGTCCCCTTCGGCGCTGTCTGCCTCCTATCGGAGGAGCCATGAGGCACCGGAGCACCACAGCCAGAGCGTGATTGGCTGAGTCGGACCATGTGGTGTGGAACCCGATGGTGGCAGTGGGAGGCACATAAGCATGGAGGCCATCTTTCATGAGAGGGTGAATGAGCCTTTTGCCTTCCCTTACAGAAGGTGGGTGCGAGAGGAAAGAAAGGCGGCTGGCGTGGAAGCTTGCCTGACAGTGAAACTTTGCTGTTTCATTTCCTTGGGTAGTTCAAAGGCTGGGATGTCTACAAAAATCTCTTTTTAGTCTTTTATACTTTATGTTCAAACCGCAGAGGGGAAGAATAAGAATAAAGCCAATGTCTTGTGATTTGGAGGTATTATTATTATTAATAATATATATTAATTATGTATTGGTCAGATGTAAAGGTAGACCTACAGTATGAGGTTTAATCAGATCTATTTATTAAATTGGGTTTAACTTAAAGGTAAATTAAAAGTAATCTGTTCACTGACAAAGTTTCAACTTTAATTTGTTTCAAGTCAATATCCATATTAAACTCCAAATGTAAATTTTTCCACCTTGTTTGACAACTTCTTAAAAATAATTCAATCTTTTACAAGCAACCCAATTTTGTTTTATTGGGCCAATTTCATTCCACATAGAAAGCTGCAATTTCCACTCATTAAACTAAATGGGTATGCCAGTGGTAAATATCCCAAAAGATTAATAAAATGCCTTCTTGTAATTTAAAGCGACAGTGCATGGTAACATTAATAGTATTAATGATTATAGAATTTGAAATATCTTTCGAAAGAACAGTGATAAGAGAAGGAGTGGATTATGTGAAGAATGAAACTCAGGCAGTAGATGATTTTTTTAACCCAGGGATTTGTGATCAGGGACAGGAAGTGGGACCTGTTCTTCTGCCACAATCATAGAGTGTACAAAATTAGTTT
Source organism: Crotalus adamanteus (assembly GCA_039797435.1). Taxonomy (NCBI): domain Eukaryota; kingdom Metazoa; phylum Chordata; class Lepidosauria; order Squamata; family Viperidae; genus Crotalus; species Crotalus adamanteus. Next base: position 12,859,225 of record CM077935.1, read on the forward strand.
TCTGTTAAAAAAATTGAAGATCACACTCGAGAATGACTTGAACCAAACCAGTTCCTAAGATCTGTGCAACAAGTAAAGGTTGATAAGTCTCTGGTGGCTTCTTTGCCTTCCGGGATTTCACCAGGCATTGCTTACTATTACAACTTACCTCGAACAAAATCCTAGTCTTTTAGATACACTAAAAATTGAAGTGTTTTTTTTTTCCAACTACAAAGGTAAACCTTATAGGGTAGGCAAGATGGGTTGTATGATGTGTGTGAGTTCTGGTACTTTTTTTTTTTTTTTTTTACAAAAAAAGCACTGGGAATAACTGTCTTGCTCAAACCATGATCAGACACTTTTGGACTGATTGGCTCTTTGGTTTGCTGTTAGATTGATAGAATTTGACCCACAGAAATTTGTTTCATAAGGAAAGACATCTCTGCTTCAATGAAAAGACTCCATACACTCACTACTGAGAGGAATGAGGCTGGATTTCATATTGTCACAGACAAAAAATCAGATGCAAATGATACAGTTGTATATCCCTGTGTTACGAATAAGATTCATTCCTAAGTTTGGCTATAAGTCAAATCTGTAGGTTAAGTTGGAACAGTTATTTAGCATCAGTTAGTCAACTGTCTTAGCATATAGCATATATTTTACCTTTCTGTGCACATGAAACACTTAAGAATCACTCCAAACACACTATTCTTATTAAATATAATACAGTACATGGTAATAATAATAATAATAGTAGTAAAGTTGGAAGGGACCTTGGAGGTCATCTAGTCCAACCCCCTGCTCGGGCAGGAAACCCTACACCATTTCGGACAAACGGCTGTCCAGTCTCTTCTTAAAAACTTCCAGTGTTGGAGCATTTACTGCTTCTGGAGGCAAGCTGTTCCACTGATTAATTGTTCTCACTGTCAGGAAGTTTCTCCTTAGTTCTAGGTTGCTTCTCTCCTTGATTAGTTTCCACCCGTTGCTTCTTGTCCTGCCTTCAGGTGCTTTGGAAAATAGCTTAATTCCCTCTTCTTTATGGCAGCCCCTGAGATATTGGAATACTGCTATCATGTCCCCCCTTGTCCTTCTCTTCGTTAAACTAGACATACCCAATTCTAGCAACCGTTCCTTATATGTTTTAGCCTCCAGTCCCCTAATCATCTTTGTTGCTCTTCTCTGTACTCTTTCTAGAGTCTCAACATCTTTTTTACATCGTGGTGACCAAAACTGGATGCAGTATTCCAAGTGTGGCCTTACCAAGGCATTGAAGAGTGGTATTAACACTTCACGTGATCTTGATTCTATCCCTCTGTTAATGCAGCCTAGCACTGTGTTGGCCTTTTTGGCAGCTGCAGCACACTGCTGGCTCATATTTAAGTGATTGTCTACTAGGACTCCGAGGTCCCTCTCACAGTTACTACTATTGAGCATGGTGCCACCTATGCTGTACTTGTGCATTTGGTTTTTCTTGCCTAAATGTAGAACCTTGCTTTTTTCACCATTGAATTTCATTTTGTTAGTTAGTGCCCAGTGTTCAAGTCTGTCCAGATCCTTCTGTATCTGAAGCCTGTCTTCTGGAGTGTTGGCTATTCCTGCCAGCTTGGTGTCGTCTGCAAATTTGATGAGTTCCCCATCTATCCCTTCATCCAAATCGTTGATGAAGATGTTGAAGAGTACTGGGCCCAGAACAGAGCCCTGGGGCACCCCACTACACACTCCCCTCCATATAGATGCAGTTCCATTGAGGACCACTCGCTGAGTACGGCCGGTCAGCCAGCTACGGATCCATCTGGTGGTGGTTCTGTCTACCCCACATTTTTCTATCTTGTCAAGTAGTAGGTTGTGATCTACTTTATCAAATGCCTTACTGAAGTCCAAGTAAATTATGTCCACAGCATTCCTCTGATCCACTAATTTTGTCACTTGGTCAAAGAATGCAATAAGATTTGTCTGGCATGATCTATTTTTGACAAACCCATGTTGGCTTTTAGTAATGACTTTGTTTGCCTCTAGGTGTTCGTTGATTCGTTGTTTGATTATCTTTTCCAGGATCTTCCCAGGTATTGAGGTCAGGCTGATAGGTCTGTAATTTCCTGGATCCATTTTTTTTCCTTTTTTGAGGATGGGAACTACATCAGCTCTTTTCCAGTCCTCTGGTAGTTCCCCTGTGTTCCAGGATCTTTGAAAAATATAGTTCAGTGGCTCCGATATCACATCTGCCAGTTCCTTGAGAACTCTGGGGTGTAATCCATCTGGTCATACAGTAATTATTAAAGTAACTGCATATGGTACTGTACTGAAGAGAGATTATCTGTGTGTGTGTGCACAGATATACAAAACTGTAAAAAACATGAAAAACTTTTTCAAAAGAGTTTTGATAGGAAAAAAAGGTCATGATTAAAGAATAACACTCTCCTTCCATAGATGCCTTGCCTACTGGAAGGGTTGTGCATGAAGTAATATGAAGAAGATAACTGGAGACACAGGGAAGATGGAGAGATGTTGAAGATGTACTTTTATGAGAACTTATGTTATTGCTCAGACCTCAGTGGACTGGTTGATACCATTGTAAGGGACAAGGGTCTTTCCATGTTTTTTCAAAACTGAGACCAAATTAGACCTTTCCCAAAGGGAGTTTGAGTTTCAAAGGGAGCTGAACATTTCCATTCTCGAAAATGCGAGATGGAAGTAGCTGTTCTCACCCTAAGGCTGATTCCTACAATATTCACAAACCAAAACACTTGTGCAGCCAAACTCGGAAGGCTTTGTGTGTGCTTGTCAACAGTTAATATGTCCCCTTGAGAGAAGACCAAGAACTATATAGGTTAGCAGACCACACATAGTCCTACTTTTTGCCTTCTCTTCTGCAAAGAAAGAAATCTGGATAAGATTCAAATGCCTTTCAGTTCTTGACCACCATCAATCCTGTGTCGTTGACAGCAAATGGATTTTGAGAAGGTGCTAATTAGGTCCAACTGCCTGACTGAAGAATTTTGAAACAATTGCAATCTCAAGGGTATGTGTGTGTGTGTGTTGGGGGGGGCTTAAGGCAAGATGGTGGTTGTGACCATATGATTGAAGTCTTGACCCTTTTCTACATTCAACTCATGCTCAATGAAAGTTAAAAAAGGCTGGCTTTGATCACCTCATGGTCACAGCTGCTATTTTGCTATCGTGATTCTCCCATCAGAAGTCAAATATACAAAGAAGAAAGTGATTGAATTCTTTATTGCCAGTACCCAAGAATCAGACAGAGGGATCTAGTCTTCTATGTATTCAGCCAAAGCTCTGAAAATAGATACTCAAAGTTTAGTAACAAAATGTACATCAACGTAAGCGGTCAAGACAGGATTCATTTTCTGCCTAATTCTTTTACAAAAGAAACTTCCTTATTTTTGCATTTTGCAATCTGATCAGGAAATAACGTAATGAACTTTTAAATCTAGAGGAGTTGCAGTCCTGGTTTCAAAAGAAGTTATGTACTCAATGAGGTTTTTATATAAACATGCTATTACTGAGTTCATATACCGTCCCAATTAGAGTTTTAAGTAAAATTGAACTATTAGTAAAGTTGAAGTTAAATTAGCAAATGTCATAGTACCTTAAAGGGAAAACCAAGTGTCCCATCTTTGGGGTCAGACTGGAAGGCCCAGGGGCCTCCAGTTATTGTGATCAGTTCAGAGGAAGCCCTTTTGTGAGGTCAGAGTTAAGTGAGCCTGTACGGGTGGAGGTGATAGTTTGGGTTGCTATTTCCCCATCCTCTACACCCCTTGAGTAAGAGGTATGATTTGGGGCTGAAAGAACAAAATGAGGATCTTTAGAGTGAGGCATTTGAGGCAATGGGAAGGTGAGATGTTTTCAGCTCCTATGCAACCATTCACACAAATGCAGGACCAGAAACCTGAATAGTTAAAACTAAGATCAGAGGTTGGGGTGTGTGTGTGTGTTTCTGACAATTCTGGTAGAATATCTTCAGAAAAATGGCAATCCCAGAACTGCTTTCTAAAGGAAGCTCAAGCATTCATCTTGTATAAATTGTTTGTATAACTTTTATTAGTTTATTCTGCTTCTGCTGACAACTGGAAGGTTGGAGAGACATGCAGGCTGTCCTTGACTTACAACCATTCTTTTAGTGACTGTTCAAAGTTACAAGGGCACTGAAAAAACTGACTTCTGACCATTTCTCACACTTATGACCATTGCAGCATTCCTGTGGCCGCATGATCAAAATTTGGATGCTTGGTAACTGGCAGGTATTTATGACAGTTTCAGTGTCCTGGGGTCACGTGATCGCCTTTTCCCATCTTCTGACAAAATCAACGGGGGAGCCATATTCACTTAACAACAGCACCACTAACTTAACAACTGCAGTGATTCACTTAATAACTGTGGCAAGAAATGTCATAAAATGGGGCAAGACTCATTTAACTGTCTTATTTTTTTAGGCTCAATTGTGGTCATAAATTGAGGACTACCTGTATTGAAAAAAAAGACTACACGTGGTCCCTTGACATATGACCAAAACGGAGCCTGCCCATTACAGCCATAGGTGGTAATGGTTGCAAAACGGGCCAACTCAATTTTACAACCTGTTTTTGCGGCGACTGTTAAGTGAACTTCATCAACAAAGGTTCACTATGGGCATGGTTTTGCCAAAAACTGAAAGTGCTGGGTTTGGCAGAACTGATGTAAAACACCGTCACATAACTGTGGGATACTACAAATAGCCCTAAATGCAGCCATGTTGCCAGGCGTCCAAAATTCAGCCATGTGACTACAGAGTGAGCCCAACCATTGGAACTTTGAATCCGGGTTGTAAGTAATCCTTGGGACAATCCTTCTTGTAACTTCGAATGGTCACTAAGCAACCGGTTGTAAGTTGAGGATTACCTGTAATTCAAATATTGACTAAGAGTGTGTAGGAAGGAACCATTGTTACAGATCACGAGTAGATTTCAATGTCAACAAATTCCTTCAGCTTTGGATGATGATGGATGGCGAGAGTGATGATGTGAAGAGCAGGGGCCTCAATGCTAAAGGCTCCACCATTGTCCTAAGTACCGTAGTTAAGAGCATCCTGATGATCTCATTTCTGGAGCCCCCAGTATGATCTGGTCCTTACACTTGGCATCTATAATTTACACATCTGGGGGGAAATAAAAATAAGGTATTCTTGCTTGTATTCGACTCAGGAGTCCCCCAAGGTCCTATGACACATATGGCTGAAAACATGTATATTTGGCCACTGATGCATATAAGCAAGGTTCAGAGGTTTGCCAAAGATTGGTTGCCTGTTGGGTATTCCGTGGCTGGTGATTCAAAATAGCATAGGAGACTTCATCCGGATGTTCTTCAGCAGCAGAGGACTAGAAAGAAGAAGAAAGACTTAGGAGGCACACTTTCCTTCGCTGTTGCAATGCAAACACATGAGGTGATATAATGGTGTGTGGGCATGAGCTTGGTACACAAGGGGAAGAGATGCTGCCTAGGGAATGAGCAGATAAAAGGAGGGGGAGCCTGCAACTGAACAATGGGCAGAGGAAGAAGCTTAGTAAGGATCTGTCCTAACTTATCAGGTGGTAAAAAGAGAAAGTGGGTAATTTGTACTTTGAGATTTGCAAGGTTGATGTAAACCTCCCAAGTACTAACATCCCTCTGAAAGTACAAATTTCCTGCCAGCTTTTTTTACCACCTGAGGAGTTAGGATAGATCCTTTCTAAGTTTTTTTTTCTTCTCCTGTAGTTCAACTGCAGGCAGCTGCCACTTTTACCGATCATTCCCTGGGCAAGATCTCTTCCCCTTTTCTTCCAAGGTCATTCCCACATATCACTTATTAAAATAAAAGAATGCAACTCTGCAGATTTGCAAGATTTATGTCAGCCCTTTGAGGTGGACCAAACTAGAAAACCAAAGTTAGGAATACAACTACTACTTTTATCAGTGCTTTTTTTGTAAAAAAAAAAAAAAAGGTGCCAGAACTCACACACGTCATACAACCCGCCTTGCCTACCCTACAAGGTTCCATCCAAAAAAGGTGCCAGAACTCCGTTCTAGGCATTCTATGACAAAAAAAGCCCTGACTTTTATTATAAAATTACAATAAGAGAATTGTGTAAGTCTCATTGAGATCTCCCCACCATCCTTGTGAAAACTAGGAAAGGTCAAATCTGAGACGTTTTCTCAAATTACTCTTCTGCCTTGTACTCAAATTTCATTTATCCAACGACTATCTTAGTTATGGCTCTTCCTCCTGTTCCTCAAGGTTATTCCCTACTGCCCATGACATGCAGTGATTCTTCAGCCACTCATAACCTACTGTCTACTAGGGACAGAGGGTTGTAAATAGAAAAATATTTGTCCTCTCTTTGTTCATCATCTGTTTTGGAAGCGGCATCCACACAGAGAACCGGTTGTTCACATATTTGAATCCCACCACTGGATGAAAGTACTAGGTTTATCTTCCCCTATCATATATTTCTTGTAAATACATCTCCTTTCTGTTATAGTTTTAAAAACTCACTTCATTAATCAATGCTCAGGCCATATTCCTGTTCTTAGGACCTTCACATGCTTCCACACAATGCTTCTACTTCCAGCTTGGAAGAGAGAGCTAGAGAGCTTCAATTTTTGCATGGAATAGAATGAAAACTTTTTGGCCTCAGAGAAATCAAATCAAATTTTCTGGTTGTTCACTGGCACAGAACTGTACTTGCATACGATCCCCATTTTTCCCAGTTATATAGTTTGCATGAGATAAGGAGAACTAAGTCAGCCTCCAACAAGAAGGGTCAGATCTAGCCTTCCTTCTGTTAATTGAGCAGGTCATTTCTGGGGTTAGAGAATTCATAGGCCCAAGAATGTTCCCATTCACTCTCATGATGTAATTATGAATTTAATGCCACCAGTTTCATTAAGTGGAGCAGTTTCTGAATTTCTAAGTCACACATACACAACAATCTTCAAGCTTTTGTGTGTCTTTCTTCAAGGCACACTCCCTAAAGCAGGGGAAAAAGTAAATGGTTTTAATAGTTAATGTTGAATGTTATCATTTTTTTTCTTTTTACAACCCTGTAATCCCTTTTATCTGGGTGGAGTCAGAGTGACTGAATGGAGCTGAGCATTTACTGGCCAGACGCCCTTTCTGATGCCTATGCAGCAGATATTTTCTCTTTGCATCCTGATAGAGAAACATCTGTCACTGCCTAGGATTGAACTCTCAGCCTTCTGAGTGCTAGGTGAATGTTTTTACCTCTAGGCCACCATGCCGCTCTTATTGAATGTTATCACTTAATTACAGTTATGGTAATAGGTTTAGTCCCTGTGCAGTAAGGTTCTCCTTAGATCAAATGAAAACTGACAATTCAGAGGTAACTTTGGAAGGACTTGACTGTTCTAACATCTGTAACTGATGAAATAATTTAGACAAGGAAGGCACAGTTATGAAAAGAAATATCTTACCACATTCATTGCTGGGTTATCTTCATTGGTTTTGGAACCTGAGGATCAAAGACAGGCACAAGATTCTTTGCCTAATTTGTATTTGTTGGAATATTCATTAACAGGAAGAGTCATGTGGTAACTCAGTCAGCCAATGTGAAGAAAGTGCTACTGAGTTTGTGCAAAAGAGTATTGAGTTAGGAGCTGGATTTCCAGTCTCTGGTTTTGTCTCTGATTTGTCTCTGTAAGAAGTCTTCATTAAGCTATGTTGCTATAAAGAAGAATGGTATTGTAAATATTTTATATAAATATAAAGTTATTTGAATCAGCTAAATGCAGTCAACTGTGAGAGCTTCTATTTTATTTTTCACCAATAGAGAAATTAAAATTCTCTAACAGGTTATGGGCCCAGAGCTTACTAAGGACTGCATTGTAATTTAAAGCTGGAAGAAATTGCCTGTTGTTAGAAGTAAAGTCTTCATCCTGGTTCATCCAAGCCGGGAATAAATAAGCAAACATGGCGACTGCTTTGGGAAGAAGGTTACAGTTTATTGCAGAAAGATGGTTCTTCAGGAAAGAGCAGAGGAGAGAAGGGCTGAGCATATGGGGTAGTAGGTTTTTATACCCCTTCTAGCCTTTTGTTTGGAATAGTTTCCTGTTCCTGTGGCATGAACCTTGAGGCTGTTTCTGAGTGTTTTTCTAGGATTTGATATCTGTGGTTTAATCCTATTATCATATCCTGCTTCCCAGGTGTAAGGTTTTCCACTTAACCTCACAATTGCCCCAGCATTACTCAGGAATTTAAAAGAGCCAAAGAAACTCCTGAGCCGAGGTTTCAGCAAGCAAACAACTTTTATTTTGATCAAAACAGAGTTGGGTGACCCCATCTCTCTTCGTGGCTGGTAGAGAGATGAAGGCAACAACCAGAAAAGATGTCTTCCACCTTTTATACCTTTTCAGAACAAAGAGATCAGGTCTTGGTACCAGGCATAAGATGGCACAAAAAAACAATTCCTAGATGATGACTCATACACAGCAACCCAGGCTCCATCCGTAACTCCTTTTCCCCCTCCCCTTACTGTGCTCTTTTCATATAAGCAATCACCTGTACCTAAAGCATGAAGCCCTTACTTTTCCAATATATATATAAAGCATATGATCAAGCAATTAACTATAAAATAATGGTTACAAAATAACAAAACAATGATTACATGATAACACTATAATTATCAATATAAAATGGTTACTATATATAAAATAAATGCTAATGTCAAACTTAAACATACTAAAATCATAAGCACAATAAAATCCTTTCACAGGTGATGGGGCTAATGACTCCTAGAGTTTGGGTGGGGTATGCAGATCTTCTTTTTTGTCTTCTTGATTGCTCTGGCTCCAACTTTCTGATGGTTTTACATCAGCATTTGTATGGGGCTAAAGTCTTGCTTGAGGCAGAGAGATAGATTTGGGGCCAGGTTTGGTTTTAAAAAGTCCTTTTGAGGAAAAATATATTTTTCTGCCTTTTTAATATTTCCTTCTCTGGGCTAACTTCCCTCAATCCCCGCTTTGTGCCTTAAGTGTGTGAATTTATGACACACTTATTGGCACAACATTAAAATTGATCTGGTCAGGGAGACTTGGTAGGCAAGCTTTTAAACTGTTAAGCAAAAACAAAAAAAAGACATTAATGGAGGCAGCAGAAAAAGATCCCTTGCACCCATAAAGTTCTAAAAGTCAGGGCAAAATTTTGTTAGGTGGAAAAGAAATTTATAGTGTCCAATATTCTGTGCCAATCATTTTCAAATGTTGGATGTCACTTTTAGCTTCCAGTCAGGTTTGTATACCTCCCAAAATTCTTCACAGCCATGGTTTTCCTTAGTACATGACCACTGGCTGCCCATTTTCAAGGGTTGTTTCCTGCCTTAGCTCTTAATTCAGTGCATCCAGGTTTGTAATGTCCAATTGAGGTTAGCCAATATGCCAGGCTATTAAATTGTCTTTAAATTGCACATAATGAGCTCTAGGAATCCCAATCTGAGCCCAACAGTGCAAGATATTCAGGGCTGAAGTTTGGGATTTTTCCTGTTGCTTCCTTAGTCAGGGCATATGAATTGCAAATCACCTGAGAGGGGCTGGTTCCCTCCCCCTTGGAATTTGTTGGAAGTTGTTCCTACAAAGCTTTGGTGCAATAGAGCAAAAATCAGCCTGGGGAACTTTACTAAAGGTAGGTGGAGGGGATAGACTCAAGTGTGATTCTGAATGGTGTGTGTGTGTGCATGTATGTGCAGCTACTTTTACAAAATAGTCGATACAAACATTCTGGATAAATTTTCCCTCCCACCAGATAGCAGTCTAAGGTGTTCAGTGCTTGTTCTGCCACCTATTGCCAAATGCCATCTCTCCATTAATACATTCAACTGGCTTGTTACAATACAAATGGGGCAAGAAAGAAAAGTTTACAATGAGTTTCCACCCTCCCCCCACAGTCTAATTTTCTCTTCTGAGGCTTCACATGGGGACCAGTGGCTCCAGGACTCCTTCCTTCTGCAGCTCTCACAGGCATCTGGGGAATGGTAGGACTTGGAAAGATGTTCCACTCAGATTGCATGGTGGCTTTTTAGTGGATGGCTGGATCCAAAACCCAATTCCATGGCTCAAATGGATGGAGGCAGCATCTGGGTCTGTGTGTTCTGCTTTCAAAGGTTTGGGGAGGATTGCAGGGCTGAAAGATACAAGAACAAGGTCTCCCCCCCCTTCTGGGTGGACTCTCCCAGGAGAGGCAGACAAAAGGTATGGAGAACAAAGGGCAAGAAAAGAATTGGAAGGGGGGGATAGCTTGCAGGCAGTTTGAAAAGGTCATTAATACTGCAGTTATTAAAGAAACAGATAGACAAATGGGGAACAACAAAATGAAATGTTTCACCTTTGAACTTGGCCATTTGCAACATATTAAGGACAAGAACTTGCAACTTGAAAGGAAGAGGAAAAAAAATGCTAGGCAGCTTGAGAATGCTGAAAACTCCAAATAATTTTAAAAGCCTAATATTTTAATATGTGCAACTTGCCAAGGGCAGGAGGATCTGCCTTTAACATTTATTCTAAAATAGATCACATTATTTTAGAGATTGGAAAATGCTTATGTTTCAGAAAGCTTCATAGTAGCTTCACCAATTAGTGATAGGATAAGAAAAGTAACTAAAGAAAATTATTTCCCCAAACAAGCAGAGTTGAACTTCAAAAGGCTCTTGTAGATAAACATACATTTTTCAGGAAAAGGATAGATAGATAAAACTCATTTACAACATATTGCAGAATGATTTTCCAGAGCTTGGGGCAGAACCCAGCAGGCAGGACACCCCCTCCTCACTGCAATAAAATAATTTAACACTGGATTCCCCCTGGAACAAAATTAACACCATTTAGACAGAATTGAGAAGGAAATTAACCCAACAACAGACACTGACCAAAAAAGAAATCAGAAATGACAATTTTGGAAACCATGAAATGATATTCCAATGAAACAATGTACAAAAGAAATGGTTTACATCCATCAAAGAAAGGGACTGAGTTACTTGGCAATAAACTCACAGATTTTCTGGAGGAATATTTAAACTAAACAAGGGACAGTGAGTTAATTGAGATCAAAAAATTACAGGGTTAGCAGTGCAAGTAACATAGATGTGTGTGGACAAGAATATCAACCTTGCTATCAAGCAAAATCAAGCTTCTAATAGTGAGTGTCACACAAAGTGGACTAACACATAGGTGTCAGTCATAAAGAATGAGGGCAAATATGATATAGTTGTCATTACAGAAACATGGTGGGATTAAACCCACAAATGGAACACTCAGCTAGAGGGATTTCAATTGTTTAAAAGAAACAGGCCAAATAAAAGAGGAGGCAGAGTTTCTTTCTCTATATAAGAAATAACTACATATCTACAGAATTAGGGCACAACAATGATGGAAACTGTCTTGAATGCATTTGGATCAATATAAAAGTGGAAGGAGGGGCACATAACTACAGCAGAATATTAGCAAATAGTCTGAGCCTGCAAAGATGAGGTGAAGAAAGCTAAGGCTCAAAATGAACTAAGGCTTGTGACCACAGTCAAAAATAATAAAAAAGCAAACAGTCCAACTTATCAAAAACAGTACCATAAAAAAATAGATTAGAAGCACAAATTAAGTTAGGCAAGAAAATGGTAAGTGAGCACTTATCCAGCCTAGAAGAGTTCAAATCACCAAGACCAGATGGATTACACCCCAAAGTTCTCAAGGAACTGGCAGATGTGATCTCAGAACCACTGAACTATATTTATCAAAGATCCTGGAGCACTGGGGAACTACCAGAGGACTGGAAAAGAGCTGATGTAGTTCCCTTCTTCAAAAATAAAAATAAAAATAGATCTAGGAAACAACAGACCTATCAGCCTGACCTCAATACCTGGGAAGATTCTGGAAAAGATAATCAGCAAGCACCTAGAGGCAAACAAAGTCATTACTAAAAGCCAACATGGGTTTGTTAAACAGATCATGCTAGACAAATCTTACTGCATTCTTTGACCCAGTTACAAAATTAGTGAAGTAGAGGAATGCTGTGAATATAATTTTCTTGGACTTCAGTAAAGCATTTGATAAAGTTTGTATAGGGTTTCCTGCCTGAGCAGGGGGTTGGGCTAGATGACCTGCAGGGTCCCTCTAGCAGATGAACTTAAAACATTCCCTCCTGCTAACTTAAGGCTGTTCTAAAGAGGACACAGAGAGAAAGAGGAAGACAAACAAACAAACAAACACAATTTTTTTTTCTTCACTCTGTTTGTTGGCCAGACAAACAGAGTGAGGTATTTCCTTTTTGTGGCTTATTTTAAGCAGAATTTCTAGCAGAATTTGAAATTCTTTTTCCTTTGGATTTGAAACAGTTAACAGTCACATTTACCTCTCACGCACAGACTTTGACAAACATATATACACAAAGACAAGAGAACAGAAGTCTTAGTTTTACACATCCTAGTCATTCCCATCATAAATTTCAGATAACTCAAGTTAGGGAAGACACACATTTTAAACATACCACGTGGTTGCATAGAGAAGAGAGAGAGAGAGAGAGAGAATCACTATTTCTTATTTTCCCTTTTAAGTACCTTTATTTAGCCAAATTGGTTTTCCAGCAAAGCCCTAAGCAAAGTCTATTTTTTTTCCATACACTACACAGTCGAAGTCTCCCTGTGAGACTTCTTTCCTAACACAGTCGAAGTCTCCTTGTGAGACTTCTTTCCTACCCTAAAGGGCACTACACAGTCGAAACCTCCTTGTGAGACTTCTTTCCTACCCTAAAGGGCACTACACAGTCGAAGTCTCCTTGCGAGACTTCTTTCCTAACTTTGCTTTGCTTACAGGGCCTTACCAGCTAGTTGCCCAAATCCAATTCTTTCATTCACTCATTCCATTTCATTTTCACACAGTCTCTCCCTTTTCCCTAACAAAAGGTTCTGTGCTCTGGCCAAACCCCCATGCTTTCCAGGTTCTGCCAATTAAACAGATCCTTTCTGCAGCCAGGAAAGACCAGAAGGAGCAAAATCCAACTGTGATTGGGAAAAAAAAGTCTTCTCACTCACACAAACAGAAATACACACATTTCTTTGTTCCCCTGGGCTTTAAACTTAAAATTTAGAGGTACTCACCTTCACCTTCTTTCAAAGCAGCCCTTGAGCTCAAACTCTCAAAACTCCTTTTACTACCCTAGCTCCACATGGGCAAGGCCTGGGAAACCCACCCACAGACACAAGGGGGTCTGCTGCCGGCAAGATGGGGCTTACCAGTCTCAGTCCATTGGAGAGGTTAGCTTGGAGTCCCATCTCGGGGTGCCAAATTGTTAGAAGTAAAGTCTTCATCCTGGTTCATCCAAGCCGGGAATAAATAAGCAAACATGGCGACTGCTTTGGGAAGAAGGTTACAGTTTATTGCAGAAAGATGGTTCTTCAGGAAAGAGCAGAGGAGAGAGGGGCTGAGCACATGGGGTAGTAGGTTTTTATACCCCTTCTAGCCTTTTGTTTGGAATAGTTTCCTGTTCCTGTGGCATGAACCTTGAGGCTGTTTCTGAGTGTTTTTCTAGGATTTGATATCTGTGGTTTAATCCTATTATCATATCCTGCTTCCCAGGTGATGGGGCTAATGACTCCTAGAGTTTGGGTGGGGTATGCAGATCTTCTTTTTTGTCTTCTTGATTGCTCTGGCTCCAACTTTCTGATGGTTTTACATCTGCATTTGTATGGGGCTAAAGTCTTGCTTGAGGCAGAGAGATAGATTTGGGGCCAGGTTTGGTTTTAAAAAGTCCTTTTGAGGAAAAATATATTTTTCTGCCTTTTTAATATTTCCTTCTCTGGGCTAACTTCCCTCACTGTGTTTAGAAAGTATAAGAATGTACTAACATCCAATGGATTCCAAAGAAATAAGATTACAAACCTAATCCAAAAAGAAACCCCCACTAAAATCCAAGACAGAGAACAAGAAAATGGCAAAGCCCTCCTCCCATACATAAAAGGCACCACAGACAGAATCAGCAAGATCCTCCATAAACACAACATCAAAACAGCATTCTGCACAAACAGAAAAAAATCCACCATCCTAAGAAACCCCAAAGATAAAACTGAGTTAGAAAATCAAGGAGTATATGAAATCCCATGCACCACTTGTCCCAACACATACATCGGACAAACCAACAGAAGAATAAGTGCACACATTGAAGAACATAAGAACTCAGTCAAAAAAGAGGAACCAACATTGTTGGAATATTCATGAACAGGAAGAGTCATGTGGTAACTCAGTCAGCCAATGTGAAGAAAGTGCTACTGAGTCTGTGCAAAAAGAGTATTGAGTTAGGAGCTGGATTTCCAGTCTCATGTTTGTCTCTGGTCTGTCTCTGTAAGAAGTCTTCATTAAGATATGTTGCTGTAAAGAAGAATGGTATTGTAAATATTTTTATATAAATATAAAGTTATTTGAATCAGCTAAATGCAGTCAATTGTGAGAGCTTCTGATTTAATTTTCACCATTAGAGAAATTAAAATTCTCTAACAGGTTATGGGCCCAGAGCTTACTAAGGACTGCATTGTAATTTAAAGCTGGAAGAAATTGCCTGTGTTTAGAAAGTATAAAAACAAGGCAGAATTAGCAGAATGGCTGCAATGGAATTTAAGGAAAGCTGCGTGCCTCGTTTGGGCCAGAAGAATTACATTATATCAGTTGCAAAAATGGAATGTTTGCTGAAAGCTAAAGAGCTGTGGTATATTGTAGAAAATCCACCACACGTGTTTGCAGTAGTTGATCAGAAAAGTCATGATCGAGCAATGGCTTATCTCATCTTGAATTTAGATGATGACCAATTTCTAAATGTTGCAAATTTAAAGACTGCAAAGGAGATTTGGTTGAAGTTGAGAGCTGTGCACGTGAATGTTTCTGCATGCAATATAGTGCAATTGTCAACAAAACTTTACAGGGCCTGTTTGCAACCAGGTGAATCTGTGGAACAGCATTTAAATAAAATGCAAAGTTTATTTTTGGACTTAGAACAATGTGGGATTAAATTCCCTGAGTCCCAGAAGGTTTTATTGGTGTTGAACAGTTTAGATAAAACCTGGGACACAGTTTCTGCAATATTTGAGTGCAAAGAAGAGCAAGACTTAAAGTTTGAGGCTTTAAAGGCATGTTTGCTTAATGAAGAAGAAAAACGCCATTTTAGAAGCAACCAGGAGGAGGAGAAATTCCTGAGGAGGGGGTCCAGACTGCAAGTCTCCAGAGGAGAAGAAACAAGCAGATCATACCCGGACCAAGTTGCAACAAAAGAGAGATTTTGCAAGCAGAAAGCTTTGCAAGAAAAGAATTGCTACATTTGTAGAGCAAGCACACATTTGCAAAGGAACTGTTTGGAGAGGAACTGTTTGCAGCAAAGGACATTTGTGCAACCAAAAAGGACTGCTTTGCAAAAGGAACATTTTGGTGTTGCAAAAGTTTGCTATAGCAACAACAGAGACAAGTGGCTAATAGATAGTGGGGCAAGTCAAACAATTGTTAATGACTCTGAATTATTTTGCAGGTTTGTTCCAGTAGCACAAGAAGCTGTGGCTTTGGCAAATGGCCAGAAAGCAAAAGTCATCGGAAAAGGCGATGTAAAAATTCCATATTTGGAATCAAAGTTTACCAATGTGCTTTGTGTACCTGAGATGGAACATAATTTGTTAAGTGTGTCTAATTTAGACAAACAAGGTTTTGAGATCATTTTTGTAAATGGGAAGTGTCTCAACAAAAGGAATGGGAATATTTGTGCAGAAGGCATAAAGGAAGATAATCTATATGTATTGCAGGGACAAAAGGTTCAATGTTCCCATATATTTAAGAATGTTGCAGAGCATGATTCATGTGTTCATCTTCTACATAGAAGACTTGGCCATGCAAGCTTTAAAGTTTTGCAGCAAATGCAAGATTTTGCAGAAGGGCTAAATTTGAAGGGATGCAAAACATATTTGGACTGTGCAGTATGCAAAGCATCAAAGTCAAAGGCATTCCCAGTTAGTAAATGTAGCACAAGACAAACAAAAAGAGTTCTAGAGCTGGTCCATGCAGATCTGGTGGGACCTATGCAAGCCAGTTTGGGAGGAGCAAAGTATGCACTGGTAATTGTTGATGATTATAGCAGGTATTCGTTTTGCTACTTGCTTAGAGCAAAGACAAAGGTGCTACAACAATTCAAACAGTGGGTAAGTTTTGTAGAGAGAAGGTATAGACAACAAGTGTGTCAGTTACAAACTGACAGAGGTACTGAATTTATGTCAACTAAATTCCAACAATGGTTGGGGCAGCTGGGGATAAGGCACAGACGTACAAATCCTTACACAGCAGCAGAGAACGGTGTAGCTGAAAGAAGGAATGGTGTTTTGCAAACAATGAAGGATTCATTATTAGAAGATTCTGGTATGAGCAGGTCATATTGGGGAGAAGCCATATTGACTGCCAATTATATAGTTAACAGGCTGTGGAGTTCCTCCATTAATAATACTCCATATGCCATTCTATATGGGAGAAAGCCATCACTGGCACATTTGAGAATTTTTGAAAGTACTGCATGGGTACATATTCCGAAAGTAATCAGAAGAAAGGGACAGCAAAAGGCAAGAAAGCTCAGGTTTGTGGGCTATGAGCCAGGGTCAAAAGGATATCGCTTTAGCGATGGAAGTAAAAGAATTGTAATTTCAAGGTCTGCTAATTTTGCAGAACAAAATTGGGACAGAATTAATGCAAATTCTGGGTACGTCTCACTTAATGACGGTGATCTGTTTAGTGACAATAACTCATCTAATGATGGAAAAATTATTATAGAAGATGTCAATGTTCAGGGAGGAGAGGCTGAACAAGACATGAAACCAGAAAGACTTGAGACACAGGAGCAGTTAATACCACGTAGGTCAGAGCAATGTAATAAAGGAATTCCGCCTGAAAGGTATTCTGCCAGCAAGGTAAAGGTTTGCAATGTGTGGTATGAGCCAAGAAGTTAAAAAGAGGTGTTGGCATTACCAAAAGCTGAACAAGAAAGATGGAAGGAGGCCATGGATAAAGAGATGAAATCCATGGGAGACCATGAAGTATTTAAATCAGTGACTTTGCCACAGGGAACCAAAGCTGTGGGTTGTAAGTGGGTATATAAGAAAAAGGTATTGCCAAATAATGATATACAGTATAAGGCCAGGTTAGTGGCACAAGGTTTTTCACAATTAAAGAAACTACATTAAGTCAATAGGTCTGATGTCTCTTCCTGTCATGAAGGGAGGAGTGTTGGAATATTCATGAACAGGAAGAGTCATGTGGTAACTCAGTCAGCCAATGTGAAGAAAGTGCTACTGAGTTTGTGCAAAAGAGTATTAAGTTAGGAGGTGGATTTCCAGTCTCTGGTTTTGTCTCTGGTCTGTATCTGTAAGAAGTCTTCATTAAGCTATGTTGCTGTAAAGAAGAATGGTATTGTAAATATTTTTATATAAATATAAAGTTATTTGAATCAGCTAAATGCAGTCAACTGTGAGAGCTTTTGATTTATTTTTCACCAATAGAGAAATTAAAATTCTCTAACAGTATTTGATTAAAATAATAGCAGCTGATCCTTTCCAAAATATTCTACGCTTAAAATGCCTAAATGAATAAGTCTCTATCAGAGTTGATTTATATCAGAAAAGTTTTGTGCCAAGGTGGCCCCACTCTACCATTTCATGACTCATCACACTTGCCCTCTTTTATTTTTATTTTTATCTTTTACTGATTTTATTATAATTTATTTGATTGTTCTGAGCCATTCAGAGTTGCTGAAAGGTACATGGCATACAAGATTAATTTTTTTAAAAATTATTCATTGCTTAAAAACTTCCTCCAGTTTTTAAAATACAGCTGCTAAGATCTTCATATTATTCCAGTTTGAAAAGCTAGTATATCTGGAGGACTTTTCATATGAAGCCTGCAGTTAAAACAAATTCTACCCCTTTCCACCTTAGGTCTTTGCACTTCAAATGTGCAGTTCCTTTCTGGTTATGTTAGACACAAAAATAGTCACAAATTGAAATCCACTCTGAGTTACAAATAGAAGAGAAGTTTATTAGACTTTGATGAGAGTTGGACACCCCCTCCCCAGCCCAACAAAGAAATAATCTAGGAACACCCCAACTAAACTGGGTCAACAGCAGCCTGAGGCTAAAACAGCAAACACTTGACACACACAATGAGGAACCAGCTAGCAGCAATCAGGATTAACACACAACAATAAAAGTAATTAACACCTTTTAGGCAAGAAAAAGGAACTAACAATAGTCACAAACCAGCAAATCAAGAAAGACAAATTTTAACTCACCAATTAGAAATGGTAAGTTTGTTACCAATCAGAAATGACAAGTTTGGAAACCACAAAAGGGTATAAAAACCCCTGTTTAAAGATCACTCTGTCTAGCTAGCCGGGGACTCGAGCTGAATTGTCACTCAACGCTGATCCTCGAAATAAAACCTCTTTCTGGTAGCTGGCTTCACGATCTATTTCTTCTGCACTGCGCCGTCAAGGAGAATCCCGGCTGGAAGAACCGAACGGGGGAGTTCCTCCCAACAACTTCACATCCAAGTCTAAAAAAAATAACGGTTTGCAAAGCGTGGTGGATTCAGGAAGGCAATGCAATGTAGCCAAGCACTGAACCACACCCCAAATTCCAAAATCACATATTATTATACATCCTATCGCGACGCCCCAGTCCCTCCCCCATGGCCCCATTGGCTTAGGCTTTGGAGGTTACAATCTATCAGAAGCGCCTAAACAGAATACATTATACTAATAAGATCCCTCCCCTACTATCCTATATCAATTCTAGAGGAGAGATGTCTCCCATCTTCTACACCTGTTAGATCCAGTAGGGGTACCAGGCACCAAAAGGTACTTAAAAACAATTCCTAGATGGTGAGTCACACTGGGCCCCATGGTAACTCCTGTTCTCCCCCCTTCCTCCACCTGAGGCTTGTATGTTCCCTATATATTCAAAGCATCTACTCAGGCAATTGATTATACAATGATAATTATAAAATATAAAATATGATTACATGATAATACTAAAGGCATATATATTTTTATTTTTAAATTTCCCCCACAAATCCACCCTTTTTCTTTTTACCCATTCTTTAAAAATAAAACATTAAATTTTTTTCCAAATTTCTTTGTATTTCTAATGTCTTTTCATATTCTGCAAAATTAGTTGCTTCATTGATTTGTGTAAGGTTATACATTTTTCTCCCTAGTGATTCCTTCTGATTACTGTGTATTATTCCTTCTACAGTACTTTGAACAATATTCTTAATAAGAGGGATGAGACAAGTGAAGGAAATAATAGTTATTCTTTTAATAATTGTAGAAATAATTGTAGAAATGTAATGCCATTATATGAAACTGTCTCTTTAGCACAAATGTAACACTGTAACACAAATGTAACAATGTAATGCCAATATATGAAACAGGAATGTTTACTGTTTCCTGCCAAGGTAAAAGTGACTACAAATGGTAATCAGCAAAGATAATTAATTATGACCAAATGTTTACTATTTCCTGCCTAAAAATCCTCCGGACACAGGAACTTACACTTTGAGTAGAAATCCTACTATCGAAGAGGGGGATTTTGACCCAAGGTGAGAACTACAAATAAACAAGATAACAGCAGATGGACGGAAGAGGTCAGGTTAACAAAGTACAACTTCAGAGTACATCTATAAAGATGAAAGAGCTGCTTAGATGTGACGTGCATTGTAGGGGTATAAAATGCAGATCTTGAAACCAGGCCAGTGTGCTCCTGGAATCCAATCCATAGGGAAGGATCCAGGGGGCCGCGTTTGCAAACGCTCCTCTCTTCTATTCTTTCTCTTTTCTCTTTTATTCTGTTTATTTTATTCTCCAATAAACCTTTGTTTTGTTAACCAGACTTGTGTTCGTATTGTGAGTATCAAAATTTGGGGTTTTTACATCTCACAATCTTGGTGGAGAATGCGGGCATGCAGAGTCTCTAGGGGACACTGTTCTCAGTAAAATCCAGGAGCGCGCCTGTTGATTTCAACTGCCTGGAATTATCTGAGATCTAGTTTCCCTTAGCAGGCTCCGAGCCAAACTAAATTGACAACTCTGTTTTACAAAAATCAAAGGACAGGAAATAGGAAGAAAATCAACAACTGAAGCCCAGACCAGGTAACCCAGTGCACTGGCCCAGGTAAGGAACTTTTGCCCCAAAGGAGGGAAGCATGCAATTGTACCTGGGTGGTCAGGAGAGCGATTGTGGGAGGATTTCTGCGATAACGGCTGTGTGAGTGTGATGGGCTGTGTTCTGGGAACACTGGTAAGTCCAGAGGAGTACGGACCTGAAAGTTTGAGATCCCTTACTCCCGCAAGGGGGAAGGCCAGCCTGAAGGGAAGCAAACTGGTGTTAAGAGTTTTGAGTGGCCGTCAAATTGAGAACCTCAGGAAACCATAATCAGGGAAACTCTCAAGAAGATGGGTTGTTGTTGTAAGTCATTGTTGTAAACCTAAAGAAAAAAAAATAACTGTAAAATTGAGTAGCTTCAAACAGGAAAACCCATCTTGCTAGCAGCAGATGCCTTGTGTCTGTGAATGGGTTTCCCAGGCTCTGCCCATGTGGAGCTAGGGTAGAAAAGGAAGTTTTGGGAAATAAGGGGAATGAGAGAAATGTGTGTATGTCTCTCTGTGTGAGTGAGAAGACCTTTTTCCCAAGCAGTTTTCTGTTCTCTTTTCCTTGTCTTGGTATGTATATGTGTGTCAGAGTCTTTGTGTGTGAAGTAAATATGACTGTTACTAACCTGAAGAGAAAAGAAGATACCAAAAGAAACATCCTCAGTCTGTTTGTCTGGCCAACAAACAAAGTGAAGAAAGATGTGTTTGTTTGTTTGTTTGTTTATTTTTTCTCTCCCTCTTAAGAACAGCCCAAAGTTACCTGCTCAGGCAGGAAATCCTGTATCATTTTCTTGCCTATTCTGCTCTCTCCCTTTTGCAAATGTTAAGTGAGTTAATGCCTTTTCAAACTCTATCTGTAGACACAACCCCCCCTTCCCCCCTGCTTTTTTCTGGCTGTGTTGCTTTGAGAGGGAGAGAGAGAGAAAGGAGAAGGGGGGGGGGGTTGATCTTTTTAACTTTTTCTCTGCTTAGAATTCAGGTTTGAGAAAGGTGGAGTGGCTGTGAAAATTTAATGCCCACTTTTGCAATGTTTACTCAAAAGAGGGGTCAGTAATTGTTGGACAACTTTTTTTGGAAATTTTTAAGTTTAAATTGTTTAATATCAACCGAAAGAAATGATTCTAAATTGTTTTGCTTAGATTTATAAATGTTTTCCCTATTTAATGGAAATTTGTTTCCATCTGAATGGAATTGGATTAAATTGGAATTTGACTAACTTTATATTAAAAGCAATACTAGAGTTTGAAAAAAAAACTATTTCAGTAACTCAGAATATCTTATTAAACTTGTTTATTTTTTTGTGAAGTTAAAACAAAGAAGTTGAGAAAAATTTTGGGATTATAAATAGCTATGCTGTTTTGATTAAAGATTTGTATGCAAAACTGTTAAAAAAAAGCTTGTGTTAACAAATGCAAACAGGGTTTGGTGAGCTCTCCTTTGTTGGCTCTTCGCTTAGGTAATTTATTTATAAACAAGGACAAAGGTTGGAGGAGGTTTTGACCCAGAAGTGTGTGTGGGGGGGGGGGGGGAAGGCAGCCAGTGGCATTTTTATCTAAAATTGACATTCGGGGACATCTTGGTGGTTAGCATTTCTTATCAAGTGTGGACAATTTTAATCAGGAAGCCTAAAGGAGGTATACACTTGTTCATAGCAAAGTAGTTGGGAAAAGAAAAGAAAAGAACAAGAAAAAGAGAGACATAATGAAGATACGATAGTAGATGGGGAAGGAGGGATTACCAAGAATTGAATTAAAAGATAAAATAATTAGAAAATATGTACTTGAACTGTCCAGATATTTTTCTCTCCTGCGACAGAAAGGCATTCCTGCCCAAACTCCACCCTTGGACTTTGCAGTACACCAATACAAAGCAGGACAGTGGGTGTACTAACTCCAACCTGGGAAGGACTTTACATCATCTTGTTAACCACTGAGACAGCTATCCGGACAGCTGAAAAAGGTTGGACCTATTACTCCCGAGTAAAAGTGCCCGTGCCAGCCCCAGAGGAGTGGAAGGTGGAATCTCACCAAGGAGATCCACTGAAGCTAAAGTTCCAAAGGACTTCATGGACTAATAGTCAATCTTCCTGACAGAAAGGGGGGTAATAAGAGGAAAAAGGACTAAACTTTATATTTCTTTTTCTATCTAGAACCAAAGGAAAACCAAGACCTCCCGCATGTGCTGATTTTGTGGGTACCTTTGTGGGTGTTGTTGCTGCTCTCACTGTATTAATTGTGTTCAGTGCACAGGGTGTGAGATAGAGTGTGATATTAAGTCTTAGAAGATGTATTGGAACATTACAAGGTGGTATGTCTGGGAGGGGGTTTCTTATTATACTCTTAAAACTTGTCCAACCATTAGAGTCATGTAAGCAATGTGTAAAAATGACAAAGGGAGAAGGAAAAAATATACACTGACTCCAAGTATGTTTATGGAGTCTTGAATTCTGGTGGAAGAAGAAAAGAAAGAAGTTATGCTAGAGTGGCAGAAGGGAAGGAAGGAATGGATAATAGAAGAAAGAAACAGGAAAGCTGTTTTAAGTTGGTTTGCACAGACTTGTGAACTGCATGTATTAAGCAGGGAGACTGCCATTAACATGGTCAGCCCAAACATGTGAATTTTATGCCTTAACACAAGCCTTAGAATGTTGAAGGAACAAGAATGTACTAAAGATGGGAGGTGGATGTTGCAAGATGGGAGAGGGATGTTGAAAAGAAAAAAGAAAAACAACAACAAAACAATGGCTAGAACACAGAAGCAGCCACTGAAGGGGGGTCACAAGGGATGGTTAATATTTTCTAAAACAGGATGGTTGTATTTATACTTTAGTTAAACAAATATGTGATAAAATTCAAGTTAAAAAAAAAGCTTTACAACATTTAGCGGTGAGGCCATTTCAATATAGGCCTCAACTGGAAAGTTGTTTTTGTTTCTTTGAAATGGGAGGCTTTTGTTACATGAAGGTTCAAGAATGTCAATAAAGAAGAGAAGAAAGTTACTCAGTATTTGCATAATGTGGTGCAGGTTTTGTCTTCTATCTCAGTACAGGCCCAGGCTGCCTTACCACCTGTCTCTGGCCATTGTTCCTGGAGAGTGGATTCAGGTGAAAAGAACTGTCACCTAGAAATACCAGTCCTGAGTGGTCTCAACCATGCCAAGTCCTCCTGATTTAAGGAATCAAGGTGTGAGTCCATGGAAAGTCCCATCATATCCTCTCCAGTGACAAACTCCGCAGCTGGACAGCCTGAAAATGAAATTTCAACCTGCCTCACCTGTTGAATTGTTTCCATCTAAGTGGGAGAAAAACTTCAATGGATTGGACGTGTTCCTAGAACCTGGACTATGTGTTGAAAAGTTTTTCTTCTGCTACTGTTGTTTCCTTAGTACCTTCTTTGGTAGAAGGAAGGACCATGGGCCCAATACTTTAAAGAACATTGGGGAAAGAAGACTCAGAATATGAAAACTTGCTTGCACGGGAATCTAAAGAAAATATAGGAAGTTATGAACTGTTAAAAGTATAAAAGAATAAATTCAGGTGGAAGAGAAAAAGGGAGGATTGAAGGAAATAAAAGTTATTCTTTTAATAATTGTAGAAATAATTGTAGAAATGTACTGCCATTATATGAAACTGTCTCTTTAGTATAAATGTAACACTGTAACGCAAATGTAACAATGTAATGCCAATATATGAAACAGGAATGTTTACTGTTTCCTGCCCATGTAAAAGTGACTACAAATGGTAATCAGCAAAGATAATTAATTATGACCAAATGTTTACTATTTCCTGCCTAAAAATCCTCCGGACACAGGAACTTACACTTTGAGTAGAAATCCTACTATCGAAGAGGGGGATTTTGACCCAAGGTGAGAATTACAAATAAACAAGATAACAGCAGATGGATGGAAGAGGTCAGGTTAACAAAGTACAACTTCAGAGTACATCTATAAAGATGAAAGAGCTGCTTAGATGTGACGTGCATTGTAGGGGTATAAAATGCAGATCTTGAAACCAGGCCAGTGTGCTCCTGGAATCCAATCCATAGGGAAGGATCCAGGGGGCCGCGTTTGCAAACGCTCCTCTCTTCTATTCTTTCTCTTTTCTCTTTTATTCTGTTTATGTTATTCTCCAATAAACCTTTGTTTTGTTAACCAGATTTGTCTTCATATTGTGAGTATCAAAATTTGGAGTTTTTACATCTCACACAAGGTAAAAACATTAATCCCATATGATTATTATAAGCATGAATAAAGCTTGCTTCCAGTTTCTAAAAATTCCCCCTAAAAAGCCCCCTTCATCTAAAAGACCAGTCCAAGTCTGGACTCCGACATGTACAAGTTGTCTCATTTCAGTGGTTAATTGCTTCACCACTGTACCTGTTTCATCTATTTGTAAGCAACAATTAGTTAAATTAAACTTCCCACATACCCCTCCTTCTTTAGCTAATATATAATCTAATGCTAATCTATTTTGATACACAACCACTCTAAGCTTATCAGTAGTTTTTGCCAAAATATTTAAAGCAGTATCTATTTTTCTTCCAACTAATTCTAATACAGCCTGTAATCTTATTATTCTGTTTAACATATAAATGGGCGTTCTATATCCCCAAGATCCATCTTCGGCCCAAGTAGCAGGCCCATAGACGCACACGATCTTTTCTGGTGTCCACTCATTTCCTCTCATTGTTTCAACATTACATGGAATATCTATCCCAAATCCATAACTTACTACTTCAGCATGGTTCTTAGTGATTTCCAACTCCATCGTATTAGTTCCGTATATTCTGTTAAATTTGGTAATACCACTACATCCTGGATAACCCCCTCCAGTGTAATCACGCACACAACTCCACCCTGAACATTTAACAGATCCCCCACAAGATGACCATTGATTGGGGTTCCCATTTGCAAAGTTCAAATTAGTGGGACATATATATTTATGATTTTGTTTATATGCTGAGATCCAACTAGAGTCTCCACACTTTGTGGCGAGAGGAGATAAACTTAATATTGTGCAGGCATCAAACCGTACTAAAGCCTTTTCTGTCCCTTTTTCTAATATTTTTGTGGAATTACCATATATTAATCTTCATTCACCTTCAGGTCTCTGTCTCACTCCTGTTTTAGCTAGACCTACATATATACTAAAATTGAAATATGTTGGCATTGATGGATCATAACATTGTATCTTCTTGTCTTCTCCCTCACAAACTGAATATTGTGTGTTATTTAATTGACACATAGATTGAAATATACATCCCTTAGGTGCTTGGGTATAATATACCAAGGTTTTAATTACTGCGTTTCCTTTGGTGGCATTTGTAATGCAGGCTTCACATCCTTCTGTTTTTGTTGCTCTCCTATATCGTTCTCTAGAAAGGGAGAGATAGATAACCATGGACAAGTATACAACACTAAGGATTTGCATTTTAGTCACTCTCGTTGTTCATCCTGGACTAGTTATCTTTTAAAGTATATAGTATATTCCTCAAAAGGTTTCAATTTCCAGAATGTTCTTCACATCTGGTACATCTTACACAGTCAATACAATGGAAACAACAACAACAATCAATATGGCATTTATAGCCACAGTACCAACACATCAGGTAAAAGATTAAGTTCTTGAATCTCTCGAGGCTGTTGGGATTTTGGGCACAATATGGATGTGAATTCGTTCCTGGTTTGGCACGCAATCACAACTCCTATAAGACAAAGAAAAATAGCAAACCCTAATCCCACCCAGTCATATAGATCTGGTTTGGACATTCCGTTACTGTCGCTTGAGAGTGATCTATAAAGGTTCTGGATTTGGAACACAGGTCCACTGTTCTTTTGGTTCAGCTACTGGTCCCTTCACTCGTGTGTAGTGGGTCCACACTTTTTCTTTCGTCCGGACTGCGGTTTCAGAGGTCAGCAACACTGGAATGGTCCTTCCCACTTAGGTTGCAGTTTTTCCTCCTTCCACATTCGGATCAGGATCCACTGTCCCACCTCAAACTTGTGGACAGGAAATTTCAAAGGGGGTGTTTGGATCAGCAAGCCTTGTTTCCTGAGATAAGACAAAGCAGAAAACAGCCCCAGTATCTAATTCTTTATATACATGTCATTAGTTTTCATATTGTGGAATTTCCTACTTGAGGTAATTTAAAATCAACTTGAATGCATTGAAATAGCCTCACCATTAGATGTTATAGAGCAT
Organism: Crotalus adamanteus; assembly: GCA_039797435.1. Taxonomy (NCBI): domain Eukaryota; kingdom Metazoa; phylum Chordata; class Lepidosauria; order Squamata; family Viperidae; genus Crotalus; species Crotalus adamanteus. The sequence continues at coordinate 12,885,594 of CM077935.1, forward strand.
TTTATGTATTTGTCTACATATCATATATTAACCATAGAAAAGTACAGTATCAATTATCCCTCCCCTAGCCATTCCTTTTGTCCATATTTACAAACACATTGCTTAGTAAAGAGCCAACAAAGGAGCGCTCACCAAACCCTGCTTGAGTTTGTTTGCATACAAATCTTTATTCAAAACAACATAGCTCATTTATAATCCCAAAATTTTTCTCAACTCCTTCATTTTAAACAAGGGTTGAATTACCATTCCTTCAAGTCTCCTAGATATTATGTTGTTATCGGTGTGTCCTGCACACAGACATAAAAACATACAAAATAAAAATAAAACAACAGTATAGGTGTATTCAAGTTCTTCTCATATTTCATTACTATAAGAATGGGTATTAAATTTCACATCCACCCAATGGTTCCGGTGGTTAGTGCCGCGCCAATGGCGGCTTTTTTCTGAGCCGCCCGTCTTGGTATGCATAAGAGCCTGCAGAACAGTGACAATCAGCTGTTTTGTGGCTCGGAACTTTCGTCCCGGGCGAAGGGAGGAAAGCGAGCTTTCTCCAGATAGAAGTCGAGCTCCTCTGGTCTCTTAGAATTCTTTTTGAGAGACGAAGAGTGAGAGCTCCTTCGGAGTCTGGGACAACTCCGCATCCTGGGACGCCTTTGTTCTCCAGAACGGGAGAACAGAGCTAGACGCTGCCTCCACCTCTGCTAAATCAAGAGGAATTGTGAGTAAACTCTGAAGCAGACAGAGCGATTCAGGAGAAATAGTATTTTGATTTTAAATTTCAACTTTAACTCAAGAATTAACATCTTCTCCAATTAGTATTTTAACAAATAGGGCGTGGAAGGGAAAAAAAGAAAAAAAATGGCAGAGGAATTTTGTGTCTTTGTCTGAAGACTTTCACTTTCTCTGACTTTTGCAACAAAGTTTCATCAGAGTAATGGACTTAGCTTATTGAAATTGTTACAGTTTATGTATAGAGGCAGGAATCCTAAGATTGTGAAGTTACAAGGATGGCTTCAAAACGTTTGGTTTCTTTGGTCCCTAAAGCTTCTATTTCCTCTCCATTGACTCAGACTGTCTCTCAGCCTAAGCCAAAGACACCTCCTCCTTCTCCTCCACCTGCAATTTCACTTAAAGATTTACAAGAAGCTTTAAAAAAGAATGCCTTGGATATTAAAGAGGAGGTAGCTGAACTTTTGGATTGCAAAATGGCTTCAGAGAGGGCTGTTATGGCAGAATTATTGGAGGAAAAAAATAAAGAAATGAGGGAGGACATCTTGTTTGCATTTCAAGGTTTAGCTATGCATATTGAGAGAATTGATGATAAAATTGAGGAGGTGACTGAAAACGCAGCAAGATTGGAAAGTAGAGTTGAAGAAGTTGAGAACAAGATAGATATGACACAGGATGAATTAATTATCTCACAGTATAGAGATATGGAATTTGCACTGCGTATCAGAGGGATTAAAGAAAAGCAGCAAGAAGATTTAAAGGAGTTAGTTATTAAAGATATTGCTCTTAATCTGGGATGGAGACCGGAGGAAATGCGGAATGAGATAAATTTCACATCCACCCCACCTTCCTCCCAAAGCAGAATTCCAAGCGGAGAAAAAAAGTTAAAACGAGCAGCCCCCCCTTTTCTTTCTGTCTCTCGCTCTTAAAGCAACACAGCCAGCTGAAAACGAAAGGGGGGGGGGAATAGTTTTGTCTCCTTCACATGCATTTGCCATAAATTCTCTCACACATCCTCCATGGAACTCTTCTCATGCAAACACTTGCTAAAACAATAAAATCTGCAGTTTAGATGGGGGAGAAACTCACTCACACACACACACACACACACACACACACACACACACAGAGAGAGAGAGAGAGGATCAGCATATCCACACATTCACTTCCATTCAAACTGCTTGTATAAACACTTTCACATAGAGATATTTCATTTCATACTTTCTCTTGACAAATCAATAACTATTATTATAATTTCAAGGAGCTGTTCAAAAGCCATTGAGCTCCTTTCCCTCCCCTAGTAAAAACTATCCTCTTCTTCCCACACTGAGTAAAGTTGCTGTTCTCTCTCGCGTTTAGGGCAATCTTTTTTTAAAAGTGGCCTTTCATTCCACATCCAAAGCACGTTCTCTCCCTATTCTGGTATCCACCTCGAAATCCTCCAAATTGCCTTCCTCTATTCCCATTAACATACTGGTTCCTTTCATCCCTCCTATATCTTGTCTCAAAGGGACTCTGCTTATCCCCAAACTCTCTTCTAGGAGGTTTTTCCTGCTTCATCACTTGCTGTACTGTTGCTACCATCCTCTTACTTTCTGCCTTTCTTTCTCTGTACCCCTCTGAACATACACTTTCCTCCTTCTCTGGCTGTTGTTGGGGCCAGGTTCCAATTCCTCCCACCAAACAAAGCAACACAAATTCACCACATCTTCTTTAGTCAAATTTAATCTATCAATTATCTTATTATAAGGCGACTTACCCCAATTACTTAGTAGGAGTCCTAAAGGACTCCCTGTATCTATGCTCAACCTAGGATTCTTCCTAGTTTTCTTCACACATTTCCTTTTGGGAACACTCCGAGAATTGCCCATACTGGTTTACCGTACTGTTATCTTATCCTTACCAACCTAATGAGACCAACTTTCGCTTTACCAAGCTCCTGCTTCTCCCTTTTTCTCCACCAATCCTCTCATGAGGGTATGGCAAAAAGGGTCAGCTCCCACACCATCTTGCAACCCCCTGTGGTACTTGGGACGTCTAATGCACTCCTCTCACAGATCTCAGATTCAAACAGTCCTACCCAGTCCTCCCCCACCGCCTAGGTGGTTTTCATCTGGCCACCCCAGATATTACTCACCTAGGTCCGTGCACGAAGTTACCCAGTTTTTCCTGAGGCCGGCAATCTCTATTCCTGGTTCCCTCACCCTTCGTTTCTATTTGCAACTTCTATTTAGGTTCGTAGGGCTCTAAGTTTTGTTCAGCACCCACCACTCCTGGAGTTCGAAGCTGGACTGTCGAACTCGACAGGGCATGCCTTCCACATCGTCCTCCAAGTTAGGGAGTCCCAAACGAAATCCCATTGAGTCCTGGGTTTTGGCACCAAAATTGATTATACAATGATAATTATAAAATATAAAATATGATTACATGATAATACTAAAAGCATATATATTTTTATTTTTAAATTTCCCCCACAGATCCACCCTTTTTCTTTTTACCCATTCTTTAAAAATAAAACATTAAATTTTTTTCCAAATTTCTTTGTATTTCTAATGTCTTTTCATATTCTGCAAAATTAGTTGCTTCATTGATTTGTGTAAGGTTATACATTTTTCTCCCTAGTGATTCCTTCTGATTACTGTGTATTATTCCTTCTACAGTACTTTGAGCAATATTCTTAATAAGAGGGATGAGACAAGTGAAGGAAATAAAAGTTATTCTTTTAATAATTGTAGAAATAATTGTAGAAATGTAATGCCATTATATGAAACTGTCTCTTTAGCACATATGTAACACTGTAACGCAAATGTAACAATGTAATGCCAATATATGAAACAGGAATGTTTACTGTTTCCTGCCCATGTAAAAGTGACTACAAATGGTAATCAGCAAAGATAATTAATTATGACCAAATGTTTACTATTTCCTGCCTAAAAATCCTCCGGACACAGGAACTTACACTTTGAGTAGAAATCCTACTATTGAAGAGCGGGATTTTGACCCAAGGTGAGAATTACAAATAAACAAGATAACAGCAGATGGACGAAGTCTTCATTAAGCTATGTTGCTGTAAAGAAGAATGGTATTGTAAATATTTTTATATAAATATAAAGTTATTTGAATCAGCTAAATGCAGTCAACTGTGAGAGCTTCTGATTTATTTTTCACCAATAGAGAAATTAAAATTCTCTAACAGTATTTGATTAAAATAATAGCAGCTGATCCTTTCCAAAATATTCTACGCTTAAAATGCCTAAATGAATAAGTCTCTATCAGAGTTGATTTATATCAGAAAAGTTTTGTGCCAAGGTGGCCCCACTCTACCATTTCATGACTCATCACACTTGCCCTCTTTTATTTTTATTTTTATCTTTTACTGATTTTATTATAATTTATTTGATTGTTCTGAGCCATTCAGAGTTGCTGAAAGGTACATGGCATACAAGATTAATTTTTTTAAAAATTATTCATTGCTTAAAAACTTCCTCCAGTTTTTAAAATACAGCTGCTAAGATCTTCATATTATTCCAGTTTGAAAAGCTAGTATATCTGGAGGACTTTTCATATGAAGCCTGCAGTTAAAACAAATTCTACCCCTTTCCACCTTAGGTCTTTGCACTTCAAATGTGCAGTTCCTTTCTGGTTATGTTAGACACAAAAATAGTCACAAATTGAAATCCACTCTGAGTTACAAATAGAAGAGAAGTTTATTAGACTTCACATCGAAGTCTAAAAAAAATAACGGTTTGCAAAGCGTGGTGGATTCAGGAAGGCAATGCAATGTAGCCAAGCACTGAACCACATCCCAAATTCCAAAATCACATATTATTATACATCCTATCGCGACGCCCCAGTCCCTCCCCCATGGCCCCATTGGCTTAGGCTTTGGAGGTTACAATCTATCAGAAACGCCTAAACAGAATACATTATACTAATAAGATCCCTCCCCTACTATCCTATATCAATTCTAGAGGAGAGATGTCTCCCATCTTCTACACCTGTTAGATCCAGTAGGGGTACCAGGCACCAAAAGGTACTTAAAAACAATTCCTAGATGGTGACTCACACTGGGCCCCATGGTAACTCCTGTTCTCCCCCCTTCCTCCACCTGAGGCTTGTATGTTCCCTATATATTCAAAGCATCTACTCAGGCAATTGATTATACAATGATAATTATAAAATATAAAATATGATTACATAATACTAAAAGCATATATATTTTTATTTTTAAATTTCCTCCACAGTTAGATCTGCTTGCACCACTTTATTAACATTAGACATGAGATTAAGTCTGTTCTGCTTATTCAAAATGTTAATGTTTTATCTTGTACTGCTGATTTATTGCTCAATTTTCTTAATTTTGCATTTCTCTTTTGTCATATGTCTTCCTTTGCTTTTAAATGTTTGGGGTAAGCCATTGTAAGCCATTTTAAAACATGTTCATATGTTGAATTGTAATGCCTATAATACATTTCTTCAATTTCTTTAAGCCACTTTTTTTCTTAATTCAAGGAGTATACCAAGGAGATATACAAGCTTAATTCAAGGTGTATATCAAGGAGATATACAAGCTGTTTCCATTGGGTTATAAGAAGATCTTTCTGGTCCAATTATCAAGTTTTCAGATTTTATTACCTATTGCTAGCAAGCTTTAAGCTTTTTTTTAAAAAAAATCACAAGGTCTAAAATGTGCTTTGCCTCTCTGTCTGATACTATGAGCTATCATCTTTTAGGGAGATGCTTTTGATGAAAATGAAGGCCATGCAGTAATCCCGTGAGCCTTAAATACCATGGTTGATTATTGTTCATCTACTTCTCTGTAACCATGTTTATTACAAGATCATCACTTACTTTTTCTCCTTTTCCTGTACAATACCACAGCCAGCAGCAACACAACCAGGAAAACGCTCACCCCAATGCCTGCCCATAAATATGGGCTAAGAATATCTGTAAAGCCAAAACACTTGCATTATATTGCTGCTCCTCTAGACGTCCATCTCAACACTCATGTAAGGTTTCCTAGAGGTTCCTCCTCATCCTTCTGGAGATGAGACAGGTTGAAACTGGCACCCTTTGGAGACAAAGTATGTGCCCTAAATTAGACTTATGGTCTTTCCACACCTTCTGCTGACAGTGGGGAAGAAAAGCTACTATGATTCTTAAATCAGTGTGTTTGTTTTCCTCAATGGAGCCCTTTTCCCACACTGTTTTTTGTCCATGGCTCCTGGTTCTCAGTCCATCCCATGCTTCTCTTTTTCACACACACACATAGACACAAACATAAATTCCCTGCGTCATCATTTCACATCATGAGGTAGACCTATACTTTAAGCAACCACATGAGTCAAACCATTTGAGTAGATCTTTCCATATCCCTTTCATCACATAAACACTAAAAATATCTAATGATGCCTTTCTGGAAAGCTTTGTTCCTACTGTTTGTCCTCTATCAGACTCCTTACTTAATTCATGGACACAAACATATTCTTTCTTTTATCTTCTTTTTTTTATTTAGCTTTCTGAAAGAAAAAGAATGGACTTTCATGCAACTGTCTGACGTCCTGCAGGGACAAGCCTGTTTGCTTAGGCAGAATTGCCTTTCTTGGAGCCCTATAGATGTACTAGATATCACCCCATCCCCCCAGTCTTCAGCTAACACATTTGGAAGCTAATATGTTGGGCAATGTTGAATGAAGGAATGTTGCCTTTTTCCAGTTTTCATGCCCATGTTTCTCTTCCCACCACCTTTCTATATCAAATCCAGAAAACAATAGCTACTATAGATTAACATGACTCTTTTACAATGTTTATAAGATACAGTAAATGAATTTTGTAAAATTAAAACAAATCATTCTTCTCATCAGCTGTTCTGTATCTTTTAGCTCTGCAAACTAAATCACCATGTCCTAGTTTGATTTTATAGGAGAATATAAATATGATATGTCCTTATTAATGGATAAATTAGGATGCTTTTTAGATATTGCTGAAATAAACTTTTGAGTGGCTTCTGCATTGTGATTCAGCACCATCTGCCCCTTACAAGGATGATGGCAATCTACTAAGCTTTTGCAAGACAAACCATCTCAAGCAGTTAAGTAGGAGGGATTTAAAAATGGAGGGGAGACGAGAAAACTCTTTATTATAAGCATTTTTAAATAAAGTAACTGAGACAGGGCAAGTTAATGGACTTATACACAATTGTCTAAGGTAGGCTTGAAGTTGCCTTGCTAACTGTTCTTTTTTTTTTTTAACAAGTTTTATTAGTTTTTTTCATTTTACAAACCAGTGCTTAAGAATCACTGTGGTGGCAGGGCAATCAATTGTCCAAATACAAAGTCATACTCATAAAGATCAGATTAAATCATAAAAAAAAAGTTAAAAGAAAAGCACCCCTCTCTATTCCCTCTAGTAGTATATTATATTCAAGTTAATGTATTTCAGTACAACTAAGTCAGTCAAAACAGTCACCAATAAGATTTCATATAAATAAATCCAAATCCTATATTGAGCTTTACTATTTCAATTGCTATATTCCATATTGCTAACATAAATACATAATTAGCACTTCAAATGTCTCTCCATACCTTTTTTCCATTAACACAATCAATATTCATTTATTAATATCATTCCTTCTTTTTTCTTAATCAGTAACATTTCATCTAAATAAGTCCAAATCCTGTATTAAGCTTTACTATTTCAGTTACTATCTTCCATATTGCTAATCTAAATACATAATTAACACTTCGGGTGTCCCCCCATTCCCTTTTTCCTTAACATAATCAATAAACATTTGTTAATATCATTTCTTCTTTTTTTCTTATTCTTCTTCCATTACAAAATAGCTATCATTCCTAATAATAAAAATATTAATTCAAAAAAGAAGAGAGAAAGGAAAAAAAACAAAGAAAAAAAACCAAAGACAAAAAAATACCTTTCTATTTCTATTATATTTTATAATCTATCACTCCCTCAATATGTGTGTCAAACTCCTTTAACCTCCTCCCAAAATTACTATTACAACAAACATATTAATATATAGACAAACGTCTTCTTATTAAATTCAAACCTTTAATTAATTTTTATTCAATCTAACATCTTATTTAACCGTCTTAAGCCATAAATCAATCCATATCTAGTAAGCCTTAAAATCCAGTATATAGAGCCTTAAATCAAAACTCTTAAATCTTATTCTAGCTTTCCTTTTATGCCAACCAGGTTTCCATAACACCGCCTCTATATCAATGAATAAGTCACTTTTTATGCCTTGTAGTATCCTTTGAGTCAAACAAGAGCGTCTCCTTTTCTATTTTAAAGACCTAGCTCGTTTGTAAGTAATCCCTTGTTGTTTCAAAGAGTCAAGTCTCCACATTTGAAACTGTTGAATAACAGGCTCAGTTTTGTCCAATTTTGTAGTTAATAGATGCTTATCCAAGCTGCCATAGTTTTCAGTTAGTTGAGCTTGTCTGTTCATTTCTGTTGATTTTAAAGTTGTAAGTGGTTCAGTTACAGTTCTTTTTGGTTCCTCGGAGATCTCATCAGCATGCATATAAAGTAAAGTAGAATCTTCTTTAATCTTAGTTGATTCCGCTTCTGTTGTTTTTTGATCTATAAAATACTCAGATGTAGTCTGGGGGTCAATTTGTAAATTCAAAGCAAAATGTCTGTTTTTTATTGCCACAGTACACTCTTTTATTTGGAAACGTATTTGGTCAGTAGCTTCATAAAGTTTTTCCAGTATAAGTTTATAGTCAAGTTGAACATTAGATTTCTCCATTTCAAGGAAAATTAGAAACAATCTGTATCTTTAGTAGAGGCTGTGTTCAAAGAACATTTAATCAGTATCCACCCTAACAAATACAGCTGTTGAATTTCTTTGTCTTTTCCTTTTTATGGTAGTCTGAAGATCAAAGCCAGTCTCACCAACAGAGAAAGAAATAGTGCAATTTTAACTTTTTCCACAAGGTGTCCTCAGTAGAATATAAAATCTCCTCCCAGACACCAGAAATTTAATTAACAGGATCAGAAAACATAGAAAAAATGAGAATTCTTCAAATGTAGACAAAGTCCAATAGTAGATTCAATATTCAATATTAAAAAGATTTTCCAAGACCCCAAAGTGAATAAAAATAAATAAAAATAGAGAGAAAAAAAATCACTTTAAATTAATTCAATCCATAACCTTCTTTTTCCCACACTCACCAACGCCGTCTTCTCAGAGCAGGGAAATGATTTCAAAAGTGCTTTTTACAGGCACAAAAAAAGGAGAACCAAGAGAGGAAGAGAATAAAGTCTCACCCGGCTCAGCCACGGTGGTTCCTGTGCTTAGATGTTCTGACTTCTGGTTTCAGCGGCTCTTAGCCCCAAGGATAATTAACCAAAGTTAAAACTAACTATGCTTAGTATGTTGTAGCTGCTAGGTTTATAATTGGTTCAGCAGGTTATGTCAATGGAGTTTGCATAAAGACAGTCCTCATTCTTATTTATGAAGGGCAAAATCAGACCATTTCTTAACCCCTGGGACTCTGTTGGGAGATTCTCACCTGAAGCATTGGACCCTCCAGGTATTGTCTCCATGGTGGGATTCATCATCTCAGGATCTAAAAACAATCAGGATTCAAGAAAGGAATTCCTTTATTTCTTTGGATTTCAACAATATTTCTTGTGAAATCTCCTAGCAAATACCAGGGTTCTTTTTGCACATTTGCAACACATCTTCATTCATGGGCATAGAAAGGAGAATTCCCCCCAAAACAATGGTGATGGAAGCCCAGCACCACTCTATACCAAACATATGAACCCCTTCCATTGAACAACAGGTGAATGAATCTAACCCATCACCAGCAGATTTTCCAACAAGTTAGGTTCTTTCTGTTCTGGGCACACTTCCATGTTGTGAGGGGTCTGCCTAAAGCTGGTTACATGGTCAGCTTCAGAGGACAGGCAGGGCCCACAGCTGAAGGTCCTGCAGATCCTGTCTTGACCTGTCCCTTCTCATATCCCCCTCCCTGCCAAAAGGAGTACACACATTGCCAATACCCCCACCCCTTCCCCTCCATGTTTCCCTGGGAGGATTTCCTGGTCATTGGCAAAACAATTTCAGCAGTTGCTGAGGGATAACTTTAAAATATTATAAATCTCCTCATTTTATGCTTAACCGATCACTGCTAGCATTCACTGTTGGAGCAATATCCTAAAATATGTACAATCTGGTGATGAAACAGCTCAGGAGTGCAGATAAGCCTTTGGTCAGTATTGCAGTCTTTGTCTCTTCGCCCTTCTGCCTCTCCATCTCTTCTCGGTCTCCTGAACATTAATTTTATTGATATAATCTACTAAAACAAGAATTGTCTATCTCTTCTTGCCTCTCTGCCAGCCTTCATGTCAATCTATCTCTTTCCCTGTCTCCCCTGAAACATTTAATGGAGCCCAGACAGATACTGGCCTATCCAGGGTCACCTACTGGCCTAATGTTTTATGACTTCCAATCTGTCTGATATTCACTACTAAGGGCTCTGGCCAAGTTTGAGCTCTTCCAGAAATTCAGTCCATCTCAGATGGGGCAAATGGAGAACAAGGAAATGTGCTACGTTGACATCCTACCTTTCCAAGGCCTCTCCAGTGGGTCACTTGGCACTGACCAGACAAAGGGGCTGCTTTCGTGGTGGTACTGGCAGGTATAACTTTGTGCCTCTTCCAACCTCGTCCAGTGGAGACAAAAATCCACTGCCTTTTCCCCTGACTTGTATTTTATCTGCTTTTTTGATTTCAGAAGAGCAAAAGTCAGATCTTGTTCTATCCCTTCACACCGTATGGTGAAGTATAGATGCTTTTTTACATTTAAAATCTGGATGGTAGGCTGGGATCAGGCTGGGATCAGGAAGGGGGAAAGATTCAGTGAAACCTCAGAGATCCTTGTAGACAAGTATCTCCTGCTTCATTCAGCCACAGAAAATATATCTCCTTTTTCAGTCTTTTGGCAATAAAAGGATCCTCTTCTCCATTTTCAGATATATATTTTTTCAAATATTTATAAATAAGTTTATTTATTTCTTTCTCACTTCATTATTCTATCCAAGCACCCAAAATTTCCTTATCTTACATTCTGTGTCTTCAAAGTGATATACTAAACTATATTAACTTACAGAGAGAATAGCATCTATGAAGCAAAAAGATGTCAAAATGAAGTTGTAGGTGCCATGATGTAAGTACGCAAATGGATGCATTGTGTCATGAGATCAACAATATCTAATACAAAGAGGTTAGTTACCACATTTCTATTCTGACATCATCATGTACATGTTGACACTCTTTGTCCAACCCAATGGATGACCAAGCACAGATATGGATTTGGCATCTCAAAGACCGCAAAAGAACTTAATTCACATCAGGTCAAGCTAATGAACCAATTTTAATCTAGATCACATCACCATGGACACAGAAGGGAAATCTCTTGCAAAATGCATGAATATTTTAGTTGAAGCAACTTGGCTTTCCATTCAGGCATTACAAACCCTAATTTCCCATCTCTTGTACCAGTGATCTGAGTGGTATACAGAGTGCTCCCTCTTCCTTCCCCTTCTCAATAACAATCCTGTGAGATATGTTGGTTGATAGAGAGCAAACCAGGAACTGTTCTTTTGGGTTTAATGGAAAAAGATTTGGAGGGGTTTTTTGGGGGGGGAACTTTGATATCATATATGTTGAGAGCAGCAAGATTACATTATACACAAAAATAGCAGTACACTTCAATCCCCACAATGGATGAATGGTTGCAAAAGCTGATGGAGTTAGCAGAGTTGCCTAAATTGACTGCTTTGACAAAAGGAAAAAAAACACAATTACTTTGGTTTCTACTTGGAAACCACTTCTGGAGTTTGTCCTTGAGGTGGAAAAAAAATAAAACTTTGATTTGGGGGTTTACTGATTAGATAGATTCGTTGTTATAGAAATGGCTAGTTTATACTATTATGTAAAAGTAAAAAGTTGGAGTTTGATGTTACTTCTTATTCTACGACACCAAAGGGAGTCAGAAGTCAATGTCTTTTCTTTCTTTTTCTCTTCTTTTCTACACTTTTCTCTTCCCCCTTCCCTCCTCTGTTTTTCCCATTTGCTTTTGTATTTTTGTGTTTTATATTACAAGCTAATAAAAAGGATAAAATACAAAATGAAAAAAAACAAAGATAGAGAGCAATTTGCCCAAAATTATCCAGTGAGCTTCTCTGGCAGGGAAAGAAAACATTTGGCAGATGCAAAATTGTGAAACTCTTTGTAGTGCCATTTGTGTGAAAATCAAAAAAGTACTGAGCAGACATCACCTGTTAGGTTCAGAGAGATCTCATCACTGAAGGTTGAACATTCTATTCCATCCAGGCATGATCTGCAGCTGTATTTGCCCCCATGTGACCGGGTGAGAAGGGGCAAGGAAAATGCAGTCGAATTGGATTCTGCCTCCTTAGCTTCTACAGTTTCCGCTGTAGGCTTGTATATCTGGTGAGATAGAATTTTCCATGAAAATCATCCTTAGTCCTGCAGAAGACAGTGACAACTTCACCCAAAGCAACTGTCCCATTGAAGGTGGTAGATATCGGAAGGGGCGGAGCCAGCTGTCAGAGCGGGCGGCGGTGCGAATGGTCTCTCTGGCATCGCCAAACGCTCGTTCTAGGTCCGTGGGGCTCATCTGAGCCGAAAGAAGCCTCGTGGGGGCGACGGAAGGTGTGGGCGATCTGCTGCTCTGCTGTCGGTGGTGACTGGTGACAGGAAGTGGATAAACCCAGAACCGAGCAGATCGGGAAGAAGGCGGCCAAAAATGGCCGCTGAAGCTGACAGCTGGACGGAGTAAGCGAGGAAATAGCGGAACGACGGTAAATCGGATTTGATTAGATTGACTTTTCCCAAAGCTTTGTAAGCGGATTTGGTAGATGCATCAAAAGAGAAAGTGGAAAGGGGAAGCCTGGAAAAAGAGAAGCTGAAGGAGTGGAGAGGAGGCAGTGAGTGAAAGTGGCAGGAAGAGTGCCCGGAAGGGCCTCATGTGGAGGAGCCAGGCTGCACTGATTAAAGACCTAGCACTTTAAAGTCACATAAAAGGACAGGAATCAACCTTTAATTAAGCTAAGAACCTTGTCTGGGAGTTTTATGGCCTTTGGCTTTTGCCTTTGACTGCTGAGTGGATTGGCTGGCGGAAAGGTGTCTTTTTTTTTTCTTCTCCCTGGAAAGAGATAGAGATTGCATGACAGGAGGATTTGGAACGACATAGAGACTGACAACTTTGGAAAGTGTTGTTGAGGAGATAGCAGGTGATTATATGGACGTATAAAATGGAATGGTGTGAGACAGAAGAAAGAAGATAAGAGAAAGGATATTAAAGAGAGATTGAAGGGTTTATTGGATTATACAAAGAAAAAAGGAAACGCTGGGAAAGTTTAAAGCTAACATCAGAGATTGAACTATTAGAACCTGTATTTGTATTAGTATTATACTGATAGATTTACATAGACGGAATATACCAGCGATATTGTTGTTGTTTAAACACCTGAGAGGGGAACAAGGTAAAGGGGAAGAAAGTGGAAGAACGAAAAGAAGGAAGTGGAAAGTGGATAGTTTGGAAGAAGAGTAAGTTGTGGGAAAGTTTATTTAAAATGGCAAGCAATCCAAACTTAGCTAAGATTGGTGGGGGGGGAAGAAAAATGCAACACAAGGTTCCAGTCCCATGAGCCAAAGATCGTTAGATGACATGCTTCAAAGAGAATGTTCCAACCCACTTAAAGAATTGCAGGCAATGATGCAGGCAATGGAGGAAGTCATGATGAAGAACCATGAGGAAATCAAAACGGAACTAGAAGTGGTTAGGAATGTTACTGGAGAAATGATATGTAGAGAAGCACAGGTGTATTGGCTTATGGTCTGGGAATGGGCAATAGAAATGACTAGGCCAGGGGTTGGCAACCATAAACAGTCAAAGAGCCACTTGGACCCATTTCCCACAGAAACGAAAACACTGGGAGCCGCAAAATTTGCATGCGCGTGCGCACCGGGGGGGGGGGGTCTTGATTGGAGAGTTTAATTAAAAAGAAATAGAGGTTGCTGTGCATGAGTTCTCTCTCCCTCTCTCTCTCTCTCTCCTCTCCCTCTCTCTTTCCTCTCCCTCTCCCTCTCTCTCCCTTTCCCTCTCTTTCTCTCTCTTCCCCCCTCTCTATTTTTTTCTCTCTCCCTTTCTTTTCTCTCTCTCTCCCTTTCTTCTCTCTCTCTCTCTCTCTCCCCCTCCCTCCCGCCCTTCCTCCCTCCCCAAATGGCAGAGGAGGCTGGGAGCCGCAGGAGAATGCTCAAGGAGCCACATGCGGCTCCGGAGCCGTGGGTTGCCGACCTGTGGTTTAGGTGATTATTATTATTTTGACAATCCGACACATCAGACATATATGCAACAGGTTTTCAATCCCCCACAACTCAGCTGGGATCACAAAATCAAAGCCACTTGTTGTATCTCTGCTCTGTCATAGCCTACAGCCAGTGTGCTGCCTTTGGTCACCACATATGCAGGAGTCCACACTTCTGACTTACCGAAGGGGATGGGGAATGACAGTCAATGAGGCGGATGCTCTCAAATTGAGGACTGCCACTGTACGAAGTGCTTTGACTCCTGCAAGGGACACCAAGAAAGTTGCTGATAACGAATCCCTCCCTCCCCAAGCCAAGCTATCCAAGCTCTGGAAGGTCAGTCCGTTACTTCAGAAATGCTAGAAAACTCTACTTCGTTGGACATGGGCAACTTTCTGGAGGACCTCTACAGAAATGTCTATGTCAGGGGTCCCCAACTCCTGGTCCATGGCTCAGTGCCAGGCTGCAGCCCATTCAGAACCGGTCTGCAGAACTGGTGGGTGAGCACATGCATGAAGATGCATTTGTGAAAGTGGTGCGTGCACAACGGGAAACCATCCCCTGTCCACCCCCCACTGCCTCTGCCAGTCTGGAAACGTTGGGGACTGCTGGTCTATGTGCCGGGTTGCCGACCCGTGACCTAGTATCTTTCAATTCACAAGTGAATAATGTGTATTTCAAAAGATGTTCCTGTACCGGCAACCATTACAGCAGATGGGAATTGGTTCATCAACAAGTTAATTTGCTTTTAAAAACAAACACCTACTTAAAAAATAGTTAGCACATCACTTGGCATAAATGATGCCAAATAATAAGGCTTTGCTACTGTAGTAGACACATATTTCAAATCTGCTCAATCCTACCTAAACCTTAAATTCTCCTCCTCCCCACCCCAGGAGCTGAAATTAAAATAAAGGTTTGCAATCACCATTCTGAAGAATGCTGGTCTCCTATATTGGCAGCCATAATCTAATTCGTAGAACAGGCAAACAGGTAGGTATCGAATGGCTGCAAATCCACAGCCTGGAAACGGGTCTTTCCTTCGTTCTTCTTCCACAAGTAGAGGCCAAACAAAGGACATTAACCAGGGAACAGGCACATCTCAAAATCGCGGCTAGACCTCTTTAGCACGCTTCCTGATGCCCCTTTTCATCTTAGGGCAAGCAAGGGCTCAAGAGCCTCGGGAACTTTTAAGATTTCACAACTAGTAGAAGACCCCTCTTCAAGCTTATTCCAACCAAACGAGATGCTGTGTAGTCCTATCAGGCCACGTTTTTTTTTCCTCTGGGGCTTTATATTCTTTGCGCCCCCGTTTATAATTACATCGCATGTGAGGCCCTTCTGTAGTGTAACATACTCTCTTTCTGAAGTATTAAAGGCTAAGATTCCCCCACCCTCGGGCCCAAAAACTTCACCCACAACTCTCTTCCTTGGCAGCAGACCCCGGCCCACCCTTCCCTGCTATCCCCTCTCAGGCATTCCGAAAAAAAGACTCCCACCAAAAATTTACTCGCTCGCTCACTGCCTGCCTACCACAGGCACCCCTGCACGAGCTGGCCTCGGCCTTTCCCCCCGCGCGGCCCTTACTTCGGGCGGTCTCGCTGCCCTCGCCCACCCACTCCTGACCGCTTCCTCCTCCTGCCCTCAGCCTAACGGAAGGAGCGGCGAGTCACCCGCTCAAGCCCCGACCGCCTCGTCGCCCGTGGCAAAATAAAGCCACTTCCTGGCACCACAGACCGAAGCAGGCCGCAGGTTTCGTCGACTCGAGTGCGGAAGAACCCCAGCGCTTCCCAAAATGGCGCCCGCTGACTCTTCCCTTCCTCTCACAGTCTCGGCTGCCAGATTCCTTCCTTCCGGTTGACCCCAGGAAGCGATGCGCGCGAGGGCGGCGAAAGAGAGGACGCTGACCTGCCTGGTGACGTCAGGCCGCGCAGGCGACGTTCGGCGAAGCTTCCTCACGTGGTTTGTTCTGGACTCTGGAGGGTGGGATATTAGCTTTCCGCTTCAGAAGCGCGGAACTACAACTCCCATAACCCCGCTGGTATCATTTAACTTCAATCTGATGGGATCCACACTGGATGTTATCCCAGGACGTGAGAGGCGCAGGTCGTAACTTCCATTCATCTCAGAGTCTTTGGCTCGTTCGTTTTCTTTTATCTTAACACAGGGCTTTTCAACCTTTTCACCCATTGTACCACTTTTAGGATATGGCAACATCCGAGTACCACCAGTTGCCTAGCAAGGTGTCAAAAACTTGATGACGGAAAAAAAAGGAAAAAAGTGATAAAGTACAAGTAGTCCTTGTTAGAAGTAAAGTCTTCATCCTGGTTCATCCAAGCCGGGAATAAATAAGCAAACATGGTGACTGCTTTGGGAAGAAGGTTACAGTTTATTGCAGAAAGATGGTCTTCAGGAAAGTACAGAGGAGAGAGAAGGAGAGCAGGCTGAACACATGGGGCAGTAGGCTTTTATACCCCCTCTAGCCTTGTTTGGAATAGTTTCCTGTTCCTGTGGCATGAACCTTGAGGCTGTTTCTGAGTGTTTGTCTAGGCCTTGATATCTGTGGTTTAATTCTATTATCATATCCTGCTTCCTAGGTGATGGGGCTGATTCCTAGAGTTTGGGTGGGGTATGCAGATCTTCTCTTTTGTCTTCTTGATTGCTCTGGCTTCAACTTTCTGATGGTTTTACATCTGCATTTGTATAGGGTTAAAGTCTTGCTTGGGGCAGAGAGATAGATTTGGGGCCAGGTTTGGTTTTAAAAAGTCCTTTTGAGGAAAAATATATTTTTCTGCCCTTTTTAATATTCCTTCTCTGGGCTAACTTTCATCAATCCCCGCTTTGTGCCTTAAGTGTGAATTTATGACACACTTATTGGCACAACATTAAAATTGATCTGGTCAGGGAGACTTGGTAGGCAAGCTTTTAAACTGTTAAGCAAAATAATAATAATAAGACATTAATGGAGGCAGCAGAAAAAGATCCCTTTAGTGGCTCCCAAAAGGGGAGCTTGCACCCATAAAGTTCTAAAAGTCAGGGCAAAATTTTGTTAGGTGGAAAAGAAATTTATATAGTGTCCATTGTTCTGTGCCAATGATTTTCAAATGTTGGATATCACCTTTAGCTTCCAGTCAGGTTTGCATACCTCCCCAAATTCTTCACAGCCATGGTTCTCCTTAGTACATGACCACTGGCTGCCCAATTTCAAGGGTTGTTTCCTGCCTTAGCTCTTAATTCAGTGCATCCAGGTTTGTAATGCCCAATATGCCAGGCTATTAAATTTTTCTTTAAATTGCACATAATGAGCTCTAGGAATCCCAATCTGAGCCCAACAGTGCAGGTTTGGTTTTAAAAAGTGGGTGGGGTATGCAGATCTTCTCTTTTGTCTTCTTGATTGCTCTGGCTTCAACTTTCTGATGGTTTTACATCTGCATTTGTATAGGGTTAAAGTCTTGCTTGGGGCAGAGAGATAGATTTGGGGCCAGGTTTGGTTTTAAAAAGTCCTTTTGAGGAAAAATATATTTTTCTGCCCTTTTTAATATTTCTTCTCTGGGCTAACTTTCATCATCCTCGACTTACAACAGTTCACTTAGTGACTGTTCAAAGTTACAATGGCACTGACAAAAAGTGCCCCCCAAGCCACAGCCGAGCAAGACACCTGCCTGCCCGCCCAGCCGCGCTCTTCCTCCTGTCCGAGGTTTTCATTGTTGTGAACATTTCTGTTGAGGATTGGCAGCAGGGGTGGGGTGGGGGGTGTTTGTTTTTTATTTCCCCATCCGCTGGGTGGGGTTGCAGCAGGTTTTGGTCACTTCACAAGACCCTGAGACACTGTGACCATCATAAATATGAATCAGTTGCCAAGCATCTGAATGTAAATCACAAGATCTGGAGATGCTGCAACATTCCAGCTGATCGGCGCTTCTTCTGGGCTCAGCAGAAGCGCCAGGATCAGTGCCGAGCTCCAGCTGGAGCCTGGCGCTGATCCTGGCGCTTCCGCTGAGCCCTGACAGCCCTGCAGCTCCAGCCATCTCTCGCTCAGGCTTGTGCGGTGGTGCCACCGGTTCAGCTCATTCCCCTCCCCCGCTACCACTTTTCTAGGATGGTCGCGTACCACCTGCCAGGTGCCAATGTACCACAGGTGGTACCCGTACCACTGGTTGAAAAGCCCTGTCCTAACCTACCTTATGCAATTGTTGTGAGGATACAAACAGGGGAAAGGAGACTCAAGGTCCCCTGCCTTGAAGATCCAGAAGAAAGACAAAACACACATGAAATAAAGAAGGAAACTTTCTCTCCCCCATCCCTTCTCTTTTACCAGCCAAATAACTTTAGTAGCTGGGCAAAAGAAAATTCGGATAGTTGGGCTTGTTTTTCCGTTAATACGACGGTAATTTTTTGGTTTCTGCAGTCTGTCAGGCAAGGATGAAAGGTTGCACTATTGCAGATCCCATTTCCCAGATGTAAAGAGTACTCTGTCCTTTCTGAAAGCAATTATCCTCCCCTCCCCCTCCCCTTTTTTTTCCTTTTTACAATTTTCCCATCCCAAAAAAGAGCAATTGCTTTTGTAGCATGAGCAACTTTTCCTGGCTCTTGGTCAAATCAACTGTCTTCTGTGTGCACTGGCGTCTGTACCATCTAACTGGCCCCGGGATCCATCTGCAGCACTTCATGCTCCATCGCTAGGGTGACATGATAGCAGTATTCCAGTATTTGAGCAGCTGCCACAAAGAAGAGGGGTCAACTTGTTCTCCAAAGCACCAGAGGGCAGGACAAGAAACAATGCATGGAAACAAATCGAGAGAAGCAACCTGGAATTAAGGAGAAATTTCTTAACAGGGAGGACAATCAACCAGTGGAATGCCTTGCTTTCAGAAGTTGTGGGTGCTTCATCACTGGAGGTTTTTAAGATGAGACAACATATTTTGTCTATTTTCTTTCTCTAGCAAGTTGTCTATATCAAGTGCAAAGAAAGACACTGACAAAGTGGATAGGCTTCCTGAGGAAGTGCCTGTGGAGATTCTTAATCTTCCAGGTCATAGTTGTCTGAAAAGTGCTATTTTTCTTCAAAAGGCAACTGGACCGTTTTTTTCTTTGAGGAGGAAGAAGAAAATGTTTCGTTTCTCATTCAAGAAGCTTCATCAGTTCTGATGGTGGTGGTGGTGGGATAGGATAGGTGCTGACAATTGAGCCTGGACAGTGGGGGGGGGAATGGAAGGATAGATTTTGATAGAATGGCGGGGGGAGGGAATGGAAGAATTGTGGGGGGGTTTTGGCACTCTCTGAGAGTTGTTGAGGCCACTGAGGGTTTATCTATGCCCTCAGGGTCACCTGAATCAGGGTACAATTGGTTGTGGAATCTTCTTGGAACTGCTGCAAGGGCTGCGTAATAGACTCTCCAGTGGTGTCTTGTTCCTCTTCCTCTGTAGAAGGAGTGGTGTTCAAGTCTAACATATATGGATTCTTTTACCCCTCTTTCAAAGTAATGGGCTTCTCTGTCCAAAATGTGGACTTTGCTGTCTTCAAAAGAGTGACCTTTGTCTTTCAAAAGCAGATGGACTGCTGAATCTTGTCCTGATGAGTTTGATCTCCCATGTTGTGCCATGTGCTTGTGAAGCGATGAAGTTTTACTTTATCCCCTATCACATTGGTTCTCATCATAGTTAGGATTAGCATTGGATTTTGGTATCCTTGTATATTTGTCCATACATTCTGATAGGGCTGATGTCGGGCACAGCAAAAGAACAACATAGAATAATCCAGTCAAAGTTCAGTTCTTTATTTGCCTTCATCCAATAGACAGAATCTTGCCAGACTAAACCTTTAATACTGGTCACCCAATGGGTATACCCTGGGAGATTCTAAGGAGTCCCTATCCTTATTCTCTTCCTTTGTTTCCCATCCAACTCCCAGTTGTGCTGTGTCTTGTCTCCTGCCCCTCTGGCCATTGGGGGTGGGGGGAATCATTCAGATTTTTGTGAATGGAAAATTCACAAAAGAAGATCCTGGAAGCAGCTGCTGTTGTTTGCCTACTTTCTCTGTGTTTAAAAGTGAAGTAATCTTAATAAAAGGAAAAGTGTGCCAGTCAAGGAATATTGCACCCTTGATGCACAGTTAGGTTTTGGATCTTGAAAGCAGGGGTGGGGCTAACCATCAGGCATTGCTTGGGGAGTGTCAGATCAGATATTTTTAAATGGCGCAGGCATTAGCAAAGGGAAATGAGTTGTGAGGGATGGTACCTACGGAAGAGGTGGTGGAACACAAGGAGGAGCAGGAGCACTCAAAACGCGGTCATGTGACTGTGATAGGACGGGCTCGATGTCAGAACTTTGAAATCAGATCATAAGTAGTTTTTGGGGGGAGGGATCTGTGATAAGTTTCAACAGCTGCTAAATGATCGATTGTAAATCGAGGACTAGGCAAAGTGGCTGCAGTTCAGTGCTTCCTATGCCAGACAAAAGACAAAAGGGAAAGTCAGTAGAGGGGGGTAACAGTGAATTATCTTGAGGAGGGGGGCACTAGTGAGAGTGACAGAGAACAGCATTAACAGGTTGCTTTCTAGTTTTCTCAACCCCTGTGGTAGTCATTATGTGAATGAGGAAGCCCTCAATGAGAGCCCCTTTCTTTATTCTGAACATGCAAATGGAGTCCCAGTTGGGTGGGACACACTGTTCAACAGCAATGTAAGAATAGGTGACTTAACCCAGGGTCCTCAATCCCTGGGCTGCAGCCCATTTCCGGACCTTGAGCCATTTAAAACCGGGCCACAGAAGTAGTGGGCAAGCGTGCGGGCATGCACCCCCACTTGTGCGAGCAGCAGGCACGCTGCTCACCACTCACGCAGAATCATCCTCTTAACTCCCCCAGCCAGTCTGCAAAGCCGGAAAGTTTGGGGAACTCTGACTTAACCCACTGCTCAGCACTGGCAGGAAGCATTGTCATGTAATCAGATAAACTTGGAGTTTGCTATGGCTGAGCAGGGGGTTGGACTAGATGACCTACAAGGTCCCTTCCAACTTTATCATCATCATCATCATCATTATTATTATTATTATTATTATTATTATTATTATTATTATTATTATTATTATTATTATTGTAGGAGCCAGTGGGGGCTTTGCCAGAAGCTCTTCCGACCTGGAAGAAGCCTCCTTTATGCTTCTTATGTTGGATAACATAATTCTAAATGAAATCAGAAGAAGAAAGAAACTCATTTGTGACTGGATAAATCAACCTTGTCCAGACATTTTAAAGTTAAGTGGAAATGGAATCTGAGAGGACTATGCACGTGAACAGAAGGACTAAATACAGAATCCACTTTTCCAAATTCAGGGGCTGAGATGACACAAGGATTCACACATTCTGTCCTCAATTTACAATCATTTGTTTAGTGACAGTTTTCAGTTACAACGGCACTGAAAAAAGTGACTTACGACAGTTCGTCATATTTAGTGACCTGTGGGGAAAAAAGCATGCGCAGCAAACTGCCATGCTTCCCCCCCCCCACAAACCTCATAACCTTTTGATACCCTTTGTCCCAAGGAAGCAGCCAAAAGATCACCCCCTTTTGACTTAATACCTTACCTACCTAAATAAATAATATGCTTTAAGTTCCCCCTTATCTCTTCTTGTCTTTATCTCTTCCTGTCTTTATCAGTTCTTTCTCCTTTTTTAATTTACCTGTATTTGTTTTTACCTGCTCTCAACAGGTAATATGTTACTAGAAAATAATTGCTTATATGAAGGAATTTTTCAATTACTTTATGTCAACAGCTAAAGGTTAAACATATAAATGTAAAATGTCAGCAGTTAATGGTAAAGCCTATGTATGTAAAAAGTATATAAGAAGCAATAAACTCAAAGAGTTTGTCAAGCTGTGTCCTGCAGCTTCAAACCTCTGCTCAAGAAATGCCTGAGTTTTTTTCTTAGCATCGTTACAACTGGCGCCTTGAACTGGGACATCCCCTTCCGAGGGAAAGCAGCAACCAACATATTTACAGTGATCTAGAACAGACCCCTTGGTGCACCTTCTCGTCTTCTCGTCCTGCGAGATTTCTCAAACTGTAAGTATGGGCTGCGATATATCTCACCATCAGCAAAAGCATGTAAGAGAGTTAAAGTTTCTCTTACAAAAATCAGGAATCATAATGCCTGAAAGAGAGCTTAGGAAGCTAGTGAGTGAGGTAGGAAAAAACTGTCCCTGGTATCCTGAAAGGGGGACGCTCCAACTTAAGGATTGGGAAAGAATAGGTAACACCCTTCGTCAGGAACCCCGAGCCTCAGTGGATGTTTTGCATTGTTGGCATCAATGTCGCCATGCAGTGGAAAAATATGGGGCTGATGCAGTACAATTAAGTTCTACTCCCTCTCCAGGTTTTAATCATGAAAAGGTTTCAGTTCCATCAGCTCCTATATCTTCCATGATGGATGTGACACCTTCAGAGCAAAAGAATTCTAGATCTTATGTTTCCATTCGCCATGTATTAGAAAATCAAATGGCGAAAAGAGAGGGAGATATGCAGGAAATAGCAGATATGCTCTCAGTTTGTCCTGTACATTTGACTGGGCAGGTAGATGCGAATGGAGCCCCAGTGGTTGAATATCGACCACTTTCTTATGTAATCTTAACAGAATTGCGTAAGGGTATAAGAGATACTGGGTTAGGTAGTTCATATGTGCAAGGTATGTTAGAAGCAACAATGAGGGATCATGTTTTGGTACCAGAAGATTGGAAAACAACAATTCGTATGTTATTAACACCAGCTCAGTATGTGGTATGGGATAGTGAGTTTAGACATCAATGTTCATTAAGAGCAGCAACCTCTGGAGGTGCTTACCTCTCAGAGCAGTTATATGGCTCTGGTGATTACACTCCAGTGGATGCACAAATTGTTTTGCCTATAGCTACTCTTCAAATATCCTCTGAATGTGCTTACAAAGCTTTTGGAAAAGTTCCTATAACTGGGAAACCATCTCAAGCATTTTCAAATATTCGTCAAAAGGCAAATGAACCATATGCAGATTTTATTAACCGTCTGCAAGATGCCTTGAGACGACAAATTGATAATCCTGATGCTCAAGCTGAATTGCTTATGAAATTGGCTAAAGAAAATGCCACCACTGAATGTAAACAGGCCATTATTGGATTGGGAGCAAAACCAGATTTAGCAGAAATGATAAAAGCATGTCAGGACATAGGAAGTGTTTCTTTTCAAACTAATCTCTTAGCTGCAGCTCTTACAAAACCTCAGGGGAAATTGCCGGTGGGAGGAGCAAGACCCAAGAGTTCTGCAACACATTCTTCAATGGCAGACCTTCAGGTAGTCTTCTCCAGGCTTCTGGTTAAGGGAGATGGTAAAGTTTCTGACCTGGAATGTTAACGGCCTCAACTCCCCCCAGAAGAGAAAGAAAATCTTTCATTACTTAAAGCAACATAACAATGATATTATTTGTTTGCAGGAAACACATATCTTACCTAAAGATCAAAAATACTTAGTCAATGCTCGTTTGGGATCTCATTTTGTATCTTCTGCTTCTGGGAAAAAAGGGGGTGTAGTTATCTATGTTAAGCAAAACTTACCAGTCTGTTTGGTAGAATCAGATCCTCAAGGAAGATATGTTATGATTGAACTTGGTTTATATGGTAAGAAAATACTTATAGTGGGATTGTACGCACCAAACCAACAACAGGAACAATTTTATAGACTGCTACATCAGAAACTAAGTTCGTTGGACTATAGATCTGTGATATTAATGGGAGATTGGAATGGTGTTTTAGATACACAAAGGGATAAAAAAGGATTTTCTACTTTTTTCAAACAGGCTAAATTACCCAAAGCTTTTTTTGATTTGAAAGAGGACTGGGAGCTGAGAGATTATTGGCGTGAACGTAACCAAGAGGAGAGAGACTTTACCTTCTTTTCAGATAGACATCAATCTTTCTCAAGAATTGACTTTTTCTTGATTACAACTGACTTATATTTCAGGGTAAAGAATGTAAAAAATTTTCCTAGGTCGTTGACGGATCATAGTCCAGTTTGGATGGAGTTGGCTGATGAAAAAGAGGAGAGGAGATCGTGGAGGGTGAATGAGAACTTATTTAAACAAGAAAAGAATGTTAAAAAATTAAAGGAGTATTTAAAGGATTATTTTGCTTTAAACATGCATAAGGGAACTTCAATATCAATGGTATGGGATGCAGGTAAAGCTTTCATGCGTGGGATTTTGATAAAAATGAATAATGTTTATAGACAAAAGCAGATTCAGAAACGTAAGGAACTAGAAGATGAGATTAAATTAAAAGAAAAGTCTTTGATTTTAAATCCTACAGATGAAGAGGTTAAAGAATCTATAAAGTTGCTAAAAACACAA
Source organism: Crotalus adamanteus (assembly GCA_039797435.1). NCBI lineage: Eukaryota > Metazoa > Chordata > Lepidosauria > Squamata > Viperidae > Crotalus > Crotalus adamanteus. The sequence continues at coordinate 12,910,062 of CM077935.1, forward strand.
TTTAATATGTTGATGGCGGATCAAACCGCAACTAATTTATTGTTTATGAAACAAAATACATTTTGCAATGCTAATAAACCAGGGAGATGGTTGGCTTACCAATTAAGAAAGAAACAGAGACAGAGAATTATAGATAAAATAAATTATAATGGTAAATTAGTGTCTCAGAAGGAGTTGATCAAGAAATCTTTTTTAGATTACTATCAAAAATTATATAAGAGTACTAATGTACAAACTTTAGATATAAATAATTACTTAAGTGAGGCCAACTTCCCTAAATTAACAGAAGATCAGAAACAAGAAATTAATGGTCTAATTACCAATGAGGAAATTGTGACAGTTATTAAGCAATTAAAATTAGGTAAAGCACCGGGTACGGATGGTTTGACATCCATTTATTATAAAACCTTGGTAGAAGAGATGATTCAACCTTTATGTGAGCTTTTTAATAATATACTACAGGGCTCAGAGATTCCTCCGTCATGGCGTAGAGCTTTTATATCTTTGATTCCAAAAGAGGATCAAGATCTCACTTTACCAAAGAATTATAGGCCTATATCTCTTTTAAATGTAGATTATAAGATTTTTGCAAAAATTTTAGCTAATAGGCTTATGAGGGTTTTGCATCAGCTTATACATAAGGATCAATCGGGTTTTATAACTGGTAGGTATATGAAGAATAATGTTAGACAAATTATTAATTTATTAGAATTAATAAATAAATTAATAAATATCAGCAGGGCTGATATTTTTAGATGCTGAAAAAGCTTTTGATCAATTGAATTGGCAGTTTATGTTAAGATTAATTGAGGAAATGAATTTTGGAGAAAAAATATCACAAGCTTTTGGTGCTATATATCAAAAACAAACGGCACAACTTATTGTTAATGGGGGTTTGTCAGAGGTTTTTACAATAGAAAAAGGTACAAGACAGGGATGTCCATTGTCACCGTTACTGTTTGTTTTAACTCTGGAAATTTTGCTGATCAAAATTCGAGAGTCGCAGGAAATAAAAGGAATAGAAGTTAACAAAAAAGAATATAAATTAAGAGCTTTTGCAGATGACTTGGTGGTTACTTTGTCTCAACCTACCTATTCTGTAGTAAATTTATTACAACTGATTTACCAATATGGACGGGTTTCGGGTTTTAAAATTAATAACAATAAGACTAAAATATTATCTAAAAATATGACTAATTTGGATAAGCAGATTTTGGTTAATCTGACAGACTTTGAAGTTGTTGATAAGATAAAATATCTGGGGGTTACCCTATCTGTTTCTAATGTAAAATTGTATAAAAACAATTATGAAAGGCTGTGGGTCAGGGTACAAAAAGATTTGAAAAATTGGGAGAAGTTACAGTTATCTCTTATGGGAAGAATTGCAGTGATTAAAATGAATGTCCTGCCAAAATTTCTCTTTTTATTTCAAATGTTACCTATTTTAAAGAATGAGGTTAATTTAAATGAATGGCAGAAAGGTATTAACAAATTTATTTGGGCAGGGAAAAAACCAAGGGTAAAGCTTAAAATTATGCAAGACTTCCGTGAGAGAGGTGGACTCAAGGTACCGAATCTGAAATTATATTATGATGCTGTGGCTTTAACACTAATTAGTGATTGGGTTAATTTAACAAATGTAGAAATACTCCATTTGGAGGGTTGGGATTTACTTTTTGGATGGCATGCCTATCTAATTTTTAATAAAAAAGTGGACCGGGTTTTTAAATCTCATATTATAAGGATTTCTTTACTTCGGGTTTGGAGGAAATATTATAAAAGTGATTTTAAAATACCATTATGGGCTATACCTTGGCATGCGATAGAGGGGATAAGGAGAGGAGTTAAGATGGATAGGGTTTCTTATACACAACTACTTAGATGGGATGGTCAAAATTGGCAGTTAAAATCTTTGGAAGATTTAGTACATGAAAATATTACCTATTCATGGTTTCAGTATAGACAAATAGTGGATAGATGGAAGATGGATCGTAATACGGGCTTGCTTAGAGAAGATGAAAATCTTTTTAAACAAGTAAAAGATCAAAGGCGAACCCATATTAAGAGAATTTATGGGGTTCTAGTAGAACTGGATTCAGAATCAGAACTAATCAAAGATTGTATGATTAAATGGGCACAAAATTTTGGTGAACCAGTTCTACTGGATACCTGGGAAACTATCTGGGTGAGGAATGTTAAATTTACACAAGCCCAGAACTTAAGGGAGAATTTTTACAAAATGTTTTATAGATGGCACCTTGATCCACAAAAAATGTCTCTTATGTATCCTGACCTACAGCCTAAATGTTGGAGATGTGGTTGTTTGGATGCTACTTATTATCATATTTGGTGGTCGTGTAAAAATATAAAAGTCTTTTGGATTAAGATATGGTGGAATATTCAAAGAATTTTTAGAAAGAGGGTAAAATTTACCCCACAATTGTTTTTGTTAGGTATTGTTACTGATTGTGATGCTAAAGAAGTTATATTGATGTTAAATTTGATTACGGCCGCTAGGCTGTTAGTAGGGCAATATTGGAAGAAGGAATCCTTGCCTACCTTCCAAGAGTGGTTTCTTAAAGTTTCTTATTTGGCGGAAATGGCAAAGATTTCGGCTTTCTTAAAGGAGCAATCGCAAGAGAATTTTTTTGCGGTATGGGAAAAATGGATAAATTTTATACAATATAAATTGGATATAAAAAAATATCATTTAGCTTTTTAATAACTTGTATATAAACTTTAATATTTTATAGATTGTACTTTTTTATATCTGTTTTCTTCTTTCTCTTTTTTTATTATCTCTTTTTCTTTCAAGTACTTTTTCTTTTTAATACTTATGCTTTTTTTACATATATTTTATTGTTAATTACTTTATAAGTTGTTTATGTAAGGCATTTAGATATATTTATGATTTATACTTTTTTAATTTTTTTAAGATTCTTAAAAATTTTAATTAAGCCTATATTCAGCTCTGGGAAGGTCGGGGGGGATGGAGAGGGAGGGTTGGGGTGGGTGGGTTAGGGTTGTTTTTTTGTTTTTTGCTTTTTGTAAAAATATTTAAAAATTTTCAATAAAAAAAAAAAACCTCAGGGGAAATGTTATAATTGTGGTAAAATTGGACACTTTAAACAGGATTGCAGAAATCCTGGGGGAGGAAAGTATGCCTCCCGACCATTTAAAAATAATGCTGGGAGATGTCCAAAAACAAAACGGCCTAAGTGTAATAAGGGATTTCATTGGGCTAATGAATGTCAGTCGGGAAACTTCAAAGCGGGCCGGTCTCTGGCCCCGGTCCAAACAGAGACCCTTCAGTAATTCCATCAACAATTAACAATAGCCCTGCTGCCACTAGAGGGAGTGCTGGGATAGATTTAACTATCCAACAAGAAGTGTGTTTCAAATTTCCAGGAGAAGTACAAGTAGTTCCTTCACAACTTTCTGGACCTCTCCCTTCTGGATATGTTGGATTAATTTTGCCTCGATCTAGCATGGGAAAAAAGGGAATTTTTGTAATACCTGGAGTAATTGATTCTGACTATACAGGTGTCATCTTTATTCAATTATGGACTAACATGCCACAGACTTTGCCAAGCAATACTAGTCCTGAACAATTACTCCATTTGCCCTATTTTGTCCCTGCAGGGGGTCTTGATAGGGATCAAGGGGACAGCGGGTTTGGTTCCACAGATCCTGTTGTAATTGCATTAACCACCCCAATCACCACCCAGCGACCCCGTCAGACAGTCTTTTTTCAGGGTAAGCCTTTTGAGGGCATAATTGATACAGGGGCTGATGTTTCAGTAATTTCAGCTAAAGATTGGCCTGTATCTTGGCCCACTGACCCATGCCCTAGTGTCTGGGGTGTAGGAGGGCGACAAGGTGCATGACAAAGTACACAATTTCTTTCTGCAAGTCTTCCTAATTCTACTGTAACTGTTCAACTTCGTCCTTTCATTCTTGACATTCATGTCAACCTTTGGGGACGAGACTTGCTTAGTAAATGGGGGGCTACTGTCACCTTTGATGAATAAAATGTTTGCCTTACCCTTAACTTGGTTAACTACTACACCTGTTTGGGTGGAATAATGGCCTCTTCCTCTGTACAAATTACAGGCCTTAAAAATTCTTGTTCAAGAACAATTACAAGCCAAACACATTGCCCCTTCCACTAGTCCATGGAACACTCCAGTTTTTGTTATCAAAAATAAGTAGTGAGAAGTTTGTAACAAAATTTTTTCCTGTCTCTTTTGTTTTTCAACTGGCTGTGTTGCTTTAAGAGCAAGAGAGACCAAAAGAAAGAAGGGGGGGGGGGGGAACTGTTCGTTTTAAACTTTTTTTTTCCTCTCTGCTTAGAATTCCAGTTTGCGAATGGAGATGAAATTTAATCCCCACTCTTGCATTTTCAGCTGGCAAAATCTTTATCTATCAACCAAAAGAAATAACTCTGAATTGTTTTACTTAAGTTTTGTAAATGTTTAACCTACTTAATAGAAATTTGTTTCCATCTTTGATTAACTTGGAATTTAACTTATTGACCAAAGGAAAACAACATAGGAATTGTCACTTAACACTTTTGATATTTCTTACTAGTAAGATACTTACAGGAGTATTAACTGTGTTAGAAGCGCAAAAAGTATATTGTATTGAATGGCTTTACTTATCCCATCCCAAAATGTTTTATCTTTTATCCAGGCTGTTGCTGAAATAACCTCAGGACACAATCAAGCTTGTCCTTGAAATGGGACTGATTTAATTAATATTGTTCTTCTTATCCCAAAATTTGATTTTCAATTTTATTTTCAGAATAACTTATCTCTTCTGCTGTTATTTTAGCTTTCCACACCTTTTCTCAACAGACTTTTAACTTAATCTCTGACTCTCATTATGTGTGCCAACTTATTTTTAATCTTACAGGTGCTTACATCACGCCCAGGATCAACCCTAATCTTATGGCTTTGTTTTTAACTTTACAGCAGCTATCCTTTGTTTCTCACATATATATCGGTCCTTTAAGGACTGCCTTCATAAACAATTAAAAAAGGAGGGATCAAGGGTACCTAATTTGCATCAAGTCAATAAAGTCTTAATAACTTTAAACCAGCTAAATATTTCTTTTCAAAACACTACTGCCTACCAGCGTCACTTTCAGCAGAAAGCTGTGCTTCCTAATCCATTGGTATATTATTGGCAATTGCCTGATAAAACCTGGTTAGATCCAATTCCCTTACTAACTTGGGGGCGAGGCTATGCTTGCTCTGCTTGCTCCTACAGGCCCTCTCTGGATTCCAGCCCAGTGTGTGCAACCAGCCAAAGATGTTGTGGCATCAAGTCCAGAACCCAATACCGGAAATGAAGCAGGTGACTCTTCAGACAGCACAACATCCCTTTCGCTCTCGCCATCGCAGTTGACCAACGATCTGGGGCGATGTGAAAAACCTAACCTCCAAAGCACAGATGGTTCTGAGGCAACAGGGAAAAGAACCTACACCAGAGAATTTATGCGCTGCCATATTTGCAGTTTTGACTGCAAATTCCTTAGTCATTCTTTGCCTCTCTTTCCTTCTTAATTGCTGTGTGGGGGCTGAAGCTCTCCCATCTCATCCTTTAGAATCATGGATGAAATATAATATTTGGGTGCAATTAGCTAATGTAACACAAGTGACAGACTTTTGTATTTCTGAATCATATGACATGGAAAATCTACTCTCTACCTGTCTTATACCTGTGTGTGTCCCAGCTTCAGTTTTATGTGTTGTTTCAATGTTTCTGATCAATCTGGCATTATTCAAAAGTAAATTAATGTTTTACATAACTTGGCTTCTGATTTAAAAATTGATACTTTAGGAAATTGGTGGAGTGCTCTATGGTCATGGCTTCCCATTGGCCTTCTTGGAAAGATTGTTCAATATCTCATTATAATAGTTGCTATCCTTATCAGCTGTTGTTGTTTATTTCAATGTCTTTTTTCTTTACTTAATAAGATGTCTTGCAATCTTCCATACTAAGCTAAGACCCACTAACTACTCCCGCTTAAGATGTCTTCACTAATAAAATAAAGAAGAATGAGATGTGGGGAAAAAAGCACGCGCAGCAAACTGCCATGCTTCCCCCCCCCCCAAACCTCATAACCTTTTGATACCCTTTGTCCCAAGGAAGCAGCCAAAAGATCACCCCCTTTTGACTTAATACCTTACCTACCTAAATAAATAATATGCTTTAAGTTCCCCCTTATCTCTTCCTGTCTTTATCTCTTCCTGTCTTTATCAGTTCTTTCTCCTTTTTTAATTTACCTGTATTTGTTTTTACCTGCTCTCAACAGGTAATATGTTACTAGAAAATAATTGCTTATATGAAGGAATTTTTCAATTACTTTATGTCAACAGCTAAAGGTTAAACTTATAAATGTAAAATGTCAGCAGTTAATGGTAAAGCCTATGTATGTAAAAAGTATATAAGAAGCAATAAACTCAAAGAGTTTGTCAAGCTGTGTCCTGCAGCTTCAAACCTCTGCTCAAGAAATGCCTGAGTCTTTTTCTTAGCATCGTTACAGTGACCATTACAGTACCCCCATGGTCATGTTATCAATTCAGATGCTTAGCAACTGGTTCATATTTATGACCGTTGCAGTGTCTTAGGGTCATGTGATCACCATTTGTAACCTTCTGACAAGCAAAGTCAATGGGGAACACAGATTCACTTAACAACCATGTTACCAACTTAACAACTGCAGTGATTCACTTAACAACTGTGGCAAGAAAGATCATAAAATGGGGCAAAACTCACATAACAGCTAAGTTTCATATCAGTGGAAATTTTGGGCTCAATTGTGGTTGTAATTCGAGGACTACCTGTATCACAGCAAGTGCAATGGTTAGAAAAAGCACATCTTCATATTATATTTAGCCCATACCAGTCACTTTAAGAGGACAGAAAGAGTAGCTGGCACAAGATGCTCAACAACTAGTAGATATGGTATATCAATGCTATGAAGAGCTTAATCAAGAGAGGAAATAGTATCTTTACTGTGACTTGGGAGTGCAAAATTAAATTTCAACAATCTGAACTATGTGTGTTTTCACTGCACAATACACTGTGTTTTGATGCATTCTATCAGTGACCTTGAGTAGTGAATGCAGACAGAAGTGGAAATAAGAGGCTACTCAGAAGAAGAGTTTGTGCGCTCAGAACTCTACATTTACAGAATTAGGAAGCAACGACATGTACTTTCTCTGAAACTTCAGACAAATTGAGAATGTCCAGTGTTGATAGAACGTTGGTACAAAACTGTATTATATTGCAGTTCCCAATGATTAATGATCTAGTTTTTGACATTACTTGAATTACCCAATTTTGCTATTACTTGATTGATAGATGCCATCAGCTCAGTGTCAGCTCGTTCTGACTGGAGATTTTTTTCCCCAGAACAGTTGTCCCCAATGCGTTCCTTCAAGTCTTCCCATGGTAAACCCATTGCTACTATAATTGAGTCCATCCGTCTTGCTGTTGGTCATCCTTTTCTCTTTCTTTCCATCTTTCCCAGCATATCACTTGACATTGTCTATCCAGGCAGGGTTGTTTTAATAAAATATATGAGTGATGTACCATTATCTTCTGCACATTATGAAGTGATACCTTTGCCTATTTCATTAAGATAATGCATCTGCCCCCAGCATCTTTCTACGTTGCTGCTGCCCAATATACAGCAGGGGGCCTCCTTGTTTTAGTTGGGCAGCTAGGATGGACCTTCAAGCCCTGGGTGACCTTGTTGCAAATACAGGTAATCTTTGACTTACAACCATTTGTTTAGCAACCATTAGAAGTTAGACACTGAGAAAAGTGACTTACAGCTGGTCCTCACACGACCTTCACAGTGTCCCTGTGGTCACATGATCCAAATTCGGGCTTTTGGCAACTGGCACATATTTACAATGGTTGCAGCATCCTGGGGTCTTCTGATTGCCATTTGCAAAGTCAATGCTGAAAGCCACATTTGCTTAACAACTGCAGTGATTTGCTTAACAACCATGGCTAAAGTTATAAAATTGGGTGCAACTGCTTCACAGTGCTTTACAGCCTCTCTAAGCGGTTTATAGAGTCAGCCTATTTCCCCCAACAATCTGGGCCCTTATTTTATCGACCTTGGAAGAATGGAAGGCTGAGTCAACCCTAAGCTGGTGAGGATCAAACCCTTGGCAGTGGGCAGAATTAGCCTGCAATACTGCATTCTAACCACTGCCACCATGGCTCTTATATATAGGAGTGTGTGTGTGTACTGGTAAATATGTACGTATGCTCTAGGCATATACTCCCTGTTCTTTGCTCATTCCTCCCAGTAAAATGCCCCCCCCCCAAAAAGGGAAATCATAGCAATATATAAACATGCCCCATAACTGCATATTCTGTCACATAGTTGTGTGTGTGCAAAAGCAGAAATGGACACCATGTAAAATAAAGTTTCCCTTTTATTTTAAACTGGGCAAGTTCCAAATGCTTGTTAGTGTTGGGGGTTCTAATTAGGAGCAAGGAGGCTGATAGGGAAGCAAGGGTAGCTCTGGGCCCCTAATGGATTCCCCTATCATCTTGCCAATCTGGTTTTGTGCCATGATGGGAAGTGAGTGAGTTGAACCAGGACTTGTCACAGTTTTAATCTGATTTAGTAGTTCAGCATTATCCTACTTATGTACTTTCATCTGTCAATCAACTTAGCATAATATATGTTATTTCTTTTTTTTTCTTTTGAGATAACACCAGAAAAAATTGCTCTGTTCCATACTTACACTTTTTTGGGTGTTTTTTTTTTACAGTAGGAAGGCCAGAAACTCAGTTTAGTTAGGAATACAGAGGGATTTGTCTAGCCATTACCATTCTTAATTGACTTTGATTGCTTTAATGTTAGGTTGATTCAATTTATTGGAATTTTTCTTGGAATCTGAAATAGTTAGATTATGTCTTTAGTGGTATATTATTAAGAATATTAAAAACAAAACAGTGATTCCTGGGTAGACTCATATTAAACAATAAAATATACGAACACCAGGAAGTTATAAAACTATAAAAAGTTTTAATAAAACCAGAATAAAACCAAGCTTTTGCTGGCATCTGCCAGCATCATCAGGGTAGTCTCCAGTCGATGGGAGAAGCTATTTATAAGTGTGGCGTTCTTTGCGCCTGGCTTCTTGACCTCGTCATGGGTCCCAGCCAATCCACCTGCGTTTTGATCGTAGTTTCTGTGTTGCAAGCTGTAATTTCACAGCAGCGGAGAGACGGGGAAAAAAATCTCACCACCAAAAAATAGTTTTCTTCATATGCATGTTCCATAAATTCTCTCACACATCCTCCATGGAAGTCTTCTCATGCAAACACGTGCTATTGCTTTTCAATTTACTTTTACAACAATAAAATCTGCAGTTTACAATTTCTTTCACAGCCTGGGAGAGAGTGGGTGGGGGTGGGGTGGGGTTTGAGGGCTAACACACACTTAGGTATCAACAAATCAACTCATTCACTTCCATGCTGCTTGCATAAACAATTCCACATACAAATATTTCATTTCATACTTTCTTCAGGCAAACTATTTATTGTTAAATAAGGCCTTTATGTGTGTTGTTATCAGAGAGGGTTTTGACCCTCGTCCAAATCTTGGACATAACACAGAACAACACAGACAAACATATATACACAAATACTATTAAAACAACATTTATTTAGACATATGGCTTGTCCTGCAAAAAGCGAGAAAAATCATGAGGTGATTTCAACCAAACATGGTTTTTTTATAGGGCCCTTTAACCATCTCCTATTTTGCTCACCATTCCAAGGCCAAGCATAATGTTCTGGGTGGCCACACACACACACACATACACACACACACACACACACACACACACATATATATACATACATATATATAAACAAAACACACTACACATCAATTTGGGGTTTGAAGCTAAAACAGGGCTCCCCTTTTATTGCATACTGCCCTAAGGAAACAGGTTGGGCCCCTGGGTGAAGATGGGCTCGGTGAGGGACAGCATAATGAGCAAATCCTGGGATTCCATGAGACCAAACCTCAGGGGAAATGGAATCCGGAAAAGAAACAGAAGATGCACTAGCATCCAGATAACAAATATAAGCTTGCAAAGCTGGAAAATCCAAAGAAATACCCTGGGGTTGACAAGTGATTGTTGCTCCCAATTTCCCCAGCAAATCTCTGCCCAGCAAATTAATAGGGCCCTGGGGTAAAACTAGAAATGAGTGTTGAACTTGGACCCTTGGCTTGGAGTCACATACAAAGGGGTGGTGCAGGGAGCCATTTCAGTTTGCCCACTGACACCAACAATAGGAGTAGTCTGAGAACTCAAACAGTCTTTAGGGGCATGCTGCAAGACACTGTAAGTTGCCCCAATATCTACAAGAAAAACTTTGTTCCTTCCCCCTACCTGCAACTCCAAGAGAGGTTCAGGGGAGAAAACAAGACCTCTGGAGCCACATCAGTATTGGGAGGGATAGCCATCATTAGCATACTTCTGCATTTTAGGATGGAACAGTTCAGCCTGTGGTGACTGCCGGGATGGGGGAGGTCCTCTGCTATTGGATGGAAATCCTCTCCTTCCCCTCCAGGGCACTTGGCTTTGTCCCCGTCCGCGGCCCCGATTCTTTGGACATACACTTTTCCAGTGGCCTCATGCCTTGCAAAGGGCACACTGGTCTCGCCCAAGGGTAGCCTGACGAGGCTGGAGAGCAACGGCCAAAAATTGGGCATGCTTCCTCATGTTATCTTCCTCCTTCCCCTCTGAGCACTGGGTGAAACAAGTTTTTGCAAGTTGCGCCGAATATCAGGGGCACTTTGTGCAACAAAAGCCATTTTCAAAACTGGTTCACTGGCTGGGCTATCAGGATCAATGTCTGTATAACAACGAAATCCATCTTTTAATCGGTTGATAAAATCAGCAGGACTCTCTTGTGCTGTCTGGAAAATCTGATTCACTCTATAGTAATTAACAGTCTTGGGGACCCCAGTTCCAATGCCATGGAGAATGGTTTTGTGAAAATTCAGTAAGGCACCATATCCCCCATCAGTGTTAAAATCACATTCAAAACCTGGAACAAAAACAACTTCAGGTGCTGGCCACTGTTCAATGTATCTTTGTCCATCATTGGTGGCTTCCTTCCATCCCCTAGTATATTCCTCCAAAGCTTTTTTCAAAACCTGGCGTTTGTCCTCAGCCCCCAATAATCCAGATAACAAAGTGTCTATATCAGGGACAGTTGGCTTGTGGGTGGCAAAAATCCTTTGAAATAAATCAACATACTGCTGGGGGATTCTCTAAATGGTGGCAAGTTAGCTTTCCAGTTAAAAAGGTCACTGGTAGTAAATGGAGTGTGAACCAGGACCATTTTTCTATTTGCTGCTGGCACCTGTCATAGGGGCATATTGTCTTCTCCTCCAAGTGATTTTTTTTTTAGCATAAACTTTGCCCTGTCTCGTGTGAGAAGGGCTTTGAATCCGTGCAGCAGAGGACGATCCCTCATCAGGATCTTCGTCTTCAGAGACGGAGAGAAGGGGGGCTGCGGGGGAAGCAGCAGCTGAATGCAAGGACGGAGAAGAGACAGAGGGGGCTGTGGGGGAAGCAGCAGCTGAGCTCAGGGGTGGAGCTTCAGATGCAGCAGCAGGAGCAGTCGGGATCACATAAGGTGGTGGGTAATCTTCAGGTTGAGGACAAGTTTGAATTGCTTTCTTTTGAAACTTATTTATTTCTGGGCGGATTGGACAGACCAAATTCAAAACCTTTGGAGGGACTAACAGGCCACATTGTTTTAAAATGTCCTGTCGGATGCTCAAATTAAAGAAAAAGCCTACATATAATTCTTCATCCATCGCCCTTGTATAGCAAGAACATCTGTAAGCTTATTAATAATATCCAAGTGCACAGACCCTTCTCTTGGCCAAGGTTGTTGCCCAGGGCCCATAAAATAAGTTGGCCACACATCAACACAAAACACCACCAAACATTGTCTGATAGGGTTAAACTTAACAGCCACTTGAAAAATCCCAATTTTCCAAAACACATTGCAGAGGATTACATTTTGAGTTAATTTGTTTGTTTAAATTACTCTGACGATTCTCTTTTTTTATTATTATTATTTTTTACTTCAAGATAGTTTCTCGGCTTCCTCCCTTTTCACTTAATTAATTTGGAATTTTGTAATTAATTTTTCCTTTGGAGGACTAGTCGGGGAGATCAGCCCCCTATCTTATTCCAAAATTACCAAAACCTCTGCAAAAAAAAAATTACATACCAATTCAATTATTTTTCTTAACTCACTCTATCCTGTATTAGAAGACAGTTGCTTGGCTTCCTCTTTTCTTACATTTATTCATTTATTTTTATGCTTATCTATAGAGGGTAGTCAGAGAGATCAACCTCCTGCCTTATTCCAGGATTTCCAAAGCTTTTTTATTTCTTTTACTTACCAAGTCGCCTGTTGCAATTTCTCCCGTCAGTAGAGAAGCATGAAACCTCGTTGAATTCAGGCGCTCAGGTTCATCAGACACGGACCCCACCATCGACGATGAAGCATAGAATCTTCCAGGTCAAACACCTGGGAGCGCTCTAAGACTCACAATTCAGTCGCCGCTGGTTTCGTCCTGCTGAGAATTGAAGGCTCGCTGGGACCTTAACAGGGGTCTCCAGATGTGAGGGGAGAGCCATTGTGGCTTCCACCACGTTTGGGCGCCAGGATGTAAGGTTTTCCACTTAACCTCACAATTGCCCCAGCATTACTCAGGAATTTAAAAGAGCCAAAGAAACTCCTGAGCCGAGGTTTCAGCAAGCAAACAACTTTTATTTTGATCAAAACAGAGTTGGGTGACTGCATCTCTCTTCGTGACTGGTAGAGAGATGAAGGCAACAACCAGAAAAGATGTCTTCCACCTTTTATACCTTTTCAGAACAAAGAGATCAGGTCTTGGTACCAGGCATAAGATGGCACCAAAAAATAATTCCTAGATGATGACTCATACACAGCAACCCAGGCTCCATCCGTAACTCCTTTCCCCCTCCCCTTACTGTGCTCTTTTCATATAAGCAATCACCTGTACCTAAAGCATGAAGCCCTTACTTTCCCAATATATGTGTAAAGCATCTGATCAAGCAATTAACTACAAAATAACGATTACAAAATAACAAAACAATGATTACATGGTAACACCATAAGTATCAATATTAAATGGTTACTATATATAAAATAAATGCTAATGTCAAACTTAAACATACTAAAATCATAAACACAATAAAATCCCTTCACTCCCTAAAACGCCTAGACCTGGGAAGCGAGCGGTGCGCGAAGCTGCGTTTTGCCTGTTTTTTTTCCTTCTTCTTAGATCCAGCGGCCCTGAAGCCTCGTGTCACTTGAAGGCAGGATCCTTCCTCTCCTGCCTGCTTGCTCTGCATTCACACACGCTGTAAAGAGGCAGACGGGACCATGCTTTATTGCACGTGCATAGAACAAGCGTGCCCTACTCTGTTCGTGCGAAGCTGCCTCCTCTCGTTCAGTCATTCAGTCGCCCGGTGCCTACTACCCACCCGACTCTCGCCCGCCTATGTGTCCTGCGCTCTCTTGCCCGCCCTTCTCTTGCAGAAAGTGCGTGTCGCCCGTGGAAGCGATCAGACAGATGGCAACCCTCCCATCTGCAGGGCGCCAGGTTGGGAAAGGCGGTCCTTTCCATACTTTCCAGCGTCTTTCTCCTCCGCTCTCCAGTATTCCAACAATCCTCCTGCTTTTCTTCCCCCATTACCCCCTTCCATCTGGAACTAATTTTTCTCCCTGGGAAAGAAACTTTCAGGAAATTCCATCCTCGGGCTGGGTAAACCTTGGGAGGGGGCGGGGATAGAGCGAGAGTCCCTTTCTCAGCAATGCGCTTTTTCTTCTGCCTCCTCCTCCTCCTCCTCCTTTCCACGATCTACATTCTTACTCTGGGTTTCCTGGAAAAGCGTTTCTCTCCCCGCAGCCCCCTTTCCATTTTCCAACTGTTGGTTTGTTTGAATGCCCCGAGCGCTTGCAATTACTCGCCCAAATCTCGGCCTGGCCGCGCGGGGGGGGGGGGGGGGTCTGCTCCTTTAAAAAAAAAAGACAGCTAGGGCAAAGCCCCGGGAAAGTGGGCGTGGCTTGCGAGACACACCCTCTCCCTTTTAACTGCTGGCTTGCCGGAGCTGCCTGCTGGAAGGCGGTAAACCGGATCAGAGGCTGGGAGTGACGCTGCAGGTAAGAGCGCGTCACCGGTATAAAAGACTGGGATTACTGCTCCGGTTTGGGGCGGTGGGGAGGAAAAGGGAATGATAAGAAAATCGAGCAAGAGGTCAGGAAATGCCCTGGGCTGGGTAAAGAAAGCAGCCTTCCTGAGACCTCGCCAGATTAACGGGATTCTTGGGCTCGTTGAAAGGGACGTGGGGTTTAGTGGATTAGTAGTAACGAGGTGGGATCACTCCAAGATGATTGCGGATTGGGGAGCGGCACAGCGCGAAGGATCCCTTCGCCTGGGGCAGCGCGGACTAGTGGATCGCAACCGAACAAAAGGCAGCCCGTGGCGGAAGGGAGTGGAGCTTTAGCAGCGAGTTCCAGCGGGTAACTGAGAAACCGTGGTTTTTCCTGGGAAAGGCGTAGCTCTGCAGGAATCCCTGGGCTTTGCCGCTTTGGCGGTGTCCCCCTCGGAGAGGTGAGGCGGGGTGGGCTCGCGGTGGAGAAATGGGGCATCTAAATACGTGGGATGATGAACTGGGAGCCACCGGAGTGAGCAATGCAAATGCCAGGCGATGAATCAAATGAATCCAAAAGGAATGACAGAAGGCTTGTACAATAAAGGCGAAACAAAGGGTGGAGGGCGTAAAACTGCAGGGGCGCCAGAGCCTTTCCCTTCCCACCCCTCCCTTGGGCTCGTTCGCGACCAGACCTCCCTTTCCTTGGACCTTCGAAAGGTGTGATAGCTCGAATCGCCTTCTGCATGATCTTGGCCCTGCTGGGTAAGGACGATGGGAGCTGTAGTCCCTCTAGGCTCGAGGTCATCGGGTTAAGAAGCGAGGACGAAGGTATTTGGGAAGATCTTGCTCCTGATGCAAAGCCTCTGCTTCCCCTCCCCCCCAAGAACTTGAACATTGTACTATATTGGGGTGTTATTTCCAGCGGCATTGGGTTGGGGGCAGGACAGAGGAAGCGCTGGAAAAATTAAGCTGGGGGGGAAATGAATTAGGGCTCAGAGTAATTTGTTTTATTAGAGGGCGGGGAAGTATATTTCTGCATTTAGAGACTAGAAACTCGGGCAGCTCAGCCGCTGGGCTTATGTTACTGGGGTGCAGAATTGCAGATTTTCCAGTGAACTTTAGTAACAATATGGTACCCTTGAGCTGCACGAAGCAAGGCTAGCCTCTGTCCCCAGGTAAAATCTGCCCTCTTTGGTCTGAGGTCTATATTCCCAGCTGCACCTTTAAAGATCACATGGTAGGAAGGCATGTTTGAAGCATGTTCCTGATCTCTAGGGCAGTGGGAGGGGGCAGGGCACCATGGATCTCCTGCTTGTTACATAAATTGGGTTCTTTTATTGAACAGCACCATGTGATTCATTCCCCCCCCTTCTTGCATATAAGGGATTGATTCCCCCTCCCCCCATGCTCTGCTGTACTGTTGCTGCTGCCTGTTAGGTCACTTTCACATGAAAATTGGATTAGCCATGTTAGGCATACTGGTCTTGCTTTGTAGCTTCTATTTTTGCCCTAGCCTGACCTACCTCACCGGGTTGTTGTGGGAAAAAGTGGAAGGAAGCAGCACTGTGTAACTCACCTTGAGCTCCTGAAGGGAGGGTGGAATATAAGTTTGATATATAAATAAATAAATATAAGACTCTTGCTGAATTGTTACAGTTAGGCCAACCACTTTCAGCCTCCAGAACTGTCAGAGGCCCGAGAAAGTCCATAGATAGAATTGGTCACAGTGGCAACAATTTCTCAGTGGAATCTGTATTTGAAGAGCTACTTTTCTTGTATAGGAAGGTTCTATTTAACTACAGCTAGTCCTCAACTTACGGCCACAATTGAGCACAAAATTTCTGTTGCTACGTTTTGCCCCATTTTATGATCTTTCTTGCCACAGTTAAGTGACTCTCTTTGTTAAGTTAGTCACCTGGTTGTTAAGTGAATCTGGCTTCCCCTTTGACTTTGCTTGTCAGAAAGTTGCAAAAGTGGATCACATGGCCCCGGGACACTGGAACTGTCACAAATACATGCCAGTTGCCAAGCATCTGAATTTTGATCATGTGACCATGGAATGTTGCAAAGGTTATAAGTGTGGAAATGATCATAAGTCACTTTTTAGTGCTGTTGTAATTTCAGTCGGTCACAAAACAGTTGTACGTTGAGGAAGACCTGTATTCTAATAATCTGTGGTTTATAGGCAGTCCTCAGGTTACAACTAATTTAGTAACCGTTTAAAGTTACAATGGCATTGAAAAAAGGGACTTATGACCGGTCCTTACTGTTATGACCATTGCAGCATCCCCACAGTCATGTGATCAAAATTTGAACACTTGGCATGTACTTGGGATGGTTGCAGTGTCCTGGGACCATGTGATTGCTATTTGCAACTATTGCAGCTGGTTTCTGATGAGCAAAGCTCATGGAGACCTGCTGGATTTGCTCAACCGTTGTGATTCATTTAACAACTGCAGTGATTTGCTTAATATTTGGCATGAGTCATTTAACAACCACCTGGCTTAGCAATGGACATTCTATATTTTTTTATAAAGTTTTATTAATTTTTTTTAACAGAATTCAATAGTAATCATTGAACAAAATGTATTGTCTGAGTATCTTATTCACTAATACAAATTAAATTCCTAATCCCTAAATCTTTAACCATGGATAAAATAGGTCCCAAGTTTGAAAATATTCTGTTTTTTTCCTTTTCTTTCAACCTTAAAGTAAGTCTGTCCATTTCTGCACAGTCTAGTATTTTTTTAATTATTTCTTTTTCTGGGGGTGTTTCTTTGTTCTTCCAGTATTGTGCAAATATAATTCTTGCCGCTGCTATCACATGTAGAATCAAATATGTACTTTGCTTATCAGGTTTTTCTGGCATTATACCTAGTAAAAATAAATCAGGTTTATAGTCTTGTGTTTCTCTAACATTTTTTCTAACCAGGTGTGAATTTTTGTCCAATATCTCCTTGCTTTAACACATGTCCACCACCTATGATAATAAGTACCTGGCTTATGCTTACATTTCCAACGTTTCTCTGACATATTTTTAAACATTTTTGCTAATCTTGTTGATGGCAAGTGCCATCTGTAAAACATTTTGTATAGGTTTTCTTGATAGGAGGCTCCTATAAAGTAATGGACATTCTGGTGCCAATTGTGATTGTAAGTCGAGGACTATCTGTATATCTCAATGTGTAGCACATCCTGTGACGCCCTCTTGGCCAACACTAGCATGGTCGTCTTATATTTTGGGTTGGAGTAATTGGGACTAAGTGAAATTGAGTTCTCAAGAGTAACATGGTGAAACAGGCCATGTAGTTTGCTGCTCATAAAAGGCCATCTCAGGGCATGCTTTGTAAACTGCAGGGAACGTGGAGCTGAATTTCAATATACTGACTGCTCCACCAGATTCTCACCCTGGCTTACTACCAATGTCATAGGCCTAACGTTTCAGGAGAAAATCTTTAGCTAACCCAAATTCAGCCTTTAGCTTTTAATTAGAGATGCCAAACCACTTTCAGAAAAGTGTTGCTGTTTAGTACCCTAGCAGGGAAAAAGAAACAAGACGTTAACCTTTGACACAAACCAAGAGCAACAAAATTTGAAAACCTATTTATCCCTTTACTCGTGGCAGCAAAGCGTTTCTCTAGTGTAGGACGGATAACATCTGCCCCCTTAAAAATAATGCTGGCTGGGATCTGGTGGATTAACTGTGGTTGCCTAGAAGAAAAAGCTCCTCAGTTCTGTATTCTCAGTTCAGTCCAAAATTATCCCATCCCAGGACCTATTGGATGAAATTCTGCACCTGGTCTTGTGTGGTAATATTGCTGTTTTTTTTTTTTGTTTTTTTTTTGCACAATCAGTTCGGTTTGTGAACATCCAATACAATATCTGTGATCTCTTCTGTGTATATAGATGGAAACTAGATGGCCCATAACTTTCCTGCATATCTACAAGGGCAGGTACAGGGAAGTCCTCGACTTATAGTAGTTCTTTTAATGACTGTTCAAAGTTATAATGACACTGAAAAAAGTGACTTATGACCATTTTTCTCACTTAAAACCATTGCAGCATCCCCACGGTCAAAATACAGATGCTTGACAACTGACTCATATTTATGACTGACTCGTACGTATGACAGTTGCAGTGTCTTGGTGTGATGAGATCCCCTTTTGCAACCTTCTGACAAGCAGTGCCAATGGGGAAGCCAGATTCATTGAACAACCGTGTTATTAACTTAACAACTGCAGTGATTCACTTAACAACTGTGGCAAGAAAGGTTGTAAAATGGGGCAAATTTACCTAACAAATGCCTCACTAAGCAACATAAATGTTGGGCTCCGTTATGGTCATATGGCGAGGACTTCCTGTGGAGTTCCTATTAATTTTGGATTCCTATTATCCCGTATTTGCAACTGCAGCTGATAAGTTCGTTATGAGCGTGCACCCCAAAATGAGCTTAGGGTGATACTGTATTATACATTTGGTGAATAGGAGATGGCTATTTTGGCAAATAAATCAAAACTACAGCCTGTGTTTGACTTATAACCATTACTTTAGTGACCATCTGAAGTTACAGTAGTACTGAAAAAAAGTGCCTTACAACTGGTCATTGCACTTACAACCATGAGAGCAGAGTTCCCCAACATTTCTGGCTTTGTCGACTGGCGGGGGGTGGGGGGGAGAGGGCATGGTTCCATGAGAGCTACCATCAAGCGTGCATGCGTAGCTCCATTTACACAAGGGGTGTGAATGCGTGCCTGCCGCTCACTTAAATTGAGTGCGCACCCGCTGCTCGTGCAACTAAGGATGCGCATGGCCCAGTTGCAAGCCCTTCACAGCCCACAAGTGGGCCACAGCCCACAGGTTGGGGACCCCTGCATTAGAGCATCCTCACAGTGATGCGATCAAAATTCAAGCACTTAGCAACATGCAAGTATTCATGACATTGCAGCATCCTGGGGTCATATAATTGCCATTTGTGACCATCCCAGCAGGCTTCCAACAAGCAAAGTCAATAAGGAAGCCATATTTGCTTAATGACTATGTGATTCACTTAACAACTGCAGTGATTTGCTTAACAACCTTTGGGGAAAAAGGTCTAAAATCAGGCCCAACTCATTTAATAACCACTTTGCTTAGCCACAGAAATCCTGGTCCCAATTGTGATCATAAGTCGAGGACTACCTATACATTGAGCTTCTGCATCTGCAAAGACATAATTACAAGCTTTGCTTTTTTACTAAAAAGTAACATCTTTGTAAGATGTCAGTGAAGTGGTCCTGAATTTCCACCCACCAGACTCAGTTCCTTTTCCAAAGAATGTAGGGCTCCTGTGGTCCACCAGGAGACCAAATTTGACACCACGATTTATGGACAAAGCTTTGAAACTGTTGTCTTACTGGTCTATGCCTGGTATCTCATTACCACAGCCTTGTTCAACCTGGTACTCTCTAGACCAGCAGTCCTCAAACTTTCTGGCTCTGTGGACCGGCAGCGGAGGGGTGGGGAGGGGATGGTTTTGCTTGTGCACCACTGCTTGCGCAAATGAAGCTTTGTGTGCTAGTCTGGCATTTGCACAGACTGCTTCCCAATGGGCCACGGACCGGGGGTTGGGGATCCCTACTCTAGACCTCAATATGTATCACCCACGCTTGCTACAAGGGATTTATACTTCCGCAATCTGGAATGCTCCAGATTGGGAAAGCCTATTCAATTTTACTCTAATTAAAGCGGGAGTGTCCAACATTGACAACTTTAAGACCTATGGACTTCAACTCCCAGAATTCCCCAGCAGCCTTGGCTGGCTGGGGAATTCTGGAGTTGAAGTCCACAGGTCTTAATACTTGCATCTCTGTGTAGGCAAACCTTTCATATGACAGCAGAATCAAAACTCAGATTCTGATAAGTAGTAATATGCACTGGAACAAATCCCATTGGTTTGTGAAGAGAGAACCACAGGGAATTTTTAGTATTTATTTATTTATTTAATTTATTTATATGCCGCCCAATCCCAAAGGACTCAGGGCGGCGTACAAAATTAAAACAATCATCGAGAATAAGACAATAAAATAATTCAATCATACCGCAAGTCTGATCATGTCCTGCCCCCCCCCCCCCGGGGGACATCAGCCCCAGGCCTGCCGGAACAGGAGAGTTTTAACGGCTTTCTTAAAGGCCGGCAGGGTGGGAGTTGTTCGAACCTCGGGGGGAAGTTGATTCCACCAGGTCGGAGCCACCACAGAAAAGGCCCTTCCCCGAGGGCCCGCCAGCCGACATTGTCTGGCCGACGGGACCTGAAGGAGGCCCAATCTATGGGACCTCACCGGTCTCTGGGAACTGTGCGGCAGTATGCGGTCCTGTAAGTAACCTGGCCCTGTGCCATGAAGGGCTTTAAAGGTGATAACCAACACCTTGAATTGCGTCCGGAGACCCACAGGAAGCCAGTGCAGCTCGCGGAGGATAGGTGACACGTGGGCGTACCTTGGCGCGCCCACAATCGCTCTCGCGGTTGCATTCTGAACCAACTGCAGCCTCCAAACGCTCTTCAAGGGTAGCCCCATGTAGAGCGCGTTACAGTAATCCAGTCTTGAGGTGACGAGGGCATGAGTGACTGTGAGTAAAGCCTCTCGGTCCAGATAAGGCCGCAACTGGTGCACCAGGCGAACCTGGGCAAAGGTCCCCCTGGCCACAGCCGATAGATGTTGTTCCAAATTTAGCTGTGAGTCCAGGAGGACACCCAAGTTGCGTGCCTGCACTGAGGGAGGTAAATTTGCCCCCCCCCAGGACTAATGATGGACCATCCAGTTGACCTTTGGGAGGCAAGACCCAGAGCCACTCGGTCTTGTCAGGGTTGAGTCTAAGCCTGTTCACCCCCATCCAGACCCTCACATCTTCCAGGCACCGGCACATCACATCGACTGCTTCACTGAAAGGACACGGGGTGGGGATATATAATTGGGTATCATCCGCGTACTGATGATACCTCACCCCGTGTCGCCGAATGATCTCACCCAGCGGTTTCATGTAGATGTTAAAAAGGAGGGGGGACAGGACTGAGCCCTGAGGCATCCCATGATCGAGGCGCCTAGGGGTCGATCTCTGTCTGCCCGCCAGCACCGACTGCGACCTGTCAGAGAGGTAGGAGGAGAACCACCGCAATATGGTGCCGCCTACCCCCACCTCTCCGAGACGACGCAGAAGGATACCATGGTCGATGGTATCGAAAGCCGCTGAGAGGTCAAGAAGCACCAGGATAGAGGAGTGACCCCTATCCCAGGCTCGCCAGAGGTCATCGGTCAGTGCGACCAAAGCAGTCTCAGTGCTGTAGCCGGGCCTGAAACCAGATTGAAAAGGGTCCAGATAATTAGTTTCATCCAAGGATTGCAAGGGGGGCTTTGTTGACAACGGACCTGGCATTAAGCAACAGCAGCCTACAACTAGGGCCCTGTACTCCCCTGTCACCAGGACTACAGGATGAGCCTTTTGAGGGTCCGGAACAAGGAATCGCTCTAATACAGCGAGTCCTCGTTCCCCAAAGATGGCCTGCCCCTCGGCTCCCGCCATATCTGCCCATCCCAGTCATAACCGGGATGCTCCGACCTTCTCTCCTCCCCAGAGTACCCCCACCCTCACCAGCCTTCTCCCTTCCTGACCGGACTAGCTTTCCATACAGACCAAGCCCAAGGGTAAGTCCTGCCCCCCCCTACTTTTGCTATTGCACTCAGCAGAGGGGGTACCAGGCTCCGCCCCCGACTCCACCATTCTCATACCCCAAACACTCAATACACATTCACACTCAATTTATATACATAAAAATAAAAATATTCACATTCATACGCCCTAAATACAATAATAAAATTTATACATAACAGGGCCACCATTCATCTACATACATACACATACCCACAACAAACATTCTCTAAAAAATAGTATAAATAGTATACTGTTGAACAAAGATTTCATTTCTCTTTTGGGGTGGATCAGCTGTTCTTAACTGACATAGGCAACCTGGAGGTGTCTGGATCTTTTGGTTGTATTTTCTCAGTACCTGACTGTTGGCTGGACAAAGATGGTGGATCTCAAACTCCAGAACATCTCAAAGGACACCAATTTGCCAGTGCCTAAAGGCATAAAAAAGTAGAAACAACTTTCCAATTAAATAAACCATTAGTCATATGGTTGATCTATAGTTACATCAATATTCTATTTTTCTCACCCTCCCCCAAAGGTCCCATATTTTGCTTATTTTTAAATAGGTTTGCATATATTCCATGATAGCTGTTTCTGCTCTTCACTTGAGAATCATTTCACATTTTTAATATGATACTCTGCTACTGTCATGCATGGATGAGACAACTCCTAATTCTTTCTTTAATCAGAATAATACAGGATTCTAAGAAAATAGCTGATGCATTTACGCTGAATTGTGTTTCTTGAGCCCAAAATTACTTCCAGGAGGCTGAGTTAAGGACCATCACTGTATGGTTGTATGAGACCATAGTTGAGGAGTGTGGGGCAACCTGAAGCTTAGTTAGGGTCTCTGAACCACAGTTTCCAGCATCCCTTACTGCACAGGTGATGCTCACTATGATTTGAACTGGTTCTTTGCCAATCTCTGTATGCTTTCTTGATGGCTTTTTAAAAAGACTGTTGAGATTGTGTGACAAGGTACTCTCACAGAAAGAGGGTTTTCTTGCTCACTAAATAGGTATCATCCTAACTGAGAGGCAGTTTGGTTTAGTGCAGAGATGGGCAACATGGCAACTTTATGACCTGTGGACTTCAACTCCCAGAATTCTTGAGCCAACCATGCTAAGGTGAGACTTGAACTTAGGGTCTTGCTCTTTCTAGCTTGGTGCCTTAATCACTACACCAGGGGTGGACCTGTGGACTTCAGCTTCCAAAATTCTTCAGCTAGCCATGCTGGCTCAGGAATTCTGGGAGTTGAAGTCCACAGGCCATAAAGGCTCCATAGTTGCCCACCCCTGGTCTAGTGATTAAGGCACCAGGCTATAAAGTGCGATACCATGAGTTCAAGTGTCACCTTAGCTTCATCGCACCTCAGAGGGTTATTGTTGTGGGGAAAATAGGAGGAGAAAGGTGTGTTGGATTTGGTCATTTGTCTTGAGTTATTTGTAAAAATAATAAGGGTGGGGTATTAATAAATCAAAATCAAATTCAAGGCATGGGCAATCCTGACATTTTTCCTTAAAGAGAAATAGTTTTAATTCATTTTCCTTACTAACCTTTCCAAGATCTTCTATCCTCCTTCAGTTTTTCTCTCTTCCTCTTTGAGCAGGTGGGGCATTTCAAAATAACCAACTGGGGTTTCAACTTTTTATTCTCTGCAGAGATATTTGAGGCCCAAGGCCTTCTCGTTAAGAAAGTTGGTGTTAACAGGCTTCCGGTGGCTGCGTTGGTGTTGATAGCAGCTGTTTTACAGCTGCCTCTCCCGGGAGATCGTAAAAGCCGGTTACAGCGACGACCAGCTGTTTTATGGCTTGAAACCTTCTTCCCGGGTGAAGGGAAGAAGTTGAGCTTTCTCCTGGATAGGAGTTGAACCTCACCAATCTCCCAGGGATTTTTTCTCGGGAGGTGAAGTGTGAGAGATCCTCCAAAGTCCGGTGTTGCTCCGTTTCCTGGGATGCCTTTGTTCTCCGAGAACAAAGCCAGACACCGCCTCCACCGCTGCTCTCCTAATGAAAACTGTAAGTGACTTTTAAAGCAGACAGAGCTCTCAGGAGAACAATGATTGGATTTTACTTCTAACTTAACTCGGGGAGAACTAACATCTTCTCCTGTTATTATCTGAACAAATTGCTGGAGCAAGAAATATGGCGGAGGAATATTGTTTCTTTGTTATCCTTCTTGTTTGAACACTTTCATTTTCTACTTTTTATTGATTGAGCTTTATCAACGTATTGGACTTGATTTGTTTAAGAGAATTCTTTTTTTTTAAGGAGTAAATTTCTTTTTTTTTTTTTTTTGCTGTTCTTGCTCTTTTTACTTTTATTAGTTTTTAATTCTTTTTTTAAAAAAAAAACAAAACTTTTTTTTTCTTTGTTAAAATGGCCTCAAAACGTCCTGGACCTGCTTCTTTTCCTAAAGTTGCAACTCCTTCTTCAGTAACTCAGACTGTACAACAACAACCCAGACCTAAACTTTCTCCACCCTCACCACCACCGCAGTCAATAACACTTAAAGATTTGCAAGATGCTTTGGAAAACATTTATGAGAAAACTATACAAAAGACAGCAGAACTTATTGAGGAAAAAAATGATCAGATGAGAGTAGATATTATTTCTGCACTGAAGGGGCTTGCTGGACTTGCAGAAAAAATTGATGACAGGGTGGATGAAGTGGTGGGGAAGGTTGAAATACTACAAGATAGAGTGGATAAGATAGAAGATAATGCAGACAATGTTCAGGATGAGATTTTAATGTCACAATATAGAGAGATGGAGTTCGCTTTGAGAATAAGAGGCTTGAAGGAGAATGTTCAGGAAAATTTGAAGGAAGAAATTGCAGTTGAATTGGCTTCTATTTTGGAATGCGACCCTGAAGCAATGTTGAGAGATATAGAAAAGATTTTTAGAGTTAATTCATGGGTCGCAAAACAGAGGAAGCTACCAAGAGATGTGGTGGTTTATTTTGCTAGAAGATCTTTGCGGAATGAAATCATTCAGGCTTTTTATAAGCACAGATTTCAGATAGCAACTCAAGATGTGATAATCTTAAAAGAAATACCTTCAAAAATCCTTAGGAGAAGGAGAGATTTTGCTTTTTTGGTGGATGAACTTAAGAAACAACAAATTCAATTCAGATGGGATATTCCTGTGGGGATAGTGGTGACTTATCTGGGTTTACGTTATCGCCTTAATACAATTTCTAAAGCAAAAGATTTTTATATCACTGTGTTAAAAGCAGAGTCACCACCATCTCCAAGATCAAAAAAAGATGAGAGCAAGGCAGAAACACAATCTGATGTAGGCTTAAAGCCACGCCCAGGAGAAGAGTTATTGGTTGAATCTATTCAATTAATTGATGACCCAAAACAACAGAGAATTACACGTGCTGCCTATAAACGTAGAGAAAGAGAACAACAACAGCAACAGCAACAACAACAAAAGGTTGATGATGGATTACACTTTACTTCGGAGCCAGTGGGAGGAGCAAGGCCAAAGAAGTCATCGACTGCAAGTCTAGAGGTTTTGTTTCAAAGGCTTCAACCTGCCAAGAATGGCAAAGCTTCTAACCTGGAATGTTAATGGGCTAAACACTCCAAAGAAAAGAAAGAAAGTTTTTTACTATTTGAAACAACATAAAAATGATATTATTTGTTTGCAAGAGACTCATATTATTTCCAAAGATCAAAAATACTTGTTTAACCCTCGGCTTGGAGTACATTTTATAGCTTCTGCATTGCGGAAAAAAGGAGGTGTAGTTATATATGTAAGAAAAGAGCTTTCACCAAAATTAATTGACTTGGACTTACAAGGCAGATATGTTATTATTGATCTTTTAATAAATAATAATAGAACTCTTCTTGTTGGATTATATGCTCCCAATCAACAACAAAAACATTTTTACAAGATGATTCATCAGAAACTAATTTCTTTGGATTATAAATCGGTTATTATGATGGGAGATTGGAATGGTGTTTTGGATCCAAGTAAAGATAAGAAGGGTTCTTTTAAAGTGTGTAACCAGGCTAGACTTCCGAAAACTTTTTTTGATTTAAAGGAAGATTTGGAACTCAGAGATATTTGGAGAGAACGTAACCCTCAGGAAAAAGATTTCACCTTTTTTTCAGACAGGCATCAATCTTACTCTAGAACTGATTTTTTTCTAGTTACTAATGACTTTTCTTTTAGAGTGAAGAATACTAAGATATTTTCTAGAATTCTTTCATATCATAGTCCTGTATGGTTGCAAATTTCTTTGGATAAAGGGTCTAGAAGGTCTTGGAGGTTAAATGAGAATTTATTTAGATATGAAGAGAATATACAGAAATGTAGAGGTTATTTAAAAGAATTTTTCTCTTGGAATATGAATAAGGGCACCTCGATGCCAATGGTTTGGGATTCCAGTAAAGCATACATGTGAGGGATTTTGATCTCTATGAATAATGCTCATAGACGTAAACAAACTGAGAAGCGTAAAGAGTTGGAAGATGAGATTAAATGTAAGGAAAAGATTTTATTATCAAATCCAATGGATAATAATCTGAAAGCTTCTATAACTCTGCTTAAGGAACAATTTAATATGTTAATAGCGGATCAGATGGCAATTAATTTGAGGTACATGAATTGACTCTTGCGGGGGAAAATATACCCCCTTCGGAGCGGGTTCGCAACTTGGGTGTCCTCCTTGATCCACAGCTGAATTTGGAACATCAATTGACGGCTGTGGCTGGGAGGACCTTTGCACAGGTTCGCCTGTTGCACCAGTTGCGACCCTACCTGGACCGGGAGGCTCTCCTTACAGTCACTCACGCCCTTGTCACCTCACGTTTGGACTACTGCAACGCGCTCTACATGGGGCTACCCTTGAAAAGTATTCGGAGACTACAGTTGGTCCAGAATGCAGCCGCGCAAGTGATAGTGGGTGCTCCTCGATACACCCACGTTACACCTATCCTCCGTAAGCTGCACTGGTTGCCTATTGGTCTCCGGGTCCAATTCAAGGTGTTGGTCATTACCTTTAAAGCCCTATATGGCTCAGGGCCAGGCTATTTGCGAGACTGCCTACTACCTCATAGTTCCCTATGTCCGGTTAGATCCCACAGGCTGGGCCTCCTTCAGGCCCTGTCGGCCAAGCAGTGCCATTTGGTGGGGCCGCAGAGGAGGGCCTTCTCTGTGATGGCGCCCACGCTTTGGAATCAGCTCCCCCCGGAGATTAGGACTGCTCCCACCCTGTTGGTCTTCCGTAAGCTACTTAAGACCTGGCTTTTCCGGCAGGCCTGGGGTTTATAAAACCTTACCCCTGGATGATTGTTTTTGTATTGTTGTTTTGTTATGTTTTATGTGTTTTTTATTGTTAGCCGCCCAGAGTCCTTCGGGAGTGTGGCGGCTTATAAATTTTAAAAATAAATAAAATAATAAATAAAATAATTAGATTGGAAATTTTTATTGAAAGTGGTAGAGGAAATGAATTTTGGAGATAAATTCTTGTGTGCTCTTAAAGCTGTATATCAGCAACAATCAGCACAAATTATAATTAATGGGGGATTAACAGAGCAATTTAAAATAGAAAAAGGTACTAGGCAAGGTTGTCCTTTATCCCCTTTGTTATTTGTATTAACTATGGAAATTTTACTTATTAAAATTCGAGAATCCTCTAGATTAAAAGGAATAAAAATAAATAAGATTGATTATAGGTTGAAAGCTTTTGCTGATGATTTGGTGGTGACATTATCTTATCCAATAGATTCGGTTAATGAATTGGTTGAAATTTTAGCGCAGTATGGACAGGTCTCTGGTTTCAAGGTGAATAAGAATAAAACTAAAATTTTACTTAAAAATGTGTCTATGAAGGGAAAAGATACTATAGCTGAAGCAACAGGTTATGATGTAGTTAATAAGGTTAAGTATTTAGGAGTATATATCAGAACATCTAATGGGAAATTGTGTAAGAATAATTATGAACAATTGTGGATAAAGGTACAAAAAGACCTAAATGACTGGCAAAAAACTACAATTATCTTTGTTGGGGAGAATTTCAGTAGTAAAGATGAATGTTCTACCAAAGTTTCTTTTTTTATTTCAGATGTTACCCATTTTGAAAAAGGATGCAAATTTGGAAGAGTGGCAGAAGGGTATCAATAAATTTATATGGGGTGGCAAGAAACCAAGGGTTAAGTTTAAGATTTTACAAGATGCTAGAGAAAGGGGTGGACTTAAAGCACCTAATCTGAAATTATATTATGATGCGGCCATTTTAACTTTAGTAAGTGATTGGCTCAATTTAACAAACAAAAATATTTTGGTTCTTGAAGGCTGGGATTTATTATTTGGTTGGCACGCATATTTAGTTTTTGATAAGAAAGTAGATTGGGTGTTTAAGTCACATATTTTAAGAAATGCCATACTCCGTGTCTGGAGGAAGTATTATTATAAAATGAACTATAAAATACCCATTTGGGGGATTCCTGGACAGGCAATTCAAGGGGTTTCTAAAGGGGTGAATTTTGACAATATTTCCTATAAAGAGTTGCTCATTTGGTCAGGTACAGATTGGCAATTAAAGTCTTTTGATTTGTTAAGGCAAGAAAATATTTTACAATCATGGTTTCAATATTTACAAATAATGGAGAGATGGAGGGTAGATAAGAAGGTGGGAATTACTTTAACAGATGAAAACTTGGTAATTCAGATTAAAGATCAGAAATTTGCTCATATCAAAAGAATTTATAATGAGTTGATAAAATTGGATTCAGAAACAGAGTTAGTAAAAGATTGTATGATCAAATGGGCCCAGAATATACAGGAACCAATCTTAATGGATTCTTGGGAGATAATCTGGGTTAGAAATGTTAAATTTACTCAAGCACAAAATTTGAGGGAAAACTTTTATAAAATGTTTTATAGATGGCATTTGGATCCTAAAAAGTTATCTTGTATGTATCCGAATTTGCAACCCAAATGTTGGAGATGTGGTTCCTTGGATGCAACTTATTTTCATGTTTGGTGGACTTGTAAAAATATTAAAGCTTTTTGGATTATGATTTGGTGGAACATTCAAAAGGTTTTTAAAAGGAAAATTAAATTTACTCCCCAATTATTTCTTTTAGGTATTTTTGTGGATTTTGATGTTAAAGAAACTATTTTAATGCTGAATTTAATAACAGCAGCAAGACTATTGGTGGGTCAGTATTGGAAAAAAGATTCTCTGCCTTCTTTGGAAGAATGGGTGTTCAAGGTTTCTAATTTAGCAGAAATGGCTAAAATTTCTGCTTACTTAAAGGATCAGTCACAAAAGAGATATGTTTCTGTATGGAGAAGATGGATAGAATATATTCAGAAGAAGTATGGAACAACAAAGTTTCATTTATTTTATGAATAATGGATTTTTATTAAATTATGAATTCAAGTTTGCAGAGAGTTAAGGGTTATTAGGAGTCCGGTTATTGTATAAGTAGTAAATTTAAGTTGACTATGTTTAGTTTTCTTTTTTTTCTTTTCTTCTTCTTTTTTTTGTAACCCTGTATGGAGCTCTGGGAAGTCGGGGGGGGAAGGGGGTGGGGGGAGGGGGGAGGGGGGAGGGGGAGGGGAGAGTATGGGTAGTATGTTCAATAGTTCAGATTTTGGTGATAGAGGATTGCTCGGGCATTTTCCCGCAGACCGCATCCGATTGAGAAGAAGAGGAGAGGGACAAGTAAGTAGAAAGATGGAGGAGAGAGAGAGGAGAGGAGAGGAGGAGGTAGAAGGAAGGGGGAAGTGAAGAGATGAGAGGGGGATGCGGTCTGGGGGGAAATGGGTGAGCAATGTCGGAATTTGTGTGTTGTATTTTAACTTCTTATGTATCTGAATTTTTTTCTTATGATTGTAATGAAAATAAAATAATAAAAATTAAAAAAAAAAAGTTGGTGTTAAAAACAGAACACTTGCCCTACCGCTATGCCATTTCTTTTAAAATGAAAGGAAACTCAAGCTAGGCAGAGCTCAAAGGTGCCATAGGAACTGTCCCAAGGCAATATATATTCCATTAGGCTAACCATAGTTTTTTAAATAATAGGTTTGCCTCTTCCAAACTGCATGATGGTATCCATTTTTATAGGGCTAATAAAACAGGAAAAAAGTTAGAATTTAGGCATGCAATAAAATAGGAAGGATTGAGATCAAGTATGCCAGTTCAGATGACCAGTGGGTTAAAGTTCCCCCTTCGGCTTGCAAGAGCTTCTTAAATGAAACCTAGTTGAGCATGCAGAAACACTCAACACTCTCTTCTCTGGGGGAAAAAATACTATAACTCAGGGATCCTCAACCTTGGCAACTTTAAGAATTGTGGACGAGAGCTTCCGGTACGGGGCGGCGGTGATGGCGGCTATTTTGTAGCCGTCCAGTTGGGAAGGTGTCAGAACCGCGGAGCACAGCGCGCATCAGCTGGCCCGCGGCTCGGAATCCCCTTCCCGGGCAAAGGGAAGGGGTAGAGAACGCAGGAGTACAGGTAGAACCCCTGAACCCCCTCTGGATATTTTCCTAGAGGGGGTGGAAGGAGTGTTCCCTCGGAGCTCCTGCTGATCTCCGCCTCCCAGCTGTTTTTGCTTCTTCGGAAGCAAAAGAAACTGCCGCCTCTATCTCCGCGGTTACAGAGTTTCGGTGAGTAACTTTAGAAGCGGACAGAGCGGTTTAAAGGATTTTCTTTTATATAGTTTAGTGCTTTATCTTCTTTTTCTAGTTAGTTTTGGTTATCTCTCCTTTGTTCTTTTTTGCTGGCACGGAGAGAGAAAATAAGATGGCGTTTTGAAAGTGTTTGGCTTTTTTTTTCTTTTTTTTTTGTCTCTTTGTTCTTATTTTTCTTGGAAAGTATTGGATTTAAATGATTGCTTTTGATTTTTTTGTTCTTGGCTTTGGATTTCTCTCTTGATTTCTTCTTTTTTTTTCTTTTTTGGAACTTGGAACTCTAAGGATTACAGTATTTTTGTTCTTTTTAACTTCTATTTCTCCCCTCCCTTTTTTGGGGGGGAGAAGGGAAGAGAGAACTGCGTTTTAAAAAATGGCTTCAAAGAGACAACCGCCTTCTATACTACCTAAGGTGGTTTCCTCTCCCACAACCTTAACTGCACAACAACAACAACAACAACCTAAACATGTACCACCGACCCAGCCACCACCCTCTCCTCCTCCGCCAGGCCTGTCTGCACAAGAGATTAAAAACATAATGGGAGATGCTGTATCCCAAATTAGAGATGAAATGAAGCAGCTTGTTGTACAGATTAAATCTGAAATTAAAGAGGAATTAAATGAAATGAAGGACTTACTAGAAGATAATAATACCATTTTGCGGCAAGACATAGTTACAGCCGTATCAAGTTTGGCTTCGGTGGTGGTGAAGCTGGACTCGAGAGTGGAGGAAGTTGCTGATAAAGTTGATTTTTTTGAGGATAAATTTCAAGATATGGAAAGCAAGATGGAGATCTCACAAGTAGATATCCTTATGTCTCAATATAGGGAGATGGAGCACGCCCTGAGGATCAGGGGTCTCAAGGAAGATATGAATCAAGATCTGATGGAGATGGTGCTTAGTGATCTGGCTGTTGCTCTGAATATGGATAAAGGAGAATTACGCAGAGAAGTGGAAAAAATTTATAGAGTTAATTCTTGGATTGCGAAGCAAAAGAACTTGCCTAGAGATGTTGTGATTTATTTCACAAAGAAGTCTCTGCGCAATGAAATTATACAAGCTTTTTATAATAAGAGATTCCAGATTGCTGCCCAAGATGTTATCATTTTAAAGGAAATCCCATCAAAAATCTTAAGAAACAGGAAAGATTTTGCTTTCTTAGTTAATGAACTTAAAGCAAGACTGATGCCATTCAGATGGGAGATCCCGATGGGCATCGCTTTGAGCCATGCGGGGATGCGTTATAGGTTGAATACAGTTGTTAAAGCTAAAGAGTTTTATAATACGGTCCTGGGTGCAGGCTCAGCTTCATCTGTTCAGAAACCCTTGAGTGGTAAAGAGCTGGAACAGCAATCTGAAGCATTAGGTCTGATCTCTGCTGGGAAGTGGCAAGCTGAAGGGCAACGTCAAACAGAGGTCAAAGAGCAGAGGATGACCCGTGCAGCACATAGACGCAAGGAAAAGGAGCAACAAAAGAAAGAGATTAAAGAATCTTCTTTGGAAAGTGTTTCACTGCCGGTGGGAGGAGCAAGACCCAAGAGTTCTGCAACACATACAGCAATGGCAGACCTCCAGGTAGTCTTCTCCAGGCTCTTGGCCAAGGGAGATGGCAAAGTTCCTGACCTGGAATGTTAACGGTCTAAATTCCCCTCAGAAAAGAAAGAAAATCTTTTATTACTTAAAGCAACATAATAATGATATTATTTGCCTACAGGAAACTCATATTCTACTTAAAGATCAAAAATATTTAGTTAACGCCCGTCTGGGATCTCATTTTGTATCTTCTGCTCCTGGGAAAAAGGGGGGAGTGGTTATCTATGTGAAGCAAAATTTACCAGCTTGTCTGGTAGAATCAGATCCCCAAGGAAGATACGTGATGATTGAACTTGGCTTATATGGTAAGAAAATACTTATAGTGGGACTTTATGCACCAAATCAGCAACAGGAACAATTTTATAGATTGTTACATCAAAAAATAACTTTGCTGGACTACAGATCCGTGGTATTAATGGGTGATTGGAATGGTGTCTTAGATATACAAAGGGACAAGAAAGGTTCTTCTCCTCTTTTTAAACAGGCAAAACTACCTAAAGCCTTTTTTGACATGAAAGAGGACTGGGAATTAAGGGATTATTGGCGGGAATGTAATCAAGAGGAGAGAGACTTTACCTTCTTTTCAGATAGACACCAATCCTTTTCAAGAATTGACTTTTTTTTGATCACAACGGATTTATATAATAGAGTAAAGAATGTTAAGATTTTTCCTAGGTCGCTGACGGATCATAGTCCAATTTGGATGGAGCTGATTCAAGAAAAAGAGGAGAGAAGATCTTGGAGGGTGAATGAGAACTTATTCAGACAAGAAAAGAATGTTCAAAAGTTAAAGGAGTGTTTAAAGGATTATTTTGCTTTAAATATGTATAAGGGGACTTCAATGTCAATGGTATGGGATGCAGGTAAAGCATTCATGCGTGGGATCCTGATAAAAATGAATAACTTTCATAGGCAAAAGCAGACTCAGAAACGTAAAGAATTGGAAGATGAAATTAAATTAAAAGAAAAGTCTTTGATTTTAAATCCTTCAGATGAAAGGATTAAAGAATCTATAAAGTTGTTAAGAACACAATTTAATATGTTGATGGCGGATCAATCCGCAACTAATTTATTGTTTATGAAACAAAATACATTTTGTAATGCCAATAAACCAGGGAGATGGTTGGCCTATCAATTAAGAAAGAAACAGAGACAGAGAATAATAGACAAAATAAACTATAAGGGCAAATTAGTGTTTCAGAAGGAATTGATTAAGAAATCTTTTTTAGATTACTATCAGAAATTATATAAATCTACGAATGTGCAAATCTTAGATATAAATAAATATTTAAGCGAGGCCAGCCTTCCCAAACTGACAGAGGACCAGAAACAGGAAATTAATGGTTTAATTACTAATGAGGAAATTGCGACAGCAATTAAACAATTGAAACCAGGGAAAGCACCGGGTACGGATGGGTTGACATCTGTTTATTATAAAGCTTTAATGGAAGAGATGATCCAACCATTAGGTGATCTTTTTAATGACATCTTACAGGGTTCAGAGATTCCTCCCTCATGGCGTAGTGCTTTTATATCTTTGATTCCAAAAGAGGATCAAGATCTTACTTTACCAAAGAATTATAGACCTATATCTCTTTTAAATGTTGATTATAAGATATTTGCAAAAATTTTAGTAAATAGGCTTATGAGGGTGGTGCATCATCTTGTGCATAAAGACCAATCTGGGTTTATAACTGGTAGGTATATGAAAAATAATGCTAGACAAATCATTAATTTATTAGAATATCTAGACAAGAATAACCAAGTTTCTGCAGGGCTGATATTTTTAGATGCTGAAAAAGCCTTTGATCAATTGAATTGGCATTTTATGTTAAGAGTAATGGAAGAGATGAATTTTGGTGAAAAGATATTACAAGCTCTTATGGTAATATACCAAAAACAAACGGCACAACTTATTGTTAATGGAGGTTTGTCAGAGGTTTTTACAATAGAGAAAGGTACTAGACAGGGATGTCCATTATCACCGTTGTTGTTTGTTTTAACACTGGAAATATTGTTGATTAAAATTCGAGAGTCGCAGGAAATAAAAGGAATAGAAGTTAAGAAAAAAGAATATAAGTTAAGAGCTTTTGCGGATGACTTGGTGGTTACTTTGTCGCAACCTACTTATTCTGTAGTAAAGTTATTGCAGTTGATTTATCATTATGGCTTGGTTTCGGGTTTTAAGATTAATGTTAATAAGACTAAAATCCTACCTAAAAATATGACTATTCGGGAGAAGCAGACTTTGGCTAATCTGACGGGTTTTGAAATTGTCAATAAGGTAAAATATTTGGGGGTGATGTTATCTGTTTCTAATGCAAAATTGTTTAAAAATAATTATGAAAGGTTGTGGGTTAGTGTACAGAAAGACTTGAGGAATTGGGAGAAGTTGCAATTATCTCTCATGGGAAGAATTGCAGTGATAAAAATGAATATTCTACCCAAGTTTCTTTTTTTGTTTCAAATGTTACCGATTTTGAAGAACGAGATTAACTTAAGTGAATGGCAGAAAGGAATCAATAAATTCATTTGGGCAGGGAAAAAGCCAAGGGTTAAGTTTAAAATCATGCAAGACTTCCGTGAGAGAGGTGGACTCAAGGTACCGAATTTGAAATTATACTATGATGCGGTGGTTTTAACATCAATCAGTGATTGGGTAAATTTAACAAACCTTGAGATACTCCATTTGGAGGGATGGGACTTACTTTTTGGCTGGCATGCCTATTTAATATTTAATAAAAAAGTGGATCGGGCTTTTAAATCTCATATTATAAGAATTTCTTTACTTAGGGTTTGGAGAAAATATTATAAAAGTGATTTTAAAGTACCACTATGGGCTATACCTTGGCATGCGATAGAAGGAATAAAAAGAGGTGTTAAAATGGACATGGTGTCTTATACACAGTTACTTAGATGGGATGGACAAAATTGGCAGTTAAAATTACTGGAAGAGTTAGTACATGAAAACATTACTTATTCTTGGTTTCAATATAGGCAATTAGTAGACAGATGGAAGATGGATCGTAAGGTGGGTTTTCTTAGAGAAGATGAAAATCTTATTAAGCAAGTGAAGGACCAAAGACTAACTCATATTAAGAGAATTTATGGGGTTCTAGTGGAATTGGATTCAGAAACAGAATTAATTAAAGATTGTATGATTAGATGGGCGCAAAATTTTGGTGAACCAGTCCTACTGGATACCTGGGAAACCATTTGGGTGAGAAATGTTAAATTTACACAAGCACAGAATTTAAGGGAGAATTTTTACAAAATGTTTTATAGATGGCACCTTGACCCACAAAAAATGTCTTTTATGTACCCTGACCTACAGCCTAAATGTTGGAGATGTGGTTGTTTGGATGCCACCTACTATCACATCTGGTGGTCGTGTAGAAATATAAAAGCCTTTTGGATTAAGATATGGTGGAATATTCAGAGAATTTTTAGAAGGAGGGTAAAATTTACTCCACAATTATTTTTGTTAGGTATAGTTACTGATTGTGACACAAAGGAGGTTATATTGATGTTAAACTTGATTACAGCCGCAAGGCTGTTAGTAGGACAATATTGGAAGAAGGAATCTTTGCCTACTTTGCAGGAATGGTTCCTTAAAGTGTCTTATTTGGCGGAAATGGCAAAGATTTCGGCTTTCTTAAAAGAACAATCACAAGAGAAATTTTTTGCTGTTTGGGATAAATGGATAAAGTTTATACAATTTAAATTGGATATAAAAAAATATTATTTAGCTTTTTTATAACTTTTATTTTTATATACATACATATATCTTAGTTATACTCTCTTTTTTCATATAACTTTTTTATTTTTTTTTAATTAAGCCTATATTCTGCTCTGGGAAGCTCCGGGGGGGGGAGGGAGTGGGTGTTTTGGGGGGGGGGGGGGTAGGGGAAGGGTTGTTTTGTTTTGTTTTGTTTAGTTTCTTGTCTATGTTGTTGTTGTATTGTTATTCTTTTGTTTTTTTTGTAAAAATTTATAAAAATCTTCAATAAAAAAAAAAAAAGAATTGTGGACGTCAGCTCCCAGAATTCCTCAGCCAGCAAAGCTTAAAGTTGCCAAGGTTGAGGACCCCTGCTATAACTAAATGAAGACCAAGAAAAGATGCTGAGAATGGGGGAGGGATGTGGTGGAAGGGGGCTACAGAGACCCATAGCTGTGTCTTGCTCACCCTTTGATCTCTTTACCCATTTCTTGTTTTGTCCATTCTGAAATATAAGCCTTGAACCTGATGTTCACAAAGAGAGATAAAAAGTCCTCAACTCTGAGATTTATGGCACTCTTTCACCCCTTTCATACACCAACCCAGATCTGTATTCCCATTTTTTAAAAGAAAAACATTAACTGATCTTCAGAGCAATCACCCTTCCCATTGAAATGCAGGGACAGTGGGCCCGCCATGTTTCTCAACCCTGATTTGACCCAATTGCTCAATTAAAAAAACAACAACGGACAGGGATATCCTGAAATCCACGCTGATTCAAGAACCCTTTTCCTTATTCCTCTTGTGTTATTCTTTTATAACAAAGGAATCATTTATCTGTGGGTCTCTTCACCCATTCTCCAAAGGAGAAAATGAGCTTCTTAGTCAGAGGCAAAATACCAAGGGCAGAACATTTTGTATCAGGATTTTATTTCTATTCTGGTCAATTCAAGGATTACTTCAGGCAAGGAGGAAAGGTGTCTTCAAACATGTGCAGAGTACACTATATTATACAGTAACTGCTGTTGCCATAAACCATGTACAGTATATGTTTGTTTGG
Organism: Crotalus adamanteus; assembly: GCA_039797435.1. Lineage (NCBI taxonomy): Eukaryota > Metazoa > Chordata > Lepidosauria > Squamata > Viperidae > Crotalus > Crotalus adamanteus. The sequence continues at coordinate 12,947,029 of CM077935.1, forward strand.
TTTCTTAGTCTATCTTTCTATTAAAAGTAAAAATTCAGACATATTCAGCTATTATAAGAAAGCTATAGTAAAAAATCAATCTATTAAACAACTCTGAAAAGGAGCTGGCATGTTAGAAGGAAATGGTCTGGTTTTCTTGCTGTTGTAGATCTGTATTTATGAAGAGTTTCACATTGAAAGTTTATTACTGATAACTATTTCCCTCTTTTTTTCCTTCTCTGATTACTCACCATTATTGGGTTCTTTAAAATGCATATGAGATGCTAAAAAAGCATGAATTACATTTTATACTGATCAACAGACTGTGTCTGCTTGGCAAAACAGGTTTTAAACCAGGATATGTTTTTTTTTTTTTTTGTTTTTTTTTTTTTTATTGAAAATTTTTAAATTTTTACAAAAACAAATCCCCTTCCCATACCCCCCCCAACCCTACCTCACCCCCCTCCCCCCCAACCTCCCAACCCCTCCCCTGGACTTCCCAGAGCTAAGTACAGGCTTAATTAAGAAAAAAAAACTTAAAACACTTTTAAAACTTAAACAAATTTGAATACAATCATCATTCTATATAAACTCCCTCCAAAAACACAAATTTAAACATTACTTTCTTTGAATATCTATGCCTATAATATAAAATCTAATTTCTCCCTCTTTCTTTATCCTAATACAAAAAAAATAAACGTATAAACCTTTGTTATACCATTAAAACTAAATACTCTTAGAAAACTTAAAATAAGTACATATTTCCTTCAATCTTCATAATCTTCTCACCTATCCCAAAAAAAAAAAAAAAAAAAAAAACTTAAAAATCCTAAACAAATCTAGACACATTTAGTTAAACAAATTATTTTCTCTTAAAAATATTAATAATAATATTTAAAAACTTAAAACACTTTTGAATCCTAAATAAATCTAAATACAATCATCTTTAAACATTACTTTCTTTCCTAAACAAATCTAGACATTTAATTAAACAAATTATTTTCTCTTAGAAATATTAATGATAATATTTAAAAATCAAATTTAAACATTACTTGAAACTTAAACAAGTTATACTCCCTTCGAAACACAAATTTATTAGAATCCCCTCACTGAAATAAACAAATTGTAATCCCTTCAAGACACAAGTTTAAACAATATTATCATTAAAGGTTTAAAACTTAAAGCTGAAATATATTATTATCCCAAAACACAAGTTTAGACATTACATAAGACATTTTCCAAAAACGATATAGGTTTTACCTCTCCCACAATCTCAATAGTAAACTTCTTATCTAAAGTTCTCATTCAATGTCCATAATTTTCTGTCCAATAACCAGTTACACCCACTATAAACACGAACTTCTTATCTAAAATTTTCATTCAATATCCATAATCTTCTGTCTAATAGCCAGTTGCATCTACTATAAGCACAATCCATATCAGTCTCTCTTGCCCGCAAGCATCGCAAAGAATGCGTGGAATTCTGCCCTTGAAGATCGCTCCAAAGAGTTTATAAATCCTGGTTGACCCACAAACTCAGGAATCAGTACCTGTGAAACTTCCTCAACCTCCTTCTTCTGTTGGTCTCTCTCTTTACATTTATATGTTACTTTTTCTTTACATTTGTATGTTGCACAAGTCTCAGGGACCGATACCTGTAAAACTTCCTCAGTGAATTCCTCCTTGTGTTGATCTTCACAATTAAAAGTTGTACAAGTTATCCTCTGCCCATTCCTCTCTTGTTGGTGCCCCTCAAGCTGAAATTTCCCAATTTCCATTTCTGAAGATTGCTCCAAAGACTTTGTAGATCTAACTTCCGAAGCCAATACAGGTAAGGATTCCTTAAATTCCTCCTTGTGTTGATCTTTACAATTATAAGTTATACAAGTTATCCTCTGCCCGTTCCTCTCTTGTTGATGCCCCTCAAACTGAGATTTCCCAATTTCCATTTCAGGCAGCAATTCGACCCTTGAAGATTGCTCCAAAGACTTTGTAGGTCCAACATCTCCCAGAGATTCAGAAACCACTAAATATGAAACTTCCTTAAGCTTCTTCTGTTGCTGCTTTTCTTTAGAATGATGTGCTACACAAGTTGTCTTCTGCTCCTCAATCTGGACTTGTTGAGACCTAATAGATGGCGATGCACATACCCCCAGGACCGAAGTATAAAAATCTTTTGCCTGAGAAACAGTATTAAGTCTATGACATGTCCCCAGGTAGTTCACCACCATTCCAGTCGGAACATCCCATCTGAATAGAATTTTTCTCTTTTTAAGTTCATTTACTAGAAAAGCAAACTCCTTTCTTCTTCTTAAAATTTTAGATGGGATCTCCTTAAAAATTATGACATCTTGTGAAGCAATTTGAAATCTTTTCTTATAATAGGCTTGCACAATTTCATTGCGTAAAGATCTTTTACCAAAGTAAATTACCACATCTCTTGGCAGATTCTTCTGTACTGCCACCACAGAATTAACCCTAAATAATTTTTCAATTTCACTAAGTATTCCCTCTTTTTCTTTATTCAAAATCAATGCAAAATCCTTTGCAACCATTTCTTTCAAATCTCCTTGCAAAGACTCTGCCAGGCCTCTGATTCTTAAGGCATATTCCATTTGTCCATATTGAAGCATAAGAATCTCATTTTCCATTTCTTTTTCCATACTTTCAATTTTCCCCTCCATTATATCCACTTTTTCAGCTACCTCTTCCACATGGGAGTTCACCTTTTCAAGAACAGAAGCAACTCCTTCTAAAGCCAAAACAAAATCTTGTCTTAAGATCTTATTATTTTCCTCTAAAATCTTTTTCATTTCTGCCCTAATTTGAATTATAACATCTCCCATCATGTTTTGCAAATCCTTCATAGTTATTAGCTGACCCCCAGAAGAGGGTGAAACTGTTGATTTAGAAGCTGTAGAAATCCCTGGACGCTTTGGAGCCATCTTAAAAAAAAAAACCTTTAACCCTTCTTAAAAAATTATAAAAATTCCTTCAAAAATCATAACTCCCTCCAAAGAAGGTCATTATAATAAAAAAAAAAAAGGAAGAGAAAAAGAGTTTAAAAAAAAGCTTTACTCCTTCTTAAAAATTGCAAAAAATTAAACAAAAAAAAGTCCTTCAAAAAAGGGTCATTACAATAAAAAGGAAAAAAAAATAAATAAAATAAAATAATTAAATAGAAAAAGTCCGTTCCCAAAAGAATACTTAGAGATACCAAAAAACAACCATTCCAATCATAAGAAAATAAAAAGGGAAAGGGAAAGAAAAGAAAGAGAAACACCAAAAAACCTGCCGGTCAGCATTCTAACCTCAAAAAAAAAAAAACACCGAGAGATTTGCCGATCGCCATTTTACTTTCCCTTTCAACAAAAAAAAAAAAAAAATAAAAAGAGAGAATAAAAATAGAAGCAAGTCTTAAAACTTAAAATCCAAATAAATCAAAGAAAGCAAAAACTAAATCCTCTACTCAGCTCTGTCCGTTTATAAAAAAACTCACCAGTTCTCTTTAAGCACGGAGGTGTTTGCAGCGGCTCGTTTTGTCCCTAAGGACAAAAACGGCTGGGAAGCGGAGACAAGTCTGAACTCCGTGGGAGCACTCCTTTCACCCCCCCCAAAAAAAACTTGGGGGGTGCAAAAGAGGCTCTACCACTATTCAGACACTCTCTACCCCCCCCCTTTGCCCGGGAGGGGGATTTTGAACCGCTGAACAGCTGATGTCTGCTGTTCATAGCGGTTCTTACACTTACCCAGGAGAGACGGCTACAAAGTAGCCGCCATCACGCGCGCAAAATCCACCGGAAGTCCCCAAACCAGGATATGTTTTAAATGCTGATCTATAAAACATCTCATGTACTGTAATTAATGTGTTTATTGCATTCTATTGGAATGGTGCTTTAAATGTTGCTCTTTGTCTCTGTGATTTATGTATAAATATGTGCACATGTACATGAATACATGCATTTTTCTTTTATAAAAAAGTCAGACTTGAAGCTTCTGTTACTTTAACACTTCAGAAGATATTCTTAAATTAAGAAATATTTGAAATATAAAGAATCTATAGAAGGGGGCTTGTCAAAATTGCTGCTATTGCCACCACACCAAAGAACTGACATTATTTGGGAAAGATGTAGATGTAGCACAATGCAATTTTTTGTGCAGTCATATCTTCAGAACCAATGCTAAGGACTAGAAAGTTAAGGAGGGGGACACAAAGTGGAGATGCGTTGTGTGTTTTGTATGTTTCAGTTGTAGAGGACTAGGGAACTTGACTCTATCTGTAAGGGTATGTCCCCTCAGCCAGCCACTTCTTAAATTTGTGACTGTGTTAGTGGTTCTAGATTGCTGATCTCCTTCAAGGATGTAACTCTACAGGTAATTCTTGACATACAGCCATTTGTTTAGCAGCCATTCAAGGTTACATCATTAAAAAAAATGACTTAGAACTGGTCCTCATGCTCAACAGCCGTCACATCATCCCCATGGTCACGTGATCAAAATTTGGGTGTTTGACAACCGGCATGTATTTACGATAGTTGCAGCATCCTGGGGGTCACATGATCACCATTTGCAACTTCTCCAGTCAGTGGAGGAAGCCAGGTTTGCTTAACCTTAACAGCCACATGATTCTCTTAACAACTGCAATGATTCGCTTAACAACCATGGCAAAAAGATTGTAAAATTGGGTGTGATTCACTTAACTGCTTTTATTTAGAATGGAAATTCTGCTCCCAGTTATGGCCGTAAGTCAAGGACTGCCCGTACTTCAAAGTAAGGCAGTTCTAACACTCTTTCCATGGGGCCGATCCTTTTTTTCTTCCCACACAACTGCAAAAGTGAAGATGAAGGTGTGAGGCTAGCTCAGCCATCCTTGTCTAACTAGTCTGTGTGTGTGTGTGTGTCACACATGCCAGTGCCTCGGTTCACTTGCCACTTCACTTTTGAAACCTAACATTTAGAGATGCTCCTTTCAGATCCCTGCATTGTCTGCTACTCGGTCCTTAGCCTGTTCTTAGTTGGGTTTCCGAATATGCCAACCAAACTCCAGAATTCAGGAATGTGCTGAACTTTATACAAAATTGGAGATTGTTTTTTTCCCCCCTCTAATGTGTGGGTATGTGTTTAAATTTACTGCCCAGGGATAATATTTGTTTTGGCTTCTGGCTCCCAGTTTTTCTCTTACATATCCTCTGTGGCACAATTTGGATTTTCGTTGGTGTTTCTGACATCTGCGTTATTTTCTTCAGGTATAAATAAATAACCTTCTGGGCCACCACCCAAGAGGGTTGGAGTGAAAGTTGGTGAAGAAGAAGGAAAAGAAAGAGAGAGCAGGAGAGGTGGACAAATGAAAGGGGAAAAAAGGAAATTTTCTGGGGATTTCTGAGAACTTGAAGCAAACTTCCTGGTCATCGCTGGACAAAAGTGGAACAGGATCCAACTCCAAACGCTGGGAGGATATTGAGTGGTTGTTTTTTTCTTTTTCTTTTTTTTTTCTTTTTTGTGGGTTGCTTTGGCACTGCCCCTTGGGGCGACTACAAAAGCAGGAAGAGAGTCGGGACGTTCCTGTGAGTCACTTGAGCTGTGGGAAAAAGGCAGTTGCAGCGCTCTTTTTTTAGCAAAGGTGAGTTTGCTAGACTTAATGCCGCTTTTTCCCCCCTTATTTTTTGGCGCCTGGGAGCTCTGACTGGCAAGTCGGAGAAAGACATGTGTTGAATCATCTGACCTTTCTCCTGGCTGCAGGGAATTGGGGCTGCGACTGTAGCTTTTGCTGTAGTAAAAGAAGCCAGCCCAGGAACTGGGGCTCATTAGTCCCCTTCTATGGAGTGAGATTTAATACGGCTAGCTGATGGGCTGGAAACTAAGGTGCCACTTCTATAGCAGAGGATTGTAGGGTCAAAATGAGATACAGGATTCCAGAGAGCTGAAAAAGGAAGCAAAGTATGCCTCTCATTTCACCTGGGGAACAGCTAACCTAGCCAGGTGGCCAGCAGAAGCATTGGGAAAGGAGGATCTCTTTGGATAGCCCTCTTCTCTAAAGGGGGGGGGGGAGTGCAGTGGGTGAGTTGACCTTTAATCTCGCACAAGGATTAAGAGGAAACTTGGGGGTGTGGTAGCACAAAGTCTTGTCTGTGTGTGTGTGTCTGGAGGGGAAGGAATAAGTGAGTGGTCATAAATCAAACCCGCAACCAGGTTGAAAGCAAGATGCAGAGAGGGGGGTGCGGCTAGCCCAAATAACACCCCCTCCCCCCAGCCACAGATCTCTGCCTGGGCTTCTTGGGATATTTTTCCTGGCATCTCAAAACTTCCAATGCAACCACCTTCCAGCTCCCTCTTACCCACTGTTTTGAGGTTCTCCTCTTGCAGAACCTAGTTCTTGGAGGACTCCTGCTATAAAATGTCCTCTTTTTTCCTTCTAGATCCTTGTTCTGGGGTTCCCTAGATTTTTCTCCTGGTCTACCAACCCTTCCCTTGAAATACCAATTCTATTTTTTTGGCCCAATAGCCCATTAGATCTCCTTTTTTCTATAGGACCCCGGGATACCTGTTTCTAACTCATTCTCCACCTCCTACTTGCTAGTTCTAGTTCCTTTTCTAGATAAAACCAGAATACGGGCCCCCTTCTCCACACAGATATAGTTTCTCCACTCCACCAGAGCTAGACAATTCCACCAGATCCCACCCCTGTCCAGTGCCCAACTGATTCCTTAATCCCAGCTGTACACAAGCATTTCCAAAGAGTTTGTGTCAATTTTTTTGAAGGAAATTCCGTCATTGTCCTCTGGGGCTAGTAACCATATTTGTCATCCGCAGACAGAGAGGGGAAGGATGGAAGGAAAAGGAATAGATATATTTTCCCAAGAGACTTTTTAGAATTAGCCTGCTTGGGACCATGCCAAGATCATGTCAGATCCAGTGGTTCTGATTTTCAGCTGTTCCCCGTCTTACATTTTTGCATCCCCTCCTGATGTATTTTTGTGGTAGACAGCCAACGTGCCATTCCTGAAGGCTGGGATTCTGCTGAAAAGCATTTTTAAAACACACACACACACACACACACACACACACACACACACACACACACACACCAAATGAAAGTGTCTCATCCACAAGCTGCACAAACCATCTCTGCAGGCAGCGCTCAAGTTGGGAGCTTCAAGCAAAAAGGCTTGATGGAAAATAGACTTATTTGATAAAAGCTTATTTGATCAGGTGAGTAGCTTAGGACAGGATTTGACAGCTTGAAAATATGTGGAGTTCAACTCCCAGAATTCCCCAGCCACCTAGCATAATTCCCCAGTCAAATTGTCCTAAGCCAGAAAAACTGGTTTAAGGATCTATGGAGAGACTCAGTCATCCAGGTCATGGTTGTCCCAAAGGTGCTTTTTCAAGAGGCAACTGGACTTCCTTTGTTTTTCCTTGACGTTTCGCTTTTCATCCAAGAAGCTTCTTCAGAACTGAACTGAAGAAGCTTCTTGGATGAGAAGCGAAAGGTCTTCAGGGAAAAACTAAGAAAGTCCAGCTGCCTCTTGAAAAAGCACCTTTGGCACTGATTTAAGGACGATCCATTTTTCTATCGGCTGATATGTGAGTTACGCTTCCCACAAACACATGCATATGGCTTTCTCACGATACTTCCTTTACCCCACCCTGTTGTCCCAATGCTAGAGCATTTCCCATAAAAGTCAGTGAATTCATTTTTATTTTTAAAAAGTAAGAAGCCTTCCTTATCCCGACAGATATTTTGGTTTAAACTTCATCTGAGAAGAGACACACCTGCCTGGCTCTGGTTCCTCCTCTCCCTTTGCTCCTTCCACTCTTAAGCTTCAGCAGGCTTAAGCTCATCGTAAGTGGGCACTTATGCCACTTTGTGGCCAATTATCTCCTAAAAGAATAGTCAAGGACTCCGGCTTTAAGAGGATTGCATTTAAGAGCCTGCTTCCAAATAGGAGTCCTCATGGAATAAGTTGTCCCTGTACTGCACGTTTCAGCAGAAATCAAGCAAGCTTGGATCTCTTCCTTGGCTTGCCTAGGAAGCTACTTGACAGTCCTGTTAGAGTCCTCCGCTTATGACCAGGATTGGGACCAGAATTTCCATTGCTAAGCAAGGTGGTTGTAGGACGAGGCACACCTTTTATGCCCTTTTTTTGCCACGACTGTTAAGTGAATTATAGTCCTTAAGTGAATCACGTCATTAAGCGAATCCTGCTCCCCCCTCCATTCACTTTGCTCATTGGAAGCCAGGTTGGGAAGGTTACAAATGACCATCACATGATCCCAGGATTCTGCAACCTTGGGAAATACCTGCCAGTTGCCAAGCACCCAAATTTTGATCGTGTGATGGCAACAGTTGTAAACACGAGGACTGATCATCAGACGCTTTTTCCAGCACCGTTGTGATTTCAAACAGTTGCTAAAAAAATGGTTGTAAGTCAAGGACTGCCTGTAATGCTGGATTATTCCGTTGTGGAAGAACTCTAATAAGTTCTCATTGTTGGGCTACTGTAATGTGCTCTAGGTGGGGCTGCCCTTGAAGTGGATCTGGAAGCTTCAGCTGTTGCAAAATGTTTCAGTGGTTACAGGCTGTTGCAGGTAGTGCTCGGTTCATTCAGTGACCGTTTAAGGTTACAACAGAACTGAAAAAAATTGACTTATGACCATTTTTTGCTCTTATGACTGTAGCAGCATCCCCATGGCCACATGATCAAAATCTAGACGCTTGGCAACTGGTTCATATGTAGGATGGTTGCAGTGTCCCGGGATCACGTGATCTACCTTTTGTGACCTTCAAACGAGAAAAGTCAATGGCAAAGCTGGATTCACTTAATGCCTGTCAGTAATTTAACAAGTGCAGTGATTCACTTAACAACTGTGGCAAAAAAAGTTGTTAAATGGGGCAAAACTCACTTAACAAATGTCTCACTTAGCAACAGAAATTTTGGGCTCAGATGTGGTCATGCAGAGGACTGCAGCTTTTTTGTCTTTCTGGAACACACCTTGCTGTTCTGTTCTGTTCTGTGAGCTGCGTTGGTTTCCAGTTTGTTTCTGGGTCCAGTTCAAGGGGACAGTTTTGACCTTTAAAACCCTACATAGCATGGGACCAGATTGTCTGAGGGACTGCCTTTCCCCAATTACATCTGCCCGTCCCACCAGACCCAGGAGAGAGGATATGGATCCCATCAGCTAGAGCAGAGGTCCCCAACTTTGGGGGCACCAGGGACCTATTCCGTCCACGGACTGGAGAAGGCGTGGTTTTGTGTGCTGCCTGCATCCCGCAGGTGGAACTTTGATTGTTTGTGCAGACCAGTTGCTGGCAAGCTGCGGCCCGGTACTGGTCCATGGACCGGGGGTTGGGGACCCCTGGGCTAGAGAGCTGTAATTGGTGGGTCCTAAGAAGTGGGCCTTTTCTCTGGGGGTGCCCTCTTTATGGAATATCCTTTTCCCTGAAAGTGAGGTTGGCCTCATTTATTTATTTATTTTATTTATTTATGAGACTTATATACCGCTTTAAGTGCAAGCACTCTCTAAGCGGTGTACACCAGTAAGCAATGTATATATATATTTACATTGCCCCCAACAATCTGGGTCCTCATTTTACCTACCTCGGAAGGATGGAAGGCTGAGTCAACCTTGAGCCAGTGAGATTTGAACCGCTGACCTGCTGAACACAGTCAGCTAAAGTGGCCTGCAGTACTGCACTCTAACTGCTGCGCCACCCCTTTTGTCTTTCCCTAAGGCAACAAAATCTGGTTGTGTCATCAGGCCTGGGGACTCCAGAGGACTGGGGAAATGAATATTGTCCGTGAAACCAGAGTCCTGTTTCAAGAACTTCACAAAGAGAGATGAGGGATGGTAGAAAGAAAGAGTAGCACAGCATGAATCAAGGAAGATGGGAGGATGGTGCTTCTTGTGGAAAGGTTGACGAGGTCTTTTCATTTAGGCCATGAAATGCTGGCTGGGGAATTCTGGGAACTGAAGTCCACACATCTTAAAGTTGCCAAGGTTGAGAAACATTGATTTAGGCAGTTTTCACATCGCTACAGGCTGTGACACAGGTTCTTCAGCCTGTGCACCCTTTGGGTTTAGTTCTTAAAAGTTCTTTAAAGCAGTTGCACCTTTTGTGCAACTGCCTTCTGTAGCTGCATTGCAATCTTGAGCAAAAATGTTAGTGCTTTTGGATAGCTGAGATGTTTATGTCCCTGCATGTTTTAAAATAACTTTATGGAACTGAATCCAGAGAACTGGCTTTATTTCTACCAAACTGCTAGTAGCACCCACTAACAGGTAGTTCTGTTTGGTAGAATAGTCAGAAGCATTGTTGGGCTTTTCCTCTTTAAGGAAAAGGTGGAAGAGACAGGATCAGAAAAAGGAAAGGAGGCCAGGTTGTCCTGTAGGAATACAAGCTAATTTGAGGGCTAATCCACATGGAGCTCCATTTCCATCTGTCCTGTTTGCCATCATTCGCTCTCTAGAGACTAAAATGGACGATCTGAAACTTGAGCTGGCCATGAACAAGGAGTGTATATCAGAGGTGGTGACCCTTTGAGAGCTGTATGCAACGAAATTTCATTTTGAAGTATGCCGATTGGTGTACATTCAAAGTGACAATAAAATTATTATTATTATTGCCAACTCCCCCCCTTATACGTGTTTCATGGAGTTGCTCATGCGTGTGAAAGAGGAGAAGCTTGCGGGGTAATGCTGAATTCTGCCCTGGTCATTTTGGATCTCATGGACACCTAGAGCACGCTCCCAAAGAGATTCCCCATGAGGAAATGACATCCTTGAAGGGGGAGGTCCCTCTCACTAGCTCTGGATGACACTGTTGGGCTATTTTTCCTTGTGTGCTTCTAATATTTTCCAGTAAAAAAGGAATTATGACCCCAACTGAGCCCAAAATTTCTGTGGGTAAGTGAGACATTTGTTAAGTGAGTTTTGACCCATTTTGCGACCCTCCTTGCTATAGTCGTTAAGTAAATCACTGCAGTGGTTAAGTTAGTAATATGGTTGTTAAGTGAATCAAGCTGATCGCATGACCCCGGGACATTGTATCCGTTATAGATATGAACCACTTGCCAAGAGTCTGAATTTTGTTCACATAACCGTGGGGATGCTGCAAAGATTGTAAGTGTGAAAAACAGTCATAAGTGACCTTTTTTAGTGCTGTTGTAACTTCGGTCACTAAATGAACTGTTGTAAGTCAAGGAATATTTGTAATGTCCTTTATTCCCCTTCCCTTCTCAACCACAAAGGAAATGGCCCCCATCCATCCATCCATCTTCTGCCAACTCCTGAAATTGGTATCAGTATCAAAGGGGTTCATAATCAAGTGGGAGATCTTTTTCCTGGATTCCAAGGAAAGGGAACAGTGAAGCTCAGGAGACAAGGCAAAGGAATTCAGGACTCCTGAGGTTTTTTTTCCCCTGACTCCTGATACCTACTCTGGGTTTATTTACCACCCACAGCTGAGTCAACTCTTAGGCCATTTTCCACACCTGTGTTTTCCACGCCTGTCAGCACTTTCTGATCTCAGGAAGGAAGAAGCCTTGTTTGACTCTCCCCTCCCCTGCCTCCCTCCTCTACACATGCCCAGACAATGTCTCCCTTCCACCCCCAGTGCAGCTTCATTGTTCCCATTCAACATGAATCATCTCTATTAGATCATCACACCTCTGACAAGAACATTGCAATGTAGGGCAGGTACAAGGAGAGACAAGAAATGCCAGGTCTGTAGGCCTGGTCCACCTGGTGTGTGTGTGTGGGAGGGGGGCAGCTATGCCAAACAGGGCAAACATCCAAAACTTTGAAGGAGGGAGAACTTCCTTGCAATCTGACTTTCTGTATTTGAGTCAAGGGAAGGAAAACTCTCTCCCACTTTAACAGCCACTTCCTACCACACCTCAAATTCCATACCAAAGTGTCCAACATTTCTGATTTGATTACCAAGAGTGCTCACCGCATTGTATTGAAAGGAACTCCCCATTTCTTAGATAATGCATCCATTCCAGTTACCCATGGATAGATCTAGTTTGGATTCATACAACAAGCTACCCCATTGCAGCTTAGTGTGCTGAGTGAACATATTGGGGTTTCCTAACCATGGGTTAATGTGTTGAAACTGGGCAACTGTGGGTTGTTTAATAAATCACAATTAAGTAAATAATGTCTTAGTGTCTTGTGTAAATTCAAGCATAGATCCTATAGAAGATCTGTGACATCTTGACTATATTATATGAAGACAGCTAATTTCTGCTCCTGTCGCAGAAGTAACCAAAGATATTTAGTTTGGTCTTTTCCTCTCGGGCGTCCTTAAAATCTTCTTCTGTCCTCTATCCTTGAGTTTTCCAGAGCAGCCTAAATGTTCCTCAATCAAAGAACTGGTTGGACAAGTTATAAGGGGGTGGCCAGTAGGTGAAAAATATCCTAAGCTGGGTCAGGAGGGAGCAATACACTTGCAACTCTTTCATTTATCCCAGGCTCTGCCTGCCACAAAATCTAAACTGTTTGCCCCCTCAGACTGAGAGAAAGGTAAGGCCAGATCAGCTCCTCTAAAACTCTTGCATCAACCTTGTGAGTTTTAGCAGGTTTTATGTGAATTCGGTAGAATGAGCAAAAATCAAGAGAGAACCTCGCTGTAAGGATTTTTTTTCTTTTGTCTATTCTATCTCAGAGGAGCTAAAACATGATAGCTTCATGGTCACCATAATCAGCACCTTGGAAGAAAATAAATCCAGACAGGGTAACTGTCTTTGAAAACTGTCTTCTGATATTATTATTCTTTCATACCATTGGTTCCTGGGCTAAATCTCTTAGAAGAAAGCCACAACAGTCTCTTAGCTGCCTTCAAGTTGAACAAATTTATTACGGCAGAAGATTTCATGATGAGTCATGTGCCCAAAGTGTTAGCTACGTTGCAGATAAACTCAGAATTGGCTAGAAAGGAGGGACAGTAAGTGTGAGGTCAAGGAAACTGCAAAATTTGGGAAGACAAGGACTGCTGCAGTGGAGGGCTATCGCAAAGCACTAAAGGCAAACATCCTGCCATTGGTAAACTAATATATGGTGTGATTAAAAATCAATTAAGTTCAGTTAGGGCACGGGTTGGCAACCCGCGGCTCCGGAGCCGCATGCGGCTCTTTGAGCCACCTCCTGTGGCTCCGGAGCCTGCTCCGCCATTTGCAGAGACAGAGAGAGAGAGGCACTTGCACTTCTCTTCTCTCTCTCTCTCTCTCTCTCTCTGTCATGGGACTTGCCCCCTCGCAGGGCTCCTGATTGGCCCTGCGCCTGGGTGCCCCGCCCCCTGGGAGAAGGGCGGCCAGGAAACCCCTTTCCCAGGCTGGCTCAGTCCGAGGTGCACATGGCTGGGGAGCCACACAGGGAAGCCCTGGGATCCCCCCAGGGAGCGGCCCACCGAAGCCTCTGCTAGCATGGGAGGCTTCAGCATTGCTGGTGGACAGAGTTGACTGGTCAGTGGGCCATTGCAGCAGTTCCAACCCAAAGATGCCGGCAGTGCAGAAGGTGGCCGGCTCGGCCTGGGGACGGCCCGGGAAACGATGCCGTCGCTGGCCACCGCCCCAGCTGGGACTCCACGCTGCCCAGCCTCACTCTCTGCCCATGGGATGTAGCCACGGTGCCGCTGGGGGGGTTAGTGCCACAACAGGCTGTCCCTGGGCGGCGGTGGCGGTGGCAAGTGCTCTGGGTTGCCCAGGCGGCATAGCAGAGAAGGGCGCGGGGCGGTGGCAGGCAGGCCACGCAGCCTGTTGGGCAAAAGGCTCTCCAGGCTCTTCTTGGCCTGCTGGCGGTGCAGCCCCACCTGGGCGGCCATGACACACTGCCACTCTTGTGGCTCTTCGGCCGTGAGAGCACGCCGTGGTTGCAGCAGCGTGTGCAATTGGGCGTCCGCTGCAAGGGCACCCGGGCTGGCTGAGCCACCGGGCCGCCCATGTACAGGTACGGGGAGCCGTAGCCGTTCATGGTGCCCTCTCACCACAGCTCCTAGATCTGCCTCACTCGCGCCAGGGCCATGCTCGGCCAAACGTGGCGGCGCTGAACTCACCCTCGGCTCCAGTGCAAGTTGGCTGATGGCTCCCTCGCCTGCCTTCCCCACCTCTCAGGCCGGTCTGCGGTGCCCTGGGTGCCTTTCAACACCTGCTGCCTCCTGCCCCCCCTCCTTCGGCACCAGCCACCCACTCACCCACCAGGCTCAAGAGTGGAGGCCCTGACCGTCTTTTACGCTGGCCAGCCCAGCATTCACATGACGACCTGGGGCGGGGTGGGGCTGGCGAGAGAGATGCACTTTCCCAGCCCGGCGCAAACACCTGCAGTCCAGGTGGGCATGGAGGTTGGGAGGGGGAGAGGCCGGCTGGACGCTCTTGCGGGGTCCCACCTGGCTCTGGTACCGCATGCGCTATGCCAGCCGTCCCCAGTGCTGCCCAGATGAGTGCCCGCAGGGTCCGGATCAGGCTGGCAGAGGGGCTCACTCTGGGAAAGCGCAGAGGAGCTGTCCCCAAGTGCTAGGGCGGAGGAGGGGACCCCAGTCATTCGCCAGAGTCCCAGTATGTCTTGCTGGGCATGGACCTGATAGGTTTGTTCACCAGGGTCCTGGCTGGAAGAGGGGAGGTCCCGGGCCGGGCTCGCTCTCTGCCTCTCTCTCTCTCTGAGCGCGATTGCAAGCTCGCTGCCTGCCCAGAGAGGGGAGAGCTTAATAGGGGCGGCGGGGGGGGAGGCGCTCAGCCACCATTATGGCTGCTGCGTCTGGGCGCCGGGGCTGCTACCCTCTTCGTGGCAGCGGCATCGCCTTCCATGCTGGTCCCATAGCAAGCTAGGCATGCCCCCGCACGCTCACGGGAAGGATGGGGAAAGGGGTGGGCAGTGCTGGTATTGGGGTGGGGGGAGGGAGTGGGGGGAGGAAGAAGGGATCCGTGGGGGTGTGGAGTGTGGGAGGAAGAGTCGGAATCCAAGATGCTCAAATCTGGGTGGGCTCCCAGCAAACACACGCCGAAGAAGTGAGGGGAGAAGTAAGAGAGGAAGAGAAACTGCGGGTGGGGGGGGAGCAACCCCTTTCTTCTTCTGGTGCAAACTCTGCTGAAGCCAAAATGGAGGGGGGATGAGGAGGAGGAAGAGTGGCGATTGACAAACTGTGCCAGCCAATCTCTTTGGGGGAGGGGGGCGCAGGATGGAGAGGAGGGCAGCTTGCCTTGGAGAGGGAGAGGAGAGAGAGAGAGACAGACCCTTTTGACATCTAAAATGAAGATAACACTGCATATATCCATTTTTACCTTTATGTGTGTGTGTGTGTGTGTGTGTAATGTGTGTGTGTATAATGTGTGTGTGTGTATGTATGTTTGTGTGTATGTATGTATGTGTGTGTGTGTGTGTGTATGTATATTTGGTTATTCGGGTTTTCTCCTGCGTAAAATTGGAAGTGTCTTGGTGACGTTTCGACAAAGTCCCTTTCGTCATCTTCAGGCTGGTGTTTTCAGCTTCGTGCTTCGAGGAGCAATGTGTGGTCTTAGCTGTTCCTTCCTTTTAACTGCCAGTGGGGGTATGAACTGATTGGGTGGGAGTTTGGCTGTGTTCTGATTGGGTGGAGGTGTGTTCTGATTGGTTAGGGGTTTGGCTGTGCTCTGATTGGATGGGGGGTTGGCTGTGCTCTGATTGGATGGGGGAGTGTTCTGTTTGGGTGGGGGCTTTGTTGTGCTCAGGTTAGTCTGAGTTGCAGGGGGGTTTAAGATGGTGGGCTGCCTTGCTATTTTTTGGCTTCGCATTCGTGGTCGTGCCTCATCTTCATGGTGGGTGTCAGTTTGCTTCATGTATGGATTGGAGGGGTTTAAAGTGGCTAATGATGCAGCTATGGTCTGGCTTCTGGTTTGTGGTCGTGCCTCATCATTGGTGTGGCTTTGGGTTTGCTTTTTGCATGGATGTGTGGTGGTGACATCCTGTGTGGTTTTAGTGAGTGTGGGTCTGGTGTCATTCTTTGTGTTAGGGAGTCGTTTGTCAATAAGGGCGGGTTTCCAAATGGCTGGTAGGCGGGAGGTATCATCTCGTTTGTTCATGCTGTGTGGGCATTTTTCTATCTCGATGGCTTCTCTGATTATTCTGTTATTAAAATGTTCAGTTTTGGCGATAGTTCTGGTCTTTTTAAAGTCAATTTCATTTCCTGTGGCTTTAAGGTGTTGGACCAGGGAAGATGTTTGTTAGAGAATTTTAATTTCTCTATTGGTGAAAATTAAATCAGAAGCTCTCACAATTGACTGCATTTAGCTGATTCAAATAACTTTATATTTATATAAAAATATTTACAATACCATTCTTCTTTACAGCAACATATCTTAATGAAGACTTGTTAACAGAGACAGACCAGAGACAGACATGAGACTGGAAATCCAGCTCCTAACTCAATACTCTTTTTGCACAGACTCAGTAACACTTTCTTCACATTGGCTGACTGAGTTACCACATGACTCTTCCTGTTCATGAATATTCCAACACTCCTCCCTTCATGACAGGAAGAGACATCAGGCCTATTAACTTAATACATTCTTTAATCGTGAAAAACCTTGTGCCACTAACCTGGCCTTATACTGTACATCATTATTTGGCAATACCTTTTTCTTATATACCCACTTACAACCCACAGCTTTGGTTCCCTGTGGCAAAGTCACTGATTTAAATACTTCATGGTCTCCCATGGATTTCATCTCTTTATCCATGGCCTCCTTCCATTTTTCTTGTTCAGCTTTTGGTAATGCCAACACCTCTTTATAACTGCTTGGCTCATACCACACATTGCAAACCTTTACCTTGCTAGCAGAATATCTATCAGGCGGAATTCCTTTGTTACATCGCTCTGACCTACGTGGTATTAACTGCTCCTGTGTCTCAAGTCTTTCTGGCTTCATGTCTTGTTCAGCCTCTCCTCCCTGAACATTGACATCTTCAATAATGATTTTTTCATCATTAGATGAGTTATTGTCACTAAACAGATCACCGTCATTAAGTGAGACATACTCAGAATTTGCATTAATTCTGTCCCAATTTTGTTCTGCAAAATTAGCAGACCTTGAAATTATAATTCTTTTACCTCCATCGCTAAAGCGATATCCTTTTGACCCTGGCTCATAGCCCACAAACCTGAGCTTTCTTGCCTTTTGCTGTCCCTTTCTTCTGATTGCCTTAGGAATATGTACCCATGCAGTACTTCCAAAAATTCTCAAATGTGCCAGTGATGGCTTTCTCCCATATAGAATGGCATATGGCGTATTATTAATGGAGGAACTCCACAGCCTGTTAACTATATAATTGGCAGTCAATATGGCTTCTCCCCAATATGACCTGCTCAGACCAGAATCTTCTAATAATGAATCCTTAATTGTTTGCAAAACACCATTCCTTCTTTCAGCTACACCGTTCTCTGCTGCTGAGTAAGGATTTGTACGTCTGTGTCTTATCCCCAACTGCCCCAACCATTGTTGGAATTTAGTTGACATAAATTCAGTACCTCTGTCAGTTTGCAACTGACACACTTGTTGTCTGTACCTTCTCTCTACAAAACTTACCCATTGTTTGAATTGTTGTAGCACCTCTGTCTTACTTCTAAGCAAGTAGCAAAACGAATACCTGCTATAATCATCCATAATTACCAGTGCATATTTTGCTCCTCCCAAACTGGCTTGCATAGGTCCCACCAGATCTGCATGGACCAGCTCTAGAACTCTTTTTGTTTGTCTTGTGCTATATTTACTAACTGGGAATGCCTTTGACTTTGATGCTTTGTATATTGCACAGTCCAAATATGTTTGCATCCCTTCAAATTTAGCCCTTCTGCAAAATCTTGCATTTGCTGCAAAACTTTAAAGCTTGCATGGCCAAGTCTTCTATGTAGAAGATGAACACATGAATCATGCTCTGCAACATTCTTAAATATATGGGAACATTGAACCTTTTGTCCCTGCAATACATATAGATTATCTTCCTTTATGCCTTCTGCACAAATATTCCCATTCCTTTTGATGAGACATTTCCCATTTACAAAAATGACCTCAAAACCTTGTTTGTCTAAATTAGACACACTTAACAAATTATGTTCCATCTCAGGTACACAAAGCACATTGGTAAACTTTGATTCCAAATATGGAATTTTTACATCGCCTTTTCCGATGACTTTTGCTTTCTGGCCATTTGCCAAAGCCACAGCTTCTTGTGCTACTGGAACAAACCTGCAAAATAATTCAGAGTCATTAACAATTGTTTGACTTGCCCCACTATCTATTAGCCACTTGTCTCTGTTGTTGCTATAGCAAACTTTTGCAACACCAAAATGTTCTTTTGCAAAACAGTCCTTTTTGGTTGCACAAATGTCCTTTGCTGCAAACAGTTCCTTTGCAAATGTGTGCTCGCTCTACAAATGTAGCAATTCTTTTCTTGCAAAGCTTTCTGCTTGCAAAATCTCTCTTTTGTTGCAACTTGGTCCAGGTATGATCTGCTTGTTTCTTCTCCTCTGGAGACTTGCAGTCTGGACCCCCTCCTCAGGAATTTCTCCTCCTCCTGGTTGCTTCTAAAATGGCGTTTTTCTTCTTCATTAAGCAAACATGCCTTTAAAGCCTCAAACTTTAAGTCTTGCTCTTCTTTGCACTCAAATATTGCAGAAACTGTGTCCCAGGTTTTATCTAAACTGTTCAACACCAATGAAACCTTCTGGGACTCAGGGAATTTAATCCCACATTGTTCTAAGTCCAAAAATAAACTTTGCATTTTATTTAAATGCTGTTCCACAGATTCACCTGGTTGCAAACAGGCCCTGTAAAGTTTTCTTGACAATTGCACTATGTTGCAAGCAGAAACATTCACGTGCACAGCTCTCAACTTCAACCAAATCTCCTTTGCAGTCTTTAAATTTGCAACATTTAGAAATTGATCATCATCTAAATTCAAGATGAGATAAGCCATAGCTTGATCATGGCTTTTCTGATCTGCTGCTGCAAACACTTGTGGTGGATTTTCAACAATATACCACAGCTCTTTTGCTTTCAGCAAACATTCCATTTTTGCAACTGATATAATGTAATTCTTCTGGCCCAAACGAGGCACGCAGCTTTCCTTAAATTCCATTGCAGCCATTCTGCTAATTCTGCCTTGTTTTTATACTTTCTAAACACAGGCAATTTCTTCCAGCTTTAAATTACAATGCAGTCCTTAGTAAGCTCTGGGCCCATAACCTGTTAGAGAATTTTAATTTCTCTAATGGTGAAAATTAAATCAGAAGCTCTCACAATTGACTGCATTTAGCTGATTCAAATAACTTTATATTTATATAAAAATATTTACAATACCATTCTTCTTTACAGCAACATATCTTAATGAAGACTTCTTACAGAGACAGACCAGAGACAGACATGAGACTGGAAATCCAGCTCCTAACTCAATACTCTTTTTGCACAGACTCAGTAGCACTTTCTTCACATTGGCTGACTGAGTTACCACATGACTCTTCCTGTTCATGAATATTCCAACAATGTTGGTTCCTCTTTTTTGACTGAGTTCTTATGTTCTTCAATGTGTGCACTTATTCTTCTGTTGGTTTGTCCGATGTATGTGTTGGGACAAGTGGTGCATGGGATTTCATATACTCCTTGATTTTCTAACTCAGTTTTATCTTTGGGGTTTCTTAGGATGGTGGATTTTTTTCTGTTTGTGCAGAATGCTGTTTTGATGTTGTGTTTATGGAGGATCTTGCTGATTCTGTCTGTGGTGCCTTTTATGTATGGGAGGAGGGCTTTGCCATTTTCTTGTTCTCTGTCTTGGATTTTAGTGGGGGTTTCTTTTTGGATTAGGTTTGTAATCTTATTTCTTTGGAATCCATTGGATGTTAGTACATTGGTGAGAGTGTGTAGTTTGGTTTTTAGGTGTTGTTCGTCAGCTAAGCGTTTTGTTCTGGAGATGAGTGTCTTGGCTACGGAGTTGATCTGTGCTGGGTGGTGGTGTGAGAGAGCGTGCAGATAGCGGTTTGTGTGTGTTTTCTTCTGGTAGATGGTGTGTCCTAGGGAGCCATTGGATTTCTTGTAGACTAAGACATCCAGGAAGGGAAGTTGGTTATTAGCTTCTGTTTCCATGGTGAACTGTATTTTGGGGTGTAGGCTGTTGAGGTGTGTGAGGAAGTTGTCCAGTTTTTCTTTCCCATGTGGCCAGATTATGAAGGTGTTGTCTACGTATCTGAGCCAGAGTTTGGGTTTGTGATCCGATTTTTCTAGAGCTTGGGTTTCAAAGTGTTCCATGTAGAGGTTTGCAATGACAGGTGAGAGGGGTGATCCCATGGGTGCTCCTTCTGTTTGTTTGTATTTTTGTCCATTATAGATGAAGTATGTGTTGGATAGGCAGTGGTTGGTCAGATGTAAGATGTGTTTGGGGGGGTTATATTTGTTTTGTTCTGACCAACCACTGCCTATCCAACAAATACTTCATCTATAGCATATATATATATATATATATATATATATATATATATATATATATATATATATATATATATATATATATATATATATGTTTTCTGAGGTTTTCGCGGGTGTTTGTATGTAGGTCTTTGGTTATTCGGGTTTTCTCCCACGTCAAATTGGAAGTGTCTTGGCGACATTTCGACAAAGTCTCATTAGTCATCTTCAGGCTGGTGTTTTTGGCTTCGTGCTTCTAGGAGCAATGTGTGATCGTAGCTGTTTCTTACTTTTAACTGCCAGCTTTGGTTTCGTGCTTCGGGCTCCTAACTTGCAATGAGATGTGCAATCTTTTATTTATCCTCATCATAGTACTTGTTCCCATGGGCCTCACAAAAGGTGAGACCTAGGCTATGCATGGGTGTCAGTGGGGGATTTTGTGGCAGATTTTGTGATTCTAATCTGGGTTTTTAGGAAAGTAATTTAACTTGGAGGCTGTGCTGGTTCCAGTGGGAATGCTTTGGATCCTAATGTTATGTCTCTCTTTTCAGATGCCCATCCTCAAGCAGTCCCCTGTTTCTCATTCCAAAAAGAGGCCCCGTCTGGATCGAGCCATGATTAGCGCCCCTTTGGGGGACTTTCGACATACGATGCACATTGGCCATGGGGGCGATGCTTTTGGAGATACATCATTCCTCAGCAACCATGGGGGCACCAAGACCAATGGGTTGCCTCACGATGTAGCAGTGTCTCCTGGGTCTCTTGGTTCTCCTGGAGATGTTTCTGGTTGCTTTGAACTGCTCTCCCCTCCTGGGAGTGGGAATGGAGTAGTCCAGAGTCCAGCAACATCAACCCCTGATGGCAGCTTTGTGGTACTGCAGAGCCCAGAGAAGGCTGATTGGAAGCCCCCTAATGGAGAAGGTTGGGACCTGCAACAGAAGTTCTCCCTGGAGAGTCCCACACTGGACCACGCTGAATCCCTTCTCTCTTTCCAGCTGGACTTGGGGCCTTCCATCTTGGAGGATGTGCTGGGAGTGATGGATAAAGACTGGGAAAATATTAAATGGCAGGATCAGGATGTACTGAGGGATGAGAGCTCAAGCCCACTGGGATGCTCCCAGCAGGAGGATGAAAAAGAAGAGGAAGAAGAGGAGGAGGAGGAAGAAGAAGAAGAGGAGGAGGAGGAGGGACAGGGCTACAGTTTTGAAGATGAACAAGATGAAGAGATTGGGTTATAGGAGGAGGAACATCTTGGCTTTGCTCTTTCTTTTCCCCACCCTAAGATTTCTGCCTGCCTGCTCTTGCAGAGTTTTCCAGCCGCTGCTACAGTAGTCAGTAGCTGGCAGCCCTTTGGCCAAATATGGCCAGCAAATGACTATTAGCTAATCCACCAATTTATCCCTGCCTCTTCCTGTAGAGAAGCCTTTTACCTTCAGATTTCTTATTGTGGGGTTCACATAGGAAAACAGCAATCAGAATCCTATGGCACATTCCATGATGCTACTTCTGGAAAATAAGTTCCAGAAGGTGCTTAATAAAAATCCCTGTTCTTTCCCCACTTCTTGTATCCCTTCCAAGGCCTGGGACAGTGCAACTTCTTTGTACTGGAAAAATACGTCTTGGCTTCAGCCCATCTCTCTATCTGGAATCAAAGTGACATACCACTGAGCCTGTTATGAAACTCTCTGTCCATCATCTGCTCTTATGTTTATCATTTTTTACTTAACTGTCTTAAATTCCAGGTCTCTAACCCACTGCTGGCTTCCCTCTATGAACTTGGAATATGTTTTGAGGAAAGGTCACCTAAGAGAACAGACTGAGAGAATATGAGGACACAGTCTTAACCTAGAGGCAGATGGTTGAAAGTACAGAGTAAGAGAGAATGATACGATTTGGGAAACTCTGTCTAATAAGCTCCAACTATGTAGCCAGTCTCTTCTAACAATGTAGAGGCTATTGGGACATTCAAAGGTATGAAGCCTTCTTCTGCCCACCAGTCTCTTCTCAACAGAAGGACACAACCTAGCTCAATAGCCTCCATTTCAGAATTCATTCAGTTTTTTCTCTTAAACCTGTGGATCTGTATATCCAAGCAGTATTGTGTATCCAAGCAGTTGTGGGACGTCTTCTTAAGAGATGATCTTGTGTTAAGACAAGGACATGATTAGAGGGAAGACAGAAGAGCTTCACCACATTTTCTTGAAGTCAATGAAAAGGAATTGGCAGGAAGAATGAAGAAAAGACGTTCGGTTCCTTGAGGGGACTGCAATTAGCCACATACCTAGCTGCCTCTGACAAGGGACAGAATTTTCTGCCAGTGGACCACCTCAGTGTTTTGGTTTTTTTTGCACCCTGTATAAAAGAAGCATCTGTTTTTGTCAATCCAGTCATGTACAAAAAAGGACGACGTTTTCAACCGATATAGTAGCTGGAACAATTCTGTGTTATTTTTCTCTCTCTTTTGGCTAGTCACTTTTAAAATGGATTTATTTATGAAGGACAAAACTTGGAGTGCTCGTGTGGAAAAAAAGTATGCATCTTTTTTTTTTCTCTATTAAAGCTGTGATGGGGTTGGGTGGTAAGGCAGGGTTGCATCCATAGATAGCATCTCTATCCAATGTGAACTGGATAACTTTTTAAACCAGGTGCTTTTAAGTTAATACAGTTCAGTGGGCTGGAAGCGGCAATAACTGGACAGGGATTTATACTGGCCAACATATTTTTGAACAACACTTTTATAATCCCAGATCCATCAAATTAATAGCTTGTCCTTTTGCCCATCAGTTATTTCTTTTACATTCTTTTTTAAAGTGATATTCTGTTTCAGCTATCTTGGCTTCCCTAAACTGCCCTGCGGGAACATTGTCAACTCATTTTTGGAAGTTAATGGTAAACAGTTGGGAAACAAATCTGCCCGCCTCTGTACATATGCAGAAGTGGTGGTACAGCTGTAGATTTGTTTGTGCTAAATGTAAGAATACTTATATAGAAATAATGCCTTCCCCTTACTGTACCCTTTGGTTCTGCCCATAAACTTTATCCATCCTCCTGTTCCAACTCTAGATCTGACTATCGGCTCCTTAGGGCATTGTTTCTCAATTTTGGCAACTTTGAGATGTGTGGACTTCACCTCCCAGAATTTCCTGGCCAACATCTTAAAGTAGCCAAGGTTGAGAAAAGCTGTCTTAGAGATTGCTTACAGATGGATCTAGTCTATATGTTCCTTGATTCCACCGTGTTTCTGCTTTTGTGTTCTTACTCCTGATTTATTTATCGTAATGGAAAAGGTATATAGAACTGTAATGTATAGGGCCTTGCCTGAAGTATTTATCTGCTACAAAAAGGAAGAGTTGTTTTTATTGCCAGAGTGAGTGTGTTACCACTTCCTGTCTCTCTGCTTAAATGGGACAAGATTTAAATATGTTAGAATTAAAGTAGAATAAAGCTGCTCAGTATATTACAACTGACATTGCTACAAGATAAGATAGTGATCTCAACCTTAGCATCTTTAAGATGAGTGGCCTTCAGCTCCCAGAATTCCCCAGCCAACATGGGAATTGAAATCCACTTCTGGGACTTGACGTCCACTGATTTTAAAGTGGCTAAGGTTGAGGAAACACTGAGATAAGGTATGTATAACCTGTGGCTCCCAGAAATTCTGGATGCGGCCAATGAACTTCTCCAGAAGTTGATACTGTGTTGTAATTTTTATTATAAGAAAGAAGGAAGCAATGTTTAATTTCACAGAGAGCATTCGTGCAAGCTCGTGTTTTGTTTAAAATTCAATATTTTTGTCTGGCTTTGATAGCGCATGCCAATTAAAAAGCCAGATGCATCCTTCTGATCATAAAGAGCTAAATATCTTTGTGGTAGTTCTCAGTTACTTACCCTCTAACAGTCTATGGAGATTCTCAGTCATCCAGGTCATGGTTGTCCCAAAGGTTCTTTTTCAAGAGACAACTGGACTTTGTTTTTCCTAGAAGACATTTCAATTCTCATTCAGGCATTCAGGAAGCTTCTTCAGTTCTGGGAAGCAAACGTCTTCAAGGAAGAGCAAAGGAAGTCCAGTTGCCACTTGAAAAAGCACCTTTGAGATTAAACCTCTATTATTGCACCAGACATGTTTTATTAATCTCTGCTTTTTTGCAAATGAGACAGGCGAGTGTGGATGGGGGAGTGGTAAAGATTGTTTAAGTTGTGACCATGTTTTTGTGTCACATATCCTTTCTTAGAAAGCTTTCTTGGCGATGGTGGGAAACATGCTTTCTAGTTTTGTTTTGCTGGATCCCATGTCCCAGCAAGCAGTTTCAAGACTGGAAGTGAATATAGTGGTAGTGGTGTTTCTTAGCTGAAGAATGTAAGTTTTGGCAGGGGGTATCAGAGAAGCTTAAGGAAATGGAGGCTCTCCATCATTTGGAATTCTCCATGTGAGGTATAAGAAGAGTTTTAATGTTTGAGGACTGATTGGTTGGGTTTTCCAGGAAGTAACGTACAGACAGTTTCAACAGAATGAGCCCCGTAATTAATGTTGGTCAATCCTCAGATTTATTATGGGTGGAGATATCTTCCAACTGCAGCCAACTACAAACAGGAGTGGAGAGTGTTTCATCAGATAATCACAATATATTACCAGTTATTGCTCCAAATAGTGCATCAGTTCTCATTTATGGCAGGAGACTGCTCTGGAATTCTGGTTTTCAACAATGGATTCCCTGAAAGTAACGACGATAGAAGTGTGATGCTATTTATGAAGAAGACAAACAAAAACATTAGGATGACCAAAAGGTGAAAGGAGGGGGGGGGAGAGTAAAGATATGGGTGTGACTATTGCAAAGTTACAGTTCCACTGTTTTATTCTTCTTTACTGGATGATGCTACCCACCTAACATAAGCTACAGTTCCTAAAGCAGTATATCTCCATTGTGAAGATACTCCGAAAGAGGAGCAGGTTTCTAATTTATATAAAAAGAAATAAAAATGTGTCCCATGTATCAGGTTGGGGTTAAAAGTGGGTTCTTGAGTGGTGAAGATTACAGCATTCAAAACTCTCAGTCCTGAGAGCATGACAGATGTTGTAGTCCAAGCTATCTAGATCAGGGGTCCCCAACCTTGGCAACTTTAAGACCTGTGGACTTCAACT
Source organism: Crotalus adamanteus (assembly GCA_039797435.1). NCBI lineage: Eukaryota > Metazoa > Chordata > Lepidosauria > Squamata > Viperidae > Crotalus > Crotalus adamanteus. The sequence continues at coordinate 12,972,574 of CM077935.1, forward strand.
CCCAGAATTCCACAGCCAACATGGCTGGCTAGGGAATTCTGGGAGTTGAAGTCCACAGGTCTTAAAGTTGCCACGGTTGGGGACTCCCGATCTAGAGGGCTCTGCCCCAATGTATATTGTAACTCCAATTTGCCCCTCTACTTATCTCCATGTTAAAATAGGGAAACCTGGACATTCCCCCCACTTGGTGAGTGTGTTTTATCTCTGTGATATGATTTTAAAGCTGTTCCATTAATGAGGTTTGGTTACTGACTACAAATGAGATTGGGGCTGGTCTCTGATCTCCAGTTTCCTTTGGGAGAATAAAACCACCCCTTTGCTATTCTCTACTACGTGGATGCATTTCCAAACCTCGCCCTCCCCATCCAAGATTTAATCCTGAAACCTACTTCTTAGATCCCCACAGATTCTTAGATACTTTTTAAATTATTTTTTCAATAATCCTTGCAACTGAAGTAGCAAGATGGCGCCGTGTACATTGCATTTATCATTTTGTAATAGCTCATTTTATGGGATTGCTATGTAAGAGAATGTCTATACAGCCTCCCTCTTGATGTGTTTAACTATCAACCTACTACTATCAGACTGTTTGTACAGTGACTAAAAAGTGTTTGATATTTCTTGTAATTAAAATCAAATTAGTTTCGGATGCTTTTCTATTGTATATGATATCTATTCCTACCAGACTCTCTGCTATCACTGACTGGTTTGTGAAAGGAGTTCTAGATCTGCTCAAGGGTGGGGTTTCTGGCACGGAAGAAGAACTACAGGTAGTCCTCAACTTACGACTATAGCAGTAGCACTTAGATATATACAGTATACTGCTTTATAGTGCTTTACAAACCTCTCTAAGCGGTTTACAGGGTCAGTCTATTGCCCCCAACAATCTGGGTCCCCATTTTACTGACGTCAGAAAGATGGAAGGTTGAGTCAACCTTGAGCTGGTCAGGATCAAACTGCTGGCAGTGGACAGAGTTAGCCTGCAGTACTGCATTCTAACCACTGGGCCTCCATGACCATAATTGAGCCCCAAATTTCTCTTGCTAAGCAAGACTGTTATTAAGTGAGTTTTGGCCCATTTTATGAGCTTTTTGCCACAGTTAAGTGAATCACTGCAACTGTTAAGTTAGTAACACTTACTGATTCTGGCTTCCCATTGACTTTGCTTGTCAGAAGGTCGCAAAAGGTGATCACATGACCCTGGGACACTGCAACCGTCATAAATATGAGTCAATTGCCAAGCGTCCAAATTTTAATCACATGACCATGGGGGTGCTGCAATTGTCGTATGTGTGAAAAACAGTCACATGTCACTTTTTTTCAGTGTCACTGTAACACTCTAAATTATTGTAAGTCGAGGACTACCTGTAAAACAGTACTCCAAGTCAAGGTATATTAAACCCAAAGCAAGCCAGGATATTTTGAAATCTTGCTCAGCATTCTACAGATCTTCTTGACTTTGGCTTCCTTTCCTTCTCTCTTATATGCATACCAGTAATCATTATACAGGTCGTCTTCGACTTAACAGTTCATTTAGTGACCATTGAGAGTTACAACACCACTGAAAAAAGTGATGATCATTTTTCACACTCACAACTATTGCAGCATCCCCATGGTCACGTGATCAAAACTCAGAGGCTTGGCAACTGACATTTGCAGTGTCCCAGGGTCACATGATTGTCTGGCAAGCAAAGTCAATGGGGAAGCCAGATTTACTTAACAACTGTGTTACTGATTTAACAACTGCAGCGATTCACTTAACAACTGTGGCAAGAAAGATCATAAAATGGGTCCAAATTCACTCTAACAGCTGTCTCGCTTAACAACAGACATTTTGGGCTCAGTGGTGTTTTTTAAGTTGAGGACTGCTTGTACTGAACAAACTTTTGGAACCAGCCATTTTAATGGAAATTGCACCTGCTGCTCCTGAGCCACCCTGACTTTGATCAACTAATGTGATTCCTCCCCATGGGCATCTCACAAGGGCAGTAGATCTTGCCATCTCCCATTTCCATTTTAGTTGAACAACAAAAAAGCAAAACTGAGATTTCTCTGTAGGCACTCTTAGCAGTGGGAGTTGCCATTAAAAAAAAATCTAAATATGGTAGCTTCTGTTATCAAAAAAAATATTTGCTCCTACTGAACATAATCTAATGTCCAGCACTCTACCGTTTTCCCTATTGGCTCTGTAAATAACTGGATAGATGGGTTGACTTTTTGATCAGGAATGTGACCAAAGCATCTTCAAAGCTTCTGTCACTGAGTCACTGTCCTTCCTAGTACTGGATACTTGCCAGAAACTGGTCTAAACATGGCTTAACGTTGGCTGTAAAACAGATTTATTTTATGACCAAAAAAAAAAGAGCGAGAGAAAACCCTGGGTGGGGAGCACAAAGAGAAAAAAAGCAGACAGGCAGTTGTCTTTCTCTGAAGACTGTTATGTTAGCACTGGCCTAGAAACTGAGTTCTAGTCCTGCATTAGCCATTAAAGGCAGCTGGGTGGCTGGGTCAATCAACAGGACAATGTGAGCTCTAGTTCAGCCTTAGGCATGAAAGCTAGCTGGATGGCTTTGGGCTAGTCCAGGGATAGGCAACCTTGGCTCTTTTATGACTCGTGGACTTCAACTCCCAGAATTCCTGAGTCAGAATTCTGGGAGTTGAAGTCCACGAGTCATAAAAGAGCCAAAGTTGCCTACCCCTGGGCTAGTCCTTCTCTTTCAGCCCAACCCACCACACAGGGTTGTTGTGGGAAAATAGCAGGAGGAAAGAATAGGTATGTTGGCTGCCTTGAGTTACTTTTAGAGTAATAAAGGTGGGTTAAAGTTCTAATTAATTAATAAAAATGTGTAGGGTAGATGAGTTGAACCCATTGCACTGGTGTTTCTGGCATTCAGAAACTGGTTCTGACAAAGCCAGCAGGCCCAAGGGAGGGGAAGGTTAATTTTGGCTAAAGTTGAATCAACAAGGTCATAATTGTCTGCCCTGATACCTGGTAGTTATTCTGGGTATCAGCCACACTCCTTTTATTGCCTGCTCTCTAATCCTATCAAAATGCCAGCTGGGGATACCAGTAATCAGACCTGCAGCCATATTGTAATGCTGGACCTTCAGGATGGGTTCATATTTAACCAGGCACACAAATACACTGATGACCCTTGAAAAGGCTTTGCAACAGAGGGGAAGTTTTTGCCTCACCTGATCGGCTCAGCACTATAGATTTTCTAGCGGTGCCTGGACTAAGGGACAGGCTGGTGTCATGGACACAATCTTAAGGCCTCATGCTTCCTGTGGTTGGGCCCAGCCCTCCCTGCAGCTGCTTGTCATTTGCAAAGCATTTCCTTCGTTTCCGATGGTCAGACTGGTATGCCAACATGTGAGTGGTAAGGACAAAGTCAGGAGGAATGCAAGGAGTTGCAGACATATTGGAGGGGCAGCGAGAGATGAATACTACTTTTTGGATCCAGCTGAATATTGTGAGTGAAGGGAGAGTGGAAGAAGATAGAAGAGAGGAAAATAGGAGAAAGTGGCTAAAAAATTGACAGAGAATACCCACAATACACTATTATCAGTGTTTCTTAACCTTGGCCACTTTAAGACATGTGGACTTCAACTCCCAGAATTCCACAGCCAGCATGGCTGGCTGGGAAATTCTGGGAATTGAAGCCCACACATCTTAAAATGGTCAAGGTTGAGGAACACTGCAATATTTCATGAATCTCTTCTCTCTCCGTACTAGGATGGGTATGGGGACACCCTGGATGAAAAGGACCCCTCATAGCTCTGGTGGGTATTAATATCTGGATTCATTTACTGAGTTTGCATTGGCTGAATCAGGCCATAACTCTTAGCCACAACGGCTGTAGATAACCTTCAGGCTCAAACAGTTTTCAGGGACCACAAGCAGGAAGTAGCAATTACATTCACATCCCAGCTTCTTTTCGTCAGCCAGCTGAACCAGAATGGCTGCACTGTGACCCAGCAGGATGCTGCTTTCATTCCTTAACAAAGTTTCCCTTCCCAATAAGTAAGCGAGACGGGAATATTCATGGACATGGTCAAAAAAGTCAAAATGGCAGGCACAATGATTTATTAAATTCATATGCCACCCATCTCACTATCAAGCAACTCTGAGTAGCTTACAGTGTCATAAACAATGATACAAAGCAATTAAAGAATAGCAATAGCACTTATACACAGCTTCACAGTGTTTTATAGAATCAGCCTATTGCCCCCAACAATCTGGGTCCTCATTTTGCCAACCTCGGAAGGATGGACGGCTGAGTCAACCTTGAGCCAGTCAAGATTGACCTTCTGGCAGTGGGCAGAGTTAGGCTGCAATGCGGCATTCTAACCACTGTGCCACCACGGCTAAGTTGTGGTTTTAAAAACATTAAAATATCAGGCATTCAAATTGAAACATTAAAATTAACCACAAAGTGAATGAAAGAAGCAATTTAATTGGAGTTTAATTGAAACCGCCTGGGTTTTTTTGTGTTGCACCTACAGTGGACCCACACTGGCCACTATCTTTTTATTTTGACTTTTGACTACACATTTTTGGATTCTGATGACCACACTCTGTAGATATTCTGGTGTGAGAACTTTGAGAAGCAGGCTGGATGACAGTTTTAGGGAGGAGGAGATGGGTTTTTAACCAAGCTTCAGCATTTGTCACCGATCAAGGCTTGGGTTTCCCCTCCACCCCCATTCCCACAAAAACAGGGATCAGATCAGAAAGAAAAAAATGTTGGCTGATTAGGCTGCCTTTCCCATCTCCAGCTGCAACGTGTCTCTGGAGCCTTATCTGGAGTTCTGGTGCCTCTGTTTGCCAGTCAATTCCAGCTGTGAATTTCCTGTTGGAGGATAAACAGGGCAGCTGGAGAGTGGGAGAGGGGACTCGCTGACACAGGCCAGGCCTGACAGGATGAAGGAAACCATTACAAAGGCAACCTGTGAAGCACACCATCTGTGGGTTGGCTGACAGGAGACAAATCTTCTCCCATTCCAATAATGAAGGGTCCAAGTTTTGTCCCAAAACATTTTGATGAAAAATATGCAACCTCCTCTCTAGAAAAACAGTCCGTTTCGTTTATGGGGGAAACTTTCCCAAAAGTTGGGGGTGAAGGAGACAGCCATCTACAGATCATTGTGTGGGGAGGGTAGACTCAGCTACCCCTGTGGTGCCCCCTCCCCTGCCTTCATTCAAAGGTTCAATAACCCAAGATTTCAATAATGAAGGCTGAAAAAAAAGTTAAGAGGATCTTGGGAGGACTATTCTCTATGATCAAACACAATATTGCTAGCTGTGGCGGCTTCCTGCTTGTACTAGTTCTAGGAGAGCCATACAGGTAGTCCTCCACTTATGACCACAATTGGGCCTAAAATTTCTGTTGCTAAGCAACATTTTGTCAAGCCCCCAGGGGCTTGCCATTCGGTGGGGGGGGTGAGCAAACCATCCCACCCCCACCAACTCACTGCACCGCCCGGACCGGAGCCAGCTCACCACGACCCCCCAGCCGGCTGGAAACGGAGGGACAAACAGCAGCCTCCCACCCCCTCCCGGACGCTGTAGGAGGTGCCGCGGCCGCTGCCGGGCGTCCCGCCGACCAGCTGGGAGGCGGGGCATGGCCAGCAGCGTCGGGTGGCACTTGGTGCGTTTCTGCAGCCTCGGCTTTCCTCGAGGCTTCAGAGGACGGCCTACGGCTCCCTGGCAACCGGATAGAGGTGACGGAACAGCCGACGGCTGCTGCCAGGCATCCCGCTGACCAGCTGGGGGGCGGGGAACGCCCAGCAGTGTCGAACGGCGTTTGGGCATCCCCCGCAGCCTCGGGGTTCTTCGCAGCTTCGGAGGATGGCCCACAGCTTCCCGGTGACCTGACAGGAGCAACGGACTGGCCAGCGGCTGGACCAATAGACTTACCGTTCCAAATGGAGGCAGCAAACATGGAGCGGCAACAACAGGCGGGCGAACGCTGGACCGCAGGGGGTGGGGCTGCACGGGAAGAGGGGTTGGAGCACAAGGGTGGGGTTATAAGGATAATTAACCAGATGGTGGTTTGTGGGCGGAGGGTGGGGGTGTGGGCGTGGACACACTATAAGGAGCTCTGGGGAGAAGCTATCCCCAGTGCTGACTTTGTCAGTTAGTGAATAAAGAATTGCTAACGTGCACCAAGTTCCTGCGTTCCTGGCCTTCAATCCGGACGATATAGGACTTTGGCTTGTCAGTAAGTCAGCACTCCCATTTCTTTTGCCTACCTTTTGTCCTCACTTCATTTCTGAGGGATGGCAGAAGGGAAGCAAGATGATCCTCAGGTGGAGGACATATCCCTGCCTGGGGCCACAGCAATTGCCCCCACAGGACCCACCCAGGTGGTCGTGGCAGGGGAGGAACAGCCAGCAGTACGACCTAAGTCTACCCAGGGGTCCGGCCCTGGGGCAGTGGCCGCAGAAGCCGGGGTTTCTAAGCCGAGGGAGGAATGGTGGCAGAGCCCAGCGTTGACATCACTGGAGGCAGGCCGGCCCCGCAACCCGCCGGGCAGGTCATCCCTACTGGGTTGGAGGGAGAGGCGGTTAACGGGCGAGGATGAAGATGAGTGGAGCTAGTCCACCGCTCCCGGCGAGTACACATTGGACGTTCTCCGAGAGCGGTTCGGTGAAGGCAGCTGCCAGGGCCGCTCCTCATGCCAACGGTCAGATGGCACGTCTGGACGGGCGGACACGTCGCAATTCCGGCTGAGCGGTCCGCGGTTCCGGCTTCCCCAGCTGGGAGATGCCTTGACAACGGGGCCTGCAATTTCCGGGATGGACTCCCCGGGGCCCGCCGGCTGGACACAGCCTTCTGGTAGAAGGGCACATGGGCAGGCTGCGGTGCCAGGGCCAGCCACGTCTACCGGCGGTGGTGGGGGGGTGCCACCCACGCAATGGGGCCCGGGTCAACAATGGGGTCCGCCAGCCCTCCCCATTTCTTTTGATGGGGATCCGGACAGGCTGGCGATGTTCTTAAGCCACGTGGTTAGCCACCTGGACCGGTATGGCCATTTGTACCCATCCCAATGGGCCATGGTAGTGGGGGTCACGGCAGGGCTACAAGGAGAGGCGGCGGCATGGGCTGCCGACCTCTATAGCGATCACGCTAGGGTACTTAGTAATGTGGGGTTGTTTCTGGAGGCCCTCCACAATCACTTTGAGGACTTCTCCCGGGTCCAGCGGGCCGAGTCGGAACTCCAGTCCTTGAGGCAGGGAGGCCGACCCGTTGCAGAGTACGTTCGTGACTTCAGGCGATTAGCCGGCCGGCTCACTTCATCCTGGCCAGACAGATTACTGGTCCATCATTTCCGGGCCGGGTTGGATCAAGAGCTGCGCCAGGCATGTATTTATAGGGGCATCCCCAATCGCCTTCGGGAGTGGTTCCGTGTGGCTGTAGACCTTGATACCAACCTCAGAGAGATCCAGAGGAATCGGGACGCCAGCCAGGCACGGGCCCCTGTCGGGAAACCGAGGGAGAGCGGACAGAGACTGCCCAGTACTCCAGTTGGCTACCCCAGAGCGACCGGTCCGGCTAGCAGCGCGGCATTTCATTGCTTCCGGTGTAATCAGCCGGGACACCGGGCGGCCGAGTGTCCAGCTCCCGCTCCACGAGTGGCCGGTACCCCAAGGGCCTCAGCACAAACACCTCGGAAGGGCCCTGACACATCAAAAGCTGCGGCCCACCCGAAGACCCCGTCAACACCACTGGCAGTGCCTGGGAGGGAGGCCATGGCGACGGCGCAGTATCGGCCAGTCGACGAGGAAAGTGACGACGACCCCGTCGACGATCCGATGGTAAGTGAACCTATAGCCCCGTTCGTCCTACCGGTGATTTTGACGAGTCCCCACTCTGGGGAACAGTGGGAATGTAAGGCACTAATAGATACAGGGTGTACCCGTTGCCTAATTAGCAAAATGTTAGCCCTGGAGCATGGGATCCGGTTGCACAGGTTGGCCCAACCCATACGGTTCGAACAAGTGGACGGCTCCCTATTGGGTGGGGCTCCCGCAACTCATATTACCGAACCCATGCAGATGGAGCTGGGAGCCCATTGGGAAATTATCCGATTCATGGTGGCCCCCTCCATGAGCGAAGCCGTAATTCTCGGCCTGGCGTGGCTAGATAGGTGGGAGCCCACTATTTGGTGGGAAGGGGGGTATCGTAGGGTACGCTTGAGTGTGGGACCCCAGCCCCCTAGACAGTTTCAGGCCCCAGGGATTGACACATCGGCCCCAGTATGCGGAGTGAGTGGAGGAGGGGAGGACCTGTTTCCTCAAGTGTATCAGGACCTGGCCGCAGTGTTTAGTGAAACGGAGTGCAACCAACTACCCCCTCATCGGTCGACGGACTGCGGCATTGAAATTGAACCTGGGGCCAAACTTCCAAAGCCTCGGATGTATGCCATGGCACCCAGGGAATTGGAGGAACTGCGGCGGTTCATTGATGCGAACCTGGCAAGAGATTTTATTCAACCGGCTCAGTCCCGAGTGGCTGCCCCTGTATTGTTCCGAGAAAAAAAAGACGGATCATTACGTCTCTGTGTTGATTTTCGAGGCTTGAATGCTGTTTGTGTAGAACATCTGTACCCGCTTCCCCTTATAAAGGACCTGCTGGCCCAGTTAGGGAAAGGGAGGATATTTACCAAATTAGATTTACGGGAGGCGTACTATCGAGTACGAATACGACGGGAGGACGAGTGGAAGACGGCATTTAATTGTCCGTTAGGGAGTTTTCAGTACCGTGTCATGCCATTCGGGCTGCAGGGGGCCCCCGCCGTCTTTATGCAGTTAATAAACCAGGTATTACACGAACACCTTTATCGGGGGGTCCTCATCTACCTTGACGACATTCTGATTTATACCACTATAATGGAGGAGCATGTTGCCCTGGTACGACAGGTATTGAAGAAGTTATTAGACGCGAAATTATATGTCAAGTTATCTAAATGCGAGTTTCACCGTGAGCGGTTGGACTATTTGGGCTATCGCATATCGGCATTAGGAGTGGAAATGGATCCAGTCAAGGTTAAAGCGGTCCTTGACTGGCAGGCTCCCACCACCTGAAGGCAGTTGCAAAGTTTCCTCGGGTTTGCCAATTTCTACCGGCAATTCATCCCATCGTTTGCTGGTGTGGCTCACCCTCTAACGGAACTCTTGAAAACAAAACACCTGAAAGGTAAGCCACGACCTGGCCAGCCAGTGGGGTGGACTATGGCCTGCCAAAAAGCGTTCGAGGAACTCAAAGCACTTTTTGCGAAGGAGCCGATATTGATCCATCCAAACCCCGATGCTCCATTCATTGTGCAAGCCGACGCAAGCGACGTAGCTGTGGGGGCCGTCCTACTCCAACCAAACCAACAAGGGTTACCGCAGCCGTGCGCATATACGTCTCGTAAATTTACCGTGACGGAACGCGGATGGGCCATTTGGGAGAAGGAGGCATATGCCGTCAAATGGGCCTTGATGACCTGGCGGCACTTGCTGGAAGGCTCCCCTCATCCGTTTGAAGTGTGGACTGATCACCGGAACCTTGAAGCACTACAAAAACCGCGGCGCCTATCACCAAAACACGTCCGGTGGGCTCAGTATTTCACCCGGTTTCGGTTTACTTTGAAATATGTGCCTGGAGGAAAAAACTTTCTCGCGGACGCGTTATCCCGCCTCCCTCAATACCATAGTGATCGGGAAGAAGTGGTACAGGCAATAATCTCTACATGTACTCACAAAATAGCGGGCATAAGGACATCCCAAACGACTACTCTTACATTGTCCGAATTGCAAGAGGCTGTAATCCATGATAAGTGGTTACAAGACCATCCAGACATACTAACTCGGAGAGATGGACTAGCATGGAAAGCCGACAAACTCTATGTCCCTGAGAAGTTACGCCCACTTGTCCTTAAAAGATGCCACGATGCCAAGCAAGCGGGACATTTCGGCTTCCTAAAAACCCTCCATCACGTTCGTCGGCAATTTTGGTGGCCCCACTTAAAGCCGGACGTAGAAACGTATGTGAAGACCTGTCACGTCTGTGCTACCGCGAAGCCCCGAGTGGGAAGACCAATGGGCCTACTACAAAAGGTAGCGGATCCACGACAACCCTGGGAAGAGATCGCGATGGACTTTATTGTAGAGCTACCCCCAAGCCGCAACTACACGGTGATATGGACTGTGATCGATCTCTTCTCAAAACAGGCCCATTTCATCCCATGTAAGGGGCTGCCAGAATGTTTGTGCAGCATGTCTACCAACTGCATGGCGTGCCACGACGCATCATTTCGGACAGAGGAGTACAGTTCACAGCCCAATTCTGGCGTGCATTCCTGACGTTGGTGGGGTCATCCCAAGGTCTTAGCTCGGCCTATCATCCATCTACTAACGGGACAGCCGAAAGAGCCAATGCTATGGTTGAGCGGTATTTACGCAGTTACGTCACCTTCCAGCAAACCGACTGGGTGGATTTACTGCCCTTCGCTGAGGTGGCGTACAACAACACTGTACACAGCAGCACCGGGTTTGCTCCATTCCGGGTGGTAAACGGGGTGGAGTTTGTACCCTTTCCGGAGTGGTCCAACGAGACGGGTAATGCGTACACACACCAGGCGTGGATGACGCGGCTCACGGGACTTTGGGGAGTGGTAAAGGAAGCCTTACAAAGGGCCGAGGCAACCACCAAAATCCAGGCTGATAAAAAAAGGGCCGACCACCCACCTTTTAAGATAGGAGACTGGGTTTATCTATCAACAAAGTACCTTAGGTTGCCAGTACCTAATAGGAAGTTGGGGCCCAAATATGTAGGTCCCTTTCAGGTGGTAAAAGTAATCAACCCGGTCACAGTCTGCCTCAGACTACCCCCCCTCCTAGGAAGAGTGCACCCAGTGTTTCACAGTAGTCTGTTGAAACTAGCGCAAGGACCCGGTGTAGGTGCTAAGAGGCCGGGGCCAGTCACTGGGGATGAGTACGAGGTGCAAGAGATAATTGACTCCTGCATAAGACGCGGTCAATTACAATACCTCGTCCAATGGAAGGGATACCCCCTGTCAGATGCCTCCTGGGTGAGGGAGGGGGACGTGCATGCCCCGAGGCTCGTACGGGCATTCCACAAGCGCCGGCCGGAGAAACCGGGCCTGGCACAGCACAATAGAGAGAACTCACTATCTTGTTGTTTCCTTACAGATGAGGACGTGGTAGGGGGAGCCGCATGTCAAGCCCCCAGGGGCTTGCCATTCGGTGGGGGGGGTGAGCAAACCATCCCACTCCCACCAACTCACTGCACCGCCCGGACCGGAGCCAGCTCGCCACGACCCCCCAGCCAGCTGGAAACGGAGGGACGAACAGCAGCCTCCCACCCCCTCCCAGACGCTGTAGGAGGCGCCGCGGCCACTGCCGGGCGTCCCGCCGACCAGCTGGGAGGCGGGGCATGGCCAGCAGCATCGGGTGGTGCTTGGTGCGTTTCTGCAGCCTCGGCTTTCCTCGAGGCTTCGGAGGACGGCCTACGGCTCCCTGGCAACCGGATAGAGGCGACGGAATGGCCGACGGCTGCTGCCAGGCATCCCGCTGACCAGCTGGGGGGCGGGGAGCGCCCAGCAGTGTCGAACGGCGTTTGGGCATCCCCCGCAGCCTCGGGGTTCTTCGCAGCTTCGGAGGATGGCCCACAGCTTCCCGGTGACCTGACAGGAGCAACGGACTGGCCAGCGGCTGGACCAATAGACTTACCGTTCCAAATGGAGGCAGCAAACATGGAGCGGCAACAACAGGCGGGCGAACGCTGGACCGCAGGGGGTGGGGCTGCACGGGAAGAGGGGTTGGAGCACAAGGGTGGGGTTATAAGGATAATTAACCGGATGGTGGTTTGTGGGCGGAGGGTGGGGGTGTGGGCGTGGACACACTATAAGGAGCTCTGGGGAGAAGCTATCCCCAGTGCTGACTTTTTCAGTTAGTGAATAAAGAATTGCTAACGTGCACCAAGTTCCTGCGTTCCTGGCCTTCAATCCGGACGATATAGGACTTTGGCTTGTCACACTTGTTAAGTGATTTTGCCTCATTTTACAATCTTTCTTGTCACATATGTTAAGTGAATCACTGCAGTTGTTAATGTTCTATCCCAGCCTATAGCCGTCCTTGTTAAAGGCACAAGGACCAAACCCGTTGATAAAATAGGCTGGAGACTTTAAAACAAAACAAACCCCTTTTAATATGGGTGACAAACCTGCCAAATAGTCCAAAACACAAACAGCAAAACTCAATCCAAATGAAGGAAATAGTCCACAGGAAACACAATGCAAACAGAAGAGTAGTCACAAGCAAGACGAACAGACCAGGATTCAAGGAAGTACTTTGCAAACGGTTGCCTCCAGCAACCAGCACCACCCACACCTCTTTTTATATAGCAGTCCCAAGGCGTTGCCTCTCAGTGCCTTCTCCTTTTACTCTGGAGTTGCTGTATTGACTGTTGCTGATTTACTCTCGCTAATTGACGATGTGTGCATGCATCAATTAGCATGTCCATCAGGTGTGAGTCCTCTGAGTCTGACTCATTCTCCTCACACAGCTGAGCTTCATCAGGAACACGACTGGAGGGCCCAGGCTCTGCATCAAACCGTAAGTCCTGTAATTCATCAGAGCCTCCCTCTGCCCCTGATGGCCCTTCAAATGCCTCCTCTACCTCCTCCTCAGAATCCTCAGACTCAGCTGTTGGGAGCACAGGCTGGCACGGAATCACAACAGTTAAATTAGAAACACGGTTATTAAGTGAATCTGGCTTCCCCATTGACTTTGCTTGTTAGGAAAAATGATCACATGACCCCAGGACACTGCAAACATCATAAACATGAGTCAGTTGTCAAGCTTCTGAATTTTGATCACGTGATCATGGAGATGCTTGCAACGGTTGTAAGTGTGAAAAATGATTGTGATTTTTTTCAGTGCCCTTGTAACTTTGTCACTAAGCACATGGTCAAAGCTACCTGTAGTAGCAACAAAAATCAGGAAGAGTCTAGTAACACCTTTTCCAATTAACACATTTTATAAAAAGGCAAAAGTTTTTGTAAGCCAAAGCTGTGTTGTTAGGTTTTGCTGCCATTAACATGATTTTCCTGGGAAATATATAGTGTAGTAGTCTTCCCTTTGCTTTCTACACCGCTGTGCACATGCTGTTCAAGTGGCTGCCACCACACCGTGTGCTGTTCTTCTGAATCCTTTCCAACCAATATGGTCTCCGCCTTCAGTCGATACTGGGGAGCCAGCTGCCACTCACGACATAAGCCTAAGACTGAAAATCAGGCTTGTCAGATGCTATATTTTTTCTATCCTGCTCTATGGAGTAGAGAGTTGGTCTCTGACAGAAGGCCACCTGAAGAGACTAGAAGCATTTGAAATGTGGATTTACAGGCGGCTGTTACGTATAAGCTGGGTTGACAAGATCAGAAATGAGGTGGTGATAAGCTGCCTGGGAAAGCCAAGGGAAATCATCAAAACAATTAAAAAACGAAAATTAGAATATTTCAGAAATGTGATGCGACACCCAGAAAAATACGGCATACTCCATTTAATCCTCCAGGGAAAAATTGAAGGCAAACGAGGTCCAGGCAGAAGACGAACATCGTGGCTTCAAAATCTAAGGGACTGGTTTGGACAAAACTCAGAAGCACTTTTTTGTGCGGCTGCTGATAAAAATAGGATCGCCAACATGATCGCCAACGTCCGATAACGGATATGGCAGAAGAAGAAGAAGAAGAAGAAGAAGAAGAAGAAGAACAAGAAGGAGGTGTGTTGAGGCTAGATTAGTGTTTCTCAGCCTTGGCAACTTGAAGACCTGTGAACTTCAACTCCCAGAGTTCCCCAGTCAGCATATTTATTTATTCATTCTGTTATTCAATTTCTAAAGTCATGCATCTCAATCAATGACTCTGAGTGGCAATGCTGGCTGGGGAATTCTGGGAGTGGAAGTCCACAAATTTTCAAATTGCCAAGGTTGAGAAACACTGAACTAGACTGATGCAGGATTTGTAGACTGTAGTAATCAGTGCTCAGTCATTGCAGGGTGCAAATATGGCTGACCGCCTTCGCAGCGTTTATTCTTTTTATACAGTTTTCCAAGCAGCAAAAGTTTAACATGGCAATAGCATAGCAATAGCATTTCATTGGTTAAACTCCTTACCAATCCTTAAGGATAGAAAGCCAGAGGCCCAAAACAGGGTGCAGTTTGTTGCAACATCCTGTTGGTGTAAGCTAGCTGATACCAGGCAGGTGAGGTCATTGTACCAGCCTGGGGTAGTTTCCCACATTGCCATGGTGATGTGAAGGGATGAGATCATGTAGAGAGAAGAGGCACGCAGGCGTTGGAAGGGCAGTTTGCTGCTCACGACCTCTACCTGGCCCCTATCTCTACATCTCACTCTTTTTTGTTTTGTTAGATGAAATATCGTCATAAGAGGGGTTAATAAAAGGATTACAATCAGGAGAGGAGCATCCTTGCAGTTGTTTATACAGGGCCAAAACGTGACCCTGAGGCAATGTGGGAGAGAATTTGGGGCTAAAAGCTCTGATACATATATTGCAAAATGAAGAAATACATTGCACAAAACAGCACCCACCAAGATCCTAAAGTATCAATTTTCAAATCAGAGGCCAAATTGTGTAAAATATTAATCTGGTGCTGGATGGTTTGTGAATTATCAGAAATATTGAAACAACACATCCCCTCAAAACTTTCACAACCCAAATGCTGACGCAGAAGCAAATAATTGATAGCAGCGTGATTTTGCAAAATAGCTTTTCTCAAATCTTGCAGCTCATGGTTGATTGCTGACATAGCTGAAGAAGTAGCATTAATTGTTTTTGCTAAATTACATGCAATAGCATTAATGTTGAGGTGAGCATGAACAGCAAGTCCTGGCACACCCACTAGAGCAGTGTTTCTCAACCTTTCTAATGCTGTGACCCCATAATACAGTTCCCCATGTTGTGGTGACCCCCCAGGGGTGTGGCCAAGTGGGTGTGGCCACCAAGTGGGTGTGGCCACCAAGTGGGTGTGGCCACCATGTGGTGACCCCCAACCATAAAATTATTTTAGTTTCTATTTCATAACTGTAATTTTGCTACTGTTCTGAATCGCAATGTAAATATGTGATATGCAGGATATATTTGCATTGAACATAATTAAAGCATAGTGATTAATCACAAAAACAATATGTAATTATATATTGTTAAATATTTATTTTTAATTACAAAACAATGAAATTTTGTGTTGAAGCATGGTGTAGGATGGGTAACAGTCTTAATATAACAACAGTAAACTACATTGCTACATTTTTCAACAGTATGTGTAAAAAGCCAACATCAGTGTGAAGGTTGAGGTTGCTTACTTTTCACCAGATCAGAAATTCTCGGGGCAGTCTTTCCAAGAGCACACCGAAGATCATCTTCCACAACAAGTCTATTTCTGTATTTAGACTTGATAACCAACAAGCTGGAAAACCCTGTTTCACAAAGATATGTTGTTGGAAATGGAAGAAGGCGGCGCAACACAGTCTCAGACAGAACAGGATATGACTGCAAACATTTGATCCAGAACTTTGTAACTGGCATTGTGGAGAAATCAGTTTTCACTGCATCACTGTTAATAAGTTCAATGAACTCCTCTTGTGCTGTCTCAGGAACATTTTCAACGTTGACTGTGAATGGGCTTCTGGCAAGTGCAAATGGGGTGTCAGGTAGATTTGGAAAGTACGATGAGGTTTCATCTGCAAGCATGTGCAGGTGTTCTTTAACAGATTTTATCAACGTAATCTTGTTGTCTAGTTCAATGTCATGTTCCTCAAAGAAAGCAGATAAGGTAGGCAACATGAAAATTTTATTTTCATCCAATTTTTTTTGCCAAAGCTGCAGTTTCATTTGGAATGATCGGATCTTTTCAGACAAATCAAGGCACGTTGCATTTGGTCCTTGCAGTGATAAATTTAACTCATTCAAGATGGCAAAGATGTCAACCAAGTAAGCTATTTTCTGCAGTTCGCTGTTATCGCTGAAAATAGCTTCAAACTGCGGTCTTTCTTTCTGAATAAAAAATGTTTTGAGTTCATCACGAAGCTCAAAAACACGTTTTAAAACTTTTCCTTTCGACAACCATCTCACTTCAGTGTGAAATAGCAGAGCATTGTTTGGTGCATCCAACTCGTTGCACAGTTGTGAAAACAATCTTGTGTTTAAGCTGCTTGCCTTTACAAAGTTGACACAATTTATGACGCTTTTCATTACTTCTCGTAATTCTTGTGGCAGCATCTTTGTTGCTAATATTTGCCAATGAATCACACAGTGAGTTCCGATGACTTTTGGTGACTCATTCCGTACCAAACGTTGAAATCCAGATCTACATCCTAGCATAGCTTGAGCACCATCTGTGCAAACACCACAAACCTTTTCCCAAGATATGTTATGCTCTTTCAGAAATGAACCAACTTTGTCAAATACATCACGTGCAGTAGTTGTTGTTTCAAGAGGTTTGCAAAACAGAAACTCGTCTTTAAAGTCACCATCGTTAATATACCTCATGTAAACCAGTAACTGGGAACAGTTTGCAACGTCTGTAGATTCATCAAGCTGGATACTAAATATTGGAAGTGGAGCAGATTTAATTTCTTGGATTACCTGATCAAGAATATCAGCAGACATGTCATCTATTCTTCTGCGGATAGTGTCATTGGACAAGGAAACTGCATTCAATTTTGTCACAAATTTGTCTCTGATCATAACTTGAACAAGGTCTTTGGCCGCTGGCAACAGTAACTCCTCTGCAATAGTGTGAGGCTTCATGGCTCTGGCAATTCTGAGTGCCATCAAATATGACCCTTCAACAGCCGCTACATTTTGTCTGTGGTACTTGCCACCAGTGTCAAGTCTGCCTTTCTTCAGTCCATCAGCTTTTGCTCTGAAATAGTTTGTGTCCTTGCCAGCATAGCTTGGATGCTTGCTTTCAAAATGTCGTTTAAGTTTGTTAGGCTTCATTGATTCTGCTGATAAAACTTCGGAAGAAAGTACACACTGCGGTTTCTCAATTCCTGCTGTATATATAGACGTGAAGCCATATTGTAGGAAATCCTCACTATATTTCCTTTTCCTGATGTTCTTTGGATCCATTGTCTTGAATGGTTTGCTAGTGAAAATATGTAACAATAGCTTCAATAATACAAAACATGACACATGGCATAGTTCAGTCAAAACAGTTCATTAAAGTTTCCTATGATTTACCATTCTCTGTGTTGTTCTATTTACAAACCCAGTGTTTCTCAACCTTGACAATTTTATGGCATGTGGACTTCAACTCCCAGAACTTCACAGCCAGCAATCACCAACTCCATGGGAGGAGTCTTACTCCTTTGGTGGAAAATCAACTCAACTATCCTGGGAAAGAAACCAGGCTCATGCAATTAAGATTTTTAGCCAGAGATCTGAGACCATGAGAAAACACAAGTCCATATTTAGGTGGCCACATAACTGAATATTCATCATGATTTTGGAGCCCAAGATGCACCACCCAATCTCAGGGAGTGTAGGCAGAATCTGCCCAATATATAGACATATATATGTACTGGAATTGAAAAAATGTTGAGTTTTTAGACTGGAACTTTGAAGTGCTTAAATTAATTAGGTGATTTTTGTGTATAATAATATGATCTGATAAGGTATGATAATTATTTGGATGTGATTTGAAGTTTGTGTAATGAATTGAAATGAAGTAAGGTTTAACATTGTTTCTTTTTTTTAACTAAGTTAGTTATTATTGGAAGAAGATATAAATGAGACTGGTGATTAAAAGAGGGATGAGAGAGATTAAGAACTTGAACATATCTGGAAGAGATAATTGAAGTGATAATCTGTTGAAGTAAAACAATATTTGATTATGGAAATTGGAAATTGATAAAGTCTTAAAACAGGTTTAGTAGTAACAGAAACTTAAACTAGAAATGGAATACCGTATTTTCCGGCATATAAGACGACCCCCAACTTTTGAGAAGATTTTCAGGGTTTAGGATTCTAAACCCTGAAAATCTTCTCAAAAGTTGGGGGTCGTCTTACAGGCCGGAAAATACGGTATTTCCTAGTTTGATGTTACCTAGTTTGGTAATGAAGCATCTGCAAGAAAACACAGAGATCACCAAACCACAAACCAGAAGTCATAGGCACCACATTGCAGAAGTTACCAAAATTGTATCAAAGATCTGTATCTCCAGATCACCAGTTGATAGCATCAGTTGAGGCAAATTCTAATCCACACATCAAGAGGGCATCCAGGTGAAGAAGATTCATTCAGGAGGAAAGGAAAGCAGACTGGCACCATTTGACTGCACAATCAGCTCAGCTAGTTGACTGGCTCCCTCCCAACCCCTTACTGATCTCAGACACTGATTCTGGGCCAAACACAAGGCAAGCAAAATGCCATCAACATACTGATGCCAACTCCTTCCAAAGTCCAAGCTGATTTCTTTGAGCATTTGTTTGTACTTGGAAAAAAGCAGAGTAGAGGAATATTTCTTAAGTGGATCTGAGTCAGTGGGAGACAATGGAAGGTTGCAGGACCAATTCTGGGTATCTGCAGCTCTGTATCTGGTGGACATGGCCACCCCCAAATGACACAGGTTGTAATTAGAAAAAAAAACCATTTCTCTGGATGTTTCTAGGAAAACTACAAAGGTGACTGGAATTACTTTTAAAATAGTCAAAAGAGTCTCAACCTAAGCCAAGATTTACTGATGAAAAAGTTGCCAAGTGTAAACCATGCACCACAAGCTTCTTTTGGAAGAGAACAAAGTAAAAAAAAAAAGAAAGCCCTTTAAAACAAGCCTTCAGACCAGAAAGGATTTTATCACTATGCTTAAAAAATAAAAATCCATTAGTAATACTATATCACTGCTGCTTGCAAAGGGCTCCCCTTTATGCCGAACCATGCACCTGATGAACTCTGGCAAGACCAATCAACTGTGTGTAAACATCTTGAAGGCTTTGGGATGTTGAAAGGGGTGATTTAAAAACCACACCAAGCCTCTGTATCAAGGGCCAGTTTTCCCACCATGAGGCAAACGCTTCTTACCACCCACCTAGAAGAAGCCCACCAGTAGCAATTTCCAAAACGCCCAGTGTGCTGGCTACACATTCTGCCAGGAGCCTAAAGATCAGAGTTCAAGAAAACCCACATGATAGATGAGCTCACCCGTATGGACATCGCAGCTTGCAAATCATCCATGCCATTCAACCCAAGACCGATGGGCCGTGCCCCCTCTCAACTTCTGAAGGCAATAACACCCTCCTCTGCCACCCAGAACCCAAGCTCTTTCACAGGGAGACCAAAGTCTGCTTAACCAGCTGCAGGAGCAGAGCACACACAGTATCCTCAGCTGTCCCTCCAGCCTACTTCGCCGGTTTGCCCTTTGCCAACCAGGCGCTCCAGGTCCTACAGGTGATACCTCCTGGTAACAAGAGGGGACCTTAATATCTCCAGATGCCACAATCTGCAGGCGGTCGGCTACAAGGAGCAGAGCACGAACAGTGCTGAATGGAGAGAAGCGAGCGGTGAGTGGAGCGCACGAAGGGGATGTGACCACGGCAGCGGGCGGAGGGGAGGGTCGGCTCTGGAGGCGGGGGTGGCTCTCAGAAGTGAGGGAGGGGGCGGTGGTGAGATGAGCCTGAAACAGAAGTCTGGAGAGCGCAGCAGGCGGCGAGGGGAGAGGCCGGAACAAAGAGAGAAGCGGCTGGGAAGCCGGAGAA
The DNA here is from genome assembly GCA_039797435.1 of Crotalus adamanteus. NCBI lineage: Eukaryota > Metazoa > Chordata > Lepidosauria > Squamata > Viperidae > Crotalus > Crotalus adamanteus. The sequence continues at coordinate 12,992,362 of CM077935.1, forward strand.
GCGGGGAAGATGCGGGGATTTCTACGATACGATGCAAAAAACAAAACAAAACAAAAAAACCCTTGCCTTGGCACATTGGCATGCCGTTGCCCTTCTGACCCTAGGAGAAGTCGGCTTGCAAACTTGTTTGCAGTTGGTTTCTCAGTTTGGGAGATTGTGTGCGTATGCAGCTATTCTTTGTCTTGCCGTCCCCACTTTGGAGCAAATTGTGGCCTGTTGTCAAGCAGCGATACCTGTGACAGAACATGCACCATGCAGTACAAAAACGGTACACTTTTTGTTTGCTTTATTGGATAAGAGGGGGAAGCCATTCTCTGGCAGGATGTTCGCAGAGTGTGCGCTTGTTGCACATGCCTTGTTTCTTGCACGATTGGTTGCTGCATTTTGCTGCATGGAACTCTTGTTCCGCAAAGGCTTGCATGGAGAAGCAGTGGCTGCTTCCTTTGCAGCCAGCCAGGCTAAAAAACCTGGGAGTCCCACCATTTTTCTGCAAGCAATGGACAAAATCCTTCTCACCTGGAACCTACAAATTCGGGACACGTTTAGCACAATGGGAAATACTGAGAAATTGACGCACAAAAGTAATTTGGGGCTGATGTTGCTTTGCGATCCTTGACGCTTAGAGAGATAAGTAAGCAAGGATTTTTGATTCATTTGTTTAACAAAACGAACTACAAACTTAAGCTCCACTGAAATAATTACAGAGTACCCGTATACGCCGGAAAATACGGTATATATATTCCTCTGCCAAGCAGAGGAAGCTCAGCGGTAGGCCAGAGAGGAAACTTACCGCTTTTGGTTGTTTTCTCTCTTGCTTTCTGCTGCTTGCTCTCTCTCGCTTTCTGCCACTTGTCCTCTGTATTGCTTTCCGCCACGTGCTCCGAAACCAAAACTTCCTAACTTTATATAGAAAAAAGCTGCGCATGCGCAAAGAGGAGGGAGGCAGGAATGGCACTTTCAAAAGCCAATAAGAGGGATTAGGACAGCTAGGGAAAAGGGAAAAAAAATGGCGGACAGCGTGGTTTGGCGACCCCCGTGAAATGGTCGATCGACCCCAAATGGGGTCGCGACCCATAGGTTGAGAACCGCTGCACTAGAGATATAGCCAATGCTACATATTCTGCTTTATTAAGTAAGGTTGTCTCAGAGTCACAACTGTTATCTAGCATGACCCCACGTCGAGCACGGTTCAGGTGAACTTGTTGTTTGGAAAGCAAAACAGGAATTAGCCGGCTGAGGGAGCATTGCGCTTCTCAAATCTTAGCAGGAATATAATTAAAAGTTTCTTGGCCACATGTAAAAAACCATCTTTGCAGTAGCCAAACATGTCCAAAATGAAAGGAAGTCTCTTCAAAAGCTGTGCAGTTTAAAACAGGTGAGCTAATGCAATGACAGTGAGGTTTTTTACTTGAAGAAGTACAATTAACTATTTTTGCACATGTTATATTTGCAGGGATAGCTACCACCGGGGTGTGCAAAGCAATAGCATCAGGGGGTGGATAATAAGCAGTAACCCCCCAGCTAGATATACCTAATAGTTAAAGTTCCCATTGAATAAAATTGTGCTATAGTCAGTGAAGTTTTGAATTACTCCAGAAGGGGTGCAAACAGGGACTAAACATGTAGAAAGCAAATTTTCCATGTCATATGCTTCAGATAAACAAAAGACATCATTTTGTGTGATGTTAGATTTTGCTTCATTCGTTGCTCGAATGATTGTTTGGGTGGGATGACAGCTGCTGTTGCCAAAGGGCAGATGTTAACGATCAGACACAAACAAAAGATGGATAAGGAATTTGCAGTTAAAACCACAAAAATGGCAGTGCACAGGTTCTCGGGGTTTTTTGCTGTACTTGCTGCTGCTGCAGCACTGCCTGTACTTTGGCGGTCAAGTTCTTTACATCTCCCCATGTCACTGGCCGACTGGCATGCCGGGATCGGATTGGTTGCTGTGCCATCTGTGGAGTCACCCTTGCCATTTCTGGGACCAGGTCCAGGGACTGGTGCCACGACATCCCTGGCTGGGTGAACGTAATGTGCTAGAATCCACAAAGGTCCTGTAGGAGTAAGCACAGCAGCATAGCCTCACCCCCAAGTGATCAGAGGGACTGGTCCCAACCATGCTTTGTCTGGTAATGCCCGATAATATACCAGAGGTGGAGGCAAGCTTGTTTTCTGTTGAAAGTGTCTCTGATAAGCAGTCGAATTTTGAATGGAAATATTCAATTGGTGTAATGTAAATAATACTTTTTGAACCTGTTGTATTACCCATGACAAATTGGGTACCCTAGATCCGTCCTTTTTTATTTGTTTGTGAAGGCAGTCCTTAAAGGACTGATTAGCACATTCCACGATGGCTTGACCCATGGAATTATAGGGAAGACCATGAGTTAAAACAATATTCCAGGTTGTGCAAAATTGCAAAAAGGCCACTGAAGAATAGGCAGGCCCATTATCAGTTTTTAAGGAAGAAGGCTTACCTAGGGCTGTAACGGCCGAAAAAAGATGAAAAATAACATGTGAAGCTTTTTCCCCTCGTAGAGGTGGGGGAAATTGTTCCTGAATAGGTATCAATAGATAAATGAATATATTTCCAGGAAGCCAAAAAGAGAACATGGGTAACATCCATTTGTCATAGTTGATTAGAGGCAAAACCACAGGGATTGGGAAGACATAAAAAAAGTTAGGCCCAGGAAGGGGGGAGTGACTGCATATATGAGAAATAAAATATAAATGCTTTCAGTCTTGTAGCAACTGCTGTAAAGGGGAAAACAAAGTCATAAGATTGGGGTTGATCCTGGGCGTGATGTAAGCACCTGGAAGATTAAAAATAAGTTGGCACACATAATGAGAGTCAGAGATTAAGTTAAAAGGCTGTTGAGAAAAGGTGTGGAAAGCTAAAATAGCAGCAGATAATTCTGAGCGTTGTGGTGAGGATTGCATTGCAGTGTAGGACGCTTTCCAGATATCATAATGAGGATCCTTGTAAGCAATTGCTCCTCTCGTTCGCCCTCCATTGGAAAAAACAGTAGGAGCTTGTGGCAAGGGAGAAGGAGAAAGCAGTGGGTGGACAGGAAAGGAAAAAGTGATTAAACAAGCAAGTCAAGGATTTTTAGACAAATGATATGAAATAGAGCCTATACAGTCAGTTAAAGCACACTGAAGAGATAAGTTATTCTGAAAACAAAATTGAAAATCAGATTTTGAGATAGGAAGAACAATATTAATTAAATCAGTTCCATTTCGATGGCAAGCTTGTGTGCGTCCTAAGGTTATTATTTCAGCAACCATCTGGATAAAAAATAAGACATTTTGGGATGGGGTGTGGGGTAAGTAAAGTCATTCAATACAATATATTTTTTGCACTTCTATCACAGTTAATACTCCGGTAGGTAATTTACTAGTAGGAAAAATCAAAAGTGTTACTGACAATTTTTATGTGGAATTCTGTCCACAAATTGAGTACTCATGTCATTAATTTGTTCCACTGTGGCAAGTGCTACAGGTGGAACTACAATGAGATCTCCAGGTTGTTTTCCTTTGGTCAATAAATCAAATAACGGACTGAGCAAATTTGTAGGCAAAGAAAAATATGGACAAACCCAATTAAAGGTGTCTAACAATTGCTGTAAATTGACCAATGAAATAATTTTGGGTAGGCTCAAATGAGGAAAAGCTGGGGCAGAATAAGATTGCAACATTTTATGCCCTAAATAAAGATAGGGAGAATGCAACTGTATTTTTTCTGGGGCAACTTGCAATCCTAAATCATTTTGTATTTCTGAAAGCCAATTAGATTGTATCTTTGCATTTGTGAAAAGGAGCCAATGTTGCAGTAATATAAAGCTGACATAATGTGGGACTGTTTAGCATTCCTTGTGGCAAAACTGTCCAGTGATAACATTTATTAGGTTCTGAATGATTCACTGCAGGCACACTAAATGCAAACTTTTCCTGAGAGTGGGCATCCAATTTAATCAAATTCCATTCAGACGGAAACAAATTTCCAGTAAATAGGTGAAACATTTACAAATCTAAGCAAAACAATTCAGAGTCAGTTCTTTTGGTTGATGGATATATAGGTCTAACTAAACAATTTAAACTCAACAATTCCCCACCCCAAAAAAAACATTGTCCAACAATTACTGTCTCCTCTTTTGAGTAAAAAATTTGCAAGCCGAAACTGCAAGAGTGAGTATCAAATTTCAGATCCACTCCACCCTTCTCAAATCGCAATTCTAAGCAGAGGAAAAAAAAAGTTTTAAACGAACAGCTCCCCCTTCTTCTTTCTGTCTCTCTCGCTCCTAAAGCAACACAGCCAGCAGGGAAACGAAAGAGACAGGGAAAAAAAATCTCACCACCAAAAAATAGTTTTCTCTCCTTCATATGCATTTTCCATTAATTCTCTCACACATCCTCCATGAAACTCTTCTCATGCAAACACTTACTATTACTTTTCAATTTACTTTACAACAATAAAATCTGCAATTTACTATTTCTTTCACAGCCTGGGAGAGAGTGGGTGGGGAGTGGGGTTTGAGGGCTAACACACACTTAGGTATCAACAAATTAATTCATTCACTTCCTTTCTAACTCTTTGCATAGACAATTTCACATACAAATATTCATTTCATTCTTTTCTCCAGGCAAACCATTTATTGTTAAATAAGGCCTTTTTGTGTGTTGTTATCAGAGAGGGTTTTGACCCTCTTCCAAGTCTTGGAAATAACACAGAACAACACAGACAAACATATATACACAAATACTATTAAAACAACATTTATTTAAACATATGACTTGTCCTGCAAGAAGCAAAAAAAATCATGAGGTGATTCCAACCAAAAGTGTTTTTTTTATAAGGCCCTTTAATCATCTCCTATTTTTCTCACCATTCCAAGCCCAAGCATAATGTTCTGGGTGGCCACACACACACACACACATATATATACATACATATATATATATAAACAAAATACAATAAACATCAACACAAAGCACCACCAGACATTGTCTGCCAGGGTTAAACTTAACAGCCACATGAAGTTTCAAAACATTCCAATTGTTCAAAACACATTGCAGAGGAGTACATTTTGAGTTAATTTATGTCTTTAAATTACTCTGATGATTCCCCTTATTATCTTTTTTCTACTTCAAGATAGTTCCTCTAATATTTTCTTTGTGGGGGTGTATGAGCTCTGGGAAGAAGCAAAAGAATTAGCCTCTTCAGAAGGAGCTGGAAATCCAATTAAAGATGCTTCAAGAGGGAGAGGTTTTACTTGGTTGTAACCAGAAGGGGGGTCTGGTAGTTAATTGCTGTCCTTCTGAAGCATCTGAGCCACATTTTCCCACTGCCTGACGGCACTGAATACCATCGATGTCTGTACTGGAACCCAGGGTTCAAGATGTAAAGTATGCCCTATCTTAGCTTAAGTGTTGGGTGCTTAGGATTCCAAGGGCAATGTTTCCCTACCTCATCCACCAGCTTCCTTATGTCTGCCTCAGGCTTTGTCATGCCTGATTTATGTAGCAGGAATCTGAGTTCCTGTGCCTGTTTCTGCTGGTGCTGAGATAACTTCCGACCCATACTTACCACTGATGGGTCTCAGAAGACGAACGTGCACTTAGGGGTCTATTCCAGACGATGGTAAGTATGTTGGTTGTCGCTCTTCCCCAGAGGGGGTCCCAAATGTCCCTGTTCAAGCAGCCAGCTGTAGTAATCAGTGCTCAGTCATTGCAGGGTGCAAATATGGCTGACCGCCTTCGCAGCGTTTATTCTTTTTATACAGTTTTCCAAGCAGCAAAAGTTTAACATGGCAATAGCATAACAATAGCATTTCATTGGTTAAACTCCTTACCAATCCTTAAGGATAGAAAGCCAGAGGCCCAAAACAGGGTGCAGTTTGTTGCAACATCCTGTTGGTGTAAGCTAGCTGATACCAGGCAGGTGAGGTCATTGTACCAGCCTGGGGTAGTTTCCCACATTGCCATGGTGATGTGAAGGGATGAGGTCATGTAGAGAGAAGAGGCAGTTTGCTGCTCACGACCTCTACCTGGCCCCTATCTCTACAGTAGACATCGATCTAGCCCAGGGGTCGGCAACCATAAACACTCAAAGAGCCACTTGAACCCATTTCCCACAGAAACGAAAACACTGGGAGCTGCAAAACATGCGTGCGCGTGCGCACCAGAGGGGGGGCCTTGATTGGAGAGTTTAATTAAAAAGAAATAGAGGTTGCTGTGCATGAGTTCTCTCTCTCTCTCTTTCTCTCTCTCTCTCTTTCCTCTCCCTCTCCCTCTCTCTCCCTTTCCCTCTCTTTCTCTCTCTTTCCCCCCTCTCTATCCCTCTCTCTTTTTTCCTCTCTCTCTCCCTCTCTCTTTTCTCTCTCTCTCTCCCTCTCTCTCTCTCTCTTTCCTCTCCCTCTCTCTTTTCTCTCCCTCTCTTTCTCTCTCTCCCTCTCTCCCCCCCTCTCTCCGATCTTCTGCTCACCTGGCAAGCTGGCTTCAAGCTGTTCTCCAACAAGCTGATGCACATTCTTATTGGGCTGGCTCTCTCCTGCCCTTCCTGCTTCCTGCTTCCTGCAGAGATGCAGCCAAGGCAGGAGCCCCACCCAATAAGCTTGTCAGCTGGTCGGAGAACAGCGTGAGGCCACTCTCTTTTTTACATACAGAGAGAGAGAGAGAGAGAGAGAGAGAGGAGCGCAAGTGCCCCCCCCACTCTCTCTCTCTCTCTCTCTCTCTCTCTCCAAATGGCAGAGGAGGCTGGGAGCCACAGGAGAATGCTCAAGGAGCCACATGCGGCTCCAGAGCCGTGGGTTGCCGACCTGTGGTTTAGGTGATTATTATTATTTTGACAATCCGACACATCAGACATATATGCAACAGGTTTTCAATCCCCCACAACTCAGCTGGGATCACAAAATCAAAGCCACTTGTTGTATCTCTGCTCTGTCATAGCCTACAGCCGGTGTGCTGCCTTTGGTCACCACATATGCAGGAGTCCATACTTCTGACTTACCGAAGGGGGTGGGGAATGACAGTCAATGAGGGGGATGCTCTCAAATTGAGGACTGCCACTGTACGAAGCACTTTGACTCCTGCAAGGGACACCAAGAAAGTTGCTGATAACGAATCCCTCCCTCCCCAAGCCAAGCTATCCAAGCTCTGGAAGGTCAGTCCGTTACTTCAGAAATGCTAGAAAACTCTACTTCGTTGGACATGGGCAACTTTCTGGAGGACCTCTACAGAAATGTCTATGTCAGGGGTCCCCAACTCCTGGTCCATGGCTCAGTGCCAGGCTGCAGCCCATTCAGAACCGGTCTGCAGAACTGGTGGGTGAGCACATGCGTGAAGATGCATTCGTGAAAGTGGCGCGTGCACAATGGGAAACCATCCCCTGTCCACCCCCCACTGCCTCTGCTAGTCTGGAAAGGTTGGGGACCGCTGGTCTATGTGGCCATTGAAATGAAGGCTCTTGGTTTATTTAGATCTCCTGACAATAAACCATAGCCTGGATTATACAGTAGTAGATTCTAGGTTCATCATGACCTTCTTGGTCCTCTTTATTTGGAGGAGTAGATATATGTCCCATCTCACTATAGTCTTGATATAGTATGACATGAGAACTCCAAATGGAGAGCATTTTTGTATAATCCTTCTTTTTTTTTAAAAAAAAAAAAAAAGGAGAAGATCAAAGATCACAAGATTTGCATATTTATTTCTTTTGGAGAGTATATTTATGCAAGGAGGGGCAATACCTATTTCTCCACTATATATATAGAAGTTGCAGCCCAAGAAGTTAATTAGGTAGTCGTAATTTCTCTGAATGTGCATTTGATGCGAAGTGCACTCCAGAGGATGGGGGCATGAAAAACAGTGAAAAGGTTCAGGATTGAGGAGAGAAGAATAAAACGGTAGCAATCAGTTTCACTTAGTGTGGAAATCAGTGTAGAAAACCTGGAGTAAGGAAAGGATCAGTCACTGGGAACACATGAGAGATGGTGAAGGGGCTTAGAGTAGTATTTCCAGAAGAGCATTTTGATAAATGGGTTGTCTTGGGGAAGGGGTGCTTGGGCCAGGAATGGAAAGTGATACAAATGGCTGGTTCACCATTATGGAAGCAAGGTGGAAGACATAAACAAAAAATAGAAAAATGAAGAAAACAAAGGAATTAAGGATTCCATCTCTATGGGTAACTGCTTTAGTGGGATCACTCCTGGTGGTAGTAAAAGAAATCTAAAATGATATTTAATGAATAGGAGCAAAGTGGAACAGACTGCATCTGCAGGCAATAACACCTCCTCTGTTGGAGGTGTTTATATACTTTTTTTTGAGAGCGGGCAACAGAATTTCATTTTTAATGTGTGCCAGTGTGCTCACAGTAAAAAAAATGACAATAAAGGTTTCTATCTTATCTGGTCTTATATCTTATCTCTTATCCTATCATCTTATCTTTAAACAGATACTGGAGGGTACAATAGATTCCTGCACTGCTCAGAGAGTCAGACTACATGACCTCAAGGCCCCTTAAAATCCTTATACTCTATGAAAGTAAGAGTAAGAAGAATTAAGTATGCTGTTTAGAGGTTTCTGAAGGAAGCAGTGGGTGATAGTATAATGCTGTATATAAAATAAACATTCCTTCTCCTACTCCGGTGATCTAGACCAGTGGTGGCAAACCTATGGCACACGTGCCAGAGACGGCACTCAGAGCCCTCTCTGTGGGCACGCACGCCGTCACTCCAGCCCCACCTCCCCTGTGGCCCCCTCCTCACCAGCAGCCCCCCCCAGAGGAGAGTCGCCCCCAGGCGTGGCCTGTGCAAAGCAGCACAGCCAGGAACATGGCAGCCGGGCAGCAGACACAAGACTCCGCCCTGTCATGCACAGATGATTCTGCGGCGCACAGGCAGAGGGCGTGGCCACCATGGCGCTGCAGGGCCACCTGGGCGATCTCCTGGGGCGGGCCGTGGAGGCGGTGGGTGGCCCTGCGGACAGGTGGGGGTGGGGCAGAGGGGGCAGGGGCGGGGCGGGGTGGGGCACTTTTGGGGCACTCGATCTCTAAAAGGTTTGCCATCACTGATCTAGACTGTGGAAAATATAGGTATATCCTCAACTTAACAATAGTTCGTTTAGTGACTGTTTGAAGTTACTTACAGCTATTGCAGCATCCCTGTGGTCACATAATCAAAATTCAGATGCTTGGCAACTGATTCATATTTATGACGGTTGCAGCATCCCGGGGTCATGTGATCACCTTTTGCAACCTTCTGACAAGCAAAGTCAATGGGGAAGCCAGATTCGCTTAACAACTGGGTTAGTAACTTAACAACAGTAAGTGATTCACTTAACAACAGTGGCAAGAAAAGTTGTAAAATGGGGCAAAATTCACTTAACAACTGTCTCGCTTAGCAAAAAAAAATTTGGACTCAATTATGGTCGTAAATCGAGGACTACCTGTAAGCTTTCCCTAGGCAACCAAAATCACCTATTATTCTCCATTCTTTAAACTTCAAAACTGCTAAACAATGTTGGCCATCGCATCTGCCCTTCTCCTTGATTAGGGAACCCAACTAAGATGGTCTTTTTCCCCCCTGAAATTTCAGACAGTTAAAGCAGCACTGTCTATGGCAGGGGTAGGCAACCTTGGCTCTTTTATGACTTGTGGAGTCATAAAAGAGCCAAGGTTGCCTACCCCTGGTCTATGGAGATTCTCAGTCATTCAGGTCACGGTTGTCCCAAAGGTGCTTTTTCAGGAGGCAACTGGACTTCCTTGTTTTTTCTTTGAAGACGTTTCGCTTCTCATCCAAGAAGCTTCTTCAGCTCTGACCAGATGGTGGGGAATAGGAGGATTTATATTCCTTGCAGACAGCTGGTCATTTGCCTTCTTTTGGAGAGTTGTTGAGGTGCGGGAGTATGAACAGATTTCCAGAAAACATTGCAGACAGCGGAAACCATTTGTGCTTCAGTTTGAGATGCAGACAAGACAGACTCATCCCCAACAGCCAGTGCCTGTCTTCAACAATAAAGGGACACAAGGCAGAAAACATCCTGTAGCCAAGAAGGCTCCACACCCATTGGCACTACTCAGGTGACCTTGAGGACACAGGTAAACCTCTAAATGGCCTCAATGGCTCTCTAAACGAATGCAAAGGACCAGCTGTCTGCAAGGAGTATAAATCCTTCCATTCCCCACCATCCAGTCAGAGCTGAAGAAGCTTCTTGGATGAGAAGCAAAATGTCTTCAAAGAAAAAACAAGGAAGTCCAGTTGCCTCCTGAAAAAGCACCTTTGGGATAAAGCAGCACTGGGAAAGGAGAATGAATGGGATGAGGAAAAGGCCAGGGAAGGAGGCAAGGAGGAGGTAGGAGGGAGAGGAAAGGAACTTGAAGAGGTAGAGGGAACAGTTGGTTTGTGATTTGGAGGGAGTCTGTCCTCCCTTCCCCCTCCCCCTCACACACTCGGGTCTGGGCCACTGGGGGCCATTCCAAGCCCCTCCCGCCTTGCAGGGGGTATTACGCCCAAACGCGTGGGGAGGGGGTTGGGAGGTGGGGGTTGGGGGTTACTCACATGTACTGTGAGACGGGGGCGTTGGAAATGGGGGGGGCTGAAAGGCGCAGGCTGACCCGGCTGCCCCAGCTTGAACAGTGGCCAAAGGAGCTGGGCAGGCTGGGCCCAGCCCCCCCTGCGCACACTGTTGGCGGTCTACGTGCCTGGGGCGTGAAAGGGTCGTCATCCTCCATGTCGTCATAGTCCGAGTCCCTACACAGGAATTCAGGAAAAAAAGAGGGGAAAAAAGGAGTAAAGGAGTGAGCAACAAGGAAAGAGCTGCCTAGCCCTAGCCTAATGACTATGAAGACAACTATGGTCATCGGGCATCTATCCAGGAAACAAGAGTTTGTGCCAAATCCAGCATGGCTGCCTCAGGAATTCTGGGAGTTGAAGTCCACAAGTCATAAAAGGGCCATGGTTCCCAACCCCTGCTTTAGTGTGTAAATTCAGAACAGGACAACATGACAACCTGGTCCAAGCTTCTGATCTAGTTCACAAATTCTACATTCGCCTTGTCAAATCAGACACACCCTGGTTTCGTTTGGACTTCCGAATCCCAGAATTCTCAACACACCTTTTGTTTAGGGATGAGAAGTGGGCTAATCTATGTTAACGGACATAAAAAGTCTTACTCTGAATTGGATCATTGTGCTTTGTATTGTCTACACCAGAGACCTGCAACATTTTTGGCCTGTGAGTGGCCTGAAGATGCATGCCAAAAAGAATAGGCAGGGTTTGGAGAAAAACCAAGATTTTATTAACTTACCATTTAAAATTAAATAACTATTCACATTTAAGTTCTTTAACTTTGATTAAATACAACTAGTATGATTTTAACCACCTACAGGTAGTCCACAACTTACAACAGTTCATTTAGTGACCATTCAAAGTCAATGATTTATGACCATTTTTCACACATAACAACTGTTGCAGCACCCCTGTGGTCACGTGATCAGAATTCAGGTGCTTGGCAACTGGTTCATATTTATAACAGTTGCTGTGTCCCAGGGTCACGTGATCATCTTTTACAACCTTCTGATAAGCAAAGTCAATGGGGAAGCCAGATTCACTTAACAACTGTGTGACGAACTTAACAACTGCAATAATTCACTTAAAAACAAGAAAGGTCGTAAAATGGGGCAAAATTCATTTAACAAATGTCTCACTTAGCCACATGAATTTTGGGCTCAATTGTGATCGTAAGTCGAGGACTACCTGTGTTTCATATTTCCTCCCTCTGGTTATATTAAAAGCTACAATTTGGTGACTAATTTTGGAGAAGCCCTTAAGCTACTTTCAAGGCTTGGGCATGTATACAGATCTTGAGGGCTGTGGTTATTCACATCTGCAGCAACTACTTTTCGGTGTATTTGAGCAGGATATATTTCTTTTTGCCTAATCTGGAAGTGGTGAAGACTCTGCTTGCATACAGCTGAGGCTGACAATTCTCAGACACGGGATCTTAGCACTCACCTGTTCTGGAACCTCTTCCAAGCACGAGGCAGACTACAGACCACTGTGGTGAAGGAAAGGGCAGAGAGGAAGGAGAAGAGGAGGAGGAAAAGCAATCCCTCCATGCCATCATAGCACAGCCCCTTCAGGCCATCCACATAGTCCTAGGAGACACAGAAAGTGACACAGAGGTACAGTAGCTTCCAGATGGAAGTTTGAAAGTCTATTGGCAATGATTCCTGGTTTCTGGATATCAGGGTATCCAGATGGGACATTATCATTTTTAATCACTAACTCACACTTTCACTCTCTTTTACTGCCTTCTAATGGGAATTCTATTCGGTCCGTCTGAAATACCAATATGAGAAGGACAGGTCTGTAAAGTTATGAGTATGCCATAGCTCTTTCATCCCCTAGATTTATAGCAATAGCACTTAGACTTATATACCCCTTCACTGTGCTTTACAGCCCTCTCTAAGCGGTTTACAGAGTCAACCTATTGCCCCCAACAATCTGGGGGCTCATTTTACCGACCTTGGAAAGATGGAAGGCTGACTCAACCTTGAGTTGGTAAGAATTGAACTGCTGAACTGCTGGCAGAGGGCAGTCAGCAGAATAAGCCTGCAGCAGTGGTGGGATTCAAATATGTGAACAACCGGTTCTCTGTGTGGATGCTGCTTCCAGAAGTCCATTCTGGGCCTGGGCAACAAAAAATTAACCACCGGTTCTGCCCAAGTGGCTGAATCCCACCACTGGCCTGCAGTATTACAATTCTACCCACTGGTCCCCCACCACAGCTCCTCATGGAAGAGGCTTTGATATCTGGACTGATGCTTATGATCCCTCCATTGTTCACTCTCACTGCTTGTGAGCATATGTACAGATGCTTCAAATCTTTGTATGCAAACTGATTATAAAATTACAGGATGCTGCAAGTCCACCATGCTGAGATTCTGCCATGTTGAGATTGCTCCATTTTGCTTTGAATGGAAAACTGCTCATATGAAAAGGAACATACCCCTATGATGTATAGAAGGAGTCATCTCTCTGCGTGTGGGCAAAGAGTTTGGAATCTCCTAATGTTTCAACTACAGATTCGACAATTCATCACTATTGGCCTGCAGTATTGAGCTTAGGATAATGGTGAGGGATCCTGGAAGATGCAGTAAGCAATATCTGCGGGACCACTATTTTCTACCCTTGCTCGTGACTGGGCATGCTGGTGGTGACGGAAATAGAAATCTAAAATATTTGGAGAGCACCAAACTATCGATTCTTGTTGTAGAGGATGATACCGTTAGTATACATGCATGCACACCATATCATAAGGAAATAGGGGCAAAAGTCAGTATCTTAAAATGTATCCGGAAATATTAAGAAACATTAGGCAGAATGGCTGGAGTGATTAAATGACAAATAAGAGTAACGGGGGTACCTTATGAAGTCCCCTGCAATTAAGGAGAGCTACAAGATGATGGAAATTACTTTCTGTGATGTTCAAAGTACTCTGGATGGATACGATGCTCTTCTGCAATGTACAAATGGTATGAATGACAACACAGTTGCCCTAATCTGCAGCCTCCCCTTTCCCTCTGACTAAACCCCCCCCCATAACTTTGCCCAGTTCAAGAGAGTCATGCAATCCCAGAATCCCCTTTTCTCTAAGAATCCCCACTGACCTCAGCTGCTGGGAAGTGGGTAATGGCTTCTCTCTCCAATCCGTATAGTTGGGAATGTATGATGGATAGGGCCCTCTGACACACAGTGAGTCTCTAGAGAGTTGGCAGGAAAGAAATGAGAAGGAAAACACAAAGTGCAGGTAGTCCTTGACTTACGATCACAGTTGCAACCAGAAAGTTCATTTTTAAGGGATGCAGTCATTAGCTAGGCATCGGGTGAGACAGGTACCCGATTTTCCATTATTATTTTTTTTGGCCATGGCTGTTAAGCAAATCACCCCAGTCATTAAACAAGACATCATGTGATTGTGATTTGTGATTCTGACTTTGCTTGTCAGAAGCTGGCTGTGAAGCTCTCAAATGGCCATCATGTAGCCCTGGGATGCTGCAGCTGTCGTAAGTGGGAGCCGGGTGCCAAGCACCTAGATCACAATCACATGACCACAGAGATGCTGTGCCTAAGTAATAAGAGCCGGGACTGGTCGTAAGTCATTCTTTTCAGCAATGTTGTAACTTTGAATGGTCACAAAGCAAACTGTCGTAAGTCAAGGACTACCTGCATTTGAAGTTAGCAAACTTACAAATACCCTATCATGGTTCCGATAGATGAAACCAATTAAAGCAGAACTCCGAGGCTTGAGTTCTCCTCTAAGAACATGTTTATTGGCTACAAAGTATTGGCACAGTCAAAAGTGAATCCAAGACTAAAGTTCCCTCCAAAAAGTTACAGTATTGCAAAGTTAAACTTCCCACCCCAGAAACTATGCAATCAACTACGTTTCCCAATATAATAGTTTGGCGGGCATTCTAACATTAGGCTCAACCCCCAGTCTAACGAACAAAAATGACCTTGGTTCCCATGGGACAGAGAATTGTTTAGACTAGCATAAAACTCCCCATTCCTCCCTCCATTCTCATGCAACCAAAAACGAGCAAGATGGCTTCATCCAGGTTTGTTGCAGAGTTGACATACCCAATAGAAGGAATCTCAAAATTGGGACACCCCCCTCTCCCCTTCTATCCTGTTTTGCATTAAACCAGGGGATTTCAATCACAAGACCATATGCAAATCAGCAAATGAAAATAACAAAGCAAAAGCTTAATTTTTTTGTTTCACCTGCCATTCAGTTAGAGAGCTAAACTAGTAACTGGTTAATCAAAACAGTCTAAAGATGTAACTGTTTATTCTACAATTTTGCAACTTGCCAAGATTACACCCTGCATGAGGTGCATAACATGGGTAAAGGATTTGTATACTGAGAGTAACCAGATTTCATCTGTAGCATACATTTTTAGAAACATTCAAATATTATGAAATATGGTTGAAAATATATGGGCAATGCTGGCTGGGGAATTCTGGGAGTTGAAGTCCACATATCTTAAAAGGTTCAAAGATTGAGAAACACTCTTAGAGGAATAGCAGTGCTTGGATTTAGTTTTGGATTTAATCTGAGAATTCAATATACCATCCTCAAAACTTCTACCACATCCACACATGTTATTTTAATGGAAAAGAGGGAATACTTACCTGCTGAAAAGGGTTGAAAATATCTTGGCTGCAGGTTAAATAGTATTGTAGGATTTCTACAGGGTTGAAGGAAAAGAAAAAAAGGGCATCAAGCCACTGGATCCATCTTTTCTAGACATTAGGTCTTTAAAACCCCTTTTTAGATCTCCTGAGTTTGTTTATCCAACCTCTGTACATGTTCAGATGAGGTGGGGAAAGAAACATGTCCATACATGCACACACACACACACACACACATACACACACACACACACACACACACACACAAGCAGCAAGAAGAGGAAGAAAAGAGATCAATCACCAAAATAAAGTGTATTAAATAGCTGCACCCTGGGAACTGTTGGGAAGAAATTGGAATCACCACCTTTGCCCTTGGCCATGTGTGGGTTGAGCATTCTGGAAATGGCAACCCTGATGCATGTTCATGGATTTCCAGCCCTGCCCCCTAAAAGAGACTCTAGCTCAAGGGTGTCCAACCTTGGCAAATTTAAGACTTGTGGATTTCAACCCCCAGAATTCCCCAGCCAACATGACTTGGTGGGGAATTCTGGGAGTTGGTCCACAACTCTTAAAATTGCCAGGGTTGGACACCTCTTGCTCTAGCTGTTTGATACCTTCATGACAGACCAACATTTCAACAGGCAAAACAAATCAGATTGCTCTAGGACAGAGGTCCCCAACCTTTTGGGCACCAGAGACCGGTTTCGTGGAGAGAGGTTTTTCCGCGGACCAGACGGTATGTGGTTTTGTGTGCTGCCTGCATCCCGCGGATGGGGTTTTTCTTGTTTGTGTGTACCGGTTGCTGGCATGCCGTGGGCGGGTACTGGGCCACGGACTGGGGGTTGGGGACCCCTGCTCTAGGACAGTAATTCCCAAACTTTTCTATACCCCGCACCCCTAGAACATTTCTGATATATTGTCGCACCCCTTACAAAAGTTCGAAATAATGGGGAGACTTCCTGTGGTGTTGCTGCATCGATGAGGCTTTTTTTTTAGCCTCCTGTCTTGGAAATGTGTAAAAGCTGGCAAGACAGCGACGATCACCTGTTTTGTGGCTTGGAACCTTCCTCCCGGGCAAAGGGAGGAAGGTGAGTATTTCCAGATAGAAATTGAACTCCTCTATTCTCCCAAAGCTTTTTTTTGGGGAGACGAAGGGTGAAGCTCTTTCGGAGTCTGGATAGTCTCTGCATTCCAGGAAGCCTTTGTTCTCCGGGAACGAAGCCAGACGCAGCCTCCACATCTGCTGCTTAAAGAGAATTGTGAGTAACTTTTAAAGCAGACAGAGTTGTCCAGGAGGACTTGATTTGTGATTCTGAATTTCTACTTTAACTCAAGAAAGAATTAATATCTTCTCCAGTTAATTATGTTAACAAAGGGAGTGAAAGGAAAAAATGGCCGAGGAATCGCTGCAGAGGAATTTTGCTTCTTTGTCTAAGAACTTTCACTTTTACTTGGCAACAAAGTTGCTAAAATAATTGACTCTGCTTTTTTTATGGGGGAATTGTTTTTATTATTCCTCTAATTCGTCTTGTTATAAGAATTGGCTTTTTTCTTTTCTTTATTCTTCATTTCTTTTTTTTCTTTTCTTTTTTTAAAAAATGGCTTCAAAACGTCCTGCAATTTCTTCTTTGCCTAAAGTTTCAATTTCCTCTCCAGTAACACAGATTACACAGCAATTTAAGCCACCACCACCACCACCACCACCTTCCCCACCTCCAGCATTTACACTTAAAGATATACAGAATGTGGTTCAGGACTCTTTGGAAAAAGCTGTAGAAAAGATCAAATCTGAGACAGAAGAGCTTTTGGAGGAGAAAAATCATGAGATGAGGGAAGATATTCCGTTGGCTCTTAAGGGGCTTGCTGCCCATGTAGAAAGGCTGGATGGTAGAGTGGATGAGGTGGTTGGAAATGTTGAAAGATTGGAAGGAAGAATTGAAAGAGTTGAAAATAATGTGGATGCAGCACAGAATGAAATTGTAATGTCACAATATAGAGACATGGAGTTTGCTTTGAGAATAAGAGGGTTGAAGGAGAATGTTTAAGAGAATTTGAAAGAAGAGATTGCTGCAGAACTGGCATCCATTTTAGGATGTGGAATTGAAGAAATGTTGAGAGATATTGAAAAAATCTTTAGAGTTAATTCGTGGATTGCGAAGCAGAGAAATTTACCAGGAGATGTGGTTATCTATTTTTCTAGAAGATCACTTCGTAATGAAATTATACAAGCCTTTTATAACCAAAGATTTCAAATTGCAGCTCAAGATGTCATAATTTTAAAAGAAATACCTCCCAAAATTCTTAGAAGAAGAAAGGATTTTGCTTTTTTGGCTGAGGAGCTCAAGAAGCGGCAAATTCAATTCAGATGGGATGTACCTATTGGCATAGTGGTGAATTATGTTGGAACACGTTATAGATTAAATACAATTTTAAAAGCAAGAGATTTTTTTGTTTCTGTGCTGAAAGCAGGTGCACCACCATCTCCAAGATCTAGAAGAAATGAAAGTAAGTTTGAAGGACAGTTAGCTGCAGGAGCTAGGTCACCAACAGGAGAAGAGTTGTTGGTTGAATCTATGCAACAGTGTTTGGAGATAAGAGAAGACCCAAGAGAACAGAGAATGACTCGTGCAGCTCATAAACGTAGAGAAAAAGAACAACAAAAGGTAGATTCTGGTGTTACAACACAGATGGCTACCTCTGAGCCAGTGGGAGGAACAAGACTGAAGAGGTCTTCAACTGCAGATTTAGATGCAGTGTTCCAAAGGCTTCAAGCCATGAGACATGGCAAAGTTTCTGACATGGAATGTTAACGGCTTGAATTCACCACAGAAAAGAAAGAAAGTATTTTACTATTTGAAACAACACAAGAATGATGTTATATGTTTGCAAGAGACTCATATTGCTTTAAAAGACGAAAAATATTTGATTAACTCCCGGTTGGGAGTACATTTCACAGCCTCTGCTCTGCAGAAAAAAAGCAGGTGTAGTTATTTATGTGAGGAAAGACTTATCACCAAAGTTAATTGATTCTGACTCAGTAGGAAGATATGTTATTATTGACTTATTATTAAATGGCAAGAGAAGTCTTGTCATTGGACTATATGCTCCTAATCAACAACAAAAATATTTTATAAGATGTTACATCAGAAAATAACTCAATTGGATTATAAATCAGTAATTATGATGGGAGACTGGAATGGCGTTTTAGATTCAAGTAAAGACAAGAAGGGTTCTTTTAAATCTCCTAATCATGCAAAATTACCTAAAGCTTTTTTTGACTTGAAGGATGATTTGGAACTTCGAGATATTTGGCGTGAACGGAGTATGGAAGAAAGAGACTTTACCTTCTTTTCGGACAGGCATCAGTCGTATTCCAGAATTGACTTTTTTTTAATTACTAATGATCTTTTTTCTAGGGTGAAGAATGCTAAGATATTCCCAAGAATATTGTCAGATCATAGTCCTGTATGGATGGAGTTATCTACTGAAGACGGGAATAGAAGGACTTGGAGATTGAATGAAAATTTATTCAGATTTGAGGGGAATGTACAGAGATGCAGAGATTATTTAAAGGATTTTTTTCTTTTGAATATGCATAAGGGTACTTCGATGCCAATGGTATGGGATGCCAGTAAAGCATATATGTTGGAATATTCATGAACAGGAAGAATCATGTGGTAACTCAGTCAGCCAATGTGAAGAAAGTGCTACTGAGTCTGTGCAAAAAGAGTATTGAGTTAGGAGCTGGATTTCCAGTCTCAAAGTTTTGTCTCTGATCTGTCTCTGTAAGAAGTCTTCAATTAAGCTATGTTGCTGTAAAGAAGAATGGTATTGTAAATATTTTATATAAATATAAAGTTATTTGAATCAGCTAAATGCAGTCAACTGTGAGAGCTTCTGATTTATTTTTCACCAATTAGAGAAATTAAAATTCTCTAACAATATATGAGAGGGGTCTTGATTCATATGAATAATGCGTATAGACGTAAACAGATGCAGAAACGTAACGAGTTGGAATCAGAATTAAAACTAAAGGAAAAGGCTCTTATCTTAAATCCATTGGATAATAATTTAAAGGTTTCTATTAGTTTGCTTAAGGAGCAATTTATTATGTTAATAGCTGATCAGATTGCAATTAATTTGAAGTATATGAAACATAACATATTTTGCTATGCGAACAAACCTGGTAGGTGGTTGGCTTACCAACTACGAAAGAAACAAAAATCAAGGATTATAGAAAAAATAAATTATAAAGGTAAGGAAGTTTATCAACAAAATTTGATTAAAAGGAGTTTTTTAGATTTTTATTCAAAGTTATATGCCAGTGAAAACATACATGTTTTAGATATAGAAAAGTATTTACAGGAATCACATTTCCCTAAACTTACTTCTGATCAAAGAGATGAGATTAATGGTTTAATTACTTCTGATGAGATTATTTGGGCAATTAAACAATTGAAAGTTGGTAAGGCTCCAGGTACAGATGGATTAACAGCAATTTATTATAAAATGTTATCTGAAGAAATGATAGAACCATTGAAGGAACCTTTTAATAATATTCTGTTGGGAGCAGAGGTACCTCCATCGTGGAGAAGGGCTTTCATATCATTGATTCCGAAGGAGGATCAAGATTTGACCCAGCCCAAAATTATAGGCCTATATCTCTTTTGAATACAGATTATAAAATTTTCTCAAAAATATTGGCAAATAGATTAATGTGAGTTTTGAAGCAACTGGTTCATAGTGATCAATCTGGATTTATATCTGGAAGATATATGAAATATAATGTTAGACAAATTGTTAATCTGATTGAGTATTTGGACAAGAACAATCAAATCCCTGCGGCTTTGATTTTTTTCGATGCTGAAAAAGCCTTTGATCAATTAAATTGGCAATTTTTACTCAGAGTAGTATAGGAAATGAATTTTGGGGATAAATTTTTATTTGCCCTTAAGGCAATATATCAACAGCAATCTGCACAAATTATAGTTAATGGGGGTTTAACAGAAGCATTTAAAATTGAAAAGGGTACAAGACAGGGATGTCCTTTATCCCCATTGTTATTTGTTTTAACCATGGAGATTTTACTTATTAAAATTCGGGAGTCACCTAGAATAAAGGGAATAAAAATAAATAAGAATGATTATAGGTTGAGAGCTTTTGCCGAAGACTTGGTTGTGACATTATCTCAACCGACAGATTCAGTTAGGGATTTGGTTGAAATTTTACGTCAGTATGGGAAGGTTTCTGGGTTTAAGGTAAATAATAATAAGACTAAAATATTATCGAAAAATATGTCTATGAAGGAAAAGGATATTATAGTTAAATTAACAGGTTTTGAAATAGTGAGAAAGGTCAAATATTTAGGAATTTATTTAACGTCCTCTAATGTTAAATTGTATAAAAATAATTATGAGATATTATGGGTAAAAGTGCAAAAGGATTTAAATGATTGGAAAAAATTACAATTATCTTTGTTGGGGAGAATTTCGGCAGTTAAAATGAATATACTTCCAAAGTTTCTTTTTTTATTTCAGATGATACCTATTTTGAAAAAAGATGCCAATTTGGAAGAATGGCAGAAGGGGATTAATAAATTTATTTGGGCAGGGAAAAAGCCGAGAGTTAAATTTAAAATTATGCAGGATACACGGGAAAGAGAAGGATTAAAGGCACCGAATTTAAAATTGTATTATGATGCAGTGGCTTTAACCTTGATTAGTGATTGGCTCAACTTAACAAATAAGAATATCCTATCTCTTTAGGGATGGGATTTATTATATGGATGGCACGCATATTTAATTTATGATAAAAAAGTGGATCAGGTTTTTAAAACCCATATTATGAGAAGTGCCTTGCTGCGTGTCTGGAAAAAGTATTACTATAGGTTAAATTATAAAATTCCAATTTGGGGGGTTCCAGGACATGTGATAGAGGGAGTATCTAGGGGAGTAAATTTGGATAAGATTTCTTATAAGGAATTACTTAGTTTGGTTGGGCAGCATTGGCAATTAAAGCCTTTAACTGAGTTGAATCAAGAAAATATTGTATATTCTTGGTTTCATTATAATCAATTGTTATTGAGGTGGAATATAGATAAAAAGGTTGGTATTATTTTAGAGGATGTGAATTTGGTAAAACAGATTAAAGATCAAAGTCGATTTCATATAAAAAGAATTTATAATGCTTTAATAGAATTGGACTCTGAAACGGAGTTAGTTAAAGATTGTATGATTAAATGGGCGCAAAATATCCAAGAGCCAATTTTATTGGATACATGGGAGACAATTTGGGTTAGAAATGTAAAATTTACTCAAGCACAAAATTTAAGAGAAAATTTTTATAAAATGTTTTATAGATGGCATTTGGATCCCCAAAAGTTGTCCCGCATATATCCGAAATTACAGCTCAAATGTTGGAGATGTGGAAATTTAGATGCAACTTATTTTCATATTTGGTGGACTTGTAAAGATATTAAAGCTTTTTGGTGGAAAAAAGATATTAAGATTTGGTGGAATATTCAAAAGATTTTTAAGAAAAAGATAAAGTTTACTCCGCAATTGTTTTTGTTGGGTATTATTGTAGATTTGGATGTTAAAGAAACTAATTTGATGTTGAACTTCATAACTGCTGCAAGATTATTGGTGGGGCAATATTGGAAGAAAAACTTATTGCCTACTTTGGAAGAATGGATACTTAAAGTGTCTAATTTAGCAGAAATGGCGAAAATCTCCGCCTATTTGAAGGATCATTCACAAGAAAGATATATTATGGTTTGGAGAAGATGGATTGATTATATTCAGAAGAAGTATGAAACTGAAAAGTATTATCTTGCTTTTGAATAGATTTTAGATAATTATTAATAGTATTAATGGTATTATTTTTGTCTTAATTTGTTAATATTTGTTTTGAGAAGGAGTTAAAGTATATTATGGTTTTGATTGATAGTTTAGTTGGTTTATGTTAGCTAGAGTATGTTTGTTTATTTGTTACCCTGTAATCAGCTCTGGGAAGTGGGGGAGGGGGGAGGTGATGGCTGGGTTTATATTGTAATTTGTAAAACTTTAAATTTTTTTAAAAAAAGTTCGAAATAACGGCAACAAATTTTTAAAATGTAAAAACTTGCCAAATGATCAGGGGGAAGGGAGATTTAATTTCTCTGGAGCATATAACACAATTACTACTAAAGTCTGCACGTTGCATTCTTGTTAGGAAGGTATTGCTACAGTGCAGCTTCGCAGCCTGGGAGCTGTGTTATTCCTTGGGTGCAAATCCAGCATCTTTATTCCGTAAGATGCAGCAGATCTCATCCTACCTGGGCTAAGTCCAGTCCTTTGCTTGGGTTGTGTTCATCACGTAACCATCTGGCTCAAAGCAGAAATCACTCAGTCCCTGGAGGGGGCAAAAACAAAAGTTTATTTTACTTGCAGTGCATTCAGTTGCTGTCAATATCTATGAAGAAATGTGGACTGTAAAAGGTGGCAGCTAGAGAACAACAGTTGGTCAGTTTGATCAACATCAGACACTACTAAGGAAAATTGTGGAAGAGCTTAGACCAGCGGTTCTCAACCTATGGGTCGCGACCCCATTTGGGGTCGATCGACCATTTCACGGGGGTCGCCAAACCACGCTGTCCGCCATTTTTTTTCCCTTTTCTCTAACTGTTCTACTTCCTCTTATTTGGCTATAGAAAGTGCCGTTCCTGCCTCCCTCCTCTTTGCGCATGCGCAGCTTTTTTCTATTTAAAATTAGGAAGTTTCGGTTTCGCAGCACATGGAGGAAAGCAATACAGAGGACAAGTGAGAGAGAGCAAGCAGCGGAAAGCAAGAGAGAAAACAACTAAAAACAGTAAGTTTCCTCTCTGGCCTGCCGCTGAGCTTCCTCTGCTTGGCAGAGGAATATATGTACCGTACTTTCCGGAGTATACGGGTACTCTCTAATTATTTCAGTGGAGTTTAAGTTTGTAGTTCGTTTTGTTAAAGTTAAACAAATGAATCAAAAATCCTTGCTTACTTATCTCTCTAAGCGTCAAGGATCGCAAAGCAACATGAGCCCCAAATTACTTTTGTGCATCAATTTCTCACTATTTCCCATTGTGCTAAACATGTCCCGAATTTGTAGGTTCCAGGTGAGAAGGATTTTGTCCGTTGCTTGCAGAAAAATGGTGGGACTCCCAGATTTTTTAGCCTGGTTGGCTGCAAAGGAAGCAGCCACTGCTTCTCCATGCAAGCCTTTGCGGAACAAGAGTTCCGTGCAGCAAAATGCAGCAAGCAATCGTGCAAGAAACGTCCCACAAGAGAATGGCTTCCCCCTCTTATCCAATAAAGCGGACAAAAAGCTTACCGTTTTTGTACTGCATGGCATTCTACACGCACACAATCTCCCAAACTGAGAAACCGACTGCAAACAAGTTTGCAAGCCAACTTTTCCTAGGGTCGGAAGGGCAAAGGCACGCCAACGTGCCAAGGCAAGGTTTTTTTTTTTGCATCCTATCGTAGAAATCCCCGCATTCTTCCCTGCTTCTCCGGCTTCCCAGCCGCTTCTCTCTTTGTTCCGGCCTCTCCCCTCACCGCCTGCTGCGCGCTCCAGACTACTGTTTTGGGCTCATCTCACCACTGCCCCCTCCCTCACTTCTGAGTGCCACCTCCGCCTCCAGAGCCGACCTTCACCTCCGCCCACTGCCCTGGTCAAGTCCCTTCGTGCGCTCCACTCACCACTCGCTTCTCTCCATTCAGCGCTGTTTGCGCTCTGCTCCTCATAGCCACCGACGCCGCCTCCTCGCCATGTCCCAGCGCGGCGCTCCTGCTGGCGCACGCTCCACTCCCCGCTCGGCTTTAGGCGCCCTCCATCCCCAAACGCACCACAAGGATCGAGTCTCTCGAGCTCGACCTACCAGCAGGAGCACTGCGCTGGGACATGGCGAGGCGGTGGCTACGAGGAGCAGAGAAACACTTCTTTCCATTCAGCGCTGTTTGTGCTCTGCTCCTCCTAGCTGCCGACGCCGCCTCCTCGCCATGTCCCAGCACGGCGCTTCTGCTGGTAGGTCGAGCTCGAGAGACTCGATCCTTGTGGTGCATTTGGCGTGCGCCTCGAGGATGGAGGGCGCCTAAAGCCGGCCACGGAGTGAGGAAAGCGGGGTCGGGATGATCTTCTGGAAGCTGAGGCAGGCAGGAGCCATGGAAGTGCAGTCGGTATCTGAGCCGTCAGTGGAAGCAGCGGCGGCGGGGGCAGTGGCCCCCGGCACCAGTGCTCTCCCTTTGGAACCGGCAAAGGATACGGACCGCCAGCTGCGTCTTCGCCTCTGTGTCCTCAACTGAGCAGGATTACATGGGCACCCTGCGCTTCCTGCAGTAGGTAAACGCCAGGGCTCCGGAGGGTATGCCTGGACCCCGGAAAGGGGAGGGAGTCACTGAGGCGGGCGAAAGGTTGCGTCGAGGAAGAGGAAGGGCAGCTGTGCATCTGCTGCGGCGATGGACCCGCGGTGGCCACTTGGTGGCCACGCCCACTTGGCCACACCCACTCGGTGGCCACACCCACTCGGTGGCCACACCCACTCAGCCACGCCCCTGGGGTCACCACAACATGGGGAGTTGTATTATGGGGTCACGGCATTAGAAAGGTTGAGAACCACTGGCTTAGACTTTTATGGCATGGGTGAACTGGAAGATTTGAAAGGAGATTGCTAAAAGCTATTGGAGGGACAGGAATAAAAATCGAGGTAGTCCTCAACTTACGGCCACAATTGAGCCCCAAATTTCCATTGCTAAGCAAGACAGGTGTTAAGTGAGTTTTGACCCATTTTACAACCTTTCTTGCCACAGTTGTTAAGTGAATCACTGCAGTTGTTAGTAATAGCAATAGTAGTAGCATTTAGACTTATATACTGCTTCATAGGGCTTTACTGCCCTCTCTAAGCAGTTTTACAGAGTCAGCATCTTGCCCCCAACTATCTGGGTCCTCATTTTACTGACCTCGGAAGGATGGAAGGCCGAGTCAACCTTCAGCCAGTCAAGATCAAACTCTTGGCAGTCAGCAGAGTCAGCCTGCAGTACTGCATTCTAACCACTGCACCATCACAGCTGAGTAACACGGTTGTTAAGTGAATCTGGCTTCCCCATTGACTTTGCTTGTCAGAAGATTGCAAAAGATGATCACATCACCCCAGGACACGGCAATTGTCATAAATACATGCCAAGCGTACAAATTTTCATTATGTGACCGTGGGGTTGCTGCAACCCCACGGTCATAAATTGCTTTTTTCAGTGCTGTTGCAACGTTGAATGGTCACTAAACGAATGATTGTAAGTCAAGGACTCCCTGTATAGCAGGAGTGGACCTCCTGGGGCCTTCTACACCTTTTGAGCCTTAACTCCCATTAGACCAGACCAGGGGTAGGCAACCCAAAACACTCAAAGAGCCACTTGGACCCGTTTCCCATCGAAAAAAACTGCTGGGAACCGCAAAACCCTTTTGATATCTAAAATGAAGATAACACTGCATATATCCTTTTTTACATATATATATATATATATACACACACACACACACACACACACACACACACACACACACACACATATATAAAGGTAAAAAAGGATATATGCAGTGTTATCTTCATTTTAGATGTCAAAATGGTCTGTCTCTCTCTCTCTCCTCTCCCTCTCCAAGGCAAGCTGCCCTCCTCTCCATCCTGCACCCCCTCCCTCAAAGAGATTGGCTGGCACAGTTTGTCAATTGCCACTCTTCCTCCTCCTCATCCCCCCCCCATTCTGGCTTCAGCAGAGTTTGCACCAGAAGAAGAAGAAACGGGGTGCTTCCCCCCCACCCGCAGTTTCTCTTCCTCTCTTCCTTCTCCCCTCACTTCTTCGGCGCATGTTTGCTGGGAGCCCACCCAGATTTGAGCATCTGGGATTCCAACTCTTCCTCCCACACTCCACACCCCCACGGATCCCTTCTTCCTCCCCCCACTCCCTCCCCCCTCCCCAATACCAGCACTGCCCACCCCTTTCCCCATCCTTCCCGTGAGCGTGCGGGGGCGTGCCTAGCTTGCTATGGGACCAGCATGGAAGGCGATGCCACTGCAAAGAAGAGGGGAGCAGCCCCGGCGCCCAAACGCAGCAGCCGGAATGGTGGCTGAGCCCCCCCCCACACCCCTATAAAGCTCTCCCCTCCCTGGGCAGGCAGTGAGCTTGCAATTGAGGTCAGAGAGAGAGAGACATACAGGGACTCTGGCGAATGACTGGGGTCCCCTCCTACACCCTAGCACTTGGGGCAGCTCCTCTGTGTTTCCCCCCCCCCCGCCCTGTCTCAGTCCCTCTGCCCGGCCTGATCCGGACCCTGTAGGCACTCATCTGGGCAGCACTGGGGATGGCTGGCATAGCACAGGCGGTACCAGAGCCAGGTGGGACCCCGCAAGAACATCCAGCCGACCTCTCCCCCTCCTGACCTCCATGTCCACCTGGACTACAGGCGTTTGTGCCGGGCCGGGAAGGTGCGTCTCTCTCGCCAGCCCCACCCCGCCCCAGCTTGTTGTGTGAATGCCGGGCTGGCCAGCATAAAAGACAGTCAGGGCCTCCGCTCTCGAGCTGGGAGGGGGGGTGAGTGGGCGGCCGGCGCCGAAGGAGGGGGGCAGGAGGCAGCAGAAGGCGTTGAAAGGCATCCAGGGCACCGCAGACCGGCCTGAAAGGTGGGGAAGGTGGAAGAGGGGGCCATCAGCCAACTTGCACTGGAGCTGAGGGCGAGTTCAGTGCCGCCACGTTTGTCTGAGCATGGCCCTGGCGCGAATGAGGCGGATCTAGCGGCTGTGGTTAGAGGGCACCATGAACGGCTACGGCTCCCCGTACCTGTACATGGGCGGCATGGTGGCTCAGCTGGCCCGGGCGCCCTTGCAGTGGACGCCCAATTGCACGCGCTGCTGCAACCATGGCGTGCGCTCATGGCTGAAGAGCCACAAGAGTGGCAGCGCGTCATGGCTGTCCAGGTGGGGCTGCACTGCCAGCAGGCCAACAAGAGCCTGGAGAGCCTTTTGCCCGACACGCTGCATGTCCTGCCTGCTGCTGCCGCCGCTGCCCTGCACCCTCCTCTGCTACGCCCCCTGAGTACCCTGGAGCAGCGCTCGCCACTGCCACCACTGCCCAGGGACGGCCTGTCATGGTACTAGCCGCCTCAGCGGCGCCATGGCTACATCCCATGGGCAGAGGGTGAGCCTGGGCAGTATGGAGTCCCAGCTGGGGCGGTGGCCAGCGACGGCATTGTTTCCCGGGTCGTCCCCAGGCCGCCGAGCCGGCCACCTTCTGCACTGCACTGCACTGCATCTTTGGGTTGGAACCGCTGCAACGACCCACTGACTGGTCAGCTCTGTCCACCAGCGATGCTGGAGCCTCTCATGCTAGCGGAGGGTTTGGTGGGCCGCTCCCTGTGGGGATCCCAGGGCTTCCCTGTGCGGCTCCCCAGCCATGTGCGCCTCGGACTGAGCCAGCCTGGGAAAGGGGTTTCCTGGCTGCCCTTCTCCCAGGGGGTGGGACACCCAGGTGCAAGGCCAATCAGGAGCCGTGCGAGGGGGCAAGTCCCATGAGAGAGAGAGAGAGAGAGAGAGAGAGAGAGAGAAGGGAAGTGCAAGTGCCTCTCTGTCTCTCTCTCTCTGCATATGGTGGAGCAGGCTTCGGAGCCGCAGGAGGTGGCTCAAAGAGTCGTATGCGGCTCCGGAGCTGCAGGTTGCCAACCCGTGAACTAGACATACCCAATTCCAGCAACAGTTCCTTATATGTTTTAGCCTCCAGCCTGAAGTTAAGTATGCTTGCCACCTTGAGTTATACAGCAATAAAGGCAGGATAAAAATCAAATAAATAATAACCAAATAGGTCCCAGGGCAGAACCAAGTTCATCAGGCAGGTGTATATATTTGCCAAAAAGGTCTCTAACCCTTTCCCCCATTGCTTTGGGAAGCAGATCCAAGGCAGTGATCGATTGCAAATAAGGTCTGTGTTGAGCTGGTGGAGTATTGCCCTCTGCTGGCTTTGACGTGAAAATGGGCCCAACCCGTGAATACCCCCACAATGCTTTTCAGTTGTTTGCGAGTTCCTTTCTTGTTTTCCACTTATGAGAAATGGGACGAGGAAACCAGAGGTGGCGGCGGGGAGTGGTCGCTTCGGGCACTAAGACTGGGTTTCGCCGAAACTCAGACCCGGAAGCGTCTGTGGGAGATTGGGGAAAGGTAGGAGATTTCTCCCCTAACTCGGTCCACTTTCTGACCCCCCCTTTTTCCCCCTCCCTGCTGCTTTTGATTTTTAAAAAGCTAAAATAATCCAGGCATCCTGAGTCCAGTACCTCCATATTGGAATTCACACGTTGTGGGTGTGTGGGCGAGAGTGAAGCGGGGAGAGCAAGGAAGAAACGTTAGCTGATAAAAGAGGGGAATATATATATATATATATATATATATATATATATATATATATATATATATATATATATAATCAATTACCAATAAAGCATGAACACCAGGAATATAATAAACTATAAAAGTTTAATACCATCACCGATCACCAAGCTTTCGTCAGATACTTCTGACATCGTCAGGGTTAATGCTGGTCTGTGGGAGAGTGCCTTTATAGGTGAGCCATCATTTGCACACGGCTCCTAGATCTTGTCGTAGGTCCTAATTGATTTAACTGCTTTTTAATTACGGCTTCCATACTGATGACTCCTCTTTTCTTGCTTTTACTGCTTGTGGGTGTGTCATTATTCCCCTCTACCTCCCACTGCCTTGAATTAGGGAGGTTCTTTCCTCCCCTTTTTTGGTCATTCATATCTCTAAGTTGTTCCCTCTTCACACCTCCGTGTCTCCTACCTTCCTCCTTCTTCTGATCTTTACTTGCTCCCCAATTGTCATCCCTCATTCTATGGGGGAGCACTCTCAGCCTTTCTCCCCATCCCTTGCTTTCCATTTCCCTCTCTTTGGCTGCATAAACTCCGTTTCTGTCATTGCCATTCCGTCTGACATCTACTTGCTCTTTCACCCCATTGTCAATGTTCTCGGACTCCATGTCAGACTGAATCCCTTGAATATCTCCTTCCTCCTCACACAAGCCCTCGTGTGCCCTCCTTTTTTGAGTATGTATGCCTGGTTCCTTTATATCCCTCCCTCCATCAACACAGTGATCTTTTTTACAGTTTCTATCACATTCTACCCTTATTTGCATTTCCCCCCCATTCACACTGCTCTCGATCTCTATATCCTCTCGGGCATTCCGATTGGTGCTCTGTTGTTTCCGTTGATGGGCTGTCATCACAGGGCAAGCCGGTCCCATCCTCCTTCTTTCCTGATGCTGCTGGATCATCGCTGTTTTGGGTTTTGGGGGGTCGGGAATGATTGTTTGTTGGCTAATTGCCTCTTTCTCATCATGCAACCGTTCTCTCACTGTCCGGGAGCGTGTGCATGGTCCTGGAGCAGGGGGGGAGGAGTCCCTCAATCGTTGATTACTCTCCTGAATGTCCATGGGCCATTGCTGTTGTTGTGGGGGGTGAAAATTCATCCCCTCCATAACTTCTTCCCTAGGGTTACGGTGACAACACGAAAGAGGGCCGGTTACTAAAAGAGGCATGGCTCTCTGACGGGGACTCTGTCAACCGGCACATCGATTTGTGCCCGGCACATCTAACTTTAAGAGCATGAAGCAGGCGAGACCACCCACCCTTAAGGAGATACCCTGCGACAGTATCACGTAACCCTAGGGAAGAAGTTATGGAGGGGATGAATTTTCACCCCCCACAACAACAGCAACGGCCCATGGACATTCAGGAGAGTAATCAACGATTGAGGGACTCCTCCCCCCCTGCTCCAGGACCATGCACACGCTCCCGGACAGTGAGAGAACGGTTGCATGATGAGAAAGAGGCAATTAGCCAACAAACAATCATTCCCGACCCCCCAAAACCCAAAACAGCGATGATCCAGCAACATCAGGAAAGAAGGAGGATGGGACCGGCTTGCCCTGTGATGACAGTCCATCAACGGAAACAACAGAGCGCCAATCGGAATGCCCGAGAGGATATAGAGATCGAGAGCAGTGTGAATGGGGGGGAAATGCAAATAAGGGTAGAATGTGATAGAAACTGTAAAAAAGATCACTGTGTTGATGGAGGGAGGGATATAAAGGAACCAGGCATACATACTCAAAAAAGGAGGGCACACGAGGGCTTGTGTGAGGAGGAAGGAGATATTCAAGGGATTCAGTCTGACATGGAGTCCGAGAACATTGACAATGGGGTGAAAGAGCAAGTAGATGTCAGACGGAATGGCAATGACAGAAACGGAGTTTATGCAGCCAAAGAGAGGGAAATGGAAAGCAAGGGATGGGGAGAAAGGCTGAGAGTGCTCCCCCATAGAATGAGGGATGACAATTGGGGAGCAAGTAAAGATCAGAAGAAGGAGGAAGGTAGGAGACACGGAGGTGTGAAGAGGGAACAACTTAGAGATATGAATGACCAAAAAAGGGGAGGAAAGAACCTCCCTAATTCAAGGCAGTGGGAGGTAGAGGGGAATAATGACACACCCACAAGCAGTAAAAGCAAGAAAAGAGGAGTCATCAGTATGGAAGCCGTAATTAAAAAGCAGTTAAATCAATTAGGACCTACGACAAGATCTAGGAGCCGTGTGCAAATGACGGCTCACCTATAAAGGCACTCTCCCACAGACCAGCATTAACCCTGACGATGTCAGAAGTATCTGACGAAAGCTTGGTGATCGGTGATGGTATTAAACTTTTATAGTTTATTATATTCCTGGTGTTCACGCTTTATTGGTAATTGATTATGGATTCACCCAGGAATCATATTTTTATTTTCACTATTCTTATTAATATATATATATATATATATATATATATATATATATATATATATATATATATATATATATATATATATATATATATATATATATATATATATATATATATATATTTGTTTTCTGAGGTTTTCGCGGGTGTTTGTATGTAGGTCTTTGGTTATTCGGGTTTTCTCCCGCGTAAAATTGGAAGTGTCTTGGTGACGTTTCGACGAAGTCCCATTCGTCATCTTCAGGCTGGTGTTTTCAGCTTCGTGCTTCGAGGAGCAATGTGTGGTCTTAGCTGTTTCTTCCTTTTAACTGCCAGTGGGGTTATGAACTGATTGGGTGGGAGCTTGGCTGTGTTCTGATTGGGTGGAGGTGTGTTCTGATTGGTTAGGGGCTTGGCTGTGCTCTGATTGGCTGGGAGGTTGGCTGTGCTCTGATTGACTGGGTGAGTGTTCTGTTTGGGTGGGGGCTTTGTTGTGCTCAGGTTAGTCTGAGTTGCCGGGGGGTTTAAGATGGTGGGCTGCCTTGCTATTTTTTGGCTTCGCGTTCAGTTTGCTTCATCCATACATGAAGCAAACTGACACCCACCATGAAGATGAGGCACGACCACGAACGCAAAGCCAAAAAATAGCAAGGCAGCCCACTATCTTAAACCCCCCTGCAACTCAGACTAACCTGAGCACAACAAAGCCCCCACCCAAACAGAACACTCACCCAGCCAATCAGAGCACAGCCAACCCCCCAGCCAATCAGAGCACAGCCAACCCCCCCAGCCAATCAGAGTACAGCCAAGCCCCTAACCAATCAGTTCATACCCCCACTGCCAGTTAAAAGGAAGAAACAGCTAAGACCACACATTGCTCCTCGAAGCACGAAGCTGAAAACACCAGCCTGAAGATGACGAATGGGACTTCGTCGAAACGTCACCAAGACACTTCCAATTTTACGTGGGAGAAAACCCAAATAACCAAAGACCTACATACAAACACCTGCAAAAACCTCAGAAAATAAATATCGAACCTCTACGGGGAGGAAATCCAACATCTGACCAGGACCTATGAAAAACTTGAAGTCCAAAGAGCTTCCATTTTATGCGACCTCGCATTCCTATGCAACTGCTGAGATCAAAATTTAATCCCCACATGTTTCCAACTGAAATTCCACTCCAACTCTGCAGCCACCAAACGCATCCTGAAAAGAACAGAATTGGCCCTAATCAGAAATGAACTTCACACAAAAAGATTCCTCCTAGACCGAATTAACAAAGATCTCCTCACACTTCACCTCAAACTCAGTAACAAGATCCACCCCGCACTTTGGGACAAATCCAAACAACTCTCCGTCTGGAGAGCCGAAACACAGACCACCCTCAAGACAGACACACACACCAACAAACTCCGAAGACTACAAGAACGCCAGAAACAAACCTCTCCTCCCTCACAGCCACACATGAAACAAACAGTGCATAACATCTCAGATAGGATCCTCACCAAAGCCGAAACCAATGTCCTTTCCAAAGGATTCAACTTTGCAGTCGCTCCCAAACACATCCCCACTGAAACCATTATATGTGGAGTTGAAACCAGCCTGACCAAAATCAACCCCGACGACGCTAACAGAATCAGACTCGAAATCACCAACATCCTCTGCACCAGCAAGCCACCCAAAAACAACTTACCCAAAGAGGAACAGACAGCACTACGTAACCTGAAAGAAGACACCAGCATAATAATCCTACCAGCAGACAAGGACAACGCCACGGTGGTTATGAACACATCTGACTACCAAACCAAATTAACCAACCTACTCCAAGACTCCACATACAAACCCCTAAACACAGATCCCACCACCTGCCTGGAAAAAACCACCAGATCCAAAATAAAAGCCTCCCCCATTAGCGAAGAGATTCAGCAAAGAATCATTCCCAGAGAGAAATCATCCAGATGCCCCAAACTCTATGGTCTCCCCAAGATACACAAAGAAGGAACCCCACTCAGACCCATAGTCAGCTCCATAGGCTCACCTCTACAAAACCTAGCCAAATTTCTCGCCAAACAACTACAGCCCTATGCAGAATCCATCACCTCACACGTAAAAAACTCATTCCAGTTTATAGAGATCATAAAGAAACAAAACTTACAGCCCAGCAACCTACTCGTGAGCTTCGATGTCATATCCCTCTTCACCCAAGTGCTTATCAAAGAAGCCTTGACAACTATCCAAGACAAATATAACCCCCCCAAACACATCTTACATCTGACCAACCACTGCCTATCCAACACATACTTCATCTACAACGGACAAAATTACAAACAAACAGAAGGAGCACCCATGGGATCACCCCTCTCACCTGTCATTGCAAACCTCTACATGGAACACTTTGAAACCCAAGCTCTAGAAAAATCGGATCACAAACCCAAACTCTGGCTCAGATATGTAGACGACACCTTCATAATCTGGCCACATGGGAAAGAAAAACTGGACAACTTCCTCACACACCTCAACAGCCTACACCCCAAAATACAGTTCACCATGGAAACAGAAGCTAATAACCAACTTCCCTTCCTGGATGTCTTAGTCTACAAGAAATCCAATGGCTCCCTAGGACACACCATCTACCAGAAGAAAACACACACAAACCGCTATCTGCACGCTCTCTCACACCACCACCCAGCACAGATCAACTCCGTAGCCAAGACACTCATCTCCAGAACAAAACGCTTAGCTGACGAACAACACCTAAAAACCAAACTACACACTCTCACCAATGTACTAACATCCAATGGATTCCAAAGAAATAAGATTACAAACCTAATCCAAAAAGAAACCCCCACTAAAATCCAAGACAGAGAACAAGAAAATGGCAAAGCCCTCCTCCCATACATAAAAGGCACCACAGACAGAATCAGCAAGATCCTCCATAAACACAACATCAAAACAGCATTCTGCACAAACAGAAAAATATCCACCATCCTAAGAAACCCCAAAGATAAAATTGAGTTAGAAAATCAAGGAGTATATGAAATCCCATGCACTGCTTGTCCCAACACATACATCGGACAAACCAACAGAAGAATAAGTGCACACATTGAAGAACATAAGAACTCAGTCAAAAAAGAGGAACCAACATCTTCCCTGGTCCAACACCTTAAAGCCACAGGACATGAAATTGACTTTAAAAATACCAGAACTATCGCCAAAAGTGAACATTTTAATAACAGAATAATCAGAGAAGCCATTGAGATAGAAAAATGCCCACACAGCATGAAGAAGAACGCCAGGGCAGGTTGGCGTTCTTGGATGTTTTAATCCACCGCTAGCCTGATGGGACCCTGAGGACCAAGGTCTACCGTAAACCCACACACACTGATAGGGTTTTACATTATTACAGCAATCATCCAGTGGCCCACAAAGTTAGCTGTATTAGGACGCTCTTTAAGAGAGCGGACTCCCACTGCAATACAGCCAAAGCCAGAGCAGAAGAAAGGCAACACCTCTTCCGCATCTGCAGGCAGAACGGGTATCCCACCAGATTTATTAAGCACCATGGTGCTCTGCCCAGACCTCCCAACAGCTCTCAGATGGAGGTCTCACCATCTCAGATGACACGTGTCACCCTCCCTTATGTCAATAACGTCTCGGAAGCCACGGCTAGGCTGTTGGCACCCTATAATGTCAGGGTGGCACACAAGCCTAGCCGGACATTACGCTCTTGTGTCATGAGACCCAAGGATCCGCTCCCCACAATGGAGAAATCTGGGGTGGTGTACAAAATTGATTGCAATAACTGCCCCAGCAGCTACGTGGGTGAGACCTCTAAGAGGGTTAGAACCAGGATCCAAGAGCACAAGCTGGCTATAAGGAGGGAGGAGCAATACTCCCAAATGCTTACACACATGATAGAGTCTGGCCATAGCTTTGATTTTGAGGGAGTGAAGGTGGTAGCAAATGACACCACGAAGAGTGGCAGGCTATTGAAGGAAGCCTGGCTCTCGTGTGAAGGATCCATCAACCGCCATATTGACCTACGCCCTGTGCATTTAGCGTTAAGAGTGTGGGAAATCCGCACCTGATCACCATGGGGCAGACGCCCCAATAATTGCAGTCCCATCCCCTCACCTCAGAAAATTGACACCCGTGAGAATAACAACCAACGTCCAGAGACCCTTTTGACCCCAAGGATGATGATGCACCCTCTGGGTATGAGACAACCCAACAACCCTAGAGACCTCACCCCCACCGACTTTGACACTTCCCCCACTTGTATAGAACCCCCTGCTACTGTGGACTTCCTCACCCACCGATCTGCAATACACTGGCACCCATATAGAACAGTGGAACTTCCGCAAGACAAAAGGACGACGATGTGCAGATCAAATCCCCTGCCCTAGTGTTTGCAGGATGTCTGCAACAGAACCTTGGAGCAGAGAGCAAGAACATGACGGTGATGGATGCCGAAAGGGTGTAGGGGAGAGGAAATCCAGCTGTGCAGAAGGTTCCAAGGGAGTGAAAGAGCAGGGGAAGCAGCTTAATGATGATGATTACATACTGGATTGGGGAAAGATCAAATGCCCTCTTGAATTACAGAGGCGGAGAGGTGGGAAAATGAAAGCTAGTGCGCATGTGGATGGGGGGAATGAAGACAAATTGGATGATTGTCTAATGTTTGATACAGGTACAACGATTGGCCAGTTAGGACCTGTTACACGATCCAGGAGCCGGGCACAGGTGCTGGCTTGATTATAAATGTCTGTCCCATTGATTCTTTTGTACTCTGATGATGTTGGCAGGAGCCAACGAAATCTAGGTCTGCTTTTTTAAAAAATTTTAAATGTTTTATATTTAAACTTTTAGCGTTTTATAAAACTTTTAATGTTTTACTTCTTCCTGGTGCTCACGTTTTATTTCTCAACATGCACACACCCAGGAGTCATTCTTTTATCTTTAGCATTATTTCTAATATATATATATAATAAAACCAATAAATACCGATCACCAAGAGGAAAGTAGTAAAAAATTTAATGAGCCGAGCTTTCGTTGGGATCACCCAACATCATCAGGGCTCATTAAATTTTTTACTACTTTCCTCTTGGTGATCGGTATTTATCGGTTTTCTTATGGACTTACCCAAGAGTCGAATTTTTAGCTTTATAACTTCTCTCTCTCTCTCTCTCTCTCTCTCTCCCTCTCTCTCTCTCTCTCTCTCTCTCTCTCTCTCTCTCTCTCTCTCTCTATATATATATATATATATATATATATATATATATATATGTTTTCTGAGGTTTTCGCGGGTGTTTGTATGTAGGTCTTTGGTTGTTTGGGTTTTCTCCCGCGTAAAATTGGAAGTGTCTTGGCGACGTTTCGACGAAGTCCCATTCGTCATCTTCAGGCTGGTGTTTTCAGCTTCGTGCTTCAAGCAGCAATGTGTGGTCTTAGCTGTTTCTTCCTTTTAACTGCCAGTGGGGGTATGAACTAATTGGGTGGGAGCTTGGCTGTGTTCTGATTGGGTGGAGGTGTGTTCTGATTGGTTAGGGGCTTGGCTGTGCTCTGATTGGCTGGGGGCTTGGCTGTGCTCTGATTGGCTGGGGGAGTGTTCTGTTTGGTTGTGCTCAGGTTAGTCTGAGTTGCAGGGGGGTTTAAGATTTTGGGCTGCCTTGCTATTTTTTGGCTTCGCGTTTGTGGTCGTGCCTCATCTTCATGGAGGGTGTCAGTTTGCTTCATGTATGGATTGGATGGGGTTTAAAGTGGCTAATGATGCAGCTGTGGTCTGGCTTCTGGTTTGTGGTCGTGCCCCATCATCGGTGTGGCTTTGGGTTTGCTTTTTGCGTGGATGTGTGGTGGTGACATCCTGTGTGGTTTTTGTGAGTGTGGGTCTGGTATCATTTTTTGTATTAGGGAGTCGTTTGTCAATAAGGGCGGGTTTCCAAATGGCTGGTAGGCGGGAGGTATCATCTCGCTTGTTCATGCTGTGTGGGCGTTTTTCTATCTCGATGGCTTCTCTGATTATTCTGTTATTAAAATGTTCACTTTTGGCAATGGGAAGATTAGTGACATCATACAGATGGATAAGTGGTGTAAAAAGAAAAAGATCACCGGAGCACAATCTACTCAATCAGGTCCAGTGACGAGATCGAAGAGCCGGATGCAGACCCTGGCTGACCTATAAAGGGACTTCCTCACTTCCTAGCATTCTAAGCCCTGATGATGCCGTCAGGTGCCGGCGAAAGCTTGGCATTTTTTAATTAAACTTTTTATAGTTTTAACTTCCCTGGTGCTCACTTTTATCTCAAATATGGATATACCCAGGGTTCACATTTTTAACGTTATTACCAATATATATATATATATAATTAAACTAAAAATCGAAG
Source organism: Crotalus adamanteus (assembly GCA_039797435.1). NCBI lineage: Eukaryota > Metazoa > Chordata > Lepidosauria > Squamata > Viperidae > Crotalus > Crotalus adamanteus. The sequence goes on from CM077935.1 coordinate 13,029,768, forward strand.
AGTGTCGATTCCTGGGTATATACATACTTGACAGATAAAAGACGACCACCAGGAAATAAAAACAATCAAGTTTTTAATAAATAACCGAGCTTTCGATGGCTATAACACTGCCATCATCGTCAGGGTGTAAAAGCCAGAGGGTGGGGAAGTTCGCTTATGAGCGCAGCCATGCACGCATATGGCTCATAGACCTCGTGACGGGACCCGGTCGGCTGATCCTTGCATTACTCATGGTATCGTAAAATGTACTTTCAACCCGTGTGATACTAGATCGATCATCCGGCGGGATCTCAGGTCTAACCATCTCTTTCCCCCGCATTCGCCACACTACTCTCCGGGGATGCACAGCCACATCCACATCTTCATTCTCATTCCCTCCCGCAGTCCCCAACACACCACATGTCTGCGTATGGGGTGCGCGATGCTTTGTCGCGGTCCGTATCCGTGTCGGCTTAGCATCCAGAGAACATTCAACCCTCCCCCCGGGTGTATTCCGAGGGAGCCTCAAGTCCGGTCCCCACGCTTGCGCTCTCCTGCACCCGTTGTGCCGTCTTCCGAGAACGCGTGACCACACCATCAATGGGGCGGCTGTGATTACTGTCCATTCCGGGAGCTCCGATGTTCAAATGAATGTCCAAACCGGTCACAACAGGGGCATCCCCAGAAGCACAAATGCCGATACGGCTGCAAGGAGAGCAGTCCCGCTTCACACCAAAGGGAGCACACGCCATATACGGTTCTGAAAATTGGACATGATGTTGAAGAGGAGAAATATCCGGAGCGTCTAGAGTATCTGGGGGTGGGCTACTGTTATCAATGGATTCCTCGTTTCCTAACAGATGCATATAGAGGTTATTAATCGGGGGCACTCTAGATGGTAGGATCCCCCTCATCTCATTATCCATCCCTTCAGATGGGCATTCGAGATTATTAACATTGGGGTGCTTCCTCCGTATAGAACAGGTACGTGCCTCCCATGCCTTCATAACCTGATGTGCCGGGCGTAGTTCCACACATCGGTTAATAGACTTGTTGTCTGAGAACCAGGCCTCTTTAAGCAGTCTACTGCTTTTAGAGGCATCACTGGCGACAACCTGCACCCCGTTAAAATCGAATCTATGCCCAAGCTCTATCATATGAGTTAGAATCTGAGAGTAATGCTCCCCTCTTTTTATTGCCAGTTTGTGTTCCTGTATTCTTGTCCTAACTCTTTTCTGGAACCTGCCATATATCGCACTGGAGTGGGGGAGGAGACCAAAAATTCTATCAAACAACAAGTAACAGGTTTGCTTATGAACCATAGGGGCTATAGAACTCTATCTAGAAAGGAAGTGGAGGCGTTAAACCAGCTTAAAAAGGATGACACCATCCTCATAATGCCAGCTGATAAAGGGAGAGCTATGGACATTATGGACAAGGCCCAGTATGTTAGCAAAGCATTGTGTCTGCTTAAGGATACCACAGCCTATAGAGCTGTAGACGGTGACCCCATGACGGCCCTTAGAAATCATACTAATAAGATACTTAACACCCTCAAATGTAGTAAGAGATTGGATGATGTCACACTCAGAAAACTACGCCCTAGCGATACGGCAATGGCCAGATTTTATGGTCTTCCCAAGGTTCACAAGGAGGGTGTTCCCCTTCGTCCTATCGTGTCATTTAGGAACACCCCAACATCAGGCCTGGCCAAATGGAGCGGTCGCTCAGTAGTTCTACTGAGTAGTTCTACTACTGTTAAATCTGCTGAGGAGTTCCTTGATAAGATCAGATCCTTGAGGATAGGGGATGATGAGGTGATGGTGTCTTTTGACGTCGTCTCCCTCTTCACCTCTATCCCACAGGATCTTGCTGTCAAGACAATAAGAGAACTCCTTGAACAAAAGGGTCCAGGACAGCAACGGGACTCCCTTCGGCCTCAGGACCTTGTGAAACTACTGGAGGTATGTTTAAAAACATACTTTACATTCCAGGGCACTATGTTTGAGCAGGTTAAGGGCACCCCCATGGGGTCACCGATCTCTAGCATCATAGCGGAGGCCGTGTTGCAGCAGTTGGAACACGTAGCGATGGCCCAATGTTGCCCTAAATTCTGGGCCCGCTACGTGGACGATACTTTTGTTATCATTAAGAGGAGCCAAAAAGCTGGCTTTGTGGACACACTTAACTCAGTTTGCATGGATTTGCAATTTACAGAAGAAGAAGAACACCAGGGTAAATTGGCATTTCTTGATGTTCTGGTTCATCGTCAACCAGACGGAACCCTGAGGACCCGGGTCTACCGCAAACCCACACACACTGACAGAATTCTGCATTACGATAGTAACCATCCGGTGTCTCACAAAGCCAGTTGCATTAGAACCCTCTTCAAGAGGGTAGACTCCCACTGCAACACGGCTAGGGCTAGGATGGATGAGAGAAAGCACCTCTTTAAGGTGTGCAGACACAATGGCTATCCTATGAAATTTATTAGGCGCCATAGTCTACCACTTAGACCCCCTGTTAGGTCCCAAATGGAGGAACCAACACCACAGATAACCCAGGTTGCTCTCCCTTACATTAGTAACGTCTCAGAGGCCACGGCTAGGGTATTGGCACCCTACAGTGTGAGGGTGGCACATAACCCGAACCAGACATTACGGTCTAAGGTGATGAGACCAAAGGACCCACTCCCTATCACAGAGAAGTCAGGCGTCATTTACAAGATTAATTGCAAAGATTGCCCCGCTAACTACGTGGGAGAGACGTCCAAATGGGTAAAAACAAGGATCCACGAGCATAAGTTGGCTGTAAGGAGAGGGGAACAATACTCCCAGATCGGGGCACATATGGCAGAGTCTGGACATAGGTTCGACTTTGACAATGTCCAGGTGGTGGCTAATGACAATATGAAGGGGGGCCGGCTCCTTAAGGAAGCTTGGCTCTCAAATGAAGAATCCATCAACCGGCATGTAGACCTATGTCCTGCGCACATAATGTTAAGAGCTTGGTTGATGGAGAAGAAAAGCCCTGAAAGTGCCCAGATAGGGAGTAATCAACAATTGAACAACCTTCCGAATGCGGAGGTGTATGCTCACCCCCAATGGATGGAAGAACATATTGACAACAGGGAACCAACTGCCGATGGATCTGACGCCTCCCCATGCCTTGCGAGGAATTGGGTGAGGATGCGGTCCCGTATTAACACCCGGATACAGAGTGATCGTGAATGGGAAGGTTGCAACATCACCCTCACCCCCATCAGTGACTCCATGACTAACTCCACCCACGATATTGCTTCAACAATGTGCTCTCGCTTCAGGGACATAGGGGAACTATGGGAGGACGAAGAGGTTGCTATTTACAATTCTACAGCCTCTGCACGCTCTTGGAAACACCCAAGAGGAACGACCCCCCCTGGACACACACAAGGAGGTGGAAACCGAGAACTGAAAGATCTCCCTCCCCTCCCCTTGAAGACAACCCCCCCCCCAAAGAATAGAGAAATGTATGGGCAACGGAGAGGGGGCGACCCCTACATTGAGGGCTTTATGTGGGGGAGAGGATGGCAGCCAACCCAAGAGGGCTACGGACTCCAGCGACGCCGTCAAAAACGTTCCCATTGACAAAGAATTGAAAGGAAAAGTTAGCGAAGTAGCACTGGAGAACGGGAATCATGATGAGACAACTACAATGAAATCCCGTGACGCAGGGGAAAACAAAGAGGTTGTAGCTGTGAAAAAGGATCATGGAGAAAGGGAAGGTGGGAGGAGAACGGGGAGGGGGAGTGCTAGGAAAGAAGATGAGGAGGGTAAACAGCAGAAGCAGGTACAACGTATGTTTGGTCGTATGAAATTAAGAGGCTCCCTTAGCTTACGGTCACATGAGGAAAGAAAAAAAGGGTGATGATGCAGACACAAACATGTGAAGCAAAGAAATAACGGCTAGCAATACGGAAATTACGAGCAAAGCGCAGGTGGATTGGCTGGGACCTGTAACAAGGTCTAGGAGCCGGGTGCAAAGAACGCCACATCTATAAATAACTTCCCCCATTGACTGGAAGTTACCCTGACGATGCTGGCAGGCACCAGCGAAAGCTTGGTATTTTAACTTATTAAAACTTTTTATAGTTTTATAATTTCCTGGTGTTCGTGCATTTTCTGCTAGTTAACATGAGTTTACCCAGGAATCACCTTTTTGTTTTTAGCATTCTTAAGAATATATATATATAAATATTAAAAACAAAACGGTGATTCCTGGGTAGACTCATGTTAAATAATAAAATATATGAACACCAGGAAGTTACAAAACTATAAAAGGTTTTAATAGAATAAAACCAGAATAAAACCAAGCTTTCGCTGGCTTCTGCCAGCATCATCAGGGTAGAGTCCAGTCGATGGGATAAGCTATTTATAAATGTGGCGCTCTTTGCGCCCGGCTTCTTGACCTCGTCATGGGTCCCAGCCAATCCACCTGCGTTTTGATCGTAGTTTCTGTATTACAAGCTGTAATTTCCTCACTTTCCTTGCTTGTGCCGATACCACAGCTCTTCCTCCCTTCTTCGTATGACTGTAAGTCAGGGGGACTCTTTAATTCTACGTAGTTAAATGTGCACTGTCTGTGTTTATGTTGTTTATTCCCCTCATAATCCCTCTTAGTACTCCCTATTCCCATTCTCCTCCCCGTTTCTCTGTTTACGATCCTCCGTCACAACTATATCCTCATTGTTCGCCCTATTGTGGCATTTAGGGACACTCCGACCTCAGGCCTTGCCAATTGGCTGAGCAATCGCATCAGTCATCTGGTTGAAGGTAGCTCTACTACCATTAAATCTGCTGAGGAATTCCTTGACAGGATCAGGTCTTTGAGGATAGAGGATGATGAGGTGATGGTATCTTTTGATGTCGTCTCCCTCTTCACCTCTATCCCACAAGATCTGGCCATCAAGACGATAAAAGACCTTCTTGAGAAAAAAGGGTTCAGGTTATCAGCAGGACCACCTTCGGCCTCATGACCTTATAAATCTATTAGAAGTATGTCTAAAAACATACTTCACATTCCAGGGCACTACCTTTGAACAGGTTAAGGGCACTCCCATGGGGTCACCGATCTCCAGCATCATAGCGGAGGCATTGTTGCAGCAATTGGAGCACGTAGCGATGACCCAGTGTTGTCCTAAATTCTGGGCTCGCTACGTGGACGATACATTTGTCATCATCAAGAGGAGCCAAAAATCTGGCTTTGTGGGCATACTTAACTCTGTGTGCGTGGATTTGCAGTTTACGGAAGAAGAGCACCAGGGTGAGTTGGCATTTCTTGATGTCCTGGTCCATCGCCAACCTAATGGAACCCCGAGGACCAGGGTCTACCGCAAGTCCACGCACACAGATAGAATTTTGCACTATGATAGCAACCATCCAGTGGCCCACAAGGCCAGCTGCATTAGAACACTCTTCAAGAGAGTAGGCTCCCACTGCAACACTGCTAAGGCTAGGATGGAAGAAAAGAAGCACCTTTTTAAGGTGTGCAGGCACAATGGTTACCCCATGAAGTTCATCAGGTGCCATGGACTACCATCCAGACCCCCCCCTCCCCATCAGGTCTCAAATAGAAGAACATACATCACAGAGACTTCGCATTACTCTCCCTTACATTAGCAACGTCTCAGAAGCCACGGCTAGGCTATTGGCACCCTATGACGTGAGGGTGGCACATAACCCTAACCAGACGTTGCGATCTAAGGTGATGAGATTGAAAGACCCACTCCCCACCATAGAGAAGTCCAGTGTCATTTACAGGATCAACTGTGAAAGTTGCTCTGCCAATTATGTGGGGGAGACCTCCAAACATGTCAAAACTAGAATTCACGAGCATAAGTTGGCGGTAAGGAGAGGCAACCAATATTCCCAAATCGGAGCGCATATGCTGGAATCTGGGCATAGGTTCGATTTTAATAACGTGCAGGTGATGGCCAGTGACAACACGAAGGGGGGCCGACTCCTTAAAGAAGCGTGGCTCTCCAACGAAGAATCCATCAACCGACATGTGAACCTATGCCCAGCACACGTAACATTAAGAGCATGGGCAATGCGTGACCGTCCCTCCGGAGGAAAACAATGTAACATTACGTGCCTTCAGCAAAGAGGGTTGACGGAGGAGACGAGCCTTGGAAATGCCCGGATAGGGAATAATCAGCAGCTGAGTAACTCTCCACCTGCGGAAACATATGCCCATCTCCCATGGGCGCAGGAGTGTATTGACAACCAAGAGCCAACTGCCGATGAATCGAGGGTCTCCCCAGGAACAGTGAGGAGTTTGACAAAGAAGTGATCTTGTACGGACCCCGGACTATTAAACAACCATGATTTGAATGATCGGAATGTCACGTGTAACTCCACCGGCGACTCTGCAACTAACTCTGCCCACGACATTTCCCTATTGAGCTGCTCTCACCTTGGGAATGCAGGAGAACTACGGGAAGATGGGGAGGCTGTTTGTTATAATCTTAGGGCCTCCACACGCTCCCACAGACATTTGAGAGGAACGACCTCCCGTAGGAATGTACAAGGAGATGCAAATCATGATCGCAAGGACCCCTCCTCTCTCCCTTTAAGGAGGATTGCACACCCCCAAGTAATGAGTGAATGCTTAAACCACAGTGAGGGGACAGCCCCCTTGGGAGAAGGGGTTAACAATCAACTTGTGGGTGCCATGAATTCCGGGAAGGATGTTAAAATCACCCCCGTTGAAGAGAAAATAGAAAGGGGAGTTAACAAAGCGATACGAAAGATTGGGAAACAGGATGATACAAACACAATGGAATCCTGGGCTACGGAGACGAACAATGAGGATATAGTTGTGAAGGAGGATCGTAAACAGAGAAACAGGGGGAGGAGAATGGAAATAGGGAGTACTAAGAGGGAGGATGAGGGGAATAAACAACATAAACACAGACAGTGCACATTTAACTACGTAGAATTAAAGAGTCCCCTCGACTTACAGTCATACAAAGAAGGGAGGAAGAGCTGTGGTATCAGCACAAGCAAGGAAAGTGAGGAAATTACAGCTTGCAATACAGAAACTACGATCAAAACACAGGTGGATTGGCTGGGACCCATGACGAGGTCAAGAAGCTGGGCACAAAGAGCGTCACATTTATAAATAGCTTCTCCCATCGACTGGACTCTACCCTGATGATGCTGGCAGAAGCCAGCGAAAGCTTGGTTTTATTCTGGTTTTATTCTATTAAAACTTTTTATAGTTTTGTAACTTCCTGGTGTTCGTATATTTTATTATTTCCTATATGTATAGGATAGCCCCACTCAGTTGCTGAGACTACAGGAAACTGTCAGGGTGTGTGATGGACATTGTAGGCCAACCTGTAAATAGCAGCAGCACCTTATGAGGGGGAGGGGGGACACATGAGTTCAGTGGGACCGGCAAAGTGACTTAAAAAATGAGCTCATGCCTTCAGTTTCCTCTAATAATAATTATCCTTTATCAAACTTAAATGCTTGCCCGACTCTGGGTGGTTCACAACAAAGAAAGCACAATAAAACATAAAAGATTGCAAATGTGATGAAGTACAGGAACGGTGGACTGGATAATTTTGTCAAAATTAATTAAATTTTGGTTTAGAAATTTGTTCTGTTATCTGAACTCTGGTGTACCGTGTTTTGTTTATCACCTCAGTTACTCTAAATTGTACTGATTTCAGATCTGGGAATTGAATTCTGCACATCTTATGCTGAGGTTGAAAAACATTGGGACTCGAGGGAAAACGGTGACTATTAAACTACTTTGTCTACGGTGTCTTTATGTCCACATTAAAAAAAAAGGATTGAATTTCATCAAGGTGGTTGAAAAGCTGTGAGGTGTGGACATATTGTACAGATGACAATTAGCAGTGGAGGTTAAGGCCTTGGTTTCCAAATCTCTGAAAACCCAGCATCTTTGATAAAGAAGAGGGCCTTGAATTGGGAGGCTTTAATCTGAGACATTAACAGAGCAGAATCTTTCACTGATGTCCATTACTATAGCGTATTCAATAAGCGTCTCCATGGGAGAAGATTGGCACTGTAATGCCCCAGACAGAACAGACGGCCTTAGTCCTATCCAGGACAGACAGATAACTCAGAGGAATAAACAGAAAATATCACTTTATTCTGGGAATCCTAAACAATAACTCACAATTATGTAGAGATGCGTCCAGAAGTATATTTCAGCAATATTGGTTCATTCCACAGGTAATTTGATAATGGATTTTCCCCTCTTCCTCTGCATAAGCATCACATGTTGGCATAGGACCTCCAAGCCTTGTGGCTAGGAGACATGAGGCTGGATGAACAAAAGCATTCCAAACTGGCTTGTGTCCAGGAAGTCTCCCAATGCCCTTTAGAAACTCCTCCCACTGACCCATTAACATGGGATGACTGACTAGCTAAACTATATTTCCCATAATCCATCTCTTAAGGAGACAGCACTTAACCCATAAATGCCAGATATTCTAACATACAGATACATGCTCTCTAGTTAGGGTTACATAGAGTTATACGATCCAGAATACTCCCCGCTTGGAAATTTACATTTCCACTACTAACTAACTGAAATAGCAAAAACATAGCATTAAGGCATGCAATACTTATTCTCAACTAATTTGTGACTAAATAGGTAAAACATGGTATCAAAATGCATAACTATAAAGTAAATATAAAACATGTACAATTATAACAAAAATAAGCCAGTGTTACATCAAACAATGCCTAAACACAAACATAGTTTGAGGTTTGATCTTCTGGTTCAGTCTTCGTCAGCAACGGGACCAAATCGGTGATCGGCCTGGTACAAGAGTCTTTCAGTCACTTGATCAAAATTCGGGAATCATCGAAAATAAAAGGAATAGAAATTAATAAAAAGAATATAAACTAAGGGCTTTTGCAGATGATCTGGTTGTTATTTTACCTCAACCAATTCATTCCGTAATGGAGTTGTTACCATTGATAAATCAGTATGGACAAGTTTCAGGTTTTAAAATTAATAATAATAAGACTAAAATATTGCCTAAGAACATGACCAACTTGGATAAGGAGGCCTTGGTTAGATTGACAGGTTTTGAGGTCGTTAATAAGGTAAAATATTTGGGTGTTATTTTATCTGCTTCCAATGCAAAACTGTATAAAAATAACTATGAAATGCTGTGGGTTAGAATACAAAAGGATTTGGACAATTGGAAAAAGCTGCAATTGTCCCTTTTGGGGAGAATAGCAGCGATTAAAATGAATGTTCTGCCAAAATTTCTTTTCTTATTTCAAATGATACCTATTTTAAAGAAAGAAGCAAATTTAGATGAGTGGCAGAAAGGTATCAATAAATTTATCTGGGCAGGGAAAAAACCAAGAGTAAAACTTAAAATTTTACAAGATATACGAGAGAGAGGTGGACTTAAGGTACCGAATTTGAAATTGTATTATGATGCTGTGGTCTTAACATCAATCAGTGATTGGGTTAACCTAACAAATGTAGATATACTCCTTCTGGAGGGATGGGATTTACTTTTTGGATGGCATGCCTATTTAATTTATAATAAAAAGGTTGATAGGGTTTTTAGATCTCATATCTTAAGAATTTCTTTACTTCGGGTTTGGAAGAAATATTATAGAAGTGATTCAAGAATTCCATTATGGGCTATTCCATGGCATGCAATAGAAGGAATAAGGAGAGGAGTTAAGATGGATACTATTTCTTATACACAATTACTTAAGTGGGATGGTAAAAATTGGCAATTAAAATCTATGGATGAATTAGCACAAGAAAATATTATTTATTCATGGTTTCAGTATAGACAACTATTGGAAAGGTGGAAGATAGATTATAATGTGGGCTTGCTTAGAGAGGATGAGAATTTGTTAAAACAAATTAGAGATCAAAGTCGAACCCATATTAAAAGAATTTATGGTGTCTTGGTGGAATTGGATTCAGAAGCAGAGCTAGTTAAAGATTATATGGTTAAGTGGGCACAAAATTTTGATGAACCGATCTTATTAGATACATGGGAGATTATTTGGGTGAGGAATGTTAAATTCACGCAAGCCCAAAATTTACGGGAAAATTTTTATAAAATGTTTTATAGATGGCACCTTGACCTACAAAAAATGTCTCGTATGTATCCAAACCTGCAGCCTAAATGTTGGAGATGTGGTTGCTTGGATGCTACTTATTATCATATCTGGTGGTCATGTAAAAGTATAAAAGCTTTTTGGATTAAGATATGGTGGAATATTCAAAGAATTTTTAAAAGAAGGATAAAATTTACTCCACAATTGTTTTTATTGGGTATTGTTCCGGATTGTGATGACAAAGAGATTATTTTAATGTTAAATTTAATTACTGCAGCTAGGTTGTTAATAGGGCAATATTGGAAGAAGGAATCTTTGCCTACTTTGCAAGAATGGTTTTTTAAAGTTTCTTACTTAGCGGAAATGGCAAAAATTTCGGCTTTCTTGAAAGATCAATCGCAAGAGAAGTATCTCTTGGTGTGGAAAAGATGGATAAATTTTATACAATATAAGTATGATATAAGAAAATATTATTTAGCTTTTGAATAATTTATATTTAAAGTTTAAGATATTATCTAGAAGTGTAATTATTATTATTTTTTATTTTTTTATCTTCCCTTTTTTTTCCTATTTTTGTTTTTTATATATAATGGAGTTAAAGTATTTTACAACTTGTTTATTGAGTGTAATTATATTTGCTTAAGGTTTATTTGGGCTTAAAACTTTTTTTCTTTTAAGTTCTAGTTAAGCCTGTATTCAGCTCTGGGAAGAATGGGGGAGGGTTTTGGGGTGGGTTGGGAGGGATTGGGGAAGGGGTTTTTATTGTAAAATTTTAAAAACAATTAATAATAATAAAAAAAAAGTCTTTGAGTCACGACCTGACTCACGTGGCTTCACGATCTGGACCTCAGCTTGGCAAACTAGTTCATCAACTGGGTGGGCCCGATGTGCAAGTCCCATGGGCCAACAGTTCTGGTATGTATTCTTGTCTCTCAGCAAGACAAGGTCTACTTCCTGTAAAAGAAACTGGAACCAAATCTGGAACAGAAAAACTGGAACCCAAAATTTCTCAGGAACAAAGGGAACTGGATTCACAGGATACTCAGGAACCGAAGAACCTGGAAAAACAGGAACAGCTGAAGCTGGAAACTCAGGAACAGCTGGAGCTGAAGAATTGGAATCAGGAACATCTGGAAACTCAGGAACAGCTGGAGCTGAAAACTCAGGAACAGCTGGAACTGAAGAATCAGGAATGACAGCTGGAACTGAAGAATCAGGAACGACAGCAGGAACTGAAGAATCAGGAACAACAGCAGCTGCAGAAGGCTCAGGATACTCAAGAACTGAAGGGTCTGGAACCATCGATGGAGTATTGAGGATGGTTGCTACTGTTATCATCAGGGTAGTGAGGACTTCATGTGTGGGTGTCTTTAACGACATAGAGTCTATGATTTTGTAGGGTACGCCAATCATGCGCTCCCACACTTCGCCCATGTGAGATGCATGGGGAAGGCAATTTTTGGCTTTCAGACATTTGGCAATCACTGGGTCATGGCCAATGTCTCCAATAGTCTGTAGGTCTTTGCAGGCTCCTACAAGGCTAATTCTTGGGATGCTAAGACAGGTGATCAAGACGATCAAAACTATGCCTAATCTCAGGTGCTTCTGCTTAGACGGGTTTGAAGCGGATTGGTTGACGTTTACTGGGTGCCTGAGGTTGAAGGTTGGCACGTTGATCTGAAGCTGGAAGTACATAGCGTTTTGGTCTCTGTGGCATCTATCTGTTTGGACAGGCCAAGAACTCAGGACTTTCTAGCCAGAACAATTCTGTTAACTGTGTGGCAAGGTTGGGCCACTTCACTTGGTTCACAAAGTTCTTATCTGTTGGCACATGTTGCCATTGTTCAGGGCTTAAAGATGTTTCAATCCTTTTCACTCTGTTGCCTACATAGACGTAGAAATGTCTGCTTTGCTTGCAGATGTAGCTTGACATCACCTTGCTATCTGCGTAGAAAGTGGTAGACTGTAGTTCAAGGCACAACGTCTTCGCTGTCAAGTTGGTGAGCTTTACAGCCAAAGTGGTACCCCATAGCTCTAACCTTGGTATGGTGTGGCCTTCTTGTATTGTTAGTCTCACTTTTCCAAAGAAGACACTGAGACTGCAGCTCTCCCCGCTGTAGACTCTGGTGTATCTTGTGGTTGCAATCAACATGACATAAGTGTGGCTCTCCCCACTGTAGAGTGAGATGTATCTAAAGGCTGCATTTACCTTTGTTGACACATCTAAGGAAGCGTATAATTCTTTCTTTTGCACTGTGGTGGGTGAACTGGAGACATACATGCGCTGTACTTGCATACTCTGGAGACATCTTGAGAGTACACTCCATGACTCCCAGTCTTGTTTCTGTTCTGGCAGACACGGCTCATCCCAGTGTGTGGTGTTCAGGGCGAACGCACGTAGCTGCAGATGTTGTTTGTCTTGTTTGTCCTCTGTGGACAAAGCTAAGTTGTTGTAATTCTTGCTTTTCTGGAACACTGTTGCTTCCAAAACAGGTTTGGTTGTCACAAGCGTGTAGTGTTCTAGGTGTGGTTTTAGGAGAGGTGCTGTTCCATTACTGGGAATGGAGATTTTTGAGATGCTCACCTGGATTGGGGTTTGCGGTTGATCAACACAAACCGTCCCTCCTATGGTCCATCCGAGTTCCGTCTTAATGGCTACTGGGGTTCCTGGTGGGCCTTTGATTCTTTCATCGGAGCCAATGGACTCTGGGGCGTCTCTTCCAACCATGAGTAGGATTTCAGCTTCAGGATCTAGAGGAGGGATTAAATTGGCTATGTGTGCTAAGTGAGGTATTTTTCTTGCCGCCTCTGGTGTTGAGATTTCGCTGCGAACATCTGGTAAGGTCTCCCATTCTAACACTGATGGTAACCAGAAATGTGAACTTCCGTCTATCGCTTCTATGTGTAGGCCAATGATTTTCCTCCCCGCCGTGCACATTGGTACTGTGCACGTATTTATTGCAAAATGCTTCAGTTCACTCGGGAGGTCGAAGAGGTCGAAAAAGGCAGGCTTAGCTATAGTAACTTTGCTGTGTGGGTCTAGTATGGCGTACATCTTTACGGCCCTTTACGGCCCTTTCAGGTTGCCCATCGGGGTAGACTTTTGCAAGACAGACGGGTGAGCATGAAGGAGGGTATGGTGAGTCGCTGCATATATCTGTGTAGTACGTCCCGTACTGTTTTGGCTGCTCTTCGGAGCCAGTTTGAGTCTCTGTCATTGAAGTCACTTGTTGTGTCTCATCAGAGGGCTTCTTAGTTTCTAGATGTAAGGCTGCTGGGTGCTTGTTACTGTCACACAAGTGGCATTTCACCCTGACTGCACAATCCCTGGCCATGTGATCTATAGAGCCACAGCATTTGAAGCATATCCTATGCTCTTTCAGTAGGGCCTTGTTCTATCCCAGCCTATTGTCATCCTTGTTAACTTCACAAGGACAAAACCCCTGCAACTACAATAGGCTGGAGACTTGCAAACAAAAACAAAAACCCCTTTTAATTCTGTTGACAAACCTGTCAAATACAGCAAACTCAAGTCCAAAAGAACACGATGAAAAGCAGACGTGAAGTCACAAGAGAAGTCACAGACCAAGATTCCAAGACGCAGTTTTCAAACGGTTGCCTTCAGCAACCAGCACCACCCACACCTCCTCCCTTTATTTAGCATTCCTAAGGCGGTGCCTCTCCTTGCCGTTTCTTCTTACTTTGGAGGTGCCTCATTGACCTCTGTTGCCTTACTGTTGCTAATTGACGCCGTCTGCGTGCGTCAATTAGCAAGTCCATCTGTTGTGATTCTTCCAAGTCTGACTCATGCTCCTCACACAGCTGAGCTTCATCAGAAACACGACTGGAGGGCCTAGGCTCTGCATCCAACTGTGAGTCCTGTACTTCAGAGCCTCCCTCTGGCTCTGATGGCCCTTCAAATGCCTCCTCCACCTCCTCCTCAGATTCCTCCGACTCAGCTGTTGGGAGCACAGGCTGGCACAGAATCACAACAGGCCTTTCGGTCATCTAGGGATTTTTTCCCAAATTCTCTGCAATCATTTAGAGAGTGTGAGGATTTATGAATTGGACAAGCCAGGCCTTTTCTTGGTGGACAAAGATTCAAATAAGAACTCCTCGGTGTTCGTTCGTCGGAAGTCTTCTTTGGGCGAGGCGTGATATCTGTTTTGTACACTGAAATGGAAGTTCTATCCTTTGTGACTTGGACGGGTCCCTTGGCTACATCAGAGTTTTGACTGCTTCGCTTGGTCGTTGGGAAGTGTGCTTCTCTGATGGAGAGGTATAGGGGGTCATTGTAGAGGTCTGCCTGGTCACTGACAAATTCAGCAAGAACAGCAAAGGGGGGAACTTTGTTTTGGTTCCTTTTCCTGTAAGCCAGAGAAAACTTGATCCATTGTTCACATATCAACCATGGTAGTTTTTGGATGATAGGATTTTGTGTCCTGAACAGGTCAAGGCAAGCTAGTCCCGGCAAGGTAGGATCCTGTTGTGCTGTCTGTAGTTGAGTGAGGAGTGACGAGAATGTCTTCAGCTGTTGAAGTTCGTTGATTCTCATGTTGGGGAAACTGAGAATGTGGTCCAGGAGCGAGGACTCAGTCACTGTGGCCCAAGTCCTTGTCAAGTGTGGCCCAAGTCTTTTTAAGGCTGATGTCAGGGTCACCCACATGGGATGCGAAGATGTTGTTCACTGCGATTACAGATTTTGGACCTAGCCAGGCTGTCAACTGGACAGGTTCCTCGTCTGGCCCAGCCCTTTCCTTGAGGATGGCGCGCTTGAAGATATGCTTCCACAATAAGTACTCTCTTCCTGGTTTGTCGGAGAATTTTCGTACGCCTCTGGCTGCCAAGTCCAACCTTCTTCCAATGAATATTGGGGGATGTATTGATCCTATGTGTGAGCTGTAGTTTGGTGGAGGTGGTGCATCACTTCCGGGAGCGGGGGCATGCGCCATGGCTGGCTGGTAACTTCCTTTGGCGTATTGTTGGCTGAGGGTATTTTGCCATGTCACATGCAAGGGACCTTGTTGGCTTGGTCTGAACTCCTCTGCTCTGGCGTTGAGCTGAGGGGACCCAAGTTCCTGTGTGCTTACTTGTTGGAGGGTTTCTCTCTTTCTGGTGGAGCGTAGCTGGCTCCCTAGTAGGCTGGCACAGCTGGTGGTCGAGCCTCTCCTGTGTGGTCAGGTCTGGTAGTGGTTCCTTGGGATGCTGCCTCCTGTTGTTGCAGCAGGGACTCTAGTCTGGCTCGAGCTTTTTCAATCTCATCCCCGAGTGGCAGCTGGTTCTGCTATAGGGCTGTTGGCACTGCAGGTGGACCCATCCGGTTGCCATCAGTGGTATGGTTCGGTGGGTTCAATGGGGCAGCAATGGTGAGAAGATGTTGTGGCCTAGATGTTGCGACATCAACTCTGTGGCTGACCGGCGCATCTGGCCATTGAGATTCTTCTCCTCGTCTACTCAGTCTTGGGGGGCTTGTGGCTGGCTGTGGTGTTCTCACCTGCTCATGTTGAAACACGCTTTGGTTGTCCACATAGGCCTGCACACGGTTATGAGGGCTTTCTCTTCCTAGCCCTTCCAATCTGTGTGTAGGTGTGACGTCTTCCATCTCTTTCTGCAGAATCGCTTCTATTTGGGCAGCCTCTTTTGCTTTCTGGTGTCACTGGGAAATCTCACAGTCGGCCCGAGCTTTGACCATATCTTCCTTTTACTGACGTTCTGCTTCTGTTACATGTAGAGCTGCATGTAGAGCTGCTGCAGTCTCCGCTTTGGCCAAGTCTTCCTTTTGGTACTTTTCTTCTACTGCTGCTTGGGCAGTGACTCCAGCCATTGTGGTATTGATTCATGCTTCTGCAAGACGGGCAGCAAGGCTCTCTGCCCTTGAGGCTCAAGATGCTTGGCTCTGGCGAGAAGAAGCCTTTGAATGGCGAGAGGCGCCTGTGGCATGAGATTGTTGTGACACGCTGGAATGTGCTTTGGATATATGGTGGAAAGATGAGGCTTTTTCAGACACGTGAGATGGAGCCGCATGCGACCGTTGGGATGGTACATGTGAATGGCGGGAAACTTCAGACTCGGCCCTTTCAACTGGTCTGTCTCTCGTGCGAGGCTCGGGTTCTGGGGGGCTTTGTGAGCTCTCCAGAAGCTTCTTACGTTTCTTGTTTAGTAGCTTGAGGGTTTGCATCTTGCTATCGATAGTTGGATCTCCTAATTGCTCCTGAATGTCCTCAAGTTGCTGTTCGGAGTCCATCCATTGTGCAAAGGCGTCTTCCTTATCTCCTTCCTCCTTAGGCCCTTGGTAGAGTTTGTGTATTCTCTCCCAGAATCTTTCATGGTGCTTGTAGTTTGAATCCCATCCTTCCATCAGAAGTGAGTGCATGGCTTCTGTAGGCTTTCTTTGTTGTCTCAGATCATAGTGACCCTGAGACTTCTTTGGCTTCATTGAGGCTTGAGCTTCAGCCTCTGTGTACAGTTCAAGGTTGGCTGTTTGCAGCATTTCTCCTTGACCGGCTGGTTGGGGTGTCTCATCTAGGCTGGCTGGTTGAACCCCTTCTGCTAAACCAGTGGGACACTCTGCCATGGCTAGGATAGGTTCAGTACACTTCCTAGCTATTTTGAAGAAAATTTGATGAACTTCTCTCTTTGACCACTAGTGGTCGCTGCTTGCAGATCAGCTGCTGGGGTGCTGTCTGTGGGTGGAGGTGCCACTGGGTGTGTTCTCCTGCGTTTGTGGGTACTTCAGTGCAATTCACCCTTTCACCACAAGGGGTCACTTCCTGCGGGTCAGCTACCAGGGTGCTCTTCCTTCGAGGTTCACCCTTTGTCCACTAGAGGGTTTCTCTGTACGTGATTAAAGGCTTGCGTGTAGTTCCTCCTTTACCCACTAGGGGGCGCTGGAGAAAGGCCAGCCAAATCTCCTCCTATTATCACATTACTGCTAGTGGCCACCGAGAGAATGTAGAACTTTCAGTAGCTCCTACAAACTTCCACCTGGTCATTAAGTTGCAGGCTGGAACTACTTGGTCATCAGCTCTGTGATAATAAGCAAGGATAATTGCTGCCTGTTCTTCTCCTTAATTTTCCTCAAGCTGGAACTACTTGGTCGTCAGCTTGAGTGAGTGATTACTTTTGGTGACGTTCACTCTGTGCCCTCTAGGGGGTGTTGGAAGCTTGAGATGAATTTAGATAACTTGCTCTTTAACCATCAGATTCACTCTGCGTAGTTAGAAGTGTGTGCAGTGAAGTACCTTCTTTCCCCTCTAGGGGGGTGCTCTTAGCTTGGCTTGGTATAAGCCTGCTATGTACTGAATTAATTATCAAGTTGTTGTAATCCCACATGTAAATTGCAAGAAATTGCATAAAGAAGGTGTCATGTACAAACTGGCCACCAGGGGATGCTACTGCATTGCTATGGGAACCTCTGAACACTGTCTTTCCATTGACATAGTTGAAATTCCAAGGGGAGGGGGGAGTTTAGCTTCTCTCTCTGCAGGGCTGGGTTGCTAAGGCGACAAATGGTTTTATTGCCTGCTGTTGGGGCCAGAAAAAGGGCGAGAATCGCCCTTTCTGAGCATTAAACAAAGGCAACAGAGATTTGCTAAGGTTTGAATTTGCCAGTAAAGAAACTTTTTCAGCCTGCTATGTTCATTTAAAAGGTCAGTCTCACTCATTCCAAAGCATCCCCAAACAAGCTAGCTGAATTCACGTGCTAATGACAGAGTTCTTCTTCAAGGCTTACTGAAGCAGTTATAACACACACAGCTCTTTTGCAAACGGAAATAGGTTCACAGACAATCTTCTGAAACAATTCTCTCATTGCCCCAAGCTATTTGAAGTTACTGGCAGAGAAAAGGGGATGGGGTGACAGCCCACGCTCCTTGATTTCAGAGATGCAGCTTTCACATGCAAGAAAATCTTTACTTTAAAACGTTGGCTAGCATGCAGAGTTTCACTACCAATGATTCCTTGCCAGCAGATGCTTGTCAATACGCAGATAAACTTTATCATGCAGACCAGTGGAGACTTGCAGAGTTAACAGCAAATTAACAAAACAATGCATCTGAATCACACCTTCTTTTGAAAGGCTGTCTGCCAAACAGATATACTGACTTTACTTTGCAGGTGACTAGAGGAAAATTAGCCTTGTTAGATTACTTTTCTTCCTTCAAACTGTTGCAGGAGATCAGAGGAAAATTAATCCTATCAAATTACTGTAATGCCCCAGACAGAACAGATGGCCTTAGTCCTATCCAGGACAGACAGATAACTCAGAGGAATAAGCAGAAAATATCGCTTTATTCTGGGAATCCTAAACAATAACTCACAATTATGTAGAGATGCATCCAGAAGTATATTTCAGCAATATTGGTTCATTCCACAGGTAATTTGATAATGGATTTTCCCCTCTTCCTCTGCATAAGCATCACATGTTGGCATAGGACCTCCAAGCCGTGTGGCTAGGAGACATGAGGCTGGATGAACAAAAGCATTCCAAACTGGCTTGTGTCCAGGAAGTCTCCCAATGCCCTTTAGAAACTCCTCCCACTGACCCATTAACATGGGATGACTGACTAGCTAAACTACATTTCCCATAATCCATCTCTTAAGGCAGTGGTTCTCAACCTTTTTAATGCCACGACCCCCAACCAGTCATAAGTTGAGGACTAAACAACCGGTCGTAAGTTGAGGACTAAACCAGTCGTAAGTTGAGGACTATCCAACCAGTTGTAAGTCGAGGACTTTCCGTGCCCGGGAGCACCGCGCATGCGTGGTGCCGCCCCCTGCGCCAGCCAAGGCGTAGCTGGCAAGCGGCAGAGACGGAGCAGGCCGACCACCGGCTGGGCCACCAGCTGGCCCAGCCCAAGGGAGGTAAGGCACTTGCCGGGCCCCACACATGCCAGCAACCCTCCCTGCGCCCGCCGGCCTCCCACCTCCCACCCCTGGCCCTCTTTTACTTACATTTTTAGTAGTTGCTCAGCAGGGAGGGGTGGAAGCTTCCAGACAGCTCGCCTTCACTGCAGACAACTTGCAGCACCGTTTGCAGAATGGGACTTTTGGCGGGCTCAGCAGGGCAGAGACAGCCTGGACAATTCCTATTGGCTTTTGAAAGCCAATAGAATTATACTCTATTCAAGAGAGTCTATTATATTGGCTTTCAAAAGCCAATAGAATAAAAGGGAGTAGCACAGCTAAGGAAAAGGGGGAAAAAATGGCGGACTGCGTTGTTTGGCGACCCCCGTGAAACGGTCATTGGACCCCAAATGGGGTCCTGACCCACAGGTTGAGAACCGCTGTCTTAAGGAGACAGCACTTAACCAAATAAATGCCAGATATTCTAACATACAGATACTAGCTTTCTAGTTAGGGTTACATAGAGTTATACGATTCAGAATAGGCACACATCTGAATTTGGATTTTATGTCAGACTTCCTGATTCATGATTTATCATCACATTGCCTAGAGCAGGGCTTTTCAACCAGTGGTACGGGTACCACCTGTGGTACATTGGCACCTGGCAGGTGGTACACGACCATCCTAGAAAAGTGGTAGTGGGGGAGGGGAATGAGTTGAACCGGTGGCAGCACTGCACAAGCCTGAGTGAGAGATGGCTGGAGCTGCAGGGCTGTCAGGGCTCAGCGGAAGCGCCAGGATCAGTGCCGCTTTCCAACTGATCGGCGCTTCTTCGTGGCTGTCAGTGGAAGCGTCAGGATCAGCGCCAGGCTCCAGCTGGAGCTCAGCACTCATCCTGGTGCTTCTGCTGAACCCTGAAGAAGCATCAATCAGCTGGAGCTCGGCACTGATCCTTGTGCTTCTGCTGAGCCCAGAAGAAGCGCCGATCAGCTGGAATGTTGCAGCATCTCCAGGGTCTTGCGATTTATATTCAGATGCTTGGCAACTGATTCATATTTATGACGGTCAGTGTCCCAGGGTCATGTGAAGTGACCAAAACCTACTGCAACCACCCATCAGATGGGGGGGGGGAATAAAAACCAAACACCCCCCCACCCCACCCCCACTGCCAATCGTCAACAGAAATGCTCACAACAATGAAAACCTCAGACAGGAGGAAGAGCGCCGCCAGGTGGGCAGGCAGGTATCTCGCTCGTCTGTGGCTTGGGGGGCACTTTTTTCAGTGCCATTGTAACTTCTAAGAGTCACTAAGTGAACTGTTGTAAGTCAAGGACTACCTGTACTTTATCACTTTTTTGCTTTTGGAGGAGGGTCATCATGTTTTTGACACCTTGCTAGGCAACTGGTGGTACTCGGATATTGCCATATCCTAAAAGTGGTACAATGGGTGAAAAGGTTGAAAAGCCTTGGTCTAGAGCCATTACGTTTGCCCTTAATCCCACTCATCCCATAATTTCTCTGCTGCTATGAACTGTCCCTGGGACAGCAAGTGAAACTGGATGTAGTTAGCCTTTGTTCTTCTGATTTTAATTCTTTCTCCCATTCAGTGATGGATGAATTGACTGCCTCCTCTGGAAAGGACTTCACTGACCACTCTTCTGACAGTCTTCTGGAACCATCAGAAGATCCAGACTTATCCTTGACCGAAGAGTCCTCTCCTAATATCAACCCTGTCGTTTTTTCTTGGAGGGTCGCTGCCGTTTTGGTGCCCGCTGCCAAAACTATCATCCTGGTGATGCTGGTGAGGTTCATTTAAAGATCCTGGACCTGTCCATGTTCCTGCCTTGCAGCTCACAGAAGGGAAGAAACCTGCCATGAAAACAGCTGAGGATGTCATTTCCCAACTCCTCTGGGATACACAGGTACCTGCTGAGCAATTCTCTATCAGCTACCTTGACCGGTTCTTGGGGATCTTAGAAGAATCTTTTACTTCTTTCTCATGGGAGGATCTAGCTTCAGTTGGTCCTGGTGTACTGGCTATCCCAAAACATAGGACCCAATATTTTAAATATAGAGATCGTGTGGTTTGGGACAAAGCCAGTTGCACCGATGACGTTTTTGGATCCACGGGAAGTAGGAAAACCATCTTAGACGTGATGAAGAAGATGCTCAGGCCGTGAAGGAAATATCGGGTCTTCCAAATAGCCTCCAAGTTGAAGAAGAGGTAGATGGGAATTCACCCAAAGAGAAAGAGTTGAACGGGACAGGCGATGGACAGAAGTTAGCAATAACTTTGGGGGAAGCCGGGGATAATTTGGAGTTGGTTGAAGACATGTCCTTCAACCAAGAAGGAAATGTGGCCAGCAAAGAAAAGGAGGGGGAGGCAGTCGGCTCTGTTAACTGTGAAGAATTCAAACATGCTTGTGCTGTCGGAATAGAAAATGAAACAGTGATGGTGGAGAGAAAACGTGGATTTGGAAAGGAGGGGAGGGAGGACCTTCTATCCGAAGGAGTGCTTCACCCATTTCATAGCTATCCCGATTACCAGCCCAGAAATCTGGGAAGCTGTGAAACATTTCCAGGAGGCTCTGTGTGCCGTCAGCTCAGACTTCGCTCCCTACTGTGTGCCCAGAGCTACACTGCATGTCACGCTTTGCCTGCTGCACTTGGATACCCCTGAAGAAATCCACAAAGCGATGATGGCTCTGGAAGAACTTCAGGCTGGTTTTCAGCGACTGCTGCCCCCAGTCTTGCTTCTCTCCTTCCGTAATGTGGAGTCTTTTAATTCACAGGTTTTGTACTTGGCACCGGACCCTGCACCCCAATTGGGAGCCCTGGCTCAAAGTCTGGAAGATGCCTTTACCAAAAAAAGGCTTGACTGTGATTTGCCCTCCTTCCAAAGGGAAGTTCCATTTGACTGTTGTGAAGGTTCCTCCTAGGAAGGGAATGCCATGGCTCCCATCAGGTTTGGCTTGGGCTCCTACGATGGAGGACTTAGGAGTCCAGGCAGTAGAGTCCATAGGTTTTTATGAGGTAGGAAAAGGCAAAAGAACCGATCATGTGTACGTCAGCATACTGAAATTGGATTTATATGGAGGAAGTTGAACTTAACTGGAGATACCTTCCAAATGAATGTCTTACTATTTAGAAAAAAGACAACTTGAAGCTGTATGGACTTCAACTCCCAGAATTCCCCAGCTGCATCTCTTTGGAGCACTTTAACTACAACTCTAATGGAATAGTTGATCAAATTGGGGCAGGAAAAAAAAGAACAGGAGCATTGTGGTAACACTAATGATAGTTTTTGCCTTATTTGATTTAAACAGATTAATAATCACAATAAAGGTGTAATGTTTTTAACAATCCCTTTTCAGATACTTTTAGATAGGGTTATAAGTATGTTGCATCTCTAGAGACTCCTTTGTATTGATAATGGAAATGAAGGAAAACGGGGCTCCATCTTTTCCTGGAATTGTGTAATTGCTGTCCACATATGATCATAGGAAAGGATATCTGCTTTAAGATGTTGCAGACAAATGTCGTATTTGTAGCTCCAAGGCTGCTTCTGATAAATCCAACATGCTAACCAACCCTGAAAAAAAGACCTTGATGCATACATGCTAAAAAGGTGCTACAAAGGGCCTATTGAGATACTGGAATTTAATTTATCTGTGTTAAACCAAAGCCCTTTGAGGTTGCAAAAGTGGAGAAAGTAGAACAATATAAAGTAATTAGCTGTCTCCTGTACTCTTTAAGTTTTGTTGTTTTTTAAAGGGCACTGAAAGCTAAAGTATAGTCTCTTCTGCTCTGGTTTAGCATTTCTGATCCACAGTCCTGATAGGTAGGGTTGAGAGAAAGGTGCTTTTGCTTTGTTTAGTACAATCAAACTAAATGTGTAATTTTCAGTGGTTAAAAAAATTATCCCAGTCGTAATGAAGGTCTTTGAACTGTACTTTAGTTTTCAATCAAGACACCTATCTCTTGATGCATATATTAACATTTGGGCATGCCACACATATCCACCTTCAAATTTGGAAGGGTGTTTCCAGGTCTTCCACCTCAGACAAGATGCTGGCTTGCCCTGTAGATTAAAAAATTAAGACATAATCCTATTAACTGGTATTAAGCTTTCTCCAGATGGTGCTTTGGCTTCACACCATATCTAGAAGCTCCAGTTTGGTGCTGCCATCGCCAGAAAAAGCAATGAGGAGTCCCTAACCTGGGGTGTGTGTGTGTGTGTGTGATGTTGATATTTAGAATGAGAACAGGTGCCTCACGATCTCAAGTCTGTGCCAAGACCTCCAGCTGAGAATTAATATTCTAATGTTCCAGCCATATTTCCTCTGGGAGACCACAAATAGTGTGCTGGTTAGCCACATACTACCCACAGGTTACTTACCACTCTTACTTATACTTTGGAAATAATTGCCCCATCTGAGCACTTGTTATATACCTCCTTCCCTTAGTAAGACCACTCCACATCAGAAGATGTAGCTATCTATAGTAACCTTGTCAATCACTCTAATCTGTGATATTCTGGAAACCAAAACAGAGTTAATGTACCATGTTAACTCATCAATCTTCTCCAATAAGTATAATAATAAAATTATTTAGTAGAATACTAAAGGGATTTAGCTTTAGCAGAAACTAGCAGAATCCAATTGAACATCTAGCTTCTGTATCTTTACACTTGAAATAACTGCAGAAACACTGCACTAATGTTATCCATTCCTGCAGCATGAGTAAGTCTGAAATCTCCAAAGTGTTCTACATGTAATTCATCTGCTGAAAAAAGTAGTCCAGCTGGAACTTAAACATTCCTCTCCCATGAAACAGCCACAGACGAGACTACCGGTACAAAGTAGTGACACAAATATGTAACAGCTTTACCCCCATTGCCAGTAGCTAAAATGTGTAAGGCTGGGGAAAAGATGAAACTTGTAATTCAAGTAATCGTTCATTTATGATGGTAATGGGGTCTGCCCATCATGGTTGCAATGTGATGATTGTAAACGGGTTGGTCACATAAACAGCCCCCAACTCCTGGTCTGCGGCTGGGTATTTCATTTGTGCAAGTGGTGCATGCATACATGAAACCACCCCCCCCCCCCAGGTCTGCAGAGCTGGAAAGATTGGGGACCGCTGGGTCACATGACTGACCTGATTTTATGATCTTTTTTTGCAGCAGTTGTTAAATGAACCAATGGGTTTGTCAAAAACTGGAAGCAGATGCCGTTTTTTTGTTAGACATAGAACAGTCATATGACTGGAATGCTGCAACCAACCATAAAAGTGGTCCGGCTGCTAAGCACCCAAAGTTTAGTCATGTGACCTTGAGGGGCATCAGAACTTTGAATCTGGTCATAAGTAGCTCCCAGGCAGGTCTGTCACAACCGTGACTGGTTGCTAGCTCACCAGTCAAGGATCACCTGTATAAGCGGAAATAAACAATGGTCACCCTTTAGAATATTAGATTGCACTGGCAGAAAAGTTAGTTGCTCATCACTGCTGCCCACAACCTCTGCTAGACTTTGAACACCACCACACTGAAGCAGTTTTAAAAAACTGACTTTAATCAAATGGGAGAAAATTCAGGTTTCTGAAAAGGAAAAAGGAATTTTTGAAAATCCAGCCCAAACTAAAATATCCCAAAATTACACATGTTCAAAAACAAAAAGAAAGAGGTGTTAGAGCAAAAGAGAACAGAGGGGGAAGAAGGGATTATGAGAAGCTAAAGAGACTAAGAGTGGGGGAGAGAGTGGGAGAAAGAAAACAACAGAAAAAATTATTGGACAATGTTTCAAAACTTGAAAAACAAAATTGAAACAATGTGACGAGAGAAAAGTAAAAATGGGTGGTGCATTTTCAAGTTTACCTGTAAAGAACAGAGGACAGAGGGAGAAAAAAAATAAATTAAAAAAAACTTAGCATGACAACTCCAGAACACAATAGAAGAGGAGACTGTGAAGATCATCTTGTTTGTTGATCTGATTTCACAGAAGTGCACCGTGCCTTCACTGGATTTGCTTCGTTTGTTGTGGCCACATCCTTGCGGGGGTTTTGTAACAAAGTCGTCTCTCACATTCTCCTTTGTGTAAGAAAAAAGTCTTTGAACTGGTAGGAAATATGTGAAGACAGATTTTGTTTTGCTCTTCCCCCCCCCCCCCCCCCCCGCAGGCTGTTTTTGTGTTTGACTGGAGAGGTGGGCATCTCTCAAGCTTTTTCATAGCCAGGCCGTAGCTCGGAAAAGGAAAAAACTGAGACAGTGTTAGTTTTTGAGGAGCATAATAAAGAACACAAAATGCGCACGCAAAACCTGAATTTTTCATCTTCAGAGGAAACCATCTGTTAAATTCATCATTATAAAAGTAGAAAAACATGGATTTTTTTTCTCTCTCTTAAGAAACAAAGAATTTGTTTAGTATTATTTACAACTTGTAGCTTCTGTACAAAACCATATTTCACATATATTCACATAGAGCCATATGTGCTCATGTACCGGTGCCTTTTTCAGATCTGTCAAGTGGAATAAAACAATGCCTGGTGAGACTTTCCCAAAAATATAATAATAATTAAAAATAAATTAAGAGGGATTACTCTGTGGCTCAGGGAGAAAATCTTCTAGCTTCCTCAATCCTTATGACAATGAAGAGATGGTAACACACAAGGCAGCAACATCATCTCCCATAATTTATCCACAGATTTCCAACTTTTTATCCTGGCAATTTCAGACTACGGGGGGGGGGGGGGAGAGACAGGGGCTCTAGCAACTCATGGATCTTGACATGAGAGGAAGGGGGAAGAACAGATGACTGTAAATGGTGCAAAACTATTCTTCCCTGAAACCTCCTTTCCCTGTTGCTGGCAAACCCCAAGACTCGAACTCTCTGCTCTTCTGCTTCCGGTGATCTCAGATGCCATCTGATGTTCGTGGATCTTACCCTCTTCTATCCAAGTGTGTTGTGGACAGCGGGTGAAGTGGCAGAGCAAGTCCCAGCTTGCCCACAGCAGCCAACTGCATCTGATTTTATATACATATGTACACACACAAAGACTGACATATATCTATATATATATGTACATGTTAAAAACAGGCTAGAGCAGGGCAGTGGTTTTTTTTTTTTTTTTTTTTTTTCCTGCTTTCAGAAATTGGTCAGGACCGCCAAGCTCTGCTTGCAGTCAATCTTGGTGGTGTCGGGGCTAGTATACACAAGGGACAGAGCTGCAAGGAAAGCTTGGCACTCCTCCTCGCTCTCGAAGGCCAGCTCTGACACAACGTAGGAGACCGGAAGCACCGGGCGGAAACTGAGGGAGATAAAAAGAGACACTGGTGAATGGGAAAGGGCAGCACATGAGAAACTATGACAAGCAGAAATCCTGCTGACATGGGGCTCTTTACCTTTAGTTACCCTGGCAATAGGTGGAAACAAAGTCAACCCGTCTTTCAAGTTTCTCCTTCCAGTATTTCAAATGACCTGGGAATTTCAAGGAGTGAGGACATACCTCCTGAAGGATGGTCCTGCGTATAATACATGCTGCTTGTGGGCTTGCTACAGATATTGGCTGGTCACTGAGGGGAAAATGCTGGACCAGACAGACTTCTGGTAAGAGTTCAGGGGTTCCCTTATGTTGAAGAGGGGAGAAATGGAACTACTCAAAGAGGCTTTGAGTATCGCCCCCGCCACCAACACCAAAAATATGGCAGCTTTTGAAATTGCCTTCTACCTTTTAACGGAGTGGTTCTGAAACATGGATGAAGGAAAAAAAGAAAAAGTACTCCTTAGGAACGATTCAAGATGAACAGATTGGGATGCTTAACAAGGGAAGCTGCTATCCTTTTCACACAATCTCTAGGAGAGATCATTTTCAGAAGATAGTCTGGTAAAGATCCGTTTTCTTAGTGTGTTTGCTGATCATGCTGCCAGCGTTAATACATCAGTGTGATGTTTTTTGTTTTTTTTTGGTAATTGATTAGCCAAACCAAAAGAAAATGCTGCAAGGGGTTAGTTGTGATTCTTGCTCATCACTGGAGAGCAGGAGACTTGGACTCAGAAAAAAGGAAATGATGTCTCTTCGCAACGATAGGGACAGCATTAAAGTCCTGGCCACTTCTTGCTCCCGTGCCAGAGTTCCTGTCTGCACTGAGGCTACCTTGACTCAACCACGGGGGCACCTGGATCATCTCTACAGCAGGGCCAAGCATTGGTACAGCACCTCACCTTATTGTCTCCCTATTTTATCCGCCCAAAATGTGGGAAGGGAAAAGGCCAGAAAGGAGAGCTATAAATGGAGAGATTGCCTCCCAACTGAAGAGGCTGCGAGAGAACCAGGATGAATATTCAAAGCACAAGGACATCTATAGAGAATGCCTGTTTCTGGTAGACCGAGTCTGTCCTTTCAGGTATAGAATGAAAGATAAGAGCAAAGTGTAAACCACGAAGGCAATCTGAGGTCTACTCTGATTCTTCCCACAACCCTGTATTTTCAGTTTGGCTTTGCTTTGTCTAATGCAGCGGTTCTCAACCTATGGGTCGCGACCCCATTTGGGGTCGATCGACCATTTCTCGGGGGTCGCCAAACAAGGCGATCTGCCATTTTTCCCCCTCGGGGGGCGGCGCCGTGCATGCGCGCTGCGCATGGGGGCGCCGCCGCGCATGCGCGGCACGTTTGTGTGACGGGGGTCGCCGTCACACAAACGTTGAGAAGCACTGGTCTAATGGCTTATTTTACTCTTTGATTTATATCTCACCTTTATTTATGAAACTCAAGCCAGTGTATGCAATGTTCTACGCCTCCTATTTTCCTCTCACGTGCAATCCTGTGAGGGGACGAGGGCTGAGAGACTTCCCAACCAGCTGCCATGCCTAAAGAAGGACTAGAACTCACAACCTCCCATTTCTAGCCCTGTCCCTAAACCACTTTATCGTCAGGTACCCAAATAAAACTGCAATCATTTATCAAATGAACATGACTTCTAGATCCACATTTCAGAGTCAAAGCTTTTTCGGCAAAAGAATTTGTTTTTGATCTAAGCAAATCAAGAAAGTTCCAGTGGACCTGCCACCTGAGGGACAGCTGAGCCAGTTTGTAATCAAGCATCCTAGATGCTTGCCTTACTAGATTGCAATTACCATACTTACCTGCCCAGGGCAAAGCCGCCTTCCTTGAAGTTGCTAAAAAGAGTACCCCATTTGACTCACTTTCTAACTACTGGACACCAATCTGCCACTTTGCCAGACATTGCAACAAAGGTGGAGCGGGAGGGAAGTGTGCAGGTGTGAGGCATTCCCCTCCCCTTTCAACCCAAGGACTGGTTCAGCTCCACATACGTTTTGATCATGGCTTTGAGGGCCGTTTTCCTCTCTTGTTCAGCAAACTTGTCAATGAGGTAGCCGGACATGCAAGGGGCCTGGCGGTACAGACAGAAGAAACGGTGGTAATTGGAGAGGGCCCAGGCAGCTCGCAAGGCAAGGGCATGTGCCACACAGGGGTCCGTTTTCAACTCCTTTGTCAGGTATGCCAGCTCAGTTGTGATATCTGCAGGAGGGAGAAAGGCAAGTCACCCCAGCTGTCTCTCAAAGCAACCCGTTTCTCACTTACAGGTATTCCTCAAACCTACGACTGTTCATTTAGCAACTATTCAAAGTTACCACAGCACTGAAAAAAAGCAAATTCTGACAAGTCTTTGCACTTATGATCATCGCAGCATCCCCGCGGTCACATGATTGTGACCAGGAAGCTTTGCAACTGGCTCCTCTTTATGACAGCTGCAGCATTCCAGGGTCACGTGATCCCCATTTGCAACCTTCCCGGCCAGCTTCCAACAAGAAAAGTCAATGGGGAAGCCATCAGGGAAGGTTGCAAATTGAGATCATGAGCTATGTTGCTTAATGACCGCACTGCTTAACAACACATTTTCCAGTTTCAATTGGGATTGTAATTCAAGGATCACCAGTACTTTCATCATGAACTGACTTAGGCTAAAATATTTACTCTTCTTTGCTCTAACCTGTTTGGCCTGCTCTATTAAATCCACTTTAGTCTTTAAAATTATCTGCCCCAAAAGCTTCTCTAGAATTTTAAGTCTCCTAAAATGACTGACACCAGCGATTATGGGAAAAAATAGCTGGAAGAAAGAGATACAGAATCTGGGAGCATCTGTACAACCGCTTGGGTTAAATAGGCAAAGATCACAACATGGCCAAAAGGTTTATTAAAGAGTGTTAGTCAGAAATTATCCACGACAGGAAGGATTCCCAGATGTTGAAGTAAATTCAAAGACTAGCCTCAAAACTATCTCCCAGCAGCCTCACCACGCACCTCCAGAGTTCTTGGTAAAAATGTAATAGAGAATACGGTAAGCAGTGAATTCTCCAACATTTCCTGGAAGATTCTCTGCATAAAGAGACTTCAATTGTGTCTGGCACTGGTTGAACTCCTCGTGATCACCCTGGGGAAAAAAATCATCATTAGGGGAAATATTTAAGGTGTCATATACCAGAATCTTTGCTACAGTATGATAGCAAATTGACTGAGCTCTCTGGAAAAGTCTGTTATACTGGGAAAGGTATAAAGAAAAAGGAAGATGTTCAGCAGCAAGGACTCAATGATAGCAGTGATGGATACATCACTGGAGGAACTGAAGGATCAGGTTGGGGATGGATCATCAATGGAGAAAATCCTCTGTAGTCAACTAAGAGCTGATGGGACAGGCAGTCCTCAACTTACAATTCATTTAGTGTCCATTCAAAGTTACAACGGTACTGAAAAAAATGACTTATGACTGTTTTTCATAGTTAACGACCATTGTGGCATCCCCATGGTTACGTGATGAAAATTCAGAGGCTTGGCAACTGACTCATATTTATGACAGTTGCAGTGACCTGGGATCATGGGATCACATTTTGCAGCTCTCTGATGTGGGGAAGCCAGATTCACTTAACAACTGTGTCACTAACTTAACAATTGCAGTGATTCACTTAACAATTGTGACAAAGGTCATAAAATGGGGCAAAATTCACTTAACAAATGTCTCGCCTAGCAACAGAAATTTTGGACTCAATTGAGGTCGTAAGTCAAGGACTACCTTTATATAATCAACGATTCAATCAAAATCTGAGCCAGACAAATTACTTCTCTTGTATTGCCATGTCGTTATGAGTAAAACACAAAAAGACCAATTTACACTTTTTATGCTCTGCCAAGTATAGAAGGGGCTGTTATCTTTATGTCAAGCTTATCTACTATTACACTATTTCTATACTGCCTTGACCCAAGAGGAACACATTCATCATAGAGTAAAATCAAATGTTTTCTACAATCCTTAAAGGAATATAAATTGCCTAAATAATTTTGGGGGTAGGAAGGTGTACATGGTTAAAAAAAAAAAAAAAGGCAGGGAGACAAAGTTGTTGAACAGGACTTCCAAATCATCTCTCTAGTCATTTTCCTGCTTTGGAATCTGTGCAGTAAAATAAAAGCATGTTTTCAAAATTTGCCTAAGAAAACAGATTTCCTTCCACAACTAAGAAGCAAAGAGGGAAATGACTCCTACTAGATAAGATTTACACTGTGTGGAAGTACCACGTGACAGAAGGTGACTGCTTCAATGTATTTATCCACAGTGGGGTTAAATTATTTCAAACTCAAAACAGGGCATTTCAATTTCAAAATATTTCAAGTTAAACGGTTTTGCACACCGTTACATTCTTTCTTCCAAAGTGTAGCGATATCTAATATTTATGTTAATGAGAATGCAAATAGGGGAAAGATATCAATTGATAAAAATGGAATTAAACCTGGAACCATGGAGCATTATCTTATTAATATTCTTTTGCTAGGTCTTACCTTCTCCAGAGCTATTCTGGCATGGGTTTCATATACTTCCACAGTGAATTCTGCACGGATTCCTTGAACCTAAACAGAGCAAGAGAGAGATTGCCAAGAATTCATATATTAGCTTGGGTGACTTGAAATTTCTACACACAACAGAAGAAAGAGGTTGGAATAGAGATTCACTTAATGACTGCCACCAAAAAAGGTTGTAAAATTGGATCGGCCACAAAGGTCATATGAATGTAAATGGACAGGCTCCATTACAGTTGTCAGTTGAGAATTATCTGAAAGCCCTTCAGTGATCCCAAATCAGGTACATACAGTGAGGGAAAAACTATTTGATCCCCTGCTGATTTTGTACGTTTGTCCACTGGCAAAGAAATGATCAGTCTATAATTGTGATGGTAGGTTTATTTTAACAGTGAGAGACAGAATAACAACAAAAAAATCCAGAAAAAGGCATTTCAAAAAAGTTATAAATTGATTTGCATTTTAATGAGTGAAATAACTATTTGATCCTCTGTCAGTCAGCAAGATTTCTGGCTCCCAGGTGTCTTTTATACCGGTAACGAGCTGAGATTAGGAGCACTCTCTTAAAGGGAGTGCTCCTAATCTCAGCTTGTTACCTGTAATAAAAGACACCTGCCCACCGAAGCAATCAATCAATCAGATTCCAAACTCTCCACCATGGCCAGGACCAAAGAGCTGTGCAAGGATGTCAGGGACAAGATTGTAGACCTACACAAGGCTGGAATGGGCTACAAGACTATTGCCAAGCAGCTTGGTGAGAAGGTGACAACAGTTGGTGCGATTATTCACAAATGGAAGAAACACAAAATAACTATCAATCTCCCTTGGTCTGGGACTCCCTGCATGATCTCACCTCATGGCGTTTCAATAATCATGAGAACGGTGAAGAATCAACCCAGAACTACACCGGAGGATCTTGTCAATGATCTCAAGGCAGCTGGGACCATAGTCACCAAGAAAACAATTGGTAACACACTACGCCGTGAAGGACTGAAATCCTGCAGTGCCCACAAGGTCCCCCTGGTCAAGAAAGCACATGTACAGGCCCATCTGAAGTTTGCCAATGAACATCTGAATGATTCACAGGAGAACTGGGTGAAAGTGTTGTGGTCAGAGGAGACCAAAATTGAGCTCTTTGGAGTCAACTCAACTCGCCATGTTTGGAGGAGGAGGAATGCTGCCTATGACCCCAAGAACATCATCCCCACCATCAAACATGGAGGTGGAAACCTTATGCTTTGGGGGTGTTTTTCTGCTAAGGGAACAGGACAACTTCACTGCATCAAAGGGACAATGCACGGGGCCATGTACCATCAAAACATGGGTGAGAACCTCCTTCCCTCAGCCAGGGCATTGAAAATGGGTTGTGGATGGGTATTCCAGCATGACAATGACCCAAAACACATGGCCAAGGCAACAAAGGAGTGGCTCAAGAAGAAGCACATTAAAATCCAGACCTTAATCCCATAGAAAATCTGCGGAGGGAGCTGAAGGTTAGAGCTGCCAAACGACAGCCTCGAAACCTTAATGACTTGGAGAGGATCTGTAAAGAGGAGTATGACAAAATCCCTCCTGAGATGTGTGCAAACCTGGTGGCCAACTACAAGAAACGTCTGACCTCTGTGATTGCCAACCAGGGCTTTGCCACCAAGTACTAAGTCATGTTTTACGAAGGAGTCAAATACTTATTTCATTCATTAAAATGCAAATCAATTTATAGCTTTTTTGAAATGCGTTTTTCTGGATTTTTTTGTTGTTATTCTGTCTCTCACTGTTAAAATAAACCTACCATTAAAATTATAGACTGATCATTTCTTTGTCAGTGAGCAAACGTACAAAATCAGCAGGGGATCAAATATTTTTTCCCCTTACTATATTAAGGGCAGAATGTGAACATCTTTTACTTCCAGGGGAGTTTCCAACTCCTACTTCTGAAATCTATTTGTTTTTACCTTCGCAAAAGGCAACAGTTGGCAATGGAATGTAGGCAAAAGAAGTAAGTTTTAAGATACTGTCCCACTAACGTCATATCAAGGCTACTCTATTCACAATGGGCTGGTGCTGGGTTTAACCAAACAAGCTACCAGGTAAAGAACCAGAGATCATTCTAACATTAAAAAATACTGGTTTTGTAGCTGATTTTCCTTTATGGAATTTGAGTTAAACTCACAAATGTCAGCTAGTAACTCAGCATATGTCTGCTAGCAACTCAGCAAAATCTTAAATTTGATCATTTTTTCTATGGCATGAAAAAGCTTGAAACCCTCCGATTTAAAAATCTTACCGTTAAGACATTCTCCAACCTTTTCTAAATAAAGGGGGGGGAGGGAGTGTTCTACTCCAATTACACTCCAATTACAATATAAAGCTCTACTCTAATTTAAAAACCCAATTCTTATTCTAAAGTAGCTAAAGTTCCTCTAACTTCTCCAGCTTCAAAATGACAACTAGCAACCAAATATATTGAGATACATTTTAATCCAACTATCACAGTGGTGGCCAGCTTCATATTCTATTGATGTCTAGTTTGTTTTGGCTTTGCTAATTGTGGCTTTGAATGATGCATGAAGACAGCCACATGTGACTTAACATGGTTAAGTCTAATCATGGTTAGAAAATTATAGCTAGCATTCAAATTGTGAATTGAGCCACGTCTTTCTGCCCCCCACCAAGGCCTGAACAGGCTTACTGTAAGGTCCTGCCGGATTGATTTCATCTGCTCGCAAGCATAGGCATAATCTTGCTTCTCTTTCCAGTGGGATTTCACTGCAGATAAAGATTTTTTAAGTACCTGGGAGAAAAGAGGGAAGCACAGTTTAAAGATATCTGGCAAACATTGATCAACTTCTAAAACAGCTCTGGAATAAGACTGGACCTTGCCCAGGAAAAAGAGCTTTCAAAAAGGGACAAACAAAATATTTTGTACAAACAGACATGAACTGCTGATGGAGGAATGATGACCATTGCCAAGACTGCAGAATGGCATAACTATTCTCCTAGATTAGCCTGCACTTTCTGTCCAAGGAATGTTCAAGGCAACTGACAGAATTTATATTTAACAGTTCTTCCATCCCCAAAGAACACACCCGGTTTGTTATTTCCTACCTACTAGTAAAAAAAATAGTCAGTCTGCAATTCAGCAGTCCAAGTTGAAGCCTGCCCATCCACCTTAACTTTAAAACATGAATACTGGACAAAACAATGCTGTAGAGAAGCAGAGTGGATCTTTGTTATGCACAGGATAGGAGTAAAGGAGTATATATCTTTTTTGTACCACTTCATCCTGTCTAGTACACAGTCTCTATTCTTGCACACCTGCCTGGGCAAATCTGTTTCTTCTTCCACTTCCTTTCTTAAGAATTTTTCACATCCTATCGCTGCCTATTGCCTTGAAACCAACTCAGAACTGTTAAAAAGGACAGGCCAAAATAGAAAGCAAAATAAAAGCAAACACGTACTACAGGCAGTCCTTGACTTATGACCACAACTGAGCCCAAAGTTTCTGTTGCTAAATGAGTTGTTAGTTTTGCCCCATTTTATGACCTTTCTTGGTCCAGTTATTAAGTGAATCACTGCAGCTGTTCAATTAGTAACATGGTTAAAGTGAATCTTGCTTCCCCATTTACTTAGCTTGTCAGAAGGTCACAAAAGCTGATCACATGACGCTGGGACACTGCAACCATCGTAAGTACGAGTCAGTTGCCAAGCGGCTGAATTTTGATCACGTGACCATGGGGATGCTGAATCGGTCATAAGTGTGTGAAAAACGGTCAAGTCACTTTTTCAGTGCCATTGTAACTTTGAACAGTCACTAAATGAACTGTTGCAAGTCAAGGACTACCTGTAGGCAGGTTCTTTGAAAAGACCTTTTGCTTTCCCCTTGGCGGTTACTCACTGAGAGAGGCCGGACAGTGGAGGGGTCTGGGGCACAGGTGAGGCGCAGGTAATGCTTTGTGATATCTTGGCAGGTGCCTACAATCTTCAGCTCATTCCAGTCAAGGCCATCAGAGCCAACGGTGTCAAGAGCATTGATCTGTAAGATAAGAGGTTCCAGACGCAGTTTTTTTGGATGGGCTCCATGCTGGAAGCGGGCTGCCCTCCGTTCCTTCTTGAATTCCTTTTCAGGGTCTTCATAATCCATAGTGTTGCGTTTCCGATTGCGCTTGGGAGGACCTTGATCACGTCTGAACAGAGAGAGAGAGAGATGTTCCTCAATAAAAGAGGACAACTATAAAAAATTGATATTACAAATGAAAAAAGATTTTGAGGCCTGGGGGAAATTACAATTATCGTTATTAGGTAGGATTGCGCTGATTAAAATGAATATATTACCAAAACTGTTATATTTATTTCAAACAGTCCCGATAAAATTAGAGAAATTTTTTTTGAAGAATTGGACAAAGTAACAAACAAATTTATTTGGTTGGGCAAAAAAGCACGAATAAACATGAAAATGTTACAAGATAGTAGAAGTAGAGGTGAACTTGGGCTCCCAAAATGGGAAATTTACTACCAAGCAGCTGGATTACTCTGGATCAAGGATTGGATAAACCTAGACAACAAAAGGGTTTTAATGATTGAAGGGCATGACCTGCAGGCTGGCTGGCATGCCTTTTTATGGGGAAAATACAAGAAAACACACACATATTTCTATCAGCATCAGATAAAAGATCCGCTGATTCGGACGTGGGAAAAAGTTAAAAAGAGACACTATATGAAAATCCCAAATTGGACCTCACCGATGGAGGCAATGATTCACCCTAACACATTGGATAAAAAAAGATGATTAGATATAAAGAATTATTAAAAAAACAAGGAAACCTCAAATCAAGAGAAGAATTAGAAGAACAGGGAATAATTATAGATTGGTGGCCATACTTACAGATTCAATCTAAACATAGTAAGGATATGGAAGAACACGGAATAAACCAGACACCACAGCAATTGGATAAAATTTTGACAGGTAAGGAAGGAAAATTTCTAACAAAAACTTATAAATATTTACTAGAGGTAGATTTGGAGGAAGAAATAGTAAAAGGGCCAATGAAAGCATGGGCACGAAATGTCGGCCGAAATATAGAATTGGAAGAATGGGAGAGAGTATGGAACAGAAATTGTAAACTGACATTGTCAACTGCATATAAGGAAAATCAATATAAAATGTTCTATAGATGGCATTTAACACCGGCGAGATTGGCTAAAATGTACAAAAATATGAATCTGGAGTGCTGGAAATGCAAAAATAAGGAGGGAACATTCTATCATATGTGGTGGCTGTGCCCTAAAGCAAAGATCTATTGGGAACAGATAAGGAGCTGGATACAGGAGATAATAAAGGTGCAAATTGAACTCAAACCTGAATTATTTCTTTTGGGTATAATAAATTTAAAGATGGAAAAAAAAACTCCAATACCTCATTGTACATATATTAACAGCAGCTCACATAGTATATGCCCAGTGTTGGAAAGGTGAAAACATACCTACAAATGATATGATTATCTATAAGATACTAGAATGCGCGGAGATGAACAAGCTTACGCTAGAACTAAAAGACAAGGAGGCAACAGAATTTTACGAGATATGGAACAAATGTTATGATTGGCTAGAACAGAGAAATAAAAAGATATGATTACTAATGTAAATAATTGTAAATAACATAGATGTATAACACAGTACTGTTAAGGAAAAAATGTATTTTGTATTTTGTTTTTGTTGTATAGTGAAAAAGGAATAAATAAAAATTAAAAGAGAGAGAGATAGAGATAGAGAGAGATAGAGAGAGATAGATAGATATGAATTGGATGTGTTGCTAAGACCCTTATGTAATCATCCAAGCAATAGTTAGGAGTATTTCTGTTAACTGTTTTATACAAATTATTGTAATCATAGATCTTCATGATCATTAATGCTGTAGTATCTTTGTTCACTGATTAATAGAATAACAGAGTTGGAAGGGATCTTGGAGTTCTTCTAGTCCAACCACCTGTTTAGGAAACCCTATACCATTTCAGACAAATGATTGTCCAATCTCTTCTTAAAAACTTCCAGTGTTGGAGCATTCACAACTTCTGGAGGCAGGTTGTTCCACTGATTAATTGTTCTAACCAGGAAATTTCTCCTTAGTTCTAGGTTGCTTCTCTCCTTGATTACTTTCCATCCATTGCTTCTTGTCCTGCCTTCAGGTGCTTTGGAGAATAGATTGATGCTCTCTTCTTTGTGGCAACCCCTTAGATATTGGAACACTGCTATCATGTCATCCCTATCCTTCTTTTCATTAGAGTAGACGTACCCAATTCCAGCAACTGTTCTTTATATGTTTTAGCCTCCAGTCCCCTAATCATCTTTGTTGTTCTTCTCTGCATTCTTTCTAGATTACAATTTAAACACAACATAAGAACTTTAGGGCATGAATGGAAGTGGGAAAATGTCACAGGAAGCAGAATGGGCAAAGATGGAGTCAAAAAGCGGAAAAGGAACTATGTCAAGAAATGCAATGAGCTGGAAAACTGAAACTTACAACTGATGCCAAGAAGGCAAGAGGAACTTATGAGGTCTCTAAAACAGGGCTTTTCAACCTTTTTACCCATTGTACCACTTTTAGGATATGGCAACATCCGAGTACCACCAGTCGCCTAGCAAGGTGCATCTTTTCTATGCTTTCCCTTCCTTCCAAATGTCCTCCACTCAATTTGCTGCTGTCAACATTGAATCGCTATGATGCCTGCTAGCTTCTATCACTAATCAACTTGCCATAGAAAAGGGGGGGGGGTAGAAAGAGCAGGAGAAAACGGGATTCTAAGAAGCCGTTCATGGACGGTGAGAGCCTGAAAGAATGCCAAGGTCACTAACGCAGATGCTTGATGGAGAAGTGGACTGTTCCCATAAGAGAATGGTTTGTTATCTGAAATCTAAAAAAAGAAAAAAAAAGACCAGAAATGCATAGAGAAGCTGGAGAAATCCCAAGACAGCTAAGCTAATCAAAATCAGGAAAGACTTTTTAAGATTACATGTATGTATAGCAATAGTACTTAGACTTATATACCTATCCATAGTGCTTTACAGCATTCTCTGAGCGGTTTACAATTGTCAGCATATTGCCCCCAACAATCTGGGTTCTCATTTTAACGACCTCATAAGGATGGAAGGCTGAGTAAACATTGAGACGATCAGGATCGAACGCCTGGCTGTGGGCAGAGTCAGCCTGCAATACTGCATTCTAATCACTGTGCCATCATGACTCCTCAGTATGTATGAATGTAAGGCCAAAACTGAAACTTCTGAAGAAATGTATGATGTCAACTCTACAATGAACCTGGCTGAAGCCCTCTTGCTCGTTCTAGGTTGCCACAAGAAAGGGAGGGGGTGCGGAGTGTCTTTGCTAGTCTACGCCCTCGGTTTTTCTGAGTATTCCGACGGCCACCCAAGCGACATTCATTTCCAGAATAGGAGCTGTCTGAATCTGAATCACTATATAAGATGAAGAAAAGATTTACCTTTGGCTGTTACATTAAACTCAAGACCTGGTATTGTTTTAATCAGCCAAAAAAAAAAAGCTCAATAAAATGAACAATATTATTTTATTTGAACTGTAAAGTTACAGGCTTCCACTAGTCTTGGTTTGTAACTTTTCCTTTGTTTAAAAACTGAAACTTCTAGCTCTAGTGTAATAGGCATGTTCATATCAAACAGGTGAAGCTTTGCAGGATCCAATTTGCATCGGTCCCCGGGAGCAGAGCTTTAGTAAGTTCCCTGAGGATGAGCTCTAACACAAGTCTGAAAGCTTGGAAGGCTAAACCTCTGGTCCTGGTGACCAACTCAGATTAGATCCTGCAACATTATTCTGGGACGCATACATGTGCCTTCATTCATCAGGGGGAGTTTTAACCACCTTGGCTGTGCACATATGCAAGGAATGAAGTGATACCTCCAACATAGAACCAATGGAACTGCACAGACCCCAAGATAACTGTCACAAATATATTCTATTCTTTGATCTCCGTTGTTTACCTTCTTCGGAAGTGGCGACTGGGAGATCGGGATGATGACCTTGACCTAGAACGTGAATCAACACTTGAGGATGAGCTTTTTTCCTTCATGAAAACATTGCGGTTTCCAAATTTGGTGGGGAAGGCATTCCCACGAGTCCGACCAGTCCCAGCTCCTCCGCTACCTTCCCCTCGCTGGGGCTGGGAATTGCCGCCCCCGCTCCTCTGCTGCTGTTGAGCAAGGCTTGATTGCATAGAGGCACGTGGCGAGTGGAGAGAAGACACTTCCAAGCGCTGCTGTTTTTTCTTGGGGCTTTCAGACAAGTTGTCTCGGCCCAAGCTGTAGAAAGAAGAAAAAGATCTGCTGAATCTTAGGAAAGGTTTTGTGAATGAGCAAGCTACTCACCATGCCAACTACTAGGCCATCCGTTATATGCACTCAAAACTCTAAACATACACACCAGCTAAAAAAGCTGAGCGTGTTGTGTGCTAACTCCACTAGATGCAATTAAGTCTACTAGCCTTATCTGCCGCTTAAGGAAAATGCATCCTGAAAAAAAGAACAGAAATCTTGGTCTTCCAAGCATTCTCCCCTTCTTAGTTCGTTAGATAGAGGTAAGAAAGTTACAAGTAGTCGACTTACAACTGGTCACTTAGTGAATGTTTGAAATTATGACAGACCTTCCCAAGGGCTACTTATGACCCACATTCAAAGTTCTGACAATCAGGGCGCTCTTGCGGTCACATGATCACATTTTTGGCATCCAGCAATCAGCCCATTTATAATCATTTGCAGTGTCCCACAGTCATGTGACCACAAGTTATTATGCTGATTTTGTTTGCTGAAAACCAATGACTGTTTCTGGCAAAAATGCCCATTGTGGACAATGGATTTGCTTAATGACTGCTGAAATAAAGGTAACAAAACAGACATGGTCACATCTTGACCCACTTAATGACTTGCATGACTTACAACCATGATTCTGAGCTCAATTATGGTCATAATTTGAGGACTACCTATATTCAAATCTCCAGACAGTGACAATGTTCATCACTCTCCAGTTGATTACTTATATTTTTGCCTCTCCTTATCTTAAAATAATACTATCAGGAGGGAAATAAATACAACTCACTAAGATTATTTGGGTTATTTATGCACTTCACCTCTTCTCCCAAAGTTACTCACCCAGGCAATGGTTCCCTGCTCCAGTCAATGGTATAGGCAGTGCCATCCTGCAGCCTGGCCTGTAGGGCCTCCTTAAGTAGCTTCTCTGTGCGGTCTTTGTCCTCCTCTGACTCACAAGCAGTGAAGCAACGCTGAACATATTCCTTCATGTCCTGTGGCCAATCTTCAGGCTTACCCGTTGAAGAACTATACGGAAAAAGAAAATATTAAAATAGGAAGGCTCCACTAATACATTTAGTTAACTGCAATGCACACTTCAGAAACGGTTAGATTATTTGAAAGGAAGCTAAACAGTTTACAAAACTTCCATGACTGGAAGCTTAATTATCTCATTATGCAGCCTGTTCCATTCCACCTCATTTTTTAACACAGTATGCTCCACATTTAAACATTTGCAGGCCCAATTGTTCCTGTGCCATATCGTCACCTGGCAGTTCATAAGCAGAGTAGCTGAGATTCAACCACCAATCTGAATAAACCTCCTAGGGCCTTACAAGGTGATAGAGGTAGTCCTTGACCTATGACCACAATTGAGCCCAAAATTTCAGTCGCTAAGACAGTTGTTAAAGGAGTTTTGCTCAATTTTTATGACCTGTCTTGCCACAGTTGTTAAGTGAATCCCTGCAGTTGTTACATTAGTAACACAGCTGTTAAGTGAATCTGGCTTCCCCATTGATTTTGCTTGTCAGAAGGTTGCAAAAGGGACACTGGGACACTGTAACTGTCATAAATGTAAACCGGTTGCCAAGTGGCTGAATTTTGATTCTATGACTGTGGGGATGCTGCAACGGTCAGAAGTGTGAAAACCGGTCAGAAGTCACTTTTTTTCAGTGCTGCCGTTTGAACAGTCACTACACAAATGGTTGTAAGCCAGGGACTATTTGTATTCATTAACCAATGAACACCATAGCCATGCACCCAAATGTGTGGGCCTAAAAGACCTAGCAGCACTAAGATCTGATTTACCTGCTTCTGTCTTCTTGACATTATTGTTTCCCATCCAGTGCATCATAACCTATCTAAAGAGAAAGAGACATCCTCCAATAGGTTACTGCCACATAATCACAGCATTCCCCTGGACGTGAGGGATGCTCTTTTACAATCTGCAAACATCCTCACAAAACACATATGACTTTATTCCATACTTGTACTCCTCACTTAATTAGTTGCTTAGTGACCGTTCAAAATTCCAACAGATGCCCCAAAGGAACAACCTGAGTCTGGAATTCCGAGAGCAGCATCCCACTGTGGCCACATCACCATATGTTTGGCAACCGGTTCACTTTTCCGGCTGGTTGCAGGGTTCAAAGTCACATGACCACGATTTACATGTCATTTGCTGGTTTTTCCAGCAAAAACCATCCACAGGAATGAATTGACTTGCTTTATGACCACTATGTTCACTTTACAACCATTGCATAAAAGATAGTAAAACTGTGTCAGTCATGTGGAGGTTTCCAACTTACAACCATCATGACTTATGATGGAAATTCTGGACTCCACTATGGTCATAAGTAGAGATTTCCCTGATGGATCACCTTGTCAGTCCTGCCCCAGCTTGGTCTTCTAGGAAAGAAAGACTCTTTTTTTTATTGAAAAGTTTTATACAAGTTTTTAACAATATCCCCTCCTAAAATATTTTCTACTTTATCAATTCGATCTTCTAGTTTTCCAAAATTTTCCACAACATCATCAATACGATCATCCAGTCGATCTATATGACCAACAAACTTTTGAAACGCAGACGCAATATCCTCTCTCAGTTCCCTAATTTTATTTTCAAGAAATTCCTCCATCTCTTCTTTAAACTGTCTTGCCTTATTTCCCAAGGCCTCCTGTAAATCTTTAAGTACTGATGCTGGTAACGATGGAGAAGGTGGTGGTAACTTAAACTTAGCTTGCTGAGCTGTCTACATTACTGGGAAGATCGAGGCTTTAGAAACAATAGAAGCTCCGAGACGCTTTGAAGCCATTTTATTTTTAAGACCACTTGTTAAAAAGTCTACTAAAATCTTATAAAATCAACAAATACCAAAAAAGGGAGGGAGGAAAAAAGACAAAAGCCCCCTTAAAAGAAAAAAGAAGATCCTTATATTTTATATAAATACAAAATCTGTTACATTGTTTCAAATAGAAGTTCCGGTCCTTTCACTCAAAGAATCAACATCTCAGCGCCATTTTTCACCACTCTTAATTGAAAAAAAGAGGAAAAGATAAATTCTTTTCCAGAGTTAAAGTCTCAAAATAATCACCATTTTAATCTCTCCTGGTCAGCTCTGTCTGCTTTAAATTTTACTCACAAATTCATTTTAAGCGCAGATGTGGAAGCAGCGTCTAGCTTTGCCCTGGATAAAAATCAGGGCAAAGGCATCCTGGAATGT
Source organism: Crotalus adamanteus (assembly GCA_039797435.1). Taxonomy (NCBI): domain Eukaryota; kingdom Metazoa; phylum Chordata; class Lepidosauria; order Squamata; family Viperidae; genus Crotalus; species Crotalus adamanteus. The sequence continues at coordinate 13,072,123 of CM077935.1, forward strand.
GGAGGACACCTCAGACTCCGTGGGAGCTCTCACCCTCTGACCACCAAAAAGAAAGCTTTGGGGTCTCGGGGAGCTCTACCACTATCTGAGGAAAGCTCACCTTCCCCCCTTCGCCCGGGGAGAGAGGTTCCAAGCCGTGAGACAGCTGTTGCTCGCTGTCTCAGCTGGCTTTGACACATCCCAGGGCGGATGGCTGAAAAAAGCCGCCATCGGCGCGGCCGTCGCCACCGGAAGTCCCAGGAAAGAAAGACTCTTGACTCGATTTGTAGTGAAAATTCTTTTACTAAGAAGCCAAGCGGTTACAGTAAAGCAAAGCCAGAACTGAGGTTTTGAGCGCAAAAGTTTCCCAGTTAACTTTCCCATTTGCATTCCTCCGTTATCTCCCAATTGACCAGTTACATTCAAATAAGTTGTTTTGGTAACTGTACCTGCAAAGGCAGGCTAAAACTCAAGCCATTACATTCCATTTTCCAGCTTGTGGCCTTGGGTTGATGAACTGATGTCTCGGAACAGCATGGTGCTTAGTTTCACTTTCCCCCTTCTCCCCCCCCCCCCATTGTTCATGGCAGGCTGACATCTAGCTAAGCAAAACTGGAGTGAAGGATGGCAGTTCTGACACACCTGGTGATATCAACTGTGACCCTTACACTCCACAGAACACTGGAAAAAGGCACTGCTTCTTAAGCTCCCTAAACAAGAACACATAACTTCCACAGCATATTCATCATGTTGGAAGCACCACCACTTCATCTAACGTATGTTTCTGTTTCTCACCTAAAATATGCCACAAAATCAGCCAGTAACTCAGGGAGGGGTTACTGGAACAGAAGCCAACATACTATGACAAACCAAACAAAAAGCACCAGTGTTTTGTGGCTTCCCCCAAACTCTCATTTGAATCTCTTTCACTTTACTAAGCATGGTAAATTCTCTATTCAAAGAAACAAAATGGAAGAAAGTTTTTAGGACATTTGCACGTTTTGTTCACACACCAAATTATTAGCAGTTTGTGTCCTCTATCCTGATTTTATCATTGCTTAAATCACATGATGTAAACGGGGCCTAGAGTTATCTTGGTGATTTGGGCTGCATATATAAGGTGACCAACCATCCTCCTTTAGGGAGGACAGTCCTCCTTTTCTAAGTTCTGTCCTCCCTCGAAAAGTGTCCTCCTACATGTCCTCCTTTTCGATATTTGAAGACTAATCTGCAGGGCTTTTTTTTCCTCATAGAACGCTCAGAATGGCATTCTGGCACCTTTTTTAATGGTTTTTTTTTCCCCCAAACTTTTGCATGAGCTGTGCTACTCCCCCTATTGGCTTTCGAAATCCAATAGGAATTGCTGCTGAGCATGCCAAAATACCCGGCTGGCAAACTTTGCACATGCAAGTTGTCTACAGCGAAGGTGAATTGGCAGGAACTTTGCACCCCTCCTTGCTACCCAACTACACCATTTCCTAGTTAGTCCCGAAGATACCTGGAGGAGACTAACTTCCATTTAGGGATGGAAAAATCAAAAAAGAGGAAATGCCATTTCAACGATAAATTGAATAAGGAATTTCCATTCATCACATCAAAGAAGGATAACATTGTTTTCTGCAATATTTGCAGTGGAGAATTTTGTATTGCAGTTGGGGGCAGAGCAGCTATTACAAAACACTTGACCACCAAGAAACATAAGCAATCATCAGATGCATCTGCTTTCAGTTGTAAAGTAACAAGTTTTTTTTAAACTTCAAAGTATTCTGAAGATGAAAAACAGTTAGCTGCAATGGAGGAAACATTTGCATTCCATACCACACCATAATTCACAATCAAAGTTTTCGTAGTATGGATTGTACAACTAAATTATTGAAAAAGTTTCACGATGCTAAATTTTCATGCACCAAGACAAAATGCGAGGCTATTATTAAATCAGTATTTAAAAATCACTGTGACAAAATACTTACAGAAGACTTGGAAACTGCAGCATTTGTAACGGTTTTATCTGATGCATCCAATCATAATGAAACTAAAATGTATCCAATACATTTTAAGATATTTTAATGTTACTAAGGGCATTCAAGTAAAAATTTTACATTTAGAATCTATTGAGGGCGAAACTGCTGAAATTTTGTCAAACCATCTATACAGAGTAATAAATGAAAACAATTTGAAATCCAAAGTTGTTGCACTAACAGCTGATAATACAAACACAAATTTTGGTGGGCAAAGACGCAAAGGGGTGAATAATGTGTATATAAAATTATAAGATTTACTCCAAAAGAAAATACTAGGAATAGGTTGTAATGCATATATTTTGTCAAATGCAATCAACACAGCGTCATGTGCCATGCCAATTGATGTAGAAGTAATAATAACTACAATTTATTTGTATTTTAGTCGTTTTACCGTTCGTGTGGCTACTTTAAAACAATTTTGTGAAGAAGCGAATGTTCAATACAAAAAACTTTTAGGATATTCAAAAGTTAGATGGCTTGCTCTAACACCTGCTATAGAGTGTGTTCTACAATTATTTGAGCCTCTCCGTTCATATTTTTTAACTTTAGACAAATGTCCTAAAATCCTGGAATCGTTTTTCAATAATGAAATATCTGAGATATTAATGTATTTTGTACACAATCAAGCATCTATTTTTCACAAAACGATTCAAAAGATTGAAGGTGAACACATTTCAGCTACAGAAGTTAGTCTTATTTTGAATGACTTTATCCTTCAATATAAAACTCGATTTGAAGAAAAATTTCTTCCTTTAGTTATAAAAAGAAAATTGTCAGACTTAGAGGAATCAAATCCAGGCATAACAGAAAAGTTTATCGAAGAAGTGCAGAATTTTTACCAAACATGTTTTCAATATATCAAAGAATGGTCTGAAACAAACATCACAGGAAATAACAGTTTCAATTGAGTTTTTTGACTTCATCGCAAGTATATTGAACAGATATTGAATCTTGTGTTGAGTTTTTATCTAAAGAAATGCCAGACATTAAAATAGACAACAATTGTCTGTTTGAAGAAATTAGAAGCCTGAATGTATTTTTAAATTCTGAAAAATTAATAAAATGGGAAAATAAACACATTGAAATTGATAAAAGATGGGTGGAAATATTCAGCCATTTCAAAAACGAACATATTCCATGTGAAAATTTATTTATTATTGTTCAATTTATGTTGTGCTGCCCTGGAACTAATGCAGCAGTTGAAAGGGTTTTTTCAATTGCTAATGATTTTTGGAAAAGTGAGAAATCGAGATTGAATGTTGATACTCTAGCTGCAGCACTTGCCGTAAAATTCAGTATGAAGGATATTTCTTGTTCAGATATTTCCAACATATTGTTAAAAGATTAGGTCTGATGGTTGCTGGAAAGTCACAGGTTGAATGGTCTCGACAAACAGAGATCAAAGAGCAAAGAATGACTTGTGCTGCACATAGACGCAAGGAAAAGGAACAACAAAAGAAAGAAGTCAAAGAATCTTCTCAAGAAAGTGTCTCGTTGTCGGTGGGAGGAGCAAGACCCAAGAGCTCTGCAACACATTCTTCAATGGCAGACCTTCAGGTAGTCTTCTCCAGGCTTCTGGTTAAGGGAGATGGTAAAGTTCCTGACCTGGAATGTTAACGGCCTCAACTCCCCTCAGAAGAGAAAGAAAATCTTTCATTACTTAAAGCAACATAACAATGATATTATTTGTTTGCAGGAAACACATATTTTACCTAAAGATCAAAAATACTTAGTCAATGCTCGTTTGGGATCTCATTTTGTATCTTCTGCTCCTGGGAAAAAAGGGGGTGTAGTTATCTATGTTAAGCAAAACTTACCAGTCTGTTTGGTAGAATCAGATCCTCAAGGAAGATATGTTATGATTGAACTTGGTTTATCTGGTAAGAAAATACTTATAGTGGGATTGTACGCACCAAACCAACAACAGGAACAATTTTATAGACTGCTACATCAGAAACTAAGTTCGTTGGACTATAGATCTGTGATATTAATGGAAGATTGGAATGGTGTTTTAGATACACAAAGGGATAAAAAAGGATTTTTTACTTTTTTCAAACAGGCTAAATTACCCAAAGCTTTTTTTGATTTGAAAGAGGACTGGGAGCTGAGAGATTATTGGCGTGAACGTAACCAAGAGGAGAGAGACTTCACCTTCTTTTCAGATAGACATCAATCCTTCTCAAGAATTGACTTTTTCTTGATTACAACTGACTTATATTTCAGGGTAAAGAATGTAAAAATTTTTCCTAGGTCGTTGACGGATCATAGTCCAGTTTGGATGGAGTTGGCTGATGAAAAAGAGGAGAGGAGATCGTGGAGGGTGAATGAGAACTTATTTAAACAAGAAAAGAATGTTCAAAAATTAAAGGAGCATTTAAAGGATTATTTTGCTTTAAATATGCATAAGGGAACTTCAATATCAATGGTATGGGATGCAGGTAAAGCTTTCATGCGTGGGATTTTGATAAAAATGAATAATGTTTATAGACAAAAGCAGATTCAGAAACGTAAGGAACTGGAAGATGAGATTAAATTAAAAGAAAAGTCTTTGATTTTAAATCCTACAGATGAAAAGGTTAAAGAATCTATAAAGTTGTTAAAAACACAATTTAATATGTTGATGGCGGATCAAACCGCAACTAATTTATTGTTTATGAAACAAAATACATTTTGCAATGTTAATAAACCAGGGAGATGGTTGGCTTATCAATTAAGAAAGAAACAGAGACAGAGAATTATAGACAAAATAAATTATAATGGTAAATTAGTTTATCAGAAGGAGTTGATCAAGAAATCTTTTTTAGATTACTATCAAAAATTATATAAGAGTACTAATGTACAAACTTTAGATATAAATAATTATTTAAGTGAGGCCAACTTCCCTAAATTAACAGAAGATCAGAAGCAAGAAATTAATGGTTTAATCACCAATGAGGAAATTGTGACAGTTATTAAGCAATTAAAATTAGGTAAAGCACCGGGTACGGATGGTTTGACATCCATTTATTATAAAACTTTGGTAGAAGAGATGATTCAACCTTTATGTGAGCTTTTTAATAATATACTACAGGGCTCAGAGATTCCTCCGTCATGGCGTAGAGCTTTTATATCTTTGATTCCAAAAGAGGATCAAGATCTCACTTTACCGAAGAATTATAGGCCCATATCTCTTTTAAATGTAGATTATAAGATTTTTGCAAAAATTTTAGCTAATAGGCTTATGAGGGTTTTGCATCAGCTTATACATAAGGACCAATCGGGTTTTATAACTGGTAGGTATATGAAGAATAATGTTAGACAAATTATTAATTTATTAGAATATTTAGATAAGAATAACCAAATTTCCGCAGGGCTGATATTTTTAGATGCTGAAAAAGCTTTTGATCAATTGAATTGGCAGTTTATGTTAAGATTAATTGAGGAAATGAATTTTGGAGAAAAAATATCACAAGCTTTTGGTGCTATATATCAAAAACAAACGGCACAACTTATTGTTAATGGGGGTTTGTCAGAGGTTTTTACAATAGAAAAAGGTACAAGACAGGGATGTCCATTGTCACCGTTACTGTTTGTTTTAACTCTGGAAATTTTGCTGATCAAAATTCGAGAGTCGCAGGAAATAAAAGGAATAGAAGTTAACAAAAAAGAATATAAATTAAGAGCTTTTGCAGATGACTTGGTGGTTACTTTGTCTCAACCTACCTATTTTGTAGTAAATTTATTACAACTGATTTACCAATATGGACGGGTTTCGGGTTTTAAAATTAATAATAATAAGACTAAAATATTATCTAAAAACATGACTAATTTGGATAAGCAGATTTTGGTTAATCTGACAGACTTTGAAGTTGTTGATAAGATAAAATATCTGGGGGTTACCCTATCTGTTTCTAATGTAAAATTGTATAAAAACAATTATGAAAGGCTGTGGGTCAGGGTACAAAAAGATTTGAAAAATTGGGAGAAGTTACAGTTATCTCTTATGGGAAGAATTGCAGTGATTAAAATGAATGTCCTGCCAAAATTTCTCTTTTTATTTCAAATGTTACCAATTTTAAAGAATGAGGTTAATTTAAATGAATGGCAGAAAGGTATCAACAAATTTATTTGGGCAGGGAAAAAACCATGCTTAAAATTATGCAAGACTTCTGTGAGAGAGGTGGACTCAAGGTACCGAATCTGAAATTATATTATGATGCTGTGGCTTTAACACTAATTAGTGATTGGGTTGATTTAACAAATGTAGAAATACTCCATTTGGAGGGTTGGGATTTACTTTTTGGATGGCATGCCTATCTAATTTTTAATAAAAAAGTGGATCGGGTTTTTAAATCTCATATTATAAGGATTTCTTTACTTCGGGTTTGGAGGAAATATTATAAAAGTGAGTTTAAAATACCATTATGGGCTATACCTTGGCATGCGATAGAGGGGATAAGAAGAGGAGTTAAGATGGATAGTGTTTCTTATCCGCAATTACTCAGGTGGGATGGTAAAAATTGGCAGTTAAAATCTTTGGAAGATTTAGCACACGAAAATATTATATATTCATGGTTTCAGTATAGACAAATAGCTGATAGATGGAAGATAGATCGTAATGTGGGTCTGCTCAGAGAAGATGAAAATCTTTTTAAACAAGTAAAAGATCAAAGGCGAACTCACATTAAGAGAATTTATGGGGTGCTAGTAGAACTGGACTCAGAATCAGAACTAATTAAAGAATGTATGATTAAATGGGCACAAAATTTTGGTGAACCAGTTCTACTAGATACCTGGGAAACTATCTGGGTGAGGAATGTTAAATTTACACAAGCCCAGAACTTAAGGGAGAATTTTTACAAAATGTTTTACAGATGGCACCTTGATCCACAAAAAATGTCTCGTATGTATCCTGACTTACAGCCTAAATGTTGGAGATGTGGTTGTTTGGATGCTACTTATTATCATATTTGGTGGTTGTGTAAAAATATAAAAGTCTTTTGGATTAAGATATGGTGGAATATTCAAAGAATTTTTAGAAAGAGGGTAAAATTTACCCCACAATTGTTTTTGTTAGGTATTGTTACTGATTGTGATGCTAAGGAAGTTATACTGATGTTAAATTTGATTACGGCCGCTAGGCTGTTAGTAGGGCAATATTGGAAGAAGGAATCTTTGCCTACCTTGCAAGAGTGGTTTTTTAAAGTTTCTTATTTGGCGGAAATGGCAAAGATTTCGGCTTTCTTAAAGGAGCAATCGCAAGAGAAATTCTTTGCGGTATGGGAAAAATGGCTAAATTTTATACAATATAAATTGGATATAAAAAAATATCATTTAGCTTTCTAATAACTTGTATATAAATTTTAATATTTTATAGATTGTACTTTTTTATATCTCTTTTCTTCTTTCTTTTTTTTCTTTTTTATTATCTCTTTTTCTTTCAAGTACTTTTTCCTTTTAATATGTATGCTTTTTTTTACATATATTTATTGTTAATTACTTTATAAATTGTTTATGTAAGGTATTTAGATATATTTATGATTTATATTTTTTCAATTTTTTTAAGATTCTTAAAAATTTTAATTAAGCCTATATTCAGCTCTGGGAAGATCGGGGGGGATGGAGAGGGAGGGTTGGGGTGGGTGGGTTAGGGTTGTTTTTTTTTTGTTTTTTTTGCTTTTTGTAAAAATATCTAAAAATTTTCAATAAAAAAAAAGATGATACATTGACAAAAATATTCATTCAATGGAACAGTACTCACTTAAATAATAATTAATAGGCATGTAAGCATAATTAAAATATAAAATGTTATTGTTACAAATGTTTTTATTATGCATTTATCGTATTAGTGTATTCTGTATTATTGTTGCAACGAATAAAATGTTTCTTTTATTTACAATATTTTTTCTTCAATTTATTTGTGTCCTCCTTTTCATTGTAAAAAAGTTGGTCACTGTGGGGAAAAAAGCACGCGCAGCAAACTGCCACGCTTCCCCCCCCCCCCCAAACCTCATAACCTTTTGATACCCTTTGTCCCAAGGAAGCAGCCAAAAGATCACCCCCTTTTGACTTAATACCTTACCTACCTAAATAAATAATATGCTTTAAGTTCCCCCGTATCTCTTCCTGTCCTTATCTCTTCCTGTCTTTCATCTACCTGTATTTGTCTTTACCTGATCTCTGACCATGTAATGTGTTACTAGAAGAGAATTGCTTATATGAAGGGATTTTTCAATTACTTTATGTCAACAGCTAAAGGTTAAACTTATGAATGTAAAATGTCAGCAGTTAATGGTAAAGCCTATGTATGTAAAAAGTATATAAGAAACAATAAACTCAGAGATTGTCAAGCTGTGTCCTGCAGCTTCAAACCTCTGCTCAAGAAATGCCTGAGTCTTTTTCTTAGCATCGTTACAACTGGCGCCCGAACAGGGACATCCCCTCCCGAGGGAAAGCCGGGACATCCCCTTCCGAGGGAAAGCAGCAACCAACATATTTACAGTGATCTGGAACAGACCCCTTGGTGCACTTTCTCATCTTCTCGTCCTGCGAGATTTCTCAAACTGTAAGTATGGGCTGCGATATATCTCACCATCAGCAAAAGCATGTAAGAGAGTTAAAGTTTCTCTTACACAAATCAGGAATGATAATGCCTGAAAGAGAGCTTAGGAAGCTAGTGAGTGAGGTAGGAAAAAACTGTCCCTGGTATCGTGAAAGGGGGATGCTCCAACTTAAGGATTGGGAAAGAATAGGTAACACCCTTCATCAGGAACCCCGAGCCTCAGTGGATGTTTTGCATTGTTGGCATCAATGTCACCACGCAGTGGAAAAATATGGGGCTGATGCAGTACAATTAAGTTCTACTCCCTCTCCAGGTTCTGATCATAAAAAGGTTTCAGTTATAGGAGGCACTTGACTGGTTTGGCTGAGAGTGCAACCCTCCAGGAGGACCACCCTGCTGCTGCTGCCCCCCAGGGCCCATGGGTAGGTTGCTATGCTGTGAAGGGTGGTTGGGATGCTGCATAGGGGACTGTGGCAGGTTAGGGATTTGCATTTGCTTGAGTACAACATCCCTCCATCTTCCATGCCTGGGACGGGAGGCTAGAGAAAGGAGATTTGTGCCGTTAATATCTCTGCCAGCCCCATTTTTAAAAGAACAGTTCAAAGCAGAGAGCTTACGATGGAGTTGGGGGTTTGCTCAACCCCTTTCTCTTTATCTTGAGTAAGCTGATATAAAGATGGACAACTTATATTTTTTTCTGTACTGTTACAACTGCTTACACCAAGGTGGCATTACAACCAGAAAACTTGCTCATCAACTGCACACAATGAGGGGGCATTACAGGCAGAAACCTTTAAAAAATTATCAGAAAAATCAAACCATCTTACTACTTAGCCATCTCTTCTTCATAAATTGTGAAGATAGTACTGAGAATTTCTGAAATGAATTTTGAATTTTTTGTGATCGGATTTGTGTATTTATATTTTCCCCACTACCCCGTATTTAAAATATAAAAAAACAATATTTATATAAAGTGAAATGTATTACCTGGCTCATACTCCCTTGGTGCTGCCCAGGAACTGGTGGCTGTTGGGGTGTTGAGGAGTAAGAGCCTGGGACACCATATTGCCCAGGAGAACCATACCCAGAGTAGACATTTTCCTGGGAAGGCAAATCATGGATCAGTGAAGAGATACTTTACACCCGGGGTCTCAAACTGGCGGCTTGCAGGCCGGATGCGTCAAACGTAGGCCACACCCACCCTGGGCTCCACAAAGCCAAAAAAGCCATTGCGATATGTCACAATACGTCACATGATGCAATCGGGTTTGACACCTGTGCTTTACACAATAGGTAATATATAATTTTTGTATAAAAACAGAAGCTAATTGGGTTTAGGTTGCTAAAAAAAAAATGTAAAATGATGTCGCAGTTGGCGACTGCTGCTTGTGGATGGCTCTAGATTGAGCTGATACAGGCAAAAGAAAAAGAAAAAGAAAGAAGATTTCTTTCTCCCATATTTGGGCTGACAGGGTGTACATTCAAGGTAAAAATCTCCTCCCCCTGTCTCTCTCCTGATAGCTAACAGAGTGGGAGAGAGCCTGTGGCTTAGAGGTTATAACAACTGCCTAACATGCAGATAAGCCCAGGTTCGAATCTCAGAAGAGTAAGTCTGGCTGAAGAGAGTTAATGTAACTCGAAATAGCTATACCAGTTCTCTCTTTGTTAGCAACCTAAATATATACAGTTGTTTAATGCCTGTTTCCGGCTCCTGGAGCATGTCATCGGCCCCAGCTGATCGAGTTGAGTCCCAAGCACACGCCCCACATCAGCACCTATCCTCTTTCCATTGCTAATTTGCATTCTGTCATACGTTACTCCGTTAGCTGTTTCAGGGTTGGTCAGGTTGGGGGTCAGGATCTTTTCTCCTCCCCTGCTCATAACTCCCCCACCATCCCACACACGGCTTCCCTTAGGGAGCGGGGGTGGGCAATTATTTAAATTGCTTCCAATATCCCTGCAAGCCCCAAGACCACTTTGATCTTGTTTATCTATCCCTCGGGGTTGTAACGCAGGCTTATAGTCACAGCCCATGCTGTGACTAGGTTTGTCATGACCCGCCGGGAGCAGACTCTTTTGGGGACGGAATGGAGATGGAGTGGGGCTTGAGGAACCGGAGGGAAAACGGAATATAATAAAGTCTAACGAAGACGATGAGAACGAGGATGAATCCCCCCCCCTGAGGATACTACCAGGCACATTATGATAACCCGGTCGCAGTCGAGCAGAGGAAGGCACCCCCCTCTGACATTCTCAACACAAAGCTGCGCAGTGAAACAGCGACTGCAATCAAAGGGGAAGAGCCCCGTACGGAGTGAGAATGGAGAATTGGGGATGAGTGGGAATGGTGCTTACCGACAATGGACGGAACAACAAGGCACTGACAATGGGATAATGGCAGAAAACATCCTGAGTGTGCGCGAGGGAGAGAGCGTGGAAACGAACAGTAGATCATTCAGGAGAACTCACGGGAAGGAGGAGGGGAGGAGGAATAGCATTAAAAGCCCACCCCCGCTCCCTAAGGGAAGCCGTGTGTGGGATGGTGGGGGAGTTATGAGCAGGGGAGGAGAAAAGATCCTGACCCCCAACCTGACCAATCCTGAAACAGCTAACGGAGTAACGTATGACAGAATGCAAATTAGCAATGGAAAGAGGATAGGTGCTGATGTGGGGCGTGTGCTTGGGACTCAACTCGATCAGCTGGGGCCGATGACACGCTCCAGGAGCCGGAAACAGGCATTAAACAACTGTATATAAGACTTCCCCCGGCGTTTGCCTTTTAACCCTGACGATGTCAAATGTATTTGACGAAAGCTTGGTGGATTAAAGTCTATTTTTGATAGATATTCTCTTGGTGATCATTATTTTGACAATATGAATACTCCCAAGAGTCGCATTTTTGTTTTTATTTCTAATTATATATATATATATATATATATATATATATATATATATATATATATATATATATATATATATATATATATATATATATATATATATATATGTAGGTCTTTGGTTGTTCGGGTTTTCTCCCGCGTAAAATTGGAAGTGTCTTGGCGACGTTTCGACAAAGTCCCATTCGTCATCTTCAGGCTGGTGTTTTCAGCTTCGTGCTTCGAGGAGCAATGTGTGGTCTTAGCTGTTTCTTCCTTTTAACTGCCAGTGGGGGTATGAACTGATTGGGTGGGAGCTTGGCTGTGTTCTGATTGGGTGGAGGTGTGTTCTGATTGGTTAGGGGCTTGGCTGTGCTCTGATTGGCTGGGGGGTTGGCTGTGCTCTGATTGGCTGGGGGGTTGGCTGTGCTCTGATTGGCTGGGGGAGTGTTCTGTTTGGTTGAGCTCAGGTTAGTCTGAGTTGCAGGGGGGTTTAAGATTTTGGGCTGCCTTGCTATTTTTTGGCTTCGCGTTTGTGGTCATGCCTCATCTTCATGGAGGGTGTCAGTTTGCTTCATGTATGGATTGGAGGGGTTTAAAGTGGCTAATGATGCAGCTGTGGTCTGGCTTCTGGTTTGTGGTCGTGCCTCATCATCGGTGTGGCTTTGGGTTTGCTTTTTGCGTGGATGTGTGGTGGTGATATCCTGTGTGGTTTTTGTGAGTGTGGGTCTGGTATCATTTTTTGTGTTAGGGAGTCGTTTGTCAATAAGGGCGGGTTTCCAAATGGCTGGTAGGCGGGAGGTATCATCTCGCTTGTTCATGCTGTGTGGGCGTTTTTCTATCTCGATGGCTTCTCTGATTATTCTGTTATTAAAATGTTCACTTTTGGCAATGGTTCTGGTATTTTTAAAGTCAATTTCATGTCCTGTGGCTTTAAGGTGTTGGACCAGGGAAGATGTTGGTTCCTCTTTTTTGACTGAGTTCTTATGTTCTTCAATGCGTGCACTTATTCTTCTGTTGGTTTGTCTGATGTATGTGGTGGGACAAGTGGTGCATGGGATTTCGTATACTCCTTGATTTTCTAATTCAATTTTATCTTTGGGGTTTCTAAGGATGGTGGATATTTTTCTGTTTGTGCAGAATGCTGTTTTGATGTTGTGTTTATGGAGGATCTTACTGATTCTGTCTGCGGTGCCTTTTATGTAAGGGAGGAGGGCTTTGCCGTTTTCTTGTTCTCTGTCTTGGGTTTTAGTGGGGGTTTCTTTTTGGATTAGTTTGGTAATCTTATTTCGTTGGAATCCATTGGATGTAAGTACATTAGTGAGAGTGTGTACTTCGGTTTTTAGGTGTTGTTCATCAGTTAAGCATTTTGTTCTAGAGATGAGTGTCTTGGCTACGGAGTTGATCTGTGCTGGGTGGTGGTGTGAGAGAGCATGCAGATAGCGGTTTGTGTGTGTTTTCTTCTGGTAGATGGTGTGTCCTAGGGAGCCATTGGATTTCTTGTAGACTAAGACATCCAGGAAGGGAAGTTGGTTGTTAGTTTCTGTTTCCATGGTGAACTGTATTTTGGGGTGTAGGCTGTTGAGGTGTGTGAGGAAGTTGTCCAGTTTTTCTTTCCCATGTGGCCAGGTTATGAAGGTGTCGTCTACATATCTGAGCCAGAGTTTGGGTTTGTGGTCCGATTTTTCTAGAGCTTGGGTTTCAAAGTGTTCCATGTAGAGGTTGGCAATGACAGGTGAGAGGGGTGATCCCATGGGTGCTCCTTCTGTTTGTTTGTATTTAAACCCCTCCAATCCATACATGAAGCAAACTGACACCCTCTACGAAGAGGAGACACGACCACGAACGCGAAGCCAGAAAATAGCAAGGCAGCCCAAAATCTCAAACCCCTCTGCAACTCAGACTAACCTGAGCACAACCAAACAGAACACTCCCCCAGCCAATCAGAGCACAGCCAAGCCCCTAACCATTCAGAACACACCTCCACCCAATCAGAACACAGCCAAGCTCCCACCCAATCAGTTCATACCCCCACTGGCAGTTAAAAGGAATAAACAGCTAAGACCACACATTGCTGCTCAAAGCACGAAGCTGAAAGCACCAGCCTGAAGATGACGAATGGGACTTCGTCGAAACGTCGCCAAGACACTTCCAATTTTACGTGGGAGAAAACCCGAACAACCAAAGACCTACATACAAATACCCGCGAAAACCTCAGAAAACACACACACACACACACACACACACACACACACATATATATATATATATATATATATATATATATATATATATATATATATATATATATATATATATATATATATATATCCATTAATAATAACATTAAAAATATGATCCCTGGGTGTATCAATATTCAAAATAAATAAATAAAAGTGAGCACCAGGGAATTCCAAACTGTATAAAAGTTTAATAAAAATGCCAAGCTTTTGTCGGCAACTGCCGACATATCAGGGCTTAAAATGCTAGTTAGTGAGGAAGTCCTTTTATAGATTGATCAAGGTCTGCGCCCGCGTCCTAGACCTTGTCATCGGGCCTAATTGAATAAACTGTGTTCCGGTTGCAGCTCTTACACTGGCAGTTGTCCTTTTCTTGCATCCCTTGTCTGTATGCGTAGCACCACATATTCTCCCTTTGTTGGCCTCAGAATCGGGCAGGGTATTCGCCCCTTTTTTTGTTTGGTCATGCCTCCTGTGTCGCTCCATTGTGTGTTCCTGTCATCCTTCCCCTTTCTCCATTCGAGTTGTCTAAGTCCTATATGTTCTCCCTTCTTCTCTTCTCCGCAAGCTCTACCTGCACAGCTATAGACTCCATAGGGATCGCCCTGTTCAACTTTCACCCCTCTCTCCCCATCTCCAATGTTTTTCGTTTGTGTATTCTCACCCTCAAGGCTATCCCTTCCCTCGCTCCCTCGCTCCGCCCAAGTTGTCTCTTGTGGAGAAGAGAAGAGGAGGGAATACACAAGACCTAGACAACTTGGGTGGACCTGTCACTTTCCAGATGAGCTGGGGGCTGCAATTTTTAAATCTCCAACCAACATTGTTGTTGTTATTTGCGAAGTCGTGTCCGACCCATTGCGACCCCATGGACAATGCTCCTCCAGGCCTTCCCGTCCTCTACCATCTTCTGGAGTCCATTTAAGCTCACGTCTACTGCTTCAGTGATTCCTCCAGTCACCTCATTCTCTGTCGTCACCTTCCAACATACTGGCTGAGAATTCTAGTAGTTATATTTGTAGGGGGTGGGTGTTCGATTAAATCAGGGGTCCCCAACCCCCAGGCTGTGACCCGCTACCAGGCCATGGTCCGTTTGAAACCAGGCCATGGGAGAAATGGGCCAGCACGCACGAGCGGCAGACGCTTGTCCTCGCACACAAAGTTCCACTTGCACGAGTAGAGGGCAAATGGAGCTTTGCACGTGAGCGCTTTCCGCTCATGCAAGTGGAGCTTTGTGCATGAGCACAAGCACCCTCCGCTTTGCACGTGAGAGCAAGCACCCTCTTCTCGCGCACACGAAGCTCACACAAATGGAGCTGTGGACTGGCCACTCACATCCCCCCCCCACCTCAGGCCACCAAGCTGGAAAGGTTGGGGACCACTGGGTTAAATAATTAGGTAGTTTGGGGACAGTGTGTAGCTTCAGACCTTTTTGATGGCCCTGAGTTACCCCCAAAATAATGAGAGTTAAATAGATGTATGGTGTCTCAGGCTAAATAGATCTGTTACTAAATTTACAAACCATGCAAGAAATCATGAAAACTTTTCCCTTCTGTCTCTGGTGTGAGCAGCATCTGCAAACCCCCTCAGAACCACCACTGCCACCACCTCCCCCCCCCCCATTAAAGAACTGATTCAACCCATTTTGACCAAAGGAATAAAAAAAGTTATTTTGCTACCTAAGTCTGTTGTTAAGTTTAGGTGATTGTCTATGGAGATTCTCAGTCATCCAGTTCATGGTAGTCCCTTTACCAAAAGGCAACTGGACTTTCATGTTTTTTTTGTCTTTGAAAACGTTTCACTTCTCCTGCAAGAACTTCTTCAGTTTCTGAAAGTTCTTCAGTTCTGAAGCAGCTTCTTGGATGAGATGTGAAACGTCTTCAAAGAAAAAAACAACGCAACTTTGGGACAGTTTAGGTCAGGGGTCAGCAACCATAAACACTCAAAGAGCCACTTGGACCCGTTTCCCACAGAAACGAAAACACTGGGAGCCGCAAAACTTGCGTGCGCGTGTGCACCAGAGGGGGAGGGCTTGATTGGAGAGTTTAATTAAAAAGAAATAGAGGTTGCTGTGCATGAGTTCTCTCTCCCTCTCTCTTTCTCTCTCCTCTCCCTCTCTCTCTCCCTCTCCCTCTCTCTCCCTTTCCCTCTCTTTCTCTCTCTTTCCCCCCTCTCTCTCCCTCTCTCTTTTTTCTCTCTCTCTCCCTCTCTTTTTTTCTCCCTTTCTCCCCCCCTCTCTCTTTCTTCTCCCTCTCTCTCTCTTTTCTCTCCCTCTCTCTCTCTCTTTCTCTCTCCCCCCTCTCTCCGATCTTCTGCTCACCTGGCAAGCTGGCTTCAAGCTGTTCTCCAACAAGCTGAGTGTTGTGATTCCGTGCCAGCCTGTGCTCCCAACAGCTGAGTCTGAGGAATCTGAGGAGGAGGTGGAGGAGGCATTTGAAGAGCCATCAGGGGCAGAAGGAGGCTCTGATGAATTACAGGACTCAAGGTTTGATGCAGAGCCTGGGCCCTCCAGTAGTTTTCCTGATGAAGCTCAGCTGTGTGAGGAGAATGAGTCAGACTCAGAGGACTCACACCTGATGGACATGCTAATTGATGCACGCACACGTCCTCAATTAGCGAGAGTAAATCAGCAGCAGTCAATGCGACTACTCCAGGGAAAAAGGAGAAGGCACTGAGAGGCAACGCCTTGGGACTGCTGTATAAAAAGAGGAGGTGTGGGCGGTGCTGGTTGCTGAAGGCAACTGTTTGCAAAGTACTTCTTTGAATCCTGGTCTGTTCGTCTTGCTTGTGACTACTCTTCTGTTTGCATCGTGTTTCCTGTGGACTATTTCCTTCATTTGGATTGAGTTTTGCTGTTTGTGTTTTGGACTATTTGGCAGGTTTTTCACCTATATTAAAAGGGGTTTGTTTTGTTTTAAAGTCTCCAGCCTATTTTATCAACAGGGGTTTGGTCCTTGTGCCTTTAACAAAGACGGCTATAGGCTGGGATAGAACAGTTTGCCTTCAGCCTCACCCCCTACTATCATGGAGCAGCTACGTGCTGAGAACGCCCAGCTCGCCCAGCAGCTGGCTTTGTTATCTGCCCAAGTTGCTCAGCTATCTGCCCAGGTTCCTGCTGCTCCACCACCACCCAGGAGAAAGTCATCCAGTCATCCAGTCATCCAGTCATCCAGTTCATGGTAGTAGTCCCTTTACCAAAAGGCAACTGGACTTTCATATTTTTTTTGTCTTTGAAAACATTTCACTTCTCCTGCAAGAACTTCTTCAGTTTCTGAAAGTTCTTCAGTTCTGAAGCAGCTTCTTGGATGAGATGTGAAACGTCTTCAAAGAAAAAATCAACGCAACTTTGGGACAGTTTAGGTCAGGGGTCGGCAACCATAAACACTCAAAGAGCCACTTGGACCCGTTTCCCACAGAAACAAAAACACTGGGAGCCGCAAAACTTGTTTCTGCTGGTGCTGAGATAACTTGTGACCCATACTTACCACTGAGGGGTCTCAGAAGACGAAAGTGCACTTAGGGGTCTATTCCAGACGATGGTAAGTAAGTTGGTTGTTGCTCTTCCCCGGAAGGGGTCCCAAAAGTCCCTGTTCTGGCAGCCAGCTGTAGTAATCAGTGCTCAGTCATTGCAGGGTGCAAATATGGCTGACCGCCTTCACAGCGTTTATTCTTTTTATACAGTTTTCCAAGCAGCAAAAGTTTAACATGGCAATAGCGTAGCAATAGCATTTCATTGGTTAAACTCCTTACCAATCCTTAAGGATAGAAAGCCAGAGGCCCAAAACAGGGTGCAGTTTGTTGCAACATCCTGTTGGTGTAAGCTAGCTGATACCAGGCAGGTGAGGTCATTGTACCAGCTTGGGGTAGTTTCCCACATTGCCATGGTGATGTGAAGGGATGAGGTCACGTAGAGAGAAGAGGCACGCAGGTGTTGGAAGGGCAGTTTGCTGCTCACGACCTCTACCTGGCCCCTATCTCTACAGTGGACATCGATCTAGCCCAGGGGTCAGCAACCATAAACACTCAAAGAGCCACTTGGACCCGTTTCCCACAGAAACGAAAACACTGGGAGCCGCAAAACTTGCGTGCGCGTGCGCACCAGAGGGGGGGCTTGATTGGAGAGTTTAATTAAAAAGAAATAGAGGTTGCTATGCATGAGTTCTCTCTCCCTCTCTCTCTCTCTCCTCTCCCTCTCTCTCTCCCTCTCTCTCTCTCCCTCTCTGTCTCTTTCTCTCTCTCTCTTTCCTCTCTCTCCCTCTCTTTTTCTCTCTCTCTTTCCTCTCCCTCTCTCTCTCTCTTTTCTCTCCCTCTCTCTTTCTCTCTCTCTCTCTCCTCTCCCTCTCTCTCCCTCTCTCTCTCCCTCTCTGTCTCTTTCTCTCTCTCTCTTTCCTCTCCCTCTCTCTCTTTCCCTCTCTTTCTCTCTCTTCCCCCCTCTCTCTCCCTCTTTTTCTCTCTCTCCCTCTCTTTTTTCTCTCTCTCTCCCTTTCTCTCTCTCTTTCCTCTCCCTCCCTCTCTCTCTCTCTCTCTCCCTCTCTCTGATCTTCTGCTCACCTGGCAAGCTGGCTTCAAGCTGTTCTCCAACAAGCTGATGCACATTCGTATTGGGCTGGCTCTCTCCTGCCCTTCCTGCTTCCTGCAGAGACACAGCCAAGGCAGGAGCCCCACCCAATAAGCTTGTCAGCTGGTTGGAGAACAGCGTGAGGCCACTCTCTTTTTTACACACACAGAGAGAGGGGAGCACAAGTGCCTCTCTCTGTCTCTCTCTCTCTCTCTCTCTGCAAATGGTAGAGGAGGCTGGGAGCCGCAGGAGAATGCTCAAGGAGCCGCATGCGGCTCCGGAGCCGTGGGTTGCCAACCTGTGGTTTAGGTGATTATTATTTTGACAATCAGACACATCAGACATATATGCACCATGTTTTCAATCCCCCACAACTCAGCTGGGATCACAAAATCAAAGCCACTTGTTGTATCTCTGCTCTGTCATAGCCTACAGCTGGTGTGCTGCCTTTGGTCACCACATATGGAGGAGTCCACACTTCTGACTTACTCTGGTGCTTACTCTTCTGACTTGCTCTCAAATTGAGGACTGCCACTGTACGAAGTGCTTTGACTCCTGCAAGGGACACCAAGAATTCCTCCCTCCCCAAGCCAAGCTATCCAAGCTCTGGAAGGTCAGTCCGTTACTTCAGAAATGCTAGAAAACTCTACTTCGTTGGACATGGGCAACTTTCTGGAGGACCTCTACAGAAATGTCTATGTCAGGGGTCCCCAACTCCTGGTCCATGGCTCAGTGCCAGGCTGCAGCCCATTCAGAACCGGTCTGCAGAACTGGTGGGTGAGCACATGCGTGAAGATGCATTTGTGAAAGTGGTGCGCGCACAACGGGAAACCATCCCCTGTCCACCCCCCACTGCCTCTGCCAGTCTGGAAAGGTTGGGGGCTGCTGGTCTATGTGGTGGGTTGCCGACCCGTGACCTAGTATCTTTCAATTCACAAGTGAATAATGTATATTTCAAAAGATGTTCCTGTACCGGCAACCATTACAGCAGATGGGAATTGGTCCATCAACAAGTTAATTTGCTTTTAAAAACAAACACCTACTTAAAAAATAGTTAGCACATCACTTGGCATAAATGATGCCAAATAATAAGGCTTTGCTACCGTAGTACACACATATTTCAAATCTGCTCAATCCTACCTAAACCTTAAATTCTCCTCCTCCCCACCCCAGGAGCTGAAATTAAAATAAAGGTTTGCAATCACCATTCTGAAGAATGCTGGTCTCCTATATTGGCAGCCATAATCTAATTCGTAGAACAGGCAAACAGGTAGGTATCAAATGGCTGCAAATCCACAGCCTGGAAACGGGTCTTTCCTTTGTTCTTCTTCCACAAGTAGAGGCCAAACAAAGGACATTAACCAGGGAACAGGCACATCTCAAAATCGTGGCTAGACCTCTTTAGCACGCTTCCTGATGCCCCTTTTCATATTAGGGCAAGCAAGGGCTCAAGAGCCTTGGGAACTTTTAAGATTTCACAACTAGTAGTAGACCCCTCTTCAAGCTTATTCCAATCAAACGAGATGCTGTGTAGTCCTATCAGGCCACGTTTTTTTTCCTCTGGGGCTTTATATTCTTTGCGCCCCCATTTATAATTACATCGCATGTGAGGCCCTTCTGTAGTGTAACATACTCTCTCTTTCTGAAGTATTAAAGGCTAAGATTCCCCCACCCTCGGGCCCAAAAACTTCACCCACAACTCTCTTCCTTGGCAGCAGACCCCGGCCCACCCTTCCCTGCTATCCCCTCTCAGACTCCCACCCAAAATTTACTTGCTCGCTTGCTGCCTGCCTACCACAGGCACCCCTGCATGAGCTGGCCTCAACCTTCCCCCCACACGGCCCTTACTTTGGGTGGTCTCACTGCCCTCGCCCACCCACTCCTGACTGCTTCCTCCTCCTGTCCTCAGCCTAACGGAAGGAGCGGAGAGTCACCCGCTCAAGCCCCGACCACCTCGTCACCCATGGCAAAATAAAGCCAATTCCTGGCACCGCAGTCCGAAGCAGGCCGCAGGTTTCGTCGACTCAAGTGTGGAAGAGCCCCAGCGCATCCAAAAATGGCTCCCGCTGACTCTTCCCTTCCTCTCCCAGTCTCGGCTGCCAGATTCCTTTCTTCCAGTTGCCCCCAGGAAGCGGTGTGTGCGAGGGCGGCGAAAGAGAGGACGCTGACCTGCCTGGTGATGTCACACCGCGCAGGCGACATTCGGCGGAGCTTCCTCACGTGGTTTGTTCTGGACTCTGGAGGATGGGATATTAGCTTTCCACTTCAGAAGCGTGGAACTACAACTCCCATGACCCCGATGGTATCATTTAACTTCAATCTGATGGGATCCACACCGGATGTTATCCCAGGACATGAGAGACGCAGGTTGTAACTTCCATTCATCTCAGTATCTTTGGTTCATTCGTTTTCTTTTATCTTAACCCAGGGCTTTTCAACCTTTTCACCCATTGTACCACTTTTAGGATATGGCAACATCCGAGTACCACCAGTCGCCTAGAAAGGTGTCAAAAACTTGATGACCAAAAAAAAAAAGGAAAAAAGTGATAAAGTAGATGTCAATGCTGCAAATATTGTATATTCTTGCTTTTGACAATATGCAGAATTGTCTGGTAATTATGGGGTTAATACAGAGCAGAAAGGGGGTTGGGGGTAAAGCCCGGGAAAGAAAGAGGAAGAAAACATTTGATCTTCACACTAATTGGATAATGTGAGATATGACGGCTAATTTAGGGAGGGAACATGCTGATAATTTAACTGCTCAGAGGAAGAGAACTTAGATCCTAGCATCCCTCCGTTGTCCCTGTCCCTGGGTCGGGGGGTGTTTGTTTTTTATTTTCCCGTCCGCTGGGTGGGGTTGCAGCAGGTTTTGGTCACTTCACAAGACCCTGGGACACTGTGACCATCATAAATATGAATCAGTTGCCAAGCATCTGAATGTAAATCACAAGACCCTGGAGATGCTGCAACATTCCAGCTGATCGGCGTTTCTTCTGGGCTCAGCAGAAGCACCAGGATCAGTGCCGAGCTCCAGCTGGAGCCTGGCGCTGATCCTGGCACTTCCGCTGAGCCCTGACAGCCCTGCAGCTCCAGCCATCTCTCGCTCAGGCTTGTGCGGTGCTGCCACCAGTTCAGCTCATTCCCCTCCCCCGCTACCACTTTTCTAGGATGGTCGCGTACCACCTGCCAGGTGCCAATTTACCACAGGTGGTACCCGTACCACTGGTTGAAAAGCCCTGTCCTAACCTACCTTACGCAATTGTTGTGAGGATACAAACGGGGGAAAGGAGACTCAAGGTCCCCTGCCTTGAAGATCCAGAAGACAAAACACACATGAAATAAAGAAGGAAACTTTCTCTCCCCCATCCCTTCTCTTTTACTAGCCAAATAACTTTAGTAGCTGGGCAAAAGAAAATTCGGATAGTTGGGCTTGTTTTTCCATTAATACGACGGTAATTTTTTGGTTTCTGCAGTCTGTCAGGCAAGGATGAAAGGTTGCACTATTGCAGATCCCATTTCCCAGATGTAAAGAGTACTCTGTCCTTTCTGAAAGCAATTATCCTCCCCTCCCCCTCCCCTTTTTTTTCCTTTTTACAATTTTCCCATCCCAAAAAAGAGCAATTGCTTTTGTAGCATGAGCAACTTTTCCTGGCTCTTGGTCAAATCAACTGTCTTCTGTGTGCACTGGCGTCTGTACCATCTAACTGACCCCGGGATCCATCTGCAGCACTTCATGCTCCATCGCTAGGGTGACATGATAGCAGTATTACAGTATTTGAGGGGCTGCCACAAAGAAGAGGGGTCAACTTGTTCTCCAAAGCACCAGAGGGCAGGACAAGAAACAATGCATGGAAACAAATCGAGAGAAGCAACCTGGAATTAAGGAGAAATTTCTTAACAGGGAGGACAATCAACCAGTGGAATGCCTTGCTTTCAGAAGTTGTGGGTGCTTCATCACTGGAGGTTTTTAAGATGAGACAACATATTTTGTCTATTTTCTTTCTCTAGCAAGTTGTCTATATCAAGTTCAAAGAAAGACACTGACAAAGTGGATAGGCTTCCTGAGGAAGTGCCTGTGGAGATTCTTAATCCTCCAGGTCATAGTTGTCTGAAAAGTGCTATTTTTCTTCAAAAGGCAACTGGACCGTTTTTTTCTTTGAGGAGTGTTGAGTCCTCGAGTCAACGGCGAATGAATAGAGCACATTCTGTAATTCCAACAGCCTTTTATTTCAGTAGTTCTCTCTCCGTCATAGCTCTGAGGCTCGCAGGCCTCTCTGTCTCCTTTAATAGAATCCCCGAGCAAAAAGGTAACATTCTGGTGCGCTTCCGCACCTCGCACATGCGCGCGAAGCCGGCACCACTCAGTCTGGTCCCAGGCAGCTTGCAACTGCGCGGGATCATTGCAACGTCCCGAGCTTGCCTTTGCAGGCTCAGGACACAACAACCCTTCCCCCCCGGATGAGACTTATTAACTATATAGGTAGTTATACGCAACCTCAACACAAGCGTGGTGTGCCAACCCAAGAACCTGCACATCTGTTGCAGCTACTCACTAGCCACACCACAGAATGGTACCAGGCTATTGTTTTGGAATTAATTGCCCAATACTCACACTCCCAGTTTTCCAACAACAGCAGGCACCCTCTCACTTTCCCTGCTTTGACAGCAGGGTTACAAAGTCCTCAAGGTACTTGGGAGATCTTTTTACTCTCTGTGACCTCCTCAGGTTCTGAGAATCCCCCTACTTCCTCTTGTGCAGAGGATGGAGTGGAGTTGCCTCCTCTTTTAAACCCTGTTGGTCCCCATGAACTGTGTCCTGTTGCCTGGTCTGCTTGCTTGCCCACCAGGCTCGTCAGACCAGGACTTTGCTCCCCACTGAACCTGGTTGACCTGCCTAACTGTAGGCTCTCGGGCCCCTCTATGTGCCCGCCAGTATTTGGCATTTCTGTGGTACTCTCCAAGTCCACAATGGACCTATCAAGGGAACGCATCCCTTCACTCCCAAGCCCCGTAACGGGATTGTCTGGGGTTTCTGCAGTGCCCCAATACTCTGTTGCCCCCCATTCTATGCCGGAGGTGCCAGAATCAGGATTTGCCTCTCTGAGTACCTCCCTGTGTGAAGACTTCCTTTTGGAAGCAGTAGCAGCACTGGGCCAGCTTGACTGTTTGTGTGCCAGTTCTCTTGCATTGTTTGGGTTGTTTGGATGCTCCCAGTTATTCTCCCTGAATGGAGTGCTGCATGGTAGTTGTGAATGATGAGTATGCCCCCTGGGTGACTCCCTGGCTGGAGTAGGCACTGGTGCCTGTATTATTTCTTGTTCCCCTGAATTCCTGTTAGGAACACTTGCGGAACCCTGGAAAAGGCCTTCTTCAGCCTCTCCATTTGGCCCTGGCTGCTGCCAACACCCTTCCCTTTGCCCATAGTGGTCCCCCTCCCCCCCTGGAGAAAGCCCAGGAGTTGCAGAGGGTAAGTCCAGTCTCGTACGCAGTTGATCGATATGCCGCCGAAGGACACGACCGTCATCCAAGGAGACCTCGTAGGACAATGGACCAGTGACCTTGCATACTACAGCAGGAACCGACAAGTGACCGGGCCCATAGTTCTGGGTCCATACTGGGGCACCCACTTGCAGACACCGCGGTGCCCTGGGTTGGGTGACCCTTGGAGGCAGTCTTTCCGGGTGCAACCTGTCAAGTTTGGTGATCAGTTTGCATCCCCAACGGAATTCAGCTGGGCTCTTCCAAGTGGAAGTTGAAGGTGTGGTGCGGTAAGCAAGAAGAAAGTCTGCCAACCTGTGGTGCCAGTCCCCGTAGGTCAGTTTCTTTAAAGCATCCTTGGTGATGCGGACCATCCGCTCAGCCATACCGTTGGTGGAAGGGTGGAATGGTGCAGAGGTGGCATGACGAATCATGTTGGCCTGCAAGAAAGCCTGAAACTCGAAATAAGTGAATTGAGGACCATTGTCAGAAACCAGAACATCTGGGAGCCCATGTGCAGCAAAAATCCCTCACAGTACTTGAATGGTCTTGGCAGCAGTGGTGGAAGAGACAGGTACAACCTCAAGCCACTTTGAATGGCTGTCAACAAGGACCAAGAAGAATTGACCCTGAAAGGGCCCAGCGTAATCTACATGCACCCTAGACCAAGGTGACTGTGTCTCCTCCCATCTATGCACAGGAGCCTGAGGCATTTCAGGGCGTGAGCGCTGACACAAGTGGCATCCATGCACTTGAGCCTCTATTTCCCTGTCTAACCCTGGCCACCATAAATGGCTACGCATAAGCGCCTTCATCCTGACAATGCCAGGATGACCCTCATGAAGGGAACCCAAGACCCTAGGTCTCATTGAGGTAGGAATAACAACTCTGCTGCCCCACAACAGACAACCCTGAAAAGTGGATAACTCATGCTTCTTGAGCCAGAAACTCTGAAACTCAGTACCTGGACAACTCTCAGGCCATCCAGACAAA
This sequence comes from Crotalus adamanteus, assembly GCA_039797435.1. NCBI lineage: Eukaryota > Metazoa > Chordata > Lepidosauria > Squamata > Viperidae > Crotalus > Crotalus adamanteus. The sequence continues at coordinate 13,096,806 of CM077935.1, forward strand.
ACCCATGACAGCACACGAGTGAGTGTGAGATCCGTGGCTGATTCAGCAGCCACATCCCTGGCATTTAAGGGAGACTCAGGCAACACCTGAATGGAAAGAATTTTGATGGCAGGGGCAGGGTCAGCCTCTACCATTTGTAAAGGTAATCTACTAAGGCCATCAGCGTGGCCCATTTCCTTGCCAGGTTTGTGAACCAATGAAAAGTCATAGGCTGACAGAAAGATGGACCATCTCAGCATTCTAGAGGAAATGATATGGGGAGTTTGTTTGTTTGTAGTAAACAACCCCAACAGAGGCTTATGGTCAGTATAGACCGTGAAGTGTCTGCCATATAGAAAACCATGGAATTTTTTAATTCCAGCAACAATGGCCAAGGCTTCTCTGTCTATCTGAGCGTAGTTTCGCTCAGCAGAGGACAAGGTTCTGGAGTAATATGCAACAGGAACCTGAGTTCCATCAGTTCTTAAATGGCTAAGTACAGGTCCCACCCCATAAGGGGAGGCATCACAAGCGATGCACACAGGGAGAGTTTCATTAAAATGTGCAAGCACATCATTTGATGTAAGTAAGGCCTTGACCTCATTGAAGCTTTCTTCATGTGCTTGTGACCACTGCCACACTGCCAGTTTGTCTAAGAGTCTATGAAGTGGCTCTGCTACATTAGCTTTGTTAGGTATGAATGCATTGTAAAAATTCAATAGGCCCAGAAAAGCTTGTAACTCAGCTTTAGACTTAGGCCTAAGAGCTTGCAGTATAGCCTTTAATTTAGACTCAGCAGGGTGAATACCCCTGGCATCTATTCTGAATCCCAGGAAATCTGTAGAAGACACTCCAATTTTGCATTTGTCTTTTTTAAGTTTGAGATCTGTTTTCCTGAAGCACAGCAGAACAGCCCTCAATCTCTCAGCTAAATTTTGAGTGGATTCTCCTGCTATAAGGACATCATCAAAATAGGGGCAAACCCCTGGTATACCTCTCAGGGTGTTTTCCATTACACTTTGGAAAATTCCAGGAGCTACATTTACTCCAAATTGTAGTCTTTTGACTTTGAATGACCCCCTATGAGTTACAATAGTCTGTGCTTCAGCAGCAGCTTCATCAACAGGTAACTGTTGATAAGCCTGTGCTAAATCTAGCTTTGCAAAAACACACCCCCCCTTTGAGGGAGGCCAAAATATGGCTGACTACAGGTACAGGATATGCATGCTGTTGCAATGCCTTATTTAGTGTGCATTTGTAGTCTGCACAGATGCGAATGTCCCCATTAGCCTTGAGAGGCGTGACTATGGGAGTTTCCCATGGACTTGAGTCAACAGGTTCTAAAACACCTTGCTGAATCAATTTGTCCAATTCAGCATCAATTTTTCCTTTCAAAGCAAAGGGTACTCTCCTTGCTTTCACCCTAATGGGAGTGACAGTGGGGTCCAGTTTCAAGGAAACTGGGGGGCCTTTGTAGGCTCCCAGCTGGGGGCTGAAGACATCTGCAAATTCTTTGCAGACTTCTTGTAGACCTAATGTTTGCAAATTGTGTAGCCCTGTAACTTGTATTCCCAAGGCCTCAAACCAATCGAGTCCAATGAGACTCGTTCATTCACCCCCAACTACCAATACAGCTAATGGACCTTCAAAATCCTTGTATTGTACTTTAAGGGTGGCCTCCCCCTTAACACACACCTTGGAATTTTGGAAGTCTGTCAAAACTATATTGGATGGCCTAAGCTTGGCCTGGAACCCACTGCTAGAGCAAATCTTTCTGAAAGTGTGAATAGAAATAATTGAAAGGGCAGACCCAGTGTCCAGTTCCATAACCAATGGAACTCCTTGCAACTTCACCTTAAGTGACAGTTTCTTTTTAAGTGGCCTGTGTGTGCCTGTCCTATAAATGCTTCTACATGATGCACAGAAACCCACCCTGTTTTGGCTGGGGACCCTGGTACCTTTCAGGCGCAATTCTTCTCGGGGTTGTACCTTCTGACGGCCCAGACACACAGCTGCTATGTGGCCTTGCTTTCCACATGCTCTACAGATTGCAGAACGGAACCTGCAGTCGGTCCTCTTGTGGCGACCTCCACACCCGAAGCACTTGGGTACAGCTGAAGACTTTTCTTTGCCTTCCTTCTGCTTCCTTTCTCTGTCTGGGTAGAGATGCTTCACCTCATCTTCAGGATCTTCTTCCGAGCTCTCCTGGACTCCCTCATGGTGCATGGAGACGGCTTCTGGGTTGTTCCTGATAGGCCTCATATTCTTGACTGCCCCACCTGCTGCCTCTACTGCAGTGACCTCTCTCGAGGCATCTTGGAATGAAATGTCCTCTTTTGCAAAGAGTCTTTGTTGCAAGTCTCTGTTCCTAAGCCCACATACAAATCAGTCTCTCGACCTTCTAAATCTTTAAAATCACAAGGCTTAGCTGCTCTTCTCAAGGCTGCAATGTATTCTTTGGCTGATTCACCAGCTCTTTGATCCCTCTGTTCAAAACTGTGTCTCCACACAATAACAGACAACTTGGGCTGAAAACGTTCCTTCAATAACTTCTTTAAATCTGTGTAAGTGACAGATTCAAGAGGAGCAGGGGCTGCCAAATTTTCTGCAATTTCAAATGCATCTTGCCCACAGACACACAGCAAAGTAGCGGCCTTCAAGCCATCTTCTCTTACTTGATTTACTCTAAAGTAATTTTCTACTCTAGCAACATAAGACTCCCATCTTTCTGGGTGAGTGACATCGAATTCAGACAATCTCCCTATCTTCGCATTCTTGCTTCTTACACTAGGAAGGGGTCTATCAGCCAGCTTACCTCCAGCGACACTGTACTGGCAGGCCAGGTGCTGAGTTTAACGCCGTCTTCCTCTCTCCAGGACTCTTGGGGTAAGCTTACAATTCTTCTTTTTTGTTTTTGTAAGCGATCCCACCTTCGTCGCCAGTGTTGAGTCCTTCAGTCAACGGCGAATGAATAGAGCACATTCTGTAATTCCAACAGCCTTTTATTTCAGTAGTTCTCTCTCCGTCACAGCTCTGAGGCTCGCAGGCCTCGCTGTCTCCTTTAATAGAATCCCCGGGCAAAAAGGTAACATTCTGGCGCGCTTCCGCGCCTTGCGCATGCGCGCGAAGCCGGCACCACTCAGTCTGGTCCCGGGCAGCTTGCAACTGCCCGGGACCATTGCAACGTCCCGAGCCTGCCTTTGCAGGCTCAGGACACAACAAGGAGGAAGAAGAAAATGTTTCATTTCTCATTCAAGAAGCTTCATCAGTTCTGATGGTGGTGGTGGTGGGATAGGATAGGTGCTGACAATTGAGCCTGGACAGTGGGGGGGAATGGAAGGATAGATTTTGATAGAATGGCGGGGGGAGGGAATGGAAGAATTGGGGGGGGGGGTTGGCACTCTCTGAGAGTTGTTGAGGCCACTGAGGGTTTATCTATGCCCTCAGGGTCACCTGAATCAGGGTACAATTGGTTGTGGAATCTTCTTGGAACTGCTGCAAGGGCTGGGTAATAGACTCTCCAGTGGTGTCTTGTTCCTCTTCCTCTGTAGAAGGAGTGGTGTTCAAGTCTAACATATATGGATTCTTTTACCCCTCTTTCAAAGTAATGGATTTCTCTGTCCAAAATGTGGACTTTGCTGTCTTCAAAAGAGTGACCTTTGTCTTTCAAAAGCAGATGGACTGCTGAATCTTGTCCTGATGAGTTTGATCTCCCATGTTGTGCCATGTGCTTGTGAAGTGATGAAGTTTTACTTTATCCCCTATCACATTGGTTCTCATCATAGTTAGGATTAGCATTGGATTTTGGTATCCTTGTATATTTGTCCATACATTCTGATAGGGCTGATGTCGGGCACAGCAAAAGAACAACATAGAATAATCCAGTCAAAGTTCAGTTCTTTATTTGCCTTCATCCAATAGACAGAATCTTGCCAGACTAAACCTTTAATACTGGTCACCCAATGGGTATACCCTGGGAGATTCTAAGGAGTCCCTATCCTTATTCTCTTCCTTTGTTTCCCATCCAACTCCCAGTTGTGCTGTGTCTTGTCTCCTGCCCCTCTGGCCATTGGGGGTGGGGGGAATCATTCAGATTTTTGTGAATGGAAAATTCACAAAAGAAGATCCTGGAAGCAGCTGCTGTTGTTTGCCTACTTTCTCTGTGTTTAAAAGTGAAGTAATCTTAATAAAAGGAAAAGTGTGCCAGTCAAGGAATATTGCACCCTTGATGCACAGTTAGGTTTTGGATCTTGAAAGCAGGGGTGGGGCTAACCATCAGGCATTGCTTGGGGAGTGTCAGATCAGATATTTTTAAATGGCGCAGGCATTAGCAAAGGGAAATGAGTTGTGAGGGATGGTACCTACGGAAGAGGTGGTGGAACACAAGGAGGAGCAGGAGCACTCAAAACGCGGTCATGTGACTGTGATAGGACGGGCTCGATGTCAGAACTTTGAAATCAGATCATAAGTAGTTTTTGGGGGGAGGGATCTGTGATAAGTTTCAACAGCTGCTAAATGATCGATTGTAAATCGAGGACTAGGCAAAGTGGCTGCAGTTCAGTGCTTCCTATGCCAGACAAAAGACAAAAGGGAAAGTCAGTAGAGGGGGGTAACAGTGAATTATCTTGAGGAGGGGGGCACTAGTGAGAGTGACAGAGAACAGCATTAACAGGTTGCTTTCTAGTTTTCTCAACCCCTGTGGTAGTCATTATGTGAATGAGGAAGCCCTCAATGAGAGCCCCTTTCTTTATTCTGAACATGCAAATGGAGTCCCAGTTGGGTGGGACACACTGTTCAACAGCAATGTAAGAATAGGTGACTTAACCCAGGGTCCTCAATCCCTGGGCTGCAGCCCATTTCCGGACCTTGAGCCATTTAAAACCGGGCCACAGAAGTAGTGGGCAAGCGTGCGGGCATGCACCCCCACTTGTGCGAGCAGCAGGCACGCTGCTCACCACTCACGCAGAATCATCCTCTTAACTCCCCCAGCCAGTCTGCAAAGCCGGAAAGTTTGGGGAACTCTGACTTAACCCACTGCTCAGCACTGGCAGGAAGCATTGTCATGTAATCAGATAAACTTTTGCTATGGCTGAGCAGGGGGTTGGACTAGATGACCTACAAGGCCCCTTCCAACTTTATCATCATCATCATCATCATTATTATTATTATTATTATTATCGATCATCGCACAGTCAGCCAGATGTTCAGACTGGATTTGGCATTTTGTCTACCTATCGAGTCCTTACCCAGGACCTGGGATAGGCAGATGTGGATGTTTGATGGTGTTACAGATATCGTCGCAGGATGGAAGCAGTTCCTAATAAGGCCGCCTTTTGCAATTGACTAATAGCAAATTTGTCAATGCCAATGGTGTTCAAGTGGTGCTCCAGTTGTTTTGGGATTGCACCTAAGGAGCCTATTACTATTGGTACTACCCTTGCTTGCTTTTGCCACAGTCTTTCTATTTCTATTTGTAGGTCTTTGTATTTTGTTATCTTCTCCAGTTCTTTCTCTTCTATTCTGCTATCTCCAGGCACTGCCACGTCCACTATCCAGACTTTTTTGTCTTTCTTATCGACAATTGTTAAGTCTGGGGTGTTATGTTGCAGGTGCTTGTCTTTTTGAATTCTGAAGTTATTATTATTATTATTATTATTATTATTATTATTATTATTATTATTATTATTATTATTATTATTGTAGGAGCCAGTGGGGGCTTTGCCAGAAGCTCTTCCGACCTGGAAGAAGCCTCCTTTATGCTTCTTATGTTGGATAACATAATTCTAAATGAAATCAGAAGAAGAAAGAAACTCATTTGTGACTGGATAAATCAACCTTGTCCAGACATTTTAAAGTTAAGTGGAAATGGAATCTGAGAGGACTATGCACATAAACAGAAGGACTAAATACAGAATCCACTTTTCCAAATTCAGGGGCTGAGATGACACAAGGATTCACACATTCTGTCCTCGATTTACAATCATTTGTTTAGTGACAGTTTTCAGTTACAACGGCACTGAAAAAAGTGACTTATGACAGTTCGTCATATTTAGTGACCATTACAGTACCCCCATGGTCATGTTATCAATTCAGATGCTTAGCAACTGGTTCATATTTATGACCGTTGCAGTGTCTTAGGGTCATGTGATCACCATTTGTAACCTTCTGACAAGCAAAGTCAATGGGGAACCCAGATTCACTTAACAACCATGTTACCAACTTAACAACTGCAGTGATTCACTTAACAACTGTGGCAAGAAAGATCATAAAATGGGGCAAAACTCACATAACAGCTAAGTTTCATATCAGTGGAAATTTTGGGCTCAATTGTGGTTGTAATTCGAGGACTACCTGTATCACAGCAAGTGCAATGGTTAGAAAAAGCACATCTTCATATTATATTTAGCCCATACCAGTCACTTTAAGAGGACAGAAAGAGTAGCTGGCACAAGATGCTCAACAACTAGTAGATATGGTATATCAATGCTATGAAGAGCTTAATCTAGAGAGGAAATAGTATCTTTACTGTGACTTGGGAGTGCAAAATTAAATTTCAACAATCTGAACTATGTGTGTTTTCACTGCACAATACACTGTGTTTTGATGCATTCTATCAGTGACCTTGAGTAGTGAATGCAGACAGAAGTGGAAATAAGAGGCTACTCAGAAGAAGAGTTTGTGCACTCAGAACTCTACATTTACAGAATTAGGAAGCAACGACATGTACTTTCTCTGAAACTTCAGACAAATTGAGAATGTCCAGTGTTGATAGAACGTTGGTACAAAACTGTATTATATTGCAGTTCTCAATGATTAATGATCTAGTTTTTGACATTACTTGAATTACCCAATTTTGCTATTACTTGATTGATAGATGCCATCAGCTCAGTGTCAGCTCATTCTGACTGGAGATTTTTTTCTCCAGAACAGTTGTCCCCAATGCATTCCTTCAAGTCTTCCCATGGTAAACCCATTGCTACTATAATTGAGTCCATCCGTCTTGCTGCTGGTCATCCTTTTTCTTTCCATCTTTCCCAGCATATCACTTGACATTGTCTATCCAGGCAGGGTTGTTTTTAATAAAATATATGAGTGATGTACCATTATCTTCTGCACATTATGAAGTGATACCTTTGCCTATTTCATTAAGATAATGCATCTGCCCCCAGCATCTTTCTACGTTGCTGCTGCCCAATATACAGCAGGGGGCCTCCTTGTTTTAGTTGGGCAGCTAGGATGGACCTTCAAGCCCTGGGTGACCTTGTTGCAAATACAGGTAATCTTTGACTTACAACCATTTGTTTAGCAACCATTAGAAGTTAGACACTGAGAAAAGTGACTTACAGCTGGTCCTCACACGACCTTCACAGTGTCCCTGTGGTCACATGATCCAAATTCGGGCTTTTGGCAACTGGCACATATTTACAATGGTTGCAGCATCCTGGGGTCTTCTGATTGCCATTTGCAAAGTCAATGCTGAAAGCCACATTCGCTTAACAACTGCATGATTCACTTAACAACTGCAGTGATTTGCTTAACAACCATGGCTAAAGTTATAAAATTGGGTGCAACTGCTTCACAGTGCTTTACAGCCTCTCTAAGCGGTTTATAGAGTCAGCCTATTTCCCCCAACAATCTGGGCCCTTATTTTATCGACCTTGGAAGAATGGAAGGCTGAGTCAACCCTAAGCTGGTGAGGATCGAACCCTTGGCAGTGGGCAGAATTAGCCTGCAATACTGCATTCTAACCACTGCCACCATGGCTCTTATATATAGGAGTGTGTGTGTGTACTGGTAAATATGTACGTATGCTCTAGGCATATACTCCCTGTTCTTTGCTCATTCCTCCCAGTAAAATGCCCCCCCCCAAAAGGGAAATCATAGCAATATATAAACATGCCCCATAACTGCATATTCTGTCACATAGTTGTGTGTGTGCAAAAGCAGAAATGGACACCATGTAAAATAAAGTTTCCCTTTTATTTTAAACTGGGCAAGTTCCAAATGCTTGTTAGTGTTGGGGGTTCTAATTAGGAGCAAGGAGGCTGATAGGGAAGCAAGGGTAGCTCTGGGCCCCTAATGGATTCCCCTATCATCTTGCCAATCTGGTTTTGTGCCATGATGGGAAGTGAGTGAGTTGAACCAGGACTTGTCACAGTTTTAATCTGATTTAGTAGTTCAGCATTATCCTACTTATGTACTTTCATCTGTCAATCAACTTAGCATAATATATGTTATTTCTTTTTTTTTCTTTTGAGATAACACCAGAAAAAATTGCTCTGTTCCATACTTACACTTTTTTGGGTGTTTTTTTTTTTTTACAGTAGGAAGGCCAGAAACTCAGTTTAGTTAGGAATACAGAGGGATTTGTCTAGCCATTACCATTCTTAATTGACTTTGATTGCTTTAATGTTAGGTTGATTCAATTTATTGGAATTTTTCTTGGAATCTGAAATAGTTAGATTATGTCTTTAGTGGTATATATACAGATGTTAGGTGATAGATAGATAGATAGATAGATAGATAGATAGATAGATAGATAGATAGATAGATAGATAGATAGACAGACAGACAGACAGATAGATAGGCAAATGCAACTGGTAAAAGAACTAAACACTTAACAATTCTCAGCTATTGAAAGACAATATAATATATATGTTTAGCTCTGGGCCCCTAATGGATTCCCCTATTCCAGGGGTAGGCAACCCAAAACACTCAAAGAGCCACTTGGACCCGTTTGCCATCAAAAACAAAACCCTGGGAGCCACAAAACCCTTTTGATATCTAAAATGAAGCCTTTTGATATCTAAAATGAAGATAACACTGCATATATCCTTTTTTACCTATATATATATATATATATATATATATATATATATATATATATATATATATATATATATATATATATATATATATATATATAATGTCCGTAAAGATGCGACTCCTGGGCATATTTATAATAAAAATAAATAAGATACAACCACCAGGAGAATTTAAGTATAAAAAATACTTTACTAAAACTACCAAGCTTTTGTTGGGAACTCCCAACATCGTCAGGGCTAAAAGCCAGATAACAACGATGACTCAAATAGGTTTGGCTGACATTTGCACCCGGCTCCTGGACCGCGTCACCAGCCCAGGCTGGTCAATTTGTGTTCCAGATGTTTCTTTGTTACTCTCATTGCGTTACCTTCTGTCATTCTTCCAGATTACCCCTCCTACTATTTCATTGCTAACATTCAAATTTGTTAACACCCCTTCGTCCTCCTTCCTTCTAATGGTATTAACTCCCACCTCCTTCCTCCTTCTGCTATCTACTTCAGGGGTATCTGGTTCTCTTTTAACACTGCCATCAGTCTCATTTGGGTTCCGGTTGTTTCTTCGCACCCCCTTTAACTGTGAATCAATGTTTTCCCTCTGTTCTATGCTCCCTTTTCTCTCCTTACTCCTACGGGTAGTGTTTTTACAGACGTTGTGTGCTCGGGAACCCATACTCCCATCCCCCACCCTGGCATTCCCCATGTCCACCGTCTTCCGCTGTTCTATCTGTTGGTAACCACTGTCCCTACCCAAGATGGTTTTTAAACACCCGTTATGGGGGGGGGGGGGGTTGGCTGCTGATGGAAATGCCATTTGTCTGTGGTTGTTCGTCCATTCACAGGACGGGGTGGAAGAGTACTTCCCCCCCTTCCTGCTGTGCGAGCGAGTGCTCACTCCACTTTTCTCCCCTCCTTCTCCCCCCTCCATATTACATGTTTCTCGCTATTGCCGTTGTCGATGTTCCTGCTATGGGTAGCACTTGTACAGGCGTTATATGCTCGAACCTCCATACTCCCATTCCCCACACTGGCGTTCCCTATGTCCACCATCTTCCGTTGTTCCATCTGCTGATGACTGTCATCCCTACCCAAGACGGGTTTTGAATACCCGTCCTGGGGAGAGTTCAGCTGCCAGTGAGAATGCCCTTCATCTGTAGTTGTTCGTCCATTCACAGGGCAAGGTGGAAAGGTGCTTCCCCCTTTCTTGCTACGTGAGCGAGTGTTCATTCCGCCTTCTCCTTTTCCTCCTCCCCCCCTCCCCCATGTCATGTGGTCCTCGCTACTACCGTTCATAACACCGGGTTCCGAGGTCTCCTTGCTGGATCTTCCGAGTTCTCCACTATCATTGTCAAATTCCAAAGGTGGGAGTCTATCGGGATGGTGTTTGTAAAAACACGAATCCTCCATCAGCGGGTGCCTGCGTGCATCCGGCAGCGGTGAACTCCTCAGCTGTTCATCGGAATAGCGCTGCCATTGATTGAGTGCTGAAGAGATGTCCCTGGCACGCTGGGGGTTGATTAGGGTCCCGCGGATTCATTCGGGGCGGGGATCAGGTACCTCAGTACAACCACGATCTTGTAAGCATCGGCCAGACTGCTTCTGGTGATTGGAGTGGTGGTTGGAATCCCACTTCCTCAACGCTTGTTGTGCTGGGTGTAAATCAATATGATGGTTGATTGAGTCTTTGTTGGAGAACCAAGCTTCTTTCAGTAGCCGGCCTACTTTAGTGGCATCATCAGACATAATACGTGTATTCTCAAAGTCAAATTGATGGCCATGTTAGCCATAAGAAGGGGGGAACAACATTCCCAAATATGGATGCACATGGCACAACATGGCCATTTATTTATTTAATTTATTTATATGCCGCCCAATCCCAAAGGACTCAGGGCGGCGTACAAAATTAAAACAATCATCGAGAATAAGACAATAAAATAATTCAATCATACCGCAAGTCCGATCATGTCCCGGCCCCCCCCCGGGGACATCAGCCCCAGGCCTGCCAGAACAGGAGAGTTTTAACGGCTTTCTTAAAGGCTGGCAGGATGGGAGTTGTTCGAACCTCGGGGGGAAGTTGATTCCACCAGGTCGGAGCCACCACAGAAAAGGCCCTTCCCCGAGGGCCTGCCAGCCGACATTGTCTGGCCGACGGGACCTGAAGGAGGCCCAATCTATGGGACCTCACCGGTCTCTGGGAACTGTGCGGCAGTATGCGGTCCTATAAGTAACCTGGCCCTATGCCATGAAGGGCTTTGAAGGTGATAACCAACACCTTCAATTGCGTCCGGAGACCCACAGGAAGCCAGTGCAGCTCGCGGAGGATAGGTGACACGTGGGCGTACCTTGGTGAGCCCACAATTGCTCTCGCGGCTGCATTCTGAACCAACTGCAGCCTCCGAACGCTCTTCAAGGGTAGCCCCATGTAGAGCGCATTACAGTAATCCAGTCTTGAGGTGACGAGGGCATGAGTGACTGTGAGTAAAGCCTCTCGGTCCAGATAAGGCCGCAACTGGTGCACCAGGCGAACCTGGGCAAAGGTCCCCCTGGCCACAGCCGATAGATATTGTTCCAAATTTAGCTGTGAGTCCAGGAGGACACCCAAGTTGTGTGCCTGCACTGAGGGAGGTAAATTTGCCCCCCCCCCAGGACTAATGATGGACCATCCAGTTGACCTTTGGGAGGCAAGACCCAGAGCCACTCGGTCTTGTCAGGGTTGAGTCTAAGCCTGTTCACCCCCATCCAGACCCTCACATCTTCCAGGCACCGGCACATCACATCGACTGCTTCACTGAAAGGACACGGGGTGGAGATATATAATTGGGTATCATCCGCGTACTGATGATACCTCACCCCGTGTCGCCGAATGATCTCACCCAGCGGTTTCATGTAGATGTTATAAAGGAGGGGGAACAGGACCGAGCCCTGAGGCACCCCATGATCGAGGCACCTAGGGGTCGATCTCTGTCCGCCCGCCAGCACCGACTGCGACCTGTCAGAGAGGTAGGAGGAGAACCACCGCAATACGGTGCCGCCCACCCCCACCTCTCCGAGACGACGCAGAAGGATACCATGGTCGATGGTATCGAAAGCCACTGAGAGGTCAAGAAGCACCAGGATAGAGGAGTGACCCCTATCCCGGGCTCACCAGAGGTCATCGGTCAGTGCGACCAAAGCAGTCTCAGTGCTGTAGCCGGGCCTGAAACCAGATTGAAAAGGGTCCAGATAATTAGTTTCATCCAAGGATCACAAGAGTTGGGACGCCACCACCTTCTCTACAACCTTCCCCACAAAGGGGAGGTTGGAGACAGGACGAAAGTTCTTCAAAACAGCTGGGTCCAGGGAAGGCTTCTTGAGGAGGGGCCTCACCACCGCTTCCTTTAAAGGTTGCGGGAAAGACCCCTCCATCAAGGAGGCATTGATTATTGCCTGGAGCCAGCCTCGTGTCACCTCCCTACTGGCAGAAACCAGCCAGGAGGGGCACGGGTCCAATAAACAGGTGGCGGCATTCATTGCCCTCATGGCCTTGTCCACTTCATCAGGGGTCACAGGCTCAAACTCGCTCCAGATAACATGACTAAGACCAGCCCCCGGCAACTCGGCTGGCACTGCCCAGTCGGAGTCCAGGTCTCTCTGAATCTGAGCGATTTTGTCCGACAGAAACTGAACAAACTCCTCAGCTCTCCCCTGCAAGGGTTCCTCCGCCTCCTCCACTTTAAGAAGGGAGCGGGTCACCCTAAACAGGGCGGCCAGGCGAGATTCTGCGGACGCAATAAGTGCGGAAAAGTGAACATGCTTTGCCGCCCTTATCGCCACTAAATAAGTCCTAAGATAGGCTCTTAATAGTGATCGGTCAGATTCAGAGTTACTGGCCCTCCAACGTTGCTCTAGACGTCTCTTGTGGCTCTTCATCTCCCGGAGCTCCTCAGTAAACCAAGGCGCCCTCCGGGGACCACCACCACAGAGAGGTCGCAAAGGCGCAATTCGATCCAGGGCCCCGGACGCCGCCTCATTCCAGGCCGCAACCAGGGACACGGACGAGTTCCTCCTGGAACCGACCTGGGTCCATTAGGCGCCTGGGGCGGAACCACCTAGTCGGCTCCCTCTCCCTGCGATGGGGGAGTGATGCTCTGAAGTCCAGCCTCAATAGGAAATGATCTGTCCATGACAAGGGTGAGATCTCTATTCCCCCTAATTCCAGATCATGTCTCCATTGCCCCGAGAGAAACACAAGGTCGAGTGTGTGACCACCCCTATGAGTCGGATCCTGGATTACCTGGGTCAGGTCCATGGTTGCCATGGAAGCCATGAACTCCTGCGCCGCCTCTGAGCGATCACCGAGTGATGGTAGGTTAAAGTCCCCCAGTACCATAAGTCTGGGGAACTCCACCGCCAACCCGGCTACTGACTCCAGCAACGCAGGCAGGGCTGTTGCAACGCAGCTGGGAGGTAGGTACGTCAGCAGCAAGCCCAACTGAACCCGTGAACCCAACTTCAATAGGAGGGACTCACACCCAACAACCTCTGGGGCAGGAATCCCATGAGGACTCAAGGACCTCCGAGCGATGACTGCCACTCCCCCACCCCTGCCCTGATGTCGAGGCTGATGAAGCACCACAAACCCGTCCGGGCACATCTCCGAGAGGGAGACACCCCCCTCAGGGCCCAGCCAGGTTTCGGTTATACATGCCAGGTCCGCCCCACTGTCCAATATTAAATCATGGACAAGGGGGGCTTTGTTGACAACGGACCTGGCATTAAGCAACAGCAGCCTACAACTAGGGCCCTGTACTCCCCTGTCACCAGTACTACAGGATGAGCCTTTTGAGGGGCCAGAACAAGGAATCGCTCTAATATAGCGAGTCCTCGTTCCCCAAAGATGGCCTGCCCCTCGGCTCCTGCCATATCTGCCCATCCCAGTCATAACCGGGATGCTCTGACCTTCTCTCCTCCCCAGAGTACCCCCACCCTCACCAGCCTTCTCCCTTCCTGACCGGACTAGCTTTCCATACAGACCAAGCCCAAGGGTAAGTCCTGCCCCCCCCCACTTTTGCTATTGCACTCAGCAGAGGGGGTACCAGGCTCTGCCCCCGACTCCACCATTCTCATACACCAAACACTCAATACACATTCACACTCAATTTATATACATAAAAATAAAAATATTCACATTCATACGCCCTAAATACAATAATAAAATTTATACATAACAGGGCCACCATTCATCTACATACATACACATACCCACAACAAACATTCTCTAAAAAATAGTATAAATAGTATACTGTTGAACAAACATTTCATTTCTCTTTTGGGGTGGATCAGCTGTTCTTAACTGACATAGGCAACCTGGAGGTGTCTGGATCTTTTGGTTGTATTTTCTCAGTACCTGACTGTTGGCTGGACAAAGATGGTGGATCTCAAACTCCAGAACATCTCAAAGGACACCAATTTGCCAGTGCCTTTCCAAGATCTTCTATCCTCCTTCAGTTTTTCTCTCTTCCTCTTTGAGCAGTTGGGGCATTTCAAAATAACCAACTGGGGTTTCAACTTTTTATTCTCTGCAGAGATATTTGAGGCCCAAGGCCTTCTCATTAAGAAAGTTGGTGTTAACAGGCTTCCGGTGGCTGCGTTGGTGTTGATAGCAGCTGTTTTACAGCTGCCTCTCCCGGGAGATCGTAAAAGCCGGTTACAGCGACGACCAGCTGTTTTATGGCTTGAAACCTTCTTCCCGGGTGAAGGGAAGAAGTTGAGCTTTCTCCTGGATAGGAGTTGAACCTCACCAACCTCCCAGGGATTTTTTCTCAGGAGGTGAAGTGTGAGAGATCCTCCAAAGTCCGGTGTTGCTCCGTTTCCTGGGATGCCTTTGTTCTCCGAGAACGAAGCCAGACACCGCCTCCACCACTGCTCAATTTGACTTTGAGAATACACGTATTATACACGTATAATTCTCCGAGAACGAAGCCAGACACCGCCTCCACCGCCATCAATTTGACTTTGAGAATACACGTATTATACACGTATAATTAAGCACCTCCTTAATTAATTATTTGGAGGCTATAGGGTGAGAGCTCCCTCGGAGCCTGAGGCGTTTTTTTTTCTCTGCATTCCAGGACGCCTTTGTCCTGTTTTTCAGGAACAAAGCAAGACGCTGCATCTTAAAGAGACTTGTGAGTTAATTAAAAGCAGACGGAGCTGACCAGGAGAGATTAGAATTGTTAATGTTTGGGACTTTAACTCAAAAAAGAGTTAAAAGATTCTTCTCCACCTTTCGATTTCACTAAAAGTAAGAGTGGAAAAATGGCACTGGAGTGTTGTTGTTGTTGTTTTTTTTGATTGAAAAGACAGAGTTAACAAAGACTTATATTTGGCAACAAAGTTTAAACATGTAACAGATTTTGGTTACTTAAAAAGCAAGAATCTTTCTTTTTTTTCTTACTTTCTCTCCCCCCCCCCTTTTTTTGGGGGGGAAATTGCTGTTTTTATAAGAAGTGTTTTTAAATAGACAGAAAATGGCTTCAAAGCATCTTTGAATCCCTGTGGTTCCTAAAGCTTCGATCTCCTCTCCTGTAACTCAGACTACTAAGCCTAAGTCACCCCTACCATCTCCTCCACCACCAGCATTTACACTTAAAGATATACAGGACGCTTTGAAAAAAACAGCATAAGATATTAAAAATGAAGTGGCAGAGCTTTTTGAGAATAAGAATAGGGAGATGAGGGAAGACATTGTTCTTGCATTCCAAGGGCTTGCCACCCATATTGAATGTATAGATCAAAGGGTGGATGAAGTTGTGGAAAATACTACGAAATTAGAATACAGACTTGGTAAAGTTGAAGATAAGATGGATACCACACAGGATGAAGTTATCATGTCACAATATAGAGACATGCTTTGTGAATAAGAGGATTGAAGGAGAATCCATGAGAGGATTTGAGAGAAGAGGTGGCAAGAAATATCGCTCCTATTTTGGGATGTGAACCTGAGGAAATATTGAGAGAGATTGATAGAATATTTAAAGTCAATTCATGGATTGCGAGGCAGAGAAATTTACCTAGAGATGTGGTCATTTATTTTTCTAGGAGATCACTTCGTAATGAAATTATACAGGCTTTTTATAAGCAGAGATTTCAAATTGCAGCTCAAGATGTTATAATTTTAAAAGAAATACCTCCAAAAATCCTTAGAAAAAGAAAGGATTTTGCTTTTCTGGCTGAGGAGCTTAAAACTCGACAGATTCAGTTCAGATGGGAAATACCAGTTGGAATAGTGGTGAACTACAATGGGACACATTATAGACTTAATACAATCTTAAAAGCAAAAGACTTTTATACTTCTGTCCTGAAAGCAGGTTCGCCACCATCTCCACGATCTAAGAGAACAGAAGAAAGACCAGAAGAACAAGCTGAAGCTGCATTGTTATTGGTAGCAGGAGATTTACAGTCTGGATCAATGGAACAGTGTTTGGAGGTAAAAGGTGATTCAAAGGAACAGAGGATGACTCGTGCGGTGCATAGACGTAAAGAAAAGGAACAGCAGAAGGCTGATGTAGGATCCATAATACAAGGTTTGATTACTACAGAGCCCGTGGGAGGAACAAGACCGAAGTGATCATCAACAGCTGATCTTCAAGCTGTGTTCCAGAGGCTTCAAGCCATTAAGAATGGCAAAGTTTCTGACATGGAATGTTAATGGCTTGAATTCACCACAGAAAAGAAAGAAAGTATTTTATTATTTGAAACAACATAAGAATGATGTTGTTTGCTTGCAGGAGACTCATATTGCTTTAAAGGATCAAATGTATTTGATTAATTCCCAGTTGGGATCACATTTTACAGTTTCTGCTCCGGGAAAAAAAGGGGGTGTAGTTATTTATGTAAGAAAAGACTTATCGGCTAAATTAATTGATTCTGATACACAAGGAAGATATGTTATTATTGAATTAGTATTACAAGGCAAGAAATTTCTTATTATTGGATTATACGCCCCCAATCAACAACAAAAACAGTTTTATAAGTTTTTACATCAGAAGCTAACTCAATTGGATTATAAATCTGTTATTATGATGGGTGATTAGAATGGTGTTTTAGATTCAAGTAAGGATAAGAAGGGTCTTTTTAAATCTCCTAATCACACTAAACTACCTAAAGCTTTTTTTGATTTGAAGGATGATTTGGAACTTAGAGACATTTGGCGGGAACGGAACATTGAAGAAAGAGACTTTACCTTTTTCTCGGACAGGCATCAATCGTATTCTAGAATTGACTTTTTGTTAATTACTACTGATCTTTTTTCTAGAGTTAAGAATGCCAAGATTTTCCTTAGAATATTGTCAGACCATAGTCCTGTATGGTTGGAGTTATCTGTTGAAGATGAGAATAGAAGGACTTGGAGATTGAATGAAAATTTATTTAGATATGAGGGGAATTCACAGAAATGCAGAGAATATTTGAAGGAATTTTTCCTTTTGAATATGTATAAGGGTACCTCGATGTCAATGGTGTGGGATGCTAGTAAAGCTTACATGAGAGGGGTTCTGATTCATATGAATAATGCGCACAGGTGTAAACAGATGCAAAAACGTAAAGAGTTGGAAGAAGAGATTAAACTGAAAGAGAAGGCTCTTATTTTAAATCCATTGGACAATAGTTTAAAGTTTTCTATAACTATGCTTAGGGAGCAATTTAATATGTTAATGGCTGACCAGATTGCAACTAACTTGCGGTATATGAAACATAACACGTTTTGTAATGCAAATAAGCCTGGTAGGTGGTTGGCTTATCAATTACGGAAGAAACAGAAGTCAAGGGTTATAGAGAAAATAGATTATAAAGGTAAAGAGGTATATCAACAAAATTTGATTAAAAGGAGTTTTTTAGATTTTTATTCAAAGTTATATGCTAGTGAAAGCATACAAGTTTCAGATATAGAAAAGTATCTACAGGCAGCACATTTTCCTAGACTTTCAAATGATCAACGAGATGAGATGAATTGTTTAGTTACTTCTGAGGAAATCATTTGGGCAATTAAACAATTAAAGGTTGGTAAGGCTCCTGGTACAGATGGATTAACAGCAATCTATTATAAAATGTTATCTGAAGAAATGATAGAACCATTAAAGGAACTCTTTAATAGTGTTTTGTTGGGAGCAGAGGTACCTCCATCTTGGAGAAGGGCTTTTATATCGTTGATCCCAAAGGAGGATCAAGATCTTACCCAGCCTAAGAATTATAGACCTATATCTCTTTTGAATACAGATTACAAGATTTTTTCGAAAATATTGGCAAATAGATTAATGCATGTTTTGAAGCAATTAATCCATAGTGATTAATCTGGATTTATAATTGGGAGATATATGAAATATAATGTAAGACAAATTGTTAATTTAATTGTGTACTTGGATAAGAATAATCAATTTCCTACAGCTTTCATATTTTTGGATGCTGAAAAAACTTTTGATCAGTTAAATTGGCAATTTTTATTGAGAGTTGTAGAGAAAATGAATTTTGGGGATAAATTTTTATATGCTCTTAAGGCTATATATCAACAACAATCGGCACAAATTATAATTAATGGGGGATTAACAGAAGCATTTAAAATTGAAAAGGGTACAAGACAGGGATGTCCATTATCCCCATTGTTATTCGTTTTAACAATGGAGATTTTATTAATTAAAATTTGTGAATCAACTACAATAAAGGGAATAAAAATAAAACAGAATGATTATAGGTTGAGAGCTTTTGCGGATGATTTGGTTGTGACTTTATCTCAACCGACAGATTCGGTAAGGGATTTCGTGGAAATCATGACCCACTATGGGAAAGTTTCTGGTTTTAAGGTAAATAACAATAAGACTAAAATATTACCAAAAAATATGTCTATGAAGGAAAAGGATATGTTAGCTAAATTAACAGGTTTTGAAATAGTGAAAAAGGTTAAATATCTGGGAGTATATTTTACAGCTTCTAATGTTAAATTATACAAAAATAATTATGAAACATTATGGGTAAAAGTGCAAAAGGATTTAAATGATTGGAAAAAATTACAATTATCTTTGTTGGGGAGAATCTCAGCGGTTAAAATGAATGTTCTTCCAAAGTTTCTTTTTTGTTTCAAATGATACCTATTTTGAAAAAAGATGCCAATTTGGATGAATGGCAGAAATTTATCTGGGCGGGCAAGAAACCAAGAGTTAAGTTCAAGATTATACAAGATGTACGGGAAATAGGCGGACTTAAGGTGCCTAATTTGAAATTATATTATGATGCGGTGGCTTTGACAGTGATTAGTGATTGGCTTAATTTAGCAAATATAAATATACTTTCTCTTGAGGGATGGGATTTACTATATGGATGGCATGCATATTTAATTTATGATAAAAAAGTAGATCAGGTTTTTAAATCCCATACTTTAAGAAGGGCTTTATTGCATGTCTGGAAGAAGTATTATTATAGGTTAAATTATAAAATTCCAATTTGGGGGATTCCTGGACACGCGATAGAGGGGGTATCCAGGGGTGTGAACTTGGATAGGATTTCTTATAAGGAATTACTTATATTGGCAGGGAGTGATTGGCAATTAAAATCATTAGTTGAGTTAAAGCAAGAAAATATGGTACAATCTTGGTTTCAGTATAATCAATTGTTGGCTAGGTGGAAGTTAGATCAAAAGGTTGGTATTATTTTAATGGATGAGAATTTGGCAAAACAGATTAAAGATCAAAATCGAGCGCATATAAAGAGAATTTATAATGTTTTAATAGAAATGGATTCGGAAACGGAATTAGTTAAAGATTGTATGGTAAAGTGGGCTCAAAATATTCAAGAACCGATTTTATTGGATACATGGGAGGTAATTTGGGTTAGAAATGTAAAATTTACCCAGGCACAAAATTTAAGAGAAAATTTTTATAAAATGTTTTATAGATGGCATCTGGATCCTAAAAAGTTGTCTTGTATGTATCCTAATTTACAGCCCAAATGTTGAAGATGTGGTAATTTGGAAGCCACTTATTTTGATATATGGTGGACTTGTAGAAATATAAAAGCCTTTTGGATTAAGATCTGGTGGAACATTCAACAGATTTTTAAGAGAAACATAAAGAATACCCCACAATTATTTTTATTGGGTGTTATTACAGATTGTGATGTTAAAGAAATTAATTTGATGTTGAATTTGATAACAGCTGCAAGGTTATTAGTAGGGCAATATTGGAAGAAGGATTGCTTGCCTACTATAGAAGAATGGACGATTAAAGTGTCAAATTTAGCAGAAATGGCTAAGATTTCTGCTTATTTGAAGGATCATTCACAAGAAAGATACATTTCGGTCTGGAGAAGATGGATAAATTATATTCAGAATAAATATGGGACTAAAAAGTTTCATTTAGCCTATGAGTGAATTTTAGAGTATTATTATGAAATTATTATTATTTTTAGTATTAGTATTGTTTAACTAT
This sequence comes from Crotalus adamanteus, assembly GCA_039797435.1. Classification (NCBI taxonomy): domain Eukaryota; kingdom Metazoa; phylum Chordata; class Lepidosauria; order Squamata; family Viperidae; genus Crotalus; species Crotalus adamanteus. Next base: position 13,117,063 of record CM077935.1, read on the forward strand.
TTGGGGACTGTATTGTTTAATAATTAGGATATTAATTTGTTTATGTTCTCATTATTATGTTCATTTTCTAATTTGCTTATATTTATGTTAAAGGGGAGTTAAAGTGCATTATGGATTTGGTTATTTATATAGTTGGTAATGTTAGTTAGATTATGATTATCATATTTATAACCCTGTATTCAGCTCTGGGAAGTGGGGGAGGGAGAGGGGGGGTTTGGGGGGTTTATATTGTAATTTTTATAAAACTTTTTAATAAAAAAAATTTGGAAGTGTCTTGGCAACATTTAGACGAAGTCCCATTCGTCATCTTCAGGCTGGTGTTTTCGGCATACATACATACAAACACACACACACATATATAAAGGTAAAAAAGGATATATGCAGTGTTATCTTCATTTTAGATGTCAAAAGGGTCTGTCTCTCTCTCTCCTCTCCCTCTCCCTCTCCCTCTCCAAGGCAAGCTGCCCTCCTCTCCATCCTGCGCCCCTTCCCCCAAAGAGATTGGCTGGCACAGTTTGTCAATCGCCACTCTTCCTCCTCCTCATCCCCCCCCCCATTCTGGCTTCAGCAGAGTTTGCACCAGAAGAAGAAGAAACGGGGTGCTTCCCCCCCACCCGCAGTTTCTCTTCCTCTCTTCCTTCTCCCCTCACTTCTTCGGCGTGTATTTGCTGGGAGCCCAGCCAGATTTGAGCATCTTGGATTCCGACTCTTCCTCCCACACTCCACACCCCCACGGATCCCTTCTTCCTCCCCCCACTCCCTCCCCCCACCCCAATACCAGCACTGCCCACCCCTTCCCCATCCTTACCATGAGCGTGCGGGGGCATGCCTAGCTTGCTATGGGACCAGCATGGAAGGCGATGCCGCTGCCACAAAGAGGGTAGCAGCCCCGGTGCCCAAACACAGCAGCCAGAATGGTGGCTGAGCCCCCCCCCCCCCGCACCCCTATTAAGCTCTCCCCTCTCTGGGCAGGCAGCGAGCTTGCAATCGCGCTCAGAGAGAGAGAGAGAGGCAGAGAGCGAGCCGGGCCCGGGACCTCCCCTCTTCCAGCCAGGACCCTGGTGAACAAACCTATCAGGTCCATGCCCAGCAAGACATACTGGGACTCTGGCAAATGACTGGGGTCCCCTCCTTCGCCCTAGCACTTGGGGGCAGCTCCTCTGCACTTTCACCCCCTGCCCTGTCTGAGCCCCTCTGCCCGGCCTGATCCGGACCCTGCGGGTGCTCATCTGGGCAGCACTGGGGATGGCTGGCATAGCGCACGTGGTACCAGAGCCAGGTGGGACCCTGCAAGAGTGTCCTGCCGGCCTCTCCCCCTCCCGACCTCCATGCTCACCTGGACTGCAGGCATTTGCGCTGGGCTGGGAAGGTGCATCTCTCTCGCCATCCCCACCCTGCCCCAGGTCGTCATGTGAATGCTGGGCTGGCCAGCATAAAAGACGGTAAGGGCCTCTGCTCTCGAGCCGGGAGGGTGAGGGTGAGTGGGTGGCCAGCACCGAAGCAGGGGGCAGGAGGCAGCAGAAGGCATTGAAAGGCGCCCAGGGCACCGCAGACCGGCCTGAGAGGTGGGGAAGGCGGGCAAGGGAGCCATCAGCCAACTTGCACTGGAGCCGAGGGCGAGTTCAGCGCTGCCACGTTTGGCCGAGCATGGCCCTGGCGCGAGTGAGGCAGATCTAGCGGGTTTGGTGAGGGGGCGCAATGAACGGCTACGACTCCCCGTACCTGTACATGGGTGGCCCGGTGGCTCAGCTGGCCCGGGCGCCCTTGCAGCAGATGCCCAATTGCACGTGCTGCTGCAACCACGGCATGCTCTCACGGTTGAAGAGCCATAAGAGTGGCAGTGTGTCATGGCCTCCCAGGTGGGGCTGCACCGCCAGCAGGCCAAGAAGAGCCTGGAGAGCCTATTGCCCGACACGCTGCGTGTCCTGCCTGCTGCCGCCGCCCCGTGCCCTCCTCTGCTACACCATCTGGGCACCCCGGAGCAGCACTCGTCACCGCCAACACCGCCCAGGGACAGCCTGTCGTGGCACTAGCCACCCCAGTGGTGCCGTGGCTACATCCCATGGGCAGAGGGTGAGCCTGGGCAGCGTGGAGTCCCAGCTGGGGCGGTGGCCAGCGACGGCATCATTTCCCAGGCCGTCCCCCGGCCGTCGAGCCGGCCACCTTCTACGCTACCAGCAACTTCAGGTCGGAACCGCTGCAATGGCCCACCGACTGGTCAGCTCTGTCCACCAGCAATGCTGGAGCCTCCCATGCTAGCGGAGGCTTTGGTGGGCCGCTCCCTGGGGGGATCCCAGGGCTTCCCTGCGTGGCTCCCCAGCCATGTGCATCTTGGACTGAGCCAGCCTGGGAAAGGGGTTTCCTGGCTGGCCTTCTGCCAGGGGGCGGGGCACCCAGGCGCAGGGCCAATCAGGAGCCATGCAAGGGGGCAAGTCCCATGAGAGAGAGAGAGAGAGAGAGAGAGAAGGGAAGTGCAAGTGCCTCTCTGTCTCTCTCTCTCTCTGCAAATGGCGGAGCAGGCTCCGGAGCCACAAGAAGTGGCTCAAAGAACTGCATGCAGCTCCAGAGCCACGTGTTGCCGACCCGTGGACTAGGCAAAACATTCAGTACAAACCTGAGACATTACTATTAGGAATACTAGGGAAAAATGTAAATAAAGGTGACACATAACTCATCATACACATGGTAATGGCGGCAAGGATACTATTTGCTCAAAAGTGGAAAGCGATGGAAGTACCGAGTGGGAAAGTGAGCAACCCCAAGACAGGTTACTGTAGAATTTTTTCCTTTGTGCTTAACTCCAGAATTAGGATCCCCTGAACACAGTTAAAAGAAACCATAAAATCAAAAACTCCAATTGAGCAGTGATATACATACTGAGATACATTCCCAGAGGGATGAGGAACTTTGTGCAAAACCCAGAAAAAGAACATGAAGCAATAAGTCAATTATATTAGATGTGAGAGATCAAGAAATAGGAAAGAAAATACAACTAAATCAGCTTTATACTTATAGAATTTAATATACCACTCTGTGTATTTCTGTTCCTACAAACCTGCCTTGCTTTCATCACATCCAAACCAGTTTATAAATGATATTGCAAATTATACGAGTAATTAAAAAGCAATGTTATTTCTTCACACACAGCTGGGATTACACAGCTGTGTATTTCCCCTCTATGCTTAACTCTGGAAGACAATTAAAGTGCTCTGTAGAATCTGAAATTGGCAAGACTTCCCTTGATCTGGAGTGCTAACCTATGAACACAAATACATACTCACTGAGCAAAGGAACTTTATGCAAAGCACAGAAAAAGCAGATTAATGTAATAAGCCAGCCCAACAGAGGTAGGAAATAAGGAAAAGGAATTTAAATCAGGTTTACCACTATATGATTCATTATACTACTGTCTCTTTTTGCTCTTGCAAACCACTTCCCTTGCTTTCAGTAAATCGCTTCATAAGGATCTTTGTTCTTTAAATGTACCACTTTTCACTTATTCAGGATCTAATCAACTCCATCTAACCACAATTCCTTCTATTTCTTCCCTTCCTCTCAACAGAACCTTTTTGCTCATCCTTCTTTTCTTCCTTTTGTGATTCCATCCTCATTCTTTGTCTCTTTATGGTAAAACCTCAGTGTGTTTTATATTGTGTCCAACGTGATCACTGTAACAAATAGAATTAGGACTTGTTTGTTGTTGCCCGCACCAACATCCTTGAAAAGGGGGCAGAGGCTCACTCTTGTACAAAATTGCTATTTTGACTTCTTTTGACATTCATTCTTCAGGGCAAGCCATATGCTTAGTTTCTCCCAGAACTTACACCTCATAAAAACTATCCATCCATTTTCCATCTTTAGGAAACTGTTGTGAATGAGAAAGATGGGACACAATTCTGAGGAAGAAAATTACACTTTTTGAAAGAACAGTAATTCAGTTTCAGATTACAAGGGAAAAGGAACAGAGTATAATAGAATGGAAAGTCTTTTATAGGGATTTTGAATTGTGGGGTGAGAAAGTTTAGGACTCTGGTTCACTGTCAGGATCTTGTGAGCATATAAGAAAAACTGGATAAGTTTGATTGTGTAAGTGAGCTGTTTATCATTAAAATACCCTTTGTGTTACAGAGGCAACAGAGACGCTAGAAATAAGCATTGTTTCCTATTAGCAAGTGAAGATATATTGTTGAGATTAGGTGTCAGTTACTTTGTACAATTGTCTTAGTCTTTTTTCTCTCAGGACCTTAAACTTTTTTCTCTCAGGATCTTAAACTTTTTTCTCTCAGGACCTCTTCCCACTTTTGAAATTTTATGAAGGACCCCACAGACTTTTTCTTTGTATGGGTTATATTTATTGATATTTCACACATGAAAAAAAATTGACACATTTGCTGCCATATCACTTCTCGCAATTGTTTGATGGGATTTTAATATTGTATTATTTTTCAAAACAGACAAATCATTTTGATGTCATGGACCCCTGAGGGGGTTTTGAGTGATCCCTCCAGGGTCCTAGGATCACATTCTAAGAAACACTGCCTTAGTCAATTGACTGAGCTGAATTTTTCCTGCCTGTAGTCAATTTCATTATTTCTTTATTAATGGTGAGCAATGCTTTTTTAATTTTTCACAAGGAAAGGATTAGTTCAGGGTAGGATTTGTTTAGAGGCAGGAATAGTTTTGGGGAGATCTGAGGGGATTATGTAAAGTGGGGAACTGAACCTGGTTCCATCATCTTCCATGTTCAGGGAAAGAAGTTCTGGAAATAAACTCTCTTCCCACTTCAGCCACAACACTTTTTATGAAGATACACATAATTTTCTACTTGCAATAATTTTTCATGATCACTTGCAGCTCTTTACTCTACTGTATTTACCTCGTCAAATACAGCCCGCCTGGTCTTTGGTGTATTAATTTTCAGATTAATACTTCCTGTTTTATCAGACATTCTTTCAAATATTCACTGCAAATCATTGACATTATCAGCCAACCACAGGCCATCATTTGAAAACTGCACACAAAAAGCTATACACAAAACACCAAAAGTGCAGCAAAGATACACACAAACACCACCGCAATTTCTTTTGAATAGGTTCTCTCCAAATATATATGCATATATATCCCGACAGGTCAACTTGAGCATCTGATAATCTAATTAAGTAGACTGAGGTCAATGAACACATATTTAACCCATTTAAAGTAGCTTGACCTGACACAACATACTACAATACAAAAGACCAAAAAAAAAAAAATTAAAAGTAGCTGCACTTCATGCATAGTATAGATGCAATGGCCAACTTTAATGGAACTAATTAAGAATTTTGTGCCAATTCAGCATTCAATCATGGCCCGTCCAGAGTTGCTCAACAGTGAAATGGGCAGCATATAAATTTAATAAATCAATAAATTACCAAGAAAGACTGGGAAAAGTGTTCCCCCAAGAGTCTGAAAAACAAGGGATTCCTCCCAAATTTCAGTGCAGAAAAGACTTTTGAAATAAATTTCTTGAAGACCCTTGTGGCCAATTCTTAGGATTAAAATATTCATCAGTGGAACTGACTGCTTGTTGGAGTGCTCACACTGTGCCTCTGTCTAAGCTCAAATCCTCCAAGTGTAAACAATTATTTCAGATGGCCCATAAGCATCCAGAAAGCCACTCCCAGAACCACCCAGCATTTTGGGAAAGGGGGGCAACCCCCCAACCTATTGACTCACCTCTATAAGTCCAACACTGCCTGGCCCACCACCACCCTGGAAAGAAGATCAGGCCGTTAGAGATACAGAACAACCAAAAAATAGGAAGCAGTGGTGAGTTTCTCCCCCCCCCCCATCAAACAGCATATATGATTCTCTTTGCCTTCCATTTGGTCAGATACCAACCAAAGAAGAGGATGTTAAAGGATAACTTCATCTTCAATGTTCCCTCAGTTCTACAGCCAGGATAGTCTTCTCAGCTCTTCTTATTTTCAGAAAATGGTCCCTGTTCTGTTCTGTGCGTTGGTAAGGCATTGAGAGGTTGTTTCTGCAGCCACATCCCCTGCATTGAGGGAAGACTCAGGCAAATCCTGGATAGCCAGGATGTGGTTAGCTGGAGCAGGATCTGATTCTACAAGCTGTAGAGGCAACCTACTAAGGCCATCTGCATGCCCCATTTCTTTGCCTGGTTTGTGAACCAGGGAGTAATCATATGCAGAAAGGAAAATTGACCACCTCAGCATTCTAGGAGAAATTATGTGTGGGGTTTGCTTGTTCGTTGTGAACACCCCCAGCAATGGCTTATGGTCTGTAAAGACCATGAAGTGGCAACCATACAAAAAGTCATGGAACTTTTTTATGCCAGCCACTATGGCCAAGGCTTCTCTGTCTATCTGTGCGTAATTACACTCCGCAGAAGACAGAGTCCTTGAATAGTATGCTACAGGAACTTGTGTTCCATCAGCCTTGAGGTGACTTAAGACAGCCCTGATCCCATAAGGGGAAGCATAGCAGGCTATACACACCAGCAGCTGCTCATTCAAATGAGCGAGAACAGCATTTGAAGACAACAATGCCTTCACCTCAGCAAAACTCCTTTCGTGGACTTGTTTCCACTTCCATGGAGCCTCTTTATCCAAGAGCCAGTGTAACAGCTCTGCCACTGCAGCCTTGTGCAGGAGGAAGGAATGGTAAAAATTTAGAAGCCCAAGGAAGGCTTGAAGCTCGCTCTTCGACTTGGGACTTGGGGCCTGCTGAATCGCTTTGAGCTTAGATTCAGCAGGATGGATGCCTTTGGCATCTATGCGAAACCCCAGGAATTCAGTAGTAGTTACTCCAATTTTGCATTTTTCCTGCTTAAGCTTCAGCCCTGCTTCACGGAACCGCAGCAAAACAGACTAAAGCCTTTCAGCCAGGTTTTTGAGTGATTCCCCTGCGATGAGGACATCATCGAAGTAAGGGCAAACTCCCTGAATGTTATGGAGTGTACGCTCCATCACGTTTTGAAAAATGCCAGGGGCTACGTTAACCCCGAACTGCAGTCTTCTGACTTTGAAAGCTCCCCGATGCATTACAATGGTCTGAGCCTCAGCCGTTGCATCATCCACCGGTAGCTGTTGATAGGCCTGAGCCAAATTGAGTTTGGTGAAAACTCGGCCTCCTTTAAGTGAGGCCAAAATGTGGCTCACCACAGGCACCGAATAAGAGTGCTGCTATAACGCTTTGTTTAGCGTGCATTTATAGTCAGCACAAATGCGGACTTCCCCTTTGGCCTTGAGTGGCGTGACTATGGGTGTTTCCCATGGACTGCTATCCACAGGTTCCAAAATACCTTGCTGTAGCAGTTTATCCAGCTCGGCATTAATCTTTTGTTTAAGTGCAAAAGGCACCCGACAAGGCTTAATCCTAATCGGTGCAATGGAGGGATCTAACCGCAAAGCAATGGGAGGTCCCTTGTACGACCCAAGCTCTGGGCTGAACACATCAGCAAACTCCTTGCAAACTTCCTCAAGGCCTGCCGTTTGCAAGCTGTGTAGCCCAGTCACTTGAATCCCATGTGCCTCGAACCAATCGAGTCCAATTAGACTCGTGCAGTCACCCTCAACCACGATAATGTCCAGAAACCCCTCAGAATGCTTACCCTGCACTCTGAGCGTGGCCTCCCCTTTCACACTGACTCGGGAATTCTGGAAGTCAGTTAAGATAAGATCCAACAGCCTGAGTTTAATTCTCTGGCTGCTTCTATAGCAGATATGCTTGAGGGTTTTCTGGGAAATGATTGACAGAGCTGAACCTGTGTCCAGCTCCATCGTCAAGTGGACCCCCTGCAATTTGACATCAAGACGCAGCTTCTTTTTTAATGGCCAGTGAGCCCCTGTTCTCAAAATGCTCCTGTGGGACGTGCAGAAGCCCACCCTATTTTGGCTGGGGACCCTGATACCTTTCCGAGGCAACTCTTCCGATGGATGGTCTTTCTTGCGACCCAAACAGACGGCAGCTATGTGGCCTTGCCAGCCACATGCCCGGCTGTCATGGTTCCAAAAGAAGCAGGTTTTCAAAGAACTTTGAGGCTTTATTTACCTTAAAGAATCCTTTTATTTCTGCAAAGCTTCGGCACGTACATAATGAAGCCAAAAACTGAATCCTCCCACCCCCAATCACCCATAACAAAGCATAACTCACTCCTTCATTTTACAGTCATCAATCACATTCTCCAATTAGTTTGAAGTGTGAACTTTCCCTCCCGTAACTACTCTTATTACAGCTGACCTTGGAAATACTGTACTGAATTATTGTTGTGGTTAACTCTCCACCGAGTACATACTTTCCCACCCGCTATTCTAACATTGTCTGACTTTAACTCTAGAAGTGATATGCAGGTTAAATAAAACATGTTTGCTTCTTCATATATGGCAAGCAAGAACATCCGATGTTAGCAGTCTTGACACCGGCAAGTAGCAGAGCAAAAACGGCAGTCGAGCAACCTCTCGAGCAACCTCTTGATGGATTGAGCCTGAACTTGTACGGTTCTTGGAAAGCCACAAGGCCTTAACAGCTCCTCCTGCTGCTTCGTCGGCCGTGATCTCCCTTAGCGCATCTTGGAAGGAAACGTCTTCCTTCGCAAAAATCTTTCGTTGCAGCTCACGGTTCCTCAAGCCACAAACTAGCTGATCACACAGCCATTCTTCAAGTCTTTGAATTCACAGGGCCTTGCAGCTTGCCGTAAAGCAGCAATAAAGTCCGCAGCAGACTTTCCTGGACGTTGGTCCCGCTGCTCGAATGCATGATGCCATGCAATCACCGAAAGCTTTGGTTCAAAATGCTCTCTTAACATTTTCTTAAGTTCCGTATAAGCGATGGATTCCAACGGTGCTGGGGCAACCAGGTTCTCAGCAATATCAAATGTGTCTTGCCCACAGACACAAAGTAATGTTGCGGCTTTGAGTCCGTCCTCCTGAACTTGGTTTACCCAAAAGTAGTTTTCTACCTGGGCAACGTATGAACTCCAACGTTCAGGGTGCGCTGTATCGAATTTGGACAGACGCCCAATCTTAGCCATCACTCCTCCTTGGTGGCCTCGTCAATGGCTTGTGCTGCTCCGGCTTGCGAAGGGGTTCCAAAACGAATCTTGCCTAACTCTCCTCCAGCGTTTTCGCACAAGTCGGAACGCCAAACTTCCCAGCCCTTCGGCTTTCCATGGTGAGTCAGCCTACTTTTCTTTGCAGCATGATCCCACCTTCGTCGCCAATGTTCTGTTCTGTGCGTTGGTAAGGCATTGAGACGAGGCAGGAGTAATAACAGTTGTTACTTTATTAAAGCTTCAACAGAACCTCAACAGAACAACACACAAGATGGCGCGGATCTCTTTTATACCCTTTTGCAGGGACAGCGTCAGCCAATGAATGCAACATATTTCCCCACTTTGCATGTCCGCAATAGGCTGGAGACAGCCTGTCTGGCCCGGGCAGCCACGTGGTCTGCCCAGGTCTCTCTGCAGCTTCCTGCACCTGCTCTGTTAGTCACAGGCCCAGGACATAACAGTCTCCACTGAGGATTTGTACCTCCTAACACACATCACAGACTGGATTATGTAAATGTAGTGTCCAACCATGACCTCTGTGAGATCTCACTTTGATGTCATTCACAGTCAACAAGCCTTGTCATTTGCAAACCACATCCCGTTTTTCTATTGCCAAAGAAGCATAAAATGTACCAAGGGGAAGGAATGTACTGCAAACACCCACGGTTGGGAGGATTTTTCAAAATGAACCGGATAAGCTAATGATATTTTTCCTCTTTAGCAGCATCAAGCATGTCAGTTTTCACATGAAAAGAATTGTGATTTCTGGAATGGAAAGCATCTGGCTTAGTGTTTTTTCCTCCCTTCTCCATCCTCTGTGAGACTTATTCCAAGGTGGGTGGGATGGTGGTAACAAGCACCCACCTTGGGGGATGATGTCCTGTTCTGTAAAGAGAAGGAAAATTACACACTGAAAAACATGAACAATTGCACAATGCATGTGAAAGCTTCTAAGCTTGCTATTTTTATTGCTAAAGAAAACCCCCAATCATCATTAACCCAAGTAAGAAATGTGGATGTGAAGAACATCTGATGTGGCATTTCTGAAGAGTATCACTCCTAATAGCTGTAGCATGAAGGATCAAGAATGACACATCCTGAGAACTATAGTTCAGCAACATCCAAAGGGCCACATAGTCCCTGGTCTCTATCATAACAATTGGCATCCAGCTAGCAGCTGCAGTCATTTTTTTTCCTCAGTTTTTAAATAAGCATACCCAAAATTTATTTATTTTATTTATTTATTTAGAAGATTTGTATTGCTGCCTGCTCGCACACGGCGACTCAAGGCAGCTTACATAAATAAAAAAACACCCTATAAAAAACTAAAATAACAAGAGGAAGAATCAAATGATATAATAGCCCCCCATCCCCCACCCCGGCAACAACAAACATTAAAGAAGCCATTTACTGGGCTCTATTCCACTCTGGGTTCCCCATGCCCGCTGACAGAACCAATTCTTCAGCGCCTTCTGGAAGAGTGTTGGAGGCCAGTCTAATCTCTGAGGAAATTGTTGTGTCCTGGGCCTGATGAGGAAACTCAGCAGGCCCAGAATTGTTGCAAATGGGCCTGGGCATTCTAAAAGCTGCCCAGGACCAGACAGAGCGGCGCCAGCCTTGAGCGCATGCGCAAGGCGCGAAGAAAGAAGAACTCTTATTGGTTCACTCTGTCCGGGGTTCAAGCCCTATAAAAGGCCTGCGTGCCTTTTGCTTCTTTGCTTGGAGTTGGAGTAGGAGAATAAAGCATTGTTGTTTGTCATCATGAATCTTCATCATTCACCCGCAAATGGAGAACATAACACTGGCGACGAAGGTGGGATCCTTGCAAGCTGAAGAAAAAGATTTAAGGACTTACCAGGAAGTCCTGAAGAGGGGAAGTCGGTGTCTGAATCAGCGTCCCAGCCTGCCAGTATAGCGTCGCTGGAGGGTGAGCTTGGCTAAAAGACCCTTTCCCCGAACAGCAGCTTGTAGAGGAAGCAAGTGGTGAAGATCGTAAACTTTACGATGTCGAAGATTGGCCGCTTGACTGATTTCGATGTCTCCCACCCAGAGAGATGGAATTCCTACATAGCACGGGTGGAGAATTACTTCAGAGTTAATCAGATTAGAGAAGATGGCCTGAAGGCAGCAAATCTTCTGTGTGCCTGTGGACAAGAAGCTTTTGACATCGCAGAAAATCTGGTGGCCCCTGCACCTCTGGAGTCAGTAGCATATGCTGACTTGAAGAAAATGTTGAAGGAACACTTCCAGCCAAAGTTATCCATCATTGCTTGGAGGCACGCATTCGAGCAGAGAGACCAGAGGCCAGGTGAATCTGCTGTGGACTTTATTGCGGCCTTAAGGCAAGCAGCCAGGCCTTGTGAGTTCAAGGATCTGGAAGAGAGGCTGCAAGATCGCTTTGTCTGTGGCTTAAGGAGCAGAGACTTACAACAAAAGATTTTTGCAAAAGAAGATGTCTCCTTTCAAGATGCGTTGCGAGAGGTGGCAGCTGAGGAAGCAGCAGGCGGGGCTGTGAAGGCCTTGCGCCTCGCCAGGAATCCTCCAGAAACAGCTACCATCCATCGAGAGGATGCTCGAGAAGGATCAGAAGTGGATCCTGAAGAGGAGGTCGACAGACTTCACCAGCCAGCTGAGAGGAGGCAGAAGGGATGTCCAGTCAAGGCCGCAGCATCTCTTCAGTGCTTCGGGTGCAGAGGACACCACAAGCGAACTGACTGCAGGTTTCGCTCCGCCATCTGCAGGGTGTGTGGCAGGCAGGGCCACATTGTATCCATCTGTTTGGGTCGCCAGAAGGTAAAACCTTGGGAGGAACTGCTTCAGAAAGGTACCAGGGTCCCCAGCCAAAACAGGGTGGGTTTGTGTGCATTGCGCAGGAGTATTCTAAGAACAGGAACACACAAGCCCCTTAAGAAGAAACTTTCCCTTAACGTAAGGTTGCAAGGGGTTCCCTTACTAATGGAGTTGGACACAGGGTCCGCTCTTTCCATTATTTCAATTAATACCTTTAAAAGGATTTGCTGCAGTAGTGGCCTTTGAGTTAAACTCAGTGTAAGGACCCACCCCACTTTGCATCTTAAGAAGACAGAACTCTTGGAATAATTCTTCCAACAGGAATCCTTTATTAAGAGAAAATGGTTGCAGGCGTTCTAGACAGGACTTGGGGTCCAAGCTCTCCCATTCAAGGTTTTAAGGGGTTCCCCAGTAGTCCCACCCAATCACCCCCCTCTTCCAGTGACAGTTTCAGGCATCACAATCCCACCCCTTTTTTCCTTTCTGTCGGCTGGATGGAGACTTCAGAGAAAACTACATGAAAGGTAAATAGCCTCCTTTGTTATGATAAGGCCTTTTAGTGCTACCCACATTCAATCCCTTTGAAGTTGTACCGAAGGAAGTGAGGGCCATAAAGCCCCTTTGTTCACCCCCTTCTCTTTCTTTATGACAGAATCCAGAGAGGGCAGAAATGGGGTTTTCTATAATTGATAACTGGAGATGAAGTATAATTGGATTCTGACATCCGGCCCCCTTAAAAATAAGAGAGATCCACCTGAAAGAAAACAAAACAGTTATAAAAGTTAGTCAGGCTTGTTAGGATACTCTGTGTGAAACTTCTTCAATAGCTTCAGGGCTCTGACATGACGTTTATGGACCCACTCGTTTTGTGAGGGAGGGAGGTGTTTCCAGGCAACTAGGTACTGAGTTGCTCCATGATATCTCCTAGAGTCAAGGATTTCCTTTATTTCGAAGTGTTGTTTGCCCTCCACCATGGTTGGAGGTGGTGGGGGGGGGGAATTTTTGGCCGTAGAGGTGACTGATGCTCTCTTTTCAGCAAGCTGCAATGAAAAATTGGGTGTATTTGCCTGAGATTTTTGGGTAATTCTAATTCTACTGTTACTGGATTTATGATTCTTTTAATTGGAAAAGGTCCTATATATTTTGGTCCAAGTTTTTTACAGGGCTGTAGGGACTTTAGGTATTTTGTGGATAAGTAGACCATTTCTCCTATAATGAATGGTGTAGGCTCAACCCTTTTTTTATTGGCTTGTGCTTTGTATGCCTGCCTAGCTTCATCTAGTGCTTTTCTAACTATTGGCCAGGTGTTTTGTAGTTTTTCCATCCATTCTTTCAGTGAAGGGATCGTTGGTTTGTTTGGGGTTAATTCTGGCATGGGGTTGAAACTTTGACCGGTGGCTATTTGAAAAGGAGTGTAACCTGTGCTGGAGTGGACTGCATTATTGTAGACAACTTCTGCAAAAGGGAGTAAGTCCGCCCACTCGGTCTGCTGGAAACTAAGAAAACATCTTAAATATTGCTTAAGTACGGAGTTCATTTTTTCAGCCCCCCCATTTCCTTGTGGGTGGTGGCTAGATGTCAGTCCCTGAGTGGTTCCTAAGAGGGATAAAAATTCCTTCCAAAATGCAGATGTAAATTGAACCCCCTGTCAGAGATGATGCGTTGGGGTGCCCCGTGCAATCTGTAAATGTGCTGGATGAAAAGTTTTGCTAAGGCCTTTGCAGTGGGAATCTTTTGGCAAGGGATAAAGTGCACCTGTTTGGAAAACAAGTCCGTGACCGTCCAGACCACAGTATTCCCATTGCTTTCTAGCAATTCCACTATAAAATCCATGGCTATTTCTCTCCAGGGGGCTGAGGGACTTGCCACTGTTTGCAATAGTCCTGGCGATTTCCCTTGCAACCTCTTTGCAGTGGCACATTTTGGACAACTGGCCACATAACTTTCTATGTCCTTTTTCATGGATGGCCACCAAAATTGCCATTTAATTAAATGTAAAGTTTTTACAAATCCAAAATGCCCTGCTGATTTTGTGTCATGGCAAAGCTGCATGAAAGTGACTCTTTGAGTTGTTGGTATATATAACTTTTCCCCTACCCAAGGCAACCCGTCTCTCATTGTGCACACATTTTTGTTTTTCTGGAACCATTCATCTGTTTCCAAACTTTTTCGGAATTCAATTCCAGTTTGGCTGTCCAGTTGTGGTTTTAATTTGGCTTGGGTTCTTGTGGTTACTGGTGGTGCCAGTTGTGACTCTACCATTATTGGTCTAGAGTCTGTGGTTCGTGCGCTGTTATATTGAGGCATGCGAGTTGCTTTCTTGTGCGGGGTGGTGCCCAATCTAATACTGCTTTGACCTTCTCTGGGTCCATTTCAATGCCCTGGGGGGATATGCGATAACCTAGGTAGTCTACCCTTTCCTGGTGGAATTCACATTTTGAGAGTTTGGCATATAGGTGGGCGGCTCGCAGCTTCTTTAAAACCGCTCTGACAAGGTTGACATGTTCCTCTTTTGTTTCGGTGAAGATAAGAATGTCGTCCAAGTAAACAAGGACCCCCTTAAACAGGTGCTCCCTTAGGACGTCATTGATTAATTGCATAAAGACTGCAGGGCCCCCTTGTAATCCAAATGGCAAGACTTTGAATTGATAGCACCCCATGGGGCAGTTAAATGCAGTCTTCCATTCATCCCCTTCCTTAATTCTCACGAGATAGTAAGCTTCCCTTAGGTTTAGTTTAGAAAAATTTTTCCCTTTCAATAGGTGTGACAGCCTGTCTTTCATGAGGGGCAGAGGGTATAGGTTGCTTTCACTGATTGTATTCAGGGCCCTATAATCCACGCATAAACATAAAGAGCCATCCTTCTTCTCTCTAAAAAGGACCGGGGCAGCCACTTTAGGCTTGGCTGGCTCAATGAAACCTCTCTCTAGGTTTTTTTTAATGAATCTTTCCATTTCCTCCTTCTCCTTTGGGCTCATGGAGTATAATCTGGGCTTCGGGAGTTTTGCCCCAGGCTTGAATTCAATGGTACAGTCTGTGGGTCGGTGGGGGAGGGGGGAGCTCATTTGCCCTCTCCTCACTGAAAACTTCAGCAAGGTCTCTATATTCCTCTGGTATTTCTGTTAATCTTTTTTCCTCTCCTATGGATGCTTTTTCTATTCTTGATTCTGGTAGCCTCCCTTGGGGTTTTAAGTCCATAGGGTCCCCCTTCGGGAATTTGATTTCTGTCGTCCTCCAATTTACCCAGGGGTTCCATTTTTTCAACCATTCCATCCCTAGAATCATTGGGCATTCCATGCCTGGGGTCACCACAAATGTTATGTCCTCCTCATGTTTGCCCAGGGAGAGGTGTATTGGTAGAGTGGCTAGGGTAGCTGGCACCCCCCCCCCCCCCGCTATGGATCCATCTAACTGGCCAAATGAGATTGGTTGTTCCAGTCTCCTCGATGGGATGCCCAGATTCCCCACTAGTGTTGGGCTAATGAGGCAGCGGGTGCAGCCAGAGTCTATTAAGGCTTTCACCTTCACAGCTTCGGGCATGGGGGGAATTAATATAGTCACTGTCTTGAGGATGGGTGTGATGTGTCTACTTACCAGGGGTTCGCCCTCCGAGCTGTCATCTGAGGCGTCCACCGGCACTGTGGTGTAGGCTGGAGTTCTTTCCCCTTGGTGAGCAGAAGTGGGGGGTTCCGCAATTTCCATCATTCTCATGGCAGTTTCTTTTGGCTTAGCTGAAGACTTTCCGGATTTGTTGATTGGGGATCTGTCTGGGTTGTGCTGGGGGGCTTTGGAGCGGCATTCTACAGCTCGATGCCCTTCTCTTCCGCACTTGAAACACCCCATTTGCTTCTTGGCTGTAGCCGATGATTTCACCGGTTCGTGTGTCAGCTCAGGCGGGGGGCGGCTCAATTGTTTTCCTCGGCGGTGTCTTTTCAATATGTCGATCTCTGCTTCCTCTGCCAAGATGTACCATTCCTCAAGTTGGTGTGGGTCCCCTCGGGGCAGGCAAGCGTCATATAGATCATAATTTAGTCCGTCTTTGAAATGGCTAAGGAGGTTGTCTTCTGGCCAATTCAGTTTGCTGGCAATGGCCCGGAATTCTTGTGTATATTCAGCCACTGGGCGTTTGCCTTGCCTCATCATTTTTATCCTTTCATGGGCTTTGCGATCAGCCAGGGGGTCTTCAAATCGTCTTCTCAGAGAGGACATGAAACGGTTGAAGTTACTGAGTTCTGGGGCATTGGAGTCATGCAAGTTCACCACCCAATCTGCAGCCGGTCCATCCAGGGCAGATTGCACGATCCGGATGCGGGCTTTGTCGCTGGGGATTCCTGCCCGTATTCCTCCATGTAGCTGAGGACTTGGGTTAGGAAAAACCCCAAGCATGTTGGCTCCCCTTTGAATTTCACCTCCAACGGTGGACGTCTTGGAATGGATCGGTGCCTCCGTTGTTGGTGGTAGTGTCTTCCGTCCAGATTGCCATCTGTGGTCCGGTAGGGGGTGGGGACTACTGGATCAGCAGATGTCCCCGGGGTTGCAGGTTCTACGTCCCCCTCGGTGTCTCTCCCTTTGCGGCTCCAGGAGCAGGGGCAGCCGTAGGGCTCAGGATTCTCCTCTCCTAGGGAGCTGAGAGTTCTCTTCATCAGGTCAATAGCTTTCTCTAGGATCCAGTCTGAGTAAGGACCCACCCCACTTTGCATCTTAAGAAGACAGAACTCTTGGAATAATTCTTCCAACAGGAATCCTTTATTAAGAGAAAATGGTTGCAGGCGTTCTAGACAGGACTTGGGGTCCAAGCTCTCCCATTCAAGGTTTTAAGGGGTTCCCCAGTAGTCCCACCCAATCACCCCCCTCTTCCAGTGACAGTTTCAGGCATCACAATCCCACCCCTTTTTTCCTTTCTGTCGGCTGGATGGAGACTTCAGAGAAAACTACATGAAAGGTAAATAGCCTCCTTTGTTATGATAAGGCCTTTTGGTGCTACCCACATTCAATCCCTTTGAAGTTGTACCGAAGGAAGTGAGGGCCATAAAGCCCCTTTGTTCACCCCCTTCTCTTTCTTTATGACAGAATCCAGAGAGGGCAGAAATGGGGTTTTCTATAATTGATAACTGGAGATGAAGTATAATTGGATTCTGACACTCAGGCCATCGAATCTAATACTCACTGACTTTCAAAATTCTATGGTGTGTGTTAAGGAGGAGGCCACCCTTAAGGTACAGTATAAAGATTTTGAAGGTTCCCTAGATGTGGCGGTTGTTGGGGGTGATCGTACGAGTCTTATTGGACTCGATTGGTTCGAGGCCCTGGGGCCCAGGAATTAAGTCTCACTTCAGGTCAACCTCCTGAGACACAATCTCACACTTCAGGTCCACCTCCTGAGACACAATCTCACACTTCAGGTCCACCTTATGAGATACAACCTCACTGTTCCTGGGATGTACCGTAGGGCGCTAGGGACCTCCCAGGGGAGGTGCAAGGACATTTTCAGAGTTCAGCTATTGCGCCGAACAGGGAGTCATGCGTATCTGCAAGAGCTCCAAACAGTAGGAACTAACGATTATTTCACTTGCCAAAACCTATATGATTACATTAGAACTAAGGCTTGTGAATCCCTAGATAATGAACTAGATTATGCCCTGGTCTGGAATCCAGGCAAATGGGCCAATATATCAGAAAAAATCCCCCCTTCTCGTGTCTTCTTAGTAGATGAAGAAGAGGAAGCAGATGAGAAGAGAAAGTATTTACCCCCATCGTATAGTCCGGGTCCGATTAACATAGCCCAGGCTCCACCCAGTGTGCCATCCCCCCCAGGGAGCCCCCAAATAAGACAAAAAGTTAATCAGTATAAAGCCTTGAGGAAAGAATTGGAACAATGTAAAAAAGACATAGAAGACTTTCCGTTTAAACCCATAGAGGAAAGGGATACAATGTTTCCCTTGAGAGAGGTTCCAAACGGAATAAACGCCCAGGGCCAGCCAATAATAAGTTTTGTACAGGATCCACTCCGAGCATCTGAAGTGAGATCTTTTAAGAAAGAAATGAAAAATATGATAGAGGACCCTTTGGGAGCAGCGGAAGAGTTAGACAATTTATGAGGACCAAATATTTATATGTGGGATGAGTTAATGGCTATACAAAACACGTTCTCGGCAGAAGAGAGGCAATTGATCCGGGCTGCTGCGATAAGAATCTGGGAGTGGGACCATCCCTCTTCAACTAATAACAATATAAAGGGGAAGGATAAAATTCCCACTGTGAGACCTGATTGGGATAATACCAATCAGGCACATAGGACAAATATGGAGGATATGAGGAACATAATTATAAGGGGAATAAAAGAGGCAGTCCCAAAAGCACAAAATATGAGAAAAGCTCTAAGCCTTGAGCAAGAAAAAGAGGAATCCCCCACTGCCTTCTTACAAAGATTAAAGAACACCATGAGAAGGTATTCAGGAATGGACCCTGATGATGCAGCAAATATGCCGCTCGTTAGGGTCCAGTTCGTGACTAAGGCTTGGCCAGATATTTCAAAGAAATTGCAAAGACTGGATAATTGGACTACCAAACCTATAGATGACCTATTAAAAGAGGCTCAGAAAGTGTATGTCCAGAGGGACGTGGAGAAAGTAAAGCAGAAAGGGAGAATGATGGTAGCTGCAGTTAAGGAGGTAATAAAGCAACAAGAACCCCCACCCCCTCGAGCTCCGGAAGGAGGACGAGGATGTGGGAAGGCAAATTGGAACAGGAGAAGTCGAAATCAGGGATTCAGGGGAAGGATACAGGGAAGTAGGGATGGCATGGGACAGGAGGAACGCATAAGGAGATGCTTTGGGTGTGGCCAGCCCGAACATTTTAAGAAAGATTGTCACGTGCAACAGAAGGAAACACAAGTGTACAAGTTAATGGAAGAGGATGAGGATCAATAT
The DNA here is from genome assembly GCA_039797435.1 of Crotalus adamanteus. Taxonomy (NCBI): domain Eukaryota; kingdom Metazoa; phylum Chordata; class Lepidosauria; order Squamata; family Viperidae; genus Crotalus; species Crotalus adamanteus. Next base: position 13,135,837 of record CM077935.1, read on the forward strand.
TAGGGACATCAGGGGCACTTTATATTTAAATCCCATAGAGAGCCCTTGATAAATTTATTAGTGGGACCCAGCGAAGAAGAATTAGTATTTCTAATAGATACAGGAGCAGCCCAAACCTCCGTTTCTGTATTATCTCCGGAAATGAAATTAAGTGGGCAAGTGATCAGAGTTTCCGAGGTAAAAGGGGAAGGATTTCAAGTCCCCCAAATCAATCCCCTGGAAATTAGAGTAAAAGATGGGGGACAGAAAATTAATATTGAGATGTTATATATTCCTGAGGCTGGAGTAAACCTATTAGGGTGAGATGCTCTGATGGCATTACAATTAAAATTAGAATTCAAACCTGAAGCATTCATGAGAAAACTGACTCAGGAGGAGGAGGATAAGATCAACCCATCTGTTTGGGTGAGGGAGGGGAACCGAGGGGGGTTACAGATCCCCCCCTTAAAAATCCACTTGAAAGAACTCAACAAAATAATTAGGCAGAAACAGTATCCCATTTCAATGGAAGGAAGAAAAGGTCTATAGCCAGTGATTGATGTCCTTTTAAAGGATGGTCTTTTGGAATCCTCTATGTCACCTTATAATACTCCAATATTACCAGTAAAGAAACCAGATGGGACCTTTAGAGCAGTCCAGGATTTGAGACTTTTGAACAGAATTGTTCAGACTAGACACCCCGTTGTGCCAAATCCCTACACTTTAATGGGGAGAATCCCCCCAGACCACCAATGGTTTAGTGTTGTGGACCTGAAGGATGCCTTCTGGGCATGTCCTCTGGACAAAGAGTCAAGGCCCATGTTTGCCTTTGAATGGGAGAATCCTTACACAGGAAGGAAACAACAGTATCAATGGACTGTACTCCCTCAGGGATTTACAGAATCTCCCAACTTATTTGGACAGGTCTTAGAACAAGTTTTGGAGGCTTTGCAGTTGCCCAAGGGGACCTGTTTAATACAATACATGGATGATCTAATCTCTGGAAAAAAGAAAGGGGAAACTATTGACGCTACCAACATGTTATTAAACTTTCTGGGACAACAGGGACTAAAGGTTTCCAAAACCAAATTGCAATATGTGGAAAGGGAGGTGAAATACTTAGGACATTTTTTTTTATTAAAAAATTTTTTATTTTCCATTTATTCATACAAAATACAATTAACCATTGGTACCGCCTGCCCATTCCCCCCAGGCTGCGTCCACCCTCTCTAAACCTTCCCTACTTCCCTCCTCTTTCTCTCCTCCCCTCCTACTCTCTTCCCCTCCCCATCTCCTCTAACCATCCTACTTCCTCCCTGCTCCTTCCTCCCCTCTCATCCCTCTCACACACATGAACACAGCATAGGGGAAATGCCCAAGCATTTGCCATAACTATATTATCATTACCCACCCACTCACCCACCCACCCACCCTCAACCCTCCCCCCCTCGCTTCCCAGAGCAGAATACAGGGTTATTAATAAGAAGGTTAACAATAATAAAAAAGGAAAAAAAGAAAGAAAAAAAATCATACTTAACCTTTAACTCCCCTTAAATTAAGACATATAAACAAATCTCTACAACAATTACTATAAAATTTACTCATAAAATAAATGAAACTTTATAGTACCATATTTTTTCTGAATATAATCTATCCATCTTCTCCATACAATAATATATCTTTCTTGTGTATGATCCTTCAAATAAGCAGAAATTTTTGCCATTTCTGCAAAGTTAGAAACTTTAAATATCCATTCTTCTAAAGTAGGCAACGAGTCCTTCTTCCAATAGGAGCCTACCAATAACCTTGCTGCAGTTAACAAATTCAACATTAAAGTAGTTTCTTTGTCATTTAAATCCACAAAGATACCCAATAGGAATAATTGAGGGGTGAACTTTATCTTCCTTTTAAAAATCTTTTGAATGTTCCACCAAATCATAATCCAAAAAGCCTTTACCTTTTTACAATTCCACCAAACATGAAAATATGTCGCAACCATATTACCACATCTCCAACATTTGGGTTGTAAATTTGGATACATACAAGATAATTTTTTAGGATCTAAATGCCATCTGTAAAACATTTTATAAAAATTTTCCCTCAAATTTTGAACTTGTGTAAATTTAACATTTCTAATCCAAATTATCTCCCATAAGTCCAATGGGATTGGATCCTGGATATTCTGAGCCCATTTAATCATACAGTCTTTAACCAATTCTGTTTCAGAGTCTAATTCTATTAAAGCATTGTAAACTCTTTTTATATGGGCCTGACTCTGATCTTTAATCTGAATAACCAAATTTTCATCTTCTAATGTTATTCCCTCTTTCTTATCTACAGTCCACCTGTCCACTATTTGTAGATATTGAAACCATGACTGTAGAATATTTTCTTGCCTTAATACATCTAGGGATTTTAAATGCCAATCCAAATCTGACCAAATTAATAATTCTTTATACGAAATTTTGTCAAAATTCATCCCCTTAGAAATTCCCTCAATTGCATGTCTGGGAATCCCCCAGATAGGTATTTTATAGTTTAACCTATAATAATACTTTTTCCAAACTCGAAGTAAGGCACTCCTCAAAATATGTAATTTAAAAGCCCGGTCCACTTTCTTATTAAAAATTAAATATGCATGCCAACCATACATTAAATCCCACCCTTCAAGAACAAGAATATCCTTATTTGTTAAATTAAGCCAATCACTTATCCAAGTTAAGGCTGCTGCATCATAGTACAATTTCAAGTTAGATGCTTTAAGTCCTCCTCTTTCTCGGGCATCTTGCAAAATCTTAAACTTAACCCTTGGTTTTTTCCCAGCCCAAATGAATTTATTGATACCCTTCTGCCATTCCTCCAAATTTACATCTTTTTTAAAAATAGGTATCATCTGAAACAAGAAAAGAAACTTTGGTAGAACATTCATTTTTACAGCTGAAATTCTCCCCAACAGTGACAATTGCAATTTTTTCCAGTCATTTAAATCCTTTTGCACTTTTGCCCATAATAATTCATAATTATTTTTATACAATTTTCCATTTGAGGCAGTTAAATATACTCCCAGATATTTAACCTTTTTCACCATCTGAAAACCTGTAGCTTTAACCAAACTTTCCTTGTCATTGGCTAACATATTCTTAGATAATATCTTAGTCTTATGGTTATTGACTTTAAAACCAGAAACTTTTCCATACTGTGTTATAAGTTCTAATAAACAATCAACTGCTTTAATCGGTTGTTCCAAAATCAAAACCAAATCATCTGCAAAAGCCCGTAATTTATACTCATTTTTTCTTATCTTTATGCCCTTGATTACCGTTGATTCTCGAATCTGGATCAACAAAATCTCCAATGTTAAAACAAATAACAATGGAGATAATGGACATCCTTGTCTTGTCCCTTTTTCAATATTAAAAGTCTCAGTCAATCCCCCATTAACAACAATTTGAGCCGATTGTTGCTGATATATAGCTTTAAGTGCATGTAAAAAATTATCCCCAAAATTCATTTTCTCTACCAATGAGAATAAGAATTGCCAATCTAATTGATCAAAGGCTTTTTCAGCATCCAAAAATATAAAAGCCACAGGAATCTGGTTGTTCTTATCCAAATACTCAATTAAGTTAATAATTTGTCTAACATTATATTTCATGTATCGCCCTGTACTTAGGACATTTAATTAGTGAAGGGAGTCAGCGAATCACTCCTGACAGAATAGAAGGGGTGGCCTCACAACCCCTACCCAAAAACAAAAAGGAACTGAGAAAATTCCTAGGATTGGTGGGATATTGCAGATTGTGGATTGATGGATATGCAGATTTAACAAAATCCTTATATTCTAAATTAATAGATACTGAACCATGGGTTTTAAAGTGGGAGGACCACGAAAGAGGAAACTTTGAAAATCTGAAGCAAGCTTTAGTAAAAGCTCCGGTTTTAAGTCTACCAAATTTGGAAAAGCCTTTCCATCTGTTTGTAAATACTGAGGATGGAATAGCACAGGGAGTGTTGACCCAAAATTGGGCTGGACAAAGAAAGCCAGTCGCCTTCCTTTCAAAAATTATGGACCCTGTAATAAGGGGGTGGCCCATATGCATACAGGCAATAGCAGCCACTGTGCTTTTGGTTCAAGAAAGCAGAAAACTAACCTTTGGAGGAGCGCTTACTGTGAGTACTCCCCACCAAGTCAGGACAATATTGCAACAAAAAGCAGGAAGGTGGCTTACAGATTCTAGAATTTTAAAATATGAAACCATACTAATGAAAAGGAATGACTTGGTACTAACCACTGATCACAATTTAAACCCTGCCCAGTTTCTGGCCAACACTAGACAAATGGATCAAGAAGGTTTGGAACATTATTGCACAGAGGTGATTGATTTGCAAACTAAAATTAGACCGGATCTGGAAGAGTATCCACTGGAAGGTGGGGAGGCATTATTTATAGATGGCTCCTCCCAGGTAGAGAATGGGTTAAGGAAAAACGGATATGCAATTTTAAATGGACACACCAAAGAGTTGTTAGAATCTGGCAGCCTGCCAAAGAATTGGTCAGCCGAAAATTGTGAACTGTATGTGTTGTGTCCTGGGCCTGATGAGGAAACTCAGCAGGCCCAGAATTGTTGCAAATGGGTCCGGGCATTCTAAAAGCTGCCCAGGACCAGACAGAGCGGCGCCAGCCTTGTGCACATATGCAAGGCGCAAAGAAAGAAGAACTCTTATTGGTTCACTCTGTCCGGGGTTCAAGCCCTATAAAAGGTCTGCGTGCCTTTTGCTGTTTGCTTGGAGTTGGAGTAGGAGAATAAAGCATTGATTATTGCAACCATGTCTCGTCATCATTCGCAAGCGAACGGAGAACACAACACTGGCGACGAGGATGGGATTCTTTGCAAGCTGAAGAAAAAAAAGTTTTAAGGACTCACCCAGAAAGTCCTGAAGAGGGGAAAATAGCGTCTGAATCAGCGTCCCAGCCTGCCAGTATAGCGTTGCTGGAGGGTGAGCCCGGCTACAAGACCCTTTCCCCAATAGAAGTTTGCAGAGGAGTGAGTGGTGAAGATTGTAACTAGAGGATGACGAAGATTGGCCACTTATCTGATTTTGATGTCTCACACCTGGAGAAATGGGCTTCATACATAGCACGGGTTGAGAATTACTTCAGAGCAAATCAGATAAGAGAAGACAGCCTGAAGGCAGCAACTCTTCTGTGTGCCTGTGGACAAGAAGCTTTTGACATTGCAGAGAACCTGGTGGCCCCTGCACCTCTGGAGTCAGTAACATATGCTGACTTAAAGAAAATGCTGAAGGAACACTTCCAGCCGAAGTTATCTGTCATTGCTTGGAGGCACGCGTTCGAGCAGAGAGACCAGAGGCCAGGTGAATCTGCTACGGACTTTATTGCGCCCTTAAGGCAAGCAGCCAGACTGTGTGAGTTCAAGGATCTGGAAGAGAGGCTGTGAGATTGCTTCATATGCAGTTTGAGGAGCAGAGACTTACAGCAGAAGATTTTTGCAAAAGAAGATGTCTCTTGCCAAGATGCCCTACGAGAGGTGACAGCTGAGGAAGCAGCAGGCGGGGCCGTGAAGGCTTTACGACCCACCAGGAACCCTCCAGAAACAGTTACAGTCCATCAAGAGGACACTCGAGAAGAATCAGAAGTGGATCCTGAAGAAGAGGTGGATAGGCTTCACCAGCCAGCTGGAAAGAGGCAGAAGGAATGTCCAGACAAGGTCTCAGCATCTCTTCAATGCTTCGGGTGCGGAGGACGCCACAAGTGAGCTGACTGTAGGTTTCGCTCCATCATTTGCAGAGCGTGTAGCAAGCAAGACCACATCGCATCCGTCTGTTTGGGGCGCCAGAAGGTCCAACCTCGTGAAGAATTGCATCTGAAAGGTACCAGGGTCCCCAGCCAGCATAGGGTGGGTTTCTGCTCATCGCGCAGGAGTATTTTGAGAACAGGGACACACAAGCCCCTTAAGAAGAAACTTTCCATTAACATAAGGTTGCAAGGGATTCCCCTATTGATGGAGTTGGACACAGGGTCCGCTCTTTCCATTATTTCAATTAATACCTTTAAAAGGATATGCAGCAGCAGTGGCCTTCGAGTTAAACTCAGGCCATCCAACCTCATTCTTACATATTTTCAGAATTCTATGGTGTGTGTTAAGGGGGAGGCCACCCTTAGGGTACAACATAAGGATTTTGAAGGTTCCCTGGATGTGGTGGTTGTTGGGGGTGAACACATGAGTCTTATTGGACTCAATTGTTTCGAGGCCCTGGGAATCCAAGTCACGGGGATGCACCATTTGCAAACGTTAAGTCTTGCAGAAGTCTGCAAGGAATTTGGAGATGTGTTTAGCTCTGAGTTAGGATCCTACAGGGGGCCCCCAATTTCACTACGGTTAGACCCAAACATCATGCCCATCAAGGTTAAGCCTAGGAGGGTACCTTTTGCCCTCAAAGGCAAGATAGATGCTGAACTGGACAAATTGCTCCAGCAGGGCATTTTAGAATCTGTGGATTCTGGTCCATGGGAAACTCCCATAGTAATGCCTCTAAGGGCTAATGGGGAAATACATATATGTGCAGACTATAAGTGTACACTGAATAAGGCATCGCAACAACACGCTTATCCAGTCCCTGTTGTAAGCCACATCCTGGCCTCCCTCAAGGGGGGGGGTGCATTTTTGCGAAACTTGACCAGGCACAGGCCTATCAACAGCTACCTGTTGATGAGGCAGCTGCAGAGGCTCAGACTATTGTAACTCACAGAGGGGCATTCAAGGTCAAGAGACTGCAATTTGGGGTAAATGTAGCCCCTGGCATATTCCAAAGTGTCATGGAGAGCACATTTCGAGGTATTCCTGGGGTCTTGTTGTGATTCTGTGCCAGCCTGTGCTCGCAACAGCTGAGTCTGAGGAATCTGAGGAGGAGGTGGAGGAGACATTTGAAGGGCCATCAGGGGCAGAGGGAGGCTCTGATGAATTACAGGACTCACAGGTTGATGCAGAGCCTGGGCCCTCCAGTCGTGTTCCTGATGAAGCTCAGCTGTGTGAGGAGCATGAGTCAGACCCGGAAGACCCACACCTCAGGGACTTGCTGATTGACGCCCGCACACGTCGTCAATTAGCGAGAGTAAATCAACAGAGGTCAATGAGGCACCTCCAGAGTAAAAAGAAAAGGCAATGAGAGGCAACGCCTTGGGACTGCTGAATAAAGGGAGGAGGTGTGGGTGGTGCTGGTTGCTGAAGGCAACCGTTTGCAAAATGCTTCTTGGAATCCTGGTCTGTTTGTCTTTCTTGTGACTTCTCGTCTGTTTGCATCATGTCTCCTTTGGACTTGAGTTTTGCTGTTTTGTGTTTTGGACTATTTGACAGGTTTGTCAACCATATTAAAAGAGCTTTGTTTTGTTGTAAATTCTCCAGCCTATTGCATCAGCAGGAGTTTGGTCCTTGTGCCTTTAACAAGGACGGCAATAGGCTGGGATAGAACAGGTCTGTCCCTACTTCGATGACTTCCTCATTGCTGGGGAGTCATCTCAAAATTTAGCAGAAAGATTAAGGGCTGTCTTGCTTCGTTTTAGAAAAGCAGGCCTTAAGCTAAAGCAGGATAAATGCAAGATAGAAGTCACTTCCACTGACTTCTTAGGTTTCAGGATTGATGCCCAAGGAATTCACCCTGCTGAAGCTAAACTACAAGCTATTCCAGGGCTTTTCAACCAGTGGTACGGGTACCACCTGTGGTACATTGGCACCTGGCAGGTGGTACGCGACCATCCTAGAAAAGTGGTAGCGGGGGAGGGGAATGAGCTGAACCGGTGACAGCACCGCACAAGCCTGAGCGAGAGATGGCTGGAGCTGCAGGGCTGTCAGGGCTCAGCGGAAGCGCCACGATCAGCGCCAGGCTCCAGCTGGAGCTCGGCACTGATCCTGGCACTTCTGCTGAGCCCAGAAGAAGCGCCGATCAGCTGGAATGTTGCAGCATCTCCAGGGTCTTGTGATTTACATTCAGATGCTTGGCAACTGATTCATATTTATGATGGTCACAGTGTCCCAGGGTCTTGTGAAGTGACCAAAACCTGCTGCAACCCCACTCAGCGGACAGGGAAATAAAAAACAAGCACCCCCCACCCCTGCTGCCAATCCTCAACAGAAATGCTCACAACAATGAAAACCTCGGACAGGAGGAAGACAGACAGGTGTCTTGCTTGGCTGTGGCTTGGGGGGCACTTTTTTCAGTGCCATTGTAACTTTGAACAGTCACTAAGCGAACTGTTGTAAGTTGAGGACTACCTGTACTGTTATGGTTCCGGCTAATGAAACATTTCAAAGAACTTCCAGGCATTATTTTCCTAAAAGTCTTTTATTGTTACAAAATGTCGGCACAAGGACAACGGAGGGATGCTAGGATCTAAGTTCTCTTCCTCTGAGCAGTTAAATTATCAGCATGTTCCCTCCCTAAATTAGCCGTCATATCTCACATTATCCAATTAGTGTGAAGGTCAAATGTTTTCTTCCTCTTTCTTTCCTGGGCTTTACCCCCAACCCCCCTTCTGCTCTGTATTAACACCATAATTACCAGACAATTCTGCATATTGTCAAAAGCAAGAATATACAATATTTGCAGCATTGACATCTACTTTATCACTTTTTTCCTTTTTTTTCGGTCATCAAGTTTTTGACACCTTGCTAGGCGACTGGTGGTACTCGAATGTTGCCATATCCTAAAAGTGGTACAATGGGTGAAAAGGTTGAAAAGCCCTGAGCTATTCAACAGGCCCCAAGCCCCAAGTCCAAGAGTGAGCTGCAAGCCTTCTTGGGGCTCTTAAATTTTTACTATACATTTCTTCCACACAAAGCTGCAGTGGCAGAGCTGTTACATAGGCTCTTAGACAAGCAGGCTCCCTGGCAGTGGACTAAAGTCCATGACAAGAGCTTCAACGAGGTTAAGGCCTTGCTCACTTCTAATGCTGTTTTAGTGCATTTCAATGAGCAACTGCCTGTTTGCATCACATGTGATGCATCTCCTTATGGGGTGGGAGCTGTACTTAGCCATCTGAAGGCTGATGGGACACAGGTCCCTGTGGCTTATTATTCAAGGACTCTGTCTTCTGCAGAGCGGAATTACACTCAAATTGACAGAGAAGCTTTGGCAATAGTGGCTGGTATTAAGAAATTTCATGATTTCTTATATGGCTGCCATTTCACGGTCTATACTGACCACAAGCCTCTGCTGGGTTTGTTTACTACTAACAAACAGACCCCACATATTATTTCTCCTCGTATGCTGAGATGGTACATTTTCCTGTTAGCATATGACTACACCCTAGTTCACAAACCTGGAAAAGAAATGGGCCATGCAGATGGCCTAAGCAGATTGCCTTTAACTCAGGTAGAAGCAGACCCTGCTCCTGCCATAAATATTCTTTCCATTCAGGAGTTGCCTGAATCTCCCCTCAATGCTAGGGACGTGGCTGCTGAAACTGCCACTGATCACACGCTTACACGTGTGCTGACATGGGTGTTGTCAGGATGGCCTGACTCGTGTCCAGATGCGACATTTCAAAGTTTTTGGCAAAGGAGACATGCACTGTCTACCTTTAATGGGTGCCTTTTATGGGGTAGCAGGGTAGTCATCCCAGACTCATTGAGGTCTAGAATCTTGATCTCTCTGCATGAGGGACATCCTGGGATAGTCAGGATGAAAGCGCTTACGCGCAGCCATCTTTGGTGACCTGGACTCGATAAAGCCATTGAGGCCCAGGTGCACGGGTGCCAAGTGTGCCAACAGTCTCGGCCTGAAATGCCTCAGGCACCAGTTCATAGGTGGGAGGAAACACAAACCCCATGGTCTAGGGTGCATATAGATTATGCTGGGCCCTTTCAGGGGCAATTCTTCCTAGTTGTGGTTGATAGCCATTCCAAGTGGCTAGAGATTGTTCCTGTTTCCTCCACTACTACTGCCAGCACCATCCAGGTGTTGAGAGGCATTTTTGCATCACACGGTCTTCCAGATGTTCTGGTTTCAGACAATGGCCCTCAATTTACCTCTTCTGAGTTCCAGGATTTTCTTCAGGCCAACCTGATCCAGCATGCACCATCGGCTCCCTTCCACCCATCCTCCAACCGAATGGCAGAGAGAATGGTGTGCACCACCAAAGATGCCTTCAAGAAACTGACTTACGGTAACTGGCATCACAGGTTAGCTGATTTTCTTCTTGCACACCGCACCACACCTTTCACGACCACAGGGAAGAGCCCAGCTGAACTCCGCTGGGGTCGCAGACTCATCACTAAATTGGACAGGTTGCACCCAGACTGGGTGGCTTCACAGGTGTCACATCCGCGGGCACCAAGGAGACTTCAGTTGGGTGATCCGGTCTGGGCTAGGAACTACGCTCCTGGTCATCTGTGGGTTCCTACTGTCATCTGTAAGATCTCTGGACCTCTATCATACGAAGTGACATTGGGAGATGGCCGTGTCCTGCGGCGTCACATCGATCAACTGCATTGGTGGTTATCCCCTGTGGATTCCACCCCTGCATCCGCTCTTGGGGGGGAGGGGGCCCAGGAATTAAGTTGCACTTCAGGTCAGCCTCCTGAGACACAATCTCACACTTCAGGTCCACCTCCTGAGACACAATCTCACACTTCAGGTCTACCTTATGAGATACAACCTCACTGTTCCTGGGACGTACCGCAGGGAGCTAGGGACTTCCGAGGGGAGGTGCAAGGACATCTCAGAGTTCAGCTATTGTGCTGAACAGGGAGTCATGCATATCCGCAAGAGCTCCAAACAGGAATTTACCTGAGACGGGGTCTGCTAATGAGGCAACTCCTGATGCTGGCACCTTGGCCACTGGGGACTGGGAGTATTGGGGCACACCTGCAACACAGGTCACGTCCGAGACTGGTCGCGGGCTCGAGGGACTAAGTTCCCTGGAGCCATACAGAGTAGTTGGGGACTCCTCAGCCAACTCAGAGGGTTGGGGAATTTCAGCTGCTCTCACGGAGCCTGGGGGGAGCTCTGGCAATTCTGCCAGCACGCCTCACCAGGGGTCACCTGCAAAACTTGTGCATAAAAGTCCTGGTCTAGCGAGCCCAACAGACGGGCTGGTAGGCCAGGCACCCTTAAGAACAAGTCCTGGTCTGCCTAGCCAGGCAGGTGAGCTGACAGGCCAGGCACCCTCCCTAACCTTGTGTAGGTCACAACGGGCTAAGGCCCCTCCTAAGCATCTAGGCTAATATGTGAGGTTCTTGTCAGTACAAGGGACCTTACATGTCTAGGTTGAGGAGATGGGACCTTTGTGGGGTAAAAGATAGACACGCGAAGTCCACATTAGAGAGTGGTTTGGTTGGCTAACTATGTTAGTAGAAGAAGGGTATCTGCACGTGAGCAGACTATTATTTTCTTTTGATTTAATATGATTGTAAAGAAGTGGAATTGTGTGTGTTCTATCCAGGGGGGAGGGGTGTCGTGTCCTGGGCCTGATGAGGAAACTCAGCAGGCCCAGAATTGTTGCAAATGGGCGCGGGCATTCTAAAAGCTGCCTGGGACCAGACAGAGTGGCGCCAGCCTTGTGTGCATGGCACACAACAGTATGCGTTAAATCAGGCCCTAAAATTGTTAGAAAACAAGGCTGGAACTGTTTATACGGATCCAAAGTACGCCTTTGGGGTGGTCCACACCTTTGGAAAAATCTGGGTGGAAAGGGGGCTGATAAACAGCAAAGGAAAGGAATTGATTCATGAAGAGTTGATAAAACAGATAATGGAATCCCTCCAGTTACCAAAAAAGAATTGCCATAACACATGTAAGTGCACATCAGAGGGGCAATTCTTTTGAAAGTGTTGGAAATAGGATTGTGGATGAAGAAGCCAAGAGGGCAGCAAATGAAGAAAGCATAAATGTCTTAATACCCATTGTAGAAACACTAGAAGAGATCCCTGTGTTTTCAGAAACAGAGGAAAAAGAAATAATGCAGATAGGTGGGCAACAAGGAGAGAAGGGTGAATGGTTCCTTCTGGATGGGAGACAGGTAATCAATAAACCCATAGCGCAAGGACTATTGGAGAAGTTACATGAAGGAAACCACTGGGGCGTCCAAGCATTAGTAGATGAACTCCTGAAACATTATGGGTGCATTGGGATTTATACCTTGGTCAAACAAATCACTGAAAAATGTCTCATATGCAAGAAAACTAACAGACAAGCTATGAGAAAAGAGCAACTAGGAGGGAGGCCACCTGCTCTAAGACCATTCCAATGCATTCAGGTAGATTTTACAGAGTTACCTAGAATAGGCATAATAAAGTTTTTGTTGGTTATAATTGACCATCTAAACGGATGGGTAGAGGCTTACCCGTGTAGCAATGCCACTACCAAGGTGGTATCCAGGGTATTGCTTGATCAAATTATTCCCAGGTACGGGATGGTCACTCAAATTGATAGTGATCAAGGGAGCCATTTCACATCAAAGATATTGCAGAATATTATGGAAGCCTTGGGAATAAATTGGAAATTTCACACTCCTTGGCACGCGGCCAGCAGTGAAAAAATTGAAAGGGCTAATGCGAAGATAAAGGAATCATTAACCAAACTAATTTTAGAGACCCACATGCCCTGGACTAAGTGTCTGCCACTGGCACTGCTGAGAATTAGAACTCAGCCACAGAAAGACATAGGACTGTCACCCTATGAATTATTATTTGGAGTTGCTTTTACCCCAGGGCAAATTTGTATAGATTCACTCCAAACTCGAGATAGAGTACTGAAGCAATACGTACAGAAACTGTCCAGATATTTTGATTTCCTCAGGAAACAAGGATTGCTGGCACAAACACCCCCCTTGGAGTTTCCAGTCCACAAATTCCAGATTGGAGATTGGGTGCTGATCTGGAGTTGGAAGGAGGAAAAGCTGGTTCCGAAGTGGGAAGGCCCTTTTCAGGTGCTGCTGAAATCCAAAACAGCAGTACGAACGGCAGAGAAGGGCTGGACCCACTACACCCGTGTGAAAGGACCAGTGGACGCTCCAACCAAGTGGAAAAGTGTGCCTCAACCTGACCCTTTGAAGTTGATAATAAGAAAAAGCAAAATATAGAGACATTAGAAAAAAAAGGGGGGGTTAAATGAGTTGGTTTTGTGACTGTAAATGTTGGTGTAATTGTTGTTGTTGTACCCATTGCCCAGACTGCGCACTGATACACAGAGACTGTGGAGAAGAGTGTGATATAGTGATCATTGAAGACTGGTGTCCCGAGTACCAATCTCAGCCCGTTACAGACGGTGGTGTCAAAAGTGAAAGGGAAGAAATACTTTTACAGGGGTGGACAGAATTGGGACAATGTTAGACCTCAATATGACCTTGGTTACAGGAGTAATTAAGATATGGATTATAGTAGGAGTAATAGGGTCCTGGAGCATATGCAAAGGTCAAACTATAAATAACTCTGATAACTGTAATGATTGCATTAGAACCACCAAAATGGGTAATAAGATAACCAAAACCTTGACATATCATACTCAGATGAACTGCAAGAAGGTGGTGGGAACATGTGTTCATAATACCACTCGATTTTCCCTGTGTAATGAAACAGAAAGGGTTACATGCGTTGACCCCTCTAGTGTGAAATATCAAACAACCATTCAGATATTTACCTCTCAAAGTGGAAAGAATCTAACATCATCATTATTAGGACAGAACACTAGTACCTCTGCTAATCACAAGAGTAGAATCTGCTTTGATGCCTGCTATACCATGAAATTTAGTCCCTGGACCACCTGTGGGGGCCTGAGTTGGCAGCGGAGTTACCTCACACAAAGGATATACATTTACAGCCAACAACAGAGAGGAAGCTCCTACGTGGCTTCCCAGACATATTGGTACTCTGATGGTAGGGGCCCACCTAGGGTGTGGACAGAGAAGAGCAGTTGGTTTAATTTAACCAAGGGGGTTGGACAATCTGATTGTTTAGAAGACCATTGTACCCCCACATGCTTGCATTTTATGGATCCCAATGAAGGATCACAGGAATATGGATTGGGAATTGAGAGCCCGGGAAAGGACCCGAGCACCCACATCACTGTTAAGGTAACAAGGAAAAATCTGACCCCAATAGAAAGAAAATTATTCCACTCCTTTTATGAGGAGCTTGAAAAGGCCGATCACCCTGATACCTGGGGACTCACTTTTCTCACCAAAAATCTATTTATAGATCTGGCTGAAAGGATAGCCACCACCCTGGGAGTAAAGAATTGTTATGTATGTGGTGGAACAAATATGGGGGAACAATGGCCTCGGGAAGCTAAAGAAATTGATATCCAAGACAGTAAAATTACGTCCACTTGGACTACTAAATTAACAAAGAAAAGTCAAAAATGGGCTTTAACTACATCCATTATAGGTCACTTCTGCTTTCAGAGAAACTGCTCCGAGAAACGGGAGGAAGTAGGAACCGTGGTATGCGAGGACCAGAGATCTTACAGGGACTCAAGTACTCAGAATTGGGGAACCATGCACAGTATTGAACAAAATCCTTTTAATAACATGGTTTTACAGGGGCTTTGGGACAATGCATCCCAAGAATTGTTTGCCCCGCAAGGATTTTATTGGATATGTGGAAAATTTGCATATACCAGCCTACCTAGCAATTGGTGTGGTTCATCCGTATTGGGAAATATAAAGCCTAGCTTTTTCCTACTTCCTGTTCCTCAAGGGGAAAAACTTGGAATAGCAGTATATGAGGAGAAGGGAGCTAAGAGAAAACAATCATTAAAAATTGGAAATTTTTTTATTGTTTACTTTCCCTTTTGAAGAAAGGGAAAGTGAAAGGCAAAATGGCAACTGTCTTTCTTGTTTGATTTTGCAACATAGTTAAAAGTTGGATACAGATCATGTTTTAAATATAGAGGCAAGAATCTTGTTCCTTTCTTCTTTTTTTCCTTTTTTTAATACTATTTAAAGAACTGTGACATTATAGAGGCAAGAATTTTGCTCCTTTGAATTTAAGAGAATGGCTTCAAAACGTTTGGTCTCTGTCCCTAAAGCTTCTATCTCCTCCCCAATGATTCAACCTGCTTCTCAGTCTAAACCAAAATCACCCCCACCCTCCCCTCCTCCTGCAATTTCTCTTAAAGACTTACAAGAGGCTTTAAAAATGAATGCTTTGGATATTAAAGAGGAGGTAAAAGATCTTATAATTGCAGAGAGGGCTATTACAGAAGAACTATTGGAGAAAAAAAATAAGCAAGTCAGAGATGATATACTATTTGCGTTTCAAGGTCTTGCTCTGCATATTGAAAGGATTGATGACAAAATGGAGGAGATTACTGAAAATGCAACAAGACTGGAATCTAGAATGGAGGAAGTGGAGAATAAGATAGAAATTACACAGGATGAACAAACTATCTCACAATACAGAGAAATGGAGTTTGCATTGCGTATCAGGGGACTGAAAGAAAATCCACAGGAAGATTTAAAGATGCTTATTGTGAAAGATATTGCTTTTAATCTTGGATGGAGACCAGAAGTAGTTGGGAATGAGATAGAAAAATTTTTTAGAGTCAACTCACGGGTTGCTAGACAGAGAAACCTACCAAGAGATGTGGTTATTTATTTTTCCAGAAGATCTATTCGCAATGAAATTATACAGGCTTTTTATAAACAGAGGTTTCAAATTGCAGCTCAAGATGTGATAACTTTAAAAGAAATACCTCCAAAAATTTTAAGAGGCAGAAAAGATTTCACCTTTCTGTCTGATGAGTTAGAACGTCGCCAAATTCAGTTTAGATGGGAGATTCCAAGAGGAATAGTAGTGAATTATGATGGGACACGTTACAGATTAACTACAATTTCAAAAGCAAGAGATTTTTATCACTCTATTCTAAAGGCAAGACCGTCTTCACCCCCACAAACAAGGATAATTGAAGAGCCTGTTATGGCAGGAGCCTCCTCACTGATGGTTATGGAACAAGCGATGTTGCCTGTACAGAATTTTGAGATAAAGGATCAAAGGATGACACGAGCTGCCCATAAACGTAAAGAAAAAGAGCAGCAGCAGAAGTGTGGTGATAAAGTAGAAGGAACAGTTACTACAGAGCCTGTGGGAGGGGCAAGACCTAAAAGATCTTCAACAGTTGATCTACAGGCCATGCTTCAGAGGCTTCAGGCCGGTGGAGATGGCCAAGTTCTTGACCTGGAATGTTAACGGCTTAAATTCACCACAGAAACGGAGAAAGGTCTTTCACTATTTGAAACAACATAATAATGACTTGATATGTTTGCAAGAGACTCATATAACTTCAAAGGATTCAAAATTTCTGATAAACTTTCGTTTGGGATCACATTTTATGGCTCCAGCTCCAGGGAAAAAAGGGGGTGTTGTAATTTATGTGAAGAAAAATTTATCGGCTAAACTAATTGAGGCTGATTCTGAAGGAAGATATGTCTTAGTGGAACTACTATTACAAGGCAAGAAAGTTCTTATTGTCGGATTATATGCCCCTAATGAACAACAGAAGCAATTCTATAAGCTTTTGCATGGGAAGATATCTCAGTTGGATTATAAATCTCTAATTTTGATGGGTGACTGGAATGGAGTTTTGGACTTAACCATAGATAAAAAGAGCTCTTCTAAAACTTGTACTCAAACTAAATTACCCAAAACTTTTTTTGATTTGAAAGAAGAGTTGGAGCTTATTGACATTTGGCAAGAAAGGAATATAAGTGATAGAGATTTTACTTTTTATTCGGATAGACATCAGTCATTTTCAAGGATTGACTTCTTTTTGATTACTAGTGATTTTCTTTCTAGGGTGAGGAAGGTAAAAATCTTTCCTAGGACTTTGTCAGACCATAGTCTGGTGTGGATGGAGTTATATTTGGAAGATGGGAACAGAAGACCCTGGAGACTGAATGAGAATTTGTTTACTCGGGAAGAGTTTGTACAAAAATGTAAAGAGTATTTAAAGGAGTTTTTTGCTTTAAATATGAATAAGGGTACATCGATGCCCATGGTCTGGGATGCCAGTAAGGTGTATATGAGGGGAATTTTGATTCATTTAAATAAAGTTTCTAGGGAAAAAAGGTTACAAAGACGTAGAGAAATAGAAGAAGAGATTAAATTAAAAGAAGAAGTGCTTGTTCTTAATCCAACTGATAATAACTTAAAGGTTTCTATAAAGATGCTTAGGGAGCAATTTAATATGTTGATGGCAGATCAGGTGGCTACCAGTCTGCGTTATATGAGACATAATACTTTTTGTAATGCGAATAAGCCTGGGAGGTGGTTGGCTTATCAGTTACGAAAGAAACAGAAGGCTAGGATTATAGAGAAAGTAAAATATAAAGGTACTGAGGTTTTTCAGCAAAATTTGATTAAAAAGAGTTTTTTAGATTTTTATACAAAACTATACTTAAGTGATAATATAAAGGGAATGGATATAGATAAATATTTACAATCAGCACATTTTCCTAAACTTTCTGAGGAACAGCAAAATGGGATGAATTGTTTAATTACTGTGGAGGAAATTGGTTTAGCTATTAAGCAGTTAAAGGTGGGAAAGTCTCCAGGAACAGATGGATTGACGTTGACGTATTATAAAATTTTATCTGAAGAAATGATGGAGCCATTAAAGGAGCTCTTTAACAGTATTTTGTTGGGAGCACAAGTTCCTCCTTCTTGGAAAAGAGCGTTTATATCATTGATTCCGAAGGAGGATCAAGATCTTACAGAGCCAAAGAATTACAGGCTAATATCATTGTTAAATGTAGATTATAAGATTTTCACTAAAATTTTGGCAAATAGATTAATGCAGGTTATGAAGGATTTGATTCACAGTGATCAATCAGGATTTATAACAGGGCGATATATGAAATATAATGTAAGACAAATTATTAACTTAATTGAGTATCTGGATAAGAACAATCAGATTCCTGTGGCTTTTATATTTTTGGATGCTGAAAAAGCTTTTGACCAATTAGATTGGCAATTTTTATTTTCATTGGTAGAGAAAATGAATTTTGGGGATAAGTTTTTATATGCACTTAAAGCTATATATCAGCAACAATCTGCTCAAATTGTTGTTAATGGGGGACTGACTGAGACTTTTAATATTGAAAAAGGGACAAGACAAGGATGTCCATTATCTCCATTGTTATTTGTTTTAACATTGGAGATTTTGTTGATCCAGATTCGAGAATCAACGGTAATCAAGGGTATAAAGATAAGAAAGAATGAGTATAAATTGTGGGCTTTTGCGGATGATTTGGTTTTAATTTTGGAACAACTGACTCAAGCAGTTGATTGTTTATTAGAGCTTATAACACAGTATGGGAAAGTTTCTGGTTTTAAAGTTAATAATCATAAGACTAAGATATTACCCAAGAATATATCAGTTAATGATAAGGAAAGTTTGGTTAAAGCTACTGGTTTTCAGATGGTGAAAAAGGTTAAATATTTGGGAGTATATTTAACTGCTTCAAATGGAAAATTGTATAAGAATAATTATGAATTATTATGGGCAAAAGTTCAAAAGGATTTAAATGATTGGAAAAAAATGCAATTGTCACTGTTGGGGGGAATTTCAGCTGTAAAAATGAATGTTCTACCAAAGTTTCTTTTCTTGTTTCAGATGATACCTATTTTAAAAAAAGATGTAAATTTGGAGGAATGGCAGAAGGGTATCAATAAATTCATTTGGGCTGGGAAAAAACCAAGGGTTAAGTTTAAGATTTTGCAAGATGCCTGAGAAAGAGGAGGACTTAAAGCATCTAACTTGAAATTATACTATGATGCAGCCGCCTTAACTTGGATAAGTGATTGGCTCAATTTAACAAACAAGGATATTCTTTCTCTTGAAGGGTGGGATTTAATGTATGGTTGGCATGCATATTTAATTTTTAATAAGAAAGTGGACCGGACTTTCAAATCACACATTTTGAGGAATGCCTTACTTCGAGTTTGGAAAAAGTATTATTATAAGTTAAATTATAAAATACCTATCTGGGGGATTCCCAGACATGCAATTGAGGGAATTTCTAAGGGGATGAATTTTGACAAAATTTCGTATAAAGAATTATTAATTTGGTCAGATTTGGATTGGCATTTAAAATCCCTAGATGTATTAAGGCAAGAAAATATTCTACAGTCATGGTTTCAATATCTACAAATAGTGGACAGGTGGACTGTAGATAAGAAAGAGGGAATAACATTAGAAGATGAAAATTTGGTTATTCAGATTAAAGATCAGAGTCAGGCCCATATAAAAAGAATTTATAATGCTTTAATAGAATTAGACTCTGAAACAGAATTGGTCAAAGACTGTATGATTAAATGGGCTCAAAATATCCAGGAACCGATCCCATTGGACTTATGGGAGATAATTTGGATCAGAAATTTTAAATTTACACAAGCTCAAAATTTGAGGGAAAATTTTTATAAAATGTTTTATAGATGGCATCTAGATCCTAAAAAATTATCTTGTATGTATTCTAATTTACAACCCAAATGTTGGAGATGTGGTAATATGGATGCGACATATTTTCACATTTGGTGGAATTGTAAAAAGGTAAAGGCTTTTTGGATTATGATTTGGTGGAACATTCAAAAGATTTTTAAAAGGAAGATAAAGTTTACTCCTCAGTTATTTTTATTGGGTATTTTTGTGGACTTAAATGACAAAGAAACTATTTTAATGTTGAATTTATTAACTGCAGCAAGGTTACTAGTAGGCTCATACTGGAAGAAAGATTCGTTGCCTACTTTAGAAGAATGGATATTTAAAGTTTCTAATTTTGCAGAAATGGCAAAAATTTCTGCTTATTTGAAGGATCATACACAAGAAAGATATATTATTGTATGGAGAAGATGGATAGATTATATTCAGAAAAAGTATGGGACTACAAAGTTTCATTTATTTTATGAGTAAATTTTATAGTAAATGTTGTAGAGATTTGTTTATATGTCTTAATTTAAGGGGAGTTAAAGGCTAAGTATGATATTTTTTTTCTTTCCTCT
Organism: Crotalus adamanteus; assembly: GCA_039797435.1. Lineage (NCBI taxonomy): Eukaryota > Metazoa > Chordata > Lepidosauria > Squamata > Viperidae > Crotalus > Crotalus adamanteus. Next base: position 13,155,831 of record CM077935.1, read on the forward strand.
TTTTTTTCTTTTTTCTTTTCTTTTTTTTATTGTTAACTTTGTTATTAATAACCCTGTACTCTGCTCTGGGAAGTGAGGGGGGGAGGGTTGAGGGTGGGTGGGTGGGTGAGTGGGTAGGTAAGGATAATATAGATATGGTAGTTTATGAGAGAGGTGCTGCTTGGGTATTTCCCCTATGCTGCGCTCATGTGTTTGAGAGGGAGGAGAGGGGAGGAAGGTGTAGGGAGGAAGTAGGATGGTAAGAGGAGAAGGGGAGGGGAAGAGAGTAGGAGGGGAGAAGAGAAAGAGGAGGGAAGTAGGAAAGGTACTAGAGAGGGTGGACACAGCCTGGGGGGAATGGGCAGGCGGTACCAATGGTTATGAATTTATTTTATTTTGTAAATTGTATTTTGTATGATGAATAAATGGAAAATAAATTTTTTTATTAAAAAAAAATAAATTGGAAATTGGAAGGATAATGAATGGCCACCTGAACGCATAATACAGGTGTATGGACCTGCCACTTGGGCTGAAGATGGATCATGGGGATATAGGACTCCAATTTATATGCTGAATCGCATTATTAGGTTACAAGCGGTTCTGGAGATTATCACTAACGAGACAGCGCTAGCATTAAATAAGTTGGCTAAACAAAATACCCAAATGAGGACTGCAATTTATCAAAATAGGCTAGCCTTGGATTATTGGCAGAAGAAGGAGAGGTCTGTGGAAAATTTAATTTAACCAACTGTTGTCTGCAAATAGACGATGAAGGGAAAGCCATTGAGGAAATAACAAACAGGATGAGGAAAATAGCCCATCTACTGGTCCAAACCTGGACTGGAATACTTGATGATGAGGGGTTCTTGGGAGAAATTTTTACAAACTGGAAAAAAGCTTTATTCATGTTAGCAGTTGTATTCTTCGGGTTAATGTGCTTACCCTGCTTGATCCCTATAATAAGAAATATTGTACAAAACACAGTGGAAGGAATGGTAAATGCAACCAATAAGAGTGAGGAACAAATGCTGATGTTAAACAAGGTGACTGGACATGCTGCAATACTTGACTTTGAGAATGCTGAAGAGATCCGGGAAAGTTTAAAACCATTTGAGGAAAAAAAATATTTTTAAATTAGTATAAAAAATAGAGAGGGTGGATTTGTGAGAAACGGAGAAGTTTAAAAATAAAACGGTTGCAATTGATTAACAATAGAAAGATTAGCCAAGCCCTGCACGTAGGCACTAGATTCCAGGAGGCTTGGCTAGAAGACACACTTAACGAGACAAAAGGATGGCAGAGGGAAGTTCGGAACAATGTAACCAAGGGGGGGGGACAGATGATGTATTCTGGCTAGGCGGATTGGACAGATTGTGCGCCCGGAAGTCCTCTCAAATGGGACCTAAGGGGAGGGGACGGGGGCGTTGTGATAGGAGTGTATATAATGTTATGAGTTTGAATATTTTTGTGTGGTCTCTGGGTTTAGAACTTCCTGTTGAAGTCCCTCACCAGGATCCACCGCGCTTTGCAAACCGCTTTTCTATTTTCTGCAGAATAAACTCTTTTTCTTACCAATCCAATTTTGTTGGTATTTTAATCACGTTTCCAACACTGACTTGCATGGATTTTTCTTGACAGATTTTTCTCTGTTCCTGATACTTGATAGTGATATCAAGCCTAGATCTCTATAACTCACTATGATCCTTAATTTAGAGAGTTGAGGGTGTCTTTGTAAGAAATGTATTGACTCATGTGATATTTATTTAACCTGTATCTTTTGCTTATTTCAATTCACTTCACAGTGTGCATTTTTTTCTGCATGTATCGAGAGTTGAGTGTTTTCAGAAGTCATTCTTGCAGACACAGACATGGATACTAGTACAGGTAATCCTCGATTTACAACAGTTCATTTAGTGACTGTTAGGTACAACAGCACTGAAAAAAAGTGATTTATGATAGGTTTTCACACTTATGACCATTGCAACATCCCCATGGTCATGTGATCAAAATTCAGATGCTTGGCAATTGACTCATATCTATGACGGTTGCAGTGTCCCGGGGTCATGTGATCGTCTTTTGCAATCTTCTGACAAGCAAAGTCAGTGGAGAAGCCAGATTCATTTAACAACCATGTTACAAAATTAACAATTGCAGTGATTCACTTAACAACTATGGCAAGAAAATATCATAAAATGGGGCAAAATCTACTTAATAACTGTCTTGCTTAGCAACAAAAATTATGGGCTCAATTGTGGTTGTAAATTGAGGACTACCTGTAGCCATACAATTCAGCATCCTTGAAAACTTCCTTCCTTCCTTCCTTCCTTCCTTCCTTCCTTCCTTCCTTCCTTCCTTCCTTCCTTCCTTCCTTCCTTCCTTCCTTCCGTTGGGAGGAATTCCCCCATTCAGGCTCTTCCAGCCGGGATTCTCCCAAGCAGCGCAGAGGAGAACAAATAGAACGTGAAGCCAGCTACTGGAAAGAGAGGTTTAATCACGGAGATTAAAGTTGAGTGACAATTCAGTATGAATCCCTGGCTAGCTAGACAGAATGGTCCTTAAACATGAGTTCTTATACCCTTTCATGGTTTCCAAAATTGTCATTTCTGATTGATGAGTTTAAATTTGACTTTTCTGATTTGTTGGTCAGTGTCTACTGTTGGGTTAATTTCCTTCTCAATTCTGTCTAAAAGGTGTTAATTTTTGCTCCAGGAGGGATCCGGTGTTAATTATTTTATTGTTCTGTACCTTTTGGTTTTTCTATTCTAATCCTGTCAATCCTAATTGCTGTTAGCCGGTTCTGCATTCCTTGTAGCCAGTGTGTGTTAAGTGTTTGTTTATTTAGCCTCAGGCTAAACTAGCTTGTATTGGTTTCTTCCTGATTTTGCCAAGATATTTCCTCTTTGGGGTGAGGAGGGGGTGTCTTGCTCTTATTCCTTCCTTCCTTCCTTTCTTCCTTCCTTCCTTCCTCCCTTCCTCCCTTCCTTTTGTGAGATGTAAAAACCCCAAATTTTGATACTCACAATACGAAGACAAGTCTGGTTAACAAAACAAAGGTTTATTGGAGAATAACATAAAAAGAATAAAGAGGAGAAAGAAGAGAGAAGAGGAGAGGCGTTTGCAAACGCGGCCTCCTGGATCCTTCCCAATGGATTGAGTTCCAGGAGCACGCTGGCCTGGTTTCAAGTTTTGCATTTTATACCCCTACAATGCATGTCACATCTAAGAAGCTCTTTCATCTTTATAGATGTACTTTGAAGTTGTACTTTGTTAACCTGACCTCTTCCGTCCATCTGCTGTTATCATGTTTATTTGTAATTTTCACCTTGGGTCAAAATCCCCCTCTTTGATAGTAGGATTTCTACTCAAAGTGTAGGTTCCTGTGTCCGGAGGATTTTTAGGCAAGAAATAATAAACATTTGGTCATAATTAATTATCTTTGCTGATTACCATTTGTAGTCACTTTTACATGGGCAGGAAACAGTAAAAATTCCTTGGCATTGCATTGTTACATTTACCTTACAGTGTTACATTTGTACTAAAGAGACAGTTTCATATAATGGCATTACATTTCTACAATTATTTCTACAATTATTATTAAAAGAATAACTTTTATTTCCTTCAATCCCCCCTTTTTCTCTTCCACCTGAATTTATTCTTTTATACTTTTAATAGTTCATAACTCCCTATATTTTCTTTAGATTCCTGTGGAAGCAAGTTTTTACATTCTGAATCTACTTCTTCCAACCCGTTTTCCTATTTTCATTACCAACATTGTTTCTTTCTTCCCATTTTCTATTGAAGTTGTTATTAAAGTCATGCTTTTCATTGTTTGTTTTATTAATGTTTGTATGAGAGGAATCAAACATGGTAAAAACATAATAGCCAAGAATCCTAATATTGCCAATTTTGCTAACTCCTTCCAGTCTGTAAACCATCCTCCAAACCAATTATTTACTCCATCTAAGGTCAATCCCCTCCAGGTTTGGACTGGGACATGAGCTAATTTTATCATTTTGTCTGTAATTTCCTTTACTACTTTTCCACTCTCATCTACTTCAATGCAGCAATTTCCCACACACACCTCCTTCCTGGGCTAATAAGTAGTCTAAGGCTAAATGATTTTGCATGATGTAGGTTCGAGATTTTACGCTTTCCTTAGCCAGATGTGTCAGAGTACTTATAGTGTCATTGGTAATTATTTCAAGCACTGCTTGCAGCCGAATCACCCTGTTTAAGATATAGATGGGCTCTCTGGCACCTAAAGTACCATCTTCCGCCCAAGTAGCAGGTCCATAATATTTGATGATATCCTCTGGAGTCCACTTATCATCCTTCCAACTTCCAATTTTTATATCGCTTGGCTGTATAGCTCTTTTTGCTCGGACTTTATCTGATAAATCATCATATACAGTTAGTGTCAGCAATTGTTTCTGTTCGATGGGGAGGAGGAAAAAACTTGGCTTTATTATTCCTAAGATGCAAGATCCATACCACCCCTTGGGTAGGTACCCATAGGCATATTTTCCACATATCCAATACATACCTTCGGAGGCTACCCAGTGTGTCCCTTCATGTAGCCTCTCAATTAGATTTCTCATGATCGGTTTATTTAACATCTTTCTTCCATCTGGAAACACCCATTCCCCATCTGCATTTTTAACTGCCCCCTCCTTCTTCATTGCCTCTTCCTCTTCCTTGGAGAACTTTGGTATCCCTTGTTTTTCTATTTCAGGTATCATTATAAAAACTTTTTCTTTTTCCTTTTCCATGAGTCCTGCTTCCTTAGTTCTTTTGTCTGCTAAATTGTTGCCATAGATTTCAAATCCCTCCCCCTTTCGGTGTGCTTCTACGTGAATTATGGCTAACGCCTGAGGTATAGTTATTAAATTTAAAATATCAGTGACCAATTCTTCTTTTGCTAATCCTTTCCCTTTACTGTTCACCAGCCCTCTTTCTTTCCATATCTTTCCAAAAGTGTGTGCTATTCCAAAAGCATACATAGAATCTGTGTATATATTACCACCCTCCTTTCCCAATTCCCTCAGAGCCATTTTTAATGCATATAGTTCACAAGTCTGAGCAGACCACTGGCTTGGTAATCTCTCAGCTAGCACAGTTTTCCATGACTCTCCTTCTACTATAGCATATGCACTCCTTCGCTCCCCTTCTATCACCCTGGAACTCCCATCTATAAACAAAGTCCTTAATCCTTCTATTCGAGTATCTTTCAGATCATCCCTCACCTTTGTCTGATAGTCTATTGCTTCTAAGCAATCATGTTCTATTTCTTGCGAATCTCTTTCTCCACTTAGAAACTGAGCTGGGTTTACATTAGCTTCAGTCACAATTACTAGGCTTGGATCTTCTAGTAAAATGCTTTCATATTTCATTAATCTAGAGTTTGTCATCCATTTTTGAGCTTGTTGATTCAAAATATTCGTTACTTGGTGTGAACTACTTACTACAATTGCCCCCCCCCCCCCCCCCAAATTTATCTTCCGGCTTTCTTGAACTAGCAAGGCAGTGGCTGCGATGGCTTGCATACAAACTGGCCACCCCTTATTACCAGATCCATTAGTTTTGATAAGAATGCTACAGGTTTCTTTAACCCTCCCCATTTCTGGGCTAGAACCCCTTTCGCCACTCCATTTTCTACAGCAACAAAAAGATGAAATGTTTTTTCTAAGTTTGGCAATGATAGGACCGGTGCCTTTTCTAACTTCTCTTTTAGTTCCTGGAATTTCTCTTTCTCTTCCTCTGACCACTTGATTACCCATGGTTCAGAGTCTATCAGTTTTGAGTACAATGATTTTGTTGTTTCTGCATAATTTTCTATCCATTGTCTAAAATACCCTACCAGTCCCACAAATTTTCTAAGGGCTTTTTTATCTTTTGGCAGTGGTTGTGTTATTATACCTTCTATTCTAGAGGGAGTGATTTTTCTGCTGCCTTTACTTATCAAGTGCCCTAGATATTTCACCTCTCTTTCTACATACTGGAGTTTGGTTTTAGATACTCTCAGTCCTTGAGATGCTAAATAATTCAGTAAGTCATTTGTTCCTTTCTCTACATCCTGTTTCTTTTCCCCTGAGAGTAACAAATCATCCACATATTGTATCAAAGATAATTTTGGGTCTTTTTCAAATTTCTCCAGGACTTGTTCTAAGATCTGACCAAATAAGTTAGGACTTTCAGTATACCCTTGGGGCAATACTGTCCATCTGAACTGACTTTTTCTTCCTGTGTCCGGGTCTTCCCACTCGAATGCAAACACATCCTGGGATTCAGGATCGAGTGGACAAGCCCCAAAAGCATCCTTTAAGTCAATTACACTAAACAATTGATGCTCTGGTGGAATTTTACTCAATAATGTGTAGGGATTGGCAACCACAGGATGTCGAGATACAATTATTTGATTGATTTTTCTCAAATCAGCTACTAAGTGAAAATTCCCATCAGGTTTTTGAACCTCTAAGATAGAATTATATGGGGACATGGCTGGTTCCAACAATCCATCCTGTATTAATTCTTCTATCACTGGTTTTAACCCTCTTCTACCTTCTAAACTAATCTCATATTGCTTCTGCCTTATGGGCTCCGTGTTTTTGAGAGTAATCTTTATAGGGGTTACTTGCAATCTTCCCCGGTTTCCTTTCGTGGCCCAAACTATCGGAGTTATTTCTTTCTCATTCCGTTCAGTTAATATTAACATCTGTTCCCTGAGTATTTGTATTCCCCACCCCCAGTGTTGGAGTACGTCCCTCCCTAGCAAGTTTACTCCAGCTGCTGGGACGCATAATGGTTGGATCTTAGCTTCATAGTTTTTCCATTTCAGAGTTGTTTCTTCTATTTGAAGGACTTCAAAAGATTGTCCGGCTACCCCTGAAATTCTTATTGTACTATTAATTAAATGGCAGCCTTGGGGTATATTTATTAGAGATGTCCTAGAAGCTCCGGTGTCTATTAGAAACACTAATTCCTGTTTTTTGGGTCCCACTTGAATGTTTATCAAGGGCTCTTGGTGGAATTTTAATATCAAGGGCCCCTGACTCCCCTATTCTTCATCTTCATCCATTAGCCTATACACTTTCTGCTCCCTCTCCCTTTCTCTCGCTAGCTGTGGACAATTCCTTGCGAAATGCCCTTCCTTCCCACAATTAAAACACTGGTTCCTGCTGCCTTGTCTCATCACTCCCCTGCCTTTTCCTCTTCCTCTCCCTTTCCATTGTCCTTCCTTCCCAATTTCTCTTCTCTGTCCTTTCTGATCTCCTAACTTTCCATCCATCATTTCTCCTACTGCTGACAATAACACTTTCTTATCCTCTCTTCTTTCTTGCAAATCACAATTCACAAAAACCTTCTGCGCCTCTGCTAATAAATCCATTATACTCTTTTCTCCCCATCCACCAGTTTTCTGTATCTTTCTTTGTATACCTCCATATGCTCCTATCACAAACTGACTCTTTAATAACTGTCTAAAACTTTCACTTTCTTCCTTCATCCCTCCGTATCTCCTCATCTGCTCTCTAAGTCTCTCTAAATATTCCCCTGGAGATTCTTCCTTTTTCTGTCTTACATTAAAAGCCTTACTGATATTTTTGCTTTGGGGCACACAGTTTCGAATGCTTTCTATAATTATGTGTTTTAAATCATCCATTTGCTGCCTATGGACAGGATCGTTATTATCCCAGTCCGGTCATTCCAATGGAAACTTTACCTCAGGAACTGGATCATTTGCCCCTGGATGATGATCCTTCCAATATTTCATGGCAGCTTTCCAAATTAGATCCCTCTCTTCTGGGGTAAATAGAAAACCCAGAGAGTACTGGAGTTCATCCCAAGTGTATGTATTGGGCCCCAAAAAAGGCAGCGAATTCCTCAGCTACTGCTTGGGGTTCCTCTTAAACTTTTTTCATTCTTTGTTTAAATTCCCTCAGTTTAGTAGCTGTGATATTTACTGCTACATAGCCCATTACTGGTTGCCCATCTGTATTTATGCCTTGAGGGACTTGTCGCAAAGGATATAACCTTTCCTCTTTTTCATCTTCTCTCTCTCTCTCTCTTTCTCTATTTCCCTTTCTCTTCCTCGAGTTCTTTCAGCTATAGGTCGTTCTTCGCCCCCCCCCCCCCCCGCTCCTTGATCATCTTCTAAGACTGGAGCATTTGGTATTACTTGTGGACGGGGAGTATAAGGAGGAGGGAGACATTCTAAAGGATCCCATCCCTTTCTTTCCTCCTTCAATTTAAAAATCCTATCTTCCTCTGGTGGAATTGGTCCTTCCCAATTCACAAAATACCATGGCTTTACGTACGGTATTTCACTGCTTAGGGTAGGTCTCTTATGAATATATTGTTCTAATTTTCCTATCCAATATTTATTTGGCTCTCCCAACCAGTCCCAATGATGATCAGGTGGACTAATTACGTAATGGGGCCATTTCTTTAAGCACAAAATTATCATTCTGCTTTTTGTTATCTTACATGTCCATGCTTCTAAATTCTCATCATCCCACTGGCATAGCAATTGTCCTAATGGACTGTCAGAAGGTATTTCTATTTCCCTATTAGTTAATTTTACAGTTATTTCCCTTTCTTTGGGTTTACAACCACGACTACAACAACTGCCCATCTTATTGAGAGTTTCCCTGCTTATGGTTCCCTGAGGTCCTCGATTTGATGGCCACTCAAAAACTCTTAACACCAGTTCAATTCCCTTCAGGCTGGCCTTCCCCCTTGCGGAAGTAAGGGACCTCAACCTTCAGGTCCGCACTCGCTCTGGACTTACCAGTGTTCCCAGAACACAGCCCATCACACTCACACAGCCGTTATCGCAGAAACCTCCCACAATCGCTCTCCTGACCACCCAGGTACAATTGCACAGTTCCTGTTTTTGGGGCAAAAGTGTCTTACCTAGGCCAGTGCACTGGGTTACCTGGTCCAGGCTTCAGTTGCTGACTTCTTCCTTTTTCCTGTCCTTTGATTTTTGTAAACCAGAGTTGTCAATTTAGTTTGGCTCGGAGCCTGCAAGGGGAAACTAGATCTCAGATAACTCCAGGCAGTCGAAATCAACAGGCGTGCTCCTGATTTTACTGAGAACATTGTCCCTTAGAGGCTCTTAAATGCCCACATTCTCCACCAAGATTGTGAGATGTAAAAACCCCAAATTTTGATACTCACAATACGAAGACAAGTCTGGTTAACAAAACAAAGGTTTATTGGAGAATAACATAAAAAGAATAAAGAGGAGAAAGAAGAGAGAAGAGGAGAGGCGTTTGCAAACGCGGCCTCCTGGATCCTTCCCAATGGATTGAGTTCCAGGAGCACGCTGGCCTGGTTTCAAGTTTTGCATTTTATACCCCTACAATTCATGTCACATCTAAGAAGCTCTTTCATCTTTATAGATGTACTTTGAAGTTGTACTTTGTTAACCTGACCTCTTCCGTCCATCTGCTGTTATCTTGTTTATTTGTAATTTTCACTTAGGGTCAAAATCCCCCTCTTTGATAATAGGATTTCTACTCAAAGTGTAGGTTCCTATGTCCGGAGGATTTTTAGTCAGGAAATAGTAAACATTTGGTCATAATTAATTATCTTTGCTGATTACCATTTGTAGTCACTTTAGCACGGGCAGGAAACAGTAAACATTCCTTGGCACTGCATTGTTACATTTACCTTACAGTGTTACATTTGTACTAAAGAGACAGTTTCATATAATGGCATTACATTTCTACAATTATTTCTACAATTATTATTAAAAGAATAACTTTTATTTCCTTCAATTTCCTTCCTCTCAGTGTCCTAAGAATTATTGTTTCCCTGCTCCTAAATAAAATAACCTAAAATGAAACACATAGGACAAGCAAATAAAAACTTAAAATGCATGATTATATAGCTGCACATGCATACATGTGATTATTTACATAGCTTCATCCATATATAAAGAATAATGCTTTACAAACTATAATAAAGAGGAAGAATTTTATTGGCTTTCACAGACGTCTTACAATGTATTAGAGAAAAGTTCTCTTTAGTTTGGGACACAAAGCCATCACAAGCAGGGGCATCATCACTAGATTTCTGGTAAGTGGATGCCACCTTGTGTCAATCAGAAAATTTCTACTTGCACATTTTGAACACTTAAAGGACTTTGAAACAATGAGTGGTGTGGTGGCCTAGAGGTGGAGCTGTCGCCTCACAATCAGGAGGCTGTGAGTGTGATCCTAGTAGCGGCAGATAGTTCTCTCTCTGGCCACAAAGAGAAAAGCCCAGCTCCCTTCAGTTGCCCTGACTCCACCCAATGCAAGGGATTGCAGAGTCTTTTTTTAAAAAAAGGGACTTTGAAACAATATTATTGAAAGGTGGTGTAATTAGTTACATTTCTTTGCCAATTTCCCTGCCTGATCTAACTCTCAACCACCAAAAGCTAAGACAAACATTGTCAGCTAGAGGAACCTCATCCGTCCACAATTTCACATACACCCAGGATCCAGGAGCAAAGGCATGCAGAGGCTGATCACTCTGACAGGTGTAGCTTCCTATAAATATTTAAGAAGGTCATGGTAGAGAACTGTATCACATAAGCCTATTTAACTTGATCTGCAGTTTGGTGTGGCTCAGTCAGTCAGGAGAAAAAAAAATCTGACTTTTGGTTTTTTACGGGGTGGAGGGGATTCTCAACCTTAAATAACACCAACCGTTACTACTATTGAGCCAAGTACCACAGGTACTCCATCAGTAAACAGTTCCAATGCTGCATTTGGCAAAGGTTGGGTTTTTTTAAGTCTTGGTGTTTGGAGTAGACCACATCTAAACAGATAGGCAAGATCCTCAGTCAAATTTTCTGTTGGCATTAAAGAAGCAGGATTTAGTTTACTAACAAGCACATGTTTCATGCCCCGTACCTTGGTACTTTGTTAATCAAGTGGCAGTGAGCCAATGACTTCCTTTGATTCACAAAATTTCTTTCACAACATGAATCACTCTCACTTCCATTTCCCTTCCAAAAGTTGATTTCTGTACCTCTTCAATCAATCAGCACAGCAGCTGCTGCTGCAGCATACAAGCAAGCTGGCAAAACTAAAAGTACTGAATTTAATTGCTTAGAAAAATATGCCACAGGACGTTCCCAGCTTCCTAATTTCGGAGTCAAAACCTCCATTTGTAATCCCCTGCTTTTCATCCACAGAGAGGTAGAATGGCTTTCGAGGTCAGGAAATGTTAATGTAGGAACTGACATTAGAGCTTGTTTAAGTTGACAAAAAGCTTGATCACACTGGGTGGTCCACTTAAAAGATTTCCTGTCTTCCCCCCAATGGCTTTGTAGATGGGTTTTGAGAAAACTCCAAAATTTGGAATCCAAATAGGACAAAATCCTGCCACCCCCAAAAATCCCATATGTTGATCAGTGGTGGGATTCAAACATGTGAACAACCGGTTCTCTGTGTGGATGCCACTTCCGGAAGTCTGTATTTTTCCATCTATAAGACGCACCCTTGTATAAGACGCTCTGGCAGGCGAGTTTCTCCATGCTGATCAGCTGTTCGGCGGAGTGCCGAACAGCTGAGCTGGCAAATCCGGAAGTTCAGCCAGACAATGATCTTGCCCCCTCCCCCCTCCCATTAGTGGCAAGCCCACAGGGGCTTGACACCTGGACTGGGCAGCATGGCAACCCACACAGGCATGTTCTGGGCTGCGGAGGTTACCATTATTTTTCCGTGTATAAGACGCACCTGATTTTTGAAGAGGGTTTTTGCAGGAAAAAATAGCGTCTTATACACGGAAAAATATGGTATGCTGAATATTTTTCTAACTGAAGAGGAAAAAATAGTGGCTGCAGGTAAAGGGAGATCTCATGTACCAGAGAATGAAAGAAACGTATTATTCCGCCTGCAAGATCCTATGTGGGATCTGAGTGTCCCAGCAGAAATAAGAGCGCTGAAGGAATACAGCGAGTGGTTGCAGCTTTAATGACTGTTCTTCCCAGGAGGAAAAATCTAGGAAAAAATATATGAGACTAAGCAACTGCTTGATGAGATGCCAAATGTATTTTTGAACAGGCTATGCAAGAACATGAGACAGCGTTCAGACTTCGATCCTGATGTATCTGAGAATCAGAGAGTGTTGGGTATGTTGTTTGTGGGAAACAGTTGTGAAGACATGAGGGAAAAAAATTGAAGCAGCTAGAAGGTGCAGGGGCTCTTCCAGTCAGCCAGGTATTAGAAAGTGCTTATAAACTGTGAACAGAAATAAAGAGAAACGGGAAACAGTACACACAAACAGAGAGCTGTGGTTTTGGCGCAAGCTTTACAAAGTAGCAATAGTAATAGCAATAGAACTCAGACTTATATACCACTTCATAGTGCTTTACAGTCCTCTCTAAGTGGTTTTACAGAGGCAGCATATTGCCCTCAAATATCCGGGCCCTCATTTTAGCGAACTTAGAAGGATGGAAGGCTGATTCAACTTTGAGCTGGTCAGCATTGAACTTATGGCAGTCGGCAGAGTTAACTTGCAACACTGCATTCTAACCACTGCACCACCATGGCTCAATACAAGTAGTCCTCGACTTATGACCACAGTGCAGCTGAAAATTTCTGTTGCTAAGTGAGACATTTGTTAAGTGAGTTTTGCCCCATTTTACGACCTTTCTTGCCACAAGTGTTAAGTGAACCACTGCAGTTGTTAAGTGAGGAACATGGTTGTTAAGTGGATCTGGCTTCCCCGTTGACTTTGCTTGTCAGAAGGTTGCAAAAGGGGATCACGTGACCTGCAACCAACGTAAACACGAGTCAGTTGCCAAGCGTCTGAATTTTGATCACGTGACCATGGGGATGGTGCAATGGTCGTAAGGGTGAAAAACGGTCATAACTTACTTTTTTCAGAGCCATTGTAACTTTGAAGGGTCATTAAATGAATGGTTGTGAGTCAAGGACTATTTGTATACAGAAGCCACTGCCTGATGGTGTATCAAAAACACTTGAGGACACAGGTGGCCACTCCTGGGGTCCCTGTTCCAATAAAGGGGTACATGATGAGGGCAACTTGTGCTGGGGCTGTCCAGTTTGGTGGGCTGTTTACTGGTGGAAGGAGTTCCATGAGAGCATAGGGCAAGACACTCAAGTAATTAGGATTTATGAGATGGGTTCATAGGAAAAGAATTTCCCTTGTTTGGAAAGCTTCCATTATACATTATTCAATGGCATATGTTCAGTAACTCCGGATTGTTGCTGACATTTAAAAACAACTGAGCAAACCAAGGCTGATCATATTTCTCGGTTGGCCTGATGTTAATCTTGGTGTTAATCTCTTCTCATCTGGGTGATGATTGCTGGTGGGGAGGTGTTTGGGTCTTTTTGTTCCCTTTTTTGGCTTGTTGATTGTCTCTCTTTTGCACAGTATGTAGATGTGGTTTATATCTATGTGTTAATAGAGTCAGCAGAGCCCCAATGAAGGAACTGCCCAAAAAAAGGTAACAGTAAACCACCCAACTAAAGAACCTCCAAAACCATTCCCACCAACACTGACAGGGCAAGCCACTCCTTAGCACTGATAATGTTACCTGGTTTGGGTAATGAAATGTCTGCAAGAAAACAGCCAAGCTCAGAGAGCACCAAGGAACCCTCATTTCAATCCTGAGCTACAAATATTCCCCTTTATTGGAACTTGATGTGTCTTTGTCAAGTTTTTCTCATGGGCCATAGTGTACAAGTCCAAAATAATCACTTCATTTCCCCCAACTTAGTTACCCCTACTAGGGCATGCACCTGTTGGGTAACCTCTAGCTCTGCCTCTGCTTTACTGTAAAAGAACCCCTATTTTTAAATCTCTGGTAGAAACAGCAACACAGGAGGTATTTCGGGTCCCATTCTCTAGCCATGAAGTCCCTTCAGTAAACCAGGTTTCCTTGCTGCGGTTAGAGAAGCTAAATGGGGGGTGAGGGTTTGGGTAGTCCAAAGCCAGAGCAAAAATGTATGCTGCAGGCAGAAAGCAGATCTAGCCTGTAAATTCTCCCATCTGATTTCAGAATGGGCCAGGAGGGGCTATTAAAGGATTTACTGGTTTGTTTAGAATACCTTCCTTCTCTAAGTTTCAGATAGTTCCTGTGATCCCTGTTTTAGCAGCTTTTGGTCTGGGACAGGGGTCTTCAAACTTGGCCCTTTTATGACTTGTGGACTTCAACTCCCAGAATTCCTCAGCCAGGCATGCTGGCTCAGGAATTCTGGGAGCTGAAGTCCATGAGTCATAAAAGAGCCAAGGTTGCCTACCCCTGGACTAAGGGATCTGAGATTTCAGTTTCCTCTTCCCCTTTTACAGCCAGGACTGAAACTTTCTTTAAAGCGTAGTTAATTGTTTCACTTCCTGCCTGAGCAGCAAGAAAGGCTGCTCTTCCTCCTTCATCTTCCCTCCATTTTCCTCCTCTGATCCAGGCCTTCCTTGCTGATTTCTTTCTAACTGCTCAACCCCTCTCCTTCAAGCTCCTAGTAGAAATCCATCCCCTCTCTCCATGTTTTCTCCCAAATCTCTTATCTTTTGCCACATTTGTACACCCTCCTTTCCATTCTCAACTCTCTGCCCCTGGTTGCCCCACAAATTCCTATTCCTATTGTCTTCTCTTCTTTCCCTCTTCTTCTTTTTAATTACTTGCACCTCCCCCAGATCCTTTACTTTACTTTCCTCTCCAACATTAACAACAGCTTTCTTTGCTTCTCGCAGATCGCTTTCCAAAATAGATAAATCTAATGGGTAAGTGTTGTGTCCTGAGCCTGCTGAAGCATTCAGCAGGCTCAGAAATGTTGCAAATGGTCCCAGGCAGACCAAAAGCTGCCCAGGACCAGACTTGCATGCGCAAGGCACGAAAACAGCCAGATTCCTATTGGCTGATGCTGTCCGGGTTTAGGACAGTATAAAAGGCCTGCATGCCTTTTTCGTTGTTGCTGGTTGTAAGGAGAAATCAATAAAGAAAGCTTGATGTTCACCATGTGTCTTTGTTTAATGCCTGCAACCCGAAAACATAAAACTGGCGATGAAGGTGGGATCACTGCAGGCAAGTGGAAGATTTACAACTGAATTGAGGACTCACAGAAGGTCCTGAAGCTTGGGAAGTCAGCATCCAGCTCTGCGACTCAGCCTGCCAGTACAGCATCGCTGGAGGTGAGCTTGGCAAACGGACCCCTTCTCCCCAGTAAGACGAGCCTTGCAGCGAAAGCCATTAACGAGGCCTGTGAAGACTTAAGATGTCGAAGATTGGCTGCTTATCTGACTTTGATGTCTCCCACCCAGAGCGCTGGAATTCATACGTGGCGCAGGTGGAGAACTACTTTAGGGTCAATCAGATAAGGGAAGATGGCCTTAAAGCAGCAACCCTGCTATGTGTTTGTGGACAGGAAACGTTCGACATAGCAGAGAACCTGGTGGCCCCTGCGCTTTTAGAGTCAGTAAGTTATACTGACTTGAAGAAAATGCTTAAAGAACATTTCCAGCCTAAACTTTCTGTAATTGTTTGGAGGCACGCATTCGAGCAGAGAGACCAGAGGCCGGGTGAGTCTGCTGCGGACTTTATTGCTGCCTTAAGACAAGTGGCCAGGCCTTGTGAATTCAAGGACCTGGAAGAGAGGCTGTGAGATCATTTTGTTTGTGGCCTACAAAGTAGGGAGCTGCAACAGAAGATATTCGCCAAGGATGAAGTTTCATTCCAAGATGCATTGAGAGAGGTTGCAGCTGAAGAAGCAGCGGGCGGCGCTGTGAAGGCTTTGCAGCTTGCCAGAAACCCTCCAGCCACCGTGACCGTCCATCAAGAGGTCACTAGAGAAGATCCAGAAACGGATCCTGAAGAGGAGGTGGATAGGCTACACCAGCCAGCTGAGAGAAGGCCGAAGGAGCGTCCAGACAAGGCTTCAGCATCTCCTCAGTGCTTCGGGTCTGGAGGACACCACAAGCGCACAGACTGCAGATTCCGCTCCGCCATTTGCCGGGCATGTGGAAGGCAAGGCCACATTGCCTCCGTCTGTTTGGGTCGCCAGAAGGTCCAACCTTGGGAAGAATTGCTTCGGAAAGGTACCAGGGTCTCCAGCCAACACAGGGTGGGTTTCTGCGCATCGCGCAGGAGTATTCTGAGAACAGGGACACACAAGCCCCTTAAGAAAAAGCTTCGCATTGACGTGAAGTTGCAAGGGGTTCCCTTGTCAATTTAGTTGGACACAGGGTCCGCTCTATCGATCATTTCACATGACACCTTCAAAAGGATTTGCAGCAGTAGTGGCCTTCGAGTTAAACTCAGGCCATTGAACTTAATCCTAACTGATTTCCAGAATTCCAGAGTCAGTGTGAAGGGGGAGGCTATGCTCAAAGTGCAGCGTAAGGCTTTTGAAGGCCTACTAGATGTGGTAGTTGGGGGTGATTGCACGAGTCTCATTGGACTCGATTGGTTCGAGGCCCTTGGAATCCAAGTGACTGGGCTGCACAGCCTGCAAGCGCCAGGCCTTGCAGTAGTCTGCAGGGAGTTTGCTGATATGTTTAGCTCAGAGCTTGGCTCTTACAAGGGGCCTCCCATTGCCCTACGCTTAGACCCAACTATCACACCTATTAGGATTAAGCCTAGAAGGGTGCCTTTTGCTCTCAAGAACAAAATTGATGCAGAGCTGGACAAGCTGCTCCAGCAGGGCATCTTAGAACCTGTGGACTCTAGTCCATGGGAAACCCCCTGTCAACGCTGCAAATACTGTATATTCTTGCTTTTAACAATATTCTTGCGTTGACACCCCCATTGTAACACCTTTAAAGGCTAATGAAGAAGTCCGAATTTGTGTGGACTATAAATGTACATTGAACAAAGCACTGCAACAGCACGCATACCCAGTCCCTGTGGTAAGCCACATTCTGGCCTCCCTCAAGGGGGGGGGGTGCATTTTTGCAAAACTCGATTTGGCACAGGCCTACCAACAGCTACCTGTTGATGAGGCAACAGCTGAGGCTCAAACAATAGTAACACAGAGAGGAGCCTTTAAGGTTAAAAGATTGCAGTTTGGGGTTAATGTAGCCCCTGGCATATTCCAAAGTGTCATGGAGCGCACACTTCGTGGTATTCCTGGGGTCTGTCCCTATTTTGATGACGTCCTCATTGCTGGGGAGTCATCTCAAAACTTAGCTGAGAGATTAAGGGCTGTCTTGCTTCGTTTCCGCCAAGCGGGTCTGAAACTGAAGCAAGAAAAGTGTAAGATTGGAGTCACTTCCACTGAATTCTTAGGTTTCAGAACTGATGCTCAAGGCATTCATCCTGCTGAATCGAAGCTTCAAGCGATTCAGCAGGCCCCAAGCCCCAAGTCCAAAAGCGAGCTGCAAGCTTTCTTGGGGCTCTTAAATTTCTATCACGCATTTCTTCCACACAAGGCTGCAGTGGCAGAGCCGTTACACCGGCTCTTAGATAAACAAGCTCCATGGCAGTGGACTAAAGTCCATGAAAGGAGTTTCAATGAGGTTAAGGCCTTGCTCTCTTCAAATGCTGTATTAGCGCATTTCAATGAGCAACTGCCTGTGTGCATTGCATGCGATGCATCTCCTTATGGGGTGGGAGCAGTACTTAGCCCTCTGAAGGCTGATGGGACACAAGTCCCTGTGGCCTACTACTCAAGGACTCTGTCATCTGCAGAGTGGAGTTATGCTCAGATTGACAGAGAAACCTTGGCCATAGTGGCTGGCATAAAGAAATTCCATGATTTTTTATATGGCCACCACTTCACGGTCTACATAGACCATAAGCCTCTGCTGGGTTTGTTTACTACTAACAAACAGACACCACACATTATTTCGCCACGTATGCTGAGATGGTCCATTTTCCTGTCAGCATATGACTACACTCTAATTCACAAACCTGGAAAAGAAATGGGCCATGCAGATGGCCTAAGCAGATTACCTCTAAAACAGAGACAGATCCTGCTCTTGCTATTAATATTCTTTCCATTCAGGAGTTGCCTGAATCTCCCCTCAATGCTAGGAACGTGGCTGCTGAAATTGCCATTGATCACAGGCTCACATGCGTGCTGACATGGGTGTTGTCAGGATGGCCTGACACGTGTCCAGATACGGAGTTTCAAAGCTTCTGGCAAAGGAAGCATGAACTTTTCACTTTCAAGGGGTGCCTGTTATGGGGTAGTAGGGTAGTCATCCCAGCCTCATTGAGGTCTAGAATCTTGCTCTCTCTGCATGAGGGACATCCAGGCATAGTAAGGATGAAAGCGCTTGTGTGCAGCCATCTATGGTGGCCTGGGCTCGATAAAGCCATCGAGGCCTAGGTGCACGGGTGCCAAATGTGCCAGCAGTCAAGGCCTGAAATGCCTCAGGCTCCAGTACATAGGTGGGAGGAAACACAAACCCCATGGTCTAGGGTGCATATAGATTATGCTGGGCCCTTTCAGGGGCAATTCTTCCTTCTCCTCATTGACAGCCATTCCAAGTGGCTAGATGTTGTTCCTGTTTCCTCCACTACTACTGCCAGGACCATCCAGGTATAGAGAGGGATCTTCGCCTCACATGGACTTCCAGATTTCCTGGTTTCAGATAATGGCCCTCAATTTACCTCTTTTGAGTTCCAGGCTTTTCTTCAGGCCAACTTGATCCGGCATGCGACTTCTGCTCCCTTCCACCTATCTTCCAATGGCCAGGCAGAGAGGATGGTGCGCACTACCAAAGATGCTCTCAAGAGACTCACTTATGGCAGCTGGCATCACAGGTTAGCTGATTTCCTTCTTGCACATCACACCACACCTTGCACAGCCACAGGGAAGACCCCAGCAGAACTCCGCTGGGGTCACCGCCTCATCACGAAACTGGACAGGTTGCACCCAGACCGGGTGGCTTCACAGGTGTCACAGCCGCGGGCACCTAGGAGACTACAGGTGGGCAATCTAGTCTGGGTAAGGAACTATGGCCCTGGACATCTCTGGGTCACAGCAGTGGTATGCAAGTTCTCTGGGCCACTGTAATACGAAGTGGCCTTGGACGATGGGCACATCATCAGACGACACATTGACCAACTGCGTTGGAGGCTCTCCAGCAACGTTTCTGCACCTGGCTCTGCTCTCGGGAGGGAGGAGGACCATAATTTGCATTCTGGGCCACAGTCTCCCAGCTCCAGAGGGGGTTCACTTGTTCCTGTGGTAGAATGGGGACATTCACAGAATTCAGTTATTGTTCCAGATCGGGGGTCATCCCAGGCTTCAGCAAGTGCTCCAAACAGGAATTCTCCAGAAAGGGGGTTTGCCATGGAGGCAGCTCCTGACTCTGGCACCTCCGACACACACACGGGGCCAATGGGGTACTGGGGCACATCAGCCACTCAGGCCACTCCAGCTGCTGGTCTTGGGCTCGAGGGACAGTGCTCCTGAGAGGAGTCCATTGTGGATTTGGGGAATTCCACCCCACCACTGGACTTGGGGAATTCCACCCCCCCCCCAAGGAACCCTGGCTGGAATTCAGAGGATTCAGCCAGTCAGCAGCTGGGTGGGGCACCTGAGCTTTTGGGGCATCAAAGTCCTGGTCTGCCTAGCCTGGCAGGCGAGCTGGCAGGCCAGGCACATTCACCGGCCATCAGAAGGTCAAAACGGGCCAAGGGCCCATCTAAACATCTTGAGGACTATGTGAGGTTTCTGTCAATTCTAAGGGAACCTTACTAGTCCTTAAACAAGATGCAGAACAAAACACTCAGTGAAGGGGTGTTATTTTCAGCTTATTATTTGTTCTATTTTCTTTCTGAATGATTGTATATGTAAGAGTGCTTGCCTGTGTGCAGGCAATTGTGATTTCCATTAACCCCCAGTCCCTTGAACACATGTACCTGTGCTGTTACATCATAAAGTATCTTGTTTTATGTAGGGGGGAGGGGTGTTGTGTCCTGAGCCTGCTGAAGCATTCAGCAGGCTCAGAAATGTTGCAAATGGTCCTGGGCAGACCAAAAGCTGCCCGGGACCAGACTGGCTGTTGCCCGCCTTGTGCGCATGTGCAAGGCGCGAAAACAGTCAGATTCCTATTGGCTGACACTGTCCGGGTTTAGGACAGTATAAAAGGCCTGCGTGCCTTTTTGGTTGTTGCTGGTTGTAAGGAGAAATCAATAAAGAAAGCTTGATGTTCACCATGTGTCTTCATTTAATGCCTGCGACCCAAAAAAATAAAAGTAAGGTTTGTGGGAAGTCAGCACCCACCCCCGAAAAAGGAAATATTAAAAAGGGCAGAATATTATATTTCCTCAAAGGATCTTAAAAAGGCAGAAAATCATGCCCAGTTTTCCTTAATAGCCCCAAGTCTCCCTCTCCCACACAGAAACCAGCTCTGTAGAAATGCAGATATCATAATCGTTTCAGAAAGACTGGCACTGGAAGCTTAGAGCTGATGGGATTAGAAAGACAAAGATCCCTAGAATCAACAATCCCTCACACCAAAAAAATCCAACACTGGACATAGTCATCGGCCACAGCCACAGGGAAGCAGGAAATGAACTTTGGGACATAATAGGATTAACCCACCACAATCAGAATACCAGAAAGGCACACTCAGACTCAGTTGTTCATGCCACAGGAACAACTCCAAACAAAAGCTCAAGAAAGTATAAAAACCCACCACTCCCTACTACATGTGGTCAGCTTTCCCAGAGCCATCTTTCTGTCTGGCTCTCCTCTTCAATAAACTACAACGTTCTTTATAAAGCAGTCTCCATTTTGATTATTCCCAGCTGAGACTGGACCCTGATTAAGATTTTTCTTTCAACAGCTGCATCTACTTGCCCAATCCAGAATCATTCAGGATGCTGCAGCCCACCTAGCACTCCTTTTAAAGATCGATTGCTCCAAGGACACTGCATAATGTCACCCATCATTTACTTCTCATCTGTATTATTAAGGGGGCTATGAGCTGGTACCATGAATAGAGACAGCAGAATTCTAAAAAGTCCTCTTTCCCCTGACGATCTTCAGTGGCTTTAAGCCATAATTGGGTGCCAGTGATTAAATTCTGAACCATGTTTTGGGGTCCCTGTAAGACACTGAGGCAGTCACCAGGTTTGTGGGAATTCGGATTTCTCTGGTAGGTGTGCCATTTGGTGCAGAGTTCAGGGTATGTTAATATGACCAGCTCAATCTCTTGGTCAGACAAATTGTACTGGAGGCTGAGTTAATGTAGCCTCCTGTTATGTCCTGGGCTGTGATGGACACAGCAGGTGCAGGAAGTTGCAGAGAGACCCGGGCAGACCATGTGGCTACCCGGGCCAGACAGGCTGTCTCCAGTATATTGCGCATGCATAAGGCGGGAAAGATACATTGCATTGATTGCTTGATGCTGCTCCCTGTAAGGGGGTATAAAAGGGATCCATGCCATTTTGTGTTGTTCTGTTGAAGATTGAATAAAGAAGCAACTGTTGTTACTCCTGTCTCGTCTCAATGCCTTACCAATGCTCAGAACAGAACATTGGTGACGAAGGTGGGATCGTGCTGCAAGAAAACAACAAAAATAGGCTGACTCACCACAGAAGGCCCGAAGCGATTGGATGTGCGGCGTTCCAAACTTGTGCGACTGCCTGCCAGTACGAAGATGCTGGAGGAGAGCTCGGCAAGATTCGTCCTTGGAACCCCTTCACAAGCCAGAGCAGCATGAGGCATTGACGAGGCCGCCAAGAAGTAACAATGTCCAAGATAGGCCGTCTGTCTGAGTTCGATACATCACACCCTGAATGTTGGAGCTCATACATGGCCCGGATAGAAAACTACTTTCGGGTAAACCAAGTTCGGGAGGACAGGCTCAAAGCCACAAAGTTACTGTGTGTCTGTGGGCAGGAGACATTTGATATTGCCGAAAATCTGGTTGCCCCAGCACCTCTGGAATCCATTGTGTATATGGAGCTGAAGAAAATGTTAAGGGAACATTTTGAACTGAAGCTATCAGTGATTGCCTGGCGTCATGCATTCGAACAGCGGGACCAACAGCCAGGAGAGTCTGCTGCGGACTTTATTGCTGCGCTGCGACAAGCTGCTAGGCCCTGTGAGTTCAAAGACCTGGAGGAAAGACTTCGAGATCGTCTAGTTTGTGGTTTGAGGAGCCGTGAGCTGCAGCAAAAGATTTTTGCGAAGGAAGATGTTTCCTTCCAGGATGCACTAAGGGAGATCACAGCCGATGAAGCAGTGGGAGGAGCTGTTAAGGCCTTGCAGCTTTCCAAGAATCCTACGAGTTCAGGCTCCATCCATCAAGAGGTCGCTCGAGAGGTAGCTGATCCTGATTCCGAAAACGAGGTCAACCGTCTACAGTAGCCAGTGGAGAGAAGGCCCCAAGAGCGAGCTGATAAGCGAGCTTACAAGGCAGTTCAATTCCCTTGGAGTTTCAGATGTGGAGGACGCCCCGAGCGCTCCGATTGCCGATTCTGCTCTATTTGCCGGGCGTGTGGCCGACAAGGCCACATAGCCGCCGTCTGTTTGTGTCGCAAGAAAGACCATCCATGGGAAGAATTGCCTCAGAAAGGTATCAGGGTCCCCAGCCAGAATAGGGTGGGTTTCTGCGCATACCGTAGAAGTGTTCTGAGAACCGGGGCCCACCGACCATTGAAGAAAAAGCTGCACATTGGTGTCAAATTGCAGGGGGTCCCCTTAACCAGGGCTTTTTTTCTCATAGAATGCCCAAAACGGAGTTCCAGCACCTTTTTTGGATGGAACCTTGTAGGGTAGGCAAGGCGGGTTGTATGACATGTGTGAGTTCCAGCACCTTTTTTTCTTTTTGAAAAAAAGCACTGCCCTTATCGATGGAGCTGGACATGGGTTCAGCTCTGTCAATCATATCCAGGACACCCTTAAGGAAATCTGCTGTAGAAGCAGCCAGTGAGTTAAACTCAGGCCATTGAATCTGGTTTTAACAGATTTTCAGAATTCCAGAGTCAGGGTGAAAGGGGGACTTCCAGTGGTGATGTCGAGGTGGTGCAGGGGAAAGAGGACAGTCTCCATCCTCTAACTCTGATCTTTTCACGTTTGGAGACCCTTTGGGGCCGCAGAAAGCCTGGAGGGCTATGCGCGAAAAGGGTGAAGCTTTGGGAGTAGTGAGGTGAGAGGCAATCACCCACTACGATGAAAGGAAACCCCTTAAATTCAACGTGAAAACATCTACTATTGTCAGATGGCGGATTCGAGGCCTTGACAAACCACAGAGGATGCGGAAGCAAAGATATACTTAATTGACTGTGTCATTGAGTGAGTTTAAAAACTATGAAAATATTCCAAAGCAATAGAAAAGTCTAAAGATTTACTTGTCTGCTAGTTTTGGCATTGGAAGGAAGCTCAGCTGGAGAGGGAATCCTCAGAGCAAGCGGTGACCTGGCGGGAAGAGCTGTGAGTCAGCAAATTAAAAACAACCAGAGGATTAACAGGAGGGAGACAAAAAGAAAAAAGAAAGAAAAAAAGTCTTGTGGTGAGCGTTTTAGCACAGAACGAAGAAGAAGATAGAAGATTGAGGAAGGAGAGGTCGAGAGACAGGAGACGGAGAGGGAGGAGACAGCGGAGTGATTGGGACAAGAGAAACGAAAGGAGACGACCAGCAAGCAGACAGCTGGAACTGCGGAGAAAATGGAGATCTGAGAAGGACGGAGAAGTAGTGAGTTTAAGAAGATTGGATTGGAAGAAGTGAGGGCGGAGAAGGAAGGATGAGATAGATTTGGACAGGCAGGAAATTCGGGAAAGCAAGGGAGACGGCGAGAGGATGTGATACGGTGGTAAAAGGGACAGGAACGGATAGAAATTTGGAGTCCTAGAGAGACTGTGTAAGTTTGGAGATAGCGAGGTCAGAGGAGAACGGAGGAGATAGACCTGAAAGTTTGGAGGGTTTGGAAAGTGAAGGAGACGGCGAGAGGACGTGACATGGTGGTGAGAGACAGGAACGGATATACGGACAGACGGTTGAAGGCATAAGATAGGAGAAGAAACCTGGAGTCCTAGAGAGACCGTGTGTTAAGTAAGAAAGAGGAAAAAAAAGTGAAGAGGGGTGGAGAAGGAGGAGAGAGGTCTGGAGGTATAGCGAAAGTAGATATAGATTTAGAAAAGGAAAGAAAGAAGAATTGTAAGTCTAGAATAAAAGAGTAAAGCTACATAGGTTGTTGGCTAAATAAAGAGATATTAGGAATAGAAAGTAGTTGACAAATAGGATATTAAAATGACAACATTGAGAACAGGGAAAAAAACAATATCAAGTTTAGTATTGACACCTTCATCCCCACCAGGACAGAGAACAATAGAAGGGATGTTGGGGACTGAAAAACAAAGCATAATGTCAAATATGCAAACCCTGCAGACAACTCTACTAACCATTCAAGAAACAATGCTAAAGATGCAAGAGACAATGTCCAAGAATCACATAGAAATGAGAGGGGATATGAACAAATTAGATAATAAGATTGAAACGATACAACAAACAATTGAGAAAAATGAATAAAAAATACAGAAGGTAGAAGTAGGATTGGATAAAATAGAGAAAAAAGTTGATACAGTAGATAAAAATTGATGGGAATCAACAAAAAAATGGAAGAATCGATCATATATCTGGAAATGGATAGGGCGGCGTTCTATCTAAGATTCCAAAACGTGGTGGAAGATAAGGAAGAGGATTTGGGTACAATTATGGTAGAGCTGATAGCTGAAGCTCTACAAAGGGATAAGCAAGAGGTATTGTTAGAAATAGATGAGGTGTACTGAATTCATACTAACTACGCCTGAAGGAATAGACTCCCACGAGAAGTACACATAAGATTTGCCAGAAAAAAAGTTAGAGACATAATATACAAGATTACAAGAGAAGATCCAATGATTTACAAAGGCATAGAAATTCAAACATTAAAACAAGTCCCAAAGAAAGTGAGAGAACAGAGAAGGGACTATAGATTTCTTAGTGTACATCTAATCAAAAGAAGCATACCATTCAGATGGTTAATCCCCGTGGGGATGTTAATAACATGGCAAGAGAGGAAGATTAAAATAGATAGCTTAGACAAGGCAAGAGATTTCTATGAACAGCTAGAAGGTGAAGAAGGAGAGAATAGTAGTAAAGAAGAATCAGAATTAGAATCTAGAAGTCAGGAAGACCAGCAACAGGAGTTAAAAGAAAGAGAAAGAGAGATAGAAAGTAAGGAGGTAAAAAGACAAAGGAAAGAAAGAGGAATAGGTTTGAGAACAAGACAAACACAGAAGTAAAATAATGGAAAAGGAGATTAGATTAATATCAATCAATGTCAATGGATTAAATGCACCAGCTAAAAGAAAACAAATATTAACAAAATTAGTAAAACAAGATGTAGATATAGCTTGTCTATAAGAAGTACACATAAAAGATCAACACAAAAAATATTTGGAATTCCTGAAATTAGGAGTACTATATACGTCATTAATGGAACAAAAACAGAGAGGAATAGCAGTCTATATTAGGAAAGTAATTAAAGCCAAATTAAAATACCAAGATACAGAGGGAAGGGTACTAATAATAGAACTACAAATGGAACAAAAATCATGGCTGTTGGTGACAATTTATGCTCTGAATGAGTATCAAAAAGAATTCTTTAAAAACTTACATGAAAAACTTATAGAAATTGGACAAGGAAATATCTGTATAATAGGAGATTATAATGCGGTAGTGAATGTAAAAAAGAATTATACTAGCAACGCAAAAAATAAAAAGAAACGGAAAACACTACTAAGGACTTTCTTTGAGATGGCACATGAATTCAATTTATCTGACAAATGGAGGAAATGGAACCCCATTAAAAAGGAATATACCTTTTTTTCAAATCCACATAAATCGTGGTCTCGGTTGGACATGGCGTGGATGAATGGGGAGGTAGGACAAGATTTGGAAATAATAGAAATAATGCCAAATACATGGGCCAACCATAACCCCCTGAAAATAGTCTGGACAGGTCAGAAAAAAGTAAGGAGAAGGTGGACACTAAACGCCCAAATTTTGAAGGAAAAAGAATTTATCATAAGGATTAGAAAAGAAATGGAATTATTTTTTAAAGAAAACACTAAACAACAAACATCACTACAAATTATATGGGATACTGCTAAAGCATATTTGAGAGGCATAGCGATAGCTTATACAGCTAGAAAAAATAAGGTGAAAAGACAAACACAAAACATACTTCAGGAAGAGATTAAAAAATTAGAATCTAAATTACAAAGGGAGCCCCAGGATGAAATGATTAAAGAGGAAATGGTTTTGGCTAAACATAAATTAAATATGGTAGAACAAGAGGAGATGGCAAGAGAATTGAAAGTAGCCAAACACTTCAAAGCGTCTCGGAGCTTCTATTGTTTCTAAAGCCTCGATCTTCCCAGTAATGCAGACAGCTCAGCAAGTTAAGTTTAAGTTACCACCACCTTCTCCATCGTTACCAGCATGTATACTTAAAGATTTACAGGATGCCTTGGCAAATAAGGCATGACAGATTAAAGAAGAGATGGAGGAATTTCTTGAAAATAAAATTAGGGAACTGAGAGAGGACATTGCGTCTGTGTTTCAAAAGTTTGTTGGTCATATAGATCGTCTGGATGATCGTATTGATGATGTTGTGGAAAAATTTGAAAAACTGGAAGATTGAATTGATAAAGTAGAAAATAAGGTGGAAATAACACAGGATGAAATTACTATGTTACAATATAGAGACATGGAATTTGCTTTAAGAATAAGGGGAATGAAGGAAAACACGCAAGAAGATTTGAGACAAGTGGTGGTAAAAGATATAGCTTTCATTTTGGGGGCTGAGCCTGAAGAAATACTGAGAGAGATGGAAAAAGTTTTTAGGGTTAATTCAAGGGTTGCGAGGCAGAGGAATTTGCCACGAGATGTGGTTATTTATTTTTCTAGGAGATCACTTTGTAATGAAATTTTACAGGCTTTTTATAAGCAGAGATTTCAAATTGCAACTCAAGATGTTATAATTTTAAAAGAAATACCTTCAAAAATTCTTAGAAAAAGAAAGGATTTTGCTTTTTTTGGCTGATGAGCTAAAAAAACGACAGGTCCGGTTGACATGGGAGATACCGGCTGGAATAGCGGTGAATTATGCGGGGATATATCATAGACTTAACACAATTTCAAAGGCGAAAGATTTTTACACTTCTGTTTTGAAGGCGGGCTCTCCATCATCTTTGCGACCTGAGATTATAGAAGAAAAGTTGGAAGGGCAGCCGGTTGATGTAGGAGACATACAGGCTGAACCTCTGCAGCAGTCTCTTGTGACAGAAGATTTTTTAAAGAAACCGACAATGACTCGTGCAGCTTATAGACGTAAAGTAAAAGAACAGCAGAAGGCGGATGTTGGAATAAAGAAAAGGAAATGATGAACTTTTGTAGTAGTTTTTTGAGATAGAAGATGTTTTAAAGGAATAGTGAATGATTTGTGTAATATGTAGATGTAAAGAAAAAGAACAATAAACGTTAGTTTAGCTGGTAGTTTGATTTAGTATGTTTTAAAGGAATAGTGAATGATTTGTGTAGTATGTAGATGTAAAGAAAAAGAATAATAGAAGGTGTCGATTTAGTGGAAAAGTTTAAATATTTGGGAGTATATATATTATAAATTTTTAATTTAAAGTGTATAAAATAATTATGAGATATTATGGGTAAATGTGTAAAAGAATTTAAATTCTAATGATCTCTGTTGGTGAGAATTTTAGTGATTAAGATGAATGGTTTGTTGAAACTTCTTAAGTAGGAGGGTATTAATAGATTTACTTAGGGGTGGGGGAAAAAAAAGCAAATAGCCAAGTTTATCGAATGTAAGTTTGTTGGTTGGGTTATATTGGAGGGAAAATTTTGTGTTTATTATGGATGAATGGTTGTTTAAAAGAAATATACACCTCAGCGTGGAGAAGATGGATAAATTACATGTAGACTAAATATGGGTTAGAGTTGATATGGGATTAAAAAGTATTATTTAGATTATGAATAATTTTTAGTTTTTAATTTGGAATTGCTTATATTGTTATTTTTTTAATTTGCTTAAATTTGTTTTGTATTCGAGTTCAAGCACATTATTGATTTTGTTATTTGTATAGTTGGATAAGTTTATTTAGAATTTGCTTGTGTATTTGTACCCTGTAACCAGCTCTGGGAAGTGAGGGGGGGGAGGGAGGGAGGGGGTTATTTTAGGGGGGTGATATTGTTAAAAACTTGTATAAAACTTTTCAATCAAAAAAAAAAAAAAAGAAAGTAGCCAAACAAAACTTTTTCGAACATGCAAATAAGCCTGGGAGGTGGCTCACTTATAAATTAAAAAAAGAGAAAGAAAAAAGATTTATTCAGGAACTGCAAGATGAAAATGGAGAGTTGCAATATAAAATGGATAAAAAGAAAAAAATAATTCAGAATTATTTTGAGTTACTATACAAAAAAGAGGAAATAGAGGAGGAGAATATAAAACAATATTTAAAGGTCAATGGTTTGTCGGAATTAAAAGGACAGAGAGAATTATTGAATAAGGAAATAAAAGCTATGAAATTAAGAACCGCAGTGCAAAAACAAAAAAATAATAAAGCCCCAGGGCCAGTTGGTCTACCAGGGGAGGTGTATAAGACTCTATATGAAGATTTGGAAACGACATTATTAGATGTATACAATGATGTGTTGGAGAAAGCCAAATTACCAGATTCCTGGACAGAAGCAAATATAACTCTTATTCCAAAAGAAGGTACTGACCCCAAACAGATAAAAAATTATAGGCCAATCTTGTTGTTGAATTCGGATTATAAAATTTTCACTACTATAATTGCGGAAAGATTGAAAACAATATTAAATCAAACAATACATCCGGATCAAAATGGTTTTTTACCCTCAAGACAAATTAGGAACAACACGAGAACGGTGTTAAATGTCCTGGAATACTATGAAGCACACCCCGATAAACAAGTAGCATTAATATTTTTAGATGCCCAGAAAGCATTTGACAACCTTAATTGGCAGTTTATGTTCCAACAGATAGAGGATATGAAATTTGGAGGGAAGTTCGAGAAAATGATAAAGGCAATATATAAGATACAAAGGGCGAGAGTGATAATCAATGGGGAGAACACAGAGAAAATTGAAATAAATAAAGGAGTAAGACAGGGATGCCCAATTTTTTATTTTAACATTAGAAGTGCTACTAACCCAAATTAGAACCAATAAAGAGATAAAAGGATTAAAAGTTAAAACAGAAGAATATAAGACACAAGCATTTGCAGACAATTTGGTGTTTTTTATAGAGGAACCACTAGAGAGAGGAAATATCCTAATAAATGAAATAGAAAAATACGGGATAGTGGCAGGACTAAAAATCAATAACGAAAAGACTAAAATGTTAGTAAAAAATGTAACTGAAAGACAAAAAAGGAAATTAGAAGGAAATTTGGGATTGCAAATTGTAAAAAAAATTAAATATTTAGGAATTTGTCTTACTATAAGATGTTCAATAAAAGAAGACAATTATAAAAAATTAATATTACAAATGAAAAAAGATTTGGAAACTTGGGGAAAACTACAATTATCACTGTTACGAAGGATTTCTGTGATCAAAATGAATATTTTACCAAAATTATTATATCTATTTCAGACAGTTCCAATAAAATTAGAGAAAATTGTTTTTGAGGAATTAAATAAAATGATAAACAAATTTATATGGTTGGGTAAAAAAGCACGAATAAACATTAAAGCGTTATAGGATAGTAGAAGTAGAGGTGGCCTTGGGCTCCCAAAATGGGAAACTTACTACCAAGCAGCGGGATTACTTTGGATTAGGGATTGGATAAACTTAGAAAATAAAAGGGTTTTAACAATTGAGGGACATCATTTACAGGCTGGTTGGCAAGCCTTTCTATGGGGAAATTATAAGAAGTCACATACATATTTTTACCGGCACCAGATAAGAGATGCACTGATTTGGACGTGGGAAAAGGTTAAAAAGAAATATTATACGAAAATACCAAATTGGGCCTCACCGATGGAGGCAATGATCCACCCAAATACACTGGACAAAAAAAGATGACAAGATATAAAGAACTATTAGATGATCAAGGAAAGCTCAGATCAAGGGAGGAATTAAAAGAACAGGGAATAATTATTGATTGGTGGCCATACTTACAGATACAATCAAAATATAGCAAAGATATGGAAGAATATGGAATAAGTCGGGTATCACAGCAATTGGAGAAAATATTGACAGGTAAGGAAGGAAAATTTTTAACAAAAACCTACAAACATTTATTAGAAGTAGAATTAGAAGAAGAAATAGTAAAAGGTCCAATGATTGCATGGGCAAGGAATATAGGTAGAAATATAGAATTAGAAGAATGGGAAAGAATATGGAACATAAATTGCTAATTAACACTGTCAACTGCATATAAAGAAAACCAATATAAAATGTTCTATAGATGGCATTTAACACTGGTGAGATTGGCTAAGATATATAAAAATAATGAATCCAGACTGTTGGAAATGCAAAAACAAAGAGGGAACATTCTATCACATGTAGTGGCAATGCCCGAAAGCAAAGATTTATTGGGAGCAGATAAGGAGATGGATACAGGAAATAACAAAAGAACGAATCAAACTTAAACCCGAATTATTCTTATTAGGTATAATTAACCCAAAGATGAAAAAACAACTTCAACACATCATTGTACATATAATAACAGCGGCACGCGTTGCATATGGATAATGCTGGAAAGGGGAAAACATACCAACAAAGGATATGATTATTTACAAGATACTAGGATGCGCTGAGAAGTACAAACTTACTCTGGAAATCAAAGACAAAGAAGCTACAGAATTTTATGAGATATGGGACAAGTGTTACAACTGGTTAGAATTGAGGAATAAAAAATATGAGAAGTGATGTAAATAATTGTAAATAAATGTAAAAGATATAGGACACAGTACTGTTAAGAAAAAAATGTATTTTGTATTTTCTTTTTTGTAAAGTGAAAAAGGAAAAATATTTTTTTTTTTTAAAAAAGGGATCCATGCCATTTTGCGTTGTTCTGTTGAAGATTGAATAAAGAAGCAACTGTCGTTACTCCTGTCTCGTCTCAATGCCTTACCAACACTCAGAACAGAACATTGGCGATGAAGGTGGGATCATGCTGCAAGAAAACAATGAAAATAGGCTGACTCACCACAGAAGGCCCGAAGCGCTTGAAAGTGCGGCATTCCAAACTCGCGTGACTCTGCCTGCCAGTACGAAGATGCTGGAGGAGAGCTCGGCAAGATTCGTCCTTGGAACCGCTTCGCAAGCCGGAGCAGCACGAGGCATTGACAAGGCCACCAAGAAGTAACAATGTCCAAGATAGGCCGTCTGTCTGAGTTCGATACATCACACCCTGAACATTGGAGCTCATACGTGGCCCGGATAGAAAACTATTTTCGGGTAAACCAAGTTCAGGAGGACGGGCTCAAAGCTGCAACGTTACTGTATGTCTGTGGGCAGGAGACATTTGATATTGCCGAAAATCTGGTTGCCCCAGCACCTCTGGAATCCATTGTGTATATGGAGCTGAAGAAAATGTTAAGGGAACATTTTGAACCGAAGCTATCAGTGATTGCCTGGCATCACGCATTCGAACAGCGGGACCAACAGCCAGGAGAGTCTGCTGCGGACTTCATTGCTGCTCTGCGACAAGCTGCTAGGCCCTGTGAGTTCAAAGACCTGGAGGAA
Source organism: Crotalus adamanteus (assembly GCA_039797435.1). Classification (NCBI taxonomy): domain Eukaryota; kingdom Metazoa; phylum Chordata; class Lepidosauria; order Squamata; family Viperidae; genus Crotalus; species Crotalus adamanteus. The sequence goes on from CM077935.1 coordinate 13,187,506, forward strand.
AGACTTTGAGATCGTCTAGTTTGTGGTTTGAGGAGCCGTGAGCTGCAGCAAAAGATTTTTGCGAAGGAAGATGTTTCCTTCCAGGATACACTAAGGGAGATCACAGCCGATGAAGCAGTGGGAGGAGCTGTTAAGGCCTTGCGGCTTTCCAAGAATCCTGTTCTATCCCAGCCTATGGCCGTCCTTGTTAAAGGCACAAGGACAAAACCCCTGTTGAGAAAATAGGCTGGAGACTCAAAAGAAAACAAACCCCTTTTAATATGGGTATCAAACCTGTCAAATAGTCCAGAAACAAAAGCAGCAAAACTCAATCCAAATGGAGGAAATTGTCCACATGAAACACAATGCAAAACAGAAAAGTAGTCACCGGCAATACTAATAGAACATGATCCCATGAAGTAATTTGCAATGGTTGCCTTCAGCAACCAGCACCGCCCACACCTTCCCTTTTTATAAAGCAGTCCCAAGGCGTTGCCTCTCAGTGCCTTCTCCTCCTCCCCTGGAGTTGTCCTATTGACTGCTGCTGATCTGCTCTCACTAATTGCCGGCAACTCCGAGCATCAATCATGTCCATCAGGTGTGAATCCTCCAAGTCTGACTCATTCTCCTCACACAGCTGAGCTTCATCCGTAACACGACTGGAGGGGCCAGGCTCTTCATCAGACCGTGAGTCTTGTAATTCATCGGAGCCTCCCTCTTAACCTGATGGCCCTCCAAATGCCTCCTCCACCTCCTCCTCAGATTCCCCAGACTCAGCTGTTGGGAACACAGGCTGGCACGGAATCACGACAAATCCTACGAGTTCAGGCTCCGTCCATCAAGAGGTTGCTCGAGAGGTAGCTGATCCTGATTCCGAAAACAAGGTCGACCGTCTACAGCAGCCAGCGGAGAGAAGGCCCCAAGAGCGAGCTGACAAGTGAGCTTACAAGGCAGTTCAATTCCCTTGGAGTTTCGGATGTGGAGGATGCCCCAAGTGCTCCGATTGCCGATTCCACTCTGCTATTTGCCAGGCGTGTGGCCAGTAAGGCCACATAGCTGCTGTCTGTTTGGGTCACAAGAAAGACCGTCCTTCGGAAGAATTGCCTCGGAAAGGTATCAGGGTCCCCAGCCAGAATAGGGTGGGTTTCTGCGCGTCCTGTAGAAGTGTTCTGAGAACCGGGGTCCACCGACCATTGAAGAAAGAGCTGCGCATTGATATCAAATTGCAGGGGGTCCCCTTAACCAGGGCTTTTTTTCTCATAGAACGCCCAAACTGGAGTTCTGGCACCTTTTTGGGATGGAACCTTGTAGGGTAGGCAAGGCAGGTTGTATGACATGTGTGAGTTCCGGCACCTTTTTTTTTTTTTTTTGAAAAAAGCACTGCCCTTAACGATGGAGCAGGACACAGGTTCAGCTCTGTCAATCATATCCCAGGACACCCTTAAGGAAATCTGCTGTAGAAGCGGCCAGTGAGTTAAACTCAGACCGTCGAATCTAGTTTTAACAGATTTTCAGAATTCCCAAGTCAGGGTGAAAGGGGAGGCCATGCTCAAGGTGCAGCATAGGAAGTTCGAAGGGTTCCTGGACGTTGTTGTGGTAGAGGGCGACCGCACGAGTCTAATTGGACTCGATTTGTTTGAGGCACTTGGGATTCAAGTGACTGGGCTACACAGCTTGCAAACGGCAGGCCTTGCAGATGTTTGCAAGGAGTTTGCTGATGTGTTTAGCCCAGAACTAGGGTCGTACAATGGGCCTCCAATGGCCTTGCAGTTGGACCCATCCATTGCCCCGATTAGAATTAAGCCTCGTCGGGTACCTTTTGCGCTGAAGCAAAAGATTAATGCCAAGCTGGATAAACTGCTCCAGCAAGGTATTTTGGAACCTGTGGATAGCAGTCCATGGGAAACACCCATAGTTACGCCACTGAAGGCCAACGGGGAAGTCCGCATTTGTGCTGACTATAAATGCACGTTAAACAAAGCATTACAGCAGCACTCTTATCCGGTGCCTGTGGTGAGCCACATTTTGGCCTCGCTGAAGGGAGGCCAAGTTTTTGCCAAACTTGATTTGGCTCAGGCCTATCAACAGCTACCGGTTGATGAGGCAACGGCTTAGGCCCAGATGATCGCAACGCATCGGGGAGCTTTCAAGGTCAGAAGACTGCAGTTTGGGGTTAATGTAGCCCCTGGCATTTTCCAAAGCATTATGGGGTGAATGATCCATAATATTCCAGGAGTTTGCCCATATTTTGATGATGTTCTCATCGCAGGGGAATCACCCAAAAACTTGGCTGAGAGGCTTCGGTTCCTTTTTGCTGTGGTTCCACGAAGTGGCGCTGAAGCTGAAGCAAGACAAATGCAAAATTGGAGTCACTTCTACTGAATTCCTGGGGTTTTGCATAGATGCTGAAGGCATCCATCCTGCTGAATCTAAGCTCAAAGCAATTCAGCAGGCCCCAAGCCCCAAGTCAAAGAGCGAGCTTCAAGCCTTCCTTGGGCTTCTAAATTTCTATCATTCATTCCTTCCTCATAAGGCTGCAGTGGCAGAGCCGTTACACCGGCTCTTGGATAAACAGGCTCCATGGAAGTGGAAACAAGTCCACAAAAGGAGTTTTGCAGAGGTCAAGGCATTGTTGTCTTCAAATGCTGTTCTTGCTCATTTCAATGAGTAACTGCCTGTGTGTATAGCCTGCGATGCATCTCCTTATGGGATCGGGGCTGTCTTAAGTCACCTCAAGGCTGATGGGACACAAGTCCCTGTAGCCTACTATTCAAGGACTCTATCATCTGCTGAGCGTAATTATGCACAGATAGACAGGGAAGCCTTGGCCATAGTGGCTGGCATAAAAAAGTTCCATGACTTTTTGTATGGTCATGGTCGCCACTTCACGGTCTTTACAGACCATAAGCCACTGCTGGGGTTGTTTACAACAAACAAGCAAACACCACACATAATTTCTCCTAGAATGTTGAGATGGTCAATTTACCTGTCTGCATACGACTACTCACTGGTTCACAAACCAGGCAAAGAAATGGGCCATGCAGATGGCCTTAGCAGGTTGCCTCTACAGCTTGTTGAATCAGATCCTGCTCCAGCTAACCACATACTAGCTATTCAGGAGTTGCCTGAGTCACCCCTCAATGCAAGGGATGTGGCTGCAGAAACAGCAAATGACCACACATTAACGTGTGTGTTGACATGGGTGCTGTCAGGATGGCCTGACACGTGTCCTGGCACCAATTTCCAGAGTTTCTGGAAAAGGAAGCATGAGTTATCCACCTTTAAGGGTTGTGTCCTGTGGGGTAGCAGGGTAGTGATTCCAACCTCATTGAGGACTAGAGTCTTGCAATCTCTGCATGAGGGACATCCGGGCATAGTCCGGATGAAGGCTCTTGCGCGCAGCTATCTCTGGTGGCCTGGGCTTGATAAGGAGATTGAGACCCAGGTCCAAGGGTGCCACATTTGCCAACAGTCTATGCCTGAAATGCCACAGGCTCCTGTACACAGGTGGGAGGACACACATGCTCCTTGGTTGAGGGTTCATATAGACTACACTGGCCCCTTTCAGGGGCAATTCTTCCTCATTGTTGTGGACAGTCACTCTAAATGGCTAGAGGTCATTCCAGTGTCCACTGCAATGACTGCCAGGACCATCCAGGTGTTGAGGGGAATCTTCGCCTCCCATGGGCTTCCAGATGTTCTTGTCTCTGACAACGGCCCTCAGTTCACTTCTTCTGAGTTTCAGGCTTTCCTACAGGCCAACATGGTCCACCATGCTACTTTGGCACCCTTTCATCCAGCTTCCAATGGCCAAGCTGAGCGCATGGTGCACACAACCAAAGACGCCTTGAAGAGACTCACGGGAGCTGTCATCACAGGTTAGCTGACTTTCTTCTTTGCCACTGCACCACACCTTGCATAGCTACTGGGAAAAACCCAGCTGAACTCCGCTGAGGTCACCGTCTCATTACCAAACTGGACAGATTGCACCCAGATCGGGTGGCTTCACGGGTGTCACAGCCATGGGCACCTAGGAGACTACAGGTGGGCGATCCGGTTTGGGCGAGGAACTATGGACCTGGACATCTCTGGGTGACAGCAGTGGTCTGCAAAGTCACTGGGCCACTGTCATACGAAGTGGCCCTGGAAGATGGTCGTTTGTTGCGTCGGCCCATTGACCAGCTGCACTGGAGGCTACCCAGTCACCCTTCCGCTCCTGACTCTGCTCTCAGGGGGGAGGAGGACCACGATCACGATCGTGGATCTCATTCTTCCTGCGGAAGCAGGGGTCTGCACTTTGCACATAGGGGTTTTGCCAACGAGGCGGCTCCTGACTCTGGCACTGGGTCCATGGGACATTGCACACAACCAGCTGTTCAGGTCACTCCATCTTCTGGTCTTGGGCCCACGGAACAGTGCTCCCAAGAGGGGTCTGTCATGGATCTGGGGAATTCCATCCCACCAAGGAACTCTGGTCTGGGTTTACAGGACCCGGCCAGTCAGCATGATGTGGGTTTGCCTGTACCTAGTGGGCATCCAAGTCCCGGTCTGCCGAGCCTGGCAGGCGAGCTTGTAGACTGGGTACTTGCAACTGCTCCAAAAAGATCAGAGCGGGCCAGAGGCCCACCAAAGTATTTGCAGGACTATGTGAAGTTCCTGTTAGTAGGTGAGCAGGCTTAAGTGTTCCTTAGAAATAAGAACATGCTCAAAAGAATTGAAAAGGTGTTAGATTTGTAGTAATGTACAATAGTAAGGCTATGTGTTTTGAGCTAAGAGGGGAGGGGTGTTATGTCCTGGGCTGTGATGGACACAGCAGGTGCAGGAAGCTGCAGAGAGACCCGGGCAGACCACGTGGCTGCCCAGGCCAGACAGGCTGTCTCCAGCCTATTGCACATGCGCAAGGCGGGAAAGATACGTTGCATTGATTGGTTGATGCTGCTCCCTGTAAGGGGGTATAAAATGGATCCACGCCATTTTGTGTTGTTCTGTTGAAGATTGAATAAAGAAGCAACTGTTGTTACTCCTGTCTCATCTCAATGCCTTACCAATGCTCAGAACAGAACACCTCCCATTTCAGGGGATCAGGGGTCAAGGTCCCTAGATCTGTAACAATCTGTTTTCAGTTCTCCTCCTGATAAAGCAGTATTTATTCCCATTCTTCTCATTGCTGGTTTGGGGCATTTCTGCACCTTGTTTCTGCTCAGGTTTCCACTACTGTTATTGAAGCCCACAGAAGCTTGTTGCTTAATTCCTCAAAAGGGTCCTTCCCATGGGGGGAAAAAAACCCTCTGGGGTTTCATCAAAATCTGAGCTTGTTAACAGGCATTGTGGTAAGATTGTTGCTTTATTTGCGCAGCTCCCCTTGCTTTGCTACATTCTCTGCAAGCTGGATGCTTATTCCTAGCAAAGGTGTGCACAAGGTCCTTTAAAGCTTCAATTTTTAAATCTTGCACAGCATGCTTTTGTTGTCATGCGTCTTCCAATCTGTGCTATGATTGGTTGTTGTGGGGGTAAAGGGGGAGTTTCCTTTCCCCCCGCCTTTTTGTTCTGTGTGCTGTGTTTGCTGTTTTGAATTAGCTCATGATGTTCCTTTGTTCCTGACACAGGTCTGGCCTGCTGTAAATATAAATGTTAAATATATTTATTTATATAAAACTATAAGTTTGTGTCTGTGTCTCCCACTTCATTTGGACAGCTTCTGTGAAATTCCTCAACAAACAGGAATCCCAACTTCTTAACAAGTGTCTCCATCCCTTCTCAACATACCAAACCCCCATTTCCCCTTCCTCGGGATTCTCCAGTGAAGCTGTCACCTGGGAGGCAGGTGGTGACAAAGCACCCTTTACTGGGCATCTCCAAATTTCCATAAAGTGATCATTCAGATAATAAATTCAAAGGGTGTAATCCATGGATCCCACTTCTGACACCATTAAAAATGTTACATGCATGCTCCCAAATTCAGCTTATGGTCACTCACTCAAACACTCAGCCCTGGAAAATAGCCACACTCAAATCACTTTCAACTGAACATTGAGGCACAACCGGTTCTTTAGAATACACAGAGATCCAATGAATTTAAAAGAACAGCAAAACTTTGTTGGCTACAACATATATACTCACCCGTTCTCAGTGGTGGGATTCAAATATGTGAACAACCTGTTCTCTGTGTGGATGGCGCTTCCAGAATTCCATTCTGGGCCTTGGCAACAAAAAAATAGTTACCGGTTCTGGTGAAGTGGTGCGAACTGGCTGAGCCGAGGTGGCGCAGCAGTTAGAGTGCAGTACTGCAGGCCACTTTAGCTGACTGTGTTCAGCAGGTCAGCGGTTCAAATCTCACCGACTCAAGGTTGACTCAGCCTTCCATCCTTCTGGGGTAGGTAAAATGAGGAGCCAGATTGTTGGGGGCAATGTAAATATATATATACATTGCTTACTGGTGTACACCGCTTAGAGAGTGCTTGCACTTAAAGCGGTATATAAGTCTCATAAATAAATAAATCCCTTGACTGCCCATTCTCTCTCTCTCTCTCTCACACACACACACACACTAAATGAGGATGCCCGTCTAGTTGAGGATCCTTTTTTGAGGAGGTTTTGAGGAGTTGAGGTTTTAAAGAAGAGGTTGGACAACCATTTGTCTGAAATGGTATAGGGCAGGGGTAGGCAACCCAAAGCACTCAAAGAGCTACTTGGACCTGTTTCCCACCAAAAACAAAACACTGGGAGCAGCAAAACCCTTTTGATATCTAAAATGAAGATAACACTGCATATATCCTTTTTTACCTCTTCCCACTCTCTCTCTCCCCCCCCCCCCCCCCTCTGATCTTCTGTTCACCTGGCAAGCTGGCTTTAAGATGTTCTCCAACAAGCTCAGGGGTAGGCAACCTTGGCTCTTTTATGACTCATGGACTTCAACTCCCAGAATTCCTGAGTCAGCATAGCTGGGCTAGCTAGCTCTCTCCTGCCCTTCCTGCTTCCTGCAGACATGCCAAAAAGCTTTTCAGCTTGTCGGAAAACACCGTGAGTCCACTCTCTTTTACACACACACACACACACACACACACACACACACACAAATACAAACACACAGAGAGAGAGACAGAGAGAGAAGGAGGGAATCGCAAGTGCCTCTCTCTGTCTCTGTCTCTCTCTGCAAATGGCAGAGGAGGCTGGGAGCCACACGGGAAGGCTCAAAGAGCTGCATGCAGCTACGGAGCCTCAGGTTGCCGACCTGTGGTATAGGGTTTCCTGCTTGAGCAGGGAGTTGGACAGGAAGATCTCCAAGGTCCCTTCCAATTCTGTTCTTCTGTTATTCATTCACACTTACCCAGGTCAACTCCTGCTGGGCTGCTCAACTCCTGCCGGGCTGCTGGAATGTGCTATGTTGCATCAACTGCTGCTAGATCTATACGTTTTGGGAGAATCCACCAGGAAAGTAGCGAGGCCCTGATTGGATCTCCATTATATTTATAGTGTACTATACTCTATTTAAACCCCATTTCAACTCCTGCCGGGCTGCTGGAACGTGCTATGTTGCATCAGCTGCAGCTAGATCTGTAAGTTTATATAACTAAAAATCACAAACAGCATCAGTACATTCAGGGCAAGTTTGTTTGAGATCCCCTGTATCTAAGAATGTCTGGCTTAGTTCAGTGCAACACTTGCTTTGCAGCTGTCTTTCGCAGTACCCTTTTCAAACTTGGAAACTGTCCTATCTGTAAACAAATCACTAGCCTACAAGGACAGATCATTTACCTACGGTCTGTAATTCGTGCTCTTTGGGCAGAAATTAGGTGTCCAGTTCAGCCCCTCTACTCTAGTAAGCCTCCGTGCTATCAGCCCCCATTACCACAAAGATCCTGCAGGAGAAGGGCAGTGTGGACGACCGTGGGTTCTGGCAGGGTGAGAGCTGTGAACCATAAACATAAAGCTTTCGCTATGTCCCTGCACAACAGTTACAGTGCCCTTGCTGACCTTAATAGGGACATTAAGGAGACAGGTAAAGGTATTTGTGAAGATAACTCAAATAAGCAGGGGATTGTGGTCCGAGATGAAGAACTAGATTTCGACAGGGAGAAGTGTGAATCAGGTATTGCACATCAGTCATGCAAGAATAGAAAGGCACCCAAAAAGAGAAGCTACCTTCTGGTAGGTGATTCAATTATAAGGGATGTAAATTTAGGAAAGGACACAGTGGCTTCGAAAGAGGTCAGGTGTCTTCCAGGTGCTACTGCCAGTAGGGACAAGAAGCGTATTTCTCAAATAATCAAGAATGGCAGCAAGGACTGTGATGTGGAGGCTATTGTACATCTTGGCACTAACGATCTGTCCCAAAAAGATGTACTCTCTGTGCAGAACGATTTCCAGAGCTTGGGGAAGGAACTTAGCAGAATAGGCTGTAGGCTTACTTTCTCAGAGGTTTTACCAGTGTATAAGGAGCAAAACGGAAAAGGCCAGCGCATAGCACAATTCAATATGTGGCTAAAGGAGTGGTGTAAAGGGGAAGGCTTTGGATATATTAGTCACGATGTCAGTAGCTGGTCCAATCAAAAGATGTACAAAAGAGATGGTTTGCATCCATCAAAAAAAGGGACTGAGTTAGTCAGCTATAAATTCACAGATTTTCTGGAGGGAAATTTAAACTAAACAGCGGGGACAGGGAGTTAATTGATACGGAACAACCCTGTCCCCGGCAATTTAAAAATTATAGGGCTATCAGTGCATGTAGCACAGATGTGTGTGTGGACAAGAATACCAACCTTGCTATCAAGAAAATTAAGCCTCTAATAGCGAGTGCCACATAAAGTGCACTAACCAAATAGGTGGTAAGACAATAGGGGAACTCAGGCACCACACAGGTTATGTAGAAAGGAAACACAGGGCCACTCACAAAGGACTCAAATGTTTATACACCAATGCACAGAGTATGAACAGCAAACAGGGTGAACTAGAAATTCAGGTTAATGAGGGCAGATACGATATTGTTGCCATTACGGAAACATGGTGGGATGAAACCCACACATGGAACACACAGCTAGAGGGATTTAAATTATTTAAAAGAAACAGACCAAATAAAAGAGGAGGTGGAGTTGCTCTCTATATAAGAAATAACTACATCTCCACAGAAATAGAGCACAACAATGATAAAAACTGTCTTGAATGCATTTGGGTCAATATAAAAGGGGGGGGGGGAAATGACATTGCCATAGGTGTATACTACAGACCACCCAACCAAACAGAGGAAATAGATGAACTTTTTGCTAGTCAGCTAACTAAGGTATGTAGGAAGCACATCACAATAGTAATGGGGGACTTTAACTACCCTGACATCAACTGGGAGACAAACTCCGCACCAAGTGGAAGATCAAACAGGTTCCTGGCAAACCTAGCAGACAACTTTGTCTCCCAAAAAGTAGAGAAGGGAACTAGGGGATTAGCCATTTTGGATCTAATTCTCACTAACAGAGATGAAATGATAGAAGGTGTTGAAGCCATAGGAACCCTGGGAGGAAGTGATCATGCAATATTAGAATTCAACATTATAGAAGCACAAGCAATAGAACACAGTCAAACTAGAGTCTTGGACTTCAAGAGAGCTAATTTCAATAAACTTAGACAGGGTTTGGGAAGGATTCCATGGATGAGAATCCTCCAGGGGAAAACAACTCAAGAAGCTTGGGAAATTTTGAAAGATGAGATAATAAAAGCAGAGTCTAGCACAATACCAACAAAGAGGAAAAACAACAGCTCTCAAAAGAAACCAGCATGGCTGCATAAAGAACTCTCTGACAAATTGAAAGATAAAAAGGACAAGTATAGAAAGTGGAAAGAGGGGAACATAACTAAGTCAGAATATCAGCAAATAGCCCGAGCCTGCAAAGATGAAGTGAAGAAAGCCAAGGCTCAAAATGAACTAAGGCTTGCGACCAAAGTCAAAAATAACAAAAAAAGCTTCTTTCAACATGTAAAAAACAAGAAAAAAGTGAAGGAAATGATTGGTCCATTAGTGGGTGGAAGTGGCAAGAAGGTGACAAGCAACAGGGAGAAAGCAGAACTATTTAACTCCTTTTTTGCATCTGTCTTTACACAAAGGGAAAAAACAGACCAACCTATCAAAAATAGTGCCATAAAAAACAAAATAGAAACACAACTTAAGGTAGGCAAGAAAATGGTAAGTGAGCACCTGTCCAGCCTAGATGAGTTCAAATCGCCAGGACCAGATGGATTACACCCCAGAGTTCTCAAGGAACTGGCAGATGTGATATCGGAGCCACTGAACTATATTTTTCAAAGATCCTGGAACACAGGGGAACTACCAGAGGACTGGAAAAGAGCTGATGTAGTTCCCATCCTCAAAAAAGGAAAAAAAATGGATCCAGGAAATTACAGACCTATCAGCCTGACCTCAATACCTGGGAAGATCCTGGAAAAGATAATCAAACAAAGAATCAACGAACACCTAGAGGCAAACAAAGTCATTACTAAAAGCCAACATGGGTTTGTCAAAAATAGATCATGCCAGACAAATCTTATTGCATTCTTTGACCAAGTGACAAAATTAGTGGATCAGAGGAATGCTGTGGACATAATTTACTTGGACTTCAGTAAGACATTTGATAAAGTAGATCACAACCTACTACTTGACAAGATAGAAAAATGTGGGGTAGACAGAACCACCACCAGATGGATCCGTAGCTGGCTGACCGGCCGTACTCAGCGAGTGGTCCTCAATGGAACTGCATCTATATGGAGGGAAGTGTGTAGTGGGGTGCCCCAGGGCTCTGTTCTGGGCCCAGTACTCTTCAACATCTTCATCAACGATTTGGATGAAGGGATAGATGGGGAACTCATCAAATTTGCAGACGACACCAAGCTGGCAGGAATAGCCAACACTCCAGAAGACAGGCTTAAGATACAGAAGGATCTGGACAGACTTGAACACTGGGCACTAACTAACAAAATGAAATTCAATGGTGAAAAAAGCAAGGTTCTACATTTAGGCAAGAAAAACCAAATGCACAAGTACAGCATAGGTGGCACCATGCTCAATAGTAGTAACTGTGAGAGGGACCTCGGAGTCCTAGTAGACAATCACCTAAATATGAGCCAGCAGTGTGCTGCAGCTGCCAAAAAGGCCAACACAGTGCTAGGCTGCATTAACAGAGGGATAGAATCAAGATCACGTGAAGTATTAATACCACTCTTCAATGCCTTGGTAAGGCCACACTTGGAATACTGCATCGTTTTGGTCACCACGATGTAAAAAAGATGTTGAGACTCTAGAAAGAGTACAGAGAAGAGCAACAAAGATGATTAGGGGACTGGAGGCTAAAACATATAAGGAACGGTTGCTAGAATTTGGTATGTCTAGTTTAACGAAGAGAAGGACAAGGGGGGACATGATAGCAGTATTCCAATATCTCAGGGGCTGCCATAAAGAAGAGGGAATTAAGCTATTTTCCAAAGCACCTGAAGGCAGGACAAGAAGCAACGGGTGGAAACTAATCAAGGAGAGAAGCAACCTAGAACTAAGGAGAAACTTCCTGACAGTGAGAACAATTAATCAGTGGAACAGCCTGCCTCCAGAAGCAGTAAATGCTCCAACACTGGAAGTTTTTAAGAAGAGACTGGACAGCCATTTGTCCGAAATGGTGTAGGGTTTCCTGCCTGAGCAGGGGGTTGGACTAGATGACCTCCAAGATCCCTTCCAACTTTACTACTATTACTATTACTAAGGTCCTTCTCAGCTAGGCTAGCAGGCATTAGCTAGAAGGACAGAAGCTGCCAAGTCTGGATTCAAAGAGTGGGTGGATTTCAGGAACACTTTTATCCCCCAAATCCTGGCTTTGTTGATTCACAAGACTGGCAGCTACTATAACCTTTTGGATGTATAAGTCTGGTAGCTGTTCATGAGATTTGGGGAGGAATTTCTCATGTGCTCATATGCTTCAGCCCAGTCTGATATATTATAGAAGATAGTTAACTTTGGGCTAAAAACACTGCAACTGTTAGCTGAGTGCCAACTATCATGACGGGCCTTTTGGATGTTCCTGAACTACAACTCCCTGGATGTATCATACTTGATCCTTCATGCTACAGCTGCTGGGAGTTGCATTCTTCAAAGATGCCATACCATCTGTACTTCATACCTGTGTATGTTGCTTGAGGCTTAATGATGATTGCTTTACTTCTAAAAGAGCAAGCTTGGAAGCTTGCACATGCTTTGTGCAATCTTTCATGTTTTTCATGAAAGTGTGTAATTTTCCTTTTCTTTACAGAAAAAGCCATCGTCTTCCGAGATGGGTGCTTAAGTTACCAGCATCCCACCCATCTTGGAATCAGTCTCACAGAGGATGAAGGAGGAGGAGACAAAGCCAGATGCTCTCCACCCCAGAAACTATAATCCTTTTCATGAGAAACTGAAGCTCTTGATGCTGCTAAAAGGGGAAAAAATCATTAATTTATCCAGGTTCATTTGGAGAATCTCCCAACTGTGGGTGTTTGCAGCACATTCTTTCCTCTTAGTGCATTTTATGCTTCTTTTGCAACAGAAAAACGGGATGTGGTTTTTCTGAAGATGAGGTCTGTTGACTGTGAATGACATCAAAGTGAGATCTCACAGAGGTCATGTTTGGACACTACATTTACATAGTCCAGTCTGTGTTGTGTGTTAGGAGGTACAAATCCTCAGTGGGGACCATTTTCTGCAAATGAGAAGAACTGAGAAGACTATCCTGGCTGTACAACTGAGGGAACTTTGAAGGTGAAATTATCCTTTAACATCCTCTTCTTTGGTTGGTATCTGGCCAAATGGAAGGGAAAGGGAATCATATATGCTGTTTGTTAGAGGGGGGAAAAACTCACCACTGCTTCCTGTTTCTTGGTTGTTCTGTGTCTCTAATGGCCTGATCTTCTTTCCAGGGTGGTGGTTAGCCAGGCAGTGTTGGACTTCTAGAGGTGAGTCAATAAGTTGAGGGGGTTGCACCCCTTTCCCAAAATGCTGGAAGGTACTGGGGGTGGCTTTCTGGATGCTTATGGGCCGTCTGAAATAATTGTTTACACTTGAAGGATTTGAGCTTAGACAGAGGCACAGTGCAAGCACTCCAACAAGCAGTCAGTTCCACTGATGAATATTTTAATCCTAAGAGTTGGTCACAAGGGTCATTCAAGGTATTTATTTCAAAAGTCTTTTCTGCAGTGAAATATGGGAGGAATCTCTTGCTCTTCAGACTCTCAGGAGAACGCATTTCCTGGTCTTTCTTGGAAATTTATTAAATTTATGTGCTGCCCATTTCACCTTTGAGTGACTCTGGGTGGGCCATGATAGACTAGCTTAATTGACACAAAATGCTTAACTGGTCCATTAAAATTGGCGATTGCATCTGTACTATGCATGAAGCTCAATTACTTTTAATCGTTTTTTTTATCTTTTGTGATATGTTTTGTCAGCTCAACCTACTTTAACTGGGTTAAACATGTGTTCATTCATGGATCTCAGTCTACTTAATTAGATTATCAAGTGATGAAGCTGAGCTATAGGGATATGTGTACATTAGAATGCTTCTATGTCAGCATAATTTGGGGAAATCCTATTGAAAAAAAGCTTCGGTGGTGTTTGTGTGTATCTTTGCTGCACTTTTGGTTTTTTGTGTGTAGTTTTCTTTGTGCAGTTTGCAAATCATGACCTGTGGTTGGCTGCCAATCTGAACAGGTTTGCAGTGAATATTTGAAATAATATCTCATAAAACAGAGTAGTAATCTGAAAGTTATGTACCAAAGACCAGGTGAGTTATATTTGACAAGGTAAATAAAGAACTACAAATGATGATAAAATTAAAGGAAGTAGAAAATTATGTTACAATAAGATATACCCCTAAGGCTTTCTTATGCAATCAAATCTATCCAGTTTTCCCCTTATGGTCTCAAGATCTTGATAGTGAACCAGAGGCTTAAACTTTCCCACCCCACAATTCAAAATCCTTATAAAAAACTTGCCGTTCTAGTGTACTGTGTTCCTTTTTCTTGGTAAGGTAGAACTCAATGCTGTTGTTTCGATAGAGTGTGGATCTTCATCCTTATACTTGTCCTGCATCTTCAGTGTTGTTGGGAGGGGGCAATGAGAAACAGGCTCTACTGCTTTTGTGCATTGATAATGTTGCACGCAATATGAAGCACACTGAGGTTTCACCATAAAAAGCAGTTCATATGAGAAAGAAAGACCAGCTGGTTTTGACCAATAAGAGAAGTTGGACATAGGTTATATTTTTTTTAAAAAAAGGATGTTGCAATCTTTGTATGATGTCCTGGATTAAATAATAAATACATGAGGTAGAACTAGAAAATATGAAATATAAAATACTGAATAAACTAAAGGTTTGGTGATATAGAATAAAATCTTCCCTAAACTACTTCCTGGGCTCAAACACATCAACGTATTTCCTGATCCCTATTGCAGTATCCTATCATTAATAATATCAAAAATCTGAAGGCAGAAAAATGGTAAGTAGCAACAAAATAAATATTATTGGAGGTGTATTCTCTGGTTAAGTGCTCCTGACTGTAATTGTTTCTTTCAAAAGGGGCGTTGTCTTACCTGAACGCCTTTTTATTTTATTTATTTATTTATTTATTTATTTATTTATGAGACTTATATACCGCTTTAAGTGCAAGCACTCTCTAAGCGGTGTACACCAGTAAGCAATGTATATATATATATTTACATTGCCCCCAACAATCTGGGTCCTCATTTTACCTACCCCGGAAGGATGGAAGGCTGAGTCAACCTTGAGCCGGTGAGATTTGAACCGCTGACCTGCTGAACACAGTCAGCTAAAGTGGCCTGCAGTACTGCACTCTAACTGCTGCGCCACCTCGGCTCTTTTCTCAGCATGATGATGGAGAATCCACAAGTGGGTTGTCTTAATCTGCCTACTCAATCAGACTAAGTCTAAAAGTTTGCCATGCCTCTGCTGTGCAAGAGCACCCCAGTTTGCAACGAAGGCAAGGCACAGACGTTAGTCCGATGCGTATGCTCATCCTACACTGGATACAGGACCAAACGGACACTAAAAGGGGAGGGAGTGGATTCTCCATCATCATGCTGAGAAAAGGCATTCAGGTAAGGCAACGCCCCTTCTCCAGCATGATTGGCTGGAGAATCCACAAGTGGGACCTACCAAAGCCTTGTTGTCCCTAAGGGTGGGAAGTAGTTTGGGCCTGAGTCCCACTGGCTGATGCCACTTGCTGTAGCACCTGCCTTCCAAACGATGCATCCGATGAGGCAAATTTGTCAATTCTGTAGTGCTTGACAAACGAGGAGGGCGAGGACCTTGTTGCTGCCCTACAGATGTCCCCGATAGATGCCTGGGTTGCCCAAGCCACCGATGCAGCGGCGCTGCGGGTGGAATGAGCTGTGATGTGTTCAGGAACAGTCAATAACTGTGACCAGTATGCTTGGGCAATGCAAGCCCTAATCCACCTGCCTACGGTCAAGGAGGAAACCTTCTGACCCATGGAAGAGGGCTGGAAGGAAACGAACAGCGCTTCGGATTTACGGAAGGCTGATGTCCGTTTGATGTAATGTCGCAGAGCCCTGTGAACGTTCAGAGTATGCCATAGTTCTTCTAGTTTGTGAGATGGATTACAGCAGAAATTAGGAAGCACCACCTCCTGAGACCTATGGTATAAGGAATTGACCTTGGGAACAAAGGAGGGATCCAGGCGAAGGGTCACCCTGTCTGCATGGAAAACGCACAGGTCCTCTCTGATGGAGAGGGCGGCCAGCTCTGAAATTTGCCTGGCCGATGTGACCGCTACAAGGAAGGCCACCTTCATAGACAACAGTTTTAGGGAGCACGTGTTAATGGGCTCAAAGGGTGGTGAGGTGATGGCCTGTAGGACCCGGGGTAGGTCCCAAGAGGGATAACGGTGGACCACAGGGGGCTTGGCATTAGTTGCACCTTTTAGGAAGGAACGCACCGCAGGGTGTTGTGCCAAGGGGGCGGAATTGTCACACAGGAGCACCATGGATAGGGCTGACACCTGCCTGCGAATGGTGTTTGGAGATAACCCCTTGTCCAACCCACCCATCAGGAATTCCAGAACAATCGGAATAGTGATGTCCAAGAGTTCTACTTTGTGCTCTGAACACCAGGTACAGAAACTCCTCCATGTGGCATCGTAAATTCTATTTGTGGAGGGGTGCCTGGATTGCTGAATCATAGTGATCACCCTTGACGAATATGAGTCATGGGTCAAGGCCCGCCTCTCAAGTGCCAAGTGGTTAGCTGGAGCCACTGAGGATCTAGATGCTGAAGGGCTCCCTGGGTGTGGGTGATACGACCTGAAGGAATCCTCCATGGGGGAGAGACAGAAAGCTCCACCAGGTCGGCGAACCACAGATATCTCGGCCAATGTGGGGCAAGTAGAATGACTTCCGCTCATTCTTGTAGGATCTTGCGGATCATTGCTGGGAGCAGTGGTAGGGGAGGAAATGCGTACAGAAGTTCCCTGGGCCAGGGATTGTGAAGGGCATCCATCCCTTCCACTCTCGGAGACGGGAACATGGAAAAAAATCTTGAAAGTTGGGAATTGACTGGAGAAGCAAAGAGGTCTAAGGTTGGAAGTCCAAACCTGTTTGCGATCTCCCTGAACACATCGGGGTCCAGGCACCACTCGAAGTGGTCCAGTGTCAACCTGCTCAATGAGTCTGCCTGCTGGTTCGCTACTCTGGAGATGTGTTCCACCCTGATGGACACAAGATTGTTCTCTACCCAAGTCCCCAACAATTGGGCCTCCTGCATGAGAGGCCTGGATCTGGTTACCCCCTGTCTGTTCACATGAGCCTTGTCAGCGATGTTGTCGGTAAGCACCAGGACATGTTGCCCCGCCACTCTGCTGCTGAAGTGGCACAAGGCTAAATGTATGGCCCTGAGCTCTAGCCAGTTTATATTGTTTGCCAAGTCTTTCTGGGACCACCGCCCCTGGGCCAACTGAGATTGGAGGTGTGCTTCCCAGCCAAAGAGGCTGGTGTCCATGGTCAGAGTAATCCTGACTGGTTCCTTGAACTGTGTGCCCCTTGACATTGCTGGGGAGGTCCACCATCAAAGGGAGTTTAATGCCTGACGTGGAACTCGAACCTTCCGGGTGGAAGCGCTGATGCGTAGTCTCTGGAATGGGAGCAAAATCCACTGTAGTTTCCTGGCATGAAGACATGCCCATGGTACAATTGCTATACAGGACACCATCTTCCCCAGGAGTTGTGACAGCAGTGCTAGGGTGACCACCCGCTCCCTCTGGACCCAATGAACTAGGGCCTGTATACTGTCCCGTTGGTCCTGCAAAAGATAGACCGTACAATCGTTTGTGTCTATTATCGCCCCCAAGTGAAGGAGCCGGGTTGAAGGCACCATTTGGCTTTTCTGGAAATTGACGAAGAACCCGTGCTCCTGAAGGGTTGTGATGGTGCGAGTGAGATCCGATTGAGCTAGCTGGATGGATGGAGACTGGATCAGAATGTCATCCAGATAACACTGAACCCATATTGGAATTTGTCTCAGGTTGGCGGCCAGCACTGCCAATATCTTTGTGAAGACTCAGGGAGCCAAGGAGAGACCGAATGGAAGGGCTCTGTATTGGTAGTGCTGATGGGCTGAGGAACCTGCGATGCCCAGGAAGGATAGGAATGTGTAAATATGCCTCCGTTAAGTCTATTGATGTCAGGAAGTCCCCTTTTCTGATGCTGGCTAGGATCGATTGAAGCGACTGCATTTTGAACTTCCTGTAAGTTAGGTAGTAATTTAGACCCTTTAAATCCAAAATTGCCCTCCAGCCCCCGGAAGACTTTGGAGCAACAAATAGGGTGGAGTAAAACCCCCGCCCTTTCTGATCTTCCGGCACCGGTTCTATGGCCTGTATCTGTGACAAATGGGAAATGGCCTCTGACATGAGGTCCGCTTTGCTCTTGTTCTTGGGGGTGGGGCAAGACCGGAAATGGTCCGGAGGGCTGGACCAAAATTCCAGTGTTAGCCCATGAGCGATGGTGTTTAACACCCAGGAGTCTGTGGTGGTGGTCTCCCATACGTTGGCGTAGAGAGACAGACTCCCACCTATTGGGGAAGCATCTTTGGAGTCACTTAGTCCTTCTGAAAGGACGTGTTCCTGAGCCTTGAAAGGGCCGCTTGGCCTGGAACTGTGTTTTGGCTCTGGGTGCGGGGCGGTCCTGCTGGCGATCAGATTTCTGAAAGGTACGAGGGGTTTGAGGCCAGTCCCAGTGTGAGGTTGTACGAAAGGACTGCCTGCGAAAATAATTGTGTGAAGCACCGCCACCTGATCGCTTATCCCCTCTCTTACTTATATTGATCATAATTTTGCATTTGTCCTTGCCCTCTTTTAGGTAGGGGTTGAGGGCTTCACCGAAGAGGTGTCCCCCACCATAAGGCTTAGTAGCAAGGCGCCACTTAGCCTTCAGGTCCGCCCGCCAATTCTTGAGCCATAGAAGTCTATGGGCTGAAATGTCTGCTGCTATGGCATGTGAAGAATACCTCGCAGCATGGAGGGAAGCGTCAGCCATGTACTGTGATGTGGCCACTAACTTACCCAGGTTCTGATGAGCACGAACCTGGTCAGGGGGAATCAGATCCTAGAGTTCGTGGAGCAACAAGATGGAGGCCCGAGCGAAGAAGGCCAGGGATGTAGACACCTTGACTGACCATGCTGAGGCCTGATGGGATTTGCACAATGCAGATTCAAATTTCTTGTCCTCTGCCTTGAGCACTTTGGCTATGTCCCCTGGAATAGTGGAATTTGAAAACAGAGAGTTAAGTGGTTCATCTATTAGAGGGACCTCTAGTAAAGATGCGAAGGAAGGAGCCACGTTAAAGAGGTCTTTCTCTGAGGCCCCTGGAGAAGGAAGAGATCCCAGGTTTGCCCACTGCTTCTGCACCGTATTACGGAAGGAGGAGGGGCAGGGAATATGCTTCTGTGCTACCACCAGCTCAGCATACAATGGATTCAGGTCCTTGGATGTAGAAGGAGCCGCCTGGGCCTCCTGTTCTGGGGCGATGTTAGCTGTAGTGCACGCCTTGAGAAGCAATGAGCTAAAAAGCACTTGATTAAATAAGCCGGTTAGAGGTGCTGGGTCCGGTGGGGAAACGTCCTCATCATCTGACATGAGTAGTCCTGAAGGGTCGAAGTCCTCAGAATCCGACTCCGAAGAAGACTCCTGGAGAAACCCCGGGACCTCTGGTTGATGGAATGGCCATGAAGGGGCTGCAGGAACTTGTTGGGGCCGCTGGCAGACTGATGAGGCCATGAACTGAGCAAAGGTCTGAGCCATCATTGCCTGAAACTGATCAGGCCATGCTGTCTGTTGCTCAGAGGGGCGAAACCCCGCTGCAGTTGGTGTAAAGGTAGCCTGTGCCCTGGACGGTGACGTGCCTTGAGTGGCAACCCTCTGTTGTCCTGGGTCTAGACTAGAGATAATTGGGTCTGCCTGCGCCATCTCCCTTTGAGGAGACCAGGCCCGTGTGGCTATATTACAGGGAACTGACTGGGGCTAAAATAGAGACATGACAGGTGGAGCAGGGGTGTTATGGTCTGCCTCACCTGGGGACAGTTTCCCTACTCTGGAAAATTCCTTTTCTAAGGCCTGTTGCCGCCTGCTAGCCTCCTTCTCCGCTGCTTTGGATGTCTTCCTGGTGGACTGAGCTTTGGCCTTTGCCTTAAGCCTCTCTGCCACCTCCAATGTGGAGGATTTATGTTTCTTCTTGGCGGGGGAGTCAGGAAGGCTATGTGCAGACGAGGGGGCAGAGTTATCTGACGTCCTATCTGAAGGAGATAATGGTAGAAGAGGTAGTTGGGCCTGAGACCACTGAGGCTACAGGTTATGGCTGGTCTTCCCCCAATGATATAAGTGACCGCTGATCAGGTCACCTCCCCCCAGTAGGATCCTTTGGAATCCGAATATTGGGGGGGTGGGGATGGGGTAATTAAATAGGCAAAGGCAGTTTTACTGCAGCGAGATTGCCCACCCCAGGAATAGTGATCAGCGTTGTGAAAATGCAGACTGAATTATCTGCTCCAAAATGGCGTCCACTAAGATTTGGCGCCCAAAATCTGTCGGCAGAGAATTGCCTGTAGCAAAGAGGCCAGACAGTAATCCAGCCAGTTTGCCTCACCCAAAATGGCGGCTGTGCGATCTTCGCGCCCAGAAAATTGCCTCAGGGAAGGTATTTGAGGCAACCAGAGATCCCACCGAACTCTGCGGTCCGGCGAGGCAGCAGTCAGCTGTAGATCAACAAGCCAACAAGCAAAGAACAGCCCGGTAAATTAACTGAGGCTCTGGCCGAAGCGCCGAGGCCGGTGGCGCACCCAACAGCTGATGGTCGGATGAATACGACCAGCCCAAAACTTACGGCGTCTGAGACAGGGTCCTAGTTGCGCATCTGTGATCAGGCTGCGAGACGGGATGGCCGCTTCCGGAGACCTCTGTCGAAGTGAGGAGCTGCTGATCCGGTAGGAGAAGGCAAGATGCCTTCTATGCTTCCTCAGTCCAAGCGCCGATCAGCTGAGTTGGAAACAATGGAACGGCTTGACAAACAAGCCGTTCTTGGCAATTGGCAGGCCGCCGCCTGCAGGGAGGCCCCGCGGAAGGTAGGGGCTGCCCAGTCTGCTGGCAATGTCCAAATTTCAAATTTCTTTAGATTTTTAAAAATATAGTCTGAGTAGTTCAGTGGTAAATAAGTTCAATTTTTGCTGTTAATCACGAGGAAGGAAAATCCACAAGGGAATCTACAACCTGCTTTTGTTCAGGAAAGAATCAATGAAGCGTCTGCTGAGCAAGAGACTAAGTCGTAAACTGGGGTGCTCTTGCACAGCAGAGGTGTGGCAAACTTTTAGACTTAGTCTGATTGAGCAGGCAGATTAAGACAACCCACTTGTGGATTCTCCATCCGATCATGCTGGAGAAAGTATCAGCCACTCTTCATAAAGGAAAGTACTGCTTCTAAACATGAAAAGAGTCCTGGTTCTTCCTTTAGTGGTTTCATTTCTGAGGAGTGAGATAAGCAGATGCTCCACTTTTCACATGTTATTCTGCTGATTTTTTCTTTTTTATTGTCCAGGTCAAACTCTTCCCAAGCCTTTGGTCTCTACCAACTTCAATGGGACAGTTGCTTTGGGTGAAAAGGTCACATCTTCTGCAGGAGCAAGAATGATTTTGGTGGAACATTCTATCTCAGCAGATATACAAGCTCCAGTTATGAAGTGGAAACTGTAAAAGCTACTGCGGCACAATCCAACCAGGTTGCATTTTCCTTGATCCGTCTCAGCCAATCACATGGGGGCATCTACAGATGTAGATTTTGCCAGGATGCAAGCCATGGAAACATATGCTCACCCTTAAGTGATGAAATTTATCTCAACCTAACAGGTGATGTCTGCTTAGTACTCTGTAAACTAAATTGTTTGTTTTCCACACAGATGGTACTACAAAAAGTTCCACAATTTTACATCAGCCGAATATTTCCTTCCCCTGCCAGAGAAGCTCACCCGGTAACCTCGAGCAAATTGCTCTCTATCAACCAACATATTTGGGTTGTTATGGGGAGGGGGAGGAATGGGAAGAAGGGAGCACCCTTCTGTATACCACTCAGAGAACTTTTATGAGAGGTGGGAAATTAGACTTTATAATACCTGAATGAAAAGTCAAGTTGCTTCAAGTCAAGCATCCATGCTTTTTGCAAAAAATTGCCCCTTTGTGTCCATAGTGATGTGATCTAGATTTAAATAGGTTCTTTTTCTAGCCCGGATGTGAATTAGGTTCTTTCACAGTCCTTGAAGTGCCAAATCCATTTCTGTGCTAGGACACCCATTGGGTTGGACAAAGACAGCCAATAGATGACATCAGGATGTCAAAATGAAAATGTGGTACCTTAATAATTGCATCAGAGGTAGTTGACCTCATGACACAATGCAACCATTTGTGTACTTTCATCGTGGCACCTACAACTTCATTTTGCTATCTTTTGGCTTTTACAGATGCCATTCTCTGTCAGCTAACATTGTTTAGTATATCATTTTGAAGACACAGAATGTAAGATAAGGGAAATTTGGGTGCTTGGACAGAATAACAGAGTGGGGAAGAAATAAATAGGCTTTCTTATAAATATTTGCAAAAAAAAATTGTATCTGAGAATGGAGAAGAGGATCCTCCCATTTCCAAAAGCCTGAAATGGGAGGGATGCTATTTGTGGTTGAATGAAACAGGAGATATTTGCCTACAAGGGTTTCTGAGATTCCACTGAATCTTTCCCCCTTCTAGATCCCAGCCTGACCAAGCCTACCATCCAGATTTTAAATGTAAAAAAGCATCTATACTTCACCATACGGTTTGAGGGGACAGAACTTAATCAGATAGTTGCTCTTATGAACTCAAGGTGGCAGATAAAATACAAGGCTACAGAGTCAGGGGAAAAGGCAGTGGATTTTTTTCTCCAGTGGACGAGGTTGGAAGAGGCACAAAATTATACCTGCCAGTACCACCAAGAAAGCAACTGCAGGCGAGATATTGGAAAGATAAAAAAGAGTTAGGCATTAAATTAGAACCAATAGAATTGGATAAAATAACATTGGGATCAGAGGATAAAATGATTAAAAAATTCTACCACTATTTGTTAGATCAAGCAATGTATGAGGAACAAGTAAAAGTGACTATGTTAAAATGGAGCAAGGATTTTGGTCTTAATTTTGATCTGCAAATCTGGCAAGAAATATGGGCAAGAAACAAGAAGCTTAATTTGGCCACCTCTTACAAAGAAAACCTCTACAAAATGTTCTATAGATGGCATCTCCCACCCATAAGATTAGCTAAAATGTGTTCCAATGTCTCCTCTAAATGTTGGAAATGTAATCTGACAATTGGAACATACTATCATATGTGGTGGGAGTGCACGCGAGCTCGTGATTTTTGGAATAGGATCAAAGAATGGTTGGAAGAAATATTAGAGCGAGCGGTAGAGCCAAAACCAGAACTTTTCCTATTAGGTATAACCACGCAAAAGTACGACAAAGGCATACTTTATTTAATGTTACACATTCTAACGGCTTCCAGACTGGTTTTTGCTCAAAATTGGAGGAATAAAGGAATTCCAATGGAAGAAGAGATCCTGTATAAAATCCTTTCATGTGCTGAGATGGACAGGCTTACAATGTTTATGAAGGACAAGACAGAACTCGAATACTTCAAAATCTGGGACAAATTTTACCGTTGGTATGAATTAAGGAGAACTGCTCGGATCTCAAGTTAATGATAGGATTGAAATATATGTATAACTGTACATATAATTGTATATTTAATTGTATTACATAGAAGGATGAGGCTTATATAGAGGTTAAGAATGATGTATTAAGTTTTTTATACCATGAGAAACAAACTGTTAGGAATACTTACTCTGGAATGTCACGCTTGTCCATTTTTGTTTTAATTGTATTATAAATAAAAAAAACTTTTTAATAAAAAAAAAGAAAGCAATCCGTTTGTCTGGTCAGTGCCAAGTGACCCACTGGAGCTGCCTTTGAGAGGTAAGTCACCAAAGTAGCACATTTCCTTTTCTCCATTTGCCCCATCTGAGATGGACTGAAATTCTGGAAGAGCTCAAACTGGGGCAGAGCCCTTAGTAGTGGATATCAGACAGATTGATCATCATAAAACATTAGGCCAGTAGGTGACTCTGGATAGGCCAGTATCTGTCTTGGGATCTTTGAATGTTTCAGGGAGAAGGAGGGATAGAGAAAGATTGACATGAAAGCTGATGGAGAGGCAAGAAGGCACAGACGGTTCTTGATTTAGTAGATTATAGCAATAAAATTAACATTCAAGAGACCAAGAAGAGATAGAGGCAGAAGGGTGAAGAGACACATATTGCAATACTGACCAGAGGCTTATTTGCACTTCTGCATTTGTTCCATCACCAGATTATAACAATTGTACATATTGTAGGACATGGCTCCAACAGCGAGTCCTTGCAGTGATTGCCGGGTTAAGCATAAAATGAGGAAATTTGGATGACAATATTTTAAAGTTATTCCTTGACAGCAAATGCTCCCAGGAAAACATGGAAGGGGCAGTACACATATTTCACATATGCAGGGAGAGGAGACGAGAAAGGGCTTGGTCAAGACAGGCCCTGCAAAGACTTCAGCTGTGTGTCCTGCCTGTCCTCTGAACTTAATCATGTGACCAGCTTTAGGTGGACCCCCATGATATGGAAGTGTGCCCAGAGCAGAAAGAGCCTCTCTTGTTGGAAAAAAGCTGGTGGCATTAGGTTCACTTACTGCTCTTGTTTGTTGTAGAGTGGTGCTGGGCTTGCATCCCCATTTTCTTTGGAGTGGAGGGAATTCTTCCTTCTTTTGCCTGTGAATGAAGATATTCTGAAACATACAAAAAGAACCTTTGTTTTTGCTGTTCACAAGAAATATTGTTGAAAGCCAAAGGAACAAATTAATTTCTTTCTTGAATCCTTTTTTTAGACCCTGAGATGATGAATCCCACCATGGAGATGATACCCGGATGGTCCAATGCTTCAGGTGAGAATCTCCTCATAGAATCTCAGGAATTAAGAAATGGTCTGATTTTGCCCTTCATAAATAAGAATGAGGACTGTCTTTCTGCAGACTCTGTTGACATTACCTGCTGAACCAGTTATAAACCTAATAGCTGTCTTTGACTATATACTAAGCACAGTTAGTTTTGACCTTGGTTAATTATTCTTGGGACTAGAACACAGATGTTGAACCATGCCTTTGGGAAAGGGAGGATCTGATGAACATCTTCAAGGCTGTTGTGACGATTATGGTAAACACAGATAAAATTACTCAGGTCTGATGTGAGTTGGATTTTGGAGGCGTAGACCAAACCCAACGTAGTTTCCAATTTCCTCCAGTCAACGAGATAGACATGTCCCAATATTTTGAATGATTGCTAATCCTTCCACCCAGAAATCCCTGGTGGAACATTTTGCAGAGATAGAGACTGATGTTCAGCCACAAAGAGGCAGGAGTGGTCAGCTTTGGGGTTTAAGTGAGCATATCTGGAAAAGCAGAAATCTGTTTTGGGCAATCACCAAAATGGCTGCCTTAAGAACTTGCTTCTTCTCAAAACAGACACCATGATGGTTTCTCTAGTCAGAAGATGCCTACTTCCCAAATAGCACATGGGGACAATGTCTCTTCAATACCTTTTTAGCCCCCATATAGTTTACATTTGATTGTTCCTGTGGTATATGGGCACACCTCTAAATAAAATATTGATTTTCAGTCACTCATTCTTTTCTAATTGTGTCTCTTGGACCTACATAGAGGTTCAAATATATTCTTGAAATCAAACATGTTGCTAAGGAATGTTGCTTTGTTTGGATGCGTTGCTAAAATTGTAGGACATAGAGCCTGGCTGTCCCCAAGGCAGTTATTTGTGGTCCCTTTCCATTGTATTGAGATCTTACAGAAAATAGGTTGGAAGTGGAAAACAGATAATGACATTGAGATCTTTTTGCAGATTTAAAGGTGGTAGGAATTGTATTTCTGCTTACTCTACTCTGTATTGGCCCTTGGTGATGCAACAATGCAATCAAAGCCCTACTCTTTTGTATGTATTTGCAATACTGATACCCATACATGAAGGGCTGGACTTTAATGGAAGTGACACAACCACTATGTTCTCTTTGACGACACCCCTGACAGGAATTGAAATTAAATTATCCTAGGGTGATGGCTGTCTAGCTTACATCCAATGAAGGAGGTCCCACCGCCTCATTGTTTTCCCTGCTGAAGTGCTCTTATGGTTAGGAAGTTCTTACTAACATTTCGTCAAAATCCATCTTCCTATAACTTAGCTCCATTATTCTATGTAATAATAATAAAGTTGGAAGGGACCTTGGACATCATCTACTCCAACCCCCTGCTCAGGCGGGAAACCCTATACCAGGGCTTTTCAACCTTTTCACAGATTCTACCACTTTTAGGACATGACAATATTTGCGTACCACCAGTGCTTAGCAAGGTGTCAAAGTAAAAAGTTGAGGTTCAGGGTTCAATTCTACTGCAACAGAGGAAGCATGTTCTTTTCCCCTTCTCCCCCTCACTTCCCCCCTCTTTTTCCTCCCCACTGTGTCCTACTATTTGCTTTTGTATCTTTGTATTTTATTCTATAATCTAATAAAATATTATAAACTGTAGAAAAAAAGAAAAAAAGTACCAGTTTTAATTTCTTCTGTGGCTGTTCCTTTGCTGAATCACTTTCCCTTTGCACTGACAAATGTATGATGAATTCAAACTTGGCACTTTTATGTCTTGTGGACTTCAACTCCCAGAATTCCTCAGCCCTCATGGCTGGTTGAGGAATTCTGGGAGTTGAAGTCCACAGGTCTTAAAGTTGCTAAGTTTGTAGACTCCTGAGCTAGCTGGTTGGCCCTTCTGAGCTTTTCCAATCCCTTCCCTGTACCCTTAAAGACACAGGAATCAAGTGCAAAGCAAGAAAATAAAGAAACACAAACTCCGGGGTTTTTTCTCTTTAAGCTGCCTCAGGCGTGTCACATGTCACAATGTTGCAATTCTTGACTGAAAGGCTCCGGCAATTGCAAAAAGCTTTAGCTTTAAATTAAGCCTGTTTACCTTCAAAGAAAACTTTCTAAAAGCCACAGACAGACTCAATTAAAAGGGTAAAACTAATTACATTTGTTTAAAGGGATTAAACCTTTCCTGATGTCTTTTTTCCCCTTCCCCCACCCAAACCAGTTCTTTTATACCCTCTTCTCTCCCCCCTGTTATGTCCTGGGCCTGTGATTGACAGAGAAGGTGCAGGAAGCTTCAGAGAGACCCGGGCAGACCATGTGGCTGCCTCGGCATGACAGGCTGTCTCCAGCCTACTGCGCATGCACAAAGCAGGAAAATACGTTGCATTTATTGGCTGACGCTGTTCCCTGCAAAAGGGTATAAAAGGGATCTGTGCCATTTTGTGTTGTTCTGTTGAAGCTTGAATAAAGAAGCAACTGTTGTTACTCCTGCCTCGTCTCAATGCCTTACCAACGCACAGAACAGAACATTGGCGATGAAGGTGGGATCGTGCTGCAATAAAACAACAAAAGAATACTAGGCTGGCTCACCACGGAAGGCCGAAGTGCTTGGAAGTTCAGAGTTCCAACTTGTGCGACTCTGCCTGCCAGTACGAAGATGCTGGAGGGGAGCTCACCAAGATTTGTCCTGGAACCCCTTCGCAAGGCTGAGCAGCATGAGGTGTTGAACGAGTCCGCCAAGAAGAAATGATGTCTAAGATAGGGCATCTGTCCGAATTCGATACAGCACACCCTCAACGTTGGAGTTCATACGTTGCCAGAGTAGAAAACTACTTCAGGGTAAACCAGGTTTGGGAGGATGGGCTCAAAGCCACAATGTTACTGTGTGTCTGTGGGTAAGAGACATTTGATATTGCTGAAAATCTGGTTGCCCCAGTACCTTTGGAATCCATCGCGTATACAGAGCTGAAGAAAATGTTAAAGGAACATTTTGAACCGAAGCTATTGGTGATTGCATGGCGTCATGCATTCGAGCAGCGGGACCAACATCCAGGAGAGTCTGCTGCGGACTTTATTGCTGCTCTGAGGCAAGCTGCAAGGCCCTGTGAGTTCAAAGACTTAGAGGAACGGCTACGAGATTGGCTAGTTTGTGGCTTGAGGAGCTGAGAGCTGCAGCAAAAGATTTTTGCAAAGGAAGACATCTCCTTGCAAGATGCGCTAAGGGAGATCATGCCTGACGAAGCAGTGGGAGGAGCTGTTAAGGCCTTGCAGCTTTCCAAGAACCCTACGAGTTTGGGCTCAATCCATCAACAGGTTGGTCGAGAGGTATCCGAACTGGATTCCGAAAATGAGGCCAACCGTCTGCAGCAGCCAGCAGAGAGAAGGACCCAAGAGCGAGCTGACAAGGGGTCTGACAAGGCAGTTCTATTCCCTCGGTGTTTCGGATATGGAGGATGCCACAAGTGCTCCGACTGCCATTTTTGTTCTGCTACTTGCCAGGCGTGTGGCCGGCAAAGCCACATAGCCGCTGTCTGTTTGGGTCACAAGAAAGACCGTCCTTCGGAAGAATTGCCTCAGAAAGGTATCAGGGTCCCCAGCCAGAATAGGGTGGGCTTCTGCGCGTCCCACAGGAGCATTTTGAGAATGGGCCCACTGGCCATTGAAGAAGAAGCTGCGTATTGATGTCAAATTGCAGGGGGTCCCCTTAATGATAGAGCTGGACATGGGTTCAGCTCTGTCAATCATTTTCCAGAACACCCTCAAGCAGATCTGCTGTAGAAGCGGCCAGAGAGTTAAACTCAGGCCGTTGAATCTTATCTTAACAGACTTCCAGAATTCCCGAGTCAGTGTGAAAGGGGAGGCCACGTTCAGAGTGCAGAGTAGGAAATTCGAGGGGTTTCTGGACATTGTTGTGGTTGAGGGTGACCGCACGAGTCTAATTGGACTCGATTGGTTCGAGGCACTTGGGATTCAAGTGACTGGGCTACACAGCGTGCAAACGGCAGGCCTTGCGGAAGTTTGCAAGAAGTTTGCTGATGTGTTCAGCCCAGAGCTAGGGTCATACAATGGGCCTCCAGTTGCTTTGCGGTTAGATCCCTCCATTGCACCGAGTAGCATTAAGCCTCGTCGGGTGCCTTTTGCGCTTAAGCAAAAGATCAATGCCGAGCTGGATAAACTGCTACAGCAAGGTATTTTGGAACCTGTGGATAGCAGTCCATGGGAAACACCCATAGTCACACCACTCAAGGCCAACGGGGAAGTCCGCATTTGTGCTGACTATAAATGCACGCTAAACAAAGTGTTACAGCAGCACTCTTATCCGGTGCCTGTGGTGAGCCACATTTTGGCCTCACTTAAAAGAGGCCGAGTTTTCACCAAACTCGATTTGGCTCAGGCCTATCAACAGCTACCAGTTGATGAGGCAACGGCTGAGGGTCAGACGATCGTAACGCACAGAAGATTGCGGTTCAGGGTTAATGTAGTTCCTGGCATTTTCCAAAGCGTGATGAAGTGAACGCTCGGTAACATTCCGGGAGTTTGCCCATATTTTGATGATGTCCTCATCGCAGGGGAATCAATTGAAAACCTGTCTGAAAGGCTTTGGTCCGTTTTGCTGCGTTTCTGCGAAGCGGGGCTGAAACTTAAGCAGGAAAAATGCAAAATCGGAGCAAGTTCCACTGAATTCCTGGGGTTTTGCATAGATGCTGAAGGCATCCATCCTGCTGAATCTAAGCTCAAAGCAATTCAGCAGGCCCCAAGCCCCAAGTCAAAGAGTGAGCTTCAAGCCTTCCTTGGGCTTCTAAATTTCTATCATTCCTTCCTTCCTCACAAGGCTGCAGTGGCAGAGCCGTTACACTGGCTCTTGGACAAACAGGCTCCATGGAAGTGGACACAAGTCCACGAAAGGAGTTTTGCAGAGGTCAAGGCATTGTTGTCTTCAAACGCTGTTCTCGCTCATTTCAATGAGCAGCTGCCGGTGTGTATAGCCTGCGATACATCCCCTTGTGGGATTGGGGCTGTCTTAAGTCACCTCAAGGCTGACGGAACACAAATTCCTGTAGCCTACTATTCAAGGACTCTGTCTCCTGCTGAGAGTAATTACACACAGATAGACAGGGAAGCCTTGGCCATACTGGCTGGCATAAAAAAGTTCCATGACTTGTGGTATGGTCGCCACTTCACTGTCTTTACAGACCACAAGCCACTGCTTGGGTTGTTCACAACAAACAAGCAAACCCCACACATAATTTCTCCTAGAATGTTGAGATGGTCAATTTTCCTTTCTGCGTATGACTACTCCCTGGTTCACAAACCAGGCAAAGAAATGGGGCATGCAGATGGCCTTAGTAGGTTGCCTCTACAGCTTGTAGAATCAGATCCTGCTCCAGCTAACCACATCCTGGCTATCCAGGATTTGCCTGAGTCTCCCCTCAATGCAGGGGATGTGGCTGCTGAAACAGCCACTGATCACACGTTAACACACGTGTTGACCTGGGTGCTGTCAGGACAGCCTGACACGTGTCCTGGCACCAATTTCCAGAGTTTCTGGAAAAGGAAGCATGAGCTATCCACCTTTAAGGGTTGTGTCCTGTGGGGTAGCAGGGTAGTGATCCCAACCTCATTGAGGACTAGAGTCTTGCAGTCTCTGCATGAGGGACATCCGGGCATAGTCTGGATGAAGGCGCTTGCGCGCAGCTATCTCTGGTGGCCTGGGCTTGATAAGGAGATTGAGGCCCAGGTCCAGGGGTGCCACATTTGCCAAAAGTCCAGGCCTGAAATGCCACAGGCTCCTGTACATAGGTGGGAGGACACACATGCTCCTTGGTTGAGAGTTCATATCGACTATGCTGGCCCCTTTCAGGGGCAATTCTTCCTTATTGTGTTGGACAGTCACTCTAAATGGCTAGAGGTCGTTCCAGTGTCCACCACGACTACTGCCAGAACCATCCAGGTGCTGAGAGGGATCTTCGCCTCTCATGGGCTGCCAGATGTCCTTGTCTCTGACAACAGACCTCAATTCACTTCTTCTGAGTTCCAGGCTTTCCTGCAAGCCAACTGTTGTGGTTCCGGCTAATGAAACATTCCAAAGAACTTCCATGCATTTACTTTCCTAAAAGTCTTTTATTGTTACAAAATGTCGGCACAGGCACAACGGAGGGATGCTAGGATCTAAGTTCTCTTCCTCTGAGCAGTTAAATTATCAGCATGTTCCCTCCCTAAATTAGCCGTCATATCTCACATTACCCAATTAGTGTGAAGGTCAAATGTTTTCTTCCTCTTTCTTTCCCGGGCTTTACCACCAACCCCCCTTCTGCTCTGTATTAACCCCATAATTACCAGACAATTCTACATATTGTCAAAAGCAAGAATATACAATATTTGCAGCGTTGACATCCGGCCCCCCTTACAAGAAGGACAGATCCTGTAAAGTAAACAAAAACATATGTTAAGGGTTATCTTTCAGTTTGTTGGGGTGTTTCATATGAAACCTTTTGACCAATCTGTCAGCTTTCACTTCACTGGATTTCACCCAGGTGGCTTCAGACAATGGGTATCCCTTCCATTGGATTAGGTACTGCAATTTCCCTTTAAAAATTCTAGAATCAAGAATACGTTTTACTTCATAGTGGGTCTGCCCTGCAACTATGAGGGGCCCATCTGCTTTCTTCGGGGGAGGTCTTAAAGTGGAGCCCCGATAAGGCTTCAACAAGCTACAATAGAAAACTGGGTGAATTTTCCCCAAAAGTCTAGGGAGTTTTAGTTCTACTGTGACCGGGTTGATGATCCTTACTATGGGGAAAGGCCCCAAGAATTTTGGTCCCAATTTCTTGCTGGGCAATTTGAGGCGTAGATATTTAGTTGACAGATAGACCTTTTCCCCAACTTGGAATGTTCTTTGGGGAGCCCTCTTTTTATCAGCCTGCTTTTTATAGGTTTCAAAAGTCTTTTTTAAAGCAGTTTTTGTGTTTTTCCAAACTTCTTCCCACCCTCTCACCCACTGATCAAGTGTCTGGGAAGCAGAGGGCAACTGAGGATATTCAGGTATTGGGTTAAATTCTTTCCCTGTGGCTACTTTCAAAGGCGTGTAGCCGGTGCTGCTGTGCACAGAATTATTGTACGCCACCTCCGCAAAAGGGAGGAGATCAGTCCAGTTCGTCTGTTGGTAAGAAATGTAGCATCTAAGATATTGCTCCACCATTTTGTTAGCGGCTTCGGCGGCCCCATTGGTGGCCGGATGAAAAGCAGATGATAACCCTTGAGATGATCCAATCAATGTAAGGAAATTTCTCCAAAACTTTGCTGTGAATTGCACCCCCCTGTCTGAAATTATTCGCTTAGGGGCGCCATGCAGCTGGTGGATATGTTTCAGGAACAATTTGGCCAGTCGTTGGGCAGATGGGAGTCCTTTGCAGGTGATGAAATGAGCCTGTTTCGAGAACAGGTCTATTACAGTCCAGATGACAGTATTTCCACTACTTTCAGGTAGGTCTACTATAAAGTCCATAGCTATTTCTTCCCAGGGTTGGGAAGGGTCTGCCACGGGTTGCAGTAACCCAGGAGTTTTCCCCGGGATTCTTTTCATTGTGGCACATACAGTACAACTTTTTACATAGTTTTCCACATCCTTTTTCAGCCCTGGCCACCAGAATTGCTGGCGGGTGAGGTGTAGGGTTTTCAAATATCCAAAGTGTCCAGCCTGCTTTACATCGTGGCTGTGTTTGAGAGCATTAAGACGGAGCGCTTCTGACAAATATAGCTTCCCCCCTTTGTAAGCCAAGCCATCCCTGCATGTTAGGGACACTTGATTATCTTTGAATCATTGGTCGGTGAGGAGCTCTCGTTTTATTTTCTTCACTCCAGGGTCATCAGGATTGGGGACCCTGCGAGGTGTAAGTTGAGCGACAGTTTGTGGATTGGGAATAATCGCCTCGTTAACCTGCTCTCGTTCGCTTTTGTACTGGGGTAACCGGGATAGCGCATCAGCTAGGAAGTTCTTTCCTCCTGGTATGTACTTTAGAGTGAAGTTGAAGTGGTTAAAGTACTGTGCCCACCGTACTTGCTTTGGTGACAATTTGAGGGGAGTTTTCAGTGCTTCTAGGTTTTTGTGATCTGTCCATACCTCAAATGGCACTTTGCTCCCTTCCAGATAGTGTTGCCAGTTTAATAACACCCATCTAATCACGAAGGCCTCTTTCTCCCAGATTGCCCATCTCTGCTCACTCTCAGTAAATTTCTTAGAGGTGTAGGCACAGGGTTGCAGGATCCCACTTTTGTTCTTTTGCAGTAACACAGCTCCAACTGCCACATCGCTGGCATCAGCTTGAATCACAAAGGGTTCCCCTGGGCAGGGGTGCTTTAGAACCAGTTCAGTGGCAAATAGTCTCTTTAAATTCTCAAAAGCTGTTTGACAGCTCATTGTCCATGCTAGTGGTTGGCCCAGTCGTGGCTTCCCTCCTCCTTTGCCTGTTTTGAGTAGTTCTGTAAGAGGTAGGGCAATCTCGGCAAAAGAGGGGATGAATTGACGATAAAAGTTGGCAAAACCCAGAAAGCTCTGGAGCTGTTTGCAAGTCCTTGGGGGCTGCCATTCGATTATAGTTTTCACCTTGGCTGGATCCATTTCAATACCCTCGTTGGAAATTTGGTAGCCAAGATAGTCTAATCGGGTTTGGTGAAATTCACATTTCGACAATTTGACATAAAGCTTGGCGTTCAATAGTTTCTTTAACACTTCTCTCACTAGCTTTATGTGATCAGTCATATTCGTGCTGTATATCAGGATATCATCAAGATACACCAAAACCCCTTTGTACAAGTGATCATGTAGAACCTCATTAATCAACTGCATAAATACAGCTGGGGCCCCCTGTAGTCCAAATGGCATGACTTTGAACTGATAGCTCCCCATAGGACAGTTGAAGGCAGTTTTCCACTCGTCTCCCTCTTTTATTCTCACCCAGTAGTATGCCTCTCTTAGGTCTAACTTAGTGAAGACACTCCCCTTAGCCAGATGGGTCAATAAATCCTTTAGGAGGGGGAAGGGGTATTTATTTTCCACACTCACAGCGTTGAGTCCCTTATAGTCTACCCAGAGACAAAGAGACCCATCTTTTTCTCTTTGAACAACACAGGGGCTCCCATGGAAGATTTGGCCCATTTGATAAACCCCCTCGCTAGGTTTTTGTTCACGTATCGCTGCATCTCCTCCATTTCGAGGGGGGACATAGCATACATCCTTGGTCGTGGGAGGTTGGCTCCGGGCACCAGTTCGATGGAGCAGTCATTAGGTCTGTGAGGGGGTAGGGCATCACATTCTTTTTCACTGAACGCCTCCGCCAGGTCCAAGTATTCCTTGGGGATGACTGGTTCACCTGGAGGCATTGTGTGGCCTAAGATGCCCAGTAACATCTGTTGAATCAATGGGGGGATCAGGCCCTATAGGTAGTCTCACAATTCTCATTCCTTTCTCCCACCAGATAAACGGCTTCCATTTGTCTAACCAGGCTAGTCCTAGGATCACCGCCTCAGTCATTTTTGGAGCCACCAGG
Source organism: Crotalus adamanteus (assembly GCA_039797435.1). NCBI lineage: Eukaryota > Metazoa > Chordata > Lepidosauria > Squamata > Viperidae > Crotalus > Crotalus adamanteus. The sequence continues at coordinate 13,221,599 of CM077935.1, forward strand.
AAGCAAATAACTCCCAGTGTGCACCTATTTCTAGGCATAAAGGCTCGGTTAATTGTGTGATAAGAGTCCCTCCCATCAGGGAGCCATCGGCTTGCTCAAATCTCACTGGTTTGGAAAGCTGTTTTGCCCTTATGCCCATTTTCATGGCAAACGCCAGACTAATAATGCAGCGGGTGCATCCCAAATCAATTAGTACATTCAAGTCTATTTGTGCCCCAGACTTAGGGATTATAAGTTTGGTGGCCAGTGAAAAAGGCAGGATTTGTCGACTCACCATTGGGTCGTTTTCTCCTTCATTGTCGCTGTCAAAGAAGGGTAGAGCAGGGGCGGGTCCATCTGGAGTCTCGGCGTCCTCCTGTGTGTGGGGTGTAACCTGGGTGACAGGTTCCTGCATAAGTCGGTTGGATTTTTCTCTCGTTGGCCGCTGAGCAGGTTTCTTTTGCATTGCTGGTTCTGGCCTGCTCTGCAGTCAGGGGTAGGGGACTGGACAGGTGGCCGCTCGATGTCCTCCTTGTCCACACCGGAAACACTTGAAGGAAGGGCGTGTAGGTGGCCTGGGTCTCTCAGCTCTTGCAGTAGTCAAAGGCTTTCGTGGGGGTAATTGCTGTCCGGATAGCTCTGCTTGCCGTTCGGGTTCATGTGGAGGAGGCTTCTTATAGCGAGAGAGGTTAACATCTAGCTTCACGGCTTTCTGGTATCACTTCTGCAGCCGATCAGGTACTTCTCGATAGATGCAGGCCTGAGAGAGGTGATCGTCTAATCCCTCGATGAAATAATGGATGAGGGACTGCTCAGGCCACCCCTCTATTCGACCTGCTATCTTGCGGAATTCTCGCACGTACTCCAGGGCAGGCCTCCCGGCTTGTTTTATTTTATGAATTTGTCCTGCTGCTTTGAGGCCAATGGATGGGTCCTCAAATCGTTCTCTCAGACTTAAGAGAAAGCGGTAGGGATCTTCCAATTCGGGGGCTTGCTCACTATATAAATTGTTCAGCCATTCAGATGCTTCTCCCTCTAGGTTGGGCGCAATGACATCGACCATGGCACCTGGTTCCGGGTACAGATAGGCCCAGCGTTTCAAGTGAGAACGCACTTGGTTGAGGAAAAAAATCAGCTTCTCTGGGTCCCCATCAAAGGTTGCATTGAAAGGTGGTGCGAACACAGGGTGCTGTGGTCCCCACTGGGGCTGGTTCCATGGCTGCTGGACTCCCTGCTGCTGGCCAGAGGGGTTTGATGGTGCCCCCTGCTGCTGATCATTCATCTGCTGGGGAAACCCATCTACCCATCGCTGCAGATGCCTCAGACTGGAACTCCCCCTCGCTTCAGGGTTGGGGTCTCTGGCTGGTGAAGGCAGGGTCTGACAGGCTTCCTGCTGGGCTCCCCACTGCTCTTGTGCCCCCCCCCAGTTGCTGTAGGCCCCAACCTGGTTGCAGATTTATGCCCAGGTGTTGCACATTTGGGGGCTGTGGCCAACCTCCTTGCTGTGGCTGTTCTCCCAACAGCTGCTGATCTCCTGGCTTCTGTACCACCCCAAGGCATTGCAAGGCCTCTATTAGCTGTGGTAAGTTCAGAGGACATGGATCAGCCACCTGCTGGGAAACCCAATCTCCCCATTGCTGCAGAGGATTCAGACTGGGATTCTCTCTCTCTTCAGGGTTGGAGTCCCTGGCAGCAACATTTGCAATGGAAGGGCTGTAGGTTTCACTTTGTAGGAACTGATTTCTGGTTTTCATTTCTAAGTTTTGAAATCTTTCCAACGACTCACCCATAACTGTGTTATCTGTCCATTCTGCTTTTGAAGTCTTTGCTCTCAGCTGGGAAATCTGCCAAATTCTTCTCTCCCCCGGCTTGCTGGCTGTCGCTCCCCCCCCCCCCCCCGGGGAAACTGTTGCAGCCACGGGGCTGGCCTCAGGCAATCTTTCTTTCTCCATAATGAGATCTTCCCCGAATCTTTGCCAGCTCCTATCAAGCATAGAGATAGTGGATGGGGCTCGGGACCCAATTGAAAAGAATGTGAGATCCTAGCATGATGTTGTGGTTCCAGCTAATGAAACATTCCAAAGAACTTCCATGCATTTATTTTCCTAAAAGTCTTTTATTGTTACAAAATGTCGGCACAGGCACAACGGAGGGATGCTAGGATCTAAGTTCTCTTCCTCTGAGCAGTTAAATTATCAGCATGTTCCCTCCCTAAATTAGCCGTCATATCTCACATTACCCAATTAGTGTGAAGGTCAAATGTTTTCTTCCTCTTTCTTTCCCAGGCTTTACCCCCAACCCCCCTTCTGCTCTGTATTAACCCCATAATTACCAGACAATTCTACATATTGTCAAAAGCAAGAATATACGATATTTGCAGTGTTGACACCAACATGATTCATCATGCTACTTCGGCACCCTTTCATCCAGCTTCCAATGGCCAAGCTGAGCGCATGGTGCGCACAACCAAAGATGCCTTGAAGACGCTCACTCATGCGAGCTGGCACCACAGGTTAGCTGATTTTCTCCTTTGCCACCGCACCACACCTTGTACAGCTACAGGCAAGAGCCCAGCTGAACTTCGCTGGGGTCGCCATCTCATTACCAAACTGGACAGATTGCACCCAGACCGGGTGGCTTCACAGGTGTCACAGCTGTGGGCACCGAGGAGACTACAGGTGGGCAATCTGGTTTGGGCAAGAAACTATGGACCTGGACATCTCTGCGTGACAGCAGTGGTCTGCAAGGTCACTGGGCCACTGTCATACAAAGTGGCCTTGGAAGATGGTTGCGTGCTACATCGGCACATTGACCAGCTGCGATGGAGGCTACCTAGTCACCCTTCCGCTCCTGACTCTGCTCTCATGATTGTGGATCTTAGTCTCTCTGTGAAAGCGGGGGTTTGCACTCTGCAAATAGGGGTTTTGCCAACGAGGCGGCTCCTGACTCTGGCACTGGGTCCATGGGACATTGCACGCAACCGGCTTTTCATGCCACTCCTACTGCAGGCCTTGTGCCTACGGGACAGTGCTCCCAACAGGGGTCTATCGCTGACCTGGGGAATTCCACCCCACCAAGGAACTCTGGTCTGGGTTTACCGGAAAGAGCCAGCCGAAGTCAAATGGACAAAGAGTTGGGCTTACCAGACCAGGCCAGTCAGCAAGATGCGGGTTCGCCTGTATCAATTGGGCCTCAAAGTCCCAGTCTGCCGAGCCTGGCAGTCGAGCTTGCAGACCGGGCACTGGCAGCAGCTCTGAGATGCTCGGAGCGAGTCAGAGGCCCTCCAAAGTTCTTACAAGTTTATGTAAGGTTCCTGTCAGTAAGCTGGCAGGCCTAGGGGTTCCCTAGAAATAAGAACACGCTGAAAAGGGTAACCTTGTAGTAGTTAAAAATAGTAGTGTCTATTTTTTTTTAACTAAGAGGGGAGGGATGTTATGTCCTGGGCCTGTGATTAACAGAGCAGGTGCAGGAAGCTGCAGAGAGACCTGGGCAGACCACGTGGCTGCCCGGGCCAGCCAGGCTGTCTCCAGACTATTGCGCATGCGCAAAGCAGGAAAATACATTGCATTTATTGGCTGACGCTGTTCCCTGCAAAAGGGTATTAAAGGGATCCGTGCCATTTTGTGTTGTTCTGTTGAAGCTTGAATAAAGAAGCAACTGTTGTTACTCCTGCCTCGTCTCAATGCCTTACCAATGCACAGAACAGAACACCCCCCCCTTTTCTTCAGTTCACCGCCAGCTCCAAGCTGCTTCCAGAAGCGCCAATCAGCTGGAGCCCTGCCGGCTCCTGGGGCTTCTGCCAAGCCCAGACAGTTCTGCAGCTGCAGCTGCCTCTCCCTCAGGCTTGGCTCGCTTTGGCTTATTCCCCTCCCCTGCTACACTTGGCTAGCAATCACGTACCACCTGCCATGGGGCAAAGTACCTCAAGTGGTATGCATACCACCGGTTGAAAAGCCCTGCCCTATACCATTTTGGACAAATGGCTGTCCAGTCTCTTCTTAAAAATTTCCAATGTTGGAGCATTCACCGCTTCTGGAGGCAGGTTGTTCCACTGGTTAATTGTTCTAACTGTCAGGAAGTTTCTCCTTAGTTTCTTCTCTCCTTGATTAGTTTCCATCCGTTGCTTCTTTTAAACAAATTTTATTGGTTTTTTGATTCTTAGAACAAAGTGCTTGAGACACACTGTGGTGCTGGTGTAATCAAACATCCGGAAATAAAACCATATATGAATAACTCAAATCAATACATTAAATATTCCCTCTCTATTTCCCTCAATTAACCTAATACATTTAAGATAATCCATTTCTAATTTAAATTTCTAAGAATCCTTAACCTGTTTTAGAGCTTTGTGAATTTACAATTAGCATAATCAAATTTGACTTTAAAGAAACAAATTATCAATTCAGGTATCCCTTTCAAATATATTCTAGATCTCAATCTCAAATCTCATTTATTTCTTCTTCCACTACACAGTATATCTCCTAATTAAAGTAAAATATTATTCTATCCTATACATATATAATCCATCAATCAATCAATCTCTTTAAGATAACAAAATAACAAAATAATATCAGACCTTAAATCATTTCAGCCCATTGGGCCAAATTCAAATTTCATCCAGTTAATTATAATACCTAATAACGTCCATATTATCAGACAAGAACATCATCTTGCTAATTTAACATACTCAATTAGTTATTAAATCAATCCATATCTAAAACGCCTCTTCAATTTTCTTCATTCCATTACATAATAGTTTTCATACAAATAAACCTATTATTCCAAAGAATACATTCTTAATCTATTTAAAATATATATTCTAATAATCACCCATTTTCCTCTTACTTCTAACTCTAAATCTTAATCCTTAAATCAATCCATAATTCTACAGTGCCTTTGATCCATCACATATAATTTTGAGTTTAACTTTTCAGTCTTATTCTGGCCTTTTTTTGTGCCAGACAGGTTTCCATAACAAAGCTTCCCTTTCAGCCAATAAGTCTCTCTTTATTGCTTGTAGTATCATTTGAGACAATAAGAAGCATCCCGTCCTCTGCATTGGGCATCTATTTCTCTTATCCTTAAAGCTTCATTGCTTTAAAGGCTCAAATCTCAGTCTTTGATTTTTCTGATCCTCAAAGGTATAGATGAAATGCTTGTAGGATAAAATAAATTCCTCTTCGGTCTCAATTAAATCCTCTTCTGGTATGTTTTGGTGTATAGAATGGTCAGATGTTATCTGAAAGTCAGTTTGAAGGTTTGGAATATGGCTTCTGACTCTTAATTCTGTAGAACTCCCTTTCATTGTAGCACATATTTCTGCAGTAGCCTCGTAAATCTTTTCCAATATAAGTTTATAGTTCAATTGTGAGTAAGGTGTCTCCATTTTAATAATAATTGAAGAGAGTCCCTTTTTTTTTCTTTTAGTGGAGGCTGTATTCAATAAGAGTAAAGCAGTATCCACCCCCACAGTTCCCACAGCTGCATCCGCTTATCTTTTCTCTTCAAAAGTAATATGAAGGCCAAGTCCATCTCATCTCCAAATAGTAACCAGGAGTTGCAATATTAACTTTTCGCCAGTAGATGTCCTCAATAGGTTAAAAAAAATTTTCCAGACACCATTTCCCCCCTTTTTCTATCTTTTAGAGAAAAAGGTGGAAAAAGAAACAATCTTCCAGTATAGTATGATAGTAGAGCTCTTAAAAAAAGTTTTTTTTCTGTACCCCAAAGTAGTTAAGAATAAAGTGTAGTCTTTAAAAAATTTTATTTTAACCTTTTTGTTCAGCGCCTTTCTTCCCACACATACCAAAGCTGCTTTTTCAAGACGGGGAAATAATTCCAACAGAGCTTTTACAGGCAAAAAAAAAAAAAAGAACAAAGTAGGGTGAAGAGAGGAAGAGAAGGGGTCTCACACGGATCATCCGCGGTGGGTCTATTCATGCTTAGATGTTGCTGTAACTTTCGGCTGGTGCATCAGGGTAATCAGCCATCTTACAGGACGATCTTTTACTCCGTCGGCCCTCAGGAAATAGCTGGAGCCACGAGAGAAGCTGCCGCCCTCCTGAAGTCTCCAGCAAGCCTCCTCCTCGGTGGTCGCCCCTCCAGGGCGACTTTCGACCCACAAGGGGTCTACCGGTGAAGGAAAACCCAGCCGGTGTGGAGACAAGTCTTCAAACACGACCAGAGTCGCCTCAAACCGGAACCGGAAGTCCCATCCGTTGTTTCTTATCCTGCCTTCGGGTGCTTTGGGGAATAGCTTGACTCCCTCTTCTTTGTGGCAGCCCCTGAGATATTGGAACACTGCTATCATGTCCCCCCTCGTCCTTCTCTTCATTAAACTAGACATACCCAATTCCAGCAACCGTTCCTTATATGTTTTAGCCTCCAGTCCCCTAATCATCTTTGTTGCTCTTCTCTGTACTCTTTCTAGAGTCTCAACATCTTTTTTACATCATGGTGACCAAAACTGGATGCAGTATTCCAAGTGTGGCCTTACCAAGGCATTGTATAGTGGTATTAACACTTCACGTGATCTTGATTCTATCCCTCTGTTAATGCAGCCTAGCACTGTGTTGGCTTTTTTGGCAGCTGCAGCACACTGCTGGCTCATATCTAAGTGATTGTCCACTAGGACTCCGAGATCCTTCTCACAGTTACTACTATTGAGCAAGGTACCCCCTATATTATACCTGTACATTTGGTTTTTCTTGCCTAAATGTAGAACCTTACTTTTTTCACCATTGAATTTCATTTTGTTAGATAGTGCCCAGTGTTCAAGTCTGTCCAGGTCCTCCTGTATGTTAAGCCTGTCTTCTGGAGTGTTGGCTATTCCTGCCAGCTTGGTGTCGTCTGCAAATTTGATGAGTTCCCCATCTATCCCCTCATCCAAATCGTTGATGAAGATGTTGAAGAGCACTAGGCCCAGAACAGAGCCCTGGGGCACCCCACAACACACTTCCCTCCATGTAGATGTCTTGCACTTTGGACTGAAGTGCAAGTTTTGACTTCCTTCTGTGTGATATCCCTTCACAATTTGAGAAGTTCTACATCAGACTTCCCTTTTCATGGCTGAGCAATCTGATAGTCCTGTTTTCCCCTTCGTCACTGCATGCATTGCACTCCTTCATGCTCTCTGATTTTCCATTTCCTGGATCTACAGATAGTTCTCAACTTACAACCACAGTTGGGAGGAATTTCTTTTGCTAAATCATTGCGCTCATAAGTCAAGTCAGACCTGATTTTGCGGCCATTTTTATGATAGCCATTAAGTGAATTCCATTTTTCATTAAGTGAACACCTATTCTTCCGATTTGTTTTTTTTTTCTTTTTGCCATAAACCCTCCAAAAAGGTTGCAAGTTCCAATATCCAGCATAGGATACTGGAACAAATTTGTATACGTGTGCTGGTTGCTAAGTATCCAAATTGCAATCACGTGACCATGGGGGTGATGTGGCAATCATAAGTGCAAGAAATCATCGTAAGTGTGAGGATGGGACTTTTTTCAGCCCCATTGTAACTACAAATACAGATAGTCCTCAACCTATGACCACAATTGAGCCCAAAAGTTTTGTTGCTAAGTGAGACACTTGTTAAATGAATTTTGCCCCATTTTACGACTTTCCTTGCCACTGTTGTTAAGTGAATCTGCAGCTGTTAAGTTAGTAACAGGGTTGTTAAGTGAATCTGGCTTCCCCATTGACTTTGCTTGTCAGGAGGTCACAAAAGATGATCACATGACCGCGGAACAAATCAATGCAAATATGAACCAGTTGCCAAGTATCTGAATTTTGATCACATGACCATGGGGGTGCTGCAGCGGTCATGTGAAAAATTGTCCTAGATCACTTTTTCCAGTGCTGTTGCAACTTGGAGCGGTCACTAAACGTACTGTTGTTAAGTCGAGGACTACATGTAGTTGCTAAACAAATGTTTGAGGATTACCTGTACTTTATCTATTTATTACATTTTAGATTACCTATTGTATAGGATTTCTGGAAGGGAAAAATACTTTCAGGCTTGCAAGACTGGAGTTATCCCTGCAAGGTAGTCCAGAGAAGAAAAACAACCAGGACTACTAGCTCTATCTTTATTATTAGGTTACATTAACAGAATCTTGCAAGACTGAAAAGTATTTCTCCCCTCCTTTCCTTTTTCAATCTGGCAAACTAGGGAGGGTCCCTTTTGACGTGCTTCCCCGTGCTCCTTCCCCCTTCCGTGGGCTGCAGCTCTTCCTCCTGTCTGTCAAGGTCACTCTCTTGCCCACTTGCTCCGTCTAAAAGCAGCTGACGGACACTATATATATAGTGCAAATAAGGAGCTATAGTACAGGTAGTCCTCGACATAGAACCATAATTGAGCCCAAAATTTCTGTTGCTAAGCAAGACAGATGTTGACTGAGTTTTACCCCTTTTTATCACCTTTCTTTCCACAGTTGTTAAGTGAATCACTTAAATGAATAACATGATTGTTTACGTAGGTCACAAAAGGTGATCTCATGACCTCAGGAAACTGGCAGCCATCATAAATATGAACCAGTTGCCAGGCATCCAAATTTTGTACACATGATCGTGGGGATGCTGCAATGGTTTTAAGTGTGAAGAACGGTCATACTGCAAGTTGCTTTTTGGTGCCATTGTAAATTCAAATGGTCACTAAATTAATTATCGTAACTTCAGGACTACCTGTAGATAAGGAGATAGTGTGATGCCTGATTAGCATATTGTGACATTAAGCAATGTCATGAAGGATCTGTCCTTCAAGAACAGCTGGCAAGGCATCTTCAAAACTACCTTAGACAATTGTGTACAAGTCCTGTGTCCTCCATTAACTTGCCCTGTCTCAGTTACTTTATTTAAAATGCTTATAATAAAGGATTTTCTCATTGCCCCCTCCATTTGAAAATCCCTCCTACTTAACTGCCCAAGATGGTTTGTCTATCAAAACCCCAGTAGATGGCCATCATCCTTGTAAGGGGCAGATGTTGCTGAATCACAATGCAGAAGCCACAGATTGGTGCATCAGTGAGAAAGAATGCTCAAAAGTTTATTTCAGCAATATCTAAAAAGCATCAAGTTTCCCACCCTAATTTATCTATTAACCAGGACACATCATATTTCTATCCCCCTATAAAATCAGACTTGGACATGGTGACTTGGTTTGCAAAGCTGTAAGATAAAGGACGGGTAATGAGAAGAATGATTTAATTTTACAAAATTCAGTTACTGCATCTGATAAACATTGTAGAAGAGTCGTGTTAATCTATAGTAGCTATTGTTTGGGGTTTTTTTGCTCTGATACAGAAACTCAGAGGTAGCAGGGCGTTTTGAAATGAAAAATGAAAAATATAATGTAACCATTTTGGCCTTACAGGTGTTATTAACTCATACATGTGGGCATGCATGGCTGTGAGCCTTTTCCTGCTTGTCTTGGTGTTACTGGCTGCATTATGGTACAAAAAAAGGAGAAAATGTAAGTGGGGATGATCTTGTCATAAACATGGCTACAGAGAAGTGGATGAATAGTATTTTAAATACTGTGGTATACTAGCCATGGCCTATAAGCCTCACGTGATGACTGCATTACCTTCATTTTCACAGAGAAGCATAAAAAAGCTTCTCCATAAAAGATAATGAACAATAGTATCAGAGAAAGAAACAAAGCACATTTTTAGACCTTATGGTTTAAAGAGAAGCTTGAAGCTGGCTAGTGATAAAATTAGAAAACTTTGAAAATTGGCCCAGTAAGATTTTTTTTATAATCCAAGAGAAAAGCTTGTATATTTCTTTGCTTTCTCTTATTGCAGAGTGAAAGAGAATTAAGAAAAAACAAACTAGGATATGGATATAGGCTGGCTTAAAGAAGTTAAAGAATTTTTTCCCCACAGAAAGAATCTATGAAATCTATGAAAATACGAAAGAATCATAGGAAGGATCTGCCCCAGAGATGGCAGGAGAATTGTACTTTCAGATGTTAGTACCAGCCTTGCAAATCTCACCCACTGTCTCTTTTTACCACCTGATAAGTTATGATGGATCCTTTCTAAGCTTCTTCCTCTGCCCATTGTTCAGCTGCAGGCTTCCCCTCCTTTTATCTGCTCGTTCCCTAGGCAGCATCTCTTCCCCATGTGTACCAAGCTCATGCCCACACACCACTTCAACACCTCATGTGCTTGCATTGCAACAGAGAAGGAAAGTGTGCCTTCTAAGCAGTGGTGGGATTCAAATATGTGAACAACCAGTTCTCTGTGTGGATGCCGCTTCCATAGGTCCGTTCTGGGCCTGGGCAACAAAAAATTAGCTACCGGTTCTGCTGAACTGGTGTGAACTGGCTGAATCCCACCACTGCTTCTAAGTCTTTCTTCTTCTTTCTAGTCCTCTGATGCGGGAGAACATCCGGATGAAGTCTCCTATACTATTTTGAATCACCAGCCACAAAAAAACTGACAGGCAACCGATCCTTGGCAGACCTCTGAACCTTGCTTACTGTATATGCATCAGTGGCTAACAATGCAACTTTTCATAATTCCTTCTATAAGACCTTGGGGAACTCCTGAGTTGAATACAAGAAGAATGCTTTATTTTTATTTCCCCATAGATGCCAAATGTAAGGACCAGATCATACTGGGGGCTCCAGAAATGAGATCATCAGGATGCTCTTATGATATTTTTAAACATTTTTGCTAATCTCACCGGTGTTAAATGCCATCTATATAACATTTTGTATAAGTTTTCTTTATATGTTGCCGTTTTTGTTATTTTAGAGTTTCTTTCCCATAAGCTTTGCCACTTTTCTAATTCTATATTATATCCAAAGTTCTTTGCCCATATTATCATTGTTTCTTTTACTTGTTCCTCTTCCATCTTTAAGCTTAGCAAATATTTGTAATTTTTTGATCAGTTTTTCATCTGTTTTCAGCAATATCTGGTCAAATTCTGTCTGTTCTTTGTAAAATCCTGTTGTTTTAACATCTTTTTCGTCTCTCGTTTGAATTTGCAAATATGACCACCATGATAAATCAATATCCTGCTCTTCTAAATCTTTCTATACTTCAGTTTCCCTTCATTGTCCAGAATATCTTTATAGGTCACAACTTTCTTGTAATTAATCAAGTTTGGGTAAGCAAATGCTTCCATTGTTGAAAGCCATCCAAGTATTTTAATATAAATTTTCGCTTTTATTTTTTCCCATTTTAAGAAAAGTGCATTTCTTATATAATGATTTTGAAAATATCTATGTATTTTATTCTTCCCATACCACAGAAAGGCATGCCATCCCAGTTGTAGATCATCCCCCTCTAGGTATAGTAATCTTTTGTCTCTAAGCATTGTCGACTTTTTTATTCATGTTAATATAGTTGCTTGGTAATATAGCGTCCAGTCCAGCAGTCCAAGTCCTCTATTTTCTTTTGCTTCTTGCAACATTTTCAGTCTAATTCTGGCTTTTTTTCCTTGTCAAATAAATTTCAATATTATTGTATTTAGTTCATCAAAAAAGGTTTTTCCCAATCTTATAGGTATTGTTTGAAATAAAAAAAGTATTTTTAGTAAAATATTCATTTTCACTGTTGCTATTCTCCCCAGCATCGAAAGTTATAGATTTTTCCACTTTTCCAGATCTAGTTTTATTTGTTTTAATAATCTTACATAGTTGTCTTCTTTAATTGTTGCACATCTTGCTGTTAGATGGATTCCCAAATATTTAACTTTTTTTTAACTATTTGGGGATTTGTTTTTTTTTTTTTTTTGCTAGTTGATTTTTTTGTTTTTCTGTAAGATTTTTAGTTAACACTTTAGTCTTTTCTCTATTTATTTTCAACCCTGCCATTTCTCCAAATTCTTCTGTTTTCTCCATAAGTTTGACGCTTGTTTCAAGCGGTTCTTCTAATATAAAAACCAAGTCATCTGCAAATGCTTGTAGTTTATGTTTTTAGTCTTTTGTTTCCAGTCCTTTAATTTCTATATCTTGCCTGATGTTTCTATTCAATACTTCCAGTGTTGATATAAATAGTCATGGGGATAGTGGGCATCCCTGTCTTGTGTCTTTTTTAATATTAAAATTTTCTGTAAAATCTCCATTTACAATTACTTTAGCTGTTTGTTTATTATAAATTGTTTTGATTATGTTTACAATTTTTTTCCCAAAGTCCATTTCTTCTAGTTGCTAGAAAATGAATTGCCAATTTACGTTATCAAACGCCTTCTATGCATCTAGAAATATTAATGCCATCTGTTTCCCTGGGTGGGTTTCATAGTACTCCAAAACATCTAGAATCATTCTTAAGTTATTTTTTTTATTTGTCTTTTAGGTAAAAAAACCATTTTGGTCTGTATGCATAAATTCAGTCAGAAATTTCTTTAATGTTTCTGCTATTATTGAGGCAAAAATTTTATAATCTATGTTTAATAATGATATCGGTCCATAATTTTTTATTTATGACAAGTCAGAATCTTCTTTAGGTATTAAAGTAATACTAGGTTCTGTCCATGTATTTGGTATTTTAGCCTCCAATAATATTTCATTACATAGTTCTTTCATTATTGGGCTTAATATATCTTGCAAGGATTTGTAAAGTTCTGCAGGTAGTCCATCTGGGCCCCGGGTGTTGTCATTTTTTTGCCTTTTTATGGCCTCTGTTATCGCCATCATTGATATTTTTCCATTTAATATGTTTTGAATATTCTCTGAAATTTTTGGTAGATCTGCTTTTTTTAAGTACTGCTGTATTTTTTCTTTTGAAGTTTCCTCTGTATCATAAAGTGTCTCATAAAAATCTTTGATGATTTTTTTATTGTATTATTATGAAACTATAATTCACCTTTTGAATCTTGCAACTTGTTTATCAATTTTTTCTCTTTTTCTTTTTTCAATTTATGTGCTAACCATCTCCCCAGTTTGTTAGCATTTTCAAAGAAGTTCTGTTTAGCTCTTTTAATTTGTTAAGCCATTGTTTCCGCCTCTACAAGGTTTAATTTATGTTTTATTATTTCCATTTGCTTTTTAAGTGTTTTCTTTTGTGGGTCTATTTGTAATTCTAATTCTAATTTCCTAAATTCTTTGTTCACCTTTAACTATTGTTGTTTTCCTTCTTTGTTCTTTTTAGCAGTATAAGTTATAGCTAACCCTCTAAAATATGCTTTAGCTGTATCTCACACATTTTGAAGTGATGTCTCTTCTTTCTTATTTTTTTTTTTAAAGTCCATTTCCTTTGTCACTAGTTGTATAAATTCTTTTTCTTTCAATATAGATTTGTTCAGGGACCATCTTAATTTTTTCTTGGTTCCTCTCCAAGTGTGGAAAAAACTGGAAGTAGCGAGAATATTTAAAAATAAAAATATATACTTTTAGTATTATTCTCATGTAATCATATTTTATATTTTATAATTATTATTGTATAATCAATTGCCTGAGTAGATGCTTTGAGTATATAGGGAACATACAAGCCTCAGGTGGAGGAAGGGGGGAGAACAGGAGTTACTGTGGGGCCCAGTATGAGTCACCATCTAGGAATTGTTTTTAAGTACCTGTTGGTACCTGGTACCCCTACTGGATCTAACAGGTGTAGAAGATGGGAGACATCTCTCTTTTAGAAGTGATAAGCATGTACATATATGGTCTGAGTAAACAGGATAGTAGGGGAGGGATCTTATTAGTATAATGTAAGCAAACAGGGGCGGAGATAATGTATTCTGTTTATGCGCTTCTGATAGATTGTAACCTCCAAAGCCTAAGCCAATGGGGCCATGGGGGAGGGAATGGGGCGTCGCGATAGGATGTATAATAATATGTGATTTTGGAATTTGGGGTGTGGTTCAGTGCTTGGCTACATTGCATTGCCTTCCTGAATCCACCACGTTTTGCAAACCGTTATTTTCTTAGACTTGGATGTGAAGCCTAATAAACTTCTTTTCTATTTGTAACTCAGAGTGGATTTCAATTTGTGACTATTTTTGTGTCTAACACAAGTCATCTTTATTGGATTATGATCTGCCCAGATATTAGTTTCTATCTCTATTTCTTGTATCATAGTGCTAAGTTCAGAGGATAGCCATATCATATTGATTCTAGACCATGAGTTGTGTCTATTTGAATAAAACGTATATTGCAATTTTTTTGGATTTTTTTCTCTCCATATGTCTTGAATACAAATTTCTTCTGCCATTTTAGATAATCTTTTCTTCCCTGTTTTAGTGCTTTTATAGACCAAAGTTCCATCAACTATTGCATTAAAGTCTCCCATTATACAAAGATTTTGATATTCCAATTCTAATATTTTTAATGTAATTTTTGATAAAATTCTTCTTGTTTATCATTTGGTGCATATATTGCTACCATCAGAATCTGTTTTTGTTCCTGTTGAGTCCTCGAGTCAACGGCGAAAGAAGAGCACACATTCTGATGGTTATAACAGCTTTTATTCTCTTCAGCTCTCTCCGACACAACTCAGAGGCTTGCAGGCCTCTCTGCCTCTTTTAATAGAATCCCCGGGCAAAAAGGTAACAAACTGGCGTGCTTCCGCACCTTGTGCATGCGCGCAGGCTGGCGCCACTCAGTCTGGTCCCGGGCAGCTTGCAAAAGCCCGGGACCATTGCAATGTCCCAAGCCTGCTTTTGCAGGCTCAGGACACAACACCCCTTCCCCCCGGATGAAACTTAATTAAACTATATAGATAAGTATACGTGACCTCAACACGAACGTGGTGTGCTATCCTTATGGAACCGCACAACTGTTGCAGCTACTTACTAGCCACACTATAGCATGGTACCATGCTATTATTTTGGAATTAAGTGCCCAAGACTTGCACTTCCAAGTTCCCCAACAGCAGGCACCCTCTTCATCTCCCTTGCTTTGACAGCAATGTCACAAAATCTTCCAGGTATTTGGGAGATCTTTTAACCCTCTGTGACCTCCTCAGATTTTGAGAACTCCCTTGATCATCCTGTGCAGAGATTGTATTGGAGTTGCCCCCTCTTTTAAGACCTGGTGGTCCCCGTGACCTGGGTTCTGTTGCCTGGTCTGCTTGCTTGCCCACCGGGCTCGTCAGACCAGGACTTTGCTCCCTACTGTACCTGGTTGATCTGCCTAACTGTAGGCTCTCGGGCCCCTCTATGTTTCCACCAGTATTTGGCGATTCTGTGGTACTCTCCAAGTCCACAATGGACCTATCAAGGGAACGCATCCCTTCACTCCCAAGCCCCGTAACTGGGTTGTCTGGATGCTCCCGGTTATTCTCCCAGCTTGGAGTGCTGTATTGGGGTTGTGAATAATGAGTATGCCCCCTGGGTGACTCCCTGGCTGGAGTAAGTACTGGTGCCTGTATTGTTCCTTGTTCCCCTGAATTCCTGTTAGGGACACTTGCGGAACCTTGGGAAAGGCCTTCTTCCATCTCTCCGTTTGCCCCTGATTGCTGCCAACACCCTTCCCTTTGCCCACAGTGGTCCCCCTCCCCCCCCGGAGAAAACCCAGGAGTTGCAGAGGGAGAGTCCAGTCTCATACACAGCTGATCGATATGCCGTCGAAGGACACGACCGTCGTCCAGGGAAACCTCGTAGGACAATGGACCAGTGACCTTGCATACTACCGCCGGAACCCACAGGTGACCAGGCCCATAGTTCCGGGTCCATACCAGGGCACCCACTTGCAGACACCTTGGTGCCCTTGGTTGGGTGACCCGAGGAGCCACCCTGTCCGGATGCAGCCTGTCAAGTTTGGTGATCAGTCTGCGCCTCCAGCGAAGTTCTGCCGGGCTCTTCCCAGTGGAAGTAGAAGGTGTGGTGCAGTAAGGAAGAAGAAAATCTGCCAACCTGTGGTGCCAGTCCCCGTAAGTCAGTTTCTTGAGAGCATCCTTGGTGATGCAAACCATCCATTCAGCCATATCGTTGGTGGAAGGGTGGAAGGGCGCCGAAGTCGCATGACGAATCATGTTGGCCTGCAGAAAAGCCTGAAACTTGGAAGAAGTGAATTGAGGACCATTGTCTGAAACCAGAACATCTGGAAGGCCGTGAGCAGCAAAAATCCCTCTTAGTACTTGAATGGTCTTGGCAGCAGTAGTGAAAGAGACAGGAACAACCTCAAGCCATTTTGAATGGCTGTCAACAAGGACCAAGAAGAATTGTCCCTGAAAGGGCCCAGCGTAATCCACATGCACCCTAGACCAAGGTGATTGTGTCTCCTCCCATCTATGCACAGGAGCCTGAGGCATTTCAGGGCATGAACGCTGGCACAAGTGGCATCCATGCACTTGGGCCTCTATTTCCCTGTCTAATCCTGGCCACCATAAATGGCTGCGTGCAATGCCAGGATGACCCTCATGGAGAGAAGCCAAGACTCTAGGTCTCAATGAGGTAGGAATACTACTCTGCTGCCCCACAACAGGCAACCCTGAAAAGTGGATAACTCATGCTTCTTGAGCCAGAAGCTTTGGAACTCAGTACCTGGACAACTCTCAGGCCATCCAGACAAAACCCATGACAGTACACGAGTAAGCATGAGATCTGTGGCTGATTCAGCAGCCACATCCCTGGCATTTAGGGGAGACTCAGGCAATGCCTGAATGGAGAGAATATTGATGGCAGGGGCAGGGTCAGCCTCTACCAGTTGCAGAGGTAATCTACTCAGGCCATCAGCGTGGCCCATTTCCTTGCCAGGTTTGTGAATCAAGGAAAAATCATAGGCAGACAAAAAAATAGACCATCTCAGCATTCTAGGAGAGATAATATGGGGAGTTTGTTTGTTAGTGGTAAACAACCCCAACAGAGGCTTATGGTCAGTATAGACCGTGAAATGTCTGCCATATAAAAAATCATGGAATTTTTTAATTCCAGCTACAATGGCCAAGGCTTCTGTCTATCTGAGTGTAATTTCACTCAGCAGATGATAAAGTTCTGGAGTAATATGCAACAGGAACCTGAGTCCCATCAGCTCTTAAGTGGCTAAGTACAGCCCCCACCCCATAAGGGGAAGCATCACAAGCGATGCAGACAGGTAGGTTTTCATTGAAATGTGCAAGCACATCATTTGATGTAAGTAAGGCCTTGACCTCATTGAAACTTTTTTCATGTACTTGGGACCACTGCCACACTGCCTGCTTGTCTAAAAGCCTATGAAGTGGTTCTGCTACATTAGCCTTATTGGGTAGGAAGGCGTTGTAAAAATTCAAGAGGCCTAGGAATGCTTGTAACTCAGCTTTAGACTTAGGCCTAGGAGCCTGCTGTATAGCTTTTAATTTAGAATCAGCAGGGTGAATACCCCTGGCATCTATTCTGAATCCCAGGAAATCTATAGAAGTAACTCCTATCTTACATTTATCTTTTTTAAGTTTTAGGCCTGTTTTTCTGAAACGGAGCAAAACAGCCCTCAATCTCTCAGCTAAATTCTGAGTGGATTCTCCAGCAATAAGGACATCATCAAAATAGGGGCAAACCCCAGGGATACCTCTCAGGGTGTTTTCCATTACACTTTGGAATATTCCAGGAGCTACATTTACTCCAAATTGTAGTCTCTTGACTTTGAATGCCCCTCTATGGGTTACAATAGTCTGTGCTTCAGCAACAGCTTCATCAACAGGTAACTGTTGATAAGCCTGTGCCAGATCTAACTTTGCAAAAACACGCCCCCCTTTGAGGGAAGCCAAAATATGGCTGACTACAGGTACAGGATATGCATGCTGTTGCAATGCCTTGTTTAATGTGCATTTGTAGTCTGCACAGATGCGAATGTCCCCATTAGCCTTGAGAGGCGTAACTATGGGGGTTTCCCATGGACTTCAATCAACAGGTTCTAAAATACCTTGCTGGATCAATTTATCCAGTTCAGCATCTATTTTCCCTTTAAGAGCAAAGGGTACTCTCCTTGCTTTCACCCTAATGGGAGTGACAGTGGGGTCCAGTTTCAAAGAAACTGGGGGCCCTTTGTAAGATCCAAGCTGTGGACTGAATACATCTGCAAACTCTTTGCAGACCTCTGCTAGGTCTAATGTTTGCAAATTGTGTAGCCCTGTAACTTGGATTCCCAAGGCCTCAAACCAATCGAGTCCAATAAGACTCGTTCATTCACCCCCAACTACCAATACATCCAATGGACCTTCAAAATCCTTGTACTGTACTGTAAGGGTGGCCTCCCCCTTTACACACACCTTGGAATTTTGAAAATGTGTTAAGATTATATTGGATGGCCTAAGTTTGGCCTGGAACCCACTGCTGTTGCAAATCTTCCTAAATGTATGAATGGAAATGATTGAAAGAGCAGACCCAGTGTCCAGCTCCATAACCAATGGAACCCCTTGTAACCTCACCTTAAGTGACAGTTTCTTCTTAAGTGGTTTGTGTGTTCCTGTTCTACAAATACTTCTGCGTGATGTGCAGAAACCCACCCTGTTTTGGCTGGGGACCCTGGTACCTTTCAGACGCAATTCTTCTCAAGGTTGTGCCTTCTGACGGCCCAAACAAACAGATGCTATGTGGCCTTGCCTTCCACACGCTCTACAGATTGCAGAACGGAACCTGCAGTCGGCCCTCTTGTGGCGACCTCCACACCCAAAGCACTTGGACACAGCTGGAGCCTTTTCTTTGCCTTCTCTCTGCTTCCTTTCTTTGGATGGGTAGAGATGATCCACCTCATCTTCAGGATCCTCTTCCAAGCTCTCTTGGACTCCCTCATGGTGCATGGAGACTGCTTCTGGGTTGTTCCTGATGGGCCTCATGTTCTTGACCGCCCCACCTGCTGCCTCCTCTGCAGTGACCTCTCTCAAGGCATCTTGGAAGGAAATATCTTCTTTTGCAAAGAGTCTCTGTTGCAAGTCTCTGTTCCTTAGCCCGCATACAAAACGGTCTCTCAGCCTTTCTTATAAATCTTTAAAGTCACAGGGCTTAGCTGCTCTTCTCAAAGCTGCAATGTATTCTTTGGCTGATTCACCAGCTCTTTGATCCCTCTGTTCAAACGTGTGCCTCCACGCAATGACAGACAACTTGGGCTGGAAATGTTCCTTCAATAACTTCTTTAAATCTGTATAAGTGACAGACTCAAGAGGAGCAGGGGCTGCCAAATTTTCTGCAATTTCAAATGCATCTTGGCCACAGACACACAGCAAAGTAGCGGCCTTCAAGCCATCTTCTCTAACTTGATTCACTCTAAAGTAATTTTCTACTCTAGCGACATAAGACTCCCATCTTTCTGGGTGAGTAACGTCGAATTCAGACAATCTCCCTATCTTCGCCATCCTTGCTTCTTATTCTAGGAAGGGATCTATCAGCCAGCTTACCTCCAGCGATGCTGTACTGGCAGGCCAGGTGCTGAGTTTAATGCCGTCTTCCTTTCTCCAGGACTCCTTGGGTAAGCCTTACAAGTCTTCTTTCTTTATCTTGTAAGCGATCCCATCCTCGTCGCCAGTGTTGAGTCCTTGAGTCAACGGCGAAAGAAGAGCACACATTCTGATGGTTATAACAGCTTTTATTCTCTTCAGCTCTCTCCGACACAACTCAGAGGCTCGCAGGCCTCTGTGCCTCTTTTAATAGAATCCCCGGGCAAAAAGGTAACAAACTGGCGTGCTTCCGCACCTTGCGCATGCACGCAGGCTGGCGCCACTCAGTCTGGTCCCGGGCAGCTTGCAACAGCCCGGGACCATTGCAACGTCCCGAGCCTGCTTTTGCAGGCTCAGGACACAACAGTTCCATCATTATTTCCACCATTAATATTCTCCCCCTTCATCCGCATAAATTTGTTTAGGGTTCATTGTTTCTTTAATATACTGTATAAAGCTATTCCTCTTTTCTTTTGTTGTGCTAATGCAAAACATTTGCCAATTTTCGGTTGCTCTAACAATTTATAGTGTTGTTACTTGATATGTGTTTCTTGAAGGTAAATTATATCTATTTTTAATTTTTGTCGTCGTGTAAAAAAAGTTTCCTTTTTGAGGGGGAGTTCAATCCATTTATATTCATTGAAAGGATCCCATTTTCTTTCTCCATATCTTTCAGTTATATCTAGGTTTTAATCTTCTAGTCAATCTTATTTGTCTCTGTTCTCTTGGTCTTGCCCCTTCTTCTGTATATGTATTTTTAGTTTCTCCTTCTTCTCTAGTCTGCTTTTTCCAGTACTGCCCAGTCCACTGTCTAGACTTTTTTTGTCTTTCTTATCGACAGTTGGCTTGTTATATGGCAGGTGCCTGTCTTTTTGGATTCTAAACTCCAAGGACACTTCAGCTTCTTAATTTTCTATATTTTATGGTCCCACCAGTTCTTGCTTGCAGGCAAATGGTATTTCTTGTGGATCTTGCAATGCACCCGTGTGCCTACTTTGTCATGCCGTTCTTTGTAGTCGGTTTGTGTGACCTTCTTTGGTTGGGCTGTTTACTGTTAGCTTGTTTGGCAGTTCCTTGACTGGAACATTGTTCACTCCTTGATTGTTGGTTTGATTTTAATCTTGTTCATGTGAATGTTGATTGTTGGTAGGGAGGTATTTTGATCATTTTGTTGCCTTCTTGGATTCTTAATTGAATTCTCAGAAAAAAGAAAACTGGAAAAAATCAGAGAGAAAATTTTTCTTATTACTTTTTTTTGCATGACTCCTATGTAAATCTCCTACGAAACAACAGCCTGTCATTATGATTATTTCACTTTTGTTGAATAAACATGGCATCTCATCTTTGTCTATGTTGGTCAAATGTTTGTGAATAGGTGTACCTGGGAGCTCATCTCTTCTTCCTCCTCCATTGCCTCCATCTCCCGTTGCCTCAGCCACTCTATTAATGTTGCGGTGTCAGGGGTTAGCTGGGCAAGCCCTGGAGAAAAAAATAATAAAATAATTTGTACTCATGAACTTGTTAAACTTTACATAAAGCCAATCACTCTCATTTTAAAAATGAAAATGAAAATTAATTAAAATAATTAAAATAATACTCTCTTCAGCTTTTTGGAGTTTCTTTTAAATCTCATTGTTTTCCTCCACAATACGTGCTAAATTGCTGGCAAGCGCTTTATTTTCTTCTTCCAACTAAGACATAAAAATGACCAGAAGCATACATCAGTCATAGAACAGAAATAAGCAGACCAAAAGAGAAGCTTAAGACAAGCTTGTAAGGGAAATGACTGACTCACAGCTGTTATTCTGGCATTATTTTCCGCCAGCTCCTCCTGATGCCTTGCTGTTATTTCATGGAGGTGCTCCCTCTGCTTTCTTCATTGAACCAGGATGAAGACTTACTTCTGACACTAGATTCTTTTGATTTCTGTTTTACTTCATCATTATCATTACTTATATCATGTTACCTGTCATATTACCTCTTTGAATTCTAAATCCTACAGTCAGACATGCAAGCTGACAAGTAAATAAATAAAACCAAAGATGTCTTACCTCAAACAGGAGTTTCCCTGCGTAATACAGGAATGTCTCTATTATAAATGAAATGCGCGAAACTCAGCTAAACTAAACTAATCCTAACTAAACTAATTCAACAAATATATGAAATATGATAAAGAAATAAACAAATAAACAGTATGTGTAAATAGGTATATTAAGTAAAATGAATAAACAAATAAATACTGTAAAATAAAACAAACCTAAGCTACGTAAATACAGATAAATAAAAGCACAAGAAAATATAAGAAACCAAATAAAAGCAAATGAACCTAACTAAGCGCCCACATGAGATAAAACTCTTGAGTGAATGGTTTTCACTCAGCCCACCAAAAAGTTTTATTTACTTCTCCTTTGTGAGCTCATGCCCCTTTCAGCACCATTATGAGGCATGACCTCTGTTGTGTATTGACCCCATTTCTAATGGCAGTTACAAGCTGTTAGCTGAATATGTTTAAATCAAGTCTCTAACTGTTGCATGTTAGTTACAAGCCTGAACTTTGGGCGGCAAATGGTGCTTTAAATTCATTGGCTGCTGCCTAGTGGCAGTCCGGTATAAATAGAAGCTGAGCGGCTGTTAGACTGACTTCTGTGTTCATTCAATAAAGAGCTGTTGCTTTAACCTTCAGTCTGATCAATGCCTCATGAACTCAGTGTTTAACAGTGGCGACGAAGGTGGGATACTGCTAAGGAAAGAAAGAGCTGAAGCACTTGAACCAGAAGTCACTTGGGTGTGAGACCAGACACAGGAGCCCTGGTAGGGACTACGTCCCCACCCTGCCTGCCAGTAAGCCACACTAGAGGCTGCCTGCCAGTAAGCCACACTGGAGGCTGCCTGCCAGTAAGCCACACTGGTGGCACAGTCATCCTGAGG
The DNA here is from genome assembly GCA_039797435.1 of Crotalus adamanteus. Classification (NCBI taxonomy): domain Eukaryota; kingdom Metazoa; phylum Chordata; class Lepidosauria; order Squamata; family Viperidae; genus Crotalus; species Crotalus adamanteus. The sequence goes on from CM077935.1 coordinate 13,243,801, forward strand.
GATCCGTCCCCAGGATTCATACAGCAGCTCCTTAGCAGTATAAGGCATTCGACTAAGACCTCGTGAGTGAAAGCTATGGCCAAAGTGGGCAAGCTGAACAAATTTGATATTTCTCACCATGAACAATGGAGCTCCTACGGCTCCAGGGTGGAGAATTACCTGCGGGCCAACCAGGTGAGAGAAGATGGACTGAAGGCTGCTACCCTGCTATGCGTGTGTGGGCAGGCGACCTTCGACATTGCGGAGAACCTGATAGCCCCAGCCAGCTTAGAATCAGTCACCTACGCTGATCTGAAGAGGACACTAAAAGAACATTTTGAACCCCAGCTGTCTGTCATTGCTTGGTGGCACGCATTCGAACAAAGAGAACAAGAGCCTGGGGCAGGGGTAGGCAACCCAAAACAATCAAAGAGCCACTTGGACCCGTTTCCCACTGAAAACAAAACACTGGGAGCCGCAAAACTCAAAAGGGTAATACAGCTGCCTAACATGCAAGCTGCCCAGGTTCAAATCCCTGAAGGGTGTGACTAGATGATGAGGGCTAATGAGCCTGAAATAGCTATACTAGTCTCCCACTAACTCTTTGTCAGCCACAATATTTTGAATTTATACTGTTCACAGTATGTGAGGTCTGCCTGCAAAACATGCTCCTAGATTGGAGCAAAATGCAGAACAGACTGATTTATATTTGGTAGACCGGGTGCCTCACCCAACAGATAATATATATTATGCAAAGTTGAATCCTTTGGAAAGGACATTGGTTTCAGCTTTGGTAAGGATCCTATCTGAGATGTTATGCCCTTTCCAAAGGATTCAACTTTGCAGTCGCTCCCAAACACATCCCCACTGAAACCATTATATGCGGAGTTGAAACCAGCCTGACCAAAATCAACCCCGACGACACGAACAGAATCAGACTCGAAATCACCAACATCCTCTGCACCAGCAAGCCACCCAAAAGCAACTTACCCAAAGAGGAACAGACAGCACTACTTAACCTGAAAGAAGACACCAGCATAATAATCTTACCAGCAGACAAGGGCAATGCCACTGTGGTTATGAACACATCTGACTACCAAACCAAATTAACCAACCTACTCCAAGACTCTACATACAAACCCCTAAACACAGATCCCACCACCTACCTGGAAAAAACCACCAGATCCAAAATAAAAGCCTCCCCCATTAGCGAAGAGATCCAGCAAAGAATCATTCCCAGAGAGAAATCATCCAGATGCCCTAAGCTCTATGGTCTCCCCAAGATACACAAAGAAGGAACCCCACTTAGACCCATAGTCAGCTCCATAGGCTCACCTCTACAAAATCTAGCCAAATTTCTCGCCAAACAACTACAGCCCTATGCAGAATCCATCACCTCACACGTAAAAAACTCATTCCATTTCTTAGAGATCATAAAGAAACAAAACTTACAGCCCAGCGACCTACTCGTGAGCTTCGATGTCATATCCCTCTTCACCCAAGTGCCAATCAAAGAAGCCTTGACAGCCATCCAAAACAAATATAACCCCCCCAAACACATCCTAGATCTGACCAACCACTGCCTATCCAACACATACTTCCTCTATAATGGACAAAAATACAAACAAATAGAAGGAGCATCCATGGGATCACCCCTCTCAGCTGTCATTGCAAACCTCTACATGGAACACTTTGAAACCCAAGCTCTAGAAAAATCTGATCACAAATCCAAACTCTGGCTCAGATACGTAGCCGACACCTTCATAATCTGGCCACATGGGAAAGAAAAACTGGACAACTTCCTCTCACACCTCAACAGCCTACACCCCAAAATACAGTTCACCATGGAAACAGAAGCTAACAACCAACTTCCCTTCCTGGATGTCTTAGTCTACAAGAAATCCAATGGCTCCCTAGGACACACCATCTACCAGAAGAAAACACACACAAACTGCTATCTGCACGCTCTCTCACACCACCACCCAGCACAGATCAACTCTGTAGCCAAGACACTCATCTCTAGAACAAAACGCTTAGCTGATGAACAACACCTAAAAACCGAACTACACACTCTCACTAATGTACTTACATCCAATGGATTCCAAAGAAATAAGATTACCAAACTATTCTGGAACGTATAGCTCCATGGACCGTATAGCTCTATGTAACCCTAACTAGAGAGCAGGTATCAGCATACTAGAATATCTGGCAGTTATTGGGTTAAATGCTAGGTATGTTGATGGGTCAGTGGGAGGAGTCTCAAAGGTCATTGGGAGACTTCCTGGACACAAGCCAGATGGGATCCTTTGTTCACCAGCCTCATGGCTCCTAGCCACACGGCTTGGAGATCCTTGCCAACATGTGACGCTCAGGAAGAGAAGAGGGGAAAATCCAATATCAATTTACCTGTGGAATAACCAATATTGCAAACATACTTCTGGATGCATCTCTACATAAATGTGAGTTATTGTTTAGAATTCCCAGAATAAAGCAATATTTCTGTTTATTCTTCTGAGTTATCTATCTGTTTGGATTGGACGGAAAGTAGTCTGTTCAGTTTGGAACAGAATAGTAAATTGATAGAGATTAATTCTCCTCTCAAAGCTGCAACAGTTTGAAGAAAGAGAGTAAATTTGTTAGCCTTTTCTCTACATTAACCCTTAAGGAAGTAAAGCAGATATTTTCTTGCAAGTAGTAATTCGATGTGGCTAATCTCCTTCAATTGCCTGCAAAAGTAATCTCTGGGATCAGTCTCCCACTAAAGCCTACAAACAAAGCCAGTGTGTTTGTGTAGAGGACAGCATTTCAAAGTGTGATTCAGATGCATTGTTTTGTTATTCGCTGTTAACTCTGCAAGCAGCCACTGCATGATGAAGTTTATTTGCATACTGACAAGCCTCTGCTGGATACTTTTGCTAAATTACCTTTGGATCTGTTCACAAGCTAACATTTATAGCGAAGAGAGTAGAAAAGGGAAAATCTACACTCTTGTTTCTTGCATGTAAAGTTTGGATTCTAACACCAAAAGGAGCTTGGGCTTTATCCCCCTCCTTTCTTTGCCAGTGAATTACACAGCCTGAAACAAAGAACTATTTAATGAATGCCTCTAAAGTTCAGACAAAGGCTTGGAAAGGTGATACCCCTCCCCTCATTATATTCTACGTTTGCAAGGCAGCCAAAGGCAGGCAATTAACTCTTCGCTGCCTTCAAAGGGGAAGCGTCTCTCTCTCAGCCTGCCTAATGCAAATCAAGGATTTGAAATTTAAGCGTTTAGAAATATGTTGAGTTTTATGCTTGAAGAGTAACAAAGCAACAACAATTTGTTTCTTCTTCATGAGTTTGCTAGCCGAGGAAGGCTGATTGCCCTTTGCAAAGCCATTCTCCCCTTCAGGCCCCAGAGGCCACAACAATAAACCCATTTGTTGCTATAGTGATACAGCACCGGTGGAAAAGCTAAGCTCCCCCCTCCCTTAGGAATGCTTGGAATTTCAGCCAATGTTATGGGACAAGGCATCTGGTTACAGAGGCAGAACCAACCCCAATAGCATTGCAGAAGCACCCCCTGGTGGTCAACTTATTCATGACACCCTTATGCGATTTTTTTTGCCCTTTGGAATCTAAAGCTGAGTTACAACAGCCACAATTAATTCAGCACACAACAGAGGGAAAGAAGGTACTTCACTGCACGCATCACTAACTACGCAGAGTAAATCTTTTAGTTAAAGTGCAAGCTACTTAAATTTATCCCAAGCTACCAACACCCCCTAGAGGGCACAGAGTGAACTTACCAAAAGTACTCACTCACTCACTCAAGCTGAAGACTAAGTTGTTCCAGTTTGAGAGAATTTAGGTAGAAGAAAGCAAAGCCAAGTGTCCTTGCTTATTATCACAGCTGATGACCCAGAGTTCCAGCCTGCAACTTAACGGTCGCCAGGTGGGAGTTTGTACCTCTACATTCTCTCAGTGGCCACTAGCAGTACAGTCGCCAGGTGGGAGTTTGTACCTCTACATTCTCTCAGTGGTCACTAGCAGTAACGTGGTAATAGGAAGAATTTGGCTGGCCTTTCTTCAGATGCCCCCTAGTGGTTAAAGGAGGAACTACACGCAAGCCTTTAACCGCGCCCAGAGAAGGCCCTCTAGTGGACAAAGGGTGAACCTTGAAGGAAGATCACCCTGGTAGCTGACCCTCAGCAAGTGATCCCTAGTGGTGAAGGGGTGAACTGCACTGAAGTACCCACAAATGCAGGAGAACGCACCCAGCGGCGCCTCCACCCACAGGCAGCACCTCTGAAGCTGATCTACAAGTAGCGACCCCTAGTGGTCAAAGAGAGAAGTTCTTCAAATTCACTTCAAAATAGCTGAGAAGAACACTGAACCTACCCTAGACATGGCAGAGTGTCCCACTGGTCTAGCAGAAGGGGTTCATCCAACCAGCCTAGTTGAGATACACCAACCAGCAGGCCAAGGAGAAATGCTGCCAATGGCCAACCTTGACCTGTACACAGAGGCTGTAGTTCAAGCCTCAACAAAGCCAAAAATGTCTCAGGGTCACTATGATCTGAGACAACAAAGAAAGCCCACAGCAACCATGCACTCACATCTGACGGAGAAATGGGACACCGTCTACAAACGACATGAAAGACACTGGAAGAAACTACTCCAACTCTACAAAGAGCCTGAGGAGGAGCTTTCCCTTGAAAAGGCGAGTGAATTGGAAGAAGATAAAGAAGTTGCCCTTGAGCAATGGAGGAGCTCTGAACGGCAACTCAAGGACATTCAAGAACAATTAAGAGACTCAAGAGTTGATAGCAAGATGCAAAGCCTCAAGCTACTAAACAAGGAACGTAAGAAGCTTCTAAAGAGCTCACAGGGTTCCCCACAGCCCGAGCCTCACCAGAGAGGCAGACCAGTCGACAAGGCCGAGTCCGAACTTTCCCGCTCCTCACACGCACCATCCCAACGATTGCATGCGGCTCCATCCCATGTGTCTGGAAAGGCCTCATCTTTTCACCACATGTCCAAGGCACATTCCAGTGTGTCCCAACAATCGCATGTCACAGGACCCTCCCACCATTCAAAGGCATCTTCTTGCTAGAGCCATGCATCTCGAGCCTCAGGGGCAGAGAGCATTGCCGCCCGTCTCAGGGAAGCACGGATCAATACCACAATGGCTGACGTCACTGCACAAGCAGCAGTAGATGACAAGCTACATAGAGAAGACTTGGCCAAAGCTCAGGCCAACTTTAAGATTTTCCAGCGACAACAGAGAGCAAAAGAGGCAGCCACAACAGAAGCGATCCTGCAGAGAGAGTTGGAAGATGCCATATCAACACCCAAGTTGGAAATACTAGGAAGAGAAAGTTCTCACAGCCAAGTACAGGCCTACGTGGACAACCAAAGCACATTCCAGAATGCACAGGTGAGAGCGCCACAGCCAGCCACAAGCCCCCCAAGACTGAGTAGATGAACAGAGGAATCTCAATGACCAGATGCGGTGGTCAGCCACAGAGTTGATGTCGCGATACCTAGGTCACAAGATCTCCCCACCGTTGCCACTCCATTGAACCCTATAAAACCACACCTACAATACTGCACGCTTGTGACAACCAAACCTGTTTTGGTAGCAAGTGTTCCAACCGCAACTAGAACATCGCGCGCTTGTGACAACGAAACCTGTTTTGGTAGCAACAGTGTTCCAACCGCACCTAGAACAACACTGCACACTTGTGACAACCAAACCTGTTTTGGTAGCAACAGTGTTCCAACCGCACCTAGAACATCGCGCGCTTGTAACAACCAAACCTGTTTTGGAAGCAACCATGTTCCAGACAAGCAAGAATTACTACAACTTAGCTTTGTCCATAAAGGACAAACAAGACAAACAACGTCTCCAAGACTGAGAGTCATGGAGTGTACTCCCAAGATGTCTCCAAAGCATGCAAGTGCAGCGTACATATGTCTCCAGCTCACCCGCCACAGTGCAGAAGAAAGAATTGTACACTTCCTTAGATGTGTCTACGAAGGTGACTGCAGCCTTAAGATACGTCTCACTCTATAGCGGGGAGAGCCACACTTACGTCATCTTGTTTGCAACCATAAGATGCATCACAGTCTACAGCGGGGAGTGCTGCAGTCTCGGTGTCTTCTTAGGGAAAGCGAGACTAACATGCAAAAAGGCCACACCGTACCAAGGTTAGAACTATGTGATACCACTTTGGCTGTAAAGCTCACCAACTTGACAGTGAAGACATTGTGCCTTGAACTATAGTCTACCACCTTCTACGCAGACAGCAAGGTGGTGTCAAACTACATCTGCAAACAAAGCAGACACTTCTACGTCCATGTAAGCAACAGAGAGAAAAGGATTGAAACATCTTTAAGCCCTGAACAATGGCAACATGTGCCAACAAATAAGAACTTTGTTAACCAAGTGAAGTGGCCCAACCTCGCCACACAATTAACAGAATTGATCTGGCTAGAAAGTCTTGAGTTCTTGGCCTGTCCAAATAGACAGATGCCACAGAGACCAAAATGTTATGCACTTCCAGCTTCAGATCAAAGTGCCAACCTTCAACCTCAGACACACAGTAAGCGTCAACCAATCCATTTCAAACCCCTATCTAAGCGGAAGCACCTGAGATTAGGCATAGTTTTGATCGTCTTGATCACTTGTCTTAGCATCCCAAGAATTAGCCTTGTAGGAGCCTGGAAGGACTTACTGACTTTCATGGACTCCATGTCATTAAAGATACCCACACCCACACATGAAGTCCTCACTACCCCGACGACAACAGTAGCAGCCCATACTTCACCGGTGGTTCCAGACCCTTCGGTTCTTGAGTATCCTGAGTCTTCTGCTCAAGCTGTTGTTCCTGACTCTTCAGTTCCAGCTGTTGTTCCTGATTCTTCAGTTCCAGCTGTTGTTCCTGATTCTTCAGCTCCAGCTGTTCCTGAGTTTCCAGATGTTCCTGATCCTGATTCTTCAGCCCCAGCTGTGCCTGTGTTTCCAGATCCAGATGTTCATGTTTTTCCAGGTTCTTCAGTTCCTGAGTATCCTGTGAATCCAGTTCCCTTCGTTCCTGAGAAACTTTCAGTTCCTGTTTTTCTGTTCCAGATTTGGTTCCAGTTTCCTTCACAGTAAGAAGACCTTGTCTTGCTGGGAGACAAGACTGCATACCAGAACTATTGGCCCATGGGACTTGTGCACCGGGCCCACCCACTTGATGAACTAGTTTGCCCAGCTGAGGTCCAGATCATGAAGCCACGTGAGTCAGGTCGTGACTCAAAGACACTGGTACCAGGCTGATCACCGATTGGTCCCGTTGCTGATGAAGACTGAACTAGAAGATAAAACCTCAAATTATGTATTGTCTTATGCATTGTTTGATGTAACACTTGCTTTTTTGCATAATTGTGCATGTTTTATATTTACCAATAGTTATGCATGTTTGATACCTAGTTTTTACCTATTTAGTCACAAGTAAGTTTACAATGAGTATTGCATGCCTTGATGCTATGTTTTTACTATTTCAGTTAGTTAGTAATGGAAATATAAATTTCCAAGCGGGGAGTATTCTGGAACGTATAGCTCCATGGACCGTATAGCTCTATGTAACCCTAACTAGAGAGCAGGTATCAGCATATTAGAATATCTGGCAGTTATTGGGTTAAATGCTAGGTATGTTGATGGGTCAGTGGGAGGAGTCTCAAAGGTCATTGGGAGACTTCCTGGACACAAGCCAGATGGGATCCTTTGTTCACCAGCCTCATGGCTCCTAGCTACACGGCTTGGAGATCCTTGCCAACATGTGACGCTCAGGAAGAGAAGAGGGGAAAATCCAATATCAATTTACCTGTGGAATAACCAATATTGCAAACATACTTCTGGATGCATCTCTACATAAATGTGAGTTATTGTTTAGAATTCCCAGAATAAAGCAATGTTTCTGTTTATTCTTCTGAGTTATCTATCTGTTTGGATTGGACGGAAAGCAGTCTGTTCAGTTTGGAACAGAATACAAACTAATCCAAAAAGAAACCCCCACTAAAATCCAAGACAGAGAACAAGAAAACAGCAAAGCTCTCCTCCCTTACATAAAAGGCACCACAGACAGAATCAGCAAGATCATCCACAAACACAACATTAAGACAGCATTCTGCACAAACAGAAAAATATCCACCATCCTAAGAAACCCCAAAGACAAAATAGAGTTAGAAAATCAAGGAGTATATGAAATCCCATGCACCACTTGTCCCACCACATACATCGGACAAACCAACAGAAGAATAAGTGCACGCATTGAAGAACATAAGAACTCAGTCAAAAAAGAGGAACCAACTTCTTCCCTGGTCCAACACCTTAAAATCACAGGACATGAAATTCACTTTAAAAAGACCAGAACTATCGCCAAAACTGAACACTTTAATAACAGAATAATCAGAGAAGCCATCGAGATAGAAAAATGCCCACACAGCATGAACAAACGAGATGATACCTCCCGCCTACCAGCCATTTGGAAACCCACCCTTATTGACAAATGAGTCCCTAGCACAAAGAATGACACCAGACCCACACTCACAAAAGCCACACAGGATGTCACCACCACACGTCCACGCAAAAAGCAAACCTAAACCCACACCGATGATGAGGCATGACCACAAACCAGAAGCCAGATGACAGCTGCATCATTAGCCACTTTAAACCCCTCCAATCCATACATGAAGCAAACTGACACCCACCATGAAGATGAGGCACGACCACGAATGCGAAGCCAAACAATAGCAATGCTCACCATCTCACATCCCCCTGCAACTCAGATTAACCTGAGCACAACAAAGCCCCCACCCAAACAGAACACTCCCCCAACCAATCAGAACACAGCCAACCCCCCATCCAATCAGAGCACAGCCAAGCTCCTAACCAATCAGAACACACCTCCAACCAATCAGAACACAGCCAAGCCCTCATCCAATCAGTTCATACCCCCACTGGCAGTTAAAAGGAAGAAACAGCTACGATCACACATTGCTCCTAGAAGCACGAAGCCGAAAACACCAGCCTGAAGATGACGAATGAGACTTCGTCAAAACGTCGCCAAGACACTTCCAATTTGACGCGGGAGAAAACCCGAATAACCAAAGACCTACATATATATGGATGCATATGGCACAGCAGGGTCACCAGTTTGACTTCGCTAACACCCGCATCGTAGCTAGTGATGCCACGAAGGGAGGCCGGCTATTGAAGGAGGCTTGGTTCTCTAATAATAATTCAATTAATCGCCATATTGACCTGCATCCGGCGCAACAAGCGCTGCGGAAATGGGACTCAAATCACCATCCCATATGTTACAAGCAATTGAATCAACATCCACAGCAATACAGACGAAGAACCGCACCTCCTCCTGGCCAGGAACGACTGCACGGGATCGTGACTGACCACCGACATCCCATTGACATCTTTCCACCACGTGACCAGCGCCAGCCCACGCAGCGGAGGAATTCTCCACCACAGCACGTGGATGCAAGCGCACTGACAGCGAACCCCCCACCGACAGAAGAAGGGAAAACTCACCGGATAGACGATCCAGGCACCCCCCAACAACATCGAGACAAACTCACACCCTTTGAGGGGAGAGGAAGTAACAACAATAGTTCTGAGATGCCTGAAGGGTTTAATAGTAAAATCCCTAAATCCGATACCGTCCACAATGATGAAGAGGAACATCTAATACGGGAAAGGGGGAAGGGGCACAGAATGACAACCCGTTCGCTCAGCAGAAGAGAAAGCAACATGGGCAAAAAACATGCCCAAGTACTACCAAACTCTTCTTGGCAGGAATGGGAAGGATTTAGTTTGGATACCAGACAACGAAAGGAGATGGACATAGGAAACGTCATAGTGGAGGATGGAAATATGAACGTTGAAACATATAATATCCAGATAGAAGCTACTCATAAGATTAAGGAGGAGCAGAGCACACAACAAAAAGGAAACATTGGCCCTCAGCCAAGAAGGATCCACCCCCTTAACAGGATACAGGGAAACATTGGACTAACCCCCCCTCCCCCCCCGATACGACAGGAATGAACACCATCAAAGGAGAGGGAGATATAAGATTACTAATGAATCCAAAAATCAACAACAGAAGGATAGATAAGGGAACCTGAAGGAATGATAAGAAAGAACATAACGTCAGAGATGTATTCCGAACACGGGCTGATCAGCTGGGGCCAGTTACGCGGTCGAAGAGCCATGTGCAAACGTTGACCAAACCCATTTAAACCATCTTTCCTAGAACGGCCTTTTAGCCCTGATGATGTCGGGGAGTTTCCCCAATGAAAGCTTGGCAACCATTTTAGTAAAGTATTTATCGTGTATTATTTATTTTTATATATATATATATATATATATATATATATATATATATATATATATATATATATATATATATATATATATATATATATATATACTTCTACTAAAAAGTTGCCAAGCTTTTGCTGGGGGAACTCCCCAGCATCGTCAGGGCTAAAAGGCCATTACAATAAAGGTGGTTTAAGTAGGTTCAAGTAACATTTGCGCACGGCTCCTAGACCGTGTTACTGGCCCTGATTGGCCAGCTGATAACCAAGATGTGTCTATAACGTTATGTTCTTTTCTTCGGATGCCCTTCCCTATCCCTCCACTATTGGTCTTTGGAGGCGTTAGTGACCTTGCATCCCCTCCTCTTCCAATAATATCAATGCCTGCCGTGTCGGGGGGAGGATTCGATCTGATGTTTTCTTGTGTCTGATGATGGGGATAGGGTTCCACTAACTGTGGGTTAATATCCCTTCCCAATTGTATACCTCTCTCCTCCTTTGTCGTGTCCACAGCTCTTGTCTGAGTATGGTATGCCTCAGTAATCATGTCTTTATTCCCCACCCCAGTCTTCCTTACGTCTGTTCCCTCCCGTTGTTTGGCACTCAAACCGCTCTCATTACTCCTCCCCTTACTGATCGAGTGGGTTGTCATTCTATGCTTTCCCTCCCCTCTCCATGTGGGACGCTCCTCCTCATTGCTATGGGCAACCGCACACTCTGAGATTTTAACGTTAAGTCTTTTAGGTGTTCCGGCTCCACTGGTATCGCTTCCTCCCTCCTGGGGGGGTGTGAGCCTCACATGGGGTTGTTGGGCAGTGCGTAGATCGTCCGTATCGAGCGCCCCCTCCCTTTCTTTCTCCGTGCGCGGGGAGTCCGTAGCCTCTATTCCAGCGTCCACATGTTGGGGTGGGAAACGCTTTCGCCGCGTGATCCGACGCCAGTCACCTGGCAAGGGGGTGTTGATGGTATAGTTATTTACGTCCTTATGCAGGCGTTCCCGACGGTGGGGGGGTGCAGCTTCCTGTCCATAATGCCACAAGTGTTGGTATGATCGCTTGCGATGTAATGAGTGGTAATTCGAGTCCCATTTCCGCAGCGCTTGTTGCGCTGGATGCAAGTCAATGCGATGATTAATTGAGCTGTCATTCGAGGCATACCATACTCAGACAAGAGCTGTGGACACAACAAAGGAGGAGAGAGGTATACAATTGGGAAGGGATATTAACCCAGTAAGTGGAACCCTATCTCCATCATAAGACACAAGAAAACATCAGATCAAATCCTCCCCCCGACACGGCAGGCATTGATATTATCGGAAGAGGAGGGGATGCAAGGTCACTAACGCCTCCAAAGACCAATAGTGGAGGGATAGGGAAGGGCATCCGAAGAAAAGAACATAACGTTATAGACACATCTTGGTTATCAGCTGGCCAATCAGGGCCAGTAACACGGTCTAGGAGCCATGCGCAAACGTTACTTGAACCTACTTAAACCACCTTTATTGTAATGGCCTTTTAGCCCTGACGATGCTGGGGAGTTCCCCCAGCGAAAGCTTGGCAACTTTTTAGTAGAAGTATATTTTTAGTAAAGTATTCTTACTTCAACCCTCCCGGCGATCGTGTTTTATTCTTTTATTTATAATTATGCCCGGGAGTCGCATTTTTACCAATATTCTTGAATATATATATAAAATGTAGAAAAGGATTTATGCAGTGTTATCTTCATTTTAGATGTCAAAAGGGTCTCTCTCTCCCCCCTCTCTCTTTCCTCTCTCTTTCTCCCTTTCCTCTCTCTTTCTCTTTCCTCTCTCTCATTCTCTCTTTCCTCTCCCTCTCTCTGTCTTTCCTCTCTCTCTCTCTTTCTCTCTCTCTTTCCTCTCACTCTCTTTCTCTTTCCTCTCTTTCTTTCTCTTTCCTCTCTCTCTCTCTTTCTTTCTTTCTTTCTTTCCTCTCTCTCTTTCTCTTTCCTCTCTCTCTTTCACTCTTTCCTCTCCCTCTCTGTCTTTCCTCTCTCTCTCTCTCTCTTTCCTCTCCCTCTCTTTCTCTTTCCTCTCTTTCTTTCTCTTTCCTCTCCCCCTCTCTCTCCCTTTCTTTCTTTCTTTCTTTCTTTCTTTCTTTCTTTCCTCTCTCTCTTTCTCTTTCCTCTCTTTCTCTTTCCTCTCCCTCTCGCTTTCTCTCTCTTTCTCTCTTTCCTCTTCCCTCAAGATCTCTGGTTGCCCCTTTCAGTGACTCTGGGCAGCTTACAGTTCAGAAAGAATTCGGACAAGTGGCATTTCAAAGGTCAGGCCAGGGCTCGGTAGGGCCCTCGCGGGGCACAATTAGGATCGGCTCCATGGAGTCCTGGGCACCTGACTCACGGAGGAAGCTGGCTGGGAGCCCACAATTAGTGGGCCCACCAGGAGGTGGCTGACGTGAACACCCCTCCGGCAGTTAGGCAGCCCCCGAGCTCCCCGCCGAGCTGGATGGGATTCCTGGCCAGCCGGCCACGGGGTGGGAGCGGCTCCCTTGCCAAATCCTGCAGGAGGGTGAGCCGGGCCAGGCTGGGTGGCGGGAAAGGAGGTGCACTGTGATTCACATATCCTGGTCCTGGTCCAGAGAACTGCCCCCACCCCGGTGGACAGTGGGCTGTGAGGGGGAAGCTCCTTCTGATGCCCGGAAAGCAGCGCTTCCTCTCCTGCTCTGGGCGTCGGAAAATGGGCGGAGGTCCCGAAAAGGCCAAGCATGGGGGGGGGCAGGAGGCAGCAGAAGGCACTCGGGACAACACGGACCGGCCCGGGGAGACGCGTGGCCAGCTCGGCTGCCAGGGAGCAGCCTGGGAACGGCCCAGGGAGCAATGCCCCCACCGACCACCACCCCAGCTGGGACTACCATCCAGCCCAGCCCATGGAGACATGTGGCCAGTTTGGCTGCCTGGGGATGGCCCAGGAAGCAATGACCCTGCCGGCCACTGGCCCAGTTGGGGCGGCGGCTGGTGGGGCATCGCTCCCTGGGCTGTCCCCTGGCCACTTCCTGGGCAGCCGAGCTGGCCACACGTCGCCCCAGGTGATGCTCCCGCTGGCCCAGCTGGGACTGCCATCTGGCCTGGCCCAGGGAGACGTGTGGCCAGCTTGGCCACTCAGGGAGTTACCCAGGGACGGCCCAGGGAGTGATGCCCCAGCCAGGACTGCCGCCTGGTACAGGTAAGCCGAGGGGGGACACGCCACCTGTCCCGCGGCCGCTTCGTGGCAGTACTCCGTGGACTCGGAGCCCCCTTCCTCTCCCCTGCCACTGACCCTCCATCTCCAGTGCTGCTTGGCCAACGGTTGCGCCAGCTGGGCATCACAGGGGCTGCTCTCCCTTGGGGCTGCGGCTTGCGGGAGGGCTGGCCCACTCAGCGGAGGCTCTGCCGGGCCATTCCTAGCGGGGATCCCGGGACTTCCCCGTGCGTCTCCTCAGCCACGTGCACCTCGGACAGGGCCAGCCCAGAAAAGGGACTTCCTGGCTGCCCTTCTCCCAGGGGGCGGGGCACCCGGGCATAGGGCCAATCAGGAGCCCTGCGAGCGGGCAAGTCTGCATGAGAAAGAGAGAGAGATGGGAAGCGCAAGTGCCTCTCTCCCTCTCCTTGTCTCTCTCTGCAAATGGCGGAGGAGGCTCCGGAGCAGCAGGGGATGGCTCAAAGTGCTGCATGCAGCTCCGGAGCCACGGGTTGCCGACCCGTGGTCTAGGATCACAATATGCTGAATGTCTGTTGTGAATGACGATAGAATTATCATTGTTAAACAAGGCAGTTGTTAAGTGAGTTGTGCCTGATTGTACAACCTTTTTTTGCCCCAGTTGTTAAGCAAATCACTGCAGTTATTAAGTGAATCATGCAGTCATTAAGCGATTGTGGCTTCACTACAGGTAGTCCTCGATTTACGACCACAATTGAGCCCAATATTTCTGTTGTTAAGCGAGACATTCATTAAGTGAGTTTTGCCCCATTTTCTGACCTTTCATGCCTCAGTTGCTAAGTGAATCACTGCAGTGGATAAGTTAGTAACCAGGTTGTTAACTGAATCTGGCTTCCCCATTGACTGTGCTTGCCAGAAAGTTGTAAAAGGTGATCACATGACTTTGGGACCCAGCAAAGGTCACAAATATGAACAGTGGTCAAGCATTTGATCACATGATCATGGGGATGCTGCAAAGGTCATAACTATGAAAAAGGGTCCTAAGCCATTTTTTTCAGGGCTGTTGTAACTTTGAACGGTCACTAAATGAACTGTTGTAAGTCTAGGACTACCTGTATTAACTTTGCTTGTCGGAAACCAGCTGGGAAGGTAGCAAATGGTGATCACATGACCCTGGGATGCTGACCCATCATAAATACATAAATACACCAAATAAATGGTTATAGGTCAAGGACTATCTATAACCTATTTTTTCCAGCTATCAAAACTATAAGTCACTGTAAGAGATCTTCTGGCTATCTTGCAGCCAAACAAGACTTTTCACTCACTCACTTCAACCCTGAACTACATTTTCAGAGTTATTCTCCTCTATCAGAATCTTAACTGTTCATGTTTTACACACTATCTATATTCACTTTTTTATACTTGAGCCTGGGATGAAAGGGACATGGTCTCATTCAAAAAGCCAACACAGTGCTAGGCTGCATTAACAGAGGGATAGAATCAAGATCACGTGAAGTATTAATACCACTTTACAATGCCTTAAGACCACACTTGGAACATTGCATCCAGTTTTGGTCACCACAATGTAAAAAAGATGTTGAGACTCTAGAAAGAGTACAGAGAAGAGCAACAAAGATGATTAGAGGTCTGGAGGCTAAAACATATAAGGAAAGGTTGCTAGTTTAATGAAGAGAAGGACGAGGGGGGACATGATAGCGGTGTTCCAATTCTCAGGGGCTGCCACAAAGAAGAGGGAGTCAAGCTATTCTCCAAAGCGCCGGAAGGCAGGACAAGAAGCAACAGATGGAAACTAATCAAGGAGAGAAGCAACCTAGAACTAAGGAGAAACTTCTTGACAGTTAGAACAATTAACAAGTGGAACAACCTGCCTCCAGAAGCAGTGAATGCTCCAACACTGGAAGTTTTTAAGAAGAGTCTGGACAGCCATTTGTCTGAAATGGTATAGGGTTTCCTGCCTGAGCAGGGGGTTGGACTAGATGACTTCCAAGGTCCCTTCCAACTTTATTATTATTAAAACAGTCCAACTTATCATTTAACCTTTTAGATAACATAGATCTGCCATTTAGCCTAAATTTAACTTAAAATTAAAAAATCCTATTGTCATGTTGATCAGGTAGGTTTGACCAAGGAGGAATTTACACTCAACTTTTCCTCTTAAGTAAAGACCTCAGCTGCAGCTTTTTCTAAAAATGGCCCATTTTTCTACCACTTGATAGAGCAAAATCTTGCCTTCTCTGAAAAAGAATGCCCTGTTCTTGCCATGGGAATGGGGAGGAACAAATGAATTATACGCTTTTGATTCTGGTATGTGAGGTTCTGATGCTGATCTGTAGTATATGATATCTGCCTTCTGTAGGAGATGACCAGGTTGAGCTTGAGAGAGAAGTCAAATGCAAAAGAACTGGTTTGGGTGGGGGAAGGGGAAAAAAGACATCAGGAAAGGTTTAATCCCTTTAAACAAATGTAATTAGTTTTACCCTTTTAATTGAGTCTGTCTGTGGCTTTTAGAAAGTTTTCTTTGAAGGTAAACAGGCTTAATTTAAAGCTAAAGCTTTTTGCAATTGCCGGAGCCTTTCAGTCAAGAATTGCAACATTGTGACATGTGACACGCCTGAGGCAGCTTAAAGAGAAAAAACCCCGGAGTTTGTGTTTCTTTATTTTCTTGCTTTGCACTTGATTCCTGTGTCTTTAAGGGTACAGGGAAGGGATTGGAAAAGCTCAGAAGGGCCAACCAGCCAGCTCAGGAGTCTACAAACTTAGCAACTTTAAGACCTGTGGACTTCAACTCCTAGAATTCCTCAACCAGCCATGAGGGCTGAGGAATTCTGGGAGTTGAAGTCCACAAGTCATAAAAGTGCCAAGTTTGAATTCATCATATATTTGTCAGTGCAAAGGGAAAGTGATTCAGCAAAGGAACAGCCACAGAAGAAATTAAAATTGGTACTTTTTTTCTTTTTTTCTACAGTTTGTAATATTTTATTAGATTATAGAATAAAATACAAAAATACAAAAACAAATAGTAGGACACAGTGGGGAAGAAAAAGGGAGGAAAGTGAGGGGGAGAAGGGAAAAAGAACATACTTCTTCTGTTACAGTAGAAGGAAGCATTAACATTGAACCTCAACTTTTTACTTTTCCATAATATTATAAACTAGCCATTTCTATAACAACAAATGAATCTAATCAGTAAAACCCAAAATTCCCCCCCCCCCCCCTTTTTGACACCTTGCTAAGCACTGGTGGTACTCAAATATTGGCATGTCCTGTTCTGGATCAATCAGTTAGATGGAATCTATATGTTAAAATATTTGGCATTTATTGGGTTAAGCGCTGTCTCCTTAAGAGATGGCTTATGGGTAATGTAATTTAGCTAGTCAGTTGATATGTTAGCAGGTCAGTAGGAGGAGCTACTAAGCTCATCACAGTATATCCTGGCTACGTGCCAGTTTGGAATGTTCTTTGTCTGAGATAAGCATGGGGCCACCGCAGGACACACAGGGTCCCATTCCATGCTAGAAGTTTGATATGGAGGAATTATTGATTTCTTACCTATAAGGATGAACAGATGTACGATATCCAGAAGAAACAAACATAACTGCAAGTATTTCTTTCTGAATAAATGTCTGTTTTACAATCATCTTTATTGAGTTATCTGTATGATCTGGAATTGCAAAGCATCTTAGTTCTGGATCAGAACATGTCCTAAAAGTGGTAGAATCTGTGAAAAGGTTGAAAAGCCCTGTTTTATATCCATTTGAACTGCCTGGATCTCCTGATTGTCAAGTGCCAGGAAAATCAGAAGAATTGGGTAGTTTAAATGAGTATAAAGATTTATTGCAAGCTTAAGTTCTCTACAAGAATCTGAGCTACAAATGGTCAAGGGAAATGAGTGGGACATAAGAAAGGTATTCAAGGTAAGCTGGACTTAGATCTCTTGTGGGCACATATGGACTCATGACTGATGATGTGTTTGACCCCTCCCTCGGGCTCAGCCTGATCATCTTCTACACTGATTTCCCTGGCACTTGACACTTCCTCTTGGGCAACAGGGAGCAGTAGGGTGCTCCTCATGAATTTACATGGAAATAGTTTATTTTGCAGCTTCCTCCTCCAATCTGTTGGTCTGAGGACGTCTTTGTCAGGCTAAGCCCAATAACGATCTGGGACAAATCAATTCACTTCTTTATTGGTTTATGCACAATAGACAGAATCTTGCCAGTCTAAATCCTTGCTACTTTCACCTCAATGGACACACCCCGGAGATATGGGGAGTGGCTTATTCTCTTCCTCTGTCTCCTTCTCCTGTCTTCTCCAGGCTATGCTGCCTCTTATTTTGCCCCTTTTTCTGGAATGTGCATCCTCCTGCTTGGGAAAATACTGCTTCATTGTAGTCCATCACACCAGCTCACTTTAGGTGGCACCATCTCTTATAAACTTAGAATCCCCACCATCTCTGGCAAGCAAAGAATCCTTGGTTAGTGGGGATGAAGGTTGCAGTCCAACATCTCTAGAAGATACTATGTTGGGGAAGGATACTTACAAAGTAATACTAATGAAGAAACGATGTTCTTATTTGATATCCTGCTCAGAAAAGATTTTATTAAGGTCTAGTGAATTCTAGGAAACTCGGGATGTTGTGATATCATAGAAGATAGCCATGTTAGGAACCATCCAGCTATTTGAATGGATTAAAACCTAAAAATCAGGTGAGAATAAAAATATCTTTGTGATAGGTCATATGATCTGGAGCAGATAATAAAAAATAGGGTCTGTGAAAGTCTAGCAACAAATTATTAAATTTGTGACTTTTTTGCTACTTGGAATTGGTATTACAATGACTTCAGCCTGATTGTGACCTCTTCACTCTGTCTGATGTGAAAAGGTCAGCCTTGCATTTTTAAGACTTCCCTTTGAACAGAAGCCTTTCCGGGTACATCAACCACAGTCTGGTGTTTCTGGGGAAAAAAAGATGCTATGCATTTTTTTTTTTTTTGCCTGCTACAAATGATAGCAATACAACTTGTTTTTTTTTTTTTTTTTTATTAAAGAGTTTTATAAATTTTACAAAAAATAAAAGACAATACAAAAACAAAAAACAACATATACAAATAAAAAACAAACATTACCCAACAAAACCCCCCTTCCCCCACCCCTACCCAGACCCCCCCTTCCCCCCCCCAGGGCCTCCCAGAGCAGAATATAGGCTTAATTAAAAAAAAGTTAAAAAAATTTATATTTATAAAAAAAGAAAATAGAAAATAGAAAATATATATATAAAGTTAAAAATTATGAAAAAACTATATAGTATTTTTTTATATCAAATTTAAATTGTATGAATTTTATCCATTTATCCCAAACAGCAAGAAATTTCTCTTGCGTTTGTCCCTTTAAGAAAGCCGAAATCTTTGCCATTTCCGCCAAATGAGACACTTTAAGAAACCATTCCTGCAATGTAGGCAAAGATTCCTTCTTCCAATATTGTCCTACTAACAGCCTCGCAGCTGTAATCAAATTTAACATCAATATAACCTCCTTTGTATCACAATCAATAACTATACCTAACAAAAATAATTGTGGAGTAAATTTTACCCTCCTTTTAAAAATTCTCTGGATATTCCACCATATCTTAATCCAGAATGCTTTTATCTCTCTGCACGACCACCAAATATGATAATAAGTAGCGTCCATACAACCACATCTCCAACATTTAGGTTGTAAGTCAGGGTACATAAAAGACATTTTTTGTGGATCAAGGTGCCATCTATAAAACATTTTATAAAAATTCTCCCTTAAGTTCTGTGCTTATGTAAATTTGACATTTCTCACCCAAATAGTTTCCCAGGTGTCCAATGGAACTGGCTCGCCAAAATTCTGCGCCCATCTAATCATACAATCTTTAATTAGTTCCGTTTCTGAGTCCAATTCAACTAAAACCCCATAAATTCTCTTAATGTGGGTTTGTCTTTGATCCTTCACTTGCTTAATAAGATTTTCATCTTCTCTAAGAAAACCCACCTTACAGTCCATCTTCCATCTATCTAATAATTGCCTATATTGGAACCAAGAATAAATAATATTTTCTTGTGCTAACTCTTCCCGTGATTTTAACTGCCAGTTTTGTCCATCCCATTTAAGTAACTGTCTATAAGACACCATATCCATTTTAACCCCTCTTTTTATTCCTTCTATTGCATGCCAAGGTATAGCCCATAATGGTACTTTGAAATCACTTTTATAATATTTTCTCCAAACCCTAAGTAAAGAAGTTCTTAAGATATGAGATTTGAAAGCCCAATCCATTTTTTTATTAAATATTAAATAGGCATGCCACCCAAAAAGTAGATTCCATCCCTCTAAGTGAAGTATATCAGAATTTGTCAAATTTACCCAGTCACTAACTAATGTTAAAACCACCGCATCATAATATAATTTCAAATTCGGCACCTTGAGTCCTCCCCTCTCACGGAAATCTTGCATAATTTTAAACTTAACCCTTGGCTTTTTCCCTGCCCAAATAAATTTATTAAGGCCTTTCTGCCACTCAGTTAAATTGATCTCATTCTTGAAAATCGGTATCATTTGAAACAAAAAGAGAAACTTGGGTAGAATATTCATTTTTATCACTGCAATTCTTCCCATGAGGGATAATTGCAACTTTTCCCAATTCTTCAAGTCTCTCTGTACCCTAACCCACAACCTTTCATAATTATTTTTAAATAATTTTGCATTAGAAACCGATAACATCACCCCCAAATATTTTACCTTATTAACAATTTCAAAGCCCGTCAAATTAACCAAAGTCTGCTTCTCCCGACTAGTCATATTTTTAGGTAGAATTTTAGTCTTATTAACATTAATCTTAAAACCCGAAACCAAACCATAATTATGAATCAACTGTAATAATTTTACTACAGAATAAGTAGGTTGCGACAAAGTGATGACCAAGTCATCCGCAAAAGCTCTTAACTTATACTCTTTTTTATTAACTTCTATTCCTTTAATTTCCTGCGACTCTCGAATTTTGATCAACAGTATTTCCAGTGTTAGAACAAACAGCAATGGTGATAGTGGGCAACCCTGTCTAGTACCCTTCTCTATTGTAAAAACCTCTGACAAGCCTCCATTAACGATAAGTTGTGCCGTTTGTTTTTGATATATTACCATAAGAGCTTGCAATATCTTTTCACCAAAATTCATCTCTTCCATTACTCTTAACATAAAATGCCAATTCAATTGATCAAAGGCTTTTTCAGCATCTAAAAATATCAGCCCTGCAGGAACTTGGTTGTTTTTATCTAAATATTCTAATAAATTAATAATTTGTCTGACATTATTTTTCATATACCTTCCAGCTATGAACCCAGATTGATCTTTATGCACAAGGTGGTGCACAACCCTCATAAGCCTATTTACTAAGATTTTTACAAATATCTTATAATCCACATTTAAAAGAGATATAGGCCTATAATTCTTTGGTAAAGTAAGATCTTGATCTTCCTTTGGAATCAATGATATAAAAGCAGTACGCCATGAGGGAGGAATCTCTTGACCCTGTAAAATACCATTAAAAAGATCACCTAATGGTTGAGTCATCTCCTCCAATAAGGCTTTATAATAAACAGCTGTTAACCCATCCGTACCCGGTGCTTTCCCTGGTTTCAATTGTTGAATTGCTAGCGAAATTTCCTCCTTAGTAATTAAACCATTAACTTCATGTTTCTGATCCTCTGTCAATTTAGGGAAACTAACCTCGCTTAGGTATTTATTTATCTCTAAAATTTGCACATTAGTAGATTTATATAATTTTTGATAATAATCCAAAAAAGATTTCTTAATCAATTCCTTCTGAGAAACTAATTTACCCTTGTAATTTATTTTATCTATTGTTCTCTGTCTCTGTTTCTTTCTCAATTGATAAGCCAACCATCTCCCTGGCTTGTTAGCATTACAGAATGTGTTTTGTTTCATAAACAGTAAATTAGTTGCAGCTTGATCTGCTAACAACATATTAAATTGTGTTCTTAACAACTTTAAGGATTCTTTAATACTTTCATCAGAAGGATTTAAAATCAAAGACTTTTCTTTTAATTTAATTTCATCTTCCAATTCTTTACGTTTCTGAATCTGTTTTTGCTTATGACAGTTATTCATTTTTATCAAAATCCCATGCATAAATGCTTTCCCTGCATCCCATACCATTGACATTGAAGTCCCCTTATACATATTCAAAGCAAAATAATCCTTTAAACACTCCTTTAGTTTCTGAACATTTTTTTCTTATCTAAATAAATTCTCATTCACCCTCCAGGATCTTCTCTCCTCTTTTTCTTGAGTCAACTCCATCCAGACTGGACTATGATCCGTCAAAGACCTAGGGAAAATCTTGACATTCTTTACTCTATTATATAAATCCGTTGTAATCAAGAAGAAGTCAATTCTTGAAAAGGATTGGTGTCTATCTGAAAAGAAGGTAAAGTCTTTCTCCTCTTGATTACATTCCCGCCAATAGTCCCGTAATTCCCAGTCCTCTTTCATATCAAAAAAGGCTTTAGGTAATTTTGCCTGCTTAAGAAGAGGAGAGGAACCTTTTTTGTCCCTTTGTACATCTAAGACACCGTTCCAATCCCCCATTAGTACCACGGATCTATAGTCCAGCAGATTTATTTTTTCATGTAAGAGTCTGTAAAATTGTTCCTGTTGCTGATTTGGTGCATATAGTCCCACTATAAGTACTTTCTTGCCATATAAGCCCAATTCAACCATCACATATCTCCCTTGGGGGTCAGACTCCACCAGACAAACTGGTAGATTTTGCTTAACATAGATAACAACTCCCCCCTTCTTCCCGGGAGCAGAAGATACGAAATGAGATCCCAAACGGGCATTAACTAAATATTTCTGATCCTTAAGTAAAATATGAGTTTCCTGTAAGCAAATAACATCATTATTACGTTGCTTCAAATAATAAAAGATTTTTTTCCTTTTCTGAGGAGAATTCAATCCATTAACATTCCAGGTCAAAAACTTTGCCATCTCCCTTGGCCCGCAGCCTGGAGAAGACACCTTGGAGATCTGAAATTGCAACATGTGTTGCATAGCTCTTGGGTCTTGCTCCTCCCACCGGCGGTGATACATTTCCAGGAGAAATCTCTTTGGCCTCTTTCTTACGTTGCTCCTTCTCTTTACGTTTATAAGCTGCACGAGTCATTCTCTGCTCTTTAACCTCCGTCTGGCGTTGCCATTCAGCTTGCAGCATCCCAGCAGAAACCAAACCTAATGCCTCAGACTGCTGCTCCGCCTCTTTGCCACTCAGGGATTTCTGAACAGGTAAAGTTGAGCCTGCACCTAGGACTGAAGTATAGAATTCTCTAGCTTTATCAACCGTATTCAATCTATAACGTGTCCCCGCATGGCTCAAAACAATACCCATCGGGATTTCCCATCTAAATGGCATCGATCTAGCTTTAAGCTCATTAGCTAAGAAAGCAAAATCTTTCCTGCTTCTTAAAATTTTTGATGGGATTTCCTTTAGTATGATGACATCTTGGGCAGCTATCTGAAATCTTTTATTATAAAAGGCTTGTATGATCTCATTACGCAGAGACTTCTTCGTAAAATAAATCACCACATCTCTAGGCAAATTCTTCTGCTTAGCAATCCAAGAGTTAAGCCTGTACACTTTTTCAACTTCTCTGCGTAATTCTCCTTTGTCCATATCCAAAACCACAGCCAAATCAGTAAGGACCACCTCCATCAGATCTTGATTCATATCTTCCTTGAGGCCTCTAATCCTCAAGGCATATTCCATCTGCCTATACTGAAACATCAGAATATCTTCTTGTGAAGTCTCCACCTTCCTTTCCACATCTTGAATTTTATCATCAAAGGAGTCAACTTTATCTTCAACTTCCTCGAGTCTTGCATCCAGCTTAATCACAGCAATACAACTTGTTGTCTATTTATGCCTATAGAGGAAATGGTTTCCAGCTGGCATTTTCTCATTCACCTGATTTTTGAGGAAAAGGAACATTAGCTTGATTCAATCATGGTTCCTTTCCCCTCAAACTGACAAAGAAGTTGTCACGGTGTGGAGTCACTTGGTTAAGTAACAAAGTGTTAGGATCACTATAGCTGCATCCAACCTCTTTGCAATGTGGCCAGATGAATGAATAAGGCTGATTCAAAGCTGAGTGGAAGCCTCATAGAAACCTTTGCAAATGCAATTGTAAAACATGGTCTCAATTTTGCCAAGTCTTGAAGTTGTAAGGACCTGCCCCCAGCTGGTCCCTCAGGTAAGCAAGACTCTTGAATCCACTGAATTGAATCAAAATAACTTTTACTGAGTGAAAGTAGTTGCAGAAAAGTCAGACGGAATCTGAAGGTTCTGCGCAAAGCACAAAGC
This sequence comes from Crotalus adamanteus, assembly GCA_039797435.1. Classification (NCBI taxonomy): domain Eukaryota; kingdom Metazoa; phylum Chordata; class Lepidosauria; order Squamata; family Viperidae; genus Crotalus; species Crotalus adamanteus. The sequence continues at coordinate 13,267,722 of CM077935.1, forward strand.
AATTCTTTCATGTTCCCCAAATTTCAACCCCCTTGACCAGTCCACCAGCAGCCAATGTGATGCCAAGAAGATGTTTTGAGAACACTGAGGTGCTAGGTGAATAATAGGTCACTCCCAGGGTACAACAGCCTTGGAACCAGGCTGGAACCAGCTGGGAGGGAGTCTGACCCCATCTCCGAAGTCAATCCCCCTCCCTAATTCCCCAGCGTACAGCAAAAATGCCAACCTCCGTCCCCTTCCAACAGAATGGCGGAACATGATGGTGGACCTGACAGAAGTCCTTCAAGGCTATTCCTTTGCAGGCTTCACTGTCTCACATGCTAATGATTCAACCTGACTTAATAGATTGAAGCCCAGTTGCACAAAATCTCAGTTAAAATAGCATCTTAAAAACGCACCTATGAGGGAACAAAGTCTCTCACTTCTGCCACCACATAACACCGAGCAGCTTCTAAGAATAATAACTGACAGACAGTGGATAAAAGTGCAGGACAGCAAAAGAGCTACATGAAAACCGTGTCACCATGTCATTTCCGACTCTCATTCTTTGTCTTCTACTCCTGCACAATACAATGCTATTAATATTAACCTATTTTAACTGCTTATTTCTAAGATTCAGTTCCATGCTAGATGCATAGTATTTCCTCTCTTTCCAACATTCAAACTTCAGCTGCTGTTGGTTAAGCAATAGCCTAAGGACAAAAGAGATATATTAGCATGCTGTGGTTGTCGCTTCTACGCTCATCTGAAGTGCTGGCAGCCTTGCTGGAAGTCCAGACAAGAAGCACACTCAGAAATACTAGTTCTACTTTTTGGTAAAGTTATATTAACAGACTCTTGCAGTTCTAAAAGTACATTTTTCGGTGCTCTCTGAGCTTGGTTGTTTTCTTGCAGACGTTTCATTACCCAAACTAGGTAACATCATCAGTGCTAGTAAGGTGCAGGGTTTGCTCTCAGTTTATATTCTAGTGATTTGCCCTGTTAGTGTTGGTGGGGGTGGTCTTAGAGGTTCTTTCACAGGTGCTCATGTGGGAAGAAAAGTTGCTCCTTCGTGGAAGTACGCCTGCAGGCAAATATTTCCCATTTGTGTGCTTTCTGAAGCGTTAAATACCCATATGTGGTACCAATAAAGGAGAATATTTGTAGCTAAGGGTTGAAATAAGGGTTCCTTGGTGCCCTCTGAGCTTGGTTGTTTTCTTGCAGATGTTTCATTACCCAAACTAGGCAACATTATCAGTGCTAGTAGCACTGATGATATTACCTAGTTTGGGTAATGAAACATCTGCAAGAAAACAACCAAGCTCAGAGACTAGCAGTACACTCAAGACTAGTTCTGATGATGTTACCTAGTTTGGATAATGAAACATCTGCAAGAAAACAACCAAGCTCAGAGAGCACCAAGGAACCCACATTTCAACCCTGGATTACAAATATTCTCCTTTATTAATACCCCCCCCTTGCCTTTACAACTCAAGAAACTAGGGAGGGTCCCTTCAGGGACATTTGTCTCACCCATATTCTTCCTAAGGCAGCGGTTCTCAACGTTTGTGTGACGGCGACCCCCGTCACACAAACGTTATGCGCATGCGCCCCGCGCGCGGCGTGCATGGGGGTGGGGGCCCCGCGCGCGGCGCGCATGCGCGGCGCCACCCCCCACGCGCGGTGCGCATGCGCGGCACTGCCCCCCGGAGGCGCGCCACCGCCCCCACGCGCGGCGCGTGTGCACGGCGCGCGTGCGCGGTGGCGCCGTCCCCGGAGGCGCGGTGCGCCCCCGGAGGGGACAAAATGGCGGATCGCCGCCTTTGGCGACCCCCGAAAAGAGGTCGATCGACCCCAAATGGGGTCGCGACCCATAGGTTGAGAACCGCTGTCCTAAGGGCTAAATTGCTGCTTATCCAACCACTACCCTAGAAGCAGCTCTTCCCCCTCTCTCCCACACACCATTACAAGTGCTAAAGGACATTCAGTCATGGCAGGAAGGCCAATCTAAACAGCTCCAGAGGGGCATACATCAGCATCCCTTGGATCCCAAGGCAAATCTCTCCAAGGACACAAACATGCTCAGAGCTTTTTGTATTCCTTCACTGCCATTTAATAATCACCCAGATGTTTGCAGCCAAATATGGTATGTCTATTCCAGTGATGGTGAACCTTTTAGACACTGAGTGCCCAAAACCCGCCTCGCCTGCCCCGCCCACGCCGCCGTCCGCCTACAGGGCCACCTACTGCCTTCACGGCCTGCCGCAGCAGATCACCCAGGCAGCCCTGCAGTGCCATGGCAGCCACACCCTGCGCCCGCACTCCGCAGCATCATCTGCACGCAACGGGGCACGAGGGCGAGTCTTGTCCCTGCTGCCCAGCTGCCATGTCTTTGGCTGCACTGATCTGTACGGGCCACGGCTGGGGGCAACTCTCCTCCAGGGGGCTGCTGGTGAGGAGGGGGCCATGGGAGGAGGCGGGGCTGGGGCGACGGTGCGCATTCCCACAGAGAGGGCTTTGCGTGCCGCCTCTGGCACACATGCCATAGGTTCGCCACCACTGGTCTATTCTCTCTCCATTCTTTCATGAACGTTAGGAAGAGAAAGAGGGGAAGAAAAAGAGATCAGCCAGCAGTAATCAATAAGGAAGACATCAGGCCACCAAGATCTCTGTGCTGCCAATCTATGCAGTAGGTCTTGAAGTGACCACTGACTCAGGAATGGTATTGGAGAAGGAGATGGTACACACAACAGTGACAGGTTAGAGTTAGGGTTAGGGTTGGGGTTAGGGTTAGTGATTCTTCCCTTGCTCGTTCCTTCCTTTTTGCTGCCCTGCTATGCTACTTTAGTTCCTCTTAGGTCCCTCACACTTGGAGCATTATGTCCCTGCCACTAAAGTCCAGAGAACCATTAACATGGTAGCAACAAGATGCAGAAAACTTTTATTGCAGAAAATCACAGGACTCAGACCACGGAATCGAAAGAAATTGATTTATTTTGCGCAAAGGTTCAGAGCACTATATTTGTAGCCACATCTGAACAGCTTCTCATAACAAAACAAAAGTTTATATATTCTCATCAGAAACAGCAAAACACAGAAATGTAACTGATAGCATGGATTGGTTGCTTTGAATCACAGCCCCCTTATAGCATCCTTACAGCCCCCACCCCATAGCTAACATATCCATAGCTAACATATCTTGCCCCCCTCTCTCAATTGGGGGGGGGAGGTAACTTTGCCTGAACTGCTTAAGTTTCCTACTGCGTCTTAAATGTCTAAATTTCCAGTAACCTACTTGTGGTTAGCTACAAGTGAGCCATAGAGACATATGTGGTTACTTGTAACAGAGCTTCAAACGTAACACCTATGTGCGACCAACAAATGAACTTGTGGTCTGACATTTTTCATTTCATTTTGTTCTCCTTCTAACTAATACACGCATTTAAGACTCATGTCCTGTTTTATGACTTAAGTCCTGCTTTATGTCCTGCCTTATTTGTCCTGCCTTATTCCCCACTTTGAGACCAAATTTTAGGAAACAATTTGAGTCTCACTTTTATAGTTGCTTTTTAAACATTAGCTGTTTCCCAGGAAGCGAAGATAGCTTAGTAGAATTTATGCATATATGGAGAGGCATAACATGTGGCACGATTAACACTTTAGACTGGCACCCACCTTTCTGTTTCCTGTTGCCAGTTCAAGCTAGAGGCAGATAGCAATACTAAGAAAGAATGAAAAATCCATAAAGTGATTCTCAGAAATCATCTTCCTCAGGCATTTCCTCCAATCCCCAGGGTGTAAGCCGTACATACGCTCCACTGTCTGGATCCTCATGTTCCCTCCGTGGGTCTGAGGTGAACCTATTTGCCAAGGATCCTTCTATCATAACCAATTCCTTTTCAACCCTAATTTCTTTTACTGACCTCATAACTAATTGTCTGAGTAAAGGAATTACACATGGGATGAAGGGTAGTCCTGCTATGCCACATAAGATGACAAACAACATTTGTTTGACCCAGGCAGTGCCTGGTAGCCATGAGAACCACAAGTCAGTTCCTTGTATTCCTTGTCTAATTCTGGATGCTCTATCTTGCAAGTCCTTTGCCACTTTTTTTTGCCTTTGCCACTATTTGTCTGAAATGCTATAGGGTTTCCTGCCTGAGCAGAGGGTTGGACTAGATGATCTCCAAGGTCCCTTCCAACTTTATTATTATTATTCTACAGCATGCCGGTTTTGTAAGACTATTGCTGCTAAAGAGTCTATATGATCTTGGACTTCTACCAGAGTCCCAGCAACCAGGCTTAGGCTTTGTTGAAATTCTTCAGAAAGATGCTGAAACTGTATTGCGGAATGGGCTAAACTACCGATGCCTTTTCCAACTGCAGTGCCTATTCCCAAGATAGCTAATAATGGTATTACAAGGGGAACTCTTTTCTGTACTTGTCCCATGAGAGGAACAGGGAAGGCTTGTTCCCCATTAACAACACCCATCTTTGGGATGAGGTGAACCAGAGTACAAGTCCCAGTCCAGTTGGTAGGTAAACATACATATGCCTTTTCCCCACATAAGAAAAATACCCCATTTTCTTCTAAGCACACTGCCATGTTCATGGAAAAGGCATGAAATCAATGGCCATTCTCATTACTCCAGACCCCCAAGGTGCCAGCCATAAACATGCCAGTTAACGGCTGTAGTGGAGATGTTTGACGAGGGTTTCTTTGTTCATCCCTGATATAGGGGCCTTCAAGGAGATAACGGGAGCTTTTATTTCCAAAGGGAAATGGAATACAGAATCCCTTCATGGGCTTACTATAGAGCCAAAGTGGGAAACTAGGTGGTTCAAATTGGCTTGGGCACTTTATCAAGGTAGCATTTCCTGCCCATTTTGTAAAGCTTACTTGTGGCGGAGTCGAGAAGGTGACCTTCTTTAGGAAGTATTGGTGTGTAGAAGGAGAAATGCTGCGAGTTAGTTTCACATCTATAAGTTTACGTCGAGGGCTCATGGCTAATTCTATTTGACAGTTTTGCCAGTGCTCTCCTGTCTCTGATCCCACTGAAGTGCCCTTCCAAGGTTCCTGACTCCTTTTGACGCATAAGGAGGGTGGCCCTAGGAGGTCCACACCAACAGCCACGGGGCCAACGATGGAAAGATGGCTAACTCCCAACTTTTCTAATGTACTATAGAAATCACCATGTAATTGTGCCTCTCTTGTGATTATTGCCCACCTGCCACCCCTGTCAAAAGCCAGGGTGGCACTGGTCTTTGCCCAAAGGTCTGGTGAAACTGGGATGGCATGATAGGCCAATGGGGATGCAGACAAACACAACCAGCATCTTTGGCCTAAATTAGGGTCAGATTGGTTAATCAAAGCCTCACCTAGTTCCAGTATTTTCAGTATATATTTCCCTTCTCTCAATTGTCGCAGAGGTCCTCCTTCTGTCTTGATGATGTCCTTTCTTTGACCCAACCCACCTTTTAACTTAGGGGGTAGCACGCTTAGGCTTAGGAGCCAGGGTTGGCCTGGGGCGTCCCCACCGGGAAATAAGACAGCGACGGCGTGAGTGGACTTGCTCCAGTCCTTCTTCATCTAGTGTCTCCAAGGACCCCAAACCCTGGACCCTGATCTGCCTTGCCCTTTGAAATCCTTAATGTCCCCAGAGCCTTCTTCAAGCGTGGGAGGAGTTTATTGGCCATTCTCACAACATTTTGGACTATGGTCCAGGGCCTTATCACCCACCAGGCCACTTGCAAATAGTAACTAAAGCCATAGAAAATTCATGTTTGACAATCCAAAATGAGTCAATGTAAATCCAATGTCCCACTCTGTTTCACACTCACAGTCACAACAAGGGGAACAATTACAATTATGAAATTACCACATCAGGGAGATGGATGGGGTTAGGTGTGATTTGGGAAAGGACAGGGTCAGTCTTGGGTGAGCCACACAGCCGAGTCTTATTTGCTAAATATAATGCCCACACTCCCAAGACTCCTAATATACTACAGAAGACCCACTCCCAGGGTTCTTCAAACATAAGTGTCTCCAGGAGATACACACTGTGCACTGGTTTTAGGTGCAACACCTGTTTCTGTGGGATTGGGGCGATTCCAGAAGAAAAGGTGTCCAATACAGCAGGTCACAACCAGGGTGATCAGACCCACTAAGGCCAGACTCACTGCACCTATGGCTACGTATTGTCAGACTATCATCCCTTGAAATAGATCCAACCTACACCACACAGTCTACTATTAACACATTAACAACTGTTTTCCTCATTCTTGTCTTCAGCTGTACATAGAAGTTCAGCTTCCGGGGTGACACCAGTAAGGCCTCTTCTGCCCCGTATGTTGCCTGCCCGTTGCCGGTAGGGCAGTTATAAGGGACGCTTCTTTAAGTGCACCACTAAAGGACAGGCCTCGTCCTGTTCTGCCTCCCAATATTCATCAGGTGCAGGCTTAACTCAAGTCCAGTGAATCCAAGATTTGGATTCTAACACCTTTACTGCAAGTGGAGAACACATGACCATAGTACACGGGCCTTTCCATCTGGGTTTCAAGTTTTCCCCTTTCCAGTGCTTTACCCATATTTTGTCTCCCACTTGAATATTATGACTGGGGGTAGTCAAAAATGGTGGACTAAGGGACACACAATATTGCTGGATTTCTTGTATTTGCTTGTTTAATTCTCCCACCATTTGACTTACCCATGAAGTCCCTATTTGACTTAAGTCCCCTATATGATTTTTCAAACTAGTACTTATGACAGGGGGTCTTCCAAACATCATTTCAAAAGGAGATAGCCTAATTCCTTTTCGAGGGGTGCACCTCACAGACCAAAGTGCTAGTGGCAATGCATCTACCCACTTAAGGTGAGTTTCAAGGCACACCTTTGTCACCTTTTCCTTTATAGTCCTGTTCATCCTCTCTACCCGTCCTCCTGATTGAGGATGAAAAGAACAATCGAACCTCCAGTGGGTCCCCAAGGATTTAGCCAATGTCTGATTTACTTGATGTACAAACTCAGGTCCATTATCCGATGAGATGAAGGAGGGTATTCCTTATCAGAGGATAATTTCTTTGAGCAAGATTCTGGCCACTTCTCTCGCCTGCTTTGTCTTGGTGGGGAAACATTCAGGCCACCCAGTATAATTGAACAGTAGGACTACCATTGCTTTATATAGTCCACACTTAGGCATTTCTGTAAAATCAACAACCAATGAATCCATAGGGTAATATCCCTTAGACTGACTTCCTGGTGGAAGAATAGGTCCTTGTCTTGGATTAACCTGGGCACAAATGTTACATCTCTCAGTTGCATGGGCACATAGCGAGTGAAGGCAATTAATGTACACAATACGGTAAAGGGCTTCAGCTAGTGCACTCTTCCCCAGTTTTGGTAATATATTCATTTTAATCAGCACAATCCTACCTGATAACGATAATTGTAATTTCCCCCAGGCCTCAAAATCTTTTTTCATTTGTAATATCAATTTTTTATAGTTGTCCTCTTTTATTGAGGAACATCTCTCTCTCTCTGTGTTCAGACGTGATCAAGGTCCTCCCAAGTGCAATCGGAAATGCAACACTATGGATTATGAAGACCCTGAAAAGGAATTCAAGAAGGAACGGAGGGCAGCCCACTTCCAGCATGGAGCCCATCCAAAAAAGCTGCGTCTGGAACCTCTTATCTTACAGATCAATGCTCTTGACACCGTTGGCTCTGATGGCCTTGACTGGAATGAGCTGAAGATTGTAGGCACCTGCCAAGATATTAGCATTACCTGCGCCTCACCTGTGCCCCAGACCCCTCCACTGTCTGGCCTCTCTCAGTGAGTAAATAGCCCGAGCCTGCAAAGATGAAGTGAAGAAAGCCAAGGCTCAAAATGAACTAAGGCTTGCGACCAAAGTCAAAAATAACAAAAAAAGCTTCTTTCAACATGTAAAAAACAAGAAAAAAGTGAAGGAAATGATTGGTCCATTAGTGGGTGGAAGTGGCAAGAAGGTGACAAGCAACAGGGAGAAAGCATAACTATTTAACTCCTTTTTTGCATCTGTCTTTACACAAAGGGAAAAAACAGACCAACCTATCAAAAATAGTGCCATAAAAAACAAAATAGAAACACAACTTAAGGTAGGCAAGAAAATGGTAAGTGAGCACCTGTCCAGCCTAGATGAGTTCAAATCGCCAGGACCAGATGGATTACACCCCAGAGTTCTCAAGGAACTGGCAGATGTGATATCGGAGCCACTGAACTATATTTTTCAAAGATCCTGGAACACAGGGGAACTACTAGAGGACTGGAAAAGAGCTGATGTAGTTCCCATCCTCAAAAAAGGAAAAAAAATGGATCCAGGAAATTACAGACCTATCAGCCTGACCTCAATACCTGGGAAGATCCTGGAAAAGATAATCAAACAACGAATCAACGAACACCTAGAGGCAAACAAAGTCATTACTAAAAGCCAACATGGGTTTGTCAAAAATAGATCATGCCAGACAAATCTTATTGCATTCTTTGACCAAGTGACAAAATTAGTGGATCAGAGGAATGCTGTGGACATAATTTACTTGGACTTCAGTAAGGCATTTGATAAAGTAGATCACAACCTACTACTTGACAAGATAGAAAAATGTGGGGTAGACAGAACCACCACCAGATGGATCCGTAGCTGGCTGACCGGCCGTACTCAGCGAGTGGTCCTCAATGGAACTGCATCTATATGGAGGGAAGTGTGTAGTGGGGTGCCCCAGGGCTCTGTTCTGGGCCCAGTACTCTTCAACATCTTCATCAACGATTTGGATGAAGGGATAGATGGGGAACTCATCAAATTTGCAGACGACACCAAGCTGGCAGGAATAGCCAACACTCCAGAACACAGGCTTAAGATACAGAAGGATCTGGACAGACTTGAACACTGGGCACTAACTAACAAAATGAAATTCAATGGTGAAAAAAGCAAAGTTCTACATTTAGGCAAGAAAAACCAAATGCACAAGTATAGCATAGGTGGCACCATGCTCAATAGTAGTAACTGTGAGAGGGACCTCGGAGTCCTAGTAGACAATCACTTAAATATGAGCCAGCAGTGTGCTGCAGCTGCCAAAAAGGCCAACACAGTGCTAGGCTGCATTAACAGAGGGATAGAATCAAGATCACGTGAAGTGTTAATACCACTCTTCAATGCCTTGGTAAGGCCACACTTGGAATACTGCATCCAGTTTTGGTCACCACGATGTAAAAAAGATGTTGAGACTCTAGAAAGAGTACAGAGAAGAGCAACAAAGATGATTAGGGGACTGGAGGCTAAAACATATAAGGAACAGTTGCTAGAATTGGGTATGTCTAGTTTAACGAAGAGAAGGACAAGGGGGGACATGATAGCAGTATTCCAATATCTCAGGGGCTGCCATAAAGAAGAGGGAATCAAGCTATTTTCCAAAGCACCTGAAGGCAGGACAAGAAGCAACGGGTGGAAACTAACAAAGGAGAGAAGCAACCTAGAACTAAGGAGAAACTTCCTGACAGTGAGAACAATTAATCAGTGGAACAGCTTGCCTCCAGAAGCAGTAAATGCTCCAACACTGGAAGTTTTTAAGAAGAGACTGGACAGCCATTTGTCCGAAATGGTGTAGGGTTTCCTGCCCGAGCAGGGGGTTGGACTAGATGACCTCCAAGGTCCCTTCCAACTTTACTACTATTATTATATTGAACAATCTTTCCAATAAGGACAATGGGAAGCCATGACCATAGAACACACTACCAATTTCCTAAGGTGTTAATTTTTAAATCAGAAGTCAAGTTATGTAAAACATTAATTTGCTTTTGAACAATGCCAGATTGATCAGAAAGATTGAAACAACACATTCCTTTGAGTACTTCACATTCTAGATGTTGCTGGAGCAACAGGTAATCAATTGCAGCACGATTTTGTAAAATAGCTTTACGAAGTTCTATTAGCTCTTGATTAATAGCAGATAAAGCTAGGGAGGTCACATTAATGGTCTTTGCTAAATTACATGCAAGAGCATTTAAATTTACATGAGCTCGGACAGCAAGTGCTGGTACCCCTACTAATGAAATAGCTAAGGCAGTATATTCTGCTTTATTGAGGAGAGTTCTAGAAGAATCACAAGTATCGTCCAGGGTTACTGATCTTCTGTGACGTTTTGAACTGGATATGTTGAGTTCTGTTCTTGTTGGCAAAAACGTGGTGAGTCTACTAAGACAACAGTGTGTTGTACTTACATTGGCAGGAATGTAATTAAATGTCTCTTTCCCGCAGGTAAAGAACCATCCCTTTTGTAACCATATATGTGCAAAATTAAAGGATACCTCTTGAAAGGAGGTACAATTTAAAATCCCTTGACTGACCTGTATACAATGAGGTTTTTTACGTGAAGTAGTACAATTGACAATTTTTGCACAAGTAAGACTTGTAGGCACAGCTACAATTGGTGTGTGCAAAACAATAGCATCAAGGGGTAACATATAAGAGGCATGACCCCAGCTTGACATAGTTGCATAATGAAATTCATTGTCTGATAGAAAATTGCTTAAACCAGTATAATTTTTTAAAACTGAAGCTGGGACACACACAGGTATAAGACAGGTAGAGAGTACATTTTCCATGTCATATGATTCAGAAATACAAAAGTCTGTCACTTGTGTTACATTAGCTAATTGCACCCAAATATTATATTTCATCCGTGATTCTAAAGGATGAGGTGGGAGAGCTTGAGCCCCCACACAGCAATTAAGAAGGAAAGAGAGGCAAAGAATGACTAAGGAATTTGCAGTCAAAACCGAAAATATGGCAGTGCATAAATTCTCTGGTGTAGATTCTTTTCCCTGTTACTGTAGAACCTCCTGTGCTTTGGATGTTAGGTTCTTCACATCGCCCCAGGTCGTTGGCCGAGTGTGATGGCGAGAGCGAAAGGGACGTTGTGCTGTCTGAAGAGTCACCTGCTTCATTTCCGGTATTGGGTTCTGGACTTGATGCCATGACATCTTTGGCTGGCTGCACACACCGGGCTGGAATCCAGAGAGGGCCTGTAGGAGCAAGCACAGCAGTGTAGCCTCGTCCCCATGTTAATAAGGGAACTGGACCTAACCAGGTTTTATCAGGCAATTGCCTATAATATACCAATGGATTAGGGAGCACAGCTTTTTGCTGAAAGTGACGCTGGTAGGCAGTAGTGTTTTGAAAAGAAATATTTAGCTGGTTTAGTTATTAAGACTTTATTGACTTGACGAGTTATCCATGCCAAATTAGGTACCCTTGATCCCTCCTTTTTTAATTGTTTAAGTAAGCATTCTTTAATTGAACGATTGGCTCGTTCCACAATAGCTTGGCCAGTATAATTATAAGGAAGGCCATGACGAAGAAGAATATTCCATGTAGTGCAAAACTGTAGGAAGGTAGTGGAAGTGTAAGCTGGGCCATTATCTGTTTTTATAACAGCCGGTTTTCCCAAAGCTGTAATAGCAGCCATAAGATGGGAAATGACGTGATTAGAGGTTTCTCCCCATTGGAGGGTTGCCTAAATGGCACCGGAAAAAGTGTCAATTGAAACATGGAGATATTTCCAAGGTGCTAGAGATGGAATGTGAGTAACATCCATTTGCCATAATTGATTGGCTTCTAAACCATGTGGGTTAACACCTGTGTCTCCTATAGGGGATAGACCTGCACATTGAGGACAAGTGGAAATGATTTGTTTCGCTTGGCTTAGAGGAATATGGCAGGAATGTGCCAGACCACGAGCATTTTGATGGAAAAAAGAATGACTATAAAAGGGATCAGAAAACGAAGTGGGTAAGATGTGAACAGCAGCGTCCGCCTGAGCATTACCTTCAGAGAGAGGTCCAGGTAAAGAGGAATGACTTTGAATGTGTGAAACAAAATATGGATGAGTACGATCCTGTAATAAATGCCTCAAAGTTAAAAACAAAGATAACAAATTAGCATCTAGTCTGGGTGTTAGATAAGCACCAGGTAAATTAACAATAAGTTGACAGACATAGTGAGAGTCGGAAATGAGATTAAATGGTTTTTGAGCAAAAGTGTAAAAAGCAAGAATAACAGCTGCAAGTTCCGATCGTTGTGGTGTGGGTTGCACAGCTGTGTAAAGAGTGTGCCATAACGCTGTTGATTCATCTCGATATGTGATTGCTCCTCTAGTCTTGCCGCCATCAGAAAATACAGTAATAGCATCAGGTAAAGGCTGACTTGAAAGCACAGAGGAAATGCGAAAAGAGGAAGTCATTAAGAATGTAAAGTGAGGGTCTTTAGGTAAATCATAGGAAATCTTCCCTACATAGTCTATCAAAGCAATTTGTAAAGCTTGACATGTCTGAAATGCAAATTCAGAATTAGATTTAGCAACAGGGATACAAATGTCTACCAAGTCTGTGCCAGTGCGTTGAAGAGCCCACAAATGGCCTTGTACTATTAAATCTGCTATAGCAAGAAAAATGTGTAAAACATTATGGGAAGGAGTGTTTGGTAAGTAGAGCCATTCAATACAATAAACTTGATTGTTCTTTATAGCAGAAAGGACTGCTGTAGGTAATTTCTCAGTGGGGAAGATTAATAAGGTTAGAGGAGAATTAAGAACAGGAATACGGTCAACGAATTTAGTTCTTATAATTGAATTAATTTGTTTAATAACACCTTGCACTGCCGAAGGAATGGAGATTACATCTGCAGGGGATTTGCCCTGGGTGAGTAACTCAAATAAAGGGCTTAACAGACCTGTAGGTAAACAAAAATAAGGTCTTACCCAATAAATAGTGCCCAAAATTTGTTGTAGCTTAACCAGTGAAATAGAAGAAGGTAAAGAAAACTGTGGAATATTAGGACTTGAATAACTTTGGAGACGTTTGTGTCCTAAATACACATATGGTGAGCAAAGCTGTACCTTTTCAGGGGCTATTTCTAATCCACTGTTGGCTAGATCTACTTGAAGTTCAGAAAGCCAATAAGATGGGATGGAAGGGGCTCCTATAAGAATATCATCCATATAATGATATATTAATGCTGTTGGATGACGCTTACGAAAAGGAGCCAAAGCATTGGCTACAAAATATTGACACAAAGTGGGACTATTCAACATTCCTTGTGGTAATACAGTCCAATGGTAATGGCAAGTGGGTTCAGTGTGATTTATAGCTGGTACTGTAAAAGCAAATTTTTCTCTGTCTGCCATGCACAGAGGTATGGAGAAAAAACAATCTTTCAGATCTATGATCATCAATTGATGATCCTGTGGAATTAAATTTGGATTGGGAGTGCCACATTGCAGAGCTCCCATAGGCTGAATACATGAATTCACAGCACAGAGATCATGTATGAATCTCCATTTGCCACTTTTCTTTTTGATAACAAAAACTGGAGTGTTCCATGGACTAGTGGAAGGGGCAATGTGTTTGGCTTGTAATTGTTCTTGAACAAGAATTTTTAAGGCCTGTAATTTGTACAGAGGAAGAGGCCATTGTTCCACCCAAACAGGCGTAGTAGTTAACCAAGTTAAGGGTAAGGCAGACATTTTATTCATCGAAGGTGACGGTAGCCCCCCATTTACTAAGCAAGTCTCGTCCCCATAAGTTGAACAGTTACAGTAGAATTGGGAAGACTTGCAGAAAGAAATTGTGTACTTTGTCATGCACCTTGTCGCCCTCCTACACCCCAAACACTAGGGCATGGGTCAGTGGGCCAAGATGCAGGCCAATCTTTAGCTGAAATTACTGAAACATCAGCCCCTGTATCAATTATGCCCTCAAAAGGCTTACCCTGAAAAAAGACTGTCTGACAGGGTCGCTGGGTGGTGATTGGGGTGGTTAATGCAATTACAACGGGATCCATGGAACCAAACCCGCTGTCCCCTCGATCCCTATCACCACCCCCTGCAGGGACAAAATAGGGCAAATGGAGTAATTGTGCAGGACTAGTATTGCTTGGCAAAGTCTGTGGCATGTTAGTCCATAATTGAATAAAGATGACACCTGTATAGTCAGAATCAATTACTCCAGGTATTACAAAAATTCCCTTTTTTCCCATGCTAGATCGAGGCAAAATTAATCCAACATATCCAGAAGGGAGAGGTCCAGAAAGTTGTGAAGGAACTACTTGTACTTCTCCTGGAAATTTGAAACACACTTCTTGTTGGATAGTTAAATCTATCTCAGCACTCCCTCTAGTGGCAGCAGGGGTATTATTAATTGTTGATGGAATTACTGAAGGGTCTCTGTTTGGACTGGGGCCAGAGACCGGCCCGCTTTGAAGTTTCCCAACTGACATTCATCAGCCCAATGAAATACCTTATTACACTTAGGCCGTTTTGTTTTTGGACATCTCCCAGCATTATTTTTAAATTGTCGGGAGGCATACTTTCCTCCCCCAGGATTTCTGCAATCCTGTTTAAACTGTCCAATTTTACCACAATTATAACATTTCCCCTGAGGTTTTGTAAAAGCTGCAGCTAAGAGATTAGTTTGAAAAGAAGCAGTCCCTATATCCTGACATGCTTTTATCATTTCTGCTAAATCTGGTTTTGCTCCCAATCCAATGATGGCCTGTTTACATTCAGTGGTGGCATTTTCTTTAGCCAATTTCATAAGCAATTCAGCTTGAGCATCAGGATTATCAATTTGTCGTCTCAAGGCATCTTGCAGACGGTTAATAAAATCTGCATATGGTTCATTTGCCTTTTGACGAATATTTGAAAATGCTTGAGATGGTTTCCCAGTTATAGGAACTTTTCCAAAAGCTTTATAAGCACATTCAGAGGATATTTGAAGAGTAGCTATAGGCAAAACAATTTGTGCATCCACTGGAGTGTAATCACCAGAGCCATATAACTGCTCTGGGAGGTAAGCACCTCCAGAAGTTGCAGCTCTTAATGCACATTGATGTCTAAACTCACTATCCCATACCACATACTGAGCTGGTGTTAATAACATACAAATTGTTGTTTTCCAATCTTCTGGTACCAAAACATGATTCCTCATTGTTGCTTCTAACATACCTTGCACATAAGAACTTCCTAACCCAGTATCTCTTATACCCTTATGCAATTCTGTTAAGATTGCATAAGAAAGTGGTCGATACTCAACCACTGTGGCTCCATTTGGATCTACCTGCCCAGTCAAATGTACAGGACAAACTGAGAGCATATCAGCTATTTCCTGCATATCTCCCTCCCCTTTCGCCATTTGATTTTCTAATACATGACGAATGGAAACATAAGATCTAGAATTCTTTTGCTCTGAAGGTGTCACATCCATCATGGAAGATATAGGAGCTGATGGAACTGAAACCTTTTTATGATCAGAACCTGGAGAGGGAGTAGAACTTAATTGTACTGCATCAGCCCCATATTTTTCCACTGCGTGGCGACATTGATGCCAACAATGCAAAACATCCACTGAGGCTCGGGGTTCCTGACGAAGGGTGTTACCTATTCTTTCCCAATCCTTAAGTTGGAGCATCCCCCTTTCAGGATACCAGGGACAGTTTTTTCCTACCTCACTCACTAGCTTCCTAAGCTCTCTTTCAGGCATTATAATTCCTGATTTGTGTAAGAGAAACTTTAACTCTCTTACATGCTTTTGCTGATGGTGAGATATATCACAGCCCATACTTACAGTTTGAGAAATCTCGCAGGACGAGAAGACGAGAAGGTGCACCAAGGGGTCTGTTCCAGATCACTGTAAATATGTTGGTTGCTGCTTTCCCTCGGAAGGGGATGTCCCGGCTTTCCCTCGGGAGGGGATGTCCCTGTTCGGGCGCCAGTTGTAACGATGCTAAGAAAAAGACTCAGGCATTTCTTGAGCAGAGGTTTGAAGCTGCAGGACACAGCTTGACAAACTCTGAGTTTATTGTTTCTTATATACTTTTTACATACATAGGCTTTACCATTAACTGCTGACATTTTACATTTATAAGTTTAACCTTTAGCTGTTGACATAAAGTAATTGAAAAATCCCTTCATATAAGCAATTCTCTTCTAGTAACACATTACATGGTCAGAGATCAGGTAAAGACAAATACAGGTAGATGAAAGACAGGAAGAGATAAGGACAGGAAGAGATAAGGGGGAACTTAAAGCATATTATTTATTTAGGTAGGTAAGGTATTAAGTCAAAAGGGGGTGATCTTTTGGCTGCTTCCTTGGGACAAAGGGTATCAAAAGGTTATGAGGTTTGTGGGAGGGGGAAGCGTGGCAGTTTGCTGCGTGTGCTTTTTTCCCCACAGTGACCAACTTTTTTACAATGAAAAGGAGGACACAAATAAATTGAAGAAAAAATATTGTAAATAAAAGAAACATTTTATTCGTTGCAACAATAATACAGAATACACTAATACGATAAATGCATAATAAAAACATTTGTAACAATAACATTTTATATTGTAATTATGCTTACATGCCTATTAATTATTATTTAAGTGAGTACTGTTCCATTGAATGAATATTTTTTGTCAATGTATCATCTTTTAACAATATGTTGGAAATATCTGAACAAGAAATATCCTTCATACTGAATTTTACGGCAAGTGCTGCAGCTAGAGTATCAACATTCAATCTCGATTTCTCACTTTTCCAAAAATCATTAGCAATTGAAAAAACCCTTTCAACTGCTGCATTAGTTCCAGGGCAGCACAACATAAATTGAACAATAATAAATAAATTTTCACATGGAATATGTTCATTTTTGAAATGGCTGAATATTTCCACCCATCTTTTATCAATTTCAATGTGTTTATTTTCCCATTGTATTAATTTTTCAGAATTTAAAAATACATTCAGGCTTCTAATTTCTTCAAACAGACAATTGTCGTCTATTTTAATGTCTGGCATTTCTTTAGATAAAAACTCAACACAAGATTCAATATCTGTTCAATATACTTGCGATGAAGTCAAAAAACTCAATTGAAACTGTTATTTCCTGTGATGTTTGTTTCAGACCATTCTTCGATATATTGAAAACATGTTTGGCAAAAATTCTGCACTTCTTTGATAAACTTTTCTGTTATGCCTGGATTTGATTCCTCTAAGTCTGACAATTTTCTTTTTATAACTAAAGGAAGAAATTTTTCTTCAAATCGAGTTTTATATTGAAGGATAAAGTCATTCAAAATAAGACTAACTTCTGTAGCTGAAATGTGTTCACCTTCAATCTTTTGAATCGTTTTGTGAAAAATAGATGCTTGATTGTGTACAAAATACATTAATATCTCAGATATTTCATTATTGAAAAACGATTCCAGGATTTTAGGACATTTGTCTAAAGTTAAAAAATATGAACGGAGAGGCTCAAATAATTGTAGAACACACTCTATAGCAGGTGTTAGAGCAAGCCATCTAACTTTTGAATATCCTAAAAGTTTTTTGTATTGAACATTCGCTTCTTCACAAAATTGTTTTAAAGTAGCCACACGAACGGTAAAACGACTAAAATACAAATAAATTGTAGTTATTATTACTTCTACATCAATTGGCATGGCACATGATGCTGTGTTGATTGCATTTGACAAAATATATGCATTACAACCTATTCCTAGTATTTTCTTTTGGAGTAAATCTTATAATTTTATATACACATTATTCACCCCTTTGCGTCTTTGCCCACCAAAATTTGTGTTTGTATTATCAGCTGTTAGTGCAACAACTTTGGATTTCAAATTGTTTTCATTTATTACTCTGTATAGATGGTTTGACAAAATTTCAGCAGTTTCACCCTCAATAGATTCTAAATGTAAAATTTTTACTTGAATGCCCTTAGTAACATTAAAATATCTTAAAATGTATTGGATACATTTTAGTTTCATTATGATTGGATGCATCAGATAAAACCGTTACAAATGCTGCAGTTTCCAAGTCTTCTGTAAGTATTTTGTCACAGTGATTTTTAAATACTGATTTAATAATAGCCTCGCATTTTGTCTTGGTGCATGAAAATTTAGCATCGTGAAACTTTTTCAATAATTTAGTTGTACAATCCATACTACGAAAACTTTGATTGTGAATTATGGTGTGGTATGGAATGCAAATGTTTCCTCCATTGCAGCTAACTGTTTTTCATCTTCAGAATACTTTGAAGTTTAAAAAAAACTTGCTACTTTACAACTGAAAGCAGATGCATCTGATGATTACTTATGTTTCTTGGTGGTCAAGTGTTTCGTAATAGCTGCTCTGCCCCTAACTGCAATACAAAATTCTCCACTGCAAATATTGCAGAAAACAATGTTATCCTTCTTTGATGTGATGAATGGAAATTCCTTATTCAATTTATCATTGAAATGGCATTTCCTCTTTTTTGATTTTTCCATCCCTAAATGGAAGTTAGTCTCCTCCAGGTATCTTCGGGACTAACTAGGAAATGGTGTAGTTGGGTAGCAAGGAGGGGTGCAAAGTTCCTGCCAATTCACCTTCGCTGTAGACAACTTGCATGTGCAAAGTTTGCCAGCCGGGTATTTTGGCATGCTCAGCAGCAATTCCTATTGGATTTCGAAAGCCAATAGGGGGAGTAGCACAGCTCATGCAAAAGTTTGGGGAAAAAAAAACCATTAAAAAAGGTGCCAGAATGCCGTTCTGAGCGTTCTATGAGGAAAAAAAAGCCCTGCAGATTAGTCTTCAAATATCGAAAAGGAGGACATGTAGGAGGACACTTTTCAAGGGAGGACAGAACTTAAAAAAGGAGGACTGTCCTCCCTAAAGGAGGACGGTTGGTCACCTTATATATGCAGCCCAAATCACCAAGATAACTCTAGGCCCCGTTTACATCATGTGATTTAAGCAATGATAAAATCAGGATAGAGGACACAAACTGATAATAATTTGGTGTGTGAACAAAACGTGCAAATGTCCTAAAAACTTTCTTCCATTTTGTTTCTTTGAATAGAGAATTTACCATGCTTAGTAAAGTGAAAGAGATTCAAATGAGAGTTTGGGGGAAGCCACAAAACACTGGTGCTTTTTGTTTGGTTTGTCATAGTATGTTGGCTTCTGTTCCAGTAACCCCTCCCTGAGTTACTGGCTGATTTTGTGGCATATTTTAGGTGAGAAACAGAAACATACGTTAGATGAAGTGGTGGTGCTTCCAACATGATGAATATGCTGTGGAAGTTATGTGTTCTTGTTTAGGGAGCTTAAGAAGCAGTGCCTTTTTCCAGTGTTCTGTGGAGTGTAAGGGTCACAGTTGATATCACCAGGTGTGTCAGAACTGCCATCCTTCACTCCAGGTTTGCTTAGCTAGATGTCAGCCTGCCATGAACAATGGGGGGGGGGGGGGAGAAGGGGGAAAGTGAAACTAAGCACCATGCTGTTCCGAGACATCAGTTCATCAACCCAAGGCCACAAGCTGGAAAATGGAATGTAATGGCTTGAGTTTTAGCCTGCCTTTGCAGGTACAGTTACCAAAACAACTTCTTTGAACGTAACTGGTCAATTGGGAGATAACGGAGGAATGCAAATGGGAAAGTTAACTGGGAAACTTTTGCGCTCAAAACCTCAGTTCTGGCTTTGCTTTACTGTAACCGCTTGGCTTCTTAGTAAAAGAATTTTCACTACAAATCGAGTCAAGAGTCTTTCTTTCCTGGGACTTCCGATGGCGACGGCCACGCCGATGGCGGCTTTTTTCAGCCGTCCGCCCTGGGATGTGTCAAAGCCAGCTGAGACAGCGAGCAACAGCTGTCTCGCGGCTTGGAACCTCTCTCCCCGGGCGAAGGGGGGAAGGTGAGCTTTCCTCAGATAGTGGTAGAGCTCCCCGAGACCCCAAAGCTTTCTTTTTGGTGGTCAGAGGGTGAGAGCTCCCACGGATCTGAGGTGTCTTCCACATTCCAGGATGCCTTTGCCCTGATTTTTATCCAGGGCAAAGCTAGACGCTGCTTCCACATCTGAGCTTAAAATGAATTTGTGAGTAAAATTTAAAGCAGACAGAGCTGACCAGGAGAGATTAAAATGGTGATTATTTTGAGACTTTAACTCTGGAAAAGAATTTATCTTTTCCTCTTTTTTTCAATTAAGAGTGGTGAAAAATGGCGCTGAGATGTTGATTCTTTGAGTGAAAGGACCGGAACTTCTATTTGAAACAATGTAACAGATTTTGTATTTATATAAAATATAAGGATCTTCTTTTTTCTTTTAAGGGGGCTTTTGTCTTTTTTCCTCCCTCCCTTTTTTGGTATTTGTTGATTTTATAAGATTTTAGTAGACTTTTTAACAAGTGGTCTTAAAAATAAAATGGCTTCAAAGCGTCTCGGAGCTTCTATTGTTTCTAAAGCCTCGATCTTCCCAGTAATGTAGACAGCTCAGCAAGCTAAGTTTAAGTTACCACCACCTTCTTCATCGTTACCAGCATCAGTACTTAAAGATTTACAGGAGGCCTTGGGAAATAAGGCAAGACAGATTAAAGAAGAGATGGAGGAATTCCTTGAAAATAAAATTAGGGAACTGAGAGAGGATATTGCGTCTGCATTTCAAAAGTTTGTTGGTCATATAGATCGACTGGATGATTGTATTGATGATGTTGTGGAAAATTTTGAAAAACTAGAAGATCGAATTGATAAAGTAGAAAATATTTTAGGAGGGGATATTGTTAAAAACTTGTATAAAACTTTTCAATAAAAAAAAGAGTCTTTCTTTCCTAGAAGACCAAGCTGGGGCAGGACTGACAAGGTGATCCATCAGGGAAATCTCTACTTATGACCATAGTGGAGTCCAGAATTTCCATCATAAGTCATGATGGTTGTAAGTTGGAAACCTCCACATGACTGACACAGTTTTACTATCTTTTATGCAATGGTTGTAAAGTGAACATAGTGGTCATAAAGCAAGTCAATTCATTCCTGTGGATGGTTTTTGCTGGAAAAACCAGCAAATGACATGTAAATCGTGGTCATGTGACTTTGAACCCTGCAACCAGCCGGAAAAGTGAACCGGTTGCCAAACATATGGTGATGTGGCCACAGTGGGATGCTGCTCTCGGAATTCCAGACTCAGGTTGTTCCTTTGGGGCATCTGTTGGAATTTTGAACGGTCACTAAGCAACTAATTAAGTGAGGAGTACAAGTATGGAATAAAGTCATATGTGTTTTGTGAGGATGTTTGCAGATTGTAAAAGAGCATCCCTCACGTCCAGGGGAATGCTGTGATTATGTGGCAGTAACCTATTGGAGGATGTCTCTTTCTCTTTAGATAGGTTATGATGCACTGGATGGGAAACAATAATGTCAAGAAGACAGAAGCAGGTAAATCAGATCTTAGTGCTGCTAGGTCTTTTAGGCCCACACATTTGGGTGCATGGCTATGGTGTTCATTGGTTAATGAATACAAATAGTCCTTGGCTTACAACCATTCGTGTAGTGACTGTTCAAACGGCAGCACTGAAAAAAGTGACTTCTGACCGGTTTTCACACTTCTGACCGTTGCAGCATCCCCACAGTCATATAATCAAAATTCAGCCACTTGGCAACCGGTTTACATTTATGACAGTTACAGTGTCCCAGTGTCCCTTTTGCAACCTTCTGACAAGCAAAATCAATGGGGAAGCCAGATTCACTTAACAGCTGTGTTACTAATATAACAACTGCAGGGATTCACTTAACAACTGTGGCAAGACAGGTCATAAAAATTGAGCAAAACTCCTTTAACAACTGTCTTAGCGACTGAAATTTTGGGCTCAATTGTGGTCATAGGTCAAGGACTACCTCTATCACCTTGTAAGGCCCTAGGAGGTTTATTCAGATTGGTGGTTGAATCTCAGCTACTCTGCTTATGAACTGCCAGGTGACGATATGACACGGGAACAATTGGGCCTGCAAATGTTTAAATGTGGAGCATACTGTGTTAAAAAATGAGGTGGAATGGAACAGGCTGCATAATGAAATAATTAAGCTTCCAGTCATGGAAGTTTTGTAAACTGTTTAGCTTCCTTTCAAATAATCTAACCGTTTCTGAAGTGTGCATTGCAGTTAACTAAATGTATTAGTGGAGCCTTCCTATTTTAATATTTTCTTTTTCCGTATAGTTCTTCAACGGGTAAGCCTGAAGATTGGCCACAGGACATGAAGGAATATGTTCAGCGTTGCTTCACTGCTTGTGAGTCAGAGGAGGACAAAGACCGCACAGAGAAGCTACTTAAGGAGGCCCTACAGGCCAGGCTGCAGGATGGCACTGCCTATACCATTGACTGGAGCAGGGAACCATTGCCTGGGTGAGTAACTTTGGGAGAAGAGGTGAAGTGCATAAATAACCCAAATAATCTTAGTGAGTTGTATTTATTTCCCTCCTGATAGTATTATTTTAAGATAAGGAGAGGCAAAAATATAAGTAATCAACTGGAGAGTGATGAACATTGTCACTGTCTGGAGATTTGAATATAGGTAGTCCTCAAATTATGACCATAATTGAGCTCAGAATCATGGTTGTAAGTCATGCAAGTCATTAAGTGGGTCAAGATGTGACCATGTCTGTTTTGTTACCTTTATTTCAGCAGTCATTAAGCAAATCCATTGTCCACAATGGGCATTTTTGCCAGAAACAGTCATTGGTTTTCAGCAAACAAAATCAGCATAATAACTTGTGGTCACATGACTGTGGGACACTGCAAATGATTATAAATGGGCTGATTGCTGGATGCCAAAAATGTGATCATGTGACCGCAAGAGCGCCCTGATTGTCAGAACTTTGAATGTGGGTCATAAGTAGCCCTTGGGAAGGTCTGTCATAATTTCAAACATTCACTAAGTGACCAGTTGTAAGTCGACTACTTGTAACTTTCTTACCTCTATCTAACGAACTAAGAAGGGGAGAATGCTTGGAAGACCAAGATTTCTGTTCTTTTTTTCAGGATGCATTTTCCTTAAGCGGCAGATAAGGCTAGTAGACTTAATTGCATCTAGTGGAGTTAGCACACAACACGCTCAGCTTTTTTAGCTGGTGTGTATGTTTAGAGTTTTGAGTGCATATAACGGATGGCCTAGTAGTTGGCATGGTGAGTAGCTTGCTCATTCACAAAACCTTTCCTAAGATTCAGCAGATCTTTTTCTTCTTTCTACAGCTTGGGCCGAGACAACTTGTCTGAAAGCCCCAAGAAAAAACAGCAGCGCTTGGAAGTGTCTTCTCTCCACTCGCCACGTGCCTCTGTGCAATCAAGCCTTGCTCAACAGCAGCAGAGGAGTGGGGGCGGCAATTCCCAGCCCCAGCGAGGGGAAGGTAGCGGAGGAGCTGGGACTGGTCGGACTCGTGGGAATGCCTTCCCCACCAAATTTGGAAACCGCAATGTTTTCATGAAGGAAAACAGCTCATCCTCAAGTGTTGATTCACGTTCTAGGTCAAGGTCATCATCCCGATCTCCCAGTCGCCACTTCCGAAGAAGGTAAACAACGGAGATCAAAGAATAGAATATATTTGTGACAGTTATCTTGGGGTCTGTGCAGTTCCATTGGTTCTACGTTGGAGGTATCACTTCATTCCTTGCATATGTGCACAGCCAAGGTGGTTAAAACTCCCCCTGATGAATGAAGGCACATGTATGCGTCCCAGAATAATGTTGCAGGATCTAATCTGAGTTGGTCACCAGGACCAGAGGTTTAGCCTTCCAAGCTTTCAGACTTGTGTTAGAGCTCATCCTCAGGGAACTTACTAAAGCTCTGCTCCCGGGGACCGATGCAAATTGGATCCTGCAAAGCTTCACCTGTTTGATATGAACATGCCTATTACACTAGAGCTAGAAGTTTCAGTTTTTAAACAAAGGAAAAGTTACAAACCAAGACTAGTGGAAGCCTGTAACTTTACAGTTCAAATAAAATAATATTGTTCATTTTATTGAGCTTTTTTTTTTTGGCTGATTAAAACAATACCAGGTCTTGAGTTTAATGTAACAGCCAAAGGTAAATCTTTTCTTCATCTTATATAGTGATTCAGATTCAGACAGCTCCTATTCTGGAAATGAGTGTCGCTTGGGTGGCCGTCGGAATACTCAGAAAAACCGAGGGCGTGGAGGCCACATGGATAGAGGGCGGATGAGAACACAGCGAGGAAAAAGGCAAGTTGCACGGGGAGAGGGTCTTCAGTGTGATTGCTAGTTGCTAATAGGTGATTTGGAAATAGAACTTGTAAGAGTGATTGTAAGAAATTTTTAGTTTTTGACCCTCAGAAATGGAATCATGCAAGAAGCAGTGCTGTACTCAGAACTGTTATGCACAAAGTCCTCAGTGCATGCCAGTCCTATTCTGCAAGATCCTTAGGGATTTTCAACAATTCAAGTGTGAGACCCAACCCATATTTAATACAGTTTTATTAAAGAGATTGTTTCCTACTGACACATGTGATTACTTGTATAGCAGATGTGGCTTTTCCTTGAAGTATCATATGTCATGGTTCCGATGCTAAGACCAATAAAATCCGAACTCGAGGCTAGAGGTTTCCTCAGAAAACATTTTTATTGGTTACAAAATATCAGCAAGGTCAAAAGTGAAGCCAAGTCTGAAATTCCCTCCAAAAAGTTACGTTATTACAAAGTCAAAGTTCCCACCCCAATGCTTTGCACTCGGCTCTGTTCCTCAGTAGAATAATTTGGCAGGCTTTGTAACAAAATGCCCAATCCCTTAAACTAACTGATAGAATGACCTTGGTTCCCACGGGACCCAGAATTGTTTAGACTAGCAAAGACACTCCGCACCCCCTCCCTTTCTTGTGGCAACCAACAGTCATACATACTGAGGAGTCATGATGGCACAGTGATTAGAATGCAGTATTGCAGGCTGACTCTGCCCACAGCCAGGCGTTCGATCCTGATCGTCTCAATGTTTACTCAGCCTTCCATCCTTATGAGGTCGTTAAAATGAGAACCCAGATTGTTGGGGGCAATATGCTGACAATTGTAAACCGCTCAGAGAATGCTGTAAAGCACTATGGATAGGTATATAAGTCTAAGTACTATTGCTATACATACATGTAATCTTAAAAAGTCTTTCCTGATTTTGATTAGCTTAGCTGTCTTGGGATTTCCCCAGCTTCTCTATGCATTTCTGGTCTTTTTTTTTTTCTTTTTTTAGATTTCAGATAACAAACCATTCTCTTATGGGAACAGTCCACTTCTCCATCAAGCATCTGCGTTAGTGACCTTGGCATTCTTTCAGGCTCTCACCGTCCATGAACGGCTTCTTAGAATCCCGTTTTCTCCTGCTCTTTCTACCCCCCCCCTTTTCTATGGCAAGTTTATTAGTGATAGAAGCTAGCAGGCATCATAGCGATTCAATGTTGACAGCAGCAAATTGAGTGGAGGACTTTTGGAAGGAAGGGAAAGCATAGAAAAGATGCATCTTGCTAGGCGACTGGTGGTACTCGGATGTTGCCATATCCTAAAAGTGGTACAATGGGTAAAAAGGTTGAAAAGCCCTGTTTTAGAGACCTCATAAGTTCCTCTTGCCTTCTTGGCATCAGTTGTAAGTTTCAGTTTTCCAGCTCATTGCATTTCTTGACATAGTTCCTTTTCCGCTTTTTGACTCCATCTTTGCCCATTCTGCTTCCTGTGACATTTTCCCACTTCCATTCATGCCCTAAAGTGCTTATGTTGTGTTAAAATTGTAATCTAGAAAGAATGCAGAGAAGAACAACAAAGATGATTAGGGGACTGGAGGCTAAAACATATAAAGAACAGTTGCTGGAATTGGGTACGTCTACTCTAATGAAAAGAAGGATAGGGATGACATGATAGCAGTGTTCCAATATCTAAGGGGTTGCCACAAAGAAGAGAGCATCAATCTATTCTCCAAAGCACCTGAAGGCAGGACAAGAAGCAATGGATGGAAAGTAATCAAGGAGAGAAGCAACCTAGAACTAAGGAGAAATTTCCTGGTTAGAACAATTAATCAGTGGAACAACCTGCCTCCAGAAGTTGTGAATGCTCCAACACTGGAAGTTTTTAAGAAGAGATTGGACAATCATTTGTCTGAAATGGTATAGGGTTTCCTAAACAGGTGGTTGGACTAGAAGAACTCCAAGATCCCTTCCAACTTTGTTATTCTATTAATCAGTGAACAAAGATACTACAGCATTAATGATCATGAAGATCTATGATTACAATAATTTGTATAAAACAGTTAACACAAATACTCCTAACTATTGCTTGGATTATTACATAAGGGTCTTAGCAACACATCCAATTCATATCTCTCTCTCTATCTATCTATCTCTATCTCTCTCTATCTCTATCTCTCTCTCTTTTAATTTTTATTTATTCCTTTTTCACTATACAACAAAAACAAAATACAAATACATTTTTTCCTTAACAGTACTGTGTTATACATCTATGTTATTTACAATTATTTACATTAGTAATCATATCTTTTTATTTCTCTGTTCTAGCCAATCATAACATTTGTTCCATATCTCGTAAAATTCTGTTGCCTCCTTGTCTTTTAGTTCTAGCGTAAGCTTGTTCATCTCCGCGCATTCTAGTATCTTATAGATAATCATATCATTTGTAGGTATGTTTTCACCTTTCCAACACTGGGCATATACTATGTGAGCTGCTGTTAATATATGTACAATGAGGTATTGGAGTTGTTTTTTCCATCTTTAAATTTATTATACCCAAAAGAAATAATTCAGGTTTGAGTTCAATTTGCACCTTTATTATCTCCTGTATCCAGCTCCTTATCTGTTCCCAATAGATCTTTGCTTTAGGGCACAGCCACCACATATGATAGAATGTTCCCTCCTTATTTTTGCATTTCCAGCACTCCAGATTCATATTTTTGTACATTTTAGCCAATCTCGCCAGTGTTAAATGCCATCTATAGAACATTTTATATTGATTTTCCTTATATGCAGTTGACAATGTCAGTTTACAATTTCTGTTCCATACTCTCTCCCATTCTTCCAATTCTATATTTCAGCCGACATTTCGTGCCCATGCTATCATTGGCCCTTTTACTATTTCTTCCTCCAAATCTACCTCTAGTAAATATTTATAAGTTTTTGTTAGAAATTTTCCTTCCTTACCTGTCAAAATTTTATCCAATTGCTGTGGTTTCTGGTTTATTCCGTGTTCTTCCATATCCTTACTATGTTTAGATTGAATCTGTAAGTATGGCCACCAATCTATAATTATTCCCTGTTCTTCTAATTCTTCTCTTGATTTGAGGTTTCCTTGTTTATCTAATAATTCTTTATATCTAATCATCTTTTTTTATCCAATGTGTTAGGGTGAATCATTGCCTCCATCGGTGAGGTCCAATTTGGGATTTTCATATAGTGTCTCTTTTTAACTTTTTCCCACGTCCGAATCAGCGCATCTTTTATCTGATGCTGATAGAAATATGTGTGTGTTTTCTTGTATTTTCCCCATAAAAAGGCATGCCAGCCAGCCTGCAGGTCATGCCCTTCAATCATTAAAACCCTTTTGTTGTCTAGGTTTATCCAATCCTTGATCCAGAGTAATCCAGCTGCTTGGTAGTAAATTTCCCATTTTGGGAGCCCAAGTCCACCTCTACTTCTACTATCTTGTAACATTTTCATGTTTATTCGTGCTTTTTTGCCCAACCAAATAAATTTGTTTGTTACTTTGTCCAATTCTTCAAAAAAAATTTCTCTAATTTTATCGGGACTGTTTGAAATAAATATACTTTTCCATAATATTATAAACTAGCCATTTCTATAACAACAAATGAATCTAATCAGTAAAACCCCAAATCCCCCCCCCCCTTTTGACACCTTGCTAAGCACTGGTGGTACTCAAATATTGTCATGTCCTAAAAGTGGTAGAATCTGTGAAAAGGTTGAAAAGCCCTGCTCTAGGTAGTCCTCAACTTACGACCACAATTGAGCCCAAAATTTCTGTTGCTAAGTGAGACATTTGTTAAGTGAGTTTTGCCCCATTTTACGACTTTACTTGCCACGGTTGTTAAGTGAACCAATGCAGTTGTTAAGTTACAAACCCGATTGTTATGTGAATTCGGCTTCCCCATTGACTTTGCTTGTCAGAAGGTCACAGAAGGTGATCACATGACTCCAGGACGTTGCAACTGTCATAAATATGAGTCAGTTTGCCAAGCATCTCAGTTTTGATCATGTGACCATGGGGATGCTGCAATGGTCATATATGTGAAAAATGGTCATAAATCCTTTTTTTTTATAAATGCTGTGTAACGTCAGTCACTAAATATATCACCTGTATTTGATACCCAGTTTTTCCCATTGGATGGAAGTACAACTTTAATTTTAATTTTACTTCTAAAGCCCTGCATGGCAGGAGATCTGGCTACCTATGGCAGGGCTTTCTTGGGGAGCGTAGAGAAGCACGCAACCATGGGACCTGATTAGTGTCCTGAAGCCTTCCTTTCACCTTTTACTTTTTAGTAAAAGGTCTTTCTCATCCTGGCCTCTTTTTTATCTTAACTTTCATATACTTTTTTTATTTTTTTAATATTTCATTGTATACCGCCCAGAGTGTACAATACTCTCTGAGGGAGATGGGCGGTTCCAAAATGCGATGAACAAATAATTCTTATGAGGAAATAAATTATCATCTACACTCTCTCTCCTTCCATTTCTATGCACAGTCACCACTTGTAGTTTCAAACAGGTTTCGATTTATGGGAAGTGTTGTGTCCTGAGCCTGCATTTGCAGGCTCGGGACATTGCAAGGTTCCCGGGCAATTGCAAAAGCTGCCCAGGACCAGACTGAGTGGCGCCGACCAAGCATGCATGCACAAGGCGCGAAAAGTGCTTAGTGATGTTGCCATCTTGTCCGGGGAATGGGGACGTATAAAAGGAGGCCTGCGTGCCTTTGCTTGTTGTTGGAGTTTGAAATAAGCACAATAAAGAGCTGTTCCAGAAACAAGTGTATTCTTCATTCACCATCACTCCCAGGACTTAACACTGGCAATGAAGGTGGGATTCTTAACAAAGAAAGCTAGAAGGAAGCTTTAAGACTTACCCAAAAGAAGTCCTGGAAGGGAAAACGGCGTTAAATTCAGCAGCTATCCTGCCAGTACAGCATCACTGGAGGGTGAGTTTGGCTGAGAGACCCTTTCCCTGCAGAAACGAGTGGTGCAGCACGAACTACAATGGCGAAAATCGGCCGCTTGTCAGAATTCGACGTCGCACACCCGGAACGATGGGAATCATACATTGCAAGAGTAGAGAACTATTTTAGGGTTAACCAAGTTCGTGAAGATGGGCTGAAGGCTGCCACGTTGTTGTGTGTATGCGGCCAAGAGACTTTTGAAATTGCTGAAAACCTCGTGGCTCCTGCTTCGCTGGAAGGCGTAACATACACAGACTTAAAGAAACTTCTAAAAGAACATTTTCAGCCCAAGCTGTCCGTCATTGCATGGAGGCACACGTTTGAACAAAGGGATCAGAGAGCAGGAGAATCTGCTGAGGACTTTATCGCAGCATTGAGGCGAGCAGCTAGACCGTGTGAATTTAAAGACTTAGAGCAGTAGTTCTCAACCTTTCTAATGCCGCGACCCCATAATACAGTTCCCCATGTTGTGGTGACCCCCAACCACTTATACATCACCGGGTGCCAGGGGCGTGGCCAAAGAAAAGGGGGAAAAAATGGCGGACAGCCTTGTTTGGCGACCCCCATGAAATGGTCGTTCGACCCCAAATGGGGTCCCGACCCACAGGTTGAGAACCACTGACTTAGAGGAAAGACTGCGTGATCATTTTGTGTGTGGACTGAGAAATAGAGACTTACAGCAAAAGATCTTCGCGAAAGAAGACATTTCATTCCAAGATGCTCTACGAGAAGTTACAGCAGAGGAAGCAGCAGGCGGAGCAGTAAAAAACATGTGGCCCACCAGAAGCCCTCCAGAGGCTGTTGCTGTCCACCAGGAGAACGTGCAAGAAGATTCGGAAGAGGTTCCTGAAGATGAGGTGAATAAGCTCTACCAGGCAGCCAGAAGGAGACAGAGAGATCGCACAGAGAAGGCTTCAATAACTTCACAATGCTTCGGATGTGGAGGACGCCACAGAAGAGCAGACTGCCAGTTCCGGTTCACCATTTGCAGGGCCTGTGGAAGGCAAGGCCACATTGCGGCCATATGTCTGAGTCATCAGAAGGTACAACCTAAAGAAGAATTGCATCTGAAAGGTACCAGGGTCCCCAGCCAAAATAGGGTGGGTTTCTGCACAACACGCAGAAGTATTCTGAGGACAGGCACACATAAACCCCTAAAAAAGAAGTTGTCCCTTAAGGTAAAGTTGCAAGGGGTTCCCTTATCCATGGAATTGGACACTGGTTCCGCTCTCTCCATTATTTCCCTCAACACATTCAGGAAGATTTGCAGCAGCAGTGGCCATCGAGTGAAACTCAGGCCATCCACTGTGATACTTATAGACTTTCAGAATTCTAAGGTGTGTGTTAAGGGGGAGGCCATCCTTAAGGTACAGTACAAGGATTTTGAGGGTTCTTTAGATGTGTTGGTTGTTGGGGGTGAATGTGCGAGTCTTATTGGACTCGATTGGTTTGAGGCTCTGGGAATCCAGGTCACGGGGCTGCACCATTTACAAACATCTAGCCTTGCAGAAGTCTGCAGGGAATTTGCAGATGTGTTTAGCTCTGAGTTTGGAACCTACAAGGGGCCTCCAGTTTCACTATGATTAGATCCATCCATAGCACCCATTAGGGTCAAGCCTAGGAGAGTTCCGTTTGCACTTAAAAACAAGATTGATGCTGAACTGGACAAATTGCTCCAGCAGGGCATTCTAGAGCCTGTAGATTCTAGTCCTTGGGAAACCCCCATAGTAACGCCTTTAAAGGCTAATGGGGACATTCGTATTTGTGCAGACTACAAGTGCATACTAAACAAGGCACTACAGCAACACGCTTATCCAGTACCTGTAGTAAGTCACATTCTGGCTTCCCTAAAGGGGGGGCAGATTTTTGTGAAGCTTGACCTGGCACAGGCCTACCAACAGTTGCCTGTTGATGAGGCAGCTGCTGAGGCTCAGATGATTATGACTCATAGAGGAGCTTTTAAAGTGAAGAGATTGCAATTTGGGGTAAATGTAGCCCCTGGCATTTTCCAGAGTATTACGGAGAACACACTGAGGGGTATTCCAGGAGTCTGTCCATATTTTGATGATGTCCTCATTGCGGGAGAATCACCTCAAATCTTGGCTGAGAGATTAAGGGCTGTCTTGCTTCGTTTTAGGGAAGCAGGTCTCAAGTTAAAAAAGGACAAGTGTAAGATAGGAGTCAATTCTACTGACTTTTTGGGATTCAGGATAGATGCTCAAGGTATCCACCCTTCTGAAGCTAAATTAAAGGCCATTCAGCAGGCCCCAAGCCCTAAGTCAAAAGGGGAACTACAAGCCTTTTTGGGGCTACTAAATTTCTGCCATGCCTTTCTGCCAAACAAAGCTGCTATAGCTGAGCCATTGCACAGGGTCTTAGACAAACAAGCCTTTTGGCAGTGGACTAAGGTCCATGAAAAAAGTTTCAATGAGGTTAAGGCCTTGCTTACTTCTAATGCTGTACTGGCTCACTTCAATGAGCAGTTGCCTGTTTGCATTGCCTGCGATGCTTCTCCATATGGAGTGGGGGCAGTTCTTAGCCATCTGTTGGCTGATGGGACACAGGTCCCTGTAGCGTATTACTCCAGAACCTTGTCTTCTGCTGAGCGGAACTACGCTCAGATTGACAGGGAGGCACTAGCCATTGTGGCTGGCATTAAAAAGTTTTATGATTTCATATACGGCCACCATTTCACGGTCTACACTGACCATAAGCCTCTGCTAGGGTTGTTCACCACAACCAAACAGACCCCACATATTCTTTCACCTCATATGCTGCGTTGGTCCATTTTCCTGTCAGCATATGACTACTCTTTAATTCACAAGCCTGGAAAGGAAATGGGTCACACTGATGCTCTGAGTAGATTACCCCTTCCAACACTGGAGCCTGATCCTGCTCCAGCCATTAATATTCTGTCCATTCAAGAGCTGCCTGACTCTCCCCTCAATGCAAGGGATGTGGCTGCTGAAACTGCCACTGACCACACGTTCACACGCGTTCTGTCATGGGTGTTGTCAGGATGGCCTGACAGATGCCCTGATACTGAGTTTCAGAGTTTCTGGCAAAGAAGACATGAGTTGTCCACTTTCAAGGGTTGTCTGCTATGGGGAAGTAGGGTAGTGATCCCTACCTCACTGAGGACTAGAGTGCTGCATTCTTTACATGAGGGTCACCCTGGCATAGTCAGGATGAAGGTACTTGCACGCAGCCATTTGTGGTGGCCTGGCCTCGATAAAGCCATTGAGGCTCAAGTGCATGGGTGCCATGTGTGCCAACGGTCCCGGCCTGAAATGCCTCAGGCCCCAGTTCATCGATGGGAAGAAACTCACACCCCATGGTCCAGGGTACATATAGATTACGCTGGGCTCTTTCAGGGGCAATTCTTCTTGGTTGTTGTTGATAGCCATTCTAAGTGGCTAGAGGTTGTTCCTGTGTCCTCCACTACTGCTGCCAAGACTATACAGGTGCTGAGAAGTATTTTTGCAACTCATGGCCTTCCAGATGTTCTCGTTTCAGACAATGGTCCTCAATTCACCTCTTCTGAGTTCCAGGTTTTCCTCCAGGCCAACATGATCCACCATGCAACTTCTGCTCCTTTCCACCCATCCACCAACGGAATGGCTGAACGTATGGTGCGCACCACCAAGGATGCCCTTAAGAGACTGACTTACGGTGACTGGCATCACAGGTTAGCAGACTTTCTTCTTGCACACCGCACCACACCTTGCACTGCCACTGGAAAGTGCCCGGCTGAACTTCGTTGGGGTCGCCGGCTCATTACCAACCTGGACAGACTGCACCCTGACTGGGTGGCATCTCAAGGGTCGCATCCACGGCCACCAAGGTGTCTGCAAGTGAGTGCTCCTGTTTGGACCAGAAACTATGGGCCTGGTCATCTCTGGGTACCAGCTGTGGTCTGCAAGGTCTCGGGGCCCTTGTCCTATGAAGTATCCCTGGAAGACAGCCGCGTTCTTCAGCGGCACATAGATCAGCTGCGTACGAGGCTGGAGTCTCACCCTTCCACTCCTGGCTCTGCTCTGGGGGGGGGGAGGAAGGTTATAGAATACATTCTGAGGATCAATGTCAGCAGCCAGTGCTGGCAGCTGAGGAGATCATTGATCCCCCATCCCGAGATTCCGCAAGTGCTCCAAACAAGAATTCATGGGGCAGAGAACTACCCTTCACACCAAGATGCACTCCAGCCAGGGAGTCACCCCGGGGGCATCCACATATCCCATACAGAAACAGTAACACTCCAGACAGGGAGGATAACCGGGGGTATTCACAGAACTCACAGAACATGCAAGAACTGGCAACCCAGCTAGGAAGCAGGTTCAATTCTGCAACTGCTTCCAAAAAGGAGGTCCTATGTAAGGGGGGCAAGCAGAGAGGCCTCTCCTGACTCTGGCACCACAGGCATGACCTTGGGGTCCACCGAATACTGGGGCCCCTTACTCACACCTGTTTCACAGGGCACATCCGAAAACTGTCACTGGCTCGAGGACATAGGTTCTCAGGAACCATCCAGAGTAGTTCTGGAATCCTCATCCAACTCAGAAGGTTGGGAGAGTGCAGCTGCTCTCACAGAACCTGGGGGCAACTCTGGCATTTCTGCCGGTACACCCTACCAGGGGTCACCTGCAAAACCTGTGCATAAAAGTCCTGGTCTAGCGAGCCCATCAGGCGAGCCGGTAGGCCAGGCGCCCTTAAGGTCAAGTCCTGGTCTGTCCAGTTGAGCAGGGGAACTGTCAGGCCAGGCACCCCCCCTCATCCCGCGAAGGTCCCAATGGGTTAAGGCCCCTCCTAAACACCTAGATGAGTATGTAAGGTTCTTGTCAGCATAAGAACAGTACAAGTCTATGGTGAAGAGATGGAACCTATGTGGGTAGCAACAGAACCCGCGAAGCACACATTAGAGAGTGGCAAATAAGTTGTAGCAGAATGGAGTGTCTGTAGGATGGAAAGAAATTTATTATTATTTTATATTTTGTATGGATTGTAAGACCAAGTACCGTGTGTGTTCTAGCTAAGAGGGGAGGGGTGTTGTGTCCTGAGCCTGCAAATGCAGGCTCGGGACATTGCAAGGTTCACGGGCAATTGCAAAAGCTGCCCGGGACCAGACTGAGTGGCGCCGACCAAGCGCGCATGCGCAAGACACAAAAAGTGCTTAGTGATGTTGCCATCTTGTCCGGGGAATGGGGACGTATAAAAGGAGGCCTGTGTGCATTTGCTTGTTGTTGGAGTTTGAAATAAGCACAATAAAGAGCTGTTCCAGAAACATGTGTATTCTTCATTCACCATCGCTCCCAGGACTTAACAGGAAGGCTTCCCCAACATTTCAGAAATCTGTTAAGTTCCAAAATTTAAGGCAAAGCCTTGACAGACAGGTCCTTTTGGCCTTTCCCTATATAGCACATTCTGTAGAGTTGTCAGTATAGAATGAGGTAAAATAACGTGTTTGCTTTGCTTCACTCCTGGTTGGGAATTGCCAGTCAGGTAAGATGGGGGATCAAGTGAAAAATTAGGCCTGAGGAGCTGAGCATCCACAAGAGGCCAAATTCTGTGGAACCTTATCTGTTTGTTTCTTCCCAAGAGATGGCAAGCAGTCTGGGGAGATTTTTGTATTCTAGATAGAATATAGGTAGTCTTCAACTTACGACCACAACTCCAAACATGTTTTTAACTGAGAAATTTGTTAAGTGAGTTTTGCCCCATTTTACGCCTTTGCTTGCCACAGTTGTTAAGTGAACCACTGCAGTTCTTAAATGAGTAACACAATTATTAAGTGAATCTGCTTTCCCCATTGACTTTGCTAGTCAGGAGGTCGCAAAAGAGGCTCACATGACTCCGGGACACTACAGCCATCATAAATGTGAATCAGTTGTCAAGCGTCCAAATGTGACCATGAGGAATGCTGCAATGGTCATAAGCGTGAAAAATGGTCATAAGTCAGTGCCATTTTTTCAGTGCCGTTGTAACTTCGAATTGTTGCAGAAAACCACAGGACTCAGACCACGGAATCAAAAGAAGTTGATTTATTTGCACAAGGTTCAGAGCAATATATTTGTAAGCACATCTGAACAACTTCTTATAAAAAAACAAGTTCATATATACTCTTCAGAAACAGCAAAACACAGAAATGTAACTTGTTAGCATTGATTGGTTACTTGAATCACAGCCCCCTTACAGCCCCTTGTCACAGCCCCCCTCTCGCGGTTACAGGTTTCTTGCCAAAGCTTCTAAGTTTCCTGCAGCACACTTGTGGTTAGCTACAAATCAGACACAGAGACATACTGTATGTGGTTACCTGTAACAGAGCTTCAAGCTTGACACCTTTGTGCGACCGACAGATGAACTTGTGGTTTGACATTTTCCATTTCCTTTTTTCTCCTTCTAACTAATACACGCATTTCACTATCTATGAGATTCATGTCAGTATTTCTCTTCTTTATGTCCTGTTTTATGTCCTATGTCCTGTTTAATGTCCTATGTCCTGTTTTATGTCCTGCCTCATTCCCCCCTTTGAGACTGTTTCAGGTAACAATTGAGTCTCCCTTTTAAAGTTTCTTCTTGAGCAGTTGCTTTTTCCCAGCAAGCAAAGATAGCTTAGCAGAAATTACGCATATATGGATAGGCATAACATATGGCATGATTAACGCTTTAGTCTGGCACACATCTTTCTGTTTCCTGCTGCCAGTTCAAGCTAGAGGCAGATAGCAATAATAAGAAAGAGTGAAAAATCCATAAAGTGATTTTCAGAAATCATCTTCCTCAGGCACATCCTCCATTCCCCAGGGTGTAAGCCGTACATACACTCCACTGTCTGGATCCTCACTTTCCCTTTGTGGGTCTGAGGTGAACCTACTTTCCAAGTATCCTTCTATCACAACTAATTCCTTTTCAACCCTGATTTCTTTCACTAACCTCATAACTAATTGTTTAAGTAACGGTATTACACAGGGGATGAAAGCTAGTCCTGCTATTCCACATAATAACACAAACAGCATCTGTTTGACCCAGGCAGTGCCTGGTAGCCACGAGAACCATGAGTCAGTTCCTTGCATTCCTTGTCTAATTCTGGATGCTCTATCTTGCCAGTCCTTTGCCACTTATCTGACTACTCCTGATTTATTAATGTAAAAGCAGCACTCTTCTCCCAAGAACAGACACAAACCTCCTTTCTCAGCTGTCAAGAGGTCTAGAGCATGCCAGTTTTGTAAGACTACTGCTGCCAAAGAGTCTATCTGATCTTGGACTTCGACCAGAGAACCAGCAATCTGGCTTAGGCTTTGTTGAAATTTTTCAGAAAGTTGCTGAAACTGTATTACAGAATGGGCTAAACTCCCTACACCTGTTCCAACTGCAGTACCCATCCCTAGGATGGCTAATAACTAGGGGAACGCTTATATGTCCCATGAGAGGAACAGGGAGGGCTTGTTCCCCATTAACAACACCCATCCTTGGGAAGAGGTGTACCAGAGTACACATTCCAGTCCAGTTGGTAGGCAAACATACATACGCATTTTCCCCACATAAGAAAAATACCCCATTCTCTTCTAAGCACACTGCCATGTTCATGGAAAAGGCATGAAATCAATGACCGTTCTCATTACTCCAGACCCCCAAGGTGCCAGCCATGCCAGTTAACGGCTGTAGTGGAGATTTTTGATGAGGGTTTCTTTGTTCATCCCTGATATAGGGGCCTTCAAGGAGATAACGGGAGCTTTCATTTCCAAAGGGAAATGGAATACAGAATCCCTTCATGGGCTTGCTATAGAGCCAAAGTGGGAATCGGCGTGGTTCAAATTGGCTTGGGCACTTTATCAAAGTAGCATTTCCTTCCCATTTTGTAAAGCTCATTTGTGGTGGAATTGAGAAGGTGACCTTCTTTTGGAAGAGGTGGTGTTCAGAAGGAGAAATGCTGCAACTTAGTTGCACATCCATAAGTCTACGTCGAGGGCTCATGGTTAATTCTACTTGACACTTTTGCCAGTACTTTCCTGTCTCTGATACCACTGAAGTGCCCTTCCAAGGTTCCTGACTCCTTTTGACACATAAGGAGGGCGGCCCTAGGAGGTCCACACCAACAGCCACGGGGCCAATGATGGAAAGATGGCTAACCCCCAACTTTTCTAATGTACTATAGAAATCACCATGTAATTGTGCCTCTCTTGTGATTATTGCCCACCTGCCACCCCTGTCAAAAGCCAGGGTGGCACTGGTCTTTGCCCAAAGGTCTGGTGAAACTGGGATGGCATGATAGGCCAATGGGGATGCAGACAAACACAACCAGCATCTTTGGCCTAAATTAGGGTCAGATTGGTTAATCAAAGCCTCACCTAGTTCCAGTATTTTCAGTATATATTTCCCTTCTCTCAATTGTTGCAGAGGTCCTCCTTCTGTCTTGATGATGTCCTTTATTTGACCCAACCCACGTTTTAACTTAGGGGTAGCACGCTTAGGCTTAGGAGCCAGGGTTGGCCTGGGGCGTCCCCACCGGGAAATAAGACGGCGACGGCGGGAGTGGACTTGCTCCAGTCCTTCTTCATCTAGTGTCTCCAAGGATCCCAAACCCTGGGCCCTGATCTTGCCTCGCTCTTTGAAATCCCCAATGTCCCCGGAGCCTTCTTCAAGTGTGGGAGGAGTTAATTGGCCATTCTCACAACATTTGGGACTACCATCCAGGGCCTTATCACCCAACAGGCCACTTGCAAACAGTAACCAAAGCAATAGAAGATTCATGATTGGCAATCTAAAATGAGTCAATGTCAACTGCCTTTCCTTTTCTATCCTATAAGTCTAATGTCCCACTCAGTTTCACACTCACAGTCACAACAAGGGGAACAATTACAGTTATGAAATTACCACATCAGGGAGATGGATGGGGTTAGGTGTGATTTGGGAAAGGACAGGGTCAGTCTTGGGTGAGCCACACAGCCGAGTCTTATTTGCCAAATATAATGCCCACACTCCCAAGACTCCTAATATACTACAGAGGACCCATTCCCAGGGTTCTTCAAATATAAGTGTCTCCAGGAGATACACACTGTCCTTGGTCACAGTCAGTGCTTTTAGGTGCAACACCTGTTTCTGTGGGATTGGGGCGATTCCAGAAGAAAAGGTGTCCAATATAGCAGGTCGCAACCAGGGTGATCAGACCCACTAAGGCCAGACTCACTGCACCTATGGCTATGTATTGTTGGACTACCATTCCTTGAAAGAAGTTCCAACCTACACCACACAGTCCACTATTAACACATTAACAACTGTTTTCCTCGTTCTTGTCTTCAGCCATACGTAGAGGGTCAGCTTCCGGGGTGACACCAGTAAGGCCTCTTCTGCCCCGTATGTTGCCTGCCTGTTGCCGGTAGGGCAGTTATAAGGGGTGCTTCTTCAACCATACCACTAAAGGACGGGCCTCGTCCTGCTCTGCCTCCCAATATTCATCAGCTGCGGGCTTAACTCGAGTCCAGTGAATCCAAGACTTGGATTCTAACACCTTTACTGCAAGTGGAGAACACATGACCACAGTATATGGGCCCTTCCATCTAAGTTTCAAGTTTTCCCCTTGCCAGTGTTTTACCCATACTTTGTCTCCCACTTGAACATTATGACTGGGGCTACTCAAAAATGGTGGAGTGAGAGACACACAATATTGTTGGATTTCTTGTATTTGCTTGTTTAATTCTCCCACCATTTGACTTACCCATGAAGCCCCTATTTGACTTAAGTCCCCTATATGATTTTTCAAACTAGTACTTATGACAGGGGATCTTCCAAGGAGATTGAATAGTTGTTAAAATGCCTGCCTTTAAGTATTTGGTAATATGGTCTTGAATTGCTTGTGCAATGGGATGAGGGTAATTCCTCTGCCAGAGACAAATAGGCACTGACAGAGGCTTTACTTGAATGACTAGTGGTGAATTGTGAGCTGCATATCCTGGCAGATTATCTTCTGCCCATAATCGGGGCACATCAAACTCCTGCCAAGTATCGAGGACTTGAACCTCTTGGGCCACCATTATTCGCCACATCTCATCTGGAGGATGCTTCATTAATAGTGCCATTTCATCTTCTTCAAACGACAAAGTTGCCCCCATTTTGCATAATATGTCTCGACCCAACAAAGGAATGGGACACTCTGGCATGTATAGGAATTAATGTTCAATATCCCTTCCATTTAGGGAACATCTCAGGGGCTTTAGAAAAGGGTGGCAATTGATGGAGCCATCAACTCCTTGCACATTTATAACATCAGTAGAGAAGGGAGCCAATAACTTAGTAACTACAGATCTAGATGCCCCCGTAACTACTAAAAAGGTCACATTATTGCCCCCTATCTTCATTCAGACCAAGGGTTCAGGGGGGGCTTGACTTAAACCCGGTCCCCTTTAGTCGTCAGGCCATTGTTCAGCTGCGGCCAAGCCTATGGCCTCTACTTGCTTTTGGAAGTGGCCTTGACCTCTTCCTTGGAATCCATATTGACGCAACCCTCTACCACTTCCCTCTCCCTGGAAGTCACATATCTTGACCTCTCGAGTTAGATGCCTATGGCCTCTTCCTCTTCCCCTACGTGGTCCATGTCTCTGTTCTATTCTTCCATGTTCAAACCTTTTAGGACAGTCTCGTTGCCAATGTCCTTCTTCCTTACACAGAACACACTGATTTCTTCCTATGGTTCTGGAGTTGCCTGACAGTGCAGCTGCCAGCAATTCAGCCTTATGTTGCATCTTACCATCCTTCTTCTTCTCTTCCACCTTCTCTCTATTCACATAGACTTTACGTGCAGTTTCCATCAATTGACTCATAGTCATGCCCAGTGCGCCCTCTTGCTTCTGAAGTTTCTTTTTAATATCAGGAGCACTTTGTGATATAAAGGCCATAATTAACATACGGGCATTTTCAGGGCTCAGGGGGTCAATTGGTGTATATGTCTTATAAGCCTCAATCAGTCTTTGTAAAAAGGCTTCAGGACTCTCAACAGCCTCTTGTATTACTAAAGACGGCTTGGACATATTCACTGGAGGTTTGGCAGCCTGTTCTAAACCCTGAAGAATCAGTCCCTAATAATTTTGGAGGATTGCCATATCTTGATAAGGATCCCAATTTGGGTCCTGCCTTGGAAACTGCTGGTTTAATACAGCCTGAAGGTTTCCTCCGGCTGCAGGTTTTAAGATATTACTAATGGCATTACTCAACCTCTCTCTCTCTCTTCACCATTAAGGAGAGTATTTATTAATTGTTCTAGGTCCTGCCACGTAGGATTGTGTGTCTTGATAATGGTTCCAAACAGGTCAACAACCTCTCGGGGTTTAGCTGACAGGGGTCCATAATGTTGCTTCCAGTTTAAGAGGTCTGTGGTAGTGAACGGGACGTATTGGAACAAAAGCTGAATGTCTGCCTGGCCCTGGACATTCATGACCCTTTGGTCCATTTGGTGAAGTGGGGCCAAGAGTTGGGCTCTAGTGCGGCCAGCAACTGGAGAAGGAAAAGTGGGTGCAAGGGGGGACTGAAGGGGTCCCTTAGGCCTAACTTCTTGATCTGTTTTTGGCACTTTCCCTTTTATTCCTTGCACTCCTGCCCCTTGAACTTGGTTATTGCCATCATGAACATTTGACGGTTGAATTTGGACTGCTGCTTGCATGCCTTGGGCTATAGGACAATACACAGGGGCATATGGAGGAGGATTGTCTTCTTCATAGGGTTCAGTTTTCAAGACAGGTTTGGCTTCAGTCTGACTTTTCTTGATTTGATATCTGGAATTTATATTCATTCGGGCAACGCAAACCCGCATGAGTTCAACTCGGCATTTGCAAAGCCATTCAGGATTCTGTTTTACTACTACTGGTATTGATCTGGGTGACCATAATCTGGGTCAGTAACAATTTGGTGGACTTTTGAAATGATGTCTAGATTAAAACTACCTTCGGGCTTCCAGCCTACATTAAACGTTGGCCACTCATTTTCACAGAAACTTTTTAAGTCACCTTGATTGGCCTTAGGGTCTCCATAATCTCCACTAAAACCTTTCTTAAAGTTCCTCAACATACACTGAAGAGGTGTCCGAGGGACACTTCCTCCACCACCCATTTTCTAAGACACTGCCACCAACAGGAACTGCAATGACTTAACCACCCACACAACACTTGGGCCTCGTTAGGATACACCGATCCCAGACCCAGGGGGGTGATCAGGCCCCCTCTTCCACTCTCTAAATGAGTGGGTCTACAATTTCATCAATACTTGCCTGCAGGCGTCTTCTTTTCCAGCCGGCATTATTTCGTGACTTGTTTTGATTCCATTCAGGTTCTTGGATCGGTCGGTTGTCCACCAAATACCCCTGCGGTGCTGTCCGCCTCCTTCCAGAGAAATTGTCCGTGCCGGCCGAAGGTTCAGCGTGACGGCCCCGACTGGGCACCGGTCAGTCCGTGCTGTCCTCAGCGAAATATCGCTCCAAGTCCTGCTGCGGTCGCCAGAAAAAATGTTGCAGAAAACCACAGGACTCAGACCACGGAATCAAAAGAAGTTGATTTATTTGCGCAAGGTTCAGAGCAATATATTTGTAAGCACATCTGAACAACTTCTTATAAAAAAACAAGTTCATATATACTCTTCAGAAACAGCAAAACACGGAAATGTAACTTGTTAGCATTTATTGGTTACTTGAATCACAGCCCCCTTACAGCCCCCTGTCACAGCCCCCTGTTGCTATGCTAAAGTGTAAGAACGTCCTGCTGATGCGTGACTCAAACAAACCACCAGGTACGTTGCAGTAGTCAACAAAGGTTTATTACTCTATGTCGAAAACAAAATCAGCTCTGGGATACACCCCGTCCCAGCGTCCTAAATAATCCCATCACCACACCCACCGCGTACGCCCCAATCACCCTGATTACCCCCCGTAGAGTACAACCCCATCTGCACCACACCCTGCCACCCCGCCCTCTCTCCCCAGCAACCACATCCTGTCAGACCCAGCGTCATAGGTCACCGTGTTCGTCCCGCACAATCCCGGTCTATCCCGTTCTCCCGTTCGGCGCGGTAATTAGTCACGTGGTTCGCCCGTCACTGTGGAGGCGCGGCAGCAGTTCAGTAACAGCGCCGTTGTTCGGCTCCCACAGGGCTGCTCGGAGCGCTGTTCGGAGCTACGGGCACCGTTCAACGTCTGCATGCAGGTAGGACTCACGCTGGGTCTGACATTCGGCTCCCCCTCACCACAGGGCCCCCTGAAATGGAACATAAACAGTTACGTATATCATCCAGCCCATCCTGGGAGTGTCACCTATCCCCTTGTTTTCTCGGCTTGTGCGGCCACATCTTGTGATATCGACGGGTGAGGGCAGGGGCGAAGACATCCTCCTCCCGTACCCAGGATGCCTCAGATAAGGGGTATCCCTTCCATAAAACGAGATAATACATGTTGCCCCTCCGCCACCGGGAGTCTAGTATGTCTTCTATTTCATATCGTCCCAGGGCAATGGGTCCTGGGGGGGGTTCGTTGTGGGTGTCCCCTTCTACAGGCTTCAACAAACTCACATGGAAGACTGGGTGTATCTTACCAAGTGCTTCCGGCAATTGAAGCTGCACCATAACAGGGTTGATGATGCGTACTATGCGGAAGGGCCCAATGTATTTTGGCGCCAGCTTCTTGCACGGTACCTGTAACTTGACATACTTGGTTGATGAGTACACCCGGTCACCCACTCTTAATTGAATTGGCTTTCTACGACCCTTGTCAGCCTGCTCTTTCGCTACCTTTTCCGCTTGCTGCAATGCGTGTTTTACTGTACCCCACACCTGACCTGCACGGGACATCCAGTCTCCAGGACGTAGGTTCACGTCTCCCTGCGGCTCGCCCCCAGGCAACGGAACCGGTTCGTACCCGTAAACTACTTGAAAGGGGGTTAACCCGGTGCTTTTATGCACTGCGTTGTTATACGCTAACTCCGCGAACGGCACGAAATCTATCCAATCCGACTGCTGGTAAGATACATAAGATCGTAGATATCGTGCAATTGCTGCGTTGGCCCGTTCCGCCGCCCCGTTGGTACAAGGATGGTATGCGGAACTCAGTCCCTGTGTGGTTCCGATGCTCGCGAGGAATCGACGCCAGAATTGGGCCGTGAACTGAACACCCCGGTCTGAAATAATTCTACGGGGTGCTCCATGTAATCGATAAATGTGTTGTACGAACAATTTTGCTAACCTCCTTGCAGACGGCAGTCCCTTGCAGGGGATAAAGTGTGCTTGCTTCGAGAATAAGTCAACAACCGTCCATATGACCGTGTAACCCCTGACGTTTGGTAACCCAACGAGGAAATCCATTCCGATGTCTTGCCAGGGTCGAACTGGGTTAGACACCGATTGTAGCAGTCCCATCGGCCTCTTCGGTACCACTTTAGCCTGTGCGCAAGTATGGCATTCCTTGACATACCGCTCAATATCCTTCCGCAAACTTGGCCACCAGAACCGGCGTCTCGCCAGGTGGAGCGTTTTTACAAATCCAAAATGACCTGCTACCTTGGAGTCGTGACATTGGTGAAATACCCGATGACGCAATTCCTGAGGGATGTATAATCTATTCCTATACCAGGCCAATCCTTCACGATGGGTTAACAATCCGGGATTCGCCTGCAACCAAGGATCGGTCAACAATACGGACTGCAGTTCCTCCTTGAACGTTACCACTTTTGCACATCCTTCCACCTGCGCGGGATCCATACTACATATCGGCATAATAGTCTGGATCACCTGTTCTTTTTTACTATCGTATTGTGGTAGTCGGGAGAGTGCGTCTGCTAAGAAATTCTTCCCTCCGGGCACTACTTTCAGGCGAAATCTGAAACGCTGAAAATACTGCGCCCATCGAACGTGTTTCGGCGCCAATCTCCTCGGAGTCTGGAGGACTGTTAGGTTCCGGTGGTCCGTCCACACCTCAAAGGGGTACTGTGCACCCTCCAATAAATGGCGCCAGGTGGATAATGCCCATTTTATTGCAAATGCCTCCTTCTCCCACACCGCCCACCGTCGCTCTGGGTCGGTAAATTTTTTGGAGGTATATGCGCACGGTTGCAGTTCGCCCTGTCCATTACGTTGCATCAAGAGTGCTCCGACGGCCACATCACTGGCGTCGGCCTGCACCACAAATGGCCTACTCGGGTCGGGGTGTAATAACACCGGTTCCTCTGCAAATAGTCGTTTTAGAGACTCAAAGGCCCATTGACAGGCCATAGTCCACTCTAATGCTTGTTTCGGGTGGGGTTTGCCAGTCGTGGTTTTGGTGCGTAACAGTTGGGTTAATGGTAGGGCCACGTCAGCGAAAGAGGGGATAAACTGTCGGTAGAAATTGGCAAACCCCAAGAACCTCTGCAGTTGACGACGGGTCCTCGGGGCTTGCCATTCTAAGACACTGCGAACTTTACTAGGATCCATTTCTATCCCCGTAGCTGACACTCTGAACCCCAGATAGTCAATACGATCTTTGTGAAACTCGCACTTCGACAATTTACAGTATAGGTTGGCATCCAATAATTTTCGCAGTACCGTCCGTACTAATTGTACATGGTCTTCTAACGTCTGTGAGTAAATGAGTATGTCATCCAGATATACAAGGACGCCTCTATATAGATGATCATGCAACACTTCGTTGATCAGTTGCATAAATACAGCCGGCGCTCCTTGTAATCCGAAAGGCATAACCTTGAATTGGTAGCTACCCAGAGGACAGTTAAACGCTGTTTTCCACTCATCCCCTTCTCTAATTCGTACCCTATAGTATGCCTCACGGAGGTCTAGTTTTGT
Source organism: Crotalus adamanteus (assembly GCA_039797435.1). Classification (NCBI taxonomy): domain Eukaryota; kingdom Metazoa; phylum Chordata; class Lepidosauria; order Squamata; family Viperidae; genus Crotalus; species Crotalus adamanteus. Next base: position 13,312,544 of record CM077935.1, read on the forward strand.
GAAGATTTTCCCAGCCGCCAAATGGGTAAGTAGGTCTTTCATAAGCGGCAGGGGATATACTTGGTCTATACACACAGCGTTCAGGCCTCGGAAGTCTACACACAACCTCAATCCCCCGTCCTTTTTCCCCTGGAATATGACTGGGGCTGCTATCCTCGAACGTGCTGGTTCTATAAAGCCCCTAGCTAGGTTCTTATCAATGTACTTTCTCATTTCCTGCAATTCTGCGAATGTCATAGGGTACATCCTGGGTTTGGGTAGCTTGGCACCAGGAGCGAGTTCGATTGCACAATCTGTCCGTCTGTGAGGTGGCAAACTGTCACACTCCTGTTCGCTGAACACCGCCGCGAGGTCATCATATACCCGTGGGTATTGGGCCTCGCCCTTCTCCTGCACCGTTTTTGAGACGTTTAACTTTCTATCCCTATCCTGGTCATCCGGTGGCCGCGGTTGAGGACCCACTGCTAGCCTTAGGTGCCTGGATCCCTCCGCCCACCAGATAGTTGGTGTCCACTTATCCATCCACGCCAAGCCCAGAATAACAGACTCGGACATAGTGGGAACAACTATGAATCTTATAATTTCCCAATGACCCCCTATATCCATTCTAACAGGTTCTGTCACCAATGTAGTTGGGACCCCTCCCAACAGAGAGCCATCCACCTGCTCAAAACAAATCGGGGACTTTAGCCGGGCCACCCTAATCCGCATCTGTTGCACTACTCCCTTACTGATTAGGCACCTTGTGCACCCTGTGTCTAGTAATGCCGGAAAGGGCATCGACTCACCCGTAACCGGGCTTGTCAATGTAATCGGGATGGTGAAGGGGACGATGGGTTCACTCACCATTGGATCCTCCACCGGCTCTTCCTCCTCGTATTCCTGCAATATAGGGGACGTCTCATCGGGTTTTTGCTGGATCGGCGACTGTCCCAGTTGGTAGGCAACCCGTGATTTCTCTGCTGGTCTCTTTGATGTGGCACCTGGTGTACCAATCACCGTAGGTGTACCTGTTGGCTTGGGTATTCCACACTCCGCGGCGCGATGGCCTGGCCGGTTGCAGCGGAAGCATCTGAAGGTAGACTTAGGACGTACCGTACCCGGCACGGTCTGTGTGGTGCCACCCACGGGCTGACCCTGATTCCGGCGGGGCCTATCCTCCCGCCTTCCGGGGTGATCCCTCAACCCGACATCCAATTCTACCGCTGCCCTATACCAATCGGCTAGACGCCCCATCACCCCCCTGATTATACATGCTTGGCAGATGGTAGTATCCAGGCCAGTGCGGAAGTGGTGAATTAGCAAGCTGTCTGGCCACGACCTAAGCCTCCCTGCTACCTTTTGGAACTCGCGAATGTATTCCTGTACTGGTCTACCCTTTTGCTGCAAGCCCACTAACTGGGCCTCAGCCCGTAGTAGACGTGTTGGGTCCTCGAACCGCGTTTTCAGTGCGTCGAGGAAAAGGCCCACATCGGCTAGCTCCCTAGCCTGGTCACTATATAGGTCTGCGGCCCAAGCAGCGGCCTCTCCTTGCAAACTCGCGGTGACCGCGACCACCATTGCCCAGTTAGACGAGTACAGGGCTGTATAACGGTCCAGATGATTAAGTACGTGGCTAAGGAATACCGCCAGACGATCCGGATCTCCGTCGAACGTGAGGGAAATGGGTGGGGGATTCCACATCATCTGCTGAGGCCATAGGACCGGCACCTGACCGCCATATGGGACCGTCCCTGGATGCGCCATAGGACGGGATCCCGCTCCCAGGGAGTCCGCCCCGTCCCCATCCAGACCTTCCGGTTGAGCCCGTGTATCCAGTCCATACCGTGGGCGCTCAGTTCCGGTTTGCCGTGCCACCGGGTCCCGGAGTGTAAAGCGACCCCCTGGCGGTAGTTTAAACTCTGGGCTTGCCATTTGCAAGCGGGACATATAAGGGGTGCTATCCTTAACAGGGCTGCGAATGGTAGCTGGATAAATACGTTCCCCGAACTGTTCCCTAAGGACCTCTAACGTATATTGTCCTGGAGCTGTGGAGCAGCTCCAGTCCTCTTCGTCATCTCCGGTCATCCGGCGTTCCCTCCAGCCAGCGAAACTGGGTGCCAGCCGCTGTCCCCTACCATCCTCCGGGAGACCTGCGGCCGAACCGAGCCACCACTCGCCTTCTGCCGTCGTTGGTTTGCGTCGTTTGGTCCCTGGCTCCACAGCCCTGGAGGGTGCGACTTCCATCGAGGAGGCTGCTGTCCAGCTGCGGAGGAGCGGTGGCTCCTCCAGCTGTTCGGACGAATCTCTGAGGGCCGACAGAGAAGATCGGCCAGTAAAATGGCCGATCGCCCTGCCGCTTCAGACCGTAAGTCAGACAACATCTAAGCTTTGAGTGCCCCCATGGTGAATCTGGGTGAGAATTTTTTCTTATTTTTCTCTATTTTCTGCCTTTTTCGTTTGTGTACCTGTAAGAGCTTTTGAAATTATTTCCCTGGCTTGGAAAGGTGGCTTCTGCTTTCTTTGGGAAGAAAGGCATTTTACAAATACTGAAAGACTATATTTTACTTTTATTTGGACACTAAAAAGGAAAAAAAAAGAAGGAAAAGGTTTTCTCTCTCCTTTCTTTTTAAGAACTTTACTATTTCTATTTTATACATATATATATATATATATATATATTATACTCTAAAAGACAGGAAAAAAAAGAATTGATTTTTGGAAAAGACATTTTTTAACTCACTGGGGGCATCTAGTGGTGAAAAGTTAATATTGCAACTTTGCTTATTCTTCTATTGAATTTCAAAACACTAAAGATAAGCTGTACACCTGTGAAGCTGTGGGGGTGGATGTTTTTTATATTAAACAAAGCCTCTACAAAAAAGAAAAAGAGGTTTCCTTTTAAGCATTAATATTAAAATGGAGAAACCTCAGATACAACTGAACTGTGCACTTATATTGGAAAAGATTTATGAGGCCACTGCAGAAATTTGTGCTACATTTAAAAACTGTACTTTGGAATTAAGATCCAGAGATTCTACTACATTTGCTCAAACTGATGTCCAGGTTACAACTGATCATGGCATAAATCAAAATGTACCAGAAGAGGAATTTACAGAGATAGAAGTGGAATTTATTTCATCTGACAATCCTTTCTTCAGCAACTTAGAGAACCAGAAGAAGCAAAGACTAAGACCTCAAAATATAAAGCAACTACATTGCAAGGAGAACAGAAAAAGATGTTTACTGCAGAGGAAGAGATTTATATTTTCTCAAAGATTACTACAAGCAACAAGAATCGACCTATTGGTTGAAAGGGAAATTAGATGTTTATTGCAGAGGAAGGGACGTACATTTTCCCAAAGATTACTACAAGCATCAAGAATGGATTTACTGGTTGAAAGGGAAGCGCTTTTATGGAAGCCCAGGTGGCATAGAAAGAAACCCAGAATTAGACTGAAAAAGAAATTTAAAAATGTTTAATGGAGTAAAAGGCAATGTTGATTCTATGGATTGTTTTAAGGATAATGATCTAGAACCAGAATTAAGAAAAATGCAATTATATACATGCGTGTTTAAATTAGTAAGTGCTTAAACTGATTAGGTGATTTTTGTGTATAATAATATGATCTGATAAGGTATGATAATTAATTGGATGGAATTTGAAGTTTGTGTAATGAATTGAAAGGAATTAAGGTTTAACATTATTATTATTTTTTTTCTTTTCTCTTTTCTCTTAATTAAATTAGTTATAACTATATACATATCTGTTTAAATTAGTTAGATGCTTTTTTTGTTGTATGGGATGGTTTGGATAAAAGAACCTTGGCTTTATCCTGTATTAAAAATAAAAAATATATAATCATATACATATATATATGTGTGTGTGTGTTCTGGAGTTGAAAAAAAGTGTTCAGTCATGAGAATGTAATTTTGAAGTGCTTAAACTGATTAGGTGATTTTTGCCTATATTAATATGATCTGATAAGGTATGATAACTAATTGGATATTTGAAGTTTGAGTAATGAATTGAAAGGAACTAAGGTTTAACATTGTTTTTTTTAATTAAGTTACTTATCATTGGAAGAAGAAATGAATGAGATTGATGATAAGAAGAGGGTTGAGAGAGATTAAAAACTTTAATATACATGGTAGAGATACTTGAAGTGATAATTTGTTGTTGTAAAACAATATTTGATTATGGTAATTTTAAATTGATAAAGCTTTAAAACAGGTGGAGTAGTAACAGAAATTTAAGCTAGAAATGGAATATATTAAATCTATTATGTTATTTGTGAGAAATAGAGAGATGATAGTGAATGTATTAAGTTGAGCTGTTTATGTATTTTTTTCACCTTGAATTGTTTGTTTATCCAAACACCATGGTGTGTCTAAAGTACTCTTTGTTAAAATTTAAAAAAACCAATAAAATCTATATTTTTAAAAAAAGAATGTCAGATTGATAGAGTTTAGGATCCTGTTCAAGGAGACACACGGTCAGTTTAACAACTATCTGCAGAGATGGAAAGAATGGAGAAATAAGAGGTTTTGGTGTACTTACCATCACCATTTTATTCCAAATTGCATCCCAATCTTTGACTGAGAACTTGGTCAAACTATCCACCATCAGGAACGTTCTCAAGCTCATCTAGTTCCCTTCCAGGTCCATTAGGTGGGAGCAATAGCCCTAAAGCAACCAAAATGTGATATAACTCCATCTTTAGATCATATCACAACTAGCTTCCCCATTGACTTTGCTTGTCAGAAGGTCGCAAAAGTGATCCACGTGACCCCTGGACTCTGCAACCATCATAAATATGAGTCATTTGCCAAGTGTCTGAATTTTGATCATGTGACCATGAGGCTGCTAGAGTGGTAGAAAGTGTCATAAAAACAGTCATAAGTCACTTTTTTCAGTACCGTTATACCTTGAACAGTCACTAAATGAACTGTTGTAAGCCGAGGACTACCTGTAGACAATTTATGACCACAATTGAACCCAAAGACTTCCATCCCTAAGCAAGACAGTTGTTAAGCAAATTTGCTCCCATTTTACAACCTTTCTTGCCACAGATGTTAAGATAGTAACTCAGTTGTTAAGTGAACCCATCTTCCCCATTGACTTTGCTTGTCAGAAGGTCGTAAAAGGGGATCACATCACTCTGGGATACTGCAACCTTCATAAATGTATGCAAGTTACCAAGCGACCAAAATTTAATCATGTGACTAAGGGGGGATGCTGCAACAGTTTAAGTGTGAAAAACAGTCATAAGTCACTTTTTTCAATGCTGTTGTAACTTTCAACGGTCATCAAATGAATGGTTGCAAGTCAAAGCTTACCTGTGTTTTTGCTTTAATTTTAAAGGTTACAAAAGTTTTTTGTTTTGTTTTGTTTTAAGTGTCTTATTATGCCAGGATCTTTCTAACTCTGGCATCTGCTTTCCTTTGATAAACAAGTTCTGAGCTTCTGTCTGAGTCACACCTTGAATGCATATTTAGCTTTTTTTTTTCACTTCCAAAAGAGGGATTCAAGCCGTGTGCTTTCAGTATGCCATCAGAAAAAGGAAAGGCAGCAGGATAACGCTGCACTTTGTAAAAAAATCACGTTTTTAATGCATGGAAGTGGAAAAAAGATCTGAGTTGAATGGAAAAGGCTTGGCAGGAGTCGAGTGGAAACAGCTTTTGTTTCTCTGCTTGTTAAGCTGCCTCTCTTTTCTTCTGCACTGGCCCTGAAATGAAGCTTCAGCATGATGGAGCCTGGTTGAAAGAAAGGCATTGGGGGGGGGGTGTAATGGGGGTTCACAGGATCACGTATTGCAGTCTTAACATTAGGAACAGAGCAATTGATTTGAATGGAATGGAATGAAACTTTATTTGGCCAAGTGTGATTCAGCACACCAGGAAGTTGTTTCCTGTACAGAAGCACTCAGTGTACATGCAAAGCAACAAAGTCATCATCATCATCATACAAATAAAAACGGGGGGGGGGGGAGTAAAGACAATAATAAGAAGGATAAATAATAATACTACAGGTAGTCCTTGACTTACAACAGTTCGTTTAGTGATGGTTCAAAGTTACAATGGCACTGAAGAAAGGGACTTACAACCATTTTTCACCCTTACGACCGTTGCAGCATCCCCAGGGTCACGTGATCAAAATTTAGACTGCTTGGCAACTGGTTCAAATTTATGATGGACACAGTGTCCCAGGATCATGTGATCGCCTTTTATGACCTTCTGAACAGCAAAGTCAATGGGGAAGCCAGACGCACTTAACAACCGGGTTACTAACTTAACGACTGCAGTGATTCACTTAACAACTGTGGCAAGACAGGTCGTAAAATGGGGGGGTAACTCACTTAGCAAATGTCTCGCATAGAAACAGACATGTTGGGCTCAGTGGTGGTCATAAGTCGAGGACCTCCTGTACAACCACACTATATGAGTAAAATATACATAGACATTAGACAGCACTGTAAGAATTAGGTGTTCAGCATAGTGATGGCATGGAGGAAAAAAACTACCCCTGGGTCTAGTTCAGGGGTAGGCAACCCAAAACACTCAAAGAGCCACTTGGACCTGTTTCCCACCGGGAAAAAAAAACACTGGGAGCCGCAAAACCCTTTTGATATCTAAAACGAAGATAACACTGCATATATCCTTTTTTACCATTATTTTATATAATATACATACATACATACATATATATATGTATATACATATTTACATATATATTGTTCTGAAACCTGAATCAAGATGCTCTTTAATCCAAGGTCAGACAGATGACTCAATAAAGATAATTGTAAAACAGACATTTATTCAGGAATACTGCTGAACTCACGTTTCTTGGTAGTTTCATCTGGATATTGCACATCTGTTCATCCTTATAAGTAAAAAAATAATAATTCCTTCATATCAACTTCTAGCGTGGAATGGGACCATGTGTGTCCTGCGGTGGTCCCATGCTTATCTCAGACAAAGCATTCCAAACTGGCACGTAGCCAGGATATCCTGTGATGAACTTTAGTAGCTCCTCCTACTGACCTGTCAACATGGGATTAACTGACTAGCTAAACTGCATTACCCATAAGCCATCTCTTAAGGAGACAGCGCTTAACCCAATAAATGCCAAACATTCTAACATACAGATCTATATGCTCTAGTCAGGGCTACATTGATCCAGCACACTCCCAGCTTGGAAACATAATTTCCACTACTAACTAACTAAAATAAGCAAAAAAAGTAGCATTGAAGCATGCAATTCTCATTGCTAACTAACTAGTGACTAAAATAGGTAAAAACATGGTATCAAAACATGCATAACTATAGGGTAAATATAAAACATGCACAATTATAACATAAATAAACAAGGTGGCACATCAAACAATGCAATCATGAGGAAACATAAATACATAGTTTGAGGTTCAAACTTCCAGATCGATCTCCTTCAGCAATGGGACCAAATCAGTGGTCAGTCTGGTGCAAGAGTCTTTGAGTCACGATCTGACTCACGTGGCTTCACGATCTGGACTTCAACTTGGTGAACCAGTCCATCAGAACTGGGTGGGGCCCGGTGCACAAGTCCCATGGGCCAATAGTTCTGGTATGCATACTTGTCTCTCAGCAAGACAAGGTCTTCTTCCTGTAGGAGAAACTGGAACCAAATCTGGAACAGAAAAACTGGAGCCCAAAATTTCTCAGGAACAAAGGAACCTAGATTCACAGGATGCTCAGGAACAGAAGAAGCTGGAACCACAGGAAACTCAGGAACAGCAGGAGCAGAAGACTCAGGACACTCAGGAACCGAAGGATCTGGAACCACCGGTGGAGAGTTGACAATGGCTGCTACTGTTGTCATGAGGGTAGTGAGGACCTCATGTGTGGGCGTGGGTGTCTTTGTCGACATAGAGTCCATGATTTTGCGGGGTACGCCAATCATGCACTCCCACGCTTCACCCATGTGAGATGCATGGGTAGGGTAATTTTTGGCCTTCAGACATTTATCAATCACTGGATCATGACAAATACCTTCAATAGTCTGTAAGTCCTTGCAGGCTCTTACAAAGCTAGTTCTTGGAATGCTAAGACAAGTGATCAAGACAATCAATACTATGCCTAATCTCAGATGTCTCCGCTTAGAGGAGAGTTTGAAACTGATTGGTTGAAATTTACTGGGTGCCTGAGGTTGAACATTGGCATGTTGACCTGGAGCTGGAAGCATATAGCATTTTGGTCTCTGTGGCATCAGGTTGTCTGGACAAGCCAAGAACTCAGGACCTTTTAGCCAGATCCATTCTGTCAACTGTGTTGAAAGGGTGGGCCACTTAACTCGGTTCACAAGGTTCTTATCTGTTGGCACATGTTGCCATTCTTCAGGGCTTAGAGATGTTTCAATCTTTTCTACTCTATTGCCTACATATACGTAGAAGTGACTGCTTTGTTTGCAGATGTAGCTTGACATCACCTTGCTGTCTGTGTAGAAGGTGGTGGACTGTAGCTCAGGGCACAATGTCTTCGTTGTCAAGTTGGTGAGCTTTACGGCCAATATGGTACCACAGAGTTCTAATCTTGGTACGTTGTGGCCTTGTTGTATTGTTAGTCTCGCTTTTCCAAAGATGACACTGAGACTGAAGCTCTCCCCGCTGTAGACTCTGATGCATCTTATGGTTGCAGTCAAAACGACGTAAGTGTCGCTCTCCCCACTGTAGACTGTGACGTATCTTAAGGCTGCATTTACCTTTGTTGACACATCTGAGGAAGCGTACAATTCTTTCTTTTGTACGGTGGTGGGTGAGCTGGAGATGTACATGTGTTGCGCATGTATGCTTTGGAGACAACTTAGGAGTGTACTCCACAACTCCCAGTTCTGTTTTTGTTCTGGCAGACGCGGCCTGTCCCAATGTGTAGTGCTTTGGGAGAATGTGCATAACTGCAGAAATTCTTTGTTCACTATGGACAAGGCTGAGTCATTGTGACTTTCACTTGACTGGAAAAACTGTTGCTTCCAAAACGGGTTTGGTTGTCGCAGGCATGAAGTGTTCTTGGCGTGGTTTTAGGTGGGAATCTCTTCCATTGCTGAGAATGGAGGTTCTTGAGATATTCACCTGGGTTGGGGTTTGCGGCTTATTGACACATATTGTTCCTCCTATGGCCCATCCGAGTTCTGTCTTAATGGCTACTGGGGTTCTTGGTGGACCTTTGATTCTTTCATCGGAACCAATGGACTCCGGGGCATCTCGTTCCACCATGGGTAGGATTTCGGCTTCAGGATCTAGGGGAGGGATTAAATCGGCTATGTGCGCTAGGTGAGGTATTTTTCTTGCCACCTCTGGTGTTGAAATTTTGCTGCGAACATCTGGTAAGGTCTCCCATTCCAACACTGATGGCAATAGCAACTGCAAGCTTCCGTCTATCGATTCTATACAAAGACCAGAGATTTTCCTCCCTTCTGTGTGCATTGGTACTGTGCACGTATTGATAGTGAAATGCTTTAGTTCACTTGGGAGGTCGAAGAGGTCGAAAAAGGCAGGCTTAGCTATTGTAACCTTGCTGTGTGCATCTAGTATGACGTACATCTTTACAGCCTTTTCTGGTTGCCTGTTGGGGTAGACTTTTGCTAGACAGACAGGGGAGCATGAAGGAGGGCGCGGTGAGTCACCACATATATCTGTGTAGTACACCCCGAACAGTTCTGGGTGCTCTGTGAAACCACGTTGAGGCTCTGTCGTCTTGGGAGGAGTTGAGGTTGTTTGTTGTGGCTTCTCAGAGGGCTCCTTAGAGTCTAGATGTAAGGCTGTTGGGTGCTTGTCACTGTTACACAGGTGGCATTTCACCCTAACTGCGCAATCTTTGGCCATGTGATCCATAGAGTCACAGCACTTGTAGCATATTCTATGCTCCTTGAGCAGGGCCTTTCGATCATCCAGGGACTTTCTCCCAAATTCTCTGCAATTGTTTAGAGAGTGTGAAGATTTATGAATTGGACAAGTCAGGCCTTTTTCTGATAGGCGGGGTTTGGAATGAATGCTCATTTGCGCGTCTGAAGTCTTCTTTGGCTGGGCCATGATCTCTGTTTTATACACAGAAACAGGGGTTTTACCCCGTGCATTTTGGACGGGACCCATGGCTGCATCAGAATTTTGACTGCTCCGCCTGGTCGGTGGAAAATGTGTTTCTCTGATGGAGAGGTATTGGGGATCGTTGTACAATTCTGCCTGGTCATTGACAAATTCCACAAGAACAGCAAAGGGGGGAACTCCATTTTGATTCTTTTTCCTATAATCAACAGAGACCTCGATCCATTTTTCACATAGCTGCCATGGTAGTTTTTGGACAATAGGGTTTTGCGACCTGAACTGGTCAAGGCAGGCTAGTCCCGGCAAGGTAGGATCCTGTTGTGCCGTCTGTAGCTGTGTAAGGAAGCACGAGAATTTCTTCAGCTGGTGAGGTTCATTGATTCTCATTCTAGGGAATTCAAGAACGTGCTCCAGGAGCGAGGACTCTGTCACTGTAGGTGCACTGTAGTCCTTATCGAGTGCAAGCCAAGCTTTCTTAAGGCTGATGTCTGGGTTACACAGATGGGATGCGAAGATGTCCTTCACTACGTTTGCGGATTCTGGTCCTAGCCAGGCTGTCAACTGCACGAGCTCCTTGTCTGGCCCAACCCTTTCATCGAGGATGGCGCGCTTGAAGATGTACTTCCACAATAAGTACTCCCTCCCTGGTTTGTCGGATAATTTTTGCACGCCTCTGGCTGCCATGTCCAACTTTCTTCCACCAAATGTTGGAGGATACATCAGTCCCGTGTGTGGGCTGTAGCCAGGTGGTGCGTTGCTTCCGAGAGCGGGCGTGTGTGCCATGTCTGGCTGGTTATTTTCTTCAGCTTGTTGTCTGCTGAGGGTGTTTTGCCATGGCACGTATGAAGGAACTTGTGGGTTTGGTCTGAACTCCTCTGCCCTTACGTTGAGCTGAGGGGACCTGACTTCTTGTGTGCTTACTTGTTGGAGGGTTTCTTGTCTTTCAGGTGGTGCGTTGCTGGCTCCCAGGTAGGCTGGCACAGCTGGTGGTTGAGATACTCCTCTGTGGTCAGGTCTGGTAGCAGTTCCTCGGGATGGCATTTCCTGTTGACGCAGCAGGGACTCTAGTCTGGCTCAAGTCCTTGCAATCTCATCCCCTAGCGGCAGCTCTTCCTGCTGTGGGGCTGTCGCCGCTGCGGGTGGACCCATCCGGTTACCATCAGTGGTTTGGTTCATTGGGTTCAATGGTGTAGCTACAGTGGGAAGATCTCGTGATCCAGATGTTGCGATGTAAACTCTCTGGCTGTTTGACACATCTGGCCGTTGAGCTTCTTCTCCTTGTCTACTCAGTCTTGGAGGACTTGCAGATAGCCGTGGCGCTCGTACCTGCTCACGTTGAAACGCGCTCTGGTTGTCCACATAGGCCTGCACACGGCTACACCGGTCTTCATTCTTCAGTTGTTCCCACTTGGGCGAGAAGGTGGTGTGTTGGAGTGTTCTCTGAAGGCCTTTTGCTCTTGCCATTTTGTCTGCCATTTCTTGTTGGCTTTGTATGAACTCAAGCTTGTCTTGAGCAGCCTTTATTCTGGCCTCCATTTCAGCTGCTTTGGCCTCCTGTTTGGCCTCCATTTCAGCTGTTTCGGCCTGTCATTTAGCCTCCATCTGCGCTGCTTCAGCCTTCTGTTTGGCCTTCAGTTGAGCTGCGTCAGCCTGTATCTTTGTCAATTCTTCATTTTGCAGTTGCTCCACTTCTAACATGTGAAAGACTGCGTTGGCAGCTTCAGCTTCGATGTTAGCTTGCTCTGCCTTTGAAACTCAGGAGGCTTGGCTATGACGAGAAGACGCTTTTGAATGGCGGGAAGCGCCTGTAACGTGAGATTGTTGTGACACGCTGGAATACGCCTGGGCTCGTGGTGAGTTCTGGCGAAAGGATGAGGCCTTTCCAGAGTCATGAGATGGAGCCACATGTGATCACTGGGATGGTGCATGCGAATGGCAGGAAACTTTGGACTCATCCCTCTCGACTGGTCTGTCTTTTGTGTAAGGCTTGGGCTCTGGGTGAGGTTTTAAGCTCTCTAGAAGCTTATTACACTCTTTGTTTTTTAGCTTGAGGCTTTGCATCATGCTATCAACTGTTGGGTCTCCTAGTTGTGACTGGATCTTTTTGAGATGGCATGCAAAGTCTGTCCATTGTCGGAAAGTGTCTTCCCTATCCTCTTCTAATGAGGACATGTGTTCGGGGGGAACCCCTCCTCGGGTGTTTGGTACAGTTTCTGTAATCTCTCCCAGGTTCTCTCATGGCAGTCGTAGAACGACTGCCATTTTTCCGTCAGATGCAACCGCATGGCTTCTGTAGGCTTTTTTGTTGCCTCAGATCATAGCGCACCTCAGATGTTTTTGGTCTCACTGAGGCTTGAGCATCAGCCTCTGTGTACAGGTCAAGGTTAGCTTGTTGCAGCATTTCTCCTTGGCTGGCTGGTTGGGGTGTCTCATCTAGGCTGGTTGGTTGAACCCCTTCTTCTAAATCAAGGAGACACTCCGCCATGGCTAGGACAGGTTCAGTAAACTTCCTAGCTATTTTAAAGCAAATTTGATGACCTTCACTCTTCGACCACTAGGGGTCGCTACTTGCAGATCAGCTACTGGGGTGTTGTCTGTGGGTGGAGGCACCACTGGGTGCGCTCTCCTGTGTGCATGGGTACTTCAGTGAAGTTCACCTTTTGACCACTAGGGGTCACTGCTAGCAGGTCAGTCACCAGGGTGCTCTTCCTTCGAGGTTCACCCTTTGTCCACTAGAGGGCTTTTTCTGTGCGTGATTAAAGGCTTGTGTGGAGTTCCTCCTTTAACCACTAGGAGGCACTTGGAGAAAAGCTAGCTAAAAAATTTTCTCTAATAATCACGTCGCAAACGGTCGGCCATCTGGAAAATTACTGAGCTCCAACTAGCTCCCATAAATCCCCACCATGGTCGTCACGTTGCAAGCTGTGGACTGCTTGGGAAATTACTGAGCTCCAACTAGCTCCCATAATATCCACTTGGTCGTCAGCTTTGTGATAATAAGCAAGGTTAATTTGCTGCCTTTTTTCTTCTCCTTAATTTGCCCTCAGCAAAGACACCACTAGGGGTGACTGCTTGCGTGAGTGATTACTTTGGGTGAAGTTCACCCTGTGCCCTCTAGGGGGTGTTGGTTACTTTGGATGAATTCAGGGAACTTGCTCTTTGACTATCAGAAACACATTCTGCATAGTTAGAAATTTCAGTGAAGTACCTTCTTTCACCTCTGGGGGGTGCTATTAACTTGGGTTGGTGCAAGCCTGCTACTTGCTGATCAGTTACGAAGGTGGGGTGGGGTGCTGTAGTTCCAGCAGGGAAAAAAGGCTGAATAGGTGTTGTGTGCAGATTAGTCTCTAGAGGATGTTACTGCGTTGCTATTTGCAGGAGTAGGCTCTGTTATCTTTGTAATCAAAGCCTTTTTTCTCCATTGGGATTGCTGGAATTCCAAGGGGAGGGGTGAGTCAGTTTTCTCTCACCAGTTGCTGGGTTACCATGACAACAAATTAGTTAATGGTTTCAAAGGAGCCAGCAAGGGTGGCTTTTGCATAAAGGAATCAGCCTTCTCTGGCTAGCAGCTTTGCAGTGAAGAAGAAACAGATATGTTGTTGCTTTGTAACTCTTCAAGCAGAAAGACTCAACATATATCTAGACACTTAAACACATTTCTATCCACTTTAAATCCACGATTTGCATCAGACAGGCTGAGGGGAACACTCTGTGGTTCTTCCCCCTTGAAGGCAGTTAAGAGTTAATTGCCTGCCTCTTGGCTTCTGGCGACAGAAAGGAGGGGAGAAGGGGGGTGGCTGCTTCAGTTTGAAGATCCCTTAAACAAAGTTTCTCGCAACTAAACATCTCCTTTCTCTTCCTTTCAAATGCGAAGTGGTGACAGAAAGGTGGGGGCTAGGTTGCATACCAATCTCTCCCTTTGGCTTTGTGTAAAGACACAGCTTCAGTCTTTCACTCCATTCAAACAGAGCATAGAGAATAAACAAGAGGGGGGATCACCCGTTCTGAACATTAGACAAAGGCAAAGGAGGTTTTTGATATGCTTTGAATTACCAGCAGGTTTTCAGAAGATACACAGTCTATGACAACCTTAAATAATTCCTTCATATCAACTTCTAGTGTGGAATGGGACCATGTGTGTCCTGCAGTGGTCCCATGCTTATCTCAGACAAAGGCATTCCAAACTGGCACGTAGCCAGGATATCCTGTGATGAACTTTAGTAGCTCCTCCTACTGACCTGTCAACATGGGATTAACTGACTAGCTAAACTGCATTACCCATAAGCCATCTCTTAAGGAGACAGCGCTTAACCCAATAAATGCCAAACATTCTAACATACAGATCTATATGCTCTAGTCAGGGTTACATTGATCCAGCACATACATACATACATACATACATACATACATATATATGGTTAGCTATATGGGTAAAAATCCGACTCTTGGGTATATCCATATTATAAAAATAAACAAATTACGATCACCAAGAGGATAAATAGAAAAATATTTAATAAACCTAGCTTTCGTCGGGCACTCCCGACATCGTCAGGGTTAAAAGCAGTCATTGGGAGAAAGCTTCTATACGATCGCTAACTGCCTGCATCCGACTTCTAGATCGCGTCACCGGTCTCAGCTGATCGTGCTGTGTTCTAAGTGTATCTCTTGCGTCAGCATGTGGTTCTTTCCTATCCCCTCTCCATACTCCACTACGCACTCCAGCGTTAACTCTGGGGCTGAGTAGGGTCCTTTCACCTCCCTCTCGGGTGGTAGTTATTTCCATCCTCCCACCTTTTTGTGTGCAATTCTCTTTACTAGGAGGGGGCTGCGGGTTGTTCAATTTTCTCCTAGCCCCATTGCGTGTCCCAGCTAAGTTGTGACCAATCCTCCTCACCCTTAGCGATCGCACCTTAGGTGTCTCGCCCCGTTCTATGTTACCCACCTTCTTATCTCCTTCTATGTGCCCTATCCCAGTTTGTTTGTCATCTGATCTGACGTCTCTCTCCCTATGTTCATGAGGGCTATTCCTTTTTGCTGTGCTGGTGGCGACACTTTGCCACTCAGTTCGCTGCTGGTCAACATCTTGTCAGTTCCATTCAAATCCCTTGTCCTTATCCTCCGCAAGGAGATTCTTCTGCCGCAATAGTGGGTATTCACCGCTCGTAGCCCCCTGTTCCCCTATCAAATTGACCGGTGAAGAATCTCTCCCTCTTTTCTGGCACAATCGGGTTACTACCATATATCCGCCAGTTCCACTTGCCGGGAGACTACCCCGTTGTCGCTGATCGGGCATTGAATGGATACGCATGGTTCGCGGGGAGCTGTTTGGGATCACATCGGTTCGATCATGTGGGGGAATAGATGCAGCGCTCTTCCGTCGGTCGTACAGCTCATGCTTCGGTTTCCTCCAGTGATTAGAATACCGGTTGATATGCCATGTCCTTAGCATTTGTTGTGCTGGGCACATCTCTATATGGCAGTTGACAGAGTTCTTTCCTGAGAACCAGGCTTCTTTCAACAAACAGCCCCCTTTTGTGGCATCGCTAGCTAAAATCAAAGCGATGGTCATATTTAGCCATATGTGTCCAGATTTGGAAATACTGCTCGCCCCTCCTAATCGCCAATTTATGCTCATGTAGGCGGGTTTTTAACCTTTTTGACGTTTCACCCACATAGTTGCTCCGGCAATCCATGCAATCAATTTTGTACACCACCGCCGATCTTTCTGCGGTGGGAAGTGGGTCTTTGGGGTGCATAACCTTTGATCGCAATGTCTGGTTAGGCTGGGAAGGATTCTGTCAATCGCCATATAGATATGTGCCCAGCACAACAGACATTACGGACATGGCACATGAATCGACCCTCGAATCATTGGAGAAGACCGAGGCACCGGTTACATGACCGGGAGAAGAATGGGACGCCCTCTCCACAACACGATCAAACATGCATCCTTTTAACACCGGATCGGGTCAGTATGACCTTAAATAACTCCCTGCGAACTGCAGGCATCCATTCGAGGCCCGATCGACGACAACGGAGAAATTCCCCAGCGAATGGAATGAGCGGATGCGCGATGGCAACTAGGTCACGCCAGGAAAGAGAGAGCAATCCCATGCTGACCGGTCCGACAGGGGAACGGAGGACTATGAGCGGTGCATGTTCGGCTGCACGACGGAGAGATCCCCCTGTGAAGGATGGGGGCGGAGGATTTAGATGCAATGAGCAGGAGGTCGATCAAGAACGAACTAAACGGCAACGGACCGGTACCCGTATGGCCAAAAGGAGTTGCCTTCAGGAGCACAGGGGGAGAGGCGATGGACTCAATGACATACAAACTGAGATAACACCCATGGAAAGGGATGGGAGAGTGGGTAATACAGAATGGGACGGAATACCTAGGCTGCGGTCGCAAAGGGCGAGGGGATTTGACCATAGCTCGGCTGAGACAGATGGAGGGATTGGGAGAAAATGGCAGAAAGCACATACCCCCCCCCCAGCAAGCAGAACCATGGGCAGGAGGGCGGTGAGAAGGAGATAGCCAACACCCGTGAGGGAAGTGGAAGGATTCTGTTTAACCCTATGGTTAGCGAAGGAGACGTACGCGATGGAGCACAGAGAAGGAATAGGAAAGAACCGCACTTTGATGCAAGAGATATACTTAGAACACAGCATGTTCAGCTGGGACCTGTGACACGATCTAGAAGCCGGATGCAGGCAATTAGTGATTGTATATAAGCTTCTTCCCAACGACTACTTTTAACCCTGACGATGTCGGGAGTCCCCGACGAAAGCTAGGTTCAGTAAATAAATTTTCCATTTTATTCTCTTGGTGATCGACTATTTATTGGTTTTTATAAGGTTTTCACGGGTGTTTGTATGTAGGTCTTTGGTTATTCGGGTTTTCTCCCGCGTCAAATTGGAAGTGTATTGGCGACGTTTCGACGAAGTCTCATTCGTCATCTTCAGGCTGGTGTTTTCGGCTTTGTGCTTCTAGGAGCAATGACATGGGAGAAAACCTGAATAACCAAAGACATATATATATATATATACACAATAAAAGTAAATAAATTCGAACACCAGGATATCAAACTAACAACTGTTTAATACAAGTGCTGAGCTTTCATCAGCCAGCACTGCCGACATCGTCAGAGAATAAAAGCAAGTTAATGGGAGTTCTCTTTATGTTACCGGTCGGCTCTGCGCCCCGCTTTTCGACCTAGTCATTGGTCCACTCGATGTCTCTAATTGTTTTGTTTTTAAAGGGCACGCGTTTGCTGCTCCCTGGGTAGTTTCCAAAGTTGCTGTTCTCTTTTCCCCTTTTTCTCCCCCCAATCCCTTTCCTTGTATGCATCCAGCTGTCTGCTGCCACACCGTTGGTTTCCGAAGTTGCTGTTCTCCCTTCCCCCTTTCTCCCCCCCAATTGCTTTCCTCATATGCATCCAGCTGTCTGCTGCTGTTGTGATTCCTTGCCAGTCTGTGTTCCCAGCAGCTGAGTCCAGGGAATCTGAGGAGGAGGTGGAGGAGGCATTTGGAGGGCCATCAGGGTCAGAGGGAGGCTCTGATGACTTACAAGACTCACGGTTTGATGAAGAGCCTGGGCCCTCCAGTCATGTTCCGGATGAAGCTCAGCTGTGTGGGGAGAATGAGTCAGACTTGGAGGATTCACACCTGATGGACATGATTGATGCTCGTAGACGCAGGCAATTAACTAGAGCAGATCAGCAGCAGTCAATACAACAACTCCAGGGGAGGAGGAGAAGGCATTGAAAAGCCACATCTTGGGACTGCTTTATAAAAAGGGAAGGTGTAGGCGGTGCTGGTTGCTGAAGGCAACCGTTTGTAAAGAACTTCCAAGGATCATGGTCTGTTTTGTTTTATCAGTGAATTTCTTGTTTACACTTCTGCTCTGTTTGCTTTTGTAACCAATTATCTGTTAGAAAAGTATTCTGTGTTTTTGTTTTGGAGAAAAACTTATCAGGACTGTTTTGAAAATAAAAAGAGGTTGGTTTTCCCAGCCTACTGTTTAAGAGGGGTTTGTTCTTGTGACATAACAAGGACGGATGTAGGCTGGGAAAAAACAGCTGCCACCTCGTTGGTTTCCAAAGTTGCTGTTCTCTCTTCCCCCTTTCTCCCCCCCGATCGCTTTCCTCGTATGCATCCAGCTGTCTGCTGCCACACCACTGGTTTCCGAAGTTGCTGTTCTCTCTTCCCCCTTCCTCCCCCCAATTGCTTTCCTTGTATGCATTAAAGAGAACTCCCATTAACTTGCTTTTATGCTCTGACGATGTTGGCAGTGCTGGCCGACGAAAGCTCAGCACTTGTATTAAACAGTTGCTAGTTTGATATTATCCTGGTGTTCGAATTTATTTACTTTTATTGCATAGCTTTACCCAGGATTTGTATTTTTAATATAATTAATATATAATTATATAAATATAATTTTTACCTTTATTTTTTATATATATAAAAATAAAGGTAAAAAAGGATTTATGCAGTGTTATCTTCATTTTAGATGTCAGGGTCTCTCTCCCCCCCCCCCCTCTCTCTTTCCTCTCTCTCTTTCTCCCTTTCCTCTCTCTTTCTCTGTCTTTCCTCTCTCTCTCTTTCTCTCTCTCTTTCCTCTCCCTCTCCCTCTTTCTTTCCTCTTTCTTTCTCTTTCCTCTCTTTCTTTCTTTCCTCTCTCTCTTTCTCTTTCCTCTCTCTCTTTCTCTCTTCCTCTCCCTCTCTTTCCTCTCTTTCTCTTTCCTCTCTCTTTCTTCTCCCCCTCCCTCTTTCTCTCTCTCTCTTTCTCTTTCCTCTCCCTCTCTCTTTCTCTTTCCTCTCTCTCTCTTTCCTCTCTCATTCTCTTTCTTTCCTCTCTGTCTCTCTTTCCTCTCTCTTTCTTTCTTTCCTCTCTCTCTCTTTCTTCTCCCTCTCTTTCTCTCTTTCCTCTCCATTTTTCTCTTTCCTCTCCCTCTCTTTCTCTCTCTTTCTCTTTCCTCTCACTCTCTCTCTTTCCTTTTCCCCCTCTCTCTTTCCTCTCCCCTCTCTCCCTCTTTCTCTCTCTCTTTCCCCTCTCTCTCTTTCTTTCTTTCTTTCTTTCCTCTCTCTCTTTCTCTTTCCTCTCTCTCTCTCTTTCTCTCTTTCCTCTCCCCTCAATATCTCTGGTTGCCCCTTTCAGTGACTCTGGGCAGCTTACAGTTCAGAAAGAATTCGGGCAAGTGGCGTTTCAAAGGTCAGGCCAGGGCTCGGTCAGGCCCTCGTGGGGCGCAATTAGGGGCGGCTCCGTAGAGTCCCGGGCACCTGACTCATGGAGGAAGCCAGCTGGGAGCCCACAATTAGTGGGCCCACCAGGAGATGGCTGACGTGGATACTCCTTCGGCGGTCAGGCGGCCCCCGAGCTCCCCGCTGAGCTGGATGGGATTCCTGGCCAGCCAGCCTAACCTTTCCAGGGCCAAATCCTGCAGGAGGGTGAGCCGGGCCAGGCTGGGTGGCAGGAAAGGAGGTGTGCTGCAATTCACACAGCCCCGGTCCCGGTCCAGAGGACCGCCCCCACCCCGGTGGACAGGGGGCTGTGATAGGGAAGCCCCTTTTGATGCCCGGAAAGCAGCGTTTCCTCTCCTGCTCCGGGCATGGGAGAATGGGCGGAGGTCCCGGGAAGGCCAAGCATGGGGGGGCAGGAGGCAGCAGAAGGCGCCTGGGGCACCACGGACCGGCCCGGGGAGACGCGTGGCCGGCTTGGCTGCCAGGGAGCGGCCCGGGGACAGCCCAGGGAGTGATGCCCCTGCCAGCTGCTGCCCCAGCCGGGACTGCCACCCGGCCCGGCCTGGTCCGGCGAGATGTGTGGCTGGCTCGACTGCCCAGGAAGCAGCCCGGGGACGGCCCAGGGAGTGATGCCCCCGCTGCCCACTGCCCCAGCCAGGACTACCGTCCGACCCAGCCCAGGTAGACATATGGCCAGCTCGGCTGCTGAGGGAGTGGCCCGGGGACAACCCAGAGATCGATGCCCCCACTGGCTGCCACCCCAGTCGGGACTGCCATCCGGCCCGGCCAAGCCCGGTGAGACACGTGGCTGCCTTGGCTGCCCGGGGATGGCCCAGGGAACGATGCCCCTGCCGGCCACCACCCCAGCCGGGACTGCCATCTGGCCCGCCCCGGCCGGGCCCGGGGAGATGCGTGGCTGGTTCAACTGCCAGGGAGCGGTCCGGAGACAGCCCAGGGAGTGATGCCCCTGCCGCCCGCCGCCCCAGCCGGGACTGCCGTCCGACCCGGCCCAGGGAGACGTGTGGCCGGCTTGGCTGCTGATGGAGTGGCCTGGGGACAGCCCAGGGATCCATGCCCCCACTGGCCGCTGCCCCAGCTGGGACTGCCACCCAGCCCGGCCCAGCCCGGGGAGACACGTGGCTGACTTGGCTGCCCGGGGACGGCCCATGGAGCGATGCCCCCGCCAGCCACCGGCCCAGCCGGGACTGCCATGATGATGATAATAATAATAATAATGATAAAGTTTGAAGGGACCTTGGAGGTCATCTAGTCCAACCCGCTGCTCAGGCAGGCAACCCTATACCATTTTGGACAAATGGCTGTCCAGTTTCTTCTTAAATACTTCCAGTGTTGGAGCGTTCACTGCTTCTGAAGGCAGGTTGTTCCACTGGTTAATTGTTCTAACTGTCAGGAAGTTTCTCCTTAGTTCTAGGTTGCTTCTCTCTTTGGTTAGTTTCCACCCGTTGCTTCTTGTCCTGCCTTCAGGCGCTTTGGAAAATAGCTTGACTCCCTCTTCTTTGTGGCAGCTCCTGAGATATTGGAACACTGCTATCATGTCCCCCCTCGTCCTTCTCTTCGTTAAACTAGACATACCCAATTCCAGCAACCGTTCCTTATATGTTTTAGCCTCCAGTCCCCTAATCATCTTTGTTGCTCTTCTCTGTACTCTTTCTAGAGAAGTGTTTCTCAACCTTGACAATTTTAAGGCATGTGGACTTCAACTCCCAGAATTCCACAGCCAGCAATGCTGGCTGTGGAATTCTGGGAGTTGAAGTCCACATGCCTTAAAATTGTCAAGGTTGAGAAACACTGTTCTAGAGTCTCAACATCTTTTTTACATCGTGGTGACGAAAACTGGATGCAGTATTCCAAGTGTGGCCTTACCAAGGCGTTGTAAAGTGGTATTAATACTTCACGTGATCTTGATTCTATCCCTCTGTTAATGCAGCCTAGCACTGTGTTGGCTTTTTTGGCAGCTGCTGCACACTGCTGGCTCATATTTAAATGATTGTCCACTAGGACTCCGAGATCTCTCTCACAGTTACTAGTATTGAGCAAGGTACCCCCTATACCAGGGGTAGGCAACCCAAAACACTCAAAGAGCCACTTGGACCTGTTTCCCACCAAAAACAAAACACTGGGAGCCGCAAAACCCTTTTGATATCTAAAATGAAGATAACACTGCATATATCCTTTTTTACCTTTATTATAGGTGTGTGTATGTGTATGTGTGTGTGTATGTGTATACACACACACACACACACACACACACACACACATATACACATTAAAAATAAAAGTAAAAATATGACTCTTGGGAATATCCATACTATTAAAACAATGATCACCAAGAGAATGCTTTAAGAGAATAAAATTACATACACACACAGGTAAAAAAAGGATATATGCAGTGTTATCTTCATTTTAGATGTCAAAAGGGTCTCTCTCTCCCTCCCTCTCTATCTGCCCTTGGTCTGCCACTCCTCTTCCCCCACTCTCTCTCTCTCCCTCTCTCTCTCTTTCTCTCTCTCTCTTTCTCCCCCCCCCCCCCTCCTATCTGCTGCTCACCTGGCAAGCTTCAAGCTGTTGTCCAACAACCTCCGGGGTAGGCAACCTCGGCTCTTTTATGACTCATGGACTTCAACTCCCAGAATTCCTGAGTCAGCCTAGCTGGGCTAGCTAGCTCTCTCCTGCCCTTCCTGCTTCCTGCTTCCTTCAGAGACGCAGCAAAGGGAGGAGCTCCGCCCAGAAAGCTTTTCAGCTCCTCGGAGAACACTGTGAGTGCACTCTCTTTTACACATACACACACACACACACACACAAAACACACACACACACACAGAGAGAGAGAGAGAGAGAGAGAGAGAAGCAGGGAAGTGCAATTGCCTCTCTCTGTCTCTGTCTCTCTCTGCAAAGGCAGAGGAGGCTGGGAGCCACAGGGGAAGGCTCAAAGAGCCGCATGCGGCTTCGGAGCCGCAGGTTGCTGACCTGTGCCCTATACTATACCTGTACATTTGGTTTTTCTTGCCTAAATGTAGAACCTTAATTTTTTCACCACTGAATTTCATTTTGTTAGATAGCGCCCAGTGTTCAAGTACCTGTCCAGATCCTCCTGTATGCTAAGCCTGTCTTCTGGAGTGTTGGCTATTCCTGCCAGCTTGGTGTCGTCTGCAAATTTGATGAGTTCCCCATCTATCCCCTCATCCAGATCGTTGATGAAGATGTTGAAGAGCACTAGGCCCAGAACAGAGCCCTGGGGCACCCCACTACACACTTCCCTCCATGTAGATGCGGTTCCATTGAGGACCACACGCTGAGTACGGCCGGTCAGCCAGCTACGGATCCATCTGGTGGTGATGCTGTCTAACCCGCTTTTTTCTATCTTATCAAGTAGTAGGTTGTGATCTACTTTGTGAAATGCCTTACTGAAGTCTAAGTAAATTATATCCACAGCATTCCTCTGGTCCACATCTGTTTTTGACAAACCCGTGTTGGCTTTTAGTAAGGACTTTGTTTGCCTGGAGGTGTTCGCTGATTTGTTGTTTGATTATCTTTTCCAGAATCTTCCCAGGTATTGAAGTCAGGCTGATAGGTCTGTAATTTCCTGGGTCCTTTTTTTTTTTTCCTTTTTTGAAGATGGGAACTACATCAGCTCTTTTCCAGTCCTCTGGTAGTTCCCCAGTGCTCCAGGATCTTTGAAAAATATAGTTCAGTGGTTCTGAGATCACATCTGCCAGTTCCTTAAGAACCTTGGGGTGTAATCCATCTGGTCCTGGTGATTTGAACTCATCTAGGCTGGACAGGTGTTCATTTACCATTTTCTTGCCTATCTTAACTTGTATTTCTATTTTGTTTTTTTATGGCACTATTTTTGATAGGTTGGTCTGTTTTTTTCCTTTGTGTAAAGACAGATGCAAAAAAGGAGTTAAATAGTTCTGCTTTCTCCCTGTTGCTTGTCACCTTCTTGCCACTTCCACCCACTAATGGACCAATCGTTTCCTTCACTTTTTTCTTGTTCTTTACATGTTGAAAGAAGCTTTTTTTGTTGTTATTTTTGACTTTGGTTGCAAGCCTTAGTTCATTTTGAGCCTTAGCTTTCCTCACTTTGTCTTTACAGGCTCGGGCTATTTGCTGATATTCTGACTTAGTTATGTTCCCCTCTTTCCACTTTCTACACTTGTCCTTTTTATCTTTCAATTGATCAGAGAGTTATTTATGCAGTCATGCTGGTTTCTTTTGAGAGCTGTTATTTTTCCTCTTTGTTGGTATTGTGCTAGACTGTGCTTTTATTATCTCATTTTTCAGAATTTCCCAAGCCTCTTGAGTGGTTTTCCCCTGGAGGATTCTCATCCATGGAATCCTTCCCAAACCCTGTCTAAGTTTATTGAAATTAGCTCTCTTGAAGTCCAAGACTCTAGTTTGACTGTGTTCTATTGCTTGTGCTTCCATAGTGTTGAATTCCAATATTGCATGATCACTTCCTCCCAAGGTTCCTATGACTTCAACACCTTCTATCATTTCATCTCTGTTAGTGAGAATTAGGTCCAAAATGTCTAATCCCCTAGTTCCCTTCTCTACTTTTTGGGAGACAAAGTTGTCTGCTAGGTTTGTCAGGAATATGTTTGATCTTCCACTTGGTGCAGAGTTTGTCTCCCAGTTGATGTCAGGGTAGTTAAAGTCCCCCATTACTATTGTGATGTGCTTCCTACATACCTTAGCTGCCTAGCAAAAAGTTCATCTATTTCCTCTGTTTGGTTGGGTGGCCTATAGTATACACCTATGGCAATGTTGTTTCCCCCCCCCTTTTATATTGACCCATATGCATTCAGGACAGTTTTCATCATTGTTGTGCTCTATTTCTGTAGAGATGTAGTTATTTCTTATATAGAGAGCAACTCCACCTCCTCTTTTATTTGGTCTGTTTCTTTTAAATAATTTAAATCCCTCTAGCTGTGTGTTCCATTTGTGGGTTTTGTCCCACCATGTTTCTGTTATGGCAACAATATCATATCTGCCCTCATTAACCTGAATTTCTAGTTCACCCTGTTTGCTGTTCATACTCTGTGCATTTGTGTATAGACATTTGAGTCCTTTATGACCGACCCTGTGTTTACTTCCTACATAACCTGTGTGGTGCCTGAGTTCCCCTAATGTCTTACCACCTATTTGGTTAGTGCACTTTGTGTGGCACTCACTATTAAGAGCTTGATTTTGCTTGACAGCAAGTTGGTATTTTTGTCACACACATATCTATGTTACATGCACTGATAGCCCTATTGTTTTTAGATTGCCAGGGACAGGGATGTTCTGTATCAGTTAGCTCACTGTCCCCGCTGTTTAGTTTAAATATTCCTCCAGAAAATCTGTGAATTTATAGCCAAGTAACTCAGTCCCTTTCTTTGATGGATGCAAACCATCTCTTTTTTACATTTTTTCCTGGGACCAGCTACTGACATCGTGACTAATATATCCAAAACCTTCTCCTTTACACCACTCCTTTAGCCACATATTGAATTGTGCTATACGCTGGCTTTTTCCATTTTGGTCCTTATACACTGGTAAGACCTCTGAAAGAATAAGCCTACAGCCTATTCTGCTAAGTTCCTGCCCCAGGCTCTAGAAGTCATTCTGCACAGTGAGTACATCTTTTTGGGACAGATCATTAGTGCCAAGATGTACAATAGCCTCCACATCACAGTCCTTGCTGGCATTCTTGGATATTTTACAAATACATTTCTTGTCCCTACTGGCAGTAGCACCTGGAAGACACCTGACCTCATTCGAAACCTCTGTGTCCTTTCCTAAATTTACATCCCTTATAATTGAATTACCAACCAGAAGGTGGCTTCTCTTTTTGGGTGCCTTTCTGTTCTTGCATGACTGATGTGTAATACCTGATTCACACTTCTCCCTGTCGGAAACAAGTTCTTCATCTCGGACCAAGATCCCCTGCTTATTTGAGTTGTCATCACAAATACCTTTACCTGTCTCCTTAATGTCCGTATTAAGGTCAGCAGGGGCACTGTATCTGTTGTGCAGGGACACAGCAAAAGCTTTGAGTTTATGGTTCACAGCTCTTACCCTGCCAGATCCCACGGTTCTCCACACTGCCCTTCTCCTGCAGGATCTTTGTGGTAGAGGGGGCTGATAGCTTGGAGGCTCAGTGGAGTAGAAGGGCTGAACTGGACACCTAATTTCTGCCTGAAGAGCAGAGATTACAGACCCTAGATAGGCAATCTGTCCTTGTAGACTAGTGATTTGTTTACAGATAGGACAGTTTCCATGATTGAAAAGGGTACTGCGAAAGACAGCTGCAAAACAAGTGTTGCACTGAACTATGCCTGACATTCTTAGATACAAGGAATCACAGACGCACTTGCCCTGAATGTACTGCTGCTGTTTGATTTTTGGTTATATAATTCGCGCACCCTTAGATGCGCAGGCCGCTGCTTTTAGAGCTGAATCACCTCCCCACTCACAGTTATAGCAAGCACTGAGAAGTTTAAATGCAAAAGATCCAATCATGATGATGATGATGATCAAGCAGGCTGGCCCTGAGCCGATCTACAACTGCTGTGGCAGCCACCTGTGCTGGCAGCAGCAAACAGGCAAGAAATGCAGTGGGGGAGGGGTCACCCTCCAAGAGGAATGAAAAAGGGCAGCAATGGCTAGAGGTGAGATACGAGGGAGGGAGATGGAGAGTGGAAGGATTCTTATGTGCTTTTGTGACTTTGAAGTTCTGGGATTTGTGCAATGTGGGCTTTGTGTTCTTAAGGAGTGTTTAGCAATTTCTATTTGGCTGATGTCTCATGTTAGCTTCTATTGCTCTGCTGTTGTTAGCTGTAAGTTTTGCTGCAAGGGATTTTGAAGTATTTTTCTCCTGAATGGATTTTGCCTGTAGCATTCCTTTACTTATGAATGGAGCCATTTGGGGAGGCTGCCTTAGCCGGCAGCCAGTACTTACTTTTTTTTTTCCTTCCTTAAGTGCCGTCTGCACTCCTTACTTTCCTTTCTAGCCAGTAGTTAATTCTTAAAGGGGAATGTGCCTTTTTAAGCTAGTTCACTCAGCAGCTTGTCTTTTCTGTCTCTGGAGGCCTTTCCTTGTTTGATCAATATATGGAAGAGGGAAAATATGGGGGGGGGGGTCAAATTCTTCCTTCAGAAGGAAATGGGAATGAGAAAAAGGGAGGCAGGGAAGGGAGGGAGGAAAGGAAGTCCTGCCTTAGCATTTGGCCACCAGCAGCTCTGCCATTGACTTTGCTTGTCAAAAGGTTGCAGAAGGGGATCACATGACCCTGGAACACTGTGACCATTATAAATATGAATCAGTTGCCAAGCATCCAAACATAAATCACATGACCTTGGGCATGCTGCAATGGTCATAAGTGTGAAAAATGGTCATAAGTCATTTCAGTGCAATTGCAACTTTGAACAGGTTGGTTGTTTTTTTTTTTTTTTTTGGTCATCAAGTTTTTGACACCTTGCTAGGTGGTACTCGAATATTGTCATATCCTAAAAGTGGTACAATCGGTAAAAAGGTTGAAAAGCCCTGACTTAACAGACACGTTCGCTAGATGGCTCTGCGCCTTTCTCCATCCTCTCCCCATTCCCAACCAGCTGCCCCCTCCCCGATTTCCCCACAATCCCCCTCCCTCCCCCTAATATCCCGGCCGGATAAGCCCTGATGTTTTGCAGAGTCTTTCTTCACTCCATTCCCCAAACCCGTCTCTTCGCCAGCATGGGAGGACGACGTCCAGCACGGTGATCAGCGCCGGGCATCTGGGCGCCCTGCGAGGGAAGGATGGGGTCCCCCCAGGGGTACCGAGCTTCGTGGTGGACTTTCCTTCTGCACCAGGCGCCGCACATCAACTTCCAGTTTGAGGCGTCGGGGAGCGAATTTGCTCCAGAGGATTTGGGTTACCAGCAGGTGAGTCTTCCTCCTTCCTCCCCCCCCCCCCCAACCACCGCCCGTGGGAACATGGGTATCGAAGGCATGGAGTGAAGAGAGACGGGACCGGGGCTCGCTAGGACAAGAGTGGGGAGCCGGCAGGCAAGGCAGCCGGGGACGGAGGCGAGGGGAGAAGAGAGAGGCGGGAGGCGGAGGAAGGCAGCGGATGGATGAAGCCGGGAGAAAAGCGAGAGAGAGAAAAAAAGCGGGGCGGGAGTGGGAGACTTGAATAACGCGAACCGAACTGCAGCGCAGCGCCCAGCAATCTTGGTAGATGGTGGGAGGGAGGGAGGGAGGAAGGGGGCGATCAGGGGCAAAGAAAGACAAGAGGGGAGAAGAGGGATGGAGAAATGGGACTCTCAGAATAGGATGGGGCAGAGGCTAAGCGTGCGGGGCAGAGGGAGGGAGGGAAGCCCCGGGGCAGAGGAAAAAAAGTGAGACTCGAAGGGAGGCAGGAGGGAGGGAGGGAGGGAGGGAAGGGCGAGCCAGCCAGGTTTCTGGGAAGGATTGGGAAGGGGTAGGATGGACTGGAAAACCCGAGGGGGGAGGCGGTGAAGGGAGGGGCGAAGGGATGAGAGCGATCCGGAGGGAGAGGAGCCCTGGGAAAGATGGAGGAGCAGATCGGAATGAAGTTGGGGTAGGGAGAGATGGAGAAGGAATGGAAGCAGAAGGGATCAGAGTAAGGGAACTGAGAATGGGGATGAAAGGCAGCAGGAAGGAGCAGCCTAGGAGAGTTGGAGAAGCATCCATGATCTCCCTTGAGGTTACAGCGGGCAAGAAAATTCAGATTCTTCTCTTAAGGGAATCTGACAATGTACAAAATTTTGGATAGCCCTCCTCCTGTGTTTGGTGACATTCAGTGGCCTTAACCAGCCTAGTGGTATCCCTTTTTTCAACCTGGTGTCCTCCAGATGTGATGGAATGTCTTTGGTCATGTTGGTGGGAATCATGAAAATCACAGATCTAACACACTGGGAAGGTGCAACATTGGGGGAGATTGCTTTGCGGGATTACTTAGAAGTTGAGTTCTATAGACAGACTGGTCTAGAGAAGGTCCCATAGAAAGATATGTTCAGAGGAACCAAGCAAGTGTGGATATAGCTGGCAATGTTCCAACAGTTGTGTCATTGAGAAAAAGTGCTGCACAGGCTGTGGAAGTAGATATCAACCAGTGCTGTGTTTGGTGGATTTGCAAGTAACATCTCTGTTTGCTTGAAAGTAGCCATATCTAGCATAACAGAATACACGGCAGCCATACTATCTGTACCAATTTTCACAAGCCATCACTTGATGAGTTTTGTCTTGGTATGTTGTGCAAACTCAGCCACTCTGCTTTGTAAACCATGATTTATGAAGTAGCAATAAGAGTGACACAGGCACTTGTAACTTTTTCAACAAGCTGTGGTTTAAAGCAAACATGGCTTAGCAAACTGGTGGGCACAAAATTACAAGCATTTACCTGTGTATTTCCATTTAGCTAGTCACAAACCAACATTTTATTTTTCAGTCTTTTGCTTCTTTTTATCAAATATGACCTAAGGAACTTGGGAAACTACATATCTGGGAATAGGTAGATATTTGCCCATTTAAAAATGCTCACTTTTAAAGTAATTGTGTTGTGCAAACTGCTAAAAAATACAAATGCATATAACAGCATGAATCATAGAGCAAATGGGAGAAGGAAGGGAGGGAGGGAGGGAAGGAAGGTTGATCATAAAACATTTCCAAAAAGTTTTACTATATCTTTTAGAACTTTTATTTTGTCTGTCAGAGAAAAAAAATTTAGTGTTGACAAACAACATATATCCATCAATTTCTTTAAATCAGATGTAGATTTCTCCTGCTAATGTTATAACTCTTTTATCTAAACCCATCACTGAAAAAATCCACAATTCTTGATCCCTTGGTAGATACCAAATCCTGGTCATATACCCAATATCACATGTGTCCTTAATATACCACTATTGATCCAAACCAGTGTCAACTCACATTGCAACAGTAATAGGACAAGACCAAATCATATGAGTTCATGTTCCAGCTGCTGAATTATATCTCTAACACCATGGTAATTTTGACCCATAAAATGTCCATGATCTACAGAACAATTCTCTTGTTGTTAATATATTTAACATCTTGTTAAGGTCATAGTGAACTGATTTCACATTAGTAGAAGTAGTGTATACCTTTTTTTAATGAAAATTATCAGCACTTTTGATCAGTGACGTCATCAAAGTAAACAAACCCACGTGCTGATTACGTCAACAGGGCACAGCCCTAAAAGGAAGTGACGTGCTCAGCCCCCACCCTCCGGATGTGACGTTTTGGCCTAATCCCATCAAGATTGGCAGTCAATCCTCTGGGTACATGATTAGGTTAACCCTAGACTAATTCTATGGACATTCAAAACCAAAAAG
This sequence comes from Crotalus adamanteus, assembly GCA_039797435.1. NCBI lineage: Eukaryota > Metazoa > Chordata > Lepidosauria > Squamata > Viperidae > Crotalus > Crotalus adamanteus. The sequence continues at coordinate 13,342,204 of CM077935.1, forward strand.
AGCTAAGTAAAGTGAATAATTAGCAGAGGCCTGTGTTTTTGGGGAACAAGCCCTACTTTGGGGAGCTGTTAACCCTAGACTATTTCTATGGACATTCAAAACCCAAAAGAGCTAAGTGAATAATTAGCAGAGGCCTGTGTTTTTGGGAAACAAGCCCTACTTTGGGGAGCTGTGAAATAAAAAATAAAAAAAAGGCTTTTTATTTCTAATCATTCTAGCCTAACGATGCTTTTAATTTTTGTGGAGTTTTAAAAATCAGTGCCTCAAAAGCTGGGGAAAAAGAAGCCCCTGAAAGGCAGCCAGAGCCTGCATTTAACCCCTTTTTTCTAAAAGATATTTTTTTCTAAAAGGTATTTATGTCTAGGTGGTTTTAAAAGCATTTCCTCGAATGCAGGGGGAAAAACAAACAAACACAGCCCCTTTTAAAACCCACAGCTGGTTTTTACCTTTGTAAAAAATCTAAACACACATATTTTGCCATTTGTACCCCGAATAAAATTTATTCTGCCCGCCTTCCCACTATAGCAAAAGACAAGGAATATTAACAGGAATTAAAATGCTCACAAGAGGCAAGCAGCCAACCAGGCTCACAAGAGGCAAGCAGCAAGCAGCCATGCCTGTCTGTCTGCTAGTAAAAAAAAAAAGAAGGGGTAGGCCTTGTTTGGGATGTGCCCGGGCATGTCATGCTCCCTGTGATCTGGGCATGCGCAATGCTCAAGGGCGTGTCATTGCAAGGGGGCAGGGGAGTTTGTGTGGGCAGGGACATGCCTGGGCATGTCATGCTCCCCGTGATCTGGGCATGCGCAATGCTCAAGGGCGTGTCATAGCAAGGGGCAGGGGAGTTTGTGTGAGCAGGGACATGCCTGGGCATGTCATTCTCCCCGTGATCTGGGCATGCGCAATGCTCAAGGGCGTGTCATTGCAAGGGGCAGGTGAGTTTGTGTGGGCAGGCCTGAACAGCTAGCGATTTAGTCCCAGCAGTCTTTTGAAGATGGCAGCCTCTGATGGAGATTTGTTTGATGTAAATTTGACCCCCAAACCACCCAAGCGTGGGCGAAGAATAAGAAAAGGACCTGCGTTATACAGTTTCATTGAAGAGAACAAACCTATAAAACCTTGTTATTGCAGATTCTGCAAAACATCAAATGGTAAGTAAATATATATATATAAAAATTAAGAAAACAGTATTTTGATTGGTTGAAACAGCAAGCCTAAATCTACCTTATTTCCTGCTTTAGAAACGGCGGAGTCTCAAAATGCCAGCATGCCTCAGATTCTGAAAGCGTGTATTATTAAAATATTACACCACTGCTTAATGGGTTGTCTACAATCAGATGAAGACCACGTGGATGGTACCAGTGAAACAGAACATATTAAAAGCTTATGCTTTAGACTTTCTATGCCTCATGTTCTCTGGATCATCATCAGTATTTCTGACAAAATGAATAACTTATATTTCACCCAGGGTTCCCTTGATGAGGTCAAGACATTCATACAGCGTATCGAAAAGAGCCGTAAACCACTGTCATTAATGTCAAAGATTGAATCTGAATTGCCATTGTCTCTGAAGAGGCTCATATGCCAAAATGTAACAGAAATTAATTACAAGAATCTCTTAATGCTATGAAATTTATAATAAAATGGGCTTTACAAATCACATGAAATATGTATTATGTTTTTCTTTTGCTGACCCCTGTTTAACTTTGGCAGATGTTAAACACAATTTAATCAAAACTCAAGGGGTATTATTCAATTCGGTTTCCCTGATGAGGCGGGGCTGGTCAGATTTGCAAAAGTTGTGAAAAACACACCTCCTCTGATGTGATTAAGTTGTGACATCACCAGCGTATACAAAAGCAGGGTCCATACTGGTCTAGTCACATTTGCTGGTTTCTGGCATATCTGTACCTCTGGAGCCATTTGATCTGCTAAGAAGACCCTTTTCAGAATGGAAGCCACTATTGTAAGTAGTTTTATGGCTAATTTTTGAAACACTTAGATGCAAAATGGAGTTTTAGAATATTCTTGTCTGCTTGCTTGTTTGACTGATTGATTGTTTTATTTCACTAGAATGAATTGACAGACTCAGAATGCTTGAGGGCTTATGAAGGTATTTGTCTTTCATACTTTCACACATTTAGATTCTGGTAAACATTTCTGCAACAAATCTGACCATAGGATTTCTCTTTTCCTTCAGAATGGGAGGATGACCAGTTATTCACTGATGTTGCTATTACTGTAGAGAACCAATTGACAGACTCAGAATGTTTGAGGGCGTATGAAGGTATTTGTCTTTCATATTTTCATAACATTTTAGATTCTGGTAAACATTTCTGCAACAATTCTGAACATTGGGGGCTTTTTTTCCTTCAGAATGGGTGGATGACCAGCCATATGTAGACCTTACATTACCCCAGGAGCCCCAAGAGGCCCAGCCATGCACAAGCTACACAACACGAATGCTGTTAGGAGGTATAATATCTAGCATTTTATCCAACTACAAAATCATTAGTATTATTTTTTTAGAAACTAAAGGGAGGGGAGCGTTATTACATTATTAGGAATGTTGGTGATAGCCTTTTGTTTGTTTGTTTAACCAGAGCCGGCCTGCAAAAAAGCAAAAATGCATGGAGGTGGACTTCCCGCATCCCCAGCAGACAGTCATAAATGTGATTCCATGCCAGCATCTCAACCAGAAGGGGAGATATGTCATTCTACACCACAGCTACAAGCCCCTAACTCTGCAAACTCTCAGAATATGAACAATGTTTATTTGGATATGGTACAGGAATGGGAGAAGCCTATCAGGAATTTCAGGGCTGTGGAATATTATCAACGCTATAGATTTATTAATCTTGACCAAATCCGGTCTTTTGTAGATGCTATAGAGGCTGTTCATAATGTGATACAGCCTCTTTTGAATAATGTTGCTAGGGACATAGGTCCAAATGATTTTGTTCAACTCCGGCTGGATGCAGAGGGGTTAAATCATCCTCTCTTTTCTCTCAGGAGGAATATCAATGATTTAAATGCTGAGGATTTTCTGACCGGTATTGAAAATCTGCTGCAAAGTAAGGCCGAGATACTGTGGGGGGGTAATTTGCAATTAGTGGTTACTGTCGTGAAGAACAAGGAGGGGGGAGGTCTTAGGAAGTTAAGCACTGTGCTGCTCACCAGAGTGCTGGAGAAAAAAAGACAGCACCTAGTAGATTTCAATGTGGGAGGTGAATTTCTATGTTTTGCTAGCTGTTTGCTCTGGCTGATTGGCGGGGATGTTAGAAATCAAGAAATTATTACCAGGGCCAGGGAACTTCACAATAGACTGGGTGTTTCCACAGAAAACAGAATTGACTTTTCTCAGATACACCTCTTTGAAGAAGCTTTAAGGGTCACTATAAAGATCTTGTTTTATATGCAGGACGGTTGGCGGTTTTTTGTCACAGGTAGCCCCCAGCAAGAAAAAATAGTGTTTATATTGTTACACGACAAGCATTATTATGGCATCAAAAATATCAAGGGCTTCCTGGGTGAACGCTATTTCTGTAAATTCTGCCACACACCCTACCACCACAAATTTAGTCATGGCTGTCAATATATCTGCAGAGCCTGTCTCAACCAAGAATGCCAGCAGGTGGTGGAGGAGAAGGTGCGCTGCTGTAGGTGCAAAGAGTTTTGCCGGTCTAAGGTGTGTCTTGAAAGACACACACAGCTTGCTATGGAGGGAAAAGTTGACTGTAAGAATAAAGAATATTGTGAAACGTGTGGGGCTTACGTCTTTAGCCCCCACAAAAAGTGCAAGGAAACCAAGTGTGGACAGTGCTCTGAGAAGGTTGAAAGCTTGGAAGGGCATTTATGCTTTCTAAATTCATTGGACCGGCCGCAAATTGGCAAAAGATACATCATTTATGATTTTGAATGCTGTCAAGAGACAGGCATCCATATACCTAATTATGCCTGCGCCAGGGATATGTTGAATGATGAGGATGATAAAGATGTTGTGAGGTGGGATTGTTATGGTGTTAGATGTCTGGAGCAGTTTGTAAAGAATTTTATAAATCATAAGTTTAAAGGATGTACTTTTATCGCTCACAACTCCAAAGGTTATGACGGGTACCTAGTACTGAAGCAGTTGATCCGTGAAAAGGTTAAGGTTCGGCTTATAAGTCAGGGGGGGAAACTGTTGTGTATCACCCTGCCAGATTATAAGATCCGGTTTATTGATAGCCTCTCATTTTTGCCCCTTAAATTAAGCAAATTACCCAAAGCTATGGGGTTTCAAGGCAGCAAAGGATATTTCCCCCACTTGTTCAATACAATGGCCAATCAAGACTATGTGGGGCCACTCCCTGAAATCAAGTATTACAGCCCTGAAACCATGATGCCCGGGGAGAGAGAAGAATTCATGAAATGGCACTCTGCTAATACAGGTACTGTGTTTAAACTAAAGAAGGCTCTGGCTTACTATTGCAGACAAGATGTAGATATATTAAGAGAGGCCTGTATTCGATTTAGGGAACAGGTGATGGAAATGACTGAGCGAGAGTGTTTCAGGGGGGTCGGGGGGGATATTGTTGAGGAGATAGCAATTCGAGGCATTGACCCCTTCCAACATATCACACTGGCATATCACACTGGCCCAGTACCGGTTCATGTATTTGAAGAGCTATACCATTGCATTAGCTCCTTTGGACAATTATCACAAGACACAGAAAAGGTATTCAGCTCCAGCGATTCAATGGTTGTTGCATATAGAGCACACTGAGAATCTCAATATCCAGCATGCTCTGAAGGGGGGTGAAAAGCAAGTAGGCAAATATTTTTTGGATGGCTTTGCTGTCATAAATGGAACTCCCACAGCTTTTGAATTTCACGGGTGTTTTTTTCATGGGTGCCCTGTCTGCTACTCTGAAAAAGACTTCAACAAATTACTTGATTCAACATATGGAGGCCTGCACAACCGTACTAAGATTAAAGAAGAGTACCTCAGGGGCCAGGGGTATGCTGTGCGCTGCATCTGGGAACATGAATGGAGGGCCATGGTGGAGGATGACACCTCTTTGAAGCAGTTTCTAGTTGAGAATAAGCTCCCAACTCCTTTGAATCCTCGAGATGCTTTTTTTGGTGGTAGAACAAATGCTACATGCCTGTACTACAAACCCAAACCCGGTGAACAAATCTTATACTATGATTTCACCAGTTTGTACCCGTTTGTGAATAAGACCAAGGAGTACCCAATTGGCCATCCGCAAATCATCTACCAAAACTTTGGGGACATAAAGCAATATTTTGGGTTGGCCAAAGTCAAAGTGTACCCACCAAGGAATCTCTATTTCCCAATCCTACCCCACAAATCAGGGGGCAAATTAATGTTTAGTTTGTGCGCAACCTGCACAGAAAAACTGCAAACCACCCCCTGTAAACACAGTGATGAGGAAAGAGCTCTGACTGGGACATGGTGTACCATTGAATTGAATGTAGCTTTAGAAAAAGGTTACAGAATTGTTGAAATCTATGAGATCTGGCATTTTGAAAGAACATCAAATGAGCTATTTTCAGGTTATATGAACACGCATCTCAGACAGAAACAGGAGGCCAGTGGTTACCCTGACTGGTGCAAAACAGAACAGGATGAAGAGCAATATATTCAGGATTATGAAAAGATGGAAGGTGTCCGCTTACGACGTGACCACATTGAAGTAAATCCTGCTAAAAGACAGATTGCCAAGCTGTTTTTAAATTCGCTGTGGGGCAAGTTTGGTCAGAGCACCAATCACCTGACCACATCCGTGGTGACAAACCCTGAGGATTTATTCAAATACCTTTTTGTGCCCTATTATGATGTTTCCTCATGTGAGTTTGTGGATACAGAGACAGCCGTTGTGACATGGAAAACAGCCAAGAACCACCCCACCAAATCGACATGCACTAATGTATTTATCGCCAGCTTTACTACTGCTTATGCCCGGCTGGAATTATACAGACTACTGGATGGGCTGGGCGATAGGTGCCTGTACCATGACACCGATTCAGTCATTTTTGTAAGTAGAGAGGGGGCGTGGACACCTCCTTTGGGTGATTATTTAGGACAGCTGACAAGTGAGATTCCACCAAACACTACGATAACAGAGTTTGTTGCAGCTGGTCCCAAAACGTATGCTTATGCTTTGTCCAACGGGGAAACGGTGCTAAAAGTGAAGGGGATCACGCTAAACTGTGGTAATAGCAACAAGGTTAATTTTGACAGCTTGAAAGATTTGGTAGATGATTATTGTGTGTCTGGTGCAGAGAGAAAAAAGGAGATTGGGGTAGAGCAGTTGGGGATTGTTAGGGTTAAGAAAAATTGGACCCTAGAAACGCGGGTCCTCCGAAAAACTCTAAAAGTAGTGTATAATAAAAGGTTATTAAAGAGTGAGGATTACTGTACGCTGCCTTACGGTTATTAAGGATGGCGGAAAACATTGCACAATTTGTACACCCTTTCTCCTGTATTATAAGCGGCCCGTCCAATTCTGGCAAATCTTTTTTTATCAAACAAATGTTAGAACATGGTGATGTTGTGTTGTCTCAAATGCCTCAAAATATTGTATGGTTTTATAGTTGTTGGCAACCTCTGTACAAAGAACTGCTTAATAAAATTCCTTATATTAAGTTTATGGAGGGGCTTCCGTCTTCTTTTGAAGATGATGATTTGTTTCCGCCAAAACAAATCACTCTAGCTGTGATAGATGATCTCATGGCATCGGCCGGTGACAGCGATCAAATAGAGAAGGCTTTTACACAGTATGTCCATCACAGAAACCTTAGCATTATTCTCATACTACAAAACCTGTTCTTTCAAGGTAAGAAAATGAGAACAATAGCTCTGAATTCCAAATATTTGGTTTTGTTCAGCAGCCCCCGTGATCAGATGCAAATTGTCACACTGGCCAGACAAATGTATCCCACTAACACAAAGTATTTTTTAGAAGTATTCCAAGATGCCACTCGCAAACCACATGGGTACCTTTTGGTAGATTTGGCAGCCACCACTCCAGAATCCTACAGGTTGAGAACAGGCCTCTTCCCGCCTGATTGGCCTACTGTTTACACAATGAAAAAGAAGTGTAAAAAGCAGTAGCTCAGTTACCCTAGCGCTAGTTCATTTAAGATGTCAGAGAGGGTACGTAGAAATTGGGGGCTTTTAAAAATCTTAGTAAAGGCTGGACCAAGACAGAGAAAAGCCATCTTATGCAATGCTAACAATGACCTGGTGGGGGCAATAGCAGAAATAGCTCTGAACACCCTAAAAGGAAACCTTCCTCTGAAACCTTCACAATTCCGGTCTCTAAAGAGAAAGAAAGGGGTCATTAAAAAGTTGAGTGATAGAAAGGTCTCACTCAAAAAGAAGAAGAAGATCATACTTCAGTCGGGCGGTTTTATCGGGCCCTTACTAGGGATAGCTATTCCGCTATTGACTAGCCTGTTAGCTGGATAAACCATGGATCATGCCGAAAAAATGTACCTGGTGTCGCGTCATCAGATGGAGCAACTACAGGGTAGGCCCCCTACTATGGGGGCTATAGCCACTAACCGGTTGGATGATGAGATGCGTACCATTCTTCAGAGAGCTGATTTGTCTGAGGATGACAAGATTAAGCTCTACAATTCTACACTGCAGAGGTATCTAAGACTGACCAGGCAAAATGAATCTGAAAAGGACAGACTGAATCTCATTTATCCACCGGAAGAGCCTCGACCACTTCCAACTTTACCAGAACAGTCGCCACAGCCATCTCCGCAGGACACAGCGATGGATGAGATCCTAAGGGGTGTGAGCACCCGTTACAGGAAAAATGCAGAACTTTTACTGAACAAAATGAAGCAGCATCAGGACGTCTCAACCTGGGATGATCGTGGTACCTTTTTATACAAAGGGGTCCCTATTCCTGGTACTAATATTTTAGACTTGGTAAAAGGAGCCTCACAACACCGAGCTCCTACTGAGAAGCGGAAACCTAAAGGCTGGGATGACTTTATGAATGCTATGGCTGAGGTGAATGTTCCAACCTCTGTGTTGGGGTCTACAACTGTTAAAGAGCAAATAGAAAAGTTGAAAGATTCTCTGGTTGTTAAGGATGAAGCTGCTACTAACCCCGTCTCTGTTATGACACCCCCTTTTGGAACTCAGAAGCCTCTGATTACCGGTACCCCCTCTAGCCCTTGGACATTAAATCCTAGAAGTAGGTTCAAGTTTGGTGACTGGCTCAATTTGTAAAATGAATAAAAACACAGTGAAACAAGTAAAAACGTTTAAGTCTTTTTCTTTATTTTACAATAAGGCATGCAAGTCTGCATGCATTGGTGACGGTTACAGGTTCCAAGCCCCCTCCCCACCTTTATAGTTTTTACAAACAGCTTTACCATTTGATCATTTTTAATATCTGCATTGGAGTACATCTTTAAAATATTTTCATAGTCCACTCCTTTAGTCCAGTTCAGTAGAAAAAACGCACAGTGTTGCCCGCAGGTCACAGCGCTGGGGTGTTGCAGTTGACGTTGGTGAAATGTGTATTTCTCAGCTTGCTGCTCTAGAAACATCACTATAGAGCCAGGAAAGTCAGGGCTATCCGGCGGTCTTCCATAAGAATCAAAAAATTCACCATATCCAGGAGATGGGAAGTAGAGGGCCAGCCAGTGTTCACCAGGCAGAGTGTGAGGGTGAGTATTTACAATTAATCCAAAAGGTCTTTTGGAGATATGTCTCTGGGGTAGCAGATCACAAGGGTAGACCCCTAGAAAGGCAGTATTTCCAGAGAACAATTGGAGGAGCTGCAGTGTGTCCATACTCACATATAATCAAAAAGCACATTCCTTGTGTGACTTATTTCAATAAGGTTTTCAAAAATTGCATAGAGAATCATGTTGACGGTGTTGGGGAGGGGTTGTGCAAATCTAATTTCGGCTCTGAGGTTACCATTCTTGATCAAAGAATAGTGCTCAGAGCATCCCTGATCAGGACTCAAGTCAAAACAATACAAGGTATACCCTCGGTTAAACTCTTCCCGGCTGATTATCAGTGGCCTGTCTTTCATGCCTTTGCCTGTGGCTTGCACCATCTGCATGTACTCTCTCACAAAAAGACCGTGTTCATAATCAGGCTGAAGAGGCTTTGCGGGGATCTGCTCGCCATCACAATACAGGGCGCAAAAATTGACATTGCAGTGTTGAAAATTGAACGGGTTTCTTTCATAATCCCCACTAAAAGATGCATTGTCCACAAACCCAATAACTAATTGTTTAGGTAGCTGCCCCAGAAATAGATTTTCCTGATTACACACAAGGCTCCCTGCAGGAATGCTGTAAACCTTCATCCCCACTCGATCAATGGGGTATTTGGCATTGGAGGTGAGCAAAGCTTCTGCATGGCCAAGGCGCACTCCCGGGGCTATTTTTACACGTTTTACAAAGAGAGAAGCTGCCAGGAGTTGCACTTTATAATTCTCATTGCCATCCTTCATCACACAAAATTCATTTCTGCTTCTTGTGAGTTTGACTTTCACATCAACGCCATTAATCAGCAGTCTATCTTGAAAAAACAGATCGCTATGCAGTGGTCCTAGCAAATCCCATTTACGACTACCGGCCGTGTGTCTTGCTCTCGCTTTGAAACCGGAGTTCCCAGCAGCTGTCAGTAGAGTACTCTCCATGAGTTCTGAGTCATCTTTGTAAAAACCCCCAGCTGTAAATTGGGAACCCAGTGCATCACTACCAAAGTTCAGAATCAGTTCAATCATGGCCCGATAAGAATAGCAATGATGGCTCTGTGTAATGAGCCGATCTCCCAAAGTAACATCCAGCTGGTTAAATAGTGATGCTATAGGGTAGTTGGTCAGGCCCACCCTTGCCCCATCATCAATATCCGTCCCATCCGCCTTTACAATCTTGCAACTCACATACAGCAGGGTGTTGTTTAAATCCGTGTAATGCTCACCATGCCCCGTGATAAAAAATTCCAGGGGAGCGTTGGGTGTTAGCGCTGATAAAGGAGGGATCTCGACATAGGTACTGTTTTCAATACTGGTCTGTGTAGGCGCCAGTTGAAAAAGATCCAGTTCTGATTTAACACATTCCTCTGAAGCAGAATGAATAAATGACATATTGTATTAGAATATGTCTTCCTTGTCACAGAGCTTCCTCTTCTGCGCACGTCTCTTCTTGGTATGACGGGCCTTTTTCACAAGTCTTCTCTTTTTAAACGGAATAGGCGGGCCCGATGCATAATTCTTCCTGCCTATGAACAACCCTGATCCATCCTGCCCCCTTTCAACAACTTGGGATACAAGATTCCCCGCAACATCTCTGACAATGTTTTTGGCAGCAGATTTCACATGCGGCTTAATGATTTCTAATCCACGCCTCAAAAAAGGCATTGCTTTTCGAAAAAGCCCACGGAACAGACCCCCTAACCCTGTCCCGTACATAATGGGGGCTCCTCGGAAGCCTGGAAGGCCTCCACCGGCTTGTGCCCTGTAGTAAGCCACATAGTCTTGAGGGTTTCCGTGCTCCTTGATTACAACCATCCTTCACTTTTCCGAGGCCTAAAATGAAGCTTGACAATCACCTTCCCATTATAAAAACGCACGTTTTTGTCCTGGTCGGTTTTGATTTCTATAGTAACGGTATCGATGTGATGTTTGCTGACTGGTACATAATGTGGACGGTCATAGGTTATTGTGATGAAATCGTTGTCTTGCCCTTGCACAGGCACACAGCGCAGTAATGGCACATAGTAGTCACCCACTATCTGGAGCTCTACAATGTCTGTGTAAACATATAAGGTGTTGAATCCAGGGAACGTACTTAACAGATGTCCAAGTTCTCCGCTAACTAGAATGGTATGCGGTTCATCACCTTTAAGGCTAATTTTTCGACCCACTGCATCATACTGTAGGGTTGTCTTAGGGCCATCCTTGGCACTTGATATAAGCTTGTTCATATTTTCTAACAGTTGTCGGATGCTACTATAGTATCCGCTTCTCAAAGAAAAATGCCATCTCTTTCTCTCATTAGCAATTTCAAAATATCCAGGAGAAGTTAATGTGTGCCAACTATGCAGATACTGTATCTCTGCTAGCCCTACTTCCCATGACCCTGGAAGATCCAACGATCTTGCTAATTGTATAGTGAAATTAGAATTTCTGTTTTGGGGGAAAATTGCTGCTGACGCATTGCTGGGAAGGGTGATGTAAAACTCTGCCATATCAAAGATGTTGTACTTCAGTCTCCTTAACCCAACTGTTGAACTTCTCTGGCCATCCAGTCCATTTGACTAGAAATTCTCTGTGCCTCCCCCGCCCTCTTTTTTGGATAATTTTCTCTATTCTGTATATGCGCTGTTGGTCAGCAGGAACCTTTTGGAGCTCCTCAAAGTAAAAAACCCCCTTTACAGGGTCACCAGTGTAATCATTTAATCTATACACCACTCTTTCCCCCCTTGTCTGCAGTTCTTTGACGATGAATATCTCATCCGTATAGGTTTGCTGATAGCCCTTTTCAAACTTACCCTTCAGTCTGGATACCCTGACATGATCTCCCATCTTAAGACATTTTTCCTTTCTTTTTCTTTTTAAAGTTGCCCCATAAAGTCTCATCCACACACCCCTTTCGTTAGACAAATTTACGGTGTTAGGAGAAGTACCGATGCTACGATGGTAAGCGCTATTGTACCCCTGAACAGTATCTGCTAAAATATCCACATACCGGTGGGTATTTCTAGCTGTGAAATATCTCCAGAGTTTGTTTTTTAGGGTTCTATTAAACCTCTCTATAACGGCTGCTTTAGTTTCGCTATGAGTGACAAAATGATGAATGCCGTAACGTGCTAAAAGTTTCTTCAGTGGAATATTCAAGAACTCTTTACCTGCATCTGTCTGTAATTTTCGGGGTGCACGTCCTGTTTGAAAGATATTCTGGAAGGCGGATGTAACTTCCCTCCCTGATTTATCAGATAAAGGGGAGGCCCAGGCATATTTAGATAACACATCGATAACTGCTAAGATGTACTTTTTTCCATGATTCTCCTTAGAAAATTTGGAGACATCTATGAGGTCAGCCTGCCATTGATGATCTAAGCCAGACACTACTGTTTTATTTCTAGGAAAATTAATTCTTGCAGGCTTATGAAGCGTATAAGCGTCTTCCCCTGACAACCACGTCTTGACTTGTTTCATGGTCAGGTTTTTATCATGTTTTCTAGCTTCCTGAAAAAGGGCATTCACACCTCCATAACTCCCTACACACCCCGGCGTATAATAAATACGACTTAAAACCTTTTCATGCATCGTTATACTGAAAGACCACTGACAAATGTTCAAGTGTTGACATTAACGCAGTCTTTTATTGGTTATACAGAATTCAGAGGGCGCACAGCTCCGCCATCAGAAAAATATCCCTCATCACCACTATCAGAATCAGAAGATAAAGGCCTATAACACGCTATTTTATAATACTCTGGCCCGCCTGTGCCCCATAAATCACGTCCGTAGTCACAAGCAAACCAGTCTTTACACAAATTGCAGCTCTTTAACTCACAAGGTAGATAGCGTGGTCTCTGGGATAACTCATAATCCCTGTTATAGTCTAGATCAGAAAAATCTGCAGAAGCTTTCTGACCACGGCGATTACCACAGGAATCTAAAAGTGGGGTGTCTTGAAGTGTTTGCTGTCTAGGTATTACTAATTCAGAGTCTGCAAAATATAAAGCACATTCTGTTAGCAGTGTATCCGCTCCAGCATCATTTACATTATCATAAATAAAAACATATTTACTTACCATTGCTGGGAGATAATGTAGTATCATTCACCATTTCACAGGCTGTCCGGTAAGTACTCTGCATCTCATCGTTAAAGTTACAACACACCATGCTACAGCCATGTAACACAGGTCTGAATAAAAAATTTTCTTTATCATAACCCCTGCAACAGATTTTGTTGCATTCTGTTGGCTGGGGCCTTGTATCAGAGTGTCCGAAGCTATCTTTTGCTGTTGGTGTAAAAACACCTTTGGAATCAGAGGCTGCCATCTTCAAAAGACTGCTGGGGCTAAATCGCTAGCTGTTCAGGCCTGCCCACACAAACTCACCTGCCCCTTGCAATGACACGCCCTTGAGCATTGCGCATGCCCAGATCACGGGGAGAATGACATGCCCAGGCATGTCCCTGCTCACACAAACTCCCCTGCCCCTTGCTATGACACGCCCTTGAGCATTGCGCATGCCCAGATCACGGGGAGCATGACATGCCCAGGCATGTCCCTGCCCACACAAACTCCCCTGCCCCCTTGCAATGACACGCCCTTGAGCATTGCGCATGCCCAGATCACGGGGAGCATGACATGCCCGGGCACATCCCAAACAAGGCCTACCCCTTCTTTTTTTTTACTAGCAGACAGACAGGCATGGCTGCTTGCTGCTTGCCTCTTGTGAGCCTGGTTGGCTGCTTGCCTCTTGTGAGCATTTTAATTCCTGTTAATATTCCTTGTCTTTTGCTATAGTGGGAAGGCGGGCAGAATAAATTTTATTCGGGGTACAAATGGCAAAATATGTGTGTTTAGATTTTTTACAAAGGTAAAAACCAGCTGTGGGTTTTAAAAGGGGCTGTGTTTGTTTGTTTTTCCCCCTGCATTCGAGGAAATGCTTTTAAAACCACCTAGACATAAATACCTTTTAGAAAAAAATATCTTTTAGAAAAAAGGGGTTAAATGCAGGCTCTGGCTGCCTTTCAGGGGCTTCTTTTTCCCCAGCTTTTGAGGCACTGATTTTTAAAACTCCACAAAAATTAAAAGCATCGTTAGGCTAGAATGATTAGAAATAAAAAGCCTTTTTTTTTTTATTTTTTATTTCACAGCTCCCCAAAGTAGGGCTTGTTTCCCAAAAACACAGGCCTCTGCTAATTATTCACTTAGCTCTTTTGGGTTTTGAATGTCCATAGAAATAGTCTAGGGTTAACAGCTCCCCAAAGTAGGGCTTGTTCCCCAAAAACACAGGCCTCTGCTAATTATTCACTTTACTTAGCTCTTTTTGGTTTTGAATGTCCATAGAATTAGTCTAGGGTTAACCTAATCATGTACCCAGAGGATTGACTGCCAATCTTGATGGGATTAGGCCAAAACGTCACATCCGGAGGGTGGGGGCTGAGCACGTCACTTCCTTTTAGGGCTGTGCCCTGTTGACGTAATCAGCACGTGGGTTTGTTTACTTTGATGATGTCACTGATCAAAAGTGCTGATAATTTTCATTAAAAAAAGGTATACACTACTTCTACTCACATTGCTTACTTTATGCTCAATATGTCAGAGTATCAGATCAGGGTTGGAAGGGAAGACCTTGGAAGTCTTCCAGTCCCCCCACCGCCCAAGGTAGGAGTCCTTATACCATCTCAGAGAAATGGTGGTCTAATCTTTTTTTTTTTAAGTTTTTATTGAGTACAAAGAAAAAAAAGGATTAAAAACATTAAACATGGTAAATCGTTTTTAACTGACATCTCAGTCCATATTGTACATTAATTACATATAATATATCTACTTACAAGCTACAACTATACATTTCTGGTCTCTATCTTAACTTATCTCTTTGCTGTGACCTCCATTTTTTTCCCCTCCATCTATAAAATTTATTCCATATTCGATAAAATTCTGTTTCTTCCTGATTTTTTTAATCTTTTAGTTATCCTGTCTAGTTCTGCGCAATACATAATTTTCTTTATTAGTGCTTCCCCACTCGGTACTTCCATTGCTTTCCACTTTTGAGCAAATAGTATCCTTGCTGCTGTAACCACGTGAATAATTAAATATGTGTCCTTTTTATTTACATTTTTCTCTAGTATTCCTAATAGTAATGTCTCAGGTTTGTATTGAATGTTTTGCCTAGTCATTTCTATTGCCCATTCCCAGACCATACGCCAGTACACCTGTGCTTCTCTACATGTCCACCATACATGAAAAAAGGTGCCCTTTTCTTTTTTACATTTCCAACACATACTGTAGATGAATATCCGTTATACATTTTAGCTAATCTGGCCAGAGGGAGATGCCATCTGTAAACCATCTTATACAGGTTTTCTTTATATGATGTCGCCACTGTGATTTTGTTATTTCGCTCCCATACTTGCTGCCATTGATCCATATTTATATTATATCCTAAATCCATTGCCCATGTCACCATTGTTTCTTTAACCTGCTCCTCATATAGCTGGTGTTTGTAAACAGGTGTTTGTAAATATTCTTTATTTGTTTTTTCTCCGGACCTAGCAATATTTTATCTAAACCCGTATCTTGTCTGTTAATACCCCATTCTTGCTTATCTTTCATGTATCTTGCTTGTATCTGGAGATAAGACCACCACTCCATGTCTATTCCTTGTTGTCTTAGCTCTTGTTTTTGTTTTAAATAACCTTCTTCTGTCAAGATGTCTTTATATATAATAGCCTTGTCTTTCCTATACAGATTGGGATATGTAACTGCCTCCAATGGCGATAGCCAAGCCGGAATCTTTGTGTAATATTGACGTTTAACTATATTCCAGCTTTTTATTAATTCTTGCCGAACCTTTTGTCTTAAAAAATATTGGTGGTTTCTGCTTTGCCCCATCCATATGTGAGCATGCCAACCCTGCTGGAGGTCATAACTCTCTAAATGTAAACTTCTTTTATTTTCTAAGGTTATCCAGTCTCTAATCCATGTTAGGGCCGCTGCTTGGTAATATAGCTCCCAATCTGGGAAACCTAAACCTCCCCTCTCTTTGGCATCCTGTAATGCCTTTAATTTTATTCTTGCCTTCTTACCACACAAATTCTAAGGTTAATTTATTCAGCTCCTTGAAAAATTTCTTGTCTAGTCTAATCTTTTCTTGAAACCCTTCAGAGATGGAGCATCCACAACTCTGGAAGGCAAACTGTTTCATTGATTAATTGTTCTCAGTGTCGTGGAATTCCTCCTTGGTTCCAGGTTGAATGTCCCTCTGACCAGCTTCCACTAGCTGCTTCTTGTCCTCCCCTCAGGTGCAATAAATCAACCTGCTCTTCCCTGTGACAGCCCTTAATATTGGAAGATGGCTATTGTGTCACCCCCTAAGTCAGGGGTCTTCAAACCTGGCCCTTTTATGACTTGTGGACTTCAACTGCCAGAATTCCTTAGCCAGCATGCCTGGCTGAGGAATTCTGGGAGTTGAAGTCCACAAGTCATAAAAGGGCCAAGTTTGAAGACCCCTGCCCTAAGTCTTCTCTCCATTAGGCTAAACCACGGGTCGGCAACCCACGGCTCTGGAGCCTCCTCTGCCATTTGCAGAGAGAGACAAGGAGAGAGAGAGAGAGAGGCACTTGCGCTTCCCCACTCTCTTTTTCTCTCTCATGTGGACTTGCCCCCTCGAAGGGCTCCTGATTGGCCCTGTGCCTGGGTGCCCCGCCCCCTGGGAGAAGGGCAGCCAGGAAGTCCCTTTCCCGGGCTGGCCCTGTCTGAGGCTCACGTGGCTGGGGAACCGTGCGGGGAAGCCCCAGGATCCCCGCTAGGAGCGGCCCGCCGGAGCCTCCACTGAGCAGGCCAGCCCTCCTGCAAGCCGCAGCCCCGAGGAAGAGCATCCCCTACGATGCCCAGCCAGCGCGACTGTTGGCCAAGCAGCACTGGAGACGGAGGGTCAGTGGCGGGGGAGAGGGAGGGGGCTCCGAGTCCACAGAGTGCCGCCGCGAAGCAGCTGTGGGGCAGGTGGCGTGCCCCCCTGGCTTACCTGTACCAGGCGGCAGTCCCGGCTGGGGCATCGCTCCCTGGGCCATTCCCCCGGCCATTCCCTGAGCGGCCCAGCCGGCCACGCGTCTCCCTGGGCCAGGCTGGATGGCAGTCCCAGCTGGGCCGGCGGCCAGCAGGGGCATCACTCCCTGGGCTGTCCCCAGGCAGCTGAACCAGCCACATGTCTCCCCGGGCCGGGCGGCAGTCCCAGCTGGGCCGGCGGCTGGTGGGGGCATCGATCCCTGGGCCATCTCCGGGCCACTCCCTCAGCAGCCGAGCCGGCCACGCGTCTTCCCAGGCCGGGCTGGACAGCAGTCCCGGCTGGGTCAGCGGCCAGCCGGGGCATCACTCCCTGGGCTGTCCCCAGGCCACTTCCTGGGCAGCTGAGCCGGCCACGCATTTCGCTGGGCCGGGCCAGGCTGGGCGGCAGTCCCGGCTGGGGCGGCAGCTGGCGGGGGCATCGATCCCTGGGCCATCCCCGGGGAGCCGAGCCAGCCACGTGTCTCCCTGGGCCGGGTGGCAGTCCTGGCTGGGGCGGTGGCCGGTGGAAGCATCGCTCCCTGGGCCATTCCCGGGCCACTCCCTGGCAGCCGAGCTGGCCACGCGTCTCCCTGGGCTGGGCCGGGCTGGATGGCAGTCCCGGCTGGGCCGGCGGCTGGCGGGGGCATCACTCCCTGTGCTGTCCTTGGGCAGCTGAACTGGCCACGCATCTCCCCAGGCTGGGCAGCACTCCCGGCTGGGCCGGCGGCTGGCAGGGGCATCAATCCCTGGGCCGTCCCCGGGCAGCCAAGCCAGCCATGTGTCTCACCGGGCCGGGCCAGGCGGCAGTCCCAGCTGGGGTGGCGGCTGGCAGGGGCATCGCTCCCTGGGGCGTCCCCGGGCAGCCGAGCCAGCCACATGTCTCGCCGGGCCAGGCCGGGCGGCAGTCCCGGCTGGGGCACCGGCCAGCAGGGGCATCGCTCCCTGGGCCATTCCCAGACCGCTCCCTGGCAGCCGAGCCAGCCACTCATCTTCCCGGGCCGGTCCATGGTGCCCCGGGCGCCTTCTGCTGCCTCCTGCCCCTCCCCCATGCTTGGCCTTCCCAGGACCTCCGCCCATTTTCCCATGCCCAGAGCAGGAAAGGAAGCGCTGCTTTCCGGGCATCGGAAGGGGCTTCCCCCTCACAGCCCCCCATCCACTGGGTCATAAATCACTTTCAGCCTTCCATCCTTCCGAGGTCGGTAAAATGAGGACCCAGATTGTTGGGGGCAATATGCTGACTCTGTAAACCGCTTGGAGAAGGCTGTGAAGCCCTATGAAGCGGTATATAAGTCTAAGTGCTATTGCTATTTTTTCAATGACGTTGCAACTTTGAACAGTCACTAAATGAACTGTTGTAAGTCGAGGACTACCTGTATAAAACTTTTGCAGAATCTTTAGTTTTGAAGAAATAAGATCTGTTGGGTTTCATTTATTTTGAGTTAAAGCAAGAACATGTTTAAAATCTAGTATTATAAGAAACCTGTCCACCTAGGCCAGGGGTAGGCAACCTTGGCTCTTTTATGACTCGTGGACTTCAGCTCCCAGATTTCCTGAACCAACATGGTTGCCTACCCCTGGCCTAGGGTAAATCCAGCTTTAGCTATAGTTGGAAAAACAGTCTGTAATGTATGGGGCCAACTTTTAATTTTTCACTTTTAAAGCCCTTTGTGGCATGGGCCCAGATTACTTGAGAGACCGTCTCACCCCACTTGGATTGACCCACTCCCACTAGTTCTGTCAGCCTGAATATTCCAGCTGGCAGGGTCCAGGAGGAGGGCCTTCTCTGCTGTTGCTCCTGCCCTCTGGAACATCTTGCCCCCTAATGTGAGGTTGGCCCCAACCCTCCTATCCTTTCGTAAGGGCCTGAAGACCTGGCTCTCCCAGCTGGCCTAGGGCCCCAATGGGGGAACAGCACAGTGGAGGTAGATCCCACCTCCCCCCATTCAGCAGATCCCACCTCCCCCCATTCTGCCCCCACCCTCCCCACGTGTCCTTAGGTTTTAATGTTTGGTTTTAATTTATTCATGTTTTAATGTAGATGTATTTTTTATGTTTGTAAATTGTGCCAGAGTTACTTTTTGGTAAGATGAGGGATCAATACATTTTATAAACAAACAAACAAACTTAGTTGATAGCATCTTAGCATGTTTTTATCAAGCAATGAGATCTATAGTGAGAACAGATAGTAGAGAATTTGCCCAGCCTTATCAAAGACTAAAAGATAGGATTTTATTTGTAAAATCTTCCTTATGGACCTTCTATGGGAGATAGAACCTCAATATACTTTTTATGCCAATCAGTTTTTAAAACTATCTCTACCAGGAGTCTTCCAATTTCATAGATTTAATCAAAGTGACAGTTTAATAAAGTAAGATGAATAAGCTTGTCCTGTGATGAAGATGATACCCTTCTTCTGTAAACAGGAATCTTATCTTCTGTTCTTATTGCCTTAAATTTATTATAACGGCCCATTCCGGCAGACTTTGAGTGGCTTCCAAAATGAAATACTAAATTAAAACAATTCGAAGCATAAGCAAAACAAAACAGACAAGCTAAAAACAGCCATTAATGAACAATTTGAATTATAGAATTCAGAAGAATTTTTTAAAAATATTGAGTGATGAATGGAATCCATTTATACCTTCCCATTTATATCCCAAGTAGATGGTACAATATTTACAGCATTTCTCTCCCAGTTTGAAAATCATTGTAATCTACAATGTGATGTTCTAAAAAGATTTTTTTTGAAATATAAAGCTGAGGGATATCTGCATAGAAGGGGTTAAAAAGATGGTGGCCACAGTCCTGTGAACCAAACCTTGCCCCTTTTTAATGTTTGACAAAGTATATAAAAATGGAGAAGAGTTTTCACTGTATGGTTGCTGCCATCTTGATTTTTTTAATATTTTTTTGTGGACAGTTCTGGTATTCCTTACACTTATAGTGTAAGTTTGTGTTTAGCAGAGGACAAAGGTTTACACAGCGCCAGATATAGGTGGTATGGATAAAATAATAACAATTCTTTAGATTTCTCATTTTAAAATGTAGCTGTGGCCAATTCATGCTGCTTTTTCTGTGATACTCATGAATTAAAATTTCTGCTTCATAAAATACATATAATTCAGCAAAAATACCTTCATAGATAATTCAAAGAATGAACATCAGTTTGAGCAATAAACCTCACAGAAGCATGACCTGAAATTAAAATGACATCTGTGTTAAATATGCTTTAACTTTAGATATCCAAAATGAGAAAAAAATCAACAAATACTCTTAATTCGGGCTCTTTAGTACAGTTGTAACTGCTGGAATGACAGTAACTGCTTCCCCAATCTGAGTTGTTTTCACAATCCGCTGTTCAACGTCCTTTTTAATACAAATGACATGGAGCTCTAGGCTTCCGAAGTAATAATAATAATAATAATGATAAAGTTGGAAGGGACATTGGAGGTCATCTAGTCCAACCCCTGCTCAGGCAGGAAACGCTATACCATTTCAGACAAATGGCTGTCCAGTTTCTTCTTAAAAACTTCCAGTGTTGGAGCCTTCACTGCTTCTGGAGGCACGTTGTTCCACTTCCACTGTCAGGAAGTTTCTCCTTAGTTCTAGGTTGCTTCTCTCTTTGGTTAGTTTCCACCCGTTGCTTCTTGTCCTGCCTCCAGGAGCTTTGGAGAATAGCTTGACTCCCTCTTCTTTGTGGCAGCCCCTGAGATATTGGAACACTGCTATCATGTCCCCCCTCGTCCTTCTCTTCGTTAAACTAGACATACCCAATTCCAGCAACCATTCCTTATATATTTTAGCCTCCAGTCCCCTAATCATCTTTGTTGCTCTTCTCTGTACTCTTTCTAGAGTCTCAACATCTTTTTTACATTGTGGTGACCAAAACTGGATGCAGTATTCCAAGTGTGGCCTTACCAAGGGATTGTAAAGTGGTATTAATACTTCACGTGATCTTGATTCTATCCCTCTGTTAATGCAGCCTAGCACTGTGTTGGCTTTTTTGGCAGCTGCAGCACACTGCTGGCTCATATTTAAATGATTGTCCACTAGGACTCCGAGATCTCTCTCACAGTTACTACTATTGAGCAAGGTACCCCCTATACTATACCTGTGCATTTGGTTTTTCTTGCCTAAATGTAGAACCTTACTTTTTTCACCACTGAATTTCATTTTGTTAGATAACGCCCAGTGTTCAAGTCTGTCCAGATCCTCCTGTATGCGAAGCCTGTCTTCTGGAGTGTTGGCTATTCCTGCCAGCTTGGTGTTGTCTGCAAATTTGATGAGTTCCCCATCTATCCTCTCGTCCAGATCGTTGATGAAGATGTTGAAGAGCACTAGGCCCAGAACAGAGCCCTAGGGCACCTCACTACACACTTCCCTCCATGTAGATGTGGTTCCATTGAAGACCACACGCTGAGTACGGCCGGTCAGCCAGCTACAGATCCATCTGGTGTGATGCTGTCTAACCCACTTTTTTCTATCTTATCAAGTAGTAGGTTGTGATCTACTTTGTGAAATGCCTTACTGAAGTCCAAGTAAATTATATCCACAGCATTCCTCTGATCCACTAATTTTGTCACTTGGTCAAAGAATGGAATAAGATTTGTCTGGCATGATCTGTTTTTGACAAACCCGTAATGACTTTGCCTGTAGATGTTCGCTGATTCGTTGTTTGATTATCTTTTCCAGAATCTTCCCAGGTATTGAGGTCAGGCTGATAGGTCTGTAATTTCCTTTGCCGTTGTGATGTGATCTGTGGTCCCCATTCCAGCCTTATCATTAATTAAAACTAAAATTAGCTTGTCCCACTTTTTCCCCCCTGTAAATGGTATTTCCCCTTCAATCATCTCTGCAAGTGTCTTACTAGGAAATTATGAGAATAAAAGGGCAGGTGAGTAGACTTCTTGAATTCAGGAGAAAAACATGGGCAGTGCTAAACCAAGTGGTAGAGGCCTATTTGTTGAAATTGACCAAAGGGAAATGGGGGCATAAAGTATACTGAGGCCAGTGTGAACAACACAACCCACTGATTGAAAATTTTGTTGAGTTGTTTTCTATGGAACTATTCAGCATGTGAGCTGAATGATGCCAGATCAGTTTCTCTTTCTTTCCACAGCCATAATACTAGGTCTCTATAAATTGGATAGAGGAGTGTAACAAAAGCCTTTATGAAAATGGTTAGCTTTTCTAAGGGTCTTCACAGTATTTATGAACGGGTGGGTTGAGTATACTTATACAGTATACAGTGGTCCTTTCAGTCAGCTTCATTTGTTCACTGACAACTTTTCATAGATGTTTTTAACTAACAAAATGGACAACGGTTGAATAAATCACCGTGAATTATTAGGCCTAGGTCAGTGTTTCTCAGCCTTGAGCCCTTTAAGGTATGTGGACTTCAACTCTCAGAATTCTCCAGCCAGCATCTTAAGTCTGCAAGATTGAGAAACACTGGCCTACGCGAAGCTGATAATACTTCCTATTCCTTCTCTATTTCTTAAAACAACAGCCATCACTGTTCTGAATCCATGATTAAAAACTGGCCGTTATGATCTGCTCCAGCTTTGTCAACCTAGTGCATGGCAGAGTACTTAGACTTCAGTATTTTCCCAACTAGCTTGAATTTGAAATCCTTGTTATTGGGGGAGGCAACACGATAAGACATCCAGCAAGCAACATAACTACAGTGGTACCTTGGTACTCATTGTTAATTGGTTCCAGCAGGTGAAATGAGTATCAAAAATCAAAGGAATAATGTAGTGCAGAGCTCCCCAACCTTTCCGGATTGGTGGCCCGGAGGGAAAGGGAGGAGCAGGGGAATGTATGTGCGCATGCATGCGTGCATGCACAAAATGGGTGCACAGAGGTGGCACTAGCGCCTGTGCACGTGCGCAAGTGGGCCACGTGCACCCACAGTGGCAGTGGTGGCGCTGGAGCCCATGCACAAACGGGCTGCTAGCACCCACGTGCATGTGCAAATGGGACAGTAGCGACCACATGCAT
This sequence comes from Crotalus adamanteus, assembly GCA_039797435.1. Lineage (NCBI taxonomy): Eukaryota > Metazoa > Chordata > Lepidosauria > Squamata > Viperidae > Crotalus > Crotalus adamanteus. Next base: position 13,364,984 of record CM077935.1, read on the forward strand.
GCGGAAATGGGGCACTAGTGCCCGTGTGATGCTGATGGCGGTGCTAGCACCCACACACATGCACAAATGGGGCCTCTAGCACCCACATGGCAGCACTAGCATGAGTGGGGAGTGGCCACAGGATTCTCCTCTCCTAAGGAGCTGAGAGTTCTCTTCATCAGGTCGATAGCTTTCTCTAGGATCCAGTCTGAGTACGGTGCCCAGCTTTCTCCCTCTTCACTTGCGTGCAGGGATTTCTCCATCTCCTGCTTCCATTCTGGTTGCTTGGTCCCCCATCTCAGGGTCACCTTTCTTGATTCCTTTCCCCACTCACTTTTCTTTCCAACGCCCATTGACCAGCGAGGCTTGTGGTCCCATGTCTCCACCACTTCTTCTCCTGAGGAATCTGACCTCTTGGATCCCAACATCTGGCAAGGTTCCAGTTGGGTCAGCGGCTCTCTTTCCAGGGAGTTCTCCCCCTTTCTTGCTCCATTGTCTGACATGGTAATTTTTGGCAAAATCCCCCGGCAAGGGTCTCCCTTCCAGGTGGATTAATTTTGCAAGTCCTGTCTAATGTAAGGACCCACCCCACTTTGCATCTTAAGAAGACAGAACTCTTGGAATAATTCTTCCAACAGGAATCCTTTATTAAGAGAAAATGGTTGCAGGCGTTCTAGACAGGACTTGGGGTCCAAGCTCTCCAATTCAAGGTTCCCCAGTAGCCCCACGCAATCAACCCCCTCTTTCAGCGACAGTCTCAGGCATTACACTTCCACCCCCTTTTCATTACTGCCCGGCTGGATGGAGACTTCAAAGAAACTACATGAAAGGAAATGGCCCCATTCTTATGGTTAGTTCTTTTGCAATACACACATTCAGTTCCTTTGAAGTATACTGAAGGAAGTGAGGGCCATAAAGCCCCTTTGTTCACCCCCTTCTCTTCCTCTTATGGCAGAATTGGGGTTTTCTATATTTGATAACTAGAGATGAAATATAATTGGATTCTGACAGCTGGCTTTGCACAATCCACTAACCTATAACCTAACCAAATGGACTGTGTTTGCACAAGATGCTGAGCTAAAAAACCAACCAGAGTTAAAATTAATTGAGGTTAACAGGTATCTGCAAAGGCATGTGGAAATACATCAGCTTAGGTATTGCCTCGTTAAGTAGAGAGGGCAAATACATCAGACAGTCATTGAGTGCAAATACATTTCTTTGAATTTTTGAAAGCCTTGACAGACACAGGTATTTAGCAAGGAAGTGAGATGCTACAACTAATCTGCTTTGCCACACAGTGTATTTCTTAATGTACATGTACTTTAATATAAAGCTTTTCTAGGCAGCAGAAGCTAAGAAAAATACTGAATGAAATAGTTCTTTCCATTTAACACACAGAACTGAGAATGCTACAAGTGTTGGGTAATCCTGAAAGAAAAGGAAATTGTCTAAAAAACTTCAAGAGTGGATTTTGGCTCGTTAAATCAGTGTTGTCTGGGGAGTGGCCAAGAGGGTTCAATCAATCAATCAGAATAAAGCAGGGAGTTTGGAGGTCTTCTAGTCCAACCCCCTGATCAAGCAGGAGACCCCATTTCAGACAAGTGGCTGTCCAATCTCTTCTTCAAGACCTCCAGTGATGAAGCACCCACAACCTCTGAAAACAAGCTTGTTCCACTGGTTAATTGTTCTCACTGTCAGGAAGTTTCTCCTTAATTCCAGGTTGCTTCTCTCTTTGATCAGTTTCCATCCATTGTTTCTTGTCCTGCCCTCTGGTGTTTTGGAAAATAAGTTGACCTCTTCTTTGTGGCAGCCCCTCAAATACTGGAATACTGCTACTGTACCATGTCACCCAAGTCCTTCTTTTCTCTAGACTAGCCATACCCAGTTCCTGCAACCATTCTTCATATGTTTTAGTTTCCAAGCCTTTAATCATCTTAGTTGCTCTTCTCTGCACTTTTTCCAAAGTCTCAACATCTTTTCTGTAATGTGGTGACCAAAACTGGATGCAGTATTCCAGTTGTGGTCTTACTAAGGCTTTATAAAGTGATACTAACACTTCCCGTGATTTTGATTCTATGCCTCTGTTTATACAACCAAGATTTAGCTTTTTTGGCTGCACACTGCAATACAGTGTGAACACAGAACAATATTTCTGAACCTTGGAAGCTGGAAGATGTTGTGGACTTCAATTCCCAGAATTCCCCAGCCAGAGGAATTCTGGGAGTTGAGGTCCACACCTCTTTAAGATGCCAAGATTAAGAAACAGGTGTTCAGAATGATGAAAACTATGCTGTGATACAAGCTGTATCCTTTCTATATTATTATGATTTCATACACACATTCATTACCTAGAAGGAAGAAAAGAGGCTGACACGTTTCCTTTCAATCAGGCCAATTCTTATTTGCATAGCAAAATCATCTGGGCTATAGGCCCTGTCTTGGCATGCACCTTTTTAGAAAACAACATCTTGCATGTGTGTATTCTTGTTTTGTTGTTATTTTGCAAAAGATTGATGGACAGCAGAGAGACAACTTTTCATCTCTGTTATTTTCCTAGTGTCCTGGTTTTCAGTCTGAGTGAAGGTTTCCCTTATTTATTTATTTATCATATTGATTAAACAATCCAGGGTTGCTGGATTGTGACTGTGACATAACTGTGATGTTATGTCACAGTCACAACACAAGCCCCTTGCCTTGTCCACATGTATTTCACATGTTGCAGGCCTGCCGCAAAGATGCAGAGCTTGCAATTTGAGTCATGATTCAAATCAAGGGCAGGTAGTCCTTGACTTATGATGAGTCAGTTAGCGACTGTCCAAAGTTACAATGGCCCTTCCTGGGGGTATTTATGACTTGGATTCAACATTCTGACAGTCATCCCCTCCAGTCACATGACCACATTTTAGGTGCTTGGCAACATGGCCACATTGGCTGCCGTTCGCAGCGTCCTGCAGTCACATGACCCCATTTTATGAAAAAACCAACATTTACTTCTTTTTTGGGCAAAACCCCGGTCATAGAGAACCATTGATACGCTTAATCACCACGGCCTTTACTTAATAACACCACAAAAAAGGTCATAAAAATCAGATTGGTCATGTGACTGACCCGCTTTGTCACCATCACAAGTTATGACTGTGATGGGCATGCTCCATTACAGTTGTAATTTGAGGACTAACCTGTACATACAACCTGTACATACAACTCCAATGAAGAGATGAAAAAAGTGAAATACACAGCTAGTCCTTGACTTGCAACCGTTAATTTAGTGACCATTCAAAGTTACAACAGCCCTGAAAAAAGTGACTTATGACCGTTTTTCACATTACAACCCTTGTGGCATCCCTAGGGTCACGAGATCAAAATTCAAGTGCTTGGCAACTGGCATGTATTTACGACGGTTGCATTGTCAGGGGTCATGCGATCACCATTTATAACCTTCCCAGCTGGTTTTGACAAGCAAAGTCAATGGGGGAAGCCAGATTCGCTTAACAACTGCATGATTCACTTAACAACTGGAGTGATTTGCTTAACACCTGGGCCAAAAAAATCTTGTATAATAGGGCAAAACTCACTTAAGCACTGCCTTGTTTAGCAATGGAAATTTTGGGCTCAGTTGTAGTCATAAGTCGAGCACTTACTAATCTGACAATTCCTCAGCATACTTTCTCTAGTAATGCTCTTTTAAGAAAAGGAACATTAGTCCCACCGACAGAGTCAGTTGGTGGAAGCCATTTTCCTGTCCCAGCTGCAGATATGGACCAGACATGGCTGACCCATCAGGAAGAGTACTTGGCAAGGATGCATCTCCAAAACCTTCTGGGTTTAGACTGATCAGACTGCAGAGGAGTCAAAGTTCACATTTAAGATAGTTTTCCTTGTATTTAAAACAAAAATCCCTAAATTAGGGTTTTCAAAATAGCTATGATGAGTAGGTGTTACAGTACAGATAGTCCTTGACTTACAACAGTTCATTTAGTGACTGTTCAAAGTTACAACGGCACTGAAAAAATGACTTATGACTGTTTTTCACCTTTGTAGCGTTCCCGTGGTCACATGATCAAAATTCAGACGCTTGGCAACTGACTCACATTTATGACGGTTGCAGTGTCCCCAGGTCATGTGATCACCTTTTGCAACCTTCTGACAAGCAAAGTCAATGGGGAGGCCAGATTATTTTAACAACTGTGTTACTAGCTTAACAATTGCGATAATTCACTTAACAATTGTGGCAAGAAAGGCCGTAAAATGGGGCAAACTCACTTAACAAATGTCTCACTTAGCAACAGAAATTTTGGGCTCAATTGTGGTGGTAAGTCAAGGACTACCTGTAATTATAATCTAACATCACTGGAGGACATTGAATTGAAAAAAACAACTATATTTGTGTAGTAACATTATAAGGGAAGAGCTGTTTTCTCAATTCTACTTCTTATTACCTTATGTTTTAGAATCATAACCTGAATTTCAGCCTTCCAGACAGATACAGTATTGAGTTCCATCATAGCATCCAAGCCCAATTACCAGAATCCTGTTTGTCCCAAAGGTGCTTTTTCAGGAGGCCACTGGGCTTCCTTGTTTTTCTTTGAAGACGTTTTGCTTCTCATCCAAGAAGCATCTTCATCTTTGACTGGATGGTGGGGCAATGGAAGGATTTATATTCCTTGCAGACAGCTGGTCATTTGCATTCTTTTAGAGAGTTGACAAGGTCACCTGGAGATTTACCTATGTCCTCAAGGTCACCTGAGTAGTGCAAATGGGTGTAGAGCAGGGGTCTTCAAACTTGGCCCTTTTATGACTTGTGGACTTCAACCCCCAGAATTCCTCAGCCAGCCACACTGGCTGAGGAATTCTGGGAGTTGAAGTCCACAAGTTATAAAAGGGCCAAGTGTGAAGACCCCTGATGTAGAGCCTTCTTGGAACTGCTGAAAAGACTGTGTTGTAGACTGGAGATAGATGATGTTGTATCCCTCCCCCTCTGTTGAGAAAGGGCTACTGATGAGAAGCAAAATGTCTTCAAAGAAAAACAAGAAAGTCCAGTTGCCTCCTGAAAAAGCACCTTTGGGGCAATCATGACTGAGAATCTCCATAGAGAATCCTGTTTGATTCAACGGCATTGTGGACAATTTAAAAGGTTGCCTCAGTGAGACCTTTTATATTTATTTATATTTATATTTTCCATAATGCAGTTGAGTGTCTCTTTGCCTGTATTCATCTATTGCACTAATCCATGGTTTACTTAAACCACAATTGATTAGAATGCTAAGCTGCAGATCACAGTTCAGAAATCACACTGGTTGGAGTCAGTTAGAATGCTAGAAACAGACAAGGCCTATATTATGGTATATGGGTAGTCCTCAGTTTATGATTAGCTGCTTAGTGACCATTCAATGTTATGATGGACCTCCTTGGGCGCACTTATGATCCAGTTCCGAAATTCTGATGGCTGCCTCCTCCAGTCACATGACTGCATGTCAAGCACTTGGCAATCAGCTGGGATTGATGATTATTTGCAGTGTCCCATAGTCACATGACTAGGTTTTACAACAGTTTTACAAAACCACGTGAAGTATTAGTACTGCTTTATAAATCCTTAGTAAGGCCACACCTGGAATACCGCATCCAGTTTTGGTCACCACATTACAAAAAGATGTTGAGACTTTGGACAAAGTGCAAAGAAGAGCAACTAAGATGATTAAGGGTCTGGAGACAAAAACATATGAAGAACGGTTGCAGGATTTGGGTATGGCCAGTCTAGAGAAAAGAAGGACTAAGAGTGACCTGATAGCAGTATTCCAGTATTTGAGGGGTTGCCACAAAGAAGAGGGGGTCAACTTATTTTCCAAAGCACCAGAAGACAAGACAAGAAACAATGGATGGAAACTAATCAAGGAGAGAAGCAACATGGAATTAAAGAGAAACTTCCTAACAGGGATGCTGCTTATTGACTCAAATGACATTACAAGCAACAGAAGGAGATCTACCGGCTGAAAGGGAAGCTTTGTTATGGAAACCTGCCTGGCACAAAAAGAAGGCCAGAATAAGACTGAAAAGAGAAACTTAAAATTATATGAGATGGATTAAAAGGCACTGTAGAACTATGGACTGATTTAAGGATTAAGATTTAGAGTTAGAAGTAAGAGAAAAATGGGTGATTACTAGAATATATATTTTAAATAGACTAAGAATGTACTTTTAGAATAATAGGTTTATTTGTATGAAAACTATTATGCAATGGAATGAAGAAAATCTTTTAGATCTGGATTGACTCAATAATTAATTGAACATGTTAAATTAGTAAGATGATGTTTTTGTGTAATAATATGGGTGTTTTTAGGCATGATAATTACTTGGATGAAATTTGAACTTTGCCTAACAACCTGAAATGATTTAAGGTTTGATATTACTTTGCTAGGTTAAAGAGATTGATTGATGGATGGATTATATATGTATAGGGTAGACTAATATTTTATTTTAATCAGGATACATAGTGTGTAGTGGAAGAAGAAATAAACAAGATTTGTGATAAAATTAAGGATTTAAGAGATCAGAACTAGAATATATCTGGAAAGGATACCTGAAGTGATAATGTGTTTATTTAAGGTTAAATTTGACTATGGTAACTGTAAATTTATAAAGCTTAAAAACAGGTTTAGAATTTATAGAAATTTAATTTAGAAATGGATTATTTTAAATATATTATGCTATTTGAGGGAAATAGAGAGGGAATATTTAATGCATTGATTTGAGTTATTCATATATGGCTTTATTGTTGGATGTTTTATTGCCCCAGCACCACGGTGTGTCTCGAGCACTTTGTTCTAAGAAATAAAAAAACAATAAAATTTGTTTTAAAAAAAGAGAGAGAGAGAAACTTCCTAATAGTGAGATCAATTAACCAGTGGGACAGCTTGCCTTCAGAAGTTGTGCGTGCTTCATCACTGGAGGTTTTTAAGAAAAAACTGGACAGCCACCTATCTGAAATGGTATAGAATCTCCTGCTTGAGCAGGGAATTGGAGTAGAAGACCTCCAAGGTCCCTTCCAGCTCTATTCTGATTGACTGATTTTGCCAAAACTCAGTAATTCTGGTTTTGTGGCAAAACTGGTCCACAGCAAAGCATTGGTTTGCTTAACACCTGTAATGCACACTTAATGACTGCAGCCATCACTTTACAACCACAGCGTTTGCTTAACAACCACAACAAAAAAGGGCATGAAATCAGATCAGTTACATGTATGACTTTAATGGGCGGGCTCTGTTTCAGTTGTAAATTGAGAACTATCTGTAGTGTGATGTTGTCAACCAGGCCTACATCCTAGAGAGCCTTGGTTTTTATAGGACATTTAAAATGTTTATATAGAATAGAGGTGTCAAACTGCTGGCCTGCAGGCCGGATGCATCATAGCGAAACCGCGCCCACCCCATTGCCGGCAATGGCAAAAAAGTCGGGATACGTTGCGACACCTCATGTGACATTGTGAGTTTGATAGCCCTGATTTAGAATTTCCTATTGAAACTGTTGCAGCATTGAAATAGTGGCTTCAAGAAACCCCATTATAGTACTGCTTGGGAATGTTGTTACACTGGCAAGGAAGCTACCCAGGTTCATGGGATGGCATAGATATAGGAGGAAACTATGCCATCCTTCCAAATCTAGAATACAGGCACCAGGTGAGCATATTCATATTCCCTTGCCAACCTCTAATCTACCTCTTCGTACTGTAAAAGCAATAATTTTAATGCTGACTATCCTAAATATGCTGATTCTAAAAATCCACATTTAAGGGCTAATTGTAAGAAGATTGCAGTCCACTAGCCAAGTTTTTGGATTCTATATTATTTGCTGTTTGTTAAGCTTGTTAGAAAGAATGCTCTTTGAGATGGATCTTGATCTGATCCAGGGCAGAGAAATCCAGATGGTCTATTCTGCCAGGATGATAATTGACTCATGTACCATCTTATCCATTTTATTTAGTCCAGTGTTTCTCAACCTTGGCAATTTTAAGATGTGTGGACTTCAACCCCCAGAATTCCCCAGCCAGCTTTGCTATCGGCTATGCTGACTGGGGAATTCTGGGAGTTGAAGTCCACACATCTTAAAGTTGCCAAGGTTGAGAAACATTGATTAAGCAGCTGCTGCTAAAAGAAGGTATGTGCTGTTGCCATAAAGGAGAATCCAATCAAGGAATTGTATTGTAAAACAAACAGATTAGTATTGGTTGTAAATCTGTTCAAAGAATCATCCAGAAGATGGTGGGAGGAAGGAATGTCTCCAATTTCTGCTTCCCTCAAGGGACTGGTAAGCAAAAATATACATGATCAAGTACTATGATTATTCATTAGCCAGGGCATACTGATTGCAAGAGAACCAGGTTTGCCCATATGTGATTCAGCTTTACATGTTCCTCACAGCTGTGGATACTTTATTCAGTACAAATCCTCAGATAACTGCATGGCATATGCGGTAGATGCTCAAGAGGAAAGTTTTAATTTAAAAGAGCATTAGCAGAAATTGCCTGTAAAAATCTTTCTTCTTAGAAAAGAGTCTTCTGTTCCCATAAAGTTTTGCAGTTTAATACATAGACTTGAGATTCCCAGTGCTGACAAGATGTCTCCTTGCTATAGTTCTGTAGCATGGAACTGTCACCAAAAAAGGATACCGATTCTCGCATCCATTGAACCAAGGACTACCTTCTTGACACTGGGAGACATGTTAAGAGCCATACTTACTTCAAAAGTGGTGGTGAGGTCACTGCTCATTTTGGAAGGGAATAAAGATCCTTTGAAGGGTGAAATGGATGCTTGAAGCATCTGAATTACAGACTTGGAAGGGACTTTGAAGGTCTTCTAGTCCAATCCCCTGCTCAAGCAGGAACCCCTCCACCATTTCAGACAAAGGGTTGTCCAATCTCTTCTGCTTTCACTCTGGAAGCCTGGAGAAACAAGTGGACATCAGTTTGGACTTGAAGAGATAGGAGTGGTTCAAAGTACATGGGAATGCTCACTTAGCACATTTCAGCAATCCTCGAACCAAACCAAACATGGATTGGGCCAAAGCTGCGAAGGGTGGAGGGATGACCCTAGGAAAACATATAGGCGCCATCACATACAGCAGACATGTCAAACTCGTGACATCACGTGACGTCGCACAACGTCTCAGAACTTTTTCCCCATTGCCGGCAATGGGGTGGGCACGGTTTCCTCGTGACGTGTCTGGCCTGTGGGCCAGCAGTTTGACACCCCTGATATAGAAGAATCATATAGAACATCTCTGCATGTTCCAAAGAATCTTTTCTCCTTGAATCTAACTTGCTCCATTGTCGTTACACAACACCTGTGTAAAATGGAGAGTGCATCATTGTCACCCCATTGACAACAAAAGCAGGTTCCAACAATCAGAGAAATTAAGATTGGAGGATATGACTTTTGGCTATGCTTTTTAAGACAATCAAATGAAATCAACTAGCTTTATATCAGAGTAATCATATAGTTAGCTAGGATAGGAATGGCAGACGGTGGAAATAATATGGTGAGCATAATTTGGTTTATTTTTCTTTGGCTCGGGGCTTTTGCCTTGCCTTCCCTGCCACAAACACTCCTTAGCAACTCTTTTCTTTTTTCTACCAGGATGGTGCCTTAATCTCACCCTACCACATCCCTGAGGCAACTTAACATAGTCCTCAGTTGTTCTGATATCAATATAGCTTCCTCCAACCCACTTTACAAATTTGTATATAGTGAGCCAAATAAAAACCAAACCAACTTTATGGCTGGTTTCACACAGTAAACTCAGTATAATTAGACCAGAGTTGGCTGAGTTCCCATAGCACATTAAGTCATAAATTAAGGATTCTAACTGGAGTAACTGCATTTGAACAAAATAGTAAACCAGAAATCACAACATAGGAAAGGAACAAATTATATTGTAACTTCTTGTGATAAGTAAAACCTTCCTTTGCCATGCACAGTACCTTAAGACAGAGGTCCCCAACCTTTTGGACACCAGGGACCAGTTCCATAGAGAGAGGTTTTTCCATTGACCTGAGGGTGCATGGTTTTGTGTGCTGCCTGCATCCCGCAGATGGGGCTTTGCTTCTTTGTGCGGCCCGGTTGCTGGCATGCCGCGGCCCGGCACCGGTCCATGGACCGGGGGTTGGGGACCCCTGCCTTAAGATACCTCTATGCTTTAAGGCAGTGGTTCTCAACTTTTCTAATGCCGCGACCCCCAACCATGTGGTCGTAAGTCGAGGACTACCTGTATTTCCCTGTGGGCAGGGCAGGAGGAGGCGTGCACGCTCCGCCTCCTCTCCTGCGGCTGGAGCGCATGCTGGGCAGGCCGAGGGTGCATGCAGGCCGTCGCCCAGCAACCGCCTCGGCCCGGGAGCGCCGTGCATGCGTGGTGCCGCCCCCTGCGCTGGCCGAGGCGTAGCTGGCAAGCAGCAGTGATGGCGCAGGCCAACCACTGGCTGGGCCACCAGCTGGCCCAGCCCAAGGGAGGTAAGGCACCCGCCGGGCCACACGCATGCCAGCAACCCTCACTGCACCCGCCACTGCCCCGCTAGCCTTACCTTGGCCACCGCACGTTCAGTGCAGCGGCAGGCAGGCCCAGGCGCTCCTGGGCAGCCATGGCACGCAGCAGCGAGAGCACAGGGTGACCACCGTCTGGGCCACCAGCTGGCACAGCCCAAGGGAGGTAAGGCACCCTCCGGGCCCCACGCGCACCAGCAACCCTCCCTGCACCTGCCGCTGCCCTGCTAGCTTTATCTTGGCACCGCACATTCAGTGTGGCGGCAGGCAGGCCCAGGCGCTCCTGGGCAGCCATGGCACGCGGCAGCGAGAGCACAGGGTGACCACCGTCTGGGCCACCAGCTGGCACAGCCCAAGGGAGGTAAGGCACCCTCCGGGCCCCACGCGCACCAGCAACCCTCCCTGCACCTGCCACTGCCCCGCTAGCTTTATCTTGGCACCGCACATTCGGTGTGGCGGCAGGCAGGCCCAGGCGCTCCTGGGCAGCCATGGCACGCGGCAGCGAGGGCGCAGGGTGACCACCGGCTGGGCCACCAGCTGGCCCAACCCAAGGGAAGTAAGGCACCCACCGGGCCCCACACGTGCCAGCAACCCTCCCTGCACCTGCCGGCCTCCCACCTCCCACCCCTGGCCCTCTTTTACTTACGTTTAGTAGTTGCTCAGCAGGGAGGGGTGGAAACATCCAGAAAGCTTGCCTTAGCTGCAGAAAACTTGCAGCACCGTTTGCAGACTGGGACTTTTGGCGGGCTCAGCAGGGCAGCAGGGCAGGGCAGAGACAGCCTGGATAATTCCTATTGGCTTTTGAAAGCCAATATAATTAGACTCTATTCAGTGGGAGGAACAAGACCGAAGAGGTCATCAACTGCAGATCTAGATGCAGTGTTCCAAAGGCTTCAAGTTCCTAGAAATGGCAAGGTTCCTGACATGGAATGTTAATGGCCTGAATTCTCCACAGAAAAAGAAAGTATTTTACTATTTGAAACAACATAAGAATGATGTTATATGTTTGTAAGAGACTCATATTGCTTTAAAGGATGAAAAATATTTGATTAACTCCCGGCTGGGAGTACATTTTGCAGCCTCTGCTCTGCAGAAAAAAGCAGGAGTAGTTATTTATGTGAAGAAAGACTTATTACCGAAGTTAATTGATTCTGATCCACAAGGAAGATATGTTATTATTGAATTATTATTAAATGGCAAGAGAAGTCTTGTCATTGGACTATATGCTCCTAATCAGCAACAAAAATATTTTTATAAGTTGATACATCAGAAAATAATTCAGTTGGACTATAAATCAGTAATTATGATGGGAGATTGGAATGGTGTTTTGGATTCAAGTAAAGACAAGAAGGGTTCTTATAAATCTCCTAATCATGCAAAATTACCCAAAGTTTTTTTTAATTTGAAGGATGATTTGGAACTTAGAGACATTTGGCGTGAACGGAATATGGAAGAAAGAGACTTTACCTTTTTTTCGGACAGGCATCAGTCGTATTCCAGAATTGACTTTTTTTTTTAATTGCTAATGATTTTTTTTCTAGGGTGAAGAATGCTAAGATATTCCCCAGAATATTGTCAGACCATAGTCCTGTATGCATGGAGTTATCTACTGAAGATGGGAATAGAAGGATTTGGAGATTGAATGAAAACTTATTTAGATATGAGGGGAATGTACAGAGATGTAGAGATTATTTAAAGGAATTTTTTTCTTCTAAATATGCATAAGGGTACTTCGATGCCAATGGTATGGGATGCCAGTAAAGCATATATGAGAGGGGTCTTGATTCATATGAACAATGCGTATAGACGCAAACAGATGCAGAAACGTAAAGAGTTGGAAGTAGAGATTAAATCTAAGGAAAAGGCTCTTACATTAAATCCATTGGACAATTAATTTAAAGGCTTCTATTATCTTGCTTAAAGAGCAATTTAATATGTTAACATCTGATCAGATTGCAATTAATTTGAGGTATATGAAACATAATACATTTTGCAACGCAAACAAACCTGGGTAGGTGGTTGGCTTACCAACTACGAAAGAAACAGAAATCAAGGATTATAGAGAAAATAAATTATAAAGGTAAAGAAGTTTATCAACAAAATTTGATTAAAAGAAGTTTTTTAGATTTTTATTCAAAGTTACAGTATATGCTAGTGAAAGCATACAAGTTTCAGATATAGAAAAATACTTACAGGAATCACATTTTCCTAAACTTACTATTGAACAAAGAGATGAGATTAATGGTTTAATTACTTCTGAAGAGATTGTTTGGGCAATTAAACAATTAAAAGTTGGTAAGGCTCCAGGTACAGATGGATTAACAGCAATTTATTATAAAATGTTATCTGAAGAAATGATAGAACCATTGAAGGAACTTTTTAATAATATTTTGTTGGGAGCAGAGGTACCTTCATCATGGAGAAGGGCTTTTATATCATTGATCCCGAAGGAGGATCAAGATTTGACTCAGCCCAAAAATTATAGACCTATTTCACTTCTGAACACAGATTATAAGATTTTTTCAAAAATATTGGCTAATAGATTAATGCGAGTTTTGAAGCAATTGGTTCATAGTGATCAATCTGGATTTATAACTGGAAGATATATGAAATATAATGTTAGACAAATTGTTAATTTAATTGAGTATTTAGACAAGAACAATCAAATCCCTGCGGCTTTGATTTTCTTAGATGCTGAAAAAGCTTTTGATCAATTAGATTGGCAATTTTTATTTAGAGGAGTAGAGGAAATGTATTTTGGGGATAAATTTTTATCTGCCCTTAAGGCTATATATCAACAACAATCTGCACAAATTATAGTTAATGGGGGATTAACAGAAGCATTTAAAATTGAAAAGGGTACAAGACAGGGATGTCCTTTATTTATTTATTTTATTTATGAGACTTATATACCGCTTTAAGTGCAAGCACTCTCTAAGCGGTGTACACCAGTAAGCAATGTATGTATATATTTACATTGCCCCCAACAATCTGGGTCCTCAGTTTACCTACCTCGGAAGGATGGAAGGCTGAGTCAACCTTGAGCCGGTGAGATTTGAACCACTGACCTGTTGAACACAGTCAGCTAAAGTGGCCTGCAGTACTGCACTCTAACTGCTGCGCCACCTCAGCTATTTGTTTTAACAATGGAGATTTTACTTATTAAAATTCGGGAGTCATCTCGTATAAAGGGAATAAAAATAAATAAGAATGATTATAGGTTGAGAGTCTTTGCTGATGATTTGGTTGTGACATTATCTCAGCCGACAGATTTGGTTAGGGATTTGGTTGAAATTCTAATTCAATATGGGAAGGTTTCTGGTTTTAAGGTAAATAATAATAAGACTAAAATATTAGTGAAAAATATGTCTATGAAGGAAAAGGATATTATAGTTAAATTAACAGGTTTTGAAATAGTGAGAAAGGTTAAATATTTAGGAGTATATATAACAGCTTCTAATGTTAAATTGTATAAAAATAATTATGAGACATTATGGGCAAAAGTGCAGAAGGACTTAAATGATTGGAAAAAATTACAATTATCTTTGTTGGGGAGAATATCGGCAGTTAAAATGAATATACTTCCAAAGTTTCTTTTTTTATTTCAGATGATACCTATTTTGAAAAAAGATACTAATTTGGAGGAATGGCAGAAGGGGATTAACAAATTTATTTGGGCAGGGAAAAAGCCGAGAGTTAAATTCAAAATTATGCAGGATACACTGGAAAGAGGAGGACTAAAGGCGCCTAATTTAAAATTGTACTATGATGCGGTGGCTTTAACGCTGTTTAGTGATTGGCTCAACTTAACAAATAAAAATATTCTTTCTTTTGAGGGATGGGATTTATTATATGGATGGCACGCGTATTTAATTTATGATAAAAAAGTTGATGAGGTTTTTAAAACCCATATTTTGAGAAGTGCCTTGTTACGTGTCTGAAAGAAATATTATTATAGGCTAAATTATAAAATCCCAATTTGGGGGATTCCTGGACACGTGATAGAGGGAGTATCTAGGGGAGTAAATTTGGATAAGATTTCTTATAAGGAATTACTTAGTTTGGTTGGGCAGCATTGGCAATTAAAGCCCTTAACTGAGTTGAAGCAAGAAAATGTTGTATATTCTTGGTTTCATTATAATCAATTGTTAGTGAGGTGGAGTATAGATCAAAAGGTTGGTATTTGTTGGAATATTCATGAGCAGGAAGAGTCATGTGGTAACTCAGTCAGCCAATGTGAAGAAAGAGCTACTGAGTCTGTGCAAAAAGATTATTGAGTTAGGAGCTGAATTTCCAGTCTCAAGGTTTTGTCTCTGGTCTGTCTCTGTAAGAAGTCTTCGTTAAGCTATGTTGCTGTAAAGAAGAATGGTATTGTAAATATTTTTATATAAATATAAAGTTATTTAAATCAGCTAAATGCAGTCAACTGTGAGAGCTTCTGATTTATTTTTCAGCAATAGAGAAATTAAAATTCTCTAACAGGTTATGGGCCCAGAGCTTACTAAGGACTGCATTGTAATTTAAAGCTGGAAGAAATTGCCTGTGTTTAGAAAGTTTAAGAACAAGGCAGAATTAGCAAAATGGCTGCAATGGAATTTAAAGAAAGGGAGCTTCCGGTACGGGGCGACGGCGATGGCGGCTACCTTGTAGCCGTCCAGCTGGGAAGGTGTCAGAATCGCAGAGCGCAGCGCGTATCAGCTGGCCCGCGGTTCGGAATTCCCTTCCCGGGCAAAGGGAAGGGATAGAGAATGCAGGAGTAGAGGTAGAACCCCTGAACCCCCTCTGGATTTATTCCTAGAGGGGGTGAAAGGAGTGTTCCCTCGGAGCTCCTGCTGATCTCCGCCTCCCAGCTGTTTTTGCTTCTTGGAAGCAAAAGAAACCGTGAATATAGCATCCTGGTGAGTAATTTTTAAAATGGACAGAGCGGCTTAAAGGATTCTTTTATATAGTTTAGGGTTTTATTTCTTTCTTTTATTTAGTTTTGGTTATCTCTCCTTTGTTCTTTTTTTTTTGGTACGGAGAGAGGAAATAAGATGGCGTTTTGAAAGTGTCGGAGTTTTTTTTTCCCTTTGTTTTTCTTTTGTTTTTAAAGAACTGGACTTTAATGATCTTGCTTTTGATTTTTTTGTTTCTGGTACTGGATTTCTCTTCGATTTTTTTTTCTTTTTTCTTTGGATTTCTAAGGATTATAGTGCTTTTGCTGTTTTTCTAAAAATTCTTTTTTTTCTTCTTCCCCCTCCCCTTTCTTTGGAGAGAAGGGAAGTGAGAATTGTGTCATATAAAATGGCTTCAAAGAGACAGCCGCCTTCTATAACATCTAAGGCGGTCTCTTCTCCTACAACTCTTACTGCACAATCACAACAACAATCTAAACATGTACCACCGACTCAGCCACCACCCTCCCCTCCTTTGCCAGGTCTGTCAGTACAAGAGGTTAAAGATATAATGGGAGATGCTATGTCTCAAATGAGAGATGAAATGAAGCAATTTGTCATACAGATTAAATCTGAAATTAAAGAAGAGATAAGTGGGATAAAGAACTTATTAGAAGATAATAATACCATCTTGCGGCAAGATATAGTTGCAGCTGTATCAGGCTTGGCTACGGTGGTGGTGAAGCTGGATTCGAGAGTAGAGGAAGTGGAAGATAAAGTTGACTCTTTTGATGAGAAATTTCAAGATGTGGAAAGGAAGGTGGAGACTTCACAAGAAGATATTCTTATGTTTCAGTACAGACAGATGGAGTATGCCTTGAGGATTAGAGGTCTTAAGGAGGACATGAATCAAGACCTGATGGAGATGGTGCTTACTGACTTAGCTATTGCTCTGAATATGGATAAAGGAGAATTACGCAGAGATGTGGAAAAAATTTATAGAGTCAACTCCTGGATTGCGAAGCAGAAGAATTTGCCTAGAGATGTGGTGATTTATTTTACAAAGAAGTCTCTGCGCAATGAAATTGTACAAGCCTTTTATAATAAGAGATTTCAGATTGCTACCCAAGATATTATTATTTTAAAGGAAATCCCATCCAAAATCTTAAGAAATAGGAAAGATTTTTCTTTTCTAGCTAATGAGCTTAAAGCCAGATCGATGCCATTTAGATGGGAGATCCCGATGGGTATTGCTCTGAGCCATGCGGGGACGCGTTATAGATTGAATACGGTTGATAAAGCTAGAGAGTTTTATAATACGGTCCTGGGTGCAGGCTCAGCTTCATCTGTTCAGAAATCCTTGAGTGGCAAAGAGTTGGGGCAGCAATCTGAGGCATTAGGTCTGGTCTCTGCTGGGATGCTGCAAGCTGAATGGCAACGTCAAATGGAGGTTAAAGAGCAGAGAATGACCCGTGCAGCTTATAGACGTAAGGAGAAGGAGCAACGCAAGAAAGAGGCCAAAGAATCTTCTTCTGAAAGTGCTTTATCGCCGGTGGGAGGAGCAAGACCCAAGAGTTCTGCAACACATGCAGCAATGGCAGATCTCGAAGGAGTCTTCTCCGGGCTCCTGGCCAAGGGAGATGGCAAAGTTTCTGACCTGGAATGTTAATGGATTGAATTCTCCTCAGAAAAGGAAAAAAATCTTCTACTATTTGAAGCAACATAAAAATGATGTTATTTGTTTACAGGAAACTCATATTTTACTTAAGGATCAGAAATATTTAGTTAATGCTCGTCTGGGATCCCATTTTGTATCTTCTGCTCCTGGGAAAAAGGGGGGAGTTGTTATCTATGTGAAGCAAAATTTACCAGCTTGTCTGGTAGAATCAGATCCCCAAGGAAGATATGTGATGATTGAACTTGGCTTATATGGCAAGAAAGTACTTATAGAGGGACTCTATGCACCAAATCAGCAACAGGAACAATTTTATAGGTTGTTACATCAAAAAATAACTTTGTTGGACTATAGATCCATGGTACTAATGGGTGATTGGAACGGTGTCTTAGATATACAAAGGGATAAGAAAGGTTCTTCTCCTTTTTTTAAACAGGCAAAACTACCTAAAGCCTTTTTTGACATGAAAGAGGACTGGGAACTAAGGGATTATTGGCGGGAATGTAATCAAGAGGAGAGAGATTTCACCTTTTTTTCAGATAGACACCAATCCTTCTCAAGAATTGACTTTTTTTTTATTACAACGGACTTATATAATAGAGTAAAGAATGTAAAGATTTTTCCTAGGTCGTTGACGGATCATAGTCCAGTTTGGATGGAGCTGATTCAAGAAAAAGAGGAAAGAAGATCCTGGAGGTTGAATGAAAACTTATTCAGACAAGAAAAGAATGTTCAAAAGTTAAAGGAGTGTTTAAAGGATTATTTCGCTTTAAATATGTATAAGGGGACTTCAATGTCAATGGTATGGGATGCAGGTAAAGCATTTATGCGTGGGATCTTGATAAAAGTGAATAACTGTCATAAGCAAAAGCAGACTCAGAAACGTAAAGAATTGGAAGATGAAATTAAATTAAAAGAAAAGTCTTTGATCTTAAATCCTTCTGATGAAAGCATCAAAGAATCTGTAAAGTTGTTAAGAACACAATTTAATATGTTGTTAGCAGATCAAGCTGCAACTAACTTATTGTTTATGAAACAAAATACATTTTGTAATGCCAATAAGCCAGGGAGATGGTTGGCTTATCAGTTAAGAAAGAAACAGAGACAGAGAATAATAGATAAAATAAATTATAAGGGTAAATTAGTCTTTCAGAAGGAATTGATTAAGAAATCTTTTTTGGACTACTACCAAAAATTATATAAATCTACCAATGTGCAAATTTTAGATATAAATAAATATTTAAGTGAGGTTAGTTTCCCCAAATTGACAGAGGATCAGAAACAGGAAATTAATGGCTTAATTACTAAGGAGGAAATTGTGTTAGCAATTCAACAATTGAAACCAGGGAAAGCACCGGGCACGGATGGGTTAACAGCTGTTTATTATAAAGCTTTAATGGAGGAGATGATTCAACCATTAGGTGATCTTTTTAATGATATTTTACAGGGTCTAGAGATTCCTCCTTCATGGCGTAGTGCTTTTATATCATTGATTCCAAAGGAGGATCAAGATCTCACTTTACCAAAGAATTATAGGCCTATATCTCTTTTAAATGTGGATTATAAGATATTTGTAAAAATCCTAGTAAATAGGCTTATGAGGGTTGTGCATCACCTTGTGCATAAAGATCAATCTGGGTTTATAACTGGAAGGTATATGAAAAATAATGTTAGACAAATTATCAATTTATTAGAATATTTAGATAAGAACAACCAAGTTTCTGCAGGGCTGATATTTTTAGATGCTGAAAAAGCTTTTGATCAACTGAATTGGCATTTTATGTTAAGAGTAATGGAAGAGATGAATTTTGGTGAAAAGATAGTACAGGCCCTTACGGTAATATATCAAAAACAAACGGCACAACTTATTGTTAATGGAGGTTTGTCAGAGGTTTTTACAATAGAGAAAGGTACTAGGCAGGGATGTCCACTATCACCGCTGTTGTTTGTTTTAACATTGGAAATATTGTTGATCAAAATTCGAGAGTCGCAGGAAATTAAAGGAATAGAAGTTAACAAAAAAGAATACAAGTTAAGAGCTTTTGCGGATGACTTGGTGGTTACTTTGTCGCAACCTACTTATTCTGTTGTAAAGTTATTACAACTGATTCATTATTATGGTTTGGTCTCGGGTTTTAAGATTAATGTTAATAAGACTAAAATTTTACCTAAAAATATGACTAGTCAGGAGAAGCAGACTTTGGTTAATTTGACGGGTTTTGAAATTGTTAATAAGGTGAAATATTTGGGGGTGATGTTATCTATTTCTAATGCAAAACTATTTAAAAATAACTATGAAAGGTTGTGGGTTAGGGTACAGAAAGACTTGAAGAATTGGGAGAAGTTGCAATTATCCCTCATGGGAAGAATTGCAGTGATAAAAATGAATATTCTACCCAAGTTTCTCTTTTTGTTTCAAATGATACCGATTTTGAAGAATGAGATTAATCTAAGTGAATGGCAGAAAGGCCTTAATAAATTTATTTGGGCAGGGAAAAAGCCAAGGGTTAAGTTTAAAATTATGCAAGACTTCCGTGAGAGGGGTGGACTCAAGGTACCAAATTTGAAATTATATTATGATGCGGTGGTTCTAACACTAATTAGTGATTGGGTAAACTTGACAAATCCTGAGATACTCCATCTAGAGGGATGGGATTTACTTTTTGGGTGGCATGCCTATTTAATATTTAATAAAAAAATGGATTGGGTCTTTAAAGCTCATATTCTAAGAATTTCTTTACTTAGGACTTGGAGAAAATATTATAAAAGTGATTTTAAAGTACTATTATGGGCTATACCCTGGCATGCAATAGAAGGAATAAAAAGAGGTGCTAAAATGGATATGGTGTCTTATAGACAGCTACTTAGATGGGATGGACAAAACTGGCAGTTAAAATCACGGGAAGAGTTAGCACAAGCAAATATTATTTATTCTTGGTTCCAATATAGGCAACTAGTAGATAGATGGAAGGTGGATTGTAAGGTGGGCTTTCTTAGAGAAGATGAAAATTTTATTAAGCAAGTGAAGGATCAAAGACAAACCCACATTAAGAGGATTTATGGGGTTTTAGTTGAATTGGACTCAGAAACGGAACTAATTAAAGATTGTATGATCAGATGGGCACAGAATTTTGGTGAGCCAGTTCCATTGGACACCTGGGAAACCATCTGGGTGAGAAATGTCAAATTTACACAAGCACAGAATTTAAGGGAGAATTTTTATAAAATGTTTTATAGATGGCACCTTGATCCACAAAAAATGTCTCTTATGTACCCTGACTTACAACCTAAATGTTGGAGATGTGGTTGTATGGATGCTACTTATTATCATATTTGGTGGTCGTGCAGAGAGATAAAAGCATTTTGGATTAAGATATGGTGGAATATCCAGAGAATTTTTAGAAGGAGGGTAAAATTTACTCCGCAATTATTTTTGTTGGGTATAGTTACTGATTGTGATACAAAGGAGGTTATATTGATGTTAAATTTGATTACAGCCGCGAGGCTGTTAGTAGGACAATATTGGAAGAAGGAATCTTTGCCTACATTGCAGGAATGGTTTCTTAAAGTGTCTTATTTGGCGGAAATGGCAAAGATTTCGGCTTTTTTAAAGGAACAAACGCAAGAGAAATTTCTTGCTGTTTGGGATAAGTGGATAAAATTTATACAATTTAAACTGGATATAAAAAAATATTATATAGCCTTTTCATAATCTTTATTTTTATATATATACATATATATCTTAATGTTATATATTTTTTTTTTATAAATATAATTTTTTAATTGTTTTTTAATTAAGCCTATATTCTGCTCTGGGAAGCTCAGGGGGGGGAAGGGGGGGGTCTTTGGGCGGGGGTTGGGGAAGGGGGGTTTTGTTGTGTAATGTTTAGTTTTTTCTTTGTATATGTTGTTTTTTGTTTTTGTATTGTTTTGTTTTTTTTGTAAAATTTATAAAACTTTTTAATAAAAAAAAAAAAAAAAAGAAAGGTGTGTGCCTCCTTTGGGCCAGAAGAATTACATTGTGTGGGCTGCAAAAATGGAATGTTTGCTGAAAGCAAAAGAGCTGTGGTATATTGTTGAAAATCCACCACAAGTGTTTGCAGCAGTTGATCAGAAAAGTCATGATAGAGCAATGGCTTATCTCATCTTGAATTTAGGTGATGAACAATTTCTAAATGTTGCAAATTTAAAGACTGCAAAGGAGATTTGGTTGAAGTTGAGAGCTGTGCACGTGAATGTTTCTGCTTGCAACATAGTGCAATTGTCAAGAAAACTTTACAGGGCCTGTTTGCAACCAGGTGAATCTGTGGAACAGCATTTAAATAAAATGCAAAGTTTATTTTTGGACTTAGAACAACGTGGGATTAAACTCCCTGAGTCCCAGAAGGTTTTATTGGTGTTGAACAGTTTAGATAAAACCTGGGACACAGTTTCTGCAATATTTGAGTGCAAAGAAGAGCAAGACTTAAAGTTTGAGGCTTTAAAGGCATGTTTGTTTAATGAAGAAGAAAAATGCCATTTTAGAAGCAGCCACGAGGAGGAGAAATTCCTGAGGAGGGGGTCCAGACTGCAAGTCTCCAGAGGAGAAGAAACAAGCAGATCGGACCCGGACCAAATTGCAACAAAGGAGAGATTTTGCAAGCAGAGAGGAAGCAGAGAGCGGGAAAAGACTTGCTACATTTGTGGAAAAAAGACACATTTGCAAAGGAACTGTTTGCAAAGGAACAATTTGCAGAAAAAGACATTTGTGCAAGGAAAAAGGAATGTTTTGCAGAAGGAACATTTTGGTGTTGCAAAAGTTTGCAATAGCAACAACAGAGACAAGTGGCTAATAGATAGTGGGGCAAGTCAAACAATTGTTAATGACTCTGAATTATTTTGCAGGTTTGTTCCAGTAACACAAGAAGCTGTGGCTTTGGCAAATGGCCAGAAAGCAAAAGTAATTGGAAGAGGCGATGTAAAAATTCCATATTTGGAATCAAAGTTTACCAATGTGCTTTGTGTACCTGAGATGGAACATAATTTGTTAAGTGTGTCTAATTTAGACAAACAAGGTTTTGAGGTCATTTTTGTAAATGGGAAACGTCTCATCAAAAGGAATGGGAATATTTGTGCAGAAGGCATAAAGGAAGATAATCTATATGTATTGCAGGGACAAAAGGTTCAATGTTCCCATATATTTAAGAATGTTGCAGAGCATGATTCATGTGTTCATCTTCTGCATAGAAGACTTGGCCATGCAAGCTTTAAAGTTTTGCAGCAAATGCAAGATTTTGCAGAAGGGCTAAATTTGAAGGGATGCAAAACATATTTGGACTGTGCAGTATGCAAAGCATCAAAGTCAAAGGCATTCCCAGTTAGTAAATGTAGCACAAGACAAACAAAAAGAGTTCTAGAGCTGGTCCATGCAGATCTGGTGGGACCTATGCAAGCCAGTTTGGGAGGAGCAAAATATGCACTGGTAATTGTTGATGATTATAGCAGGTATTTGTTTTGCTACTTGCTTAGAGATAAGACAGAGGTGCTACAACAATTCAAACAGTGGGTAAGTTTTGTAGAGAGAAGGTACAGACAACAAGTGTGTCAGTTGCAAACTGACAGAGGTACTGAATTTATGTCAACTAAATTCCAACAATGGTTGGGGCAGTTGGGGATAAGACACAGATGTACAAATCCTTACACAGCAGCAGAGAATGGTGTAGCTGAAAGAAGGAATGGTGTTTTGCAAACAATGAAAGATTCATTATTGGAGGATTCTGGTATGAGCAGGTCATATTGGGGAGAAGCCATATTGACTGCTAATTATATAGTTAACAGGCTGTGGAGTTCCTCCATTAATAATACTCCATATGCCATTCTATATGGGAGAAAGCCATCACTGGCACATTTGAGAATTTTTGGAAGTATTGCATGGGTACATATTCCAAAAGCAATCAGAAGAAAGGGACAGCAAAAGGCAAGAAAGCTCAGGTTTGTGGGCTATGAGCCAGGGTCAAAAGCTTTAGCGATGGAAGTAAAAGAATTATAATTTCAAGGTCTGCTAATTTTGCAGAACAAAATTGGGACAGAATTAATGCAAATTCTGGGTATGTCTCACTTAATGACGGTGATCTGTTTAGTGACAATAATTCATCTAATGATGAAAAAATCATTATTGAAGATGTCCATGTTCAGGGAGGAGAGGCTGAACAAGACATGAAGCCAGAAAGACTTGAGACACAGGAGCAGTTAATACCATGTAGGTCAGAGCGATGTAATAAAGGAATTCCTCCTGACAGGTATTCTGCCAGCAAGGCAAAGGTTTGCAATGTGTGGTATGAGCCAAGAAGTTATAAAGAGGTGTTGGCATTACCAAAAGCTGAACAAGAAAAATGGAAGGAGGCCATAGATAAAGAGATGAAATCCATGGGAGACCATGAAGTATTTAAATCAGTGACTTTGCCACAGGGAACCAAAGCTGTGGGTTGTAAATGGGTATATAAGAAAAAGGTATTGACAAATAATGATATACAGTATAAGGCCAGGTTAGTGGCACAAGGTTTTTCACAATTAAAGAATGTGCACTATGATGAAGTATTTGCGCCAACTGTGAAAAGTGAGAGTATAAGATTAGCACTGGCGTTGGCAGCGGCATATAAGCATAAAATCTGGCACTTTGATATCACAACTGCATTCCTCAATGCTGAGTTACAGGAAGAAATTTATATGATCCAAGCACCAGGATATGAAATTGCAAAACCTAACATGGTATATAAATTAAACAAGGCTATTTATGGGCTGAAGCAGTCAGCCAGAAACTGGAATATCTGTTTAGATACTGCTTTAAAGGATCTTGGATTTAAAAGTTGCAAAGCTGATAATTGTATAAATACTGGACAGTTACAAGGAGGGAATTGTCTACTGTTATCATTTGTGGATGATCTTTGCTTCATCGCAAAGGATGCATCACAAGTCAAAGAATTTGCTGATAAATTAGGAAAGAAATTTGAATTAAAGAATTTGGGAGAAATAAAAAAATTATCTTGGTGTAGAGATACAGAAAAATGAAAAAGGTGGTTATATTCTCAGTCAAAGGAGAAAAATTGAGCAGTTATTGGAGAAATATAATATGAAGGATTGCAGTACTGCTCCCACACCCATGAGTGCGGATTTTTATAATAGTTTAAGTGCGGACAAAGGTGAAACCTGTGATCAAGAGATATATCACTCAGCAATAGGGAGTTTGTTATATCTATCACAGTGGTCCAGGCCAGACATAGCTTGCGCAGTAAGCATTTTGAGTCGTTTTACTGCTGCACCTACAAAGTTACATTGGATGGGTTTAAAAAGGGTTCTCAGATATTTAAAGGGAACTATAAATTTGGGTCTTCAAATACAGATTACTGAGGAATTGAAATTAAAGTGTTATGTCGATAGTGACTATGCAAATGACATAAACACAAGGAAATCAAATTCTGGGATTATAATATTGTTTGGAGGGACTCTGATTGGATGGAAGTCCAGAAAACAAACAACTGTTGCTATTTAAACAGCGGAAGCAGAGTTTATTGCTTTATCTGAATTGTGTTCTGAAGTTACATGGTATATACAGTTGTTGCAAGATTTAAATATTAATGTAAAAGAATCTGTAAAGGTATTTGAAGATAATGCTGCCTGTATAAAAATGGCAACTGGTGACAGGGTGAAGAACAGAAGTAAACATGTAGACATTAAGTATTGTAATGTCAGGGAAGCTGTAAAAGGAAAATTGATTAGTTTACATCACTGTTCTTCTGTGGATAATTTGGCAGACATGATGACTAAACCATTGGGTAGTGTTCACTATGGAGAATGTGTTAAGTCAATAGGTCTGATGTCTCTTCCTGTCATGAAGGGAGGAGTGTTGGAATATTCATGAGCAGGAAGAGTCATGTGGTAACTCAGTCAGCCAATGTGAAGAAAGAGCTACTGAGTCTGTGCAAAAAGATTATTGAGTTAGGAGCTGAATTTCCAGTCTCAAGGTTTTGTCTCTGGTCTGTCTCTGTAAGAAGTCTTCGTTAAGCTATGTTGCAGTAAAGAAGAATGGTATTGTAAATATTTTTATATAAATATAAAGTTATTTAAATCAGCTAAATGCAGTCAACTGTGAGAGCTTCTGATTTATTTTTCACCAATAGAGAAATTAAAATTCTCTAACAGTATTACTTTAGAGGATGTGAATTTGGTAAAACAGATTAAAGATCAAAGTCGAGCTCATATAAAAAGAATTTATAGTGCTTTAATAGAATTGGACTCTGAAACGGAGTTAGTTAAAGATTGTATGGTCAAATGGGCTCAAAATATTCAAGATCCGATTTTATTGGATACATGGGAGACAATTTGGGTTAGAAATGTAAAATTTACTCAAGTGCAAAATTTAAGAGAAAATTTTTATAAAATGTTTTATAGATGGCATTTGGATCCCCAAAAGTTGTCTCGCATGTATCCGAATTTACAGCCCAAATGTTGAAGATGTGGAAATTTAGATGCAACTTACTTTCATATCTGGTGGACTTGTAGAGATATTAAAGCTTTTTGGATTAAGATTTGGTGGAATATTCAAAAGATTTTTAAGAGAAAGATAAAGTTTACTCCGCAATTATTTTTGTTGGGTATTATTGTAGATTTTGATGTTAAAGAAATCAATTTGATGTTGAATCTTATAACAGCTGCAAGATTATTGGTGGGGCAATATTGGAAGAAAAACTCACTGCCTACTTTGGAAGAATGGATACTTAAGGTGTCTAATTTAGCAGAAATGGCGAAAATCTCCGCCTACTTGAAGGACCATTCACAAGAAAGATACATTATGATTTGGAGAAGATGGATTGATTATATTCAAAAGAAATATGAAACTGAAAAGTATTATCTTGCTTTTGAGTAGATTTTAGATCATTATTAATAGTTTTAATTATATTATTATTTTTGTTTTAATTTGTTAATATTAGTTTTGAGGAGTTAAAGTGTGTTATGGTTTTGATTGATAGTATAGTTGGTTTATGTTAGTTAGATTATGTTTGTTTATTTGTTACCCTGTAATCAGCTCTGGGAAGTGGGGGAGGGGGGGAAGGGGAGAGGGGTGGGAGGGTTCATATTGTAATAAATTTTTTAAAACTTTTAATAATAAAAAAAGAGAGTCTATTCTATTGACTTTCGAAAGCCAATAGATTCTATTGGCTTTCGAACGCCAATAGAATAGAGTCTCTTGAATAGAGTCTATTCTATTGGCTTTCAAAAGCCAATAGAATAAGAGGGAGTAGCACAGCTAAGGAAAAGGGGGGAAAAATGGCGGACTGCGTTTGGCGACCCCCGTGAAATGGTCGTTCGACCCAAAATGGGGTCGCAACCCACAGGTTGAGAACCGCTGCTTTAAGGCGTGGGGCAGTTTTGGTTTTCCTTTCCAATTTGAATGAGGTATTTTCAGTTTCCTACCTGTGCTTTCCCTTCCCCCAAAATACAGATTATTCCTTTATGTCTAAAAGAATCAAAATGAGAGGTACCCCAGTGCTTTCTTTTCATTCTTTGAAGAAGCAAAGTATAATTCTGTTCAAAGTGTATTATTCAAAGTCCACATTCTGGATAGAGAGGACCATTGGTTTGAAAGAGGGGTAAAAGAGGTCATCTCGGTCGGAGTTCCCTAACCTTTTCAGCTTTGTGGACCGGCAAGGAGGGGGAGAGGGGATGGTTCTGCGCGAGCTCCTGGCAAGCATTCCACATGCATGCATGCACTTGTCCACTGCTTGTGCAAGTGGGGATGTGTGTGTGTCTGTGCTCACCTGCCGCTTCTGTGGCCCAGTTCCTAGCAGCTCACAGCCCAGTAATAGGCCACAGCTTGGGGGCTGGGCACCCCAGATTTAGGTTAAAATTGAACAACCCCTCTCACAGAGGGGGAGAGATAAAACACCACCTATCTCCTGTCTACAACAGTCCGTTTAGCAGTTCCAAGAAGATTCTACATCCATTTGCACTCTGATTCAGGTGACCCTGTGGGCACAGATAAACCCCCAAGTGGTCTCAACAACTCTCAGAGAGAGTGCTAACAACCAGATAACTGCAAAGAAGTACAATCCTTCCATTCCACCCCCATCCTGACCAAACTAATCCTTCCAGCCCCACCACCACCACCATTCTGCCAGAACCGATGAAGCTTCTTGGATGAGAAGTGAAATGTGTTCAAGGAAAAAACAAAGAAAGTCCAGTTGCCTTTTGAAATAGCACCTTTGGGACAACCATGACCTGGATGACTGAGAGTCTCCATAGACATTTATAATTCCCACAGCTGGTTCATCTTCCTACCAAACATTTTCATAGGCTATGTGAAATTCAACTCTCATAAGAAAAGAAGTCTCTACCAGCAGAGGAAATGTGATTTTTCAGGGCTAGGAAAAAGTAAATATTGCATGTGATACCAGAAAGGGCACAGAGAATTGAAGCCAGGGACATGGGAAACTTCTCTTGCTCGAAAGTTGTAATTCTGGAATTGCACACCACCATCACAGTCTGTGAGTGAGGAGGAGGACATTTGTGGGAGTCATTTCCCTTACTACAGCTAGCAAGGAGTTGAGCGTGCTCGTTCTGATATGTAGGTCAGGCCAAGCCTCACAGCTGCAGCTGATCCAATTTGCTGATGATATGTGTGTGCAGGAGAGATGGATGAGACTCAAATGACAGGGAGAGAACCCATAGATTCCTTTCAGTAGCAACCTACTCTAAACATCTTAGCCCTGAATTCAAGCTTATCTCCAAGACTGCATTGGATACCCTTCTTCCCAGCGCCAGATAGAAGGAAGCTGTTTCTAAGTGCTCCATGCTGAGGTAAAAGCATTCTACACATTCACAGGATATCTTTGCCCAATATTTATGATTTTTCAGGACCCCTTGGCATTACAAACAACCCATACAGGTGAATCCTGACCCACTGAATCTTGATCTGTTCTTCTCAAGAGTCACTCATTCACCTCCATTTTAACCTAGCTGCCCTCTAAAAACTTGTTTTCCTATTCAGCTTATTTAGAACTGTGATATCTGCAGATATCCAGATGACCATAAATTGGCAGCAAATATTACTGGTTTAGCATCTCTTTGCTGCCATCTAAAGGATATCCAAGGTTTACCACCCAAATATCATAGTCCTACCATATCCTGGTATTATAGGGTTACATTCAATGGAATAAAATCTAATGAACAAGCAAATACTTGGAAGCACTGAAAGCATATGGCACTTAAAATATTTTTTTAAAGGTGAACATGCTTTAGCAGAGGTACCAGAAAGATAACTGTATCTCCCAAATGTTGCAGCATAAGCAATAAAATATCTGGTGATTTCTTCAGAGCTAACAAATTTATCAGCATTTAAAGCATTCCACTTTATCAGAAGATTCTTCTTTATTAAAGTTTCAAGAGAAGACCTTCCAAGGAAAATCTTAAGTGATGGGCAGGTACTTGTTAATAAATTCATGGAGGATAATGCTGCCAGAAGCTATTAAGCATGGTGGCTACATATTAGATCCAGTAGCAATAGCAGCTTCTGAATTCCAGTTGCTGGAGAACACTAGAAGACAGTCCTATGCCTCATGTCCTGCTTGTGAACCTTTTTTCTGTCAGAAAAAAGAAAAGATATGTTTTGATCCAGCAAGGATTTTCTTGTCTTCTTATGAGGCAGTCTTCTAGAGGTGGAGCAATGTAGACCAGTATTTCTCAACGTTGGCCACTGGAAAATATGTGGACCTCAACTCCCAGAATTCCCTAATCGGTCATGTCTACATTGCTCCACCTCTAAAAGACCACTTCATAAGAACACAAGGAACTGGGCCGAAGAAAAAACAAATAAAGAATATTTACAAACACTTATTGGAACATAGATTATTTGAAGAACAGGTTAAAGAGACAATGGTGACATGGGCGATTGATCTAGGATACAATATTAATTTGGACCAATGGCAGCAGGTATGGACGCGAAACAATAAAATTACATTGGCGTCACCATACAAAGAAAATCTGTATAAGATGGTGTACAGATGGCATCTCCCTCCAGCCAGGTTAGCCAAAATGTAGAAAGGATACTCATCTTTATGTTGGAAATGCAAAAAAGAAAGGGGCACCTTTTTTCATATTTGGTGGACATGTAAGGAAGCACAGGTGTACTGGCATATGGTTTGGGAATGGGTGACAGAAATGATTATGTTAAACATCCAGTACAAACCTGAGACATTGTTGTTAGGAATCCTTGAAAAAAATGTTAGTAAAGAGGATACGTATTTATTTATTCATGTGGTTACAGCGGCAAGGATATTATTCGCTCAAAACTGGAAAGCTACGGCTGTACCTAGTGGGGAAATTTTAATTCAGAAAATTATGTATTGCGCAGAATTAGGCAGGTTAACTAAAAGACTAAAAAATCAGGATGAAACAGTTTTTTTTACCAAATATGGAATAAATTCTATAGATGGTGGGGAAAAAAAAAACAAAAATAGGGAAGTTATTGTAATGAGATAAGTTAAGATTGAAATTAGAAGGATGTTATTGTAAAGAGTTTTATCTGTAATTAATGTCAATATGAACTGAGATGTTTGTCAAATGCTGATTTACCACGTTCAATGTTTTTAATTATTTTTCTTTTTTTTCTTTTCTTTTTTGTTATTCAATAAAACTCTTTTTTTAAAAAAAATAAGAACACAAGGAACACCTACACGGACACAACATTAGAGATATTACCAAAAAAATGACCTTCCCCATCCTCTTGCCCTCCAGATATATAGGATCTCATGCCCTTTATACACTAGATATGTGTTTGTGGGGAAATTGAAATCCTATACATATGTAAAGCACCATGCTTAGGAAAACAGTTCTTTTAAACACTACTAATTCTGGAGCCACACCATTACTAGCAGGATCATAATACCCACAAGGGGCTCCCACAGAGAAGAGAAGCTCAACTTATTTTCCAAAGCACCAGAAGGCAAGACAAGAAACAATGGATGGA
This sequence comes from Crotalus adamanteus, assembly GCA_039797435.1. Taxonomy (NCBI): domain Eukaryota; kingdom Metazoa; phylum Chordata; class Lepidosauria; order Squamata; family Viperidae; genus Crotalus; species Crotalus adamanteus. The sequence goes on from CM077935.1 coordinate 13,395,041, forward strand.
AACTAACCAAGGGGAAAAGCAGCTTGGAATTAAGGAGAAACTTCCTAATGTGAGAAACTGAGAAGTTTAAAAATAAAACGGTCACAATTGATTAACAATAGAAAGATTAGCCAATAGCCAAGCCCTGCACGTAGGCACTAGATTCCAGGAGGCTTGGCTAGAAGACACACTTAACAAGACAAAAGGATGACAGAGGGAAGTTCGGAACGATGTAACCAAAGGGGGGGGGGGGACGATGTATTCTGCCTAGGCGGATCGGACAGATTGTGCCCCCAGAAGTCCTCTCAAATGGGACCTAAGGGGAGGGGACGGGGGCGTCACGATAGGAGTGTATATAATGTTATGAGTTTGAATATTTTGGTGTGGTCTCTGGGTTTAGAACTTCCTGTTGAAGTCTCTCACCAGGATCCACTGCGCTTTGCAAACTGCTTTTCTATTTTCTGCAGAATAAACTCTTTTTCTTACCAATCCAATTTTGTTGGCATTTTAATCACGTTTCCAACACTAATAGTGAGAACAATTAACCAGTGGAACAGCTTGCCTTCAGAAGTTGTGGGTGCTTCATCACTGGAGGTTTTTAAGAAAAGACTGAACAGCCACTTGCCTGAAATGATACAGGGTCTCCTGCTTGAGCAAGGGGTTGGACTGGAAGACCTCCAAGGTCCCTTCCAGCACTATTCTGATTGATTGAGCCACACTGGTAAGAATTAATGCATTTGTTTTGGATCTGGGTTCTCATAGTAATAATCTAACCTCTGCTATTTTTATTGTATTTTTTGTCCTATAGAATATAAACCTCTTTGCCCTGTGTAAGTGCTGAAGTTGATGCACTCGGTCTAATTTGGCTGTCAGATGTTAGCAAGGAATTAAAGATTTTAGAGTGAGTAGAGGAATGATCAGTCAGCGAACAGCGTGTGTTTGAGATGGGATATCTGGTTTGTGAATAGGGGCATCAAAAGTGAGCAGGTAGGCCAAGGCTAGTGCACATTGGATGAATAGCATCTGCAGGAAGGGAAGATGGTAAATACCTTTCTGTGAAGGGATAGATCAGTTCTGGGTGAAAATGGATGACTGCAGGAGCCTCTGTGAGCCTTGAATAGATATTAGATGAGTTCTTGTGATTGAAAATGTTTTCAGGCTTGAAAGGCTAGGAACAGATTTTACCACCAGCCACTCCCTGCCTGCGCCAGCTGCTGTAGGCACAGATTGTGGAGTCTCAGCCCAGGCAAATTGTCAGATTTCCTGTAATCTGTTTGTCAGAGGGAGAGGTAAAGAGAGAGGGCGCATGAAGCAAATAAATACTCTTACTCATGCCCAGATCTACGCCTCAGAAATCTCAGTCATCAGGATGGCACTTGGAACCTGCTATATTCTGAGTCCGGACATCAGTGGGAAAAACTGTCAAATAATCCTGGATGGGAAAGGAGCAGGAAGAAAAATATGAAAAAAAATCAATATTTACAGGTAGTCCTCGACTTATGGCCACAATTCAGTCCCAAATTTATTGCTAAGTGAGATATTTGTTAAGTAAATTTGCCCCTTCTTTTGCCATAGTAGTTAAGCGAGTGACTGCAGTTGTCAAATTAGTGACATGGTTCTTGGGTGAATCTGGGTTCCCCTTTGACTTTGCTTGCCAGAGGATCACAAAAGGCAATCACATGACCTCCAGGACACAGCAACCATCATAAAGATGAGTCAGTTGCCAAGCTGTCTGAATTATGATCATGTGACCATGGGGATTGTTGAGTCCTCAGCGAAAGGCAATAACTTCAGGAGTCATTTGGTAGTTCTCAGGAGCCTCTTTATTGATGTCCAGCAGCTCTGTTACAACGCCGAGGCACACAAGCCTCTCTCCTCCTCTTAAAGACAATCCCAGGGCCAAACGGCAACATTTGGCGTGCTTTGCACTTCACGCATGCGTGCGAGTGCTGGCGCCAGCCAGTCTGGTCCCGGGCAGCTTGCAACTGCCCGGGACTGTTGCAACGTCCCGAGCCTGCCTTTGCAGGCTCAGGACACAACACCCCTTCCCCCCCGGCTAAAACTACAACTACATTAATGGTTACACTTGACCTTAACACGAGCGTGGGAGCCACACTAGTTCCATGGCAACAAGCTGTAATGTTTTGGGCTTCATTTCCCATTGTTCCTTATTCAAACCTTTCACAGGGACCCCCTCTTACTGTTTCTGCTTTGCCAGCAGAGTTACAAAATCTTCAAGATATTTAGGAGATCTTTTAGCTCTCTGTGACCTCCGAATTCCCTGGCAACCTCCAAGCACATCTTGTCCGGGGGGTGCTATGTGTTCGCCCCCTTCCTTTGACCCTGGTGGTCCCCATGGACCGTGCCCCGTTGCCTGGCCTGCTTGCTTGCCCACCGGGCTCGTCAGGCCAGGACTTTGTTCTCTCCATAACCTGGTTGACCTGCCTAGTTGCAGGCTCTCTGGCCCTTCTAGAAGGCTGCCACTGTTGGACAACTCTGTAGAGCCTCCCAGGTCTACCCTAGACCTATCATGAGGCTGCCTTCCTCCACTTCCCAGTTCCATAGTAGGGCTGTCTGGAATCTCAGTACTGTCCCAAAACTCAGTTGCCCCCTCTGTTAAGCCGGAGGTGTCAGAATTGGAATTCGGCCCTCCGACCACCTCCCTATGTAATTGTCCCATTCTGGGAACAGTGGCAGTGTTGGGCCAACTAGACGGAGTGTGTGCCAGCTCTCTTGCAAGATGTGAGTTATTAGGATGCTCCCGATTATTCTCCCTGACTGGAGTGCTGAATGGTGTAGGTGTGTAATGATTATGCCCCCGGGGTAACGCCCTGGCTGGAGCAGGCACTGGTGCCTGTGTTCTAGCTGGTTCCCACGAATTCCTGTTCGGAGCACTCGCGGAATCTTGGAATGGACCGTCTGTGGCCTCTCTGTTGGTGTCTGGCTGCCACCCACACCCTTCCCTTTCCCCGTAGAGGTCCCCCTCCCCCCCTGGAAAAGACCCAGGAGTCTCAGCAGGTGAGTCCAGTCTTGAACGCAGCTGGTTGATATGCCGTCGCAGGATACGACCGTCATCCATGGAAACCTCGTAAGACAAGGGACCTGTAACCTTGCATACTATGGCAGGGACCCACAAGTGACCTGGCCCGTAATTACGGGTCCATACTGGGGCACCCACTAGCAATTGCCTTGGTGCCCTGGGTTGTGTAAACTTAGAAGGCAGTCTGTCCGGATGCAACCGGTCAAGCTTAGTAGTCAGTTTGCGCCCCCAGCGAAGTTCAGCCGGGCTTTTCCCAGTAGAAGTAGACGGTGTGGTGCTGTAAGCAAGTAGAAAATCTGCCAACCTGTGATGCCAGTCCCCATATGTTAGTTTCTTTAATGCATCCTTGGTGATGCGAACCATCCGTTCAGCCATACCGTTGGTGGAAGGGTGGAAAGGTGCAGAGGTGGCATGACGAATCATGTTGGCCTGTAAGAAAGCTTGGAATTCGGAAGAAGTGAATTGAGGGCCATTGTCAGACACCAAAACATCCGGAAGCTCGTGTGCAGCAAAAATCCCCCTCAGTACTTGAATAGTCTTTGCAGAGGTGGTGGAAGAGACAGGTACAACCTCAAGCCATTTTGAATGGCTATCAACCAGGACCAAGAAGAATTGACCCTGAAAGGGCCCAGCGTAATCAATGTGCACCCTAGACCATGGAGACTGTGTTTCCTCCCATCTATGCACAGGAGCCTGTGGCATTTCTGGGCGTGAGCGCTGACAAAGGTGGCATGCGTGCACCTTAGCTTCAATTTCCTTGTCTAACCCAGGCCACCACAAATGGCTGCGTGCAAACGCCTTCATGCGTACAATGCCAGGATGACCCTCATGAAGGGAGCCTAAGACCCTAGACCTCATTGAGGTAGGAATGACAAGTCTGCTGCCCCACAGCAGACAACCCTGGAAAGTGGATAACTTGTTCCTCTTAAGCCAGAAACTCTGAAACTCAGCACCAGGACAACTCTCTGGCCATCCAGACAAAACCCAAGATAAGACACGGGAGAGAGTGAGATCTGTGGCAGATTCAGCAGCCACATCCCTGGCATTTAACGGTGACTCAGGCAATGCCTGAATTGAAAGGATGTTGATGGCAGGGGCAGGATCAGCCTCTACTACTGGCAGGGGTAATCTACTGAGGCCATCAGCATGGCCCATTTCTTTCCCAGGTTTGTGAATTAGAGAAAAATCATAGGCTGACAGGAAGATTGACCATCGCAGCATTCTGGGGGAGATGATATGGGGAGTTTGTTTGTTTGTGGTAAACAGCCCCAACAAAGGTTTATGGTCAGTAAAGACCGTGAAATGTCTGCCATACAAAAAATCATGGAATTTTTTAATTCCAGCAACAACAGCTAAAGCCTCCCTGTCTATCTGGGCGTAGTTTCGCTCAGCAGAAGACAAGGTTCTGGAGTAATATGCAACAGGAACCTGAGTTCCATCCGGCCTAAGGTGGCTGAGTACTGCTCCCACCCCATACGGAGAAGCATCACAAGCGATGCACACAGGAAGAGTTTCATTAAAATGTGCAAGCACATTGTTAGATGTGAGTAAGGCCTTAACCTCATTGAAGCTTGCTTCATGTGTTTGTGACCACTGCCACACTGCCTGTTTGTCCAGAAGCCTATGAAGTGGTTCAGCTACATTAGCCTTGTTAGGAATGAATGAATTATAAAAATTCAAAAGGCCCAGAAAAGCCTGTAGTTCGGCCTTGGACTTAGGCCTAGGAGCATGCATAATGGCCTTTAATTTGGACTCAGCAGGATGAATCCCATTGGCATCAATTTTGAATCCCAGAAAATCTGTAGAAGGCACCCCAATCTTACATTTGTCCTTGAGTTTGAGGCCCGTTTTCCGGAACCGCAGCAGGACAGCCCTCAATCTCTCAGCTAAATTTTGGGTGGAGTCTCCTGCAATTAAGACATCATCAAAATAGGGGCAAACCCCTGGTATACCCCTCAGTGTGTTTTCCATTATGCTTTGGAAAATTCCAGGAGCTACATTTACTCCAAATTGTAATCACTTTACTTTGAATGCCCCCCTGTGGGTTACAATGGTTTGTGCTACTGCAGCAGCTTCATCAACAGGCAGCTGTTGATAAGCCTGAGCAAGGTCAAGCTTTGCAAAAACACGCCCCCCCCTTGAAGGAGGCCAGGATATGACTGACTACAGGTACAGGATAGGCATGTTGCTGCAATGCCTTATTCAGAGTGCATTTGTAATCTGCACAGATGCGAATGTCCCCATTAGCCTTAAGAGGCGTGACTATGGGGGTCTCCCAAGGACTGGAATCAACAGGTTCTAAAACTCTTTGCTGAATCAATTTGTCCAATTCAGTATCAATTTTCCCTTTTAAAGCAAAAGGAACCCTTCTTGCTTTTACTCTAACAGGAGTGACAGTGGGGTCTAGTTTTAAGGACACAGGGGGCCCTTTGTATGTGCCCAGCTGTGGGCTGAAAACATCTGCAAATTCTTTGCAGACTTCCTGTAAATCTACTGTTTGCAAGCTATTGAGCCCTGTAACATGTATTCCCAAGGCCTCAAACCAATCGAGTCCTATGAGACTCGTTCGCTCACCCCCCACTATCAATACATCTAATGGACCTTCAAAATCCTTATACTGTACGTTAAGGGTGGCCTCCCCCTTAACACACACTCTGGAGTTTTTAAAGTCTGTTAACACAATGTCAGAAGGCCTAAGCTTGGCCTGAAATCCACTACCAGAACAAATCTTTCTGAATGTGTGTATGGAAATAATTGAAAGTGCAGACCCAGTGTCTAGTTCCATGACCAATGGAACTCCTTGCAACTTCACTTTAAGTGACAGTTTTTTCTTGATAGGTTTGTGTGTGCCTGTCCTATAAATGCTTCTTCGCGAAGCACAGAAACCCACCCTGTTTTGGCTGGGGACCCTGGTACCTTTCAGGCACAATTATTCTGGGGGTTGTAACTTCTGACGGCCCAGACACACAGCTGCAATGTGGCCTTGCTTTCCACATGCTCTACAGATAGCAGAGCGAAACCTGCAGTCGGTCCTCTTGTGGCGACCTCCACACCCGAAGCACTTGGGGACAGCTGAAGACTTTTGTTTGCCTTCCTTCTGCTTCCCTTCTTTTGTTGGGTAGAGATGGTCTACTTCTTCATCAGGATCCTCTTCTGAGCTCCCTTGGACTCCCTCCTGGTGCACAGACACAGCTTCTGGAGTACTTCTGATGGGCCTCATGTTCTTGATTGCCCCCCCCCCCCGCTGCCTCTTCTGCAGTAACCTCTCTCAAGGCATCTTGGAATGATAAGTCTTCTTTGGCAAAAAGCCTCTGCTGCAAGTCTCTCTGTCTCAGTCCACATACAAATCTGTCTCTCAGCCTTTCTTCTAAGTCTTTAAACTCGCAAGGCTTAGCTGCTCTTCTCAATGCAGCAATGTACTCCTTAGCTGATTCACCAGCCCGTTGATCCCTCTGTTCAAAAGTATGGCGCCAAGCAATGACAGACAACTTGGGCTGGAAGTGTTCCTTTAGCAATTTCTTTAAGTCTGTGTAGGTAACAGATTCTAGAGGTGCAGGTGCTGCTAGATTTTCAGCGATCTCAAATGCATCTTGACCACAAACACACAGCAGGGTGGCGGCTTTTAAGCCATCTTCTCTCACTTGATTGACCTTGAGATAATTTTCTACTCTGGCCACATAAGACTCCCATCTTTCCGGATGCGTAACATCGAACTCGGAAAGTCTCCCTATCTTTGCCATCTTCAGTAGTACAGAAAGGGTCTATCAGCCTGCTTACCTCCAACGTTTGCTGTATTGGCAGGCAGTTGCTGAATTTAACGCCGTTTCCTGCTGCTTCAGGACTCCAGGGTAAGCTTACAATTGTTTGAAGTAATTGCAAGGCATCCCACCTTCGTCGCCAGTGTTGCGTCCTCAGTGAAAGGCAATAACTTCAGGAGTCATTTGGTAGTTCTCAGGAGCCTCTTTATTGATGTCCAGCAGCTCTGTTACAACGCCGAGGCACACAAGCCTCTCTCCTCCTCTTAAAGACAATCCCAGGGCCAAACGGCAACATTTGGCGCGCTTTGCACTTCACGCATGCGCGCGAGTGCTGGCGCCAGCCAGTCTGGTCCCGGGCAGCTTGCAACTGCCCAGGACTGTTGCAACGTCCCGAGCCTGCCTTTGCAGGCTCAGGACACAACAGGGATGGTGCAACGGATGTAAGTGTGAAAAATGGTCATAAGACACTGTTTTCTGTGCCGTTGTAACTTTGGTCACTAAGTGAACTGTTGTAAGTCGAGGACCACCTTTATGTGGTCCATTGGTTTGTTAACCACCTTCTCCAGACGTCAAGGATTGGAGGACATGTGCACAGAAGTTGTAAGCCAGCCCAGAACCCCTAAAGATATAAACAGAGGGTGGCTTTTGGTATCTGGGTAAGTCTGTAGAGCCAGGGTTAACATCTAAACAATGCAGGACTGTTTGTATTTTGTGCTACTTTAAAATATTCAGGACTTTGTGTTTCCAAACACTCAAATTCTGAGTTCAACTATAAAGCAAGGACACTGTGCGTTTACCCCAAAGGAATCCTAATTCTGTTTTATTTGGCTCATTGTCAAGTTAAGTGGAAATGGGACTGAAGCTTTAGGTTCCACTGAATCCTGTTGTTCTTATTAGTACTATTATTCTATTGTATCCTTTTATAATGTGGGGGGGGGGGGGGGGCTGTGGTCCTTCAGTTTTGCTGAACTCCAGTTTCTGGTATTCCTTATCCTGATCCTACCAGTAGGGCTGCTGGCCAGAAGACTTCAGCATAACATCTGGCAGGCTACAGGGGCTTCCCAGTGGTCGTAACCAGATAGAAGATCACACAGGAATAAATTCCAAAAGCTTTTAACTATAAAAGAAGGCACGGGTATCTCCCAGGGCAGGAAGAGGGGCAAAGGACATCACATCCATGAGGATCATGGCATGAACCAGTCACTTTTAGGGAAAGGGAAAGAAAATGGAGGCTGAACTATTTGTAGTTCAGGGTTGAACTGTGGGTTCTTGGTGCTCTCTGAGCTTAGTGGTTTTCTTGCAGATGTTTCATTACCAAGCTAGGTAACATCATCAGTGCTAGAGCTGACATCACTAGCACTGATCATGTAACCTAGTTTGGTAATGAAATGTCTGCAACAAAACCACCAAACTCAGAGAGCACCAAGGACTCCATGGAGGTAGGATTGAAGGAGGAATATTATTATTGTGACAAATGGTTCACAGTAGATTGTTTTTTAAGCTAAACAATAATGACTGGGATACTCATTAACTACTCCAAAATCCATAAAACAATGAAGATCTGCAGGAAGCCATGTTTTTGAACATATTTGTCAAATATTCCTAAGAAATCTTTTGTGCTTTTTGAAAGATTGGGGCTCAGGCCTCGGTATATATTTTTATGTTATCTTTCATTTTGAAATCCAAACTAGACAATGTGAGCAAATAAGTATATTATAGAGTCCGATTTAAATAAGCAATAAAATCCTTAACTGTAGTACAGGTAGTCTTCAACTTACAATCTCAGTTGAGCCCCAAATTTCCATTGCTAAGCGAGACAGTTGTTAAGTGAGTTTTGCCCGATTTTACGACCTTTCTTGCCACAGTTGTTAACCAAATCTCTGCAGTAAATTAGTACATGGTTGGTAAGTGATTCTGGCTTCCCCATTGACTTTGCTTGTCAGAATATCGCAAAACAGGATCACGTGACCCCGGGACACTGCAACCATCCTAAATAGGAGCCAGTTTCCAAGCATCCAAATTTTGATCATATGACCACGGGGATGCTGCAACGGTGGTAAGTGTGGAAAACAGTCATAGGTCAGTGCCGTTGTAACTTGGAATGGTCACTAAACAAACTTTATAAGTTGAGGACTACCTGTATAAATGCAAAGTGAGCTTCCCCTTCATTTCTCTGGATTGTAACTTAGAAATACTAGAAGCATGGCAAAGGCATATCGGAATATGAGTTAGCCTCTGGGTTTCCCCCCTCCCCAACACACACACACACACACACACACACACACACACACACACACACACTTCTCTACTCTGTATCAAAAAGAGGAACATGCTGGTCCAAACAGTTTCATGATGGGAATGAAGTAAGAGATAGGAAGGGCTAATGACTATGTGCAAAGGAGACCTGTTGATGGAAACCACATTAGGAGGGCACCAGGTTTGCAACTGTGTTCCCAGATAAAACTTTCATGGTACAATAGGTCTGTGTGTAAACCCTTTGGAAGAGACGCTTCAGAAAGCACAAAAGCTTCTCTTTTTTGAAACATTAAAGCGGCTGCATTTTGTCCAGGCTCAGACAAATGCTTTGAAAGCTGTCCACAGCTTTCTCCTTCTGCTTCCAGTGGTACATTCATTTGCCCAACTTTCCAGAATGTTTTGGGTTGTTTTATTTTTTTTGGGGGGGGGGGAGGAATGTTGTCTCCCTTTCAAAACTAGCCATGTTTTCTCACTTCTTATCCCAGAGCTCCCCAACCTTTCTGGGTTGGTGGCCCGGAGGGAAAGGGTGGAGCAGGGAAATATACATGCGCATGCACAAAATGGGTACACGCACAGCAGTGGCACTAGCGCCTGTGCATATGTGCAGGTGGCCAACGCACACCCATGGCGGCGCTGGTGGCGCTGAAGCCTGCATGCAAGCAGGCCGCTAGTGCCCGCAGGCATGCGCAAAAGGAGGCTAGTGCTTGTGTGATGCTGGCGGCAGCTCAAGCACCCCCATGCATGTGCAAACAGGGCCGCTAGCACTCATGTAGCAGCACATGTGCATGCACTGACCAGGCATTCCCGCAGCCCGGTGGCCAACAGGCCACGCACCAGTACTGGGCCACGGCCCAGAGGTTGGGGACCCCTGGCTTACCCCATCTTTTATTTTTAACGATATCAAAAAAAATTAAGGAGGGAAAAACAGAGGAGCTACACAATGACTTTTGAACAGCAATACTGGGCCATTTTAACCTACCAGCACTTGACTGTTGCTTCCTCACCAGTGTTTGACAGTTTCTTCTAAAGTCATTCAATTATTTTTGGGCAACGAGGAGAAATCTCAAAAAAGCTACAATGAAAAAGCGGTCTTAGAAACGGATCCCACCTACATGCTATCACACCTATCTCCTTATTCATCACAAACTAGAAACTTGACAGAGAAAGAAAGGAGACATGTAGAGTTATTGCTGCTAAGGAGAATGTGGATGTACAATGTACAACTTACAACAGTTCGCTTAGTGGCCGTTTGAATTACAACGGCACTGAAAAAAGTGACTTATGACTGCTTTTCACACTTACGACCATTACAGCATCCCCAATGGTCACATGATCAAAATTCAAAGACTTGTCAACTGACTCCTATTTATGATGGTTGCAGTGTCCCGGGGTCATGTGATCACCTTTTGCGACCTGGCAAGCAAAGTCAAACAGGAATTCAGATTCACTGAACGAACTTCACCACCACACTGATTCAGTTAACAACTGTGGCAAGAAAGGTCGTAAAACAGGGCAAAATTCACTTAACAAAGGTCTCAACTTAGCGACAGAAATGTTTGGGCTCAATTGTGGTTGTAAGTTGAGGACTACCTGTATTTTCTTACCCTAACCTCTGGGCTGAAAACTTCTGGCTACTTATTTTTATTTTTTAAAATCTCTGTTCATTCTTTAGGCACTTCTGTTTCTGGCCAGCGTCTCGGGTTTGTGCTTTGCCATCAGTCTAGTTCTCATTTGCATCTACCTGATCCGCTTTTGCTGCTGCAGTAATGAAGATGAGGAGGAGACCAAGACACAATGGGTCTGCTGTGTCACCTGGAGCTGTGTGGCTGCGGTTATCATCTGCTGGTAAAGAAAGACTCCGTCCCACCATGGCTGTCATTTACTAGGCTACAAATGCCATTTTCTATGAAATGGGGGTTTTAAACAGGTTTGGTGTCAGGAAAACCCAACTGGTTTAATCCTCAAGATAAGTTTGTAATGTCCAGCTTGAATCTGCCTTAAAATAATTTCTGACAGATGTAAAGAGATATATAGGTAGTCCTCGGTTTACAACCATGCGTTTAGTGACCATTTGAAATCACAATGGCACCGAAAAAAGTGACATGACTGTTTTACACACTTATGACCGTTGCAGCATCCCCGTGGTCACATGATCAAAATTCAGAGGCTTAGCAACTGGCATGTATTTAGGACGGTTGCAGCGTCCCGGGGTCATGTGATCCCCTTTTGCGACCTTCTGACAAGCAAAGTCAATGGAGAAGCCAGATTCATTTAACAACCAGGTTACTAACTTAACAACTGCAGTGATTCACTTAACAACAATGGCAAGAAAGGTCATTAAATGGGGCAAAACTCACTTAACAACTGTCTTGTTTAGCAATGGAAATTTTGGGCTCACTTGTGGTCCTAAGGCAGGGGTGTCAAACTGCCAATCCGCGGGCCGGATGAGTCATGCAGAAGCCGCACCCACCCCAGCTCCGGCAAGAGGAAAAAAGTCACAATATGTCGCGACACGTCACGTGACACGGCAAGTTTGACACCCCTGTCCTAAGGCGAGGAATACCTATATTGCAGTCCTTAGACTCTGGATCAAGTGGCTTGAAGAGTTGGTAAGATCCCACCTGATGGCTACATATCCTTACTCTCTCCAGCATACTTTCACTTTCAATCTTAGGGCATGGGAGCCCGGTTTCACCTATCAGGCAGCCATCTTTCCTTTATTGGATAGAAAGGTCTTATGCCCCCTTTCCTGTCTCTCAAACAACCTTCTCCAAACTAATGGCCTCCAGATGTTTCAGGATTGCACTTCCCATAATTCTTAAATAGCACAAGCAAAGACATATTGGGCAGGGAATTCTGGGAGTTATATTTCCAACACATCCAAAGGGCATGAATTTAGGCAAGGTTGCTCGTAAACAGTATTGGATTTCAACTGCTACAATCCCCCAGCCAGCCATGCTGCCTGGGGAATTCTGGGAGGTGAAGCCCACCCATCTTCAAGTCGCTAAGATGCAGAAATGCTCATCTGAACCCACCAACCGTTGTCAGTGAGGGGAGATGCCTAGGGAAAATTATAGGGTCAGTTCCATAACTATTTTGACAGTTGATTATCTGATAAAATTAATTTACCCTGGGAGTATACATATATTTGTTCTTCCATCTAAGAGTTTCCAGAGGGTTGCATTGCATGTGGGCCCTCCAACACTGGAGGTTTTTAAGAAGAGATTGCACAACCATCTGTCTGAAATGGTATAGTGTAGTAATCAGTGCTCAGTCATTGCAGGGTGCAAATATGGCTGACCGCCTTCGTAGCGTTTATTCTTTTTATACAGTTTTCCAAGCAGCAAAAGTTTAACATGGCAATAGCGTAGCAATAGCATTTCGTTGGTTAAACTCCTTACCAATCCTTAAGGATAGAGAAGCCAGGAGGCCCAAAACAGGGAGCAGTTTGCTGCCACATCCTGTTGGTGTAGCCTAGCTGATATCAGGCAGGTGAGGTCATTGTACCAGCCTGGGGTAGTTTCCCACATTGCCATGGTGATGTGAAGGGATGAGATAATGTAGAGAGAAGAGGCACGCAGGCTTTGGAGGGGGCAGTTTGCTGCTCCCGACCTCTACCTGGCCCCCATCTCTACAGTATAGGGTCTCCTGCTTGAGCAGAGGGTTGGGCTAGAAGACCTCCAAGGTCCCTTCCAACTCTGTTATTCTGTTACAGGTAGTCCTTGACTTAGAACTGAAATTGGGACCAGAATTTCCATTGCTAAGCAAGTCAGTTTCTTGATTTTATGACCTTTTTTGCAATAGTTGTTAAGCAAATCACTGTAGTTGTTAAGTGAATCACGGTCATTAAGTAAATCCAGCTCCCCCCCTGACTTTTCTGGTTGGAGGCCAGATGGGAAAGTCACAAATGACAATTACATGATACCAAGACCATCATAATTACTATCACCTCCGTCCATCGTTGTCCAATGAAACAAAGTCCAGGCACGCAGGTACAAGGTGCTTAGCAAGGTTTATTCCCAGCAAACGAAAGCACTGGGAGTGGTTTGCTCCCAGTGCTTTACATAGCCGTGCCCCGCCCTACAGCCCCACCCCCAGCAGCAAGCCAGCATCCGCCCAGAGCACGTAAAACCCCCAGGTCATTTTCTGACTTTCCCTCGGCCCAACCACACCTTGCTGTTCCTCCGTCCAGCAGCTACAGCCAAGGCCTTCTGCTGGCTCGCCAGGCTTTCCATGCTGTCCACGCCCTTGGCTGTCCCCTCCAGCCTCCCGTAGGACCTCCAGGACGTCAGCAGCCTCCTCTTACCTCCTGGAATCCTCCATGTCCTCCGGAGGCTTTCTGCAGTGGCTGGAGGCTTTCCCGATGCCCAGCTGCTGTGGCTGACGTCAGGCCTCCCTCCTGGCCACCGGCAGACCTCCACGGCTGGCTAGAGGCAGGTGACGTGCTGCAGGGATCACCAGGGGGAGGGCCATCCCTGCCTCCCACCTAACCCGTTCGGCGGCTGGCTCAGCTCCGGACCGTGGGTGGCGGCTGGCTGTTCGGCTGGCTGCTCCGGTCCTGGCTGGCTGCTCCAATTCACCCCCCCACCGGTGAATGGCAAGCCCTGTGAGGCTTGACAGGCGGCCCCCTCTACCAGAGCTCCTCCTGAAAGACAAAAGGTCGTGGGTGAGCATACGCTGCCTCAGGCTCCGTTGCCTGGCTTTCCCAGGCAACGGTGGTGAAACGCCCACACCAACCGGGGGGCGTGGACGTCCTCCTTCCCCACCCATGATGCATCGGAGAGGGGGTACCCCTTCCACCTGACCAGGTATTGCACTCGTCCGTGGTGGGTTCGGAAATCCAGTATCTCCTGTACTTCATATTGCACACCTGAGACTGGTCCCGGTGCTTCAGTTATGGATTTAGGAAGGGAACCTTGGACTAATTATAGCAGGCTCCCATGGAACACAGGATGTATCTTCCCTAGAATTTGGGGGTAACCGTAATCGTACAGTTACTGGGTTAACCACCTTTACTATTTGGAAGGGACCTATATACTTAGGACCCAGCTTTTTGTAGGGTACCCCTAACCGTAGGTACTTGGTTGACAAATACGCCCAATCACCCACGCGGAAGGGCCTGTGATCGGCCCTTCTCTTGTCGGCCTGTGCTTTCACCTCCGCTTCGGCCTTTGCTAAAGCATCTTTCACTGTTCCCCATAACCCGGCTACCCGAGTCATCCAAGTTTGCGGGGCACATGGTATGGTAGCTCCCTGGGGCCACTTGGGGATGGGAACGAACTCCACCCCATGCACCACCCGGAATGGAGCAAACTCTGTGCTACTATGCACTGTGTTGTTATACGCCACTTCAGCAAACGGCAACAGATCCACCCAATCCATTTGCTGATAGGTCACATAACTCTGGAGGTAGCGCTCCACCATGGTGTTTGCGCGTTCAGCCGCTCCATTGGTGCTGGGGTGATACGCTGAGCTGAGGCCTTGGGATGATCCTATGTGGTGGAGGAAGTCATGCCAAAAGCGCGCCGTAAACTGCACCCCCCCAGTCCAAAATGATACGTCGAGGCACCCCATGCAGATGGTAGATGTGTTGGACAAAAAGCCTGGCCAACCGTCGGGCTGACGGCAACCCCTTGGAGGGGATGAAATGGGCTTGTTTGGAGAAGAGGTCGATGACAGTCCAAATAACGGTGTGGCCACGGCTCTCCGGTAGCTCAACCACAAAATCCATGGTGATCTCCTCCCATGGCCGGGTTGGGTCCGCCACCTTCTGTAACAACCCCAAGGGTTTCCCCATACGGGGCTTTGCGGTGACACAGACGTGGCAGTCCTTTACATACGCCTCCACATCCGGTTTCACCCGGGGCCACCAAAACTGACGCCGTACCAGATGTAACGTTTTTATAAAACCGAAATGTCCGGCTTGCTTAGCATCGTGACATCGTCAGACTGTTTGTCGCATGACCTCTGGGACGTACAATTTGTCTCCTTTCCACGCCACCCCCTCTCTCCATGTCAACAGACCTGGATGGTCCCGCAGCTATGCATCACCTAGCACTGCCGCCTGTAACTCCGGGAGCACTCCACCCGCCACCGTGCGTGGGACCGCTCGAGCCACTTCTTGTCGATATGGAGGCATGATTGCCTGCACTACCTCCTCCCGCTTACTATGGTACTGAGGCATGCGCGACAGCACATTGGCGAGAAAGTTCCTGCCCCGTAGTACATACTTCAAAGTGAACCGAAAGCGGGCGAAGTACTGGGCCCACCGGACGTGTTTGGGTGACAGGCGTCATGGTGTTTGTAGTACCTCAAGGTGTTTTTTTTATTTTATTTTATTGAAAATTTTTAAGTTTTACAAAAAAATTCCCTTCCCCAAACCCTCCCAACCCTCCCCTACCCTCCCCCGACCTTCCCAGAGCTGAATACAGGCTTAATTAAAAAAAATTTAAAAAAAATCTTAAGACACATATAAACCATAAACAAATCTAAATACATTAATTAAACAAATTATAAAATAGTTAACAACAATATATAAAAAAAAATACAAGAAGAAAGAAAAAAGAAACAGAAAAAGAAAAAATCAAATAAAAAAAGAAAAATTAAAAAATTAAAAAAAATGTCTATAAAATATCTTAAATTTTAAGTATAAATTATTCAAAAACTAAATAATATTTTTTATATCCAACTTATATTGTATAAAATCTATCCATTTTTTTCCATACCAGGAGGTACTTCTCTTGCGATTGATCTTTCAAGAAAGCCGAAATCTTTGCCATTTCCGCCAAATAAGAAACTTTAAGAAACTACTCTTGCAAAGTAGGCAAAGATTCCTTCTTCCAACATTGCCCTACTAACAACCTGGCCACTGTGATTAAATTTAACATCAATATAATCTCTTTACTATCACAATCAGAAACAATACCTAACAAAAACAATTGTGGGGTAAATTTTATCTTTCTTCTAAAAATTCTTTGAATATTCCACCATATCTTAATCCAAAAAGCTTTTATATTTTTACATGACCACCAGATATGATAATAAGTAGCATCCAAACATCCACATCTCCAACATTTAGGCTGCAAGTCAGGATACATATGAGACATTTTTTGTGGATCAAGGTGCCATCTATAAAACATTTTATAAAAATTTTACCTTAAATTTTGGGCTTGTGTAAATTTAACATTCCTCACCCAAATAATCTCCCAAATATCTAATGGAACCGGTTCATCAAAATTTTGTGCCCATTTAACCATACAGTCTTTAACTAATTCTGCTTCTGAATCCAATTCTACTAACACCCCATAGATTCTCTTAATATGAGTTCGTCTTTGATCTTTTATTTGTTTTAACAAATTCTCATCTTCTCTAAGCAAACCCACGTTACGATCTATCTTCCACCTCTCCACTATTTGTCTATACTGAAACCATGAATAAATAATATTTTCTTGTGTTAAATCTTCCAAAGATTTTAATTGCCAGTTTTTACCATCCCATCTAAGTAATTGTGCATAAGAAACACTATCCATCTTGACTCCTCTCCTTATCCCTTCTATCGCATGCCATGGTATAGCCCATAGTGGAATTTTAAAATCACTTCTATAATATTTCTTCCAAACCCGAAGTAAAGAAATCCTTATAATATGAGATTTAAAAACCCTGTCAACCTTTTTATTAAAAATTAAATAGGCATGCCATTCAAAAAGTAAATCCCAACCCTCCAAGAGGAGTATTTCTACATTTGTTAAATTAACCCAATCACTTATTGATGTTAAAGCCACAGCATCATAATACAATTTCAAATTCAGTACCTTGAGTCCACCTCTCTCTCGAATATCCTGTATAATTTTAAGTTTTACTCTTGGTTTTTTCCCTGCCCAGATAAATTTATTGATACCTTTCTGCCATTCATTTAAATTAACCTCATTCTTTAAAATGGGTATCATTTGAAATAAAAAAAGAAACTTTGGCAGAACATTCATTTTAATCGCTGCAATTCTCCCCAAAAGAGATAATTGCAGCTTCTCCCAATTTTCCAAATCTCTTTGTATTTTGACCCACAGCCTTTCATAATTATTTTTATACAATTTTGCATTAGAAACAGATAAAATAACTCCCAGATATTTTACCTTATTAACAACCTCGAAATCTGTCAACCTAACCAGGGTCTCCTTGTCCAGATTGGTCATGTTTTTAGGCAATATTTTAGTCTTATTATTATTCATTTTGAAACCCGAAACTTGTCCATACTGATATATCAATTGTAATAGCTCTATTACAGAATCAATTGGTTGAGATAAAGTAACAACCAAGTCATCTGCAAAAGCCCTTAATTTATATTCTTTTTTATTAACTTCTATTCCTTTTATTTGCTGTGATTCTTGAATTTTAATCAACAAAATTTCCAAAGTTAAAACAAACAGCAATGGTGACAATGGACAGCCCTGTCTAGTCCCCTTCTCAATTGAAAACACCTCTGACAAACCCCCATTAACTATAAGTTGTGCCGTTTGCTTTTGATAAATAACACGAAGAGCTTGTAAAATTTTTTCTCCAAAATTCATTTTCTCAATCTTAACATAAATTGCCAATTCAGCTGATCAAAAGCTTTTTCAGCATCTAAAAATATAAATCCTGCAGAAACTTGATTGTTTTTATCTAAATATTCTAATAGGTTAATAATTTGTCTAACATTATTCTTCATATACCTTCCAGTTATAAAACCCGTTTGATCCATATGTATTACATGATGCAAGACCGTCATAAGTCTATTAGCTAAAATTTTCAAAAAAATCTTATAGTCTACATTTAAAAGAGATATAGGTCTATAATTCTTTGGTAAAGTGAGATCTTGGTCTTCTTTTGGAATCAAAGATATAAAAGCTCTGCCCCATGACAAGGGGATCTCTGAACCCTGTAATATATTATTAAAAAGCTCCCTTAAAGGTTGAATCAACTCTTGTACCAAAGTTTTATAATAAATAGATGTCAATCCATCAGTACCCGGTACTTTACCTAATTTTAATTCTTTAATTACTATCTCAATTTCTTCACTAGTAATCAGGCCATTAATTTCTTGTTTCTGATCTTCTGTTAGTTTAGAAAAGTTAGCATCTTTTAAATAATTATCTATATGTAAAGCCTGTACTTTAGTACTCATATATAATTTTTGATAATAATCTAAAAAAGATTTCTTAATCAACTCCTTCTGATATACCAATTTACCATTATAATTTATTTTATCTATGGTTCTCTGTTTCTGCTTCTTTCTCAATTGATAAGCCAACCATCTCCCTGGTTTATTGGCATTACAAAATGTATTTTGTTTCATATACAATAAATTAGTTGCAGTTTGATCAGCCATCAACATATTAAATTGTGATTTAAGCAATTTTATAGATTCCTTAATCTTCTCATCTGTGGAGTTTAAAATCAGAGCTTTTTCTTTTAATTTAATCTCATCTTCCAACTCCTTACGTTTCTGCTCCTGCTTCTGTCTATGAACCTTATTCATTTGTATCAAAATCCCCCGCATGTAAGCTTTACCTGCATCCCAGACCATTGACATTGAAGTTCCCTTATACATATTTAAAGCAAAGTAACCCTTTAATTGCTCCTTTAATTTTTGAACATTCTTTTCTTGTCTAAATAAATTTTCATTCATCCTCCAAGATCTCCTCTCCTCTTTTTCATTAACCAATTCCATCCAAACTGGACTATGATCTGTCAATGTCCTAGGAAAGATCTTAACATTCTTTACCCTAAAATATAAATCCGTTGTAATCAAGAAAAAATCAATTCTTGAGAAAGATTGATGTCTATCCGAAAAGAAAGTAAAATCTCTCTCCTCCAAGTTATGTTCACGCCAATAATCTCGCAGCTTCCAGTCCTCTTTCAAATCAAAAAAAGCTTTAGGTAATTTAGCCTGTTTAAAAGAAATAGAGGGTCCTTTTTTGTCTCTTTGTGTATCTAAAACACCATTCCAATCTCCCATTAATATAACAGATCTATAATCCAACAAAATTAGTTTCTGATGTAACAATCTATAAAATTGTTCCTGTTGTTGATTTGGTGCATACAAACCCACTATAAGTACTTTCTTGCCATACAGACCCACTTCAATCATAACATATCTCCCTTGGGGATCGGATTCTACTAAACAGGCTGATAAATTTTGCTTAACATAAATAACTACTCCCCCTTTTTTCCCGGGAGCAGAAGATACAAAATGAGATCCCAAACGAGCATTAACTAAATATTTTTGATCTTTAGAAATAATGTGTGTTTCCTGCAGACAAATAATATCATTGTTATGTTGCTTTAAGTAATGAAATATTTTCTTTCTCTTTTGGGGGGAATTGAGACCATTAGCATTCCATGTCAGGAGCTTTACCATCTCCCTTGACCAAAAGCCTGGAGAAGACTGCTTGAAGATCTGCCATTGAAGAATGTACTGCAGAGCTCTTGGGTCTTGCTCCTCCCACAGGCACCGAAGCAAATTCTTGTAGAACTTCTTTAACTTCTTTCTTCTGTTGTTCCTTTTCCTTACGTCTATGGGCTGCCCGAGTCATTCTTTGCTCTTTGATCTCTGCTTGTTGCGACCACTCAACCTGTGATTTTCCAACATCCATCAATACTACTTCTTCAGACTGCTGTTCCACCTCCTTGCCATCCAAGACTTTCTGCATCATAGGTGGTGATGAGCCTGCTCCCAGGACCGACTTATAAAACTCCTTTGCTTTAGAAACAGTGTTAAGTCTATAGCGCGTCCCCGCATGACTCACCACGATACCCATCGGAATCTCCCATCTAAATGGCATCAATCTTTTTTTAAGTTCATTGGCTAAGAAAGCAAACTCTTTTCTTCTTAAAATTTTAGATGGAATCTCCTTTAAAATAATGACATCTTGAGCAGCAATCTGAAACCTCTTATTATAAAAAGCTTGTATAATTTCATTATGCAGAGATCTCTTCCCAAAATAGATTACCACATCTCTTGGCAGGTTTCTTTGCTTTGCAACCCAAGAGTTAACTCTAAATATTTTTTCAATTTCTCTAAATATTTCCTCCTTCTCTCTATCCAGAATAGCAGCAAAGTCATTTACTACAATCTCTCTCAAGTCTTGTTGCATGTCTTCTCTCAGCCCCCTGATTCTTAAAGCATACTCCATTTCTCTATATTGAGACATAACAATATCATCTTGTGAAATTTCCATCTTTTTTTCCATGCCTTCAAATTTATCTTCCAAAATCTCCACCTTGTCTGCAACTTCTTCCACTCTAGAGTCCAGCTTCTCAACCACAGAAGCAAGTCCTGTTAAAGCCATAACTATATCTTGCCTCAAGATAATATTATTCTCCACTAAAAGCTCTTTCACTTCCCCTCTAATTTGAGATACAGCATTTCCCATTATGTCTTGCATATCTTTTACCGTTACTGCTGGCAAAGGGGGAGAGGGTGGTGGTGTAGCTTTAGGTTGTTGTACTGGTAAGATCGCAGGAGAAGAAGCCACCTTAGGTACTGTAGATGTTGCTTGCCGCTTTGAAGCCATTTTCAAAAAGAAAAAGTTTTGTTTCTTCTTTCCTCCTTCTTTAAAAAAAGAAAAAAAAATACAAAAAAAAAATCCCTTAAAAGAAAAAAAAAGATAGCAAAAGAGAGTTTAACAAAAAAGAATGTTCCCAAAACACAAATCCACCTTAAGAAAAAATTTTAAAAAAAAAGAACAATCTAGTCCATTACATTCCGTTACAGTCGCTTTTCTTTTTTTAAAAAAAAAAAACTTTCTGATTGCCATTTTACTTTCACTCTCACAAAAGGAAAAAAAAAGAGAAAAAAGAAGGGAAATAAAAATCAACCTTTCAAACTAAAGTCCAAATAAAATCCAATAAAAAAATCCTTTATCCAGCTCTGTCCGCTTTTAAAAGTAACTCACCCGGTCTCTTTAAGTGCGGAGGTGGGAGCGGCGTCTTGCTTTGTCCCCGAGGGACAAAGACAGCTGGGAGGCGGAGGCAACCCGGACTCCGAGGGAGCACTCTTTTCACCCCCCAAAGAAAACTTCCTGGGGGGTCTCAGAGGCTCTACCTCTATTCAGGTGATACTCCCCTCCCCCCCTTTGCCCGGGAGGGAGGTTTTGAGCCACGGAACAGCTGGTGCCTGCTGTTCTCTGCGGTTCTAACGCTTTCCCAGGAGGACGGCTACAAAGTAGCTGCCATCATCGACGCTAATCCACCGGAAGCCCGTACCTCAAGGTTTTTATGATCCGTCCACACCTCAAACGGTTTTGTAGCCCCTTCTAGCAAATGCCTCCATGTTGCAAGCACCCACCTTACCGCGAACGCCTCTTTTTCCCAAATGGCCCATGTCCGTTCAGTAGCTGTGAACTTACGGGACATGTAGGCACACGGTTGTAACACCCCCTGACCGTTCCGTTGGAGTAACACTGCTCTGACAGCGACATCACTGGCATCGGCCTGCACCACAAACAGAGTGTCAGGATCCGGGTGGAGCAAAACCGGGTCTTTAGCAAAAAGGGCTTTCAGGTCCTCAAACGCCTTTTGACAGGCCATGGTCCAGCCCAACGGTTGGTCAGGACGTGGCTTGCTTGTCACGTGCTTTGTCCGCAACAACTCCATCAAGGGATGGGCAACGGTGATGAAGGAGGGAATGAACTGTCTATAGAAATTGGCGAACCCCAGGAAGCTTTGCAGCTGGCGATATGTCCTGGGGGCCTGCCAGTCTACCACCGCTTTCACCTTGTGGGGGTCCATCTCTATACCATCACTGGAGATCCTGTATCCTAGATAGTCTAAGCGGTCCTGGTGGAACTCACATTTGGAAAGCTTCATGTACAGATGGGCATCAAGTAGTTTCTGTAGCACCTGCAGAACTAGGTGGACGTGCTCCTCTAGAGTGGTGGTGTAGATCAGAATATTGTCCAAATAGATGAGAACCCCGCGGTAGAGATGTTCATGCAATACCTGGTTAATCAATTGCATGAACACCACAGGGGCCCCTTGCAGGCCGAACGGCATCACCTGAAATTGTAACTGCCGAGTGGGCAGTTGAACGCCGTTTTCCACTCATCCCCCTGTTGTATACGAACTCTGTAGTATGCCTCCCAGAGGTCTAATTTTGTAAACACTCGTCCCTTGCCCAACTGGGCCAACAGGTCTTTCATCAGAGGGAGGGGATACAGGTGTTCCACACAGACCATGTTAAGTCCTCGGAAGTCCACACACAGACGAAGTGACCCGTCCTTTTCTTTGAACAGGACCGGGGCAGCGATCCGAGAACGGGCTGGTTGGATGAACCCTCTCACCAGGTTCTGGTTGATATAACGCCGTAGTTCCCCCATCTCCTTAGGCGCCATGACATACATTCGGGGCTTGGGTAGTTTGGCCCCTGGCGCAATATCAATCGCACAGTCCATCGAGCGGTGAGGTGGTAATTGATTGCACTCCCTCCCACTGAAGACGTCTGCCAGATCGCTGTATATGGCTGGGAAAGGGTCCCCCTCCCGCTCGCCCTGTGGCTGGTTTGTGGGTGCACACCCCTGGACCTGCTCCCCTGGGTCTGAGTCAGGTGGTTGGGGTCCAACACCAAGGAGTAACTTATGGTAACCCCCCTCCCACCAAATGGTAGGTCCCCACTTATCCAACCAGGCCAGGCCCAATATTACTGCCTCAGTCATGGATGGGACAACAATGAACCTGAGGACCTCCCAATGCGAACCCATCTCCAAGCAGACAGGTTCCGTAACAAGAGTGGCCGGAGGCCCCCCCCCCCAGAAGAGACCCATCCACTTGCTCAAAGCAGACCGGGTGAGCCAGCTGCTATAGCCTAACGCCAATCTCCACCGCCATGGCTCTGCTCATCAAACACCGAGTATAACCAGAGTCGATAAGGGCCCGGTATTCCCTCTGCAACCCAGTCTGAGGGCTCATCAGGGTGATAGGAAGGACAAAGGGGCATACAGGCTTACTCACCATAGGGTTGTTGGCTGCTTCGTCCTCACTGTCAGCGGCGGCTAGTTGGTATCTTGCCACCGCTGTGGCCTCCACCGGGAGCACCCGCTGGGCTGCCAGGGTTGCGGGCTCTTTTCGCTGCCCTCAGTTTTTCAGGGGTCTTTTTCGGACTTGGAGCAGCTCTTCCGGTTGCTGCGGGACTCCGTGGACTAGGGGCTGGACAGTCCGCTGCCCGATGGCCTGGCTGGTTACATCGGAAACAGTGGAATGAGGGCCCAGCGGGAGGCCCGGGAGGCCTCGATGGCACAGCCTGGAGCCCCCATCCATCCTCCCGTGGCCTCTCCAATGGCCGTCGGGGTCTACCTGTGTCCTCCCCTCCTTTGTGGAACTCCCTCAACCCCGTGTCCAGGTCCACCGCCACCCTAAACCACTCCCAGAGCTGGTTTGGCACACCCCTAAAGATACAGACCTGATGTAGCTCCCGGTCAAGACCTGCCCAGAAGTGGTGAACCAATAAACGTTCTGACCAGGAAGAACACAGCCGGCTTGCCAGCTGCCGGAAGTCCCAAACATAGTCCGCCGTGGGTCTGCCCCATTGCTTCAGTGACAGGACCTCCGCCTCAGCCTGTTGGAGCCGTGATGCATCTTTGAACCAAGAGTGCAGGGCCTCCAGGAACAGGCCCGCATCGGCCAACTCCCGGGCATGGTCACTATAGAGGTCTGTGGCCCATGCTGAGGCTTCCCCCTGTAGTCCAGCCGTAACTGCCACCACCATCGCCCATTGGGACGGGTAGAGGTGGGCATATCGATCCAAGTGACTAATCACGTGGCTCAAGAACATAGCCAACTGATCTGGGTTCCCGTCATATGATATAGGTATGGGTGGTGGTCCCCATGCCACTCCTGGACCCCACGGGGCCATGGACTCACCCAGGCCCTGGATGGTATCAGCTGGGGTTGGCAACCCCTGGGCTTCAGGCCCTGTCCCCTGTGGGCCTGGTGTTCTCCCAGAGGGTGCTCCCCATGAGTCACCTCCTGACCTACCTGGCCACATGGACTGGGATTGCGTGGATGATGCACCTGGCACAGGCCCTCCGGCCACGGGAGTGCTCAGAGCCGAAGTCAACTGCAGCCTCGGACTGGTCAAACGGAAATGGGCTGACTCGGGGTGTCTTGATGGTACATCCACCTGTTGCCATGAGGCTGTCTCCCGTGTAGCCACATGGCTATGCCACGAAGAAGCTCCTTGATACCCAGCCTCTCCGAACCGGTCCCGTAACACATCCATAGTATATTGGCCAGGGGCTGTGGAATAACTCCACTCCTCCTCATTGTCCCCTGTCACACGTCTCTCCCTCCATTCCATGAGGGAGGGCCTGGCACTCGGTATGCGTGCCTGTCCTGCATCCAGGTTGGCCAGAGCAGGACTATGCCACCACTCTCCCATAGCCCCAGGAGCTGCAGTCCCCTGGGGCTCAACCAGAGGGACCGTAGGCCGTGTCACCTTTGGCCTGACAACTGGCTGCACCTCCTGAGGCTCTGAGGCAAGTGCAGGGCCCATCGCTCCAGCTGGAGTGACTTCATCCATCTCCCGGGGAGCCTCCTGTTTGCCCTCCGCCATTCCCTCAAAAAGCAAGGGTAAGGGCCAAGGGGAAAAGAATGGGAGTGCTGACTTACTATCACCTCCATCCGTCATCGTCCAATGAAACAAAGTCCAGGCACGTGGGTACAAGGTGGTTAGCAAGGTTTATTCCCAGCAAACGAAAAGTCAGCACTGGGAGTGGTTTGCTCCCAGTGCTTTACATAGCTGTGCCCTGCCCTACAGCCCCACCCCCAGCAGCAAGCCAGCATCTGCCCAGAGCGCATAAAACCCCCAGGACCTTTTCCGGCTTTCCCTCGGCCCAACCATGCCTTGCTGGTCCCCCGTCCAGCAGCTACAGCCAAGGCCTTCCGCCGGCTCGCCAGGCTTTCTATGCTGTCCACACCCTCGGCTGTCCCCTCCAGCCTCCCGTAGGACCGCCAGGACGTCAGCAGCCTCCTCTCACCTCCTGGAGCCCTACATGTCCTCCAGAGGCTTTCTGCAGCGGCTGGAGGCTTTCCCGATACCCAGCTGCTGTGGCTGACATCAGGCCTCCCTCCCGCCTGCCAGCGGACCTCCGTGGCTGGCTAAAGGCAGGTGACGCGCTGCAGGGATCTCCGGGGGGAAGGGGGAGGGCCGTCCCTGCCTGCCACCTCACCCGTTCGGCGGCTGGCTCAGCTCAGGATCATGGGCGGCGTCTGGCTGTTCGGCTGGCTGCTCCGGTCCTGGCTGGCTGCTCCGATTCACACACCCCCCACCGGTGAATGGCAAAGCCCTGCGGGGCTTGACAATTACATGGTGATTGCCAAGTGTCTGAATTTCGATCATGTGACCTTGGGGATGCTGCGCTGGTTGTATGAAGACCACTTGTAAGTCAGTGACATTGTAATTTCAGACAGTCACTAAATGAATGGTTGTAAGTTGAGAACTACCTGTACTCCAAGAGCTACCACAGATGCCTTTTCTCCGTCCAAAATACCTAATTTTTAAGACCTCCATGGCTGGCTAGAGGCAGCAATGTTCCTCGAAGCACGAAGCTGAAAACACCAGCCTGAAGATGACGAATGGGACTTCGTCGAAACGTCGCCAAGACACTTCCAATTTTACACAGGAGAAAACCCGAATAATCAAAGACCTACATATATATATATATATATATATATATATATATATATATATATATATATATATATATATATATATATATATATTTACCTTGAATGTACACCCTGTCAGCCCAAATATGGGAGAAAGAAATCTTCTTTCTTTTTCTTTTTCTTTTGCCTGTATCAGCTCAATCTAGAGCCATCCACAAGCAGCAGTCGCCAACTGCGACATCATTTTACATTTTTAGGTTGCTAACAAAGAATAAAGAGAGAACTGGTATAGCTATTTCGAGTTCCGTTAACTCTCTTCAGCCAGACTTACTCTTCTGAGATTCGAACCTGGGCTTATCTGCATGTTAGGCAGTTGTTATAACCTCTAAGCCACAGGCTCTCTCCCACTCTGTTAGCTATCAGGAGAGAGATTGGCGTATACTTAGCCCCAGAACCAACGGTGGAGGAGTGCACTGTAGCGCACGGAGTAGAAACAGGAAAGGGCTGGTCGCTGATGCAGGAGACATACTTAGAGTGCAATTCGATCAGCTGGGACCGGTGACGCGTTCCAGAAGCTGGATGCAGGCATCCAGTGATCATATATAAGCTTCTTCCCAACGACTGCTTTTAACCCTGACGATGTCGGAAGCTTCCGACGAAAGCTAGGTTGCTAACAAAGAATAAAGAGAGAACTGGTATAGCTATTTCGAGTTCCGTTAACTCTCTTCAGCCAGACTTACTCTTCTGAGATTCGAACCTGGGCTTATCTGCATGTTAGGCAGTTGTTATAACCTCTAAGCCACAGGCTCTCTCCCACTCTGTTAGCTATCAGTAGAGAGATAGGGGGAGGAGATTTTTACCTTGAATGTACACCCTGTCAGCCCAAATATGGGAGAAAGAAATCTTCTTTCTTTTTCTTTTGCCTGTATCAGCTCAATCTAGAGCCATCCACAAGCAGCAGTCGCCAACTGCGACATCATTTTACATTTTTAGGTTGCTAACAAAGAATAAAGAGAGAACTGGTATAGCTATTTCGAGTTCCGTTAACTCTCTTCAGCCAGACTTACTCTTCTGAGATTCGAACCTGGGCTTATCTGCATGTTAGGCAGTTGTTATAACCTCTAAGCCACAGGCTCTCTCCCACTCTGTTAGCTATCCAGAAGCCGGATGCAGGCATCCAGTGATCATATATAAGCTTCTTCCCAACGACTGCTTTTAACCCTGACGATGTCGGAAGCTTCCGACGAAAGCTAGGTTGATTTTATTAAATGTTTTTCATTTGTTCTCCTGGTGATCGTTATTTATTTATTTGTTTTAATATATATATATGAATAAAAGAATAAAATACGATCACCTGGAGGGTTAAAATAAGAATACTTTACTAAAAATATACTTATACTAAAAAGTTGCCAAGCTTTCGCTGGGGGAACTCCCCAGCATCGTCAGGGCTAAAAGGCCATTACAATAAAGGTGGTTTAAGTAGGTTCAAGTAACGTTTGCGCACGGCTCCTAGACCGTGTTACTGGCCCTGATTGGCCAGCTGATAACCAAGATGTGTCTATAACGTTATGTTCTTTTCTTCAGATGCCCTTCCCTATCCCTCCACTATTGGTCTTTGGAGGCGTTAGTAACCTTGCATCCCCTCCTCTTCCGATAATACCAATGCCTGCCATATCGGGGGGAGGATTCAATCTGATGTTTTCTTGTGTCTTGTGATGGGGATAGGGTTCCACTAACTGTGGGTTAATATCCCTTCCCAATTGTATACCTCTCTCCTCCTTTGTCGTGTCAACAGCTCTTATCTGAGTATGGTATGCCTCAGCAATCATGTCTTTATTCCCCACCCCAGTCCTCCTTACATCCGTTCCCTCCCGTTGTTTGGCACTCAAACTGCTCTCATTACTCCTCCCCTTACTGATTGAGTGGGTTGTCATTCTATGCTTTCTCTCCCCTCTCCATGTGGGACGCTCCTCCTCGTTGCTATGGGCAACCGCACACTCCAAGATTTTAACAAGTCTTTTAGGTGTTCCGGCTCCACTGGTATTGCTTCCTCCCTCCTGGGGGGGTGTGAGCCTCACATGGGGTTGTTGGGCGGTGCGTAGATCATGTGCCAAACAACGGGAGGGAACGGATGTAAGGAGGACTGGGGTGAACATAAGAACTCAGTCAAAAAAGAGGAACCAACTTCTTCCCTGGTCCAACACCTTAAAATTACAGGACATGAAATTCACTTTAAAAAGACCAGAACTATCGCCAAAACTGAACACTTTAATAACAGAATAATCAGAGAAGCCATCGAGATAGAAAAACGCCCACACAGCATGAACAAACGAGATGATACCTCCCGCCTACCAGCCATTTGGAAACCCGCCCTTATTGACAAACGAGTCCCTAACACAAAGAATGACACCAGACCCACACTCACGAAAGCCACACAGGATGTCACCACCACACGTCCACGCAAAAAGCAAACCCAAACCCACACCGATGATGAGGCACGACCACAAACCAGAAGCCAGACCACAGCTGCATCATTCGCCACTTTAAACCCCTCCAATCCATACATGAAGCAAACTGACACCCACTATGAAGATGAGGCACGACCACAAACGCGAAGCCAAACAATAGCAATGCTCACCATCTCACATCCCCCTGCAACTCAGATTAACCTGAGCACAACAAAGCCCCCACCCAAACAGAACACTCCCCCAACCAATCAGAGCACAGCCAACCCCCCATCCAATCAGAGCACAGCCAAGCTCCTAACCAATCAGAACACACCTCCATCCAATCAGAACACAGCCAAGCTCTCATCCAATCAGTTCATACCCCCACTGGCAGTTAAAAGGAAGAAACAGCTACGATCACACATTGCTCCTAGAAGCACGAAGCCGAAAACACCAGCCTGAAGATGACGAATGAGACTTTGTCGAAACGTCGCCAAGACACTTCCAATTTGATGCGGGAGAAAACCCGAACAACCAAAGACCTACATACAAACACCCGCAAAAACCTCAGGAGGTGGCTCAAAGAGCCGCATGCGGCTCCGGAGCTGCGGGTTGCCGACCCGTGCTTTAGACGAAGGAAGGACACACTAATCCCTGGCCAAGGTAATGATCTCACAAATAAGGGTCACACACAACACAATGCATGCATAAATCTACCACACTCAGCCAAGCTCAGCTTCTTGGATTCTGGCATCCTTTACAAGCCAGTCATGCATAACAAGATTTTTTTTGGAGGGGAGGGAGTTTCTAAAGCAACAGTTCAATCACCTTGGTTCAGTCAATAGGGTAAGATTAAATTCCTAGTTAATTTAGCAGTGCAGGCTAGAAGAAACCAATCAAATACAAGGTGTATGTATCAACTGGCAGCTAAGTCACAGTCAAAGTGGCTTTCGTGGGAATTCTACAATATCCTCTCTAAGAAAAGCTACAAAGCCCAGTTCCTCAATATCCACCCCCTCCAGACATTTACTGTCTAGAATATTATTGGTTTCTCTGTTTCTTTCAAGCCTCTGGTGGTTCTCTCCCATCTCTCATTCATCTCCTATTATCTCCACCACCACCCCTTTTTTTCCTGAAATGAAGCCACAATGAGCCTCTTGTTCCATTCAGAATAAGAAATTGTGTCCCATTCTCTCTATTCCATCATATCCTCACCAGGACCCTTTGTGTACTTGTTATTCCAGGTCTTGCACTCTCTGCAAACCAGTCCCCAATTTCACCGCTGTCCCCCTTCAGCTTTTCTCCCTCTGTCTCCCCCTCTCCTACACACACACAGAGAGAGAGAGAGAGAGAGAGAGAGAGAGAGAGAGAGCTGTGCTGTGCTGTGCTGTGCTGTGCTGTGCTGTGCTGTGCTGTGCTGTGCTGTGCTATAAGGCAAAGGTTTGAAATCCTCATCAGGATACCATTGTTTCTGCATCAAAAATCTGCTCTTCAGAGCTGGAAAGGTAAAAAGGAGGAGACTGCCATATTGGTAGAGGTTGTAGATCTGCAACAAGTAGTTCAGGGACAGACATGACATCCCTGGAATAGTATACTATAGAACCGCAAAGGAAGAGCACTTGTTTTCTTGCTGCACTTGATCTCAGTTATCCGGCTGAGATGTAGTTTTTCTTTCCTACAATCCCTATACACCTTTGCAACTCTGTAGATCTGGATGTCCTCAGGTGGGACCGGGAGAGACAGGAGATTAAACATGCACCATGCTGCTTAACTTACACATCTGTGCCAGACACTGGGATGGAAATTCCCAAAGACAGGATTTGTGTCACAACCTCCTTCTGTCCCTGTCATTTTTCCTCTATCATAGCCTGCCACAGATAGCAGTGTTTTTATAAACCCACCGTGCTTTAAAGCAAATCAATGAATGCTTGGAATGAATAACGATACCTGTAAATGCATCCCCTTTTAAAGAATGAAATGTGTACACCCTTCCCACCCAAAATGGCCAACGATCAAAACAGATGACTGAACTGCATCCTTATGAATGAAGCTGAAAGGAAGGACCCATCCTTGGGAGTAGGGGATCTGTTACAATTCCTGTTTTAACACTTCGTTTGTTCTCACACAAAGGAAGACTGCTTAAAAGTTTCTCCTTGCCATCACTCCGTCATTCATTCCCTCGGCAGCCTGTTCTGCAGAGTTTGCCAAAGCAGAGTGTGCTAGTAAAGGGGTCATAACAGCTTTGCTTTTGAGAAGCTGCCGGATGTCTTAATAGAATGTTTAAGCTCCAAAAGGATCATGTTGTACTTACTAGAAAATAGTAACAATTCAAAACATTACCTTATTTTTAACTTTTGGACTATTTACTTTTTATTGGTATTTTTATGAAGAAAGAAAGATAAATTGAAATGGCTTCAAAACGACAACCAGCTACTACAGCTCCTAAGGTAACTTCTTCTCCTGCTACATCTACTGTGCAACAACAACTTAAAATAATACCCTCAGTGCAGCAACCTAAAATTACTCCACCTTCACCTCCTCCATCTGGCACATCAGCACAAGACATTAAAGAAATAATGGTAAGTGCTGTGTCACAGTTTAGGGAGGAAATGAAGCAACTTTTGGAACAGAATAAATCTGAAAGCAAGGAAGAAATGAAGAAAGAGATGAAGGATCTTTTAGAACAAAATAATACTATTCTGAGGGAGGATATACTTTTAGCTTTATCTGGAGTGGCCTCAGTGGTTGTGAAGCTGGACTCTAGAGTGGAGGAAATTGAAGAAACAGTAGAACTTTTGGATTATAAATTCCAAGAGATGGAGAAAAAAGTGGAAACTTCACAAGATGATATTCTTATATTCCAGTACAGACAGATGGAATATGCTTTGAGAATAAGGGGCCTGAAAGAAGATAAAACTCAAGATTTGATGGAAATGGTGATTAATGACTTGGCTGTTATTTTGAATATAGACAAAGATGAGTTACGTGGGGAAGTAGAAAGAATTTACAGAGTTAATTCTTGGATTGCAAAACAGAGGAATCTGCCTAGAGATGTGGTGATATATTTTGCTAAGAAGTCCTTGCGAAATCAGATTCTGCAAACTTTTTACAACAAAAGATTCCAGATTGCTGCTCAAGATATTATTATTTTAAAGGAAATTCCACCTAAAATTTTAAGAAGTAGAAAAGATTTTGCTTTTTTAGCAAATGAACTTAAAGCAAGACAAATGCCATTTAGATGGGAGATTCCGATGGGCATTGTTTTGAGCCATGCGGGGACACGTTATAGACTTAATACAGTTGCTAAAGCTAAGGAATTTTATAAAACGGTCCTGGGTGCAGGCTCACCTTTGCCCATGATGCATAAAGTCCTGAGTGATAAAGAGATGGAACAGAAATCTGAAGATGCAGATGCGATGAATGCTGGACAGGTGGTATGGATGTCTCAAGCAGAGGTTAAAGAACAGAGAATGACCCGTGCAGCACATAAACGTAAAGAAAAAGAACAACAGAAAAAAGAAAAAGAAATCAAAGAATCTACTCAGCAAATTGCTTCAGTGCCGGTGGGAGGAGCAAGACCCAAAAGCTCTGCAACATATTCTTCAGTAGCAGAATTTGAGGGGATCTTCTCCAGGCTTAAGGCCAAGGGAGATGGCAAAGCTCCTGACCTGGAATGTTAATGGATTAAACATTCCTCAAAAGAGAAGAAAAATCTACCATTATTTGAAACAACACAACAATGATATTATTTGCTTGCAGGAAACCCACATTACATCTAAAGACCAAAAATACTTAAACAATCCTCGTTTGGGATCTCATTTTGTATCTCCTGCCCCTGGGAAAAAAGGGGGTGTGGTAATTTATGTTAAACAGAATTTATCTGCTGTTTTGTTAGAATCAGATCCTCATGGAAGATATGTTATGCTTGAACTTGGTTTATATGGCAAGAAAATTCTTATTGTGGGGTTGTATGCACCAAACCAGCAACAGGAGCAATTCTATAGGTTGCTACATCAGAAAATAACTTTGTTGGATTATAGATCTGTGATTTTAATGGGAGATTGGAATGGTGTCTTAGACATACAAAAGGATAAAAAAGGCTCTTCTACCTTTTTTAAACAGGCTAAACTACCTAAAACTTTCTTTGACATGAAAGAAGATTGGGAACTGAGGGATTATTGGCGTGAACGTAACTTAGAAGAAAGGGATTTTACTTTCTTTTCAGATAGACACCAATCTTTTTCAAGAATTGATTTTTTTTTTATTACAACGGACTTATACAATAGGGTGAAGAATGTAAAAATTTTTCCTAGGACATTGTCTGACCATAGTCCAGTATGGATGGAACTGTTTGCTGAGAAAGAAGATAGGAGATCCTGGAGGGTGAATGAGAATTTATTTAAACAAGAAAAAAATGTTTATAAATTAAAGGAATGTTTAAAGGAATATTTTGCTTTAAATATGAATAAGGGAACATCAATGTCAATGGTGTGGGATGCAAGTAAAGCTTTTATGCGTGGTATCTTGATAAAAATGAATAATTTGCATAGACAGAAACAGACTCAGAAACGTAAAGATTTAGAAGAGGAGATTAAATTAAAAGAGAAACTTTTAATTTCAAATCCTTTAGATGAAAAGGTGAAAGGAGCTTTAAAATTGTTAAAAACACAATTTAACATGTTGATGGCTGATCAAGTTGCAACCAATTTAGTATTTATGAAACAAAATACATTTTGTAATGCTAATAAACCAGGGAGATGGTTGGCTTATCAGTTAAGAAAGAAACAGAAACAGAGGAATATAGATAAAATAAATTATAATGGTAAATTGGTCTATCAGAAAGAATTGATTAAGAAATCCTTTTTAGAATACTACCAAAAATTATACAAGAGTGCTAATATTCAAACTATAGACATAAACAATTATTTAGGTAAAGTTAACTTTCCTAAATTAACAGAAGATCAGGAAAAAGAGATTAATGGCTTAATTACTAAAGAAGAAATTGTTATAGCTATTAAACAATTGAAATTGGGTAAAGCGCCGGGTACGGATGGGTTGACATCTATTTATTATAAAACTTTAGTAGAAGAGATGACTCAACCATTGTGTGAATTGTTTAATAACTTATTACAGGGTTTAGAGATCCCTCCATCTTGGCGTAATGCATTCATATCATTGATTCCAAAAGATAATCAAGATCTTACATTGCCTAAAAATTACAGGCCTATATCTCTTTTAAATGTGGATTATAAAATCTTTGCAAAAATTTTAGCTAATAGGTTTATGGGGATCTTGCAGCAGTTTATACATAAGGATCAATCGGGTTTTATAACTGGAAGGTATATGAAAAATAATGTTAGACAAATTATTAACTTATTAGAGTATTTAGAAAAGAATAACCAAGTCTCTGCAGGC
This sequence comes from Crotalus adamanteus, assembly GCA_039797435.1. NCBI lineage: Eukaryota > Metazoa > Chordata > Lepidosauria > Squamata > Viperidae > Crotalus > Crotalus adamanteus. The sequence continues at coordinate 13,428,577 of CM077935.1, forward strand.
CTGATATTTTTGGATGCTGAAAAAGCCTTTGACCAAGTGAATTGGCAGTTTATGTTATGTTTAATTAAGGAGATGAATTTTGGACAAAATATATTACAAGTATTATCTAATATATATCAAAAACAGACTGCTCAACTTATTATAAATGGGGGTTTGTCAGAGGCTTTTGTAATAGAAAAAGGAACAAGACAGGGATGCCTGTTATCTCCGTTATTGTTTGTCTTAACATTGGAAATTTTGTTGATTAAAATTCGGGAGTCTCAAGAAATAAAAGGAATAGAAATTAATAAAAAAGAATATAAATTAAGAGCCTTCGCAGATGACTTGGTTGTTACTTTGTCTCAACCTACCTGTTCGGTGGTAAAATTATTACAATTGATTCAACAATATGGACGTGTTTCTGGTTTTAAAATTAATAATAATAAGACCAAAATATTAGCTAAAAATATGACTAATGGTGATAAACAGGTTTTAGTCAACTTAACAGATTTTGAAATTGTTGATAAGGTAAAATATTTGGGGGTTATATTATCTGCTTCTAATGCAAAACTGTATAAAAATAATTATGAAAAGCTGTGGATGGAGGTACAGAAGGATTTAAAAAATTGGAACAATCTACAGTTATCTCTTATGGGTAGAATTGCAGTGATTAAAATGAATGTCCTGCCAAAGTTTATTTTTTTGTTTCAAATGTTACCTATTCTAAAGAATGAACGTAATTTAGATGAATGGCAAAAAGGTATTAATAAATTTGTTTGGGCAGGGAAAAAAACAAGGGTGAAACTTAAAATAATGCAAGATTTTCGTGAGAGAGGTGGACTCAAGGTACCAAATATGAAATTGTATTATGAGGCTGTAGTATTAACACTGATTAGCGATTGGGTGAATTTAACAAATATAGAAATACTTCATTTGGAAGGTTGGGACTTACTTTTTGGATGGCATGCCTATTTAATATTTAATAAAAAAGTGGATTGGGTTTTTAAGTCTCATATTATAAGAATCTCTTTGCTTAGAGTGTGGAGAAAGTATTATAAAAGTGACTTCAAAATACCATTATGGGCTATACCTCGGCATGCCATAGAAGGTATAAGGAAAGGGGTTAATATGGATATGGTCTCTTATGCACAGTTACTTAGATGGGATGGCCAAGATTGGCAGTTAAAATCTTTGGAAGAATTAACACATGAAAATTTAACTTATTCATGGTTCCAATACAGACAAATAGTGGATAGATGGAAGATGGATTGTAAAATGGGCTGGCTCAGAGAAGATGAAGTTCTTTTAAAACAAGTAAGAGATCAAAGGCCAACCCATATTAAGAGAGTTTATGGGGTTTTAGTGGAATTGGACTCAGAACCTGAATTAGTTAAAGATTGTATGATTAAATGGGCACAGAATATTGGTGAAACGATTTCAATGGATACCTGGGAACTTATTTGGATAAGAAATGTTAAATTCACACAAGCGCAAAATTTAAGAGAGAATTTTTATAAGATGTTTTATAGATGGCACCTTGATCCAAAGAAAATGTCCATTATGTACCCTAATCTGCAGCCGAAATGCTGGAGATGTGGACATTTGGATGCTACTTATTATCATACTTGGTGGACGTGTAAGCATATAAAAGCTTTTTGGATTAAGATATGGTGGAATATTCAAAGAATTTTTAAACGGAGGGTAAAATTTACTCCGCAACTATTTTTATTAGGTATTGTTATTGATTGCGATGCTAAGGAGGTTATATTGATGTTAAATTTGATTACAGCCGCTAGGCTGTTAATAGGACAATATTGGAAGAAGGAATCTTTGCCTACTTTGCAAGAGTGGTTTTACAAAGTTTCGTATTTGGCAGAAATGGCAAAGATTTCGGCTTTTTTAAAGGAGCAATCTCAAGAAAAATTTTTTGCAGTATGGGAAAAATGGATAAACTTCATACAATATAATTTGGATATGGAAAAATATCACTTAGCTTTTCTATAATTTGTAATGATTGTTTTTTTCTTTCTTTCTTTCTTCCTTTTCTCTTTACGTATTATTACTTATATATTATTATTTTTTTTTTTATATATATATATATATGTTCTATTTCCGTCTATTTTTTTCTTTTCTCTTTCTCTCTCTCTTTTCTTTTTCCTTTTTTTTCTTTCTTAGTATATATTATTCATTTTAAAGCTTATGTTATGCATATTATTATTATATATATTATTATATATATTATTATTATGACTTTTATTATTTTTATTAATTATCTTATAAATTGTAAACGTTATTTTTTAAAATTTGTTAAATAATCCTATACTCAGTTCTGGGAAGTCGGGGGGGGGGAGGGTGGGGTGGTTTGGGAGGGGGGGGATGTTTACTTGTAAAATTTTTGAAAAATTTCAATAAAAAAAAAAAAACAATTCAAAACACATTCACTGAACAGACATTAGCGGGCCGAAGGGAAGCAGCATGGTGTTGTTTTATAGCCCAGGGCTTTTCAATCAGTGGTACGGGTACCACCTGTGGTACATTGGCACCTGGCAGGTGGTACGTGACCATCCTAGAAAAGTAGTAGCGGGGAGGGGAATAAGCTGAACTGGTGGCAGCACAGCACAAGCCTGAGCGAGAGATGGCTGGAGCTGCAGGGCTGTCAGGGCTCAGCAGAAGCGCCAGGATCAGTGCCGCTTTCCACCTAATCGGTGCTTCTTTGGGGCTGTCAGGGCTCAGTGGAAGCGCCAGGATCAGCACCAGGCTCCAGCTGGAGCTCGGCGCTGATCCTGGCACTTCTGCTGAGCCCTGAAGAAGCACCAATCAGCTGGAAAGCAGCACTGATCCTGGCGCTTCTGCTGAGCCCAGAAGAAGCACCAATCAGCTGGAATGTTGCAGCATCTCCAGGGTCTTGTGATTTACATTCAGATGCTTGGCAACTGATTCATATTTATGATGGTCACAGTGTCCCAGGGTCATGTGAAGTGACCAAAACCTGCTGCAACCACCCATCAGACGGGGGGGAATAAAAACCAAACACCCCCCCACCCCACACCCCACTGCCAATCCTCAACAGAAATGCTCACAACAATGAAAACCTTGGACAAGAGGAAGAGCACCGCCGGGCACTGTCTTGCTCGGCTGTGGCTTGGGGGGCACTTTTTTCAGTGCCATTGTAACTTCGAACAGTCACTAAGCAAACTGTTGTAAGTCGAGGACTGCCTGTACTTTATCATTTTTTTCCTTTTTTTTTTTTTTTTTTTTGGTCATCAAGTTTTTGACACCTTGCTAGGCAACTGGTGGTACTCAGATGTTGCCATATGCTAAAAGTGGTACAATGGGTGAAAAGGTTGAAAAGCCCTGTTATAGCCAACTCGTAATATATTTATATGCTTTTGGAGTAGAAGTCAAGATTCTTCCACTCCCCCGCTCCTTCAGGCTTCAAGAGGATGCTGAAATCAGCAAAATAAGCAATATTAAAGCATATCCTGATCCTCTCTCCAATAGAGGACACAGATATGAGGCAAGGAAGTGCAGTGCTAGAAAGAATATGTAATACAGATAGTCCTTGACTTACAAAGATTTGTTTAGTGGCGGTTTCAAAATGCAATGGCACTGAAGAAAGGTGAATTACAACCGGTTGTCACATTTATGACTGTTGCAGCATCCCCAGTCATGTGATCTAAATTCAAGTGTGTGGCAACCAGCCTGGATTTATGACGAATGCAGCATCCCAGGGCCATGTGATTGCCATTTGCAACCTTCCCAGCCAGCTTCCAACAAGCAGCTGATGGGTAAAGCCGGATTCACTTAACAACTGCATGAGTCACTTAATAACTGCAATGTTTGGCTTATCAACTGTGACAAAAAGGTCATAAAATCAGATGTGGCTCATTTAATAACTGCCTTGGTTAATAACGGAAATTCAAATTGTCCTTGATTTACAACCGCAAGTTCAAATTGTGGTTGTAAATCAAAGACTTGCCTGAAGGGCCTAACTCTGGTACAGCCAAATAAATTGGAGTTAATCTGCACATGACAGGCAAAATTCAGGCTTGAATGTCAGGCAGTGGAAGATACTACAGCGTTTGCTTCCTGTTCTTAGGAATGTTTTAATTGAGTCACATGCAGCACTGAACTATATCTGATTTGTCTGAATTTGGTTAAGTGCATTATGTGAAAGCCAATTGTAGTTTATTCAATAAATTGGAATGTGTGAATCCTGTTATAGAATCCTCACTCCTAGCAGTTCCTTCCTAACCTGTATTTTATTTTTTTTTTATTGAAAATTTTTTTAAAACTTTTACAGACAGAAAAAAAACAATAACAACTACAATAAAACAAACAAACAAAAAAAACAATACAACCCTCCCCCAACCCCTCCCAAATCACCCCCTCCCTCCACCCCCGAGCTTCCCAGAGCAGAATATAGGCTTAATTAAAAGAAATTAACAAAATTATAAGATAATTAAGAACAAAATATATATGAATAAAGAATTATAAACCTTAAAAAGAAAAAAATATTTTAAAAAAAAGCAAAGCAAAGAAAAAAAAAGTAGAGTTTTTATACAAGTTATAAAAAAGCTAAATGGTATTTTTTCATATCCAATTTAAATTGTATAAAATTTATCCATTTTTCCCATACAGCAAAAAATTTCTCTTGCATTTGCTCTTTTAAGAAAGCCGAAATCTTTGCCATTTCCGCCAAGTAAGATACTTTAAAAAACCACTCTTGCAAAGTAGGCAAAGATTCCTTCTTCCAATATTGACCTACTAGCAGCCTTGCGGCTGTAATCAAATTCAACATCAATATAACCTCCTTAGCATCACAATCAGTAACAATACCAAGCAAAAACAATTGTGGAGTAAATTTTACCCTCTTTCTAAAAATTCTCTGAATGTTCCACCATATCTTAATCCAAAAAGCTTTTATATTTTTACACGACCACCAAATATGATAATAAGTGGCATCCAAACAGCCACATCTCCAACATTTAGGCTGTAAGTCAGGATACATGAGAGACATCTTTTGTGAATCAAGGTGCCATCTATAAAACATTTTATAAAAATTCTCCCTTAAATTCTGGGCTTGTGTAAATTTAACATTTCTCACCCAGATAGTTTCCCAGGTATCCAGTAGAACTGGTTCACCAAAATTCTGCGCCCATTTAATCATACAATCTTTAATTAATTCTGATTCTGAATCCAGTTCCACTAGCACCCCATAAATTCTTTTAATATGAGTTTGTCTTTGATCCTTTACTTGCTTGAAAAGATTTTGATCTTCTCTAAGCAAACCTAAATTACGATCCATCTTCCATCTATCTAATAGTTGTCTATATTGAAACCAAGAATAGGTAATATTTTCATGTAACAAATCTTCCAAAGATTTTAACTGCCAATTTAGACCATCCCATCTAAGTAATTGTGTATAAGACACCGTATCCATTTTAACACCTCTCTTTATCCCCACTATCGCATGCCAAGGTATAGCCCATAATGGTATTTTAAAATCACTTTTATAATATTTCCTCCAGACTCTAAGTAGAGAAATCCTTAAAATATGAGATTTAAAAGCCCGATCCACTTTTTTATTAAATATTAAATAGGCATGCCAACCAAAAAGTAAATCCCATCCCTCCAAATGGAGTATCTCTGAATTTGTTAAGTTTACCCAATCACTAATTAACGTAAAAACCACTGCATCATAATATAATTTCAAATTCGGTACCTTGAGTCCACCTCTCTCACGGAAGTCCTGCATAATTTTAAACTTTACCCTTGGTTTTTTCCCTGCCCAAATAAATTTGTTAATACCTTTTTGCCATTCATTCAAATTAACCTCGTTCTTTAAAATAGGTAACATTTGAAACAAAAAGAGAAATTTGGGCAGGACATTCATTTTAATCACTGCAATTCGTCCCATGAGAGATAACTGTAACTTCTCCCAATTCCTCAAGTCCTTCTGTACACTGGCCCACAGCCTTTCATAATTATTCTTAAACAATTTTGCATTAGAAACAGATAAAGTGACCCCCAAATATTTTGTCTTATCAACAATTTCAAAACCAGTCAACTCAGCCAAAGTCTGTTTGTCCTGAATAGTCATATTTTTAGCTAATATTTTAGTCTTATTATTATTAATTTTAAAGCCCAAAACAAGTCCATATTGACGAATCAGCTGTAATAAGTTAACTACAGAATAGGTAGGTTGAGATAAAGTAACCACCAAGTCATCTGCAAAAGCTCTTAACTTGTACTCTTTTTTATTAACTTCTATTCCTCTTATTTCCTGCGATTCTCGGATTTTAATCAACAAAATTTCCAATGTTAAAACAAACAGCAAAGGTGACAGAGGACATCCCTGCCTAGTACCTTTTTCTATTGTAAAAACCTCTGACAAACCCCCATTAACAATAAGTTGTGCCGTTTGCTTTTGATATATAGCAGTAAAAGCTTGTAATATTTTCCCTCCAAAATTCATCTCCTCAATTGCTCTTAACATAAAATGCCAGTTCAATTGATCAAAAGCTTTTTCAGCATCTAAAAATATCAGCCCTGCAGGGACTTGGTTGTTCTTATCTAAATATTCTAATATGTTGATAATTTGTCTAGCATTATTTTTCATGTACCTGCCAGTTATAAAACCCGATTGATCCTTATGTATAAGCTGATGGACAACCATCATAAGCCTATTAGCTAAAATTTTTGCAAAAATCTTATAATCTACATTTAAAAGAGATATAGGTCTATAATTCCTTGGTAAAGTAAGATCTTGATCCTCTTTTGGAATCAAGGATATAAAAGCACTGCGCCACGATGGAGGGATCTCTGCACCCTGCAATATATTATTAAAAAGCTCAACTAAAGGATGAGTCATCTCTTCAACTAAAGTTTTATAATAAATAGATGTCAAGCCATCCGTACCTGGCGCTTTACCTAATTTTAATTGCTTAATAACCGTCACAATCTCCTCATTGGTAATTGGACCATTAATTTCTTGCTTCTGATCTTCTGTCAATTTAGGAAAGTTAGCCTCACTTAAATATTTATTTATGTCTGAAATTTGTACATTAGTAGTCTTATATAATTTTTGATAGTAGTCTAGAAAAGATTTCTTAATCAGTTCCTTCTGATACACTAATTTACCATTATAATTTATTTTATCTATTATTCTCTGTCTCTGTTTCTTTCTTAATTGATAAGCCAACCATCTCCCTGGTTTATTAGCATTACAAAATGTAATTTGTTTCATAAACAAAAGATTAATTGCAGATTGATCAGCCATCAACATATTAAATTGTGCTCTTAAAAGCTTTATAGATTCCTTAATCTTTTCATCTGAAGGATTTGAAATCAAAAACTTTTCTTTTAATTTAATCTCATCTTCCAATTCCTTACGCTTCTGAATCTGCTTTTGTCTATGAACGTTATTCATTTTTATCAAAATTCCACGCATAAAAGCTTTACCTGCATCCCATACCATTGATGTTGATGTCCCCTTATGCATATTCAAAACAAAATAATCCTTTAAACAGTCCTTTAACTTTTGAACATTCTTTTCTTGTCTAAATAAATTCTCATTCACCCTCCAGGATCTCCTCTCCTCTTTTTCATGAATCAACTCCATCCAAACCGGACTATGATCCGTCAATGTCCTAGGAAAAAATTTTACGTTCTTTACCCTATTATATAAGTCAGTTGTAATAAAAAAAAAAATCAATTCTTGAAAGAGATTGATGTCTATCTGAAAAAAAGGTGAAGTCTCTCTCCTCTTGATTACGTTCACGCCAGTAGTCTCTCAATTCCCAGTCCTCTTTCAGATCAAAAAAAGCTTTAGGTAATTTAGCCTGTTTAAAAAGGGTAGAAGAACCTTTTTTGTCCCTTTGTGTATCTAAAACACCATTCCAGTCCCCCATTAATATAACGGATCTATAGTCCAGCGAAATTATTTTCTGATGTAACAGTTTATAAAATTGTTCTTGTTGCTGGTTTGGTGCATACAGTCCCACAAGAAGTATTTTCTTACCATATAAACCAAGTTCAACCATTACATATCTTCCTTGGGGATCTGATTCTACCAGACAAACTGGTAAATTTTGCTTAACGTAAATAACCACTCCCCCTTTTTTCCCAGGGGCAGGAGATACAAAGTGTGAGCCCAAACGACCATTAACTAAATATTTTTCATCTTTAAGTAAAATATGAGTTTCTTGCAAACAAATAATATCATTGTTATGTTGTTTTAAGTAGTGAAAGATTTTCTTTCTTTTCTGAGGGGAGTTAAGGCCGTTAACATTCCAGGTCAGGAACTTTGCCATCTCCCTTGACCAGGAGCCTGGAGAAGACTGCCTGAAGGTCTGCCATTGATGAATGTGTTGCAGAACTCTTGGGTCTTGCTCCTCCCACCGGCAATGAAGCACTTTCATAAGTAGATTCTTTAACTTCTTTCTTCTGTTGTTCCTTCTCTTTACGTCTATGTGCTGCACGGGTCATCCTTTGCTCTTTAACCTCTGTTTGACGTTGCCATTCCACTTGTGACTTCCCAGCAGAAATCAGACCTAGCCCTCCAGATTGCTGTTCCACCTCTTTGCCACCCAAAGATTTCTGAATCATAGGTAAAGATGAGCCTGCTCCCAGGCCGTATTATAAAACTCCTTAGCTTTGACAACCGTGTTAAGCCTATAACGCATCCCCGCATGGCTCAAAACAATACCCATAGGAATCTCCCATCTGAATGACATCGATCTTGCTTTGAGTTCATTAGCTAAAAAAGCAAAGTCTTTCCCTGTTTCTTAAAATTTTGGATGGAATTTCCTTTAAGATAATGACATCTTGGGCGGCAATCTGAAATCTCTTATTGTAATAAGCTTGTAAGATTTCATTACGCAGAGACCTCTTAGAAAAATAGATCACCACATCTCTTGGCAAATTCTTTTGTTTCGCAATCCAAGAATTGACTCTGTAGACTTTTTCCACTTCTCTGCGTAATTCATCTTTATCCATATTCAAAACAAGAGCTAGATCATTAAGCACCATCTGTGTCAGGTCTTGATTCAAATCTTCTTTCAAGCCCCTGATTCTCAAGGCATACTCCATTTCCCTGTACTGGGACATGAGAATATTCTCTTGTGAGGTTTCCACCTTTCTTTCCATATCCTGAAGTTTATCTTCAATAAAATCAACTTTATCAGCGACCTCCTCCACTCTGGAATCCAATTTCACGACCACTGAAGCCAGGCCTGACAAAGCTGTTACTATGTCTTGTCTCAAAATGGTGTTATTATCTTCTAACAGCTGCTTCATCTCCTCTTTACTTTCAGTTTTATTCTGCTTAAGGAGGTCTCTCATCTCCTCCTTAGTTTCAGATTTAATCTGTTTAATCTGTTTAAGAAGGTCCTTCATTTCCTCTCTGCTTTCAGATTTACTCTGTTCAAGAAGTTGCTTCATTTCATCTCTAATTTGGGATACAGCATTTCCCATTATATCTTTAATCTCTTGTGCAGATGAACCTGGCAGAGGAGGAGAAGGTGGAAGCAATACTGATGGTGTAGGTTTAAGTTGTTGTTGTACAGTTAAAGTTGTAGGAGAGGAAACCACCTTAGAAAGTATAGAGGCCCGTTGCCTCTTTGAAGCCATTTTTCAAAGTGTTCTTCTCTCTCTCTTTCCTCTTAAAAGGAAAGAGGAGACACAAAAAAAAAGGAAAAAAAATACTAAAATTCTTAAAGTTTGAAAAAAGCCAAGAAAAGTATCCAAAACGCAATCAAAAGATAAAGGAGAAAATTAGAAGCAGTAAATATATTCATTTAAGTCCATATTGTCTTTCCAGGGGAAAAAAAATAAAGAACAAAAGAACAAAGTACTTTCAAAACGCCATCTTACTTTCACTTTCCGTACCAGCAAAAAAGAAACAAAAAAATCAGAGTCAACTAAAAAGAAAAATTTAAAATAAAATACTAAACTAAAAAGAAATCCTTTAAACTGCTCTGTCCGCTTTAAAAATTACTCACCAGAACACTTTAAGCGCGGAGCTGGTAGCGGCGTTTCCTTTTGTCTCCGAAGAGGCAAAAACAGCTGGGAGGCGGAGAAAGCAGGAACTCCGAGGGAACGCTCTTTCTGTCCCCTCAAAAGAAAAATCCAGAGGGGGCTAAGAGGTTCTACCTCTATTCTTGCGATCTCTACCCCTTCCCTTCGCCCGGGAAGGGGATTCTGAGCCGCGGGCCAGCTGATTTTCGCTGCACACCGCGGATCTAACGCCGTCCCAGGAGGACGGCTACAAGGTAGCCGCCATCAACGTCGCTCCCCGGCGGAAGCTCCCCTAACCTGTATTTTATGAAGCCACTCTTTTCCCAAAACCATCAAAAAAGGAACGTTTGCCTATGTCAAAGAACCTGGGAGTCTGGGTTCTTAGATTACATCCTTGTTGACTATAATTGTTTCATTTCCCAACATGTCAACCTTCCCAACAGATCTATCAGAAATCCCTATGTTAGAAATTCTGCAAATTATACTTCCAGTATAATTGTAAAAGTCAAAAGGTTGAGAGGGGGTACTACAAGGGAAATTTTTAAAAAGGTGGACAGTTTTTATACAGATAACAGAAATCAACAAAAGGTGCCTAAAATCTCTGGAATTCTCACAGCATTTGGTAATACAGACAAGCTATCAATTGTGCACATGTATGTACACATGTATGCATTTGATTTATATGGCTGCCCATTGCACCATTGTGACTCTGGGTGTCCACATAAAGAAAAAAATGATCCAAAACTAATTAGATCTTGCCAATTAAGCAAAAGGCAATAATGCATAAGGCTGAAACCACCAAACATCCCTGAACCTACGTTTTTCAGATCATTCATTGCCACCATCTTCCTCCTTTTCCTTTTGCAATGTTTTGGAAACCTTGGCAATGTGTAAGACAACCAAACCAAATGGGCAGAGATCGAAAACATCTTTGGTTTGGAGGGAGCAACTTTTGTTCAGAACATCCCTTACGCTATTATATGAGTTTTCCCCGATCTGGGACTCTTTAAAAGAGTGGGACATTACATCCTGTAACAGCCAACGAGCTGCGGGAGGCAGAACCCTGCAGAGTTGGGAGGGTACAAGCTGAGAACAATTGTGTGATACCACAATGCTTCCCTCAAACATTTGGCCCAAATTGGGCCAGCAGAAAAACTTGACAAGCAGTCTCCCTCCACCTCCCCCAGCAAGTCAGAGAAGTGTGTGTGTGTGTGTGTGTGTGTGTGAGAGAGAGAGAGAGAGAGAGAGAGAGAGACAGAGAGAGAGAGAGAGAGACTGAACTAACCCCCAATTCTATCACCAAATCTACCATCTTCTCCTTCAATTCTCCTCCACTCCATCTCTGCAGGGAAAACTGTGTGGGTTTTTAACCCCCACCCCCCAATTTTTTAAATAGAAAAAAGTCTAGCTTCTGTCCTCCCCCCCCCTTCCCTCCTCAACACCCCATCCCTGTCCTGATTTGACAAGGGTCGTGTTGGGGTCCATTCCCAGCCACTTTGGGAACAAGCCCAGCAACCATAAAAATAAGGCAGCCATTCATGAGAAGGCTGGGTCCATTCATGGCCTGAACAATGGTGCCTCTGTCTATTTCCTTGGTCTCAGTTGGGGTAGGCTAAGGGTGGATAGGGATGGACTGCTTAAAGACATTCTGCCCATCACACAATCCTTCCAACTCCTTCCCACAGAAAAGAGCCTTGACAATGGAGGCAGGATCAGCCCATGGAGCGAAGAACAAAAGCGGTTGCTAGGGGCGTCCTAAAAGCCGGCTTTAGCCTTATGGACCAGGCCTTTTACATACAGTCTGCCCTGTTTATGCTAATCACACTTTGTTACCTTCATCTTACTAGGAAGGCTGTTTGCTAGTCATTCTTATGAATGGAAGCCTGTGGTCCCGGTTCAAGGCCTGGTAAGCCGAAGAAATTTATTTCTGGCAGCCTAGTAACAAGACAGGTCCTAAGTTCTGTAACAGATGGGTGAAGGGAAGAATTTTGGCCACTCTTTTCATCATGACAGGAGAAACCACAACATTAAAAAGAGAGAGAAGTCTGTCTGCCGGCCAGGCGGCTGGCATTTATACCTTCCTCCCTGCTGGCCTGTCTGTCTGTCTGTCTGTGTCTCTCCAGAGTTTTGAATGGTTTGTGATCCACATACTATTTTGCTTGCAGTTTATAAACCACACTTAACGGTGGGGCGTTATCTGTGACTCTGTCAATTGTGACTTGAGCAACAAATCATGGTTATAAAAAAGTCTTAGCTTAGAGCTGTGGGTGATCCTAAAAGGGATGCTTTCTTAGCCATTCAGAAATTGCATGCTGGAAAAATTTGATTATCAAGGACTAACTCAAAAATAAGAGAGTCACAAGCCAAACATCTGATGGGAGAAGAGAGGAATTCTTATCCCAAGTGTTTTTTTAAAAAATGTGAATAGCCCTGAAACTGAAAAACCATGGAATTGGAGGTTTTTTAAGTAATCGTAATATTTGAATATTTCTCCTTTTTTAAGTTCTTTTTCCACACACAGTTTCTATCCCAGCAGCTGGTTTTTTTCTATTACTGTAGAAAAAAAGGAATAACAGGGCTAGAAAACTGAAGATGAGAGAGATGAAGAGACTCCTTCACAATCCTCTATTCAAACTAGGACTTTTCCATAGCTGCTTTTCATTTCTAGCATTAAAATGCCTGTTCTGTTCTGTGTGTTGGTAAGGCATTGAGACGAGGCAGGAGTAACAGCAGTTGCTTCTTTATTTAATCTTCAACAGAACAACACAAAATGGCATGGATCCCTTTTATACCCCCTTACAGGGAGCAGCATCAACCAATCAATGCAACGTATCTTTCCCACCTTGCGCATGCGCAATAGGCTGGAGACAGCCTGTCTGGCCCGGGCAGCCTCGTGGTCTGCCCAGGACCCTCTGCAGCTTCCTGCACCTGCTGTGTCAATCACAGCCCAAAACATAACACCCCTCCCCTCTTAGCTCAAAAACACATAGAACTTACTATTTTAAAATTACTACAAATCTAATACCCTTTCAGTTCTTTTGAGCGTGTTTTTATTTCTAAGTACACTTAAGCCTGCCCACCTACTAGCAGGAATTTCACATAGTCCTACAAATACCTTGGGCCTCTGGCCTGCTCTGATCTTCTTGGAGTGGTTGCAAGTGCCCGGTCTACAAGCTCGCCTGCCAGGCTCGGCAGACCGGGACTTGGATGCCTATTAGGTACAGGCGAACCCACATCATGCTGACTGGCCGGGTCCTGTAAACCCAGACCAGAGTTCCTTGGTGGGGTGGAATTCCCCAGGTCCACAACAGACCCCTCTTGGGAGCAATGCCCCATAGGCCCAAGACCAGCAGATGGAGTGGCCTGAACAGCCGGTTGTGTGCAATTTTCCATGGACCCAGTGCCAGAATCAGGAGCCGCCTTGTTGGCAAAACCCCTATGTGCAGAGTGCAAACCCATGCTTCTGCAGGAAGACTGAGATCCACGATCATGATCGTGGTCCTCCTCCCCCCCGAGAGCAGAGTCAGGAGCGGAAGGGTGACTGGGTAGCCTCCAGCGCAGCTGGTCAATGTGCTGACGCAACACACAACCATCTTCCAGGGCCACTTCATATGACAGTGGCCCAGTGACTTTGCAGACCACTGCTGTCACCCAGAGATGTCCAGGTCCATAGTTCCTTGCCCAAACCGGATTGCCCACCTGTAGTCTCCTAGGTGCCCGTGGCTGTGACACCTGTGAAGCCACCTGGTCTGGGTGCAATCTGTCCAGTTTGGTAATGAAATGGCGACCCCAGTGGAGTTCAGCTGGGCTTTTCCCAGTGGCTGTGCAAGGTGTGGTGCGTTGGCAAAGAAGAAAGTCAGCTAACCTGTGATGCCAGCTTCTGTGAGTGAGCCTCTTCAAGGCGTCTTTGGTTGTGCACACCATGTGCTCAGCTTGGCCGTTGGAAGCTGGATGGAAGGGTGCCGAAGTAGCATGACAGATCATTTTGGCCTGTAGGAAAGCCTGAAACTCAGAAGAAGTGAATTGAGGTCCGTTGTCGGAGACAAGAACATCTGGAAGCCCATGGGAGGCAAAGATGCCCCTCAACACCTGGATGGTCCTGGCAGTCGTCGTAGTGGACACTGGAATGACCTCTAGCCATTTAGAGTGACTGTCTACAACAATGAGGAAGAATTGCTCCTGAAACGGGCCAGCATAGTCGATATGAACCCTCGACCAAGGAGCATGTGTTTCCTCCCACCTGTGTACAGGAGCCTGTGGCATTTCAGGCCTGGACTGCTGGCAACCCTGGCAACCCTGGTGTCAATGCTGCTAATATTGAATATTCTTGCTATGACAAAATATGCAGAACTGTCTGGTACTTTCAGAGTTAATTCAGATGAGAAGGAGAGAGGAGAGAAAGCCTGCGGGAACGGAAGTGAATCTTTGCCCTCCAGGTTAATTGGAAGATGTGAATCATGACCCCAAAATAGGGGAGGGGAAATGCCTGGAATGTTATGTGCAAAGGAAGGGAAATTCAGATCTTGGCATTCTCCATGCCGTGCTGACACTCCTCTACACTAATAAAGGCTTTTTAGGTTAAACCATGCCTGAAAGTTCTTTGAAGTGTTTCATTAGTCAGACACGACATCATGCCAAGATCCACAAATTTTTTAAACCAGTTAAGAGGTCCCGGACCTTGGTCACTATTCCTAATCTAAAGGGGATAGACTGACAAAGATTCGGGGAAGATCTCATTATGGAAGGAGAAAGATGGCTTGAGGCCAGCACCTCAGCAGCAGCAGCTTCCCCAGAGAGTGGAGTGGCAGCCATCCAGCCAGGGGAGAAAGAACTCTGGCAGATCTCCCAGCTGGGAGCAAAGACTTCAAAAGCAGAATGGAGAGATAACGAAGTTTTGGGTGAGTCGCTGGAAAGATTTCAAAACCCAGAGGTGAAAAGCAGAAATCAATTCCTGGAGAGAGGAGCCTATACCCCTCCCATTGCACATCAGAAAGCCTGTCAGATCCTGTCTTCCCCTGCCAGGGACCCCAACCCTGAAGAGAGAGGGAAATCCAGTCTCAGGCATCTGCAACAATGGGTAGATTGGGTTCCCCAGCAGATGGATGGTCAGCGATTTCTGAGCTTGGCACAACTAATAGAGCCCTTGCAACAGCTTGGGGTGGTGCAGAAGCCAGAAGATCAGCAGCTAGTGGGAGACCGACCACAGCAGGGAGATTGGCCACAGCCCCCGAACGTGCAACCCCTGGGCATAAATCTGCAGCCAGGATGGGGCCAGCAGCAACAGCCACAGTGGGGGCCCCAACAGCCTATAATTGCACCACTTTTCAGAGCAACCTTCGATGGGGACCCAGAGAAGCTGGGGTTTTTTTCCTCAACCAAGTGCATTCTCATTTGAATTGCTGGACCTATCTCTACCCGGACCCAGGGGCCATGGTCGATGTGATTACGTCCAGCCTAGAGGGAGAAGCATCCAAATGGCTGAACAATTTATATAATGAGCAAGCCCCCGAATTGGAGGACCCCCACCTCTTCCTCCTAGGGCTAAGGGAAAGATTTGAGGACCCATCCATTGGACTTAAAGCAAGAGAACAGATCCACAAAATAAAACAAGCCGGCAGGCCTGCCATGGAGTACGTGCGGGAATTTCGCAAGACAGCAGGTCGAATAGAGGGGTGGCCTGAACAATCCCTAATCCATCACTTCATTGAGGGATTAGACGATCACCTCTCTCAGGTCTGCATCTATCGAGCAGTACCTGATCAGCTGCAAGAATGGTACCAGGCAGCAGTGAAGCTAGATGTTCAGCTCACCTGCTATAAGAAGCCTCCCCCACCTGAATCCGAGCAGCCGACAGAGCAACCCGGACAGCAATCACCCCCACGAAAACCTCCAACTACTGCGATGGCTGAGAGACCCAGGCCACCTGCAGGCCCGTCAAATAAGTGTTTTCAGTGTGGACAAGAGGGACATCGAACAGCAACCTGTCCAGTCCCCTACCCCCGACTGCAGAGCAGACCGGAACCAGCGACGAGAAGGAAACCTGCCCAGCAGCTAACAAGAGAAAAATCCAACCGCGTCATGCAAGAACCTGTTGCCCAGATTACACCCCCCCACACAGGAGGATGCCGGGACTCCAGGTGGACCAACCCCTGCTCTATCCTCCTTTGACAGCAACGATGAAGGAGAGAATGACCCTATGGTGAGTTGACAAATCCCGCCTTTTTCACTGGCCGCCAAATTTATAATCCCTAAGTCTGGGGCACAAATGGACTTAAACGTGCTAATTGATTCTGGATGCACCTGCTGCATTATTAGTCTGCCATTTGCCATGAAAATGGGCATACGGGCAAAACAGCTTTCTAAACCTGTGAGGTTTGAGCAAGCCGATGTCTCCCTGATGGGAGGGACTCTTGTCACACAAGTAACTGAGCCCTTATGCCTAGAAATAGGTGCACACTGGGAGTTTATTCGTTTCCTAGTGGCTCCAAAAATGACTGAGACTGTGATCCTAGGGCTAGCCTGGCTGGACAAATGGAAGCCATTTATCTGGTGGGAGAAAGGAATGAGAACTGTGAGACTACCTATAGGGCCTAAACCTCCCGTTGATTCAACCGATGTTGCAGGACACCTTAGGGCCACCCAATGAGCAAGCGCACATGGCTGCCTCACCGTCGCCGAGCGAACCACTCATCCCCAATGAATACTGGGACCTGGCAGAGGCATTTAGTGAAAAAGAATGTGATGCCCTGCCCCCTCACAGACCCAATGACTGCTCCATCAAACTGGTGCCAGGAGCCAAACTCCGACGCCCGAGCATGTATTCTATGTCCCCCCTTGAAATGGAGGAGATGCAGCGATACATGAATAAAAACCTAGCGAGGGAGTTCATCGAATGGGCCAAATCTACCATGGGAGCCCCTGTGTTGTTCAAAGAGAAAAAAGATGGATCTCTTCATCTCTGTGTAGACTATAAGGGTCTCAACGCTGTGAGTGTGGAAAATAAATATCCCCTCCCCCTCCTAAAGGACTTATTAACCCATCTGGCTAAGGGGAGTGTCTTCACTAAATTAGACCTGAAAGAGGCATATTACCGGGTGAGAATAAAAGAGGGAGATGAGTGGAAAACTGCCTTCAACTGTCCTATGGGGAGCTTTCAGTTCAAAGTCATGCCATTTGGACTACAGGGGGCCCCAGCCGTATTTATGCAGTTGATTAATGAGGTCCTACATGATCACTTGTACAAAGGGGTTTTGGTGTATCTTGATGATATCCTGATATACAGCACGAATATGACTGATCACATAAAGCTGGTGAGAGAAGTGTTAAAGAAACTATTGAATGCCAAGCTTTATGCCAAATTGTCTAAATGTGAATTTCACCAGACCCGATTAGATTATCTTGGCTACAGAATTTCCAACGAGGGCATTGAAATGGATCCAGCCAAGGTGAAAGCTATAATCGAATGGCAGCCCCCAAAGACTCACAAACAGCTCCAGAGCTTTCTGGGTTTTGCCAACTTTTATCGTCAATTCATCCCCTCTTTTGCCGAGATTGCCCTACCCCTTACAGAACTACTCAAAACAGGCAAAGGAGGAGGGAAGCCACGACCGGGCCAACCACTAGCATGGACGATGGGCTGTCAAACAGCTTTTGAGAATTTAAAGAGACTATTTGCTGCTGAACCGGTCCTAAAGCACCCCTGCCCAGGGGAGCCCTTTGTGATTCAAGCCAATGCCAGCGATGTGGCAGTTGGCGCTGTGTTACTACAAAAGAACAAAAGTGGGGTCCTGCAACCCTGCTCCTACACCTCTAAGAAATTTACTGAAAGCGAGCGGAGATGGGCAATCTGGGAGAAAGAGGCCTTTGTGATTAGGTGGGGGCTATTAAACTGGCAACATATCTAGAAGGGAGCAAGGTGCCATTTGAAGTATGGACAGATCACAAAAATCTAGAAGCACTGAAAACTCCCCTCAAATTGGGCCCAAAGCAAGTGCGGTGGGCACAGTACTTTAACCGCTTCAACTTCACTCTAAAGTACATACCAGGAGGAAAAAACTTCCTAGCTGATGCGCTATCCTGGTTACCCCAATACAAAAGTGAACGGGAGGAAGTTACCAAGGCAATTATCCCCAATCCACAAACTGCCGCTCAACTTACGCCTCGCAGTGTCCCCAATCCTGATGACCCTGGGGTAAAGAAAATAAAACGAGAGCTCCTCACCGATCAATGGTTCAAAGATAATCAAACCTCCCTAACGTGCAGGGATGGCTTGGCTTACAAAGGGGGGAAACTATATTTGCCAGAAGCCCTCCATTTTAATGCTGTCAAACACAGCCATGATGTAAAACAGGCTGGACACTTTGGATATTTGAAAACCCTACACCTCACCCGCTGGCAATTTTAGTGGCTGGGGCTGAAAAGGGATGTGGAAAACTATGTAAAAAGTTGTACTGTATGTGCCACAATGAAAAGAATTCCAGGGAAAACCCCTGGGTTACTGCAACCCATGGCAGACCCTTCTCAACCATGGGAAGAAATAGCTATGGACTTTATAGTAGACCTACCTGAAAGTAGAGGAAATACTGTCATCTGGACTGTGATAGACCTGTTTTCTAAGCAGGCTCATTTCATCGCCTGCAAAGGACTCCCATCTGCCCAACGACTGACCAAATTGTTCCTGAAACATATCTACCGGCTGCATGGCACCCCTAAGCGAATAATTTCAGACGGGGGGGGCAGTTCACAGCGAAGTTTTGGAGGAGTTTTCTTAAATTAATTGGATCATCTCAAGGTTTATCATCTGCTTTTCATCCTGCCACCAATGGGGCTGCAGAATCCGCTAACAAAATGGTGGAGCAATATATTAGATGCTACGTTTCTTACCAACAGACGAACTGGACTGACCTCCTTCCTTTTGCGGAGGTGGCGTACAATAATTCTGTGCACAGCAGCACCGGCTACACGCCTTTCAGAGTGGCCACAGGAAAAGAGTTCAGCCCAATACCTGAATACCCTCAGGTGCCCTCCGCTTCCCAGACACTTGACCAATGGATGAGGGGGTGGGAAGAAGTTTGGAGAAACACAAAAACTGCTTTAAAAAAGACTTTTGAAACCTATAAAAAGCAGGCTGATAAAAAGAGGGCTCCCCAAAGAACATTCCAAGTTGGGGAAAAGGTTTATTGGTCAACTAAATATTTACGCCTCAAATTGCCCAGCAAAAAATTGGGACCAAAATTCTTGGGGCCTTTCCCCATAGTAAGGATCATCAATCCAGTCACCATAGAACTAAAACTCCCTAGACTTTTAGGGAGGATTCACCCAGTCTTCCATTGCAGTTTGTTGAAACCTTATCGGGGCTCCACTTTAAGACCTCCCCCAGGCTTCCGGTGGTGCTGCGTTGCCGATGGCGGCGATTTTTTTGCCGTCCGTCTGAGACAGCATTAAAACTGCTGAGAACAGCCAACAACAGCTGTTCCGCGGTTTAAAACCTCTTTCCTGGGCTAAAGGAAAGGGGGGAGTTTTTCACCCTGAATAGTGGTAGAGCCTCTGAAACCCCCAAGGTTTTTTGGGGGGGGGGGTGTAAGGAGTGCTCCCATGGAGTTCAGGGTCTCTCCGCTTCTCAGATGCCTTTGTCCCTTGTTGTTCGGGACAAAGCAAGACGCCGTTCCCACCTCCGCAATTAAAGTAATCTGGTGAGTTGTTTAAAAAGCAGACAGAGCTGATCAGTGGATTTTTGGGGTTCTACTTGGACTTTAACTCTAAAGGACTATTTCTTTTTTTCTTTTCTTTTCTTTCTTTTTGATGAAAGGGATAGTAAAATGGCGTTGAGAGATGTTTTTTTTCTGAGTGTATGTAAGGGAGTTGAACGGGCTTTTGATACTTTATTACTTTTTTATTCTTTTTTCTTGTTACAATGATTTTGGATTTCTTTTTTTTCTTTTAAAGGGGACTTTGGGTGAGGTATTTCCCCTTTTGTTTTGGTTATTTTGTTATTTTTGGGGGTTATTTGGGATTTTTTTTTCTCAAGAGGAAGGAGGAAAACTTTTTAAAATGGCTTCAAAGCGTCAAGTGATTTCTGCAGTGCCTGAGGTGGCTTCTTCTCCTGCAATATTACCAGCGCAACAAGCTAAATCTAGATCACCACCACCTTCTCCGCCTGTACCACCACTCACAGTAAAAGATCTCCAAGATGTTATGGGAAATGTTGTATGCCAAATTAGAGGAGAAGTGAAGGAGCTTTTAGTAGAGAGAAATAACATTTTGAGGCAAGATATAGTATTGGCTTTAAAAGGACTTGCTTCTCTTGTTGAAAAGTTGGATTCTCGTGTTGAAGAAGTAGAAGACAAAGTGGATTTATTGGAGGAAAGATTTGAAGGGGTGGAAAAAATGGTGGAAACTTCACAAGATGAAATTGTTATGTCTCAGTACAGAGAGATGGAGTTTGCCTTAAGAATCAGGGGTTTGAGGGAAAATATGCAACAGGATTTGAGAGAGATGGTGGCAAATGACATTGCAGTGATTCTGAATAGAGAAAAAGAGGAAATATTAGGAGAAATTGAAAAAATATTCAGAGTCAATTCTTGGGTTGCAAAGCAGAGAAATTTGCCAAGAGATGTGGTGATATATTTGGGAAAAAGATCTTTGCGCAATGAAATTATACAAGCCTTTTACAATAAGAGATTTCAGATTGCTGCACAGGATGTGATAATTTTAAAGGAGATTCCATCTAAAATTTTAAGAAGAAGAAAGGAATTTGCTTTCCTATCAGATGAACTTAAAAAGAGGCAGATGCCATTTAGATGGGATATTCCAATTGGAATTGTGGTGAGTCACGCGGGGACACGTTACAGACTCAATACTGTTTCTAAAGCAAGAGAGTTTTATATTTCGGTCCTGGGAGCGCGCTCATCACCACCTATAATGTTTAAAGCTTTGGAAGGGAAGGAGGGAGAGCAGTTGGCTGAAGAAGCTGTATCAATGAAAGCTGGAAAAATTCAGGCTGAATGGTTACAGCAATCTGAGATGAAGGAACAGAGAATGACTCGAGCAGCACATAAACGCAAAGAAAAGGAGCAACAGAAGAAGGAAATTAAAGAAATTCCACAAGAATTCGTTTCAGAGCCTGTGGGAGGAGAAGGACCTAAGAGATCTTCGCTGGTCCAATCTTCGATGGTTGATCTCCAAGCAGTCTTCTCTGGGCTAATGGATGAAGGAGATGGCAAAGCTCCTGACCTGGAATGTTAATGGCCTTAATTCTCCACAGAAAAGGAAAAAATATTTCATTATTTAAAGCAACATAATAATGATATTGTTTGTTTGCAGGAAACCCATATCATCTCTAAAGACCAAAAATATTTGTTTAATGCTCGATTGGGTTTTCATTTTGTATCCTTTGCTTCTGGGAAAAAAGGGTGTGTGGTCATTTATGTTAAGCAAAATTTATCAGCTTTATTAATAGACTCTGATCCCCAAGGGAGATATGTTATGATTGAAGTGGGAATGTATGGTAAGAAAATGCTCATAGTGGGTTTGTATGCTCCTAACCAACAACAAGAACAATTTTATAGGTTTTTACATCAAAAATTGATTTCATTGGACTATAGATCTGTTATATTGATGGGGGATTGGAATGGAGTGTTGGATACACAAAGAGATAAGAAAGGATCTTCTACTTCTTTTAAACAAGCTAAATTACCTAAAGCTTTTTTTGATCTGAAAGAGGATTGGGAATTGAGAGATTTTTGGCGGGAACGTAATATGGAAGAGAGAGACTTTACCTTTTTTTCTGATAGACACCAATCGTTTTCAAGAATTGACTTTTTTTTATTACAACGGATTTATATTTTAGGGTAAAAAATGTAAAGATTTTCCCGAGGACATTGACAGATCATAGTCCGGTATGGATGGAGCTGGCCGTGGAAAAAGAGGAGAGAAGATCTTGGAGGTTGAATGAAAATTTATTTAGACAAGAGATGAATGTTCAGAAACTTAAAGAGTATTTAAAGGAATATTTTATTTTAAATATGTATAAGGGAACTTCAATGGCAATGGTTTGGGATGCCAGCAAGGCTTATATGCGTGGGGTTTTGATTCAAATGAATAAGGTTTATAGGCAAAAACGGATGCAAAAGCGTAAGGAATTGGAAGAGGAGATTAAACTAAAAGAAAAAGCTCTAATTTTGAATCCCTTAGATAAGAATGTAAAGACATCTATAGATTTGCTTAAAACACAGTTCAATATGCTAATGGCTGATCAGGCTGCAACTAATTTACTTTATATGAAACATAATGCATTTTGCAATGCTAATAAACCAGGGAGATGGTTGGCCTATCAATTAAGGAAGAAACAGAAGTCGAGAATTATAGATAAAATAAATTACAATGGTAAAGTGGTTTTTCAGAAAGAACTGATTAAAAAATCTTTTTTAGATTATTATACAAAACTATACATGGGTAAGAAGGTACAGAGCTCAGATATAGACAAATACTTACAAGATGCTCATTTTCCTAAGCTAACAGATGATGAGAGACAAGAGATTAATGGATTTATTACTTCAGAGGAAATTATTACAGCAATTAAGCAACTAAAAGCAGGCAAAGCACCTGGCACTGATGGATTGACACCAATTTATTATAAAGTTTTAATTGATGAGATGATAGAACCTCTAAAGGAACTTTTTAATAATATATTACAGGGGTTAGAGACTCCCCCGTCTTGAGGTAGGTTTTATATCCTTGATTCCAAAAGAGGATCAAGATCTTACTTTGCCAAAAAATTATAGACCTATATCTCTTTTGAACGTAGATTACAAAATTTTTTCAAAAATTTTAGCTAACAGACTTATGATTGTATTGAATCAAGTGATACATATGGATCAAACAGGTTTTATAACTGGAAGATATATGAAGAATAATGTTAGACAAATTATTAATTTAATAGAATATTTGGACAAAAATAATCAGATTTCTGCAGGATTGATTTTTTTAGACGCTGAGAAAGCCTTTGATCAGTTAAATTGGCAATTTATGTTAATATTGGTTGAAGAAATGAATTTTGGAGATAAAATTTTACAGGCTTTTCGAGGTATTTATCAAAGACAATCAGCACAACTTATAGTTAATGGAGGTTTATCTGAGGTATTTCAAATTGAAAAGGGGACTAGACAGGGTTGTCCACTGTCTCCTTTGTTGTTTGTTTTAATGTTGGAAATTTTGTTGATAAAAATTCGTGAATCACCCAAAATAAAGGGAATAGAGATTAATAAAAATGATTACAAATTAAGGGCTTTTGCAGATGATTTGGTTGTTACTTTGGTTCAACCAACTCATTCTGTAGTGGAGTTGTTACAATTGATAAATCAATTCGGACAAGTCTCCGGTTTTAAAGTTAATAATAATAAAACTAAAATATTACCAAAAAATATGACTAATTTGGATAAGGATACTTTGGTTAGGTTGACAGGTTTTGAAGTTGTAAAAAAGGTTAAATATTTGGGGGTATTTTTATCTGCTTCTAATGCAAAATTGTATAAAATTAATTATGAAAAATTGTGGTTTAAAATACAGAAAGATTTGAATGATTGGAAAAAATTGCAACTATCTTTGCTGGGGAGAATTGCTGCAGTTAAAATGAATGTTCTACCAAAGTTTCTTTTTTTGTTTCAAATGATACTTATTTTAAAGAAAGAGGTAAATTTAGAAGAATGGCAGAAAGGTATTAATAAATTTATTTGGGCAGGGAAAAAACCAAGAGTAAAGCTTAAAATTATACAAGATGTTCGAGAGAGAGGCGGACTCAAGGTACCAAATTTGAAACTGTATTATGATGTGGTGGTTTTAACATTGATTAGTGATTGGATTAATTTAACAAATGTAAATATACTCCTTTTGGAGGGATGGGATTTACTATATGGATGGCATGCCTATTTAATATATAATAAAAAGGTGGATAGGGTCTTTAAGTCTCATATTTTAAGAATTTCTTTATTGCGAGTTTGGAAGAAATATTATAGAGTAGATTCCAGAATTCCATTGTGGGCAATTCCAGGGCATGCGATAGAAGGAATAAGAAAAGGAGTGAAGATGGATAGCATTTCTTATAAACAATTACTTAATTGGGATGGGAAAAATTGGCAATTAAAATCTATGGATGAATTATTACAAGAAAATATTAATTATTCTTGGTTTCAGTACAGACAATTATTAGAAAGGTGGAGGATAGATCAAAAAGTGGGTTTGATTAGGGAGGATGTGATTTTGTTGAAACAAATTAAAGACCAAAGTCGAACTCATATAAAAAGAATTTATGGTGTTTTAGTGGAATTGGATTCAGAAACAGAATTAGTTAAAGATTGTATGGTTAAATGGGCTCAAAATTTTGAACAGCCGATCTTATTAGATACATGGGAGATAATTTGGGTGAGGAATGTTAAATTTACACAAGCTCAAAATTTACGAGAAAATTTTTACAAAATGTTTTATAGGTGGCACCTCGTATGTATCCAAATCTGCAGCCTAAATGTTGGAGATGTGGTTGTTTGGATGCAACGTATTATCATATTTGGTGGTCATGTAAAAATATAAAGGCTTTTTGGATTAAGATTTGGTGGAATGTTCCCCAAAAAATTAATAGAAGGATAAAATTTACACCACAATTGTTTTTGTTAGGCATTATTGTTGATTGTGATGATAAAGAAATTATTTTAATGTTGAATTTAATTACAGCGGCAAGGCTGCTGATAGGGCAATACTGGAAGAAGGAGTTTTTGCCTACTTTAGAGGAATGGTTTCTTAAAGTTTCTTATTTATCTGAAATGGCAAAAATTTCGGCTTATTTGAAAGATCAATCGCAAGAGAAATATTTTTGAGTGTGGAAAAGATGGGTGAATTTTATACAGCACAAATATGAGATTAAAAAGTATTATCTAGCTTTTGAATAATTTATGTTTAAGGTAACGATTAGAACTATTGTTTTGTTTTGTTTTTATATATTGGAGTTAAAGTATTTAAAATTTTGTTGTTTTTTTGAATGTATTTATAATTTTTTGATGTTTATTTAGGTTGTAAGGGGTTTTTTTAGTTTTTATTAACCCTGTATTCAGCTCTGGGAAGAAGGGGGGAAGATGATGGGTGGGAGGGGTGGGTGGGAGAGGGGGATTATTTTATTGTAAAACTGTAAAAATTTTCAATAAAAAAAAAAAAAAGACCTCCCCCAAAGAAGGCACCTGGGCCACTCGTAGTTGCGGGACAGACTCACTATGAAGTGAAACGTATTCTTGACTCTAGAATTTTTAAAGGGAAATTGCAGTACCTAGTACAATGGAAGGGATACCCATTGTCTGAAGCCACCTGGGTGAAATCCAGTGAGGTGAAAGCTGACAGGTTCATCAAAAGGTTTAATGCGAAATAACCCAACAAACCGAGAACTAGTCATTAACATATGCTTTTGTTTACATTACAGGATCTGTCCTTTTTGTAAGGGGGGCCGGATGTCAATGCTGCTAATACTGAATATTCTTGCTTTGACAAAATATGCAGAACTGTCTGGTACTTTTAGAGTTAATTCAGATGAGAATGAGAGAGGAGAGAAAAGCCCGCGGGAACAGAAGTGAATCTTTGCCCTCCAACTTAATTGGAAGATGTGAATCATGACCCCAAAATAGGGGAGGGGAAATGCCTGGAATGTTATGTGCAAAGGAAGGGAAATTCAGATCTTGGCATTCTCCATGCCGTGCTGACACTCCTCTACACTAATAAAGGCTTTTTAGGTTAAACCATGCCTGAAAGTTCTTTGAAGTGTTTCATTAGTCAGACACATGACACTTGGACCTGGGTCTCAATCTCCTTATCCAGCCCCGTCCACCAGAGATAGCTGCGCACCAGAGCCTTCATCCGGACTATGCCCGGATGTCCCTCATGCAGAGATTGCAAGACTCTAGTCCTCAATGAGGTTGGGATCACTACCCTACTTCCCCACAGGACACAACTCTTAAAGGTGGATAGCTCATGCTTCCTCTTCCAGAAACTCTGGAAGTTAGTGCCAGGACACGTGTCAGACCATCCTGACAGCACCCATGTCAACACACATGTTAGCGTGTGATTATTGGCTGTCTCTGCAGCCACATCCCTTGCATTGAGGGGAGACTCAGGCAAATCCTGAATAGCTAGTATGTGGTTAGCTGGAGCAGGATCTGATTCTACAAGCTGAATGTAGCATCGAGAGCGTGTCTGCGAATTCCAACATCTGGGTGTGATCATTGATATTGATGTTAGGGAAGGTGTAAATGCAATTCAAGAGCGACTTTTCTGTCAGTTCATGTCCGCCGTACCGTTCGTCGAGCCTTTCCCAAGCTTTGAGAAGGGCGGTAGCTGGGTTGCCTAGGTGGGCTAGTTGAGTGTTCTCTACTAATCGTGTGGAAGCTGGTCCCAGCCATGTTTTCATGTGTCCGAGCGCTTCGCTCAATGTTATAGCTTCATCTTGTATAGCGGTTTGGAACGTGAGCTTCCACAATATGTAGTCCTTCCCCGGTTTATCGGGGAATTTGTGTATGCCCTTGGATGCCAGATCTAGTTTGCTTCTGTAAAGTCTCATAGGGGTATAACTGGGTGGGGATGGTACATCGCTTCCAGGAGTAAGGGTGTGTGTCATGTTTGGCTGGTAACTTCCTTCAGCGTATTGATGGCTGGGTGTATTTTGCCATGGCACGCGCAAGGGACCTTGTTGGCTTGGTCTGAACTCCGCTGCTCTGGCGTTGAGCTGAGGGAGCCCAGGCTCCTGCTTGCTTACATGTTGGAGGGTCTGTGTTTCTGGTAGAGTGTAGCTAGCTCCCTGGTAGGCTGTCAGAGCTGATGCTCGAGGCTGTCCTCTGTAGTCAGGGTTGGTGGCAGTTCCTTGGGACGCTGCCTCCTGTTGGTGCAGCAGGTACTTTAGTGACTCTAGTGTGTCTCTAACTCGTTCAACCTCATCCCTGAGCAACGGCTGGTTCTGCTGTGGGGCCGTTGGCGCTACAGGTGGATCCATCCGATTGCCATTAGTAGTATGGTTTGGCGGGTTCTGTGGGATAATAATGGTGGAAAGATCTTGTGCCGCTCCCTGCTGTGCAGTCGTTGCCGTTGCCAGTAATCCCATCAGGTTGTCATCGAGGATGTGGAGCAGTGAGTTTGATGGGGCAGCAGCGGCGG
Source organism: Crotalus adamanteus (assembly GCA_039797435.1). Classification (NCBI taxonomy): domain Eukaryota; kingdom Metazoa; phylum Chordata; class Lepidosauria; order Squamata; family Viperidae; genus Crotalus; species Crotalus adamanteus. Next base: position 13,455,757 of record CM077935.1, read on the forward strand.
GAGGATCTCGTGACCTAGGTGTCGTGACGTCAACTCTGTGGTTGACCAGCGAATCAGGTCGTTGAGATTCCTCCGTTTGTCTACTCGGTCTTGCGGGGCTTGTGGCTGGCTGTGGCACTCTTGCCTGCGCATTCTGGAATGTGCTTTGGTTGTCCACGTAGGCCTGTATACGGCTGCAACGCTCTTCATTTTCCATTTGTTGCCTGTTTGGCAAGAAAGTAGTGTGCTGGAGTATCTTCTGAAGGCCTTTTGCTCTTGCCACTTTGTCTGCCACATGTCGCTGGCTACGTATGAACTCAAGCTCATCTTGAGTGGTCTTCCTTTTGGCTTTACTTATATCTGCTTCTGCTTCTGCGTCAGCCTCTGCTTCAGCTTCTCTTTCGGCTGCTTCCATTTCTCTTTTGGCTGCTTCCGCATCTGCATCAGCCTTTCTTTTGGCTGCTTCTGCTTTCCTTTTTGCTGCTTCAGCCTTTCTTCTGGCCTTCAATCGAGCTTCTTCTATTTCCATTGCTTCCAGTTCCTTCTTCTTCAGCTGCTCCTCTTGTGCCACGCGGAAGACTGCTTCAGCAGCGTTAGCATCTATGATCATTTGCTCTTCATGTGAAATTCTGGATGCTCGGCTATGACGGGAGGATGCTTTTGAAAGGCGGGAGGCGCCCGTGACACGCAACTGTTGGGACACGCTGGAGTATGCTTTGGACATATGGTGTAAGGATGAAACCCTTTCAGACACATGAGATGGAGCTGCATGTAACTGTTGATATGGTGCATATGAACAACAGGAAACTTCAGACTCTGCTCTTTCAGCCGGTCTGCCTCTTTGGTGAGACTCAGACTGTGAGGAACCATGTGCGCTTTCTAGAAGCTTCTTACGTTCCTCGTTTAGTAGATTGAGGCTATGCATTTTGCTATCGATTCTTGAGTCTCTTAATTGTTCCTGAATATCCTTTAGTTGTTGTTCAGAGTCCATCCATTGCACATAGGCGTCTTCCTTATCTCCTTCTACTGCGTGTGCACGTTCTGGGGAGAGTTCCTCCTTTTGTTCGTGGTAGAGTTTGTATAATCTCTCCCAGCCTCTTTCATGGCGCTTGTAGATGGTGTCCCATTTCTCCATCAGATGTGAGTGCATGGCTTCTGTGGGCTTTCTTTGTTGTCTCAGATCATAGTGACTCTGAGAGGTCTTTGGCTTCACTGAGGCTTGAGCTACAGCCTCTGTGTGCAGGTTAGGTGTGTGTAGCATCTCTCCCTGACCGGTTGGTTGGGGTGTTTCAACTAGGCTGGCTTGCTGAACCCCTTCATCTAAATCACTACGACACTCTGCCATGTTAAGACAGCTTCAGAACACTTCCTAGCTATTTTGAAGCAAATTGGGTGCACTTTTACTTTTGATCACTAGGGGTCGCTGCTTGCCGATCAGCTACTGGGGTACTGTCTGTGGATGAAGGTGCCACTGGGAGCGTTCTCCTGTGTTTGTGGGTACTTCAGTGCAGTTCACCCCGTCACCACTAGGGGTCACTCACTGCGGGTCAGCTACCAGGGTGCTCTTCTTTCGAGGTTCACCCTTTGTCCACTAGAGGGCCTTCTCTGGCCGCGGTTAAAGGCTCGCGTGCAGTTCCTCCTTTGACCACTAGGGGGCGTCTGAAGAAAGGCCAGTCAAATTCTTCCTATTACCACGTTACTGCTAGTGGGCCACTGAAAGAATGTAGAGGTACAAACTTCCACCTGGCGGTTAAGTTGCAGGCTGGAACACTGGGTCATCAGCTGTGATAATAAGCAAGGACATTTGGCTTCGCTTACTTCTGCTAACTTCTCTCAAACTGGAACAACTTAGTCTTCAGCTTGAGTAAGTGAGTGAGTACTTTTGGTAAGTTCACTCCGTGCCCTCTAGTGGGTGCTGCTGCAATGCTATTGGGACCTCTGAACCCCATCTCCTATTGGCATTGTTGAAATTCCAAAGGGTGGCTGAGTGAAGAGGCTGATTGCTCTTTTATTGCTCTCCTTAATGACGGCCTTAGGCTTGGTTGCTAAGGCAACAAATGGCCTTATTGCCTGTTGTTGGGGCCAGAAAGAAAGAGGGAGTTGTCTTTTCTGAGCATTAAACAAAGACCACAGAAATTTGTTAAGGTTTGAATTTTCTAGCAGAGGAACTTTTCCAGCCTGCTCTGTTCGTTTAAAAAGGATCAGACTCACACATATCAAAACTCTTCAAGGCTTACTGGCTCCCTCGCTTTACAGGCATACTGAGTTGAGTTCACAGACAATCTTTTGCAACTATCCCACATTTCCTCAAGACGTTTTGCCTCAGCGGGGGAAGGGAGAAGAGGGCTGTTGCTTGGAAATCCTTTGATCCTTTCAAGTGTAAAAAGCCACAGAGAGAACGTAGCTGAAATGCTGTCTGCCTTTACAAGGCTGATATGAACTCTAGCATTCATTTACTTGCAAGAGAATCTTTACTTTAAAGCGTTGGCTAGCAAGCAGGATTTGACTGGTAATGAATCCTTGCCAGCAGGTAAACTTTGTCATGCAGTGGCTACTTGTGGAGCTGACAGCGAATTAGTAAACAATACGTCTGACTCACACCTTCTTTGAAGCGCTGACTGCCTTCACAAACACACTGACTTCGCTTTGCAGGCTTTAATGGGAGACAGAGCTCAGAGATTACTGTTGCAGGAGCTCAGAGGAGGAATAATCTCTATTAAATTACTGTTCTGCCCAGACGTAACTCGTAGTGCTGAATTCAATCTAAACAGACAGATAACTCGATAGAAATGAATTAAACCAAATATTTATTGTCCAGGAATTCTAAGCAGAGACTTACTATGCTGTAGATGCATCTGGTTTTCCATATTTGTTCATTCCTATAGGTAATTTAATATTGAATTTTCCCCTCTTCTTCTGCTGAGAGTCACATGTTGGCAAAACACATGTGGCTGGATGAACAAAGCTTGCATCTGGCTTGTGTCCAGGAAGTCTCTCAATGACCCTTTTTGACTCCTCCTACTAACCCATCAACATACCCAGCATTTAACCCAATAGCTGCCAGATATTCTAACGTACTAACACATGCTCCCTAGTTAGAATTACGTAGGTCTATGCTAAGTCCAGAACAAGGTCGGTGCCGCGGCAGCCTCCCAGCCGCCTTCTTCTTAGGCTGGAGCAGTTGCCAGGGCTTGCATGGTCGCCGGCAGCGGTGAGCGAGTCAGCGGCCATTGGGGACCATGCCAGCAGTCCTGTGCCATGGAGGCTTGAGGCACGGAGGCACGAGATGCGGAGCAGCACGGTGCCATGGGAGGCAGTAGGACAGGGGGAGGGGTTACCTGCATCCTGCTGACCGAACTCTGGAAGCCTGCCTGAATGAAGAATTTTAGGGGGTGTTGAAAGGGAGACAGACTGAGGGTTCTATTAAGACCATAGATGGCTGCGTAAGGAGAGTGGAAGGGAGGCGAATTTGGGGTGGAGCAGAAAACACGGGGGGAAGGCGTTAGGAAATAAGCACCAAGGTACATGGTGCCTTGCAAGGGATTCCCGAGTGTTCCACAATTGTTTTTCCTCTCTCCTCTGTGCAAGAAAAACTTTTGCAGTGTAAATCTGAAACCAGGCATTCCTGTGAGGTAGCGCAGGAGGTCCTTGGGAAAGGTGAGTACAAGCTTGGCATTTCCTCTCTCCCAATCCCCTTCCTCTTCTTCACCCCCTTCCCCGGCCTGCCTGCGATCTGAGCTCATGGCTCTGTGGCTTTTCTTTGCCTAGCCTAGCCAAGCTTTCTTCCACCCACCCCATTCCTGGGAGTGCCGAGGAGGTATGGCAGAAACACATGAATTGGGATTGTGGTGCCCTTGGGAAGCTGATCATGCTTTGAACCTTAGGAGAGGAGGAGGAGTCCCTTCCTCCTTCCCTCCCTCTCTCCCTGTCAAGCCCCCGCGGGCTCAACATGAACGGGCAGGGGAGGGGTCGAAGACAACGTGAGGGGCGGCAAAGGAGACCAGCGGCTGGCACTGTTCTACCTGGCAGCGTGGGTGTCGACTCCGTGGGTGTCCCGACCAACAGCTGAGTGGCTCCAACTTCTGGCCGCCGAACAGCTGAGTCCTTCGGGAGGCAACGTGAGGCCCTGAGGGGTATCGCAAGCTCGCGGGGGGGGGGGAGGAAAAGAAGATGGAAGAGAGTGAGGCTACAACAGAGAGAGCGGTGTCTCGGTTCCTAAGACCATCGGAAATATGTGTTTTCCGATGGTCTTAGGCAACCCCTGTGAAAGGGTTGTTCAACCCCCAAAAGGGTTGCAACCCACAGGTTGAAAATCGCTGGACTAGACAGTCATTTGTCTGAAATGGTATAGGTTCTCCTGCATGAATGGGGCTGAACTAGAAGACCTCCAAGATCCATTCTATTCTATTCTATTCTATTCTACTCTACTCTACTCTACTCTACTCTACTCTACTCTACTCTACTCTACTCTACTCTACTCTACTATACTCTACTCTACTCTACTCTACTATACTCTTTCTGGAGAACATCAGCTACTGTGATATTTGTTTTTAATTCTTAAAGTAGCAGGTCAAGTCCTTGTCCATTTGACACCAATTAATAGCAGCTCTTCAAATCTCAGGCAGGATATAGGTAGTCCTCCACTTACAATAGTTCCTTTAGTGACCATTTAAAGTTACAACAGTGCTGGAAAAAATGACAATTTTTCATACTTACGACCATTGCAGCATCCCCATGGTCACATGATCAAAATTCAGATGCTTGGCAACTGACTCATGACGGTTGCAGTGTCCCAGAGTCATGTGATCACCTTTCATGACCTTCTGACAAGCAAAGTCAATGGGGAAGCTAGATTCACTTAACAACTGTGTTACTAACTTAACAACTAAAGTGGTTCATTTAACAACTATGGCAAGAAAGATCATAACATGGGGCAAAACTCACTTAACAACTGGCTCGCTTTGCAACAGAGATGTTGGGCTCAGTTGTGGTCATAAGTCAAGGACTACCTGTATTTTCAAACCTACATGAAGGTTGAAGTAAGATCTGTGTTACCATTGAACCACTGATGTCTGCTACAAATTGATGATGATGATGATGATGCCAGAATGACAAAAAAATTCTGCGTATTTATACTTGTGTTGTGATGTTCCATGCAAGTATGAAAGAAACACAATGTCACAACACATCATTCATCATTTCCTCACCATCCCAGTTTATCTCTCCAGCTGCCCATGAAATGACCGATTGCCTGCTTGAAAATGAGTGGGGACATTTTTTTTCCTCTTTCTCCTGCTAGTACTAAGCTCTCCTCTTAGTTCCAGAACAAACAGGAAAACATACATATTCATGTGTCCCTCCAAATCCTTCTCCAGTGGGAGGAACCAAAATGTCTGGCCCATTTGGGGAGTGAATTGGCAAATGTTAAAGTACCAACCCTACCCCCTTTGGAAAACCAACCCCTGAAAAATCAGGCAAGGTTTTTTTATGTGGAGGAGTGGGCTAAACATTGGAAAGATATGCAGTACATTCCACCCTGAAGTTCCACCTTTAAGGTTGAAGCGTAACTATATCCTAAAATGTGAATTTTTGCAATAGTCCAGACGCTTATATACTAAGACCCCTGTTCATAGAAGTCTTACTCTGTGTGGATGGATGAGTGATACAATTCTCTTGCTCTTTGGAGTGCATTGTACCAAAAAGCCAGGTGGCTAGGAAATATATTTAGCATAAAGACCTTTATTCATTTAGCCCAGGGAGAAATAGCCAGATGGTCAGAGATAGTTCATCAGCCAGATGCCACCCATTGCCGTGCAGAAATCTTCCTGGAGCCATGAACAATTATTTGTTCATTGGTCTGAACAGCACTGGTTCAAACTAAAGGACCAGAGTTCCTTGGTTTTCTGAATTGGTAGAGACGTTTTGTGGATTAGGATTGGGAGCCAAGAGATGTTTTTTGAGGAATGCATCTATGGATGAGAAACCAGTAAATCCACTCCAGATACATGGAAGTTGTACATGATATAAGAACATCTGGTTGAGGATCATCATGTACCTATGAGATTGAAAAGAACTAGTGTGATCCATTATTCCAAATGGAATTTTCTACTGACCAGATTCTCAGATAACCCATGCTATGTAAAGTGTAGTATAGGAGGTAGGTTGTAAATCATTTATTGGTGGTTTAGAGTGTTGTAATTTATTTAACCAACCATGATTACACCATAGGTTAGCTTAAGGCTCAATAGAACTTTAAATATGGATTTTGCTGGCGCTAGCTAAACATGGATTAGGTCTGGAGAGTCCCATACCCAAGTCCATCCTCAACCATGGAAACTTACAGAGTGACTTTGGGCCAGTTATACTCTGTCTCAAAGGATTTAGGGATCTGGGGGAAATCGAAGGAGGCAATGCTGTATAGCTGCTAAAGAAAAGAGCATATATAAAACTATCACAGTATCTCTTAATGCTTTAAAGAGTGTGACGGTGTACTAAAGAAAGATTCAGATCCAATAAATAGTCTAGACTTTATGTAGGAAATCAGGGCACATGCTAATAGAGAATACCTCCAAACGTAGGAAATCATCAAGGAGGGCTGGACTTAGATCTCTTGAGGGCACAAAGGGACTTGAGACTGATGACATGTTTGACCACTCCCTCACACTCCACCTTGATATCTCCTGCATCTACATCCTATCGCCCAAAGTATACAGGATCATCTGAAGACACAGTTGTTTTGCAATCTGAAATATATCTAGCCAGATCATAACCAAGAGTGAAGCTAGGCCATCACAACTAGGTTCCAATACTTGATCACCACAGCTCATGTGCTACATAAGAAACTTTCATATTGTGCTCTGCTCCCTGGTTCAGACAGAGAGGAATCTGGTTACATCACGGCTCTGGTGCCTAAAGATATGCAGTATCAGACAAGGTTTGAATGTGCATGTGGAAGCTGCCCCCAAAATATCTCAAAGGAATACTCTAAAATGTTGCTCCATGCCATCTTAATCACAAGTCCAGAAAGCCTTGTTCAATGAAGGAAAATTCTCCTTTCCTGACAATGCTGGAACAAGTTATGGCTAGGATATTGGGGACAGAAGGAGAGAAATGTAACAGTTGTGAAAAAATGGTTATACACTCCTAAGAATAATGAACTTGCAGCCAAGATCTTTTGCATTCATACTGATGGTAGTTTAGGATCTGTTCATCCCAGGTTGTGCAAATAGAGTGAAGCTGCTTCCCTTCCTTTGGTAGTGTCAGCCCCACTAGACCAGGACTTTTCAACCTTTTCACCCATTGTACCACTTTTAGGATATGGCAATATCTGAGTACCACCAGTTGCCTAGCAAGGTGTCAAAAACATGATGACCCCAAAAAAATAAAAAATGAAAAAGTGATAAAGTACAGGTAGTCCTCGACTTACAACAGTTCGCTTAGTGACTCTTAGAAGTTACAATGACACTGAAAAAAGTGCCCCCCAAGACACAGACAAGCAAGATACCTGCCTGCCCACCTGGTGACGCTCTTCCTCCTGTCCGAGGTTTTCATTGTTGTGAGCATTTTGTTGACGATTGGCAGTGGGGGTGGGGTGGGGGGTGTTTGGTTTTTATTCCCCCCCCCCCGTCTGATGGGTGGTTGCAGTAGGTTTCGGTCACTTCACATGACCCTGAGACACTGACCATCATAAATATGAATCAGTTGCCAAGCATCTGAATATAAATCACAAGACCCTGGAGATGCTGCAACATTCCAGCTGATCGGCGCTTCTTCTGGGCTCAGCAGAAGCACAAGGATCAGTGCCGAGCTCCAGCTGATTGGTGCTTCTTCAGGGTTCATCAGAAGCACCAGGATCAGCGCCGAGCTCCAGCTGGAGCCTGGCACTGATCCTGATGCTTCCACTGACAGCCACGAAGAAGCGCCGATCAGTTGGAAAGCGGCACTGATCCTGGCGCTTCCGCTGAGCCCTGACAGCCCGCAGCTCCAGCCATCTCTCACTCAGGCTTGTGCAGCGCTGCCACCAGTTCAGCTCACTCCCCTCCCCCACTACCACTTTTCTAGGATGGTCGCGTACCACCTGCCAGGTGCCAATGTACCACAGATGGTACCCGTACCACTGGTTGAAAAGCCCTGCACTAGATGGACCAGATCAAGAAATCAACCCATCAAGAAAGCTAAACCTACCTTTATTGAAATTGGGTTATTACAACAGAATTCTGTAAGTCTGATTGGGCTGTACCTCTTCCTCCTTATACTTCAGTGAATTAGGGAAGCATCTGTTTAAGCCACTTCTGAATGTTATCTAGCTGTCCTGGACTTAAAAATTCTTTAACCTCTTTTCCCCAAGTAACAACTGCTGCATATCTCCATCAAGGGTTATCTTCCTTACCCTCCAGGAGTGGGATCATTAGAGATGTAGAACAAAGTCAGGGTTTTTTGTGATTGTGCCTTTTGCAAAAGAGGCAACCGGGAGGAGAGAACCCTATTAAGGGTGAGGAAAAACACTCTGTGATCTCTTCCATCTTCTACTATCTATTCATTTGAACTTCCTGAGGTGAGATGGAGTTTGATGCTGCTGTGTGAGAAACTGAGATGGGAAGGGACAGAGGTTGCAGTTTTCCCCACTCACATGGGGATTTGGTACAGGATCTCCTGCTTGAGCAGGGGGCTGGACTAGAAGATCTCCAAGGTCCCTTCCAGCTCTATTCTGATTGATTGATTGAAATCCAGATACTTTGTGTGATGGTTTCAAATGGATCATTGGGCCATGTTAGAATAAAATCTAGAGGGTTGGTGGGATCGTGGGATGGGAACCAAGATTCCCAATTTCTTTGCGAAGAGAAAAGAGCATAGGATGGAAACCAGGGGTCTCTCCTCCCCCTCACCCCCAAAGCTTTTTATCCCCCCCCCCTTAGTCTGGGAACTGCCTCTAGTCTAAAGAAAAAAGCTTGATTATCATGAGAATGACACCGCTTCTCTCCCGCCCTGCCTCGCTGTGAAAGGAGGAGGAGGGAGGTGGTTGTCATAGAAACAAGATTTAGGGAGAAAGGGGAAAAAGAGGGCCTGGTGTGACTGAAAGATTCAGAGGCAGGAATGGGGGGCAAAGACCTGGGAGGGAGCAGGGTAAATACATGAATGGAAGGAGGGAGGGAGAGAGAAGGGGTGAATAGTTGGGATTGATATGTAGTAAATGATGAGGATGATGGGTGAAGCCTGAGCAGGTGGATCCATGAAAAGAAAGCTAACTCCCGGGATACTCCCATGAGTAGGCTAAATGAGGAAGTCCTTTTTTCAGACAGGCTTCCTCAGGTGCCTTTGGAAAAATGTCATAAGTGGCTCAGTCACCAGTTGCTAATCTTGGTCCTGCTCCAAAGGCAGCAAATTGAGCTGACTAGGAATGGATGGCTGGTTAGGAAGTTATTCAACATTTGTCAGTGCAACCTCTCCTAAATAGAGAAAGAAAGCAGGGGTTTTCTCACACCAATTCCCAACATTAGCTTAATGGGGAGAAGGCTGTGTATGTGTGTATGTGTGCATCTCTTCCCGTTCTTTAATATTCTGATGGTTCTTTTGGCTGCTCTTTCTAAATCACAGGAAATCATCCTTTGGCCAAAAGCTGGAAGAATCAAGAAGTGACATTTCTGGATTTGATTATAGGTTGTGTTTCTTTTTGTTCACAGTGAACAAAGGCTAGCTTGCAACTAAGTCCACCTTGTACTAATGGATAAGTTACTTTTATTGGCCAAATGGATGGAAAGAGAGCATTTACAGTGGAACTTTTCCAGAAGTGGAAAAATCCGTGTAAAACACAGGCATGCCTTATAGAAATGGCTGGAATGCAGCACGAGATACGAACGGAACCCAAATAGGTCAGCCTTAGGTGGATGGATGCGGGGATGGAGAAACAGCAGCAGCCCAGATAGACTGAAGAAAAGATGGTTGGTATTTTGGTCCCTCTCAAGCTAATCGCTATACTTTCAGTTGCAGCTGTTTCCTGTGTGTTTGTGTCATTTTGTGAAAGGCTATAATTACCCAACTGCATGCTTCCTAATTACAGTTAAGAAACAAGCTGGGGAGTGGGTGAGCAAGCACAGGTTGTCAGGACCAATCCAAAATGATAGAAAAGAATGGATGTACATCATTCTACTTTCTCTCTCTCTCTCCCCCCAAATCCGTTCCCAATCCCTGCCAGCTGCCATAAGGAGCTTAGACAGTTTTGCCTGACTGTAGTTGTGGGGGCAGCTCCTGTTTGCTTTGTGTGTATCTGTGGTCTTCCCTAATTTCCTGTCCTCTCTCTCCATCTGTACAATTTCATCTGATGTGATTCTTCTTTGTAAGTCATCCTTACTCCTTCCACAGTTTCAAGAAGGAGAACTCTTCTTATTCTTGTCCAGTTTTTTTTTCAAGGCATGCTGATGCTGTAGTTTGGAAACAGTATAAATGGCGGTTTCCCATGTGCCTCGAAACCGTATCCATGAAAGTCCACCAGACTTAATTTGCCATTTTTGCCTGGTCTCATCACAGACAAGAGTGGTGGGACCAGCAAAGTGGGTGGAGATTCAACAGACAAAAAAAGATCATTTAGTGTATAATCACTGAACAGGAGTGTGGGATCCTATTAGGATCAATAAGAGAGGCTATTTTCAAGGTCATCTTCTACACCATTTCTCTTTGATGCTATTCATGGAGAATCAGGTCATCTTAACTAGGCTATTATTCCCAGGTGGAAGCTGTTTAAAGGCATAAAGAAATATGTATGTGTAATATAAGTCAGGGCTTTTCAACCTTTTCACCCATTGTACCACTTTTAGGATATGGCAATATCTGAGTACCACCAGTTGCCTAGCAAGGTGTCAAAAACATGATGACCCCAAAAGAAAAAATGAAAAAAGTGATAAAGTACAGGTAGTCCTCGACTTACAACAGTTCGCTTAGTGACTCTTAGAAGTTACAATGGCACTGAAAAAAGTGCCCCCCAAGACACAGACGAGCAAGATACCTGCCTGCCCACCTGGCAGCGCTCTTCCTCCTGTCCGAGGTTTTCATTGTTGTGAGCATTTCTGTTGACGATTGGCAGTGGGGGTGGGGTGGGGGGTGTTTGGTTTTTATTCCCCCCCCATCTGATGGGTGGTTGCAGTAGGTTTTGGTCACTTCACATGACCCTGGGACACTGACCGTCATAAATATGAATCAGTTGCCAAGCATCTGAATATAAATCGCAAGACCCTGGAGATGCTGCAACATTCCAGCTGATCGGCGCTTCTTCTGGGCTCAGCAGAAGCACAAGGATCAGTGCCGAGCTCCAGCTGATTGGTGCTTCTTCAGGGTTCAGCAGAAGCACCAGGATCAGCGCCGAGCTCCAGCTGGAGCCTGGCGCTGATCCTGACGCTTCCACTGACAGCCACGAAGAAGCGCCGATCAGTTGGAAAGCAGCACTGATCCTGGCGCTTCCGCTGAGCCCTGACAGCCCTGCAGCTCCAGCCATCTCTCGCTCAGGCTTGTGCGGTGCTGCCACCGGTTCAGCTCATTCCCCTCCCTCACTACCACTTTTCTAGGATGGTCACGTACCACCTGCAAGGTGCCAATGTACCACAGGTGTTACCCGTACCACTGGTTGAAAATCCCTGATATAAGTAGAGCCAAAGCTTTATTGGACTTAGCTAGAGATTACTGCAAAACATTAAGAGAGAGACATTGTGGGGGATGTAAGAGGTAGACAGAGTCTAGGGGAAGAGAGATGCTCATAATGTAGATGAGTTTTTATTGTCCTTGGTGGTTTTCACACTTGGCCAAACTGTCAAAATTGGGAAAGAAGAAAAGTGAAGGGTTCCATTGTATCCTTCCTCTGTTTATGTCCCCACCTCCCTGCCCAAGAAAGAAATAATTACTTTTTGGCTGCAGTATTGCAGATCTCTTTGGGGTCTGGAACAGAGGTCTTCGTGGATATTGAAGGCCCTCCTCAAATGTCCCACTTTCCAAAGAAAGAAACTCTAGTTTTACCCTTGCACAGAAAAAGGAGAAAGCATAAGCATAAACTTCTACAGTACATTTTTGATTATCAAGAAACATATTACAGGTACCTTTATTTGTAGCCCAGTTTTGCTGCAATGAACCTCCAATTCAACCAGGAATATTCCTGGGCAGAGGCTGAATGCAAAACCCAGATGTGACTCAAGCTAAGAGAAGGTCTGCTAAGGATATCTAACCTCTTTTCTCCTTATTAATGACCAGAGTGGAAAGAAACAGGTGCTGTTTGCAAATATGTAAATAAAATACTTCCAGAATAATCAATATATAATTAGCACATGATTGGGCAGAAAATAAAAGAGTTTTTTCCTTCTTCACCACCTGAGATGAAAGAATGATGCTGTGTTTCCTCCCAGAAGCTAAACGTGCAGCTGGAGAGCAACCAGAAAGTGATTTATGCTGCCAAAGTGCTGCCCTTTTTGCCTCCTGGAGATACTGTTATTGCAAGCGGCATATTTTATGTGAGAAATCCAGAGCATATAGCAGGCACTTATTTTTTAACTGTGGTTTAGTAGCCCGTAAGATAGGAAGAAGAAACAAGACTGGGACATCCTTAAAAAGGAAAGGAGCTGAAGATTTCACATGGAATATAGGAGAAGGTCTATAATCAATAGACAAAGACTGGCTTTTTAAGTCATATTTAAATTTAGTTTTAACTTTGACCATCTGATGATTGGCTATGTGCCATTCCATCAATCAGATTCTAAGAAAGGTTATCTTAATTGTAGGTGGTTTACAATGAACACAATAAAATGTCTATAAAATACTCACACAACCCAATCAATTAAGAATCAATAAATATAATTTATAAAAAACTGTTCCTAAATCCAAATAAGCTCCTGAGGAAGATTGTTCTTGCCATTTCGTAAAGCACCATCAGATTGTGTAAGGGCACATTTGATTCTGTGTCTGTGCATGCATACATACATTATACATTTTTGTATACCTATATACATTTTTGTGAAATGTACACATTTATAGATGTTTTGTCATGCAATAGGCTCATATAAGTACTTTGTATCATAGAATGTTGTGGGGGAGGAGTAGTATGGGATTGCAATTGCGAGATTTGAGAAGTGTGGACTAGAGTGGATAATTATATTCAGTCTGTGTATTTAATAAGAGACCAGTGAATCAGGTCAGCTTATTTTAAGATTTTAGAGGCCAAACAGAATTGCCAAGCGTTATTAACATGAAGGCATGCACCTAATCAACTTAGGTTTCTGATGTACCAATTTAGAGTCATATGAGGAACTAGAGATTACTCCATGCTATGGAAACAAATAAACCCCATCAGGTAGTAAGAAGGCAGGCTAGAATATTATTCTCCTGGTATAACTATCAAGTCTCCAAGACATTTTCCTTCCTGAAATGCAGAATAAGATGGTACCTTTTGTTATTTAATATACAGCTGAATTTGTAATGGAATTCTTTCTCAATAATGTTGTGACAGCAATCTCTATCACATCTGATAGATCACTTTCCTATATCACAGTGTTTCTCAACCTCAGCAACTTTAAAATGGGTGGACTTCAACTCCCAGAATTCCCCAGCCAGCATAAGCTGATAGCACAGCTGGCTGGGGAATTCTGGGCGTTGAAGTCTACCCATCTTAAAGTTGCCAGGTTTGAAAAACATTGCTCTATCACCTTTAAGCAGCTTCTGAACAGCTTCCCTGAGGCTATTACCTCATCTTGCCCCAAAGTGTCACTGCCCATGTAGTTTATTTCATATGAAGAATATTTTAGAAGGGAGGAAGATTCTGTCAGATACAGGTAATCCTCAACTTACAACAGTTCATTTAGTGACCATTTGAAATTACAATGGCCCTGAAAAAATGACAATTTTTCACACTTACGACCGTTGTAGCATCCCCTTGGTCACATGATTTACATTCAGATTCTTGACAACTGACTCACATTTATGAGAGTTGCAGTGTCCCAGAATCCCCTTTTGCGACCTTCTGGCAAGCAAAGTCAATGGGGAAACCAGATTCACTTAACCGTGTTACTAATTTAACAACTGTAGTGATTCACTTAACAAATGTGGCGAGAAAAGTTGTAAAATGGGGCAAAACTCACTTAACAAATTTCTCACTTAATAGCTTAAATTTTGGGCTCAATTGTCATAAGTTGAGGACTACCTGTACGTCCCATGGTAGTGCTTGAAGTATTATAGCATGTATATTGTCTACTTTATCTAGGCATTATATTTCAGAGCATAAAGAGACAGTGATGCCAGAAAAAAAAAGGAACATTTTTAGAAAAGCACACACCCATTGTTAAGGAACAGGGCTACAAGGTTTCTAATTCCTTATGTTCATATACTTCTCTTTCTTTTTTTTCCACTTATCCCAACCCGTCACAGCGCTGGGATTGGCATCGGTTTCTATGGAAACAGCGAGACCAATGATGGAGTATACCAGGTCACATATTCGTTGCTCAATGCTAACCACACGCTAAGCTCCATTGACAGTCTGGTAAGTGAACAAATGGGGAGGGGGGCAAGAGATCAAGGAAACACCTCTGAATATTTATGTAACCCCTTGTCCCCAGATGAAACTTAGAAAGACATTTACTGTATATTCACATCCTAGAAATGAATCAAAGGTTGAAATTAGTTGTCAACAACCCTGGATGAGATTAGTGATTCCTGTCTCAGGTTTCTTTCAGGGATACATAATGAGTGTGAATCTGATAGGCTCTTAATGTATGTTCCAAGGGCAGCTAACATGATGCCTTATGGCTACTAAAAGGTTATTTATTATTTTACAAGTATTGGTGTGCGGTTGAATAGAGCAAAAGCAGCATACTGATAGAAGACCATATTTGTAGCTCAAGATTGAACTGTGGGGGTCTTCTTTGAGCTTGGTTGTTTTCTTGCAAATAATTCATTACCAAACCAGGTAACATCATCAGTGCTAAAAGGGAGTGGGGAATTGCTCTCTTTTTTTGTATTAATGGCTCAATACTAGATGAGCAGAGATTAACATCAAGATTAGCAATAGACCAACAATCAAGACTTAAACAATACTCCTATCAAGGAACTACCAACTCTGAAAACAAGCTAATAGCAAATCACAGCCTAATCAAGGAACCACTAGTAAAAAGAGAGCAAACCCCACTCCCTTCTAGCACTGATCACATTACCTAGTTTGGCATTGAAATATCTGCAAGAAAACAACCAAGTTCAGAAAGCACCAACAACCCCACAAAAGCAGTATGATATAAGGTACACCGTACAGCATAGTCCTCTTCTATGGACAAGACCGAAGGCATGTTCTACCTGTACATCCTACTGAAGACATGTCCTACTGATAAGTGAAGCCTTGCAGATGTTCTCAGAAGCCTAACGTGCCTGTATAATAGGACTGGTATGGTTTCAAATAAGATTGCAGGATCCAATCTGGGTTGATTACCGGACCAAAGGTTTAGTCTTCCAAGCTTTTGGACTCCTGCAGGAGCCCATTCTCAGGGAACGTCTCTCTAGAACATTCCCCTAGAGAGAAGTCCCATGAAGATGGGCTCCAGCATGAGTCCAAAAGCTTGGAAGACTAAGCCTCTGGCCCCGGTGGCCGACCCAGATTGGATCCTGCAACATTATCCTGGGACACGTATATACACCTTCATTTGTCAAATAAGGTTCTCTGTGCTCTCTGAACTTGGTTGTTTTCTTGTAGATGTTTCATTACCAAACTAGGCAACATCAGCAGTACTAGTAGGGAGTGGGGCTGGGTCTCATTTTATAAACCGGTGGCTTCTCCTGTCAGTGTTGGTGGGAGTGTTCTAACATCAAAGACCCCACAGTTCAGTTCTGAGCTACAAATATTCTCTTCTATGGACTCAAAATCCAAAAGCAGTTGCATAACCTGTGACTCATCAGCGATGCACAGATTACTGGATAGTCAATTTAAGCTTGTATTTGATTAGGGTTTTGTTCTGTTCTGAGCATTCGTAAGGCATTGAGACAAGACAGGAGTAACAACAGTTGTGTCAAGACTGCTAACATCGGATGTTCTTGCTTGCCATATATGAAGAAGCAAACCTGTTTTATTTAGCCGTATAGCATTTCTAGGGCTAATACAGATAGCAGTAGTTTAAGGGGTGGGAAAGTATGTAGTTAACCATAACAATGTCTGAGCACAGTGTGGCCAAGGTCAGCTCAGCTGCAACGGGAGGGACACCTCACGTTTCACATTAATTGGAGAATGTGATTGATGACTGTAAAATGAAGGAGTGAGTTATGCTTTGTTACAGACGCTTGGGGGAGGGAGGATTCAGTTTCTGGCTTAACTTTGTTAGTGCCGAAGCTATGCAGAAAAATAAAAGTTTCTTTTAGAGGAAAACGTCTCTAAATTCTTTGAAAATCTGCTTTCTTTCGGAACCATGTCAAGTTGCTTCTTTATTCAATCTTCAACAGAACAACACAAAATGGCGCGGATCCCTTTTATACCCCCTTACAGGGAGTAGCATCAACCAATCAATGCAACGTATCTTTCCTGCCTTGCGCATGCGCAATAGGCTGGAGACAGCCTGTCTGGACCGGGCAGCCTCGTGGTCTGCCTGGGATTCTCTGCAACTTCCTGCACCTGCTGTGTCAATCACAGCCCAAAACATAACACCCCTCCCCTCTTATTTCAAACACACAGAACTTACTATTTTACAATACTACAAATCTAACACCTGTTCATTCTTTTAAGCGTGTTCTTATTTCTAAGGACACTTAACCCTACCCACCTACTAACAGGAACTTCACATAATCCTGCAAATACTTTGGTGGGCCTCTGGCCTGCTCTGATCTTCTTGGAGCGGTTATAAGTGCCCGGTCTACAAACCCGCCTGCCAGGCTTGGCAGACCGGGACTTTGATGCCCACTAGGTACAGGCGAACCCACATCATGCTGACTGGCCGAGTCCTGTAAACCCAGACCACAGTTCCTTGGTGGGGTGGAATTCCCCAGGTCCACGACAGACCCCTCTTGGGAGCAATGTCCCATAGGCCCAAGACCAGCAGATGGAGTGACCTGAACAACCGGTTGTGTGCAATTTCCCATGGACCCAGTGCCAGAGTCAGGAGCCGCCTCGTTGGCAAAACCCCTATGTGCAGAGTGCAAACCCCCGATTTCGCAGGAAGACTGAGATCCATGATTGTGATCGTGGTCCTCCTCCCCCCCCCCCCCGAGAGCAGAGTCAGGAGCGGAAGGGTGACTGGGTAGCCTCCAGCGCAGCTGGACAATGTGCTGACGCAACACATGACCATCGTCCAGGGCCACTTCGTATGACAGCGGCCCAGTGACTTTGCAGACAACTGCTGTCACCCAGAGATGTCCAGGTCCATAGTTCCTTGTCCAAACCAGATCGCCCACCTGTAGTCTCCTAGGTGCCCGCGGCTGTGACACCTGTGAAGCCACCTGGTCTGCGTGCAATCTATCCAGTTTGGTAATGAGACGGCAACCCCAACGGAGTTCAGCTGGGTTTTTCCCAGTAGCTGTGCAAGGTGTGGTGCGTTGGCAAAGAAGAAAGTCAGCTAACCTGTGATGCCAGCTCCCATGAGTGAGCCTCTTCAAGGCGTCTTTGGTTGTGCGCACCATGCGTTCAGCTTGGCTGTTGGAAGCTGGATGGAAGGGTGCCGAAGTAGCATGACAGATCATTTTGGCCTGTAGGAAAGCCTGAAACTCAGAAGAAGTGAATTGAGGTCCGTTGTCAGAGACAAGAACATCTGGGAGCCCATGGGAGGTAAACATGGCAACCCTGGACCTGGGTCTCAATCTCATCAAGCCCCAGCCACCAGAGATAGCTGCGCACAAGTGCCTTCATCCAGACTATTCCCAGATGTCCCTCATGCAGAGACTGCAAGACTCTAGTCCTCAATGAGGTTGGGATCACTACCCTGCTACCCCATAGGACACAACCCTTAAAGGTGGAGAGCTCATGCTTCCTTTTCCAGAATCTCTGAACATTAGTGCCAGGACACGTGTCAGGCCATCCTGACAGCACCCATGTCAACACACATGTTAGCGTGTGATCATTGGCTGTTTCTGCAGCCACATCCCTTGCATTGAGGGGAGACTCAGGCAAATCCTGGATAGCTACTATGTGGTTAGCTGGAGCAGGATCTGATTCTACAAGCTGTAGAGGCAACCTACTAAGGCCATCTGCATGGCCCATTTCTTTGCCTGGTTTGTGAACGAGTGAGTAGTCATATGCAGACAGGAAAATTGACCACCTCAACATTCTAGGAGAAATTATGCATGGGGTTTGCTTGTTTGTTGTAAACAACCCCAGCAGTGGCTTATGGTCTGTAAAGACCGTGAAGTGGCGACCACAGAAAAAGTCATGGAACTTTTTTATGCCAGCCACTATGGCCAAGGCTTCTCTGTCTATCTGTGCGTAATTACGCTCAGCAGATGACAGAGTCCTAGAATAGTAGGCTGTGTCCCATCAGCCTTCAGGTGACTTAAGACAGCCCTGATCCCATAAGGGGATGCATCGCAGGCTATACACACTGGCAGCTGCTCATTGAAATGAGCGAGAACAGCATTTGAAGATAACAATGCCTTGACCTCTGCAAAACTCCTTTCATGGACTTGTGTCCACTTCCATGGATCCTGTTTGTCCAAGAGCCGGTGTAACGGCTCTGCCACTGCAGCCTTGTGAGGTAGGAAGGAGTGATAGAAGTTTAGAAGCCCAAGGAAGGCTTGAAGCTCACTCTTCGACTTGGGGCTTGGGGCCTGCTGAATCGCTTTGAGCTTAGATTCGGCAGGATGGATGCCTTCTGCATCTATACAAAACCCCAGGAATTCAGTGGAAGTGACTCCAATTTTGCATTTGTCTTGCCTAAGCTTCAGCCCCACTTCGCGGAACCACAGCAAAACAGACCGAAGCCTCTCAGCCAAGCTTTCAGGTGATTCCCCTGCAATGAGGACATCATTGAAGTAAGGGCAAACTCCCGGAATGTTACAGAGCGTTTGCTCCGTAACGCTTTGGAAAATGCCACGGGCTACGTTAACCCCAAACTGCAGTCTTCTGACTTTGAAAGCTCCCCGGTGCATTACGATCGTCTGGGCCTCAGCTGTTGCCTCATCAACCAGTAGCTGTTGATAGGCCTGAGCCAAATCAAGTTTGGCGAAAACTCGGCCTCCCTTCAGCGAGGCCAAAATGTGGCTCACCACAGGCACTGGATAAGAGTGCTGCTGTAACGCTTTGTTTAACGTGCATTTATAGTCAGCACAAATGCGGACTTCCCCATTGGCCTTCAGTGGCGTAACTATGGGTGTTTCCCATGGACTGCTATCCACAGGTTCCAAAATACCTTGCTGGAGCAGTTTGTCCAGCTCGGCATTAATCTTTTGCTTCAGCGCAAAAGGCACCTGACAAGGCTTAATCCTAATCGGTGCAATGGAGGGGTCCAACCGCAAGGCAATTGGAGGCCCCTTGTACAACCCTAGTTCTGGGCTAAACACATCAGCAAACTCCTTGCAAACTTCTGCAAGGCCTGTTGTTTGCAATCTGTGTAGCCCAGTCACTTGAATCCCAAGTGCCTCAAACCAATCAAGCCCAATTAGACTCGTGCAGTCGCCCTCTACCACAACAACATCCAGGAACCCTTCGAAATTCCTACGCTGCACCTTGAGCGTGGTCTCCCCTTTTACCCTGACTTGAGAATTCTGGAAGTCTGTTAAGACCAGATTCGACGGCCTGAGTTTAACTCACTGGCCACTTCTGTAGCAGATTTGCTTAAGGGTGTCCTGGGATATGATTGACAGAGCTGAACCCGTGTCCAGCTCCATCGTTAAGGGGACCCCCTGCAATTTGACATCAATGTGCAGCTTTGGGCCCGTTCTCAAAACACTCCTATGCGACGCGTAGAAACCCACCCTATTCTGGCTGGGGACCCTGATACCTTTCCAAGGCAATTCTTCCGAAGGACAGTCTTTCATGTGACCCAAACAGACAGCGGCTATGTGGCCTTGCCGGCCACATGCCCGGCAAATGGCAGAGCAGAATCGGCAATCGGAGCGCTTGTGGTGGCCTCCACATCCAAAACACCAAGGGAATGGAACTGCCTTGTCAGCTCCCTTGTCGGTTCGCTCTTGGAGCCTTCTCTCCGCTGGCTGCTGTAGATGGTCGACCTCGTTTTCGGAATCAGGCTCAGCTACCTCTCGAGCAACCTCTTGATGGATAGAGCCTGAACTCGTAGGATGCTAGGAAAGCCGCAAGGCCTTGACTGCACCTCCCGCTGGTTTGTCAGCCGTAATCTCCCTTAGTGCATCCTGGAAGGAAACGTCTACCTTTGCAAAAATCTTTTGCTGCAGCTCACAGATCCTCAAACCACAAACTAGATGATCTCGAAGTCTTTCCTCCAGGTCTTTAAACTCACAGGGCCTAGCAGCTTGTCGCAGCACAGCAATAAAGTCCACAGCAGACTCTCCTGGCCGTTGGTCCCGCTGTTTGAATGTGTGACGCCAGGCAATCACCAATAGCTTCGGTTCAAAATGTTCCCTTAACATTTTCTTCAGCTCAGTATAAGTGATGGATTCCAGAGGTGCTGGGGCAACCAGATTTTCGGCAATATCAAATGTCTCTTGCCCACAGACACACAGTAACGTTGTGGCTTTGAGCCCGTCTTCCCGCACTTGGTTTACTCGAAAGTAGTTTTCTACTCTGGCCACGTATGAGCTCCAACGTTCAGGGTGAGCTGTATCGAATTCAGACAAACGCCCTATCTTCGACATCGTTACTTCTTGGTGGCCTCGTCAATGCCTCATGCTGCTCCAGCTTGTGAAGGGGTTCCAGGACAAATCTTGCCGAGCTCTCCTCCAGCGTCTTCGTACTGGCAGGCAGAGTCGCACGAATCGGAACGCCAAACTTCCAAGCACTTCAGGCCTTCCGTGGTGAGTCAGCCTATTTTCTTTCGTTGTTTTCTTGCAGCACGATCCCACCTTTGTCACCAATGTTCTGTTCTGAGTGTTGATAAGGCATTGAGAGAAGACAGGAGTAACAACAGTTGCTTCTTTATTCAATCTTCAACAGAACAACACAAAATGGCGTGGATCCCTTTTATACCCCCTTGCAGCATCAACCAATCAATGCAACGTATCTTTCCCGCCTTGCACATGCGCAATAGGCTGCAGAAAGTGTGTCTGGCCCGGGCAGCCTCATGGTCTGCCTGGGACTCTCTGCAACTTCCTGCACCTGCTGTGTCAATCACAGCCCAAAACATAACAGGTTTCATACACTTTCCACCGAAAGCAAATGTCTTTTTCATATTTACTCATTTGCTGAGGAAACCCCACTGCAGTACTTTGCATGTTGCAAAGGATTCTGGGGCATATTGTGTGGCACACTTACTCCCCATCAAAGGCTACTAAGCCAGTTGGATTCATGGTTCCCTGTATGAACACAGAGTGTGACAGGTATGGTACATTCTCTTGCAGCCATCTACTGCAGGGAAAGTAATGATATTCTGTTGGAAATCTATTTGCAATTTTCTTGGTTGTTTATTTTAAAATATTTATAACCTTTCTGCTGCCTCCCAAAGTACTTAAGAACAAAAAGCACACAACAATCAAATCTGATAAAAACATTCATAAAGCAAGAGCAGCTGATAAAATGAAATACTGAATAGCCTAGAGAATGCAGCAATAAAATCTCAATCGTCTACTCTACTCCACAAAACAAAACAGTCCTCAAGTTAGTCAGAAGAGCAAGAATCCAAAGAAAGATAGAGAGGGGAATTCTAATGCCAGGGTAGCAAGGGCACTATCATGGATGTTCCATCTACTTGATCTTTGAAGGTGGAAAGATTCAGAAGGATACTCCTTGGAAGGAAAGTTCGAAGTTTGGGTAAAATAAATTTTAACCAGAAATAGCAACCCATTATTTTAACCTTGATCAAATAAACAAATTATATATTCTTTCTTCCAATGATCTTTATATTCCTCAGAGAAAGTTTTAATATATGTTTTCTCATACTCCTTTTGTTTATTCTCTCAAAATTCTTGGTGTTTTTATCAAACCTCTTTGGTAGTTCAAGTGTGTCAATTTCAGCAAATCCCATTTGTAAATACAATGTAAAAATAAAATCCACATCACTCTTCTGATTTATTATTTGCATGTCTTTTTAAATCATTAAATTATCATCTAATTTCATTTGTAAATCCACTATTTCCATTTCTTCCTTGTTAGTTATCATTTCTGAAGCCACCTGCAAATCAATTTCAATTTTATTCAAGGGGTTTGTTTTTCTTCAGGAACAACTTCTGATTCTTCTGTAAAGGTAAATAATTGTACCCATTCATTAAAAAAAATCTCTTTTAAAGTAGCCATCTCGTGCCCTCTAGTGTCCAAACTTTGTCTTATCAGTTATTTTGAAGTACAAACAGAAATTTTCCCATGAGAAAGGATCCTTTCAATTAATTTCAAAGTCTTAAATCAAGTTTATTTGAGTCCTTAATCTCTTTTAAAAAAATTAAAGCCAATGCTACATCATTCTGGTGTGTTTGCATATTCCCCCCCAAATTTTTTTTTTGTTACAAATCTTTAAACTTGTATTTAAATTTTTTTTTCTCAAAGGTAATCCTTTGAGAAAACTCACCTGGTGATTTCAATAAAACTTGCCAGTCTGAAGGTTCTCAATCTTTTAAAAAACAGCAAAAAGATTAAATCCCAAATGATTAAAAGATGAGTCTCGTTCAAACTTAGAATCTGTATAGATTAGGGGTTCCCAACCCCCAGTCCGTGGGCCAGTACCGGGCCATGGCATGCCAGCAACCGGGCCACACAAACAAGCAAAGCTCCATCTGCGAGATGCAGGAAGCAAACAAAACCACACACACCCCAGTCCACGGAAAAACCTCTCTCCATGGAACCAATCCCTGGTGCCCAAAAGGTTGGGGACCTCTGGTATAGATGACATTAAGCAGCTATAAGCACAATGGAATCAGTGACTTCTACCCAATTGCAAGCTAACAGCTCATACACAAAAAACAACTGTCTGGAATACATAGGAGTAATCCTGCAATCTCTCCTTTCTCCAGAGTGATTTTGGCAGCCCAAATCCCATGTTCAAGTGTCATTTTCAACCACAATGAGTCTCTCTGTTCTAGGGGGCATCAGTTCATCATGGTGGCTCATGGGAAGCTCTTGGTGATTGCCCTGTTTTTAAGTTGGATGGCTGGGGAAAAATAGTATATTCTTGAGAAGAAGCTTGGCTGTGAGCTATCTGGTGGAACAGGAACATTTGGCAAATGATACTGTCATGAACTTGTTCATGTACTTTTTTATGTAGATGAACATCTACAGTTCGCTACCAAGACCTTGAATGTCTCACAACACCATATAATATACATGACCCTCTTCCTCTTGATGTACCTCAGCATGTTCCTCTTCTTACACCCATATAGGTTTCTGAAACTGTGGCACTCCTTTCAGCCACAATACGGGGGGAACTGACACAGCTTGAGGAGACGCTGTCCCAGAGGACTGAACTGGTGGCTGTGGTTCGGAACACACGCCGCCAGGCCGAGGCGGTAGCACAGACCTTGGATGGCATCCCCTTCTGGAAAGAGGCCCGTGGAGGGGCCAGCATCCTAGCAGAACAAGTTGGCTATTTGGAAGACTACCGGTAAGATTCAAGACTGTGGAGAGGCTATGATTTAATGAAAATAAATCTGATAACAGTGTAGGAACCAACTTAAGGAAAGAATTGTTGCAGAAACTACGCCTCACTATCTGGCTAGGACGGGGAGCTGCTTCAGTGGGTGATTGAAAGCAGAGAGTGGGTGGAGGAAATCAGGGCTGAATGCTGCTTATATTTGTGTCCATAAAGCACCCTGATTCTTTCAGGTTCAGGGTAGAATTCTGCCTCATCTCCATGATTATAGAAAAATTCAACATTGGTCCAGTCAGTTTTGTTCCTTAAACAGGAGGGATTCCATCTTGGTTTTTTTCCTGCAGATAATAATGATCTGATCTTAATCTGGAGTTAGGAAAATAGAACAGCACAGAGGAAAATATAATCCAAGGAAGCACAGGTGGGTTGAATTGACCCAAGTGGAGATGACTAGGAGAAATGAGGGTTGAAGCACATGGCATGCTGGTTGAAAATGAGGCAGCAACTGTTTGGGCATGAAAGATGCCACAATAGGGCAAAATAGACAGAATATGGACTCTTATAGCAATCTTCCAACATCTCAGAGACTGCCACAAAGAAGGGGAAGGTGTCAACCTATTCTTCAAAGCACCTAAAGGCAGGACAAGAAGCAATGGATTGAAAGTAATCAAGGAGAGATCCAGCCTAGGAACAAGGAGAAATGTCCTGACGATTAGAACACTTCTTCATTTTTATTTACTCTGCTGCTTTCTAACTCCCTCAGGTGGTTGGCCTACATCCTATTGCTGCTCTTGGACCTTATCATCTGTCTCCTCACCTTGCTAGGACTGGCAAAGCAGATCAAGTGGCTGGTAATCCTGTGAGTGCACCACCTAGTGGGCATATTTGGGCACAGAAATTAGGGGGCACTAAGCAAGAGCAAACTTACGAGAGCTGCCCTAGTTCAAGAGAGATTTAGGTTGATCTTCTATCATCTATCCCAATTATGGTTCCAAAAGAATAAATCAAATTTTCTTAAAGATAACCAATAGCTTGGGATTTATGGTGGATGGAGGAAATGCTTGCTATCAGATATAGCCACAGGTAATGATGTATTATAAAGATATCCAGAAGTGATGAATAATCAGTTCCAAAGAGTCACACTGATAAATTTAATTTTCTACAAACGGGGACAGATAACTTTGCAATATTCAATTTATTCACAGCTATACCACAAGGCATAAATGAAGGCAGAGGGATCCTCTCACAAGATAGCAGTTTTAATAATAATAGGACTGCGCTAGTTATTGGAGTTCCTGGACATCTAGTAACAAATGGGCTACAGAACTTAGCAATTCCTGGCTGAACAACCAGGGCCAGCATCTGCAGGAGTACTGGAAGAAAAGTTCTTTACCAATAATGAAAGGTGCCTTCAGGGCAAACCCAAACATCTGGATTATCGTTTGAACACTATTGGCATTGACAAAAGCACCATCAGTCAATTGCAAAAGGCAACTTTACTTGAACAACTCACAGCCTGCATCAATGCCCTTAACATCATCAAACAACAAGGTCTAACTATCCCAGGTCCTTGGGAAGGTAGCTAAAACTGCTAAATCCAGTCTGGACATCTGGTTGACTGCGCAATCCACCATAATAATTTGTTAAATTTATCTGCCATCAAATTCCAATGATTTTTCAGATTTTGTTACCACCCAGACTTCAAAGTACCTCATATTCACTGGATTTGCACCAGATGTGTTGCTCAGTATATATTATGCAAACCTTTCTGAGCAGTTTAGGTTTCAGTGTTATTAAGTTAATTCAGTTTAGTTAATCAAGGGTTACTATGCTGTATTACTGAGACCAAAAAATGTGGTTCAGGAGTATGTAATTTTCAGCTTTGGTTTATAACTGGCTTCCTCAATCTGATATCCTACAGATATAAAGTCATTATCTCCCGTTCTCTCTTCCTTATTTTTTTTCCTCATTGCATTTTGTATCAAGCCCTTTTTTTTTTTAAGTACACTACAGCCATTCCTTCCTGGTGATTTGCAGCATCTTGTAGTATATAACCCAGCCGGTTATAAAGCCTGCCCTCATTACTGTTATCTCAGCACAATGACAGTAGAAAAATGTTATAAATCACTGGTGAGGAAATGGATTTAGCTAGAGGGCCATTCTCCACTACTGAGTTAAAGTTTTATTTATGAGTCAGCAGAAACCACTACAGTATAAAACTTGGTGATCTCACAGCTTATTGTACCTGCTTATATAGCCACTGTGATATAGGGTTGATGGATTCCTTAGAACTTGTTTTCCTCCCATCCCAAAATATCACCAGTGAAAAAATGTGTCTGGAGATTCTCAGTCATCCAGGTCACAGTTGTCCCAAAGGTGCTTTTTCAAACAGCAACTGGACTTCGTTTTTCCTTGAAGACATTTCATTTCTCATCCAAGAAGCTTCTTTAGTTCTGACTGAATAGTGGAGGATGAAAATTCCTTGTAGTCATCTGGTCATTCGACTCTTTCTGAGAGTCCTTGAGGCCACTTGAAGGTTGATCTGTGCCTTCAGGGTCACCTGAATTGTTCAAATGGGTGTGGAAACTTTCAACAGTTCCAAGAAGGCTCCACACCCATTTGCACTATTCAGGTGAGCCTAAGAGCACAGATAAACTTTCAAGTGGCCTCAACAATTCTCAAAAAGAGTGCTAATGACCAGATGACTGCAAGGAATATAAATCCTTCTATCCTCCACCATTCAGTGGAGGGAATGCTAATCTGCATATGGCCTGCAAGTGGTCTTATCCTTAAAGCTTTATTCCAGGACAATTTAAGGACAGCAATGTGTAGATCCCCTTAGCTTCATTGTTGCCCTCCCCCCCTTCCCCCCCACCCATCCTGTGTCATCAACAAGTGGGAAAACCACCAGCAATCACTCTCTTTAAAGTGTGATGGGGAGACGTGTGAAATACCTAAATACCTGAGATGCTAAATACCTGAGATGGAGAACTTAACCATCTTTGAAGTTGTCCATCTGACAAGTCACTGGTATGGAAGAGCTTCATGCCAGTAACCTATCACTATGACTATTTCTGAGCATGGGTCTATGGGTCTTTTAATGACCATCAGACCACATTCCAAATAGCCTGGGAGGAGGGTAAGATGCAGGAATTCATAGTCCACAGTTAGAGCCCCATGGTTACATGACTGCAATATGTGACTTTCCCCCCCCCCCCCCAGAAATGCATTTACTTCTGGTTTCTGGCATAAAACGCCCATCAGAGACAATGGATTCACTTAACGACTACTGCAAAAAAGGTTGTAAAATTGGGCATGGTCACATGGTGACCTATTTAATGACTGGAATGATTTACAATTGTAATTCTGGGCTCAGTTACATCATAAGCTAGTTTGGCTTATATAGACCCTCAACTGTTTCATATGGAAAATTCAGGCTAGTGGCTGGGACTGTTATTAGCTTCACACTTAGCATATTATGACTTATTTATTGCTTCATTGTAAAAGAAAATGGAGAAAAAAAAGAGAGATGCACAGTGTTGTTGTGGACTGTAATAACATTCATTTAAAGCAGTGTTTCTCAACCTTGACAATTTGAAGGCATGTGGACTTCAACTCCCAGAATTCCACAGCCAGCAATGCTGGCTGTGGAATTCTGGGAGTTGAAGTCCACATGCCTTAAAATTGTCAAGGTTGAGAAACACTGATTTAAAACATGTCAGGTTTTAATTATAATTTAAATTAATCTTTTTAAGGGACATCTTTAGAAGGCCAGATCCTGAAGTTGAAACTCAAATACTTTGGCCACCTAATGAGAAGGAAGAACTCACTGGAGAAGGGCCTAATGCTGGGAAAGATTGAGGGCAACAGAAGAAGGGGGTGACAGAGAATGAGGTGGCTGGATGGAGTCACTGAAGCAGTAGGCGTGAGCTTAAATGGACTCCAGAAGATGGTAGAGGACAGGAAGGCCTGGAGGAACATTGTCCATGGGGTCACGATGGGTCAGACACGACTTCACAATTAACAACACCACAACAGGCATTATAAATGGTTTACACCAGTGTTTGTCAACCTTGGCAACTTTAAGAGGTGTGGACTTCAACTCCCAGAATTCCTGGGAATTGAAGTCCACACTTTTTAAATTTTCCAAGGTTGATAAACACTGGTATACAAAGAAAGTATTTCAGTGTGGGAAAAGCCACAAAAACATTTGTGATTCTGCTCGAACTATACCCGTTGCAAAGTGCCAGTAGGGCATCTCAATGCATTTATTCAGTGCAAAATATCCATAAACAGCTCTCACTTTGGTTAAATAAAAAACTATATCTTTGAATTATTTGTAACTCAAAACCATTTAGAATACATTAAAGAACAAAACAAGCAATAATATGAACATAATATAATATAGCACACATTTTAAAATCTATTGTATTTTATATGATAGTGTATACAACCCCCAGAGCCTCTCTTTGAGGGAGATGGGTGGTTTAGAAATATGAAATATAAATAAGGAAGTTAGTAAGTTAAGGACTACTGTAACTTTATATGTAGTGAGTCCACGTAATGCCTGTGTGGTGCTTTGGAAAGTATGAGTCAGATCTATCTGCGTAAACCAGATATTCAATCTCTTCTGAAGCCCAATCCAAAATGGGCTTCAGCAGCTGCATTCAGTGAATAGATTAAGTAGACACAGCTCCTGACTGCATCATCATCTTCTTCAACATCATCATCATCAAATGGATCTTGACATACATGAACACTGGGCCCTATCTAACAAAATGAAATTCAATGTAGAGAAAAGTAAAGTCTTACACTTAGGCAAGAAAAACCAAAAGTACACATATAGATTGGGTGAAACCAGGCTCAATAGCAGTAACTGTGAGAGGGATCTTGGAGTCTTAGTGGACAATCAATTAAATATGAGCCAACAGTGTGTGGCAGCAGCCAAAAAAGCCAATGCAATCCTAAGTTGCATTAACAGAGAGATTCAATCAAGATCACATGAGGTACTAATACCACTCTATAAAGCCTTAGTAAGGCCACACCTGGAATACTGCATCCAGTTTTGGTAACCACACAATAAAAAGATGTTGAGACTCTAGAAAAGGTGCAGAGAAGAGCAACAAAGGTGATTAGGGGACTGGAGGCTAAAACATATGAAGAACAGTTACAGGAACTGGGCATGGCTAGTCTAGTGAAGAGAAGGACCAGGGGAGACATGATAGCAGTGTTCCAATATTTGAGGGGCTGTCACAGAGAGGAGGGGATCAACCTATTTCCCAAAGCACCTGAAGGCCAGACAAGAAATAATGGATGGAAACTGATCAAGGAGAGATTCAACCTAGAAATAAGGAGAAATTTTCTGACAGAACAATCAACCAATGGAACAGTTTGCCTTCAGATGTTGTGGGAGCTTCATCACTGGAAGCTTTCAAGAAGAGACTGGACTGCCATCTGTCAGAAATGCTGTAGGATCTCCTGCTTGGGCAGGGGTTTGGACTAGATGACCTACAAGGTCCCTTCCAACTCTGTTATTCTATTCTATCATCATCATTATGTTCGTGAATGGGGCACCTTAGATTGTTCCCATAGCAAGACTTGTATTGGGAAAAGATGAAAAACACTACTTTACATTGAAACAGCAAAGGATAAATTTAGGCAGCAATTGGAATAGACTGGGATGAGATGAAGGCTGTGTTATTAAGACAGCTTTTAAAAAAATGATTAGAAGGGTGTCTTTGTTGCCATGGGTTAGCAGGACATGAAAATAAACCACTTTTGCTCTGCATGATGCTTTTGGAGATATGGAACGCTACCAGAAAGAACACAACCAACCCATCTTGATCTCCATGCTCATCTGAATGGCATTTTTGTTTTTGTGCTAACAGGATGACTGTCATGAGTTTCCTGGTCCTTATCCTGAGCTGGGGCTCCATGGGGCTGGAGACAGCAGCAGCTGTGGTGAGTGATATGGGGCTGTGGATAGGTAGGGTTCGAGAGTGATGTAGGTCAAGGTTAAAATGTCAACAAGCAGCATTTTGGGAGAGTGCCAGCAGAGAGGGGAGGCAATTAGGGTTAACCTAGCAATATTAGCAAACTGTGCAGCAACCTACAACATACCAAACCAAGGGGAATTCACTTCCAATTTATGAGCTGATATATTCCAGGTTTCATAAATGAAAATAGTGGCATATTTGTAACATCCCCATGATAATATCAAACTCCCTTTTTACGACTCTCTAATCCCTTAATTCGGGGTAGTGTCGGGGTGACTGGATGGAGCTGTGCATTTACTGGCTGGATGCCCTTCCTGATGCCAAGTGGGGTTCACAGCAGATATTTTTTTGCTTGGACATTTGCTTTGAGTACCACTGCTGAGAGATCTACCATCAACAGATCTTCAGTCTATTCTGTGTGGCTCACTAGCTAGGAATTACGGAAACTGAACTCCCACACAACTGGAAACAGTACTAGGTTGAGGGGTATGAGGCTATTCTACCATTTTACACTACATTCACAAATTCTGCAAGAGGCAATCTGGTGACCATTTACAATCTATAGTACAGATAATCCTCAACTTATGACTGATTGTTTATTGACTGTCAAGAGTTACAACAATCTCAAAGGCCACTTTACAGCCCATAAAGCACTTCCAGTCACTGTAAAATATCACACGCTCACACAAACACACTTTCCCGCAGTCATGACTGCATTTCAGGCGCTTGTAACTGGGTTCACATTTACAACGGGTTGCAGTGACCTGTGGTCATATGACCACAATTTGTGATAAAAAAACACCAACAGAGAGAGGGGATTCGGACTTAACCACCATGCGATTCTTAATGAACGTTGTAAAAATTGGCTGGCTCAGGAATTCTGGGAGTTGACGTCCACAAGTCATAAAAGAGCCAAGGTTGCGTACCCCTGCACTGGAAGGTCACTAAACAAATCGTTAAGTTGAGGTCTACCTGTATTTGTTCTTCGAGGTATATTAAGGCAGAACAGTATCGTGGTTCAGAATATTCTCAGGAACTACAGCAGGGGTGTCAAACGCATCATGTGACGTGTCGCGACGTATCGTGACTTTTTCCCCCTTGCCGGAGCTGGGGTGGGTGCGGCTTCCTTGTGACGTATCTGACCCGAGGGCCGGCAGTTTGACACCCCTGAACTACGGTATAGAAAAAGAGCAGGCAGCTTGTACAGAATAAAGTATGTTACAGAATAAAGCATGCTGTCATCTGTATGCAAGCATTTCCATCCATCCACAGAAACAAAATGTTTCTCTTCTCCATACTGGAAACCTTAAGAGGCTGAAACTGGTGAACACCAAGTCTTAGAATGGACATTTTACTTTCTATGGAGATTCTCAGTCATCCAGGTCATGTTTGTCCCAAAGATACTTTTTCAAAAGGCAACTGGGCTTTATTTTTTCCTTGAAGACATGTCGCTTCTCATCCAAGAAGCTTCAGTCAGAACTGAAGAAGCTTCTTGGATGAGAAGCAAAACGTCTTCAAGAGAGGAAAAAAAGTCCAGTCGCCTTTTGAAAAAGCACCTTTGGGATGATATTTTATTTTCCTTTTTAAAATAAAGCATGCTTCCCCATGACAAACACACTAATAGGGTCAGTAATTTAGCAAAGGCAGATAATAACATTGGGGCTGTCCCCAACCTTTCTGGGTCGGCAGACTGGCGTTGGCAGCAGGGGGGGGGAGAGGGGATGGCTTCGCGTGTGTATGCGCCTCTTTCACTAATGCAGTTTTGTGCATGTGCACACACTTGCCCACCTCTTCCATGGCCCAATTCTGAACAGGCTGTAGCCCGGCACTGATCTGTGTACCAGGGGTTGGGGACCCCTGCCTTACAGTATATTTAGGTATTAGGCAAATACAGAAAAATTATATTCTCCTGCAGAAACTGTGCCTCACATTTTCTGGATACACAAGTATAGGATCGCTAGCGAACTTCAGGAAACCTTGAACAATTGCAGTGTCACATTTTATTTATTTATAAGCACAGATTGTTACCAATAGTGCTATCAGAGTAGGATGTGGGGGGAGGTGTAGAAATCCAGCACCCCACTCAGAAGGACCCAAAAATTAAGCAAAGCTACTACTGGATTTTGTAACAACTGGGGATCTAATTATCATCTAATAGAGTTCCTCCATTGTGGTGGTCTCCCATGGAGAATGAGACACGCAGGCAGGTATCTCGGGATGAGAGCCCAGAGCTGACTCCAGCACCCTCTTTTATTGTTACTAAGGTTTCTACATCACACAGCATAAGCAAAAGACGTATATAGGGGTGGTTACATTGTATCAAATAACAGACACTCTCCAGATACAAGGCTACTGCAGGTGTTCTTATCAGAGTCTGTCCAAAAGGCTGATGAATGTATCCTGTGTCTGAAACAGTTATCTCAGGCCCTTGTGGGAGATGCCCATGGATAGATGCCCATGGACATTTGTGCAATTAGTCCCACATCTCCTGCTTTTCTGTTTTTTCAATGTTACTCACTTCCAGTTCCAGAAGGGATCTTGATTCACTGATTAAGGCGTCCTTCCTAGTGGAGGGCGTAACATTTTTGTACATTTGCAGGAGGGAGGGAATACATTGAATGCAACAACATAGCAATACAAATAATATCAAAATGGTTACTATAATAGAAATCAAAGATCGTAGCCAGGATCCATCCGGTAGCCAGGACCAAAGGGCACCCCAGATATCCACGGTGCCTGATCCATCACTGCATAAGGGATTATTTTGGAGCAAAGATTCCATTTTCCTAGCTGTAGCAGAAATATTAGGTTGAAAATCATGTATATACATACAACAATGAGAATGAATTAAAGCACATACACCGCCTTTTGCTGCTAAAATAATATCTAAAGCATACCGATTTTGCAAAACTACTTCCCTTATTTCCCCCATTTCTTGATTAATCATTTTAATGCTGTTAATTGTTTCATTAAACATATAAACAGTCCAATTGTTAAGCAAATGAAGGTCTCTATAGTTCATGGCAACTCCTAGATTGGGTAGAATCCCTCTGCTGATTTGAGTCTCTAAACTACCACCCAATGTTAGGGGTGGATCCGAGGAACCAGTATCACGTTTGTTCCGCAGGCGTCCATCAGGGAGATGAGGCAAAGCATATACAGCAGGAGTCAGAAGGCCCAGTGTACAGGTGCCTTTCCAATCCTTAGGCACCTGGCGATAGGCTCTACGGCCACATAGTAGCCACATATCGGGTAACTCATAATAACCCTGGTGAGACTCATTAGCAAATGTTATTATGGATTCCATGTCAAGGCAAGCCATGTAGGTACTGACGTTTGTCCATTGATTGCTTTGATAAGTGTCATTTACCTTAGTAAGGTTGCTTTTGATGGATTTACATTTCTTTGCTGAATTCCATATAATAACTTGTTGACAATTACTATAAGTTCCCAAATAAATGGCAGTACGGAATAGTCCTGTGCTATAAAAACAAAATCTGGCAGGTTCCATTATACGAGCACCCACAGCATATGTCATATTCAATGTCTCTGTAGTTATGCTCCACAGCTGCTTCCATCCTGTTTCATTGAACGGGATGGCATGGAAAATAAGGCCACCACGACTGTCACCAGGAATTTGCATGCAGATCCAACAGTTCGTGACGTTAAGTGTAAGAGCAGTGCACCTGGCATCCCGTACAAAAGCATTAAAAGCCCACAGTCCCTGATCCTCATATGCCTGGCTGAGGTGGTGTACGTTGAGCCATATAAGGACGAACACAACGAGCTGGAGTCCAAACGATCTCGCCATGGTCGTCTATTGCAGCGTAGCCTCGACCCCAAGTAATGAGGGAGGCAGGCCCTTTCCAGGTGGGATCAGGCAAACGTCGATAGTATACCTGGGGGCGTGAAGAATCTGTGGGAGAAGCAGAAAAATGCCTGCTTGCGGCAGTTGAGCCAGGGGTGCCAGAAACATTCAAAAAGTTTAAGGTAAAAAGTACAAGATTAAGAGTGTTTTGTATCCCAGGCAAGCCGGGGGTATTTTCCCCTTTCTTTTTTGCATGCATGTCTAGAGCCCTTTTTATGGTCTGATTGGCTCGTTCCACGATCGCTTGACCAGTGGAGTTATATGGAATGCCAAATTTATGAATAATAGACCAGCGAGAGCAAAACTGCGCAAAGGAGGTGCTGGTATAAGCAGGAGAGTTATCAGTCTTAATTTCTTTTGGATTGCCCAGGGTAGAAAAAGTACGAATACAATGATTAATAACATGTTTAGCAGACTCACCCCTTTGAGGGGTGGCCATAATAAAACCTGAATAGGTGTCAATGGAAACATGCAAATATTTCCAAGGGGCAAATGGTAAATATTGCGTAACATCCATTTGCCAAAGTTGACAGCTCTGCGTCCCTCTTGGGTTGACCCCTTGAGGAACAGAGTGTGCTTGGAGGCTGCAGGTGGGACATTGTTGTATGATAGCCGCAGCCTCCGTAGCTGTTAAAGAAAATTGTTTCATTAAAGCCTTCTTATTTTGATGAAAATATGAATGGCTGTCCCATGGAGTTATGGGAGATAAAACAAGGACAGAAACGTCCTGGTGAGTGGAGGCGGCCGAAGCGGCAGCATCCGCCTTGGCATTGCCTTCGGAGATAATACCAGGGAAAGGTTGGTGACTTCTAATATGAGCAGGAAAAAAACAAGTAGAGCGGGAATGAAGAAGGGATTGGAGTGTGAGAAATAGACTGAGGAGAGAGTCATCCAGTGAGGGTGACACATATGAATCAGATAAAGAGGTGAGAACTTTATATACATAAAGACTATCTAAAATAAGATTAAAAGGTTCAGAAGAAAAAGTTTGTAAGGCCAATATTGTAGCAGCAAGTTTAGCACGCTGAGCAGAAGTTTGAGGAGGAGTAATTTTTGTGTGCCATTGTTCACCCTCCTTCCATACACATGAACCATAAGTCTTGCTGCCATCAACATACAGGGTGACAGCGTTAGGAATGGGAGAGGAGGAAATGGGAGAATGCAGAGAAATTGAAACATTATTAAGGAGTTGGAAGCGAGGGTCAGAGGGAACATGACAGGAAACAGATCCTGCCCAGTCAGCAAGAGAAAGTTGCCATACATCTGAAGAGTACAATTGAAGCAAGTGCCTTGGGGTTGATTCCCCTTTTGGATTGCAGCTGCAAGAGTGTCCATTTGAAAAGCATTGGTTCCCACAATGAGACAGGTTTTAAGAAAATCTGCTAAGGTGGCCGTGGGAGTGGAAACAATTGGTTTAAGAATGGACTGGCAGTCTGCATTTGCATATTCATAAGCCAATTTTATGAGGATTTCATTTGCTGCATCTCTGTTTGAAATTTGATGCTCAATGGCAACTTGCAGGCAATTCACAAAGTCTGCATAGGATTCAGTTGCAGTTTGGTGAATGGCAGAAAAAGATTGAATCGGGGTGCCAGACTCATCAACACGAGCCACGGCAGAAAGAACACAAGCATTAATGATAGGAAATGCAAAGGGAGTAAAAGTTAGAGCTTGAGCATTGAGGGTAGTAAAATTGCCTTCTCCAAAGAGTTGTTCTGCTGTGTATTGTGAACCTGGGTGATTAGCTCTCTTTTGTGCCTCTCTTTTATATTCAGATTCAAAGACTACGTATTGTGTTCCGTTAAGAAGCATGCGGAACAGATCTTTCCAATCTTGAGGCAACATTCTATATGCACTAGCAATTGAATGTATTAGTCCTCTTGTATAGGGACTGGTTATGCCATAATCTTTTGTAGCCTTTTTCAATTCTCTGATCATAGCCAGGGGAAGTGTTTCCCAATTAACAATTAACCCTGTAGCAGTCTGTTGGTAAGTAACAGGGAACAACTCTGTCTCGGATAGTTCAGAGACGCTTAAATCACCATTGTTTAAAGCCTTTTGAAAAGCACCACGGACGATTCCAGGCTGGGAGAGAGGAGGCAACGTGGCAGGAACAGGAGAGGCTGTAGAATTTGCAGTGGCAGAGGGAGGGTTAAAACCTGCTCCAGGGGGCAAGGGAGTGGCCAACATAACAGACGGATTTTTATACGGTGGAGGATCTAATAAAGGCTGATGAGGCAATTCAGCATAGGTTTGAATCAGAGTATAGGCAATTTTCCAAAGGCATAAAATCTCTGCTGGGGCTCTTGGAGACTGGTGGAGAATAGTACCAATTTTCCTCCATGTATCTACTTTTAAAGATCCAGACTCCGGATAGGATTAGCAGTTAGCCCATACATAAGCAAGCAATTTAACAGCCTCAGATTTAGAAAGGTGACGGGTTAATTTCTGTTCCTGATCAGTAAGATATTTTTTCCTGCCAAGTAGCCTCAGCTCTTCCACATGCTGCTTTTGAGCGTGAGACATTCCACCCCCCATACTTACGAAGAGGAGTCAGTTGCCAGCAACTTCGTCGGGTGCACCAAGCCTATTCCAGGCGATAAGTAAAGGGTTGGCAGGGACGTATCCTTCAGTGGATCACGTCGGGGTCACCAGATGTGGTGGTCTCCCATGGAGAATGAGACACGCAGGCAGGTATCTCGGGATGAGAGCCCAGAGCTGACTCCAGCACCCTCTTTTATTGTTACTAAGGTTTCTACATCACACAGCATAAGCAAAAGACGTATATAGGGGTGGTTACATTGTATCAAATAACAGACACTCTCCAGATACAAGGCTACTGCAGGTGTTCTTATCAGAGTCTGTCCAAAAGGCTGATGAATGTATCCTGTGTCTGAAACAGTTATCTCAGGCCCTTGTGGGAGATGCCCATGGATAGATGCCCATGGACATTTGTGCAATTAGTCCCACACTCCATAAGATTCATAAATCCAGGTGTGCATAACTTGGGTCAGCTCAAAGACCTCTTCAGTCTTTGCAAAGAATGTTTAAGGCACCATCCCAAAGTTAGCAGGATCAGAATCTCATTTAGGAGGAGAATTGGGGATTTCAAAGAGTGATATGAGGGACTGAAAGCCTGCAAAAATGAAAGGGAAAATAGGAAAGGGAAGGGAAGGGAAGGGAAGGGAAGGAAAGGAAAGGAAAGGAAAGGAAAGGAAAGGAAAGGAAAGGAAAGGAAAGGAAAGGAAAGGAAAGGAAAGGCCCATCCTGGAGAAGATCTGGAGGCAGGACAAGTAGCAACGGATGGAAACTAATCAAGGAGAGAACCAACCTAGGACTAAGGAGAAATTTCCTGACAGTTAGAACAATTAACCAGTGGAACAACCTGCCTCCAGAAGTTGTGGATGTCCAACACTGGAAGTTTTTAAGAAGAGATTGGACAACCATTTGTCTGAAATGGTATAGGGTTTCCTGCCTGAGCAGGGGGTTGGACTAGTAGACCTCCAAGGTCCCTTCCAACTCTGTTATTCTGGATTCAGAAGGTGAATTCCTGTAGGCCCCATGAAATTCCCGAGCTGAACACTTTGCACCCCTAATGTAAAGGCACTACTGTAAGAAAAATAAAAATTCAGTTGTGTTTCCTGCCACTGCATGTGGAGGAACTGGCACAGTTTTTGCCCACCAGGCAACTTTTCTGAAATCAGAGGGACAGCAGCCAAGCAAACTGGCTGGTGGTCTTGCCTGATAAACTGTCTTCTGTTCTCTGAAGCACAATAATTTAATTGCTGGCACTTTCAGCCAGGAGAGGGGTGGCATTTGGAAGTGGGTGGGGGAGGAATGGTGGTGGTGGTGATGAAGGGGATGTTCTCACCATCTCACTCTGTTCATGCATATTTTTACACATACAACAACACACATATGGGCACACCCATGCCTACACTCTCTCCTTGTGGATGTTTTAATTAGTACGCATTATTCAGAGTCCCTGGAGAAAATAAGAAAAAGCTCTGCGTTTTCCATCTGTCTCACTCACCCCTCTTAATTCTGTTCTTCTGAGAATGAGTGGCTTAAGTGCTTCTCTCAACAGTATGCAAGCCCCCCTCTGAGTTGTACCCCTGCCAAACTGCACTTCTGCTCTCTTTCATCTTAGGGCTACCTCCCATTAAGATGAAGTAGCTCCCCTAGAGACGTGGAAGTACTCCTGTTCTCATTTGTCTTCTCCAACCTGGTGCCCACCAGCCCTGTGTATGAACATCCCATAACTTCATTGCATTTCTCAATGCATTTTCCAACAGCCTAAGTTGAAGCATGGTGATTTTTTAAGCCAAATATTTGCACTGAGAGGATGCACTTTTTATAATAAATATTTTGGCTGATGGAACCATAGGAGTTATAATATTATGATGTCCTTCAAATGGACAAAGTTATTTTTTCCCCTTCAGAAGTAAAACAGGAACAAGAGTTCCAATTCTAGATTACCCCAAGCCAATCCAAAATCTTCACATACTTCATTTCTTTGTCTCCCCACCAGATGTTGGCAGGAAATTATTCTGTCAACATCTGGTGATTTATCAATAAATTTTGACTGCCTCATCTTCGTAGATTCTGGGAACTGGGTCTGCAAACGCAAAAGTGAAAATTGTGGGCTTCCTGCACATTGTTGGTTAGCCATCCTGTCCTTAAAGGAAAGCGCAATTGTGGCTTTTCTTGATTTTGTCATTCCAACCACTTTGACCCTACTCTTTGACCAAAGACAACCAACAACCTTACAGTCAAAAAACAGAGGGCAAGAAAGGAAAAAGAGAAGAGGAAAGCAAGCCAACTGAAACATTTTTGTTAGAGACCCATACGGCTCAGCTAGTTAAAGGATAATCCTGATTCCCTTCTCTCCCAGATAAAGGAAGGACAAGCAGAGGGATGAGTAGCAGTTCTGAGGGGTCCTTGATGCTCTCTGAGCTTGGTTGTTTTCTTGCAGACATTTCATTACCCAACTAGGTAGTATCATCAGGGCACTAGTTGGGTAATGAAATATTTGCAAGAAAACAACCAAGCTCAGAAAGCATCAAGGACCCCACAGTTCAGCCCTGAACTATAGATATTCTCTTCTATCAGTTGTTGTTGTTGTTGTTAATTGCGAAGTTGTGTCTGACCCATCGCGACCCCATGGACAACGTTCCTCCAGGTCTTCCTGTCCTCTACCATCTTCTGGAGTCCATTTAAGTTCACACCTACTGCTTCAGTGACTCCATCCAGCCATCTCATTCTCTGTCGTCCCCTTCTTCTATTGCCCTCAATCTTTCCCAGCATTAGGCCCTTCTCCAGTGAGTCCTTCCTTCTCATTAGGTGGCCAAAGTATTTGAGTTTCAACTTCAGGATCTGGCCTTCTAAAGAGCAGTCGGGGTTGATCTCTTCTAGGACTGACCGGTTTGAACGCCTTGCAGTCCAAGGGACTCGCAGGAGTCTTCTCCAGCACCATAGTTCAAAGGCCTCCATTCTTTGGCGCTTAGCCTTTCTTATGGTCCAACTTTCACAGCCATACATTGCAACTGGGAAAACCATGGCCTGGACTATACGCACTTTTGTTGGCAGGGTGATGTCTCTGCTTTTTAGTATGCTGTCTAGATTTGCCATAGCTTTCCTCCCCAGGAGCAAGCGTCTTTTAATTTCTTGGCTGCAGTCCCCATCTGAGGTGATCTTGGAGCCCAGAAAAATAAAATCTGTCACTACCTCCATTTCTTCCCCATCTATTTGCCAGGAATTGAGAGGGCCGGATGCCATGATTTTGGTTTTCTTAATGTTGAGTTTCAAGCCAACTTTTGCACTCTCCTTCACCCGCATCAAGAGGCTCTTTAGTTCCTCTTCACTTTCTGCCATTAGAGTGGTATCATCTGCATATCTTAGGTTGTTGATATTTCTCCTGGCAATCTTAATTCCAACTTTTGATTCATCTAGCCCTGCCTTTCTCATGATGTGCTCTGCATATAAGTTAAATAGGCAGGGCGACAGTATACAGCCTTGCCAGACTGTTCTTTATTGGTTACCTGGGAGCTACAACTACAACTACTACAATTCAATCTGAGTGATTTGCTATGTTTTTTATTTCATTTATCTTTCTTTTAATCAAAGCAGCTGTCAACTGTCTGACTAGAGAACCCAAAAAAGGGAATCTTCAAGGCTTTTGAATGCTATCAGAAAGAAACTTTATTGAGTACACATCTCGGAACTGAAGAAGCAAAACCAACACTGGTGTTCCCACACAAAAAATTGCCTAGTTAAACAATAGCTTCCCTTGCTCTACCACTGGGTGTTCACATTGTCCAATCATAGAACTTTGGTTTGTTATGGGAACAGTCCACTTCTCCATCAAGCACCTGCATTAGTGACCTTGGCATTCTTGCAGGCTCTCACCATCCATGAACGGCTTCTTAGAATCCCGTTTTCTCCTGCTCTTTCTACCCCTCCCCCCTTTTCTATGGCAAGTTGATTAGTGATAGAAGCTAGCAGGAATCATAGCAATTCAATGTTGACAGCAGCAAATTGAGTGGAGGACTTTTGGAAGGAAGGGAAAGCATAGAAAAGATGCATATAAACCTTTCCTTCACAGTTGTACTTACTATCATGGTTCCCCATTTCTTCGTAAGGAAGCAAAAATTCAGGAATCCTCAACTCAATCAGGTCTTCCGTTCACACATTCCAGTTAAAAGTCCTTGTCTATTATATCAGCCTCGTCCCCATTCCTCCAACTCATCAACTGTTTCTTTTTTAGTGGACCTACATATCTGTCTTTTTTACCATCAGGTTGTCAGAACAGCCTAAAATATTAAACAAATTTTCACTTTATCTTATTCTCTAATGTTGTGTTTGCCAACACATTTCAATATGACTGCCCTAACCACAGTTTACCCTATTAGCTCAATTTTCTGAGTTTGCATAAGACACTGCTTTGCACAACACCCCGGGAGGCTTAAATATGGCGAACAGTAAGTCACATGTTTGCAAATGCAGCTAATATTATCCTTTGCTACTTCTCCAAACAAGGGGGATGGTTCTTCCAGACTCCATGACCTTCCCTCAATTTTACATTCATTCCGCCTCACCATTTGTAATCTTGTTATGACCAACCCCAACCTCTACCCCTTTGGCTCCGGCACTCTTTTTTTTCCAACTTAGTTATAGCAATGTGTGTGGTCCGAAGGCCACTGACCAAAAGTGTCCCTTTGTTGATGGCTGCCAAGCCTCTTCTCTGCACCATCCAGGCTGTAGGAGTCTTTTCCATGTTCCAGCAAATCAAAAAGCAAGCTTTTTTGTTTTCTTTTGATGTACTCCGTCTGCATTCTTGATAAGAGATTTTATCAGCAGGTTTTCCTCTGAGGATGTAAGCACGCTTTATTTCTATTGATATTATAGATAACTCTCCGAATCCTTTGCCAGTAGCCTTTTTGGTCTGCTCCACAGGTCGGCAACCCGCTGCTCCGGAGCCGCATGCGGCTCTTTGAGCCACCTCCTGCATCTCCGGAGCCTGCTCCACCATTTGCAGAGAGAGAAAGACAGAGAGGCACTTGCACTTCCCTTCTCTCTCTCTCTCTCTCTCTCTCTCTCTCTCTCATGGGACTTGCCCCCTCGCAGGGCTCCTGATTGGCAATGCGCCTAGGTGCCCCACCCCCTGGGAGAAGGGCAGCCAGGAAACCCCTTTCCCAGGCTGGCTCAGTCCGAGGCGCACATGGCTGGGGAGCTGCACAGGGAAGCCCTGGGATCCCCACAGGGAGCGGCCCACCAAACCCTCCACTAGCATGAGAGGCTCCAGCATCGCTGGTGGACAGAGCTGACCTGTCGGCGGGCCGTTGCAGCGGTTCCGACCCGAAGATGCCGGCAGCGCAGAAGGTGGCTGGCTCGGCAGCCTGGGGACGGCCCGGGAAACGATGCCGTCGCTGGCCACCGCCCCAGCTGGGACTCCACGCTGCCCAGGCTTGCCCTCTGCCCATGGGATGTAGCCACGGCACCCCTGGGGGGGCTAGTGCCACGGCAGGCCATCCCTGGGCGGTGGTGGTGGTGAGCGCTGCTCTGAGGTGCCCAGGGGGACGTAGCAGAGGAGGGCGCGGGGGTGGCGGTGGCGGCAGCAGGCAAGACACACAACATGTCGGGCAAAAGACTCTCCAGGCTCTTGATGGCTTGCTGGCGGTGCAGCCCCACCTGGGCAGCCATGACGCGCTGCCACTCTTGTGGCTCTTCAGCCATGAGAGCATGCTGTGGTTGCAGCAGTGCATGCAATTGGGCGTCCGCTGCAAGGGCGCCCGGGCTGGCTGACCCCCTGGGCTGCCCATGTACAGGTACAGGGAGCCATAGCTGTTCATGGCGCCCTCTCACCACAGCCGCTAGATCCACCTCACTTGCGCCAGGGCCATGCTCGGCCAAACGTGGCGGCGCTGAACTCGCCCTCGGCTCCAGTGCAAGTTGGCTGATGGCCCCCTCTTCCACCTTCCCCACCTCTCAGGCCGGTCTGCGGTGCCCTGGGCACCTTTCAACGCCTTCTGCTGCCTCCTGCCCCCCTCCTTTGGCACCGGCTGCCCACTCACCCCCCCTCCCGGCTCGAGAGCAGAGGCCCTGACCGTCTTTTACGCTAGCCAGCCCGGCATTCACATGACGACGTGGACCAGGGTGGGGCTGGTAAGAGAGACGCACCTTCCCAGCCCGGCGCAAACGCCTGCAGTCCAGGTGGGCATGGAGGTCGGGAGGGCAGAGGCCATCTGGACACTCTTGTGGGGTCCCACCTGGCTATGGTACCGCCTGCGCTATGCCAGCCATCCCCAGTGCTGCCCAGATGAGTGCCCGCAGGGTCCGGATCAGGCCGGGCAGAGGGGCTCAGACAGGGCAGGGGGGGAAAGCACAGAGGAGCTGCCCCCAAGTGCTAGGGCGGAGGAGGGGACCCCAGTCATTCACCAGAGTCCCAGTATGTCTTGCTGGGCATGGACCTGATAGGTTTGTTCACCAGGGTCCTGGCTGGAAGAGGGGAGGTCCCAGGCCGGGCTCGCTCTCTGCCTCTCTCTCTCTCTCTGAGCATGATTGCAAGCTTGCTGCCTGCCCAGGGAGGGGAGAGCTTAATAGGGGCGCGGGGGGGCCTCAGCCACCATTCTGGCTGCTGTGTTTGGGCGCCGGGGCTGCTACCCTCTTTGTGGCAGTGGCATCGCCTTCCATGCTGGTCCCATAGCAAGCTAGGCACGCCCCCGCACGCTCACAGGAAGGATGGGGAAAGCGGTGGGCAGTGCTGGTATTGAGGTGGGGGGAGGGAGTGGGGGGAGGAAGAAGGGATCCGTGGGGGTGTGGAGTGTGGGAGGAAGAGTCGGAATCCAAGATGCTCAAATCTGGGTGGGCTCCCAGCAAATACGCGCCGAAGAAGTGAGGGGAGAAGGAAGAGAGGAAGAGAAACTGCGGGTGGGGGGAAGCACCCCGTTTCTTCTTCTTCTGGTGCAAACTCTGCTGAAGCCAGAATGGGGGGGGGGGATGAGGAGGAGGAAGAGTGGCGATTGACAAACTGTGCCAGCCAATCTCTTTGGGGGAGGCGGCGCAGGATGGAGAGGAGGGCAGCTTGCCTTGGAGGGGGACAGGAGAGAGAGAGACAGACCCTTTTGACATCTAAAATGAAGATAACACTGCATATATCCTTTTTTACCTTTATATATATGTTTGTGTTTGTTTGTGTGTGTGTATGTATGTGTGTGTATATGTATGTATGTGTGTGTGTATATATATATACATATATATATATATATATATATATATATATATATATATATATATATATATATATAGTCAAAATAATGATCACCAAGAGAATATCTATCCAAAAATAGAATTTAATCCACCAAGCTTTCGTCAAATACATTTGACATCGTCAGGGTTAAAAGGCAAACGCCGGGAGAAGTCTTATATACAGTTGTTTAATGCCTGTTTCCGGCTCCTGGAGCGTGTCATCGGCCCCAGCTGATCAAATTGAGTCCCAAGCACACCCCCCACATCAGCACCTATCCTCTTTCCATTGCTAATTTGCATTCTGTCATACGTTACTCCGTTAGCTGTTTCCGGGTTGGTCAGGTT
This sequence comes from Crotalus adamanteus, assembly GCA_039797435.1. Taxonomy (NCBI): domain Eukaryota; kingdom Metazoa; phylum Chordata; class Lepidosauria; order Squamata; family Viperidae; genus Crotalus; species Crotalus adamanteus. The sequence continues at coordinate 13,499,331 of CM077935.1, forward strand.
GGGGATCAGAATCTTTTCTCCTCCCCTGCTCATAATTCCCCCACCATCCCACACACGGCTTCCCTTAGGGAGCGGGGGTGGGCAATTATTTAAATCGCTTCCAATATCCCTGAAAACCCCAAGACCACTTTGATCTTGTTTATCTATCCCTCGGGGTTGTAACGCAGGCTCATAGTCACAGCCCATGCTATTCCTCCTCCCATCCTCCTTCCCGTGAGTCCTCCTGAATGATCTACTGTTCGTTTTCACGCTCTCTCCCTCGCGCATACTCAGGATGTTTTCTGCCATCGTCCCATTGCCAGCACCTTGTTGTTCCGTCCGTTGTTGGTAAGCACCATTCCCACTCATCCCCAATTCTCCATTCTCACTCCATACGGGGCTCTTCCCCTTTAATTGCAGTCGCTGTTTCACTGCGCAGCTTTGTGTTGAGAATGTCAGAGGGGGGTGCCTTCCTCCGCTCGACCGTGACCGGGTTATCATAATGTGCCTTTTAACCCTGACGATGTCAAATGTATTTGACGAAAGCTTGGTGGATTAAATTCTATTTTTGGATAGATATTCTCTTGGTGATCATTATTTTGACAATATGAATACTCCCAAGAGTCGCATTTTTGTTTTTATTTCTAATTATATATATATATATATATATATATATATATATATATATATATATATATATATATATATATATATATATATATATATATATATATATATATATATATATATATATATATATATATATATATATATATATATATATATGTTTTCTGAGGTTTTCGCGGGTGTTTGTATGTAGGTCTTTGGTTGTTCGGGTTTTCTCCCGCGTAAAATTGGAAGTGTCTTGGCGACGTTTCGACGAAGTCCCATTCGTCATCTTCAGGCTGGTGTTTTCAGCTTCGTGCTTCGAGCAGCAATGTGTGGTCTTAGCTGTTTCTTCCTTTTAACTGCTATTGACATTGCTGCTCGAAGCACGAAGCTGAAAACACCAGCCTGAAGATGACGAATGGGACTTCGTCGAAACGTCGCCAAGACACTTCCAATTTTACGCGGGAGAAAACCCGAACAACCAAAGACCTACATATATATATATATATATATAAAATTACATTAAAAATTGAAGAATAGCGATTCCTGGGTACATACATTTCAGTAAAAAAGGAAGCGATCACCAGGAAATAAAACACCAAGGTTTTAATAAATAAAATAAAGCTTTTGATGGCTAACATCTGCCATCATCGTCAGGATACAAGCCAGCTAGTGAGGAAACCTGCTTATAAGCATAGCCACACCTAAACTCTACGCATGGACCTTGTAACAGGTCCAAGCCGACTAATCCTTGCTTCACTTACAGCCTTCAGTGATTCTTTCTTATAGCTCTTACTTACATCCACACAACCACCCACTTCCCCCCTCCCTTTAGTTCCTGAGTCATATAGGCAACGTGTGTTTCTCAAAATTAAAGGGTCCTCTGCACTATTGAGTTGATTCTTCTTTCTGTGTTCCTCGGGATGTTTCTCTCCTCCACTCCTCTGGCATGCATCGCACTCATTTGCATTCTTCAATCCTGTCACTCCTTCAATCCCCCCACAATCCTTGCCACCAATCTCATCCACACTTTTATTTCCCCCCACTGTTCCCAGCATATCGCATCCTCCGTGCTCCTCCTTCGTGCCATCCGGTGCAACTCTCAATCCGGTTGCCTCTCTTTCAGTCTTCCGTAACGCCACTCTCCGGGAGCGCATGACCACCCCCATAATGGGGCGGTTGTAAGTATTGATCTTCTGTACATCCATTGAAGGCATGTCCCTGTCTCGGTGGCTCTGATCGGTGTGGCCGCATAGCAAAGGTGTTATTCTGCCATCGCTCGTAGTAGGTGTTGCCTTTTTTGAATTCCTATCCATTTCCAAGGCACCGGCGACCAGTGCGTTGTAGCGGGGGCACCATTGGGGACAGTGGAGCCGATATGGTCACTGGGGTAGCGAGTTTGTTTTGTGTTAATTGGGACACTTGTTCTTATTCTTGAGTATTGGGTACAATGCAAGGAGGTGTCTGGGGCATCCGAGGATGGGCCACTAATATCAATAAATTTCTTAATTAACGTATATATTGGAAATAATGCTAAAGATAAAGAATGACTCCTGGGTGTGTGCATGTTGAGAAATAAAACGTGAGCACCAGGAAGAAGTAAAACATTAAAAGTTTTATAAAACGCTAAAAGTTTAAATATAAAACATTTAAAAGTTTTTTAAAAAAGCAGACCTAGCTTTCGTTGGCTCCTGCCAACATCATCAGGGTACAAAAGAATCAATGGGAGAGACATTTATAATCAAGCCAGCACCTGCGCCTGGCTCCTGGATCGTGTAACAGGTCCTAACCGGCCAATTGTTGTACCTGTATCAATCATTAGACAATCATCCAATTTGTCTTCATTCCCCCCATCCAGATGCACACTAGCTTTCATTTTCCCACATCTCCACCTCTGTAATTCAAGAGGGCATTTGATCTTTCCCCAATAAAGTATGTAATCATCTTGTATAGAACCCCCTGCTACTGTGGACTTCCTCACCCACCCATCTGCAATACACTTGCACCCATATAGAACAGTGGAACTTCCGCAAGACAAAAGGATGATGACGTGCAGATCAAATCCCCTGCCCTATTCACTGCGTTCGAGGAAAGCCATGCCCCCTGCGGTCGCATGGGAGGAGAGTGCCTGTGAGTCCTTTGCCCCAGGAGCAATTGCACGCCCTCGGACAGCGGCGCATCGGACGACGCAAGAAGAGAGGACGGCTATTAGATCGGATTCCACACTGAAACCGATGGGGGTGGAGGACGTAAGGTGCCAGCTGGATCGGACACTGAAACGACCACCCCGTGGAGTGCATGCTGTCCTGCTGTGTGGGCAGCAGGAGCCACGGACTAGTCCTCCGTATGGAATAAGAACTATTATGGGAAAGAAGGAGTTTCACGCTGTTAAGGGTTGCAGCAAGGGGGCTGTTAGGAAGATCAAGTGTGAAGGGAAGTCAGATAATGCGAGTGTTTGCAGGATCTCTGCAACAGGGAAGTAAGATAATGTGAGTGTTTGCAGGATGTCTGCAACAGAACCTCGGAGCAGAGAGCAAGAACATGATGGTGATGGATGCTGAAAGGGTGTAGGGGAGAGGAAATCCAGCTGTGCAGAAGGTTCCAAGGGAGTGAAAGAGCAGGGGAAGCAGCTTAATGATGATGATTACATACTGGATTGGGGAAAGATCAAATGCCCTCTTGAATTACAGAGGCGGAGAGGTGGGAAAATGAAAGCTAGTGTGCATGTGGATGGGGGGAGTGAAGACAAATTGGATGATTGTCTAATGATTGATACAGGTACAATGATTGGCCGGTTAGGACCTGTTACACGATCCAGGAGCCGGGCGCAAATGCTGGCTTGATTATAAATGTCTCTCCCATTGATTCTTTTGTACCCTGATGATGTTGGCAGGAGCCAATGAAAGCTAGGTCTGCTTTTTTAAAAAACTTTTAAATGTTTTATATTTAAACTTTTAGCGTTTTATAAAACTTTTAATGTTTTACTTGTTCCTGGTGCTCACGTTTTATTTCTCAACATATATATATATATATATATATATATATATATATATATATATATATATATATATATATATATATATATATATAGGTCTTTGGTTGTTCGGGTTTTCTCCCGCGTAAAATTGGAAGTGTCTTGGCGACGTTTCGACGAAGTCCCATTCATCATCTTCAGGCTGGTGTTTTCAGCTTCGTGCTTTGAGCAGCTGCAGAAAACACCAGCCTGAAGATGACGAATGGGACTTCGTCGAAACGTCGCCAAGACACTTCCAATTTTACGTGGGAAAAAACCCGAACAACCAAAGACCTACATACAAATACCCGCGAAAACCTCAGAAAACAAATATATATATATATATATATATATATATATATATGTGTATGTATATATTTATTTTTAGGTTGCTAACAAAGAATAAAGAGAGAACTGGTATAGCTATTTCGAGTTCCTTTAACTCCCTTCAGCCAGACTTACTCTTCTGAGATTCGAACCTGGGCTTATCTGCATGTTAGGCAGTTGTTATAACCTCTAAGCCACAGGCTCTCTCCCACTCTGTTAGCTATCAGGAGAGAGACAGGGGGAGGAGATTTTACCTTGAATGTAAGGTAAACTCGAACTCGAAATAGCTATACCAGTTCTCTCTTTATTCTTTGTTAGCAACCTAAAAAAAAAAATGTAAAATGATGTCGCAGTTGGCGACTGCTGCTTGTGGATGGCTCTAGATTGAGCTGATACAGGCAAAAGAAAAGAAAAAGAAAGAAGATTTCTTTCTCCCATATTTGGGCTGACAGGGTGCACATTCAAGGTAATATATATATATATATATATATGTAGGTCTTTGGTTGTTCGGGTTTTCTCCCGCGTAAAATTGGAAGTGTCTTGGCGACGTTTCGACGAAGTCCCATTCGTCATCTTCAGGCTGGTGTTTTCAGCTTCGTGCTTCGAGCAGCAATGTGTGGTCTTAGCTGTTTCTTCCTTTTAACTGCCAGTGGGGGTATGAACTGATTGGGTGGGAGCTTGGCTGTGTTCTGATTGGGTGGAGGTGTGTTCTGATTGGTTAGGGGCGTGGCTGTGCTCTGATTGGCTGGGGGGTTGGCTGTGCTCTGATTGGCTGGGGGGTTGGCTGTGCTCTGATTGGCTGGGGGAGTGTTCTGTTTGGTTGTGCTCAGGTTAGTCTGAGTTGCAGAGGGGTTTAAGATTTTGGGCTGCCTTGCTATTTTTTGGCTTCGCGTTTGTGGTCGTGCCTCATTTTCATGGAGGGTGTCAGTTTGCTTCATGTATGGATTGGAGGGCTTTAAAGTGGCTAATGATGCAGCTCTGGTCTGGCTTCTGGTTTGTGGTCGTGCCTCATCGTCGGTGTGGCTTTGGGTTTGCTTTTTGCGTGGATGTGCGGTGGTGACATCCTGTGTGGTTTTTGTGAGTGTGGGTCTGGTATCATTTTTTGTATTAGGGAGTCGTTTGTCAATAAGGGCGGGTTTCCAAATGGCTGGTAGGCGGGAGGTATCATCTCGCTTGTTCATGCTGTGTGGGCGTTTTTCTATCTCGATGGCTTCTCTGATTATTCTGTTATTAAAATGTTCACTTTTGGCAATGGTTCTGGTATTTTTAAAGTCAACTTCATGTCCTGTGGCTTTAAGGTGTTGGACCAGGGAAGATGTTGGTTCCTCTTTTTTGACGGAGTTCTTATGTTCTTCAATGCGTGCACTTATTCTTCTGTTGGTTTGTCCGATGTATGTGGTGGGACAAGTGGTGCATGGGATTTCGTATACTCCTTGATTTTCTAATTCAATTTTATCTTTGGGGTTTCTAAGGATGGTGGATATTTTTCTGTTTGTGCAGAATGCTGTTTTGATGTTGTGTTTATGGAGGATCTTACTGATTCTGTCTGTGGTGCCTTTTATGTATGGGAGGAGGGCTTTGCCGTTTTCTTGTTCTTCGTCTTGGATTTTAGTGGGGGTTTCTTTTTGGATTAGGTTTGTAATCTTATTTCTATGGAATCCATTGGATGTTAGTACATTGGTGAGAGTGTGTAGTTCGGGTTTTAGGTGTTGTTCGTCAGCTAAGCGTTTTGTTCTGGAGATGAGTGTCTTAGCTACAGAGTTGATCTGTGCTGGGTGGTGGTGTGAGAGAGCGTGCAGATAGCGGTTTGTGTGTGTTTTCTTCTGGTAGATGGTGTGTCCTAGGGAGCCATTGGATTTCTTGTAGACTAAGACATCCAGGAAGGGAAGTTGGTTGTTAGCTTCTGTTTCCATGGTGAACTGTATTTTGGGGTGTAGGCTGTTGAGGTGTGTGAGGAAGTTGTCCAGTTTTTCTTTCCCATGTGGCCAGATTATGAAGGTGTCGTCTACGTATCTGAGCCAGAGTTTGGGTTTGTGATCCGATTTTTCTAGAGCTTGGGTTTCAAAGTGTTCCATGTAGAGGTTGGCAATGACAGGTGAGAGGGGTGATCCCATGGGTGCTCCTTCTGTTTGTTTGTATTTTTGTCCATTATAGATGAAGTATGTGTTGGATAGGCAGTGGTTGGTCAGATCTAAGATGTGTTTGGGGGGGTTATATTTGTTTTGGATAGCTGTCAAGGCTTCTTTGATAGGCACTTGGGTGAAGAGGGATATGACATCAAAGCTGACGAGTAGGTCGCTGGGCTGTAAGTTTTGTTTCTTTATGATCTCTATAAACTGGAATGAGTTTTTTACGTGTGAGGTGATGGATTCTGCATAGGGCTGTAGTTGTTTGGCGAGAAATTTGGCTAGGTTTTGTAGAGGTGAGCCTATGGAGCTGACTATGGGTCTGAGTGGGGTTCCTTCCTTGTGTATCTTGGGGAGACCATAGAGTTTGGGGCATCTGGATGATTTCTCTCTGGGAATGATTCTTTGCTGGATCTCTTCGCTAATGGGGGAGGCTTTTATTTTGGATCTGGTGGTTTTTTCCAGGTAGGTGGTGGGATCTGTATTTAGGGGTTTGTATGTGGAGTCTTGGAGTAGGTTGGTTAATTTGGTTTGGTAGTCAGATGTGTTCATAACCACCGTGGCGTTGCCCTTGTCTGCTGGTAGGATTGCTGCTCGAAGCACGAAGCTGAAAACACCAGCCTGAAGATGACGAATGGGACTTCGTCGAAACGTCGCCAAGACACTTCCAATTTTACGCGGGAGAAAACCCGAACAACCAAAGACCTACATACAAACACCCGCGAAAACCTCAGAAAACAAATATATATATATATATATATATATATATATATATATATATATATGTGTGTGTGTGTGTGTGTGTGTGTGTGTGTGTGTGTGTGTGTGTGTGTGTGTGTGTGTGTTATCTTCATTTTAGATATCAAAAGGGTTTTGCGGTTCCCAGCGGGTTTTTTCGATGGGAAACGGGTCCAAGTGGCTCTTTGAGTGTTTTGGGTTGCCTACCCCTGGTCTGGTCTAATGGGAGTTAAGGCTCAAAAGGTGTAGAAGGCCCCAGGAGGTCCACTCCTGCTATACAGGGAGTCCTTGACTTACAATCATTCGTTTAGTGACCATTCAACGTTGCAACAGCACTGAAAAAAGCAATTTATGACTGGGGTTGCAGCAACCCCACGGTCACATAATGAAAATTTGTACGCTTGGCATGTATTTATGACAATTGCCGTGTCCTGGGGTGATGTGATCATCTTTTGCAATCTTCTGACAAGCAAAGTCAATGGGGAAGCCAGATTCACTTAACAACCGTGTTACTCAGCTGTGATGGTGCAGTGGTTAGAATGCAGTACTGCAGGCTGACTCTGCTGACTGCCAAGAGTTTGATCTTGACTGGCTGAAGGTTGACTCGGCCTTCCATCCTTCCGAGGTCAGTAAAATGAGGACCCAGATAGTTGGGGGCAAGATGCTGACTCTGTAAAACTGCTTAGAGAGGGCAGTAAAGCCCTATGAAGCAGTATATAAGTCTAAATGCTACTACTATTGCTATTACTAACAACTGCAGTGATTCACTTAACAACTGTGGCAAGAAAGGTTGTAAAATGGGTCAAAACTCACTTAACACCTGTCTTGCTTATCAATGGAAATTTGGGGCTCAATTGTGGCCGTAAGTTGAGGACTACCTCGATTTTTATTCCTGTCCCTCCAATAGCTTTTAGCAATCTCCTTTCAAATCTTCCAGTTCACCCATGCCATAAAAGTCTAAGCTCTTCCACAATTTTCCTTAGTAGTGTCTGATGTTGATCAAACTGACCAACTGTTGTTCTCTAGCTGCCACCTTTTACAGTCCACATTTCTTCATAGATATTGACAGCAACTGAATGCACTGCAAGTAAAATAAACTTTTGTTTTTTCCCCCTCCAGGGACTGAGTGATTTCTGCTTTGAGCCAGATCGTTACGTGATGAACACAACCCAAGCCAGGACTGGACTTACCCCAGGTAGGATGAGATCTGCTGAATCTTATGGAATAAAGATGCTGGATTTGCACCCAGGGAATAACACAGCTCCCAGGCTGTGAAGCTGCACTGTAGCAATACCTTCCTAACAAGAATGCAACGTGCAAACTTTAGTAGTAATTGTGTTATATGCTCCAGAGAAATTAAATCTCCCTCCTGATCATTTGGCAAGTTTTTACATTTTAAAAATTTGTTGCCGTTATTTCGAACTTTTGTAAGGGGTGCGACAATATATCAGAAATGTTCTAGGGGTGCGGGGTATAGAAAAGTTTGGGAATTACTGTCCTAGAGCAGGGGTCCCCAACCCCCGGTCCGTGGCCCAGTACCCGCCCACGGCATGCCAGCAACCGGTACACACAAACAAGAAAAACCCCATCCGCGGGATGCAGGCAGCACACAAAACCACATACCGTCTGGTCCGCGGAAAAACCTCTCTCCACGAAACCGGTCTCTGGTGCCCAAAAGGTTGGGGACCTCTGTCCTAGAGCAATCTGATTTGTTTTGCCTGTTGAAATGTTGGTCTGTCATGAAGGTATCAAACAGCTAGAGCAAGAGGTGTCCAACCCTGGCAATTTTAAGAGTTGTGGACCAACTCCCAGAATTCCCCACCAAGTCATGTTGGCTGGGGAATTCTGGGGGTTGAAATCCACAAGTCTTAAATTTGCCAAGGTTGGACACCCTTGAGCTAGAGTCTCTTTTAGGGGGCAGGGCTGGAAATCCATGAACATGCATCAGGGTTGCCATTTCCAGAATGCTCAACCCACACATGGCCAAGGGCAAAGGTGGTGATTCCAATTTCTTCCCAACAGTTCCCAGGGTGCAGCTATTTAATACACTTTATTTTGGTGATTGATCTCTTTTCTTCCTCTTCTTGCTGCTTGTGTGTGTGTGTGTGTGTGTGTGTGTATGTGTGTGTGTGTATGTGTGTGCATGTATGGACATGTTTCTTTCCCCACCTCATCTGAACATGTACAGAGGTTGGATAAACAAACTCAGGAGATCTAAAAAGGGGTTTTAAAGATCTAATGTCTAGAATAGATGGATCCAGTGGCTTGATGCCTTTTTTCTTTTCCTTCAACCCTGTAGAAATCCTACAATACTATTTAACCTGCAGCCAAGATATTTTCAACCCTTTTCAGCAGGTAAGTATTCCCTCTTTTCCATTAAAATAACATGTGTGGATGTGGTAGAAGTTTTGAGGATGGTATATTGAATTCTCAGATTAAATCCAAAACTAAATCCAAGCACTGCTATTCCTCTAAGAGAGTGTTTCTCAATCTTTGAACCTTTTAAGATATGTGGACTTCAACTCCCAGAATTCCCCAGCCAGCATTGCCCATATATTTTCAACCATATTTCATAATATTTGAATGTTTCTAAAAATGTATGTTACAGATGAAATCTGGTTACTCTCAGTATACAAATCCTTTACCCATGTTATGCACCTCACGCAGGGTGTAATCTTGGCAAGTTGTAAAATTGTAGAATAAACAGTTACATCTTTAGACTGTTTTGATTAACCAGTTACTAGTTTAGCTCTCTAACTGAATGGCAGGTGAAAAAAAAATTAAGCTTTTGCTTTGTTATTTTCATTTGCTGGTTTGCATATGGTCTTGTGATTGAAATCCCCTGGTTTAATGCAAAACAGGATAGAAGGGGAGAGGGGGTGTCCCAATTTTGAGATTCCTTCTATTGGGTATGTCAACTCTGCAACAAACCTGGATGAAGCCATCTTGCTCGTTTTTGGTTGCATGAGAATGGAGGGAGGAATGGGGAGTTTTATGCTAGTCTAAACAATTCTCTGTCCCATGGGAACCAAGGTCATTTTTGTTCGTTAGACTGGGGGTTGAGCCTAATGTTAGAATGCCTGCCAAACTATTATATTGGGAAACGTAGTTGATTGCAGTTTCTGGGGTGGGAAGTTTAACTTTGCAATACTGTAACTTTTTGGAGGGAACTTTAGTCTTGGATTCACTTTTGACCGTGCCAATACTTTGTAGCCAATAAACATGTTCTTAGAGGAGAACTCAAGCCTCGGAGTTCTGCTTTAATTGGTTTCATCTATCGGAACCATGATAGGGTATTTGTAAGTTTGCTAACCTCAAATGCAGGTAGTCCTTGACTTACGACAGTTTGCTTTGTGACCATTCAAAGTTACAACATTGCTGAAAAGAATGACTTATGACCAGTCCCGGCTCTTATTACTTAGGCACAGCATCTCTGCGGTCATGTGATTGTGATCTAGGTGCTTGGCACCCGGCTCCCACTTACGACAGCTGCAGCATCCCAGGGCTACATGATGGCCATTTGAGAGCTTCACAGCCAGCTTCTGACAAGCAAAGTCAGAATCAGAAATCACAATCACGTGATGTCTTGTTTAATGACTGGGGTGATTTGCTTAACAGCCATGGCCAAAAAAAATAATAATGGAAAATCGGATACCTGTCTCACCCGATGCCTAGCTAATGACTGCATCCCTTAAAAATGAACTTTCTGGTTGCAACTGTGATCGTAAGTCAAGGACTACCTGCACTTTGTGTTTTCCTTCTCATTTCTTTCCTGCCAACTCTCTAGAGACTCACTGTGTGTCAGAGGGCCCTATCCAACATACATTCCCAACTATACGGATTGGAGAGAGAAACCATTACCCACTTCCCAGCAGCTGAGGTCAGTGGGGATTCTTAGAGAAAAGGGGATGCTGGGATTGCATGACTCTCTTGAACTGGGCAAAGTTATGGGGGGGGGGTTAGTCAGAGGGAAAGGGGAGGCTGCAGATTAGGGCAACTGTGTTGTCATTCATACCATTTGTACATTGCAGAAGAGCATCGTATCCATCCAGAGTACTTTGAACATCACAGAAAGTAATTTCCATCCAGCCATTCTGCCTAACGTTTCTTAATATTTCCGGATACATTTTAAGATACTGACTTTTGCCCCTATTTCCTTATGATATGGTGTGCATGCATGTATACTAACGGTATCATCCTCTACAACGAGAATTGATAGTTTGGTGCTCTCCAAATATTTTAGATTTCTATTTCCGTCACCACCAGCATGCCCAGTCACGAGCAAGGGTAGAAAATAGTGGTCCCGCAGATATTGCTTACTGCATCTTCCAGGATCCCTCACCATTATCCTAAGCTCAATACTGCAGGCCAATAGTGATGAATTGTCGAATCTGTAGTTGAAACATTAGGAGATTCCAAACTCTTTGCCCACACGCAGAGAGATGACTCCTTCTATACATCATAGGGGTATGTTCCTTTTCATATGAGCAGTTTTCCATTCAAAGCAAAATGGAGCAATCTCAACATGGCAGAATCTCAGCATGGTGGACTTGCAGCATCCTGTAATTTTATAATCAGTTTGCATACAAAGATTTGAAGCATCTGTACATATGCTCACAAGCAGTGAGAGTGAACAATGGAGGGATCATAAGCATCAGTCCAGATATCAAAGCCTCTTCCATGAGGAGCTGTGGTGGGGGACCAGTGGGTAGAATTGTAATACTGCAGGCCAGTGGTGGGATTCAGCCACTTGGGCAGAACTGGTGGTTAATTTTTTGTTGCCCAGGCCCAGAATGGACTTCTGGAAGTGGCATCCACACAGAGAACCGGTTGTTCACATATTTGAATCCCACTACTGCTGCAGGCTTATTCTGCTGACTGCCCTCTGCCAGTAGTTCAGCAGTTCAATTCTTACCAACTCAAGGTTGAGTCAGCCTTCCATCTTTCCAAGGTCGGTAAAATGAGCCCCCAGATTGTTGGGGGCAATAGGCTGACTCTGTAAACCGCTTAGAGAGGGCTGTAAAGCACAGTGAAGGGGTATATAAGTCTAAGTGCTATTGCTATAAATCTAGGGGATGAAAGAGCTATGGCATACTCATAACTTTATAGACCTGTCCTTCTCATATTGGTATTTCAGACGGACCGAATAGAATTCCCATTAAAAGGCAGTAAAAGAGAGTGAAAGTGTGAGTTAGTGATTAAAAATGATAATGTCCCATCTGGATACCCTGATATCCAGAAACCAGGAATCATTGCCAATAGACTTTCAAACTTCCATCTGGAAGCTACTGTACCTCTGTGTCACTTTCTGTGTCTCCTAGGACTATGTGGATGGCCTGAAGGGGCTGTGCTATGATGGCATGGAGGGATTGCTTTTCCTCCTCCTCTTCTCCTTCCTCTCTGCCCTTTCCTTCACCACAGTGGTCTGTAGTCTGCCTCGTGCTTGGAAGAGGTTCCAGAACAGGTGAGTGCTAAGATCCCGTGTCTGAGAATTGTCAGCCTCAGCTGTATGCAAGCAGAGTCTTCACCACTTCCAGATTAGGCAAAAAGAAATATATCCTGCTCAAATACACCGAAAAGTAGTTGCTGCAGATGTGAATAACCACAGCCCTCAAGATCTGTATACATGCCCAAGCCTTGAAAGTAGCTTAAGGGCTTCTCCAAAATTAGTCACCAAATTGTAGCTTTTAATATAACCAGAGGAAGGAAATATGAAACACAGGTAGTCCTCGACTTACGATCACAATTGAGCCCAAAATTCATGTGGCTAAGTGAGACATTTGTTAAATGAATTTTGCCCCGTTTTACGACCTTTCTTGTTTTTAAGTGAATCATTGCAGTTGTTAAGTTCGTCACACAGTTGTTAAGTGAATCTGGCTTCCCCATTGACTTTGCTTATCAGAAGGTTGTAAAAGATGATCACGTGACCCTGGGACACAGCAACTGTTATAAATATGAACCAGTTGCCAAGCACCTGAATTCTGATCACGTGACCACAGGGGTGCTGCAACAGTTGTTATGTGTGAAAAATGGTCATAAATCATTGACTTTGAATGGTCACTAAATGAACTGTTGTAAGTTGTGGACTACCTGTAGGTGGTTAAAATCATACTAGTTGTATTTAATCAAAGTTAAAGAACTTAAATGTGAATAGTTATTTAATTTTAAATGGTAAGTTAATAAAATCTTGGTTTTTCTCCAAACCCTGCCTATTCTTTTTGGCATGCATCTTCAGGCCACTCACAGGCCAAAAATGTTGCAGGTCTCTGGTGTAGACAATACAAAGCACAATGATCCAATTCAGAGTAAGACTTTTTATGTCCGTTAACATAGATTAGCCCACTTCTCATCCCTAAACAAAAGGTGTGTTGAGAATTCTGGGATTCGGAAGTCCAAACGAAACCAGGGTGTGTCTGATTTGACAAGGCGAATGTAGAATTTGTGAACTAGATCAGAAGCTTGGACCAGGTTGTCATGTTGTCCTGTTCTGAATTTACACACTAAAGCAGGGGTTGGGAACCATGGCCCTTTTATGACTTGTGGACTTCAACTCCCAGAATTCCTGAGGCAGCCATGCTGGATTTGGCACAAACTCTTGTTTCCTGGATAGATGCCCGATGACCATAGTTGTCTTCATAGTCATTAGGCTAGGGCTAGGCAGCTCTTTCCTTGTTGCTCACTCCTTTACTCCTTTTTTCCCCTCTTTTTTTCCTGAATTCCTGTGTAGGGACTCGGACTATGACGACATGGAGGATGACGACCCTTTCACGCCCCAGGCACGTAGACCGCCAACAGTGTGCGCAGGGGGGGCTGGGCCCAGCCTGCCCAGCTCCTTTGGCCACTGTTCAAGCTGGGGCAGCCGGGTCAGCCTGCGCCTTTCAGCCCCCCCCATTTCCAACGCCCCCGTCTCACAGTACATGTGAGTAACCCCCAACCCCCACCTCCCAACCCCCTCCCCACGCGTTTGGGCGTAATACCCCCTGCAAGGCGGGAGGGGCTTGGAATGGCCCCCAGTGGCCCAGACCCGAGTGTGTGAGGGGGAGGGGGAAGGGAGGACAGACTCCCTCCAAATCACAAACCAACTGTTCCCTCTACCTCTTCAAGTTCCTTTCCTCTCCCTCCTACCTCCTCCTTGCCTCCTTCCCTGGCCTTTTCCTCATCCCATTCATTCTCCTTTCCCAGTGCTGCTTTATCCCAAAGGTGCTTTTTCAGGAGGCAACTGGACTTCCTTGTTTTTTCTTTGAAGACATTTTGCTTCTCATCCAAGAAGCTTCTTCAGCTCTGACTGGATGGTGGGGAATGGAAGGATTTATACTCCTTGCAGACAGCTGGTCCTTTGCATTCGTTTAGAGAGCCATTGAGGCCATTTAGAGGTTTACCTGTGTCCTCAAGGTCACCTGAGTAGTGCCAATGGGTGTGGAGCCTTCTTGGCTACAGGATGTTTTCTGCCTTGTGTCCCTTTATTGTTGAAGACAGGCACTGGCTGTTGGGGATGAGTCTGTCTTGTCTGCATCTCAAACTGAAGCACAAATGGTTTCCGCTGTCTGCAATGTTTTCTGGAAATCTGTTCATACTCCCGCACCTCAACAACTCTCCAAAAGAAGGCAAATGACCAGCTGTCTGCAAGGAATATAAATCCTCCTATTCCCCACCATCTGGTCAGAGCTGAAGAAGCTTCTTGGATGAGAAGCGAAACGTCTTCAAAGAAAAAACAAGGAAGTCCAGTTGCCTCCTGAAAAAGCACCTTTGGGACAACCGTGACCTGAATGACTGAGAATCTCCATAGACCAGGGGTAGGCAACCTTGGCTCTTTTATGACTCCACAAGTCATAAAAGAGCCAAGGTTGCCTACCCCTGCCATAGACAGTGCTGCTTTAACTGTCTGAAATTTCAGGGGGGAAAAAGACCATCTTAGTTGGGTTCCCTAATCAAGGAGAAGGGCAGATGCGATGGCCAACATTGTTTAGCAGTTTTGAAGTTTAAAGAATGGAGAATAATAGGTGATTTTGGTTGCCTAGGGAAAGCTTACAGGTAGTCCTCGATTTACGACCATAATTGAGTCCAAATTTTTTTTGCTAAGCGAGACAGTTGTTAAGTGAATTTTGCCCCATTTTACAACTTTTCTTGCCACTGTTGTTAAGTGAATCACTTACTGTTGTTAAGTTACTAACCCAGTTGTTAAGCGAATCTGGCTTCCCCATTGACTTTGCTTGTCAGAAGGTTGCAAAAGGTGATCACATGACCCTGGGATGCTGCAACCGTCATAAATATGAATCAGTTGCCAAGCATCTGAATTTTGATTATGTGACCACAGGGATGCTGCAATAGCTGTAAGTAACTTCAAACAGTCACTAAACGAACTATTGTTAAGTTGAGGATATACCTATATTTTCCACAGTCTAGATCAGTGATGGCAAACCTTTTAGAGATCGAGTGCCCCAAAAGTGCCCCACCCCGCCCCGCCCCTGCCCCCTCTGCCCCACCCCCACCTGTCCGCAGGGCCACCCACCGCCTCCACGGCCGGCCCCAGGAGATCGCCCAGGTGGCCCTGCAGCGCCATGGTGGCCACGCCCTCTGCCTGTGTGCCACAGCATCATCTGTGCATGACAGGGCGGAGTCTTGTGTCTGCTGCCCGGCTGCCATGTTCCTGGCTGTGCTGCTTTGCACAGGCCACGCCTGGGGGCGACTCTCCTCTGGGGGGGCTGCTGGTGAGGAGGGGGCCACAGGGGAGGTGGGGCTGGAGTGACGGCGTGCGTGCCCACAGAGAGGGCTCTGAGTGCCGTCTCTGGCACGCGTGCCATAGGTTTGCCACCACTGGTCTAGGTCACCGGAGTAGGAGAAGGAATGTTTATTTTATATACAGCATTATACTATCACCCACTGCTTCCTTCAGAAACCTCTAAACAGCATACTTAATTCTTCTTACTCTTACTTTCATAGAGTATAAGGATTTTAAGGGGCCTTGAGGTCATGTAGTCTGACTCTCTGAGCAGTGCAGGAATCTATTGTACCCTCCAGTATCTGTTTAAAGATAAGATGATAGGATAAGAGATAAGATATAAGACCAGATAAGATAGAAACCTTTATTGTCATTTTTTTTACTGTGAGCACACTGGCACACATTAAAAATGAAATTCTGTTGCCCGCTCTCAAAAAAAAGTATATAAACACCTCCAACAGAGGAGGTGTTATTGCCTGCAGATGCAGTCTGTTCCACTTTGCTCCTATTCATTAAATATCATTTTAGATTTCTTTTACTACCACCAGGAGTGATCCCACTAAAGCAGTTACCCATAGAGATGGAATCCTTAATTCCTTTGTTTTCTTCATTTGTCTATTTTTTGTTTATGTCTTCCACCTTGCTTCCATAATGGTGAACCAGCCATTTGTATCACTTTCCATTCCTGGCCCAAGCACCCCTTCCCCAAGACAACCCATTTATCAAAATGCTCTTCTGGAAATACTACTCTAAGCCCCTTCACCATCTCTCATGTGTTCCCAGTGACTGATCCTTTCCTTACTCCAGGTTTTCTACACTGATTTCCACACTAAGTGAAACTGATTGCTACCGTTTTATTCTTCTCTCCTCAATCCTGAACCTTTTCACTGTTTTTCATGCCCCCATCCTCTGGAGTGCACTTCGGATCAAATGCACATCCAGAGAAATTACGACTACCTAATTAACTTCTTGGGCTGCAACTTCTATATATAGAGTGGAGAAATAGGTATTGCCCCTCCTTGCATAAATATACTCTCCAAAAGAAATAAATATGCAAATCTTGTGATCTTTGATCTTCTCCTTCCTTTTTTTTTTTTAAAAAAGGATTATACAAAAATGCTCTCCATTTGGAGTTCTCATGTCATACTATATCAAGACTATAGTGAGATGGGACATATATCTACTCCTCCAAATAAAGAGGACCAAGAAGGTCATGATGAACCTAGGATCTACTACTGTATAATCCAGGCTATGGTTTATTGTCAGGAGATCTAAATAAACCAAGAGCCTTCATTTCAATGGCCACATAGACCAGCGGTCCCCAACCTTTCCAGACTGGCAGAGGCAGTGGGGGGGGGGGGTGGACAGGGGATGGTTTCCCGTTGTGCACGCACCACTTTCATGAATGCATCTTCACGCATGTGCTCACCCACCAGTTCTGCAGACCAGTTCTGAATGGGCTGCAGCCTGGCACTGAGCCATGGACCAGGAGTTGGGGACCCCTGACATAGACATGTCTGTAGAGGTCCTCCAGAAAGTTGCCCATGTCCAACGAAGTAGAGTTTTCTAGCATTTCTGAAGTAATGGACTGACCTTCCAGAGCTTGGATAGCTTGGCTTGGGGAGGGAGGGACTCGTTATCAGCAACTTTCTTGGTGTCCCTTGCAGGAGTCAAAGCACTTCGTACAGTGGCAGTCCTCAATTTGAGAGCATCCCCCTCACTGGCCGTCATTCCCCACCCCCTTCGGTAAGTCAGAAGTATGGACTCCTGCATATGTGGTGACTAAAGGCAGCACACCGGCTGTAGGCTATGACAGAGCAGAGATACAACAAGTGGCTTTGATTTTGTGATCCCAGCTGAGTTGTGGGGGATTGAAAACCTGGTGCATATATGTCTGATGTGTCGGATTGTCAAAATAATAATAATCACCTAAACCACGGGTCGGCAACCCGCGGCTCCGGAGCCGCATGCGGCTCTTTGAGCATTCTCCTGCGGCTCCCAGCCTCCTCTGCCATTTGCAGAGAGAGAGAGAGAGAGAGAAAGAGAGAGGCACTTGCGCTCCTCCCTCCCTCCCTCTCCCTCTCTCTCTCTCTCTCTGTAAAAAAGAGAGTGGCCTCACACTGTTCTCCAACCAGCTGACAAGCTTATTGGGTGGGGCTCCTGCCTTGGCTGTGTCTCTGCAGGAAGCAGGAAGCAGGAAGGGCAGGAGAGAGCCAGCCCAATAAGAATGTGCGTCAGCTTGTTGGAGAACAGCTTGAAGCCAGCTTGCCAGGTGAGCAGAAGATCGGAGAGAGGGGGGGAGAGGGAGAGAGAGAGAGAAAGAGAGGGAGAGAGAGAGAGAGAGAAAAAAAAGAGGGAGAGAGAGAGGAAAAAAGAGAGAGAAAGAGAGAGGGAGAAAGAGAGAGGGAGGGAGAGAGCGAGGGAGGGGAGAGATAGATAGATAGATAGATAGAGAGAGAGAGAGAGAGAGGGGAAGTGCAAGTGCCTCTCTGTCTCTCTGCAAATGGCGGAGCAGTCTCCGGAGCCACAGGAGGTGGCTCAAAGAGCTGCATGCGGCTCTGGAGCCGCGGGTTGCTGACCCGTGCCCTATTCTCTCAAGTCTCTTGGTGGGACCCAGTGGTGTCCTCCACTTTTTTAGAGGGAGAAAAAAGAGAGGGAGAGAGAGAGAAAAAAGAGAGAGGGAGAGAGAGGGGGGAAAGAGAAAGAGAGGGAAAGGGAGAGAGAGAGAGAGGGAGAGGAGAGAGAAAGAGAGAGGGAGAGAGAACTCATGCACAGCAACCTCTATTTCTTTTGAATTAAACTCTCCAATCAAACCCCCCCTCTGGTGTGCACACGCACGCATGTTTTGCAGCTCCCAGTGTTTTCGTTTCTGTGGGAAACGGGTCCAAGAGGAAATCCCCTGGTTTAATGCAAAACAGGATAGAAGGGGAGAGGGGGTGTGCTCCTCTCTCTCTCTCTCTCTCTCTCTCTCTCTCTCTGTGTGTGTGTGTGTGTGTGTGTGTAAAAAATAAAGTGGCCTCATGCTGTTCTCCCACCAGCTGACAAGCTTATTGGGCGGGGCTCCTGCCTTGGCTGCATCTCTGCAGGAAGCAGGAAGGGCAGGAGAGAGCCAGCCCAATAAGAATGTGCGTCAGTGTTCTATCCCAGCCTATAGCTGTCCTTGTTAAAGGCACAAGGACCAAACCCCTGTTAATAAAATAGGCTGGAGACTTTAAAACAAAACAAACCCCTTTTAATATGGGTGACAAACCTGCCAAATAGTCCAAAACACAAACAGCAAAACTCAATCCAAATGAAGGAAATAGTCCACAGGAAACACGATGCAAACAGAAGAGTAGTCACAAGCAAGACGAACAGACCAGGATTCAAAGAAGTACTTTGCAAACGGTTGCCTTCAGCAACCAGCACCGCCCACACCTCCTCTTTTTATACAGCAGTCCCAAGGCGTTGCCTCTCAGTGCCTTCTCCTTTTACTCTGGAGTTGCCGTATTGACTGTTGCTGATTTACTCTTGCTAATTGACGATGTGTGCGTGCATCAATTAGCATGTCCATCAGGTGTGAGTCCTCCGAGTCTGACTCATTCTCCTCACACAGCTGAGCTTCATCAGGAACACGACTGGAGGGCCCAGGCTCTGCATCAAACCGTGAGTCCTGTAATTCATCAGAGCCTCCCTCTGCCCCTGATGGCCCTTCAAATGCCTCCTCCACCTCCTCCTCAGATTCCTCAGACTCAGCTGTTGGGAGCACAGGCTGGCACGGAATCACAACACTATCCCGCACTGCAGGGCTCTTCCCCCGGGTCTGCCAATCCGGATGCGGTCGGGATGGGAATTGGTCATGAAATGCGGTCACCAAGGCAGGAGCACGAACGGTGGTCGCATCCTCCCAGGTGAACTCCTCCGGTCCATAGCCTTTCCATTCAATCAGGTACTGGAAACGACCTTTCACCCAACGGGAGTCCCGAATGCTGGCAACCTCGTACTCGAGGGCACTGTCTCCAACACATTGTTCCGGTGGGGGAGGTTCGGCTCGGCGGAGTGGACACACCAGTTGCTCAGGGACCAACAGAGAACGGTGAAAGACTGGATGTACCCGCATGGAACGTGGCAGTTAAGCGATAGGCGACTGGATTGATGACAGCCTCGATTGGGAACGGTCCTACATATCGGTGGTCTAATTTCTTCGCTGGCCGGGTTGACGATAGGTTCCTGGTGGACAGCCATATCCGATCTCCCACCGTTAGTGGAGGCATATCCTGCCTCGACTGATCAGCAAACCTTTTGTAGTCAGCCTTGGCCTTCTCCAACTGTCGCTGCACCAATCGATGGATCGCCTGTAACTCTGCCAAGTAGTCCTTCGCTGGTGGTTCCGGTGCATCTAGTGGGGAAAGAGGGAAAAATCGAGGGTGATAGCCCACATTGGCTAAGAATGGTGTCATCTGCGTGGAGGTGTGCTGTGAGTTATTGAACGCAAACTCAGCCACTGCCAGATAGTCCACCCAATTGTTCTGCTGCTGATTGACATAGCAGCGCAGATATTGCTCCAGGATTCCAATGACCTTCTCGGTCCCTCCGTCAGTTTGGGGATGATGTGCTGACGAGAGGCAGATCTTGACATTCAATGCCTGCATCAACCCCTGCCAGAAACAGGCTGTGAACTGGGCCCCTCTATCAGACACGACCCTATCAGGAAGACCATGCAGCCGGAACACCTGCTGGATGAACATGCGACCGATGGCGCGGGCAGACGGCAAGCCACAGCATGGAATGAAATGCACCATCTTGGTCAGCATGTCCACCACCACAAACACCGTCGTGAATCCAGAAGACGGGGGTAAGTCTGTCAGAAAGTCCATGGACACAGCCCCCCAGGCTCTTTTGGGTGTTGGCAAGGGCTGCAGTAGTCCGGGTGGGGCCCCTGTTGCTGACTTGGCCTGCCTACATGAAATACAAGATGAGACATAGGTCTGAACATTGTGTCAGATTCGGGGCCACCAGAAGGTACGGGAGACCAAGTTCAGGGTCTTGAACAGGCCGAAATGCCCCGCCGCCGGATTGTTGTGACACTGGCTGAGGATGAGTCCCCTGACCGGGCCTCCAGGAACATAGAGCCGATCACGATAGTGGAGGAGTCCATCCGTGACTGTCCATGGGGAATTAGGCCCCACCTCCTCCTTTCGCTGAGCCACCCACCCATCCTGCTGCTGGGCCTCCCGAATCCAAGCCCGTACATCTATTGGCTCCCACACCACAGCAAAATACTCAATAGGGAGCACTGTCCTGAGCAGAAGCTTGTCTTCTGCTCAGGAATATTCGGGCTTTCTGGACAGAGCATCTGCTCTTTGATTGTGACCGCTGGGTATGTACGTCACCCGGAAATTGAACCTCGCAAAAAAGAGAGACCACCAGATCTGGCATTGGTTCAATTTCCAAGCGGTCTGCAGGCTTTCTAAATTCTTATGGTCCGTCTGGACCTCGATTTGATGACGCGCCCCTTCCAGATGATGCCTCCAGGCCTCAAACGCCACTTTAATGGCCAATAGCTCCTTCTCCCAGATGGTATAGTTGCACTCCGCCGGATTCAATTTCCGTGAATAGTACACGCAAGGGAAGAGGGCACCGCCGGGCATCGTCGCCTGGAGTAACACCGCCCCGATGGCAATGTCGGAGGCATCCGCCTCCATGACAAATGGCCGTTGAGGGTCAGGATGCTTCAGGATGGGCTCCTTCATGAAGGCTTCCTTCAAAGCCTGGAAAGCCCGTTGTTCTGGAGTGTCCCACTGGAACCAAGTCTTTTTCTGCAGGAGCCGAGTAAGGGGGGCTGTCATGGTAGCAAACCTGGGAATGAAAGTCCGATAATAGTTGGTGAACCCAAGAAGTCGCTGGACATCATTCACACGATGTGGGGGTTGCCAACTCTGCAGAGACTCAACCTTACTTGGCTCCATGGCGATGCCCTCAGGAGAAATGTGGTGACCCAGGAACTCGATAGTCGTCTGGTAGAAGTGGCACTTCTCTAGTTTAGCATATAGCCGATGTTCTCGGAGCTGCTGGAGGACCTGACGGAGATGCTGATGGTGCACCTCTCGCGATGGGGAGTAGATCAGGATGTCGTCCAAGTAGATCACAACAAACTGATCTAACAAGTCCCGGAAAATATCGTTCATAAAGTGCTGGAACACGGCAGGGGCGTTGGTCAAGCCAAATGGCATCACCGTGTACTCGAAGTGCCTGTACCGAGTACCAAACGCCGTCTTCCACTCATCACCCAACTGAACTCTGACAAGGTTATAAGCTCCACGCAAGTCCAGTTTTGTGAAGATCTTTGCCTCACGGAGCCGGTCCAAGAGTTCGGGGATGAGGGGCAGCGGGTATCGGTTGCGCACCATGATGGCATTTAATTTCCTATAATCACAGCAAAGCCACGATTCACCGGACTTCTTCTTGACAAAGAGTACAGGTGCAGATACTGGTGAGGATGAGGGCCGAATAAAACCCCGAGCCAAATTCTTATCCAAAAAGTCCCACAACGCGGCCAACTCGGGGTCCGACATGGAATACAAACACCCCACTGGGAGAGGCGTGTCAGGGACTAAGTCAACGGGGCAGTCATAAGGCCTGTGCGGGGGCAATCGATCCACCTGTCTCGCTGAACACATCAGCATAATCTGCCAATTCAGAGGGTAAGGAGAGCCCCATGGGCCCCTCTACCTGACCGGCACAGATGTGGCGGGTGTGGTCCACACACTGCAAGCTTGGAAAGGTGACCAAGTTCTGTGACCAATAAATCTGTGGGTCATGCGCCCGGAGCCATGCCATTCCCAAGACCACGGGGAAATGCAGGTCTGATGTGATATAAAACTGAATGGTCTCCTCATGTGTACTGATGGTCATACATAGCGGTTGCGTGGCAGCCTTAATTGGCCCAGACAGAAGCACTCGACTATCAAGGGTCTCCACTAACATCGGCGGATCCACCGGGCATTCAGGAATCGCCCATTTAGCCACAAATGCTGCGTCCATAAAGTTAGTAGTGGCCCCAGAGTCAATCAACGCATGGACGGGAATCCCCTTGGGCAACCTAGGAAGAAACAGGTGCGCCTCCAAGATCAAATGCTTTGGGGGTCCGTGGGCAGCATCTGAATGGTGTGGCTCGGAGTTGCGAGATGCCCAACCCAAAAGGCCTTTCAGGTCAGGCGTGGGCCGTTTTCCGACAGGGGAGCCGATGGCAGGCTCGGGACCGGCTCTGTCACAAACGCCCCTCGTCGCTTCTTGGGGCAGAAAGCGGCCAAATGCCCAGGGTCCCCACAGTAAAAACACAACCCCCCCAAACATCGCCTGTTCATCTCTGCCACTGATAGATGAGGTCTGGCAGCACCTAAGTCCATTGGCTCCTCCCTCTGGACCGGGGTCGCACTCACAACGGGGGCCGTATGGGTCTCTGGTGAGGCATGGCGACTCCTTCGCTGCTGCAGCCGGGTGTCGATCCGCAGACAGAGATGAATGAGCCCATTAAGGTCCGGGGGAACATCAACACAGGCCAGCTCATCCAACATCTCCTCCGAAAAGCCATCCTGGAAAGCGTCCATGAGCGCAGCCTCATTCCAGGCTGAATCCTGGCTAAGCAGCCAAAATTCGCTGATATAGCCCTACAGGGGGCATCGGCCTTGCCTCAGAGCTTTCAAACGCCGGGTAGCTGTCTGGGTCTTGATGGGGTCCTCATACATCAACCGCATGTAATCACAAAACCCCACAAAGTTGTCCATCAATGGACTAGGTTGGGCTAGCAAGGGTGTGCCCCAACGAGCTGTAGAACCAGAGAGCAGGCTTATCATAAACCCCACTTTATCCCAGTCAGTGGGGAAATCATCTGCTTTCACACTGATATACAGGTGGCATTGTCCCATGAAAACAGGAAACATGTCCGGGTTGCCATCAAATTTGTCCGGCCTCACCACTTGGCATTTTCTCCTGGGTGGTGTTGGAGCAGCAGGAACCTGGGCAGATAGCTGAGCAACTTGGGCAGATAACAAAGCCAGCTACTGGGCGAGCTGGGCATTCCCAGCACGTAGCTGCTCCGTGATAGTACGGGGTGAGGCTGAAGGCAAACTGTTCTATCCCAGCCTATAGCCGTCCTTGTTAAAGGCACAAGGACCAAACCCCTGTTGATAAAATAGGCTGGAGACTTTAAAACAAAACAAACCCCTTTTAATATGGGTGACAAACCTGCCAAATAGTCCAAAACACAAACAGCAAAACTCAATCCAAATGAAGGAAATAGTCCACAGGAAACACGATGCAAACAGAAGAGTAGTCACAAGCAAGACGAACAGACCAGGATTCAAAGAAGTACTTTGCAAACGGTTGCCTTCAGCAACCAGCACCGCCCACACCTCCTCTTTTTATACAGCAGTCCCAAGGCATTGCCTCTCAGTGCCTTCTCCTTTTACTCTGGAGTTGCCGTATTGACTGTTGCTGATTTACTCTTGCTAATTGACGATGTGTGCGTGCATCAATTAGCATGTCCATCAGGTGTGAGTCCTCCGAGTCTGACTCATTCTCCTCACACAGCTGAGCTTCATCAGGAACACGACTGGAGGGCCCAGGCTCTGCATCAAACCGTGAGTCCTGTAATTCATCAGAGCCTCCCTCTGCCCCTGATGGCCCTTCAAATGCCTCCTCCACCTCCTCCTCAGATTCCTCAGACTCAGCTGTTGGGAGCACAGGCTGGCACGGAATCACAACACTATCCCGCACTGCAGGGCTCTTCCCCCGGGTCTGCCAATCCGGATGCGGTCGGGATGGGAATTGGTCATGAAATGCGGTCACCAAGGCAGGAGCACGAACGGTGGTCGCATCCTCCCAGGTGAACTCCTCCGGTCCATAGCCTTTCCATTCAATCAGGTACTGGAAACGACCTTTCACCCAACGGGAGTCCCGAATGCTGGCAACCTCGTACTCGAGGGCACTGTCTCCAACACATTGTTCCGGTGGGGGAGGTTCGGCTCGGCGGAGTGGACACACCAGTTGCTCAGGGACCAACAGAGAACGGTGAAAGACTGGATGTACCCGCATGGAACGTGGCAGTTAAGCGATAGGCGACTGGATTGATGACAGCCTCGATTGGGAACGGTCCTACATATCGGTGGTCTAATTTCTTCGCTGGCCGGGTTGACGATAGGTTCCTGGTGGACAGCCATATCCGATCTCCCACCGTTAGTGGAGGCATATCCTGCCTCGACTGATCAGCAAACCTTTTGTAGTCAGCCTTGGCCTTCTCCAACTGTCGCTGCACCAATCGATGGATCGCCTGTAACTCTGCCAAGTAGTCCTTCGCTGGTGGTTCCGGTGCATCTAGTGGGGAAAGAGGGAAAAATCGAGGGTGATAGCCCACATTGGCTAAGAATGGTGTCATCTGCGTGGAGGTGTGCTGTGAGTTATTGAACGCAAACTCAGCCACTGCCAGATAGTCCACCCAATTGTTCTGCTGCTGATTGACATAGCAGCGCAGATATTGCTCCAGGATTCCAATGACCTTCTCGGTCCCTCCGTCAGTTTGGGGATGATGTGCTGACGAGAGGCAGATCTTGACATTCAATGCCTGCATCAACCCCTGCCAGAAACAGGCTGTGAACTGGGCCCCTCTATCAGACACGACCCTATCAGGAAGACCATGCAGCCGGAACACCTGCTGGATGAACATGCGACCGATGGCGCGGGCAGACGGCAAGCCACAGCATGGAATGAAATGCACCATCTTGGTCAGCATGTCCACCACCACAAACACCGTCGTGAATCCAGAAGACGGGGGTAAGTCTGTCAGAAAGTCCATGGACACAGCCCCCCAGGCTCTTTTGGGTGTTGGCAAGGGCTGCAGTAGTCCGGGTGGGGCCCCTGTTGCTGACTTGGCCTGCCTACATGAAATACAAGATGAGACATAGGTCTGAACATTGTGTCAGATTCGGGGCCACCAGAAGGTACGGGAGACCAAGTTCAGGGTCTTGAACAGGCCGAAATGCCCCGCCGCCGGATTGTTGTGACACTGGCTGAGGATGAGTCCCCTGACCGGGCCTCCAGGAACATAGAGCCGATCACGATAGTGGAGGAGTCCATCCGTGACTGTCCATGGGGAATTAGGCCCCACCTCCTCCTTTCGCTGAGCCACCCACCCATCCTGCTGCTGGGCCTCCCAAATCCAAGCCCGTACATCTATTGGCTCCCACACCACAGCAAAATACTCAATAGGGAGCACTGTCCTGAGCAGAAGCTTGTCTTCTGCTCAGGAATATTCGGGCTTTCTGGACAGAGCATCTGCTCTTTGATTGTGACCGCTGGGTATGTACGTCACCCGGAAATTGAACCTCGCAAAAAAGAGAGACCACCAGATCTGGCATTGGTTCAATTTCCAAGCGGTCTGCAGGCTTTCTAAATTCTTATGGTCCGTCTGGACCTCGATTTGATGACGCGCCCCTTCCAGATGATGCCTCCAGGCCTCAAACGCCACTTTAATGGCCAATAGCTCCTTCTCCCAGATGGTATAGTTGCACTCCGCCGGATTCAATTTCCGTGAATAGTACACGCAAGGGAAGAGGGCACCGCCGGGCATCGTCGCCTGGAGTAACACCGCCCCGATGGCAATGTCGGAGGCATCCGCCTCCATGACAAATGGCCGTTGAGGGTCAGGATGCTTCAGGATGGGCTCCTTCATGAAGGCTTCCTTCAAAGCCTGGAAAGCCCGTTGTTCTGGAGTGTCCCACTGGAACCAAGTCTTTTTCTGCAGGAGCCGAGTAAGGGGGGCTGTCATGGTAGCAAACCTGGGAATGAAAGTCCGATAATAGTTGGTGAACCCAAGAAGTCGCTGGACATCATTCACACGATGTGGGGGTTGCCAACTCTGCAGAGACTCAACCTTACTTGGCTCCATGGCGATGCCCTCAGGAGAAATGTGGTGACCCAGGAACTCGATAGTCGTCTGGTAGAAGTGGCACTTCTCTAGTTTAGCATATAGCCGATGTTCTCGGAGCTGCTGGAGGACCTGACGGAGATGCTGATGGTGCACCTCTCGCGATGGGGAGTAGATCAGGATGTCGTCCAAGTAGATCACAACAAACTGATCTAACAAGTCCCGGAAAATATCGTTCATAAAGTGCTGGAACACGGCAGGGGCGTTGGTCAAGCCAAATGGCATCACCGTGTACTCGAAGTGCCTGTACCGAGTACCAAACGCCGTCTTCCACTCATCACCCAACTGAACTCTGACAAGGTTATAAGCTCCACGCAAGTCCAGTTTTGTGAAGATCTTTGCCTCACGGAGCCGGTCCAAGAGTTCGGGGATGAGGGGCAGCGGGTATCGGTTGCGCACCATGATGGCATTTAATTTCCTATAATCACAGCAAAGCCACGATTCACCGGACTTCTTCTTGACAAAGAGTACAGGTGCAGATACTGGTGAGGATGAGGGCCGAATAAAACCCCGAGCCAAATTCTTATCCAAAAAGTCCCACAACGCGGCCAACTCGGGGTCCGACATGGAATACAAACACCCCACTGGGAGAGGCGTGTCAGGGACTAAGTCAACGGGGCAGTCATAAGGCCTGTGCGGGGGCAATCGATCCACCTGTCTCGCTGAACACATCAGCATAATCTGCCAATTCAGAGGGTAAGGAGAGCCCCATGGGCCCCTCTACCTGACCGGCACAGATGTGGCGGGTGTGGTCCACACACTGCAAGCTTGGAAAGGTGACCAAGTTCTGTGACCAATAAATCTGTGGGTCATGCGCCCGGAGCCATGCCATTCCCAAGACCACGGGGAAATGCAGGTCTGATGTGATATAAAACTGAATGGTCTCCTCATGTGTACTGATGGTCATACATAGCGGTTGCGTGGCAGCCTTAATTGGCCCAGACAGAAGCACTCGACTATCAAGGGTCTCCACTAACATCGGCGGATCCACCGGGCATTCAGGAATCGCCCATTTAGCCACAAATGCTGCGTCCATAAAGTTAGTAGTGGCCCCAGAGTCAATCAACGCATGGACGGGAATCCCCTTGGGCAACCTAGGAAGAAACAGGTGCGCCTCCAAGATCAAATGCTTTGGGGGTCCGTGGGCAGCATCTGAATGGTGTGGCTCGGAGTTGCGAGATGCCCAACCCAAAAGGCCTTTCAGGTCAGGCGTGGGCCGTTTTCCGACAGGGGAGCCGATGGCAGGCTCGGGACCGGCTCTGTCACAAACGCCCCTCGTCGCTTCTTGGGGCAGAAAGCGGCCAAATGCCCAGGGTCCCCACAGTAAAAACACAACCCCCCCAAACATCGCCTGTTCATCTCTGCCACTGATAGATGAGGTCTGGCAGCACCTAAGTCCATTGGCTCCTCCCTCTGGACCGGGGTCGCACTCACAACGGGGGCCGTATGGGTCTCTGGTGAGGCATGGCGACTCCTTCGCTGCTGCAGCCGGGTGTCGATCCGCAGAC
This sequence comes from Crotalus adamanteus, assembly GCA_039797435.1. Lineage (NCBI taxonomy): Eukaryota > Metazoa > Chordata > Lepidosauria > Squamata > Viperidae > Crotalus > Crotalus adamanteus. The sequence goes on from CM077935.1 coordinate 13,527,313, forward strand.
AGAGATGAATGAGCCCATTAAGGTCCGGGGGAACATCAACACAGGCCAGCTCATCCAACATCTCCTCCGAAAAGCCATCCTGGAAAGCGTCCATGAGCGCAGCCTCATTCCAGGCTGAATCCTGGCTAAGCAGCCAAAATTCGCTGATATAGCCCTACAGGGGGCATCGGCCTTGCCTCAGAGCTTTCAAACGCCGGGTAGCTGTCTGGGTCTTGATGGGGTCCTCATACATCAACCGCATGTAATCACAAAACCCCACAAAGTTGTCCATCAATGGACTAGGTTGGGCTAGCAAGGGTGTGCCCCAACGAGCTGTAGAACCAGAGAGCAGGCTTATCATAAACCCCACTTTATCCCAGTCAGTGGGGAAATCATCTGCTTTCACACTGATATACAGGTGGCATTGTCCCATGAAAACAGGAAACATGTCCGGGTTGCCATCAAATTTGTCCGGCCTCACCACTTGGCATTTTCTCCTGGGTGGTGTTGGAGCAGCAGGAACCTGGGCAGATAGCTGAGCAACTTGGGCAGATAACAAAGCCAGCTACTGGGCGAGCTGGGCATTCCCAGCACGTAGCTGCTCCGTGATAGTACGGGGTGAGGCTGAAGGCAAACTGTTCTATCCCAGCCTATAGCCGTCCTTGTTAAAGGCACAAGGACCAAACCCCTGTTGATAAAATAGGCTGGAGACTTTAAAACAAAACAAACCCCTTTTAATATGGGTGACAAACCTGCCAAATAGTCCAAAACACAAACAGCAAAACTCAATCCAAATGAAGGAAATAGTCCACAGGAAACACGATGTAAACAGAAGAGTAGTCACAAGCAAGACGAACAGACCAGGATTCAAAGAAGTACTTTGCAAACGGTTGCCTTCAGCAACCAGCACCGCCCACACCTTTTTATACAGCAGTCCCAAGGCATTGCCTCTCAGTGCCTTCTCCTTTTACTCTGGAGTTGCTGTATTGACTGTTGCTGATTTACTCTCGCTAATTGAGGACATGTGCGTGCATCAATTAGCATGTCCATCAGGTGTGAGTCCTCTGAGTCTGACTCATTCTCCTCACACAGCTGAGCTTCATCAGGAACACGACTGGAGGGCCCAGGCTCTGCATCAAACCGTGAGTCCTGTAATTCATCAGAGCCTCCCTCTGCCCCTGATGGCTCTTCAAATGCCTCCTCCACCTCCTCCTCAGATTCCTCAGACTCAGCTGTTGGGAGCACAGGCTGGCACGGAATCACAATACTCAGCTTGTTGGAGAACAGCTTGAAGCCAGCTTGCCAGGTGAGCAGAAGATCGGAGAGAGGGGGGAGAGAAAGAGAGAGAGAGAGGGAGAGAAAAGAGAGGGAGAGGGAGAGGAAAGAGAGGGGGGGAGAGAGGGAGAAAAAAGAGAGGGAGAGAGAGAGAAAAAAGAGAGGGTGAGAGAGAGGGGGAAAGAGAAAGAGAGGGAAAGGGAGAGAGAGGGAGAGGGAGAGAGAGGGAGAGGGAGAGAGAGAGGGAGAGGAGAGAGAAAGAGAGAGGGAGAGAGAACTCATGCACAGCAACCTCTATTTCTTTTTAATTAAACTCTCCAATCAAGCCCTCCCCCTCTGGTGCACACGCGCACGCAAGTTTTGCGGCTCCCAGTGTTTTCGTTTCTGTGGGAAACGGGTCCAAGTGGCTCTTTGAGTGTTTATGGTTGCTGACCCCTGCCCTAAACTGTCCCAAAGTTGCGTTGTTTTTTTCTTTGAAGACGTTTCACATCTCATCCAAGAAGCTGCTTCAGAACTGAAGAACTTTCAGAAACTGAAGAAGTTCTTGCAGGAGAAGTGAAACGTTTTCAAAGACAAAAAAAACATGAAAGTCCAGTTGCCTTTTGGTAAAGGGACTACCATGAACTGGATGACTGAGAATCTCCATAGACAATCACCTAAACTTAACAATAGACTTAGGTAGCAAAATAACTTTTTTTATTCCTTTGGTCAAAATGGGTTGAATCAGTTCTTTAATGGGGGGGAGGTGGTGGCAGTGGTGGTTCTGAGGGGGTTTGCAGATGCTGCTCACACCAGAGGCAGAAGGGAAGAGTTTTCATGATTTCTTGCATGGTTTGTAAATTTAGTAACAGATCTATTTAGCCTGAGACACCATACATCTATTTAACTCTCATTATTTTGGGGGTAACTCAGGGCCATCAAAAAGGTCTGAAGCTACACACTGTCCCCAAACTACCTAATTATTTAACCCAGTGGTCCCCAACCTTTCCAGCTTGGTGGCCTGAGGTGGGGGGGGGATGTGAGTGGCCAGCGCACAGCTCCATTTGTGTGAGCTTCGTGTGCGCGAGAAGAGGGTGCTTGCTCTCGGGTGCAAAGCGGAGGGTGCTTGTGCTCATGCACAAAGCTCCACTCGCACGAGCGGAAAGCGCTTACGTGCAAAGCTCCATTCGCCCTCTACTCGTGCAAGTGGAACTTCGTGTGCGAGGACAAGCGTCTGCCGCTCGTGCCGCCCAGGAAGCAGCAAACCGAAGCCTCCGCTAGCATGGGAGGCTCCAACATCACTGGTGGACAGAGCTGACCGGTCGGTGGGCCGTTGCAGCGGTTCCAACGCAAAGATACCGGAAGCGCAGAAGGTGGCCGGCTTGGCAGGCTGGGGATGGCCTGGGAAACGATGCCGTCACTGGCCACCACCCCAGCTGGGACTCCACGCTGCCGAGGCTTGCCCTCTGCCCAAAGGATGTAGCCATGGCACCGCTGGAGGGGCTAGTGCCATGACAGCCTGTCCCTGGGTGGCAGTGGCGGTGATGAGCGCTGCTCCGGGGTGCCCAGGCGGCGTAGCAGAGGACGGTACGGGGCAGCAGTGGCAGGCAGGACATACAGCGTGTCGGGCAAAAGGCTCTCCAGGCTCTTGTTGGCCTGCTGGCAGTGCAGCCCCACCTGGGCGGCCATGATGCGCTGCCACTCTTGTGGCTCTTCAGCCATGAGAGCACGCCGTGGTTGCAGCAGCACTGCAAGGGCGCCCGGGCCAGCTGAGCCACCAGGCTGCCCATGTACAGGTACGGGGAGCCATAGTCATTCATGGCGCCCTCTCACCACAGCCGCTAAATCTGCCTCACTTGCGCCAGGGCCATGCTTGGCCAAACATGGCGGCGCTGAACTCGCCCTTGGCTGATGGCTCCCTCGCCCGCCTTCCCCACCTCTCAGGCCGGTCTGCGGTGCCCTGGGTGCCTTTCAACGCCTTCTGCTGGCTCCTGCCCCCCTCCTTCGGCTCCGGCCGCCCACTCACCCCCCCCCCTCCCGGCTCGAGAGCGGAGGCCCTGTCTTTTACACTGGCCAGCCCAGCATTCACACCACGACCTGGGGCAGGGTGGGACTCGCAAGAGAGATGCACCTTCCCAGCCCGGCGCAAACACCTGCAGTCCAGGTGGGCATGGAGGTCGGGAGGGGGAGAGGCTGGCTGGACGCTCTTGCGGGGTCCCACCTGGCTCTGGTACTGCCTGCACTATGCCAGCCATCCCCAGTGCTGCCCAGATGAGCACCCACAGGGTCCAGATCAGGCCGGGTAGAGGGGCTCAGACAGGGCAGGGGAGGAAAGCGCAGAGGAGCTGCCCCCAAGTGCTAGGGCGGAGGAGGGGACCCCAGTCATTCACCAGAGTCCCAGTATGTCTTGCTGGGCATGGACCTGATAGGTTTGTTCACCAGGGTCCTGGCTGGAAGAGGGGAGGTCCCGGGCCAGGCTCACTCTCTGCCTCTCTCTCTCTCTCTCTCTGACCACAATTGCAAGCTCGCTGCCTGCCCAGAGAGGGGAGAGCTTAATAGGGTGCGCGGGGGGAGCTCAGCCACCATTCTGGCTGCTGCGTTTGGGCGCCGGGGCTGCTACCCTCTTCGTGGCAGTGGCATCGCCTTCCATTCTGGTCCCATAGCAAGCTAGGCACGCCCCCGCACGCTCACGGGAAGGATGGGGAAAGGGGTGGGCAGTGCTGGTATTGGAGTGGGGGGAGGGAGTGGGGGGAGGAAGAAGGGATCCGTGGGGGTGTGGAGTGTGGGAGGAAGAGTCGGAATCCAAGATGCTCAAATCTGGGTGGGCTCCCAGCAAACACGCGCCGAAGAAGTGAGGGGAGAAGGAAGAGAGGAAAAGAAACTGCGGGTGGGGGGGGAAAGCACCCCGTTTCTTCTTCTTCTGGTGCAAACTCTGCTGAAGCCAGAATGGGGGGGGGGGATGAGGAGGAGGAAGAGTGGCGATTGACAAACTGTGCCAGCCAATCTCTTAGGGGGAGGGGGCGCAGGATGGAGAGGAGGGAAGCTTGCCTTGGAGAGGGAGAGGAGAGAGAGAGACAGACCCTTTTGACATCTAAAATGAAGATAACACTGCATATATCCTTTTTTATCTTTATGTGTGTGTGTGTGTTAAAAATAACACTAAAAATCGAGGCATGATTCCTGTGTACATTCAGTTCGATAGATAAATAGACGATCACCAGGAAATAAAACAACAGTTTTAATAAATAACCAAGCTTTCGATGGCTTGGTTATTTATGAAAACTTTGTTGTTTTATTTCCTGGTGATCATCTTTTTATCTATCGAAATATATATATATATATACATACATACATACATACATATATATATATATATATATATGTAAAAAAGGATATATGCAGTGTTATCTTCATTTTAGATATCAAAAGGGTTTTGCAGCTCCCAGGGTTTTGTTTTTGATGGCAAACGGGTCCAAGTGGCTCTTTGAGTGTTTTGGGTTGCCTACCCCTGGAATAGGGGAATCCATTAGGGGCCCAGAGCTACCCTTGCTTCCCTATCAGCCTCCTTGCTCCTAATTAGAACCCCCAACACTAACAAGCATTTGGAACTTGCCCAGTTTAAAATAAAAGGGAAACTTTATTTTACATGGTGTCCATTTCTGCTTTTGCACACACACAACTATGTGACAGAATATGCAGTTATGGGGCATGTTTATATATTGCTATGATTTCCCTTTTTGGGGGGGGGCATTTTACTGGGAGGAATGAGCAAAGAACAGGGAGTATATGCCTAGAGCATACGTACATATTTACCAGTACACACACACACTCCTATATATAAGAGCCATGGTGGCAGTGGTTAGAATGCAGTATTGCAGGCTAATTCTGCCCACTGCCAAGGGTTCGATCCTCACCAGCTTAGGGTTGACTCAGCCTTCCATTCTTCCAAGGTCGATAAAATAAGGGCCCAGATTGTTGGGGGAAATAGGCTGACTCAATAAACCGCTTAGAGAGGCTGTAAAGCACTGTGAAGCAGTTGCACCCAATTTTATAACTTTAGCCATGGTTGTTAAGCAAATCACTGCAGTTGTTAAGCGAATGTGGCTTTCAGCATTGACTTTGCAAATGGCAATCAGAAGACCCCAGGATGCTGCAACCATTGTAAATATGTGCCAGTTGCCAAAAGCCCGAATTTGGATCATGTGACCACAGGGACACTGTGAAGGTCGTGTGAGGACCAGCTGTAAGTCACTTTTCTCAGTGTCTAACTTCTAATGGTTGTTAAACAAATGGTTGTAAGTCAAAGATTACCTGTATTTGCAACAAGGTCACCCAGGGCTTGAAGGTCCATCCTAGCTGCCCAACTAAAACAAGGAGGCCCCCTGCTGTATATTGGGCAGCAGCAACGTAGAAAGATGCTGGGGGCAGATGCATTATCTTAATGAAATAGGCAAAGGTATCACTTCATAATGTGCAGAAGATAATGGTACATCACTCATATATTTTATTAAAAACAACCCTGCCTGGATAGACAATGTCAAGTGATATGCTGGGAAAGATGGAAAGAAAAAGGATGACCAGCAGCAAGACGGATGGACTCAATTATAGTAGCAATGGGTTTACCATGGGAAGACTTGAAGGAACGCATTGGGGACAACTGTTCTGGGGAAAAAAATCTCCAGTCAGAACGAGCTGACACTGAGCTGATGGCATCTATCAATCAAGTAATAGCAAAATTGGGTAATTCAAGTAATGTCAAAAACTAGATCATTAATCATTGAGAACTGCAATATAATACAGTTTTGTACCAACGTTCTATCAACACTGGACATTCTCAATTTGTCTGAAGTTTCAGAGAAAGTACATGTCGTTGCTTCCTAATTCTGTAAATGTAGAGTTCTGAGCGCACAAACTCTTCTTCTGAGTAGCCTCTTATTTCCACTTCTGTCTGCATTCACTACTCAAGGTCACTGATAGAATGCATCAAAACACAGTGTATTGTGCAGTGAAAACACACATAGTTCAGATTGTTGAAATTTAATTTTGCACTCCCAAGTCACAGTAAAGATACTATTTCCTCTCTAGATTAAGCTCTTCATAGCATTGATATACCATATCTACTAGTTGTTGAGCATCTTGTGCCAGCTACTCTTTCTGTCCTCTTAAAGTGACTGGTATGGGCTAAATATAATATGAAGATGTGCTTTTTCTAACCATTGCACTTGCTGTGATACAGGTAGTCCTCGAATTACAACCACAATTGAGCCCAAAATTTCCACTGATATGAAACTTAGCTGTTATGTGAGTTTTGCCCCATTTTATGATCTTTCTTGCCACAGTTGTTAAGTGAATCACTGCAGTTGTTAAGTTGGTAACATGGTTGTTAAGTGAATCTGGGTTCCCCATTGACTTTGCTTGTCAGAAGGTTACAAATGGTGATCACATGACCCTAAGACACTGCAACGGTCATAAATATGAACCAGTTGCTAAGCATCTGAATTGATAACATGACCATGGGGGTACTGTAATGGTCACTAAATATGACGAACTGTCATAAGTCACTTTTTTCAGTGCCGTTGTAACTGAAAACTGTCACTAAACAAATGATTGTAAATCGAGGACAGAATGTGTGAATCCTTGTGTCATCTCATGTTTGCATGTTCAGAATAAAGAAAGGGGCTCTCATTGAGGGCTTCCTCATTCACATAATGACTACCACAGGGGTTGAGAAAACTAGAAAGCAACCTGTTAATGCTGTTCTCTGTCACTCTCACTAGTGCCCCCCTCCTCAAGATAATTCACTGTTACCCCCCTCTACTGACTTTCCCTTTTGTCTTTTGTCTGGCATAGGAAGCACTGAACTGCAGCCACTTTGCCTAGTCCTCGATTTACAATCGATCATTTAGCAGCTGTTGAAACTTATCACAGATCCCTCCCCCCAAAAACTACTTATGATCTGATTTCAAAGTTCTGACATCGAGCCCGTCCTATCACAGTTACATGACCGCGTTTTGAGTGCTCCTGCTCCTCCTTGTGTTCCACCACCTCTTCCGTAGGTACCATCCCTCACAACTCATTTCCCTTTGCTAATGCCTGCGCCATTTAAAAATATCTGATCTGACACTCCCCAAGCAATGCCTGATGGTTAGCCCCACCCCTGCTTTCAAGATCCAAAACCTAACTGTGCATCAAGGGTGCAATATTCCTTGACTGGCACACTTTTCCTTTTATTAAGATTACTTCACTTTTAAACACAGAGAAAGTAGGCAAACAACAGCAGCTGCTTCCAGGATCTTCTTTTGTGAATTTTCCATTCACAAAAATCTGAATGATTCCCCCCACCCCCAATGGCCAGAGGGGCAGGAGACAAGACACAGCACAACTGGGAGTTGGATGGGAAACAAAGGAAGAGAATAAGGATAGGGACTCCTTAGAATCTCCCAGGGTATACCCATTGGGTGACCAGTATTAAAGGTTTAGTCTGGCAAGATTCTGTCTATTGGATGAAGGCAAATAAAGAACTGAACTTTGACTGGATTATTCTATGTTGTTCTTTTGCTGTGCCCGACATCAGCCCTATCAGAATGTATGGACAAATATACAAGGATACCAAAATCCAATGCTAATCCTAACTATGATGAGAACCAATGTGATAGGGGATAAAGTAAAACTTCATCGCTTCACAAGCACATGGCACAACATGGGAGATCAAACTCATCAGGACAAGATTCAGCAGTCCATCTGCTTTTGAAAGACAAAGGTCACTCTTTTGAAGACAGCAAAGTCCACATTTTGGACAGAGAAGCCCATTACTTTGAAAGAGGGGTAAAAGAATCCATATATGTTAGACTTGAACACCACTCCTTCTACAGAGGAAGAGGAACAAGACACCACTGGAGAGTCTATTACGCAGCCCTTGCAGCAGTTCCAAGAAGATTCCACAACCAATTGTACCCTGATTCAGGTGACCCTGAGGGCATAGATAAACCCTCAGTGGCCTCAACAACTCTCAGAGAGTGCCAAAACCCCCCCACAATTCTTCCATTCCCTCCCCCCGCCATTCTATCAAAATCTATCCTTCCATTCCCCCCCCCACTGTCCAGGCTCAATTGTCAGCACCTATCCTATCCCACCACCACCACCATCAGAACTGATGAAGCTTCTTGAATGAGAAACGAAACATTTTCTTCTTCCTCCTCAAAGAAAAAAACGGTCCAGTTGCCTTTTGAAGAAAAATAGCACTTTTCAGACAACTATGACCTGGAAGATTAAGAATCTCCACAGGCACTTCCTCAGGAAGCCTATCCACTTTGTCAGTGTCTTTCTTTGCACTTGATATAGACAACTTGCTAGAGAAAGAAAATAGACAAAATATGTTGTCTCATCTTAAAAACCTCCAGTGATGAAGCACCCACAACTTCTGAAAGCAAGGCATTCCACTGGTTGATTGTCCTCCCTGTTAAGAAATTTCTCCTTAATTCCAGGTTGCTTCTCTCGATTTGTTTCCATGCATTGTTTCTTGTCCTGCCCTCTGGTGCTTTGGAGAACAAGTTGACCCCTCTTCTTTGTGGCAGCTGCTCAAATACTGGAATACTGCTATCATGTCACCCTAGCGATGGAGCATGAAGTGCTGCAGATGGATCCCGGGGCCAGTTAGATGGTACAGACGCCAGTGCACACAGAAGACAGTTGATTTGACCAAGAGCCAGGAAAAGTTGCTCATGCTACAAAAGCAATTGCTCTTTTTTGGGATGGGAAAATTGTAAAAAGGAAAAAAAAGGGGAGGGGGAGGGGAGGATAATTGCTTTCAGAAAGGACAGAGTACTCTTTACATCTGGGAAATGGGATCTGCAATAGTGCAACCTTTCATCCTTGCCTGACAGACTGCAGAAACCAAAAAATTACCGTCGTATTAATGGAAAAACAAGCCCAACTATCCGAATTTTCTTTTGCCCAGCTACTAAAGTTATTTGGCTGGTAAAAGAGAAGGGATGGGGGAGAGAAAGTTTCCTTCTTTATTTCATGTGTGTTTTGTATTTCTTCTGGATCTTCAAGGCAGGGGACCTTGAGTCTCCTTTCCCCCGTTTGTATCCTCACAACAATTGCGTAAGGTAGGTTAGGACAGGGCTTTTCAACCAGTGGTACGGGTACCACCTGTGGTACATTGGCACCTGGCAGGTGGTACGCGACCATCCTAGAAAAGTGGTAGCGGGGGAGGGGAATGAGCTGATCCGGTGGCAGCACTGCACAAGCCTGAGCGAGAGATGGCTGGAGCTGCAGGGCTGTCAGGGCTCAGCGGAAGTGCCAGGATCAGCACTTCTTCGGGGCTGTCAGGGCTCAATAGAAGCACCAGGATCAGCGCCAGGCTCCAGCTGGAGCATTCAGCTGGAATGTTGCAGCATCTCCAGGGTCTTGTGATTTACATTCAGATGCTTGGCAACTGATTCATATTTATGACGGTCACAGTGTCCCAGGGTCATGTGAAGTGACCAAAACCTGCTGCAACCACCCAGCAGATGGGAGGGAATAAAAACTAAACACCCCCACCCCACCCCCGCTGTCAATCCTCAACAAAAATGCTCACAACAATGAAAACCTTGGATAGGAGGAAGAGCGCCGCCAGGTGGACAGGCAGGTGTCTTGCTCGGCTGTGGCTTGGGGGGCACTTTTTTCAGTGCCATTGTAACTTTGAACAGTCACTAAGCGAACTGTTGCAAATCGAGGACTACCTGTACTTTATCACTTTTTTCCTTTTTTTTCCGTCATCAAGTTTTTGACACCTTGCTAGGCGACTGGTGGTACTCGGATGTTGCCATATCCTAAAAGTGGTACAATGGGTGAAAAGGTTGAAAAGCCCTGTGTTAAGATAAAAGAAAACGAACGAGCCAAAGACTCTGAGATGAATGGAAGTTACGACCTGCGCCTCTCACGTCCTGGGATAACATCCAGTGTGGATCCCATCAGATTGAAGTTAAATGATACCAGCGCGGTCATGGGAGTTGTAGTTCCGCGCTTCTGAAGCGGAAAGCTAATATCCCACCCTCCAGAGTCCAGAACAAACCACGTGAGGAAGCTTCGCCGAACGTCGCCTGCGCGGCCTGACGTCACCAGGCAGGTCAGCGTCCTCTCTTTCGCCGCCCTCGCGCGCACCGCTTCCTGGGGTCAACCGGAAGGAAGGAATCTGGCAGCCGAGACTGTGAGAGGAAGGGAAGAGTCAGCGGGCGCCATTTTGGGAAGCGCTGGGGTTCTTCCGCACTCGAGTCGACGAAACCTGCGGCCTGCTTCGGTCTGTGGTGCCAGGAAGTGGCTTTATTTTGCCACGGGCGACGAGGCGGTCGGGGCTTGAGCGGGTGACTCGCCGCTCCTTCCGTTAGGCTGAGGGCAGGAGGAGGAAGCGGTCAGGAGTGGGTGGGCGAGGGCAGCGAGACCGCCCGAAGTAAGGGCCGCGCGGGGGGAAAGGCCGAGGCCAGCTCGTGCAGGGGTGCCTGTGGTAGGCAGGCAGTGAGCGAGCGAGTAAATTTTTGGTGGGAGTCTTTTTTTCGGAATGCCTGAGAGGGGATAGCAGGGAAGGGTGGGCCGGGGTCTGCTGCCAAGGAAGAGAGTTGTGGGTGAAGTTTTTGGGCCCGAGGGTGGGGGAATCTTAGCCTTTAATACTTCAGAAAGAGAGTATGTTACACTACAGAAGGGCCTCACATGCGATGTAATTATAAACGGGGGCGCAAAGAATATAAAGCCCCAGAGGAAAAAAAAACGTGGCCTGATAGGACTACACAGCATCTCGTTTGGTTGGAATAAGCTTGAAGAGGGGTCTTCTACTAGTTGTGAAATCTTAAAAGTTCCCGAGGCTCTTGAGCCCTTGCTTGCCCTAAGATGAAAAGGGGCATCAGGAAGCGTGCTAAAGAGGTCTAGCCGCGATTTTGAGATGTGCCTGTTCCCTGGTTAATGTCCTTTGTTTGGCCTCTACTTGTGGAAGAAGAACGAAGGAAAGACCCGTTTCCAGGCTGTGGATTTGCAGCCATTCGATACCTACCTGTTTGCCTGTTCTACGAATTAGATTATGGCTGCCAATATAGGAGACCAGCATTCTTCAGAATGGTGATTGCAAACCTTTATTTTAATTTCAGCTCCTGGGGTGGGGAGGAGGAGAATTTAAGGTTTAGGTAGGATTGAGCAGATTTGAAATATGTGTCTACTACAGTAGCAAAGCCTTATTATTTGGCATCATTTATGCCAAGTGATGTGCTAACTATTTTTTAAGTAGGTGTTTGTTTTTAAAAGCAAATTAACTTGTTGATGGACCAATTCCCATCTGCTGTAATGGTTGCTGGTACAGGAACATCTTTTGAAATACACATTATTCACTTGTGAATTGAAAGATACTAGGTGTTGGATTTTTCTTCTGTTATTTCTAAGGTGAGGAGTCTAACCTACAACTGATAATATCACAGTGAAGCTTAAAACTGAGGAAGAGGGAAGAAAAGCAACTCCAGTCGCTTTGTACTTACCGGAGGACAAGGCTACTGAATTGTGACGTGTTTCAATTTAGGTTTTTTTTTAAAAAAATGAGTTAGCTTTCAGAATTGTTTATATTTTTTAAAATAGTGTATTTTTTTTCAAATTTTTCAGATCTACTCATTTCTGTAATCAGTTTGGATTTGCTTTTTTATTTTTATTTTATCTAACCTTATATTTTAGTTATTGCTAACCTGTGGGACTGATCCAACTTTTCTAGGTTATAACATCATCTCCATTAGAGTTAACTGCCTTTTGCATGTGAAAGGATAAAGAATTTCTCTTGACTAATGTAAACATATTCCCTGAAGATTTGGCTTTGGTTTCTGCTATAAAAGACTTTAAAACTAATACACTTTCTTGGATTTGTATTGGTCAATGTGTATTTTTAAATAAGTAAAATAATTAAGGTTAGATAAAATATTTTAGGACTTTATAAATTAGATATTGGAAATAAGAGACTATATAGAGTAGAAAAATCTCGTATCAGTAAAGGTTTGTAATTACAACAGCTTTCTGAGTGAATGTAGTGTTAGCTAAAGGTGTTTATATCTTCAAAGAATGTGATTTCATGAGAAATATTCTGATTCTGAGTTTTTTTGACAAGTAGTTGAAACAGTATTTGTATTACTGTATTTGTCCAAGCTATTTAGATAATCCATTTGATCTATTGTACAGAAAAGTTCTGTTTGTTACAGACAGTACTAGCTAAGTAGTTGTCACCAGTTAGACCAGGGGGAGTTTGAATTTTAACAGGAAAGAAGAGTGAGGTGTACTATTTAAAAAGTAATATTTTGTAACAAAAAAAAAAAATCAAAGCCAAAACACTTTCCTAGACTTGATTCAAGTTGAAATTGACATTCTGCTTATGACATCATAATGCTGATGTTGTCACAGGCTTATAGGTCTTAAGTATTTGACCATCAAGATATGGTAGAAGGATAGGTTAAGCATCACTTTCCAATTAAATATAACTATTTTAGCCATCAGATGTGGGTGAGTATTGGTTTTGGCTCAATCATTGATAAAAACGTATTCCTGGGCAAATAATGTTAAATTTTGTTGCCATTTTGTCTTAGTAAAATTTGCATGAATATTGACAATTTTATTTTTGACTATTTTGTCATATATAGGCAGCTTTAATTTGTTCTTATTTTTATTGTAAGCTGTCCTGAGAGTTTGGTTGTAAGGCAGCTAGGCATAAGCAGTCTCTTAAAGTTACTCCTATCACCAGAACATAATAAGAGGGCAAGCTCTCAAACTTATAAAAAAAAGAAAGGTAAAAATTGGAAAAACTTTCTCAGAGTCTTAATATTAAATGGGAAAGTAATTTTTTGTGGCATTGCTCGCATACATGAATAAAAATTCTAATTCTTAAAAAATCCAGTATCTTATGGCACCTTACAGACTTACCACAACATACATTTTGAAGGGGGAAGAATTGTGAAACTAAGAAAAAAGTATGTCTAGTTATTAGTTGAGCAAAACTGCTTATGCTTGCCAGTTGGAATGACTAAACAAATTTTGCTAGTAGGAGAAGCCACATTTCTCAGTACATGATACTAAACAGCACAGAAGGCACTTCTATTCTTGCTGGCAGGAAAAGCATGTTGCTCATTTAAGATGAGGTAAAGATCCCAGAATTCTGGATTGGTGGAATATGCAACTGGTTGTGTTCTAGCAACAGTCTAAAATTACTGTCTCATTAAAAATTTTAATTATCCTGACGTATCTGAGAAGTGTGTATTATAAAAAGCCAGTAAACAAGAATGTACAGTAATGTCATTTTTCACAAAGTTTTAAATCACGAGTGGGCAGCACTTACGACAACTTTCATTGTGACTATAATTGGTAATTGACTTGTCAGAAATCTGTTGATCGTTTTATTGTTGTCCATGCCCATGGAACCAAGCTACTGTATGCCTAGATACTGTTTTTTAGTGAGAAGCAACAGTGAGGGTAATATTGTCTATCTTGGGGTTACCAGCGATTCCAACTTCTACGAAGCAAGCACTTGATAGTATTCTTTCATGTAACTGGTTGTTATTCTGTCTTTTGAATTGAGAAACTTGCTGGTTTCACAATCAATTTGAAGTATACTATATGGAGAATAAAATAAAGAGATCATAAATGTTAAATGTTTCGGATGCAAATAGATCAGCAGATAATAGCCTACATACAGTAGATGTATCAGCTTGTTAATCTTTCAAGGCGGAATTAGGAACTGACATAAAAAATGAAGTAAAACATAGATTCTGGATTGACAAGTATAATTGAAATTGGCATTGTATATTGGTTAAGGTCCATGAGCAGAGACACATAAAATCTCTGGTAATTTTTATTCTTGTAATCATGTGAAGCTAATGAAACAGAACCTCTTTCTGCATCACTGTCTTTTCTCCCTGGTTTGAGACTCTTTAGCAAGTTCTAAAGTCATAACAGCTCATGTGGATGAATTTTCTGTGGTGACTCAGGAACTGAATAATAGTGGTCAATTAGACTGAACCGGAGTGCAAATTAAACCTACCAGATGTTCTTGCTAGCACTCTTGGGCAGCAAGTTCTGTAAACTGAAGACAAGCATATCTAAAAGTTGCAGGTGCTTTGTGATTTCAAGGCTGTAGCAATGATACATGGGAATAAAAATCCCTGCAACTTTCTCTTTTTCATCAACTGTCTCTTCTACTTTAAAGGGTTTCACAGTACAACCTGGGTACTGCAAGCACCAGAGAAAACAGGATGGAAGGCCCAATGCATGAGAATCCCGAATGGGAGAAGGCCCGGCAAGCACTGGCTAATATTAGCAAGGCCAATGCTGCAGCTGCTTCTGGCAACAGTAAAGGTGCCACCAACGGTCAAGCTAACACACAGGTAAACACACAGGTAAGAAGGAGCCAACGGTGCTTTAGATGTCCTTCCATTGCTGTTTGTGCCTTAAATTTATAATTTGAAAACATACAGTTGTTTGTATCAGCCTTGGTCATTTAAGACTGAGACTAAAATTTACTTCATTTTGTTTGCTGCTAACTTGGGATTTTAGAATCAATAAGAAATCAAACCCTGTTCAAAGCCAGTATTCTGAGGAGAGTTTTCTACAAGGTCACATGAGTCTTAAGTGGGGAAGCTGGAAATGAATGAAGTTAATGTCAGTATTCTATTGATGCATCTCTTGGAGACACTGGAACATATTAAATGTCTATGGAGATTCTCAGTCATCCAGGTCATAGTTGTCCCAAAGATGCTTTTTCAGGAGGCAACTGAACTTTCTTGTTTTTCCTTCTCATCCAAGAAATTTAGGAAATAAATATATATTAGCTTAGGAAGGATATATATTTTAAGTAGTATGTTATTTTTATGTTTCTTTACTCTTGCTCTCCTTTCTTTTTTTTTCATTGTTTTATCTATTCCTTAAGAAATGTAAAAGTGTGAGATGGTTCATATGGAAAAATAGAGTTAGATTTTTAAACATAATTAATTTTTAAGAAAATCTTAACCAGTAAGAATACCTAGAATTTGGTGGGAGAAACAAATTAAAATAAGGACTGTAACAGGATCCATGATAAGGCAACCAGAATGATTGGATAGAAAAGAAATATTATATTGATGTGATTATTATTTTTAGGAATATTGGGGGAAAATTATATATTTAATTGTTATGTATCAAAACAGTAAGAATTGTATTAACTCAATGTTTGCAAAAGAGGATATTTTGGGAAAAGAGGAAATCAACTAAAACCATTATGTGGATTATGGATTATAGAAATCAATTGTTAATGATTGTTTTACAAATGTAACCCAGACAACACACTGTTCAATTATTGTGATTTATGTTTTTTAAAAAATCAATAAAATATATTACAAAAACAAAAAGCTTCAGCTCTGACTGGATGGTAGGGAATGTAAGGATTTATACTCCTTGCAGACAGCTGGTCATTTGCCTTTTTTTGGAGAGTCATTAAGGCCACCTGGAGGTTTATCTGTGTTGTCAGGGTCACCTGAGTAGTGCAAATGGGTATGGAGCCTTCTTGGAACTGTTGAAAGGACTGTGTTGTAGGCTGGAGATAGATGATGGCATATCCCTCCTCCTCTGTTGAGAGAGGGCTGTTCAATTTTGACATAGATGGCCTCTTTGACCCCTCTTTCAAACCAGCGGTCTCTATGTCCAAAATGTGGACTTTGCTGTCTTCGAAAGAGTGTCTTTTAAATGCAGATGGACTGCTTGTCCTGATGGTTTGTTCTCCTAAAAGAATGCAAATGACAGCTGTCTGCAGAGAGTATAAATCCTTCAATTCCTCACCATCCAGTCAGAGCTGAAGAAGCTTCTTGGATGAGAAGTGAAACATTTTCAGAGCAAAACCAAAGTCCAGTTGCCTAGTGAAAAAGCACCTTTGGGACTGGAACACACTGTTTTTTTTTAATTGGGGAGTATGTAAAAGGAAGAGAACCTCTGTATTCTGAAATGGCTTTAGAGTCTGCATTTTGAGGATTGTTAAGCACTGGACTGCCGTGTGCTAATCTGCCTTCCTGAAATTAATTAGAGGAAAAGATTTGGGCTTGTTAGACAAGTACTTGCATTTTGTAGTAGTGGGTATAACCATTTTGATCAGTGCATGACTCATTTCTATTTTTCACAGTACACAGCACAGCAAGGAGAATCCCTGCAGCAGCAACAGCAGTACTACCAGTGGTATCAACAATACAGCTATCTCTACCCCTATAATTACTATTATCCTATGGTAAGTAATAGCATTTGGCTAATTTCATAAGGTCCTTTTAGAATGTCTTAAACTAGGGTGAAGAGGGATTCAGTGTTTTAAAGCAGAGTACAATACTTCAGAATAAATAAGGCAAGGCAGAATTTTCCATATTCGTTGAGCTTTATCTATGCCCTCCAACCCCACACAGTTTTTAACAGAAGGCTCCCAAGTGGCCACATTGTGTGATGAAAGCAAATAGGTCCTTGTTGCTGCTAATATGTGTGCCAAAACTTAGTTTAGGATTTGCAGGATGGATACGAAAGAATGAGAACATCAAGGAGGACACCAGGCTGATAACAAACCTGTTAGCAAATGTTTATTCAGAAATTGACCTTGCATATATTCACAGTGCCAGGGAGCTCCTCCCGCTGGGTGAGCCCAAATGGCAAGGACATCAGCTGGGTTTATGGAATGAACCTTTTCCTTTCTCCCCCACTTTTGGGAATGTTGGCACACAGTGGGGAATACACATTGAAAGGAATGTGCTAGTTCCTGCTGTTTCCTAGCAAGACTCTTAGGGGGCAAAAGCCTGGTGTGTGTGACTGATTCAGGTCAATTTCAGGCAGCCTTGCAAGAGGGCCAGAGGTTTTTAAGAACTAATTAAGTCCCAGAGCAGAGCTTATTAACTTGTGAAAAAAGCTGCTCACAAGGGCTAGGGAAATGGTTCACCACAGGACTCTACATACCTATTATATATATATGAGATAAATGCAGAGTTTCATAAAGTTTGTAAAAAGAGAGACCAGGATTTCAAAATGTTAGAAATCCACTAAATGGAATCCAGGCAAGAGAAGACCTTGAGTGGAAACCCAATTAGCTTCTGTTTTTATACAAAAATTATATATTACCTATTGTGTAAAGCACAGGTGTCAAACCCGATTGCATCATGTGACGTATTGTGACATATCGCAATGGCTTTTTTGGCTTTGTGGAGCCCAGGGTGGGTGTGGCCTACATTTGACGCATCCGGCCTGCAGGCCGCCAGTTTGAGACCCCGGGTGTAAAGTATCTCTTCACTGATCCATGATTTGCCTTCCCAGGAAAATGTCTACTCTGGGTATGGTTCTCCTGGGCAATATGGTGTCCCAGGCTCTTACTCCTCAACACCCCAACAGCCACCAGTTCCTGGGCAGCACCAAGGGAGTATGAGCCAGGTAATACATTTCACTTTATATAAATATTGTTTTTTTATATTTTAAATACGGGGTAGTGGGGAAAATATAAATACACAAATCCGATCACAAAAAATTCAAAATTCATTTCAGAAATTCTCAGTACTATCTTCACAATTTATGAAGAAGAGATGGCTAAGTAGTAAGATGGTTTGATTTTTCTGATAATTTTTTAAAGGTTTCTGCCTGTAATGCCCCCTCATTGTGTGCAGTTGATGAGCAAGTTTTCTGGTTGTAATGCCACCTTGGTGTAAGCAGTTGTAACAGTACAGAAAAAAATATAAGTTGTCCATCTTTATATCAGCTTACTCAAGATAAAGAGAAAGGGGTTGAGCAAACCCCCAACTCCATCGTAAGCTCTCTGCTTTGAACTGTTCTTTTAAAAATGGGGCTGGCAGAGATATTAACGGCACAAATCTCCTTTCTCTAGCCTCCCGTCCCAGGCATGGAAGACGGAGGGATGTTGTACTCAAGCCAGCCTCAGCAAATGCAAATCCCTAACCTGCCACAGTCCCCTATGCAGCATCCCAACCACCCTTCACAGCATAGCAACCTACCCATGGGCCCTGGGGGGCAGCAGCAGCAGGGTGGTCCTCCTGGAGGGTTGCACTCTCAGCCAAACCAGTCAAGTGCCTCCTATAACCAGCAGCAGCACTCTTACCAGGAAGCAGCCAAGGCCAAGAAAGGACAGCAGCTGTGGAACCGCATAAAACGTGAGCTTCTGGGAGTGGAGGTGGAGGGGCTTGTGCAGGCCTTCAGGACAGGAAGGCAAAGCACCTTCAGGGACTCTGTTAACTGGGAAGGGGAGTTGGCAGTATCTGGAGGAAGTTTTATTTCCGGCTACTGATGTATTACCAGCTATGCCATCTTCTCTGGCACAATTTAAAGCTTTGGCTTTAACGAGGTAACTTCTGCTTTGAGGTTTATTAGCGTATAGGGAGATGGAAAGAGAAAAGGAAACATCTCTGAAATGCGTAGCTTCCTGTGTCATACTCAAAAATGGTTTTTATTTGTTGGATTGAACCTATAGAAAGAGTTGCCAAGACATTTGTAACAAATTTAGCTCAGCTGGCAAATGGAGAATGTTCTCTAATGTAAAATTAATAATATCCAACTTTTAAAGAGCTACTGACCATTCAGGAAGGCATATTAAACCACCTTTGATTAACTTCAAGTTTCTGTTATGGATTAAAAGAGGAATTGTTGCCGCGGTGCATACAGTCCCCCCCCCCCCCCCCATCTCTGTTGGTCAGTGGGGCAAAAGCTTCCACTTTACTGAACTTGGAAATCTTATTTGGGCTTTGGGAATCACCATCATGGTTGGAGCTTCCCTGCTGCTGACATTTTAGTCTCCTGAGGATATAGTGGATAGCCTGCAAACCACAGGTAGCCTTGAGCATCTTAGCGTATCTCCAAGAATGTGTTGTCAAATTCAAGCAGCAAAATGGCCAGATTCTAGAATCATGATTTTGTTGTTATTGTTGTTAGTTCAGCATTAAGAATGGGAATGGAAGGAAGCTGGTGAATAAATTGATAGAGGAGGATATAATGGAATAGGAGTTTGGTATTTGTGGGTCCCTGTGGGCAAGTGGAAAACCTTTCATTCACGTTAGGAGCTCTGTGGATTCAGTCCCTTATGTTGGAATCAAAGTAAATTTTTGCCTTTGTCTCAAGAGTTGTAGCAAGAGCTATGTATAGCTTAAATGGAAACTGTAGCTTAAATCATCCCATAATGTTTATGAAAATGCATAAAATGCTCTTGGTACTGCAATAAGGGCATTTGTGAATGCATAAGGCTGTTTCCTCACATATGTGGTCTCAAATTTTGGGAGTATCAAATTAAAATAATCCTTGGCACGTTTGCTTCTCTTGAGGGGAAGATTTATATGTAGATTGGGGGGGGGGGGGCTACTAAATCTGCAAAGTATTTTTTTTTTTAAATATGCATGCACATACACCTATGAATCCTCTTTTTATAAACAGAAGCACCTGGGTCTGGTGGTCTAAAATTCAACCTTCCAAAGCGTCCCTTTGTAGTAACAAATCAGAACTTCAGCTCTTTGGAGCAGCAGCAGCAGCAGCCAAACTGTGGCTCCCAGCAGAATTCAGAGAAACGTCACAATCGCAGGTTTGCAAGTTTCGTCTCTTCTCGTTTGTTTATTTATATTAAAGTGACCTGTAAAGATGCTAAGAAAAAGACTCAGGCATTTCTTGAGCAGAGGTTTGAAGCTGCAGGACACAGCTTGACAAACTCTGAGTTTATTGTTTCTTATATACTTTTTACATACATAGGCTTTACCATTAACTGCTGACATTTTACATTCATAAGTTTAACCTTTAGCTGTTGACATAAAGTAATTGAAAAATTCCTTCATATAAGCAATTATCTTCTAGTAACACATTACATGGTCAGAGATCAGGTAAAGACAAATACAGGTAGATGAAAGACAGGAAGAGATAAGGGGGAACTTAAAGCATATTATTTATTTAGGTAGGTAAGGTATTAAGTCAAAAGGGTATGACCTTCTGGCTGCTTCCTTGGGACAAAGGGTATCAAAAGGTTATGAGGTTTGTGGGGGGGGGGGAAAGCATGGCAGTTTGCTGCACGTGCTTTTTTCCCCACAGTGACCAACTTTTTTACAATGAAAAGGAGGACACAAATAAATTGAAGAAAAAATATTGTAAATAAAAGAAACATTTTATTCGTTGCAACAATAATACAGAATACACTAATACGATAAATGCATAATAAAAAACATTTGTAACAATAACATTTTATATTGTAATTATGCTTACATGCCTATTAATTATTATTTAAATGAGTACTGTTCCATTGAATGAATATTTTTTGTCAATGTATCATCTTTTAACAATATATTGGAAATATCTGAACAAAAAATATCCTTCATACTGAATTTTACGGCAAGTGCTGCAGCTAGAGTATCAACATTCAATCTCGATTTCTCACTTTTCCAAAAATCATTAGCAATTGAAAAAACCCTTTCAACTGCTGCATTAGTTCCAGGGCAGCACAATGTAAATTGAACAAGAATAAATAAATTTTCACATGGAATATGTTCATTTTTGAAATGGCTGAATATTTCCACCCATCTTTTATCAATTTCAATGTGTTTATTTTCCCATTGTATTTTTCAGAATTTAAAAATACATTCAGGCTTCTAATTTTTTCAAAGAGACAATTGTCTATTTTAATGTCTGGCATTTCTTTAGATAAAAACTCAACACAAGATTCAATATCTGTCCAATATACTTGCGATGAAGTCAAAAAACTCAATTGAAACTGTTATTTCCTGTGATGTTTGTTTCAGACCATTCTTCGATATATTGAAAACATGTTTGGTAAAAATTCTGCACTTCTTTGATAAACTTTTCTGTTATGCCTGGATTTGATTCCTCTAAGTCTGACAATTTTCTTTTTATAACTAAAGGAAGAAATTTTTCTTCAAATCGAGTTTTATATTGAAGGATAAAGTCATTCAAATTAAGACTAACTTCTGTAGCTGAAATGTGTTCACCTTCAATCTTTTGAATCGTTTTGTGAAAAATAGATGCTTGGTTGTGTACAAAATACATTAATATCTCAGATATTTCATTATTGAAAAACGATTCCAGGATTTTAGGACATTTGTCTAAACTTAAAAAAATATGAACGGAGAGGCTCAAATAATTGTAGAACACACTCTATAGCAGGTGTTAGAGCAAGCCATCTAACTTTTGAATATCCTAAAAGTTTTTTGTATTGAACATTCGCTTCTTCACAAAATTGTTTTAAAGTAGCCACACGAACGGTAAAACGACTAAAATACAAATAAAATGTAGTTATTATTACTTCTACATCAATTGGCATGGCACATGACGCTGTGTTGATTGCATTTGACAAAATATGTGCATTACAACCTATTCCTAGTATTTTCTTTTGGAGTAAATCTTATAATTTTATATACACATTATTCACCCCTTTGCGTCTTTGCCCACCAAAATTTGTGTTTGTATTATCAGCTGTTAGTGCAACAACTTTGGATTTCAAATTGTTTTCATTTATTACTCTGTATAGATGGTTTGACAAAATTTCAGCAGTTTCGCCCTCAATAGATTCTAAATTTAAAATTTTTCCTTGAATGCCCTTAGTAACATTAAAATATCTTAAAATGTATTGGATACATTTTAGTTTCATTATGATTGGATGCATCAGATAAAACCGTTACAAATGCTGCAGTTTCCAAGTCTTCTGTAAGTATTTTGTCACAGTGATTTTTAAATACTGATTTAATAATAGCCTCGCATTTTGTCTTGGTGCATGAAAATTTAGCATCGTGAAACTTTTTCAATAATTTAGTTGTACAATCCATACTACGAAAACTTTGATTGTGAATTATGGTGTGGTATGGAATGCAAATGTTTCCTCCATTGCAGCTAACTGTTTTTCATCTTCAGAATACTTTGAAGTTTAAAAAAAACTTGTTACTTTACAACTGAAAGCAGATGCATCTGATGATTGCTTATGTTTCTTGGTGGTCAAGTGTTTCGTAATAGCTGCTCTGCCCCCAACTGCAATACAAAATTCTCCGCTGCAAATATTGCAGAAAACAATGTTATCCTTCTTTGATGTGATGAATGGAAATTCCTTATTCAATTTATCGTTGAAATGGCATTTCCTCTTTTTTGATTTTTCCATCCCTAAATGGAAGTTAGTCTCTTCCAGGTGTCTTCGGGACTAACTAGGAAATGGTGTAGTTGGGTAGCAAGGAGGGGTGCAAAGTTCCTGCCAATTCACCTTCACTGTAGACAACTTGCATGTGCAAAGTTTGCCAGCCGGGTATTTTGGCATGCTCAGCAGCAATTCCTATTGGATTTCGAAAGCCAATAGGGGGAGTAGCACAGTTCATGCAAAAGTTGGGGGGAAAAAAAACATTAAAAAAGGTGCCAGAATGCCGTTCTGAGCGTTCTATGAGGAAAAAAAAGCCCCGCAGATTAGTCTTCAAATATCGAAAAGGAGGACATGTAGGAGGACACTTTTCAAGGGAGGACAGAACTTAAAAAAGGAGGACTGCCCTCCCTAAAGGAGGACGGTTGGTCACCTTATATATGCAGCCCAAATCACCAAGATAACTCTAGGCCCCGTTTACATCATGTGATTTAAGCAATGATAAAATCAGGATAGAGGACACAAACTGATAATAATTTGGTGTGTGAACAAAACGTGCAAATGTCCTAAAAACTTTCTTCCATTTTGTTTCTTTGAATAGAGAATTTACCATGCTTAGTAAAGTGAAAGAGATTCAAATGAGAGTTTGGGGGAAGCCACAAAACACTGGTGCTTTTTGTTTGGTTTGTCATAGTATGTTGGCTTCTGTTCCAGTAACCCCTCCCTGAGTTACTGGCTGATTTTGTGGCATATTTTAGGTGAGGAACAGAAACATACGTTAGATGAAGTGGTGGTGCTTCCAACATGATGAATATGCTGTGGAAGTTATGTGTTCTTGTTTAGGGAGCTTAAGAAGCAGTGCCTTTTTCCAGTGTTCTGTGGAGTGTAAGGGTCACAGTTGATATCACCAGGTGTGTCAGAACTGCCATCCTTCACTCCAGGTTTGCTTAGCTAGATGTCAGCCTGCCATGAACAATGGGGGGGGGGGGAAGAAGGGGGAAAGTGAAACTAAGCACCATGCTGTTCCGAGACATCAGTTCATCACCCCAAGGCCACAAGCTGGAAAATGGAATGTAATGGCTTGAGTTTTAGCCTGCCTTTGCAGGTACAGTTACCAAAACAACTTCTTTGAATGTATCTGGTCAATTGGGAGATAACGGAGGAATGCAAATGGGAAAGTTAACTGGGAAACTTTTGCGCTCAAAACCTCAGTTCTGACTTTGCTTTACTGTAACCGCTTGGCTTCTTAGTAAAAGAATTTTCACTACAAATCGAGTCAAGAGTCTTTCTTTCCTGGGACTTCCGATGGCGACGGCCGTGTCGATGGCGGCTTTTTTCAGCCGTCCGCCCTGGGATGTGTCAAAGCCAGCTGAGACAGCGAGCAACAGCTGTCTCGCGGCTTGGAACCTCTCTCCCCGGGCAAAGGGGAGGAGGTGAGCTTTCCTCAGATAGTGGTAGAGCTCCCCGAGACCCCAAAGCTTTCTTTTTGGTGGTTGGAGGGTGAGAGCTCCCACGGAGTCTGAGGTGTCCTCCACATTCCAGGATGCCTTTGCCCTGATTTTTATCCAGGGCAAAGCTAGACGCTGCTTCCACATCTGCGCTTAAAATGAATTTGTGAGTAAAATTTAAAGCAGACAGAGCTGACCAGGAGAGATTAAAATGGTGATTATTTCGAGACTTTAACTCTGGAAAAGAATTTATCTTTTCCTTTTTTTTTTTTTTCAATTAAGAGTGGTGAAAAATGGCGCTGAGATGTTGATTCTTTGAGTGAAAGGACCGGAACTTCTATTTGAAACAATGTAACAGATTTTGTATTTATATAAAATACAAGAATCTTCTTTTTTCTTTTAAGGGGGCTTTTGTCTTTTTTCCTCCCCCCCCCCTTTTTTTTTTGTATTTGTTGATTTTATAAGATTTTAGTAGACTTTTTAACAAGTGGTCTTAAAAATAAAATGGCTTCAAAGCGTCTCGGAGCTTCTATTGTTTCTAAAGCCTCAATCTTCCCAGTAATGTAGACAGCTCAGCAAGCTAAGTTTAAGTTACCACCACCTTCTCCATCGTTACCAGCATCAATACTTAAAGATTTACAGGAGGCCTTGGGAAATAAGGCAAGACAGATTAAAGAAGAGATGGAGGAATTTCTTGAAAATAAAATTAGGGAACTGAGAGAGGATATTGCGTCTGTGTTTCAAAAGTTTGTTGGTCATATAGATCGACTGGATGATCGTATTGATGATGTTGTGGAAAATTTTGAAAAACTGGAAGATCGAATTGATAAAGTAGAAAATAAGGTGGAAATAATACTGGATGAAATTACTATGTTATAATATAGAGACATGGAATTTGCTTTAAGAATAAGGGGAATGAAGGAAAACACGCAAGAGGATTTGAGACAAGTGGTGGTAAAAGATATAGCTTTCATTTTGGGGGCTGAACCTGAAGAAATACTGAGAGAGACGGAAAAAGTTTTTAGGGTTAATTCAAGGGTTGCGTGGCAGAGGAATTTGCCATGAGACGTGGTTATTTATTTTTCTAGAAGATCACTTCGTAATGAAATTTTACAGGCTTTTTATAAGCAGAGATTTCAAATTGCAACTCAAGATGTTATAATTTTAAAAGAAATACCTTCAAAAATTCTTAGAAAAAGAAAGGATTTTGCTTTTTTTGGCTGATGAGCTAAAAAAATGACAGGTCCGGTTCAGATGGGAGATACCGGCTGAAATAGTGGTGAATTATGCGGGGATTTATCATAGACTTAACACAATTTCAAAGGCGAAAGATTTTTACACTTCTGTTTTGAAGGCGGGCTCTCCATCATCTTTACGACCTGAGATTACAGAAGAAAAGTCGGAAGGGCAGCTGGTTGAAGGTGCTATGTTATTGGATGTAGGAGACATACAGGCTGAACCTCTGCAGCAGTCTCTTGTGACAGAAGATTTTTTAAAGAAACCGAGAATGACTCGTGCAGCCTATATACCAGTGGTTCTCAACCTGTGGGTCGGGACCCCATTTGGGGTCGAACGACCATTTCACGGGGGTCGCCAAACAATGCAGTCCGCCATTTTTTTCCCCTTTTCCTTAGCTGTGCTACTCCCTTTTATTCTATTGGCTTTTGAAAGCCAATAGAATAGACTCTCTTGAATAGAGTCTAATTCTATTGGCTTTCAAAAGCCAATAGGAATTGTCCAGGCTGTCTCTGCCCTGCTGAGCCCGCCAAAAGTCCCATTCTGCAAACGGTGCTGCACCAGTTGAGTAGTCCTCGACTTACAACCAGTTGGGGGTCGCGGCATTAAAAAGGTTGAGAACCACTGCTATAGACGTAAAGTAAAAGAACAGCAGAAAGCAGATGTTGGAATAAAGAAAAGGAAATGATGAACTTTTGTAGTAGTTTTTTGAGATAGAAGATGTTTTAAAGGAATACTGAATGAGTTGTGTAATATGTAGAAGTAAAGAAAAAGAACAGTAAATAGTATGTTTTAAAGGAATAGTGAATGATTTGTGTAGTATGTAGATGTAAAGAAAAAGAATAATAGAAGGTGACGATATAGTGGAAAAGTTAAATATTTGGGAGTATATATATTATAATCCCCTTTATGGATTACTGCCTTGTCGTGGCGAAGGGGCTTGCGTAACTCAATGAAGCTATAAGCTATGCCGTGCAGGGCCACCCAAGACGGACAGGTTATAGCAGAGAGTTCTGACAAAATGTGATCCACTGGAGAAGGAAATGGCAAACCACTCCAGTATCTTTGCCATGAAAACCCCATGGACAGTACTAAAAGGAAAAAAGATATGACGCTGGAAGATGAGCCCCTCAGGTCGGAAGGTGTCCAATATGCTACTGGGCAAGAGCAGAGGGCTAGTACTAGTAGCGCCAGAAAGAATGAAGCGACTGGGCCAAAGCCGAAAGGACGCTCAGCTGTGGATATATCTGGTGGTGAAAGGAAAGTCCGATGCTGTAAAGATTTTTCT
Source organism: Crotalus adamanteus (assembly GCA_039797435.1). Taxonomy (NCBI): domain Eukaryota; kingdom Metazoa; phylum Chordata; class Lepidosauria; order Squamata; family Viperidae; genus Crotalus; species Crotalus adamanteus. Next base: position 13,553,624 of record CM077935.1, read on the forward strand.
CCATAGGAACCTGGAATGTAAGATCCATGAATCAAGGCAAGCTAGACGTAGTCAAAAAAGAGATGACAAGACTGAACATAGACATTTTAGGAATCAGCGAACTAAAATGGACAGGAATGGGTGAATTTAACTCAGATGACCATCAGGTATACTACTGTGGGCAAGAATCCCTCAGAAGAAATGGAGTAGCCTTCATAGTCAATAAAAGAATAGGAAAAGCAATACTGGGATACAATCCCCAAAATGACAGAATGATCTCAATTCGAATCCAAGGCAAACCATTCAATATCACAGTAGTCCAAATCTATGCCCCAACCACTGGTGCTGAAGAGGATGAAATTGACCAGTTCTATGAAGCCCTACAGCACCTTATAGAATTAACACCAAAAAATGATGTCCTTATCATCATGGGGGATTGGAATGCTAAGGTAGGAAGCCAAAAGATAACCGGAATAACAGGCAAGTTTGGCCTTGGAGTACAAAATGAAGCAGGGCACAGGCTAATAGAATTTTGTCAAGAGAATACGATGGTCATAACAAACACTCTTTTCCAACAACCCAAGAGACGGCTCTACACATGGACATCACCAGACGGTCAACATAGAAATCAGATTGACTATGTGCTCTGCAGCCAAAGATGGAGAAGCTCTATACAGTCAGTAAAAACAAGACCAGGAGCTGACTGTGGCTCAGATCATGAGCTTCTCGTTGCAAAATTTAGGCTTAAATTGAAAAAAGTAGGGAAAAGCACTAGGCCACTCAGGTATGAACTAAATCATATTCCTGATGAATATACAGTAGAGGTGACAAATAGATTTAAGGAACTGGATCTGATAGACAGAGTGCCTGAAGAACTATGGATGGAAGTTCGCAACATTGTACAAGAGGTAGCAACTAAAACCATCCCAAAGAAAAAGAAATGCAAGAAAGCAAAATGGCTGTCTAAGGAAGCTTTGCAAATAGCTGAGGAAAGAAGGGAAGCGAAAGGCAAAGGAGAAAGAGAAAGATACACCCAATTGAATGCAGAATTCCAGAGAGTAGCTAGAAGAAATAAGAATGCCTTCTTAAATGAACAGTGCAAAGAAATAGAAGAAAACAATAGAATAGGGAGGACCAGAGATCTCTTCAAGAAAATTGGAGATATGAAGGGAACGTTTCATGCAAAGATGGGCATGATAAAGGACCAAAATGGCAGAGACCTAACAGAGGCAGAAGAGATTAAGAAGAGATGGCAAAACTACACAGAAGAACTACACAAGAATGAGCTTAACATCCCAGATAACCACAATGAGATGGTCATTGACCTCGAACCAGACATCCTAGAATGTGAAGTGAAATGGGCCTTAGAAAATCTGAGCAACAACAAAGCTAGTGGAGGTGACAGTATTCCAGCTGAGCTATTCAAAATCTTAAAAGACGATGCAGTAAAAGTGCTACACTCAATTTGCCAGCAAATTTGGAAAACTCAACAGTGGCCACAGGATTGGAAAAGGTCAGTTTACATTCCAATTCCAAAGAAAGGCAATGCCAAAGAATGTTCAAACTATCGCACCATTGCACTCATTTCACATGCTAGTAAAGTTATGCTTAAAATCCTACAAGCTAGGCTCCAGCAGTATGTGGATCGAGAACTACCAGAAGTACAGGCAGGATTTCGAAGAGGCAGAGGAACTAGAGATCAAATTGCCAACATACGCTGGATCATGGAGAAAGCTAGGGAGTTCCAGAAAAACATCTACTTCTGCTTCATTGACTATGCAAAAGCCTTTGATTGTGTGGATCACAACAAATTGTGGCAAGTTCTTAAAGAGATGGGAGTACCAGACCATCTCATTTGTCTCTTGAGAAACCTATATGCGGGTCAAGAAGCAACAGTGAGAACCGAACACGGAACCACTGATTGGTTCAAAATTGGAAAAGGAGTCCGGCAAGGCTGTATACTGTCACCCTGCCTATTTAACTTATATGCAGAGCACATCATGAGAAAGGCAGGGCTAGATGAATCAAAAGTTGGAATTAAGATTGCCGGGAGAAATATCAACAACCTAAGATATGCAGATGATACCACGCTAATGGCAGAAAGTGAAAAGGAACTAAAGAGCCTCTTGATGCGGGTGAAGAAGGAGAGTGCAAAAGTTGGCTTGAAACTCAACATTAAGAAAACCAAAATCATGGCATCCGGCCCTCTCAATTCCTGGCAAATAGATGGGGAAGAAATGGAGGTAGTGACAGATTTTATTTTTCTGGGCTCAAAGATCACCTCAGATGGGGACTGCAGCCAAGAAATTAAAAGACGCTTGCTCCTGGGGAGGAAAGCTATGGCAAATCTAGACAGCATTCTAAAAAGCAGAGACATCACCCTGCCAACAAAAGTGCGTATAGTCCAGGCCATGGTTTTCCCAGTTGCAATGTATGGCTGTGAAAGTTGGACCATAAGAAAGACTGAGCGCAAAAGAATTGAGGCCTTTGAACTATGGTGCTGGAGAAGACTCCTGCGAGTCCCTTGGACTGCAAGGCGTTCAAACCGGTCAGTCCTAGAAGAGATCAACCCCGACTGCTCTTTAGAAGGCCAGATCCTGAAGTTGAAACTCAAGTACTTTGGCCACCTAATGAGAAGGAAGGACTCACTGGAGAAGAGCCTAATGCTGGGAAAGATTGAGGGCAATAGAAGAAGGGGACGACAGAGAATGAGATGGCTGGATGGAGTCACTGAAGCAGTAGGTGTGAATTTAAATGGACTCCAGAATATGGTAGAGGACAGGAAGACCTGGAGGAACGTTGTCCATGGGGTCGCGATGGGTCGGACACGACTTCGCAATTAACAACAACAACAATATTATAAAATTTTTAATTTAAAGTGTATAAAACTAATTATGAGATATTGTGGGTAAATGTGTAAAAGAAATTCTAATAATCTCTGTTAGTGAGAATTTTAGTGATTAAGATGAATGGTTTGTTGAAACTTCTTAAGCAGGAGGGTATTAATAGATTTACTTAGGGGTGGGAAAAAAAGCAAATAGCCAAGTTTATTGAATGTAAGTTGGTTGGTTGGGTTATATTGGAAGGAAAATTTTGTGTTTATTATGGATGAATGGTTGTTTAAAAGAAATATACACCTCAGCGAGGAGAAGATGGATAAATTACATGTAGAGTAAATAGAGTTGATATGGGATTAAAAAGTATTATTTAGATTATGAATAATTTTTAGTTTTTTAATTTGGAATTGCTTATATTGTTATTTTTGTTTTTTGGTTTTTTATATATATTTCATTTGCTTAAATTTGTTTTGTATTTGAGTTAAAGTACATTATTGATTTTGTTATTTGTATAGTTGGATAAGTTTATTTAGAATTTGTTTGTTTATTTGTAACCCTGTAACAAGGTCTGGGAAGTGAGGGGGGGGAGGGAGGGAGGGGGTTATTTTAGGAGGGGATATTGTTAAAAACTTGTATAAAACTTTTCAATAAAAAAAAAGAGTCTTTCTTTCCTAGAAGACCAAGCTGGAGCAGGACTGACAAGGTGATCCATCAGGGAAATCTCTACTTATGACCATAGTGGAGTCCGGAATTTCCATCGTAAGTCATGATGGTTGTAAGTTGGAAACCTCCACATGACTGACACAGTTTTACTATCTTTTATGCAATGGTTGTAAAGTGAACATAGTGGTCATAAAGCAAGTCAATTCATTCCTGTGGATGGTTTTTGCTGGAAAAACCAGCAAATGACATGTAAATCATGGTCATGTGACTTTGAACCCTGCAACCAGCCGGAAAAGTGAGCCGGTTGCCAAACATATGGTGATGTGGCCACAGTGGGATGCTGCTCTCGGAATTCCAGACTCAGGTTGTTCCTTTGGGGCATCTGTTGGAATTTTGAACGGTCACTAAGCAACTAATTAAGTGAGGAGTACAAGTATGGAATAAAGTCATATGTGTTTTGTGAGGATGTTTGCAGATTGTAAAAGAGCATCCCTCACGTCCAGGGGAATGCTGTGATTATGTGGCAGTAACCTATTGGAGGATGTCTCTTTCTCTTTAGATAGGTTATGATGCACTGGATGGGAAACAATAATGTCAAGAGGACAGAAGCATGTAAATCAGATCTTAGTGCTGCTAGGTCTTTTAGGCCCACACATTTGGGTGCATGGCTATGGTGTTCATTGGTTAATGAATACAAATAGTCCTTGGCTTACAACCATTTGTGTAGTGACTGTTCAAACGGCAGCACTGAAAAAAGTGACTTCTGACCGGTTTTCACACTTCTGACCATTGCAGCATCCCCACAGTCATATAATCAAAATTCAGCCACTTGGCAACCGGTTTACATTTATGACAGTTACAGTGTCCCAGTGTCCCTTTTGCAACCTTCTGACAAGCAAAATCAATGGGGAAGCCAGATTCACTTAACAGCTGTGTTACTAATGTAACAACTGCAGGGATTCACTTAACAACTGTGGCAAGACAGGTCATAAAAATTGAGCAAAACTCATTTAACAACTGTCTTAGCGACTGAAATTTTGGGCTCAATTGTGGTCATAGGTCAAGGACTACCTCTATCACCTTGTAAGGCCCTAGGAGGTTTATTCAGATTGGTGGTTGAATCTCAGCTACTCTGCTTATGAACTGCCAGGTGACAATATGACACGGGAACAATTGGGCCTGCAAATGTTTAAATGTGGAGCATACTGTGTTAAAAAATGAGGTGGAATGGAACAGGCTGCATAATGAAATAATTAAGCTTCCAGTCATGGAAGTTTTGTAAACTGTTTAGCTTCCTTTCAAATAATCTAACCGTTTCTGAAGTGTGCATTGCAGTTAACTAAATGTATTAGTGGAGCCTTCCTATTTTAATATTTTCTTTTTCCGTATAGTTCTTCAACGGGTAAGCCTGAAGATTGGCCACAGGACATGAAGGAATATGTTCAGCGTTGCTTCACTGCTTGTGAGTCAGAGGAGGACAAAGACCGCACAGAGAAGCTACTTAAGGAGGCCCTACAGGCCAGGCTGCAGGATGGCACTGCCTATACCATTGACTGGAGCAGGGAACCATTGCCTGGGTGAGTAACTTTGGGAGAAGAGGTGAAGTGCATAAATAACCCAAATAATCTTAGTGAGTTGTATTTATTTCCCTCCTGATAGTATTATTTTAAGATAAGGAGAGGCAAAAATATAAGTAATCAACTGGAGAGTGATGAACATTGTCACTGTCTGGAGATTTGAATATAGGTAGTCCTCAAATTATGACCATAATTGAGCTCAGAATCATGGTTGTAAGTCATGCAAGTCATTAAGTGGGTCAAGATGTGACCATGTCTGTTTTGTTACCTTTATTTCAGCAGTCATTAAGCAAATCCATTGTCCACAATGGGCATTTTTGCCAGAAACAGTCATTGGTTTTCAGCAAACAAAATCAGCATAATAACTTGTGGTCACATGACTGTGGGACACTGCAAATGATTATAAATGGGCTGATTGCTGGATGCCAAAAATGTGATCATGTGACCGCAAGAGCGCCCTGATTGTCAGAACTTTGAATGTGGGTCATAAGTAGCCCTTGGGAAGGTCTGTCATAATTTCAAACATTCACTAAGTGACCAGTTGTAAGTCGACTACTTGTAACTTTCTTACCTCTATCTAACGAACTAAGAAGGGGAGAATGCTTGGAAGACCAAGATTTCTGTTCTTTTTTTCAGGATGCATTTTCCTTAAGCGGCAGATAAGGCTAGTAGACTTGATTGCATCTAGTGGAGTTAGCACACAACACGCTCAGCTTTTTTAGCTGGTGTGTATGTTTAGAGTTTTGAGTGCATATAACGGATGGCCTAGTAGTTGGCATGGTGAGTAGCTTGCTCATTCACAAAACCATTTCCTAAGATTCAGCAGATCTTTTTCTTCTTTCTACAGCTTGGGCCGAGACAACTTGTCTGAAAGCCCCAAGAAAAAACAGCAGCGCTTGGAAGTGTCTTCTCTCCACTCGCCACGTGCCTCTGTGCAATCAAGCCTTGCTCAACAGCAGCAGAGGAGCGGGGGCGGCAATTCCCAGCCCCAGCGAGGGGAAGGTAGCGGAGGAGCTGGGACTGGTCGGACTCGTGGGAATGCCTTCCCCACCAAATTTGGAAACCGCAATGTTTTCATGAAGGAAAACAGCTCATCCTCAAGTGTTGATTCACGTTCTAGGTCAAGGTCATCATCCCGATCTCCCAGTCGCCACTTCCGAAGAAGGTAAACAACGGAGATCAAAGAATAGAATATATTTGTGACAGTTATCTTGGGGTCTGTGCAGTTCCATTGGTTCTACGTTGGAGGTATCACTTCATTCCTTGCATATGTGCACAGCCAAGGTGGTTAAAACTCCCCCTGATGAATGAAGGCACATGTATGCGTCCCAGAATAATGTTGCAGGATCTAATCTGAGTTGGTCACCAGGACCAGAGGTTTAGCCTTCCAAGCTTTCAGACTTGTGTTAGAGCTCATCCTCAGGGAACTTACTAAAGCTCTGCTCCCGGGGACCGATGCAAATTGGATCCTGCAAAGCTTCACCTGTTTGATATGAACATGCCTATTACACTAGAGCTAGAAGTTTCAGTTTTTAAACAAAGGAAAAGTTACAAACCAAGACTAGTGGAAGCCTGTAACTTTACAGTTCAAATAAAATAATATTGTTCATTTTATTGAGCTTTTTTTTTTTTGGCTGATTAAAACAATACCAGGTCTTGAGTTTAATGTAACAGCCAAAGGTAAATCTTTTCTTCATCTTATATAGTGATTCAGATTCAGACAGCTCCTATTCTGGAAATGAGTGTCGCTTGGGTGGCCGTCGGAATACTCAGAAAAACCGAGGGCGTGGAGGCCACATGGATAGAGGGCGGATGAGAACACAGCGAGGAAAAAGGCAAGTTGCACGGGGAGAGGGTCTTCAGTGTGATTGCTAGTTGCTAATAGGTGATTTGGAAATAGAACTTGTAAGAGTGATTGTAAGAAATTTTTAGTTTTTGACCCTCAGAAATGGAATCATGCAAGAAGCAGTGCTGTACTCAGAACTGTTATGCACAAAGTCCTCAGTGCATGCCAGTCCTATTCTGCAAGATCCTTAGGGATTTTCAACAATTCAAGTGTGAGACCCAACCCATATTTAATGCAGTTTTATTAAAGAGATTGTTTCCTACTGACACATGTGATTACTTGTATAGCAGATGTGGCTTTTCCTTGAAGTATCATATGTCATGGTTCCGATGCTAAGACCAATAAAATCCGAACTCGAGGCTAGAGGTTTCCTCAGAAAACATTTTTATTGGTTACAAAATATCAGCAAGGTCAAAAGTGAAGCCAAGTCTGAAATTCCCTCCAAAAAGTTACGTTATTACAAAGTCAAAGTTCCCACCCCAATGCTTTGCACTCGGCTCTGTTCCTCAGTAGAATAATTTGGCAGGCTTTGTAACAAAATGCCCAATCCCTTAAACTAACTGATAGAATGACCTTGGTTCCCACGGGACCCAGAATTGTTTAGACTAGCAAAGACACTCCGCACCCCCTCCCTTTCTTGTGGCAACCTAGAACGAGCAAGAGGGCTTCAGCCAGGTTCATTGTAGAGTTGACATCATACATTTCTTCAGAAGTTTCAGTTTTGGCCTTACAGTCATACATACTGAGGAGTCATGATGGCACAGTGATTAGAATGCAGTATTGCAGGCTGACTCTGCCCACAGCCAGGCGTTCGATCCTGATCGTCTCAATGTTTACTCAGCCTTCCATCCTTATGAGGTCGTTAAAATGAGAACCCAGATTGTTGGGGGCAATATGCTGACAATTGTAAACCGCTCAGAGAATGCTGTAAAGCACTATGGATAGGTATATAAGTCTAAGTACTATTGCTATACATACATGTAATCTTAAAAAGTCTTTCCTGATTTTGATTAGCTTAGCTGTCTTGGGATTTCTCCAGCTTCTCTATGCATTTCTGGTCTTTTTTTTTCTTTTTTTAGATTTCAGATAACAAACCATTCTCTTATGGGAACAGTCCACTTCTCCATCAAGCATCTGCGTTAGTGACCTTGGCATTCTTTCAGGCTCTCACCGTCCATGAACGGCTTCTTAGAATCCCGTTTTCTCCTGCTCTTTCTAACCCCCCCCCCCCTTTTCTATGGCAAGTTGATTAGTGATAGAAGCTAGCAGGCATCATAGCGATTCAATGTTGACAGCAGCAAATTGAGTGGAGGACTTTTGGAAGGAAGGGAAAGCATAGAAAAGATGCACCTTGCTAGGCGACTGGTGGTACTCGGATGTTGCCATATCCTAAAAGTGGTACAATGGGTAAAAAGGTTGAAAAGCCCTGTTTTAGAGACCTCATAAGTTCCTCTTGCCTTCTTGGCATCAGTTGTAAGTTTCAGTTTTCCAGCTCATTGCATTTCTTGACATAGTTCCTTTTCCGCTTTTTGACTCCATCTTTGCCCATTCTGCTTCCTGTGACATTTTCCCACTTCCATTCATGCCCTAAAGTGCTTATGTTGTGTTAAAATTGTAATCTAGAAAGAATGCAGAGAAGAACAACAAAGATGATTAGGGGACTGGAGGCTAAAACATATAAAGAACAGTTGCTGGAATTGGGTACGTCTACTCTAATGAAAAGAAGGATAGGGATGACATGATAGCAGTGTTCCAATATCTAAGGGGTTGCCACAAAGAAGAGAGCATCAATCTATTCTCCAAAGCACCTGAAGGCAGGACAAGAAGCAATGGATGGAAAGTAATCAAGGAGAGAAGCAACCTAGAACTAAGGAGAAATTTCCTGGTTAGAACAATTAATCAGTGGAACAACCTGCCTCCAGAAGTTGTGAATGCTCCAACACTGGAAGTTTTTAAGAAGAGATTGGACAATCATTTGTCTGAAATGGTATAGGGTTTCCTAAACAGGTGGTTGGACTAGAAGAACTCCAAGATCCCTTCCAACTCTGTTATTCTATTAATCAGTGAACAAAGATACTACAGCATTAATGATCATGAAGATCTATGATTACAATAATTTGTATAAAACAGTTAACAGAAATACTCCTAACTATTGCTTGGATGATTACATAAGGGTCTTAGCAACACATCCAATTCATATCTATCTATCTCTCTCTATCTCTCTCTATCTCTATCTCTCTCTCTTTTAATTTTTATTTATTCCTTTTTCACTATACAACAAAAACAAAATACAAAATACATTTTTTCCTTAACAGTACTGTGTTATACATCTATGTTATTTACAATTATTTACATTAGTAATCATATCTTTTTATTTCTCTGTTCTAGCCAATCATAACATTTGTTCCATATCTCGTAAAATTCTGTTGCCTCCTTGTCTTTTAGTTCTAGCGTAAGCTTGTTCATCTCCGCGCATTCTAGTATCTTATAGATAATCATATCATTTGTAGGTATGTTTTCACCTTTCCAACACTGGGCATATACTATGTGAGCTGCTGTTAATATATGTACAATGAGGTATTGGAGTTTTTTTTTCCATCTTTAAATTTATTATACCCAAAAGAAATAATTCAGGTTTGAGTTCAATTTGCACCTTTATTATCTCCTGTATCCAGCTCCTTATCTGTTCCCAATAGATCTTTGCTTTAGGGCACAGCCACCACATATGATAGAATGTTCCCTCCTTATTTTTGCATTTCCAGCACTCCAGATTCATATTTTTGTACATTTTAGCCAATCTCGCCAGTGTTAAATGCCATCTATAGAACATTTTATATTGATTTTCCTTATATGCAGTTGACAATGTCAGTTTACAATTTCTGTTCCATACTCTCTCCCATTCTTCCAATTCTATATTTCGACCGACATTTCGTGCCCATGCTTTCATTGGCCCTTTTACTATTTCTTCCTCCAAATCTACCTCTAGTAAATATTTATAAGTTTTTGTTAGAAATTTTCCTTCCTTACCTGTCAAAATTTTGTCCAATTGCTGTGGTGTCTGGTTTATTCCGTGTTCTTCCATATCCTTACTATGTTTAGATTGAATCTGTAAGTATGGCCACCAATCTATAATTATTCCCTGTTCTTCTAATTCTTCTCTTGATTTGAGGTTTCCTTGTTTATCTAATAATTCTTTATATCTAATCATCTTTTTTTATCCAATGTGTTAGGGTGAATCATTGCCTCCATCGGTGAGGTCCAATTTGGGATTTTCATATAGTGTCTCTTTTTAACTTTTTCCCACGTCCGAATCAGCGGATCTTTTATCTGATGCTGATAGAAATATGTGTGTGTTTTCTTGTATTTTCCCCATAAAAAGGCATGCCAGCCAGCCTGCAGGTCATGCCCTTCAATCATTAAAACCCTTTTGTTGTCTAGGTTTATCCAATCCTTGATCCAGAGTAATCCAGCTGCTTGGTAGTAAATTTCCCATTTTGGGAGCCCAAGTTCACCTCTACTTCTACTATCTTGTAACATTTTCATGTTTATTCGTGCTTTTTTGCCCAACCAAATAAATTTGTTTGTTACTTTGTCCAATTCTTCAAAAAAAATTTCTCTAATTTTATCGGGACTGTTTGAAATAAATATAACAGTTTTGGTAATATATTCATTTTAATCAGCGCAATCCTACCTAATAACGATAATTGTAATTTCCCCCAGGCCTCAAAATCTTTTTTCATTTGTAATATCAATTTTTTATAGTTGTCCTCTTTTATTGAGGAACATCTCTCTCTCTCTCTGTTCAGACGTGATCAAGGTCCTCCCAAGCGCAATCGGAAACGCAACACTATGGATTATGAAGACCCTGAAAAGGAATTCAAGAAGGAACGGAGGGCAGCCCGCTTCCAGCATGGAGCCCATCCAAAAAAACTGCGTCTGGAACCTCTTATCTTACAGATCAATGCTCTTGACACCGTTGGCTCTGATGGCCTTGACTGGAATGAGCTGAAGATTGTAGGCACCTGCCAAGATATCACAAAGCATTACCTGCGCCTCACCTGTGCCCCAGACCCCTCCACTGTCCGGCCTCTCTCAGTGAGTAACCGCCAAGGGGAAAGCAAAAGGTCTTTTCAAAGAACCTGCCTACAGGTAGTCCTTGACTTGCAACAGTTCATTTAGTGACTGTTCAAAGTTACAATGGCACTGAAAAAGTGACTTGACCGTTTTTCACACACTTATGACCGATTCAGCATCCCCATGGTCACGTGATCAAAATTCAGCCGCTTGGCAACTGACTCGTACTTACGATGGTTGCAGTGTCCCAGCGTCATGTGATCAGCTTTTGTGACCTTCTGACAAGCTAAGTAAATGGGGAAGCAAGATTCACTTTAACCATGTTACTAATTGAACAGCTGCAGTGATTCACTTAATAACTGGACCAAGAAAGGTCATAAAATGGGGCAAAACTAACAACTCATTTAGCAACAGAAACTTTGGGCTCAGTTGTGGTCATAAGTCAAGGACTGCCTGTAGTACGTGTTTGCTTTTATTTTGCTTTCTATTTTGGCCTGTCCTTTTTAACAGTTCTGAGTTGGTTTCAAGGCAATAGGCAGCGATAGGATGTGAAAAATTCTTAAGAAAGGAAGTGGAAGAAGAAACAGATTTGCCCAGGCAGGTGTGCAAGAATAGAGACTGTGTACTAGACAGGATGAAGTGGTACAAAAAAGATATATACTCCTTTACTCCTATCCTGTGCATAACAAAGATCCACTCTGCTTCTCTACAGCATTGTTTTGTCCAGTATTCATGTTTTAAAGTTAAGGTGGATGGGCAGGCTTCAACTTGGACTGCTGAATTGCAGACTGACTATTTTTTTTACTAGTAGGTAGGAAATGACAAACCGGGTGTGTTCTTTGGGGATGGAAGAACTGTTAAATATAAATTCTGTCAGTTGCCTTGAACATTCCTTGGACAGAAAGTGCAGGCTAATCTAGGAGAATAGTTATGCCATTCTGCAGTCTTGGCAATGGTCATCATTCCTCCATCAGCAGTTCATGTCTGTTTGTACAAAATATTTTGTTTGTCCCTTTTTGAAAGCTCTTTTTCCTGGGCAAGGTCCAGTCTTATTCCAGAGCTGTTTTAGAAGTTGATCAATGTTTGCCAGATATCTTTAAACTGTGCTTCCCTCTTTTCTCCCAGGTACTTAAAAAATCTTTATCTGCAGTGAAATCCCACTGGAAAGAGAAGCAAGATTATGCCTATGCTTGCGAGCAGATGAAATCAATCCGGCAGGACCTTACAGTAAGCCTGTTCAGGCCTTGGTGGGGGGCAGAAAGACGTGGCTCAATTCACAATTTGAATGCTAGCTATAATTTTCTAACCATGATTAGACTTAACCATGTTAAGTCACATGTGGCTGTCTTCATGCATCATTCAAAGCCACAATTAGCAAAGCCAAAACAAACTAGACATCAATAGAATATGAAGCTGGCCACCACTGTGATAGTTGGATTAAAATGTATCTCAATGTATTTGGTTGCTAGTTGTCATTTTGAAGGTGGAGAAGTTAGAGGAACTTTAGCTACTTTAGAATAAGAATTGGGTTTTTAAATTAGAGTAGAGCTTTATATTGTAATTGGAGTGTAATTGGAGTAGAACACTCCCCCCCCCCCCTTTATTTAGAAAAGGTTGGAAAATGTCTTAACGGTAAGATTTTTAAATCAGAGGGTTTCAAGCTTTTTCATGCCATAGAAAAAATGATCAAATTTAAGATTTTGCTGAGTTGCTAGCAGACATATGCTGAGTTACTAGCTGACATTTGTGAGTTTAACTCAAATTCCATAAAGGAAAATCAGCTACAAAACCAGTATTTTTTAATGTTAGAATGATCTCTGGTTCTTTACCTGGTAGCTTGTTTGGTTAAACCCAGCACCAGCCCATTGTGAATAGAGTAGCCTTGATATGACGTTAGTGGGACAGTATCTTAAAACTTACTTCTTTTGCCTACATTCCATTGCCAACTGTTGCCTTTTGCGAAGGTAAAAACAAATAGATTTCAGAAGTAGGAGTTGGAAACTCCCCTGGAAGTAAAAGATGTTCACATTCTGCCCTTAATATAGTAAGGGGAAAAAATATTTGATCCCCTGCTGATTTTGTACGTTTGCTCACTGACAAAGAAATGGTCAGTCTATAATTTTAATGGTAGGTTTATTTTAACAGTGAGAGACAGAATAACAACAAAAAAATCCAGAAAAACGCATTTCAAAAAAGCTATAAATTGATTTGCATTTTAATGAATGAAATAAGTATTTGACTCCTTCGTAAAACATGACTTAGTACTTGGTGGCAAAGCCCTGGTTGGCAATCACAGAGGTCAGACGTTTCTTGTAGTTGGCCACCAGGTTTGCACACATCTCAGGAGGGATTTTGTCATACTCCTCTTTACAGATCCTCTCCAAGTCATTAAGGTTTCGAGGCTGTCGTTTGGCAGCTCTAACCTTCAGCTCCCTCCGCAGATTTTCTATGGGATTAAGGTCTGGATTTTAATGTGCTTCTTCTTGAGCCACTCCTTTGTTGCCTTGGCCATGTGTTTTGGGTCATTGTCATGCTGGAATACCCATCCACAACCCATTTTCAATGCCCTGGCTGAGGGAAGGAGGTTCTCACCCAAGTTTTGATGGTACATGGCCCCGTGCATTGTCCCTTTGATGCAGTGAAGTTGTCCTGTTCCCTTAGCAGAAAAACACCCCCAAAGCATAAGGTTTCCACCTCCATGTTTGATGGTGGGGATGATGTTCTTGGGGTCATAGGCAGCATTCCTCCTCCTCCAAACATGGCGAGTTGAGTTGACTCCAAAGAGCTCAATTTTGGTCTCCTCTGACCACAACACTTTCACCCAGTTCTCCTGTGAATCATTCAGATGTTCATTGGCAAACTTCAGATGGGCCTGTACATGTGCTTTCTTGACCAGGGGGACCTTGTGGGCACTGCAGGATTTCAGTCCTTCACGGCGTAGTGTGTTACCAATTGTTTTCTTGGTGACTATGGTCCCAGCTGCCTTGAGATCATTGACAAGATCCTCCGGTGTAGTTCTGGGTTGATTCTTCACCGTTCTCATGGTTATTGAAACGCCACGAGGTGAGATCATGCAGGGAGCCCCAGACCAAGGGAGATTGATAGTTATTTTGTGTTTCTTCCATTTGTGAATAATCGCACCAACTGTTGTCACCTTCTCACCAAGCTGCTTGGCAATAGTCTTGTAGCCCATTCCAGCCTTGTGTAGGTCTACAATCTTGTCCCTGACATCCTTGCACAGCTCTTTGGTCCTGGCCATGGTGGAGAGTTTGGAATCTGATTGATTGATTGCTTCGGTGGGCAGGTGTCTTTTATTACAGGTAACAAGCTGAGATTAGGAGCACTCCCTTTAAGAGAGTGTTCCTAATCTCAGCTCGTTACCGGTATAAAAGACACCTGGGAGCCAGAAATCTTGCTGACTGACAGAGGATCAAATAGTTATTTCACTCATTAAAATGCAAATCAATTTATAACTTTTTTGAAATGCCTTTTTCTGGATTTTTTTGTTGTTATTCTGTCTCTCACTGTTAAAATAAACCTACCATCACAATTATAGACTGATCATTTCTTTGCCACTGGACAAACGTACAAAATCAGCAGGGGATCAAATAGTTTTTCCCTCACTGTATGTACCTGATTTGGGATCACTGAAGGGCTTTCAGATAATTCTCAACTGACAACTGTAATGGAGCCTGTCCATTTACATTCATATGACCTTTGTGGCCGATCCAATTTTACAACCTTTTTTGGTGGCAGTCATTAAGTGAATCTCTATTCCAACCTCTTTCTTCTGTTGTGTGTAGAAATTTCAAGTCACCCAAGCTAATATATGAATTCTTGGCAATCTCTCTCTTGCTCTGTTTAGGTTCAAGGAATCCGTGCAGAATTCACTGTGGAAGTATATGAAACCCATGCCAGAATAGCTCTGGAGAAGGTAAGACCTAGCAAAAGAATATTAATAAGATAATGCTCCATGGTTCCAGGTTTAATTCCATTTTTATCAATTGATATCTTTCCCCTATTTGCATTCTCATTAACATAAATATTAGATATCGCTACACTTTGGAAGAAAGAATGTAACGGTGTGCAAAACCGTTTAACTTGAAATATTTTGAAATTGAAATGCCCTGTTTTGAGTTTGAAATAATTTAACCCCACTGTGGATAAATACATTGAAGCAGTCACCTTCTGTCACGTGGTACTTCCACACAGTGTAAATCTTATCTAGTAGGAGTCATTTCCCTCTTTGCTTCTTAGTTGTGGAAGGAAATCTGTTTTCTTAGACAAATTTTGAAAACATGCTTTTATTTTACTGCACAGATTCCAAAGCAGGAAAATGACTAGAGAGATGATTTGGAAGTCCTGTTCAACAACTTTGTCTCCCTGCCTTTTTTTTTTTCTAACCATGTACACCTTCCTACCCCCAAAATTATTTGGGCAATTTATATTCCTTTAAGGATTGTAGAAAACATTTCCCCTAATGATGATTTTTTTCCCCAGGGTGATCACGAGGAGTTCAACCAGTGCCAGACACAATTGAAGTCTCTTTATGCAGAGAATCTTCCAGGAAATGTTGGAGAATTCACTGCTTACCGTATTCTCTATTATATTTTTACCAAGAACTCTGGAGGTGCGTGGTGAGGCTGCTGGGAGATAGTTTTGAGGCTAGTCTTTGAATTTACTTCAACATCTGGGAATCCTTCCTGTCGTGGATAATTTCTGACTAACACTCTTTAATAAACCTTTTGGCCATGTTGTGATCTTTGCCTATTTAACCCAAGCGGTTGTACAGATGCTCCCAGATTCTGTATCTCTTTCTTCCAGCTATTTTTTCCCATAATCGCTGGTGTCAGTCATTTTAGGAGACTTAAAATTCTAG
This sequence comes from Crotalus adamanteus, assembly GCA_039797435.1. NCBI lineage: Eukaryota > Metazoa > Chordata > Lepidosauria > Squamata > Viperidae > Crotalus > Crotalus adamanteus. Next base: position 13,569,479 of record CM077935.1, read on the forward strand.
AGAAGCTTTTGGGGCAGATAATTTTAAAGACTAAAGTGGATTTAATAGAGCAGGCCAAACAGGTTAGAGCAAAGAAGAGTAAATATTTTAGCCTAAGTCAGTTCATGATGAAAGTACTGGTGATCCTTGAATTACAATCCCAATTGAAACTGGAAAATGTGTTGTTAAGCAGTGCGGTCATTAAGCAACATAGCTCATGATCTCAATTTGCAACCTTCCCTGATGGCTTCCCCATTGACTTTTCTTGTTGGAAGCTGGCCGGGAAGGTTGCAAATGGGGATCACGTGACCCTGGAATGCTGCAGCTGTCATAAAGAGGAGCCAGTTGCAAAGCTTCCTGGTCACAATCATGTGACCGCAGGGATGCTGCGATGATCATAAGTGCAAAGACTTGTCAGAATTTGCTTTTTTTCAGTGCTGTGGTAACTTTGAATAGTTGCTAAATGAACAGTCGTAGGTTTGAGGAATACCTGTAAGTGAGAAACGGGTTGCTTTGAGAGACAGCTGGGGTGACTTGCCTTTCTCCCTCCTGCAGATATCACAACTGAGCTGGCATACCTGACAAAGGAGTTGAAAACGGACCCCTGTGTGGCACATGCCCTTGCCTTGCGAGCTGCCTGGGCCCTCTCCAATTACCACCGTTTCTTCTGTCTGTACCGCCAGGCCCCTTGCATGTCCGGCTACCTCATTGACAAGTTTGCTGAACGAGAGAGGAAAACGGCCCTCAAAGCCATGATCAAAACGTATGTGGAGCTGAACCAGTCCTTGGGTTGAAAGGGGAGGGGAATGCCTCACACCTGCACACTTCCCTCCCGCTCCACCTTTGTTGCAATGTCTGGCAAAGTGGCAGATTAGTGTCCAGTAGTTAGAAAGTGAGTCAAATGGGGTACTCTTTTTAGCAACTTCAAGGAAGGCGGCTTTGCCCTGGGCAGGTAAGTATGGTAATTGCAATCTAGTAAGGCAAGCATCTAGGATGCTTGATTACAAACTGGCTCAGCTGTCCCTCAGGTGGCAGGTCCACTGGAACTTTCTTGATTTGCTTAGATCAAAAACAAATTCTTTTGCCGAAAAAGCTTTGACTCTGAAATGTGGATCTAGAAGTCATGTTCATTTGATAAATGATTGCAGTTTTATTTGGGTACCTGACGATAAAGTGGTTTAGGGACAGGGCTAGAAATGGGAGGTTGTGAGTTCTAGTCCTTCTTTAGGCATGGCAGCTGGTTGGGAAGTCTCTCAGCCCTCGTCCCCTCACAGGATTGCACGTGAGAGGAAAATAGGAGGCGTAGAACATTGCATACACTGGCTTGAGTTTCATAAATAAAGGTGAGATATAAATCAAAGAGTAAAATAAGCCATTAGACCAGTGCTTCTCAACGTTTGTGTGACGGCGACCCCCGTCACACAAACGTGCCGCGCATGCGCGGCGGCGCCCCCATGCGCAGCGCGCATGCACGGCGCCGCCCCCCGAGGGGGAAAAATGGCAGATCGCCTTGTTTGGCGACCCCCGAGAAATGGTCGATCGACCCCAAATGGGGTCGTGACCCATAGGTTGAGAACCGCTGCATTAGACAAAGCAAAGCCAAACTGAAAATACAGGGTTGTGGGAAGAATCAGAGTAGACCTCAGATTGCCTTCGTGGTTTACACTTTGCTCTTATCTTTCATTCTATACCTGAAAGGACAGACTCGGTCTACCAGAAACAGGCATTCTCTATAGATGTCCTTGTGCTTTGAATATTCATCCTGGTTCTCTCGCAGCCTCTTCAGTTGGGAGGCAATCTCTCCATTTATAGCTCTCCTTTCTGGCCTTTTCCCTTCCCACATTTTGGGCGGATAAAATAGGGAGACAATGAGGTGAGGTGCTGTACCAATGCTTGGCCCTGCTGTAGAGATGATCCAGGTGCCCCCGTGGTTGAGTCAAGGTAGCCTCAGTGCAGACAGGAACTCTGGCACGGGAGCAAGAAGTGGCCAGGACTTTAATGCTGTCCCTATCGTTGCGAAGAGACATCATTTCCTTTTTTCTGAGTCCAAGTCTCCTGCTCTCCAGTGATGAGCAAGAATCACAACTAACCCCTTGCAGCATTTTCTTTTGGTTTGGCTAATCAATTACCAAAAAAAAACAAAAAACATCACACTGATGTATTAACGCTGGCAGCATGATCAGCAAACACACTAAGAAAACGGATCTTTACCAGACTATCTTCTGAAAATGATCTCTCCTAGAGATTGTGTGAAAAGGATAGCAGCTTCCCTTGTTAAGCATCCCAATCTGTTCATCTTGAATCGTTCCTAAGGAGTACTTTTTCTTTTTTTCCTTCATCCATGTTTCAGAACCACTCCGTTAAAAGGTAGAAGGCAATTTCAAAAGCTGCCATATTTTTGGTGTTGGTGGCGGGGGCGATACTCAAAGCCTCTTTGAGTAGTTCCATTTCTCCCCTCTTCAACATAAGGGAACCCCTGAACTCTTACCAGAAGTCTGTCTGGTCCAGCATTTTCCCCTCAGTGACCAGCCAATATCTGTAGCAAGCCCACAAGCAGCATGTATTATACGCAGGACCATCCTTCAGGAGGTATGTCCTCACTCCTTGAAATTCCCAGGTCATTTGAAATACTGGAAGGAGAAACTTGAAAGACGGGTTGACTTTGTTTCCACCTATTGCCAGGGTAACTAAAGGTAAAGAGCCCCATGTCAGCAGGATTTCTGCTTGTCATAGTTTCTCATGTGCTGCCCTTTCCCATTCACCAGTGTCTCTTTTTATCTCCCTCAGTTTCCGCCCGGTGCTTCCGGTCTCCTACGTTGTGTCAGAGCTGGCCTTCGAGAGCGAGGAGGAGTGCCAAGCTTTCCTTGCAGCTCTGTCCCTTGTGTATACTAGCCCCGACACCACCAAGATTGACTGCAAGCAGAGCTTGGCGGTCCTGACCAATTTCTGAAAGCAGGAAAAAAAAAAAAAAAAAAACCACTGCCCTGCTCTAGCCTGTTTTTAACATGTACATATATATATAGATATATGTCAGTCTTTGTGTGTGTACATATGTATATAAAATCAGATGCAGTTGGCTGCTGTGGGCAAGCTGGGACTTGCTCTGCCACTTCACCCGCTGTCCACAACACACTTGGATAGAAGAGGGTAAGATCCACGAACATCAGATGGCATCTGAGATCACCGGAAGCAGAAGAGCAGAGAGTTCGAGTCTTGGGGTTTGCCAGCAACAGGGAAAGGAGGTTTCAGGGAAGAATAGTTTTGCACCATTTACAGTCATCTGTTCTTCCCCCTTCCTCTCATGTCAAGATCCATGAGTTGCTAGAGCCCCTGTCTCTCTCCCCCCCCCCCCCCCCCGTAGTCTGAAATTGCCAGGATAAAAAGTTGGAAATCTGTGGATAAATTATGGGAGATGATGTTGCTGCCTTGTGTGTTACCATCTCTTCATTGTCATAAGGATTGAGGAAGCTAGAAGATTTTCTCCCTGAGCCACAGAGTAATCCCTCTTAATTTATTTTTAATTATTATATTTTTGGGAAAGTCTCACCAGGCATTGTTTTATTCCACTTGACAGATCTGAAAAAGGCACCGGTACATGAGCACATATGGCTCTATGTGAATATATGTGAAATATGGTTTTGTACAGAAGCTACAAGTTGTAAATAATACTAAACAAATTCTTTGTTTCTTAAGAGAGAGAAAAAAAATCCATGTTTTTCTACTTTTATAATGATGAATTTAACAGATGGTTTCCTCTGAAGATGAAAAATTCAGGTTTTGCGTGCGCATTTTGTGTTCTTTATTATGCTCCTCAAAAACTAACACTGTCTCAGTTTTTTCCTTTTCCGAGCTACGGCCTGGCTATGAAAAAGCTTGAGAGATGCCCACCTCTCCAGTCAAACACAAAAACAGCCTGCGGGGGGGGGGGGGGGGGGGAGAGCAAAACAAAATCTGTCTTCACATATTTCCTACCAGTTCAAAGGCTTTTTTCTTACACAAAGGAGAATGTGAGAGACGACTTTGTTACAAAACCCCCGCAAGGATGTGGCCACAACAAACGAAGCAAATCCAGTGAAGGCACGGTGCACTTCTGTGAAATCAGATCAACAAACAAGATGATCTTCACAGTCTCCTCTTCTATTGTGTTCTGGAGTTGTCATGCTAAGTTTTTTTTAATTTATTTTTTTTCTCCCTCTGTCCTCCGTTCTTTACAGGTAAACTTGAAAATGCACCACCCATTTTCACTTTTCTCTCGTCACATTGTTTCAATTTTGTTTTTCAAGTTTTGAAACATTGTCCAATAATTTTTTCTGTTGTTTTCTTTCTCCCACTCTCTCCCCCACTCTTAGTCTCTTTAGCTTCTCATAATCCCTTCTTCCCCCTCTGTTCTCTTTTGCTCTAACACCTCTTTCTTTTTGTTTTTGAACATGTGTAATTTTGGGATATTTTAGTTTGGGCTGGATTTTCAAAAATTCCTTTTTCCTTTTCAGAAACCTGAATTTTCTCCCATTTGATTAAAGTCAGTTTTTTAAAACTGCTTCAGTGTGGTGGTGTTCAAAGTCTAGCAGAGGTTGTGGGCAGCAGTGATGAGCAACTAACTTTTCTGCCAGTGCAATCTAATATTCTAAAGGGTGACCATTGTTTATTTCCGCTTATACAGGTGATCCTTGACTGGTGAGCTAGCAACCAGTCACGGTTGTGACAGACCTGCCTGGGAGCTACTTATGACCAGATTCAAAGTTCTGATGCCCCTCAAGGTCACATGACTAAACTTTGGGTGCTTAGCAGCCGGACCACTTTTATGGTTGGTTGCAGCATTCCAGTCATATGACTGTTCTATGTCTAACAAAAAAACGGCATCTGCTTCCAGTTTTTGACAAACCCATTGGTTCATTTAACAACTGCTGCAAAAAAAGATCATAAAATCAGGTCAGTCATGTGACCCAGCGGTCCCCAATCTTTCCAGCTCTGCAGACCTGGGGGGGGGGGGGTGGTTTCATGTATGCATGCACCACTTGCACAAATGAAATACCCAGCCGCAGACCAGGGGTTGGGGGCTGTTTATGTGACCAACCCGTTTACAATCATCACATTGCAACCATGATGGGCAGACCCCATTACCATCATAAATGAACGATTACTTGAATTACAAGTTTCATCTTTTCCCCAGCCTTACACATTTTAGCTACTGGCAATGGGGGTAAAGCTGTTACATATTTGTGTCACTACTTTGTACCGGTAGTCTCGTCTGTGGCTGTTTCATGGGAGAGGAATGTTTAAGTTCCAGCTGGACTACTTTTTTCAGCAGATGAATTACATGTAGAACACTTTGGAGATTTCAGACTTACTCATGCTGCAGGAATGGATAACATTAGTGCAGTGTTTCTGCAGTTATTTCAAGTGTAAAGATACAGAAGCTAGATGTTCAATTGGATTCTGCTAGTTTCTGCTAAAGCTAAATCCCTTTAGTATTCTACTAAATAATTTTATTATTATACTTATTGGAGAAGATTGATGAGTTAACATGGTACATTAACTCTGTTTTGGTTTCCAGAATATCACAGATTAGAGTGATTGACAAGGTTACTATAGATAGCTACATCTTCTGATGTGGAGTGGTCTTACTAAGGGAAGGAGGTATATAACAAGTGCTCAGATGGGGCAATTATTTCCAAAGTATAAGTAAGAGTGGTAAGTAACCTGTGGGTAGTATGTGGCTAACCAGCACACTATTTGTGGTCTCCCAGAGGAAATATGGCTGGAACATTAGAATATTAATTCTCAGCTGGAGGTCTTGGCACAGACTTGAGATCGTGAGGCACCTGTTCTCATTCTAAATATCAACATCACACACACACACACACACCCCAGGTTAGGGACTCCTCATTGCTTTTTCTGGCGATGGCAGCACCAAACTGGAGCTTCTAGATATGGTGTGAAGCCAAAGCACCATCTGGAGAAAGCTTAATACCAGTTAATAGGATTATGTCTTAATTTTTTAATCTACAGGGCAAGCCAGCATCTTGTCTGAGGTGGAAGACCTGGAAACACCCTTCCAAATTTGAAGGTGGATATGTGTGGCATGCCCAAATGTTAATATATGCATCAAGAGATAGGTGTCTTGATTGAAAACTAAAGTACAGTTCAAAGACCTTCATTACGACTGGGATAATTTTTTTAACCACTGAAAATTACACATTTAGTTTGATTGTACTAAACAAAGCAAAAGCACCTTTCTCTCAACCCTACCTACCAGGACTGTGGATCAGAAATGCTAAACCAGAGCAGAAGAGACTATACTTTAGCTTTCAGTGCCCTTTAAAAAACAACAAAACTTAAAGAGTACAGGAGACAGCTAATTACTTTATATTGTTCTACTTTCTCCACTTTTGCAACCTCAAAGGGCTTTGGTTTAACACAGATAAATTAAATTCCAGTATCTCAATAGGCCCTTTGTAGCACCTTTTTAGCATGTATGCATCAAGGTCTTTTTTTCAGGGTTGGTTAGCATGTTGGATTTATCAGAAGCAGCCTTGGAGCTACAAATACGACATTTGTCTGCAACATCTTAAAGCAGATGTCCTTTCCTATGATCATATGTGGACAGCAATTACACAATTCCAGGAAAAGATGGAGCCCCGTTTTCCTTCATTTCCATTATCAATACAAAGGAGTCTCTAGAGATGCAACATACTTATAACCCTATCTAAAAGTATCTGAAAAGGGATTGTTAAAAACATTACACCTTTATTGTGATTATTAATCTGTTTAAATCAAATAAGGCAAAAACTATCATTAGTGTTACCACAATGCTCCTGTTCTTTTTTTTCCTGCCCCAATTTGATCAACTATTCCATTAGAGTTGTAGTTAAAGTGCTCCAAAGAGATGCAGCTGGGGAATTCTGGGAGTTGAAGTCCATACAGCTTCAAGTTGTCTTTTTTCTAAATAGTAAGACATTCATTTGGAAGGTATCTCCAGTTAAGTTCAACTTCCTCCATATAAATCCAATTTCAGTATGCTGACGTACACATGATCGGTTCTTTTGCCTTTTCCTACCTCATAAAAACCTATGGACTCTACTGCCTGGACTCCTAAGTCCTCCATCGTAGGAGCCCAAGCCAAACCTGATGGGAGCCATGGCATTCCCTTCCTAGGAGGAACCTTCACAACAGTCAAATGGAACTTCCCTTTGGAAGGAGGGCAAATCACAGTCAAGCCTTTTTTTGGTAAAGGCATCTTCCAGACTTTGAGCCAGGGCTCCCAATTGGGGTGCAGGGTCCGGTGCCAAGTACAAAACCTGTGAATTAAAAGACTCCACATTACGGAAGGAGAGAAGCAAGACTGGGGGCAGCAGTCGCTGAAAACCAGCCTGAAGTTCTTCCAGAGCCATCATCGCTTTGTGGATTTCTTCAGGGGTATCCAAGTGCAGCAGGCAAAGCGTGACATGCAGTGTAGCTCTGGGCACACAGTAGGGAGCGAAGTCTGAGCTGACGGCACACAGAGCCTCCTGGAAATGTTCCCAGATTTCTGGGCTGGTAATCGGGATAGCTATGAAATGGGTGAAGCACTCCTTTGGATAGAAGGTCCTCCCTCCCCTCCTTTCCAAATCCACGTTTTCTCTCCACCATCACTGTTTCATTTTCTATTCCGACAGCACAAGCATGTTTGAATTCTTCACAGTTAACAGAGCCGACTGCCTCCCCCTCCTTTTCTTTGCTGGCCACATTTCCTTCTTGGTTGAAGGACATGTCTTCAACCAACTCCAAATTATCCCCGGCTTCCCCCAAAGTTATTGCTAACTTCTGTCCATCGCCTGTCCCGTTCAACTCTTTCTCTTTGGGTGAATTCCCATCTACCTCTTCTTCAACTTGGAGGCTATTTGGAAGACCCGATATTTCCTTCACGGCCTGAGCATCTTCTTCATCACGTCTAAGATGGTTTTCCTACTTCCCGTGGATCCAAAAACGTCATCGGTGCGACTGGCTTTGTCCCAAACCACACGATCTCTATATTTAAAATATTGGGTCCTATGTTTTGGGATAGCCAGTACACCAGGACCAACTGAAGCTAGATCCTCCCATGAGAAAGAAGTAAAAGATTCTTCTAAGATCCCCAAGAACTGGTCAAGGTAGCCGATAGAGAATTGCTCAGCAGGTACCTGTGTATCCCAGAGGAGTTGGGAAATGACATCCTCAGCTGTTTTCATGGCAGGTTTCTTCCCTTCTGTGAGCTGCAAGGCAGGAACATGGACAGGTCCAGGATCTTTAAATGAACCTCACCAGCATCACCAGGATGATAGTTTTGGCAGCGGGCACCAAAACGGCAGCGACCCTCCAAGAAAAAACGACAGGGTTGATATTAGGAGAGGACTCTTCGGTCAAGGATAAGTCTGGATCTTCTGATGGTTCCAGAAGACTGTCAGAAGAGTGGTCAGTGAAGTCCTTTCCAGAGGAGGCAGTCAATTCATCCATCACTGAATGGGAGAAAGAATTAAAATCAGAAGAACAAAGGCTAACTACATCCAGTTTCACTTGCTGTCCCAGGGACAGTTCATAGCAGCAGAGAAATTATGGGATGAGTGGGATTAAGGGCAAACGTAATGGCTCTAGACCAAGGCTTTTCAACCTTTTCACCCATTGTACCACTTTTAGGATATGGCAATATCCGAGTACCACCAGTTGCCTAGCAAGGTGTCAAAAACATGATGACCCTCCTCCAAAAGCAAAAAAGTGATAAAGTACAGGTAGTCCTTGACTTACAACAGTTCACTTAGTGACTCTTAGAAGTTACAATGGCACTGAAAAAAGTGCCCCCCAAGCCACAGACGAGCGAGATACCTGCCTGCCCACCTGGCGGCGCTCTTCCTCCTGTCTGAGGTTTTCATTGTTGTGAGCATTTCTGTTGACGATTGGCAGTGGGGGTGGGGTGGGGGGGTGTTTGGTTTTTATTCCCCCCCCCCATCTGATGGGTGGTTGCAGTAGGTTTTGGTCACTTCACATGACCCTGGGACACTGACCGTCATAAATATGAATCAGTTGCCAAGCATCTGAATATAAATCGCAAGACCCTGGAGATGCTGCAACATTCCAGCTGATCGGCGCTTCTTCTGGGCTCAGCAGAAGCACAAGGATCAGTGCCGAGCTCCAGCTGATTGATGCTTCTTCAGGGTTCAGCAGAAGCACCAGGATGAGTGCTGAGCTCCAGCTGGAGCCTGGTGCTGATCCTGACGCTTCCACTGACAGCCACGAAGAAGCGCCGATCAGTTGGAAAGCGGCACTGATCCTGGCGCTTCCGCTGAGCCCTGACAGCCCTGCAGCTCCAGCCATCTCTCACTCAGGCTTCTGCGGTGCTGCCACCGGTTCAACTCATTCCCCTCCCCCACTACCACTTTTCTAGGATGGTCGTGTACCACCTGCCAGGTGCCAATGTACCACAGGTGGTACCCGTACCACTGGTTGAAAAGCCCTGCTCTAGGCAATGTGATGATAAATCATGAACCAGGAAGTCTGACATAAAATCCAAATTCAGATGTGTGCCTATTCTGAATCGTATAACTCTAACTAGAAAGCTAGTATCTGTATGTTAGAATATCTGGCATTTATTGGGTTAAGTGCTGTCTCCTTAAGAGATGGATTATGGGAAATGTAGTTTAACTAGTCAGTCATCCCATGTTAATGGGTCAGTGGGAGGAGTTTCTAAAGGACATTGGGAGACTTCCTGGACACAAGCCTGTTTGGAATGCTTTTGTTCATCCAGTCTCATGTCTCCTAGCCACACGGCTTGGAGGTCCTATGCCAACATGTGATGCTTATGCAGAAGAAGAGGGGAAAATCCATTATCAAATTACCTGTGGAATGAACCAATATTGCTGAAATATACTTCTGGACGCATCTCTACATAATTGTGAGTTATTGTTTAGGATTCCCAGAATAAAGCGATATTTTCTGTTTATTCCTCTGACTTATCTGTCTGTCCTGGATAGGACTAAGGCCGTCTGTTCTGTCTGGGGCATTACAGTAATTTGATAGGATTAATTTTCCTCTGATCTCCTGCAACAGTTTGAAGGAAGAAAAGTAATCTAATAAGGCTAAATTTCCTCTAGTCACCTGCAAAGTAAAGTCAGTATATCTGTTTGGCAGACAGCCTTTCAAAAGAAGGTGTGATTCAGATGCATTGTTTTGTTAATTTGCTGTTAACTCTGCAAGTCTCCACTGGTCTGCATGATAAAGTTTATCTGTGTATTGACAAGCATCTGCTGGCAAGGAATCATTGCTAGTCAAACTCTGCATGCTAGTGAGGGAAGTTAGCCCAGAGAAGGAAATATTAAAAAGGCAGAAAAATATATTTTTCCTCAAAAGGACTTTTTTAAAGACCAAACCTGGCCCCAAATCTATCTCTGCCCCAAGCAAGATTTTAGCCCCATATGAATGCAGATGTAAAACCATCAGATAATTGAAGCCAGAGCAATCAAGAAGACAAAAGAGAAGATCTGCATACCCCACCCAAACTCTAGGAGTCATTAGCCCCATCACCTGGGAAGCAGGATATGATAATAGGATTAAACCACAGATATCAAGGCCTAGACAAACACTCAGAAACAGCCTCAAGGTTCATGCCACAGGAACAGGAAACTATTCCAAACAAGGCTAGAGAGGGTATAAAAAACCTACTGCCCATGTGCTCTCTCTCTTTCCTCTCTGCTCCTTGCAAGGAACAACTTTCTGCTTCTTCAATAAACTGTAACCTTCTTCCCAAAGCAGTCGCCATGTTGCTTATTTATCCCGGCTTGGATGAACCAGGATGAAGACTTACTTCTCACAATTTGGCACCCTGAGATGGGACTCCAAGCTAACCTCTCCAATGGACTGAGACTGGTAATCCCCATCTTGCCGGCAGCAGACCCCCCTTGTGTCTGTGGATGGGTTTCCCAGGCCTTGCCCATGTGGAGCTAGGGTAGTAAAGGGAGTTTTGAGAGTTTAAGCTCAAGGGCTGCTTTGGAAAGAAGGTGAAGGTGAGTACCTCTAAATTTTAAGTTTAAAGCCCAGGGGAACAAAGAAATGTGTGTATTTCTGTTTGTGTGAGTGAGAAGACTTTTTTTCCCCAATCACAGATGGATTTTGCTGCTTCTGGTCTTTTCTAGCCGCAGAAAGGATCTGTTTAATTGGCAGAACCTGGAAAGCATGGGGGTTTGGCCAGAGCACAGGACCTTTTGTTAGGGAAAAGGGAGAGGCTGTGTGAAAATGAAATGGAATGAGTGAATGAAAGAATTGGATTTGGGCAACTAGCTGGTAAGGCCCTGTAAGCAAAGCAAAGTTAGGAAATTAAGCCCCAAGAAGGGAGCAGCCACCTACCTCCGAGGGCAAGTGGAGATGCCCGCGGACATTGGAGGTCCAGGTGTCCATAAATGGTGGCGTGAAGCCAGCCAGTCAAAGAGTAGCCCATACCTTCTGAGGAGGGAAACCAGAAGGTCCCTGCAGACCCCTTTTTGGTCTGAAAACGTGGTGGATCCCTCGGAGGAGCCCACGAACTCTGAGAGGGATCCAGAGAAGCTCCGTGAGTCCCATTTTTTCCGGACTCACAAAATCATGGTAGTAGGAAGAAGTCTCACAAGGAGACTTCTGACGTATTGTGCCCTTTAGCGGTAGGGAAATCCCGTTATAGAAACATGGGAGGTTCCAATTCAAGGGCGTAGGTTTCCCCGTTGAGAGCTTGCTCGTAGCCTGGGACAGGAATCAGCTTCCTGTCCAGGCCAGAATGGAAAAGAGGTAGGTAAAGAAACTATATGAAAAAAAAATAGACTGTCAGAGTATCCGCTGTCGTCCGTGAATGAAGAGACAGGAACGCTGGTATACACTGAACTCGTCAAAAGGTTTATTCTTCAGATGAAACAAAGTCAGCACTGGGAGTGGCTTTCTCCCAGTGCCTTATAAAGGTTTGCCACACCCTGTATCCCCGCCCCCAACCCCAAACTAACATCCGCCCGAGCCGGATAAAGGTCCCATCTGCTCCCTGTGCCCTCCCTTTCACCAGCATGAATCCACCTCTGTGCTCCCCATTCCACGCAGACCCCTGTGTGCAGCCAACAAGCTCCGCCCGCTCCTCGTCTGATCGGCCCGGTAAGGTTTCCCCACCCCCTACGCTGTCCGGGACCGCCTGTAGAGCCGCCTCAGAGTTCCGACAATCCCCCGTGCTCCGCAGCACCGGCTTGGGAAATGGCGGCCTGCTCCGGTTCTGCGCAGGCGCGCCGGCAGTCTCCTGTGTCTCCATTGGCGACCGTCCATCGGCAGACGTTGGGTCCACACTCTGCCTTGCTGTCGTCTGCGTCTGCATGAATGCTGCAGTACGCGAGTCCTGGGACCGGGTCCGTTTGGTCTGGGCAGCAGCCGTGTTGATGGGCGGCATGGCAGGTCTCGGTGGTGGTTAGCTGTTGTGTGCATCCCCCCTTCCCCGGTTACATGGCAAGCCCCTGGAGGCTTGACATGCGGCCCCCTCTACCATGACTCCTCCTGGAAAGGGAAATGGAGAGGTTGAGCATATAGCGTTGCATCCATCCATCCCTGGTCTCCCCGGACACCTACGGTGGAATGCTCTGATTAATCTAGGGGCGTTGATGTCCTCCTCCCCCACCCAGGTTGTGTCCGTGAGTGGGTACCCCTTCCACCTAAGGAGGTATTGCACCCGTCCACGCCGGACCCGGGAATCCAGGACCTCTTGTACCTCGTATTGGGATCCCACAACCGGTCCTGGTGCCTTGGCGGTGTTGGGGGGCCCATGCGTTGGCTTGAGGAGGCTGCTGTGAAACACAGGATGGACCCTCCCCAAGAATGAGGTTAACCGCAGTTGAATGGTCACCGGATTGATTACCTTGGTTACCTGAAATGGGCCTACGTATTTTGGGCCCAGCTTTTTGCATGGTATCTTCAGCCGGAGGTATTTTGTGGACAAGTACATCCAGTCCCCCACCCTAAACGGCTTGTGTTCTGCCTTTTTCCTATCTGCCTGTGCTTTGGCTGCTTCCTCAGCCTTCACTCGTGCCTCCTTAACTCGCTCCCACAACCCTGTTATCTGAGAGATCCATGTCTGAGGGGTGTGTAAACTATCCACCTCTTGTGACCATTCAGGGATCGGGATGAAGTCCATACCATGTACTACCTTAAATGGGGTGTATCCGGTGCTGTTATGGACAGTATTATTATAGGCCACTTCGGCAAATGGTAGGAGATCCACCCAGTCCGTTTGCTGAAATGAGACATAGCTACGGAGGTAGCGCTCCACCCTTGCATTTGCTCTTTCTGCTGCCCCGTTGGTACTGGGGTGGTACGCTGAGCTAAGGTCTTGGGACGACCCCACCAGATGAACGAAGTCACGCCAAAACCGTGCAGTGAACTGCACCCCCCGATCTGATATAATTCGCTGGGGTGTCCCATGAAGACAATAAACATGTTGTATGAACAATCTTGACAACCGGCGTGCTGATGGTAATCCCCTACATGGGATAAAGTGAGCCTGTTTGGAAAACAGATCGATCACTGTCCAAATTACATTATACTGCCAGCTTTCGGGTAGGTCCACGATGAAGTCCATGGCGATTTCCTCCCAAGGCTGCGATGGGTCGGCCACCTTCTGTAGAAGACCCATTGGTTTTCCCGTCCAAGGCTTCGCGCTGGCACACACATGGCATCCCTTCACGTACTGTTCCACATCCACCTTCAGCCTGGGCCACCAGAACTGCCGACGCAGTAGATGCAGGGTTTTCAGAAACCCAAAATGGCCTGCCTGCTTAGCATCGTGGCATCTCTGGAGAACAGTTCGCCGTAGACATTCGGGCACATACATTTTGTCACCTTTCCAGGCCACACCGTCTCTGTGGGTTAACAACCCTGGATGATTACGTGCCCACTCATCCGTCAGCATGGCCGTCCGCACATCCTCCAACTCATCAACCTTGGTTCTGTGTACTATACTGTTGATCGCCTCTTGTCGAGTAAGGGGCAGTAACGCCTGTACAACCTCTTCTCTTTTGCTATGATATTGCGGCATCCGCGATAACGCGTCAGCTAGGAAGTTCCTTCCCCCAGGCATGTATTTCAAAGTGAATTTAAACTGGGCGAAGTATTGGGCCCATCTAACATGTTTAGGGGCTAGGCGTCTTGGTGTTTGTAACGCCTCTAGATTCTTATGGTCTGTCCACACTTCAAAAGGCGGCTCTGCCCCTTCCAAAAGATGTCGCCACGTCGTAAGAGCCCACCAAATTGCAAATGCCTCCTTTTCCCAGATAGCCCAACTTCGTTCAGTTGTAGTGAATTTCTGGGAGGTATAGGCACAGGGTTGTAATGCCTCGGTTTCATTCCTCTGTAGGAGTACTGCTCCCATGGCCACATCACTAGCATCGACCTGCACTACAAAAGGAACCTGTGGATTCGGGTGATGTAACACGGGTTCTGTGGTGAACAAGGCTTTGAGGTTCTCAAACGCCCTCTGGCAATTCATGGTCCATTCCACTGGTTGACTAGGGAGGGGCTTTCCCTTGATATGCTTTGTTCGTAAGAGATCTGTTAGGGGTTGGACCACCGCGGCAAATGATGGGATGAATTGCCGATAAAAATTCGCGAATCCCAAGAAACTTTGAAGCTGGCGCCTTGTCCTGGGAGCTTGCCAATCCAAAACTGCCTGCACCTTACTTGGATCCATCCCCACCCCGTCCCCCGAAATACGATAGCCCAGATAGTCCAGCTGCTTTTGATGAAACTCACATTTCGACAGTTTCACATAGAGGTGGGCATCAAGAAGCTTGCGTAACACCTGTCTGACGAGACTGACATGTTCTTCCATCGTAGTTGTATATATCAAGATGTCATCCAGATACACAAGGACCCCTCGGTATAGATGTTCATGCAACACTTGATTAATTAGTTGCATGAAAACCGCAGGGGCGCATCCCCCCTTCCCCGGTTACATGGCAAGCCCCCGGAGGCTTGACAGCTTAGGGCTTTGCTGGGAAACCAATTTGGCTAAATAAAGGTACTTAAAAGGGAAAATAAGAAATAGTGATTCTCTCTCTCTCTCTCTCTCTCTCTCTCCCTCTCTCTCTCTCTTCTCTATGCAACCACGTGGTATGTTTAAAATGTATGCCTTCCCTAACTTGAGTTATCTGAAATTTATGGTGGGAATGACTAGGATGTGTAAAACTAAGACTTCTGTTCTCTTGTCTTTGTGTATATATGTTTGTCAAAGTCTGTGTGTGAGAGGTAAATATGACTGTTAACTGTTTCAAATCCAAAGAAAAAAAAGAATTTTAAATTCTGCTAGAAATTATGCTTAAAAATAAGCCACAAAAAGGAAATACCTCACTCTGTTTGTCTGGTCAACAAACAGAGTGAAGAAGAAGAAAATGTGTTTGTTTGTTTATTTGTTTGTTTTCCTCTTTCTCTGTGTGTACTCTCAAGAACAGCCTTAAGTTACGAGGAGGGATTGTTTTAAGTTTATCTGTTGGAAAAGTTTCACTTGCATTTACTGTATGTGTTTTATCTATCCTTTTCCTGAAAAATGTGTGTCTATCTACAAGAACCTTTTGAAACTCAAGTCTGCTTGTGTGGGGAAATAATTTTTTTAAGTTACTTTTCTTATTCTATCACTTACTGGTGAAACTACTATGAAGCTTTCTGAAACATAAGCATTTTCCAATCTCTAAAATAATATGATCTATTTTAGAATAAATGTTAAAGGCAGATCCTCCTGCCCTTGGCAAGTTGCACATATTAAAATATTAGGCTTTTAAAATTATTTGGAGTTTTCAGCATTCTCAAGCTGCCTAGCATTTTTTTTTCTCTTCCTTTCAAGTTGCAAGTTCTTGTCCTTAATATGTTGCAAATGGTCAAGTTCAAAGGTGAAACATTTCATTTTGTTGTTCCCCATTTGTCTATCTGTTTCTTTAATAACTGCAGTATTAATGCCTTTTCAAACTGCCTGCAAGCTAACCCCCCTTCCAATTCTTTTCTTGACCTTTGTTCTCCATACCTTTTGTCTGCCTCTCCTGGGAGAGTCCACCCAGAAAGGGGGGGGGGGAGACCTTGTTCTTGTATTTTTCAGCCCTGCAATCCTTCCCCAAACCTTTGGAAGCAGAACACACAGACCCAGATGCTGCCTCCATCCATTTGAGCCATGGAATTGGGTTTTGAATCCAGCCATCCACTAAAAAGCCACTATGCAATCTGAGTGGAACATCTTCCCAAGTCCTACCATTCCCCAGATGCCTGTGAGAGCTGCAGAAGGACAGAGTCCTGGTCTACTGATGCCATGTGAAGCCTCAGAAGAGAGAATTAGACTGTGGGGTGAGGGTGGAAACTCATTGTAAACTTTTCTTTCTTGCCCCATTTGTATTGTAACAAGCCAGTTGAATGTATTAATGGAGAGATGGCATTTAGGAATAGGTGGCAGAACAAGTACTGAACACCTTGGACCTCTATCAGGTGGGAGGGAAAAATTATCCAGAATGTTTGTATTGCCTATTTTGTAAAAGTAGCTGCACATACATGCACACACACACCATTCAGAATCACACTTGAGTCTATCCCCTCCACCTACCTTTAGTAAAGTACCCCCCAGGCTGATGTTTTGCTCTATTGCACCAAAGCTTTGTGGGACCAACTTCCAACAGATTCCAAGGGGGAGGGAACTAGGCCCCCTCAGGTGATTTGCAATTCTTATGCCCTGATTAAGGAAGCAACAGGAAAAGAGATCCCAAACTTCAGCCCTGAATATCTTGCACTGTTGGGCTCAGATTGGGATTCCTAGAGCTCATTATGTGCAATTTAAAGAAGAATTTAATAGCCTGGCATACTGGCTAACCTCAATTGGGCATTACAAACCTGGATGCACTGAACTAAGAGCTAAGGCAGGAAACAACCCTTGAAAATGGGCAGCCAGTGGTCATGTACTAAGGAAAACCATGGCTGTGAAGAATTTTGGGAGGTATGCAAACCTGACTGGAAGCTAAAGGTGACATCCAACATTTAAAAATGATTGGCACAGAATATTGGACACTATAAATTTCTTTTCCACCTAACAAAATTTTTGCCCTGACTTTTAGAACTTTATGGGTGCAAGCTCCCCTTTTGGGAGCCACTAAAGGGATCTTTTTCTGCTGCCTCCATTAATGTCTTTTTCTTTTTTTGCTTAACAGTTTAAAAGCTTGCCTACCAAGTTTCCCTGACCAGATCAATTTTAATGTTGTGCCAATAAGTGTGTCATACATTCACACACTTAAGGCACAAAGCGGGGATTGAGGGAAGTTAGCCCAGAGAAGGCAATATTAAAAAGGCAGAAAAATATATTTTTCCTCAAAAGGACTTTTTTAAAGACCAAACCTGGCCCCAAATCTATCTCTGCCCCAAGCAAGACTTTAGCCCCATACGAATGCAGATGTAAAACCATCAGATAATTGAAGCCAGAGCAATCAAGAAGACAAAAGAGAAGATCTGCATACCCCACCCAAACTCTAGGAGTCATTAGCCCCATCACCTGGGAAGCAGGATATTATAATAGGATTAAACCACAGATATCAAGGCCTAGACAAATACTCGAAACAGCCTCAAGGTTCATGCCACAGGAACAGGAAACTATTCCAAACAAGGCTAGAGAGGGTATAAAAAACCTACTGCCCATGTGCTCTCTCTCTTTCCTCTCTGCTCCTTGCAAGGAACATCTTTCTGCCTCTTCAATAAACTGTAACCTTCTTCCCAAAGCAGTCGTCATGTTGCTTATTTATCCCGGCTTGGATGAACCAGGATGAAGACTTACTTCTCACACTAGCCAACGTTTTAAAGATTATCTTGCATGTGAAAGCTGCATCTCTGAAATCAAGGAGCGTGGGCTGTCACCCCCCTCCCCTTTTCTCTGCCGGTAACTTCAAATAGCTTGGGACAATGAGAGAATTGTTTCAGAAGATTGTCTGTGAACCTATTTCCGTTTGCAAAAGAGCTTTGTGTGTTATAACTGCTTCAGTAAGCCTTGAAGAAGAACTCTGTCGTTAGCATGTGAATTCAGCTAGCTTGTTTGGGGATGCTTTGGAATGAGTGAGACTGACCTTTTAAACGAACATAGCAGGCTGAAAAAGTTTCTTTACTGGCAAATTCAAACCTTAGCAAATCTCTGCTGCCTTTGTTTAATGCTCAGAAAGGGTGATTCTCCCCTTTTTTCTGGCCCCAACAGCAGGCAATAAAACCATTTGTCGCCTTAGCAACCCAGCCCTGCAGAGAGAGAAGCTAAACTCCCCCCTCCCCTTGGAATTTCAACTATGTCAATGGAAAGACAGTGTTCAGAGGTTCCAATAGCAATGCAGTAGCATCCCCTGGTGGCCAATTTGTACATGACACCTTCCTTACGCAATTACTTGCAATTTACATGTGGGATTACAACAACTTGATCATTAATTCAGTACATAGCAGGCTTATACCAAGTGTCGGGCCGTGGCGAGGCCATCCGAATAACCTACCTGCGGCAGCGATGCATCCACTCCGGGACGGCGTCTCGCCGGCCCGACATCCAGTTGCTGGGCGCGCATGCGCCGGAGCCGTGCAAAACCTTGGCCGACCGACAGTCAGCTGGCTGGCGCGCAAGCGCGAAGGCCGGCCCGACGAGCAGATAGAACAGTCGGAGCCACGCATGCGTAAAGGATCCTTTGGACGAACCAACGCGTGCGCAGTTGGTAATACTTACGGACTTCGCTGGAACATTCATCTGAGGCTGCTAGCAGGTTGCCGAAGCATCGGGAAGCGGCCGAAGCGTCGGGAAGCGTTAGGTTAGAATAATACATCACCATTTAGGGCATTGGGTGGTCCGGAAGAGGGTGGTGGCGTATGGGCGGTGGCACGGGTGTGGGCTAGGCGGGGTCTTAGGAAAATTGTATAAAGAGGTCATGGGTCCAAAGATTGTCAGTGCTGACTTTATTCCGTTTATGATTCTGCAATAAACCGGATGTTCTCCGTTCCTGACGAGCTGCTTCTTGATTCTGTTGAGTGTGTGTCAAAGACGGGGTAACAGTAAGTCAGCACTCCCTTTTAAGCTCCTTTATTAGATCTACCGTGGAGCAGATTGAAGGCAACATGGCTGAAGGGGTGCAAGATGCCGAGGTGTTGGAGGATATCCTTGAGCAAACAGAGGACCCGGGCTCGTCTGTGGATCCAGGGGCAGCGAAGGAGGGACCGGTGGTTCGCCCGAAGGTTAAAGGCATTTCATCGGGGGTGGATGTGGACTCTGGAATTACGCAGAGACCAGCAGTAACCGAGGTGGTTGGATGGGGGCTGAGTTCCACGTTCCAACGTATGGATACCGAGCAGCGGGCTATGCTGGGCGACAGAGACCCTGCTGTGGGCTGGAGGGAAAGGAGAGTGGTCAGCGACGAGGAAGGTGATTGGAGCTACTCCACCACCCCGGGGCAGTACACCCTTGATGTATTAAAGGCTAGGTTTGGAGAACCAGGGTTCCTTCCCAGACAGGGGGTGGCCTCCCAACGTCCTATTGATTCACCTGGATTCCGTCTGGCTAGCCCGCAGTTGAGAGGGTCATCGGAACAGTTGGAGCAAGGGGGACATGGAGGTGTGAGGCCGGGACCCATACCTGCCACCCGGGTCACCCCTGTTTCCCTACCCTTGGGACCTGGGGATCTTGGCCGACATTCTACCATCACAGGGGGCCAGCATGGTGGTCAGCCAGCTCTAACATGGCCCACAGGTATACCATGGACCCCTCCAGCGATTGGGATTACCTTTGACGGAGATCCGGACAAGTTGGCCATGTTTTTAGGGCATGTGTTAAATCACTTAGATCGCTTTGCAGCCCATTACTCCTCCCAATGGGCCATAGTGGTAGCAGTGACGGCCAGTCTGCAAGGTGAGGCAGCTGCCTGGGCGGCTGATCTATTTGGAGATCACGCCAGTGAATTGGCTGATATTGGTTCTTTCCTGGAAGCCTTGAGGATTCGGTTCGAGGATCCTACCAGGGCTCAGAGGGCGGAAGCAGAGATAGTGACCCTGAGACAGGGAGGTAGGCCGGTGAGAGAGTTTATTAGAGAATTTCAGCGGGTGGCAGGGCGATTAAGATCCTGGCCTGAGAAATTGCTGGTACATCACTTCAAGCATGGACTCGATGTGGAGCTTCGTCAAGCTTGTTTAGTGAGAAGGGTGCCGCCCCGTCTACCCGATTGGTACAAGACTGTGACCGAACTCTATGCCGGGTTACAGGAGATGAGACCAGGGACAACCGTCTCCCTTCCGGCATCCACTCAGCAGACAGCCGGTAAGCCGAGGCCATTAGGAGTTCCAAGCCCAGTTATTTGTGAAGCTCTCGAAATGCGAGTTCCACAAGACCTGTATTGAATATTTGGGGTACAAGATATCGGCCTCGGGAATAGAAATGGATCCGGAAAAGGTGAAAGCAGTACTTGGGTGGCAGGCACCTAGGACGAGACGCCAGTTGCAAAGCTTTCTGGGATTCGCGAATTTTTACAGGCAGTTCGTTCCTGATTTTGCACGGGTGGCTTTGCCGCTCACAGAATTGTTGAAAACACGGAACTCCCCAGTAAAGACACGGCCTAGTCAACCGTTAGCATGGTCCAGGGAAAGTCAGGCGGCCTTCGAACATTTAAAGGCATTGTTTGCCAAGGAGCCCATTTTATTACATCCAGATCCCGATAAACAATACATTGTCCAGGCTGATGCGAGTGATGTGGCGGTGGGGGCTGTATTGTTACAACAAAACCTTAAAGGCGAGCTACAGCCCTGTGCTTACACCTCGCGTAAGTTATCAGAAACCGAAAAGAGATGGGCTATATGGGAGAAGGAAGCCTTTGCTATTAAATGGGCTTTGGTAACATGGCGGCACCTTTTGGAAGGGGCTAGACATGAGATTGAGATATGGACGGACCATAAAAATTTGGCTGTATTGCAATCGCCCCGACGTTTAGCCCCTAAACACGTGAGATGGGCGCAATACTTTCAACGGTTCACTTTCCGGCTTAAATATGTTCCTGGGGGCCGTAACTTCTTGGCGGACGCATTATCTAGGTTGCCTCAGTATGAGAGTCAAAGGGAAGAAATAATACAGGCTATACTGCCACCATATACGCAGGGCGTGGGTAAGCTAAGTTCCCGTCCTAATTCCGGAAATTTTGATTCAGAGTTGAGGGCGGCAATACCCCAGGATTCGTGGTTTCAAAACCACAGTAACCTGTTCACCCAGAGAGACGGCCTGGTATGGTTCGGAGGGAAACTATATGTGCCACTTGTATTACGACCTGGGGTCCTTCAGAGATGTCATGATGCACGGTTAGCGGGACATTTTGGGTTCGTCAAAACATTACACCTGGTTAGGCGCCAATTTTGGTGGCCTACGTTAAGGAAAGACGTTGAACACTATATAAAAGCCTGTTCCGTGTGTGCTACTTGTAAATCTCAGCCAGGAAGGCCGGTGGGCCATTTACAGACGGTGGCGGACCCTGAGCATCCATGGAAAGATATCGCCATGGATTTTATCGTAGAATTGCCAAGTAGTAGGGGGTATACAGTTATTTGGACAGTAATAGATGTGTTCTCAAAACAGGCACATTTTGTGCCATGTAAAAGGCTGCCAACCGCTCAAAAATTGGCCTACATGTTTCTGACACATGTATACCGGATTCATGGAGCCCCTCGGCGAATAATATCTGACCGGGGGGTTCAATTTACGGCAAAGTTCTGGAAAGGCTTCACAGCGTTGTTAGGAACGTCACAGGGACTCAGCACTGCGTACCATCCTGCCACCAATGGAGCCGCTGAACGGGCAAACGCAGCCGTCGAGAGGTATTTAAGGAGTTACGTGTCCTATCAGCAGGCTAACTGGGCGGACCTCTTGGTGTTTGCAGAAGTGGCATATAATAATGCAGTGCATACCAGTACAGGGTTCGCACCCTTTAAGGTAGTCTCAGGGAAGGATTTCGTTCCCATACCTGAGTGTCGGGACTTGGAAGCACAACCATATCTTCCACGGGAGTGGGTCCAATGGGTGTCAGGGGCATGGACGGCCGTAAAATCAGCGTTGGTGGAATATGGACAAAAGATGAAGACGCAAGCAGACAAAAGGCGGCAGCCCTGTAAGCCATTCATGGTGGGCCAATTAGTATATCTGTCCACCAAATATCTAAAATTGAAAATCCCGTGTAGAAAACTGGGACCTAAATATATTGGCCCATTTAAGATTGTAAAGATTATTAATCCGGTGACCGTACAACTGCAGTTACCCCGATTGCTGGGAAAGGTGCACCCGGTGTTCCATTGTAGTTTGCTCAAGCCAGTCTATAGGTACCGAAAGGGAACCGAACCAGGTCCTGTTGGTGATGATCATTATGAAGTACAGGAAATACTCGACTCTCGTGTTCAGAGAGGTGACTTATTTTACCTGATTAGGTGGAAGGGTTACCCGTTGACTGACGCTACATGGGTACGGGTGGACAATGTGCGGGCTCCTCGACTAATCCATCAATTCCATGTGGACAACCCCGGGAAGCCGAAACCATGTAGGCAGCGGGGGCTGGATAGGTAGGGCTAGGAACCGGTATAACACCTCTTTTCTTTTTCTCAGGGGGAGCCTTGGTGAAAGGGGGGCAGTATGTCGGGCCGTGGCGAGGCCATCCGAATAACCTACCTGCGGCAGCGATGCATCCACTCCGGGACAGCGTCTCGCCGGCCCGACATCCAGTTGCTGGGCACGCATGCGCCGGAGCCGTGCAAAACCTTGGCCGACCGACAGTCAGCTGGCTGGCGCGCAAGCGCAAAGGCCGGCCCGACGAGCAGATAGAACAGTCGGAGCCACGCATGCGTAAAGGATCCTTTGGATGAACCAACGCGTGCGCAGTTGGTAATACTTACGGACTTCGCTGGAACATTCATCTGAGGCTGCTAGCAGGTTGCCGAAGCATCGGGAAGCGGCCGAAGCGTCGGGAAGCGTTAGGTTAGAATAATACATCACCATTTAGGACATTGGGTGGTCCGGAAGAGGGTGGTGGCGTATGGGCGGTGGCACGGGTGTGGGCTAGGCGGGGTCTTAGGAAAATTGTATAAAGAGGTCATGGGTCCAAAGATTGTCAGTGCTGACTTTATTCCGTTTATGATTCTGCAATAAACCGGATGTTCTCTGTTCCTGACGAGCTGCTTCTTGATTCTGTTGAGTGTGTGTCAAAGACGGGGTAACACCAAGCCAAGCTAAGAGCACCCCCTAGAGGGGAAAGAAGGTACTTCGCTGCACACACTTCTAACTACACAGAGTGAATCTGATGGTTAAAGAGCAAGTTATCTAAATTCATCTCAAGCTTCCAACACCCCCTAGAGGGCACAGAGTGAACTTCACCAAAAGTAATCACTCACTCAAGCTGACGACCAAGTAATTCCAGCTTGAGGAAAATTAAGGAGAAGAACAGGCAGCATGTCAGACCCAGCGTGATACTTAGTTTCAACTTAGTGAATAAAGCTTGTTGAATACTGCAACGTTCCTGTTTCCTGGCTTTCGTGAAGCGCGGTTAGGACGTTCTGTTAGTAAGTTAGCACTGGAATAACCTATACCTCCAAGAAGTTCACTGATACAGAAAGACGCTGGGTGGTATGGGAAAAGGAAGCGTTTGCCGTGAAATGGGCCCTGTCCACGTGGCGCCATTTGTTGGAGGGCGCACAGCATCCCTTCGAGGTGTGAACAGACCACAAGGATCTAACGGTCCTCCAGACACCGAGGAGATTAGCTCCCAAACATGTCCGTTGGGCGCAATATTTCCAACGTTTTAGGTTCCATTTTAAAGTTGTTCCAGGAGGGAAGAATTTCTTAGCGGATGCACTCTCACGTCTACCACAATACGACAGCAAAAAGGAAGAGGTGATCCAAGCTATTATGCCTTCTGGCAGTGTTGAAGTCATACGAGCAGATGCCTGCGAAAAAACGACAGCATTCGAGGATGAAGTAAAGTCTGCTTTGTTAAATGACTCTTGGTCACTAGCTAATCCTGGATTGTTGACCTACCGAGATGGTTTAGCCTGGTACGGTGATAGGTTATACATTCCACAGGGGTTACGGGACCGAGTGTACCACCGGTGCCATGATTCCAAATTAGCAGGCCATTTTGGTTTCTTGAAAACACTACATTTGGCGAGACGGCAGTTCTGGTGGCCGAGTTTGCGGAAGGACATTGAAAGCTATGTGAAAAGGTGTCATATTTGTGCACAGGCGAAGGTAATTCCTAAAAAACCAATGGGATTACTCCAGTCAGTGTCTAATCCAACTCGGCCATGGCAGGACATTGGGATGGACTTTATAGTAGATTTACCAAATGTAAAAGGATATACAGTTATATGGACGGTGGTTGATTTATTTTCAAAGCAGGCCCATTTCATACCGTGTAAGGGACTACCATCGGCGAGGAAATTGGCTAAAATGTTCGTACACCAAGTGTTCCGGCTGCATGGGGCGCCTCGCCGGATTATTTCGGACCGAGGTGTCCAATTTACAGCCCATTTCTGGCGGCAATTTCTGAAGTCTATTGGTACCACACAAGGGCTGAGTTCTGCATATCACCCTTGTACTAATGGGGCGGCGGAGCGGGCCAATGCGGCTATAGAGAGATATCTTCGATGTTACGTGTCCTACCAACAGACCAATTGGGTAGATTTGGTACCATTTGCGGAGATTGCGTATAACAATGCGGTACATAAAAGTACTGGTCTAACCCCATTCCAAGTGGTATATGGACATGATATTGCTCCACTACCGGAAAGTAGAAACTGGGAAACCCAGGTCGGTCAACCAAATGAGTGGTTGTCGCGAGTAGGTAAGGTTTGGAGTACAGTACGACACGCTCTGCAGCGGGCAGCTCAGACATCAAAATATCAGGCAGATAAAGGTCGCAGAATGCCATTTCAATTGTGGGTAGGCGACCTGGTATATTTGTCAACCAAGTATATTAAGTTGCAGGTGCCTTGCAGGAAATTAGCACCAAAATCCATCGGACCATTTCTTATACTCCAGATCCTCAATCCTGTGACGGTGAAGCTCCACTTACCGAAACTACTTGGTAAGATACACCCGGTTTTCCATGTAAGTTTGTTGAAACCCATGGGAGGACCGTTCCATGAGACACCCCCAGGACCCGTTACGCCAGGACGATATGAAATACAGGACATAATTGATTCGCGAGTAAGGGGGGGTAGACTCTATTATCTGATATTGTGGAAAGGATACCCTCTGTCCGAAGCCTCTTGGGTAGAAAAACACGATATATCCGCCCCTGATCTAATCCGTCGGTATCACAGCGCACTACCACACAAACCAGGGGGTGACTAGAAAGGTTATTGTATCTGTACATTGGCATGATTAATCAATTTCCCATTTCTCACCTTCAGGGGGCCTTGTGGTGAGGGGGGCCGAATGTCAGACCCAGCGTGATACTTACCTTCCGAAGTCCGGAATGTTCCAGTTAACCATGTGTTCTAGCCGAGTCCGGTAGCTTCGTGAGCTACATCACCAACAGCGGCGGCCGAACAGGTCACGTGAACATCCTGTGTTGCCAGCACACAACCGGACGGAGGCTACGTAGAAATGGAATATGGAGAAGCCGAATGCTGTTAAAGCTGTTATAGCTTATGTTGCTGGAACCGTGACTCTGTGAATGATGGGAACTGGGACGCTGGGTCTGACAACACTTGGATACCAGGAGGGGGTATTATAGGAAGAGGTTGAGTGGGACATTAGGAATGAGAATGGCGTGAACAGAACACATGGACTCAATATAAGTTTCGAACATAAGTACTAGCTGGAATGAGAATGGAGTGAACGGAACGCATGGACTCAATATAAGTTTCGAACATAAGTACTAGCTGGATCGGGGTGTCGGTGGGGTGGAGGACTATCACGAGGCAAGTATGGGGAGGGGGACAGGTGGAGTCTAGATGACCAATTAACCGTCAATTGGGGTGTGTACTCTGGGTGTGGTTGGAGGAATGTATTTAGGGCAATGAATGGTGCTTCGTTCCAGTGCTAACTTAGTTTCAACTTAGTGAATAAAGCTTGTTGAATACTGCAACGTTCCTGTTTCCTGGCTTTCGCGAAGCGCGGTTAGGACGTTCTGTTACAGCAATTATCCTTGCTTATTATCACAGAGCTGATGACCAAGTAGTTCCAGCCTGCAACTTAATGACCAGGTGGGAGTTTGTAGGAGCTACTGAAAGTTCTACATTCTCTCGGTGGCCCCTAGCAGTAATGTGATAATAGGAGGAGATTTGGCTGGCCTTTCTCCAGTGCCCCCTAGTGGTGGTTTAGTGTCGCTGATGGCGGCTACTTTGTAGCCGTCCTCCTGGGAAAGCGTGAGAACCGCGGAGAACAGCAGGCACCAGCTGTTCCGCGGCTCAAAACCTCCCTCCCGGGCGAAGGGGGGGAGGGGAGTATTACCTGAATAGAGGTAGAGCCTCTTGAACCCCCCAGGAATTTTTTCTTGGGGGGTGAAAAGAGAGCTCCCTCGGAGTTCGGGTTGCCTCCGCCTCCCAGCTGTCTTTGTTCCTTTGGGAACAAAGCAAAACGCCGCTACCACCTCCGTGCTTAAAGGGACCGGGTGAGTTATTTTTAAAAAGTGGACAGAGTTGGATAAAGGATTTTTCTTATTGGATTTTATTTGGACTTTAGTTTGAAAGATTGACCTTTATTTCTTTTTCTCTTTTTTCTTCGTTTTTTCTTGCGTGGAGAGTGAAAGTAAAATGGTGACTGGAAAGTTTTTTTTTTTTTTTGAAAAAAAGTGAGTAAAACGGAACGTTATGGATTAGATGGTTTTTTTTTCTTTAAACTTTTTCTTAAGGTGGATTTGTGTTTTGGGAAGATTTTTCTTTCTTTTTTGTTTTTGTTAAACTCTCCTTTGTTATTTTTTTTTCCCTTTCAAGGGATTTTTTGTTTTTATTTTTTTTTTCAAAGAAGGAGGAAAGAAGAAATAAGATTTTTTCTTTTTGAAAATGGCTTCAAAGAGGCAAGCAACTTCTACAGTACCTAAGGTGGCTTCTTCTCCTGCGATCTTACTGGCACAACAACCTAAAGCTACACCACCACCCTCTCCTCCTTTGCCAGCAATAACGGTACAAGATATGAAAGATATAATGGGAAATGCTGTAGCTCAAATCAGAGGGGAAATGAAGGAGCTTTTAGAGCAGAATAATACTCAAATCAGAGGGGAAATGAAGGAGCTTTTAGAGCAGAATAATACTATCTTGAGGCAAGATATAGTTATGGCCTTAACAGGACTTGCTTCTGTGGTTGAGAAGTTGGATTCTAGAGTGGAAGAGGTGGCAGATAAGGTGGATATTCTGGAAGACAAATTTGAAGGCATGGAAAAAAAGATGGAAATTTCACAAGATGACATTGTTATGTCTCAGTACAGAGAGATGGAGTATGCTTTAAGAATCAGAGGCCTGAAAGAAGACATGCAGCAAGACTTGAGAGAGATTGTGGTAAATGACTTTGCTGCTATTTTGAATAGAGAGAAAGAGGAAATACTCAGAGAAGTTGAAAAGATATTTAGAGTTAACTCCTGGGTTGCAAAGCAAAGAAATTTACCAAGAGATGTGGTGATTTATTTTGGGAAGAGATCTCTGCGTAATGAAATTATACAAGCTTTTTATAACAAGAGGTTCCAGATTGCTGCTCAAGATGTCATTATTCTAAAGGAGATCCCATCCAAAATTTTAAGAAGGAGAAAAGAGTTTGCTTTCTTAGCTAATGAACTTTAAAAAAGATTGATGCCATTCAGATGGGAGATTCCGATGGGTATTGTTGTGAGCCATGCGGGGACGCGTTATAGACTCAATACAGTTTCTAAAGCAAAGGAGTTTTATAAGTCGGTCCTGGGAGCAGGCTCACCACCACCTACGATGCAGAAAGTCTTGGATGGTAAAGAGGTGGAACAGCAGTCTGAAGTAGTATTGACGGATGCTGGAAAGTCACAGGTGGAGTGGCTGCAACAAGCAGAGATTAAAGAGCAAAGAATGACTCGCGCAGCACATAGACGTAAGGAAAAGGAACAACAGAAGAAAGAAGTTAAAGAAGTTCTTCAAAAAGTTGCCTCGGTGCCTGTGGGAGGAGTAAGACCCAAGAGCTCTGCAGCACATTCCTCAAGCAGATCTTCAAGCAGTCTTCTCCAGGCTTCTGGTTAAGGGAGATGGTAAAGTTCCTGACATGGAATGCTAATGGCCTCAATTCCCCTCAAAAGAGAAAGAAAATTTATCATTATTTAAAGCAACATAATAATGACATTATTTGCTTGCAGGAAACACATATTACATCTAAAGATCAAAAATATTTAGTTAATGCTCGTCTGGGATCCCATTTTGTATCTTCTGCTCCTGGGAAAAAAGGGGGAGTAGTTATCTATGTTAAGCAAAACTTATCAGCCTGTTTGGTAGAATCTGATCTTCAAGGGAGATATGTTATGATTGAAGTTGGTTTGTATGGTAAGAAAGTACTTATAGTGGGACTGTATGCACCAAACCAACAACAGGAACAATTTTACAGACTGCTACATCAAAAATTAACTTTGTTGGATTACAGATCTGTTATATTAATGGGAGACTGGAATGGTGTTTTAGATACACAAAGAGATAAAAAAGGATCCTCTATTTCTTTTAAACAGGCTAAACTACCTAAAGCTTTTTTTGATTTGAAAGAGGACTGGGAGCTGCGAGATTATTGGCGTGAACATAACCTGGAGGAGAGAGATTTTACTTTCTTTTCAGATAGACATCAATCCTTTTCAAGAATTGATTTTTTTTTTTGATTACGACGGATTTATATTTTAGGGTAAAGAATGTTAAAAATTTTCCCAGGACATTGACGGATCACAGTCCAGTTTGGATGGAATTGGTTGATGAAAAAGAGGAGAGGAGATCGTGGAGGATGAATGAAAATTTATTTAGACAAGAAAAGAATGTTCAAAAGTTAAAGGAGCAATTAAAGGATTATTTTGCTTTAAATATACATAAGGGAACTTCAGTGTCAATGGTCTGGGATGCAGGTAAAGCCTACATGCAGGGGATTTTGATACAAATGAATAATGTTCATAGACAGAAGCAGATGCAGAAACGTAAGGAGTTGAAAGATGAGATTAAATTAAAAGAAAAAGCTTTGATTTTAAATCCTATAGATGAGAAGGTTAAGGAATCTATAAAATTGCTTAAATCACAATTTAATATGTTGATGGCTGATCAAACTGCAACTAATTTACTGTATATGAAACAAAATACATTTTGTAATGCCAATAAACCAGGGAGATGGTTGGCTTACCAACTGAGAAAGAAGCAGAGACAGAGAACTATAGATAAAATAAATTATAATGGTAAATTGGTACATCAGAAGGAGTTGATTAAGAAATCCTTTTTAGATTATTACCAAAAATTATATATGAGTACTAAAGTACAGGTTTCAGATATAGATAATTATTTAAATGAAGCTAACTTTCCTAAATTAACAGAAGATCAGAAACAAGAAATTAATGGTTTGATTACTAGTGAGGAGATTGAGACAGTAATTAAAGAATTAAAATTAGGTAAGGCACCGGGTATGGATGGTTTGACATCTATTTATTACAAAACATTGGTGCAAGAGATGACTCAACCTTTAAGTGAGCTTTTTAATAATATATTACAGGGTTCAGAGATTCCCCCGTCATGGGGTAGAGCTTTTATATCTTTGATTCCAAAAGAAGATCAAGATCTCACCTTACCAAAGAATTATAGACCTATATTTCTCTTAAATGTAGATTACAAGATCTTTTCAAAAATTTTAGCCAACAGGCTTATGAGGGTTTTGCATCATGTAATACATATGGATCAAACGGGTTTTATAACTGGAAGGTACATGAAGAATAATGTCAGACAAATTATTAACTTATTAGAATATTTAGATAAAAATAATCAAGTTTCTGCAGGATTGATATTTTTAGATGCTGAAAAAGCTTTTGACCAGCTGAATTGGCAATTTATGTTAAGATTAATTGAGAAAATGAATTTTGGAGAAAAATTTTTACAAGCTCTTGGTGTTATTTATCAAAAGCAAACGGCACAACTTATAGTTAATGGGGGTTTGTCAGAGGTGTTTATAATAGAGAAGGGGACTAGACAGGGTTGTCCATTGTCACCATTGCTGTTTGTTTTAACTTTGGAAATATTGTTGATTAAAATTCGAGAATCACAGGAAATAAAAGGAATAGAAGTTAATAAAAAAGAATATAAATTAAGGGCTTTCGCAGATGACTTGGTGGTTACCTTAGCTCAACCTACTTATTCTGTAATAGAGTTATTACAATTGATACATCAGTATGGACAGGTTTCGGGTTTTAAAATTAATAACAATAAGACTAAAATATTGCCTAAAAATATGACTAATCTGGATAAGCAGACTTTGGTTAAGTTGACAGATTTTGAGGTTGTTAATAAGGTAAAATATCTGGGGGTTATTTTATCTGTTTCTAATGCAAAATTGTACAAAAATAACTATGAAAGGCTGTGGGTCAATATACAAAGAGATTTGGAAAATTGGGAGAAGTTGCAATTATCTCTTTTGGGAAGAATTGCGGCAATTAAAATGAATGTTTTGCCAAAGTTTCTTTTTTTATTTCAAATGATACCTATTTTAAAGAATGAGGTTAATTTAAATGAATGGCAGAAAGGTATTAACAAATTTATCTGGGCAGGGAAAAAACCAAGAGTAAAACTTAAAATTATACAGGATATTCGTGAGAGAGGTGGACTCAAGGTACCGAATTTGAAATTGTATTATGATGCTGTGGTTTTAACATTAATAAGTGATTGGGTTAATTTAACAAATGTAGAAATACTCCTCTTAGAGGGTTGGGATTTACTTTTTGGACGGCATGCCTATTTAATTTTTAATAAAAAGGTTGATAGGGTCTTTAAATCTCATATTATAAGGATTTCTTTACTTCGGGTTTGGAGGAAATATTATAGAAGTGATTTTAAAATTCCATTATGGGCTATACCGGGGCATGGGATTGAAGGGATAAGGAGAGGAGTCAAGATGGATAGCGTTTCTTATGCACAATTACTTAGATGGGATGGTAAAAATTGGCAATTAAAATCTTTGGAAGATTTAATACAAGAAAATATTATTTACTCATGGTTTCATTATAGACAAATAGTGGAGAGGTTGAAGATAGATCGTAATGTGGGTTTCCTTAGAGAAGATGAGAATTTATTAAAACAAATAAAAGATCAAAGACGAACCCATATTAAGAGAATTTATGGGGTGTTAGTAGAATTCGATTCAGAAGTAGAATTAGTTAAAGAATGTATGGTTAAATGGGCACAAAAATTTGATGAACCGGTTCTATTAGATACTTGGGAAATTATTTGGGTGAGGAATGTTAAATTTACACAAGCCCAAAATTTTTACAAAATGTTTTATAGATGGCACCTTGATCCACAAAAAATGTCTCGTATGTATCCTGACTTACAGCCTAAATGTTGGAGATGTGGATGTTTGGATGCTACTTATTATCATATCTGGTGGTCATGTAAAAATATAAAAGCTTTTTGGATTAAGATATGGTGGAATATTCAAAGAATTTTTAGAAGAAGGGTAAAATTTACTCCACAACTGTTTTTGTTAGGTATTGTTTCTGATTGTGATACTAAAGAGACTATATTGATGTTAAATTTAATCACAGCGGCAAGGTTGTTAGTAGGGCAATGTTGGAAGAAGGAATCTTTGCCTACCTTGCAAGAGTGGTTTTTTAAAGTTTCTTATTTGGTGGAAATGGCAAAGATTTCGGCTTTCTTGAAAGACCAATCGCAAGAGAAGTATTTTTTGGTATGGAAAAAATGGATAGACTTTATACAATATAAGTTGGATATAAAAAAATATTATTTAGCTTTTCAATAACTTATACTTAAAATTTAAGATATTTTATAGACTTTTTTCCTTTTTCTTTCTTCCTATTTTCTTGTATTTCCTTGTATTTTTGTTTTTTTTATACATATATTATTGTTAACTAGTTTATAATTTTTTAATTAATGTATTTAGATTTGTTTATGGTTTATATTTGTTTTAAGACTTTTTGAAAAAATATTAATTAAGCCTGTATTCAGCTCTGGGAAGGTCGGGGGAGGGCATGGGAGGGTTGGGGGGGTTTGGGGAAGGGAACCGTATTGTTTTGTAAAATTTAAACATTTTCAATAAAAAAAAAAAATAGGAGGAGATTTGGCTGGCCTTTCTCCAGCGCCCCCTAGTGGTTAAAGGAGGAACTACATGCAAGCCTTTAATCATGTACAGAGAAACCCTCTAGTGGACAAAGGGTGAACCTCAAAGGAAGAGCACCCTGGTAGCTGACCTGCAGGAAGTGACCCCTTGTGGTGAAAGGGTGAATTGCGCTGAAGTACCCACAAACGCAGGAGAACGCACCCAGTGGCGCCTCCACACACAGACAGCACCCCAGCAGCTGATCTGCAAGCAGCGACCACTAGTGGTCAAAGAGAGAAGTTCATCAAATTTTCTTCAAAATAGCTAGGAAGTGTACTGAACCTATCCTAGCCATGGCAGAGTGTCTCACTGGTTTAGCAGAAGGGGTTCAACCAGCCAGCCTAGATGAGACACCCCAACCAGCCGGTCAAGGAGAAATGCTGCAAACAGCCAACCTTGACCTGTACACAGAAGCTGAAACTCAAGCCTCAGTGAAGCCAAAGAAGTCTCAGGGTCACTATGATCTGAGACAAAGAAAGCCTACAGAAGCCATGCACTCACTTCTGATGGAAGGATGGGATTCGAACTACAAGCACCATGAAAGATTCTGGGAGAGAATACACAAACTCTACCAAGGGCCTAAGGAGGAAGAAGATAAGGAAGACACCTTTGCACAATGGATGGACTCCGAACGGCAACTCGAGGACATTCAGGAGCAATTAGGAGATCCAACTATCGATAGCAAGATGCAAACCCTCAAGCTACTAAACAAGGAACGTAAGAAGCTTCTGGAGAGTTCACAAAGCCCCCAGAACCCGAGCCTCGCACGAGAGACAGACCAGTTGAAAGGGCCGAGTCTGAAGTTTCCTGCCATTCACATGTACCATCCCAACGGTCGCATGCGGCTCCATCTCACGTGTCTGAAAAAGCCTCATCTTTCCACCATATATCCAAGGCACATTCCAGCGTGTCACAACAATCTCATGCCACAGGCGCCTCCCGCCATTCAAAGGCTTCTTCTCGCCAGAGCCAAGCATCTTGAGCCTCAAGGGCAGAGAGCCTTGCTGCCCGTCTTGCAGAAGCGCGAATCAATACCACAATGGCTGGAGTCACTGCCCAAGCAGCACTAGAAGAAAAGTACCAAAAGGAAGACTTGGCCAAAGTGGAGACTGCAGCAGCTCTATGTGCAGCTCTACATGTAACAGAAGCAGAACGTCAGCAAAAGGAAGATATGGTCAAAGCTCGGGCCAACTATGAGATTTCCCAGCGACAACAGAAAGCAAAAGAGGCTGCCCAAATAGAAGCGATTCTGCAGAGAGAGATGGAAGACGTCACACCTACACACAAATTGGAAGGGCTAGGAAGAGAAAGCCCTCATAACCATGTGCAGGCCTATGTGGACAACCAAAGCGCGTTTCAACATGAGCAGGTGAGAGCGCCACAGCCAACCACAAGCCCCCCAAGACTGAGTAGACGAGGAGAAGAATCTCAATGGCCAGATGTGCCGGTTAGCCACAGAGCTGATGTCATGACATCTAGGCCACAACATCTTCTCACCATTGCTGCCCCATTGAACCCACTAAACCATACCACTGATGGCAACTGGATGGGTCTACCTGCAGTGCCAACGGCCCTATAGCAGAACCAGCTGCCGCTCGGGGACGAGATTGAAAGAGCTCGAGCCAGACTAGAGTCCCTGCTGCGACAACAGGAGGCAGCATCCCAAGGAACCACTACCAGACCTGACCACACAGGAGAGGCTCGACCACCAGCTGTGCCAGCCTACTAGGGAGCCAGCTACACTCCACCAGAAAGAGAGAGACCCTCCAACAAGTAAGCACACAGGAACTTGGGTCCCCTCAGCTCAACGCCAGAGCAGAGGAGTTCGGACCAAGCCAACAAGGTCCCTTGCACGTGACATGGCAAAATACCCTCAGCCAACAATACGCCGAAGGAAGTTACCAGCCAGCCATGGCGCACGCCCCCGCTCCCAGAAGCGATCCACCACCTCCACCAAACTACAGCTCACACACGGGATCAATGCATCCCCCAATATTCGTTGGAAGAAGGTTGGACTTGGCAGCCAGAGGCGTACGAAAATTCTCCAACAAACCAGGAAGAGAGTACTTATTGTGGAAGGACATCTTCAAGCGCACCATCCTCGAGGAAAGGGCTGGGCCAGATGAGGAACTTGTCCAGTTGACAGCCTGGCTAGGTCCAAAATCTGTAATCACAGTGAACAACATCTTCGCATCCCATGTGGGTGACCCTGACATCGACCTTAAAAAGACTTGGGCCACACTTGACAAGGACTATGGTGAACCCACAGTGACTGAGTCCTCGCTCCTGGACCACATTCTCAGTTTCCCCAACATGAGAATCAACGAACTTCAACAGCTGAAGACATTCTTGTCACTCCTCACTCAACTACAGACAGCACAACAGGATCCTACCTTGCCAGGACTAGCTTGCCTTGACCTGTTCAGGACACAAAATCCTATCATCCAAAAACTACCATGGTTGATATGTGAACAACGGATTAAGTTTTCTCTGGCTTACAGGAAAAGGAACCATAACAAAGTTCCCCCCTTTGTTGTTCTTGCTGAATTTGTCAGTGACCAGGCAGACCTCTACAATGACCCCCTATACCTCTCCATCAGAGAAGCACACTTCCCAACGACCACGCGAAGCAGTCAAAACTCTGATGTAGCCAAGGGACCCGTCCAAGTCGCAAAGGATAGAACTTCCATTTCAGTGTACAAAACAGATATCACGCCTCGCCCAAAGAAGACTTCCGACGAACGAACACCGAGGAGTTCTTATTTGAATCTTTGTCCACCAAGAAAAGGCCTGGCTTGTCCAATTCATAAATCCTCACACTCTCTAAATGATTGCAGAGAATTTAGGAAAATATCCCTAGATGACCGAAAGGCCCTACTGAAAGAGCATAGGATATGCTTCAAATGCTGTGACTCTATAGATCACATGGCCAGGGATTGTACAGTCAGGGTGAAATGCCACCTGTGTGACAGTAACAAGCACCCAACAGCCTTACATCTAGAAACTAAGAAGCCCTCTGAGGAGACACAACAAGCGACTTTGATGACAGAGACTCAAATTGGCTCCGAAGAGCAGCCAAAACAGTACGGGACATACTACACAGATATATGCTGCGACTCACCATGCCCTCCTTCATGCTCACCCGTCTGTCTTGCAAAAGTCTACCCTGATGGGCAACCTGAAAGGGCCGTAAAGGGCCGTAAAGATGTACGCCATACTAGACCCACACAGCAAAGTTACTATAGCTAAGCCCGCCTTTTTCGACCTCTTCGACCTCCTGAGTGAACTGAAGCATTTTGCAATAAATACATGCACAGTACCAATGTGCACGGTGGGGAGGAAAATCACTGGCCTACACATAGAAGCGATAGATGGAAGCTCACATTTCCGGTTACCATCAGTGTTAGAATGGGAGACCTTACCAGATGTTCACAGTGAAATCTCAACACCAGAGGCGGCAAGAAATATACCTCACTTAGCACACATAGCCGATTTAATCCCTCCTCTAGATCCTGAAGCTGAAATCCTACTCATGGTGGGAAGAGACGCCCCAGAGTCCATTGGCTCCGATGAAAGAATCAAAGGCCCACCAGGAACCCCAGTAGCCATTAAGACGGAACTCGGATGGGCCATAGGAGGGACGGTTTGTGTTGATCAACCGCAAACCCCAACCCAGGTGAGCATCTCAAAAATCTCCATTCCCAGTAATGGAATAGCACCTCACCTAAAACCACACCTAGGCACTTTATCGCTTGCCAAAAGATTCCCACTGCAAAGGCCTTAGCAAAACTTTTCATCCAGCACATTTACAAATTGCACGGAGCACCCCAACGCATCATCTCTGATAGGGGAGTGCAATTTACGTCTGCATTTTGGCAGGAATTCTTATCCCTCT
The DNA here is from genome assembly GCA_039797435.1 of Crotalus adamanteus. Taxonomy (NCBI): domain Eukaryota; kingdom Metazoa; phylum Chordata; class Lepidosauria; order Squamata; family Viperidae; genus Crotalus; species Crotalus adamanteus. The sequence goes on from CM077935.1 coordinate 13,605,658, forward strand.
TAGGGACCACTCAGGGACTGACATCTAGCCATCACCCTCAGACAGATGGACAAACGGAACGTTGTCATTCAGTACTTGAGCAATATTTGAGATGTTTTTTAAATTTCCAACAAAGTGATTGGACGGACTTACTCCCTTTTGCAGAAGTTGCCTACAATAATGCAGTCCACTCCAGCACAGGCTACACTCCTTTTCAAATAGCCAACAGTCAAAGTTTCAGCCCCATGCCAGAATTAACCCCAAACGAACCAATGATCCCATCACTGAAAGAATGGATGGAAAAACTACAAAACACCTGGCCAATAGTTAGAAAAGCACTAGATGAAGCTAGGCAGGCATACAAAGCACAAGCCGATAAAAAAAGGATTGATCCTACACCATTCATTATAGGTGAAATGGTGTACCTATCTACAAAATACCTAAAGTCCCTACAACCCTGTAAAAAACTTGGACCAAAATATATAGGGCCTTTTCCAATTAAAAGAATCATAAACCCAGTAACAGTAGAATTAGAATTACCCAAAAATCTCAGGCAAATACACCCAATTTTTCATTGCAGCTTGCTGAAAAGAGAGCATCAGTCACCTTTACGGCCAAAAATCCCCCCACCACCACCTCCAATCATGGTAGAGGGCGAACAACACTTTGAAATAAAGGAAATCCTTGATTCTAGGAGATATCATGGAGCAACTCAGTACCTAGTTGCCTGGAAACACCTCCCTGCCTCACAAAACGAGTGGGTCCATAAACGTCATGTCAGAGGTCCGAAGCTATTGAAGAAGTTTCACACAGAGTACCCTAACAAGCCTGACTAACTTTTATACCTGTTTTGTTTCTTTCAGGTGGATCTCTCTTGTTTTTGAGGCGGCTGGATGTCAGAATCCAATTATATTTCATCTCTAGTTATCAAATATAGAAAACCCCAATTCTGCCTTCTCTGGATTCTGCCATAAGAGGGAGAGAAGGGGGAGAACAAAGGGGCTTTATGGCCCTCACTTCCTTCAGTATACTTCTAAGGAACTGAATGTGTGTATTGCAAAAGAACTAACCATAAGAATGGGGCCATTTCCTTTCATGTAGTTTCTTTGAAGTCTCCATCCAGCTGGGCAGTAATGAAAAGGGGGTGGAAGTGTAATGCCTGAGACTGTCGCTGAAAGAGGGGGTTGATTGGGTGGGGCTACTGGGGAACCCCTTAAAACCTTGAATTGGAGAGCTTGGACCCCAAGTCCTGTCTAGAACGCCTGCAACCATTTTCTCTTAATAAAGGATTCCTGTTGGAAGAATTATTCCAAGAGTTCTGTCTTCTTAAGATGCAAAGTGGGGTGGATCCTTACAGAAGGGGTCACATAGAAGGTCTATCAATGGACAACCCATGCCCTCCATTCCTACCTATGGAATGGAGACTGTTTGAGGTCAAATTCCTATCATGAATGGATATGCTAAAGAGATAAGGGACTCCATAATCTGGATGTCATGATAGGCCAATGACAAAAGAGCAGACTATCATTGCAGCCAAAGTGATGGAATAAATTAGAATCTGGAAGTGTTTCTTAAGCCAGCTTTAATGTACAGGTAGTCCTTGTCTTACAACAGTTCATTTAATGACCAGTCAAAATTACAATAGCACTGAAAAAAGTGACTTATCACCATTTTTCACACTTATGACTGTTGAAGCATCCCCATAGTCACATGATCAAAATTCAGATGCTTGGCAACTGACCCATATCAATGACAGTTGCAATGTCCCAGAATCATGTGGTCCCCTTTCACAACCTTCTGACAAGCAAAATCAATGGGGAAGGCTGATTTACTTAATAACCATGTTACTAACAACTACAGCGGTTCAGTTAACTGTAGCAAGAAAAATAGTAAAATGGGGCAAAATTCACTTAACAACTTTCTTGTTTACCAACAGAAATTTTAACGGGTAAAACCAACAGCTAAATTAAACTTCAAAACCCTCTGTTAACAATCTATTTATTGTATGTCATATGAGAAAGTCCAGAGCAGCTTCTGATCTACCATTAGGCACCACAGTCATTGTCTCTGGTCTGTCCAGGATCAAATATCCTCGACTGATTCTTAATAATGAGGCTTTTTCTTAAGACATTTAATTGGGATCTTTCCTAAGAGTTGGATTTTATTTCCCATATGTTTCTGTTGTATATATCTCCACAGTATTTGTTGTACAAAAGTCTCCTTTAAATTATAACGTAACATCTCTTAACATTTGTTTTCTGATTGGGTACCTGAGAAGAGGATCTAGAAGGTAGCAATTCTCAGCGGTGAGCAGTCGGAGGGTGAATCCATCTTTTTTTTTAAAAAAAAAAAGTTATGAAATACAAAATCCCTGTAGTGAAAATTCGATACAGATGTAAATCAAATCTGATCTCTTTCACTACCCAAAGCTTACTATGTCTTCTATGCAGAAAAGGCAGAAGTGATTTACCGCAGCTAATAAAACAATAAAAAGAACATTAAAAAAAACTTTAAAATCTAGCAGAGGGTTAAATTAGATCAGCATTCAACTGGTAGATTAACATTTGAAAGTAAAAATCAAAAAGAAAAAAAATATCAAAATGCGTTGCTAATATCCAGGTGTTCTTAAAAAAGCAGACAGCTGGAAGGAAAGATGGAGATTCACCCTCCGACTACTTACCACTGAGAATTGCTACCTTCTAAATCCTCTTCTCAGGTAGGTCCACAGTCATCCAAGGATCATCTTGAGTGATTTCTAGCAGCTCCCATTCAAATCCGGGAAGCATACTATCAAAAAGCCAGCTTTGGCAGCAAAATCAGCTGCCTGTCAGCAGGGGGAAAAAATTCTGCTGAGTCAGAACACCATCTTAGGAAGACTCGGCAAAATTAAATATCTGTTGCAGGATCTGAAATGTGTTTTATAATAATTGTAGTGTTGGGAGAATTTCCCTGGGTTCTTTTTTTCTGAACCAGGAAAGGAGAGCACTAACAATTCCCCTGTGGGGGTGGAGGAGGCAAGCAAACAAGAAGCAGAGGTGAGCTGCTGGAAAGGAGGTCTCTCTTTTATGGTTCCACAAATAATACAAAGTTTGCTTTGGGGGCAGCTGGCAACAGACTGACCCATTGGTAATATTTTTATAGTATTTTGAACCTTTGTAAAAGACATAAGAGATATGGCTTGTGGGCGGCCCTCTTCCTGTCGGCCTGTGTTTTTGTGTCTTCCTTGGCTTTCACTAAGGCATCCTTTACTGTCCCCCACAACCCCTCCACTCGTGCCATCCACTCCTGGGGCAAACATGGCAAGGGGGTCCCCTGAGGCCACTCCAGGATAGGGACAAAGTCCACCCCATGCACCACCCGAAAGGGAGCAAACCCCATGCTGCTATGCACTGCATTGTTATAAGCTACTTCTGCAAATGGTAACAGGTCGGCCCAGTCCGTTTGCTGATAGGACACGTAGCTTCACAGGTAGCACTCCACCATGGCATTTGCACGTTCAGCCGCTCCATTGGTGCTGGGGTGATACACCGAGCTGAGGCCCTGGGACGACCCTATGTACCGGAGGACTTCATGCCAGAACCGTGCCGTGAACTGCACCCCCCGGTCTGAAATGATTCATTGGGGCACACCGTGAAGATGGTACACATGCTCAACGAAGAGTCTAGCCAACTGCCAGGTGGATGGTAGCCCCTTGCATGGGATGAAATGGGCCTGCTTGGAGAAAAGGTCAATAACGGTCCAGATGACGGTGTGGCCACAGCTCTCTGGTAACTCAACCACAAAATCCATGGTGATGTCCTCCCATGGCCGAGTTGTGTCCGCTACCTTCTGCAGTAATCCCAAAGACTTTCCCGTATGGGGCTTTGTGGTGGCACAAACGTGGCAGCCCTTCACATGGGTCTCCACATCTGCCTTCATTTGGGGCCACCAGAATTGATGCCTTGCCAAATGCAGGGTTTTTAGGAAGCTGAAATGACCCGACTGTTTAGTATCATGGCACCATCAGAGGACTGCCTGCCTCAGGACCTCTGGGACATACAATTTGTCTCCTTTCCAGGTCAGTCCCTCCCTCGTCAATAGGCCTGGATGGTCCCTCAATCATGGGTCGTCTCGGACTGCCATTCATAGCTCCTGGACCAGATCGCCCGCCACCGTGCGAGGAACCACCCGAGCTACGCCTTGTTGGTATGGAGGCATGATTGCTTGCACCACCTCCTCCCGCTTGCTATCGTACTGGGGCATGCATGACAAAGCATCGGCCAAGAAGTTCCTTCCTCCCGGTACGTACTTTAATGTGAAACGGAAGCAGCGGAAATACTGCGCCCACCGGATGTGTTTCAGTGACAGGCGTCTTACTGTTTGTAGTACTTCGAGTTTTTTTTTTTTTATTGAAAATTTTTTAAAAGTTTTACAAATCAACCCTCACCCAATCCCTCCCAAACCCACCCCCCCTCCCCCCTCCCCAAACTTCCCAGAACTGAATATAGGCTTATTTAAAATTTTAAAAAACCTTCTACAACTTATGAAATAATTAGTAATAAGATATACATAACATAAACATTAAAAAGAAGTACTTAAAAAAGAAATAAAAAAGAGGAAAGAGAGAGAGAAAGAAAAAGAAAAAGAAAGAAAGATAAAAAAATAAAAGAAAAAAAAGAAGAAAGAAAACAAAAGACAGAAAAAGAAAAGAGAAAACAATCTATACAAACTATGAAAAAGCTAAATGATATTTTTCCATATCCAAATTATATTGTATAAAATTTATCCATTTTTCCCATATAACAAAAAATTTCTCTTGAGATTGCTCCTTTAAGAAAGCCGAAATCTTTGCCATTTCCGCCAAGTAAGAAACTTTATAAAACCACTCTTGTAAAGTAGGCAAAGATTCCTTCTTCCAATATTGTCCTACTAACAGCCTTGCGGCTGTAATCAAATTTAACATCAATATAACTTCCTTAGCATCACAATCAGTAACAATACCTAATAAAAATAATTGTGGGGTAAATTTAACCCTCCTTCTAAAGATTCTTTGAATATTCCACCATATCTTAATCCAAAAAGCTTTTATATTTTTACACGACCACCAAATATGGTAATAAGTAGCGTCCAAACAACCACATCTCCAACATTTAGGATGTAGATCAGGGTACATAATAGACATTTTTTGTGGATCAAGGTGCCATCTATAAAACATTTTGTAAAAATTCTCTCTTAAATTCTGCGCTTGTGTAAATTTAACATTCCTCACCCAGATAAGTTCCCAGGTATCCAATGGGATTGGTTCACCAATATTTTGTGCCCATTTAATCATACAATCTTTGATTAATTCAGATTCTGAATCCATTTCAACTAAGACCCCATAAACCCTCTTAATATGAGTTGGTCTTTGATCCCTTACTTGTTTAAAAAGATTTTCATCTTCTCTAAGCCAACCCATATTACGATCCGTCTTCCATCTATCCACTATTTGTCTATATTGAAACCATGAGTAAGTAATGTTTGCATGTACTAAGTCTTCCAAAGATTTTAACTGCCAATTTTGACCATCCCATCTAAGTAGTTGTGTATAGGAAACCGTATCCATCTTAACTCCTCTCTTTATCCCCTCTATCGCATGCCAAGGTATAGCCCATAATGGTATTTTAAAATCACTTTTATAATATTTCCTCCACACCCTAAGCAAAGAAATCCTTATAATATGAGATTTAAAAACCCGATCCACTTTTTTATTAAAAATTAAATAGGCATGCCATCCAAAAAGTAAATCCCAACCCTCCAAATGGAGTATTTCTACATTTGTTAAATTCGTCCAATCGCTAATCAATGTTAGAACCACAGCGTCATAATATAGTTTCAAATTCGGTACCTTGAGTCCACCTCTCTCATGAAAATCTTGCATAATTTTAAGTTTTACCCTTGGTTTTTTCCCTGCCCAAATAAATTTGTTAATACCTTTCTGCCATTCATTTAAATTAAGTTCATTCTTTAAGATAGGTAGCATTTGAAACAAAAAAAGAAATTTTGGTAGGACATTCATTTTAATAACTGCAATTCTACCCATAAGAGATAACTGTAAGTTATCCCAATTCTTTAAATCTTTCTGTACCCCAATCCACAACTTTTCATAATTGTTTTTATACAATTTTACATTAGAAGCAGATAATATGACCCCCAAATATTTTACCTTATCAACAACTTCAAAATCTGTTAAGTTAACCAAGGTCTGTTTATCACAATTAGTCATATTTTTGGGTAATATTTTAGTCTTATTGTTATTAATTTTAAAACCCGAAACACACCCATATTGGTGAATCAATTGTAATAATTTTACTACCGAGTAGGTAGGTTGAGACAAAGTAACAACCAAGTCATCTGCAAAAGCTCATAGCTTATATTTTTTTTTATTAATCTCTATTCCTTTTATTTCTTGAGACTCCCGAATTTTAATCAACAAAATTTCCAATGTTAAGACAAATAATAACGGAGATAATGGACATCCCTGTCTTGTACCTTTTTCTATTGTGAAAACCTCTGACAAACCCCCATTAACAATAAGTTGAGCAGTCTGTTTTTGATATATGTTAGATAAAGCTTGTAATATATTTTGTCCAAAATTCATCTCCTTAATTAAAGATAACATAAACTGCCAGTTCAATTGGTCAAAGGCTTTTTCAGCATCCAAAAATATCAGCCCTGCAGAGACTTGGTTGTTTTTATCTAAATATTCTAATAAATTAATGATTTGTCTAACATTATTTTTCATATATCTTCCAGTTATAAAACCCGATTGGTCCTTATGTATAAGCTGCTGCAAGACCCCCATAAACCTATTAGCTATAATTTTTGCAAAAATTTTATAATCCACATTTAAGAGAGATATGGGCCTATAATTCTTGGGCAAGGTGAGATCTTGATCCTCTTTTGGAATCAAAGATATAAAAGCATTGCGCCATGACAGAGGAATCTCTAAACCTTGTAATATATTATTAAAAAGCTCACATAAAGGTTGAATCATCTCTTCTGCTAAGGTTTTATAATAAATAGCTGTCAGACCATCCGTACCCGGCGCTTTGCCTAATTTTAATTGCTTAATAGCTGTCACAATTTCCTCATTAGTAATTAAACCATTAATCTCTTTTTTCTGATCTTCTGTTAATTTAGGAAGATTAGCTTTGCTTAGATAATTATTTATATCTGTAGTTTGTACATTAGTACTCTTATATAACTTTTGATAATAATCTAAAAAAGATTTCTTAATCAATTCTTTCTGATAAACCAATTTACCATTATAATTTATTTTATCTATAGTTCTCTGTCTCTGTTTTTTTCTTAACTGATAAGCCAGCCATCTCCCTGGTTTGTTAGCATTACAAAATGTGTTTTGCTTCATAAACATTAAATTAGTTGCAGCTTGGTCAGCCATCAACATATTAAATTGTGTTTTTAACAATTTTATAGCTCCTTTCACCTTTTCGTCTAAAGGATTTGAAATTAAAAGCTTCTCTTTTAATTTGATCTCATCTTCCAATTCTTTACGTTTCTGAGTCTGCTTTTGTCTATAAAAGTTATTCATTTTTATCAAAATCCCACGCATAAAGGCTTTACTTGCATCCCATACCATTGACATTGATGTTCCCTTATACATGTTTAAAACAAAATAATCCTTTAGACATTCCTTTAATTTTTGAACATTTTTTTCTTGTTTAAATAAATTCTCATTCAACCTCCAGGATCTCCTCTCCTCTTTCTCAGCAACCAATTCCATCCAAACTGGACTATGATCTGTCAATGACCTAGGAAAAATTTTTACATTCTTCACCCTGTTATATAAATCTGTTGTAATCAGGAAGAAGTCAATCCTTGAGAAAGATTGGTGTCTATCTGAGAAGAAAGTAAAGTCTCTTTCCTCTTGATTACGTTCACGCCAATAGTCTCTCAATTCCCAATCTTCTTTCAAATCAAAAAAAACTTTAGGTAATTTAGCCTGTTTGAAGAAAGTAGAAAAACCTTTTTTGTCCTTTTGTGTATCTAAAACACCATTCCAGTCTCCCATTAATATCACTGACCTATAATCCAACAAAGTTATTTTCTGATGTAACAATCTGTAAAATTGTTCCTGTTGCTGGTTTGGTGCGTACAATCCCACTATAAGTATTTTCTTACCATATAAGCCAAGTTCAATCATGACGTATCTTCCTTGAGGATCTGATTCTACCAGACAAGCTGGTAGGTTTTGCTTAACGTAGATTACCACACCCCCTTTTTTCCCAGGGGCAGGAGATACAAAATGAGATCCCAGGCGAGCATTAGCTAAATATTTTTGGTCTTTAAATAAAATATGAGTTTCCTGCAAACAAATGATATCATTATTATGTTGCTTTAAGTAATGAAAGATTTTCTTTCTCTTCTGGGGAAAATTAAGACCATTAACATTCCAGGTCAGGAACTTTGCCATCTCCCTTAACCAGGAGCCTGGAGAAGATTCCCTCAAGATCTGCTACTGAGGAATGTGTTGCAGAGCTTTTGGGTCTTGCTCCTCCCACCAGCATCGAAACAATCTGATGAGAAGATTCTTTAGCTTCTTTCTTCTGTTGTTCCTTTTCCTTACGTTTGTGTGCTGCACGAGTCATTCTCTGTTCTTTAACCTCTGCTTGACGCATCCATTCCACCTGCCCAGCAGCCATCAAACTTAGTCCTTCAGACTGCTGTTCCACCTCTTGGCCACTCAAGGCTCTCTGAGTCATGGATGAAGATGAGCCTGCTCCCAGGACCGTGTTGTAAAATTCTTTAGCTTTGGCAACCGTGTTAAGTCTATACTGTGTCCCCGCATGGCTCAAAGCAATACCCATCGGAATCTCCCATCTAAATGGCATCAATCTTGTTTTGAGTTCATTTGCTAAAAAAACAAAATCTTTTCTACTTCTTAAAATTTTGGATGGGATTTCCTTTAAGATAATGATATCTTGGGCAGCAATCTGGAATCTCTTGTTATAAAAAGCTTGTAAAATCTGATTGCGCAGAGACTTCTTAGCAAAATAAATCACCACATCTCTTGGCAAATTCTTCTGTTTCGCAATCCAAGAGTTAACTCTGTAGATTTTTTCCACTTCTCCACATAATTCCTCTTTATCTATATTCAAAACAACAGCTAAATCATTAATCACCGTCTCCATCAGATCTTGATTCATATCTTCTTTAAGACCCCTAATTCTCAGGGCATATTCCATCTGTCTATACTGAAACATAAGAATATCATCTTGTGAGGTTTCCACCTTTTTTTCCATATCTTGAAATTTATACCCAAGAAAATCTACTTTTTCTGCGACTTCTTCCACTCTGGAGTCCAGCTTCACGACCACAGAAGCCAATCCAGATAAAGCTGAGACTATATCTTGCCTCAAAATAGTATTATTCTGTTCAAAAAGCTCTTTCATTTCTTTCTTCATTTCCTCCTTACTTTCGGACTTGCTCTGTTCCAAAAGTTGCTTCACTTCCTCCCTAAATTGAGACACAGCATTTTCCATTATATCTTTAATGTCTTGTGCAGACGAGCCTGATGGGGGAGGAGAAGGTGGAGATATAGCCTTAGGTTGCTGCACGGGTGGTGTAACTTTAAGTTGTTGTTGAACAGTTGCAATAACAGGAGAAGAAATCACCTTAGAAACTATAGAAGCTGGTTGTCTCTTTGAAGCCATTTTTTTTTAAAATTAGTCCCTCTTTCTTTCTTCTTAAAAAAAAAAATGCTTAAATCTTTACAAATAAAAAAAGACCAGAAAAAATGCAATAAAAATTAGAACCTCCAAAGCACTTTTAAAGAAAAAAGAAAAGAAACTTAAAAGAGAAAAAGAGAGCAATGCTAAGCATACATTTCATACAGTCCGTCTTTTCTTTCCGGAGATGGAAAAAAAAAAAACTTTCAAAGCGCCATTTTACTTTCACTCTCACTTTCCGCCCGAAGAAAAAAAATCAAAAAAAAAAAAAAGGAGTCAGCATAAGCTAAAAAAAAATTAAGAAAAATAAATCTTTAACTCTAAGTAAAATCCTTTAAACAGTTCTGTCCGCTTTAAAAATCACTCACCAGAAAGCTTTAAGTGCGGAGATGGTAGCGGCGTTTTGCTTTGCTTCCGAGGAAACAAAGACAGCTGAGAGGCGGAGAAGGCATGAACTCCGAGGGAGCACTCTTTCTACCCCCCCTAAAAAAAAATCCAGGGAAGGTTAAGAGGTTCTACCTCTATTCATGCAGTCTCTACCCCTTCCCTTCGCCCGGGAAGGGGATTTCGAACCGCGGGCCAGCTGATGAACGCTGTGCTCCGCAGATCTGACACCGTCTCAGGAGGACGGCTACAAAGTAGCCGCCATCATCGTCGCTTGACCACCGGAAGTTCAGTACTTTGAGTTTCTTATGATCCGTCCATACCTTGAACAGCTCTTTTGCCCCTTCCAACAAATGCCGCCATGTTGAGAGCGCCCACCATACTGCGAACGCCTCTTTTTCCCTTATGGCCCACGCCCACTAGGTGGCCGTGAACTTCCTCGATGTATAGGCACATGGTTGTAACACCCCCTGGCTGTTCTGTTGGAGTAGAGCCATCCCCACAGCAACATCACTAGCGTCGGCTTGCACTACGAATGGGTTCTCGGGGTCTGGGTGGAGCAAGACTGGTTCTCTTGCAAACAGGGCTTTCAGGTCCTCGAAAGCCTTCTGACAGGACATGGTCCACACCAGCAGTTGCCCGGGGCGCAGCTTGCTCGCTGTGTGCCTCATGTGTAGCAGATCCGTCAGGGGGAGGGCCACCTCAGCGAATGAGGGGATAAATTGCCTGTAAAAATTGGCAAATCCCAGGAAGCTCTGCAGCTGCCGATGGGTTCAGGGCGCCTGCCAGTCTAGCACTGTTTTCACCTTGTGGGGGTCCATTTCTATGCCATCCCCCGATATGCTGTAGCCCAGATAGTCCAGGTGAGTCCGGTGAAACTCACACTTGGAGAGCTTCAAGAACAGGTGGGCATTGAGCAGCTTCCTCAGTACCTGCCGAACCAGGTGGACGTGTTCCTTCAGGGTGGTGGTATGAATCAGAATACACTCTTACTCATCAAACAACGGGTGCAACCAGAGTCAATGAGGACCTGGTATTCCCTCCGTTGCCCTGTCTGGGGGCTTGTCAGTGTGACAGGTAGGACAAAAGGGCTTATGGGTTCACTTACCATGGGATCCTTGGCTACATCATCCTCGCTGTCATTGACCCTTAGATGGTACCTCGTAGCCGCTGTTGCCTCCTCCTCTTCCACCAGGAACAAACTCCAGGAAACGACCCCCTCTGGCTGCTGCACTGCTCTCGACTTCTTCGGGGTCCTTTTGGCGCTGGGGGTGGCTTTTCCAGGAGTCGAGGAAGGAACCTGTGGGCTAGGAGCCGGACAGTCCACTGCCTGGTGCCCTGGCTGGTTGCATCGGAAACAGTGGAATGGCACCCTGGCACAAGGGCCAGAAGAACCCAGAACTGCAGGCTGGACCCTTCGTCTCTCCTCCCGTGGCTTCTCTGCCACCCTCCTTGGTGTGGCCGGATCCTCCCCTCTTCTCTGGAACTCCTGCAACCCTGTGTCTAGGTCCACTACCACCCGGAACCACTCCTGAAGATGGCTGGGGACACCCCAGAACACACAGGCCTGGCGCAACTCCCGGTCAAGACCCGCCCAAAAATGATGGATGAGGAGGCATTCTGGCCAGAAGTGCAGCCAACCAGCCACCCACCGGAAGTCATGGACATATTCTGTTGCAGGCCTGCCTCACTGCTGCAGTGCCAGTACCTCCACCTCAGCCTACTGGACCCGGGAGACATCTTCAAAGTGGGAACACAGCGCGTCCAGGAACAGGCCAGCATCGGCCAGCTCCCAGGTATGGTCACTGTAAAGGTCTGTTGCTCATGCCGCTGCTTCGCCTTGAAGTCCTGCTGTAACTGCCACCACCATCGCCCACTGGGACAGGTAGAGGCGGGCATACCAGTCCAGGTGGCTTATCATGTGGCTTAAGAACATCGCAAGGTGGTCCAGGTTTCCATCTAATGTTACGGGTATAGGTGGCGGGCTCCAAGTCTTCCCGGGACCTCATGGCCCCATGGGCTGACCCGGTCCCCATGCTGCATCGGCCAAGGGTGGCGAACCCTGGCTGCCAGGGCCTGCCCCCTGCAGGTCTGAGCTCTGCCCAGAGGGTGCTCCCCACAGGTCAGGTGCCGACCTACTTGCCCACACAGGCTGGGACTGCACCTGTGGTGCACTCAGGCTAGGGCCTCCCACCATAGAGGCATCCAGACTAGGAGCCGTTCTAAGTCGCGGGCTGGCCAGACGGAACTGGGACAAATTGGTATGTCCCGCTGGCACCTCCGTCCGGTGCCATGACGCCATCTCCCGTGCCACCGCCCGCCTTGGCCACAAGGGGTTTCTTGGTATCCAGCCTCCCCGAACTGGTCTCTCAACACGTCCATAGTTTACTGGCCCGGTGCTGTGGAATAATTCCATTGCTCCTCATCCTCCTCTGTCAGCTGCCTCTCCCTCCACTCCATCAGAGGGACCCCGGCACCCAGAGTGTGTGCCCGTCCAGCATCCGGGTTGGCCAGTACAGGGCTGTGCCACCACTCCCCCGACGTCCCGGGTACTCGACTCCTGAGACTCACGCACTGGGACCGCAGGCCGTGTTTCCAGTATCTTTGGTCTAACTACTGGCTGCTCCTCCTGGGCCTCTATGTCAGGCACACGTCCCATTGCTCCAACTGGATCGCCTTTGTCCGCTACCAGAGAAGCCTCCTGTTTACCCTCCGCCATCCCCATAACAGTGCAAAGGCAATGGGAGGGGAACAGAAAACTTTGAGTGCTGACATACTGTCAGATGTCCTTCATCAGCTGAAAAAACAGGTTCCAGGAATGCAGGAACAAGGTGACCAACAGGTTTTAATCTGTACAAAATTAAAGTCAGTACTGGGAGTGGTTTGCTCCCAGTGCTTTACATAGATGTTCCCCGCCCTGCAGTCCCACCCCAAGCAGCAAGCCAGCATCTGGTCCATGGAGGTAAAAGCCGCAGTTCATCTTCCAGCCTTCCCCCTGCCGGTCCTGGCACCACCGCCTCCTTGATGTTCCAGCCATCCACATGCCAGTAGGCCCCTCCAGGCGCTGCTCCAGGAGCTGCTTCTCCCCCGCACAGCTGACCCAATGCTCAGCTGTTCCCACCGGCGCCCACCAGCATCCTGCAGCAGTCAGTGGCGGCGTCTCCGACACCCAGCTGTTCTGTTCGGCGGCTGGCTTCCTCCCCGGTCACCGGCAGTGTTCCACGGCCTGCCATGGCGTCTCTGATGCCCAGCTGTTCAGTTCGGCGGCCGGCTTCTCCCCCGGCTGCCGGCAGCATTCTGCAGCATGCAATGACGTCTCCAACGCCCTGCTGGCCCATCCAGTGGCTGGCTTGTCCCCCGGAGGCCGGCAGCGTGTGACGGCGGTCGGCTGCAGCCGCAGCGGACGGCTGCTTGGCTCTGGCTGGCTGCTCGGTTCCTCCCCCCTCGGGTATGTGTCGAGCTCACGGGCTTGACAGTTTTATGATCAGAGCAGGAAACACAAATATGATACATGGCTTTTATGGTTAGAGGAAATATTTTGCTTGTTATCTCCTTTATCAGAAAAGATCTTTCTGGCCAGGCACATGGTGTAAAGAGCATGGGCATAAGTGTTAAAATTCCCATGCCTTTTAAATGTTGATTGATTCCAGCTGTAGGAAACCCCCTCTCCCCAAAATAAAATATTCTTTATTTTTAATATTAAAAAGAGTGGTATAGAATATTTCCCCTGAAGGAGAAAAGAAGAGACATCTTCTTAAAAGAAGAAAGCAGCCCCAGTCTTCCTGCTATAGGAAAATAGCCTCAAGCAGAAATCTGAAGAGGCTAATCTTTAGGATTGGAGATTTTGTAATCCATTCAGAAAGACTGGGACACACTATTCATAAACAAAGAAGGGCCAGAAACCCTAAACAAGCAACACAATAGGCAAGGGCAAACTGACAAGATTAGCTCATTCTAATATGAATTAGAAGACAAACAAAACACCTAGGATTTGCATTTCCCCTCTTGCCTGTAGAACCAGCCATGACCCCTCATAAGAATCTGGCAATGGCCATTAGAATACTAAAAGGGCACACTCAAGCACAGGTCAAAGTATATTTCACAACAAACAGGCATCCCAATCACAAAGCCCCAAAGAATGTATAAAAACCCACCTACTCTCAACTCCATTTTGTCAGCTGTCCCAGAACCACATGCTGTTGTCAGTTCTGCTCATCAATAAACAGAGTCCTTCTTTCCAAGCAGCCAGCCTCCATTTTATTTTTCAGCATCTTTCTCCCGGCTTAGAACTGTACCTGATTTTTCTTCCCACATAGCACTGCCTGTCAGTATTCTATTGCCTTCAAGGAAACATTGTATTTTATGAATGGAAACAGGGTTTCTCTGACTCCAGATCAGAAGACTGTTAAAAGGAGGGGGGCAGATCAGAGGCTTTTTAAACTTCTATCAGTAGTCTTCATTATACCCAATCCTTCTTCCTTTTACTTCACAGCTAGTAGAAAACACAAGCAGCTTCAAGAATTGTTGGAGGGCAAAATGCACTGGCCCTGGCAAGTTCAATATTTCAAAAAATGGTGATTGTGTTTGTGGAGGTTCTCTCACAATCTCAAAATTAATGGTGTCAGCTGCTCACTGTTTCAGTGATTATCTAGAAGTATTCGATAGATGTTTCTGGAACCATATTATGTAACTTCCCCTCTCCCCCACCCCACCCCCCAAAAAAGAGCTGCAAATATTGGTGGAGTATTTATGTCAAACACATAAAATCAGATAGATCCATGAAGGAGAAAGGGAGAAAACAAGTTTGCAGGGAAGACTGCCCTCCTTTGGGGCAGAAGGTTTGAAACAGTAGGTTTATTGACCACTAGGAGGCAGTACATGACTGATTGCATCCTTATTGAGTATCATCAGACATACAGTATATAACTGAATCTATGCATTTCCAAGCTTCTTCGGAGAGTTGGACTCATCAATCATTGTGCTTTAGTTGACTACATTAGTTTTAAGAGATATCCAAATGCTCAGTGGTGTTGCAGAAAATGATGTATAGAATGTATTATAAGGTAGAGTGAATATACCATTTTGACAAATGATGAGGGTATGACATACCAGCAAGAAATCTGAGCTACGTGACTCATGCAGCCTTCTCTAAAGCCCCTTAAACTTGATTCTTGCATATGCATGCAATAAAAGGTCTTCAAAAGGTCTGCCTCTGTACAGTGAATATTGCAGGGAGGGAAGGGAATATTGCTCTTTATCTTAGACACAGAGATGTTTTCATACAGTTTGGGTAATCAAGTTGTGGAGCAGCCTGTCCACCTGTGGAGCCAGAGTAGGTCAAAAGTTTAATAGATGCAAGTGGAGCACTATAGGCTTCTGGGTGACGTGAGATCTTTTGAGTTGGTCTTCTGTCCATGTCCATCTGAGATGATTGACTAGAAATTCAATAATTCCCCATGTGCTCCACTTGCATCAATTGCATTGTTTTCTCACAGAAAAAAACATTTAGTTATTCCTGATCACCTGAATTGCAGGATATAAGGATTCCAAATTATCAATCTTATACAATAAATTGAGAGCTGGCTCCTGATTCCCTGGGCAGCAAGGCATCACAAATGATCCAAGATATAGTTATTTGGTGAAGAAAAATTACAATATTTTGGGCTTTTTATCTTAAGAAAAAGTTGCTAAATTTGAGAAACACTTGCTGCACTTGTAATTCCAGGAATGTATTCTCCAATTTCTTTCTTTTGCAGAAAGGATTTGCCCTGAAACACTTCAGGAATTGCAAGTTCCACTCCTAAACGATGTCTCCTGCAGTAATTTCTTGAGAATTAGCCTAAATAAAAATGAGCTATAAGCCAATCCACAGTGCTCTGTGCTGGGTACATACAAGAAAGAAAAGGACATGTGTGGGGTAAGTTGTGTTGATATAGAAAGGACCTTTTTATACTGGGGCTTCCCATCAAATTAGAGAGATCTTACCCCTACCACCTAAGATATGCTGGTGTGCACATTAGCACAGAGAAAGGGTGCCTCATTAAGGCAATTCTTCCAATACCCATTGGCCTCACCCAGACTCCATCCATGCTCCCAAACCTAGATGCCCTGTTGACCATTTTTTGATGACATGTCCTCACAGTGGAGCCTCCATCTCAGTGCCACTTGTTCACTAGTTTAGCAGGCTCCAACCTTGGTCAGAGGCTCAGAGGTTGGGGACCCCTGCACTAGTTCGCTAATTACAGTGGAGCCCGCATATACATACATACACACATATACCTACATACTGCAGTAATAGGGCATCTTGTACATGAATAGCATAAGGTTTGAACCTTACTCCAATTCCTTCAGCTATATAGAAGTCTTCTTTGTTTCTCCCCACTGGTCCTCCTGATTATGGTTACTGGATGTGAGACACTGTTCATTAAACTACTGTATGCTCTAGGGATCATTTGGGACTGTTGCTTCTCTACTGGCCTCCCTGCTATGTAACAACTGTTCCTGGATCAATAGACTCTGTCACAGTCACTCATGCCCTGTTTACTTACCTCTAGTGGACCATCCTAATGCACTCTCCATGGAGCTGCCCTTGAAAAGGGTTTGGAAGCTTCTGCTGTGCTAAATGTAATGGTGCAGGCAGTTACATGTTCTCCTAGAAGAGTACATTTTACATATCTGCTTCACAATTCAAGGTGTGATTTTGAACTTAAAGCCTTTCATGGCATTGCTAGGTCAACAAAAGTTTTCCAATATAGCCTCTGAGGGGCATATTATGGCTTCCTCTTTGATTTCCATTTGATCTTTGATTCAGCTCTATTCCACTTAAAACACAAGTCAATTCCATAAAGGCTTGATGTCCTATATCAACTTTGCAAAAGAGAATACTAGGAAGATTCCTACCCATAGATAGGAACTCATAGTTCATGTAGCACTTGATTTTATCTTTTTAAGGACCAATAGTGGGCCCACTCTGAAATTTGAGGATTTTTCCATACCAGTAAGGATGAACTTATGGATCGAAATGAGGAAGAGACGGTTCGGTATATTGTAGTAACTTGATTATCTGCACATTCAATTGCCCTCAGAAGATGTTTGGGGACTAATATTTTATCACTGCATCACGCAGGAACCTGTCACCCAGGTTACACCCCACACACAGGAGGACGCCAAGACTCCAGATGGACCTGCCCCTGCTCTACCCTTCTTTGACAGCAATGATGAAGGAGAAAACGACCCAATGGTGAGTCGACAAATCCTGCCTTTTTCACTGGCCGCCAAACTTATAATCCCTAAGTCTGGGGCACAAATAGACTTGAACGTACTAATTGATTCGGGATGTACCCGCTGCATTATTAGTCTGGCGTTTGCCATGAAAATGGGCATAAGGGCAAAACAGCTTTCCAAACCAGTGAGATTTGAGCAAGCCGATGGCTCCCTGATGGGAGGAACTCTTATCACACAATTAACCGAGCCTTTATGCCTAGAAATAGGTGCACACTGGGAGTTTATTCGCTTCCTGGTGGCTCCAAAAATGACTAAGGCGGTGATCCTAGGACTAGCCTGGTTAGACAAATGGAAGCCGTTTATCTGGTGGGAGAAAGGAATGAGAATTGTGAGACTACCTATAGGGCCTGATCCCCCCATTGATTCAACAGATGTTAATGGGCATCTTAGGCCACCCAATGAGCAAGCGCACATGGCCGCCTCACTGCCTCCAGGCGAACCAGTCATCCCCAAGGAATACTTGGACCTGGCAGAGGCGTTCAGTGAAAAAGAATGTGATGCCCTACCCCCTCACAGACCTAATGACTGCTCCATCGAACTGGTGCCCGGAGCCAAACTCCCACGACCGAGGATGTATGCTATGTCCCCCCTTGAAATGGAGGAGATGCAGCGATACGCGAACAAAAACCTAGCGAGGGGGTTTATTAAATGGGCCAAATCTTCCGTGGGAGCCCCTGTGTTGTTCAAAGAGAAAAAAGATGGGTCTCTTCGTCTCTGTGTAGACTATAAGGAACTCAACGCTGTGAGTGTGGAAAATAAATACCCCCTCCCCCTCCTAAAGGATTTATTGACCCATCTGGCTAAGGGGAGTGTCTTCACTAAGTTAGACTTAAGAGAGGCATACTAATGGGTGAGAATAAAAGAGGGAGATGAGTGGAAAACTGCCTTCAACTGTCCTATGGGGAGCTATCAGTTCAAAGTCATGCCATTTGGACTACAGGGGGGCCCAGCTGTATTTATGCAGTTGATTAATGAGGTTCTACATGATCACTTGTACAAAGGGGTTTTGGTGTATCTTGATGATATCCTGATATACAGCACGAATATGACTGATCACATAAAGCTAGTGAGAGAAGTGTTAAAGAAACTATTGAACGCCAAGCTTTATGTCAAATTGTCGAAATGTGAATTTCACCAAACCCGATTAGACTATCTTGGCTACCAAATTTCCAACGAGGGTATTGAAATGGATCCAGCCAAGGTGAAAACTATAATCGAATGGCAGCCCCCAAGGACTCGCAAACAGCTCCAGAGCTTTCTGGGTTTTGCCAACTTTTATCGTCAATTCATCCCCTCTTTTGCCAAGATTGCCCTACCTCTTACAGAACTACTCAAAACAGGCAAAGGAGAAGCCACGACCGGGCCAACCACTAGCATGGACAATGAGCTGTCAAACAGCTTTTGAGAATTTAAAGAGACTATTTGCTGCTGAACCGGTTCTAAAGCACCCCTGCCCAGGGGAACCCTTTGTGATTCAAGCTGATGCCAGCGATGTGGCAGTTGGAGCTGTGTTATTGCAAAAGAACAAAAATGGGATCCTGCAACCCTGCGCCTACACCTCTAAGAAATTTACTGAGAGCAAGCGGAGATGGGCAATCTGGGAGAAAGAGGCCTTCGTGATTAGTTGGGCGTTATTAAACTGGCGACACTATCTGGAAGGGAGCAAAGTGCCATTTGAGGTATGGACAGATCACAAAAACCTAGAAGCACTGAAAACTCCCCGCAAATTGTCACCAAAGCAAGTACAGTAGGCACAGTACTTTAACCGCTTCAACTTCACTCTAAAGTGCATACCAGGAGGAAAGAACTTCCTAGCTGATGCGCTATCCCGGTTACCCCAGTACAAAAGCGAACGAGAGCAGGTTAACGAGGTGATTATTCCCAATCCACAAACCGTTGCTCAACTTACACCTCGCAGGGTCCCCAATCCTGATGACCCTGGAGTGAAGAAAATAAAACGAGAGCTCCTCACCGACCAATGGTTCAAAGATAATCAAGCATCCCTAATATGCAGGGATAGCTTGGCTTACAAAGGGGGGAAGCTATATTTGCCAGAAGTGCTCCATCTTAATGCTCTCAAACACAGCCACGATGTAAAGCAGGCTGGACACTTTGGATATTTGAAAACCCTACACCTCACCCGCCAGCAATTCTGGTGGCCAGGGCTGAAAAAGGATGTGGAAAACTATGTAAAAAGTTGTACTGTGTGTGCCACAATAAAAACAATCCCGGGGAAAACTCCTGGATTCCTGCAACCCGTGGCAGACCCTTCTCAACCATGGGAAGAAATAGCTATGGACTTTATAGTAGACCTACCTGAAAGCAGGAGAAATACTGTCATCTGGACTGTAATAGACTTGTTCTCGAAGCAGGCTCATTTCATCGCCTGCAAAGGACTCCCATCTGCCCAACGACTGACCAAACTGTTCCTGAAACATATCTACCGGCTGCATGGCGCCCCTAAGCGAATAATTTCGGACAGGGGGGTGCAGTTCACAGCAAAGTTTTGGAGAAGTTTTCTTAAATTAATTGGATCATCTCAAGGTTTATCATCTGCTTTTCATCCGGCCACCAATGGGGCCGCAGAAGCCGCTAACAAAATGGTGGAGCAATATCTTAGATGCTACGTTTCTTACCAACAGACGAACTGGACTGATCTCCTCCCTTTTGCGGAGGTGGCATACAATAATTCTGTGCACAGCAGCACCGGCTACACGCCTTTCAGAGTGGCCACAGGAAAAGAGTTCAACCCAATACCTGAATATCCTCAGTTGCCCTCCGCTTCCCAGACACTTGATTAGTGGGTGAGAGGGTGGGAAGAAGTTTGGAAAAACACAAAAACTGCTTTAAAAAGACTTTTGAGACCTATAAAAAGCAGGCTGATAAAAAGAGGGCTCCCAAAAGAACATTCCAAGTTGGGGAAAAGGTCTATCTGTCAACTAAATATCTACGCCTCAAATTGCCCAGCAAGAAATTGGGACCAAAATTCTTGGGGCCTTTCCCCATAGTAAGGATCATCAACCCGGTCACAGTAGAACTAAAACTCCCTAGACTTTTAGGGAAAATTCACCCAGTTTTCCATTGTAGCTTATTGAAGCCTTATCGGGGCTCCACTTTAAGACCTCCTCCGAAGAAGGCGCCTGGGCCCCTCGTAGTTGCGGGACAGACCCACTATGAAGTAAAACGTATTCTTGATTCTAGATTTTTTAAAGGGAAATTGCAGTACCTAATCCAATGGAAGGGATACCTGTTGTCTGAAGCCACCTGGGTGAAATCCAGTGAAGTGAAAGCTGACAGATTGGTCAAAAGGTTTCATATGAAACACCCCAACAAACCGAAAGATAACCCTTAACATATGCTTTTGTTTACTTTACAGGATCTGTCCTTCTTGTAAGGGGGGCCAGATGTCAACGCTGCAAATATTGTATATTCTTGCTTTTGACAATATGTAGAATTGTCTGGTAATTATGGGGTTAATACAGAGCAGAAGAGGGGTTGGGGGTAAAGCCCGGGAAAGAAAGAGGAAGAAAACATTTGACCTTCATACTAATTGGATAATGTGAGATATGACGGCTAATTTAGGGAGGGAACATGCTGATAATTTAACTGCTCAGAGGAAGAGAACTTAGATCCTAGCATCCCTCCATTGTGCCTGTGCCAACATTTTGTAACAATAAAAGACTTTTAGGAAAATAAATGCCTGGAAGTTCTTTGGAATGTTTCATTAGCCGGAACCACAACAGTTGTTGTTAGTTGCGAAGTCGTGTCTGACCCATCGCGACCCCATGGACAATGTTCCTCCAGGTCTTCCTGTCCTCTACCATCTGCTGGAGTCCATTTAAGATCACTCCTACTGCTTCAGTGACTCCATCCAGCCACCTCATTCTTTGTCGTCCCCTTCTTCTATTGCCCTCAATCTTTCAGATATAATATAGAATT
Organism: Crotalus adamanteus; assembly: GCA_039797435.1. Lineage (NCBI taxonomy): Eukaryota > Metazoa > Chordata > Lepidosauria > Squamata > Viperidae > Crotalus > Crotalus adamanteus. Next base: position 13,626,954 of record CM077935.1, read on the forward strand.
AGAAAAATGGCAAAATTTATGGGAAAGAAATTATAAACTGACAATGTCAACTTCTTATAAAGAAAATTTATATAAAATGTTTTATAGATGGCACTTGCCACCAGCAAGATTAGCAAAAATGTTTAAAAATATGTCAGATAGATGTTGGAAATGTAAACATAAGTCAGGCACGTATTATCATGTTTGGTGGACATGTGATAAAGTAAAGAATTATTGGAAAAACATACATACTTGGTTAGAAAAGATATTGGGAGAACATGTAGATTTTAAACCTGAACTTTTTTTTAATTAGGTATAATGCCTGAAAAGTCTAACAAACAAAGCCTATATTTATTTTACACGTCACAACAGCAGCAAGAATAATATTTGCGCAATATTGGAAAAATGAAGGAATACTATCAGTTGAAGAAATAATTAAAAAAAAAATACTAGAATGCGTAGAGATGGACAGATTGACTATGAGACTGAAAGACAAAGAAGAATATTATCAAACTTGGGACTTATTTTACCGATGGTTAGAGGAAAGAGGAAAGGATTAGGAATTAAATATGTATTAGTGTATCTAAACTCAGACAGCACGTTGGTTGAAAAATTATTATTGTATGTATGGAAAAAATTAATAAAATCTTCTATATAAAAAAAGAACATAAAATATAGACTCTTCTTAACTGTAAGAGGGAAGTAATACACAGCAATTAGAACAACTGACTCAGAAGACTTTTTAATTTTCTTTGTCTCTAGGGTCAGTTTGTATTTTCTTATCTCTTTTCTTGGAGAGGAAAGCATTTCTATTTTGTGTCTGTTTATTTCCTTTTCAGATTTTGTCATAAATGATCAGTAGATATTGCAAATGGCAGTAATTGGCAACCACAAGCTCTCCAGATGATTTTTGGTAACGTATGTTGACTGTCTTTAATCTGTGTGTTTCCCAGAAAAACACGTGTCTGACCAGCTCCCTGTCCTTTGCTATAGTATTTTTCTTTAGTTTTTTCTAATTAAAAGGAGAAACCTGCTATGCTTCAGAGTTCTGGACTTCACATAGACTCCAGAAATAGTCTTTAAAAATATTCTGGATGGCTGAAGATAAATGCCTTTTTTTTTTTTTTTGCCTTCTGGTAAATTGATTTTTTATCAAATGTTTGGCCACATATTCTGAATTTCATGAGTTACCCATAACACATTCTCAGAATTTCAGAAGTACTCATTAAGATTGGGGGATCATGTTTGATCTATAATATGCACACCTTGTCCAAAATATTTTGCTTGACAGGACAAGAGAACAAAGGGTAGATCACCACCATTATTGCTAAGACCAACATTTTCAAATACCTTGCCAAACCATTATCCAATCCTTGTTTGTCCTGCTGTCACCATCTCACAATATTGCTAGAAGTAGACTTCAGCTATGACCATGTATATCTGAACCCTTGCCTCTTTCATATGTGCAACCCTCTAAAAGGAGGGATGGGTTTTGATTACACACTTGCAGCTGACCTCTTGAACTTTTTTGAACCTTCTGCCCCACCCCAGATAATCAGTCTATGGTTCTCGAGGTCCTCATAAACTTAAATCCTTCTCTCATGGTGATGGCACATGAAACAGAACTTTAACCTTGATATGTTATTGTAATCATCTGTTATCAGCCTAAACGAAGGATTATTTCCTTTAACTACAGACTGCTTTTTGGCATGAGAATCAGCATTTCAAAAGAAAGGCAAGAATTTGAGAAATGGGCAGACCAAGTCAAAAGGGAACTAGATATGAATTGTCCAAATTTTTACCCAACATTAGATTATAGCTTAGATTTCCCTGGTTTTTTTAAGAGGTGTCACTTTGATTTTTCAGCAGGGGAAGGAGGAGACAGAAATGTTGCATCTGTCCCTTGCTAGGAATACTAGACACTGGGCAGATCCACTGTCCAGTCCCGCGGGCTCGACATGAACGAGAAGGGGGGAGGGCTGAGAACGGCGTATGGGCAGAGACCAGTACCAGCTACTTGTGAGGACGTTGGCTTCGTGAGCTCCCCGCCAGATGGCTGCACGGCTCGGTTCCAGGCCGCTGATCAGCTGTTTGGCACGGCAAGGAACTGAGAGCCGACAGCTTAGCCCGAAGACGTTGGTTTCGCAGGCTCCCCGCCGGACAGCTGAGTGGCTCGAGTCCATGCCGCTGAAGAGCTGTTTGGCGCAGCAGGGAGCTGAACGCTGGCAACGTGACCCAACGTGCAGCAAAATGTAGCAAAGCAACGCAGGGATGCGGGATGCGGACACAGGAACTGCGGCTGCAGCATGTCCTGTCTGAGTGCTTTAACACCACGCATACCGGATGCTGGCTAGGTGGGAGGGGGGTGGGGCTGGTTGCTCCCATCGCTGACTTTGATAGCTGTTTACTTGCCTAAACGCATGTCACAGGTTCCTTGATTAAATCCAGCCACCTGTGAACTCATCAACTCGTGTCTTCTTGCCAGGGGTGTGGTAAGGATTTCTGACAGAAAGTCAGCGCCCTTCCTTTCTTGTGTCCCTACCCATTACCCTTGGTGGGCTGCCAGTGTTCTATTTTGGTGCTGGGGGAATGGCTGAGGGTACACAGGAGTTGGGGCCTGCAGGCGAAGGGGCAGAGGCAACTGAGGCCAAGGGGGTGGCACCAGCACCCCAGGATGATGCCCAGTCTGTAGTACGGCCCAAGGAGATTGAGGCCCAACCAGCAGACCAGGCAAGTGACGTGCAGGCGGTCCCGGAGCCGGCTCTGAAGGCAGGAGCCTCAGGGGAATGGTGGGACAGTTCGGCTGCCACCGGCCCGGCAACCGGCCAACCACATACACCAGGGGCCCTGGGCCACCCATTGTTGCAGTGAAGAGAGAGATGCCTGACAGACGAGGGGGAATGGAGCTACTCCACAGCCCCAGGGCGGACCACGATGGACATTCTGCAAGAGCACTTTGGAGAGGCAGGTTTCCAGGATCCTCCCTCGTGGCCACGTGGCCCTGAGATGGCGTCATGGTCACGAAAATCCCCGCCACCAATCCAGTCAGGTCAGGCCCGGTTTCGGATGGCCAGCCCAAAGCTGAACCTGGATGCCAGCCATGGATTTCACACGCTGCAGGTGAGGGGCCCTGCCCAGAGCACATCCTGCCCATGCCAATGGGACGGCCGCAGGCTGTGTGGGGAAGCAGACCGCTGTTGGACCCGACCGGGGATGCCACTAGACATCTGGTTCCAGGGGCTGGGACATCGACCCAGAGGGGTGTGGATGCCGGGGAGCCATGCCCTTTTCCTGTTGCGGATGCTATGCATGGCACAGGATGGGCAATGGGTCCTTGGCCCCAGGGCATGGTCTGGGGTCTCCCACCACTACAAGTGACATTTGACAGGAACTCAGACCGTTTGGCATTATTTCTCAGCCAAGTCATAAGCCACCTGGACCAATACGCCCGCCTTTACCCATTCCAGTGGGCTATGGTGGGAGCACAGTTACAGCTGTGTTGCAGGTGGAGGCAGTGGAATGGGTGGCAGATCTCCATAGCGACCACGCTAGGGAGCTAGCAGATGCTGGGTTGTTCCCGGAGGCTCTGCGATCTTGCTTCAAGGACGTCTCTCGGGTCCAACGTGCAGAGGGGGAGCTATTGGCACTCAGGCAGCGAGGCCGACCAGCAGCTGAGTATATGTGGGAGTTCCGGCGGGTGGCCAGCAGACTACGGGCCTGGCCGGAGTGCCTGCTGGTCCACCAGTTTCGGACGGGCTTGGATTGTGACCTACACCAGGCCTGTGTGTACCGTGGGATCCTGAGCAGTTTGCAGGACTGGTTCTGCATGGTGGTGGATCTGCATACGGGACTCCAGGAATTCCGGTCCAAAGGGGACGTTCCAACAGGACCACGCAGGTCCACGGAGAAACCAAGGACCCCAGGGCTGGGGCCAGGTCCCTCTACAGGTTCAACCTGTCCACCGCTTCGTTGCTTTTGCTGTAACCAGCCGGGACATCGTGTTGCGGAAGGTCCAGTTCCTGTTCCTCAAAAGCAGCCAGGAACCCCTGGAAGAGTTACCCCCAAAAAGACCCCAGAGAAGTTGAGGGCTGCGCACCAGGCAGAGGGTCCCACCCCTCGAGGAGGGGGTCCAAAGGAGTAGGACGCAACTGCTGCAACAAGATAGCAGCCGGCCGCCTATGACACTGAGGAGGCAGCGGAAGACCCTATGGTAAGTGAGCCCATACGACCATTTGCCATTCCCATTATGTTGGGCCCGCAGACAGGCCATCGCAGGGAGTATAGCGCCCTGATAGATTCTGGCTGCACCCATTGCCTAATCAGTAGAGCAGTGCTAAAGCAGATGGGGATCAGAGTGAGACAGTTGGCCAATCCAGTGCGGTTCAAGCATGTGGACAGCTCCCTTTGGGGGGAGCTCCGGCCACCCTTATAACAGAGCCGGTGCAAATGGAGATGGGGGGCCACTGGGAGGTCCTGTGATTTATAGTAGTCCCTTCGATGACAGAAGCCATCATATTGGGGCTAGCGTGGCTGGACAAGTGGGGTCCCACGATTTGGTGGGAGGGGCGATATCAGAAGATACGTATAGGTGTTGGTCCCCAGCCGCCTCCTCATGAGCATGCACAGTTGGGCATAGAGCGTAGTAAGGGGGATGTGGTGCTGGATCCTCCCTTCCCGTTAGTGTATGCTGACCTTGCTGAGGAATTCAGTGAGCGAGAGAGCAATGTGTTACCTCCCCACCGACCAACCGATTGCACAATTGACTTTTTACCGGGTGCCAAACTCCCGAAGCCACGGATGTATGCAATGACACCCAAGGAGATGGCGGAGCTTCGGGAGTATATTGATAAGAACCTGGCATGGGAGGGATTTCTACAATAAAATCTTGTAAATCAACAGTTTCACCCTCTTCTGGGGGTCAGCTAATAACTATGAAGGATTTGCAAAACATGATGGGAGATATTATAATTCAAATTAGGGCAGAAATGAAAAAGATTTTAGAGGAAAATAATAAGATCTTGAGACAAGATTTTGTTTTGGCTTTAGAAGGAGTTGCTTCTGTTCTTGAAAAGGTGAACTCCCATGTGGAAGAGGTAGCTGAAAAAGTGGACATAATGGAGGGGAAAATTGAAAGTATGGAAAAAGAAATGGAAAATGAGATTCTTATGCTTCAATATGGACAAATGGAATATGCCTTAAGAATCAGAGGCCTGGGAGAGTCTTTGCAAGGAGATTTGAAAGAGATGGTTGCAAAGGATTTTGCATTGATTTTGAATAAAGAAAAAGAGGGAATACTTAGTGAAATTGAAAAATTATTTAGGGTTAATTCTGTGGTGGCAGTACAGAAGAATTTGCCAAGAGATGTGGTAATTTACTTTGGTAAAAGATCTTTACGCAATGAAATTGTGCAAGCCTATTATAAGAAGAGATTTCAAATTGCTTCACAAGATGTCATAATTTTTAAGGAGATCCCATCTAAAATTTTAAGAAGAAGAAAGGAGTTTGCTTTTCTAGTAAATGAACTTAAAAAGAGAAAAATTCTATTTAGATGGGATGTTCCGACTGGAATGGTGGTGAACTACCTGGGGACATGTCATAGACTTAATACTGTTTCTCAAGCAAAAGATTTTTATACTTCGGTCCTGGGGGTATGTGCATCGCCATCTATTAGGTCTCAACAAGTCCAGATTGAGGAGCAGAAGACAACTTGTGTAGCACATAATTCCAAAGAAAAGCAGCAACAGAAGAAGCTTAAGGAAGTTTCATATTCAGTGGTCTCTGAATCTCTGGGAGATGTTGGACCTACAAAGTTTTTGGAGCAATCTTCAAGGGTGGAATTGCTGCCTGAAATGGAAATTGGGAAATCTCAGTTTGAGGGGCATCAACAAGAGAGGAACGGGCAGAGGATAACTTGTACAACTTTTAATTGTGAAGATCAACACAAGGAGGAATTCACTGAGGAAGTTTTACAGGTATCGGTCCCTGAGACTTGTGCAACATACAAATGTAAAGAAAAAGTAACATATAAATGTAAAGAGAGAGACCAACAGAAGAAGGAGGTTGAGGAAGTTTCACAGGTACTGATTCCTGAGCTTGTGGGTCAACCAGGATTTACAAACTCTTTGGAGCGATCTTCAAGGGCAGAATTCCACGCATTCTTTGCGATGCTTGCGGGCAAGAGAGACTGATATGGATTGTGCTTATAGTAGATGCAACTGGCTATTAGACAGAAGATTATGGATATTGAATGAAAATTTTAGATAAGAAGCTTGTGTTTATAGTGGGTGTAACTGATCGTTTTTGGAAAATGTCTTATGTAATGTCTAAACATGTGTTTTGGGATAATAATATATTTCAGCTTTAAGTTTTAAACTTTTAATGATAATATTGTTTAAACTTGTGTTTTGAAGGGATTATAATTTGTTTACTTCAGTGAGGGGATTCTAATAAATTTGTGTTTCGAAGGGAGTATAACTTGTTTAAGTTTCAAGTAATGTTTAAATTTGGTTTTTAAATATTATCATTAATATTTCTAAGAGAAAATAATTTGTTTAATTAAATGTCTAGATTTGTTTAGGAAAGAAAGTAATGTTTAAAGATGATTGTATTTAGATTTGTTTAGGATTCAAAAGTGTTTCAAGTTTTTAAATATTATTATTAATATTTTTAAGAGAAAATAATTTGCTTAACTAAATGTGTCTAGATTTGTTTAGGATTTTTAAGTTTTGTTTTTTTTTTTTTTTTTTTGGGTAGGTGAGAAGATTATGAAGATTGAAGGAAATATGTATTTATTTTAAGTTTTCTAAGAGTATTTAGTTTTAATGGTATAACAAAGGTTTATATGTTTATTTTTTTGTATTAGGATAAAGAAAGAGGGAGAAATTAGATTTTATATTATAGGCATAGATATTCAAAGAAAGTAATGTTTAAATTTGTGTTTTTGGAGGGAGTTTATATAGAATGATGATTGTATTCAAATTTGTTTAAGTTTTAAAAGTGTTTTAAGTTTTTTTTCTTAATTAAGCCTGTACTTAGCTCTGGGAAGTCCAGGGGAGGGGTTGGGAGGTTGGGGAGGAGGGGGGTGAGGTAGGGTTGGGGGGGGGTATGGGAAGGGGATTTGTTTTTGTAAAAATTTAAAAATTTTCAATAAAAAAAAAAAAAAAAAAAAGAACCTGGCATGGGTATTTATCCAGCCTGCACGGTCCCGGGTCGCGGCCCCGGTGCTCTTCAAGGAGAAGGATGGCACCCTGCACCTGTGCATGGACTTTTGGGGCATCAATGGAGTGTGCGTTGAGAACCTGTACCCCCTGCCACTTATGAAGGATTTGTTGGCCCATTTAGCGAAGGGTAGGGTGTTCACAAAGCTTGACCTGCATGAGGCATATTACAGGGTCAGGGTAAAACGAGGGGACGAATGGAAGACTGCCCATTAGGAAGTTACCAATTCCGGGTGATGCCATTCAGGTTGCACGGGGCCCCTGCAGTGTTCGTGCAGCTGATCAACGAGGTGCTTCATGAACATTTATATCATGGGGTCCTCGTATACCTGGACGACATCCTGATATACTCCACTGATATGACAGAACACGTCAGCTTAGTGAGACAGGTGTTGGAAAAACTACTGTGGGCGCACCTGTATGTGAAGTTGTCCAAGTGTGAGTTCCACCAAACCCAGTTGGACTATCTCGGTTATTGGATCTCAGGGGATGGAGTGGAGATGGATCCTGCCAAGGTAAAAGCCATGCTCGGGTGGCAAGCACCACAGACTCGCCGACAGCTGCAAAGCTTTTTGGGATTCGCGAACTTCTACTGGCAGTTTATCACCACATTTGCCAAGGTGGCCCTACCCTTAATGGATCTGCTCTGTACAAAACACTCAGTGGCGAAACCACGCCCCGGTCAACCGGTGTCATGGACTCTCGCCTGCCAGAGGGCCTTTGAGAACCTTAAAGCCCTCTTTGCATGAGAGCCGGTCCTACTACATCCCAACCCCGACGAACAGTTCATCATACAGGCAGACACAAGCGATGTAGTGGTGGGGGCCATTTTGCTCCAAAAGAACGGGCAAGGGGTCCTGCAACCTTGTGTGTATACCTCCCGGAAGCTTACCGAAACAGAGCGAGTGTGGGCAATATGGGAGAAGGAAGCGTTCGCTGTAAAGTGGGCATTGGCAATATGGCGGCATTTTCTGGAGGGGGCCAAAGAACCGTTCGAGGTGTGGACGGACCACAAGAACCTTGAGGCCCTCCAGACACCGTGACACCTTTCTCCAAAACACGTACTCTGGGCACAATATTTCCAGCTGTTTTGATTTCAACTCAAATACGTGCCTGGGGGAAAGAACTTCTTAGTGGATGCTTTATCACGAATGCCGCAATATAACAGCCAGAGGGAGAAGGTGGTACAAGCCATCATGCCCCCTGTTCAGCAATCTGCCGCCAAAGTGGTTGCATGCAAACCAGCAGAGGACCTGGTGCAGGAGTTACAAAGCGCAAACCAAGGCGACCCCTGGCTGTTGGGGCATCCGGCCTTGCTGACTAAGAGGGAGGAGTTAGCATGGAAGGGGGATAAGATCTACATCCCGCAGGCAACAAGGGCAAAGGTGCTCCGACAGTGCCATGACGTCAGACAGGCCGGCCACTTTGGGTTCTTGAAAACCCTGCATCTCGCAAGATGCCAGTTTTGGTGGCCAGGAATGAAGGTGGATGTAGAGGCATACGTACGGGACTGTCCCGTATGTGCCACCACTAAACCTGTACGGGTAGGCCCCCTGGGTTGTTGCAATGAGTAGCGGATCCTACTCGGCCTTGGGAGGTTATAGCCATGGACTTTGTCGTGGAGTTGCCAGAAAGTCATGGTTATACAGTTATATGGACAGTCATCGATTTCTTCTCGAAGCAGGCCAACTTCATCCCGTGCAAGGGGTTGCCGTCTGCATGAAAACTGGCCAACCTGTTCATAACACAGGTGTATCGTCTGCACGGGGTGCCCCGATGGGTCATATCCGATCGGGGTGTGCAGTTCACTGCTCGTTTTTGGCGGGAGTTCATCCGCTCCATTGGATCGTCCCAGGGGCTCAGCTCAGCCTTCCATCCCAGTACCAACGGGGCGGCCAAACAGGCTAACGCAATGGTGGAGTGGTACCTGAGATGCTACGTCTCCTACCAGCAGACAGATTGGGCTGACTTACTACCATTTGCCGAGGTGGCATATAATAATGCAGTCCACAGCAGTACCGGTTTCACCCCTTTCCGGGTAGTACATGGGGTGGAATTTGTCCTGATTCCTGAGTGCCCACAGGGGGACCTTCCCCCGTCAACCTCAGGAATGGATGGACCGCATCCGGGAGGTTTGGGATACCGTGAAGAGAGCTCTGCTAAAGGCAGAGGAGGTTTCAAAGGTGCAGGCTGATAAGAAACGGGTACCACAAAAACCCCTTCAGGTGGGGGACATGGTGTACCTCTCAACCAAGTACTTGCGCCTAAAAATATCCTGTAAGAAGTTGGGGCCTAAGTTCATAGGACCATTCTGGGTGACACAGGTCATTAACCCGGTTGCGGTATGCCTGCAACTTCCCCCCCTCTTAGGGAAGGTGCACCCAGTATTCCATAGCAGTCTGTTGAGACCAGTGACGGAGTCCTCCTTGAGACAGCTAGAATGGCCACCAGGTCCTGTTGTGGGGGACTGCTACGAGGTCCAGGAGCTGCTCGACTCCTGCACCCACCGAGGACATTTACAGTACTTAGTGCGGTGGAACGGGTACCCGATAAAGGAGGCCTCCTGGGTGAGGGAAGTGGACATAGATACCCCTCGATTGCTGAGGCGTTTCCATTGCCAATATCCTCATAAGCTGAAGGGGGGCGGGGCTGGATCCATCACCACAGCTGATGCTTAACCACATATCTCTCCTTGCCTTCCAGGAGGCGCCCTGGTAGAGGGGGCCGCCTGTCAAGCCCCGTGGGCTTGACATGAACGGGAGGGGGGAGGGCTGAGAACGGCGTACTGGCAGAGACCAGCACCAGCTACTTTCGAGGATGTCGGCTTCGCGAGCTCTCCGCCGGATGGCTGCGCAGCTCGGTTCCAGGCCGCTGATCAGCTGTTTGGCACGGCAAGGAACTGAGAGCCGACAGCACAGCCTGAAGATGTCAGTTTTGCGGGCTCCCTGCTGGACAGCTGAGCAGCTCGAGTCCATGCCGCTGAACAGCTGTTTGGCACGGCAGGGAGCTGGATGCCGGCAATGCGGCCCAACACGCAGCAAAATGTAGCAAAGTGACACAGGGACATGGGACGCAGACACAGGAACTGCGGCTGCAGCGCATCCTGTCTGAGTGCTTTAACACCACGCATACCGGATGCTGGCTAGGTGGGAGGGGGGTGGGGCTGGTTGGGGATTTGCAATATAAGGCGCTGGGAGGCGGTTGCTCCCAGTTCTGACTTTGATAGCTGTTTACCTGTGAACTCGTCGACTTGTGTCTTCTTGCCAGGGGTGTGGTAAGGATTTCTGACATCCACATTTTCTACTCAACTATCGATACCCTCCACACACACTTCTGGAGCTTATGAATGATGGCATCATCATCCATCCATTCCCTATTATCCATACATACTACATAGCCCCTGGGTTGTATTTACTCCACTTCAAAACTGCTACCTGCTGTTCTAAACTATCTTAAGTCCTTCTGAGTAGATGGTCTGCAATGCTGCCTTCCAGACAATCTCTGATTGGCCTTAGCATCTGACATTATCTTATTTCCTCCATCAATGTTTTCCATTAGTCAGCAGCTGTTATTTCTCTATTAATATGCAACTGATCCAACTATGATCCATTAAGCTGAAGGACATTCCTTGTCCCATTTTTCCCATTAGAAGTTCATCAATCTATTCAACCCTCATTATCTCTCCAAGAGATTTTGGTCCAGGCTTTGTGAAGCATGCTCTCTTTGCATTACCTACTCAACCACATACCCACAGGACTGCAAAGTTTTCCTTCTCTTCCCTTTTCCCCCATTCTTTCCACCTGATATTTAAGTTGCAAATTAGGTATCTTGGAATAAATCTACAATACTGCAAAGAATGCTGGTTTGTTCTTATGAAGAGAACCATCCAGTCTTCCTTGCCCCAAAATTTCTACAGATCTAGAATGAAATATAGAAATAAGGAACAAACAACCTGTTCTCCTTTGCGTTGGTTTTTGTAACACCAGGGCAATGACGGCAGAATAAATGAGAAAGATGGATGTACATTTATGTTAACAGAGAGAATGTGGAAAGGGAGTGGGGGTGGGTTTAAGGTATTTTTGTTTGCAAACATCTGGGATAGTTAAAGGAAAGAAGACCTGCCCACACAGGAGGATGGGAAAGATAAGAAGCAGGAGAAATGGGCATTCAGCACCTAAAATTATTTGATAGACAGTTCTGGTTTCTATGTTTTTCATTGCTGGGCGTGAAAAAGCTAAATGCTTTGAATGTTTGCCCTTTGTACAGCTGCCTTAGTGATCCATGAATGAAATTATAAATGAATCAGGGAAGAAGAGGCCCAGAAGATTTTCAATGGGAGCATGGGAATCTCAAGAAATCAAAGAACAAGAACTCTTTGGTTTCATCTTCAACTCAAGGATGGGGAAATACATAGAATTTGGCATGTTCTGTACAAAGCTGCAAGCTGATAATTCCAGTATCCATCTATACACATTAATTAAATTAATCAAATGTTCAAGAATTATGCTATCGGTAGAACACTATTTGGACATCTGTACGTCACATTTCACTATCCTTTTAAAATTATGATTGATGGTGTGAGGGCTGACAAGACACACCTTCTGCATCAATTATGCAATGTCCATCACCCTTCATTCTATACCTGAAGAATAATTTCTCCATTGGAAGCCCCATTTTCAGGATTGGTAGAAATATGGCCTTGATGTATTCATATATTTAAGTTCCTTTTATTCTATTGTGAAGTAAGATAAACAAAGTTCCTTCCTACTCTGATATTCTATGTTCTATGTTAAATATGTTAAGTAAACCAATTTAGATGTGAATATTTTAAATAAGTAAAATCTTTCTCTTTCTGTTTGTACATACATGATGTGTGCAGCTCTTTCTAATAACATTTATATATTTATATATTAAATTTATTTAAACCAGAAAATGTTGTTTCTATGGGCATTTTTCTTTCTTTTTTCTCTTCTTTCCTCTTTATTAAAAAATGTTTAGGAACAAAGAACAAAGAAAGGAGGAGGAGGAAATGCTTCTGTTGTTACCCTTTCACCTTTGCAATTAACTTTATTGCACAGATAGCAGAAGCTGAAATAAAACAGCTTTTCCTGAAAGAGAACAATTCATAGGTCATTTCAGAAGGGAAATACAGGAGCAGGGAAAGGACCACGGCACACATTCCCTCTTCTCTGGTGGTTTGGCTGCTGCTGATGTTGGTGCTACAAGATGATGGATGGGGTCATGGTGGGTGGGATGCAAGAAGGGAAAGTAGGGATCTTTGGTTTTGACTCCAAGAAGAAAAACTGATCTATAATGTCTAGTTAGTGTAAAGCTGAGGCCTCTTTCACCCATGCTAGAGAGCAAGGATTAATGTTTCAAAGAAAAAAATAGCAGCTCCTTTCACTAATCCTAAATTCCTTGAGAGATAATTCAATGTAATTTCACCAGAGTAGGAATGTAGATGCTCTACAATCTCAGAGATGCTCTGAAAATAAAAGGGTAAAAAGAGATGAGCTATGCACAGCAGTCTTCCCCAAGCTGGAATCTTGATAAATTGGTTTATAACTCCCATTATTCTTTAGCCAGGATGGTCAGGAGGCTTGGGATGATTTGGGAATTAAAATCCAACAAAGCCTCAAACCATTGGGCTAGGGAAAGTTATCCTAGAGAGTGGCAGAAAAAGTTCTCTTGCATATTTGTGGCAACATAAAACATTTCTTTTTCAAAAAGACACTGTTCACTGAAATTCCATCTGGGTGCTTAGAAATGGTGACTAAGAACTGTGGCATGTGTAGATTGAGCTTAGTTCCTGTTTTAGTCCTCTTAGTTCACAGACATGGGAAATAAAAAGCAGAAGTTTTGCATTGAAACCCCAACCTCAATGATATTCAGGAGTGAATCATATCTGTCATAGATTAGAGAACAGAGGAGGAGAAACATATTCTGAATATTTGCATTTACTGTGTTCATATCTTGCCTTTTTCCTATGAGTTTGAAATCATGAACTGAAGACCTGTTTAATATGGTATTCTCATACCCGATACTAAACATCTTCAGACCAGGATATCACAGGGAAAGGGAGAAATCTTTTAGCAGCCAAGGAATATATTTTAGAAAATATCTTTTTGAGGGGCAGTAGCTTGCTTTAGTCTTCTGAAGCTAGAAAAAACATGAATTATGGGATAGGGAGTGAACTTCAGGGGCTTTTACCATTGTTGAGATGAAGTGCTTTCCACCCAAGCCAAAGTCAACAAAATTCTATAATATTTGCTAATCTTAACATGTGTGCTGTATGCTGCCTCTATGCTTATTCCTGATCCCCCAATTTTCCTCTAAGATAAGCATGGAAAAGTCCAAGGGGGAAGGGGAAGGGGAGGGAGAAAGAGAAAGAGAGGGAGAGAGGGGGGAAGAGAGAGATCCCATGTTAATACTTGAACAGCTACTGACCATTTAAGCGTATCTCATTCATGTGGATAAAAGGAAAGAAATGTCATGAGGATGCATTAGGGAAAAAAAATGTTTGTGCTGCACAATAGTTAGCCAATAAAGGAGAATATTCATAGGTCAGAGTTGAAATGAGGGGTCCTTGGTGCTCTCTGAGCTTCACTCCAAGTGAAACGACTTGCAGATGTTTCATTACCCAAACTAGGTAACATCATCAGTGCTGAGTAATTAAATGTCTGCAAAAAAACCAACAACAACCAAGGTCAGAGCCCACCAAGGACCTCTCACAGTAGTTAGCAACAAAGGTGTACAGAATGTACATTATAAGAAAAGACCCCCTGTCCATTGATGCTTCATTTTTTTAGTGTTTGGAAAGAGTTAAGCCAAATGTATAAGTCTGATCTGGTAGAGCCATATTTCCCAACTTGGCAATTTTAAGATGTGTGGACTTCAACTCCAAGAATTCCCACCTAGGCTGGCTGGGAAATTCTATGACCTGAAGTTCACACATGAAAAATTTGTATTAAAAATTTTATGCACCTATTTATTAACTATGAAAAAAGCAAAACAGAAAAAACAGAAAGTACAGCTCAACACCCAATCTCAACAGACCGGTCTTAGAGGGCCCCATTTACAAAGAATAGAGCAGAGGATGAAAATAACGCAGTTATTTTTTTTCCATGCTCGACTGCATCTCCAGGGGAGTATTCTTGCAAGATTACACACATGAACAACTGCATAGGTGGTCTTTGACTTAGGAACACAATTGGGATCAGAATTTTGGTTGTGAATTTTGGTTTGCTGATGCAGCCGCCATGGATAATTTGAAGGCGAGCTCCGTCTTCCACATCCGATTTTGCATCGCTGGGGGACCCTGGAAAGGGTCGAAAGTCGCCCTGTAGGGGCGGCAAACAAGGAGGGGAGCCCCGCTTGATCGCAGAAGGGCAGTAGCCCTTCCACTCGATCCGGGGCAGCCCTCCAAACAAGGGGACGAAAGACCGGCCATAGAAATATGGCCCACCACTAGGCTGCAGACAGCTGAAGTCAAACTTACCACCAGGCACCTACAAAGCAGTGTGGATGAGACTGGATGAGATCTGGACCTCTCTTCAATCCTAACTATTTTTTCTACCTGTATAAGCTGCCCAAAGTATTTCCCCCTTGTGGAGAGAGGGAAGGGAAACTCTATCCTACCCTCTAAAAACAGCAGTGAATGACTATCCAGGGGAATTTAAAACGCTGAAAAAATAACCTGATTTTAACTGGATTTCTATTTTTCTAAAATTTGAGGACTAAAAGATTTCTTATTCTTATTGAAGATTTGGGTTCTTATTTACAAAAAAGAAGTAAAATTGGAAAAAGGATTATAAAAATTTTGGACTTAAAAAAATGGGCGACATCTTGTGGCTAAACCTGATATTAAAATTTGTTATTGCCTAAAACAGTGGTGGCGAACCTATGGCATGGGTGCCAGAGGCGGCACTCAGAGCCCTCTCTGTGGGCATGTGCGCCATCGCCCCAGTCCTAGGCCTTCAGCTGGGTTTTATAAAACCTTTTCGCTTTAGGCCTCCACTGCCTTGTGCAAAAAAAAAAAAGGTTCAATCAATCAGTCAATTTCAACTTCTCGTGGGAAAAAAAAGATCTTGCAAAGTTGGAATTGATTGAACTTTTTAGTCCCACCCAGTCTGCCGTTACCACTGCAGCCACGCCCACCCAATGGACCACACCCAGCCAATGGGCCACGCCCACCCAGCACCCGACGATGCATAAGTGGGTTTTGGGTTGCAGTTTGGGCACTCGGTCTCTAAAAAGTTCACCATCACTGGCCTAAAAAAGACTTGGCTTGAAGCCCAGACTATAGATAAGACTTTTGCAACCTTTGCAGATATCAGCTGTGAGAAGCCTAGTTGTGTTCTATACTCAGTGACAAAATTATTTTCATCTTCTGATTGTAAAGCTTTTAACTTAACATACCACTAAGAGAACATGGATGAAGATCAGGAACAGATTCTCTCTATGTTGAAAGCAATATATGAAACTATTCTTATAGCTTCTGATGAAATAAGAAGCTACAGAAAAGAACAAGATGTCAGCCTAGATATATGAACCCAAACTTTGATTACAACTAAAGAATCAACTACACAGAATATAATAGAAGAAGTGGAACAATCAAATACTATGATAGAAGATTCAACTGATCAACAAACACAGTTAACGGAAAACCCAGAAAAGGGACTAACAACACTGAAAATGGAAAAGACTCTATATAAACCAGAAGAAACCTGAGGATCAAGAAGAAGAACAGATTGAAGGGAAGATAGATATTTCAAGACAACTACATCGAGATGGAAAAACAGATTTTTAGCCCTTCCAAAAAAATGGCGACTGGATGGCCTTCTTTATCTCAAATAATATATATAATAACAGAGGGAAATTTGTTTGATGATTTAAAAGCACGGATATGGAAAGCAAGTTGGCAAAGAAAGAAAGCTAAAATAAGGCTGAAGAAAATTGGGGTTTTGATCTATTAGTGAGGATTAAAATAGAATATATTCAAACAGATAAGATGTGTACTTTGAATACTAGATCCTGTTATGAATTGAGATAAAGAAAATGCTGGTCATTTAAAACTTGGAAGTATAAATATTAAAAGTTAAATTTGAATATTGATTTTTTTATAAAGGCTGAATGTAAAAGTAACTAAGATATATAAGCTAAAAATCTATTGATAAATGTAATAAATATGTTCTTACTTAGCTGATATAATAAGAACTGTACTAGCTTAAATAGTAGATGATAGACATTAAGAGAAAAAGAGAGGAAGTATTTGATGTTGAAACAAGAGAAACTTTGGTTACTAAATTTAAGACATTTGGAAATTAGTAGAAAATAAGAATGTTATACTGTATTATTAATCAGATGATGTAAGATGATGAGAAACAGAATGTATTTAAATAGAAAAGACGTGTATCCTGAATATTAGACTTTGTGATGAATTGTGATAAAGGGAACTTTGGTTACTTAAAACTTGGAAATTATAAATATTAAATGTTAATTTAAATATTAATATGAAACTAAAAATTGGGAAAAACTAATTAGGACATTGATTGTCTATAAAGAATGAATGTTAAAAGAACCAGGCAAGTATAAGCTAAAAATTATCGATAAATGTAAGAATATTATTTTTATTTAATTGATATAAGAATTGTATTAGTTTAAACATGAGATAATAAATACTAAGGGGGAAAGAGAGGAAATATTTAATGTGATAGTTTGAGACTTGTACTAAAGATATTTGTATGTCATTGAATTATCAATTAACTCAGCTGCCACATTACTTTTTAAATACTTAAATGTAAAATTAGAAAATCAATAAAACATTAAAAAAAATAACGCAGTTATTTTTTTCCATGCTCAACTGCATCTCCAGGGGAGTATTCTTGCAAGATTTCACACATGAACAACTGCTGTTTTGATGCAAGAAGAAAGTGCATTCTCAAACAAAACCTAATTAATACAATGGGCCCAGTTACACACATTTTGCATAGGTGGTCTTTGACTTAGGAATACAATTGGGATCAGAATTTTGGTTGTGAAGTGAGGCAGACTTTATGTGAGTCATCCCAAGACTGAACAAAATTTTACACCCATTTTCCCATAGTCATTAAGCGAATCATATGGACATTAAGAAGAACATGCAACTGTTAAGCATATCTGGCTTCCACAATTGATATTGTTGAACACTAGTTGGGAAGGTCGCAAATTGTGATCATTTGAACACAGAATGCTGCAAATGGTCATAAATGTGAGCTATGTGCCAAGCACATAAATTGTGATCATGTGACTGCTGGGGTGGTTCAACAGTCGTAACTTCAAGAACAATCCTAGTGGACAATCACTTAAATATGAGCCAGCAGTGTGCTGCAGCTACCAAAAAAGCCAACACAGTTCTAGGCTGCATTAACAGAGGGATAGAATCAAGATCATATGAAGTGCCAATACCACTTTATAATGCCTTGGTAAGACCATACTTGGAATACTGCATCCAGTTTTGGTCACCACGATGTAAAAAAGATGTTGAAACTCTTTCTAGAGTGCAGAGAAGAGCAACAAAGATGATCGGGGTACTGGAGGCTAAAACATATAAAGAACAATTGCTGGAATTGGGTATGTCTAGTTTAATGAAAAGAAGAACTAGAGGTGACATGATCGCAATATTCCAATATCTCAGGGGTTGCCTGAGTCAAGCTAGTCAAGGGAGTCAAGTACCTGGATGGAAACTAATCAAGGAGAAAAGCAATCTAGAACTAAGAAGAAATTTCCTGTTAGAACAATTAACCAATTAACTTGCCTCCAAAAGGTGTGAATGCTCCAACACTGGATGTTTTTAAGAAGAGATTGGACAACCATTTGTCTGAAATAGTATAGGGTTTCCTGCCCGACAGGAGGTTGTACTAGAAGACCTCCAAGGTCCCTTCCAATTCTGTTATTCTGTTCTATTCTAATAGGTTGTATATCACTTTTCCCAACATCATTGTAACTTTGAACTGTAGTTAAATGAATAAATCACACTTATACAAACATGAAGAGAGTATTTCAGTCCAAAGTTTAAATACATTTACTCTTTCCCAGAGTCATGGGATCCCATAGTCCTTAGGCCAGAAGAAGCTAACATGGGATGCACCACCATCCAATCTACAGATGGACACTCTCCTACCGTCATGTTACAAAATTAAAATCAAGTACCTAAAGACCAAGCTCTGATACACCCAAGTTGAAATGCAGCATTGCATGCACTCTGATATTTGTGCTACAAATATAAACCTGTAATATGATTGCCAAGCATATTTAATTTTATTAATTTTATAACTGGGAAGAGTTTTCAACCAAAGTCTCTTGTTTTGAGTTTACATATACAGTTCTTTTTTTTTTTTTAGTTTTCTCTTCTATCTTTGAAATAACTTTCTTTTGTTTTTGTTTCTTCAGGTGCTGTTAGAGTAAAAGCAGGTAGGTGATACAGTTCAATGGAAAACCTTTCTACACAGGAAGAAATGGATATTAAATTGCATATGATATTAGGGATGGTACAGACTTAAGAGATCCAGTTACTCTTCTAGATGATTTTTCTTGGGTGACAGACATTGTTAATGGCCCTAATTCTTCTTCTCAGATATTCTGCTGACATACAATATAAAGACTCTCATGGCCCACGGTTGACTGCTGATCACTACCCAAATACATCCATGTGGTTTTCTCATGGAAACATGGAAAGGATTTGTCTTTGCCTTCTTCCAGGACATTTTCTCAACTTCCCAATCGAGTCCAGAGTCTTGGATGTTCTAGTGGTGTCCCATCTAAATATTAACCAGGACCAACACATCACATTGACATAATAACACATTAATAACTGAGATCAGAAACAAGTAAGAATTCTGCTTGTGGCCTAGATGAACCCCAAAGTATACAATTTAAAAATATAAGCTTTGGCTACTAATGAGCCCAACTATTAAATCTAAAGCCACTTTTTCCAATCTATTTGCAACTAAAAGCATGGACTACTGCTCCATCCCTCCCAGCTGTAACTGAAAGTACTCACTGTCAAACACCAAAAAAAGGCCTTAAGTTGATAACACTGGGGGACCATTTATCAAATCTGTATGTGGACAACCAATAGCTCCAAGGCTACATCCATCCCAAATCCATTTTTCCAGCCTTCAGAATCCCTTCTGGTGATTCTGCACCAGAGACAGCACCAACCCTCAACCAATCCATGCAAGCCCCCCCCCCAGCAGTTCACTTCCCAATGATCCTGACCTGATGTAACCTCCACATCACAAGACCCATCCCAAGCCTCTCACTGATGACTCACACCTGACCCATCACAAGACCCTCACTCGACACACCCTTATAAACAGAAGAACACTGATCCTGACTTTCCCTAAACTCCACTGAAGATGTTACCTAGCCTGGTAACGAAACGTTCAGAAACCAACCCACAAGCTCAGAGAACGAACCTTCACGCTCATCCTACACCCGAGCTACAGATACTCATCACTGTTGCAAATTAACAATGGTTTTTCCAAAACAAAACTACTGGACACCCTAAAATAGATTTGAGATTGTTTTAATAAACAAATGATAAAACTGAAAGAAGAGAGAAACTCTCATAATTCCACCATGCCTGATGTGGTTCTGGCCACTTTGCAACATTGCCCCACCTTTGCGGCTCTGAGCGCCCTATCCTTTATTTTCCAAAGTTTTCCAGCACTGTTGTGTGGCATAGGCACTGCATTCTAACAGCATCCAGGCAACATTTTCATGTATAATATGCAATATTAATAGAAATGTTTTAAAGCAAATTAACATTAAAAGGGATAATATTTTTGCCAGTAGAAATGTTGTTGGATGGTCATGATATTCTTCTTGTTGTAATCCTTCTTCTTTCCTCCCAGCTTGCAGGCAGTCTGTGACATCACGGATTGTTGGAGGGCAGGCAGCTGTTGAAGGGACATGGCCCTGGCAAGCCAGCATTTTTCAAGCTAACAAACCAATTTGCGGAGGTTCCCTCATCAACTCCAACTGGGTAGTTTCTGCAGCTCACTGCTTTCTTTTGTGAGTAGACAATAGACACTACACACAGGCATGGTCAAGCTTTGCTCCAGAACCAGCTGGAAGTTAGGCTGAATGAATCTGTCATCAGAGTTGTGGGTGTCAAGAAGTAGGGGTCAGGCAATCGAGGAAAATAATAATAATAATAATAATAATAATAATAATAATAATAATAATAATAATAATAATAATAATACCAAGCCTTAAGGACAAATGCATACAAAGTCAAAATTGAGAAGACAGCAACAGACAGTAAGTGCCGCCTATGCAAAGAAGCTGAAGAAACAGTGGACCACTTGGTAAGCTGTTGCAAGAAGATTGCACAAACTGATTACAAGCAGCGGCATGACAAAGTAGCAACAATGGTGCATTGGAAGATCTGCAAAAAATATCATTTGCCTGTAAGCAAAAACTGGTGGGATCATAAAATAGAGAAATTCATATAAAATGATAAAATTAAACTGCTCTGGGACTTCAGAATTCAAACAGACAAGCACCTGCAACATAACACCACAGACTTAACAATTGTCGATAAGAAAGACAAAAAAGTCTGGATAGTGGATGTGGCAGTGCCTGGAGATAGCAGAATAGAAGAGAAAGAACTGGAGAAGATAACAAAATACAAAGACCTACAAATAGAAATAGAAAGACTGTGGCAAAAGCAAGCAAGGGTAGTACCAATAGTCATAGGCTCCTTGGGTGCAATCCCAAAACAACTGGAGCACCACTTGAACACCATTGGCATTGACAAATTCGCTATTAGTCAATTGCAAAAGGCAGCCTTATTAGGAACTGCTTCCATCCTGCGACGATATCTGTAATACCATCAAACATCTGCCTATCCCAGGTCCTGGGTAAGGACTCGATAGGTAGACAAAATGCCAAATCCAGTCTGAACATCTGTCTGACTGTGCGATGATCAATAATAATAATAATAAAGTTGGAAGGGATCTTGGAGGTCATCTAGTCTAACCCCCAACTCAGGCAGGAAACCCTATACCATTTCAAACAAATGGCTGTCCAGTCTCTTCTTAAAAACTTCCAGTGTTGGAGCATTCACCGCTTCTGGAGGCAGGTTGTTCCACTGGTTAGGCAAAGCAGAATAATTTTGGGTGTCTTCCCATCAGGCAGAGCAGCAAGACTGCCTTGGGCAGCAGTTGCTCAAAAGATGCTGAAGCTACTGTATAATGCCAGAAAAATAAACTGGGTCAGTCACATACACCCTCTGAAACTCCCTGAAATTAGCCAAGTAGATTGAGGTGAGACAGATCTTCCAGTCTGTTCATGTTCTATACAGTAAACAGAAGTGGAGGTCTCAGCCTCAAATACCGATGACATAAATCAATCCCAGTTTTTGTGGAAGCAAACTGGCAGACTATTAGAAAAGAGGAATAGGAAAAAATAACCTCTCTTCATTATTGAGCCTGAGCAAACATCAAGCTTTGCAAAGTCCTGCCAAACGCAATGCTTTTGCTGTTTAAATCAGTGTTTCTAAACCTTGGCATCAATTTGACACTAGCTGGGGAAATGTGGGAGTTAAAGTTCACACATCTTAAAGTTGTCAAAGTTGAGAAACACTGGTTAAAACTAAAGGCATCTCAAAGAGTATTTTGTATTTTTTATATTTTTGTAGAATGCTATTTATACCGTTTTATCTTTTAACATTGTAAGCCACCCAGAGTTATCCTGTGGTAAGATAGGTAGCCAATAAATTTGATAAATAAATAAAGTGAAAACATCCCAGAGAAAAGCAGATTCAAACAATTATATTATTGTTTTAAAAAAAAACATATTAACAATTATACCACTCACAGCTTTTAAAATACAGTATTTCACTTCTTTCAGCAGATAGCTCTTTTCCTTTGGCTGCATTAAAGACAAAAGAAATATACATTGGCTCACCATAATTTAACATGTACAAGGATTGAATCAAAGCTTGAATCCAGGGGCTTCCGGTTCGTCACGCAACCGCCATGGACAGCTGGGAGACTTGCTCTCTCTCCCCTGTTCAGTTTCGCATCACTGGGGGGCCCTGAAAAGGGCTGAAAGTCACCCCGAAGAGGCGACCAGCAAGGAGAGGCTTTCGCTGGATCGTGGGAGAGCAGCAACTCTCCCGTCACAGCAGGCGATCCCTCCAAACCGGCAGATGAAAGGACCGGCCATAGAAATATGGCTTGTCCCTAGACTGCTAACAGCCAAAGTCACATTATCATCTGGCAACTTCAAAGCAGCATGGACTGGACTGGGTGAGGTTTGCCTCTCTTACATCCTAATTACTTAATTACCTGCATAAGCTGCTAAAGTACTTTCCCCCCTGTGGTGAGGGAAGGGGGATTCTAGCCCTCCCTCCAGAAACAGCGCAATTAACCACTCGGGAGTTTAAAACATTGGAAAAATACTGGGATCCTAATTGCAATTCTATTTCCTAAAATTGGTGGATTATAAGATTTGTAACTTTCTACTCTCTATATTTTTTTTCTCTGATTTTCACTTTAATTACTATTGAAGATTTGGGGTTTTTTCCTCTTAAAATAGAAGGGGGGAACTAAAAAGATCCAACTAACTCTGAGACGTAACCTGTTATTCTTCAAGAGACTTGTTGACAGCTTTGAAAATAGATAAGATATAAAGCAACCTTGAAACACCTTCTGTAAAAAACTGAGCTCAGCTCCCCATTTTGTGGACTTTCTGACTGTAAGTTTCTTTTTTTTTTTTTTTTTAGTTTAATATACTACAATGGAAGAAGAACAGGAATGGATTTCTTCTACAGAGGAAGTACAGGAACAAATTCTTTGTATGTTAAAAGCGATGATCCAAACTTTATGTATAAGTCTGGATATGCAAACTCAAACTATGACTTCAACCAAAGAATTATCTATACAGAATTCTATAGAGAAAGTGAAACAACTAAATGCTATGACGGAAGACTTAGATACTCAACAAATACAGACAATGGAAAACACAAAAAAGAAACTGATAATAGAGAACAAGGAAAGGACTTTTCTTATAAACCAGAAGGAATTTGAAGATAAAAAAGAAAAACAGATGAAAGAGAAGATAAATACTTCGGGACAACTGCATCGAACTGGAAAAACAAAGAGACTATCAGCTAAATCAACTAGTCCTCTTAAGAAAACATCAACTGGATGCTCTTATCAACATCAAACAATAGCCACAACAATACAAGGAGATTTTTTTGATGATTTAAAGGCAAAGATACAAAAAATGACCTGGCAGAGAAAAAAAGCTAGAATAAGATTGAAAAAGATTGGGGTTTTGATCTATACATGAAATCTAAAACAGAATATATCTAAATGGATAGAATATGTATTCTGAACACAAGATATTTGTTGGAATATTCATGAGCAGGAAGAGTCATGTGGTAACTCAGTCAGCCAATGTGAGAAAAGTGCTACTGAGTCTGTGCAAAAAGGGTATTGAGTTAGAAGCTGGATTTTTTATTCTGTCTCAGGTCTGTCTCTGTATCTCTCTGTAAGAAGTCTTCATTGTGCTATGTTGCTGTAAAGAAGAATGTATGGTATTGTAAATATTTGATATAAATATAAAGAAGTTATTTGAATCAGCTAAATGCAGTCAACTGTGAGAGCTTCTGATTTATTTTCACCAACAGAGAAATTAAAATTCTCTAACAGGTTATGGGCCCAGAGCTTACTAAGGACTGCATTGTAATTTAAAGCTGGAAGAAATTGCCTGTGTTTAGAAAGTATAAGAACAAGGCAGAATTAGCAGAATGGCTGCAATGGAATTTGAGGAAAACTCTGTGCCTCATTTGGGCCAGAAAAATTACATTGTGTGGGCTGCAAAAATGGAATGTTTGCTGAAAGCTAAAGAGCTGTGGTATATCATAGAAAATCCACCACAAGTGTTTGCAGCTGCTGATCAGAAAAGTCATGATCAAGCAATGGCTTATCTCATCTTGAATTTAGATGATGAACAATTTCTAAATGTTGCAAATTTAAAGACTGCAAAGGAGATTTGGTTAAAGTTGAGAGCTGTGCACGTGAATGTTTCTGCATGCAATATAGTGCAATTGTCAAGAAAACTTTACAGGGCCTGTTTGCAACCAGGCAAATCTGTGGAACAGCATTTAAATAAAATGCAAAGTTTATTTTTGGACTTAGAACAACGTGGGATTAAATTCCCTGAGTCCCAGAAGGTTTTATTGGTGTTGAACAGTTTAGATAAAACCTGGGACACAGTTTCTGCTATATTTGAGTGTAAAGAAGAGCAAGACTTAAATTTTGAGGCTTTAAAGGCATGTTTGCTTAATGAAGAAGAAAAGTGCCATTTTAGAAGCAGCCACGAGGAGGTGAAATTCCTGAAGAGGGAGTCCAGACTGCAAGTCTCCGGAGAAGGAACAAGCAGCAGATGGGACCAAGTTGCAACAAAGGAAAGATTGTGCAAGCAGAGGGCTCAGCAAGAGAAAAATTGCTACATTTGCGATGCAAGCACACATCTGAAAAGGAACTGTTTGCAGAGGACAATTTGCAGTGAAGGACATCTGTGCAAGCAAAGAAGACTGATTTGCAAAAGGAACATTTTGGTGTTTTGCAAAAGTTTGTTATAGCAACAACAGAGACAAGTGGCTAATAGATAGTGGGGCAAGTCAAACAATTGTTAATGACTCTGAATTATTTTGCAGGTTTGTTCCAGGAGCACAAGGATCTGTGGCTTTGGCAAATGGCCAGAAAGCAAAAGTCATCGGAAGAGGTGATGTAAAAATTCCATATTTGGAATCAAAGTTTACCAATGTGCTTTGTGTACCTGAGATGGAACATAATTTGTTAAGTGTGTCTAATTTAGACAAACAAGGTTTTGAGACCATTTTTGTAAATGGGAAGTGTCTCATCAAAAGGAATGGGAATATTTGTGCAGAAGGCATAAAGGAAGATAATCTATTTGTATTGCAGGGACAAAAGGTTCAATGTTCCCATATATTTAAGAATGTTGCAGAGCACGATTCGTGCATTCATCTTCCACATAGAAGACTTGGCCATGCAAGCTTTAAGGTTTTGCAGCAAATGCAAGAGTTTGCAGAAGGGCTAAATTTGAAGGGATGCAAAACATATTTGGACTGTGCAGTATGCAAAGCATCAAAGTCAAAGGCATTCCCAGTTAGTAAATATAGCACAACACAAACAAAAATAGCTCTAGAGCTGGTCCATGCGGATCTGGTGGGACCTATGCAAGCCAGTTTGGGAGGAGCAAAGTATGCACTGGTAATTGTTGATGATTACAGCAGGTATGGTTTTTGTTACCTGCTTAGAGGAAAGACAGAGGTGCTACAACAATTCAAACAGTGGGTAAGTTTTGTAGAGAGAAGGTACAGACAACAAGTGTGTCAGTTGCAAACTGACAGAGGTACTGAATTTATGTCAACTAAATTCCAACAATGGTTGGGGCAGTTGGGGATAAGACACAGATGTACAAATCCTTACATAGCAGCAGAGAACAGTGTAGCTGAAAGAAGGAATGGTGTTTTGCAAACAATGAAAGATTCATTATTAGAGGATTCTGGTATGAGCAGGTCATATTGGGGAGAAGCCATATTGACTGCCAATTATATAGTTAACAGACTGTGGAGTTCCTCCATTAATAATACTCCATATACCATTCTATATGGGAGAAAGCCATCACAGGCACATTTGAGAATTTTTGGAAGTACTGCATGGGTACATATTCCGAAGGCAATCAGAAGAAAGGGACAGCAAAAGGCAAGAAAGCTCAGGTTTGTGGGCTATGAGCCAGGGTCAAAAGGATATCACTTTAGCGATGGAAGTAAAAGAATTGTAAT
Organism: Crotalus adamanteus; assembly: GCA_039797435.1. Lineage (NCBI taxonomy): Eukaryota > Metazoa > Chordata > Lepidosauria > Squamata > Viperidae > Crotalus > Crotalus adamanteus. The sequence continues at coordinate 13,653,018 of CM077935.1, forward strand.
TTCAAGGTCTGCTAATTTTGCAGAACAAAATTGGGACAGAATTAATGCAAATTCTGGGTATGTCTCACTTAATGACGGTGATCTATTTAACGACAATAACTCATCTAATGATGGAAAAATGATTATTGAAGATGTCAATGTTCAGGGAGAAGAGGCTGAACAAGACATGAAACCAGAAAGACTTGAGACACAGGAGCAGTTAATACCATGAAGGTCAGAGCGATGTAATAAAGGAATTCTGCCTCACAGGTATTCTGCCAGCAAGGCAAAGGTTTGCAATGTGTGGTATGAGCCAAGAAGTTATAAAGAGGTGTTGGCATTAGCAAAAGCTGAACAAGAAAGATGGAAGGAGGCCATGGATAAAGAGATGAAATCAATGGGAGACCATGAAGTATTTAAATCAGTGACTTTGCCACAGGGAACCAAAGCTGTGGGTTGTAAGTGGGTATATAAGAAAAAGGTATTGCCAAATAATGATGTACAGTATAAGGCCAGGTTAGTGGCACAAGGTTTTTCACAATTAAAGAATGTGCACTACGATGAAGTATTTGCGCCAACTGTGAAAAGTGAGAGTATAAGATTAGCACTGGCGTTGGCAGCGGCATATAAGCATAAAATCTGGCACTTTGATATCACAACTGCATTCCTCAATGCTGAGTTAAAGGAAGAAATTTATATGATCCAAGCACCAGGGTATGAAATTGCAAAGCCTAACATGGTGTATAAATTAAACAAGGCTATTTATGGGCTGAAGCAGTCAGCCAGAAACTGGAATATCTGTTTAGATACTGCTTTAAAGAGTCTTGGATTTAAGAGTTGCAAAGCTGATAATTGTATATATACTGGACAGTTACAAGGAGGGAATTGTCTACTGTTATCATTTGTGGATGATCTTTGCTTCATTGCAAAGGATGCATCACAAGTCAAGGAATTTGCTGATAAATTAGGAAAGAAATTCGAATTAAAGAATTTGGGAGAAATAAAAAATTATCTCGGTGTAGAGATACGGAAAAATGAAAAAGGTGGTTATATTCTCAGTCAAAGGAGAAAAATTGAGCAGTTATTGGAAAAATATAATATGAAAGATTGCAATACTGCTCCCACACCCATGAGTACGGATTTTTATAATAGTTTAAGTGCGGACAAAAGTGAAACCTGTGATCAAGAGATATATCACTCAGCAATAGGGAGTTTGTCATATCTATCACAGTGGTCCAGACCAGACATAGCTTGCGCAGTAAGCATTTTGAGTCGTTTTACTGCTGCACCTACAAAGTTACATTGGATGGGTGTAAAAAGGGTTCTCAGATATTTAAAGGGAACCATAAATTTGGGTCTTCAAATACAGATTACTGAGGAATTGAAATTAAAGTGTTATGTCGATAGTGACTATGCAAATGACATAAACACAAGGAAATCAAATTCTGGGATTATAATATTGTTTGGAGGGACTCTGATTGGATGGAAGTCCAGAAAACAAACAACTGTTGCTATTTCAACAGCGGAAGCAGAGTTTATTGCTTTATCTGAATTGTATTCTGAAGTAACATGGTATGTACAGTTGTTGCAAGATTTAAATATTAATGTAAAAGAATCTGTAAAGGTATTTGAAGACAATGCTGCCTGTATAAAAATGGCAACTGGTGACAGGGTGAAGAACAGAAGTAAACATGTAGACATTAAGTATTGTAATGTCAGGGAAGCTGTAAAAGGAAAATTGATTAGTTTACATCATTGTTCTTCTGAGGATAATTTGGCAGACATGATGACTAAACCATTGGGTAGTGTTCACTATGGAGAATGTATTAAGTCAATAGGTCTGATGTCTCTTCCTGTCATGAAGGGAGGAGTGTTGGAATATTCATGAGCAGGAAGAGTCATGTGGTAACTCAGTCAGCCAATGTGAGAAAAGTGCTACTGAGTCTGTGCAAAAAGGGTATTGAGTTAGAAGCTGGATTTTTTATTCTGTCTCAGGTCTGTCTCTGTATTTCTCTGTAAGAAGTCTTCATTGTGCTATGTTGCTGTAAAGAAGAATGTATGGTATTGTAAATATTTTGATATGAATATAAAGAAGTTATTTGAATCAGCTAAATGCAGTCAACTGTGAGAGCTTCTGATTTATTTTCACCAACAGAGAAATTAAAATTGTCTAACAATATTATTGAAATAAGAATATTATACTGTCTTATTAGATTGGTAAGATAGATAGTAGAATTTATATACAAGGTGTGTATTTTAAATATTAGAATGTATGAGGAATTGTGATAAAGGAATTGTGTTTAATTAAAAATCTGGAAAAAATAAATATTAAATGTTAAAATATTAAGGGAAAATTAACCATCAGGTTATCGATTGGCTAAAAGTTTGAATGTTTACAAATAACTAAGATTTGAATTTAAGATATTGTTATGAGTTGAGACAAAGGTTGAGTAAAACTTAGAAGTATAAATACTAATAATTAAATTTGTATAAGGGTTTGTGGTACAAATGTTGGTGGTTTATTTTTTTATTATTATTTTTTTTTCTTTCTGGAAAGGAAGAAAGAAAGGAAGTAGAAGGAAGAAAAGAAAAAAAAATATTAGCCCCAAATGTGAGATACGAGACTTAGAAATTGGGATCATTTAAAATCTGGAAATGATAAAGATTAAACGTTAAACTTAAATATCAATGGGAAATCAAAGTTAAGAAAAACTTACTAGGTTATTTTCTAAAAGGTGGAATGTCAAATTAATTAAGATATGTATAGACTGAAGATTATTGATGAATATTAGAAAGGTACTTTTTGTTTGATTGATAGAATAAGAACTGTATTGGTTTGAACATGACAGTAGATATTATGGGGGAAAGAGAGGGAATTAGTTGTTGTAATACTTTGAGATTTGTACTGATGATATTCAAATGTAATGGAATTACTGTGCTCAGCCGCCATGCTACTTTTCAAATATGTAAATGTAATATTGTAAAATTAATAAAAAACTTGGAGAAAAAAAAACAAAGCTTGAATCCAGGGAGAGAAGGGTCTTGTTGACTTTTTGCAAGAAATAATGGAATATGATGGACATTGATAATGAACATTAATGATGTCCAAATAATAGACATTGCAGCCAAGAAAAGTTATTTCCTAAGTAGCAATAACCTATCCATAACTTTGCAGTGGTGGAGAAATGGATTTGCAGGCACAATTGGATCCAAGAGACTTAATCTACTATCTTACTGAGCTATGCAACAAGTAATTTAAACTAAAGAGTTAATGAGTTTTTAGCTCCAAGGGTATTCACAAATATGGTTTTAAAAATCAAAATAGCAATTCTGAGGGTACATTCAAAACTGCTCATTTTTTAATATGGACCATATATTATACAGGAAGCACATAAAAAGTGGGCTGAATTTAGATCATACTGTCACAGCCACCATCTTGATTTTTTTTACCACATTCTGCAAACGCTCCTGCATAAGCTTTATTTCACCTTTGATTCTCAACTTTCAGCCCTAGAGCACCCTATGAAGTACAGTTGGGTGCTTATAAACTCTTGGACCCTTCTCCTAATATGGTGACATCAGCCGTTAAACGTGTTATCTCCCATCCTGACTACAATGGCAAGGACGGCTCCATTGGAGACATTGCTTTAGTGGAGCTGAATTCCCCAGTGACTTTCAATGACTATATCCTTCCCATCTGCTTGCCAGCATCTTCTGTGGAGTTTCCTGCAAAGACAAAATGCTGGGTCACTGGATGGGGATGGATTGGGTATTCAGGTGAGGAAAACTGGAGGAAACATTTTTAATTGTTCTTAAAGAGACCCAGAAAGTTGGACTATATGTGATTTTTTGTTTGTTTGTTTGTTTGTTTGCTTGTTTCTTCAATAATACACATTTGTTATTTGGGAAAAGAAAGCTGCTGAGGCTGCTTTTTCTATGTGGATTTTAAAGGTTTTCCATAATTTCCTTAACAATGACCTGATGCATGTTGCATCATAGATAGCGAAGTCTTTATGGGAGTTGTCATTGAGTAATCTGAGTGAGGAAGTCCATCTCTGTGAAATGTTTTATCTAATCTGAATAAAGAAGAGTGATGGAACCGGAAAACCAAAGTATATAGGCAGATATCCATCAAAATAATCTATTACATGGAGAACTGGAAGAGAGAGTGGTAGGTTTCAAAGTACAGATGAGTTGTTTGCACTTACCTGGAAGTAGTTAGAGTACTAGTTTGGGAAGGTCAGCAAAAACCTTTCTGAAACATCATTGAGGGCAAACTAATGGAAGTCTTTTTTTAAATACATATGTTTAAAAAATATGGGGAGTGCAATTTTTCATGACTCTCAACAATATACAATAAGAAACAAGATTATACAAGTGGCAAGTTGTATTCCACAGCATAAGTACACATTATAAACCTGCCCAGATGTTGATGAAATACAATATGTCTCCCAGAATCTTTCATCACTCATCTTCCTGCCTGGGACTGCTAGGAATTGTGGTTTAGCAACATCTGGAAGTCTATATATTGTGCATAAATCTGTTATCTTTGCATTCTGGGAATGAAAATTGTCCCATTTTTCTCTTCTACAGAAGACATGGCATCCCCCAAAATCCTTCAGGAAGTGGACGTACCTATCATAGATCGTGATACTTGCAACAATCTCTATAATATAAGCAAAGGATATCAGTTACAAACTGATCTTGTCAAGGCTGATATGATCTGTGCAGGGTACAAAGAAGGTGGAAAGGATGCCTGTCAGGTAGGATATTCTAAAACCTATTCTTTAGAGAAGCAAAATGACATGTAAATATAAAGTCCTAAGCAACTAAAATAAAGTTCTATATCCTCACTGTCCTGAGAAGGAGTTAAATGTATTAAGCATTTGTTATAAGCATTTGTTAAACTGATTCAAAAATATGGTCCACAATTTCTTCGGGGTTCTCCAGGTTAAAAGTAACCTCCACCTCTGGATCTCTTCAATGATAAAACTTTTTCAAACACATAAAAAAAAACATCTGCACTACTTGTGGTCTATACTTGGGTGCAGGTCTTCCTGAACATAGAGGCCTTCACTATTCAAAGATATGATTAAGAAACATGATCCATCCGCATCTTCCTTTTTTTGCATAGGAAGTTGTGGGGAAGAAAGGTTATAGGTAGCAGGTGCCTTGGGGTAAAATGTGAAACTTCAATCCTGAAAACCAAAAATGAGCTTGGCCTTAACCACTTTTCAGGAGTGGTCCTTGAAATGCAATGCAAAGTTTGTTGGGACCCTCAAGCTGATGGAAAGTATGAGGTCTTGGTATAGACATAATCAGTCATAGAGTTTTTCTTTCCTATCTTAGAGAAGCCATTCCCAATTATCAGTTCTCTTTTATCCTCTGCAAGGGCAAGAAAAATAAGGGGTTCCAACCAATTAAAAAAGAAAAAGAAAACTTATTCAATGATCATGTAAGTTTGGGTCTGTGAGCAGTCTGTCATTTAATTTCATTTACTTAGAAAAAAAGCTTTGTTAAACTCAGTTGTGTTAATTTCTGAGTAGGCCTTCCTGCTGCAATCACACAATATGCTTAACCTGTTTAAAGAATTAACCTTTTTTTTACAATACACTGAATCATAATACCACCAAGGGGGGGCTGGGTTAGCATAATATGCAAAGCCACAATAACACTCCGCCAGAATAAATCTATGAAAGCTTAAGTACTTAGGAGTATTAGGACCTTGTAACTCAAGGCCAAGAGGGGCTTCAGACTACAATGGGAGTGTAATGGTATGTGGGAGACAGGAAGAAGTGCCACAGACTAGGCCAGACATATCAAACACAAGGCCCGGGGGCCAGATGCGGCCCGTGAAGTGGTTTCATGTGGCCCGCGAAGCCATCCTGGAAACACTGAGGGAACAGCCCCCACTGTCTTGGCCCTGGCCCAGGCCGGCTGGAAGCCAATGTACAATTTTGTGGTAGCCATCTATGCTGAAATGCATTCAGTCTTAGCTCTACAAGACCATCTGGAAACAGCGAGGAACCAGCCCCTGCCGCATTGGCCCCGCCCCCTGGGTGCATGCTGGGGAGGTGTCATCCTTTGTGAGGAATGAAGAAATGCACCATTGCCTGGAAGTGGTCAGCAAATGGCCCTCGCCTACTTCACATATCCAGCTTGATGGGCTCTGGGGGAGGGGTTTCGGCAGGCAGCGGGGCGCTCTCCTCACAGCGCCAAGAGGCTGAGCCGGGCGGCGCAAATCCAAAAAGAAGCACGACAACGCCCAGCCCCCAGCCTGCCCGGTTTTGGCAGGCAGCGGGGCACTCTCCTCACAGCACCAAGAGCTGAGTCATGTGGTGCAAAACTGATGAGAAATGCAATGCTGCCTAGCCCCCAGCCTGCCCAGTTTCAGCAGGCAGCATGGTGCAAAGCTGGCGAGCTTCGCATCGCCCAGCTCAACCTCTCGGCACTGTGAAGAGAGCGCCCCGCTGCCTGCCGAAACCAGGCAGGCTGGGGGCTTGGCGGCATTGCGTAGGTAACACTGACTCTCACGCTGCTCATGGCATCCCCTCCCCCAGAGCCCACCAAGTCAGATATGTGAAGTAGGTGAGGGCCATGTGCTGGCCACTTCCAGGCAATGGTGCATTTCTTCATTCCTCACGAAGTGTGACGCTTCCCCAGCTGCGTTTCTTGCCTGTTTTTCTCCCTCATCTCAAATATTTTCCCACCACTCTGTACTTAGGAAGAAAGGAAAGAAGGAAAGAAGGAAAGAAGGAGAGGAAGGGTCTGAGGGAAGTCCTGCCTTAGTCCTGCCCTGCTGCTCTTTTACCATCCCCTTGCCCCCTCCTCCAGGCCTATCCTGGGTGTCTCCCATCCTATTGCTAAAAAAGCTTTGGATACAAAGCCAGGTCTCCTCCCATGGAGAGGGAATGGGCCTCCCTCTGACTTTGCCCTTGTACCCATCATGAGCAACCTGGCTAAGGAGAGCAAGCACAGCAGCAGCAGCCTTGAGGACGAGGTAAGTGCAGCTGGGTGCCCCCTTGGGGAAGTGGGGCTGGGCTTGGTGCCGCGGATGCTCGAGGGCCAGGCTGGGCGTTTGACCTTTGCTGCCCAGGGCTCTGGGCAGCCTGCACCACCATCCAGCCCCCCCCGCATGGCCTGAGGTGAGGCTCCTCCAGTGGACCATGCCTTGGCACTTGCCCTGGCCCCACCCCCTTCTGCCAGAGACCCTCAGATCTGTCCCACTCCTGCCCAGGCCCCCACAGGCACCCTTGACGTGAACGATGTAGAGCTGGCCATGCCCGCCCAATAGGCCACACCCACTCCATCCACGCCCACCCAGTAGGCCACACCCACCTGCCCCCCCCGAGGGCAACCGCAATGCTGATGCGGCCCTCAATGAAATTGAGTTTGACACCCCTGGACTAGGCAATAATCAGATAAGAGGCAGCTGAGCCCTCCAAATGAATGGGGCATGACAAGTGTCTCAGAAGGGACCATGGATATTTTCAGACTTTTAAGATCATTAATGTAACCTTACAATAGAGCTAGCCTGCCAGAGTGTGCATCTTGTCTGGGTTGACAGGGTGAAAATAGCTTTGATCTGCAGCTTCTTAAAGCAACTGCATCACTTCCCGCAGCTGCTTTAAGCAATTGCGGAGATGGGCCACCTCTATGGCCGCCTTGTTCCAAAGCATTTGGGAGGATTCATTCACAGTCCTCCTTAACATGTGGTCTATGTGTATTTATCAAGAGATTCCCATCATAAGTGAGGGACAGCAATATAAATTATCTCTGACCCACTCCATGTCCCGGTCACCTTTGGCAACAAAGTTGAGGGAAGATGGGGAAATTATTACATGTATTTAAATATTCATTTTTACTATCAAACTTTGGAATTTATGGTTGCTTGTTGCTGCTTGTTATTCCTTATATGAGATGCACTTTTACAACATGAGTTGAGATTTTTCAATTATATTTTTACAGCATCTGTAAACAAAGGATGGGCTTCTAAAGGTTTAAAACAGATGAAAAGTGTAGTCCACTGACATCCAGAAAATGCATGTGGTCACTCTTCCTGTACAATGGAGATCAATTGCTGATTGACATCAAGATTTGCCTTCCAGGTTCAGTGGGGTTTTCTACTCAGGAAAATCTGTTCTCAGGAATTTCATTGAGAGCAAAAACAAATATGCCAAATATAATAAATGGCAATAAATTGTAATCTTCCAAAAATAATAAATGCCAATAAATCCACTGGGACTTCCTTTTCAGTAGAATATAAAATTCTGCTCTAATTCTTTCCACTTTTTTTCAAATGACGAAAACTTGCTAGTTTTAAGGAAGTTGAAGTTCTCTTTCAATAATATGTACAAGTTCTCCTCTTACAAGATATTTCCCATCAGCAAAGTTGATAAATAGTTGTCTTAAAAATATTTTAAAATTAAAACTGGTATGCTACCATCAGCAAAATTAGGATATAGGAGGACAGAAAGGACATGATTTGTTTCAAGTTCGGTAAAATTCTTCAAATTAAGCTATATCTTACCTCCTGACTTCCTGAAAAAAATCTGGGTAATTTCTTGGCAACTTCCCTTTGCAGGAAAGATGGCAAGTCTCTTCTCTTTGTTAAGTTTCCTAGACTTCCTGTATTGGCACCTGGAGTGCCATCCATTCTCCAGCCTTCTGCATCATCTCCAGATCTCCCACCTCTCACAACTCACATGCAGGCAGTGCCAGCCCTCTGAGGGCTTTCCCCAACCTCACCTGTTGTCCCCAAATTTGGGTCTTAGCCTGGTGCCAAAGCCAATGAAGACTACCAGACACAAGGTGCAGGATTGATTTCCTTTTATTGAAGCTCTTCAGCAAAAGGGGTCCCGGCCAGCAAAATGCCAGGACCCAGAACAAAGGATCCAATGAGCTTTTATACAGTTTTTCAAGGTGGGTGTCAATGCTGCGAATACTGTATATTCTTGCTTTGACAATATGCAAAACTGTCTGGTATTTATTGGGTTAATACTTAGCTTAGAGTGGGGGGGGGGGGAAAGCCCGGGAAAGAAAGAGGAAGTAAACTTTTGACCTTCACACTAATTGGATAATGTGACCTGTGACTGCATGAGAAGGGAGGGGTTTAGCAAGAAAAGCTTGATGCCAGCGAAAGGAAGTTCAGATTCTGGCATCAACCTGTCCATCATGGTGACCGGCAAAACTGTAGCTCTGCAATAAAGACTTTAGGAAACATGCCTGAAAGTTCTTTGAAGTGCTTCATTAGTCGGAACCTGTGACATCATGCCAGAATCCAACACTCTTTTCAAACGATCTGCGTCCCGAACTCCATCAGCTGCCTCTATGCCTGAGAGGAGCTGGCAAAGTTTTGGGGAAGATCTCATTATGGAGAAAGAAAGATTGCCTGAGACCAGCCCCGTAGCTGCAACAGTTTCCCCGGGGGGGAAAGTGACGGCCAGCAAGCCGGGGGAGAGAGGAATTTGGCAGATTTCCCAGCTGAGAGCGAAGACTTCAAGAGCAGAATGGACAGATAACACAGTTATGGGTGAGTCGTTGGAAAGATTTCAAAACTTAGAAATGAAAAACAGAAATCAGTTCCTACAAAGTGAAACCTACAGGCCCTCTATTGCAAATGTTCCTGCCATGGGCTCCAGCCCTGAGAGAGAGAATCCCAGTCTGAATCTTCTGCAGCAAAGGGGAAATTGGGTTTCCCAGCAAGTGGCTGATCCATGTCCTCTGAACTTACCACAGCTAATAGAGGCCTTGCAATGTCCTGGGGTGGTACAGAAGCCAGGAAATCAGCAGCTGGGGGGAGAACAGCCACAGCAAGGAGGTTGGCCACAGCCCCCAAACGTGCAACCCCTGGGCATAAATCTGCAGCCAGGTTGGGGCCTACAGCAACTGGGGTGGCCACAAGAGCAGCAGGAAGCCTGTCAGACCCTGCCTTTGCCGGCCAGAGACCCCAACCCTGAAGAGAAGGTGAGTTCCAGTCTGAGGCATCTGCAGCAATGGGTAGATGGGTTTCCCCAGCAGATGAATGATCATCAGCAGCAGAGGGCATCACCACCCCCTGCAACCCAAGAACAGAGAAGACCACCACAACCCCCACTTGCGCAGCCACCATTGGGAGGCCTACAGCAGCAGGGGGCACCATCCAACCCCACTGGCCAGCAGCAGAGGGCCCAGTGGCCGTGGAACCAGCCCCAGTGGGGGCCACAGCAGCCTGTGTTCGCACCACCCTTCAATGCAACCTTTGATGGGGACCCAGAGAAGCTGATTTTTTTTCTCAACCAAGTGCGTTTTCACTTGAAATGCTGGGCCTATCTGTACCCGGAACCAGGGGCCATGGTCGATGTTATTGCGTCCAACCTAGAGGGAGAAGCATCTGAATGGCTGAACAATCTATATAGCGAGCAAGCCCCCGAATTGGAAGATCCCCACCGCTTTCTTTTAAGTCTGAGAGAACGATTTGAGGACCCATCCATTGGCCTCAAAGCAGCAGGACAAATTCACAAAATAAAACAAGCTGGGAGGCCTGCCCTGGAGTACGTGCGAGAATTCCACAAGATAGCAGGTTGAATAGAGGGGTGGCCTGAGCAGTCCCTCATCCATTTCTTCATTGAGGGATTAGACGATCACCTCTCTCAGGCCTGCATCTATCGAGAAATACCTGATCGGCTTCAGGAGTGGTACCAGACAGCCGTGAAGCTAGATGTCAAGCTCTCTCGCTATAAAAAGCCTCCCCCACAGGAACCCGAACAGCAACCAGAGCTACCTGGACAGCAATCACCCACACGAAAGCCTTCAACTACTGCAAGGGCTGAGAGACCCAGGCCACCTGCATGCCCTTCCTTCGAGTGTTTCCGGTGTGGACAAGGAGGACACCGAGCGGCCACCTGTCCAGTCCCCTACCCTCGACTGCAGAGCAAGCCAGGACCGGCAATGCAAAAGAAACCTGCTCAGCGGCTAACAAGAGAAAAATCCAATCGACCCACGCAAGAACCAATTGCCCAGGTTACACATCACACACAGGAGGATGCCAAGACTCCAGGTGGACCTGCCCCTGCTCTTCCCTTCTTTGATAGCGACGATGAAGCAGAAAACGACCCAATGGTGAGTCGACAAATCCTGCCTTTTTCACTGGCCACCAAACTTATAATCCCTAAGTCTGGGGCACAAATAGACTTAAACGTACTAATTGATTCGGGATGTACCCGCTCCATTATTAGTCTGGCGTTTGCCATGAAAATGGGCATAAGGGCAAAACAGCTTTCCAAACTGATGAGATTTGAGCAAGCCGATGGCTCCCTGATGGGAGGGACTCTTATTACACAATTAACTGAGCCCTTACGCCTAGAAATAGGTGCACACTGGGAGTTTATTCGTTTCCTGGTGGCTCCAAAAATGACCGAGGCAGTGATCCTAGGACTAGCCTGGTTGGACAAATGGAAGCCGTTTATCTGGTGGGAGAAAGGAATGAGAATTGTGAGACTACCTATAGGGCCTGATCCCCCCATTGATTCAACAGACGTTACTGGGCATCTTAGGCCACCCAATGAGTGAGCGCACATGGCCGCCTCACTGACTCCAGGTGAACCAGTCATCCCCAAAGAATACTTGGACCTGGCGGAGGTGTTCAGTGAAAAAGAATGTGATGCCCTACCCCCTCACAGACCCAATGACTGCTCCATCGAACTGGTGCCCGGAGCCAAACTCCCACATCCGAGGATGTATACTATGTCCCCCCTCGAAATGGAGGAGATGCAGCGATATGTGAACAAGAACCTAGCGAGGGGGTTTATTGAACGGGCCAAATCTTCCGTGGGAGCCCCTGTGTTGTTCAAAGAGAAAAAAGATGGGTCTCTTCATCTCTGCGTAGACTACAAGGGACTCAATGCTGTAAGTGTGGAAAATAAATACCCCCTCCCCCTTCTAAAGGATTTATTGACCCATCTGGCTAAGGGGAGTGTCTTCACTAAGTTAGACCTAAGAGAGGCATACTACCGGGTGAGAATAAAAGAGGGAGACGAGTGGAAAACTGCCTTCAACTGTCCAATGGGGAGCTATCAGTTCAAAGTCATGCCATCTGGACTACAGGGGGCCCCAGCTGTATTTATGCAGTTGATCAATGAGGTTCTACATGATCACTTGTACAAAGGAGTTTTGGTGTATCTTGATGATATCCTGATATACAGCAGAAACATGACTGATCACATAAAGCTAGTGAGAGAAGTGTTAAAGAAACTATTGAATGCCAAGCTTTATGTCAAATTGTCAAAATGTGAATTTCACCAAACCCAATTAGACTATCTTGGCTACCGAATTTCCAGTGAGGGTATTGAAATGGATCCGGCCAAGGTGAAAACTATAATCGAATGGCAGCCCCCAAGGACTCGTAAACAGCTCCAGAGCTTTCTGGGTTTTGCCAACTTTTATCGTCAATTCATCCCTTCTTTTGCCGAGATTGCCCTTCCTCTTACAGAACTACTCAAAACAGGCAAAGGAGGAGGGAAGCCACGACCGGGCCAACCACTAGCATGGACAATGAGCTGTCAAACAGCTTTTGAGAATTTAAAGAGACTATTTGCCGCTGAACCGGTTCTAAAGCACCCCTGCCCAGGGGAACCCTTTGTGATTGAAGCCGATGCCAGCGATGTGGCGGTTGGAGCAGTGTTACTTCAAAAGAACAAAAATGGGATCCTGCAACCCTGTGCCTACACCTCTAAGAAATTCACTGAGCGCGAGCGAAGATGGGCAATCTGGGAGAAAGAGGCCTTTGTAATTAGGTGGGCGCTATTGAACTGGCGACACTATCTAGAAGGGAGCAAGGTGCCATTTGAGGCATGGACAGATCACAAGAACTTAGAGGCACTGAAAACTCCCCGCAAATTGTCACCAAAGTATGGTGGGCACAGTACTTTAACCGCTTCAACTTCACTCTAAAGTACATACCAGGAGGAAAGAACTTTCTAGCTGATGCGCTATCCCAGTTACCCCAGTACAAAAGTGAACGAGAGCAGGTTAACGAGGCAATTATCCCCAATCCACAAACCGTTGCTCAACTTACACCTCGCAGGGTCCCGAATCCGGATGACCCTGGAGTGAAGAAAATAAAACGAGAGCTCCTCACTGACCAATGGTTCAAAGATAATCAAGCGTCCCTAACATGCAAGGATGGCTTGGCTTACAAAGGGGGGAAGTTATATTTGCCAGAAGCGCTCCGTCTCAATGCTCTCAACCACAGCCATGATGTAAAGCAGGCTGGACACTTTGGATATTTGAAAACCCTACACCTCACCCGCCGGCAATTCTGGTGGCCGGGGCTGAAAAAGGATGTGGAAAACTATGTAAAAAGTTGTACTGTATGTGCCACAATGAAAAGAATCCCGGGGAAAACTCCTGGGTTACTGCAACCCGTGGCAGACCCTTCTCAACCCTGGGAAGAAATAGCTATGGACTTTATAGTGGACCTACCTGAAAGTAGGGGAAATACTGTCATCTGGACTGTGATAGACCTGTTCTCGAAACAGGCTCATTTCATCGCCTGCAAAGGACTCCCATCTGCCCAACGCCTGGCCAAATTGTTCCTGAAACATATCTACCGGCTGCATGGTGCCCCTAAGCGAATAATCTCAGACAGGGGGGTGCAATTCACAGCAAAGTTTTGGAGAAATTTCCTTACATTGATTGGATCATCTCAAGGGTTATCATCTGCTTTTCATCCAGCCACCAATGGGGCCGCTGAAGCCGCTAACAAAATGGTGGAGCAATATCTTAGGTGCTACGTTTCTTACCAACAGACGAACTGGACTGATCTCCTCCCTTTTGCGGAGGTGGCGTACAATAATTCCATGCACAGCAGCACCGGCTACACGCCTTTCAAAGTAGCCACAGGGAAAGAATTCAACCCAATACCTGAATATCCTCAGTTGCCCTCCGCTTCACAGACACTTGATCAATGGGTGAGAGGGTGGGAAGAAGTTTGGAAAAACACAAAAACTGTGTTAAAAAAGACTTTTGAAACCTATAAAAAGCAGGCTGATAAAAAGAGGGCTCCCCAAAGAACATTCCAAGTTGGGGAAAATGTCTATCTGTCAACTAAATATCTACGCCTCAAATTGCCCAGCAAGAAATTGGGACCAAAATTCTTGGGGCCTTTCCCCATAGTAAAGGTCATCAACCCAATCACAGTACAACTAAAACTCCCTAAACTGTTAGGGAAAATTCACTCAGTTTTCCATTGTAGTTTGTTGAAGCCTTATCGGGGCTCCACTTTGAGACCTCCTCCAAAGAAGGCACCTGGACCCCTCGTAGTGGCAGGGCAGACCCACTATGAAGTGAAACGTATTCTTGACTCCAGAATCTTTAGAGGGAAATTACAGTACCTAGTACAATGGAAGGGATACCCGTTGTCTGAAGCCACCTGGGTGAAATCTAGTGAAGTGAACGCCAACAGATTGATCGAAAGGTTTCATGTGAAACACCCCAGCAAACCGAAAGATAACCCTTAACATATGCTTTTGTTTACTTTACAGGATCTGTCCTTCTTGTAAGGGGGGCCGGATGTCAATGCTGCGAATACTGTATATTCTTGCTTTGACAATATGCAAAACTGTCTGGTATTTATTGGGTTAATACTTAGCTTAGAGTGGGGGGGGGGAAAGACCGGGAAAGAAAGAGGAAGTAAACTTTTGACCTTCACACTAATTGGATAATGTGACCTGTGACTGCATGAGAAGGGAGGGGTTTAGCAAGAAAAGCTTGATGCCAGCGAAAGGAAGTTCAGATTCTGGCATCAACCCGTCCATCATGGTGACCGGCAAAACTGTAGCTCTGCAATAAAGACTTTAGGAAACATGCCTGAAAGTTCTTTGAAGTGCTTCATTAGTCAGAACCTGTGACAGTGGGATTAAGACACATTGTCTAAAAGGCTTTTTGAAAGTTATCTAAAGGATCCTCTATTGGCTCCATGCCATCCCTATTTCTAAGTCTTAACTAATAAACACTTCAAAAGTTATCTAACAAGTGTTCTATTGGCTCTACTTCAATCCCATTCCTAAAAGTTAACTAACAGGCATCCTAGAAAACTTTTAGCAAGTCTTCTATTGGCTCTGTCTTAGCCCTATTCCTTATCTTAGCAATATGTCTTGTATGATATGCCTGACAGTCAGCTCTTGTTTTCTACATTGAAAGGGGTCCCACCAGGAGAGACTTCCTGTGACGGCGGCGGCGATGGCGGCTGTTTTCAGCCGTCCGCCCTGGAATGTGTCAAAGCCAGCTGAGACAGTGAGCAACAGCCGTCTCGCGGCTTGGAATCTCTCTCCCTGGGCGAAGGGGAGGAGATGAGTTTCCCTCGGATAGTGGCAGGGCTCCCTGAGAGACCCCAAAGTTTTTTTTTCTTTGGTGGTCGGAGGGTGAGAGCTCCCACGGAGTCTGAGGCGTTCTCCACATTCCAGGATGCCTTTGCTCTAATTTTTTTTGGGGGGGGGGCAAAGCTAGACGCTGCTTACACATCTGCTTTCAAAATGAACTTGTGAGTAAAATTTAAAGCAGACAGAGCTGACCAGGGAGATTATATCTGTGATTATTTTGAGACTTTAACTCTGGAAAAGATTTCATCTTCTCTCTTTTCTTATTTGAGAGGGGTGAAAAATGGCGCTGAGATGTTGTTTTTAAGAGTGAAAGGACCGGAACTTTAATTTGAAATAATGTAACAGCTTTCTTTTTTCTTCTTCTTTTTTTATTTACACAGGGGGCTTTTGTTTTTTTTCCCCTCCTTTTGTCTTCTTTTCTCTCTCTCTCTCTTTGTTAAAGGTTTTATAAGATTTTAAGAGGTTTTTTTTTTTTTCCAAGATGGCTTCAAAGCATTTTGGAGCTTTTGTTTCTAAAGCCTCAATCTCCTCTTCGGTAATGCAGACAGCTCAGCAAGTCGAGTCTAAATTTCCACCACTTTTCTCAGCTTTACCAGCAGTTTTACCTAAAGACTTACAGGACGTTTTGGAAGATAGTGTATGACGGATTGAAAAAGAGATAAGTGAAATTATTGAAAATAAATTTAGGAAATTGAGAGAAGATATAGCGTCTGTGCTTCAGAAGTTTGCTGATCACATAGATTGTTTGGATCAGCGTATTGATGTTGCTGTAGAAAATTCTGAAAAATTGGAAGATAAAATAGAAAGTAAGGTGGAAATAATTCAGGATGAAATTACTATGTTACAATACAGAAGTATGGAGTTTGCTTTAAGAATAAGGGGAATGCAGGAAAATAATCAACAAGATTTGAGACCAGTGGTTGCAAAGGATATAGCTCTTATTTTGGAATCCGAGCCTGAAGAAATATTGAGAGAGACAGAAAAAGTTTTTAGGGTTAATTCAAGGGTTGCAAGACAGAGGAATCTGCCACGAGATGTGGTTATTTATTTTTTTAGTAGATCACTTCGTAATAAAATTTTACAAGCCTTTTACAAGCAGAGATTTCAAACTGCAGCCCAGGATGTTATACTTCTGAAAGAACTACCTTCAAGAATTCTCAAAGTAAGAAAGCATTTTGCTTTTTTGGCTGATGAGCTTAAGAGGCGACAGATTCGTTTCAGATGGGAGATACCGGCTGGAATGGTGGTGAATTATGCAGGGACACGCTACAGACTTGATACAATTTTAAAAGCGAAAGATTTTTATACTTCTGTTTTGAAGGCGGGCTCTTTATTACCTACAGCTGAGATATTAGAAGAAAAGTTGGAAGAGCAATTGATAGAAGATATGCAGGTTAAACCTTTGCAACAATCTCTCTTGACAGAAGATTCATTAATGAAATTGAGTACTTGTGGAGCTTTTAGAAGTAAAATAAAGGTGGAAGAAAAGCTGGAAGAGCAGCTGATTGGAAAAAATATGCAGGTTGAACCTTTGCACCAGTCCTCCTTAACAGAAGATTCATCAAAGAAATTGGGCATGACTCGCACAGCTTTTAGAACTGAGGTATTAGAAGAAAAGTTGGAAGAGCAACTGATAGAAGATTCGCAGGTTAAACCTTTGCAACAATCTTTTTTGACAGAAGATTCATTAATGAAATTGAGTACTTGGGGACCTTTTAGAAGTAAGATAAAGGTGGAAGAAAAGCCGGAAGAGCAGCTGATTGAAGAAGATATGGAGGTTGTACCTTTGCAGCAGTCCTCTTCAACAGAAGATTTATCAAAGAAATTGGGCATGACTCGTGCAGTTTTTAGAAGTAAAATAATGGAATAGCAGAAGGTTTTTCGTCATCTTCTAAGTAACAGATAATAGAAGGAGAAGTTGGAATATCAGCCGGCTTGTTATAAGGAGTTTTGTTAAATCTTTGTTATTTAGGGGAAAGTTTAAATTTATGATTTTTGCCTGGGAGAAGACTTGATAGGCTTTAATCTAGGGATTTAATATCTGAGAGTATCTACTATGATTTCTGTTCGAGAGAATAGTTGATAGGTTTTAATCTGGTGATTTAATATTTGAGAGTACTTATGATATATTAAAAGTGGATAAGAATGTTATAAGGTTTTGATTTGGGAGAAAAGGGTATTACATTCACTTGGGTCTGGGGGGGAAAGAGTTAAGAGCTAAGTTTATATTGTTTAAAAGAAATACACATCTCGGTGTGGAGAAGGTGGATAAATTATATGAAGAACAAATATGGGATTTAATGGGTAAATTATGATTAGAGTAGATATGATTAAAAGTATTGTTTGGATGATGAATAATTTTCGTTTTACTTATTGTGATTTAGTTTGTATTAGTTAAAGTTAAAATAAATATGGGATTTAATGGGCAAACTTTGATTAGAGTAGAGATGATTAAAAGTATTGTTTTGATTATGAACAATTTTTGTTTTAAATTTGGCATTATTTGATTTTGATAATTGATTTTCTTTAATTTGTTTAAATTTGTTTTGTATTTGAGTTGAAGTAATGTATTGATTTTGTTATTTGTATAGTTGGATAAGTTTAGTTAGATTTAGTTTGCATTAGTTAAAGTTAAGTAGATTTTGTTTAATATGTTTGAAAAAAAATGGGTAAACTTTGATTAGAGTAGATATCATTAAAAGTATTGTCTTGATTATGAATAATTTTTGTTTTAAATTTGGCATTATTTGATTTTGATAGTTGATTTTCTTTAATTTGTTTAAATTTGTTTTGTATTTGAGTTAAAGTAACTTATTGATTTTGTTATTTGTATAGTTGGATAGGTTTAGTTAGATTTAGTTTGCATTAGTTAAAGTTAAGTAGATTTTGTTTAATATGTTTGAAAACCCTGTGCCAAGCTCTGGGAAGTGGGGGGGAGGGGAGGTTGGGGTGGGTGGGTTTTTGGGACTGGGAGGGAGGGGGGTTGGGGTGGGGGGGTAGGTAGGTTAGATGATAGGATTAAAGTAACATAATAAGGGATAACTTATGAGAGAGATGTTGCTTGGGCATTTCCCCGGTACTGTATCCGAAGAGGGATGAGAGAGGAGGAGAAAGGTTAGGGAGGAAGTAGGATGGTGAGAGGAGAGGGGGAGGGGAGAGAGAGAGGAGGAGAAAGGCTTGGGAGGAAGTAGGATGGTCAGAGGAGAGGGGGAAGGGAGAGAGAGGTGAGGGGAGGGAGAAGGAGGAGGGAAGTAAGGGAGAGTACAAGAGAGGGCGGATGCAGTTTCGGGGGGGTGGGCAGGCGACATCTAGGTGTATTTATTTTATCTTGTTAAATGTGAAATTTCTTCTTTTTTGTTTATGTAATTGATAATTGGAAAATAAAAACTTTTTTGAAAAAAAAAAAAGGGGTCCCACCTGTCCACACTCCCTCTTCCTTTATCTTTGTTATGCAGGCTTTGCAAATGCACATCTCTCGTCCTTCTGAGTTCATGCTATATCCTTGCATTTTTACAGCAAATGGCCCAGCTTCACCCACCCACACACCCGCATGGCACCTTACCCCTTTGTGCTCCTTACCTAGGACTCCCATCACTTTTCACTTAACCCGCACATCTTGGGGTTATGACAGCAGCTGGTACTGCTTGGATTGCTATCACTAAATGATGCAGTCCTGTGACATTGTACTTCACAATCACATCAGCAATTCCAGTCCTAATTTCCATTGCAACTCGAGGACTACCTGCAATTTTTTTTAAAAAATTGAGAATGTCATGGTGTTTTGCACAGCAGCTCTTTCCATGGATTAGGTCGATGTGGATAGAGTTGGAGAACCTCATTCCTATTCCACTGAATGTTTCTTATCAGGAGGTAACTTCCTTTATTCTCTTTTTTCTCCACAGGGTGATTCCAGAGGGCCCTTAGTCTGCAAATCCAATGGGGCCTGGACACTGGCTGGGGTGGTGAGTTGGGGGGAAGGCTGTGCTCAATCCAACTGAGTTGGCATCTATACATCAGTACCTTTCTACCTAGATTGGATCCAAAACAATATAAATACAAATAGTGGACTTTCAAACTTCCCCAGGGTGACTCTACTTTTGCTGATTTTTGTACCAACCCTCCTATAAAATACACACCCTCAATCACTCCAGAAATTAAATCTGTACCAGCAACACTATGAATTTGTACTTTTCTGGTGATACATTTTCAGCAAGCTGTTGACCAAGTGATTGATCTTGTCAGGTTCTTTTGGGGATACAAGATTTATATATCATGAAGTAGTTGCTTAAGTTCCACTACAGACTGCAGAAAAGCAGTGTTTCATCTCTACCAGTGAGAGTCAAGTACTAAGAAATACTGACCAATTTGGTAGGGAAAAGAGAGGGAAATTGTATTGAGAACAGAAAATCCCACTGATCAAATAAGATCTAAGACAATAAGGCATATTCTGCCATCTGGTGGTGAAATATATATATGTAACCACTTGTTACTGTATGTTTTTGTTGCATTGTAGCACTTCTAAGTCTGGATTTTAAAATTGTTTAAAACATTTGCACCTTATCTAGCTTTCATGGATTCTAGGCCGCCCAATATACTTTTCCATTATTAATATTAAGTGGGCCCATACAAGTCATTGGTGCCGGATGTAGCTTGAGTTTTGCTTACCACCAGATGTGAATGCAAATGACCAGGGCTTTTTTTCTCATAGAACGCCCAGAACAGAGTTCCGGCACCTTTTTTGGATGGAACCTTGTAGGGTAGGCAAGGCGGGTTGTATGACGTGTGTGAGTTCCAGCACCTTTTTTTTTTTTTTTTTTTTTAGAAAAAAAGCACTGCAAACGACTGTAATTTGTACACAGTGTTTATGGTACTTTTCATCAGTGCTTTTTTTCTAAAAAAAAAAAAAAGGTGCCGGAACTCACACACGTCATACAACCCGCCTTGCCTACCCTACAAGGTTCCATTAAAAAAAGGTGCCGGAACTCCGTTCTGAGCGTTCTATGAGAAAAAAAAGCCCTGCTTTTCATTATCAATATCAACTGGGGCCACACAACCTATTCGTGCATGATGTAGTTTGGGCTTTGCTTAGCACATGATGTGAATCCAAACAATTATGTTCTGTACACAATGTTTATGGTTTAGCAGAGATTGCTGAACTGACCACTGTCTATGGAGCTGAAGATAATGGCAAATATCCAAGTATCTCTATTAATATTCTACTTCAGTTAAGTTTATCAAGCAATATTGGGTAGTATGAATTGTACCACATTTGACTGTGGAAAGATGACATTGTTTCTATGTTGGGAAAACTTGCCTGTTAGAAAAAAAGAACTTTCTAGTCCAGTGACAGTTTCAGGCATCACAATCCCACCCCTTTTTTCCTTTCTGCCGGCTGGATGGAGACTTCAGAGAAAACTACATGAAAGGTAAATAGCCTCCTTTGTTATGATAAGGCCTTTTGGTGCTATCCACATTCAATCCCTTTGAAGTTGTACCGAAGGAAGTGAGGGCCATAAAGCCCCTTTGTTCACCCCCTTCTCTTTCTTTATGACGGAATCCAGAGAGGGCAGAAATGGGGTTTTCTATAATTGATAACTGGGGATGAAGTATAATTGGATTCTGACATTAGAGACCGAGTGCCCAAAAACTGGCCCCGCCCCGCTCTACCCCCTGCCCCGCCCCCCATCCCCTGCCCCGCCTGCCTGGAGGGCCACTCACCACCTCCAGGGCTTGCCGCAGATCGCCCAGGCAGCCCAGCAGCGCTATGGCAGTCACGCCTTCTGCCCGCGCCCTGCAGCATCAACTGTGCACAATGGGGTGTGAGGACAGAGTCTTGTCTACGCTGCCTGGCTACCATGTCCTTGGCTGCGCTGCTCCACGTGGGCCTCGCTCAGGGGTGACTCTCCTCCAGGGGGACTGCTGGAGAGGAAGGGGTCGCAGGGGGAGGCGAGGCTGGGGCAACAGCACGTGTGCCCACAGAGAGGGCTCCGAGTGCCGCCTCTGGCACCCATGCCATAGGTTCGCCACCACTGTTCTAGTCCTTTCATCAGCATGCTGAGCTACTCAGAAAATGAGGAAACAGAATGTTATGTACTGAGTTTAATTGAGAGCAGGTGCAGGGAGCTGCACCTGAACAATCAGCAGACCACATGGTCTGCCTGGGGAGACTTGCAGTTGCAAGGAATGAATAAGCCTGCAATTTGAGCGGGAAAGGCTGTTGCAATGATTGGCTGGTGACGCCCCAGCGAGATTGTATAAAAGAGGGTGAAGCTATTTTGTTGTTGTTCTGTTTTACTTGAATAAAGACTTATCTGTTAACACCCTCTGACTATTCAATGCCTACCAATGCACAGGACAGAACATGGAAGTTTTGAATCTCTACAGTCTTAATTGTGAGCAACTTAATGCAGCAACTGTGAAAAGAACTATGTGGGCCAAACAGGAAGAAAACTATCTACCAGACTGCATGAACCCTCCCTGGCTATCAAAAGACATGACCCACTGTCCCTCATGTCCATCCACGAAGACTCAGAAGAATTCAAGTTTGATCTAACTGAGACCACAGTTGTAACCCAAGCAAAATCAAGGAGATAAAGAGAATTCCTTGAAGCCTGGTTCTCCACCAATAAGTCAATAAACAGACACATTGACATGGACCCATACCAACTGCTGAGAATGAAATAATTACTTCAACTGCAATCCCGAAGGCAGATTTAAAATGAACAGGCACCCCACTACACAGCAAAAATCACAACCCCCCCCCCCAAGAAACCAGACCATGTTTCGACAACAGACATCCATCCAAACAACCCGAAACCAGACCATGACTCAAAGGCAACCAAATGAACAAACACCATTTGCATCACACAGACAATACAAGGACTATGACGCAGCAGCAACAACCAGCCAATCAAACAGCCCAAAACCAGACCATGACTCAGCAACATCCGGACAAATAACATCCATACCAATTTACATCACACAAAAAGGTATTTAAAGGCCAGGGCTCTGACAGATGAGCACAATTCAAAGCACACTGAAGATGTCCCCCTGAATGGAGACAAAACATTTGCAGCCAAATCACCAAGCTCGGAGATCAAACCAACAGACCAACAACCAATCCGAGCTACTAATATTCAAACACATCTCAAACAGTCTTAACTGACAATGTCCAATTTACATTATGGATTGTTAGTCAAAAAGATTAGTGCATTATAACTACAGGCTGGAAATGTACTAGATACACAATGCAGCTTTTTCTTCCACAAAAAAAATCTTAGGATGACTCAGATTCAGCAGTCTACCCCAATATGGCATAATATGAGGGTCTCTCAAACTGTGAAGCATGCCTCCCTTGTGTAGTGTAGCTAGGGTTCAAGGGAAGTGTTAAGAGCCTTTTAGCTATGTATTTGCAATAAACCCACCTTGTTAAAAGTGTTTTCATTGTTCTTTTGGGTTCGTTTTGGTGTTTGGATTTTTGGGACAGAGATGTACATGAAGATTACATTAAAGGGAGATGTGATAACAAAAGGTTTAATAAGCCCTATTTTAGGTGTACAGGAATACAACTCCCGTTTTTTTTACACATTTCTTAATAATTCAATTTGTAATACAGCACAACTAGGGAAATGATGGGGATAAGTGGTTTAATTTTCTCACACTTGAATCGAGGTGACATGCTGCTGCAAAGCACTGAGAGTGCCAAAATCTTGGTTATGCAGCCCAGGGCCAAGAAACTCCAGGTTGCATAATGGGGGTCTTTAGAGACCACAAATTCCCTTCTCAAGATGGCAGCCACCTTCCTATGTAGTTACGTACAAGGAGACTTGCACTTAACTTTTGAACCAATTTTAGCTCGGAGAGACGTAAAACTGAAATTACCTCTTTAATACACCTCCCACTTTATGAGGAAGGGAATTATCGCCAAGATTCAGTGTTAAGCACATACAAAAAAGATTAAAGGCCTTCCCAAAAAGACAAGCGTTGGGAAAAAAACAAACAACATGAGGAGAACTTTAACTTCCGCATTCAAACGGAAGCGACCATAGAGAGCAGCCGAGTCACGAAAGAAAGCACTTGAAAGGTGGCGCTGCTTTAAGCCGCGATGACCTTCCCAAACTGGCGAGACTTCAAAATGCCTCTCCCAAGATGGCAGCGAGCGCTTCCGTGTCGTTGCGCCGTGTTTTCTTCCGGCGGCTCCTTCCGCGAGTTACTTCTATCGGCCCGTCTATGGGTTTTTTTTTTTTCCGACCGAAAGCCGTAAGGCGAGTCTCGAATGGAGCGCATGCGCCACGGTGCTCTTTTCTTCCTCTCCCCCCCCCCCCAAACCGGGTTGGGTTATACCGAGATTGCAGTGCATGTTGGGAAGCTGGGGGTTTTGCTGCTTTTTCCTCTCTGGAGGGTCTGAGCCGAGGCTGGATCTGCAGAGATGGTGAGTCGGAGAGGGCAGCCGCCTGCGGGAGCGGGGCCGGGCCAGAAATAGTAGCAGCGGGAAGGCAAGAGCGACCGCGACCCTCCTGGAATCACCGTCCTCGCTCCCTTCCCTTTCTTTCTCCTCCCCCTCCCGCCCTTCCATGGGATGCTTCTCGCTCCCCCCCCCCTTCTCATTTCTTCCCCGGTTCCGTTTTGTGCGGACGCGGTCGGGTCTCCTCCCCGCGCAGCCCCTTTCCCGACGCCCCAAAAGAGGCGGCTTTCCTGGTGGTTAGCTTCCTTCGGTCTTTCTCCTCCCCTCCCCCCCCCCCCGACGGTTTAATCGGGTTTTCCTCTGGTTCTGCCTCGGCCATCCAGTCCGCTCTATCGTCCCAACAGCCCTGCCAGGTAGGCTCCGAGTAGTAGGGTTGCGGGGCAGAAGCAGCCCGGAAGTTTTACGCGATAAGGAAGGCGAGGTCTATCCCGGTGCTGTTGGTGAGGCTGGGCTGTCTTGACGCCCCCCCCCCGCCCCATCTTGGGACTTCCAAGACGCTGCCTCGTTATTCGCAACTCGTCGGTTTGTTCGTTTGGTAAAGCGTTGGTTGGTGGCTTTTTCAAAGGCACGCAGAACAGACCTTCGTTAGAAAGAGGATAAGTTTAGCTTGGAAGGCTTGATCTCCAAGGAAGTTAAGAGAGGCTTCTGAATGCTTTTGCATCCAGGCTGCTTTGGGCAAAAGGAAAGGTATAGAAAAAACATGTGTTTCAATGTGCAAAAAGCTTCCGGGTAAAAGTACCCAGTATACCAAACTGTACCTAGTAAACCAAATTGGCTCTTACAGTGTTGCAAACATAACTCTAAACTTCTAGGTACTTTTACTCTCAAGGGCACAGTACAAAAAGGCTACATAAAACTGGAAGCCACCACCTCCAACAATTGAGCTGGTCAGTTTTCTAGTTTTTGACTTTTACCCTATTCTTCCTTTAAGATGCTCTCCGGAAGCTTTGGACTTCAACTCCCATCACCCCTTGGTGAGCTGGCCCTCTGGCATTGGGGGAAGTGTAAACAAAAATATGTAAAAAGACAAGTGGATTGGGTTGTGTCTTTGATGTAATGCTTCCCTGAAGTGGCCAAAGCACCATTACTGTTTATCTAGAGTTTTTAAAAGGATGTATACAAGAAGAAGAAAAATATTCTATGAGGGTAACTTTCAGTAATATAAATTTAATGAGTTAATTGGAGTTGGAATTTTATTGGCCTGAAAGTAAACTATAAAGCAGAGGTC
Source organism: Crotalus adamanteus (assembly GCA_039797435.1). Classification (NCBI taxonomy): domain Eukaryota; kingdom Metazoa; phylum Chordata; class Lepidosauria; order Squamata; family Viperidae; genus Crotalus; species Crotalus adamanteus. The sequence goes on from CM077935.1 coordinate 13,678,048, forward strand.
CCCAACCTTTTGGGCACCAGGGACCGGTTCCACGGAGAAAGGTTTTTCCACAGACTGGAGAGTGCATGGTTTTGTGTGCTGCCTGCATCCCATGGATGGGGCTTTGCTTGTTTGTGCGGCCCGATTGCTGGCATGCCATGGACCGGGACCGGTCCACAGACTGGGGGTTGGGGACCCCTGCTTTAAAGTACGTATACTAAGAGGAAGTTAAAAAAAAGATGTATTAGAATGTTTAAATTTTAGAAATGTTTTTAAAGAAAAGCTTGTTTTTTTGTTTTTTTTAATGGATGAAAAATATATTTTTCCCTTTAAGGTTAAAGAATCTGAAAGAATACAGGGAATTTTGTTAATATAAATGGTGATAGCTTATAACAGTGATGGCAAACCTTTTAGAGACTGAGTGCCCAAACTGCAACCCAAAACCCACTTATGCATCGTGGAGTGCCAGGTGGGCGTGGCCCATTGGATGGGCAAGGCTGCGGTGGTAATGGCAGACTGGGTGGGACTAAAAAGTTTAATTCCAACTTTGCAAGATCTTTTTTTTTCCCCACGAGAAGTTGAAATTGACTGATTGAACCTTTTTTTTTTTTTTTGCACACGGCAGAGGAGGCCTAAAGCAAAAAGGTTTTATAAAACCCAGCTGAAGGCCTAGGACTGGGGCGACGGCGCGCGTGCCCACAGAGAGGGCTCTGAGTGCCGCCCCTGGCACCCGTGCCATAGGTTCGCCACCACTGGCTTATAAAGATAATTAAGTGCAAAACATTATTTCAATAGCCAGAAAGAGAAAGCAGTAATGGTTGAATTGATTGTTCTATTCAAAGAGGAGAATATATTTATGTTTTTTATTTGGATATCACTTCTGGATTTTGTGCTTGTGATGAAAAAAATGAAACTTTGACTTTGGTTTTGCCGACTGGATAGATATGGTGTTATAGAAATGGCTAGTTGTATACTAATGTGTAAAAGTAAAAAGTTGAGGTTGTAATGTTATCTTGTACTGTGCTAAAAAGAGTCATAAGTCAACGCCTTTTTCTTCCCTCAATTTTCCCCCCTTTTTTCTTCCCTTAATTTCCTATTTTTTTTGTATTTTATACATTGATAAAACAATGAAAGTTATATAAGAAACTGGGTGACCTTGGGCTGATTACTTTTTCAGCCCCAGAAAAGAGGCAGTGGCATATAGGGATTTATCCAGGCAGTTTCTAAGAATCAGACACAATTGAACAGAAGTAAAAATATACATATATTAAGACAAAGTGTAAGAGACTCACCTAAAGTTACCTATGTCTGAGGAGGAATTTGAGCTTGGGCTCTGTTATGGCCTACTAGATACATAAACCCTAATGTCATGATTTTGGATATGATTTAATCTGTAGCCTGCCTTTCCTCACCATATTAATTTTCACCTTTATTATTTTTATAAATAACTCAAGACAGCTAATGTACCTAATACTTCTTTATCTTCCTATTTTCTTCCAACAACTTTTGAGTTGACTGAAAGCGACTGGCCCAAAGTCACCCATCTGGTCTTCATGCCTAAGGTAGTAGTAGAATTCATAGTTTCTAATCTAGACCAAAATGGCTCTCTACATCACATCTCATCTCTATAGCCTACCTGTTTTTCCTCCTAAAACAAACCTGTGAAGTAACAGGGATTGGGAGGTATTTACAAACCAAAATCAACTAAACCACTTTCCTGGCTTAGGCTGGATTGAATCTGCCTCTCTCCAGTTCAATGTCTGAGCCTAAGGAGTGAATCAAAAACTTGGTTTCTGTAAAATAGGGTGATTTAAACATTAGCTAGGGAAGCTTATCCTTTATGATGGAGAGAAGTTACCAGGATTTTTGCATTCTAAATGGGCAAGTATCTAAATTAACTCTGAGATTTTTACCACACGTAAAAGAATTTTGGATAACTTCTGAAATAGGACAAAACCCCCATAAAATAATAGTTTGGGGAATCTTGCAAATGTGAGGATCAGAGTTGCTAATATGGGTTTGCATTATATATGAGAACTGAACCATTGCTTTACCAGAGCTTTTCCCAAATTAGTGTTATCTAGATATACTGGACTACAATGCCTACCCATTCTGTTGTTATTCCTACTGGCCATGAACGATGGGAATTATCAGCCAAGACATATGAAGAGTACCAGGCTCAGGAAGCTTGAATTCTCTAAAAATCTATTTGGAAGATCTAGCACCTGTGATTCCTCTGCCAGGTGTCTTTTATTAGATTCACAAATTGTAGTAAGCCAAGGTTTGTTTAACAAATGAATTAATTGGGTTTGCCCAGTATACTTACCAATTGAGATCTAATATGTTATATATTCTCTTTGGTATCTATGGAGGGTCTGGTAGCATTGACTACTTGGAGTGCCTTCTATTGGTTTTAGCTAATATGCCCAGCTGCATATCTACATAGAGAGGAACAATTTTGCCATAGTCATTTGTGGTTCTGGGTTCTGTCTGGAAAAGACAGTTGTAATTCTCTGTATGTGGTTTAATAGAGAGACTACCTACATCTATAAAAACTCACCTGAGCCTTAAAGCAGGCCATAAGAACTACTCACATGGTTATTAGTTGGCAAGTATGAGAGACAGGATTGTAGTATATTGTGAAAATAGTTGTTCAATGGTGTCACCCTTGGGAATGCCTGAAGAAGGATTACATTTATTACAACCTTAGGATTCTAAGGTGTTAAGCTGGTTGTAAATGATAGTGCTAATTTTAGTATACAATTGTTAACCACTGCTGTTTTATTTATAGCAAATCTCAATTGGCTGACCCCCAGAAGACCTCAGAAGCAACAACAAAATATATTTTATGTTTATTACGTAAATGTGGATGTAGCAAACACCTGGGAATAATTCCTCTCAATTGTTCTGTAAAACATAGGTTTTACTGTACTTTATATTTTATACTTTGGAGAATAATTGTCAGAATAATTGAAAAATACCAAGTTGTAGTTTTCCCATGGAACTTTGTATAAAACAATGTCATTATCATTATTGATAGTGATGGCTTGTTTGGATAAAACCAAGAATGCTACAGATCATCTTTTGCCCAACAGGATGTCTTTCTAATGATCCGACGTCACAAGACAACTATCTTCACAGACGCCAAGGAGTCCAGTACAGTGTATGAGCTGAAAAGAATTGTGGAGGGGATTCTTAAGAGGCCTCCAGAAGAACAGAGATTATACAAGGTATGAAGAGTTTATTATAGAAAGTACTGTACTTTGGGACTTTTCTAATAAATTACAGCATTACACCAGGGCCTGCTGTTTACTAAGTTAGTATATCAGTGCTCTCTTTGATCATTTATTACATCGATTTTTGTTAGTCTAACCAAACTGCTGCTCTTAGGAGAAACTCTCATCTGAGATCTTACCCTGTTAACTTTCCAGAGGACTATGAACACCTGACTCTTCCCCTAAGCATTGGGTTAGAATAGCAGTTGAGCTGTAAGGATAATAGGTTGGTACGTGGGAGAAGAATATTTTTGTTTTTAACTTTTTTTTTAATGTATTGTTATGAGGTGTCTGACATTGTCATATGAAACAGGTGACCATATATGTCCTGTAAATACTTGGTCTGCAGCACCCAGAAATCCCAATCACTCTTAATTGCATTTTTTTAGCCTATAGAATTTCCAGGAGATCTGCCTTTTTTTTCCCCCACTCCTTGGTCTGAACCAGATTATAAGGAACAAATCAGTCATTAGCTGATTCTGATGGTCTTTTGGAGTCCCACTGTTCAGGGGAAGAAGATAGCCCTTAGGCTTCTGGATTTTGCTAGTCCTTATCTCTGTACTGAGTAGTTTGGGAAGTACGTCTAGGGCAAGCATGTCAAACTTGCGACATCACGTGACGTCGTGTGACATATCATGACTTTTTCCCCATTGCTGGCAATGGGGTGGGCGCAGTTTCGGCGTGACGCATCCAGCCCGTGGGCCGGCAGTTTGACATGCCTGATCTGGGGCCATGACCTGCAGCTGTATGTAATATGTTTTAATGTTGGAAGTAGCCCTCTCTGATCTTCATATGTTGCTTAAAAATCCTATACAGTAGACACCTGGGTATCTCTTCAGTGGAATAAATTCATAACCAGCCATCAAACAATATCCATGTAAAACATCAAGCAATTAACAATCCACAGAGTTGTATCAGGTATACCAATACAATTGGTTCACCACACACCTAGTCCTTTGTCCCATCTAAGAAACTGTTTTTCAGCATGCCCTGGAAAATTAGGGATTAAAGAATCCTTAGAATTAGAGCCCTAACCTCATACTTCATTTGTTTTAGTAAGATCAGAAATAGAATCAAGAAGGGAGATAGCAAATGGTTTCCAGTACATACTGGCTTGCAAGTAGAACAGTTTTAGTGGGAAAAAATACAGACTCCTTACTACAGGTATTCCTCGACTTACAACCACAATTGAGCCCAAAATGTTGTTAAGTGAGGCATTTGTTAAGTGAGTTTTGCCCCATTTTACAACCTTTCTTACCACAATTGTTAAGTGAATCACTGCAATTGATAAGTTAGTAACCCGGTTGTTAAGTGAATCTGGCTTCCCCATTGACTTTGTCAAAAGGTTGCAAAAGGTGATCACATGATCTTGGGACATAGCAATGGTCATAAGTTTGAACAAGTTGCCAAGCATCTGAATTTTGATCACTTAATCATAGGGATGCTACATAAGTCACTTTTTTCAGTGCTGTTGTAACTTTGAATGGTCACTAAATTAACTGTTATAAGTCAAGAATTACCTGTATTCTATCCTTTACCCCCAACTCTATAGCAATTTGATGTGCATAGGACAGTTAAACCATATCCTAAAGAACCTGCAGTCTAGTTGCCTAATTTCCTGGTTTTAATTACTCATCTAAGTAGTAGTAGTTCCTGATTACCAGATTTTTTTTAAGAGACTTCTCTTGCATTCTGGTGCAAATTACCCCATTTTTCAGGATGATCAGCTGCTGGATGATAGCAAAACTCTTGGAGACTGCGGCTTCACCAGTCAGACAGCACGGCCACAGGCCCCAGCAACAATCGGCTTGGCCTTCAGAGCCAGTGGTGAGTGAAGTTGTTGCGTGCTTCTTGAAACCAAAGAAACACAACATTGTCATTGAAGATTCAGAGCCTACGACAATGAAGTGGTTTATACTGATAACCTAAGGGAGTTGACCAAATTTGCCTTTGAAGAATATTCTGTGCCTGGGATGCTCTCTTTGAAAAGATCCACTTGCAATGGCGTAATGCCACACATAAGCCATGTAGAGCTTTTAGTACCTGCCATCTTAGAGCCAAATCTGGTCCAGGAGTTCCTGATCATTGGCTAACTAATCATGCTGAAAATTGGCAACACAGATGTCTACCATTTTGCACTGAGGCAAGAAATATACACGAACTATAGTAGAAGCCTTGAAACAGGCTTAAGGTAGTTTTTAAAATACAGCTAGTCCTCAATTTATGACCACAGGTGGGGCAGGGATTTCTGTCACTAAGTAATATGGTCATTAAGTGAGTCATACCTGAATGTATGACCTTTTTTGCTGTAGTCATTAAGTGAATTGTTAAGTGAATCCAGCTTCCTCCAAAGACTTTGCTCATCAGACATCCCCTACAAAGGTTGCAAATGGCAATCACGTGACCCCGGGATGCTGCAACCATCATAAATTCATGCTGGTTGCCAAGCGCCCAGATTTTGATCATGTGACTTCATGGATGCTACAGTGGTTCTAAGTGCGAAGGCCGAGCCTAAATCACTTTTTTCAATGCTATTGTAACTTCAAACAGTTGTTAAATGAATAGTTGGAAGTTGATGACTACCTATAAAATCTTGTACTTTTCAGAAAGTGGCGGGGGGGGGGGGGGGAGAGAACGATCATCCCAGCCATTTTTACATAATTGCTTCATTAGCTGCACCCCTTTTACCCCTCGCATAAAAAAATACAGCTCCCAGTGGCCTAATCCTGTTCCAGAGACTTAAATTCTCAAAAATAGACTAGACAACCCAGAATCCCTTAAGCACGAGAGTGAGATTTCATCAAAGCAACAAGTTGATGAATTTTAACATGTGTCTCTTACTGGATTGTAAGCTTCTCAGCTACAATAATGTGAATTATTGTAAAATGCTTTGTGCAAGGTTGCTTTTATAAAACATTTGGAATCTTCAGGTGGTCCAGAATCCAGCTGCTAACTGTAGTCACGATTGATGATAGAGAGATTTTATTAAAACACCACCTCTCTGTGTCCCCCCCCCCCCATCAATTGAAAGAGATGGTTGTAACCTATAAAACCATATTAAGTCATGATGGCCCCCATATTGTTAACCATGTGGGTATCCCTTTCAGGGAAAATTAATTTTATTTTGACAGGCCTTTAGTGAATAAATAGAATAATGTTTTGAACTCAAAATAGTTGTTAAAGAGTTTGAAATCAATTGTTTGGGTCACTTTGAAAATGTATTTATTTATATCTTGCCTTTATTCTTTTTACAAATAACTCAAGGCAGCGAATATATCCCCTTAACTCTATTGCCTCTTAATTCTATTTCAAGTTTAAATTACTATTTTGAGCTCAAAATTGGTTATTGTGGACCACAGAACACTTCTGAATGACTGGAACATTTCAAGCTGTTGAGCTTGAAATGAGTCGTTTCAAACTTGGAAGTGTTTGAAATACAACATATTTTGCACACTCTTACAAAGCACTATTAAAAGTAGAGCAGTATAAATACCCATTGAATTCATCCGCTTAATACTTAACACACCAAAGGCCTACATCATTTATTTGTTTTTATTCATAATTTTAGTTGCCTGGACTGTCGATTTTGGCAGAAAGATGGGCATAAATATAGTAATTAAATAAATTTTATCTCAGATGGGAAACAAGCCACTGATTTTAAAAATCCTCATGTAGTTACAGAGAATGAAAGCAAATATGGTTGCCTTAGGGATAACAACTATTTTTCCCCTAGGTTTGCAGGCAACCAAAAGAAAGGTATATTAATAATATTACTTACATCCAAGTATCATAGAATCATAGGGTTGACAGTGACCTTGGAGGTCTTCTAGTCCTACCTACTGCCCAAGGGAGGAACCTCAAACAATCTTGGACAAATGGTTGCCCAATCTTTTCTTAAAAACCTCCAGTGATGGAGCACTCACAACTCCAAAAAGCAAGCTAGGCCACTGCTTAATAATTCTCATTGCCTGGAAATTCCTGCTTATTTGCAGGTTGGATCACTGCTTCTTCTACCCTCAAGTGCTATGGAGAAAGCACCTCTTCCCTGTGGCAACCCTTCAAATATTGGAATACTTCTCTGTGTTAAGCTTAATATAGCTAGTTCCTTTAGCCATTTTTCATAGAATTTAGCCTCCAGACCCCTTATCACCTTTGTTGCTCTTCTCTGAACACTTTCTAGGGCCCCAGCATCTTTTTTGCATTATGGTAACCAGAACTGGATGCAGTATTCCGAATGTGGCTTCATCAGTGTGAATGGTGTAGAAATAAAATGGTTATATGCTGCTTCTGAACCAGGTTACTTTTATTGCACCAGTCCACCAGAGCCTTCACCTCTTCCCTATAAGCATCTTCATTGTCATCCCGGATAAGGCCCACCACTGCTGTGTCCTCTGCATACAGTGAGGGGAAACGTTATTTAATCCCCTGCTGCTTTTGTATGTTTCCCCACTGACAAAGAAATGATCAGTGTATAATTTTTTTTAACAAGTTTTTTTTGTTTTTTTAAGTTTTACAACAAGATGCTCGAGAAACACCGTGGTGATGGGGTAATCAATCATCCAAAAACAAAGTCATATATATATAACTCAAATTAATACATTAGACGTTCCCTCTCTGTTTCCCTCAAATAGTATAATATATTTAAAACAATCCATTTCTAGATTACATTTATATAGCTCCAAATCCTGTTTTTAAGCTTTACTAATTTGCAATTACCATAATCCGATTTAATCTTAAATAAACATATTATTAGCACTTCGGGTGCCCCTTCTAAAATACACATAATATTCCAGAAATAACATTCTAATATTTCCAGATGTATTCTAATTCTTAATCTAATAAATCATTAAATTTTTCACAAATCTCTTCTTCCACTACAAAATAATTATCCTAGTTAAGATAAAAATATTACTCTACTCTATGTATATATAGTCTATCAGTCAATCTATTTCTATAACAGAACAAAACAAAACACAAAATCATTTCAGTCCATTAGGTAGGATTTAAATCTCATCCAAATAATTATCATAACTAAAACACAGATATTATTACACAAAATATCATCTTACTAACTTGACATAGTCAATTAATTGTTAGATCAGTCCAAATCTCTGAAGCCTCTTCCATTTTCTTATTCTCGTTCCATTACAAAATAATTTTCATACATAAAATAAACATTATTTCAAAAAATACATTCTTACTCTGTTTCACATATATATTCTACTAATCACGAGTTTTCCTCTCATTTCTAAATCTGAATCTTAAACCTTAAATCAATCCATATCTCTACAAGACCTTTTTAACCCATTACATGTAATTTTAAGTCTTTTTTTTCAGTTTTATTCTGGCTTTCTTTTTGTGCCAAGCAGGTTTCCATAACAGCCTCTATTTCAGCAGATAGGTCTCCCTTTATTCCTTGTGATGTCATTTGGATCAATGGAAGACATCCCATCCTCTGTTTTAGGAGCCTGACTCCTTTGTAGTTAGACCCTTGTTGCTTTAGAAATTCAAGTCTCAATGTTTGATTCAGCTGAGTAAAACATACAGTTGTATCCAGTTTTATGGTTAGGAGTTGGTTATCAAAGTTGTCATCGTTCTCAGTAAGTCATGTTTGTACATCAATTCCTGTTATTTTTGGAGTTGTATGTAGTTTGATTAAGGTTACCTTTTGATCCTTAGAAATCTCAATAGGATGCTTATGAGGTAATATAAATTCCTCTTTAATATAGGTTAATTCCTCTTCTGGTGTATTTTGGCCTATAGGATAATCAGTTGAAGTCTGGAAGTCAGTTTGAGGGTTTGTAGTAAGGTTTCTGACTCTTATTTCTGTAGTAATCTCTTTTATTTTAGCGCATACTTGCTCAGTGGCTTCATGAATTTTTTCCAATATAAGTTTATAGTTTAGTTGTAAATAAGGTTTCTCCATTTCAATAATAGTTAGAAGCAGTCCTTTTATCTTTTAGTGGAGGCTACATTTAATAAGAGTTAACCAATGTCCACCCCCACAGTTTCTAACAGCTGCATCAACTTCTTTATCTTTTCCCTTTTATAATAATTTGAAGGTCAAGCCAACCTCATCTCCAAACAGAAGCAGGCAATTGCAGTATTAGGTTTCACCACAAGATGTCCTCAGTGGGTTACAAAATCTTTCCCAGACACCAATAAAATGAGTTTTCCTTTTTTTTTTTTTTTAGGAAAAGCACTATAAAAGGGTTTTTTCGGGACCCCAGTTAGAAGTAAAATATAGTGATTAAAGTTAGTTATTCTGTCCTTTTATTTAGCGCTTTTCTTCCCACGCAAACAAACGCCGCTCTCTCAGGGCAGGGAAATAGTTCCAAGAGGGCTTTTTATAGGCAAAGAGAAAAATAGGGTGAAGAGAGGAAAAGAAGGGTCTCACCCGGATCATCCGTGGTGGTTCTTAACGCTTAGATGTTCTTGTGACTTTTGGCTGGTGCAGCTGCATGATTGGCCATGTTGCAGGACGATCTTTGCTCCGTCGGCCCTAAGGAGTTAGCTGGAGCCACGGGAGAAGCTGCCGCCCTCCCGCAGTCACCAGAAAGCCTCATCGGTGGCTGCCCCTCCAGGGGGACTTTCAACCCCCTTCGGGGTCTACCGGCGAAGGAGAATCGGCCAGTGAAGAGACGAGTCTCTTTGCGCAACCGCAGTCGCTACAAACCGGAACCAGAAGTCATCAGTCTATAATTTTAATGGTAGGTTTATTTTAACAGTGAGAGACGGAATAACAACAACAAAAAAATCAGAAAAAAAGTTATAAATTGATTTGCATTTTAATGAGTGAAATAAGTAGTTGATCTGCTAGCAATCAGCAAGATTTCTGGCTCCCAGGTGTCTTTTTATACAGTAACAAGTGGAGATTAGGAACACTCTCTTAAAGGGAGTGCTCTTAATCTCAGCTTGTTACCTGTATAAAAGACACCTGTCCACAGAAGCAATCAATCAGATTCCAAACTCTCCTCCATGGCCAAGACCAAAGAGCTGTTCAAGGATGTCAGGGACCTACACAAGGCTGGAATGGGCTACAAGACGATCGCCAAGCAGCTTGGTGAGAAGGTGACAACAATTGGTGCGATTATTCGCAAATGGAAGAAACACAAAATAACTGTCAATCTCCCTCGGTCTGGGGTTCCATGCAAGATCTCACCTCGTGGAGTTTCAATGATCATGAGAATGGTGAGGAGTCAGCCTAGAACTACACAGGAGGATCTTGTCAATGATCTCAAGGCAGCTGGGACCATAGTCACCAAGAAAACAATTGGTAACACACTACGCCATGAAGGACTGAAATCCTGCAGTGCCCGCAAGGTCCCTCTGCTCAAGAAAGCACATGTACAGGCCTGTCTGAAGTTTGTCAATGAACATCTGAATGATTCAGAGAACTGAGTGAAAGTGTTGCCAGATGACACCAAAATCGAGCTCTTTGGCATCAACTCAACTCGCCGTGTTTGGAAGAGGAGGAATGCTACCTATGACCCCAAGAACACCATCCCCACCATCAAACATGGAGGTGAAAACATTATGCTTTGGAGGTGTTTTTCTGCTAAGGGGACAGGACAACTTCACCACATCAAAGGGACGATGGATGGGGCCATGTACCATCAAATCTTGGATGAGAATCTCCTTCCCTCAGCCAGGGCATTGAAAATGGGTCGTGGATGGGTATTCCAGCATGACAATGACCCAAAACACACGGCCAAGGCAACAAAGGAGTGGCTCAAGAAGAAACACATTAAGGTCCTGGAGTGGCCTAGCCAGTCTCCAGACCTTAATCCCATAGAGGGAGCTGAAGGTTCGAGCTGCCAAATGTCAGCCTTGAAACCTTAATGACTTGGAAAGGATCTGCAAAGAGAAGTGGGACAAAATCCCTCCTGAGATGCATGCAAACCTGGTGGCCAACTACAAGAAATGTCTGACCTCTGTGATTGCCAACAAGGGTTTTGCCACCAAGTACTAAGTCATGTATTGTGAAGGGGTCAAATACTTATTTTACTCATTAAAATACAAATCAATTTATACTTTTTTTGAAATGCATTTTTCTGGATTTTTTTGTTGTTATTCTGCCTCTCACTGTTAAAATAAACTTACCATTAAAATTATAGACTGATCATTTCTTTGTCAGTGGGCAAACATACAAAATCAGCAGGGAATCAGATAATTTTTTCCCTCACTGTAGGTGTGAACTGTTTATGTGCTCAACTAGTTTGCCACCGCTTTGGATTTCTCATGATCCTCATTTTTTATTTGGGATTTATAGTAGCCAGTGATGTAGCATAAAACAGTACCATTCCAAAATGATGGCTTCATGCATACCTTTCTCCCCCTTCAGAAGATGCCTTTGAGAACCTCCGCATCGATTCCTTTTCCAGCCCCCCAGAGCTCCCAGACGTGATGAAGCCCCAGGACTCTGGCAGCAGCGCTAATGAGCAAGCAGTGCAGTGAAAGATCGAGGCTACTGGAGTTTGCTGCACAACCCATGATATCCTTGAGCCCTCTTCCCCCAACCTCATCTGACACGGAGAAAGATATGGCGTCATCCCTTGTCTCTGATCCTGGTTTCCCGTTTAGCCCTCTTCCTCTAAGCAAGACTACATGTCACCCTTCTAAGCCCATCCTCACTCATCTGACAGAGCTGTTTTCACTTTGGTTTTGAAAATAATAAAAGGTCAGCTGTTTTTTTCCCCTTTTTGTCTTGCGTTGTATGCCTGTGCAATGAAATGGAAAGATGGCCCTGGGACAAAGAGGAGGTGATATCATGACAATTATTCCATAAACGTTTCTGCAATGATTATTCTGCTCATGTCTTTATGTCAAACTGTCTTTCCTGCTGTCTTAAGCACAAAGACAGCTAACCTGTAGTTAAATACGCTATCAACACCTTCTAAGGCAGGGGTGTCAAACTGCCAGCCCACCAGGAAACCGCACCCACCCCATTGCCGGCAATGGAGAAAAAGCTCCGATATGTTGCATGACGTCACGAGTTTGACATGTCTATTCTAAGGCAACCCCAAAGGACTTCCTTTGTTTTTTTTTCTTGAAAATGTTTCGCTTCTCATCCAAGAAGTGAAAAAACATCTTCAAGGAAAAACAACATCCAGTTGCCTCTTGAAAAAAAGAAAAAGCACCTTTGGGACAACCATGACCTGGATGACTGAGAATCAGTCTTCTAAGGCAGCTTTCATTAACCTGTAACTTTCCATTGTGTTGGGATTCCATCATCTAATTTTTGTAGTCATATGCGAAAAAAAATCACTAGGAAATGTGAATTTCTTATTGCCTGTCAAGGTTAAGACAGACTCCTCATATCTTAGGTAACATTAGACTCCTTGGAAACTGCTATATGTAATCACATGTCACTGCAACACTCACGCAATTAATGCTCTACTTCATGATAGGCAACCTGGTGCCCTCTACGTGTCTTGGACTGCAAGTCTCACAATCCCTTGCCATTAGATGTGCAAGCTGAAGCTGATGGAGTTGACATTAAAATACTTAAGAGGGCATTCAATAGCCTACCCAAGCCTACTTTTTCACTGTAGTGTTGCTCACTTACTCTCTTGACTTTTATTTTTTGCTAATTGTCGGATCTAGATTGGAAGTTGAGAGTTTGTCTGTGACACCAAAGCTGATGACTCTAACCAAAAGGTGGCAATAGCAGCAATTTCCTGTAGTGTCAGTGTCTAGATGCACGGTAGGAGCTAGCTATTTCTTCTAGATGATCTAAAGTGAAAGCATTAACCATTTTTATGGCCATGTCTCTGTCATTCTTAACTTTAGAAACCATCACCTAAAATTGCTTGGAGAAACCCACGTTTCCTTTGACTGTGTTATTTAGGTTCTTTGCATCTTAAGAAGACAGAACTCTTGGAATATTTCTTCCAACAGGCATCTTTATTAAGAGAACATGGTTGCAGGCGTTCTAGACAGGACCTGGGGCCCAAGTCCTCCCATTCAAGGTTTTAAGTGGTCCCAAGCAGCCCCCCCACCCCACCGTCCTTCCAGCGACAATCCCAGGTGCTACATTTCCACCCTCTTTCCTCACGGCCGGCGGAAGGGAGACTTCAGAGAGGAGTACATGAAAGGTGATGGGCCCTATTGTTATGGTTAGTCCTTTTGGTGATATCCACATTCAGTCCCTTTGAAGTTGTAACGAAGGAAGTGAGAGCCATAAACCCCTTTGCTCATCCCCCTTCCCCTTCGTAGTATGACAGAATCCAGAGAGGGCAGAAATGGGGTTTTCCATAGCCGATAACGAGATGAAATTTAATTAGATTCTGACATCCTGCCCCCTTAAAAATAAGATAGATCCACCTGAAAAGAAAACAGGTATAAAATTTAGTCTGGCTTGTTAGGATACTCTGTGTGAAACTTCTTTAATAGCTTTGGGGCTCTGACATGACGTTTCTGGACCCACTCGTTTTGTGAGGCAGGGAGGTGTTTCCACGCTGGTAGATACTGAGTTGCTCCATGATATCTCCTAGAATCTAGGATTTCCTTTATCTCGAAGTGTTGTTCGCCCTCCACCATGATTGGATGCTCTCTTTTCAGCAAGCTGCAATGAAAAATTGGGTGTATTTGCCCGAGATTTTTGGGTAATTCTAATTCTACTGTTACTGGGTTTATGATTCTTTTAATTGGAAAAGGCCCTATATATTTTGGTCCAAGTTTTTTACAGGGCTGTAGGGACTTTAGGTATTTAGCAGATAAGTACACCATTTCTCCTATAATGAATGGTGTAGGTTCAACCCTTTTTTTATCAGCTTGTGCTTTGTATGCCTGCCTAGCTTCATCTAGTGCTTTTCTAACTATTGGCCAGGTGTTTTGTAATTGTTCCATCCAATCTTTCAGTGATGGCATCGCCGGTTCGTTTGGGGTTAGCTCTGGCATGGGGTTGAAACTTTGATCGGTAGCTATTTGAAAGGGAGTGTAACCTGTGCTGGAGTGGACTGCATTATTGTAGGCAACTTCTCCAAAAGAGAGTAGGTCCATCCAATTCGTTTGCTGGAAATCAATAAAGCATCTTAAATATTGCTCAAGTACTGAGTTCGAAAGTTCCGCTTGTCCATTTCCTTGTGGATGATGGCTAGATGTCAGTCCCTGAGTAGTCCCTAAGAGGGATAAAAATTCCTTCCAAAATGCAGACGTAAATTGCACTCCCCTATCAGAGATGATGCGTTGGGGTGCCCCATGCAATCTGTAAATATGCTGGATGAAAAGTTTCACTAAGGCTTTTGCGGTGGGAATCTTTTGGCAAGGGATAAAGTGCACCTGTCTGGAAAACAAGTCCGTGACCGTCCAGACAACAGTATTTCCATTGCTTTCTGGTAATTTCACTATAAAATCCATGGCTATTTCCCTCCAGGGGGCTGAGGGATTTGCCACTGTTTGTAACAATCTGGGCGATTTCCCTTGCAACCTCTTTACAGTTGCACACTTTGGGCAGCTGGCCACGTAACTTTCTATGTCCTTTTTTATGGATGGCCACCAAAATTGCCGTTTAATTAAGTGTAATGTTTTTACAAATCCAAAATGCCCTGCTGATTTTGTGTCGTGGCAAAGCTGCATGAATGTGACTCTTTGGGTTGTTGGTATATATAACTTTTCCCCCACCCAAGGTAGCCCGTCTATCATGGTGCACATGTGTTTATTTTTCTGGAACCATTCATCTATTTCCAAACTTTTCCGGAATTCAATTCCAGTTTGGCTGTCCAGCTGTGGTTTTAATTTAGCTTGGGCTCTGGTGGTTACTGGCGCTGCCAGTTGTGATTCTACCATCATCGGTTTAGAGTCGGTGGCTCGCATGCTGTTATATTGGGGAAGTTCTTTCCCCCTGGCAAATGCTTGAGCGTAAATTGGAACTGGTGAAAATGCTGGGACCAGCGGGCTTGCTTGGGGTTGAGCTTCCTGTGTGTTTTCAGGGCTTCCAAATTTTTGTGGTCTGTTCACACCTGGAAAGGGATTTTGTTGCCTTCAAGGAACTGGCGCCACGTGAGTAATGACCAACGTATCCCGTATGCCTCTTTCTCCCACACGGGCCAACGCTGTTCCATTTCCGTGAGTTTCTTGGATGTATATGCACAGGGTTGCAATACCCCTTCATTGTTTTCTTGTAATAGTACAGCCCCCACTGCCACATCACTTGCATCTGCCTGTATTACGAAGGGCTTATCCATGTCTGGATGCCTCAGTACTGGTTCGGCAGAAAAAAGTCTCTTTAATCTCTCAAACGCTGCTTGGCACTCCATTGTCCATGTTAGTGGCTGGCTAGGTTTTACTAAGGATGCTCCCTTCGTTTTTAGTAAGTTCGTGAGGGGCAGGGCTATCTGGGCAAATGAGGGGATAAATTGGCGGTTAAAGTTTGCGAAGCCCAGGAAACTTTGCAGTTGCTTTCTGGTGCGGGGTGGTGCCCATTCTAATACTGCTCTGACCTTCTCTGGGTCCATTTCAATGCCCTGTGGGGACATTCGATAACCTAGGTAGTCTATCCTTTCCTGGTGGAGTTTGGCATATAGGTGGCTGGCTCCCAGTTTCTTTAAAACCGCTCTGACTAGATTGACATGTTCCTCTTTTGATTCGGTGAAGATAAGAATGTCGTCTAAGTAAACCAGGACCCCCTTGAAATAGGTGCTCCCTTAGAACGTCATTGATTAATTGCATAAATACTGCAGGGCCCCCTTGTAATCCAAATGGCAAGACTTTGAATTGGTAGCACCCCATGGGGCAGTTAAATGCGGTCTTCCATTCATCCCCTTCCTTAATTCTCACGCGATAGTAAGCTTCCCTTAGGTCTAGTTTAGAAAAAAATTTCCCTTTCGAGAGCTGTGACATGTCCTTCATGAGGGGCAGAGGGTATAGGTTGCTTTCACTGATTGTATTCAGGGACCTATAATCCACGCCTAAGCGTAAAGAGCCATCCTTCTTCTCTCTAAAGAGGATCGGGGCAGCCACTTTAGGCTTGGCTGGCTCAATGAACCCCCTTTCTAGGTTTTTCTTTATGAATCTTTCCATTTCCTCCTCCTTTGGGGAGGAAGCTCATCCGCCCTCTCCTCACTGAAAACTTCAGCAAGATCTCTGTATTCCTCTGGTATTTCTGGTAGTCCCTTTTCCTCTCCCATGGATGCTTTTTCTGTTCTTAATTTGGGTAGCCCCCCTTGGGATTTTAAGTCCATGGGGTCCCCCTTCGGGAATTTGATTTCTGCCGTCCTCCAATTCACCCAGGGTTTCCATTTTTTTAACCATTCCATCCCTAGGATCATCGGGCATTCCGTGCCTGGGGTCACGACAAATGTTATGTCTTCCTCATGTTTGCCCAGGGAGAGGTGTATTAGTAAAGTGGCTAGGGTAGCTGGCAACCCCCCCCCCCCCCCCGCTATAGACCCATCTAACTGGCCAAATGAGATTGGTTGTTCCAGTCTTCTCGATGGACTGCCCAGATTCCCCACTAGCATCGGGCTAATGAGGCAGCAGGTGCAGCCAGAGTCTATTAAGGCTTTCACCTTCACAGCTTCAGGCATGGGGGGAATTAATATAGTCACTGTCTTTAGGATGGGTGCAATGCATCCACTTACCAGGGGTTCGCCCTCTGAGCTGTCGTCTGAGGCGTCCACCGGCCCTGCAGTGTAGGCTGGAGTTCTTTCCCCCTGATGAGCAGAGGAGGGGGATTCCACAGGCTCCATCATCCTCATGGCAGGTTCTTTTGGCTTAGCTGGAGACTTTCTGGATTTGCTGGCCGGTGATCTTTCTGTGTTGTGCTGGGGGGCTTTTGAGCGGCCCTGTCAAGCCCCTGGACTTGACATGAACCAGTGGGGGGCAGGGAAGCAGCAGCCAGCAGCCAGCCGAGGTCCGGACGCCACTCCGGGGTGCCGCCCGACTCCCGAAGACCACCCGGCTCCCGAGGGTCAGCTGGGAGCCAGTGAGGCCACTGTGCACCACGGCTGCCTCCCTCCGTTGCTGCAGATGCTGGGGACCTCCCTACCGCCAGCTGGGCATCGGAGGCAGGCCTGCTGGACGCCAGGGGATTCGCTGCTCACCGCAGCCGCTCCTCGCTTGCACCAGACGCAGGGGAATCCCCGGAAAGCAACTGGGCGGCGGGGCCGGCTGGATGTCGGGGGGGCGTCTCTCATCATTGCCACTCCTCCTGTAGGGCCAGTGGCCCGGGGAACTCGCTGGTTGCTGGGGGAGGCCATGGCCTCGTGGACAAGAGCAGAGCTACCTGTTGTGGAGCCACGCTGGAACTGGGCATTGGATGGATGCCAGGCAGGACAGCTGGGGCTGCGGAGGCTGCGCTGATGCGTCTGAAGGGGGGGAAGGCGGAACTTGAGCTACGAATTTTATCCATACAGACCGGATGCTTGCTTGCTGATTGGGGTGGGGCTGGAGGGCGGGGCACGTTTATGGGAGCAATTCACTCCCAGTGCTGACTTTTTCTTTGCATTAAAGTTTGCTGGTCACCTGTTCCTTCTGTGTCTGGAGCTTGTCGGCAGCTAGCAGAGGAATTTGACAGGCATTCTACAGCCCGATGCCCTTTTCTCCCGCACTTGAAACACCTCATTTGCTTCTTGGCCATAGCCAATGGTTTCACTGGTTCACGTGTCAACTCAGGTAGTGAGCGGCTGCATTGTTTTCCTCGGCGGTGCCTCTTCAGTATGTCGATTTCTGCTTCCTCTGCCAAGACGTACCATTCATCAAGTTGGTGTGGGTCCCCTCGGGGCAGGCAAGCATCATATAGGTCATAATTTAGTCCGTCTTTGAAATGGCTAAGGAGGATGTCTTCCAGCCAGTTCAGTTTCCTGGCAATGGCCCGGAATTCTTGAGTATATTTGGCTACCGGGCATTTGCCTTGCCTCATCGTTTTTATCCTTTCGCAGGCTTTGCAATCAGCCAGGGGGTCCTCAAATCGCCTTCTCAGAGAGGACATGAAACGGTTGAAGTCGTTGAGTTCTGGGGCATTGGAGTCGTGCAAGTTCACCACCCAATCTGCAGCCGGCCCGTCCAGGGCAGATTGCACGATCCGGATAGGG
This sequence comes from Crotalus adamanteus, assembly GCA_039797435.1. Classification (NCBI taxonomy): domain Eukaryota; kingdom Metazoa; phylum Chordata; class Lepidosauria; order Squamata; family Viperidae; genus Crotalus; species Crotalus adamanteus. The sequence goes on from CM077935.1 coordinate 13,696,337, forward strand.
GCTTTGTCGCTGGGGATGTGCCGCCTGTATTCCTCCATGTAGCTGAGGACTTGGGTTAGGAAAAACCCCAAGCATGTCGGCTCCCCCTTGAATCTCACGTCCAGCGGCGGGAGTCTTTGAATGGATCAGTGCCTTCATTGTCGGTGGTAGTTTCTTCCATCCAGATCGCCGTCGGTGGGGAGTGGGGACTACTGGATCAGCAGATGTCCCCAGGGCTGCAGGTCCCACTTCCCCCTCGGTGTGTCTCCCTTTGCGGCTCCAGGAGCTGGGGTGGCCATAGGGCTCAGAATTCTCTTCTCCTAGGGAGCTGAGGGTTCTCTTCATCAGGTCGATAGCTTTCTCTAGGATTCAGCCCGAGTACGGTGCCCAGCTTCCTTCCTCTTGCGTGCAGGGATTTCTCCATCTCCTTCCATTCTGGTTGGTTGGCCCCCCGACTCAGGGTCACCTTTCTTGATTTCTTTTCCCACTCGCCTTTCTTTCCAACGCCCATTGACCATCGAGGTTTGTGGTCCCGTGTCTCCACCACCTCTTCTCCTGAGGAATCTGACCTCTCAGATCCCGACATCTGGCAGGGTTTCAGTTGGGGCAGCGGCTCCCTTTCTGGGGAGTTTTCTCCCTTCCCTGCTCCGTCGTCTGACATGGTAATTTTTGCAAAGTCCCCTGGCAAGGTTCTCCCTTCCAGGTGGACTAATTCTGCAGGTCCTGTCTAATGTAAGGACCCACCCCACTTTGCATCTTAAGAAGACAGAACTCTTGGAATATTTCTTCCAACAGGCATCTTTATTAAGAGAAGATGGTTGCAGGCGTTCTAGACAGAACCTGGGGCCCAAGTCCTCCTATTCAAGGTTTTAAGTGGTCCCAAGCAGCCCCCCACCCCACCCCACCGTCCTTCCAGCGACAATCCCAGGTGTTACATTTCCACACCCTTTTTCCTCATGGCCAGCGGAAGGGAGACTTCAGAGAGGAGTACATGAAAGGTGATGGGCCCTATTGTTATGATTAGTCCTTTTGGTGATATCCACATTCAGTCCCTTTGAAATTGTAACAAAGGAAGTGAGAGCCATAAACCCTTTTGCTCATCCCCCTTCCCCTTCGTAGTGTGACAGAATCCAGAGAGGGCAGAAATGGGGTTTTCCATAGTCGATAACTAGAGATGAAATATAATTGGATTCTGACAGCCTATGTGAAATAATTTTAGATACTGATTAGCTTTTGAATAAAAGTACCCATATCCATGAGACAATACAAAATAAATAGGTTTCAGATTTGAAACAGGAAAGAAATTGTGTTGTTTAAAATAACTATGTGCCATTAGCAGTCCTGCGTCACTGAAAAAAGCAGTGACAAAAATTAAAAGGGAGGGTGAAGACACAAATGGTCTGGTTTATGCTCTCCTTAAGTTTCAGGCATCCTCCATTTAATTTCCCTAAGCAACAGGGCAGAATATATAAATGCAAGCAGCTGGCCACAAGGGGGCACTAAATGTTTTTAAAAACCACGTACTGACTTAAAGGTCTCTACTTGCTTACTCTGTGATCTTATGCTAGCTCTCTGATCAAGCAAGCAACTCATTTAGCCCATTCCACAGCTTTGTTAAAGATTAAATAGGATAATTTCAGGTATGCTGATTATCACATTTAAATTAAGGGCTAAGGACCAATGGGAAAAGATGAAATGTAATCTGGAATATGGAGGTTAAAATGTATCTTTTTTTTTTAATGCTACCTAACTGTAAAGGGCTCGTGTTTCCTTTCCAAACTGGGGAATACTAAAAGCATAGCTCAGAAAAAGTCGTGCTTTATAAATCTACCACCTTTAGGGCACCATATGAGCTGAGAGGATTTGAGGGTTTTTTTTAAAACTGATTACCATTTTTACAAAGAGATCAGAGTAGCACATATGTTTCCTCTCCCTTCATAAAATCTTTACAGTGGCCATTTTAATTAAAACTACACTGAAAGCTATTTGCATCATCTCTGTGACCGCCAGGCCATACTGCTTGAACTCAGTATAACTAATAAACCAATTTTCCAAACTGATACTCATCCAGTGTGTTGGACTACTATTCCTGAATCTCTTGACCTACCTAACAAGTAGTCCAATGTCAATGTAGGAACCAGCATGGTGAACATTGCAGCCACTGAACTGCTGTCTACTGGCAACAATCTATTGAAACACAAAGACAATCTGATATTTTGTGAGAATTATAATGGGGTTACAGTTTTCCCTTGACCTGCTTACTAGACTTATCTCTCTTTACAGGTACTCAGCATATAAAAGTGATGAGAACTATAAAAGTGAAAGAGGACTGAACTTCTTCCTTAAATATGTTTTACTTTCTCTTCTGGAGATGTCTACCTATACCTATAAACTAAGGCTATTTTTCATATAGTTACCTATAGCGCAAGATTATTTTTATAATGCTGACTCCTGGTATCTCCAACATTTTCTATATTGGAGCTGACAATCTTTCACAGCATACTGTCCAATGGAAGGCCATGTGATTTGCTTCAGGGATGGTCCACTTTGATAGAAAACAGTTTGCTTTTAAATGACATCCCCTAAAATGGAAAAGCCATAATCTAATTGGACAGCGACAATTTATTACCACGAGTTATGTCTATGTAATAAGACCTATGCTTAAGAATCTCAGCTATGTTGCCATAATTTGTATATATTTTTCTCCAAATAATAATTGAAATTGTTATGTAATTATTTCTTAGGACTTAGTTCACACATTACATTAAACAATGGTTTACTAAATGTCTATGGAGATTCTCAGTCATCCAAGTCATGGTTGTCCCAAAGGTGCTTTTTCAAGAGGCAACTGGACTTCCTTGTTTTTCTTTGAAGACGTTTCATTTCTCAGCTGAAGAAGCTTCTTGGATGAGAAGCGAAACGTCTTTTTTTAAAAAAAAAAATTTATAAGCCGCCCCACTCCCGAAGGACTCTGGGCGGCTAAAAATAAAAAACAAATAAAACATAACAAAACAACAATACAAAAACAATCATCGAGGGGTAAGGTTTTATAAACCCCAGGCCTTCAAAGAAAAACAAGGAAGTTCAGTGGCCTCGTGAAAAAGCATCTTTGGGACATGGTTTACTAAGTACACCACAACTTGCCTAGTACAAAAGCCAGCTATTACCTCAAAGCCAACAAACCCGTGGCTGTAAGGACCCACCCCACTTTGCATCTTAAGAAGACAGAACTCTTGGAATAATTCTTCCAACAGGCATCCTTTATTAAGAGAAAATGGTTGCAGGCATTCTAGACAGGACCTGGGGTCCAAGCTCTCCCATTCAAGGTTTTAAGGGGTTCCCCAGTAGCCCCACCCAATCACCCCCTTTTTCCAGCGACAGTCTCAGGCATTACACTCCCACCCCCTTTTCCTTACTGCCGGCTGGATGGAGACTTCAGAGAAAACTACATGAAAGGTAATAGCCCCATTGTTATGGTTAGTCCTTTTGGTGATACACACATCCAGTTCCTTTGAAGTGTACCGAAGGAAGTGAGGGCCATAAAGCCCCTTTGTTCACCCCCTTCCCTTCATCGTATGACAGAATCCATAGAAGGCAGAAATGGGGTTTTCTATAATTGATAACTAGAGATGAAATATAATTGGATTCTGACATCCTGCCCCCTCAAAAATACGACAGATCCACCTGAAAGAAAACAAAACAGGTATAAAAGTTAGTCAGGCTTGTTAGGATACTCTGTGTGAAACTTCTTTAATAGCTTCGGGGCTCTGACATGACGTTTATGGACCCACTCGTTTTGTGAGGGAGGGAGGTGTTTCCAGGCAACTAGGTACTGAGTCGCTCCATGATATCTCCTAGAGTCAAGGATTTCCTTTATTTTGAAGTGTTGTTCGCCCTCCACTATGATTAGAGGTGGTGGGGGGGTGGATTTTTGGCCGTAGAGGTGACTGACGCTCTCTTTTCAGCAAGCTGCAATGGAAAATTGGGTGTATTTGCCTGAGATTTTTGGGTAATTCTAATTCTACTGTTACTGGGTTTATGATTCTTTTAATTGGAAAAGGCCCTATATATTTTGGTCCAAGTTTTTTACAGAGCTGTAGGGACTTTAGGTATTTTGTAGATAAGTATACCATTTCTCCTATAATGAATGGTGTAGGCTCAACCCTTTTTTTGTCGGCTTGTGCTTTGTATGCCTGCCTAGCTTCATCTAGTGCTTTTCTAACTATTGGCCAGGTGTCTTGTAATTGTTCCATCCATTCTTTCAGTGATGGGATCGTTGGTTTGTTTGGGGTTAATTCTGGCATGGGGTTGAAACTTTGACCGTTGGCTATTTGAAAAGGAGTGTAGCCTGTGCTGGAGTGGACTGCATTATTGTAGGCAACTTCTGCAAAAGGGAGTAAGTCCGTCCAATCATTTTGCTGGAAATTCAAAAAACATCTCAAATATTGCTCAAGTACTGAATGACCATGTATGAACTCCGCCTATGCCTACTTCCTTAGATGAAAACTTTATTTTGTCACATTTAGTCTAGAATTGAGTCGGGCAGCTGCTTTATGTAGATTATTCTCTGCAGAATTGTATTTGGAAAGCATGAGTTTGTTCTCAGTTCAGACTGAAACTGTTTTTTGACAGACCATCTTATTTAATGGTGAAGATCCATTGCGAAGGTTATGATATTCTGAAGTCTGAGCCATAAGAATTTCCACCAGTTATAAAAAGGGGTTTTTAATTTTTATTTATTTATTTAAAACATTTATACAGCCACCTGTCATATTCCAAACTCTGGGCAGCTCCCAAAATAATGAAGTTGCATCCTCTGTCATGTGCGACTAGCATCTGCCATTCCCCCACAACCTTGTCTAGAATTGTCCATTTATGGTATTTTTGTGCAAATTACCATATAGTGTACGGAAAAATAAGACATGTTTTGCCAACCAGCACACAAACTCTAGAACAGCCAACACTGCATTGTAGACGGGCTTGTCCAGCTAGGTATTATATGGTCAAAAAAAAACAGAATCTGTAAACAGTTGAAGTTGTATTTGTTTGATACAGTGTAATGCCACTTAACACTGAAGTGGGACAGGAAGGAAACACAATGAGGACAAGCAAATATGGAAACTACCCCATAACTATAGAAGAGTGTTTCTGCATTTCAACAGAAATTACTCATCTATTTACCTGTTCAGGTTTAGAAAGTCCTGGTTACTGCACCAGCACAGTTTAAAAAGATACTATGTTTTTTTTCATAGATCCATAAATATAAATTTATGATATCCACATGGACTGTGGGTGTTTGTTCAATGTATCCTATTACAAATGTCCATATATTCATAGGGCCTAACAAAGAGAGGTGAAAGGCAAATTGATATAGACTCATGTTTTTATAAGTATTCACTCTGATTATCCTTTATCTTGACAGCTGTCCTTTCTCTTTTAATAAGGACAAGGTCTCACCTGACATTGGGGCTTTATTCAGTACAAAATGATAACAGAAGATGATGGCATCTAGCATCTGTGGTGTTAAAAGGAGAATGTGGGTAGATCCTTTGTAAGTTCTTTAAGAACAGGATCACACAATGTTGTGTCTCCCTGCCCAAAAACTTTGACTTTTTTTTTTTTTTTTTTGCTGTTCCAATTTCACCAGGCTAGGAATCCTCAAGTATGAACTGCCATTCTTACTGATGGAAGCTGTCAGTTACATTTTTAGGATGATAGAATAACACCACTCAACAATCAGTGCTATAACAGTAACAGTTACAGAGTTGGAAGGGACCTTGGAGGTCATCTAGTCCAACCCCCTGCTCATGCTGGAGAGCAGTACTATTTTTGATAAATGGCTGTCCAGTCTCTTCTTAAAAGCCTCCAGTGATGGGGCACCCACAGCTTCTGAAGGCAATTGTTCTAGCTGGTTGATTGCTCTGACTGTAAGGAATTTTCTCCTTAGCTCTAGGTTGCTTCTCCCCTTGATTAGTTTCCATCCATTGTTTCTTGCCTTGCCTTCAGGTGCTTTGGTAAATAAGTTGGCCCCCTTTTCCTTGTGGCAGCCCTTCAAGTATTGGAAGACTGCTATCTTGTCACCCCTGGTCCTTCTTTTCACTAGACTAGGTATACCCAGTTCCTACAATCATTATTTGTATGTTATAGCTATAGTACCATAGCCTAATCCAGGGGTGTCAAACTGCCGGCCCATGGGCCGGATGCACCATAGTGAAATTGCGCCCACCCCATTGCCGTCAATGGCAAAAAAGTCACAATATGTCACAACACATCACGTGATGTTGCAAGTTTGACACCCCTGGTCTAATCCATTCCACAGTGGAAACTTCTATGCCAACTTCACTTCCAATGTGTCGAGAATAATGCATTACGGAGATTAAAGTAAGGTAAAACTCAACTGAGGATTTCACAAATACATCTAGTTTTCTTAGCAACATTATAGAAGTGGTTTGTCACTACCTACTTTGAGATTTTTTTTTTTCTAGCTCTTCAGTCTGACTTACAGTCCTGTTATTTCCTGGTCATCTCTCATCAGGCCCAGCCCTGCTTAGCTTTTTGTTATCAGAAAAATACAGGTTTAAGATGTTCTTTCCTCAGCTGCTTTAGACAACTGCCCTCAATCACTTGATGCAGGAACCATAGCTACAATGCTTCCATCTATCTCGCATTCAAACCTAACTCATTGAACTCATCACAACCATCACTAGATCCAGATACAAATTCAACATTTGTACAGTCTCACTCAATTCGAATAATGTGGAGAAGCAAAACAACAGGTCATCAGTAGTACTTAAAGTTCCCATAGATATACAAAAAGTACAGAAGATAAGATGGGCCATAATTGCCAGAGGGTGAATAAACATCACCCAAAACTTTGCAGATAGGAACAGTACCACTGTATCATTTTTGCCTCTTATCCACAGGGCCAGTCTATTAAGAGATCACAGTCAGCAATATTGAAGGTTCTTAACTGATCAAGTATCCACAAAGTCATCTTCACTTTTTCTCTCCCCTGATAAGAGATCATTGATCAGGAAAACCAAAGCAATGTTAGTGAGAAGCCAAGCTACGAAAAATTATTGTTCTAAACCAAACTTCCAGGTATTGAAAGCTTACAACTCTTATCACCCATGACAAGACACACTGCACTAATTGCAAATGATCACACTTCTATGAAAATCAGTGCAAAAAGCAAGGTGTTCTTCCAAGTTGTAGTTTTATGAATTCATAGCGCTTCAGTTAAGATTCTGGATAAGACTGCTTCCAAGAACATGGCTGGCTGCCTTCAGTTTCCTTGGGGCCAATTTCTCGTAACATGATCAGGACTCATGACCATACATGTCTTTTTTGGCAAGCGACAGACCATCACTTTTCAGTTGATCAACAAATTGCTATGGTCACAAAATACCCATTCCAGTTGCAATTTTCTTGCGAGTAATTTTTGTGCATGTGCTAATAATCAGGCTATAGGCCTAGCAGGAGGGAGGAGGGCAATGGAAATGTACAGCAGGAAACATGCCAGTAAGGTTTCAGAACAGGTCACTGAGCCTACAGTACTCGCAGGTGACAATTCCCCTTCCCCCTCACCAAGCACACAAGCAAATGTCTTTCTGCTAGCAGAGACCGCAAGCCAACCACATCCTGTCTCATAAAATGGCAGCAAAAACCTTGCCTGGTTCTTCTCTGCAGTTTCTGCCCATATAAGGCAATCAGCAATGAGCGCTATAGCTCAACCCTCATCAAATCACATGAAGCCTAGGTGCAGCACCCAAGCAGGAAGTCTCAGTCACACATATACGCCAATCTGGGCAAGCAAGCGAAGGGAGGAGAGGAAGTATCTAGCATGTTTCAATGAGGAACAGGGATGGGATCTGGAAACCAGGACTTAAAGCTTCACCACTGGGGAGAAAATAATACATGGGTCTGGAGAGGGATAAGTAAGAGTCAGGACTTGAAAAGCAAGGTTCTCTGGGCAGAGAAATTGAGCAAGAAAGATAGGGATATACAGAAAAAGGAACTAGTTGGAGCTTACGTACGAGAGCCAGAAGGAGGAACAGAAGGACTGGATGGAAGTGAATGACACAAGACGTCTGTTGCCTTTGCACCAAGACCCATGCTCATATCAAAATCTGACTCTACTGCCTGCGTTCTGTCCTTTATCATGTCAGAAACATTGGTTCCATCACACAAAGGAGGGGTCTTTCCTGTTCCATATCTAGCATGAAGTTATTTTTCCCCCTCATTTAGTACATTTACGTTTCATTTAGTACAACAGAAAACATTGTCTAAAGCAGACATGTCAAACACAAGGCCCGGGGGCCGGATGCGGCCCGCAAAGTGGTTTCATGTGGCCCATGAAGCCATCCTGGAAACAGTGACGGAACGGCCCCCGCTGCCTTGGCCCTGGCCCAGGACAGCCGGGAGCCAATGTACAATTTTGTGGTAGCCATCTATGCTGAAACACATTCAGTCTTAGCTCCACAAGACCATCTGGAAACAGCGAGGAACCAGCCCCTGCCGCATCGGCCCCACCCCCTGGGTGCATGCTGGGGAGGTGTCACCCTTTGTGAGGAATGAAGAAATGCACCATTGCCTGGAAGTGACCAGCAAATGGCCCTCGCCTACTTCACATATCCAGCTTGATGGGCTCCGGGGGAGGGGTTTCGGCAGGCAGCGGGGCGCTCTCCTCACAGAACCAAGAGGCTGAGCCGGGTGGCGCAAATCCCAAAAGAAGCACAACAACGCCCAGCCCCCAGCCTGCCCAGTTTCAGCAGGCAGCATGGTGCAAAGCTGGCGAGCTTCGCACCGCCCGGCTCAACCTCTCGGCACTGTGAAGAGAGCGCCCCGCTGCCTGCCGAAACCAGGCAGGCTGGGGGCTTGGCGGCATTGCGTAGGTAACGTTGACTCTCATGTTGCTCATGGCATCCCCTCCCCCAGAGCCCACCAAGTCAGATATGTGAAGTAGGTGAGGGCCATGTGCTGGCCACTTTGGATACAAAGCCAGGTCTCCTCCCATGGAGAGGGAATGGGCCTCCCTCTGACTTTGCCCTCGTACCCATCATGAGCAACCTGGCTAAGGAGAGCAAGCACAGCAGCAGCAGCCTTGAGGAGGAGGCAAGTGCAGCTGGGTGCCCCCTTGGGTAAGTGGAGCTGGGCTTGCTGCCGTGGGTGCTCGAGGGCCAGGCTGGGCGTTTGACCTTTGCTGCCCAGGGCTCCGGGCAGCCTGCACCACCATCCAGCCCCCCTACATGGCCTGAGAGGAACGGTGAGGCTCCTCCAGTGGACCATGCCTTGGCACTTGCCCTGGTCCCACCCCCTTCTGCCAGAGACCCTCAGATCTGTCCCACTCCTGCCCAGGCCCCCACAGGCACCCTTGACGCGAACGATGTAGAGCTGGCCATGCCCATCCAATAGGCCACACCCACTCCATCCATGCCCACCCAGTAGGCCGCACCCACCCTGGCCACACCCAGCTACCCCCCCAAGGGTAACCGCAATGCTGATGCGGCCCTCAATGAAATTGAGTTTGACACCCCTGGTCTAAAGGGTCAAATTACCATAACAAAGCAACAGTACTCCACTGGGCTTTTCTTTTGATAGTCCAGGTCATAACTAATTATTTGGGAATATCTTCACTTTATTTTTAATAGCCTCATTAGCTTCATAACTATGTCCATTTTACACATAGACAGAAACTGAAGCTGAAAGCTAAAGGAGTCACATTCTGCACTAAGCTAGAAATGGGATCTCTTTTTTTTTTTAACCTTTTTCTTCCCCACATATGAAGACAAATAGATAAAACTCTTGGTACAAGGCCAACTACGTGCATGTTTGATCCTTGACTCTTCCTGACTGACTAAGATAATTAGGAGAAGGTTGTTTGATCAAATACCCAGACCGGTCAATGCTTCACTGGGAGAAACTCTGCTATCCGGATTTGCCTCCAGAAGTGTGGAACAACTTGCCTTTAGAAGTTATGAATGCTCCAACATTGGAAGTTTTTAAGAAGAGATTGGACAACTATTTGTTTGAAACGGTATAGGGTTTTCTGCCTGAGCAGGGGGTTGGACTAGAAAACCTCCAAGGTCCCTTCCAACTCTGCTATTCTTGTTGTGATTCCGTGCCAGCCTGTGCTTACAACAGCTGAATCTGAGGAATCTGAGGAGGAGGTGGAGGAGGCATTTGAAGGGCCATCAGGGGCAGAGGGAGGCTCTGATGAATTACAGGACTCACAGTTTGATGCAGAGCCTGGGCCCTCCAGTCGTGTTTCTGATGAAGCTCAGCTGTGTGAGGAGAATGAGTCAGACTCGGAAGAATCACATCTGATGGACTTGCTAATTGATGCACGCTCCCGTCGTCAATTAGCAAGAGTAAATCAGCAGCAGTCAATGCGACTACTCCAGGGAAAAAGGAGAAGGCACTGAGAGGCAACGCCTTGGGACTGCTGTATAAAGAAAGGAGGTGTGGGCGGTGCTAGTTGCTGAAGGCAACGTTTGCAAAGTGCTTCTTGGAATCCTGGTTTGTTTGTCTTGCTTGTGACTTCTTGTCTGTTTGCATCGTGTTTCCTTTGGACTTGAGTTTTGCTGTTTGTGTTTTGGACTATTTGACAGGTTTGTCAACCATATTAAAAGAGTTTTGTTACAATGGGGCAATAAGGACAAATATTTCAAAGAAGAAAGAGGGGGGAAATGTAAAGAATAGAAGAGTACTGTTACAAACTGCTGTTAACAAAAAAGGATATATTATGTGTGTATGTGTGTAATGTTTGTTGTGTTTTGTTTTGTTGGTCTAAAATAATAAAATAAATAAATAAATGAGTTTTGTTTTGTTGCAAAGTCTCCAGCCTATTGCATCAGCAGGGTTTTGGTCCTTGTGCCTTTAACAAGGACGGCAATAGGCTGGGATAGAACAATTCTGTTCTGTTCCGTTCCATTCTAAGGTGACTTTGGGAAACCTCAACTGAAGAGTCCACTCTGGGGTGCACCAAATTGGATAATTTTGCTCCAAACTCTAATGTAATACTGCTGCGTGAGGTGCTTTAAGGCCTTGTAGCATCTCAGTTCTAGTCATTCTTAGATGAAAAATATCATCTAGCTCTATTTTAATTGGAATGCAGGCCTGGGTTAAATAGTAATATAACATTAGTTATCCTTACAGATTATCCACACCAGGATTTGAGGGGGGAGGGGGATGTCTCTACTGGCCTTGGGCTTGGGAAGTACCATTTTACATTAACGTTGGATGATTCGTGGATAACCCTTTGGACACAAATACACCATATTTTATTTTGTCCCCTGCATTATTGTATGTTTATATGAAATTACTGCAAATATTATCAAGAGATTTGCAGTGCCTTATTATCCACATATGTGAGATATGCAGCTCTATTTCTCATTTTCATTTAGTACCAGGGTACTGATTGATGCTTAGAGTTGGTTCTGATAGCAACAATAAGCTGGGTAGGGTGAATGAATTGAAAGATAATCTTGACCAAGACAAAAGAGCTCATGGTTAGAAAGCAGACAGATTCAGGAATAGGAATTAAGCTTGTTTTTGAGTTGCATGATAACCTCACTTAAGAATCAAGTTTACAATCTATTGGTGCTTTCAGCTTTATGTCTGGGTGGCTCAGCTGGTGACTACAGCAAGAGTACCTTTGGCCAGGTTGCCAACTACTGTACATTTACTTCTGATGAGATCAGACCAGACAACAGTAACACATGCCTAGTGACATGTAGATTAGATACTGAACTGTGTATCTGATAAGGAGTCTTCACAGGCAACAACCAGTCCAGAATGCAATGACAACATGGATTGGCGTTTGCAGCAAGATCTACAGGGATTGCAGTGATCACCAATTTGTTCTCAGACCCATCTCAGAACTTAAAATATCACAGTTGCTCTAAATACATGAGGTCCAAAATACCTTAAGGACTATCTCTTCCTGTACAAGCACATCTATTTCCTATGTTCTGAAGGAGAAACTCTTTATATCTCAGTCGTGGCCAAGGTATGTTTCACTGGAAGAAAAAGGCCATTCTTATTCACTGTGTCTGGCTTTCTGAAATTCTACTTCTCAGGAGACCAATCAAGTACTGATATTTCACCCAAGACCATCCTTTAAAAAAAGCATTTAAAAAAATCAGAAATAAAAGATTTATATTTTCACTTTTTAAAAAAATAATTGAAGGGAGACAGGTCTTTTAGAATGTAATGTGTATTGGTTTTAAATGCTATAACTCATAGAATAACTCATAGCATTGGGACAAAAGCTTTATGCAAATAAGAATTTAATATTTCAAAAGAATTTAATGTTTCAATTCAATTTCTCCCACATGCACTATTCTTTAAAAAGAAAAAAGAAAACCAAAGTAGTACATTAAGCCTAGCAGACATTTATAAAGTTTGTTTGTTTTAAACTAAACAGGTAGGGATGTTTTAAACTATGCTATTTAAAGCTTCAGAGGCTATATTGACATTGGAAACTTAATTCTAATGAATTCTGTTTGGTTAATGTGTAAATCCAGCCACAGTGATATAAAAAACATAGTTTATGACTTAAGAATAAGCAGGAACTAGTTCACAGGTTCATTCAACACATCATGGTTTAGTGCAACATGTGAATCTTGAGAATGCTGGGTCAATACTACAGTGTGTATCCAGAGCAGAGAGGAAACTTGAACAAATTTTACTCCAGAGCTAGGCAGAATTGTTTTAATTAATGTAATTGATTCATCCTTAAGAGTAATTGGCTGATCTCAAACAAATCCTGACTTACTTAAATACCAATGATTTCAAACAACCTACACTAAGGATAATTAAATCCAGTTCCAATTCTCTGCTGATTGGTATTCTTTAGCATTGTACACATTACCGTCTGCATCATTCCAGTCTCAAAAATCACCTAAATTTTTTTTTAAAATGCCTTAATTTTTTCTTGTCTCCTTTTTTTTCCTCAAAGACCATACCACTGAAAAATCATGAAATGCAGATGAGTCCATGGTGAAGATCCAAGGAACATTTGTAGAGGGGACAATGAACAAGGGTCCTTCCAACAATGTTGACTTAACTTGTACAGGTTTTAAACCCACTTCTGCTCTCCCCCACAATTACATATGCATCCAGAATGGGGAAGTGAAGAGAACAGTATAATTGGAGAGGAAGCAGGTGGGCTGTTGGGTGAGGGAAAGGGAAGCTACTAACTAGTTCTTTTTTTATCCCAATCAGTAAAAGTAGAAATTAAAAGTCTGAGGTTTAGATACACATGATATCTTCCACCTGGGTGTTTGTGTGTGTGTGTTGAACCCATAATTATGTAGTAGCCCCTAACAAACCATTTAGTACCCTTCAGTGCAGCATTTTAATCATTTTTTTTAAATGCCCTGATTAATTTCAGTAACAGGATTGGTTTTAATGTTAATTATTTGTATAAAAATCCTTATCAAACAACTTCTTCCTCTTCACCACCACAGAGGAAACGCTTGCAATAAATAAGCTACATAATTTCCTCTTGTGTACACACACACAAAGTACACTATGTTCAAGGGGAAAAAAGGTTTAATTCATATGCTAGCTTACCCAGATTGAATCTATTAAATCAATATGAGTTTGGTCAGTTCATTTAATCACATGGCCACTTCAATTTGTTTAGGAAAAAGGCCCTGTGGAAATTCCGATGTCAGCCCAACTTTTTAAACCAGATGCCCCCAATCTGAGGTCCTCCAGATGTCTGGGAATCACAAATTCACACAATTCAAGCCAGTATTGCAGGTTTAAAACAGGTTTGCCACAGCTGATTAAAAACCACCAGAACTACTCATAAAGAAGATGGACAGATCTGACCAACTGAAAGAGCATCTCCCAATTAGGCCCAGAGAATCACTAATACACAAAAGGAATGAGAGAAATCATATGGGTGATTCATACTATGGCAAAGGGGAGTAACAAGGGGCATGTAATTTCTGTGAACTTTGTGGTGGGCTACAAAAATAGGCATTATTTTAAGGAAAGAACCATGACAAGATGCTATGGAAGTGACAGCCAAAGATGAAGAAAGCAATGCTGGGGCCCGCTGCAGAAGGATAAAGGGAGTAGAGGCAGTCCCCAACTTACAACAGTTCGTTTAGTAACCTTCAAAGTAACAACAGCACTGAAAAATGTGAATTATGACCATTTTTCACACTTATGACTGTTGTGGCATCCCCATGGTCATGTGATCAAACTTCAGATGCTTGGCATCTGACTCATATTGATGACGGCTGGGGTCACATGATCACCTTTTATGACTTTCTGATGAGCAAAATCAGTGGAGAAGCCAGATTCACTTAACAACAGTGTTACTAACCTAACAATTGCAGTGATTCACTTAACAACTGTGGCAAGAAAGGTGATAAAATGGGGCAAAACTCACTTAACAAATGTCTCACCTAGCAACAGAAACTTTGGGTTCAATTGTGGTCATAAGTCGAGGACTACCTGTAAGAGAGTCCTATACAAGACCACTTGAGAGCAAGAGCAGAAATGAGAAATTACAGGTCTGTCCCTGCTGTAGAGTAAATCCAGTCTTTTGAGGAATACAAATATTCAACCAAGAACTGGATAGATCATGTTAGTTCGGCTATTCTGGGAATTAAGTCCATGCATCTTAAAATTGCCAAGGTTGAGATACGCTGGGATAAAGGAAGAAGTGAGGGATGCATCTAAGCCTCTTCAAATAAGGGAAGTTGCCCTACTTTAAGCTGTGACAGACTCATACTACATGCTACAAAGGATGGTTAGGCTTATTTTACTTTCATGCAAAAAAACTCTGAAAACTTCAGTCCTCTAAAGAGGCCACCTTAAATACCATTGGTGAGTAAATTAGGATAGCTATAAGAGAAAATGTGTTCATAGTTACAGGACCTTGCATTTATATCATATTTTCCAGTTTTAGGCTAAAATAGCCTAAAATGTCTCACAGACATTTTAGACTTTGATTGTTGAAAACTAAATGTTAAGTGCCTGCATTTTGGAATCATGGCTGATATACTTTGCATATTTATTGATGTTATTATGTGTACTCAGTTAGTGATCAGACATACAATAAACAACACTTGGTTCCAAAGAGAAGGAATGTGTGAGCAAAAGGTTCTCAGATGGTCTCCCTGAATATATAGACAAAACGTTTGGCAGGAGATTGTACTTTTAAAGACGTATTGGGAGCTGCAATAGACAGAACTATTATTTCTTAAATGCTTGGATGAGTTTGGATTTAGCCAGTTAGTTGAATTTAAAAAAAAACTACTATGTTATGCCTACTTTAGGACATACATTGCTGCTTTCATGCTTTCCTTCTCAAGATAGAAGGAAACTGCTATGTTGGCAATTGCACCTTTGGATAGCAGCAGCATTTATGAGTCTCAAATAAAAATAGGTTCTGAGGCCAAATATTGCATTCGTGGATTCTAGTGGACTGATTTGGTGATGACAAGAGCAACAGCAGGAAGAGCCCAGCAAGGCAAATGAGTTATTAGCTCTAATTTGGCTTGGAATAACCCCACCATTGCGGTACAATGCAGTGCAGTGGCTAGGAGCAGGGCCTTCTTGGTGGCAGCACCATGTAACTGTTTCCCAAGCAATGTAAGTACTTCTCAACTGTACAACCACCCAGCCCTCACTTGCAATAGTAAATATTAAATTAATAGGTAACTTAATCTAAAGAAATAGAGTTAATCCCCACAAAAATGCCATAGAAATATTAGCAGGAGTCCTTTACACTCCAGGATTTAGGTCCCCTCCTGCTAAAATACTATGAATTAGAGAGGAAGGTCTGGGAAAGATATTTGGATGCTGTGAAGTGTCTATATGTATAAAGTACAGAATCATGCACACTATGGTATTCCCTGTGACACACTATCCATGAAAAAGCTGAACTCTGAAGAAATAGGGTAGGAAGAGTATTGCCACTGTTGAACATTGCTGTTGGAGAAGACTCGTGAGAATACCATAGAGAGCCAAGAAAACCATCAAATGGATCATTGAACAAATCAATCCAAAATTCTCACTAGAGGCATAAATAATCATGCTCAAATTATCTTACGGTACTTTGGACAGGTTATGCAAACACATACAAAGTTCTCTGAACAATGCTGAAATGCTGGGAAAGGTGGAAGAAAAGGAAAGAGCACAACCAGCAGCAAGCTGGATGGACTCATTTACAGTGGTGATACATGCACCATCAGAAGACCTGAAAGACCTGTAATTTGACAGAAATAAATGCAGATTTAGTTGTGAAAAAAATAAATCAAATTTGCTTCACACAGCAATTGACATGATAGCAGTATTCCAATATCTGAGGGGCTGCCACAAAGGGGGGGGGGGGTTCAACCTATTCTCCAAAGTAACTAAAGGCAGGACAAGAAGGTTAAGGGGCAGATCGCCATGGAGGAAATCTACAATGGTGTTTAAAGATTTGTGAACCCTTTTGAATTTTCAATATTTCTGCATAAATATGAGCCAAGACATGATTTGGTCCCCACACAAGTCCCAAAGCTAAATAAAGAGAACCCAGTTAAATAAATGAGTCAGAAACATTTTACTTCTTCATTTATTTATTGAGGAAAATGGTCCAAAAACGATGTATTTGTGTGTGGCAAAAGTATGCAAACCTTTGCTTTCAGTAACTGCTGTGCCCCCCTTAAGCATAATAACTGCAACTAAATGTTTCCGATAATTGTCGATCAGCCCTACGCATTGGTTTGGAGGAATTTTAGCCCATTCCTCCTTTACAAAAAAGCTTCAATTCAGGAAAGTTGGTAGACTTCCTTACATGAACTGTCTGCTTCTATAGAATGAAGACCGAGACTTTGATTTGGCCATTACAAAATACTGACTTTCTTTTGCTTTTGCTATTCTTTGGTTGTACAACTTGTGTGCTTTGGGTCATTGTCTTGTTGCATGACCCATTTCCTCTTAAGCTTCAGTTCATGCACAGATACCCTGAAATTTTCCTGTGGAATTTACTGATACAATTCAGAATTCATAATTCCCTCAGTGATGACAAGCAATCTTGGTCCTGAGGCAACAAAGTTGGTCCAAACCATGATACCATGTTTCACAGATGGGAAAAAGTTCTACAGGTGGAATGTAGTGCTTAGCTTTCACCAAACCTTGCTTTTCATTCAAGCCAAAAAGTTCTATTTTGGTCTCATCTGTCCACAGAACATTCTTCTGATAACCTTCTGGCCTATCCATGTGGTCTTTTGCAAACTGTAGGTGAGCAGCGATGAAAAGTAGTGGTCTTCTCTTTACAAGCCTGCCATGGACATCATTGTTGTTCAGTGTTCTCCTGATGGTAATTTCATGAACACTGGCATTCTCAATGCAAAAGAGGCCTTTAGTTCCTTAGACATTACTGTGGGCTTCTTTGACATCTTCCAAAATCTTACACACCTTGATGTGATTTGGTTGGTCAAACATTTTGTGGAAGGTAACAATGCTGCTGAATTGCCTCCATTTGTAAACCATCTGCCTGACTGTGAATTAGCCCAAACTCTTTGGAAATAGTTTTGTAAACTTCCCAGTCCAGTGAGCATCAACAATTGTTTTTCATAGGTCATCAGAAATCTCCTTTGTTCCAGCCATGACACACTTCCACACCCTTATGTTATAAAGATCAGACTTCGCTAGTGAATACCCAGAACTGTATTCTTTAAATAAGGCAGGACCTCCCATACTTACACTGGATTATCATTCCATTGATTAAAACACCTAACTCTAATCTCCCTTTCAAATGAACTGATAATCCTAGAGATTCACATCCTTTTGCCAACACATAAATATGTAGACTTGGATCATTTCCCTCAATAAATAAATGAACAAGTTTCATGTTTTTAACTCATTTGTTTAATTAGGTTGTCTTTATTTGCTGTTAGAACTGTGTGGAGAACAGATCAGCAGAAATATTGAAAATTCAAAAGGGTTGTCAAGCTTTTACGCACCATTGTATCTAGATGGTCACTAAGAGTCAACACAAATTTGAGGCACATATTCAGAGAGGGGAAGGGTATGGTACAATGCCTTCTCTAGAACATTTTTCTTGCTTTGTCTATCAGCTTCCTAGCAATGTCCTTGTTTGTTTGTTTGTTTATTTCTCTTTCCCCCACCGTCACCCTCTGGCTCTTGCAGTAAGGGCACGGGAGGCCAACTGAGCAAGGGAGGCTGCAAACTGGAGGGAGGAACAAACTAAGCGCAGACGAGCTCATGAAGGACTTTCAAGTTTGTTCTCAGGCTCTGGGCAGGATGTGGTTGCCTCATCTTCTTTGCCAGGTCTCAGTAGTTTCTCCCCCTCCCCTTTTGTTGACTGCAAATACTGAACTGAATACTCCTAGCCAAGGAAATGAAAGAAAAAAAATGAGAGCAGAACAAGGTGATTCAGTAATGCCGTATGAACAACAGACTTGTTGAATCAGATCATGGGCTCTCCAGTGGAATATTTCTGAAGGAGATGAAAGGCACCAGTCTTTTGTCACTGGAGTTCCAAAATACCTGATGTTCAGTGGCAGCTGCAGAGTTAGCTGTGCATATCCTGCAGTCCAAAAAGACATTTTAAGAAGCAGGAGATGAAAAGAGGGACAGATCACCAAGGAAGAATACTGATAAGTAGCTCAATGTGGTAGTGATGTTCTCAGACTTATTTAAAGATCAGATGAATTAAGACAAAATTCAAAGAATGAACATCAGATAAATTCAAAATGAAGGAAAAGAAAATAAACAGTTGTTCACCAAAGATGACAACTAAATAATCCGGGGACACCTGAGTTCAAGTCCATTTTTGGCAATAAATGTTCACTGGGTGACTATGGGTCAGTCACACTTTCTCAGTTTAACACTTTCCCACAGGTTTTTTGTTGGGAGGAAGAAAGCTAATTATGCTGCCTTGAGCTTCTGGAAGAAAGACAAGGTATAAATCTAGGAAATACATAACAAAATAAAGAGATAGAATTACTGTCCTCTTCTTTCAGTTAGAATAAAATAGAATAGAATTGGAAGGGACCTTGGAGGTCTTCTACTCCAGTCCCCTGCTCAAGCAAGACAACCTATACCCGTGGTGGCAAACCTATGGCATGTGTGCCACAGGTGGCACGCAGAGCCCTCTCTGTGGGCACGCGGGCCGTCGCCCATGTCGTAGGCCTTCAGCTGGGTTTTATAAAACCTTTTCGCTTTAGGCCTCCGCTGCCGTGTGCAAAAAAAAAAAAGGTTCAATCAATCAATCAATCAATTTTAACTTCTCGTGGGGAAAAAAAAGATCTCGCAAAGTTGGAATTGATTGATTGAACTTTTTAGTCCCACCCAGTCTGCCATTACCACCACAGCCACGCTCACCCAATGGGCCACACCCACCCAATGAGCCAAGCCCACCCAGCACCCAGCAATACATAAGTGGGTTTTGGGTTGCAGTTTGGGCACTCGGTCTCTAAAAGTTTCGCCATCACTGACCTATACCATCTCAGACAAGTGACTGTCTAGCCTCTTTTTAAAAATCTCCAGTGATGGAGCACCCACAATTTCTGGAGGCAAGCTATTCCACTGGTTAATTGTCCTCACTGCCTGGAAATTTCTCCTTAATTCCAGGTTGCTTCTCTCTTTGATCAGTTTCCAACCATTGTTTCTTGTCCTTCCCTCTGATGTTTTGGTGAATAATATGACCCCCCTCTTCTTTGTGGCAGCCCCTCAAATACTGGAATACTGCTATCATGTCTCCCCTATTTCTTCTTTTCTTTAGACTAGCCAAATCCAAGATCTGTAGCCGTTCTTTGTATGTTTTAGTCTCCAGGCCTTTGGTCATCTTAGTTGCTCTTATCTGAATTTTTCCAAACACTCAACATCTTTTTCGTGATATGGTGACCAAAATTGGCTGCAATATTCCAGGTGTAGTCTTACTAGGGTTTTATAAAGCGGTACTAATACTTTGTGTGATCTTGATTCTATGCCTCTGTTTATACAACCCAGGATTGTATTAGCTTATTCGGCTGCTGCTGCACACTGCTGGTTCATGGTTAAGTGATCATCCACTAGGACTCCAAGGTCCTTCTCACAGTTACTGTTTTTAAGCCAGGTCTTGCCCAGTCTCTACTTGTACCTTTGATTTTTCCTACCTAAATGTAAAACTTTGCTTTTCTCCACATTGAAACTCATTTTGTTGGATAGGGCCTGTAAGGACCCACCCCACTTTGCATCTTAAGAAGACAGAACTCTTGGAATAATTCTTCCAACAGGAATCCTTTATTAAGAGAAAATGGTTGCAGGTGTTCTAGACAGGACTTGGCGTCCAAGCTCTCCAATTCAAGGTTTTAAGGGGTTCCCCAGTAGCCCCACCCAATCAACCCCCTCTTTCAGTGACAGTCTCAGGCATTACACTTCCACCCCCTTTTCATTACTGCCCGGCTGGATGGAGACTTCAAAGAAACTACATAAAAGGAAAACGGCCGCATTCTTATGGTTAGTTCTTTTGCAATACACACATTCAGTTCCTTAGAAGTATACTGAAGGAAGTGAGGGCCATAAAGCCCCTTTGTTCTCCCCCTTCTCTCCCTCTTATGGCAGAATGCAGAGAAGGCAGAATTGGGGTTTTCTATATTTGATAACTAGAGATGAAATATAATTGGATTCTGACATCCGGCCCCCTCAAAAATAAGAGAGATCCACCTGGAAGAAACAAAACAGGTATAAAAGTTAGTCAGGCTTGTTAGGGTACTCTGTGTGAAACTTCTTCAATAGCTTCGGGGCTCTGACATGACATTTATGGACCCACTCATTTTGTGAGGCAGGGAGGTGTTTCCAGGCAACTAGGTACTGAGTTGCTCCATGATATCTCCTAGAATCAAGGATTTCCTTTATTTCGAAGTGTTGTTCGCCCTCTACCATGATTGGAGGTGGTGGGGGGGGGGGGATTTTTGGCCGTAACGCTGACTGATGCTCTCTTTTGAGCAAGCTGCAATGAAAAATTGGGTGTATTTGCCTGAGATTTTTGGGTAATTCTAATTCTACTGTTACTGGGTTTATGATTCTTTTAATTGGAAAAGGCCCTATATATTTTGGTCCAAGTTTTTTACAGGGTTGTAGAGACTTTAGGTATTTTGTAGATAGGTACACCATTTCACCTATAATGAATGGTGTAGGCTCAATCCTTTTTTTATCGGCTTGTGCTTTTTATGCCTGCCTAGCTTCATCTAGTGCTTTTCTAACTATTGGCCAGGTGTTTTGTAGTTTTTCCATCCATTCTTTCAGTGATGGGATCATTGGTTCGTTTGGGGTTAATTCTGGCATGGGGCTGAAACTTTGACCGTTGGCTATTTGAAAAGGAGTGTAGCCTGTGCTGGAGTGGACTGCATTATTGTAGGCAACTTCTGCAAAAGGGAGTAAGTCCGTCCAATCACTCTGTTGGAAATTTAAAAAACATCTCAAATATTGCTCAAGTACTGAATGACAACGTTCCGTTTGTCCATCTGTCTGAGGGTGATGGCTAGATGTCAGTCCCTGAGTGGTCCCTAAGAGGGATAAAAATTCCTTCCAAAATGCAGACGTAAATTGCACTCCCCTATCAGAGATGATGCGTTGGGGTGCCCCGTGCAATCTGTAAATGTGCTGGATGAAAAGTTTTGCTAAGGCCTTTGCAGTGGGAATCTTTTGGCAAGGGATAAAGTGCACCTGTTTGGAAAACAAGTCCGTGACTGTCCAGATAACAGTATTCCCATTGCTTTCTGGCAATTACACTATAAAATCCATGGCTATTTCCCTCCAGGGGGCTGAGGGATTTGCCACTGGTTGTAATAGCCCTGGCGATTTCCCTTGCAACCTCTTTGCAGATGCACATGTTGGGCAGCTGGCAACATAACTTTCTATGTCCTTTTTTATTGATGGCCACCAAAATTGCCGTTTAATTAAGTGTAAAGTTTTTACAAATCCAAAATGCCCTGCTGATTTTGTGTCATGGCAAAGCTGCATGAAAGTGATTCTTTGGGTTGTTGGTATATATAACTTTTCCCCTACCCAAGGCAACCCGTCTCTCATTGTGCACACATTTTTGTTTTTCTGGAACCATTCATCTGTTTCCAAACTTTTTCTGAATTCAATTCCAGTTTGGCTGTCCAGTTGTGGTTTTAATTTGGCTTGGGTTCTTGTGGTTACTGGTGCTGCCAGTTTTGACTCTGCCATTATTGGTCTAGAGTCTGTGGTTCGTGCGCTGTTCTATTGAGGCATGCGAGGAAGTTCTTTCTCCCTGGTAAATGTTTGAGCTTAAATTGGAACTGGTGAAAATGCTGGGACCAGTGGGCTTGTTTGGGATTGAGTTTCCTGGATGTTTTCAGGGCTTCCAAATTTTTGTGATCAGTCCACACCTGGAAGGGGATTTTGTTGCCTTCCAGGAACTGTCGCCACGTGAGTAATGCCCAACATATCCCATAAGCCTCCTTCTCCCATACGGGCCAGCGCTGTTCCGTTTCCGTGAGTTTCTTGGATGTATATGCACAGGGTTGCAATACTCCATCATCATTTTCTTGTAATAGAACAGCCCCCACTGCCACAACACTTGCATCTGCCTGTATTACGAAGGGCTTGTCCATGTCTGGATGCCTCAGTACTGGTTTGGCAGAAAAAAGTCTCTTTAGTCTCTCAAACGCTGCTTGGCACTCCATTGTCCATGTTAGTGGCTGGCTAGGTTTTACTGAGGATGCTCCCTTCGTTTTCAGTAAGTTAGTGAGGGGTAAGGCTATCTGGGCAAATGAGGGGATGAATTGGCGGTAAAAGTTTGCAAAGCCCAGGAAACTTTGTAGTTGCTTTCTTATGCGGGGTGGTGCCCAATCTAATACTGCTTTGACCTTCTCTGGGTCCATTTCAATGCTCTGGGGGGATATGCGATAACCTAGGTAGTCTATCCTTTCCTGGTGGAATTCGCATTTTGAGAGTTTGGCATATAGGTGGGCGGCTCGCAGCTTCTTTAAAACCGCTCTGACAAGGTTGACATGTTCCTCTTTTGTTTCAGTGAAGATAAGAATGTCGTCCAAGTAAACAAGGACCCCCTTAAACAGGTGCTCCCTTAGAACATCATTGATTAATTGCATAAAGACTGCAGGGCCCCCTTGTAATCCAAATGGCAAGACTTTGAATTGATAGCACCCCATGGGGCAGTTAAATGCAGTCTTCCATTCGTCCCCTTCCTTAATTCTCACGCAATAGTAAGCTTCCCTTAGGTCTAGTTTAGAAAAAATTTTCCCTTTCAATAGGTGTGACAGCATGTCTTTCATGAGGGGCAGAGGGTATAGGTTGCTTTCACTGATTGTATTCAGGGCCCTATAATTCACGCATAAACGTAAAGAGCCATCCTTCTTCTCTCTAAAAAGGACCGGGGCAGCCACTTTAGGCTTGGCTGGCTCAATGAAACCTCTCTCTAGGTTTTTTTTAATGAATCTTTCCATTTCCTCCTTCTCCTTTGGGCTCATGGAGTATAATCTGGGCTTCGGGAGTTTTGCCCCAGGTTTGAATTCAATGGTACAGTCTGTGGGTCAGTGGGGGGGGAGCTCATTCGCCCTCTCCTCACTGAAAACTTCAGCAAGGTCTCTATATTCCTCTGGTATTTCTGTTAATCTTTTTTCCTCTCCTATGGATGCTTTTTCTATTCTTGATTCTGGTAGCCTCCCTTGGGGTTTTAAGTCCATAGGGTCCCCCTTCGGGAATTTGATTTCTGTCATCCTCCAATTTACCCAGGGGTTCCATTTTTTCAACCATTCCATCCCTAGAATCATTGGGCATTCCATGCCTGGGGTCACCACAAACGTTATGTCCTCTTCATGTTTGCCCAGGGAGAGGTGTATTGGTAGAGTGGCTAGGGTAGCTGGCACCCCCCCTGCTATGGATCCATCTAACTGTCCAAATGAGATTGGTTGTTCCAGTCTCCTCGATGGGATGCCCAGATTCCCCAGTAGTGTTGGGCTAATGAGGCAGCGGGTGCAGCCAGAGTCTATTAAGGCTTTCACCTTCACAGCTTCGGGCATGGGGGGGATTAATATAGTCACTGTCTTGAGGATGGGTGTGATGTGTCCACTTACCAGGGGTTCGCCCTCCGAGCTGTCATCTGAGGCATCCACCGGCCCTGTGGTGTAGGCTGGAGATCTTTCCCCTTGGTGAGCAGAAGTGGGGGGTTCCGCAATTTCCATCATTCTCATGGCAGTTTCTTTTGGCTTAGCTGAAGACTTTCCGGATTTGTTGATTGGGGATCTGTCTGGGTTGTGCTGGGGGGCCTTTGAGCGGCATTCTACAGCTCGATGCCCTTCTCTTCCGCACTTGAAACACCCCATTTGCTTCTTGGCTGTAGCCGATGATTTCACCGGTTTGTGTGTCAGCTCAGGCGGGGGGCGGCTCCATTGTTTTCCTCGGCGGTGTCTCTTCAATATGTCGATCTCTGCTTCCTCTGCCAAGATGTACCATTCCTCAAGTTGGTGTGGGTCCCCTCGGGGCAGGCAAGCATCATATAGATCATAATTTAGTCCGTCTTTGAAATGGCTAAGGAGGATGTCTTCTGGCCAATTCAGTTTGCTGGCAATGGCCCGGAATTCTTGTGTATATTCAGCCACAGGGCGTTTGCCTTGCCTCATCATTTTTATCCTTTCACGGGCTTTGCGATCAGCCAGGGGGTCTTCAAATCGTCTTCTCAGAGAGGACATGAAACGGTTGAAGTTACTGAGTTCTGGGGCATTGGAGTCATGCAAGTTCACCACCCAATCTGCAGCCGGTCCATCCAGGGCAGATTGCACGATCTGGATGCGGGCTTTGTCGCTGGGAATGTCCTGCCCGTATTCCTCCATGTAGCTGAGGACTTGGGTTAGGAAAAACCCCAAGTGTGTTGGCTCCCCTTTGAATTTCACCTCCAACGGCGGACGTCTTGGAATGGATCGGTGCCTCCGTTGTTGGTGGTAGTGTCTTCCATCCAGATTGCCATCTGTGGTCCGGTAGGGGGTGGGGACTACTGGATCAGCAGATGTCCCCGGGGTTGCAGGTTCCACGTCCCCCTCGGTGTCTCTCCCTTTGCGGCTCCAGGAGCTGGGGTGGCCGTAGGGCTCAGGATTCTCCTCTCTTAGGGAGCTGAGAGTTCTCTTCATCAGGTCAATAGCTTTCTCTAGGATCCAGTCTGAGTACGGTGCCCAGCTTTCTCCCTCTTCACTTGCGTGCAGGGATTTCTCCATCTCCTGCTTCCATTCTGGTTGCTTGGTCCCCCGTCTCAGGGTCACCTTTCTTGATTCCTTTCCTCACTCACTTTTCTTTCCAACGCCCATTGACCAGCGAGGCTTGTGGTCCTGTGTCTCCACCACTTCTTCTCCTGAGGAATCTGACCTCTCGGATCCCAACATCTGGCAAGGTTCCAATTTGGTCAGAGGCTCTCTTTCCAGGGAGTTTTCCCCCTCTCTTGCTCCATTGTCTGACATGGTAAATTTTTGCAAAATCCCCCGGCAAGGGTCTCCCTTCCAGGTGGATTAATTTTGCAAGTCCTGTCTAATGTAAGGACCCACCCCACTTTGCATCTTAAGAAGACAGAACTCTTGGAATAATTCTTCCAACAGGAATCCTTTATTAAGAGAAAATGGTTGCAGGCGTTCTAGACAGGACTTGGGGTCTAAGCTCTCCAATTCAAGGTTTTAAGGGGTTCCCCAGTAGCCCCACCCAATCAACCCCCTCTTTCAGCAACAGTCTCAGGCATTACACTTCCACCCCCTTTTCATTACTGCCCGGCTGGATGGAGACTTCAAAGAAACTACATGAAAGGAAAACGGCCCCATTCTTATGGTTAGTTCTTTTGCAATACACACATTCAGTTCCTTAGAAGTATACTGAAGGAAGTGAGGGACATAAAGCCCCTTTGTTCTCCCCCTTCTCTCCCTCTTATGGCAGAATCCAGAGAAGGCAGAATTGGGGTTTTCTATATTTGATAACTAAAGATGAAATATAATTGGATTCTGACAGGGCCCATTATTCAAGTTTGTCAAGATCTTTTTGGATCCTGAGCTTGCCTTCTGGGTTGTTAGCTACTCCTGCCAGTTTAATGTCATCTGAAAATTTGATGAGTTCCCCTTAATTCCCTCATCTAAGTCATTGATGAAGATATTGAAGAGTACTGGGCCTAAGACAGAACCTTGTGGTATCCCACTGCTTACTTCTCTCCATATGGAGGTAGTGCCATTGAGGACTACACGTTGAGTACGTTTGCCAGCCAGCTACAGATCCATCTGGTGGTGATATTGTCTATTCCACCTTTTTTTAGCTTACCAAGGAGTAGGTTGTGGTCTACTTTATCAAATGCCTTACTGAAGTCTAAGTATACTATGTCCACAGTATTTTGCTGGTCTATTAGTGTAGTCACTTTGTTGAAGAACGAAATAAGATTGGTTTGGCATGATCAGTTTTTTAAAAACCCATGCTGGCTACTATTTATTCATTTATTTATTTATTTAATTTTATTTATATGCCGCCCAATCCCAAGGGACTCAGGGCGGCGTACAAAATTAAAACAATAATCTAACAATAAAACAATAAAATAATACAATCATACAGCGTGTCCGATCATATCCTGCCCCCCCCCCAGGGACATCAGCCCCAGGTCTGCCGGAACAGGAGAGTTTTAACAGCTTTCTTAAAGGCCGGCAGGGTGGGAGTAGTTCGAACCTCGGGGGGAAGTTGATTCCACCAGGTCGGAGCCACCACAGAAAAGGCCCTTCCCCGAGGGCCCGCCAGCCGACATTGTCTAGCCGACGGGACCTGAAGGAGGCCCAATCTATGGGACCTCACCGGTCTCTGGGAACTGTGCGGCAGTATGCGGTCCTGTAAGTAACCTGGCCCTATGCCATGAAGGGCTTTAAAGGTGATAACCAACACCTTGAATTGCATCCGGAGACCCACAGGAAGCCAGTGCAGCTCGCGGAGGATAGATGACACGTGGGCGTACCTTGGCGCGCCCACAATCGCTCTCGCGGCTGCATTCTGAACCAACTGCAGCCTCCGAACGCTCTTCAAGGGTAGCCCCATGTAGAGCGCGTTACAGTAATCCAGTCTTGAGGTGACAAGGGCATGAGTGACGGTGAGTAAAGCCTCCTGGTCCAAATAAGGCCGCAACTGGTGCACCAGGCGAACCTGGGCAAAGGTCCCCCTGGCCACAGCCGATAGATGTTGTTCCAAATTTAGCTGTGAGTCCAGGAGGACACCCAAGTTGCGTGCCTGCACTGAGGGAGGTAAATTTGCCCCCCCCCCAGGACTAATGATGGACCATCCAGTTGACCTTTGGGAGGCAAGACCCAGAGCCACTCGGTCTTGTCAGGGTTGAGTCTAAGCCTGTTCATCCCCATCCAGACCCTCACATCTTCCAGGCACCGGCACATCACGTCGACTGCTTCACTGAAAGGACATGGGGTGGAGATATACAATTGGGTATCATCCGCGTACTGATGATACCTCACCCCGTGTCGCCGAATGATCTCACCCAGCGGTTTCATGTAGATGTTAAAAAGGAGGGGGGACAGGACCGAGCCCTGAGGCACCCCATGATCAAGGCGCCTAGGGGTCGATCTCTGTCCGCCCGCCAACACCGACTGCGACATGTCAGAGAGGTAGGAGGAGAACCACCGCAATATGGTGCCGCCCACCCCCACCTCTCCGAGACGACGCAGAAGGATACCATGGTCAATGGTATCGAAAGCCGCTGAGAGGTCAAGAAGCACCAGGATAGAGGAATGACCCCTATCCCAGGCTCGCCAGAGGTCATCGGTCAGTGCGACCAAAGCAGTCTCAGTGCTGTAGCCGGGCCTGAAACCAGATTGAAAAGGGTCCAGATAATTAGTTTCATCCAAGGATCGCAAGAGTTGGGACACCACCACCTTCTCTACAACCTTCCCCACAAAGGGGAGGTTGGAGACAGGATGAAAGTTCTTCAAAACAGCTGGGTCCAGGGAAGGCTTCTTGAGGAGGGGCCTCACCACCGCTTCCTTTAAAGGTTGCGGGAAAGACCCCTCCATCAAGGAGGCGTTGATTATCGCCTGGAGCCAGCCTCGTGTCACCTCCCTACTGGCAGAAACCAGCCAGGAGGGGCACGGGTCCAATAAACAGGTGGCGGCATTCATTGCCCTCACGGCCTTGTCCACTTCATCAGGGGTCACAGGCTCAAACTCGCTCCAGATAACATGACTAAGACCAGCCCCCGGCAACTCAGCTGGCACTGCCCAGTTGGAGTCCAGGTCTCTCTGAATCTGAGCGATTTTGTCTGAAAGAAACTGAACAAACTCCTCAGCTCTCCCCTGCAAGGGTTCCTCTGCCTCCTCCACTTTAAGAAGGGAGCGGGTCACCCTAAACAAGGCGGCCGGGCGAGATTCTGCAGACGCAATAAGTGTGGAAAAGTGAACACGCTTTGCCGCCCTTATCGCCACTAAATAAGTCCTAAGATAGGCTCTTAATAGTGATCGGTCAGATTCAGAGTTACTGGCCCTCCAACGTCGCTCTAGACGTCTCTTGTGGCGCTTCATCTCCCGGAGCTCCTCAGTAAACCAAGGCGCCCTCCAGGGACCACCACCACAGAGAGGTCGCAAAGGCGCAATTCGATCCAGGGCCCCGGACGCCGCCTCATTCCAGGCCGCAACCAAGGACCCGGACGAGTTGTGGACAAAGGAGTCAGGTATTTCCCCAAGCTCCTCCTGGAACCGATCTGGGTCCATTAGGCGCCTGGGGCGGAACCACCTAGTCGGCTCCCTCTCCCTGCGATGGGGGAGTGATGCTCTGAAGTCCAGCCTCAATAGGAAATGATCTGTCCATGACAAGGGCGAGATCTCTATTCCCCTTAATTCCAGATCATGTCTCCATTGCCCCGAGAGAAACACAAGGTCGAGTGTGTGACCACCCCTATGAGTCAGATCCTGGATTACCTGGGTCAGGTCCATGGTTGCCATGGAAGCCGTGAACTCTTGCACCGCCTCTGAGCGATCGCCGAGTGGTGGCAGGTTAAAGTCTCCCAGTACCATAAGTCTGGGGAACTCCACCGCCAACCCGGCTACTGACTCCAGCAACGCAGGCAGGGCTGTTGCAACGCAGCTGGGAGGTAGGTACGTCAGCAGCAAGCCCAACTGAACCCGTGAACCCAACTTCAATAGGAGGGACTCACACCCAACAACCTCCGGGGTAGGAATCCCACGAGGACTCAAGGACTTCCGAGCGATGACTGCCACTCTCCCACCCCTGCCCTGATGTCGAGGCTGATGAAGCACCACAAACCTGTCCGGGCACATCTCCAAGAGGGAAACACCCCCCTCAGGGCCCAGCCAGGTTTCGGTTATACATGCCAGGTCCGCCCCGCTGTCCAATATTAAATCACGGACAAGGGGGGCTTTGTTGACAATGGACCTGGCATTAAGCAACAGCAGCCTACAACTAGGGCCCTGTACTCCCCTGTCACCAGTACTACAGGATGAGCCTTTTGAGGGGCCGGAACAAGGAATCGCTCTAATATAGCGAGTCCTCGTTCCCCAAAGATGGCCTGCCCCTCGGCTCCCGCCATATCTGCCCATCCCAGTCATAACCAGGATGCTCCGACCTTCTTCCCTCCCCGGAGTACCCCCACCCTCACCAGCCTTCTCCCTTCCTGACCGGACTAGCTTTCCATACAGACCAAGCCCAAGGGTAAGTCCTGCCCTCCCCCTGCTTTTGCTATTGCACTCAGCAGAGGGGGCACCAGGCTCCGCCCCCGACTCCACCATTCTCATACCCCAAACACTCAATACACATTCACACTCAATTTATATACATAAAAATAAAAATATTCACATTCATATGCCCTAAATACAATAATAAAATTTATACATAACAGGGCCACCATTCATCTACATACATACACATACCCAGAACAAACATTCTCTAAAAAAATATTGCCCCTCTGTGTCCCAGGTTGGTCCAGTGTGGCCGGCTAGGTGATCATTAGGTACTTGTCTTGGGGCAGCCCGTACTTGGCCTTATGCTCCTCAAAGAGCTGGGTCAACTTCTCCAAGTACCTCTCGTGCAGCTCATCAATGGCTTCTCTGGACATCTAACAATTGTGTAAAGTCAACCCAGCCACGGCGGAACTGTAATTCATCTTCTTCCACGGAGTGCCAGTGCAGGCCGACTCCTCCAGCCTGCTTGACAGCCTCCCCAAGGGCCCATTCCCCAACGCCGGCCCGCTGCTTTCCCCGGCAGGGCCCAGCAACAGAGTGCAGTTGAAGCCGAAGGTGCTGGCCTTGTTGTCGCGGTTCCTCTTGTTGCTGGCCGCCACCGAAACGGCGGCAGCGGCGGTTGCCGCCGGGGCAGCGGGCGAAGTCACGCGGGGAGCCCAAGTCACCGGAGAAGGCCCTGCCACGGAGCCCGAGGAAAACGAAGAGGCGGCGGCGGCAGTGATGGCGGAGGAAAAGAAAAAGGAGGCCGCGCGCGGGGCAGTGAGGGTCGGCTGAGCGCCGGGCCGGGTTGCCCAGGCGGGCGGCTGCGGCGAGGCCTGCCGCGGTGGGGGAGGTTGTGGCTGCTGGTGGGGCAGGCCGGCACTCTCCAGCGGCAGAAAGTCGGGCCGTGGGTCGCCGCCACGCGGGACGCGGGACATGCCAGGCGGCGGGGACGAGGCGGCAGCAGCCACCAGGCACAACGAGGCGGCCAAGGCAGCGGACGAAGAAGTCGAGGAGGAGGCCGGGGCGGCGAGCTGGGGTGGCGGGCTGGGGCGGCGGCGGCAGCTGCTACTGTTGTTTGCTTCTAGTTGTTCACAGATCTGTTTTTTGATTATCTTTTCTAGGATCTTCCCAGGTATTGATGTTAAACTGATTGGTCTGTAGTTTCCTGGGTCTGTTTTTTTTTTCTTTTCTTGAAGATGGGAACCACATCAGCCCTTTTCCAATCCTCAGGTACTCCAATCCCGGTGCTCCAGGATTTTTGAAAGATGAGGTGCAACGGTTCTGAGATAACATCTGCCAGCTCCTTCAGAACTTTGGGATGTAATCTGTCAGGCCCCAGTGATTTGTATTTGTCAAGGTTGGATAAGTGTTCTTTTACCATTTTCTTGCTTATTTTAATTTTGGTTTCTAATTTGTCTTTTGCAGTGGTTTTGGGGGGTATTGTTATGTACTGAGCTTAATTGGGAACAGGTGCAGGGAGCTGCCCTGAAACAGTCAGCAGACCACATGGCCTGCTGGGCCAGACTTGCTGTCTGCTAGGATGCATTTGATCGGAAAAATATATTGCATTCATTGGCTGACAACGCCCCAGGGTGAATGTATAAAAAGGGGCGGAGCCATCTTGTTCTGAGTTCTGTTTAGCCTGAAATAAAGAAGTACCTGTTTGTTACTCCTGCCTCTTCAATGCCTACCAACGCAAGAAACAGAACATTGGCGACGAAGGTGGGATCGTGCTGCCGCAAATTCAAGGGCTGACTCACCATGGGAAGCCTAGAAAGCGCTGAGAAGTACGACGTTCCAACCTCCTTCGCTCTGCCTGCCAGTACGAAAACGCTGGAGGAGAGTGCCACAAGGAATCGTCCTGGAACCCCTTTGAAAGCCTGTGCAGCATGAGGCATTGAAAAGGTCGCCAAAGATCCACCATGGTGAAG
Source organism: Crotalus adamanteus (assembly GCA_039797435.1). Classification (NCBI taxonomy): domain Eukaryota; kingdom Metazoa; phylum Chordata; class Lepidosauria; order Squamata; family Viperidae; genus Crotalus; species Crotalus adamanteus. Next base: position 13,727,943 of record CM077935.1, read on the forward strand.
ATTGGTCATCTTTCTGAATTCGACGTCAAGCATCCAGAACGATGGAGCTCCTATGTTGCTAGGATGGAGAATTACCTGAGAGTCAACCAGGTTCGGGAGGACAGACTGAAGGCTGCGACGCTGCTGTGCGTTTGTGGTCAAGAAACTTTTGATATTGCAGAAAACCTGGTTGTTCCAGCACCCTTGGAGTCCATTGCTTATGCAGAGCTGAAAAGAATGCTCAAAGAACATTTTGAGCCAAAGCTGTCAGTCATAGCTTGGCGACATGCTTTTGAACAGCGGGACCAGCATCCTGGGGAGTCCGCTGCTGATTTCATTGCTGCTCTGCGACAAGCTGCAAGGCCTTGCAAATTTAAGGACCTGGAAGAACGGCTACATGATCAGCTAGTTTGTGGTCTGAGGAGCTGAGAACTTCAGTAAAAGATTTTTGCTAGAGAAACTGTCTCCTTCCAAGACGCACTGAGGGAGATAATGGCCGAAGAAGCAGCAGGTGGAGCTGTTAAGGCCTTGCGGCTTTCCAAAAACCCTCCTTGCTCGGACACAGTCCATCTAGAAGACGCTGACAGGGTTGAAGACAACGAGTCGGACAACGAGGTCGATTGGTTTCAACAACCACCAGAAAAAAGGCCTCAAAGGCAAGTGGACAAAAGCTTTGACAAGGTAGTTCCCTTCTCTCGGTGTTTCGGGTGTGGAGGCCACCACAAACATACCGACTGTCGTTTTCGTTCCGCCACTTGCTGGGTGTGTGGCCGGCAAGGCCACATCACCGCCGTCTGTTTGGGTCGCAGGAAAGATCGTCCATCGGAAGAGTTGCCTCAGAAAGGTACCGGGGTCCCCAGTCAGAACCGGGTGGGTTTCTGCGTGACTAGAAGGAGCGTACTTAGGACAAGGGCCCACCGGCCATTGAAGAAAAAGCTCCACATTGAAGTCAAACTGCAGGGGGTCCCCTCAGACATGGAGCTGGACACGGGTTCAGCTCTGTCCATAATTTCCCAAAGAACCCTTAAACAGATTTTCTGCAGAAGCAGCCAACGAGTTAAGCTCAGTCCGTTGAATCTCGTTTTGACCGATTTCCAGAATTCCCGAGTCAGCGTCAAGGGGGAGGCCACACTCGGGGTGCAGTTCAGGGATTTCGAGGGCCCCTTGGATGTCGTAGTTGTTGAGGGCAACCGCACAAGTCTGATTGGACTTGATTGGTTCGATGTGCTAGGAATTCAGGTGACTGGGTTAAACAGTTTGCAATCGGCGAGCCTTTTGGAGGTATGCAAAGAATTTGCTGATGCTTTCAGCCCCGAGCTTGGGGCATACAAAGTCAGTATGAAGTTGTTAAGAACAAGTCTTGTTTTATTTTATTTTTTATTAGCTTCCTTAATAGATTAAGGACATGCTGTGGATTTGTTTTATTCCAAAAAAGTATTTGACAAATTCTCCTATGATATTCTGATTAACAACTCAGATATATATTGGCTGAATAGCATTGGGTGGATCAAAATTTGACTTGAAAGCTGTACTCAAAGATTTCTCATTAATAGCTCTTCTTAAACTAGAGCAGTGATGGTGAACCTTTTAGAGACCGAGTACCCAAAAACTGGCCCCGCCCCCGTTTCCCCCCCTGCCCCGCCCCCACCCCGCCTGCCTGCAGGACCACTCACCACCTCCAGGGCCCGCCACAGATCTCCCAGGCAGCCCAGCAGCACCATTGCAGCCATGCCCTCTGCCCGTGCCCTGCAGCATCAACTGTGCACGATGGGGTGTGAGGGCAGAGTCTTGTCTACGCTGCCTGGCTGCCATGTCCTTGGCTGTGCTGCTCTGTGTGGGCCACGCTTGGGGGCGACTCTCCTCCAGGGGGGCTGCTGGTGAGGAGGGGGTCACGAGAGGAGGCAAGGCTGGGGCAACGGCACGTGTGCCCACAGAGAGGGCTCCGAGTGTCGCCTCTGGCACATGTGCCATAGGTTCGCCACCACTGAACTAGAGCAATGTATCAAGTGTGCAGCCATAGACTTATCCTGGACCCAGTTCTTTTTCACTAATGACTTGGATGAAGAGGTGGTAGGAACATTGTTCAAATTTGCTGATAATACAAATGTAGGTGGTATAGCTGTCACTTTAGAACAGGGGTAGGCAACCTTGGCTCTTTTATGACTCATGGACTTCAACTCCCAGAATTCCTGAGCCAGCCATGCTGAGGGGAAAGGGAGAGGTTTCCATGCTGAGCCATGCTGGCTCAGGAATTCTGGGAGTTGAAGTCCACGAAACATAAAAGAGCCAAGGTTGCCTACCCCTGCTTTAGAAGATACAGTACAAACAAAATTTAAATGATCTTGATAGGGTAGGGAACAGATTTAAAATGTAATTTAACAGAAATAAATGCAGATTTAGTTGGGAAAAAAATAAATCAAATTTACTTCACACAGCAATTGACATGATAGCAGTATTCCAATATCTGAGGGGCTGCCACAAAGAAGGGGGGGGGGGTCAACCTATTCTCCAAAGTAACTAAAGGCAGGACAAGAAGCAATGGATGGAAACTAATCAAGGAGAGAAGCAACCTAGAACTAAGGAGAAATTTCCTGATGGTTAGAACAATTAATCAGCCTCCAGAAGTTGTGAATGTTCCAGCACTGGAAGTTTTTAAGAAGAGATTGGACAACCATTTGTCTGAAATGGTATAGGGTTTCCTGCCAGAGCAGGGGGTTGGACTAGAAGACCTCCGAAGTCCCTTCCAATTCTGTTATTCTACAATAATAAGTATGAAAAGGATTCTGACGGTGAGCACAAATGAATAATAAAGCAGCATATGAAATATGAAGTAACATAACTATTAAAAATGCAAATAAAATTTTAGACTACAGAAATGCAGAATTGCAAATTGGAGAATGTAATCTTTCCACTATATTCTTGGTAGCTGAGAGCTACTATCTCTGATTCTGAACAGCATACTTTAAGAAAGACTCAGAAGAACTGGATGAAACAGGCAAAAAGGTTAATAAGGATGATAGCGAACTGAAAATTAAGTCTTATGAGGAGATATTGAAGGAACTGTGTATGTTTGAGTCCCGAGAAATGATGACTGAGAAGAATGTTATATATATATATTAATATCTGAAAAGAATCACATAGAAAATATATTTTCTATATAGTATTTTTATATATTATGGGATACAGAGATAGTTTCAAGGAAGGTAGAATGCAGTTGACTGTTATATATATATATATTATAATCCATTACCCATTAGAGATGCAATCTCTATGGATCAGTTGTCAATTAATTATGATGTTCAATAGAGCTTCTCTCCTTTTAGAAAACTACCAAATTAGTAAATCAACCAGAAGATATAATACATAGGTAAAGAAGAATTTCCAATTTGTTTTTCTAAATCACATGACACTAAACTTGTTCATAATTCATATCCCTGAATTAAAAAGAAACCATAATATATTGTTCTATCCCAGCCTATGGCCGTCCTTGTTAAAGGCACAAGGACAAAACCCCTGTTGAGAAAATAGGCTGGAGACTCAAAAGAAAACAAGCCCCTTTTAATATGGGTAATAAACCTGCCAAATAGTCCAGAAACAAAAGTAGCAAAACACAATCCAAATGGAGGAAATTGTCCACACAAAACACAATGCAAAACAGAAAAGTAGTCACCGGCAATACTAACAGAACAAGATCCCATGAAGTACTTTGCAACGGTTGCCTTCAGAAACCAGCACCACCCACACCTTCCCTTTTTATAAAGCAGTCCCAAGGCGTTGCCTCTCAGTGCCTTCTCCTCCTCCCCTGGAGTTGTCGTATTGACTGCTGCTGATCTGCTCTCACTATATGCTCTCGCTAATTGCCTGCGTCTACGAGCATCAATCATGTCCATCAGGTGTGAATCCTCCAAGTCTGACTCATTCTCCCCATACAGCTGAGCTTCATCCGTAACACGACTGGAGGGGCCAGGCTCTTCATCAGACCATGAGTCTTGTAATTCATCAGAGCCTCCCTCTGACCCTGATGGCCCTCCAAATGCCTCCTCCACCTCCTCCTCAGATTCCCCGGACTCAGCTGTTGGGAACACAGGCTGGCACGGAATCATGACATATATTCAGAATACATATTTGTGTTCAGAAGTAGCCCAGCATTTACCCATTGCTTCCTTAAAATTTTTAAAATGACAAATCCAGATAATAGAGCTCTTCTCATTTTGTGACACTGAAGATTCTCACCCTATCTAGATGAATTGTCTGACATACCAGTAATTAATGTCTGTCTCTCTCTCTTATAAAATATTTCTTGCAACAAAGCTATGATGCCTCCACAGACTGCCCACATACTATTAACTTCCCTTTCCCCTGAAGTCACCTTACTTCTGCAAAAAGAGGGGGGGAAACCCAGATCATTAAAAAATAAAAGTTAAGTTACAACAGGAATTTTGTCTGTAGCTCCCAAACTGCCTCTCCTGAGAATGAATGGAGAGTCCTGGTAGATCAGACCAAAGACTCATCTTATCCAGCATTCAACTTGCCATACTGATTATTTGGATGCCTTTGAAAAATCCACAAGCAGAGGCCCAAGACAACTGTCACCCAACTTCCCATCATTAAAAAGTCTTAACAGAGCGTTAGCTGAGACACTAGTATCTTAGTTGTAAACACCATTGCCTGCTTTCCTTAACAGATAAAAAGAACTCTTGCCTCATCAGATAAGATGTTCTTGTACGTTCAGGAAACCACAAGGGAAAACTGAATAATGTCATGTTGCTTGGGGATGTGGGAAGGAGAGAGGGAAAAAAAGAAGTCTTATGTCTTCTTCAAACTGGTTCCTTCATGCTTTCCAGCCAATATGGGCACCTGCACTGGCCTGGGATAAGGAGAGTTGTACCCTAATTTAGCAAGTTGGGAGAAGTCTGAACAATATGCTGGTTTCACCAAAGTAGCAAAATAAGAGCTAAAAAGCTTCAAGTTTGCATAATCTAGTATCATCCACCTTTTCTTAAGCTACCTTCTTGTTTCAATATATAAAAGTAACAAAAACCTCCAGTGAGGCAGAGGGCCTGTTGGTTACCCTGGCTTTAGATGATTTAGTACAATTTAACTTCTCTTTGCACTCATAAAACGAGTTAAAGAATAGCATGAGGGAGACTAATTCCTGAACTGCAGATTTATGTGAATATTAGTCTGGTCTGTTCCAGCCCTCCCTGGTACCTGTATTTACAACAGAGGGGAACACTTCCTCTACAAAACACACAAGAAATGAGAACTTGGAATTGTGTGACATGGTCTCATGAATGTGGAAACAAAACAGGAGTTTAACTCTTTCTCCACAATTATGAGAGGAAGGCAACAAAGTTTTTGGCATGGGAATGAGAAGAATTGGGGTTCAATGGCATATTTAGTTATGAAATTCATGGGCTCCAAACACATAGACTCCAAGATTGATATAAAGGTAAAAATGCAACGTATAAATATAATACCTGGAATAGCCTATAATATACACAGACATCTGTTCAGGAATCAGCCCCTCACACACTATGCTTAACCAATTTTATGAGCAAGAACAGAAGTTAATTTGTTTTGAAAATGAATCATCTAAAACCAGGGTACCCAATAGGCTCTCTGCCCCATTTTATCTTTTAATTTTTTTTAAGATTTTTTAAAATGTAAAGGGTTGTATTTATAATAAATGTATTTAAGTTCAATATTATATTGTAAAAAAATGTCTTTCAGAAAAAGGAAATTACTTGTGTGAATTTCCAAGAGAATAGAAACTAGCCTTACCCAAATCCATAGACAATCTCAAAAGATGCTTTTATGTAGTTTAATGAGCATCTTTTCTCCAAATGTTTTTGGGTCAAACTGTTTAGGCAAAAAACAAACAAACAAAAAAAAACAACAACCTAGGGTCACCACAACTATTTCTGCCCCTTTCATTGAAACAAGAATACTTTCAAAATAATCTTTATGTTGGTATCCTAGAAAAGGGGTCCTACATAATGTCTATAAATGCTTTGAATCTGATAATAAGCTATCTCCAGAAACTGGCATTAAGTATGAGGTTCAGTACCGCGTAGAATCCAAGAGATTTAAAGAAATCTGAGGAATCATTGCATATCAAGATTCTGGCTTGTGGTATATCAGGTAATTGACCCATTTCTGCAAGGATCAACAGATGCAGATCAGCCAATTTCCAATTACTTGACACTGCATACAGCTATATAATGGTAGAAAAGATTCTCCTCTTACCCAAATTAAGATGTTAAAAAGTCTAATCTGTAGGGATTCCAATTTTGATAAAATTATTTCTAATAGTAAATCCAAAGCATGGGTTCTAATGTTTTTGTGGCCAAAGTAAGGCCATCAACAAAACAAAAGAATATGATAGAGTGTCCCTCTAAGAATATGGATGTTTAGAGGAGTAAAGGGAAAAATCTGAGTTATCTTTTCTAGCTGAGGAACCAATATATACGTGTCTGTGTCGTATGTGTGTGGGGGGGAGTGCTGCTGGAATTTTAATTGGTAAGGCAATGATATTAGTAGGAGGGCAGATCCAGAACTTGTTCATAGAGTTCAGGAGGTTCAGAAAACAGAACATTTGATCCCATCTAAATCAGTCCTCAGATCTCAGAACACTCCTGGATGGACAACATAGCTATCTAAAGATCATACAAACTTCTCGCCAACACAAAAAGCCAACCACAAAGTCCCATTTGTGCTAAGGTATGTGAGTGTAGATGTTTTCTCAGAATAAAGATTGTGAGTTGCAGCAGATCATCAGTTTTACTCCTTCTACTTGCAGCTATTATTTTTACATCTTTCTGCCATTGCTTGACTTCAAGATTCTAAGGCAATACCTTTCTAAAATCTTTCTCTGTTACAGACTGAATATCTTTTATGCTTCATGGAAAAATGTAAGGAATGGTACAAAAGGAACTAAGCTATTATAACATCCAAGAGATTATTAAGGAGATTGGTAAATTTCACCTCTTTTGTTATGAGCCTTCTAGGTAAGACTTATCACCTTATGTCAGAGTGTTCAATGTCTATCAGTTTCAAAACTATATCAGGCCTTGGGCATCTTAAAGTCTGAAATAGATGTCTAAAGCATCTATAGGAGCTCCAGGATCCACTTTGCCTTTTAAAAACTTTGAGAAACTCTTGAAAAAAAAATGAATGATCTCCACCTTTCTAAGAGTCTGGGGATCACAGAAAGGATGATGTAGGCTGCAGCTCTTGGGTTACACTCTTAGGAGTTCTCTTTTAAGAGATAGTTGAAAGGAAAATAAAATAATACAAACTGCACACACAGTATGTATTAATGCTACAGTATGTCTCCATGATGAATTACAACTAGCTTCCAAAAAAACCCCTGGGAAATATCATTCTTTAATTCTGGCTCCTACTTACATTTCAATTTTCAGGGATAAAAATATGAATGTCCTGTTAAATCAATCCTTAGCTTGTTCTCTACACTTTCTACCTAGATATCTTCAGACTCTTTCAATTAATTAGCAGTGGTAAACAAGATACTCAAAAGATTATTTATCTACTTCTGACATCTGCCTGTTGCAAAATTGTCATAAAGTGTTAATGGCAATCTGGGTTCAACAGAGACTGGAAAGAAAAACATCTTTACAAGGATTCATGATGTGTCTAGACAAATACTGATTACTCCCTGGATCCCCAGTATTACAGCAATGAGTGGCAACATTTCTTGGACCTTACCAAGGTCTATCTCATTTTACTGCATTTCTATTATTTTTATGCCTTGGACATTATTTTTATTTCCAAGAATGCTCCTGGGTTCCTCAAGGTTTCCACAGGTATTCTTAGAAAATAAAAGGCTAGGCTTTGCTTGGAAGTGAGTCTCATTACCCAGAAAATAATAAAGCAAGCTCAAGCAGTAGAAATCTAGAAGATCTGATAGGAAAAAGTTCATCAGTCTGCCTTCAAGTAAACATGGATGAAATGACTTGACACATTCTGCATGGAAGCCATTTGATGAAACTGCTAACAGCATGTTCCCAAAATTCTAAATATGCCCAGAAAGACCTTGGAGAAAACATAAAGCAAAACACATTAGGAATGATATAGACATTGTAAGAGAAACTATGAAGAAAGGATCTAAAAATATTACCAAACGTTATGATTAGTTCCAGGCAGGTGGCATGGGAAAGACAGGAAGATAGAGTATAGTACAAAAGATTGCCCAAGTACATAAGCATCTGACAGTTTCTCTATATCAGTGATGGCGAACCTTTTAGAGACCGAGTGCCCAAAAACCGTCTCGCCCATCCTACCCCCCTCTCCTGCCCACAGGGCCACCCACCACCTCCACGGCCCGCCACAGCAGATCGCCCAGGAGGCCCAGCAGCGTCATGGCGGCCACACCCTCTGCACCCTGCAGCATCATCTGTACGCGATTGGGCACGAGGGTGGAGTCTTGTCCCCGCTGCCTGGCTGCCATGTGCTTGGCTGTGCTGCTCGGCACAGGCTGCGCCCGGAGTGAGTCTCCTCCAGGGGGGGCTGCTGGTGAGGAGGGGACCACAGGGGGTGGGGGGCTGGGGTGACGGCGTGCATGCCCACAGAGAGGGCTCTGAGTGCCGCCTCTGGCACCCGTGCCATAGGTTCGTCACCACTGCTCTATATCAATCCCCAAAATTCCGTAGTACCAGAAGATACTCTGATCTCAGTCCAAGGCCAGTGCTTAAGTATGCTAGAACTAAAATCAAATATCACCAATCTTAATTCAGGACCATCCTTGGAATGACCATCCAATCCAGTGTGGTGGTCCCACATGGAAAGAAATGCTTCCAGACAAACATGGACCTGGATTTTGTCCAATTTGTCCATACCCAAATTCAGATGTATAGGTCAGATGGTTATTCATAGGCATATGTTAATGCAAGGTAAATTACTATATAATCAAAGTGATAAGGAGCAGATTTGTAAAGCCACTAACGGTTAAGCTTCATCATTAACATACAGAGATCTTCCAAAATGTGTACTGATATATCTATGGTGAGAATAGAGAACTATTTGCAGGTATAGAGAAGGGACCAAACTTCTTTTGAAAGACACATGTTTTCCACTGAAGAAAGGCTTCCACTCCACAGTTCTACAGAGCATATCTGCACCATCCTACATTTAAATACAGCATGGTTGAGTGGGGGTCTCTGACTACCGCACATTTCAACATCCTTTGCTAAGTCTACCTTCACTTAGAGCTGCAGCAGCTTCAGGACTACACTATTTTCAAAGGTTACAGGTGGCCAAGCCACACCAAGAGTCTTTTGGCCTGTTCTCTTTGCTTATAGCTTCACGTAGCTGAGAGCTACCCCACAAATAGATTTAACCACAGCTCCCTGGTATATGGGGAGGGGTGGAGGCAAAACTCTGAGACATCAGGGTGGGTAGATGTAATTCCCTGCTCTACTTAAGAGAAGAGAGGCCTCTTGACACTTCCTGTGGTTTGGGTCTAGGAGGGAAGGGGGAGATAGCAAGAGTCACGTGATTATCTTCTCGAGTGGGAGGAGAAACTAGGCGGGGAGATGTGACGAGGCATCTTCTATAAATGGGACAAGCACCACTGCCTCCATCTCTCTCTCTGCTTCATCTGGCAGCTGGTTTCCCTGGTGGCCTGGAAAGATTGCAAACAACCAAGAGGTAGTTTTACAAAATTGCTATGGGCTGTTTAGGGGAAGGGTGGGGCTCCATGGCTAGTTGCTCCAGCTTCTAGCCCCAGCTATGAACCTTTGACTCATGGGAGACAATGGATCCATGAGCTCCTTGAGAGCCTCACTTACCAACGTGTCAAGTCAGTTATTCTGAGCAAGAACTGGGGCAAAATCGTCTAAAGCAGGAGTTTTCAAACTTGGCCCTTTTATGACTTGTGGACTTCAACTCTCAGAATTCTGGGAGTTGAAGTCCACAAGTCATAAAAGAGCCAAGTTTGAAGACCCCTGGTCTAAAGGGAAAATAGAGGAAAAAGTGCTTTAAGGTTCATATTTTTACAAGAAGCAGGTGGAATAGAGAATGGGGTTGTTCTCCTTAAGTCTATTAAATTCCTATATCTATGATTGCAAGTAAATGTTTCAAGATTTAAAAAAAAAAACAATTCCTCATATTATCCTCCTTTAAAAATATTTAGGAGGGGAAGCAAAAAATGGGGAAGTTACATAAGTCATATTGTGACTTAACAAGAGGAAATATGGCGGAGATGCCAGTGAGGGCACATTTTGGCTTCTTGAGGCACTGTGTAAGGAAACTTTGAAATTTAATTATGTGCCCTCTAGTGTTGGGAAAGAAAATCAACTCCCCTCCCCTGCTCAAGAGTGTTAATGGTATTTTAAAAGCATTCTTTATCTTCTGTTCCATTGTTCACTTGTTCTAAGGCTGTTTCTTTCTGTATAGACACCCATGTTGTTTGGGTGTAATGAAATCCATGCACCTTTGCACAGTACCTTGAACTGAAAACTCCCCTTTCTCTCAGGATACAATCCATCTTCCTTCTGGACCAAGACTGGCTGGTAAGACATGATGTATGGTTTCTTTTCCTCCATTTTGGAACCACAGTGAAATGCAATGTCAAAGACAGAAGGGAGCATAAGTGAAAGCATACTCTATAGGAAAGAGACCCACTGCTGTAGTGCCTGATACTTTACTAAACAACAGTTCTCTAAGGGCAAAGTTGAAAGGCATTTGCCAAAAATCATTGAAGGAAGTAGATAAATTGTTTAAGTTAGTACGCAAAGGATCTAGTTCAACAATTCTCAACATGAGGTTCAGAGGCCACTAATAGTTTGCAAGAGTTACTGTGGGTGACCTCTAGCATGGGTGCTGAAATAAGTATCTTTCTCAAAATGGCCGAAACTCAAAGAGAATACAAGTCTCCAAGATTTTTAATATTCTTGTTTAAAATTTTGGCTTTCCTCTCAAAATCTCCTAAGATTTTAGACAGAAGCACTATACCAAATAATCTATAGGAGTTTTGTGTTCTCAAAATGTTTGGTCTTTTTTAAAAAAAAAAATTCGTTTGAGGTTCAGAGTGATCCTATATAGTAGTAATAGGACCCTAATGCTTTTAATCACAACACAATGATTTTATAAAAGAAAATTTCTAAACTGCTACTTTAATAGGAAGAAGGGCAGGGAGAAATCAAAGACAATGAAGAAAAGAAAGATGGACATGGGATCTCTAGATAAATTAAACATAAGAATATTCTTTAAATGTCAATACTTTGAGAAAAAAATTTGGGGAAAGAAGAAATTTCATCAATTTATCTCCACTGTTTTAAAATCACATTAATAATATATGTGAACCAACTGCTTTGTAAAGCTCTTTGACTCATTTTGGAAAATATTTAATAGAATATTTAATTCTTTATTTAAGAGTTCCACTGCATACCCAAGTGCATACAACAACCATAAATTCTTGTGCTGCTTTTCTATGGCTCTGCTTGCCATATACTGTGATATTATTTAGAAATAAGTCCAGCTGATATTTGTAAAGGTTATATTCAAGTAAATGTGATCAGACCTAAATTCAAAATGAGATCTTCTGAGCCAATGGATATATTAATTTTTGTTTTTTAATCTTTGTAAAGTAACACATTATATCATATATCCTATATAGTATGGTGATTGAAAAACAACATATTTGCCTAATTAAATCAAATTGTATTCTGGTAAATTACCTATCACTTTTGAAATTAGAACAAAAACCAAACACTGTCTAAAGAAATGCTTTTATTCTAGTCAAATATCTCATTTCCCAACCCAAAGCATAATTAAGATAGGTCTACACAACATTCATCTCTTACAAGCCACATGTCTAGTTTAAGGAAGAGAAGGACAAGGGGGGACATGATAGCAGTATTCCAATATCTCAGGGGCTGCCATAAAGAAGAGAGAATTAAGCTATTTTCCAAAGCACCCGAAGGCAGGACAAGAAGCAACGGGTGGAAACTAATCAAGGAGAGAAGCAACCTAGAACTAAGGAGAAACTTCCTGACAGTGAGAACAATTAATCAGTGGAACAGCCTGCCTCCAGAAGCAGTAAATGCTCCAACACTGGAAGTTTTTAAGAAGAGACTGGACAGCCATTTGTCCGAAATGTTGTAGGGTTTCCTGCCTGAGCAGGGGGTTGGACTAGATGACCTCCAAGGTCCCTTCCAACTTTACTACTATTACTATTACTATTACCTGTAACTGCCCCATAACATTTACCTGTTAAATAAGCTAATGCATAGTTTTATAGTGTAGTACCCTGAAAAATAGCTATACTTTGTTTTGTCTTACTTGTCTGACTGGGCATTGTGAAACAGGTATGCTATTTGCACTAAGCTGTATTGTTTAAAGATGACAGTAAGGTCAGGAAGAACTGGAGCTGGTCAGTGTGGATGGCTGCTTTTTTCAGATTTCACTTGTTATTTCTACTAAATCTATTTATGTTGGAATTTATTTCCCACTATTCTCATGCAACTTAATGCAGTTTACATGAGGATCACTCTTCATTTTATCTCCGCCAAAATGTTATAAAGCTGAGATTGTTTATTGTTTTTCTAAACTGAGTGGAAAAGGCAGGAATTTCAAATAGAATTTAGTGTGCTAGTTCTTTCTTTTTTTAAAAAAATGTTTTTCGTCAAGTAAAACTAAATTAGGGCGCTTTTGAAAATCAAATCCTGACTTTTAAAAAAAATGAAATCAACTTTTTCATATGCAGCGGAGTTACAGACTGCTAAAGTTATATTGGTTTTCAAAATTAATTGCTCACCTTTTTTTAATTCTCAACAGAAATACTTGCTTTCTACACCAAAACCTGAACTACTGTCTCCACAATCTGCCCAAGAAGATTTCAAGGTGAGGATTGAGCAATGCAGTATCAAAGAAATGTCATTCAACAGCTATCACTCAGATTTTTTTTTCAATTCATCACCACTCTTCAATAATTATCAGACGTTCTGCTAAAACCTCAAGCATGGACAATTTATCTCTAAGCCAGTATAGAGTAATTCTGTGTCCTTTCAAAGTTTTGAACTACAACTTCCACACAATCTTTTTTTTTTTTTTTTTTATTAAAAAGTTTTATAAGTTTTACAAAAAGAACAAAACAATACAAAAACAAAAAACAACATATACAAAGAAAAAACTAAACATTACACAACAAAACCCCCCTTCCCCAACCCCCACCCAAACACCCCCCCTTCCCCCCCCCAGAGCTTCCCAGAGCAGAATATAGGCTTAATTAAAAAACAATTAAAAAATTATGTTTATATAAAAAAAGAAAATATAACATTAAAACATATATATATATATATAAAAATAAAGATTATGAAAAGGCTATATGATATTTTTTTATATCCAGTTTAAATTGTATAAATTTTATCCACTTATCCCAAACAGCAAGAAATTTCTCTTGCGTTTGTTCCTTTAAAAAAGCCGAAATCTTTGCCATTTCCGCCAAATAAGACACTTTAAGAAACCATTCCTGCAATGTAGGCAAAGATTCCTTCTTCCAATATTGTCCTACTAACAGCCTCGCAGCTGTAATCAAATTTAACATCAATATAACCTCCTTTGTATCACAATCAATAACTATACCCAACAAAAATAATTGCGGAGTAAATTTTACCCTCCTTCTAAAAATTCTCTGGATATTCCACCATATCTTAATCCAAAATGCTTTTATCTCTCTGCACGACCACCAAATGTGATAATAAGTAGCATCCATACAACCACATCTCCAACATTTAGGTTGTAAGTCAGGGTACATAAGAGACATTTTTTGTGGATCAAGGTCCCATCTATAAAACATTTTATAAAAATTCTCCCTTAAGTTCTGTGCTTGTGTAAATTTGACATTTCTGACCCAGATGGTTTCCCAGGTGTCCAATGAAACTGGCTCACCAAAGTTCTGCGCCCATCTGATCATACAATCTTTAATTAGTTCCGTTTCTGAATCCAATTCAACTAAAACCCCGTAAATCCTCTTAATGTGGGTTTGTCTTTGATCCTTCACTTGCTTAATAAGATTTTCATCTTCTCTAAAAAAACCCACCTTACAATCCAACTTCCATCTATCTACTAATTGTCTATATTGAAACCAAGAATAAATAATATTTTCTTGTGCTAACTCTTCCCGTGATTTTAACTGCCAGTTTTGTCCATCCCATCTAAGTAACTGTCTATAAGACACCATATCCATTTTAGCACCTCTTTTTATTCCTTCTATCGCATGCCAAGGTATAGCCCATAATGGTACTTTAAAATCACTTTTATAATATTTTCTCCAAGTCCTAAGTAAAGAAATTCTTAAAATATGAGCTTTAAAGACCCAATCCATTTTTTTGTTAAATATTAAATAGGCATGCCACCCAAAAAGTAAATCCCATCCCTCTAGATGGAGTATCTCAGGATTTGTCAAATTTACCCAGTCACTAATTAGTGTTAAAACCACCGCATCATAGTATAATTTCAAATTCGGTGCCTTGAGTCCACCCCTCTCACGGAAGTCTTGCATAATTTTAAACTTAACCCTTGGCTTTTTCCCTGCCCAAATAAATTTATTAAGGCCTTTCTGCCATTCGCTTAGATTAATCTCATTCTTCAAAATCGGTAACATTTGAAACAAAAAAAGAAACTTGGGTAGAATATTCATTTTTATCACTGCAATTCTTCCCATGAGGGATAATTGCAACTTCTCCCAATTCTTCAAGTCTTTCTGTACCCTAACCCACAACCTTTCATAGTTATTTTTAAATAGTTTTGCATTAGAAACAGATAACATCACCCCCAAATATTTTACCTTATTGACAATTTCAAAACCCGTCAAATTAACCAAGATTTGCTTCTCCTGGCTAGTCATATTTTTAGATAAAATTTTAGTCTTATTAACATTAATCTTAAAACCCGAGACCAAACCATAATAATGAATCAATTGTAATAACTTTACTACAGAATGAGTAGGTTGCGACAAAGTAACCACCAAGTCATCCGCAAAAGCTCTTAACTTGTATTCTTTTTTATTAACTTCTATTCCTTTAATTTCCTGCGACTCTCGAATTTTGATTAACAATATTTCCAATGTTAAAACAAACAACAACGGTGATAATGGACATCCCTGCCTGGTACCTTTCTCTATTGTAAAAACCTCTGACAACCCTCCATTAACAATAAGTTGTGCCGTTTGTTTTTGATATATTACCGTAAGAGCTTGTACTATCTTTTCACCAAAATTCATCTCTTCCATTACTCTTAACATAAAATGCCAATTCAGTTGATCAAAAGCTTTTTCAGCATCTAAAAATATCAGCCCTGCAGAAACTTGGTTGTTCTTATCTAAATATTCTAATAAATTGATAATTTGTCTAACATTATTTTTCATATATCTTCCAGTTATAAACCCAGATTGATCTTTATGCACAAGATGATGCACAACCCTCATGAGCCTATTTACTAAAATTTTTACAAATATCTTATAATCCACATTTAAAAGAGATATAGGCCTATAATTCTTTGGTAAAGTAAGATCTTGATCCTCTTTTGGAATCAATGATATAAAAGCACTACGCCATGAAGGAGGAATCTCTAGACCCTGTAAAATATCATTAAAAAGATCACCTAATGGCTGAATCATCTCCTCCATTAAAGCTTTATAATAAACAGCTGTTAACCCATCCGTACCCGGTGCTTTCCCTGGTTTCAATTGTTGAATTGCTAACGCAATTTCCTCCATAGTAATTAAGCCATTAATTTCCTGTTTCTGATCCTCTGTCAATTTGGGAAAACTAGCCTCGTTTAAGTATTTATTTATATCTAAAATTTGGACATTGGTAGATTTATATAATTTTTGGTAATAGTCCAAAAAAGATTTCTTAATCAATTCCTTCTGAGAAACTAATTTACCCTGATAATTTATTTTATCTATTATTCTCTGTCTCTGTTTCTTTCTTAGCTGATAAGCCAACCATCTCCCTGGCTTATTAGCATTACAAAATGTATTTTGTTTCATAAACAATAAGTTGGTTGCAGCTTGATCTGCTAACAACATATTAAATTGTGTCCTTAATAACTTTACAGATTCTTTAATACTTTCATCAGAAGGATTTAAGATCAAAGACTTTTCTTTTAATTTAATTTCATCTTCCAATTCTTTACGTTTCTGAATCTGCTTTCGCTTATGACAATTATTCATTTTTATCAAAATGCCACGCATAAATGCTTTGCCTGCATCCCATACCATTGACATTGAAGTCCCCTTATACATATTTAAAGCAAAATAATCCTTTAAACACTCCTTTAACTTTTGAACATTCTTTTCTTGTCTAAATAGATTTTCGTTCACTCTCCAAGATCTTCTCTCCTCTTTTTCTTGAGTCAGCTCCATCCAAACTGGGCTATGATCCGTCAGCGACCTAGGAAAAATCTTTACATTCTTTACTCTATTATATAAGTCCGTTGTAATAAAAAAAAAGTCAATTCTTGAGAAGGATTGGTGTCTATCTGAGAAAAAGGTGAAATCTCTCTCCTCTTGATTACATTCCCGCCAATAATCCCTTAGTTCCCAGTCCTCTTTCATGTCAAAAAAGGCTTTAGGTAATTTTGCTTGTTTAAAAAAAGGAGAAGAACCTTTCTTATCCCTTTGTATATCTAAGACACCGTTCCAATCACCCATTAATACCACGGATCTATAGTCCAACAAAGTTATTTTTTGATGTAACAACCTATAAAATTGTTCCTGTTGCTGATTTGGTGCATAAAGTCCCACTATAAGTACTTTCTTCCACACAATCTTGCAACTCCCACTGCTATTCCAGCGGAGTGCATGTGCAGAAAAACTGAAATGCATCAGATTGCCTCTACTCTATTATCATACCTCTTACTGGGTAATCTCTAGAGCTAAACATACAATGTAAACAATTGTGGCAGGTTAAGTAAGCTGGAATGATGGCTACCAATTTGGGAAAAAAGAGTTTCTTTGGTTAAACATACACTGGGTAAGCCAGATTCTACCACTTACTTCAGGACCAATGACATGAAGACATCAAGAGACAGATCTGTTTTTTTTTAAAAAAATAATTCTGCCATTATTAGTGAAATCCCTGTATAAATAGCTAATATGCTTAGCACTTAAAAAAGAGGGTGAGAGAATGGGAATGAAAAGGATGAATTTAGTTCAGTTTCACACAATTGGGTTTTGCCTTAGCACATTCATCCAAGATGTGCCTTTTAAGGGCAAAAGAAAACAAGAGGTAAATCCCCCCCCCCCCCCCCATACTCACAAAGAAATCAGGACTGCACAGAGAGAAGCAAGTTAAGATAGGAAGAGATGTATAAAAAGTATTTGGGATACAAAATGAGCATTGACTGTCTACACTGGACTTGCAACACACTACTAAAAAGTACAGGCTGCACATATTCATATATTCTCAGCACTTTGCCACATGAACTGGTTCAAAGGAGTCACATGAAATTGCCATCTAAAAAGAGGAAGGTCAAGCACCAGTTTTTCCTTTTCTAAATGTTTTTACTTATAACCTAATTCATAAGTTACTTAGTCTTTCTACAGCTGGGGCAATGGGGGTGGGGGGAGGTGGGAGAGATAATCAGATAGAAGGAAATGGAAGAGAAAAATAGAAAAAAAATTAAGCCATTCTCAGAGAATTTGGAACCTTATTTTCTACACAATTTTGCCATGTGTATTTAGTAAAGCGATGAACCCATCAAGATTGAATTTATTTGCCATTTTACCCTCTGTTGCTAGAAGCAGTAGAAACTATATATAGGCTGTGAATGTATTTAGGCAGCAAGAGTACTTTTAATACTAGTAAAAATGCTGTCTCACTCCTAGCCCACAAAACAGACTGTAAAACCTCTCCTCCTGCTAATGTCTCCCTGTTTTATCAGCAACCAGGGAGCTGTCAGTGGGTGGAGTAGGGGAGATGTAGTAGTAGGACAGCTCAGAAGGTGGTTCTGCATGAAGACAACAGTGAAAGCCAGTCACAGATCAAAGCTACATTTTATGGACAGTGGACTCATCCATAAAGTAGAAAGCACTACTAAATGCTTGTGTCCAAGTGTAGTGTTTCCTACTTTATGGATGAGTGTACTGTGAGCAACGGAGGCAACAAGGGACAACACAATCAAGAATGGAAAACAGGCAGCAGCATAATGTGTAAGTATTGTCTGATTGTCCACAGATTATATAGCACAACATTTCATTTAGGTACAGATTGCTTTTGATGTACTGCCATTGCATTCATCCCTCTTTCCCAGCTTTTGGACTCAGAATTCCCCAATCTACATTTAGGACAATTTTGCATGTTTCTGTGTTTAAGTAAAATAAAGGAGAAAAGCTAACAAAATGGTTATTTGGCTTGTACTTTTTCCTTCATGCAATTTTGCTATTTCCTCCGCCTTCCATGTGTCATATTCTCTCCTCAGCTACATTCCATGTTTTTGAAGCGTCAACCAAAAATATTTTTAGTTGAGCAAAGCCAAATTCAAAATTCATTAAGTTTTATTTCTTTTGCTGGTTACATTTAGAAACTCATTATAGTTCCCTCCAAACCTAAATTAATTTTGCCAATTAGGGAAGAGGTTGGCTGAAGTGTGAAAAATGGTAACAATGACAGGATAAGCTAGTAACTAGGTATATATGTGGAAGGGGCTTCCTAATAGTGAAATATTTCATGTCCATTAGTGTAACGAAAATAAATAAAATATTAACACAAATATATATTGAATTGATTCACAAATGTTGGCAAAGCTAAGGGCTTAACAAACACAAGCATTTTAAAACTCCAAATTCAGTTCTGTTGTGTTCCCAACCACAGTTTGCTGGTTAGATACAAAGAAAGTTAGTTGCATTAGGTTCCACTGGAGAAAAAGATATTAAATAATCTATTAACCTAATTGGACCTTATTTACAAAAACCTCAGCAATTTAGCTTCTTATCTGCTCCTAATACAGTCAATCAAATATTATGTTATTTAAAGCAAACCTAAGTCAGTTTGGTGTAGGGCAGGGGTAGGCAACCTTGGCTCTTTTATGACTTGTGGACTTCAACTCCCAGAATTCCTCAGCCAGCAAGGTTGCCTACCCCTGGTGTAGGGGTTAAAGGCTGGAAACCAGACCAAATGCTCCAGTACTGGCTTATGCACAAAGCGAATTGGATAACCTTGAGCCATTCAGTCTCTCTCAGTCTTCGAAAGAAGGCAATGGACTAAATTCTGAAAAGTTGGCAAGAAAATTGAAGGGATTTATCCAAACATCAGGCATCAAAGGTAAGAGCACACACACACACACACACATACACACACACACACAGAGAGAGAGAGAGAGAGAGAGAGAGAGCACTGTTACATCCAACTATTGGAATGCATGCAAGTATGAATATCTAACACCCTGTCAGAGAGAAGAAATTACTCTGCTCTTCCTCTAAAACTTGTGTGCAAAAACTGTTCATTTAAAACACTGCTCGCCTCAAGAACTGACAGTTACTAGTAAAGACGTGAAGAAAAGGTTAAGAGAATGTTATTTTTACAACCTGAAAAGGAGAAGTACATTTTACCATATTTACAGCCAATTTATTTTTATACACCCCAACCTTTATGTTTTAAAGTCTGCATGCCACATGGGAAGATTAAAACACGCTTCAGTTTACCTGAAAATCCTGTGCAGGCATCACTTCGAGATAGTATCTTTCTCAAGGATTAAAGTGCTCATCAGACAACTGAAACATAGATTCAAGAACTTTCCCACCATGACTGTCTATCCTGGTTCTGATGTCTTAATTACTATTTCTCATACTGTGTATTTTAAAGAGCTGTTACAGCTATAGTAAGGAAAGGAAGACAGAAGGCAAATGGACTCTTGGAGAGAACACAAGGTTCATCTTATTCACTAAAATCAAAATCATGAGTTTCTTACCAGGAATGAAGGTACATAACCTCAGCATTTAGAAAGAGGCTTAAAATCCCCCATCTGTGCATGCCAAGATGGCCAGGAGGAGAAACAAATAGCAGGAACAGGCAGTCCATGGGCTGTATATGGTCTCCCCTCCACCTTCAAGCCAAAATATAGCTAAAAAAATGGCTACATTTTAGTGATGTAACTTTTGTTTTTTGTTTAAAATAAAGGGTTGGAAATGGGACAAGAAGCGCTGAAGTGCTCCTGTTGCAATTGCTACCTTAACCACTATACTTTCACACGAACAATGCTTTTCAGGTCAGTTTTCCCTCATCTTCATAATTTACAAATGGGAATCAGAGTGGTTTGCTTTAAAGCACTCAAATCTGACCTAATTTAAAGCTTTTTTTGCAGGATTAAGAGTGCAAATGGCATTTGTTCCACAGTGATCGCTCATTCCTAATCTTACTTTAACACCCACCCACCCACCCCCCCAAAAAAGGAGGGAAAGGTTTAGCTGTGACATGACAACCCTACCAATGCCATCTCTGAAATTCTCCAAATTGAGCCTGGGCCCCTTCAATACTTACAGTGCCACATCAGACCTGTTGCCACTCACTGTTAATGTTATCCTCAAAGGCAAAAAGATTACCAGTTCCAAGCCATTCAAAATGTGTCCATGTGTTTCAGTACTTTTACTGAATAGGAAAAATCTAGATAAATGCAATTAATTTATTGTATTCATCCAATAAAATAACATTTGCCTAAATATATTAACACATTCTTTATACCTATTTTCTAAAGTTGCATAGCTAGTGCCAGATAGGGAACTGCTGTTTTATTTCCTGGGGTTTTTTTTGTGTGTGTGTGTGACATCATTTCTAAGCACATAATTTCAGGATGTTGTTTTTCATGCTGAGAAACAGCCTTTTGAATTCCACTAGCACCTAGCCGATATGTAAGGCTAGCAACAGAAATGGAATGGCACACAGGACAAGGGTGGGGCAAGGAATGACAACAATCAGACAAAAATATGTAATTTTTATTATGTTGCTGTGTAATTTTTCCTATCTTAGTATTACACAATTAGCTCCATGAATCCAAGATGACTTTGGGCTCCAGCATACCAAACAATAAAATGTGAAATTCCATGCCAAGAGTTTTATATCAGTTTGTGATTCGACATGAAGAGAATGAAAAAAGGAGGTTCACAATCTGTACACTATTGTGACATGGGATGTATCTTCTTTTGTTAAGCAAGACCAAAACCAAACAATATTGGCAAGAATAGGCTTTAACGTGTATTAGTAGAGATGATGAGTAGGAACAATACCTAGGTTTCTTCCTCTCTTCCCCATCTAGAACAGGGGTCCCCAACCTGTGGGCAGTGGCCCACTACCGGGCCGTGGCCTGCTGACCATCGGGGCATGGGAAAGGCTGGCCAGTGCACGCACATATGTGCACACACACCCCCACTCGCGCTAGCATGCAGGGCACAAAAACAGGACATGCCATGGGGCACAAAAATGGGACACTGCACTGTGGAGTGTGAAAACAGGATGCTGCACCTCGGGGCAAAAAAATGGGGCACCACGCCACACAAGAATGGGGCAGGGCTAGCAAGTATCATGGCGCTAGCGCCGCCTCGTTTGCATCCCACGCTTGCTCGTGGCTGTTCACACACACATCTGTAAAATGCCGCCCCTCCCTTTTCCTCTGGTCCGCCAACCGAGAAAGGTTGGTGACCTCTGATCTAGAACACTAACTCATAGAAAAATCCTAAAATATTCGCTCATACTTCGGTTAGGGAATTGAAATGAGCAAAAGGCAAACCAGGATGGCTTTTTTTTTTATTTAAAAGTTTTATAAATTTATTACAATATAAACTCCCCCCACCCCTTCCCCCCTCCCCCACTTCCCAGAGCTGATTACAGGATAAAAAATAAAATAAACAAACATAATCTAACTAACATAAACCAACTATACTATCAATCAAAACCATAACACACTTTAACTCCTTCTCAAAACAAATATTAACAAATTAAGTCAAAAATAATAAGATAATTAAAACTAATAATAATTATTTAAGATCTACTCAAAAGCAAGATAATACTTTTCAATCTCATATTTCTTCTGAATATAATCAATCCATCTTCTCCAAACCATAGTATATTTTTCTTGTGAGTGATCCTTCAAATAGGTGGAGATTTTCGCCATTTCTGCTAAATTAGACACTTTAAGTATCCATTCTTCCAGAGTAGGCAATAAGTTTTTCTTCCAATATTGCCCCACCAAATTCCATTGCTGGCTGTGGAATTCTGGGAGTTGAAGTCCACATGCCTTAAAACTGTCAAGGTTGAGAAACACTGCTTTAAAGCAATATGAGTCTCTTGCAAACATATGACATCATTCTTATGTTGTTTCAAATAGTAAAATACTTTCTTTCTTTTCTGTGGTGAATTCAATCCATTAACATTCCATGTCAGGAACTTTGCCATATCTCATGGCTTGAAGCCTTTGGAACACTGCATCTAAATCCGCAGTTGATGACCTCTTCGGTCTTGTTCCTCCCACTGGCTCAGAGGTAACCGCCTGTATTGTAACTCCAGCATCTACCTTTTGTTGTTGTTTTTCTCTACGTTTATGGGCTGCACGAGTCATTCTCTGTTCCCTTGGATCTTCTCTTATCTCCAAACATTGTTGCATTGATTCAACCAACAACTCTTCTCCTGTTGGTGACATTGCTCTTGCAGCCAACTGTCCTTCATTTCTTCTAGATCTTGGAGATGGTGGTGCACCTGCTTTCAGAACAGAAACGTAAAAAACTCTTGCTTTTAAAATTGTATTTAGTCTATAACGTGTTCCAACATAATTCACCACTATGCCAACAGGTACATCCCATCTAAACTGAATCTGACGCTTCTTAAGCTCCTCAGCCAAAAAGGCAAAGTCCTTCTTCTCAGAATTTTTGAGGGTATTTCCTTTAAAATTATAACATCTTGAGCTGCAATTTGAAATCTTTGTTTGTAAAAAGCCTGTATAATTTCATTACGAAGTGATCTTCTAGAAAAGTAAATAACCACATCTCTCGGTAGATTTCTCTGCTTCGCAATCCATGAATTAACTCTAAAAATTTTTTCAATATCTCTCAGCATTTCTTCAATTCCACATCCCAAAATGGCTGCTAATTCTGCTGCAATCTCTTCTTTCAAGTCTTCTTTCACATTCTCCTTCAACCCTCTTATTCTCAAAGCAAACTCCATATCTCTGTATTGTGACATTATAATTTCATTCTGTGCTACATCCACATTATTTTCAATTCTTTCCACTCTTCCTTCCAAACTTTCAACATCTCCAACCACCTCATCCACCCTATCATCCGCCTTTCTATATGAGCCGCAAGCCCCTGAAGAGCCAGCAGAATATCTTCCCTCATCTGATGATTTTTCTGCTCCAGAAGCTCTGTTGTCTCAAACCTAATCTTTTGTACAGCTTTCTCCAAAGAATCCTGAACCACATTCTGTATATCTTTAAGTGTGAGTGCTGGAGGTGGGGGGGAGGGTGGTGGAGTCTTAGGCTTAGTTTTTTGTATAGTCTGTGTTACCGGAGAGGAAATTGCAGCTTTAGGCAAACCAGGATGGCTTTAACACAGAACCCTATGTGGACAAGTAACTAAAAACTAAGGAAGATAAACACAACTGGCAGGAAGTTGTGTTTAAACTGGGAGAGAACAGACAAAATATCATAGTCTTTAAAAGCTAGAGCAGTGGTTCTCAACCTTTCTAATGCCGTGACCCCATAATACAGTTCCCCATGTTGTGGTGACCCCCAGGGGTGTGGCCAAGTGGGCGTGGCCACCAAGTGGGCATGGCCACCAAGTGGGCGTGGCCACCATGTTGTGGTGACCCCCAACCATAAAATTATTTTAGTTTCTATTTCATAACTGTAATTTTGCTACTGTTCTGAATCAAAATGTAAATAATTATTTGGATGTGATTTGAAGTTTGTGTAACGAATTGAAATGAAGTAAGGTTTAACATTGTTTCTTTTTTTTAACTAAGTTAGTTATTATTGGAAGAAGATATAAATGAGACTGGTGATTAAAAGAGGGATGAGAGAGATTAAGAACTTGAACATATCTGGAAGATATAATTGAAGTGATAATCTCTTGAAGTAAAACAATATTTGATTATGGAAATTGTAAATTGATAAAGTCTTAAAACAGGTTTAGTAGTAACAGAAACTTAAACTAGAAATGGAATACCATATTTTCCGGCGTATAAAATGACCCCCAACTTTTGAGAAGATTTTCAGGGTTTAGGATTCTAAACCCTGAAAATCTTCTCAAAAGTTGGGGGTTGTCTTATAGGCCGGAAAATACGGTATTTCCTAGTTTGATGTTACCTAGTTTGGTAATGAAACATCTGCAAGAAAACACAGAGATCACCAAACCACAAACCAGAAGTCATAGGCACCACATTGCAGAAGTTACCAAAACTGTATCAAAGATCTGTATCTCCAGATCACCAGTTGATAGCATCAGTTGAGGCACATTCTAATCCACACATCAAGAGGGCATCCAGGTGAAGAAGATTCATTCAGGAGGAAAGGAAAGCAGACTGACACCATTTGACTGCACAATCAGCTCAGCTAGTTGACTGGCTCCCTCCCAACCCCTTACTGATCTCAGACACTGATTCTGGGCCAAACACAAGGCAATCAAAATGCCATCAACATACTGATGCCACCTCCTTCCAAAGTCCAAGCTGATTTCTTTGAGCATTTGTTTGTACATGGAAAAAAGCAGAGTAGAGGAATATTTTTTAAGTGGATCTGAGTCAGTGGGAGACAATGGAAGGTTGCAGGACCAATTCTGGGTATCTGCAGCTCTGTATCTGGTGGACATGGCCACCCCCAAATGACACAGGTTGTAATTAGAAAAAAAACCATTTCTCTGGATGTTTCTAGGAAAACTACAAAGGTGACTGGAATTACTTTTAAAATAGTCAAAAGAGTCTCAACTTAAGACAAGATTTACTGATGAAAAAGTTGCCAAGTGTAAACCATGCACCACAAGCTTCTTTTGGAAGAGAACAAAGTCAAAAAAAAGAAAGCCCTTTAAAACAAGCCTTCAGACCAGAAAGGATTTTATCACTATGCTTAAAAAATAAAAATCCATTAGTAATACTATATCACTGCTGCTTGCAAAGGGCTCCCCTTTATGCCGAACCAGGCACCTGATTAACTCTGGCAAGACCAATCAACTGTGTGTAAACATCTTGAAGGCTTTGGGATGTTGAAAGGGGTGATTTAAAAACCACACCAAGCCTCTGTATCAAGGGCCAGTTTTCCCACCATGAGGCAAACGCTTCTTACCACCCACCTAGAAGAAGCCCACCAGTAGCAATTTCCAAAACGCCCAGTGTGCCGGCTACGCATTCTGCCAGGAGCCTAAAGATCGGAGTTCAAGAAAACCCACATGACAGATGAGCTCTCCCGTGTGGACATCCCAGCTTGCAAATCATCCACGCCGTTCAACCCAAGACCGACAGGCCATGCCCCCTCTCAACTTCTGAAGGCAACAACACCCTCCTCTGCCACCCAGAACCCAAGCTCTTTCCCAGGGAGACCAAAGTCTGCTTAACCAGCTGCAGGAGCAGAGCACACACAGTGTCCTCAGCTGCCCCTCCAGCCTACTTCGCTGGCTTGCCCTTTGCCAACCACGCGCTCCAGGTCCTACAGGTGATACCTCCCGGTAACAAGGGGGGACCTTAATTTCTCCAGATGCCACAATCTGCGGGCGGTTGGCTACAAGGAGCAGAGCACGAACAGCGCTGAATGGAGAGAAGCGAGTGGGGAGTGGAGCGCGCGAAGGGGGCGTGACCAGGGCAGTGGGCGGAGGGGAGGGGCGGCTCCGGAGGCGGGGGCGGCGCTCAGAAGCCACCGACGGCTCAGATACCGACTGCACTTCCATGGCTCCTGCCTGCCTCAGCTTCCAGATCATCCCGGCCCCGCTTTCCTCACTCTGTGGCCGGCTTTAGGCGCCCTCCATCCCCGAGGCACACGCCAAACGCACAAGGACCGAGTCTCTCTCGCTTGACCTACCAGCTGCCAGCAGGAGCGCCGCGCTGGGACATGCCGAGGTGGCGTCGGCGGCTACGAGGAGCAGAGCGCGAACAGAGCTGAATGGAGAGAAGCAGGGAGTGGAGCGCACGAAGGGGGAATGACCAGGGCAGCGGGCGGAGGGGAGGGGCGGCTCCAGAGGCGGGGGTGGCGCTCAGAAGTGAGGGAGGGGGCGGTGGCGAGACGAGCCCAAAACAAGTCTGGAAAGCGCAGCAGGCGGCGAGGGGAGAGGCCGGAACAAAGAGAGAAGCAGCTGGGAAGCCGGAGAAGCGAGGAAGATGCGGGGATTTCTACGATACGATGCAAAAAAAAAAAGACAGCTAGGGAAAAGGGAAAAAAAATGGCGGACAGCGTGGTTTGGCGACCCCCGTGAAATGGTCGATTGACCCCAAATGGGGTCACGACCCATAGGTTGAGAACCAATGAGCTAGAGCCATTATAGCCATTCCTTTATTCCATTTATTCTTGGATGGAAAAGAGAATCTTGTTTTGATCAGCCATGTTTCTTCAAATCTGAATTTGCTCTCCTGAGTGTGATGTTTCAAATGCAGAAAGATCAGTGATTTTTTTAAAGAAAAATAAGATTTCTCTATGTATATCTAATCACATACCATAGCTGCAAATAAGGTATATTGCAGAGACTACTTGAAAGCTTCTTTTTATTTGAAAGGGAAATAGTTTGGATACTTTTATTAACTCTGCCCAAACAAGATTAACTCAAAAAGTTTATTTTTAAGAACTTTTGGTTACTAAGGCTACTTTTGGGTTTAGTTTAACCACAGTGGCTCAACAATTAATGATGCTGAGCTTGTCAGCTGGAAAGCTGACAGCCCAGGTTTTAGACCTGAGTGTCGTGTGATGGGGTAAGTTCCCGTTAACTTGCTGCAGGTCCTGCCCTCCTAGCAGTTCAAAAGCATGCAAATGCATGTAGATAAATAGGTAATTCGTTGGGAAGGTAACAACGTTCCTATGCTTTGGCATATAGTCATGCTGGACACATGACCATGGAAATGTTTTCGGGCAACAGACTCCCTCGGCTAAGAAACGGAGATCAGCACTGAGTTGGACACGACAGGATAGGGGAAACCTTTACTTGTGTTTATTGTGTTATTTAGTTAACTATCTTCAGCAGACTGAATACAGAAATGTGTGCATGCATGTGTTCTATATAGATGGGAATTAAGTACTCTTATTCTAGCTATTCACTCATCCTTCAAACAAACCAAAAGCACTAAACAGAGGAAGTAGCAACAGTAATGGTAAGAAGCCTATGTATTTAATTGAAGATCTCCTTTGACCAGTCTTAAAGAAAATTCTGAATGACTCAGCAACAGATTTTGCATTTCATAAGTTTTTTATTTGACAGAAAAAAATCTCCTTGCTGTACATATAAAAAAAAAATTAAATGCTTTTAAGAAATATGAAGAAACTTCTGTTCCCACCCTCCCTGACTTAGGGTTTCTCAGCTTCTTCTCAGCAAAATTTCAGTCACCTCCCCCCTAAAATGCCTGACTGCCCCTGTTCCAGTTCCAAACTTAACCCCTCATGACCTGGCTCAGCTGATCAATATGAAAGTCTCTCCTTTGAGGGAGGAATAAAAAGGAAAAAGAGCACTGCATATTAAATTCATTTTGTTCTTGGGGGGGGGGGAGCAAGAATAGTTTAACCCACAATTTTGCCACCACCAAGAATTGACTCCACTGTTGCAGGCTACTGAAAGAAACTGCCTGCTTTTCTTCAGAAAAGCTTGATAGAAACAGTGGGGAACAGAGGAAGGAGTTACTAAATAGCACTGCCTTCCATCTAATTCTGGGCTGGTAACATGCGCTCCAACTTTTTATTACAACCCTCCACCATTTCAGGGGGGAGGGGGGCTGAGAAACACTAAATCAAACAGATTAGATCACATATCCGTCTACTTCCCACCCACCCATTTGTGCGGTTTTTTTTTAAAAAAAAAACCTTTTAAGTCTAAATCAACAAAAAGGAGACAGCTCTCTCAAAACACAGAAGTAAAGATTTTAGCTGCTAAATGCACATGAAAAAAAATGCTCACAGGAGAGGAAAAAAAATCAAATGAACATCACCAACTGTTGGAAGAAGAGGAAGAGGAGCATAGAGGCTGTGGATCCTGGTGGGTGTTGAGCAGAAATGTCCACGGACAAGGGGAATGTAGCTGCCAACAAATGACGGGCAATAAAGACAGGGACAGTAAAGGAAAAAACTGATGAGAATAAAAAGGTGATGGCAAAAGAAGAGATCTCCACTCTCCCCCCCCCCCCCCATGCAAACACACTGGTTTCCAGTGGACATCACAGGAGGCGGGAGACTCCCACCAGGAACAGCACTGGAGGCTGGGGGTGGCGCAGTCTGTGGATGCGAGGACAAGGACTTTCCGTTCTCCAAAAGGCTTACGGGGACCTTAGGGATAAAAGGGAGAAGAAAAAATTAAGCAATGCAAAACAAGATAGCAATCTAATCTCTTTGCCCAGAGGTGATTGGTATAACCATGTACAAATATTTTAAAGTACATTGTATTAAGGAAACATGACTACTGAAATACTACTGGTACAAAGATCATGACTGAGAAGAAAAAAGGAAATTCAAAAAGGGGAAAAGTGTATATACTGAAATGTATAACGCCATTGGAACACTTCTAAGAGCCCAATGTATTTCCAATCTACTAAGGACGCAAACAGATTAGTAAAATGACTTCCATACACTTAAAATCCATACATAGAGAACATATAGAAACCATTTTTGCTTAGAAATAAGTTACAGCAAATTTCCCTGACAGTATGTAAAAGGGAAATTTATTGTTTTACTTCTCCAAGTTGAGGAATGATAACCAATATTGCTAAAGTGGCAACAAATGCCAGAAACTACCACCTTCACCCATTACTGCCACTAATTGCTGGGCTTTGAATACCCTATTTACAAATGGCCTTAGAATCAACTACCCTTGGGAAATAACAGTAGGAATACAAATAGTCCTCGATTTACAACACAATTGAGCCCAACATTTATGTTGCTAAGTGAGAAATTTGTTAAGTGAATTTGCCCCATTTTACGACTTTTCTTGCCACATTTGTTAGGTGAATCACTATTAAGTTAGTCACATGGTTGTTAAGTGAATCTGGCTTCCCCATTGACTGCTTATCAGAAGGTTGCAAAAGGGGATCACATCGCCCTGGGACACTGCAACTGTCACAAATATGAACCAGTTGTCAAGCATCCGAATGTAAATCACACGACCATGGGGATGGTGCAATGGTCGTAAGTGTGAAAAAGGGTCATAAGTCATTTTTTCAGTGCCATTGTAACTTCAATGAACTGTTGTAAGTCGAGGACTACCTGTATTTGTTATTTTCTGTAAAGAGAAAGAAAACATCATTGAGGTCCTCTGAATAATCCATTTTCATCGTACCAGACTATTCTAGGAATACTAAAATATTACACATAAATTGTCACCTTTTCATTTTTCTTTCTCATCCCCTTTTCTCTGTTTGTATTTTTAAATTACAAGTGCAAGAGCAGAAAATGAGTGGGGTTTATTATGGGAGCTTTTTAGGCTAAAGAATACAGCATAAATAGTTTAAATAAGGAAGAAGAATGGTCAAGTCTTACTGAATTTAAGAAATCAGTTCTGATAAGTTTCCAGAGAACAAAGGAATAAATGCTTTATAGCTCTCTGGATCTCACAATTCAAATCAGAAGGGAAGGAAACAGAGCATTTTCTGAAAATGGAGTATGTTCAGTCTAAGGACTCTGCTTTGAGATTAACAGAGTCCTCAGCTGCTTTCGGTTGGCAAGTGAGCTTAAATTTCAGAGAGCAAGTGGATAAGAAACATATTGGATATAGTCACAAATTATCCATTTACCAGAAGAGAAATTAGCAAGGATAATCCTCTTTGACCTCCAGTCTAGCCAGGACATTCCATACCATCATTATCTCAGCTTAGCTTTGTCTTTTTTAGACAGGCCCACTGAACAAATAATGCTCGGTGACACTCATGGAAATAATGATGATATCAGTACTCTGGCAATTGATTTGAAGCAAGCCACTTATTTACACCTATATGTAAATGAGAAGAATTCAGACTTCAAGCTGGAGATTTTAAGATTAAAGACACTAGCATAATTTCACCATACCTTCAGGAAATGAGTAAGAACACACAGTTTCAGAAATAACAAAACTATAACAAGTACAGTCAAGTCAGTCAAATTGTTACACTTAATAGGACCTTTAGCAATTGTTAGGCATTTCTAAAACTAGCAAGTCATGCTCATTACCTTGAAGTTCTGCGATGTGGAGCTCAGGGACTGGGAGATTTGCGTCGCCGTTTTCGTCCTGGAGACCTGCTGATGCTTCGTCTGTTTCTCTGCAGGGACCTATCCCTAGACCTGTCTCTGGATAGAGAATGGGGGTATGAAACTGACTTGGATTCAATGTTAAATGCATTCTGGAAATAATCCCTAAACAACTTCTTGGCCAAGGGAAGTAAGACTTGCTGAAGAAACTTACCTACGTCGATCCCTTGGAGCAGAGGGTGGTTGGACAGGAGGGGAAATCTGACGTCGTTCTGCTGGGGAGTAGCTCAGAGAGCGTGAATCTCTCAGTGAGTCAATTGGTTTTCTAGGGCTGCGTGACCTAGCAATAGACAGAGCCGATGATTAAAAAAAATGGTCAAAAATGGAGTCACTGACTGGAGGAATGGATTGAAAAGATGAATTAGCGGAGATGGCAAATTTAATTGCATTAATTAGGGAAAATAATGTAAATAGTTTGTGTCCACCTGGAAACCTTTTTTGGACTTTATGCTCGAGAGAAAAAAATAAATTTTGATTTTAGGTTTTGACAAGTAGGTCATGATTCTAGAAACAACTAGTATTTACTGTTTTAGATAAGTAAAAAGTTAATATTTAAACTGTATTATGTATCTCACTGCATTGAAAGAAGCTGGAAGTCACTGCTTTTTTATTCTTTTCTCATATTATCCATTTTCTCTTTTCCTTTCCTCTTCTACTTTATTTTTAAAGTATTTAGATACAGCCTACCATATGCAGACCTATTTTAACTGATACACCTCTAGGGCCACCAATCTTCCAGGGCCACCAATCTTCCATAGATCTTTTAGCATCTGGAAGTCTTCTTGGACTATTTCCATTCTAAACATTCTAAACATTCAGCAAGGTATTCTCTTAGGGTGCCAAGCCAAGGAAGGGAAGGGAAGTGCTAGTTCACCTCCACATTTCAACAACATTGCCAATAATGAATAGAACACTGATTCTCAGGTGCAAAGTATACCTCTTCATTAGCAGAATACTTACTTTCTCTTCTCTGGAGATCGTTTCTTCTTCAGGGAGCCCTTCATCACTGCCTGGAGTCCTGTTTTAGGCAATGGTGTTGAAGAGGACGAAGAGGAGGAAGATGAGGAAGATGAGGAAGAGGAAGAGGCTGAAGAAGAGGATGACGAAGAAGAGGAAGAGCTGCTGCTTGAACTGCTTGAGCTTCGAGAACGGCACTTACGTTTGCCCATTTCCAAAGGTTGCTCATCACCATGAGTCTCTTTCAGCACTGGGCTTGGTGGCCTTTACAAGGAAAGGGAAGAGGGTATAATTAAAGACTGGATGGCTGCAACAGAGGAAACAAGATTCAGGCAGGTTAACTGGAGAAACTCAAATTTCTGAATGGATACACAAACTCCAGCTCATGCTATTTATGGGAAAAGTCTAGGAAAACAGCTGATTTGAGTCTTTTATAAAAAATTCTTAGCAGCATATTCAGCCTATTATCAGTCAAAAAATAGGGATCCTTATGCCTCACAAAATGACAGCCCTGGTTGGCATAAGCAGTCCGAAATGCTACAAAGAAAACTGACTTTATTTCTTACCACACTAACCCTCATTTTTTTTCTTCTCTTCCTTACACATATAGATACTTCAAACCAATCCCCTCATTGCAACCACCTTTCAGATATGCTCCTGAGGTTTATGAGATATTACTAGAAACAAAGTAAAATCAAAACTGATAACATTTTGCAACACACTACTTTCCTTTTTTTAATTAAAAGAATCTACCATGCTGGGAACTGAGCAGCTTAGGTTTTCCACTGAAAAAGGCTACTGCTACTTCATGGAGACTCATTTCCTAGGAAGCAGAGATGAGTCACTTGTATTAACAGATCCAGAATACAAACTTTTTGAGTTGAAGATTTAGGCTATCCTTGCAAACAAAAAGTAACCATGACTAAACAGCTTCCCAAACAGCAAAGACTCAGAATGGAACAATGTTTTAATTACAGGTTCTATCAAGCTATTTCTTGCTATCTCATTAATTCTCTACACTCATTTTCTTGCTCTGATATTCCAAGTCTTTAAAAAAAAACTAGTCCTCCACACTAGTATCTTGAAAACAGAATTACAGAAGATACATAAGCCAAGATTGTATTTAATTTCTGTTAAATACATATTTTGCAAAAAAGATTATTATCCATCTTTTTAAGGCATACTTTGATGCAGTACAACTCTTGCACAAAACCTACACAAAAAATACAGATAATACAGAGCAAAACTGGAGTCCATAAGAATACAAGTACAGTATCTATTAATAGTACCCAGTAACATAAGCAAGCGCGACCTCTGGTGGACAAAGGCCATCATTACAATCTTTCAAAAGCATACCAATGAGGAAGCATTTCTGAAGAGTAACAATATCAGGTCTACACACTACATAGTGAAGTCACTTGGTTGATTTGGGTAGCTATAGAAATTGAAGAAAAAAACCAAATATATGAAATGTATGGAAACTTACATTTCAACTGACACTATTAATATGAGAACCGAGAAAAATACAGATGCTGAAAGGTATACACAGTGACCACTCTGTACATAGGCACATCCAAGACCTGCCAGTGCCCGTGCAGTTGACCTGAGCCCTCATACCAGAATAGCCATGTAGCAACAAAGATCCTTTCCTCATCTGGCTGTTCTCTGGAATCATCTATCTCCAGAAATTCTCTTAGAATCAAGTAAGACTTTGTTGCCCCTTGACCTCATTTGATTTCCCTACAGAGGAAGAGACTTGTTTCCCCCATATCACAGCCAAGCATAAAAATACAAGCTCACTGGCCTTTTTGTATCTGCTTATAAAGGAGGCTAGATTAGAATTCAACTCATGCAAGAGTTCAATCAAAACTTCAGTTTTTAAATCTAGCAATACTAGAAACAAAAACATCATTGGTTGTGTTATACACGCCTATATCTATTTTATATATTTGCACAGAGTATCTGAGACAATGCTTATGGACTATGGGTATG
Source organism: Crotalus adamanteus (assembly GCA_039797435.1). NCBI lineage: Eukaryota > Metazoa > Chordata > Lepidosauria > Squamata > Viperidae > Crotalus > Crotalus adamanteus. Next base: position 13,761,279 of record CM077935.1, read on the forward strand.
CACAACATCTTTTATGGCAGAGAAGTCATTTCAGAGATTGGGATTAGAAAGTATATAAGACAAGGACATGAATAAAATGAGTGAATGTGCGTATACCTTTTAACTGACCAAGAAGAAACTGGATTTTGGGTTATTACCAGGCAGTGACTGCTGACAGCTTAAAAGACATGGAAAAAAGGCATTACTAAAACAAAAGGTTCTTACTGTTTCAGTTCAATCTCAGCCTCAAGCTCCTTTGTTGCCTGATCATGGGGACTGGATTCAGATGAACTGGACTCAGAATCAGAAGTTGAAGAAGACGAGGATGAGGAGGAAGATGAGGATGAACTGGTAGAGGTGGCAGATGAACTTCTCTTTGTCTTCGAAGGGGCAGAGGGTGGAGGAGAGGGAAGAGCAAGTTGTAGGACTGTAGGACAGCTGCTCCTGGTGTCATCCTCCATGGCAACAGAAGCCAACTGCGACTCAGCCTCAAGGGTAGGTAAGTGCACCTCAGACCTGTCTGCTACTTTTCCTTCAGATACAATTTCCTCTTCTTTGGGGGATGGTACTAGGAGAGAAATCAATGCTGGTAAGGGGCTTGAAGAAGCAGAGGAGGAGGAAGCAGAGGAGGAGGAGTGGGACGACAATTTAGCTTTTACAGGAGAGAGAGCGCCTGCATGAGAACTGCTTCTACCTGACAAAGGTGCACCAACTCCTGTATCATCTTTAATTATAGCTTGGTGCATGCTCTGATTCCTATCTCCTGGGCTGTTTCGGATGGCTATGGAGTCACCATTCTTTGACACTGGAGGCAAGTCATGTAGCATAGATGGATCGGGAGAGAGGGCCTTTCGCAATTTAGGAGATTCCTCACAAGGTGGAGTTAAAGCGCAAGGAATGGCAATGTTGTTTTTGCTGTGCCAAAGAGAGGAGCTTGCTGGTTTCTCTTGGAGGTCAGACTTGGGATATCTCTCTAGAACAGGAGGAGAGCGAGACTTTCTTCCTGGAGATGTGCAGGCTTCCTGGGAGCCTGATCTGGAATGCTTCCTCACAGGAGATGACTGACAATCAGGGGATACTCTGGACTCAGTGCCTTTATATGATGCTGTTACACGTGATGCATCTAATCTGGGAGGTGAACGGGATGCATTCCTACTTGTTGCAGTCCTCTCTGGGGACAACTGCAACATCTGTACTGGTGATTGGGAATGACCTCTGTGTGGTGGTTTAGATTTCTCCTGGCGAGAAGAGGATCTTGAGCGGCTTCTAGCTGGAGAGGAAATTGACCGTTCCCTCCGCAAAGAACCCTGAGATTTATCTCGTCGCCTGGAGAGTGAACGGGAGTGACTCCTCCATGAGGGAGAGACAGATCTTTCTTGTCGCAAAGAACTTCTGGGCCTGCCACCATAGGATGATGACTCAGACCGATGTGGATGTGTGCTGGTGCTTGATTTTTCTCTGGAAAGTGATCTGGACTGTCCACGTCTTGCAGGTGTTCGAGATTTGCGTCTAGGACTCACTGGTGACACAGATCTCCGTCTTCTTGTAACTGGTGTTCTAGACTTGTCTCTTGCCCGTGATCCAGACCTACATCGCCGTGGAGGGGTTCTAGATTTCCTTCTAGGTCTTGGAGATGATCCAGCTCTGCAGTGGTATTGGGGTGGTGTTCTGGATTTGATTTGGGACCTTGGGGATGACCCAGATCTACGTCTGGGTGGTGTTCTAGACTTTATTCTGGGTCTAGGAGATGAGCCAGACCTACGTCGCCTTGGAGGCGTTCTGGACTTCAGCTTGGGTCTTGGTGGAGACCCAGACCTGCCACACTTCAGAGTTCTGGATTTTGGTCTACATCTAGGTGGTGACCTTGATATTCTGTGTCTTGGAGGTGTTTTTGATTTTATTCTTGGTCTGAGCGGTGACACAGATCTGCTCTCAGATTTCTCTTTCCATTCCGGGGAAGAATCTGAACTGCTCTCACTAGAGTGCATTTTTGGCTTCTCTTTAGTCCCAGAATAAGAACCTGATCTGCTTCTTCGAGATGCCTCTTTAAATGCCCCTTTCTTCTCTAAAGGTGATCTGGGTCCCATCACTGCAGCTTTAGAAGTTTCTCTTATTTCTGGAGAAGATCCAGGTCTATTGTGCTTTGTAACAGTTGCAAATGTGCTGTTCTCTGGTTCTGGAGAAGAATATGCTTTGCCATGCATTGGGGATGAAACTGATTTATTCTTGTTGACTGACAGCCCCACAGAGCGACTAAGTCTGGGAGGTGACTGAGATTTATTATCTTCTGGAGATGTTGATGAAAAAGTAGAAGAGGAGGAAGAGGAGGAAGAGGAGGAAGAGGAAGATCCAGATCTACTCCGCCTTGATGGAACATCTGTTTTTTTAAGTACTGGTGATGACTCAGACGGCATTTGTTTTGAGGAAGACTGCAATTTTTTTCCAGAGAGAGATGAACCTGATTTACTCTTTTGCCATGGAGATGAAGCACTTTCCATTACTGCCATGGAACTAGATTTGTTGTGCCCTGGAGAAGATCCAGATTTTGTTTTTACTTCTTGGAATTTATTTTGCTTTGGAGGAGTTTTAGATTTGCCATTTAGTTCAGGAGATGATCTGGATTCACTTCTCCTGGAGGGAGATTTCTCTTTCGCTGCCTGAGGGGACACCTGCTTCAAAGGTGAAGATTTTGTCATCTTAGGAGAGTATCTTGACTTGGTCCTGGGAGGTGATCTTGACTGCTCTTTGGTCACTGGGGAAGAGCCAGATGTGCTTTGCCTTGGAGATGACCTAGTCTTCTTTAACTCCAAGAAATCATTTTTGCATTTATCCAGTGGTGAAGAAGATTTCTTCTTAATTTCTAATGAAGATCCAGATGCAACTGGTCTTAGAGGAGAAAGACATGTCTCTCTCAAAGCCAGAGGTGATCTAGACGTGCTCTGCCTTTGATGCAGTGATTTAGGTTTTTCTTTTGTTCCTACAGACCTTCCAGATCTGCTTTGCTGCAGGGGAGATGCAGACTTTGATTCTGGAGAAGCTGCTTGCCTTATTGGCGATAAGGAGTTTTCCTTTGCTGATGATTGAGTGGAACTAGACCGACTTCGCCTTAGAGATGATCCCATTTCTTTTTTCAGTATTGGAGATGATCCTGCCCTTGACTTTGTTTTTACTTCTGGAGAGGACTCAGATCTGTTTCGCCTTCTTGGTAATCTCATCTCTGGTTCTGGAGAGGACCCAGATATGCTACGTCTTGAAGGAGACTTTGATTTCTTTCGCAGTGCTGGAGAGGAACCAGATCTACTTCTTTGTGAAGTGCTTTTAGCTTTTTCTTCAGCTGCTGAAGAAACATCAGACTTCCTTGTTAGCCTTGGAGATGAACCAGAACTGCTCCGAGGGGACATTCTGGGTTTGTTTTTGAGGGCTGGAGGTGACCTGGATTGACTACGCCTAGTAGGTGATCTTGATTTCTTTTTTGGTGTTGGAGAAGAACCAGATCTACTTTGTCTGATGCTTAATCTTGATTTCTTTTTTACTCTTGGAGAGGAACTAGAACGACTGCGCCTTGGAGGTGTTCTTGATCTTTTCTTCCTTGACCTTGGAGAGGAACCTGATCGACTCCTTCTTGGAGACAATCGAGTTTTCTTTTTAGCTTTTGGAAGTGATCCAGACCGACTACGTCTGGGAGATGCTCTTAATCTTCTTGATTCAGGAGAGGAACCAGAAAGACTACGTCTTACCACTTTTCTGGATCTTTCCCTCATTCTTGTATATGAATCAGATCGACTTCTCCTAGAAGAAATTCTGGAAACTTTCTGATCTGGAGATGACACAGATCTGCTTCGTCTGGATGAAATCAAACATTTCTCTCTTCTTGGGGATGAACTTGATCGTCCTCTTCTGGGAGGCGCCCTAGTTCTAGATCTGCCTCTTCTCGGTTGTGTTCTGGAACGGGACCTTGCTTGCCTGGGTGGAGTTCTTGATCTAGACCTGCCTCTTCTTGGCGTTCTTGAACGTGATCTCCCCCTTCTTGGCGGTGTTCGTGATCTGCCCCATCTTCCACTATTTCTGCTTCTAGACCATCCATGCCTTTGGGGAGTTCTAGAGCGAGACCAACCACGCCTCTGAGGGGTACGGGATCGACCCCATCTGGGAGGTGTACGTGAACGTGATCTACCCCATCGCTGAGGTGTTCTTGAACGGCCTCGCCACTGGGGTGTTCCAGAACGTCCCCTTCGCAAAGGAGTATGTGAACGGGATCGAGCACGTCTCTGAGAACGAGACCTGCCCCTCCTTGGTGGGGTACGTGCACGTGATCTACCTCTCTTTGATGGTGTCCGGGACCGAGATCTACCTCTACGAGTAGTGGGTGTTTGAGAGAGAGATTTGTCTCTCTGGCTGGCTCTTGCTCTGGAGCCTTTAGCTGGAGGGGTGCTGGATGGTTCACGTCGAGATGTCTTAGAAGACTGCTTTTGCCCAGAACGAGAGATTTCAGGGGATGAGCTAGATTTCTCTCTTTGGGTAGAGGCTTTCTCTTTGTCTTGCCTTTTGGAAGGGCCCTCTGGAGAACAGTTGCGAGAAACTGGAGCAGCCTTAGTTGGTGGGGAAGGAGAAGAGGAAGAAGAAGAGGAGCAGCTACCACTCTCTGAAGGAGAAGGTGAATGCTGAGGTGTAGAGTCCTCATGAGACATCTTCTTCAATTTGGTCTCAACACCCTTAGAAGCAGATGAGGAAGCTGTAAGCTCCTCGTGGTCAGGAGAAATCTTAGCCTTGGATGGTGGAAGAGTCCCATTACGATCCTCTGACTGCTTCTTAGCAAATGGAGAGGAACAGGCAGGAGACCTCTTCTCTTTAGAAGGGGGATGCTTTTCTCGAGAAAGATCATTCAGCACAGGAGAACGATGCATGCACTTTGGATCATGCTCAAGTGAGGGGGTGGATTTTCGACCCCCATGCCGAGCAGACTTTCTGTCCTTGTCTCTTTCTTCCTCTTTGGCAGGAGATGAAGGACTTGGAGAACGCTGAAGGGTCTCACGTACTGGAGACTGCTTGGATATTTTCTAAACAGGAATATAAAAAATAGTAACTAGAATTGTCCTTTGAAAAAGCAAAAAGGCTCAGCAGCCAGCTCCCAACTATATTACAAGCCTTTTGAAAGTGAAAAGATCACTAGGGTTGTTTAATTCTAAGCAACTCATTAATTAGCTGTCATTTTACAACAGCATTTCCCAACCTGAGTAATTTTGTATGGACTTCAACTTCTAGAATTCTTAGCAATGGCACATTCAATGGAAAATTCTGAGGATTGAAATTCACACATCACAAAACTTGGACACACTGTTCAATAAACTATAATTAGATTTTAAGTTTGAGGAAGACACAGTTTTAATATAGTAAAAGAACTTAAGAATCCACCATTTGTCCTCTCCAATTTTAATGAACCAATCAGTATTCCTAAGTCATTTTGTTCCAAGTGACTTTATTTATGTAAACGTTTCTCACTTTCCTAACGCATATATTATTTTTTACCTCCCGCTTCTCTCTGCTTTCTCGAGGACTTGTGTTCCTGCCTTGCCAGGCAGGCTCAGCAGAAGATGAACGCTTTTTCTCTCCCAAATTCTTAGAAACCACTTCGGTGTCTGGTTTTCGTGAACTTGACAAAGGAGACTTGCTCTGCCGTCTAAGGAAGCTCCTTTTTTGCACAATGGGGCTGCCTGATCTGTAAACAAATGATTAGAAGGTTAATCCACAAGACTCTGCCCAACTTTAATAGCTAATAACAAGACACAGAATTTGATTTGCCAAGCTGTACCTGCTGTGGGAAGCATCTGATGAGGAAGAGCCATCTGGGGAGGAAGAGCGATCCCGACGGTCTTTCTGAGATGCAGACTCACTGGTGGACCTGAGAGTTAAAAATGAGAATCAGATGCATGCGAAGATGATCAACTTTAGTTGCACAACACAGGTAGATTAGGTGGTTTTTACCTCTTCCGTTTCTTTTCCTTGGATTTGTGTTTGCTTTTGGGACTTGGAGATCTGAGAAAAAAAGTTTGTTTTGAATCATTCCTGAACAGTGACGTATGCAGTGACTGTTTCTCCCTCTGTTCCTTTCATATCCTTCATAGGACATCTACTCTAGCAATACCCAAGAATAACTGTCTCTAACATACCAACTCCAAATTCAGTCAGGAGACCAATGTAAAGTTTAGATGTAGATACACATCTTCTGAAAGCACTGTAGAATGCGAGATCACAAACACAGCTGATCCCTAGGATCAGAATCCCATGAAAAGGCGCCACTGCTTTAAGATGTTGAAAACAAGTGCTAAATTTGCAATTCTCACACATTTTAAGGCACCTTTGGAAATCAGATCTGTGGAGCCCTGAGAATAAGTAACCAGAAAGAACCACTACCTATTACATCCAAACAATTTAAAAATGGCTAATGGTTATTAAGACTCACCTGTGCTTCCTTTTCTTTGATTCTGATCTAGAATTAAAAAAAAACATAGTTGGTAATCTGATGTGGCAGATGTTTTTAATTATAACTTCCATCAGTTGCAGACAGTGTGTCTAATGAACACGAATTATAGAATTTGTATTCAGGTTGTTAAAAAAGCACCAGGTTTCCTGTCCAATATCAGACTTTATTCCCAAGTTACCAGAAAACTGATGTCACGCTCAATAACTTTAGCAAGGCAAGGCTGATGTTCAAAATTGATGCTGGATTACAAATGTGAATTCTGCCCATGAATCCCATCGAAGGTTATTAAGCAGATTTCTGGAAAAGTAAACGCAGCATACAGAGTGAGAACTACAAGCCTATCAGACAGCATGCCCCAAATTTTTATACAATCACTTTTTACCATAGAGGGGAAAAAAGATTGAAGCCTTAAGAAAATTAAAAAAAAAATTGTTTTGAAGACAGCACTACAAAAGACTTAGTAAATCATCATCATGATCAAATCATGATGTCCCTAAAATCCAATTCTCATACTGGACCAGTCACTTTAATCCTCCCTACAATCCTCTTACCTGTGTTTCTTTTTCTTTGAGCTTTTTTTCCTTTCTCTTCGAGAAGGTGATCTGCTCTCAGACCTTGAAAAGCCAAAAGGGCAAGATACATTGTCTGAGAAACTTTAAAATGTGAAAGTTCCTTTTCTTACTTCTAAATCTAAATCCCCCACCCACCCGGGAATCTAATGGCTCTGAAAAAAGAATTCAAGTGTCTTGGGTTCACCCACCCACCTGCCTCTGTCTTTCTTCTTTTTCTTCTTTTTTTGTTTTGGGGATGGTGAGCGGGAATTGCTGGAGTCTTTGATAAGGCTGAGGAGACAAAGTCCAAATAATAAACAAAATTCCAAAATTCAATTCACAACATTCTACATAAGCAGTTGCCTATTATGAATCCTATCTTTCAGTCCCAAAGGTGCTTTTTCAAGAGGCAACTGGACTTTGTTTTTCTTTGAAGACCTTTCACTTCTCATCCAAGAAGATTCTTCAGCTGTGATTGGATGGTAGGGAATGGAAGGATGAAGAAGCTGAAGAAGATTCTTGGATGAGAAGCAAAAGGTCTTCAAAGAAAAACAAGAAAGTCCAGTTGCCTCTTGAAAAAGCACCTTTGGGACAACCATGACCTGGATGACTGAGAATCTCCATAAACACCTATCTTTCCGTATTTTTTTCTACAAAAAATAAAATCTCACAGGTACAAGAAATAAAGTCAATTATGCACAAATTCTAATCAAGAATGGAAATCAATCATGAACTATCTCATAAATTAGCATGTTATAGTGGTTTCATTAAGATGTAATCTTACTGCTTGTTTAATATTTCCTACATTTCAGGTACTTTATTTGAATTTGTCTTTTTTTAAAAAGTCTCCTAATACAATTGAAAAGCTCAGGTTTTTTTTTTTACTGTAGTAGACATAACAACCAAAGCTACCTTGTAATCTCTTCTTGCTTATTTTCTTCCAGAAGTGATTCCTCATACCTGTACTGCTTCTGCTGCTCTTGCTGTTGTTTGGCCACTGCAGCTGTTGCTGCCTCCTTGGCCCTGCGGTTGGGGTCAAAAGAGCTGCCATCCACATAACTATCACTGATCCCAAAAGCAGCTCGCAGCCTCTCATTCTTCTTTTCACTGGCCTCAGCCAACTTATGGGTCTCTGTAATACTGGAGAAGAAAAGAAATAGTTAATAGAACAAATATATTACAATACAAGGATCCTATCAACACACAGATTGATAGGATCCATAACATGTTTTATGGAAGAACAGCCTCTGTTAAGATGAAAAGTAACTATCATGATAAAACAACACAAAATCAATCAATGCCTTGCTTACCTAGACTTCTGCTGCTGTTCCCCTTCTTTGACAACTGCCACATCTTTTTCTAGCAGCAGCATCCGAAATGTGGCCACTTTCTCCTGAATTTCCCCTTCTCCATACCTATTGTATGCATCAGAATAGAATTTATGGACTATAAAGAGATATTCCATTTAAAAGCTAAATCATTCAAATGAGGTTAAGAAAATATTTCTAAAATGCATGGATTATAAAAGATCCAACAATTCACCCTATAAAAAGTACATAACTTACATAATATAGAATACTGATTAAAATGAAAATGTAAATCAAGAGTTTTAGTTCAAATTCTGCTTCTACTATGAATCTTTTAGAGCATCTTCACAAATCATTTCATCTCTTAAGCCTTCTGACCATTAATCTCTGAAAAATGTGGCCAATAATAGCCTATCTTACTGGACTATTCTATGTATTATTATTGCGTATTACCATTTATATGTATGTAACATTCAAAAATGCTTTATAATATTAGGCACTATTAGTACAAAACATATTATTTTCAACCATTTTCATTTCTAGTATATCCCAAATATGATTATCCAGTTTTAAAATACTTGTAATAACCAAGTTCTATTATGTAAAAATTTTCTTAAATTTTGATATTTTCTGAACTAATTCCACTGAAAGTAACTCAAAATGAAAAAAACATACAGCTAATATCACAACACTGTATTCCTTTACCCCCCTATATAGATATTATATTTAAAATACTTGTTCCGCTAATCATTCCAAAAAATAAATGAGACCTCTTTTTGTAAAAACTGAGTGCCAAACACCAGAAATGAGAAATTTTGGATGAAAACCATACATCATATCATTCCCAAATCTGTATACTTTAATTAAAGAGTGTTGGTTGATCATTATTATTCTCCCTCTTCTCAAATCACCATCTTGTCTTGAAAACATCTTAGCCTTGACCATCCTGTAACAACTCACCCTTGCTCTTCCATGAGTTCAGCCAGTTCTAAGCATTTCAACTCAACCTTCCTTTTGCGCTCGTGATCCAGGATGTCCTGGTTGGGTTTTTTAACCAAAGATGACTCCAGTTTCCTCAGCTCCTCTTCTGACTTGTAGTCAGTCCGATCCTTCTTGTGGCGCACTGCCGAGAGATTCCTTTGCACGTAACCGTTGGTGCCACTGCCCCGGGGAGTGGGGAGTCCTATCCCATTGTACATGGCTCTCACAGACTAGCACCTCTGGTGCCTCTGATACCTAAAGACAGTATGAGAAAAGGCAGAAGAAGAAGAAAAGGGAAGCAATTGTTTTACCAAACTTCTTTCACATCACCATATGGGTATATATATCCTCCACCGCCTGCAATCAAAAGACTGCTATCTCTTTTTCTATGAATCAACTACTTTTCCTTTTTGTTAAACCTCAAATCCATTCCCTGTCCCAGACAATACACATTTTATCATTCCCTCTTATTTTTCCTGAAAAATGCCTATTTCCTCCTTACTCATAATTTATACCTCACCACCAGATCCCATATTTTAATTTTCTCAACAGTGGACCAGAATTCAATGGTACATGCTTTCTTAGAGGAACCCTTTTATTAAATAATTTCATATTCTCTACACTACTGCAACCACTCCCCGACTATTCATTTTTGTTCTCCCGAACCAAAAGTTGTAGTCAATCATCCAAAATTATTCAGCCCACAATTTTTGCTTCAATTCTCAAGATTTCAACACTTACATTCAGATTTGTTTTATCTTAATATATATCCTGTGCTCCAAGGACAAATCTATTAAGCCATTCTTTCTTTATATTATGTACATATCTTGTTTCTTTCCAACAGTTCCCGTTTAAAATCTCCTTCGCAATAAAGGAGGCAATCCTATGTATATTAACATGAAAACTTACTAGGACTTACTTCTGAATAAGAATTGGCCTGCACAATTCATCCTCTAATCTTTTTACAAGCTTATCATTGAACCCTTTTCTTTAAAAGGCTGAATATCCCTATACAGCTACCACCTATCAACTAGATCCCTACCATTTACTAGTAATAATGATTTATACTGTATTATCCTCCATCTTCCTTTACAGGCCCCTACTACATTTTCAAGAACTGAATAAGTTCATGCTTTCCACCCTTAAAAGCAAGATCTCAAGTCCAGCTCAGCCCACAAACAATATAAATAAACTGGTAACTACACACACGTTTCCATATCGTTTTCTCTAGCAACATTTTAGCCGAAATAGCTTGCTCAGTGTCTTTAAAAAAAAATAATCCTTGGACTAACAGTTTGGGAATTGCATGCTGGTCCCCCCCTCTACGTACGTATTAATCAGGCCCAAAACTGCTTTGCTTTTTTTTTTTTTTAATCAGCCACGGCTGAGTAGGTGCTGCCATCTACTGTGATTCTTACCTTCCCTCCAAAAAAAATCCCCAACCTACCGACTGTTAAGGCCTACTCAGCCCTCTATTCTAATTCCCTGCCACCTCACGCCCGACCTCCCTCCCTAGAAAGCATCGCAGCCCATTAGGCCTCCTCCCTCAAGGCCTGCTGAGGCCCGCGATCCACCTTTACCCCTGCTTCGAGGTCCTCCCTGCCTTCCCAACACACGAAGGGCAAACCTCGCTTGCCTCTTACCTCAGGACCCGTAAAGGCCACCCCACGTACACACACACACACCAAGCCCGCGGCACCGTCTAGCCCCCCCCCCCCCTCACATCTCCCCAGGCCTGCCGCGCCACCCCGGCCTCCAAGCTGCTGCTTCTCCGCGTTCCTCTCCTCGCGCAGCCACGCGTCCCCCGACCCCTCCTCTGGCTTTTGCCTGCGCCACTCGCTAGCGCTCCCTCACCCGACGCAGCAGCAGCCGCCGCGGCGCAGGAGGGTGAGGGCCAGGGGGAGGGGTGCAGGAGGTAGCCTGGAACCTCCCTCCGTCCCCTCCAATTCGCTCTCGCCTGGAACCCTCTCCGCCCGTTGGCTTATAGGAAGTGGAGTTCGTAAACGACTGGTAGGACCTCCCTACCCACAGAGGACGAGAATAAAGACTACGCGTCCCGAGATGCCTCGCAGATAGCACGAAGGTCGGCCGCCATTTCCTAAAGCACTCTTGGGGAAGTGAGAAGGGTGCCTTGGCACCGAATTTTCTCGGTTTCTCCTCTCACATCCCTTCCAGCCTTTCTCTCTGTCCTTTATTCGCTATCATCAGACAGACACGAAGTACACTTGAGGAAATACAGCTCCAATCCTGGGGTGGGGGGGGTTGGGAGAGGGGAAAAGAGATGTAAATATCCGTTCCTGCCGTCAACTACCGCGCTGTTCTAAATTAGAGTTGAAGGAGAGAGTAAATCTCGCGAGAATTTTAGGGCGGAGGACATGTGCATGGTGTCTACGTTCCTGAAACGCTATTCATGTGAGCGTGTTTTCAAAGAACGCTGGGAATTGTAGTTAAGATATGACTTTCCTGTCAAAGCTGTCGCCCCAGTATCTTTTATAGGCGGACTACACATTCCAGTTGGAATTGCGAACTCCCCTCCTCAGTACATAAAAAGGAAGTCAATTGTTTTTCTAGACTAGAGAGAGCCTTCCGCGTAAAGCCCAATGGAAAACTTCAAAAATCTTCCGTAGTACTGCAGAGGGCGGATTAAAGCGATAGCCACGCTACTTATGTTTTCCCGTCATCACGAGGCTTCCATTTTGTTAAAAAATGCTGTTTTCTATTTCATAATGTGATGCGTTGGCTTCAATAGAAGAAGGTGATATGCAGGTTCTGAGGTTTTGCTGGTTAAAGAAATACAGGAAACCAGAAAGTGCCTTTAAGTTTTACGTTTTTATTCAGCTGAATAGAGACGGACCCCTCTAAATGAGAGGAGCAACAAATGACAAGAAATCCTTGTATTTACTCTGTATAATTACATAAGCAACCCATCCAGCAAAGCTGACACATAAGATAAAGATTGCACCCAGTAAGTCTGGCACACTGTAGATAAGAAGGGAGAAAGCAGAAGTAGCTGTGGGATGTAAAGACTCCCAACTTTTGATACTCACAATACGAAGACAAGTCTGGTTAACAAAACAAAGGTTTATTGGAGAATAACATAAACAGAATAAAAGAGAAAAGAATAGAAGAGAGGAGCGTTTGCAAACGCGGCCCCCTGGATCCTTCCCTATGGATTGGATTCCAGGAGCACACTGGCCTGGTTTTGTTGGTAGAAATTCTAGCCCACTGAATAACACCAAACAGCAAGTTGAAATTAGACAGAGATTTATTGGCTACAACGGTTTGCAAAGCGTGGTGGACTCCAAATAAATATTTGAGCCACACCTAGTCACAGCGAAAACACACATTATATACATTCTATCCCGACGCCTTGGCCCCTCCTCTGAGGTTACAATCTTATCAGAGCCGCCTAAACAAAATACATTATCCCTGCCCCTTACTATTTTGCTTCACCTATTCCCTTATATGTACTTTATCATGAAATCCTATAGCTTGGTGTGGAAATCCTATAGCCTACGTGCAGAACTCTTCCAAGGTATGTGTACATGTAGAAATTGTGTAGAAATCGTGCAGTCTACGGGTAGAAATTTTAGAGTACGTGTCACTTAACTTTACTTTATATTCTAAAATTTTATTCCTAACAGATCCACCCTTTTTCTTTTCATACTTAATAAAATTTTAGAATCTTTTTAAATTCATTTCAAATTTTTTTGTGTTTATTCTCTATTATGTCTACTTTGTCTTTAATTTCCTTAAAAGCTAACAGTGTCTGTATCTTTTCCTCCCGTTTGATGCCATCCATTATACTTGTTACAGTTGTATGGACTAAATTTTTAATCATAGGAATTAGGCAGGGCAAACACATTAGTCCTAATAATATTATGCCCACCATGAATAATGCTTGTTTCCAATTGCGAAAGATTCCTCCCAAAAATCCCCCTTCATCTAAAAGACCAGTCCAAGTCTGGAGTGGAACATGTACAAGTTGTCTCATTTCAGTGGTTAATTGCTTCACTTCTGCACCTGTTTCATCTATTTGTAAGCAACAATTTGTTAAATTAAACTTCCCACATGCCCCTCCTTCCTTAGCTAATATATCTTTTCTTTCTTTATAGTGATATAAGTTAATGGATCTGTTCCTGTTCTGTCTATCCCAAATCCATAACTTACTATATCAGAATGGTTCTTAGTGATTTCCAACTCCATCATATTAGTTCCATATATTCTTTTAAATTGGGTAATACCATTACGTCCTGGATAACCTCCTCCAGTGTAATCACACACACAACTCCACCCTGAACATTTAGTAGATCCCCCACAAAGTAACCATTGATTGGGGTTTCCATTTGCAAAGTTCAAATTGGTGGGACATATTTATGATTTTGTTTATATGCTGTGATCCAACTAGAGTCTCCACACTTTGTGGTGAGATAAGATAGACCTAATACTGTGCATGCATCAAATTGTATCAAAGCCTTTTCTGTCCCTTTTTCTAATATTTTAGTAGAATTAACGTATATTAATCTTTCTTCACCTTCAGGTCTCTGTCTCACTCCTACTTTAGCTAAACCCACATATATACTTAAATTCAAACATGTTGGCATCGATGGATCATAGCATTGTATCTTTTTGTCTCTTCCCTTACAAACTGAATATTGTGTTTTATTTAATTGACATACAGATTGAAATATACACTCCTTTGGTGGCATTGGTAATGCAGGCTCACACCCTTCTGCTTCTGTTGCTCTTCTATATCACTCCCTAGAGAGGGAGAGGTATACAGCCAGGGACAAATATACAGCACTAGGGATTCACATTTTATATTCTTCTTCTAAACTGTGATATTTTATGAAGGCTTCTCATTGTTCTTCCTGGACTAATTGGATTGAAGGAATATCTTTTAGAGTATATCTTACCACTCCAGTCAATATCTCAGTATATTCCTCAAAAGGTTTCAATTTCTTTTCAATGAGTACTATATCGCATGGTCCAAAATGTTCTTCACATCCAGTACATCTTACACAGTCAATACAATGGAAACAACAACAATCAACATGGCATTTACAGTCACAGTACTAACACATTTAAACAGGAATTTTACAAAGTATCAATTTAAAGGAGTCGTCACCCAGAACACAGGTCCACTGTCCTTTTGGTTCAGCTACTGGTCCCTTCACTCGCGTATAATGAGTCCACCCTTTTTCTTTCATCCGAACTGCAGTTTCAGAGGTCAGCAACACCTGGAATGGTCCTTCCCACTTAGGTTGCAATTTCTCCTCCTTCCACATTCGGATCAGGATCCACTGTCCCACCTCAAACTTGTGGACAGGAAATTCCAAAGGGGGTGTTTGGATCAGCAAGCCTTGTTTCCTGCAATGATCAAGATACTGCGACAGTTTATGCACATAATGTCTTATTAGTTTATCCCTTGTTACTAAAGAGTCCATGGAGATGTTTCCAGGCATAAATGACACACCATACAATTCATAAGGAGACAATCCTAAATCTTTCCGTGGTTGTGTTCTTATTTGCAACAATACTAAAGGTAAACATTTTATCCAAGTCATTTGAGTTTCATATTGTGGAATTTCCCACTTGAGGTAATTTAAAATCAACTTGAATGCATTGAAATAGCCTCACCATTAGATGTTATAGAACATTTTATGTATTTGTCTACATATCATACTTATTGTATAACCAACCATATATTAACCATAGAAAAGTATCAATTATCCCTCCCCTGGCCATCCCTTTGTCCGTATGTATTTACAAACAGATTACTTAGTAAAGAGCCAACAAAGGAGCGCTCACCAAACTCTGCTTGAGTTTGTTTGCATACAAATCTTTATTCAAAACAACATAGCTCATTTATAATCCCCCCCAAAAAATTTTTTCTCAACTCCTTCGTTTTAAACAAGGGTTGAATTATAATTCCTTCAATTCTCTTAGGTATTATTATTTATTTATTTTTATCAGTGTGTCCTGCACAGAGATAAAAACATAAAAAAATAAAACAACAAAAAGCAACTCCACAAAATAAATAAATAGACAAGCTTAATAAAATATTCTGAGTTACTGAAATAGTTTTGTATCAAACTCTAGTATCAACTCTTTGATTTAATATAAAGTTAGTCAAATTCCAATTTAATCAGATTCCATTCAGATGGAAACAAATTTCCATTAAATAGGTTAAATCATTTACAAATCTAAACAAATCAATTCAAAGTCATTTCTATTGGTTAATGGTTAAATAGGTGTATTCCAGTTCTTCTCATATTTCATTTATTAAAAAAAAATAACCTTATTTCTTACTGCAAGAATGGGTATTAAATTTCACATCCAGCCCACCTTCCTCAAACCAGAATTCTAAGCAGAAAAAAAAAGTTAAAAAGATCAGACCCTTTTCTTTTCTGTCTTTCTCGCTCTTAAAGCAGCACAGCCGGGTGGGGGTGGGGGGAAAGAGACAGGAAAAGAAGAAGAAATTATGCAACAATTTCACCACTAACAAAATAGTTTTCTCTTCACATGCATTTTCCATTTCACTTTTACAGTAACAACAAAAAAAATCTTCAGTTTATTGTTTCTTTCACAGTCTGGGATGGGGGAGAAACTCTCTCTCTCTCACACACACACACACATAGGATCAGCATATCCACACATTCACTTCCATTCAAACTGCTTGTATAAGCACTTTCACATATAGATATTTCATTTCATACTTTCTCCTGACAAACAAATAACTATTATTATAATTTCAAGGAACTGTTCAAAAGCCAATGAGTTCCTTTCCTCTCCCAATTTCCTTTGCTCTTAGAGCTTGCCTATTAACTTTCTTGCAAAATGAGACATCCGGCCGTTATTTGTTTCACAACTGAAAACTCTCCTGTAGCCATACCTTTCAGAAACACGTCTTCTAAAACCCTCATGGAGTGTTTGGATTACTTCACGTGTTATGGCTTTATTCAACACCTGCTATCCATCAGGTAATATCCATTTTCCTTCTGTATTCTTTTCCTTTTGTTTTATTACTTGGTTTATTGTGGCAACCATCATTTTATTCTGTTGCCTAAATTTCTCTACATATACCTTTGCACATATACCTTTTGTGCCTCCTTCAACAAGTCATCTATACTTTTCCCTGTCCATCCCTCCAATTTTTGTAGTTTTTTTGCTTATATCTGTCCAGGATTTTATCACAAATTGTATTTTAACCAGAGGAGTATTTGCTGGGTCATCTGGATCAGTTCCAGAATACTTCCTCATTCCGTCTTTCAGTCTTTGGAGGAATGTAGCTGGAGATTCTTCTTTTTCTTGTTCTATCATTAAAGCTTTACTCATGTTCTGTGCTTTTGGAACAGCTTCTCTTATTCCTCTTATCAATAATACTCTCATATCTTCCATGTTTTGTCTATCTGCAGCATTATTATTATCCCAATTTGGTCTTACTACAGGAAACTTTACATCTGCCAAAATTGCCCCCTGTGCTTGGGGATTATGTTCCCTTGTCCAAATGTCTCTTGCTGCTCTTTGAATTAACTGTCTTTCTTCTGCTGTAAATAATGTGCTCTGTATCACTCCTAATTCATCCCATGTGTATATGTTTGCTCCTAATAACAGATCCAGTTGCTCTGCTACCCCTATTGGATCTTCTATCGTGCTTTTCATTTCTTTCTTGAAGGCACGTAATTCAGATGCCTTTAAGGGCTCATGTACAAAACTGATACGAGCCTGTCCTTGGCCATCTACTCCATTGGGTACTTCTCTTAAAGGAAAAGCCTGTAGTGGTTTATCCTTAAAGGGAAAATTCTTTATATCTTTCTTCAATTGTTCCAATTTTTTTACTAATACCTTATAGGGTCCACCTGTCACAGCTCCCTGGGCTTGTGTTACAGGAGCTGGTAGGGGTGGTGGAATAGGTATTTGTACATTTGTTGGTTGTGGTAGATTAGGATTTTTCATCATCTTCTTCCTCCTCTATTTCATTCTTCTCTTCTTCTTGTAAATATATTGAAGTTACTTTATGAGGGCTAGGGCCACTCATAGTCAAGGTGACCCATTTACCTGGGTTCCAGATTAAAGCATAGTCTAACTCATTGACTAATGATTTACATGTTTTCCTTGACACATACTCATATAAATTCTGACAAGCAAAATAGTCATTTGTTCCTAATCTAGGCCACTCTACTTTTTCATCTTCCCACCAGACAAAACAACACAAATTAACCATATCTTCCTTGGTTATTTCTAATTTACTAATTATTTCATTATACGGAGCTTTTCCCCAATTACTCAACAAAATCCCTAATGGACTTTATCTATATTTAATTTGGGGTTCCTCCTTATTTTTCTCAAACACTTCTTTCCTGGAGTACTCCCTGTGTTGCCCATACTGGTTTACCGTCCTGTGTATTCTAATTGAGACTTCACGTAAATTCCTTAATTCACTCCCCCCTGATCCCCCTAGATATGCACTCGCATATCAGAGGTCCACTTTCGCTAAGTGGATACTTGGGATGTCACACACACACTGTCTCAAATTCACACAGGCCTACCCAGTCTTCCCACCGACTGCCTAGGCAGTGTATACTGGCCACCCCAGAACACTTACCTAGGTCCGTGCACGGAGTTGCCCAGTTCCCGGAAGCCAGCAACACACACACCGGTTCAATTCGTATCTCTGTCTAATATCAACTCTATGAGTTCGCCGAGGAAAGCGTTGCTGCTCCTTTACCAACAAGATGAGATAGACTGTCGAAATCGACAGGGCATGCCTTCCACGTCACCTTCTGGATCTGGTGCAGACAAACGATCCCGGTCTCGAGCCCCACATTGGGCGCCAAAACTGTTGGTAGAAATTCTAGCCCACTGAATAACACCAAATAGCAAGTTGAAATTAGACAGAGATTTATTGGGTACAACGGTTTGCAAAGCGTGGTGGACTCCAAATAAATATTTGAGCCACACCTAGTCACAGCGAAAACTCACATTATATACATTCTATCCTGACGCCTTGGCCCCTCCTCTGAGGTTACAATCTTATCAGAGCCGCCTAAACAAAATACATTATGCCTGCCCCTTACTATTTTGCTTCACCTATTCCCTTATATGTACTTTATCATGAAATCCTATAGCTCAGTGTGGAAATCCTATAGCCTACGTGCAGAACTCTTCCAAGGTATGTGTACATGTAGAAATTGTGTAGAAATCTTGCAGTCTACGTGTAGAAATTTTAGAGTACGTGTCACTTAACTTTACTTTTTATTCTAAAATTTTATTCCTAACAGTTTCAAGATCTGCATTTTATACCCCTACAACGCATGTCACATCTAAACAGCTCTTTCATCTTTATAGATGTACTCTGAAGTTGTACTTTGTTAACCTGACCTCTTCCATCCATCTGCTGTTATCTTGTTTATTTGTAATTCTCACCTTGGGTCAAAATCCCCCTCTTCGATAGTAGGATTTCTACTCAAGTAAGTTCCTGTGTCCGGAGGAATTTTAGGCAGTAAACATTGAACAAACCTTCTCACATATTTGGCAGTGTATTGCTACATTTGTGTTACAGTGTTACATTTGTACTAAAGAGACAGTTTCATATATTGGCATTACATTTCTACAATTATTTTTCTACAATTTTATAAAAGAATAACTTTTATTTCCTTCAATCCTCCCTTTGTCTCTTCCACCTGAATTTATTCTTTTATACTTTTAACAGTTCATAACTTCCTATATTTTCTTTAGATTCCTGTGCAAGCAAGTTTTCATATTCTGAGTCTTCTTTCCCCAATATTCCTTAAAGTATTGGGCCCATGGTCCTTCCTTCTACCAAAGAAAGTACTAAGGAAACAACAGTAGCAGAAGAAAAACTTTTCAACACATAGTCCAGGTTCTAGGAACACGTCCAATCCATTGAAGTTTTTCTCCCACTTAGATGGAAACAATTCAACAGGTGAGGCAGGTTGAAATTTCATTTTTAGGCCGTCCAGCTGCAGAGTTTGTCACTGGAGAGGATATGATGGGACTTTCCATGGACTCACGCCTTGATTCCTTAAATCAGGAGGACTTGGCATGATTGAGACCACTCAGGACTGGTATTTCTAGGTGACAGTTCTTTTCACCTGAATCCACTCTCCAGGAACAATGGCCAGAAACAGGTGGTAAGGCAGCCTGGGCCTGTACTGAGATAGAAGACAAAACCTGCGCCACATTATGCAAATACTGAGTAACTTTCTTCTCTTCTTCATTGACATTCTTGAACCTTCATGTAACAAAAGCCTCCCATACATCATTTCAAAGAAACAAAAACAACTTTCCAGTTGAGGCCTATATTGACATGGCCTCACCACTAAATGTTGTAAAGCTTTTTTTTTTAACTTGAATTTTATCACATATTTGTTTAACTAAAGTATAAATACAACCATCCTGTTTTAGAAAATATTAATCATCCCTTGCGACCCCCCTTCAGTGGCTGCTTCTGTGTTCTAGCCATTGTTTTGTTGTTGTTTTTTCTTTTTTCTTTTCAACATCCCTCTCCCATCTTGCAACATCCACCTCCCATCTTTAGTACATTCTTGTTCCTTCAACATTCTAAGGCTTGTGTTAAGGCATACAATTCACACGTTTGGGCTGACCACGTTAATGGCAGTCTCCCTGCTTAATGCATGCAATTCACAAGTCTGTGCAAACCAACTTAAAACAACTTTCCTGTTTCTTTCTTCTATTATCCATTCCTTCCTTCCCTTCTGCCACTCTAGCATAACTTCTTTTTTTCTTCTTCCACCAGTATTCAAGACTCCATAAACATACTTGGAGTCAGTGTATATTTTCTCCTTCTCCCTTTGTCATTTTTACACATTGCTTACATGACTCTAATAGTTGGATAGGTTTTAAGAGTATAATAAGAACACCCCCCCCCCAGACATACCACCTTGTAATGTTCCAATACATCTTCTAAGACTTAATATCACATTCTATCTCACACCCTGTGCACTGAACACAATTAATACAGTGAGAGCAGCAACAACACCCACAAAGATACCCACAAAGATACCCACAAAATCAGCACATGTGGGAGGTCTTGGTTTTCCTTTGGTTCTAGATAGAAAAAGAAATACAAAGTTTAGTCCTTTTTTCTCTATTACCCCTCCTTCTGTCAGGAAGATTGACTATTAGTCCATGAAGTCCTTCGGAACTTTAGCTTCAGTGGATCTCCTTGATGAGATTCCACCTTCCACTCCTCTGGGGCTGGCACGGGCCCTTTCATTCAGGAGTAATGGGTCCAACCTTTTTCAGCTGTCCGGATAGCTGTCTCAGTGGTTAACAAGACGATGTAAAGTCCTTCCCAGGTTGGAGTTAGTTTTTCCTCTCTCCAGGCTTTTATCAACACCCACTGTCCTGCTTTGTATTGGTGTACTACAAAGTCCAAGGAGTTTGGGTGAGAATGCCTTTCTGTCGCAGGAGAGAAAAACATCTGGACAGTTCGAGTACATATTTTCTAATTATTTTATCTTTTAATTCAATTCTTGGTAATCCCTCCTTCCCCATCTACTATCGTATCTTCATTATGTCTCTCTTTTTCTTGTTCTTTTCTTTTCTTTTCTTTTCCCAACTACTTTGCTATGAACAAGTGTATACCTCCTTTAGGCTTCCTGATTAAAATTGTCCACACTTGATAAGAAATGCTAACCACCAAGATGTCCTCGAATGTCAATTTTAGATAAAAATGCCACTGGCTGCCTCCCCCCCCCCCCACACACACACTTCTGGGTCAAAACCTCCTCCAACCTTTGCCCTTGTTTATAAATAAATTACCTAAGTGAAGAGCCAACAAAGGAGAGCTCACCAAACCCTGTTTACATTTGTTAACACAAGCTCTTTTTCTAACAGTTTTGCATACAAATCTTTAATCAAAACAGCAGAGCTATTTATAATCCCAAATTTTTTCCTCAACTTCTTTGTTTTAACTTCACAAAAAATAAACAAGTTTAATAAGATATTCTGAGTTACTGAAATACTAGAGTTTTTTTTTCCAAACTCTAGTATTGCTTTTAATATAAAGTTAGTCAAATTCCAATTTAATCAAATTCCATTCAGATGGAAACAGATTTCCATTAAATTTCCATTAAATAGGGAAAACATTTACAAATCTAAGCAAACAATTTAGAATCATTTCTTTTGGTTGTTATTAAACAATTTAAACTCAAAAATTTCCAAAAAAAGTTGTCCAACAATTACTGACCCCTCTTTTGAATAGAAAAAATTGCAAAAGTGGGCATTAAATTTTCACAGCCACCTCACCTTTCTCAAACCTGAATTCTAAGCAGAGAAAAAGTTAAAAAGATCAACCCCCCCTTCTCCTTTCCCTCTCTCTCCCTCTCAAAGCAACACAGCCAGAAAAAAGCAGGGGGGGGAAGGGGGTTGTGTCTGCAGATAGAGTTTGAAAAGGCATTAACACACTTAACATTTGCAAAAGAGAGAGAGCAGAATAGGCAAGAAAATGGTATAGGATTTCCTGCCTGAGCAGGTAACTTTGGACTGTTCTTAAGAGGGAGAGGACAAAAATAAACAAACAAACAAACACATCTTTCTTCACTTTGTTTGTTGGCCAGACAAACAGAGTGAGGATGTTTCTTTTGGTATCTTCTTTTCTCTTGGGATTAGAAACAATTAACAGTCACATTTACCTTACACACAAAAACTTTGACACACATATACACACCAAAACAAGGAAAAGAGAACAGAAAACTGATTGGGAAAAAGGTCTTCTCACTCACACACAGAGACAAACACACATTTCTCTCATCCCCCTTATTTCCCAAGACTTTCTTTTCTACCCTAGCTCCACATGGGAAACCCATTCACAGACACAAGGCATCTGCTGTTTTCCTGTTTGAAGCTACTCAATTTTACAGTTTTTTTTTCTTTAGGTTTACAACAAAGACTTACAACAACAACCCATCTTCTTGAGAGTTTTCCTGATTATGGTTCCCTGAGAGGACCGTTTGCAAACGCGGCCCCCTGGATCCTTCCCTATGGATTGGATTCCAGAAGCACACTGGCCTGGTTTCAAGATCTGCATTTTATACCCCTACAATGCATGTCACATCTAAACAGCCCTTTCATCTTTATAGATGTACTCTGAAGTTGTACTTTGTTAACCTGACCTCTTCCGTCCATCTGCTGTTATCTTGTTTATTTGTAATTCTCACCTTGGGTCAAAATCCCCCTCTTCGATAGTAGGATTTCTACTCAAGTAAGTTCCTGTGTCCGGAGGAATTTTAGGCAGTAAACATTGAACAAACCTTCTCACATATTTGGCAGTGTATTGCTACATTTGTGTTACAGTGTTACATTTGTACAAAAGAGACAGTTTCATATATTGGCATTACATTTCTACAATTATTTTTCTACAATTTTATAAAAGAATAACTTTTATTTCCTTCATAGCTAAACATGTTCCCATTCGGGTGTTCCCTAAAGATATCGTATGTTCTTGGGCAGGTTAGGACATTGGGTGTTGTCCTTGCTGTCCTTTCCTGACCCTGCATCCAGAACTCTGCAAGTGACCAAAGAGAGAGGGGCCATCTGTATGTATTCACAATTAATACTGTCCCCTAATTCCTGGTCATCAATCCCCCCTTTCATGCTTCCAGCAGTGTGCAGGAGCATGACCACCCAACTGAAGAGACAAAGGATAAGCTTTTGTAACACATTGCCCACATCATTTAGAACAAGCAGAGGTGATTAGGGGCAAGCAGTGAAGGACACAGCAGGAAACAATAAGAAATACTATAAAGAGAAGACCAAAGAATAAGTCCCTAAACCACCCCCATCCTGGGAGCCAACTGGTAAGAAATGAGAATATACCATCGAAGACCTCCCATACAGTATCAGTAGAAATTTTCAAATCTTTAGGGTAATTCCCAATTCCCAGGGTATATGTACCAGACCAATAAGCTGCCAAAGACTCATAGGCAAATTGACCACAAAGGAACCATCAGTCTAGGTGGACAGCAAGGTAAATGCTTGGTTTGCCTTCCAACCCATCAGGCATACAAGCCTTAACACCAGACATATAAGCCATGAGCCCCATCACTGTAAACAAACTACAGAGAGCAGAGGGGTCCTTCTTGTAGACAAG
Organism: Crotalus adamanteus; assembly: GCA_039797435.1. NCBI lineage: Eukaryota > Metazoa > Chordata > Lepidosauria > Squamata > Viperidae > Crotalus > Crotalus adamanteus. Next base: position 13,784,718 of record CM077935.1, read on the forward strand.
GCCAAAGGACTGATGACACCTATGCCAATCGTCCCACATGCTAGTACTGACCTTCCATATGACTGTGCAAGGTGCATAGTGTTAACCCCGTCTTTGACACAATCAGCCAGAGAAAGAATCACCTCGTCAGGAACGGAGAACATCCAGTTTATTGTAAGAGTATAAACGAAATAAAGTCAGCACTGACAATCTGTTAACTCTAAGTCTCTTTATACAATTTGCTAGAACCCTACCTAGCCCACACCCCTGTCACCGCCCATGCGCCACCACCCACCTCCGGACCGCCCAACACCCTAATATTTGCTATATCATGCTGACCGAACAGTTCCCGACGGCCCGGCCGCTTCCCGTTGCTTCGGCCGCTTCCCGAAGCTTCGGCTGTCTTCTTTCGGCTTCTTAATAATGTCCCTGCATGGCCCGCGGTTTCTATCAACCGCGCATGCGTTGGGTTGCTTGTAGTGTCTTCCACGCATGCGCGGCTCTGGCCATCGCAATTGATTGTCGGGCCGGCTTCTGCTCATGCGCACCGGCCAGCTGGCTGTTGGCTAAACCAAGCGACTCCGGCGCATGCGCGGCCATCGGATTGATGTCGGGCCGACCGGACGCTGTACGGGATGGCGGATGCCTTGCTGCTGCAGGTAAGTTCTGTAGTTGGTTTCAGTACGGCCCGACATACTGCCCCCCTTTCACCACGGCTCCCCCTGAGAAAAAAAACAGATATGTTATACCGGTATCTTTACCCCTCCTTGTCCGGCCCTGCTAACCCACACGATCTCGGCTTCCCCGGGTTTTTCACATGGAACTGGTTAACTAGTCTAGGGGCCTGCACATCGTCTGCCCGTACCCATGTAGCGTCTGCCAACGGATAGCCCTTCCACTTAATCAAATAATACAATTCGCCTCTCCGGATACGAGAGTCAAATATCTCCTGCACCTCATAATGCCCATCACTAATAGGGCCTGGTTTAGTGCCCTTTCGGTATGAATGGACTGGTTTAAGCAAACTACAATGGAATACTGGGTGCACCTTTCCCAGCAGCTGGGGTAACTGCAGTTGTACAGTTACAGGATTAATAATCTTTATAATTTTAAACGAGCCAATATATTTGGGTCCCAGTTTTTTACACGGGATTCTCAATTTCAGGTACTTGGTGGACAGATACACTAGCTGACCCACCATAAATGGCTTGCAGGGCTGTCGTCTTTTGTCTGCTTGCGACCTCATCTTTCGTCCATATTCCATTAACGCCGTTCTTGCGGCCGTCCATGCTCCTGACACCCATTGGACCCACTCCCGTGGCAGATATGGTTGTGCTTCTAAATTCCGACACTCAGGTATGGGAACGAAATCCTTCCCTGAGACCACCTTAAAGGGCGCAAATCCTGTACTGGTATGTACTGCGTTATTATATGCCACTTCCGCAAATACCAGGAGGTCCGCCCAGTTAGTCTGCTGATAGGATACATAACTCCTCAAATACCTCTCAACAGCTGCGTTTGCCCGCTCAGCAGCTCCATTGGTGGCAGGATGGTACGCCGTACTGAGCCCCTGGGACGTCCCTAGTAGCGCGGTAAAGCCTTTCCAGAACTTTGCCGTAAATTGAACCCCCCGGTCAGATATTATTCGCCGAGGGGCTCCATGGATCCGGTATATATGAGTCAGAAACATGTAGGCCAATTTCTGAGCAGTTGGCAACCTTCTACATGGAACAAAATGTGCCTGTTTTGAGAACAGATCGATTACCGTCCAAATAATCGTATATCCTCTACTACTTGGCAACTCTACGATGAAATCCATGGCGATATCTTGCCATGGATGCTCGGGGTTCGCCACCGACTGTAATTGTCCCACTGGCCTCCCTGGCTGGGTTTTGCAGGTAGCGCACACGACACATGCTTTTACATAGTGTTCGACATCTTTTCTTAACGTAGGCCACCAGAATTGGCGCCTAGTCAGGTGTAACGTCTTGATGAACCCAAAATGCCCCGCTAGCTGTGAATCGTGACATCTCTGAAGAACTTTAGATCGCAATACCGATGGAACATATAGCTTCCCTCCGAACCATACCAAGCCGTCTCTCTGGGTGAACAGGGCACGGTGGCTCTGAAACCACGAATCTTGGGGCATTGCCGCCCTCAACTCCGATTCAAGATTTCCGAAATTAGGACGGGAACGTAGCTTACCCACTCCCTGGGTATATGGTGGCAATATAGCCTGTACTATTTCTTCCCTTTGACTCTCATACTGAGGTAACCTAGATAAAGCGTCCGCCAAGAAATTGCGGCCCCCAGGGACATATTTAAGTCGGAAAGTGAACCGCTGAAAGTATTGTGCCCATCTCACGTGTTTGGGGGCTAAACGTCGGGGCGATTGCAATACAGCCAAATTTTTATGGTCCGTCCATATCTCGATCTCATGTTTAGCCCCCTCCAGAAAGTGCCGCCATGTTGCTAAAGCCCATTTAATAGCAAAGGCCTCCTTCTCCCATATAGCCCATCTTCTTTCAGTTTCTGATAACTTGCGCGAGGTATAAGCGCAGGGCTGTAGCTCACCCTCAGGGTTTCGTTGTAACAATACAGCCCCCACCGCCACATCACTCACATCTGCCTGGACAATATACTGTTTTTCGGGATCTGGATGCAATAAAATGGGCTCCTTGGCAAATAATGCCTTTAGATGTTCAAATGCGGCTTGGCTTTCCCTAGACCACGCTAATGGTTGACCAGGCCGTGGCCTTGCTGGGGAGTTCCGTGTTTTCAACAATTCCGTGAGTGGCAAAGCCACCCGTGCAAAATGAGGAACGAACTGCCTGTAGAAATTCGCGAATCCCAGAAAGCTCTGCAACTGGCGTCTCGTCCGAGGCGCCTGCCACCCAAGTACTGCTTTCACTTTTCCCGGATCCATTTCTATTCCCGCGGCTGATATCTTATACCCCAAATATTCAATACAGGTTTTGTGGAACTCGCATTTCGAGAGTTTCACGAACAACTGGGCCTGGAGGAGTTTGTGTAACACCTCTCTAACCAATCGTATATGTTCCGCCATGGTTTTAGAATATATCAAAATATCGTCCAAATAGACTAACACCCCTCTATATAAATGTTGATGCAACACCGCATTAATGGTCTGCATAAATACTGCAGGCGCTCCTTTTAGGCCGAACGGCATGACGGTAAACTGGAAGCTCCCTAAAGGGCAGTTAAATGCAGTCTTCCACTCATCCCCCGGTTTTATTCGAATGCGATAGTATGCCTCCCTTAAATCAAGCTTAGTAAACACCCTCCCTTGGGATAAATGAGACAGCATGTCCTTCAGCAAGGGTAATGGGTACATGTTTTCAGTGCTTACTGCATTCAACCCCCTAAAATCCACGCAAAGCCGTAATCCTCCGTCCTTTTTCCCTTGAAATATCACCGGAGCCGCAATCCGTGATCGGGCCGGCTGTATAAACCCCCGCTCCAAGTTTTTATCAATATATTTTCGTAGTTCCTCCAACTCCTTGGGAGACATGGGGTACATCCGGGGCTTTGGCAGTTTTGCCCCAGGTATGATATCTATAGCGCAGTCGGTAGGACGGTGTGGCGGCAACGCGTCACACTCCTGCTCGCTAAACACGTCCTTTAAGTCCTCATACTCCACAGGAAATAACCGCGTGTCTCCACCAGCTTCTACCGCTACCCTGATCCTTTCCTCAACCCGTGGATTAACTTGTGGTAATTGTATCTGTGGTTCCTCCCCCTCAATGCCTGGAGGTCGAGGGCCTACCACTAATCTCATACGGCGATATCCCCCTGCCCACCAGATAACTGGTTGCCATTTGTCAAGCCATGCCAACCCCAAGATCACATCCTCGGTCATTGAGGGGATTACAATAAAACGCAGCAACTCCCAATGCTCCTGCATCTCTAAGCGCACCAATTCCGTTACATAGGATGCCGGTGCCCCACCTAGCAAGGACCCATCCACCTGCTCAAAATTGATGGGTCGAGACAATTTGACCAATCGAAGCCCCAACGCATCCGCCACCTTTCTATTGATCAAACACCGGGTACACCCCGAATCTATCAATGCCTGACATTCTATGCGTTGTTTAGACTTACAATCTCTCAGGCAGATTGGTATGGTGAATGGTACCACCGGATTACTTACCATGGGATCTTGTTCCGGATCTTCCTGGTCATACTTCTCGGGCACTACCTCCGGGGTGGTGACCGTCACTACGGGTACAGCCTTATAGGGGGTGCTGCCTTCATCCTGCAAAGCCCTCAAATGATCTTTTCCTCGGAACGGAGTAACCTCCTGCCTTCTTGTTCCTAAAGTGGACTGTCCCGAAGTTGATCCTCGTCCAGGTGAAGTCGGGCACTGGGCCACCCTGTGACCCGGTTTATTGCACCTAAAACAACGAAATGTCCCTCTTGGTGCCCCGGGCGGAACTGGTTGAGCTGGAACCCCCAACGGCCCCGGCTTGTTGGTTGCTTGCCGAGGAGGTGCCGGAGGAGAGACGGCTGCTACCGGTCCGATTTCCTGTAACCCTGCATAGAGTTCGGTTACTGTCTTGTACCAATCAGATAGGCGAGATGGCACCCCTCTCACCAAGCAAGCCTGTTGGAGTTCCACATCAAGTCCATGCCTGAAGTGATGTACCAGCAATTTCTCAGGCCAAGATCGTAGTCGGCCTGCCACCCGCTGAAAGTCCTTAATAAACTCTCTCACCGGCCTACCTCCCTGTCTCAGTGTCACTATCTCTGCCTCCGCTCTCTGAGCCCTGGCGGAATCCTCGAACCGTATCCTCAAGGCCTCCAGGAATGCACCTATGTCGGCCAACTCACTGGCGTACTCTCCGAACAGGTCAGCTGCCCAAGAAGCCGCCTCACCTTGCAAGCTAGCGGTCACCGCTACCACCATGGCTCATTGGGAGGAGTAATATCCTGCGAAGCGATCCAAATGGTTTAACACATGCCCTAAAAACATGGCCAATTTGTCCGGATCCCCGTCAAAGAGAATCCCAATCGCTGGAGGGGTCCATGGTATACCTGTGGGCCAGGCTACAGCTGGCTGGCCACCGTGCTGAGGCCCCGTGCCAGCAGAATGTCGGCCAAGATCCCCAGGTCCCAAGGGCAGGGACACAGGGGTGGCAGCTATGGGTCCCGTCCTCACACCTCCATGTCCTCCTTGCTGCGACTGCGCTGTTGACCCCCGCAACTGTGGGCTAGCCAGACGGAATCCAGATGAATCCTCAGGGCGATGGGAGGCCACCCCCTGTCTGGGAAGGAACCCTGGCTCCCCAAACCTAGCCTTTAATATATCGAGGGTATACTGTCCCGGAGTGGTAGAGTAACTCCAATCACCTCCCTCATCGCTAACCACTCTCCTCTCCCTCCAGCCCATCGCAGAGCCCCCGTTGTCTGGCATAGACCGATGCTCGGTATCCATTCGTTGGAACGTGGAACTCAGTCCCCATCCAGCCGCCTCGGTTACTGCCAGCCTCTGCTTAACCCCAGGATCCACATCCCCCAGCGGTGGAATACTTTTCTCCTTCGGGCGAACAACCGGTCCCTCCATCGCTGCCCCTGGATCCACGGACGAGCCCGGGTCCTCTGTTTGTTCAAGTACCTCCTCCAACAACCCAGCCTCCTGCACACCTTCGGCCATGCTGCCTTTAGTCAGCTCCACGGTAAATCCAACAAAGGAGCCTAAGAGGGGAGTGCTGACTTACTGTTAACCCCGTCTTTGACACAATCAGCCAGAGAAAGAATCACCTCGTCAGGAACGGAGAACATCCAGTTTATTGTAAGAGTATAAACGAAATAAAGTCAGCACTGACAATCTGTTAACTCTAAGTCTCTTTATACAATTTGCTAGAACCCTACCTAGCCCACACCCCTGTCACCGCCCATGCGCCACCACCCACCTCCGGACCGCCCAACACCCTAATATTTGCTATATCATGCTGACCGAACAGTTCCCGACGGCCCGGCCGCTTCCCATTGCTTCGGCCGCTTCCCGAAGCTTCGGCTGTCTTCTTTCGGCTTCTTAATAATGTCCCTGCATGGCCCGCAGTTTCTATCAACCGCGCATGCGTTGGGTTGCTTGTAGTGTCTTCCACGCATGCGCGGCTCTGGCCATCGCAATTGATTGTCGGGCCGGCTTCTGCTCATGCGCACCGGCCAGCTGGCTGTCGGCTAAACCAAGCGACTCCGGCGCATGCGCGGCCATCGGATTGATGTCGGGCCGACCGGACGCTGTACGGGATGGCGGATGCCTTGCTGCTGCAGGTAAGTTCTGTAGTTGGTTTCAGTACGGCCCGACACATAGATCCTAACTTATATCTGGAAGAAGAATTAAAATGACTAAGGCAAGCTGCTGTAGGGTGCTGTAGTGCCCCCAGTTTAGCAATCAGCAGCTTTCCTGCCCCAAACACAGGAAGTGTCCAGCCCCTTGTTGCATTGTTCATGCTGAACATAAAGGCTCCTAAGGGTGTAGCTTCCATGACCAATCCATGTGTACCAGTGGATGTATATGTGTGCAGATCCAGCAATTTGTTACATTCAAAACCTTAACCCATGCTTGCATATTCTATATATGGGTGTTGGAGCCCCAAATTCCTAAAGAGGTACTGGGAAATTGGGGACCACCTCGGCCTTCTATGATGTCTGTAATTCCCCAGACAATTCAGGTACAGAATCAGAAGGAGGTGACTGTTGTGCCAAGATATGATCAACTGAAAATGGCAGGATCCCTTCCCAATGTCTGGTCTCCTAGAGGCAGCATATCAGACGTCTTACTTTGGGCTTTATTGTGCAAAGTACCCCGTTTAAGTCCAACCTCAGTGTTATGGGAAGCATCTGGCTGAGATCCTGGTACTAACTTCCCAGGGTGAGATACATGTGATGGGTCTTTGGGTTTTCCTGGCCAGCATCCGGACCCACCCAACCATGTGTAAGAAGAAACCGTCCTTGCCGAGATATGTGGGGGGGGGGGGGGCAAAGCAACAAGAGAGTTCATGCTTGGAGGGTGTGTTAGATTGTACATCCCAGTCCACAGCAACTGTTCCCATAGTCATGTCACATATCTTGACCATGACCAGAACCTGACCTCCAACTTGACCACCCTTCCCACAATCCCCCCCCCCCAGGAAGGGTAGAACAGGCTCCACAAAAAGAAAGAAAGCATGGAGTAGGAAAAGAAAAACAAGACAGAGTAACAAAAAAGAAAAGATGAACAACCCAAACAAAAAAAACAAAACCAGGCGTCAGCCAAGAGAGAGAGAAACGATGCCTGCGGTGCGAGTAAGCAGGAAACTGGTGAAAGGAAACTGCCCGTGTAGAAGACTGGCAGGCACAGGTAGCACAGCGACCAAAACGTCCCAGCATACAGATCAGCGTCGGCCCTCAAACAGAAGCTTCAGCCCAAGGTCTTCCTCAGCACCAGGGGCCATAGTCCAAGCAACTCGGTCCTCAGCATCAGAAGGTGATGAAGAAGAGCAAAAGTGAGTGTGATTAATCCAAGCATGAATTCCAGCAACCATGACCGCTGTGTGGGTAGCGAGAAGAACAACGAAGGGTCCTGTCCAGCGTCCAGCTAAAGGGCCAGAATCAGCCCAGGATCCAACAAGCACCCAATCACCAGGAAGGAAAGGATGGAATGGATGACCCAATCCTGGATGATGGAGGGCCTGAACAGCTTGACAAATGGAAGAAACATTATTAGCAAGAGAGTGTATATATTCCCTGAGGGCCTGGTCTCTAAAAATAGGCAGGGAAGCAGACAAGGAAGAGTGATAAAGAAAGGGCCGACCAGACATGATCTTGAAGGGGAACAGGCCAAGTAAGATGTGTCTCCTGAGCAAGCTTTAAGACGTCTAAGAATGCCATTAGCCTTCTCCACGTGCCCCGAGGATGGGGGCCTGTAGGCTGAATGAAGCTGCCAACCAATCCCCAGGGCCCGTGACACCTGCTGGGTAATATCAGAGATAAAGTGGGGCCCATTGTCAGAGCCAATGCCTTGGTAGGGAAAGGAAAAAAGCGGAACAATTCTCTTCAGGAGGGCCTCAACCACCGCACATGCCTTGTTAGTATGACAGGGAAAGGCATTCTATCCAGAGAAAGCACCCACAAAAGCATGCAAGTACCTAAAACCCCGCATCTATGGCAACCCAGTAAAATCAACCTCCCAAAAACTAGCAGGATCCTGGTCAGCCTCAAGCCTCCCCAAGGGGAACTTAATAATTTCCACAGGTCATTACATCAACAAATCACACTTAAGGCACCTAACTTGAAATTATATTATGATGCAGCCGCCTTAACTTGGTTAAGTGATTGGCTTAATTTAACAAATAAGGATACTTTTTTTTTGGGAAGGTTGGGATTGGCATGCATACCTGATTTTTAATAAGAAAGTTGATCGGACTTTTAAATCACATATTTTGAGGAATGCCCTACTTCGTGTTTGGAAAAAGTATTATTACAGATTAAATTATAAAATACCTATCTGGGGGATTCCCAGACATGCAATTGAGGGAACTTCTAAGGGGACAAATTTTGATAAAATCTCGTATAAAGAATTGTTAATTTGGTCTGGTTCGAATTGGCATTTGAAATCCCTAGATGTATTAAGGCAGGAAAATATCCTACAGTCATGGTTTCAATATTTACAAATAGTGGATAGATGGACTGTAGATAAGAAAGAGGGAATAACATTAGAAGACAAACAATTGGTTATTTAGATTAAAAATCAGAGTCAGGCTCATATAAAAAGAATTTATAATGTTTTACTAGAGTTAGACTCGGAAACAGAATTGGTTAAAGACTGTATGATTAAATGGGCTCAAAATATACAGGAACTGATTTCATTGGATTTATGGGAGACAAGCTCAAAATTTGAGAGAAAATTTTTATAAAATGTTTTATAGATGGCATTTAGATCCTAAAAAATTATCTTGTATGTATCCTAATATACAGCCCAAATGTTGGAGATGTGGCAATAAAGATGCAACATATTTTCATATTTGGTGGAATTGTAAAAAGGTAAAGGCTTTTTGGATTATGATTTGGTGGAACATTCAAAAGATTTTTAGAAGGAAGATAAAGTTCACTCCTCAACTATTTTTATTGGGTATTTTTGTGGACTTAAATGATAAAGAAACTATTTTGATGTTGAATTTATTAACTGCTACAAGGTTATCAATAGGTTTATACTGGAAGAAAGATTCTTTGCCTACTTTAGAAGAATGGGTATTTAAAGTATCTAGTTTTGCAGAAATGGCAAAAATTTCTGCTTATTTGAAGGATCATACACAAGAAAGATATATTACTGTATGGAGAAGATGGATAGATTATATTCAGAAAAAGTATGGAACTAAAAAGTTTCATTTATTTTATGAATGAATATTATAGTAAATATTATTGAGAATTTTCTTATAGGTTATTGGAGTTAAAGGTTAAGTATGATATTTTCTTTTTTTTTCTTTTTTCTTTTTTTTTCTTTTTCTTTTTTCTTATTATTATAAATCTTCTTATTATTAACCCTGTATTCTGCTCTGGGAAGTGAAGGGAGGGGGGTTGGGGGTGGGAGGGAGGAAATGTGGGGGGGGGGAGTGTAATATAGATAATGGTTGCTTATAGGGGTGCGGCCTGGGCACTCCCCTTATGCTGCGTTCATGGGTTTGATAGGGATGAGAGGTGAAAAAGTGTAGAGAGGAAGTAGGGCAGTGAGAGGAGAGGGGGAGGGGAAGAGAGTAGGATGGGAGGTGAGAAAGAGGAGGGAAGTAGGGAATGTTTTAAGAGAGGGTGGACGCGGCCTGGGGGGAGTGGGCAGGTCGTACCAATGGTTATGAATTTATCTTATTTCAAAACTGTATTGTATTTTTTTTTATAATGTTTACATGGAAAAAATAAAAAACTTTTAATAAAAAAAAATCACACATTGCTTGAACATTGTGAGGGTCTTGTTATAGATCCTAGGACAAATATAGCCCTTCATAAGAAACTCAGCCATGGCCTCGTAACCCCATTGAGTGCTGACATGCAAGTTTTGTAAAGGGGTCCATAATCCATGTCCTGGAAGAAGGCATTTCCTGTCCTTCTCCAGCCTATGTCCACAATTAACAGCACCCAGTCTATAAGCTCTGTGCCCATCCTGTGAAATATATGATGGAGCCAGCACAGGCAAATGTGAGGGTACAAGCGCACCCATATACCAAGGGGACAGGGGACCTGATGTGGCAGACTTATGCGGTGCGGTCGGCCAAGGCATTTCCCCTTTCAAGTTCAGTATCAACCCTAACATGGGCCCTCACATGCATGACAGATATCTTATGCGGGAGCAAAACAGCATCCAATAGCCTTAAAATGTCCCGCCCATATTTAATAGGAGCAGTGAGTGAACCACACTCCGTCTATAATGCCCCGCATGCATGTATAACACAAACCTCCCCAAATATGTACTGTCTATAAATATAGGAACCGCACTGTCTGATTGCTCTAAGGCCCTCATCAAGGCAATGAGTTCAGCTTCCTGAGCTGATGTATCTGCAGGGAGAGCAGCTGCTTCCACTACCTGGTCCAATGTGACCACAGCATAGCCAGCTAGCCTGTCTCCCTGACCCATAAAACTGCTGCCGTCTGTATACAGGTCCCTGTCCACCTCCTTCAATGGCTGGTCAATTAGATCCAGCCAGCCAGAAAATACTTCTGTAAGTCTGTACATAATCACGATCACCATCCTGTTCCAGTTGGAGAAGAAAGGTTGCTGGATTGAACCTGCTACTGTGCTTAATATGAACTTGTGGGTTGTCAAGGAGTTCAATCTGATACTGCTCTAGTCAGGAGGCTGTAAGCCAATGGCCTCCCTTAGATGCTAACAAAGCCTGGATGGAATGAGGTGATGCCACTGTTGATAGGAGCCCAAAAAGTTAATTGTTCAGCAGCCCCCAAAAGAAGAACAACAGTTGCAGCAGCCCGAAGGCATGCTGGCCATCCTTGAGCAATAGGAACCAGTTGTATGGAAAAATAGGCAACAGGGTGAGACCAAGTACCAAGGGTTTGAGTAAGGACCCCAGCAGCCACCCCTTAACTTCCAGCCACATATAAGGTGAAAGGTTTAGTGACAGCAGGAATGCCAAGGGTTGAAGCATTAACTAAAGCAGTTCAAATGTTATCAAATGCCACCGGACAATCCCTGGTCCATGCAAAGGGTTCCTTATCTGTGCCTGTAGTGGCCTGATACAAGGGCTTAGCCATGAGAGCAAAGATGGTGGCTTGTAACTTTAGCAAGCAAATACATCCTAAAAGGGCATAGGGCAGTCTGGAAGGTAAAGAAATAAATAAATAAGGCAAATACCACCCATAAAGCATTCCAAAGGGTTGAGTACTGCAGCTGACACAGAATGGCCATTGGCCCCAAAGACCTGGAACGTTTGTGAGGAAGGGCTTCCAAGGGGCTTATTTAATACTGAATGTGGTGTTCCTGTACCAACAACAACAAAAAAAGGGTATTGTTTTCCTCTGACTTTGAACTGTATCAGGGGTGAAGAGGAAGAATCAACCATAAGAGCAGGGAGACAAAGGCCCCCAGCCCCTCCCCCCCTTATATCTGGAGCATGGTTGTGGAACAGCACCCTATAGGATAGCTAGGAAGGGAACATAAAAGACATTTCCTGCTCCAGTGGTCAAATGTCATGCAGATACAACACTGGTCCTGTCTTAGGGCAAAAGACTGCAATGGGTGGTCTTGGGGGGGGGGGTGCCTAGAATTTGGGTGACATTGTCCCATTTCTCTCTTGGTGGTAGGCGGGCCCTACCACTCCTCGCCATCCTCTTCCGCAAGTCCCACTTCTTCCCCCTCCCACTAGGGCAGGGCTTTGTGGGCGGGGAACCCTGGCTCTGTAGTGACATGTGAACTGAGCCAGCATGGAGGAAAAGCAGAAAACCTAGCCCCCAAAAACAACAATGACAAATACGAAAGGCTGCTTCATTTCCCTTTTCTCAGAAAAGTCAAGCCGAAAAATAAAAGTACCAGAGAAGAGGTTTTTTTTTTCTTTTCTCCCTCCTCTCTCTTCCTTCCCCTGCCCAGCTCAGTCAATAGCCTTGGGCAGATGGCCAAGAAACACAGAAGGAAAAAAATAAGCACTAACCGTGAACATACCAAAAGAAAGCTGACAGGTTTGCCCTACACACACATAAAAAAAACAATGCCAGTATTAACCCCAAACATACCAGCACCTATGACAAGACAAAAACTTCATCAACAAGTCACTTGCTTCCCTGGGTGATAGGATTAATCAATCCTGCTGAAAGAAAAAAAAAACAAGCTAGGAAAGTAAGAAGAACAAGCTTCTTACAAATCTCATCAAAACTTAAAATAGGAAAGAGTACAAATGGTACCATGCATTCAGGCGATTTTTACTTGCCAGTCCAGAAGTCATTGCTGAATCAGTTCTCCATCTGGCTTCTGTAATAAAATCCACTTTCTGGCAGCTTGCTACGTTCAGTGTCAACCATTTTTATTCATTTTTAGCCTACTTTTTCTCTCAAGTCTGAGTTACTCACCGTTCCTTTGTTCTACATTAAAGAAATACACATTCTCTTTTTGCTATATTTGCTGCTGTTTCTGCAGCTGCAGGAATTGTATCCAGAGAGGAAATAAAATGCCTACTCATGTTATTTGTCCCACAACTGACATGATGTATTCTCAAATATTGTAACTTCTTTTTTTCCCTTTTTCTAGCAGCATTTCCTACCAGACGCCTTTCCTCTGTTGTTAGAAAGACATCCAGCATAGCTTGGAAGTCTGCCCAGTTAGTGGCATAAGTCTGAAGAATGAACATAACCAATTCAGAATATTTGTGTGGGGTTTCAGTGTAAGAACCCAATCAGTCCTCCCATGAATAAAGATCAGATGTGGAGAAGGGGGTATGAACCAGGACCTTATTAGTCTCCTCCTTTCTAATACCTACTTGCCCCATGAGGGAGTAGATCCCCTTATAGGGTGGTGGAGCAGAAGCTAAAGCAGGAAAAGGTGGTGCTATGGAGGGTCACCACAACCCACAGTCTTAAAGCACTTGCTTATTCTCGTATAAGGTCCCACAAAAAAAAGAGCATATTATGCATGCTGATCATGATCTATGCCTCTTTAAGCATAATCTCCCATGGTTTCAAAAACTCCCAATTTTATGGATCCCACTGTGGGCCAAACAGTGGGTATGTCTTGGTGACAGAAGGCATTGTACTTTATTAGAGTTTCAATTTCATATCCCGATGGGTTTTAAGCTTACCAAAGTTCCTTATGACACACTCAAAGGGGCTGAGGGCATATTCCTTCCTTTTTATTCATTCTAACTGGTCTTCTTGGGCTGAGCCCATGTGTTCAAGTCACTCACACCACTTACGCAGCCTGTTGGGCCACAAGAGATCCACTGACCTTCGGCTAAGATCAGTATCATGCCTAAGCCTGGTCAACAGCGGGAAATATATAAGAAGCAACCACAAACCACAAACCACACACCACTCACAACCCGTTGGAGCATGAGAGTACAAGATTAGCACCCCTTGCTTTCTAAGCCCCCCAGAACCCCCCCAAAGAGGGAACCCCCCCAAAAAAGGGGGGGCTAGGTGCAGCTGGCACAAACCCTTCCGCCCAGCTCTGGTCAACGGTGGGAAATAATTCAAGGAAACAAACACACTTTTACACATATACACACTCCCCCAGGCAAGCCGGTGCAACAAAGTAACGTATATCTGTGTGTCCCACCTTATCTTCAGCCCTCCTGAGTATGCAGGAATCAAATAAAAGGCAACCAAAAAGAAGAAAAAACTGGTTCCTGTTAAAAACCACAGTGAAGAGTCAAGAAGGGGGGCACCTCCAGGAAATCCCGGAGCGCGCTCGGTGCCTTCCCATTTCCTGAGCCTCTCTAGGACCAACCAAGCACCTCTCCTGCGCTAGAGCTCACCAAAAATGATATGCAGGTTCTGAGGTTTTGCTGGTTAAAGAAATACAGGAAACCAGAAAATGCCTTTAAGTTTTACGTTTTTATTCAGCTGAATAGAGACGGACCCCTCTAAATGAGAGGAGCAACAAATGACAAGAAAGCCTTGTATTTATTCTGTATAATTATATAAGCAACCCATCCAGCAAAGCTGACACACATAAGATAAAGATTTCACCCAGTAAGTCTGGCACACTGTAGATAAGAAGGGAGAAAGCAGAAGTAGCTAAACATGTTCCCATTCGGGTGTTCCCTAAAGATATTGTATGTTCTTGGGCGGGTTAGGACATTGGGTGTTGTCCTTGCTGTCCTTTCCTGACCCTGCATCCAGGACTCTGCAAGTGACCAAAGAGAGAGGGGCCATCTGTATGTATTCACAATTAATACTGTCCCCTAATTCCTGGTCATCAAAGGTGGCAATATTAATTTTTAAAATCTGCATTACTCACAGTGGGCAAAATGCAAGGAGACCTGCTGGGAAATTTGATTTCCTCTACCGGTATTAATAGGATATCGATTTAGACTTTCCTAAGCTCCCAGACTCACCTCAACTTTAGCACATCGAAATAACTGCCCAAGAGTTGCCAGAACAATGAAGACTAATGGTGGAACTACAGAAGAAGTCAAAATGCGGGATAAGTAGTTCAGTCACACAATACAGTAACTCATCTGTGATAACTTTACTTAAACTGTTTTCAAACTACTGTGTCATATTACCTGGTATCCTCAAACAAAATCAGTTTGTGCCATAATATAATGGGTGTGTTTGTAAGACATACTGACCTAACCATAATTAAATTGATACGCGTTCCCCGGCTCAACTCAAATTTTATAGAATTTCATTGTTGAAAGAAAAGTCTTCATCCTGGTTCATCCAAGCCGGGGATAAATAAACAACATGGTGACTGCTTTAGAAAGAAGGTTGCAGTTTATTGAAGAGCCAGAAAGATGGTTCTTGCAGGAAGGAGGAGAGAAGTGGGAAGTAGGTTTTTATAACCTCTGAAGCCTTTTGTTTGGAATAGTTTCTTGTTCCTGTTTTAGGCTTTGTATTTCCTGTGTCACATATTCTGACCTGAGTCTGGGTGTGCCTTTCTGGTATTCTTGATGGTGGTGGGTTAGTCCTATTATCATATCCTGCTTCCCTGGTGATGGGGCTAATGACTCCTAGAGTTTGGGTGGGGTATGCAGATTTTAGGTGTTTTTGTCTTCTTGATCTCCTAGCTGGGGCCTTTCTGATGGTTTACATTTGCATTTGTACAGGGCTGGCTTCTGCTTGGGACAGAGATATTTCCTTCTCTTGGGGGGGGGAGCTGACTTCCCTCATCATGATACATTGAACTATTATTTATTTATGAGACTTATATACCGCTTTAAGTGCAAGCACTCTCTAAGCGGTGTACACCAGTAAGCAATGTATATATATATATTACATTGCCCCCAACAATCTGGGTCCTCATTTTACCTACCTCGGAAGGATGGAAGGCTGAGTCAACCTTGAGCCGGTGAGATTTGAACCGCTGACCGCTGACCTGCTGAACACAGTCAGCTAAAGTGGCCTGCAGTACTGCACTCTAACTGCTGCGCCACCTCGGCTCCTTTGACCTTGATATATCATGCAAACACAGCCAATAGTAAGAAATCCTTTCTATTTATTTACAAACTGATTTGTATATTTGAAGAAAAGGAAAAAGTTGGTATCTCCAGATAATGCCTTCAACAATTTCAGTAGATATTCATTAGAATGCAGTAGGATAGTTTTTGCATAGAAAAAAGAAAATACCTCAGTATCCTTGTAAAATCTGTCCTCTGGAAAGGCACAGCTCAAATGCAAATTAATGACCCATCAGACCTGAACAATGCAGTAATGGAGAACTACTAGGGAGCAAAGAGATAAGATAAATTGCAGGTCATGTCTGAGGTGATCTTATAAACACATTCCTGTATCTAATAAAATTGACTACAGATTATACTAGCTGGAAGAAAATGGATGTAACTGAAATCCACTTATACAATAAGAAGAATACTTGAAGAAGTACACCAGCAAGTTAAAATCTCATAAATCAGCTAATTGGATATCTTTCAAGTAAATTGTTTTCAAAGCTTCCCGGGTATAAGGCAGATAACTGAAGGTATTCCTAGGACATTAAAGGCAAGTAGGGTTCCAGAGGCAACTTCTCCATCTTAATATAAAACGTCCTATAAGCCACTTCCCAAATGAATTCATGTACTATTTTGCATATTTCCGCCAGGCAATTTGGTACTATTTTTATATTTAAATTTGTATTTTTAATAAAAGGACAAATGGTTAGTCCTTCGGTGACTGAGTTCACATATAAGCTATGGTTTCCTTAACTATGATAAATGGGATAAAAAACATACAGTTGGCTGCATTCAGATAATTTACCGCATCAAAATCAGAGAAGCTGTGTTATTATTTAAAGTGATGTCTGTCTCAATATCATCAGTTAGCAACAGGATTTCATCAACTGAATTACTATTAATCAAAGTGAATTGTGAACTAAGTCATAGTCATAGTGCTATTGTGTAGAAATAAAACCTCTACTGTCATTCCTCACAAGTGACATTTCCAACAATATGGAATGCATAAGGCAAGAAGAAACTTGGAAAGTAATGTCATATTGACTAGTGAAGAAATAGTTGAGCTGATGTGACTGAAAAGAAAAAAAACTGAAAAAAAAATATGGAACCACTGGTGGACTTCCATTTTTAATTCATATTTCTACACAATTAAAAAAACAAGATCTTTTTTACTTGAACAACAGCTAGTCTGTTTGCATGTTGATGTGGGGCTTCTGTGCTTAATCTTGCATAAATACCTAGCTGTATTCAAGTGTATTTATTCTGGCAGCTGATTCTATACCTTGAAATCAATTCCACTGAGTTCAATGGAGCTTAAGTTGCAGGGTCAGTACAGGCTATTCTATTGCATCATGGATTTTAGTTTGTACTACTTTCAGACATTGAATTGAATTGAATTGAATTGAATTGCACTGCACTGCACTTCACTGAACTTTATTTGGCCAAGTGTGATTAGGCATACAAGGAATTTGTCTCCAGTACAGAAACACTCAGTGTACATGCAAAGCAACAGAATCATCATCATCATCATCATACCAATAAAAGGGGAGGAGTAAAGAAGATAATAAGAATAAATAATAATACTATAGTCACACTACATGGGTAAATACTGTATACATAGACAGCACTGTGAGAATTAGGTGTTCAACACAGTGATGGGACTAAGAATGTATTCTTTGGAATAATAGGTTTATTTGTATGAAACTATTATGTAATTGAATGAAGAAAATTGAAGAGGTGTTTTAGATTTGGATTGACTTAATAATTAATTGAATGTTAATTTAATAAGATGATGTTTTTGTTTGATAATATGGATGTTATTAGGTATGATAATTAACTGGATGAAATTTGAATCTCGTCCAATGGACTGAAATTATTTAAGGTTTGATATTATCTTGTTATCTTAAAGAGATTCATTGATTGATGGATTAGATATGTATGGGATAGACTAATATTTTATTTTAATTAGGAGATATTAGTGGAAGAAGAAATAAACAAGACTTATGATAAAATTAAGGAACTAGAATATACCTGGAAGGGATACCTGAATTGATAATGTGTTTATTTAAAGTTAAATTTGATTATGGTAATTGTAACTTCATAAAGCTCTAAAACAGGTTTAGGATTAATAGAAATTTAAATTAGAAATGGACGATCTTAAATATATTAAGCTATTTGAGGGAAATAGAGAGGGAATATTTGATGTATTGATTTGAGTTATTCATATATGGTTTTATTTCTGGGGATGTTTGATTACCCCAGCACCACGGTGTGTCTTGAGCACTTTGTTCTAAGAATTAAAAAAAACAATAAACTTTGTTTCAAAAAAAAACACAAAACCACAGAGTGATGGGACGAGGGAAAAAACTGTCCCTGTGTCTAGTTTTGGTATACAATGCCCTATAGCACCATCCTGAGGGGAGAAGTTGAAACAGTTTATGTTCAGGATGTGAGGGATCTGCAGATATCTTCTCAGCCATCCTTCGACCCATGCAATATTCTATATTCTAGTATGGACAATCTCCTCTTCCCAAGACATTGGCTATAAAACTAAGACTGCTGGAAAGGATAACCCAATTCACCTGTTGAGAACCAAATGGGAAAAGACAGTGTAAGTCTCAAGAGATCTACAGAATCAAACAAAAGCCTGGCTACTCCAAATACCAACTTGGATGGCTTTGTAAAGGATTGCATGGAGAGCTAAGATGAATGGTCTTGGCTTAAACTGTATTAGAATTTGAAGGAATCAGTTCTCAGTCATTGCAGGGTGCAAATATGGCTGACTGCCTTCGCAGTGTTTATTCTTTTTATACAGGTATTCAAATAGCATAAAGTAACATGGTATCAGCATAGTAACATCCATCAAAAAAAGGGACTGAGTTACTCGGCTATAAATTCACAGATTTTCTGGAGGGAAATTTAAACTAAACAGCGGGGACAGGGAGTTAATTGATACGGAACAACCCTGTCCCCGGCAATTTAAAAACTATAGGGCTATCAGTGCATGTAGCATAGATGTGTGTGTGGACAAGAATACCAACCTTGCTACCAATCAAAATGAAGCCTCTAATAGCGAGTGCCATATAAAGTGCACTAACCAAATAGGTGGTAAGACAATAGGGGAACTCAGGCACCACACAGGTTATGTAGAAAGGAAACACAGGGCCACCCACAAAGGACTCAAATGTTTATACACCAATGCACAGAGTATGAACAGCAAACAGGGTGAACTAGAAATTCAGGTTAATGAGGGCAGATACGATATTGTTGCCATTACGGAAACATGGTGGGATGAAACTCACACATGGAACACACAGCTAGAGGGATTTAAATTATTTAAAAGAAACAGACCAAATAAAAGAGGAGGTGGAGTTGCTCTCTATATAAGAAATAACTACATCTCCACAGAAATAGAGTACAACAATGATAAAAACTGTCTTGAATGCATTTGGGTCAATATAAAAGGGGGGGGAAATGACATTGCCATAGGTGTATACTACAGACCACCCAACCAAACAGAGGAAATAGATGAACTTTTTGCTAGTCAGCTAACTAAGGTATGTAGGAAGCACATCACAATAGTAATGGGGGACTTTAACTACCCTGACATCAACTGGGAGACAAACTCCGCACCAAGTGGAAGATCAAATAGGTTCCTGGCAAACCTAGCAGACAACTTTGTCTCCCAAAAAGTAGAGAATGGAACTAGGGGATTAGCCATTTTGGATCTAATTCTCACTAACAGAGATGAAATGATAGACGGTGTTGAAGCCATAGGAACCCTGGGAGGAAGTGATCATGCAATATTAGAATTCAACATTATAGAAGCACAACCAATAGAACACAGTCAAACTAGAGTCTTGGACTTCAAGAGAGCTAATTTCAATAAACTTAGAGAGGGCTTGGGAAGGATTCCATGGATGAGAATCCTCAAGGGGAAAACAACTCAAGAAGCTTGGGAAATTTTGAAAAATGAGATAATAAAAGCACAGTCTAGCACAATACCAACAAAGAGGAAAAATAACAGCTCTCAAAAGAAACCAGCATGGCTGCATAAAGAACTCTCTGACAAATTGAAAGATAAAAAGGACAAGTATAGAAAGTGGAAAGAGGGGAACATAACTAAGTCAGAATATCAGCAAATAGCCCGAGCCTGCAAAGATGAAGTGAAGAAAGCCAAGGCTCAAAATGAACTAAGGCTTGCGACCAAAGTCAAAAATAACAAAAAAAGCTTCTTTCAACATGTAAAAAACAAGAAAAAAGTGAAGGAAATGATTGGTCCATTAGTGGGTGGAAGTGGCAAGAAGGTGACAAGCAACAGGGAGAAAGCAGAACTATTTAACTCATTTTTTGCATCTGTCTTTACACAAAGGGAAAAAACAGACCAACCTATCAAAAATAGTGCCATAAAAAACAAAACAGAAACACAAGTTAAGATAGGCAAGAAAATCGTTAGTGAGCACCTGTCCAGCCTAGATGAGTTCAAATCGCCAGGACCAGACGGATTACACCCCAGAGTTCTCAAGGAACTGGCAGATGTGATATCGGAGCCACTGAACTATATTTTTCAAAGATCCTGGAACACAGGAGAACTACCAGAGGACTGGAAAAGAGCTGATGTAGTTCCCATCCTCAAAAAAGGAAAAAAAATGGATCCAGGAAATTACAGACCTATCAGCCTGACCTCAATACCTGGGAAGATCCTGGAAAAGATAATCAAACAACGAATCAACGAACACCTAGAGGCAAACAAAGTCATTACTAAAAGCCAACATGGGTTTGTCAAAAATAGATCATGCCAGACAAATCTTATTGCATTCTTTGACCAAGTGACAAAATTAGTGGATCAGAGGAATGTTGTGGACATAATTTACTTGGACTTCAGTAAGGCATTTGATAAAGTAGATCACAACCTACTACTTGACAAGATAGAAAAATGTGGGGTAGACAGAACCACCACCAGATGGATCCGTAGCTGGCTGACCGGCCGTACTCAGCGAGTGGTCCTCAATGGAACTGCATCTATATGGAGGGAAGTGTGTAGTGGGGTGCCCCAGGGCTCTGTTCTGGGCCCAGTACTCTTCAACATCTTCATCAACGATTTGGATGAAGGGATAGATGGGGAACTCATCAAATTTGCAGATGACACCAAGCTGGCAGGAATAGCCAACACTCCAGAAGACAGGCTTCAGATACAGAAGGATCTGGACAGACTTGAACACTGGGCACTAACTAACAAAATGAAATTCAATGGTGAAAAAAGCAAGGTTCTACATTTAGGCAAGAAAAACCAAATGCACAAGTACAGCATAGGTGGCACCATGCTCAATAGTAGTAACTGTGAGAGGGACCTCGGAGTCCTAGTAGACAATCACTTAAATATGAGCCAGCAGTGTGCGGCAGCTGCCAAAAAGGCCAACACAGTGCTAGGCTGCATTAACAGAGGGATAGAATCAAGATCACGTGAAGTATTAATACCACTCTTCAATGCCTTGGTAAGGCCACACTTGGAATACTGCATCCAGTTTTGGTCACCACGATGTAAAAAAGATGTTGAGACTCTAGAAAGAGTACAGAGAAGAGCAACAAAGATGATTAGGGGACTGGAGGCTAAAACATATAAGGAACGGTTGCGAGAATTGGGTATGTCTAGTTTAACGAAGAGAAGGACAAGGGGGGATATGATAGCAGTATTCCAATATCTCAGGGGCTGCCATAAAGAAGAGGGAATTAAGCTATTTTCCAAAGCACCTGAAGGCAGGACAAGAAGCTACGGGTGGAAACTAATCAAGGAGAGAAGCAACCTAGAACTAAGGAGAAACTTCCTGGCAGTGAGAACAATTAATCAGTGGAACAGCTTGCCTCCAGAAGCAGTAAATGCTCCAACACTGGAAGTTTTTAAGAAGAGACTGGACAGCCATTTGTCCGAAATGGTGTAGGGTTTCCTGCCCAAGCAGGGGGTTGGACTAGATGACCTCCAAGGTCCCTTCCAACTTTACTACTATTACTAACAGCATTTCTATTGGTGAAACCCCTTGCCAATCCTTAAGAATATACCAGCTAGGAGGCCCCAGCCAGGGAGCAGTTTCTACCATATCCTGTTGATATAACCTAGCTGATATCAGGTAGGTGAGGTTATTGTATCAGCCTGGGGTAGTTTCCCACATTGCCATGGCAATGTGAATGGATGAGATCATGTAGAGAGAAGAGGCACGCAGGCTTTGGAAGGGCAGTTTGCTGCTCACGACCTCTACTTGGCCCCTATCTCTACAAGAATTTCTTTTTTTCTTACCTTATTTGTTCCTTAATGTTATCTCTGTACCCAGAAATTAAAATAGCCCAGTTTTGGGTGCTTGATAGGAGGCTCTTAGTGACAAAAAAGACTTAGCATAGTTTATTAAACAAGCAATTATGATTTGTATCGGTCATTGGGAGTCAGCATAAAAATATATATAAATAAAATTATTGTGGTTTATAGCCCGGTGCGTGACACAAAGATAAATATTTCACAAACCACTCGTCTAGGGATGGTTTTCCATATTTCCCTTTGAAAGAAACAAGTGGTAGTAAGCAGAAGAAAAACAATGAGGTAAGAGAAAAAGAAAGAAAATCTAATAAAAACTAATTTATGCCAATACCATTTACTATAGCTCTAAATGCCTTTTTACTTTTGCAACTCATCTTTGTTTCCATCACATCAGTGTGCTGATTAATATATTGCCTTCTATTTAAAAACCTCTCCCTTTTTGAAAATATATCCTCATCTCCTCTTTCATCTTGATCCAATCACTCTTCCTTCATGTATTTGTTTTGTTATTTGATCCCCTTTTATTTTTTCCATATAACCAAAATACTTCAATGTACTTCTTTTATGTTGGCTACTCATTTTTGTATTCACTACTCTGTTTTTTTCTTGTTTTATCATGCACACTTCTTAAGTAAACCATTCCCACTATATCCCACTTATGTTTTGTTTCTCTGTTCATACACAGCTGTCACTTACACAGCCTTATGCACATTTTCCTTTTTTTCCACATTCATTTCTTTTTTTAATTATTATAAAAGTTTTTATTTTCAATTTTACAATACATTACAATCTTAAAAATACTTCAGATAAAAAATAAAACAAATTGATACACACCACTTTCGGTATTGCCCACCCATTTCCCCCCAAACCGCATCCACCCCCAACCAACTTGCCTCTTTCCCTCTTCTTCCTCTTCCTCACTCTCCACCTCTCCTCAACCTTCCTACTTACTTCTCACCTTCTTCTACCTTCTCGCTCCGGATGCGGTCCAGGGGAAATGCCCAAGCAATTCCTCTCTCCAAATTGAAATATTAATATTATATACAGTAAAACTATTTCTACTTTATCTGAACTACTTAAACTTCGACCCATCCACCCCCCCCCCCTCCCCCCCCCCCGACTTCCCAGAGCAAAGTACAGGATTATACAAACATATTAAACATAATCTACTTAAGTTTACTAATTATACAATGAACAAAATCATATTAACCCTTAACTCTCTTCAAACTTTAACATCATAAATTTATAAACAAATTAATTACTCATAAAATAAATGAAACTTTGTAGTTCCATACTTCTTCTGAACATATTCTATCCATCTTCTCCATACATTAAAATATCTCTCTTGTGAATGGTCCTTTAAATAAGCAGAAATTTTAGCCATTTCTGCTAAATTAGAAACCTTAAATACCCATTCTTCTAAAGAAGGCAGAGTATCCTTCTTCCAATATTGACCCACCAATAATCTTGCTGCTGTTATTAAATTCAACAATAAAATATTTTCTTTAACATTAAAATCCACAAAAATGCCCAAAAGAAACAGTTGGGGAGTAAACTTAATCTTCCTTTTAAAAACCTTTTGAATGTTCCACCAAATCATAATCCAGAAGGCTTTAGTATCTTTACAAGTCCACCAAACATGAAAATAGGTTGCATCCAAGCAACCACATCTCCAACATTTAGGTTGCAGGTTCGGGTACATACAGGACAACTTTTTAGGACCCAGATGCCATCTATAAAACATTTTATAAAAAATTTCCCTCAAATTTTGGGCCTGCGTAAATTTAACATTTCTGGTCCAAATTACCTCCCTGTAAGGACACACCCCACTTTGCATCTTAAGAAGACAGAACTCTTGGAATAATTCTTCCAACAGGCATCCTTTATTAAGAGAAAATGGTTGCAGGCGTTTTAGACAGGACTTGGGGTCCAAGCTCTCCCTTTCAAGGTTTTAAGGGGTTCCCCAGTAGCCCCACCCAATCAACCCCCTCTTCCAGCGACAGTCTCAGGCATTACACTCCCATCCCCTTTTCCTTACTGCCGGCTGGATGGAGACTTCAAAGAAAACTACATGAAAGGTAATAGCCCCATTCTTATGGTTAGTTCTTTTGGTGATACACACATCCAGTTCCTTTGAAGTGTACCGAAGGAAGTGAGGGCCATAAACCCCCTTTGTTCACCCCCTTCCCTTCATCGTATGACAGAATCCATAGAAGGCAGAAATGGTGTTTTTTATAATTGATAACTAGAGATGAAATATAATTGGATTCTGACATCCTGCCCCCTCAAAAATACGACAGATCCACCTGAAAGAAAACAAAACAGGTATAAAAGTTAGTCAGGCTTGTTAGGGTACTCTGTGTGAAACTTCTTCAATAGCTTCGGGGCTCTGACATGACGTTTATGGACCCACTCGTTTTGTGAGGGAGGGAGGTGTTTCCAGGCAACTAGGTACTGAGTCGCTCCATGATATCTCCTAGAGTCAAGGATTTCCTTTATTTTGAAGTGTTGTTCGCCCTCCACCATGATTGGGGGTGGGGGGGGGGATTTTTGGCCGTAGAGGTGACTGACACTCTCTTTTCAGCAAGCTGCAATGAAAAATTGGGTGTATTTGCCTGAGATTTTTGGGTAATTCTAATTCTACTGTTACTGGGTTTATGATTCTTTTAATTGGAAAAGGCCCTATATATTTTGGTCCAAGTTTTTTACAGGGCTGTAGGGACTTTAGGTATTTTGCAGATAAGTACACCATTTCTCCTATAATGAATGGTGTAGGCTCAACCCTTTTTTTATCGGCTTGTGCTTTGTATGCCTGCCTAGCTTCATCTAGTGCTTTTCTAACTATTGGCCAGGTGTCTTGTAATTGTTCCATCCATTCTTTCAGTGATGGGATCGTTGGTTTGTTTGGGGTTAATTCTGGCATGGGGTTGAAACTTTGACCATTGGCTATTTGAAAAGGAGTGTAGCCTGTGCTGGAGTGGACTGCATTATTGTAGGCAACTTCTGCAAAAGGGAGTAAGTCCGTCCAATCATTTTGCTGGAAATTCAAAAAACATCTCAAATATTGCTCAAGTACTGAATGAGAACGTTCTGTTTGTCAATCTGTCCATCTTTCCATTTCCTCCTTCTCCTTTGCGCTCATGGAGTATAATCTGGGCTTCGGGAGTTTTGCCCCAGGCTTGAATTCAATGGTACAGTCTGTGGGTCGGTGGGGGGGGGGACCTCATCCGCCCTCTCCTCACTGAAAACTTCAGCAAGGTCTCTGTATTCCTCTGGTATTTCTGTTAGTCCCTTTTCCTCTCCCATGGATGCTTTTTCTATTCTTGATTCTGGTAGCCCCCCTTGGGGTTTTAAGTCCATAGGGTCCCCCTTTGGGAATTTGATTTCTGTCATCCTCCAATTTACCCAGGGGTTCCATTTTTTCAACCATTCCATCCCTAGGATCATTGGGCATTCCATGCCTGGGGTCACCACAAACGTTATGTCCTCATGTTTGCCCAGGGAGAGGTGTATTGGTAGAGTGGCTAGGGTAGCTGGCACCCCCCCCCCCGCTATGGATCCATCTAACTGGCCAAATGAGATTGGTTGTTCCAGTCTCCTCGATGGAATGCCCAGATTCCCCACTAGTGTCGGGCTAATGAGGCAGCGGGTGCAGCCAGAGTCTATTAAAACTTTCACCTTCACGGCTTCGGGCATGGGGGGGATTAATATAGTCACTGTCTTGAGGATGGGTGCGATGCATCCACTTACCAGGGGTTCGCCCTCCGAGCTGTCATCTGAGGTGTCCACCAGCCCTGTGGTGTAGACTGGAGTTCTTTTCCCCTGATGAGCAGAAGTGGGGGGTTCCGCAATTTCCATCATTCTCATGGCCGTTTCTTTTGGCTTAGCTGAAGACTTTCTGGATTTGCTGATTGGGGATCTGTCTGGGTTGTGCTGGGGGGCTTTGGAGCGGCATTCTACAGCTCGATGCCCTTCTCTTCCACACTTGAAACACCCCATTTGCTTCTTGGCTGTAGCCGATGGTTTCACTGGTTCATGTGTCAACTCAGGCGGGGAGCGGCTCCATTGTTTTCCTCGGTGGTGTCTCTTCAATATGTCGATCTCTGCTTCCTCTGCCAAGATGTACCATTCCTCAAGTTGGTGTGGGTCCCCTCGGGGCAGGCAAGTGTCATAGAGGTCATAATTTAGTCCATCTTTGAAATGGCTAAGGAGGATGTCTTCTGGCCAGTTCAGTTTGTTGGCAATGGCCCAGAATTCTTGTGTATGTTCAGCCACTGGGCATTTGCCTTGCCTCATCATTTTTATCCTTTTGCGGGCTTTGCGATCAGCCAGGGGGTCTTCAAATCGTCTTCTCAGAGAGGACATGAAACGGTTGAAGTTGCTGAGTTCTGGGGCATTGGAGTCATGCAAGTTCACCACCCAATCTGCAGCCGGTCCATCCAGGGCAGATTGCACGATCCGGATGCGAGCTTTGTCGCTGGGGATGTCCCGCCCGTATTCCTCCATGTAGCTGAGGACTTGGGTTAGGAAAAACCCCAAGCGTGTTGGCTCCCCTTTGAATTTCACCTCCAACGGCGGACGTCTTGGAATGGATCGGTGCCTCCATTGTTGGTGGTAGTGTCTTCTGTCCAGATCGCCATCTGTGGTTCGGTAGGGGGTGCGGACTACTGGATCAGCAGATGTCCCCGGGGTTGCAGGTTCCACTTCCCCCTTGGTGTCTCTCCCTTTGCGGCTCCAGGAGCTGAGGCGGCCGTAGGGCTCAGGATTCTCCTCTCTTAGGGAGCTGAGAGTTCTCTTCATCAAGTCAATAGCTTTCTCTAGGATCCAGTCTGATTACGGTGCCCAGCTTTCTCCCTCTTCACTTGCGTGCAGGGATTTCTCCATCTCCTGCTTCCATTCTGGTTGCTTGGCCCCCCGTCTCAGGGTCACCTTTCTTGATTCCTTTCCCCACTCACTTTTCTTTCCAACGCCCATTGACCAGCGAGGCTTGTGGTCCCGTGTCTCCACCACTTCTTCTCCTGAGGAATCTGACCTCTCGGATCCCAACGTCTGGCAAGGTTCCAGTTGGGGCAGCGGCTCTCTTTCCAGGGAGTTTTCCCCTTTTCTTGCTCCATTGTCTGACATGGTAAATTTTTGCAAAATCCCCCGGCAAGGGTCTCCCTTCCAGGTGGATTAATTTTGCAAGTCCTGTCTAATGTAAGGACCCACCCCACTTTGCATCTTAAGAAGACAGAACTCTTGGAATAATTCTTCCAACAGGCATCCTTTATTAAGAGAAAATGGTTGCAGGCGTTTTAGACAGGACTTGGGGTCCAAGCTCTCCCTTTCAAGGTTTTAAGGGGTTCCCCAGTAGCCCCACCCAATCACCCCCCTCTTCCAGCGACAGTCTCAGGCATTACACTCCCACCCCCTTTTCCTTACTGCCGGCTGGATGGAGACTTCAAAGAAAACTACATGAAAGGTAATAGCCCCATTCTTATGGTTAGTTCTTTTGGCAATACACACATCCAGTTCCTTTGAAGTGTACCGAAGGAAGTGAGGGCCATAAACCCCCTTTGTTCACCCCCTTCCCTTCATTGTATGACAGAATCCATAGAAGGAAGAAATGGTGTTTTTTATAATTGATAACTAGAGATGAAATATAATTGGATTCTGACACTCCCATAAATCCAATGAAATCGGTTCCTGAATATTCTGGGCCCATTTAATCATACAATCTTTTACTAACTCTGTTTCTGAATCCAATTTTATTAACTCATTGTAATTTTTTTTTTTTTTTTTTTTTTTTTTTTAATATGGGCATATTTCTGATCCTTGATCTGGATTACCAAATTTTCATCTACTAAAGTAATTCCCACTTTCTTATCCAAAGTCCATCTCTGCACTATTTGCAAATACTGAAACCATGATTGTAAAATGTTTTCTTGCCTCAACACATCTGAAGACTTTAATTGCCAATCAGTACCCGACCAAATAAGTAACCCTTTATACGAAATGTTATCAAAATTCACCCCCTTGGAAACCCCCTGAATTGCTTGTCCAGGAATCCCCCAAATAGGTATTTTATAATTTAACTTATAATAATATTTTTTCCAAACTTGAAGTAAAGCATATCTTAAAATATGTGACTTAAAGACCCAATCTACTTTCTTATCAAAAATTAAATATGCGTGCCAACCATGTAATAAATCCCACCCTTCAAGAACAAGAATGTCTCTATTTGTTAAATTAAGCCAGTCACTTACTAAAGTTAAAGTGGCCGCATCATAATATAATTTCAAATTTGGTGCTTTAAGTCCACCTCTTTCTCGAGCATCTTGTAAAATCTTAAACTTTACCCTTGATTTCTTCCCACCCCAAATAAATTTATTAATACCCTTCTGCCACTCATCCAAATTAGCATCCTTCTTTAAAATGGGTATCATCTGAAACAAAAAAAAGAAACTTTGGTAGAACATTCATCTTCACTACTGAAATTCTCCCCAATAACGATAGTTGTAGCTTTTGCCAATCATTTAAATCTTTTTGAACTTTAATCCATAAGCGTTCATAATTATTCTTATACAATTTTCCATTAGATGTTGTAATATAGACTCCTAAATACTTAACCTTATTAACTATTTCATAACCTGTTATTCCCCTTTATGGATTACTGCCTTGTCGTGGCGAAGGGGCTTGCGTAACTCAATGAAGCTATAAGCTATGCCGTGCAGGGCCACCCAAGACGGACAGGTTATAGCAGAGAGTTCTGACAAAATGTGATCCACTGGAGAAGGAAATGGCAAACCACTCCAGTATCTTTGCCATGAAAACCCCATGGACAGTACTAAAAGGAAAAAAGATATGACGCTGGAAGATGAGCCCCTCAGGTCGGAAGGTGTCCAATATGCTACTGGGGAAGAGCAGAGGGCTAGTACTAGTAGCGCCAGAAAGAATGAAGCGACTGGGCCAAAGCCGAAAGGACGCTCAGCTGTGGATATATCTGGTGGTGAAAGGAAAGTCCGATGCTGTAAAGACTTTTTCTCCATAGGAACCTGGAATGTAAGATCCATGAATCAAGGCAAGCTAGACGTAGTCAAAAAAGAGATGACAAGACTGAACATCGACATCTTAGGAATCAGTGAACTAAAATGGATAGGAATGGGTGAATTTAACTCAGATGACCATCAGGTATACTACTGTGGGCAAGAATCCCTCAGAAGAAATGGAGTAGCCTTCATAGTCAATAAAAGAATAGGAAAAGCAATACTGGGATACAATCCCCAAAATGACAGAATGATCTCAATTCGAATCCAAGGCAAACCATTCAATATCACAGTAGTCCAAATCTATGCCCCAACCACTGGTGCTGAAGAGGATGAAATTGACCGGTTCTATGAAGCCCTACAGCACCTTATAGAATTAACACCAAAAAATGATGTCCTTATCATCATGGGGGATTGGAATGCTAAGGTAGGAAGCCAAAAGATAACCGGAATAACAGGCAAGTTTGGCCTTGGAGTACAAAATGAAGCAGGGCACAGGCTAATAGAATTTTGTCAAGAGAATACGATGGTCATAACAAACACTCTTTTCCAACAACCCAAGAGACGGCTCTACACATGGACATCACCAGACGGTCAACATAGAAATCAGATTGACTATGTGCTCTGCAGCCAAAGATGGAGAAGCTCTATACAGTCAGTAAAAACAAGACCAGGAGCTGACTGTGGCTCAGATCATGAGCTTCTCGTTGCAAAATTTAGGCTTAAATTGAAAAAAGTAGGGAAAAGCACTAGGCCACTCAGGTATGAACTAAATCATATTCCTGATGAATATACAGTAGAGGTGACAAATAGATTTAAGGAACTGGATCTGATAGACAGAGTGCCTGAAGAACTATGGATGGAAGTTCGCAACATTGTACAAGAGGTAGCAACTAAAACCATCCCAAAGAAAAAGAAATTCAAGAAAGCAAAATGGCTGTCTGAGGAAGCTTTGCAAATAGCTGAGGAAAGAAGGGAAGCGAAAGGCAAAGGAGAAAGAGAAAGATACACCCAATTGAATACAGAATTCCAGAGAATAGCTAGAAGAGATAAGAATACCTTCTTAAATGAACAGTGCAAAGAAATAGAAGAAAACAACAGAATAGGGAGGACCAGAGATCTCTTCAAGAAAATTGGAGATATGAAGGGAACGTTTCATGCAAAGATGGGCATGATAAAGGACCAAAATGGCAGAGACCTAACAGAGGCAGAAGAGATTAAGAAGAGATGGCAAAACTACACAGAAGAACTATACAAGAATGAGCTTAACATCCCAGATAACCACAATGAGATGGTCACTGACCTCGAACCAGACATCCTAGAATGTGAAGTGAAATGGGCCTTAGAAAATCTGAGCAACAACAAAGCTAGTGGAGGAGACAGTATTCCAGCTGAGCTATTCAAAATCTTAAAAGACGATGCAGTAAAAGTGCTACACTCAATTTGCCAGCAAATTTGGAAAACTCAACAGTGGCCACAGGATTGGAAAAGGTCAGTTTACATTCCAATTCCAAAGAAAGGCAATGCCAAAGAATGTTCAAACTATCGCACCATTGCACTCATTTCACATGCTAGTAAAGTTATGCTTAAAATCCTACAAGCTAGACTCCAGCAGTATGTGGATCGAGAACTACCAGAAGTACAGGCAGGATTTCGAAGAGGCAGAGGAACTAGAGATCAAATTGCCAACATACGCTGGATCATGGAGAAAGCTAGGGAGTTCCAGAAAAACATCTACTTCTGCTTCATTGACTATGCAAAAGCCTTTGATTGTGTGGATCACAACAAATTGTGGCAAGTTCTTAAAGAGATGGGAGTACCAGACCATCTCATTTGTCTCCTGAGAAACCTATATGCGGGTCAAGAAGCAACAGTGAGAACCGAACACGGAACCACTGATTGGTTCAAAATTGGAAAAGGAGTCCGGCAAGGCTGTATACTGTCACCCTGCCTATTTAACTTATATGCAGAGCACATCATGAGAAAGGCAGGGCTAGATGAATCAAAAGTTGGAATTAAGATTGCCGGGAGAAATATCAACAACCTAAGATATGCAGATGATACCACTCTAATGGCAGAAAGTGAAGAGGAACTAAAGAGCCTCTTGATGCGGGTGAAGAAGGAGAGTGCAAAAGTTGGCTTGAAACTCAACATTAAGAAAACCAAAATCATGGCATCTGGCCCTCTCAATTCCTGGCAAATAGATGGGGAAGAAATGGAGGTAGTGACAGATTTTATTTTTCTGGGCTCAAAGATCACCTCAGATGGGGACTGCAGCCAAGAAATTAAAAGACGCTTGCTCCTGGGGAGGAAAGCTATGGCAAATCTAAACAGCATTCTAAAAAGCAGAGACATCACCCTGCCAACAAAAGTGCGTATAGTCTAGGCCATGGTTTTCCCAGTTGCAATGTATGGCTGTGAAAGTTGGACCATAAGAAAGGCTGAGCGCAAAAGAATTGAGGCCTTTGAACTATGGTGCTGGAGAAGACTCCTGCGAGTCCCTTGGACTGCAAGGCGTTCAAACCGGTCAGTCCTAGAAGAGATCAACCCCGACTGCTCTTTAGAAGGCAAGATCCTGAAGTTGAAACTCAAGTACTTTGGCCACCTAATGAGAAGGAAGGATTCACTGGAGAAGAGCCTAATGTTGGGAAAGATTGAGGGCAATAGAAGAAGGGGACGACAGAGAATGAGATGGCTGGATGGAGTCACTGAAGCAGTAGGTGTGAATTTAAATGGACTCCAGAAGATGGTAGAGGACAGGAAGACCTGGAGGAACATTGTCCATGGGGTCGCGACGGGTCGGACACGACTGCGCAATTAACAACAACAAACCTGTTATTTCAGCTATAAAATCTTTTCCCTTCCTAGACATATTTTTCAATGATATTTTAGTTTTATTCTTATTTACCTTAAAACCAGAGACCTGTCCATACTGTACTAAAATTTCAACCAAGTCTTTGACCGAATCTGTTGGATGAGATAACATCACAACCAAATCATCAGCAAAAGCTCTCAGCCTATAATCAAACTTACTTATTTTTATTCCTTTTAATCTAGATGAATCTCGAATTTTAATAAGTAAAATCTCCATTGTTAATACAAATAACAAGGGGGATAAAGGACAACCCTGTCTTGTACCTTTTCCTATTTTAAATACGTCAGTTAATCCCCCATTAATTATAATTTGTGCCGATTGTTGTTGATAAATGGCCTTGAGAGCAGATAAAAATTTATCTCCAAAATTCATTTCCTCTACAACCTTCAATAGAAAATTCCAATCTAATTGATCAAAAGCTTTCTCAGCATCTATAAATATTAAAGCAGCAGGGATTTGGTTGTTCTTATCCAAATACTCTATTAAATTAACAATTTGTCTTACATTGTTTTTCATATATCTCCCCATTATAAATCCAGATTGGTCAGTATGAATCAATTGTTTCAAAACCTGCATTAATCTATTTGCCAATATCTTTGCAAAAATCTTATAATCAGTATTTAAAAGAGATATGGGCCTATAATTTCTAGGTTGGGACAGATCCTGGTCATCCTTTGGAATTAATGATATGAAGGCCGTTCTCCAAGATGGAGGTAACTCTGCTCCAGATAAAGTATCATTAAAGAGTTCCTTTAATGGTTCTATCATTTCTTCAGATAGCATCTTGTAATAAATCACTGTTAACCCATCAGTACCTGGAGTCTTACCAACCTTCAATTGTTTAATTGCAAAAATAATCTCTTCAGAAGTAATTAAACCATTAATCCCATCACATTGGTCACTCGTAAGTCTAGGAAAACGTGCTTCCTGTAGATATTTTTCTATATCTGAAGTTTGTATACTTTCACTAGCATATAACTTTGAATAAAAATCTAAAAAGGACTTTTTAATCAAATTTTGTTCGTAGACTTCTTTACCTTTATAAATTATTTTATCTATAATCCTCGATTTCTGTTTCTTACGTAATTGATAAGCCAACCATCTACCAGGTTTATTTGCATTACAAAATGTATTATGTTTCACATACCTCAAATTAGTTGCCATTTGATCTGCTAATAACATATTAAATTGCTCCTTCAGCAAAGTAATAGAAACTTTTAACTTATTATCCAATGGATTTGATATTAAAATCTTTTCCTTACATTTAATCTCATCTTCAAGATCTTTACGTTTCTGAATCTGTTTACGTTTATGAGCATTGTTCATAGAAATCAAAACCCCTCTCATATATGCTTTACAAGAATCCCATACCATTGGCATCGAAGTACCCTTGTTCATATTCCAAACAAAAAATTCCTTTAAATAACCTTTACATCGCTGTATATTCTCTTCATATCTAAATAAATTCTCATTCAACCTCCAAGACCTTCTAGTCCTTTCTTCTGATGAAATTTCCAACCATACAGGACTGTGGTCTGAAATTATTCTAGGAAATATCTTGATATTCTTCACCCTAGAAAGGAAATCATTAGTAACCAAAAAAAAAAAAATCAATTCTAGAATAAGATTGGTGCCTATCTGAAAAAAAAGTAAAGTCTTTTTCCTCAATATTCCGTTCTCTCCAAATATCTCTAAGTTCCAAATCATCCTTTAAATAAAAAAAAAACTTTAGGAAGTCTTGCATGATTAGAAACTTTAAAAGAACCCTTCTTATCTTTACTTGAATCTAAAACACCATTCCAATCTCCCATCATGATAACTGACTTATAATCCAAAGAAATTAATTTCTGGTGAATCAACTTATAAAAATGTTTTTGTTGTTGATTGGGAGCATATAAACCAACAAGAAGAGTTCTCTTATCATTTATCAGTAAATCAATAATAACATATCTTCCTTGTGCATCAAAATCAATTAACTTCGGTGAAAGCTCCTTTCTCACATAGATAACTTCTCCTCCTTTTTTCTGCAAAGCCGGAGCTATAAAATGTATCCCCAGCTGGGGATTAAACAAATATTTTTGATCTTTAGAAATAATATGAGTCTCTTGTAAACAAATAATATCATTTCTGTGTTGTTTCAAATAATGAAAGATTTTCTTTCTTTTCTGTGGAGAGTTGAGCCCATTAACATTCCAGGTTAGAAGCTTTGCCATTCTTGGCAGGATGAAGCCTTTGGAACAAAACCTCTAGATTTGCAGTCGATGACCTCTTTGGCCTTGCTCCTCCCACTGACTCCAAAATAGACTGTGGTAAACCTCCATCATCTGCCTTTTGTTGTTGTTGTTGTTGTCTTTCTCTATGTTTATAAGCAGCACGTGTAATTCTCTGTTCCCTTGGGTCTTCTGTTATTTGCAAATTCTGTTGCATAGCTTCAACCAACAATTCTTCTCCCAAAGATGGCATTGAACCTACAGCCAACTGTGCTTCTGCCTTTCTCTCATCTTTCTTTGATCTTGGAGATGATGGTGGACTTGCTTTTAAAATAGTAACATAAAAATCTCTTGCTTTTGAAACTGTATTAAGACGATATCGTGTACCAACGTAAGTCACCACTATCCCCACAGGTATATCCCATCTAAATTGAATTTGTCACTTCTTAAGTTCTTCAGCCAAAAAAGCAAAGTCTTTTCTTTTTTTGAGAATTTTAGAAGGTATTTCCTTTAAAACTATCACATCCTGAGCTGCAATCTGAAATCTTTGTTTATAGAAGGCCTGTATAATTTCATTACAAAGTGATTTTCTCGCAAAATAAACCACCGCATCTCTTGGTAATTTCCTCTGTTTTGCAACCCACAAATTAACTCTAAAAATCTTTTCTATATCTTTCAACATTTCTTCAGGATCAATTTCCAAAATAGAAGCCAGTTCTGCTGCAATTTCTTCTCTCAAATTCTCCTGAATACTTTCCTTCAGGCCTCTTATTCTCAAAGCATACTCCATTTCTCTATATTGTGACATTATAATTTCATTCTGTGTAACATCCACATTTTCTTCTATTTTTTCAACTCTATCTTGTAATATTTCAACATTACCGACCACTTCATCCACCCAGTCGTCAATCTTTTCCACAAGGCCAGCAAGCCCTTGGAGTGCCAAAACAATATCTTTCCTGAGCTCATTACTTTCTTGAGCCAGGAGCTCTGCTGTTTTTTCTAGTGATTTTTCCAAAGTCTTATCTAAAGCATCTTGTAAATCCTGAAGTGTAAGTGCCTGCAGTGGAGGCAAAGGTGGAGAAGGTTTAGGTTGTTGTACAGTCTGAGTTACTGGAGAGGCAGTTGAAGTTTTAGAAAGAGAAGAAAGTCCAGGACGTTTTGAAGCCATTTAAAAAAAAAAGGGAGGGGTTTTCCTCCCCTTCCTTTTTTCAAAAAAATAGTAAAATAAGAACAAAGGAGAAGAAAAAATGATTCCCTTTAAAAAAAAGGAATAAAATTTTTCCTTTTAAATAAACCAAGTCTATTACATTGTTGAAACTTTGTTGCCAGTTAAAAAATAGTAAGTAGAAAATAGAAAGAGAAAGTTCTCAAACAAAGAAAGTAACAAAAAAGGAGGATTCCTCTGCCATATTTCTTCACTCCAATTAAAGTAGTAACAGGAGTAGATGTTAATTCAAACTGAGTTAGGTTTAAAATAAAATTATCCAATTCTTATCTTCCTGACTGTCTGCTTTAAGTTGACTTACTGTTCCCATCAGATAGCAGCAGTGGAGGCAGCGTCTAGCTTCGTTCTCTTCAGAGAACAAAGGCATCCAAGGAAACGGAGCAACACCCAGACTTTGAGGGAGCTCTCACTATTCGTCTCCCAGAAAAAAAACTGGGAGACTTGTGAGGCTCTACCTCTATCCAGGCAGAAGCTCACCTTCCTCCCTTCGCCCAGGAGGAAGGTTTCAAGCCACAAAACAGCTGATCGTCGCTGTTTTTGCCGGCTTTTATGATTTCCTGGGATGGGCAGCCACAGGAAGTCTTTTCACATTCATTTCTTGAACTAGGCCACATATCATCTACAACCTTTCAACTGGATCTAGGACAGTTCACCGTGGCCAACTCACCACAGACAATTCACCATAGTCATCTCACTTGCCACAGCCAACTCGCCATGGGACAACTCACCACAGACAATTCCACAAAGGATAACTCAATGCGATAAAAGTTATCCACTCCTGTTTCTTTGATATATGGACATAATGTCAAAGAAACAGTGGCAAATAACATTTATTGTGTTGAGTTATCCCTCATGGAATTTCCCATGGCGAATTGGTCCATGACAAGTAGGCCACGGCAAGTTGTCCCGCAGTTGCCCATGGTGAGATGGCTGCAGTGAATTGGCCGTGGCAAGATAGCCACAGCAAAGTGTCCCATTCCCCCTTCTACCAGTGGGTTGAATGCTTTACAGTTTCTCCATATATTTTAAATAAACATTCTACCAAAGAATACAAATTCATCTATCCGCTCTAATTTATTGCTATTTATGTATAACTTGCAATTTTTCATTCGTGTTTCCTATGAGCAGTCCTGATTCTGACACATTAGTTTTCAGGTCTATGTTGCATGATGCAATCTGTCACACTGCAAATCTTTTGGGTACTCAGCCAACAATGCATTGTTTAAATATAAAAATACATGGATCTTCATGTTCCCAGGCAACACACCTCTTATCTCACTACAAGCATTTCTAATACATTTATCTATAAATTTAATCAACCAAGGGGACATCATACATCTTGTCTTACTCACTGCTCAGAGCTGTACAAGTGGTTTAACAAACAATTGTTGGGCAAAGTATAGCTTGGCAATATATGAGAATGCAGTGTTTTTACACAAAAGTCAACTGCATACTTCCTAGCATGGCTAAGTAGGTGTCTGTATGGTAGCCATAAATAGGGGAAGTGAGATGCTTTATCAAAAAACTGCAAGTATGGTTGTATATAAACATATTTCCATATAGGATTTAAGATATTTTATATGAGAATCAAGATTTCATAACAAGTCAGATAAGGAAGTAGTAACTAATAGCAAATAATTGATCTTGACTGGGAAATGTAGTTACCAAAATTGCTGAAGTGATTCCAGAAAACAAGAAAAGAACTTTGTATTACCTCATATTACTATACAGAACATGATCTTTCTACACAGAGGAACTTATGGAATATAATGATTATTCACTAACATCTGGTTAATAATACAGAAGTAAAACCCTCTCATTTCAACTCTCAAATGAAGGAGCTCTTAAGCCTGAACAACTTCAGCAGAATTACCTAGTCATTAATACAAACATAATCACCAATCTTATTAAAACAAGCCTAAACATTTACCTTCATTCTCTCCAAAATGATATGCATTGATTTATGTTCAGTCCTAGGCAGTGGCAGATATTTCTCTATCAGGGTGTAAAAAGAAAATATTTGCTGCAAACTCTGCATAGGAGTCAGGAAGTGCAGCCAGCCAGTAAATGCTCAGCTCCACTCATTTGGCCTGACTGCACTCTGAAACAAGAGATTAAAGGGTTGTAAAAAGAATATGTGTGTGTGTGTGTGTGTGTTTGTGTGTGTGTATGTATGTATTAGGGGCAGTGCAATGGTGAATAGAATGTGAAGGATGTGTGTATAATGTATGTTTTTACTTGTGGTTTTTACTTGTGTGTAGTGTGCACTGTGGACAGCACTTAATTTCGTTGTGAGGTACACAATAACAATAAAGATATTCTATTCTAATATATATATATGTATGTTTATACTGTATGTACTGTATACACACACACAAATAGAATTACAGAACAATGGAAGGGGAAGGGATCATGTGGACCATCTAATCTAGTGTTTGTCAGCCTTGGTAACTTTTTAGATATGTGGTTTTCAACTCTCAAGAATTCCTTCCAGAATTTTAGGAGAGAATTTTGGGAGTTGAAGTCCACTCATCTTAAAACTGCTGAGGTTCAGAAAATTTTTTCTAATCTAATTGTTTGTAGAGAGCAGAAAGAACAATTAAACCTTCCTTGAAAGCAAGATACGCAGACTTTTCTTAAAAGCCTCCCAAGATGAATGATACACAGTTTCTCCAGGATTTTTTTCAGGATTTTTTTTTTCTTCATTTAATATAAAAGATGGGTAGCTACAACTTGTACCTACCCATTATTTCTAGTTTATAGTTTTGGAGACAGTGGAGAATAGTCTCTGACCAGCTTTCCTATTGAACCTGTCTATGTACCTGAACCATCAATATCATGTGTTCTTGTGTCATCTCATTGTTCTGTTAGTCCCTGCCCTGAACCTGTTCTAACATGCCAATATTATTCTGAGCTATGGTGCCCAGAATTCATCTTCCTTATAGGAAGGTTAGGCACATGTTGGTCTTATTTAAACAAACTAGAACATAGAACATCGGAGTTGGAAGAGACCTTGGAGGTCTTCTAGTCCAACCCACTGCTCAAGCAGGAAACCCAATACCATTTCAGACAAATGGCTGTCCAGTCTCTTCTTAAAAGCCTCAAGTAATGGACCACTCATAACGTTTGAAGGCAAGCTGTTCCACTGGTTGATTGGTCTCACTGTCAGAAAATTTCCCCATAGTTCCAGGTTGCTTATTTCCTTGATTAGTTTCTATCCATTGCTTCTTGTCTTGCCTTCTGGTGCTATGGAAAATAAGTTGACCCCCTCTTTGTGGCATGAAATATTGGAAAAGTGCTATCATGTTACTCCAGTCCTTTTTACTAGACATACCCAATTCCTGCAACCATTCTTCATGTTTTAGCCTCCAGCCCCCTAATCATCTTTGTTGCTGTTCTCTGCACTCTTTCCAGAGTCTCAACATCTTTTTTATATTGTGGTGACCAAAACTGGATGCAGTATTCCAAGGCCTTGTAAAGTGGTACTAACACTTTATGTGATCTTTATTCTATCCCTCTGTTAATGCAGCCTAGGATTACATTGGCTTTTTGGGGGGCTGCAGCACACTGCTGGCTCATATTTAAGGATTCCACTAGGAATCCAAAATCCCTCTTGCAATTATTGCTATTAAGCCAAGTTTCACCTAATCTGTACCTGTATATTTGTTTTTTTCTTACTTAGGTGTAAACTCTTATTTTCTCTACATTGAATTTCATTTTGTTAGATAGGGCCTGGTGTTCACATCTGTCAAGATCTATCTGGATCTTGAACCTATCTTCTGGGGTGTTGGCTATTCCTGCCAGCTTGGTGTTGTCTGGAAATTTGATGAGTTCCCCTTCTATTCTCTCATCTAGCTTGTTTATGAAGAGTGTTGAAGAATACTGGGCCTAAAACAGAACCTTGGGGTACCCCACTGCTTACTTCTCTCCATGTAGATGTAGTTCCATTAAGGACTGACTAGATGTTGAGTACAATTTGTCAACAATTACAAATCATCTGGTGGTGATGCTGTCTATCCCAGATTTTTCTAACTTACCAAGAAGTAGGTTGTGGTCTACTTTAATGCCTTTCTGAAATCCAAGTATACTTTGTTCACAGCATTTTGTCAAAGAATGAAATAAGATTTCTTTGACGTGATCTGTTTGACATGTTGGTTTCTGGTTATAACTTTGCTTGCTTCTACATGTTCGCAGTCTTCTCTTACCATTTTTTTTTTGCTTATTTCAATTTGTATTCCTATTCTGTCTTTTACAGTTCTGTTTTTGGTAGGTTGGGCTAATTTTTTCTTTTTGCATGAAGACAGATGCAAAGAACGAATTAAGCAGCTCTGCTTTCTCCCTGCTGCCCATCACTTCCTTGCCATCGTCTCCCATTAGTAGTAGTATTATATACATAAAAATATGAAAAGCTGTCAGTTCTTTACCTGGTATTGGCCTTCATATGCAATCAGTTCTTCCTAAGAGCCTAGGACAGTGATGGCGAACCTTTTAGAGACTGAGTGCCCAAACTGCAACCTAAACCCCACTTATTTATCTCCGGGTGCCAGGTGGGCATGGCCCACTGGGTGGGCGTGGCTATGGTGGTCATGGCAGATTGGGTGGGTGTGGCCAAGGTGGGTGTGGTTACCTTTCTAAAATTTGGATTGAGACAGAGCCCGTGGCCTAGAGGTTCGAATCTCAGAAGGGTATGTCTGGTTGAAAAGAGCTAAAGAGTTCGAAATAGCTATTCCAGTTCTCCCTTAATTCTTTGCTAGCAATCCAAATTTTAGAAATGTATATGATGTCACAGTTGTGACTGCTGCCTGTGGATGGCTCTAGTTTGAGCTGATACAAGGCAAAAGATTTCTCTCTCCCATATTTGGGCAACAGGGTGTAACGTACAGCATTCTAGATAACTCCTCCCCTGTTTCTCCCCTCCCTAAAACAGCTGGCAAAAGTGAGACAGAGCCTGTGGCCTAGAGGTTAATACAGCTGCCTAACATGCAGACAGCTCAGGTTCGAATCTCAGAAGGGTATGTCTGGTTGAAAAGAGCTAAAGAGTTCGAAATAGCTATTCCAGTTCTCCCTTAATTCTTTGCTAGCAATCCAAATTTTAGAAATATATATATATATATATATATATATATATATATATATATATATATGTGTGTGTGTGTGTGTGTGTGTGTGTGTGTGTGTGTGTGTGTGTGTGTGTGTGTGTGTGTGTGTCTTTGGTTATTTGGATTTTCTCCCGCGTAAAATTGGAAGTGTCTTGGCGACGTTTCGACGAAGTCCCATTCGCCAACCACCAACCACTGCCTATCCAACACATACTTCATCTATAATGGACAAAAATACAAACAAACAGAAGGAGCACCCATGGGATCACCCCTCTCACCTGTCATTGCCAACCTCTACATGGAACACTTTGAAACCCAAGCTCTAGAAAAATCGGATCACAAACCCAAACTCTGGCTCAGATACGTAGACGACACCTTCATAATCTGGCCACATGGGAAAGAAGAACTGGACAACTTCCTCACACACCTCAACAGCCTACACCCCAAAATACAGTTCACCATGGAAACAGAAGCTAACAACCAACTTCCCTTCCTGGATGTCTTAGTCTACAAGAAATCCAATGGCTCCCTAGGACACACCATCTACCAGAAGAAAACACACACAAACCGCTATCTGCACGCTCTCTCACACCACCACCCAGCACAGATCAACTCTGTAGCCAAGACACTCATCTCCAGAACAAAACGCTTAGCTGACGAACAACACCTAAAACCCGAACTACACACTCTCACCAATGTACTAACATCCAATGGATTCCATAGAAATAAGATTACAAACCTAATCCAAAAAGAAACCCCCACTAAAATCCAAGACAGAGAACAAGAAAATGGCAAAGCCCTCCTCCCATACATAAAAGGCACCACAGACAGAAAAAGCAAGATCCACCATAAACACAACATCAAAACAGCATTCTGCCCAAACAGAAAAATTTCCACCATCCTAAGAAACCTGAGCACAACAAAGCTGGGATTGCTAACAGATAGCGGCACGCTCTCTCACACCACCACCCAGCACAGATCAACTCTGTAGCCAAGACACTCATCTCCAGAACAAAACGCTTAGCTGACGAACAACACCTAAAACCCGAACTACACACTCTCACCAATGTACTAACATCCAATGGATTCCATAGAAATAAGATTACAAACCTAATCCAAAAAGAAACCCCCACTAAAATCCAAGACAAAGAACAAGAAAACGGCAAAGCCCTCCTCCCATACATAAAAGGCACCACAGACAGAATCAGTAAGATCCTCCATAAACACAACATCAAAACAGCATTCTGCACAAACAGAAAAATATCCACCATCCTTAGAAACCCCAAAGATAAAATTGAATTAGAAAATCAAGGAGTATACGAAATCCCAT
Source organism: Crotalus adamanteus (assembly GCA_039797435.1). Classification (NCBI taxonomy): domain Eukaryota; kingdom Metazoa; phylum Chordata; class Lepidosauria; order Squamata; family Viperidae; genus Crotalus; species Crotalus adamanteus. Next base: position 13,826,376 of record CM077935.1, read on the forward strand.
GCACCACTTGTCCCACCACATACATTGGACAAACCAACAGAAGAATAAGTGCACGCATTGAAGAACATAAGAACTCAGTCAAAAAAGAGGAACCAACATCTTCCCTGGTCCAACACCTTAAAGCCACAGGAAATGAAATTGACTTTAAAAATACCAGAACCATTGCCAAAAGTGAACATTTTAATAACAGAATAATCAGAGAAGCCATCGAGATAGAAAAACGCCCACACAGCATGAACAAGCGAGATGATACCTCCCGCCTACCAGCCATTTGGAAACCCGCCCTTATTGACAAACGACTCCCTAACACAAAAAATGATACCAGACCCACACTCACAAAAAACACACAGGAGGTCACCACCACACATCCACGCAAAAAACAAACCCAAAGCCACACCGATGACGAGGCACGACCACAAACCAGAAGCCAGACCACAGCTGCATCATTAGCCACTTTAAACCCCTCCAATCCATACATGAAGCAAACTGACACCCTCCATGAAGAGGAAGCGCGACCACGAACGCGAAGCCAAAAAATAGCAAGGCAGCCCAAAATCTCAAACCCCTCTGCAACTCAGACTAACCTGAGCACAACCAAACAGAACACTCCCCCAGCCAATCAGAGCACAGCCAAGCCCCTAACCATTCAGAACACACCTCCACCCAATCAGAACACAGCCAAGCTCCCACCCAATCAGTTCATACCCCCACTGGCAGTTAAAAGGAAGAAACAGCTAAGACCACACATTGCTGCTCAAAGCACGAAGCTGAAAACACCAGCCTGAAGATGACGAATGGGACTTCGTCGAAACGTCGCCAAGACACTTCCAATTTTACGCGGGAGAAAACCCGAACAACCAAAGACCTACATATATATATATATATATATATATATATATATATATATATATATATATATGTTTTCTGAGGTTTTCGCGGGTATTTGTATGTAGGTCTTTGGTTGTTCGGGTTTTCTCCCACGTAAAATTGGAAGTGTCTTGGCGACGTTTCGACGAAGTCCCATTCGTCATCTTCAGGCTGGTGCTTTCAGCTTCGTGCCTCGAGCAGCAGTGTGTGGTCTTGGCTGTTTCTTCCTTTTAACTGCCAGTGGAGGTATGAACTGATTGGGTGGGAGCTTGGCTGTGTTCTGATTGGGTGGAGGTGTGTTCTGATTGGTTAGGGGCTTGGCTGTGCTCTGATTGGCTGGGGGGTTGGCTGTGCTCTGATTGGCTGGGGGGTTGGCTGTGCTCTGATTGGCTGGGGGAGTGTTCTGTTTGGTTGTGCTCAGGTTAGTCTGAGTTGCAGAGGGATTCAAGATTTTGGGCTGCCCTGCCATTCCTTGGCTTCGTGTTCGTGGTCGTGCTTCCTCTTCATGGAGGGTGTCAGTTTGCTTCATGTATGGATTGGGGGGGTTTAAAGTGGCTAATGATGCAGCTGTGGTCTGGCTTCTGGTTTGTGGTCGTGCCTCATAGTCAGTGTGGCTTTGGGTTTGTTTTTTGCGTGGATGTTTGGTGGTGACATCCTGTGTGGTTTTTGTGAGTGTGGGTCTGGTATCATTTTTTGTGTTAGGGAGTTGTTTGTCAATGAGGGCGGGTTTCCAAATGGCTGGTAGGCGGGAGGTATCATCTCGCTTGTTCATGCTGTGTGGGCGTTTTTCTATCTCGATGGCTTCTCTGATTATTCTGTTATTAAAATGTTCACTTTTGGCAATGGTTCTGGTATTTTTAAAGTCAATTTCATGTCCCGTAGCTTTAAGGTGTTGGACCAGGGAAGATGTTGGTTCCTCTTTTTTGACTGAGTTCTTATGTTCTTCAATGCGTGCACTTATTCTTCTGTTGGTTTGTCCGATGTATGTGGTGGGACAAGTGGTGCATGGGATTTCGTATACTCCTTGATTTTCTAATTCAATTTTATCTTTGGGGTTTCTAAGGATGGTGGATATTTTTCTGTTTGTGCAGAATGCTGTTTTGATGTTGTGTTTATGGAGGATCTTACTGATTCTGTCTGTGATGCCTTTTATGTATGGGAGGATGGCTTTGCCGTTTTCTTGTTCTTTGTCTTGGATTTTAGTGGGGGTTTCTTTTTGGATTAGGTTTGTAATCTTATTTCTATGGAATCCATTGGATGTTAGTACATTGGTGAGAGTGTGTAGTTCGGGTTTTAGGTGTTGTTCGTCAGCTAAGCGTTTTGTTCTGGAGATGAGTGTCTTGGCTACAGAGTTGATCTGTGCTGGGTGGTGGTGTGAGAGAGCGTGCAGATAGCGGTTTGTGTGTGTTTTCTTCTGGTAGATGGTGTGTCCTAGGGAGCCATTGGATTTCTTGTAGACTAAGACATCCAGGAAGGGAAGTTGGTTGTTAGTTTCTGTTTCCATGGTGAACTGTATTTTGGGGTGTAGGCTGTTGAGGTGTGTGAGGAAGTTGTCCAGTTTTTCTTTCTGGCCACATGGGAAAGAAAAACTGGACAACTTCCTCACACACCTCAACAGCCTACACCCCAAAATACAGTTCACCATGGAAACAGAAACTAACAACCAACTTCCCTTCCTGGATGTCTTAGTCTACAAGAAATCCAATGGCTCCCTAGGACACACCATCTACCAGAAGAAAACACACACAAACCGCTATCTGCACGCTCTCTCACACCACCACCCAGCACAGATCAACTCTGTAGCCAAGACACTCATCTCCAGAACAAAACGCTTAGCTGACGAACAACACCTAAAACCCGAACTACACACTCTCACCAATGTACTAACATCCAATGGATTCCATAGAAATAAGATTACAAACCTAATCCAAAAAGAAACCCCCACTAAAATCCAAGACAAAGAACAAGAAAACGGCAAAGCCATCCTCCCATACATAAAAGGCATCACAGACAGAATCAGTAAGATCCTCCATAAACACAACATCAAAACAGCATTCTGCACAAACAGAAAAATATCCACCATCCTTAGAAACCCCAAAGATAAAATTGAATTAGAAAATCAAGGAGTATACGAAATCCCATGCACCACTTGTCCCACCACATACATCGGACAAACCAACAGAAGAATAAGTGCACGCATTGAAGAACATAAGAACTCAGTCAAAAAAGAGGAACCAACATCTTCCCTGGTCCAACACCTTAAAGCTACGGGACATGAAATTGACTTTAAAAATACCAGAACCATTGCCAAAAGTGAACATTTTAATAACAGAATAATCAGAGAAGCCATCGAGATAGAAAAACGCCCACACAGCATGAACAAGCGAGATGATACCTCCCGCCTACCAGCCATTTGGAAACCCGCCCTCATTGACAAACAACTCCCTAACACAAAAAATGATACCAGACCCACACTCACAAAAACCACACAGGATGTCACCACCAAACATCCACGCAAAAAACAAACCCAAAGCCACACTGACTATGAGGCACGACCACAAACCAGAAGCCAGACCACAGCTGCATCATTAGCCACTTTAAACCCCCCCAATCCATACATGAAGCAAACTGACACCCTCCATGAAGAGGAAGCACGACCACGAACACGAAGCCAAGGAATGGCAGGGCAGCCCAAAATCTTGAATCCCTCTGCAACTCAGACTAACCTGAGCACAACCAAACAGAACACTCCCCCAGCCAATCAGAGCACAGCCAACCCCCCAGCCAATCAGAGCACAGCCAACCCCCCAGCCAATCAGAGCACAGCCAAGCCCCTAACCAATCAGAACACACCTCCACCCAATCAGAACACAGCCAAGCTCCCACCCAATCAGTTCATACCTCCACTGGCAGTTAAAAGGAAGAAACAGCCAAGACCACACACTGCTGCTCGAGGCACGAAGCTGAAAGCACCAGCCTGAAGATGACGAATGGGACTTCGTCGAAACGTCGCCAAGACACTTCCAATTTTACGTGGGAGAAAACCCGAACAACCAAAGACCTACATATATATATATATATATATATAGCTAATAACCAACTTCCCTTCCTGTATGTCTTAGCCTACAAGAAATCCAATGGCTCCCTAGGACACACCATCTACCAGAAGAAAACACACACAAACCGCTATCTGCATGCTCTCTCATACCACCACCCAGCACAGATCAACTCCGTAGCCAAGACACTCATCTCTAGAACAAAATGCTTAGCTGATGAACAACACCTAAAAACCGAACTACACACTCTCACTAATGTACTTACATCCAATGGATTCCAACGAAATAAGATTACCAAACTAATCCAAAAAGAAACCCCCAGTAAAACCCAAGAAAGAGAACAAGAAAATGGCAAAGCCCTCCTCCCTTACATAAAAGGCACCACAGACAGAATCAGTAACATCCTTCACAAACACAACATTAAGACAGCATTCTGCCCAAACAGAAAAATATCCACCATCCTAAGAAACCCCAAAGATAAAATTGAATTAGAAAATCAAGGAGTATACAAAATCCCATGGACCACTTGTCCCACCACATACATCGGACAAACCTACAGAAGAATAAGTGCACGCATTGAAGAACATAAGAACTCAGTCAAAAAAGAGGAACCAACTTCTTCCCTGGTCCAACACCTTAAAATCACAGGACATGAAATTGACTTTAAAAAGACCAGAACTATCGCCAAAACTGAACACTTTAATAACAGAATAATCAAAGAAGCCATCGAGATAGAAAAACACCCACACAGCATGAACAAACGAGATGATACCTCCCGCCTACCAGCCATTTGGAAACCCACCCTTATTGACAAACGAGTCCCTAACACAAAGAATGACACCAGACCCACACTCACGAAAGCCACACAGGATGTCACCACCACACGTCCACGCAAAAAGCAAACCCAAACCCACACCGATTATGAGGCACGACCACAAACCAGAAGCCAGACCACAGCTGCATCATTAGCCACTTTAAACCCCTCCAATCCATACATGAAGCAAACTGACACCCACCATGAAGATGAGGCACGACCACGAATGCGAAGCCAAACAATAGCAATGCAGCTCATCATCTCACATCCCCATGCAACTCAGACTAACCTGAGCACAACAAAGCCCCCACCCAAAGAGAACACTCCCCCAACGAATCAGAGCACAGCCAACCCCCCATCCAATCAGAGCACAGCCAAGCTGCTAACCAATCAGAACACACCTCCATCCAATCAGAACACAGCCAAGCCCTCATCCAATCAGTTCATACCCCCACTGGAAGTTAAAAGGAAGAAACAGCTATGATCACACATTGCTCCTAGAAGCACGAAGCCGAAAACTCCAGCCTGAAGATGACGAATGATACTTCGTTGAAACGTCGCCAAGACACTTCCAATTTGATGCAGGAGAAAACCCGAATAACCAAAGACCTACACACACACACACACATATATATATATACACACACTTTGTGTGTGTGTATATATATACAGTGTGTATATACACACACACACATACAGTGTATATATATGTATACACTGTGTGTGTGTGTATATATATATGTACATATATATACATATACATGCATACATGCATACATACATACATACATACATACATACCCTTTAAAATACTAAAAATGTGAATCCTGGGCATCATATTAACCAAATTGAAAGAAAGAAAAACGAACACCAGGGACAGGTTGCCAGATGCGGAGCAACTCGGCGCATTATGGATGAGCACAATCAATGGGCCGATGGCGCGCTCAAGAAGCCGGGCGCAGAGGTAGGCCGTTACATAAGCTAGCTGCCAGATCTCCTTTCACTCCAACTCTGACGACGTTGGCAGTCTGGCCAGCGAAAGCTTAGCGACTTTTTAACTACAGGCTTGTTTACATTAAACAGTCTGGTTTATTGTATCCTGGTGTCCGTTTTTCTTTCTTTCAATTTGGTTAATATATATATATATTAACATATATATATATATGTTCAATGATGCAATCTTCGATCTCCGGGAAGAGTATACTCCAGTTATTTATTGTTAAAACCACATTTAAAACAATAAAAACAGTTATATACAAAAATTGAAACAACTTAGCTTTCGCTGGTCCTCTGCCAGCATCCTCAGAGTGGGGCTTAGGGGGTGGGAAGTTCTTTTTATCCCCTTGCTGATCCAATTGCCTACTCATTGCCCTCGTGACAGGGCCACTCTTCCTGATTGCCTGTGACAGCCTTGCCTGTTCCGCCCTCTCTTTTTTGCACTCTAACATTGTATTTTCCTGCTTTGTCATCCTTGTGCTGTCTCCCCCTCCCTGTGCTGTTATCAGTAGCACGCTCCTGGGCTGCTGATCTGCCTGCCGTTTTTGCATACCATTGCCAGTTCTTATTACAACTCCCTCCTCCAACCCCCCTCCTCTCCCAGCCTGCCGATTCATACACCCTTTGTTGTCCATTCCTGTCATCCTTCCCCCTCCTTCCTTCAACCCTCCCACCTGTTGATTAACCTGTTGCTCCTGCCTTTCATCAACCATTCTTATTGATGTTCTCTTCCTCAATATCTTTTCCTTCCTGATCCGCTGCTCTACCTGCTGTTCCTGTTTACCCTCCTCCCCCACTGTCCATCTTCCCCTCTCCAATGTCCTCCCCATCATCTGCTGACTTGCCTGTTGTTCATCCATTTCTGTACATTCTCTCTTTTCTAGCATTCCTCCTCCTCTGACCTGCCATCCTACATGCTGTTCCCACATGCCAACATCCATTCCTGTTAAACCCTCCTTCTTAAGCTTTCCTCCCCCCCAATCTGCCGTCCTGCCTTCTATTCTTATCTGCCCTTCTCCTTTCCTGTCAGTCCCCCCTCTCCTGTTTCCTCCCCCCCTCTCCAATCCACTGCTCTGTTTGCTGTTTCTTCCAGCATTCTTCCTTCCCTTGCCTGCTGTCCTACGTACTGTTCCCATCTACCGACCTGCGTTCCTATTGGACTCTCCTTCCCAAACTCCCCCCCCAAACTACTTTCCTACCTATTATTCCTGCCTGCCCTTTTCCATACCTATCAACTCCACTCTCTCCTGTTTCCTCCCCCCCTCTAATCTGCAGCTCTACCTGCTGTTCCTGACTATTCTCCTCCATTCTTACTCCCTTCTCAAATATCCCCTCTCCACCCGTGAATATGCTTCCAATCTTACGTGCCTCATCTTTTCTGTTCTTTTCTCTCTCCCCCTCTCTTTTGATCAGTCCCCTGGGGTCGGGCATACCCCTCCCCCGTATTCTGGGCCGTACGATCAATTCCGATGTTCCCAAGAGTCTTCCCTGGTCCCCCTCTCCTTGCGATCCTCCATCATATCCACCTCCTCTTCCTTTACTACCCTTACCTATCTGTGACCCTAATATTCCCTCATCTGTCCCCACCTGTGATGTGTCTATGGGATCCTCCCTATGTCTAGTCATGTAGTGAATACCCCCCCCACCAGTCCTGGTTTCACCTCTGACAATCGGCATCCGTCTCTTGACATGCTCTTCCTGCACTCTTAGTGCCTGGTACGCCGGGGGCAGTTCTATACATCGGTTGATGGAGTCTGTGTTGGAGAACCAGGCCTCCTTTAATAAGCGTCCTCCTTTGGAGGCGTCCTGGGCAATGGCTTCTGCCTCCTTGAAATCAAAAGAATGTCCGGTATTGATCATGTGCGTCCATACTTGAGAGTATTGCTCCTGCCTTCTGACAGCCAATTTATGTTCATGTATCCTCGTTTTTATTCGTTTGGCTGTCTCCCCCGTATAATTAGGAGCGTGCTACTGATAACAGCACAGGGAGGGGGAGACAGCACAAGGATGACAAAGCAGGAAAATACAATGTTAGAGTGCAAAAAAGAGAGGGCGGAACAGGCAAGGCTGTCACAGGCAATCAGGAAGAGTGGCCCTGTCACGAGGGCAATGAGTAGGCAATTGGATCAGCAAGGGGATAAAAAGAACTTCCCACCCCCTAAGCCCCACTCTGAGGACGCTGGCAGAGGACCAGCGAAAGCTAAGTTGTTTTAATTTTTGTATATAACTGTTTTTATTGTTTTAAATGTGGTTTTAACAATAAATAACTGGAGTATACTCTTCCCGGAGATCGAAGATTGCATCATTGAACAAATATGCCCGGGATTCGTATATATACACACACATATTTGTCCTTAATTATATTAAAAACACGAATCCCGGGTATACACATATCATGAAGATAGTAAACAAATCCGAACACCAAGATAATATCATAAACAAAATTGTTTAATCTACAAAAGTACTGAGCTTTTGTCGGCCAAACTACCGACATCGTCAGAGTATAAAACACAGGATCCAGGAGTACGCTTATATAACTGGCTGCCTGTGCACCCTAACCCTTGACCGGGTCATTGGTGCGCTCATTAACATTGGACATGTTGCTCTTAAAGGGCCCGTACTCGTCAATGTGTTGTCGGTTTCCAAAGTTGCTTTCACACCCCCAGTCATTGCTCTCCTGGCATGTGTGCAAGCACCCAGGGGTCGGCTGTCAGGTTGCTCCTGCTTGTTCCTCCCACCCCATTTGTCCTAAGCTGCCCCCGTGTCTTCGTCGTCAAGCTGCCTATCGTGTGTGTTTCGGATGTCGTTCTCCCGTTTGCCAGTCCTATTGCCCTCCTTATGCATGTGCCAGCACATAGGGATTGGCTATCCCGTTGTTTGTATCCTTCGCTCCCCCCCGTCCTACTGTTGGGCGAGCGCACGTATCTGCCAGTGGGCTGCCTGTCTGGCATGCTCTTAGAGCCGCTCCTCCGCTCGCCAACCTCGTTGTCCCCTAGGTGCGCATGTGGGAGTGCAGATGGTAATCGTCTCGTCACTTGTGCTCACTGTTTCTTGCTCCTCTTGTCCCTGGTCGGAGCCATGTGTCTATCACCGAATCATCCACGGCGCATGCTTCCTGTACGTTTCTCCCCCTCATGAGACCTGTTGTTCCCCTTTTGCATATATCACCACCTGGGGGGTGTCTGTCCAGTTGTTATCGCCTTGTGCTTGCTACACTCCTTGTTATCGGGTGCGCCCATGCATCCGGCCAAGAGTTCTGTATAAGGTGCATCGGACTTCTTCCCCCGTTCGCCAATGCTGTTATCTCTCCAATGTGTGTGTGTGCCTCTTGGGGGTGGCCGTCTAATAGTTCTTGCTCGTTATCCTCTTCCCCTCTTGCCATTAACTGGACCGGACTGTTCGCTTTTGAGGTTTCTGTGGGGCGCCCTTCCCCCATGCTTTCTTTGCCTATCAACCTTGTTCTTCCCTTGGCCCGCATGCAAGCGCCCAGGGGTTGGTTGCCTGATTGCACTTGATCATCCCCCCCCCTCCCCTCTCGTTCCCGACCGGGCCTGGAAGGCCGTCTTGCCTATGAGGTGCACCACCAGTTCATTATTCTCTCTGGGGATCGTAGTTACCTCTCCTGTCATCCCATCCTTCTGGTCTTGCAAGGAGTAAGCTGGTTGTCTTCGTCTCCAGTTAGTGTGCTGTCCTTCCCACCCCTTTAATGTCTGGTATGCTGGAACAAGCTCTATGTGACGATTGGTGGAATTCTCATCTGACAGCCAGGCCTCCTTGAGCAGACGGCTTCCCTTGGTGGTATCCCGGGATATGGCCTCAACATTGGCGAGGTCGAACCCATGGCCATAATTGGCCTTGTGGGCCCACACCTGTGAATGTTCTTGCCTCTTAATCGCCAACTCGTGCTCATGGACCCTGGTTTTGAGCCTCTTGGAGGGGCAGTCCTTGCACCTGATCTTGTATATCACAGAGGAACTTTCCCCAATGGGGAGTGTCTCTTTAGGGTGCATAATCCTGGTACATAGGGTCTGGTCTGGCCTATGGGCCACTTTTACATTGAAGGGGGCTAACAGTCTGGCCGTTGCTTCAGATACGCCGTTGATGTATGGTAGAATAGTTCGTATGGACTGTGTTGGTGTCATGTTGGTTTGTGCCCCCCCCCCCATGCGGTCCGTATGGTCTGCTGTGCCGTCTAATGAACTCAACCGGGTAGCCATTGCATCTGCACACCTGGTAGAGGTAACTCCTCTCTTCCACTTTAGTTCTATTTGTGTTACAATGTGAGACAACATGCTTAAATAGAGTCTTAATGCAGCCGATCTTATGTGCCACTGGATGGTTGCTTCTATAGTGCAATGTTCTATCTGTATGGGTTGGCTTGTGGTAGATGGCTGTGTGCAGGGACCCATTGGGTTGGTGCTTAATCAACACGTCTAGGAAGGCAAGGGTGCCTTGGTTTTCCTCCTCTGCCGTAAACTGGATGTTCGGGTATACAGAGTTCAATTCATCCATAAATCTAGTCTTGTCTTGTTTTTTAATCACCACTGATGTGAAATCCCTAAAATCTGATGACCTGATTAACATTTTAGGAAATATCCTGAGTCTTGCAGAGTATGCTGGTGGCAAATGGTAACTAATGAGTGTTTAATTTTTTAAAATACTTTTAAGTTGTCTGTGCAGTGTTGGCCAGCAACTGGGGCAAGGATTCTTATTTAGTGTTCATTTGCTTAATAAGACTTCATTATAGTAGACCTCAAGACAATGGTGATTTACTTATGATAGCTTTGAGTACAAATTTTCACGTAGACTACAGTGTTTGCACTGTTTGGAATGTATCCTTACCACAAAGTCCAGCTTCTATTATGTACTGACAAATCAGTGCATTAGTGGGATTAACTGGAGTAATGTTTGACAAACCTGAGATAGAATGAGCACTATGTTACAAATCACTCAGAAAAAAAGTGTAGCTCCATTCCCATGAGGCAATTATTTGAAAGAAAAGAGCTGTATGATTTCTCAAGAATAAAAAGTTAGTTACAAAACTTGTCAAACACATTCAAAAGCAGGTGGACAGCAGCCATAGAAGTTTCCTTTGCATGATGTTTGGCTTTCTAGAATTGGGAGATCTTGTACAAATTAACTCCTAGAAGAGTGACAGAATCAGGAAAGTTAATTTCCTCTTAGAAGCTTTTCTTCTCTTAATTCAGTGGCTTGTCATCCTAAACATGTATGAAGAATTGGATCATATATGTGGTTAAAACCTTGCTTTATATTTCAAGTAATCCTTTTGTTTACATAAACCTTAGCTTCTTACATAGATCATTTTTCAAGCAGCAGCCACCATTAAAGGATTTCACAAATTTTCATGGAGAGAGAATAATGATGACTAAAATTTCATCTGTTAATTACAAAAGGCCACACTGCTTGAATCTGTACATATAGTACATCAATATATTACTACATCCTAGGCCATGGGTCGATAACCTGTGGCTCTGGAACCGCATGCAGCTCTTTCAGCCATCTCCTGCGGCTCCCTGTCCTCATCCGCCATGTGCAGTCCCCCCCCCCAAAAAAGTGGGACTAAAAAAGTTCAACCAATCAATTCAAACTTCTCACAAAAAGAAACTTGGGAAGTTTGAACTGATTGGTTGTTCCTTCTTCGGACTGCACATGGCGGCAGTGGAGGAAGAGCCGGGAGGATTGCTGGAAAGGTGTCCCTTTGCCATCTTCCGGAGGCAGAACCTGGGTAAGGAGCTGTGGGTGGGGTCGGCCAGCTCGGGTTGCCCCGGGCCCACCTCTTCCCTGCCCAGCGGGTCTCCCCCCGCCCTGCTCCACCGCTGCCTCTGCTAGCCCGGGGGGGGGGGGGTTGCTGGGGGTCTCGGAAGCTTCCCCTCTTGGCCCGTGCCTTTTGGCCATCCCATGGGTGGCAGATCTCCGTGGCCTCTTTCAAGAGATTCCCCCGAGGCGACTTCCGGTGGCATTTGCCGCGCCGATGGTGGCATTTTTTTAGCCGCCCGTCTCGGGATTGTGTAAGAGCCGGCAAGACAGTGACTATCAGCTGTTTTGCGGCTCGGAACTTTCTTCCTGGGCAAAGGGAAGAAGGTGAGTTTTTTTCTGGATAGAAGTCGAGCTCCTCTAGTCTCCCAGAGATTATTTTTTGGGAGACGAAGGGTGAGAGCTCCTTCGGAGTCCGGAATAACTCCGCATCTCAAGATGCCTTTGTTCTCCAGCGGAGAAGGCAGCTAGATGCTGCTTCCACATCTGCTACATAAGAAAGAACTGTAAGTAAAATTTAAAGCAGATGGAGCTGTTCAGGAGGATCAGAACTGTGCTGAATTTTAACTTTAACTCAAGAAAGAAATATTGTCTTCTCCAGCTATTATTTTAACGATTGGAGTGAAAGGAAAAATGGCGGAGGAATCCTGTTTCTTTGTTTGAGGACTTTCACTTTTACTTGGCAACAAAGTTTCAATAATGTAACAGACTTTGCTCACTTAAAGAGTTTTTCTCTTTTTTGAGTAAGGGGGAGTTGTTTTTATTACCCCTTTATTTTATTTTGTTATAAGAAGTGATTTTTTTCTTTTTTTCCCCTTTTTCCGCCATGGAATTTCTTCTCTTCCTAAAGTTTCAATTTCCTCTTCAGTAACACAGACTATACAGCAACCTAAGCCTAAGTCTCCTCCACCCTCTCCCCCATCTCAAGTACTCACACTTAAAGATATACAGAATGTTGTACAGAATGTTGTACAGGATGCTATGGAGAAAACTGTGCAAAAGATTAAATTTGAGACAGCAGAGCTTTTGGAAGAGAAAAATCATCAGATGAGGGAAGATATTGTGCTGGCTCTTCAGGGGCTTGCGGCCCACGTAGAATGCCTGGATGATAGGATGGATGAGGTGGTTGGAAATGTTGAAAGATTAGAAGGAAGAGTTGAAAGAGTTGAAAATAATGTGGATGCAGCACAGAATGAAATTATAATGTCACAATACAGAGATATGGAGTTTGCTTTGAGAATAAGAGGGCTGAAGGAGAATGTGCAAGAGAATTTGAAGGAAGAAATTGCAGCAGAATTAGCCTCTATTTTGGGATGTGATCCTGAAGAAATGTTGAGAGATATAGAAATTTTTTTTAGAGTTAATTCATGGGTTGCGAAGCAGAGAAATCTACTGAGAGATGTGGTTGTCTATTTTTCCAGGAGATCACTTCGTAATGAAATTATACAGGCTTTTTATAAGCAAAAATTTCAAATTGCAGCTCAAGATGTTATAATTTTAAAAGAAATACCTCCAAAAATTCTTAGAAGAAGAAAGGATTTTGCTTTTTTGGCTGAGGAGCTTAAGAAACGACAGATTCAATTTAGATGGGATATACCTGTTGGCATTTTGCGTGTCTGGAAGAAATATTATAGATTAAATTCTAGAATACCGTTGTGGGGAATTCCTGGGCATGCTATAGAGGGGATAAGGAAAGGAGTGAAAATGGATAGGATCTCTTATAAACAATTGCTTAAGTGGGAAGGGAATAATTGGCAATTAAAATCTATGGAGGAATTAATGCAAGAAAATATTATTTATTCTTGGTTTCAGTATAGGCAATTATTAGAAAGATGGAGTATAGATCAAAAAGTGGGTTTTATTACGGAAGATGTGAATTTGATGAAACAAATTAAAGACCAAAGTCGAGCTCATATAAAAAGAGTTTATAATGTTTTAGTGGAATTGGATTCAGAAACAGAATTAGTTAAGGATTGTATGGTTAAGTGGGCTCAAAATTTTGAAGAGCCGATTTTATTAGATACATGGGAGATGATTTGGGTGAGGAATGTTAAGTTTACCCAAGCTCAAAATTTACGAGAAAATTTTTATAAAATGTTTTATAGGTGGCACCTTGATCCACAAAAGATGTCTCGTATGTATCTGAATCTACAGCCCAAATGCTGGAGATGTGGTTGTTTGGATGCAATGTACTATCATATTTGGTGGTCATGTAGAAATATAAAGGTTTTTTGGATTAAGATTTGGTGGAACATTCAGAAAATTTTTAATAGAAGGATAAAATTTACACCACAATTATTTTTTTTAGGTATTATTGAAGATTGTGATGGTAAAGAGATTATCTTAATGTTGAATTTTATTACAGTGGCAAGGTTATTGATTGGGCAATATTGGAAGAAAGATTCCTTGCCTACTTTAGAGGAATGGTTTCTTACAGTTTCTTATTTATCAGAAATGGCTAAAATTTCGGCTTATCTGAAAGAACATTCACAAGAGAGATATAATTCTGTGTGGAAAAGATGGGTAAATTTTGTACAGAATAAATATGGAATTAGAAAGTATTATTTAGCCTTTGAATAATTTATAGTTTAAAGTAGTTATGGTTAGATTTGTTGTTTTTAATGTATTGGAGTTAAATCATTTTTAATCTTTTTGGATGTATGTATAGTTGATTGATGTTTATTTAATTTGTATGCTTTTTTTCTTGTTATTTTTAACCCTGTATTCAACTCTGGGAAGGAGGGGGGAGGGTTATGGGGGGAGGGAGGGGGGAGGTATTTTATTGTAAAAAGTTTATAAAAATTTCAATTAAAAAAAAAGAAAAGAAATGACAGATTGAATTTAGATGGGATGTACCTGTTGGCATAGTGGTGAATTATGTTGGAACACGTTACAGACTTAATACAATTTTAAAAGCAAGAGATTTTTACGTTTCTGTTCTGAAGGCAGGTACACCACCATCTCCAAGAACTAGAAGAAATGAAAGTAAGTTTGAAGGACAATTGGCTGCAGGAGCAATGTCACCAACAGGAGAAGAGTTGTTGGCTGAATCTATGCAACAGTGTTTGGAGATAAGAGAAGATCCAAGGGAACAGAGAATGACTCGTGCAGCCTATAAACGCAGAGAAAAAGAACAACAAAAGGTAGATGCTGGAATTACAACACAGGCGGCTACCTCTGAGCCAGTGGGAGGAACAAGACCGAAGAGGTCATCAACTGCAGATTTAGATGCAGTGTTCCAAAGGCTTCAAGCTCCTAGAGATGGCAAAGTTCCTGACATGGAATGTTAATGGCTTGAATTCACCACAGAAAAGAAAGAAAGTATTTTACTACTTGAAACAACATAAGAATGATGTTATATGTTTGCAAGAGACTCATATTGCTTTAAAGCAGTGGTTCTCAACCTGTGGGTCGGGACCCCATTTGGGGTCAAATGACCATTTCACGGGGGTCACCAAACAATGCAGTCCGCCATTTTTCCCCCTTTTCCTTAGCTGTGCTACTCCCTTTTATTCTATTGGCTTTTGAAAGCCAATAGAATAGACTCTCTTGAATAGAGTCTAATTCTATTGGCTTTCAAAAGCCAATAGGAATTGTCCAGGCTGTCTCTGCCCTGCTGAGCCCGCCAAAAGTCCCATTCTGCAAACGGTGCTGCACCAGTTGAGTAGTCCTCGACTTACAACCGGTTGGGGGTCGCGGCATTAAAAAGGTTGAGAACCACTGCTTTAAAGGATGAAAAATATTTGATTAATTCCCGGCTGGGAGTACACTTTACAGCCTCTGCTCCATAGAAAAAAGCAGGAGTAGTCATTTATGTGAGGAAAGACTTATCACCGAAGTTAATTGATTCTGATCCACAAGGAAGATATGTTATTATCGAATTATTATTAAATGGCAAGAGAAGTCTTGTCATTGGACTATATGCTCCTAATCAGCAACAAAAATATTTTTATAAATTGATACATCAGAAAATAATTCAGCTGGATTAAAAATCAGTAATTATGATGGGAGATTGGAATGGTGTTTTAGATTCAAGCAAAGACAAGAAGGGTTCTTTTAAATCTCCTAATCACGCAAAATTACCTAAAGTTTTTTTTTATTTGAAGGATGATTTGGAACTTAGAGACATTTGGCGTGAACGGAATATGGAAGAAAGAGACTTTACCTTTTTTTCGGACAGGCATCAGTCGTATTCCAGAATTGACTTTTTTTTAATTACTAATGATCTTTTTTCTAGGGTGAAGAATGCTAAGATATTCCCCAGAATATTGTCAGACCATAGTCCTGTATGGATGGAGTTATCTACTGAAGATGGGAATAGAAGGACTTGGAGATTGAATGAAAATTTATTTAGATATGAGGGGAATGTACAGAGATGTAGAGCTTATTTAAAGGAATTTTTTCTTTTGAATATGCATAAGGGTACTTCGATGCCAATGGTATGGGATGCCAGTAAAGCATATATGAGAGGGGTCTTGATTCATATGAACAATGCGCATAGACGCAAACAGATGCAGAAACGTAAAGAGTTGGAAGTAGAGATTAAATCTAAGGAAAAGGCTCTTACATTAAATCCATTGGACAATAATTTAAAGGCTTCTATTATCTTGCTTAAGCAGCAATTTAATATGTTGATAGCTGATCAGATTACAATTAATTTGA
This sequence comes from Crotalus adamanteus, assembly GCA_039797435.1. Taxonomy (NCBI): domain Eukaryota; kingdom Metazoa; phylum Chordata; class Lepidosauria; order Squamata; family Viperidae; genus Crotalus; species Crotalus adamanteus. Next base: position 13,842,546 of record CM077935.1, read on the forward strand.
GGTATATGCAACATAATACATTTTGCAATGCAAACAAACCTGGTAGGTGGTTGGCTTACCAACTACGAAAGAAACAGAAATCAAGGATTATAGAGAAAATAAATTATAAAGGTAAAGAAGTTTATCAACAAAATTTGATTAAAAGGAGTTTTTTAGATTTTTATTCAAAGTTATATGCTAGTGAAAGCATACAAGTTTCAGATATAGAAAAATACTTACAGGAATCACATTTTCCTAAACTTACTATTGAACAAAGAGATGAGATTAATGGTTTAATTACTTCTGAAGAGATTGTTTGGGCAATTAAACAATTAAAAGTTGGTAAGGCTCCAGGTACAGATGGATTAACAGCAATTTACTATAAAATGTTATCTGAAGAAATGATAGAACCATTGAAGGAACTTTTTAATAATATTTTGTTGGGAGCAGAGGTACCTCCATCATGGAGAAGGGCTTTTATATCATTGATTCCGAAGGAGGACCAAGATTTGACTCAGCCCAAAAATTATAGGCCTATATCGCTTTTGAATACAGATTATAAGATTTTTTCAAAAATATTGGCAAATAGATTAATGCGAGTTTTGAAGCAATTGATTCATAGTGATCAATCTGGATTTATAACTGGAAGATATATGAAATATAATGTTAGACAAATTGTTAATCTAATTGAGTATTTAGAGAAGAACAATTAAATCCCCGCAGCTTTGATTTTTTTAGATGCTGAAAAAGCTTTTGATCAATTAGATTGGCAATTCTTATTCAGAGTAGTAGAGGAAATGAATTTTGGGGATAAATTTTTATCTGCCCTTAAGGCTATATATCAACAAAAATCTGCACAAATTATAGTTAATGGGGGATTAACAGAAGCATTTAAAATTGAAAAGGGTACAAGACAGGGATGTCCTTTATCACCATTGTTATTTGTTTTAACAATGGAGATTTTATTAATTAAAATTCATGAATCAACTACAATAAAGGGAATAAAAATAAAACAGAATGATTATAGGTTGAGAGCTTTTGCTGATGATTTGGTTGTGACATTATCTCAACCGACAGATTCGGTAAGGGATTTGGTTGAAATTTTAATTCAGTACGGGAAGTTTTCTGGTTTTAAAGTAAATAATAATAAGACTAAAATATTAGTGAAAAATATGTCTATGAAGGAAAAGGATATTATGGTTAAATTAACAGGTTTTGAAATAGTGAGAAAGGTTAAATATTTAGGAGTATATATAACAGCTTCTAATGTTAAATTGTATAAAAATAATTATGAGACATTATGGGCAAAAGTGCAAAAGGACTTAAATGATTGGAAAAAATTACAATTATCTTTGTTGGGGAGAATATCAGCAGTTAAAATGAATATACTTCCAAAGTTTTTTTTTTATTTCAGATGATACCTATTTTGAAAAAAGATGCTAATCTGGAGGAATGGCAGAAGGGGATTAACAAATTCATTTGGGCAGGGAAAAAGCCGAGAGTTAAATTTAAAATTATGCAGGATACACGGGAAAGAGAAGGACTAAAGGTGCCTAATTTAAAACTGTACTATGATGCGGTGGCTTTAACGTTGATTAGTGATTGGCTCAACTTAACAAATAAAAATTTTCTTTCTCTTGAGGGATGGGATTTATTATATGGATGGCACGCGTATTTAATTTATGATAAAAAAGTTGATCAGGTTTTTAAAACCCATATTTTGAGAAGTGCCTTGTTGCGTGTCTGGAAGAAATATTATTATAAGTTAAATTATAAAATTCCAATTTGGGGGATTCCTGGACACGTGATAGAGGGAGTATCTAGGGGAGTAAATTTGGATAAGATTTCTTACAAGGAATTACTTAGTTTGGTTGGGCAGCATTGGCAATTAAAGCCCTTAACCGAGTTGAAGCAAGAAAATATTGTATATTCTTGGTTTTATTATAATCAATTGTTAGTGAGGTGGAGTATAGATCAAAAGGTTGGTATCACTTTAGAGGATGTGAATTTGGTAAAACAGATTAAAGATCAAAGTCGAGCTCATATAAAAAGAATTTATAGTGCCTTAATAGAATTGGACTCTGAAACGGAGTTAGTTAAAGATTGTATGGTCAAATGGGCTCAAAATATTCAAGATCCGATTTTATTGGATACATGGGAGACAGTTTGGGTTAGAAATGTAAAATTTACTCAAGCGCAAAATTTAAGAGAAAATTTTTATAAAATGTTTTATAGATGGCATTTGGATCCCCAAAAGTTGTCTCGCATGAATCCGAATTTACAGCCCATATGTTGGAGATGTGGAAATTTAGATGCAACTTATTTTCATATCTGGTGGACCTGTAGGGATATTAAAGCCTTTTGGATTAAGATTTGGTGGAATATTCAAAAGATTTTTAAGAGAAAGATAAAGTTTACTCCGCAATTATTTTTGTTGGGTGTTATTGTAGATTTTGATGTTAAAGAAACTAATTTGATGTTGAACCTTATAACAGCTGCAAGATTATTGGTGGGGCAATATTGGAAGAAAAACTTATTGCCTACTCTGGAAGAATGGATACTTAAAGTGTCTAATTTAGCAGAAATGGCGAAAATCTCCACCTATTTGAAGGATCACTCACAAGAAAAATATACTATGGTTTGGAGAAGATGGATTGATTATATTCAGAAGAAATATGAGATTGAAAAGTATTATCTTGCTTTTGAGTAGATCTTAAATAATTATTATTAGTTTTAATTATCTTATTATTTTTGACTTAATTTGTTAATATTTGTTTTGAGAAGGAGTTAAAGTGTGTTATGGTTTTGATTGATAGTATAGTTGGTTTATGTTAGTTAGATTATGTTTGTTTATTTTATTTTTTATCCTGTAATCAGCTCTGGGAAGTGGGGGAGGGGGGAAGGGGTGGGGGGAGTTTATATTGTAATAAATTTATAAAACTTTTAAATAAAAAAAAAAGCCATCCTGGTTTGCCTTTTGCTCATTTCAATTCCCTAACCGAAGTATGAGCGAATATTTTAGGATTTTTCTATGAGTTAGTGTTCTAGATCAGAGGTCACCAACCTTTCTTGGAAACTTCCGACATCATCAGGGTTAAAGCTAGTTAATGGGAAAAACTTATATAAGATTACCAAACGTTTGCATTCGGCTTCTGGACCGCATCATCGGTCCCAGCTGATTAGATTTTATTCTAAACGTATCCTTGACACCAGCATCCAGCCCTTTCCTATTCCTCCTTCATACACTCCCATTCACTCCCTCGTCACTAATTCTTGGGTTAAGTGGGATCCTCCCCCCCTTTTTCGGGTGATCATTGTTTCCATAGTCCCCTCACCCTCTTCTGCATTGTTCTTCTCGCTAGGGGTCTTGGGGTGCAGGCCATTCAATCCTCCCTTGATCCCACCATGTGCTCCATTCGGGCTCCAACTGGTTCTCCCCGCCCCTTTGGGTTGTAATCCAGGCGTCTCTCTCCCCTCTGTGTCTTCTACTCTCTTATCCCTTCTTACGTGAGTAGCCCCTGCTTGCATGTCATTCGACCCAATATTTCTTCCTTTGTCCCCTTTATATATATATGCAGGTCTTGGCGACATTTCGACGAGGTCCCACTCGTCATCTTCAGGCTGGGGTCTTTGGCTTCGTGCTTGTGTGAGCAAAGTGTGATCGGAGCTGCCGTCTCTCTATATATATTGGTGGGGGTGTGTGGAGTGCTGGCTTGGTTGCTGTAGGTGGATTTGTTACACTTTACTTTACTATTATATATATATATATATATATATATTTTAGGTTTTTGCTAACAAAGAATAAAGAGAGAATGGTATAGCTATTTCGGGTTCCTTTAACCCTCATCAGCCAAACTTACTCTTCTGAGATTCGAACCTGGGCTATCTGCATGTTAGGCAGATGTTATAACCTCTAAGCCACGGGTTAGCCTGGTAGCTAACAAAGTGGGAGAGAACCCGTGGCTTAGAGGTTATAACATCTGCCTAACATGCAGATAGCCCAGGTTCGAATCTCAGAAGAGTAAGTTTGGCTGATGAGGGTTAAAGGAACCCGAAATAGCTATACCATTCTCTCTTTATTCTTTGTTAGCAAAAACCTAAAAAATGTAAAATGATGTCGCAGTTAGTGACTGCTGCTTGTGGATGGCTCTAGATTGAGCTGATACAGGCAAAAGAAAAGAAAAGAAAGAAGATTTCTTTCTCCCATATCTGGGCTGACAGGGTGTTCATTCAAGGTAAAAATCTCCTCCCCCTGTCTCTCTCCTGGTAGCTAACAAAGTGGGAGAGAACCCGTGGCTTAGAGGTTATAACATCTGCCTAACATGCAGATAGCCCAGGTTCGAATCTCAGAAGAGTAAGTTTGGCTGATGAGGGTTAAAGGAACCCGAAATAGCTATACCATTCTCTCTTTATTCTTTGTTAGCAAAAACCTAAAAAATGTAAAATGATGTCGCAGTTAGTGACTGCTGCTTGTGGATGGCTCTAGATTGAGCTGATACAGGCAAAAGAAAAGAAAAGAAAGAAGATTTCTTTCTCCCATATCTGGGCTGACAGGGTGTTCATTCAAGGTAAAAATATATATATATATATATATATATATATATATATATATATATATATATATATATATATATATATATATATATATAAATATAAAAATCAATAAATAATCGATCACCAAGAGAATAAAAATATAAAAATATAAAAGATTTTTATTTACTGAACCTAGCTTTCGTCAAGAGCTCTTGACATCATCAGGGTGTAAATGGTAGTCGTTGGGAAAACTTATATGCAACCGCTAATCATTTGCACTAGGCTCCTAGACCGTGTCACGGGTCCCAGCTGAGCGTGCTGTAATCTAAGTGTGTGTCTTGCATCAGCGTGTAGTTCTTTCTTACTCCTTCTCTGTGCTCCATCGCGCATATCTCCTTCGCTAATCTTAAGGTTGGCTGGAATACTTTCACTTCCCTTATGAGTGGAGGTTATTTCCCTCCCACCAGCCTCTTGCCCATGGTTCTGTTTGCTAGGGGGTATGTATGTTGTCTCCTGTTTCCTCCTAGTTCCTCCAATTGTCTTAATCGACTTACGGTCCGATCCCCCCGTCTTCTGTGATCGTGATTCACATGTTGCATCCCATTTTATGCTATTCTCCCTCCCGTCTGTTGTCTCAATTTGTACTTCCTTACATCCATCGCCATTCCCCCCCCCCCATGTTCCTGGGAGCAACCATTTTGAAGTGTACATGTGCCAGTCTGTTGTTTAGTTCGTGATTGGTCGGTCTTCTGTTCATTGCATCTTTTTAATATATATATTAAAAAGGTAAATATATCAATAGTAAAAAAACAACAAAACAATAAAAAACAACGAAAGTCATATACTCTAGTATGTTGGACTTCAGCTTTGATCAGCCTTTTGTGAATGTTCAGCACTGGCTATGCAGAGTGGGAGTTTACTGAGGATGAATTCCAGCACAAAGGCCCCAGATTGAGGATGAAGAAACAGGTTGTATCTTTGAACGAAACAGGATTGACTGGCTAGCTAGCAGGTACATGGAAAAGCTGGACCTGGTGTTCCAGGATTTTGTGGCAGATGTCACTTGCTTTGTTACATGTCTATGTAACATGGACAAGTCTATACACAGAGCATTTAACAATAGTTTACTCCAGGAGCAGGCAAACTTTGGCTGTGGGGGACATGGATTAAAGGGGACAGACCCCCCAAGAGCTACAGTGTGAAGCTTGGATATCAAAGGGATGGCACAGATGTTTGGTTTGGTGGAGGGGTAGGGGTTTTTATTTTATCAAGTATGCATTAGTGTCTAAATTACATGTTATTAAACTTTAAAACATTCCCTGTCTCAGAATGGTGAGTAGTCTTGAAACTGATTTCTAGTAATGGTGGTTGAAGAGCTCTAGGGGGTGGGGGGCACAAACGGGGCTTTGGGGAACACCAATTGCCCATTTTGGGTTAGTCAACCTAGCTTTTAGTGTTGCACTAAAAGGACTGAAAAACCAGCTGATAAAGCACAATAATTGGGTACAGGTAGTCCTCGATTTACAACAGTTAATTTAGTGACCGTTCAAATTTACAACATCACTGAAAAATGTGACTTAGGACTGTTTTTCACACTTACAACCATTACAGCATCCCCATGATCACGTGATTAAAATTCAGACACTTGGCAACTGACTCATATTTATGACGGTTGCAGTGTCCTGAGTTCACGTGACCCCCTTTTGCAACCTTCTGTCAAGCAAAGTCAATGGGGAATCCAGATTCACTTAACAACTCTGTGACTAACTTAACAACTGCAATGATTCATGTAACAACTGTGGTAAGAAAGGTCGCGAAATGGGGCAAAGCCTGCTTAACAAATGTCTCACTTAGCAACAGAAATCTGGGGCTCAATTCATTAAGTCAAGGACTACCTGTATTTGGATAGTTTATGGTTTGGTGTAAGTCCTGCCAACTCATCCACCTGTTGAAAGAAAAATCTTCATCAGGGTCCAGTCCAAGCCAGACCACAGCTGCATCATTAGCCACTTTAAACCCCTCCAATCCATACATAAAGCAAACTGACACCCACCATGAAGATGAGGCACAACCACGAACGCGAAGCCAAAAAATAGCAAGGCAGCCCACCATCTTAAATCCCCCTGCAACTCAGACTAACCTGAGCACAACAAAGCCCCCACCCAACAGAACACTCCCCCAGCCAATCAGAGCACAGCCAACCCCCCAGCCAATCAGAGCACAGCCAAACCCCCAGCCAGCCAGAGCACAGCCGAGCCCCTAACCAATCAGAACACACCTCTACCCAATCAAAACACAGCCAAGCTCCCACCCAATCAGTTCATACCCCCACTGGCAGTTAAAAGGAAGAAACAGCTAAGACCACCCGAATAACCAAAGACCTACATACAAACACCCGCGAAAACCTCAGAAAACAAATATCGAACCTCTACGGGGAGGAAATCCACCATCTGACCAGGACCTATGAAAAACTTGAAGTCCAAAGAGCTTCCATTTTATGCGACCTCGCATTCCTACGCAACTGCCGAGATCAAAATTTAATCCCCACATCTTTCCAACAGAAATTCCACTCCAACTCTGCAGCCACCAAACGCATCCTGAAAAGAACAGAATTGGCCCTAATCAGAAATGAACTTCACACAAAAAGATTCCTCCTAGACCGAATTAACAAAGATCTCCTCACACTCCACCTCAAACTCAGCAACAAGATCCACCCCGCACTTTGGGACAAATCCAAACAACTCGCCGTCTGGAGAGCCGATACACAGACCACCCTCAAGACAGACACACACACCAACAAACTCCGAAGAATACAAGAACGCCAGAAACAAACCCCTCCTCCCTCACAGCCACACATGAAAGAAAAAGTGCATAACATCTCAGATAGGATCCTCACCAAAGCCGAAACCAATGTCCTTTCCAAAGGATTCAACTTTGCAGTCGCTCCCAAACACATCCCCACTGAAACCATTATATGTGGAGTTGAAACCAGCCTGACCAAAATCAACCCCGACAACGCTAACAGAATCAGACTCGAAATCACCAACATCCTCTGCACCAGCAAACCACCCAAAAGCAACTTACCCAAAGAGGAACAGACAGCAGTACGTAACCTGAAAGAAGACACCAGCATCATAATCCTACCAGCAGACAAGGGCAATGCCACAGTGGTTATGAACACATCTGACTACCAAACCAAATTAACCAACCTACTCCAAGACTCCACATACAAACCCCTAAACACAAATCCCACCACCTACCTGGAAAAAACCACCAGATCCAAAATAAAAGCCTCCCCCATTAGCGAAGAGATCCAGCAAAGAATCATTCCCAGAGAGAAATCATCCAGATGCCCCAAACTCTATGGTCTCCCCAAGATACACAAAGAAGGAACCCCACTCAGACCCATAGTCAGCTCCATAGGCTCACCTCTACAAAACCTATCCAAATTTCTCGCCAAACAACTACAGCCCTATGCAGAATCCATCACCTCACACGTAAAAAACTCATTCCAGTTTATAGAGATCATAAAGAAACAAAACTTACAGCCCAGTGACCTACTCGTGAGCTTCGATGGCATATTCCTCTTCACCCAAGTGCCAATCAAAGAAGCCTTGACAGCTATCCAAAACAAATATAACCCCCCCAAACACATCTTAGATCTGACCAACCACTGCCTATCCAACACATACTTCATCTATAAAGGACAAAAATACAAACAAACAGAAGGAGCACCCATGGGATCACCCCTCTCACCTGTCATTGCAAACCTCTACATGGAACACTTTGAAACCCAAGCTCTATAAAAATCGGATCACAAACCCAAACTCTGGCTCAGATACGTAGACAACACCTTCATAACCTGGCCACATGGGAAAGAAAAACTAGACAACTTCCTCACATACCTCAACAGCCTACACCCAAAAATACAGTTCACCATGGAAACAGAAGCTAATAACCAACTTCCCTTCCTGGATGTCTTAGTCTACAAGAAATCCAATGGCTCCCTAGGACACACCATCTACCAGAAGAAAACACACACAAACCGCTATCTGCACGCTCTCTCACACCACCACCCAGCACAGATCAACTCCGTAGCCAAGACACTCATCTCCAGAACAAAACGCTTAGCTGACTAACAACACCTAAAAACTGAACTACACACTCTCACCAATGTACTAACATCCAATGGATTCCAAAGAAATAAGATTACAAACCTAATCCAAAAAGAAATCGCCACTAAAATCCAAGACAGAGAACAAGAAAATGGCAAAGCCCTCCTCCCATACATAAAAGGCACCACAGACAGAAAAAGCAAGATCCACCATAAACACAACATCAAAACAGCATTCTGCCCAAACAGAAAAATATCCACCATCCTAAGAAACCTGAGCACAACAAAGCCCCCACCCAAACAGAACACTCCCCCAGCCAATCAGAGCACAGCCAACCCCCAGCCAATAAGAGCACAGCCAAACCCCCAGCCAATCAGAGCACAGCCAAGCCCCTAACCAATCAGAACACACCTCCACCCAATCAGAACACAGCCAAGCTCCCACCCAATCAGTTTATACCCCCACTGGCAGTTAAAAGGAAGAAACAGCTAAGACCACACATTGCTCCTCGAAGCACGAAGCTGAAAACACCAGCCTGAAGATGACGAATGGGACTTCGTCGAAACGTTGCCAAGACACTTCCAAATTTACGCGGGAGAAAACCTGAATAACCAAAGACCTACATACAAACACCCGCGAAAACCTCAGAAAACATATATATATATACATACCTTTTTTGGATTGATAACAAAGAATAAGGGAGGATGGAATAGCTATTTCGAGCTTCTTAGCTCTCTTAAGCCAAACATACCCTCCTGAGATTCGAACATGGGCTGCTTACATGTTAGGCAGCTGTGTTAACCTCTAGGCCACAGGCTCTTTCTCACTTTGTCAGCTGTATCAGGGAGGGAAGAGACAAGAAGAGGAGATTTACCTTGAGTGTTTTTTGATGCACCCTGTCAGCCCAAATATGGGAGAAAGAAATCTTTCTTTCTTTCTTTTTCTATTGCCTGTATCAGCTCAATCTAGAGCCATCCACAGGCAGCAGTCGCCAACTGCGACCTCATTTTCATATATAACTTTTTTGGATTGCTAACAAAGAATAAGGAAGGATGGAATAGCTATTTCGAGGTTCTTAGCTCTCTTCAGCCAAACATACCCTTCTGAGATTCGAACCTGGGCTGCTTACATGTTAGGCAGCTGTGTTAACCTCTAGGCCACAGGCTCTTTCTCACTTTGTCAGCTGTATAAGGGAGGGAAGAGACAAGGAGAGGAGATTTAGCTTGAGTGTTTTTTGATGCACCCTGTCGGCCCAAATATGGGAGAAAGAAATATTTCTTTCTTTTTATTTTGCCTCTATCAGCTAAATCTAAAGCCATCCACAGGCAGCAGTCGCCAACTGCGACCTCATTTGTATATATACGTTTTTTTGGATTGCTAACAAAGAATAAGTGAGGATGGAATAGCTTTTTCGAGCTTCTTAGCTCTCATAAGCCAAACATACCCTTCTGAGATTCGAACCTGGGCTGCATACATTTTAGGCAGCTCTGATAACCTCCAGGCACAGGCTCTTTCTCACTTTGTCAGCTGTATCAGGGAGGGAAGAGACAAGGGGAGATGATTTACCTTCAGTGTTTTTTGATGCACCCTGTCGGCAAAAAAATATGGGAGAAAGAAATCTTTCTTTCTTTCTTTCTTTCTTTCTTTCTTTCTTTCTTTCTTTCTTTCTTTCTTTCTTTCTTTCTTTCTTTCTTTCTTTCTTTTTCTTTTGCCTGTATCAGCTCAATTTAGAGCCATCCACAAGCAGCAGTCACCCACTGCGACCTCATTTGTATGTATACATTTTTGGATTGCTAACAAAGAATAAGGAAGGATGGAATAGCTATTTCAAGCTTCTAAGTTCTCTTCAGCCAAACATACCCTTCTGAGATTCGAACCTGGGCTTCTTACATGTTAGACAGCTGTGTTAACCTCTAGGACATAGGGTCTTTCTCACTTTGACAGCTGTATCAGGGAGGGAAGAAAAAGGGAAGGAGATTTACCTTGAGTGTTTTTTGATGCATCCTGTCGGCCCAAATATGGGAGAAAGGAATCTTACTTTTTTTTTCTCTTTTTTTTTCCTGCATCAGCTCAATCTAGAACCATCCACAGGCAGCAGTTGCCAACTGCGACCTCATTTGTATATATACCTTTTTTCGATTGCTAACAAAGAAAAAGGGAGGATGGAATAGCTATTTCGAGCATCTTAGATCTCTTCAGCCAAACATACGCTTCTGAGATTCGAACCTGGGCTGCATACATGTTAGTCAGCTGTGTTAACCTCTAGGCCACAGGCTCTTTCTCACTTTGTCAGCTTTATCAGGGAGGGAAGAGACAAGGGGAGGAGATTTACCTTCAGTGTTTTTTGATGCACCCTGTTGGCCAAATATGGGAAAAAGAAATATTTCTTTCTTTCTTTCTTTCTTTCTTTCTTTCTTTCTTTCTTTCTTTCTTTCTTTCTTTCTTTCTTTCTTTCTTTCTTTCTTTCTTTCTTTCTTTCTTTTTCTTTTCCCTCTATCAGCTCAATCTAGAGCCATCTGCAGGCAGCAGTCGCCAACTGCGACCTCATTTGTATATATACATTTTTTGGACTGCTAACAATGAATTAGGGAGGATGGAATAGCTTTTTTGAGCTTCTTAGCTCTCTTAAGCCAAACATACCCTTCTGAGATTCGAACCTGGCTGGTTACATGTTAGGCAGCTGTGTTAACCTCTAGGCCACAGGCTCTTTCTCAGTTTGTCAGCTGTATCAGGGAGGGAAGAGACAAGGGGAGGAGATTTAGCTGAGTGTTTTTTGATGCACCCTGTCGGTCCAAATATGGGAGAAAGAAATCTTTCTTTCTTTCTTTTTTTCATTCTTTCTTTCTTTCTTTCTTTCTTTCTTTCTTTCTTTCTTTCTTTCTTTCTTTCTTTCTTTCTTTCTTTTCCTTTTGCCCGTATCAGCTCAATCTAGAGCTATCCACAGGCAGCATTCACCAACTTCGACCTCATTTGTATATATACATTTTTTGGATTGGTAACAAAGAATAAGCGAGGATGGAATAGCTATTTCGAGCTTCTTAGCTTTCTTCACCCAAACATACCCTTCTGAGATTCGGACCTGGGCTGCTTACATTTTAGGCAGCTGTGTTAACCTTAAGGCCACAGGCTCTTTCTCACTTTCTCAGCTGTATCAGGGAGGGAAGAGACAAGGGGAGCAGATTTACCTTCAATGTTTTTTGATGCACCCTGTCGGCCAAATATGGGAAAACGAAATATTTCTTTCTTTCTTTCTTTCTTTTTCTTTTGCCTGTATCAGCTCAATCTAGAGCCATCTGCAGGCAGCAGTCGCCAACTGTGACCTCATTTGTATATATACATTTTTGGGACTGGTAACAAAGAATTAGGGAGGACGGAATAGATTTTTTGGGCTTCTTAGCTGTCTTCAGCCAAACATACCCTTCTGAGATTCGAACCTGGGCTTCTTACATGTTAGACAGCTGTGCTAACCTCTAGGACATAGGGTCTTTCTCACTTTGACAGCTGTATCAGGGAGGGAAGAAAAAGGGAAGGAGATTTACCTTGAGTGTTTTTTGATGCATCCTGTCGGCCCAAATATGGGAGAAAGGAATCTTACTTTTTTTTTCTCTTTTTTTTTCCTGCATCAGCTCAATCTAGAACCATCCACAGGCAGCAGTTGCCAACTGCGACCTCATTTGTATATATACCTTTTTTCGATTGCTAACAAAGAAAAAGGGAGGATGGAATAGCTATTTCGAGCATCTTAGATCTCTTCAGCCAAACATACGCTTCTGAGATTCGAACCTGGGCTGCATACATGTTAGCCAGCTGTGTTAACCTCTAGGCCACAGGCTCTTTCTCACTTTGTCAGCTTTATCAGGGAGGGAAGAGACAAGGGGAGGAGATTTACCTTCAGTGTTTTTTGATGCACCCTGTTGGCCAAATATGGGAAAAAGAAATATTTCTTTCTTTCTTTCTTTCTTTCTTTCTTTCTTTCTTTCTTTCTTTCTTTCTTTCTTTCTTTCTTTCTTTCTTTTTCTTTTCCCTCTATCAGCTCAATCTAGAGCCATCTGCAGGCAGCAGTCGCCAACTGCGACCTCATTTGTATATATACATTTTTTGGACTGCTAACAATGAATTAGGGAGGATGGAATAGCTTTTTTGAGCTTCTTAGCTCTCTTAAGCCAAACATACCCTTCTGAGATTCGAACCTGGCTGGTTACATGTTAGGCAGCTGTGTTAACCTCTAGGCCACAGGCTCTTTCTCAGTTTGTCAGCTGTATCAGGGAGGGAAGAGACAAGGGGAGGAGATTTAGCTGAGTGTTTTTTGATGCACCCTGTCGGTCCAAATATGGGAGAAAGAAATCTTTCTTTCTTTCTTTCTTTCTTTCTTTCTTTCTTTCTTTCTTTCTTTCTTTCTTTCTTTCTTTCTTTCTTTTCCTTTTGCCCGTATCAGCTCAATCTAGAGCTATCCACAGGCAGCAGTCACCAACTTCGACCTCATTTGTATATATACATTTTTTGGATTGGTAACAAAGAATAAGCGAGGATGGAATAGCTATTTCGAGCTTCTTAGCTTTCTTCACCCAAACATACCCTTCTGAGATTCGGACCTGGGCTGCTTACATTTTAGGCAGCTGTGTTAACCTTAAGGCCACAGGCTCTTTCTCACTTTCTCAGCTGTATCAGGGAGGGAAGAGACAAGGGGAGCAGATTTACCTTCAATGTTTTTTGATGCACCCTGTCGGCCAAATATGGGAAAAAGAAATATTTCTTTCTTTCTTTCTTTCTTTCTTTTTCTTTTGCCTGTATCAGCTCAATCTAGAGCCATCTGCAGGCAGCAGTCGCCAACTGTGACCTCATTTGTATATATACATTTTTGGGACTGGTAACAAAGAATTAGGGAGGACGGAATAGATTTTTTGGGCTTCTTAGCTGTCTTCAGCCAAACATACCCTTCTGAGATTAGAACCTGGGCTGCTTATTTGTTAGGCAGCTGTGTTAACCTCTAGACCACAGGCTCTTTCTCACTTTGACAGCTGTATCAGGGAGGGAAGAGACAAGGGGAGGAGATTTACCTTCATTGTTTTTTGATGCACCCTGTCGGCAAAAAAATATGGGAGAAAGAAATCTTTCTTTCTTTCTTTCTTTCTTTCTTTCTTTCTTTCTTTCTTTCTTTCTTTCTTTTTCTTTTCCTGTATCAGCTCAATCTAGAGCCATCCACAGGCAGCAGTCGCCAACTGCGACCTCATTTGTATATATACATTTTTTGGACTGCTAACAAAGAATAAGGGGGGATAGAATAGATTTTTTGAGCTTCTTAGCTCTCTTCAGCCAAACATACCCTTCTGAGATTCGAACCTGGGCTGCTTACATGTTAGGCAGCTATGTTACTATCTAGGCCAGAGACTCTTTCTCACTTTGTCAGCTGTATCAAAGAGGGAAGAGAAAAGGGGAGGAGATTTAGCTTGAGTGTTTTTTGATGCACACCATGGGCCCAAATATGGGAGAAAGAAATATTTCTTTCTTTTTCTTTTCCCTCTATCAGCTAAATCTACAGCCATCCATAGGCAGCAGTCGCCAACTGCGACCTCATTTGTATATATACGTTTTTTTGGATTGCTAACAAAGAATAAGTGAGGATGGAATAGCTATTTTGAGCTTCTTAGATCTCTTAAGCCAAACATACACTTCTGAGTTTCGAACCTGGGCTGCATACATGTTAGGCAGCTGTGTTAACCTCTAGGCCACAGGCTCTTTCTCGCTTTCTCAGCTGTATCAGGGAGGGAAGAGACAAGGGGAGGAGATTTACCTTCAGTGTTTTTTGATGCACCCTGTCGGTCCAAATATGGGAGAAAGAAATCTTTCTTTCTTTCTTTCTTTCTTTCTTTCTTTCTTTCTTTCTTTCTTTCTTTCTTTCTTTCTTTCTTTCTTTCTTTTTCTTTTGCCTGTATCAGCTCAATCTAGACCCATCCACAGTCAGTAGTTGCCAAATGCGACCCCATTTGTATATATACATTTTTTGGATTGCTAAGAAAGAATAAGGGAGGATGGAATAGCTATTTCAAGCATCTTAGATCTCTTCAGCCAAACATACACTTCTGATATTTGAACCTGGGCTGCTTACATATTAGGCAGGTGTGTTAACCTCTAGTCCAGAGGCTCTTTCTCACTTTGTCAGCTGTATCAGGGAGGGAAGAGACAAGGGGAAATGATTTACCTTCAGTGTTTTTTGATGCACCCTGTCGGCAAAAAAATATGGGAGAAAGAAAATTTTCTTTCTTTGTTTGTTTTTCTTTTGCCTGTATCAGCTCAATCTAGGGCCATCCACAGGCAGCAATCGCAAACTGCGACCTCATTTGTATATATACATTTTTTGGATTGCTAACAGAGAATTAGGTAGGATGGAATAGCTTTTTCGAGCTTCTTAGCTCTCTACAGCTAAAAAAACCAATCTGAGATTCGAACCTGGGCTGCTTACATGTTAGGCAGCTGTGTTAATATCTAGGCCACAGACGCTTTCTCACTTTCTCAGCTTTATCAGGGAGAGAAGAGACAAGGGGAGGATGCACCCTGTTGGCCAAATATGGGAAAAAGAAATATTTTTCTTTCTTTCTTTCTTTCTTTCTTTCTTTCTTTCTTTCTTTCTTTCTTTCTTTCTTTCTTTCTTTCTTTCTTTCTTTCTTTCTTTCTTTCTTTCTTTCTTTCTTTTTCTTTTCCCTGTATCAGCTCAATCTAGAGCCATCTGCAGACAGCAGTCACCAAATTTGACCTCATTTGTATATATACATTTTTTTGGATTGCCAACAAAGAATAAAGGAGGATGGAATAGCTATTTTGAGCTTCTTAGCTCTCTTCAGCCATACATACCCTTCTAAGATTTGAACCTAGTCTGCTTACATGTTAGGCAGCTGTGTTAACCTTTACGCCACAGCCTCTTTCTCATTTTGTCACCTGTATCAGGGAGGGAAGAGACAAGGGGAAGAGAATTTAGCTGAGTGTTTTTTGATGCACCCTGTCGGTCCAAATATGGGAGAAAGAAACCTTTCTTTCTTTTTTTCTTTCTTTTTATTTTGCCTGTATCAGCTCAATCTAGAGCCATCCACAGGCAGCAGTCGCCAACTGCGACCTCATTTGTATGTATACCTTTTTTGGATTGCTAACAAAGAATAAGGGAGGATGGAATAGCTATTTCGAGCTTCTTAGCTCTCTTCAGCCAAATATACTCTTCTGAGATTTGAACCTGGGCTGCTTACATGTTAGGCAGCTGTGTTAACCTCTAGGGGACAGGCTCTTTGTAACTTTGACAGCTGTATGAGGGAGGGAAGAGACAAGGGGAGGAGATTTAGCTGAGTGTTTTTTTATGCACCCAGTCAGTCCAAATATGGGAGAAAGAAATTTTTCTTTCTTTCTTTCTTTCTTTCTTTCTTTCTTTCTTTCTTTCTTTCTTTCTTTCTTTCTTTCTTTCTTTTTCTTTTGCCTGTATCAGCTCAATCTAGACCCATCCACAGGCAGCAGTTGCCAACTGCGGCCTCATTTGTATATATACATTTTTTTGATTGCTAACAAAGAATAAGGGAGGATGGAATAGCTATTTCAAGCATCATAGCTCTCTTAAGCCAAACATACCCTTCTGAGTTTTCAACCTGGGCTGCTTACATGTTAGGCAGCTGTGTTAACCTCTAGTCCAGAGGCTCTTTCTCACTTTGTCAGCTGTATCAGGGAGGGAAGAGACAAGGGGAAATGATTTACCTTCAGTGTTTTTTGATGAACCCTGTCGGAAAAAAATATGGGAGAAAGAAATCTTTCTTTCTTTTTTTTCTTTTGCCTCTATCAGCTCAATTTAGAGCCATCCACATGCAGCAGTCACCAACTGCAACCTCATTTTTATATATACATTTTTTGGATTGCTAACAAAGAATAAGGGAGGATGGAATAGCTATTTTGAGCTTCTTAGCTCTCTTCAGCCAAGCATACCCTTCTGAGATTTGAACCTGGTCTGCTTACATGTTAGGCAGCTGTGTTAACCTTTAGACCACAGTCTCTTTCTCACTTTGTCAGCTGTATCAAAGAGGGAAGAGACAAGGGAAGGAGATTTAGCTGAGTGTTTTTTGATGCACCCTGTCGGCAAAAAAATATGGGAGAAAGAAATCTTTCTTTCTTTCTTTTTCTTTTGAGTGCATCAGCTCAATCTAGAGCCATCCAAAGGCAGCAGTTGTCCTCTGCGACCTCATTTGTATAAATAAATTTTTTGGATTGCTAACAAATAGTAAGAGAGGATGGAATAGCAATTTCGAGCTTCTCAGCTCTCTTCAGCCAAACATACCCTTCTGAGATTTGAACCTGGCCTACTTTCATGTTAGGCAGCTGTGTTAATCTTCAGGCCACAGGATCTTTCTCACTTTGTCAGCTGTATCAGGGAGGGAAGAGACAAGGGGATATGATTTATCTTCAGTGTTTTTTGATGAACCCTTTCGGAAAAAAATATGGGAGAAAGAAAATTTTCTTTCTTTCTTTGTGTTTCTTTTGCCTTTATCAGCTCAATCTAGAGCCATGCACAGGCAGCAGTCGCAAACTGCGACCTCATTTGTATATATACATTTTTTTGGATTACTAACAAAGAATTAGGGAGGATGGAATAGCTTTTTCGAGCTTCTTAGCTTTCTTAAGCCAAACATACACTTCTGATATTTGAACCTGGGCTGCATACATATTAGGCACCTGTGTTAACCTTAAGACCACAGGCTCTTTCTCACTTTCTCAGCTGTATCAGGGAAGGAAGAGATAAGGGGAGGAAATTTACCTTCAATGTTTTTTGATGTACCCTGTCGGCCAAATATGGGAAAAAGAAATATTTCTTTCTTTCTTTCTTTCTTTCTTTCTTTCTTTCTTTCTTTCTTTCTTTCTTTCTTTCTTTCTTTCTTTCTTTCTTTCTTTCTTTCTTTTTCTTTTGCCTGTATCAGCTCAATCTAGAGCCATCTGCAGGCAGCAGTCGCCAACTGTGACCTCATTTGTATATATACATTTTTGGGACTGCTAACAAAGAATTAGGGAGGATGGAATAGCTTTTTTGAGCTTCCTTAGCTCTCTTCAGCCAAACATACCCTTCTGAGATTAGAACCTGGGCTGTTTATTTGTTAGGCAGCTGTGTTAACCTCAAGGCACAGGCTCTTTCTCAGTTTGTCAGCTGTATCAGGGAGGGAAGAGAGAACGGGAGATTTACCTTGAGTGTTTTTTGATGCACCCTGTCGGCCCAAATATGGGAGAAAGGAATCTTTCTTTCTTTTTCTTTTACGTTCATCAGCTCAATCTAGAGCCATCCATAGACAGCAGTCACCAACTTCGACCTCATTTGTATATATACATTTTTTGGATTGCCAACAAAGAATAAAGGAGGATGGAATAGCTATATTGAGCTTCTTAGCTCTCTTCAGCCAAACATACCCTTCTGAGATTCAAACCTGGTAAGCTTACATGTTAGGCAGATATGTTAACCTCTAAACAACAGGCTCTTTCTCACTTTCTCAGCTGTATCAGGGAGGGAAGAGACAAGGGGAGGAGATTTCCCTTCAGTGTTTTTTGATGCACCCTGTCAGCAAAAAAATATGGGAGAAAGAAATATTTCTTTCTTTCTTTCTTTCTTTCTTTCTTTCTTTCTTTCTTTCTTTCTTTCTTTCTTTCTTTTTCTTTTGCCTGTATCGGCTCAATCTAGAGCCATCCACAGGCAGCAGTCGCAAACTGCGACCTCATTTATATATATACATTTTTTGGACTGCTAACAAAGAATAAGGGAGGATGGAATAGGTTTTTTGAGCTTCTTAGCTCCCTTCAGCCAAACATACACTTCTGAGATTCGAACCTGGGCTGCATACATGTTAGGCAGCTGTATTAACGTCTAGGCCACAGGCTCTTTCTCACTTTCTCAGCTTTATAAGGGAGGGAAGAGACAAGGGGAGGAGATTTACCTTCAGTGTTTTTTGATGCACCCTGTTGGCCAAATATGGGAAAAAGAAATATTTCTTTCTTTCTTTCTTTCTTTCTTTCTTTCTTTCTTTCTTTCTTTCTTTCTTTCTTTCTTTCTCTTTCTTTTTCTTTTCCCTCTATCAGCTCAATCTAGAGCCATCTGCAGGCAGCAGTCGCCAACTGCGACCTCATTTGTATATATACATTTTTTGGACTGCTAACAATGAATTAGGGAGGATGGAATAGCTTTTTGTAGCTTCTTAGCTCTCTTAAGCCAAACATACCCTTCTGAGATTCGAACCTGGGCTGCTTATATTTTAGGCAGCTGTGTTAACCTTTAGGGCACAGGCTCTTTCTCACGTTGTCAGCTGTATCAGAGAGGGAAGAGACAAGGGGAGATGATTTACCTTTTTTTTTTTTGATGCACCCTGTCGGCAAAAAAATATGGGAGAAAAAAAATTTTCTTTCTTTCTTTGTTTTTCTTTTGCCTGTATCAGCTCAATCTACAGCTATCCACAGGCAGCAGTCGCCAACTGCGACCTCATTTGTATATATACATTTTTTGGACTGCTAACAATGATTTAGGGAGGATGGAATAGCTTTTTGGAGCTTCTTAGCTCTCTTCACCCAAACATACCCTTCTGAGATTCAAACCTGGGCTGCTAACATTTTAGGCAGCTGTGTTAACCTCTAGGCCACAGGATCTTTCTTACTTTTTCAGGTGTATCAGGGAGGGAAGAGACAAGGGGAGGATATTTACCTTTAGTGTTTTTTGATGCACTCTGTCGGCCCAAATATGGGAGAAAGAAATCTTTCTTTCTTTCTTTTTCTTTTGCCTCTATCAGCTCAATCTAGAGCCATCCACAGGCAGCAGTCGCCAACTGCGACCTCATTTGTATGTATACATTTTTTGGATTGCTAACAAAGAATAAGGGAGGATGGAATAGCTTTTTCGAGCTTCTTAGCTCTCTTAAGCCAAACATACCCTTCTGAGATTCGAACCTGGGCTGCTTATATATTAGGCAGCTGTGTTAACCTCTAGGCCACAGGCTCTTTCTCACTTTGACAGCTGTATCAGGGAGGGAAGAGACAAGGGGAGGAGATTTACCTTGAGCGTTTTTTGATGCACCCTGTCGGTCCAAATATGGGAGAAAGAAATCTTTCTTTCTTTCTTTCTTTCTTTCTTTCTTTCTTTCTTTCTTTCTTTCTTTCTTTCTTTCCCTCTATCAGCTCAATCTAGAGCCATCCACAGGCAGCAGTCGCCAACTGCGACCTCATTTGTATGTATACCTTTTTTGGATTGCTAACAAAGAATAAGGGAGGATGGAATAGCTATTTCGAGCTTCTTAGCTCTCTTCAGCCAAATATACTCTTCTGAGATTTGAACCTGGGCTGCTTACATGTTAGGCAGCTGTGTTAACCTCTAGGGGACAGACTCTTTGTAACTTTGACAGCTGTATGAGGGAGGGAAGAGACAAGGGGAGGAGATTTAGCTGAGTGTTTTTTGATGCACCCTGTCAGTCCAAATATGGGAGAAAGAAATTTTTCTTTCTTTCTTTCTTTCTTTCTTTCTTTCTTTCTTTCTTTCTTTCTTTCTTTCTTTCTTTCTTTCTTTCTTTCTTTTTATTTTGCCTGTATCAGCTCAATCTAGACCCATCCACAGGCAGCAGTTGCCAACTGCGGCCTCATTTTTATATATACAATTTTTGGATTGCTAACAAAGAATAAGGGAGGATGGAATAGCTATTTCAAGCATCTTAGCTCTCTTAAGCCAAACATACCCTTCTGAGATTTCAACCTGGGCTGCTTACATGTTAGGCAGCTGTGTTAACCTCTAGTCCAGAGGCTCTTTCTCACTTTGTCAGCTGTATCAGGGAGGGAAGAGACAAGGGGAAATGATTTACCTTCAGTGTTTTTTGATGAACCCTGTCGGAAAAAAATATGGGAGAAAGAAATCTTTCTTTCTTTTTTTTTCTTTTGCCTCTATCAGCTCAATTTAGAGCCATCCACATGCAGCAGTCACCAACTGCAACCTCATTTTTATATATACATTTTTTGGATTGCTAACAAAGAATAAGGGAGGATGGAATAGCTATTTTGAGCTTCTTAGCTCTCTTCAGCCAAGCATACCCTTCTGAGATTTGAACCTGGTCTGCTTACATGTTAGGCAGCTGTGTTAACCTTTAGACCACAGTCTCTTTCTCACTTTGTCAGCTGTATCAAAGAGGGAAGAGACAAGGGGACGAGATTTAGCTGAGTGTTTTTTGATGCACCCTGTCGGCAAAAAAATATGGGAGAAAGAAATCTTTCTTTCTTTCTTTTTCTTTTGCCTCTATCAGCTCAATCTAGAGCCATCCACAGGCAGCAGTCGCCAACTGCGACCTCATTTGTATGTATACCTTTTTTGGATTGGTAACAAAGAATAAGGGAGGATGGAATAGCTATTTCGAGCTTCTTAGCTCTCTTCAGCCAAATATACTCTTCTGAGATTCGAACCTGGGCTGCTTACATGTTAGGCAGCTGTGTTAACCTCTAGGGGACAGACTCTTTGTAACTTTGACAGCTGTATGAGGGAGGGAAGAGACAAGGGAGAAAGAAATCTTTCTTTCTTTTTTTTCTTTTGCCTCTATCAGCTCAATTTAGAGCCATCCACATGCAGCAGTCACCAACTGTGACTGAGACCACAGTCTCTTTCTCACTTTGTCAGCTGTATCAAAGAGGGAGGAGACAAGGGGAGGAGATTTAGCTGAGTGTTTTTTGATGCACCCTGTCGTCAAAAAAATATGGGAGAACGAAATCTTTCTTTCTTTCTTTTTCTTTTGAGTGTATCAGCTCAATCTAGAGCCATCCAAAGGCAGCAGTTGCCCTCTGCGACCTCATTTGTATAAATAAATTTTTGGGATTGCTAACAAATAGTAAGAGAGGATGGAATAGCAATTTCGAGCTTCTCAGCTCTCTTCAGCCAAACATACCCTTCTGAGATTTGAACCTGGCCTACTTTCATGTTAGGCAGCTGTGTTAACCTCTAGGCACAGGCTCTTTCTCACTTTGTCAGCTGTATCAGGGAGGGAAGAGACAAGGGGATATGATTTATCTTCAGTGTTTTTTGATGAACCCTTTCGGAAAAAAATATGGGAGAAAGAAAATTTTCTTTCTTTCTTTGTGTTTCTTTTGCCTTTATCAGCTCAATCTAGAGCCATGCACAGGCAGCAGTCGCAAACTGCGACCTCATTTGTATATATACATTTTTTTGGATTACTAACAAAGAATTAGGGAGGATGGAATAGCTTTTTCGAGCTTCTTAGCTTTCTTAAGCCAAACATACACTTCTGAGATTTGAACCTGGGCTGCATACATGTTAGGCACCTGTGTTAACGTTAAGGCCACAGGCTCTTTCTCACTTTCTCAGCTGTATCAGGGAAGGAAGAGATAAGGGGAGGAAATTTACCTTCAATGTTTTTTGATGTACCCTGTCGGCCAAATATGGGAAAAAGAAATATTTCTTTCTTTCTTTCTTTCTTTCTTTCTTTCTTTCTTTCTTTCTTTCTTTCTTTCTTTCTTTCTTTCTTTCTTTCTTTCTTTCTTTCTTTGCCTCTATCAGCTCAATCTAGAGCGATCCACAGGAAGCAGTCACCAACTGCGACCTCATTTGTATATATACATTTTTTGGATTGCTAACAAAGAATAAGGGAGGATGGAATAGCTATTTCGAGCTTCTTAGCTCTCTTCAGCCAAATATACTCTTCTGAGATTTGAACCTGGGCTGCTTACATGTTAGGCAGCTGTGTTAACCTTTAGGCCACAGGCTCTTTCTCAGTTTGTCAGCTGTATCAGGGAGGGAAGAGACAAGGGGAGGAGATTTAGCTGAGTGTTTTTTGATGCACCCTCTCAGTCCAAATATGGGAGAAAGAAATCTTTCTTTCTTTCTTTCTTTCTTTCTTTCTTTCTTTCTTTCTTTCTTTCTTTCTTTTTATTTTGCCTGTATCAGCTCAATCTAGAGCCAACCACAGGCAGCAGTCGCCAACTGCGACCTCATTTGTATGCATACCTTTTTTGGATTGTTAACAAAGAATAAGGGAGGATGGAATAGCTATTTCGAGCTTCTTAGCTCTCTTCAGCCAAATATACTCTTCTGAGATTTGAACCTGGGCTGCTTACATGTTAGGCAGCTGTGTTAACCTCTAGGGGACAGGCTCTTTGTAACTTTGACAGCTGTATGAGGGAGGGAAGAGACAAGGGGAGGAGATTTAGCTGAGTGTTTTTTGATGCACCCTGTCAGTCCAAATATGGGAGAAAGAAATCTTTCTTTCTTTCTTTCTTTCTTTCTTTTTATTTTGCCTTTATCAGCTCAATCTAGACCCATCCACAGGCAGCAGTCGCCAACTGCCACATCATTTGTATATATACATTTTTTGGATTGCTAACAAAGAATAAGGGATAATGGAATAGCTATTTCAAGCATCTTAGATCTCTTCAGCCAAACATACCGTTCTGAGATTCGAACCTGGGCTGCTTAAATGTTAGGCAGCTGTGTTAACCTCTAGGCACAGGCTCTTTCTCACTTTGTCAGCTGTATCAGGGAGGGAAGAGACAAGGGGAGGAGGTTTACCTTGAGTGTTTTTTGATGCACCATGTCGGTCCAAATATTGGAGAAAGAAATCTTTCTTTCTTTCTTTCTTTCTTTCTTTCTTTCTTTCTTTCTTTTTATTTTGCCTCTATCAGCTCAATCTAGACCCATCCACAGGCAGCAGACGCCAACTGCCACATCATTTGTATATATACATTTTTTGGATTGCTAACAAAGAATAAGGGAGGATGGAATAGCTATTTCAAGCATCTTAGATCTCTTCAGCCAAACATACCCTTCTTAGATTCGAACCTGGTCTGCTTACATGTTAGGCAGCTGTGTTAACCTCTAGGCCACAGGCTCTTTCTCACATTGTCAGCTGTATCAGGGAGGGAAGAGACAAGGGGAGGAGATTTAGCTGAGTGTTTTTTGTTGCACCCTGTCAGTCCAAATATGGGAGAAAGAAATCTTTCTTTCTTTCTTTCTTTCTTTCTTTCTTTCTTTCTTTCTTTCTTTCTTTCTTTCTTTCTTTTTATTTTGCCTGTATCAGCTCAATCTAGAGCCATCCACAGGCAGCAGTCGCCAACTGCCACATCATTTGTATATATACATTTTTTGGATTGCTAACAAAGAATAAGGGAGGATGGAATAGCTATTTCAAGCATCTTAGATCTCTTCAGCCAAACATACCCTTCTGAGATTTGAACCTGGTCTGCTTAAATGTTAGGCAGCTGTGTTAACCTCTAGGGGACAGGCTCTTTCTCACTTTGTCAGCTGTATCAGGGAGGGAAGAGACAAGGGGAGGAGATTTAGCTGAGTGTTTTTTGATGCACCCTGTCAGTCCAAATATGGGAGAAAGAAATCTTTCTTTCTTTCTTTCTTTCTTTCTTTCTTTCTTTCTTTCTTTCTTTCTTTCTTTCTTTCTTTCTTTCTTTTTATTTTGCCTTTATCAGCTCAATCTAGACCCAACCACAGGCAGCAGTCGCCAACTGCCACATCATTTGTATATATACATTTTTTGGATTGCTAACAAAGAATAAGGGAGGATGAAATAGCTATTTCAAGCATCTTAGATCTCTTCAGCCAAACATACCCTTCTGAGATTCGAACCTGGGCTGCTTAAATGTTAGGCAGCTGTGTTAACCTCTAAGCACAGGCTCTTTCTCACTTTGTCAGCTGTATCAGGGAGGGAAGAGACAAGGGGAGGAGATTTAGCTGAGTGTTTTTTGATGCACCCTGTCAGTCCAAATATGGGAGAAAGAAATCTTTCTTTCTTTCTTTCTTTCTTTCTTTCTTTCTTTCTTTCTTTCTTTCTTTCTTTCTTTCTTTCTTTCTTTCTTTGCCTCTATCAGCTCAATCTATACCCATCCACAGGCAGCAGTCACCAACTGCCACATCATTTGTATATTTACATTTTTTGGATTGCTAACAAAGAATAAGGGAGGATGGAATAGCTATTTCGAGCTTCTTAGCTCTCTTCAGCCAAATATACCCTTCTGAGATTTGAACCTGGGCTGCTTACATGTAAGGCAGCTGTGTTAACCTCTAGGGAACAGGCTCTTTGTAACTTTGACAGCTGTATGAGGGAGGGAAGAGACAAGGAGAGGAGAAATAGCCTGAGTGTTTTTTGATGCACCCTGTCGGTCCAAATATTGGAGAAAGAAATCTTTGTCTTTCTTTCTTTCTTCCTTTCTTTCTTTCTTCCTTCCTTTCTTTCTTTCTTTCTTTCTTTCTTTCTTTCTTTCTTTCTTTCTTTCTTTCTTTCTTTCTTTCTTTCTTTCTTTCTTTCTTTGCCTCTATCAGCTCAATCTAGAGCGATCCACAGGCAGCAGTCGCCAACTGCGACCTCATTTGTATATATACATTTTTTGGATTGCTGACAAAGAATAAGGGAGGATGGAATAGCTATTTCGAGCTTCTTAGCTCTCTTCAGCCAAATATACTCTTCTGAGATTTGAACCTTGGCTGCTTACATGTTAGGCAGCTGTGTTAACCTCTAGGCCACAGGCTCTTTCTCAGTTTGTCAGCTGTATCAGGGAGGGAAGAGACAAGGGGAGGAGATTTAGCTGAGTGTTTTTTGATGCACCCTGTCAGTCCAAATATGGGAGAAAGAAATCTTTCTTTCTTTCTTTCTTTCTTTCTTTCTTTCTTTCTTTCTTTCTTTCTTTCTTTCTTTCTTTTTATTTTGCCTGTATCAGCTCAATCTAGAGCCATCCACAGGCAGCAGTCGCCAACTGCCACATCATTTGTATATATACATTTTTTGGATTGCTAACAAAGAATAAGGGAGGATGGAATAGCTATTTCAAGCATCTTAGATCTCTTCAGCCAAACATACCCTTCTGAGATTTGAACCTGGTCTGCTTAAATGTTAGGCAGCTG
Source organism: Crotalus adamanteus (assembly GCA_039797435.1). NCBI lineage: Eukaryota > Metazoa > Chordata > Lepidosauria > Squamata > Viperidae > Crotalus > Crotalus adamanteus. The sequence continues at coordinate 13,868,064 of CM077935.1, forward strand.
TGTTAACCTCTAGGCCACAGGCTCTTTCTCACTTTGTCAGCTGTATCAGGGAGGGAAGAGACAAGGGGAGGAGATTTAGCTGAGTGTTTTTTGATGCACCCTGTCAGTCCAAATATGGGAGAAAGAAATCTTTCTTTCTTTCTTTCTTTCTTTCTTTCTTTCTTTCTTTCTTTCTTTCTTTCTTTTTATTTTGCCTTTATCAGCTCAATCTAGACCCATCCACAGGCAGCAGTCTCCAACTGCCACATCATTTGTATATATACATTTTTTGGATTGCTAACAAAGAATAAGGGAGGATGGAATAGCTATTTCAAGCATCTTAGATCTCTTCAGCCAAACATACCCTTCTGAGATTCGAACCTGGGCTGCTTAAATGTTAGGCAGCTGTGTTAACCTCTAGGCACAGGCTCTTTCTCACTTTGTCAGCTGTATCAGGGAGGGAAGAGACAAGGGGAGGAGATTTAGCTGAGTGTTTTTTGATGCACCCTGTCAGTCCAAATATTGGAGAAAGAAATCTTTCTTTCTTTCTTTCTTTCTTTCTTTCTTTTTATTTTGCCTGTATCAGCTCAATCTAGAGCCATCCACAGGCAGCAGTCGCCAACTGCCACATCATTTGTATATATACATTTTTTGGATTGCTAACAAAGAATAAGGGAGGATGGAATAGCTATTTCAAGCATCTTAGATCTCTTCAGCCAAACATACCCTTCTGAGATTTGAACCTGGTCTGCTTAAATGTTAGGCAGCTGTGTTAACCTCTAGGCCACAGGCTCTTTCTCACTTTGTCAGCTGTATCAGGGAGGGAAGAGACAAGGGGAGGAGATTTAGCTGAGTGTTTTTTGATGCACCCTGTCAGTCCAAATATGGGAGAAAGAAATCTTTCTTTCTTTCTTTCTTTCTTTCTTTCTTTCTTTCTTTCTTTCTTTCTTTCTTTCTTTCTTTTTATTTTGCCTTTATCAGCTCAATCTAGACCCAACCACAGGCAGCAGTCGCCAACTGCCACATCATTTGTATATATACATTTTTTGGATTGCTAACAAAGAATAAGGGAGGATGCAATAGCTATTTCGAGCTTCTTAGCTCTCTTCAGCCAAATATACCCTTCTGAGATTTGAACCTGGGCTGCTTACATGTAAGGCAGCTGTGTTAACCTCTAGGGAACAGGCTCTTTGTAACTTTCACAGCTGTATGAGGGAGGGAAGAGACAAGGAGAGGAGAAATAGCCTGAGTGTTTTTTGATGCACCCTGTCGGTCCAAATATTGGAGAAAGAAATCTTTGTCTTTCTTTCTTTCTTTCTTCCTTTCTTTCTTTCTTCCTTCCTTCCTTTCTTTCTTTCTTTCTTTCTTTCTTTCTTTCTTTCTTTCTTTCTTTCTTTCTTTCTTTCTTTCTTTCTTTCTTTGCCTCTATCAGCTCAATCTAGAGCGATCCACAGGCAGCAGTCGCCAACTGCGACCTCATTTGTATATATACATTTTTTGGATTGCTGACAAAGAATAAGGGAGGATGGAATAGCTATTTCGAGCTTCTTAGCTCTCTTCAGCCAAATATACTCTTCTGAGATTTGAACCTGGGCTGCTTACATGTTAGGCAGCTGTGTTAACCTCTAGGCCACAGGCTCTTTCTCAGTTTGTCAGCTGTATCAGGGAGGGAAGAGACAAGGGGAGGAGATTTAGCTGAGTGTTTTTTGATGCACCCTGTCAGTCCAAATATGGGAGAAAGAAATCTTTCTTTCTTTCTTTCTTTCTTTCTTTCTTTCTTTCTTTCTTTCTTTCTTTCTTTTTATTTTGCCTGTATCAGCTCAATCTAGAGCCATCCACAGGCAGCAGTCGCCAACTGCCACATCATTTGTATATATACATTTTTTGGATTGCTAACAAAGAATAAGGGAGGATGGAATAGCTATTTCAAGCATCTTAGATCTCTTCAGCCAAACATACCCTTCTGAGATTTGAACCTGGTCTGCTTAAATGTTAGGCAGCTGTGTTAACCTCTAGGCCACAGGCTCTTTCTCACTTTGTCAGCTGTATCAGGGAGGGAAGAGACAAGGGGAGGAGATTTAGCTGAGTGTTTTTTGATGCACCCTGTCAGTCCAAATATGGGAGAAAGAAATCTATCTTTCTTTCTTTCTTTCTTTCTTTCTTTCTTTCTTTCTTTCTTTCTTTCTTTCTTTCTTTCTTTTTATTTTGCCTTTATCAGCTCAATCTAGACCCATCCACAGGCAGCAGTCTCCAACTGCCACATCATTTGTATATATACATTTTTTGGATTGCTAAGAAAGAATAAGGGAGGATGGAATAGCTATTTCAAGCATCTTAGATCTCTTCAGCCAAACATACCCTTCTGAGATTCGAACCTGGGCTGCTTAAATGTTAGGCAGCTGTGTTAACCTCTAGGCACAGGCTCTTTCTCACTTTGTCAGCTGTATCAGGGAGGGAAGAGACAAGGGGAGGAGATTTAGCTGAGTGTTTTTTGATGCACCCTGTCAGTCCAAATATGGGAGGAAGAAATCTTTCTTTCTTTCTTTCTTTCTTTCTTTCTTTCTTTCTTTCTTTCTTTCTTTTTATTTTGCCTTTATCAGCTCAATCTAGAGCCATCCATAGGCAGCAGTCGCCAAATTTGACCTCATTTGTATATATACATTTTTTGGATTGGTAACAAAGAATAAGCGAGGATGGAATAGCTATTTCGAGCTTCTTAGCTTTCTTCACCCAAACATACCCTTCTGAGATTCGGACCTGGGCTGCTTACATTTTAGGCAGCTGTGTTAACCTTAAGGCCACAGGCTCTTTCTCACTTTCTCAGCTGTATCAGGGAGGGAAGAGACAAGGGGAGGAGATTTACCTTCAATGTTTTTTGATGCACCCTGTCGGCCAAATATGGGAAAAAGAAATATTTCTTTCTTTCTTTCTTTCTTTTTCTTTTGCCTGTATCAGCTCAATCTAGAGCCATCTGCAGGCAGCAGTCGCCAACTGTGACCTCATTTGTATATATACATTTTTGGGACTGGTAACAAAGAATTAGGGAGGACGGAATAGATTTTTTGGGCTTCTTAGCTGTCTTCAGCCAAACATACCCTTCTGAGATTAGAACCTGGGCTGCTTATTTGTTAGGCAGCTGTTTTAACCTCTAGACCACAGGCTCTTTCTCACTTTGACAGCTGTATCAGGGAGGGAAGAGACAAGGGGAGGAGATTTACCTTCATTGTTTTTTGATGCACCCTGTCGGCAAAAAAATATGGGAGAAAGAAATCTTTCTTTCTTTCTTTCTTTCTTTCTTTCTTTTTCTTTTCCTGTATCAGCTCAATCTAGAGCCATCCACAGGCAGCAGTCGCCAACTGCAACCTCATTTGTATATATACATTTTTTGGACTGCTAACAAAGAATAAGGGGGGATAGAATAGATTTTTTGAGCTTCTTAGCTCTCTTCAGCCAAACATACCCTTCTGAGATTCGAACCTGGGCTGCTTACATGTTAGGCAGCTATGTTACTATCTAGGCCAGAGACTCTTTCTCACTTTGTCAGCTGTATCAAAGAGGGAAGAGAAAAGGGGAGGAGATTTAGCTTGAGTGTTTTTTGATGCACACCGTGGGCCCAAATATGGGAGAAAGAAATATTTCTTTCTTTTTCTTTTCCCTCTATCAGCTAAATCTACAGCCATCCATAGGCAGCAGTCGCCAACTGCGACCTCATTTGTATATATACGTTTTTTTGGATTGCTAACAAAGAATAAGTGAGGATGGAATAGCTATTTCGAGCTTCTTAGCTCTCTTAAGCCAAACATACCCTTCTGAGTTTCGAACCTGGGCTGCATACATGTTAGGCAGCTGTGTTAACCTCTAGGCCACAGGCTCTTTCTCGCTTTCTCAGCTGTATCAGGGAGGGAAGAGACAAGGGGAGGAGATTTACCTTCAGTGTTTTTTTGATGCACCCTGTCGGCAAAAAAATATGAAAGAAAGAAATCTTTCTTTCTTTCTTTCTTTCTTTCTTTCTTTCTTTCTTTCTTTCTTTCTTTCTTTCTTTCTTTCTTTCTTTCTTTCTTTTTCTTTTCCTGTATCAGCTCAATCTAGAGCCATCTGCAGGCAGCAGTCGCCAACTGCGACCTCATTTGTATATATACATTTTTTGGACTGCTAACAAAGAATAAGGGGGGATAGAATAGATTTTTTGAGCTTCTTAGCTCTCTTCAGCCAAACATACCCTTCTGAGATTCGAACCTGGGCTGCTTACATGTTAGGCAGCTATGTTACTATCTAGGCCAGAGACTCTTTCTCACTTTGTCAGCTGTATCAAAGAGGGAAGAGACAATGGGAGGAGATTTAGCTTGAGTGTTTTTGATGCACCCCGTGGGCCCAAATATGGGAGAAAGAAATATTTCTTTCTTTCTTTCTTTCTTTCTTTCTTTCTTTCTTTCTTTCTTTCTTTCTTTCTTTCTTTCTTTTTTGCCTGTATCAGCTAAATCTAGAGCCATCCACAGGCAGCAGTCACCAACTGCGACCTCCTTTGTATGTATACATTTTTGGATTGCTAACAAAGAGTAAGGGAGGATGGAATAGCTATTTCAAGCATCTCAGCTCTCTTCAGCCAAACATACCCTTCTGAGATTTGAACCTGGCCTGCTTACATGTTAGCCAGCTGTGTTAACGTCTAGGCCACAGACTCTTTCTCACTTTCTCAGCTGTATCAGGGAGGGAAGAGAGAAGGGGAGGAGATTTACCTTGAGTGTTTTTTGATGCACCCTGTCGGCCGAAATATGGGAGAAAGGAATCTTTCTTTCTTTTTCTTTTACCTTGATGAGCTCAATCTAGAGCCATCCATAGACAGCAGTCGCCAACTTCGACCTCATTTGTATATATACATTTTTTGGATTGCCAACAAAGAATAAAGGAGCATGGAATAGCTATTTTGAGCTTCTTAGCTCTCTTCAGCCAAACATACCCTTCTGAGATTCGAACCTAGTGTGCTTACATGTTAGGCAGCTGTGTTAACCTTTAGGCCAAAGGCTCTTTCTCACTTTGTCAGCTGTATCAGGGAGGGAAGAGACAAGGGGAGGAGATTTAGCTGAGTGTTTTTTGATGCACCCTGTCGGTCCAAATATGGGAGAAAGAAATCTTTCTTTCTTTCTTTCTTTCTTTCTTTCTTTCTTTCTTTCTTTCTTTCTTTCTTTCTTTCTTTCTTGCTTTCTTTTTCTTTTGCCTGTATCAGCTCAATCTAGACCCATCCAAAGGCAGCATTTGCCAACTGCGACCTCATTTGGATATATACATTTTTTGGATTGCTAAGAAAGAATAAGGGAGGATGGAATAGCTATTTCAAGCATCTTAGGTCTCTTCAGACAAATATACCCTTCTGAGATTCGAATCTGGGCTGCTTACATGTTAGGCAGCTGTGTTAACCTCTAGTCCAGAGGCTCATTCTCACTTTGACAGCTGTATCAGGGAGGGAAGAGACAGGGGGAGGAGATTTAGCTTGAGTGTTTTTGATGCACCCTGTAGGCCCAAATATGAGAGAAAGAAATCTTTCTTTCTTTCTTTCTTTCTTTCTTTCTTTCTTTCTTTCTTTCTTTCTTTCTTTCTTTTTCTTTTGCCTGTATCAGCTCAATCAAGAGCCATCCACAGGCAGCAGTCGCCAACTGCGACCTCATTTGTATATATACACTTTTTGGACTGCTAACAAAGAATAAGGGGGGATAGAATAGATTTTTTGAGCTTCTTATCTGTCTTCAGCCAAACATACCCTTCTGAGATTCGAACCTGGGCTGCTTACATGTTAGGCAGCTGTGTTACTATCTAGGCCACAGACTCTTTCTCACTTTGTCAGCTGTATGAAAGAGGGAAGAGACAACGGGAGGAGGTTTAGCTTGAGTGTTTTTTGATGCACCCTGTGGGCCCAAATATGGGAGAAAGAAATATTTCTTTCTTTTTCTTTTGCCTCTATCAGCTCAATCTAGAGCCATCCACAGGCAGCAGTCGCCAACTGCGACCTCATTTATATATATACGTTTTTTTTGATTGCTAACAAAAAATAAAGGAGGATGGAATAGCTATTTCGAGCTTCTTAGCTCTCATAAGCCAAACATACCCTTCTGAGATTCGAACCTGGCCTGCATATATTTTAGGCAGCTCTGTTAACCTCGAGGCACAGGCTCTTTCTCACTTTGTCAGCTGTATCAGAGAGGGAAGAGACAAGGGGAGATGATTTACCTTCAGTGTTTTTTGATGCACCCTGTCAGCAAAAAAGTATGGGAGAAAGAAATCTTTCTTTCTTTCTTTTTCTTTCTTTCTTTCTTTCTTTCTTTCTTTCTTTCTTTCTTTCTTTCTTTCTTTCTTTCTTTCTTTCTTTTTCTTTTGCCTGTATCAGCTCAATCTAGAGCCATCCACAGGCAGCAGTCGCCAACTTCGACCTCATTTGTATATATACATTTTTTGGATTGCCAACAAAGAATAAAGGAGGATGGAATAGCTATATTGAGCTTCTTAGCTCTCTTCAGCCAAACATACCCTTCTGAGATTCAAACCTGGTAAGCTTACATGTTAGGCAGATATGTTAACCTCTAAACAACAGGCTCTTTCTCACTTTCTCAGCTGTATCAGGGAGGGAAGAGACAAGGGGAGGAGATTTCCCTTCAGTGTTTTTTGATGCACCCTGTCAGCAAAAAAATATGGGAGAAAGAAATATTTCTTTCTTTCTTTCTTTCTTTCTTTCTTTCTTTCTTTCTTTCTTTTTCTTTTGCCTGTATCGGTTCAATCTAGAGCCATCCACAGGCAGCAGTCGCAAACTGCGACCTCATTTATATATATACATTTTTTGGACTGCTAACAAAGAATAAGGGAGGATGGAATAGGTTTTTTGAGCTTCTTAGCTCCCTTCAGCCAAACAAACACTTCTGAGATTCGAACCTGGGCTGCATACATGTTAGGCAGCTGTATTAACGTCTAGGCCACAGGCTCTTTCTCACTTTCTCAGCTTTATAAGGGAGGGAAGAGACAAGGGGAGGAGATTTACCTTCAGTGTTTTTTGATGCACCCTGTTGGCCAAATATGGGAAAAAGAAATATTTCTTTCTTTCTTTCTTTCTTTCTTTCTTTCTTTCTTTCTTTCTTTCTTTCTTTCTCTTTCTTTTTCTTTTCCCTCTATCAGCTCAATCTAGAGCCATCCGCAGGCAGCAGTCGCCAACTGCGACCTCATTTGTATATATACATTTTTTGGACTGCTAACAATGAATTAGGGAGGATGGAATAGGTTTTTTGAGCTTCTTAGCTCCCTTCAGCCAAACATACACTTCTGAGATTCGAACCTGGGCTGCATACATGTTAGGCAGCTGTATTAACGTCTAGGCCACAGGCTCTTTCTCACTTTCTCAGCTTTATAAGGGAGGGAAGAGACAAGGGGAGGAGATTTACCTTCAGTGTTTTTTGATGCACCCTGTTGGCCAAATATGGGAAAAAGAAATATTTATTTCTTTCTTTCTTTCTTTCTTTCTTTCTTTCTTTCTTTCTTTCTTTCTTTCTCTTTCTTTTTCTTTTCCCTCTATCAGCTCAATCTAGAGCCATCTGCAGGCAGCAGTCGCCAACTGCGACCTCATTTGTATATATACATTTTTTGGAGTGCTAACAATGAATTAGGGAGGATGGAATAGCTTTTTGTAGCTTCTTAGCTCTCTTAAGCCAAACATACCCTTCTGAGATTCGAACCTGGGCTGCTTATATTTTAGGCACCTGTGTTAACCTTTAGGCCACAGGCTCTTTCTCACGTTGTCAGCTGTATCAGAGAGGGAAGAGACAAGGGGAGATGATTTACCTTTTTTTTTTTTGATGCACCCTGTCGGCAAAAAAATATGGGAGAAAAAAATTTTTCTTTCTTTCTTTGTTTTTCTTTTGCCTGTATCAGCTCAATCTACAGCTATCCACAGGCAGCAGTCGCCAACTGCGACCTCATTTGTATATATACATTTTTTGGACTGCTAACAATGATTTAGGGAGGATGGAATAGCTTTTTGGAGCTTCTTAGCTCTCTTCACCCAAACATACCCTTCTGAGATTCAAACCTGGGCTGCTTACATTTTAGGCAGCTGTGTTAACCTCTAGGCCACAGGATCTTTCTTACTTTTTCAGGTGTATCAGGGAGGGAAGAGACAAGGGGAAGATATTTACCTTTAGTGTTTTTTGATGCACTCTGTCGGCCCAAATATGGGAGAAAGAAATCTTTCTTTCTTTCTTTTTCTTTTGCCTCTATCAGCTCAATCTAGAGCCATCCACAGGCAGCAGTCGCCAACTGCGACCTCATTTGTATGTATACATTTTTTGGATTGCTAACAAAGAATAAGGGAGGATGGAATAGCTTTTTCGAGCTTCTTAGCTCTCTTAAGCCAAACATACCCTTCTGAGATTCGAACCTGGGCTGCTTATATATTAGGCAGCTGTGTTAACCTCTAGGCCACAGGCTCTTTCTCACTTTGTCAGCTGTATAAGGGAGGGAAGAGACAAGGAGAGGAGATTTAGCTTGAGTGTTTTTTGATGCACCCTGTCGGCCCAAATATGGGAGAAAGAAAACTTTCTTTCTTTCTTTCTTTCTTTCTTTCTTTCTTTCTTTCTTTCTTTCTTTCTTTCTTTCTTTCTTTCTTTCTTTCTTTCTTTCTTTCTTTCCCTCTATCAGCTCAATCTAGAGCCATCCACAGGCAGCAGTCGCCAACTGCGACCTCATTTGTATGCATACCTTTTTTGGATTGCTAACAAAGAATAAGGGAGGATGGAATAGCTATTTCAAGCTTCTTAGCTCTCTTCAGCCAAATATACTCTTCTGAGATTTGAACCTGGGCTGCTTACATGTTAGGCAGCTGTGTTAACCTCTAGGGGACAGACTCTTTGTAACTTTGACAGCTGTATGAGGGAGGGAAGAGACAAGGGAGAAAGAAATCTTTCTTTCTTTTTTTTCTTTTGCCTCTATCAGCTCAATTTAGAGCCATCCACATGCAGCAGTCACCAACTGTGACTGAGACCACAGTCTCTTTCTCACTTTGTCAGCTGTATCAAAGAGGGAAGAGACAAGGGGAGTAGATTTAGCTGAGTGTTTTTTGATGCACCCTGTCGTCAAAAAAATATGGGAGAAAGAAATCTTTCTTTCTTTCTTTTTCTTTTGAGTGTATCAGCTCAATCTAGAGCCATCCAAAGGCAGCAGTTGCCCTCTGCGACCTCATTTGTATAAATAAATTTTTGGGATTGCTAACAAATAGTAAGAGAGGATGGAATAGCAATTTCGAGCTTCTCAGCTCTCTTCAGCCAAACATACCCTTCTGAGATTTGAACCTGGCCTACTTTCATGTTAGGCAGCTGTGTTAACCTCTAGGCACAGGCTCTTTCTCACTTTGTCAGCTGTATCAGGGAGGGAAGAGACAAGGGGATATGATTTATCTTCAGTGTGTTTTGATGAACCCTTTCGGAAAAAAATATGGGAGAAAGAAAATTTTCTTTCTTTCTTTGTGTTTCTTTTGCCTTTATCAGCTCAATCTAGAGCCATGCACAGGCAGCAGTCGCAAACTGCGACCTCATTTGTATATATACATTTTTTTGGATTACTAACAAAGAATTAGGGAGGATGGAATAGCTTTTTCGAGCTTCTTAGCTTTCTTAAGCCAAACATACACTTCTGAGATTTGAACCTGGGCTGCATACATGTTAGGCACCTGTGTTAACCTTAAGGCCACAGGCTCTTTCTCACTTTCTCAGCTGTATCAGGGAAGGAAGAGATAAGGGGAGGAAATTTACCTTCAATGTTTTTTGATGTACCCTGTCGGCCAAATATGGGAAAAAGAAATATTTCTTTCTTTCTTTCTTTCTTTCTTTCTTTCTTTCTTTCTTTCTTTCTTTCTTTCTTTCTTTCTTTCATTCTTTCTTTCTTTCTTTCTTTTTCTTTTGCCTGTATCAGCTCAATCTAGAGCCATCTGCAGGCAGCAGTCGCCAACTGTGACCTCATTTGTATATATACATTTTTTGGACTGCTAACAAAGAATTAGGGAGGATGGAATAGCTTTTTTGAGCTTCCTTAGCTCTCTTCAGCCAAACATACCCTTCTGAGATTAGAACCTGGGCTGCTTATTTGTTAGGCAGCTGTGTTAACCTCAAGGCACAGGCTCTTTCTCAGTTTGTCAGCTGTATCAGGGAGGGAAGAGAGAAGTGGAGGAGATTTACCTTGAGTGTTTTTTGATGCACCCTGTCGGCCCAAATATGGGAGAAAGGAATCTTTCTTTCTTTTTCTTTTACGTTCATCAGCTCAATCTAGAGCCATCCATAGACAGCAGTCACCAACTTCGACCTCATTTGTATATATACATTTTTTGGATTGCCAACAAAGAATAAAGGAGGATGGAATAGCTATATTGAGCTTCTTAGCTCTCTTCAGCCAAACATACCCTTCTGAGATTCGAACCTGGTAAGCTTACATGTTAGGCAGATATGTTAAACTCTAAAGAACAGGCTCTTTCTCACTTTGTCAGCTGTATCAGGGAGGGAAGAGACAAGGGGAGGAGATTTCCCTTCAGTGTTTTTTGATGCACCCTGTCAGCAAAAAAATATGGGAGAAAGAAATATTTCTTTCTTTCTTTCTTTCTTTCTTTCTTTCTTTCTTTCTTTCTTTTTCTTTTGCCTGCATCAGCTCAATCTAGAGCCATCCACAGGCAGCAGTCGCAAACTGCGACCTCATTTATATATATACATTTTTTGGACTGCTAACAAAGAATAAGGGAGGATGGAATAGGTTTTTTGAGCTTCTTAGCTCCCTTCAGCCAAACATACACTTCTGAGATTTGAACCTGGGCTGCATACATGTTAGGCAGCTGTATTAACCTCTAGGCCACAGGCTCTTTCTCACTTTCTCAGCTTTATAAAGGAGGGAAGAGACAAGGGGAGGAGATTTACCTTCAGTGTTTTTTGATGCACCCTGTTGGCCAAATATGGGAAAAAGAAATATTTCTTTCTTTCTTTCTTTCTTTCTTTCTTTCTTTCTTTCTTTCTTTCTTTCTTTCTTTTTCTTTTCCCTCTATCAGCTCAATCTAGAGCCATCTGAAGGCAGCAGTCGCCAACTGCGACCTCATTTGTATATATACATTTTTTGGACTGCTAACAATGAATTAGGGAGGATGGAAAAGCTTTTTGGAGCTTCTTAGCTCTCTTAAGCCAAACATACCCTTCTGAGATTTGAACCTGGGCTGCTTATATTTTAGGCAGCTGTGTTAACCTCTAGGCCACAGGATCTTTCTTACTTTTTCAGGTGTATCAGGGAGGGAAGAGACAAGGGGAGGATATTTACCTTTAGTGTTTTTTGATGCACTCTGTCGGCCCAAATATGGAAGAAAGAAATCCTTCTTTCTTTCTTTTTCTTTTGCCTCTATCAGCTCAATCTAGAGCCATCCACAGGCAGCAGTCGCCAACTGCGACCTCATTTGTATGTATACCTTTTTTGGATTGCTAACAAAGAATAAGGGAGGATGGAATAGCTTTTTCGAGCTTCTTAGCTCTCTTAAGCCAAACATACCCTTCTGAGATTCGAACCTGGGCTGCTTATATATTAGGCAGCTGTGTTAACCTCTAGGCATCAGGCTCTTTCTCACTTTGACAGCTGTATCAGGGAGGGAAGAGACAAGGGGAGGAGATTTACCTTGAGCGTTTTTTGATGCACCCTGTCGGTCCAAATATGTGAGAAAGAAATCTTTGTCTTCCTTCCTTTCTTTCTTTCTTTCTTTCTTTCTTTCTTTCTTTCTTTCTTTCTTTCTTTCTTTCTTTCTTTCTTTCTTTCTTTCTTTCTTTCTTTCTTTGCCTCTATCAGCTCAATCTAGAGCGATCCACAGGAAGCAGTCGCCAACTGCGACCTCATTTGTATATATACATTTTTTGGACTGCTAACAAAGAATAAGGGAGGATGGAATAGGTTTTTTGAGCTTCTTAGCTCCCTTCAGCCAAACATACACTTCTGAGATTTGAACCTGGGCTGCATACATGTTAGGCAGCTTTATTAACCTCTAGGCCACAGGCTCTTTCTCACTTTCTCAGCTTTATAAAGGAGGGAAGAGACAAGGGGAGGAGATTTACCTTCAGTGTTTTTTGATGCACCCTGTTGGCCAAATATGGGAAAAAGAAATATTTCTTTCTTTCTTTCTTTCTTTCTTTCTTTCTTTCTTTCTTTCTTTCTTTCTTTCTTTCTTTTTCTTTTCCCTCTATCAGCTCAATCTAGAGCCATCTGCAGGCAGCAGTCGCCAACTGCGACCTCATTTGTATATATACATTTTTTGGACTGCTAACAATGAATTAGGGAGGATGGAAAAGCTTTTTGGAGCTTCTTAGCTCTCTTAAGCCAAACATACCCTTCTGAGATTTGAACCTGGGCTGCTTATATTTTAGGCAGCTGTGTTAACCTCTAGGCCACAGGATCTTTCTTACTTTTTCAGGTGTATCAGGGAGGGAAGAGACAAGGGGAGGATATTTACCTTTAGTGTTTTTTGATGCACTCTGTCGGCCCAAATATGGAAGAAAGAAATCCTTCTTTCTTTCTTTTTCTTTTGCCTCTATCAGCTCAATCTAGAGCCATCCACAGGCAGCAGTCGCCAACTGCGACCTCATTTGTATGTATACCTTTTTTGGATTGCTAACAAAGAATAAGGGAGGATGGAATAGCTTTTTCGAGCTTCTTAGCTCTCTTAAGCCAAACATACCCTTCTGAGATTCGAACCTGGGCTGCTTATATATTAGGCAGCTGTGTTAACCTCTAGGCATCAGGCTCTTTCTCACTTTGACAGCTGTATCAGGGAGGGAAGAGACAAGGGGAGGAGATTTACCTTGAGCGTTTTTTGATGCACCCTGTCGGTCCAAATATGTGAGAAAGAAATCTTTGTCTTCCTTTCTTTCTTTCTTTCTTTCTTTCTTTCTTTCTTTCTTTCTTTCTTTCTTTCTTTCTTTCTTTCTTTCTTTCTTTCTTTCTTTCTTTCTTTCTTTGCCTCTATCAGCTCAATCTAGAGCGATCCACAGGAAGCAGTCGCCAACTGCGACCTCATTTGTATATATACATTTTTTGGATTGCTAACAAAGAATAAGGGAGGATGGAATAGCTATTTCGAGCTTCTTAGCTCTCTTAAGCCAAACATACCCTTCTGAGATTCGAACCTGGGCTGCTTATATATTAGGCAGCTGTGTTAACCTCTAGGCATCAGGCTCTTTCTCACTTTGACAGCTGTATCAGGGAAGGAAGAGACAAGGGGAGGAGATTTACCTTGAGCATTTTTTGATGCACCCTGTCGGTCCAAATATGTGAGAAAGAAATCTTTGTCTTTCTTTCTTTCTTTCTTTCTTTCTTTCTTTCTTTCTTTCTTTCTTTCTTTCTTTCTTTCTTTCTTTCTTTCTTTCTTTCTTTCTTTGCCTCTATCAGCTCAATCTAGAGCGATCCACAGGAAGCAGTCGCCAACTGCGACCTCATTTGTATATATACATTTTTTGGATTGCTAACAAAGAATAAGGGAGGATGGAATAGCTATTTCGAGCTTCTTAGCTCTCTTCAGCCAAATATACTCTTCTGAGATTTGAACCTGGGCTGCTTACATGTTAGGCAGCTGTGTTAACCTTTAGGCCACAGGCTCTTTCTCAGTTTGTCAGCTGTATCAGGGAGGGAAGAGACAAGGGGAGGAGATTTAGCTGAGTGTTTTTTGATGCACCCTCTCAGTCCAAATATGGGAGAAAGAAATCTTTCTTTCTTTCTTTCTTTCTTTCTTTCTTTCTTTCTTTCTTTCTTTCTTTTTATTTTGCCTGTATCAGCTCAATCTAGAGCCAACCACAGGCAGCAGTCGCCAACTGCGACCTCATTTGTATGCATACCTTTTTTGGATTGCTAACAAAGAATAAGGGAGGATGGAATAGCTATTTCGAGCTTCTTAGCTCTCTTCAGCCAAATATACTCTTCTGAGATTTGAACCTGGGCTGCTTACATGTTAGGCAGCTGTGTTAACCTCTAGGGGACAGGCTCTTTGTAACTTTGACAGCTGTATGAGGGAGGGAAGAGACAAGGGGAGGAGATTTAGCTGAGTGTTTTTTGATGCACCCTGTCAGTCCAAATATGGGAGAAAGAAATCTTTCTTTCTTTCTTTCTTTCTTTCTTTCTTTCTTTCTTTCTTTCTTTCTTTCTTTCTTTCTTTCTTTTTATTTTGCCTTTATCAGCTCAATCTAGACCCATCCACAGGCAGCAGTCGCCAACTGCCACATCATTTGTATATATACATTTTTTGGATTGCTAACAAAGAATAAGGGAGGATGGAATAGCTATTTCAAGCATCTTAGATCTCTTCAGCCAAACATACCGTCCTGAGATTCGAACCTGGGCTGCTTAAATGTTAGGCAGCTGTGTTAACCTCTAGGCACAGGCTCTTTCTCACTTTGTCAGCTGTATCAGGGAGGGAAGAGACAAGGGGAGGAGGTTTACCTTGAGTGTTTTTTGATGCACCATGTCGGTCCAAATATTGGAGAAAGAAATCTTTCTTTCTTTCTTTCTTTCTTTCTTTCTTTCTTTCTTTCTTTCTTTCTTTCTTTCTTTCTTTCTTTCTTTTTATTTTGCCTCTATCAGCTCAATCTAGACCCATCCACAGGCAGCAGACGCCAACTGCCACATCATTTGTATATATACATTTTTTGGATTGCTAACAAAGAATAAGGGAGGATGGAATAGCTATTTCAAGCATCTTAGCTCTCTTCAGCCAAATATACCCTTCTTAGATTCGAACCTGGTCTGCTTACATGTTAGGCAGCTGTGTTAACCTCTAGGCCACAGGCTCTTTCTCACATTGTCAGCTGTATCAGGGAGGGAAGAGACAAGGGGAGGAGATTTAGCTGAGTGTTTTTTGATGCACCCTGTCAGTCCAAATATGGGAGAAAGAAATCTTTCTTTCTTTCTTTCTTTCTTTCTTTCTTTCTTTCTTTCTTTCTTTCTTTCTTTCTTTCTTTTTATTTTGCCTGTATCAGCTCAATCGAGAGCCATCCACAGGCAGCAGTCGCCAACTGCCACATCATTTGTATATATACATTTTTTGGATTGCTAACAAAGAATAAGGGAGGATGGAATAGCTATTTCAAGCATCTTAGATCTCTTCAGCCAAACATACCCTTCTGAGATTTGAACCTGGTCTGCTTAAAAATTAGGCAGCTGTGTTAATCTCTAGACCACAGGCTCTTTCTCACTTTGTCAGCTGTATCAGGGAGGGAAGAGACAAGGGGAGGAGATTTAGCTGAGTGTTTTTTGATGCACCCTGTCAGTCCAAATATGGGAGAAAGAAATCTTTCTTTCTTTCTTTCTTTCTTTCTTTCTTTCTTTCTTTCTTTCTTTCTTTCTTTTTATTTTGCCTTTATCAGCTCAATCTAGACCCAACCACAGGCAGCAGTCGCCAACTGCCACATCATTTGTATATATACATTTTTTGGATTGCTAACAAAGAATAAGGGAGGATGAAATAGCTATTTCAAGCATCTTAGATCTCTTCAGCCAAACATACCCTTCTGAGATTCGAACCTGGGCTGCTTAAATGTTAGGCAGCTGTGTTAACCTCTAAGCACAGGCTCTTTCTCACTTTGTCAGCTGTATGAGGGAGGGAAGAGACAAGGGGAGGAGATTTAGCTGAGTGTTTTTTGATGCACCCTGTCAGTCCAAATATGGGAGAAAGAAATCTTTCTTTCTTTCTTTCTTTCTTTCTTTCTTTCTTTCTTTCTTTCTTTCTTTCTTTCTTTCTTTCTTTCTTTGCCTCTATCAGCTCAATCTATACCCATCCACAGGCAGCAGTCGCCAATTGCCACATCATTTGTATATTTACATTTTTTGGATTGCTAACAAAGAATAAGGGAGGATGGAATAGCTATTTCGAGCTTCTTAGCTCTCTTCAGCCAAATATACCCTTCTGAGATTTGAACCTGGGCTGCTTACATGTAAGGCAGCTGTGTTAACCTCTAGGGAACAGGCTCTTTGTAACTTTGACAGCTGTATGAGGGAGGGAAGAGACAAGGAGAGGAGAAATAGCCTGAGTGTTTTTTGATGCACCCTGTCGGTCCAAATATTGGAGAAAGAAATCTTTGTCTTTCTTTCTTTCTTCCTTTCTTTCTTTCTTCCTTCCTTCCTTCCTTTCTTTCTTTCTTTCTTTCTTTCTTTCTTTCTTTCTTTCTTTCTTTCTTTCTTTCTTTGCCTCTATCAGCTCAATCTAGAGCGATCCACAGGCAGCAGTCGCCAACTGCGACCTCATTTGTATATATACATTTTTTTGGATTGCTGACAAAGAATAAGGGAGGATGGAATAGCTATTTCGAGCTTCTTAGCTCTCTTCAGCCAAATATACTCTTCTGAGATTTGAACCTGGGCTGCTTACATGTTAGGCAGCTGTGTTAACCTCTAGGCCACAGGCTCTTTCTCAGTTTGTCAGCTGTATCAGGGAGGGAAGAGACAAGGGGAGGAGATTTAGCTGAGTGTTTTTTGATGCACCCTGTCAGTCCAAATATGGGAGAAAGAAATCTTTCTTTCTTTCTTTCTTTCTTTCTTTCTTTCTTTCTTTCTTTCTTTCTTTCTTTCTTTCTTTTTATTTTGCCTGTATCAGCTCAATCTAGAACCATCCACAGGCAGCAGTCGCCAACTGCCACATCATTTGTATATATACATTTTTTGGATTGCTAACAAAGAATAAGGGAGGATGGAATAGCTATTTCAAGCATCTTAGATCTCTTCAGCCAAACATACCCTTCTGAGATTTGAACCTGGTCTGCTTAAATGTTAGGCAGCTGTGTTAACCTCTAGGCCACAGGCTCTTTCTCACTTTGTCAGCTGTATCAGGGAGGGAAGAGACAAGGGGAGGAGATTTAGCTGAGTGTTTTTTGATGCACCCTGTCAGTCCAAATATGGGAGAAAGAAATCTTTCTTTCTTTCTTTCTTTCTTTCTTTCTTTTTATTTTGCCTTTATCAGCTCAATCTAGACCCATCCACAGGCAGCAGTCTCCAACTGCCACATCATTTGTATATATACATTTTTTGGATTGCTAACAAAGAATAAGGGAGGATGGAATAGCTATTTCAAGCATCTTAGATCTCTTCAGCCAAACATACCCTTCTGAGATTCGAACCTGGGCTGCTTAAATGTTAGGCAGCTGTGTTAACCTCTAGGCACAGGCTCTTTCTCACTTTGTCAGCTGTATCAGGGAGGGAAGAGACAAGGGGAGGAGATTTACCTTGAGTGTTTTTTGATGCACCATGTCGGTCCAAATATTGGAGAAAGAAATCTTTCTTTCTTTCTTTCTTTCTTTCTTTCTTTTTATTTTGCCTTTATCAGCTCAATCTAGAGCCATCCATAGGCAGCAGTCGCCAAATTTGACCTCATTTGTATATATACATTTTTTGGATTGCCAACAAAGAATAAAGGAGGATGGAATAGCTATTTCGAGCTTCTTAGCTCTCTTCAGCCAAATATACCGTTTTGAGATTTGAACCTGGGCTGCTTAAATGTTAGGCAGCTGTGTTAACCTCTAGGGAACAGGCTCTTTGTAACTTTGACAGCTGTATGAGGGAGGGAAGAGACAAGGAGAGGAGAAATTGTCTGAGTGTTTTTTTTTTGGACCCTATTGGCCCAAATATGGGAGAAAGGAATCTTTATTTCTTTTTCTTTTGCGTTCATGAGCTCAATATAGACCCATCCAAAGGCAGCAGACGCCAACTTTGACTTCATTTGTATATATACATTTTTTGCATTGCTAACAAAGAATAAGGGAGGATGGAATAGCTATTTCAAGCATCTTAGATCTCTTCAGCGCAACATACCCTTCTGAGATTCGAACCTGGGCTGCTTACATGTTAGGCAGCTGTGTTAACCTCTAGGCACAGGCTCTTTCTCACTTTGTCAGCTGTATCAGGGAGGGAAGAGACAAGGGGAGGAGATTTACCTTGAGTGTTTTTTGATGCACCATGTCGGTCCAAATATTGGAGAAAGAAATCTTTCTTTCTTTCTTTCTTTCTTTCTTTCTTTCTTTCTTTCTTTCTTTTTATTTTGCCTGTATCAGCTCAATCTAGAGCCATCCACAGGCAGCAGTCGCCAACTGCGACCTCATTTGTATGCATACCTTTTTTGGATTGCTAACAAAGAATAAGGGAGGATGGAATAGCTATTTCGAGCTTCTTAGCTCTCTTCAGCCAAATATACTCTTCTGAGATTTGAACCTGGGCTGCTTACATGTTAGGCAGCTGTGTTAACCTCTAGGGGACAGGCTCTTTGTAACTTTGACAGCTGTATGAGGGAGGGAAGAGACAAGGGGAGGAGATTTAGCTGAGTGTTTTTTGATGCACCCTGTCAGTCCAAATATGGGAGAAAGAAATCTTTCTTTCTTTCTTTCTTTCTTTCTTTCTTTCTTTCTTTCTTTCTTTTTATTTTGCCTGTATCAGCTCAATCTAGAGCCATCCACAGGCAGCAGTCTCCAACTGCCACATCATTTGTATATATACATTTTTTGGATTGCTAAGAAAGAATAAGGGAGGATGGAATAGCTATTTCAAGCATCTTAGATCTCTTCAGCCAAACATACCCTTCTGAGATTCGAACCTGGGCTGCTTAAATGTTAGGCAGCTGTGTTAACCTCTAGGCACAGGCTCTTTCTCACTTTGTCAGCTGTATCAGGGAGGGAAGAGACAAGGGGAGGAGATTTACCTTGAGTGTTTTTTGATGCACCAGGTCGGTCCAAATATTGGAGAAAGAAATCTTTCTTTCTTTCTTTCTTTCTTTCTTTCTTTCTTTCTTTCTTTCTTTCTTTCTTTCTTTCTTTTTATTTTGCCTTTATCAGCTCAATCTAGAGCCATCCATAGGCAGCAGTCGCCAAATTTGACCTCATTTGTATATATACATTTTTTGGATTGCCAACAAAGAATAAAGGAGGATGGAATAGCTATTTCGAGCTTCTTAGCTCTCTTCAGCCAAATATACCGTTTTGAGATTTGAACCTGGGCTGCTTAAATGTTAGGCAGCTGTGTTAACCTCTAGGGAACAGGCTCTTTGTAACTTTGTCAGCTGTATCAGGGAGGGAAGAGACAAGGGGAGGAGATTTAGCTGAGTGTTTTTTGATGCACCCTGTCAGTCCAAATATGGGAGAAAGAAATCTTTCTTTCTTTCTTTCTTTCTTTCTTTCTTTTTATTTTGCCTTTATCAGCTCAATCTAGACCCATCCACAGGCAGCAGTCTCCAACTGCCACATCATTTGTATATATACATTTTTTGGATTGCTAACAAAGAATAAGGGAGGATGGAATAGCTATTTCAAGCATCTTAGATCTCTTCAGCCAAACATACCCTTCTGAGATTCGAACCTGGGCTGCTTAAATGTTAGGCAGCTGTGTTAACCTCTAGGCACAGGCTCTTTCTCACTTTGTCAGCTGTATCAGGGAGGGAAGAGACAAGGGGAGGAGATTTACCTTGAGTGTTTTTTGATGCACCATGTCGGTCCAAATATTGGAGAAAGAAATCTTTCTTTCTTTCTTTCTTTCTTTCTTTCTTTCTTTCTTTCTTTCTTTCTTTCTTTCTTTCTTTCTTTCTTTCTTTCTTTCTTTCTTTCTTTTTATTTTGCCTTTATCAGCTCAATCTAGAGCCATCCATAGGCAGCAGTCGCCAAATTTGACCTCATTTGTATATATACATTTTTTGGATTGCCAACAAAGAATAAAGGAGGATGGAATAGCTATTTCGAGCTTCTTAGCTCTCTTCAGCCAAATATACCGTTTTGAGATTTGAACCTGGGCTGCTTAAATGTTAGGCAGCTGTGTTAACCTCTAGGGAACAGGCTCTTTGTAACTTTGACAGCTGTATGAGGGAGGGAAGAGACAAGGAGTTGAGAAATAGTCTGAGTGTTGTTTTTTTGGACCCTATTGGCCCAAATATGGGAGAAAGGAATCTTTATTTCTTTTTCTTTTGCGTTCATGAGCTCAATCTAGACCCATCCAAAGGCAGCAGACGCCAACTTTCACCTCATTTGTATATATACATTTTTTGCATTGCTAACAAAGAATAAGGGAGGATGGAATAGCTATTTCAAGCATCTTAGATCTCTTCAGCGCAACATACCCTTCTGAGATTCGAACCTGGGCTGCTTACATGTTAGGCAGCTGTGTTAACCTCTAGGCACAGGCTCTTTCTCACTTTGTCAGCTGTATCAGGGAGGGAAGAGACAAGGGGAGGAGATTTAGCTGAGTGTTTTTTGATGCACCCTGTCAGTCCAAATATGGGAGAAAGAAATCTTTCTTTCTTTCTTTCTTTCTTTCTTTCTTTCTTTCTTTCTTTCTTTCTTTCTTCCTTTCTTTTTATTTTGCCTTTATCAGCTCAATCTAGACCCATCCACAGGCAGCAGTCTCCAACTGCCACATCATTTGTATATATACATTTTTTGGATTGCTAAGAAAGAATAAGGGAGGATGGAATAGCTATTTCAAGCATCTTAGATCTCTTCAGCCAAACATACCCTTCTGAGATTCGAACCTGGGCTGCTTAAATGTTAGGCAGCTGTGTTAACCTCTAGGCACAGGCTCTTTCTCACTTTGTCAGCTGTATCAGGGAGGGAAGAGACAAGGGGAGGAGATTTACCTTGAGTGTTTTTTGAGGCACCATGTCGGTCCAAATATTGGAGAAAGAAATCTTTCTTTCTTTCTTTCTTTCTTTCTTTCTTTCTTTCTTTCTTTCTTTCTTTCTTTCTTTTTATTTTGCCTTTATCAGCTCAATCTAGAGCCATCCATACGCAGCAGTCGCCAAATTTGACCTCATTTGTATATATACATTTTTTGGATTGCCAACAAAGAATAAAGGAGGATGGAATAGCTATTTCGAGCTTCTTAGCTCTCTTCAGCCAAATATACCCTTTTGAGATTTGAACCTGCGCTGCTTAAATGTTAGGCAGCTGTGTTAACCTCTAGGGAACAGGCTCTTTGTAACTTTGACAGCCGTATGAGGGAGGGAAGAGACAAGGGGAGGAGATTTAGCTGAGTGTTTTTTGATGCACCCTGTCAGTCCAAATATGGGAGAAAGAAATCTTTCTTTCTTTCTTTCTTTCTTTCTTTCTTTCTTTCTTTCTTTCTTTCTTTCTTTCTTTTTATTTTGCCTGTATCAGCTCAATCTAGAGCCATCCACAGGCAGCAGTCGCCAACTGCCACATCATTTGTATATATACATTTTTTGGATTGCTAACAAAGAATAAGGGAGGATGGAATAGCTATTTCAAGCATCTTAGATCTCTTCAGCCAAACATACCCTTCTGAGATTTGAACCTGGTCTGCTTAAGTGTTAGGCAGCTGTGTTAACCTCTAGGCCACAGGCTCTTTCTCACTTTGTCAGCTGTATCAGGGAGGGAAGAGACAAGGGGAGGAGATTTAGCTGAGTGTTTTTTGATGCACCCTGTCAGTCCAAATATGGGAGAAAGAAATCTTTCTTTCTTTCTTTCTTTCTTTCTTTCTTTCTTTCTTTCTTTCTTTCTTTCTTTCTTTCTTTCTTTCTTTTTATTTTGCCTTTATCAGCTCAATCTAGACCCATCCACAGGCAGCAGTCTCCAACTGCCACATCATTTGTATATATACATTTTTTGGATTGCTAACAAAGAATAAGGGAGGATGGAATAGATATTTCAAGCATCTTAGATCTCTTCAGCCAAACATACCCTTCTGAGATTTGAACCTGGTCTGCTTAAATGTTAGGCAGCTGTGTTAACCTCTAGGCCACAGGCTCTTTCTCACTTTGTCAGCTGTATCAGGGAGGGAAGAGACAAGGGGAGGAGATTTAGCTGAGTGTTTTTTGATGCACCCTGTCAGTCCAAATATGGGAGAAAGAAATCTTTCTTTCTTTCTTTCTTTCTTTCTTTCTTTCTTTCTTTCTTTCTTTCTTTCTTTCTTTCTTTTTATTTTGCCTTTATCAGCTCAATCTAGACCCATCCACAGGCAGCAGTCTCCAACTGCCACATCATTTGTATATATACATTTTTTGGATTGCTAAGAAAGAATAAGGGAGGATGGAATAGCTATTTCAAGCATCTTAGATCTCTTCAGCCAAACATACCCTTCTGAGATTCGAACCTGGTCTGCTTAAATGTTAGGCAGCTGTGTTAACCTCTAGGCCACAGGCTCTTTCTCACTTTGTCAGCTGTATCAGGGAGGGAAGAGACAAGGGGAGGAGATTTACCTTGAGTGTTTTTTGATGCACCATGTCGGTCCAAATATTGGAGAAAGAAATCTTTCTTTCTTTCTTTCTTTCTTTCTTTCTTTCTTTCTTTCTTTCTTTCTTTCTTTCTTTTTATTTTGCCTTTATCAGCTCAATCTAGAGACATCCATAGGCAGCAGTCGCCAAATTTGACCTCATTTGTATATATACATTTTTTGGATTGCCAACAAAGAATAAAGGAGGATGGAATAGCTATTTCGAGCTTCTTAGCTCTCTTCAGCCAAATATACCGTTTTGAGATTTGAACCTGGGCTGCTTAAATGTTAGGCAGCTGTGTTAACCTCTAGGGAACAGGCTCTTTGTAACTTTGACAGCTGTATGAGGGAGGGAAGAGACAAGGAGTTGAGAAATAGTCTGAGTGTTTTTTTTTTGGACCCTATTGGCCCAAATATGGGAGAAAGGAATCTTTATTTCTTTTTCTTTTGCGTTCATGAGCTCAATCTAGACCCATCCAAAGGCAGCAGACGCCAACTTTGACCTCATTTGTATATATACATTTTTTGCATTGCTAACAAAGAATAAGGGAGGATGGAATAGCTATTTCAAGCATCTTAGATCTCTTCAGCGCAACATACCCTTCTGAGATTCGAACCTGGGCTGCTTACATGTTAGGCAGCTGTGTTAACCTCTAGGCACAGGCTCTTTCTCACTTTGTCAGCTGTATCAGGGAGGGAAGAGACAAGGGGAGGAGATTTACCTTGAGTGTTTTTTGATGCACCATGTCGGTCCAAATATTGGAGAAAGAAATCTTTCTTTCTTTCTTTCTTTCTTTCTTTCTTTCTTTCTTTCTTTCTTTCTTTCTTTTTATTTTGCCTGTATCAGCTCAATCTAGAGCCATCCACAGGCAGCAGTCGCCAACTGCGACCTCATTTGTATGCATACCTTTTTTGGATTGCTAACAAAGAATAAGGGAGGATGGAATAGCTATTTCGAGCTTCTTAGCTCTCTTCAGCCAAATATACTCTTCTGAGATTTGAACCTGGGCTGCTTACATGTTAGGCAGCTGTGTTAACCTCTAGGGGACAGGCTCTTTGTAACTTTGACAGCTGTATGAGGGAGGGAAGAGACAAGGGGAGGAGATTTAGCTGAGTGTTTTTTGATGCACCCTGTCAGTCCAAATATGGGAGAAAGAAATCTTTCTTTCTTTCTTTCTTTCTTTCTTTCTTTCTTTCTTTCTTTCTTTCTTTCTTTCTTTCTTTCTTTTTATTTTGCCTGTATCAGCTCAATCTAGAGCCATCCACAGGCAGCAGTCGCCAACTGCCACATCATTTGTATATATACATTTTTTGGATTGCTAACAAAGAATAAGGGAGGATGGAATAGCTATTTCAAGCATCTTAGATCTCTTCAGCCAAACATACCCTTCTGAGATTTGAACCTGGTCTGCTTAAATGTTAGGCAGCTGTGTTAACCTCTAGGCCACAGGCTCTTTCTCACTTTGTCAGCTGTATCAGGGAGGGAAGAGACAAGGGGAGGAGATTTAGCTGAGTGTTTTTTGATGCACCCTGTCAGTCCAAATATGGGAGAAAGAAATCTTTCTTTCTTTCTTTCTTTCTTTCTTTCTTTCTTTCTTTCTTTCTTTCTTTCTTTCTTTTTATTTTGCCTTTATCAGCTCAATCTAGACCCATCCACAGGCAGCAGTCTCCAACTGCCACATCATTTGTATATATACATTTTTTGGATTGCTAACAAAGAATAAGGGAGGATGGAATAGCTATTTCAAGCATCTTAGATCTCTTCAGCCAAACATACCCTTCTGAGATTCGAACCTGGGCTGCTTAAATGTTAGGCAGCTGTGTTAACCTCTAGGCACAGGCTCTTTCTCACTTTGTCAGCTGTATCAGGGAGGGAAGAGACAAGGGGAGGAGATTTAGCTGAGTGTTTTTTGATGCACCCTGTCAGTCCAAATATTGGAGAAAGAAATCTTTCTTTCTTTCTTTCTTTCTTTCTTTCTTTCTTTCTTTCTTTCTTCCTTCCTTCCTTCCTTCCTTCCTTCCTTCCTTCCTTCCTTTCTTTCTTTCTTTCTTTCTTTCTTTCTTTCTTTCTTTCTTTCTTTTTATTTTGCCTTTATCAGCTCAATCTAGAGCCATCCACAGGCAGCAGTCGCCAACTGCGACCTCATTTGTATGTATACATTTTTTGGATTGCTAACAAAGAATAAGGGAGGATGGAATAGCTTTTTCGAGCTTCTTAGCTCTCTTAAGCCAAACATACCCTTCTGAGATTCGAACCTGGGCTGCTTATATATTAGGCAGCTGTGTTAACCTCTAGGCCACAGGCTCTTTCTCACTTTGACAGCTGTATCAGGGAGGGAAGAGACAAGGGGAGGAGATTTACCTTGAGCGTTTTTTGATGCACCCTGTCGGTCCAAATATGGGAGAAAGAAATCTTTCTTTCTTTCTTTCTTTCTTTCTTTCTTTCTTTCTTTCTTTCTTTCTTTCTTTCTTTCCCTCTATCAGCTCAATCTAGAGCCATCCACAGGCAGCAGTCGCCAACTGCGACCTCATTTGTATGTATACCTTTTTTGGATTGCTAACAAAGAATAAGGGAGGATGGAATAGCTATTTCGAGCTTCTTAGCTCTCTTCAGCCAAATATACTCTTCTGAGATTTGAACCTGGGCTGCTTACATGTTAAGCAGCTGTGTTAACCTCTAGGGGACAGACTCTTTGTAACTTTGACAGCTGTATGAGGGAGGGAAGAGACAAGGGGAGGAGATTTAGCTGAGTGTTTTTTGATGCACCCTGTCAGTCCAAATATGGGAGAAAGAAATTTTTCTTTCTTTCTTTCTTTCTTTCTTTCTTTCTTTCTTTCTTTCTTTCTTTCTTTCTTTCTTTCTTTCTTTTTATTTTGCCTGTATCAGCTCAATCTAGACCCATCCACAGGCAGCAGTTGCCAACTGCGGCCTCATTTTTATATATACATTTTTTGGATTGCTAACAAAGAATAAGGGAGGATGGAATAGCTATTTCAAGCATCTTAGCTCTCTTAAGCCAAACATACCCTTCTGAGATTTCAACCTGGGCTGCTTACATGTTAGGCAGCTGTGTTAACCTCTAGTCCAGAGGCTCTTTCTCACTTTGTCAGCTGTATCAGGGAGGGAAGAGACAAGGGGAAGTGATTTACCTTCAGTGTTTTTTGATGAACCCTGTCGGAAAAAAATATGGGAGAAAGAAATCTTTCTTTCTTTTTTTTTCTTTTGCCTCTATCAGCTCAATTTAGAGCCATCCACATGCAGCAGTCACCAACTGCAACCTCATTTTTATATATACATTTTTTGGATTGCTAACAAAGAATAAGGGAGGATGGAATAGCTATTTTGAGCTTCTTAGCTCTCTTCAGCCAAGCATACCCTTCTGAGATTTGAACCTGGTCTGCTTACATGTTAGGCAGCTGTGTTAACCTTTAGACCACAGTCTCTTTCTCACTTTGTCAGCTGTATCAAAGAGGGAAGAGACAAGGGGAGGAGATTTAGCTGAGTGTTTTTTGATGCACCCTGTCGGCAAAAAAATATGGGAGAAAGAAATCTTTCTTTCTTTCTTTTTCTTTTGCCTCTATCAGCTCAATCTAGAGCCATCCACAGGCAGCAGTCGCCAACTGCGACCTCATTTGTATGTATACCTTTTTTGGATTGGTAACAAAGAATAAGGGAGGATGGAATAGCTTTTTCGAGCTTCTTAGCTCTCTTCAGCCAAACATACCCTTCTGAGATTCGAACCTGGGCTGCTTATATATTAGGCATCTGTGTTAACCTCTAGGCAACAGGCTCTTTCTCACTTTGACAGCTGTATCAGGGAGGGAAGAGACAAGGGGAGGAGATTTACCTTGAGCGTTTTTTGATGCACCCTGTCGGTCCAAATATGTGAGAAAGAAATCTTTGTCTTTCTTTCTTTCTTTCTTTCTTTCTTTCTTTCTTTCTTTCTTTCTTTCTTTCTTTCTTTCTTTCTTTCATTCTTTCTTTCTTTCTTTCTTTCTTTCTTTCTTTCTTTCTTTCTTTCTTTCTTTCTTTGCCTCTATC